>CM066301.1:0-4979575 GCA_033807695.1 Daedaleopsis sinensis
CCTAACCCTACCCTAACCCTAACCCTAACCCTAACCCTAACCCTAACCCTAACCCTAACCCTAACCCTAACCCTAACCCTAACCCTAACCCTAACCCTAACCCTAACCCTAACCCTAACCCTAACCCTAACCCTAACCCTAACCCTAACCCTAATTTGCTCTTTTCATTTAAATTTTACTTTTAAAACTCTTAAACACTTCCCCTGCTTCAAAAACAACACCCTAACTCCTTAACACCTGTAACAACACACTACACCCCTTCCCTAACAACCTAACACTTTAACAGCACACCTTAACACTCTAACAACACCTGCTGCTTCCCTAACACACCTTAACAACTCACCTAACAGCTACACCCCTAACAACATAACACACTCCCTCTACCTGTTCCCTAACACCTTAACACTCTAACAACTTCCCTAACACACCCTCCCTCTTCCCTAACGCCGTAACACCATAACACTTCCACTAACAACTGTAACACTCCAGCTGTAACTACCAGCGCACACCCTACTACTGTTGCACACCATTTGTTACTACCCTTTAACACCGTAACAACACACTCTCCCTCTTCCCTTAACACTGTAACCACTACTGCTTCGCACTTTTAGCACTGCCTATACAACAACACTTACTGCTTCGCAACATTTCTTACAACCCTTCACTACTGTAACAACCTACTGTAACAACACACACCGCCTAACTACCTTAACACCGTAACTTCTAACACTGCCCTCATAACTCCCTGCACAACACTACTTACTGTTG
Organism: Daedaleopsis sinensis; assembly: GCA_033807695.1. Taxonomy (NCBI): domain Eukaryota; kingdom Fungi; phylum Basidiomycota; class Agaricomycetes; order Polyporales; family Polyporaceae; genus Daedaleopsis; species Daedaleopsis sinensis. Next base: position 769 of record CM066301.1, read on the forward strand.
CCCAACATTCTCTACTTACTGCACCCCAACATCTCTTACACTTCTTCGCAACATGCATTACTCACACTTTAACTGCACTCTTTAACACTGTGCTGCACTTGGTTACTGACTCTGCCGCAACTTATATACTGCTGCTTGTAACAATCAGTAGCGCTGCTCAACTACAGCGGGAGGTTAGACCTACACTACTCACAATAAATGTTGCGTCACACCACCCTTTGCCAGTACTTGCCTACCATGCTGATATTTACTATTACTACACTGTTACTTGCTTCGCACGCTGGTATGCTGCAGTTTATTATTATACTGGTGCAGATTATGGTCGTTCCAGTACTAGTGATAGTCACCTTTCATGCTTCGCCATATAGTGTCCTGAATTCAACACTTGATGTAATGTCATGACATGCTTCGCACAATAATATGCTGTAGTCAACACATCAGCTAGCACAGATTATTTACTACACAACATTGATGTAGTATAGTATGAGTCCGCAATATTTTATTATAGGTGGTAAGTGTGGTTCTACAGCACAATATCCATTACAGTACTTACTTACACCGGTTATACCCTGCTAATGGTTACTATTTTGATATTATTACACACTTCGCACAATAATGTGTGCTGAAGTCTAGTACAGATTATTTATTGCGCAACATTCATGTGGTGTAGTATAGTGCGCAGTGCAGTAACAATATTTTATTATAGAGGGAATGTGTATGCCAACCCTCAGCTATGAATAATACTACACTATTAGATGCAAATAATGTATATGTAGGTACAAATCGTGCAAAGCATGCTTCACGCAAAGTACAACCTCTGATATGATCACTGCACAACACTACATGCAGCACTACAATAATTTATATTTTGTATAGTAACCTTGCTCTGCTTTGCACAATATTTATATATCATATAGTACATTGCAACATTTTGTATAGATGCAACTCTAGCATCGGTTGTGCGAGCCTTGCCACAATTGTGCGGCCATAGAATTCCCATACTGCCAAAGCAATAGAATGTTGCTGTAAATAGATAACCTAGTACCTTGTCACAGACCAGCACTTCGCAACAGTAACACTGCAATACATATAGTAGCCAAGTTGTGTGGTCCATAACTTCTTAACTAATGGTCATTAGAATGCGAAACTGGTATAGTTAGAAAGCTATTGAACAGGGCTACAAAAAACGAAAACGCTTGTTCGCCTGTTTGGGCGCTTATTTTGTTACTTTTGTATCGCCAATAACTTATTAACTAATAGTCATAACAAAGTGAAACTGATATAGTCAGAAAGCTACTGACCCTGGCCACAAAAAAAAAATGCTACTTCGCCTTTTTGGGCGCTTTTTTGCTTACCTAAGCGCCGAGGTGCGGTCAATAGAACCAGTGATAAGCCCTACTAATAGCAACCCTTCTAATGACCCTTCAAAAACCACTTGTTACAATACTTAAGCGCACTACAAAAACAAAGACTACCCTCTAGCTCCACGGAAACTGGGTGCACAGCCACAATCGTGCAGCCATTGGATAGCCCTAGTACCCACAATACCGAAATGGTACCTCGTCATCAGGTTCCGGGCGACGGTTCAGGAGATATGGCCTCGTCATCACCTTGTCACTCGGAGTTAGGGCCTAATTCCGGGGATTATAACACTTGGTCATTGCAGTACTAGTGATAGTCACCTTTCATGCTTCACCACACAGCGTCCTGAAGTCAACACTTGATGTAATGTCATTACATGCTTCGCATAATAATATGCTGAGGTTGATACTTGAGCTAGCACACATTATTTACCACGCAACATTATTGAGGAGTGCAACATTGATGTGGTATAGTATGAGTCCGCAATATTTTATTATAGGCAGTAGTTGTTGTTGCACCGCAGCACAATATCTATTACAGTACTTAATTATCCTGCTGTTCTTACTCTGCTGATGATTACTATTGTGATAATATTACATGCTTCGCACAATAATATGCTGAAGTCAATGCTTAAACTAGTACAGATTAATTACTGCGCAACATTAATGTAGTATAGTACAGTGCAGCAATATTTTATTATAGAGGGAATGTGCAGCACAACACTCAGCTATGAATAATAGTACACTATTAGATGTAAAGAATATATATGCAGGTACAAATCGTGCAAAGCATGCTGCACGCAAAGTACAACCTCTGATATTATCACTGCACAATATTAGATGCAGCACTACAATAATTTATATTGCACATAGTAACCTTGCACTGCTTCACACTATAGTTATATACAGTGTAGTGCATCGCAACATTTTGTATAGATGCACCTCTAGCATTGGTTGTGCGAGCCGTGCCTTGCTACAATTGTGCAACCATAGAATTTCTATAGCCAAAGAATAGAATGTTGCTGTAAATAGTTAACCTAGCGTTCTTGTCCATGCCGACACAACGCAAAAATAACCATGGGAAACAGGTACACGCCCATCTGGATATGGGGGTTTGTAACGAAGCGTTATTTTGGGGAGACACTATTGCTAGTTGAGAATGTGGCTAAAGAAGGAGTGTCAGTGAGTACAATGCGCATAAATCAGTGCATTTACCTGTGTCCAATAGTTCTTGAGATTCTTGGTCGTGGTCATGGTTGTGGTGGCAGTAGTGGTTGTAGACGTGCACCTGCAATTGATGTGTCAGCAGTTTGACGCCAGAAACAACCGTGCACGCGGTGGTCCCGCATACTCAGCATGCCCACCAATACTTATCGCACCTTTGGTCAACGTATAGCTATTGGGTGATATAGGCATGTACGTGGCTGTCTCGCGTACGTGGATTAGATTGTGGCTGTTGAAATAACACATTAGACATTGCTTTGGAAAACACAGGCTATAGCTCACATACACGGGCGGGCGGTGTAGCCGGGGTATTCCACATAAATTAGCAGACAAGATGTGTATGTACTATAGGGTTAGGTAGCAATAAAGGCACATACGCAGTGGTCCCGTGTGCACGGATTAACTTGTTTCTGTCACAATCAGCCATTAGACATGTCTTTTGAAAACAATGACTATCGCCCGTGTATGTGGCTGGGTCGCGTAGTCAGGCTATTCAACAGAAAAACAGCGGCCAGTATAGACATGTCTTTCATATCATATCCATAATACCCGGCTATGCCACACTTCTGCGTGCGCGGCTAGCACGTACAACTCACTCGCATGACGTAGCAGAGTTAACTCCCCCTCACATGCCTCACTTCGTTCGCACATAAATGTTGTGGTAGAGTCTTATGCTATGATGTGAAGATCAACCTGCCTAACCTCATCAGGAACAAGAACTGCGAGATCATCAGACGTCTGGTAGCAAACAACGCTACTCATGTCTAAGAGATTTGAACGTGGAGCCATTCATCAGCAGTCATCCTAAACTTATGTCTGAGAGACTTAAGTGTAAAGTCATGCATGGACACCACACTCTGCACACCGCCTGCTGTGTCGGACTTCCCGGACTGCCAGGTTTCGCACAGTGACCACATTTCGCACAGTGACCGCACTCTGCACACCGCCTGCTGTGTCGGACTTCCCGGACTGCCAGGTTTCGCACAGTGACCGCACTCTGCACACCGCCTGCTGTGTCGGACTTCCCGGACTGCCAGGTTTCGCACAGTGACCACATTTCGCACCTTGACCACACTCTGCACACTGCCTGCTGCGTCGGACTTCCCGGACTGCCAGGTTTCGCACAGTGACTGCACTCTGCACACCGCCTGCTGCGTCGGACTTCCCGGACTGCCAGGTTTCGCACAGTGACCGCACTCTGCACACCGCCTGCTGTGTCGGACTTCCCGGACTGCCAGGTTTCGCACAGTGACCACATTTCGCACAGTGACCGCACTCTGCACACCGCCTGCTGTGTCGGACTTCCCGGACTGCCAGGTTTCGCACAGTGACCGCACTCTGCACACCGCCTGCTGTGTCGGACTTCCCGGACTGCCAGGTTTCGCACAGTGACCACATTTCGCACAGTGACCACACTCTGCACACCGCCTGCTGCGTCGGACTTCCCGGACTGCCAGGTTTCGCACCTTGACCACACTCTGCACACCGCCTGCTGTGTCGGACTTCCCGGACTGCCAGGTTTCGCACAGTGACCACATTTCGCACCTTGACCACACTCTGCACACTGCCTGCTGCGTCGGACTTCCCGGACTGCCAGGTTTCGCACCTTGACCACACTCTGCACACCGCCTGCTGCGTCGGACTTCCCGGACTGCCAGGTTTCGCACAGTGACCACATTTCGCACCTTGACCACACTCTGCACACCGCCTGCTGCGTCAGACTTCCCGGACTGCCAGGTTTCGCACCTTGACCACACTCTGCACACCGCCTGCTGTGTCGGACTTCCCGGACTGCCAGGTTTCGCACAGTGACCACATTTCGCACAGTGACCGCACTCTGCACACCGCCTGCTGCGTCGGACTTCCCGGACTGCCAGGTTTCGCACCTTGACCACACTCTGCATACCGCCTGCTGCGTCGGACTTCCCGGACTGCCAGGTTTCGCACAGTGACCACATTTCGCACAGTGACCGCACTCTGCACACCGCCTGCTGTGTCGGACTTCCCGGACTGCCAGGTTTCGCACAGTGACCACATTTCGCACAGTGACCGCACTCTGCACACCGCCTGCTGCGTCGGACTTCCCGGACTGACAGGTTTCGCACAGTGACCATGTTTCACCCTTCGACCATACTTTGCCTGTAGTTAACATAGTTGACCTGCATCACCGCATTGATATAATAAATAATCTTTGGTTTTTATATTCATAGGGTTATATCACTGCTGTTTACAAACTAATTTTCTAAAAGAACGGGACACCAGCATCATTGTCTGAGCTTTCCTCCTGTTCGTCTACTTCAAAACCTGGCACAGGTTCAGGTAGGCCATCTAGGTCATCACCATCTCCACGGTCTGAGCTCTCTTCATCCTCCTCTGGCTCAAATCCTGCAACCACGTGGATACTGCCATCATCACTGTCTGAAATCTCAATGACTTCATCCTCTCCAGCTCTACCTTTGCCCTTTCCAGAAAATCCAACAATCTCCACAGAAGGTGACCGCGAGACCTCAAATTCCACTGAAGGGGAGCGTGGGGCACGGGTTGTCCTTCGAATGTTGGAAGGGCCAGGTGTTGGTGCATGAGATCCTTGGTGTTGAGCGCCACCTTCATCATTTGGGGAGTCATTCAAGTATGACAAGACACTGGGCTGGCGAGGTTGAACGGAAATTGCACGAGCCGATATAATGGACTGCTCGCGAGCGATAGATGGAGCTCGGGACTGGGGAAGGGAGTTGGCAATGAAAGATGGTGCAGGGCGCACAAGGAAGGGATTGTCGTCAGGGAGGGGAGGCATGCGGAGTTCATCCATAGGAGGTGGTGTATCTTCTTCCTCTTCCTCAGCAATAAAGGTCCCCAAGCGGAATTCCACTTCATACTCCAACGACTGGTTGAATGCAATGTGAGGGGCAGCAGCATATTCAGCGTCATCCTCCAGGCTGAAGAATGTGAACTTGTGGCGATCGTGACTGACGGATGGGATTTTGGTGACCCACATGCGGTCAGAGCTAGTATGAGGCAGCCAAAGAAGTTTCTTGAACTCCTTCAGCACCTTCGAGCGAATGAGCTGAGCTGTGTCTGGCTTGGCCTGAGTCATGACTTGCATCCAGTCCTGGAAATAACGACAGCTTCCAAAGTTCTGCATGTTCTCTATCTTGGCACCCTTTGGAGGAAAGTAGCGGTTGAAGAGCGTAGTAGTCCAGAACGACACATCACGGGCTCGGATCCATGCGGCACGAAGGGGAATCACTGGGCGCTTGAACATGGCAATAGTGACACTGGCTTGCTCAGCGATTGTGAGAGTGGTGTACGCTGGTTCCTTCCGGCTTTTGAGATTGGGGGAGACAGTGATAATGTCGAAGGGGAATTGAGCCCAGATCCGATCCACAACAGCGTCAGCATAGAGAAGTCCTTGCCCATCCCTGCCCAGATCTCGTTCAAATGGCACATCTTCTTCGTCAGAGTCTTCTTGAATGTCTCGGCCAGCCAACTGCAAACGAGGCTGAAGTCGAACTCCACGGTCATTAAGACCAAAGACGCTAGGAGTTATTGCATCAGGGTTAACGAACTCAATGGGGGTTGTGTGGGTAACACGGTTGCTGGTGCGAAAAGCATTGGCTGGACGACGTCCGAAGGAAATGCCACCAGCGCCCAAACGAGTTTGAATGTCCGTGATTGAGGCGGCCTTGTAAAGGATACACAGCTGAGGGAGTTCGAGGACACGCTTGCGGGGTAGACGCAGCCACTCGCCACGATAATCGCGGAGGATATCAGACACCACATACATCCCCTGCTCCTCAGGCACCGGAAGAATTTCGTCTTCATTGAACTCTTGATCCACCAGGTTGTCGTCCATGATATTGTAGCCTTCTGGAGCACGTAAGCAGCAGGCATCCCGCAGTGCACGTTCAGCTCGCCAGTCGCGTGGACGCGACATAATAGCGTTGAGCATATAAATGCATACTGCACCAAGAGTGAGTGAAGGGACAAGTGACCGAGATTCTGGGGGATAGTGCTGGAATTCATGAAGAACATAGTAGATTGCAATGGTGCGGAAGTTCTTGTAAGCCCTATATATTGTTTCTTAGTGCTGCCAAGAATATCACTGTTGATAAATAGACGTACCACCAGACATCATTAGGAATTGAAATGATAGACAACTGCAGAAGTCGATCAGAAAAAGAGAGAAGTGTCTGGTTGACTTTGGGTAGGCGAACACGGGCCTCGCAGCGAGCAGTGCCATCTTGTGAGGCTCCATCCGCTCCAGCACAAGTATGGAATGTGTCAGCTACTTTGAGGAGATCCTCGCAGAGCTTGGGGAGAGGACCAGGGTACAGATCACTTGCTGAACGCTCGCGAAAGATGCCGTCATGGAGTTGGTAGGTGATAGACTTGTCTGTGGTGTAGACATTGAGATAGAGCACTTTATCGGTGCGACCCCGTTCACCAGGCTCGACCCGGAATCCCGCCAGCTCGAAGAGATGGCCACTGACGTCGGTGTGGAAATACGATAGTTCGGTGATCTTTTGAGCTTCAGCAGCTGAAATTGAGGGTAGAAGATGTGACACCAGAAGGGGATGGGCAACGTCAAGCCATTGCACCACATGATCAGGATGATGGATTTCCACTCCAACGTCAACGAACCATTGATCCATTTCGTTGTGGCTTTGAATGTAGTCCATATCGAGGTCTTCAATCAGAAGGTTGAAAGCATACTGCCGCTCCATGTCGTCCTCAAACGGGAATGAGTATGCACCCTTTTCCCCCCGAAACTCGATCTGAAACCATGGAGCACCAAGACGGGGATGGGCACGAAGGGCAGCGCGAAGTTCATGTGCAAAGAGTTGGAGATAGGTCTCTGGGATGTCAATTGAGCTATAGTGTAGCCGTCCTTGTTTGTCATGAGCTCGAGTGAGCTCGGTTTCGTAGGAGGCAGGCCAATGAGCTTGATTCTCTGGTAGAATCTTTTTGATAGTAGGACGGATCCCTTGATTGTAGATTGCAGCCACATCGACAGGTTGAATAGCAGGGGGGAGGTCTTCACGATAGAGTTGAGGGAAAAAGAGGCGTACTTGACGGCGAACACCAAAACGTCCAATGCATATGTTGGGGATTTTGTGTGCAGGGATCTTCCTATTGCCCTATAATATGGTGAGTCATATAGGCTAACTGAGCTAGACAGACATACCACAGTGAGCTCAATATGGAGTGTTTTTGTGAGAGTGTCGGCAAATGAAGGAACAGGATAGATTGACAGGGGTCGTTTGAAAGGAAGACGGGTAGAGAAACCAACAAGAGAGTCAAAGTCGCCACGCAAGGAGACCATTTGGCGTGTCGGAAACACAGCACCTTGGCGAGGGTTGACTACAACACGAAACTCCTCATCATCAAGCTCGAGACGGCCAGCAAGCATCATCCTGATAAACTTGTCAATGCTATCTGGAGTGCCTTCCTCGACAAAAGCTTGAGCATGGGTGACAAGCTGAGGAAGACCAAGAACTAGAGGGCGGAGAAACTCGTCTGGGTGCTCCATTGTGCAGTAAGGGCTATGTGAGGTGGTGGTTGTCGTGGTGGGGTGGCAGTCGTAGTGGGAAGAGGGAAAGCGGGGGAAAGCCACACACAGAGGCCTCCACGTATATATATCGAACACCTCTAATGTCTCAGCCACAATCACACAGTAATCACAAATTTTCCGATCACTAATTAGGCACTGATGGTCTCAGATTGCTGATTATCATCAGATGATCCATAAGTTAATTTTACATGTAAATTTTCCAGCCCAATTATGAATGACCCAGTATACGTGAATATTTATTACAGCCACGGAGCACACCGTGGTCGTGCCCATGATGACTCACCTCAGCACCGTGGGTAGTCGACAGCGGCCAGACGGATGAGCCATAGGTCAGGTATTGTTGTACGGTCACGTGAATGCGGACGTGGACGTCTCAGACGTCCACGAAGCTTGTGGGAGCAATGTGCCCACGCAGAGAAACATGAGTGCGTGTGACGCAACGGGCCGTGTGCAATAGTATTGAATGCGGCCTCGTGCGCCGGTTCGAGACGGCGAACGACATACGCGGACGTCCCAGACGTCCACTGAGCGTGGGCGAGCAATGTCCCCGGCGGGAGAGACGAGAGCGCGAGTGGTGCTGCCGGCCGTGCGGAACAGTACTGATTGCGGCGGCTCCGGACGCCAACAACAGACCGCCTGCGAGGCTGATACGGCCGACGCGGACGTCCGAGACGTTGACGGGGCCAGGTGCACGGTACGTGCGTGCGCGGGGAAACGACAGAGCAGGTAGCGCTGGGGGCTAGGGCCCAGTGTCCGTGTCGGTCATGAAGACGACACAGCCGTACGACGGCGAACGGCCAAGGCGGACGCAGAGACGTCGCTGCGGGCGTCCGGGAGTGAGTGGGTCCCTGGGGAAGAAAGAAGAGCTCGGGTGAGAGTCGCACTCGCGGCCGGGGGCATCAGTACTCCCCTCGGCGGCATGCGTTGCGGCCGGACGCACGAGGCCTGGGTCTTCGGACGGTCGTACGAGACACCGGACGGCGGACGCGTTGCGCAATGGTAGTGACTGCGGCGGGGGCGTCCGTCAACAGTGGACCGCCGGACAAGGCTGCCAAGGGTGAAAACGGACGTCCGAGACGTCGACGGGCCCGTGCGCGTGTTACGTGCCTCCGCGCCGAAACAACAGCGCGAGTAGGATGTCTGTGGCTTGACTGAGATGCGGGCCTGCGTGGATAGAACGCGGGAGAGGCGCAGCGGGCGGTGCGCAATTGTAGAAACTGCGGCGGCGCCGGCCGTCAACACCGGACCGTGGTACCAGGTTGCCAAGGGCGGAACTGGATGTCCGAGACTTCGACGGGCCCTTGGCCGTGGTGCGTCCCTGCGCGGAGAACCGACAGTGCGAGTGGCGCTGGGGGCTGGGCCCTGGGGCCCCAGTGGTGCCGTCTGTCATTAAGAGCGCACCGCGTACGACGGCGAACGTCGGAGGAGGACGCTGAGACGTCGCAGAGGGTGGTCCGGAGTGAGTGGGTCCCTGCGGGAACAAACAAGTGCACGGGTGAGTTGATTGCACACGCCGCCGTGGGGATCAGTACTCACCTTCGCGGCGTGCGTAGCGGTCGAATGCATGAGGCTTGGCTCATCAGAGGGTCGTACGAGACAGCAGACAGCGGACGCGTTGCGCAACGGTAGTGACTGCGGCGGCGGTGGCGTTCAACAGCGGACCGCCGTACAAGACTGCCAAGGGTGGAATCGGACGTCTGAGACGTCGACGGGCCCTGGTGCGTGGTACGTGCCTCCGCGAAAAAAAGACAGCGCGAGCAGGACGTCCGGGACTTGTGTGAGATGTGGGCCTGCATGGATAGAACGCGGGAGAGGCGCAGCGGGCAGTGCGCAATGGTAGTGACGGCGGCGACGGTCAATCGCGGACCGCCGTACGAAGCTGCCAAGGGCGGAACCGGATGTCTGAGACGTCGACGGGCCCTGGGGCGTGGTACATGGCTGCGCGGAGAAACGACCGCGCGAGTCGTGCTGGGGCTGGGCCCTTGTGGCCGTGTCGGTCTTCAACTGCGGACCGCACTACAATCCTGCGGACGGCAGTGGGACGTCCAAGACGTCGACAGGCTTCGTCGAGGTGATTGCCTGCGGGAAAAAACAAGAGTGCGGGTCAGAATTGCCCTACATGATCACTCACCGCGGCGGCGTGGGTAGCGAACAGCGGCCGGATCGACAGGGCTTTGTGATCGTGCACCAGAAGACACTGCGAATGGCGGACACAGGCGTCTCAGACGTTGGCGGGGCTTATGCGACGAACGGGCCCGCGCGGAGAGACGAGAGCGGCGCGAGAGGCGCTGCGGGCCCTCTGCAACAGCACACCCTGCCGCGAGGGCGACTGTCAACAGCGGAGCGCCGGAAAAGGCTGCCAAGGGCGGAAGCGGACGTCCGAGATGTCGACGGGCTATTGGGGCCTGCGCGGAGAAATGACAGCGCGACTGGTGCTCGGGGCTGATGTCGCAGGGGGTATTCCCGAGTGACTGTGTCCCTGCGTGAACAAACGAGAGTGAGGGTGAGACTCGCACTCGCGGCCGTGGATACCAGTACTCACCTCGGCGCCGTGTGTAGTCATCAGCGGCCAGACGAACGAGGCCCGGGTCATGGTATCGTCGTACGGGACTGCGAACGACGGACGCGGACGTCCGCGACGTCCACATGGTTGTCGTGAGCAATCTGCCCGCGAGGAGAGACGAGAGCGCGAGGGGCGCTTGCGTACCATGCGCAACAGTACTGAATGCGATCGCGTCGGCCGTCAACAGCAGACCGCCGTTCGAGGCCGCGAATGGCGGAAGTGGACGTCCAGGACGTCGACGCGGCTTGTGGACCGCTGCGTGCCTGCGGGGCGAAACGAGAGTGCGAGAGGCGCCGGAGGCTGCGAGCCACACTGGCAGGACCTGATATGGCCGCATCGGTCGTCAACAGTGGACCGCCGCAGGAGGCTTGAAACGGCGGCAGTAGACGTTTGCGACGGCGAAGAGGAGGAGGAGGGTAAATTCAGCCACAGCAGAAGACGGTGGTCCGGAGGGAGTGAGTGCGTGCGGGAAGAAAGAACAGCGGGGCTCTGAGTCGCACTGGCGGCCGGGCATCAGTAATCACATCAGCGGCATGTGTAGTTATCAACGGCCAGCCGAACAGGGCCTGGGTCATCTTACCCTGGTACGAGACAGTCAACGGCGGAGGCCGACGTCTCAGAGGCCGACGGGGCTTGGGGGAGGAACGTGCTCACGGCGGAGAGACAATAGCGCGAGTGGCAGTGCGGGCCGTGAACAATAATGCCCAGTGCGGCCGCATCCATCGTCAACACCGGAGCGCCGTAGCAGACTGCGAATGGAAGATGCGGACGTCTCAGGGGCGTGGAGAAAGACGAGCGCGGAATGCGCTGGCGGCCGTGGCCCGCATAAGTACGCACCTCGGTAAGTCAAAGTACCGTGCTACGAGACTGAGAACGGCGGACGGAGACGTCGCAGACGTCGACGGGGCTTGTCCGAGATGCGTGCGTACGTGGAGAGACGAGAGTGCGAGTGCCACTGCGAGCCGTGCGCCGTAGTAGTAAGGGCGGCCGCGTTGGCCGTCAACAGCCGACGGGCGTACGAAGCTGCGAAGGGCGGAAAAGGACGTCCGAGACGTCGACGGGACTTGTAAACCGTTGCGTGCGTGCGCGACGAAACGGGAGTGCGAATGGCGCGGTCGCTGTGGCTGCGTCGGTCGTCCACAACAAACCGCCGTAGCAGGCTGCGAACGGCGGAGGCGGCGGTGAATGGACGGCCGTACGAAGCTGCGAACGGAGGAAGGGGACGTCCAAGACGTCAACCGGGCTTGTGTGAAAGGCGTGCCTGGGAGGAGAAACGCGAGCGGTGGTGGCGCTGGGGACTGGGAGCCACAGGTCCTCTGCGGCCGTATCGGTCGTCAACAGGGGACTAGCCGCAGTCACAGGCTGCGAGCGGCGGAAGCGGACGGCTCATACGTCGCAGGGGTGGTCCGGAGGGAGTCAGTGCCTGCAGGGAAAAACAACAGTGCGGGTCCGAGTCGCACTAGCGGCCATGGGCATGAGCACTCACCTCTGCGGCGTGTGTAGTCAATCGCGGCGGGTTAAGTCTAACTCATCGTCTCACTGCACAAGACGACGAACGGCGAACAACGACGTCCCGGACGTCGACCGGCTGCTCTGGGATCCATGATTGTGGGTTGAAGAGCGCGAGTTGCCTAGGGGGCCGTAGGCATGAATGCGTGGGCGTGTCGGTCTTCAACAGCGGACCGCCGCACGAGGATGCGAAAGGCGGGGGCGGACGTGCGATGCGTCGAGGAGCTTTGTGTCAAGTGAGTCCCTGCGGAGATAATTGAGAACGCGGGTGCGTTGCGGTCGTGCGACTTAGTAACAAGCCCAACTGCCGCCGCGGACAGCCGCACGGGGCGACTCACTGCGACGCAAAGTGTGGCGGGGGTCAGCGTTCTAGATGTGGGCCCGGAGGGGTGACGTCCAGACCATCTGTACATGCGAGTTAGTAACGACGCTTTCGAGAGCTTTGATATGAATAGAAGCCGGACTCACGGAACTTGGGACAGCAGCAGCAGACGTCCTAGACGTCGCGGGCCGGGGGCGGGGGCTGAATGTCCTTTTGCACGACGCACTGTGTGTCGCGTCTGAACTACCGTACATGAGTCCGAGTCAGCACTCAACCGCGAGAGGACAGACGTGGAAGTTTCGTCCGATATACTTATTAGACCTCACAAGTACTACGTGGGAGTGAGTCAGGGTCGTTGGACGGTTGAAGGGAGGATGGACATACCTACCTGAAGATCAGGAACATTGTCATCTCAGGCGTTCAGAGCACCGGGAGTGACATGGGCCCCGGGTCAGCGTGCCCCACCGGGAAGTCACCTATGTGAGAGGAAGAGTCGCAGGCCTCAGACAAGTTGATGATGAAGGCCGGCTCGACTTACTTGCTTGGGAGGGCATAGCGGGACGTCCTAGACGTCCACGCTACAGGCCTATGAGCTGACAATGGTGCGCGAGAAGCGCTTAGTGCGGGGTGCAGGAGACGTACGCAACGTATACAGACCATTATCACCGCCGTCCGACACGTCCGGGAACGTGTGGCGTCGCATGCATAGTACGTTACACGTCTTGTACTGTCAGACGCGAACACGTCGGACGGCGGTGATATTGGCAGAGACCCGTAGGCAGACGAGAAGGGCGGCTCACTTCGTGCCTTACGCCGCAGTCCGCGATAACATCGCGTCGTTTCGGGTGAGTTGGCCTGTGTATCAAGAGTTCAATAAGTGCCCACGGAAAATGTGTATGCCGGGTATGACTTACCTGACGTCCAACGCTCATAGCTTCAAGTTTCTCGGCAGGGAACCATCCGGCGGCCGTCCTGTCGGGGTTGCTGAGCTTGTGACAGTGGAGTGCAGCCTCAAGCGGAGGGTGTGTTGTTCCAGCAAGGAGTGAACACCGTCCAGGACGTCTGTCACCCTGCGGAAGGTTCCACTGGCGGTCTTGATGGTCTATGACTGACGGATCCTGCCGCTGCTTTCGAGTCATGTTGCCGCAGAGGATGCTGCATATGAGCTGAAAGCGGACGCGGGCGAGGGCGGACAGCGGGGGGCAGGCGACGTCGAGAGGCGGGCAGGCGACGTCGAGAGGCGGAGAGGGCGAGCGCGAGTGCGTGAGAGGCAAGACTTGGAGTGCGAGGACGAGGTTGGAGAGCCGGTCAAGGCCGTCGAATGCGAGAGCTGCAGAAGAATGGTGTTGCCTTAGAAGGTGTGCAGTACAGCGCCGTCCACGACGTCGGCATGGAGGCTAATGGATGGATGGTCAGTCGACGTCCCAAATGGGTCTGGCTGTGCTTGTGAGAAAACTCGGCCATCTCCGAGTCGTATCTGCCGCTCAGTAGCCTCCCCGCAAGTGCTCTTGCATACTTGACGAGCAAATGTACGAGGCTCCCGCCGCGTCCAGGCAATCAAGGCACTGACTGCTTGCGACGTCTACGTAGGAAGCTGCTATAGGCCGCCGTGCAGCACCGTCCCGACGCGCCCGCGATCCCGTCATTGGACGCTTCCCGCCACTGGGCTGTCGAACGACGGTAAGTACCGAACACGTACGCAAATCAGCAGCTGTACTGAAGCTGGACTCACCCAAATTTCGACACCACGTGTCTGTAGCCCCCACGACCCGCACTCCGCACTTCCGAGACGCATCCGTCGCGTCGCTCGCCCGCAACTCCCCGCTTCGGAGCCACTCAGTGCAAGCAGCGAGAGAAGACGCCGCCGCTCGCACTGCCTGCGTCCTCAATCTCTCCCGCCGCGAGACGGTTCACACGACACAGGTGAGCAACTGTCGCGTTCTAAGGCACATAGAACCTGACTCACCAGTCAGCCAATCCCGACGACGTCCTCGCACGTCAACCGTTGCGCCCAGGTGATGTCTCTGCCCCCGACGCGTCGCGTCGCGTCATGGCGTCGGAAACGAGCCGTACGCTCTCGAACCCGCGCTGCGACGCGTCCCCGCTTGTTCGGCTCGTGGGCAGACCTGTGCACACATCAGCGACGCCGAGAGGAACGCGGAGCGTCGAGAACTCATCAGCTCGAAGGCTGCCCGGCTTCTACCCGCCGGCCGCATATTGAGATGGCGTCGAAGGTGGCCGAGGGATGCTTCGGAACGGGTAGGAGGACGAGCAGCAGGACGGCGGACGTCCGACCGCAGGCAAGAGAGGATGTGGCGGGAGGGAGAGGAGCATCCTGATCCAGCACCCAGCATCCCCCCACGTTCTCTACGCGCTGCAGCCCGCGGCACCTTCCGACAGCCTGCAGGTGCGGCGGAAGGTTCTGCGCCGCGTATCGTGCCCGTTCCCAGCTTCCCCGCCCAATCCGCGGCCGCTCCTCTCGCGACCCATATCGAGATTCGAGCCGGACGGTCGATCCGTGCAGAGTTTCCTCTGGCCGTGTCCGCCGTCCTGCTCGTCTGTGTCGTCGGGGCAGCTCCTGTTCTCTGCGGTAAGTGGAAACTCAGAGCTCGGAGCGCAGAGCCACTGGAGAGCGCGACGCCGTGGAGAGGACGTCTCGGGTGACGATAGATCCCGCCGCGTCCTCTTCGGGCTGCAGTCCGCGGCACCTTCGCACAGGTGTGGAAAGAAGTTCTGAGCGCGCCCGCCGGCGCCGCGTAGCGTGCCCGTTCCCCAGCGTCCGCCGCCCAGAATCGTGACATCAACCTATATCGCGCACACTCAGCAGCCAACTCGACGTCCGGGACGTCTACAGTAGACAGGACGAGGCATGAATGGTATGCATATCTCATCAATTGAGCTTCATGAGTGGACCGCACGCGCGGAATCACAACTTAGTAAGGTCCCAATTATTTCAACCATACACGAAATTTATTTTGATACTATTCAGATACGGCATACATGGAGGGTTGTTCGTACTGATACAGTCCACAGAATAGATCACACCAATAGACGAGACTTAGCGGCGAGCTTTCGGCTTGCCCGGCTTTCCGCCCATCACCATGCGAGAGGGAGGTAAACCCGCACTCCCGGTCGTGCGTTGAACCATCAGTCCAGCTCCGGATGCTTGGTCTTGCACGCGACGATGCGTACCGGTCGTTCCCTTCGACTTCCCCGTCCCTTTCCCTTTCGAAGCCCCAGACTCAGTTGCACTCTCAGTGGCAGGCTCCTCCAGGTCCTCGGACGTCTTAGCCTTCTTCTTCGGAGGTTTAGGCGCATCGTCCTCGTCCTCGGACCCGGACGGCGGGGGAGACAAAACGGTCATCTCCGTGGCCTTTTTGCGGGCAGACTTTGTAGTTGCAGCTCTCGTCGTCGAACGAGTCGCTCGCTCGAACTTGCGAGGGTTCTGCGAAGGTCCGTCGGCTTCGGGCGGAATACTCTCCCACCCCTCGAGCATGTTTGTAAAAGAGGACTCGTTCAGTTCGCTCAGTGCCGGTGAGGGAACCCGCTCGAACGGTTCCATAGGGTGATCTTCTCCATCGAGAGGGACGTGGACCCCCTTCCCGCCTGTCTGCGTCGAATCTGGGCCATCCCCCGCGCCGACGATGTTCCCGGAGAGCGTGTTCACGGAGGTCTTGTCTGCGGACCCCTTGGGAGCCGCCTGCTTCGGAGCCGCGTTTAGAGCCGCTGCGTCTGTGTTCACGCGCGGCGTGTGTGCGTCCCCAAGAGCAGCGTGCTTGGATGCGGGCTCTGTCTCCGCCTTCCCGGACGGCGGGTCCTCCTGTGTCGTCTCCTTGGCCGCGCCCGGTACATCCTCATCGTTCGCGCCCGACGATTCCTTCGGTTTCGCGTCAGCATTCTCGGACGGCGGCACGGCGAGGTTGTCCTGTTGAGGGGGCTGTTTGGCCGCCGACGGGTCGTCCGCCGAGTTCGCGCCAGCCGACTGCGACGCCGCCGTGTTCGAGTACCCGGACGACGGAGCCGTCGAGGTCATGCCCGCCGACTGCGACGCCGCCGCGTTGGAGCTCCCGGACGGCGGGTCCACCGAGTTCGTGCCCGCCGTCTGCTTGGCTGTCGTATTCGCCTTCCCGGACGATGGGTCCGCGAGGTTGTCCTGCTGTCCGGGAGCTTGGGCCGCCGACGGGTCGTCCGCCGAGTTCACGCCTGCGGACTGCGACGCAGCCGCGTTCGAGTTCCCGGATGGCGGGTCCACGAAGTTCGTGCTGGCCGTCTGCTTCGGGGGAGTGTTCGCCTTCCCGGACGGCGGGTCTGCGGGTTTCTCCTGCTGTCCGGGAGCTTTGGCCGCCGACTGCGAGCCCGCCGAGTTCGAGTTCCCGGATGGCGGGTCCATCAAGTTCGTGCCCGCCGACTGCGACGTCGGGGCGTTGGACTCGTTCCCGGACGGCGGGCGCGCCGAGGTCGCGCCTGCCGACTGCGACGCGGCCGCGTTCGAGTTCCCGGATGGCGGGTCCACGAAGTTCGTGCCGGCCGTCTGCTTGGGAGGAGTGTTCGCCTTCCCGGACGGCGGGTCTGCGGGTTTCTCCTGCTGTCCGGGAGCTTTGGCCGCCGACTGCGGGTCCGCCGAGTTCGAGTTCCCGGATGGCGGGTCCATCAAGTTCGTGCCTGCCGACTGCGACGTCGGGGCGTTGGACTCGTTCCCGGACGGCGGGCGCGCCGAGGTCGCGCCTGCCGACTGCGACGCGGCCGTGTTCGAGTTCCCGGATGGCGGGTCCACCAAGTTCGTGCCCGCCGACTCGTTCCCGGACGGCGGGTGCGCTGAGTTCGCGCCTGCGGACTGCGACACGGCCGCGTTCGAGTCCCCGGATGGCGGGTCCACCAAGTTCGTGCTGGCCGTCTGCTTGGGGGGAGTG
Source organism: Daedaleopsis sinensis (assembly GCA_033807695.1). Taxonomy (NCBI): domain Eukaryota; kingdom Fungi; phylum Basidiomycota; class Agaricomycetes; order Polyporales; family Polyporaceae; genus Daedaleopsis; species Daedaleopsis sinensis. The sequence goes on from CM066301.1 coordinate 18,230, forward strand.
TTCGCCTTCCCGGACGGCGGGTCTGCGGGTTTCTCCTGCTGTCCGGGAGCTTTGGCCGCCGACTGCGGGTCCGCCGAGTTCGAGTTCCCGGATGGCGGGTCCATCAAGTTCGTGCCCGCCGGCTGCGACGCCGCCGTGTTGGACTCGTTCCCGGACGGCGGGTGCGCTGGGTTCGCGCCTGCGGACTGCGACAAGGCCGCGTTCGAGTTCCCGGATGGGGGGTCCACCAAGTTCGTGCTGGCCGTCTGCTTCGGGGGAGTGTTCGCCTTCCCGGACGGCGGGTCTGCGGGTTTCTCCTGCTGTCCGGGAGCTTGGGCCGCCGACTGCGAGCCCGCCGAGTTTGAGTTACCGGACTGCAGGTTCTCCGAGTTCGCGCCTGCCGACTGCGAGGCAGCCGTGTTCGAGTTCCCAGACTGATCCTGCGCCGCGTTATGAGTTGACGGCGGTGGGTCTAATGCGCCCGCACTCACCGCATTCGCCGCATTCGCCGCCTTCGCCGCCTTCGCCTTCTCCCTGGCCGCCTTCCGCTTCGCAGCAACTTCTTTTTTCTTCGCATCCACTTGCTCAGGTGTCAGCGGGACTTTCTCCGCCTTCCCCGACAATTTGGCAACAGGCCTGGGAACCGGGGGAAGAGGAACCGTAGGGTGACCGTCGGGGGCGACTTTGGACGCTGGAGATCTCTTCGATGCTTTTGCCGCAGTCTTCCCCTTGCCTTTCTCGACGTCCGCATCGGGATCGGAATCGTCCGAATCCACGACGCTAGCGGATTTGACACGCTTGCCCCGTTTGCGAGGAGGAGCATCTTCGGGAGCGACCTCCGGCTCGTTAGTCGCAGCCGGCGCGGCTTTGCGCTTGGTTGACGTCCGGGACGGACCGGCCTTGGATGAGGACCCAGGATCTTGTGTGCTCTGCTTGCCACGTTGGCGGCGGGGCTTGCGTTCCTTCGACTGTTCGGTTTTCGGTTGAGCAGCCGCCGTGTCTGGATAGCTCATGTCTTCATCGGGGACGTCAAAAGCGCGTTCTGGGGCTGTGTGAGCGGTAGTACAGGAGTTGGGCAGGAATTGAGGACTCACGGAGTTTTAGCGAAGAGTCAATGAAAGCGGCATGCATATAAGCCTTGTCAAACGAGATATTGTTGAGGAATACATCGGACGAGCGGCGGCCAATCAAGCGGTACACTTGTACCACCTTGGCTTGAGGCTGCCGCCATACTCGTCCAATCAATTGTGAATCTTCTTGTGCAGACCAAAGTGTATCCTGCGGAGAATGTTAATTGGTCCGATTGTCCAACAGAGTGATAGTGCACACGTACAGCGATGATCAAGATATTGGCGAATGGGATGTTAAGTCCAACCATGCCGACACCGGAAAGGAGCATGACTCGGCAGGTGGGGTCAGTGCTGAAGCGTGCGAGCATTTGCGCGCGGAATTGCGTAGATTTCCTGCCATGAATCTCAACGTGAGATATACCCTCTTCGGTGAGGGCCTACGATATATGATATGTCAGCAGAATCATGTGTAGACGGTATATGAAGAATAACGGACCTTTTTGACCAGCCAATTGTTCTTCGGGAACGCGAGATACACGACGACACGGTCGGGTCCTAAACTTGCATCTTGAATGATTTTCTTGAGCGGTGGGGAGCCGTCCTCTCGGGGAAGATAGTCGGGATGTGGGCCCAGGGTGTTAGTCGTCGAGTCGACGACAGCAAGGGGAGGCAGACCAGGGGCTTGAAGATGGTGCCTCACGAGCGCGATAAGAGTGTCGACTTTCGTTGAGGGAAAATCGGTGTAGGGTCCGAGTCCCACCGGCCAATCGGCCTCACTCAGGGTGTTGGGGAGGACAGGGTGGAGGAGAGCTTGACGGATTCCAATGTAGAAGGACTAAATGAGTAATTAGTAGATTGGACATCATTTTCGGCTGTAGCAATTGAGTGGCAATTGAAAACCCAGACGTCTCGGACGTCGTGCGGCGTAGTGAGGCTATCGTGCATACGCGCGCCACAAGTTTGCCGTTGAATACTCGTAACTGAGCCATGAAGTGAACGGGACACGGTCCTCACGACAGACAAGATCGCGACGTCCGAGACGTCCGCAACATGATGCTGCAGCCTCTTTGTAGGGTAACCAAGGGCGGCGATTACGCCTGACGATCGCACTGCTACCACCCATGCGAGGCCTCGAGAACCCGCTGTGGGATGCACGATGCGACGGAAGGCCATGCCTATGGCGCATATCGCGACGGCCTAGACGTCCCAGATGCTGCGAGACTCTCTCGACGCGGTGGACAACCCCACAGAGGTCACCGAGTGTATCGCGGCGTCCGCGACGTCCAGCAGGCCGCAGTGTGTTCTCTCGGCGCGGTAAAGACAATCACGCGCAGGGGACGACACCGCGGAGCAAGGGAGCACACCCCGACGTCCTAGACGTCCGGGATGCCGCGATGTGCTCTGTCCCGGGCGCGGAGTGCGACGAGGACGCACGGTCGACGGCCCCGCTGACCCTTGCGAGCGTGTCGCGGCGTCCGAGACGTCCGAGACTCTGCGGCACGCTCTCTCGGTGCAGTATGAGCCGAGAACGTGCGGTGGACGACGTCTCCGCGTGTGGAAGACGTCCGGGACGTCGTGATGCAGTCTGTCGAAGACGGTGATGACGTGCAAGGTGTCGGCGTCGTATTGAACCCGTGCGACGCGCCGGCGTCCAAGACGTCCCGAGCGTGCCCTCCGGCCCTTTAAGGAACGTACCCAGGGTCGGGTGCACGTCACGGTACGTCCTAGACGTCCTAGAACAGACAATACTAGTACACGAAACACTCACCTGGAGGTCTTTGTTCCTGCCCCGGGCTAAACCATCCTGCACGATCTGCTCCGCGAGTGCGTCCTGGACCTGATGCTCACGCGTACTTAGCTCGAGCAGCAACGGCCACTCCTGGTAGGGCTGCAGGCCTGAAATCGGTTTCTTCTCCCAGTCGAGGGAGCTGATGGTGCGACGGACGAGAGCATCATCTTGAGCGTAGGCCGTGCGCATGTCGGTCATCCACACGGTCATCGCGGTCATGGTGTCCTCGCGCTCGCCTTCGCCCGTCGTCTGGCCCTTGGCCGCAGATCGAGCGAGCATTATTTCGCCCTTACCTTGCTTGCGACTCGTCCGCTCGGCCGACATCGCGCGCGCTAAAGCCTTGCGGTGCTCCTCCATCGTGTCAGCCATCTCCTTGAATGCGGAGAGCCCGAGGAAGCGGCCGATGTTTACAAGATCCTATGTTGGAGCGTAAGCAAGTGACTCCTGATTGATGACGGATTATAGTCGACATACCTGGGGCGACGTCATCACGGGCGTGGCCGTCATTGCGATGGTGGTCGCTGACCGGTGGCGCAGCTCTGTAGCGGCGATATTCACGCTGTTCGCCGTCCGGATGGAGTGCGCCTCGTCGAAGAGGAAGACACCGTACTCGCGGCCTTTCGCAAACAGAGTGAGCTTGTCGAGGGAGCTCTCTTCGTCGTGACGAGGCTGCGGCCGTTCTGACTTTGAGCCCTTCAACAGCGGGGTGAAGTAGACTTCGGCGTCGTCTCTGAGAGCCTAGAAGTGCGTGAGTACAGATTGTGAGCTATAAGACAGTACACGCTCACAGTTACGCTGACGAGAATGACCCTGCGGTGGAGAGCGTGATCGAGTCGCTCCCATTCTGACCAAAACGGCATCCGGAAGTCGGCCGTGCACGATCCGGAGTACGGCACAAAGTTCCAGGAGTTGTGGTCTGCGAATCTCTTGAACTCAGCCGTCCACTGTTCAACGAGACCGACGGGGACGACGATCACATGTGGGCGCTGTGGAAGGTTGCCATCGGGGCCACCTGGGAACTTTGATTCACCTACGATATTGTAAGTCTCGTCTGCGAACGCGCATGTGATGCGGGACTGACCGAACATTCCCGGAAAACACATATGCTTCTCGTACCATTCGAAGTACGCGGCGTACATCGCGATGAGCGCAATGCCCTGCGCGGTCTTGCCCACGCCGACTTCGTCCATAAGGAGCATGGGCAGCCCCTTGAGGAGGTTTTGAACCATCCGGAGGGTGCCGATCTTCTGGTGCCATTTGAGTATGAGCGCGATGGCGGCTTTGCTCATGAGCACCTTCTTGCCCTCCAGGGACCACGGGTCGCTCTCTCCGGTGGGGTCCATCGTGGTGTTGAACCCCGGGATAAGACCGTCCTCCCCAAGGCCGATGATCTTGTTAAGCGTGCTGGGGTCAGTACTCGCGAACTGCTCCGTGCCCTCGCTCCAGGGCTGGTCAGGTAGCAGTTCGCCGGGAACATAGTTCTGCATCTCCTCTTCGCTGATGGCCTGGAGCGAGTCGTGTATGTGGTAGAGTACAGACTCGACATCGTCGACGGACGGCAACTGCGCGAGCGCGCGGCGCAGGGGCGCAGGCAGCTCTAGCGGTCCGACAAGTCACGAATTAAGCACTATTTGGATATGAAAGCGGACCGGACGTACTTGGGTTAGTGATGGCCTCGCTACGCTTGAGAATGGTCGCCTGCATCTCCTCGAGCTGGGCGGTGTACTCGTTCAGCAGCGCCGTGCGTTCGGGGTCCTTGAACATGGCAAGCTTCACGAGTAGTTCTGGCATCAAGCGGAGGTACGCGCGGATCTTGATGGGCGACAGGTCACCCTCCAACAGCGCTGTGGCAGTGTTACGACACGGACACAATGTACAAGTGAATGGCTTACCGGCAAACGCCTTGTCGATTTTGTCTTGTATCCTCTCGATAGCTGCGACACGAGCGTCGAAGACCTTTCGATACCGGTTGAAGCACATGGCAACGATCGCGCTTAACCATCGCGTGTACTCGAACCTTGGCATACTGCTCGAGAGCATGGCTTGCTCTCCAAAGATCTCCATGGCCATCGAGGGAAACGCCATCGGAATTAACGCTTGTTCCATGGTCATCACCTGTGACGGAGACGTGAGCAGCGTGTCGCGCATGACAGCGACGGAAGACGCACTTTATCGCCCTCCGGGGTGAGGAGATTGACGATGCCGCGGTCCACGGCCTCCAGGCACTCGTCGATGATCCTGTTGAGGCCCCAGATCTCCCACTGCTTCGTAAACCACTCGCGAAGGGCGACTTGCCCGACCTCGTCGTACGCTGAGCGACCGTGACCTTTGGTGGTCGTCGTGAACTTGTTGCGCTTCTTGTCGTCGGTGATGGCGAAGAATTTGCGCGCGTACGCTCGTACAGCCTCGAGCTTCTCGCCCGTGAGGCCGGTCGACTCCTCGGTGGCTTTGGCGGCCCAGGGAGCGTGGTCACGCTGTGAGATGGCCTGAAAAGTAGGTAGATTGAACGGCGCCGGGTCTTTCATCGGGTCGGGGCTGATTGAGGCCAAGTCGAGGAACGCCGCGTGAATCGGCGGGGAGGGCATCGCGGGTGTTGTACAGAGATGTGGTGTGAGAGGGGCTGGCAAAGACGCAAAGCGGGGGAAACGTTTGACGGTGGGGGGCGAGCGTATTGCACTCCTTATATGTGTGCCCGCGCGAGCGGCGCTTCTCGCATCCGACGCATAAAATGTCTTGCGCGTCGGGATCACAGTCCATCTACGCCACAGTATCAGCGCGATCGCTCAAATTTGCACCACAGTCGATCGTACTGACGTGGGCCCGATCGGTAATGGAATCGGCAGTGTCATCCTCCAAATATGGGTGGCCAAGGCGTGGACGGGTCCCGGTGTGGGCTCACTATGCCGCAGTGGTTGCGGACTTTGACCTCGATATGGATCTAAAACGAGCGCGGAATCAGCACTGCGTCAATAGAAAAGGGGGTCAAGGAGCATACGAAACCGATCTAACGGATCGCTGCCGTGGTCAAAATGAGACAGGGGTCGGCTGAGCGGGAGAGAACGTTCGGCGGGACGAGCGGCTGAGACGCTGCATGCGGTGTGGCGTTCAGTAGCTCCTGAACTAATCGGGCGATGAGTGATAAGCGCAGCGATTGCCGAAGCTTGAACCACTTACCGCAACTTCGCACGAGTTCGTACGCCAGTCACTTCGGTACCTAAGACTCGGCCGCGAGTGAATGTCTACACAAGTTTTAGTTAGTTCAACCCCATATCGTCTGCTCAATCCATGCTCACCGTCACGATATGCAACGTCAACATACTGAAACATGCCTGTGAGCGATACAACTATGTCTGAGAAGCTATCAGGTGTTATTTACTTCACACACTAAGGTCCCACAGGCACTCACATAATCGTGGACAAAGTCTTGTAGACCCAGAGATGTTGCGGCGGTATACTAGGTGCGACGTGGAACGGAAGCAAAACGCGAACTCGTACTAACGCGCGAATGCCGATTATCACGTGACCGTGAACTCGGCACGTGAGCGCGTGGGATCCCAAGGTGCGCGGCGCGCGACCACTGCGCACCTCGTCTCCTCTCGTCCTCTCCTCCATCTCGTCCTCTCCTCCATCTCGTCCTCTCCTCTCGTCGTTAACCGCATGCTCATCCCACTGGAGGTACGGACCACCGACTGCCCTCCCTAAGTCCACTAACTAATCTCCCTTGCGGCAGCACCCGACGCCTGCACGACACCGACGATACCTCGTCTATCCGAACACTCGGACTTCATACGGCATTCCCGCCCAGTGAGTACTTCATTCTTTTACACGAGCCCTCTCGAACCACGCGTCCCCTCAGCCCCAAGAGCTTGCCTCCATCTCCCGCCCCGGGCTCTCGCTAGCAGGCGAACAACCCGCACCCCCTTTCTCCACACGCCCTCACTCCCTCACGAACTGCTACGCGTTCCCTATCCATCCTGTGCCCCGTGCTTCCATCTACCGCGCCACGCACACCTCCTCCATAGGTAGTCACGGACGTCCCGCTGAAGAACGCCTCCCTCGCGACTATTTGGTATCCCCATCCGGCCATGCGTCTCGCTCGCCGCCGTCTCGGACGGCCGCCCGCCATGTGCCTCTCTTCCCAACGTCCCGCACGCTGTCGGGCGTGCACTCTCGCACGCCGCCGTCTCAGACGGCCGCCCGCCATGTGCCTCTCTTCCCAACGTCCCGCACGCTGTCGGGGCGTGCACTCTCGCCCGCCGCCGTCCGAGACGGCCGCGTGCCATGCGCCTCTCTTCCGAACTTCCCGCCTGCTCACGCGCATGCCCGCTCGAGCACCGCCGTCCGAGACGGCCGCGTGTCATGCGCCTGTCTCGCGCACGCCCTCCCACGAGCCCGACGCCCTCCGCCGTCCGAGACGGCCGCGTGCCATGCGCCTCTCTTCCGAACTTCCCGCCTGCTCACGCGCATGCCCGCTCGAGCACCGCCGTCCGAGACGGCCGCGTGTCATGCGCCTGTCTCGCGCACGCCCTCCCACGAGCCCGACGCCCTCCGCCGTCCGAGACGGCCGCGTGCCATGCGCCTCTCTTCCGAACTTCCCGCCTGCTCACGCGCATGCCCGCTCAAGCACCGCCGTCCGAGACGGCCGCGTGTCATGCGCCTGTCTCGCGCACGCCCTCCCACGAGCCCGACGCCCTCCGCCGTCCGAGACGGCCGCGTGCCATGCGCCTCTCTTCCGAACTTCCCGCCTGCTCACGCGCATGCCCGCTCGAGCACCGCCGTCCGAGACGGCCGCGTGTCATGCGCCTGTCTCGCGCACGCCCTCCCACGAGCCCGACGCCCTCCGCCGTCCGAGACGGCCGGAAGCTATGCGCGTCAAGCATGTCCTGTCGCCTTGCTTCTCGCTCCCCGCCGTCTCGGATGTCCCCTACGCTCTCTCGCATGACCGGCCCCTCCCGCCGACCGTCTCGCACTCTGACCCGCAGGTACCGCACGCTTGCCCGCCTCCCCTCTGGCCCCTCACCGTCCGAGACGGCTGCATGCCCTGCGGCCCCGCGCCTCTCGTGCAGGTCACTCACGCTCTCTCGTCTTCCCCGTCGTCTCGGACGTCCGGAAGGACACGTCCCCTCTCTTGCACGACGCCCACCTCCCACACGCCATATCCAACCAATCGCACGTTCCACTCGCTCTCTCACCTTCCCTCACGCACCCTGCCGTCTCGGACGTCCAAAACATCTCGGGCGCGATCTTGCGCGGCTTCCACATCCCGCACACTGTCTTTGACGAATCTCACGTCACGGACACTCTCTCGGCCTCCGTCACCCACGAACTGGACGCTCTCGCGCGACAACCACTTGTTGCACGCCGTATCAAACTACCCGCATCTTCCACAAGACCCGCCTCCTCTCTCGCCTTCAATCACGCGCCCCGCCGTCTCGGACGTCCTGAATGTCTCTGAAGCTCTTTTGAACGACTTGCAAATTTCGCACGCCGTCTTGGACAACTTTCCCATTCCGCACACCCTCTCGGAATCCGTCCCACACGTCCCAAACGCTCCCTCGCATGTCCCGCTCGTCCTGCCCGCCGTCCTCAACGTCTCAAACGTCCCTAACTCTCTCTTGCCCCACCCACACATCCCGCACATCCCGCACACTGTCTCTGACGACCCGTATTTCCTGCACGCCCTCTCGGGCACGAACCGCTTGACCCGCCCGCTGTCTCCCATGCCGTGCCGCCGCCCGCCGTCCACGACGGCTGCGTAGCCTGCGCCTCTCTCGTGCCCCTCCCGCCTTAAGTCGTAGACTTCGCATCCTGAGTCTTACGACGTAAGCCTAGGTGAGTTGATACAATGACGATAGTCGCTATGTATAGCTCACTAACAACTCCTTTTCCCATTGCTATTCCGCGCCCCTGTCTTCCTATGACGTCTCTTCATGCGTTAAGCCCAACAACTCGTCAAGGAATTCTTGACCGGGCTCCTCCCCGAGTTCCTCCGACGTCTCTGCCTCCGCCTCGGCCTCCGCCTCGTTCTCGGACATTGCCTCGCTACTCACGTTGTCCCTCGCAGACGGCGAGGACGCGGCGCCGTCAGTAGCGTCCTCCGACGCTGAGGGCTTCCGTCCCGACATCACTGACCCCCGTGTACCCGCGACGGCGCCCGTCATGAATGTCACATTCTCTGTTGCTACCGTCCCACGCTCCTCGTGTTCTTCCTCGTCCTCGTCCGACATAGACACTGTAGAATACATAGATTCAGTCGTATCAATGTTATGTACCGTGACAATCCTTACCGAGTGATGGCATATCCGAGCAGTCGCTTGCATTGTCCGTGTCTGTGACACGGCTGCCAGACTGCGTGACAGGCCAAGCCTCCCTCCAGTCGTCGTTGTCTAAGACTTTGGGTCAGTAAAGTGTGCAGCAGCGAAGCAAATACGCACCTCTGTCATTTATGCTGGGATGCAACATTACTTGCCTCATCCCGAGGTAGAATGCCGAAAGGATTCTGACTGGGGGTGGGGGTGGGGGTGGATCTATGTATGTCTGTTGGAGAAGTCCGACAGTTGCTGTCATGAGGGGGGGGCGGGGGAGGGGAAGGGGAGACATCACTTGTTACTTGAAGATAGGTTCCCTGTGCTTATATACACAACCTGAGCAATGTCTCACAATCGGAGGCACTGATCTGAGACATTTATCTAGTCCCCTTATCTGAAACAGTGTGCACCCTTATCTGAAACACTGTGCACCCTAAGTCCCACATGGCAGGTGAGCAGTGTGTGTGCGTGCTGTTCGCTAGCATCCCTCGCCCGGCCGGGCGCCAAGTGGACGGGAAGCTAGTCGACAGCACGCACACACCCTGCTCATCTCAGGCCAGTTAGACTTGTGCTGCCCAGGTATTCAGCTTCGGGACGGCGACCTTGGCTCGTCCAGTGCGGCATCAGCTTGGAATCACTGACAGCTACTTCTGAGTCGAGAACGAGAGCTGGGCACACCAATACTTAAGATTGTGAAGGACATCAAGCAAAGTATTTCACGTCCGCTATGCTCAAAAATCGAGCTCTTCAAGAGCTACAGGTACATATTTTTTGCGAGTCCGGCGAACGAGAACATGCGGTTCTATGGGATGTGTGGTGCAGATGAAGTACATGTTGGGGGCGGGTATCTCGAGTTGGAGATTATAGGGTGAGTCTGGCAGGCGCACCTCTCGTGCACTGTATCACTGCATAGAGGAGGCCGTGACGGGCCAGTACATATTTTTCCGAGCATGGCGCGTGCACGCACACCTGTCTACACAGTTTGCGGTGCTGCGCCGCGCGCCACAGTATAAATTGCATAGCAAATGTGCACGTGCACCGTACGGCGTGTGAGTGGGTGCGTTGCGGAGGGGTGAATAAACCCTATTCTAGGGTTGATAAACCCTAGGCTGTGGTTGGGCAAACCCTACGCTAGGGCTCAGTCCCCCACCTAAAGTCGACCCCGAGCCGACCCAAAGGTCCATAATCTCTTCATAACCCTAACCCGGGCCAGCTTGACTTCTCCCCCGCCGGTCTTCCGTTTCGCTCGCTCGGCGGCCATCGCGCGACTCAACGCCTTGCGGTGCTCGTCCATGACACCTACCTTCGCAGTGAACTCGGGCAGGCCGAGGAAACGTCCGAGATTGCACAGATCCTAAGTCAAGTGAGTAGTACGCGCACTACGTACTGATGAAGGGACGTACCTGGGGGCTGGTCATGACGGGGGTGGCGGTCATCGCGACAGTCATCGCGGAGCGATGACGCAACTCTGTGGAGGCGAAATTGCCGCTGTTGCGCGTCCGGACAAGATGGGCCTCGTCGAGGAGGAATACTCCCCACTCGCGACCTTTAGAGAAAAGGGTGAGTTTCTCGAGCGCGGTCTCGTTATCGTGCCAAGGTTTGAGCCGCTCCGCGTGCTTGTCCTTGGGAACCTCTTGAAAATACACGTCGGTGTCGGCCTTCAGGGCCTGAATGTGCGTCAGAAAATGTCTACGCGGAGGTCAGCACTGAGACGTACGGATGCGCTGACGAGGAGCACCCTCCGGTGAGGAGCGTGGTCGAGCTTGTCCCATGCCGCCCAGAATGCCGCACGAGCCTCGGCGGTGAACGTGCCGAGGTAAGGTACAAAGCTGACCGCCCCGTTAGCCATGAAACACTTGAACTCGAAGCTCCACTGTTCAAGGAGCCCGACGGGCGTGACGATGATATGCGGGCGTTGTGGGAGGTTGCCGCCAGGGCCGCCGGGAAACTTCGAGTCGGCTGCAGAAACGTTAGCCATCTACGCAAACATGAGCGACCGTGCGACTCACTGAACATCCCCGGAAACCGTTGATTCTTGTCGAAGTGTTCGAAGTAGAAGGCGTACATGGCGATCAGAGCGATCCCCTGCGCCGTCTTGCCCACTCCGACCTCGTCCATGAGCAAGAGGGGCATGGCCTTGAGGAGATTCTCGAGCATTCGCAGGAGACCGACCTTTTGATGCCACTTGAGGAGGAGCGCGACGGCATCTTGCATCGAGCGAGCTGCTTTGCCCTCTGCGCTCCACGGATCCGTCTGCCCGGTACGATCATCGGTCGTGTTGAATCCGGGGATGTGGCCGTCCTCCCCGAGCGCGATGAGCTTGTTGATGGTCTCCAAGTCGCAATCTGCGAACTTCTCGACGCCCTCACTCCAGTTCTCGAGCGGCAGACGGTCAGCAGTCGGGAGGTAGCTTGAAAGGTTCTCCTCGCTGGTAGCATTCAGTGAGTCTTCGAGGTATTCGAGCACAGACTCGACGTCTTCTGGCGTCGGAAGCTGCGCAAGCGCACGACGGAGCATGGTGGGAAGTCCTGCACGTGAATGAGTCAGTACGTATTATAACGCGTAGTACTACTCAGTCCCTCACTCACTTTTATTCGTGATCGCGTCACTGCGCTTGAGGACAGTGGCCCTCATCTCCTCGAGCTGGGCGGTGTACTCCTCCAGCTGCGCGACGCGTACGTTGTCGTTGAACATCGCGAGCTTAGTGAGGAGATCCGGCATCATCCGGAGGTATGCGCGAATCTTGATGACTGAGAGGTCGCCCTTCACGAGCTCTGCTTCATGTCAGTAACCATGTACGATGTACTAGTCAAGGGATCACGCACCTGCGAACACCGCGTCCACCTTTACCTTCAGCCTTCGAACGGCTTCTACCCGCTTATCGAAGACCTTGCGGTAGCGGTTGAAACACATGGCCATGATGGAGCAGAGCCAACGTGAGTATTCGGGTTTCGGGATGGACTTCGAGTGCATTCCCGCCTTGCCGAAGAGCTGAAGAGTGATGCTCGGGTAGGCGACGGAGACGCAGCTCGCAGCCATGGTCATGAGCTAGATGTTGGTGGGTCAGCTACACGAGTCGCAATACAGAACAAATCGCATACGCACCTTATCTCCCATCGGTGCGATCAACGATTGGATGTCGCGATCGACGGCGTTCATGCACTCGTCGATGATGCTGTTGAACCCCCACGCCTCCCACGCCTTGGCAAACCAGTCGCTGAGCGTTGTGTTTCCAACGTCGTCGTACGCCGTGCGGCCGTGATTCTGATTCTTTGTGCCCGTGAAGGCCTGTCGTTGCCGCTCATCAGTAATGGCAAAGTACTTGAGGGCGTACGCTCGGACTGCGCGGAGATTGTCTTCCGAGAGACCTGTCGTGGCTTCCGTGGCTTGCGGGTCCCAGGGAGCATGATCACGCCCGGTCACAGCTTGGAACACGGGGTTGTTGAAGGGAGCGGGGTCGTTCAACGGATCGGACGACGCGGCCATAGCCAACTCGAGGAAGGAGGCATGAATCGGCGGCGAGGGCATGATGTGCGCCTCGCAGAGAAATTGTGTGGGTGGTGGTAGTGCAGAACAAACGTGGGGGGGGGGGAAACGGCGCGTTCGAGCTGTCTGTGCCCTTCTTATATGGGCTGTGGCGGGAGATGGGCTGGCTGTACCGTGGCGGCACCCTACTGCACGTGCGGCCGATCGCTCTGTGATCGGATGCATGAACTGGAATAGCGTTCTTGATGACACTAGATATACGCCACAATATCAGCCCAGACGATGAGAGTGAGACAATGCTGCGTCACGGCTCACCTGGGAGCATGCGGAGAAGCATTAATCCGACCCGCGTTCTTCCTAAATGAGACGTCGCCGACGGCACGCGATGAATAGACTCTTTATCCGCCACGGCTCGAGCAGTGCCGGTAGTGTTTGCTGATGATCTGGACGAATCAGGTTAGAACGAAAGTCTAAACAGGGGGAGATAAAACGTGCCGGAATGGCGGGAACAATCCGGGGCGGGAATCTGGGTCCTAAACAATGGGAGTTGAAACTTGGCCGGAAGAGCGTTTAAGACGCCATATCCGAGGTGGCGTTCAGTAGCTATCGAACTAATATGGCAGACATTGATTAGCGAACGCGGATTGCCGAAAAGCAAACCACTGACTCCAATTTGACGACACGGCCGCATCCGCGCGGTCCTAATGTAAACTATATGCACGGGGGGAAAACTTCAGTAAAGCACGAATCCGACCTACAACCTAAGATACTCAAGTGCTTACGGTGACCCGGATTCGAAGTAGTACCCGCTAAACGGCACGCGGTTCGCTACACAACTGCCTGTCAGCCGATAAGATCCAAGCGAGTTGTAGATAGGTAGGTACTTACCACGCAGGAGTCAAAATCGTTCAGGTCCGACGCGTGCTGCTTAGGGTTGAGCGTGGAAGGAGACGAGGCAAGGCGGAGGTTGGCCGTGTCGCGACGCGTCATAGCTGTGAGGCACGTGATCGTGACGACGTGTGACCGCGGCGCTGAAGCGCCTAGTCGCCATACTTAGCGATCTTCCACCACTACCGCTTCTCTGCTCATACTCTAACGCGTTCGCTGCATCTACTACTGCGTGTAAGTGGTACTTGGATCCAGGTAATTGAGGCTATTGACTGACAACTCCGCTCAGTGAACATCCCATCCGTCGACACGGAGTCTCCGCCCGGAAACCATCGCTACTCGGACTCGTACCGCCGAGGATAACTCCTCCTGCTGCTTCGCGCATTGCGCTTCCACGCTGTGTCGCCCTGTGTACATCCAAAGTAAGTACGTCACTTCTCTGCCCGTGTACATCGGTCTCCAAGCGACCACTCCTCCCAATCCGTACCCAGACGGGCGCGCAAAGGCCCGTTTTACGGTGCTGTCCCATCCGCCCCGACCTCGCCACCAATCGAACCGGAGCTTGCACTCCTCCGTCCAATCTCTCTCCCCTCCTACACCCTGTCACCTTGCACGTCGCTCTGTACTGTAAACGTCTCGGCCGCGCTCCGTCTCCTACTTCTCCCGGCTGACACTCATCTCGTCCGCCCTTTCCACTCTACCCTATCCTGTGCTCGCCGTCCCCTCAGCCCGTTCTTCCTGCAACCTCCTCATCCCCTTCTTCCTTCAACGTATACCTCCACGGCAACTCCTCCTCAACGCTACGTCGCCTATGAGCGTCAACATTACTCACGTATGGCGATCGACGGCCCCTATGCACCATGGCGACCAGACTACACCCCCCGCCTCCCTTTGTGCATTCGAGGCCGTCGCACCTTGCTCTGGTTCCCCCGACCCAGGTCCCGCCGCGTGGCGCACCCGTTCGCGCTCCAATTTCGCCCCCGAGTCGACGTGTTCCCCCATCGACGAATCGAAAGCCGTTGGTATTCCGGACGTCCCAGACGTCGCTCGCAGCTCCGTGTATCCTGTCGCCATCCCAACGCCGTTCCTCTCAGCCGTAACACTCGGTAGTTCACTCCATGCCTCCCTGTCCATCCTCGCCGGTGCCAACTACCGGGTATCTGCTCGCTCGGACGCGCCCTCGCTCTCGGACGTCCTGGACGTCGCTCCGTCTACCCTCTTGTTCTGCGGTGAAATCGACGCCTCCTCGCCCTCGCTAGTTGTTCTGGACGTCGTAGACGCCTCCTCCTCTGTCTCATTCCCCTCCTCCACGGACCTCGTTCTTCCTGCCATTGCCAACGTATGTCCTCCATCTGTACAAGGCTGGTATCATCACGCTGACTCGTTTTCATGCTATTGAACAGGTACATCTACGTAACGCTACCAGCTTGTCTCCCGCTGATCTCGCGCAACGTGGGCCGTCCTCGGCGGCGGCACCGGGGCCGCCACCCGACGTCTGCGACGTCCGCGACGTCTCCCTCCACGCCCCTCCACCGCCGCCCTCGGTCTCGCGCGCTATCGCCACGACACATCAGGCCGTCCCGGACGTCGTTGGGGCGACGCTCGATGCGACGGCCATTGTGGCAGCGCCACCTTCTACGGTGGTCGCGCCCACGTCCGAGGGCGTCCCGGACGCCCTCGTTACGTCCGCTGCGTCCACCACGTGCGACCGGTCCCCTCCCGTTGCCGCTTCTTCATCGGTCATGTCGCGCTCCCCTGCCTCCTCGACGGACGTCGAGGACGGCCACGCCCCGGCCACGAACACACGCACGGATGCGTCCGCGGGCGTCGCAGACGGCCCGATCTCGGCCACGACCCGCTCCCTGTTACGAAGCATCTCTTCGTCAGCAGACGGCAAGGCCGTCCCAGTGTGCTCCGCCTCCGCTCTCAGGTGGTCTCCGTTCACGAGCTCTGCGAGGCAGGCGCGTTCCTCTTCGTCCGCCTCGTCTTCCGAATTCGGGACTGTCATTACTTAGTATCCGCTGTAGTAAACGTTAAGGAAAACATACGCAGTTCTGGCATATCCGACCAATCGACGTTGTGACTGGGCGCTATCCCGCCGTTGACCCTCCTGCGTTGCATGATGGTGTGATAACCCTGCCTGATCTCTGTCATCCAGCTTTGCATTTCGTCTGGGATTACAATGTTAGTGAGAACCCTAAGTAGCATAATATATAACCCTTACCACTGAGAGTATGCTCGTGCACCGGCCTCAATGTGCGACGTCCTCTAGGCGGTGTCTGTTCATCCATTTGCATTAACTGGTGAACGAGTCCAACAGGTGCTATGATGAGGAAGTGACTTGGAGGGGGATTCATGGGGTGTCTATCCACATCTCTTGAGCTTATATACTTGAAAACAAAGTCTCAGCCTTAGGGGCTGGAATCTGAGACATTGTGTCTAGACTCTGTAGTCCCCTTATCTGAAACGGTGTGCACCCTAATCTGAAACACTGTGCACCCTAAGTCCCACATGGCAGGTGAGCAGTGCGTGTGCATGCTGTCGACTAGCATCCCTCACCCGGCCGGGCGCCGAGGGGACGGGATGCTAGCGAACAGCACGCACACGCACTGCTCGTCTCAGGCCAGTTAGACTTGTGCTGCCCAGGTATTCAGCTTCGGGACGGCAACCTTGGCTCGTCCAGTGCGGCATCAGCTTGGAATCACTGACAGCTACTTCTGAGTCGAGAACAAGAGCTGGGCGCACCGATACTTGAGATTGTGAAGGACATTGAGCAACGTATTTCACGTCCGCTATGCTCAAAAATCGAGCTCTTCAAGAGCTACAGGTACATATTTTTTGCGAGTCCGGCGAACGAGAACGTGCGGTTCTATGGGACGTGCGGTGCAGATGAAGTACATGTCGGAGGTGGGTATCTCGACTTGGAGATTATAGGGTGAGGATGGCAAGTGCACCTCTCGTGCACTGTATCACTGCATAGAGGAGGTCGTGATGGGCCAGTACATATTTTTCCGAGCATGGCGCGTGCACGCACACCTGTCTACACAGTTTGCGGTGCTGCGCCGCGCGCCACAGTATAAATTGCGTAGCAAATGCGCACGTGCACCGTACGGCGCGTGAGTGGGTGCGTTGTGGAGGGGTGGATAAACCCTATTCTAGGGTTGATAAACCCTAGGCTGTGGTTGGGCAAACCCTACGCTAGGGCTCAGTCCCCCACCCAAAGTCGACCCCGAGTCGACCCAAAGGTGCATAATCTCTTCATAACCGCGTTGTTTAAAACGTGCAACTAACCACCTTAACCGCGTTGTTTAAAACGTGCAACTAACCACCTTAACCGCGTTGTTTAAAACGTGCAACTAACCACCTTAACCGCGTTGTTTAAAACGTGCAACTAACCACCTTAACAGTATGGTTTAAAACGCACCACTAACCACCTTAACAGTGTCGTTTAAAACGCGCCACTAACCACCTTAACAGTGTCGTTTAAAACACGCCACTAACCACCTTAACAGTGTCGTTTAAAACAAGCAGCTATCCATCTTAACAGCGTATCCATCTTAACAGTGTCTAGGGAATTACCTAATTGCATGAAGCATAGTGAGACAGCATGTGTTGTGTGATAACCGCTTTGTGGCCTCTCACTCCCCAGCCTGTCGCTCATTGACTCTCCCCGCCTTCAATGCAGCGCCTAACTCTCCCACAAAATGAACCTATATCTTAGACCTATTGCAACATACCATGAACAAGAACTTGAATCAGGCAGAGATAATCTAATATCATTTAAAGCCGCCTACATAGCTGTACTCGGCTCTTCTCATCAATAACTCATGGGTATAGCTCGTAGAACAAACCTCTCAGTCCTTGTGAATTTATGCAACATTGCAGTGGCCAACAAGAAGAAAATCCTTCAGATAACCAAATCCGCATTGCAACGTGATTGTGAGTAGTTGCTACCATAGCACAGTCCTTCCCAGAAAAGTGACCCGAGCTAATACTATGACACAAATTTGGCAGGCATTGATCCTCCGGCAACTGCTGTCAAACCTTATACTGTTTACGAAGGAGTAGACGCTATCGAATATACGCACAAGGGTGTGCTCCAGATGATCCCAAGCATCAACAGTTACATCCAATGGTTACATTAATGAGATCATCAACCCTAAGAAAATCAACCTAGGGAACGAAAAACGCAAGAGCCTGTGGAACAAAGAATTTGATATGTAAGTCCCCCCCTCATGGGAGTTAGCAAAGCCTAGGGCAGGCAGGCCACTATCATGAGTCCTAACCTAGGGTGATCTCCTAATCTCAGTGTTTGTGGGCAGGGAGACCCAGTCCTATATTGCCCTGTGCTGTGGTACGTAGAAGTTACCCATCACGTCAAGGTGACATCGAACGTCAAGGTGACATCGAAAGAGACATTTCCTTCCTGACTGAGCAAGAATGGAGATCAGAACTTGGATTCATGTGGAATGACATTGTCAACGATAAGGGTGTGGTAAAACGGGACCTCGACATTCACACCAGCAATGTAGGTATTGCATAAGAAAAAATCCATGTTACTTATACGTCCAGGTGCAGTTCATAGTAACAATTGCTTATAGAAGCGATCCTAAGGGGTATGGTCGGAAGCGTGAGCGAGGACCACCAGAAGCGCGATCATAGAGTCTTTGAGAACGTGGTTGTGGACTTGAGGGACTCCTCCAATTGGCCAGCAGGCGTGCTGGCTTCCTCCATTGCGCGCTGGGCCAGAACGACCTCAACAGTCTCCAACGACAATATGTCACAGGTCCCGAATTTTTAGTGCATCACGCAGGACTAAATCCATGCACACATGACAATATTATGCTATACGGCGCGTGAAACGATGATACATGTTTGTTGACAAGCAAGAGAGCAGACACAGAGACATGCTAACGATGGCAAAGACAGGTAATGGTACAGCCTAACTTCTCACTCAGCCTCAGTAGTGGCAGTGGTGGTGGAGTTAGGGCAATCCCTGCTGATATGCCCGTAGGGACATGATATTTAGTGAACGATTATATGCGCTGAGCAGAATGAGCATACACCTCAGAACCACACATGTAGCAGGCTCGCCTCTGCGGCTGCGGGTAGTCCTTAGAGATGTGACCCGAGTGATTAGCAATAACATGACAATCGTTATGCATATCACCACTTACGAATCCTGAACAGTTATAGCACTTGGAGCCTTGGACGCAGTGTCGGGACAAGTGACCAAGACCACTACACGTGTAGCTGAATGTGGGGTTAATACGGTGATGGGACAATGGTATAACACTGCTCACCAAGTCCTCTGTTGGCCACCGCCGAACGAGGAGAAGCCGCCTCCGACACCGCTGTTGGAACCGGCTGCCTCAGGGCAGGCACAGGCGATGTACCCTACTTTTCTGCAGCGGTACCACTCGGTGCTACTGGTAGACGACCCGCCAAAGGCGGCGTAGCTGCCACCACTCGCAGTGGTGTTCTCGGGGCACTCCCGGGACGGTGGAGGGTACGCAAGGTGAGTAGAAATATAAATAGAGACAAGGCAAAAAACCCTACAATGTGACCTTCTTGTCCGCACTTGTAGCACGTCTTGGCAGTCGAGAACATTTCTACCAAGTGGGTGTGCCACTTTGCCCCTGACCAGTGACACACCGAGGCCAAGGGCGCACCACGGACCGGGGGCGGGATTGCCTAGACGTATATTTAGGAATTGATTGCTAACCCACAAAACACCGGTCGCCACGCACACACCACGTACCAGGCACAGGGGGCGAGACGCCGTACGTCAGTGTTCAGGGGGTTCGACCCGGGACTGTTGAGGGTACGCAAGGTGAGTAGAAATATAAATAGAGACAAGGCAAAAAACCCTACAATGTGACCTTCTTGTCCGCACTTGTAGCACGTCTTGGCAGTCGAGAACATGGGTACCAAGTGGGTGTGCCACTTTGCCCCTGACCAGTGACACACCGAGGCCAAGGGCGCACCACGGACCGGGCGCACCACGGACCGGGGGCGGGATTGCCTAGACGTATATTTAGGAATTGATTGCTAACCCACAAAGCACCGGTCGCCACGCACACACCACGTACCAGGCACAGGGGGCGAGACGCCGTACGTCGGTGTTCAGGGGGTTCGACCCGGGACGGTTGAGGGTACGCAAGGTGAGTAGAAATATAAATAGAGACAAGGCAAAAAACCCTACAATGTGACCTTCTTGTCCGCACTTGTAGCACGTCTTGGCAGTCGAGAACATGGGTACCAAGTGGGTGTGCCACTTTGCCCCTGACCAGTGACACACCGAGGCCAAGGGCGCACCACGGACCGGGGGCGGGATTGCCTAGACGTATATTTAGGAATTGATTGCTAACCCACAAAACACCGGTCGCCACGCACACACCACGTACCGGGCACAGGGGGCGAGGCGGGGGGCGGCCCCTGACCAGTGACACACCGAGGCCAGGGGCGCACCACAGACCGGGGGCGGGATTGCCTAGACGTATATTTAGGAATTGATTGCTAACCCACAAAACACCGGTCGCCACGCACACACCACGTACCAGGCACAGGGGGCGAGACGCCGTACGTCGGTGTTCAGGGGGTTCGACCCGGGACGGTTGAGGGTACGCAAGGTGAGTAGAAATATAAATAGAGACAAGGCAAAAAACCCTACAATGTGACCTTCTTGTCCGCACTTGAAGCACGTCTTGGCAGTCGAGAACATGGGTACCAAGTGGGTGTGCCACTTTGCCCCTGACCAGTGACACACCGAGGCCAAGGGCGCACCACGGACCGGGCGCACCACGGACCGGGGGCGGGATTGCCTAGACGTATATTTAGGAATTGATTGCTAACCCACAAAACACCGGTCGCCACGCACACACCACGTACCAGGCACAGGGGGCGAGACGCCGTACGTCGGTGTTCAGGGGGTTCGACCCGGGACGGTTGAGGGTACGCAAGGTGAGTAGAAATATAAATAGAGACAAGGCAAAAAACCCTACAATGTGACCTTCTTGTCCGCACTTGAAGCACGTCTTGGCAGTCGAGAACATGGGTACCAAGTGGGTGTGCCACTTTGCCCCTGACCAGTGACACACCGAGGCCAAGGGCGCACCACGGACCGGGCGCACCACGGACCGGGGGCGGGATTGCCTAGACGTATATTTAGGAATTGATTGCTAACCCACAAAACACCGGTCGCCACGCACACACCACGTACCAGGCACAGGGGGCGAGGCGGGGGGCGGCCCCTGACCAGTGACACACCG
This sequence comes from Daedaleopsis sinensis, assembly GCA_033807695.1. Lineage (NCBI taxonomy): Eukaryota > Fungi > Basidiomycota > Agaricomycetes > Polyporales > Polyporaceae > Daedaleopsis > Daedaleopsis sinensis. The sequence goes on from CM066301.1 coordinate 39,021, forward strand.
AGGCCAGGGGCGCACCACAGACCGGGGGCGGGATTGCCTAGACGTATATTTAGGAATTGATTGCTAACCCACAAAACACCGGTCGCCACGCACACACCACGTACCAGGCACAGGGGGCGAGACGCCGTACGTCAGTGTTCAGGGGGTTCGACCCGGGACTGTTGAGGGTACGCAAGGTGAGTAGAAATATAAATAGAGACAAGGCAAAAAACCCTACAATGTGACCTTCTTGTCCGCACTTGTAGCACGTCTTGGCAGTCGAGAACATTTCTACCAAGTGGGTGTGCCACTTTGCCCCTGACCAGTGACACACCGAGGCCAAGGGCGCACCACGGACCGGGCACACCACGGACCGGGGGCGGGATTGCCTAGACATATATTTAGGAATTGATTGCTAACCCACAAAACACCGGTCGCCACGCACACACCACGTACCAGGCACAGGGGGCGAGGCGGGGGGCGGCCCCTGACCAGTGACACACCGAGGCCAGGGGCGCACCACAGACCGGGGGCGGGATTGCCTAGACGTATATTTAGGAATTGATTGCTAACCCACAAAACACCGGTCGCCACGCACACACCACGTACCGGGCACAGGGGGCGAGGCGGGGGGCGGCCCCTGACCAGTGACACACCGAGGCCAGGGGCGCACCACAGACCGGGGGCGGGATTGCCTAGACGTATATTTAGGAATTGATTGCTAACCCACAAAACACCGGTCGCCACGCACACACCACGTACCAGGCACAGGGGGCGAGGCGGGGGGCGGCCCCTAACCAGTGACACACCGAGGCCAGGGGCGCACCACAGACCGGGGGCGGGATTGCCTAGACGTATATTTAGGAATTGATTGCTAACCCACAAAACACCGGTCGCCACGCACACACCACGTACCAGGCACAGGGGGCGAGACGCCGTACGTCAGTGTTCAGGGGGTTCGACCCGGGACTGTTGAGGGTACGCAAGGTGAGTAGAAATATAAATAGAAACAAGGCAAAAAACCCTACAATGTGACCTTCTTGTCCGCACTTGTAGCACGTCTTGGCAGTCGAGAACATGGGTACCAAGTGGGTGTGCCACTTTGCCCCTGACCAGTGACACACCGAGGCCAAGGGTGCACCACGGACCGGGCGCACCACGGACCGGGGGCGGGATTGCCTAGACGTATATTTAGGAATTGATTGCTAACCCACAAAGCACCGGTCGCCACGCACACACCACGTACCAGGCACAGGGGGCGAGACGCCGTACGTCGGTGTTCAGGGGGTTCGACCCGGGACGGTTGAGGGTACGCAAGGTGAGTAGAAATATAAATAGAGACAAGGCAAAAAACCCTACAATGTGACCTTCTTGTCCGCACTTGTAGCACGTCTTGGCAGTCGAGAACATTTCTACCAAGTGGGTGTGCCACTTTGCCCCTGACCAGTGACACACCCAGGCCAAGGGCGCACCACGGACCGGGCGCACCACGGACCGGGGGCGGGATTGCCTAGACGTATATTTAGGAATTGATTGCTAACCCACAAAACACCAGTCGCCACGCGCACACCACGTACCAGGCACAGGGGGCGAGGCGGGGGGCGGCCCCTGACCAGTGACACACCCAGGCCAAGGGCGCACCACGGACCGGGGGCGGGATTGCCTAGACGTATATTTAGGAATTGATTGCTAACCCACAAAACACCGGTCGCCACGCACACACCACGTACCAGGCACAGGGGGCGAGGCGGGGGGCGGCCCCTGACCAGTGACACACCGAGGCCAGGGGCGCACCACAGACCGGGGGCGGGATGGCCTAGACGTATATTTAGGAATTGATTGCTAACCCACAAAACACCGGTCGCCACGCACACACCACGTACCAGGCACAGGGGGCGAGGCGGGGGGCGGCCCCTGACCAGTGACACACCGAGGCCAGGGGCGCACCACGGACCGGGGGCGGGATGGCCTAGACGTATATTTAGGAATTGATTGCTAACCCACAAAACACCGGTCGCCACGCACACACCACGTACCAGGCACAGGGGGCGAGACGCCGTACGTCGGTGTTCAGGGGGTTCGACCCGGGACGGTTGAGGGTACGCAAGGTGAGTAGAAATATAAATAGAGACAAGGCAAAAAACCCTACAATGTGACCTTCTTGTCCGCACTTGTAGCACGTCTTGGCAGTCGAGAACATGGGTACCAAGTGGGCGTGCCGGCTTTGGGGCACGCCGTACGTCGGCATTCCCGGGGGTTTCGACGCAATAGACATACAGTGACCGGAAATTTATCAATCAAGAACATTAGTACCAAGTGGGTGTGCCGGCTTTGGGGCAGTTGCCTGCTTGGTGGCCATCTACATGGTCCATAGTTGAACATTTCGAACGAAATATACAGGGAGATATGAGACTTACATCCACCACAGTTGAAGCGGCCATGATTGGGAAGTTTTTTTTGATGATTGCTAGATCACGTGAAGGGGGATACAACCTTGGGGGATACAACCTTGGGGTGAGCAATCCACAGGGTTAGAGGAGAAAAGCAAGGAGACATACCGTGGACGAGAGACAGAAAGTAATGGGTTCGAGGCCGCAAAGGATAGAGAGAGAAGGAGGCAGATCCGAAGCGGGCACCAAGCAGAGATTTTGGTCATGGATAGATGAGTTGGTCGGAAGCGCGATCCACCGCAAGCGCGAACATGGAGCCTTGGAGAATGTGGTTGTGGACTTGAGGGATGTCGATAGACGACTTGGTCGAAAGTGCGCGCGACACCGGGCGGAGGCACAAGCGAGGTTGCGAGGCCGACCGGTAGTACCATCGATCAACGGAAGTGACAATCCAGGGGGCGTGTGCGAAGGCGTGTAGTGGATAGGGGCACATCAATGTCCGCAACATGGGGGGTTACGATCACGGCGCGCGGAATCCGACAAACACAAACACCATGTGTATTGTGTTGAATGCATTATGATCATGGCTTGCGGAATTGGACAAGCATCCTGTACATTGTGGTGAACGCACTGTGGATTTATTCACAGACCTGGACAGCCAGGTGTTGGCGGCGCCACCCGGAAGCGACGTGTTACATGGCAGGCAGCGCCCTATTGTACCTAGGTGTCCAGTCGCAGGGTGTACTAAGCGCGGGGAGCGAGGCATCATTAGATCCGCATTTTGGAATTAATTGCTAAAGCCCTAAAACCGAAAGGCGTACGCATACGACTTACCAGCCACTGCAGGCGATGTGTCGGGTGGCACCCTCATGTACTTAAGTGTCTAGGCCAAGGGTGTACCGGATCCCAGGAGCGAGGTGTTCTTAGGACCCAGATGCATGTGAAGTGTCGCATGGGTGTCACAATACACCGCGGAAAGGGGAGACTATGTCTAATTAATTCAGGACACGTATAGGCGCCCGCAACCGAGCTGTTTATTCAAGAAGCCCATGTGCGCATTGGCACTGATCCATGTATCCGTGCCTTTTGAAAAACTTAACTAAACCTGATATTGTACGAGTACGCTATTCTCTGAAGTACTACCAATGAAAACGGAGGTCTTGGTTGCATAGGACATAGAACAGGTAATTTACACACGCCAAGTGCGGGACTGCACCACCTATGGGCCGCGGGGACAGGTGTTGGAACCCGAACAGTACTTAGTCATGTATTCTCCAACACTCACCTAACCCGGTGACGTGCACTGGGCATTGCACGTAGGACTGTGCATATCTCTCTATAGAGGAGATTACGTCCGAAAAGCCCGTCTACGCCGGACTTCGGCGTAGACGGGCTATATGGCACCTGCTTTGGATTTAAAGCCCACACGTTAACGGTCCAAGGGGGCTAAGAGACGATCACGACATCCGCTCAAGATGAACGTGTATACCCAACCCTTACACCTCACCGGGCACGTAGACACATCCCAAGAACGTCTTAGGGCATACAAAAGCCCGGGTACGCCGGAGTGCGGCGTGCCCGGGCTTTTGAGCCGCAGGCGACGCTCTTGGGAGATAAGATAAAGGGCTACGGCCTTTACGGAGATCTCTCAGCGGCCAGGAACATGCCACATGGCATGGACATCGCCACACGGCCGTGATGTCCGGTGGCGGTCCGGGCGTCAGGTTCGGACAGCCACCCGGCGCCATCACCGCCATCTGATCTGTGGGAGATCTCCGGCTCGCGTGGCTCCCACGCGAGCCTTGACACTTGCAGACGCAACGCCGGTGCAGCACTTCAACGCTGACACCCGCTGCAGGCCGCGTCATCTCCAGCGACCACGACAACGCTGCTTCACTCATACACGCTAGGCAACGTCTCGGTCCTCTGCTTGTCCTCTTATCCTCTACTGGTAGTGCTGTAACGCGAACTGACGCGAACTCGGTGAGTCCTAACATCGTATTCACTAGCATGCAGCACCACACTGACGCACAGGACCGCGCTGCGGTGCAGGTACCCCAAGATTAACGCAATGCCACCAAGGACGCGCTCACAGGAGAAGACGGCGCGCGCGACGACGCGCGGGACAAGCACGCGCGGACGCGGACGGTCTCGCAGGCGAAACACCGGACCCTCGTCGTCCCGACGCCACAATTCGCCACCGGAGGACTTGTCGAACTCGCCTGAGCCGACACGACGCGTCACTCGATCCTCAACGCGGGGCAAAGGGGCCGAAGACGCCACGCGCGGAGGAGGGACAGGAGGATCCGCCCCGGGGCAAGGTCGCGGGCGGGGGCGCGCGGAGCAGGCACCTGAGCGACGGATGAAAGACCCGAACGGCGTCCGCACGGACGTCTGGAAAGGAGCGCGAGCGGTCACCCAGCGGGTCCAGGCGGAAGGCGTTGGTAAGTAGTTAACGCTTCTATTCAAAACGTACCACTAACTTCTTGACAGATCACCAAAACATGAAGCTCGCAGTGGGACGATTGTACGTGACAGCTGACACCCTACCGCCTCGATTACTTACGCCCACGCAGCTACAAGGCCAACACCGTCCAGTTCCACAACCTCGCGAAAGCTGCGCGGCCCATCGTCCTTATCACCGAGATACGACGGCAGGACCGGAACATTCACAAGGCCAAGGTGAGTGAGCGGGCAGCCAGTGGAGACGACGAGTGACTGACCTGTTCAATCACAGTACATCTTCCTCGTCCGGCTGTGCATCCGGTACGAGGAGATCGACGTCGACAAGGAGATTACCCCCGCCACAGATGTCGTCCGCGAGAAGCACATCGCTGGCAAGAACCGCGTCGTCGTTACCAGCGTCACGACAATCCTGAAGATCCACGCGTTCGTGGAGGAAGTCCCCATTGTCTGGATGGACCTCAAGCCGCGATTCCAAGGCGCGCCCGCGGGGCAGTTGTGGATGCAGGACGGGGTCACCCTGAGACCCGCGGGGACTCCGCGCAGGAAACGGCCACGGTGGGATGTGTTCGATGTGAGTCGTTCTGCCCACTGACAAGCATCGTCCGATGCAGTCGTCGCTAACTCGTCTTTCAGCTCAACATTCACAAGCAGATCATTTGCGACCGGCACGCCTGCCTTTTCGACCGCGTGTACACGCCCCCCGACCAAATTATCCGCTATTGCGTGGAATGCGCGCGCTGGTACCACCTCCAGTGCCTCAAGATCGGCGGCAACCTCGCCTGGGCTCTCGACCATCAGCGCGATCGACTCCCCGCCCACTTCCGCTACCTGGAGGACCACCAGGAGGACGACGACGACGCGCACCGGGAGGACTGCCCTTGGCCACACGAGTATGAGCCGGAGCTCGACCCGGAACCCACTGTCGTCGCCTCCGCCCGCTCCACGCCCGCCCCGAACGACAACGGCAACGACGGAGTCGACGACGGCGGCGATGCCCACCCCGCCTCACTCCACGACAACACTCCGCCAGGAACCCCGGATGTCAACATGCAGGAGGCGGAGGGCCAGGACGCGGAGGGTGAGGGTGCGGACGGCGCGCGCCCGGACACATCCAATGTGCACGACGCGGCGCCCGCCCCGTCGTCGTCCACAGCCGCTGACCCCGCCGTGTCTTCGTCCACAGCCGCCGACCCCGCCGCGTCGTCGTCCACAGCTGGAGAACAGCCCGCTCCTTCCGCCTCAGCCAGTGCGGCCAACACGGCCGCCTCATCCTCATCTGCAGACAGCGCGGATGCCGCCGCGCAAAACGGCGTGCACGGTACCAGTGTGCACGACGCTCACGATGCCTCCACATCCTCCGCCCCGCCCGCATCCTCTGCGCCCGCCGCTGCTCCAGCTCCTGACGACCGCAACGACGGTAGCGGCTCGCAGCATGCAGATCCCGCCCGAGGAGACAACGGGGGAGAGGGCCCTGTGGGTGACGTTGCCAACGGATCCCAGCGTGCCAATGGGGCGGTGGACGGCTCCAGCGCGGGGCACGAGGACGAGGACCACGGCGAGCAGCGGGATGCGGACAACGCGGATGGCGCGGGCGACGACGCGGACGGCGAGTCTGAAGTCGACCACGAGGACTACCCAGGCGACGCATCCAACGATGTGTTTTTGAGCGGGTCTGCGGCCTCGGCGGACGACGACCCCGACGCGGAAATCGACCAGCTGGCCGACGACGACGACGACGACGACGACGAGGGTCTAGAGCCCGCCCCCGAGCCGGAGCCCCACTACCCGTACTGGCAGGAGTCCTCAGACTCGGAGGACGAGCCGGACGACGTCGAGTACGACCCGGACGCCGCGCGCGACGAGGTGAACTGGGCGTCGGTGCTCTACTGCCCCATCGAGCGGCGCAGAACCTTGGGTGACGAGCCGGGCATCGAGTCGTTCGAGCGGATCATCCTCGAGGCTCGTAAGAAGGAGAGGCGGCCGAAGGACTTGGACGCCTGGCTCGACGACGTCCTCGCTCGTAAGTACAAGGCTCTCACGGACGATGCGCGCAGGATCACGAAGGTGGCATTCAAGAGGTCGCTGAACTATGTACAGGAAGAACGTACGCTGTACGTATGTCCTCACAACCATGTACTCTAGATAGCTCGTCGCACAAGGATGTAGTGTAGTAGTCCATTCTGTAACTCGATAGTTCCATTGTATTATTACGCTGTGTGGCTCTACATCTGTAAACGAACGAATAACTCTGGAATTCAAGACAACGTGTATGCAGCTTATATCTGACGACGCTCAATACAAAACTAAGTAGACATAGAGTTGCAATATGGAACGAAAGGGCCCGTGCACGCCGGATCCCGGCGTGCACGGGCTTTCAGAGGGCAGACTGGGGTTTTGCAACTTAGTGACACTTTTCAAACCACAACGCTAACAGGTGTTTGCATGTCGTATCGCGCGAGAGCACCGTAAATAGCCCGGGTACGCCGGGATCCGGCGTGCACGGGTGATTCAGAGACGTTTAATGATATATGCGGACAGTCAGACTGAGATATGAATGTAAAACACCCGGGTACGCCGGAACTCGGCGTGCCCGGGCTCTCAAGCATGGTCACTCAATAGTTAGGATGGACTGAATATGCAAGATATGTCTACGATTTTGAACGACGTGTTAAACGTACATGGGTAGCTGTACAGACGGTTACATGATGTGCTTGCGCGGGCAGCGGTACACAATGCGGGCAGCCGGGTCCATATTCTCCAAGATGCCCAGGTCGCGCATCATCATGGCAATGTGCTCGTCGTAGATGACGTAGTCGGTCGCCTGAGCCTGCTCGCGCAAGAAGCGGTCGATGTCTTTGGGCAGACGGCTCCACCTGTTCCGCGCAGCCAGGAGCACGGACTCGTACGTGACGAATCGAATGCCGAAGAAACCAGGGTAGCGGCGCTGGATGGGGATCGCGAGAATGCGCCCCCAGCGGGCGATCTGCTCGTTCGTGTCCGCGTCGCGGAGCTCCCGGAGATAGTTGGGAAGGCTGTCGAAGTCCTCCTCGCGGAGGCCCGCGAGGGGACCGAGCACGACGATGCACTCCCTATGGTACCACGTGTCGCACTCGTCGCAGTAAATCACGTTGTCGACGACGGGGTGGTACTGCCCTTTGAAGAGGCAGGCGTGTTGACGACCGCGCGGTTCGTATATGCAGATGGGGGGCGGCTTCTGCAGGAAGACGTCAGCGGATCGCAAATCGACGGCGAGGATAGAACTCACCGCATGGATGCGGTAGAAAAGGTCTTTGTTGCGGCGGTGGACGCGCTCGAGGACGATGTCGTCGCGGGCCCATTCGGTTTCCGGAGAGATGACGGGCGCGTCGCACGTCGTCGGCGTGAATGCGCGGAGTGGCTGCCGGAATCGGAGGACGGTCACCGGAATCCGCGCCTCAGTGGACGTTAGGAACCACTGAGACGGGTTGTCCAGATAGAGTTGCCGCGGGGTGTCCTCGTCGATGGGCAGGACGTTGTCGATCTGGATGTCCTCGCCTGGGAGTACCTGCCGAACGCGCACCAGCATCTACGAGAGCCGGTCAGTTAGTGCGTCGTTCCAGAAACGAAAGCTAATCTCTTACTACTTTGTCCGCTCTGGTCTGCCGAACTTCTTTGAGGCAGACCATGGCGGCGGTGTATTCAACGCCCTCGAAATTGATATCGGACGTGGCGTAGCTGTGGATGTCCGAGTCAGCAGGGCAAATTGGGGATCAGTGATCGCACTGACAACCCGTCTTGCACTAATTTCAGCCCGGAGGGCGCTGTAAGAGCGGCGGTGAGTACTGTGGAAGGTGCGCGTGTGATTGAAATTACCTGTGACTGGCAAAGCGACCGGGTCGCTCCTGTCGAAAATGGGCTTGTGTAAAGCGACGCCGTCTTGCTCGTTGGGAGCGGTGGTTGCCCAGATAATTTGACGTGACATGAGGTCTATTAGCTGAGGTTGAGAGGCGGTATCGTGGTTAGAGAGAAGGCGGAGGAGGAAGCTGTAGCGGGGGTAGGAGCGTTGTGGCGCGTGCTGCGGCAGACGCACATTAGGTAAGTCAGATTAGATCAGATAGACGCTGAACTCGGGCCGGAGCGCAAGACCGCCCCGGATCAGATCGTGTGGCTCTGGCCCTGCAATGGCCACACAGGTGGGTGCCTCAGCGGTACGTCCGCATGCCGAGGCGTAGGTACAATAGAAATCTCGATCGTTTGTTGCATCATGGCTGCTTACCGCTCGTTTCGGTGAAATCAATATATATAGTGGTGTGCTGTTCAGGCCCCCACACTAACTGAGCCCCCACCATGTGCGCAGACTCCGACTCCGACTACGGGGAGATGATCCCCTGGAACTCGCAGCTGGAGGCGCATTTGTTAGAAGTAGAAGAAAAGCACCGTGAGTCCTGCCACTTGTCTGCAGCTTAGACGAGCTTTTCCAAACGCACGTCTACTGTTGGGTATCAGAACAAGAGCAAGAGGGCAAGCAAGCGGCACAGCGCCGTGAAGCAGAAGAGAATCCTGCAGATGCCACACAGACAGAGGACGATGCGGACCACGCCTCGTTCGCTGACTTGGACTGCAACACCGACGATGGACAACTTCTCACAGCTCGCGTTGCCGATGGGAACACCCTCCACACCCCTATCGCATCGCAGGCTGCAGACGATGACCCAGAGCCGAACTTCGAGGCAGCGCAAGGTTAGTCGTGATGTACATGCAAAGTACAACCGTCAAGCTGACTTTACGCAGTTCCGTCGCACAGGCGTGACGCATCCGCCCTGCGCGAGCGGATCGTCGAGTGGCTACCCCAAGCGTTCCAAAGCACAGGAGGCTATGAATGCATGGAGGAGTCTGGCTACCAGCTTCGAATTGTGCGTTCACCTGTGCCCTTGTACAGTGACTTTGTCCACTAATAATGGCGCAGATCGACGGTGGTATCATTGAAGACATCCCCGTAACCCACCGTGCCCTGTGGTCGATGGACCAGTCGACTAGGCCAAACGTCTCAGGCAGCCAATGGTTCTACATGGGGCGTCCGATCAAGCAGGTACGTCGCTGCGAGCACAACAGCGAGCACAACAGCACGTCCATACTGAGGTGCATGTCATAGATTCAAATCTGTGGCCGCCTGCTCGCGTTCGATTTCAGTTCTGGCTGTGTCTTTCTGGAGATCGAGGACGCAAACAAAATCCGCTGCCATGTCCACCACTTTCTTAACAAGACGTCTGACCATGTCCAGGCGCTGTACGGAGCCCTCGCGTAAGTCCAGTGCCAGCATTGTGCGCAGATAGTAGCTGACAAATGCAAAGTCCGGGTGTGTACTTGAAGGCTGTTGTACGGCCCGAAATCCAGTACAGGTGGACCCAGAAGTGTATTGTGCTCAACACAGACACTGTCCCGACTGTGCTGGACACCGACAAAATGACCGCAACACTCGCAATGGCATACTGCATGCGCATGGTGCTCCGGAAACTTGCGATCCGGGTATGTGATGATAAACTGCTTGCGCGTATGAGACATTTAACTTCTTGCAGTGGCGCGTTTGGTGGCTCGAATACGGTCTTCAGAAAGCCGTTCAGAGCGTCGGGTATGTCTCGGTGCCATGGAACCCGTCGCCGCAGGACTTCCAGGTGGAGGCAGCCTATCAACCAGCAGGTCAACGCATCCTCAACGAGACACTCGACCGGTTCAGAGACGGCGATTGTTACACAGGAGCCGACGCTCTCGAGGTCGTATGGGTCGCCCGAGCGGCGCTTCACGAAGAGGGACTGTTCAACGCCAAAGTTATAACGCAAGTCAACCGTTGCTCCTTGTGTGCACCCACAGCATCTAATTCACCCTTAGGTTGGTTGTGAACGAACTCCTACGCACCGGCAACTGGTTTGAATTTCAAGATCACACGCACCGGCTGATGTGGAGGCGGATGGCCTGGACGGAGTAATTGGCATGTGTGGGTGTAGAAGCCATTAGTGCTACATTTTGAAACAAGTGTCTATTCGTTGTTGAAACGCTTAAAAACGCGCGGGCACCCGTACCCGGGATCACAGACCTCTTTGTGTGCGTCGAGACCCCGCGAAAGACCCGGGCACCCCGAAGTCCGGCGTTCCCAGGTGATTTAAGTGCGTACTGGGGGAAGTGCGAGAAGACAGGCGGTTAGTGCCAATTTATGAAACGTGCGTCTATAGTGAATGTACAAGTGCGTCAGACGTATCTATGCCTGAAAAGACCCGGGCACCCCGGAGTCCGGCGTGCCCGGATGATCTACATGCGAATGCGCTTGCGTGGGGGCATATCCTCCTCGTCGTCACTATCGTGTTCCCGCCGCATAGACGGCCCCGCGACACGTCGAGTTGTCGAGGACCACGACAGCTTGCCACTGTCCACCAGAGAGCCCACACCTTCGGGGCCGAATATGAGTATACAGAGTTGCCGGGTTCCATTGGGTGCCTTCTGAAGGTACTCGACAACCGTCTGGTACCAGCCGTACAGCTGCTCCTTGGTGCGCGGCTGGAAATCGCTGCCGACACGGGGCGCGGTCAGAGAGCGTGGTTTCGTTGCAACCACTACGCCCATGCGGACGAGGTTCACGACCGCCAACGCCTTGGCCGCTGTTGGAGTGCAACATGTTAACGGTAAGTGCGGGTTAGCGACAGATTTGAAAACACATCACTAACAGTGCTTTTTGTTCCATACGGTCATGCCCTCGCCAGGGTTCGACTCCACGTGCCGTCGCAAAGGAGAATCCTCATGGATCCAGCAGAGAAAGACGACCATCGCCTGAGAAAAATACAGCGAGGGGGTGAGGCCTTTGACCTTGCGTGTCGTCCAAGGAATGTTGCGGAACAGTGTGATGCTCTGCTCAGCGGGACGATTGCCCCATTTGTTCAGAGCATCCCGCACATCGGGGCTGCCGCCCGACGGCCAGAAGACGTGTGGCGTCATTTTGGCCAGCAGGAAGGCCAGGTGCCGGGCGAGTCGCGCGCGCCAGTCCCCCGAATGCTGTTGGAGGAACTTCTTCGCCCACGTATACCACGCGACGGTCAGCGGGTCGTCGACAACCCCTTCCGCATCCGAGACGTCAAAGTCCACCGGCAACGAGTTGTGGGACAGGAACTTGTGGTAGTCGTCGATGCTGGTACTCTTCGTGCTCCATGGCGCGTTCGCGTCGCTTGCCCGGACCGCTTTCGCGGTCTGGATGAGGTTCAAGTCCATACGGTCTTCGTTGGACATGGGTGTCGCAGCGTTCAAACGCGTGCGAGCGGAGTTCGGCAGGCCGATGAGCGTCCATGCCTGGGGAGTTGGATCGCGCTGTCTGCGATCGGAGAGGTCGGGGTAAAAGTTGATCGCGGCCTCGTGCACGCACGTCTCCAGCACGCTCTTGATTTCGTGTTCCGCCTCCGCCTGGGTGGCTGTCGGCGAGACGCGCAACAGGCATTGCGCGACCGCAGTGCGGAACACCGACCATGCTCGTCCCCGCGACCACAGAGGTGACCGCACACCGTTCAGCGAGGTGGCAGTCGAGATCTTGTAGAGCCTGTCCACAAAGTCCCGTGGGGAGCACGAGTCGGTCACCGAACGCTGCAGACCCTCACCGTACATCCCACGCTCACGCTCCACGATCCGTGCGAGGAGCCAGTAGGGATTGGTAGTGTTGTCGCCCCAGGTCAACGGCTGTTCGAGCTTCTTCCAGACATTGAAGTGATTGCGACGCGCCGTCATCCATATGCGATCGGGGTGCGACTTGTCCGTAGGCACCAAGGCGTCGTCCGCATCCAGGGCGTTGCTCACGAGCGTTCGGACGTCCTCAATGTACGCAGCGACCGCAATGCGGCAAACTCGGATGAGCTGGTCCTGAGTCGCGGCGAGAGAGTGGGCGGGACCAGAGTCCTTCTCCAGGGCAAGCAGCATCTGGAAATTGCTCAGATATCCCTGGGGTAGTAGAGCAGCAGTTAGCGAACATCTCGCACACAGAATCCACCTACTCACCAGAAAGTGGTCCTGTCCATACGTCAGCTCCTGTGCGCGCTTCGACGCGAGGTACGGCATGTTCGTGCGTCGGTCATACGGCCAGAGCGAGAGCAGGATGTGAGGCTGCGTGTTCGTGACGCCGCCGAACGTGAGGATGTCGGAGAACATCGGCATGCAGCCGTCCTTCAACGCGCGCGACGCCCAAATACGGTTCATGAGCCCCGTCGTGAGCACGCCTGCGAAACCGGTGTGTGCGAAGTTGAGGAGGCGTTCGCAGACGGCCATCATTTCAACATACTGCGGCGCAGGAGCTGCCTGCAGACGGAGAATCCACGGTTGCCTTCGCGTGCCAGCCTCCTGAGCGTTGACCCGTGATCCGCTCGCACCCTGGCTCCCAGCCTGAGTCGGCGGAGGCGTGTTATATGCAGACGCAGCCCGCTGACTGCTAGGTGCACCTGCCCTCGGTACACGGTTCGCAAGAGTGGCGCACACCTGGGTCGGTTGACTCAGACGTTCACGCCACAGGACCTCCATCAACGCGGTGATAGGATACGTCGTGTCGAGATAGATACGTGGGAAGACCTGCATTCACATTGAACAAAGGCATTAACCCGGATAGAACGTGTTTTCGAAACGCGGCACTAACCTTGGGCATGAGCAAGACCGACGTGGTTTTCAGTGCGGTCAACACCGAAGGATGCGCTCCAAAGTCCAGCAACTGGCTGATCACCGAATTGTAGAAGCCGTCGTCGTTGTCGAAGACCTCGGGGTCCATGCGGTGCGGATGGCATCGGAAAACGTTCTCGAGGCGCAGGTACCGGTCCGCGCCCGCCTGACGAATCTTATCTGCGAGCTGCTGATGAGGGAGACGGTGCTGCGCGTAGAACAGCAAGTTCTTCGCGTGCAACTCGGCCTTGGCACTGCGAGCGTATGACCCTGTGACAACCCCCGTTAAGGGGCCGGTCTGAGCGAGATGGAGGCGTGCCGAGGCGCGAACGCGGTGCGCAAGCGTGTTGTAGCATTGGGAGCTCACGGGCTCCACGCACAGGCCTCGACGGTCGACGTCACGGATACGATTGTGAAGCTGGTAGAGCAGAGGCATCATCGGCTGAATGAACCCTCGCGCCTGCCACTGTCCGACGCTCGGAATGAAACAGTGAGGGTATCGAGTGTGGGGGACGTCGTTGGCACGCAGACGACGGTGAACCTCTTCCTCGTCGATATCGTCCATGTCCTCGTCCCGTAGGCCTTGGCCGAGTCCCCGCTCATCCGCGTACTCGTCATCGAAGTCGCCGTTGATAGGAACAGTCGACGGCGCGACAAACAGGGAATGGACCTTGCTGAGGTCCTGTAGCACTCCCGCGACTGGCCACTCCGATCCGTCCGGACACTGTGGAGTGCGGCGAGGTACCCGCCGCCCGCTCGCATTGTAGATCGGAATCTCTTCGTCCAGTGGGTTGTACAGCGGAAGATCTTCAAGCTCCTCGACAGTCTCGAATAACCGCCGCGTGGTAGGGTTGGCAGAGTCGTAGATGTCTTCGTGCTCCTCGAAAATATCATCGGGATCCACTTCAGCCCATTGCGGAGGAATGATAACCCTGCAGGCAATCAGACGATGGCGCTGCAGCAAATAACGAACACGTACGAATAATGAGTCGCGAGTGCGAATTCTATGCGAGAAAACTTGAGGGGATCCATGTCCTTGCGCCAGAAAGCGGAGTCGATGGCATGACCAGGCGGGCGGGAGACTATGCGGTTCTGGCCGTACATGATGATGATGCTGACAGGGGTGGCATTCGCAAAGATCGGAAGCTTGTACGATGCGGGAGAGTTGCGATACCACGAGGACCAATTTCTCTTGAACGCGTCGTTCAACGCAATGAAATCATCCATGGAGAACGTCAAGTCTCCGTGTTGTCTGCATGAACACATTCAGCTCGGGTAGTCACAGGTATGGATAGTGACCGCTTGGGGAACGCATGACTATCTCCACTGACACGGGGATGCTGTCTCAGCAGGTTAGTGGTGCTTTTCAGAAAGCACGTCTAAATCCCCGGGTACGCCGAGGTACGGGGTACCCGGGTCCCCGACGGATGTTTCGCAGGGTAGATACGTCTTCCAAAACGACGTCTAACACCCGGGTACGCCGAGGTACGGGGTACCCGGGTCCCCGACGGATGTTTCGCAGGGTAGATACGTCTTCCAAAACGACGTCTAACACCCGGGTACGCCGAGGTACGGCGTACCCGGGTCCCCGAGGGAGGTTTCGCAGGTTAGGGATAGAATTGTACTCACAGAATTCTCGTCGTGAGCGCCAGCGTCCGCTCCGATGTGACGTCAGGGTATTCTCCGGCGACGTGCGCAAAGTCGCTGTACCGAATGGAGGAGAAAAGAAACGACAGGAAGGCCCAGATAATGTTCGCGGACGGCCGATCCATACGAGCCGGGTCCCGCCCTTTGCCAACAGATTGCATCTCAGCGTACCTCCCGACGCATTCGTCGGGGGCCATGATAACCCAGACATCCTCACTGGTGCGAGTCTTGCCCAAGTATAGCATGCGCCCAGTCGGATCGAAGCCTATGACCTCCCGGTCGCCGCGGTAGTCCCAGTGCCGGCACGACGGTTTGAACGTGAACGTCCAGGAGGGGTCGTTCCGCACCTCCTCGAGTTTGACGTTCGGGAGGACAGCGTCCAGACCACACTCGGCGGACAGCCCGAACTTGTAGTCATATCGAACCTGCAGCGAGCACCACAGCTCACAGCGCGAACCTAGGATCAACAACGACCACTCACCTCCGGTATCGTCCAGAAACCGTCCTTGTGTCCGCCCGGCCTCTTGTGTTCGTCGTCGATCACGACGAACCGCTTCTCCTTGAGCAGAGACACTCCGGCGCGAACGTTTTTCGAATGGCGGATGTGGCACAGTTCGCTGAGTAAAATCCGCCGGGGAGGCATCGCCGCGTAGCCCTGCAGGTCGGTGCGTGCGCGCAGCTGCGCCAGAAGGACGTCCGCAGTGAGCAGGTCTTGAGACAGCGGGTCGTCGCACTCCAGAGTCGCCGGAAGGGACGCAACATCGTGGTTCAGGATGTTCACAGGCTCACCGGCCGTGTTCTCGAACGCTTCTTGACCTAAACCGTCGGCATCGACCCCATCTTCCTCAGCAGGCAGGCTGGCAAGTCGTTTCCCCCTTTAGCTGTGCATTCGAAAACACGTCGCTAAACCGCATTTCTTACCTAAACGGTACTTCTTGCTCGGCGGGCAGGTCGTCGTGGAACCGGAGAGGGCTGAAAGCACGCAGAGACATCGAGGGAAGCTGAAGAACGCACAGAGGAGACACAGTGAGCAGACAGAGAGTGTGGGCAACAAGGGGGAGAAAGGAAGGAGGAGGAGAACTTGAACGCAGCCAACCCTGTTCTACTTCGGGTTTCGGAACGAGACAGGGGCGGTTGGCGCGCAATATTGATCGTTGATGCGAGCCTAAATGGCTAAAACCTTGCTCCTACCTGCGGTGACATCACAGTGGCTAAATGACGGGAGGCACGGAGGCGCGGTGATCGCATGCCACATGCGCGCGGGCGCGCACACCCGCCGCCTGGAACATCGCCTTTCACGCAGTGCGGATGACACAATAATACATTTTATTCATACACTTCTTCGGGGGATACACAACTACAACACTACACGCGATGCGGTCCATTCAATACCAACGGGATGCGGGGGGAATGCGGATAGCGGGACATTTACCAAAGCACGTCTAATGCGCGAACTCAGACAGGCATGCCCATAGGGACGCTGGTGCCCTGGGTGCTGGGCTCCTGGGCCTCCTCGTCCGACACGACGACCTTGCTGTTCTTCGCTTTCTTCTGCTTCGGGCTGCGCTGCTCCGGGCTGCGGCGAACGGACGGGCCACCGGTCGCAGACGATTCTGCGCGTCGACGTTTCGGCTTCTGCTCTGCACAGAAGGAGTCAGCAATGAAAACGCAGCAAGTCCGTACCTGTAGAACACGTACCGGTCTTGACCCCATGCACACGGGGAGCCTTTCCGGCGCGGGTAGCCATCCTGCTCACCACAGAGCGACGCGCAGGCCGCCCAGAGCTGTCAGACCCGATGTCCATGTCCTCTGCGGTGTCCGAGCGCAAAGACGCCGCACGCGAGGGGCCCCCGCCCGGCTGAGACAGGTCGAAAGCCGGCGGCGTCCCTGCGGGCAACTGACCATCTTGCCTGAGCGGAATCTCAGGGCTCGACTGTCATCAAATGTTAGTGGATGTGAGCGGCAGCAGACGCGAAGTCACATACCGTCTGGTTCGTCAATCGACCGCGCGGAAGGACGCGACGTGCAGGTGGATTGCCCTGTGTCAGTTGCGTGGGTGTGGCCTCCGCCTCTGTCTCCAACGGATTGCGGAAGACAAAGTTTTCCTCCGTCAGTCCAAACCTCGGCATGACTTCCCTGAAGGCCGCCACAGCCGCGCGGGTGGGCGTGTCGAACGGGTCCGAGTCCTCCCCTTCCGCAAACAGATCCGCGTTGTCTTCGGGGGAGTCGCCCTCGCTAGCAGAGCCATCGTACTGTTCGGCGTCCGCATCCGCATCGGCGTCCACGTCCGCGTCCGCATCGGGGTCCTGTTCGACCTCCTGTTCGTCGTCCTCGTCGTTGGCCTGGAGACCCTCAGGCTC
This sequence comes from Daedaleopsis sinensis, assembly GCA_033807695.1. Lineage (NCBI taxonomy): Eukaryota > Fungi > Basidiomycota > Agaricomycetes > Polyporales > Polyporaceae > Daedaleopsis > Daedaleopsis sinensis. Next base: position 56,518 of record CM066301.1, read on the forward strand.
GGTCACTGGCACGACCGACCCTTCCCCGTCCTGAAAACACCACATAGATGAGCTTTTGCAAAGCTAGCACTAACCTTAGCACTAACCTGGGAATGGACGTCGACGTCCATGGCCGCCGCAGAAGCACTCGCCGCGGGGAGACCAGCCCCCTCCGGAGAACCCGACGCAGTCTTCCCAAAGCCAGACGGCACGCTGGGATCAAAGACACGCACCTCCTTCAGCGCGGTGACCAGCGGGTGCGACCGGTTGCAGAACGCCGCATCGTCGAGATTGCGGAAGCCCGCGGTCCAAGCCGCGTCGTCGCGCGGATCGTGCCTAAACTCCGTCAGCTTGCGCGGCTTACCATCCTTGACAGCGTTGAGGCTCGACGTCAGGTCCGAAGCGTTCTGCGCCTCACGGACACAGTCTTCGCGTGAGGTCCCAAACACCTCGTGCCACTGGTCGAACTCCTGCGGCAGCATACCGTCCTTCAGCATCGGGTTCATACCGCTCGCCCTCGCCAGGATCTCCCGCAGGTGGAAGTACTGGTCCGCCAGCACCGGGTTCTCCTCGCGCATCTCCTCGAGCGAACTGTACGAGTTGGCCTCGCGCACAGAGGGAGGCACCGCAGGCACGAGCTCCCCGCAGACTCCGTACTCGTCCGCTGTCACGTACGGAGCCTCCTTCGGGAGACCACCCATCCGCGCCTCGATCCGGTTGGCGTTCTGCAGCAAAGCCTGCAAAACCTGACTTAGTCGTGCATTTCAAAACCCACAGCTACACCGTCACTTACCAGAAACAGCCGGTCAAAGGCCCGTGCGACGTTGTACTCGACGTTGCCTGCCGCGTGAGGAGCACAACGAGCCACAGTGCTCTTCTCCAGCCACTTCCCGAGCTGCCCAAATTCCTTCGCGTACTGAGCCTGTCGCGCGACCGCCTTCGTCCGCTCAGAGCTGCTGACCGCGACGTCCAAGACACCGTACGTCGTCTGAGAGTCCAACACGAGCTTCTCAATCAGCCCGTCGTCCCAATTGCACCAGCGAGGTACGGCGGCCTTCTGCCGCGCGGACGACGTCATGAACACGTCCGCCATGGGGGTGGATATTGATGCGAGGAAGTCCATGAAAGAGGTCCGCAGTGCAGAACCGTCCTCGGTTTGCAGCACCCGCCCGGTGGTCGCGACTTGGTGCCTCAGCTCGATCTGAGCGAGTGCGGTCAGCGCGTCCCCCCCGCCATGCTTGGTCTTCCAGCTTTCGTTGCGAAGGCCCCAAGTACGGTAGATCATGCGCAGCGCAGGGTAGCGGTTGAAGTCGGGAGGAGGGATGTCGGGCAACGACTTCGTCAACGGGTCCGTGTTGAGCAACGAGACGTCGCAGTCCTTGAGCCACACCCGCACGCCCGCGAGGTGCCCCGTGTTGTTGGGGGAGGCCTTCCACCGGGCAAGGACCTCAGGAGTGGGGAACAACTTAGGATTCATGGCGCCGGCCACCCAGTGTCGCATCCCGTCGATCTCGTTCTGGTCGTGGCGAGTCAGTTTGAGTGACGTGCCGATCTTGTTGTGGAATTGCGCCCAGCCATCCGCCACGACGACCTTGCTCTTGTCGGCACCGAAATGGTCAACGAGCGTATGCCACTTGTTCGACGTGATCTCCCATGTACTGAGGATCTCCTTCGTAGTGAATTGGCGCATGACAGCGTCGACCGCGCGCAGTTTCGACATGTTGTTGAACAGCCAATTGTAGAACTAACAAATATAAGTCCGCTGCGTTGTACGTGCACAGCATATTACTTACCTTGCGTTTGATATCGCCGTCGACATCGAACAGATCACTGCCTTCGATGACACCAAGGATGTACGTGCAGGGATCGAATACAACGTGCGCACGAGAGACGGTGCGCATGAACGTCTCTGCGAATGGGTCCAGAAGGCGAGCGATCTACAAATAGCGAGGTTAGTTCTGTGTTTCGAAACGCTCGTCCAGCAGCCGTCTACGCCGGGGTCCGGCGTAGACGGGCTCTGCGAGGTTAGTTCGGTGTTTCGAAACGCTCGTCCAGCAGCCGTCTACGCCGGGGTCCGGCGTAGACGGGCTCTGCGAGGTTAGTTCTGTGTTTCGAAACGCTCGTCCAGCAGCCGTCTACGCCGGGGTCCGGCGTAGACGGGCTCTGCGAGGTTAGTTCGGTGTTTCGAAACGCTCGTCCAGCAGCCGTCTACGCCGGGGTCCGGCGTAGACGGGCTCTGCGAGGTTAGTTCGGTGTTTCGAAACGCTCGTCCAGCAGCCGTCTACGCCGGGGTCCGGCGTAGACGGGCTCTGCGAGGTTAGTTCTGTGTTTCGAAACGCTCGTCCAGAGCCCGTCTACGCCGGACTTCGGCGTAGACGGGCTCTGCGAGGTTAGTTCTGTGTTTCGAAACGCTCGTCCAGCAGCCGTCTACGCCGGGGTCCGGCGTAGACGGGCGCTGGACGGATAACGCTCTCTTCTGCACGGTTAGCTCTGTGTTCTCAAAAGAAGCACTCACCCATCGAATGCCATGTTCGTACTCCTTCAAAGCGGCGAGCAGGTCGTTGTGGTAAGACGGGCTAGGGAAAGGAACGTCCAGCATGAAGCCGACCTCCATGGCCGTGGTGATGAGCCTGAGCTTCGCCGGGGCATAGCGTAGGGCCAGGCGTAGCCGCTCCCGCTCGACCGCGGCCTCCGTGTCGTCATGATGCTGCTCGCTGTCAATCTGCTTCAGCTGTGCCTTCCAGAGCTGCGGGAGCGACTTCTTCAGCGACTCGCAATAGGCACCCATCGCCTCCTTCCATGTCTCGTTCGCAAACATCAAGAACTGCGTGCCCATCCACCGCCGGACGTGGGCGCAATACGCGGTGTCGAACGCGTCCACCAAGTCCGTCGTGCAGAACGACACCACGTGTTCCCCCTGCAGCGATAGCGTGCTGAGGGCCTTGTAGTACTGCTCGTCGACCAGCTCGCTCTGAGCGTCCTGGGCCATGTTCCACGTCGCCTCGTCCTCGATCTTCGCAGGGAAGCTGTTCTCCTTCCGCACCTGCTCGCTGATGATGAGGTCGAGCCCCTCGCAGGAGCGCAGCATGTTGAGGAACGGGAGCAATGTCGGCGAGATCTGGTTCCAGAGGGTCCATTTCGCCGTCTCACCGCGGTCGTCCTCTGAGGTCTCGTCCGGGTCGTACTCGACGCGAATGGTCGTGTAATCGGGGATGTTGACAAGGGGCGATGTCCGAGAGAAAATCCGGAGCATGTCAAAGCTCCGAGTGAGAATCTCTGCAAAACACTAAGAGCACGTCAGACGCCCGACTCGGCTCAGAATTAACAACATGACACCTACAGAGCCGACCAGGCTCGTCGTCGTGCTGCTCCGCGTCGGCAGCGACAGCGCTTGATGCAGGACACTGACGGGGATCACGTACTTGCCGCGGTACGCCTCCAGTCCGTCCATCTGACGCAGCAGCTGAAAAGACGGCTCGCTGTGGAACAGGATCGGGTGCTTGTCGCTGCGACGCTGAGGCTCCGGGATCACCGCCGCGACAATCTTTTGCACCCAGGGCAGCGTGCCCGGGACCGGTCGCGGCTGCCCCGGGTTCGCGATCGCCCACTCCTCCACCTTCGCATCGAGGAGCGGCAACGTCATCATCATGCTCTCCGCCTCCGTCGTCTCTAGACGAGGTGCCTTCGGGTTCCTCGCAACCTGGATGCGCAGCGGGATGCTCATGAGCTCTGCGTCGAGCGGTTAGCGTTCCGTTTGAAAACGCAGCACTAACGTACGGCTGAACACTCACCGGGGTCCAGAAACCTCACCAGCCACGTCGTCGCCCCCTTGATGGCCGCCGTCAACTCCTCGATGTTCTTGTCCGCCTGCTCGATCTGCTCCGCCTGCTGCTTCTCCGTCGCCTTCGCCAGCTTCTTCTCTTGTTTGGCGCGCTCCGCTGTCATCGCCGCCCGCCACGTCTTGCCAGCAACAGACCGATGCTGCCCCGTTAGAACCTGGATCGTACGCCCAGCGACCGCCGCCGTAAACCGCGCGTCGGGAACCTCCTCCCACGGCAGCGCAGGGTTCTGCACAACGGACTCGCGTTCGATCCACGTCGGATCCACAAGGACGGCCAGAGCCTCCCGCCGCGGGTCGCGCCCGCTCGCGTAGAAGTCCTCGACGAGCTTCTTGATTACGCTCTTGTTGACCGGGCGCGGGTTGAACTGTCCGAAGCGCAGGTGAACGTCCGGGCGAGGCGGATCGACCGTGTTGAACCGCGCGTAACCGATCGTCGCCTTGTGCACTTGAGCCGCGATCGACGCGGTCTCTTGCGTGCCCTGAATCCCAGCAGCGACCTGAGGCTTCAGCGTCGCAGCGGCGCGCGCAGGTTTCTCTTCCGCCCCGGCCTCCGCCGCGCCCTTCTTGCCCTTAGCCCCCTTTTTGCGCTTCGCAGGCTAAACGCAACACACAGTTAGCACAGAGCAGGAAGAGGAACGTGCGCTGCAGTCGCTCACCTCCGATGCCTCTGCCGGTGCGTCGACATGCACGTCAACGTCGGGCGCCGTCGGTCCGCCCTTCTTGCCCTTGTCCGTGTTCTTGGGCTGCGGCTTCGGCTTCGGCTTCGGCTTCGGCTTCGAGGTCTGCAAAAATCACCTAGTCAGCGAGAGAGTACAAGCAAGCAGCCCAGGACGCAGTACGCACCTCAAGCTCGCTCTCTCCGTCCTCACGGGTCGTCGCACCCAATCCGGCCTGATCGACCGTCTTAGCGCGATCCTTTTTGGATCCGCCGTCCTCAGGCCGCGCTTTGCCAGCACGATTGACCTGCGGATCGAGCGACATGAGTGAGATGAGCGAGATGAGCAGCAGCACACAGGTCGCGACGCACTTGGCCCGGGGCAGCAGCCTTGGCTTGTTGTGCTTTGTTCTGCGAGCTAATCGTCAGTTTACAGCGTTAGCAGTTGTTTTCGAAATGCACGTACAGTTTGCATATTTCGAAATTTCAGGTTACTTCGCAGTAGATGGTCAGTGGATGAGAGAGAGAAAGGAGAGAGAGACGAACGACTCACCAAAAGATAGCAGGCGATCGATATCGCCCTCCTTTGGATAAGCATCCGGGCAGTGTAATGCCTAGATCATCCAGGGGCTGCGTGTGCCGGTACTCCGGAGCCTCATGCTGGCGGGACGGCGCGCGGGAGGGCGCAGATGGCGACACCGATGGCTGTGGAGCATGGGTCAGTCACGGCAGAAACAAGACAGTCACTCACCATGACCGTCAATGTGAGACTAGTGCATCCTGCGCGCAGTTTCAAAAAGAAGTGTGTTCAGTATATCGAAGCCCGCGAGACGCTGACCCAACGACGTCGATCCCTGCTAAATGATGTTCCCTTGGTCCGGAACCTATTTCCCTAATCAGGCGAGTCTCTCAACACGTGACATGCGCACGTACAGTGCACACATGCCTTTAGTTGAACATTTTAAAATGTACATTCACCAACGCCTAAAGTACCGTTCGGGGGGTACAGAGCCCGTGCACGCCGGGTCCCGGCGTGCCCGGGATAATTCTCTCTATTCTTGATCTACTGCAGACATAGTATAGCAATCTACAACGAAGGCTCGAACTGTCCGGGAACGCCGTACCTCGGCGTTCCCGCGGGGTTGGACGCGATAGACATACTTTTGACAACATACATCTAACCCGCATAATTCACGATGCGGACACTCAGAGCCCGGGCACGCCATACCTCGGCGTGCCCGGGCCTTTGGACACAAAGTCTCCGTGTATAAGCTCCCAGAGCCCGGGTACGCCGGAAGCCGGCGTACCCGGGCGGTTAGACGTGCTTTTTATAACGTACATCTATTGTTAGTTTCCTCGCATCCCCGGCGTGTACGGTGTGCCGGGCATGCTCAATGCGCTTCGTGCTCATAAGCGCTCGTATGCTCGAGCCCAAAAGTCTGAAATTGATGGCTCTAACCTAGGCCTGACCCTTACCCACATCTTTTTGAGCCCTTTAAATACACTGCACCCCTTCCCTAACACCCTAACACTCTAACAACACCCACTTAACACCTGCTGCTTCCCTAACACACTCTAACAACATAACACACTCCCTCTACCTGTTCCCTAACACCTTAACACTCTAACAACTTCCCTAACACACCCTCCCTCTTCCCTAACGCCGTAACACCCTAACACTTCCACTAACAACTGTAACACTCAAGCTGTAACTACCAACGCACGTCCTACTACTGTTGCACATCATTTGTTACTACCCTTTAACACCGTAACAACACACTCTCCCTCTTCCCTTAACACTGTAACCACTACTGCTTCGCACTTTTTGTTACAACCCCTTAACACCGTAACAACACACCCACCATGTTGCCCTAACCAATTTAACACTATAACTTTTAACACTGCCTATGCAACAACACTTACTGCTTCGCAACATTTCTTACAACCCTTCACTACTGTAACAACCTACTGTACCAACACACACCGCCTAACTACCTTAACACCGTAACTTCTAACACTGCCCTCATAACTCCCTGTACAACACTACTTACTGTTGCCCAACATTTTCTACTTACTGCACCCCAACATCTCTTACACTTCTTCGCAACATGCATTACTCACACTTTAACTGCACTCTTTACCACTGTGCTGCACTTGGTTACTGACTCTGCCGTAACTTATATACTGCTGCTTGTAACAATTTGTAGCGCTGCTCAACTATAGCGGGGGGTTAGACCTACACTACTCACAATAAAGGTTGCGCCACACCACCCTTTGCCAGTACTTGCCTACCATGCTGGTATTTACTATTCCTATATTACTATTACTACACTGTTACTTGCTTCGCACACTAGCATGCTGCACTTCATTATTAAGCCGGTGCAGATTATGGTCAGTGCTATACTAGTGATAGTCACCTTCCATGCTTCGCCACATAGTGTCCTGAAGTCAACACTTGATGTAATGTCATGACATGCTTCGCACAATAATATGCTGTAGTCAACGCATCAGCTAGCACAGATCATTTGCTGCGCAACATTGATATAGGTTGGCAGTATTTTATTATAGATTGTAGTTATCGTTGTACCACAGCACATTATATTTAGACAGTACTTACTCCGCTATTACTTACCCTGCTGATTGCTGATACTTATTAAGTGATGTCATTACATGCTTCACACAATAATGTGCCGAGGTCAATACTTGAGCTAGCACAGATTATTTGCTAGCACAGATTATTTACTACGCAACATTGATGTGGTATAGTATGAGTCCGCAGTATTTTATTATAGGCGGTAGTTGTTGTTGTGCTGCCGCACAATATCTATTACACTACTTACTTATCCTGCTGTTCTTACCCTGCTGATGGTTACCATTGTGATAATATTACATGCTTCGCACAATAATATGCTGAAGTCAATGCTTGAACAAGTACAGATTAATTACTGCGCAACATTAATCTAGTATAGTACAGTGCAGCAATACTTTATTATAGAGGGAATGTGCAGCACAACACTCAGCTATGAATAATAGTTCACTATTAGATGTAAAGAATATATATACAGGTACAAATTGTGCAAAGCATGCTGCACGCAAAGTACAACCTCTGATATTATCACCGCACAATATTAGATGCAGCACTACAATCATTTATATTGCATATAGTAGCCTTGCTCTGCTTCGCACAATATTTATATAACATGTAGTACATTACAACAATTTGTATAGATGCATCTCTAGCATCGGTTGTGCGACCCTTGCAACAATTGTGCGACCATAGAATTCCTTAGAGAATGTTGTGGTAAATAGTCAACCTAGCACCTTATTACAGACCAGTGCTTTGCAACAGTAACACCACAATATATATAGTAGCCAACTTGTATGGTCCATAACTTTTTATCTATTGACTATTATGAAGTGAAACTAGTATGGTTAGAAAGCTATTGAGCAGGGCTACAAAAAATGAAAACGCTTGTTCGCCTTTTTGGGCGCTTATTCCGTTACTTTTGTATCGCCAATAACTCCTTAACTAATGGTCATAACAAAGTGAAACTGATATAGTCAGAAAGCTACTGACCCTGGCTACAAAAAACAAAAATGCTACTTCGCCTTTTTGGGCGCTTTTTCGCTTACTAAGCGCCCAGGTGCGGTCAATACAACCAGTTATAAGCCCTACTAATAGCAACCCTTCTAATGACCCTTCAAAAACCACTTGTTACTATACTTAAGCGCACTACAAAAACAAAGACTACCCTCTAGCTCTACGGAAACTGGGCGCACAACCACAATCGTGCAGCCGTTGGATAGCCACGCTCCTCGTTATATCAGAAAGATGGTTCCCATGCACTGATCAGCCGGTAGAAGGGTTTGTCACCTTGTCGCTGCTTGTCGCTATCACCTTTTCCCATCTAGCACCACAGAGAGGTGATGAACAGCCACGATTGAGCGCTCATTGTGTAGCCTCAATTCCCACAATATCCAAAGGTACCTTGTCGCCAGGTTCTGAGCAACGGTTCAGCCGCAATGGCCTTGTCGCCACTTTGTCATCAGAAATTATGGGCTAATTTCTGGGATTATAACGCTAGGTAATGCAACACTATGTTCCAAGTGACGGTTGGCGAGCTATGGCACGACATAGGTGTGACACTTGAAATTAGCCCCTAATTTTAAGAATTATAACACTACTTACTGCTGTGCAACATTTCTTACACTCCTTCACAACATCCACTTCTAATACATTAACTATAACCCATAACACTGTGCGGCATCTTGTAACTCATATCACATTAAATAATATACTACTGCTTATAATAACTTGTAGCACTACCCAACTTTTGCTGGAGGTCAAACCTACACTGCACATATTTAATATTGCACCACATCACACTCTGCCCAGATAGCACTTCCCTGTCATACTACTGTTATGTGCTTCGCACACCAGTATGCTACATTTCATTATTATATCGATGCAGATTATGGGCAGTGCAATACTAGTAATAGTCACCTTGCATTTTTCACCACATAGTATTGTAAAGTTAACACCTGCGCTCGCACATATTATTTGCTGCGCAACATTAATATGGTATAGTATGAGTTGATAGTATTTTACCGTAGATCATAGTTATTGTTGTGCTATAGCGCTTTATATCTAGACAGTACTTACTTTACTATTACTTACCTTGCTGATTACCGATACTTAATATTGTGGTGTCATTACATGCTTCACATAATAATATGCTGAGGTCAATACTTAAGCTAGCATAGATTATTTACTACGCAACATTGATTTGGTACAGTAAGAGTCCGCAATATTGTATTATAGGCAGTAGATGCTGATGCACCACAGCACAATATCTATTATAGTACTTACTTACCGTACTGTTCTTATCGTGCTGATGGTTACCCTAGTGATAGTATTGGATGCTTCGCACAATAATATGCTGAAGTCAATGCTTGATCTAGTACAGATGATTTATCCCGCAAGATTAATATGGTATAGTACAATGTGATGATCTTTTACTATAGAGCGAATGTGCAACACAACACTCATTAATGAAGAATAGCACACTATTACATGCAAGACTATAGTAATTTATATGCAGGTACAAATTGTGCAAAGCATGCTACACGCAAAGTACAACCTATGATATTATCACCACATAATATTAGATGCAGCAGTATAATAATTCATATTGCAGATAATATTGCAGATAGTAGCCTTGCGCTGCTTCGCACACTGTTTATATACGGCGTATAGTAGCTTCCTTGTTACTAGGTTCTAGACGATGGTTCAGCTACTACACTCACTTCAGTAGTCACCGGTAACTCACATTCATAGGTTCCAAACATGAATTAATTCACTGGCAGTCACCCACAACTCACGTCCATAGTTTTTGAATGTAATGCAATTCACCAGCAGTCACCTGCGACTCAGCAACTCACATTCATGTGTTTCTAATGTAACACAATTCACCGGCAATTACCCCTTACTCACGGTACCAGTAGTCACCTGTAATTCACGTCCATAGGTTTCGAAAATAACCTAAGTCGCCAGCAGTTACTTGCGACTCACATTTATAGGTTTCCAACATGAATCAATTCAGCGGCAGTCACCCGCCACACATGGTAGTCACGCATAACTCACATCTACTCCCCATGCTGTCTCTGCACAACTGGACTTCCTAGAAGGCCAGATTCAGTGTAATATTACATCTCCACATAGACTTTTTTTTCTGGAGTCAGGGTTTTTGTATAATGCTCGTGCTTAGTACAGGCACAGTCTTTGATAGTGCACATAAGCACTGCACATGTGGACTTCCAAGAAGGCCAAAACAACAGTAACATTATATTTGTGATACGACTGATATGTCAAGGATAACTTCATTATTACATGCATGCAACAGGTTCATTCCTTTTTATCGAACTAGTATGATAATGGAATTAGTATGATAATGATCTGAGTTGCAATTATGACTTACTGTGTCAAAAGTTGATTGTGAATGCCAAGGGGAGTCAAGTCACCCATCCCATTTGTTTCATCATCCTTTGGAAAATGCGCAGAGTCCATTGATTTTGTAGACACTAGATAGGCTTCTCCCTCTGTACGGAAGTACCGTGCGTTGGCACATCGTGCAACTATTTGTTTGTAAAGACGTGCCGCATTGATGTTACGATCGGTAATTGCATGATGTCGCAGGTTATGACCTTGAAGTGCAGTGATAATTGGTCGCCCTTCCCACTCGCCACAAAAAGCGACTGTGCCTTGTTTTGGAAGCTGGCCAATAGCTTTGCCAAATGCTTTGATACGGCGGCTGCTCTCCTTGTCTGCAGCCTCTTGACCAAGATAAGGTTTGTTGGCTGGCTCTGGAGAGTGGGTAGGAAGTCGAATAGGGAGGGAATGAGGTGGATAGAGTGTGGATGACGGATAGGAATCGGGTACAAGAGCATTGGTTGAGCGGTACCAGGCATACCAGCTTGAATGTGGGTCTTGTTCTACGGAGGGATCGGGCTTCCCTGGACAGGTTGTGAGGGAGGAGCGTATAAGATCAGTGAAGTCGCCAGTGACAACTTCAACTTCATCATCCTGATCAACATCTGCGCACCAAAGTCAATGCACATTCAAAGTTATTAAAGGGAATCAACACACCAGTGCTTGGGTGCACATTTATGATAACCCATTGAACTGCCTCCAGATTCTTCCTGGCTACCATTAACTCGCTCTCGAGCTGGCAAATACGGCGTTGAAGTTCATTGACGTCCTGGCCTAGAGTGACACACCGGACACAATCTAGAGAGGCAGCCATTTGATAGGATGAGGGTGGAGAGGTGAGGGGGGAGAGAAGGAGGAGAGAAGAAGAGACTACTGCCTATGGGGATCTTATAGGTTTATGATACCACAGTGGCGGTGCATCAATAAATTTTGCTAGATGTAAGACATCTAATTATATGGATCAGATGGGATTATATAAATCAGATGTGAACAGTGCATCAATCTGAGAAATAGATGAAACAATAAATATACAATATCTGCTATATATAACAGATACGCAAATTCTTAATGAATAAATGTAACTGCTTTAAACCAGCAAGATACAACTATTGCATCTAATATAAACCGGCCTTCTCAAAAGTTCATGTGAGCACATGGGTTAGTCCTCAGTTACTTGCAGTTCTTATTTATACTAAGTTCTCAGTTCATGATGTCTATCACAAAGTGGCCTTCTCAGAAGTCCATGTGTGCACGTAGTCTATGTGCGCACACAGTCCATGTGTGCACTTAGTTTATGATGTCCATCATGAAGTGGCCTTCCGGGAAGGCCATGTGCATACTGCTCATATGTGACGCACCATCTATATGGGCAGCAGTCTGTACTGCGAGGGCGGACTTCCCGGAAGGCCATGTGCGTCCTGCTCATATGCGACGCACCATCTATATGGGCAGCAGTCTGTACTGCCAGGGCGGACTTCCCGGAAGGCCAATTTCTATTGCAACTACTAAATTTGCCCTAACGAAAGAATAATATTGAGTATGTACTGCGAGGGTGGACTTCCCGGAAGGCCATGTGCGTACTGCCCATATGCGATTCTGTGCACTTAGTTTATGATGTCCATTCTGAAGTGGCCTTCCGGGAAGGCCATGTGCGTCCTGCTCATATGCGACGCACCATCTATATGGGCAGCAGTCTGTACTGCGAGGGCGGACTTCCCGGAAGGCCATGTGCGTCCTGCTCATATACGACGCACCATCTATATGGGCAGCAGTCTGTACTGCCAGGGCGGACTTCCCGGAAGGCCAATTTCTATAGCAACTACTAAATTTGCCCTAACGAAAGAATAACATTGAGTATGTACTGCAAGGGCGGACTTCCCAGAAGGCCAATTCACGGAATGTACGGAAAACTCATATTGACCAGTTAGACATTACATACGCTGCAGAAGAGTCCACAAATGACTTCTCTGAAGGCTGCCTTGTCCCACTAGTTCGATAAATAAATAAATAAAGTCATGCGCTATAGAAGGTGTACATACAAATCTACATATCTATGGATTTTTTCGATATTCATAGGGAAATATACTTTTAAGCAAAAAGACCCCCTGCACCGTTATCAGAACTCTCCTCCTCCTCGTCAGGTTCAAATCGTGCCACGGGGTCTGGAAGATCATCTTCATCGTCATCTTGCATAGTGTTCTCAGAACTCTCCTCCTCCTCGTCAGGTTCAAATCCTGCCACTGGATCTGAAAGACCATCTTCATCGGCATCTTGCATAGAACTCTCTTCATCTTCTTCTGGTTCGAAGCCGCTGACCGGACTAGGAAGGTCTTCATCACTGTCAAAAATCTCAATGACATCTTTCTGACCAGCCCTGCCCTTTCCCTTTCCAACAATCTCTACAGATGGAGATCGTTCAAACTCCTCTGATGGAAACCGCTCAGCCGGTGTCATGCGAGATGCTGCAGGACGGATACTAGAAGGCCCCGGTGTAGGTGCATGTGATGTCTGGCGTCTGTTTTGACCTGCAATACTTGGTGTAGTACCCAAGTAAGACAAGATGCTGGCTTGGCGACGAGAAAGGGATCGGTGACGAGAAAGAGATGGCCCCCTAGTTGACAGTACAGACTGTTCACGGGCAAGAGATGGCGCTCGTGACGCTGGAAGAGAGTTGGCAATGGCTGATGGCGCAGGGCGAATGAGAAAAGGGTTTTCTTCAGGGCGAGGTGGCATGTGGAGCTCATCAATGGGTGGTGGAGTATCTTCTTCCTCTTCTTCGGCAATAAACGTCCCCAGTTGGAACTCCACTTCATATTCGAGGGATTGATTGAAGGCGATATGTGGGGCAGCAGTATAGGGGGCATTCTCTTCGAGTGAGAAGAATGTGAACTTGTGTCGGTCGTGAGTGATCATCGGCAATTTGGTTACCCACATCCGGTCAGAGCTGGTATGCGGCAACCATAAAAGCTTCTTGAACTCCTTCAATACCTTGGAGCGGATGAGCCGTGCAGCATCAGGCTTTGCTTGTGTCATGACTTGCATCCAGTCTTGAAAATACCGACAGCTTCCAAAGTTTTGCATATTCTCGATCTTCGCACCCTTAGGAGGAAAGTAGCGGTTGAATAGAGTTGTGTTCCAGAACTGCTCATCTCGGGGACGCATCCATGCTGCACGAAGGGGAACGATAGGTCGCTTGAACATGGCGATGGTGACCTGAGCTTGTTCAGCAATAGTAAGAGTGGTGTATGCTGGATCTTTGCGGCTTTTCAAATTGGGGGAGACCGTGATGATGTCAAAGGGGAATTGAGCCCAGATTCGATCCACAACTGCGTCAGCATAGAGAAGCCCCTGCCCATCCCGACCTAGATCCCGTTCGAAGGGCACATCGTCTTCGTCAGAGTCATTAGGGACATCCCGACCAGCCAAACGCAGACGAGGATGGAGCCGAACCCCACGATCATCGAGCCCAAAGACGCTAGGGGTGATTGCATCAGGATTGACAAACTCGATAGGGGTAGTGTGGGTGACACGATTTGTTGTGCGTGCTGTATTGGCAGGACGTCGTCCAAAGGAGATTCCTCCAGCGCCCAAGCGAGTTTGAACATCTGTAATGGAGGCAGCTTTGTAGAGGATACACAGCTGTGGGAGTTCTAGAACCCTTTGACGAGGAAGGCGAAGCCATTGTCCACGATCATCGCGAAGTATGTCAGCCATGACATACATGCCTTGGTCTTCAGGGACTGGATGAATCTCATCCACATTGAACTCTTGATCCAAAAGGTCATTATCGGTGATGTCGTAGCCTTCTGGAGCACGCAAGCAGCAGGCGTCCCGCAATGCACGTTCAGCGCGCCAATCCCTTGGGCGGGACATTATAGCATTAAGCATATAAATGCACACAGCTCCAAGTGTGAGGGATGGCAAGAGAGCTCGGGATTCAGGAGGATAGTTTTGGAACTCGTTGAGGATGTAGTAGATTGCAATAGTGCGGTAGTTCTTGTATGCCCTAAACAAATATTTTATCCGTTGGGTAAAAGATTTAAGATTGCAATAATCAGCTTACCACCAGACATCATTGGGAATAGAAACCACAGATATGTCTAGAAGTTGAGTTGGAAAGGAAAGTAGAGTTTCATTGACTTTAGGTAGTCGAACACGGACTTCAGCGCGTGCAGTACCATCTTGAGAGGCTCCATTGGCACCAGCGCACACATGGAATGTGTCAGCCACTTTGAGTAGTTCCTCACAAAGCTTTGGCAGGGGCCCAGGGTAGAGATCGGTAGCAGAGCGTTCACGGAAGATGCCATCATGAAGCTGATAGGTGATTGACTTGTCTGTGGTGTAGACATTGAGATAGAGAACTTTGTCGCCACGACCACGTTCAGCAGGCTCCACCCGGAATCCTGCCATCTCAAATAGATGGGCGCTGACGTCCGTATGGAAATATGAAAGCTCTGTAAGCTTTTGCGCTTCAGCAGCAGGAAGTGAGGGGAGAAGATGAGCCACAAGACGGGGATGAGAAGCATCAAGCCATTGCACGACATGATCAGGATGGTGAATCTCGAGCCCCACGTCGACAACCCAATTATCCATTTCACCATGGCTTTGAATGAAGTCCAGGTCAAGGTCTTCAACAAGCAGATTGAATGCATATTGACGCTCGACATCGTCTTCAAAGGGGAAGGAGTATGCACCCTTTTCGCCACGGAATTCGATCTGGAACCATGGAGCACCGAGCCGAAGATGATTACGAAGGGCCTGTCGAAGCTCTGATGCAAAGACTTGAAGATGTGTCTCTGGAATGTCAATCGAGCTATAGTGGAGTCGTCCTTGCTTGTCGTGGGCTCGGGCTAGCTCAGTTTCATACGATGCTGGCCAATGGGCTTGGTGCTCGGGTAGAATCTTTTTGATTGTAGGGCGAATGCCTTGATTGTAGATGGTGGCAATGTCCGTAGGTTGTATGGCAGGGGGAAGATCCTCACGATAGAGCTTGGGAAAGAACAAACGCACTTGACGGCGCAGTCCGAAACGTCCAATGCATATGTTGGGGATTTTATGAGCAGGGATCTGCCTATCACCCTAAATGTTTGTTAGCACAGCTACATCACAACATTAAATTTGCTACTCACGACTGTCAACTGAATGTGTATACTCTTTGTCAAAGTGTCTGCAAATGAAGGAACAGGATAGATGGAGAGAGAATGCTTGATGGGTAGACGGGTACTGAATCCGAGCAAGGAGTCGAAGTCTCCACGCAAGGAGACCATGTGACGGGTCGGGAACACAGCACCCTGGCGAGGGTTGACTATGACGCGGCAGTCCTCGTCATCCACAGTCAGGCGGCCAGCAAGCATCAGCTTGATAAACCGGTCAATACTGTCGGGAGTCCCTTCTTCAATCAAGGCTTGAGCACGATTGACAAGATCTGAAAGACCAAGTTGCACAGGGCGGAGAAATTCGTCAGGATGCTCCATAGGACAGAGATTGTAGCTGAGAAGATGGGGGTAGGAAGAGAAGGGGACTCGGGGGAGCAGAGGCGATTCCTCAGACTATATACCTTTCAGTGAGCAAAAAAACTGTCTCACATGTGGCTGATCGATCATCAGATTTCACAATCTGATGGATTATCAGGCAGATCAGTGATTCAATCATTTTTTGATCATTTAAAAGGTGATGCCAATTGGTGTTAACGATATATTCACTGTGATTTGTTTAATCAGAAGTGGTCCTAAGTATACGCAAATTATGTAGGCATTGAATACATATATCCACCTTGAGCGGCACGGCACGGAAGGGTGAGGAACTATCAAGTTGATGTTTCTTGGATGAGCAGTCTATGTTGCAGTTCACAACAGCTGCAAGATAGCAAGGAACCCACCAAGAGTCATATACTAGGAGACCGAGTGAGTGCAGTCACGAGTGCAGCGTGAATGAGTCCCAGACATGTCCAAGCCGCCGTCATAGACAGCTCACGAACTGATGAGGGAATGTATGTTGTCACAAGAGTCATGTGAACTGCAATCGGAAGACGCGAGAGCGGACATTATAGGCGGCTTGCACAGGGCTGGGGACTTTGACGGATGTGGTGTCTGCGCACACGGGAGGCGGAACACCTGTGAACGCGAGAGCAGATGTCATAGATGACGGTATACCGTGCCGGACGAGGAGTTTAGTAGTGTCGCCAAGGGATGGTGATTGAGCCCGACGTGAACGAGAATGGCCGTCTAAAACGCCCCCCCGAGAGCGGCGCATTGTACGAGATGAGGGAGGCTGTGTCGGCCTAGGCGGGAGCGCGAATGACATCTTAACCCGGCAGAATGGCCTTCCTAGACGGCTCTCACAGGGCAGCGCACTGTACGAGACGAGGGACTTGATGGAATCGCACGCGGCGGGTGGATTGCCCCCCGGCAGACGTGAGCCTGAGAGCGGCCATCCTAGTCAGTTGGCCCAGAGCAGGGCACTACGCTTGGTTTAGACACCGCACGGCTGAGGGCGAATGAGACGTGTCGACGCTGGCAGGGCAGAGCACAGAAGGGGAGGGGCTTGGTATCGCCGCGGGGTAAACTTGGTGAATGAGCCGTCCGCTACGGAAACCGGCCGTCGTGGACGGCCGCGTGGCCGCGGCCCACTGCATGCGAGGAGGGAGCCGTGTCCTTGCAGGGTGAGCGTTGCGAAGGCCCGCCGTCCTGGACGCCCACTGGCTGGCGGAACACCATTGTGAGCGACCAACTTCGTGTCTTCGCGTTGATCCAGGAGCAAGGGGATGACCGCAGTCATCGACGTCCTCTCGGACGTCCGGCCTGTGTATGAGCACTTGGGCATGGACGCCGTGGCGCAACGTCGCCACTTGAAGCACTGGCAGGACCTGTGGAGCTTGCTCCATGCGCGGCCAGATCTGCCCTACGCGATGGTACAAGGCGCGCTTGAGTCATCTGCTACGCGAGCACACACGGAGGGCGGGACAACGGACGTCGAGGACGTCCGTTGGACGTGGCAGCACCTGGGTAGAGATGCAGAGGCGGAGCATCCCACCTACTTCCGAGGCGCTCGGGCGGACGTCTTCGACGGCGGCCATGCGTCGTACGCACCAGCCGACGTACAGGACGTCCGACCGGGATGGTCTGCGCAGACGTGTTAGTACACAGACGGGCCGCGCGGGAGCGGACGTCTTCGACGGCGGCCATGCGTCGTACGCACCAGCCGACGTACAGGACGTCCGACCGGGATGGTCTGCGCAGACGTGGTAGTACACAGACGTGCCGCGCGGGAGCGGACGTCTTCGAGAGCGGCCATCTGTCGTACGCACCAGTGGACGTACAGGACGTCCGACCGGGATGGTCTGCGCAGACGTGTTAGTACACAGACGGGCCGCGCGGGAGCGGACGTCTTCGACGGCGGCCATGCGTCGTACGCACCAGCCGACGTACAGGACGTCCGACCGGGATGGTCTGCGCAGACGTGGTAGTACACAACCGTGCCGCGCGGGAGCGAAGGTCTTCGACGGCGACCATGCATCCGAGTCACTCGCACCAGCGGACGTCCTGGACGTCCGACTATGGTGCGCACACGGTATAGTACACGTACACCTACGTGATGGCAGAGACCAATGGACTAACTATTCATTCTACAAGTATACAAAGTCTACGCGTACCGAAAACCTACTTGCGTGCGGCGCGCTGACTGCCAGACCCCGCACCGCGAGACGGAGGGAGACTGCCACTGCCGACCGTCCGTTTGATAGCGAGACCCGCTCCCGATGCCTGGTCCTGAACAGCGCGATGCTGAACGCGTTTGCGAGCTTTGTCGGACTGTGCTGCGGGCGAGGAAGTCTTCCCGCCGAGGGTGAGGCTCGCGCTGCTAGACTCACCACGCGAGGCAACTTTGCGCTTCGAAGGGTTCTTGTCGCTCTTCCCGGGGACGTATTCGCGCTCGGATTCGGACGACATGACCCTCTTCTTCCCCTTCTTCTTCAGACGGACCGGCGATGTGGAAAGCTCGCGCTCGGACTCCGAAGACGAGTGGATCGTCATCTCTGCCGGCTTGGGTAGGTTTTTCGAGCGAGTTGAGCGGCGTACGTTTGGAGTCGGCTCAGGCTCGAGCCTCTCCCATTCATCCAGCGTAGAGATGAGTGACGACTCGCTAAGGAAGCCGTCGAAGCCTGGCGTCCCGTAGCCAAGTCGGTGCCCCTCGTCCGCAGGCTCCTTGTCCGCAGGCTCCTTGTCGACGGCTGGGTCGATGGAGGGCTGGACGACGCGCAACCGGTTGACGCGGACCCCGTCGACGCGCATCTCGTCGTCCGCAGATCCGTCCGAGTCGACGCGCATCCTGTCGTCGCGGTTATCGTCTCCGGCAGGTTCCTTCGCGCGCGTCATGTCGGAAGGCTCCTCGCGGTTCTCGTCCCCGGCGAGCTCCCCGGAGCCGTTCTCGTCACCGACAGGTTCCTTGTGGCGGTTCTCGTCGCCGGCTGGCTCCCTGGCGCCGTTCTCCCGGGTCTCGTCACCGGTGAGCAGCTTGTCGTGGTTCTCGTCGCCGACGGGCTCATTGTCGCGGGGCTCGTCACCGGCGGGCAACTTGTCGCGGGGCTCGTCGCCGGCGGGCTCCCTGGCACCGATCCCGTCGTTGGAGGGCTCGTCGCGGTTGCCGTCATTGGCGGCGGGGCCGTTCTCCCGGGTCTCGTCACCGGCGGGCAGCTTGTCGTGGTTCTCGTCGCCGACGGGCTCGTTGTCGCGGGGCTCGTCACCGGCGGGCAGCTTGTCGCGGGGCTCGTCACCGGCGGGCAGCTTGTCGCGGGGCTCGTCACCGGCGGGCAGCTTGTCGCGGGGCTCGTCTCCGGCGGGCAGCTTGTCGCGGGGCTCGTCTCTGAGGGGTTCGTTGTCGCGGTTCCCGTCGTTGAAGGGCTCGTCGCGGTTGCCGTCGTTGGCGGGCAGCTCGTCGTCGAGGGGTTCGATGTCGCGAGGCTCGTCGCCGGCGGGCCCCTTGTCGCGGTTCTCGTCGCCGACGGACTCGTTGTCGCGGGGCTCGTCACCGGCGGGGAGCGTGTCCCGGGGCAAGTCGCCGGCGGGCCCCTTGTCGCGGTTGCCGTCGTTGGAGGGCTCGTCGCGGTTGCCGTCGTTGGCGGCGGCGCCGTTGTCGCCGTTCTCGTCGCCGACGGGCTCGTTGTCGCGGGGCTCGTCGCCTGAGGGAGCCTTGTTGACGGGGGGGTTACTCTCCCGCTCAGCGGCCTCCTTCGCGGCGGCCTCCTTCGCGGCTTTGTTGCGGGCCCTTGTCTCCTTCCCCTTCGCTGCGGACAGCCGCTTCTTCGCCGCAGTAGCCGCGGCCTGGTCTTCAGGACTGAGCAGTGCGAACGCGGCTTTGTCCGCCGCCTCTTGAGCCCTCTTCGAGATTGCAGCGCCACCGGAAGACGCCTTCGCACTGGTCGACGGTCGCGCTGAACCCGACGCCTTTGCGGAGGCCGCTGTCGAGGGTTTCCTGGCCGAGGCGGAACCCGGCTCGTCGTCTTCATCGGAAGCAACGACGCTGGCGGTTTTGGGAACCTTACGGGTCTTCGACGGCTTCGCAGACGTCTCGGTCACGCCTGAGCGTTGTTTTCCGGAGTTGTCGTTGTCGCCGGGGGGGTCCTTCCGCTTCCGAGACGTCCCGGGAGATGACGAGATCGCGGACGATGAGGGATAAAGAGGAGGATAATTGCTGCGGGCGTTGGTCCCCGTGATACCTGTCCGCCGCGACGATTGTCCGCCGCGAGAGCCTTGAGCGCGTCCACGGCCACGGCCACGGCCACGCGGGCGAACACCAGTCGCGATGTCGAACTCGTCAGGCTCCGACTCCGAGTCCAAAAGCTGCTCATTGGGATCAGAAGCGGGAGCGTCTCCGGACGCCTCTAGGTCCTCATCCGGAACGGTGAACGCGCGTTCTACACGCTTGAAGTCAGTACGAGGCTGGCAGAATATATGTATGTAGGACGTACTCATAGCCATGGATGACTGTATGAAGGCAGCATGCATAAGGCCCTTGTCGAACGAAATGTTGTTGAGGAAGACGTCGGAAGAGCGGCGGCCAATCAGACGATAGACATGGACTTGCTTCGGCTGCGGCTGGCGCCAGACTCGGCCAATCAACTGCGAGTCTTCTTGAGCTGACCAAAGCGTGTCCTGTACACATGTAGAGGATAAGTAACGACTCCTGTGATAGGGGAGATAAACGTACGACAATGATCATTATGTTCGCACATGCAATGTTGAGACCGATCATTCCGACGCCGGAAAGGAGGAGGACCCGGCAGTTCGGGTCAGTCTTGAAGCGGCGGAGAGCCTCGGTACGAGCATGAGGCGTCTTCTTGCCAGAAATCTCTGCAAACGTGACATTGGCCTCTTGAAATGCCTAGAGACACGGTGAGTAACGTTATCACTGCGGGGCACACATGCTCACCTTCTTGACAATCCAATTGTTCTTTGGGAATGCAAGGTACACGACGATGCGATCGGGTCCGTTCTTCTCGTCCTGAACGATCGTGTGCACGGGACCACTGCCATCGTCTTGGGGCAAGTAGTCCGGGTGGGTCGCAAGGGTGTTCGTCACGGGATCTGACACGGTGAGAGGAGGGAGGCCTGGCGCGCTGAGATGATGAGCCACAAGGGCAAGTAGGGTGTCGATCTTGGTCGACGGATTGTCGCGGTAGAGTCGCCCCGCAGGCCAATCAGCCTCGCCATTGTGAGCGAGAATCAGATGGAGGAGGGCCTGCCGGATGCCAAGATAGAAGGCCTGTAAACGTGTCAAATTATCAGCGAATGATCACAAGGGTGACCGTCTCTGTGAGAGGACGTCCACGACGTCCGTGCACACAGCGGCCTCCGAGTCGATGATTCGACTCTAGCCCAAGCCTCGCAAGGATCCGAGAACCGTCCAGCGAGACACGCCGGCGTGCACACTCGCACTTGGAAGAGCGACGTCGATGACGTCCGTGGACGTGTGGGTGAGCTCGTGCTGGATGCCGACGGTAGCCAACTGTGACGGGAAGACCGCTCACGATATCCTTGGTACGTCGATGGGGTGCGGCGAGACATCGTCGGACGTCCGGGACGGCGTCCACAGCGTGTGCAGCTCGGAGGCACATACTAGCGAGGATACGGTGGTCCTGCAAAGACGAAAGTAGCAGGCATCCGCGCAGATGATGGCGCACGAAAGGCGGACGTCCGGGACGTCCTCCTCACAGACTGCGTGGACGAAGTGAGCGACGTCCGGTACGGCGGCGCCCAGCGCAGCAGCGACGTCCCGGACGTCGCAGACGCAGACGAAAGGATAGCGCACGCGAGGCCAGAGGGCGTCCGGGACGTCCAGCACTGCGTAGAAAAGACACCACATCGATTGTCGGCGTGCAGCGCAGCAACGACGTCCAGGACGTCGCGTATGCAGACGTCGGCGTGCAGCGCAGCATCGACGTCCAGGACGTCGCGTATGCAGACACAGACCCTTGTGAATGCGACCCTTGTGAATGCTTATGATAGTGCACAACAGGCGGGGCAGCGATACGTCCGTCACAGACGGTGTATACGAAGCAGAACGTCCGGTACATCGGCGTGCAGCGCAGCGACGACGTCCCGGACGTCCCATATGCAAACACAGCGCGAGTTCGTGCGGAGGGATAGTGCCCAAACTTGACTGGCGCGCGGCGGTGGAGAGCCACGTCTAGGCGGACGTCCCAGACGTCCACCTAGCCGCAGACGTGCCGCGTTGGAACCGCCGGATATGAGCCCATACAGCCCGCGACATCTTGGACCGAATCTGCCCAGAAAGACTTAGAAGCAAGTTAAACAACGCTCACCTGAAGGTTCTTGGTCGTAACACCTTCTTTCGCGATCTCTTCCGCGAGCACATCTTGTGCGCAGTGCTCCTCCGGGGTAAGTTCAAGGAGGAGGGGGTACTCACGATACCGCTCCAGCCCGGAGATCGGTCGCTTGAGCCAGTCGACAGAGTTGATGGTACGGCGAATCACTGCGTTTCTGTAGCCCTTCTTGATCGCTTTGATCCACTTCGATAGAATCTTCTTGTAGTCCTTCCGATCTTCGCCCGAGGTCTTGTGGCCCATGACGAGAGCGCGAGCGAGTTTGACTTCGCCCTCGCCCTCCTTGCGTAGTTGGCGTTCCCGGCGGACTTCTCGTTCCAAGGACTTGCGGTGCTCCTCCATGGCTGCAGCATCTTCAATGAACTTCTTGAGACCGAGGAACCGCCCGATGTTGCAAAGGTCCTGCAGATACAAGATCAGCAACGACATCCCTAGCGACTGCGCGACGTGGACTCACCTGCGGCGAGGTCATGATCGGTGTCGCTGTCATCGCGACAGTCATGGCGGACCGGTGCCGTAACTCAGTGCACGCGAGGTTTGCCAGGTTGAGCGTACGGATTTGATGAGCCTCGTCGATGAGGAAGATGCCGTAGTTGCGGCCGTTGCCGAACAATGTCGCCTTGTCGTCGGCGTTTTCGACGCGATGACGCGGTTCCAGGCGGTCGCCGCGAACATCGTTCGTACCCGGAAGCCTGAAGTACTGCTCGGCGTCCGATTTTAGTGCCTGCATCCGAGCCATCGTAAGTACGAGTGAGAGAGATGAGAGATGGGACGAGCTACGGAGCTTACCGCGATGCTGACGAGGAGGATACGCTGGTGCATCGGCGAGTCGATGAGGGTGTCCCAAATCCTCCAGTGCTCGCGACGGCCTTGTGAGTCGAATGATCCGAGGTACGGGACCACGCTGAACCACTTCGGCTTGATGAACCGTTGGATTTCGGTCATCCATTGCTGGATGAGGCCGACCGGGGCGACAATGACATGCGGACGGTCAGGCAGGTTGCCGCCCGGGCCGCCAGGAAACTGCTTGTCGGCTGTAAATCGTTACGATCAGTGCGTAGAAGCATGCGAAGACGTTGAGAACGTACCGAACATCCCCGGGAAGCCTTGGTTCTCGGGCTTGTCACGGTACGCGAGATACATGACGTACATGGCAATGAGAGCTATCCCCTGCGCAGTCTTCCCCACGCCAACCTCGTCCATGAGCAGGATAGGCATGGCGCTCATCAGATTCTCGAGCATCCGAAGCAGGCCGACCTTCTGATGCCATTGGAGGACCAGGTTCTTCGCCTGGTCGCTGTCGAGAGCGGCACGGCCCTCTGGAGTCCAAGGTGTAGTGAGGCCGTCCGGGTCTACCTTCAAGTTGAATCCCGGAATGATGCCGTCCGCGCCAAGTCCAATGAGCTTGTCGACCACGTCGATGGCGGACTCGGAGAACTTTTCGGTCCCTTCGGCCCAGGTGATGGTTTCGACCGGGGTGGGTAGCACTGCCTCGTGCTGCTCTTCATCGGTCGCGGTGAGAGAGTCGTCGATAGCTTGAAGTACGGAGTCAACGTCGTCGGCGGTCGGGAGGTTTGCGAGAGCGTCGCGGAGTATCGTGGGGAGTTCTACGTAGCGGTTAAAAGAGATCGAAAAAGGCGTGAGGTACGCGAGTACGTACTGCTATTCATTATGGCGGAGCCGCGCTTCAACACAGTGGCTTGCATCTCATCGAGCTGCTCCTTGTACTCGGCACATCGGGTGGTGCGGGACAAGTCCTTGAAGAGAGAGAGCCTGGCGAGGAGGTTCTGCGTGTCGCGGAGGTACGCCCGGATGAGCACAGGCGTACATTCACCCTGCTGAAGCGCTAAAGCAGGAGATGAGAACGTGAATAAAACAGCAGAGACAGGACTCACCAGCGTACGATTGGTCCACCTTGGCCTGGAGCGTGCTGACGGTTGCGATGCGCCCTCGAAGGAGCTTGCGGTATCGGTTGAACGAGAGTGAAGTGATACGGCGCACGAATCGGGAGACTTCCGGACGTGGGAGGGTGAGTGCGACCATGCTGTCCTTGCCGAACAACCGCATAGCAATCTCGGGCCAGGCCACGGAGACGATGCAGTCATTCACGCCGCCAATCTACCGATGATGTCAGCAAGCTTCACGGACTCATGGACGGATACGTACAGAATTGCCAGTGTCGCTCATGGCCGCGAGAGCGTAGATGTCGCGATTAGCCTTCTCCATACACTCGTCGACGATCGTGTTAACGTCCCACAACCGCCACTGCCCGGAGAACCAGTCGGCGAGGGCTTGACGTCCAACCTCATCGTACGGGGTACGAGCTTTGCATGCTCCTGCGAGGGCGAACTCCATGCGCTCGCGGGCGTCGGTGATGGCGACGTACCTCCTGACGTACGCCTTCACGGCAGCGTGGTTGTCCGAGGTCATCCCGGTGGACTGCGGCGTCGAGAGGTCGGACCAGGGGGGGTGGTCGCGGCCGGTGATGTCGATCCACTCGTCGTAGTGCCAGGGGGCGGCGTTGTTGATGGGATCGGGGCCTGCTACTGCGAAGTCAAGCATCACAGCGACGAGGGGGATTGGAGCCATGGTGACTGTGTGTAGAGCGAGTTCTGTGGGGGGCGGAGGATTGCACTCGCGCGGGGCGCACCCTAGGCTTATAAGCACCTGGGCAGATGGCGATCGGCGATCGCTCTCCACCAGCGCATGCTTGCTGATCCTGCTAGCGGGTACGTTCTGAGTCTTGATCGACTTTATCAGCTTGTTTCTGCGCCACAAAACAGCCACATTAGTACAGTGAAACAGTGCTGTGTGCGGGTAGGTCAGGACTTACCCCGGGTGAACAGTTTGCTCGCCGCGCCGCTCGCGGCATGTCCGAAAGAGAACATAGGGGCTTCGGCTCATACCACTGCGGAACCGGACGTCGCAGACGCCCCCTGGCGGACGGAGGCGAACGGAGTGTCTTGTTCTACAACGGGAATGTCTGTGGCGGCCAAGGTCGTCTAGACCGCGGATAATAGGTCAGCCCCATCCAATCACACACGCTACTACACTTACGGTCGTTATCGCGGGCATGCGGTGACCTCACAACGGTCGCCCAGCGTGCTCTGAGGCACGGAACCGTGGCTGTGACGCCATTCCTGCCACGGCGTTCAGTATGCATGATCGGCTAAGACATCGACGACGATTATAGCGAAGGTACACACCATATCATCAAATGGTCATCAAACGGAGTGCAGCTGATCCGGGAAGGTCTCGGAGTCATCGGTGCCTAGATTGCGTAGTTAAAAGTTAGAAGTAAGTAAATGTGATCGCCGGCCGCGCGACCTACCAGAGTCGAACGCGGCTGAGTACCCGAGGTCAGGAGGGAGTTGTAACGCTTTCGCGGCGCGCCACCGAGGGCGTCGGAGGCCATTCTTCGCCTCGAGATCCATCTACTCACCTTAGTACACGTTAGAAGAGTATGTAAGGACTCAAGGTTTGCGTACCTGAAACAGTTTTGTACGATCGCGCATGCTGGTCAAAATCAACCTGATCAGTACGCGATCCTATGATGCACACGGTGAGCTATACCTGTCGTTTGGGCCAGCATACTACAGTCGTAGACACAGAGCGTATGAGGAGAGGTCGAAGACGGGCAGAGTCAACGCGTTGGACGCAGTCAAGACTCAACAGCCTTGCGCGAGCCATGTGATCGCGTTTTAGAAAGTCCACGTGACCGGCCCTAATTTGGCCAGTACAGGATCAACTGCGGCAAAGTCTCTTACTTTGGACTCTCGTCTTTCACGAACCCTCTCGACCTCTCTGAAAACTTGCACCAACGCCAGAAGATCTCCACCGCTCGCGACGTGGGCCTTATTGGAAACTTACCCGTAGGACGGTGTGCCTCATTGGGACTTGCGACGGTGAGTTCTCCTACCTAGTAATTCCTCCTCTACACACGCCTCCAACGCGTACGTTCAGTCCCCTTCGCCATCGTCCCAAATACCTCCCGGCTCCCATCTGTCAATCCCGCTAGCCTCCACTCTGCATTTGCCTTCGTCCGACGCCCCACGTTCCTGTCGGTTCTCGCCGCAGGACGTCTCCGACGCCTATCGCTCGTCCGAACAATACCCTGCCACTACTCCTTATCCCAAAGACTGCGAGCACTCGTCCAGACTTTATTCTCGCCGTTTTCCCGCGTCCCAGCACCTGCGCAGCGTAGTCATCAAGCGACACGCATCCCGAACGCACGTCTACGACGCCCCCCTCGCGCGTCGCGTCCTCACTCATCATAGACCCGACGCTAACCCACCCTTCCGCTCACGTCCTGTCTCCATACGTCTATGTCTCGCGCCCTGGCGATCGGTGAGATAAACCGCTCTGTCACCCCTTCTAAGGCTAACAACAACGTATAATCTAGTATTCTACTCCGTTCACAACGTTCAGCTCCGTCGATTGACCCGCAGCTCCATCCACTCCCGCTCTCATCGTTCACCGCTCCCGCTCTCGTCATTCACCGCTCCCGCTCTCGTCGTTCACCGCCCTCGACAATACTCATACTCCTCTTCCCCCACTCATGCTCCATACCTCCATCGACCGCCTCCTCCAGTCTGCCAGGACCTCCTCCAAGTCGTCCGTAGGTTCTTCGGCCGAGACCGACCACCTGTGGTTGAGCAACGTCTCCAACGTCAGAGGGGTCCAATTCCACGTCCCGTTTTCCTCGTCCAACCCAGCGGTCGAGTTCTGGCTTGGTCCGTCTGAAGTGGCCGTCGAGGACGCCGCAGGCCACACGGCCTTGCCCGCATCTGCCGCAGCGCGTTCCGCCTCGAATCCGGACGTCGACGACGCCGCAGGCCACACGGCCTTGCCCGCATCTGCCGCAGCGCGTTCCGCCTCGAATCCGGACGTCGACGACGCCGCCGGCCCCTGCGCCCTGCCATCCGCCGTGGTGCGTTCCGCCTCGAATCCGGACGTCGACGACGCCGCCGGCCCCTGCGCCCTGCCATCCGCCGTGGTGCGTTCCGCCTCGAATCCGGACGTCGACGACGCCGCCGGCCCCTGCGCCCTGCCATCCGCCGTGGTGCGTTCCGCCTCGGATCCGGACGTCAACGACGCCGCCGGCCCCTCCGCCTGCCCGTCCGACACGCCCTCGAGTGACGCCTCGTCTTTCGCAGCCAACTCGGAAGTCAAGGATGCCGTCTCACCGATCTCCGATTCCGTGGACGCGCCCGCGCCTTGCGACATGCTGTCCGAAGGCGCGGACCCCGTCCCCTCTTCCGGGTCCTCAGCTTCCAGATCGCTCTCGGACCCCGCCGCCATCGTCCCACCGCGCGTAGCAATGTACAGGATGAACCGGTGCACGATTTCCACATCGTCGGGGTTCTCGAGTACGGCGGCTTCCAAGGCCGCGCCAAGGTCGTCTTCGACAGAGACACCTTCGACGACGTTCGCGACGGCCGCAAAATCTGCCGCTTCAGAGAAGATCGTGTGCACTCCGTCCGGCGTCGTGGACGTCTGTGTGCTGTCGGCGCCGGTCGTGGGGGGCGCGCGAACGTTGCGCCGCATTCCATCGTCGGCCGTCGGCGACGCCCGAGTAGTGTCCTCCAAAGGCTGGAGACTTGTGCCAGTTCCGTCCGCCGGCGTCGTGGACGCCTGAGTGCCGGACGTGCCGGACGTGTCGCGCTGCTCTCCGTCGACGGCCGTCCCCGACGTCCAAACGGTTGGCCAGGCGCCGGGGCAGAACGCAACCCCCGCTGCGTCCTCGGGCGTCATGGACGGCGAGAACTGCTCTCCGTCGACGGTCGCCTCCGACGTCGAAGCGGTTGGCCAGGCGCCAGGGTGGAACGCAACCCCCACAGCGTCCTCGGGCGTCATGGACGGCGAGATCTCGTGTCCTCCGTGCAAGTGGGCCCAGATGCGTAGGAGGGTGTCGTCCGAGAGACTTCTTTCCGCCCTCTCGTGTGTCTCCGTACTCTGAGCTGCTACTTCCGTTTGTTGCCCCTCGGTTTCTCCCTCCTCCCAATCTGAAATAGACTCTGTAGAATACGTTAGTCGCATAACTGCTAGTAGTACCGCAGCAATGCTTACTGAGAGATGGCATGTCCGAATCGTCACTTGCGTTGTCCGGCTCCGTGATGCCGCCGTCAGACTGTGTGACAGGCCAAGCCTCCCCCCAGAAGTCGTCTATGAACTTCGGTAAGTAGAGCATGCAGTAGCCAGACCAATACGCACCTCTGCCATTTCTCACCCCGAAGAACATTACTTGCCTCATCCCGAGGTGGAATGCCGAAAGGATTCTGTCTGGGGGTGGGGGTGGGGGTGGATCTATGTTCTCCGCCATCTGTTCGAGAAGTCCGACAGGTGCTGTCACGAGGGGGGGGAGGGGGAGGGGAAGGGGAGACATCACTTGTTACTCGAAGATAGGTTCTCTGTGCTTATATACACAACCTGAGCAATGTCTCACAATCTGAGGCACTGATCTGAGACGTTTATCTAGTCCCCATATCTGAAACAGTGTGCACCCTTATCTGAAACACTGTGTACCCTAAGTCCCTTGTGGCAGGTGAGCAGTGCGTGTGCGTGCTGTTCGCTAGCATCCCTCGCCCGGCCGGGCGCCGAGGGGACGGGATGCTAGTCGACAGCACGCACACACCCTGCTCATCTCAGGCCAGTTAGACTTGTGCTGCCCAGGTATTCAGCTTCGGGACGGCAACCTTGGCTCGTCCAGTGCAGCATCAGCTTGGAATCACTGACAGCTACTTCTGAGTCGAGAACGAGAGCTGGGCACAACGATACTTAAGATTGTGAAGGACATCAAGCAAAGTATTTCACGTCCGCTATGCTCAAAAATCGAGCTCTTCAAGAGCTACAGGTACATATTTTTTGCGAGTCCCGCGAACGAGAACATGCGGTTCTATGGGACGTGCGGTGCAGATGAAGTACATGTTGGGGGCGGGTATCTCAAGTTGGAGATTATAGGGTGAGTCTGGCAAGTGCACCTCTCGTGCACTGTATCACTGCATAGAGGAGGTCGTGACGGGTCAGTATATATTTTTCCGAGCATGGCGCGTGCACGCACACCTGTCTACACAGTTTGCGGTGCTGCGCCGCGCGCCACAGTATAAATTGCGTAGCAAATGCGCACGTGCACCGTACGGCGCGTGAGTGGGTGCGTTGCGGAGGGGAGAATAAACCCTATTCTAGGGTTGATAAACCCTAGGCTGTGGTTGGGCAAACCCTACAGTAGGGCTCAGTCCCCCACCCAAAGTCGACCCCGAGCCGACCCCAAGGTGCATAATCTCTTCATAACCCTAATCCTTCGCAACTTGCACCAGTAACACCTTAACTTCACCCTTTCACACTGCGCCGCATTTTGTAACTTATGCTATACTAATTTATATGTTACTGCTTGTAACAACTTGTAGCACTGTCCAACTATTGCCGGGGGTTAGACCTACACTCCACATATTTAATTGCACTGTAGTACACTCTGCACAGCACCTCACTACTATGCTGATCCTTACTACTACCCTGTTACCTGCTTCGCACATTAGTATGCTGCAGTTCATTAATATGTTGGTGTACATTACAGTTATCACCATGTTGTTGATAGTCGCCTTGCATGCTTCGCCACATAGTATCCTGAAGTCAACACCTGACCTCACACATGTTATTTGCTGCGCAATATTGATGTCGTATACTGTGCGTTCGTAGTAGTTTATTACAGATAGTACAGTAATTATTAACATGCTACAGCACATTATATCTGCGCAGTGCTTACTCTGCTATTACTTACCCTGCCAATTCCTAATAGTTACTATCATCATGTTGTTGCATGCTTCACACAATAATATGCGGAAGTCAATACTTGAGCTACTACACATCATTTACTGCGCAACATTAATGTAGTATAGTATGAGTTTGCAATATTTTATTACATGTGGTAGTTATTGTTGCGCTGCAGCACAATATCCACAGTACTTACTTACCCTGCTAACGGTGACTATTGTGATGTTATTACATGCTTCGCACAATAATATGCAAAAGTCAATGTATATATACTATTAGATGCAACACTACAATAATTTCTACTCATACTGACCTTGCGCTGCTTCGCACACTATTAGTACAGTGCAGCGCAGCACCATTAGTTTGTGTTCTGCCACAACCATGCTACTGCTTATTTTCTATAGTGCCCAAATAATAGTGTGATGTAGTAAATAGTTGGCCCAGTGTTTTATTATTGACCAGCGCTTCGCAACAATAGTACTGTAACATATTAAGTGGCCAACTTGTATGGCTCATAACTTCTTAACTAATGGTTATTAGAATGCGAAACTAGTATGGTTAGAAAGCTATTGAACAGGGCTACAAAAAACGAAAACGCTTGTTCGCCTTTTTGGGCGCTTATTTCGTTACTTTTGTATCGCCAATAACTCCTTAACTAATGCTCATAACAAAGTGAAACTGATATAGTCAGAAAGCTACTGACCCTGGCTACAAAAAACAAAAATGCTACTTCGCCTTTTTGGGCGCTTTTCTGCTTACCTAAGCGCCCAGGTGCGGTCAATAGTCCTCTTTATAACATGTACTAGTAGCAGCCTTCTAATAGCACTCCATACTAGCAGCCATTATAATGCCAAGTAATGCTCAAGTTCAATACAAACGCGACGCAAAATATAGAGTAGCCCGTAGCTCCGTGGAAACTGGGTGCACTGCCACAATCGTGCTACCATCTGAAAGCCCTTATTCCCAGGATATCCGAAAGGTGGCGCGACGCAAGGTTCTGAGCGACGGTTCACACAGTACAGCCCAAATCCCGATCTTTCATACAAACGCGACGCAAAATCTAGAGTAGGCTCTAGCTCCACCAAATCAGGGTGCACAGCCGCAATCGTGCTACCGTTGGATAGCCCTAGTTCCCACAATGATGGTTTGATTGCGCGACGCAAGGTTTCGAGCAACGGTTGGCAAGCTGTGGTGCGGTGCTGAGGCAACTAGTATAAGACTATTAAAGCGGTAACCACTTTGTTTCGCTTATAACTCCTTAACTAATGATGATAAGGACGTGAAACTAGTATGGTTAGAAAGCTATTGACCCTGGCTACAAAAAACGAAAACGCTTGTTCGCCTTTTGGGCGCTTATTTTGTAATGCTTATAACTCCTTAACTAATGGG
This sequence comes from Daedaleopsis sinensis, assembly GCA_033807695.1. NCBI lineage: Eukaryota > Fungi > Basidiomycota > Agaricomycetes > Polyporales > Polyporaceae > Daedaleopsis > Daedaleopsis sinensis. The sequence continues at coordinate 87,980 of CM066301.1, forward strand.
TATTAGAACGTGAAACTAATATGGTTAGAAAGCCCTCGCACAGGACTACAAAAAACGAAAACGCTTCCTTGCCTTTTTGGGCGCTTATTAGCTTACTAAGCGCCCGGCACCGTTCTAATGATTCTTATAGTCCACTACAACACTTACTTACCGGACTAGTAGCAGCTACTTACCAATAACACTTCAAAAAAATCAATTCAAACGCGACGCAAATTCTGGGTTAGGCCGTATCTCCGCGAAATCAGCCCGCACAGCCGCAATCGAGCACCCGTTGGAAAGCCCTGCTTCTTGTGATACCCGTAAGGTAGCGCGACGCAAGGTTCTGAGCGACGGTTCACGCGCTATGGCCCGAGAGAAAGTGTGATAGCGCGACGCTAAAATAAGAGTAGGCCCTAACTCCACGGAAACAGCACGCACAGCCACGATTTTACCATACTTGGAAAGCCCCGATTCCCACGATGCTCGAAAGGTACCGCGACGCAAGGTTTCGAGCGACGGTTGCCGAGATATGGCGCGACATAGGCGCGACGTCAGGAATTAGGGGCTAATTCCTGGGATTATAACACTAGTATCGTCCAGAAACCGTCCTTGTGTCCACCCAGCCTCTTGTGTTCCTCGTCGATCACGACAAAACGCTTCTCCTTGAGCAGAGACACACCGGCGCGGACGTTTTTCGAATGGCGGATATGGCGCAGTTCGCTGAGTAGAATCTGCCGGGGAGGGACCGCCGCATAGCCCTGAAGGTCGGTGCGCGCGCGCAGCTGCGCCAGCAGGACGTCCGCAGTGAGCAGGTCTTGAGACAGCGGGTCGTCGCACTCCAGAGTCGCAGGAAGGGATGCAACATCGTGGTTCAGGATGTTCACAGGCTCGCCGGCCGTGTTCTCGAACGCTTCTTGACCTAACCCATCTGCATGGACCCCGTCTTCCTCAGCAGGCAGGCTAGAAAGACGTTATCCCCCGTTATCCGTGCGTTCCAAATCGCATCGCTAAACCCACAAATCTCACCTAAACGCAACTTCTTGCTCCGCAGGGGGGTCGTCGTGGAACCGGACGGGGCTGAAGGCACGCAGAGACATCGAGGGGAGCTGAAAAATGCAAAGAGCAGACAAAGTGAGCAGGCAAAGAGGGGGGAGAAAGGAGGGAGGAGGACGTACTCGCGGTCAACCCTGTTCTACTTCGGGTTTCGGAACGAGACAGGGGCGGTTGGCGCGCAATATTGATCTTTGATGCGAGCCTAAACGGCTAAACGTTTGCTCTTAACTGCGGTGACATCACGGTGGCTAAGTGACGGGAGGCGTGGAGGCGCGTTGATCGCATGCTTAATGTGCACACTGCGCACAGCCGCCCGCACCCGGGCCCCCGGTACATTGCCTACCACGCAGCGTGGATGACACAATAGTACATTTTATTCATACACTTCTTCGGGGGATACACAACTACAACACTACACGCGACGCGGTCCATTCAATAACAACGAGATGCGGGGGGAATGCGGATAGCGGGACATTTACCAAAGCACGTCTAACGCGCGAATTCAAACAGGCATGCCGATAAGGGCACTGGTACCCTGCGTGCCGGGCTCCGGTACCTCCTCGTCCGAGATGACGACCTTGCTCTTCTTCGCTTTCTTCTGCTTCGGGCTGCGCTGCTCCGGGCTGCGGCGAACGGAGGGGCCACCAGTCGCAGACGACTCCGCGCGTCGACGTTTCGGCTTATTCTCTGCACAGATGGAGTCAGCAAAGGAAATACAGCAAGTGCGTACCCGTAGAACACGTACCGGTCTTGACCCCCTGCGCACCGGGAGCCTTTCCGGAGCGCGTAGCCATCCTGCTCACCAAAGAGCGCCGCGCAGGCGCGCCAGAGCTGTCAGACCCCATGTCCATGTCTTCCGCGGTGTCCGAGCGCAAAGACGCCGCGCGCGAGGTCCCCGCGTGCGGCTGAGACAGGTCGAACGCCGGCGGCGTCCCTGGGGGCGACAGATCACCTTGCCCGAGCGCAAGGTCAGGGCTGGACTGTAACCGAACGTTAGCGGATGCGAGCGGCAGGAGACGCAAAGTCGACCTACAGTCTGGTTCGTCGATCGACCGCGCGGAAGGACGCGACGTGCAGGTGGATTGCCCTGCGTCAGTTGCGTGGGTGTGGCCTCCGTCACCGTCTCATACGGATTGCGCAAGAGAAAGTCTTCCTCCGTCAGTCCAAACCTCGGCATGACTTCCCTGAAGGCCGCCACAGCCGCGCGGGTGGGCGTGTCGAACGGGTCCGAGTCCTCCCCTTCCGCGAACAGATCCGCGTTGTCTTCGGGGGAGTCGCCCTCGCTAGCAGAGCCATAGTACTGTTCGGCGTCCGCATCCGCATCTGCATCGGCGTCCACGTCCGCGTCCGAATCGGGGTCCTGTTCGACCTCCTGTTCGTGGTCCTCGACGTTGGCCTGGAGACCCTCAGGCTCGCTCACCGGCACAACCGACCCTTCCCCGTCCTGAAAACATCGCATAGATGAGTGATTGTAAAGCTCGCACTAACCTTAGCACTAACCTGGGAATGAACGTCGACATGCATGGCCGCGGCGGAAGCACCCACCGCGACAGGAACAGCCCCCTCCAGAGAACCCGACGCAGTCTTCCCAAAGCCAGACGGCACGCTCGGGTCAAAGACACGCACCTCCTTCAGCGCGATGACAAGTGGGTGCAACCGGTTGCAGAACGCCGCGTCGTCGAGACTGCGGAAGCTCGCGGACCAAGCCGCGTCGTCGCGGGGATCGTGCCTGTACTCCGTCAGCTTGCGCGGCTTGCCGTCCTTGATAGCGTTCAGATTCGACGTCAGCTCTAAAGCGTTCTGCGCGTCGCGGACGCAGTCTTCGCGCGAGGTCTCGAACACCTCGTGCCATTTGTCGAACTCCTGCGGCAGCATACCCTCCTTTAGCATCGGGCTCATGCCGCTTTCATGCGCCAGGATCTCCCGCAGGTGGAAATACTGGTCCGCCAGCACCGGGTTCTCCTCGCGCATCTCCTCGATCGAACTGTACGAGTTAGCCTCGCGCACAGAGGGAGGCACCGCAGGCACGAGCTCCCCGCAGACTCCGTACTCATCCGCTGTCACGTACGGAGCCTCCTTCGGGAGACCGCCCATCCGCGCCTCGATCCGGTTGGCGTTCTGCAGCAAAGCCTGCACAACCTGACTTAGTCGTGCATTTCAAAACCCACAGCTACACCGTCACTTACCAGAAACAGCCGGTCAAAGGCCCGTGCGACGTTGTACTCGACGTTGCCTGCCGCGTGAGGAGCACAACGAGCCACAGTGCTCTTCTCCAGCCACTTCCCGAGCTGCCCAAACTCCTTCGCGTACTGAGCCTGTCGCGCGACCGCCTTCGTCCGCTCAGAGCTGCTGACCGCGACGTCCAACACACCGTACGTCGTCTGAGAGTCCAACACGAGCTTCTCAATGAGCCCGTCGTCCCAATTGCACCAGCGAGGTACGGCGGCCTTCTGCCGCGCGGACGACGTCATGAACACGTCGGCCATGGGGGTGGATATTGATGCGAGGAAGTTCATGAAAGAGGTCCGCAGTGCAGGACCGTCCTCAGTTTGGAGCACCCGGCCGGTGGTCGCGACTTGGTTGTTCAGCTCGATCTGAGCGAGCGCAGACAGCGCGTCCCCCCCGCCATGTTTGGTTTTCCAGCTTTCGTTGCGAAGACCCCAAGTACGGTAGATCATCCGCAGAGCGGGGTAGCGGCGGAAGTTGGGAGGGGGGACGTCGGGCATCGTCTTCGTTAACGGGTCCGTTTCGAGCAACGAGACGTCGCAGTCGTGCAGCCAGGGGTTCACGTTCGCGAGGTGTGCCGTATTATTGGGGGACAGCTTCCACCGGGCAAGGACATCAGCAGTGGGAAACAACCGCGGATTCATCACGCCCGCTAGCCAGTGTCGCATCCCGTTGATCTCGTTCTGGTCGTGACGGGTCAATTTGAGCGACGTGCCGATCTTCTTCTCGAAGTACTGCCATCCCGCCGCCTCGACGACCTTATTCTTGTCTTGACCGAACTTGACAACGAGTTCATGCCATTTGTTCGACGTGATCTCCCACGTACTTAGCATGTCCTTCGTAGTGTATTGGCGCAGGACAGCATCGACCACACGCAATTCCGACATATTGTTGAACAGCCAATTGTAGAACTGGAAAACATGAGTCTCCTGCATTGTACGTGCAAAGCATCTTACTTACCTTGCGTGAGATATCGCCGTCGACGGAAAATAGATCACTGCCTTTGATGACAGCAAGGATGTACGTGCAGGGATCAAACACGACGTGCGAACGAGCGACTGTTCGCATGAACGTCTCAGCGAATGGGTCCAGAAGGCGGGCGATCTACAAAGAGCGTGGTTAGCTGTACGTTTTGAAACACAGGTACATGCACGGATATACTGTCCAGAGCCCGGGTACGCCGTGGTCCGGCGTACCCGGGCTTTGCGAGGTTAGTTCTGCGTTTCCGAACACTCGTCCAGAGCCCGGGTACGCCGTGGTCCGGCGTACCCGGGCTTTGCGAGGTTAGTTCTGTGTTTCCGAACACTCGTCCAGAGCCCGGGTACGCCGGACCACGGCGTACCCGGGCTTTGCGAGGTTAGTTCTGTGTTTCCGAACACTCGTCCAGAGCCCGGGTACGCCGGACCACGGCGTACCCGGGCTTTGCGAGGTTAGTTCTGTGTTTCCGAACACTCGTCCAGAGCCCGGGTACGCCGGACCACGGCGTACCCGGGCTTTGCGAGGTTAGTTCTGTGTTTCCGAACACTCGTCCAGAGCCCGCGTACGCCGTGGTCCCGCGTACCCGGGCTTTGCGAGGTTAGTTCTGCGTTTCCGTGTGCGCGCTACATGGATAATGCTCTCTTCTGCACGGTTAGCTCTGTGTTCTCAAAAGAACCACTCACCCATCGAATGCCATGTTCGTACTCCTTCAAAGCGGCGAGCAGGTCGTTGTGGTAAGACGGGCTAGGGAAAGGAGCGTCCAGCATGAAGCCGACGTCCATAGCCGTGGTGATGAGCTTGAGCTTCGCCGGGGCATAGCGAAGAGCCAGACGTAGCCGGTCGCGTTCAACTGCTGCCTGCGTGTCGTCATGATGCTCCTCGCTGTTGATCTGGTTGAGCTGTGCTTTCCAGATCGGCGGGAGGGTCTTCTTCAGCGACTCGCAATAGGCACCCATCGCCTGCTTCCATGTCTCGTTCTCAAACATCAAGAACTGCGTGCCCATCCACCGCCGGACGTGGGCGCAATACGCGGTGTCGAACGCGTCCACCAAGTCCGTCGTGCAGAACGACACCACGTGTTCCCCCTGCAGCGATAGCGTGCTGAGGGCCTTGTAGTACTGCTCGTCGACCAGCTCGCTCTGAGCGTCCTGGGCCATGTTCCACGTCGCCTCGTCCTCGATCTTCGCAGGGAAGCCGTTCTCCTTCCGCACCTGCTCGCTGATGATGAGGTCGAGCCCCTCGCAGGAGCGCAGCATGTTGAGGAACGGGAGCAACGTCGGCGAGATCTGGTTCCATAGGGTCCCTTTCGCCGTCTCCCCGCGGTCGTCCTCTGAGGTCTTGTCCGGGTCGTACTCGACGCGAATGGTCGTGTAATCGGGGATGTTGACAAGGGGCGATGTCCGAGAGAAAATCCCGAGCATGTCGAAGCTGCGCGACAGAATCTCTGCAAAACACTGAGAGCGCATGAGACATATACTCATCCGCTGAGAATGGACACAACGACACCTACAGAGCCAACGAGGCTCGTCGTCGTGCTGCTCCGCGTCGGCAGCGACAGCGCTTGATGCAGGACATTGACGGGAATCACGTACTTGCCGCGGAAAGCCTCCAGTCCGTCCATCTGACGCAGCAGCCGGAACGACGGCTCGCTGTGGAACAAGATCGGGTGCTTGTCGCTGCGGCGTTGAGGCTCCGGGATCACCGCTGCAACAATCTTTTGCACCCAGGGCAGCGTGCCCGCAACCGGTCGCGGCTCCCCCGGGTTCGCGGTCATCCACTCCTCCACCTTCGCGTCGAGGAGCGGCAACGTCATCATCATGCTCTCAGCCTCCGTCGTCTCGAGCCGCGGAGCCTTCGGGTTCCTCGCAACCTGGATCCGAAGCGGGATGCTCATGAGTTCTGCATCGAGCGGTTAGCGATCCATTTGAAAACGCAACACTAACGTACGGCTGAACACTCACCGGGGTCCAGAAACCTCACCAGCCACGTCGTCGCCCCCTTGATCGCCGCCGTCAACTCCTCAATGTTCTTCTCCGCTTGCTCAACCTGCTCCGTCTGCTGCTTCTCCGTGGCCTTCGCCAGCTTCTTCTCTTGTGCGGTACGCTCCGCCGTCATCGCCGCCCGCCACGTCTTGCCAGCAACAGACCGATGCTGCCCGGTCAGAATCTGGATCGTCCGGCCAGCGACCGCCGCCGCAAACCGCGCGTCGGGCAGCTCCTCCCACGGCAACGCAGGGTTCTGCACAACGGACTCGGGTTCGAGCCACGTCCGATCCACAAGCACGGCCAGAGCCTCCCGCCGCGGGTCGCGCCCACTCGCGTAGAAGTCCTCCACGAGCTTCTTGATCACGCTCTTGTTGACCGGGCGCGGGTTGAACTGTCCGAAGCGCAGGTGAACGTCTGCGCGAGGAGGATCGACCGTGTTGAACCGCGCGTAACCGATCGTCGCCTTGTGCACTTGAGCCGCGATCGACGCGGTCTCTTGCGTACCCTGGATCCCGGCAGCGACCTGGGGCTTGAGCGCCGCAGCGGCGCGCGCCGGTTTCTCTTCCGCCCCGGCCTCCCCCGCACCCTTCTTGCCCTTAGCCCCCTTTTTGCGCTTCGCAGGCTAAACGCAAGACAGAGTCAGCACAGAGCAGCAAGAGGAACATGCGCTGCGGTCGCTCACCTCCGATGCCTCTGCCGGCGCGTCGACATGCACGTCGACATCGGGCGCGCTCGGACCGTCCTTCTTGCCCTTGTCCGCCTTCTTCGGCTGCGGCTTGGGCTTGGGCTTCGGGGTCTGCAAATATCACCCAGTCAGCGAGAGAGTACAAGCAAGCAGCCCAGGACGCGGTACGCACCTCAGGCTCGCTCTCTCCGTCCTCACGGATCGTCGCACCAGATCCGGCCTGATCGGCCGTCTTAGCGCGATCCTTTTTGGATCCGCCGTCCTCAGGCCGCGCTTTGCCAGCGCGATTGACCTGCGGATCGAGCGAGATGAGTGAGATGAGCGAGATGAGCAGCAGCACACAGGTCGCGACGCACTTGGCCCGGGGCAGCAGCCTTGGCTTGTTGTGCTTTGTTCTACGAGCTAATCGTCAGTTTACAGCTTTAGCGGTTGGTTCAGAAATGCACGTACAGTTTGCATATTTCGAAATTTCAGGTTACTTCGCAGTATACGGTGAGTGGATGAGAGAGAGAAAGGAGAGAGACGAACGACTCACCAAAAGATGGCAGGCGATCGATATCGCCCTCCTTTAGATAAGCATCCGGGCAGCGCATTGCCCAGATCACCCAGGGGCAGCGTGTCCCGGTACACCGGAGCCTCACGCTGGCGGGACGGCGCGCGGGAGGGCGCAGATGGCGACACCGATGGCTGTGGAGCATGGGTCAGTCACGGCAGAAACAAGACAGTCACTCACCATGACCGTCAATGTGAGACTAGTGCATCCTGCGCGCAGTAACAAAAAGAAGTGTGTTCAGTATATCGAAGCCCGCGAGACGCTGACCCAACGACGCCGATCCCTGCTAAATGATGTTCCCTTGGTCCGGAACCTATTTCCCTAATCAGGCGAGTCTCTCAACACGTGACATGCGCACGTACAGTGCACACATGCCTTTAGTTGAACGTTTTAAATTGTACATCCACCAACACCTAAAGTACCATTCGGGGGTACAGAGCCCGTGCACGCCGGGTCCCGGCGTGCCCGGGATAATTCTCTCTATTCTTGATTTACTGCAGACATAGGCTCGAACTGTCCGGGGACGCCGTAACTCGGCGTTCCCGCGGGGTTGGACGCGATAGACATACTTTTGACAACATACATCTAACCCGCATAATTCACGATGCGGACACTCAGAGCCCGGGCACGCCGTACCTCGGCGTGCCCGGGCCTTTGGACACAAAGTCTCCGTGTATAAGCTCCCAGAGCCCGGGTACGCCGGAAGCCGGCGTACCCGGGCGGTTAGACGTGCTTTTCATAACATACATCTATCGTTAGTTTCCTCGCATCCCCGGCGTGTACGGTGTGCCGGGCATGCTCAATGCGCTTCGTGCTCATAAGCGCTCGTATGCTCGAGCCCAAAAGTCTGAAATTGATGGCTCTAACCTAGGCCTGACCCTTACCCACATCTTTTTGAGCCCTTTAAATGCCACATTGCATGGGCATTTCAATAATCATATTCCTTCGTGCAGCCTGAGAGCTACATGATCAGCCCAGCTCAGTGTACACACCTGGCGGGGCTGAGCAAGCACAAGCGGGAAGAGGGGCAAGGTAAGTGTTTACCTGAATCTGCCCAGTGCTAACTAAATATTGTTTTTTGCCGGTAGCACGAAAGAGGACCCGCCATTCCCGCTCCCTCCCCTCCCTCCGGGGGGTCCCCCAAGCCGGGAGCGCTCAGGCGGGCACACTAAAGCCTTGATCGCGCGTTCTCTACGTTCTCAGCCGAGAGCCGAGATCCGAGAAACCGAGGCACGAGACACGAGGCCCGAGGCCTGAGGCTCGAGGCCCGAGACCAGACAGCCGAGAGCCGAGCAGCCTAACCCTCTAATGCCTAACCGCTAACGCCTAACCACAACCCTAACCGCTAACCCTCACCCTAACGTCGAGGAGGGTGAAGGCTTTGGCTACAGCATGTCACACGCTCCAAATTGTGTGTTTTCTCAGTGCAGAAGTCACGAGCTGGCATAAATTGGTCAAAAAACACATCTTAATGGCAATAAATACTAGAAAAATAAATTCCTTCACCTGCCTGAGATGAAATGCACCAGTCCTGTAGCTTGATAAATACCCCAAGTCCAGCACCTTTTGAATGAACCATGTCTCATCTCAATCCAAGCATATTTGTGTGTTGTGTGTGCATTTCTACAACACAACTAATCAAAATACGCTAATTTGCAACTCCTGCGGCATAAGAATCGTTTCCTGGACAACTGACAAGGTGTAAATTACATTGTCCCTCAGGATACCCTTTCGTGGGTACATGATCATCATATGCACCACTTCGCATTGTAATACAAGCTGTGCCCAGTTCGATTGGGTCCTGAGAAAGTGGAGTCAAAACAGGTGCTGAAAAGTGCCTTACCTTGCGCGGGATCTCAAGTTTTGAATATATCTCAGTTTGTCCCTTAGATCACAAAAGTAGATCATAATGCACACCTGACAAGCATACTCTCATGCAAATCAGAGAAAAACTCAGTTCGATTAGCCCTCCGCAATATCCATAGCCTTTCCCGCATAGAAATAAAGGGTTATATTAGGATTGAGGAGTCCAATCACAAATTTTCAGTTTGTCCCTTAGGTCTGGGTAGAGATAAATCAGGGGATTCCAATAAGCCCACCCTCACCCTGATCGGGCAGAAACTCAATTTGATTGGGATTTATCAGTTCCAGGCATACCTACTGCAGTTTCTGCGGGAATAGGTGGCAAAGATTGGCTCACAGAATGTGACACAGACATGCTATCGGTGATTGTCCCGTAGGTCCACGTTCGTGCGGTTCTTGGGAACCTATAATTTAAGGTTTAGAAGGACACCATCTAAAATCCATTTCGATTGGGAGCTCCCTTAAATCTCGTTGGGCAACTGCCTATCGTTGGACTCCCGGACCTGCACCAAGAGCTCTAGGTAGTTCCCACGGTCATGTGATGCCATTTTCGGTTTGTTTTGACCCGTGGGACTATGCTCAAAAATTTTCAGCCCATTTGAGCATATATTGGGCCCACCATTCGCGTTTGTAGCGGTTCGTACTTTTGAGGAATTACTAATGCTAGTTACTTTACTTCTTTTACTTAAATTTTACTTTTAACACTCTTAACACTTCCCCTGCTTCAAAAACAACTCCCTAACACCTTAACACCTGTAACAACACACTGCACCCCTTCCCTAACAACCTAACACTTTAACAACACACCTTAACACTCTAACAACACCTGCTGCTTCCCTAACACACCTTAATAACTCACCTAACAGCTGCACCCCTAACAACATAACACACTCCCTCTACCCGTTCCCTAACACCTTAACAACATAACAACTGCCCCAACACACCCTCCCTCTTCCCTAACACCGTAACACCATAACACTTCCACTAACAACTGTAACACTCTAGCTGTAACTACCAACACACAACCTACTACTGTTGCGCACCATTCCCTAAAACCCTTTAACCTTGTAACAACACACACCCCCTCTTCCCTTAACACTGTAACTACTACTGCTTCGCACCATTTGTTACAACCCATTAACACCTCAACAACCCTCCCTCCCTGTTGCCCTAACCACCTTAACACTATAACATTTAACACTGCAGTTACTGCTTCGCAACATTTCTTACAACCCTTCACCACTGTAACAAAACACACTGCCCTAACTACCTTAACACCATAACATGTAACACTGCCGTTGTAACTCCCTATACAACACTACTTACTGCTGCCCAACATTTCTTACACTCCTTCGCAACATCCACTAGTAACACCTTGACTGCACCCCTTAACACTCTGTCGCATTTTGTAACTCATACTATACTAATTTATATACTGCTGCTTGTAACAATTTGTAGCGCTGCCCAACTATAGCGGGGGGTTAGACCTACACTACTCACAATAAATGTTGCATCACACCACCCTTTCCCAGTACTTGCCTACCATGCTGATATTTATTATGACTACACTGTTACTTGCTTCACACACCAGCATGCTGCAGTTCATTATTAAGTCGGTGCAGATTATGGTCAGTGCTATATTAGTGATAGTCACCTTCCATGCTTCGCCACATAGTATGCTAAAATATAGTATCCTGAAGTCAACACTGCAGCTCCCACATATTATTTGCTGCGCAATAGTAATCTAGTATAGTATGCGTTCACAGTATTCTACTATAGATTGTTACACTCCAGCACATTGTATCTAGATAGTACTTACTCTGCTATTACTTACCCTGCTGATTGCTGATACCTAATATTGTAATGTCATTATATGCTTCGTATAATAATATGCTGAGGTTGATACTTGAGCTAGCACACATTATTTACTACGTAACATTAGTGAGGAGTGCAACATTGATGTGGTATAGTATGAGTCCGCAATATTTTATTATAGGCGGTAGTTGTTGTGCCGCCGCCGCACAATATCCATTACACTACTTACTTATCCTGCTGTTCTTACCCTGCTGATGATTACTATTGTGGTAATATTACATGCTTCGCACAATATTTATATACAGTGTAGTGCATCGCAACATTTTGTATAGATGCATCTCTAGCATTGGTTGTGCGAGCCTTGCCTTGCCACAATTATGTGACCACAGAATTCCCCTAGTGCCAAAGCAATAGAAGGTTGCTGGAAATAGTTGAGCTAGCACCTCATTACAGACTACTGCTTCGCAACAGTAACACTACAACATATATAGTAGCCAACTTGTATGGCCCATAACTTTTTATCTGTTGACTATAATCAAGTGAAACTAGTATGGTTAGAAAGCTATTGAGCAGGGCTACAAAAAACGAAAACGCTTGTTCGCCTTTTTGGGCGCTTATTTCGTTACTTTTGTATCGCCAATAGCTCCTTAACTAATAGTCATAACAAAATGAAACTGATATAGTCAGAAAGCTACTGACCCTGGCTACAAAAAACAAAAATGCTACTTCGCCTTTTTGGGCGCTTTTTTGCTTACCTAAGCGCCCAGGTGCGGTCAATAAGTCCCTAGTAATAGTAGACTACTAGTAACACTTCAAACTAGTCAATAACCCTTGTCTTTTTCAAAGACAAGGCCCTAGCACCGCCAAAAATGGCTGCACAGCCACAATCGTGCAGCCGTTGGATAGCCCTAGTTCTCACGATACCTGAATGGTACCTTGTCTCTGGGTTCCGGGCGATCGTTCAGCCGGCATGGGCCTTTGTCACTTCCTTGTCTCTGGTTCGTCTTTCCTCCCTTATATGGTGTATTCTATTGCACCAGCTATCTTGTAACCTTTATAACTCCTTAACTAGCGAGTATTAGAACGTGAAATTGATACGGTTAGAAAGCCCTCGTTCAGGACTACAAAAAACAAAAATGCTACTTCGCCTTTTTGGGCGCTTTTTTGCTTACTAAGCGCCCAGGTGCGGTCAATAGAACCAGTTATAAGCCCTGCCAATAGCAACCCTTCTAATGACCCTTCAAAAACCATTTGTTACAATACTTAAGCACACTACAAAAACAAAGACAAGGCCCTAGCACCGCCAAAACTGGGTGCACAGCCACATTCGTGCAACCGTTGGATAGCCCTAGTTCTCACGATACCCAAATGGTACCTTGTCTCTGGGTTCCGGGCGATCGTTCAGCCGGTACAGCCCCTTGTCACTTCCTTGTCTCTGGTTCGTCTTTCGTCCCTTATATGGTGTATTCTATTGTACCGGCTATCTTGTAACCCTTATAACTCCTTAACTAATGAGTATTAGAACGTGAAATTGATATGTTTAGAAAGCCCTCGCACAGGACTACAAAAAATGTAAACGCTTCCTTGCCTTTTTGGGCGCTTAAACGCTTACTAAGCGCCCGGGAGCGGTCAATAGTAACACTTACTTACAGTAGTACTACTAGTAACACTTCAAAATAGTCAATATCCCTTGTCTTTTTCAAAGACAAGGCCATAGCTCCGCCAAAAAAGGGCGCACAGCCACAATCGTGCACCCGTTGGATAGCCCTAGTTCCCACGATACCCAAATGGTACCTTGTCGCTGGGTTCCGGGTGATCATTCAGTTGATACAGCCCCTTGTCACTTCCTTGTCGCCGGTTCGTCATGCCTCCTATATATGGTGTATTCTATTGCACCAGCTATCTTGTAACCCCTATAACTCCTTAACTAATGAGTGTTAGAACGTGAAATTGATACGTTTAGAAAGCCCTTGCTCAGGACTACAAAAAACGAAAACACTACTTCGCCTTTTTGGGCGCTTTTTCGCTTACTAAGCGCCCAAGTGCGGTCAATAGTAGCACTTACTTATAGTCTTACTAATAGTAGCACTTCAAAATAGCAGTAACAACAGAGATCGCCCCATAGCCCCACGGAAAATGAGTGCACAGCCACAATCGTGCAACCATTGGATAGCCCTTGTTCCCACGATATCAGAATGGTACCTTGTCGCTGGGTTGCAGGCGACGGTTCACGCAGTATGGCCCCTTGTCGCTGCTTGTCGCTGGTTCGTCATTCCTCCCTAATATAGTGCATTCTATTGTACCGGCTATCTTGTAACCCTTATAACTCCTTAACTAATGAGTGTTAGAACGTGAAATTGATACGGTTAGAAAGCCCTCGCACAGGACTACAAAAAATGTAAACGCTTCCTTGCCTTTTTGGGCGCTTAAACGCTTACTAAGCGCCCAGATGCGGTCAGTACTATCGCTTTCTTATAGTAGACTAATAGAAATACTAATAGGAGCCCTTCAAAAGGTGTGAAAAACAGAGATCCCCCCATAACTCCACCAAAACTCGCTGCACAGCCACAATCGTGCACCCGTCGGAAAGCCCTGCTTCTTGTGATATCGGAAAGGTACCTTGTCGCCAGGTTCCCACGCACCGTTCAGCCGGTATAAGGGTTTGTCACCTTGTCGCTGCTTGTCGCTACTACCTTTTCCCACCTAGCACCACGGGGAGGCGATGCACAGCCACAATTGAGCGCTCGTCATGTAGCCCCGATTCCCACGATGTCCGAAAGGTACCTTGTCGCCAGGTTCCGAGCGACGGTTCAGCCGCAACGGCCTTGTCGCCACTTTGTCATCAGAAATTAGGGGCTAATTTCTGGGATTATAACACTAGTGTCTGGGGTCTTGACTGGCTCAATCTCTATGGCAGCTTCGGGCCTCCCTACACCCCCGGCTCTTGAAGACACACGGACAGCACCGTCTTTCTAGAGAGAGACACAAGGAAAAGGTGTGTGTGCGGCACTACATTCTCAAGTAAGTCTTTTGTCCGTCAATGTCCTCCTTTTACATGTCAAACACGCCGTCAGATGCCTCTTTCGAGTCTCCGTGTCCGCCATGCCCATGAATGCTGCCTTCGCCAAGTGGTCTCTACCCCTTCTACCCACCATCACTATCAGTAAGTCTCCTCTACATTCTACCTCCCGTTTTCGACATCGACTTATGCATCACTCGCTGTTCAATGTCCGTAGCCCGGGCTTCTGCTGTCCTGAGTCGAATACGTTCTAAGCAGCCTGATCACCCGAATGACTCGCCATCAAGTAAGTCTCCATTACGGCTGTTCCGGAGACATATGCTGATGTGCCGTTGTTCGTACCAGCATTGAACGCTGCGCCAGTGCCTCAATGGATTTGGACGGTCAACCTCTGTTGGCAGCTAGTATGGCAGGACGTGTGGGCTGTAGTAGTTAATGTTTCTTGTACCGATGTAGCTACTGGTGGCTCAATATAATCTGTTTCTATCATTCATATGAGTGTGCAATGTGACTATCCGATGATACATCAGCAGACCCGCGAAAAGCTTATTGCGCTTAGTGGCGCTTATTTCAGCCAAATAAGCGTAGATAAGGTGTTAATCAGTAAGCGCACTTATCGCAGCTTAAATACCGCTTTTCTCTCCCCAACAATGAACCATCTGTGACTCCGCGCCATCTTGACCGCTCATCGCGAAACTTTGCACACAGAACCGCATCATGCTTGGCCATGTTTGTACCAAGTTTCGACCCAATCTGACGACATGCAGCAATGCAGTGGGCTGATCATGGCAGAAGCAGCCAAATCTCAATAAGTGCGGTAAGCTTCTAAGCTTTTCGCACATCTGCTGATGTATATCGTTGTTGCAGGGTAAGATACAGATGAAGTTACCGGACTTATGCTGCTTATGCAACTTCATGTAAGATCATTCATCTTGTGTAGGTAGAGGGACATAGACCATATAACCTTCGCTGAGGTTACAACTTACTAAGGTTACGGAACTTATGTAACCTCTGTAACCTCTGTAACATAGGGTGCGATTTTGCTGATGCCATAGAGATAAGTGTGCCACTCTACGGCCTTGAAACCGCTGTTGATTTTCTCTGCAATATCGCGCGGTGGACGGTCCAAGAACCCAGGTAGAAAGGAGCGGACCCGAGCGACACGTTTCCCATGTTCTGTCCAGACCTCTCCCTGGAGAACCGCGCAACGAGTGTTCTTCGGGTCAGACCTTGTTGCACCCTTGATGGTTCCCCGCCAAAGCCCGAGAAGTAGATCACCCCAGTTCAAGTCGGCCAAGTGCATGAGATCGAGAGGAAAACTCATAGGCATCGGAAATGTACGAGGAAGCCCTGAGAAAATGCTGGGTTTGGATAGACCGGTAGCCTTCCTGATAGCCTTGTATTGAGTCTCGTTCTGGGCCGAAAGGAGCCAAGCCAAGTTCTCATTATAGCGTACAACAGACGGACCAGGGGGAATTGACGAGAGTGAAATGTCTCCATGGTCGCACGATGGGACCTCGTAGTTGTTCGGTTTGAGCAAAACAGGATAGTAATGCGGGCAGCCGGCCTTGTGACGACCAGGCATGGCGCACTGACAGCGACACCCAAAAACACCATGATGACCGACAGAACCTGTGACGAGTGTCATCGCAGGACCATCGGCAAGACCAGCAACCACAAAGGGATACGAGACGACACAGGCCTTCAGACTGGCGTTATAGCAGCGAAGTCCCTCTTTCATTAGTGCGGCGACGTGGTAGAACCCAGTGTGCAGGAATGAATCAAGGTCTTGCGGATGGTTCGGGCCCGGAATTACCCCAGCAGGAATGACGTAGATTTTCTTGTAGCGGAGACCCGGACGCAAGTTCACCACGACCCAGAGGTACATCCAGCAATCAGATTGTTTGTTTTGATAGAGCTGCGCACCGTCTATAGAGAACGTGAGGACGAAGTCATGCTCGCGAATCGTTTTTGCAGAGACCGCCTCTAGTAGCAGAGAACCAGACGCGAGATCCCGATACGAAGACAAAGGTTCGCCAGGCTTGGCCCCTGCAAGATTCTGCATGCACGCTGTGTGCAGATACCCCAGTTCTTGAGAGCACTCCAACGAACGAGTCATTGCCTGCAGCTGTGGTCCCAGCGGCAGTGTCGTAAAGTGCTGTCTACCGACCAAGTTTCCTTTGGCGAGCTCAACCGGGCAGTACCTTTTTTGGTGACACTTCGGGCATTCGTCGAGCGCTGCAAACGGGCCAGTGAAGCCGATGCAACTGTTAATGCACATGTCGTTCTTGATGGGGCTGATCCCTGTGAGGCGCTTCGCTGCCAGTTCTACCTGTGCACATGCAAAGCAGCGAAAGGGTTGTCATTAGCGTTGTAACAGATACCAGACACGAGCGGTGTTCTTACACCTGCATGACTTAATATCTTGCGCTCCGGTGAATCGAGTAGAACCGTCTTGCGAACGTTTTCATACGTCGCTCTTGACGCATTCTCAGTGTCGAGATAGAGCCCAAGCGACATGACCAGATCCTTGTCCTCGAGCGAGAGCTCGTCACATATCGGATGGCGCAACCGGTGGATCGTATCCTCGTCCAAACCGGAGTTGTCCAGTGTCGCTGTTTTGAGAAGATTGATGAACGCCATGCTTCTCCGCATGTCCTCCAGCTTGATCTCGATTTCTGGTGCGTCGACTCCTGATGGGTCTGTGGAGAAGCGTAGATGTCAACAACATCATCACACGAATGGATGACTGATATAAATCTCACCATCTGGCCCGGATCCAGCTGGAGGTTGATTTGAATGTTCGTCCCCCGGGCCGCCGCCACCTGCGCCGTCAGATGAGGGATCCCTCTCCTCGGATGCCGCGTTCCCGTTGGTTCCACCGCCAGTACTAGACCCAGCAAGGTTGTTGCCTGAGTTCAGCCCCGAACCCGAAGCCCCAGAGCCAGATCCTGAAGCCCCAGAACCCGAACCAGTGTCGCCGTTAGGGTTGCCATTAGCAGCATTGCCGGTAGAGTCCCCGAAGTCAAAGGCCCCGTTAGAGTCCCAGTTTGAGCCGCCAGCCGGATTGTATGGAAGTCCGAGGGGCGGTGGCGCAGCGCCAGCTCCGGGGAGTCCGCCGTCCCATTCTGCATTGCCAAGTGGGTTATCGTGAACTTGCTCTGCACCAAGCGGCTAGCACGTCTTCGTCAATGCAGTGTTTCAGAACCGTAACAGCATCACAAAGTGACTCACCAGAGGCACATCCCGGGTATTTGCGCTGGCCGTAGCACGTACTCGTGTTCTTGTAGGAACGGGCTCGCCCATCCGGTAGGGACGATGCTTATTCAATGTCCTGAGTCCAACTACCTTGCCCTTGCAGATGGGACACCCCACACAAGGTTGTCTGCGCTCTTTGTCCTTCGGCATCCTATGGAGACGCCAAGAGTTCGATCTGAGCTAGGAGGGGAGTGGGTGTATGCGGCAGGTCGTGGCAGTAGTAAGTCGGTGGCGGCTGCAGCGAAGTCAGTAGTACCACGAGATCTCTTCCTAGCGGACAGTCACGCGAACGACACTCATGGGTCAGACACGGTCCAATCGGGTAATATTTTACTACGTCGGTCGGAGTAACATGAGTTCGAGAATTAGACATAGGAATAGTGTCCTCGAGAGGCAAGAGATCGTGGTTGAAGAGAAGGTTCATACCCGATTAGGACGTGGATGAGGGCAATAGGCGCCAGTCGCATCTAGAGGCGTGGCAATGCGTAAAACTGCGTGCACTTTGCACCCCTACGGCTCAGTGCGTGTTCATGCGTACACGCGCGTTCCCACTTTCCACTGGGCTTTGAAGCTTGAAGACTCGAAACCTTCGCGGGTCGGAGGGTCGGAGGGTCGGGCGGGCCCGGGTGTAAGTCCTAGGAGGAGCACTAGTACTGCGGGCACGACGCGCGGGGCCTACTAATAAAGGAGAGATAAGTGACGAAACGGCCGACTGCCGGGGAACGAGCAGCGGCAAGCGGGACGCGAACGGTCCAAGACGATAATAAACGTGCGAGCGGGACGCTCGGCCCTGCGGAATCGTGCTGCAAGCAGCGTGATGAGGAGGGCGAGTAGGAGGGCGGGTAGGATGGCGGGGGGGCAGGCGTGTCGTGTGGGCCGGAGCGGGGCGAAGCAGGGCGGTGCGCGCAAGGACGACGCAGGTAGGGAGGGGCATAAATACAATCGCATAGGGACAAACGGGGAAAACAGAACTCGGACGGCGCAAGGTCCGATAATAGGGGGGAGTGGTTAAGAGCGGGAGACGAAGCGAGAGCGAGCGAGCAAAGACAGGACGGACGGTGCGCAGATACGTATAAGTACCTACGAAAGACCGTCCACGAGTGGCCAAGTCAAGAGGGACGTCGGTGCATTATATTTTGATTAGTTCGCCGCGCTCACTCGTTCGCGACCTGCAAAAGAGAGGCACGCGTCAGCATACCGCAAGCACCGCAGACGTCCGTCGCCCGCGTCAGATCCAGGCCGCTCATCTGGCACCCGTGCGCGGAGAAGGGACAAACGAACAAACCACGCACCTTCAGCACCCGCCGCGGCTCGTCCTCGTACTCCCTCTCGTCGTGATCATGATGGCTATACCCCCCCTCTTGCTCATGCTCGTGCGAGTGGCCCTCCGAGCTCGCAGGCGGCGACGCGAAGTTGCCCCCGAGCAGTCGCTCCGGCGGCGGGCTCGCCGCCTTCACGTCCCGCCCGTACCCCTGCCCTGCGTACGCCGCAGGCCCAGGCGCGAGCCCGCCCGCGGGCGGGTGCTCGTCTACGTAGCCCGCGTATGGGTCCCCCATGGACGGTGGGCGGCCCCCTGGTGCGCTCGGCGTCGGGCTCTGCTGGCGCACGGGGGCAGCCGCGCCGCCGTACCCCTGGCCTTGGCCCTGGTATCCATGCGGCGGGGACTGCTGGAACGGAGTGTACGGGTCAGCATACGGGTTGTACTGCTGTTGCTGCTGCTGCTGCTGCTGCTGATGCTGCTGCTGTTGCTGTTGCTGTTGCTGGTACTGCTGCTGGTGGTACTGCTGCTGCTGCTGCTGGTTGTACGCGGCGCCCCCGGCGTAGCCACCGGCAGCCGCCGCGCCGCTGTTGAGCCCGGCGGCGTCGAGCAGCTCGTCGCCGGTGCCGGGGCTGCGCTGGCGGTACGGGCTGTACGGGTCGTCGTACGGGTTCGGCATCGGCGGCTGCGGGCCCGCGAACGCGCTGTACGGCTGCGTGTTCGAGCCCATCGAGCGCGCGCGGTTGACGCCCATCGCGCCGATGCCCGCCGCCCCCGCGACGCCCGCCCCCGCCCCCGCGGCGCCCATGCCGTAGTCGTACGGGCTCAGCTCGGCCATGTTGTACGTCTCGGGGCCGCCGTGGCCCATGGGCTGCTGGGCGAAGGTGCCGTGGGTGGTGTCCGAGTAGCCGGTGGTCATCGAGCGGAGGTCGGACGGGGGCCCGCCGCTCATGCCGCTGAGGTCGGACTTGGGGCCCATGCGGTCGTCGGGGTAGTAGTCGTCGTCGACGAAGGCGGGCTGGGCGTGGGCGGCCTCGACGGCGGCTTCTGCGATCTCGCGGTCGAGCTTCTTGGCGCGGCGGCGGCGGATGGCGTTGGTGAGGACGGCGATGATGAGGACGAGAGCGACGAGGCCGACGACGGTGAACACGCCGGCCACGGCACCGGTGTTGGAGAAGAAGCTGTAGGGGACTGCGTGTGAGTTCTGGTTCGAATGAGAGTGAGAGCGGGAGAGTGAAGAAGTGAAGAAGTGCACTGGTGTAGCGGAAACGTCGCGACAGGTAGTGCATGCTCACGGCACAGCGAAGTAGCAACCCGCGACAGAAGAGCACGTAAGTTCCACAGCAGCAGCGTCTGCACATGTACCGCGGATACGAGGACGTGCCGACTGCCACGAGTTCGCGACTCGTCGCTATGTTATCCACACACACAGAGCGGAGTAATAGACGACAGCGTGGATATGATAGCAGTTCACACGCCCGTCCTCACGCAGAGGAGTGCATGTTGCTCAGCATGCGACTGTGCCCGTGCCCCTGCACTGTGGCGAACGGACCAAGCCCCCAGCGCTACAGATCTCAGCAGAAACAACGCTAACGCGAATTTGAATGAATCGATGAGATGTGACGGAGAAAGAGGAGATACCGGCCGCGGAGTGATGCTAAGTTCGATCGTGCGGTGCGGGGCGCAGGCAGGAGGCGATCATGGATGGCGATGCCACCACCGCACGCGAGCGCAGGACCGGCGTTCTGGTACGACTGGGGGTTTGGCCATGTAGTACGGCGACTACACGAACGCGCGGATAGACCACGGACGGCCGGGAGGGCGCATGACCGAGGAGGAGGAGGAGGACACGGAACCGCTCGGAAAACAGAGACAAGAAGACTCACCCCTTTTCCTGGCCCTTCACGTTCGACTGGCCGGCATCGACCCCAGTAGCCGTCGGAGTAACAATGACAAACGACGTCGACGTCGCGGTCCTCCCCGCGGCGTCCGTCGTGGTGACGAAGACGGGCGAGCTCGTGGTCGTCGTCAGGGGCAGGGTTGTGCTCGTGCTCGTCGGCGTGCTGCTTGTGGAGGTGCTCGTCGTGGAGGCACTGGTGCTCGAGGTGCTGGTACTCGTGGTTGTCGTGGAGTCACCCGGGTTCGAGGTTGTGCTGGTGGAGGTTGTGCTGGTGGTGGTGTCTGTGGTGGTGGTGCTCGTCGTCGTAGGGGGCTGGGTGGTCGTCGTGGTGGAGGTGGACGAGGTGGAGGTGGACGAGGTGGAGGTGGTAGGGCTGCACAGACGGAGGCGGAGAAAGTCAGAGACAATTCAACTGAGTGGGAGCGGGACGGAGACAGTACGGGGACGTACGTTGTAGTGGAATCCGTAGGGAGCCCACCTGGCGGGACTGCATACAGAGGAAGCACCATCAGCTATAGCGGCAGGGAGAGGCCCTCGAGGGCGAAAGGGGCGCACAGGTAGCCATGGTCGGGACTGGGGCTGCAAGCGGTCGGGCAAAAAGAGCGTGTGGGCGGTCGGAGGACCAGGAGAGGGCAGAGGATGGCCAGAGACCGACGAGTAACGGGCGTCGGGGGTGGCAGGAGACGATGGCGGGAGGACGAAAGTCGACGAGCTCGCCCCTCTGCCTCAGCCAGCAACAGCCGCTAGCTCATCATCTTCTCGCCTCCGTTACGTAAGCTCCCCACTAGGACTTGTCTCGGATCTCTCTCTCGGCCTCCTGTCAGTTGACCTCAATTTTCGCACAAGTGTTCACAAGTCCACTCTTCTCGTTCACGGCTGCTCGTCTGAGAGTGACATGTAAAAAATGCGACCAAGACCTCACTCTGATCTCTGCTTCTTCCGACGCCCGCCCCCGTCCTCCCCGCCGAACCCGTCCTCGTCCTCGTCCTCGTCCCCACCACCCATGACCACGTCCCCGTCCTCGTCCGCATCCTCGCCCAAGCCCTTCTTCAGGCCCTTCATCTTGCGCGTCTGCAGCCGCCCGAGGTCCTGCGAGCCGACATGTATCCTCCCGCGCAGGTCGCCCATGTCGTCCACCTCCTGGTTCTTGCGCTTCCGCCCGAGGCCCTTCTCCACCTCCTGCTTGCGCATCTTCGGCCGCCGCAGCGCCTGCTTCCACATCTCCGCGTCCGCGTCCGTGTGCCGCCGCAGGCTCAGGTCGAGGAAGGGCCCCATCGGCGCGAGCTCGACCCGCGGGACGCGTGTGCCCGACGCGAGCAGCCGGACTGTGTAGGACCGGATGTGCACTTTTGGGAGCGCCTCGGGCGCAGTTTGCGTCTGGGAGGCGGAGGCAGATGAGGACGCTGCGAGCGTGGACGTCGCTGCGGTGAGCGATGGGGGGGTGGGCCCGAGTGAGATGCTGATGACGTGCTCGAGCCCGGAGAGGTGGATGGCGTCGATCGCCTCGCCGTTGAAGAAGTCCATGAGCATCGATTTGAGTTGGACGAAGCGTGGGTGTGTGTCGAACAGGTCCGACGCGAAGTGCAGCAGTGGCTTGTGGCCGGGCGTCGCTTTTAATGTCTGCAGAAGAAGTGTGTTAGCGGCGATATCTATCGTGCACATTTTAGTTAGACCCGAAAGGTTTTGTCGGACAGCGTCTCTTCCGGTCGCGCATTTGTTCAATAAGACGAGGCAAAGAGGGAGGATAGAGACGTCGAGAACATCTCTCAGCCTCGGTCTCGTTCTCTGTCTCCTTCACGATGGGATCGAAAGAACCGCATCCCGAAACAGAGAAGCAAAAGATATACGGGCGATAGGATAAAGAACATGCACCACGCACCTTGAACTCAGTCATGCTCTTCCACCCATCGACGCCGACCTCGCACATGTCGAGCACCCGGTTGTCGAACATGCGCACGAACGTCAGCCCGTGCGGCCGCTTCTTCGTGCTCTGCCCGAGCACGAACAGGCTCGCGTCGTTCTTCGCCGCCCAGAACTCGAGCGACGCTGCGTCCTCGAACGGCCGCACCGCGTTTTTCTTCGAGAAGGAGATCGCATTCGGCCGCTTCAGCGCCATCTGCGTCCGCATGTGAGGGTTTGCAGGGATCGGTGGGGCGAAAGGGCGAAGGGGCGAAGGGGTCGATCAACAGTCAGTTGTATAGCATTAGGACTAGGAAAAAGAGCTGGGTACGCACAAGCTCCTTCATGACCGCGTTCACCCGCTCGCCGGCGTGCGTGCCCTTGACGAAGATGGCCGTGCGCGCATCCTCGACCTCCTTCGGCTCGCGCGCCTGCAGCGCCCGCTTCGACCGCGCATTTTTCGGTTTTCTGCGGCCCCCCGTTCGTTAAAGAGTGCTTTTCATAGAGGCACACGGTGTACGCACATTGTCCGGAGCATAGCGCCTGGTTTTAATAAAAGGGAGCGAGGGTCTGAGTTTGGCGGTGGTGGAAGGAGGAAAACAGAGAAAACGGAGCGCCCACGTGCTGCATGCTGCTGCAGCTCAGCACACGGGCGCCTAGATGTCCTTTTCTGTTCCTCGACCCCGCTCATCCCGTCTCCCTTTCGCTCACACACCTCCCTGCGCAAACAACCGTGCAATTGAAGACCAGAATAGTCTGGCTATACAGGCTATACAGTCATGAAGGTGAGCCTTTAACCGCCCCGAGCTCTTACCACCAACCGACCTTCGTCTGCGCCCTCAGATCGCCATCGAGGGCTGCTGCCACGGCGCGCTCGACGCCGTCTACGCGCAGATCGCGACGCTTGAGCGCGCACACGGCTACACCGTCGACGTCCTGCTCGTATGCGGCGACTTCCAGGCGATCCGCAACGCGCGCGACCTGCAGTGCATGGCTGTCCCGGACAAGTACAGGCAGCTCGGCGGGTTCGCGAAGTGCGTCGCTCGTCTCGCTCCGTCTCTTTTCCGTCCCCACTGGCCGCTTATTGTGCGTGGTTGTGCGTGTGTGCAGGTACTACACTGGCCAGGCGACTGCGCCTGTGCTGACGATTGTCATTGGCGGGAACCACGAGGCGTCGAACTACTTCTGGGAGCTGTGAGTCCCTCCTTCTCCTTTCTCTCCTCTCCTCTTCGCCCTCCTTGGTATCGTATCCACGGTTACGACGCGTCTTGAGAGGGCAAACCGAGAAGAGACCTGCCCCATTCTCGATCTCGTGTAAACAGGAGGGGATTTGTCTCACAGGCCGCATATACGGACGCGTCGACGCAGCATTGGTCGGCCCAGTGCGTTTTCAGTAGCGTGCCCGAGCGTGGTTCTATGTGCTAATATGGCAAGTGCCGAAGGCTTCACTTACCTCCCTCACCGTCGTCGTTCGCTGCAAGGTTGGATTGGTGAGGCTTGGAGGTGAAGAAGGCACTTCCGTCAGTCGAAGTCTAACAGGACAGTACACTGAGGAGCGCGACGACCACCCGTCCGTCAATGTGCAATTCGGACGTGGTATACCATGTTTCTGCTCGTTTTCCTGTGCCCTGCAGACCGACGTAAAGATGTGCTAGTTATAGACCACACTCTTGCCCGTTCCTCCGTACCCAGAGCTAACGCCCTCATCCGTCCAGATACCACGGCGGCTGGCTCGCACCCAACATCTACTTCCTCGGACACGCAGGGTGCGTGCAGGTGAACGGGATCCGCATCGCAGGCGCGTCAGGCATCTTCAAGGCCCAGGACTTCCGACTCGGTGCGTCCCCTCATCTCCTCGCCGACCGCCACTCTGCTCACGCCGTGCGCAGGCCACCACGAACGCGTCCCGTACTCCCCGGGAACGATGCGGAGCATCTACCACATCCGCGAGTATAATATCCTGCGGCTGTCCCTCGTACGTCCTCCCTCTCCTCTGACTCTAGTATTGACCGTCCGCTCACTCACTCACTCACGCACTCACGCACGCACGCACGCACGCATAGCTCACCTCCCCCGCCATCTTCCTCTCGCACGACTGGCCGCAGCACATCGTGCACCACGGCGACGCCCCCGGCCTCCTCCGGCGCAAGCCCTACTTCCGCGACGACGTCGCCAAAGGCGCGCTCGGCTCCCCGCCCCTCATGGGCCTCCTCCGCAACCTCAAGCCGCGCTGGTGGTTCGCCGCACACCTCCACTGCCGGTTCGAGGCGACCGTAGTGCATGACGGCCCTGCCCCTGCCCCTGCTCAGAACGCTGGCCCGGGAGGTGCGGGCGCTGTGAAAATAAACCCGGACGAGATCGACATCGGCGACGACGACGAGGACGGGGACACGGACGCCGCCGGCCCCAGTGCGGACGCGGGGACGCAATCGGCTGAGAGCGCGCCCGCCCCCGCCCCCGCGCAGCCCCCGCGGCAGAACCCGGAGGAGATCACGCTGGACGAGGAAGAGGACGAAGTGGAGGCGCCGCCCCCGCCTCCTCCTCCTCCCCCGCCCGTGAGCGAGACGAGGTTCCTCGCGCTGGACAAGTGTTTGCCTAAGCGGCAGTTTCTCGAGGTGCGTGTTGGTCATGCAGTTCTTTTTATCTTCGGGCTCGGGCTCCCGAGAGATGTTGGACTCTCGCGGGCGAGATGAGAGATCGATTGGCGCACCTTCGAGTACCCCAGCGGTGTGTGTGGACCGAGGGGACGTATACAGTGCTCGCGAGCTCGGCGCCCGCTTCTGGCTTTCGGCTGATGCATGAGCGTTGCACATAAGTCGTACTCGAGACTGTTCCCCCGCTGCCCACTTGTTAATCTCGACTCGGGCCCCGACTCCCGATACACCTCCACACTGCTCTATCCAACACTAGCTCATTGCCTTTGCCCCGACAGGTCATCGACGTCGACCCCCCGCTATCCTTCTTCTCCGTGACGGGACAACCGGTGCTCGCGTTCGACCCAGAATGGCTCGCGATCGTCCGCGCGTTCAACCCGTACATGTCGCTGGCGCACGCGCAAATCGCGTACCCCGATGAGGCGGCGGCGCGCGCGGCCGTCCGGCGCGAGCGCGAGTGGGTCGACGCGCACGTCCTCGCCGCCAAACCCGAGGGCGTCGCGCGCGTCGAGGACGTGCAGCAGTTCGTGGTCACCGCCCCCGGGCCTGGCGAGGAGGGCACGCTCGGGCGGGTGCAGCGTGAGTCTCTTCTGCTTCCCTCTCTCGTTTGCGCGGGACGCTGATCACGCTGCCCATCGTCGATCTCCCCTCCTCCTTCCGCTTCACTTCCTGTTGCGGGTGCGGATGCGGTCCCGGCTCCTTGCCTGGAACCTGAAAACACGGCGCACGATCGCGGACACAGCGCCGCACTATCCGAACCCGCAGACGGCGGCGTTCTGCGCGATGCTGCAGATCGAGAACAAGGTCGATCTCGTCGCGCGGCCGGTCGGCGCAGACAATTGAAGCAGAAGCAGGCCGTTCGCATCCTGCAGGCTCGTCGCTCGATGCGGGCCGCGACCTCCCGCGATGTCGCGTCCGCGCCTCCCCTTACGTCCGATGCAGGCCGTGGTTGTACTGTCTGAACGGGCGAGGGATCGGCTGCTGATTGTACGGCGGGTGCGAGAGCCGGACGCGGTGCGATCGGGTGGTGCAGCACTGCGGGGAGAGAGAAGGGAAGATCGAAGAGCGAGGAGCAAGGACGAAGTTGGACCATCGAGTTCGTCGCGCGATGTCGCGTCCGCGTCTCCTCGATGACAACCCACAAGCCGGAGATGAAGTACCGCAAGGGATCGCGCACCCGAACGTCGCATTGCAAGGCATGTCGATGTTCGGCACGTATCACTCTGCACACTCCCGACCGTGCTCCTGGACCGCCACAACCACGTCCTCCGACATGCTCTGTTGTGGACTGCGTTTCCCGAGTTTTCACCAGCCACCATCCCCTCCTCGGATATCGCCTCTCCCGAACTTTCTACCAGTAGACTTCCGTCTGCCTTGCAGCTGCTGGCGTCACCACTTGCATCATCTCCTACGCTTCTATCTTCCCCGTGCGCTCCCAGATCGGTGTTCGACAGCACGCGTTGCTCTCTATCCCCGTTACGGATCCTACCGCGCGGTCCGCCGTTATGCCCTGCATGCGAAGAACAGTTTTCGATTTTGTCTGTTCGTGTCTGGTTCGCACCAACGCGGTTGTTTCGTCACTCGACACAGTTGACCCCGGGCATCAGCTAACGCCCATTCGGTGAACGTAAGAAATCTTCATCTACGGGTAGGCTTGTTCTCAGTCCTGCACATCCGCTGAGCGCGGGTCGAGCATTCTCTCAGATGCCCCGGGGGCTCAACCGAATCACCAGTATGATCTGGCTCAATCGCCGGACGCGCGTGCGCCATGAACATTCTACTAGTACGAGCCGCGTTTGCTCGGACCAACACAGGGGTCAGCGGACGTCACTTCGCCGTGCGGACATATCCATCGAGCACAGAAGCTGGGGGGGTGCGTCCGCAAGCGTGGATGTCGTTCAATTCGCCACCCGCGTCGCACAATCTGTCGGTGGGATTGGCGAACGCGGACATGGGACCGAGTCAATGGGGCGTCTCTATCCTCGTTCGACGTTGTCTGTCCCCGCCCTTGTTCCGGTAAGGGCAGAGTGGATTTGTCTGTACGGCGCGTGCGTGTTGGTGGTTGTGCCGCTGCGCCTTTGTCTCTCTGCCTCTCTCTACGCGCGGAGGGGTCCGCACGACAGTGAGGAAGGCGCAGGGGTGTTGTTCCGCCCCGTCGAGGAGTCGAGAGCTAACGTTGATTGTGTAGTGTTGTCACGAAGTTAAATGTGGGCTACTTCTAGATGTTCACGAACTGCGTTACTAGTGCAGCTCTCGGCGGGACGAGCTACGTTGCAGGCTTAAAGACAACAACCTGAGCCTGAATTTGTGCATACTGACTCCCTCGATTGAAGACGACAGTCGAGCGACAGGATATAGAGAAGGAAGAACGGCCGTCTCAGCTCATCCGACCGCTGAGAACTCCCAGCTCATGTCCTTGCTCTTCGTCCGCATCGGTGTTGTCTCTGCGTCGGGGCCCGAGATGCCGTGTATGTGCGTTGTGATCTTTTGACATTGACTATTGAAATATTGACACCTGAGACGGCAGCGTTCTGTTCGAGCGGGTCTGATGCCTCTTATGTCCGAGCGTGGATGTGGGCTCGACCCCCGAGCGCGAGCAAATTGCTGGATCTGTGCATCGGTTCGCTCGTCCAGCGTTCTTCCCCCGCACCCGCCTCACCCACGATGGACAGCGTGGGTTTCCAACGCTGATCGCTATACCGAGACTGTGCACTCGAAAAGCTCAGCCGAGCGTCGGTGTTCGCGTCACCGTGCCTTGATGTCTGTGTGCACGGTATCATACGACGGTAAGTGGACGTATCCACAGAGTTGTACTTCGGACATACAGTTTGCACAAGTCGAGGGCTGCCCCGACTCGGAGACCGGTGGGCTTCCTGCTCGGCGTGCCAGTGAAGACATGTCTGAACGAAACACACCGGTGAAGTTCGCTCAGATCTAGTCCTCGCGATGGTATCTCGGCATGGACAGCGCCGACAGCAGCTGTCCATAGTCTATCTGCCAACTTCTTCTAACGCAGACGGCGAGCTTGACACAACCTAAGTATACTCACAAGGCGAGGAGCATAGCAGGAACAAGGCGGGAGGGGACTTAGGCGCGTTCAGGTACGCATAAGAACGACGATTGCCTTTTCCGGGGGTTGTTTGCTCACGTCAATCACTCAGGCACCGCGACATGTTCGCATTTCCTCCGCGGCTCCCCGACCTTTCCACCGACCGGCGGCCAGGACTTGGGGCACAAAACGGCCAGACTCCGAGGGTTAGAACATGCCGGATAATGTTAGTGTACGTACGCCTATCATTCATCAGGTTCCGCCGATGGTCAGATCCGAGTCCACGGCAGCCAGAATCAGTCGCACGCGTTCGTGATGTCGACGTTCAACGTTCAGCGGTCAGCCTCAACACTGTCATCACCTGCGGAAGTCTGATTCTGTTCAACAGCCAGGATCGAGTAAGATCGAGTATCACCGACGTCAAGGTTGTGACAAATCTGATCCTGATCATACGTATCTTCTCGGTGCGCCACCTGGTCTGCATACCGGACCTACGCGCGAAGAGGGTGCTTGCCTGGCGGTACTCTCATGCGATTCTAGCCGAAGGCACCCCCCACGTCAGAGTTGAGAGATCAGGGGACCGGAGACTCGCGATCCACCGGCCTGCGGACACGCGGTGTGTTCGCCCGTCGACGGTTTCGCGGGGGCTCTCAGACGAGTTCTCGCTCGTCGTGGTCACGATCGCCTGTTCGGGGCTCCGAGCTCACAGGCTGCACGCAAGTGGCACATCCCCCGACCGGTCGGCGGAGAAGTGGAAGCTCCAGAGACTGCGTCCAAGCTCGCAGCTTATCTCAGCTTGCCAGCACGCGCTCGCAGATCACTTCACAGAACCGCTGCACGGTGGGTCCGTGGCTTTACCTGCACCCCACGGCTCGTTGGCTAAACTATCATGTCTGCACCCGGACCGTGTAGAACAGCTTGCTCGCGGGCGTGCGACGTGCCGCTGCGTAACCTCGCTTGGACTGCCGGGATGCCCGACGCCCGGCTAGGTCTCCCACCGCCTTCGACATGTTCCCCGCGGTGATCACTTGGGGGTCCGGCCATCGGTCAGAACGTAGGCGAGACCAGGACTCTCAACGGCACACACAGGAGCGTGTGTCGCTGGCCGCTGCATGCATATGCACTGTGCAAGCCGGCAAGAACAATGTCACGATCTGTCCGCCAACGTCCCCGTCCCGTCATCGACAGCGAGCCTTAGCAAGTAAGCACGTCGAGATAGACAAAATTCCAACGGTTCGGACGTGAAGACATGCTTACTCATGGCTTTAGGTGCGCTATACTTGCATCCTGCCACCACGTCCTAGACGCGTCGCTAGCGTGTGGGCTTGGGCTACCAAACTGCGCTCGTACATCCGTATGCGGAAGTCCTTTCACCCCTCGCGACTAGCAAGATAGTGACGTCGAGGGGATTGTGTGAGGCTACTGCCTGACACGGAATGCCAGTGCGTCGCGTTGTTCATTAGCCAACTGTTTCAGATAGTGATTTGCAAAGTTCGCGAACTACAGACCGAGAGTGTTGTACCTGTCGGAGGTAAGCGTCGCACCTGAGGCGTCCGCGTCGAGGTTCGTGTCGTGTCTTGTGTATATTTGTCTATCAGTTCCGTTGACCGCCGACTTCTAGATCTGTATCCCCTTCCCAAGATCGGACACGCAAAGAGCAGCGTGGCACACAACATTTCTAGCCAGTGCGGGGCCCGCTCTGTCTTCCGCAAACTTACGGTCGATTTGTCCGTCCACTGTCAGAGTGGATGCTCACGGACAAGGCGTGGTTGTCCGCGCAGCATTGTGGGGATGCGGCCTCCAGATCGACCAGCTCCAAGGGTGTCGCAGCATGCAGTGGTATGGTTCATTCACCGCTGGCTCGCGAGAGCACATCCATCCGCACGGCGCGCCCGCGCCTGTAATCAACACACTTTGAACGGATCGGACTCACAGTCGCCCGCCTATTGTCACCTGTGCGCTCCCGTCGCCGACCCGATCCTGCTACAGCGCTCTTCCCAAGTCGCCCGTGTTGACCGAGAAGGAGAGTGTGTGGGGAGAGAGACCAGACGCCGAAACGGGGGCGAGCAAAAGCAGCGGGCGCACTCGCCACCTCGCGGGCTGCTCAGCTCTATATGCTGCCTGCGTTCGGCGCTGATCGCCCTCGCCTCGCAGAGACCGCCTGCACTCCACCGTGCCTTGCCCTTACCCCTCGCCTTGCACCCCTGGCCGATTCCCCATGGGGAACCGCTCATCTCTTCGAGCCCGCCCTGAGAGCGGACGCTGGACTCCCCGGCACGGCGACTAGACAAGTCGCCCATGGTCGCATATCCACCCGACGCCCCGACGCTAGACTCTGCACGGCATGTCGGTTTCGATTGCGCCGGTCGTGTCCATCCCTATACTAATGCGACTGCGATTAATACTGATTGTGCCTTGCAGCGCAGTTCACGCCACCTACACCCGCTACAGACTCGCGCCTTCCCACCGAGGGATGCGCCCAGGCGAGAGGTCAGACGTCGGGCTGGCACGGTGCGCCGACCCTGGACAAAGTACGTCTCAGGTTCGCCTTCTCGCCTGGACCCGTCGGCACCCTACCCGTGCCCTTCTCCCCAACTTGGACAGTCTGGCTCACGTCCGGCTCAGCACCTGCACTTCCAAGCTATATTTTCCAGCCCGTCTGCCAAGGGGGGTATCCGGGATGCCTGGGGTGCGCGCGGGCGAACCGCGGTCGGTGGTTTGACACACGGCGCGCAGGCGTTTGGGTGTCTCTCGCACCCTAAGAATAGGCTGTTGGGAAACATACCCGGGGTCCGGACTCGGACAGCCTGAGGCTGAGGTTAACGCGCGCCACCTTCCGGACTCGACAGCTTGAAATTCCGGCCCTGTCACACACGGACCCAGACGCGGCGCGAGCAGGCTTCTCCGCATTGACTCCTCGCGAACGACCTAGCGAACGCACGAATCTTCGCCGCCGCGTGGAGAGGAATCGTGAGCCGTGGATGAGTGCACCCGTGCGGCCATCCGATAACGCATAAGCAGCTCGACGAGTCGGAACGGCCAGCGCGGAAGCCCGGGACCGCCGCGGTGGCACTGCGGACTGGGCCGACACTCATTGATATCAACATTCAGTACTCAGTGTCCATTGCAGACGACGGAGAGGCGGCTTCGCGAACTTGAATGGGGCCACGTTCGCCCGCCCCTGGCGATTCAGGCTCGCTATGCCTTCTGACGCCAGATCGCCCCGGGGTGTGGTAGGCGTTGTGCTGGAGGCGGACGGATCTTCGCACGGGGAGTGCTCGTACACACACGTCCTGCCGGGAATCCAGCGGGTGCGATTGGATGCCACGAGCGCAGTAGTCCCAATGCCTGGACCCCATGCAGATGCGATCCATCCCGTCTTCCGCGAGTGCTCTAGCGGACGGATTCGTCACTCGCAGTGGGCGACTCGGAAAGCTTGTTGCTTGAACACCCCCGCCCCGCATACGCATTCCGCGGAGCACCCGTCTTCCCTCCCCGCGAGCAACTCCGAGGCCCCCCG
The DNA here is from genome assembly GCA_033807695.1 of Daedaleopsis sinensis. Classification (NCBI taxonomy): domain Eukaryota; kingdom Fungi; phylum Basidiomycota; class Agaricomycetes; order Polyporales; family Polyporaceae; genus Daedaleopsis; species Daedaleopsis sinensis. The sequence continues at coordinate 119,674 of CM066301.1, forward strand.
TCGGAACTCCAATCCCGTGTCGACCCTAGGCCTTCTGTCAGACCGCGTACTCGTCCACGGCACCTCTGGCTATCGATGCTGTCAAGACGATGTGGCACTTCACGCGCACGACTTGCCCATCATGCAGTTTACATTCCGTCCGCGATCCCCGCAAGTGCGCATACGCACACACACGGCCCCGAAACCCGTGCGCAGGCTGAGCGGCGCGCTGTCACTGTCAACATGCCACGGCCAGTACGTTAGCCTGAATACGGATGCGGCATACGGCGCGCGGATGAACGGTACAAACCGCGGACCGCTTGAAGGCTGAAACTCTGAATAGGCCAACAGCAATGTATCTCGGCGCTCTCTCCGCATCTGCACCCCTCTCGCACGCTCGGACACGCTCGCTGATACAGTGCCTGCTAGGCTCCAGTGCGTAGCCTAACTTGATGCGCACGGATGATGGATCGGCTCGGGAGTCGGCTCTGATCCACATTGACAGATTCGCTCTAGCGCCGCGCACCTTGACCAGGGTCCAGTCACCACGCCCACGGCGATCTCGGATGGTGGATGGACCCTCTCGAGGCCTAGGAGCCCGCACTGTGCACACGCCGGGCGGCCCATGCCAGGTCATGTCCGTCCAGACAGATCCGAGGGCTCTCGTACCTGATCTACCTCCAAGCGTCTTCTCTCCCGAGTCCGCGTCTTTCGTTTCCTTTCGTCCCTCTCGGAAAGCCGGTCCCCAGACGTCAGAGGAAACTGCGCGCGCCCAGTGATGGGGCAGATTTCCAAACGTACGTACGCACAGTCAGTCAGTACTCAAATCCGAGGCTCGGAGATATCGATACTCACTGGGTAGGCCGCACGGCGTGACACCGGCAGGAGCCCTTCGCAAGTACGTGCTGGCACGTATGCGTGCATGACATTGCCCAGGCTGAGCAGCGAGCACGCACGGTGGTACCACGGGCCGCCCAACGCAAGGTTCCGTAATCTGAAGCTCAAGGCCTTGCGCTCTGTCACTGTCAGCACCCAGTCCTTCGCCCCGACGGCCCGCGCGACGTTCGATATTCGAATTCGATGCCCCCGGAACGACACGGCGTCCGGAGGGGGTGTGTACGTACACCTGCAACCGACGGGGAATCAGAAGGTACGCGATTCCAGGCGCGTGGACGGCCGTCGCGTGGGGGTAAGTACGCGCGTGGGCCTGTGCCTGGAGCAGCCGGCGGGAACGCGGGCGTGCACTGCAACTGCAGCAGGAATCTGAAATCAGGTAAGTGCTGGGATCTCAAGACATGCTCCGACTCGCATGGACCACTGCACAGTGCCAGGACGTGGGGTCGGACGATCTGCTGTGATCGTGCGCGGTTTCCCACCGGTCCGCGGTGCCTGGCCCGGGAGCTGAGGATGCGGCGAACTGAGAAATGGGCCACATGTGACTCTGGGCTGTCGGGCTTCTTTGTTCACACTGCAGTGTATTCGGCGGGCGTACTTGCTGTTCGCGTTATGCAGTTGCAGCGAGCGTCGCGACGCGTGGATCGGACGTTGGCGGGAACGGTGTGCGGAGTCGTGGCGATCTAGAGCGTACGAATGTCTGGTCGGCGCGCGCATGAATATAGCCGTCGTTCCTCCTGGTTTTCAGGTCACTGATCACATACCTTCGAGTCGACGAGTGCTGGTGGGTACGTTCTTGTCCGATGTACGAGATGGATATTGGCAGGGAGGCTACTGGGTTCAGAATAGCACCGAACGTTGAACGTTGAACATCACGGATAGACTCACTAGTGAGACGACGCAGGAATACACACCACATATACCGACGTCGCCGACCGCAACCGCGCGGGATGGCCCTCCTGCTGGCGGTGACGCTCGCGCTCGGTACCGCGCTCAGTGCGCAGTACCTGGCCCGACGGCCGGCCCGTCTACTCAATCGCCCAGGGCGCATACATACACATATTCAGCACGAGAATGCCAGCGGAAAGCCCCCGCCTGACGCTTCTCAGCCTCCCGCGCTCGCTGGCATCCGCCGGCTGGGCCCAAAAGCCCCGAGGAAGGAGTCCCGCCGACCGGCGAGCCCGAACTGCCAGTGAAGCTGTTCGAGAGTCAAGATGAGTATGCGGGGCGGCCATCGCGCACGCACGGTTCGCTCCGCTCGCGCCCATGCACCTGACGCGACCCCGACCCCGACCCCGACCCCGACCCCGACTCCGGCCCCGACACCCGAAGTCCTCATATCCGGAGCGGGCTCAGAGGAGGGCCTGCCAGTGGTACGGGAGCCTGCCCCGAAGCTCGGACGGCGTGCACCATGGTTCAGGACCCGTCAGCGTTCGCAGTCGACGTCCCGGTCCAGATTCCAGATTCGTGAACGTGGACGTGAGTCTGCACTCGCGGGGTGCCCCGGGCTCGCACTGGATCCGGCCACGGCGTGCGTGCGCGTAACACGGCCGTGGAGGTGGAGGCTATAAGCTTCGACATCACGCGCACGCGCACGCGCACGCGCATATGCACGGCCGGCTGGCACACGGACACGGTGCAACGCCCCCGGGCCCAGATCCCTTCGCGTTGCCCCCCTCGCGCGACATCGCACGGAGCCCAAGCAGGCGGACGGGCGGTGTAGGGGGCGTAGAGTGCGTGCGTACGTCGAGATAGAGGTCGTGCGTGCACCGACGTAACGAGGACCTCTTCTCGTATGAGTCGCTGTGTATGCGCCACGGCCGGAACTTGGAGAGGCTCGGAAGCTGCGAGTGCGATCCGAGCGTGTGTATAACGCGACATCGAGGGTAGAAGCTTGCTGCTAAGCTTGGATGGGATGTCGGACAGTCCCGAAGGGCTACCGCTGCCGGGCGCCGACTCGGATGGGAGGCGCAGTCAGGAACCTGGAGGGGGTGTTCGCGCCTACCATAGAGAGTGCGGGACCGTGTGCTGTGCTGCAGTGTGAGTTGGCGTCGCGCCTCGCTAGGCTGGAGCCTCAGAGCTGTCAGCGGTAGACTCCGACGGACGAGCGCGTGCGGCCGCGGAATATGCATAAGAAGTTGCGCCAGTTGTTGGAGAAGCACACACCTTCTGCCGTCGGCCTGTGGCATTTCCCGAGTGGAGGGAACTGATGTGGAGGACATTCGGACGTGCTTTGCTCACTGGCACTTCGGTTTGGCCACTGGACGTGCGCAAGACCGACTTTGTGTGCGGAGTGCTCATGAAGCCGGCCGCGAAGTCGGTCGCTGAATGCATCTGGCGCGGAGACTGTACAGGTGATGTTATGTAGAGCATAGAGTCGCAAGGGCACTCACGGAAGAAGCGTCAGATCCTTGCAGGGCCTGGGAGTGGAAACCTGTGCGGCGCCGTAGATGAATGTGTGCACAAAGCAATGTACGGACAGCTGCTAGTGCGGCGCAAGATAGGCTGTTTGCAGATGTACCCGGACGAAGGCGAACGAGAAACGGGTGCCCGTTCGCAAGCTCCGGGAGATTCTGTGAAAAGACGAGTGGTAGAAGACCGGTGCACACGTCGTCCGAGTCGACGAAGGGATTCGAGCTGGGTGTGAACGGAGTCCGATCACACGATGCGTAGTATAGAGCGGCGGCGGCCGGTGGAAGGCGAGACGAGCGTCGAAGCGGAGAACGGAACGGTGTTCGAGTTCGGTGCGGAGGGGCACAGCGGGCGTTCGAGACATTCTGATAAGAGAGTGAATGCTGTTCATGATAGAAGGCTTGGACTTCACTTGGTGGAATAGAGTGCTGTCCGTCCACTGAACCACTGCTGAGTGCTGGACTCACACGAGTTGGCACGCCGACACTGTACAGTGAGGTGAGTGTATGCTTGGAGGCGAGATGGGAAACAGGAAGACAAGGGCGCGAAGTCGCGCATATAGCTCTGACAGGTACAGACCACCGTCCACACTCACCTTTGAACGTTAGAACGGAGGAGGAAGACAAGTCGGAACGGGCAGCTCGGAAACACGCGAGCCGCCACGTGGCTAGCAAAGGTGAGTAGCGCCCGATGGTCTTCCTCCCGAGTCCCGCCTGTGTCGACGTCCATGCACGACGAGCTGGATGGTACGCGCACAGACCACCCTCCGCGTGCGCACCGCCCCCCGCTCCTTCCACCCCCCGCGCGATGACTGGAAGCTCGATGCGGGCCCGGGGCAGGCCGTGGTCGACGGCGGAGTGCACCCGCCAGGTCGATCAGGGCGCCGACGGGACTCGCGGGGGTGCACTAGCGTGGCAGGCAAGGTTAGCGCGACGGCCGCGAGCGTAGTCTGCTTACCGGCTGCCTCTGCCTCTGAGCAGACTAAGACTCGGAGGGAGGCCCACAGGCACGCCCCGGACTGCTCCCGCGAGTCTCTTTCTCCACAACGCGAACGTTTGACTGCGCAGTCCGCGCGCGCGTCTACGTTTGGCATCGATATCGCGGTCGGGCGTCAGCGTCACGGCCACTCAGGCAGGCAGTACTCAACGTTCAACCCGCGGCCAGCTCTGGCTCTGGCTCTGGCTCTGGGATCTCAATCGAGCGCGCGCGACGCAGTCGGTCCTCGCCAGGAACAGTTACACAGGCCCACTGACAACTGACAACTGTCCCTCGACATCTCGAAAACGCTCGAAAAGGGCAAGGGCGCGCGCGTGCGCACGGACGTCGACGCGCTACCTCCGCAGCCGCACGCGCGACGGCGATCGTACGAGGCTAGGTACGCACGTCGCGTCGAGTTCAAGGCACGCTCGCGCTTGCGCTCGGGGTCGCAGTTAAGTAGGGGGCCCGGAGCGTGCGCGTGCGCGTGATTGCCATCCAGTGCGGTGCTCAGGCACCTCCGCACGGCCTGTCGCTGTCACGTCCGGGTGTGCGCCGTCGCCGTCGCCGTAAGTACGAGCTACGGCCGTCGACGTCCGGGTCCTGGCTCTTGCTGTGCCGCTGCGCATTATGCATATGCCCGTGCCCGTGCACGTATGTCCGTCCGCGTCGCACCCACCCGGGCCCGTCGTGTACCCTGTACAGGAAGTGCTGCCTCACAGATCGCTGGACGCGTCCGCCCGCCCGCACAGCACGCCTTCCGCAGTGTACGTACGAAGCCCAGCTCCGTTTCCGTTTCACGGGTGTGCGTGCAGCGATCGCCATATGCATATGCATATGTCCATGCATATGTCCATGCGCACGTACGTGCATTGTATGCCGTCCGCGGCCGTCCGGGTCCGCTCGCGGGCGGGCCTCCGCCCAGCTGCAGCACGCACGCACAGAGACAGAGTTCAGCTCGCAAACGCAAACGCAAACGCAAACGCTGACCGCTGTTCCGTGGTATTCGTGGCCGCGGTCCGGCCGTGCGATGTGCGATGTGCATACAGTACGTGCGTTACCGTGCACGTACGTACTTATACGAGCGTCGAGAGCAGCCGCGCGCTGCATGAGAACTTGCAGCCGCGTGACGAGAGTGCGTTCACGTTCACGTTCACGTTGCCGTCGACGGTCGACGGTCGACGCTGCGGGCCGCGAGCTTGACTTCAGCTTCAGGAATCAGGCCTCAGGAATCAGGAATCAGGAATCAGGCCCAGGCCAGGATCACTGGAGGATCCGGAGAAGCTCGAGTCGCTCGAGGATGTCGCCGAAGGCGCGGCGCGGCGCGGCAGCCTGAGGGATAACTTCAAGGTCTGAGACTGCATTCGAGTGAGGTGAGCGTGCCGGTGAGTCTGAGTCTCAGCGGGAGCCCATGCACATGGCCAGTCGACGCACGCACCTACGGATACAGCTTTACAAGCTTAACGCTGCATGCACCCGGGCGCGACGCGTTAACGTTTCCGTTCCGTTTCTCGACCGTGCGCACTGCGCAGCGATAGGTGGACGCGTGCGCAAGAGCGGGCACGTCTATCGCCGCCCGGCCCGCGGGACGGAGACAGCTGGCCGGAGCAGGCTGCAGCGCTATCAAGCTCAAACCTGCTCAAACTCTGGCGTCCGCGGCAGATGTATGTAGACTGTCGAGCTCCGTGCTCCGAGCTCGAGAGCGAGAGCGTCCGCCGTCCGGCCGCGGGAGTCTATAGCTGCCAGTGCCAGTGGAGATCGATGGTTTCGTGTGGACGTCTTGAATGATTGATGACGGGGGAAGCCACGCTCGCCCTCTCCGGCCGCGCGCGCCTAAGTCTGAGTTCACAGCTGCAGCACTTGCGCATGCGCATGCGCACCTGGGGATGCATGAGTACGGTACGAAGCTCGTGCTGCACGGCGCGCGCGGACAGACAGACTCGGACTGAGAGATGGGACAGGCGCGGGGAACTTGGAAGGTTCAAGCTCAAGCTCCAGGCGCGATCAGCTGGCACTGCTGAGTCCGACGATCCCAATCTGATCGTATACGTACCGTGCCGCGTGATGCGCACAAATCGCGTTCTCCCCAGCCGTCCCCCGTCCCCGTCCCCCGAGCGCCGGGTGCAGTCGCGACATGTACAACGCGATAATATCGCGTACGCGGGCACGTAAAGCAAAGCGCGCTGTGAGTGCGCGCGGCACGGTCCCGACGCTGATACGATCGACAGCGACAGCGACTATGACCCATCAGTTATCAGCGTGCGCATCAAAAGCAGACTTAGCAGTGAGACTGAGACTGGGCTATGTACAGTACCAGTCACCCTCGGCGTTCGGGGCTCGCATTAATCGGAAGCACGAACCCCGGTCCCCGGGAGGCCGAGACCCAGGCCCCGCCAGGCGTACAGTACACTCGGAATCGGATCTGGGCATGGGCATGGAGCGCGCCACGCGATTGGCTGGGCACGCGGGGCACCGCCACACAGGGGCGAGAACGCTCGAGGACGCGCACGCGGGCCTGGCGCTGCGCGGTGCGCGACGCACGCACGCACGGCCGCCGCACCGTGCACGACACGACGCACCGGAGGTTGCGGGCACAGTTAGAGTGGGCGCAGGCGCGATCAGGGGGGTGCGGCGGGGGCGTACGCGTACAGTGGGGGCTGGCGCTGGCGCGAGGTCGTACAACGACGACAAAGGAGGACATGTACAGACACGGACGAATGGGAGGGAACGGCTTACGCAGTGCTCGTTGCTGACCAGCGTGCGCTGACGGTGGGACGGGGATTGGGCGATATGTGCGGGCCTGTGCGGGCTCGACCGCGGCGGCGCGACACGTTCCGGGTGAACGTTAACGATCGGCACGCGCGCGTGGCGGCGCGGGCTGGGGGCCCAAACTCGGACTGCATTGTGCACGATGTGATAGAGCTCGAGGCTGGAGAGAGGATCTGTCGAGGCGGGTGCGAGCGTGGGATGAACGTGCAGAGCTGATGGATGGATCACGCACGCGATGTCGGTGGGGATCACCCGCGTTTGCACTCGAATCTGGGCTCGTGCGAGTCGGAAGGCGCCCCGGACGCGGACGCGGACACGGTCGCAGGCAGGGACCGACGTCGAGGCGGACGCTGTGTGGGCGGACGCTGTGTGGGCGGACGGGACCGACTGCGGCGATGCTCGATTCGCGGGTGGTCGAGGACCGGAGGGAGGGCGAGCCGGGTCGTACGAATGTGTGAGTCGTGAGTAGAACTTCAACAAGGCTGGGCGGGAGGACAAGCACGTGCCGATAAGCCACTGATTTCGCGACTGGCGGAGGTTTGGTAGGAATGACCAGCCTCCGTGGCCGCGTCCGTGGCCGCCTGCTAGCTCCTGCTAGATGCGGAGCCGGCCAGAGTGCCTGAGCCGGGGCAGCGGAACACCGATTGAAACTCCGATGGAAAAGGTGCCTTAATTGAGATTTCAGGCACCTTTTAGGTTGGGCGAGTGCCGCTTCCAACGGGCAATGGACAGCCAAAAGTCCCCGCCCGCGAACGACGCTCTCCACTCCCCCGACGTCGACTCCCCGCCCGCCCCCATCGTCCACACCGTCGACGACAACATGGCCGCAGTCGTCGCTCACCACCAGCCCTTCCCCCCGCCCCCCACCAGCCCCCGCGATCCCGCCGCCGCCAGCTCAGGCGTCGGCAAGGCCCGCTTCCGCCCCGCCCCCGCAAAGACCTTCCAGTGCAGAGGCTACGGCGAGTGCAGGATGGTCTTCAGCAGGAGCGAGCATCTCGCCAGGCACATCAGGTCCGTCTTTTTCTCCTTTTTCGCCCTCCCCGCCCCCCTCGCGCCCCTCGACGCCCCCCGCTCACTGACGCCCGTTCAGGAAACACACCGGCGAGCGTCCGTTCACATGCCACTGCTCCAAGCAGTTCTCCCGCCTCGACAACCTCCGCCAGCACGCCCAGACCGTCCACGCCGACAAGCAGGACCAGAACGAGCGCATGATGCAGGAGCTCACCTCCCTCCACGCCAACATGACCGCCGCCTCCAAGGGCAGCGGCCCCCGCACCAAACGCAACCAGTCCGCCGCCAACCCCAACGCCGTCCCCCACCCCGCGAACGGCCCCATGGCCCCCGTCAAGCAGGAAGACACTTCCCACCCTCTCCTCTCTATCGCACAGCGACCGGGCACGTCCACCGGCTACGAAGGAAACTCGTTGTTTCACCAGCCGGGGAGTAGTACATGGCACATGGACGTCGACCACGCTGCCCCCCACCCGACCAACGGCCATTCCTTTCGTGACCCCGGCCAGTCCTTTCGTGCCCCCTCATCATCCGCTGCACCTGCCCCCGCCCCCGCCCCCGCTCTCCTCCACCAGCAGCTCAACCACCCGAGCCAGTCCTTTCTCGTCCCCTCCGCCCCCACATTCAACTTCAGTCTCCCCGATCTCCCATCCGCCCCTCGCCCAGGATCTAGCAGCGGCCCTCCACCAGCAGCAGCAGACCCCGCTCGATCCCTCCCACCGCTCAGTGCCGTCGTCGCCTCATCCGTCGGCCGGCCTCTCCCACCCGCACCAGCACCAGCACCATCTCATGCGTCGTTCGCCGCCGCTCCGGGCCAGCAGCAGCCCCTCACACACTCATCCGTACTTCCTCTACCCACCCCCTCCGGGCCCTATCACGGACGGCGACCCTCCACCGCGGCTCGCCCCGGCACCGCGCCCGCCGCATACTACTACCCCCCACCCGGCTCATCCGGCTCCGCCGGCGCCGCTTTCGCTCCAGGAGCTGGACTACCCCCCCTGGGCGCACCTCGAGCCCCAGAGCTATCCCTTCGGTTTGCCGTCGGACATGGACATGGACGGCTCGGGGGCGCGCTCGAGCCCATACGCCGACTCGGCTCCGCCTATGGATCCCTCCCTCCAGGCCCAGGCGCAGGAGGAGCAGCAGACGAGCCGACGTCTCCCGGCGGATACGACTCCCCGTTTTCCTTCCACGCACCCGCCACCGGCGGGGGCGCCGCGCCGTACGCCCCCGAGCCCGCCAACCCGCGCAAGCGACCGTACTCTGGATCCGACGACGACGAGCGCGAACGGCTCGGCGGCGGCGGCGGCGGCGGGCGACCCGTCAGCAGCAGCAGCGCGGCCGGCCTCGGCTTCGGGGGCGAGCGCGAGCGCGAGCGCGAGTACGAGTACGGGAGCGAGTACGGGAGCGAGTCGCGGCCGCAGTCTCGCCGCCTCTCCGTCATGGAGCTCTGCAATGACCCACCAGCAGATGCAGCAGCAGCTCGAGCATTTGTACCACTACCAGGCGGCGCAGGCGCACGCGGTGGGTATGGCGCAGGCAGCGCAGGCGGCGGCGGCGGGGGCGGGGGCGGGGGCGGGGGCGGCTCGCGGCCCACGACCACGTCCGGACTCGTCTCTTCCGCCGCGCAGCTCGCGCTCGTCGATCGCGCCAGCCGGAGCCCCCCTCCCCCCGCATTCGCATACACACATCCCGCAGCAGCAGCAGGCGGCGCAGCACCCGCATATGGCGCCGACGAACCCGCATCTGGCGGCGCAGTATTCGCTCGAGCTGCACCGGCAGCAGCAGGAGCAGCTCCGGCAGCGGCAGCGGGAGCACGAGGAGAGCGCGGAGCGGGAGCGGGAGCGGGAGCGGGAGCGGCGGAGCTCGGAGGAGGAGTACCTGCGCCGCCTGGCGTACGCGCACCAGCACCAGAATGGGGGCCCGCTCTCGGCGCACAGCCCGCACCCGCACCTTTCGCATTCGGGTATGGGCGCGCCGGCGTATTTTCCGCAGGCGCAGGCGCAGGCGCAGGACAGCAGCAGCTATCGGGAGGGGGCGCAGGAAGATGGTCTCCGTCGTCAGCAGGGACCGCATCCCCCGCCGCCTCCCCCGCACTCGCACCAGCCGCACTCGCATCGTCCGCAGCATTCGCACCCGCAGCAGCAGCAGCATCCCCCGCACCGGCATCCCCACGCGCACCCGCACCCGCATCCGCACATGCCTCACCTCGCGCATACGCACGGGATGCTGGACGCGGGCTACCCGGGTCCCCTGGCCGGCGGCGCGCGGGATCCGCTGGACATGGACATGGACATGGACATGGACATGGACATGGGCATGGCGCTGCGCATGGACATGCCCATGGACATGCGCATGGGGGGCCTGGATATGGATATGGGTATGGCGGGCCTGGACATGCGCATGGGCATGGGGGGCATGGGCATGGACAGCATGGCGATGGGGGGCATGGCGGGCATGGGCATGGACATCGGGATGGGGATGGGGATGGGGATGGGCTTGGGGATGGGCTTGGGGATGCAGGCACAGGCGCAGGCGCAGGCGCAGGAGGGGACGATCAAGTACGAGTCGCCGTTGGAATGAGGGCGTAGCGGCGCGTGCGTGCGTGTCCTGCTCTGCGCGCGCGTGCGTGTGGGGGAGGGCCGGGTGGGTGTGCGGTGTGCCCTGCGGTCGCTGGACCGTTTCCTCCTTTTGCCTCTTGCTTCTTGCTCCTTGCCTTGCGCCTTGCGCCCTCTCTTCTCCTCGCGGCCTCGCTCTCTTGCGCCCGTGCTCCTTCCCCGCCGGCTCTTGGCGTCCCGTCCCGTCTCGTTCCCCTCCTACCGCACGCCGCTGCACATCCGTACCCATCCCTATCCCTATCCGTCTCCGTCTCCGTCGCCGTCGCCGTACCCGTACCCGTACGCTGATTTACACGTATATATACTCTATCCCTATCCCTATCCCTATCCCTATCCCTATCCCTATCCTGTACGCACGCACACCTCCCGGACTCGTCTTGTTAATAATGCCCCCCCCGCGCCTTCTCCCTCTCTCCTCCGGCACACATACATACACAACGGTTTCCGCTCGTCTCCGGCCGCCCGGATCTCTCGTTTCCGTCTCCGTCTCCGTCTGCACGTCGACGGTCGAATGCTCGTCATGCTTTCCGTGTCCGTGTCCGTGTTGGTGTTGGTGTCCGTGCCCGTGTCCGTGTCCGTGTCCGTGTCCGTGTTGGTGTCCGTGTTGGTGTTAGTGTACGCCCTCTTGGTTATCGTGTCGTGTCTTGCGCCGTCGCTCCGAGTCTGTACGTATACGCTCGCCGTAGTCTCCTCTCGTCCCTCTCGTCCCGTCCCTGTCCTCCCGTCCCCTCTCGTCTCGTCCCGTAGAACCGAATCAAAACAAAATACCGCCGCGCGGTTTGCGCGCGCCTTCTCCCTCCGCCCGGGCCGGTCGTCCACCCGTTTGCTGCGTCGCTGGCCAGCGCTGGCCACCAGGGAGTTGCATCTGCATCTGCACTTGTGAGCGAATGCTGGACGGACGGAGCGTGTCTCTCAGGCTCAGGCTGCTCGTCAAGTTGAGCCTTCTGCTTTGCTTTGCGTCTGCTGTCCACAGCCACTGCACAGGTGCTCATATACATACACCGGCAGCTCAGCGCTCAGATCTCAGAGTCCGAGTCCGAGTGCGATACTTAAGCTTGGCTGCACGAGTACGAGTACTAGTACTAGTAGGTGCGTCCCGGGCCCACGCGCAGGCGCTCAAACTCGGACGGCCGACCTGCTCCTCCTGCGCCGCGCGCCGCGCGCGCCGACGTCTCCTTCCACCGCGGCCGGTGGATGTGTTTTCCGGCCTCGCGGTGTGCTAGTACGGTATGGGCCCGGGTATGTTGCACTCGTATGGATCTGCCATCCCCGCCTCCCGCAAGTCTATATGGTCGCACGACGCACGACGCACGGCGCACGGCAGCCTCGGGAGTTATCCACGTTCTGGATCAATATTAATATTCGCGCACTCCGCGCATGTTCGAATTCTGCCAGTGTCAGCATGCCCGCTTGCTGTACGTATAGTAAGTACATACACTCAGGCTGGCTGGCACCAGGGTCCCGGATCTGAGCAGGATCTGCCACATCTGGGCCCTGTCGATCACTGCAGCTGGCCACCGCTGTCCGAATCTGTTTGCGCTCCGTTTGCGTATGGACTCGCTTGCCTGGACCTTAGCGTCGGGCAAGGAACAGGCTGGAACAGGGGCGAGTCGGCGACCCACTCCGACACCGGGTACCTACTAGGCTCGCTCTGGGGCAGCGTTGGTACGCCACCGCGCAAGTCGTGTAGCACGCGTAGATTACACCTCCGAGTCTGTTGAGACAGGCATACTATTCGACGGCGGTTCTTTTTCCTCTCAGAACGCGATAGGCGCTTACTATCCGCCGCTGTTGACGTTGAACTTGTTAAACGTGTTTCACTTGTACCAATTGCAAGTTTCCAACCACCGATCTTCAAAGAGTTCAAGCTCACGCATGGGTGCCAGTGGGTACGTACTTACATATCGGACATGCAGCCGCCAGCGCTGGATCTGATTCCGAAATGCTGAAAATACAAAGGGTTATAGCCGGCGCGCGACAAATGTCAGGTACCCGGACGAAGTTTCCCCGCCATGCTCCCGACACCCTGACGCTCGCCGTTGTGGGGTAGGTTGTCCGGAGCCGTATCCAGGTCGTCGTCGCACGCATCGCAAGCAGCATGGTCCGCCACAGGCTAGTTAAATTCGAATGGTGCAAAGTCAAGCTCAAGGGATCTACAGCGCAGCGCTGTGGGCCATGATCATCACAGTACTCCTCGGGCAAGAGAAGATGTGTGGCTAGATGATAGATGCCTGCTCGCGAAGAGCGTCGACGAGATCGCAGCGCTGAGGAAGGGAGGCATCACAGATTTGGATCACAGGCTGCAGACAAGCGAATGCCCGCACGCGGCGCAATTGGTCCCATCCGCTCTCGTCCCTGGCTCACAGCCGCCGTGCTCTCTTCCGGGCCCGCCCCCATCTCTCCTTCGACCGCAACGCCCGTCGCCCAGGCCGCCGTCTCCTCGCTCCTTACCGTCCCAACTCGCCCACTCTCTTTGCCTTCGAGCTCGGGCCAGGACCTCACCGACCCCGCTCGCCCGACACATGCTCTGACCCGTCCCGATACCCCTCCGAGAAGCCACTGCTGGCGGCTGCGACTGCCTTCTTGCGCCTCCCACTGCCCCCCATCCGTCCATCTCGTCCTTCGCTCTGATCATCTCGTCATACGATACCCACACCCACGCCCTCGCCGCCGCCAAACGGTCCACCACCGATCGAACCTACCAGTGCAAGACCACTCGGACGCCCTCAGGCTCTCGCTTGTCCCTAAGCCGCAACCTCTCTCCCAGTCCCGCCACCCCGCGTCACCCCGCGCTCGCGCCCGCTACTTGAATGAACTTCACTGTCGACGACGCCGACCCCTCCTTTGGCTACTCGAGCAACTGGGCCGTCCAGGCCGACAGCGACCCGGACAGGACTGAGTTCTTCCAGGGCACGTACCATGTCGCGACCGCCGACGGCGCGTCCATGTCCTTCCAGTTCTCCGGCTCCGCCTTTGCACTCTACGGCTCCAAGGGCCCCGGACATGTGCGTATTCCCTTTTGAATCTTAGTCGGCTCAAGCCATTCTCGGTTCCCTTTTGTGAGTGCTCCGGCTACCGTCTGCAATCGCACCGCGTATGCAGGCAGCATCCGAAGCCAAGTCTCCCATCATACACGCTGCTCGCACTGCGCACACAAGATATCCTCCTGTGAATCCACGATCGCTCACACCCTTCCCTCTGCGCAGGCAAAGTACCAAGTCCAATTCGACAACACCGTCATCAACCTCGACGCGTTTGCGGACGCGACCGCGTTCCGCCAGGAGCTCTTCGCACACACATTCGCCGCGTCGGGCGTGCACACCGTCAAGCTCATCGCAGTCCTCGCCGGGGACGGCATCAAAGGCCGCTGGCTCGACGTCGACTACATCACCTTCTCCGCCGGCAAGTGCGTCTGCCGGTATTTCCGTTTCGCGCGAACGCATCACTGACGTCCTCGGCCCCGCCACGCCGATACCAACAGCGCCTCGACGACGACCTCTGGCGGGACCGCGACGTCTTTGCCGCCTTGGGAAACCGAGTACGTCCCCCTTCGTTGTCTCCATGATCCCCCATCCCCGGGCTCTGTCTTCGCGTCGTGATTCCGCTCGTACGCGCGTCCGGCCATACGGATACAGTGCCCTCTACGCACGCAGGTGCCTGGTGCACCGCCCATGCCGCATGGGCTCCCTGCGCGCATCTACATCGAATTTGGCTCTGGTGGCAATGCATCAGCCCATTCAGTCGACCAGCGCAGCGCGCGCGTCCAACCCGGTCGGCCGTATCATCGCGCAGGCGGTCTTCTCCCGCCCCGGGGAAGGTCTTCGCGAAGATCACACCGCCGCCCGCCCGTGCGCTCGTCCTCGCGTGTCTCGGGCCCGAGGATCTCGTGCGCGTCGAATCATCGACGGCGGTCGCTCACGAGCTTTCCATCCACAGGCCACCAAGCATTTCGAACGGCCTCGACAGCCCCCAGTGCGTGCCTCCCCCACACGCCTCCCCGCGCGCGCGCGACTGACCGTTCACGTTCCCGCCTCCCGCCTCCCGCAGCACCGTCTTCCCCGCGGGCTCGACGTCCATGTCCATGTCCGCGTCCGGATCGTCCACTCGCAAGCTCCCGACGGTCCTCGCGATCCTCTTCGGGGTGCTCATCGCCATCGCCATCCTCATCGGCGCGCTCTGGCTCGTGCTCCGCAGGGTGCACGACCGGCGCCGCGCGCGCGAGCGCGCCTTCCGCTACGGCCAGTCCTCCGTCAACCCCGCCTCGTCCGCCTCTGCGACCGGCACGGGCACGGGCACGGGCACGGGCTACTACTCGTCGTCTGCCGCGTCTGCGAAGAGCGGTGGGGGCCTGTCTGGGGGCGGGCCCGGAAGCGGAAGCGGGGGCGGGGGCGGGGGCCTCCTCCACTCGCTCTTCTCCGCGTTCTCCTCTGCGCCGCGACACGGGCACGGGCACGGGCACGGGCACGGGCACGCACCCAGTGTGTCCGTCCGCGAGCAGCCGGGGAGGGCGTACACGCCGGTCGCGAGCCTGTCGAGCCACGTGCTCGAGATGGGGAGCATGTCGCCCGACGTGCGGGAGCGGGAGCGAGATCGGGAGCGGGAGAGGGAGAGGGAGAGGGAGAGGGAGGACGCGGGGACGCCGAACACCGCGCGCGCGCTGCTGAGTGCGTCGCCGACTGCGTGGGGCATTCGGGGGAAGCGGCCGCGGGGGGACGCGGACTCGTTGAGGACAGACTTTTTGCAGGTGTAGGGGTGCCATGCCATGGTTGTAGGCTTTCTTTTCGCGTTCTTGGCTGCTCTTGCTATCCGCCGAGCGCGACTATCATACAGCGCATGCACGCCTTGCCTTGGAGTACTTATGTAGTACATACATGTACATCCGACGCGCGATGCGTTCCGCTGACTTATCACTTGCTTTCGACTACTGCTATTAGTACAACTACTACTACTGTTAAGTACTGTACTTACACCTCCGTCGCATGGGACTTTAGCTATTTGACTTTTACTGCGATAGCTATCAGGATTAACTTCTTCTGCGTGCTCGCGCACGCACACATCGTGCAAATTGTCGACTGACTGTTCTGCTTTGAGAGAGTTACAGTTGATGAGGTGTTCGCCGAACGGTCATGGCCTCATAGATCCCGTAAAGGCGTGTGTGTTCTGTCGTACCGGGGGCGACGACAGGTGGTCATTCTGGCCATTCTCGAGAGGTCTGTCTGCCAGTGGGATGAGCGGTGAAAAGTTGTGATAGACGTGGACCGTCCTGAAGCGCGGAACGAGCCGCTAAACTACACGACGGGCTCAGTCCGGAGCGCGGTTGAGATCGACGAAGTCCGAGTCTCGAAACTGCCATACCCGAGGCGGCAGTGTGACTCGGGACGCAGGTCGCGCCGAGAGTTCTGTAATGGTATGCATGCTTGAGCAACGAGGTTCCACCGATGGAAGAGACGTTAACTTAATGTGCCTCAAGGCCTTGGCACGCGCGATAGATGTGAGCAGACCACGAGCAGACATGCCGGCGGGCCTGGCATGCACCTAATCGTCTCGAGATTCGAGAGCATAACGGACCACATGGCAAGCTAGCTATAGACGAGCCGAGATCGTGCGCATGAAGACCTGTACAACATATCAACGACGCACGAATCACGAACGTTACTCACCTTCCAAGTTCACCCAACCGTGCGCGTGAGTCGTAACACTTGCGCATGCGCATGCGCACAGTCAAGCGGAACAAATACATTCCACCCGAACGTACAACAACCACTCCAGCAGAGCTAGTACTGACGTGGCCTCTAAATGTATCTACAGACGGAACGGAGCACGGAAGGGGGGGGAGGGGGGAGAGAATTCCAAACAAGATATACAGAAACGGACTGCGCCTCGGCCCTCGGCCGCGGACGGAATAAGTAACGCGAAACAAAGGGCCGAGCCGAGTCAAGTCGAGTCGAGTCGAGGCGAGGCGAGGCGAGGCGGGGAGGGGAGGCATAGAGGGAGGACTGTTTACGTATATGCTGGATCAGAGTCAGTGGAGAAACGAGCAGAAAGGCGGAAAGAGGAAAGGGAAGGGGCAGATTTAGCGAGGATGCCCTACGACACCCCGCGTTTGGACGTTACGATATAGATAGCAACATGTTGAGGAGGGACGAGACGGGGAGAGAAACGCAGTCGTACAGAGTCGTGAAAAACTTGGCGGAGGGTGGGTGCCTCGACGAACTGGGGTCGGTTTATTGTGGACGTCGTCGGCACCGGTCGATCCGGGAGGTAGGTAGGAGGTGCACGTCACAAGTCGTAAACGGGAACAGTCAACCGAGTCGGCGCATCAAAGCAAGCTTCAGCGTCCTGGAATCACTATCAGCACCAAAATCCCTGAGAAGAATTCGTGACGACTGCGGGCGTCGAGACGACAGTTCGAGTCGGAGTTAGCATAGAGTGTATGGTCGGGGCGAGCGGCGAGAGCGGGGTTGTGGGCGAAGAAGATATGGACGGCGGTGAGTGTGGCGTTAAGCGAGTGAGAATCAATCCCAGTCGATGGTCAGCCCGCCTGGCACAGCACCTGCGATGCCGATTCCGCGCTCTGCTTCCCGACGGAGGTACTTCATCGCACGCTTGTCGTGGCGGAGGAGCGGTTCGAGTCGCTCGAGGCATTTCCGGTTGTGGTCCTGTGAAGCGACGCGCGCAAATGAGCAAGCTGAGCCAAGAAATACGAGAATCTGTGCGTACCTTGAGCCACTGGCGCTCCTCCTTGGAGAGCATGACTTCCTTCACCATCTTGGTCTGGATAGGTACACAGGTGAGCCGCTCAAACCCGAGCCAAATGTCACCGTTGAAGTTTCCCTTCGTCTGCAGACATACAATGTCAGCACATGCTAGTATGTACGAGACGACAGCGCTTGAACTCACAGCGATGCGTCGGACGGCGAGCGCGGACTCGATCCGCATACCCCACTTCCCTGCATTGTCTGTGGTACGGTGCATCGTGTCAGTCATCAGTCGTTCCCGCGTCCGCAATCAACGGAGGTACGCACAGAAGCCGGGCTCGTTCGTGAGCACATGCCCTGGTACAAGCGCAGTGTCCGACGAGAACGACTGTGGACCCTCGTGCACGTTCAAGAAGGAGCCAAAGCCATGTCCAGTACCGTGCTGCGGAGTCGTCAGCCAAAGTATCGCCACAGAGACGGCTGAACGACTACGCACCATGTAGTTCAGGCCGTCCTGCCAGAGCGCCTTGCGCGCCAAGACGTCCAGCCGCATACCAGACGTGCCCTCCGGGAAGACAGCAGTGTCGATAGCGATCTGTACGCACACAGCGTGTCTCCTATCAGTACCCCGTCGGATAAGCGGAACAGAAAAGACGTACGTGGCCCTGGAGTACGCGCGTAAACGCCTCGCATTGCTCTGGCGTGGGCCGGCCGAAATGCACGGTGCGGGTGGTGTCGCAGGTGCCGTCGCGGTACTGACCTCCCGAGTCGCTGAAGATGATCCTCAGTTAGCACCGCGAAGCCAGAAGATAAGCATAGCGAACTCACTTGAGGTAAGGCGTTTCACGGTCGATCATCCGTGCCGTCGCTTTGTGAGGCACGTAGTGCGGCAGTGCTGCAACGAGGCCGGGCGATGTCAATTGTCGCGTTTCGAGGGTTGGCAACGGGAGCGCACTCACCGGCATTAGGCCCGCTCGCGGAGATGTTCTCGTACGCGAGGCCCATGTAGTGCTTGTTCTTCCGCCGGTACTCAGTCAAGCGCCATGCGGCCTCGTACTCGGTGATGTCGTATCCTTGCTGAAGCTTCTGATCCAGCCAGGCGAGCCACCGCACATAGGCCGCACCGTCGCGGAGGTAGGCGTTCCGTAGACCCTGGATCTCGGTCTCGTTCTTGAGCGCCTTCATCTCTTCGACGTACGAGGGCAGCACCGTGTATCGGAAACTCGTCATCATGAGGCAGATGGCGTACGACGTTTGTGGAGAGATGATGACCTGGACGGAAGACGTGAGGCGCGACAGAGTCACGATAAGCGAATAAGACTTACGTTGCCCTCGCCCCACTCTTTGCGACGGAGGAAGGTCCAGATATCGTTGTAGTCGCGCACCGTTACACCGATCGACTGGAGGTAACCCTCGACCTCTGGTGTCACCTTCGCCGACTCGATGAAGAGCGTTGCGCTGTCTAGCCCAACGAACAGATACGAGTGGAAGACGGGGTTGAACGGGATGTCGTCGCCGCGCAGATTGAGCAGCCACGCTGTCGGCACGAGCCATTGAACACGAGGGACAGAATGGAGGTATAAGCAAAAACGTACCAATCGAGGACAAGTTGGAAATCAGCGTCGCGACCTGCATCTGCGACGGCTTCGGCTCGGCCTTCGAATACGATGGCATAGACGGCTTCTGCGCCTTGATCCACTCTCTCAACTTCGCCAGCTTCTCGCCCGCGCGACTGCCCGTGAACTCCTGCGTCTGCACGTAGATCGGCTCCCGGCTGCGCGCAGGCTTATCACGCCAGACAAGGTCGACAAGGTTCTGCGGGGGGTAGTGCAGCTTCGCATTCTTCGGTTTGAGCTCATTGTTGAGCGCGGTCGCCTTCTCGTACGAGATCAGACGCGCATCGATTCCGATCTTGGCGTCCTTCGCACGAGCGAGCAGCCAGTCCGTCCAGTCCTTGGGTTCCCCTGGGGCTCCGGCGCGGACCACGTTCCAGTTGGCGACGTCGACCTGCTCGTCGGCCTGTAGCCAGTATCGGGAATCGGTGATGAGATAGGCAGTCGACTTCGACACGATCGCTTGGCCGGCCGAGCCGGTGAACCTACGAGGACGTTAATGCACCGCAGACATGAAGGCAAAAATACGGACGTACCCAGAGATCCATTCCCGACGCTTGTCGTGGGGCGCGATGTACTCTGATCCATGAGAATCTTCACTCGGGATAACGCTAGACGCGGATGAGAAACGGCGGGGAAGTGTGAGACGTGGGAGAGACTCACTAGTAGTCCAGGCTGTTCGTGCGCATGAGATCGCGGATGGCGTCGAGCCTGCTCCCCGTGTCTGGCCTGGTGACTGTGAGGTCCTCGTCGCGTACCTTGCGCTCGAGGGCGGAGCCGACGAGGGTGCTTGATGACTCGGACGGGTAGAGCGTCGGACGGGCGCCATGGCTGCGACCGCTGCCGTGCGTAGTGTTCGACTTGTACGTATCTGAACGCTTCGGCCCAGGACCAGGGGGAGGGAGGACATAGTGCATGGAACCGCCGTTGGTCGTGACGGACTGTGAACGGTGAAGGGATCCGCCCTGATTGTAGTCGACCTGGCTGGTCGAGTGCGAAGAGCGAGAGTGCTTCGAGTGGGAAGTAGCACGAGAACGGGTCTCTGCACCCGGCGAGTTGTACACAGGGGGAGGTGTGGAGTTGTACGACTCGTACATGTCCTTCTCGTTCATCGCGGGGCTCTTGTCTTTCTTCCCAAGGCCCCAGCCATATCCCCATTTCTTCGAGCCCGACTTGGGGGTGGTAGACGTACCAGTGATGGTATTTGACCGTTTGAGAGTGGGCTTGCGACCAGGGGTGACATCGCGGGCGACCTCTGAGTACTCGGGGACGGCGAAGGACTCTGTCTCGGACGAGAACGTGAGTTTCTCGGCCCGCGAGGTGAGGGTGGCAGTGGGCGAATAGGAGCCGCTGCCCAAGCGATCGATGCTGGATCGCCGTGAGCTGTAGTCTTCTGTCGCGGAGTGTTCGGAGTAGGTGAGCCTGCGGCGAGATTTGCTGCCGCCGAAGAAAGGAAGACAAAGGGGGGGCGGGGGAGGCGGTGGAGGAGGCATGGGTGTCGCTGGAGGAAATCCGATGAGATCCGGGGACGAGAGAGAGGGAGTAAGTAGGAGGCTGCTGCACACGAGGCGTTGAAAGCAGCGACGGCGGACTCAGGGGGAGCTGAGCGTGCTGAGCAAAGCGTACGAGAATCCGGGAGCCGTCAACGAAGGCCTCGGCAAACCCCGACGCCTTGCACACCTGCCCTAAACACGCGCGCTTGTTCGTTATGGGCGTCCGTCGCTCCGACTGTGCCGTCGTCTGCCGTCGTCGTTCACGGTCCTTACTTGTCTTCGCTCTCTGGATCTAAGCTGGACTAATGTGCAGTCTTCGCCTATAGCACATTCCATTAATATTCATCTCGCAAGACTGCGTGTTGTCTGTCGCGGAATGAACTCACAGTTCCCCGACGATGATCATCTCGATGAAGCCTCCTCGGTCTCCGCTCCGACCTCAGCGCGGGATCTGACCCCAGACTCCAGAATCCGGATACCGAAGCCCACCGTGGGGCCTTGGGCCTCCCACCTGACTCCGACTTCATCCGGGAGTCGCTCGAGAGCCATGGGTGCAGGGAGCTACGAGACGAAATGAATCAGTATACGGTGCGTTGCCAGGCCTTTCTCCTCCCTGGTCATCGACCGTGCGTCAGTGGCTCCGTCGCGTCGCGATCATTCGTGGCCAGCGATGGTGTATGACGAGTCGCCGCAAGCCGCAGCTGGCGTCGTGATAACCTGGAGCCGCGCCCACGCGGCAAACCAGGCACCTGCTTCCAATGCCAACCGCCAACTACAAACACCGAGCCTCGATTCCGGCCATGAGGGAAATGGACGGCGGACTTGCGGTATGTACCTTCTCTTCGTTCCCATATACTGGCTATCCGTGTCTACGCCGCAGGGATTGTCTGCTCGGCGGTGCGATTGCTCGGCTCTCGCACCGCAGAACAGCGATCACAGGACATCGACAGCTGGCGAGATATGAGCAGCGCAGCGACCAGGTGAGGAGACGGGAGAGGCATGCGTACCAGTCATGCAGGGCCAGTCTATGCTCCGCGATCAGCAGGACGTCGTTCCCGAGCTGGAGCAGCGACGCTCCAACGGTACACCCCTTGCCCAAGCGTCGTATGCTTTGCGAGGTCTGGCGACGGAGCAGAACTCAGGGCGTCGTGTACGAGTGCAGAAATCCTTTAATGAAACCATGGGATGCTTGCGACAAAGTTCGTCCCATGACGTCACTTCATATCGGTCGAACGTCCGAGAGGCGTGTCGTTGAGGCCTGAGGAGAAGAATCGCGTTCTGACGAATATTAAAACACACCGATTCCATTCCTCGAGGAGGAGAAACGGAGATGCGCGGGTGGACGACCCGAACGGTCAAGCGCTGGACGACTTCGTAGACCGGAGGTGAGTACTCTAATTGTATCCGCGACAATGCGGGGTTGTACGCACCGGTGAGCAGATTCAGTCGTCTCGCCGCCTGTGTTCTGAGCTGCGGATTTGGGTGCGGACGTCGAAGGTCCCTGGACAGGCGGACTGTCGACGCGCATATAGCGACCATGTATAATCACTGACCTCGGCCCGTAACTGCATCACCGGGTCCAGCGGATGTTCGTACGCATGGACTGTTGGCTTCTAACGCGCTTATAGTGACCGTGAATCTCTTACTCACAGACAGTTCCCAATGAACGTCCGTCCGCAGCGGTTCTGAGACTGAGGATGGGCGATGGGCGTGTCAGGATTGAATATTGGTGGTCCGTCGAGGGCACGAGATGATGGTGGTTGAGAGGGGGGAGGACGAGCAGCTTCCCGAGTCTAACCACCGTGGAGCAACCTTCACAGTGACACCCCGACAATCCGCGAGGCGTGACTCGCGACGCGTTGGATCAGGTGACTGTGAATGCATCGTGAATTCCTCCTACTACCGCTTGTCACTCACCCGGGCCTCACTTTGTCAGGATTTCGACGGTTCAGGCTTCGCTGGAGGGTATGTACCTTATCGACTTGCGTTTTTCGTGAAAAGGCGCTGATGTATGGGTGAAATGCATGCTCTAAGACCGGCTTCGATATCCCACACAACCCATCCCTCCGACCGCTGCAGATAACTGGGTACGCGATCTGGAGTTCGGAGTCGGAGCAGTACCCTGAGGCGTACTGCTAGTTCGGACACGGTATGTATTCGCGTCAGCGCTGACATTTGGTTCGATTACAGATCGAAGAGCGCTGCACGGCGTAGCGCGACGTCATCTGATCTTCAACGCCAAGTTGTGGGATAAACACTTCGAACTTGTGCATGCACAGGTGCACTGCGGTACCACATGCAGAGCTTAATGGAATTCCGACAAGTTCGATGGCCCTGCGCTTCCGCCCGAGGACTACGCTTGCAAGGTCGAGGAAGGCTGGCGGAGTCCTCGCTCACCGCTTCACTTCCAATCTCATCTACGCGTCAAGCAGCATGCATGGTATACAAGCCCTTCATTGGCGCGCATTGTACGCGGCCGTAGACATCGCGTACTATCACCAGACATTGCCGTTCGCCGTGTGTCGAGTAAGTGAATATATGTCTCTCTCATGCCCTCGACTAAAGCTGTGCAGGTAGTAGTCGTTCCCTGGTCGTTCCCTTCAAATCCATACCGTCTACCCATACCGGTCCATTGTCGCATTGTGATGCTCCTCGCCCGCTGTTCCCCCCCATCTGTCAATCATTATTCACGGCCATCGCACTGAGTGCGCGAATCCGCCAGCCCGACCCCGTCCATCTCGTACGCACACACCGTGCCATCCGCCGCTCCCGACGCAAGAGTCCTCCCGTCGCCCGAGAAAACGACGTGCGTCACGCTCGCCGGGTGTCCCGTGAGGGTGCGCACGCACACGCCGTCACTGACCCGCCACAGGCGCACCGTCGTATCCGCAGACGCAGTAGCGATGTGGGTCTCATCTGGGGTGAATGAGAGGGCGTTGATCGCGCCGGCGTGGCCGCCGAGAAGCAGGCGCGATTGTGGCCGAGTGCCCAAGCCGCCACTGCCAGTGTGGCAATCGTGCAGGCCGACCACTCTCACAGCGTGCTCCGAGTCGGCCGAGCCGGGACTGTGCGGACGGGGGTGATTCGGATTGACGCAGGTAGTATCGTCCGCAGCCGGTCTTCGAACTTGGCAGGCCCATGCAAGTCTGGTACCGCTGGGGGAGAACACGATGACAGTGGCGGGAGATTGTAGGTGCTTCGAGACGCCGCCGAGTCTGTACGGTCGGAAAAGGGGGAAGCCCGTAACCACATCCCAGGACCACAGTTTGCCTTTGTCAGACATCCCAACAAGCGTCGTGCTCTGAGGGCAGAACGACGCAGCCAGGATGCTCTCAGCTACGGAGGCATCGTCGCGCATGATCCCGGGAAGAGGAAGAGTGAAGCGGGAGTGGAGGTTCGGGATCCCTCCTGTAAGGTCCCAGATAATCATTGTCCCGGAGATGTGCCAGTCTGCGAGCCAATGGTGATTGGCAGATACGACATATGACCCTTTGCGAAGTGGGAATGGTCCCGGGACTGTACTCGCTTGGTCCGAGGGACCGACGCTAGTTGTCCACAGTGTCTCCTTTGCCTGTATGTCTATCGCAGACATAGTACCGGTATCTGACAAAATTACCGCTCTGGAATGGGTGTAAAAGGCGTGTGAGATGACTTTCGGCATGCTGTTTAGTGGTATAAATCGTTGGAAGCGTATGCTGCTCATTCCCCCGTCGACGTAAAGCTCGTGTAGCCCAAGGGTTGTTCGCAGGCGAGCCGTGTCCATCAAAGGGAGCCCAAATGTGCTGGCGCCATCTTCAACATACTTCGTACATCGCACGGGGAGAGAGTAGTATCGACTATCTAATGTCGAGAATAGCGGTGAACTCGAGCAGGTGTCCACATCCACGTAGCAGACGCTATCATGGCCGCAGTCTCTCCTCCAGAACGAGGTGCTACCGCTTCCGCGGGTTGAAATCCACTCGCCCATGGAAGAGATGCAAAGGGAAATGACTGCGTCCATGTAAGGTTGACGGTAGATACAAGGGGACGGATCTAGAACAAAAAATAAGTTTGTAAGCAAACTGCAACAGCCGCGTCATAGCTGTTTCCAATGAAGACGCACCGACTTGGGACTCGACAGAGACCAGGGACTGTGCGGAAGACAAAGGCAAGCTGCGGTATAGACTCTGTGTCCACCGCTCATGGAAGCTGCTCGCAGCTTGCGGCCACCGCACTGTCACCCCCTCAAAGCTTGCTGGATGCGACGACTTCGTGCTACGGATCAACGAGTCTAGGTGCTGCCAGTTGAGAGCATGGTGTCCAATGTATATTGATACATAAACGAGACGGTGAGCGGAGAAGTCGATCTTGATACGCGTGAGCGTCGGAGGTATGTTGTGCTCCAGGAAATTGGCAACATAGCTTAGCACATGAGCTGATTGGAAGGGCGGGGAAATCTCTGGGGCTCGGATGCTGATTGAGCACAACGATGTGAGCTGTGTGAGCGTCGTCAATGACGGTGTGACTGTCAACGACAAGTCAACGATGTCAGTGCATGTTGACCGAGTAGCTGGATTTGTAACTAACTCACAGTTCCAGTTCTCGGTCCGACATAAAACAAACTATTCAAACTCGACTGTACGAAGATACGGAGAGAGTCTGTTCATCAATACCGTCGCAATTTGAGGTGCCACTCTGACCAGCTATTGACCAGATCACATCATCAGAGAAGGTTAGTGACTTTAAACACTTCCTTGAATTACCTTGATGTGTGATATGTTGACCCGGCGCACTGCGAGCCGATCGTGTGTAAGTATATGAGATCCTAGTCGTGACCGAGCTCGGACGTCCTGAAGTGAGAGGTAGCGGAGCTCCGGAATAGCAATGAGGAGCCTTGCGAGCTCGGTTACGTTCCGAAATTCAACCCCAGTGAGTGTGATTTGATGGAGAGAAGTGTATCTTCGCATCGAAGCGCAGATGGGAAGGTTCAGCTGGATAGGAATGGACATAAGAAAGTAACAATCGCACAGGAATGACCAGGCTTGTATGTTCGGGAGATGGGGGAGAATATTTGCAAGCAGAGTGTTCAGCATGGACAACCCTCGGGACCAAAACGCGGCATCAGTTCCAGACACCTCTCGTGCTCCTAGTCGGGCGGGTGGTCCGTCAAGGTGTTGGTGCTGCTTCCAGTTGAACGCTACGGTCACCGTTCTCACCAAGCCTCTCCTAGCCGATACTGAGTCAAGTACCCAATGGATTATCCTGAGCTGCTCCGGGCTCGACACGCGCACCTCTCTGTATAGGAGGGCACGACTGCGGGGCAACCATCCTTGACGTCGACAAGTGAGTGCACACGCACGGAGGGTTAGGTAGTCGTCACAGAGGAGATCAATGGTATGTTCAGCAACCTCTAGAGGCACCTTGGGTGGTATATAAGTTCAGTCCAGGGATCTGGGCCGAGATCCCGGAAACCAGGATTGCGTACTAGGGGGCGAGCGCGGGACGATCACCCCCATTACTCCATCTATGCGTACGGGTGCTCTGCGACAGTGTACCGTGTCATCCGTGAGTGTGAGCATCCGCTCTACCGCAAGATACTCCGCGCTGGCCAACCTCTCGGCGACCACCCGCACCAGGACGAGTGGTCGCTCGCGATGGCTCGCAACCAGAAGCCGTTCTTCGCCGCTGGGCATGCGAGCTGGCACTGGCTCGACAGCTCGTGCGGGCTGAGTCCCGACGAGGACGAGTGTGAGGCCTTGTGGAAAACCTCAGGAGGAAGCCGTTCAAATTTCAGACGGTGCTGTGCGCGTGGGCAGATATGATGGCTCGAACGATTAGAACGACGGCGACTCGGAGATGGAAGAACATGATGGTGGTGATGTGGTGGTGGACTCAATGCAGTCTTATCCGGTGGTCGCTGCCTAACTCGTAGAAAATGAATGTCCAATTAGCGATCAATGATAAATGTACGTGACTTGTGCTCCGCCCCGCATTGAAGCATCAACTTTCTAGTAACCATGCATCGTACATTTCTGCACTATCATAGCGTACACCATGACCTACCGTGGGACGACACACCTGTTTCTTTGCATCCACGAACCCCGCTCGTACGAAGAACTCCCGTAGCGGCAGCTGGTCTATCATAGTATTACAGCGGTATCCTGAGACGCGCTCTTGTTCTCCATCAAGAACGAGGTGAAATCCTCTCCTGGGGGTGCACAATCAGCTTGACTCCGCTGACCTTGTTGTCTTTCATGCGCGCACACCCCTCCAGCACGCCCATCAATCCTCCAGGGAGGACCTCGACCCTGTTCGGCTAAATCGCGCACCAATACATGAGCTCCCGAGTCAGACATCCTACACGACTTCAGACGACGGCGAGCAGTGCGACTCACCACCAGAACCCCGGTAGCCAGCCACTCCGTCAGGCGCCTGTACAGTTCTTCGCCGACGGCCTTGTTCGACGGAACCACGAGGCTGCCGAACACCCGCGCGATCTTCTTCGGGGCTAGCCCCGCAGCGCTGTCGCGCTCGACCTTCGCCTGGAGCGTTGTGTTGTCCCACGGGTCCGTCAGGACGAGCGAGCCCCCCGGGGCGAGCACGTCGTAGCCGAGGTTCTTCGTGGTCGCGTCCGCGATCGCGTCGTACACGTACAGAAGGGGCTTTCCGGCGGTGAGCTTGAAGATCTCGGCTTTCACTGCGTCCTCTGCGAGCGAGCGGTCGAGGATGTGCGTCGCGCCGAGAGACTTGAGGTAGTCCGTGTGCTTCATAGACGACGTGGTGATGATCGGCGAGAACCGCTGGAGCTTCGCCATCTGGATGGCTACATCACGAGTGTCAGTCAAGCTGATCGCGAGGGGTAAGAGGAGGAGCTAGAAGGACTGACCGAACTGTCCGACCGATGAAGAGCCTCCGATGATGAAGGCGGGCTGGCCTGCGAACTTGGACAGCCCGCCATCTTCCCAAGGCGCAGGGAAGTCGACGGATTGCGCCTCGGGGTGATGGCTCCAGATACCGGCCACCACAGTCGATATACCGACTGAAATCGTGGCAGCTTCGTCGAAGGAGACGTTATCTGGGATCTGTGGCCGAGCGAGAAAATAGAAGACGAGTTTACACCGTCCCGGACAGATCTCAACGTACCTTTGCAACGTTATCAGCCGCAGCGACGGTGTACTGCATGAACCCTGCGTTCATCGGGCCCACACCTGCCGGGAAAAACCTGCGCAACACGCCGTCTATAAGCTCTGGATGTACGACGGCACGCCGGTGCTGCACGTACACCTTGTCGCCTTTCTCAACGTTCGTGACCTCTGATCCTACCTCCTCGACGACCCCGGCGGCGTCGAGTCCTCCAACCCACGGATAGTTCGTGATGAAGGGCGGAGCGTACTCCTGGATCTTCCAGTCGGCTGGGTTCATCGCAGCGGCGATGACCTTGACGAGAACCTCCTTCGCGTCCGGCTTTGGTACAGGGAAGTCTGTAACAAGCTTCCAGGGCTGCTTGGGCTGGGGGACAACAAGAGCGTTCTGCGTCGTGAGAAGCATCGGGACAGCTGTGCAAGTGCTATAGAGTGAGTCTGTTTCGTAGTGGAACTCGAGTCAAACCAGCGGCACGATGCGATGTTTATATACTTACCTGCCATCTCTACTGCATACCCGATGTGCGGCACACAGCTGATCAAGATGTTCACATAGAGTCGGGATAAGAGTGGGTCTTGAGCATTGCCTAACTGTAGGCAGGCTTAACTGGGCCGCTACTGGACAGCGATTGGGCGCTTTGCATATCAGACGATCCGTTTGAAGTTTCTTGACAGTAGGTACTCACCGCCGTTCAACGTTCAACTTCAGCCAGCTTTCGATCCATGGCATACCGCCGCAGCCGCATGTTATCTCCCATTGTAAATTCTGCCAACGTACATTCAGTGCGAAACGAGGGTGGCATCTGTTATGACCGAGAGTTGAGAAAGGTGGAGAAGGACCCACGGTCTTGTCCGACTCACTGTCATCTCATCTTAGTAAATAACCTCCGGCACAGTCAGAAAAAGAACAGCGGCGGGTACGTACCAAGCCAAGCCTCGCGCCCTTCGCCTGAAGCACGAGCCTAGGCCAGTCCTCCTACGGGATGATGTCGATGACTCGGAGTGTGCGCCCTAGGTGCGAGCGCGTCGTATACGTACGCAAGATGCTGTAGTATGTCGTCATCCGAGAAATCGTTCTGCGTGTCCAAGACCAGCGCCGGCCGTAGTAGCTTTACAGCTTGTGCTAGGATGGGAGAGAGTCTTCGATGATATGGGCTGCGCCCGACGCGCCGAATCCAGATGGGAGCTTGCGACAATTGTGCGACGAGGAGGAGGAGGAGGAGGAGGAGGAGAGGAGTGCGCAAATGGTAACGCTGAGGTACGTATCGGTGCGATGTCGGGCCGGGCGGGACCGGTCGGGCGGCTTCGAGTCGGGCGAGCGACAACAACGGCCGTCGGCGACGTGCGCAACGTTCTGAACGACGGTGACACTCATGACTATGCCACGGGGACTGAGACATTCAGAGCTGCTTTTATCTTCTCTGATATGCTTGACACACGCTTATACACTTGCTTCAGTTGGTTTTCAATTCTCGCCGCTGCTACTAGTTGCTCCTTCAAGCTACATCCTGACTCTGCTTTGGGCCGCTTCCAAGTCCTTCGGCGCAGCAGGATATGTTTAACAAGTTCTGATCTTTGTGCTACCGGCTGCAACAACTTTGTGTGTCCAGCGATTTTGTCTTCCTAGGGGTCTGCGAAGATCGCGGCGTGTCGCCCATCTGGCATCTCCGAGACTTGTGAGAGAGGCATGTTGGAAGGTCGGGCAAGTGTCGTGTGGGTTGTTTTGGTGGCTCTGAATGACAGAGGTGCATACGGGTACGTCGTGAATATGCATGGTGTTTCAAAGACTACGACCTTATTCCTATACATTATGCGCGTAAAGACTCTAGCTACGACCAGACCGTTATCTCCTTCATGACCAGAAATCTCGACGCCTAGTCTCTCCCTGCTCCTGTGTCATTTTCAGACCCAGATCACACCCTCGTCGCGCAATCCAAGTATTCGTCCATCTCTTCTGAGGCTCCTGTGCTTGGCATCATCCTATGTCCGCATTACCTCTCTACGCCGACTACTCAAACTCGTATGGCTGCAATGGCAATCTGTATCAGCATCAACACATCCGAGAGCTTGACACCACATGGCATCGCATATGTCACACTACCATATGTGGCCACCGACTAGGGTTGCTTCGTTCACTGGTAGTAGTACGCCACAGCTTCAACTGCGATCACAAGGTTTGATGGCCTACTCCATGGCGATTGCGACGTCGACCCAGCGAGGCCGTGGCGCGATTCAGGACCCAGGACTCAGTACTCAGTACTCAGTGCCGAAGGAGAGCACATGAGCCGGACGGCGGAGAGTCGCGTGCATATATCGGATAATCGTCCACTCTGTGAGTTACTTGCGATTGCCTGTTCTTCGCCGTGCCGAATCACAACAGTCACTTTATCGCGTAGTTGTCTACTTACCTTGCCGACCTAAATGATGCTCCACGCTCGCGGTCGTATTGCCAGTCATAGCAAGTGGCCTCGGACAAGACGAGTTATAGCGCACTTGGGTCAGCACACCGGTAAATGATGCGGAAGTAGTAGGATAGAGGATCGTGATGTGCGTAGACCCGTCCGCATGCGTCCGCTGAAACTGACTGCATCTTCTATTTAGTTTGAAATCGCCTGTGCTGCGATCACCAACGAGATACTTCGTGGTTTTCAGGCGTCATCCTGTCGAAATGCTCATTGACGCTGTAACTCTAGGCTGTGAAATGATCGGGACACATGCTTCATTCTGCATCGCGAACGACTACGGGCAGTGTGAAGCGGAGTGCCCCGCTCCACCTGTAACGAGGTGAAGCAGAGCTATGGCTCTCATCGTTGGTAGTATCCCATACCGCGTGTCTGTTGCCTGCAACCCGCCACATTGCAGACTCTGCCCCCGACATTACAGCCTCATCATGGCACACTACAGCTACAGCCCAGAACGGCCGCAGTCTGCATATATACGGCGGCGATCGTCCTTCTTTGACCTCTCTACACAGCGCTGTGCGCCCGACTTTGCATCTCATCAACCTCTTCGTTCCTTCTACACCTACAAGATAGGATCATGCTCGCCACGCCTCTCGTCGTTCTCTCACTCTTCGGCACCGCGCTTTCGCTCTCCGTGAACTACCCGCGGGGTTCCGGAGCGACCTTCAGCGCGCGCGAGGACACGCCGCCGGACCAGGACCTGTTCAACTCTTGCCCAGGAGGCCCAGGCTCGGACAAGGTCGAGCACGCCGACAAGTGCACACTGGTACGCAGTTCAAATCAGACCCCCATTGTCTATCCTGCCGTCTGCTGACCTCGTTGGTCAGATCAACATCGTGAACAACCCGAACGTCCGCAAGTTCGCCGTCCTCGGAGATCCACAGCTCAAGTGCGTCCTTCCGACTATTTGCTCTCCACGCATGCCCGCTCACTCTCGCACCCTCTTTACATCGGCCGCTCAACCTCTCCCGCTCCCCGCTGCGCATCACATCGGATCGTATGCCGACACAGCTGCGGCGGCGCGACAGAAGACATCACCGTGCAGCTCGGCGGCTCGCAGACGGTCTCGCAGACGACGACCGTCAGCGCGAACGTGGGCGTGACGCTCCCCGAGGGGCTCAGCATCGGCGGCGGCGTCGAGAGCTCGGACTCGACGAGCACGACCGTCTCGAAGACGATCTCGTTCGCGGTCCCCCCCGGGAAGCAGGCCGTCTTCGTCGCGGGCACCGCGCACCAGTCCCAGACGGGGAACGTGCAGGTCAACTACGCGGACCGCCAGTTCGGGCATTTCATCGTGAGTGGCCCTCTGCGTCACGCGTGGCCTTTTCTGCGCTGTGTCTGACACTGAGTAATGTATGGCTTGTGCTGTGACAGTGGTTTACTGGCTCGACGATCACGAAGCTGACGCCTATCCCGGATGACGTCGAGTTCGACGTACACCAGAGTGATTGTGGTCAGTGTGCTATGGTCCTCCTGGCTACGTACGCCCATCCGTAGCTGACATGGCGAACTGTAGGAACCGACCCGCGCGACCTCTCTGCGTACAATCAATGAAGGCAGGCACTGTCAGCGTCGCCGCGGTTCTCCGATTCGTTTTCGGGGCACGAAGATGGTCAGCCGACCATGCCGTGGAGGCGGATGTCGTTCCATAAAAATCATTGGTATACTACTGCGCGCGGCCATACAGCTCCTCTGCCATGGACCGAGTTGTTAGTAACGCCACACATAATTTCTGCCGGGATACTCTAAGCAACTCATTGTAATGCGACGACTGGCTGGTATGCGTATATGGTTTCGAGGAATTCGTGCACCATGCTCGTCTTACAGCACTCATGGTGAGAAGCTGTCTGATACATCCAAGACCTGTACCGGAAGAGCCTGCCGAAGATCAGCTAACCAGTGTGTCGAACCTTGTGCGAGAGATGATCAAGAGGGGGTGGCAGATGAGAGATGACAAACGGTCAGGTATATTACACATACCTTCGAGTCTAGGTCGCTAATTATGGTTATACCTCATACAGGTCGGACTCGCCCACCAGGTGGACTGCAAGCAGAGTCCAGCCCGCCTTCTACGAACTAGAAGGCAGCCTGCATCTGGTGGTATCTGCATACACTCTGATAATCTGTCCTAGTCGTTCACGACGAACAGGAGCTCGACCAAGGCCGGCGATGGACAACACCCTAGACTCGAGAAGTGCTTGGCATTGATTTTGCCATATAAGCTCTGCCTTCCAAGCACTGAGCTCAGTGTGCTGCTTCATTCGACCTAGTGTCGTACATCTCCTACTACGTCCTCTACTCGCAGCGCGGCGCGCTCCATTCAACCCTCTCTCCTTGTCATCGCATCTCGCATCTACCGGATAGAATGCTCTCCACCGTCGTCATTCTCTTCTCTCTCCTCAGCACTTCGCTGTCCCTTTCGATAAATTACCCTCGCGGTTTCAGGGACATGTTCTATGCCCGCGACGATCCGTACCCAGGCTTCGCCGAGCAGGACCTTTTCGACTCATGTCCTGGCGGTCCTGGCTCTCAGAAGCTAGAGAACGCGGACCGGTGTACTCTGGTATGTATCGGATACGCAGCGGGGATAAATTCCGCGTTGACTGACGCACATTCTATTATCACCAGATCAACATCGTCAACAATCCAGACACACGCAAGTTCGTTGTTCTCGGGGACCCTCAACTCAAGTGCGTTATTTCCACCTTACTGGCACCGTCCTATTATCATATGGACACAACACCTATAGCTGTGGAGGTGATACGGAAGACGTCAACGTAACGCTCGGTGGCGAACAGACCATCTCAGAGAGCACGACCGTGAGCGCGGAGGTCGGCTTTGAGATCCCCGACGCCCTCAGTATCGGGGGCGGCGTCGAGAGTTCATCGGAGAAAAGCACGACGGTGTCCAAGTCGGTCCAGTTTCCGGTGCCGCCGGGCAAGCAGGCGGTATACGTCGTCGGGACGGCGCAGAAGTCTGAGACCGGGAACATCCAAGTCAACTACGGGGACCGCCAGTTCGATCACTTCATTGTAAGTTCCTTTGCTTGCTTGTGAATCTGACTTGACGCTGAGATACTGTTCGCCTTAGTGGTTCACCATCTCGACCGTCACAAGGCTCACGCCCGTACCCGATGATGTTGTATTTGATGTCCATGTTAGCGACTGCGGTATGTGTGCTCTCGCTCTCTCTGTACCTTGTGCTATGTTGACATCAGGGCTGCGTAGGCACCGATCCACGCGATCTTTCCTCTCTCAACGCTTGATGAGCTGCTTAGGTCAATTTACTAGTCACTATCTTCACCTTGATCAGCCCGGTGCGTCAGGCTTCAGGACCACATAGTACCAGGTTGCAAAAGCATTCAACAACGCAGTCGTGACAGTCATAGCAAACATGAGGCCGAGAATCGTATAAGCTCTATACAGCTGCGCAGCCCTCCCAAACGAGAATTTGCGCCAGGTTTCGTATCCATATCCTTCCGTCCTGTGATCCAGACACGAGGAACTTGCCATCGTCCGAGATGACCACATGCGTAACGCTAGCCTGGTGCTCCGTGAACCGTCTCACACATGTTCCGTCCCTCGTTCGCCACAACCGCACAGTCTTGTCCGCGGATGCCGTCGCAACATACGTTCCATCTGGAGAGAATGCGAATGCGAGTATGCGCGCATGGTGTCCGCGAAGCACGAGAGACCGTCCGTGTCTTGAGCTCCGACCCTCCGAGAGATGCAGTACTCTCAGAGAATGTCCGTGCATCTCCTCTTCGCTGGGTACTAGCCGCCAGATCTCGCTCTTATCGGGAAAGGTACTGGCAGGCGTATCGTTTGAGATCCAAGCGAGATGCGTCGCGTTTCGCGCAAAGGCGAATGAGGGCAAGGGAGGAATAGTGGGGCAAAGGCGAACCGGTCGGCCAATCAGAAGTCCCGTCCTGACATCCCACTGCCATATTCTTCCCCCGTTCGATATACCCAACAAGGAGTTGCTGCTCGGGGAGAACGCGGCCGCGAGAATCTCCTCGCACGCTGTGCCGTCGGCGTGGGATGTCGGTAGCGTGTATTCCGAACGGAGCGCTACTTCGTTCGTCTGAAGGTCCCATATGAGCACCGTCCCGGGATTGTGCCAGTCTGCGAGCCAACGTTCATTCTGCGCGACAGCAAAGGCCCCTGAACGGAGCGAAGATCGCTTTGGGGGCGGCCGGGGGAGCGCGTCGAAGATCCCCTCCTTACTCTCCATGTTGAACGCGCAGAAGACGCCGTCGCTGGTGATGAAGATAAGCCTGGATGGAGAGAGACAGACAAGTGTGATGATGCGATCTGTCATCGTTGACTGCCATATACCACGACAGTTCGACAGGTACCCTGCGTTGTCGTTGAAGTCAATTGCGTGCGCGGCGTCTAGGAGCAGGAGACCGCAGGGGTCGGCGGCAGTGAAAGCGAAATACCGGCTATTGAGAGATGAGTAGACGGGAGCATGACACATGGTGGTTTTTTCGATGTACTCGGTTCCTGTTATTCCTTCAATCTCCATGTCCCAGATGGTAAAATAGCTCCAAGTGTAGCTGACGATCCATCGGGAGGATGGAGAAATATTGAGGGAGATGAGTCTACCGGAGGTTCGTCCGTACTCCGCTAAGTCACCATTGCTCCAGTAACCTTTAGACGAAATCCCATCTACCATGGACAATGTCAACGACATTCACAGATATCTTAGTTAAGCGATATTGCAATGTGTGAACTTACTGGTTGTAGCATCAATGGTGAATGCAGCTTGTATGGTAGACTGCGGTAGAAGGATAGCCAGACTGGAGTTCCACCGATTTATGAGCCGTTCCGTAGCGCATGGCCAAACAAAAGTGAACTTTCGGAAGCCTGGGTACCTCTCAAGAACGCGACAAAGGTGTTGATCAAAACGATGCCATGCGTCAGCGGCACGTCTATCGTTGACAGAATGGAAGAGATGGGAGGATAAGCTGTACGTCGAGAAATTGGTGTAGTCAACTTGAATTGTGACGATCGCGGATATAAGGTTGGTCAGGAGATCACTCATGTAGGCCAGATATGCCAGGGTATAGTTGGTACCCAGCCCTGTTGCATTGATCCGAAGCGATCGAAGGTTTGCAAAGTACTGAACGGAGTCGGGAGGTATGACATCTGCATAATCACTATTTAGTACCAGCCTTGAGAGAGCTATAGATACTCACAAGTATTTCTTTCAAGATCAGTGAACTGAACTTCGAGCGCGAGCTCCTCAATTGATGACGAGAACACGGAGAGCAAGAACTGAAGCAACTCGGATGTTGCTGGCCAGGATTGCTGCAACTAGGGATTCTCACGTGAGCGCGAAGATCTAATCAGAAAAGCAAATATATCTGACTCACTTGTAGCGTTGGAAGTCGACGTTGTGCACGAAAACAGGACCAAGATGTGATCGCAAGCGCAGATGATACCTTTCCAACGGAGACATAGTGGAGCCGTAGAGCTCGCAAGGTCGGGAGGGCAGCTAGCAACTTGCCTAGATCCTCCGTGGTGTCGAAATGCACTCGAATGAGTCGCAGCTCTTGAAGAGTCATAGAATATGTCTTGTGTATTGCGAGGAAAACCGGTCTTGTTCTCATAGTATATGCATGGACTGCGTCCGCCTCGTGGTTCCAGGTCTTCACGTTTCGAATGTATGGTAAAAGAAGTCCTGCAATGCTCTCGAGTGCCACTGTCGGAACCAATCGTGGATAATTGTCCGATCCGATGACCTGCTCTTCTTTGTAAACCGTTTCGATAGCGAGGATCAGCAGTCCGAGAGCTGGCACAGATTGGAGGCGGCGATGAAGGGAATACAGCTGCCCTGCATTTTCGATATGAACCGTGTGGTAAAGATGAGCACGACATCGTGCGAGCCATGTCGAACAGACGAGTGCGCAAACAAGCAAAGACGTGCGGTCGTCCCACAGATCATCGAGGATGTGCTCCACGAGCTCCAGGGGAAGGGGAGCCATGATAGTCAAGGACGTCGAGGAAGGCGATTGCGGCCGCAGTACATAACACATCTGACAAGTTCGTGGGAGAAGTTGCCAGAACAACAAGGGGGCCTTGACTGCCTGCGAGACGCTCATCTGGGGGAGCGTTCTTACTCCGATGCATTCCAGATACAGTCGCGACTACATAGTAGTACATGAGTCCAATGTCGATAGCACCTTGGCAAATACAGCAAGAAAGCGAGGGGAGACAACAGCGATACACGGCGAGGGACGAGGGGCGCGAGACGAGAGCACAGCAGGGAATACAACCCGGTGTGGTGTCACACACATACCAGGTCACAAGAATACAAGCAAACAAGACGCGGGCCGCGCAGTCCCCACTCAATACAACTCCGTCCCGAACACTTCCCTGATCTTCTGCGAGAAGTCAAACGTCTTGCGCACCGTCGCCGCGCTCGTCGTCGTCGGCCGCGTCCCAGGCGAGTAGCTCTGCGCGTGTCCCTGGTTCGCAAGCGCATTCGGCCCCTGCCCGAGCACCCCCGCGCCTGCGACCGCCCCGTGCGCGTGGTTGCAGTACTGGCACGCGCACATACACACACGCGTGAACGCGACGCTGTCCCGCACCTGCACGAGCTTGGTGGCCATCGGCCACCCGAGCGGCTCGAGGTCGGTGGCCGCGAGCGTGTCTTGCTGCGCGAGCTGGATGAGCGCGGGCTCGATCCAGGTCGGGATCTCGTACGCGCGTGCGAGCACGATGCGCGCGACGGGTGCGCGGACGAGCCGGCCGAGCTCAACGATCGCTTTGTCGCGGATCGCGTCGAAGAACCACATGCTGGAGAGCTTGAGGACGTGCGTCCACTGCTCCTGGGTGAGGGGACGCGTGGCGCCGAATGCCCTGTGGTGGCAACGGAGCAAAGGAAATGAGCACGGGCAATCTTTCGTTGACGGAATCTGTGAGAACAAGTAGCCAGTCGTCGAAGACACGCCCCTGCCTCGTCCAGAGGACGCAGGAGGATGAGCACACCGGGATGTAGATATGACCTTGTTCGGAGCAGGCACTCCCGGACGCGGCCGCGACACCGCAGTTTCCGACGCTTGCAAGAACCATGGCATCGAGTCCACCGTTGCATTGCGTGAGTGCGGCCGAGTTCATACGCGCGATGGGGAGACCATTTGCGCCCGCGTGAGCATATGCACCCTAAATGCGACGCTCTGTAGCAGACCTGGCCAGACTGACTCCTGACCAGGTATGACGGCGGAGGGCTCGGATAGCGCGAGTTCGACAGGCGCTAGACAGTGGAGCGTGATAACCCCCCACCCGTGTCACCAGCCGTAGTACTAGTAGGACATGTCTCTACCTCGGTCCTCTTTTTCGGACCGAGGCAGAGACACGCGTACCACGGCTTGTTACGAGATCATCAGCGCACATAGGCACAGTCATGAATGTAATTCCGCTCGCGTTTGCGAGTCGTGCTCACGCGAATGTCACGGATTCTGGAGGCGTCAACCAGTCTTGCGACTTCTCATAGAATGAACACGCAGAGTGACCTTCGATACATCCATACGGGGTCCACCAAACGGTTAGGGAACGTCTCTTTTCCTTTGCGAGACGCGCCCTAATCGGCTGGGGATGTAGAAGGGCGAGGCGTGGTAGGACAGTTTGTTGATTTACGACCAACCGGGCCGAGACAAGGAGAGGTCCTGTCTCACGGACGTCTTGCAGGAACGGCAGGATGGACGGACACGGGAAGAACAACACACTCACGGGGGGAACAAGACCCTCAGAAGGGACCGGAACTCTGCTTCGGTCACTCCGACGAGGTGAATCGGATGCTCATCTGTCCCGCCTTCGGCCCCGTGCACATGATCTTGAGAGGGGAGAGAAAAGGTCGAGGCGAATGCGGCGGAGTCCTGTTCGAACGGCCGACGCGCGACTTTGAATAGGACGTCCTCGACCTAGAAGGGCGATCGTCAGCAGCCAGCAGCAGTAGCTAGCAAGTTTGACATGCCTGAAAGACGATGTCCCTGCAATAGAACTCCTCGTCACGTCTGGGCGAGAGAGGAGGAGTGATCAAGACGGTGTCGGACTCGTTTGAGGAGGGAGTACGAGGCTCCATCGCTGGGCGTAAAGAGACCATCCAGAGTCGAGACTGAGTTTGTTATCGTGTGAGACTCACAGATGAGGACAGGAAAGGAGGAGAAGGGTGTTATGTGTTTGAAGCCTTCGTTTTCCGGTTAGCGATCGACTCGGGGTGCTGCGGTAGGAGAAGACGATGAGGGGAAAGAGGGATGACCCGTGCGAGGAGGAGAGCGTAACGTTTAGTACATCGCAGGAGTAGAAAGCTGGTCCTTGTCGTCGACGAGATGACCTTTGAGGTTGGTTGCTGGACAACCTGTGGACGTCGACGGACAACCGTGGCCTTGTTCTCGACCTGCAACTTTTGCAATTGCACGGCGTACTTCCTTAGGCGCCCGAAACCAAATACGCTTGGCGTCTATTTGCGTCTCTCTTGTCCGAAACTGTCTACTACTTACACCTGTCACTTGCTATGTTTTTTGATCATTCATTTGTATCCCGCGTACAAGTAAAACTGCGGCCATGGAAGTAGTCTATGTAATCTGGGTCCGCGAACTCATCAACTCTATTTGCCGTCCGTACATATTTTCCGGTCGGTACGGCCGTCTGGATAAAGGTTTATTTTGACTTTCTTGTTTACTCCAGATGCGGTTTCTCTACAGGTCTCTGGTCTTCCCGCCAAGACAGGCTCTACGGGCGCGTTCTCTGCAGAGAACGCTCTTGTTATCTTCTATGAAGGTGTTCTCCTTCGCAAACGGATTCAGTGTCAGCAGCAATTCCTCGATGGAATTGTGACGCCACCGTCTCCGATAACATTCACACTCCAGCAGAACGTGAGTGCGCGTCGAGTGCGCGTCTGTACTCTTCCGCATGAAGTTGCAATTAACCTGCTCTACAGGGAAGAAGTTGTGCTTGTACAACCAGATTGGGCGCGGTGCAGAGTCGCTCAGCACCATCCCCGATAGGAGAGCCTCGCCATATCGGTATTCGAGCCTCCGTGAACTTTCAAAGCTGGACATCTGAGATCACTAGGAATCATCGGCATCGGCAATCTCAAGAATCCGTTCCCAAGACGGTAGGTAACTCGGTGAGCGCAACTGATCATCTCGTCACGTCGAAATCTCTCGCAATTGCCGCTGAGTCAGTGTGTTGTCCGACTATGGATCTGCTCTGGGCACCATCCGTTGCAGCGGGCTCACAGCGAGTGGTCAATACCGACACGGAGAACCGTGGTCAGTGCCGACACGGTGAATCGACGCTGACATGAGCATACTGCACCGTATACAGGTCCACCTCCGATCGGGAATCGCCAGCGCCAAAGGCCGAAGCGCTCGTGGGCCCACCTTGGACCCCGAGTACTGAACGCGTCGACGACGACCGACCAGAGGTACCATGACATACAAGGGTGTAAATATCCATCTGCTACGGACAGGTACCAGCTCGGTGAGGGCGTATAAAAGGCGCACTTTCGCTGCACCCTATTCCTAACCAACTCTCATCCTTTGCGCAACACAGTTAACCTCACACACGTTGAACAAGACGTCGCCATGACCCCGACTATCCAGAAGATCTCAGCTGTTCCCCAGCCTCACCAGCCCTGGGCAGTCATCAGCGACTGGCCGGTCCAAACCCCGGGCGCGAACGACATCCTCGTCAAAGTCTACGCCGCCGCCATTAACCCCTCAGAGTGGAAGATCCAGGCGTTCGCACCGCCCTTCATCTCTGAGTACCCGTTCATCGGTGGCTTGGATGGCGCCGGGATCGTAGAAGAGGTCGGCGCGGAGGTCACCACTTTTGCCAAGGGTGACAAAGTGTGAGTGTCTGGCCATGTCCCGCACGCTTCCAGCCGCTGATTCGTGCTCCCGGAACAGCTTCTTCCCTGGCGATTTCAGTCAGCTGCATGCGACCTTCAAGCAGTACACCGTCGTTCCCGCGAACATCGTTGCCAATGTACGCCGTATCGCTACAACCGTACCGGCCAAGACTAACATGCCTCGCACACAGATCCCCGAGAAGATCTCCTTCGACCAGGCCGCGTCGATCCCGGTCGCACTCGCCACCGTCGCGACCGGTCTCTGGAGCCACCACCCCGACGCCGAGTCCGTCGACTTCCCCGCCCCCTGGGAGGCGGGCGGCACGACCAAGTTCGCCGGGCAAGCCGCGCTCGTCATTGGGGGCTCGTCCTCCATCGGCCAGTACGGTCAGTCGTCCAGAGCCCCCATAACCCCCGCGGTCCCCGGCTGACACCTCCTTTGGGATCACAGCCATCCAGATGGCGAAGCTCCAAGGCTTCTCGCCGATCATCGCGACCTCCTCCCTCAAGCACGCGCCGTTCCTCCAAACCCTCGGCGCGACACACGTCCTCGACCGCACGCTCCCCACCCAAGCTCTCGCCAGCGCGCTCGCCGCGCTCCTGGGCAGCAAGCCGCTCGCATACGCGTTCGACGCAATCTCCGAGGAGGACACGCAGCATCTCGCGTACGACGCGCTCGCCCCGGGCGGCGCGCTCGTCGTGACCGACCCGCGCTCCGCGCCGCTCCTGCAGCCGAAGCTCGCACGGGACGCCGCGGCGGGGCTCGCCCCGAAGAAGATCGCGCACCCGTTCGCGAGCTTCGCGCTGCCTGCGAACGCGGCGGTCGGCGAGGCGCTGTACAAGCGCGTCACGGACTGGCTCCGCACCGGGACTCTTGTGGTACGTCGTGCTAGCCGTGATGAATTGCGGAGGTGCTGATGCTTGGGGGTGCAGCCGAACCGTGTGGAGGTCCTCCCTGGCGGTCTACAGGGCGTCGGAGAGGGAAGCGAGCGCATGCGGGAGGGCAAGGTCAGCGGGATCAAGCTGATCGTCCGCCCGCAGGAGACCGCTTGAGCGTGTCAAGCTGCAAGCAACGCGGGATGCGTTAGAGCCGATCGAAATGCCCCAAGTATCATGTCATGCATCATGAGCTAAACGTCTTATAGTGTTGCATAGAAATGAGCTGTAACTGTCACTAAATTGGGGACGACCTATCTCAATGAGAAACTGATATCGTGACTGGGCCGGTCGGCGGTGTCGACTCGGCACGGCGTTCAATACGAGTACAAGTCACTAGGGGACCGACGGGATGCACCGTCACAGCTAAGTATTGCTCTTTCGTGTCCTTGATAATAAATCTTGAACGGTACGTATGCATGTCGAGTACAGAAGCTCGAGTGAGGATCTGAGTCAGTGACGACTTTCAATTTGACGGACTCGGAGGAGTTACGACTCCGAGTCCCCGCTGGAAAAGGTAGCTTAGACGCCAGCTGTAGCGGCAACGGCCGACGTAGGCGCCACGCGAGTCAAATTATTCTTGACTGCATTCAACTTCGAATTCCATGTCGTCTTCCTCCCATGGCTTTATCTCATGTACAGCTTGACATCAGCGCTCCAATACTTCTGCAAGACCTCCCATCCAGTGAAACTGGCCATAGAGTCATCGATCTGCGCCGACAAGTGCCGACCGATTGTGACCTATCAAGCACGGACAACAGTGGTAGACGTTTGGCCTCAGACGGGTTCAAAGACTTGGCAGCGCGACGGAGTCGAGCGCACGATTAAATTTAAGTCGAAAATGCACCACACGGGCGAACTACCACATGCTATGCCCAAGGACGAGGAAGGTGCATAATTCCGCTCGGTAGATGCATTACTGACGTAGTACCTTTCCTTCGTCCACCACCATGGCACCCGCGATTCCCCTTCGAAGTGGTGGAACATATCATTGACTCCCTCGCTGACGACCGTCTTTTGCTTCTCGCATGCGCTCTCACCTCCCTCCGCTGGACAACTAGGATTAACTCTCACCTGTTTCGGACGCTCCTCATGCAGACTCTCAGACAGCTCTATTCACTTCATCGCACTCTCACCTCGGATCTTACTCTTGGATTATATTGATCAGCCGTCGTAATCATTTGCAACACCCTTATCCAAGAAATGGATGCAGGCGTCCGACCATCATCGAGCCCCACGCCGCCGTCGAGAGCACCACGGTCTGTCTTCGCCCCCACCTTCCGAACCTACGGAGCTGGTCGTACGAGGTCAGTAGTCCACACTAAGCGCAAGTTGTATGCGACTATGTTCACTGGCTATATGTCGCGTCTTCGCGCATCTCTTCGATCGCGATTGAGACCACTCTCCGTGAGTTGGATCCTACTATAATCGCCCTGGTTCGAGCTGTCACTGATACATGTGTTAGTGCTGCTATGTCTCGCCTGAATTGGCTCGCGTACTCCGGCTGATCACGGCTCCATCCGTTGAAGTCCTCACTATGAGCTTTGCGCTTAGCGATCATCCATAATTCGAAGAGATTGAGTGTAAGAAGCTCGCTCATGGCAATTAGGCATATTGATGGATATTATCGAACAGATATAATATCCTCAAAGACTCTTTCGAGCTACATTCGACTCCGCGCTCTCCGATTACTGGCAACCGCACTCTACTTAGACTCTACTCGTATCACGCACCAGTAAACCTTGATTATCTTTCCAAGGTCTTGAAGGACGCCCTTCCGCACACCGTCACATGGCTGTATATTGACTACACGAAGCTCTCTACAGTCAGTATGTTTGCCTACTTCGATAACAGGAATACATCCATACTGGCATGGATACACACAGCGCCAGCGACTTTGGCAGCGAGGATTGGATTCGGTCCAACACTCGAGAAATCATGGCCTCTCTGTCCGGCGTTCAAGTCGTCACTCACGTGTGCCTCTCAGACAAGAGAATTGTATTCATGGGAGACGACGATGTCATACGCACCATCGACATTGCAACTGACGAAGAAACAGCCATTCATCACAAACAAACCCGCTCGCAACCCTCGGAGCTCTGTCATGGTGCCTTCCTCGTCTCTCTCGACGAGCACTGGCTGGCCGACTGGCATACACGGGGCACCATACGCGTATGGAACCTCGCAGCCAAGGCCCCGAGTCTCCGCATGGAATTTACTCTCCCGCCGTCGCATGGGCATGGACACGAAGAGATCCTCGCGGCCGCTTCCTCGCCGCACGACATCTCCTTTATAGGCGTGTCTAGTCGCGGAATGCTCTGGTCCTGGGATATTGCGACCGGCATCCCGCTCCGTCGTCCGAATCCCGCACTCTCCACTCCTACAGCATTGGTCGCACCCACCATCTCGTTCTCGGGCGACGGGACGCACCTCGCATGGACAAGCAATAGTACCTCCGAGTTTGTCGCGGATCGTCTTCGGAGTCCAAGCTCGGACACAGCGCGCCCATTCTCGCGTTTTCCTTCTCGCCGGACGGGAGATATGTCGCGACCGCATCGACCAACCAGTCGGTGCGGCTCTGGTGCCCGCGCGACGCGCTCTGCGTGAGGAGGTTCACGGAGCACTGTGGGCGCGTTACGCACGTGGCTATATCAGAAGACATGATCTCGCGGATCTCAGGCGAAGAGGATGGTACTGTACGGATCCGCAAAATGGACGATATTCTGACTTGGGAGAACGTTTGGGCATAAGCTGTAGCTTGTCATGGCTCCCGCATGGTACGATTCCCTCATCGGATAGCATCTATTCTAATTCTTCGCCTTGCATCCTTACAGTACAAGGTTGGTGCGCCCCATATGCAATATCTAGGTTGTACCTCTGAAAGGAAGGGAACCCGAAACACCGCTCACGGCGTCATCTTGACTCATGGCCATGTGGTCATGGTTTAATTTTGGTCAGAGCTGCTAGCTCCTCTTCTCCCTTGGCCACATCGTTCGCAAACGCATCACCGAACACCCGCTTGATGAGG
Organism: Daedaleopsis sinensis; assembly: GCA_033807695.1. Lineage (NCBI taxonomy): Eukaryota > Fungi > Basidiomycota > Agaricomycetes > Polyporales > Polyporaceae > Daedaleopsis > Daedaleopsis sinensis. Next base: position 163,544 of record CM066301.1, read on the forward strand.
GTCATCTTGTATCCCTTCTCGCTAAAGCTTCAACACCGCCGCCACGCACCCCGCGATAGTCAGAGCCCGTTCATCATTGCAGGCTCAGGATCAGCACTCACTCGACTCGGTCCCCGATCGGCCGCCTCCACTCCTCGCGATACCGCATCACGTTCGCGGCGAGCTCGACGCCGAGCGTATAGTACTCGTCGACCTGGAGCGCATCCTCACGCTGGAGCACGTCCTCGAGCGCGGTCGGAAGGAGCATCTTCGCGTCGTACTGCCGCGCGACGGCGAGGCGGACGACGCAGTCTTCGCCTTGCGCGATGTTCGCGAGGGCGATGAGCCTCAGCGCGTCGAACCTCCAGCGTGTGGCGAGCCTGATGACGTTGAGCCACGAGGTCGGTGCAGCCATAATCTTGCAGTCGATACTACGGGCGAGGTGCAGAAGATGAGTGGAGGGGCGCTCCGGCGAGCGTACACTGAGACTCACTGGTACGGAGCGGCTATGAGCACTTCGAGGAAGTCCCGGAACTCTTGGACTGTGGTCTCCTCGAGGAGATGAGCGGCTCTCTTTGACTCCCTCGGGACGCTAGTGTCTGCGCTGACGGTCTTGTCACTTGGGCCCAGCTTGAGTAGTCGACAGAAGTACTCCGATTCCTCCAGATGGTGCTGGGGTATACGAAACAAGGTGCGCTCCACCTAAGCGAAGTTCCTAGTGAGCATGCTATTCCGAGTCGTATAACATGGCTCGTGCATCAAGCGCGATACTGACCTCGAACGTCCGAAGGTGGTAGTAGAAGTCGGGATCGCGTGTGCTTCTTGCCTCCACGGGCGACACGGACTGGGAGTCCTGGCGCTTCATTGACGACCAATGGGGGGGACGTGTGATGAAGTAGAGAGTAGAGCTGCTCACTAGGAGGGCGGTGGGCCTGTGATCAAATACGTGCCTCATATAATCCGTACGCTTGGACACGACTATGGAAACTACAATTCTACTATCGCAGGACCGAACGACTTGCCACAGAGCTGATTAGGTTGCGAAGGTCGCTGGAGTACAAGATATCGCCGTATATTGTTGCGGTAGAGCCAGGCCGCGGATCTCAAGGAGATGCAACAAGAAACAGTCGTAAACGGATACTCATACACTGTTCATCGCACCAGTGTGAGTCGCTTTTGCAGCCTCCTTCACCTCCTTCGCGAATGCAGATCCGAATACGCTCTCGAGATAGCCGTTACGAATCCGTTCGACGTGCCTAAATGTGTCTCTGTGGTAAAGCAAGTGTTCACATGAATTAGAAAGTGTTATGCCCCGTACGTTCAAACCGGCATTCACATACCGGATTTTAGCACCGTGCCTCCGACACTTCTCCCGGTACGTGACGACGTTCACAAACGTCTGTGAGCCGAGGAGCTCGTGGTCTGTAGTATCGAGCGGGCGGTCGCGGTCCACTATATCGTCGAGAGCGGCTGGGAGGAGGTCTTTGACACCAAACTGAGTTCCCACCGCGAGCCGGAGGGAAGGGTCCTCAAGCTTGCGAATCTGCGCGATGACATCGGCGCGGAGCGCGTCGAACCCCCAAATTGTTGCGAGTCTCATGACGGAAATCCACGCAGACGCACTGAACCTGCTGGTTGTCCTGTACAGCAGTTGAATAAGCATGTAAGGTGCACACGTAAAATAACGGGGAAAAGATGTACGTACGTTTGCTGGCGCGGGGAGAGCAAAAACCGCAGAAAGTAGCGGAACTCATGCTCTGTGGCGTCCGTCAGGGCGTACCGGGGCGAGGTCCCGGACCAATCAGATGGCCCGCTGAACAAGTATTGGAAGAAAGACGACTGCTCAAAAAGATATTTCGGTAAGCGAAACAGGGTTTGCCCAATCTGCGGCTGAATCAATCTTGAAACAAAGTAGAGACGAGTCCAGATAGCTGATAGCATACCTCGAAATCCACGAAGGCCAGGTAAAACTCGTCATCGGGGACTGGGACAGTGCTTGTAAGCATGGTGAGATGACGTCCGAAGAGGAATGTAGCAGCGATTGACATACCGGCGGTGTCACGATGCACGGTTTATATGCCATCGGTGAGGTGGAGATGGTACCGCAGCACAGGGCGACGATCCTCCTTGCGTTTACGCTCCGAGCAGCAGCGTGCTATGCGAATCAGTACGATCTCATGCTTGCATAGTCATGTAGAACGAATCGGGGAATATAACTACCGCTAATTCAAATCTGTTGTCAAAATTCCCTAGTATGAAGTCTCCACGAGGCCCGCCGCAACTCATGGGTTCCTTAGTTCATCAAAAAGGGTTATCCTGGAAGTGTCTCTACTGGTAGTGTGCCTGCATACCTTCAGAAGGCAACTTGAAGGGAATCGCTTGAATATGCATTCGTGTACGATGTCCGAACCCGGCGGGTAGGGTGCCATGACGTCCGAGCGAGCAAATCGCCTATCTGCAAGGCTGAGAAGTTAGAAGTACAGGTAGAGGACACTTAAGCACTTACGCAAGGTACGTAGATTGTCGAGCGGGTCGTCGGTCGAGTTGCTCCTAGCCGAGCACGTAGAGGTACCCACTGCGTGCATCCCCAGATATCAAGCCCTTTGACACGCTGCCAAGTCGGCTTGAAATGTTTGTGACATCCTTCACCGACAAAGGACCCTTTGTCTGATTCAGTGACAGGAAAGATGGGGGATGTATGTCTTGCGCACCGAAATCTGGGGATGCATGCGGTGGGTTGGGCCGTAAGGAGTTGGTTAGGCGCCGAACGATCCTTTCCCTTCGTACCGTCATCGTCAAGTCGACCAGCCAGCCCCTCCGGCATTTCTGCGACCCTCGACCCTTTTATTTAGACTATAGAGCCTTCTCCGAGCCGACTTGCGTCACCCCGAGTCGTCGACTACCTCTTGAGAACCCAAGTAACTCGTCGAAGCCGTCCGTCGCGTCGCATCGATAAGCGCTCGTCGACGTGACAGCGCATACCTGCCCTCATCCTCTCCTTTCTAGTCGGATATCTTGCAGGTACCGTAGACCCCTCCGGAACTGTAACTCTAGAGTGTAGGCATGCTTAATGTACACGTCAAGATCACCAGACGCGGTCGAAGTCCGCCTTTTCTCGTCGGATAGGCGCCGGCCCCGGTCATGCTCGACAAGTCGAACCTCGCAACCCAGTCCATGCGGAGCCCCTGAGAACGCCTTCGGCGCGTCGTAGTGAACGTAGGACCTGTGTTTAAACAGTACGCCAACTTATTCTGCTCTCATTAACACGATTTGAAAGCTTCTTCTTTTGACCTCGTTCTAGTACCAGGCTCACTTTTCCTTCACAACTTGAACAGGGGTGACCGACTTGCCCCTCACACCGTTAGAGTTGTGCTTTGATCATTCTAGGTATATAATAAATATCTACTTACTAGACAACGCGACCGTTTCAGATGCCATTTGACGTATTGGCCATTTCTACTTCCACTTGCGTTTCTCAGTTCTCCAGCTCTCGTCCAGGATCCAAGTACCGCTCCTGTAGTCAACTTCGTCTTGAACGTCCGGGACCTCGCCCTGCGGAAGAAACTCCTCCATCGTGTACAGGCACACCGTCCCATCGTCAGCTCCCGAGACCAGGAAACGTCCATTCCCCGAGATCGCCACGTGAGTGACCCCTCCGTTCAAGTGGCCCTTCAACGTCTGGATACACGCTCCGTCACTCGTCCTCCACACGCACACCGTTCTATCCGCGGAGGCTGTTGCAATGTACGCGCCCCTAGGTGAGAACGCGAATGCGTGTACTGGCGCGCTATGTCCGTGCAGGTGGAGCATCGTATAGGGTCGTTGAGCGAGATCGACAATCGTCGCACAGTGGCCACTCGTGGGAGCTGATGTATCCGAGCGAAGCGGTGGAGATGGGTTCGAATGTGAGTCCTCGGTGGACGTCCAGGCAGCTAGCATACCGTCCCGGGCAAACGATATGTCAGAGTTCTGTGCGAAGGTGACCATATCGTTGATTCTTGTTAGGCGTCCAGTCGGAACTCCCGTCGTGACGTCCCAACGCCAGACCCTGCCATGGGTCGTGATCGCAACGAGAGTGGCGCGGTGTGGATCGAACGTCGGCGTTAGCACCTCTTCGGGTGTCAACCGCGCAGTATATGCGTGGTGCGGAGCTGCTCACCGTATGTGTTAAGCTTGTACTGCTTCACGTTGAATGGCGTGTTGTTCCTGCTTTCCGAATAGAGTATCGGTGTAGTGCATGACGCTGAGGACGTCCGAGCCGTGCGGTCTCGCAGGCCCCCGCAAATACTTACAACGAGAGCAGAAATACTTCTCAACGGGGTTGTCGCAAAGGTCGCCATACCTGGTCAAGTAGTTGTTGAGGTTACGAGACGAGTGCGAGAGCGAGCGAGCGGGCGAGCAAGCGAGACGGGAGCGGGACGGATTGTCCTCGGAGAGCGCCGGGGGGAAAACGGAGTGTATGGGCGCGAGAGGTCAATCGCGTGGAGAATACAAACGTAAGCTACCCGGTATAAGTACGTAGACTAATTAGGGGCAACTATTCAAACTCAGACTGTACAGTAATACTGACTAAGCGATCGCGGGCGCCTGGGCCCGTCTAGTACGAGCTCGAATACACTAATCTAATAGCCTAAACGTAACACGACCCCTCGAGCGATGTACTAGACAATCTAACAGGTCGCTACATTAGGACGAGTGATATGATCAAGCAACGGTGCAATGAGGAACACAATGTAAGGTAAAGGAAAAGAAATGGAGATATCAAACCAAATTCATCAAAAATACGGCGCCAAAAGGGGGGGTTACGGGGCAACGGAATAGAGCGGGCGGAACGTACGGTGCGACCCCTCCTTCTATAACGAGTGCTCGGCGCGAGCGTACGCGGCGGGCGCACCAGCGGGAGCGGCCTGCTTCGGGCAGGTGGAGCGGTAGTGCCCTTTTTCGCCACAGTTGTAGCACGTGATCCGCTCGATCGGGGTGCGCGGAGCGCGGGCGGCTGCGAGTGCGGAAGCGGGAGCGGAGTCGGGCGGGGAGACGTCCTGGCGGGAGTCTTCGTTCAGAAGACGCTTGACGACGAGTTCGACCGTGAGGTCGCTCTCGGGGGTGGCATCGAGCGTAACGACAAGGTGCTCGAACGAGGCGGGGAGGCCACCAGTAAGGACGAGAATCCGGTCTTCATCGGTGATTGAGGCGCCGATCGAATCGAGTCGGAAGGCGGCGCGACGGACGTCCGCGATCCAGGCGGCCATCGTCTGGTCATCGCGCTTACGCATCTGGAAGAAGGCGCGGCGGCGCGCGAGGCGGGTTCCGAGACCGCGCGCCTGATGGACGGTCTGGAGCTCGGTCCACAGTTCGGAGGCGACGGCATGGTGGGCGTGGGCGAGCTGAGCCGGTTCGAGGCTCAAGATTATCTCGGCGCAGGCGGAAGCGTTCTTTTTGTTCCAAGAGCGGACGGCGGGGGAGTTCGGGGAGCCCATCGGGCGGGTGACATCGCCGGACGCGATGGGCCACAGGTCCTGGCGGACGAGGACAGCGTACATGAGGACGGACCACTCAGCGTAGTTGGTGTCGTCGAGCTTCATGATTGTGGGCGCCATGGTCGGTTCGATTCGGATGGTTCGGTTCGGGGGTTCGGTTCGGTTCGCGTGGTTTCAATCGGGGGCCACGGTTCGGTTCGTCGGCTGCGCGCGGTTTCGATCAGGGGCCGCGGTTCGGTTCGGGGTGCTCGGATGACCTCCGAGTGAGGTATACGCGATTGTGTTGAGGTTACGAGACGAGTGCGAGAGCGAGCGAGCGGGCGAGCAAGCGAGACGGGAGCGGGACGGATTGTCCTCGGAGAGCGCCGGGGGGAAAACGGAGTGTATGGGCGCGAGAGGTCAATCGCGTGGAGAATACAAACGTAAGCTACCCGGTATAAGTACGTAGACTAATTAGGGGCAACTATTCAAACTCAGACTGTACAGTAATACTGACTAAGCGATCGCGGGCGCCTGGGCCCGTCTAGTACGAGCTCGAATACACTAATCTAATAGCCTAAACGTAACAGTAGTGTGAGTATCTTTGCAACCCGTCTATAAACATATACGTACTGTGCATTCAAACTGGCCTTTCCGTAGCTCGAAAAACCGTCACAGACCCGCTACAGCCTAGGAGCGGTCTCTCCACGAGGGTCTCTCGAAGCTCGGAGACCAGACGCATAGTCACGACTCCGAGTCGGGGCGACAGGACGCGTCTCGGTCGGTGACACAGGAGGCTGAATGTCCACTTTGTGAAGATCCGAATGACTCGGACGAGGCAGCTCATACTCATGTCCTATGTGAGCTCTGGATGGCCGAGGATCTGTGATTCAAAACAAGGAGCTACAATCTGGGAGTTGTGAGTCATTGAGGTATATTCCTTGCAGTAGCCGCGCCTTTCCCTCCAGGATGATGGATCCCATACGCTTCACTCGTTCGGGTGGGCTAGTAGTTAATCCATCAGACGACCTCATTCGGCATTTCGACAATTCTGGCGCGTAAACATGGATCCAGTGATCCACACAACTAAACGAAGAGTTGCTCCAGCTCCGTCCTGTCTCAGCCTAATCACCCTAGACTCACCGACTTATGGGTATCGTACGCAGATAGCCTGCGTTCGAGTTCCTCGGAGGAGGATATCAACAGGTCCGAGTCTTCGAGCTGAACTGTGATAAATTGATGAGCCTGCACGCAAAATCTATGAGAAATAACCTTTTTCGTAAGTATATCATGGTCGCATGGTCGCATGAAGACTGGGAAATACTGAGATGTACACTGGAGACTTGGCAGAGCGAGCGGGGTGCCGGGAATCATCGGAAGATACTATATTACGTAGGCATGTTCATCGGATGTCGACGGAACAGAGGGCGCTTCGTGCAAGTTCGCGCTGCGGGGCGCCTTTGACGCTCTTTGACGTTGGCTCTGTTCTCGTTGTCAATGTCACCGTCCAGGCTACTAGTCTCTACCACCTCTACCACCTAGCAGTATATATCCTCTGCCACACAGCTGAAGTCTTACTCGAGCTCTGGGCTGCACGTTGTGTTGTCTTTGCTCTTTTGAATAGGCTTGCCAGCTTCTGCTTTGTTAATCTGGAATTCGAAAGAGACGTGAACTGGCGGCGACCGGGCAACGAGCAATCGACACTCTATCGATGATACTATGGGATCATTATCATCGTATGCTATCGGTTGAGTATACTCACCTACGCGATGTGTGGGGTCAGACACATACTAAACCGGAGTCGGAGGCAAATTTTCGTCGCGGTGCGTCTCTTCGTGAACTCTCATGATTAATCATTATTGGTGGCGTTGGTCGAAATGCGGGGCGAAGGAGACAGTATGCTCGCAAGTAGCTTGGTTCAACATGCGCAGACTGTTTCTAGTGCTCGCACATGCTCACATGCCTCTGCAGCCTAGTCTTACGGTCGCGTATCCGTCGCCCGCATACCACCGTCATTGCACTGGCAGGATGTTGCGTGTGCGGACATTGTTTGCTTTAAGGGCCGACGGCATGGTGCAGACATAGTCAGTCACGCAGCCGTGTCATGGGTCTCTCCCGACCTAACTCCTTGATTCGGGTATGACGCGCATCCTGCATTGGTGCTGTCAACCGTCTGTTTCTCCTGCTCCGCGGGTATGGAGGGAGAGACTTTCTCTTGGAACTATCAGGCGATCACGATACATAACTAGAGAGCTGGTGGGCCGCAGCTTGAGGACACTGGCCTGGTCCTAGGAAGACTGCGTTCGCGAGTGTACTATAAACGGAGTAGCCCTCTGCTTCCGTGCAAGTCCTCGCTCTCCCTTGTTCTGGGCGCGATACAATGTCATGCCTTCCTTGTGACACCGATGATCCATGACAGAATGATATGGATTGCGCTCGAACGCTGAAGAAGCACACCGAGCTAGGATTTCAGTGCTATTCTGGCTATCGTGTATGATATGGACGCACTGCACACAGGGTCTCATTACGCATCTAACGTTCTGCCCAATCGCTCGTAGTCTTCCCTGTCAGCGCCCTAGTCGGCGTCCTCACTCATCAATATCTGGATAGCCAAACGCCCATATCCTGTCCCCAATCGAAGCAATAAAGTTGCCTTGACTATCGTCACTTCGACACAGACAGGTGAGACTCACGACATCTGTCATCCACATGCCCATCATGCGACTCCCGGGCTCCCGTTGGCCGGAGACGTTTGCGAGATCTTCCACGAATCTCAAAAGAGCATTTTGCGGCAACGACGAAATCCACCCTAACACGTATTGGGCTGCGATGACTCGCAATGCTGATTGCGTCCGAATTTCAACCGTCCACTGCCAGCACGAAAGGGCGATTCCGGGATCCCACGAGGTCGAGGGGACCCACAAGAACAAATTGACTGACGACACATGATGGCGTAGTTGCTTCCCCTAACATACGGCCGTGCCGCCTCAGTGACAAGGAATACTATAAGGTTCGGAGCCATCTGGTCCATCCGCAGAACGGGGGTACTATCTGCCACCTTTCTTCGCCAACGACGATGCCGGGTAAGTCCATCCTTGTTCCTGCATGATCCCAGATATTAATGTGGTTGCCAATTCTTCCACCGCCGCTTCTCTGCTCCTCTGATCATCAGCGCGATTGTGGCCTACCCCTCGTCTGTAACGCGTTCTGGAAGAAGTCCAAGGGCACGTTGCCGAACCTCCCCGTTTTATCCACATTGACTCTGTGTGAGAGACGCAGGACTCAGAAAGGGCGAGGATGAAGAGCGCACACCGTGGGCTCGTCGGTACCAGCAGGGTACTATAAGACATGGACGAGTGGAGAGTGAAGCGAACCAGCATTCTTGCTATACAAACCTCGACCTCGACCTCCGCACCGGACACGCACCCCATGCAATTTCACGCCAACCCCGCTCTTACCGTCTCCCAAAACCCGCACGCTGCACATCTACGTTCTACGCTGAGCGAGTCGCTGCCATTCTGTTGTGGTACGATTCAAGTCTGCCCTCCTGACTCTGTCCTGTTCTACGGCAAGGAAGGTCAAGCAGCAGGGTCAGTGCCCCCCTCCTTCCAACGACTGTTGCTGACGAACCTTCACCGGCAGTCGGGTCGATCTCCTAAATGCATCACCCTCTGAGCTCGCCGACCTAGAGAAAGCCTGCGATCCCTCGACCTTCGGGGTGGATCAGAAAGCCGTGCTCGACGTGAACTACCGCAAGGCCGGGTCCTTGAACAAGGATAATTTTGCCATCAACCTGGACGTCGCCCGTCACGGCCTGCTCGACTGCATACGCACGAACCTGTCCTCGGGAGAAGACGAGAGACCAATACATGCCGAGCTATACAAGCTCAACGTCTACGGTACGCTCCACAGCTCACTGGCACGTCTGTCTTCCCGTCCCTCACATATGACGCGTAGGCAAGGACTCGTTCTTCAAGGCACACAAGGACACACCTCGCGGGACGACTATGTTCGGTTCCCTCGTCCTCATCTTCCCCACCGCACACGAAGGAGGAGAACTTGTCTTCCGCCATGACGCGCGTCAGTGGACCTTCGACGCCGCCCGCACGCTCTCCCAGCCCCCTGTCCCTCCCGCCCCTCGCCACCTCGCGTTCGTTGCGTTCTTCAGCGACGTCGAGCACGAGGTCCAGCCAGTCACTGCAGGACATCGTGTAACGCTCACATACACGCTCAACTTCACCACCCCAATCCTGGGCGAGTCCACCGGCGTGCATCCCGCGGTTCCCTTTCAGCCCATCATCATCCACCCGCAGAGCGCGAGCACGCCCGCAGTGCAAACCCCACTCGACGCGCTTCTGAGCGACAGCACCTTCCTCCCATCCGGCGGGACTCTCGGCTTCGGCCTGCGCCATCTCTATCCGCTGCCCACGAGCCCAGCAGACGAGCACGCGCTCAGCGAGCTCACAGGGCGCCTGAAGGGCGCGGACGCCGCCCTCCTGCACGCACTCACAGCACTCGGCCTCACGCCCGAGCTCTACACCATCTTCGAGGACCACGGCTCCTTCCCGATCGCGGGCAGCGCGTCCGCCCCGTCCGAGGAGCCGGAAGCGCCGCGCGCGCTCGTCGCGTGCCGGCGCGTCGTCGAACTCGAGACGCACGACCTCGACGACCCCACCCCGCTCTGGCAGCGCGTGTGCCGGAACATGGATGGGGTCCTCGTCAACTGCTCCGAGGCGCTGCTGGACAGCCTCGCGCGGGCGGACGACCGGGCGTGGTTCGCGGGGCGGAACAGGACGGTCGCGTGGGTCAGCCCGCTGTCGGACGGCGCAAGCGTGAAGACGCAGTTCGCGGCGTATGGGAACGAGCCGATGATGGGGTACTTGTATCAGCGGGTGTGCATGCTGGTTGCTGTGGGTCCGGCAGGCGATCGTGCTCGGGCGTAAGAGGGGCAAGGTTTGGCGTAAAACAAAACCTCAAGGACGTAACAACAGGCCGTTCACACGTATATGATAGACTTCACCGTTTGCGGAGTACATTGAATGTCTAGTTGACTGTCAAAGTACTAACACTATTGAAAATCGGAGGGCGGACAAGCATCTACACGATCCATCTCCGCCCGAGCATACGCTACAGGCACCGTGGTTCAGTGCTGAAGACGCGAGACCCTAAGCGGCATTTCTGGCTTTGTGCTCTTCTTGCCGACAGTGGGATATGCGACGCCGGCGTAGTTCCAGACGATCGGCTTGTCGCTCAGCTCGAAGCGGAAGCTTGTGAGGAGAACCGCGAGCATGACCTCTGTGCACAAATTGTCAAGCCATGCTTCCTGATACCCATAGCAGCGTGTGTACGCACTTAGCTCGAGCTGAGCGTACTTGAAACCACTGTAACAGCAGCTTTGAGCTCTCCAAGTACTGCGAAACGAGGAGTATCCGAGTACTCACATGCACGATCGTCCTCCGCCATGGAAAGACATCCTGTCACAGTCGTCAGTGTGCGATGAACAATCGATCAGATCACACATGTCACCCTCGCAGAGTAACTTACAGATTCGAGTAGACTCCAGGGATGCGCGCGTCTTCGACCGCCTGAGGAAGGGGCGCAAGCCATCTCTCGGGCTTCCACTCATGTGCATCTTCCCCCCCAAGCGCCTTGTTCGTGTTGCATGCCCATAGGTTCAGAATGGCGATCGTGCCTTTCGGGACGGAGACCTCGGAGACGAGAGAACCGTGTACTCCACGAATGGGTTCGTGCAGAGGCAGAGTGGTGTCCTCGAGAGCACTAGTAATTCACAGTTGGCAAGCAGTGGACCTGAGACGAATTGAGCAAGGGATACCTACCGACGGCTGAGAATGCGGATCGGGCCATACCTGTGGTAAGGGTGTATTTATGATCGTCAGCAATACGTGACAGATGGTATGGTCCACGTACAATCTGAGAGTCTCTCGGCAGACAGCGTCAAGGAATGGGAGCTCCATAAGCTGATCATATGAGATGCCTTCTCCGGCCTGTGCGTCAATAATCTCTTTGCGAAGCTGGGTCTGTGCCGCCGGCTTGAGAGCAAGGAGATGAAGCAAGCGTGCGGTCGCGTTGGATGTCGTGTCCATTCCAGCGAGCACGAACGTCCTGAGACGAGGATATGAGTGGGTAATTCGTACGCATTGCTGAGGAAACGAAGAGCCCCCTTACGATACTTGTGCGATCACTTCTTCGTCTGATAACTTCTCTTTGTCCGACGCGGCCATATTTGCTCTCACTACACGTGGGGAGGAATCAGACAATCATCCAAAGAGACACGACGTGTACTCACACAAGATACTCATTATGTCTATACCTTCTCCTTCTGACCAGGGCATCGCGTCGTCGAGCTTCTCAATCGCCGATTTCTTCTCTTTGACTACCTCGACGGATTTGCTATACATCGTGTCAGAGATCCTCTTCAACCGCTGCACGCGCTTTATCGGGGTCATCTCGACGACCATGCGTCGTAGCCACGCAGGCCCGATGAACATGACTGGCCTCACGATGTTCCGCATGACGTCGAGGCGGTTGGACTCGGCGCTGGAGAAAAAAGGTTCGCTGAGTGAGAAATTGTTCTCGCCCAAGTGATGCGCACCTACAAATACGATTTGACGGACTCCGGAAAGGTGTCCTCGATGTTCTCGCTGACCAAAGGGTCAAAGGAGTACCCCAGTGCGCCTTGCCCTAGCAACTCGAGCGCAGCTCTGCCGGTCCACCTAATAATATCCACATCGGTCGGCGTTTGACCGACTTCGGCCGCTATGGCATCTCGGAGCTAGGTAGGATGACCGGACTACCTCTTTGAGTTCAGCACATCGGTGATGACAACATGTAGCACTCACGACATACGAAGTCTTGTAGAACAAAGGTGTGATGTGTCGCAAATACGCGGCGGAGAAGACTGGTGTCAGCATCTTCCGCTGCTTACGGTGCTGGGCACCCTCGGTAGTCAGCAGCCCGGGACCTATAAGCAGCTCGCTAGGTCGGCGTCATACGAGTTGTTGAGTCGGACGTTGAACAGTCAAGTTCATGCGAACGCTCACTTGAATTTCCCTGCACTCTTACACCACGAGTCCTGGTCTTTGATAGCGATGCTGTAAAGCGCTTTCGGATCGTAAACATGTAACCATTTACTCTGAATCATATGAATTTTGAGCCATACCACATAGAAAGTGATCACTCACTCCGTACGGCCCGTGTAGAACACAGACGGAACCATAGGTATCTATAAGTGCCTTAGTCCAACCCTCGCTGTGTCTATCCAGAAGTTGGCGCATGTTCCCTGCCTCATATAATTCAGCGTTTGCACCACGAGCCTATAAGAGGTGTCCCATACCTTTCAAAAACGATGCTGATTGAGGCCCAGGTATGTTGGACAAAGAGTTTGCTGGGCGTCGGGTCTTGATCCATATGAAAAGACTGCTGAAGAAGAAGAGGAGCGGAATGATTACCGGGTAACTCATGGTGAATGGTGAGAAAGCATGAGCTGCCGCACGAGCACCATTGCCCACCTTTATAGGGGTCCCTAAACTCTGCGATCATAGTTACGTGCGCGAGTTTATTTGCACGAGCCGCAGGAAGAAGCGGAAGCAATTGCGAAGCAATGGGAGGCGCGATGCGTGACGAGCTAATGCTGCTTCTCCTATGGGCAAAGCGTGTGACCATGATGAGCTGGAGAAGGTTAGAGAACATAACGCAGTGATAGAACCCTCGCTGTGGAGTTACAGTACCTCTGCGGTTTCCAAGTCGGCCGACGTTCTCAGAAGAAGCCGAACTTCGACTTCTTTCGCGCGAGTACCTGCGGACTTCGCTCTGGATGTGCAGAACGGTAGCAATCAATCCACACGGAGGAGGTGTACGATGAACATGATAAACCCTTAGCACCATGAAAATCAGCGCTAGACAAGAGATCGTATGGATAGCTACTTACCTCTACTTCCGAGACTTCACGCGGTTCAAAAGGCGACGATGTTTCGACGTACTTACTCTGTCTGACGCCGCGGCTATTACTGGAGTACACATGTGTTCTGACTGCCTTTTACGGGACCAGTAGTGAATGGCTCTGTCGATGGCGCACTCGGAGGCGGTGGTCGTCACTTGGTGGTCACCGCAAAAGCAACTTGAAGATGCCAGAAATGGCGAAAAAATGGCAAGAGCGCTTACGTTCACTCCGATGCGCCGCCATTTCAAGTACTCCGCGCAGTCAAGGGTACGAGGGTTCGGAGTATCGACATGGCCTATGGTCCTGGACCGATCCACCGAGTTGCTGCCACAGCACACACCGCCGAACACTAGAAACGACAAGCACGAGCGATACAGCATTCGAGACGCGCGCAGTACACGGCTACAGAATCGAAGTTCTACAAACAAGCCAGACGGCATCTACTACTATTATTGATACGCAATCCTACATCACCCACCACCACCGCGACATCCGAGCCAGCCCCTCCCGGCCCACCGACCCGCTCCGCTTCCCGACAAGGACTCGGGGCGCAGAACGACGCCCGAGCCCCCGCACAGCGCGTGTTATGCCCGGCCCTTACCATGTGCCGGCACCGCGGCGAGTGTCGGCACCTCGCCCTTGCTCGCCGTGCGCGCGTGCCCAGGCTTCGCGCCCGGGGTCGGCGCGGTGAGCGTCGGGACTGCCCCAGCGCTGTCCGGGTCCTCGGGCGCGATGACGTCGTCGACGGGCTTCATCGCGTCCACATCCGACGCGTGCACGGCGTTCTCCTTCCCGCCTTGCGTCCGCGTCTCGACGCGTCCGTCGGGCTGGCCGGACGCGGCGGACGACGACGAGTCTTGCGCGAGGCGCTTCCGCCGCGCCTCCTCGTCCTCCGCGCGCCTGATGATGTCGACCTCGCCCTGGACGAGGATGCCCTCGAGCCAGGCGTGGTGGATGAGCTCAGACGCCTTCGCGCGCTTGTCGGGGTTCAGGCGGAGCATGGGGCTCAGGAACGACGCGATCATGTCCGCCTCCTCCTTGGGCAGGAGGTACTTGTCGTGCAGCACGGCTTCTAGCGGCCAGAAGCGCAACTTCTGGATATGTCGCAATTCGCCTGGACGATCGCGAGGTATGGCGAGTTGTGGGTCCGGGACGAGTGGCGATGCAGCGGAACGGAGAGCGTCAGCGTGGGGTCTGACAGATCGAGCGGGGCACTGACCTCGCCTGTTGAAGAAATCCGAGCTGTACTTGCCCGAGAACGCGAGGCTCTTCGGGAACTCGCCCATCAGCTCGATAATCTGTGCGATGTGGTCATCGTCCTTGCTGTACCGCGATCCCGAGGCGGGGTCGAAGAGGTAGTCTCCACCCGTTATGAGCTCGAAGATCTGCGCCGCACAGAGATCAGATGCGATCGCGCGAGAGCCCGAGGCCCGGGGCCGGCACACATGCGCAAACGGGCACCTACAATGCACGCGACGCTCCAGATGTCCGCACTCGGCCCCCACTTCGCCCCCAGGATGACTTCTGGACACCGGTATTGTCGTGTCTGGATGTCGTCCGTGAAGTGGTGCTCTACCCAGGTCGCTGAAGACGCACACGTCAGTCCACGCACGCACAAGACAAGGTGCGTACTCACCGTTCCCCAAATCAGCGATCTTCACGGTGATCTTCTCCGGGCCCTCGTACACGGGCACGAGTCCGTCTACTGACATCGCGCTGGTCGAGAGCGGTGTATCCGACGTCATCCGTTCGTCCGAACTCGAGCTGTACGCTGGCGGTTGTGTCGTTGCGTGAGATGGCCGAGAGCCCTCCGGTGGCGCCTGCTGTGAGAGGAGCGACGGGCCAGGCTGCTTGCCCTTGCCCGACTCTGGTCGCGTCTTCTCGCCGAAAGGAGACGACTCGAGCGTGACCCCTGACATACGTTCCGCCGCCGCTTCCGCAGAGTCGGCGCGCTTGTCGTCCTCTCTGCTGTCGATGTCGTCGCTGAGCGCCTTCACCTTCGTCGAGCTGCTCACGCTCGCTGGCCCGCTCGCGCCGCCGCCGCCTTCGATCTTGCTCATCCCGAACGCCCATCGGTCGAGGTGCGACGAGGACCCGAACGAGGACGAGGGTGATGGTAGTGGCTGCGAACCAGTGATGAAGACGGACTCCGAGCGCGGAGTCTGGTTCCCGCCGCGCCCGCGAGATGGTGGTACGCCGACAAGCCGTGTAGGCGGTGGTGTCTGCGAGGCGGACTGCGCGGCGAGTTCGGACTGGATCACGGTTTCGACGTCATCGATACTTATGAGCACGTTCTCAGGCTTGAGATCTGCACACGCGCAGTGTCAGCTTCGTCAGCACAGCGCTCTCGCGCCGTTGCGTACCTGTATGGATGACACCACAACAGCGGTGCATGTAGTCGAGACCGAGGAGGATCTGCTTCGCGATCTGCTTGACGACGTGCATTGGGACGCCCTTGTTCTGGTGGCGCTTGATGAGGCCGAGCAGGTTCTCGCCCAAGACTTCGAACACCATGCAGACGTGCGTGCCGTTCGGGCCTTTGTGTCGGAAGTGGTCGAGGAAGGAGATGACATGTGAACGACCTGGGTGAGTCTGAGATGGTGATACGGGAGGGTTCGGGTTCTCGGTAGTGGGTTGTACGGGAGGTGTTGATGAGGTGATGAGTCGTTGCAGGAGCTTGATCTCGTCGAGCGCAGTTTCGGTGTAGCGCGGTGCGGATTTGACGACCTTGAGTGCTACATGGCGGTTCAATCTGTCGAAGATGGTCAGCTCATTGACTCTGAGTATACATGATTAAGTTCACAATGAGAGTGCGAATTCCCCGCACACCATAGTATCGCACCATATCGCACATACGATCGCACGGCGGACAAAAGAAAGCCGATTCCCCATGGATGCACTATTGTGGCGTGCCTAGCGACCAGTGGTCCAGTGCGCTGTCCGAAACAAGTGATGTTCACTGCGACCGCATCACAGTGGACTCTACGCGGCTCCGAACCTAGTGAAGCCAGCACCAACAATCTAACCGTAGGCTCGCCCGTCGGGACGAACTACTCCTAACGTGAAACGATTTCATGAAACAAGAAATCGCTGGACGGAGCGGCCCACGTCCCTATGCGATGAGGTTCGAGTGCTCGCCGAAGTTGCGTGAAAGCAGAACGCATTAACCAAGTGCAGCTTGCACCTAACCGTCGCGATGGGTCGCCGTAGCACGCGTCGAGCTCTCCCGCTGTCGCGGCCCGCGTTCATGACATCCGCACAACGCGCCAGGGTCTGGAAAATCGAACCGCACCGGCAGAGGAGGCGCGTGCATGCGGATGTTAGGCTTCGCTCTCAGCCCCGATACAGCAGCTTTCACAACTCGAGAGAGAGCACAACGCATTTGAAGTAGTGGTTCAACGCAAGACCGTGCTTATGCGATTGGACCACTTCTCTCAAATGGGTATCAATAGCCCGTCTCCAACCCGATCCGTCGCTGTTGCATTGAAGCATCGAGTTGGAGACGACAGCCGCGGTCATTTATCATGAGACCAAGACGAGTTCTTTTGCCCTGTCGCATGAGCACTAACATGGATATAACCATATAGTGTAAAGGATACTTGGCGGGGTGTGCTGTCGTCTATCCTCCCGTCAAGAGCATCAAGCAGTACCGCAAGACGGTCATAAAAATGGGGGGCCAAGCGCATGCTCTCGGAACCCGGACGAAGCTCAACCTTCGGATACAGGCCCGGTGAGGCAAAGCCAGGCGCTCCGCGAGAAAGCGCATTGCGAATCATGGTCCCATCAGTCGCGTCCTGCGTCCATAGCTGGGAGACCGACTGCGAGCATGCAAATAACCCGCGGAATAGCCGGAGTGACGGGAGGACCCCTGGACTCAGTGAAGATAGTTCCACGGGACAGAAAGACATCAAACTTGGCAGAAGAGGCGGCAGAAACCTGTCGCAGGAGCAGGGGGTATGTGCATGCGGATGTTCAGGCCTCAGGCTTCGCTCTTAGCCCCGATACGTGCGATACAGCGGCCCTCACGATTCGAGAGAGCGCGCAACACATTCAGAGTAGTGGTTCAACGCAAGACCGTGGTTCTGCGACTGGACCACTCCTCTTCTAGTCCACAGCGGGGAGACCTACTGTGGACGTGCAAATAGACCCCCAGCATAAGCGGAGTGATGGGAGCACTCCGAGACAGAAAGGCTTCAAACTTGGCAGCAGTAGAGCGACGGTGCAAGAGACGCTAGCAGCGGCAGCAAAACGTTGCAAGAGCGACGCAGGGCAATGAATAGGCGGGTAATGGAAGTCAAAGACCCTGAGATGCGCCCGATCATTCCATAGGACGAAGCAGCGGTCGAAAGCGAGGCGAACGTCGGCGCGAACGCACGCAACGACCTCATCGCTCTAACGGCCGTCTCCGATGGGCTGTCCGGGGCGTCTGGGGGGCGCTGCGGGGGTCGTCTTGGGCGCGCGAGGGGTGTGGGCCATAACGGGGCGAAAAGAGGGGGAAAATGGGAGAATCAAGATGGCAAGAAGGCGCTCACTTTGAATCGTTTGCCAACCAGACGGTGGAGAAGTGGCCCCAGCCGAGCTTGCGGACGACGTGGTATCTGCCGTCTGAGAAGGAGTCGCCGATGTGTACGGGGTGGTACCCGCCCTTGACGTAGTCCTCCCAGTCTTCCTCGTCCTCGGTCATGACAGAATGAGAGTGCGAAGAGTCGTATGAACCAGCGTGTGACATTCTGCCTCCCGTTTATCTCCTTTACTGCTCCTGCCTGATGCTGAGATAAGACCCTTCAAACCAGATAAGGCCGCTTACTTTCTCAGTATATCCTCGCTTTCTCCTTTCCAAGCGTCTCCGCGGTTCGTAGTCGTCTCGAGCGTCGGCGGCGAGTCCTAGCCAGAAAAATTCGGTGTATGGGCGCAGAGAGCAGGAGTCGGCAGACAAGATAGGGTCCAGCGCAAACACTGCGCGAGACGCAATACTACACATGTCCCAGAAAGGCAACTCCTCGCGGATTATGCAATCGCTCATTGGCTCGCCCGCACGGCTTCCGCGCAAAAACAAACGCCCGAACATCTCTCGCGCCAAGTTTTCCGCAGCCTCCGCCTCTCCCCCTTTTCGTACTATTTTTCCTCATCGTGCACGACGTCCTACTCGCTGCGCACTGTGCCCGACGAACGACTCCTTTGGCCACATGCCCGGAGCCTGTGACATAACCCTATCCTATCGCATCGCACCAATCGATGACGCAAAACGCAAAAACTTGTAAACCTCGTACCCACCGCTCCTGGGCCCAATGTTCTATACACTTACAGTACCTACAGACTCGCAGGTTCTCATCCTCGCGCTCTCGCACCCAGCTGCAGGTTCTCAGAATCGCCGGCTTCTCACCCGAGACTTGGCCGTCACACGACCTTCCCTAGGCACCCTAGGTGAGTCGCCACCACGCAGCCACTTCTGCTCGAGGCGCGGCCGACGCTCGGGGCTAGATAGGCAGATATAAAATAGCCGTATCGCCTTACGAACCATTACCTCCGCTCTGCATAAACCCCCCGCACACTCGGTAAGCTCGTTCAACTCCATCCCATCTCTCCGATTTCACATGGCACACTCAAGAAGTTCACCTTCAGATCTCAAGCTCAGACTCCAGGGCGGCCGTCAAGAAGGTCTCCGCATGCCTCCGTGCTCGGTGTCTCTTTCTCCCAAGCTCAGACACGTTCGTCCATCATAACGTCTTCGTACCCGGTGGGAGCAATAGCTTGCTGCGGCCGAAGCCAAGGTGAGAGCGTGCAGGAACGCAGACTATTTCTGCCTTTGCCTGCCACTCAGTGTGAATATGCCCGCGGTGAGCACACTGCATCTCTCAGCTACGATCCTCATGACACCAGCCTGGGTGTCTCCGAATGGATATGTGTCAATCACATCGAGACTCTATTCATCGGCGCCCTCGCTGTCGCGGTACACCAATCGCATCGTACACCAGGGCTGAACTGACCGCCTCGATTTACGCTCCAGGGGAGATGCTCGTGGGGGCCTTCACATCTTCACGCCCTCAGCTGCGATACTCCCGCAGCCACCACATCAGCTTCGCCTCTCAGCTCTCAGATCCCACCCCCTGTTGTCGCACCTACCCAGTGTCTGCGCCAACCTCCAAGGCGCAACGGTCCAGCCAACGCGAGCTCCGCCACGAGTGGGTGGGCGCGGGCCGCGCCACGACCGCGCTGCCCATGTCTCCCGGATCCGCTGTCAGCCAGTGTCAGTGCTACATACGGGCGACTCTGACCATGCTGTCCCCGCACAGTCCGGACATGTCTCGACGTCGCTCCCCTCGGGAGTCAGGACGAGCAGGATGATCTTCCCTGGGTCTGGCGCCTCGGGCGACGGGCGCCCCGTCGACGGCCTCTTCCGCAGAAGATATCCGCGCGCCCCGCATGATGCCTGAGGGACGAGCATACATTCCGGTTTCCAGAGCTTCTGGAAGAGCGACATACTTCCGGACCGTGCCTGCGGCGGCGCTCGGTACACAGCACGCTCGAGCTCGTCCCGACGAACCCGGCGAGCCCGAGCCCATACGGGACAACTTCAAGAGCAAGGCCAGGGTCGGGACCAGTGACTTGGAGATCGGCGGCAGCGGTACACTTCCTGCGCGACGGCGCAAACAACATAGGCAGGAGACCGTCGGCGGTATAGCGGTGTCGGACGACCCTAAGTAGCCAGACTCGGCGCTCGTCCGGGCGTGTACCTAGTATGAGTCGAGGCGATGTTGAGCGTTAGCTTTGCTTTGGCTGGGGGTGGGCTCGCAATGCACCGGAGTACAAGGTTGTTGTTACTGCCCTAGGCCTGGGGGCCGAATAGGAATCGTTCATCCTTCTACTTACGTTTGCAATCGTGGGAATGTTAGGAAACCCACACGAGCTTCAAAACGTAATAAGTACTTCAGTAGTAGATGGTTCAAGTCGCGACTTCAACTAACGGTATCTCGTAAAGCCAGTACGGTCACCGTCCTTCGAATACGTCTGTCATTCCCATCTTCTACTTCTCCACTGTGCTGTACTAACCACCATATCGATTAGCGTTACGATGAGCTCCAGACTGCTCCCTTTCCTGCCTGTCGAGCTGATGGTACTCATATGCTCATTCGTTCGTCGTCGCGACCTCTGGGCACTTCTGCTAGTAAATCAACTTCTCAACGTCATTGGAACACCTCTACTCTACCACGAACTGCAGTTGAACGATGTGCCTACTGCATTCGCTTGCTTCACAACATTGCGAGTCCCTCCAAGAAACACGTCCTTTCGCCGCAACCTATCTCGATTCGTCCGGATCCTCGTGGTGTCCCGCCACGGCTTCTTCCAGGGCGGACCCGACCGAGAACATACAACCATATTCGCCGGTTGGCTTCCTGCCATCGTTCGACACCTGGTCAAGCTACAAGAGCTACGCTGTGGCGACCCGTCGGACACCAGGCTCTCTGTCGATGGCGTCTTCGAGACTATCGCGACGAGGCGCTATCGCAGGTTGGAGACCCTACAGGTAGCTCTCGAAACATCCAGTGACAGAGTCCCCAGCGATATTGCTGCGCGTCTCCCCAAACTCCGGAATCTCATTATAAAGGTCCCAGCAGATCTCCATCCACACCAGGTGTCGCTCTTGCGCCACGTGCTGGCCGCTACGGCAGGGCAACTCGAATCCCTCTCACTCTCTGTCTCCGACTCTGAGTCGGAATCCACGTCTTCGGAGTGTCCTGCTATCTTTCCCCCCGACATCCATTTTCCGTCCCTCAGGCATCTAGGTGTCGACGGCGCAGCAGTGCTCCACGTCGAAGCACAGGCAGAGAACGTCCGCTCACTCTCGCTGCTCAACACCCCGGAATCCCTCGAGATATCCTCGACGTCGTTTCCGGCAATCGAAGAACTCGGGTGTGATTACTGGGATGTGTCCAAGTTTCTCTCTCCCGCAACAGAGGGAATCCGTCGCATCCACACCATCACTCTCGACCTAGCGTCGTACAAGCGGAACGGAGGCGATTTCACAGATCTCGACAATGTCCCGCGCTGGCGAGACCTCGAGGAGGCCTTCGGATGCTTCAAGTACTCCGCAGTGGCGATCAGACATCTCCGCTTCTTCGTGTCGCGCCTGAACATCATATCGCTGGGAGCCGCATTGTTGGGGTTGAAGGAGCTAGAGAGCCTGTTGATGATCATCGATAAAGAACCACATGCAGTACGTGTCTCTATTCACGAAACTTCCTCGGCCACTATGCCAATTTGCTGAGATCGATTCAACAGATTGCGCTGCGGGAATTGGGTGTTCACGTGCTTACGAAACTTCCTCGGCTACACACGCTCCTCATATCGGACGCAGTCCTCAAACGTATTCACCCGGATGAACGCTTTTGGTTCGCGCGTAACTTGGAGATGCAGCACATGTGGTTGAAGCGGTATGAGAAGCACGCGCCCGCGCTGCGCCTTGTCGCGTTTACGACCGAGTTCGAGTGGGAGAAGCGAGCAGATGGGAAGTGGTACACGACAGAGGAGGTTGAGGAGGAGGTCATGGATGACCCTCGCGAGTATGGTTCGAGCTCTGACGAGGAGCCTACGGGTGAGGAAAATGACAACGATGATGGGAGCGACGGCAATGAGGGGAGCGACGGCGATGACGAGGGCGGGGATAATGACGACAGCACAGACTCAAACTCAGACGAGTATGAGTATGAGTACGATGTGATGGAAGAGTAAGCAGCTTGTTGGTTTCACGGTATCGCATCAATCTCTTTCGCCTCACACGATGAAGAGAGCCGTTTCTCTAACTCTACCCGACATTAGTGATTTGTGAACTAGCTAGAACCTCCCGCCGCCAACAGAATCTTCATCGGAGAGAGACTCACTGGGTGGTGCAGCCTGAGGAATGAGTTATTTAGTATCCATCCAGGAGGTCGCCAAGATCAAGAGAAGAAGATGCGGATGCAGTGAAGCACCGCCTGAGACTCTCTTCGACAGCATGTCCGAGTCAAAATTTAGCTATATTAGCACGACCACATCTCCTCTCTCCTCGAGGGGCACAGGGATTGATGGTCATTGGCGGTCAAGTTGAAGGAGAGAGACTCTACAGGCGTCTCCATATCCATATATGGTAGATTTGATGGGGCTCTTGCCAAGCTGAGCAATGCCAAATTACGCTGCTGTTCGGACGTCACCTTGCCAATTGCGGTCGACAACTTTCGACCGCAATTGGCAAGACGTGTACTACTGGTACTTAATCAAGAGACAGGCAAAGCCTCTTCCCCAAGCTAGGGTATGCTAGGGTGGACCTCTCTATCGCTAATATCGTACCAGATCGATAGAATCAGGTATCAGTGGGTTGCAACTCACCAGAACTAGTGTGACAGTCACGCTCGTCGAAGATCACAAACAGAACCCCCGCAGATCTACGCGGCTCACTAGCGTCCAGATCGTGCGCATAGGTGCTTGCATGGATGGAGTATCTGCAACCGATATTTTCCAATGTACGATGGGACCTAGATGAGCGCACCCGTGATGATGCCAGTTAATCAGCTAATACTATTTGCGAGTCCGTACGATAACAAGGCATTCGTAGTTCTGTCAAAGCTCTCAAGATTACAGGTATGTACTGTTGATAAGAGTGAGCCCGAGCGACCAACGAACGATCGAAGAACTCACCAACGGGGACTCCTATCATGTCCGAAAATCACTAGGGCGTACCTTCACCGTCGTCACTGTCGCTACTGCCATCCTCGTCATTCGGGATCTCCTGTACCGGGCGCTCCCCGCTGCTGCTCCAATCTATAAGATCCTCCGCAGTCTCGACCTCGACATCTTCCGTCGTGTGCCACTCCCCATCCGCATTCTTCTCCCACTGAAAGTAGGTCGTGAACGCAACCACCCGGAGCGCGGACGCATGCTGCTCGTACTGCGCCAACAGCGTGCGCTGCAACAGCACGTTGCGGGCCAACCAAAGGTGACCGCCCCTGCTCCTGTCGTGCTCCCACACGGCATCCGAGAGAAGAAACGTGTGCAGACGGGGGAGCAGAGGCATGATGACTTTGCCCATCTCCACCAGTCTCTTCTACGTAGCATTATGTCAGTCGCTGGGCATAAGACAATGTGTTGCGAGACGTACCCGGCTTGGCTGCGTATACGAGACCACCACAAGACTCTCCAGCTCCCTCATCTCCTCTAGGGCATTTGAAAGAAGCGGAGTGTTCATCCGCGACATGCAGAAGCGGAGGTGTTTGATCGGCACAGCGGAGTGCTTGAAGCGGGATAGGGCATCCATAACGCCGGGTGACCGCGGGGCATATCCGGACAATCCACCACCGTTGCGCTGATACGACGCACCGTCGAGCACAACGGTATGGATGCTACGAGACCCCTCCGTCGCGGGGGAGAGGAACGCGGGGACAAGGCTAGAGGGGCACGCGAGCTCCTCGAGTGCTGGAAAGGATGTCGAGGGGAATACCTTGTGACTCTTGCGAGGGGTCTTGAAGTTGCCAGTGATGATCGACAGCGAGCGAAGACGGCACATCGGTGTGGTGACGCGCAAGAGTGCATGCCAATCGACCTCTAGATACTCAAGTGACGGGAAATGGACGCCGGGAGGGATGGAAAGGGATCCGGGGAGCACGAGGGATCGAAGGTGCCCCGCCGTCAAGACCAACACGTCGCGCAAAAGAGAGACCGTATGGCTTGGAAGAACACGAGTCGGGGGGATACGCAAGCTCTGCAGCTTCGGGAGACACGGTGATTGAAGTGAGCAAACCGTCTTGTCGGGGATACTATCCCAGGAGCGGAGTGCGATGTCAACAATCTCCAACTGCGGGTGGGGCGTCGTAACGAGGAGTTCCCAGAAGGTGTTGAGTTCAGGGCACAACACTTCACCACAACGGAGCTCCTGCAGGTTGACGAGACGCGGAGCGATCTCAGCGAACGTGCTGAAGAAGGGCCGCGATCGGGTAGTCAAAGGCCCAAAGCAATTGTGGGATATAGATAGAGTTCGCACGAATGCTGCGAGGTTTCTGCCGAGGGACACGTGCTGAGGGGACTTGTCCAGTATTTTGATACATGCGTAGAGTTTGCGGAACGTGGACAGCTCGACCATTGAGTAGAGCAGCGGGGTTCCGACGATATTGAGAAATTTGTTTACGAGGAGAAACGCGGGCAGGTCCGCCCGGGGAACGAACGAGCCGATGCGAGCCACCAGCTCGACAGGCAGGGATGAGATCGAGCCGTCACCCATATCGCTGCCAAATCACAGGCGCATAGTGAATACGGTGCAGGGGTCTGATAGGTTGGCGAACTTACCGAACAATCAGTGGTCGATAAAAGACGAGTGGCGTGGTCGGCGACTGGTCGACTCCTTAGCACGAGAATGCTACGAAGAGAGCTGAGGCAGGGCTCAGTACTTCTCGTAACCGGCGTTTGATGTCTCCACTGCGTCTTCCTGCGTGAGGAAGCTTCCTAAGATTGCGGCCTGGTGTTCTGACCGCCTCACTTGAACGCGGTCTTCGTGTTGCTGGGGAAGGGTGAGCCACAGCCCAACTTGAAGTGTCAGTGAGAGCGCGGGGTACGACTCAGAAGGCTTTGCTGAGAAGAAAATATAGATGCAGTTCAGTCAAGATTCGTCGCAGCGGGGAGGGGAGAATTGCAGCGACGTACGACAGGGTACGACCTCGCACGAGTCGTGGTGTAGGGAAACGTTGTGAACAAGGATGCGCCGAGGGGTCCTCTTGTCTTGTGGTCAGGCTTGGTATTGTTTGCTCAGACTTTCCCACGCCTACCAGTAAGTATTAGCAGGTACTTGTCGATGTTGACGTTGAAGCGTTGACGAAGAGTCTTATAACTTACTGAGTTCTCGCCGCTCGGAGTCGAGTTTCCGACGGACCTTTATTGCTGAGTCGCCGGAGACCCTCGGAGACTGGCTCATTGAGTGAGTACCGATACTACCGAACTCAGGAGTGCACTTGTGTTGGTCCGAGTCTGCTGGGCACTCCTATACTGACCGCTGAGGCCTGAGAGGCCGCATGCGAGTACCCGTTGGGGCTGATCGAATGACAAAGGGATATTGATATTCAAGGTCTGTCTAACCGCTCCAGGTATCGTCCAGGTATCGCAAAGGTGGGTATCCTGTTAATATCCGTTTATCAGTATTGGCAATAATCGTTCCACGCAGAGTGTCGTGGCGAATCATAACTCCGCCGCCAGCTAGGCTATGGCACGCCATGAGAAACGCAAAACGAAACACTCACCGATCGTCCGCGTACTCTTAATCAAGACGCCGACGCGCTAACGTCTGTCACATCTCGGATCATCCTCCGCCTCTCTCCGCACCACCGACCCAGCTCAGCAAACGTCCTCGGGCCTCGTTCGGGCGCAGGCGCCGTCCTGAGCACCTGTCGCAGCGCCTCTGCCAGAACAAGGACGCTCGGATCTACGATATGTGCCGGCGCACTCGCTTGCGTCGCAATTGGGGCGAATACAGGACGAGTAGACGGCGTCGAGAGGTGCGCTGGATCTTCCGATACGGATGCCATCAGCGACGTCCGCGCTAACTTCATGGCCAATTTAAGGGCGAGCGTACCAGTATGTATTTCCGCACATATAGACTTCGAAGGCTGCGCCGTCGTCTCCAGCTCACCAACCATGAGGGCGGTCGCCGGCTCTAAGAACGGAGGCTCTAGCACATCATGCAGAGGTGGCTAGTACATGTCCGTAAGTTGATTAATCGAAGGAATGCACTGCTGCGAAAGGACGTACTTCGATTAGTTCTTGCTTGCACGCGCGCTGCAGTGAAAGAGGTGCAGACGGCTGCTCTTGAGCGGCTGGAGGGCGGGCTGTAGCATCGGATTCATGTTAAGCATATGGACATCGAACGGCAGGGCATGAACACGTACCAGGCCTTGTATTCTCCGATACGAACACGAACATGTCTTGTGTGAGAGGAGTCACGTCGGTCGACAATCGCATAGTCTTGTCGTACACGAACATATATGTCCCAGACATCCGGGCTGTCGTCGCGTTCGTGGCCATGGTCTCGCTCGTGCTTGAGTCTGCTTGCTTGCTTGTGGACCCGCATGTGATCCGAGACGTATTCGTCCTTGTGGACGCGCTCGCCGCTATGCTCGTGGTCGCCTTCGGGCCCATGTTGGGCTCGAGGACGATCGCGTCGTGTTGCGGATCCTCGTCGACGTATGTCCCGAGTTCGACCAGCTTCGCATGGATTCGCTTGCGCGCAAAGTATTGTCGCACTTTCTTGGGTGTGCATCGCTCGCACCCGGGTAGAATTTGGACTTTCTTGAAGAGGTCTTGGCACTGTTCGTTGGTGGGATGTTGGGTGACGGCATGGAAGAAGTCTGAGGGGTGAACGCGCATATAGTCGCCTGAGTGACCCGGCAATCGGTTCGAGAGGGAATGGAGGGAGGAGAGATAGGAAGGGAATCTGAGTTAGACGACGCACCATCGAGTACTTTGTATGCATCTTTCCCCAGTTTGTCGCATTTCCGGGTCTTCATTTTGCGTCCCTCCTCCGTAGGTCGACCTTTAAGATGCTCTTGCTCCTGCGGCGTTACGACCGATAGGACCAACGGCTCTACCACAGTCTTCGTGCCCGCTTGTACCTTCCGCCCCAGCGCTGCATCGCCATTCTCAACATTGGACACGCTCTTGCGGCCTTTCGCAGCGGGGTTGCGTTTCCACTCAAAGTACTTTCTTACCTGCTCGGGCGTGCACGTTTCGCAGCCTACGAGCTGGCGCACTTGCGCGGCAAGCTCATCGCATTGCTCGATAGTCGGATGGTGAGTTGTGTTGTCGAAATGTGCTAGTGTAGTACATATGGTCAATTTACTTGTGCGTTCTAAGGAGGCGCGAGTATAGGCACCTTTTAGCAAATCATATGCTACTTTCTTCAGCCTATGCCGGAGACGAGGGCGATTTTGAAGCTCGCTGACTACGGGTCTCGTGTTTGTCGAGGTCGACGCAATGTTAGACATGTAGCTTTGAGGATGAGAGGACAGTTGGTACGTGGAAAAGCGAGGATATAGTGGCGGGAGGTCAAGAGAAGGAGGAATCGATTAAGGGCCGGCGCAGCTTTGTATGGATTGTCCAGTGGTCACATGCTCAAAGGATGTTGACTTACGGCCTCTCTATATGCAGACACTATTAGATGTGCGATGCACGAAGATCTTGACTACTTCGTGTATGATCGTGAGTATCTTGGAGAATGTTTAAGCATGCAGTGGATGGTGTGGTCTATCATAGGGTGGCTCACATCATTAAGGAAGCATACGTGTGACCTTACGCGTTACCTAACGCGTTGGTAACGCGATTGTGACAATGACTGCCCCGCCTGGCGGCGACTCGGATACTCCCGCCAATTATGTACCCTATATGCCTTCCTCCTAAAGCTCAAACCAGAATTATAACTCTCTGGGGATACAGAGAACTCCGTCGTCTCTCCAGGATATAAGGACTGTATCAGGCCCGACACCACGCCGCTCGTGCGCAAGAAGCATGATGTCATAACAGTAGCGGCGTCATGAGATATAGAGGTAGTACATAGCTAGAAACCAAAACCACGATCCAATACCCTTTTACCGAGACCATCGCGCAGGACATCACACAGTCCCAAGCTCGATTCCGTAGATATTCACGCCCCGCTATCATAACGAGCGTCATGAGCGATCACACCGACACATAGACAGCACCGGACGAACCTTGCGAGCACAGTTTTCCGTCAACCGTCCACACCCCCACACCTTGAGCTCTTCTAACTCGTCGCATCGCTCAAGCACGCTCTTCACGAACCAGTCGTCCACCGAGCGACACCAGCTCACGTCGAGCTTCCGCAGCACATGCGCGAACTTCGGTATGAGCTTGAGCGCATCCTCGCTCACGTCCTTCCAGCCATTGATGTTCAGGTGCGTCAAGTCCGAGCCCGAGTGCGCGAGAAGCGCCTTGAGCGCGGCGTCCCCTAGCTCTTGGTTGCGCGACAGGTCGAGCGTGGAGAGGGGCGCCGCCTTCCAGTTGCCGAAGAACTCACCGACCCCGGCGTCCGTCAGATCAGGGGTGTTCGCAAGCACGAGCGTATGGAGGCTCAACACGTGGGGCTTGATGCCTTGGAAGAGCAACGCGTCTGTGATGTCTGCGTGCCCGGACAGGTCGAGATGGTCAAGAGCGCTGCCGACCACCTCAAGAAAGTCGATGATCGCACGCTCACTCAGAGCGGCGGGATCTCCAGGGCTGGAGAGGTCGAGGTACGTGAGCTGACCGCCGAGGGGTTTGATGCACTCTAAGAATTCGTCGGAGAGTTTGCCGACTTCTTTGAGACGGAGTTCCTTGAGGTTCGGACAGCTCTCTACCAGCACGCGCATGCACTCGACGTCGAAACGTGGACTTTGAGTGATGAGGAAGCCCTCAAGTCCGGAATGAGCGCGGAAAAATGTTTGCCATGCCGGCGGACGAACAAGGAAGGGTCCGAGGAGTTCAATACGCTTGAGGCTGGGTAAAGATGCAGCCCATGCGCTGGCGACTGTGTCATCCATCCGACCGCAGAAATCGAGCCTCAAGGTCGTTAGGTTCGGGTTAAGGGACGCTAGAGTGCACAGTGCAGGAGGAGTAAGGTCTAGCAAGATGTTAGCGTGACAACAGCGATGACGCAGTCATGGCACCTACTAGTAACATCATGAAGAGTCAGGCGTTCATTCTCCACGTCGTAGAAGAGCACAGCGTTCTCAGAGTTCCTGTAGTGACGTTAACGGACATGACGCATGCGATGATCAATCGCGACGTACAGGCGACGACTCTTAGATAGAGCCTTAGCGATCTCGTCTACGTTCATGCTGCCAATGTCACCGAGGGCCTCGACGTCGTCTATGTGCTTGCTAATCACCTGTATTGCAATCAGGCAATGGCGTCACTAGCGATAAGTTGGGACGCACATCTATGCAGATTGAGGCAAGACTCGGGAAACGACGCTCTTCGTAACTGACCACGGCGCGCCTGTCACCTGCGGGCTTGCGTTTCCTAGGTGCTGCGGGTTTCTTGAACGGATCAGCGCCAGAGGACTTGGCGCAGATGTGACACAACCATCCCGGGGGTGGATTTGCGGCCATCGTGTACTTAGTCTACGTGAAGGAACACCGACTGAGAGACAATCACGACAGAACAGAAGGAGGAACTTACGACTGTGAATTGTTTCTCGCACCTCGCGCAGTCTGCAAAGCCCCCAACAGGAGGCTTCGGGAGATCGCTCTTCCACATCTTTGATAACGCCGAGTATGGGTCTTGGTCGCTGTCCTCGTAGTCTTCGTCTTCATCCCCTTTCTTGCCCTTCCCTTTCTTCGCCTTGGCTTTGGCCTTTGCCTTTTCCTTCTCCTTTGCCTTTGCCTTCGCCTCCGCAGCCTTGCTCTGCTTGCGCTTCTTCGGGGCGGGTTCTTCCTCCGGCTCGTCCAGATTGTCAGACGCATAACCATCCGCAGGCTATTTGCTGTCGGTACACGCCGTATACTGGTATAATGAAGAACATACCCGAGTCTGTTGCTCGTCGCCCATCTCAACGTCGTCATCCCCCTGTCCCTGATCCTGGTTACTCGGTCCAGCAGCAGGCTGTGGCACAGCGACTTGGCGCGCCTGCGCCCTCCGTGCGATGGTGGTAGGTGTGATTCCAGATTCCTGTGAAACCAATTTGGATAAGGACGACGTTATGTAGCTTGAAAGTTGACAGTTGAATATTATAATGCGTACCCTCAAGAACTCGGACAGAGCAGAGGCAGGTCCTCGAACGTTATTCCTGCGGCTCATGTTGTCCTCAGCAGCCCAGTAGTAAGGATATGAGTGCGAAAAGAAGTGAAGGCGGTAGGGTGGTGAATTGAAACGAAGACAAGACCTCGCGTCGCGCGTCGCGCCAGTTCATTAGTCGCAAACAAATCAAAACAACACGTTCACGTGCGCCGAAATATCTTGAAGCGCCGAAGCAGGCCGACATGATTGAGCTTCTTCCCTCCTCCTCGCGACAACTAAGTAGCTTGTATATAAGTACATCAGTAGCAGTACAGATCTTAGTTTCTACTTGAACTTGACAATCGAGAATTCTAGTGTATGATCGTGTCCATATATCATCAAGGCGTTAGGTATCATCCTGTCGCAACTTGAAAGTCACGAATCGAGCTAAGGCTGGCTTCATCTCGATTGTACGGGCCATTCAAAGCCGACGAGCTTCTCTTCCATCTGTTCGACAGTCGAGGGTAGGTCCAGGATCCACCGCGTATGCAAGATCCTACTTCCATCCTTTAAAGGCACAAAGTACGCATGTCGATCGTAGATGCGATCCGTCTCAGAATGGCTGTGCCACGCTTCGAAAGTCAGGTCTCGATACGGGGCATCCATGTGACATCCCCGAAATTTGGGCCGATGATCATCTGGAACACGAGGATATGAGCATAACACCAAACCATCATAATGTGGAATAGTAACGCACGACAGACTGTCCCCGCGTACACCTCCTCAAATTTCAGATCAGCGAAATATGGGTGGCCCATGAGACCTTCAATGGGCATTCCGGCCCACATCTACAGCAAAGAGAGCGTGAGTGACGCTCGTTTCGAGCGACCCGGACTTGCATCACTTACCTGTTTACAAAGGCTCCATCCATGACTATCGCGCGGAAGCGTATGATGGTCTATATCGGGATAACCAGACTCTTTGGCCTGCTGCATGAGCCACAGCTGTCGCGCGCCCGGCGCAAGCTCGTACCACTCATAGTGCTCGCCAGGGTACTCGTCCGGATAGACGTTGACGTTGTAGAGCGGATCGGCCAGCTCGGCCATAACCTCGACGAACACGATCCCGAGCGTGTAAAGATCCGTCTTGTGAGAGAACCGTTGTTCCTGATCCGCCACCTGCAGACACCTCTCCGGGATGTACCCAGGAGTCGACCCCGCCATGGGCGTATCCCATCTGACGAACAGCCTTGGGTCCATGAACTTCTCCGACGGGGTCCGCGCAAGACCAAAGTCGGACAGGACGACTTGCCCTGTGGGCCGGATGAGGAAGTTGTCCGGCTTGATGTCGCCGTGGACAATCTCGTGCTTTCGGAGGTCACGCACGGCGAGCAGCTGAATGCATACCATCAGCCTCACGAGATGTGTATGCTGCAGCTAAGTAGAATACGCACCATCTCAGCGCACATGAGCGTTTTCTCTGTCGCACTGATCGGGTCTCCGGACTGTGCGTCTTCAAGACGATCCCTCAACGAGCCGCAACACGCTCCCTGTCAACAGCCCCGCCCACGGCGTATCGTTAAGCATGCCACTCGATCCAGCCAGCTCGAACGCGGACGACTCACCATCGCGTAGTACACATTATGCTCGTCCTCCCACGCCGCATGGAGCTGCATCCAGAACGGCAGCTGCTTCTCAGCCGCGGTCACCATGCAGTCCCGCTCGAACTTGAGCGCAGCCTTCACGCCGCGCACCCGGTAGCACCGCCGCTTGTGCACGACCTTGAGCGCCGTAGACTCCATTCTGTCCGAGATGGCGATGAAGACACGGCCGAAGCCGCCCTCGCCGAGCGTCCCGAGGACGTGGTACGCCGTCCTGGTCCCGTCGTGCACGACCTTGTCCGGGTATCGCGAGCGGTCGCAGTTATACGGATCTGTGCGCTCGGGCACGTACGGAATGAGAGAGGGCGGGGGAGACGGCGACTTCATGTGGATACTTGGGATAGAGATGCTGGCCGCAGACAGTTCCCGTGGATGGTATATCGGAGCCCGCGGCGGCTCCATTGAAGAGGTACTGGTAGTAGATACCGAGTACGGTGTATGATGAACGTCTGATGCCGTGGTCGCCGTGGTGTCGAGCAGTGCTAGACCGGCCGCGGACGACTGCTCAGCCGGAGACAAGAGTATCGGCCCCCAGATAGGCACGGGCGGAGGTTCTATCACGTCTCGGAGTTGGGTAGCGGGAGCGGGGGAATGTTTGTATGCTGGAGGTGCCGGCCGGCCGTCCCAATGTGGCCTATTGAGCCAGTTGACGGGACTTGAGGATGGATCCTCGGCGACGGATTGGTTGCTGAACAGGTCCAGAGGCGGAAGGTCTTGATACGACGCATCGGGGTCCGCCTCGGTTTGATCGTTCTCAGAGAGGGACTTAGGTGAGCTAGGAGGAGAGTGCGGGGTGGAGACGCGCCAGTGAGGCTGATGTAGGCCAGGAGGCAGTGGTAGAGCCTTCTTAGAGTAGTCAACGCCTGGGCGGGCGACGCTCAGAATTGGTCGTCGCTCTAGCAGCTGCGTGGCGGCAGGGGACACTGGAGATGGAACGCGGCGGGGCAATTCGTGAAGTCCAAACACGTTGGACGGGGTGGGATAACCAGCATGCAGTGGGTAGTGTCCAGAGACTGGATCATCTGGCACTGCGTTCGTCCAGGGGACCCTGCGTTCCTCGAGCTCTTCGAGAGGACACAGACGGGGAGGTGGGGACAAACGAAAAGGAGATAGGAGCCCGGGAGGAGCCGGAAGCTCTTCAGCACAATCGACACGAGTAACGTTGTGCACACCGGGCACTTTCAACGGATTGCAGAGGTCAGGGTCGGGAAGCGCTGGGATGCGCCACCGCACGTTGGGTGGTGTGGCGTGTGCGAAGTGTGGGCGAACCGGAGGCTGGAGCAGCGGTTCGTTGTCGCAAGAGCTACTGGCAACGCTCAGCGGTGCTGGGACGGGGGTCCTGTCTGACGAGCCGACGCTCGCCACACTACGACGGGAAATGTGTAAAGGCCAGTTCGCGGGACAAGTTAACACGGAGGTCGACGCACCTCTCTTTGGTATGCCGAGTATAGGCGATTGCGGGACGGGAGAGAAAGCCGAGGCGGGCACGTAGCCCAATGCATTGCGCGATGATGAGGGCGGTACCATAGAACCGCTCGACATGCTCTAGAGAGGATGACTTGCCAAGGTTCGGTGTTCCGGGCCGCGCTCCTCTAGAGTGCCCGAGGGATGCGAGGAGGAACGAAGCGCATGAGATGCGATCGTTGGGGATTCTCGAGGTAAGAGAAGTATATCGGAGTGCCGAGGATTGTGAGCGTTGGCACGAGGAGTCTGGGGACCATACTGTGGCGGCACCAGCATTGAACAGCGGGGAGAAGA
This sequence comes from Daedaleopsis sinensis, assembly GCA_033807695.1. NCBI lineage: Eukaryota > Fungi > Basidiomycota > Agaricomycetes > Polyporales > Polyporaceae > Daedaleopsis > Daedaleopsis sinensis. Next base: position 197,082 of record CM066301.1, read on the forward strand.
GTTGTTGGAAAAGCGACATTGGGAGAGAGGTGTGAAGTGTCGTTGACGACAACAGGAGTGTCGACTCTCAACGTCGGAGGGACATATAGTGGGTCGCGTAGTGTGGAGGTCTATGTGGAAAGCTGAAACAAGGCGACTGGGCCACCAGGAGGGTGCGGCGGCACCTTCCGAGCGGAGTGTCGTCGCGGGATAATCGAGTGTATTTGTCTTGGCGTTGTTGCGGAAGTATCAGTAGGCCATAGCAAGCTGACTACGATACAGCCGTACCTATATGGCGCGTGAAGTAGAACAACGAAGAGGTCGCTGTGGTCGGAGTTGTGATACCGGCGCCTGTTATTGTTTATGTCGTGATGGCGGGTGCCTGATAGGAGACGAGGATACGAGGTGTATAAAGTAGTCCATATCGATGGAATTGCGTAGCTCTTAAACATAGCCTTCGACGCAACACTCGAAGCAGCAGCGAATCTGCCGGTATGACAGTCCACGTGACCTGGGAGCACCTACAACTTCGAATGCTCACATTCTACAGCTTTTGAGCGAGCAACGGTGCCCGTGTCATGCCATCTCAATGCGTGTCACCTCTGAATCAACATGAGTATCAGCTGCGCTCAATGAACGAGTCCATGGACGTACATATATTCTTGGCTCGAATCCCACCGGCTGCGAAACCTGCCTGATGAACACCATACGCAACGATACTGTACACTCTGCGCAATCAAACCCCAAGAAGTGAAGGATGGTCCTGAGGACGAATCTTCGTATCAGCGTCATAAATACACAAACGGTGAGGCGTACATGTGGACGCCCCTGTTCGTGCTTCACTCGACACTCACTTGCTACCAGCTATCGACGTTCAGCCGGAAGAGGCACGGGAGCTCTCTCCAAGTCGTGTGTCGCCAAGATCGATCACATGCTTCCACCGCTGCTATACAGCGACTGCATAGCCTACCCCCACCAGATTTGTGCGCCAGAAACCATTCCGCCATCAATTCAAACGCGTATGGGACGTTGCTCTTGACGAAAGCGAGTGGGCGTACCCTCGTCAGCTGTCGGTGCGCCACGAGCGCACATTCGTCAGGCGACATACACGCGATTGCTGGGGCGGCTGCAGCGAGGTCCAGAAACCGACTCATAGAGAAGCGAACCACGGTTATCGCGCCCTTGAGAATGTTCGCTGAGTCAAGAGGGTCGAGAGGAGGCAGATTGCTCGAAGGAGTGGGTGTATATGCAGTAGTATGCTCTATGCATGCGAGGTATGCCGTCGGAAGAATAGAATGCGTGTTCGTGAGGCGTGCAAGGCCGACCGCCGTAAATGGATCGTGAGGCCCGGACGAGATGACATATCGACTGCGTGCCGCCTTGTCCAGCCAGGCTTCCATCTTAGTGGGGAAGTACTTTTGAAGACGGCCGAGTGCGTCGTCGAGTACCGTAGAGATGGCGTATTTATGCGATGTGCGGATAAGGGATGCGAGGATGTTGAATGGGACCGGCAGCATGGCATCCTTCTCGTAGTAGTAGCTGACATTTTACAATTGTAGTTAGTGATGAGAGCAAATATGTAAGGGGTCAACGTCAACTGTTACCGTTACGCACTTCTTGCCACAGCACACAACCAGAAAGAGGTGGCGGATGTCGTCGGGGTCGTCCGAGCTGAGGTGTACAACCGGGCAGCCGTCCATATAATCGTCTACTCCAGCATCTGGGAGAGTGAAGAGGTCGCGGAAGACCTCAGAGTGACGCGCTAGGATACTTTTGTGCACGCGAAACGCGGTGTTGCGACAAACGACGACGATGTTGCCGTCGGAAAGCCAGACTTCCTCATCCTTCGTCACTTCGTTGTCGTATTCTGTGCGTTTGCGCTTATTTTGAGTGGCGTGTGAGCTACAGGAAGCCATAGAGAAAACTTGAGAGCGTTTGGTGTTGATGTGGTGGTCAATCTGAAGAGAGAATCGCGGTCTTCGCTCGAGCGTTAGCAGTGACGTTAGCGTCGTCGCGTGACTGATGGTGTCGGTCACGCATTGGTCACATCCTAGTCCATGTCACAGTTCACTGGCATTTGCCGCGCGCGGGGGCCGGTCTAAGTAAAACAGCATCGGAACTCTTTTCCAAAGTGGATCTTCCCAGGGACAAACTGAACCGCGCCTTCAATCGAAACATGCTGGAGACACTGGAGAGCATCCGAGACAGAGACAGCAGCCACACCAGACAGAGAGACGTCTGAGACGAGCGTAGAAGAATCGAGCAGAGTCTTGAGATCTCCGGAGTGATCCCCTTCCCTATGAATTCGAACGTGAATCAGCACATCCGCAGTCTCCCAAGATCTATACATGTTGAAAGAACTCACCATACGAGTGTGATGTCCTCAACATCTTGCGACAACTCCGGAAGAGGGTCGGCGGTGGGTTTAGTAGGCAGCATCATGTCGGGCGAGTCCGGTACGGCGTCCATCCAGCACAGGTTGCCCTTTTGATATTCGTCTCCAGAGTCAACACAGCTCCTGCCAGTCTCCAAGCAATCCTGAGCGAGAGAAAAGCTCGAGGTTCGGGAACAGAACGGCCGAATCTTTTGCTGAGCGCATGAACGCGGAGATCCCGTCCGAGGCTCTGTCCGAGAGGATTACCGACACTGATGACCCCGCAGACAAACGAAAATCACCTAGAATATAAGAGGATATTGGGATGCGGAATTGCGCCTGAACCGCAGCTGTGATCCAGCTCCAATGGAAAACCTGCTCGCGGTCCAGTGAGATGACTAAAAATGAGTACTCGAACGTACCGCCATCGATCTCTCGTAGAATCTGTGTAGAAAGCAGATCAGGTCATGTAGATACTAGTAGTAGTATGCAGTCACCTGCTGAGCCAAGGATCGTCGTTTCCGTCACAGAATATGTAGTCGGCACTGGACTTCTCCGACGGAAGAGACGCGACGCTGCCTCCGTGCTTTACTACGTGGAGCGCATATAGTCAATCAAACCGGTTCAGACGTAGCATCTTAAATGGTAGCATACTCCATGTGTCATTGACCAAGTCCGGAACATTGGGACTAAAGCATGCTATAGGTGCGGTTGAAAGTGAGTAAGCATTGAGTATGACTCGCTACGTCATGATAGATTGCTCACCGTGTCCAGAAAACAACCCCATACCTCATTTGTCTGTTAGTACAGGTACTTTTCGGTTGATACTAGAGTCCTTGACGCGCTGATCAGCAATTATGTGAGTTAATGTCGGAGCGGTGGTAGTGGTGGGAGGGGAGAACGGACGCGCGTCACCCTAACCATATTTGGAGGTTTGATGGGGCTCTTGCCAAACAGGACATAATAGCACTGCCGCAACTGCCACCACCCGGGCGCTAAGTTTAGCATCCAACTGTTTACCGTTCGACCCTTGGTACTGCAACATCGCAGAGGCTACAGCCTCATGTCCACGAGACTCAGGATCACGGATAGCTGGCTAGGAATAGAGAAAATCAAGCATCTCGTCGTGTTGTACGTTCGAGGAAAACATATCTAGATCTTATCCGAGTCCTCTTCGCTCACGTACAACTTCGCACAGCGGCGACTCATTCTCGTCGGTCGGATACAGCTCGAAAGAAAAGGCCCCATCAGCGGACCAACCTCTGGGCATTGACTTCCCAGGGTTGACATCCTGCGAGCGCGTCGACGAAGCCACACAAGAGGTGTCCTATGAGCCCAATTGGGTAGGACACCTCGTCAAGATCGTGAACGAAACGCGAAGTGCTTCCGAGTCGCCACTTCTGGTGTACGACTATGCCATCAGTGGCGACACGATCGCGCGCATGAAGCTGTGGCAGATCAAGAAGGAGTTTCTCCCGCATCTCGCGCCTCGCCCCGAGTGGGCACCCTGGACCTCCACGGACACCTTGTTCGTGACATGGATCGGCATCAACGACTGCACGTGGAACATCCGCCTGCAGCCGTCGTCCATACACCAGTCTTTCGAGGACCTATTCAAGACGCAGGAGAATCTTTATGCTGCCGGCGCGCGGAACTTTTGCGTCATTGACGTACCGCCTGTTCATACGTTCCCCAAAGGTGAGCACTATCCCTCACCTGGCGACTGGGCAGACGGCTGATCGCATGGTTCCATATCGCTAGGTGCAAAGAGCCCGCGCGCGAAGGCGGGATACGAGTCGTGGAACCCCTTACTCCGCCAGCATGCTGAGACGTTCAGCACCGCCCATCCAGACGCCACGGTCCTTCTCTTCTCGTCTTGGGAGCTTTTCACGCGCGTTCTTGGCCATACAATGCCGGCTATCATGGAGGATGATGCGTCGTTTGTGGACGGGTTCCATCCATCGTCAGCTATGCACGCTGTGATCGCGAGAGAGTTTCTTCAGTTCCTGCACAGTATTCAACCTTTGTGATACGGCTGCTGATTCCTCCGTGACAAATGATGTAAATCAGAGGACTAAGTCTAGAGTACTTATAATCAGTCACCGCGCGGGTTCGAACCTATGCGCCTTTGTACGTACTCGGTATGACAGCGCCTATTCAGTGCTTGGAGGCGCGCGGGCAACTGGGTGGCAACAAATTGACCTTGCATTGCAAGTTGCAACCTGCACGACTCGGACGACTCGGACGACTCCGACGACGACGCATAACCGCTTCATCTCCTCCTCATCTCCTCTGCTCTCTCTGGCTATATGTGCACTCTCGAGGTCGTCATACCATCTCTCGATCAAACGTCATGCCAATAGTCGAACACCCCTTCCGTCGTATGGTCTCGACATCCGTGGCCGGCTCCTGTGGTTACTGCTGGAGGCCACAATACCTCGTCGATGTTGCTTCGCGAGGAAGGATACTGCCTGAGGATACATGAACTCGTAGGTGCTGCTTCCTGAAGTGAAGAAGTCAATTCGTTGTGCGGTCTCTTTGCTCAATTGGTGGACCAAGACCCCCTGTCGTCTTGGCGTCTTTCTGGTCAGGACTCTGCTGCTCCAGGCTACTCGAAGACACGAAGACACGAACACACCACGACGAAACTCGCAGTTCTTGCTTCGTGGCTTAAATGAGGCCATCGCTTACGCTTTGTGCCAACAGTCGCTTTGGGCGAACAAAGCGACCAATCATGAGCCGCTCGCCGCAGGGCCACCTGTCCAGTAAGCATTGTACTTTCGCCGTGTCTTTGGTCAAAGCATCTGTGGTTGCTCGAGGCCGTCGCTATATCAGCCTCCTTTCCGCGTCTCCCTCTGTCTCGCCGCCTTTCTTCCCTTATCCCCTAACCACCGCCGATACTTCTACAAGACGAAGACCCCTGGATGTACACCCTCTGTATGAACGCAAAGCACACCCGCTCGCCTACCTACCGCTCAGCGGCACCACCGCCACAGAGCTGCGACATCCCGCCTGAGGCTGAAGACCCACTCCCGCGCGACATGGCCCGCCTCCGCCCCGGCTCCTCCTCCACCCTCCGGCCGTCCTGGGCGCTCGACGCCATCCGCTTCTCGACGCTGTGTGGCGCGTTCACGCTCGCGCCCTCCGACCTGAAGCTGCTCAAAAAGGTCCCGCGCGACGCCCCGGACGACGGCGGCGCGGAGCCCGCGGACCGACGCGTGACGCGCACGCAGTCGCTGATCCTGGCCGGACAGCGGATCGACTTCGCGTTCTGCACGGGCAGCAAGGCGCTGAAAAACCACGGGCTGCCTATGTACGCGCTCATGAACGCGACGCAGGAGGAGCTGTACGTGAACATGAGCGCGGCGGGCGCGCGCGTCATGGAGCCGTTCGGGCTGCGGCAGGTCCGAATCCGGATCGTGGTGCGTTGTCCTCTTTCTCCCATGGTGTATGATTACGCGCGTGACTTCTGACGGGCATGCGTTACCGCAGTGGCCGCTTCCCCTCTCGAATGCTCCGGGGCCGTCGCAGGTTGTGTACGAGGAGTGGCTGCGCGTCTTCCTGACGCACACCAGGGTCGAGATCGGGATGGCTGTCGCGCGCGTGTTCTACAACTTCGTCGAGGTACGTCCTGCCTTTCCGTCGCCGTCGCCGGAGCTGTACTTACCTTATGCTCAGAAACACCGTACGGACCTCGCAACTCACCCCGACTATCCGTGGTCACTGCGGCTGGATGCGTTTTACAGAGTCTGGCTGTTGGGACTCGAGCGCGTCGAGAACAACGTGTTCGTGGCAGACCTCAAGTACGTGAAGTACTATCCGAACGACCGCGAACTGTAGTGCGATCGCATTCGCCGCCTCTATCCACACTATGCTACTCGCTCGTAATATCTGTTGTTCTATGTATGCTATGTATTGCTGTGGGATCGTCCCTCGTGTATGATATGCGTCTTCTACATGCGGTAACATGACCGGTACCGCACGCATGGAGCTTCTAGGTAAGCGTACGTAGTTGTCGATTCAAGTGATATACCCTCGTACTTATTCGGCTTTATCTAGACAGACGATGTCCCACGTCACTGAATGCAGGGTAGCTAGTCGCGCTCGAGTGTATTACGCGCGTATGTTTCTCTTCTGCGACAGCTAGAGGCTTGCACAAACGCATTTCCCTCCTCTACCGCTTTCCCTCTCGTTCGGCAGTGCGTCTGCGCATTCGTCCTCGAGCTCCTCGACGTGTGGATACTTGAACACAATGACATGTGTCACTACTTAGAGTTCCTTTGTGTACTGACATGAATTATCCTTCGAAGTGATGGCTATACGATCCAGGCTACTGTGCGCAACGATGAGAACGATCGGTCAGCGAAGGCTCTCAGGATCTCTACCGTTGACGGGTCTCATTGAGTTGGACAGTTGTACCTCAGGCTGAAGGGATTCGAAAATTCACGGGTCACCATGAATAGAACACAAAGGCACCCCGTACGGAGTTATACCCCCTACATATGCGGACCGACCGTCCGTCGTGGAAATAGGTCTCTAGAACTGGACAACCGTTATCCGGTGGGCAGGCGGGAGTACCGGCCTACCACTCCAATCTGCCAGGACACGCTCCGAGGTCAGCAGCCTATATATGACACTCCTCTTCACCGACGCACGCGAACTTCATTTATCCGTCCGCATGTCAGACACCAAACCCGCCGCTGTCTTTCGGACAGTGCTCCCTCTAGAGGGAACTGAGCGTCTCTTGAGGTTCACCCCGGAAGATCTGGAGTTCTTCAAGAATGCAACTGGCATTTCAGACGAAGAGGAGCTTAAAGCGCACATGCTTGCTATACAACGGGAAGGATATATGGTCAGTCTGCCTTAAAGCATTACTCTAGACGCTCCGGTGCGCTGATTGCATGAACCGTGACCTCTCTCAGGCCAAACCCTACACATGCATCGTTCAGTTCATGTTCACACAGTAAGTACGCATCTCTGATTGAGACGGCGTGATGAAGATACCGTGGCAGGCTTCGGTTGCCACTCACAGCCGGGTATCCCAAGCTACTTGAACTTGGACGAACTCGTCAGAATCCTATCTTCCTCGAAGTGGGATGTTGCTGTGAGTGAAATTCAGTCCGCATTGCATTGGGCTGACGCGCTTCTCACTCCTTAGTCGGCGTCGACCTGAGGAAGGTCGTTATGGACGGGTACCCAGTCGACAGTATCATAGCATCAGATATTGTTCCCGGTGAGCTTGACTATGCCTTCTGTATCGACGTTTACCATACTCACGTGTGTGCTGCCGCTGCGTGGATAGAATTCTGGACTTTGGGCCACAAGTTGTTCAACTCGACTCCGGAAACCTTTCCCGTCCCTTTCGTGGCAGGAGACGTCTTCGACGCGGAGTTTCTCGAGCCCTGTCCCCCGTTTTACACCAAACCTGCTACTACCGCACCTCGCCTCCCCGGCGTCAAGACTTTGAGCGAGCTCCGCGGGCACGTATCCGCAATCGGAATATCCGCCGTCTTCCACCTGTTCAGCACTGAAGAGGCGCAGCTCAGACTTGCCCGTGCGCTCGCAAGTCTTCTTTCGCCCGAGCCCGGATCGATGATCTTTGGGTGGCACAACGGCCTGCCGGAGAAGGGTATCAAGAAGGGACATTCCTTCGACATGTTTTGCCACACGCCGGAGAGCTGGACGGAGTTGTGGGACGGACAAGTCTTTCAGAAGGGTACGGTGAGGGTTGACGTGAAGCTCGTCGCAAGGAGCCACCTCACCTTCAAGGATGGTGTCGTCACTGAGCAAGAGAACACGTACCTCGACTGGGTAGTGAGGCGTCTATGATTGCGCACCAAGTGAAAATTTGGATTCCGAAGCGGCCGAAGCTCAGGTGTAGGATACTACAGCGTCTGTCTACCATGTACCATCCATCGTTTCGCACTCAAGCACTGCATACCTTATGAGATGAAGCTGAGTCGCGATTTGAAAGTCTGGTATTTCGTAATTCGCTTTACTGACTCTCGGCGAGCGAGGCACGATATCTACGAGCCTACTTACAGAGACACACATCTGGACCGTCGGGCTTCCTAGTGGGTCGGACGCAGACCATCCAAAATAATGCCGATAATGCCGATGCTTGGATTGCATGCTACGGCCGACGGAGTCTCATGATCAACACGCCGTATTGTCGTATCGTCTTGACCCGTTGTCTGTGATAACTGATTATGCTGTATCTCGAGCTGACTTAAATAGACGACATCTGAGTTCAATTCAGGTGCAGCACCCCATTTCCACCCCCCAGAATCTTGACCGGTGATTACACGACCTGATGTCGCAAGACATTCCCTTGCTCGCGAAGAGCGAGAACCTACGGCTCGGCAGCACTCAGCTCGAGTTCTTCCAGAAGACCACAAGGATCTCGGATGAGGATGCGCTGAAGGAGCACATCGTCGCCGTACAGCGGGAGGCATGTGTGGTATGTGGATAGTACCTGGCATTGTCGAGACTTTCAGATGTGTCGACTGAACCGTTGTGCACAGCTGAAGCCCTATCCTTGTCTTGTCAACTTCCGGTTCACCGAGTGAGTCCGTAGCGTTGTCCAAGCTACGTGGTTAGTACTGATATTGCTTCAGCTTGAGATTGAATGGGATTGATCCGGGCTATCAGCAATTGTTAGCGCTAGGGAGATCTCGTCCGAATCCTATTCTAGTCGATATAGGATGCTGCAGTGAGTTCATGATTGTTGGAGAACAGGTTGATATCAAATTACTCAACATCCACCGCAGTGGGCGTCGACGTGAGGAAGGCTGTGTTCGACGGCTATCCTCGTGACAGCGTGATAGCAACCGATATCATCCCAGGTGCGTTTGCAGAAGCGAACATGAAGTAGTAGCTTGTGACTCACTTTGCGTATTGAAGAGTTCTGGGAAATCGGTCACAAGCTTTTCAGGTCCACGCCTGAGACGTTCCGGGTCCCATTCATCGTTGGCGACGTCTTTGATCCTGCCTTTTTGGAGAAGGTGTCTCCGTCATATGCGAAGCCCGCCGGTCCTCCGCCAAAGCTTACGGCGGTCAAGACGCTGAACGAGCTGCGCGGACGCGTTTCTGCCATTACCATCTGCTCCGTCTTCCATCTGTTCAACACTGAGGAAGAGCAGTCTGTGCTCGCGCGTGCAATTGCGTGCCTGCTATCTCCCGAGCCCGGATCCATGATTATCGGAGGTCACATCGGCCTGCATAAGGCTGGAATGAGGGAATCGGGTTTGCACCGTGGCGAGATGTTCTGCCATTCGCCGGATAGCTGGAAGGAGATGTGGGATGGTCATATCTTCGAGAAGGGAACGGTCAAGGTCGATGCGGTGATCACTGAGACGACGCACAAGGTCCTCAAAGACGGGGAATTGTTCGACGTTCCGCGATCGTACTTAGTATGGACGGTGACGCGTTTGTAGTACTTGATATTCAATGTCCATTCGAGAGCACAGTCACTGTCGCACCCAAGTTCGTTGAACTTAGAGTTCAGCTGTCCGACACGGTCACGTGGCGAGCGATGGCGATTCTCGACTAGCAGCCTGTGTAGTGCCATACAACCTTCAAAGATCGTCATCCAATGGGCTCAACCCCGTCGCCGTCCCCAGCCTGTTCTCGAAGAAGAACCGCAGCCTCTCCACCGCGCCCCGATCGGCCATGAACTCGCTGAACTTCGTCACGTCCGTGTTGTGCATCTCGATGATCGGCGGGAACCCGGCGGGCGGCGCGACGTCCTTGCGCACGGGCCACGTCCCCGTCGTCTTCACGTAGTCCGGGTCGAGCACGAAGGAGCGCAGCAGCTTCGCGCTCTCTGGGTGCGGCGCGTCCTTGAGAATGGCCATCGTCTGCGGCCAGGAGACGAAGTTGCCGGACACGGTGGGGAAGGAGATGTTGAGCGGTGCGGCGGGCGTGAGGCCGACGGCGGTGGTGAACGACGCGACGAACGTCCCGTTCGAGTTCGCGATCAGGGTTGCGGGTGTGCCCGTCCCGCGCACGAAGCGCGGGTTCTGATCGAGGAGCTGGTCGAGGAATGCGGTACCCTGCTTCTTGAGGACGAGGTAGAATGCGTACAGGACGGCATCGTCGTCGTTCGGGAACGTGAGAACGAGTTTATTCTTGAACTCGGGTTTCAAGAAGTCGGTGAATTCGAGCAGGTCGGAGCTGTTCACGAAGTTTGTGTTGAACACGGTAGCCCAGTTGAAGACGAGGAAGCCGTTGAAGAACCCGTCCTCGTCCCTGATGGCCTCGAAGATCTGGTCAAATCCGAGCGGCTTATATGGGAGCAGCACGCCCTGAGACTTCCAGCGCGGGAAATCGTTTAGAGTCTGTAGCGCGACGACATCGACGAAGACACTGTCCGTTGCGAGTTGGCGGTCGATCTGTACCATAGCCATGCGTGCGTCAGAGTCCCTGCATTCATGCAACTAGACGTGCACTTACGTTGACATCGTGGTACTTGGACAGATCGACAGTGACGTTCAACGTCATGCCGGGGAATCGCGCCTCGAAGGCTTGCTTCAGATGGTCCTGCTGGTTCTTCTCGTCACTATCTCCGCAGTCAGCGTGTGCTCAAAGCGGAGCTTTGGAACACTTACCCTCCGTGCCATAATGTTACAACCCCGCCCTCCTCCAGCGCCGCCTGGTGGATCTCATCCAGAGTACGATTCTCGATATCGACAGAGATTGCGTTGAAGCTGAACTGGGGGTCGAAGGCGGAGGCGGGCGCAACAGCCGCGAGGAGGCACAGTAGGCTCGATGGGAGCATATTCTTGGCGTCGGTGGTCGAGATTGGATTCGAGTCGAAGTGGGAAGGACGGTGGGAACCGTGGAGTCGCCAGTTTTATACGCGCCCTATAATGCATCCAGAGCCCGAACTGACGGAGACTCCAACTCGCATGAGACTTGACTCTCGCGAGATGTTTGGCTGTCGCGCATGGTCCAAGCTGCGGAACGCCGGCGTGGGGTTGCGAGGATAGAGAGTAAAAGAAACCGTGGGGAAGAGGGCATCAGTTCTGAAGACACCAGGAGAAAGCGCCATATGAAGTGAATAGAGGTTCCCATAGCCTCTTAGTCAGATTGCTTTCTGGTAACACACTGAGATCGCAGTTCTATCAGGCATGTTTGCCCACAGTGAGAGCTAACACTTGCAATGAAATAATGCGCGCTACTCACAAATTGAGCGGGAAGAGCAAGTCGCTGTCGTTCAGCGTCACAGTAGGAACGCGGGGCGGGGTATTGATCGAGGCTAGCGTTGGCGACAATTTTGATTTCGGTCATTGCGGGCGAGTCTCTCTGCCCTTCGTATACCAGCACCGCCTCTGCATCCCGTTCGTCGGTCCACTGCGCTGCGTTTCTCGGATCCTGTAGCACATAGCGGACCATCCACATGCATGTCTTTGCCAACGTTTTGTCTCACCACCGGCTTTGCAATGAGCTACGACCACCGAGTAACGACTGCACACTCACCGCGTATCCCATACCTTGCTCCCCTAGAAGTCCCATAGCGAATGTCAATCCCTTCTGATGATAGAGCAAAGAGATGGGACTATTAATGGTACTGCGCCGAGCCTTGAACCGCCATCAAGACGTTACCAGCATGTAGATGTGTGCTGAAGTCAACCGAGATTCTCGGCGTCCTCTTCTGAAATACTGGAGCTCTAACGTCCCCGGACACATTCGAGATCTGGTCTCTGCCTCAGTGGCTCATCAGCTACAGAGACGTGATAAGGCACTCAAGCATGTAAGCATCGGCGAAACACTCACATCATTTGGACAGAAACTTCAGCGGCGGGCCGTCGTGTCGGCGCGCTCTACCAGCAACAAGACAAAGATCATCAGTGCCAGTGGATAGTGGGCTCGATTCCTGCACGTTAGCGCGGTCAATCTTGTACATAGCCTGTGCATGGAATATCGCCTACGCAAAGCGCCGATCCGAAGAACGCGCCCATAAAACGATTAATGCTATTGCGTAGTGTAGTCAGAGGGTGCAATATATGTACTGTAATGGGGAATCAGAGAGAGCAAGAGATGAACAACTGGAAGACTCACCTTATTCCGCTTCACCAATTGACGGCCTCAAAGTTCATCCTCATCCTCATCAATCTGATCGTACTCGTCGCTCCCGTCACTCTCGTCGCTGTACAGATCATCGTCAAAGGCGTCGTCGCTCCAATCCGAGTCGCTGCTCCAGTCGTTCTCCATCGGGTCCGTCCCGACCTCAGCCTCGACGTCCTCCGTCGTCCGCCACTCCCCGTCCGCGCCCTTCTCCCACTCGAACTCGGTCGTGAACGCGACGAGCCGGAGCGCGGGCGCGTACCGCGCGTACTCGCTCAGCAGCGTGCGCTGCAGCTCCACGTCGCGCGCGAGCCAGAAGCGCGAGTCCCACCGTTCGTGCTTGAACACCGCGTCCGAGATGCGCAGGGTGTGCAGCCGCGGGAGTCCCGGGAGCACGGCCGGCCCCCATTCTCCGAGTGTGTTCTGCCAGGACGGTGTATCAGCCACGCCCCAAACAGCAGCCTGAGGAATAGGGAGGCAGCACGTACCCGACTCGGGTTCGAATCAAGGATGATCAGCAGGCTCTCCAGCTCCTTGAGCTCGGACAGGCCGCGCGCGAGAGACTGCGCGCTGACGCGCCTCACCGTGAAGCGCAAGTGCCGGATCGGCACAGCAGAGTGTTTGAGGTGTCTCAGCGCACCTGCAACATCTTCCCATCGCGGGACGAACTCCAAGAAGTGTCCGCCGTTGCGCTCGAACGACGCATGGTCGAGGGCGACGGTGTGGATCCTACGACGGCCGTCGGTCGCCGGGGAGAGGAAGGCGGAGATGTTGTAGTGGGCGCATGCGATTTCTTCGAGCGCTGGGAACGATGTTGAAGGGAGCGCATCGACATCGTGATCGCCAGGGGAGAATTCGACCAAGAGCGAGCGGATGTGGTTCATCTGCGCTGCGATGTGCGGCAATGCCTTCCAGTAGACCTCTACGTGCTTCAGAGACGGGAACTGAGCGTCGGAAGGAAGAATGGAAAGAAGCCCGTGCGGAAGGGTGACTGAGAGCGCAAGAGACTGCAGTTGGGTTGAGGTGGCAGCCAGCACATCGTGCAGAGCTGAGATCTGTCTCGCAGAGAGACGCGACGGAGAAAATACACGCAAGCTATGGAGCTTTGGTAGGAACGGGAACGCAGGTGCGGCTGCGCTCTCTATCAGATTCCGCACCGTCCGGAGTTCCAGCTCGAGGATCTCCAATTCGGGATGGGGCGTTGCAGCGAGGACCTCCAAGGCAGTGCGCCGGACTGACTGCTCCATTTCCCCAGAGCGAAGACGTTGCAAGTTGACGAGACGCGGGGCGACCTCGGCGAATTTGGGCTCGAATGGTTGCGGAGGTATGCCGACAGTGCGAATGTCCGACAAGAGGAGCAAGCAGTTGCGGTGAATCACGATGGCACGAACAAAGTGTGCGAGATCGCGCGTGAACGATGTCTGCTCCGGAGACATGTTGAGCGTGTCGAAACATGCACAGATGGTGCGGACATCGTGCAGCTCTATCTTCGAGTAAAGCCGAGGGGTTCCGACCACGTTGAGGAGCTTGTTCGCGAGCAGAAATGCGGGGAGATCAGCACGACGGACGAGTGAGCAGATGATGGCCACAAGCTCGACAGGAAGGGAGCGGATTGAGATTGAGTCGTGGCCCATGTCACTGAAGCATAAAGTGCCAGTTAATGAGGTGCCACACGATGGTAGGTTGGCAAAACACTGACCAGGTTTCCTTTTCGACCGTGTCGCACTCGTCCATGCAGACGATCTTGCTGGATGTGCGACGGAGCCAGTCTCCTCGCTGAAAGGCGTCGAGGGTGGGGGGCCGGGGCTGGAGATCCTACAGTGATGGACCGGCAGGGCTTAAGCAAGGCTTAAGTACTGCTTTTCGAACCGACGCTTAACTCCGCGCTTATCAAGGCGTCCCCCAAGACGGAGACGCTTCCTAATGCGGATTACTTTCTCTTCCGGGTCGGTACTCGTCTTGAGGAAACCCAAATCAGGTCCAAATCACCAACCAATACTATGCAGTCCTGTAATAGAAGCTCCGGAACGTCAGAGTGTAGACAATGATGATGTGGAACAATCCTGTAAATACTATGTACCGATGCTTCGCATTGATTAAGTAGTATCGACTTTCCCCGCGACCACCTACCGGTAATTCTATCTCGCGTCCGTTGTTTCAAGCTTTCTGACTTCTGACCCGGGTGGAAGCTTGATCTCACGCCATTAGTAAGGGCAATAAAACTAGTACTCAACGCGCTATTGTAGTTCGTGCGCGGCCCAAGCACCCCCATGCGCTGAGGTCAACCACATTCGGCACCGTCCTCTTCTCTCCGCACCACCGCCCGAGCTCTGCGAACGTCCTCGGTGGTCGTTCTTGCGCAGGCGGAGACGCCTTCTTTATAACTCTCCGAAGCTCTTCCGCCAAGTCAAGAAATACTGGGTTATGCCACGGTGATTGGGGCGCAGGGGCTTGAGGCGAGATCGGAGCTAGCACGGGACGAGTGGTCGATGCACTCGGAGGTGGTGTTGCATCTTCCACGATGCTGTCAGCGAGGTTGGATAGCGACTCGGTAGGCTGCGTTGGGGGGTCTGGTATAGAGGAAGATGTCAGCAGCGCGACTCTTGTAGTCACGAAGGAAACGTACCGATATCCATCTGTCCATGCGTTGATTCGGGCACCTGGGCCACTACGGAGGGTGAGCTCTCCGAAGACAAAGGGGGCGGAAGATCATGCAAAGATGGCTAGGACGTATCGGTCAAACTTCAGAGACCACGGGGGCTACATTGCAACAGAAGAACGTACCTCGATGAGTTCTTGCTTGCACGCGCGTGAGATGGGTGCATGAAACTGTTTTTCAGCGGATCCAACGGCTGCCAGCATCGGAGACATGAGAGAGATATCATGACGTTCATACTGTCAAAAACCGAGACGTACCAGGCCGTGGGTTCTCGGATATGAACACAACCTCGTTTTGTGCGGGTGAAGGTACAGTTGTCGACATTCGCGTGTCATTCACGAGCATATGCGACTCCGCCCGGCTCACCCGCGCGTCCATGCCAGTGGTCGCGTTTGTATTGACGTGTACCTGTGTGCTTGAGAACACGGATGTGCCTGGAAGGGTCTTCAAGCTCTTGCTCGTGGACGCTTTCGCGGACATAGCGCTGGTGCGTATGCTCGCGGTCGTGCTGGTACCGGTGCTGGAGCTCGTGTCGATGCTTGGCTCGACGCCGATCACGTTGTGCTTCGAATCCTCGTCGACATCCGCTCCGCATTTGACTTTGCTTCGTTTACGGGAAAAGTACTGTCGCAACCTCCTGCCCGTGTAGTTCTCACATCCGGGGAGAAGCCAGATTTGTTCCAAGAGGCTTTGGTACTGTTCATTGGCAGGGCAGTGGGTGACGGTGCAGAAGAAATCTGAGACGCGAACGTGCATGTAGTTAAATACATAAGTTAATCTCGCTTCGCGAGGGAGCGACGAAGATTCTATGTATGAGAACGCACCGTTGAGTATCTTATATGCGTCTTTGCTTAGTTTGTCGCATTTCTGAGGGTGTATCTTGCTTTTCCCTCCCGTAGATGGACATCCAACAGGTGAGTCGGCACCTCCTGCAGCGTGTGGTTCCTCCCACCGCAGCTGTGAGTCCTCGCCCTCGACCTTTGGTACGACATCGCGAAGTTTGCTCCTGCTGCTCCGTTTACGCTCAAAGTACCTCCTCAATTGCGCTGGCGTGCACTGAAGGCACCCAGTGAGTTGGCGCACTTGCGCGAGGAGGTCATCGTATTGCTCTGCGGTAGGGAAGTTGGTGACATTGTCGAAGTATGCTGAGGTGATAGCGCGTATAGTCAGCGAGCATAGACGTCAGCATAGCATACAATCAAAGCTTAAGGAACAAAGCACCTGTGAGAAGTGCATATGCGGTCGTTGAAAGTTTTTGTCCGCGGTTTTGAGGTTTGCTAAATGCTGCCGTCGACGTGGACACGTCCGGGGAACGCATCATGGGAGAGAGAGAGAGTGGTCGTAGTGGTCGAAGTCCAAAAGCGTAAACAGCCAGTTTTGCCAAAATTTCGAGGAAGTCTTTCGAGATGACGTCACGTGCAACATTTAGTAGTAGTAGTGAACGTCCTCATATGCTCTAATTTTTAAAGCAAGGTACGTACGTCGCGCGTGATATGTCTGAAGCTTCATGCTGTGGCATTGAATATTGAGTCGCGATAGCATAGAGCAATCCTAAGTCGGACTCCTCGCCTTCAACTTGATAATGACATTCAAGATCGCGTGATGGAGGGGCGTGACCTGACGCGTCAATAACGCGACCGTGACAGGTTCCCCGGTTGCTACCCCGGAGTCGTCCGGCCGGTAGTTACGGGGGTTCGGCGAGATGTTCAAGAATCAATACGCAAAATGGTATAATGTCAACGGAAATCAAGCATTGGTCCCGTCCACTGACACTCTTCGCCTTGGGATCGAGCATCGGTCCAGCCCAAGCTAGATCTCCCTCCCTCCATCCTCCTCGCCCCTTTTGACAATCTCAATCGCTTTCTTATGTCCTCCTCATGCCAGGAAAAATACTATATCTACTCTTTTACATCCCTATCCCCTTCTAGACCATCTTCTCGTATACACCCGTTCCACGGGCGCCTTACCTTATTTGGGGTAAGTATATCGCGCGCTAGCAGTCACCGGGCGCCTCCTCGACTTAACAGCATGAAGCGCTTGTCTGTTCGGTCATATCGGAGGAATCTAGGACTTCTTCGAAACACCTAGTGGATGAGCGAGCATTTTTCTAGTTTTTGAGAATTCATTACCTATCTGCTGACACTGATTTGAGGTCCGTATGCTCTCCCGTTACCTCTCTGTCGAAGGTCGGGACCGATGATTGATTCACGGTGGACCGGAGGCGCTAAATGGCCGGACCGGATTACCTTCTGCCGCAGGACAAGATTTCAATAGTTTGTTAGTTACTTTGTTGACTTAGCACAGGACCGGATACCACTTTTGAATGACCAATAACTGGTTCCCGTTGACATTATACCTACTTGCAATCAATACAGTGGTATTAATATTAATATCATTGCGGCGGCCTGTAGGAGACATATGGCTGGCAACTTGAACAATACTGGAACAATACTGAGACATGGCTTGTGATTGGAATGACCTTGCAGAGTATTATGTCACGGTAGTAGTATGCCGCCACGCTTTGGGCGCCAGTCTCATGGGTTATAGGTCTCTCTCGACCACCATCCATCTCATCCTCCCTTTCCTCCTCTGCCACAACGACGTATTCCCTATGGCCGAAGCTACGAACACCTGCGACTGCGGACAGTGCTACGAAGGCTGGCTGTCTCCGAGAATGAGGGAGCGGCTGCAATGTGAGTCGTCGCTTGCCTTTCTTCCTCATTCTCTCGCCGGCGCCTCACCCGCTGCGTTCAAGTCGAGTCACATCTCCGGTACGGGCTCTCAGCGCTCCTACTCGACACACAGAACAGCGTAGTGGCGGATGTTGGCGAAGATCTCCCCATTGACTACACACCTATCGACCACGCTGTGCGCTACCTCCCCAAAGACGTCCGCCACAAGATCGGGCCCTCTGCATCGTCCGAGGTGTCCGCATCGTCCGAGGCGTCCGCACCGTCCGAGGCGTCCGCACCTTCCAAGGCGTCCGCACAGTCCAAGGTGTCCGCAGCGGGCGACGAGGTGTACCGGGGATACGTCGCCGTCCTCAAGGCGATCACCGAGCTTGTCCCTCTCGAGAACGAAGGTGCGGACGCTCTCAACTCGAACAAAGGCTTCCCTACCGCCTCCATCATCTCCGCCCACCTCTCTTCCGTGCGCGACGCCGGTCCGCCGAACCCGGATGCGGCACGCATCGCTCTGTTTCTGGACAGTGGCGGGAAGGTCGAGCACGCGCTCGACTACATCGTCGACCGCGCGCGCGAGGAGCACTCGCCGCTCGGGCGCCAGTACACCGCGGATCAGCAGTTCATCGATCGTATAGTGCACATCGAGGAGAACCTTCCCGAGTGTGCGAACGACCTGAACTTTGAGCTCGTGAGGGTGCGGCTTGGTTTGACCGAGGAGACGTTGGGCGGAGTCCCCAAGGATGAAGCAGTTCCAGTTCCTGTGTCGGACGATGGGAAGTAGCGCGCAGGGACCGTGGCGACCAGGTACGGAGAGTCTTGTTCATTCATGTATGATAACATCGAATTCAGGGATGGACGTCTTGTGTATCGTTCTAGTGACTCGCAGACACAATGTATGTAAAACAATCTAGGCACACTCTTGATTATACCCTCAGAATATAGCGCTACACCTTCTGAAGCTTGAAACTGCACATGGCCCTCTGATGTTCACTTACTGTACTTGGCGGAAGTTGACGATCGATGTACGACTATGAACGAGTGCATGAGAAGAGCAATTACTCACATCTCGAAGCTGCGCCGGCAGATAGATTTGTTCTCCTTACCAGCCTTGCCTCAACACTCACCAACCCCTTCTCGAACACCTGGTCCCATAGCTCTATCCAGCTTTCCGGTGAGTGGTACTAACACCTGTCTCCCTCTACTGCTGATCTTCACTCCCTTCTCGGATGGACGAAGTTTGAAATCCAGTCGAAAGCGTGATTTCATTGCCATCGGGCACTTGGGATCACGAGATCGCGCAGACTTGCGATCGCATAAAGCCAAAGCAGCGCGGCCCGACTCATTTGAACGCACTGACACTCCGGTCATATGTACAGGTTGCTCACGACGTCCGGACGATTTTTGAAACGCGGTCGAAGTTGCGAGTTCATGCACGCACCGGGGTCCACCAAATCGCACCGGACCCACGGTTATATGCAGGTACTGCAGTGCGATCTGACTCATTTTAACGTATTGACATCTCTGCCGTATGTACAGGCTGCTCGCGACGTCCGGGCGATGTTTAGAATCTGGTCGAATCTAAACTCGTGAGTGTCAGGCACTGTTATGCACCAACTCGCGTAAAAGTTCACGGACGCGTGCAGCTTTTGCGACGCAACCTGGCTCATCGGAGTGCACTGACACCTTGTTCGCATAAGCTGGCTGGTCCCAACGTTCCGACGACACTTGAAATGTGGTCGAAACCGCGATTTCATGGGTACCGGGCACTTGGGTGCACCAAGTATCGCACCACCTGCGGTTTAAACCACCACTCTTTGCCCGCATCTAGTGCCGAAAACGCTGCCCGGAGCACGCACGGTCTGTGAGGGAAGCCTGAAACGACGTTCAGATGTCTATGCTGCCGCTGACACGCACAAACGTTGTTCCAGTATCACCGCGCATCCCGGAGCTCTCACGTTCACGATGATCGGATACGCGTTGGATCTACTTCGACAGTGCCGGAAGCTGCGCCGCAAATATCCAGGCCGCGACTCAGGAGAGCATCAACTGCTGGACTTGAATGCTCTCGCGGTCCGGAAACCGAGACCCGGAACCATGTCCACTACTAGGACACGCACGGCGTGACTCACCATTCACCAGGTGGCTAGGATGTGCACCGATTGCACACCCATCTCGCGAGCACGTTCCGAGTGAAGGATCTTGGACAGGATCTCGGTCACCTCTGCAACCGGTACCATGTGAGTGTTAGTCCAATCAAGAGTGCCAGCTCGCTGCAGACTTACCGTGTCGAAATGCTCTCTGCTCGCGAATGCACACCGAGCTGGGCACGCACCGCAATCACCGTTTAATGCGCTGCTCGGGATCTGCACCGGACGGGCGATTTGAGTGCGTGCACATCTTGCGTGCGCGTTCCGAACGGAGGATTCCGACACCGGGTATTGGATATCCTTCTGCCATCGCTATATGACCCATATCCATCCAGGTAGCTCGGTACCGACCTACCGTCGCAAACCATAGTGCCGAGATGCGCACGGGTAACGAGCAAGGCTGCTGACGCGCTGACAGGCAAGATGAGCGGTCAGTTCGAGTGAGTAGCGGCATACACGGGACCAGCGACGTACCGTTCGGATACTTACTGTGCAAGCGTCAGAGATTCAATCACGGTCAAGCGAACGGACGCACCTGGACGCAGTCCGTGTGCTCATGGCGCACTAGCGAGGCGGCAGTGAAGAGACATCACCTGGGATCACAATGCGTCAGCTAGACTTCACCGTCACGAGAGCCGCGACGCGACGACTCACCTTGGCAGACGCGCACGCTATCAATGTGTCTGCAGCGGACGTCAACGTGTCAATCCACAGCCTGTGTCGCGAAGGTCAGACGTCCAGCAGGTTAATGGCGTACCCTGCTATTGGCTGGAGCCTCCCGCAAGAGCGAGCAACACGACGGTTGTGCCACGCACTGGCTGCTGAAACACGCACGGCCGGGTGAGTGCATGCCAACAAAGTGAGCAGGTCAACATACCTGAGAGCGTGCTATACAGCATCCATCGCAGTCTGATGCTGTCGAGTAGAGTAGACCACTGCCTGTGTTTCGAAAGTGAGCCAGCATGTCAAAAAGGAATGGTAGGCCATACGTAGCTCACCGGAACAACCTCCAGTCGCCTCCGAGTGCTGACTCAGACGTGTGCATAGTGCGAGTGGACGAATGTGTCAGCTACATCTCAAACACGATATTCCTGCCAGTGAATCAGAACTCGAACGAGTTTAGGTCTGTTTTGAGTAATGTCGGGGGTCCCTCACGTGACATTGGCACCCCGACCCCTGACACCCCTGACACCCTCCCCTTCGGGTTGCGTGGGGTTAACTTGAGAAACTCCTGACATACGAACTATGCAGTAGGTTGTACCGCAGCCTGACAGTGCCTGGTAGTATCTGAATCAGCGGTGGAATGGCGCCGCGCCGAGCGGCTGGCGAAAGCCTGCCCGAGGCCCGGCGCCTACAAGGCTCTGAGTTGAAGTTCGAGTTCAGGTTTGCCCGGAGGGCGGTGTTATCGGAAACCTCACCATGATTATGGCATTGGTATAGTGCAGATGGTGGCCGGCCCGGGACGGAGTACAGAGACTCGCCCGCTACGACCTCGGAAATCACAATACGCTAGCCCCGTGTTCCTGCGGGTTCAATCGTTCATACTCGCCACGTCTGGGTACGAGACCAGATGTCCTAGTAAGTACGTGATACCAGAAAGTAATCTGACAAAGAGGCTATGAGAGCGGTATCCCTGGGAACCCCCACTCACTTCCAGTTCAGATGGCGCTTTCTCCCGGTGTCTTCCAAAGTTCACAGCTGTTTGCAAATCGATAGTCACTTTTGAAAAACGCTTGTCTAGCCACTTTTGACCGCCGACCGAGATTTCAGCCCGATTTGGTAAGTAGACGCCTTGGCTCCACTCCTGGGCATTCAACATCGGACGCCCCGCGCTCAACTCAGACTCTGCGCCTAGCTGCATCATTCACTACTACTTACTGGACTTCGAAGCTTCATGACCCGTCGACACATCCCTACTGCTATCAAAGAACATGCATATGTGCTCTTTCATGAGCTCCAAGATTTCAAGGCTGTCGCTAGCCTGATGCACGTGCATCCAAGGACTGTCCGGCGGATTGTAGCTCTCGCCGATCGCACTGGACAGGTCGTCCGCAAGCCTTTGGAGTGTGGGAGGCCGAGAGCACTGAACGGGCTGGATCTGGCAGTACGTGCAGCTACCTATGGCTTACTGTATCGTTGCTAACTGGAGTCTAGTATCTCGAAGCCTGCATTGAGCGCACCCCGGACAGTACTCTTGATGAGCTCCGAGATGAACTCTCCTCAGCTTGCGGGGTTGATGTCTCCCGGTCAACAGTCACACGTGCACTGAATCGACGGGGCTTTACAAGGAAACAGGTATGTTGTTAGTATCTCTCAGAACCAGACCCGGGCCCTTCATGCTGGGACAAGGTATCTCGAGACGCACTCGAGCGCAATGAAGATGCCCGTGCAGTCTACTGCGCGAGAATTGCTACACACTACCGTCCCGAGCAGCTCGTATTTGTTGATGAGTCCGCCTTCAATCGTAACACGACAAGACGTCGTTATGCTTGGGCACCGAGTGGGGACCGGGCACGCCGTAGAGACTTCTTCATCCGTGGCCAACGGTACGTATTAGTATTACATACTTATATCCGAATACACTCAGTCTCAGACATTCAACCATGGGTCCTGTAGCTTCTCCATCCTTCCCGCCATGTCACTTGATGGTGTGCTGCACCTTGACATCATCGAGGCCGCATATACAGGCGCACGCTTTATTGAGTTCATCTCTGGTCTACTCGACAATATGAACCCATTTCCTGGTCCCAATTCTGTCATAGTCATGGACAATGCGCGCATACATAAAGCCCCTGAACTTCGTGATATGATTGAGGCTCGGTAGGTCAAAAACTCGATGTGTTCGTGATACGATCATGGAATATACCAATACTGATATGACTATAGAGGGATGCGGTTGGAATTTCTGCCGCCATACTCACCTGATCTGAACCCAATCGAAGAAGCGTTCTCTGCTGTCAAGGCCTGGATTCGAAGGAATCGGGACTACGTGAGGGCAGAGACAACGGGAGATCCTGCATGTGATCCCTATCGGGTCTTATGGGATGCTATCTTCGTGGCGATTACACCGGAGAAGGCAGTGGGATGGTACCATCATTCAGGCTATTTGTAGGAGTACCAGAGAAGAAATCAAGATGACATTCGTGTACTACTATAACATATGTCATGAAGATAGTTCTGAGGTGGACATGAGACTACACTTCTACAGACTCGAGATCATCGTCGTCGTCGTCGTTACTATCTTCTTCGACAGCATCAAACCACGTCACATGTTCACCACTGAGCCGGCCCTTCCCTTTGCGTACCCTACCGAGCATAGCTTGGACCTCCTCTTCGAAAATCTCCACAGCATCCAGCGGCATTCCAATCACATCCACGAGGAAGTCATGAGACGTCGTTTCGAGACTGTTGACCTGATCATGGCCGTGGTCACGAAGAGGCTGCTCGAAGCGCGCGAAATGGAACTCGGGGTAGTGAATATCGAGCACCGCAAATAGTTCACTAATGGACGAAGACAACGGGGGGGTAGAACTGCCATAAGATGCCACGGCACGGACTGTGGGTGGCGACAGATGAGTAGAGTTTGAGAGTGCGTGGGAACGAGATGTTTCGGCGGCTATGACCGGGGGGGGAGAGACGACCGGGGTGGGGGGGATGACCAGTGGAGGAGAGGGGATGGGACGAGAAGTGTCTGTTGAGGAAATGATGGATGTGTTGACGAGGCGCTGACCAACCCGATCTGTCAAAATGTGCGGGAGATGAAGGTGAATTGCAGGTGTCGAGGACGAAGATGTGGTGTGGGCACGAGAGCGGGACCGGCGAGTGCGCTTCGATGTATGGTCAAACTGTAGAGAGCTAGGTGGATGTTGAAGGGAAGCTTCACCGTCCGCCTGCAGAAGAGGTCAATACCAGTGGAAGCGGCCTATGACAGGTAATGACGCACGATCTTTTTGGCATAGAAAGTCTGCTCGTACAGATCCATGGGATGATGGTCACCGTTATGTGGGTTGATACGACAGTACTGGCCACGATGACGAGCACAACAAAAGTGCTCGCGCACCATACGGAGCTGTGCGGAGTAGCCTATTGCGGACGAAGGATGTCCATTTTCGTCGACTCCAGAATTTGTCGGTGCCCCTTTCCTCTTGCGTGACGCCGTCTGAGCTGAATGCGAAGCCTTCCGTTTGTATGTTAGCTAGGGTATAGTAAAAGTCAACGAGACATACCAGGTTATGGATCTCAAGTACAATAGTACGGGTACGTGCTCGGCTCATGAGTCCAACACCGGTCTCAATGGCATCATCAAGCTCCTCCTGGTTGGAAAGGCGGTGAGGAGGGTCTCGGACACGATCGGTATGGAACTTGTAGCCAAGAGTGGCAGTTGATGGGTGAATGTCCATATTTGCACATACACGGTCTAAGAAGTCGTCGAACGGGAGGTCGGTGGGGAAAGAGATGATGAGACGATTGTCATCACTACCAGGGACACCTGTGTTGCGGGGAATCGAGACCTTGATTGAAGAAGGCCGCTCAACTAACATAAAATGTTAGTTCAGTAGACTGACACGGAAACATCGGGGCGACTTACTATTGCCCGGATTCTGATGAGATCGACGAGATGAACTCTCGCCATTCAAGTTCAGGTGCGACGGAGACCACTGACCATAGGGCCATGGTCCAGGAAAGGGAAAGGGGAGACTTGAAGGCGAAACGAATGGGGCAGTCGGAGAAGGGAAAATATACGGTGCTGACATACCGTTCGATCCGTGAAGGCCCATCGGCTGGTGTCCCGCCGGTGGAGAGCCCAAACGTTGAACGGGAGGAGGGAGATTGGAAAAAGGAAAGTACGGGCCCATGGGATGATGATAGGACAACGGAAACGAGGGAGGGTACGAAGAGGGGTGAGCGAAGTGGTTGAACATAAGATTCTCTCCTGCGGGCCACTCTGTATGTGGTGGCTGGGTAGCGGGCGGAGGATGAGGTGGGTGAGGGATACCCTGCTGGGAACTGGAAGCAGGGGACGGCTGAGGCTGCGACGGAGGAGGATGGGACTCAGATGGAGCACGGCCTGGTGTCGCAGGCCTGGAACCGAGTGGTCTAGGTCCTAGTTGAGGACCACCTTCACCGCCGTGAATGAACGGGTGGCTAGGCTGCATGCCAAACCAAAATCCCGCACGAGGAAAACGGCGGCCAAGGTCGCGTTGGAACGAATTCTGCAAGTTGTTAGACATCGTGAGGGGAAGCCATACTGGATATGTCGGCAGCACTCACCTTTTATTGCCCTCACCCATTGCTACAGCCTCCCTCAACGTCACCATCCACCGACCCCCGCTGCACCCATGATCTTGAAGGAAAATCGCGGGATGGTAGGCGGACAGTAGGCGCAGGCTACCGCTACCGCACACTCCACTGTCCCTTCACAACCACCTTGATTGGTAAAATTCAGGTCCGTTGAGGGGGTCGCTTCAGTATGCGGACGAGCTAGAGTGAGACAGTGGTGGAGAGAGGTTGCAAGATGATGAGACGACAGGGCCGAGGAGGAGAACGGTAGGTCGAGAGCAGTTCAAGTCAGAGCCGCGCGTGAAACTACTGACGAGTGTGTCAAGGCGTCTACTTACCAAATCGGGCTGAAATCTCGGTCGGCGGTCAAAAGTGGCTAGACAAGCGTTTTTCAAAAGTGACTATCGATTTGCAAACAGCTGCAAACTGAGGCACTCTTCCCCACGGTCTCTCTTACTCTCTATCCTACGCGGAGGCTACGCCGGCGTTCCGCAGCTTGGACCATGCATGATGGATGATGCGCGACATCGGACAGCCAAACATCTCTCGCGAGAGTCATTCGAGTTAGAGTCTCCGCCAGTCCGGGCTCTGGATGTATTATATAAAAAACCGGCGACTGCACGGTTCCCGCTGGCCTTCCCACTTCGACTGGAAGTTGAACCCAATCTTGACCACCTCCACCGAGAGTATGCTCCCATCGAGCCTCCTATGCCTCCTCGCGGTCGTTGCGTCCGCTTCCGCCTTCGACCCCCAGTTCAGCTTCAACGCAGTCTCTGTCGATATCGAAAATCGTACTCTGGATGAGATCCACCAGGCGGCGCTGAAGGAGGGCGGAGTTGTAACACTATGGCATGGAGGGTAAGTGTCAAGTAAAGGAAAGATCCACTTCGAGCACTGCATGCTGACTGAGGAGATAGTGATGAGAAGAACCAGCAGGACCATCTGAAGCAAGCCTTCGAGGCGCGATTCCCCGGCATGACGTTGAACGTCACTGTCGATCTGTCCAAGTACCACGATGTCAACGTAAGTGCACATCCATAGTATGCATGAATATGAATACACAGCTCTGACGCACGCATGTCTATGGCACAGATCGACCGCCAACTCGCAACGGACGGTGTCTTCGTCGATGTCGTCGCGCTACAGACTCTAAACGATTTCCCGCGCTGGAAGTCTCAGGGCGTGCTGCTCCCATATAAGCCGCTCGGATTTGACCAGATCTTCGAGGCCATCAGGGACGAGGACGGATTCTTCAACGGCTTCCTCGTCTTGAACTGGGCCACCGTGTTCAACACAAACTTCGTGAACAGCTCCGACCTGCTAGAGTTCACCGACTTCTTGAAGCCCGAGTTCAAGAACAAACTCGTCCTCACGTTCCCGAACGACGACGACGCCGTCCTCTACGCATTCGACCTCGTCCTCAAGAAGCAGGGTACCGCATTCCTCGAGAAGCTCCTCGAGCAGAACCCGCGCTTCGTGCGCGGGACGGCCACGCCTGCAACGCTGATCGCGACCTCGAACGGCGCGTTCGTCGCGTCGTTCACCACCTCCGCCGGCCTCACGCCTCCCGCGCCGTTCAACATCTCCTTCCCCACCGTGTCCGGCAACTTCGTCTCCTGGCCGCAGACGATGGCCATCCTGAAGGACGCGCCGCACCCAGAGAGTGCGAAGCTCCTGAGCTCGTTCGTGCTCGACCCGGACTACGTGAAGACGACGGGGTCGTGGCCCGTGCGCAAGGACGTCGCCCCCCCTGCCGGGTTCCCGCCGATCACCGAGATGCACAACACGGACGTGACGAAGTTCAGCGAGTTCATGGCCGATCGGGCGGCGGTGGAGAGGCTGCGGTTCTTCTTTGAGGACAGGCTGGGGCCGGCGACGGGGGTGAGCCCATTGGATGATGATCTTTGAAGTCGTGCACTAGGCTGGCTGCAAGTCGAGACTCACCTTCGCTCATCGCGACGTGGCCACATGTGTATATGGCACTACGCTCGTTAATGCACTTGACTCTTGCGTATATACCGACGAACCTCCTACACACCGCCTCGTGGCAGGTTGTCGGGAGGATAGAATATGTGTGGGCGAGCCATGCGAGAGGTTGTTATCACGCCCATATGCATAGACACATTCGAATAACATAATTCACAAGTCTCCTAATGACGACTAGCTTTATTGATACGATGAACCACTGCGACATCAATCCTGATTGTGCGATACATGCAGTGACTCGGAAGACACCCTTCCTTCCCCTTACAGCACTGAGCGCGGCCATTCCGGCACCTCGACATTAAACAAATGCGGTAGTTCTTCCCAAGTGTATCTGCATCGCTCCATGTCGAACTCCTTCCCATATTGCATACACGCACCGCAAAGTGGAACAGCCGGATCCTCCACGAGCCAGGTCGCCATGGGTTCGATCGCGGACCTATGCGCCATCTTCTTGTACGCAGTACCGTCCTCGAGACGCTTGATAAGAAGCATGTGCATCTTCGCGTCGCAGCGTTGCGGTGATTTGCAGTTCGCACTGGGGATTGCGGTAGGGAAGCCGGAGATCCGCATGGCGACATGCCGAACGAGGTGGATGTTTCCTGTGAGGACTCGACGTTGATCTTCTGTCGCAAGATCTGCTAGGATCATTTGACCGGACTTGTCGGAGTGCTCGGAGTAGGTGTCAGCGATGAGGTCGCAGCAGACAAAATAGGCGATAGGGAGAAGGGAAGGCGTGTCGGTGAGATGTGCGAGTCAGACCACGGTTATGGCGTCAAGCGGAGTAGTAGACACGTAGCGTTCCCGAGCCTTGTAGTTCCGCCAGAGGGTGAAGTCGGAGGTGTAGTACTTCTTCAGGCGCGAGAGAGCGTCGTTGAGGACGGTGGGTATGCTGTACTTGTGGCCCATGCGGATGAGAGAAGCAAGGACGCCAAATGGGACTGGAGTGATATCGTCATTCTGATAGTAATAGCTGCTCATGATATGGGTCAGCTGTAAGAAGCACTGCCTGAACAGGAGGTGACACATACTTTTTGCCGCAGCAAACCACCTGGAATAGAGGCCGCAAATCGTCCGGGTCATCGGCGTCGAGGTGAACGATCGGACAGTCTTCCATAGTCTCATCCTCCCCATACTGAGGAAGACTGAACAGGTCGCAAAATATGTCAGAGTGGCGAGAGAGGATACTCTTGTGGACACGGAAAGCGACATTGCGGGAGATTACCACGATGTTGCCGTCCGGAAGCCAGAGCTCTGCATCTTTGACCGGCTGAGAGTCTATAGCCTCGCTCTCAATCCTTCTTCGTTTACGAGGGTTACTCTCTACCTCCTGGGATGGCATGGGTGGAGGAGCGGTGGCCTGGAGGTGGTGGTTGGCGCAAGGAAGGTTACACAACTGTAGCGCTCAGGGAAGTGACCCAAAACCACAGGGTCACACGCACGTGACCGTGACACAACGCGACTGATATTTACAACCGACAACCGACTCGAATTCTGCCGCCCTACTTCGCCCAAGTGCGACGGTTTCGTGGAGCAGAAAAAGCATAATATCATAATTTTATGAGCCATTACTAGTAGCTGAGAAGGAAGAGACTTCGGGGCTACAACCTCTACCACCGTACAAACTCGCATGCTCAGTGATGAGATATACAACCAACGCCGCCGCCGAACGGTCTCTCGTCTCTCCAAGACCTGCTCCTTGCCCGCAGGATTAACCACGATGACACACGCCCCTTTCGTCCACCTCGTCACCTCCCGCAAATAGCACAGGATGGGATTCTCCTGCATGTCGACCAGATCGCTAACCAATTCATCGGGGTCCTCCCCTGCCCAGCGCCGCGCGACAGACACTAGCGACTCATGGCACAGTGTAGCACGGAAGACGAGCTTGAGCCTCCACGTCGCCTGGTACCGATGGCTGATCAGCCCAAAGAGCTCGGCGTTGTCCGTGTTGATGTCCTCGAGCGAGCGCGGCGCCGCCGCATAGTCGTTATCGAAGCATGTTTTTACCCTCGTGCTTCACTGATGTTCAAGGGGTGCGTATCGGAACTGGTCGGCGTCGTAGTCGTGTCGTACCCGGGCGCAGATAGATGGGATGAGGTTGGGTCGAGTTGAATTGAAAGTATATTGTAAATAGTTGGTGTCGTAGTGTAGAGTAGTCAGCTGTACGGTGTAGACTAGAGCGACGCGTGTCGCGAGTCATAGAGAAAGTAAGTGGTGGCAAAAAGCAAGGAGCGAAAGGGAGGAGGAGGATGGGAGACGGCGGAGACCTAGATCGGATAATAGAGCGCCTAAGACGCATGATAAGCGAACGTAGCCGGGACTACTAGTATAGTAATGTAAGCGCTCTCGGGCAATGGTAAGTATATGGGCGTTACTACTACATCGTCCAGGATCCACGGGAGGTCGAACTGCGGGAGGGCGGGCTGGTGCACGTTCGCGTTGCCCGCAGCCGGTGCTGGAGCCCCCGCGGCCGTCTGCAGCGCGCACGCGTACTCGAGAAACGCCGCGGATTCCACCTTATATTGCCGTTAAGTTGCGGTGAGCGTTAGCGAGCGCAGAGAAGGGGCGGCGACGAAGGGCAGGCACCAGACCCACTGCAACATCACCCGGGGGGCAGTCGACCACGATCGCGCGCACCGTCAAAGGCATGTGCACGAACAAAGCGTGGAGCTGTTCGAAGACGGTGTCGTGGTCGTTTCGAAGGTTGCACCCCGGCGCCTCGAAGCACGGCACACCGTCCGTCCTGGTCGCGGTAACGGCGAGCTCGGGCCAGAAGTCGTCGGGGTAGTCGTCGTCGTCGTCGTCCCCGACAGCCATCGTCCGCTCCTCCGACCTCCCCTGCACGCGCACGGTTTGGATGAACCGGCCGCGGCCGGCGGCAAACCCAGGCAAACTCCACCCAAGCGCAGCATATTGTATGATGGAGCTGAGCGTCGTGTCGTGGTCGAAGTAGAGGTGGTACATCTGCATGCGCGGCGAGGAAGTTCGGGAGGAAACTGTCCGAGGGAAAACGACTCGCCCCCGATCACGATCACAGTCTTGAGCTGCGGGAGGGAGATGGGCTGCACCGCGACGAGGTCCTGCGGGGTCATTTCCTCCGGCTTGCCATACTAGACACTTGTGACTTCTACACTATTAACGTAAAGAAGTTCGACTGGGATCTCATGCTCTGTCACGTCTTGAATGGTGATAATCATTTATGCGGGGTCGCTATGATAGTCACTGTCATCGCTCTACTGATGTATCTCACGGATGCAATAGGTTAGAATTGTTCGCCTCCACTGCTCACTGCCCGCTACAATGGCTATATAACCCAGGCGTCGGTGCACTAGGCTCCGACTACTCCACTCTCTTCTTCTTGGACTTGCCCGTCGCTGGACGCGGTGCTGTATTTTCCAGAGATATCTTACAGGAAAGCCGTCCAGGAGGCGAGCTGGTCTAGCTGCGAAATGCCTCAAGGTATGTGTGTTATCACATACGCTCCAGTGTCTATGTGCACAGCTCACATCCAAATCGACATCAGTCAAGCATCAGCGCTCCGACGGGCCCCGGTTGCGCCCATCCACAGCAGTCATTTTCCTACACTCTATTCTTTGCATACTCCTGTTCTCTCTAGGCGTTCTATCAGCGAACGCGCAATCCGACGATCTCTCACTCATCCTCCCAAGCACCGTCGCGCAATGCGAAACCGTCAGGCTCTCGTGGACGGGCGGGACACCAGCGTACACTGTCGTCATCGTGTCCAACTCCTCGCTCGCCGCACAGACGTTCTTGCCCCTCGAGGACCGCTCCGTCGACTGGCCCGTGAAGTTCCGGGCTAACGCCACGGTCTCCATCGAGCTCACTGACGGCGCTGGGCTGCGCACGCTCGCCGAGGTCACCGTCGGCCCGAGCACGAACTCGTCGTGCTTGCCCACGGACAGTAGCCAAACGCCCCCTTTGTTGCCCACGGATGTGATTCCAGACCCGGAGCTGCCGCTACCGTCGGTCGTCCTCCCTCCGCCGGTCGCTGACACCTCAGGAACGAACACCGTACCGCTGTTCGTAGGCATCCCGATCGCCGTGTTCGTGGCGATCTCGAGCGGAGTCACGGCGCTGTGCATCAAGGACAGGAGGCGCAGACGTATGAAGGCTGACTTGGACCCAGGTGAGTGCCCCATGGCGAGACGCAAACATATCTGCTCACGGGCCGTCCCGACGTAGAGAGGAACGCATCGTCCGCCGCAGC
Organism: Daedaleopsis sinensis; assembly: GCA_033807695.1. Taxonomy (NCBI): domain Eukaryota; kingdom Fungi; phylum Basidiomycota; class Agaricomycetes; order Polyporales; family Polyporaceae; genus Daedaleopsis; species Daedaleopsis sinensis. The sequence continues at coordinate 228,487 of CM066301.1, forward strand.
CCCATGGGTCACAGCGTCGCCTTCTCAGGTACCCGGGGCCGTAACGCCAGCAGCGAGCAAGGGGCGATGATCCAATGTAGACAGGATCGCGTCTACCGTGCTGGTACATGTCTTGCCAGAGGTCCTGGGAGTGGACCCTCGAGTACGAAGTTAGCATACTGACGACGCACCGTATCCTACCGTGTATGTCTCGAACCTCGATCTAGTGAGAGGAGATATCATATTACCTCATAATCCGCTTCAAAAGGGATGTGACGAGGGAAGATGTACAATAAAAGCTGCAGGACTGCGGTCACGCCAAAGATACCTTGAGGTGCATCTCCGGCTTCACGCTCTCGGCGCTCACGACGGGGTACGTGATGCCCGAGAACTTCCAGAAGATCGGCTTCTCGGAAAGCTCGAACTTGAACGCCGCGACGAGAGTCAAGATCACGACCTCTGCGTAGCTGTCAGTCGATAGACTTGGAAGGTCATAAGATGCACTCACTCATCTCCAACTGCGAGAACTTGAAACCACTAGTAAGTACACGGCGTCAGCATGGATCGCAGGAACGGGTAGAATGGGTGCCCTACATGCACGCGTGGCCGCCGCTGATGAACGTCATCCTGTCGGAGTCGCGTTGAGTTGCCGCAAGAGACGTACACAAAAGGCAAGACTCACAAGTGCGAATAGATGCCAGGGATGTGTGCGTCTTCCAGCGCCTGGGGTAAGGGCTTGAGCCACCGCTCGGGCTTCCATTCAAACGCATCCTCGCCCCAGAGCGCTTTGTTCGTGTTGCAGGCCCGGAGGTTGTTCCAGAAGAAAGTGCCCTTCGGTATCGGGATCTCGGTCATCGTCGTCCCGTCGACGCCGCGGATCGGCTCAGAAAGCGGAAGGACTGTGTCGTGGAGAGCTCTACAACGTCGCAGCGTATGTCAGAACTACCACTAATGTCGCAGAAATCGGACATCTCGCACTGTCTGTTTGTGAGGGTGAGCGGCGCGTAGCTGACAAGAACGCTTAGTGAGCTGATGTAGGAAGCAAGGCAACGGATGGTAGACTCACAGGCGCAATGTCTCACGACAGATTGCGTCGAGGTAAGGAAGTTGAGAGAGTTCGTCGTACGGGATCTGGTCCCCGTACTGTTCCCGCGCATCAAGGATCTCCTTGCGAAGTCGATCCTGCACATCCTGATGTTCAGAGAGTAAGTGCAAGATCCGCGACATGGCGTTCGAAGTTGTATCCACTCCGGCGATGATGAAGGTCCTAGGTCGGGACAAGGTCAAGATTAGCGTGTCATAACAAAGAAAGTCGTATCTGCGAATCTAATGACGGATGCCACTTACGACATCTGAGCGAGGAGCTCCTCGTCTGGGAGCTTATCCTCTTCAGCAGCGTCCATATTCGCCCGCACTGATCTCAGGGTTTCGTCAGCGATCGTGACATACTAAGATCTTCTGCTCAATAGTGATGCTTACGGAGAATGCTCATGATGTCCTTCCCTTCGGCAACCATGTGCATTAGTTCCTGATCTCCTCGTACGATGGCAGCCTTCTTCGCGTCGAGAAGCTTCTGCGAGTTTCTCATAACAATGTCGTTCACGCGCTTCATGCGGCGCACGCTCTTGATGGGGAATATCTCCGCGACCATACTCCGGAACCACGCGGGTCCCATATACTTCACGTATGGGAAGAACAACATTGCCCATAGTACTTCGTTGAACGATGGACTGCCAGATGTCAAAAATTGAGCTATGGATCCAACTAGCGAGAAAACCAGGGCGTACACGTATGCCTTGACGGCTTCGGCGAACTCATCTTGAGAATCCTGGACGAGCGGATCGAACGAGTGCCCTAGTCCACCTTGTCCTATGAGCTCGAGCGCGGTGCGACCCATCCAGGCCAGGACGTCCAGAGTCTGCGGGCCATCCTTCATCCGCGTTTCAATAGCGATACGAAGCTGGTGCTTTCACGTGAGCATGGAGAACCAGTCGTGTCCCGCTGCGCGAGTCGCACCTTGTCCGCAATAGAATAAAACAAGGGTGTCAGGTTGCGCATGTGTGCGACAGAGAACACAGGATTGAGCATCTTGCGCTGTTTCTTGTGAGGCGATCCATAGGTAGCAAGGAGACCAGGTCCTATGAGAAGTTCCATTGCGCTGTGAGTGTGATTAGCGATAAGTAGCAGGAACCTCTCATGCTAATGAGTCAACAGGTTGCGTACGCTACTGCTTCGGGGCCTTTGTAATAAGACTCCTGATCCTTGACGAATACACTGTGCAGGGCCTTCGGATCGTATACGTGGATGAATCTTTCCTGACGGAGGTAAATTAGCACACAGAGCAGGCCGGACGTCAATACCGCTACATACCCCTAACGGGCCGTGCAGCTTCGCAACGGCGCCATAAGTGTCGCAAACATTGCGCGCAAAGTCCCAATGCTCTTGTCCTAAGAGCTGGAACATATCCCCTATCGAACATATCAGCAATAGCCAGAATTAAACAAGGCTCTTCACTATCATGACGCACCTGCAATTCTGGAGGTCGGCGGTGGTCCAGGGACATTGTCGAGCGGCGAGCGCACTAAATAGCCCCGCAACAGCCTCCACACGACGTATGCCACGACACCGACCGTAGAGTAACCAGCAATAGAGACCATATCTAGAGATGAGAGACGTGAGCATGACCGGCCGGAGGGTAGCTACGGAGAGTACCGACTTTCTGTTGTAAGGTTGATGACGCGATTGCGAGTTGGTGAATTCGAAGGGACTAGTACTGCGTTTATATAGTACTTACTACCGCGTACGCCCGATATCCAACGACGCTTTTTGCTGCGTAGCGGTTTCCCCCGACCTGGCTATGAGCTAAGTTTGTAGGCTGTGCGAGCTACATGAAAGCAAGGTCATAAGAGCCCGAAGGTTCGGATCTAGGTTCTCCAATGATCGATGATCCCTCGCACCGGCCAAACCGTCGGGCGGCAATTGTGACTGATTAATGCCGTTAGGGTGACATCACTGGAGAGTTCCTGCATGCTGGGAGAGGCGTCTACTACAGCCGGAGCTTTCTGGGAGCAGGTCAGCGGCAGAGCAGTACAGCATGTACAGGACACAAGTGCATGGCATGCACAGGGGCCACATACACAGCTGATCTGTTACTGTGAGCGTGGCGGGACTCGGGATACTACATACACGCTACTGCCAGTGTAGCTGCCGTGTTCAAAGCCTTAGACCGGTCGGTCGGCGCGATGTGCGTCAGACAAGAGACCAGGCGACACGTGCAGCGCTGGGATGCAGCTTGAATGGGTGCCTGGTTCTGAGTGCGAGAGAATAAACTAAACGAGCAACTGTTCGTTAGCTAAGGCACAAAAGGGACTTGGCGGCAGGTACGTACGCTGCGCGACCGGGATATCCGGGTGCACTCGGAGGCTGGCAATGAAGGAAACGACGAAGTGCGCTTGCAGCCGTCTAGAACTGTAGTGACAGTTAGATCGGCCATCATGCTCCAGTTCTGCGGATGAAAACACGTACCTGACTGCGCGAAGCCGAGCCTTTGTCAGCGTTCGAGGAGGCGTTGACGGTTGAGGTGCACACGGGCCCTGAGTAACTTTGCGTTGATACACACCGGTATCACGGCGGACTCGGACGCAACACATCTAGGTCGCGAGGTCAAGTCCTGCTAAGCATGCAGTAAGGAGCGTTGGAACCGAAAACGAAATGCAAGGAGTCTTTTAAATCGACGAGATTGCTCGCCGATTCATCATCAGGTTGAACTATGGGGAGAGGAAAACCGTGAAATGAGTAGGGAGTAAAAAACTATTGAACAGGGAAACGTGTCACTGCGCGGGAGGTCCCTGCAAGTATAAATTTCAAGTTCAAGTCTACATCCTAAGGGCCCGGGGTGTACGAGTCGTGCAAAGTCCAGTTCCATGCGCGGGCGCATGAGCCTAGCTATTGCTGGAGATTGGGCGGTTACGGTCAGGCAAGTGACACCTTCAGGTTCAGCTCCGGCTTCATGCTCTCCCTGCCTAAAGCCGGATATGCGATTCCAGCGAACTTCCAATAGATCGGCTTGTCCGATCTCTCAAACTTGAAAGTCGAGATGAGCGTAGACATGACAACCTCTGAAGGTTCGCACAGTCAGTAACGACGGTTCAGGAGACACGACAAAAGCGCTAGTAGTACTCACTCATCTCGAGCTGCGAGAACTTAAACCCGCTATACGAACAATGACATGAGTGTCGAGACAGAAGAGAGAGGGTATCCGTGATGGATCGTACATGCAAGAGTTGCTGCCGCTGATGAACGTCACACTAGCCACAGATCATGAGCTGCGTTCCGGGGAATACTCTCGAGGAGCAACTTACAGATTCGAGTAGATTCCAGGGATGTTCGCCTCCTCGACCGTGCGTGGGAGAGGCTTCAGCCACCGCTCCGGCTTCCACTCTTGAGCATCTTCGCCCCAGATCGCTTCGTTGGTGTTGCACAGACGAAGGTTGCAGAGGAAGACGGTGCCCTTCGGGATCGCGATCTCGTGCATGACGGTACCATTGACACCGCGGATCGGCTCGGCGAGAGGCAGAACGGTATCTCGTATAGCCCTAGCGTAGTAATTGTCAGCTCGAATAGGAGATGTGATGTGGAGCTCCCGCTTACTCTCGATTGACCATGTTGACGGGGGCGTGGCTGGGAAAAGTATATGGGCAGCTCTATGCATGCCATGAACGGAGAGAGAGCACAACAAACTCACAGGCGCAATGTTTCACGACAGACGGCATCGAGGTACGGGAGCTGCGAAAGCTCGTCGTACGGAATCATGCCGTCATATTGCTCGCGTGCTTCTACCAGCTCCTTGCGCAGCTTGTCCTGCACGTCCAGATTATCGGCCAGCAGGTGAAGCATCCGTGACATGGCGTTCGACGTCGTGTCGACCCCAGCGATAATGAACGTCCTATGGATACCGGAGAATGTCACATAAGAAGAGAGGGCGTGGCCAGCAATGAGTACTACTCACCCGATCTGGGCAAGAAGCTCATCGTTCGGGAGCCTATCCTCCTCCGAAGCCGACATGTTTGCACGTACTGACGGATTTTTCATGAGCATTGAAACTCACAGAGATCGTAAGCGTACTCACACACGATGCTGATGATATCCTTGCCCTCTCCGACCATATGCAACACCTCCTGGTCCCCACGCTCGAGCGCTACCTTCTTCTCGTCAATGATCCTTTTCGCGTGATCGAAAACGATGTCATTGACAGTCTTGACGCGCTGCATGTTCGAGATCGGGATGAGGTCTAACAGTATGCGACGGAACCAGGCGGGACCCATGTACTTGATGTACGGGGCAACGACCCGAGTCCACGACACCTCCTCGAACGACGGGCTGCGAATCGATGCAAGTAGTCAGTGCCACGATGGTCGATATGATGATGCAGGAGGAACGTACACGAAAGCTTTCACGGCCTCGGCGAACGTGTCTGAGGACTCCTCGACGAGCGGGTCGAACGAGTGGCCTAAACCGCCCTGTCCGATCAGCTCGAGCGCAGTGCGGCCCATCCACATGAGCATGTCCATCTCCTGCGGACCGTCTTTGACACGCGTCTCCATGGCCACGCGGAGCTGAAGAGAGAGTCAATTAGTTGTGCATACAAATGTAGGGTGGAGCGACTCGCCTTCTCTGTGATATCATAGAACAGCGGGGTTAGGTTGCGCATGTGTGCGACCGAGAACACAGGGTTGAGCATCTTGCGCTGCTTCTTGTGGGTGTGGCTGTAAGTCCCGAGAAGACCTGGACCAATGAGCATCCGAGTCAAGCTGGATCATAGTGAGTCGTGTGGGTACTTGCAGACGGAGACAGTTCCCCTACTTACGCGACGACCTGTTCTCCCCTATAGTACGAGTCCTGGTCCTTGAGGAAAATGCTGTGCAAGGTCTTCGGGTCGTAGATATGCAGCCAGCGAGCCTGTATCTCCGATGTTATTTGCGTATGGGTCTCGACGTGTACGGATGACGTACCCCGAAGTAGCTATAGATCTTCATGACAGGGCCGTACGTCCTGCGGACACTCTCGATGAAATCCCAATGACCCTGCCCTGCGATCTGGGACATGTTGCCTACAGAAAGCCGTCAGATAGAGCACAGTCGCGACCTGCATCCCAAGCATACGCTCACCTGAGATCAGCGACGCGCGCGGGGGACCAGGGATACTGTCCAAGGGCGATCGGACAAAGTAGTCCCGTGTCAATCGCCAAAACAGATACAATACGGCCGCGGCCGCAGCATATGCTGCGAGTTTCGCCATCGTGAGCTGTACGCTATCAGAAGTAGAAGTTCAGAGTGGTTCAGGGTAACAGTGTGCTCGCCGTCAAGCTTTACTCGAGGCGGAGGCTATATACACGCACGGAAAGACGGGACAGACGGAAGCCTTTACGGATGGCTGCTGACTCGGGACCTGCTTTCGCGTCGTAGCGGCACAGTTGGATTTCCCATCACAGTCTGCGAAGAGATGAGCGACGCCGGCAGAGTGGAAATGATAACGAGCGTACGTGTCCAGGACGTGTCTCATGTCTTTCCAGAGCAGCGCCCATGGAAAGTCGGAGCTTTGTTAGTCATCCTTTTTACGCATGGCACTTGGTGGTCCCCTCGCTCGAGGACCAGTATTGAATATCGAATATTGAGCGCACGCCGCAGAACGCCTCGCGCCGTGTACAAGACCGTGAAGGGTCCGAGAGGGTGGCCCAAGGCATGAATGCAGAAACATGATACTCCGTTTCCCGCCGGGGGTTGAAGTCTACCTTTTCTGGATCGCGGCACGGATAAATAAATTGTAATTGAGACTTGAGTGCGAGCAGGCCTCCGTGATCGGGATCAGTACCAGGTCTATAAGCTCATGTCGTGAAGCACATGGTCATGTCTACACTGACTATCTGACTCACTGGCACAATGTAAACCTCCTGAGCCTCCTGACTCAGCGAGTCGGCTTGCAACATGGGGTAGCGACGGATATACAGGCACTTTTTTGACTTCGAAGCGGCGGCAAGGGTTTTCAATTGACGATGTCACTGTGGTAAAAGCCCTCGCCCTGCGAGCGTATGCAACGAAGTGCGCAAAAAGCCTGCACAAGCCTACCAATGGCCGAGGATATTGATGGGCTGGTACGGCTCCTCGAGGTACTTGATCTCCTCCTCAGTGAGCATCAGGGCGAGAGAACCTGTCACGACTAGCGAGCGTGAGTAGCGCTACTCTCACGCGAAAATAAACGCTGTGATCAGAGGCACTGACCAAGGATACTCAGTATCCTCAAGGTTGGAGAGGCTCGTCTTGCCGATGATGGGTGCGCTTACGCCGGGTTTCGCCATGATTCACGGGATCGAGTTCTGCGCCATGCCGACGCTCTTCTTCTTGGCGAGCTCTTCGATTCTGACGAGGTCGTACCGTCAGTACCGTTGGTGCTCTCGATGCGGAAGCAGGGGTTATACACGCGGTTATGGACGCCACGGCGGGAGTGGTACGTACCTGCTGTTGAGTACAGGAAGGAAGGGAGTGCTGAAGGCGGGTTGAAAGCTGACGCGCTGACGGGAGGTTGGTCGCATGGATGGAGCTTCAGAAGTAGACGAAACCATCTGTCTTCGCACGCACTGTCTCCTTGTTGACGGGGCGAGTGAGCAAGCCACGCCCGAGAGGTGACGGGGTTACCTTGAGGGTCGGAAACATCTCCCGCTCCTCCTCACGGTACAGCTAGATGTAGTGATCCTGCACAGAGGATCAACGGGTGAGGTTGCGGGTGATCGCGTAGTCTGGACACGGCGTTCAGTCACGCTCTGCATTCGAGCTATGCTTGATGACGTACTCTGCATGGGCGTGGACTGGAGGTCCAGATGGTCAGTTAGGCTACTAGTAGCCTGCTGAGTGCACACGGGAATGGACTACAGGACTGCAACATACACTAACTGGTGTAGCAAGAGCTCCAAATAAGTAGCAAACGTAACCGCTTCAATGCAGCTGTTCTCATAACGATCATTAGGCCCGTCGTGGAATTGAACCACCGCCGGCAACCGAGACTTCGCGACCTCTACAGGTGGCGTTTCGGAACGTTGGTTTTTGAGGTCCGTTGTACATGTCTCTTTTCATGACGGGCCTGTCGTTATGAGAACGGCTGTAATGACAAAGTCCCAATAGAGAGCTTGTAACCGAGTCGAAGATGTGCTTATGGCGCCCTTTGTTGAGGATACTCGTGCTGCTAGATAATACGTACCTACCTCACTGTGCTAAGGAGCACCCTCTGAGACGTCGCGTTCATGTTCTCTGCAGTTGAGGAATGTCAGCCCCAACTCGACCCGACACACACGCCCGGGCCAGTGTCCAGTCTCGGCGCAACATGACTCACGTGCGTCACAAGCAAGCAGTAACTTGAAGCTTCAAGTAGGTAGCGTTAACGTTGGAACCGGGAGAGGAATGCCAGGAGTCTTGAATCGGCGAGCATTAATGAAAGTTGCATCACCGTGTTGAACCACCGTAACGTACGGGAAGAGAAAAACCAAGGGAGGTGACAAAGGGAACGTGTCACAGCGCGGGAGATGCCGAGAGTAGGTAATGAGTGTTAGTAAGTCACTGCAAGTATAGAGTCAAAGTCCAAGTCAACATCGTAAGGTGATGGCTAAGAGCATAATGGCACTGTGGTAGGAGGTGGGATACAATGTGACTGATGGTCCCGGTATTACGGTATGTGTTGTGCAAAAGCCAGCGTGAGCCTGGCTAATGCTGGAGGTTCGGAGGCTACGGTCAGGCAAGTGAAACCTTCAGGTTCAGCTCCGGCTTCATGCTCTCCCTGCTTAGAGCCGGGTATGCGATTCCAGCGAACTTCCAATAGATCGGCTTGTCGGACCTCTCGAACTTGAAAGTCGAGATCAGCGTAGACATGACGACCTCTGAGGGTGCGCACAGTCAGCCTTGATGGAAGTTCAGAAGACGCGACAAAGCGCTAGTACTCACTCATCTCGAGCTGCGAGAATTTGAACCCGCTATGTGAATAATGACATGAGTGTCCAGACAGGAGAGAGAGGGTATGCACGATAGAACGTACATGCAAGAGTTGCTGCCGCTGATGAACGTCACACTAGCCACAGATCACATGAGCTGCGTTCGGAAGCAAACACTGCTCTCAAGGAGCGACTCACAGATTGGAGTAGATCCCAGGGATGTTCGCTTCCTCGACCGTGCGCGGGAGAGGCTTGAGCCACCGCTCCGGCTTCCACTCCTGAGCATCTTCGCCCCAGATTGCCTCGTTCGTGTTGCACAGACGAAGGTTGCAGAAGAAGAAGGTGCCCTTCGGGATCGCGATCTCGTGCATGACGGTACCATCGACACCGCGAATCGGCTCTGCGAGAGGCAGAACGGTATCTCGCATGGCCCTAGCGTAGTGATTGTCAGCTCGAAGAGGACATGTGAGCCGTGACATAGAGCTCCCGCTTACTGTCGGTTGACCATGTTGACGGGGGCGTAGCTGGAAGGAGTGTATGAGCAGCTATACGCATACCAAACGACGAGCGCGGAGAGAGCACAGTGAACTCACAGGCGCAAGGTTTCGCGACAGACGGCATCGAGGTACGGGAGCTGCGAAAGCTCGTCGTACGGAATCATGCCGTCATATTGTTCACGTGCTTCTACCAGCTCCTTGCGCAGCTTGTCCTGCACGTCTTGATTATCGGCCAGCAGGTGCAGCATCCGTGACATGGCGTTCGACGTTGTGTCGACCCCGGCGATAATAAACGTCCTGCGGATACCGGAGTATGGCCAATGAGAAGAGAGGAGGGCGTCGCCAGCAATGATGAGTTTTACTCACGCCATCTGGGCAAGCAACTCATCGTTCGGGAGCCTATCCTCTTCCGAAGCCGACATGTTGGCACGTACTGACTTTGATTGTGAGCTTTGGAACGCAGAACGATTATGAGCGTACTCACGCATAATGCTGATAATGTCCTTGCCCTCTCCGACCATATGCAACAGCTCCTGGTCCCCGCGCGCGAGCGCAGCCTTCTTCTCGTCAATGATCCTTTTCGCGTGATCGAATACGGTGTCGTTGACAGTCTTGACGCGCTGGATACTCTTGATCGGGAGGAGGTCTAACAGTATGCGGCGGAACCAGGCGGGGCCCATGTACTTGATGTACGGGGCGACGACCCGAGTCCACAACACCTCCGCGAACGACGGGCTACGATTGGACACAAGGGTGAGCAGCGCCACGATGTTTGAGACGAAGATAGAGGAAGAACGTACACGAAGGCTTTCACGGCCTCGGCGAACGAGTCTGAAGACTCCTCGACAAGCGGGTCGAACGAGTGGCCTAGACCGCCCTGGCCGATCAGCTCTAGCGCAGTGCGGCCCATCCACATGAGCATGTCCATCTCTTGCGGACCGTCTTTGACGCGCGTTTCCAGGGCGGCGCGGAGCTGAACAGAGAGTTGATGAGATTTCCATATAGACATGAGCGAATCGGATGCCGAAAGGGAGACTCACTTTGTCGGTGATGGAATAGAAGAGCGGCATCAGGTTGCGCATATGCGCGACTGAGAACACGGGGTTGAGCATCTTCCGCTGCTTCTTGTGGGTGTGGCCGTAGGTCCCGAGAAGACCTGGACCGATGAGAAGCCGGCTCCCGCTGGATCGCAATGAGTCAGAATAACGGTTCCAGACGGATCCCCGACTTACGCGACTGCTTGTTCTCCCCTATAGTACGAATCCTGGTCCTTGAGGAAAATGCTATGCAATGCCTTCACATCGTAGACGTGCAGCCAGCGAGCCTGTATCTCTCGGTGTTACTTGCGTATAGATCCCGCCGTGAAAGGATGACGCACCCCGAAGTAGCTATAGAACTTCATGACAGGGCCGTACGTCTTGCGGACGCTCTCGATGAAATCCCAGTGACCCTGCCCTGCGATCTGGGACATGTTGCCTACGGAAGACCCGTCAGATACAGCACAGTCGCGGCCAGCATCCCAAGTGCATGCTCACCTGAGATCAGCGACGCGGGCGGGGGGCCAGGGATGTTGTCCAAGGGCGATCGGACGAAGTAATCCCGTGTCCATCGCCAGATCACATACACTACTGTCGCGGCCGCAGCATATGCTGCGAGGTTCGCCATCGTGAGCTGTACGCGATCAAGAGCGGTTCAGAGTGGTTCAGAGTAATGGTGTGCCTGCCATCATGCTCGACTCGAGGCGGAGGTTATATACACGCTCGGAAAGACGGGACGGGAAAGACGGAAGCTTTTACTGATCGCTGCTGACTCGAAGCCTGCCTTCGCGTCGTAGCGGCACAGTGGGATTTCCCATCACTGTCTGCGAAGAGGTGAGCGATGCTGGCAGAGTGGAAATAACGAGCGTGTGACTGACATTCTCGCTTCTTTCCAGAGAACCGCCTATGGCAAGACGGAGGTTTTTTAGTCATCTTTCTTACGCACCGCCGTTCCCCTCGCTCGAGAATCAGTAGTATAAAGTACAGAACGCTTCACGCTGTCTAAGTATGACAGTAAAGGGTCCGAGAGCATGACCCAAGGTTGCGTGCGAGTGAATGCGGAAACATGATCCGAAAGGCTCACTCTGTTCCTCGCGGGAGGCAGTTCATCTTTACTCGAGGTCGCGGTACGAATTCATACCGCGACCTCGATATATGTACCCAAGGAGTACGGCGTCTGAGAGAGCAGAAACCAGCATATCCGGGAGACTTGAGAACTTGAGTGCGAGCAGACCTTCGCGGTCGGCTTCGACAAGCCTATGTATGAGCTCAGGACAGTTGACACTTACTATCAGACTCACTGACACAATGCCCATGTCCTCGCGGTTCAGCGAGTCAGCTCGGATCGTGGGGCAGTGATGAATGTAAAGCAGACAGCTGTGTGACTTCAAAGCGCGGCGAGGGTTCTCAATTCATGATATCTCTATGGTACAAGCCCTCGCCCGGCGGACGTATGCATCAAACTGCGCAACTAGCCATCGCGAGCCTACCAATGGCCGAGGACGTTGAGAGGTTGGTACGGCTCCTCGAGGTACTTGATCTCCTCCTCCGTGAGCGTCACGTCGAGCGACCCTATCGTGAGCGTAAGTTGCGCTACCCTGGTGCGAGAAGAAACGCTATGCGCGGAGGCACTGACCAAGGATATCCTCAAGGTTGGATAGGCTCGTCGTGCCGATGATGGGTGCGCTCACGCCGGGCTTCGCCATGATCCACGCCATCGCGATCTGCGCCATGCTGACGCTCTTCTTCTTGGCGAGTTCTTCGATTCTGATGAGGTGGTGTCGTCAGCTCTACCAACGCTCTCGAAGCCGGCGTTATACACGCGGTCATGACGCGCGTTTGCACGTACCTGCCGTTGAGTGCAGGCAGGAAGGGGATGTTGAAGGCGGGTTGGAAGCTGACGGGAAACCGTAGTCAGTCGCGTGAATGGGATATCAATGGAAAACGTCGGTCACGGACCCGTCTGTCTTGGCACGCAATGTCTCCTTGTTGACGGGGCGAGTGAGCAAGCCGCGCCCGAGAGGCGACCACGGGATGGAGCCGACACCGAACATCTGCAACAAACGATAGTAGGTATCTGTGTGTGTCCTGATTGAGAGGCGATAAAGTTACCTTGAGGGTCGGGAACATCTCCCGCTCTTCCTCACGGTAGAGCAAGCTGTAGTGGTTCTGCATAGAGATGAACGGAGTGAGGTTGTGGGTGATCGCGTAGTCTGGTCACGACGTTCAGTCAGGCTCTGCATTCGAGCTATACTTGATGACGTACTCTGCATGGCGTGGACTGGAGGTTCGAGTAGTCTGTCAGCTAGGAGTGCACACAGAGTAGACTGCATGCACGACGTACACTGATAGGCGTAGCAAGAGCTCATTCCGATGTAGCGAACGTAACCTGCTTTGACGACATCATGGAGAGCTTGCATCTGAGACCGCGCTCGGGTTCAGACAAGGGCCTTCGACACATTTGAAGCATACATACCGTCTCCTCAATGGGGGTTGTAGGGTCGAAACGATGACCTGATGTACAGCATGAGAAACTGGACGTAGGGGCGACGAGAGCTTACGCACATTGGAACAGGTCGATGTAGTCCACCTGAAGACGCTTGAGACTGGCCTTGACCGAGTCGAAGATGTGCTAATTGTCGCCCTTTGTTGGACATACTCGTGGTGTTAAATACCGACAAGGGCACGCACCTTCCGGTTGAGACCGTGCTGGTTGATGATACCCAACTCCTCGGGTGTTTTTCCGCTCGTCCAGACGTTGACACCATGATCCTTTGGAACGGGGCCATGCAACTACGGCGCGATAGCATTGTCATACTCTGTTGGACATCTAGATATATGGTAAACGCACCTTCGTCATGATGACGAGTTCTTCACGCGGGAGATTCAGCTTTTTGATGGCGTTGCCCAGGATAATCTCAGAGAGACCGTTCGAGTACACCTTCATTCAATGATCAGCATCAAGTATTATGAAGTGTTAGTAAGGCACTGACGTTTGCGGTATCAAAGGTGGTAATGCCATGCTCATAACTGATGGAGGTGTTCAGTAAACCCGCACGATCCTCGATATGACGTCACTCACGCGAATTTGATATGCTTGATGGCCTCCTCCTCAGGCAGGACCCAACCCTCCCACTCAGGCGAGCCATACGACATGCATCCCAGAATGATCTTCGACACCTTCAGTCCCGAATTCCCGAGACGGACTGCACGGGCATTAGTACCAAATCGCGTCGATTCCATATAAGACTTACCATACTGCATCTTCGGCGCCATGGCAATAGCGGGACGAACGTCTGCGAGGAGGTGGTATACGAGAGGTAGTAGTGGTGAGACAGTGGACGAGGCGGAAGTCCTCCTTGTCCGCGATCAATATATATAGCGATTGAGCGGGCGCGTACTCGTGGGAGTAAGCATGTCACCGGCCGCTCGTGACCAGATTATCACTAAGTCTATTCCCCGCTCGGAGAAGATACTAGATCTGCTAGCTAGTAACAGCTCTGCGTACAATGTATGTAGCACGTGTGGATTTATAGACTCAGATTGGTCTCACCTGTCACTATCCTGTTACATGATTGTACAAGGTGATAGAGCGGCCGGTATAGACCTGTGTAACAGACATATGATTTTACATGGGAAAGAAGAGCAAAGAATAGAACGGGCAGGGACAGTGGGCGCGGTACGTACCACTGACATACTACCATAATGGCACCTTGAGGTCTCACGTTCTGCCTTGCAACTTGTGTGCCTTTGCGCAGGCTGACGTCGGCGACCTCTCGACTCTCGTTGAAGACCGATCGGGAAATGCCGATCGGGGAATGCGTTGGGATTTGCCAAGTCAACCACTTGCAAGTTGCGACTCGAGCTATGAGAGCACCCCGAAACTCTTGGTGCGCGCGATATCGATGAACCACTGATGCGATAGCGGAATCGAGAATCCTGACATGACTCCTCGCGAGGGGACTTCAGATCTTCAGAACGTGAGGGTGAAACGATCGGATAGAAGGTAGAAGGAACTGGAACTCACAAGAGAAGCTTCAGACATTCGCCGTAAGCATTAGTACAGTCATACGAGAAGTCGTCGAAGGAGTGTCGAAGTCCCGCCTGCCCGATTATCCTGGCAAGCGTCGCTGCGTCCGTTCTCGTCGTTCACCGGATATCCGTCACAGCGGCCGAGCCATCGGCTGGCATGTGTTCCTTGATTGCGGCTTGGACCTAGATTCTCATGAGCTCGTGGGGCTGAGCACAGCTGAGCACCTACTTGGACGATGCAATCCTGAGCTGAAAGAATTCTTGGTCCTAAATCAGCATGATAGTACTACCGTGCAGCGCCGCTCGCGTCACGGTACGAGGATAAAGCGCAACTGAATGAGACATCAGCTGGCATAGATCTCCGAGTAGGCAGGTCTCTAACCTCTGTGTCGTTCTCAACTACATATGCACATGAAAGGGAAGGTGAAAAGCAGGAGCTCGCCAATTGCGAGTCCTCGGTCGTCAGCCAGCGTCTAGCTCGGAAAACGCGGTCACATGATCCCCTCACATTCACGCGTTAGACGCCAATGAACCGGGGCGAGCAGTACTACCAGTCTTACCACCCACGACTATCGCTTTGACTATCGCAGGACCACAGACTATGCCCTCTGTCTTTGAGGAGAACTCTCCGAGATCAGTATGCACTTTTAAACGGGCGAGGGGCTGAAGCTCGGACTCGATTCCACTCGCAAGGAGTGGCGGCCGGTATTATGAGTCCGAGTCGAGCGAGCTGGCGTGTAATATCGGACCGCCCCATCGTGAGTCCAACCCAAACAACGTTTGAGCCTGCCTACCTACAATGATTGTGCGCGGTGGCTCTAGCCGACTACATCTATGACCTCCGTTTCAGCTTAGACGCTTCTATTGTCGCGCGGACTGTATGTGCGTTTCCCGATTTCCCGATTGTGACCACAGTACAGATGGCAGAACACTCACGCATATTCCGAGTCCTTCGAGACAGTGAAGGAGAATCCGATGGCATTTGCCAAGGAAGACACGCTACAGCCAAACAGATGAGCAATTCCTCGCTCAGATGCGTACGTCTCCTCTCTGTTGAATCTGCCAGCAACCCTACTCATGATCGGAATCGGTCGCAGGACGTTCATACTCGCCGGCGTCGATCTACACCACCTCGAACAGACTGGCGAGGGCCCAATCTTTGCTGTGCGCTTTACTGTGCCCGGATGCAGACGATGGCTCCGCCACGAGGTCCTCGCAGCACCCGAACAGCACGGAGACGATACGAGCTCATCACACCTGCGCGGTTGTCGCAAGACGATACGCCTGTAAGTGCGAATTTCTCACTATAACCAGACAAACACTGACACTACCAATTTCGCGAAGGTAAGCCCCAGTTACACTTAGCTCACTCAGATGGGAGTAAGTCGCACGATCAAGGGGAGGTGATATTACTGAGTGAGCGGTGAGTAAAACATGGTTTTGTATATAAGTGAAAGAGGCCAGGCGAGGCGGAAATTCACGTAGGCAGTAAATAGGCAGCGAATACACAATAGCTTGCGCTGCCATAAGAGAAGGCTTCGCCGTGGACCAGTTACGCAAGCGACACCTTGAGGTTCAGCTCCGGTCGGAAGCTCTCCTTGCTCGTCGCCGGGTACGATATTCCAGCAAACTTCCAGTAGATCGGCTTCTGGGACAGCTCGAACTTGAATGAGGATATGAGGGTCGACATGACGACCTCTAAGCATGACCAAGTAGTAAGTGGAAGTGTGCGTAGACAGGAAAGCGGCGCTACTTACTCATCTCGAGCTGAGAAAACTTGAACCCACTGCAAATCCGAGCGCAGTGTGAGCGTCAGGAGGAAGACGGGGACGTGTCAATTAGAAGACGTACATGCACGCGTTGCTGCCACTGATGAACGTCACGCTACACACGCGAACATGATCAGATGCTCAGCAGATCCACATATGTCCGAGAGCGACTCACAGGTTGGCGTAGATGCCGGGGATGTTCGCGTCTTCGACCGCGCGCGGCAGAGGCTTGAGCCAGCGCTCGGGCTTCCACTCGAGTGCGTCCTCGCCCCAGAGCGCCTCGTTCGTGTTGCACAGGCGAAGGTTGCAGAACATGAACGTGCCCTTCGGAATTGGGATCTCGTGCAAGACCGAGCCGTCGACGCCGCGGATGGGCTGGGCGAGCGGGAGAACGGTGTCGCGCTTAGATCTGAAAGGCATACATATTGTCAGTGGATGCATGGGCAAGGGCGCAGTCGACCTACTCTCTTCTGACCATATTGACCGGCGTATGGCTGTAAGGGGAGAAATGAGATGGGTGCTCGGTGATGGAATGAGTAGTAAGGTGGACTAACAGGCGCAACGTCTCGCGACAGACTGCGTCGAGGTATGGCAGCTGCGACAGCTCGTCGTACGGGATAACAGCGCCGTACTGCTCGCGGGCGTTCAGGAGCTCCTGGCGAAGCTTGTCCTGGACGTCCTGATGCTCGGCGAGAAGGTGGAGCATCCGAGACATAGCGTTCGATGTGGTGTCAACGCCGGCGACAATAAACGTTCTGGGAAGGTCTCAGTATGAGATCGTACAGCTACGAAAATGGTCAGCTCTGTTAGCAGGAACACTCACGACATCTGAGCTATAATTTGCTCGTCCGGCAGCTTGTCTTCTTCAGAGGCAAACATATTCTCTCGCACTGGATTTTGGTGATGCAGTCAGCAATACTGGACGTATGCGGCATTGGATATAGGAATGCGCACGCAAAATGCTGATGACGTCTTTACCCTCACCCACTGTGTGAAGGAGCTCCTGATCTCCACGCTCAATCGCGGCCTTCTTGTCGTTGATAATCTTCTTCGAGTGTTCGTACACGAGGTCGTTGATAGTCTTGATACGCTGAATGGTCTGGAAGGGCATGAGGTCTACCAGAAGACGACGGAACCGTCGTGGTCCCATATACTTGATATAAGGTAGAATAGCTCTCCCCCACATAACCTGTCCGAGCGAGGGACTACCGAGCTCAGTCAGTGTCGCCCGACGACGGATAGCGAACCATTAGTGTCACGCACACGAACGACTTTACAGCCTCGGCAAATTTGTCTGAGGGCTCCGAGACGATAGGGTCGAATGAGTGACCGAAACCACCCTGGCCGATGAGCTCGAGTGCAGTGCGCCCCATCCATCCGAGCATGTCCACATCTTGCGCCCCATCCTTGATGCGTGTCTCGATGGCAGTCCGCAGCTGATGCATCATATCGTCAAGCGATAGATACAATGGGAGGAAGAAACGGCTCATGAACGCACTTTGTCTGTGATAGAATAGAATAGAGGCGTCAGGTTGCGCATGTGCGTTACGGAGAACACCGGGTTGAGCATCTTGCGCTGCCTCCTATGCACGGAGCCGTTTGTCGCGAGAAGTCCGGGCCCAAGAAGGATCAAGTTCACACTGTGCCATATAGTCAGGCGCAACGATCCACGGGTGGATATACGGCTGGTACTTACGCCCTGGAGTGCTCCCCTTTCCAGAAGGACTCCTGATCCTTGATGAAGATGCTGTGCAAGGCCTTCGTGTCGTACACATGTAGAAAGCGCGACTAGAGCACTTTGATTGAGCAGGGATATGTATACGTCAGAGCAGACTCACTCACCCCGAAGTTACCGCTGAGCTTCGTGACGGGACCGTAGGTCTCGCGGATATGGCGGATGAAGTCCCAGTGCCCTTGCCCTGAGATCAGGGACATATGACCTTGGGGAAGATCATCAGATACCGTTCGAATCAGTGCAATGTAGAAGTCGTGGCATACCTGAGACGAACGACGTTGTCGGTGGACCAGGGATGTTGTCCAGCGGCGAGGGGACCAACAGGTTCCGCAGCACCCGCCAGATCAGGTACAATACAGCACCTACTGCAGCGTACAATGCGAAAGATGCCATAGTAGGGTGTGATAAGCGTGAAGTAGTGGGGCAGAATTCCGCTGGAGATCGTAAGGGAGAGGGAGAGAGGGGACGATGTACCTGTTATCCACGCATTGCCCGTGCCTTTTGTACGCGTTCTGACCTCCTGCGGAGTCGGCAGGACGGTTCGTTCATGAAATCGTGCTGACTTACATATTCATGGCGTACTCACGTGGTTAAATGGGATCTGCGGGTCCTGTGTTCAGATCATAGGCAAGTAACAGTGGTGGGAGAGGTGGGTAAGGAGCGGAAATGATCTGCTTAGGCGCCCATGTGTCCCATATTGTCATCATGCTTACGAACAACGGCGAACAACGTTTACAAAACTGGTACTAAGACGCCGAGGCGATATTGAAGAGAGATTAATATTAGTGTGAGCACTACTGGTGTGTAGTTATATTGGTGCTAGGTAAGTAGTACACAGCGCCACGCAGGATTGCTGGAAACCGCGCGGATCAGGCGACTAATGAAATCCATCGTAGGGATGTCTGGATTCCAGCCGTGCGTCCCATAGGATGCCAGTATTGTAGCAGCCCGCTGGATTCCATGAGTAGCACCATCGTTTATCCAGCGAGATACAAAATTGGTACTACATACCCCCATGGATTCCATACTGCCTGCCACGGGGTGAGGTGTCTTCATGTTTAGCGCCAACTTAGCGGCTGAGAGAAGGCTCGCAGACGCGCGCCTGTGAGCGTTATCACTTAGCCTTGCACGCTCATCCCCAGTGAAAACGGCCGCGAGCCAGAGAGACTGAGAAAGAGAGACTAGAGAATTCCCACGAGCGTAGGGGAGTCTGTGAGATGATGTAGATGCTTCGGCGCTACGATGACCATTTCGTTCGTTCTGCCATCACACAATCATCGAGCCGAGCGATCCTCTGCGATCCTACGAGATGCTTTGAATCAGGGGAGCTGCGAACTCGTCTAGGTAGCCAGAGACCCTCTGAGTTGGACTATTAGAGACTTGTTGATTACACTGTTCACACGCTCGATTGCCGCAAGCCCTTTTGCCACTCTGGCTGGGTGCACTTCACTCAGCATCATATCTCATATCTGCTACCGTCTCGTTGTCTGAGAGAGATGTGAGTGGAGCTGTGCACTATGCTTGCGCATGCTCTGTATCCTCGCCATACTGATTAGATATATATCGCAGAAATTCGATCGAGTTCTTCCCGGATGTCCGACTCAGTGACCTCACCCGGCCCTTCTTCTATCCCCCAAAGCACACCGAGCTCTGCTGTCAACAATAAAATGGCGGAGTCTGGAACCGGTCTCGTTTGGTACTGTGGCTGTATCCAATGCCGCCGTAAGACCCGTGGATGGTGCTCCCGATCAACGTGGTTCCGCCACGAAGAGGTACGAGAGGCGCAGCTCCGGGACGGCCAGATACCGTCGCCAGATCCTTCCTATCAAGTGCCCCGGAAGCGTAAGAACAAGACTCAAACGGGCTCTGCTACTAAGCGCATATGTTCGACTCTCTCGAACTGCTCAAGCACGGCTACTGCGGCTTCGATCGCACCGCGGCTTTCTCCCATTGAAGAGGAGAGCTTGGACGACGTCCCGGGCCGATCTGGCAACGTGGATTCAAGTTGGTCTGTGCAGGCTGAAAACTACTCTCCGGTGGAGCCGTCTGCTTCCGATTCAAATATAACAACATCTCTGCAGACGGTTAGTACTGATTTATCATTCAGCTCCTACTTGGATCGTTTCCCGTTTCCATGAATTGCATTGATTCATAACTTGCTACAGAACCGCCCCCTCCACTGCCCGGTCCACGCTAGTACCGGGTCGAACGCTAGTGGTACTCACGCGGTTTACGCCAACCGTGACGGACCAGGTTCAATGGCAGAGATGCTTGGCTTGGACTTCTCGGGCATGGCTCCCAACGACGATGACGACTCTGGGCCCAATCCACATCCCCTCTTTCCTGCCGAACCGCTACCACAGCAAGCTGCGCCGCTGCCACAGAGTGCGACCGGTATTCCAGTGCTCGACATGGCTCAGACGTTCATTGATATGCTTCGCAATCAGCCTTCAATCGACGACTCGCTTCTGAGCGAGGAGACACTTCGCCACCTCCGTGATCCTCCCAAGAATCCTGCCGTTCTCACACCCGACGAAATCTGCTCGATTGAGCTCTTTCTCGCAAACATTGACGGCGCTGACAAAACATACATAAAGTCTCGATCCGCTATGCTCCGGCGACACCCAGACGATGATATCCTCTCACTCCATCTCGTGAAGAAGCGAATCGCTGAGCTCACAGGTGTTGAGGCGATGGTTCATGACATGTGTCCCGATTCATGCATGGCTTACACCGGTCCTTGGGCGGATCTTGACAGCTGTCGCTTCTGCTCTCAGCCCCGATTTGAGCCGGATTCTACACCTGGTTCCCGGAAGGCCCGACGACAATACGAGACATACCCACTGGCTCCACAACTCCAGGCACGGTTTCGCTCTCCGAGCGGCGCGACAGATATGCGGCATCGGCAGAGCGAGATGGACAGGATCATGGAGGAGTTACTCGCCACAGGACAGCTCGATCGTATCACGGATATCATTGAAGGCTCCGACTTCTGGAATGCGCATCAGCGAGGAGAGATCTCAGAAGACGACATCTGCGTCATCTTCTCCATGGACGGAGCACAGTTGTACGAGCACAAGGCTTCCAATTGTTGGATCTATATCTGGATTCTGGTCGATGTCGCACCTGACCAACGCTATAAGAAGAAATACATCCTCCCCGGTGGGATCATCCCTGGTCCCGCTAAACCGAAGAATTTCGACTCGTTCCTGTACCCTGGACTACACCACATCGCTGCACTTCAGCGCGAGGGATTCAAAATCTGGGATGCAGCGCGCGACATCACCTTCGTATCACGCCCTTGGGTGTTTCTAGCGGAAGCAGATGCCATTGGGGCCCCAGACCAGACGGGGTATGTAAGTCATCATGGAAAGTACGGGTGTCGATTGCGTTGCGGCCGGGCAGGTCGTCGCAAGCCAGGTGGTTCACATTACTACTCCGTATGTCTGCGCCCGCACAATTACTCGGAGCAGGGATGTGACGACGACGACTACGAGCCGTATATCATTTCGGATTCTTCTCCTCTCCGATACCAAGAGGATCTCCGTTTCCTTCGCTTGTCAACCTCCCAGACCAACTACGAGGCTCGACGACTCGAAACTGGGTTGTCTAAACCCAGCATATTCTCAGGTCTCTGCCCAAAACGTACACTTCCTATCCCTCGACTCTTCCCCGGCGACATCATGCACTCTTTTGGGCTAAATATTCCTGACCTCTTCTATCGCCTTTGGCACGGAACTATCGAGTGCGATACCCGCAACGGTGATAGCAAGACCTCGTGGGACTGGGTCTGTCTGACCGGGGCCGTGTGGATCTTGCATGGTGCTCGTGTCGCCGCTGCAAGACATTTCCTCCCCGGTTCGTTTGACCGCCCGCCCCGCAATCCCGCAGAGAAGATCTCCAGTGGCTACAAGTGCGTTGAGTTCCTTAACTGGTTCTACGGTGTTGGGCCGGCACTATTATACGGTGTACTTCCTGCAATTTACTGGGAGCACTACTGCAAAGGAGTAGCTGGAGCTCGCATCATCTTTCAGTACGGATCAGACGCGGAGCACCGGGAGAGCGCACACAATTACCTCGCAGATTTCAAGTACGAGTACGAGGTTATATATGTCCAAGGGAAGACCTCTCGCATGCACTTTGTTCCACAGTGCATGCATGCCATCACACACGCTCCTACTGAAACCGCACGCATTGGCCCTCTCATCTGCACCTCACAGTTCCCGATAGAACGGATTATTGGCGACTTGGGGCGCGAGATCCACCAGCCCTCGAACGCCTTCGCCAATCTGTCGCATCGCGCTCTACTCCGTGCTCGTGTCAACAGTCTCAAAGCGATGTTTCCAGAATTTGACTCTACTCCGGTCTCCCAATCTGCGAAAGTGGATCTTGGCGACGGATATATCTTGCTACACCCCCGAGAAGATCGCGCTCGCCCTGTCCATGACTACGAAGACATGGTCATCTTCCGATTTCTCGAAAGCCGCCTTGGTGCTATAGAAGCTCGTGCAACTTGGGTCACCGAGATGCGCACCTGCGTCAGACGATGGGCGCGAGTACGCCTTCCAAATGGGCAGATCTGCCGCTGTGCTTGGAAGGAAATACCAAATAAGATGACCCGCATCTCTCGCAACGTCAAGGTGTGTACCACAGTTTCGACTCAGAGGGTTTGCCGGGCCACTGACTTACACAATTTGTCAGTATTCTACCCAGGGTTCGGCTGGAGCTCATGCGAGTCCCTGCACTGAGCCGGTGTACTCTTTCGCTGAGGTCAAGTACTATTTCCGGTGCAACATGGCAGGTAGCGACACCCTCACTCTTGCGTTGGTGGCTCCATATGGACCGCCAAATGTTGAGTTGCTTGATGCATCATCCGGCACGGTTTGGGCATGTCGAGCACCCGAGAGGCAGCAGGATCTCATGGTAATTGAGGTCTCACAGATTCATTCCTGTGTTGCAATGATACCTTGCGACACTCTGCCGCATCCGGGACCAGGCACAGGACAAGTACACTTCGTGATGGAGAAACTTGGAACACATTGTGGCTCTACTACTTACAGCGATCTAGAGGATGATATTGAGACTGCTGAGTAGCACTTTAAACCCTGTATGTACTACAATAGCAGCACATATATTGGCTCGAACATGCGTGACATGCTGAATGCACTAGGCGCCGGTCAAGGTGTATGATATCACACCTGCCTAATAGGGACAACCGGGTTTCCAGGCGACCCAGGAACGAGACAACTCTTTCTCTACCTCCTCGTCACCATGTCCCTCTAGTAGACTATGCCTGTCATTAATTCCTCTTTCCTCCGACTGAGCTAGGCATGGACCGGTCTCATCTACACACACCTCTTGGCCCGGCGCCGTACACCACTGCAGGCAGCGGCACATCCTTTCCCCTTCCCTCCCCTTCCATCAACAGGACACCTTCCGCAACTTTGGCCATACACTCTACATCGTATCCACTCGGAACTTTAGGTGGACAAGATGTGTTCTCAATGTCTACATCAGATCACACACGGACAGACAGTCCCACGGAGTTACGGCACCATAGGCTTTCGCAGCATGCAATGAGCGTGGAAGATGGTCCCCATGTACGTCACACAGAAGTTTGATCCCCATACACTCGGTGCAGTGATACTCACATATAATAGATCTTCTGTGTGTCACAGGCAGACGAAGCATTGTTAATACGCAGTCAAAATGTGTCTTATGCCTTGCTTCGTCGTCAAGTCGCCCAACTTTCTCAAGAGGTTCACACAACTCAAGTGCAGTATGCCGAACAGAAGTATGTAACTACCCATCATCTAGTCCCGCGTTTTAGCTTCTCAACTTGTTCCCCTATCAGACGGCTCTGTGACGAATTGATCAGCAAGATACCTCAACTTCTCGGGATGACGGCGACCGACACCGGTAACACTCCGACACTGCCCTCCCTTCACATATCTCCTCCTGTGCTTGGGCTCGGCCTAGCCTATCCGGACCCACTTACCCGACCGCAAAGATCACGCTTCAAATATTGGTCACTGGATGACTACAATAACGACCCCCCTCCGACGGTAGTAGGAAACAAACGCGGAGGATCTAATGCAACTCATCATGGCCAGCTATTCATCGAAGACGAAGTTGGCCATGTCATTAGCAGCGGGACAGCGAATGAGATCCGTCAGATGCTCAGAGCGGTAGTGCACTCTCTCGCCTGGTCCGGTCAAGCTACCCTCAAGCAGGACAATCTCACACATGAGGCACGTGTCTACGTTCATGTCACCTTATCTCGTCGGTTTCCCTATCTACTTTTGTGCGAAGGTGGTATGTGGAAGATCAATATGCTCCTCAAGCAGATATACCATGGTTTCGTAGCGAATCATCTGAAGCGTTCTGGCAAGGAGGACACACCTCCCCTTCTCACCGATTACATCACTCATCCGGAGACCTCAAGAAAGCGAGAATGACAGGGCAGCCTAGGCGCCGGTCAATCGGTGAACAAGGTCACCAAACTATCACATCCAACACCATCTACATCCCTTGCAGCATCGCCCATGTCTCCCATCGCAGCAATGCCCCATCAATCCTATTCATCCCCTCCGCTCCTTACCGCCTCCGCTCCGCAGCCCGCCTCAATACTACCCGACACTCTTCTGACGATGCCACCCCTTCCTGAGAGATTTATTACATCTGCTCCGCTGTTTACTGCTCCCTCAACCTCGCTCTTTGCACCCGTCCAACCACTTCCAGCATCTCCGCGACCTGCCACGAATCCCGGGCCGACCGCGACATCAGCGCTACCTGCAACCTCCGTGACACTGACATTGGGCCAATCGTCTCCATGGACATCTGCTCCACCCAGCGTACCACTCCTACCAACACCTGCGACACCTGTGCCACTCCAATTGACGTCTACAACCCCCGACTTACCTCCGTTGACGTCTGCGACACTGGTCCCACTCCAATCAACGATTCCGACGCTGCTTCCGCTCCCATCGACGTCCACAGCGCCGGCACCCCCTTCATCCGTGTCTGTGATGCTGACACCGCCTCTGCGGACGCCTACCCCACCGGCACCGCTCCCTTCGACTCCTGCGACACCCGCGCCGCTCCAATCAAGCCCTATGCTGCTGGAGCCGCTCCCATTGGCATCTGCAGTACCCGCCCTGCTTCAATCGATGCCTTCGACGCCATCGCCGCCGCTCCAATCGACATCTACGATGCCAGCCCCACTGCAATCGACGCCTCCAACACCGCTGCCCGCGCCGCCGCTCCAATCAATGTCAGCGATCCCAGCCTCCCCGCCGCCGCTCCAATCAACGATACTAGCAATCCCAGCCTCCCCGTTCCAATCGACAGTGTCGTCGATGCCCGCCACCAGAGCTCTTCATCCACCATCAGAAACGCAGCCTAAGGTTGGAGCCCCCGGGCCTGCTCTTGTCCCGGTGCGCAAGCCCTTGTAAGTGCCGATAGTATGATATATCGTTTCAATACTGCGCTGACTTGAAAGCACTGACTCGGATAAATTGGTTTCGATATTGTCACGGTGCTCGTAGTACAAATCCACCGAACCGTCGTTCGAAGCGGCACAGTGGGACCATACCGTCACCACCCGAGAATCCCAGCAATACTCAGGGCGAAGACACGGTAGTAGGGGCTCCAGCCATATCCGGAACACCAGATGTCGAGAGTGCTTTACATGCTCAAGAACCTCACGTTCCCGGTACGTCGTGCACTGTAACTATTCATACCATATAACAAAGACTGACTTATCATTTGATACAGACATTGCGCTACCCGGCTCTCGCAAACCAAGAGGCAAGAGAACCGGTACCGTCATCAAGCTAGCCAAAGCACATTATGATGCGTCTGTGATCAGTGAAAGGTGCGAACAACACACCCTTATAGACTTGGACAGAATACCTCATAGACTTCTACATAGGAATATATTTCTGCGCCGTGCGCTAGAACAGGATCCCGACGTCTCTGCCGATGACTTCACCAACGCTTGGAAAACCATACGACCGGAAGAGCGACAGGTACGTTTTTGCACGCAGTGTGCCAGTCTCCGTCCGCTCTCTAACCACATTTACATGTTCAGGAATTAAAGGAGCTGTGTGCCCAAGAGCGCCGCGCACACCGTAGTAAGACGGTATGTAATATCTCAACTATCCTGCCGCAACGGTCTGACTAACATAATCTGATCACTACGCTGTCACAGTAGGCGCAGGAAACTGCACACGCATAACGACAGGCTCGCTGGAATCTGGCACACAAGGTACATTGCCTCTCATAGTAGTCTAGTACATGTAGTCGCAACTCGGTATATAGCTACTAGTACTTACTGTCAGTAGTCAGTTTCGTAGTGCGAATATTAGTACTATTGTCGTAATCATATGTTTCGTAACAAGCAAGATGGAAAAGAGCGAGAGCGAGAGCGAGCCGACCCTGCGCGAGCTGCACTAGCCGGACTCGTAGACAATCTGACAGAGTCTCGTAGGCTCGTTATTTGTCTCAAAATCGCGAGCGAGAGAGATTCTCTGGGATTTGAATCGAGCGCTTCTGACAACTAAGCGAACCTCTCCCTCAATCTCTCTGGCTCGCGGCCGTTTTCACTGGGGCTCATCACCCACCGCGTCGACTCGTTCATTGTTCTCCATTGTCTTGACCTCATGGCCGCTACACCAGCAGAGTTCGTGGATCTACTAGTGGATGTCATAAACCTGGGATAATCACTCATACGGTAGTCTCCCACAGTCTCCACGCAAACGCCGCCAACGGCATGCCATCGGGTCCCACAGTCGCGCAGACTCAGCCGATGCAGTGCGCCTGCGATGAGAACTGTGAGTCACACTCGCAACATGAGTGTACAACATGATACTGACAACCGTCACATTACTGGACAGGCCCTGCTCATCGTGATTTGCGCGACGACATCGACTTCCTGCTCCATCATCTTGGTGTAGTCTTGCACCGTGAGCAATGGGCGCGAGACACACTCGCAAGCACCGACAAGGTCTTCAAAGAGTACGTGGGGCTGTACCGGATGAAGGAGGAGGAATGCAAGCAGCTGAGGATGGAGCTTGCGAACGTGAAGGCTGCAACGTGGGATCAGTGGCCCGGGCATGGGGCTACGCGTCGCATGGGACTTTCATCGAAGCCCTAGTATCATGAGTGAGCCGGTCATGTATCTGTATGGCTTGGGGTCTATCTGTATACCCGTTGTCCCTGTGAAGTATGAGGCTACAAGCTTAAGCTTCAAGATATAAGTGTCGAATGACTCGGAGGGCCGCCGATGAGTTGATGTCTGGTAAGGATGTAATTGGAACAGATTCTCTGGAATATATACTTGCTTGTTCTGTGCTGGGAATACCAAACATCTGAAGAAGAACCG
Source organism: Daedaleopsis sinensis (assembly GCA_033807695.1). NCBI lineage: Eukaryota > Fungi > Basidiomycota > Agaricomycetes > Polyporales > Polyporaceae > Daedaleopsis > Daedaleopsis sinensis. The sequence continues at coordinate 255,895 of CM066301.1, forward strand.
ACATCGATGAAAGCGGCATGCTGGTAGCATGAACCCCGATATTCTCGGACTCTGTCCATAACATGCCGTGTTATCCAAGTCGTGTGTGCCCCTTCATTTTCAGACATTTACCTCCTTCCAAAGGCACTCGACAACCTCGCCTCACACACTCCCTGGATATCAAAGCGGCCGTGATGTTCGCGAGCGAGGCACGAACTCCCACAAGGCATGCAAAACGCCGCCGCGCCTACTCTTCGAGCTCGGAGGCTCCTGAAGAACCCGGTGGAATTGACGGCACAGAGAAGAGGCGGCTGCAATATCCAAAGTGTATGTACTTACTCCTATGCACCACAGTATTGTCAGTCCCTTACACAGTATACATGCAGTCTTTCTGAGAGATCACGGTCGCGGCCAGTACTTGTGTACAATTTGCGAAGGGCGGTCATACGAGCCGCTGAGCAGGGCAATCGCGCACGAGTCATCCAGGAGACATACGGCTCGGGTGCGTGAGCTCGACCACGCTGGACCGTTGTCCAGCCCTCCTCTCGTAGACGACTATCCATTGCCGAGACATGCTACAAGCATGGGTAGGAGAACAGACAAGGCGGGTTCACAGGGCGGAGACAGGCCTGGGGACGACGACATCGAACGAGTGTCTCCTACGGATGATGTTTTTGGTAAGCCGGCTGCCAATTCCAATCTACTAAATCGCACACCTTTCTGACAATGAATGGAGATTCCCCCTTGGCCCGGGAGGGTTCTTGGGAGTACCGGCAGGGTACTATACACGGGCCTGCTCTGCCTGATGATCCTGCAGACCAGATCTACGACGACTGGGGAGGCAACTTGGGGTATCTGAATGATGGAGAAGAAAGCGGTAAGTTGCTGCTAAATGCATGCATGCATGCGTGACCGGGATCGTGACCTCACTCACCGTGGCATAGACTTCCGAGACTACGATTCCGTCGATACACTGGACCGACTCGGAGGTGAGAGGGTCCATAGGCCTCGCATGGACGACTCTCTATTAGAGGTCATGTCGGAAGACGAGGACTCGGCGAGCGAGATCTCGTCGTGCTGCGAAGAGCTTCCGGCGCCTGTGGCAGGATGTATGGAAGGGGTCGGGTCGTCACTGATTGAGCTGCTGCTGGGCGAGGAGTGTATAGATCCTGCGGACCAAGGTGAGTCAAGCTCAAATCTCGGGATGTTGAGCTGAGGAGAACTAACCGGTTGATGCAATATTTAGTTGACGGTCCTGACCCCAGAAATGTCGTTGATGACGGCGGGGATCCGGACTCGTGGTGGCCATGGCCGAGCAAGGAGGCTTGCTTGCTCGACGTCATGGGCGCGTTCCCTCGCGCGCTCTTCTCAGAGTCTGAGCTCGGGGCCGCGCGGTGGTTGGCCTCGAAATTAGGGGCTAGAAAGCTTCCAACAATCCGACAGGTGAAGCTGGCTCGAGAGACGGTACAACGTGTTACTGGTTTGGCGCCAGAGACATATCAGAGCGAACACGGGAACCTGTACACTGTCGAGAGCATGGAACGGATCATACAGCACGTAAGTCAGCTATTGAGATACATCACTAGCACATACGACTCACTGCGAAGAGATTATTCTTGTATAGGAGTTTGCAAATCCCCCCGTACGCCGACTGCTGGCGACGTATCCACAGGATACAGGCGATCGACTTCGCGAAACCCGGCAGGCACGGAGGTGGTTGCACGAGGTCGACGCCAACCTGGCTGGGCCTATGGCACGGTCAGCAGACGGGAAAGACTACTACGTCGAGGAGCTTGCTATGGTCGACGTTGGAAAAGGTGTAGAGCCTGTGATGGTCATCAGATGGTTCGAGACAGCTGAAGGAGAGTTGGTCGCACGCGTGCATCCCATGCGCTTGACTCCAGAGAGGGACGCATTTGTGGTCGACAAACGGTCGGACACGCTTTTCGTGGTACCGTTGAATGCGTTCGTTCTCTCGGTTGAAGAGATGATGTCCGACGACGTACAGGCCTTGTATAATATTCCGCCACCGACAAATATTAAAGGTAAGTGGTTATACTCGTGCTTTAGCCGGTGCCGGACAACTGTACATTCACGTACTAATATTTAACTTCTCAGGCGCGCTGCAGTCAAGTGATCCACGCACTCCCTTGTCTCAGTGGTCCCATCCGGTGCGGAACGAGTGGCGGATCAAGGCGAACGGCAGGCGGGTACACGCTGTGCCGATTTGGCTATACTGCGACGACACATCCGGCAATACCTCGAAGAAATGGAATAAGCATAATTCGATCCTGTTCGTACTCGGCGGCTTACCTCATGAGCACGTTCAGCAGCTCTACCATATCCATTTCCTCTCGACATCTAACATCGCTTCACCGCTGGAGATGATGGAGAAGGTGTCTGAAGTATTCCAGTACGTCTGCGTCCCTGCGTAAGTATGCATTGAAAGACTGACACTTTGTCTCTCGTCTGGCAGGTCAGCGCGCGTGAGTGGTATAGACGTATGGGATTGTCTAACCGGTGAAGACGCTCTGGCGGTTCCATGGGTGCATGCCTTCCAGGGCGACAATCCCATGGCGAGCGAATTTTCGTCTCACATTGGGATGACCGGGAAGTGCGTCTGTCGGATATGCGAGGTGTACAGGAAGGTCAGCACTGAGGGCACCAATTCCTTGGCTGGCGGTGTCGATAGCGAGTATCGGCGGGTTGAAGACTTTATGACGGTGTGTGCTCTGTGAAAGCCATGCTTGGTGGGATCTGATGTGTGCAAATGAGCAGGCAGGGAATCCACGCACGAAGATGAAGACATTAGAAGATTTGCGACAACAAGAGCGGCGAGCGTTCGGCGGTGCACCGAGCGCAGTTGATGGCATGGGTACAGCAACTGGTACGAAAGATAAATATTTTCAGCAATTCGTCGCGGACCTTCAGACAAAGCTCAACAAATGGCGGGACGAGAAGAAATCACCCCAAGACACGACCAACCCGCGCTCTGCGTCGGTTGAAGAGCACGAGGGAGGGCCCTCTGATAGTTCGGCACAGGATTCACGGTCATGGGAGTCGGTACTGGCAGACAGGCTGCGAGAGGCACGCGCGGAGCTGCCGAGTAACATTTTCAATCCGGTCCTGCATATTCCTGGTACGCATAATCAGCTACACGGCGAGGTGTTCATGCGGACTCGGACTGCACTCATTCTCATGTCAGACTTCGATGCTCACTCAGACTCGCCAATTGAAATACTTCACGTCGTCCTGTTGGGCGTCGTGAAGTATTTCTGGCGCGATGCATGCTCGCGTCAGAATGCGGAGGGCAAGGCAAAGCTGAAGGCAAGACTCACCAGTATGCGAGTTGATGGTCTCGGTATCTCGCCGATCCGAGGCCATACACTCGTGTACTACGCAAAGTCGCTGGTGGGTCGAGATTTCCGGACGGTAATCCAGGTCGCCCCTGCCGTTCTACATGGAATGATCCCAGAGGCAGCATACGAGGCCTGGCTAGCTCTGTGCCGTTTGGCACCGCTGATCTTTCAAGGGGATATCGAGCACCTACCAAGCTACAGAGTACGTCAACAGATCAGTCACGGTGTGAGGAGTGTGCTGCGGGGGCTGGATGCTTACACTGGTCCTAGAAACATCTCGAAACCGCCATCAATGACTTCTTGCGTGCGACCGCTCTTTGGAACACGCAATGGTTTAACAAACCTAAATTCCACCTGTTTGTGCACCTCTTCACACACATCTTACGCTTCGGACCGGCGACGCTGTACTCCACCGAGGCGTTCGAATCGTACAACTACGTCATTCGCCTACGCAGCATCAATTCGAACAAACACGCACCTAGTCTTGACATTGCTAACGCGTTCAGCCACTTGCACGGGGTGCGTCACCTCATCAGCATCAGGAAAAATGGACTGGACGATGTAGGTTACCGTAGCTGATGTCACGGGCGTAGCGCGTTAGACAAGTCCTAGACCATGTAGCGCCTATACCCGCTCTCAGCCATTTAGTAGCGCTCAGTAGCGCCGTGGCAAGGCTATGTACCTCCCTGTATCGCGCCATAGCAAGAACTACGGGTACTGTTTACGATTACTCACACCCTTAAAAGACACGTCAGACAGCGGTAGTACTAAGGCAATAGTTTGCGCAGACTCGAAGATTTATCACATTGTAAGTTGTCTCGTAACTCGACGCTCGCGCTCGACAGGTTACTACACCTAGGCTCTACTACTTGCAGTACTGCCGCCGGTATCCTGACCTCTTGCCTGACGAGCAGCAACCTGCGCCTGTATTCGCGTGCGTGACGCTGCGGATAGACCCAAAGTGACCGTCTGCGCTGGAGTTGCACCCGCAGCAGTACTAGAGACATTCAAGGTCAGCATCATCGTTCACGCCAGCCACTGCCAAGCGGCTTCCAACTCCAAGTTAGACACTCACCGAGCATTATCGTGAAGACGCTGCATCAGAGCAGTGCTCGCTGGGTCAATTTCCATCCAGTCTTTGATACATGCTAGGTGCGCAAGGTACTTTTCCTTGTAGTTGCTCTCGGAGAACTGATTGCCTTGTCCTCGACCAGGCAATCGCTGTACTCCATCAACCCACTCGTCAAGACAGCACTGAATCTGCCGTAAAACATGCGGTAGAGCGGTACATCATTAGATTGTGAGATACGAACATTTTAGACTCAAAGCACTGGCAGGACGTACCGCGGTGAAGATGAGAGCGAGTGTGACAGGGCGTATCGGGCAGAAGTTGGTTTGATACTGCACGCCAGGGCTGCTCACGCCTCTGAACCACTCCGATCGGATGAGAGTGCTGATGATTTGATGCTCAGCAAAGCCTTCGAGAGCCGTCAGGTCCTGTGGGGGTGTGATTTTGATTGACGGTCAATACACCTGGCTTGGACGGGCACGGGATGGGCAGTACTGACCTTATAATGGAAGATTGGTTCCCCCGGGTCTTCGCTCAGGTGACTGTCGCCATTGAGCAAGCGATGACGAAGAGCCCGGTTCGCAGATACGGCCTGCTCGTCAGTAGCATCATGGACGAATCCATACCTTGCAGGGATGTTGTGTCGTGCTTTGTCTCTGAGACCCCCTCGGGCATGTGAGGTGCGCTCTGTGATCTGCGAGAACAGGACATGCCATCAATATAGAGACCGCGGTGATCGAAAGAATGCCCGTGCTACTCACTAATCCTTTGACCCGGTCAGTGAGGCGATATTGAAGATGGACTTTGGAGCATGCGGCTTCCCAAGCCTCGGTGGCCCATCGGTCTTGAACTTTGATTCCGGGCCACGGATCCTCGGTACAGACTCGTACCTCGAACTCTCGGCACGCGGATAGGATGATCTTCGTGACATGCTGCTCGTAGTCACCGGCTTTAGCATCGGCGGTCGGTGCTTGCCCGTTCCGGAAAGGCGGCTCGGGAACTGGATCCTCAGCAGCGGTAGTACTGGAAGGGGTTTGAAGACGATGTGTGGGGTGTCGCGCCACCGGTGTTGGAGAGAGCGAGCGGCGCCGACTAGACGGTACATATGCGCGGTGGTGGATGTCGGCAGAAGGTGAGCGTAGCTGAGGATCCAGGAGAGACATGTCCATATTCGGTGAGGCGGATCGATGGCCCATCGAGCGATTCGTATCGTAGATATGCGACTGAGTGGCAGGTGACGAGGAACGTTGGGTGGCTGAAGCTGCACGCAGTGCATGTGAGGTGTTGGACCCTGGAGCAGGAGAGGGAGAGCGCGATCGGCTGGATCCTGCAGAAGAGGGTGAGCGTGAACGGGGCGGATATGCCACCTGTGGCGGTGGTAGCGTATCCGAGTCGGCTTCATGGGGATCGGCTTCGTGGAATGACTGGGGTAGTAGGGAGCGTGATTGACGTGAAAGTGAGAGAAGATGTATGAAACTGACCTCAAGGGATGAGTTTGAGGCTGGGTCGGAGACTTCTGCTGTTGTGCCTGACCTCGTGCCTCCACGTCGCAGCTTGACCTTCTTTAGGGGAGGTTGCACTTCGTAGATCCCCCTTGACTCGAACTACGAGTTATTTGGAAGCACGATTAGTGATGTAAGGTGTCGACTTGTACGCTATCAACGTACCATAGACTTGTGAAGACGGGCTTCTACAATGTAATCCTGCTCCTCTTCGCTTTCTAACGAGTCGTCGGACTCGTCCTGATCACCAGATGGACGCAGTCGAGCTTTATAGAGCTCAAGCTGTGAGGAGGGTTCGAAGGAGCAGTAGCAAGTAGTAGACGTACCTGATGAAGCTCGAAGACCTGCTGCCTTCTCGGCTTCGAGACGGGCGATACGACGTTGTAGAGTATCAATCTTCTTTTGCTGCTTGTCTTCGGTCTCCTCATCTGCAAGTAATCATCAGTCAGAGAATCCGGAGGCGACATGATAGTGCGGCCGCCGCCATATGTACTTAGCTGAGCCTGTTTTTCAGACACCTTGCGTTTGCGACCTTCTCGAGAGGTCGGTTCTTCACCGTGATGGCTGGATTGAGGCTGAGGATCCGATGCTGGGCGCGATTCTCCATGGCCACTGTCTCCTCTAACGTGTCGTGTGGACGAGCGTCGGGCTCTGGTACTCATTGAGGAGGATGAGCACCGTTGGTCGCAGTAAGGAAGATGGCCAGTCGGGAGAGTCTGAAAAAAGAGGAGTCAACAGTTGAGGTGGTCGGGCGGAACCGGAATTACCACGGTCGATCGGCGATAGGGCCACCTTTGCCTTGACCTACATTCACCCGCATTCTGGTCTCCCGACGTTCACCTCAGACGACTACTGCATGCCTTCCTGCGAGTACTGCAATGCCCGGTTCGACACCCAACAAGGAGTCAGATCACATGTTAAACAGAAAGCGGAGTGTCGACTTGCCTTCGCTCGTAGCTTGAGCACACCCACATCCACTTCGGACTCTACCGCTGCCACGCACTCTCTTGGCCCATCGGATCTCTCAGACATAAATGACCTTCATGCAAGCCATGTCGAGAACGACTCGCCGGGCCAAGGACTGTCTCGCTCCTATCCTGTGCATCCGATCCAGCATGATCGTCCTGAAGAGATGCCAGATGACTCACCTTCGAAGCGACGCCGTGTAACAGTGGAAGAGGTCCTGGATGTTGAGGCTGGACTACCTTCCAAGCCGTGGATCGAGGACTTCCCTGCGCCAGCCGGAACACCGCTGCGCGCTGGAAAGACATACTTCGAAGATATCCGGGACCGCAAGCAGGGCGAAAGCGAGTCGCCGTTTGCACCGTTCGCTGACGAAGAAGAGTGGGAGTTAGCTCAGTGGTTAGCTACCTCGGGGATCAGCCAGAAGGCGTTGGACGCCTTTCTCAAGCTCTCAATTGTACGTCATCTCACGACACAGCGTCCAATCCGACGGAGTCTAACTGCCTATATCAGACACGAAACCGCACCCGGCCCTCATATACAAGCAGTTACCTGTTTAACAAGAAGGTTGACAGCCTACCACACGGTTTTGCAAGTTGGATGTGCGAGATTTTCGAGGCGGTCGGGGACGAGACGGATGAAGAAGGGAGACCACTCACCGAGACCGTCGAATGTTGGCGACGGGATCCCATCGAATGCATCCGTGAGTTGATGGGGAACCCCGCCTTCCGAGATGCTTTGCGATACGCCCCGGAGAAACAATACGCGGACGAGGATGGCAAGGAGAGGATCTATAGCGAGATGGCGACAGGAGATTGGTGGTGGGAGACGCAAGTGAATACTATTTCCTCTGCATTGCCCGTGCCTATGATACTATACGATGTGTACTCACCGTACTGCAAATTGTAGACCCGTCTGCCTCCCGGTGCTACCGTAGCTTCAATAATACTCGCATCTGACAAGACCATGCTCTCGCGCATGAGCGGGGATAAGAGTGCATGGCCAGTGTATCTCACCTTGGGTAACATCAACAAAGGTGTGCGCCGCCGACCTTCCTCTCACGCGACCGTCCTCCTTGGCTACCTCCCCGCTCCGAAGCTTGAATGCTTCTCCGACAAACGTAGAGCCCTCGAGGCATACCGCCTGTTCCACCTATGCATGCGCAAGATGCTCGAACCACTTCTGGCTGCCGGAAAGGAGGGTGTGGAGATGGTCTGTGCTGATGGTCTTGTCCGGCGAGTCTTCCCAATTCTCGCAGCCTATATCGCCGATCACCCGGAGCAATGCCTCGTTGTAGGCTGTCAGGAGAACTTCTGTCCGAAGTGTCCTGTCAAGCCAAACGATCGCGGTGAGCCTGCATTCACGGGTCTCAAGGACCAGGCCACTATCTCTTCACTGCTCGCACGCGTCTCACGAGGCGAGAAGTGTCCTGAGTTTTCGGAGCTTGGCTTGCGCGCAATCGAGCCCTTCTGGTCGGACCTTCATCACTCGGATATATTCGCTGCCATTACACCTGATATTCTCCACCAACTCCATAAAGGTCTATTCAAAGATCATCTCGTCAGCTGGGCAACAAAGTCAATACCCGATGGGGAGCAAGAGATCGACAAACGGTTCAAGGCCATGCCTCGTCACCCAGGCCTTCGTCATTTCAAGAACGGGATATCTACAGTTTCGCAGTGGACGGGAACGGAGTTCAAGAACATGGAGCGCGTTTTCCTCGGCATAGTCGCCGGCGCTGCGCCGCACCCAAATGTCACCAAGGCGATACGCGCTGTCCTGGACTTCATTCACTTTGCACACTTCGAGGCTCACACCGGTATATCTCTCGACGATCTTCACTCTGCTTGGGCTGGCTATCACACAAACAAGCAAGTATTCGTCGATCTCGGTATTCGCAAGCACTTCAACTTTCCGAAGGGACACTCGACCGAGCACTACGAGAAATCCATTCGATCTACCGGCACCGCTGATGGGTACAGTACCGAGCACTCCGAACGCCTCCATATCGATTTTGCAAAGGTTGCGTACGCCTCGACGAACAAGCAGGTCAACTACCTCAAGCAGATGACCGTCTGGCTTGATCGGCAGGAAGCCATTCACCGCTTCCGCTCGTACCTGGACTGGTCGATCCCTAGCAGGCGCACCAAGCACATGGAGGATGGAGAGCCAGGAGAGGAGGATGACGATGGAAGGGAGCCGGAGAAGGGGGAGGACATGGAGCAGCAGAACACAGGTGAGTGGCCCGAGTTGGCTCGATCACGACCCAGACCTCAGCCAATGTCATAACAGACTTTGCGCAAGGATATGCCATCGCCAAATCCCCCGCATTTCCATCCATCACTGTTACCCAGCTCGTGAAGGACTTCGGTACCGTCGACTTCATCAGTTGCCTTTCCGACTACCTTTTGAAGCTCTCATTGGGACATCCACACCGTTTAAACCATATCGCTGCCGCCCCTATTCTCAGCTCCACCTGTCTCTCAGCATACAAGCAATTCAAGATTCAGCTGCCGGTTGTTCGCCAAGTCACCTCCCAGACTCTCATCGACACTGTCCTAGCTTCGCCTGCACGCCCTTCTCGGGGACTCATCCGTGCTGCCCCAGCGAAGATGTCTACTGTGCTCGTTCGTGTACGCTCTCAAGATCGCCCAGACTCCGAGCTAGACCCCAGGGCAACCCCATTACAAGGTCAGCTAGCCTCAGTTATAACTAATGACCGTGCTCGTAGCTGACATCTGCATCCTGCCATCCCATCTGGCAGATCTTTGTGTAGCACGAGTGCGTGCAATATTCACCCTCCCCGACCCGCTCGATCCTCTCATTTTTGGGATTGAGGACCCTCTAGCCTACGTCGAATGGTTCACACCATTCAGGGTATACGATCAGGATGTTGGTATGTATGTAGTCTCCCACTCCTCACACCAGCATCGGCGCAGAGCTTCAATTATCTCCATCCGTGATATTGTGCGTACTTGTCATCTTATTCCGCTCTTCGGCAAGAAGATCGACTCGTCATGGACTTCTGATAATGTACTAGACCGATGTAAGAAATTCTATGTAAACCCGTACTTACGCCATCACGATTTTGTACTATTTAGATATGTGTCGCGCAATTAAATCCGTCTATTGTATGCACCCCGACAGACGTGACATCTAGTCGAGCTACAGCAGACTATGGGGTGGCACATATTGTGGTATTAGGACTACAGCCTGCTACATAACCCCCGCTGGAGGTACATCGACTACGACATCTACATAGGCTATGCAGGCGGCTACACAGGTTTGGGTTTTTGCTGATGAGTGGCGGGTTCGTGACTACAGACAAGGATGGAGTACGTACTCCGCCGCGGCAGGCTGGGTACAAGGTTCGAGAGCTGTTAATGGACGACGAACTCCGGAATATGATGGGTATGGCTGGGTGCTTTGAGTGTCCGAAAAAAGCAGGTTGGTCTAATCTCCTAGTGCATAATCATCAATGCCGAAATCTGATGAGTACGGACTGTGCATACCTGTTCAGGCTCGGTCGTGGCTATGACCCTCAGCGATGGCGCACGAACTACGCGCGACCAAACAGGAACCCACACTTCGGGAGTGTATGTCCCTGTTGAACTGCCAGACCAGATCACCAAATGCAAGAGCGTCACATTGACGAACGACGATCGAGCCACTTTGGAAGGCCATGTTGTATTTAACGCTTCGAGTCCTCGCCAGTCCGAGCACGTCGCTACTGATGAGCCCCGCGTAGCGCAAGTGGTCGAAATTCTGTCTAGCACCGAGGATGGCACATTCCTCGGCCTTCTAGCCAAAGAATGCGACGTCGGACCGACTATCCTCCCGTATCGCATGCCTAGATGCCGCGTGCAACTCCCTCACAGATATGTATTCCTGACTCTCGAGGTACGTTGGCCCACAAGTTCCCGACTAGATGCGTTCAGTCCAATGATGTCTCCATAAATCCGTTCAGAAACTGCTTGCGGCTGTCAATACTTTCCACAATTGCGCTGCACATGGTTGCGAACTCACCAAAACTCGTGTCATCACACAGGAGCGCAGAGCAACCCACAAACGTGATGAGGAGATCGCACACTTGCATGAACCTGATGATAAGATCCTCAATCTCGCGCAGCTTCGCAGCTCATCGGTGACACTCACCTTCCGAAGCCAAGACATGCGGTTTCCGGACCCTCATCTCACGCAGAAGGACATCATCGAACAGGCGATCAAGAACCGCGCGGAGTTGGAGCTCGAGAACTCTCGAAAGAAGCTGATCGCTCAGACCAAGGCGGCGGCGCGAGGAGCGAAACGGAAGGGCAAGCAGCCAGCTTCAGATGCTGTACCAGCCGCAGTCACATCCCGACAACCAGGCCCCTGGTCGTCAACAGGAGGGGGGCGTGCACGCGCTCGGCCCGCGACACCTGCCAGTGGGTCGCCGGAGCCTCAATCACCCTTGATCTCAGGACCTCTTGGGTGGCATAATCTCATGGTCAGTACCAAATGCAACGCGACGGCCTGAAAGCGACGCTAACCTCATGTTTAGAGACCTTCTGGCCGAGCGCAGTCCCCGAATGTCTGGGGTCCAAGCCGGTCTACCACCCCTACACATGTACAAGGGAGCCCTGCAATGCATACGTCTCATGTCAGCTTAGCACAACAGTCCTATCATGTCGCGTCACTGCCCAACCCGCCAGCCTATCAAGACATTCCCCTTCAACAACCACAGGCCCCTCATCCTCGCCAACAGAGCGTTAGGACGCCCTACCTCCATCCAATCCCGCACACTCAGGCTCTCCGAGTCCCCACTCAGCACTTCGCAATGCAGCACAGATCCATCCCATCATCATCCCATCATACCATGTCTACCTTCGCAAGCCACACCCTGACTACTGCCGCACCAACCAACCCAACCTGGGCCATGTATCCATCTCAGGCTCCGAGTCCGAGTCCACTTCCCGTGTCAGAACACTACCCGAACGTACCAGTACACAATGTCAGACACCCTGACACCCCGATGTTGCCCGACGTGTCCGCCACCTTTGCGACCGACCCGTCTTGGAACACGCTCGTTGCTACCATGCGACCACCAGTACCCCCCAGGACCCCGCCGTTGGACTGGGACCCTGGGTACACGAACGGTTAGCTGTAAGAAGCAGAGTGAGCCCACTATATAGCTGTGCGCAATTTCTGTCTACTCACGTTGAATAATCTGGTGCAGAGGTGGTGGAAGGACAGAGGAAAGAGACAGCGGGAGATGATGGGACTCGCGACTTTGTGGGAACCACTTGTGCTTCTTTAGACGCGGACGCCCACTGCAACGTCCCGCCACGTCCGCTTTGTTGTGCCCGTTCATGCACTCTCCTGTACATCTGCTCTGCTATCTTGTATTTCTATAACTTAGCACGATCCGCGATCTACTGCTTTTACGAGGTCATTCGCATCCACTGTACTCAGCTCTCCGAGAACTGCCCCTCCTGACTCTGTCGCAAACCTCTGGTAGTACCCTCTAATTCTATCTACCACTCACTTTGACATACAGGTTCATTACTACCGTATCGACGTTTTCGAGCCCCTCCAGCGGTACTCTCAGCCAGCCTAATGATCTGGACGTAGACAACAGTGAACGCCGCAGATGGCCAGCCCCAGGACCACTGAGTGCGTACTATATGACTCTCGTTCTATCATATACTCTTTGCAGACACCACTGACTTACATTTGATACAATAGCAGTTGTATGTGTTGATATCCAACACATCTGTGGTTCTCAAGCAGACGAACCAAGTACCTTCCAAATTTGGACAATACTTTTCGGAGTTGGCCGTGCCATCCAAGAGGAGTGCCACCTCATCGCTCCCGTTCCTCCCTCCAAGTCACCGACACCCATCAGCCTCGACGACACTTCCTCTCATCCTCCTCAGCCCTTGCGATGGCTTTTCGGCAGCAGACTCCCGCTCCAGCTACCACTCATGGTGGTCCAGCTCGACTTACACACACGACCACAGCAGTCCCGCGCGCGACACCTTACAACACCTCTGCGCGTCCGGCGAGGCTACAGACTGCCACCCCCCCTGCTCCAGGAGGGAGTCCCATTTTCTCGGCTGGCAGTAGTGCTCACACGCTGACCATGCTTGACACGGGCGGCACCGTCATGAACCCAAATCGCGCTCCCAGCTTCCACGACAGCACCGCCAATGGCCCGCCGACCTCACCCGAATCCTTAACTCACCTCGACAATATCTCCGGGAGGGGAACCTCCTCTCAAGATGTTCTCGACACTTACTATCCAGCCTTCACGACTGCCGCGCAGCCTGCCCTGCCGAGTCAGTCCGCGCGCGTCCCTTCGCAGCCCCTATCCGGGCGTGAACTCGAGCAACTCATTCAAAAGCACGACCTCGCCGTGCACCGCAACAAAATATATGACTTCAACCAGGTGAGTAACTCGGAAAGCAGAACCTCCGACTCGGGTTCAGTTTTGCCTCGACGGTCTCCCGTGATGTTTTCTGTGATTGCTCACATATTCACCTCTCGTCCAGATCTCTACCGACAACCAGATGGTTGTTCTCTTTACCCAGGACCTGTCTGCCGACGCGAAGCTCAACATGTTGATCGAGATGGTGGGAGCACTCTCGAATACTGTCAACAAACGGCTGGAGAGCATCGAGAAGGTGTGCCAGACTCAGTGGACACCCCTGAAGCCTCACTTGGTAAGTAGTGACATTTCAATTCAGCCCTCGTGCATCTACCTCATTTCGCGCGCATAGAAAATCATTCGCGCGCTAACTCGGCACTATCTCTGCAAGCCGGTCGCGACTTACGCCGGTCTAATCAACTACCTGAAGGTGAGTACAACTCAATACCCATGGCATGTGCACTTACCTTCTCCTCGTTCCTTTACTAGTTGTATATCCACAACAATGCAGATATCTTAGGTCTCGGACCCTACAAGACCCATCCCGTCGTCCGCACAATTCTGAATAGCCACCTGATCTCGATCGTAAGCGACACGAAGAGCAATTTCCGCAAGATGGTAGGTTCGAGTTCACTACTGCATTGCGTGAGTCACCCTACTCTTACTGACACGTTGTTGGTCACAGCTCTGGACCGCTATTGGAAATAAGGTGCCGCTGAAGACGTTTGCCAAGTCTGTATTCCAAAGCTACCATCTCGTGCCCATACCCGAGGAAGTACCGGAGGTCATGCTCGCGACCTTTGCATATATGGTACGTACTGCGCCCTCAATATTCGGTCGCTGTGTCCCACTCGTTATCATTGGCCGAGCTGACACCAAGTTTGCCGGTAGCGTCAGATCGCCGAGCCACTCACAAAGCAGAAGGAGAAGGGCGATACTACCCTTTGGAAGGCTATGGACAGAGGTCTAGGCAAGGGCTACGACAAGTTCGGGAAGGGTGACCGTGCTGTCAATGGCGGCTGGGTTCAGTAAGTTCCCCTATGTTTCCTACCACGCTTGAACATTTACTCAGTTGAATTACGAGATGGGGCAAGGACAAAGTAGCATGGGATGAACGTACATTCCCCCCCGAAGACGATTTCAATATCTTGCCTAATGATATTGATATCAACCAGGCCCTCGGGATTGAACAGCCTGGTGACGAAAACGACATCGGCGTGTCAGGACAGAGCGCCGATGCCTATATCGCTTCGGGGGCTCATAGCATGGCTCAGCTGGAGCAACAGCTAGCTGCGCAGGCGAACACCATCGTGCCCGGCGAGGGTAGTGATGACGGCGACGACGTCGACCTCAATGCAATTGGACCGCAACTCTCGAGGCTCGCACATGTGTAGCTATATTTTACGTGTTGTCAATATTATTCCTTGTGTTTGTCAATAGACCTGAGCTTTTTTCGGCAATGTAACGTCTATATGAACATTAAAGCTGCTCGTCGAGCACCCAGCTAAATGAACCCGACGCGACGTTGGCCTCCAGCACGCTGACTAAGCAGAAGGACTTGCTATATGAGGGGGAGCGCCTGCTCCAGGCTCCCATCCTCCTATCTGCTGGTTTCTGACCATCAGCCCGTCTGGATCCCATCTGCCTGACAATTCTCTGGAATCCAGCAGCCTCACACGCGGCGTCCAGCAATCCAAGCTACCTGTGGAATCCAAGGGTCCCGCGTGCAGCTGTGTAGTTAATCCTTATGCCTACTACCGCTCGATTTCGCCGGCGTGCTTACTTGAACCGCTGTGTCACGCCGACTGCACTTATTGAACGCCACTACCTCCTCCTCTATTGAAACAACCGTAATGTATTCCGCGGATACCTGAGTGATTAAGCTAGGTAAGCATCAAGTGAGAGAAAGAGCTGACTGCGAAACAAGCTAGTTAGACCAGCGAGATCTTTAGGGGCACGCTGTCTGCGGCTCCGAGCTGGGTACGACACTCCGACCAATTATCCGGTTTTTGAGCACTCGGATTCGGATGATTGAAATGAGTACTGACAGGAATATCCTGTCGTAGTTTGGATGGGCAGCGGGCTAGACGAGGGAACGAGTCTCAGTCTGTGTGCGTGAAGACAACAGCTGCAGTTCATTAGTACTGTACCTAGACGAGGGAACGAGTCTACATGGTACTGTTAGTTACATGAACATGAACGTATGATAAAGGAACGTGGATCTTACCTCAGTCTGTGTGCGTGAAGACAACAGCTGAGGAAAGAGTAGCGAGACGAACGATGAAAAGATAGAGCGGCGTCTACGGATTATGTAACGAGCGTCTAGTCAGCGTAACTAGTAAGTACTGTACGATGTACCATAAGAAAAGAGAAGGGGACTATCGTAACGTATAGTAAGGAAAGGATAGTCCATGGTCTGTACTATAACACGCCCACTCAGCGTATCAGCGGATTACCTAGTCCAAATCAACCAGACCGAGGTCAACACAGAAGTTGTGAAACTTCTCGCGGGCCAGGGCCTTGGTGAGGACGTCCGCGATCTGGTCGTCGGTGGGGACGTACTCCGCGCGGAGGTTGCCATCCTCGATCTCATCTCGAATGAAATGATGACGAACGGCAATGTGCTTCGTCCGATCGTGGAAAGTGGCGTTCTTCGCGAGAGCCATGGCCGACTGGTTGTCGACGAGGAGCAGCGTGCCTTGCTCGGGCGAGTCCGTCGCGATCTCCTCCAGCTCCTCAAACAATGTGCGGAACCAGAGGGCCTCCTTGGCGGATGAGGCCATCGCGATGTACTCTGCCTCAGTGCTGGACTGAGCGCAGGACGGCTGCTTCTTCGAGGACCAGCTGACGGCGGCGTTGGAGACGAAGAAGACGAATCCCGAGATGGAGCGGCGATCGTTGATGTCGGCGGCCCAGTCCGCGTCGACGTATCCTTGGAGGGCGCCGACGGTCTTGCCAGCGTTTCCGTCGTATACGAGCGCGCGGTCGACAGTTCCTCGGAGGTAGCGGAAGACACGCATGAGCGCGTCCCAGTGTTCCTTGCCGGGACAGTTCGCATGGCGGCTGAGTACGCCGACAGCGAACGCGATGTCCGGGCGTGTACCCAGCATGAGGTACATGAGCGATCCAAGGGCGCTCTGGTACTTCTGGGTGTCAACCTCGGCGGTGTCGAGCTTCGGGAGTTTTAGGTTTTGCACCATGGGGGTCGGCGCAGGGCGGCAGTCCGCCATGCCGTGCTTCTCGAGGATGTCGAGCGTGTACCGGCGTTGGTTGAGAGTGAGGATCCTTCGAGCGCGGTCGCGTTTGATCTCCATGCCTAGAATGAAGTGAGCGTCGCCGAGACGGGTGATGTCCCAGTTGTTCTCCATCGTACGCTCGAGGTCGTCCATGAGCGCCTTGCTAGGGGAGAAAACGAGCATGTCGTCAACGTAGACGGACACAATGAGGATCGTACCGTCGACGCGACGCCAGAAGAGGGCGTGGTCGGCGTTGCTGCGCGTGAACTCGAGGTCCGTGAAGACCTCGCGGACCTTCTTGTACCACTCGCGGCCAGCTTGCTTCAATCCATACAGCGCCTTGCGTAGCTTCCAGACGATCTTGGTCGATTCACGGAAGCCCTTGGGGGCCTCCATGAAGATTTCCTCGTCGAGGTCGCCGTTGAGGAACGCGGACTTGACGTCGAGCTGATGGATGTGCCAGTCGTGCTTTGCGGCGAGTGAGAGAAGAGTGCGGATGGTGGTGTACTTAGCGACGGGCGCGAACGTCTCGGTATAGTCGATGCCTTCGATCTGCGTGAAGCCCTTGGCCACGAGACGGGCCTTGTACTTGTCGACGTTCCCGTTGGCGTCCCGCTTGATGCGGAACACCCACCGGCAGTCAACGACCTTGCGGCCGCGCGGACGCTCGACCTCGTCGAAGAGATTCGTGTTGACGAATTGGAGCATCTCCTGTGCCATGGCGGCCTTCCACATGTCTGCGTCGGGGCGTGCCACGGCTTCCTCGTACGACTGCGGTTCGTCGCTGAGAGTCGACGCGCGGTGCGCGAACTCTGCGCCCACTTCGTTTGCGTGCTCCTGCTCTGCTTCAGCGGCATCATCGCCCACTGGCTGTGGAGCCGGTGCGACCTGTTCCTCCCCTCCAGCGGCACGAGGACGGCGCGCGTAGGACGTGACCTTGAAGATCGGGTCCTCGCCGAGCCGGAGAGGCTGAGTCCGCATGCGCGAGGAGCGGCGCCGTTCCTCTGGCGGTGGAACGTGGTAGGGGGCAGGGATGCGCGGAGCCGCATTGCGTTGAGCGCGAGCGGGTCCAGCGGCAGCGGGGGACGGAGCGCGAGGCGGAGGCGGGGAAGGAGAGCGGGAGCGCGGCTGTGCGGCAGCCCCATCCGCAACGTCTTCCTCCTGAGGGAGAGGATCAGGGATGGGAGCGGGAGCAGGTCGAGCCGCTCTGCGCGATGGGGCATCGGGGATGTCCTCCTCGCTGACGAACTGGATGCGCGTTGCGGGGGTGCCTGCGGTCTCGGACGGGAAGACGGGCTCCGTCGAGACGACTACGCGGGTCGGGACCGATTCGGGCTCCCCTTCGTCGAAGACGACGTCGCGGGACTCCAGAATGCGTCCAGTGGGGCGGTGCAGGAGCCGGTAGGCCTTCTTGCGCTCGGAGAAGCCGAGGAGCACGCACTCGAGCGACTTCGCGTCGAGCTTCTTGCGCTGCTTGTCAGGAACGTGGACGTGTGCCTTGCAGCCGAACGGTCGGATGTGCGCGACGGAGGGTTTGACACCGGTGTAGGCTTCCTGTGGAGTGGTCTCGTCCCCGAGCGCGCTGGATGGCGTCATGTTGAGGATGTGGACCGCGTACTTGGCGGCCTCGCCCCAGTACGTCGGCGGTAGGCCACTCTCCGCGAGCATCGTGCGGACCTTGTCGAAGATCGTGCGCCAGGCGCGCTCCGCGAGACCGTTCTCCTGTGGAGTGTCCGGGTTCGTCAGCTCGTGCTTGATCCCGCGTGCGTTGCAGATCGCGACGACGTCTTTGTTGACGTACTCCCCTCCACCGTCCGATCGGATGATCGCAACCGGTTCGCCCACTAGGTTCTCCACGTGGGTGATGTGCGCGTCCAGGGTAGACGGCTGGTCGGACTTCGCCTTGAGCAGGTAGACCGTCAGATGGTGTGAGTAACCATCGACGTACACATCGGCGTAGTTCTCGCCGGACGGGGTCGATACCTGGACGGGGCCTGAGAGGTCGGAGTGGATGCGGTAGTTGGGACGGGGGTACTCGGCGGACGTGGTCTTCGGGATGACGTTCCGAGTCTGCTTGCCAGCGAGACACGGAGAACAGACTCCATCGGGCTTCTTAGATGCGCCGACGAGTGCCATGCCCTTGACCAGTCCCTTGCGGACCATCTTGATCACGGTGTCCGGGCTGATGTGAGCGAGACGGCGGTGCCAGGTCTGAACGGTCGCACGAGACTCGCCGCTAGCGCGTGCCACGAGCGCGGAGATGTCAGGAGTCGGACCGGGGTCGGAGACCTCGGATCCATCGACGTCGAGGGTGGCGATCGAGGCGGACACGGGAGCGTTGACGGATCCGCGGAGGACGTACAGTCCGTCCTTGTGCACGACGGTGCCGACAGATTGGCCATCTGGTGCGACGATCCTGCAGCCGTTGCGGAGGAAGTTGACTGCGTATCCCCGCGAGACGAGCGCGGAGACGGAGAGCAGGTTTCCGTTGAGGTCGGGGACATGGTAGACGAAAGGGACCAGGATTTCGAGCGGATCGGATTGCTCGTCGTCCTTGAGTGAGAGGCGGACAGAGCCTACGCCGATGGCGAGGATGAACCGCTCGTCACCCATCCAGACGCGGACCGGGGTGTGCAGCACCTTGTACGTGTCGAAGTAGTCGCGGTGCGAGCTCATCGGAGCGGACGCGCCGGAGTCTATGATCCAGCGGGTCGGGTCTGACGATCGGAGGGCCTTCGCAACGTAGAGGCGGACGACCTCGTCGCTCGGGTGAGCCATGGGTGCGACGTGCACTTCGGCGACCTTCGCGGTGAGATCCGCTTGAGCTGCGGGGGCCGCGTCCTTCTTCGCTGCGGCTCTGGCGGCTGCGGCTGCTTGCTCGGACTTGAGCTTCCGGCACTCGTCCTTGACGTGCCCTTTCTTCCTGCAGTGGCCGCAGGTCGGCTTGTCGTCGTCCTGCTTGCCTCTCTTCTTGTCCTTGCCCTTGAACGAGTTGCCGTTCGAGCTCCCCTTGTGCTGAGCGCGGGCGACGAGAGCGTTGAGCTGCTGATCGCCTTTCAGCTGCTTCTCGTGCTCGGTGACTTGCTCGATCACGAGCTCCGGGGTGAGCGACGCCTGTGACGACATGAGGATCGTGCTGAGGGTCTTGTACGAAGGGGGAAGGGAGACGACCATGGCGATGGCGACGATGACCTCATCGAGGTGGATCCCGAAGCCAACGAGTTGATGGTGCTTGTGGACCATCTCGTCGAGCTGAGGGCGGATGGCGGACTCGTCAGAGAGCGTGCCTCGGAAGAGATCGCGTATGAGGAACGCGATCGTCTGCTTGCCGGTACCCTCGTAGCTCGTCATGAGCTTGAGCCAGATCTTGCGTGCGGTGGGCTCGTGAACTACGCCGTCCAGCGGGACGTCCTCCAGCGTGAGCGTGATCTGCATCTGGGCGAGCTGATCACGCCTTTTCCAGGCCGCGTAGGCGTCTGGATCGGCCTTCACGTCGGGCATCGGTTCCGCGCCTGAGATGATACCCCAGAGCTCGCGGAGCTCGAGGATCTTTTGGCATCGATACTTCCAGGTCTTGAAGTTTGATGCATCATTTTTGAGGGCGGCGATGTCGTAGAGGCGATTGGAGCCGGAGGGGAATGTGGACGAGGGTGTGAGCGCACCTGATACAGCAGCTGACAAACTCGCAGATAGCGACGGTGTTTGAGTTGTGCCAGACGCTTGGGCTGGCGTGGCGCTGGTATCTGTCGTAGAAGGCATGGTGTGATGTATTGCTGGGAAGATTTTCGAAAGAAGCAAGGAACGTGGGATTTGGCTGTGTGGAAGCGCAGAGATAGAGATGTGGGGTTTCCTGTTGGTCTAGAGCGATTCAACAGGGCTCATAACCTGTCGTAGTTTGGATGGGCAGCGGGCTAGACGAGGGAACGAGTCTCAGTCTGTGTGCGTGAAGACAACAGCTGCAGTTCATTAGTACTGTACCTAGACGAGGGAACGAGTCTACATGGTACTGTTAGTTACATGAACATGAACGTATGATAAAGGAACGTGGATCTTACCTCAGTCTGTGTGCGTGAAGACAACAGCTGAGGAAAGAGTAGCGAGACGAACGATGAAAAGATAGAGCGGCGTCTACGGATTATGTAACGAGCGTCTAGTCAGCGTAACTAGTAAGTACTGTACGATGTACCATAAGAAAAGAGAAGGGGACTATCGTAACGTATAGTAAGGAAAGGATAGTCCATGGTCTGTACTATAACATATCCCTGCAAACGTACGCAGGCTGCATGATTCCTGACGCTCAAAGATGCAGAGTCCTTCAACAATTAGCCTTGTCGAGCGAGGTACAGTGGCTGCCGGGACATACCCTCGTGAGGGATTTGCGACGAACCTACGGTGCTGTGCACCACGAGTGGCTAGTACACCCAAGTGCGAGGAGCGTAGAAGAAAAGCTGTGCGCAATGCTGTTATCTCGTAGCGACTGCATCAGGGGCTGAGCACCTACTTCGACGATGTGGTCTTGAGCTAACTCGTCTGCCGGGGCCGCCTCTACTAGCTCCAACGCGTCCTGTCTAGACGACGCGCTGGTGTCGAATCGACTGCTATCCCACCATTCTGGTACCGGCTACCACCCCACTGCCAGCTCAGGCTCACGCGGGCCCTTGACACCTGTGGAGACAGCGCTCGTCGTCGTGTTTGTGGTGATCGCTATGTTTATCGTGGTGTTCGCCGTATACAGACGACTGCACCAGGGCGAAGGTCAGTGCCACAAGCCATAGTGTTCCGCGTGTCGCAGTCGCTCACGGGCAGTCTTCCTACAGTTAACGACACCGAGCGCGCCGAGTTTGACGAGCAGATGACTACGCCGTAGATCAATGAACACGCCCCGGGCCCCGTCGTTGCACCTTGGGAGCGGGCGACGTCTGGGGAGGCGACGGTTGTTGGACGAGAAGACACGAAGCCGTATGTGGACTCGGGAAATCTAGCTACTACTATGATAGATGGGCCTCCACCATATTCTCCTGCTTCTTTGCCCAGACGATCGGCATGATGCCTTTGTACTCTGCCGCCGACATACTGACTATGCGGGGTCAAGTTTAAGTTACTAGATGTCATTATACCCCAGCATAGATTACAAGCCATAGATCCTCTCCACGAATTTCATACTTCTTCTTGAATTTCATACCTTGCTAAACCTTCTATGCCAGAGGCAGTGTGAGCGGTGCGGCATGAGCGTTGGCAATTGCTGGTCGTTTGGACGACCGCTTAGCAACATTCGATCTTAAAAAGGCAACTTTGATGGGGTCGTAGCAATACACAGCCAAACAAAGCAGCGCATCGCTGGCACCAGGCAAGGCTTCCACCCTGTTCTCTCTTACACACCGCACCGAGGCCAAGCCTACCCATCTCCTCCTGATATCATCTGGTAGAGTCAAAATTTCTCCTACTTAATTGAGTTGCATCTACACAACTGAATCCAGGGCCACGCACGTTCTTTAGGTGTTCAAGTTTGCGGATCATTAAGTAGTAGTAGTAGCAGGCTGAGACTTCTGAGGGTCTAACCGTCATCCTCGCTGAGTTGCACGCAATACCGCTGCAGTTCAGTCTGAGCCGCGCATATTGCCACACGGAAACTGCGGGCCTCGTACGGCGGTGCGTCCATAGCCTCAAATAAGCCAGGTGAGCGCCCAACATGATAGTGTTTTCAAAGCGAAGTCCCATTGATAAATCGTTGGTTCAGACAGCACACCTACGCTTCATCGTTTGAACACCTATCATTATAGTACTGTCCCCCACAGCACCGTCAAAATGACCTCAACTACAGGGTCGCGCACAGCCGCCATCATTGAGATCGCCTTGTTAGTGGTACTGGTATACGTGGTATCGCTCGTGACCATCGTGTACCGAAGACAGCGATGGCCGCAAGGTCAGCCGCTCACCTACTGCCATTTCTCACTCTGCACGCCTGACTACAGCTGCTGTGCTGCAGATCGTGCTCTCCGCCGCTACCAGGCCGACGACGAGGAGAGCGCGGGTCACTTGAATCGCCCCGACGAACAGACGCTTCCCTTGCTCTCTCAGAGCTCGCCGGACCTCTCTGATGCGACGGCTTCTGGACTGCACGGCGAGGAGGTGCGCGTTGACGCTATGAACCCATTTTTGCCACCGACAGACCCGCCTCCGCTCTATACCCCCTCTCCACTAATTTCTGCTACCTGACTCGCTCTCCCGTGTGCTGAGCGTCTAACTGTCCGATATCGGAGGCATCTTTTGCGATCTTACTAGCACTTAATGGATGGACTCTGGACTGATACCCTCTCATATCGTGCTCGAAATATCTTAATTGGGGCGGTGTCTCTACTGAAACCGCTCGGGTTTGCCTTACCCCGCTCACTGCCCGCTTCTATGTCTATACGTGAATCGCAGGAAAGCCGTCCAAGAATTTCATCTTAAGGTATGTGATCACATCTCTAGATCTAGTGTCGGATAGCACTGCTCATACCCAGATCAACTTCAGTTCAACATTGGCACAGTGACGCATCCTTGCTCGGTGTCCTATCCCCACTCACCAGGACAGTGGTTTCACCCTCGTACTCTCAAGCTCCGTTCCTCAATGAGACCGTGGGCCTTCTCTTGGACCGGAATACCAGCGTACTCCGTCGTCACCGTGTTTGTGTCCGAATCCTCTCTCCTTACGCAGACGTTCCCGCCGCTCGTCGACTGAGCCTTGACGCATAGTGCCGGTAGAACGCGTTGGTCTTCCTCGAACTCACCGACGGCGCTCGTCGTGGTCCGGTGTCGCGTCATGAACCATTCATGGCAGCTTTCAACACATCTATCACACTAAGTCAGATGAACGCAGCTGTTTCAAGTCCAGTAACACACAAAGGTAAAGTTGATCATGCTAGTATCCGACATGGCGAACACATCTCCCCATCACGAGTGGCCGATGATCTTGAGCGGCTGGTACGGCTCCTCGAGATACTTCATCTCCTCCTCCGTGAGCGTCACATCGAGCGACCCTATATGCAGCAAGCGTGAGCCATGATCCTCTCGCACGAGGACAACAGTATCAGAGATGCTGACCGAGGATGTCCTCGAGGTTGGACAGATTCGTCGTGCCGATGATGGGCGCGGTCACGCCAGGCTTCGCCATGATCCAGGCCATCGATATCTGCGCCATACTGACGCTCTTCTTCTTAGCCAGCTCCTCGATTCTAACGAGTCGATGAGGTCAGCACTGCGAGCGTGGTGCAGGTCCGAGTCGGGGATCACGCACCTAGCATTGAGGTCAGGGAGGAAGGGGATGTTGTATCCCGCTTGCCATCTGCAGAAGCGCGAGGTCAGAAGGCCAAATCCCGACTCAGCGGTGTCAAAAGCTCGGCACAGACCCATCTGTCTTCGCGCGCAGTGACTCGGTGTTCACCGGGTGGGAGATCAAGCCGCGTGCGAGCGGGGAATACGGTATGGAGCCGACGCCAAACATCTGCAAGAAGGGACATTGTTATCTACATCGATCGGCGTGCAATTGAGAAGGGCGGACGGACCTTGAGAGTGGGGAACATCTCGCGTTCTTCTTCCCGGTAGAGCACGCTGTAATTGTTCTGCATCGAGATGAAAGGAGTGAGGTTGTGCGTGATCGCGTAGTCTGCGCAAGATATTAGAACATGCTCTAGGACGGCACTCGCGCACGACCGCAAATGCGAACATACTCTGCATAGCATGGACTGCGAAGGCGAGAAACTCGTAAGCTGAAAGTAAAGGATTGCGACGGCGGCAAAGACCACGTACATTGATAAGCGTAACAAGAGCTCATGCCGATGTAGCGGACGTAGCCCGCCTGTACTATGTCGTGGAGGGCTTGCATCTAGAATAGAGGCCTTAGACTCAGAGCACGGTAAAAGTACTTATCTGGTGGACGTACCGTTTCCTCGATGGGGGTGTCAGGGTCGAATCGGTGGCCTAATAAATGTGAGCACAAAGAAGACAACGTCTGTACGACGAGAAATCGCGTACACTGAAGGAGATCAATGCAGTCGAGCTGAAGGCGTGCAAGGCTGGCCTTGACAGAGTCAAAGATGTGCTGTAGGTTTGCCTTGCAGTCAACTTCTGAGGCTTGTAGAATTTTGGCGAACGTAATACCTTGCGGTTGAGACCCTTCTGGTTGATAATACCGAGCTCCTCAGGTGTCTTTCCAGACGTGTATATGTCGAAACCGTAGTCCTTCGGGATAGCGCACCACAGCTGCCATAGGCATATCAATGCCTGCCGTGTACTCGAAGGTGAAGACGGCGCACCTTGGTCATGATCACAAGCTCCTCGCGCGGCAGGTTCAACTTCTTGATGGCGTTTCCGAGAATTATCTCAGATAGGCCGTTCGAGTACATCTAAACGGGTCTGTCAGCGAGATTTTTCGTCTGCCCATGCCTGGGACCACTCACATTGGCAGTATCAAAAGTCGTAATCCCGTGTTCGTAACTGAAAAAACAACCTAGTGAGTACTACGTAGGCACATGTTGTACAGAATGCGCCTCACGCGTATTTGATGTGCTTGATACCCTCCTCCTCAGGCAAGACCCAGGCTTGCCACTGAGGCGAGCCGTACGACATGCATCCAAGAATGATTCTGGATACCTTCAGCCCCGAGGTCCCGAGACGGACTACATAGCTAGGTCAGTTCAATGACAAGCTGAGGACCGCAAGACAGTACTCGCCGTACGACATCTTTGGCGTCATATTGCAAGGTGCGGCTGTGTAAAAGAAGATGGAGTTATGGGGTCGAATTGTTGATTACGGCCGTCCGCATGTGCACTAGGTATAGGCTGAGGGAGCGATACTGGTACTGACGCCTGGGAATCGCAAGTCGGGGTGGGTTACGCCGCGTTTGTGATCCTGCTTATCAGCCTTTTGAATGAAATGAAATTTCCCGCTCGGATTTTCTACTAGCTTAGCAATAATAGCAGTCCCCGCTCGGGGACAGCAGAGGGCACAGACTCGGAAGTGAAGATCTAGCGCCCGTCGGTTGGAGAATCAGATAGAGGAGGAGGGTAAATTCAGCCGCAGCAGATGAGTGAAACACATCCGCCTAAGACGATTGCGATCGATTAGCTAGGCACATGCTTACCTATGTGAAACTTTGAGAAGATGAACGTTAACCCCTTACTGAATCCAAAAGGCCGATCGGGCATGCAATGAGATTATAAAGCGCCTCGCGCCCCCTAAAAACAAGTCAATACCCGATGTTCGTACAGGTGGGTCTCGAGTCCCAGCACTCGTAGCTTACCGTGGCAATACACCTACACTACAACGTACCGACACGGTCTGGATTATTGGAGGACACGACTCAACCTCACGGCAACATCATACACATCCGCTCCCTCTTCGGCAGACTTCCGCACTCAGGCGGTCTTACACGTGTCCCGAGACGGGTAGCGGCTTGTACTCCTCCTCCAATATCTTCATCTCGTCCTCCGACAACGTCAGGCTGAGCGCGCCGAGCAAGTCCTCGAGGTTCTCCAGGCTAGTAGAGCCGACGATGGGCGCCGTGACCCCAGGTTTCGCCATGACCCAGGCGAGAGCGATCTGAGCCATGCTGACGTTCTTCTGCTTCGCCAAATCCTCGACGCTACCAAAAATCATGTGAGTGCACAATGTCGTCCTCCCAGATGCAGAGAGATACGTACCGTGCTCGGACGGCGGGCACCACGTCGTTCTGGTAGCGCGCTAGCATTCTAGCAGAGCAGAGAGGGTGAGTGTGCCGAGCGGCGAAGGGAGCCTCGCTCACCTGTCCGACTTGCCCCGAGTAGTGTCTTGACCGACTGGGCGTGTGAGGAGTCCACGACCGAGAGGAGACCACGGAATCGAGCCGACGCCGAACAACTTCAGCGTCGGGAACATCTCTCGCTCCTCCTCGCGGTACACGAGGCTGTACTGATTCTGCATCGAGATGAACGGCGTGAGTTTGTTGTTGATCGCGTAATCTGAGGAGCGAGTGAGTTCGCGAACTCGAGGACAGTTGAACGAACGGCAACGGCAACGCACTTTGCATCTGGTGAACTGGAGAGAGCAGCGAATGTCAGCATTTAGACATTCTCTGAATCTGAGGGCAGACTAACATTGGTACGCGTAGCACGAGCTCATCCCAATGTACCGCACGTATCCTGCTTGAACCACATCGTGCAACGCTTGCATCTACCGCATATGCTCGAGGTCAGGCTGTATGACCAGTGGGTCTATGGGAATCACAATCACATACCGTCTCTTCGATGGGGGTTGTGTAGTCGAAACGATGACCTGAGAGTCGAGACGTCAGCGATGCGGAAGACTGACATAGAGGAGCGAGGTTTACATTGAAGCACGTCGATGTAGACGAGCTGAAGACGCTTCAAGCTGGCCTTGACAGAGTCGAATATATGCTATTCAAGGGACATTAAATCAACACCCGCCTCACCGCCGCTATGCAAACATTATATACCTTGCGGTTCAGGCCATGTTGATTGATGATCCCGCTCTCTTCAGGGGTCGAAACTTGGAAAGTACCATCCTTGCAGATCGGGAAATACACCTATATATTAAGTGGGTGAGGACGAACGTCGAGCACGGTCGCACATGGACCTGCGAAACGCACCTTCGTCATTATGACAAGTTCGTCGCGCGGCAGGTTCAGCTCCTTGATCGCGTTGCCGAGAATAGTCTCCGATGCTCCGTGGGAGTAGATGTTCGCAGTGTCGAAAGTGGTGATCCCATGGTCGTAGCTATCTTTGCACATGAGAACGGTCACGGACATAGGGATGCAGACGTGAGTGACGTACGCGAACTTAATGTGCTTGACCGCCTCCTCATGAGGGAGAACCCACTGCTGCCAACGAGGGTCGCCGTACGACATGCATCCTAAGATGATCTTAGACACTTTAAGTCCGGAATTTCCCAGACGGACTGCGGACGAAATGATCAACATTCAATATTCAACGTTCAACGTTACTGTCGGAATGAGAATGAGAATATTTGGCAGCCCAGGATACGCACCATAAGGCATCTTGGTCTTGCTCGCCATAACGATAGTGCTCACTGCGGTCCGGGTGGGATGGGTTTGAAGAGTGGATCCATCGTAGACTGGCCCCTGAGCGAGCTTATATGTAGGATTAATGTTCACATGGGGTCACCGAAAACCTTATATACTTCCTGTTCAGTCCCCTTCAATAAGTAGCCCGACGTCCTGGAGACCTAAATATAAATAG
This sequence comes from Daedaleopsis sinensis, assembly GCA_033807695.1. NCBI lineage: Eukaryota > Fungi > Basidiomycota > Agaricomycetes > Polyporales > Polyporaceae > Daedaleopsis > Daedaleopsis sinensis. The sequence goes on from CM066301.1 coordinate 283,643, forward strand.
CTAGAGCATTAGTGAGCATTCGCCTGCCGAAAAGCCGAGACCCTTCCCGCAGCAACTAGCTCGAGGAGTCGTGGTCGCAGGCTCGCAGCAGCTCAGACGCACCGGACGACCAGTCGAGCCGCGCATAAATCGGGAGTCGACTTCAGCGATACACACAACGTGCAACTGGATCTCGCACACGAGAACTTTGACTTCAGTCTTCCGATCAAGTGGCATGGACACGATAGAGATATGCATTGACCTTACCCTGAGTCCGTACTTTCGTACACTCAAGCTCTATGACCGCCTAGGCATGCCCAAATATAGGCATCGGCCTGTACTCCTCTTCCAAAAACTTGATCTCGTCATCCGTCAGCTGCACCTCGAGCGCGTCGAGCAGCTCCTCCAGGTTGCCCAAGCTCGTGGTGCCGACGATGGGCGCAGTGACGCCCGGCTTGGTCAGTATCCACGCCAGCGCAACCTGCGCCATGCTGATCCCCTTCTTCTCGGCGAGCTCCTCAACGCTACATGAGGCGGAGACGGAGTCGCGTGAGTCGACATTCCCGGCGGAGCACAAGAGAGCACGTACCGCTTTCGGATGGCGGGGACAACATCGTTCTGGATTCGCTGGCGGAGGATCAGACCCCTAGTGGCGGCTGATCAGCAGGGCGAGCGAGTGACAAGGAGTGCGATGCTCACAGATCCGACTTGCTGCGGGTGGTGTCCTTGCCAACTGGACGGGCGAGGAGTCCGCGGCCGAGGGGCGACCACGGAATCGAGCCGACGCCGAACAGCTTGAGCGTCGGGAACATCTCGCGCTCCTCCTCGCGGTAGACAAGACTGTATTGGTTCTGCATCGAGATGAACGGCGTGAGCTTGTTGTTGATGGCATAGTCTGAGAGACCCGTCAGCAAATCGATGCCGTCGAAAGGAGACCGCGATGATATGCGTCTGCGGTCAAGCACGTACTTTGCATGTGATGGACTGCAAGGGAAAGATGGAGTGAGAAGTCGGAGCGACACGAGAACGAGTGACGAGCTGACATTGGTATGCATAGCACGAGCTCATCCCGATATAGCGGACGTATCCCGCTTGGACGACATCATGCAACGCTTGCATCTGGGCGCTGAGGTCAGCGTTCGCGTTCTGGCAGGCCAGTACTCTGGACCCATAACGCACAGTCTCCTCAATAGGGGTGTTGTAGTCGAAACGATGGCCTGCACGATCTGATATCAGCACGCAACATCTGAGCACCAACAGTACGACAGTCGAACTTACATTGCAGCACATCAATGTAGTCCATCTGGAGCCGCTTCAAGCTAGCTTTGACAGAGTCGAAGATGTGCTAGAGATTGCGATGCTCAGCCACACCTGCGCCGACGATGAGGACGAGGACGACCTGCATACCTTGCGATTGAGCCCGTGTTGATTGATGATGCCGATCTCCCCCGGGACCACATTGAAAGGGGTCGTGATATCATTGGCGACGGGGAGGTATACCTTAGCTCGCTCGGTCAGTATAGTGCGCACCCCTCAGCGTAGCCGCAGCAGACCAACCTTTGTCAAGATGACAAGTTCCTCGCGTGGCAGGTTCAGCTCCTTGATCGCCTTGCCCAAGACGACTTCCGATTGGCCATGAGAGTATGCCTGAATGCCTCACAGTGAGTCCCTGGCCCGGCTGCTCGAACTCGTAAACGTACGTTCGCTGTGTCGAAGGTGGTGATTCCGTGCTCGAATCTGTCTTGCATATGAGACGTGTACAGGAAGAGAGGGGGCCAGTCGACTGCTCACGCAAACTTGATATGCTTGATCGCCTCCTCCTCCCCGAGCACCCACTCCTGCCAACGGGGGTCGCCATAGGACATGCAACCCAGGATGATCTTCGAAACCTTCAGACCCGAGTTTCCCAGGCGGACTGCGTACATAGAGTCAATCGATCAGGCTTAGGCAACACTCTTTGCGAAGCACACACCATAAGTCATGATCTTCTTAGTCGACATCGTGGCGGCGTGGGCAGATAGTAGTGGTGTGGTTCCAAGTGCGGGAGCTAGGACGCGGTCTTATATATGTACCGCCGTCCAGAGCGTCAAGCAGATGAGGTAAACACATATCTCTGGCCGAGTGGGTCCCCTCGACGACAACTAGTGGGGTCACCGGTCATTTGGTCACCAGCAATCCTCGAACGGCTGGTAGTAACCGGAGTCTGTAGCACCCACTCGACTGCCCTTCGGCGTCAACATGCCCTAAAATGGAAGTGGACCCGAATAGGTCTGCGCGGTGACCCAGTGACCCACGTCTAATCCCGAAGATGGTAGTAGTAGCTCACGCTGCCGCATATACTATCAGTCTGACACGTAAGTGCTGCCTGCGAGATCATAACTACGTAGCAGCTTGCAAGCCACATGTTCAAGTGTCGTTATTATACTTATCCCCATGCGTAGGACTCGGATATTGCATAGGCGCTCACCATACTATCTCGTAATTCGTATTCTTACTCCGCACTCATTGCTCGAGCTCATACATGCATCAGTCGTACATGGCGCGATGGTACGAGCAAAAGACATACTGACCTCGCCTCCGCGTTCGTACAACTTATCATACCCTCGCCTGCCTACTTCATACAGCCAATTCCCGACCTCCTAGGTGTGCCCGGAGATAGGAAGCGGCTTGTACGGCTCCTCCAAAAGCTTGATCTCATCCTCAGTCAGCTGCACGTCGAGAGCCCCAAGCAGGTCTTCCAGGTTCGCCAAGCTCGTAGTGCCCACGATGGGCGCGGTGACCCCCGGCTTGGTCAGTATCCACGCGAGCGCGACCTGCGCCATGCTGACGCCCTTCTTCGCAGCGACGTCCTCGACGCTAGACGGGGTGCGGCCGCTCAGGTCAGCACTCCAGATGCATGCTCGCGAGCGTACTAGTGGACGTACCGCGACCGAACCGCGGGGACCACATCGTTCTGGAAACGCGTTAGACCCCTAGTGGCGGCGAACCATCAGCAGTGTGAGAGCCTGCACGAGAACCGTAGCGCTCACAGGTCCGATTTGCCTCGCACCGTGTCTTTGCCCACTGGACGAGTGAGGATCCCGCGACCGAGCGGGGACCACGGGATCGAGCCGACGCCGAACAGCTTGAGCGTCGGGAACATCTCGCGCTCTTCCTCGCGGTACACGAGACTGTAGTGGTTCTGCATCGATATGAACGGCGTGAGCCTGTTGTTGATCGCATAGTCTGCAAGCATGTCAGCACCGGGAGACCGCATGCACATATGCCTGCGGCTACGCACTCTGCATCTGATGGACTGGAGAAGAACCGATGGTGTGAGGTACTAGCGGCGCGCGGGAAGGATGAACGAACTGACATTGGTATGCATGGCACGAGCTCATGCCGATGTAGCGGACGTATCCGGCTTGGACGACATCGTGCAACGCTTGCATCTAACGACCCGAAGTCAGTTTCATCCTTGGGTAGCTCGTGCTCGTGACACACCGTCTCCTCGATAGGGGTGGTGTAATCGAAGCGATGGCCTAAACGTCTTGAGATTAGCGAGCGAGCTTAGAGGATCGTTCGTGATACTTGCATTGCAGGACGTCGATGTAATCCAGCTGTAGACGCTTCAAGCTCGCTTTGACGGAGTCGAATATATGCTATAGATCGTACCACGCTGAGCCGCGGTGAGCGTGGAGATGATCATGACGGCAACGTACCTTGCGATTCAACCCATATTGATTGATGATGCCAATATCCTCCGGGACTACATTGAAGGGTGTCGTCATATCGTTGGCGACGGGGAAGTATACCTGAGCTCCAGGTGGGTATGCGTGCATAATCGAAAAGCTAGTAGCGGACGTACCTTCGTCAATATGACGAGTTCTTCGCGAGGCAAGTTCAGCTCTTTGATCGCCTTGCCCAAGATGATCTCAGATGCGCCATGGGAGTAGGCCTGGGTGATAGATGAGTATCCACCCCATATCCGTGGATCGCGAGCATACATTCGCAGTATCAAAGGTGGTGATTCCATGGTCGTATCTGCTCCTGCATATGAGAGTATGACGGAGAATAGAGCTTGGGCATACGTACGCGAACTTGATGTGCTTGATCGCCTCATCCTCCGGGAGCACCCATGCTTGCCAGCGAGGATCGCCGTAGGACATACATCCCAAGATGATCTTAGACACCTTGAGTCCAGAGTTGCCCAGACGGACTATATGGGGAGGTTGAGATCTTGAGAACCAAAAAGCCCGTCACAACGTGGGGGACGGCAAATTGCTCACCGTAGGTCATCTTTTGCTTGCTCGCCATCTCGCTGCTTGGTGGTGGTCGAGAGCAAGCACGAGAACATCTCACGGGTCTTTATATATGTGCTAGCCTCACAGAACGATCACACGGACGGAAAATCCACTCACGTAAGGCAACAATGTCAACGACCCTAGATGAACCTTTCAACTCGTCGCATCCCACCGGCAAATCTTCATCGATGGGACCAGTATCTTCCGTGTACCAAGCCCTACGCAGAAGGGAATCCTAGGTGAGCAATATCATCTGCCCGTGATATGCAGGCAGCGCAGAGATTCGAGAGGGTGGACTCGGGACAAGGGACGACAAGTTGTGAATTGACGCCCAACCCCTTTCAAATCCTCCGGCCCGGACAACCGTAGTTCGTATACTATGTGGTGACGCTGGAAGGTTGCATACAAAGTTGGAGAACCTTCGTCAAAGGCGGCCGAGTCGGTACACCCAGTACGTACTGTACCATCTCATGCACATAAGTAGCCCTGGCTACCTTGCATCACATCGACTACCAGGGGCTAGTACGTAGTCACTCATAAGGCTCCGAAGACGGCCACAGGTTGGTACGGCTCTTCCAGATACTTGATGTCTTCCTCAGAGAGCTGGACGTTCAAGCCTCCTGTAGCACATGCAACAGTCAGTCCGGGTGCCTCGAGAGACGTTATGCTACCTCACCGAGTATATCTTCCAAGTTCGAGAGACTCGTCGTGCCGACGATGGGTGCGGTAACCCCGGGCTTCGCTATAATCCACGCGATGGCAATCTGCGCCATGCTCACGCCCTTCTTCTTTGCAAGCTCTTCCACTCTGTATAGAAACGTGAGGACAGACCTGCACAGGCCCATAGAAGCTACTCACCGAGAAACAATGGTTGCGGTGGACTCGTTTTTGTATCGCCCGATGACCCTAGCGAAACAGAGAGTATTCGGGATCAGCTCTGCGCGAAGGCCGCGAGCAGGAGCGGCCGAAACTACACGGACGTACCAGTCAGTGTTTCCTCTCTTCGACTCCGCGTCAAGGGGCCGGGTGAGCAGTCCACGGGCGAGCGGAGACCACGGGATAGAGCCGACGCCAAACAACTTCAACGTCGGGAACATCTCCCGCTCCTCCTCGCGGTAGACAAGGCTGTAGTGGTTCTGCATCGAGATGAAGGGCGTCAGGCTGTGCGTGATCGCGTAGTCTACGAACGATGGTGAGTTATCGGCCGTGTTCCACTAAACGCGCATTGACTGACTTTGCATCTGATGGACTAGAACACCAGGGTGAGGATCCGGCGTACGAGAATGTGTAAGTCATGGAGAGGACTTACACTGATACGCGTAACAGGAGCTCATTCCGATGTAACGAACGTAACCAGCCTTGACAACGTCGTGGAGAGCTTGCATCTACGTCAATCGAGACAGCGCCGTCAGAAGAGGAGGACCTCGATTTATGTGCGTGACTTACCGTCTCTTCAATGGGCGTGCTGTAGTCGAAGCGATGACCTACAAAGTCGTGAGTTCTGGATCTGAATCATCAACGCGCACATACGAGATACGCTTACACTGCAAGAGGTCGATGTAGTCCAACTGCAGGCGCTTCAAGCTCGCCTTCACAGAGTCGAATATGTGCTATCGCGCGGCCGTAAGGTTGTCGGAACAATCATTTAACTGCAGTAGCGCACCTTGCGGTTAAGACCGTGTTGGTTGATGATGCCGACGTCCTCCGGCTTCTTGCCTGATGTAATCAGGTTGGTCGCAGGGTCTGGTGGGACGGGGCTGAATAGCTACGAGCAGCAGTCAGCAATACGGACGCGTGTCTATGCCGCCGAGGGGTCCAACCTTAGTCATAATGACAAGCTCCTCTCGAGGAAGCTCGAGCTCCTTGATTGCCTTCCCGAGGATGACCTCGGAGACACCGTTCGAGTAGACCTATGTATGGACCGGAGGGTTAACACCTGTACGTGACGCGCGCAGAAGATGCGAGCTGACGTTGGCAGTGTCAAAGGTCTGGATGCCATGCTCGTAGCTGCGAAATAACCATGAGCACACTATTTCGGGGGGATTAAGGCCGGTGCAAGACGTACGCGAACTTGATGTGTTTGATTCCCTCTTCTTCGCCGAGGACCCAGTCCTGCCAAGCCGGGCTGCCGTACTGCATGGTACCCAGAATGATTTTCGAAACCTTGAGCCCAGAGTTTCCCAGGCGAACTAGGGCACAGCTCAATATAAGTCAGTGCGGAACCTCGCAGTTCAGACACATGGGTCCTCACCATAAGTCATCTTGGTCGACATGGCTGCAGCGTGCTGTGAGGTCTTTGCTAGGGTTCAGGGAGAAAGTCGTGCGGAGTGGCCGCCTGAGAGACAGCGGTACTTATACGTGCCGCATTGCGAGCAGATTACCCGCGCTCGGCCCCAGGTACCCACACACGGTTCCGAGATCGGCTTCCGAGTCGCGTCATCGTCTTCCGTGACTAAAGCGTCGACTCGTCGAAGCTCTTCAGAATCAGGTGGTGCGCAAGCTATATGTTTCTCCTGAAAAGAGACTTGCTACTGCTGATCCTTATCGTGGCAGATAACGGCACGATGCACGGGGGCCTGCCTGAACCTCTACATGTAACATATCGTCACGGAGTGACAAGTAATGATAGTGCTAAACATATCAAGCGATTAGTTGGAAGGGAAGTAGAGCGGCGCAAGAACATACCATATGCTCAATATTGACGACGTTCTGCGTAGACTTGAACATAGACCGCAAGAACAAGAAGACTATGAGACCAAAATTATCTGCATACTTGACCACTACTGTACTACTAATCCGAGTCGTTCTCCGATCGGACAACCATAGTGGACAGATTCGATACCTCCCACTGGAAGGAGTGAGCTCGTACCTCGATGCATGTTTGAGAGCACGAAAAGACGACGACTTACTTAGAATGACTTTGAATCCTTTAGTGCGAGTGAGTCGAACCTGTGCCAGACTCTGAGTGAGCGTCGGAGGACACAATGTTAGCGCGCGCCGCGGAGGAGCAAGCGCCGAGCGGTTGCTTGCACATGTTTGTCTTGCAGCCCGAGCTTAGCGCCGCATTGGATTTTCCTCTTTTTGAACCTCGTCCTCCTCGTCCTACCACTTGCTCTCTAGAGTTCATGCTATTTACTTGTCATTCAGTATAAGGTGATGCGGCACCAAACAGACTGGCTTGTCGACAGCAATACCCTAAGCAAATTCGATGATATCACCTCTCTTCGAGCTTCCGACCATATCAAGTAGTATCTATCTCGGCCATCGTCCACATAGCTCCTATCCGCGTAGCCGGCCCTCTACGACGCCTCGACGTCCAAAAGCACCGACGTCGACAGTCAAACACACGGACTTGTATATATATCCAACACCACCTTCGTTGCCCATGTTCACAACCATAGCGGACCTGAGACGGTTATAGTGCGTGATCTCCGTGACCATGTGCACGTCCAACCTCGCATTCAATATGTCCTCACTCCAATGTTCTGGCAAAACCGGCTCGCCCCCGACGACGGTTCCGCTCGCAAGAGGGTGCGCGAGCATGAGCACACCGCCTAGGTAACGACAAATGACCTCGTCTGGGTCTTCTTCCTCCATATCATAGTCATCCACCTCGACCGGACGATCTAGCAGGATTTTGGCGGTATTCTGCTTCTCGGTCTCATCCATGAAGTCGTACACCAGCCGCAGCTTGGGCACGAGGCCGTGCGCCTCGCATGCCGTGAAAAGTGCAACCGGAGCTTCACCAGGGGGTTTGGTTCTCCTCTGCTCCACGAGTTCGGCATCGGGTACTGGTGTCGCAGCCCGAATCCGATCGTGCCTCCCTGGGGAAGGATGGCATCGTCAGAGAGCATCGCCGCGAGCGCGCTCGACACAGCACCGGAATTGGCACCGATGGGATGCAGGATGTGGAGACCCGGGGGCGGAGGGGCGGCAAGAGCCCGCCTGGTGGACTCGTCAGAGTCGAGGTACAGGTTGTAGGTGATCGTCACACGATATCCCGTCTTGACAGGAACCACCTCGTGCTCGACGTCACTGAAGAAGGCGACGAAGGCGACCCGAGGCTCGGCGCTGTTCTCGGACAACACGGCGGCGGAGTCGAATGTCCACTCGCGCCCATCGTGCCGCAGGATGAGTTCGCCCCCGGTATGATGCGTGGGGAACACGAGCACGAGGGAGCCGAACATGTTGCTAGCACGCGGGGTGTCGACATGCGACTTGAAAAATGCATTTTCCCCTACACTCAAACGTGTCAGCGATGCTATCCTCACCGCAATGCAATACAGATGGAGCGTACCATAGACGTTCAGCTTGTACAGCTCTGCACGGATCTGCTTGGATTCCTCCGTCCCAGTGCAGAGGGTAGACCGGATCACATCGACCAGCCCGAGACGTTCGGCGTCGAATCCCAGCATGAACGCATCGACGTCCATCTTGCCGGCTTTGCGATAGGTAGGGTCCAGGATGGTCTCTTCGTTTCTACCGAACGGGGCAGGGTCGCACGCTCTCGCGAGAGCGTCGAGAGCGTCGGCTGAGGCATGTGCAAGGTCTATACGTCTGCAGATTCCTAACGATCAGCCCGAAGACGACCTCCTCTCGAGTCTGGCAAACACTTGCGTAGCGCTTTCTTGGTCTTTGCTGTAGTACAAGACACTGTCCCGGGGATGCAGTGGAAGAGTTCCGCTGCAGTAGGATAGGGTCTGGGTGAGAGTGAGTCGAAGTCGTTCGGCCGTCGAGATAGAAGTCGTGGGGGCAGCCATTGCAGTAGTGGCGAGTCAGCTACGTGAGCATCAGGCCCTTATGTAGGGCTTGCGATCACAATCAGTGGGAAAGCAAACAACACCAATGAGGTAGGACTTGCCTTGTGTAGTCTGCGTGTGATTTGTGTATGACGAGTCACTAATCGTGAGGACCGTCGCATGCTCATATTCTGCAGATTGACGTACTTCAGCCGTGGGCGCGACACGGCTATCCTTCGATACTGTATACGACGCAACGTGTTCGAAATTGTCTGTGTGCGCACATGAGAACCTGACTCAAATTTGACATACTGGAGAGTGACTCACATCGTGTAAACTCCCATTCTAGTCGCTCAGTACCTCATGTCGAAACCGTGACTGTGTAAGTACACGTTGACGGTCAGAAGCTCGAAGCTCGAAGCCTAGAGCGGCAGGTGAAACCGCACGGTGTCACGTCATCACGTGCTGTGACCGGACGCGTGGGTCACAGAACTGTAAAGAGTCAAGCGCCTGGGGATCGTCTTTTTGGGCTTCCCCCACGTTCTCACTCGTCCACGTAGGCGTCGACGTCTTCCCTCGTTACCCCTTTCTCTCAAAACAACCATCTACGAAAATGTCTGCGGTTCAAGTCCATGAATCATGGCCTGGACTATCGAAAATCAGGAATTTGGTGGTCTTGTGCGGTTGATTCGAGTTACTTACATGCGCACATGTTACTCACTCTCTGGAATGAATTCCAGCGGTGCCTCCTACTGCGACGTCGGCTACCACTCGATGTCGCCCCATCCGACTGCCGAACAGCCTCTAGGTGTTGAGTTCCCTGGGACCGCCTGGTGCGAGCCTGGCAAACCGAACTGGGTTGGTCACCTCATCCGGCAAGTGAAGGCGCAGCATGGACAGCAGCTGCTCGCCTATGTTTATGCCCGTGGAGGAGACACCGTGGAGGGGGTCAAACGCCAGGTGCAGCGACACTTTATTCCTGACCTCTCACCTAGACCCGACTGGGCTCCCTGGACTTCCGTGGACACCCTCTTCATGACCTTCGTTGGGATCAATGACTGTGCTATCAACGCCCGTACTCGGGATTTGGTCGGAGCTACGGAGACGAGCATACGCGACCTGTTTGCCATACAGGAGGAGCTGTATCGTGCTGGTGCACGTCACTTCTTTTTCATTGATGTTCCGCCGACCCATCGGTTCCCCGACCGTCACGGTGCGTCTCCATCACATATACCCACACGACGCCGTCACGTTCATGCGTTTTCACTGTCGTAGTAGGCTCCCAGTCATCCAACATCGAGCTTGCCTTGCTGACCTGGAACACGAAACTCCGCGATGCAGCTCGCACCTTCGCCACGACCTATTCTGACACCACCGTAGTGGTATGGTCAGCATGGGATCTGTTCGGCCAAATCCTTAGAGATCCCGCCTCATTTGGATTCAAGGAGGATGTCATTCAGATCGAGGGCGAGATCTTCGTCGACGGTTTCCATCCTTCTTCGGCAGTACACAAGATCATGGCCACCCAAATCTTAGGCTTACTCTCGGGCCTCAAGTCGGTCATGTAAGTACATACTGTCCGCCATTTCTTGGAAATGGCAGCAAGTAAGTGGCCTGTCCCTTACTATTACCCCCGCTCTCTCGTCTAAAATCGGATTTCTCAGCGCTGCCCAGTAGCATCAACCTTTTCTCTAGTGAGTTACTTCAGTCGTGTGTTCCACGAGCTTGCTCTTCTAACCTGTCATGTCAGCGTTGTCGTTGTACTTCACCGCCGGAGTCTACTAGGGAGCGACTCTCTTTCCTACCGCGGCTCCCTGAGTCGCGTTGCTCTCGCGATTTCTTGATGGAGGTCATCGGGCACTCGACCCGATGTCCGTTTCGCCGATGTATATCCGCTCCCAGTAAGTCGATCGTCATGCTCCTCCTAGCTCGACGTTCACATGTCTTTGCAGTGATGATTAGCGAGCGCTGAGGGTGCGCCGAGAGGCTACTATATCGGCCACATGACTCGGAGTACCCCGTTCTCTGCACGTTGTCACAAACTCAGAGACGGGCGAAAACCGACTCAGTGTTAACAGATACGTCTCACATGGGCTGTTGTTCCAATGCTATCAGCTAAGCAAATGTTTGTACCCCAACTTGAACTTGTTGTCGTTGCGCAGCTAGGTGGTAAGTGACATGACGCTGCACGCACAGCATATTGGCGAAGAAGGTGCCCCTCGGATAAACCTCGGGAAGCTCCCCGTGGGGTTGTTTCAACCAGTATAAGTACTGCAACTCTTCGTCTACGAACCTTCTTTCCTTCCCCCTCTACCTCTCGTGTAAGGGCCCCTAAGGAACTACTACATTCTCACTATGCCCTTGTCTGACTTCGCCAAAGCCTCCATCCCAGAGGTGGTCGAGCAGTTGACAACTGACGAGGCGATCCTACTCACCGCTGGTGTCGGATTCTGGCACACGCACGCCGTCCCACGTCTGGGGATCCCTGCGATCAAAGTCACCGACGGTCCCAATGGTATGTACGCCGGAGCCGCGCGAAGCACGCAGCTCATCCTGACTACTATGCAGGAGCGCGGGGTAACTACTTCTTCATGAGCACGCCCGCGAAGTGCCTCCCAAGTTCGACGGCTATGGGCGCGACCTTCGACACGGCACTGATCGAGCGCGTCGGTCGCGAGCTCCTCGCAGAGGAGGTCAAGCTCAAGGCCGCGTCCGTTCTGCTCGGCCCGACCTGCAACATCCAGCGAAACCCGCTCGGCGGCCGCTCCTTCGAGTCGTTCTCCGAGGACCCGCACCTGTCGGGCATGATCTCGGCGTCGTACATCAAGGGCCTGCAGGCGGGCGGGATTGGTGGATGCATCAAGCACTTCGTCGGGAACGACAAGGAGAACGACCGGATGGCCTACGACTCGATCATGACGGAGCGTGCGTTGAGGGAGATTTACCTCATGCCGTTCATGCTCGCCGAGAAGTATGCGAAGCCGTGGTCGTTCATGACTGCGTAAGTGCTTTGTATCGATGATCGTGAAAGCCCATCGGGACTGATCGTGTCGCTGTAGATACAACCGCGTGAATGGCACTCACGTCTCCGAGAACCCGTATATAATCCAAGATATCTTACGCAAGGAGTGGGGCAGCGATGCCACTGTGATGAGTGACTGGTCAGTCGATGTGTGCTCACACACTAGCGTGCTGAATACGACTTCACCTTGACGATGTAGGTTCGGGATATACTCCATCGACCATGCCATCAATGCAGGACTCGATCTCGAGATGCCCGGAAAGAACAAATGGCGCTCGCTGGATCTGATGAACCGCTCGTAAGTCTTCATCCCCTCGCGCGAAGAATCATTGCTGATCGTGTCGATGCAGTATACAGAGCAGGAAGATCACAAAGCGCACGCTGCTTGAACGTGCCACCAAGGTGCTCGAGCTCGTGCAGAAGTGCGCACAGGGAGCTCCTGAGGTTTGTGTCAGCCCGATTTCGCTTCGACTTGTGGTTGACGCGGTGTTGTAGGTCCTTGACGGTGACCGCATAGAGCAGATCGGTGATCGCCAGAGTGGTCGCGAAATCATGACCCAGGTTGCTACTCAGTCGATCGTGCTTCTCAAAAATGAGGGCGGTCTTCTCCCTATCAAGCCTCAGGCAAGTCGACGTTAGTCCCGTTAGCTAGCATACTCAGTAGTAACGTGGCGAATCTTGCAGGAGCAGGGCCTGAAGAAGATAGCGATCGTTGGCGGCAACGCGAAAGCGACAGTGCTGAGCGGAGGTGGATCAGCGGCGCTCAAGCCGAGCTTCTTCGTGACTCCGTACGAAGGGATCGTGTCCGCCATCAAGAGCGTCTCCTCTGACGTCGAAATCACCTACTCCGAAGGGGCACGAGGTGAGTCCTGAGGTACTGCGCGTTGCCATTGCGTGAACATCATTACAGCCTACATGCAAATGCCGACACTCGAGAACGAGCTCTTTACGGAGGACGGCAAGCCCGGATGGATGGGTTACTTTTACTCTCACGAGAACAACGATAGCCTAGTCCCCCTCGACACCGTTACTGCGACGCGCTACATCGACGAGACCCGTTTGTTCTTGAGGTGAGAGATCCCAATGCATACATCCCATTCGGGCGACAGCTGATGGTGGGTGACTGATAGCGACGACTACCCTCGCGAGCTTACGAACCGCTTCACGCTCCATCTGCGCGGAACGCTCAAGCCGCGCGAGAAGGACACCGAATTCGAGTTTGGACTGCTCTCTGCCGGTCGCGCCAAACTCTTCGTCGACGAGCAGCTCGTGATCGACAACTGGACGCGCCAGCGCCGCGGCCTCAGCTTCTTTGGCTCCGGCTCCGATGAAGAGCGCGGCACGTTCACACTCAAGGCGGGCGTAGCTCACAAAGTGTACGTCGAGTACATGAACGTTCGTGCCCCAGCGGACGAGGACCCGGTCGAGGCCCTCATGGACACCAACGGCGGCGTGCGTCTGGGCGGTGCCGAGGTTGCGCACCCCGACGAACTCATGGCGAGCGCAGTCAAGCTCGCGGCGGAGGCGGACGTAGTCATTGCGGTCGTCGGCCTCAACGCAGACTGGGAGACCGAGGGCTACGACCGCGACACGCTCGCGCTTCCCGGGCGGACGGACGAGCTCGTGCGCAAGGTCGCACAGGCGAACAAGCGGACGATCGTGGTCACGCAGAGCGGGTCGAGCATCACGATGCCCTGGGCGGCGGAGGTGCCCGCGATCGTCCATGCGTGGTACTTGGGCAATGCGACGGGCGATGCGATTGGCGAAGTGCTGTCGGGGCGGGTGAACCCAAGCGGGAAGTTGAGCCTGACGTTCCCGAAGCGGCTGGAGGATGTTCCCAGCCACGGACACTTCCACCACGAGCATGGCAAGGTGCGCGGACTGTAGTGAATATTCCAGCAAGTACTGACCAGATCCCTTTTCAGGTACTCTACTCTGAAGATTTGTTCGTTGTAAGTATCCGTCGTCTGAACGCAATAACCAATGCTCACATACTGGCAGGGCTACAAACACTTCCACCACCGAGATATCGAGCCGCTCTGGCACTTTGGGTACGTTATGCACATTAGACGACATGAACACAACCCCTGATCCATCATATTCAGCCACGGTCTCTCATACACGACCTTCGACCTCTCCGACCTGACCCTGTCAGAGCCAACGCTTGCGAACGGCGACCTCAGCGTCACCGCGTCGGTCAAGGTGACGAACACCGGCTCGGTCAAGGGCACGGAGGTCGTCCAGCTCTATGTCTCGCTCCCGACGACGTCCGAGCTCACGCACCCGCCGCTCATGCTCAAGGCGTTCGGGAAGGTCGTCGACCTCGCCCCGGGCAAGAGCGAGACGCTGAAGCTCTCGCTCGACAAATACGCGGTGTCGTACTGGGAGGAGCGCATCGCGCGCTGGGTTGTCGAGAGTGGGGTCTACCGCGTCCGGGTGGGCAACAGCAGCGCGCCGGAGGCGTTGAAGCTATCAGCCGAGTTCAAGATCGTGAAGGGCTTCGAATGGAACGGCTTGTAAGTGTATTGTACGAAGTGAAGACAAGACGCGATGTGTAAGTAAGAGACGTCCAGGCGCATGTAATTATACGTGACATTTCAATAGAACACATGCTCCCACTTCGGGATCGTGACGTTGAATATCTCGGGAAGCTTAGTCCATGCGCGGGGCCTTAGCCACGTCGATAGCTCATAGCCGCAATCGTGCGTCGTGCGGATAGCGACAGTAGTATTCAACGGCATGCTGTCCGAGAGCTTCAAGGTGACCTCCAGAAAAGGGTGGTGGTGCTAATATTCCGGCTCCTGCAAGAGCTGGAGTAGCTCGACCGCGCACGGCCTGTGAGCCCGCTCCGCTGTGGGGACAGCTGTCGCCCTCGGAAAGGAACTGCACAAACTTACATATGAGTAGGGTCGAGCCCTGCATGATCCTGACGAGGTCGTCCGCGGCGAGCGCTATAGGCTCCCAGGTGACCGAGCGGATGAGATCGTGGCACACGGGCATCGTGCAGGTGAGGAGCGCTACGGGTGACGGGAGGGGCGAGGGTGTGTTCGTCAGGCGTGCGAGGTAGATGACGACAATCGCGTCGCGCGAGCGAGAGTTGATGAGCGGCGTAGGCCAGCAGGTTGAAGGTTCGTGCGGTAAGGGTGCTTGAGTCGAGAGCATCGGGTACAATGTACTAATTGGTGTCCTATGTAGTCCACTACTGCCCGCGCAGTAATGGAAGTGTCGGGAGCATTGCACGCGTGAAAGTCTTGTGGAGGTTACATCGTCAACATTGCCTTGAAGCCAAATATATGAGTCCTATTGTGTGTTCTAAAGAGGCACCTCGATGTCAGTCACTGGGGTCTCTGGTCGACATATGAATGTCGACATGACAACTGGGAGAACTTGAATCCACTGGAAGTCCGAGCGCAACATGAGTCACAGCGTCAAGGGAAGACGGGGTGGTGTCAATGATGCGTTCAGGAGATCCTGGCGATAGTTGTCCTGGACGTCCTGGTATTCGGCCGACTCTGACAGTCGTCTGCTGCCCTAAGCGACACCGCACTTTGTCTTCCCGGAATCCGCAGGGACCCCGCCCACGTCGCCCATGGTGGATAGCTGAAGGTCGCGCGATAACTGTGGACGGTAATCACGTGACCGCGTTTTGCCAAATTCCCAGGCCTCGTACGACTCATCGACTCTAGTCTCGGAGGGAGTGAGTCCTCTGATTCCATCTTGTCCTCTCATCCTCATGACGAGAAGACAAGTTCCAAAAATGCGAGGTGAGTCCAGCCGATAAAAGCTTGAAGACGCTGAGAGGTATGGAAAAGTGTTATCGCAGGTGGCCGCTAGCCTGAGCAATGGAACTTCTCGGGAGGCATTGCACATGAGCCCTCATGATCATCGACATCCTCGACGAGAACACCATTGAACTACTAGAAATGGCCTACATACATCTACGTTGCACACAGGTCTTACACTACGCTTACACTGGAAGCTCTCCTCGACGAGGGCGTCAAATCCCCAGGTCCGAGTGACGAGTCACTGCGGCTGATCGCCGCCGCCCCCACTCTCTGCAGATCAGCTGCACATGCGCATTGCGCAGACCAAATGGCAGTACTAGCGGATGTCGAGGCATGACAGGTGCGTAGCCGCAGCCTGCTATCCTGTTGACTATAGCTCAGTGTCATACCAGACATTGACGTGGCGCTCCGACGACTATGTTCAATTTCCTCAGCTCAACTCCCTCTGAATGGCTGTGATCAGCTCTTTCATTGCACAAGTCGTACAAGCGGGATTGTCCGGCGTCTAAACTGAGCGAGTTAAATGATTCATTCGTGATCACTTACTCCACCCTGGCGAGATATGAAGCAGGTATTCATTCATACTTAAGGACCTTCAGCTCGTCATCACCTTGCAATGTTAACGTATTGCTCCAGACGATTTACCGAGGGCAGTGATACTTAGGAGAACGCGCCCCGATGACAAATTATGCTGAGCCTTCACGCCAGGGCGATGCACTCAGAATCACTCTTTCTCTCCCATGCTGCGTGACGCTCATAGGTGATAGAAAGGGCCCGTCCAGCTCTTACATTAAACCCATACTAGATCCCTCCAGCAAGCAAACCGACCAGCATACTCTCCGAGCGTGAGGCTTGGTCACATTCGCAGTAGTAGGCTCGCCATGGATGGGGACATCATGCCGATCGACCACGACAAGCCGAACCCGACCATCCCCGGCGAATGAGAGGAGTCAGAGGCAGTGCTTCACGTATTCTATTTGCACGCTCATCGATTGCCACTGAGTCCTGAGGCGCGGTACCTATCCTGATTCCTGAAGCTTGAAGCTTCCCGCGACACGCAGCGAACGCAATCCTTTTTTTCCGATAGCGGCGGTTACCGATCAGCTGCGGCTTACTGCGGTCCTCGTGTCGACGTTCTGTGACATGTAAGCGCACAGACTGTGTTAACTAGCGTTAACTGCGCCCTTCCTCCAGCCTACCTTTGATCGCAGCTCACAGCAGCGTGCTGTCATAGCCACGTCAATCTGTCGGAACGTCGGGACCCGGCTCGCGCAGTACGATTTGTCAACTCAACGCTACGTGCCACTCACGTATAAGTATGCCTTCCTTTTGCGTCTCACCGTTTTCTGCCTCCTCACCTTACTCTTTCAAAAATCCAGTCAATCATGCCGCTCTCTCTACTCCTCGTAGCTGGAGCTGCTATTTTCTCTTTCATCGTGTGGCGCTTGAGTCGGCACTACCTGACTCGATCTCCACTCGATAACCTTCCTAGCCCTCCCTTACCTTCGATTCTCCTAGGTGAGTTTATTTCATGGTCCATTTCGCAAACTCATGCTGATGGAACATGCTGTCAAGGCCACTTCCCCGCATTGACGAAACGTCAGAGCTGGAAGTATGTCGAAGAGCTCAATGCGACCTATGGTCACGCATACAGCATCCGCGGCATCCTTGGCGTAAGTAGAGTGCATCATAACCGAGCCAGACGTGTCTCTGAGGATATTTGGCCGATCAGGAGAGGTTCTTGAACACATACGACCCGAAGGCCATGCACAGCGTTCTTATCAAAGACGTTGAACTATGGCCGAAGTCCATTGCAAAGACCGAGTCAGTTAGAGACCTTTCTGGCTCGCAATATTGTGCATAGCTGATTTTATCATCACGCAGCGACTTCCACGTGCTCCTCGGTCCTGGATTGCTGACCACCGGTGGCGCTCAACATCGGAAACAGCGCAAGATGCTCAACCCGGTGTTCTCCGCGGCGCACTTGCGCCATATGACCCATATATTCTACGACATCGCACACAAGGTTTGTACAGCCTCACGTGTGGATTCTCACCGCTAATTGTTCGTTCAGGTCCAGAACGCGATCGGAAGCCGCCTGGGTAAGGAAGCTCAAGAAGTCGACGTGAACGGCTGGATGGCGCGCACAACGCTCGAGATGCTGGGACAAGCCGGCCTCGGATACTCCTTCGACAAATTTGCTGATGACTCCTCCGATACCTACGGCGAGTCTCTCAAGCTTTTCTTGTGAGAGGACATCCTTCATCCCGCCTCCCCGTGTCAACGCCTCTAACGAAGACTCTATTATTGTAGCCCTGTGCTCAGCCGCGTTCCATTCCTTGGATTCGCCGTAGAAATCATGTCACGCTTGTTTTCGGAGTCGACGATCCGCTCCATCTCACGCCGCGTGCCGTTCCCGAACGTGCGCAAGATCGTCTCGATCGCGGACACGATGAGCGTCCGGTCGCAGGAGATCGTGAATGAGAAGAAGACGGCACTTGAGACCGGCGACGAGGAGCTCGCTCATCGTGTCGGGGAGGGCAAGGACATCATGAGCATTCTCCGTGCGTTGCCACACTGCGAGTCCTCCGCGGTAGCTTCTCGCGCTGACTGGGGAGTCCCATGATTCAGTTAAGGCCAATACCGCTGCGACCGAGAACGAGAAACTCACGGACGAAGAGCTCGTCGCACAGATGTCGTGAGTACTCTGCTCAAGAGTCACCGCCAATGTATTGCATGCGCTCACCCGCTGCAATCGCCACAGGATATTCATCCTCGCCGGTATGGACACCACGTCGAACGCGCTCTCCCGGATCCTCTACATTCTCGCGCAGCGCCCCGACGCCCAGCAGAAACTGCGCGCCGAGCTCCAGGAGGCCCGCGGCAGTGAAGGACAGGACGTCTCCTACGACGACCTCGTCAAGCTTCCGTACCTCGACGCCGTCTGCCGCGAGACTCTGCGCCTGCACGCGCCCGTCGAGCTGATCGGCCGCCGGTGAGTCTCCCTTGCTATTGTACGCGTCTGCAGATCCCTTGACACGCGCCTACGTAGCGCTGCGAAGGACCTCCTGCTCCCTCTCTCGTCCCCTGTCCGGTGCAAAGACGGCTCGATGATGAAAGAAGTGCCGGTGACGAGAGGCACGGTCGTCCTCCTCCATCTCAAGGCGAGTAACACCAACAAGGCGCTCTGGGGCGAGGACGCGCTGGAGTGGCGTCCCGAGCGATGGATGGGGCAGCTCCCGGGTGTGTTGGAGGAAGCGCGCATCCCTGGGGTCTACTCAAACTTGTAAGTTTCTGACGCTTCCTTGAATTTGGGATACTGAAGCGTGTCGTGCAGGATGTCGTTCTCCGGAGGGACGCGGTCTTGCATGTGAGTGATCGCATTCTGTTTGATTCTCCTGAAATCTTAGAGTACTCATCTTGTCCGTCGCGGTGATCAGTGGGTTCAAGTTCTCTCAACTCGAAATGAGTGAGTTAAATCGCACTGCTGATCGGACGCGACGCTCATATATATCCCGCACGGACAGAGGTCGTCCTGTCGGTGTTGCTGACCAGCTTCAAGTTCGAGTTGACCGACAAGCCCATCGCTTGGAATTCTTCCGCGGTCACGTACCCGACGATGGGCGAGGAGAGCATGAAGCCGGAGATGTTGTTGAGAGTACAACCTTTGTGAATCCTGGTACATATAAAGTTGGTCATCGATGGACACTACTACCTGCATCATGAGTACCTATGGTTGGGCGCATCGAATTCAAGTTCTTCCGATTCTGCTTCTGGATCTGAGCGGGCGCCTATCGTGACTACTCTCTTGACTTCCGACCACCACCTGCTTCAGGCGTCTCGTCGATTCATCTGGTCAGGCGATCAACCTCCGCTGAAAGTGAACGGAATGGAATCGACTGTCAGTTCTGCGAGGACGTCAAGTGAGGCAAGTACAGTAGGGTCTTCATCTGTTTTGATGTCCAAATATCCGAGTCGGAGAATTTGCATGATCCGAGTTCTGCGTACTCTCCGCAGCCTGCTCTTCTGTCTATAGCACGAAGCGATACCGTCCGAGAGTGACGCGTGACGTGGTGCTCCGGCGTAGCGACTAAGCAAGTTCACGATGCTGTAGCTGCGAGTAATCGCCAAGTGTGTTTCATTTTCTTTCGGAAGGGCGGACCTATTAGGTGCTTAGTGCCTCATTCAAGTTGAAGGTCCACTTACCCGACATGACGCGTTCGTGCTGTGCAGACATGAGCAGCTCAAGCCCGACCTTCCTGCGCATGATATCAGTGTGGCCGGCGGGTCAGTTAGTACGGTGGTATACCACTGGCAGTCATGCCAGGGCTCATAGTAACTTCCACGATGACCGTTCGGTCGAAAGAGATCATCGATGAGAAGAAGGCAGCGTTGAAGAGTGGCGATGAGGAACTCGCTCAACGCGTCGGGGAAGGCAAGGATATCATGAGCATTCTCCGTGCGTTAGCCTAATCGACGTAACCTCACCGCGAAGAACTCAACTCACCGCGTCTGCTCTAGTGAGGGCCAATACTGCTGCATCCGATGCGGAGAAGCTCACAGACCATGCGCTCGTCGCACAGATGTCGCGAGTAGGATTCATGCTATGCTTTCACATGCGCTCATATGCTACTCTGAGGATAGGACCCTCATTGTTGCCGGTATGGACACAACATCCAATGCCTTGTCTCGAATCCTCCACATTCTTGCGCAACACCCGGACGCCCAGGACAAGCTCCGCGCCGAGCTTCAGGAGGTGTGCGACAGTGCGGACAGGCTGGCGCTCTCCTACGACAACCTTGTGCCCTACCTCGACGCTGTCTGTCGCGAGACCTTCCGGTTATACGCACCCGTGCAGCTGATCACCCGTCTGTGAGTCTCTTTCGCTCCTCCTTACGATCAAGTGCTCATTCGCATACCTCGCGGGACCCAGCGCTACGAAAGACTTGCTCCTCCCACTCCCAGCTCCGGTCCGCGGGAAGGACGGCACGATGCTGAACGAGGCACCGGTCCCCCGGGGCACGATCGTGCTCCTGCATCTCAAGGCGAGCAACTGCAACAAGGCGCTTTGGGGCGAGGACGCGATGGAGTGGCGTCCTGAGCGATGGCTGGAGCCGCCGCCGGGTGCCCTGGAGGATGCGCGGATTCCTGGAGTGTACTCGAACCTGTGGGTCTGCACGCGCTCGTCCTACCATGTCGCAGCACTGATGCGCGTATAGGTTAACGTTCTCCGGAGGGACGCGGTCCTGCATGTGAGTAACTGTAGGTATATCTCGACCTCGAGTTGTAGACTGAAGTGGTTCAAGTTCTCCCAGCTCGAGATGAGTGAGTAATCCATACTGGTGCTTGTAGCTTGTCAGCTGATCGCTTCGGGGATGACAGAGGTCATACTGTCGGTACTACTGAGCAGCTTCAAGTTCGAGCTGACCGACAAACCTGTTGCGTGGAATGCGTCCGCAGTCATATACCCCACCATGGGTGAAGATAGCGAGAAGCCGGAGATGATACTGAGAGTGCAAGCTTTGTGATTCTGAGCACTCATGTGGCGTTGCTATGTAGATCGCAGTGGCTACTCAGGTGCCTAGTATGTCTGTGATAATAGTGAATTTCTACTTTCCACTATCTCCTTCACGCAAATCAGCCTTCCGTAATCGTATCCCTCATTGATATTAGTATTACCGTATAAGCTATACATGACAGACCGAGGCCTGGATAACTATTCACCCATTCTATAGACCGACAAGCTGCGAAAGCTTATTGAAGTCAGGCGTGCCCAGGCCAGTGACGGGATCCCAACCAGTGCGCGCAGAAAATCCGGCGGTGTCGCAACCGGGGTTTGACCCAGACTTGATGTCGTTGAACGCGGCGGCGCCCCGGGTCGAGTACAACAGCGGGTTCAAGAACCCTAGCGGGCTCCGTCCGGCCGCGGCGAGGCGGTCGTTCAGCAGCGCGATGATCGCCGCGAATGCGGGGCTCGCCGCGCTCGTGCCGTATACCGCCCTGGTCCCGCCGTTGACGACGATCTCGTACTGCCGGCTCTGCATGGCGACGTCGGGGTAGCCGCGCCCGGTGACATTGTACTTGCCCAAGTATGTGCTGCCCTGTGCGGAGATGTAGTCGGTGACGGTGCCCACCTGGTACACGGGCCGCGCGAAGTAGTTGGAGAACCCGCCCCCAGAGAAGTCTGCGCCCTGCTCGGGGTTGATGCCTGTGGTCCCTCCGACGGAAGTCACGCTGTAGGGAGGTTGAGGGTGTGGTGAGTGACTCCGACTAGGATGAGGCGATGGAGTCACGTACTAGGGACAGCCTGACGGCCACGTTGGCACGAAGTTGCCATTCGTACAGGTGCGCTTTCCTACACCAGAGACGCCGCCATCACCCGAGGAAAAGAGCACTGAAATACCACGCGCCGCGAGCTGGGCGTAGCCATTGCACAATTTGCTAGATCATAAAACACGGTAGTCAGCATGCCTGCTAGCCCCTGCAGGATGATGGCAATAAGGCTCACATAGCGAGGTCGCGCGAGATGCGCTCTTCATCCGCGCCATAGCTCGTGGTCAAGACGGTAGGGGGCGAGTCCTGCGCGAGGAGATGGTTGACCACATCCAACATGCCGCTGAGCATCCCATCTTGCACTTGGCTCCCCACAGAGATGAAGACGGTAGGAACTCCGGTCGCAAGGCCAACGGTGTATTGAATATCGAGATTCTAGAGAGTACGTGAGCTACGTCACCTTGCCCAGCGCGTTTAGACTTACCGCTTCGGCACCTGCCTGACCGCTTCCTTGAGGGTTCTTCCCGCCATCAATCGTCTCAAGTGAAAAGTTTGTGGACGAAGGTATATCCTTGCGGTAGAGGTTCAGGAACGCCTGGCAGAACAAGTTAGCCGGATAGCTTATTGCACGGCAGTAGGCATGGACTTACTGTGAGATCGGCTTGACTGGCGTACGACTGGAGAAACCCAGTAACAGCGAGCTTTCTGGAAGATTGGGTGGCTTTTGTGGTGGGAATATTGTACAGAGCTTGCAGGCACGCGGGAGTGATAGAGTCGGCGCAAGCAGCGGGTACTGCACGAGACGTAAGGTTATGCGCTCTGGGAGGCTCGTCAATGCCTTTGAGGGGTGTAGAGAAGACCGGGATGCGACTGAAGTCCGAGGCCGAGGCCGGGAAACTAAATAAACCAACGTCCAATGAGCTTAGTGTGCGACCGTAGTTGCGCAACCATTTACTCACCTGACGGTAGGATGAACGAGGTCGAGATGACCCTTCAGCTCTGCCGGGATGGAATACGAGAGAGTGCGGATCGCTTCCATGCCCGAGTCTTCGTGCTTAAACACGGAAAACTCCGCATTGAAGAGCTCGTTAGCCTTGCTGACGGGGACGTCGAAGGCAAGCCAATCTCCTGCGGTTGAGATCGTCTTCGGAGCGATGTCGTGTTCCGCTAGCCAAGCATGAACCGCGTCGACGCTCGCCTGTCTAGGCGCGACGAGCCGCTCGACCTGTATGCGAAATGATAAGCTCCGATGGCGTTATACACATAGCACATGGGTACCTACCTCCTCCTTCGACAGATGTTTTCCGTAGTTGGGACTCGACGGCGTACTGATATCCATGACCCGGCGCTCCAGTTCAGCAGAGTTCGTTTGTGCAAGCGCAAGGCGAAGACTGAGGGTCGCGTTAGGCGAAGCGGCAGCGCGGAGCTTGAAGCCCTGCGGAACTACTTCACGCCGTTCGTGAACCTGCATGGTGCGGGCCACGGGCTTCCCCAAGGCGAGGGCGACAAGCGAGACCAGAGTTAAAACGCGTGCGAGCATGGTCGCCGAGTGGGGGAGTAGCGAGGAAACGGGTGACCGTTGTGAGTGATTACTCTGTGGTTTTGATCCATCCATTGGGGTATACGTAAGCGGTCAAGGCCTCGGAAAGCATGACCGTTCGGGTTGTCGCTGATGATTTCGTGTCGAATGTGAGAGTTTAGTTTGTTTCACTGGCATGACCCGGGAAGCATCGGAGAGCAGCGTCCCTGCCACAAGGGGGCAGTGATTGATACTTACACAGGTAGTCGGTGTCCAAATATGTAGATGAAGGTCCAAGGGATGATACGCGACCGATGCCAAGATCTGCATTGATGGATAATACGGTCAACCCATGAAAGGCGATAACCCTAATCAAACCCTAATTAATGGCCATACTTGATACTACTATACACCTTGAACGTCCCTCCGCGTCCTCGGGTTGTTGCCGCATAGTCCAGGCTACACGGCCTGCAGCAGCACAGAGAGCAGGACTAGCTTAAGCTAGGAGCTGAAATGGTCGAGCTTGTCACGAGTCCTCGGACAAGTAGCGGGACCGCAACGGGCGGGCTCCGATCGGAGGCGGGTTCCGAGGTTCGTAGCGACCTTGTCTTACATTTTACCCCGCCTCGTGCCGCGCTTTCGAATATGTGGCCATTATACCTAAAGGGCGTGGTAAGTAGTCCTATAGAGTAACCCTAACTGTATTAAATTCTGCAAGTCAGCCTGTCGCATTAACGCTCGAAAATTGTCGGATAGGAGGATGCTGACTCACCCACCTACTGCTACTTATACTAGATCTACCATGAGCGAGATATAGCTCTCTTGGTACTATCGCGTCGTCAAGCTGCCGCCTGAACAGTACGCCGATAAGTAGCTTCGGGGCGGGGGCTGCGGAGCCTGAGGGCGGCGGTAGGTATGAAGCTTGAAGTTTCAACATTCATTTCTCCGCCCACTTAGAGTCGAGGATGCTGATGAGCGGGCGTAACAGCCGGAAACGGTGAGATAATATAGACTACCCGATAATCGCAATCCTAGTCCACTCGGACAGGGTAACCCTTGGGACACTCGGACATCCAACGAAACCATGCAGGTACTTACTTGCGGTATTAATGTGCATCTACGCAAATGGTTGGCTCTTCAAAGCTTCAAGCTTCAAAGCTTCATATCCTCAGCGTGCATAGAACTAAGAACAAGCGGTGGTGTACTTACCGTTTGACAGTCATGCATGATAGTGCATGATGCAGTTACCGTTAACAAGTTCGAGGAGTTCCCACGGCTCTTCGCTTGGAGTTCCGTGACGCGTGACGTGTCACTGCCGCCGCCGCTTCCTCTGCATCACTGATTTGTACCTGATCTTGGAACGGATTGCAAGTGCCTTGCAACCGATTATAATGGGATTCTAAGTTAGATAATAATTGCTACTTTACAATCCATGATAGTGTGACTATGATGGAGTGGGGCTCCTTACAAGGGACATGCAATCCGGTTGCGAGGTCAACAAGAATTATATCACCTGTTAGCGGTCCCAGCATTATGTGTCTCGGGACTCATTAGAATCCATCCCTGGCGTTGTAATTGGATTATAATGATATCACGACATGGTAGAGAAACGGTATAAAGATATATATTGACTGGGAACGATATACAACAGTAAATACTACAGAGGTACTACATGGGAGCAGCCTGAGAGCACGGGGGACGGGGGGAGTGGTGTTCATTGGATAGGCCCTAGTATCGGCAGAGCACAGGCAACGGCGGACGATGCGGGTAACCGGCAACAGGGTGTCGGTGACGATGGCAACACAGCGAGAGCACGTAGACACAGCCCTGAGCCAGCGCAGAGGAAGTATGCGGGCAGTGGCAGTGAGCATGTAGCCAGCAGAGGCATTGAGAGGGAGGCGCAGCACAGCGCAGCGAGCCAGACAGACGACAAGTCAGAGTGACGAAGACCCAGACAGACAGTGACGAGCTCAGAGGAGGATATGGGATTGCTTGAGGCCGGCCGCCCATGAGATTGAGAAGGGATCCGACTTTATGTGGGCGAATATAGAAGGCAAAGTACATCAATACGCACCAAGTACTCCAGCATGTGTGGACGCGGGAGAGCAAAGACTTGAAGAGGGATCGGAAAGGAGGACGCGGGACGCCGCGTGGCTTTTATCCATAGTGATTTCAAACCCCGGCGTTGAGCTGTATAGTTTTGATCCTGATGGCGCTGAGCAGGGAGTGGGGATGGCGCGCAAGTGGCAAGAGGTTCAAGAGAAGGTGCAAGCCTACAGCTCCTTGCAATGTGGATGCAAGACAGTTGCAAGAGCGTTGCAAGGTGTTGCCAAGACAGTGACGACAACAACAATCATTGCGGCGGCTGTTATCTGAGCCGAGATTCCGAGAGACTTAGAATACACTGATAAGTTGGTACAACTATGTTATCCGATAATAATCACATACAAAAGGTGGTGATTACTGGACGCCTGATAAGTTTGACGCCGTTTCTGTGATGTGACGGACCATCATGCATCAGGCCTCAAGGCCTCAGGGACCATTCTCCTTCTCCTCAGACTTCCTCTTGCTACACAGTCTGACAATTTTTCCATTCGGAGTAAGTCATGGTAAGTGGCATGAGCTTGGGAACGTTGTACTATGGTTAAGCTCCATTAGCGTGGGAAGGAGACTGATCAACGTGACGCGATCGTAATTTTGAAGTTATAGTTGCATTCACACCGAGCGACTACGTGTACTTACTAGCATGTCTCATTGAAATTCCCCCAAGCTCTCAAGCTCTTAAACTCCTCAGACTCATCGCAAACCGTCCGTAGAGGCCTCGTATCGAGGATATGCCACCTACGGAGGCGATTGGAGGTGGATAACGGGGTGGATGGCTGCGAGACACGGCGGATGACGGCGCTAAGCCCTTCGAGAGGTCAAGAACACCCTACACGCTCGTCGCTGATCCATTCCGAAATACATCGCTTTGAATCCGTCGAGCTCTCACATGGGAGATCAGGGAGAATCCCGGTCGCTGTTGAATACGCACCTCGCGCTCGACCAACGAACAAGTACCGCTGTTCAAAACCCCTCCTCCTGTGCTTGTGTGCTCCGACCCTGGGGCCCGGCATTGGGAGATCAGGGAGAATCCCGGTCGCTGTCGAATACGCACCTCGCGCTCGACCAACGAACGAGTACCGCTGTTCAAAACCCTCCTCCTGTGCTTGTGTGCTCCGACCCTGGGGCCCGGCATTGGGAGATCAGAGAGAATCTCGGTCGCTGTCGAATATGCACCTCGCGCTCGACCAACAAACGAGTACCGCTGTTCAAAACCCCTCCTCCTGTGCTTGTGTGCTCCGACCCTGGGGCCCGGCATTGGGAGATCAGGGAGAATCCCGGTCGCTGTCGAATACGCACCTCGCGCTCGACCAACGAACGAGTGCCGCTGTTCAAAACCCCTCCTCCTGTGCTTGTGTGCTCCGACCCTGGGGCCCGGCATTGGGAGATCAGGGAGAATCCCGGTCGCTGTCGAATATGCACCTCGCGCTCGACCAACGAACGAGTACCGCTGTTCAAAACCCTCCTCCTGTGCTTGTGTGCTCCGACCCTGGGGCCCGGCATTGGGAGATCAGGGAGAATCCCGGTAGCTGTCGAATATGCACCTCGCGCTCGACCAACGAACGAGTACCGCTGTTCAAAACCTCCGCCGTCCGACCCCGCCTTCCTGCTGCCCGCCTTCGCGTCTGGTCCGTCCGCGCCCCCCCGGACGGACTTCCGCTCCGTTCATGCAGCTTGAGACATCATTGGAGCAGGCAGAACGGGCTTCCGCTCCGTTCATACAGCTTGAGATATCGTTGGAGCGGACAAACAGTACATTCTCTGGGGCAACGAGCGCCACGTACGGAGTTGGCGCCAACGGCATGAGGAGCTATGAGCGCCACGTACGAACTAGGCGCAATCGGCATGTTGCTCTCTGCACCTCCTCAGCCTCCACCCTCCTCCTTAGCCCCTGCAGCATTCCACTCCGACAGGATATACTGTTTACATATTCTACTTCATGAACGACGCAGTCGTCATCGACACACACACATGAGACAGGGTCCTCGACGACCCTGCATATAACTCGGACGTCGCGCTCAGATCACAGTATCGACGATCCGTACCGTCATGTCCGACCAACCACCCCCCTCAGTCGATGACTTGCTCAACGCCGACGTGCGTCCCCTTGCTCTAGCGTCCATGGTCGACGACGGCAACAGCCGGGAGGATGGCACAACGAAAGGCAAACAGCCTGCAGGGACTAGTGCCCTTCGTACTAGTACGGATTATATCACCCCTCTCTGTCCTCCCCCTGCTCATTAGCACTACTGTTGCATCAGCAGGAGTAGATATGGATGCACCACGCCCGACGACTCCTCCCTCCTCCACGAACAGGAGCCTTCGTCGGCAGACAACCGAGTCCTTCAACACGTTGACAGACGACGGTGCACCCTCTCCCAAACGCGCGAAGACCTCCCATGCACCTCTGGGACTAGACACCGCTATCACCTCCCCGCTTCGATCATCTACCATGACCAAACCGTCCACCGCGGCTCTGCGCGACGACATCGCTCACCTCGCAAACCGACTGGATTCCGTAGATGCAGCCATAGCCGCGCATCGTGACAGCGCTCCGGTCGCAGACGATCGTATCACCTCCGCCATCCACAATCTGGAGAACTCTCTCATCCCCCGCATCTCCTCCGCTATCAGCCTTCAACTACAACAGCACGCAGGCCAGCTGGAGACCGCACACCGCGAGCTCGTCGACCGCGTCGATGGACGAATCCGCCACCTCGCGCTATCGGTGGAGGAGGTAGCAGATGTAGCGGCTGAGGCCACCGCAGTCGCTGCTACGGCCCGCTACGATATCGACGAGCTCACTCGCTCCGTACGTACTCTCACACACACTCTCGAATCAATCAAACAACCCGCCGCGACGGCGCCAGCAAATGCTGCCCTCCACACCACCTTCCCCAACTCCGACATTCCCTTCGGCCTGCAACCGTCGCCCCATCGGGGAGCTGCGCCGACCGCTATGTCGGCTGCGGTAGCTAACCGTACTCAGCCCACTCCTGCCGGAGTTATTGTCCAATACCGTGCCCGGTCCCCCCGCCCTGCATATCATCCCCCCGGGCCCCCTGAGACGCAGACGATGGAGCAGACCGCTTCGCTCGACCCAGTTCCGGTGCCCCCTACCGTTCCCCCTCCGCTGCCGATCGTAGCCGCAGCCAACGTGCCCACCGGGTCCGTACCACAGCAGACCGATGTGGTCTTCGGGAGACTCGCTTGGAAGGCGGCGCTCGTCAGGTCGCAGGTCTTCGACGTCGCGTCGAAGGTCTTCGCACGTCACAGCCGTCTGAAGCGCAGCCTCCTCAACACCTCCGTGGACAACGATACTACCTATGCACGCCTCTCCTTCCGGTCCCATGAGGATGCCCAGACTTTCGTCGAAGCATGGCGTACGATGCCGCGTAAGCGTGCAGACTACAATGCGGTCCACGCCGAGATCCATGAGTACGCCTAAACAGATCACTGTATCTTAGATGTCGTTCGTTCAAATATACATAGACTTGCTCCCATTTCCACGCAATGTGAGACTCTGCTCATTGTATCATGGAATGTCCACGGGAACTTCGCCTTGAAGTGTATCGATCCTGCTTTCCGCGCATGGTTGACGCAATACGACGTGATTCTACTACAAGAATCCCACCTCCGCCCGGAACAGGAAGGACACATAACCTTGCCAGACGGTTATACTATGTACGCCTCGTCCCGTTGCTCCTCACCGTTCATGACAACACAAGGGGGCGGCGTTGTCTCCATCGTTCGCGAATCCCTTCCGGTACGCCGGCTCCGTTGCACCGCGCCTGCCGACCTGCTAGGCCTAGTCATCAACGGTCTGATTGTAATCAACACTTACCTTGCGCCACCCCAATCTCCTTGGCATGACCGTCTCGACGTTCCTATCGAACAGAGCTTCGCCGAGCTGCTTCAGGCTGCTTCCCTCGTCGACGATGGTGTGCATAACATATACATTGCCGGTGACATCAACGCGCGCACCGCACACCGGTCACCGTTCTCTTCGCCACTACAACGTACTCGTGTCGCCGACCTTGGCCCTCCCACTCCTCGTGGCCATCGCCTCCTACAGCTATGTGAAGACAACCTCTTAGCCATTCTCAATGACACCGAGCTTCAAACCGAGCACTCCCGTACACGGTACACCTCCTTCCAACCGCAAGGTATGGCTACCGTAGACTACGCCATATGCAGTGCACGCGCTATACATGACAACTCTATTCAATTCCTCCATGTACTACCCCGTATTGCGACCTGGTCTGACCATGCGCCATTGGTGACGGAGTGGAGGACTACATCGTGGACACCGCCAGCTCCAAGTTCCGTCACACACATTCCGGGGCTGCGACGTCGCCGCCTACCAGGGCCCCCTCCCTGTGCGCCGTCGTCCGACGACTCCGATGTCAGTACGCCGTCGCTCGACACCCTGCTTACTGAGGCCTTACACCTTGGTCGGAGACCGATCGCTGAAGCGACCGCAGACTTCTTCGGCCCGGTCTGGAAAACATCCCTTCGTGTGGACATCTGGACAGACGGGTCGTGCACCAAACTCCACGACATGCCCGCAGCCGGATGTGGAGTGGTCTGGGGATATAAATCGGCGAAGAACACCTCACTACGTCTGCCCGGAGATAGGCAGACAAATAACAGAGCTGAATTGTATGCTATTCTTGTTGCTATACGCATCGCTGACCCGGCTACGTCGCTCGGTATCCACACCGACTCTACCTACGCTATTCACTCCATCTGTCATTGGGCAGTCCGCTATGCAGAGACTGGATGGACCTGCGTTAATGCCGATATCCTTCAGAGTATCGTCGCTCACATACAGCAACGCGCTGCCCCCATTAGCTTCCATTGGGTTCGTGGCCATGCTGGTCATGCGTACAACGAACTGGCAGATCATCTTGCGAAAGCGGGGACCCAAAAGCCCTGCCCCCCCATAGACTTTTCCGCTGAGGCTCCACCCTCCGAATGGGAGACACAGTCAGATTCCGATTGCACGATCGAGCATGTCTACAAGGTTCACACCTCCCTTCTCCCCTTCGCACCTGCACCTACTCCCCCCCATACCACCCTCGTCTCGGACTGCCTCGATGGCATTACAGATCACGACGCGGATGATACCTCGGATGTTCCGATCGACGCCGACCGTAGCACTACGTACGAGTCTGCTGCACTGCACGCTATGCGGGAACGTGTATTTGGCGAGCTTTGTGCTGGGCCGGATCACTCCTTCTGGGCAACATGTCGCCGCCTTGTCACGCCGACTACCACTTCATCTGCAGTCACGGCCGACGACCTTCGGCGTGTCTTTGAGCCCCGCATGAACCCACCTCCATCACGGCCCCAGGGACCGCTGGCAGCGCTTCGAATATACGACAACTTCTTCGTGTCTTCGCTACCTGACTCCACTGCGGACCACACCAACCAACAACTCTTCACCACCCCCTTTACCCTCGACGATATTGCTAGTGTGAAAGCACACCTAGAGGCTCTACCGAAAGGAAAGGCCAAAGGACCAGATGCGGTCTCCTACGCCGATGTTCTGCGTATCCCTAACGACCATCTCTGCAAGCTGTTCAATACCTGCATAGCCGAACGAGACGCTCCTGAACAATGGCTCACCGGCATTCTCGCAGCCGTCAGCAAAAAGGGCAAGTCAGCCTCGGATCCTAACGGGTACCGTAACATCGGCCTTGAGAGCTGCCTGCTCAAATGCCTCACATTTCTTATCGAGCGACGCCTACGAGCCTGGACGGATCTCTCCAACATCGTCCCTCCTGCACAGAACGGGTTCAAGTCCGGTCACCGCACGGAGAATAACGTATTCATCCTGCGCTCGGCAATTGATAGCTCCCGCGCAGCAGGTACGGATTACAATACGTTCCTCCAGCGCTCTGCGATTGACAGTCTCCGGATGTCAGGTGAAACCCTATGGGTGGCCTTCGTGGATCTCAGCAACGCCTTTCCGTCTGTCGATCACGCTGTATTATGGTCCAAGCTACACGACATGGGGGCCGGAGGACCTCTGGTTGATTGGCTACGTATGCTATATTCCAGAATGCGCTACTATGTGCGCTTCAGAGGCGATGAGTCCGGCTCGTTCTTCTCACGAGCGGGGATCCTCATCGGTGACCCGGCGTCACCTATTCTCTGGAACATATTCCTCGCAGATCTCCGATTCTCCATTGACAACGGCGACGTCTACCTCGATGGTGTTCGCATCCCCTACCTTGCTCAAGCTGACGACATCCTCCTCCTGAGCAAGTCGCTAGCGGGACTACAACGCAAGCTGGAGGAGCTCGAACGTTGGTGCCTGCGCAACGGCCTCTGCATCAACGTGTCGAAAACTTGTCTAATGGCATTCGGTCCCCTCCCCAATTCACACCCCAACCTCCGTCTCTGCGGCGAGCCACTACGACTGGTGCACTCTACCACCTACGTTGGCTTCACCATTACCTCCGCTGAGCGCGACATATTCGCTCCCCACCGCAGAGCAAAAGCGGCGGCGGCTAGAAATATCGCCAACACTGTGCTCTCCCTCGAATCCTACATCGGCCGCATCCCACCTGCCTACGGAATCGATCTGTACTACGCTAGACTCGACCCATATCTCACGGCTGGCGCTACAGTCGACCTCGATGTCGACTCCTCTGCGCTCTCCGACCTAGAACTTGTACAGCACACCTATCTGCGACGTATCCTGGCACTCACGCGCCGATCGTGCCTTGCCCCACTACACACCGAAACGGGAATATGGCCTCTCAGGTACCGCCGTGCCGCTGTGGCCCTCCGCTACCTCACCTACTTGCTACAGTCCCCTTCGCAGTTCACTACAGCTGCACTACAACACTCCATTCGTCTTGCACGCTCTGGCCACCCCACGTGGTTCAGCGACATCACACATGCACTTCGACGACTACCCACTCCTGTGCAGTTCGACTTCCGCGTTGACTGGACCCCCGCGACGGTTGCGAATAAGCTGCTGGCCAACCTACACCAGGCACTCCGACTACATCTCAATCTCGCAGTCCTCAACTCAGAACGGCTGACCATATGGAAGCGGGGTGTTCTACCCGGTCTACCACGACCACACTCGCTCGCAGTTCTGTGCAACTACCGCTCCTACCTCAACCTGCCCTATCTACAACGGCGCGCGATTGCACGCTTGCTCGCGAGCTGTCATCCATATGCGGTTGAACGCCTTCGATACGCGTCCCCCGCCATTCCCAGGCACTGGCGCATTTGCAGATTCTGCAGACGGAAGGATGCGGTGGAAACAGAGACCCATGTGCTTTTCGAATGCGAAGGAAACAGCTCTCTCACTCGCGACCGACACTCATGCTACACCGAGCTCCTACGAGTACAGCCCTCCTTGCTACACCGCCGTAGGACTCTGGATGACTGCTCGTTCCTCGCGTTGTTGATACACAGTGCACACCTTGTTCCTATTACTGCAGAGTTCGTACTAAAGACATTCGACTACTGTGCTGCCACCCAACCGTTGTACATACAGTCCCAGGACGATTTCGATACAAACACCGTCCCTTGAATGTCGAACTGTACCGGTGCTCTATATGCCACGCGCACGCCTACTATGACTTGCAACTGATTTTAATATATTGCCTCTGGAGAACGACGGGCACCTACAAGATAGTGCTACCCGAGGGCAGTACTCGTCTTGCACTTAGTCTCCCGTGGTGATATTGAATCTCACGTTTCATACTTGACCCTTGGGCCCGGATGAGTGTTGTCAGCCGGTACAGGAGTACCTGGTTAGACTCCCGGAGGTTTTTATCACATAAAAACGAACACATTTTTTATCCTCTGGGTTTTAATCCGCGGTATGGCACTCGATACGCCAACGTGCTGTCGTAGCTGCTCCTGCTCCACCTTTGCTTGCAAGGGTGATGAGCCAAAGGTCTCATGTTTGAACATGCGGTTCAATTATCATCACGGAATGCACTACTGCAGGGAGAGTATTGTTCGGAGGTAGTCTATTTAAGTAGGGTTCGGTAGTGTACATCACGTTGAAGTCTACTGTACTAATGCGGTAGACTTGAGGCTTGTAGACGTGGTGCGCGCTTGAATTCAATTCCTCCTCCTCCTCCTCCTTACCCCTTTCACCATCTAGCAGTACCTGGTGCTCTACGTAACACTCATTGAGTGAACAACTCCGAGATATATAGGTCAACGTGAAGGCGCATAGGTACGCAAACATGTTTGCTTGGAACCGACAGTCACGGTAGTCCCTAATCGCATAACGATCATATATGTAGTCAAGCCGTGCATGTGACGACTCGGACACATTGCGATGCCATCGCTCCTTGGTTCTATCCTCGACTCTGGCGCACCCCGCGGAAGCAAAGACTACACAACCGTTGTAATTTTGCACGGATTCGTATGGCATGGTGGTGCGTTGATCCATGCAAGATCCATGGTGATCAGCGCACTGACGTTGGTTCTCACCTGAACCAAAGCGGTCTTCAAGAAGCTGCTTCCCCTTGCGAAGCAGCATAACAGCCGTATCGTTGCGCTCAACAGAAGAGACTACCCGGGCTCAACTTCTTACTCCGATGAGGAAAGAGCGACCCTTACTCGACTTGCTGCGACCGATTCGGGCTCAGAAGAGACGCAGCAGGAAGCATTAGCGTTCATGCGCCATCGTTCTCTGGAAGTCTTCGATGCGCTAGTCGATCTCGTCAAGACAGAACACATTCCCCGCTCGCAGGATGAAGGAGAGGCTAAGAAAGGGGGGATCATTCTCGTTGGATGGTCTTTTGGAGTCTTATGGATGCTCGCCTTCCTTGCGCACACCGAAACGTTTCCGACAGGAGATGTGGACTTGCGTGAATACGTCCGTCGCGTCGTTCTGTACGGTACGTGTCACCCCGTGGCTTCATGCGCAGCAGAACTCCTCAGCAGAGACGCGTATAGATGGCGCAATGGGGCATGCGCCGCCTCCGAACCACTACCACCCCCTATCCGACACCACGCTCCCCGCCGAAGTGCGCCTCCAGCGCTGGCACCGCTGGGCGGCGGGCTACTTCTCTCACGGAGAGCCCATTGCCGCGGACACGCTCGCATTTCTGCCCGATCCCAGCGCGCCTTGCACGCTCGACGTTGACAATATGAGCGAAGCAGAACGCCTCGAATGTGTGCACGAACCCGCGGGAGAGCAGCCGCATGGGAGCGACGCTGTCACAATGAGGTTTTGTGTCGCCAACGGAATCTTCCAAGCGCTCAAGAACGCTGCGTTCTACCTTCCAGGCGACGAGGCAGCGACGGGCAGCGCCGACGTCGAGGTGCGGGTCGTGTGGTGCGATCGGTCTCTTTGGCTCACGCCATGGGCTGCCCGAGGCGTTGCAGAGGACCTCGAAGAGGCGCAGAGGCTCGGAAAGAAGACGAGGCCTATATCACTTGTCCGTATCACCGGTGCGAACCACTTTGTGAGTGATGAACGGAGTATCTGGGTGCTATGGTTCTGACGCCACCTTAGGCCCACTGGGACTTCCCAGAGAAAACCTTACGGGCGTTCATGGAACGTGATGTCAAGGCGCTATGATTCCAGAGCCTGTTAGAAACGGCGAAGATGCAGTGAAATCTGCCAAACTAGCTTGGAACAGGTTATTTCCGTCTTTCGCGAAACGTTCTATGTACACCTCACCTTTGTTGCATTGCTACATTTCACAGAAGCAGTGTTTACTCTCCTATCTAATGCGTGCGGCTGATTGATTGTGTGTCAGAGATCGTGAGCGGCGAACAACAGGAGGATTGTGAACACACCGAAACAACAAGCATACTGTCGCGACCGTCGAGAACGTGTAGGCGCCGCGAGCTCTGTTCAGGCACTGGTAGCCCGGTCCAGACCGACATCGGAAGTGGCAAACGCATGCGGCGGCATCCCTTCACCTCGGCTAACAAGCAGGTCGAGCAGTATAAGTATAAGCCGCCTGCTCAGGCGCTCCGCCGTGCTCCCTCGTTCCTTCTTCCGCTCTTTGGGCTTCGACCTCCCGATCCCTTCCGCTCCTTCGACCGCTGGCTGACTACTTACACCGCAGCTCATCTGAAACAGACTCATCATGACATCCTGGGCCAACCTCTCGCTCTTCGTCGCCCTCGCGACCGCGCTGTCTATGCCCCCGGCGGTAGAAGGCTACCGCCATTCTCCGTCTGGCGCTATCCCGGCAAAAACGCGCCACCTAGGGCGCGCCACTCCTAACGCGAACAAGTCCGTCATCGTCGAGATGTTCGCGTGGAACTGGGACAGCGTCGCGGCGGAGTGCACGAGCTTCCTCGGACCGGCGGGGTACGGGTACGTGCAAGGTATGTTCACGAGTTGCACGCGATGCTTGCGTGATACGTGCGCTGATGAATTTGCGTGCCCGCGTGCGTCGATAAGTGAACCCGCCGCAAGAGAGTATCTCTGGGGACCAGTGGTGGACCGACTACCAGGCGGTATCGTACCAGCTCACGTCCAAGCACGGCAACCGCGACCAGTTCGCGAACATGGTCCGCACTTGCCAGGCAGCAGGTGTCGGCGTTATTGTCGGTGCGTACTACTCAGTGACAGCAACTAGTGTGCTCGCTGCCGCACGGACATGCTAACACTCGGATTGTGACACGACAGACACGATTTGGAACCACATGACCGGTCTCAACTCGGGACAAGGCTCGGCGGGCTCGTCGTTCTCGCACTACAACTACCCTGGGATCTACCAGGACGGAGACTTTCATTCGTGCCGCCACGGGATCAACAACTGGAACAGCGCGTACGAGATCCAGAATTGCGAGCTCTCTGGCCTTGCTGAGTACGCCTTCACTTCACGCCCATAGTCCAAGATCAATATTTTCGGATTGCTGACTAACTCGTATCTCTTGTCTGTGGTGCAGCCTCGCGACGGAGAACGATAATGTCCGGAGCCGGCTCGCGGCCTATGGCAACGACCTGCTCAGCTTTGGTGTCGACGGTCTTCGACTTGACGCCGCAAAGCGTGAGCTGCTTCTACTTTATGCGCCACTACTCTGTAGACTGACTGGTTGGTGGCACTAGACATGCCGGTGGCGGACATTTCCAACATTCTCTCTCGTTTGAACACGAACGGGAAGAAGTTGTACATCACCCAAGAAGTCGTATTTGGAGGTGGCCAGCCTGTGACTCCAAACGAATACGCCAAGCTCGGTACGTAAACTGTACAAATATCTTTCACTGCGATTCTGACTGCTGTCATCGTAATAGGTGATGTGCAGGAGTAAGTTGCGGCGGAGTCGATACGCGTCGCCTAATCCTGAAGATAATTTCATTACACAGATTCCGGTTCATGGACGCTCTGCGAGACGTGTTCCTCAAAGGTGCAAAGCTCTCAGACCTGAAGGACCTGGATAACAGAGGTGCAATAATTCAGTAGAGATGCACTATTAAAAGCTCATCAGACCAATCCAGGATGGGTATCCGGGTCGCAATCTAACGTCTTCGTAGCCAACCACGACTCCGAAAGAGTCAGCATACTTGCGCGCTCTTCCGCATCTCGACACTGACCATAACCATTATTCGCAGAACTCAGGCAACCTCAACGTGAACTCGCCATCCAACGCATACGTCCTCGCCTCCATCTTCTCCCTCGCGCACCCATACGGAACCCCCACCGTTCTTTCCAGTTACAGCTTCTC
This sequence comes from Daedaleopsis sinensis, assembly GCA_033807695.1. Classification (NCBI taxonomy): domain Eukaryota; kingdom Fungi; phylum Basidiomycota; class Agaricomycetes; order Polyporales; family Polyporaceae; genus Daedaleopsis; species Daedaleopsis sinensis. The sequence continues at coordinate 321,022 of CM066301.1, forward strand.
CAACACTGACGCCGGTCCCCCGAACGGCGGACACGGATCCTGCACGCAGAACGGCGGCGCGAACGGCTGGACGTGCCAGCACCGCTGGCAACAGATCTCCGGCATGGTGGGCTTCCGGAACGCCGTCGGAGGGGCGTCTATGACCAACTGGGTTGCTCCCTCGGCGCAGAGGATTGCTTTCGGGCGTGGTACGTGCTCTCGCTAGGCGGTGCTACTCTTGATGCATGATGACTGGGAGAGGGCTGACCGTCGCAACCGCTCAGGATCCGCCGGGTTTGTCGCGATCAACAACCAGGATTCGACGTGGTCGACTACATTCAAGACGTCCCTTCCGGATGGGACGTACTGCAACGTGATAGATGGAGGTCTGTCGAATGGACAGTGTACCGGCTCTTCGTCAGTACTTTCACTTGTGTTGCGGGGAAGAAGAGACTCATTCTTCCTATCGTTGCAGGTTCAAGGTCTCTGGTGGGTCATTCACTGCTACGGTCCCCCAGCGCGGGGCTATTGCTATTCATGTTGGGTCCAAACGCGCATGAGCGTGCTACTTTCATTGCTGTCGGATATATTTTTTTGGACTTGGCTAGCTTTGCGGACTTTGCTTTCTTCATGCTTTCCATAGGATACATCATCGGAGTAATAACTTGAAGCAGACATGAGTACCTCCATACTACTCACGGATTTCTACGAGATTTAAAGTCTCCTAGCTTTGCAGTAGCAATGAGGGTTGGGCTTGTAACCGCAGTAGCATGAATATAGCTGATGGGTAACCGGTAACCAGTCGTACTGCTAATGTAACATTGAGGGACTTCAATCTCAGCTTGGTCGCCGACCAAATACACGTGATCGCGCCCGAAGGTACGCGTCGTGCGTGGCGCGCGCCCGACAACGTTGTCCTCAACGTCGTCGGCAACGTCGAGCACGTCTCCGAGGCGACTTCTCTCGACATGCAAATCTCACTCAACTCTACCATCCCGGCTATACTCGCGTCTGCTCTCGCCCTTCATGGTCTGCGCAAACGCTCTCTGTCGCCGTCTGGCGCAGCCGCCGCATTCGCCGTCGGGTACACGATGATGGCAGTCCCGCTGGTCACTTTCGGAGTCTCGCTCATCGTCTTCTACCTAACTGGGTCCCGGGCCACGAAAGTAGGCAAGGCGCTGAAGCACAAGCTCGAGGAGGGCCATCAGGACGCGGGGTACAGGAACGCTGCGCAAGTCCTGTGCAACTCGCTCTCGGCCGCCCTCGCTGCGCTGTTATGGAGCTCGTTGTATGCGAGGGACTCGTGGGCCGCGACGCTGCTCGGCGCTGCAGGCGCGCGGGTGGGCGCGAAGGTGCCGTACGACCTGCAGCGGTGGTGTCCGCTCACGCCGCCGCCCGCGGCTGCGTTGAGTCGGACGTTGATATTCATTACTCTCGGGTGAGTCTTTTGCGTCGCGCTGGTATATCCACGAGAAAGTAAGTAAACTACCGCAGGCACTTCGCTTGCTGCTTGGGGGACACGCTCGCCTCGGAGCTCGGCATCCTCTCGCGTTCTCCCCCTATCCTCATCACGACTCTAAGACCTGTTCCCCCGGGGACAAACGGCGGGCTATCTACGATAGGAACGCTGGCATCCCTCGGAGGAGGAACGCTCATGGGCGTAACTGTCGCCCTCACGCTGGTATGGCAGAGTCCTGCGTGTCGTTCGCAGTGGACGGACGTTGTCGTGCCGCTCGTCCTCTGGGGCACTTTTGCTGGTGGCCTCGGGTCTCTGGTACGCCAACTCCTCTCATGCTACACGTCCCGTCAATGACGCTCGTTTCTGACTGCCAGCTCGACTCGCTTCTCGGCGCAACGCTTCAATGCACGCGCTACCTCAACACGACAAAACGTATCGTCACAGATGAGGGCGGCGCTCCCGCCCCCGGTGCTGATGTCAAAGTCATCAGCGGACTGGATCTCTTGACCAACAACCAGGTTAGTCGGTGCTTTCGCAGTCGTGATAATCCGGCGGTGAATAACCACGGTACTCGCAGGTCAACCTCGTATCATCTATAGTCACTGCTATGCTCCTAGGGGCCGTTGCTTAAGCCCATTCCATGTGAGTTGCTCATGATTCATGTCTCCGTGCGTATAGTCGACCTTGAGTGCTGTAACTTGTAAGAAACACTAGTTGTACTGTTGATTAAGGTAGGTATCGCACGTATCAGGCTTGTCGTACCAGTGCTCAGCCGCCTTCACTTTCAGAACTAGACATGTCAACGTTTCATTCACAACCACTTGCCGATGCATGCAACAACTCATCATGCAGATGCATGGAGCTGTCTGGTTGCCCATCATCATACGAGAAGTGAGGGTGAGATGGTAATCTTGGGTGAGTAAGGGGAGGATCGAACCATCGTAGAGGTCTGTCACAGCCTCCCATAGTCCATACTTACGGTCTTGCTTTGAGACTAAGTAACCCCATCGACCCATAACATAGGGTATCTTCGGACGTTGTTCGCTTCGCGAGGATGTTGCAAGCTGCAACGCTTGGAATAGTTCTGAATCACTTCAGTGAGTCTCTGCCTGTCGCCGCCGTTGTCATATCATCTTCTGACACACGACGAAGGCTTAGGATGTTCTCCATAGATAATGATGTCACCGGACGTCGGCGACGGTTAGCGAGACCATACAATAGCGTTGATATAACCCTAGTAAGTGTGCTCCTTGCGGCTGTGGAGCTTGCGGGCTTGTGAACGCATTGATACTTGTTGATACCATGCATCTATCTGGATTACATTTAACATGCAGCATGGTCGTCGACATCTGAAACACGATCGTCCAAACCTGTGCGCTTAAAATCAAGTTCTCCTCCACCCGTGCGTCTACTTTCATCCGTTACACGTGGTGTCCTGATCCGCCTCTCGACATTCACACTTGAGCTTTAGACTATAACGGCCTCCTAATGCCTTGTCCACCGATGCTCTCAAGTTACTGAGCGTCGTATGAGCGCTCCACAAAATAGGTTGAGGTGAGTTCTAGCGGCATCCGAAGCACGCATATGTTCTCCGGCGATCCGCTCAGACGCGTACGACATGCGCAATACGGGATGGCACGCCACTTTGCTTTCCGTGGCCGGCGTGCGCCCGAGGTTGCTTCCATATGGTTCAACCGACATTTGCTTTGCGATCATGGTGTCATTCGGCGTCGGTGATCACACTCACTACAGCTATCAACGTAGAGGTTCGGGGTCTCACTTCCGCGCGCGCATCACCGACTCACATCCCGCTTCCCACATGTGGTCACCGATCACCACCCAACCTCCGGCAACATGGCTGCGCAAAAGAAGCTCATTTTCATAGTGTGGCCTGGTGTGGCCCGTACACCGCACAAAGTCGGTTCATCGTCGGTCCGTCGGGTAGGATCGCGACACACGACTTCCAGTCGTGCTGTCACCCCACTTCCATATGATCTCCGCGGGTTCTTAGTGCTGGCACCGGTCGTATCTACCCCGTCGCGATAGACACCGCGTCCATCGTCATGATGCACGGCGCAGGCAATGACTCTGCACGACCATCTATAAAGACAGTGCACTGACGACGGCAACCACTCATCCCACCCTCCTCCCTCCTCCGCCCACCCCGTTCGTTCGACTTCGGCCACCATGTTCGCTCGCGGCCTGCTCCTCGTCTCGCTCATCACCATTGCCCTGAGCAAGCCCATGGCGCGCAACATGAAGCTTCACGAGGACCGCAAAGCCGCGCCCGAGGGCTTCACGCTCCGCGCGGCCGCCCAGCCTGAGGCGACGCTCAAGCTCCGTCTCGCTCTCGTGCAGAGCAACGTCGCCGAGCTGCAGAGCCGGCTCATCGACGTCAGCACGCCGTCCAGCTCGAACTATGGTCAGCACCTGTCGAAGGACGAGGTACGAGCGCGTGCCCATATGTCGGCTGCCGATGCTGATGAAGGCCCCACAGGTCGAGGAGCTCGTTGCTCCTAGCAAGGACAGCGTTGACGCGGTCAATGCTTGGCTTGCGGAGAACGGCATCACCGCGAAGACGATCTCGCCCGCTGGGGATTGGCTCGGGTTCGAGGTCCCGGTTAGCAAGGCGAACGAGCTCTTCGACGCGGACTTCTCCGTGTTCAAGCACGAGGACACGGGGGTAGAGGCGATCCGCACGCTCTCCTACTCGATCCCAGCTGAACTTCAGGGTCACCTTGACCTCGTCCACCCTACTGTCTCGTGAGTGAACTTCCTTTCGCTATCATGTTGCGGCGCTAACCCTCTACTCTGTGCAGCTTCCCGAGCCCGAGGCGTCAGCTTCCCGTCGTTTCTACTCCCCTCAAGGCGCAGGCAGCAGGATCTCAGAAGTCCACCGCTGATGGAGTGCCCGAGGAGTGCGCGACTACTATCACCCCCGCATGTCTGCAGGCATTGTACAACATCCCGACGACGGCGGCGACCCAGTCATCCAACAAGCTCGGGGTCACTGGCTTCATCGAGCAGTTCGCGAACGAGGCTGACCTTAAGGTGAGCTATGACCTCTCGGAGATCTATAAAATGCGCTACCCTTCTGCACGTTTAGTCGTTCTTGGGCGACTACCGTAAGGATATCGATTCTTCGACGACATTCACCCTGAAGACCCTGGACGGCGGCAAGAACTCCCAGAACGCCAGCCAAGCTGGCGTCGAAGCTGTACGTGACGCTCTGCGACGAGATGGCCGTTACATGACTTACACCGCGCATCGTTTTCCGCAGAACCTGGACATTCAATACACTATTGGCATTGCCACCGGCGTCCCCACGATCTTCTATTCGGTCGGAGAGGACTTCCAAGACGGCGACCTCGAGGGCTTCTTGGACATTATAAACACTCTTCTCTCCGAAACTGCACCCCCGAGCGTTGTGACCACCAGTTACGGGTCCGACGAAAAGACGATCTCCCGCAGCCTCGCTGTGTACGTCCTTCGTGGTGATTAGACGCCGTGCTACAGGGTACTAATATTGCACCTTCTTGTCTAGGAACCTCTGCAATGCCTATGCTCAACTCGGAGCGCGTGGCGTGTCGATCATCTTCGCGTCTGGTGACGGTGGAGTCGCCGGCTCTCGCAGTAGCTCTTGCACCAACTTCGTTCCGACGTTCCCCTCCGGCTGCCCCTTGTACGTGACCGCCCGTACCCCTAACGCCTCGCAGTCAGTAGCTCACTACCATACCCCATCAGCATGACCTCCGTCGGCGCGACGCAGGGCATCAACCCCGAGAAGGCAGTCGACTTCTCCTCCGGCGGTTTCTCCAACTACTTCGACATCCCCGACTACCAGACCAAGGCCGTCAAGGGCTACCTCTCTGCGCTCGGCTCGGAAAACTCGGGCAAGTTCAACGCGACCGGCCGCGGCTTCCCAGACGTCGCCGCGCAGGGCGTCAAGTACGAGGTCTACGTCGGGGGCAAGGTCGGCGCTGTCTCCGGCACGAGCGCGTCGAGCCCGCTCTTCGCGTCCGTCATCTCCCTCGTGAACGACCGCCTCGTTGCGGCGGGGAAGAGCCCGCTCGGGTTCCTCAACCCCTTCCTGTACTCGACCGGCGCGAGCGCGCTCAACGACATCACGAGCGGCTCGAATCCTGGCTGCGACACCGACGGCTTCCCTGCGAAGGCTGGGTGGGACCCCGTCACTGGACTCGGGACTCCCGATTTCGACAAGCTCCTCAAGGCGGCTGGCCTGTAACTTATCCCTTTCGCGTTCGTAGTTCGAAGAGTTCGAATGATACCCCCAAAATGTAACCTGTAGTATATGAATGGAGTTCCGCGCTAAATCCTTTCGCACAAGCTGTCAATTCAACTACCCGTGGGTCACCGGGAGTCACATATCGACAACGCGCGCGCGTATTGTTTTTGTTGCTGAGGAGCTGGATCTTTGTCGATGAGTACCTCCGCGTACGGCGGGATTTTAAGTTGGGTGAGTGTACCAAGTCCGACGGTAGACTACTCTCAACCTATGTTTTTCGCCATCCCTCGTCGGACGGATCGAACATCAGCATCGTTAGAATATGTTCAGTATTACCGCCTTGGCGACACAACACAACAGATGCAGGGTACTTACATCTTCAAGTTTGATGAAATGTACCATAGCCGCCGGCGATAATGATTGTAATGGCGCGAGGCTGTGCAGCATGCCCGAGTCGAAAAGTCGCCGCTCCGCCACTATCGCGAACCTTGCCCAGCCCCACGGTGGCAGTACTACATTATTGCTTCTGCATAAAGCACATCGCACGAACACCGCGCCGTAAACCGTGAGTTGTCCTCTTCCATTGCCCGGTCACCTCCTCGAATTCCAACAAACACAACCTTCGCCGCAATCGCCACCGCGGACCCCTCATGCCTGGCGGGCGCAAAAATCCCATACAGATGTCGCAAATTATCGGCACGCTCCACAACGCCGTGTCCCGCGCTAAAGTCGAGGCCAAGGACGCAGCGGCTGCGCTCACGGAAGACTGGCACGGTGTAGAAGGCCATTTTGTGGACCTCACGATCAAGTTCATCGGCGCCTCGGGCCTCCCGAAGATGGACGTCGTTGGGTCCGCAGACCCGTATTTCGTCGCAAAGCTCGACGACAAGCTCTCGTTTGTGTGAGTGTGTGCTTAGATCTTGTTGGGCTGCCACGCGCACATACTCGTGCTATTGCCAAGCCCGACTCGCCTTCACTTGATCTAATCTCCTTATTCTCGTGATCGGCTCCAGATCTACCGTCAAGCCCGATACACTCTCGCCAGTGTGGAACGAGTTGTGGAAAATTAGGAACGTCCCGACCTCCACCACGCTCGCCGTGGAGGTTCTCGACAAGGACGTGGGCAACATCACCGATGACCACATTGGCAAATTCTCAGTCACCGTGGCTGCTGGTGCGAAGGAATGCATCATCGAGAGCATAGGCTCATTACGGAAGAACCGGGGCACATTCTGGTTAAACGTGAGCTTCATTCTCTCGTCGCTGCTCCGACAATAACAAACCTCCGACCCTCGCGCGGGCCCCAGATCGAATCCACCCCTTCCACAGACCACAAGGCCGAGCGCAGACAATACATCTTCGACGGCCCCATCCGCTTCTCCCGCCACTTCTCCCCGACCATCGGCCGTCTCACGAACCTCAATGACACTCGTCTGTACTCCACATGGAAGATTTACATCAAGGGTGTGCGCATGTTTTTCGGGGACACGGTCCAGCATTGGAATCGCTCCTACAAGGCCGCACAGGCGATTTTCCAGGGCCCCGCCTCGATCGCCGTCCGCTCGTCTATTCAGGCAGGCCACCGCATGCTCTACGCACGCTCGACTACGAACGCGTTTGGAGTTATCAACGGCGCACAGGACGTCTTCCGCCTCCTGCTGCATGGCAATATCGGGCGACCCGAAGGCACCAGGAGTTCAGGGATCGTCTCCGCCGCGCCTCCGACGCCCTCTCCGTTCGCGCACCGCGTCAAGCCCGCGGTGTACACGTACATCATCGCGGTCGAGGACGACTCGTTCCGGTTCTCCGAGACGGGCGCGGCGTTCTTCGTCGACTTCGCGTCCAAGCACGCGCTGCACGCGAACTGCGCGCAGGCCGTGCGCTACTCGGGCGAGTTCCACCCGCGCCCCGCGGGCGGCTGGGAGCTCTTCTCGGACGAGACCGCAGACGACGCCGTCCGATGGGAGCTCGTGATCGACAACAACTCGGGCACGTACAGCCCGGACCCGCTCATGCTCGCGGACCTCAAGGAGCTGCTCGAATACAACTTCCCCGGGTTCACGATCCATGCTTGGGACCGTAACGACCCGCGCCTCGCCAGCAGCCGCGAGGCGTGCCGCGCGTATGCGCTGGAGAAGCGGGGCGTCGGCCAGGATGAGCTACAGCCCCACGCCGCGCCTGGGCAGGAGACGCTCTCGCAGTCCGCGCGGTCGAGCGGTCAACTGCTGCAGCCCAACGAGTATGGGGCACAGGTAGCGGAGGGGACGACCGTTGGGGAGTCCGTCACTCAGTCGTAGTGTTGTGGTCTTTATAAGCTATCGTATCTAACTTGTACTGATATGACCCATCTACTGTATCTGGCTACATGTATATTTGCCGCATGTACCTAAGTCTTGCGCATCTCTTGATTTTGTCTTGCCTTCACGCAATATACCTCAGGCCTTCCTTTAGCGAAAGTATGTACTGCTTATCATAACTTGCATGGCGTTGGGCCGTTGCCGTGGTCCTGCTTGACATTGATAAACACGGCATTGCGAGAGAATGGCTGCTCAAGGAACTAGCCTGTGTAGCAGAGCTCCAAGAAGGGTTCAACGTCACCGGTTGGTGGTAACAATGGCCTGCATGAAGTATGACCGCGACAGAGGCTGTGACAGCGTGATCGAAATGGAATAGTTACTCTTACCTGCAGCCTGTACGTATACTTAGAGTACTTAGTAGCAACGCATCGGACTTGTACCGGATGACGTCACCGCGAATCTTCGACACCGTCGCAACTATCGCCGAAGGGCTCAGTTGTTTGTGTACGACGGTCCATGTCAACGATGTTGATGCAAGTTGTCAAAGGCTGGACAGGGTTCGACGACGGAGGGTGCACTTAACCTCAGACCGCACGCCCGATGAAGTAATAACACTGCGACCTGGATGATCATTCTGACAACGGTGGTGATGCGATAACATGGGGGTGGGAATGACAGCAAGATATATACAGAACTCACCTCGGGCACGACGCGATGCGTGTGGAGCACGACATTCAGGCATGTATAACGACGAAACGGACGCCACGGGCGTGCGGTAGGGAACTAGTCCACTGTGCATTTACAGCATGGCGACATACGGATGAATGAGTAGCTGGACTAAGCAAACGGACGCACGTACGTATCAATCAATATGAATTGAAGCTTAGAAGGGTGATCGTGAAAGGGGGGATAGATGGGAGCAGGGTATGCCGGTTATAAGACTATGACAACAAATGTAATGGATACAGATGATTGCATGAAGGATGACGTTGATATAGTACAAAATTGCCTTCCAGCCTGCGCGCGCCGGACGATTAGCAGGAGACACGTAGGATGATATCAGCAGGTCGTAGATAGCTATAAGTTAGCACGCGACGCACCATTTTGCGGGTCACAAAACTAGGAAGAAAGGGTTGTCACATCACATCTCCATGTCATCATCCTCGTCCTCGTCTCCACTCCCAGCAGACATAGATAGAAGGACATCGTCCGCAGAGACTGACCGGCGCAGATGCGACGGTCTCCTCACAAGAGACGACGCTGTCGCCATCGCGAGCTTGTTCTCCAGCGGCCGACTCCGGTCGCGGCGCTTGAAGATCATGTGCGCGACAACATGGGCGATGCTCCGGGTCCAGCCTTTGCCCCCGCTGACCAGCGGAGGCAGCCCCTCCATGGGCGAGACCGGACTGTGCATCTTGAAGTCGAGTAAAGCGCCGATCTCCTTGGACCGCTGCTTCTGGAGCTTGCGCGTCCGGCGAGCCTCGGCGCGCATGTCCATCATGGAATGCAGTTCGCGTTTGCGAAGGCGCTTCTCCGCAGGGTCCGCGTCGGTACACATGACCGCGTCATCGCCATCGCTCTCGACAGCCGTTTCAGTACTGGCCTCCGCGTGCGACGGAGGAAGCAGGGCGCTGGCAGCAGTGGTAATGCGCTCGTTGAGATCCGCTTCGAGCATGCGAGCGGCGCGCTCCTGTGCGAGAGCGTGCTTCCGAAGGGCCCGGAGCTGGAGGAATTCGTCCACCTCGACGTTCACGGATTCGGGATCCAGTTGGATGTCCAGAAAGCCAAAGTCGTCCTCGTCCGGAGATGGAGAGCGAGCAAGTGGAAGGTCAGAGAGCGGTTGAAGGAAGAGACCGAGACCCGCCTGCGGTTGAGGCGCACCACCGAGTAGCGACGGCGATATCGTCTCCATCTGCGTAGCAGGTTGCTCCGCAGATGAAGGCGACATGGCGTCGTCCCCGAGCTCCGGAAGGGAGAGGTGTGGCGAATGCGGCGACCCTGGTTCCACGAGATCCTCCATATCGCAATCGGGCATGGAGAAAAGAGAACTGTGGGGGGAACGAGGAATAGGAGTGTACACCGCGTCTTCGTGGGGGAGGACAGGGTCATGAAGGTCGTTGAGTGGTCGTCGTGGAGATGGAGGAGGGAGCACTAATCTCTCATCGTCGTCTTCAGAAGGCATTTCGGTATCCGGATACTCAGCGTCGACATCCTCCGACGGTGGATGAAGCGATGGAATATAGAAGGTAGGAAAGAAAAGACTGTGATCCTCCGCATGAGGGGTAGGCTGAGGGTCGCAGGACGGCTTCCCGGTATACCAGTGGTCGTGCTGTCCATAGGGAGGTATCTCGAGCGGTGATAGTGGCGAGGGCTGTTGGGGATGAAAGGAAGAGGGGGGATTGAAGTCAAGAGGCGAACCAAGCTCGGGGAGTTGAAGAGAGAGACTGCCATGCTTCGGAGAAGATGACGTCGACAGGTCGAGAAACGTACTGGTGGGGCTGTACGACCAGTCCATTTCCGATCCCGCCGTCCAGCTGTCCGATGGGGGGGAGCTATCGGCAAGGCTCACGGGCGAGACTAAGGCATCGACTTCGTGAAGGGGACGTCGATTGCTGGCATCAAAGTCACCCGGTGCGAGGACACCATGGATGGAGACGAACGGCAAGGGTTCGTCCATACTCTGGGGAGAATGTAGACTCCATACCGACGTCGGTTCAATCAAGGAGTTCCCGACAAGAGAGCTGTCGGCTTCCACGCCATCCTGGCATCCTCCCTGGGGGTTGTATTCCTCGAACCCAGAGTCATCACGCACCGGTGGGAACAGTGGCGCTGGCACGCCTCCGTCCTCTCCATACCTCCAGCACTCTACTTCATGCTCCCCATTCTCCGGCAGTGCTGGGCAAGGCAGGTCCTTGGCTCCGACGAGTAGCGTTGGGGGCGGGGATAATGGCGCGATGTAACGAGCGCCATCGTGTGACATATCCTCGCGATCGGACGGTCGAAAGTCGTGACTTGAAGGTTCGCCGGGTACTTCGGGGAGTGGTACTGTCGATGCAAGTGTCGCGTCGGTGAGCGGGGGCGATGGGTAGGGCAGACCGAAGGGTGGTGGGATCGCGATGTCGCATGGGTGTGGCGAGGGTCGCCACGGTTGGAATTGGAGGTCGGGGCTCGCAGTTGAAGAAGAAAAAGAGTCGTCTTGAGGCGAGAAATGTGCCCCGCACGTAGTCATTATAATGGCGTTGTAGGTAGCCGTTGCTGTTGAAGGAGTTAGCGTGCTTTGTCACTGTTGTTGCTCGTTCCCGTTGGCGCTTGCTCACGATGGCGATACGAGCAAGAGCCGTGTGCTGGCAGCAGCTAAAACACTCACGATCTTCAGCAAGTTACTGAGCCATGTTTCCGTGCGGTAAGCCAGCGTAGACGACCTCGAGAGTGAGAGGAGACAAGCCCGGTCTTGCCCTGAGGCGCATGTTCCACATTCTTTGCGCCTCTTCATTGCGTGCCCCCAGACACCTCAGCTGGCGTCTTACACCGCCTCAAAATATTTACGCTTATGTCATAGCTACTTAAGCGCTCTTTAGTGGCTAGACATGAGTAAGTGACTGAGCAGGATAGGCATCAGTACGTTCAATTTCTATGAATCTTGGTCTGGGATGTGTGGTAGTGTAAGAGTACCTCAGAGAGCCAGCTGTGCTTAGACCTACTTGCTCAATGGCGATTTGAGAAGTGTCCGGAAGCCATACTAGACGCTCGTAAACATCCACTGTGTCACGTCTGCCCTTGTACTATGAAGATTGGTGCAAGTGTGGGTGGTTAAAACTTGAAATATCTCAACAACAAAGCTGTGCTCAATCCTACTTCCTCGAAGTTGCAACTTGGTCACTGTCAAGCCATAGACATGTACATGTCAGATCCGATATGGTAATATGCTCAGCTTTGGTAAGCACACTTCCCCGGCCCGGGAAATAAGGGTTTCCAGGGTCCTTCAGCCTTGCGTATCAAGTTGGATCATCTCCGGTGTGTGGGCGACGGGGGCGTTTTCGCCTTTACGAACCTGTGTTCTCTCATGCCATGCCCTGCCCAGTGCCTCCCCGCAATAATCTGCTGACTTCACGGCACGAAGACGATGCTCTTCCGATACTCTCGCAAGCATCCTCGAACCTCATACGCTGATAGTTCTCATCTTGCGCTCGCAGTCAAGGTCACTGGAATGTGGTTTGCACAGACACAAAAGAAGGATGCGCCCGAATCTGAGGATATCTCGCGTATCTATCTGTCTATGACCTGACCCCGCACGCACCCAACACGAGGCCGGCTTGCCTGTGCCCTGCCTATCTAGTCGCATCGATTTCAGCACCAGGCTTGTCTTCGGCAGTCGCTAGTTCGCTTTGCCCTTGCGGAATGTGTCAAGCGGCAGTCGACACGTTATGATTCTCGCCTCGCTCGCCTCGTCAGAACAGACAAAGGAAGTCGGACGGCTGTATCTCTAACCCTGCGCACCCTTCCCTTGCCCTTGCCCTGCCCTGCGCCGCTGCGCCAGCTCCCAAGCTCACGGCCACACGCAGGAAAATGAACGGAGAAGGTTAGCTGCGGGGCGGGGCGGTACCTTCATACTTCACGCCCGCATGAACCGGCCAGTCCAGATGCGCGAATGCAGTGCTGCGCCTCACGAGTGTCGAAACGTGGCCGCCGAGAAGGGCCCCTTGTTCGCTCGGTCCTCTAGAAGCCGGTCCTTCGACGGAGCGCGGATGGGGTTCGGGGCGTTCGAACGGTCGGTGGGAACATCTGTGCTGCATGTCCTCCGCTCATTGGCTCTGTTCGCAGATGAGGACGGTGGCACCACCGGCGTCCTCGACTTCTGTCAAATCGGATACTCGGGCCCTGACTAGAGCCTTCCAGTTAGAAGCCGAAGATGTGGGGCATGTACATGTGTATGTATGGACGCCCCGATCGTCTACGAGTACGCAAGTGGCGTGTACACACAGAGGACGATCCTCGTATGGACAACGAGCGACGACGATCACTGTTGAGGTACAGACCGGCTAAGTAGGCCTGGGACACGGATATGACGAAGGCACATGCAAAGAGAAGCCTCAGAAGCACCGTTAGTCTCGGGACGGAGGGTTCAGCGCACATCCCGAGGACTCCTGAATGGGGTCGAGAAGACCCTCGCTAATTCCCTCGCGGTTGCGAGGCATACCACGAGACCGGCTTTTGTCGCGTAAGATCCCGGTCGAGGATATGAAGGCGAATACGCCAGGACAATAGCACTACGGCCCTCCCACCTCGGGTCACCAGACCCCACTGCGGCCAGCGTCCATCGACATCGATGAGATTGCGCAAGGGCCAGTGCCTTCATAGTACCTAGGCACACCCGAGGCAGACCTCGAATGCGCCAACTTGAACTTACACTGTACAGATCGTAACCCCATACACCTCCTGCGGACCGTGATTAGAGGAGGCGTTCTTGGATGGGCGTCTGTACTACTATATCGGGAGCTCAGTGGGATGCGAGTCGCCGCCGCAGGTATATAATGGATTGGTTTACAGCTGCAACTGCCCGACGACAGAAACTCACCGCAACAGCTCTCAAAAGGCCTGGAATCACCCTTGAAAATGTCCCGGGCTTCGTGCTCTCGCTCATCGTGGGCTACATCACCGTGGCCGTGTTCTGGCACATGGTGAGCTTCTCGGTGAGCTCGAGCCCGAAAGCTTCGGACGAAAGAGGTGATAAGATCGTATTTCCAGGAACTTGAGCCCACGAGCGAGCCAGTCAGCACAAGATAAAGTCGATCGTGATCGTGCGCACCCCAGAGCCCACTTGAATCGCGGGCCGCCTACAAGCATCCTGTTGCAACCGTCGTCAGTCTCGCTGCGGCTGTGTGCTCTGCACCGCACACGTACCACTCTCCAGCTCGTATACACCGCCGGATTTCACGCCTCCTCGACCGATTTCGGGAGCGTTTCAAGCTACCGGGCGCTGCGACCAGCCATCGGATGTCGCCCGATTGAGTGCAGATGATATTACTGGTGAGTAAGACATGGTTCTCTGTGGACGAGAAAGATGCCGTCACAAGCGAATGCAGGCAGCATGCAGGTACCCAAAGAAAGGGCGCATGAACGAAAGATGTTCGGAGTAGTAAACGGATACTCAGCCGCTTACGCTGCCGTAAGAGACGGCTCCGCCGTGGACCAGTTTCGCAAGTGACACCTTGAGGTTCAGCCTGAGCTCGGGCTTGAGGCTCTCCTTGCTCGTCACCGGGTACGATATTCCAGCAAACTTCCAATAGATCGGGTTCTCGGTCGGCTCGAACTTGAACGAGGATATGAGGGTCGACATGACGACCTCTACGCACGGCGACGTGGTAAGTGGAAATGCGCGCCGATCAGAGAGCTCCGTCACTTACTCATCTCGAGCTGCCAGGGAGAACTTGAACCAACTACAATCCGAGCAAAACGTCAGTGTCAGGAGGAGGACGAAGGCATGGCGATTAGAAGACATACACTGTGCACGCGTGGCCCCCGCTGACGAACGTCACACTGCACAGATATGGCCATGAGCGCATAACCAGCAGATGCTCAACGTATCGGAGAGCAACTTGCAGGTGGTCGTAAACGCCGGGGATGTTCGCAAGCTCCACCGCGCGCGGCAGAGGCTTGAGCCAGCGGTCGGGCTTCCACTCGAACGCGTCCTCGCCCCAGAGCGCCTGGTTCGTGTCGCACAGCTACATCAGGCGTAGGTTGCAGAACATGAACGTGTCTATCCCGATTGGAAGATTGGGAGCTCGTGCATGACCGAGCCCTCGACGCCGCAGATGGGCTGCGCGAGCGGGAGGATGATGTCGCGCAAGGCTCTGGAGGTGCGACCGTCATCATCACGACAGCTGCAGGCAAGAGCGAAGTGCACCTATACTCTCCGGACCATGTTGATGGGCGAGTGGCTGAAGCAGCGCGGTGAGAATTATGCGTTGCAGCTGCATGCTGAGCATGCGTGGCGTCTGCTTCGCGTTCTGTGAGATTCGGTGCTGTGGAGCGAGATTTCTCTGTCTCCCAAGAATATGTCAACTCGAGCGACTTAATGGGCCCCAGCGTGTCGCTGCGAAGACTCCACCTCCGCCTTGGAGAGTTTGAGTATGAGAAGCGAAGACACCCGCGCGGCGCAGTTGATAGCAAGAGGTACGCACGTTGAGTAGTCCGCGACATCTCGTAAGTGATCGATCAGTTACGAAATATTCACAGCGCGCATAGAGAGCATACCTGAGGAAGCCTAGGAAACTCTGTCCAGAGGAAAATCTGCGAAGACTCGCCTTCAGAAGAGAGCGCGTAAGCGGCTGAGAAGCCTGCGAGGATCAGTGCGGCTGCTTGGCTGGAATGAGTCGTACCCCACGGGCCACAGAGTACTGGCGGTGGTCAGAAGGAAGTGGTCGATTTCTGGCCCTTGTCCTCGCATGTAGGCTCTGTCTAGGGTGAGATTGCGAAGCCCGCGCGTAGACCTAATTTCTTGAGCTAGCACGGCGCAAAGGAAATATTATGCATGTCGTCTATGCAGATACGCAGGAATCGGTCCGCAGATAGACAGATGTTGGCTCGCTGTAGAAGACCAGAGGTAGTGCCCCGAGATACTCAGGCTGAGAGTCGCCATGACGCCCGGATAATCCGGGGT
This sequence comes from Daedaleopsis sinensis, assembly GCA_033807695.1. Taxonomy (NCBI): domain Eukaryota; kingdom Fungi; phylum Basidiomycota; class Agaricomycetes; order Polyporales; family Polyporaceae; genus Daedaleopsis; species Daedaleopsis sinensis. Next base: position 336,663 of record CM066301.1, read on the forward strand.
AGTAGTACTGTCAACGCCAACCTCTACGAGAATCGTGTCGTCATCCTGCCGGAGGAGGAGTTCGAGCAAGTACGCTCACGCGGAGCAGGAGGCAGAGAGAGTACAGCAGTCAGACAGTGTGAATACACCTTTCTGCTGCCTTGCTGGCAGTGTAGATTATCTCGTGGGTAATAGTAAGGTGGGCAGCGTAATACTAGGAGCTCTCAGTAGCGGGAAAGTGACTCACCGCTCAGGTTTGGGCCAGTAGTCAGCATTTTAGTCGGTGTCTTGAATGATTGAACCCGCGGTCACGGTGCCACGGTGTTTTCACGACCCTCGTCATGGGGGAAGGAAGAGACCAAGTCGACCGTTGGGGGCAAGCTACTAGAAATCACAGGCGGTAAACCGTGGGAATAAAATATGGCTATCCGATAAATAAATAGATAATACACCATTGCATACTTACTCTCCTCCTAGGACCGTCAATCCCCCTCGTACAAGCCCCCCTCTCAGAGTGCTTTGACCTTGAGGAGTAGCTCGGGTTTCCTGCTCTCCTCACCCATCGTCGGATAGATGACCACCGACGAGTTCCACACGACCGGCTTGTGCGCCTCGCTCAACTCGAAAGAGAACGAGGTGAGGAAGACGGCCAGGACGACCTCTGTTAATCGATGTCGTTCAATATCGCCCGAGGACGCCACAGAGAGAATAACTGCTTACTCATTTCCAGCTGAGAGAACTTGAACCCGCTGTAGGCGAACCTGGCGTCAGCACCTTGCACAACGAGAGTCAAATTGCGGATACGCACATGCACGACCTCACGCCCCCCGAGAACGTCATCCTGTCATCATCAAATCACATCAAAGTCAGCACGCCGTAGCACGCCGTACTGAGCGCGCCCACTCGAACCAAGACTCACAAGTTCGCGTATACCCCGGGCAGCCGCGCTTCCTCCAAGACGGCGGGGAGCGGCTTGAGCCAGCGCTCGGGCTTCCATTCGTCAACGTCCTCGCCCCAGAGCGCCTTGTTGCTGTTGCTCCCCTGCAGGTGAGCGTGCACGACCACGCCGCGCGGGACGATGATCTCGTGCATGAGCGCGCCGTTGCGCCCGCGTACGGGCTCGGACAGCGGGAGCACAACTTCCTTGTTCGCACTGCCCGAGTATCAGCGCCGGGAGCAGTAGAGGGAGAAAGGGAGGTAGAAAAAGGAAGGCTTACGTGCGGGAGATGAGGAGAACGGGGGAGAAGAGCCGGAGCGTCTCGCGGCAGACGGCATCGAGGTAGGGGAGCTTGACGAGGTCGTCGTGGTGCATGTCGGTCGTTCCCCCGTCGGTCGCTTCCATGAGCTCGGCGCGCAGCTTCCTTTGGACGTCTTGATGAATGGCGAGCTGATGGAGGATACGGGAGAGAGCGTTCGAGGTAGTGTCCATTCCGGCGAGGATGAAGGTCCTGTCAATTGCATTAGGTCGGATTATGTCAAGGAGGCGTGAATCTCAGTGATATAGACATACGAGGTTTGCGCAAGTATCTCTTCGTCGCTCATCTTCTCCTCATTCGTTGCAGCCATGTTCGCTTTCACTATAGTCCCGCATCAGACTGCTGGATTCACTCCATAGATTGTGTGGTACTCACGGCAGATGCTCATGATATCCTTCCCCTCTCCTACCTGCGCGAGCATAGCCGCATCTCCATTACGGAGCGCCTCCTTCCGCTCCTCGACGATCTCCTTCGAGCGCTGAAACATCGTCTCCGAGATGTCGAGGACTTGCTGGAGAGCGCGGTGCGGGACTAGCCGGAGCACCCGCCGTATCGTATGATGGTTCGGGAAGATGTACGAGAGCCTGTCGATGGCGAATGGGAGCAGCGGCACGCGGCTCGCGACAGGGCTGCAAGGGAGCAAAAGATGTCAATCACGGGCTAGGGATATATCGTAAGTTGTAATCAAGGACTAACAAGAGAAGTTTGAGCGACTCTCCATACTTGTCAGAGGCATCGTCGGAGAAGTTGTCAAAGGAGTACCCGAGCCCGGCTTGTCCGAGCATCTCCAGCGTAAGGCGTCCGTTCCAGCCGTTTATATCCAGCACCGTCGCCGAGCCGTCTGCCGGCAAGCGGCTCTTGATGGCGGCTTGGACCTAGATTGCACAATGAGCTTCAGTCAGTTTGTCACCTCCTGCGAGCCCTGTGGTTGCGTACCCTGTGAGCGACACCCCAAAAGATGTGGGTCATGTTGCGCAGGTGCGCAACGGAGAATATCGGGTTGAGGAGCTTACGCTGACGACGGTGCTGTGCGGCGCGAGTAGACAGCACGCCTGGGCCGAGGAGTGTGGTGAACATGCTATGAGCAAAGAAGGGTGTCACGTCGGCATCTGTCGATAGAGGGCTTAACCACCTACTTGGATGGTGCGAGGCCCTTTTGGAGAAACTCCTGGTCCTTGATCAGCATGGAGTGTAATGCTCGGGGATCGTGGATAAGGATGATACGCCGCTGATGATGTATCCGAATGAGACATGTGCAGCGTCGATATAGGTGACTTGAAACGTACGCCAAAGATACTTCGCAACAGGGTCACAGGTCCATAGGTAGACGCGACAGCAGCCAGATGCTTCCAACGGTAACGACCACCAAGCTCGGTGTTTCCTACGATCAAAGGAGGATGAGAACTTGAAAGCTCCCTTGATAAGCCTCAAGAGAGCGACACTCACCTCGTAAGAAGGATGTTGGCGGCGGGCCAGGTAGGTTGTCCAAGGAGTACCTCACGAGGTAATTGTAGAACACCCGCCACAGCAGATAGGCAACCGCTGAGAGTGCGGTCACAACCAGAGTCTGGGGCGAAATATCGAAGGGGAGAGCACGAGTCATTGTGGTGGTGTTGCGGTCAACAGCAGGCAGTCCCACAGCCTGGTATTATACTCAAATACGCCGCGGGCGCTGTTCCGGATGGCATGCTCCTGTCTCTTCAAGTTCCTGTGTGTCGCTCGGCCCGTCGTACTGAGCGTCAACGATAGCAGGATAGGACCTTCCCTGGGCCTGAGAGCGCACCGGGCTGTGCGGCAGTTAAGTCCGTCAGAGGGATATGAAAAGAAAGCGAAAGACGCACACTTAAAATACCCGTACCGGATGTTAGATGCGTGATTTATCGCCGAAAGCGTCGCAGTCTGCCTTAAAGCGGTTCTGGGCGGTGTCGAAGCATGGCGTTCCTGGACTCGGCCACAAGGTAGTCGAACTGAAGAGCTATAGACTTTAGCGCAGGGCAGCGCGGCGGGGAGTTACACTTATAAGGTTGCCGAGTGCGCCGAGACTGTCATGGTTATTGACAGGTTGATTCGTCTGAATTCTGCAATGAGTGTCTGGAAAGGTTCGTCGAAGCTGGTAATATATACGGCCCGTGTGCTGCGTGGCTCTGTTTTGAATGGCAGAGCATGATCTCTATTTCACCTGGCCAAGCCATGATGGATGCAGCGTGGATGCAGCACTCCTGACAGCCTGCTACGGCCTTTGCACTGGACGTGCGCTAGACTATAGGCGAAGGTCCAAGGAGGAGCTCGAGTGATATGATAGATCCGTCATGTCCGCACCCGTCGTGACGGTCTGTGATAGACCGGGTCCTGCTCACAGTTGCATTCGGCCGACAGCTTGTGTGTTCGGAAGAGGAGGCCGAACGATCGTCGTCCAAGATGGATCCGAGAACCGCGTACCGATAGGATAATTGCTGTGAGTAACTGCCCGCTGGAAATACGGGAGGGTACTTATGGTCATAATGGTGGTTCTGGACATGATCACGACCTATCCGGCGCCTACCAATGTTGGCTGCCGGCGATGGCCGGTAGGTGCCGGTGGGCACTGCCGAGGTCCGCCGAGTGAGTCACGGCTATTGACTCAATCTCCCGAAATTGCTTGGGTAGTAATCAGGCCTGTTGTCACTAGTCACGGTGTTAAACCATTTCGGGACGTTGAACGTTGACTACATATGTAGTTTCGTACATACACATGTGGGTGTCAATTCCTGCGCTTTCTGCGCTAGCTGCAATACCGTGACGAGCACGGCGGTCACAAATCTGATGCGGCAACGCGTCTCTTGAAACTGGTTCGGAGACGATCTTGAAGAACACGGGCCCGGGATAGATCATAGAAAGCGAGGGTTGGATTTGGGCTGTAAACTCCCGGATGATACTCTTACATTTCAAGGGACCAAGGGCGCTCATGGCGAGAACATCTCGCACGGCAAATAGAATTACTCAAGCCGGCAGGCGAAAGTCCATTAATATTACACGAGTCCGAACGTCTACAGTAGCACATTCCCGCAAATATCCAGTCGACACAACCCCTGCTACTCATATTCATAGAGCCTTCACCTTGAGCAGCATCTCCGGCTTCCTGCTTTCCTCGCCCATAGTCGGGTAGATGACAGCAGACGAGTTCCATACAATCGGCTTGTCCGAGTCGCTGAGCTCGAACGAGAAGGACGTGAGGAGAACCGCCAGAACGACCTCTGTTTGCTCGATACCGTTCAGCGCTATTCCCCCAGGGAAGGAAACAAGGCACTTACTCATCTCGAGCTGCGAAAACTTGAATCCACTGGAAAAGCACGGTCAGCGTTGCCCGACAATCAGACTGTGCACAATTAGGACGCACATGCAAGACCTGACGCCCCCGGAGAACGTCATCCTAACATTATAAATTCAGTGCCTCGCACAGCCGCAGCATTCGCACCGTGCACTCACAGATTCGCGTACACCCCAGGGAGGCGTGCCTCCTCGAGCACGGCCGGGAGCGGCTTGAGCCAGCGCTCGGGCTTCCACTCGTCGACGTCCTCGCCCCAGAGCGCCTTGTTGCTGTTGCTCGCCTGGAGATGCGCGAGCACAACCGCGCCTCGCGGGATGACGAGGTCCTCCATGAGCGCGCCGTTGCGTCCGCGCACGGGCTCGGACAGCGGGAGCGCGAGCTCCTTCGTCGCGCTGCCGGAGCCTGGGTTAGAGCCTGTCGGGTAGAGCGGACGACTCGGGAAGCACTCACGTGCGAGCGATGAGAAGGACTGGGGCGAAGACCCTGAGTGTCTCGCGGCAGACCGCATCCAGGTAGGGCAGCTTGACGATGTCGTCGTGGTGCAGATCCGTCACACCGCCGCCCGTTGCCTCCATCAGCTCAGCGCGAAGCTTGTGCTGGACTTCTGGGTGTGTGGCGAGCTGGTGGAGGATCCGGGATAGCGCGTTTGAGGTAGTGTCCATGCCTGCGAGGATGAATGTCCTGGAGGATGGATGGTCAGATCCGATGCAGCGGAGGCATATATACAACCGTACGAAGTCTGGGCGAGAATCTCCTCATCACTCATCTTCTCCTCATCCGCGGCAGCCATGTTTGCTTTGACTGGTGTGGTATCAGCATCTGAGGCGTAGTAGAAGAAATTAACGGGACTTACGGCAGATACTCATAATGTCCTTGCCCTCTCCTACCTGCTCGAGGAGAGCCGCGTCGCCCTTCCGCATCGCCTCCTTCCTCTCGTTGATTATCTCCTGCGAGCGCCTGAACATCGTGTCCGAGATATCCAGGATCTCCCGAAGTGCGCGATTCGGGTACAGACGGAGAACGCGTCGAATGTTCTCGTTAGATAGCACCCACGACAGGTTCTCGATGGCGAAAGTGAGAACGCGGACTCGACTCGCAACAGGGCTGCAAGAGACGAGAGGTGAGAGAATGAGATAGAAACGGGACTAGGACTCACAAAAAGAGCTTCAGAGATTCGCCGTATGCATCAGTAGAGTCGTCCGAGAAGTCGTCGAAGGAGTATCCTAGTCCGGCCTGTCCGAGCATCTCAAGCGTGATGCGTCCGTTCCAGCCGTTCATATCTATCACAGCGGCCGAGCCATCGGTCGGCAGGCGGCTCTTGATTGCGGCTTGAACCTAGATTATCAGGTGAGCTCGCAGCTCTCATGTCATGGTGAGCGCAGTTCTCCGTGCCTTGTGAGCGATTCCCCAGAAAAGGTGGGTCATGTTGCGCAGGTGAGCCACGGAGAACACCGGGTTAAGCAGCTTGCGCTGTCTGCGGTGCTGCGTCGCACGTGTTGACAAGACACCGGGTCCGAGGAGCGTAGTAAACAAGCTGCGCGCGATATCGTCATTAGCTCGTGGCAGTTTAAGTGAGGGGTTCAGCACCTACTTCGATGGCGCAAGACCTTTCTGGAGGAACTCCTGGTCCTTGATCAGCACGCTGTGCAGGGCTCTGGGATCGTGCAGGAGAATGAGGCGCCGCTGAACAAAGGACGTGAGATTTCGGCGACCGCGCAAGCCATTGCACACGCACGCCAAAGATCCCTCTAAGAAGGGTGACCGGACCGTATGTAGAGGCTACGGCCGCTAACTTCCTCCAACTCTGGCGATGGCCAAACTCGGCGGCGTTGCCTGTCAAATAAGAGCGTGAGCATCCACATTTGTCCACGTCGCGCACAGGAATAGCCCTCACCGAGGAAAAGGGATGTCGGAGGAGGACCAGGCAGGTTGTCCACCGGGTACGTTACCAGGAAGTTATAGAAAATGCGCCATAGTGCGTAGAGAGATCCTACCGCCAGTGCGGCGACGATAGTCGCCGGTGAGATGCTGATTGTCATGGTCGGGCTTGAAGGTCGTAGACACCGGCGCCTAGTGAACCGGGACTCAGCACTGACTGGCAGACGGATCGACAAGCGTGGTAATATACTCCTATCGGCTGCGGGGCGCTCCACCGCCTTCCGTTCCCAGGCCGGATGTTTTGCTATGATGAGGTGTCTAGACATCCGAACCCACTCGGGCTATGCAGTGGGACCTGGGTACTGCGCCCTGAGTCTCCCTGAGTGCGCCCGAATTTCATACCTTCATGTCAATGTCATGCGTTCTCGCAGCTATGTATTGGTAATACTTACTTGGTCGAAGCGCTGACGTGGTCGGCACTTAGTATGACGGCTGCTGGCTCCCCGTTCAGACCACGCTACAAACGTAGTATGTGAGCACTGATGATTCCCGAGTACCGGGGCCTGCTGCCGGGATTTCGGATAAGGTGGCACATACCTTCAAATTCATGACAATAGCTTAGTAAGCCAGGGGCATGGTCACCACGAGCACCGGTGAAGCTCGCAATATGATCAATCCTAATAGTACTACGTCGTGACCTCGCGGTTTGAGTGAACTTAAGTTACAGTCTAACTCGAACTTTGCTAAAACTTGTTGAAGCCGCCAACCGTAACGCCGTGACTCACGCCCTCGGAAAACGCGGCCGCCGACCAGTCATGGCAGTTGACGCACATCTGAGCCAAATAAATATTCATGGTATTACGGGACGAGCGCTTGAGTACGATCTAATTGCCCCTCCTTCTTGACTACGATCGTGCGTTTCAGCGTGACTTACATTCAAGGTACAGGAGAAATAATTGTCTTCGCGGACTAGTAGTGAACCATTCGGCCGTCTCCAGACAGAGCCTACGCATAGAACATGGTCCGTCATGAAATATTGATATGAGCCTACTACTTATGCAACTGACTGAGAATATTAATGCTCAGCTTTCAGACTCTACGATCTTCTCTGACGGCTGGAAGTTCGACGTGAACATAATCGGCAACCTGGAGGACATGGTCGCTCTCAGCAGGCTCCCCAAGCCAAGGAATATCCCCTCGTGGGCCCTCGCAAGGGCCGAAGAATTGCATCCGAGTCGCCGTGCATCCGACTTACGCTCACTTTACAATGCCACACTCTCGATCCATAAATTACCCCCTGAGCTCCTGTCGATGGTACTCGCAACTGCGTGCGCGACAATCAATGACTCCTTATCCATTAGGGCAGTCTGTCGTCATTGGAACGTTACCTTGCTAGCAAATCCCCGGGTCTGGGTGGAACTGATTCGCTCTGTGTACTGGCACACCACTACCCTTTCTCACTCATCAGGGAGAATGAGAGCCCCGCACCTACTATTGGAGAAAGCACTTGATCGGTCGGGATCTCTCCCTCTCAATATCCGCATGGGTAACCCGACCGACGCGACACTGGACCTTCTTTCTCCCTTCCTCCAGAAACTCGTCACGCTAGAAATCGATCAGATTCGAGTGGACACACCGATGATTGCTATCAAAGACGCATTGACTTCCGGCGACATGTGCCATCTCTCCCGGCTGGTCCTACTCGAGCGCAATAATCATGAACGAGGAGCAATGTCGATATCATGGGATCTCGAGCCCAAGCTCCCGGCTCTTAAGAGCCTGCACCTCTCCCAAGGCCTGTTCCATCCCAATCTCATTGTCGACACTCTCGTCGATCTCAAGCTCACACTCGTCCCTCTCAACACCCTCGTCCATGTTCTAGCTCGATGCCAGGCCCTCGAGGCGCTATCCCTCTTAGGAGCTTCAATTAAGTACGAAGTACCAGACGCCGACGGTGATATACTCGTCACTCTGCCGCAGTTGCGCAAGTTACACATCTGCTACCCGGCTGTGGACTTCTCCTATGTGTTTGCATGCCTCGACATACCCCGGGCCTCTGTTCATCTTATCATCGACAATACCTCTCCGGGAAGTACCTTTGGCGGTGTGATGAACGTCGCCTATCCGCACGGCCTTCCTCCTGTAGATCGCGTCGCGATCGAGTTTCTCGAGGGATACAGTGACATCATCCTCTCTATACACTACTTTCAGGGGCACGCACCGCGTCTCACTGTTAACGTGGGCCTCTCAACAACGGACGATCTCGAAGCTCTAAACGGCCTCCTCTCCCTTTCCACGACCTCCTGTACCACGCTAACGGTCAATATGCACGACTGCCCATATTACTTCCGCATATCGCCGAAAACATGGTCCGACATCCTGCACAACATCCCCAATCTCCGCCGTTTAGAACTCATAGACGACTCGTATGAACTGGGCCTAGACCTGGTCGCACAGCCATTCTTGACCGAGACGCATACGCCGGCCAGTGAGCTTACACTGGCGTTCGTGTTCCTCACTATGACAGCTCCGTTCTATGGTGAGGCTCCAGGTCGCGAGGCATCCGCCGAATTGCACCAGCTAGGAGAAGCTCTCGAGACATTCCTACGGGGTTTGAAGAGGCGCTTGGGACGGCTGGAGTTTTATGCGACCACGGAGACGAGCTCAGAGGGGCTCCTCAGGATCAGCCTGGGTGAGAAGAAGTTGTTGCCCCGAGAACGCTGCGAAGATTTTTTTGGACCGGAGCGTATTGCTGCGCTGAAGGAATTGGTCGATGTCTTGGTTCTTTGATAGGATAGTCGCGATCGACAGTTAGTGGTACGTGCTTGCAGCAGTATGGTCGGATAAGTCATTGACTCCGGAGTTGCAGGAAGGTGACAGTGACTGGGGCCGGGCCAACCATTTCTCAGCCTGCTAGGACCACACGGGGATCTTCAGTACCCAATAATGTGAGTTGCAGAAAAGATATGCCCGAACTCGCGTGTTGACTTTGAGTTTCAAGGCAGAGATGTTATGCAGATATACTAGAACAGTGACACGTATCTGCGGACTGGGCCCTTCCAATCAGCCTTCCTCGATCAATGTCGCGGTTCACCACTAACAAGGCTTCAATTATAAGGACTTAGTACGTAGGAGAACAGCAACAGACGTTCAACGAGAGAGTTCAAAGGTGCAGTCATTAGCGAGTGTAAGTATGGGTCCTTGATATCGCATTTTCGTCCCTAGAGCCTCGCCTCAGTCGAGCTCAACAGTGAAGCCCGACTTGAATGGCAGGTCGAGCGGGACGTATACCACGCCCGCTTCCGCGTCAAACGCAGTTGCTTTGCCCGAGAGCTTCTTCCCGTTCACCTTCACGCTCTTCGGCGCGCTCTTCACGCCCGCGAACCGCACGCGCGCCACGTTCACGCCCGTCGGGTACGCGAATGAGCCCTTGACGGTGAGCTTGCCGCCCTTGAATGCGAAGCTGACGTTCGTCGTCCTCTTCTGCGTGATCGACACGCCGTCGTCGACGTACAGCGAGCCGGCCGCGGTTCCCTTCGCGTCGGGCACGACGACGAGCTCGAAGTCGGTCTTGCGCAGCTCTTCCGTCGTCATCGCGCTCTGCGCACGCAGGGGCAGGACGGCGCCGCCCTTGATCGAGACGGGGATCGTCGTGAAGTTGACGTTCTGGAGCGTGACGTGCCCGTTGCCCTGCGTCGCGGCGAGCGTGTGGAAGTCGTAGAAGAGCTCGTTCGGGTAGTACACGTCGACGGTCGTCGCGTTCTCGGCGATGACGGGCGAGACGAGGACAGAGGGCCCGAAGAAGAACTGGGTGTCGATCGCGAAGGTGTTCGCGTCCTTGGGGAACTCGTACCAAAGCGGGCGGAGGACGGGCGAGCCGTCCGTCTGCGCCTGGTGGAACGCGGTGTAGAGGTAGTCGAGCAGGCGGTAGCGCATGTCGAGCGCGTTCTTAGCCGCGAGCGCGGTCGTAGGCCAGCGGTAGAACTCCTGGCTGATGGAGGTGTCGCTATTGTGCTATGATTCGCTGTTAGCATACGAGTCGCTATGGGCAGGACGCGCAGCACTCACGTTGCGCATGAAGGGGTAGAACGCGCCGAGCATGGCCCAGCGCGAGCACAAGGCCTCCGTCGTGTTGTCGGCGTACCCACAAATGTCGGCGCCAACCATCGGGACGTGGTACACACCCGCCATGCCGAGAATGCCAGAGATCGACTGCTTGTAGTGCGCCCACTGGGAGAAGTTGTCGCCCAGCCACTTCCCGACGTGGCTCCCTGCACCAGCGAACGTCGAACGGGTGATGACGAGCGTACGGAGACCAGGGCGGCGCGTGAGCATCGCGTTGTGTGTGGCAGTCGACATCATTGTTCCGAAGAGGTTGTGCGTGTCGTACTCGATCAGGCCGTTCGCATGAACCGCATCGGTCTGTAAGAAGGATTCGTTAGGGATCATCGTGCATAACGAACAGATCAGCAACCCGCACGTAGGCAGTCTTGTCTGAGAGCGCGCCGGTGGGAACATCATCCGCGATAGCGTAGGGCGGAGCAAGAACGTCCTCGCCCGTGTGGTCGACACGCTTCTGCAGGGTCTGGCCGAGGATGGGCGCATTGGGGTCCGGAGGGGCCTCCGCGCGCGGGGGAGGAAGGTTCTGCTGGATCGCTTGCGCGAAGGGGTCCGTGCAAGGGTAGTTGCAGAACTGCAACGTCAATGTCAGCGACATACTACGACATCAAAAGAACGCGAGGCGGGGCTTACGCTTGAAGGCTCGTTCATGTCGATCCATGCGCCGTCGATATCAAGACCGGTATCCGGGTTGAAGAAGATCTTAAACTCGTTATCCCAGTAGCTGCACAGAACTTTTGATCAATAAGCAACCGCGACTCAGTCGTGTTGAATACGCACTTCTGAGTCTTTTCGTTGAACCAGTCAGGGTAAACAGTCACGCCGGGCCAGACAGCACCGAGGAAGGGGCTGCTACCATTCGCAGCCTTCAGCCAAATGTCTGCCTCGGTACCGCGGTCGTACGGGCCGTAGTTCGAGTTCGGAGCATAGGCGACGGCGGGATCGACCATGACAACTAGACACACCCTATCAGCGACATAGTCTATGGAGTCGAGGAGTAATCTCTGTACGTACTGTACCTCTGGTCGTGTGCGTGCAAGTAGTCGACGATCTCGCGCATGCGCTTGACCGGGAAGTAGTCTGGTGATAAGGTGAAGACACGACGCGCATCCATGTAGTCTACGCCACGTACATTAGTAAGTCATATCATGCGCATGATGAATCATTAACGTACCAATGTCAGTCCACATCGTCTCGAGAGGAATGCCTGCTGCGGAGTAGCTCGTGATCACATCGGCAACGTCAATATAATCTATTGAGACAAGATCAGAGCGAAGTCAGACGACCAGAACGGCTAGTTTGACCCACTCTGGTAGCCGAAACGACACTGGTGGAGACCGAAAGACCAGTAGGGCACCTCCGCAGGGGTGCCAACGATGTCCGCATACTGGCGTACGACCTCCGTCGGGTCGCTCTCGTCGCCCGCAAGGAAGTAGAAGTCGAGTACACCACCGATGACGTTGTACTCGAGCGTCGTGCCCAGGCCCTCGCTGTCGTCGATCTTGATGTCCATACCATTAGAGTTGGCTAGGAACACACCGTGCGTGCCCGTGGTGCGATGCTCGTAGTAGATGGGGTGGTTCCCGTACAGGTTCGTGCCCTGCGGGACACCGTATGCGTCGCGGGACCACATAGTACGCGTGTAGTTGTGCGTGGGCAGGCGGAAGGAATCTGTGTGCTCGCCCAGGCCGTAGAGGTTCGCATCCGTGGGGAGGTTTGTCTTCACGCGCAAGTACTGCGGCTCAAAGATGATCGGGTGCGATGCAGTCGAGAACAGAACTTCGTAGGTCTTGGTGCGGTAGACGGAAAACGCGAAAGGGGACGTAGTATAGTTGAAGCGGATGTCCGAGTTCAACGGGCCGTAGGACAAGTTTTCTTTCGGGCGGGGCAAGACCGACTCGGGGATTTCATACCGCTTGTCTGCAGGATCAGTGATCTTGACGCGAATACGATCCTCTGTACCACAAAGGAGTCATTAGCTAGCTCTTAGTCACTGCTTCTACGCGGCTGGCGATGCTGGGGAATTTTGATGGACACGCTCACGTGACCATTACCCAAAGCGCGATGCTTTGTAGAGACGCGTCTTGATAGCAGAAGCCGCGCGGGACCACAGCAGCGCTATGAGTTGTGAGCTGTGACAGTATAGGCCAGTCAGAAGAGCAGGATCACCGCTCCTCAAACGGCGAGGGGGGCCCGGTCTATGCCACGGAGCGTGACAGAGAAGGTGCAGGGAATTCCGAGTTCGTGGACCTCGTGCACAAGAAGACAGCGACCAACAGCTGACCATTCGCATGGCCGAGCCCCGCCAAGTACGGCATCGGCGTCACTGAGTCTCTCCAAGGCGAACGACCCCGTCTCCAGGAGATAACAAGAGCTAAGAGACGAAGACTCACGGTTCTCATATGTGACCTCGAGCTTGAGCTTTTCAATGTCCGGGCCAAACACATTGCACGGCTCTCCAGCGAGGACGAGATCGGCATGTAGCGTATGCCCCAGATTTACGACGTTCTTCGCGTTGTAGCCAGGGCAGGCATCGAGAACCTTCGGGTCGGTGACCGTCGCCCCAGCCAAACGGACGAGCTGGCCGAGAAGCGCAAACTTGAGGGCCGCACGAAGATGCATGGCTGGCAGAGTGAGCTCGGCACAGACGCGGACGCAGGCGCAAGTGAAGAAAGTACAAGCTCACGAAGCGGGGACGAGGTGAACGACGTGTGTGGTATATAAGGTGTCGCGAACGCTGGTTTCGCGCGGCCTGAAATCACGGTTTCGGTTTGCAAATTCGCGCCGTTTACGGTTTGACCTCGTTTGACTGGCTTCTCCGCGCCGCCGTGTGGCCGAAGATCGCTCACTTGACCAGACTCGACCTCGTTCAGGTGCGCCGAGAGCCATGTGACGTTGATGTAAGTGCCTGGAATTGTGCACATCTGATAGCCGCCAGGCCGCCTTCATGGCGCCTTCTGCTTGTGGAGGTTCAAGTGACTCGGGCCCGCAGTGCTCCCGGCATCGTTATGCACCAGCGGGACAAGGAATGCAATGGAAGTCATACTTGCTAACCGCAAGGTTCGCACCGCGCAACCCATAAGCCTCCTGTCAGGCAAGGAATGTGTAAGCGCGAAATCATCTTGCGATGTGACACGGAACAAGCATGACCTGCCTCCTCCTCCAAGTCTTGGCTCTGGCATGCAGGAGTATAGGGTACGTATGAGGTTGATAAATCTTGGAGTCTAACACTGACAACTGCTGTTTTGAATCCGTGTTGCGGGAAGCAGGAGCCTTTCCCAATGCCTATCGGGTGCTAACGTTGATACGTCGAAAGATCGCAACTTGATCCTGTTTACAACCAAGAGATCCATGACTCGGATAGTATAAAGCCTGCTTCAAGTTGTGCGTGTGATAGGTCTTTATACCATCTGTGTACGCAGGCAGATTGGGCATTGAGTAAAAGTGTATGAACTCGGCAATTCCAACACTTGCTGCAGTAGTATCGCGGTGGTTAGGTACCGTCAGTCGGATGATATTATGCGATGTTGTTATGAGACGCCGGAGCACGACGCGTTTATTTGTACGGTACAAACAAACCCACGTGATCTCTGGTACTTCAAATTCAGAGCGCTCAAACAGTCTCTGAGTTTGCGACTTGTTGACATGCTTGCAATGTAACTTCCTGACGGTAAGTAAATCCAACGAATTCCTGGGTTTGTGTAGGACTTGCTACCAGTCACTCCGCCCCAGACTGGTGCTTTTGGTGTGATAATGTCTGACTGTTGAACTTCTTTTCACTGGCAGCCCTCGGGAATTATCAACTTTTCGAAGTTGCGAGAACTTGCGACAGCTCGCGCTTCCCGAAGATTGTCTGAATGCTCTCATACTTACTCGACTTCCTCGCACGCTCTCTCTTATCTGCTACACCAGACAACCCCAGGACAACCCTGTCGCGCTTGACTTTCACAGCCACAATCGGTATGAAGGCGAGTACCGATAGTTCTCTAGAACATAGATGGGCTAAGGCTGCTATCTCCTACCAGGGAGGCATCATATGATATCGTATGAATGCCGCAGACGAATATGACAAATACCCTGCTGCCATTATGGTGAAGGATACAAACGGAGCTACTACCGATCGATCTCCGGCATGTGTGCGTTTCTCTTTATAGAATTTCAGCTCACTGGACTCCGATCGGAGGCTTGCAGCTAATGCTGTACAAGTATTTCAAGCTGCGACAACACTCCATATGCTCATTTACTCGCCAAGCAAATGAATGCAGCTTCTTTCGCACTACGCCCACCTGCTGCCTGCCGAGGACTTGCGCTATCCTCTTGCCGGCACATCACCTATGCTATTGTTGTGGTCAGTTTGGTTCCACAGTATATATACCTGCAGTTTGGTTCACACCACACCATTAATCCACACGAACATTGCTTCCATGGAGAGACGGTCCGATACTGATCACTCGAATGTCTGGTTCAGTGAGTTTCTTGATACGCCCATGCCCACGACACCAGTACCCAGACTGACTCGTCTATGTCTAAACCAGTCACAGGGAGCTCTCAAGGCCTTGGTAGAGCGCTGCTCGAAGAAGTCCTGGCTTCCGGAGCACGGGCCGTGGCAACGGCGCGTAACCCCGCGTCGCTTGATGACCTGTCACGCCAGTACCCCGCTTCAAGGCTGCTTGTTGTACCGCTCGACGTGACCGACCAGACCCAGATCTCCGAAGCGTTTCGTAAAACACAAGAGCATTTCGGACGCCTGGATATCATCGTCAACAACGCGGGTTACGGCATCCAAAGCGAGATCGAAGGCACTCCGGAGCCAGAAGCGCGGCGGATGATGGAGACGTTGTTCTGGGGCCCCGTGCATATCACGAAGGAGGTACGTAGTGATACTGCCGGTTGTCTTTAAGCTAAATGAGGAGGCGTTGTTGAGACCGTGGCTCGTGCACAGGCTATAAGCTTCCTGCGCGATGTGAACCCCCCTGGACACGGCGGGCGGGTGCTGAACATCAGTTCTGCGGGCGGATACATCGCGAACGCGACCCGCGCGTACTACAACGCAGGGAAGTTTGGTAAGTCCGAGTCTAAGCCCGGCGTCCGCACACCATCAGCCGCCTGCTAACCGCTCACTTTATCACACGCAGCGCTCGAAGCGTTCACAGAGGCGTTCACGAAGGAGATGCTCCCCGAGTGGAACATCAAAGGCGTCATCATCGAGCCGGGCGGGTTCCGCACCGAGTGGAACGGCGCCTCTATGGTTCGCCTGCCCATCCCCCCGCAGTACGACCAGCCTCACGCGGCGTCTGTCCGGTTCCGCGAGATGACGCAGAGCTCGGCGGGGTTCATCGGGGACCCGCGCAAGGCCGCGCGCGCGATCATGCAGGTTGCGGCGATACCCGACCCGCCGCTGAGGATCCAGTTGGGGACGGACTGCTTGACGCTGGTCCGAAACCGTGCACGGAAGACTTTGGAGGACAGTGAGAGGTATGAAGAGCTTGCGCACTCTACCAATGCAGATGGTGTGGATAGAGCAGGTGTGATGGAGGCATTTGCGGAAGCGGGCAAGTAGTTCGTTGTCTTTGCTACGGTATTGGTATTCTACTCTTTTCTCCCTGTAACATGCGAAGGAGATATCGCTTATGTTCGCTGGGGTATGCAAAAAAAACTTTCTGCCCTGGGTCTGCTCTGAATACCTCCAACTTGAGATATAATTCCAGAGGTTCCCGAGACTAAAACTCCGACTTGATTCATATGGCGCCCACTGGACGTACTACGATAATGTGTCCACTCTCAAATGAACAGATTTTAGTAACCAGAGCTAACCACACATTGGCCTCTATTATACATATGAATTTGAATGCTCGATCGAAATCGGACTACCACGTTAGTAGTATGTATCATCTAGTACTTACTGCAGTTCAGTTGTCCCTACGTTACGACCGTAGGTTAGGGTTAAGCCTGTAGTACAGTATAGGCGCCAATGCCACTCGACACTGTTGATCCAAGACCATCATCCCCTCAACATACCTTGCGGCCTACACAAGCTCAGAACCTGTCTCAAACTCGCTGAGATGATTCATTAATCTGGTACTGCTGCTTGCTTACTCATTTCTCACTTCTTTCTCCGTGGCCTCGAGTAAAGTTCCTGTCAGTCGCAAATGTCGAGCAGGTCGAGCCAAGACCGTCACTGCGCCCGCCACACACAACCACATCCTCCAGGTAGTATTGACTCCTGAACCAGCTTTTGCCTCTGGACCAGCCGCTCTATCTTCTCTGCTGTGACTGCCGCTGGCGAGCGACCTCGACTCTGGGCAGAGACCTCCAGGCTGTGCACCGCTCTTCTCGTGACTCTTCTTCTGGACGCGCACCGCCCCTAGTCCTGAAGTCGTCTTCGGTTCACTCTTCTTAGTCCTGTGCTACGGCTGCGCTTCATGACAGCCATCTTCTCTCCGAACCCCCACATACGCCTTGGACTCGCAAGCCACCCTCGTGGACCCTACCGAGCTCCCCGACCGCTATGCACACACGGAGCTACTCTTCAGCCGGGACAGTTTGACGAACGCCGACGTCGTCATACGGGGTGGGACCACCGTCGTGTATGCCATCAGGACCCCGGGGAAGTCCCTATCGCGCACAGAGCTGTGTCATGTCGAGGGTGCGGGAGAGCGGCCGGTCGTGGTGGCGTGCATCAAGCGCAACGAGATTATGCCTGACACGATCAGGTTCCGCGATGGGCCGACGATGAAGATGAGGAGCTGGCTGAGGCACAAGAGCTTTGCGGTCTTGTGCGTACTCCTTCTCGATGTCGCACCGCATTCGATTCGATCATCGGGAACACTCACTTTCTTCGCAGTTTCCCTGATACGGGCTAGTAGGAGGTCGCAGTGAGTGTGGAGTGGGGTTCTTGTGCTCACTGTAACATCTATCTGATTGCGCTTCATCACTAGCTCTTCGACGATGCGAACTCCTTTTCTCCTGTTGCGTGGTATCGAAGCGCCCATAGACGAGAAGTGGACGGAGTTGAGGTGATGCACAACCCAACTCTATCCCTGCAGGAAGGCGCCGAACGTATTCAAGAGCTCGTAATCGCATCATTACTCGTGGTGGAACAGAAGTATCATATGAAGAGCCAGCGTGTGGTCCAACGGCCTCTCCTTCGTAAACCCGATTCCTGCCGTTGTATTTCATCTATCATACGTTCCGATCTGATACGTATTGAACCTATCATTCTTGTGCTGGGGCAGGATCGGGGACGCGCATATTGGCAGATCGATTCGCAATGACATAACCCTAATAGGTATGTACTGCGTGGTTCTAGGACTTCGGCAATATAACTGACACTATACCCATGCACGCTTCTCGGACTTTGACCACGCATATCCGCACTCTCCGTGATGCTATGTCGGAAGCTTTGCAATCAGACTTGCAGATGCGCCTTCTGTCCGTTGTAGAACTCTCCGAAGCTGAAGTGGACCACTCGCGTTTCGACCATCTAGAACACATACTCCACCATCTGCAAAGATGCAGGTCACTGTCTGCGCGCTCAGTTCGTGCGAGGTGCGCCAGGGCCTCCCAGGGCACGCCACACTAGCGACTATCTCACTCACATTTACGTCCACCTATCGTGGTCTCATCCTTCGGCACCAAGGCATCATCTGCCCAGCTTCTTGGTTGTTTTTGCGCACTTTCAACGAATGACTACGGAGAGCCCATACGTTCGATGGTAATGGCTTGACTTTGGACCTCCTGCATCTTCCTATAAGTGCATGACGTAGATGAGCTAGAGGCGAAGACGACAGGTGTGTGCTCAGTCGCCCTTGCTAGCTTACATTTGCGCACGAGAGACTGTCCGAGCAGAGTCGCCGCAGACACAAGAAGCATACTTCGAAGCACTCGCGCGTGACGCTCCAGGCCTTGATCAAGTTGTAATCCATCTTCGTTTCCCTTCGCCGACACACTTAGACCGCGCGGTCATTCTGCGCAACTGCGGCTCAGCATCATCTTGTCAATGTGCAAACGCTTTGTTCGAACCGTATCGACGATGCGTGCCCTCTCGCGGTTAGTCCACGCCGCCCTGCCAGTCATTGTGACTTATTATATCTTCCCGATCTCTCATCTGTATAGTGGATGGCATGACGTCTCGGAACATGTCCTCTTTGCTGCTCTTCGCTCACAGCCCGGACACAGCAGACTACGTGCGAACAGTCTTCCCCGCGTTCCCTATCCCCACTTCCAAGCTTCTGCTACGCAATCCGAAGGTGCCTCAATGCGGTGTGGCACATCAACCCAATGGGTGGCAGGCTCCGCAGCCGCGGCACTCAGGGTGATCGCTCACAGACATCGAATCGTACTCCTCCCTTCACTTCTATCCGACTCTCACGTTTCCCCGCGGCCATCTCCCACTCGTCTCCAACAGCCATCACGATGCTGAGCGCGGTGCCCACAGTCACATTCATGCTCATCCTTCCCAGTCGTAACCTGGACAGATCAACGACAGGGATTATAGACGGCTGGGCGCGATGCACTCCTATCACGTTTAGTCAAGGCATGCACTGCGAAAGTGCTACCGACGTCGCCGCCGCCGCCGCTGCCGTCGAATTATGTATCTGAAGCGGAGAGCTGAGATCTCGTCGCGGGAAGTAGGCTCTCGCATCGCGCGCGGCTCAGAAGCTGGTCTTCCGGAACTCCACCGCGATGACCTCGGACACGCGCCCCACATAGGGTCAGCAATATTTGGAACGTCTAACCGTGAAGGAACTGTTGCTTCTGCGCGGCGGGCGCCTGCCCGAACTGTCCGTATGCGGTGCGGGGACTGGTACGGACGAGTCGGACAAAGGGGCGGTGCGCGATGCTCCCCAAGCTGCTATGCCCGCTTGACCCCGCCCGATGCCCGGCCACCCACCTCTGTGCTGATAATCCCATGCGTAGGATGCCGAAAGGCAGGATACCATTGTCAGAGGATCCTCCTTCCCGATTACAAGTCGTTCCGCTCACCCACAGCGCGCGCGGGGCAACCTCCGACTCGGATCGTCACGGACTTGGCGATTCCGAATACACTCGAGCGCTCGACGGCCGAGAGGCTTCTTTGATAATGATCGAAAGATCGACACAGCTCTCACAACGTGGCCGCAACGTGAGCGAGGAAGGCTAACAAGAGACACGTGAATCCGCGTCATCCGAGATCTCCCGCGGAATGTCTCGGCCAGGGGAGTGAACGCCGTGGAAGGTGCAGTGGTATTAGGACCGCCGGTAGGGCATAGGGGCGTCGCTCGGTCATGGCGGTGATCAGTGGAGAAGGGCCACGTCGGACAGGCACATGGACGAGTGCCGTGGAGGAGTTTGTTGATCACCGCAGCGTCCAGTTCGAAATCGACGGCGGGTCAGAGATTGAGCGTTGAACGACGATGGTCTCGGAGACTTAGCTGCTAGGCGAGCGGGCGTGTCTTCCATGCATGAGCCCGACAGGATAAGAACTACAGCATAGCACTGTTACTGCGATGCTGGCTCTGCGATCTGTCAATCGAAGTTTATCGAAAGTCGTGATAGTTCATGCAATAGCACCGCAGGTGACAGAGAAGCAAAGGGAGATTAAGCTATGGTACAGTAGGAATCGTAATATCTAGCTGAGGGGAAGTATCAAGAGCATCTATCCTGTTCTGCGATCGATCACCAGAAGCACCGGTGCCTCCGAGTTGCGAATGACGAATGGTTCGTTCATCCCCGCTTCGCGCATCCCGGGCAGAGGCCAGCGATTTGCGGAGCTAAAGCAAGGAGGAATCAGAACTCGAAGGACGCATTCGGAACCGGGATGCTTACAATACTGCTGCGGGTGCCCACGGCTGCATCGCAACGAGGTGACAGTGAGCGATGAGATGCGGCGGCAAAGATGGAAAGACACCTACTATTGCTTGCATGTCTGCTTGCAAGTAGCGCCATAACAGCTCTTCGGATGGACCGGGCTGAATCTGCAGCGCGGGCTGTCGCACGCTATCTGCACCGCAAGAGTCAGCGAATCGTGCACTCCATCGGAGGCACGAATGAGGTACCTGCTGATCGGGCTAACAATACACGGAACTGAGTGAGGATCGCAACGAGTTTGATATGTAGAGTTGACCTACCATAGGAGCTACATGACCGCAGCTCTCGTAAACGTAGCAGACCCTGAGGGGACGGGGTATGTCAGCTACATCGGTCTGCAAGTCTTGAGCTGAGTCATGGGACATACTGGCGGAGATAACACATTATGAGATGGAGTGGTGCGAGGGAGTAAGGCAGCGAAGAGGTTGTAGAGGTTGTAAGATGGCGAGGCTGGAGGGGGCTGAGGATGAGGATGAGGTCCTTGAGACCCACCTTCTTTTAAGTAATCTAGGGCTCGGGCATAGAGCCGCTCAACAACATTAGGAGTTGAGAAGGAAGACGTCACACGCAGACGTGGTCGATGATGATGACCAGGAATGCTTCGGAAAATGGCTGTACCGGGGACAAACACCAGCCCTCAGAACAGAAGAAGACGAATCCTGATGATCACTGTTGCAACAATTCAACAGGGGCTCCGCAAGTTAGTTAGGAAGTCTGGGCGGTGGACGCGGTAGACCTCCGCCGTTCCTCGCCACCCCCGTGTAGGATTGGTACTGAATATGCCGCCCGTTTGAGTTGTAGGGCGTGGTCGGTAGAGGAATTATATGAGAGTCCATTGATGACATCGCTGAGATGGGCGCGTGAGGAGCATCAGGCACACATATTATGTATGATTGAGCAGATGTACTTACCGTCGGAGTTGTGAGCCAACTTGTTTGGACGTCGAAACCGTCGTGTGTTTCGACTGAACAACCGCAACAGCGGCACCCGGGCATCTGGCCCACATTGGGTGGCTTTAATATCAGATGAGCATAGCTAGACCATTATGCATGTGTGATGGCACTGGTTCGGGCCATGGACGGGCAGCCTGCCTAGTAGCGGAGGAGGCGGGCGATGGTGACTTTCGTTACCCAGCGCTAATGTAGTAACAACTTCGGCTGTGCGCTTACGTGCCACGTGGAGGCGTGAGAATGAAGAACAGCCACGCAAAGCTAGGCAAAGCTATGTTCTCAGCCAACGGTCCCGTTCTAGTTTCAGCCAACGACACCCATACAGAGGTTCTCTTCTGGGAACGTCGCAGCACTGCAGCGATTGACCCTGAGCATGGCTAGGAATCCCAAGAAAAAGCATTTCGTAGAAGACAAGGTTAGTGCCGATCCCATCGCACTCCGACTCATTCCGCGTCACCTTCTCACCTCCGGTTTGCCCTGGCAGGATGTCGCTGTAGAATTGGCGAGAAGTGTGGTAGACATTGTTGAGGAAAAAACTGAAAGAAAAGTTAAGATGCGTCACACGAACTTGAAGGTAGGCATGGACCTGCGCCGGTGCCAGCATTAGCGGAGCACTTAATACATCGGACAGGCATCCGCGCGGGCCCATCCAGAGCCACGCGCGCGCGCACCTTCCTCGAAGGAGAGACTCGTACGTGATGATCCTCCACACGGCTCGTAACAACGTCGAGGCATCCATCGTGATTGACGGCGATCCAGGAGCGCGCTAAGGCCGCCGTCGCTGCAGAGGCCGCACGGGCCAAACGCGAAAAGGCCAAAACGCGCAAAAAAGCCCGGACCTCCTCCACACCCAGTCAGAACGGTCAGAAAGCGTCTCCTCGCCCCGCGCGACCGACCGTCGGCGAGATGCCGTCCGAACACAGCGGTGGCAAGACGAAGAAACGGGTGACGTTCGGTTGAGGTCACCCTCTAGTTCCGGTTGCGCGCCATATCTTGCCCCGCTCGGCCTCCCTTCCTCCATCCCCTCCGACAGGTCCTGGCGGCAGCGGTGCATGTTGCCTGACACTCGTCTCTACTGTCACGCTGCTCAGTGCTGTCCGCAGAACAATCCCCGGCGGCGTCGCGCCGTGCACAGCCCTGTGCGAACCGCGACCGGGCGCGTTCGGTAGCGAGCCGTTTCTCATCCACTATGGCGCATCGGAGGACGTGAATCCACAATGAACTATGTCCGGCACCTTGGGAGGACCACGTCTGATGGCTTCTCCACGTGTTCGTCGGTCGATATGTATTGTCGGTCGTGGCGCATTCAATAGCGATGGCTGTTTACATTGATCACCATGCAACTCCCCGAACTCCTCCTGACTCAGCTCTCGCAGGCTGACGTTTCAGGGTGCCTGACGTCGTAACAGGGCGGGCCAACACTCTCGTGAAGCTGCCAAAGGCAGGCAGCGGGCGGCGTGCACGGCTGCTTGGGCCGCACGCACAACGTGGATATCGCGCTGTGTAATTACGCCACGGGCTGCACCTCTGTTACAGCTCGCACCTCGTGCACAGCACACACGGGCGCACACAAACCGGATGCGGCGAGAGATGCCCATCTATATGTATGTGTATGGACGCAAATCTATACCAAGGCCACGGTTTTGCTTCTCCGGCGAGTAAATACGTAGCCGAGCCGAATGGACAGGTGCGTCTCAGCTTCGTTGTGATGGACGAGCTCGAGTCATCGGCTGTATGGTCTAATACGAAACATTCTGACCAGGCTTTGTAGATATGGTCGGGATACCCGTCGGCCCACCGTGCATCCCCCGGTCGCGGTACGTGCGCAACTGAGGATATAGCGCTGCACGGGGAGTTGCCGACGGTCGGAAATCGTAATGTGGTTGCCCAAAATCAAAATCAAAGCTTAAAGGCGGCACTCAAGCGGGGTGGTCCGGCCGATAAGGGACACGGCGTGAGTGGGAATGCAGCTCAGGTGTTTGGTGGAGAATGTGTGTCCAGCCACCCGTGCTCGGCGGTCGTGCGACCGGCCCTGTGCGAGCAGATTTTCAGAGCAAGTCGGTGAGTGTCATCGTTGCATGTGGCTTTCAGTGGCGTTATGATTCCGGCAGTCCTTGCCTCGTGCACGCCGTTTCAGATGGAATGGATTACTCCAAGTTTGCCCATCGCGACTGCCGACCGAGCTGGAATTATCCGATAGATACTGCGGACGGCGAGGTAGACGACCACTACGTGAAGTGTGCACCATCCTGCGTCTGTCATGAGAAATGGACGTCATCACCTGTATCATCATCCGAACCTTGATGAGCCATGAGACCTCGTCCGCCCGAAGGCGTGCTGGCGTGGTCGCCACCAACCAAGTTGGTCGAGCGGCCACTTCATACTGTTGCACCACCGTTGTGCGCATCGCGAACGAGACCACCTTCATTCTATAGTTCGGCAGCGTGCGCCCTGGCACTGGAGAACTCTATTGCTTAGTACTAATCATCGAGCTGTAGCCTTTGATGTGTATCATCGCAAGGGTCCAGACGCCTGAGCGTTTTATTCTTCTGTGGGCGTACCGGTAGCGCAGCACTGCACGCGTGGTGCCTCAAACTTCGAACCGTCATGTTCTTAATGGTGGGGCTGCGCCCGGCGGCGGCGATTGAATTGTGCACATCAAAAAGTCTGCAGAGAACATCCAGGGGTGGTGTAAATATGGGGCCGTGCTGGGTTAACCAACTGAGTCAGGCAGGGAACTTATACAACATTGTCATAAGCTAGATTATGGAGGTTCAGTAAGCACAAGAAGTCCATCCAATGACGGAAAATCATAGTCATGACGTGCCCATGTCAGAACCCAGCACCAACCACCCCGGCTTCTTGACTCTGTGAAGCTGCTGCCATGTCGGGATCTTCATCTACGCCATCCTCAGTGTCGAGGTCCCGCAACCAACCGTTGAAGTCGACGTCTCTCTCCAACAGCTCGCTGACCTGTTCGACATGGCCCTCCAGGTCGAACTGCGAGCTGTAGCCCATCGCGAAGAAGCCGCTGCTCCCGCGCACGACCGAGGCTTGTGTCGCCATGAAGGGATCCTCATTATCCACCCCCGGCTGCTGTGTCGATACGAACCTAGGGGCAAATGCACCCGGATTCTGTGTGAAGGTAAAGAGGGGCGAGATGGGCGATCGCGGGCGGTGCACGACAGAACCAGGAGATGCCGACGACCCCGAGGCGGGGGACGAAAAGTACGTCTTCGTGGGAGAAGGCTCGGGCGTGCGGTCTCGAGCACTACCCTCATCGATCTCGGCGACAACTGGCAGTTCGGAGTCGCGCTCAACGAAGTCATCATAGACGGAACTAGCCTTACTATGTGGGGTGTTCTTCCGTGATGGTGGTCGGGGACGAGGTCTCGAGCGCCTAGACGATGCTAGGAGCTCCGTTAGGGTGGGCAAAGGATGGGGCTCGGGCGTCGTGGGAACAGGTAGGCCGATAGCGTTCCCGAGTCCCTTGCCCTTGGACACGGGTGTAGCGGGCCCAGCATGTGGAGAAGTCATCGGAGGCGGCGTCGAGGGCGGTACAGGTACAGGTCCGCTCGACGCCGGCTCCTGTTCCGGATCCCGACGTTGTTTCGTGCGCGCCTTCTTCGTAACAGGACTCCTGGCGGGTGGTGACTGTGGCTCTGAGATATCCATCCGGTCATCGTCGGGCGTACGAGCACGTTTCAATGGCTTCCGCACGGGCGAAAATGACGGCAGGCTGGAAGACGCCTGCTGCGGTGCATTCCTGGTCGGCCGAGACGCGTCGAGAGATTGGGCCGAGTATGGGGAGGACGGCGGCGGAGAGCACGGCGCAATAGGTGGTGGTTTGTGTCGCCGGTCCTTCAGGGGCGGAGTGGATGTCTGCAACTGAGATGGGAAGGAAGGGGGTAGGAACGACTACGCGATGTATTAGACACAAACAATTCATCTGTTGAAGCAATCACCGGACGCACGAATTCGGGGACTTCTGCGATATGTGTTGGAGCATTAGCGGCTTCTAAACGACCAACAGGTCGCTCCGCAGCATCGGAGGGCTCCAGATATTGTGGCTGGTTCGACGGTGACCCATCGCTAGGAGGAGTGGGAACACGCATCACCGGAGTTATCTTGGGTCTTCCGGGAGCATGTGCGCGGTCGGAAACCTTTGGTACTGAAGCTGGAAGCGGCGCCGCATCAGTACCACCATTGGGCTGCCTCGATGCGACAGTATCTTGGGGTTTGTTCGTGCCGTTGTTCGGGGGTGGGTCACGCGTAGCCGGCAGTTTGGTAGGAGCGCTACTGCCTCCTTTCGCAGATGTAACGCTCGCTCGTTTGGCAACACGGAAACCAAGCGAGGTCTGCACCTTGTCTCCTTGGGCTGCTCGCTCTTTGCCTTTCCCCTTGTTCACCGTGGGGGATAGCAGAGAGTCGACGGTATCTTGCGACATTGGCACGTCCGGAGGAGCTGCGACAGGAACTTGCGCCTGCCATCGTTCAACCTTCTGTCGGATAACCTCGGCCTTGCTGCTCGTCGACGCGGTGGGACGGAGCGACATGCCTGGCTCTTCCTCCACCACCTCCGCGGGAACCTCCACGATCTTTTGGAAGTACTTTGATGTCCGGGTAGTCTTAGTGGTGATCTTCGTACGTTTCCTCCTATCCTCTTCCTCCACCGCGGCCTTCCACTTCTGCTCGTACTCCTCCCAGAGCTCCTCCGTCTCCGGCAGCTCCCACACGAAGTCCTTCCCAACGCTCACAATATTCCCTTCGCCTATTCTGATACCAGGCGCGATACCAACGTACTTCCTGCTTGTGCATCCGAGACGAGCGAGGCGAGAGACGTAACCCCACTTCGGATGTGTTGGTTCGCCGCCTGCGGTGTTGACCGCGGCTACAAACTGTGCCTTGAGGTTTGCAACGCGTTCTTCTGAGGTTGGAGATGATGGTCGCGAAGCTGGGCACAGTTCTTCCGGCAGACAGATGTAAGCCGCATGTCTCTCAGCGACGAGTTTGCTGAGGTTGATCTCGGTGCTGTTTGACGAAGATAGAGAGGTTTGTGAGAGCATCAGGAGAGATTATAGAGGTCCAATAGTATCGAGCTAAGCAAGAACATCAGAACGTGTGGTCCAAGATGGTGGTCTGAGGACTAGCTTCAAGTCAAAGATGAACCGTGTTTTGGGCGCTTCAACCACCTCCCAACCACATTGTTTACGTAATCACATTGCTCGCGAGCGCTTAGAGGTCCCAGTCTGAAAATCAAGATCGTACTTATATTAAAGTTATATGAGCAAGTCCGTGACAACGATATGCACACAATGATAACGTGTCAAGCTAGTGATGTAGCCAAGCACACCGAAGTATATTCAGACGAATAGGGGATAGGAATAGGAGTACGGTACATATGATACAACTAGCTAGTTCAATCCGCTTGCGTGCAAAACAACTGCAAGCCCTATGTAAATTATGGAGCCCAAGGCATATGCGACAGTGCGAAGGCGCCGTGGCTTGTGTTTGTGTAAGTGGTAGGTCTCGCGGATCATCATACGTAACATATCATAAAGGAAGGTCATCACCATAATCATAACACCGTGTGGTCCTGTCCAGTGAGCGCAACACCCACCGTGGCAAGCACGCCGCGCCAGTCGAGTCGTCAGGAGACATCTCGCCCCCCCAAGATCGAGATCGATGCTGCAGAACACGGTTTCCGGGCTTGCGGGTCGATACCGGCGTGGAGGGTATGTACGCTGGAGGGGGCCAGCGTCCGAACGACAGGCTATACAGCCAAGCTGTGCCGTCTCATGTCGTCGCCATCGAACCTGCGCGTGCTCGACCCATGCACACTGCGCCGGCGGCTCTCGACGTGCGCCCACGTCCCGGTACGGAGACCACCGAACTCGGCATCCGCCTGCGTGCCCTCGCTCTCTTCCTCGTCGTCCGGCGGCGTGTACGCCCGGGACTTCTTGCGTTTCGTCGGCCCTGTCGACACGGGGTCGGCGTCCCCGTCGGTCGTAGTCGAGGCCGTGTTCGAGGACGAGGATCGAGACGAGATAGGCAGCGCATCATCCTGCGGCGCTGAGAGCGACGATGCGCGCTTGGAAGATGTGCCCGTCGGCGGATCGGGTTTGCGCATCTTCCTGCAATATGGTGTGGCGTTAGTGGCTGCATGCGCATCGAACCAACGAGATCAAGGGGCTTACGTGTTGAGTTTGGGCTCTGCATAATTCACGCTCTTGCGCACACGACGCTCGCGCCCGCCCGCAGCAGCCTCCGAGTCGGTCGGAGGTGGTGGCTCGGTAGGACTCGACGGACGCGGGGTGGGTAGGTGTGACGAAGGCTTCGAGAGGGCGGGCGTTGTAGCGGGCGTCGAGAGAAAGTTCCGAGTGGACGTGCTCGCAAGGCTCGTGGCGGAAGAAGGCACGTCTGCATCCGAAGCCACCTGGCGTTCGCGACCTGTTACAATACATCATGAAACAGACGGTCAATATGAGTCAAACTAACCGCACGTACTCGGAACGGCATGTGTGTCAATAGGAGTCAGTGCAGAACGTCCTGTCTGCGAGTTTGTGACGTCCTTTAATTTCGACTTGCCGGCGGCTACAACGTCTTCAGGCTCTTGTGAAACACGGTGCCTCTTGCGCTCGCGTGGACGAGGGACATCGATTGGTGCGTCCGCCTCGGGCTCCTGCGGTCGCTCGTCGATCCTGTCCTTCTTCGTCCTCCGCTCCCGCCTGGCCACTTTCTGCAGGATCGCCTCAACCTCGTCTTCGTCGGGCTCTACTGCGTCCACTTCATCGTCGTCCATCGCGTCGCGCGTTGGCGAGGTGGGAACTGGGCTTGAAGGGAGGTTGAGACCATCCGGGGTGACGGTGGTGATCGATACGCTAGTCAAGAGACCACTCTGTCGTCTGGTTGGCCGCCTCTTCCCTGTCTTGCCGAGCTGATCGTCAAACTCGAACTGTACGACATCGAGGGATGGAGGGGGCGACTTTGATAGAGGAATAGGAAGGCGACTAGAGCTGGACGTTCGTGCTTTCGTCTTACGCTTCTGTGGGATGGGGCTCAACTCCACTTCTTGGTCGTCAGGGTCCTCGGGAGAAGACATGATGGGCTCATCATCCTCGATAAGCACAGGGACGGTGGGTGGACGAGCGATACGGGTTGGTGGTGGTGATACATTGGGGTCAGGAATAGGACGTTTCGCGCGGGGTGGTTGAGGGTTGCATTCCGGCGTGGATCGGCCATGTGGTACGCTGAAAGACTTGCGGATAAAGCCTAACTGCTTCATGAGGGTATGTGTCTAAATGAAATGGTAGGTCAGCCATCTGCTAAGACATGTGATGAACGAGGTGAGGTGGTGAGCAACAGATTGTTCAGACGGTGCTGATTTTCCTCCACGTATTTGTGAACAGAGACAGAGACATGCCTGCATTGGCTGGTTTCGAGAATGGTGTATGCGATAACCATGTGTCTTCGCGGTAGAACTATCTCACCGTATGCGGGTTTACTGCGAAGACCATCTTTGCAGCCTCCGACTCTATCTGCCTCTGGCTATCCGGGACAAACCCTGCGATACAAGGTCCTCACCCCGGACCCGCGGTATCCAGATCCGATCCTCATGCTCTACGCACAACTATCTGCAACTCCTTCGACTAGGATTGGTCGCGTACGATGCCGACCCCCTCGACAACCACGAAGACGCGATGAGCAGCCCAGCGTACCACACATACCAGGAACTGTCATAGACAGTCCAGAGATATTGCTACGTTCTAGGTTTCGGCCTTACGGTTCACTGATGGTTACCCGGAGCCCATTGGATTTCGAATAACCCGCAGCCGCAGCCAAGGCACGCGACGCAGCAGCCGATACGCAGTATCTCGTAGACGAAGGGTTTGTCGGGATAGAAGCTCTTGAGGCGGGAGGAAATGCGAGATAGGATATGTGCAGCACTTGGGTACTCACCGCAGACTCCGTATCCGCCAAGATTTTCCGCGACTTTTCCCTCTCCTTCTTCAGTTGCGAGGTGAGCGCAATCTCCGAGGCCCGCAGGCGTAGGTTCTCGACATAGAGTGTTGATATCTGAGCGTTGAGTTCCTCGATACGTGCGCTCAGTGTCGAGTTGAGCCTAGTCAGCCCCGACGATCAGCACCGACGCATATATAGAGTGGCAAGCACACGCACTTCGTTATATGCTTGTTTGCGAGGAGGAATTTCTTCTTGACTGGGAAAGGACAGCGTATGAGGGTATGAGCGTGAGATCGCCGCGGGCCCAGCACGCACAGTTCTCGAATTCCAGCAGTGTGTCGTTCTGCCTAGCGTCGATGGATATACGCGATTGTCTTCTGCTCATCGCGGCTGGCGGCGAGCGAGAGGTCCAAGGCGTCGCCGGACGGTCGTCGTGGGGGTCGTGGTGGTGGCTCGGTGGTTGTTCGACTTCTCGCCGCGTGGTATGGTTCAGATCTGACAATCGGCTTCATCCTTCAGCGCGTTGGTTCGGCTTTTACACATCAGTTCAGCTTGCACATTTGGATCTGAACCAATCCTTATGTGACTCGGGCGGCTCTTTGCTCTTTGGTCATCGACCACCACCACGGTCCACTGCCCTCTCCGACAACGAACCTTTCTTGTCATCGTGCGGTGCCCCGTAAACCACAATCGACCGTTGCAAAGCATGACTAACGTCTCATCAGGGTCTAAGCGTGCGTGGGAGGGGCCCAACGACGCCGAATCGCACAAAAGACCTCGAGAGGACGCTCGGGACTGGCGGGACGTCCATCTAGACTCTCCGCGTAGGAAACCTCCTCCGCCAGGACGGCGGGACGCAGACGACAGGAGGCCGAGCAGTGGACGGCCGCCGCATGGGGGAGAGTACAGGCCTCGCAGCAGAGACCGCGACTACGACCGAAGACGACCCAGTCGGGAGCGTGAGCGAGACCGGAGAGATGACAGGGGGGAGCGAGACAGAGCCCGCGGTCATGGCTCACGGAGAGACGAGCCTCACCGACGAGACAGCAGTCGCGGGAGCGACCGACGGCGGGACGACCACCGCAATAGACGACCCTCTCCTCCCCGCGACAGACCTGTAAACGGTACATCTGCTTCACGCCTACCTCTTTCAAAAGTAGACGATGAGAAAGAAGAAGGCGAGTGAGTATCGTGACGATATGTTCAACCTTGCCATTGCGGTATCTCATGGGTATACGCGCTCTATCAGGATCTCCCCAAGGCCTAGTCGTGCCCCCTCCCCTCCTTCTGCCCGCGCGCCTGCGACTGCCCCGAAGCAGGAGCCAACGAAGCAACCCGAGATAGAGATGGAACTCGATCTACCGCCCTCACCACCACCTGTCGAAGAGACGCTAGCGGCACGTCGGGCAAAACGACAAGCAATTTTGGCGAAATATGCGGGAATCGCGAGCACAAACGAGGCGCCGTCTTCAAGTCCTGCGCCAAGTAGTGCGGTAGAGCCGCCTCCTACGACGCCTGATGTTTCTAATTTCCCATCTCAGGCCCAAAGCGCGGTCGGCACCCCTGGCGCTGTCGATCCATCTCGTGCAGCGAGCGCAGGTAAGTGTACTTTTACGTTTTCCAGTTCGATGACAGTCCTGAGTTCTCAGCTCTAGACAAGCGCGATTCCGCGTCTGCTTCGCCTACACCCGGGTTATTCTCGCTTGCCAAAGGTGATGACGAAGAACAAGTGCAGGCAAAGGCGCAGGAGCAGAATGGGCCAGGTGAGCAGGTGTCTGCGGCCGATTACGATCCTAGCTTGGATCGTCGCGAGGACGAGCAGAAGCGTGTCCGGGGAGCGAAAGAAGAGCCTGTCGATGTCGAGGTGATTGAGGAAGAAGAGGACGAGGAAGACGTTGACGACATGTTTGCCGTCGTGTCCACGGGGAAGAAGGTCAAGAAAGTGAAACGGGTCGTGGTGAGTACATACGCCGTACGACTGTAGAATGCCGCTCATGTTCCCGCTTTGATAGAAGCAAGCTGCTCCTGCTATCATCAATGCCACGCTCGACACTGCTGCTGACCCTGAGGGGTATTACCAGGTCATCCTCGGAGAGCAGCTTGATGGTGGTCGATACCAAGTGTTCTCTTCGCTCGGCAAGGGTATGTTCGCGAATGTCGTCAGAGCGCGCGTACTACAAGGTGATGCGAACGAGGCTGGCAAAGAAGTCGCTATCAAAATTGTGCGATGCCAAGAATCGATGTACGTTCTTGCTTGTTCGCTGCGCTGCTCCTGCATGCCCGCTGAGCTCTTTTGACAACGTCTAGGTTCAAAGCTGGGTTGAAAGAGGCTCAAATCTTGAACAAGCTCAAGCAAGCTGACCCTGAAGATAAGAAACATATTGTCCGGCTCGAACGTACCTTCGAACATCGTGGGCATCTCTGCCTGGTATTCGAGTCTCTCAGGTATGAGTTCATAGCATTGTGCATGGACAAGAGCTAACGGTATCTCGTGATAGCATGAACCTCCGAGAGGTAGTGAAGAGGTTCGGGAAAGATGTTGGACTCAACATTCGCGCGGTACGCGCGTACGCTCACCAGCTTTTCCTCGCCATGAGCCTGTTGCGGAAATGCAACATTATGCACGCCGACATCAAGCCTGATAACATCTTGGTATGTCCGTCCTTCGAAGCTGGAGCTAGTCGGGGTCAGCTCATGGACAACGCGTTACTATCCAGGTCAACGAGCAGAAGACTTTGCTTAAGTTGTGCGATTTGGGCTCAGCTTCCGATGTTTCTGAGAACGACATTACGCCTTATCTCGTGTCGCGGTTTTATCGTGCGCCCGAAATCAGTACGTCGCACGCCCGTCGATCAGGATTCAGAATCACAATTTTGCTCCTCGCGTGCTCACACATTCCCTATTCTTAGTCATGGGCCACCCGTACGACCCAGCCATCGACATCTGGTCGATCGGATGCACGCTATACGAGTTATACACGGGCAAGATTCTCTTCCCCGGGCGGACCAACAACCACATGCTGCTGCTCATGATGGAGCTCAAGGGAAGATTCAACTCGAAGATGATCAAGCGCGCGAAGTTCGGCGACATGTACTTTGACGACCTGGGAGCGTTCTTGAGCGTGGAGCAGGATCGCGTGACGGGATTGGTGCGTATATTCAGCTCGCTGTCGAACAGGGTCTGAATGCGTCCGTTTCGGTCTTCTCATTCACAGGACGCGGTGCGCAAGGTTCACGTAACGAAACCCACGAGAGATTTGCGGCAGCGGTTGATGCCGTCGAGCTCGGTGAAGCTCAAGGACGAGGAGAGCAAACTCCTGGTCTCGTTCGTGGACCTGCTGGACAAGTGCTTGGCCTTGGACCCGTCGAAGCGGATCACCCCGAAAGAAGCCTTAGTACATCCTTTCATTCGCGGGTAGACAGGGGCCCGGGGGTAGGAGGTGGCTGGGTCAGGTGCTGCGGCCTATGTAGGTGTTGTGTATTCGTACGTGCTAATTATCTCAGCTATTCGCAGTCTATCTGATAGCTGAACACTCCATGCTCGCTTGATATCATCACTCAGATCGATAGTTAGTTATAGGCCTAAATATACAAGACTATCGACGACATGTGATGCCTTGGCAGACAAGCTTGAGCAATTATTCGATAGTGTTCACTAATTGCTATCGAGGTCGGCAAGTTCTATAAACCGTACTTAGGAGGGTTAGGTATGACCTCAGCGCTGTCTCACCTGACCTCGCGGGCATCCGCGGGGGAGCAACTGGTCTTAAAGTTGCATAGCCTCGCACTGCCGGATCGGTTTGCCGGGTCCCGCCCCCAGGATGCCAGGGCCTTATAACGACCGCGGCGCGCAGCTGAGACTGCAGGGCGTGCTCACCCATTTTTCAGGGCCAACGCACTCTCCTCCCAACACTTACACTATGGCGACGACGGGCAAGCTACCGACGTTCGACGAGCTGCCGGACTTCAAGGATTTCAAGGGGTGCGCATGGGAGGTTTGGGGCAAGGACGACCAGCTCGGCACGGTGAACCTGCTCACCGCGGAGGTCGTGAAAGAGGCGTCTAAGGAGATTAAGTACGTATATCATCGTCTCTTCCACCACTCGCTGGCGATGCTGATGTTGCGCAGGACGGGCAAGGCGATCTGCCTCAACTGGTGAGTACTTGAGTGCTCGTGTTTGCATCGAGGTCCTTGCAGCTCATGAGCGATACCAGGCCGATCAACTTCCCTAGCAAGGTGTGTGCGCCTCAACGGCATCGCGCGCAGTGATGTCATATCATCCGCCGCGACGCTGAGACCTGACACAATCGCTCGCCCGTCCTCAGCCCGTGTTTGGCCGCAAGGCTCCTGAGCACACGATTCATTTCATGAAGGAGGCTGGCGCAGTCCATGACGACCACTTGCACATCGTCAGTCCCATTCTGTTTAATTCCGCGGGTACACGGCGTGCTGAACGACGCGTCGTGCAGAACACACAATCCGGCACGCAGTGGGACGGCCTGAAGCACTTCGGACTGCTCTACCACGGCCTCTTCTACCAGGGCACCCCCGCCTCCTTCTTCAAGAGCGGCCCAAACAACATCACCGACCCCACGAACGTCGACCCCGAACTCATCAAGTACGGGATCCACAGTGCGTGCTCCGTGTCCTCCTCCGTCCTCTGGCTTATCCACTGACGCACGCACCTTCCCTATGCAGACTGGGCACAGCATGGCATCTGCGGCCGCGGTGTGTTCCTCGACATGGTCAAGTACTACACCGACAAGCACGGCAAGCTCCCGTACGACCCGATCACGACGCACGCCATCCCGCTCGAGGACCTGCTCGCTTGCGCCAAGGCGCAGGGCGTGACCTTCCGCCCCGCGGACATCCTCATCCTCCGCGTCGGCTTCATGCAGCGCTTCACCGGCGCGACGCAGGAGGAGCGGGACGGCCTCGGGAGCAAGCCTGAGACATTGTAAGTGCCAGGGCGCTTATGGGCCGCGCGGAGTCGAGGGATCGCTGACGTGCTCTTCTATGACAGCGCGGGCATCGAGCAGAGCGAGGAGATGAAGCGCTTCTTGTGGGATAACCACTTCGCCGCCATCGCGTCTGACCAGCCCGCTCTCGAGGTTCGTCAGGCTCCAGCTGCGCTGTAATCTGCACTTGCTCACTACACACTTCTGTCCACGCAGCGCTGGCCCCCTCCGGAGGGCGTGCTTCACCTCCACTCCACTCTGCTTGGGTACGTTTGAAGCACAATCGTGTCGTAGTTCTGCCCCGCTAACGGACGGCTGTAGAATGTGGGGCATGCCAATCGGCGAGTTCTTCGACCTCGAGGCGCTCTCCACACACTGCGCGGAGACGGGCCGGTACACGTTCTTCTTCTCGTCATGGCCGCTCAATGTGTGAGTGTCGCTTCCGACTGCCAACGTGGACACGAGCGCTGATGCACGCTTTTAGCTTGGGTGGTGTTGCGAGCCCGCCCAACGCCGCTGTGAGTGTGCTCTCTCCTATTTCGAAGGAATATCGAAGCTGATGTCATTGCACAGGCATACTTCTGAACAGCAGACCAAAGAAAGTCGCACCGTTGTACGATATGGACGAGTGTACGAAGATCTACCATCGCAGGTGTACCTTGTACGCTACACGCGTGAACGTACCACATATACTTGTAACAATTGAATTGCGTCACAATTTGCAGCTGCGTCAGTGATCGGCAATGTCATTGCAAAGTAGGTGATGAAGTATGTAAGACTGACCAATGGGTAGCTAGCAGGGGTATCCACAACTCCCACAAACTCTACACCACGCACAACTCAGCCAACCACACTGTCTATGCAGACCTGTCCAAGAACGTCCACCCGGCGGGACTATCGTTCGTTTGCCGTGTCGAGCATCGCTCTCATATCAGCCCGTGCGCGCCGCTCAACGCCTCGCCGAGCCCCCGATCCGATCATCCTCCAAGTCCATCCCCCCGTCCGAGCTCTCGTACGTCGACAGCCTGCGCCGCTTCGGCCGCCCCGGCCCACGCAGCGGTGGCACGTCGCCGTCGTCGTCGCTGCTCTCCCCATCGCTGCCCTCCACCTCCGTCGTCGAAGCACTCGGGTCGTCCGGGGGCACGCGTTCCACGCCCGTCTCCTCCGCCAGCTGCGCAGCAACGTTGGGGTGCGGGTTCGGGAGCTCACCGACGGAACGCGCGCGGGGGCGGGGCTGGTCGAGCGGCTTGTCCGGAATCTGGGGAGGTCGCCGGTCAGATACCGCAGAGAGTCGGGACGAGAGAGGCTGGGACGCACCGGCAAGCGGACGATGTACGCGAGCAGCGTCGAGACGGCGGCCATGATGAAGACCGCGCGGAGACCGATCGCGTACGAGTCGCGTGCGGCGCGCTGCAGGTCCGGCGGGAGCTGCGCGACGAGCGTCGACGAGTGGCGGATTTTGCTGATCATCTACACAGACACCACGGCGGCGGTGAGTCTCGAGCGTTATACTGTGATTTAGGTGAGAAGTATACCTCCTCCGCACCGTCGCCGTGGATGCGCTTATGGAGCTCGGTGTTGAGGATGGACTGGAAGAGCGCGGAGGAGATCGCGACTCCGCCGACTTGGCCAACGCCACGGAAGAGCTGTCCAAACCCGGTGCCGACAGCCATCGCGTCCTCTGTTGGTTGTCAGCAACGGTCAATATCACATATTGTGTACGTTGGTGTACATTGAGACATACGCGGTATATGGGCGAGCAGCGCGACTGTGACGATGTCGATGGATCAGCACGAGAAAGTTGGACTGACGGAGCGGCAAAGACGTACTCAACATGGTCTGCAGGACGACCGCATTTCCGAAGCCAGCAGGAATCTGGGAAAGAGTGAGTAATAATGGTAAATGCATGAGAGATAAGGTGACGTACAATGCTCAACCAGAGCACGATCGGGTGCGAGTCTTCACGCATCAGAGAGAGTAGCACTGCGGCAACGAACGGGAACAACCCGAAGATGAGGTTCAGCCGTCTGTAAGTCCCCGTGCGATGCATGACCCATCTAGATGAGGCGTTAGGTCATTCTAATTACGCATAGCTCGTGCCAGAGAAACGTACCCGGCGAAGAGGGATCCGAGCGAAATCGATACCCCATTCGGGATCAAGTGTGCCCCGGCCTCGCTCGCGCTCGTGAGCAGCACGGTCTGGAACCATGTCGGGAAGTTGTACATGATTGTGAAGTTGCACGTCGCGACGAGAAGTTGCTGAACTCGACCAACAGCGGGATCTTCTCGCGCAGGAGGAAGGGTGCTAGGATCGGCTCGGGCGCGACCTTGAGCTCAACCACTTGGAACGGTAAGGCAAACACGACCGCAGACGTGAGCGAACCGTACACTGTCGGCGAAGTCCACTGTTCAACAAGTTGAGTGAGAGAACGCATCTGATACGCTGCGGCGCGATACATACCGGATGCTCTTCGCTGAATCGCATGCTCAGGAAAACAAGGACGGACAAGACGGTTACCAGCAGTGTGGCACTACCGCCGTAGTCGATGCGCTTCAGCACCTCCTTTGTGTTCTTACTGCGCCCCTGTGATTGTGCATGAGTACGGATGACCGTGGCGCCATGTTGCTGGGACACACCGGTGTAACATAATTGAGGTTGAACGAGATTAGGCCGAAGGCGACGACGAATATCGGGAGCTGGATGAGGAATGCCCAACGCCAACCGAGACTAAGGTTGGAGGTCAGATACGAGCAGGAAGAGTCTAGATGATGGTGCACTGACCGATCAGAGATCAAGCCTCCAATAGGACCTCCAAGGCCCATACCCATCTGGATATCGGAATTGAGCACACAACTATAAAGATGTAGAGTGAATTTAACTTACACTATTAAAGACAGCCGCTACCCCTTGTGTCAAGCCTCGATTCTGGGAAGTATCGTGAGTAGACAATCAACGAGAAGCACAGTGCATCGCAAGTCGGCTCGATGAAATGAGCCCTGGGCCGTGACTGAGGTTCTCAAGACGCGATCGTTCAAGACGCGTACTCACCCTCAATGAATACATATCACTGGTGATGATTCTACACATCGATTAGTCAGTCATTGTGTACATAGTTCGGAAGCGCAGAGAAGTACTTACGTTGCGGTTGTGAAGAGTCCTCCGCCACCTAAACCGGCGAGCTGTGCAGTGCAAATTAATATCTAGCTCGCATACCTAGAAAATAGGACGCACAAATCGGGCAGCGATGAGCGACTCCATGTTTGTCGACATACCGCAAGCCACAGTGCCGAGAGCTGCGAAGAAAAGAGCAACGAGGTTTGCGCCTCGGCGACCTAGAACATTTGACAGCCTGCCGTACAAAGGCGTGAATGTGCATGTGGCGAGCAAATAACTGCAGGAGAAGGGCGAGATAATAAGTGTGATCAACCATAGCCCCGTATTCTCTCGTGCACGTACGCAGTCCCTAGCCAACTGGCTTGGTGTGCCTTGTTGAAATCCGAGGAAATTGACGGCAACACTCAAACCTATATATCAGACTACCAGTTAGGGCGGGCGTCACGCAACGAGCTCACATGTGGCGACCATGGTTGCTGGTGCCACGGCTACGTCAGACCACGAATAATGCATGGTTTATAAACGCTCTGACGTACTATTGAGAGACTGCGAAAATTATTGAGCCTCGTACGATGTATAAGAGCAAGAATTACATACAGATAGAAAGGTGCCGACCCAGATACCTGCAAGAATTCCGTAACGCGTGGTACGCGATATTTCCATAGGACCGACTTTCGTCGGTCTCTTTGCAGGCCCAACGACAGGCGATTCGGCCCGCGGAATGAGCGGGTCACTTTCTGTCGCCATCGGGGTATTTGCACGTCTCTGAGTCTGAGACTTGGAGAGGAGGAAAAGGGGACAGAGAGGATGGTGGTGGTTCGAGGAAGAGTTGCGTTTCTGTGTTTGCGTCATAATGCTCACACACGGAAATTGCCGTCTTCATGCCGAGCGCGCCAGACAAGCGCCAGTGAAATACATCTTCAAGTTAGCCTTTAGGTACATCATGAGTCGACGAGTCGTAAGGTGCGACATAAATAGCCTATCGCAGAGGACCTAAGTGATAGGCACACTGCGCGAATGCATCGGGAAGGCGGGAAAATTGCCGGTAGGCCACGCTCCCCGCAGGAGGTCGTGCGCCAAAGGGCGCAATTCCGCGGTAAGTATGATGTACACGAGCTCGTGGGAGACTGGCTGCCGGCTACATTTTCGGAATGTCAGCCAGAGCGATGCTACTATGAGATCGCTAGATTACATACCATATACTTCGCCACTGAAGTTATCCAACCACCAAGACGTCGACGAGCTTCTTTAGTGCAGCAAGACGGGTTGGTCCCACAAGCTCGCTGCAGCATTCCTGAGGTACCATATTAACCGCGTCCAAGCTCGAGCCACGCTCCTCCAGGTCGATATCCGCAGTCGCATACAGTTCCAGCCGTTTTAGTCGGATCTGTGTACTATCCCGCAGACGCTTCTCCAGCGCGTCCAGAGCCTCCTGAAACTCGACCGGCTCACGCGCGGCGACCACACCCCTGCGCCTGGTCTGCTTCATGGTCGGGAAGACACAGGCCAGCATGAGCTCGTTCGCGGTCGGATAGTCCACCAAGAGCGCCTTCACGGCCACGTTCACGGAAGCCGTGTCCGCGTGGAGGATCTCGAGACGGCGGAGACCGGTCAGTTTCTGCATGATGAGCAACAATACGACTGGCGATCTGGTGAAGACGTCTGGGGAGCCCCGGAGGTCGACCGTGGCCGTGGTGCAGGTGCGGCTGAGGTCGGAGACAAAGGACACTATGGCAAGGATATCATCCGCCAACACGATGTTCACGCTGGTCGTCAGACACACGGAAGGGCCCTGAAAGCAGTTGATGAGGCACCTCCGGGATCGATGATGGAACGCGATGGCCAACCGGTCGATGGGGGGAAGGCCTTTGGGGTACGCGGCGCGTACGATGCCGCTCAATGTGGTACTACCCGGGGACGTGGTGTCTATCAGGAGATGCGCAGAGAATCTTGGAATATCGAGGCGGCCAAGCACGTATGATATCACATGCGCCGTGTAGTGGATATGTAACTTGCGCAAATGTGGAAGAGCGGCGACGCGTGTGTCCTCGCCAATACCATCGATGGGCCCGGGTGTGTCCTCTTCTCTAGGTCGCTGTGTCGGATCATGCAACAGGGACAGCTCCTCAAGAGCTACACACCTCCCCAGAACACGGACAAGCGAGTGGAAGAGGACGGATGCAAAATCGCGGATCGTGAGACGCACGAGAGTCGCGACGACGAGGTTCGGATACAACAGACTCCCGGATAGGTCGAGGCTCGTCAGAGCTGGGAGGTTTGGCTCGATTTCCCACAAGTCTAATCTCCGTCGAGGATGCGCCTCACGGAGCAGGGTCAGCGACGAGAGATTGCACAAGCCACCGCAAGTGATCGCGTTCTTGATGGCGGCAACCTGGTTCTCCATATGGATCTCGTTGATTTGAAGTACGGCCACTCTCTGGAAAGATGGAGCGAGGCGGTCTAGGATCACATCGGTTAGGTCCCCCATACGGATCTTGAGGGGGAGAGATCCGGAACGATCCAGCAACCTCTCGAAGAGGTTCATCTTCGCCTGTGTCGCGTGGAGGTTACGGAGATGCCAATACTCCGAATGTATCAAGTCCGCCCAGACTCGGGCAGTCGTCAACAGCAGGGAGTTCCAGTGACGACAGACTGCTCGAACGCGAAGAGAGTCCTTGATGTTTGCGCATTCCCCTGTGAGAACCATCAAGAGAAGTTCAGCTGGGAGGCGATGGATTGAGAGAATTGCGTTATGAAGTGAGCGCAAGTCGGAAGCGCGACGGTGCAGCTCGTCAGCCTTTGCGAGAGCCCATTGGGACATCCCTGTTTCGGGTAGTGCGCTGAAAGTGGCTTTGTCCTCCGGGTCGGTGAGTATGTTCTGACTGATCGTCGAGCCATTAGAGAGTAACCTGGCCTAAATTGTATGTGAGCATGGATTCAGAAGTAGTTATAAAATCGCATCACAAACCATGTTCAACTGACAGTGCGGATATTGACTCGATGTGCTGGTTAGAGGCTTCCGGACTATGAATTTGACATCAGTGCGAGCAGTGCACGCAGAGATAAGATCTTACGTAGTCACGGCGATAAGGTGAGCAGGTTTTGTCGTCCTGCTCCTCCTCCGGTGGAAGTTGAGAGGAGAAACGTGAGGCGCTCATGACCACGGTTCAAACATTGGGGCGTCAATCCCACGTGAATTCGGACTCGCGTAGTAAACTCATGTGAGTCATGTTTTCACTGAACGAATAGCACTACTATCATCTTGGTCTCGACTTCGAAAGTCGACGTAGAGCGGTCAATCTGGTGCGCTGAGCACAAGGGAATCGCGGCCGGTCCTTACACTTCCAAAGTAGGACTCGTGGCAAGCGTTAGAGTTAGAGTGCAGTGCAGGCTACTGTGGCCGGTAGCATTTGAAACAGCTGTTGACTCACGCTCGCCGAACTTTCTCATCCTCCTCCTCCTCCTCTACGTGACATGCAAAGTTGTCTCCCCTAGGAAGACGATGAGGACCTATTGCCTTGAGGGATGGGTCCTACGTGCACAGGTATGTGTTTTTAATTTGCAATTCAATGTCACTTCCACTATTCCCATTAAATCTGCTACCACTAGTCACCTCAAAATCACCCACTGGCATGCGGTCGTGGATGTTCCTTCACGTAGATTCGCCTGAAGGCTGCTGAACTTGATACCATATTTGACATTGCTCCAGTGGACTCAAACTCAGCAAGCCTTCTGACGCCTCCGACTCAAAAGGTAACCAGAAAATCTCGCATGATATCCTCTGCATTACTTCACGTCCACAAGCTCATTCAAGCGTTTCAGGCCTCATCGAAACGCCCAAATATAGTCTATCTAGAGCGTAACCGGAGCGCAGCCGATGGAGACGAGCCCGCCCTGCAAATTTCCCTCGTAAGCACGCAGCTAAAATGTACCAGAAACACGGGAGACACTCACGACGTTGTTGTTCTCGCAGCACACAGCCTGCGCATTGCACGCGCCTCCGCCCGCGCCGATCACAGAGATCGGCGAGCACCCGAGCCCGATCTTCGCCGTCACGTCTTGGACGACGACGCCGAGCAGGGAGAGAAGCGCGGAGCCCGCAGCGGAGTGCGCCTGTTCAAATTCAATCAGGACGTCCACAGTCAGCGTCGTCTTCTACTATGGAAAGGAGGGAGAAGGGCAAGGGGAAGGGACGCACACTCTCGACGCTGTTGCAGCACTGGACGGGGCCGGTGCTGCAGTTGTCGGCGGCCGCAAGGAGCGCGAAGGCGAGGGTGGAGAAGACGGCGACACGGGAGAACATTGTCGTGATCGTGAGGTGCGTGGGGAGGGCTGGGATGGAATGAAAAGATGCGACTGAGAGTGCGAGGACAGATGCGAGTGCGAGTGCGAGTGTGTCGACTGCTGCTGGTCGGACCCTCGACTGGGGCGAGGGTTTATATACCTGCCCGCATCCCCCCTTCCTCTCTGCCGTGTCTCTTCACAGTAGACGGAGCGCTGTTCGCAATTAGCCTTTTGGCTAGGCGAGTGCGGTTAGGTCACAGGCGATAATTCAGCCGGAGAGACTCGGGGCGGGGCGCGCGTCGGCTGTTCTCGCGCCCCTTGCACCGTTGACGCATCTGCCGTTGCAGCGCGTGATGTTTGAAGAGATGGGACGGGACAAGCACTGGCCCTCCCGCACGCTCCTCTCCTTCATGATCGATAGGACGCTGGTGCCATACACTGGTGAGTCTTCAGCATTACTGTCGCGGTCTGGGACAACGACTCGGAGGAGCTTACAAGGCAGGCATCGCTCTTCAGCGACGCGGGCGTATGGTGCCCACATGAACGACTCCGGGTGCTTCGTAAGGTCCATATTCAACGTCACACACGGCACACGACACACCGTCCATGCCCGCATACCATCACATCAGAAGGGGAAAAGCCTGCGCACACACGTAAATGGCGTCTTGCCTCGACCAATGGGCATGCGGCGGGCTGCTGAGGTAGCTGAGGAATGGGGTTCGGGGTTTCGGACTTGGCGTTCTCTGTCGACCTCTTCCAACATTCGGAAAGTCTACCAGACCGGACTGCCGCCACAGGATCGGCTCAGCCAGTTCACGCAACTGTCAACACATATGGGCTCGTGCACGTGTGCATGCAGACGACGAGGCTCCGGAAGGGGTCGTC
The DNA here is from genome assembly GCA_033807695.1 of Daedaleopsis sinensis. NCBI lineage: Eukaryota > Fungi > Basidiomycota > Agaricomycetes > Polyporales > Polyporaceae > Daedaleopsis > Daedaleopsis sinensis. Next base: position 379,205 of record CM066301.1, read on the forward strand.
ACTGCTACGCGCTATAGCGGCATGTCCCTGGAGTCTGGCATCCGTGCGCAGCGTGCACATATAGTGGATTCCTGGCAGCTTCTTGAGCTCTGACATGACGCCTTCCTCCTCAGGCTGGTCGGGCTTGAGCAGAATAACTAGCCGGGCTAATATCGGAGGGGTAGGACTCGGCCTCGTAGTTCTCACTACTCAGCAGCGCAACGGGCAGAGAGGTCGTAACGGACTGTTCCTCGAAGCACCAGTTGTGGCTCGCTCGAATAGTTTGTAGAGTTTAACCTCGTTTTAAATGAGGGCCGACTAAGGAAATGCGGTAGTCCATCTTGCAGTCGTCCGGGGCCGAAGCAAGTCCGAAAGAAAGATAGTGCCACTGGGGACAAACCCGGCCGATGGAGAGATTCTGGGAGAACCGTCGCATATAGTCTGGGGGTAAAAAGGTGAGTGTTCCGAGCCGTGCTAGCGCCGTCTTGCGAAGGAAATGTAAGTAGCCATATGGGGCTCGAGACTGACGTGACCTTCTAGACATCCTGGAACTCGTAAATCCGAGCTCAGGCTGGGATTTACGTCAGCATTCTAAGAGGCAGATCAGCCACAGACATATGCATTGCACGGCCTTACAGGCTCGCAGTGCATGGGACTCCGTTCCTCGTCAAAGAACACGAAGATGGTCGAGCAACTCCTCCGAGTCCGGGCTAAGTGGAGCGTAGGCGCTTACGTGTCCGAAACAGGAAGTGATCCTACTGAACGCTTTACTGTCACAGCCCCGGACATATGCATCGGTGAACAGCAGCCGCCTGCCACGTGGTCGCCTTTCAGAATATTCCACACAGGAGGTAACGCACGCACGTCCCGCGGGGTGCTGACATAACCAGCGAGCCGAATCGGGCCATGCCAGAGGGTGTTGACGTTGCGGCCTGGGACTCGGAGGAACGCAGAGACGACGCAGAGACGACGCAGCATGCCAAACATAGAGAACAAGAACGTATTTGGATGAAAGGGAGAAGTACAAGTACATAGCAGATACCGCTCCGAAATGGCACGCACAATGTCGACAATCAGCTGCGTCGCACCCTGGTCCTCAAGGTTCTGCAGACCCTTGAGCAGGTTCGTGAGCAGCGCCGAGTAGCTCGCGCCAGAGAAGCTGCCGAGCGCGAGCACGCCAGTCTTCTTGTGGACTAGGACAAGAACAAGAACAGGTGGGTGTGTACACCGTAGACGTGGGCGGCGCCTCGGTGGGCGGCGCCACGTCAAAAAGCCCGCATGGTGGGGTAGGTAGTAGTGTCGACGTGGTGCCTCCCACCGGGATGCATACCGTCTATGTAAGACAGCATCCGCAGCATCGCTATATTGGACTAGTGCCGTCCTAGCTGGACAGCACGGCGACGGGCACCACGCAGTCTTGACGGAAGCATAACATGGTAGCGTAAGTACATGCGCGTCCGGTGGATCCTAGCGCGTCCCTGATCGATAGTTATAGTCCGCGGCTGTATCGTTGCGAGGGACCCTACATAGTTGCTTGTTGGTTCGTTGTCGAGCGGTGTCGACACTGCGTGATGAATTACAAGCACAATGGCGACGCCGTTCGCATACGAGCCTCCGCCTGCACAATGGCCCGCGTACGAAGCACTCAGACAAAAGCATCGCTACAGCGTGGGTACTTGAGTACTCACGCGTGCGCCTCGCAGCCGCTGGGTGTCCGCTGTTGAATGGAACAGAGTCCAGACGCGGGGGGGGGGGCAGCATCAGGCACCCTTGAAAGTTGACTGTGCCGAGAATACAACTGTGCTGGGGGACGTACGTCGCAAAAACCATGAATGACGGCGGCGCTGAGCGCTGAGCGGCGCACCCGCGGGTAACAAGTTTAACGACACGAGACGCTCTGGCTTCCAAGGAGACAAGTCCGTAGCTCCTCCTAGCACGTTCGACTTCTGAGGACGCGGACGCGGATACTTTGTTGGTGGTCGCCCCCTCGGCAACGACATGCACGCATTGCGATCGGGACAAGGACGCATGTCTGACGCTGTGAGAGTGCGCGGAGTTTGAGAACTTGCAGGAAGCATCTACAGGCGCCCACGTCATGGTCGCGGCGCGTAGCGGCGCACGACCGTCGCCGCGTTTACGGTGGATCACAGCGACGTGGTTCGGAGATCGGAATGACATGAATAGGGGATCTCATCAGATCTTGCATGGGCGGAGCACCAACACCACATCGTGATGATGCTACAGTCGTATCTATCAAAAGAACGACGTAGTGGAGAGTTCCAAGGAGGGTTGTATTTGCGTTCCGCTGAAGACAAGACACACGGATAGTGTGCGTAGCAACACCGGGGCTAGGCACGAAGCCGGGGAGGGGGGGAGACGAGACAAGGGTGCTCACCTCAGTGCTCACGCTCACGTACGCGCTGCACAGGCCCCTGCCGGACGTGGGGAGGACTAGGACGCCGGGGGCCAGCTGACCGCGGAAGATGGCCATAGAAGTCGATAGCCTCGGAGGAAGCGTGCACTGGTGCCGCAGACGACGCCACGGTGGGCCGCAGGATCCGCTGGAAGATCCGACAGTGTGCATAGGCTGCAGAGCGGGCTCAGCGGGGCGCAGTCGCGGCGGTCGAGAAGAGGACGGGGCGCGTGGACGCTGGGATCTGTCCATGGAAGAATGACCGACCTCGGCGGAGGTCCGTGATAGATCTGGGAGCCCAGCCGCGGTATGTCGCCCACAACGGCCGTCCCAAGTTGTCCTCCGCACGCTTTTGTGTGCAGAATATGGCGGGCGAAGCGACGTTGTTCCAGGAAGAGAGGTTGTTGTCGGCGGGAGCACGAGGCGCAGTCGTGGTTGTCGACAGGGAGCGGGAGACGCCGAGGCCGGCCGGCGGGATGAACCGGGAGCACAGCCTCTTGTCAAAGACGGAGAGGTCGAAGCGAAGGCAGAGTCGCAGCGCTTGTGTGTCTTGCCTCGCTCGGGACGACGGTCGTATATAGCCTCCTCTCCCTCTGCGTCCTCCTCCTCCTCCGCCTTGCATCCAGCACTCGTCCACGTCCCACGACGTCGGGCGTATTACGATTAATAATCCTTATTCTATCTATCTCCAACCTCCAAATCCTATCATCCTATCACCCCCGCAAGCTATAGCCCCTGCTCGACTGCGCCCTGTCCTCCTCCTCCTTCTCCTCCGACACCCATCTGTATCTCAAGTTTCCTCAACCATGGCCGCTGCTGCCCCATCCCACCGCATCCACACCATCCACGGTGCGTTCGGCGCACCCAGCCTCTACGGCCACAGCAGCGGCTCCATGAGCCCCGCCCAAGCCTCCTGGAACCGCATCCCGAACGTCTGCGCACCCCGCCGCCCGCAAGAAAGCCCGTCCAGGTCCAGGTCTGTATCAGTACGCACAACGCCCGCCTCCCTCTCCACGTCCGCCTCCGGCGCACGCTCGTCAGCCGCAGGCAGCCGCCCCCGCCGCACCACCATGTCCTACGGCTCCCCCACCCCCCTGCGCCGTTCACCCCTCCCTCCGTCCGCCCCTCAAGAACGCACCGCGCTCGCCCACGCGACCCCCACGCTCCCGACGATCGCCATCCCCGCGGCCGAGGACCCGTTCGCCGACGCACAGCCCGAGGACCTCTCGCCCTTCCCCCCGACGTCGACGTCCCGCGCCACCCAGAGTCCCCAGCCGCGCACCTCCCTGTCGTCATACACCATGTCCTCGTCCCCGTCGTCGGAGTACACGACGATCTCGGCCCCGCCCGGGCTCGTGCCGGGCATCCCAAGCGCAAAGGACATGCGCGGGCGGCTCGTCGCGAGCGTGCTCCTCAGCCGCGGGAGCGGCCGTCCACTCGGGGTCTACCTCCGCCGTCGCTTCGCGGGTGTCGGGCAGACGTACGTCAAGAGCGGGCTGTCGCAGCTCGTCGCCGTCGCGGCGTGAGCCCCTATCGGACCCCAGGCGTCGTTGGTGGGCATGGGCAGCATGCGTTGGGTTGGAGAAGCTGTTGTCGTTTGGGATGGCGGCCGGTCAGTCTCGTTGGGTTCCGTCTTGGTTCCTAGGTTCGCATGTGTTGCGTTTCATTGCTTTTCCTCTCGCGGTCCCGCCCCGTACTCCCACTTTCCGCCATGTTGTGTGCTCGTCTGCGCGTTGCCTCCTGCATGCATATGTCAGCCCTGCCATTAATCCATTGGTTCTCTCTCATTGCGTCCCCTCGCTTTCCCGGTCTCTTTCTCACCTCACCTCACCTCACTCCCACCCCCACCCCCACTTCATCCCCATCCTCATCTCATCCTGTCACCCCACCCTCATTACCCTTGCATCGCATCACACCACCCCTCGTTGAACGTTCACCGTAATCGCATCCTCCCCTCTCCCCCCCACATTTACGTAGTCTGCGCCCACACACGACCCCGCTCACGAAAGTAAAGTCCGCACCCCGCACTGTAGAAACATCATCCATCCCCGCCACGATCTCTTCCTCGCTCCTCACTCCTCACACACACTCCCTCTTCTCTCCATCTCTCCATCTCTCCATCTCTTTCTCTCTCTCTCTCTTGGTTCTCGTCTAACCGTTATCGTTCTCCCCGTAAATGTCCGAGTCTCCGTCTGGCTTCCCCTCGGCTCCGGCTCCGTCCCGTGTGCGCATACGCATATATACGTATACACTACCCCCTCGTAGTATTTATCCCCATCCCTACAACACACAGGCCTAGGTCCGCAAGCGAATGTACCATCGGTGTCTCCATAGCTGTAATCCAACCTGAAGTCTTGAACTGCGTCTCTCCCTCTCCCTCTCCCCCCCGACGAGGGAAATTTCGGGCTTAAGCTCTGCAACGCGAGTGCGATCTATCTCCGAGTCCGGGACCATGCCGTTGCCGTTGCTTGACAGCGTCCCCGGCCAGCGATGTCGATGTCGATGTCGATGAGCGTTCCGCCGTGCCTGCACTGTGCATGTGAAGCTCCGGGTCTCTGATCCTTGTGAGTTCCGCGTGTCTGCGCCACAAGCACTGCGTGTGCACGTACGTACATCTACGTCTGCCTACGTATGTTCCGGGCGGCGCGAGAGTCCCTCGGAGATTGGAGCGTATGCACGCAGCACGCAGCACGCTGGTATCGCGATGCCCATTAGCTGCCCTCAATTGTAAACTCACCTTAAATCGGGAGGAAATCTCTCGAGTGATGGTGATGGGCGGTGGTGACAGCCGAACTCGAGACGCTCTTGAAAAAACTCAAACATGCCTATGTTTCTTCACCGCACTAGCCATGTAGCGTCTCGTTCGAACGGCAACGACGTCGAGATGTGTATTATCCAGTTGAAAAGACTCCCGAAGGAGCTGACTGGGAGGGATGGACGTTTGCAAGTCGAACGGTCGCTGTCCTTCGCGTCCGGCTGTCAGTCGGCTGTCGCGCGCCCATCACCATCACTCGAGAGATTTCCTCCCGATTTAAGGTGAGTTTACAATTGAGGGCAGCTATTGCACATTGCACAAACCCATCTATCATCCATGGCCAAAAGGGCCTGTCCGTAAGTAACTGCAAGCGTTCGCGATTGTACTTTACTTGGCTAGGCTCGTCACGAACGGTACCGTCTCGTGCGGAGACTGACTTACGTTGTACCTAAGTACGCAGTACTGAGCAAAAAGTTCCCAATGCAACAACACATTCCGACACGGGGAATCGAACCCCGGGCTATCGCGTGAGAGGCGATAATGTTAACCACTACACCATATCGGATAAAAGGATGCACGACAACTATTGATATGGCCCAAACCTTATGTAGTAACCTTGTACTCGTAACTCTACTACTACTACTATTAGTAGAGTATCACTACTGTACCTTGTCCCACTGGTGGTTTGTTGAGCTTTGTTCAAGCTGTGTAGCAGAACTTCGGGTACCTGAATTGCAAACGGCTTTCTGAGTCTGAGTACTAACTTCTAAGTACTGTGTGTCTCTTCGACACCGGTACGTATGTGACAGATATCCCGGCCCCATGAAATACTCTCGATATTGTCCCCGATTCGTCTGAATCCCGTCACAGTGTCGATCTGTGCCAGTCGTATAAGTATGATATCATCGCTAGCTTACACCATGACATCGGAACTTCGAAGTCTCAGTCGGCTCAACGGACTGTATATAAAGCCTGAGGCGTGGATCAGTCTCTTGTCCGTGTGCTGCCCTTCCCGACTTCCCCCATCATCACGGACGACGGCAGCATATATACATAGCATATATGCGGCACAACTTGAACGTAAGCTTCCCCTGCACTGCAATCATTACGGCCTCTTACAACTAACTTATACCAGCAATCAGCGTCGTTTCGTGTGGAGTGTGTTCTGAATCACGGTGAAGCTTTGAAATTTGGAAGGACGGCGAAGCCGACCTCCCTCAGCAATGACAACATCACGGACGATCACAGAATACTTATATATCACAAGAGCATATATGCGGCACAATGTAAGCTGCTCCTGCACTGCAATCATTACGGCCTCTTACAGTTACTTTAAACCAGAAATCAGCGTCGTTTCGCGTGGAGTGTGTTCTGAATCACGGTGAAGCTTTGAAATTTGGAAGGACGGCGAAGCCGACCTCCCTCAGCAATGACAACATCACGGGCGACCACAGTATATATTACAAGAGCATATACTTATGCGGCACAACGTAAGCTGCTCCTGCAATGCATCCATTGCGGCCTCTTATACAGCCAACTTATACCAGAAATCAGCGTAGTTTTCACGTGGAGTGTGTTCTGAATTACGGTGAAGCTTTCAAGGCCGGCGAAGCCCGGCCGACCTCCCTCAGCAATGACAACATTATGGATTACAAGAGCATATATGCGGCACAACGTAAGCTGCTCCTGCAATGCATCCATTGCGGTCTCTTACAGCCAATTTGTACCAGAAATCAGCGTCGTTTTCACGTGGAGTGTGTTCTGAATTACGGTGAAGCTTACAACATCACGGACGACCACAGAATATATATCACAACTTACAAGAGCATATACTTATGCGGCACAACGTAAGCTGCTCCTGCAATGCATCCATTGCGGACCCGGTCTCTTACAGCCAACTTATAGCAGATATCAGCGTCGTTTCGCGCACGCGGAGTGTGTCCGAGTCCTCGAATCACGGTGAAACTTTCAAGGCCGGCCCAGCCTTGCCAAACGGTCCAACACTCAACCTCAGCGTCCTCAGTGTCCTCCCAGTTATGATGGCCTGGGCCCTGTGAGGGCAGCTCGTGGTCCGAGGACAGACCCCAGGTGCGTAAAACGACGTCGATGCTGATATTTTCATGGTTACGAACAGATATGTCGTTCAAGTTGGTCGATGGAGGTCGTTGGTCGGTTGAGGTGATATGGGCTGATATGGGTGCCTATTTGACCGCCGGGCCCACGTGGAAACGGATGTTATGCCAGGCTATGCCAGGACGGGCGGAGAAGCTCCCACGCATCCTTGCACTCACTCATCCACGCGACGGTGGCTGTCGGCACTCCAGCCTCAGTATCCGGTACGCGCGACGCTTGGCGGTCTTCGTCCTCCCTCCACAGGAGGCGGCATGCGCCCTGCCTTCTCGACTTTCTCCAAACCCGGTCCTCCCGCTCTCGCAACGCTCCATCGTCCGCTTCTTCATAGACGGCTCGCACGCCTGTCCTCGCGTGGCCTCGGTACAAGGGCTATGTCACCAGATAGGCTCAAGCAAGAAGCTGGAAAGCGCGAGAAGGAGAAAGAGAGAGAAGGCGAGGAGGAGGATGCGCCCCGCTCGCGCTCGTTCTTCGGAGCGCTTGCCGGCTTCTGGGCAGCGACCCTTAGCTGTCTCTCAAACGCTGCCGTGTCGCTCGAGGGCGACTTGGACAGTAAGTGCTTCGGTAGCGGCTTGTCGCCCAAGCTAACTTCAGACCATCCAGAACGTCACGGTGTCGACATTAACAAAGTCTTGCGCAGCAACGAGAGGACGACGTACACTCCCCCCTCCTCTGGCATCCTGCGCTACGACTTTGCACACATAGCAAGGTCGGCACTTCTCCAGTCCTCTGCAGCGACAGCCCGACTGACATAGCCTGTGCACTCCGTAGTAACGAGCCCGCCGAGGACGAACATCAAGAGGCGGTGGTCCCGGTACTTTCCGGTCACTGGTCCTTGTTCGGCATCTATGACGGCCACAACGGCGGGGACACCAGCAAATGGCTCGCGAACAACCTCATCGCGGCGGTGACCGGCGCGCTCGCGGACCTTTACGCCCGCCTCGTGCGCCCCACACCCGGCGCCCCAGTGCCCTCCCCGAGCACACACGACATCGCATGGACGCTCAAGGAGACGTTCAAGCAGCTCGACGACGACATCGTGCATGGGCCCCTGCCCACCGCGCTCACCACCGCGGCCCGCGAGCACGGCCTGACGCTCCTCGCGCCCGCATGGTCCGGCTCCTGCGCGCTCCTCGCCTTCTACGACTCGCACGCGCGCCGGCTGCACGTCGCGCTCACCGGGGACTCGCGCGCGGTGCTCGGCCGGCGGCGGCGGGACGACGGCGCGGGCGAGGGCGGGGCCAAGGACAAGCACTACGAGGTCTACATCCTCTGCACGGAGCAGAGCGGGAGCAACACGGACGAGGTCGCGCGCGTGCAGGGCGAGCACCCGGGCGAGACCGTCGTGCAGAACCGGCGGTTCTTCGGAATGGCCGTCTCGCGCGCGTTCGGGGACGCGCGCCTCAAGTGGCCGCGCGAGGTGCAGGAGAAGCTCAGGCGGAAGTATCGCGGGCGGGCGCCGCTCGAGGAGGTCAAGACGCCGCCGTACATCACCGCGGAGCCGGAGGTGACGTCGGTCGAGGTCGAGCCGGGCGACTTCCTCATCCTCGCGACCGACGGCGTGTGGGAGAGCATCACGAGCGAGGAGGCGGTCGGGCTCGTCGGGCTGTGGAAGGAGGGCGCCAAGGAGGGTGGGTTCGGGAAGCGCGAGCCTGTCGGCGGATACGCGCCGCATGTGCTCCCGGTGTGGACGGGCGAGCGCGACGACACGGTGCGGTACCGCCAGTGGGGCGCGGACAAGCGCTTCATCCGCGCGGACATGAACGCGGCGACGCACCTGATCCGGAACGCGCTCGGAGGCGCGGATAAAAACCTCACGGCGTCGCTACTGAAGATGCGGACTCCCAAGGCGCGGACGTACAGGTATATACCGCCGTGCCTGTGCGCCAGGTGTTTGATAGTGCTAACGCCTCCTGCAGAGACGACATGACTGCGGTAGTTGTTTTCTTCTCGGACGATGGCGTGGACGATCTCCCGAAGCCTGAGCCCAGACCATGAGCGAAGGACGGGCACATCTTGTAACTTATTGTCTACTATTGGTGCGCACGCCGCTTTCTTGCACACGGCATCACATCTCTGACTGGGCTTCCGACAGGTTGTCTCTTGTTCTCGCATCCCCCCTTCAGGTTTTGGGTATTGTATCGATCTATCCTAAATTTATCGTGAATGCAACTATTTTCTACACGGACTTGATCTGGCAAGAGACCCAGCCATCCCCGCCAGCCTGAGCATCAGGTGAGTCTGGTGCGAATTATGTCGTTCCCCTCTCTCGGTGATCACCTGCAGACTGCCCCAACCTCGCTATATGTTCTTCCACGAACCTGAGAATTCCCGCCACGGACGTTTTACACGTCACTTCTCCCTTAGGTCACTGGACGTGCTGTCTGCGTCCGGCTCTTCCAGCCGCACTGCGCTTCTATGCGGAGCACGCGGGTCCGCCGTGGTCCGGGTGCGAACGTACACCCCTCATGGCTATCGGGTCCGTTCAGCTGTCGCGAACCGTGGGGGAGTCACCAGGGGCTCGTCCGGGCTCCCCGAGTGTCTTCTCCACCCCACCATGGCCTGGGGCGCGTAACGTTAACATTAGCAGCGTACGTGCTTCTCCTCCCCCTGGATCGTCCGTTCTGACGGGACCAATACGCAGACGCGCCTTTTGCTCTATGGAGCGCAGTCGACCGACCGTGCGTGTCCCTCCTCTCAAGAACAGCAGCAGAAAAGGGCGTGCGTTCACAACCTCTGTGGCTGTCACCTGCGGCTCGCCGGATCTGGCTATTTTCCACGCCGTTCTCATCCCCTCAGGCTCGTCGTCCGTGCACCGCCGCTCAGCCGCGTCACAACAGTCTCGTGTCTTCAGGTTATGAAGCTCTCCTGCACATTCTCCGTGTGACCATCCGCCACATCGTCTTTCTTCTCCCTTGTACTTTCCCTGTGCGAGCATGGACTCCCCGTCTCCGTGGGGCGCAACACCAGGGCTGGGAGAGCGAGCGGCGGCCTGGTATTCTGGCATTCTATATCTGGCGTCCCTGGTGTTCGGACAGCGCTCCCCATGCGGCTGGACCTCCGGATTTTCCGTTTGCGTTCGCTCGCTCACGACGGGTATTTCCGCTGCAAGTAGCGGGGTCAGGTGAGTAGTTTTACACATCGTGTTTCCCAGTCCTGACCTAAGTACGATGACATGTGGTGGTTGCTCTCGCAATCTGGCGGCATCGGTTTGAACTTCACAGAACGTCCGGGCCTTTCAAGCCAGCGAGCCTGAGGTTGTACGAGGCAAATCACGATTCTTCAGTTTGACTTTGGTGCTGGGCCACTCCAAATCATCACCTAGGCATGCATACTCGCTGTGAGTATGTGGTATAGCTCCGTACAGGAACTTCTACTGATTTTAATATTCGCTGGGACTATGTTAGCACCGGATACTTGAACATGACGACAATTGATCACCGCTGGATGTCATCTTTGTCCATAGAGATCCTTGACAACATCAGTCGGAGTTTCGGGGGTTGAGCGCCGAGGTGAGGGCTTTCGCCTGCGTCATCAGCACTAAAGGTTGACAGGAACAGCGCTCCGTCCATTTAATCGCAGGGACGACCAGTTCATCGTGAGGTACAGACTGCGCCGCTCATAAGCAATGCCGGGGCCCTCCGTAACGTTGGTTCTAGCTCTCTCTCGCTCCCGCCCATATCTAGCTATATCGGCCGCACGGAAATGACCGGCGTTGAATATCAGGTAGTCCGCTTCGGGGCTAGAAGCACATGTGAGGTAACTCTCTCATGCGAACGTTGGAGCCGCAGATGACTTAAATCCCTATATTAATGCGCCCGTGCAGCACAGGTCTACACACTCCTTGAATCTTGTACTTTGAACCTTGCTAAAGACGAAATGCCGCCGCACGTTCCTCGCAGAAACCTGCGAAGTGCAAGCCTAACAGAAGTCAAAGATTGGGCGCGACGCACATGCGGTGGTTTTTGGTTCGCAAACACGTACCCCGCGTGCCAAGATAGGTCCGCACGTCGGCACGCGAAGTCTATCGGAAGTCGCCGCGGATGTGCCAGCTGCGCCGCGGCATCTCGGGTTGCCGAGGTTGTTCCCCTTCATGGCCTCTGTAGGCCATCCAAACGCCAGGTGCGCCCCCCCTCAGCGGTACGGGCGTACTTATGACATAAGTGTGGCAGCCCGTTCCCCATAGCCATTCCCCTGGGCATGTCGACATATTTAGCACCCCCGTTCCCGCGCTGTTCATATAACTCTTCGCTTCCGCCCCAAATATGCGTCCGGTGCGCGTGCAGGCCTGCGTCTTTCCTCCCCATCGCGCCTCCGCGTCCCTCGACCCCGCGCGTCCCTAATCGCGCCCAAGGGTAAGCAGGACCGCCTCTCTCCATCTGCAGTCGTTTCGCGCATGCTGACCGGCGACCATCTCCGACTTGCGCAGGCACACCGGCACTGTGACGGCAGCACGCAGCCTCGATGCCACTCTCGCTGCAGGGCCTGGAGGCGCATCCGGCCAACTACATCGGCCCCGCGCTCGTCAGCCTGACTCTGGAGGCGATCCAGACGGGGATCCTCATCAACCAGTCGCTGACATTCTGGGAGCGGGCGGAGCGCGAGCTGGGGATCGTGCAAGCACTCGTCTCGTGGGTCACGATCATCGCCTTGTGAGTCCTGCGCCGTGTGCTGTGACTGCTCGGAGGGTGGCGCTGACGGACGGCGCGCGCTGTGACCCAGCTTCCAGACATGCCTCAGCTTTTTCACGTCGTGGCGGATGTTCGTGACCAACTTCGGGGACTGGGTGCGTCCATTCGTGTTACTTTCTTAGGTCGTCGCAGGTGGTGAACGCTCCACTCAGTATAGCAGCGTGCTGTTCATCTGGGCGGACAAGATCCAGTCAACGGTGGTGAGTAGATGTGCCGCCCATGGTTCTGCCGAGCGCGTGTGGTCTATGGTGCTGAGGATCCCCCGAAGACCGTCACGATGGCCGCGCCAGTACAGGCCTTTCTTATCTGGCGCTGTTGGACTGTGCGTGAGCAATCTACTCGATTATGCTAGAGATCACTCTCAAGTAGCATTGTCTTTCGTCCACAGCTGTTCCACCGGAATTACTCCGTCCTGGTACGTTCTGTTGGATCCAGCCTGAGCTCGCTGTGAAATTGAGTGTATTGGGCCGGCGCCCATCTGTCCGCTTCCTCAAGGTCTCCCTCGCAATTCTGCTGTTGGCATCCGTCGTCGCAAGCGTAGTCGTAACGGTCGAGACGTTCCAGTTTCACTTTGGCGTCGTACCTCAATCCGAGGTAGACGCTGGCCCACTTCCAAAGGTTCAGGTAAGTCGCCCTCTTTCGTGGCGGTGCGCAGTCGTTCTAGCTGCTGACGAGCGGGTTTCTCAGGTGAACCCAACCTGTAGGCGCAACGCATTCTCTCCCCCGCTCGCACGGGCGAACTGATCCCGCGTCACCCCCAGTCGTTCTCACCTTGACAAGCTCCGCGGGTGAGTGCGGCCGACACCATGCGGGCTCCGAACGTGGCTGACTCTTTCTGTCGGCTGCAGTGCTTGATGTGATCCTGACTGGGATTCGTGAGTGCCCCAATGACAACGTCCTGCCAAGTCCGCAGTACTTACTAATCCGCGCGCGTCCCGTGGCCGCTACTTCCAATTTCGCAGTGCTCACGTTCCTCGCGCGGTCAAAACAGCATGTCACGTCGTCCAGGTTCCGCCGAGTATGATGCCTTGAACGCTACGTTCCGTGTCCTGTCTGCTCACCGATGGTCCTATAGATCCTCAAACGTCTGACGGTTTTGATATGGGAAGCGGCATTGCCACCTTGCATTTGTGCGATCTTGACTGTAGTCACTTACCTCACCCTGGTAAGTAATCCCGAACGTCTCTCCAACAACTCGGCATCATAACATCGGGCCGAACGTGTACAGGTGAATGACAACTACTGGGATCTCACCTTCCAGGCGATCCTCGGGAAACTCTACGTGATCTCGCTGTTCGTCACACTGTAAGTGGTCTTCATTCCCCCGTTAATTACGCCGATATACTGACTTCAACGCGCGACATGATATGCATCACAGGAACGGACGGGCAGAGCTTCAAGACGGACCTGCTCCTGGATTTTCGACGAATAGGCTGTCCAACATGGCATGGAACCTGAGCACTCCAATACGAGTCGAGGTACGCCCGCGATCTTTCTGTCTCGCGACGTACTTGCAGGAGCGAGCACTCAGGCGTAGTGACGCAGATCAACACGGACGTCGAGAGCCGCGGAGGTCTCTCGCAAAATACACAAGGCAGCGCAGTCGAAACTCCGTCAGCACCGACGAGTCGTACGGCCGTTCGGACACCATCGTCGTCGGAGAAGACGAGGTGACTGCCTCGCCGAACGTCTGCCTTATTAAGCTTACCGCCATCTCACGACACGCTATGCTGCATCTACACATCTTGACATAGTGGGACATGGCTTTTGTGCAATTATGGGGCTTCCCGCCCGACTCGCGGGTGTACTGGTTGTTAATGCTCCGTTCCACTCTGCATCCATTCCTTCATCACTATACACTTGCTAATTCGCGTCTGTTGCACGGCTATAGTTTGTCACTGTAAAGTCACTGTACATTGCGCAATCCTACGGTCTACGTACCTATGTCATCCGCGTGCCTGCCAGGTCTGGTCAGGTGATGGCCATGAAGTTGGTACAGGTACCGGGTTTTTCCAGCGATCATTAACATCGGCATCTGTCTCTTCCAGACGAGAAAATATTGCTGGCTAAAGGCTCAGTCGTTAACGTACGATCATTGGCGATTGTGACTGTGGAGCACGTTGCCGACATCTGCAGCGAGCAAACGAGCAGAGAGCAGCAGCCCTGCCGGTACTGACCCTGCGATTAAGTGTAATTGAGTAACAGCAAGGCGCATTAATTAACGTACCGACAGCCGACGCGCGCCCCGCGCCGACGCGTTTGCGGCTCTGGGTCTGTCTGTGACCGACCTATTTTGCCCGGCTAGAACAGCGCTCCGTTCAGAGTGAAGAGTGGTCGGCAGAGCAGAGAGCGCGAGTGTAGCGCTGCGTCCGCGAGTATAAGAGCCCCCCGCAGAGCAGGGAGTCGGACCAGCAGTTGACGGATTCACACTCGCACTCGCACTCTCAGCCTCAGCCTTTTCCGTTCCACCAAGCCACCGAGCTACTCACCGCTGTTCATCATGTTCTCCCGCACCGCCGTCTTCTCCACCCTCGCCTTCGCGCTCCTTGCGGCCGCCGGGAACTGCAACACGGGCCCCGTCCAGTGCTGCAACAGCGTCGAGAGTGTGCGTGCCCCCCTTCCTCCCGTTCTCCCCGTTCCCATAGAAGACGATGCTGACTGAGAACCTTCGGCTTGGATTTGAACAGGCGCAATCCGCTGCGGGCGCCGCGATCCTCTCCCTGCTCGGCGTTGTCGTCCAAGACGTGACGGCGAAGATCGGGCTCGGGTGCTCGCCGATCTCTGTGATCGGCGCGGGCGGAGGTGCGTGCAATGCGCAGGCTGTGTGCTGCGAGAACAACAACGTGGTGAGTGTGCTGGCGCGTGCATGATGTGGGAGTGGCTCACGCTGACGGATCGACACCTCTGTTCTTCTACTATCTAGGGCGGGCTCGTTTCCGTCGGCTGTCTCCCGGTCACGCTTTGAAGCTAGCGCAGTCACAAACCGAGTGTCCTGGTCGGCTCCACGGGGGTCGAGTTGTGGGCTTGAGGTCTTTTGATCGTTGTGGTTACCGTAGAGCTACAATAATGTGACGGGCCTGGTTCGGCGTCGATGTGTAGGGGAGTGTTCTCCCTTGGCCCACGGGCCACCAGACGCGATTTAGAAGATACACTCCTGAACGACAGCTGCTGGAAGAAAGTAAGTATGCCAGTCAACGTCAACGCACGCTTGTTCACGTGGGATGGGACGGACCGTGACCTTGAACAGTCAGCTGGAAAGTCCTAGAGAGATCAAGCAAGTGATACGGGCAGCTGATGCACTGCTAGCGTTCGTCAGTTCCGCTAGACTTGTACCGTCAGCACTCATCGGAAATACCGTGGGGTAGTCACTGCGTATACATGAGAAAAGAATGCCATGCAACAGGAAACAGTTAGTGACTCCGAGTCGTTGCAGTAAAGTGCTTACTACCATGAACTTGTAGTCCGCATAGAAGCCATTCACCCCTGCCTATTCAAGCGCAGACAAGCATGGATGATGGCGACAGCCCACTACTAGTACATAGTGACCACTGACGACTCACTAGTACTCACTCCGAAGAGGAAGGCCAAGGTTCAAATTCTTCAAGGCGCTTGCGTAGCACGTGGGTTTGTTTGTCGCGCGGGCGAAGCCAAACACGCACCCACGGGCGCTAGCTGCCTCCTCCTCCTGTTCCTCATTGTCGAGAGCGTTTCCGCTGCTCGCCCGCTCGTCGTTCCTTTGTGGGCGCACGGTAGCTTAGCAACATGACCGTCTCTAGGTGCTAGTGCTTGTTTATGTTTACTCCTCCGCAAACAACTGCCTGGAAAGGTAAGTTCTTGTGGGCGCAGTGCGCTCATCAGCAAAACGTCCGAAACACTTGGGCACTTAGACGCACTTAGACGCACTGGGACGCTCTGATCCAGAGGATCCCAGTGATTCTCAGTGCCTCTGTTATTCACTGGATCAGTAGGTTCAATCTCTGATCCAGTGCGGCAAAGGGCACTCAAGTCATGCCCAGTCGTATCAAGTGCCGGTAAGTGTAGCTCAGTAGTGTCAAGTGCCAGGAAGTGTAGCACACCGGGATATCAATCGGCACAAGCAGTATATTCTAGCCAAATTACGGATACAAATGTAGTACTAGTAGGAGTGCATGCAACCGTGACCGTGTATGGCAGACAGCACAATGAGTACATGGAACCAGGATCATCTGTAGACACAGACGAACACGAATGGCTTTCGGGGCTCGATAGAGGCGAAGAATCCGCTCAGCGCCAGACCTGGAGACGAGCTGCGAGTCGCAGCAACCTCTAGTGGTGGTGACGTCATCATCGGCGGGCTCATTGAGGACGGACAAGATGATGCGCGTGTTGCTCCCGGACCTGTCCGAGGCGATGTGCACGCTGACATGACAAGCGGCGGTTGGCCGGAGCTGGAGAGAAAGAAGGGGAAGGGATAGAACGTAGCGGCCACACGCACCTTATACGGACGGGGATGAGGATGAGCTATTGCCGTAGTCGGCGATACTCCTGCAAACGAGGGGTGGGGTGGGCGCGGACTTGTCTAATGCGAGTTCGACGAAGAGTGATGATGATGAATATGCACAGTGAGAGGGATAGTGGGTAGGCCAACGGCGTTGAACAGCCCGTGGGGGACTTGTTAATGATGCTACAGACAAGGCGAGGCAATATAGGGCGACTCACCAGTGGGAAACTGACAGCACGCACATACTTTGTTTAGACGTTCGGCGACAGGATGACTCACCGGCCCCTGAGTTTTTTGTCAACGACGTCCTGGGGGCAGAAAGAATGACATGATAATGAGCAGGGCGAGTCTAATGAAATGAGAGGAGACTGACCGATGATTGATAGGTAGACTTCGTCGGAGACTCTGAGATAGTGAGAGAAGACGAGGGGAGGAAGGAGGATGTATGTAGTACGGAGTACTGAGTCGTGCAAAGTCTTTCATGAGTGCCACAGATTAAATAGGGACAAATAGAGGAGTTGCCGGAAACGGACTGGGCTCTGGGCGCCTGTCTATCAGACATTCGAAGTGGGCGCTTCTACAAGTGTCCTCCATTGACCTCAAGTAAAAAAGCGGTCCCCAGTGTCTGTCAGTGCTCTCAAGTGTTTCAGTGCTCTCAAGTGCGCCCAAGTACCGGACGTTTTGCTGATAGGCTCCGAACCGCTCGATTGCCTCTCACCTCCTCCTCCCTCGCTTCGCGAAGCAATCCATGGCATATGAACTGGTATATAACGGCGTGGATTTGGCGCTATCTGCTCACCATCAGCTGCATCTCTCGGCATCCTCTCGAGATACACAGAGACATCCACTCTCATCCACCAGTACTAGTAACTCGAGCACACATCTCCACAAGATGTCGTACACCACCTACGCCAACGCGCCCGTCTACTCCTTCGCCCTCTCCCCCTCCGCCAGCTCCGCGTCCCCGAACGCGTTCGCGCTCTTCGGATCCGTCCAGTCTCCGCGCGAGACCTACCACATGTACGAGGACGCACGCCAGGTGCTGCGTCCCTCGCACGCGAACGGACGCGTCGACTCGTCAGGCTGCAGGAAGGCGGCCAAGTCCGGCCTGAAGAAGATCTTCGGGCTGTGAACCCATCGTACTCGGGACGCACGTCCCCAACCCATCTCTCCCTACCCCGTCCAAGGGGCCACTCGAAATGGCGCTCCTGCACCCACTTCTCATCGACATCCTTGCTCCCATCGTCGATGTCGTTGGACCGCCGCCAGCTCGAGCTTCGCCCCATTGACTCTACCGGCCTTGCGCACATCCGGAGACTAGAGAATCACATCCAGCGACCCAGTGCTTGCTCGACGCGCCCGCCGTCGACCTCGCAGCACGCGTATCGCGCTACGGCACACCTCCAAGAGATCCAGCGAGATAGGAGGAGAGCCTCGCGGCTACGCCGACGGACATTCTGGTTGTGACGCGGACATTGTACCATATGATCTCATTGTATCACGCACGGACATTGTATCATGCACGGCGACCAATCATATATACAACTTCTCTCAACACCCGGAGTTCTGCCAGTACTTGCCAGTCTGAGTGCCCTCGCTGAGCGCTAGGAGCGCTGATCTTCTAGCATCGCGAGACGGCGCGTCGCACTCATTCCGCGTACTACCGCGTACCGCGCGCCCCTTGCTGCCCACCACCGATGACGTCGACGTCGATGTATCCGGCCGGTGAACCAGTTGACCGCCCCGCGGTCTTGCTCGACTGTCACTCATCGCGCAGCGCCAGCTACTGCCGCAGCCCTCACATGCTTGCATGCGACACACCCTCTACGAGATCCAGCGAGATAGTCATCAGGAAAAGTCCCCCTGGCTACTTAGCACTAAAGAGGGTGAAATAGTGTAACAACTCTGATATATAGTGATATAATACCGGTTGATACTAGTAGCTCGAATAACCTATGTCCCCCAAACAAATAGTGCGATCTATCGATGATTTAGCCAGAATCATCGTGAGGTTAGAGCTATTGTAGACTCCTAAGTCACAACAGGTATCTCACACTGTATTCACACCAAAGCCCGGGATAGACATTAATCTTTATGCATTCAGTTTAGTAGTGTAGATATCAAAATTGATCAGATATTAAATGAGTGTATATGGAGGGAGCGTGCGGACGGATGATCATGTGTAGTATACAATGTGACTGATTAGCTGTGAGTATAAGGAGGACTCGGAGGATGGATGGGCATGAAGATCAGAATCATCGTATACTACAGACTAGACATTAGTAGATGCGGTCGTAGCAGGGCAGAATATACTAGAGCGAGAGGCGAACGGAGCAGGGATCAATCACCAAGAGTAATCACAGAGACGGGGGACTTCACGACGAGCGCATGTCCTTCACTTTCAGGAAGCTGACCTTGGGGCCTGTCGGTTGCGTCGCACGAACCCCTCCACTATGACATCTGATGAGAAAGAGGCTTCACAACGAAATAGTTACCACTCACCGAACATCTGAATAGAGACCGTGCATCAACACGTGATACTCCTCAGGACCATCGTTACGAATGTCATTGAGGGTGTCAATGAGCTCATTGTATGCGCCGCTATAATGGTCACCAGTGAAATCGTTTGCTTTGATTCCGGGCCCTAGACGATGATCCTGGATAGCTGCATAGAGCTGATAGGTATGAGTGAGCCGCCAAACCACACGTACACAGAATATCGAACATATCGAACTCACAGCGGTCGCCACCAGCGCGAGCATCGGCGCTGGGATCTCGCGCTCCTCAGGCTTGTTCAGAATTGACGACGTGAATTGCGATTCGATCTTGCTACCTTGGCTATCTTTCCTCTTGAAGAAGAGGCTCTGCATTAAGTTGGCGAAGAGCGGGTCATGAAAGGGCTTCTCGCCCTCAACAGTATTGTTCTGCGGAGTAGATCAATATGGTTAGATTGTATACTACATAGCATGAAGTAGCGGGAGACGTACCGCATAGTTGTGTGGATAGATAAAGCGCACACCCTCCTGAAGCCAACTACCTTTCTGGTTATCGCCTCGCTTCAGTCCGAACGCAGTCCCAACAACACTGTCGGCGGCCCTCTTCACAGGGTTTCGTGTGTTCGCTATGCGTTGCGCAACCTGAAGCAGATGTCATGTATGTACTATAGCTGGGAGCCATTGGACGTACCAGTGCTGCGAGCTCCATACCATACTCGTCATCCTTCTTGATCCTTCGCGCCAGCTGACGGTCTTCACGGTCTTCGGCAGTCTTGACCAGTGCGCGCCGCGACAGATCGTTGTGCTTGGCCATGCCCTCCGGGAACGCATTCTTCAGGAAGAGGTTTGTCGTAACACGTGCCATGGCATCCCTGACAACGCGCCGGACTCGAGGATGTTGTTCGAGAAGCCCAAGCTTGCCACCCTGTGACGGGTAGACAAGTTCAATGCTGTCATCACCGTCGTCTCCGCTGGTGGGATCGTCAGAGTCCACTTCATTGTTCTTGCTGAGTGAGAGTTTCCGGGTCGGCTTCTGTAGAGTAAAATCAACGATCGAGCGTGAATAGTAGGATATAGATGCGGCACCTCTTCCTTTACCGACGCATTTGCAGTGTGCCGCTTCTTCGGGGGGTGAGTGTCATAGACGTCCCGAAACTCGGGCTCCTGCCAGTGTGTGGTTAGAAGAAGCTTAGCGTATGGTGGCGGATCGGGGTACTTGATTTACCTCATCAACTTTGCGAGATTTGCCGGTCGTCGACGAACGCGTGCGTGAAGCTGTCTGAGAAACAGGCCTAAGGTTTACGTGCAGTTAGTGATATTTAGTGAGATAACTGCGACGAACAATTACCTCGCAGACCCAGATTTCGAGTGCGTGGCATTGGTGTTGTTGTGCTCGCGATTGCGGCCGCGCTCGCTGTTGTCGCGATCGCGATTGCGCTCACGCTCGCCGTTGCCACGCTCGTGATTGAGCTCGCGCTCGCGGTGGCCGCGGTCGTGATTGCGCTCGTGCTCGCGGTGGCCGCGGTCGTGATTGTGCTCGCGCTCGCCCTGGCCGCGGTCGTGATTGCGGTCGCGCTCGCCCTGGCCGCGGTCGTGATTGCGCTCGCGCTCGCGGTGGCCGCGGTCGTGATTGCGCTCGCGCTCGCCGTTGCCACGCTCGCCGTTGCCATGCTCGCGATTGCGCTCGTGCTCGCGGTGCCCGCGGTCATGATTGCGCTCGCGCTCGCCGTTGCCACGCTCGCCGTTGTTGCGCTCGTGATTGCGCTCGCGCTGGTCCTTGTCGTGCTTGTGCTTCTCGCGAGTGCCCTGGTTCTTCGACTTGCTCTCGTGCTTGCGCTGGTCACCATTGCTCGTGCGAGGCTTATCGTTTTCCCAGATGCCCTGCTTGCCTTTGGAATGAGACGGCAGGTGAGGTGGGCGTGGCTCACTGACCCTCTTGTGGTATTTCCGGGGAGGCTGCAGCTTCTCGGGCTCCTCCTCGTCGCTGCTTAAGATCACCGCCTGTGGTCGTTTGACGGCTGACTTGGAAACGACAGACGGCGATGGTGGTTCGGATGGCGAAGGACTAGTGGGAGGGGCGCTAGCTGACGTGCTCCTAGCCTGGCTCATAGCGCGCGTGGAAGACGCTCCGCTGCTTGACCCGAGATGTTCGGGGGGAGCGAACCGATCATTCGGGATCTCGACGATGTCCTCGTGAATATCGTCTTGGTCGACGAACATTGGTTCCTAGGGGAGGGTGATATGTCAGTGAAAGGTACTTAGTGCGAGTAGACTAGGTCACGTAGCGCCCACGCCCGGATGACGGCACGTACCTCGAAGTTGAACGCGCGTGCCAGCGCAGAGGGATTCTTCTCGAGCGTCTTGAGATTCGTGTCATCTTCCGAGCTCAACTCTGAGCCATCGTCTTGGTCTTGATATCCATCACCGTCGGCCTTTCCATTGTTGCTATCGTGACTTGACTCGGAGTCCGATTCTTCAACCTACAAGTCAGGCGTTCAGCGACTGGCAGCAAGCGTCGGAGAAGACTGCTGGCACGTACCTCAACATCAGCAATGTCAGATCGCGAACGAACGGTCTCGGCGGAGATCTTCATTGTCGGCATGCTGAAACGTGTAAAAGAGTGAGTGAACACGCTCATATACACCATGCAAGACGATGAACGTACCGCTCATCCTGCGCCAAAGGAACAGTGTCAAGCATCGGAGAGTCGGGCTGGTCAAAGTTGATATCGGGAGCAAGGTATGCATCCTCGCATCCCACTGACTGGGCACTTGTAGGTGAGGCCGCCTTAGATGACTTCCTTTTGGACTTAGCTTTGCCTGTGCACCGTGACCAGGTCAAGATTTTATGAACATAGCGACAAAACACATGGACGTACCCTTGCTGACGGCATCGGTACGGCGCCCAGCTGACACTTCAGCGACTTTGTTAGGTTCACCGACATCTTCAGCCTGCGCGGCTTTGGCAACGCGAGGTCTTGGAGCGACTGATGTCCATACTACTCGAGGTGAGCTTAGGCTTCGACTAGTGACAGTCAGAATTGAAGTAACTTACCTCGTTTCTCTAGCGCGATCTGTTTAGACAGACGCATCTCTGATAAACGTGACGAGAGTCAGTTTGCGCATTCACATTTGCCGCATGAGAAGCGACCAGCAGCTCACCTCGGCCATCCGGATTGACTGCTTGAGAAGATGGAGGAACAACGGGCTTCGATGGAACATCCACGTTCATCGAGTCATCGTCTTCGGAGGACTCGATGTACGCTCGAGTCTGTCGGCGGCCTCTGCCCATCGGTTTGAATGGAGGTAAAGAGTGAATATGAGAAGGGTAATAATGAGCTAGTTTATCTTATTGCAGGGAGACGTTAAGGAACGAGGGTGGGGGTACTGGTGGAAGGGAGAGAGTGAAGTGTCAGAGGGAGAGGTGAGCGAAGGCGTACGGCGCTTACTTTCAAGTCCGCCCGCATACAGTTACTGAACCCAGCTGACTAGAGCTGTACTTTACCATCACTACGGCCAATCGAGCCATCTGCCTGTCTCGCCTCTCAATCCACAACTCGCCGTATCTATCGCTAGCACACTCTGATCGGCACACCATGTCCAACACCCAGGTACTTTGTCAAGGATGCGATCAAGGTTTCTCGCAGGGCGGATATCTCCGTCATCTACGCTCAACAACCCAACCGGCTTGTATTGCGCTGCGCGCACAAGAACATCAGTATCCCTCCTCTTCCAGTGACGACGACAGAGATCGTGACCCTCCCGGACGATCGGCATCTGAGAAGGACTCCGATCTTGAAGAAGACCCGCAGCACAGCGCGGAATCTCCCCAACGTTTCGAAGGGGATTGTCTCGGTGACTATGACGACGCTTATTGGGACGACTACGACGACTTCCAAGGCGATCCAGAGGGGGATTTCGATCCTGAAGACTCTGCCGATGGAGATGTGCCGGGACTCGGTGGTGGAGGGTTTGGTGTCGGTGTTGAGGAGCTTTGGGATGAAGATGACGAAGGCGAGAGAGATCTGGGCTGGGAAGCTCCTCAACGAACCCCCTCTCCTAACAATCCCCGACCTGGGAACGACTCGGAGGATGAGGACCAGCAAGGCGACACCGGTGCACCCAACCGGAACGCCCAGCAACACGCCGCCGCTCGTCACTTACGCACTCGGACCTACATTGTACAGTACCCCGGAGGCCTGGCAGGCTCCCCGACGGACAAACCCCGCACCCCTTCTGGCTATAGAGCATTTGGAGCTCACGCCAATGCGGCAAATCCATATGCTCCATTCGTCTCTCGCATCGACTGGGAAGTTGCGAGATGGGCGAAGATGCGAGGCCCCGGATCGACAGCCCTCACAGAGCTGTTGGAGATTGAAGAGGTGAGTTAGGGTCAGTATCCATCTGTACCTTTCAATATGATACATATTTGTCCGCTGTAGCTCGCTTCCCTGCTCGGACTGTCTTTCAAGACGTCTGGAGAGTTGAATGCCATTATCGATGAGAAGCTACACTCTGGAAGACCACGATTTATACGTCGTGAGGTGGTTGTCGCTGGCGAGGCGTTCGATATCTTCTACCGCGATATTATTGAATGTATTCGCGCACTCTACGGTGACCCCGACTTCGCAGATGTCCTCGTCTTCGCTCCGGAGCGTCATTACGCCGATCCTGATCACACACTCCGCATCTTCTTCGACATGCATACCGGTGAATGGTGGCGCGCGACCCAGGTGAGAACTCGACCGCTCATAGTAAATTGTCCAGTCAGACTGTCCGCTCATACATATACCCCTTAGAAAGAGCTTGAACGTCGCAAGCCGGGTGCCACAATAGTCCCGATCATCATTTCTTCTGATAAGACTCAGCTGACGCTCTTTGGCAACAAGACTGCCTACCCAGTGTACATGACAATCGGAAATCTACCTAAGGACGTGCGCCGCAAACCGTCACGTCGTGGCCACATCCTCCTCGCGTACCTTCCGACTGCCAAGTTACAGCACATCACCAATAAGGCCGCCCGCCGCCGTGCACTCATCAAACTATTCCATGGCTGCATGAGCATCGTCCTGAAACCCCTTCGAGCAGCGGGGATTGACGGCATAGATCTCACAAGCGGCGACGGCATCACACGTCGGGGACATCCGATCTTCGCCGTCTACGTTGGCGACTACCCCGAACAGCTACTGGTGACGTGCTGCAAGAATGGGACGTGCCCCAAGTGTAGCATCCCCCGCAATGACGTCGGAGTCTCCACTGTTCCCCAGCGTCCCCTTCGCGATCTAAACATCGTCAATGCAGCACTCGCCAAAGGCAACGGCAACGCTGCTGAGTTTTCGCGGGCGTGTCGGGAGGCAGGTATTAAACCTATTCCGCGACCGTTTTGGGCCGAGCTTCCTTTTGTCAACATATTTCGCTCAATTACGCCCGATATCCTTCATCAACTCTATCAAGGAGTAATCAAGCATGTCGTCGAGTGGCTCAAAGCTGCCTACCGTCCTGAAGAACTCGACGCTCGATGCCGACGACTCCCGCCCAACCACCACATCCGGATGTTCCTGAAGGGTATCACCACCCTGCAGCGTGTCACTGGCAAGGAACACTCCGATATGTGCCGGATACTGCTTGGTTTGATCATCGGCCTTCCGCTTCGAGGTGGTTTCTCGCCTGTGCGCCTTGTACGTGCCGTGCGAGGCATCCTCGACTTTCTATATCTCGCGCGCTACCCTGCCCATACCTCCGAGACACTCGACCTACTACACGACGCACTTCGACGCTTCCACGCTAACAAGCAGATATTCGTAGACCTCGGTATCCGATTACACTTCAAATTTCCAAAACTGCATTCACTCGACCATTACCCCCTATCGATTAAGCTTTTCGGGACGACGGACAACTACGACACGCAGTATACGGAGCGCCTCCACATAGACTTCGCGAAGGACGCCTATCGTGCTACGAATCGTAGGGATGAATTCCCGCAGATGACTCTCTGGCTCGAGCGGCGCGAGAAGGTCCAACGTCACAACACATACGTCATGTGGCGGCTGCAAGAGTTGTCTACGTATCCCCTTCCATCTGACAACACTGACGACCGTTCAGGAGGTTTCCAGGCACGCCGCCGGTCGCCTCACGCCACCTCTGGTCCGTCTGCACAGTCGAAGTCATCCGACATCCCGATGGACTTCGACGAGTCCGATCCACCCTCACCATCACACCTGCCCCTTCCTGCTCCGCATCACCCCGACTTGACGAACGATCTCGGCGCGCTCACCAGCATGACGATAGCCAAATGGCCAAGCGTGAAAGCTGTTCGCTTCGGAGCTGCGGCGAAGCGATATGGTGCGACATATCTTCGCGATAACCTAGCTCGTTTTGTCGTTGCCTATCTAGACTCCACGCTCTCTAGAACCGAAGTCGAGCATGAATCTCTCAAAGTGATCCTTCCGTTCAGCACACTCCCAGCCTTTCACAAGATCAAACTTCTGCTCAAGGACCCGCAGCAGTTCGGTATCACCGAGGACTTGTCCGATGTCGTGCATGTGCGCCCTGAACGTAAAGACAAGCACGGGCGAGTGGTCCCCGGCCGATTTGACACGGTTCTGGTCAACGATGGGTCCGGTAGCTTTGTTGGGACTCAAGGTGCGTACCGCCGGGCTATTCAAAGTGTTGTCTATGTATATTCACGTGGTCGCTATAGGATATCAGGTCGCGCAAGTGCGAATGGTGTTCCGCATCCCAAATCGCGCATGCAAGGTGCTCTTCCCGGGCATGATGTCTCCGGGACATCTTGCTTATGTTGAGTGGTTTACGAAGTTCACTCAGCCGGATCGAGTCAACGGCATGTTCAAGGTAACACGGTGTCGTGGTCAGCAGGGAGAACGGCTAGCATCAGTTATTGAGGTGCGCAATATTCGTCGGACATGTCACTTGTACCCTATATGCAACGGTCAATACCCGCGCGAGTGGACTAGTAGCACAGTACTTGATCAGTGCAATGACTTTTATGTCAGTCCGTTCAGCGACCAACATATGTATATGACTTTAGTGTAGTATCTTCTCTATTTCTATGTGTCCGGTGTCCTCTTTCGAAATGTATCACATATTTATCACACATTGAGCGAGACTTGTGTCTATTGATATGTAGTAATCGCTACTAACCACTACAGTAGATGTGATAGTGATATTGCGTGCTATCTTAGGACTAATTAGCCCGGGGGAGATTTCCTGATTAGTAGGAGGACGTATGCACTGTTCAACGTTCAAACGTTCATGTGCGAGCGGCTGTAGCAGCTACGCCGACGGACACAGAGTCTGCTGCGAGGCTTGCAATGTAATTGGACCTTCGGGCACAGCGCATGTAACATCTCGCGAATACGGGTCTGCTCAAACGCAAATGAATCGATAACATCACGCATATACAGCGCATATATACTCAAATATCCCAAGAACGAGGAGGTATCACGGTTAGCGGGGGGGTATATGGTGTCCACGTCACGCAGTCACGCCAGGGCCGGCCAGCACTAGATTGACGAGGGCAAGCACGGCCATGTTGAACTGTTTCAGGTTGCCACTGTCGGACGGCGTGACGGTCGCCGTCGGCACCGACAAAGTGGAGGTTGACGAGGGCGCCGACGAAGTAGAGGTCGACAACGGCGCCTTCGGGCTAGTGCTGTGTGCACTCGACGACGGCGCCGACGAAGAGGCGGGCAGTTCCTGCGTCGAGCTCGAGCTCGTCGTGGCAGGGGGTGTGCTTTTATGCGTATGCGTGGAGGTAAGCCTTTCGTGCGTTGTCGACGTCGTCTTTGGCTCAGGCGGGGGCGGCGCGGGCTTGGGCTCGGGTGTGGGCTTGGGCTCTTCCGCCCCGCCGAATCCCCAGCTGCCGGTCGCTTCACCCTGGTCTTTCCCGCCGGGGACGAGGTATAAGAAGAGCCCGGGGGAAAGGTCGATCGCGCCGAACGGGCACTCTTCGCACTGTCGACGGCTGTGAGTGAGCACAGACAGTGAGACGATACATGAGACGTACCTCGTCGGTGATTTTCGCGGTCGCTGATTTGCCTAGGTAGGAGACTGTGATGGGCGCGTAGCAGTGGGAACCGCCGTCCCATTGCTGCAGGGTGGAGCGTCAAGACGCGATAGCAGCCTGTGAGTGGAATATAGGCTTACATGCGTGTTCAGAGCGACGATCTGTGGGCGGGTAAGCAAGAGAGATCATGGTAGTGAAATGATAAGTACTCACGAAATCAGTGTCGTGGTCATAACTCCCGCACGCGTTCTGACCGACTTCGAAGAAAGTAAAGCGAGTATTCTCGAACCGTTTCCCTAGACGAGTCTCCCTCTCGGAGACGGTGACGTTGGTATGGCGGCGAGCAATGTTCGAACGTGTGCGTCCGTGCCCATGCACTCCGGGTTCAGCGGAGACGAAGACAGCAGCGAGAGCGAGGAAAACGAGCGTATTGAGGAAAGGACGGACAAGGGAGAACATAACGAGCCTCGAAGTAAGGACTGGCGGGATGAGAGCTGTGGTGAGGAAGGGGAGGGGAGAGAGAGGGTGAGGTAGGCGAAGACCTTATATATCCGTCTATGACGCGCTTCTCCAACGTCAAAGAAGCAACCCGTTGTCCAACCTCGTCACGCTTGGCAGGTGTCGCAGCCATAAATAGACCACAAATGCACGGAGGTACCAAGTCCTGAATCCGTCTCCTTGTCACTACTAACCGATCTCGTCGGCAGGTACCAACAGGTCTGGAGTGCCAGCTGCAGGACAGCCTTGATCGTTTTGTTGAGTGCGGCAAGTGGTGGAAATAAACTAGAGAAATTCGTCAATGCATGGCACACGTGCAGCATCTAGTGTCCGCTGAAACGCAAGAGACGATGAAGCAGTAGGTTCGCCAAACTTGCACGCTTTCCAGCATCCGTTCTATAACGTACGGTTCTCTTCCGTCCGCCATGAGTAAGTAGCAGACGCAATAAGATGACTAGAATAACAACTCACCACCATTGCACACATACTCGAGCCTGATATCGACGGTCAAGTAGGTCAAGTAGGTCTCCTTGAATATACGACTTCTTTGTTGATGGTCGCGAAAGGCTGTAGTATGATATGTTAGTAGAAATCGCTCCGAGTCGGCCGCGGGCTGTGTCGAGAAGTCGTGAAATTAGTCGGTCATTTCATGGGTAATCGGTGTAGTACATCTAGGTGTGATTGTTCTCTTTGCGTCCTGCAGCGCACGCTTATACACGCCTGGAGAACAGGGAACTTGAAGGAGGTACAAATGCGCATGCGCATCGTCGTCGTGGAACAAAAGTCGAGCGCCAATAAGTAATTGCCCGAAACGGGCGTCTTGGTCGCCGCGATCACAAGACGTGAAATGGTTGGGGGAGGCGTGTCTAACGTTAACCTTCACACTACTTGCACTCGTTATTATCATCGGAATCCCAGATCCCCACACTCTCTTTCTCCCTCTCTCCACATCGACGGGCTGCGCTGGTCGTCGTTCGCCACGTCCTGCTCGTCGTCGTCAACGTCCTGCTCGCCGTTTCCCGCGTTCCGCTCGCCTATCGTCCGCCATGCAACTCCTCTGTCCGTCGTCCTCCCGCCCGGTCAAGACAAAGGCGACACGGCCCCTCAAGGTGCACTTCAAGCTGCCCGTCACCAAGGCGGTCCCGACGGTCTCCGTTACCAACGCCAACGCCAACGCAGCGTACGTGAGCACCGCCCACGGCTCCTCCGAGCTCTCCGAGGTATCCTTCCCAAGCACCATCCCATTCCCCTCTCCGCCCATTCCGTGTCCCTCTCGCAAGAGGGCCATTAGCGAGGATGCATACCCGCAAGATACCCATGACGCAGACGCTTCCATGGACGTGGACGAGCCCGGGCCCGAACCTGAACGGAAGGGTAACGCGCTTCCGTTCCACCGCCGTATCTCCCACATCGACATCCTCCGCCGACGCTCCGGATCCAAGACCTACCTCCCCGCCTCCCACTTGCACACCGACGCCCACCCGTCCCGCAAGTCCCACCACACACATGTAGTACCCGACAGGCCCGCACCGCCCCCGCCCTTCCACTCGCACGACGGCCCAGCGAAGAAGAAGCCGGCCATCCGCCGCGAGAGCATGAGTGCGGGCACGCCGCTGCCGCCCAGCAGGACCGCCCGCAAGGCGAAGCGTGTGCTCGCAGACGCACAGTTCCTGGCGTCCATGCATAGCAGCATCGCGCTGCAGGTCCGTGCGCGGATGAATGATGGGAACCCGGGTGGCGCGGACGAGTGCGCGGCGCAGGATGCGGTCCTCGCCGAGCGCATCTGGCACACGCTCCTCGACATGGGCTACAAGCCCGTCCCCATTGGCGAACCTGCAAGCACGCCTGCCCCCTCGCCTCCGCCGACTAGCAGCGACCCGGCGCGCGAAGCAGCGGAACGGGCGGCCCGGCGGACGATGGCGGTGTCCTCGACTCCCCTCGTCGCGCAGGACCTCGCGCAGGCCTCGACCGGGCCACTGTCTGTGCCCCAGCTTGTTGCCGTCCTGACGATGCGCCATCGCGACCGCTCGGCGACGCGTGCACGCTCGCTGTCCAGGAAACGTACTGGGGAGGAGCGTCCGTCGCGCTGTGATGGACACGCTGCACGCGACGCGTTGAGTAGGACTGTCCCGTTTTGGACATGGAAGCGCCGGGCTCGCGGGGTGGGGGCGGGGTGAAAACGTACCGTTGGCAATGCTTGGGAAAGAGCGCATAGGTAACTACCTACTCCACCAGTTAACTA
This sequence comes from Daedaleopsis sinensis, assembly GCA_033807695.1. Taxonomy (NCBI): domain Eukaryota; kingdom Fungi; phylum Basidiomycota; class Agaricomycetes; order Polyporales; family Polyporaceae; genus Daedaleopsis; species Daedaleopsis sinensis. The sequence continues at coordinate 408,913 of CM066301.1, forward strand.
CCTACTCCACCAGTTAACTACCTATTCCACCAGGTGTAGTTAACAACGTAGCCGACTGAGGGGGCGCGGGTGGTACTCTGGTGCGGGCGGGCGAGCTGGTACTGAGGGACAGTTGTATAGCCAGTGCCCATGTACAGTAGATACAGCCGTAGTCCAATACAAGCTCGTTCAAATCCTGCTAGAGATCACAAAGTCCGTTCGTTGAAATGCGCGTCCGCCGTCAAAGAGAACGCCGTCCGACTCTGGGCGCCTATGCTGCCACCGCTCTTGGCTCCCGACCACCACCATGCCTCGACCGCCGACTCTCTGCCCGCTCTCCCGCTGCTCTTCGAGGTGCCCGACACGCTTCTGGCTCTGGACTAGCTGAGACTCACCTGGATCTGGACCTCTGGGCTGCCTGACCACTGCACTCATCCCGCCCTCATCTGCCCGTCTCCCGCATACCGTGCTTGAACTGTCTGTGCCCGGGCTCGGAGGAAAATTCGTACCGTTAACGGCACGTGCTTGTACCGCGAGCTGCGTCTACGAGGGACTGCGCACCTCGGTACCGTGCTGGGAACACGAGCCGCATGCGCGAAGGGAGGGATAGTACTCACCACGTCAGTAATTACCCCTTCCGCTCTCCCCGTTGCCCAAACGTCCAAGCCCCTCCATCCGTGCGTGACATCTCCGTACCGTACTCACCTGCGCTTCACAGCAGCCGGCCGTCGTCGCCATGACGCCTGCTGTCGAATCCGCACGCCGCTTTCGAATGCGGCGAGTGGCTTCTCCTGTGAGTAAATCCGCGAGCATACGAACTAGCAGTACACTCACCAGGTGAGTCGTCCACCCGCTCCGCAATCCCCCCTCCTGTCTTAGAGGACCGGGTCTTCGTGCCCAGCCACGCACTCTCGCGCCGTCTTCCGCGCGCCCGCGCAGCCGTACCGTCGGGTTGCGGAGGCTCTGCTGTAGGTGACGTGTCAGTACCGTTCGCGCTCGGCATGTGCTAACAGTAAGGACTCCGTGTCACGCAGGTGAGCACAGTCCGAGCTTCACGGTGAGCGCAGTTCCGAGTCGGCCACGGAAGACGCGCGGTGCACCCGCTCTCCCGGAGTCGGGAGAACGCGTGGCGTGAGGCTCCTACCGGGACACGACCCCGGTGCGATAGCGTCCCCGAAACGCGAGCCTGGCTGCGAGCAACGAGCGTCCGGGAGTGTTGCACAGCGGCGGGCACGACGACGCTCTCCTGGGAGCCCGCCCCTCGGGAGGGCTGCACGTCATCGGTACCGACGACGCCCGCCGGGAGCCTCTCGTCGGCGGGCGGCGAGCGCATGCGAGCGTTGGGCACGTCGATGGGAGTGACGAGCTTCCGGCGGGAGCCGGACACGTGCGCCTCCCACATTCACGCGTACTGTCACACACATCCGTCTGCGCAAAGCAGATGAGGAGCCCGGGATGTCCGTGATGGGCGAGAGTGCCTGCACAGCAGCACGCAGACACAGTCTGCGCTCCGAGCCTCCCGGAGGAGACTCGGAGCGTAGTCCTGCTTCGAGATATTCGCGCAGAATCGCAGCATCGAGAAGATAAATGGTTTCTTCTCTGCGGGTGCGTACTGCTGTCACACCCTCTCGCACGACACGGCCAAGGACCGTGGCCGTCTGTCCGCGCAATCAAGGGCTCATCCGGGGAGCTCACGACATCCGGACCGCGACACAGATCACGGTACGCGAGACGACAGTCTTATGCCCGCGCAGTGGACGTGACGTCTCCCTCGGGCCTGGACATCGACGTGGGGTGTCCTGCGTGCTGTTGCACCAGACGACACGCATCTCGGGCCCGTCCACATAGCACGGGCGGGCCCGCAGAAACAAGGGTACCGAGGAGCTCAAAGAGAAGAAGGTAAGGACTCACCACAGATTCTGTGCGTTGTAGGGTGCAGCGGCCTCGACAGGAGCTAGTAGTGAGGATGAGCAGTGGGTGTCCAGGACACGGAGTGCGAGCAATGGGGGGAGGAGGGAAAAGGGTGAAGGGGGGGAAAGTAGGAAGCGGGAGAGTGTGCATCAGACGTATGTAGCTAGTAATCCCACGTTCGTGGCGCGCCTGCGCATAGCGGTAATTACCACAATCAGAGCGCATTTATCGTCGCGTCTTAACCAATCTGTGGAACTCAGCCAGTGTGAGATTGCGATCCGAATCGGAGTCTTCCGCGCTGCCTTCAGAATATCACTCGCCGTCACGAATAAATGTGTCCAGGCTACTACAGCAGAGTCAGTAGTAGTACTTGGATCTACTGCTGGTAATATGAGCCTATTCTGAGTAGATGTGTAGTTAAACTTGAGGCTAGCCAGCAGGAGGTTGGCAAGGAGATGTGCCTGCCCGTCTGGCCGGCTCGTATGGTGTCCCTTCCGCCGCCGATCCGGTCGAGCGGAGATCATTATTGTACCGTTCCGCATCACGTACTACCTCTTCGAGTCCCCGTGAGCCGTACCGTTCTTCGAAGGCTGCCCTGCTCACAGAAATTCAATGTGGTCATCGACGCGACTGCTTGCAATAGCATCTACTATGTACAACATAGTTGAAAACACTAGTAGACAGTCCACTGGCACTCGGAGATGCTCGAGTCCGGGTCAGACATCATAGCACGGTACATACGACGTCCCCGCTCCACCTGACGCGCCATCCGCCACGACTCCTCGTCCGGGAACTCAGAGATCGCCTCGACCTCACGCCGGCACTCCTCGTCCACCTCCGCCTCCACCGCGTCTGTGACGATCGCCGCAGACTTGGGCAGCTGCGGGAAGTTCATGGGATCGCTCACCGGACGAAGGCGACGTTCGCCGCGGTCGGACCGAGCAGCCCTCTCGGGAATCCCGCTGTGGCGCTCGCTCGGCGCGGCCAAGAGCGGATTCTTGACCGCCGCCCGACGGTCCTCGTCCGGGACGGCCACAAAGCCCATCTGGCCCGTCTCCCAGAGCGTGAGGAGCAGGCCGATGCGGGCGCGCCCGGTGAGCTCCTTGTTGCTGAGGTTCGTGAACGGGAGAGAGGGCGGCCAGCCGATGAGCTCAAGCCCGAGCTCGATGTAGATCTTGAGCACGTACGTGCGGAGCGACCAGCACATCCGCACCACGCGGCCTCCCGAGCGAATCGCTGTACGAGCAAATGTCCGTCACGACGAGGGCAGAAGCACAGATGCGAATGCGTACCGAGGTGCGCATTGACGAGCTTGCGGAACGTACTCCGCATCGCAAGCTCGCGGCGCGCGAAGCCTGAACCTCGCGCAGTCTCGCCCAGAGTGTACCTGCGGCCCCGGCGATTTCGGCGTGTCATGGACGTCGAGCGAGTCGGAGCTGTTGGGACGAAGGTGAGAGGAGAGGAGAGGAGCATGCATGCGGAACGTACAGATGAACGGGGAGCTCGAACGAAGTGCAGGAGGGCTGCGGGGTGGTAAGAGGAAAGTGACAAGTAAGTAACGGTTTATGAGCCGAGTTCGCGCGACGCTCACTGGCAGCGCTCAGTACCCTGTAGGCCATGCACGCATGCTCGCCTACCGCTTCTGCCGATATTCCTAGGCCCCAATTATTTACATCATGGCGTCATGGCACTTCGAATGTTTCCGAAGTGCATCTCGAGCCCTTTGCGACACGACTCCCGGAACTCTGCGCAGTCAAGCACGAGAGACTTGCTTGTTGAGCTTCGTACCAGCCACCTCTGTTGCCAGTAAGTGCTGGCTGTCAGAATGCACGTCAGGGTGAAAGCCTACGGTACGTGCTCCCTGTAGCAGAGACCCGGCGGCCGCTCGTACGAGAAACGGACACACATGATTCTCGTACCGTTCCCAATCGCCCGGAACGATCTCACGGAGCTCCAGATTGTCGTGTAGGATCGGGGATCTCGTCGCGGTTCAGCGGGAGACTAGTACTGTAGCGAGGAGAAGTGATATTAGGGTGAAACTGAGTTGTGTTAGGCACCAATGTCAGTACGTACCGTGCCCGGATTCATCGGATATCTCCTGCGCATTGTAAGCACACGACACTGTAGCGATGCGCTGCAGCTGAGACGTCTATGTGCGTATCGACTCGACGATGTGTGCAGCTCACCCGGATGCTGAAGGAATGTTCAAGTTAGTAGTTGCGGAATAGCCTCGGGACTCCTGAGCGGGAGACATTCTCTTGGTGACGACACATGCACATAGAATCCACAATGAGGTGAGTCTAACTTTTGATTCGCGGAATGGACACGTACATATTCTGCCGATCGGCCGTCTGTTGTGCCACGGCCAGGAATTTGCAAAGAGCGTAGCACGAACTAACTCTTCGGGGACAGATGCGGTCGCTACGCGCACACCCGGAGGAATCGGGGGTGGTTACAGCGACCGATTGGACCAGCAAGACGTGTCTATTCATAATTCGACCCTATGTTTCACGGCGCGAGCCTTCATGTGTCTAGATCTGTACGCGAGACCAAAAGTCAATACATTACGAATGGGTGCAACGATCCCTGTGTGCAGAGAATACGCACCTCTATAGTATGTGCGCATCCTTGCTTGTCTGGCCATATGCATGCACAGACCTCCAGTCGGCAGTCGTAAGCTCGCATGAATCCAGACATAATCCCTGCGCGCTGCAACCGCACCTTCGCGCAGGGCTTCCTCCTTGCTGAAACGCGCCAAGTGCTGGAGCGACGCAGCGGCTGCACATAATCAGCACCAGCAACCCGGTGCCGTTCGCCCTGCGTTCGCCACACCCGATGTACCTGACAGCAGCCTGACAGGCGTTGTAACGCTTGAGGAGAAGAGCGGTTGGTACGGCATCGGGGGTCCAGTTGTCCCTGCATCAGAAGTCTCTAGGCTCGGGTCTGCTCCTCGAATGAACGAGCGGGTCGCGCAGGCGAACCATGACTGCCGCGGTGACTGTTAGCCTCGGCGTATGCGCAGGCTTCGTCTGCTCCATAGACCCCTCGAGTCCGACGAACGACACGGCCCCTCGCGCGGAACGAGCCCTGTAGCATGGCAGCCGGTCAGCAGCCCTGTGCGGACGACGTATCGCAGCGGCACGAATGGTACGCACCGCGATCATGAGCTCATCGCGCTCCCATATCAATAATTAGAGCACAACGGAGCATCAGACTCCGCATATTGCGCATTAGCCACGCCCGAGGTGTCCGGGAAGGAGAGCCGACGCTTGTGCTTTAGGCCCGATCGCCCCGTTGACAACAAATTCGTGCGCGCGCGGCCCCTGGAGATGTGCAAGAGTACAAGAGTCCGCGGGACGCGTCGCCCGGGCGCATTGCACCCTCCACGACCACGACCTCGCTCCTCTCCCACCGGGCGTGGTGAGTCCACCCATCTCGCACCCGGAACGACTCCGAGTCGGTCCCTGCCACTCGCATTTCGCAGGTGCGTCGGCCATGTCCTCGTGCCCGCGGCGATACCTGCTCACCGTCGTCTCGCATCAGCAGACTTGCGCTGTAAGAGCACAGATCGACGGTACGCACCTGGCGCTTTCTGCTCGCGGATCTCTCTCACCCACTGCCTTCACGATGCGCAGGACCCGGACTCGTGCAAGGTGGTCTGAGTGACGGTACGGTCATCAGCGCAGACCGAAGGTCACGGTACGCGATTTCCGCTCTGTGGACATGCCCTCACTCACCTACTCTCTTCGCTTCATGCGCAGGGCACGGTACAGTCGCCCACGCTCGCGCTTGCTTTTGGTTCACGAGCCGCGAGCGTGATTCGTCACGGCCGCGGCCGCGGACTCATCTCCGAGTCCTCGGGCTTGCACGGTAAGAGCACGTACTCTGCGCTCGCACCTCTCACCCACTCGCTTCACGAAATCCGCAGGACCCCGGACTTGTTCGAGTTGATCTGGGCGACGGTACGGCCATCAGCACAGACCGAAGCTCACGGTACGCGATTTCCTCTCTGAACATCGCCTCACTCACCTACTCTCTTCGCTTTATGCCCAGGACACGGTCGCTCGCCCTTGCTCTTGGTTCACGAGCCGCGAGCGTGACTTGTCGGGGCCGCGGCCGCGGCCTCAGGCTCATCTTCGAGTCCTCGGGCTTCCACGGTAAGTGTCCGGGTCGAACGTCCTCTGCAGCGCACCTCTCACCCACCTGCTTCACGACATGCGCAGGGCCCCGGACCCGCCGGCGTGCGAGTTGGTCTCGGTCACGGTACGATTATCAGCACAGACCGAAGGTCATGGTACGTGATTTCCGCTCTGTGGACACAGTGCCCTCACTCACCCACTCTCTTCGCTCCAGCTCCATGCGCACACGGTACGATCGTGCACGGTCGCCCTCGCCCTCGGTTCACGAGCCGCGTGCGTGTCTTGCAGCCGCCTCGCCTCCTCGCGGATGCACCAGCCTCGCGCGAACACTCGGAACGAGGACGTTCCGCGCACGCCCGTCGTCCCCGCACCCCGGGCCCGCCCTCCGCGCTCGCCGTCCGGGTGAGTCCAGCCGTGCGCTATCCGTCGTCGGGCGTCGATTGAGCTGCAGCGTTCTGCAGCGCGGACTCGGATGGCAGAGGGCGAGCTCGTGCTCACTGTCCAGTCGATCAGCAGATGTGCACGGTGACGGTACGAGTGGCATGAGCTGAGCGGACGAGAGGTACGTACCGTGCAGTGCGCTCTCTGGTCATTCCACCTCACTCACGCTACACGCGCGCAGGGCCTGCGAGCAAGTGACTCACGACGGTACGACCTTCCGCCCACCCTGCCCCGCGTTCGTCGTTGACGCATCCGTCTTGCAGCGATCGCGGGCCCGCCGTCGTTCGATCGGCTCTCGACGGGGCGGTACGTTTTCTCGTGCTCGTACCGGACTCGCATCGGACGCGAGGGCTCTTCGTGCGAGTTTATAAGAGCGCTCGTGGGAGGTGACTGGAAGTACAAAGGGTGCGCATGCGCGCATCGTATTATATAGGTGACTACAACGTACATAGATTAGCGGCTTCCATCGGGATCTGTCGACTCCGGACTAGATACGGTACGTGCTCTCCTCAGCCGCAGCTCGAGACTGACGCGATGCGACAGCGTCGAGTCGGAATGGAGCAGCGGGAGGACGCGGGAGGGATCGGATGCGAACGGGGTACGCACCTTGTCGGTTCGCGCAGCGTGCGTAGTCGCTCACTCTCGTGTTCGACAGGGAGTGTGCAGATGCGGCAGCGGGCATCGGGCGGACGCAGGGGACGCGGAAGCGGATACGGTACGCACCTTCTCGTTCCGGATGCGTAAGTCGCAGAGTTACTCGTCGTGCTTGACTGCTTGCTGACTGCGCCCGTATAAGTCAGGAAGTAGTTAGAGCGAGTGAATAGACGATAGGTACGTTACTGGTGCGTAGCGTAGTCCTGCTGTCGCGCCGCCCAAGGGCCGGCTTGAGGGTGTTGACCGGTCACCGTCGAGGGATCCGTTTGAGACCTGAAAGCGGACGCACGAGGGCAGACAAAGGCGGCTGGGCGTCGTAGTGAGGCGGAGAGCGCGAGAGGCGGAGAGCGACAGTGTGAGACGGCGGAGTTGCAGAGCGAGGGACGTGTGCGAGTCGGAGCGACAGATGACGTCTGCGTGCCCGGTGCGTGCCCGGTCAAGGCCGTCGACGGGGGCCGTTGAGTGCGCTGAGTGGGAGAGACCGATTTTGAGGTGGAGAGCGGAGAGTAGGGAGCCTGAGCTGTGTCGTCTAGAGCGTCGTCTAGAGCGAATGTGAGTGCGCATACAGCGCGTCTCAACGCGCAGGCTAGCAGTGCGCTCGCGGCTGTCCATCCATGACATCACCGCAACGTCGAGCATGACGTGCGCGCGCTCGGTGTCATCCATCTGGGTGTGATTATTCTCTCCGTGTGCTGCAGCGCACGCTACGCGCCTGGCAGACAAGGAACTTGAAGGAGGTACAAATGCGCATCGTCGTCGTGGAACAAGAGTCGAGCGCCAATAAGTGCCCGAAACGGGCGTCTCGCTCGCCGCGATCACAAGACGTGAAATGGTTGGGGGAGGCGTGTCTAACGTTAACCTTCACACTACTTGCACTCGTTATTATCATCGGAATCCCAGATCCCCACACTCTCTTTCTCCCTCTCTCCACATCGACGGGCTGCGCTGGTCGTCGTTCGCCACGTCCTGCTCGTCGTCGTCAACGTCCTGCTCGCCGTTTCCCGCGTTCCGCTCGCCTATCGCCCGCCATGCAACTCCTCTGTCCGTCGTCCTCCCGCCCGGTCAAGACAAAGGCGACACGGTCCCTCAAGGTGCACTTCAAGCTGCCCGTCACCAAGGCGGTCCCGACGGTCTCCGTCACCAACGCCAACGCCAACGCAGCGTACGTGAGCACCGCCCACGGCTCCTCCGAGCTCTCCGAGGTATCCTCCCCAAGCACCATCCCATTCCCCTCTTCGCCCATCCCTTGTCCCTCTCGCAAGAGGGCCATCAGCGAGGATGCATACCCACAAGATGCCCATGACGCAGACGCTTCCATGGACGTGGACGAGCCCGGGGCCGAGCCCGAACGGAAGGGTAACGCGCTTCCGTTCCACCGCCGTATCTCCCACATCGACATCCTCCGCCGACGCTCCGGATCCAAGGCCTACCTCCCCGCCTCCCACTTGCACACCGACGCCCACCCGTCCCGCAAGTCCCACCACACACATGTAGTACCCGACAGGCCCGCACCGCCCCCGCCCTTCCACTCGCACGACGGCCCAGCGAAGAAGAAGCCGGCCATCCGCCGCGAGAGCATGAGTGCGGGCACGCCGCTGCCGCCCAGCAGGACCGCCCGCAAGGCGAAGCGTGTGCTCGCAGACGCACAGTTCCTGGCGTCCATGCATAGCAGCATCGCGCTGCAGGTCCGTGCGCGGATGAATGATGGGAACCCGGGTGGCGCGGACGAGTGCGCGGCGCAGGATGCGGTCCTCGCCGAGCGCATCTGGCACACGCTCCTCGACATGGGCTACAAGCCCGTCCCCATTGGCGAACCTGCAAGCACGCCTGCCCCCTCGCCTCCGCCGACTAGCAGCGACCCGGCGCGCGAAGCAGCGGAACGGGCGGCCCGGCGGACGATGGCGGTGTCCTCGACTCCCCTCGTCGCGCAGGACCTCGCGCAGGCCTCGACCGGGCCACTGTCTGTGCCCCAGCTTGTTGCCGTCCTGACGATGCGCCATCGCGACCGCTCGGCGACGCGTGCACGCTCGCTGTCCAGGAAACGTACTGGGGAGGAGCGTCCGTCGCGCTGTGATGGACACGCTGCACGCGACGCGTTGAGTAGGACTGTCCCGTTTTGGACATGGAAGCGCCGGGCTCGCGGGGTGGGGGCGGGGTGAAAACGTACCGTTGGCAATGCTTGGGAAAGAGCGCATAGGTAACTACCTACTCCACCAGTTAACTACCTACTCCACCAGTTAACTACCTATTCCACCAGGTGTAGTTAACAACGTAGCCGACTGAGGGGGCGCGGGTGGTACTCTGGTGCGGGCGGGCGAGCTGGTACTGAGGGACAGTTGTATAGCCAGTGCCCATGTACAGTAGATACAGCCGTAGTCCAATACAAGCTCGTTCAAATCCTGCTAGAGATCACAAAGTCCGTTCGTTGAAATGCGCGTCCGCCGTCAAAGAGAACGCCGTCCGACTCTGGGCGCCTATGCTGCCACCGCTCTTGGCTCCCGACCACCACCATGCCTCGACCGCCGACTCTCTGCCCGCTCTCCCGCTGCTCTTCGAGGTGCCCGACACGCTTCTGGCTCTGGACTAGCTGAGACTCACCTGGATCTGGACCTCTGGGCTGCCTGACCACTGCACTCATCCCGCCCTCATCTGCCCGTCTCCCGCATACCGTGCTTGAACTGTCTGTGCCCGGGCTCGGAGGAAAATTCGTACCGTTAACGGCACGTGCTTGTACCGCGAGCTGCGTCTACGAGGGACTGCGCACCTCGGTACCGTGCTGGGAACACGAGCCGCATGCGCGAAGGGAGGGATAGTACTCACCACGTCAGTAATTACCCCTTCCGCTCTCCCCGTTGCCCAAACGTCCAAGCCCCTCCATCCGTGCGTGACATCTCCGTACCGTACTCACCTGCGCTTCACAGCAGCCGGCCGTCGTCGCCATGACGCCTGCTGTCGAATCCGCACGCCGCTTTCGAATGCGGCGAGTGGCTTCTCCTGTGAGTAAATCCGCGAGCATACGAACTAGCAGTACACTCACCAGGGAGGACCAGGTCTTCGTGCCCAGCCACACACTCTCGCGCCGTCTTCCGCGCGCCCGCGCAGCCGTACCGTCGGGTTGCGGAGGCTCTGCTGTAGGTGACGTGTCAGTACCGTTCGCGCTCGGCATGTGCTAACAGTAAGGACTCCGTGTCACGCAGGTGAGCACAGTCCGAGCTTCACGGTGAGCGCAGTTCCTAGTCGGCCACGGAAGACGCGCGGTGCACCCGCTCTCCCGGAGTCGGGAGAACGCGTGGCGTGAGGCTCCTACCGGGACACGACCCCGGTGCGATAGCGTCCCCGAAACGCGAGCCTGGCTGCGAGCAACGAGCGTCCGGGAGTGTTGCACAGCGGCGGGCACGACGACGCTCTCCTGGGAGCCCGCCCCTCGGGAGGGCTGCACGTCATCGGTACCGACGACGCCCGCCGGGAGCCTCTCGTCGGCGGGCGGCGAGCGCATGCGAGCGTTGGGCACGTCGATGGGAGTGACGAGCTTCCGGCGGGAGCCGGACACGTGCGCCTCCCACATTCACGCGTACTGTCACACACATCCGTCTGCGCAAAGCAGATGAGGAGCCCGGGATGTCCGTGATGGGCGAGAGTGCCTGCACAGCAGCACGCAGACACAGTCTGCGCTCCGAGCCTCCCGGAGGAGACTCGGAGCGTAGTCCTGCTTCGAGATATTCGCGCAGAATCGCAGCATCGAGAAGATAAATGGTTTCTTCTCTGCGGGTGCGTACTGCTGTCACACCCTCTCGCACGACACGGCCAAGGACCGTGGCCGTCTGTCCGCGCAATCAAGGGCTCATCCGGGGAGCTCACGACATCCGGACCGCGACACAGATCACGGTACGCGAGACGACAGTCTTATGCCCGCGCAGTGGACGTGACGTCTCCCTCGGGCCTGGACATCGACGTGGGGTGTCCTGCGTGCTGTTGCACCAGACGACACGCATCTCGGGCCCGTCCACATAGCACGGGCGGGCCCGCAGAAACAAGGGTACCGAGGAGCTCAAAGAGAAGAAGGTAAGGACTCACCACAGATTCTGTGCGTTGTAGGGTGCAGCGGCCTCGACAGGAGCTAGTAGTGAGGATGAGCAGTGGGTGTCCAGGACACGGAGTGCGAGCAATGGGGGGAGGAGGGAAAAGGGTGAAGGGGGGGAAAGTAGGAAGCGGGAGAGTGTGCATCAGACGTATGTAGCTAGTAATCCCACGTTCGTGGCGCGCCTGCGCATAGCGGTAATTACCACAATCAGAGCGCATTTATCGTCGCGTCTTAACCAATCTGTGGAACTCAGCCAGTGTGAGATTGCGATCCGAATCGGAGTCTTCCGCGCTGCCTTCAGAATATCACTCGCCGTCACGAATAAATGTGTCCAGGCTACTACAGCAGAGTCAGTAGTAGTACTTGGATCTACTGCTGGTAATATGAGCCTATTCTGAGTAGATGTGTAGTTAAACTTGAGGCTAGCCAGCAGGAGGTTGGCAAGGAGATGTGCCTGCCCGTCTGGCCGGCTCGTATGGTGTCCCTTCCGCCGCCGATCCGGTCGAGCGGAGATCATTATTGTACCGTTCCGCATCACGTACTACCTCTTCGAGTCCCCGTGAGCCGTACCGTTCTTCGAAGGCTGCCCTGCTCACAGAAATTCAATGTGGTCATCGACGCGACTGCTTGCAATAGCATCTACTATGTACAACATAGTTGAAAACACTAGTAGACAGTCCACTGGCACTCGGAGATGCTCGAGTCCGGGTCAGACATCATAGCACGGTACATACGACGTCCCCGCTCCACCTGACGCGCCATCCGCCACGACTCCTCGTCCGGGAACTCAGAGATCGCCTCGACCTCACGCCGGCACTCCTCGTCCACCTCCGCCTCCACCGCGTCTGTGACGATCGCCGCAGACTTGGGCAGCTGCGGGAAGTTCATGGGATCGCTCACCGGACGAAGGCGACGTTCGCCGCGGTCGGACCGAGCAGCCCTCTCGGGAATCCCGCTGTGGCGCTCGCTCGGCGCGGCCAAGAGCGGATTCTTGACCGCCGCCCGACGGTCCTCGTCCGGGACGGCCACAAAGCCCATCTGGCCCGTCTCCCAGAGCGTGAGGAGCAGGCCGATGCGGGCGCGCCCGGTGAGCTCCTTGTTGCTGAGGTTCGTGAACGGGAGAGAGGGCGGCCAGCCGATGAGCTCAAGCCCGAGCTCGATGTAGATCTTGAGCACGTACGTGCGGAGCGACCAGCACATCCGCACCACGCGGCCTCCCGAGCGAATCGCTGTACGAGCAAATGTCCGTCACGACGAGGGCAGAAGCACAGATGCGAATGCGTACCGAGGTGCGCATTGACGAGCTTGCGGAACGTACTCCGCATCGCAAGCTCGCGGCGCGCGAAGCCTGAACCTCGCGCAGTCTCGCCCAGAGTGTACCTGCGGCCCCGGCGATTTCGGCGTGTCATGGACGTCGAGCGAGTCGGAGCTGTTGGGACGAAGGTGAGAGGAGAGGAGAGGAGCATGCATGCGGAACGTACAGATGAACGGGGAGCTCGAACGAAGTGCAGGAGGGCTGCGGGGTGGTAAGAGGAAAGTGACAAGTAAGTAACGGTTTATGAGCCGAGTTCGCGCGACGCTCACTGGCAGCGCTCAGTACCCTGTAGGCCATGCACGCATGCTCGCCTACCGCTTCTGCCGATATTCCTAGGCCCCAATTATTTACATCATGGCGTCATGGCACTTCGAATGTTTCCGAAGTGCATCTCGAGCCCTTTGCGACACGACTCCCGGAACTCTGCGCAGTCAAGCACGAGAGACTTGCTTGTTGAGCTTCGTACCAGCCACCTCTGTTGCCAGTAAGTGCTGGCTGTCAGAATGCACGTCAGGGTGAAAGCCTACGGTACGTGCTCCCTGTAGCAGAGACCCGGCGGCCGCTCGTACGAGAAACGGACACACATGATTCTCGTACCGTTCCCAATCGCCCGGAACGATCTCACGGAGCTCCAGATTGTCGTGTAGGATCGGGGATCTCGTCGCGGTTCAGCGGGAGACTAGTACTGTAGCGAGGAGAAGTGATATTAGGGTGAAACTGAGTTGTGTTAGGCACCAATGTCAGTACGTACCGTGCCCGGATTCATCGGATATCTCCTGCGCATTGTAAGCACACGACACTGTAGCGATGCGCTGCAGCTGAGACGTCTATGTGCGTATCGACTCGACGATGTGTGCAGCTCACCCGGATGCTGAAGGAATGTTCAAGTTAGTAGTTGCGGAATAGCCTCGGGACTCCTGAGCGGGAGACATTCTCTTGGTGACGACACATGCACATAGAATCCACAATGAGGTGAGTCTAACTTTTGATTCGCGGAATGGACACGTACATATTCTGCCGATCGGCCGTCTGTTGTGCCACGGCCAGTAATTTGCAAAGAGCGTAGCACGAACTAACTCTTCGGGGACAGATGCGGTCGCTACGCGCACACCCGGAGGAGTCGGGGGTGGTTACAGCGACCGATTGGACCAGCAAGACGCGTCTATTCATAATTCGACCCTATCTTTCACGGCGCGAGCCTTCATGTGTCTAGATCTGTACGCGAGACCAAAAGTCAATACATTACGAATGGGTGCAACGATCCCTGTGTGCAGAGAATACGCACCTCTATAGTATGTGCGCATCCTTGCTTGTCTGGCCATATGCATGCACAGACCTCCAGTCGGCAGTCGTAAGCTCGCATGAATCCAGACATAATCCCTGCGCGCTGCAACCGCACCTTCGCGCAGGGCTTCCTCCTTGCTGAAACGCGCCAAGTGCTGGAGCGACGCAGCGGCTGCACATAATCAGCACCAGCAACCCGGTGCCGTTCGCCCTGCGTTCGCCACACCCGATGTACCTGACAGCAGCCTGACAGGCGTTGTAACGCTTGAGGAGAAGAGCGGTTGGTACGGCATCGGGGGTCCAGTTGTCCCTGCATCAGAAGTCTCTAGGCTCGGGTCTGCTCCTCGAATGAACGAGCGGGTCGCGCAGGCGAACCATGACTGCCGCGGTGACTGTTAGCCTCGGCGTATGCGCAGGCTTCGTCTGCTCCATAGACCCCTCGAGTCCGACGAACGACACGGCCCCTCGCGCGGAACGAGCCCTGTAGCATGGCAGCCGGTCAGCAGCCCTGTGCGGACGACGTATCGCAGCGGCACGAATGGTACGCACCGCGATCATGAGCTCATCGCGCTCCCATATCAATAATTAGAGCACAACGGAGCATCAGACTCCGCATATTGCGCATTAGCCACGCCCGAGGTGTCCGGGAAGGAGAGCCGACGCTTGTGCTTTAGGCCCGATCGCCCCGTTGACAACAAATTCGTGCGCGCGCGGCCCCTGGAGATGTGCAAGAGTACAAGAGTCCGCGGGACGCGTCGCCCGGGCGCATTGCACCCTCCACGACCACGACCTCGCTCCTCTCCCACCGGGCGTGGTGAGTCCACCCATCTCGCACCCGGAACGACTCCGAGTCGGTCCCTGCCACTCGCATTTCGCAGGTGCGTCGGCCATGTCCTCGTGCCCGCGGCGATACCTGCTCACCGTCGTCTCGCATCAGCAGACTTGCGCTGTAAGAGCACAGATCGACGGTACGCACCTGGCGCTTTCTGCTCGCGGATCTCTCTCACCCACTGCCTTCACGATGCGCAGGACCCGGACTCGTGCAAGGTGGTCTGAGTGACGGTACGGTCATCAGCGCAGACCGAAGGTCACGGTACGCGATTTCCGCTCTGTGGACATGCCCTCACTCACCTACTCTCTTCGCTTCATGCGCAGGGCACGGTACAGTCGCCCACGCTCGCGCTTGCTTTTGGTTCACGAGCCGCGAGCGTGATTCGTCACGGCCGCGGCCGCGGACTCATCTCCGAGTCCTCGGGCTTGCACGGTAAGAGCACGTACTCTGCGCTCGCACCTCTCACCCACTCGCTTCACGAAATCCGCAGGACCCCGGACTTGTTCGAGTTGATCTGGGCGACGGTACGGCCATCAGCACAGACCGAAGCTCACGGTACGCGATTTCCTCTCTGAACATCGCCTCACTCACCTACTCTCTTCGCTTTATGCCCAGGACACGGTCGCTCGCCCTTGCTCTTGGTTCACGAGCCGCGAGCGTGACTTGTCGGGGCCGCGGCCGCGGCCTCAGGCTCATCTTCGAGTCCTCGGGCTTCCACGGTAAGTGTCCGGGTCGAACGTCCTCTGCAGCGCACCTCTCACCCACCTGCTTCACGACATGCGCAGGGCCCCGGACCCGCCGGCGTGCGAGTTGGTCTCGGTCACGGTACGATTATCAGCACAGACCGAAGGTCATGGTACGTGATTTCCGCTCTGTGGACACAGTGCCCTCACTCACCCACTCTCTTCGCTCCAGCTCCATGCGCACACGGTACGATCGTGCACGGTCGCCCTCGCCCTCGGTTCACGAGCCGCGTGCGTGTCTTGCAGCCGCCTCGCCTCCTCGCGGATGCACCAGCCTCGCGCGAACACTCGGAACGAGGACGTTCCGCGCACGCCCGTCGTCCCCGCACCCCGGGCCCGCCCTCCGCGCTCGCCGTCCGGGTGAGTCCAGCCGTGCGCTATCCGTCGTCGGGCGTCGATTGAGCTGCAGCGTTCTGCAGCGCGGACTCGGATGGCAGAGGGCGAGCTCGTGCTCACTGTCCAGTCGATCAGCAGATGTGCACGGTGACGGTACGAGTGGCATGAGCTGAGCGGACGAGAGGTACGTACCGTGCAGTGCGCTCTCTGGTCATTCCACCTCACTCACGCTACACGCGCGCAGGGCCTGCGAGCAAGTGACTCACGACGGTACGACCTTCCGCCCACCCTGCCCCGCGTTCGTCGTTGACGCATCCGTCTTGCAGCGATCGCGGGCCCGCCGTCGTTCGATCGGCTCTCGACGGGGCGGTACGTTTTCTCGTGCTCGTACCGGACTCGCATCGGACGCGAGGGCTCTTCGTGCGAGTTTATAAGAGCGCTCGTGGGAGGTGACTGGAAGTACGAAGGGTGCGCATGCGCGCATCGTATTATATAGGTGACTACAACGTACATAGATTAGCGGCTTCCATCGGGATCTGTCGACTCCGGACTAGATACGGTACGTGCTCTCCTCAGCCGCAGCTCGAGACTGACGCGATGCGACAGCGTCGAGTCGGAATGGAGCAGCGGGAGGACGCGGGAGGGATCGGATGCGAACGGGGTACGCACCTTGTCGGTTCGCGCAGCGTGCGTAGTCGCTCACTCTCGTGTTCGACAGGGAGTGTGCAGATGCGGCAGCGGGCATCGGGCGGACGCAGGGGACGCGGAAGCGGATACGGTACGCACCTTCTCGTTCCGGATGCGTAAGTCGCAGAGTTACTCGTCGTGCTTGACTGCTTGCTGACTGCGCCCGTATAAGTCAGGAAGTAGTTAGAGCGAGTGAATAGACGATAGGTACGTTACTGGTGCGTAGCGTAGTCCTGCTGTCGCGCCGCCCAAGGGCCGGCTTGAGGGTGTTGACCGGTCACCGTCGAGGGATCCGTTTGAGACCTGAAAGCGGACGCACGAGGGCAGACAAAGGCGGCTGGGCGTCGTAGTGAGGCGGAGAGCGCGAGAGGCGGAGAGCGACAGTGTGAGACGGCGGAGTTGCAGAGCGAGGGACGTGTGCGAGTCGGAGCGACAGATGACGTCTGCGTGCCCGGTGCGTGCCCGGTCAAGGCCGTCGACGGGGGCCGTTGAGTGCGCTGAGTGGGAGAGACCGATTTTGAGGTGGAGAGCGGAGAGTAGGGAGCCTGAGCTGTGTCGTCTAGAGCGTCGTCTAGAGCGAATGTGAGTGCGCATACAGCGCGAGTGCGCATACAGCGCGTCTCAACGCGCAGGCTAGCAGTGCGCTCGCGGCTGTCCATCCATGACATCACCGCAACGTCGAGCATGACGTGCGCGCGCTCGGTGTCATCCATCTGGGTGTGATTATTCTCTCCGTGTGCTGCAGCGCACGCTACGCGCCTGGCAGACAAGGAACTTGAAGGAGGTACAAATGCGCATCGTCGTCGTGGAACAAGAGTCGAGCGCCAATAAGTGCCCGAAACGGGCGTCTCGCTCGCCGCGATCACAAGACGTGAAATGGTTGGGGGAGGCGTGTCTAACGTTAACCTTCACACTACTTGCACTCGTTATTATCATCGGAATCCCAGATCCCCACACTCTCTTTCTCCCTCTCTCCACATCGACGGGCTGCGCTGGTCGTCGTTCGCCACGTCCTGCTCGTCGTCGTCAACGTCCTGCTCGCCGTTTCCCGCGTTCCGCTCGCCTATCGCCCGCCATGCAACTCCTCTGTCCGTCGTCCTCCCGCCCGGTCAAGACAAAGGCGACACGGTCCCTCAAGGTGCACTTCAAGCTGCCCGTCACCAAGGCGGTCCCGACGGTCTCCGTCACCAACGCCAACGCCAACGCAGCGTACGTGAGCACCGCCCACGGCTCCTCCGAGCTCTCCGAGGTATCCTCCCCAAGCACCATCCCATTCCCCTCTTCGCCCATCCCTTGTCCCTCTCGCAAGAGGGCCATCAGCGAGGATGCATACCCACAAGATGCCCATGACGCAGACGCTTCCATGGACGTGGACGAGCCCGGGGCCGAGCCCGAACGGAAGGGTAACGCGCTTCCGTTCCACCGCCGTATCTCCCACATCGACATCCTCCGCCGACGCTCCGGATCCAAGGCCTACCTCCCCGCCTCCCACTTGCACACCGACGCCCACCCGTCCCGCAAGTCCCACCACACACATGTAGTACCCGACAGGCCCGCACCGCCCCCGCCCTTCCACTCGCACGACGGCCCAGCGAAGAAGAAGCCGGCCATCCGCCGCGAGAGCATGAGTGCGGGCACGCCGCTGCCGCCCAGCAGGACCGCCCGCAAGGCGAAGCGTGTGCTCGCAGACGCACAGTTCCTGGCGTCCATGCATAGCAGCATCGCGCTGCAGGTCCGTGCGCGGATGAATGATGGGAACCCGGGTGGCGCGGACGAGTGCGCGGCGCAGGATGCGGTCCTCGCCGAGCGCATCTGGCACACGCTCCTCGACATGGGCTACAAGCCCGTCCCCATTGGCGAACCTGCAAGCACGCCTGCCCCCTCGCCTCCGCCGACTAGCAGCGACCCGGCGCGCGAAGCAGCGGAACGGGCGGCCCGGCGGACGATGGCGGTGTCCTCGACTCCCCTCGTCGCGCAGGACCTCGCGCAGGCCTCGACCGGGCCACTGTCTGTGCCCCAGCTTGTTGCCGTCCTGACGATGCGCCATCGCGACCGCTCGGCGACGCGTGCACGCTCGCTGTCCAGGAAACGTACTGGGGAGGAGCGTCCGTCGCGCTGTGATGGACACGCTGCACGCGACGCGTTGAGTAGGACTGTCCCGTTTTGGACATGGAAGCGCCGGGCTCGCGGGGTGGGGGCGGGGTGAAAACGTACCGTTGGCAATGCTTGGGAAAGAGCGCATAGGTAACTACCTACTCCACCAGTTAACTACCTACTCCACCAGTTAACTACCTATTCCACCAGGTGTAGTTAACAACGTAGCCGACTGAGGGGGCGCGGGTGGTACTCTGGTGCGGGCGGGCGAGCTGGTACTGAGGGACAGTTGTATAGCCAGTGCCCATGTACAGTAGATACAGCCGTAGTCCAATACAAGCTCGTTCAAATCCTGCTAGAGATCACAAAGTCCGTTCGTTGAAATGCGCGTCCGCCGTCAAAGAGAACGCCGTCCGACTCTGGGCGCCTATGCTGCCACCGCTCTTGGCTCCCGACCACCACCATGCCTCGACCGCCGACTCTCTGCCCGCTCTCCCGCTGCTCTTCGAGGTGCCCGACACGCTTCTGGCTCTGGACTAGCTGAGACTCACCTGGATCTGGACCTCTGGGCTGCCTGACCACTGCACTCATCCCGCCCTCATCTGCCCGTCTCCCGCATACCGTGCTTGAACTGTCTGTGCCCGGGCTCGGAGGAAAATTCGTACCGTTAACGGCACGTGCTTGTACCGCGAGCTGCGTCTACGAGGGACTGCGCACCTCGGTACCGTGCTGGGAACACGAGCCGCATGCGCGAAGGGAGGGATAGTACTCACCACGTCAGTAATTACCCCTTCCGCTCTCCCCGTTGCCCAAACGTCCAAGCCCCTCCATCCGTGCGTGACATCTCCGTACCGTACTCACCTGCGCTTCACAGCAGCCGGCCGTCGTCGCCATGACGCCTGCTGTCGAATCCGCACGCCGCTTTCGAATGCGGCGAGTGGCTTCTCCTGTGAGTAAATCCGCGAGCATACGAACTAGCAGTACACTCACCAGGGAGGACCAGGTCTTCGTGCCCAGCCACACACTCTCGCGCCGTCTTCCGCGCGCCCGCGCAGCCGTACCGTCGGGTTGCGGAGGCTCTGCTGTAGGTGACGTGTCAGTACCGTTCGCGCTCGGCATGTGCTAACAGTAAGGACTCCGTGTCACGCAGGTGAGCACAGTCCGAGCTTCACGGTGAGCGCAGTTCCTAGTCGGCCACGGAAGACGCGCGGTGCACCCGCTCTCCCGGAGTCGGGAGAACGCGTGGCGTGAGGCTCCTACCGGGACACGACCCCGGTGCGATAGCGTCCCCGAAACGCGAGCCTGGCTGCGAGCAACGAGCGTCCGGGAGTGTTGCACAGCGGCGGGCACGACGACGCTCTCCTGGGAGCCCGCCCCTCGGGAGGGCTGCACGTCATCGGTACCGACGACGCCCGCCGGGAGCCTCTCGTCGGCGGGCGGCGAGCGCATGCGAGCGTTGGGCACGTCGATGGGAGTGACGAGCTTCCGGCGGGAGCCGGACACGTGCGCCTCCCACATTCACGCGTACTGTCACACACATCCGTCTGCGCAAAGCAGATGAGGAGCCCGGGATGTCCGTGATGGGCGAGAGTGCCTGCACAGCAGCACGCAGACACAGTCTGCGCTCCGAGCCTCCCGGAGGAGACTCGGAGCGTAGTCCTGCTTCGAGATATTCGCGCAGAATCGCAGCATCGAGAAGATAAATGGTTTCTTCTCTGCGGGTGCGTACTGCTGTCACACCCTCTCGCACGACACGGCCAAGGACCGTGGCCGTCTGTCCGCGCAATCAAGGGCTCATCCGGGGAGCTCACGACATCCGGACCGCGACACAGATCACGGTACGCGAGACGACAGTCTTATGCCCGCGCAGTGGACGTGACGTCTCCCTCGGGCCTGGACATCGACGTGGGGTGTCCTGCGTGCTGTTGCACCAGACGACACGCATCTCGGGCCCGTCCACATAGCACGGGCGGGCCCGCAGAAACAAGGGTACCGAGGAGCTCAAAGAGAAGAAGGTAAGGACTCACCACAGATTCTGTGCGTTGTAGGGTGCAGCGGCCTCGACAGGAGCTAGTAGTGAGGATGAGCAGTGGGTGTCCAGGACACGGAGTGCGAGCAATGGGGGGAGGAGGGAAAAGGGTGAAGGGGGGGAAAGTAGGAAGCGGGAGAGTGTGCATCAGACGTATGTAGCTAGTAATCCCACGTTCGTGGCGCGCCTGCGCATAGCGGTAATTACCACAATCAGAGCGCATTTATCGTCGCGTCTTAACCAATCTGTGGAACTCAGCCAGTGTGAGATTGCGATCCGAATCGGAGTCTTCCGCGCTGCCTTCAGAATATCACTCGCCGTCACGAATAAATGTGTCCAGGCTACTACAGCAGAGTCAGTAGTAGTACTTGGATCTACTGCTGGTAATATGAGCCTATTCTGAGTAGATGTGTAGTTAAACTTGAGGCTAGCCAGCAGGAGGTTGGCAAGGAGATGTGCCTGCCCGTCTGGCCGGCTCGTATGGTGTCCCTTCCGCCGCCGATCCGGTCGAGCGGAGATCATTATTGTACCGTTCCGCATCACGTACTACCTCTTCGAGTCCCCGTGAGCCGTACCGTTCTTCGAAGGCTGCCCTGCTCACAGAAATTCAATGTGGTCATCGACGCGACTGCTTGCAATAGCATCTACTATGTACAACATAGTTGAAAACACTAGTAGACAGTCCACTGGCACTCGGAGATGCTCGAGTCCGGGTCAGACATCATAGCACGGTACATACGACGTCCCCGCTCCACCTGACGCGCCATCCGCCACGACTCCTCGTCCGGGAACTCAGAGATCGCCTCGACCTCACGCCGGCACTCCTCGTCCACCTCCGCCTCCACCGCGTCTGTGACGATCGCCGCAGACTTGGGCAGCTGCGGGAAGTTCATGGGATCGCTCACCGGACGAAGGCGACGTTCGCCGCGGTCGGACCGAGCAGCCCTCTCGGGAATCCCGCTGTGGCGCTCGCTCGGCGCGGCCAAGAGCGGATTCTTGACCGCCGCCCGACGGTCCTCGTCCGGGACGGCCACAAAGCCCATCTGGCCCGTCTCCCAGAGCGTGAGGAGCAGGCCGATGCGGGCGCGCCCGGTGAGCTCCTTGTTGCTGAGGTTCGTGAACGGGAGAGAGGGCGGCCAGCCGATGAGCTCAAGCCCGAGCTCGATGTAGATCTTGAGCACGTACGTGCGGAGCGACCAGCACATCCGCACCACGCGGCCTCCCGAGCGAATCGCTGTACGAGCAAATGTCCGTCACGACGAGGGCAGAAGCACAGATGCGAATGCGTACCGAGGTGCGCATTGACGAGCTTGCGGAACGTACTCCGCATCGCAAGCTCGCGGCGCGCGAAGCCTGAACCTCGCGCAGTCTCGCCCAGAGTGTACCTGCGGCCCCGGCGATTTCGGCGTGTCATGGACGTCGAGCGAGTCGGAGCTGTTGGGACGAAGGTGAGAGGAGAGGAGAGGAGCATGCATGCGGAACGTACAGATGAACGGGGAGCTCGAACGAAGTGCAGGAGGGCTGCGGGGTGGTAAGAGGAAAGTGACAAGTAAGTAACGGTTTATGAGCCGAGTTCGCGCGACGCTCACTGGCAGCGCTCAGTACCCTGTAGGCCATGCACGCATGCTCGCCTACCGCTTCTGCCGATATTCCTAGGCCCCAATTATTTACATCATGGCGTCATGGCACTTCGAATGTTTCCGAAGTGCATCTCGAGCCCTTTGCGACACGACTCCCGGAACTCTGCGCAGTCAAGCACGAGAGACTTGCTTGTTGAGCTTCGTACCAGCCACCTCTGTTGCCAGTAAGTGCTGGCTGTCAGAATGCACGTCAGGGTGAAAGCCTACGGTACGTGCTCCCTGTAGCAGAGACCCGGCGGCCGCTCGTACGAGAAACGGACACACATGATTCTCGTACCGTTCCCAATCGCCCGGAACGATCTCACGGAGCTCCAGATTGTCGTGTAGGATCGGGGATCTCGTCGCGGTTCAGCGGGAGACTAGTACTGTAGCGAGGAGAAGTGATATTAGGGTGAAACTGAGTTGTGTTAGGCACCAATGTCAGTACGTACCGTGCCCGGATTCATCGGATATCTCCTGCGCATTGTAAGCACACGACACTGTAGCGATGCGCTGCAGCTGAGACGTCTATGTGCGTATCGACTCGACGATGTGTGCAGCTCACCCGGATGCTGAAGGAATGTTCAAGTTAGTAGTTGCGGAATAGCCTCGGGACTCCTGAGCGGGAGACATTCTCTTGGTGACGACACATGCACATAGAATCCACAATGAGGTGAGTCTAACTTTTGATTCGCGGAATGGACACGTACATATTCTGCCGATCGGCCGTCTGTTGTGCCACGGCCAGTAATTTGCAAAGAGCGTAGCACGAACTAACTCTTCGGGGACAGATGCGGTCGCTACGCGCACACCCGGAGGAGTCGGGGGTGGTTACAGCGACCGATTGGACCAGCAAGACGCGTCTATTCATAATTCGACCCTATCTTTCACGGCGCGAGCCTTCATGTGTCTAGATCTGTACGCGAGACCAAAAGTCAATACATTACGAATGGGTGCAACGATCCCTGTGTGCAGAGAATACGCACCTCTATAGTATGTGCGCATCCTTGCTTGTCTGGCCATATGCATGCACAGACCTCCAGTCGGCAGTCGTAAGCTCGCATGAATCCAGACATAATCCCTGCGCGCTGCAACCGCACCTTCGCGCAGGGCTTCCTCCTTGCTGAAACGCGCCAAGTGCTGGAGCGACGCAGCGGCTGCACATAATCAGCACCAGCAACCCGGTGCCGTTCGCCCTGCGTTCGCCACACCCGATGTACCTGACAGCAGCCTGACAGGCGTTGTAACGCTTGAGGAGAAGAGCGGTTGGTACGGCATCGGGGGTCCAGTTGTCCCTGCATCAGAAGTCTCTAGGCTCGGGTCTGCTCCTCGAATGAACGAGCGGGTCGCGCAGGCGAACCATGACTGCCGCGGTGACTGTTAGCCTCGGCGTATGCGCAGGCTTCGTCTGCTCCATAGACCCCTCGAGTCCGACGAACGACACGGCCCCTCGCGCGGAACGAGCCCTGTAGCATGGCAGCCGGTCAGCAGCCCTGTGCGGACGACGTATCGCAGCGGCACGAATGGTACGCACCGCGATCATGAGCTCATCGCGCTCCCATATCAATAATTAGAGCGCAACGGAGCATCAGACTCCGCATATTGCGCATTAGCCACGCCCGAGGTGTCCGGGAAGGAGAGCCGACGCTTGTGCTTTAGGCCCGATCGCCCCGTTGACAACAAATTCGTGCGCGCGCGGCCCCTGGAGATGTGCAAGAGTACAAGAGTCCGCGGGACGCGTCGCCCGGGCGCATTGCACCCTCCACGACCACGACCTCGCTCCTCTCCCACCGGGCGTGGTGAGTCCACCCATCTCGCACCCGGAACGACTCCGAGTCGGTCCCTGCCACTCGCATTTCGCAGGTGCGTCGGCCATGTCCTCGTGCCCGCGGCGATACCTGCTCACCGTCGTCTCGCATCAGCAGACTTGCGCTGTAAGAGCACAGATCGACGGTACGCACCTGGCGCTTTCTGCTCGCGGATCTCTCTCACCCACTGCCTTCACGATGCGCAGGACCCGGACTCGTGCAAGGTGGTCTGAGTGACGGTACGGTCATCAGCGCAGACCGAAGGTCACGGTACGCGATTTCCGCTCTGTGGACATGCCCTCACTCACCTACTCTCTTCGCTTCATGCGCAGGGCACGGTACAGTCGCCCACGCTCGCGCTTGCTTTTGGTTCACGAGCCGCGAGCGTGATTCGTCACGGCCGCGGCCGCGGACTCATCTCCGAGTCCTCGGGCTTGCACGGTAAGAGCACGTACTCTGCGCTCGCACCTCTCACCCACTCGCTTCACGAAATCCGCAGGACCCCGGACTTGTTCGAGTTGATCTGGGCGACGGTACGGCCATCAGCACAGACCGAAGCTCACGGTACGCGATTTCCTCTCTGAACATCGCCTCACTCACCTACTCTCTTCGCTTTATGCCCAGGACACGGTCGCTCGCCCTTGCTCTTGGTTCACGAGCCGCGAGCGTGACTTGTCGGGGCCGCGGCCGCGGCCTCAGGCTCATCTTCGAGTCCTCGGGCTTCCACGGTAAGTGTCCGGGTCGAACGTCCTCTGCAGCGCACCTCTCACCCACCTGCTTCACGACATGCGCAGGGCCCCGGACCCGCCGGCGTGCGAGTTGGTCTCGGTCACGGTACGATTATCAGCACAGACCGAAGGTCATGGTACGTGATTTCCGCTCTGTGGACACAGTGCCCTCACTCACCCACTCTCTTCGCTCCAGCTCCATGCGCACACGGTACGATCGTGCACGGTCGCCCTCGCCCTCGGTTCACGAGCCGCGTGCGTGTCTTGCAGCCGCCTCGCCTCCTCGCGGATGCACCAGCCTCGCGCGAACACTCGGAACGAGGACGTTCCGCGCACGCCCGTCGTCCCCGCACCCCGGGCCCGCCCTCCGCGCTCGCCGTCCGGGTGAGTCCAGCCGTGCGCTATCCGTCGTCGGGCGTCGATTGAGCTGCAGCGTTCTGCAGCGCGGACTCGGATGGCAGAGGGCGAGCTCGTGCTCACTGTCCAGTCGATCAGCAGATGTGCACGGTGACGGTACGAGTGGCATGAGCTGAGCGGACGAGAGGTACGTACCGTGCAGTGCGCTCTCTGGTCATTCCACCTCACTCACGCTACACGCGCGCAGGGCCTGCGAGCAAGTGACTCACGACGGTACGACCTTCCGCCCACCCTGCCCCGCGTTCGTCGTTGACGCATCCGTCTTGCAGCGATCGCGGGCCCGCCGTCGTTCGATCGGCTCTCGACGGGGCGGTACGTTTTCTCGTGCTCGTACCGGACTCGCATCGGACGCGAGGGCTCTTCGTGCGAGTTTATAAGAGCGCTCGTGGGAGGTGACTGGAAGTACGAAGGGTGCGCATGCGCGCATCGTATTATATAGGTGACTACAACGTACATAGATTAGCGGCTTCCATCGGGATCTGTCGACTCCGGACTAGATACGGTACGTGCTCTCCTCAGCCGCAGCTCGAGACTGACGCGATGCGACAGCGTCGAGTCGGAATGGAGCAGCGGGAGGACGCGGGAGGGATCGGATGCGAACGGGGTACGCACCTTGTCGGTTCGCGCAGCGTGCGTAGTCGCTCACTCTCGTGTTCGACAGGGAGTGTGCAGATGCGGCAGCGGGCATCGGGCGGACGCAGGGGACGCGGAAGCGGATACGGTACGCACCTTCTCGTTCCGGATGCGTAAGTCGCAGAGTTACTCGTCGTGCTTGACTGCTTGCTGACTGCGCCCGTATAAGTCAGGAAGTAGTTAGAGCGAGTGAATAGACGATAGGTACGTTACTGGTGCGTAGCGTAGTCCTGCTGTCGCGCCGCCCAAGGGCCGGCTTGAGGGTGTTGACCGGTCACCGTCGAGGGATCCGTTTGAGACCTGAAAGCGGACGCACGAGGGCAGACAAAGGCGGCTGGGCGTCGTAGTGAGGCGGAGAGCGCGAGAGGCGGAGAGCGACAGTGTGAGACGGCGGAGTTGCAGAGCGAGGGACGTGTGCGAGTCGGAGCGACAGATGACGTCTGCGTGCCCGGTGCGTGCCCGGTCAAGGCCGTCGACGGGGGCCGTTGAGTGCGCTGAGTGGGAGAGACCGATTTTGAGGTGGAGAGCGGAGAGTAGGGAGCCTGAGCTGTGTCGTCTAGAGCGTCGTCTAGAGCGAATGTGAGTGCGCATACAGCGCGAGTGCGCATACAGCGCGAGTGCGCATACAGCGCGTCTCAACGCGCAGGCTAGCAGTGCGCTCGCGGCTGTCCATCCATGACATCACCGCAACGTCGAGCATGACGTGCGCGCGCTCGGTGTCATCCATCTGGGTGTGATTATTCTCTCCGTGTGCTGCAGCGCACGCTACGCGCCTGGCAGACAAGGAACTTGAAGGAGGTACAAATGCGCATCGTCGTCGTGGAACAAGAGTCGAGCGCCAATAAGTGCCCGAAACGGGCGTCTTGGTCGCCGCGATCACAAGACGTGAAATGGTTGGGGGAGGCGTGTCTAACGTTAACCTTCACACTACTTGCACTCGTTATTATCATCGGAATCCCAGATCCCCACACTCTCTTTCTCCCTCTCTCCACATCGACGGGCTGCGCTGGTCGTCGTTCGCCACGTCCTGCTCGTCGTCGTCAACGTCCTGCTCGCCGTTTCCCGCGTTCCGCTCGCCTATCGCCCGCCATGCAACTCCTCTGTCCGTCGTCCTCCCGCCCGGTCAAGACAAAGGCGACACGGTCCCTCAAGGTGCACTTCAAGCTGCCCGTCACCAAGGCGGTCCCGACGGTCTCCGTCACCAACGCCAACGCCAACGCAGCGTACGTGAGCACCGCCCACGGCTCCTCCGAGCTCTCCGAGGTATCCTCCCCAAGCACCATCCCATTCCCCTCTTCGCCCATCCCTTGTCCCTCTCGCAAGAGGGCCATCAGCGAGGATGCATACCCACAAGATGCCCATGACGCAGACGCTTCCATGGACGTGGACGAGCCCGGGGCCGAGCCCGAACGGAAGGGTAACGCGCTTCCGTTCCACCGCCGTATCTCCCACATCGACATCCTCCGCCGACGCTCCGGATCCAAGGCCTACCTCCCCGCCTCCCACTTGCACACCGACGCCCACCCGTCCCGCAAGTCCCACCACACACATGTAGTACCCGACAGGCCCGCACCGCCCCCGCCCTTCCACTCGCACGACGGCCCAGCGAAGAAGAAGCCGGCCATCCGCCGCGAGAGCATGAGTGCGGGCACGCCGCTGCCGCCCAGCAGGACCGCCCGCAAGGCGAAGCGTGTGCTCGCAGACGCACAGTTCCTGGCGTCCATGCATAGCAGCATCGCGCTGCAGGTCCGTGCGCGGATGAATGATGGGAACCCGGGTGGCGCGGACGAGTGCGCGGCGCAGGATGCGGTCCTCGCCGAGCGCATCTGGCACACGCTCCTCGACATGGGCTACAAGCCCGTCCCCATTGGCGAACCTGCAAGCACGCCTGCCCCCTCGCCTCCGCCGACTAGCAGCGACCCGGCGCGCGAAGCAGCGGAACGGGCGGCCCGGCGGACGATGGCGGTGTCCTCGACTCCCCTCGTCGCGCAGGACCTCGCGCAGGCCTCGACCGGGCCACTGTCTGTGCCCCAGCTTGTTGCCGTCCTGACGATGCGCCATCGCGACCGCTCGGCGACGCGTGCACGCTCGCTGTCCAGGAAACGTACTGGGGAGGAGCGTCCGTCGCGCTGTGATGGACACGCTGCACGCGACGCGTTGAGTAGGACTGTCCCGTTTTGGACATGGAAGCGCCGGGCTCGCGGGGTGGGGGCGGGGTGAAAACGTACCGTTGGCAATGCTTGGGAAAGAGCGCATAGGTAACTACCTACTCCACCAGTTAACTACCTACTCCACCAGTTAACTACCTATTCCACCAGGTGTAGTTAACAACGTAGCCGACTGAGGGGGCGCGGGTGGTACTCTGGTGCGGGCGGGCGAGCTGGTACTGAGGGACAGTTGTATAGCCAGTGCCCATGTACAGTAGATACAGCCGTAGTCCAATACAAGCTCGTTCAAATCCTGCTAGAGATCACAAAGTCCGTTCGTTGAAATGCGCGTCCGCCGTCAAAGAGAACGCCGTCCGACTCTGGGCGCCTATGCTGCCACCGCTCTTGGCTCCCGACCACCACCATGCCTCGACCGCCGACTCTCTGCCCGCTCTCCCGCTGCTCTTCGAGGTGCCCGACACGCTTCTGGCTCTGGACTAGCTGAGACTCACCTGGATCTGGACCTCTGGGCTGCCTGACCACTGCACTCATCCCGCCCTCATCTGCCCGTCTCCCGCATACCGTGCTTGAACTGTCTGTGCCCGGGCTCGGAGGAAAATTCGTACCGTTAACGGCACGTGCTTGTACCGCGAGCTGCGTCTACGAGGGACTGCGCACCTCGGTACCGTGCTGGGAACACGAGCCGCATGCGCGAAGGGAGGGATAGTACTCACCACGTCAGTAATTACCCCTTCCGCTCTCCCCGTTGCCCAAACGTCCAAGCCCCTCCATCCGTGCGTGACATCTCCGTACCGTACTCACCTGCGCTTCACAGCAGCCGGCCGTCGTCGCCATGACGCCTGCTGTCGAATCCGCACGCCGCTTTCGAATGCGGCGAGTGGCTTCTCCTGTGAGTAAATCCGCGAGCATACGAACTAGCAGTACACTCACCAGGTGAGTCGTCCACCCGCTCCGCAATCCCCCCTCCTGTCTTAGAGGACCGGGTCTTCGTGCCCAGCCACGCACTCTCGCGCCGTCTTCCGCGCGCCCGCGCAGCCGTACCGTCGGGTTGCGGAGGCTCTGCTGTAGGTGACGTGTCAGTACCGTTCGCGCTCGGCATGTGCTAACAGTAAGGACTCCGTGTCACGCAGGTGAGCACAGTCCGAGCTTCACGGTGAGCGCAGTTCCGAGTCGGCCACGGAAGACGCGCGGTGCACCCGCTCTCCCGGAGTCAGGAGAACGCGTGGCGTGAGGCTCCTACCGGGACACGACCCCGGTGCGATAGCGTCCCCGAAACGCGAGCCTGGCTGCGAGCAACGAGCGTCCGGGAGTGTTGCACAGCGGCGGGCACGACGACGCTCTCCTGGGAGCCCGTCCCTCGGGAGGGCTGCACGTCGTCGGTACCGACGACGCCCGCCGGGTGCCTCTCGTCGGCGGGCGGCGAGCGCATGCGAGCGTTGGGCACGTCGATGGGAGTGACGAGCTTCCGGCGGGAGCCGGACACGTGCGCCTCCCACATTCACGCGTACTGTCACACACATCCGTCTGCGCAAAGCAGATGAGGAGCCCGGGATGTCCGTGATGGGCGAGAGTGCCTGCACAGCAGCACGCAGACACAGTCTGCGCTCCGAGCCTCCCGGAGGAGACTCGGAGCGTAGTCCTGCTTCGAGATATTCGCGCAGAATCGCAGCATCGAGAAGATAAATGGTTTCTTCTCTGCGGGTGCGTACTGCTGTCACACCCTCTCGCACGACACGGCCAAGGACCGTGGCCGTCTGTCCGCGCAATCAAGGGCTCATCCGGGGAGCTCACGACATCCGGACCGCGACACAGATCACGGTACGCGAGACGACAGTCTTATGCCCGCGCAGTGGACGTGACGTCTCCCTCGGGCCTGGACATCGACGTGGGGTGTCCTGCGTGCTGTTGCACCAGACGACACGCATCTCGGGCCCGTCCACATAGCACGGGCGGGCCCGCAGAAACAAGGGTACCGAGGAGCTCAAAGAGAAGAAGGTAAGGACTCACCACAGATTCTGTGCGTTGTAGGGTGCAGCGGCCTCGACAGGAGCTAGTAGTGAGGATGAGCAGTGGGTGTCCAGGACACGGAGTGCGAGCAATGGGGGGAGGAGGGAAAAGGGTGAAGGGGGGGAAAGTAGGAAGCGGGGGAGTGTGCATCAGACGTATGTAGCTAGTAATCCCACGTTCGTGGCGCGCCTGCGCATAGCGGTAATTACCACAATCAGAGCGCATTTATCGTCGCGTCTTAACCAATCTGTGGAACTCAGCCAGTGTGAGATTGCGATCCGAATCGGAGTCTTCCGCGCTGCCTTCAGAATATTACTCGCCGTCACGAATAAATGTGTCCAGGCTACTACAGCAGAGTCAGTAGTAGTACTTGGATCTACTGCTGGTAATATGAGCCTATTCTGAGCAGATGTGTAGTTAAACTTGAGGCTAGCCAGCAGGAGGTTGGCAAGGAGATGTGCCTGCCCGTCTGGCCGGCTCGTATGGTGTCCCTTCCGCCGCCGATCCGGTCGAGCGGAGATCATTATTGTACCGTTCCGCATCACGTACCTCTTCGAGTCCCCGTGAGCCGTACCGTTCTTCGAAGGCTGCCCTGCTCACAGAAATTCAATGTGGTCATCGACGCGACTGCTTGCAATAGCATCTACTATGTACAACATAGTTGAAAACACTAGTAGACAGTCCACTGGCACTCGGAGATGCTCGAGTCCGGGTCAGACATCATAGCACGGTACATACGACGTCCCCGCTCCACCTGACGCGCCATCCGCCACGACTCCTCGTCCGGGAACTCAGAGATCGCCTCGACCTCACGCCGGCACTCCTCGTCCACCTCCGCCTCCACCGCGTCCGTGACGATCGCCGCAGACTTGGGCAGCTGCGGGAAGTTCATGGGATCGCTCACCGGACGAAGGCGACGTTCGCCGCGGTCGGACCGAGCAGCCCTCTCGGGAATCCCGCTGTGGCGCTCGCTCGGCGCGGCCAAGAGCGGATTCTTGACCGCCGCCCGACGGTCCTCGTCCGGGACGGCCACAAAGCCCATCTGGCCCGTCTCCCAGAGCATGAGGAGCAGGCCGATGCGGGCGCGCCCGGTGAGCTCCTTGTTGCTGAGGTTCGTGAACGGGAGAGAGGGCGGCCAGCCGATGAGCTCGAGCCCGAGCTCGATGTAGATCTTGAGCACGTACGTGCGGAGCGACCAGCACATCCGCACCACGCGGCCTCCCGAGCGAATCGCTGTACGAGCAAATGTCCGTCACGACGAGGGCAGAAGCACAGATGCGAATGCGTACCGAGGTGCGCATTGACGAGCTTGCGGAACGTACTCCGCATCGCGAGCTCGCGGCGCGCGAAGCCTGAACCTCGCGCAGTCTCGCCCAGAGCGTACCTGCGGCCCCGGCGATTTCGGCGTGTCATGGACGTCGAGCGAGTCGGAGCTGTTGGGACGAAGGTGAGAGGAGAGGAGAGGAGCATGCATGCGGAACGTACAGATGAACGGGGAGCTCGAACGAAGTGCAGGAGGGCTGCGGGGTGGTAAGAGGAAAGTGACAAGTAAGTAACGGTTTATGAGCCGAGTTCGCGCGACGCTCACTGGCAGTGCTCAGTACCCTGTAGGCCATGCACGCATCCTCGCCTACCGCTTCTGCCGATATTCCTAGGCCCCAATTATTTACATCATGGCGTCATGGCACTTCGAATGTTTCCGAAGTGCATCTCGAGCCCTTTGCGACACGACTCCCGGAACTCTGCGCAGTCAAGCACGAGAGACTTGCTTGTTGAGCTTCGTACCAGCCACCTCTGTCGCCAGTAAGTGCTGGCTGTCAGAATGCACGTCAGGGTGAAAGCCTACGGTACGTGCTCCCTGTAGCAGGGACCCGGCGGCCGCTCGTACGAGAAACGGACACACATGATTCTCGTACCGTTCCCAATCGCCCGGAACGATCTCACGGAGCTCCAGATTGTCGTGTAGGATCGGGGATCTCGTCGCGGTTCAGCGGGAGACTAGTACTGTAGCGAGGAGAAGTGATATTAGGGTGAAACTGAGTTGTGTTAGGCACCAATGTCAGTACGTACCGTGCCCGGATTCATCGGATATCTCCTGCGCATTGTAAGCACACGACACTGTAGCGATGCGCTGCAGCTGAGACGTCTATGTGCGTATCGACTCGACGATGTGTGCAGCTCACCCGGATGCTGAAGGAATGTTCAAGTTAGTAGTTGCGGAATAGCCTCGGGACTCCTGAGCGGGAGACATTCTCTTGGTGACGACACATGCACATAGAATCCACAATGAGGTGAGTCTAACTTTTGATTCGCGGAATGGACACGTACATATTCTGCCGATCGGCCGTCTGTTGTGCCACGGCCAGGAATTTGCAAAGAGCGTAGCACGAACTAACTCTTCGGGGACAGATGCGGTCGCTACGCGCACACCCGGAGGAATCGGGGGTGGTTACAGCGACCGATTGGACCAGCAAGACGTGTCTATTCATAATTCGACCCTATGTTTCACGGCGCGAGCCTTCATGTGTCTAGATCTGTACGCGAGACCAAAAGTCAATACATTACGAATGGGTGCAACGATCCCTGTGTGCAGAGAATACGCACCTCTATAGTATGTGCGCATCCTTGCTTGCATGCACAGACCTCCAGTCGGCAGTCGTAAGCTCGCATGAATCCAGACATAATCCCTGCGCGCTGCAACCGCACCTTCGCGCAGGGCTTCCTCCTTGCTGAAACGCGCCAAGTGCTGGAGCGACGCAGCGGCTGCACATAATCAGCACCAGCAACCCGGTGCCGTTCGCCCTGCGTTCGCCCTGCGTTCGCCCTGCGTTCGCCACACCCGATGTACCTGACAGCAGCCTGACAGGCGTTGTAACGCTTGAGGAGAAGAGCGGATGGTACGGCATCGGGGGTCCAGTTGTCCCTGCATCAGAAGTCTCTAGGCTCGGGTCTGCTCCTCGAATGAACGAGCGGGTCGCGCAGGCGAACCATGACTGCCGCGGTGACTGTTGCGAATTACATTCGGACTCCATGTGTGCTGCACTCACATTCGTATCTCGAGACCTCCAGCCTCGGCGTATGCGCAGGCTTCGTCTGCTCCATAGACCCCTCGAGTCCGACGAACGACACGGCCCCTCGCGCGGAACGAGCCCTGTAGCATGGCAGCCGGTCAGCAGCCCTGTGCGGACGACGTATCGCAGCGGCACGAATGGTACGCACCGCGATCATGAGCTCATCGCGCTCCCATATGAATAATTAGAGCACAACGGAGCATCAGACTCCGCATATTGCGCATTAGCCACGCCCGAGGTGTCCGGGAAGGAGAGCCGACGCTTGTGCTTTAGGCCCGATCGCCCCGTTGACAACAAATTCGTGCGCGCGCGGCCCCTGGAGATGTGCAAGAGTACAAGAGTCCGCGGGACGCGTCGCCCGGGCGCATTGCACCCTCCACGACCACGACCTCGCTCCTCTCCCACCGGGCGTGGTGAGTCCACCCATCTCGCACCCGGAACGACTCCGAGTCGGTCCCTGCCACTCGCATTTCGCAGGTGCGTCGGCCATGTCCTCGTGCCCGCGGCGATACCTGCTCACCGTCGTCTCGCATCAGCAGACTTGCGCTGTAAGAGCACAGATCGACGGTACGCACCTGGCGCTTTCTGCTCGCGGATCTCTCTCACCCACTGCCTTCACGATGCGCAGGACCCGGACTCGTGCAAGGTGGTCTGAGTGACGGTACGGTCATCAGCGCAGACCGAAGGTCACGGTACGCGATTTCCGCTCTGTGGACATGCCCTCACTCACCTACTCTCTTCGCTTCATGCGCAGGGCACGGTACAGTCGCCCACGCTCGCGCTTGCTTTTGGTTCACGAGCCGCGAGCGTGATTCGTCACGGCCGCGGCCGCGGACTCATCTCCGAGTCCTCGGGCTTGCACGGTAAGAGCACGTACTCTGCGCTCGCACCTCTCACCCACTCGCTTCACGAAATCCGCAGGACCCCGGACTTGTTCGAGTTGATCTGGGCGACGGTACGGCCATCAGCACAGACCGAAGCTCACGGTACGCGATTTCCTCTCTGAACATCGCCTCACTCACCTACTCTCTTCGCTTTATGCCCAGGACACGGTCGCTCGCCCTTGCTCTTGGTTCACGAGCCGCGAGCGTGACTTGTCGGGGCCGCGGCCGCGGCCTCAGGCTCATCTTCGAGTCCTCGGGCTTCCACGGTAAGTGTCCGGGTCGAACGTCCTCTGCAGCGCACCTCTCACCCACCTGCTTCACGACATGCGCAGGGCCCCGGACCCGCCGGCGTGCGAGTTGGTCTCGGTCACGGTACGATTATCAGCACAGACCGAAGGTCATGGTACGTGATTTCCGCTCTGTGGACACAGTGCCCTCACTCACCCACTCTCTTCGCTCCAGCTCCATGCGCACACGGTACGATCGTGCACGGTCGCCCTCGCCCTCGGTTCACGAGCCGCGTGCGTGTCTTGCAGCCGCCTCGCCTCCTCGCGGATGCACCAGCCTCGCGGATGCACCAGCCTCGCGCGAACACTCGGAACGAGGACGTTCCGCGCACGCCCGTCGTCCCCGCACCCCGGGCCCGCCCTCCGCGCTCGCCGTCTGGGTGAGTCCAGCCGTGCGCTATCCGTCGTCGCGCGTCGATTGAGCTGCAGCGATCTGCAGCGCGGACTCGGATGGCAGAGGGCGAGCTCGTGCTCACTGTCCAGTCGATCAGCAGATGTGCACGGTGACGGTACGAGTGGCATGAGCTGAGCGGACGAGAGGTACGTACCGTGCAGTGCGCTCTCTGGTCATTCCACCTCACTCACGCTACACGCGCGCAGGGCCTGCGAGCAAGTGACTCACGACGGTACGACCTTCCGCCCACCCTGCCCCGCGTTCGTCGTTGACGCGTTCGTCGTTGACGCGTTCGTCGTTGACGCATCCGTCTTGCAGCGATCGCGGGCCCGCCGTCGTTCGATCGGCTCTCGACGGGGCGGTACGTTTTCTCGTGCGAGTTTATAAGAGCGCTCGTGGGAGGTGACTGGAAGTACGAAGGGTGCGCATGCGCGCATCGTATTATATAGGTGACTACAACGTACATAGATTAGCGGCTTCCATCGCGATCTGTCGACTCCGGACTAGATACGGTACGTGCTCTCCTCAGCCGCAGCTCGAGACTGACGCGATGCGACAGCGCAGTGGAGTCGGAATGGAGCAGCGGGAGGACGCGGGAGGGATCGGATGCGAACGGGGTACGCACCTTGTCGGTTCGCGCAGCGTGCGTAGTCGCTCACTCTCGTGTTCGACAGGGAGTGTGCAGATGCGGCAGCGGGCATCGGGCGGACGCAGGGGACGCGGAAGCGGATACGGTACGCACCTTCTCGTTCCGGATGCGCTCACTCTCGAGCTCATGCCGTGCTCGCCGTTCCGCGGGGCCACGAAGGAAGCGGTCGGCGAGACCTGGCCGGTAAGTCGCAGAGTTACTCGTCGTGCTTGACTGGTTGCTGACTGCGCCCGTATAAGTCAGGAAGTAGTTAGAGCGAGTGAATAGACGATAGGTACGTTACTGGTGCGTAGCGTAGTCCTGCTGTCGCGCCGCCCAAGGGCCGGCTTGAGGGTGTTCACCGGTCGCCGTCGAGGGATCCGTTTGAGACCTGAAAGCGGACGCACGAGGGCAGACAAAGGCAGCTGGGCGTCGTAGTGAGGCGGAGAGCGCGAGAGGCGGAGAGCGCGAGAGGCGGAGAGCGACAGTGTGAGACGGCGGAGTTGCAGAGCGAGGGACGTGTGCGAGTCGGAGCGACAGATGACGTCTGCGTGCCCGGTCAAGGCCGTCGACGGGGGCCGTTGAGTGCGCTGAGTGGGAGAGACCGATTTTGAGGTGGAGAGCGGAGAGTAGGGAGCCTGAGCTGTGTCGTCTAGAGCGTCGTCTAGAGCGAATGTGAGTGCGCATACAGCGCGTCTCAACGCGCAGGCTAGCAGTGCGCTCGCGGCTGTCCATCCATGACATCACCGCAACGTCGAGCATGACGTGCGCGCGCTCGGTGTCATGCATCTAGGTGTGATTGTTCTCTTCGCGTCCTGCAGCGCACGCTTATACACGCCTGGAGAACAGGGAACTTGAAGGAGGTACAAATGCGCATCGTCGTCGTGGAACAAGAGTCGAGCGCCAATAATTGCCCGAAACGGGCGTCTTGGTCGCCGCGATCACAAGACGTGAAATGGTTGGGGGAGGCGTGTCTAACGTTAACCTTCACACTACTTGCACTCGTTATTATCATCGGAATCCCAGATCCCCACACTCTCTTTCTCCCTCTCTCCACATCGACGGGCTGCGCTGGTCGTCGTTCGCCACGTCCTGCTCGTCGTCGTCAACGTCCTGCTCGCCGTTTCCCGCGTTCCGCTCGCCTATCGCCCGCCATGCAACTCCTCTGTCCGTCGTCCTCCCGCCCGGTCAAGACAAAGGCGACACGGTCCCTCAAGGTGCACTTCAAGCTGCCCGTCACCAAGGCGGTCCCGACGGTCTCCGTCACCAACGCCAACGCCAACGCAGCGTACGTGAGCACCGCCCACGGCTCCTCCGAGCTCTCCGAGGTATCCTCCCCAAGCACCATCCCATTCCCCTCTTCGCCCATCCCTTGTCCCTCTCGCAAGAGGGCCATCAGCGAGGATGCATACCCGCAAGATACCCATGACGCAGACGCTTCCATGGACGTGGACGAGCCCGGGCCCGAGCCTGAACGGAAGGGTAACGCGCTTCCGTTCCACCGCCGTATCTCCCACATCGACATCCTCCGCCGACGCTCCGGATCCAAGGCCTACCTCCCCGCCTCCCACTTGCACACCGACGCCCACCCGTCCCGCAAGTCCCACCACACACATGTAGTACCCGACAGGCCCGCACCGCCCCCGCCCTTCCACTCGCACGACGGCCCAGCGAAGAAGAAGCCGGCCATCCGCCGCGAGAGCATGAGTGCGGGCACGCCGCTGCCGCCCAGCAGGACCGCCCGCAAGGCGAAGCGTGTGCTCGCAGACGCACAGTTCCTGGCGTCCATGCATAGCAGCATCGCGCTGCAGGTCCGTGCGCGGATGAATGATGGGAACCCGGGTGGCGCGGACGAGTGCGCGGCGCAGGATGCGGTCCTCGCCGAGCGCATCTGGCACACGCTCCTCGACATGGGCTACAAGCCCGTCCCCATTGGCGAACCTGCAAGCACGCCTGCCCCCTCGCCTCCGCCGACTAGCAGCGACCCGGCGCGCGAAGCAGCGGAACGGGCGGCCCGGCGGACGATGGCGGTGTCCTCGACTCCCCTCGTCGCGCAGGACCTCGCGCAGGCCTCGACCGGGCCACTGTCTGTGCCCCAGCTTGTTGCCGTCCTGACGATGCGCCATCGCGACCGCTCGGCGACGCGTGCACGCTCGCTGTCCAGGAAACGTACTGGGGAGGAGCGTCCGTCGCGCTGTGATGGACACGCTGCACGCGACGCGTTGAGTAGGACTGTCCCGTTTTGGACATGGAAGCGCCGGGCTCGCGGGGTGGGGGCGGGGTGAAAACGTACCGTTGGCAATGCTTGGGAAAGAGCGCATAGGTAACTACCTACTCCACCAGTTAACTACCTACTCCACCAGTTAACTACCTATTCCACCAGGTGTAGTTAACAACGTAGCCGACTGAGGGGGCGCGGGTGGTACTCTGGTGCGGGCGGGCGAGCTGGTACTGAGGGACAGTTGTATAGCCAGTGCCCATGTACAGTAGATACAGCCGTAGTCCAATACAAGCTCGTTCAAATCCTGCTAGAGATCACAAAGTCCGTTCGTTGAAATGCGCGTCCGCCGTCAAAGAGAACGCCGTCCGACTCTGGGCGCCTATGCTGCCACCGCTCTTGGCTCCCGACCACCACCATGCCTCGACCGCCGACTCTCTGCCCGCTCTCCCGCTGCTCTTCGAGGTGCCCGACACGCTTCTGGCTCTGGACTAGCTGAGACTCACCTGGATCTGGACCTCTGGGCTGCCTGACCACTGCACTCATCCCGCCCTCATCTGCCCGTCTCCCGCATACCGTGCTTGAACTGTCTGTGCCCGGGCTCGGAGGAAAATGCGTACCGTTAACGGCATGTGCTTGTACCGCGAGCTGCGTCTACGAGGGACTGCGCACCTCGGTACCGTGCTGGGAACACGAGCCGCATGCGCGAAGGGAGGGATAGTACTCACCACGTCAGTAAGTACCCCTTCCGCTCTCCCCGTTGCCCAAACGTCCAAGCCCCTCCATCCGTGCGTGACATCTCCGTACCGTACTCACCTGCGCTTCACAGCAGCCGGCCGTCGTCGCCATGACGCCTGCTGTCGAATCCGCACGCCGCTTTCGAATGCGGCGAGTGGCTTCTCCTGTGAGTAAATCCGCGAGCATACGAACTAGCAGTACACTCACCAGGTGAGTCGTCCACCCGCTCCGCAATCCCCCCTCCTGTCTTAGAGGACCGGGTCTTCGTGCCCAGCCACGCACTCTCGCGCCGTCTTCCGCGCGCCCGCGCAGCCGTACCGTCGGGTTGCGGAGGCTCTGCTGTAGGTGACGTGTCAGTACCGTTCGCGCTCGGCATGTGCTAACAGTAAGGACTCCGTGTCACGCAGGTGAGCACAGTCCGAGCTTCACGGTGAGCGCAGTTCCGAGTCGGCCACGGAAGACGCGCGGTGCACCCGCTCTCCCGGAGTCGGGAGAACGCGTGGCGTGAGGCTCCTACCGGGACACGACCCCGGTGCGATAGCGTCCCCGAAACGCGAGCCTGGCTGCGAGCAACGAGCGTCCGGGAGTGTTGCACAGCGGCGGGCACGACGACGCTCTCCTGGGAGCCCGTCCCTCGGGAGGGCTGCACGTCGTCGGTACCGACGACGCCCGCCGGGTGCCTCTCGTCGGCGGGCGGCGAGCGCATGCGAGCGTTGGGCACGTCGATGGGAGTGACGAGCTTCCGGCGGGAGCCGGACACGTGCGCCTCCCACATTCACGCGTACTGTCACACACATCCGTCTGCGCAAAGCAGATGAGGAGCCCGGGATGTCCGTGATGGGCGAGAGTGCCTGCACAGCAGCACGCAGACACAGTCTGCGCTCCGAGCCTCCCGGAGGAGACTCGGAGCGTAGTCCTGCTTCGAGATATTCGCGCAGAATCGCAGCATCGAGAAGATAAATGGTTTCTTCTCTGCGGGTGCGTACTGCTGTCACACCCTCTCGCACGACACGGCCAAGGACCGTGGCCGTCTGTCCGCGCAATCAAGGGCTCATCCGGGGAGCTCACGACATCCGGACCGCGACACAGATCACGGTACGCGAGACGACAGTCTTATGCCCGCGCAGTGGACGTGACGTCTCCCTCGGGCCTGGACATCGACGTGGGGTGTCCTGCGTGCTGTTGCACCAGACGACACGCATCTCGGGCCCGTCCACATAGCACGGGCGGGCCCGCAGAAACAAGGGTACCGAGGAGCTCAAAGAGAAGAAGGTAAGGACTCACCACAGATTCTGTGCGTTGTAGGGTGCAGCGGCCTCGACAGGAGCTAGTAGTGAGGATGAGCAGTGGGTGTCCAGGACACGGAGTGCGAGCAATGGGGGGAGGAGGGAAAAGGGTGAAGGGGGGGAAAGTAGGAAGCGGGGGAGTGTGCATCAGACGTATGTAGCTAGTAATCCCACGTTCGTGGCGCGCCTGCGCATAGCGGTAATTACCACAATCAGAGCGCATTTATCGTCGCGTCTTAACCAATCTGTGGAACTCAGCCAGTGTGAGATTGCGATCCGAATCGGAGTCTTCCGCGCTGCCTTCAGAATATTACTCGCCGTCACGAATAAATGTGTCCAGGCTACTACAGCAGAGTCAGTAGTAGTACTTGGATCTACTGCTGGTAATATGAGCCTATTCTGAGCAGATGTGTAGTTAAACTTGAGGCTAGCCAGCAGGAGGTTGGCAAGGAGATGTGCCTGCCCGTCTGGCCGGCTCGTATGGTGTCCCTTCCGCCGCCGATCCGGTCGAGCGGAGATCATTATTGTACCGTTCCGCATCACGTACCTCTTCGAGTCCCCGTGAGCCGTACCGTTCTTCGAAGGCTGCCCTGCTCACAGAAATTCAATGTGGTCATCGACGCGACTGCTTGCAATAGCATCTACTATGTACAACATAGTTGAAAACACTAGTAGACAGTCCACTGGCACTCGGAGATGCTCGAGTCCGGGTCAGACATCATAGCACGGTACATACGACGTCCCCGCTCCACCTGACGCGCCATCCGCCACGACTCCTCGTCCGGGAACTCAGAGATCGCCTCGACCTCACGCCGGCACTCCTCGTCCACCTCCGCCTCCACCGCGTCCGTGACGATCGCCGCAGACTTGGGCAGCTGCGGGAAGTTCATGGGATCGCTCACCGGACGAAGGCGACGTTCGCCGCGGTCGGACCGAGCAGCCCTCTCGGGAATCCCGCTGTGGCGCTCGCTCGGCGCGGCCAAGAGCGGATTCTTGACCGCCGCCCGACGGTCCTCGTCCGGGACGGCCACAAAGCCCATCTGGCCCGTCTCCCAGAGCATGAGGAGCAGGCCGATGCGGGCGCGCCCGGTGAGCTCCTTGTTGCTGAGGTTCGTGAACGGGAGAGAGGGCGGCCAGCCGATGAGCTCGAGCCCGAGCTCGATGTAGATCTTGAGCACGTACGTGCGGAGCGACCAGCACATCCGCACCACGCGGCCTCCCGAGCGAATCGCTGTACGAGCAAATGTCCGTCACGACGAGGGCAGAAGCACAGATGCGAATGCGTACCGAGGTGCGCATTGACGAGCTTGCGGAACGTACTCCGCATCGCGAGCTCGCGGCGCGCGAAGCCTGAACCTCGCGCAGTCTCGCCCAGAGCGTACCTGCGGCCCCGGCGATTTCGGCGTGTCATGGACGTCGAGCGAGTCGGAGCTGTTGGGACGAAGGTGAGAGGAGAGGAGAGGAGCATGCATGCGGAACGTACAGATGAACGGGGAGCTCGAACGAAGTGCAGGAGGGCTGCGGGGTGGTAAGAGGAAAGTGACAAGTAAGTAACGGTTTATGAGCCGAGTTCGCGCGACGCTCACTGGCAGTGCTCAGTACCCTGTAGGCCATGCACGCATCCTCGCCTACCGCTTCTGCCGATATTCCTAGGCCCCAATTATTTACATCATGGCGTCATGGCACTTCGAATGTTTCCGAAGTGCATCTCGAGCCCTTTGCGACACGACTCCCGGAACTCTGCGCAGTCAAGCACGAGAGACTTGCTTGTTGAGCTTCGTACCAGCCACCTCTGTCGCCAGTAAGTGCTGGCTGTCAGAATGCACGTCAGGGTGAAAGCCTACGGTACGTGCTCCCTGTAGCAGGGACCCGGCGGCCGCTCGTACGAGAAACGGACACACATGATTCTCGTACCGTTCCCAATCGCCCGGAACGATCTCACGGAGCTCCAGATTGTCGTGTAGGATCGGGGATCTCGTCGCGGTTCAGCGGGAGACTAGTACTGTAGCGAGGAGAAGTGATATTAGGGTGAAACTGAGTTGTGTTAGGCACCAATGTCAGTACGTACCGTGCCCGGATTCATCGGATATCTCCTGCG
Organism: Daedaleopsis sinensis; assembly: GCA_033807695.1. NCBI lineage: Eukaryota > Fungi > Basidiomycota > Agaricomycetes > Polyporales > Polyporaceae > Daedaleopsis > Daedaleopsis sinensis. Next base: position 450,422 of record CM066301.1, read on the forward strand.
CATTGTAAGCACACGACACTGTAGCGATGCGCTGCAGCTGAGACGTCTATGTGCGTATCGACTCGACGATGTGTGCAGCTCACCCGGATGCTGAAGGAATGTTCAAGTTAGTAGTTGCGGAATAGCCTCGGGACTCCTGAGCGGGAGACATTCTCTTGGTGACGACACATGCACATAGAATCCACAATGAGGTGAGTCTAACTTTTGATTCGCGGAATGGACACGTACATATTCTGCCGATCGGCCGTCTGTTGTGCCACGGCCAGGAATTTGCAAAGAGCGTAGCACGAACTAACTCTTCGGGGACAGATGCGGTCGCTACGCGCACACCCGGAGGAATCGGGGGTGGTTACAGCGACCGATTGGACCAGCAAGACGTGTCTATTCATAATTCGACCCTATGTTTCACGGCGCGAGCCTTCATGTGTCTAGATCTGTACGCGAGACCAAAAGTCAATACATTACGAATGGGTGCAACGATCCCTGTGTGCAGAGAATACGCACCTCTATAGTATGTGCGCATCCTTGCTTGCATGCACAGACCTCCAGTCGGCAGTCGTAAGCTCGCATGAATCCAGACATAATCCCTGCGCGCTGCAACCGCACCTTCGCGCAGGGCTTCCTCCTTGCTGAAACGCGCCAAGTGCTGGAGCGACGCAGCGGCTGCACATAATCAGCACCAGCAACCCGGTGCCGTTCGCCCTGCGTTCGCCCTGCGTTCGCCCTGCGTTCGCCCTGCGTTCGCCCTGCGTTCGCCCTGCGTTCGCCACACCCGATGTACCTGACAGCAGCCTGACAGGCGTTGTAACGCTTGAGGAGAAGAGCGGATGGTACGGCATCGGGGGTCCAGTTGTCCCTGCATCAGAAGTCTCTAGGCTCGGGTCTGCTCCTCGAATGAACGAGCGGGTCGCGCAGGCGAACCATGACTGCCGCGGTGACTGTTGCGAATTACATTCGGACTCCATGTGTGCTGCACTCACATTCGTATCTCGAGACCTCCAGCCTCGGCGTATGCGCAGGCTTCGTCTGCTCCATAGACCCCTCGAGTCCGACGAACGACACGGCCCCTCGCGCGGAACGAGCCCTGTAGCATGGCAGCCGGTCAGCAGCCCTGTGCGGACGACGTATCGCAGCGGCACGAATGGTACGCACCGCGATCATGAGCTCATCGCGCTCCCATATCAATAATTAGAGCACAACGGAGCATCAGACTCCGCATATTGCGCATTAGCCACGCCCGAGGTGTCCGGGAAGGAGAGCCGACACTTGTGCTTTAGGCCCGATCGCCCCGTTGACAACAAATTCGTGCGCGCGCGGCCCCTGGAGATGTGCAAGAGTACAAGAGTCCGCGGGACGCGTCGCCCGGGCGCATTGCACCCTCCACGACCACGACCTCGCTCCTCTCCCACCGGGCGTGGTGAGTCCACCCATCTCGCACCCGGAACGACTCCGAGTCGGTCCCTGCCACTCGCATTTCGCAGGTGCGTCGGCCATGTCCTCGTGCCCGCGGCGATACCTGCTCACCGTCGTCTCGCATCAGCAGACTTGCGCTGTAAGAGCACAGATCGACGGTACGCACCTGGCGCTTTCTGCTCGCGGATCTCTCTCACCCACTGCCTTCACGATGCGCAGGACCCGGACTCGTGCAAGGTGGTCTGAGTGACGGTACGGTCATCAGCGCAGACCGAAGGTCACGGTACGCGATTTCCGCTCTGTGGACATGCCCTCACTCACCTACTCTCTTCGCTTCATGCGCAGGGCACGGTACAGTCGCCCACGCTCGCGCTTGCTTTTGGTTCACGAGCCGCGAGCGTGATTCGTCACGGCCGCGGACGCGGACTCATCTCCGAGTCCTCGGGCTTGCACGGTAAGAGCACGTACTCTGCGCTCGCACCTCTCACCCACTCGCTTCACGAAATCCGCAGGACCCCGGACTTGTTCGAGTTGATCTGGGCGACGGTACGGCCATCAGCACAGACCGAAGCTCACGGTACGCGATTTCCTCTCTGAACATCGCCTCACTCACCTACTCTCTTCGCTTTATGCCCAGGACACGGTCGCTCGCCCTTGCTCTTGGTTCACGAGCCGCGAGCGTGACTTGTCGGGGCCGCGGCCGCGGCCTCAGGCTCATCTTCGAGTCCTCGGGCTTCCACGGTAAGTGTCCGGGTCGAACGTCCTCTGCAGCGCACCTCTCACCCACCTGCTTCACGACATGCGCAGGGCCCCGGACCCGCCGGCGTGCGAGTTGGTCTGGGTCACGGTACGATTATCAGCACAGACCGAAGGTCATGGTACGTGATTTCCGCTCTGTGGACACAGTGCCCTCACTCACCCACTCTCTTCGCTCCAGCTCCATGCGCACACGGTACGATCGTGCACGGTCGCCCTCGCCCTCGGTTCACGAGCCGCGTGCGTGTCTTGCAGCCGCCTCGCCTCCTCGCGGATGCACCAGCCTCGCGCGAACACTCGGAACGAGGACGTTCCGCGCACGCCCGTCGTCCCCGCACCCCGGGCCCGCCCTCCGCGCTCGCCGTCCGGGTGAGTCCAGCCGTGCGCTATCCGTCGTCGGGCGTCGATTGAGCTGCAGCGTTCTGCAGCGCGGACTCGGATGGCAGAGGGCGAGCTCGTGCTCACTGTCCAGTCGATCAGCAGATGTGCACGGTGACGGTACGAGTGGCATGAGCTGAGCGGACGAGAGGTACGTACCGTGCAGTGCGCTCTCTGGTCATTCCACCTCACTCACGCTACACGCGCGCAGGGCCTGCGAGCAAGTGACTCACGACGGTACGACCTTCCGCCCACCCTGCCCCGCGTTCGTCGTTGACGCGTTCGTCGTTGACGCGTTCGTCGTTGACGCATCCGTCTTGCAGCGATCGCGGGCCCGCCGTCGTTCGATCGGCTCTCGACGGGGCGGTACGTTTTCTCGTGCGAGTTTATAAGAGCGCTCGTGGGAGGTGACTGGAAGTACGAAGGGTGCGCATGCGCGCATCGTATTATATAGGTGACTACAACGTACATAGATTAGCGGCTTCCATCGCGATCTGTCGACTCCGGACTAGATACGGTACGTGCTCTCCTCAGCCGCAGCTCGAGACTGACGCGATGCGACAGCGTGGAGTCGGAATGGAGCAGCGGGAGGACGCGGGAGGGATCGGATGCGAACGGGGTACGCACCTTGTCGGTTCGCGCAGCGTGCGTAGTCGCTCACTCTCGTGTTCGACAGGGAGTGTGCAGATGCGGCAGCGGGCATCGGGCGGACGCAGGGGACGCGGAAGCGGATACGGTACGCACCTTCTCGTTCCGGATGCGCTCACTCTCGAGCTCATGCCGTGCTCGCCGTTCCGCGGGGCCACGAAGGAAGCGGTCGGCGAGACCTGGCCGGTAAGTCGCAGAGTTACTCGTCGTGCTTGACTGGTTGCTGACTGCGCCCGTATAAGTCAGGAAGTAGTTAGAGCGAGTGAATAGACGATAGGTACGTTACTGGTGCGTAGCGTAGTCCTGCTGTCGCGCCGCCCAAGGGCCGGCTTGAGGGTGTTCACCGGTCGCCGTCGAGGGATCCGTTTGAGACCTGAAAGCGGACGCACGAGGGCAGACAAAGGCAGCTGGGCGTCGTAGTGAGGCGGAGAGCGCGAGAGGCGGAGAGCGCGAGAGGCGGAGAGCGACAGTGTGAGACGGCGGAGTTGCAGAGCGAGGGACGTGTGCGAGTCGGAGCGACAGATGACGTCTGCGTGCCCGGTCAAGGCCGTCGACGGGGGCCGTTGAGTGCGCTGAGTGGGAGAGACCGATTTTGAGGTGGAGAGCGGAGAGTAGGGAGCCTGAGCTGTGTCGTCTAGAGCGTCGTCTAGAGCGAATGTGAGTGCGCATACAGCGCGTCTCAACGCGCAGGCTAGCAGTGCGCTCGCGGCTGTCCATCCATGACATCACCGCAACGTCGAGCATGACGTGCGCGCGCTCGGTGTCATGCATCTAGGTGTGATTGTTCTCTTCGCGTCCTGCAGCGCACGCTTATACACGCCTGGAGAACAGGGAACTTGAAGGAGGTACAAATGCGCATCGTCGTCGTGGAACAAGAGTCGAGCGCCAATAATTGCCCGAAACGGGCGTCTTGGTCGCCGCGATCACAAGACGTGAAATGGTTGGGGGAGGCGTGTCTAACGTTAACCTTCACACTACTTGCACTCGTTATTATCATCGGAATCCCAGATCCCCACACTCTCTTTCTCCCTCTCTCCACATCGACGGGCTGCGCTGGTCGTCGTTCGCCACGTCCTGCTCGTCGTCGTCAACGTCCTGCTCGCCGTTTCCCGCGTTCCGCTCGCCTATCGCCCGCCATGCAACTCCTCTGTCCGTCGTCCTCCCGCCCGGTCAAGACAAAGGCGACACGGTCCCTCAAGGTGCACTTCAAGCTGCCCGTCACCAAGGCGGTCCCGACGGTCTCCGTCACCAACGCCAACGCCAACGCAGCGTACGTGAGCACCGCCCACGGCTCCTCCGAGCTCTCCGAGGTATCCTCCCCAAGCACCATCCCATTCCCCTCTTCGCCCATCCCTTGTCCCTCTCGCAAGAGGGCCATCAGCGAGGATGCATACCCGCAAGATACCCATGACGCAGACGCTTCCATGGACGTGGACGAGCCCGGGCCCGAGCCTGAACGGAAGGGTAACGCGCTTCCGTTCCACCGCCGTATCTCCCACATCGACATCCTCCGCCGACGCTCCGGATCCAAGGCCTACCTCCCCGCCTCCCACTTGCACACCGACGCCCACCCGTCCCGCAAGTCCCACCACACACATGTAGTACCCGACAGGCCCGCACCGCCCCCGCCCTTCCACTCGCACGACGGCCCAGCGAAGAAGAAGCCGGCCATCCGCCGCGAGAGCATGAGTGCGGGCACGCCGCTGCCGCCCAGCAGGACCGCCCGCAAGGCGAAGCGTGTGCTCGCAGACGCACAGTTCCTGGCGTCCATGCATAGCAGCATCGCGCTGCAGGTCCGTGCGCGGATGAATGATGGGAACCCGGGTGGCGCGGACGAGTGCGCGGCGCAGGATGCGGTCCTCGCCGAGCGCATCTGGCACACGCTCCTCGACATGGGCTACAAGCCCGTCCCCATTGGCGAACCTGCAAGCACGCCTGCCCCCTCGCCTCCGCCGACTAGCAGCGACCCGGCGCGCGAAGCAGCGGAACGGGCGGCCCGGCGGACGATGGCGGTGTCCTCGACTCCCCTCGTCGCGCAGGACCTCGCGCAGGCCTCGACCGGGCCACTGTCTGTGCCCCAGCTTGTTGCCGTCCTGACGATGCGCCATCGCGACCGCTCGGCGACGCGTGCACGCTCGCTGTCCAGGAAACGTACTGGGGAGGAGCGTCCGTCGCGCTGTGATGGACACGCTGCACGCGACGCGTTGAGTAGGACTGTCCCGTTTTGGACATGGAAGCGCCGGGCTCGCGGGGTGGGGGCGGGGTGAAAACGTACCGTTGGCAATGCTTGGGAAAGAGCGCATAGGTAACTACCTACTCCACCAGTTAACTACCTACTCCACCAGTTAACTACCTATTCCACCAGGTGTAGTTAACAACGTAGCCGACTGAGGGGGCGCGGGTGGTACTCTGGTGCGGGCGGGCGAGCTGGTACTGAGGGACAGTTGTATAGCCAGTGCCCATGTACAGTAGATACAGCCGTAGTCCAATACAAGCTCGTTCAAATCCTGCTAGAGATCACAAAGTCCGTTCGTTGAAATGCGCGTCCGCCGTCAAAGAGAACGCCGTCCGACTCTGGGCGCCTATGCTGCCACCGCTCTTGGCTCCCGACCACCACCATGCCTCGACCGCCGACTCTCTGCCCGCTCTCCCGCTGCTCTTCGAGGTGCCCGACACGCTTCTGGCTCTGGACTAGCTGAGACTCACCTGGATCTGGACCTCTGGGCTGCCTGACCACTGCACTCATCCCGCCCTCATCTGCCCGTCTCCCGCATACCGTGCTTGAACTGTCTGTGCCCGGGCTCGGAGGAAAATTCGTACCGTTAACGGCACGTGCTTGTACCGCGAGCTGCGTCTACGAGGGACTGCGCACCTCGGTACCGTGCTGGGAACACGAGCCGCATGCGCGAAGGGAGGGATAGTACTCACCACGTCAGTAAGTACCCCTTCCGCTCTCCCCGTTGCCCAAACGTCCAAGCCCCTCCATCCGTGCGTGACATCTCCGTACCGTACTCACCTGCGCTTCACAGCAGCCGGCCGTCGTCGCCATGACGCCTGCTGTCGAATCCGCACGCCGCTTTCGAATGCGGCGAGTGGCTTCTCCTGTGAGTAAATCCGCGAGCATACGAACTAGCAGTACACTCACCAGGTGAGTCGTCCACCCGCTCCGCAATCCCCCCTCCTGTCTTAGAGGACCGGGTCTTCGTGCCCAGCCACGCACTCTCGCGCCGTCTTCCGCGCGCCCGCGCAGCCGTACCGTCGGGTTGCGGAGGCTCTGCTGTAGGTGACGTGTCAGTACCGTTCGCGCTCGGCATGTGCTAACAGTAAGGACTCCGTGTCACGCAGGTGAGCACAGTCCGAGCTTCACGGTGAGCGCAGTTCCGAGTCGGCCACGGAAGACGCGCGGTGCACCCGCTCTCCCGGAGTCGGGAGAACGCGTGGCGTGAGGCTCCTACCGGGACACGACCCCGGTGCGATAGCGTCCCCGAAACGCGAGCCTGGCTGCGAGCAACGAGCGTCCGGGAGTGTTGCACAGCGGCGGGCACGACGACGCTCTCCTGGGAGCCCGTCCCTCGGGAGGGCTGCACGTCGTCGGTACCGACGACGCCCGCCGGGTGCCTCTCGTCGGCGGGCGGCGAGCGCATGCGAGCGTTGGGCACGTCGATGGGAGTGACGAGCTTCCGGCGGGAGCCGGACACGTGCGCCTCCCACATTCACGCGTACTGTCACACACATCCGTCTGCGCAAAGCAGATGAGGAGCCCGGGATGTCCGTGATGGGCGAGAGTGCCTGCACAGCAGCACGCAGACACAGTCTGCGCTCCGAGCCTCCCGGAGGAGACTCGGAGCGTAGTCCTGCTTCGAGATATTCGCGCAGAATCGCAGCATCGAGAAGATAAATGGTTTCTTCTCTGCGGGTGCGTACTGCTGTCACACCCTCTCGCACGACACGGCCAAGGACCGTGGCCGTCTGTCCGCGCAATCAAGGGCTCATCCGGGGAGCTCACGACATCCGGACCGCGACACAGATCACGGTACGCGAGACGACAGTCTTATGCCCGCGCAGTGGACGTGACGTCTCCCTCGGGCCTGGACATCGACGTGGGGTGTCCTGCGTGCTGTTGCACCAGACGACACGCATCTCGGGCCCGTCCACATAGCACGGGCGGGCCCGCAGAAACAAGGGTACCGAGGAGCTCAAAGAGAAGAAGGTAAGGACTCACCACAGATTCTGTGCGTTGTAGGGTGCAGCGGCCTCGACAGGAGCTAGTAGTGAGGATGAGCAGTGGGTGTCCAGGACACGGAGTGCGAGCAATGGGGGGAGGAGGGAAAAGGGTGAAGGGGGGGAAAGTAGGAAGCGGGGGAGTGTGCATCAGACGTATGTAGCTAGTAATCCCACGTTCGTGGCGCGCCTGCGCATAGCGGTAATTACCACAATCAGAGCGCATTTATCGTCGCGTCTTAACCAATCTGTGGAACTCAGCCAGTGTGAGATTGCGATCCGAATCGGAGTCTTCCGCGCTGCCTTCAGAATATTACTCGCCGTCACGAATAAATGTGTCCAGGCTACTACAGCAGAGTCAGTAGTAGTACTTGGATCTACTGCTGGTAATATGAGCCTATTCTGAGCAGATGTGTAGTTAAACTTGAGGCTAGCCAGCAGGAGGTTGGCAAGGAGATGTGCCTGCCCGTCTGGCCGGCTCGTATGGTGTCCCTTCCGCCGCCGATCCGGTCGAGCGGAGATCATTATTGTACCGTTCCGCATCACGTACCTCTTCGAGTCCCCGTGAGCCGTACCGTTCTTCGAAGGCTGCCCTGCTCACAGAAATTCAATGTGGTCATCGACGCGACTGCTTGCAATAGCATCTACTATGTACAACATAGTTGAAAACACTAGTAGACAGTCCACTGGCACTCGGAGATGCTCGAGTCCGGGTCAGACATCATAGCACGGTACATACGACGTCCCCGCTCCACCTGACGCGCCATCCGCCACGACTCCTCGTCCGGGAACTCAGAGATCGCCTCGACCTCACGCCGGCACTCCTCGTCCACCTCCGCCTCCACCGCGTCCGTGACGATCGCCGCAGACTTGGGCAGCTGCGGGAAGTTCATGGGATCGCTCACCGGACGAAGGCGACGTTCGCCGCGGTCGGACCGAGCAGCCCTCTCGGGAATCCCGCTGTGGCGCTCGCTCGGCGCGGCCAAGAGCGGATTCTTGACCGCCGCCCGACGGTCCTCGTCCGGGACGGCCACAAAGCCCATCTGGCCCGTCTCCCAGAGCATGAGGAGCAGGCCGATGCGGGCGCGCCCGGTGAGCTCCTTGTTGCTGAGGTTCGTGAACGGGAGAGAGGGCGGCCAGCCGATGAGCTCGAGCCCGAGCTCGATGTAGATCTTGAGCACGTACGTGCGGAGCGACCAGCACATCCGCACCACGCGGCCTCCCGAGCGAATCGCTGTACGAGCAAATGTCCGTCACGACGAGGGCAGAAGCACAGATGCGAATGCGTACCGAGGTGCGCATTGACGAGCTTGCGGAACGTACTCCGCATCGCGAGCTCGCGGCGCGCGAAGCCTGAACCTCGCGCAGTCTCGCCCAGAGCGTACCTGCGGCCCCGGCGATTTCGGCGTGTCATGGACGTCGAGCGAGTCGGAGCTGTTGGGACGAAGGTGAGAGGAGAGGAGAGGAGCATGCATGCGGAACGTACAGATGAACGGGGAGCTCGAACGAAGTGCAGGAGGGCTGCGGGGTGGTAAGAGGAAAGTGACAAGTAAGTAACGGTTTATGAGCCGAGTTCGCGCGACGCTCACTGGCAGTGCTCAGTACCCTGTAGGCCATGCACGCATCCTCGCCTACCGCTTCTGCCGATATTCCTAGGCCCCAATTATTTACATCATGGCGTCATGGCACTTCGAATGTTTCCGAAGTGCATCTCGAGCCCTTTGCGACACGACTCCCGGAACTCTGCGCAGTCAAGCACGAGAGACTTGCTTGTTGAGCTTCGTACCAGCCACCTCTGTCGCCAGTAAGTGCTGGCTGTCAGAATGCACGTCAGGGTGAAAGCCTACGGTACGTGCTCCCTGTAGCAGGGACCCGGCGGCCGCTCGTACGAGAAACGGACACACATGATTCTCGTACCGTTCCCAATCGCCCGGAACGATCTCACGGAGCTCCAGATTGTCGTGTAGGATCGGGGATCTCGTCGCGGTTCAGCGGGAGACTAGTACTGTAGCGAGGAGAAGTGATATTAGGGTGAAACTGAGTTGTGTTAGGCACCAATGTCAGTACGTACCGTGCCCGGATTCATCGGATATCTCCTGCGCATTGTAAGCACACGACACTGTAGCGATGCGCTGCAGCTGAGACGTCTATGTGCGTATCGACTCGACGATGTGTGCAGCTCACCCGGATGCTGAAGGAATGTTCAAGTTAGTAGTTGCGGAATAGCCTCGGGACTCCTGAGCGGGAGACATTCTCTTGGTGACGACACATGCACATAGAATCCACAATGAGGTGAGTCTAACTTTTGATTCGCGGAATGGACACGTACATATTCTGCCGATCGGCCGTCTGTTGTGCCACGGCCAGGAATTTGCAAAGAGCGTAGCACGAACTAACTCTTCGGGGACAGATGCGGTCGCTACGCGCACACCCGGAGGAATCGGGGGTGGTTACAGCGACCGATTGGACCAGCAAGACGTGTCTATTCATAATTCGACCCTATGTTTCACGGCGCGAGCCTTCATGTGTCTAGATCTGTACGCGAGACCAAAAGTCAATACATTACGAATGGGTGCAACGATCCCTGTGTGCAGAGAATACGCACCTCTATAGTATGTGCGCATCCTTGCTTGCATGCACAGACCTCCAGTCGGCAGTCGTAAGCTCGCATGAATCCAGACATAATCCCTGCGCGCTGCAACCGCACCTTCGCGCAGGGCTTCCTCCTTGCTGAAACGCGCCAAGTGCTGGAGCGACGCAGCGGCTGCACATAATCAGCACCAGCAACCCGGTGCCGTTCGCCCTGCGTTCGCCCTGCGTTCGCCCTGCGTTCGCCACACCCGATGTACCTGACAGCAGCCTGACAGGCGTTGTAACGCTTGAGGAGAAGAGCGGATGGTACGGCATCGGGGGTCCAGTTGTCCCTGCATCAGAAGTCTCTAGGCTCGGGTCTGCTCCTCGAATGAACGAGCGGGTCGCGCAGGCGAACCATGACTGCCGCGGTGACTGTTGCGAATTACATTCGGACTCCATGTGTGCTGCACTCACATTCGTATCTCGAGACCTCCAGCCTCGGCGTATGCGCAGGCTTCGTCTGCTCCATAGACCCCTCGAGTCCGACGAACGACACGGCCCCTCGCGCGGAACGAGCCCTGTAGCATGGCAGCCGGTCAGCAGCCCTGTGCGGACGACGTATCGCAGCGGCACGAATGGTACGCACCGCGATCATGAGCTCATCGCGCTCCCATATGAATAATTAGAGCACAACGGAGCATCAGACTCCGCATATTGCGCATTAGCCACGCCCGAGGTGTCCGGGAAGGAGAGCCGACGCTTGTGCTTTAGGCCCGATCGCCCCGTTGACAACAAATTCGTGCGCGCGCGGCCCCTGGAGATGTGCAAGAGTACAAGAGTCCGCGGGACGCGTCGCCCGGGCGCATTGCACCCTCCACGACCACGACCTCGCTCCTCTCCCACCGGGCGTGGTGAGTCCACCCATCTCGCACCCGGAACGACTCCGAGTCGGTCCCTGCCACTCGCATTTCGCAGGTGCGTCGGCCATGTCCTCGTGCCCGCGGCGATACCTGCTCACCGTCGTCTCGCATCAGCAGACTTGCGCTGTAAGAGCACAGATCGACGGTACGCACCTGGCGCTTTCTGCTCGCGGATCTCTCTCACCCACTGCCTTCACGATGCGCAGGACCCGGACTCGTGCAAGGTGGTCTGAGTGACGGTACGGTCATCAGCGCAGACCGAAGGTCACGGTACGCGATTTCCGCTCTGTGGACATGCCCTCACTCACCTACTCTCTTCGCTTCATGCGCAGGGCACGGTACAGTCGCCCACGCTCGCGCTTGCTTTTGGTTCACGAGCCGCGAGCGTGATTCGTCACGGCCGCGGACGCGGACTCATCTCCGAGTCCTCGGGCTTGCACGGTAAGAGCACGTACTCTGCGCTCGCACCTCTCACCCACTCGCTTCACGAAATCCGCAGGACCCCGGACTTGTTCGAGTTGATCTGGGCGACGGTACGGCCATCAGCACAGACCGAAGCTCACGGTACGCGATTTCCTCTCTGAACATCGCCTCACTCACCTACTCTCTTCGCTTTATGCCCAGGACACGGTCGCTCGCCCTTGCTCTTGGTTCACGAGCCGCGAGCGTGACTTGTCGGGGCCGCGGCCGCGGCCTCAGGCTCATCTTCGAGTCCTCGGGCTTCCACGGTAAGTGTCCGGGTCGAACGTCCTCTGCAGCGCACCTCTCACCCACCTGCTTCACGACATGCGCAGGGCCCCGGACCCGCCGGCGTGCGAGTTGGTCTGGGTCACGGTACGATTATCAGCACAGACCGAAGGTCATGGTACGTGATTTCCGCTCTGTGGACACAGTGCCCTCACTCACCCACTCTCTTCGCTCCAGCTCCATGCGCACACGGTACGATCGTGCACGGTCGCCCTCGCCCTCGGTTCACGAGCCGCGTGCGTGTCTTGCAGCCGCCTCGCCTCCTCGCGGATGCACCAGCCTCGCGGATGCACCAGCCTCGCGCGAACACTCGGAACGAGGACGTTCCGCGCACGCCCGTCGTCCCCGCACCCCGGGCCCGCCCTCCGCGCTCGCCGTCTGGGTGAGTCCAGCCGTGCGCTATCCGTCGTCGCGCGTCGATTGAGCTGCAGCGATCTGCAGCGCGGACTCGGATGGCAGAGGGCGAGCTCGTGCTCACTGTCCAGTCGATCAGCAGATGTGCACGGTGACGGTACGAGTGGCATGAGCTGAGCGGACGAGAGGTACGTACCGTGCAGTGCGCTCTCTGGTCATTCCACCTCACTCACGCTACACGCGCGCAGGGCCTGCGAGCAAGTGACTCACGACGGTACGACCTTCCGCCCACCCTGCCCCGCGTTCGTCGTTGACGCGTTCGTCGTTGACGCGTTCGTCGTTGACGCATCCGTCTTGCAGCGATCGCGGGCCCGCCGTCGTTCGATCGGCTCTCGACGGGGCGGTACGTTTTCTCGTGCGAGTTTATAAGAGCGCTCGTGGGAGGTGACTGGAAGTACGAAGGGTGCGCATGCGCGCATCGTATTATATAGGTGACTACAACGTACATAGATTAGCGGCTTCCATCGCGATCTGTCGACTCCGGACTAGATACGGTACGTGCTCTCCTCAGCCGCAGCTCGAGACTGACGCGATGCGACAGCGTGGAGTCGGAATGGAGCAGCGGGAGGACGCGGGAGGGATCGGATGCGAACGGGGTACGCACCTTGTCGGTTCGCGCAGCGTGCGTAGTCGCTCACTCTCGTGTTCGACAGGGAGTGTGCAGATGCGGCAGCGGGCATCGGGCGGACGCAGGGGACGCGGAAGCGGATACGGTACGCACCTTCTCGTTCCGGATGCGCTCACTCTCGAGCTCATGCCGTGCTCGCCGTTCCGCGGGGCCACGAAGGAAGCGGTCGGCGAGACCTGGCCGGTAAGTCGCAGAGTTACTCGTCGTGCTTGACTGGTTGCTGACTGCGCCCGTATAAGTCAGGAAGTAGTTAGAGCGAGTGAATAGACGATAGGTACGTTACTGGTGCGTAGTGTAGTCCTGCTGTCGCGCCGCCCAAGGGCCGGCTTGAGGGTGTTCACCGGTCGCCGTCGAGGGATCCGTTTGAGACCTGAAAGCGGACGCACGAGGGCAGACAAAGGCAGCTGGGCGTCGTAGTGAGGCGGAGAGCGCGAGAGGCGGAGAGCGCGAGAGGCGGAGAGCGACAGTGTGAGACGGCGGAGTTGCAGAGCGAGGGACGTGTGCGAGTCGGAGCGACAGATGACGTCTGCGTGCCCGGTCAAGGCCGTCGACGGGGGCCGTTGAGTGCGCTGAGTGGGAGAGACCGATTTTGAGGTGGAGAGCGGAGAGTAGGGAGCCTGAGCTGTGTCGTCTAGAGCGTCGTCTAGAGCGAATGTGAGTGCGCATACAGCGCGTCTCAACGCGCAGGCTAGCAGTGCGCTCGCGGCTGTCCATCCATGACATCACCGCAACGTCGAGCATGACGTGCGCGCGCTCGGTGTCATGCATCTAGGTGTGATTGTTCTCTTCGCGTCCTGCAGCGCACGCTTATACACGCCTGGAGAACAGGGAACTTGAAGGAGGTACAAATGCGCATCGTCGTCGTGGAACAAGAGTCGAGCGCCAATAATTGCCCGAAACGGGCGTCTTGGTCGCCGCGATCACAAGACGTGAAATGGTTGGGGGAGGCGTGTCTAACGTTAACCTTCACACTACTTGCACTCGTTATTATCATCGGAATCCCAGATCCCCACACTCTCTTTCTCCCTCTCTCCACATCGACGGGCTGCGCTGGTCGTCGTTCGCCACGTCCTGCTCGTCGTCGTCAACGTCCTGCTCGCCGTTTCCCGCGTTCCGCTCGCCTATCGCCCGCCATGCAACTCCTCTGTCCGTCGTCCTCCCGCCCGGTCAAGACAAAGGCGACACGGTCCCTCAAGGTGCACTTCAAGCTGCCCGTCACCAAGGCGGTCCCGACGGTCTCCGTCACCAACGCCAACGCCAACGCAGCGTACGTGAGCACCGCCCACGGCTCCTCCGAGCTCTCCGAGGTATCCTCCCCAAGCACCATCCCATTCCCCTCTTCGCCCATCCCTTGTCCCTCTCGCAAGAGGGCCATCAGCGAGGATGCATACCCGCAAGATACCCATGACGCAGACGCTTCCATGGACGTGGACGAGCCCGGGCCCGAGCCTGAACGGAAGGGTAACGCGCTTCCGTTCCACCGCCGTATCTCCCACATCGACATCCTCCGCCGACGCTCCGGATCCAAGGCCTACCTCCCCGCCTCCCACTTGCACACCGACGCCCACCCGTCCCGCAAGTCCCACCACACACATGTAGTACCCGACAGGCCCGCACCGCCCCCGCCCTTCCACTCGCACGACGGCCCAGCGAAGAAGAAGCCGGCCATCCGCCGCGAGAGCATGAGTGCGGGCACGCCGCTGCCGCCCAGCAGGACCGCCCGCAAGGCGAAGCGTGTGCTCGCAGACGCACAGTTCCTGGCGTCCATGCATAGCAGCATCGCGCTGCAGGTCCGTGCGCGGATGAATGATGGGAACCCGGGTGGCGCGGACGAGTGCGCGGCGCAGGATGCGGTCCTCGCCGAGCGCATCTGGCACACGCTCCTCGACATGGGCTACAAGCCCGTCCCCATTGGCGAACCTACAAGCACGCCTGCCCCCTCGCCTGCGCCGGCCAGCAGCGACCCGGCGCGCGAAGCAGCGGAACGGGCGGCCCGGCGGACGATGGCGGTGTCCTCGACTCCCCTCGTCGCGCAGGACCTCCCGCAGGCCCCGACCGGGCCGCTGTCTGTGCCCCAGCTTGTTGCCGTCCTGACGATGCGCCATCGCGACCGCTCGGCGACGCGTGCACGCTCGCTATCCAGGAAACGTACTGGGGAAGAGCGTCCCTCACGCTCGCCGCTGTCCGTTGCGGTCCTGCCTCCGCCGGGCCCTGTCCCAATGGACATCTCGTGATACGAGGGCCTCCCGTACCAGCGCAATCGCGTCGCGTCGTCTCGATGACCACGCTTCCCGTTCGACCTCCCGTTCGTGCCAGCCTAGTATGGCACGCACTGGACCCTTTCTGCTCTTCTCCACGAATTGGCGCGCCGAGTCTGGCCCGCGGCCATCTGACGATTGTGAGTCTATGCATCGTCGCGTCCGCTTTCCTCTCCGTGCAGTGCTCACGCTCCTCCGCTCTCGCGCGCAGATGACGAATCACATCGCTAGCATCCATAATCGTTAATTCCCTCACAACACATACATAATCGGTATCTCCTGGTTTGTGCCTTTCGATTTTCGGTCTTGGATATCGGATATCGGCTCCTCTCTCTTCTCTCCTCGTCCTCGTATACCAGGTAGATACCTCCACAATCACAGTCTCATTCATGGCCACAGCACCACCCTCATTGTCGCATACGTTCCACTACCGCATCGCTGCCCCCGCCGACCCGCCCGTCGTGCGCGGAGGACACACTCACACATCCACATCCACATCGACCTCCTCCTCGTACTAGTACATACCTGTATCTCTACTGTACCTACCCGGAACAACTCGGTCGTGTCACTGTCCCGCGCACGCTGGCCTTCGAGTTTCGAGAGCTCGCGCAACTTCAGGTTTCAGCAACGTTCGCCCGCGCGCGACCTCAAGCTCTTGGACTTTCCATCTACACCTCGGTACGTCTGTCAATGACAGGCCTAGCTCGTCCCACGGAGAGAAAGACTGCGAGTGCCAGTGCCCTCGCTGTCGCCAGGTGTCTCTCGGAAGATGAGAGTTTGTATACATTGGTCGCTGTACATGATACAATGTCCATGCATGCATGATACAAAGTCGGTTCAACGAGAGGGTACAGTACGGTAAGTAATACTTGGTGTCAAAACAAAATGTCCGTCGGCGCAGCCGTGAGGCTCCCCTCCTATCTCGCTGGATCTCTTGGAGGTGCCGATTCGCATGCTGCGATGTCGGACGTCGACGGCGGGCGCAGAGGCCGCGTGAAGCAAGCACTGGCTGGCTGGATGTGATTCTCTGGTCTCCGGATGTGCGCAAGGCCGGTGGAATCAGTGGTGCCGAGGGAGCTGGCGGCGGCCCGACGACATCGATGGTGGGAGCAAGGATGAGATGTGCGTGCTGGAGCGCCAGTCCGTGTGGCCCCTTGGACAGGATAGGGAGAGATGGGTCGGGGACGTGCGTCCTCGAGTGCGATGGGTTCACAGCCCGAAGATCTTCTTCAGGCCGGACTTGGACGCCTTCCTGGACGAGTCCGGGCGTCCGTTCGCGTTCGAGGGACGCAGCACCCGGCGTGCGTCCTCGTACATGTGGTAGATCTCGCGGGGAGACTGGGTGGATCCGAAGAGCGCGAACGCGTTCGGGGACGCGGGGCTGGCGGAGGGGGAGAGGGCGAAGGAGTAGACGGGCGCGTTGGCGTAGGTGGTGTAGGACATCTTGTGGATACGATGTGTGCTCAATTTACTGGAGGGTGAGAGTGGATGTCTGTGTGTCTCGAGAGGATGCCGAGGGATGCAGCTGATGGTGAGCAGATAGCGCCAAATCCACGCCGTTATATACCAGTTCATATGCCATGGATTGCTTCGCGAAGCGAGGGAGGAGGAGGTGAGAGGCAATCGAGCGGTTCGGAGCGCACTGCGCCCACAAGAACTTACCTTTCCAGGCAGTTGTTTGCGGAGGAGTAAACATAAACAAGCACTAGCACCTAGAGACGGACATGTTGCTAAGCTACCGTGCGCCCACAAAGGAACGACGAGCGGGCGAGCAGCGGAAACGCTCTCGACAATGAGGAACAGGACTCGGAGGAGGAGGCAGCTAGCGCCCGTGGGTGCGTGTTTGGCTTCGCCCGCGCGACAAACAAACCCACGTGCTACGCAAGCGCCTTGAAGTTTGTAATTTGAACCTTGGCCTCCTCTGAGTGACTCGGAGTCGTCAGCAGTGGTCACTATGTAC
This sequence comes from Daedaleopsis sinensis, assembly GCA_033807695.1. Lineage (NCBI taxonomy): Eukaryota > Fungi > Basidiomycota > Agaricomycetes > Polyporales > Polyporaceae > Daedaleopsis > Daedaleopsis sinensis. The sequence continues at coordinate 467,339 of CM066301.1, forward strand.
TAGTAGTGGGCTGTCGCCATCATCCATGCTTGTCTGCGCTTGAATAGGCAGGGGTGAATGGCTTCTATGCGGACTACAAGTTCATGGTAGTAAGCACTTTACTGCAACGACTCGGAGTCACTAACTGTTTCCTGTTTGCACATTCTTTTCTCATGTATACGCAGTGACTACCCCACGGTATTTCCGATGAGTGCTGTCGGTACAAGCCTAGCGGAACTGACGAGCGCTAGCAGTGCATCAGCTGCCCGTAAGTATCACTTGCTTGATCTCTCTAGGACTTTCCAGCTGACTGTTCAAGGTCACGGTCCGTCCCATTCCACGTGAACAAGCGTGCGTTGACGTTGACTGACATACTTTCTTCCAGCAGCTGTCGTTCAGGAGTGTATCCTCTAAATCGCGTCTGGTGACCCGTGGGCCAAGGGAGAACACTCCCCCACACATCGAAGCTGAACGAGGCCCGTCACATTATAGTAGCTCTACGGTAACCACAACGATCAAAAGACCTCAAGCCCACAACTTGACCCCCATGGAGCCGACGAGGAGACTCGTTTTGTGACTGCGCAAGCTTCAAAGCGTGACCGGGAGACAGCCGACGGAAATGAGCCCGCCCTGGAGAGGTGTCGATCCGTCAGCCACTCCCACATCTGAATCATGCACGCGCCAGCACACTCACCACGTTGTTGTTCTCGCAGCACACAGCCTGCGCATTGCACGCACCTCCGCCCGCGCCGATCACAGAGATCGGCGAGCAGCCGAGCCCGATCTTCGCCGTCACGTCTTGGACGACGACGCCGAGCAGGGAGAGGATCGCGGAGCCCGCAGCGGAGTGCGCCTGTTCAGATCCAAGCCGAAGGTTCTCAGTCAGCGTCGTCTTCTATGGGAACGGGGAGCGAGGGAGGAAGGGAGGGAGGGAGGGAGGCACGCACACTCTCGACGCTGTTGCAGCACTGGACGGGGCCCGTGTTGCAGTTCCCGGCGGCCGCAAGGAGCGCGAAGGCGAGGGTGGAGAAGACGGCGGTGCGGGAGAACATGATGAACAGCGGTGACGGTGAGTGGCTTGGTGGAACAGAAGAGGCTGAGGCTGAGAGTGCGAGTGCGAGTGTGAGTGCGTCGACTGCTGATCTAACTCCCTGCTTTGCGGGGGGTTTATATACCTGCGGACGCAGCGCTGCATTCGCGCTCTCTGCTCTGCCGACCACTCTTCACGCTGAACGGAGCGCTGTTCTAGCCGGGCGAAATAGTTTGGTCACAGGCGGACATGGCCAGAGCCGGAGACGCGTCGGCGGGGCGCGCGTCGGCTGTCGGTACGTTAATTAATGCGCCCTGTTGTTACTCAATTACACTTACTCGTACGGTTCACACACGCAGGGCCGCTTCAATTGCCGCGAACGGCCTGACACTCATTGACGTGGTCACTCGATGTGGGCGGCGTACAGCCCGGAACGAGGTTGCAGGGTGTGCGTGTGTATGTGTGCGTGTTTGCCAAATCAGGTTGTAGCACCTGATGACGATCGCCTGTGCATATAGTCCAGGAGGTCGAAGTTCACTCGCGTGAACTCGAGTTTCGGAGTCCCTGAGTCGGGAGGTCAACTAACGCGCGCTATCGGGATTGTCATGCTTAACATACCTGCATACATGACCAAATTTAAGCGCGAGGAGCCGACAGCTGGTCTACGCGGGGGTAAGTATCAAGCACACGAGTGTGAGCGTTCAGTATGATGGCATACCGATTTGGTTATATAGGCGCCAGTGTAAGTACCTTTCCTCTCGACCACCAGGATCATCTTGAACCTACCCTCCTCCTCTTGTCCACTGATCAATGAGATTGTTCGCTATTCCGCTATCTTGGCAAGCAACCCGTTTCTGCGATATACGACGCGCACTCGCGCTGCATGGCCGATCTCTTGCTAGGGTCACATCGCATGGGACCCCTCGACGGTCGATCCGAATGCGCTCTCCTATAGAAGTTAGCGAGGCAACTTGGCTCTGATACAACTCCAAATCCAAGAACAAATGCCGTACGTCACGCATATAATTCAAACACTACACGGCAGGCAGACGCCGATTTTCTGCGGAAGAAAAGGCGCTTCTCGTAGTTACCTATTCTCTTGCAAACGACCTTTTCAACGACTTTTCGCCATTATAGTCACGTGAAAGAGAATAGGTAACTACAACTCGCGGCTTTTTACTGACTTTTCTTTGGCAGAAATTTGGGGATTGCCTGCCGTGCTAGTACCATCAGTGCTAGTTGTGATACCCGGAGACAACTTGAACGTCGAGTCGTGCTGCAGTGCATAATCGATCGCCGCACGACCATGTCGCATTACATTCAGGGCGCGTGCGCGGCCTCTCAGATATGCTGCCACTTCGTGCGAGTCGACAGAGACCTCTCATATGCCCATAGTTCAGTTGAAAACACGGTGCGTACTTCCAAAGTACAGTATCCCACGAACCCAATGAAAAAAGAACGTGCATGCGCTGACTGGAACCACACCAGATACAGATACGAACGCGGAGGTCTGCCGGTGACCGCGGCCCACGCGTGAGCCGCTTCAGGCGCTGTCAGGGGCGGCCAGCATCAGGCCAGCGAGCTGGGCCAGCGCCATGTTGAACTGGTTGAGGCTCCCGCTGTCAATGGACGTGACGGTCGCGGTCGGCGCGGTCGAGGTAGAAGTCGAGGTTGTAGACGTGCTGGTCGAAGAAACGCTCGACTTGGTCGTCGACGCCTTGGTGCTCGTGCTCGTGCTCGTGCTGTGCGAGGTGGTTGTCGGCTTCGACTCCTTGGTGGTTGTGTGCGACGTGGTCTTCGGCTTCTCTTGAGTTGTCGTGGTCTTCGGCTTAGGATCGTCCGCGCCGGCGAAGTTCCAGGTGCCGTACGCGACGCCCTGGCCGAAGCCCCCAGGGACGAGGTGCTGGAACAGGCCCGGGGAGAGGTCGATCGCGCCGTACGGGCACTCCTCGCACTGTGTATGATCGCGTCGAAAACGAGGACGTCAGTACCGTCCGATCGCGCAGCCCGCGACCTGGGGTAGGAGGCTGCCACCACCCCCCAGGGCAAAGAGTGTGTGGCACACGCACCTCGTCCGTGATCTTTGCGTTCGCCGTCTTGCCTTGGTACGAGACCGTGATGGGCGCGTAACAATGTGAGCCGCCATCCCATTGCTGGAGCGCGTCACAACCACAAATCGGAGTAAGCACTTGAAGCCTCATCCTGAGGATCATAAGAGAGTGTGGGTACTGACGTGTGTGTTCAACGCAACGATCTACAAAGGGCGCTGGCAGGTCAGTCCGACTGCAGACTCCAATTCAGCGGCCGGAGCCGGGAGTGGGTACTCACGAAGTCGCTGTCGTGGTCGACGGTGCCGCAGGCGTTCAGCCCGGGGGGGAAGAACGTGAAGCGTGCGTTGTCGAACCGCTTCCCGAGGTGACTTTCGAGCGCAGGTACATGCCCAGCCCCCTCGGAGTCCGTCAGGTTGAGAGAGGTCGGGGCGCGAATTTGAGCATGGGCGTGGGGGCGGCGGGCGGCCACCGCGCGGTTGTGCTGATCGGCACACGCGGAGCTGAGGAGCACCGCGAGCGCGAGGAAAAAGAGCGTGGTGCGGAAAGGAGTGAAGCGGAAGGGCATGATGGCAGACGCAAACTATGTATGTGGTGTAAAGACAGGGAGGGGGGGACCTTAGAGCCCGTTCGGATACCGGGTTCTCAGCCATAATCTGGGTTCTCACCAGATTCTCAAAATATGTTCCAATGCGGGCGTCTACGTGACTGATGGGTTACTCAAGTGACTGATGTGTGACACTTCCGGCGCTCAACGTATGATAGAGCGCCTATGTGCGTGACCTGCATGCGACCCCGTCCGTACTTTGATTGGGTCAGCATATAGGTGACTGCTTTTTGAGGTTTCTTAGCTCCCCTCTATACTATAAAGTACAACATACCGCTAAACATGCATTTATATGGACAGACAACAACGGAGGCATGCCAATATCAGAGTACACATAGACGCCGTCAGTCAGCGCTAGTGAGCGGTGACACAGGGTGACACCAGAGTGATGATGTCCCGGGCGCTCCGACATTGGCGCTCGTATTTTGTCACGCGGAATATATTTTGAGAATCCCGTGAGAACCCGGATTCTGGCTCAGAACCCGGTATCCGAACGGGGCCTTATACGCGCGACAGTCGTAGTTGGGTACAAAGAACAATTTCAAATTCCCAGACTCCGAGAATCGAGCACTCCGGACTCGGATGCAGTTGCTTGATCAGCGCTCGATTTCAATATTCAGGTACGGCTTGAGTACTGTACTGAGTACGAAGTTGCCATGGCTATTCTCACATCATATCTCGCCAGTCGTTCTCAATGCCGTTCACATTAAGTCTATTTGAATTACTCTCATCAACCAGCTTGCATGGAGGACTCCCCCTGGGGCGCCGACTCGAAGTCGGTATGCTAGTGGGTCACCGACCGCGAGATCTATACCGAACATGCCACATGGCATCATAGAACTCGATATACTTACAAGTACCGTGTTTGATGCAGCGGCCATGGTGGTAGTAGAGTGTTCACGCGCGGGATGACTTCGCCAGCACTCACGAGAGACATACCCGGGGCCGCGGCTGCGGCCGAGAACCATGGATGTGGATACAACACGCAAGTTCAGACTGTGAGCGATAATTCAGTAGGTATTAGAGTGCTCGCACATACACTGTGCACGTACATGCGCGTATAGCGGCACTCAGACTCGGAGATACGCCCGGAACTTTGAGCGTAAGCCCACGCGGAAGGGGCCTCTGGGTTACGCTTGGTCCATCGCTCCCGACTCGGAGTTCTTACGGACGCTGAGCTGTAGATCCCTCAATAAGGCCACACCACTAGTGTAGCTCGATCACATATGCTTCAGTGATTAATGAAGTAGAAGTCAAATGCTAACCATATACCAGTCTGCGAGACTACTGGGGCTGCATTGTGTACCGACAACACAATAGTGGAGATAGTTTCCCTCGATACCTGTCTAAAAACTTGGTTCATGCCACAACCGGTCTTTGGGTAAGATGAGACTGATACTCGTGGGGCCGGCGAGCGTTCAGTATAATCGCACCAAATCCGGACATGTAAGCGCCAGCGCAAAACCTCCATGAGTCCATCATTGACGGCAAGCTCATAGCCAGCGATACCACTTGTCATGGAAAGCAGAAAATGTCTTAATAACGACGGAGGCATCTTACTAGTAGAAGGTAGAGCTCACCCTAGACTCGTGTACGAAGTTCTGTCGTACGGGTGTTTCTGGCTCCAGTGCCTGAGTCAGCAAATCCTCTGTAGCGAAGAGGTGCTTTGCGTCAGACGGTAGGACAGAGAAACCACGAAGACTTACCCAAGTACGGTAACCCCCGGACAAGTCCAGGTACACAGGCTGCGAGCACCGAGCGCGCAGTCGCCCAATTCAAGGCCGAGAGCTCGTCCATAGGCCGTGCGCTCTCCTCAATAGTGACCTTCGTCGCCATCGACCAGCATACCTACATAATGCGTCGTCGTGATGTCATCAGTCAACGGACTATCTCGAGGGATCCACGTTCGCGCGCACTCACTCCAAGGAGAGGGTCGAGGAGCTCATAGTCCTTCGCGGTGAACGTCTTCGCGATGCCGACGAGTTTCAGGATCGCGTTCAGGCAGTGCTGGCGCGATGCCACATGCGACGCCGGAGTGAGGTGGTGCAGCTGAGCTTCCGCCGTGAGCGCGACGATGACGGATATCTTCAGGCCGTTGGTCGGCGGGCTTGGGTCGGCGGGCAGGGACGCCTTGAGCAGCGTGGGGTTCACATTGGAGAGATGGACCTCGACTTCCTCGAGCAGGGCCCAGTAGTCCGTGAGCCATGTGCATGAGGGATCTTGCGGGTTTTGCAGTCGTTCCCAGGGAGACGCAGGTAGTGTGGAGAGGCGCGCGGAGAGTTCGCGGGTTCGTGTCAGGAGGAGCGCGCCCCGCGCGCGGAGGATCGAGAGGTGGGTCCGGAAAAGGATAGGATAGATGAGCTGACGTGGAGGCATAAGCAGTGTGGCGAGAGCGAGATAATGACGTGTCTTGTCGACGCACCGGTATGGACATAAACTCCATCTCATACTCTTTACCTAGTTCTGACGGTACACCCCAGACAAAGCATCGGTCGAGGGTAGTGTAGAGAAGCTGGCTCAGCGCGCAGACGAGGTATTCTCCTTCTGGTTTGAGTTCGAGGAACGATCCCCATATGTCGGCTGATGGGGGGATGAACCGCAGATTGTGTCGACGGACCACTTCGCATGCAAGGCGAATCTGTTCGGAGCCCTCGTGTAGCATCCGCCGTGAGTAGAAATAGACAGTGAGAATGTTGTGTATTTGTAGCACCGTGATCGGCGGGGTGTCCTCGGTCAGAAGCGACAGTGTCGCGTCAAGCTCCAAGGCTTCCATCGTCGAGAGGGGCATTAAGTGCTTGAACTCCTGCCATATCATGCAACCATTGAGCTGAGCGGCATGTATGAGGGCAGGGTGGATGTGCGGACTGTGAAAATCCCCGTTCGTAAGCGCATCTGCGGCCTCTGCGGTGAGATTGATGCCGAAATGGCTGCTATAGGCGAGGAAACACAGTCGGCTGGTGACGTTAGGAAGCATCTGGGCTAGGTTGCAAATCAGTCGGCCACTCACAAGTCACGAAATCGTCGGAGTGTTGTAAGAGAAGACGAGGGATCGTATGGAATGGGAAGGTCAAGGAAAGAAGGCCTCCAGGTCGGGAAGATGCGCGTAGTGTTGAGGGGTGTGTCCGAGCCTGAAGACTCAAACGTAGGAATTGTTCGTGTCAGCTCTTTGGTTACAGCCAGACGCTGTTCGAGTTGGCGTGTTCGCTGAACTAGCGACTTAATGAGAGAACGCTGTGCATCGTCCTCATATAGACATTGGGCCTGCTTGCCGGCCGACTTGCAAGTCGTACAGTTTGGCCGTTTGGCGTCACATCTCTGCTCAGTGGTTAGACATCCGGCAATAGATAGGATAGCTCGATCTCACTCGCCTTCTTCTTCCTTCTGTGGTGGGGGTTGCGAAATGTTCGACTTCAGTAGACGAGTGTAGGAGCCTCGACTGTCGGATGTACTGACCTACATGGGAGACAAGCGGCACCCTTCTGGAGAAGGCCTGAGGCGTTATTGCTGAGAGCCGCAACGGTGGCACGACTACTGAAATCACAAGCATTAGCAGCGCCGAACTCAGTACACTGACCACAGATAGGTGTGATGCCGTCGCATGGCTGGATGGCGAGGTATTATAAGCTCGGTGTATCCCTAGTTCGAGACTCGAATGAAATGACTGACGATTGATCGTTCCCTAGTTGCATATGAGTTAGAGCAGAACAGGACAGCAGCCAAAGTCATCAACTTGCCTGCACAACACACATGTCCTTGCCATCGTTTCTGTGTCTGCGGTGGTCGAGGACCAAGATGCATACGACGCCCTCGGCCGGCATCCCATTATAAAGCTCTGGTTGTCGCCGGTGAGAGTGTCTAGCGTCAAAAGCATGCTTTTCTCCCGGCTGAGTCAGACCACTGGCCTGAAGATGTTCATGCCCGTGGGCGAACACAACATGCTCTATCCGAGTCGAGCGACATGGAGATCAGTGAATGTTTCAAATTTCCGGCGTCCTCTTGCCGTCGCTACCACATCCGCGTACGCGTCCTTCGCGCTATCGTCTCGTCCCGTTGCTTCTCTCTCCTCTTGAGACCGGTAGGGCCGACGCGCCTGAGCGGTTTGCTGCTGCGGTATCGGTTTGGACGACGAACACGCATTCTTATACAGAATTCAACCGTAGGATTGAGATGGTACTAGTAATCAAGCTAAAGAGGCTACAGCAGCTGCTCGTGAGGGTTAGCATCACAACTTCTTGCAAGAAGAGTTTAAATTTGCTGCCTTACTACAACAATTTACGAGTCGCGAACTCGACTGTGAACTTGAAGCAGGAAAGTCGAAGTTAGGTCAAAGTTTGTCTCCCCTAGGCAGACGATGTACAGGTCCTATTGAACGGGAGGAGGACGGACCTGTCTAACTAGGTCTAACTGCTCTTGCATCAAGTTGTGAAGTCGGGGCTCAAACGCTGCGGGCAATGGAGCCCTGTCGGACTTTGGCGGAACCTGTCGGAGTTGCATATATAACCTCAAGCGCCCATACGCGTTCGGACGGCTCAGAGCTTCACTTGCTGTTCTTGAATCAACTACTACCACCTCGCGTATCCTGCAGCCCGTCGTCGCTGACGGCGGCGACCATGTCAGCAGCCCTCAACACTCTCGGGGACACCTCTTCTCAATCTGTCCCCGATATCTCGCTTGGCTCCTTCGCTTCAACATTCTCGACACCTGCTCGTGCTCTGCGAATACCTTCCTCATCTACAGGAACAACTGCGGTCTCACCAAGCAGCTCGTTCGTGAAGAAACGCGCAGAGGAACAGACACCCGTGTCCAAACGCTCAGGACGCGACGAACAAGGTGATGACCACGATGGAGATGTCCTGGACACCCCCGATGGCAGGAAGGAGAAGTGGAGCGATGTTCCAGACGCTACGACTCCAGGGCGGCCGAAACGGACACGAACGGCGAGCACTAAGGGCGGATTGAACCTCACCCTACGTGACCAGGAGAAGGTACGTCCCTAGAACTGTCCCGGAGGTGTCCGCAGCGCATACATACCCCCCTGCAGCATATCGACGCGTTGAAGAAGGAGAACTTCAACATCAAACTGAAAGTCCACTTCCTCGAGGAGCGACTAGCGCAACTCGCGCCCGACCAGATCGATGCCGCCCTAAAGCAGAACATCAACCTTAAGATCGAGGTCCAGCAGCGAGGAATGGAACTCAAGAAGCTGAAGAAGCTGGTCTTGGAGCTGCAGCGCGAGCTGGAGAACCTGCAGCGCGGGTCTGGTGGCGCACAGGGCCGGGCACGCGAGCTCGAGGAGAAGCTCGAGGAGCGGGAGCGGGAGCTCAGAGAGCTGAGGAGACGACGCGCGGTCGGTCCGGACGACGGGGCACTGCGGGATCTGGAAGCACGGAACGCTGAGTTGGAGGAGGAAATGGAGGCCATGCGAGGACTGCTGGAGGAGAACACGGAGGAACTAGAACGAATGCGCGACATGGTGGAGACTCGAGAAGGCCATTCGTCGCTTGGAGGCGAGCGATGGCGGCGGCAGGCGGAGGAGCTGGAGGCCGAGAACGAAGACTTGCGCGCACGGATCGACGAAATGGAAGAAGCTCTCACTGTCCGCACGGATGAGCGGGATGATCTCGCTGACGATGTTGAGACGCTCAAGCTCGAAATCGAGGACATGCAGCGGCGACGCGAGGCTGAGACTCTTGAACGGAGTCAGAGCCGGGCTCAGATTTATGAGGAGCGGGAGCGTACGGAGGCCGTGGAGGATGATTTGAACGCCGTTCGGGATAAGCTTGCGGCGGCGCAAATCGAGCTGCAGCAGAAGGAGGATGAGATTGAGATGAAGAACCGGGAGATCGAGGAGCTCATTGCTGAGCACCAGCGAATCGTCGACAACGTTGAGGACGAATGGCGAGGGGAAGTCGACGAGGCGAAGGGTCAGATGGAGGAGCTTCGCGACGTAAGTACAACCATTCCTATCACAAACGGGTGTCTCATAGGCTCGATAGGCTCTCGAGCAACGCGACGCGGAGTGCAAGGAACTGCGACTGCATGTCGATGAGTACGAAGCTAACGCTGAAGACCTCCACCAGAAGTTCGAGGCGACGCTTGCTCATCTAGAGCAGGAGGCCGAGGAGAAGGACAACGAGCTGGAGGCTGCCAATCGCGAGCTCGAGCGGATCAGCAACCAGCTGTACATTCTCGAGGACGAGCACGAGAAGCTTAAGGAGGAGTTGGAGCGTGTACGGGAAGACGAAGCCGTTGAACGGGAACAACTTGAACAGCGAGTTGCCGCTTACAAGGGGGTACGCGATATAGTTTCTTCTCTCACCGTTGACACTGAGGTCTTGTGCAGAAAGTCACCCAACTACAGGAGCAGCTTGCCGAGCTTACCGATTTGTACAATGCGCGCGAAGCCGAAGCCCAGGAGGACCGCGCGCGGAAAGAAGAGCTTGCAAAACACATCGAGAAGGTCGTACAAGAACTGCAACGCGAGCGTAGCATCCGGGAAGGTCTCGAATCAGACCTTGACAAGTCCGAGAAGGACCACGAGGATGCCCTCCGCCGCGAACGGCGCTCACTCGAAGCTAAGGAGTCTGCGCTCGAGTCCGCACTCAACGATCTTGCTCGTGCGCAGTCGCTGCTCACGCAGCGTGAAGCTGATCTTGCCGCCGTGCAGACCGCCTTGCAGATGCTCGAGGCAGACAATAAGAAACTTGGCGAGTCCCATACTACCGCGAGATTCTCCCTCCAGCTCGAGGTCGACCGTCTTCGCCGTGATGTCGAGCGTCTCGAGGACGAGCTCGCCCGTGCGCGCAAGCAGTTAGATGACCGTGAAGGCAAGGGCCGTGATCGGGACGGCGTGATCGACAAGCTGCACGCCGAAAACCGGGACCTTGCAGCGCAGCTCGCAGCGCAAACACAGGCCCGCCTGAACGTGTCCGAGAAGCTCGACGATACGCAGGCCAGCCTGCGCGCGGCGGAATCCGAAACCACAAATCTCCGCACGCGCATTGCGGAACTGGAGCAGCGTTTGTCGAAGGACCAGCGGACGCTGCTCACGGCGGAGGCTCAGTACCGCGACCAGCTGACCGAGCGCAACACGCTTCTGCTCACGATCTACCAGTACATGGACAAGATCGTCGGTGTCGACAAGACCCCGGTGAGTGGCCAGGGACGATCAGGTTGGGGTGTTCAGTACTCACTGCCTTAGCAGAAGAAACACGGGCAGGCGGAGACGAAGCCCTTCACGAACTTCAGCGTCTTCCACGACAACCTCATCACGCGACTGAAGGCGCTCAGCCAGATTCAGTCCGAGTTCGAGCGGCGCGTCAAGGACGCCGAGCAGCGCTACAGCGACAAGCTCAATGACATGCGCAAGCAGCTCGACCTCCGTTGGAAGCAGATCGACAAGTTCGAGGCGAGCGTGAGGACTCTTGCCGAGGCCAAGTCGTTATGGCGCAAGAAGCTCATCGCCAAGGAGGGCGAACTCGAGGCCCTACAGGTGTGTGCCACCCAGTTTCACTCTGTTGTCGATTCAGAGCTAACCAAGGACTTCCACGCAGGCGACGAACGCAGCCCTGCAGGGTGCAATGGGCAGTCGTAAAGGCACCCCCGCGGACTCTATGGAGATCCGGGCACTCAACGCGAGAGCTCAGAACGCAGAGCGGCGCGCGATGAACCTGCAGAACCAGCTGCTGCAGTCGGAAGAGAAACTCACTGTAGTGAACCAGAAGACGACCGTGGCAGACAGCAAGTGGGAAGCGCGAGTGAAGGAGTACGAGACGCGGCTGAAGGCTGCTGAGGAGAAGATCAAGCGGGAGAAGCAAGGCGGTAAAGAGCGTGCGTTGGAGCTTGAGAGAGAGCTCAAGTCAGTATATTTGTCTCTGTGCGGCGACAGAAAGGAACTCACGCATATCCGCCCAGGTCCCTGCAGCGACAACTCGAGCTCGCGCAGAAGCGAACTTCAATGCTCAACGAGATCATCGAGACCGCAGGGCTCCCGACTAAAGGCTCTCCCAGTGCCGCGAAATGATACCTCCAGTCCGCCGGCCGGATGACAATCACATCTCTTCACCCCCTCTCGTCGCTATCCGACTTCGTTGCTCTCGTGTTCTTTGACTGGTATATCGTGCTGCATAGGTACTGTACTATTGTTCTATACACCGGAAACGCTCATGCCACTACACTGTATCACTACCGCTCACCGCATTGGCCTGTATATGCTATCTGATCTTTTAGTGTTCGCATGTTATTCGATTGGGCAACCCCACCTCCAGCGGCCGCCTCAAGTCCTTCATCATCCATAGTCTAGAGTCCTCCGTTCGTCCAGCCTCCGTCGGCGACGATGATCTGACCATGTGCTCAAGGTCAGTGTCCAGCTCATAGGTCGAGACTGGCTCACTTTGTTAGTCATGTATCCGTTCGTCGCCAGCATCAACACGATCGAGGCTATCTCGTCCGGTTTTCCAAGGCGCCCGATGGGTATCTTGCTCTGTCCCAGACACAATGAACGAACGTGCAAGCCTACGACTGCACTCTATCTCACCCTGATTGCATCGGTGGGATTCTTCATCATTTCGGTGTCTGACATGCAGATACGTGGCCAAGATCAACACGGACGACCATATGCATGATACACCACAAACCTACCTTCGATTAGAGCAGGGGCCACTCCGTTAGTCAGCTGCGGTGAGTTTTCCTCAACCTATTGGACGGGTGTCAAACGGCTCAATCACGTACGATGCCTTCCTTGCAGTACCGCAGCGACAGCCAATGGATCAAGCCGTGCAAGGCTGCCTTCGATGACGCATACTGCGGCCCAATCACTCCACCAGTACCGGCAGCGACGCTAGCGTTCGCAGTGCGCTGAGCTCAGCCCAACACGCACACGCAACTCGCACCGGGCTTCTTACCTTGACGTGAAGATGATCCGTCCCCACTGCTTCTCTTGCATGTACGGGAGACACTTCTGTGCCAGCTGTGAAGCGCGTAAGATGTACAGTTCACGACCTGCAGACGGAGAATAACGTACCACATAACCCGTGCCGGAGTTGGTGCGCCAGATCTCCTCGAACGTCTCCGCGCTGACGGTCTGCATGTCTCCTTCAGGGCCGATCCTGGGGCCGGTGACCCCGTGGTTGCTAAAGAGGATGTCCGGGTGCCCCAGGCTCCGGACGACGTCGTCGCACAGCTTGCGCGCGTTGTCGTACGAGGAGAGGTCCGCCTCGAATGCCGCGGCCTTCACGCCTGGCGCGAGCTTGACCAGTTCTTCTACAAGCGCGTCGGCCGTCGCTTTCGACCGGGCGGAAGAGTGGTGGACTGCGATGGAGCATCCGTTGCGTGCGAAGAGGCGCGCCGTTGCTTGGCCGATCCCCCCTCTATGTATCAAGGTATGTTGTTAGCTGATCTAGAGGCAATGCGGACGACCCACGTGCAGCCTGTTATAAGGGCGAGTTTGCCCTGGAGAGGATAGTCTGTGGTCGTGCTACTAGACATCGCTGTAAGTAGGCCTCCGAGTCCTGGTGGGCGAAGATGAGCAGGCTATGTTATCGGGTGAGGACCGCTATGGGAATGCTGAGCAATAATGACGTCGTTGCATTCAGCTAAATATGGCCAGCCGTATGTTTTCGGCCCGAATCGCTGAGGCTCAAATGGCAGAGTGCACCGGGTACTCAAAAACACGACCCGCGTTCGCATTACTGGAAGGTATATAATGCGCCAGGAGGCCAATCTACAGTATTTCGCGGTCGTCACCCAAGAACGCTGCCAATGTCTTGTCAGGTAGATCCCAGTGGGCCTGCTCCCAGACGTAAGTCAGAACCGTCCATAGCAACCAATGCAACGACTCACGAAGTGGTTCGCCCCTCTGAAGCGCACAAAGTCGACGTTTCTGACTCTCTTGCCCTGCGACCTCGCCTCCTCCAAGTCCCTCGAGAGCCTAAACGCTCCGAGAGGCATATCCCATGTGGAATGGTCGCACCACAAGTACCGCACTTCGACGTTAGGCCACTCATCCGCGCCCTGGACCTCTGTCGCATGCTGCAAGTGGAAAGCGCCTTCGTGCAGTGAGGAATAGGTCCCGTGGATGATCGACGCTTGCGACAGCAACTGCTCGCTGCCGCCCTCCTCCCCTGGAGCGTTGTACGTGGTCTCGGCAAGATCGTCCGCGGTCATGGTCAGGATCGTCGGCGGTGGGCTCGGCAGCGCGTTCCGGGACTCGACCGCGGCGGCCCCCGCCGTCCACACATCGCCGTGGGCGTAGTAGCTGGACACCCACACCGGGACTTTCTCCGCCTTCTGCGCGGGCGTGAGGGACGGGTCCTGGAACGCGTGGTACACCCCCTCAGGGATCTGGTACCCAGCGCACACATAGCTCGAATCTGCAGTGTCGCCAACGCCTGTCAGCCTTCCATCGGGGGAAAACTTGTTGGACTGACCGTAATAGACGACCCGCCGCACGTGCTCGCTGAGACGCACGCTTCCGCCGCCGAAACCGGCGACATGGCTGAGCAGCGCGGAGATCCAGACCGCGCCGAGCGACCACCCTGCGAGGACGATGCCGCCCGTCCGCGCGCGCACGGGCGTCGTCCCGCCGCCCTCGAAGAGCTCGACCAGGTAGTCGTGCAGCTCGTGCGCGCGCGCCTTCATGAACTCGGCCATGCCTCGGACTGCGTCCGGGTCCCCAGGCGGGGCGTGGGCGTAAGTCGCGAGGGCCGCGCGCTCCTCGTCGGTGAACGGGGCGGAGCCGGGGTAGTCGCGCCTGTTCAACAGGACGATGCGTGCGTTGTGAGACGGCGCGAGCGGGAGGAGCTTCTTGAAGGTGCCTGCCGGTATGGCCATGCGATGGTGAGCAGGCTGCCGACGGACTTACTGGAGGAGGACGCTTGCCTGCATGGAACCCGTAGCCGTGTATGAGCACGACGGTGGTGTAGTCGGTGCTATTTGGCGGGGCGCCCGAGTCGAGGAAAGTGCGGAGTGGGGAGGAAGTCATAGTGCACGGTGCGTAAGAACTCGAAATGAGGCTGATGCCGACTGAACTGCATCGTATTTTGGCTTTATCTCTAGCAGGACATTGCTGACTGAGCCGTCACGCCGCACTCGATGGCGACAGTGCTTGGTCAGCTACTACGAGGCGTAACTGCAGTGTCAATCTGAAGCTCGTTGGTTAGCGTTTATCTTGCGCACGACTTGCTAGAAATTGCTGACTGAGCACTTATGGCGCACTTGATATTGGTGAGGCGTAGCTGCAGCTGTCTAAATCTGACACTCATCGTTTAGCGTTCAACTTGCAGACGACCGCAGGATCACAATGCCTGTGAAGAGTAGTATATAGTACTTGGAGATTCAACGGCGTGCTGAGGAAGGGTTGTCATAATCTTATGCCATTAGTGTTAGGCCGGGTACTTCCTGACTCAGAGTTGTGAGAGGGCTCAGGATCGTACCACTGATGTGCAGCCCCCGTTTCTGGGCGCGTTCAGCACGGGCATGTACACGTCCGAGGCGATCCACACAGATTCGGTGCTTGACCGTGATAGACAGACACTCATCCCTTTGCAACACATGCACTTCAGTTTCCGCCCGCGGCATACGCGCCCACGTGACCGCGCCCCGCTCACACGTCGGCCCCCTGTCTTCCTCATCTCCGTCTCTCAGTCGCTGGCTATGTACATCCTCCGAGTCTTGATCTTTGACAGCAGTTCGGCTGACTGGTCTATCGCACAGCTGCGTGAGTTAGCTCCTATACAGTATTATACTATAGTAGTAGTACTAGTATATAGTAAGCCTGTGAGTTTTTTGTTTCAGAACGACTCGGACAGCGGTCAGTAATAAAGCACACCGATCTCTCCTAATCCGCAACTCCGCGGTCAAGTTTTCAGTGACTCGACGATTGCGAAGTTAACAAACAGTGAGAAGAACGGTGCTAGCAACACGGTGTACGAAGCCGTTAGCAGGTGGTAGCTGAATACACCGTATAAGGCATATCCCACGTGGCTTTGTTTGCAGTACCATGAACGCCAAACAAACACCCACGGGCGCTTGCTCCCTCCTCCTCCTGTTCCTCATTGTCGAGAGCGTTTCCGCTGCTTGCCCGCTCATCGTTCCTCTGTGGGCGCACGGTAACCTGGAAACATGTCCGTCTCTAGGTGCTGATGCTTGCTTATGTTTGTTCTTCCGCAAACAACTGCCTGGAAAGGCAAGTTTCTGTGGGCGCAGTGCGCTCCGAACCGCTCGATTGCCTTTCACCTCCTCCCCCGTCGCTTCGCGAAGCAATCCATGATATTCGTGCCGGTATATAACGGTGGGGATTTGGCGCTATCTGCTCATCATCAGCTGCATCCTCTCGAGATACACAGACATCCAACGTTCTCGCTCTCACCCACTAGTCACTCGAGCCCATATAAATCGCACATCCACAAGATGTCTTACACCACCTACTCCAACGCGCCCGTCTACTCCTTCGCCCTCTCCCCCTCCGCCAGCCCCGCGTCCACGAACGCGTTCGCGCTCTTCGGATCTACCCAGTCTCCCCGCGAGACCTACCACATGTACGAGGACGCACGCCAGGTGCTGCGTCCCTCAAACGGACGCTCGGGCTCGCCTAGGAAGGCAGCCAAGTCCGGCCTGAAGAAGATCTTCGGACTGTGAACTCATCGCACTCGGAGTCGAGGACGCTCGTCCCAACCCATCTCTCCCCACAACCGAAGGCCACACGGAATGGCGCCCCGGCACCCCCATCTCATCCTTGTTCCATCATCGATGCCATTGAACCGCCACCAGCTCCCTCGGCACCCTTGATTCCACCGGCCTTCCACACATCCGGAGAATCACATCTAGCCAGCCAGTGCTTGCTTGACGCGGCCGCTGCGCGCCCGCCGTCGACTTCGCAGCATGCGAATCGGCACACCTCCAAGAGATCCAGCGAGATAGGAGGAGAGCCTCACGGCCACGCCGACGGACATTCTATTTTGACACTGTACATGTACCCTCTCATTGATCCGACTTTGTATCATGTACCAAATCGTGGGGAGTGCGAACCTCCCGCATTCTGCGACCAATTTATACTAGTACTGCAACTTCTTATCATTCGAAACTCTTCGTAGTACGATCTGACTGAAAGCCGGCCGGTACGCCCGTCTACGACCGAGTACAGTATACTCTGACTATTAATAGTCCGGGATGACTTGCTCGACGGGGAAGACCGGCATGCAAGGGATCTTCTCGCTGCGGGATGCGCTGAACTTGAGCTTGTATTTGACTGTCTTTCCCCTTCCGTCTTCTGGATGTACTCGGTGGTGACGCTGTTCCCATCGCTCAGCAATGCGACGTTGTAGCCCTCCTTTGGATTGGCGCCTCGCCGATCGTTGTCGACAATCGACTCTCGAGGCTAACTAGTGAGGCCAAGCTAAGTGCAACATCTGCATATGTCGGCTCTGCGCATCGTAGAAGGGACGCTGGAGGGTTCACATGAAAACCGCGGCCGCCATACGGCCGTCGAATTCAGAGAATCTGATGTGAACCATGGCATAAGCAAACGACTCGGAGCTTAGTATTCGGTCCACTACGGAAGGCAAGACGTCAGGAGGTAGGCAGTGGTCGGACAAAGGGAGACGGACTCACATACAACCGTGGCATGAGACACCGATGGCAGCGCACTTCCACCCGCCACAGCGGAGGCCACTGCTACTCCGACCCCGAGGAAAGGATGGGAAGGATACAACTACTTCGATTCTCACACCAAACCGCCACTGCCAGACTCGGCCGGATTCGTCGCGATCTAGTGGCACCGCACGACAGTATATAGGAAACCACATACCGTTATGAGTGAACCAAACCTCGACCGGATGCCAATCGCATGCAGCATCCGCATTAGAGACCGCGTCATGCAAACACATTCATAGCGCGATACTCGAACTGAGACGGGTCTGCACTAACACGGGTCGCATCCGCACGTGCCATCGCGTCCTCGCTCGCTCTGAACGTCAAGAACTCGAGACACCGCCCAGCGGGAGGCTTGCGCAGCAGCCCTATCGAGGGTATCCAATCATCTACCGCAACGCACCAGTCAGCAGGCGAACGCACGCACAGCACCCAGGGAAGGCGGCACTTACGGACTGCTGTCCCGTTCCGTACCGCTGACCACCATTCGGTATCGACATATCTCCTCTGCAGCTCTCGCGCAGTCAAACGCTGATTCGGATCCATATGGAGCATCTGAGCACGTCGCAGCGCACACACAGTCAGCCGAGTCCCCTTTCTAGAGCGCAGACGCAGCGACGTACCCCCGCAATCATGTCGGCCAAGTAGGGATTGACCTCCGCCGGGACATTGAACCGAATCGGGAGCTTCGTTGCATGCTCGCGCCGGATCTCGTCGAGCGACTCCGCGGTGAAGTACCGGCGGCCGACGAGCCGGAGGATCTCGAGGAACGTGAGGCCCATGCTCCAGACGTCCACGACAGAGCCGTACCGCGCGCCGCTCGCCTGGACCATCTCCGGGGCCATGTACGCGTACGTGCCCGAGTACGCGTCGCGCCGCCAGCTCTCGAACTTGTCCGCGGGAACCGCCTGCGCCATGCCGAAGTCCGCGAGCACGGCGTGGCCCCTGGGGTGGATGAGGATGTTCCCGGGCTTGATGTCGCGGTGGACGATGCCGAGCCGCCGGAGGTCGCAGAGCGCACTTACCTGCAGCGCCGTCAGATACACACGCAGAGCAGGTAAGCGGAACGAGGGCCGCGCCGACTCACGAGCTCCTGGCAATACAGATACCGGTCGTTGAGCGTCATCGGGTGACCCATCTTCAGCGCAACGTGCATGTCGACGGGGCAGAACGGCTGACACGCAACCGCGTCAACTGAGCTGGAGCAATGCAGAATCGGCCGCGCTGACTGACCATGACAAAGAAAATGCGACCCTCGCCGCACACCCCGTCCTCCTCCCATGACATCAGCAGAGGCACCAGAAAGCGCGAGCCGCTGAGCCCGATGCGTATCATGATCTCCTTCTCGCGCAGGAAGTTCTCGCGGTGGGTGTACACCCGCTTGGCGCGCCGGGGATGAATCGCCTTGATGGCGAACAACCGCCGCTGGTTCTCGGCCAGGACCACCCGCCCTGCTGAGCCCTCTCCGAGCTTTAGCAAGACCGTGAACGACACGCCGGCGTGATGCAATTGGTCTGGGCGTCTGACGGGATTAAGAGCAGGCGCAGCAGGGGCACTCGGGTACATCAGCGGCCCGGAGGGGAGACCGAACGCCGCTGCGAGAGCAGAGAGGTCGCCGAAGACAGGCTGCGAAGGTGGCGGGCATCGAACCGCGCCGAGCGCAGGCTGTGGGAACGCACAGAGCTGCTGGGGAACGAACTGCTGCAGCGCCATGTCGAACGACAGATCTCGCGAGGTTCTTTGTCGTTCTTGGTTCGCCGCGCGGACGGGCTGCAGCTGGTGCCGCGGTGGAAACGGGTGGACTCTTCGCGCGTGCAGGCGCTGCGCGGGCGACGGTCGCGCTGGCCCACCGAACCTTGATCCAAGTAATGGATCATGAGATGCCGCCTGGACCGCTGACGCCCACGCAGCGAGGGCAGATGACGAGACCATCGGACACGGGAGGCTCTGGAGAGGAGCTTGGACTGCGAGCGGGCGTGCTGGCGGAGCTAGGGGAGCCTGATTGAGAGCCGGCGGCCAAGGCGCGAAGCTTGTTGAGGCGACGCCACTCGCGCAGAGTGTTTGTGACTGCATCGTCGGCGGCAGTGGAGGAGGCTGGAAGAATGTCGGAGGGGCGTACGAGACAGGCTGCTGGTTGGGGTGAGCGTTGTGCAGGAATGCTCCGGGCGCAAGACATTCATAAGAAACTGCAAGAGGAAGGCCCGATATAGTCGGGTAAGCGTATCGGCCTGCGGGGTCCGCCGTCATTGCGTCCGAGTACTGCCACCGGGGGTCTCGCGCGGGTTGTGGTATTGGTGAGAGGATTTGTGAGACTGGGCTCTGGGCAGGGGAGCTGCGCATGCGGGAGAGGGTGTCCATCCGAGGCGGGTCAGAGGGTGTTATATGGGAGAGCGGGGAGGCCGGCAGCGGTGGCTGCGGCGACCGGCTGCGATGGGAAGCGGGACCTTCCTTGGACGTGTCCTTTGCGGGAGTGCTGCAGCCGCAGGGGCGTGCGTAACGATCGCACAAAGCGCATTCGGGAAGCGTCTGTCGGCCGTAACAGTAGTCGCTAGGGCTCGTTGCCGGACTGGTCGGACAAAGGAGTTGCATTGTCATTGCACAGTGTTGCGACTGGAGACCAACGTGTCAGCGGCCTACGGCCAACGTGGATCAGGTCAAGTCAGATGTCGTTGGGGTAAGTTGAGGCGTGTATAGCGTATGTTCAAGGTCATATATAGGCGTTTGCGGACGCTCATGCGGCCTTCATTGTGCTCACGCGGTGTCGTAGGAATCCGAGGATGTATGACTTGTCATGTTAGGGCATGTAGCCGGACGTGAAGCATATCTCATCGATGTAGTTGGAGGTGAAGGAAGTTGGGACGGATCTTACATAGCACGTACCTTGGTATAGCCCATCACAGCCCTGTCTCGCCTTCCTGGATATCCAAGCTTTTGGCTTCTCACCGCTTTGCCACGTCAATTGATTCCTTTACTTCGCCCACAATCCTCCCCACCCTATCATCGTTGACAGGCACCGCAGGATTGGTAGAGCATGACTGGATATCCAAGTTTCGAGAACGACAGGACGCTAGGGACAGTGGGAATCAGGAGGAGAAGGTGAAGAACCGTGTCCCCATGCGATGCTTGGCAGGCGGCATGTGCTACTAACCGCTCATGGGTAGCCCATAATGGTAGTTCTCTCTTCCAGATTATCGCAACGCGTTGCTGAAGTCGTTCCACATGTGGTGCAAGCATCGATAGTGCTAGCAACGACGTGAGTTGATTACGAGTACAGAACACATCGCGTCTTCTGAAAGGGAAAGTACCCACGTGGATAAATAATCGTCTTGGATGTTGAGATTTGGAGGTTGAACCATCCAGACAATAGCAGATCAATAGAGGAATTCCGATGGCGCAGTACAATGCGACCTCAGATCGATACGTCCCATGCGCGAGTGTTTGGCTGCAAAGAACTCGGTGGTGTCTTGAGAGTTCACATCGAGGAAGTCTTTCACGCGAGGACACCAATCATCTATATGGATGCCAATATCCATCAGAACCGTCAAGTTGCTGTAGCCACGCAAATTGACTCACGGATGGCGATACCATCACGTACGTGTATCCATTCATCGCTATATGACACGCAGCACTGTAGCTCGCCGACAGTAATGCGGCGGTTCGGATCGGGCTGCAGCATCTGCCAGTGCCAGATTTAATCAGAGACGCCGATGGGAGTAATAGTCAACAGTTCTGAACTTACCTTGACGAGCAGGTAACGAAACCCATGTTCCAGGACAACGAACATGGCAGAGTCGAACCGCAATCTCATCGCGTGCTGGCGACGAAGGTCATCCGCACTCCGCATAGCGAAGAACGGGCCCTTGGAAAACCCAAAGATCTCCAAGAACACCAAGCCCAAGCTCCATACGTCCGCATTCGTCCCGTATCCGAGTTCCGCGACCATTTCTGGAGCTCTATAAGGACGCGTGCCAGATGGAGAGTAATGCCTCCACGTCTCGTACTCGTCGGGGCTGACGCGCATCGCCGTGCCAAAGTCGGCAAGAATCGCATGTCCGTCCGCGTCGATCAAGACGTTCGCCGGTTTGATGTCGCGGTGCATGACACCGAGCTCACGCATCGCACACAACGCGTAGATCTGCAGCGCGAAGCGCGAGAGGTCAGTGGACCCACACTCAGGCAGCGATGGCGGGCGTGGACTCTCACCAGTTCCATGCAATAGAGATAGCGGTCACGCGTGGTCAGCTGGGATTCAAAGCACTCGGTCCGCAGCACCGTCGCCAAGTCTGTGGGACACAGGGGCTGTGGAATCGGTCGCTCCATTAGAACTGAGTATGCCTGTCGAGCACTGTTGACGGACAGTGGGAACGGCAACTCACCATCACAAAGTAGCTGATCTGCGCCTGCGAGTCTTCCCAGAACAGCAGCAGCGTCATCAAGAACCGACGAGCATTCGCGGAGGACGCGATCGCGACCATGACGTCCCTCTCGCGCTGGAAGTGCGTGCGGTTGAAGTCGCTGCTAGGATGCTCGAGCGGATGGTGGGTCTCCTTGAGAGCGTACACGGCGCCAGTGCTCTGGTGTTTGACGCGAAACACTTTTCCTTCGCTGCCCGTCCCGAGCAGGTGGGTAGCTGTAAAGGCGATCGCGTCGTGGTGTCCATGGCCAGTAACCTGGGGAATATCAGTGCTCTCCTCGCGTCCCCCACCGCAGGGCTCAAAATCGAGATCGGGGAGACCTTGACCCCAGCGGTCAAACACGCTACTCGACGTTTCCCGAGTAAGTCGGAGACGACGTTCTGTAGCCCTCAGGAGAGGTCGCAGATGCAACGACCTCTCAGCAACAATGTTCGACCTCCCACCCAACGGCGGAACACGATCGAGGGCGGGGTAGAACACCTTGGCATGGTCGTCGGTGTCTTCAAACAAATGAGAGATACTCCACATGGCGTCGACGTCGAACCCGGGGATGTGGAACGTCGGCACATCGTCCATCGCAACACTCGCTGTATCAGGCCACGCAGATGGCGACGACGGGGGCGACGGTGATGAAACGCACTCCTCCACCAATTGCTCGAGCATTCGCAGCGGTGACATCTGTCGGCGCTGGGGTATAGGCGCAAGGACGCTAGCGCTATGGCCATCTGGTCTCTGGGACTGTGCTCGTGGCGGAGAGGGGGGGAAGAGTTCAAGGCCGAGGCTTGTGGCGGGAGGAAGGCCATCGACTGTCGGTTCATAGAAGAGTACTGCAGGAAGCACAGGGTGCCAGTGGCCACCCGTCCTGTGGTCGAGGACACCCCGGTCGGTCTCTGGTCTCACACGGTGCGCCTTCGTCTCTGCTATCCATTGACCTCGACTCTTGATCGAGGCACCAAGGACCCCACAGGTCGGCGATGGTCGCTGGTTCCCGACGAAGCTCGCCACTGTGGCGCCAGGCGGCGTGTGGACCAGAGAGATCGCAGAAGAGGCGTATAGGCTGAACCCAGAGGTTGGGTTGTGATCCGGGCAGAGCGACCTCCCGTTTCCAGCTCGGACACTCGTGGAGCTTCTGTGCAGGCAATCAGATGCAACGCCACCATTCTGAAAGCGATCAGAGCTGACGCGTTCAGTACTGTTCGGAAAAGCGCTCCTGTAAACTTCCAGTTTGAACTGGTCCGCACGATGAGATCCGTGGTAGCTGGCGGCGGAGCCGATTGATGGGGAAGTCTTGGAGATACTCGACAGTAGATCGGAGAGGAGATGCTGCGCGTTCATAGGTGTGCAGGTGAGGGTTTCGTGACAGTGCAGGACGTGGTAGTGCGGGCTGATGTAGTACCCGAGCCCATAGGTCTAGATATACCACGGCCAGAGGAAGGTCTGCTGTCTCGCGGTGTTGTCAAGGGATTGCTGCCGCAAGGAGGAGAAGACATAAAGATAAAGCCCCTGTTGCCCCGCACGGCAGCGCAATCGAGGTCGGAGGTCAGTTCGCGCTACTCCACGTGTTCAAATAGTTACAAGCTCACCATAGCTACAGCGTTGAAGCACCTGAGTGTGCCGTGTCTTGCTGGGGGCAGCAAAAACAATAAGTAATCGTCGCCGAGAAAAGCCCAAGCCTGCCACTGGGTGCCAACAGTAAATACTCGTTAAAAATCTGATAAAAGTCGGGAAGCCCTCAGGCCTCATAGTAAGTACTCCGTGATACATATTATGGCACGGTACCTAGCTAGAGTCACTAGAGGTTCAAAATCACTGGATGGTTGCGGTTCAAGCAACAAAAGGAGCCGAGCGCCTGTCGCAGTTCACTTCGGGATTTGCCGTCTGCAATACGTCATGAGTCGCCTGCCAACGCACTTTCATGCACCTCTCCTCGATGCTGCTACCAGTAACTATAGACACTCAGAGTCGGCCCATCACAAGCATACACCTGTCGATTGATACATGCACAAAAAGACGCTAATTACGATCCTCAACATTTAATCTACGGCGACTTCAAGCATTTCACGAATCACCATAGAAAAGAGCGTCCGAGTCCTGCGCGCAAGATATAGCAACCAAATTCAGTGAGTAAGAGCTCAGTAATGACAGTGAGCATATTCCTCTCCACTAGCAGTATCTGATGCTGCTCTGCTTCTAGTGCTCAAACGTTCACGGGGAGGCAGCCAATGGCGATCAGCCCGCCCTGTCAACGACCAAATCAGCCAACTGGGGCGGAGTTAAGGCTCCCAAAACCACAACACGTACGAAGCTGTTGTTCTCGCAGCAGACGACACTGGCCGAGCAGCCTGCACTCCCTCCGACGCCGACCACGGTGATGGGCGTGCAGGTCACACCGATGAGCGGGTTGATGTCCTGCACGACGACGTTGGCGAGGGCCCCTGGCACTACGGCCGACGGTGGCGCGTCTGAGTCGGCCTATGTCCTCCTCGTTAGCTTCTATTAGGCCGAGCCGAGCGTGCGGCGGTGCTTACCGGGTACACCTCCTTGCAGCAGAGGGCCGTTCCCGTGGTGCACGGGCTCTGGTCGGTGCGGGCCTTGTGGAGGCCGTGGGTGGCGACCGCAAGGAGCGGGAGGGCAGCGAGGGCGAGAGCGCAGGAGAGCATCGTTGCTTTTCGGGAGGAGGATGGAGCGTGTACGAGAGTAGGCGAGCGACCTGAGGAGCTCTTGTCGCTCGTCCGCTCTCTCACTTATACTCTGCTCGCCGACCTTCGTTTTCCATCTCACCCGTCTGCGATGGTTGTGTGCTGCTCGCCGAGGGGCGGGTGTCGGCGGTTGCTTCTCCCTCGGACACAGCGGGGGACGAGACAGGGAAGAGTCCGGACGAAAGGATACGGCGACCGCAGGTAATGAAACAGAAGGCGGCCCTTGAAGGACGAAGCACGGGGAGGTGAGTCTTCGCCGAGTTGCAACTACTGGTTCTTTCGTTTCCATCGTCGGGTGCAGTCCTAGGAATTTTCTACGGTGGCTGGTTCCTTCTCCCGCTTCTCGTCCGTCTCTTGCTGGCCGCCGTATACCTTCCACAGGGGAAAGTCAAGAGTCACGATTGCAGAGCAGTCCGAGCCCTAGACGTCACAGGGGTACGAAACTGCATGCTTGAGGAGAAACTCAGGAAAAGGTCAGTGTGCATCCCAGCGCTCGGTGTATGTGCTGCTCTGTGCTGAATATAAGTTTTCAATAAGCATGATCTCATGCGCCGGCAGCGCGTCATTTTGCGGCCCTTGGACGGGCAACTCTACTGCGGTCTATGACTATATGCGTACAACTGTTCTACATCGTCCATTTGGTAACTGGACACCGCTCGGTGATTGGGCGGGCGGATGACGGCGAGATGTGGTCCTCGTGGTGAGGGACAGCGCCTCGAACGTTCCGCTACTGTGGGACGCGTTCGTTCGCCCGCATGAGAAGTCAGTGAGAGGCTTAGTAGGTATGGAAGCCGACGCGCTACATTAGTTGTGGTATACTTACTTATCATTCTCGTAGGATGGCGAAGTCCAGGCTCTTCGTTCAATTCTGCGGCGGAAAGATGACTTCTTTCCGTGTTGGCGGCCATCGCCTGTAAGTCGGCGATAATTGTTCTGGTGGCACCAGTCAACGGACATAAGCTGACACGGAATATCAGTCTAGATTAACAAAACAGCCGTTTGGCCCCGCACATGTCGGCGTTTCTGTCCAACTCGGGTCAGCTTCGCCAACGTTCAGTACACCGAGCGGCAAGTGGCTACTGGGCGGCGTCGTACGACCGCACCAGATCATGATTTGACGACACTCACAAAAGGCTCCGAGCGTGTTGATCATGGAGCACCTGTCGTAAACATCTCTCCCAGCCCTCCAACAAGCCCAAAGATACATGGAGTGGACGAGAGGACCCTTGAAGCGCGTGGAGTATCTGCCACTTCGTGAGTTCGAGTTCCTGCTGTACGGCAGTGGGCGCTGTCCCGGTGGTGCTTTGTGACGCATCTGGTAGGTCTTACCGACTTCTCTCAGAAAGGAGTTGACGTTGTGTTCGTGCGGAGCGTGGTTAGTGCGTGCAGACATGGAGGAGCTCGCGTTGAGGTCGCGACAATTTTCGTTTCACCCCTGTGACGTCGCGATAGGTCGCAGACGCAACATGAGATGTCATCACTGTGGATGGGGGATGAGCGGTCCTTGGCGGAAGGAACAGGTATAAAAACAGGGGAAGACTGACTGATGTTCCTCAGATCGAACACCCCCACCAATCGCCCTTCGCTCCCAATTCTAAGCAACCCTAGCCCCTTCGCTTATTCACAATGTATTTCTCTCGCGCCGTTGCTCTCGCCATCTCTGCCATGCCCCTCCTTGCGGCCGCCAACCCCATTAAAGCTCGTCAGAGCTGCTCTACTGAGGATCTTCAGTGCTGTGACAGCATTGTGAGGGTAAGGTCCCTTCAGACTCTGTCGACGTTGTCCCTGACCGTCTTTATATTTTAGGCTGGCTCTCCTGCCGGAGCTGCGTGGCTGGGCCTTCTTGGCATCGTTGTGCAGGACCTCAATGTTCTTCTGGGGGTGAACTGCTCCCCTATCAGTGTCATTGGTGTAGGAACTGGCGGCAGCTGCAACGCCCAGACTGTATGCTGCAAGGACAACAGTCACGTACGTACATTAGGAAATGATATTACACGATAGTTCCCTGACCGTGTTGAATTTCGCAGAACGGCCTCGTCTCTATCGGATGCGTTCCTGTCACCCTCTGAAATACCGAGTCGACTCGTACTAGTGGTACATATTTCTTCGCTCCGCTTAGTCAAGCGACATACCGAGGACTTTCTCCGGATGTGCTTGAGAAGTAGGGTCTCACTGGCGAAGATGTATTGACTCAGAGTAGTAGTAACAGAAGTCGGACTTGGACTCGAATACTATTGTATCTGTTTTCGGACGACGGACGAACATTCATGCTGTGTACTTGAGTTAAGGTGAACCCTGGCGTCGGATGAATATTCAAACCACCTGCAGCCTGGTCCTGAACGTCAGTATAAATCTTGGTGCTATGTAGCTTCGAACTTGTCTATGAGCCCGCCACCAACCCGCTACTCAACCGCAACTTCCCATAAGGCGTATGTGACTGGTGACTGGTGACCGTGACAAGACGCGTCAGTCACGTGCATGCGTTCTAGGTCATATGGCTCCTCGGCGTCCTCGCTGTCGCTGAGCGCTGGCTACTGTTCGGAGGTCTGTGTCCGTCGTCCGACGACTCTTTTGCCAGAACCTCTCGCGGATCCTGTCTCAACTCATGCTTCAAATTAACTCGCCGACTTCACCCAGCTCATGACCAACCTCAGACCTCGACGACACCCCATTGCGCTAGAGAGAGAAAGAATGGTCAAGTGAGTGATTTTTCATACGCAATGGTTAAGAGTCTGAACACAACTTCGACATAGACGGGTTCGAACAGACTTCACAGAGAATGACGACAACCTGCTAGCCCAGTACATCGCTAAATACAATCCAGGGATACAGGGACGGCTAGGGAATGCGTTATACCAACGTTTGGTCGAGAATGTGAGTTTTCGTCTGCTATGTCTTCTGCCATCCCTTTCCAAGCCCGGATCCACGTTCACTGTCACATCTTCTACACGCGGCAGCAGTATCATATACTGCGTGCTCACCGGATCGCTCTGCGCTGTCTGTGGCGTCGGAGGACGGCTGAATACTCTCCTCTACGCTTTCTAGCTGAATGCCACACTGCTTATGATGAAATTCTCAGTCGCCATCTTCATCTCCTACAGTAGTATCATCAGTGGAGTTACATGCTGACTATCAGATTTAGTCGGACAAGAAATGGGGGTGGTCGAAGCGACATTCCTGGGCGTCTTGGCGAGAACGCTACAAGACGCGACAGAGTCATTTTGATAAAGTGATCAACAAGCTCATACAGCGCAGTGGCCAGGATGCTCCTGCTCCTTCCCAGAGCTCGCGAGAACGGGTACCATTCACGACCGAAGACGACCGGAACCTGGTTGAATATCTGGCCTCTTGTTCGCCTTCAGAGGGCGCTTGGCTGGGTCAGAAGCTGTACTCATCGCTCGTGGACAACGTAGGTGCATCGCCCGCGCATGTCTTCATCTTATGCTTACCATGAAATGCGTCTAAATCCGATGCAACCTTTATAGAGTGACGAGTATCCGTGGGCCAGTCGCCATACGTGGCAGTCGTGGCGGGAGCGCTACAAGAACAATAAGGCCTGGTACCATTGGGCGATCACGAAACATATCCTAGACGGAGATTATGACGAGGAGGCTCCCCCTGCGCCCAAGACCGCTGACGAGTGGCGCGTCCACAGGAAGTCCACCGAAGTGTCCAAAGCGTCCATGGCGTCCAATGCAGGCAAACGGAAACGTATTAGCGACGCAAGCAGCAAGCCCCCTCCGAACAAGAAGCCGCGCGTACTCAGCTCGGCGAATCCCGTAGCAGGTCCGTCCAAAGTCCCAGGAAAGGTTGTAGATGCTCTCGACGGTCCCATGAAGCCGGCCGGGTCCCAGGGACAGGCCGCTCCAGGCGCAAAGAAGAGTGTGGCGGAGGGAGGCGAGGAGACGAGTGACTCGAGCGACGAAGAAGAAGACGAAGACCGTGCCCCTCCAGATTCCAATGACTACTGTGGCGAAATTTTCGATTCACCGGGGAAAACTGAGGACAGCGTGCCGACGGACAAGCGGCGTTCAACATCCGCATCCTCGGAATCCTCAGCAGAGGTGTTGCAGCAGCTCACCGATGACCCGTTAGACGCGTCCGTGCAGGATGAGATGGACGTTGATATCATTGTTGATCAATCAATCGACACGCGGGAGAGGTGCGTTGAGCTCAAACTGTTATATCTTGGGATACCGACTAGCTGACTGACCTGATGCCAGAAACGACAACGGCGAGGGGCACGTCGACGACGGAATCCCGGTAGAGAACGGTCAACCGGTGTTGTCCAAAACTCCACCATCGGGCGCCTCCCCGCCTCCCCGGAGGCACAACGCGCGAATCGAACGCGATATCGACGCCGACCCTGGCACCCCCGCTCTCTCTCCTACAGAAGCGGCCGACGCTCGCCATCGTGGCAAGTACGCGCACTCCCCGGCGCCCGCCCGCAAGCACCCAAAGCGCCTCCGCAAGTCCAACGGCGACGATTTCTTCGCCACGCCCGCCCGCACGACCTCGCAGTCTTCTGCAGGGGGGAGTTCGCCCACTGCGCATCGCCTCGCGCATATACGCGACCCCGATGGCGAGAACGACGGCGGGCCGAGGAAGAGAGAGCCTCCGCGACTTGTGGAGGGCGCGTGGAACAACGCGTTCACCGACGCTCGCGGGAATGCACCCATCGGCGCCATGGGCAAGGGTCCCCGCAAGTCCGGTGTGGATTTCGAAGAAGACGATAAAGTCATTGGGACGCAGGATGTGCTTGAGTCTGGCGACGAGGATGAGGATGAGGATGAGGACGACGACGGGAGAGACGAGGAAGTAGAGGCGACCCCGATTCAGTGGCCCCCGGTCCGGAACAGGCAGAAGGTCAATCTTCCTGCTACACCTACTCGAACGCCCAGCGGTAGGAACAAGGGCAAAGCGCGCGATCCTGGCTCAGGTTCTGGCCGAATGGTGACGACGGAGATCGTAAGTGTCAAGACCGTACGGACCGTCCGGAGGGCTGCTAAAGGGACTCCTGATGCGCGCGCAACGATACATGCCGTCGATGATGTTGACGCCCCTCCTCTCGCTTCTCAGGTGCAACCTATCGAGGACTCTCGACCGGAGGCCTCGCAGCACCATCCGTTCAGTCAGCCCTCTCTACCGCCTCGGTTAGCCGCGTCTGCCAGCAACAACTCGACAAACTCCAGTAGTGGAACGTTCCCTCGCGTGAACGACCACCCGCGAATCTCGAAGGCGGACCTGGCGCGTCTGGGGAAGATGCTCCAGACAGAACAGGAGGTGCAGAAGATGACCCCGTCCGAGCCGTCGCCATCGAAGTTCGAAAGGGACGCGAAACGGACGGCGAAGCACCCCCTGTCAGGTTCCGACAAGCGGCTCCTCAGCGGCCTGCTCAAGTCCAACGACGGGTCCAACAATGCACCGCGTCCTGCGGCGTCGGCGTCGCTCTTGATGGCCAGGGCTACCATCTCGCCACCTGGGAATACTCGCTCTTCCGATGAAGAACGCTTTGGGCAATTCCATGAGCGCGAACAAGCGTTGCCCACCCCGCCCGGCGCACAGTCTTCTCCCTTGGCGGACAAAGGCGATTCACTAGGAGGTACTAGCGGGCAAATCATCGGCGAGATCCCAATGAAGGTGTCCTATGCTCATATGCCGCAGGCTTCGCACCCCATGCCATCTGTTGACGAACGCAAGAACCGCGCCGAGCGATCGACCGTCTATGGGCATTCCCGGCGGCATACCATGAGCGGTCCAGACGCACAGGACCTGTTTTCGTCCAACAGAGCGGCCAGCGTCATGCCGCAGGGTACCTCTGTACGACAATCCCTTCCAGCAGCACTATCCATCGGCGACGACACGCTCTTCCGGCCTCCAGTCCCCAGTCAGCTCTTCCGCCAGCGCCGCTCCGGCACAGCGCATTCCCGCTCGTACTCGCTCTCGCACCCGCCAGGCTCCGACGCATCCGGCTCGATGTCTCCTGCGCGCTCGGCAGATGCGTCGCTCGCGGACACGCTCCCCCCGAACGAGCTCGAGCTCGTCAAGGAGCTGGGGATGCGGTGGGCGCTGCAGGTCATGGCGCGCAACCACGGGTTCAGCGAGGAGACGGTGCGGCAGGTGTACGAGCAGACACGCTCGCTCGAAGCGGCCGACCATCTGCTGCGCGCGATGCGCGATAGCGCGAACGACGCTGCGAACTCAGTCCTTGAGTCGTTCTCCCGGGACGCCGTCGAACGTGAGGACGAGGAGGAGGAGGAAGAGCTGGATGACGGGGTGGAAGAGCAGGAGCAGGCCGGTGGAGATCTGATGCGCGGTGGGTCGGAAGGCAAATACGACGAGCCCGAGGCCGTTGACGACAGCTGGATGCAAGACGAAGTCCCTCAAGCCGAGAGCAGCCGCGTGGACGCGACGCACGCCTCGCGCAGGCGCCACCAGCTCCGCATCACCCCGGTGCATGTCGAGGCGCGCCCCGCCGTCGACGAGGTCTATTCCCCGCCGAAACGGACGCGTGCTGCGAAGCACCTGCGGCAGAGCATCGGCCGCGCGCGTATGCTGGACGCGGGGGATGGTGGTGAGGGTGGTGAGATGCTGACGGGGAGCCCGGCCCCCGCGGGACAGGCGAGTGGAACGGTTGGTCTAGGGCAGCTCGCGCGGTACACGAAGGAGGACTGGAGGCGCCTTGGGGCGGACGGGGCGAAGATCGCGACAGCGAGGGCGTTGGAGAAGCTGCTGAGACCATGAAGTGTGGCCGTCCCCTCGATCGGACCCTCCGGCACATCGATATCTGTATTTTTATGTGAGTTCGTGTTGGCTCTTCGTTGTCTGCCTGTCTGTCTGTACATGCTCTCGCGCTGTGATCTTGTTGCGTTTACTGTGTTTGGTACCCTTCGCTCACAATGCAAATGTCGGACCGCTTGGAACACAACTCCCGCCCAGTACGTTGCAACCAACTATATCATATGATTTAAGTGCTGAAGACAAGTTAGTTGTTACTAGTGACCCTTTCAAAGTTCTGGCAGTCGCAAGTACGCCTCAGAGTGAGACCCACCGAACCTCAGTCTGGAGGGCTCGATATGAACGTCTTCGTAGTAGGTCGTACTCTGTGCATGAGATGACTGTGGTCTCAGACTCCGGTCTGCTGACTTCCGCCCTTCGGAACTCGCTGAGAAGGTGCCATGCCCCAACGTCGGTTGAATATCCTCACGACGATTCGCATCCAGTTTCGAGCGTCCCTCCAACGACCAATCCACCCGCTTCATCAAAGAACGCCCATGTTCGCACATGATAGTGAGTGTGTCGGTGTCGGTCGATTGTGTCGGATTCGTGCTGTCACATGGTTCTATTCGACCAACAGACAGAAGAGTTTGGGTTCCGACGGCTTCGTCGGTATCCGGCCCTTGGTAGCGATGTCAACCTTCCGCGGCAAAGGTGGACCTGTCAAGAGTCTATCGGCCTATAAAGACAGCCCGTACCTCACGCAACACCCACGTTCCACCCTGACTGTGTCTTCAACGCTGGCAATGTACTTGGGCGCGGCTTCCAGTATCGCACTCCTCGGTTATCTGGCACTCTCGGCCAGCGCAGCTGTGACAGACCCGAAGGCTCTCGATAGTTGCCCAGGCTATTACGTGCACGAAGTCCTCGACCATGGCCATAAGCTGACCGCTGCTTTACGTCTCGCAGGCAAGGCATGCAACGTCTTTGGGACCGACATTCCCGAGCTCGCGCTCGAGGTCACATATGAAACCAGTGAGTGCTCTCTACTCTACCTGGCTTCATAAGAGGGCATGCCCATCGTACACTCGTGGACAGTCTGGCCTGGTTATACGTACGTAGGTCAGCTGAGACCGCGCGGAAGGCCGCTGTTGATTGAGACTTCTCGATGTCCTCGCAATTCAACGTAAGAATATGGCACTTCTGTCCATCTGACTTCTTTCCGCACGACCTCCCTCACACGCTTCAATCGCCGCCGAAGAAGCGCAGAAGCTTTTCATCACCAGCGCTCAACCGAGACCAGTTCCATTATACGCAGCAATGCTGATCATTCTCTTGCAGAAGACCGCTTACATGTCAAGATCTCCGACCCAGCAAACAACCGATACGAGGTCTCAGAATCTGTTCTACCCCGACCCAAAGCCGACCCTCACGCCGACCCATCGACTTCCGACATCCGCTTCAACTACTCTTTGTCGCCTTTCGCATTCTCCGTCTACCGCACATCTACTCATGAGGTCCTCTTTTCCACCGCATCACATCCCATCATCTTCGAGCCTCAGTACTTACGCGTGAAAACGACTCTCCCAGCGGACGCGAACATTTACGGGCTCGGGGAACACACGGATCCGTTCCGTTTGCCCACCCACAACTACACGCGCACGCTGTGGGCGCGCAACGCTCGAGGGATCCCTCAAGGTAGCAATTTGTATGGCGTGCACCCAGTGTACTATGAGCACCGGACGACAGGGACACATGGCGTGTTCCTCGCCAACTCAAACGGGATGGACATCAAGATCAACGACACGGAGGGTCCGGGCACAACGCTCGAGTACAATGTCATCGGCGGTGTCCTAGACTTCTACTTTCTGGCGGGAGACGAGGATGACCCGACAGAAGTGGCGCGCCAATATGCGGAGATTGTGGGGACCCCAGCGGAGGTGCCTTATTGGTCCTTCGGATTCCATCAGTGTCGCTGGGGATATCAGAGTACGCCTTGCTCGGACTCCTTCTTTCTCAGCACCTTTGAACTGAACCCCGAGTCGATAGACTACGTTGATGTCGCGCAGGTCATCACGAACTATTCTGCTGCGTCCATACCGCTCGAAACGATGTGGACTGACATAGGTGTGCTATCTTATTACTTACATTCGGTGCTGGCTTACACGAACCTCAGACTACATGTATCGCCGGCTTGTCTTCACGCTCGATCCGGACTACTTCCCTTTAAACCGGATGCGGGAGATCATTGACTACCTACATTCGCACGATCAAAAATACAGTATGTCTGACTGTCATATCTCATCTATTAGCACTGACAACCGCGTTCCTCCTGTCTGTGTAGTCCTCATGGTCGATCCTGCGGTCGGTTACATTCCAGACTCCGACTACGGCCCCTACAACCGCGGCACAGAGGCCGACATCTGGCTGAAAGCCGCGAATGGCAGCAGTCCCCATCTCGGGGCGGTTTGGCCGGGTGTTGCGGTCTGGCCGGACTGGTTCCACGAAAAGGCTCAAGAGTACGGACTGAGCTACTTATGATGATACCGCACTTACTAACGAGAAACGTTGTCAGCTACTGGACTAACGAATTCCGGCTCTTTTTCGATCCAGACACTGGCCTCGACGTCGATGGCTCGTGGATCGATTTGAACGAACCGACGAGTGTAAGTCTAATACGGGAGTATGATAACATTCACTTACCTTCCCTTGACAAGGTAGTTCTGTATCTTCCCATGCACGGACCCATTCGAGCAATCGAGAGAACAAGACCTTCCACCAGCACGCCCGGCGCCGCCTCCAGACCCGAACACTCCCATCTTCGGCCAAGCACCCACATCGATGCTAGACAAGCGTGGACATCGCGGGGAGGATCTTGAATTTCCGCCCTACGCGATCGCCAACTTGGCAGGTCCGCTGTCTAACGGCACCGCAGACGTACGTCTTACACAGTCTGAACGTTCAAGAATGCGCATGCATATTCTGATGCCCTCCGCCCGACAGGTCACAGCACTGCACGAGAACGGATTGGTGGAGTACGACACGCACAACCTTTTCGGCACGATGATGTCCACCGCGACGCACAATGCGCTCCTGGCGCGCCGCCCGGGGCAGCGGACGGTTGTTATCACCCGCTCGACATTCGCGGGCGCGGGGAAGCACGTCGGTAAGTGGCTGGGGGACAACCTGAGCGAGTGGTCGCACTACAGACAGTCGATATCCGGGATCTTGGGCATGGCGGGCGTGTTTCAGATGCCCATGGTCGGAGCAGACATTTGCGGGTTTGCGGAGAACACGACTGAAACACTATGTGCGCGCTGGGCGACCCTTGGCGCGTTCTATCCTTTCATGCGCAATGTGAGCACCTCGGAATGTGGCATATCTCGTCATCTCTGCACTTACTGACTCGTAACTGCAGCATAACACAAACACAACGATCAGCCAAGAGTTCTACCGCTGGCCGCTCACGACTCGCGCAGCGCAGCGGGCACTCGAGACTCGCTACCGTCTTCTCGACTACCTTTACACCGCGTTTCACCAAGCCCAAGGGGACGGCACGCCCGTTCTCCGCCCGCTCTGGTATACCTTCCCCAAGGACATCCGCACCTTCGGCATCGACACCCAGTTCTTCTTCGGGCCTTCGATCCTCGTCTCCCCCGTGCTCGAGGAGAACGCGACGAGCGTCGAGGTGTACTACCCCGCCGCGCACTTCTACGACCTGCACACGCTCGCGCGGGTGCACAGCCCGCAGGAGGGCGCGCGCACCATCCGGCTGACCGGTGTGGACTTCACGGAGATCCCGGTGGCGATCATGGGGGGCGTCGTCCTCCCGCTCCGCGTCAAGGGCGCGATGACGACGACGGAGCTGCGCACGCGGGACTTCGAGCTCGTCGTGGCTCCGGACGGCGATGGGCGCGCCGAGGGCTCGCTGTATGTTGATGACGGGGTGTCGGTCGTCCAGGAGAGGACGACGGAGGTGTCTCTTGAGTATCGCGCGGGGAGGCTAGTGGTGCGTGGCGCGTTTGGGTACCCGCTTGGCGTGAAGATAGCACGGGTGCGGTTCGCAGGCGTGGAGAGGAGGCCGAATATGGTGCGAGTCGATGGGCAAGTGGTGGCTGTGGATCGGGTCGAGTTTGACTCTGAGCGGGGCGTGCTAGATGTTGCGTTGGGTTTCTCCTTTGATAGGAACTTTACGGTCGAGGTCAAGTAGTTCGTGAATGAAGCGGGGTACGGCATCGAGCTCGCGATGTTCTACTATATCGATGAACTCCAGAACAATGTACTCGAGTGCACTGTCGAACTGCGGCTGAGTTTTGATGATGAGGTATGTATCAGTGGGGTATACACGAAATTATACAGAGTCCTAATATGCCAGGCATATTTACTACTAAGAACACGCGGGTAATCCAGTTCTACATTGGTGGAATACAGGTGGCGACAACTTATCCGGGGTCCTTGCAAAGAAGCGCATGCGAATGAGACTATTACGGAGGGTCTATCCAGGTGTATTCACACCTTCACCCAGCCGTACTCGCCTTGTTCGCCGCTCCAATAACTTCTTTCCGGGGGAAAATGCCCCTCTGCCTCCCTCTCCATGAATAGCTGCTCAACGAGCGCGACGCGGGAGCCCTTATCAGCGCGCACAGTGAGGTCGAACTTGAACGGAAGCGGTTTGGCGATCATGAGGTGCGAGGAGTTGTGCATTGGGTCCGTCCTCCAACTCTCCTTGCTGGCACTGCTCTTCCCCGTAGCTGTAGATGCCGTCACAGCTGTGGGCTTCTGCTTCATATGACGAGTCATATGGGCGCGTTCGGACTCGTGTTTGGCAAGTTCTTCGTTCGTCTCCTCCTGGTCCGTCTCCTCAGAGTCCTTATGCGCGGTCTTCTTGATGTCAAAAAGCCACGCCAACGCGGCGATGCCGACAAGCATGCCTTCTTCTGCGAGCTCTCGCCCAGTGCATACGCGCGGGCCGAAGCCGAACTGCGAGCTGTTCGCAAGGTTCGGGTACACGCTCAGCGGTGCTCTGTACGTCGGATACTTCGGCTCGAGCCAGCGGAGCGGATTGAACGCCTCGGGGTCGGGATAGAGCTCCTGGTCGCGCGCAATCCCCCTGTGGAAACACATATCACTGTCAGAACAAGACACATCAATTCGAGGGGAAGAGCGGAGGGGGAGAATAGGGAGCGGACATACCATTCCAAGGGGTGTATGACGCTGCCCGCTGGGATGTGGTACCCCGCGTACTCGTCGTCGAGCGCGAGGAAGTGCGGGATGCCCGTCGGGACGGGCGGCCGCCAGCGGACGACTTCGCGGATAAACGCACGGAGGACGGGGAGCTCCGGCCTGTCCTCAGCGCGCGGGAGGCGGTCCCCACATACGCGATCGAGCTCCGCGTGCAGGAGCGGCAGGTACTGCGGGTAGTGGCACATCGCGAGGCAGAAGCTCTGCATGACCGCGGCGGTCGTCAGCGCGCCCGCAATGCCCTGCATCCCGACCAGGTACGCGTCCTCGATCTCGGAGAGCCCCCACTTGCCCGCGGCGCCGGTTCCAAAGAGGTAGTGCGTCCAGCTCGGGTTGGAGGGTACCGTGCCCGAAGACACGTCCGCGCGAACCTCGTCCCGCATGAGCTCGAACCAGCGGCTCTCGGTGCGCTGCCGCTTGCGCTCCCAGGCCTTCGGCGGCGAGAGCCAGTCGGGGAGTGACATGATGAAGGGGAGCTTGTTCGCGAAGTGCCCGGTTGGCGAAACGGAGATGAGGAGCTCGCGCGCACGCTGCTTGAGCTCAGCGCTAGCCTCGCTGCGACCCCATGCCAGGCGGGCGGTCACACGCGCGACGAAGGATTCGAGCGCGTCACCGTACTGGGTGGGGTCGGCGAGGAGCTCCTTGAGAAGCCGGATGGATTCGAGTTCGGGGTAGTGGTGGTATGCGCTCAGCTTGGATTGGCGCATGATGTGCGTCGACATCTTGCGCTGTCTCGTCCAGTTGGCTGCGAGAAGCGGGGTCAGCGACACATCCGCGGCTGCGGTAGTTGTGCAGAGAGGGCTTACAATTTCTGTCCATTAACGGCAGATACTGCTCGCTTGAGCGGTTATCATGGAGAAGAGCGGGAATGTGAGGGCGGTCGGAGTAGATTGCACTCCTCTTGGTCAGTAGGTCGCGCGCGATTCCTTCTTGTGCAATCCAGACGTGGTTGGTGCCGGCGAGGTTGACCTGGTAGATGGGACCGTATTGCTGAGCCCACTCAAAGAACTTGAGGTGGATGTTCCGCTCAGGGATGTCCGGGACTGAGCCAAGGACGGGGTAGCCTGGAGTTCTCTTGTCAGTGACCTGCCTGTTAACCCGAGCAAGCGACATCATAGCAATATCGATAGACGAACCTTTTGGGCCCGGAAGATGTCTCAAGCCTGAAGGCATCTTGGATTTTCCAAGGAAGAAAACGAGCTTGATGAGCGCGAGTAGACACGCAACACCAAGTGCGAGGGCGAGTGGGATAACAGACATGTTGGATCTAGAGACGAACAAGGAATGAGGATGGGTCGGCTTAGTAAAGGTTGTAGAATAGGCGATGGAAGCGAGGTACGATTGAGTTTAAGTACAATGAACGGAAGGGGGAATGGGAGCTACAGTAGTATGTTAATGAGACACAGCTTGACTCGCAGGCAGATTAGATACTAGTACTGGCAGTGCAAGTGGAGGGCACGGTATTATATGTATCATGATACGTGCTGGCAGCCTTGTGTAGCCGGAGGAAGGAAGCGCGCCTGCGTTCAAGGCTATGTAAGTAGCAATCATCAGACTAGTGTCTGATCTGCGGAAGAAGAGGGGATCCGTGAGAGTCTACCATCAACTTCTGAACTGGAAATTCTCTCATCCATTTGTCTAGTTTCATATCTCAAACAAACGCGTGGGGATGAAGGAATTTGAACTTAGTCTCGAAGCAATCCAGAGATCCAGCGCGGTAAGCATGTCTTGACAGTGACACTTGAGTGTATGAGAGTCATGTGCATCTGATCAGTGGTTACTGCCAACTGGGTGTGAACCGAGATATCGGGTTTGGGCGCCGATGCGGGATGCGACTACTTAGCAACCAAGGTCTCGGTACTAGAACCCTACAGCGCCGTGTCAGCGCCGAGACCACGTAGGAGTGAGTACGGCTTAGTGCCGAAAATGGTACGGCAACGCCACGTGGGCCCACTCACCTTCGAAATCCTCACGCATAAGTGCAATGTCCGGACAATGGGCACTGAGTGCTTGTGCTCCGGCATGAGAGGACGAGCTGTTATAAGAACACTCACAATGTTTTGAATCCAGATGTCACCGCAGCACAGGTGGTCAGAATCTTCGTTCCCGCCAGCGGCGAGCAACATCAGTTCCACTTGACGAATCATGAAGATGTCCGACGCATAATACTCCGGCGGGCCCTACACACGAATGTATTGATGGCTAGACATTTGGATCTCGGTCGTTGAGTCCAAGTCGGTCAACGTGACGTGAGCAATGACAATCCAAACACCGCCGCCGTATCTTTGTAGTTGCGCACTGGTGGAAAGTAGAGGTCAATAAATCTGCAGTGAAACAATCCACGCCGAGAAGCCAAGTACGTGTGTTCAACACATTCTCTTGACAAATGGCGGAGCATGAAGAGACCCCTTCCGAGTCCCGCCGACCATGCAAAATGAGAAGGGTAGGGTCGTGATCACAGCCGACGCGTGCCCCGCCCCGACTCTGACTCGCAGCTCCGGAGTTGACCCAGCCTGTGACCGCGCCAGTTCGCCTAGCTAGTAGGCAATTCAACGTGGGACATCGCTCCGTGCAGATTGAAGAGAGGTCAGCAGAGCAAGCGGAGAGGCGTAGCGCTACACCTGCGCACATATAAGCCCCCGTAGAGCTGAGGAGTCGGGCACCAGCAGTCGACCTCTTCAGCACTCTCGCGCATTCAGCATCATGTTCTCCTGTGCCACGATCTTCTCTACTCTCGCCTTTGCACTCCTTGCGGACGCCGGGGACTGCAACACGGGCCCCGTCTAGTGCTGCAACAAGCTCGAAGACGTACGTACCTCCAGGTTGTCCTTCCAGCAACACACTGCATTGTGCTAACGGAGGAGCAGGCAACTTCGGCGATCCTGTCCCTTCTGGGCGTCACCGGTCACCCTCCAAGACGTGACAGCGAAGCTCGGGTTCGACTGTTCGTCGATCTCTGCTGTTGGCGTGGGTGGCAGTACATGCTCGGCCCAGCCCGTGTGCTGCGAGAACAACAACGTCGTAAGTACCTGTGCCGTCGGTTCGCGTTGTCACGAGCGACTTACGATGTGGATTATCTAGGGTGGCCTCGTCTCCATTGGCTGCGGTCCGATTATGCTCTGAAAGCATTCGGCCATTCTAAGCTGGAGCGCATGTATGTGGAGTTTAGGTTTGTACGCGCCGCGGTGGTAATGTTCGGCGTTTGACTAGTACTAGTGCCCACTGTTTGTCGTGAGATTGAATGGACTCCAATCATCTAAATCCGTGAGGGTAGTTGTCGAGCCTCAAGGATACGGATTGCCGTGTGAGATATGCAAACGGCACTGACATACTGTAATGAATGCATGGCAGGCTCTCGGACAGCAAAAGAACGGCGACTAAATGTTTCGGAACGTTGAGGACCGAGCCTTGGCTGACACCTGACAACAAAAGCCCGAGATAAGAGAATCTGCTAGTTCCTCAGTCGGATCCCAGTAAATTTTTAGCGGCCAGGTGATAAATGTAAGAGCGCACCTGGGCTATACTCCTCGTTGCTACGAGTTTTCGAAATATTAATAGCGATGACACCGAGTGGCATGTGCTAGTAGTCGCTTTAACCCGTCTGGTTCCGTGCAGTTTGCTGAGATGGTTTCGCCTTGAATGCGTAGATTCGCGCTGTTCACGCAGTGATAGTAGATGGTGGTGGGGTGGTAGAACTGGTAGGAGGATCATGGTGGTTGCATGCCTCCGAGTCGGCTTGCCAGCGCTAGGCAACCAATGATGCTCTTGCACGTGACCTTGTTGAAACTCGTAGTGGGCGTTTATCGTCGCTCCTCCGACTCGGACCTCCTAGTGTCAAGTTCGAACGACTGCGGAGAGTAGAGACTGTAAGTACTTGCGCACCCGTTTGATGAGTTATGTTGACTGATCGTCTCTGTCAGCACCACGTCTGCCAGTACGGTACTAAGCGTCTCACCCACAGAAGTCCTTGTATGGCCTGCCAGAGTCTGAATCTCGCAGAACCATGTTCGTGGATCCCGATTTGCAGTCTCTGCAGGACCCAGGTGCTGCATCTTATACTTACCTCACCTATTAGTAGCGCGCCAAGATAGTAGTAGCAATATTTACTTATTGCAAACCCAGATCGAACCATGCGCTTCGTGATGATGATGCTACGGGAGGAGTAGGTACAGACTCTCTACCAGCGGATATAATCCTATTTACGGTCTCAGGCGTTCAGAAGGAAATCAAACCCAGACGCCACTCGGGCCAAATATAAAGACCATGACTCTGCGGCTAACCTTCCTCTCCTTTTGCCCTTCCTCTCTCTCGAGCTCCTTCCTCAGGCTCGTCGACAATGTCATCCGACGGATCTTCCGATATTGCCGCTGAAATCGAGACATTCACGAGCCTGTGAGACCTCCTTCCATGACTGAAGTGACAG
Organism: Daedaleopsis sinensis; assembly: GCA_033807695.1. Taxonomy (NCBI): domain Eukaryota; kingdom Fungi; phylum Basidiomycota; class Agaricomycetes; order Polyporales; family Polyporaceae; genus Daedaleopsis; species Daedaleopsis sinensis. The sequence continues at coordinate 508,145 of CM066301.1, forward strand.
CCCAGCTTACCGAAACATGGAGATTCCTCGACAACTGTTGTACAATTGCGGGCACAAGTAAGTCACTCGCCCAAGCCTTTATCTGTCCGGCAATACGTGTTCATCGCTGAACACCTTCCGGATAGCATTCCTTTTCTACGACTACCTCATCACTTTCAAACTCGAAGTGCAGCTGTTCTGGAAGAGGCGATGGACTGGGGCGTCAGCGTTGTTCTTCCTAAATAGGTACATCGCACTGGCGAGCTACGTCTTGATTCTGTGTGAGTTCATGGATATGTCGGACATGGTACGTATCAAACCCCCATGTTCGAGTATGCACCCTCTTCATCGCTGATTGGAATGTAGAGGTACACCTCTAGTTTATGCGGCGTGCGTGCAGTCAATTGCTTATAGGCCCTACAGCTGCTCAAGACTCGCACGGATCGAGTCAGCGATAAGCTTCATCCAGTTTCTTCCTTGGGCGGGTGCGTTTTCAGATTCATCCATCCCCTAGTGCAGTGGTTCGTGATGCTGATGGGATGTTGACCTGCCAGCATTCTCTGCGCTGCGAGCGTATGCTTTGAGTGGGCAGAATCGTACACTGTCTGTCTTCATCTTCCTGCTGGGGGTTACACCACTCGGGTTGAATTTCGTACGTCGTCACCATCTTCGCACCCCAATGGTCACAATTAACTGTACGTTGTGTGTCTAGAGTCAATACGGTTTCAATCTCAATGGCTATAACTATCCCAACTTTGGGTGCTCTCCCGGCGTGGACCTGACTCCGGGTATGGCCAAAATGTGCGTGGTCTGCTCGCCGAGATCATTATGGATACTGACATTCTTGAAAAGATGTGCGTCACATTACGCCGTTAGTAGGAGATGATCGTGTTCACTCAACATACTTACTCTTGCAGTGACCATCGTCAGTCGAACATGCCTCATGACATCCGACCTCTTGCTCGTCGTCATCACATGGTATGCAATACCACGGCGATGGAGCCATCCCGATCTTCAAAGTTCGAGGGACACGCTGTCGTTCGCAACTGTGTTGTGGCGTGATGGCGAGTGTTACGTTAGCTGTCACTGCGAAGGAGACGACTCACCACGTTGTACAGGCATCATATACTTTCTGTGAGTCCCAAAGGTGCATCATTGAACACTAATCTTCAGCTGAGGTGTTCGTAGTGTTTTGCTCATCCTCAACGTCCTACACCTCGTGTTCACCATGGTACAGGTGAGCCCGTGTCCATAGTAATGACATTCGGTTCTCAATGGAGCTCTCGGCGATAGATCGTGGGGGCCTTTGACCCCACCAGCTTCATAACAGAGTTCACCGAACCGTAAGCGCGTTCGGCTACGCACGTTGAACTCACATTCACCGCCTCGCCCCCGCTATACTTAGTGCGACAGCCGTGCTCGTGGCGCGCTTCTTGCTCGACCTGCAGACTGCCAATATACAAGCACTGAAGATGGACTCTCAAAGTCCATCGCAACTTGGAATTCATTCAGATGCCAGTGATGGTCATCCGAATCGGCAGGATTCCACAGGATCCATTAGCTTCGCGCGGGTGATTGGAGCTATTGGCTCATCGATTGACTCTACTGAGACGTTTTACGGAGATTCTCGTGCAGGCGAAGATGATATCTAAGGGTAGCCTTAAGGCATGCACATATTCGAAGTGCGGCGGTGACACCAACGTATACTAAAGCGCAGTGGGGCTGATAACTTTACTCATGTGTATCCACTTCTTGAACGTGGCACTTACTGTACGAGAACATGGGCACTGACTCCTATGTACTAGCTCGAACTCCGAGCTGGCAGTCGAACGCCCATCGATCGCAAGATGCATTTCGCGACGACGTTCCTAAACACATGCGGTAGCCAAGAATCGCAGGGGGGGGTCGAGTGGTCTCACGTTAGCCTGGGTGGTCCTTCTAGACGAGCAAGGAATTGGAGGAGGGGTGCTCTCCGAGCTCGGTGACCTCGCGTGTATGCTGGAGAGCTGTAGGCGATGTGCACGGCTAGAACTGTACGGCATGAAGCCGAGCAAGGCGACTTTCCGGAGCCTCGCTGCGATACCGACAGACCCCACGCGCTTGAGCACGATCGCTGCGCCGATCCTGCCGCAGCTGTCAGGTGTTGTGGACGTCTTGACTATCCACTAGGTGGTGTAACGTTCGGTGTCGTTTCCCCTGCACGCGATATATTTGTTGCTTCGCCTTTGTGCATGTCCCGACCAACTCACCCTATCGCCAGGATGGGAGGTCCGGTGTTTGCGCCCAGTCTCCGTGTATGTACTTACATAAAAAGCCATTCTATAGGTTGTTCGTCATCGGTCATGATCTAGTGAAGTCCACATACACAAGAGTCAGCTATATATATACAATCCGTCGTCTCAGGTCATTAGAAGAAAGATGTTGACAGACGAGGACATCATCAGGTGAGTCTCCCGCAACCGCGAGAAGAGACATTCCGATAGTCTCCAAATTCCCAATTGAAGCAATCCTGGACGTTGAAAAAGGTAAGCGAAGATAGATCAACAGTGGTGTTATCACTCACCACACAGTCCTCCTCGGTCGTCAGCTGCGGCACGATCCGCTTCTCACCGTCATCGCTCCAGTCGATGTCCTCCCTCGACAACACGCCGTCGATCAGCGCTTGGATGCCATGATGAATGACATTAGCGCTCCATCCGAGTTTGGTGACGGTGTCGTAGCGGATGACTTGACCGAGGTGGCACCGCGTCTCCAAAGCGAGACCTGCCAGACCACAGGACGACGAGACGCCAGTGCATGTCCCCATCGGGATGGGGTCACCGGTGTTATATACGTGAGTGACGTGTTGTGTAGACGGCTGCGAGGGAAGGAGTCTCAGTATAGGGCTAACCGTGAGTCGTAGTGCGAGAGAAACATACCGGCGATGGCAAGTGGAGGCGATGTGCAGCGAGACGCTCCGCCGGTGCTTCGAACGCGACTACAGGAACGCCGAAAGTTACCCCGACTAGAGAAGCGAGGGCACCGCCGAGAGAGTGTCCTGCGGACGGTGTGCATCTTTGGAAAAGGTCACTGCATGAACCTAGGAACGTTACTCACCCACAAACCAGATAGTAGAGTTTGGGTAGATGTAGGTGACGTTGTTATAGAGATTCTGCGCGTTCTATGAGGTCTCGCACAACACTGAAATGTGACGGTGTGTCTCACAATCCCGATGGAGTAAAATAAGCTCTCTTCCATGAGGCTTCTTTCCAAGCACCCTTGGTCGCACTTGTATCCACCTTCGTAACAGTCACATACCGTACTCCAGGTTGGCCCAACACGAGCGCAGCAGCATGAGAAGAGGAGGTTGTCATTCAGCTTGTCCTTGCGTTGCGTCGGGCCACCTCCGCCAATGGGCCACATGATAGAGGTTCCCTTCACGGCGACTATGACGGTCGAGTTGTCCTCCGTCGCAAAGATGTGCCCGCGGAAGCCATCGGCATCAGGCTCCCACCCGAAAGGATAGCTCTGTTGGGAGTGAATGACCATCCGCATGAGAGCATTGTCTCGACTCACGTTGTTCCAATCCGGACCGAGATCATACCAGTCCTTGTGTCCATGTTCGGAGTATGCGTTGTTTGCCATCTTCGCCAACGACAGCAACACCTCCCTATCCTGGACGTCCGGTCCATCTACCTCCCTCGTGTCCCAGGGCGACTGCCCACCGCGAAACTTGGCGCTAGATCCCAGTGACGGTGAGTGAACAGCGGTTCTTCTCGTGTTGATACCAAAGCCCTGTGAGACCAGACCGGCCGATCTCTTGATATCAGAGAAGACCACCCGCGAATCGTGAGTCCTCAGGGCGTGCTCGTGTCGAAGCTCGAATTGTAATCGAGGATTAGGAGGCACAACGGAAGACGACCAAAGCCAAGAAGACAATAGCAAGTTCAGAGTGCTGGGCAGTAGATTATATAGCATGATAAGATGACGAGCGTAGATTGTGGTGGTCGAGTACAACTGGCAAGCCCAGGGCAAGCCACCTCGCCGCTGCACCCCCTTAACGGAAGCTTATGTCATTGGCGCGTGACATAACGCGCTGTCACAGCCGAGTACGTGGCGTCCTGAAACCACCAGAGCGCCTTGCCGCTTGTTCTCCTCCCTCCTCGCAAGATTCTTCGAAACCATCAACACCTGGCTTTGTTACTACGGTAAGTTTCTCACTTTGTGCTCGTGAGAAATTAGTGCAGGCAATGCAACGCCTCAGTCACGCACTATCAACATTCCGAGACCACGTCCTGGAGTTCGCATCAGGGAGCCGCGCGGATACTCTCTCCGCGTGTGTCGACATTCCATCTTCTGGAGGGTCCTCTGTGTGCTGGCTACTCTGCCTAGATCTTGGCGGTTAACCCCTCCTCGTACGACGACGCGCGCAAGCTGTGCAACGAGGTCGTCCAGAGCCTCGGACACCCGGGCATCCTGTTCAGCAACCACAGGGTCACCGGTTTTGGCGTTATTTCAAAATTTTGATCCTCACCGAAGCTTGTCTGATCTCATTTCACGAGGTTTTGGCGATTCTACCGTGCTAGACTGGAGCAGATAGACTCACTGCATCGTGTAGCACGGCAGGCAGGCCCCGATTGTCTGCGAAAGAAATGGCGCACCTTTCTTTACCTGTTCTCTCGAAGAACGGGGCTTTCCAGTGGCTTTTCGCCATTCTCGTCGCGTGGAAGAGGATAGGTAACTACAACTCGCGCCGTTCCACTGACTTTTCTTTGGCAGATATTTGGGGATTGCCTGCGGGGTAGGAACCACCTTCGTCAAGCTGTCTGAGGGTCACGGGAAATCGTACGTGTTAGTCAGGTCAGAGTCAGCTTGCCGAATTGATCTGTCTACAGAGACGGACAATGGCAACGAACAAGAGCACAGGCAGCTCTTTGCTATCCACCACTCTGGCGTCGGGATCAAGTCTGGTTCTCCTTCAACTGTTCTCTCGCGTCATCACTTTCGCTCTCAATCAAGCTCTCGTACGCCTGGTCTCGCCTCAAGTATTTGGCACTACTTCAATCCAGTTTGAGCTGCTACTGTCGACCATCCTCTTTCTCTCTCGGGAAGGTGTCCGGAATGCTCTCCTCCGAGCAACACCCTCGCAACAGCAAGATGATCGTGACGCAAAGACGCCGCTGATCACAAACATATCTCTGCTCCCCATTTTCCTCGGGATTCCCACTGCTGTCACCTCAGCGCTGCTTTACTTGAGAACGAGCTCTTTGTCCACATCTTCTCAGCCACACTTCAGCACCAGCGTCATGCTGTACGTCTTCGCCGCTCTCGCTGAGTTGCTTTCCGAACCCATGTATATCCGCACTCAGAACGAACTGAGATTTCAAGTTCGGGTGCGAGCCGAGGGAACGGCCGTCATGCTGAAGACCGTCACCACGTTCTTAGTCCTCATTAGCACCTCAGAGGAATGGTCGCTTGTTGCCTTCGCCCTCGGACAGACTGCCTATGGTCTGACCATGCTGGTTTCGTTCGTGGTTGCATGTCGCGACGACCTCGACTTCCGTCTGAGAAAGGTAGCGATCACGGTGCACGACCAGTGAGTGACTACATGGATCTCCCCAAAACTCATCTAAGTTGATTGGCAGTACTGAGAATATCTACTTCGACCCTGCGCTGTTCAACCTCTCCGTCGCGATGGCCGGCCAATCTCTCATCAAGCACTTCCTCACCGAAGGCGACAAATTCCTCGTCTCCCGCCTCAGCCCCCTCGCGGACCAGGGCGGCTACGCGGTTGCAGCAAACTATGGGTCGCTCGTCGCCCGTATCGTCTTCCAGCCGATTGAAGAGACCGCGCGTGTGTTCTTCTCCAAGACCCTCCCATCCTCCTCCAGCAGCTCCAAGGTTCCCACCGCTCAAACAAAAGAAGCGTTCCAGACGGCTTCGACCGTCCTCCTGACGCTCCTCCTTGCGTTCACACATCTCTTCCTCCTCCTCGTGACCTTTGCCCCGCCCTATCTTCCCCTCGCGATTTCGCTCGTGCTTCCCGGGAAATACCTCCACACGTCCGCCCCGGCGATCCTCGGCGTGTACGTGTACTACATCCCCGCGATGGCATTCAACGGCGTCCTCGAGGCGTTCTTCGCCTCCGCGGCCTCCCCCGTCGACCTCCGCGCACAGGCCCGTTGGATGCTCGTGTTCTCCGCCGCCTTCGTCGCGGGAGCGGTTGCGCTCGCGCGTGGGCTGGGCCTCGGAGACGCGGGGCTTGTCTGGGCGAACGTCGCGAACCTGGTGCTCCGGGCGAGCTACGCGTGGGCTTTCGTCCGCCGCTTCTTCCGCGAGCGCGGGGCGGGGGCGGTGGTCGACTGGAGGCGAGCGGCACCGCCCCTCCCGGTGCTGGCGTCGTTTGCGGCGGCGGGAGTGGCCGTGCGCGCCAGTGCGAGGGCGTTTGCGGACGTCCCAGTGAACCTGTTCGCGCAGAAGGGACATGTTGCGTTCGGTGCGGCGTGTGTTCTTGGATGTCTGCTGACCTGGTGAGTTTTCGTCTGCTCCTGATTGTGTTGCGAACTGACAGGCACTGCAGCGTGATGTTCGAACGGCGGAGCGTCATGGAGCTGGTCAGGTCGCTGCGGAATGCGCGCTGACTGCTGGTTGGACCGGGCCATCGCTCGCACCGTCATCAAGGGATTCATATATAACTTGATTCCATGTACAGTGCCGAAGATACTCGTATCGTACACAATGCGAAGCCCATGAATATATCGAGTACAAAGGAAACGACACCAAATGCCATGCTACGCCGACTAGTGGATAGTCAAGACATCCACAAGACCTGACGGCTGCGGCAGGATCGGCGCAGCAATCGTTCTCAAACGCGTCGGGTCTGTCGGTATTTCAGCGAAGCTCCGGAAAGTCACTTTGCTGGGCTTCATGCCGTACAGTTCCAGCCGTGCACATCGCCTACAGCTCTCCAGCATCGACGCAAGGTCACCGAGTTCGGAGAGCACCCCTCCTCCAATTCCATGCTCGTCTGGCAGGACCACCCAGGCCAACGTGAGACCACTCGACCCCCCCTGCGATTCTTGGCTACCGCATGTGTTCAGGAACGTCGTCGCAAAATGCATCTTGCGATCGATGGGCGTTCGATTAGTGAGTTCGAGCCGTCGGAGACGGGGGAGCCGTTTGAATAGCAGATCCCATGGCGGGAGACACGACTCGTCATCGGGGAAGCAAGGAGCGTGATCGGAAGACGTGTCCACCATGATAGTAGATCATGTCTTAACCAACGTAGTGAGTCTAGACCAGTCAGATTGTCGAGGGAGCGACTACCAGTCGTACTTGTCGTAAGGCGTGTCTCCCCGACAGAAGGTGGTGGTAAAGGCAAGAGGAGGAGGGTTCCCTCGCGGCAGCTGCGTGAAACACGCCAGCCAAGAAGCTCCAAATCCGGAGCGCGCCGACAGGCTCCTGTTCTCCGCAGGTATTGATATTACTACGGGTAAGCACATGGTACTTACTAGTACCATAAATACATTAATCCGCGACTTGGTCTACTAGATGGTGAAGCGAAAGGTGTACTTGCTCAGACGTCCATTGTCGAGTACATACTACTCCGAGGACAGCAGGATGCCATAATTCAGTTCACAGTCAACACCTCTGATAGACCCGACAATCGCAGCAGGATCGGAGCAGCAAGCGTCTTCAACATCTCTGGATCGGTGGGTATGTCTGCGAGGCACCCGCCAGAAGAGCTCTTGCGGCCCGGGCTGCACGGAGTCTTGCCGTACAGCTCCAACCGCAGTGAGCATTTCCTCGAGCCTTCCGATTGCAATGTCGTCGCGAGTCCTTCGAGCTCTGAGACAACCCCTCCTCCGAGTCCTTCCTCGTCTAGCACGACCACCCACGCCAATGTCAGGCCGTTTGAGCGGTCGCCACAGACGTCTAGGAACGTCGTCGCGAAATGTTGCTTGTACGCGCTTGGCGTTCGGCCGAGGAGTTCGAGTCGACTCAGCTGAGGGAGTCGCTGGAGTAGAGCACCCCACAACGTTGCATCAGAAGAGCCGGCGCCGGACGGAGAAATGTCGATGGTGAGCGTAGACAGCGGTTGGTTCTCGGCGCATGCCGCAAACAAGGGATCGAGGAATCTTTGTAAACCATCCGCCCCGTACCATGCGCATAGCCTCCGAGTCTGACCGCCATATGGAAGCGCTCCTGAGCTCCCGCGTAGCAGCGAACGGTGGTCGGCTGCCAGTCATCCGATGGATATTCGAGGTACAGACGGTCGATTGAAGGGTCCTCGGATAACCGTCGCATGTAGTTGGAAGGGATGGCATCATTGAATGCGAATATTCTGGGCGAGTTCACGGATAACATGACGATGCTCATAGATGCAGACGAGGGAATAGAAAGATCGCAAAGAACTTTGTGGATCCTGTCGGGCTGGTCACGTAAGACGAATGTACGCAGCTGTGGGAGATTGACGGTGTTGAGCTCCAGACTGACGGCTTCGGCCGCCTGGTCCCATTCGAATGGCAATGCCTCGTCCAGATTCAAAGCCCTGAGAGCGGTACACCGCCTCAGGGCAAGGGCAAGGTCGTTCCAGGGCTTTCGCACTGGACCTGAAACCGTGAGGTCCTCGATGGTGCTGACGGTGGAGGTAGAGGTGAGGAATACGCCGTCGATGCACAGTTCGCGCAGATTGGGAAGACCCCGCGCATCGAGCGAAAGCCTGGTCTTGAACGCGTTTTGACAGGTCGCTGAAAGAGTCCGTAAAGTTTGCAGACTACTCGAGGATAAGGCTCTCACGAGCGCCTTGATCTGACCGTCCGTCTCTACCTGCACCGTCAAGGCGGCAATCCTCGCGGACCCATGTTCAGAGAGCAGCTTCCACGCTCTATTAAACTCGAAAGCGATGTGTAAACGGAGCGGGAGGGAGCCTGATCTGAGAAGTGCGACTCGAACAAAGTTCTCCTCTGCCGCCAGTGACCCCCAGAAACATAACGGATCACTCTCCAGCACCTTCGACCAGAATTGGGGTGTGCTCAGTGTCACTGTGCGCCAGTGGCGACACACAAGAGCAATTCGTAGGTCTCTGCGATTGGAGCACGCTTGAGTCAGAATGGTGACCAGCACCTCAGATGGGAGGGTATGGATGGATGCCTGCGTGTTCCGCAGCGAGTAGAACGTGATGATGTGAGCTTCGAGCTCCTTGATGCGGCTCTGGTATTCCTGCACTCGAACATCGACCCACGCAGGTACTTCTTTCGGAGAGAGCTTTCCGAGAGACATTCGTTAACGTTCATCGGCAGGCAAACTTGAGCCCAGTATATTCGCGAGGTATCGCTGGTGTGAGTAGATTCTACACCAAGGCATATTTGCCCTTGCCTGCGTTGCCTCCCCGCTCGCCCGCCCTTGTACGGCATACCCGCCGCATCTTTCACCGCCCGCCCGCCGTGGGTGGTGCCCCCGCCAATGTCCCGACGAGTCCAACGCGTCCACGCGCCGACTCGGATGTCCTCGCTCTACGGGATAGTACCGGAGGACGCATCCGACGCGTCCTCGACTTCTCACCCCGCCGTTCCGCCCGACAGCCCGCCGTGCATGGCGCCAAAGTTGAAGGACACCCAACGCGTCCTCAACCTCGCTCCTGCCATCCCGCCCGCCCGTGCATGCCGCCCCACTGTGCGCTGAGCTTGCTCTCCCCGTCGCTTCCTGACAACGCAGCCGATGGGCGCCGAGGTCGCTGCCCACGGATCCATCTGATACGACACAACCGACGGGCGGTTCGTTCGCCCACTGCGTGTCGTCGTCCGCCCCTGCCCACGTACGTCATTATTAGATGCGCGACGCGTCGGACGCGTCCTGCCCGCCGTCCTGCCTGCCCGCCGTGCATGCCGCTCCACCCATGGTAGAACGGAGCAGGCGGGCGGGCAGGACGACGGGGAGCACACGTCGGGTATCCTGCCCGCCTGCTCCGTTCTACCACGGGTAGAGCGGCATGCGCGGCGGGCGGGCGGGCGGGTACATGGGAATCTGGGACGGCGGGCGGACTTCCTGACTTGGGGATGCGGGCGGGCGGCATGCACGGCACGCATATGCCACAGGCGCCAGAAATAATGTGGCCGATGGTCCGTTTGATGCGGAGGGTATGGGCGGTGATGGGAAGGGGAGGAAAATAGCCCCCCTCAATTGTAAACTCACCTTAAATCGGGAGGAAATCTCGCCTCCCGTTGGTGATGGGCGGTGGTGACAGCCGAACTCGAGACGCTCTTGAGAATACTCAAGCATGCCTATGTTTCTTCACCGCACTAGCCGTGTAGCGTCTCGTTCGAACGGCAACGACGTCGAGATGTGTATTATCCAGTTGAAAAGACTCCCAAAGGAGCTGACTGGGAGGGATGGACGTTTGCAAGTCGAACGGTCGCTGTCCTTCGCGTCCGGCTGTCAGTCGGCTGTCGCGCGCCCATCACCATCACTCGAGAGATTTCCTCCCGATTTAAGGTGAGTTTACAATTGAGGGGGGCTAATGTCTGTACGGTTTTTAGACCAGAGGCAAATATGCCTTGGTGTAGACGGCTCGGTGTGATTCGCTGGCCATCGCAGCGTAGATCCGGAGTTCAACGTCAACGCTTGGTAGCACCTCGATATTTCTATGAGTAGACATCGAAGGGACAAGCAATGTCAGTGACATACCTAAAGGTGAGGAGGAGGATAATTAATATTACACGCTCTGGCAGAGATCGTACTTATGTACTTACTGCCAATCGATACCCCTCGTGGGAACTGATGTGGCGGATAACACTGGTCACGGTGTTACCAGAGGAATACGCATGACCTTAACGGTGAACCAACGTTAACGGTTAACAGACCGCATTCTGGCACATTTCCAGTTTCTATCCCACTATACAGGACCAAGTGTCGCAGTTATGATATGGTCTTGAGGGTCAGATCAATACTCAGACAGGGGAGAGGGATGTCTAGTACTAGACCGTGACACCGAGGCTGGAGGAGGTAAGTAAGACTAGGCTACAAACATGTCCAGTGGGATAAAGTTTATTGTTGTGGAACCAGATTACACTGTACATATGAACTCGATTCACCTCCACACAAGGGCGACCGTAGTGATGTATCAGCTGTTGATACGGAGAGAACGTATGGAGAAAGCAGTAACACACCACAGTGATGATCTCAGTGGATTGTCAAGACGTCTACCAGACTCGCCAGCCGTGGCAGGATCGGTGCAGCGACCGTCCTGAATAAGTCTGGGTCAGTTGGTATCGCAGCGAGGCTCTGGAACTCCTCCTTCATCTTGCTCGGCTTCGTAGCGTAAAGCTCCAGTCTTCCACATCGCGTGGAAGCGCCCTCCAGAACGGATGCAAGAGCGTCGAGGCCGAGGAGGACCTCTCCCTCCTCTGGGTCTGCTGGCACTACCCATGCCAACGTCAAACCACTCGACTCCGCATCGGGACGGTGACTGCCGCGGCCCAGGAACATCTCCGCGAAGTGCACTCTGACGGCGCGCGACGTTCGGCCGAAGAGCTCGAGTCGACGGAGGTAGGGGAGCCGCTGGAACAGAAGATTCCACGACGTGAACGGGAAGGTGTCCATGATGTCGATCGCGAGCGTGTGCAGAGCGCCATGCTCGCATGCTCCGAATAGAAGCTCGAGGAATCGGTATAGAGTGGTTTCGCTACCGGCGATCGGAGTCGCTATGTGCAACCGCTCCTGACCTCCGGCGTAACACCGCGCAACGGTCTGGGGCGAGTATTCCATCTGGTAGATGTGCAGATAGTCGATGGGAGACTGATCACGGAATCGCTGCATGTAGTCGTCCGGTACAGCGTCGAGGAAGGTCTCTCCATCAGAGTCGATAATGATGTTGATCGCGGTCGACGAAGGGATATGGAGACAGTGAAGCATTTTCCGCAAGCGCTTCGCCTGGTCCTGAAGGGTGAGACTGCGCAGCTGCGGGAGGCTTACGGCTTGTAGGTCCGCGTCGTACGAGTCGGCCTGATCCGCCCATTCGTCCGGCATTGGGGAAAGCAGCGCGAGCGTTTTTAGAGCAACGCACCGTTGCAAGGCCTGACCTACGACGTGCCCGGGCTCACGCACTTCGCCGCTGATGGTGAGATCTTCGAGGGTGCTGCCAACCGTGAACGTGGACGTGAGGAGGGCACCCTCGATGCACAGCTCGCGTAGGTGGGGAAGGTATTGGGAATCAAGCAAGAGCTGTGGCAGGGAGGACTGGTGCCCACATGTCGCACGGAGGGTGCGCAGGTTGAGTAAGCTACCCGAGGATAGTGCTGCCGCAAGCGTGGCGACTTGATCGGTATAGACTACGTGCACGGTGAGAGACACCAATTGAAAGGAATGAGGAGAGAGGATGTTCCATGCCGTATGGAACCAGTGCACTGTGGTGATGGTTAGGGGAAGGTTGCCAGATTTTGCGAGCGCAACTCGGAGGAAGTCCTGATCAGCAGTCTCCCTGAGGTAGAACTGTTCGTTCTCTATTGTGTTCGCCCAGACATGAGGTGTGCTTGTGATCACCGCGTTCCAGTGGCGACAGACCCGCGCGATTTGGAGCTCTCGCCGAGTGGTGCACGCATAGACGAATATTTTGGCCAGTAGCTCGGAGGGCAGGATATGAATGGATGACTGTGTGTTCCGCAATGTGCGGAAAGTGGCAATGTAACCTTCAATCTCCTTGATACGTCTCCTGTAGTCCTCGATTCGAGCATCAGCCCACGCGGGCACATCGCTAGGAGAGAGCTTGCTGAGCGATATCCGCTCATCGATGGGCAGATTGGACCCTAGGACGTCGAGGTATCGCGATGTGACAAGGGTCGCTTGAGATTCGGACCCGGACTGAGCCATTGTCATCACTTGCAACCTCTGGAGGTAGACACTGCGCAGACAATGAGTTCAGTCCGATATTGAGCATGAGAGGTCTCACTCGTACCGGTTCGTAAGATTGCCTGTGGCCTGGCCAAGCCTGGAACCTGAAGCTCTTGCAGATTATATAGGAGACGAGAATAGATAACATGCGGAGACCACGTTGCAATGGCGCTTCCGACATCCTTCAAGTTCGATCCACTACAAGGACTTTGGAGTTTTCTCCCTACGCAAAGTTTTCGATAACATTGTTCGCAACGCACTGTGCACATAACGCAAAATCTCCGACAGCATTGCCTGAAAAGAACATGTCAATAACTGCCCATAAGCACAACTTGAAGCACCAACACAGATAGCGATATGTAGAGATAGACTTACCGTCAACCCGTGGGGAGCATCTCGCCGATGTCATCTTCCCAACGTCCGGGATCAACGCAAAGAATCTGGAATCCATTGTAATGCGTGTATATAGTACAGTCATGAATCCAACCGGACTAGACTACATAGCGCAGGCGAGAGCGAGAGCGACAAGCGAGATGGTGAAGCACAACAAGTCTACATGATGGCGCAGCATCCATCCAAGCACCAGCTCACAAGAGACGTACACGAGCGCGACTCCTCCTCAGCGGTCTTGATCGTCCCGTCCGCCCGCTTGATGACGATAGTGTACTCGCGTGGGGCACCGCTCGACGGGACAGGGTACCACCACTTCAGCGTCTGGCCGGACACGCTCCACCGTCCCTCTGAGACGTTGACGTTCAGAGAGAGCAGTGGCGAGTCAGCCGTTACTAACCGCAGCGGGTCCGCAGCGTCAGGGTATGGGGATCGCGAGAAGTCATCTGAGGACTTCGATGGCAGATCGTCTACAACGCTCGGCGTGATGGATCCGAGCACGGGGGACTGTTCCTGCTGCGTGTCCGACAGCAGCTCGTCGCTCGCGAAGTGAATGACCGGCACATAGATCTCGGTGGGGAGCTCCGCCTCGTCCGGGCTGCGCAACTCTGAGGATGAGAGGCCTAAGCGCTCGCTTCGAGGCGCGTCTTCAGGTCGCACGCGTACGGTCAGCTTGAACTCGGCCTTCGAGATGTCGAACTGGATATTGGTGGGGACACCGACGACAGCGGTAGGGTAGGGACGGCAGAACGCCTTGGCTGCGCGCGCCCCGTCGGTGAGGAACTCGTAGAGGTTGTCCCTGCTCGAGACGGGGAGAGCCGACGATGGCAGCTTCGATACGACCGTATCCTCGTCAGACGGGCTTTCCCCTTGTGTAAGAGTAGCGAGGGACACGCTCGAGGCGGCCGCAGACTGGGCGAAGGATGCATGGCCCTTCTTGAGCAGGACAGCGGACGACGAGTCGTTCAAGCCCATCCGGTACCGCGCCGTCGGCTTCAGGTCGTTCTCGCTCCAGATACTCAGGTCCTCCATATTCCACCCGTCGCCCCACTCGTGAGAGTTGTCCGGACAATAGTTCCAGATCGTGTAGTTGAGCGCATTAGGCCCGTCGGCGGCGTTCATGCTCGCGTCGAGCGCCTTCTGCTGGCTCGAGAAGTCGCCCTTGTACTTGCCGCCGTCCGTCCATCCGTACGCCTTCTTCCCGTCCATGTCGTATGGAATTCCGATCTCGCCGATGATGGTCGGGTACGCGCCCAATATCTTCGCGTCGTCCTTCAGGTAGCCGAGTTGCTCCTGAAGACACTTTCGGATCGCGCGCTCACCGATCCTCAGAGCGGGTAGGGTCGACGAGTACTTCCCACGAATGAGGCCCAGGGCGTCGGCGTTGATGTTGCTCCAGTGTCTCGTGACGAGCGTCAGTCCGTCATAATAATGGGTGGACAGACAGCATCGCCCCTTGAGGTAAGTCTCGTCGAGGTGTGGCGGGGGCTCGAACACCGGCGGTGCGACGAACAGAATGGCCTCCGGGTGTGATTCCCGAATGCGCTTCGCGAAGACCTGCCAGTGCGGGCGCCAGAAGTCATCGATGAACACGACCTCCTCCCTGTTCGACCAGTACCGGAAGTAATCAGGGATTAGAACGGCACCGCTCGCGACGTCCCAGACGCCGTGCTGCGCCCATACGCACGTCCCGAGCTTCCAGCCGGGGTCGCGCCGCCAACCCCACTTCGGATGGACACCCTCTGGCTCGGTCTCGGGGTCGGCCCACATCTTGAGTCCTTGCGGGTCGATGGTCACAGACTTATCCTGCTTCGGTCCCGTAGACGTGAATATCCAATGCTCGACGGTTTGCGCTTGACCCATGCCCAGACGAAAGGACTGCGCAGGCGACGGGAAGGGGCCCTTCTTGAGTGTGGAGCCCTGCTTCGTCGGGACGGTATTCAAGTCCGCGTACCCACAAAGGCCCTCGTATGGCTCGTTGATGCTATCCCAACCGATGATACAGTCATCCTGAAGGTCGCCGGCGTCGCGAATCTTGTCTGCGAGCTGAGCGAATGCGGCGATGTAGTGGGACTGCAGATAGTCTTGGATGTTCTTCCCGTCGATGACGCATTTCGGAGCGAATTCGCGGCCTGCGAAGAACAGGGTGAACAGTGTCTGTGACGCAAGACGACCATAGTTTGTGCTCCATATCATTGCGGGGAGATCTGCCGGTGAGGGGGCGGAAGGGGCGGGGTATTCAGAGTGTAGGATAGCACCGAGCGTCGCAGTGAAGTTACGGGGATTGATGCCACATGCAAGGATGGTCCAGTATGGGGCACCAGAGCCTCCGGAAAATCGCGACCACTGTGATGGGGTTTTATTAGCTCATGATTCACTACGCTTCCGGATGCCGTGACATGGAATATTTGACCGAGTCTGTGCGAGAGCGCGACTCGAACGCGCGAGGTGAACCATCCACGCAGTTGGTGCATGGCCCCCAAAGGCGTATACGCAGGTTATCAGACGATGTAGACATGTCTCCGTCTCTGTCTGCTCCTGCTCTTCGAGGCAGAGACATGCCAATGACGCCTTCCTAGTTTACCATGCAGTCCCTTGGAAGTGGTAATAAGGACGCATGTAGTGTGGATATAGACTCACAATATCTTGATGAGGATCCATATACACCCTGAATCCATGCTCCTTGCATTTCCGGAGGACACGGACCGTGTAGTCGATGAACTCGTGGTCGTACTTCCCACTGCACTGGATTCAGAGCCGGAAGGCGAGACTAGAAGATATAGAACTCACGGCCCTGCATGCTCTAAAGACTCCCAGGTAACGACGTAACGGAGCATATTGAAGCCCCAGCCCTTGAGACGCGCGAGGTGGACGTCGGCGGACCCGTCGTCGAGGTTGAGTGGTCTCCCGACAAAGCTCATCTGCCCACTCTCGCCACTTTCCCAAAAGCCATCGAGCTGTTGTGACTGTGCACCAACAGGGGCCTTGTCAGCGCCGGATAGGTTGACACCGCGGAGGAGGAGAGTACGGCCAGCGTTGTCGACGAATTGGGCGTCCGTGGTGTGTATGAAGTGAGGAGGCACGGGCTTGCCCGTTGCAGGCGACACAGACGGAACTCGGGGCATCGGATTCGTAGAGGGTATTCGTGAGCTCGTCGCTGTGGACGTCGTCGAGGAACTTGAAGGGAGTAGGAAGAGCTGGGGAAAGTGGGACCACATTCAATTTCCTATTATCCCCACTCTAGTCACGACTACAAGCCTTACAAATTTGGCTGTTACAATGGTCAATCCCGAGGATTTTCCGAAAGTATGACGCAACATCATCATATTAATCCAGTAAACAACTTCGTTTTCTCTTGTTCCATCTCTCCTCGAGCCTCCCTCCATCTCAACGTAAATACCGTCAGTCTTTGGCCCTTATGTTTTGCCTCCAAGAAAGGATCCTTTGCAAGGCAAGGAAGATTTAAAGAAAACAGTTTTGCCAGTGCGGTACCGGGTAAAAGTCAGTGAGTGCTCGTTTACCTCACCGCACTAGCCGACGATTCTGCGCACCAGCCATACTCACCACACCCACAGGTAGAGACCCTGCCTTTAGGGATGGTATAGCAACCCGAGAGGGGCGGCAGCCCTTTACTTGGGAAACTTCGCGCTACTAGGCTACCGAACTCCGAGTCCAATCGCCGCTCGCGGCGCAACCGGTATCTCACCATCACCTCACACATCACCTCTACAGTAGTTATCCATCATCCAGCTTTCAAGCTGTAAGCATAAGCCCCCCGCAGTGGCAAGGGCACGGGTAGCTGCTAGTTCTGTGGAACTTGAGGAGGAGAGGATCTCCGATATCTTCTATATCTTCCGGAGGTGAGCAAAGATCCGGTCACTGCAGTGTCTAGGACGTCGGAATATCCATGCGACGACGATATTCATCATGCGTTGGAAGCTGCTCTCTTGACGCTGTTCTCGATGTCGGCGACTTGCTCAGCATCGGACGGACGGACCTTGCATTTACAGCATTTACGCAAGAAAACATGCGTTTACCTTGCGTATCCAGCGCGCTCGGTGTCTTCTAGCTAGATTCTGGATGAACTTCTCCCGGACGATGATCTCAACATCTCTCCGTCCTCATCCTCTCGGGCGCTCATTTGCCCAAGGCGTTCAATATTCGAGGGGGCAAGGCACAGAGCGACCACAGCCTCATCCTCCCTCCGGCAGGCAGGGCTCTGTTTCCCCGTTCAGTGATCTGATGTCAGCACGGACGTCGTCGGACACGAGGGCGACAAATCCAACACGGTTGGCCCACGGTACGTTTCTGTTCATCCGTCGAATTCGAGACAGAACTATGCGCTCACACCTGTACTGCCCCCTCTGCGACCTACTAGACGCCCCTCACAGCCCACGACATCATTCGCCCAGACGCTCTCGTAATATCATTTCTTACCGCTGCCTATCTATGCCTGGATATGTCGAACCTGTTCCGTGCTGTGCGCATTCTGGAAACCGCCCACACTTCAGTCTGCCAGCTCCCTCTCTCCACTCGTGTTTTCATCATGTCATTCTTCCGACCAGAATTCCATGGCCATCATCTCATTGCAAAGCTCGGACGTCGCACTCTCTGCCCACTTCAACTCGACAGAAGCTGTGGGAGGTCGTGTTACCTTTTCATCGCCTTGCACCTCGTCGGAACGACCTTGTCCACGTTCCCGCCGCTTCCTCAATGTTATAAGAACCTCCGACACGGACGTATCTATCCCCCGAAGCTGGCTGGCCCCGACGTTCATATATGAACCAAGACCACACCTACCCCTTGCCAGACTTGTCTCATTGTCATGTCGGTACTCATGATCAGCCCCCCGGCCGTCCCACTCCAGGCTTCTTATCCTGGCCGTGGGAGAAAGTGAGTTATTGTTTTCAAAGTGTGCGTATGATGCCGTAAAGAATAGCACGCTGAACATATGTCTATCTACAGCAGCAACAGCTTGTGCAGCACTGGGAGCGGTTCGCTCACACATGGTCGCAGACCTCATCGAGCACATCACACAATCCATATCCTACGCCGACGCAGTTGCAGCAACACAGCTTGCCAGACCTGTCCCCTCTCTCCAGCCAATCTCAATCGGAATATTCGAGCCAGGATGGACCGGTGAGCATTCTCCCGAGCTGCTCGCTGAGTGGTCACTCATGCGCTTCGCAGATATTGTCGCCGCTTCCTCTGCAAGGAATGCAACAGCTCATCCCATATGCGGATGTCGTCACACCCCCTACGCCTCCCGCTTCCGACACCGCGCTGCACTCACCCGCATCATCGTATCATACACCGTATACCTCCCTAATGGATCCGAGTACACTCGCGCTAGTGCCCTCCCCGACCTCTCCATATGCGTCGTCCTTCGGAAGCCCATTTACGCAGCTTTCGCCCATGATGTCGCCCACACACATAGGGCAGTCGCATACGTCGCCCGCGCTCTCGACCATGATGAGCTACAGTCTCAACATGAGCTCGCCCTCCTTGGCCTCCCCGATGAGCTTCTACAGCATGAACTCCCCCGCGATGGCCTCTACATCCAGCCTGTACAGTACGAGCCAGATTGAGTCTGCGTCTCCTGCGATGCATTCGTTACCGCCTACAGAGTCTCCCGCTAGCCATCCGGTCTCCCTGTATCCCCAGATGGACGTCCTGTCAGCACAGCAATACGTCCCATATCAGCTACAGCCGAGCCTGCCGCCGTCGATCTCCCAATCCGTTGCTCATCGTCCCCATCCCCATCCCCTGCCTTATTTCGGGATGGACGCATACCGCGAGCGACGGCCGTCTGCGATCCCCCACCCTCTCCCCTCCAAACATCCCATTCCGCAGCGGAGGCGTGTCCCGCAATCGGTCAAGCTGAGCGAGAAGCGCAACCTGTCGTTTGCAGAGCACTTCAAGCTGGACGGCGCGGCAGGGGTCCCGGTGCGCGGTATCCTCGACGGGGACATCATCGTCGACGGCCACGACGAACGTGTCCTCGAGCGGACCGGTGTGCGCCAAATCCGTGTGGTGATCGCTGTACGTCTGGTGCCTCTTTGCCTATCTGTATGTGGGCCATGAACTCACTGTGATCTGCGTCCGTCCACAGTGGCCAGGGTACCAGCAAGTCGGGACGTACATCCACGTGCAGGACAGCGGCCGGTTCATCACGCGCGGGCAGCTCGCGAAGCTCGTCTGCGCCCACATATCGCGGGCGGTGGAGAAAAGCGCCGTAAGTCCCACTCCCATCATCACCTTGTGCCACCATTACGATGTTTGTAGCTAACCCGAGATCCTGTAGAAAAAGCGTCCGAACTTTAGCTCCAGCCGCGATGCGCGCCGGTGGACTCTGAGCACTAGCAAGGGCCAGCAGGGCGTGTCCATAGATAACCTATGGCTCCTCTGTGTCGCCCCCGCCGCCCACAACATTTGGATCGCGGAGCTCGAGGTCCTATAACATATGCTCGTCTCCTTGGGCCAACTCCTTCTAGTGGTCGCTTCGATTTCTCCGAGATATGCCTGCCTACCTTACCCGCTCTACACTATCGTCGCCCTCCTAACATCTCGTCTCTCAATGAGCAAACTCAGTCTCGCACCGGGACAACCGGCGCACCGGATCCCTCGCATCACATCGACATCGTCTTCGTCTTCGTTCTCGCACTGCTCTGCAGCGATTGCGCTGAGGCCGCATCTTCGCTCTCGTCCGTGTTCTTGTCTCTTGCCCTTGAACCATCTGTTGTTTCATGATATTTCTGTCTCATTGTAAAGCAGCGGCGGTCGTATAATAATCACACAACACTCCGTCCGCCTATCATCAGCTGTACATGTACCATCTCGCTCCTACATATCGACTTCTGATCCTGCAGCACGCGTATATGTATGTTTCCTCACCGGGGCAGCAAACGCCTTGAACTTTCTTGAACGCTTGATCCGAACTTTATGCTCATCAAGGTATACTATCCCGGACAACTTGACATATACACTCAGCCTCGTTCCAACTATCACTACACCACCTGCGCTGCGCCCAGCTCTCGTGCGCCCATACTGTGTACAACATCGGTGTCTCTATCCATACCATTAATCAAACACAGCATGCATGACTCCAAGACGGGAGAGACAGTAGGTGCGACAACGAACCCGGAAAGCGTGGACATGGGTGGATGGGGACGTTCGCGGGAACGTTATGATATTGTAATGGTGTCCGGAGAAGTGCGGGTGATAGGGGGCTGCGGCGGGATGTCTGGACAAAGCGAGCATGATAACGATGGTATGTCTAAGGTCCACGGTCAAGGCTAGAAGGCGCGTCGCAGCCCCTCGCGAGGGCGTGCAGAAAGGGCGTGCGATACGATAGAGGGGCGAAGACGGGCTGCGAGCGCGAGAGCTATACGGGGGTCATTACGAGGATATCCCGAGCCCCGCGAGCTCCTTCCGGATCTCCGCCTCGGTGTCGATCTTCTTGAGCTGCGTCGTCTCGAGCCGCTCACCCTTCTTCTGCTTCTCCTTGAGCTCCTCGATCGCCTTGAGCTGCACGCACGCCGCCGCTCGTCAGCCCCAAGCGTAGCTACATAGCACACCGAGCACGCACCTTCTTGCTCAAATTCCTGACCTTCTTCGCGGTCAAGTCGAGCCCACCGTCGCCACCAGGCGTCGGGGGCACAGACGTGCTCCCGGCCCCGGCGGTGTCCGCATCTAAATCGCCATTGACAGGAATGTCGATAGAGGGAAGTGCGCTGGCATCGGCAGGCGCCGCGGCCGCGTCCTTCTTCGGCCCCTCCTTCTCCTTCCCGCCCTTGCGTTTCCGTCCGCGCTTGTCCTGGTCGCCGCCAGGTTGGCGGACGGGGGAAGGCGACGTGGGCGCACCAGGGACATGCTTGCGCCCGTTCTGGAACCGACCGGGCGCAGGACTCCGGCTGTATCGTCCGTTCGGCGTCGACTGCCCGCTGGGCGTATCGTCTTCTCGTTTGTACACTAAAGACGCTTCTAGACCGCGCGCGCCTGGCGGGCGATATGCGCCCGCCGGCTTCGTCGGCGTGGGCTTCGCAACTGCGACGTGCTGGACAACACTAGAGGAGGGTGCGGGTGCTTGCGGGATGTTTTGGGGAAACGGTGTAACAGCATCTATAGGCGCTGGTCGCCAAGACACCTGGTAAAGCTCCTCGATGAGCTGCACGTGTACGAGCGGTCCTGTACAGTGCCAGATCTTGATGCCGTTGTCCACACGTAGACGCGGAGAGAGGGTCGCCGTGAGCAGGAACCGTCCGTCTGGCGACCACTCGCAATGGGAAGTGTTGGACGCGTCAATGGTGGTGACTTTAGTGAGTGTCCGACGGTCGTAGACGTCTACTTTGCCCGCAAGGTTGCCGAAGCCGGCGATGGTAATCAGCCGGCCTTGCGGGTTGAAGGCGATGAAGTTGCAGAACGCAGTTCCAAAATCATGGAGGGTGCGCGCGCGCTGGTCGAACAGCATCGTCTTGGCGGGCATGACTGTGGATGACGAAGGTAAGCGGATGAACCGATGAGTGTACACGCTACGCACACCCGTAAATGACCCCGAACTCCTTGGAATTTGGACTCCATCCAAAGTCGTGGACGGGACCCTCCTTGTCCAATGTCACGCGACAGTCAAAGTTCCCAGCGGCGCTGAGCAGATACAAGCCACCGGTCTCTCCGTAGTAACTCTTGTTGGCTTGGTCCACGTCGGTCTGCGTGAGGATAAGCACCTGCGTGCCGAGCGTGTTCCACTTGATCTGTGAGCGTTGTGCCTTGAAGAACGTCTTTTGGCAGGTAGGGGCCCCGGCAAGAGAGCTTAGGCTATAGATCTTTACGATGGCCGGTTGACCCTAGATTCTATGTCAGCGAATGTTCTGTAGTCGATTGGGGATGGACTGGGATAGATGAAGCCCTGCAGCAGCTGAGAGTGCAAGGAATGTTTGTGGTCATAGCGCGCACGTTCAGAGCTACATTCTGAGGAGACATGACTTGTCACCAATCTTACGAAGGACGGCGCATGATAGTCTGTCGTGATAGAGAAGCATCCTACCCGAGGATGCAGCTTCGGACACACGAGTTGCAGATGTACCGAAGGCAAAGGCGGAACCAGTAGGATGTCGGGGACAGCTGATAGAGCTGAGACAAAGAGATGCAACGGATCACACACCTTTTTCTCCGCTACGAAGACAGCCACGGAGGGGTTAAGTCCCGGGCTGAGAGTGATGGAGGTGGCACCCTCAACCTTCAACTTGTCCACTACGCCCTTAGACCACTCCGCAGGCCTGAACACCTGGATCTCCTGGCCGACCAGACGGACAGCATGCGACTCGGAGATAGTGTACTGGAGTTCCCACCCGTCTTGCGACTTTTGCGAGAAGGCGACGAGCTCTTCTCCGGTTGAAACGGAGAAGACACGAAGGTTCTTGTGCTGCGCGCCCTCTTCGAGCTTTTGTGGCCTCTCCCAGATTGACAGATACGTCCCCCGAGGTGAGAAACTGATGTCTACTATGTTGGGAATCTGGAGGTCTTGGACGAGCTGCGCACCCTCGGCTTGGAAGATGCGGACGCCAGTAGGGATGGCGTAGGCAAAGAGACGTCCATCGGAGCTGTAGTGGAACGTCCTGGCCGGTACCTCGGGTGCTTGGAGGCCATCGATGGGGTCATAGTTAGGCGTTCCACCCACGAGACCGAACGCCTTTTGCGCGCGGACTGTCCGAGCGAAAACCAGTCAGAAAACGAGGAGACACACGGCTTGATCAGTGCGAGACTGACAGGCGTACTGCTGGGACGGTTGAGAGGCCATTCTGTGCACAAGAGCGGGTGTTAGAAGCAAGCTAATGCTTCAGGCGGAAGGGGACAATGTGGTCGAGACTTGAGATCTTGAGAGTTCAAATCAGCCTCCATCACCCAAAAAATGGCTGGGTCACACGTGGTCACAGCGTGATTGGGCAATGTCACGAGGCACGTCAGGGCGCGTCTGGCTGAGGCTTCCTACCCTCCACCACCTGCCTCGTCGTCGCTGTTTACTGTCTCGTTGCTGTTGACGCCAATGTCGGAACATAGCTCAGATCCTCTTCTTGCGCTCAGACAAGCCCTCAAGTCCAAGAAACCGCTAGGTTATAGAAAGGGCTCTGCGACCGTCTCCTCGTTCTCGGAAGCAACACACCTTGTTTTCTCGCCGACCCAGTTCATCGCAAAGTCTACACCGACTCGCCTCCGGAAACCCGGCTCAACGTCCACTGATCCACAGGCTAATTCGCAAGACTTCTTCACGCTTGGTGCTGTCTATCTTGCATGGCTTCTCCGTGATGCTGCAGGTGCCGAGTACATGAAGCAGGTCCGCGAGAACGGACTCACGTCGGGCTTCGTCAGTGTCACGGAGCGGAAAGGCGTTGTGGACTGGCTGCACAACAAAACGCAGACCTTGTCAGGGCTCATTTCGGTACAAGGTGCGTGTTCATACTCCGTATCGTTAAAGAAGCCCCCATCTCGTTTGGTTCTGTTCGACCTGGAGCCTCTCGATTTATGCCACAACGCAATGGTTGCCCGCCCATTTCATTGCGGCTTATACCCCCTTCCCCTGACGGCTTGGGGCTACTGCCCGCCGTAGCCCAAAGTCGACTATGGCGTCCACGCATCGTTCTCGTTCCCCAATGCGTCATAACATAACTGCTCAGTCTCTGCTTAGCAGCTACTGCGCTACGGCAGTCCTGTCTATTTGCTCGGTGTGCCGAAGCGCAGCGAATCTTCTCTTGTTGCGATATATGGAATGACACGAGAATGAGTACCACTACCGTCCGGCGAACGGCGGCGCGTCGTCCACCGCGACGAAGAGAGTACAGTGTCACTCAGAACAGCCCAGTACCAGTATTCACCCGGCTGGTTGCGCCTGCCACCGTGCACAGGGTTTGAATGCCCTAGTGTAGAATGTGGAGTGGTACTGTGGTTCTGTCTATCTGTCC
Organism: Daedaleopsis sinensis; assembly: GCA_033807695.1. Lineage (NCBI taxonomy): Eukaryota > Fungi > Basidiomycota > Agaricomycetes > Polyporales > Polyporaceae > Daedaleopsis > Daedaleopsis sinensis. The sequence goes on from CM066301.1 coordinate 532,336, forward strand.
CATGCTGGTTACATTTCAGATTCTGCATGTAACCAGCATGGGAACAAGTTGTATCGCTCAGTGGCACGTTCGACATATGATCTGAATGTGAACAGGGTGCATGCATGCGTTATCATGCTGCCCACAGTGTGAACAGATGAAAGTGTTGCTATCAGAGTCGCGCACGGAAGGCCGTGGCATATCCGCGAGAGCGTGACTATGTGGTCGAGCCTGGCTTGATGCACGACCAAACTGCGCGAGCCAGACTATACTCAGGTCATACAATGTGTCTACTAGATTCCACGTCCGCTATTAATGAGCACCGGCTGTGTCCGCCCACTTTTATACTGTCGTCGGACTAATCCAATCAAACAGCGGTATCTACAACACCTCCCGGTACACCACCACAACTTCGTGGCTCAAGCCTGTTACCCTCCCTACCCTCTTTCTCCAAAGGCACTGAATCTACATCAAGTCCCCTCAAACGCAGATACGTGGCCGACACCGCGGATATCGAGGTGGTCAAGAAGATCAAGCACAACGAGATCGAGCTCAAAGACCGTAACACTGTTTTGCGAGGGATCAAGCCTAATGTCCGCCAGCTTCTACTCTGTATCGTGCTCCGTCTAACTACAACTCACGCAGAACTTTACCTCGCTGAAAGACTCGTTTGTGGAGAGGTTAAAGAAGCAGAAGGAAGGGGGGAGAAGCAGCACCTACACGAGCGCTCTCTCAGCTGTGCCAGGTCAGCATTATGTGTCCGATCGTGTGTACCATGTCCTCAGTCTCACGAGGTCCACGCAGATCCAAAACTGCAGTCGAAAAAGATCAGTAAGTGCCTACTCGGTTCCGTTGGCCAACCTAGTCTTTGATAGAATCTTCCTACAGAAAATCAATACCCTATCATCGTGATATCCTCTTCTCCGACGTCTCTCATCACAATGCACAACGTACGGAAATTCCTCCAGGACGCTGTCTTCGAGCCCTCTCAAGACGCACGTGCTCGGGCAGCTGCTGAGGGCAATGCGCGACCAGAGGATATGATCCCCATATACCGCAAACGCACAACAATCGACTCCTCTGGTCGGGAATCGGAGATGCAAACAAGGTACGTGGTTATCATCTGTCACCCCAAGCATGTTCACTCACGCACCTCTAGATACGCCGTCGTAGACAGCACGGAGGCACTCGCGAAGTTCGGCGCGGACGCCTGGGACCGTGTCGTGTGCGTGTTGACTACCGGACAAGCATGGCAATTCCGACCGTACAAGTGGGACGAACCCAAAACTCTGTTCCACCATGGTGAGTACTGCGCTTTCCTTGCGGGGATACATGACATCTAAGCGTCCTCCACAGTCAAGGGAATATACTTCTCCTGGACAAACGATCCTCCGAACCCCAAGATCAAGGACTGGAACGTAACCGAGCTGAAGGTAGAGGAACTTTCCGCTGCTCTGGTTCCGATAGCTTATCGTGGCGCTTGGCCAGATCGACCCGAACCGCCGTCACATCGACAAGTCCGTCGTGGCACACTTTTGGAGGATACTCGACCAGTGGATGAGCACGAACAAACCTTCTCTTGTGCAAGGCTAGACTTCCGCTCGACTCCGTGTTCTTTGCTCTGCTCTCTCTGCTTTGCTAATTGTACTATCTAGTCACTCTATCGCGAGAGCGCAGCGAACATCGATATGTCGCCTACATATATCAGTACGCGTTACCTCGTGGTATTGTGGCCCAAGCCCCCAGGTGGCAACTTCACTAGCGATACAACTAGGGGGCTCTGCCGGTGTAGTCAAATGGCGTCTATGACTGAGATCCGCCGTTGTCCGGTCTTGATGTTGTTCAGGAGCAGACACACGCGTCCAGAGCCCTCCTCCAGACACAGGCTCACCAAGTGCTCTTCCGGGGCCAGCGCGACGCTGAACGAGCCGATTCTGCCCCGCACCCCGAGCTCGCTCGCATCGAAGTCCGGGTCGTCCTCGGCGAGGTCGAGGATCGCGCGCGGCAGCGAGTACGTGCGGAACTGGATGTGCAGCGACCCGTTCCGCGCCTCGGTGCAGTCCCAGATCGCGCGCGGCCGACCGCGCCGAGCCCCATGTACCCGAGCTCCGCGCCGAGCACGAGCGGGTACGGCACCTCGCGGTAGTCGACGCGCGAGTCGGGCTGGACACGCACGACGTGCAGCGCCCGCGTGCCGGCGATGACGAGCGGGTGTGGGGGCGGGCACGGCGCGCGCGTGACGGCGTCCGCGCCCCAGGCGAATGGGCTGATGCGGTAGATGCCCGAGCCGATGTCGCAGCGGCAGCTCCAGACGGGGCGGACGGAGTGGACGGGGGGCAGCTCGGTCCCTCCGTCGTCTAGGCTCACCGCTGGCGGCACGTCGTCGGGGGCGGAGACGGCGATTGGGGGGATCTCGTAGAGGGAGAGGCCGCCGTGGTAGGCGAGGATGAGCTGGTGCTCGGACAGCACGGATATGGTGAAGTCTTCGTCTGCCTGGAGCGTGTGCGGCGGCGGTGAGGGGAGAGTTCGGTCCTGCGGGTATGACGCAGCGCACTCACCGACCACGGCCCGATGTTCATGAGCAGCTGCGGCGTGTGTGTGCGTGGGGCATCGCTGTGCGCGCGACGGACATGCGCGAGCCCGACGGGGCAGATGTGGAGGATCATGTCGCCGCCGGTGCTCTCGACGCCGTACACGAGCAGCGGGCCGCCGGACGCACAGCACCACACGGAGCCGGCCACGGCGATCTTGCCCACGAGCAGGAACGCAGGAGAGGGGTCGACCACGGCGACGTGGTAGACGTAGATGTTGCACTGGCTGCGGGGCCAGGAGGGGGGCTGCGCGTCAGTACACCTGCGCACGCGTGCGAGCAGCAGGAGGCGGACCCACTTGTACCGGACGCCCATCTGTAGGATGATCAGCTCCTCGTGCTCATTAGTCAACGATACGCGGGAGCTCAGGTAGAACACCGACTCGTCCTCGGTCAGCGTTTGCGAGAGCGTCACGGCCGGGGCGGACGCGCCGAGCTCCTGCAGCTGCAGCGAGCCGTCATAAAGGGCCACTATGAGCCACTTGCCGCCTGCGACGAAGTTGACGTGCTCGACTTCTTTCGCGCAGTAGAAGTCCGTGACGAGCCGCGGCTGGAAGTCTACTCCGTGCCACGTCCGGTCCAGCCGAGCGGATTGCAGGACCTGCAGTTTGAGCTCGTCCGCCGTCATCTCCGCGAGGCGCCGGTAAATGTGCGGCTGGGGGAACCGGAGCAGGAGGCGGTTGAGTGCGTGGTGCCACACCGATCGGTCGCTCATCAGCCGCTGCAGGGCCTTGCATGTCTGTGGAGGTCACCGGTCGCACTCAGGGAGTCATGGATCACAGAGCGGGCGATGTACGCACCGCGCAGAGCCTGACGAGGTCTCGGGTGCACAGCAGACGCAGGATGGCGAGCTGGACATCGTACGGGAGACGATGCATTCTCGGTCTGGGTTGGGCAGACAGAGGGGACGGGGAGACCGGGCAGGGAAGGCGATGGGGTTTATCTGGACTATCAGCCGCTCGGGAACCGGATGGGTTTCGAACTGTCGGGTCCCGCGAGAAAACATGACGCAGGGGCTCGTCGATTTACGAGGAGGACTATGCGTCTGCGGCCGGTCGGGCGAGTGCCGAGACCAATGACGAGGGCGGAAAGGACAAGTTCGCCGCTGGGCAACCATGTGGGAACTGTGGAGTCGCCACGCTCCGTCATCGTCTGCTGGAAAGCTGGCCATCAGCTCGTCGAACAGTCTAGAACTGGTGCAGACACTCGCCGTCGCCCATGCCGCTGTCTCTGAGCCCCATTGCACTCCATCCAGTCCGTCCACCCAAACTGCAGCCCATAGCCGCATCCACGGCAATCGCCGCCCCCTCCTCCCCTGGCGGCCCAGGCCAAGTTGTGGGGAGCGTTGCTGCCGTAAATGCGTCCGTCTGTGTCCGACATTGAGGCGATTACGAACTTTGTCATGTACAACCACACGACGCACGCTTTAAAGTGACGTCCGAGCCACGCGGGGCTTGTCGCGTCGTGGGATGTGTCGCGGGCGTGCGCGAACTCCTAAGCAGTCGGTAGTTGTTGCGGCTCCTGAACTCCGGCACGAGGGACGCACGGCAACTCTAGATACTTTCCGTGAATGAATAGATTGTCTGGCGGCAGGAGTCAGTGTGTCGGTCAGGCGCTCCCATGACCAGTCGGACGTGAGACGGGCCGCGACTGTTGTGGCTGCTGGGGTGCGTTTACATCCTGGGGAGAGCCACTGTAAACCCACCGCGGGAAACAACGATCTATCGCGTGAGCTCTGTGATAGGCTTAGTCGGTGCTTACCTGCGCTGGGCACTGATGCAGTACTGATGGAGGTGCTGTAGAACGTCTTCGGAGAACATGGCCATTACGAGTAGTTTCGCAGGGTCGGAAACGTGTCCGGGGCAGAGTGATTTCATGACAGTTGTCGTACACAATTTTGTCGTGTAGTCTCGTGCGGTCATCGAGTCGGTGTGCTGACATTGTTCCATTTCTGTGATTGTCATTCCGATCGCGGAAGCACTAGTAATTTTAAGGCCTAGAAAATTGCCTAGGAGATGTATATCAGTATCAGTACACGTTTGCATGAACTTGAACAGCGGACGTACTCTCTCTCATGCATATGCTTGAAGGAGGTTGGAAGGATGAGATGCCCTTGATGCCCATTGTCGCGAGAGCCTGTGCGAATAACTGTTCATTTTCCGATTTTTGCCTTGGAAGGACCACGCGTTCCTCCTCCTTCTCCTCGTTCTGCAGCTCGCCAGCAGCGTCACGTCACCGGCCCGAGGTCCATCTATGAAGGTGATGAATATGGTTAGTAACACCGACTGTCGGTATGCTTGTTCAGCAAGTGACACGAGCGCATATAGTCTAGAGTAAAAGGGGACATAGACGATTCAAACCAAAGGATGCTTGCGCACACTTGAACGTTGATTCCTTATACGCTAGACCAGATTTTGAGGGTGCTAAAATGACTCACAGAAGAAAAATATGGCAGAGTGCTAAAGTGACTCAAGAAGAACGCGATTGAAGCTAGTGAAGCGCGGCCCGTATATCCAACGAACGCATAGCTAGGCTTCACTATGTGTCCTGTAGCGTGTAGAGCTCGAACTCTCTTGAACGTCGCGATAGTCGGCGGGATGGAAAGCGAAATGAGGCCCGCTCGAGAGTAAACAGGGGAACGCACATTAGACACGACTCTGACCCCCCGGGATCCGTAGAAGTGACAAGACCGTCCTCCTCCTGTTCATTAGGTCCTGCAATTCGTCTACCTAGGGGAGACAATGGAAATAAAGAACGGAGTTTACTAGTACCTCCGCTCCGAATTTTGAAATGTTGAAATCCCCCGCGACGCGGCCGCGCTCGAACCAGGTGGGTAAGTTACATGGATCTAGATGTTGACGGACCTCCGCGTAGTATATCGCTGACTGTGCGATCTAGGAACATGATCGAAATGCTTGCTCAGGTGGTGCGCTTATAGCTTTATGCTATGTACTTGGCTATCAGTCTAACCGCGACTTGTAAGAATTCGTGTGCGAAGCCTAGAGACATCGTCAAAACCATCTCCCTGCTCACCTAAATCAACGGGGTATGTCGCTTTCAACGAATTGGCTGGTACCGTTGTAGTGGGATACTTAATAAATTCAAGCCCAACATAGACAGGAGGCCAAGAGTATATTCGCGAAGGAGCTTACGTTTCCAGCGCTAAGCGTAATCTGGTAGATAAACGCCTGGATCAATATTCGCCCGATAAAGCATCACGTAACAAACTGATAAAGTCGCGTATTAGAACTCACGAGTCAACAACCATGATCTCCTCGACCGCTCTCCGATACCCTTTCTCTTCGCCCACGACGCACCATCGTCGTCCTCAGGCGGCAGGTTGAAGACGACACGGCCAGTCGCTACCGCACAAACTCAGATGGAGGCCACTGAAGCAAGCCCGCTCCTCGTTGCGCCTCTCTCTTCCGACCCGGAAGTCCTGAAGCACGAGCTCATCTACCAACGCTTCTCTCCCGGTCGAAAACGGTTCATTGTGAGCCTCATAGCATGGGCCGCTGTCATTCCTTGTGAGTCCGTTCTGAATTTATAAACACCGATCATACTGATTTGTCCGGTCTGGAAGTTCTTTCGTCGGGCTCGTTCATCCCATCCATCCCGGAGATTGCGCGGGAGCTTGAGACTACAGGAAAAATCGTCAGGTGTGTCCCAGTGTACTCGGACTTTGCGCAAATAACTCAGTAGGTCGACTTCAGCTTGGCTGTGAGCCTATCACTTGTAACGGCGGGAGTTGGTAGTCTTACCTGGGCAACGTACTCTGGAACATGTGAGTCATCTACAGTAAGGTCTCGTTGCATGCGGCATAGACGCTACCTTCGCCGCGATGAGGCGGCGCTCTATCAACTCCCGCGTGGTGCACTAACGCGTGCGGCTTGGTCTGTATCTGCACGGTCTCTCTCTGTAGTTCACTCACAGACCTCTTATGGACCACAGGGAGGCGAGATCGCCACTGCAGTGCTTTTCCAAGCATGCAGACGCATGTTTCATTCCTTGGCGCGCAGTCGGATGCCCATATATGCATCCCACCGCACGTCGTTGATGCATGACATTTCGCCGAACGCGTGAGACGTGCACCAGCAGGCAACCACAACGCCTATGAAGTTGATGCCTGGAGAAAAGGCGGCTTCGAGACCAATGACGCTGCCGAAAGCGGGCTTGAGAGTGTCCCGTTACTCGTACTAACCTCATTTTACAGATGGTCGCCGTGCTGTGTATCTCAGATCGCTGCCATGTCTGTGCATCGGCTCACTTGGTGTAGCAAACTCCCATAGCATCCCGACGCTCATGTTTTGGCGCGTCGTGCAAGCGTTTGGGTCCTCAGCAGGGATGTCAGTCGGGGCGGGTGTTATTGGAGACATTTACCGCTTAGAAGAACGTGGACAGGCCATGGGTATCTTCTTCGGGGTGAGTTTCACCGTTTAACCATCGCTGCTACCACGCTGACGTTTTTAGCACAGGCTTCACTCTTTGGCCCTGCGATTGCGCCGTTATGCGGTGGCCTCGCGACGCACTACGCGTCATGGCGGTATGCCCAGTGGGCGCTGTTCATCATGGGTCTCTTCGCTCTCATTCCCGTCGCGCTATGGCTGCCTGAGACTCTTGACCCTGCTGTCCTGGAGAAGAACAAGGAAAAGAAGAGAGGCATCACGTTCTTCCAGATTAACCCGTTTCGCAGTCTCGAATTGCTTCGCAGTCCGAATATCACGATTGTGGTAAGCATCCCATGGGCAACGGTACTTTCTGTAACGCGAGTCGTTAACATTCGCTGTCTAGGCATTAGCAGGAACGGCCGCGCTTCTGACGGATTTCGGTAAGGGGAAGTGTTAAAGAGATGCCGTCTCATGCTCACGTCTCTGCAGTCTTGATGGTACCGCTTGCATACACAATCGTACGTTCCAAGTGACTCCTCTACCTACGGACGCATCCTGACTTGTGCTTCCAGGGAAAACAGTACAACATCGACAACGAGGCGCTCATCGGAGCCTTCTTCCTTCCCGCAGGACTGGGCAACATCGGTAAGCCTGTATGGCCCATCTCTCATGACTGGATGATTGACCGACCTCGTGCGTGTAGTTGGAGCTCCCCTAGCCGGTCGAATCGCCGACCGAACGGTCGTGCAGTGGCGCAAGCGTCGCGGAGGCGTCTGGGTCCCCGAAGATCGTCTGCGCGCTGCGCTGTGGGGCGCAGGAGTCTTCGTTCCGTTGTCGGTGCTCCTCACCGGGATCACCATAAAATACGTCCCGGGAACCCCGGGCATTGTGCTGAACCTCTGCTGGATGTTCATGAACGGCATCGGGGTGCGCTCTTCGTTCCTGACAGCGGAAATGCTCGATCCTAATTTTTTGATGTTTTGCCGCTGCGCTAGGTGGACTTCACTCTCACGCCGTGTTCTTCGTATTACGTCGACATCCTGCACTCGCGCAGTGCTGAGACGATGGCCGCCAGCACGTCAGTACTTTTTTGCCGGGTAGGCGCATGGGGTTGTGGCGCTGACAGCCTTTCGCAGGTCGTTCCGCACACTCATCATCGCATTCGCGACCGCGGGCATGCTCCCCCTCATCGAGACAATCGGTGTCACAGCGACAGATACGCTGTCCGCCATCATCGCGTGGATTGGGTTCGGGTGCGTCCAGAGTTCATTCTGGCACTCGAGTGCAGAGCGCTGAACGCGCCTCATGACAGGCTGATTCTTCTGACGATCCGGTATGGGGACCGAATGCGCGCGTGGGTCGACGTTGGGTATTCCACCGTACGAGATAACTAGACCTGTTCACGCTGCGTCATGTTGTAGGCTACTAACGATCATCTTCACGAAAGCTGCGAGGTCCTGGAGGATGGCCTGTGGTATAAGACTTACGTTGCTGCATTCTGTTTTGGGAGCTTGTGATGAACCTTGATAGCTCTTCCTCGTGGCGGATCGAAGGCTGTCGGAAGTGCCACTGCAACGTGTTCTCCGCATGTTATCTATTCTCGTCTCCTATATAATCTGCAGGAGCTTTAGGTCCTGGGTTTGCTCAAGTCCAAGGCGTTCTCACAAACTGGTACGAGTGAGACCTCTCATGCTCAATATTGGACTGAAGTCTTTGCCTGCGTTTCTACCTCTCCAGGTTGGAAATGATGACAATAGCGCAGCCAGGATGTCAATCCCAAACAAACCTCGTCGCATCGCGATACCTCGACGTCCTAGGGTCCAGTTTGCCCATCGATGAGCGGGTATCGCTCAGCAGGCTCTCTCCCAACGACGTGCCTGCCTGGGCCGATACTCGAATCCAGGACTACAAGAGACGTCTCAAGGACATTCAAGATTGCATTGCCACTTTCGGCTCATTGCGGAACACACAGTCCCCCATTCATGTCCTGCCCTCCGAGCTACTGGCCAAAAGTTTCGTCTATGCATGCACCACTCGCCGAGCGCTCCGGATTGCGCGGGTCTGTCGCCACTGGCGCGCTGTGGTCATGAGCACGCCTCGTTTCTGGGCGAACGCAATGGAGAGCGAAATGCTTGACTGCGAGCGGACTGCTGATCAGGACTTCCTTCGTGTCGCACTTGCAAATGCTGGCAGCCTTCCCCTAACCATCGGCATAACTTACGGATCTTGGCATGAGGCGTGGAACTTCAACATCCTTTCTCCTCATTTCTTCCGATTGGTGTCACTCACCATCAAGGGCGTGTACAAAGACGACGAAGTCGCCACTCTTGCGGCGGCACTATCCTCGGGTAGCTTACTCAACCTGCGCACCCTCCGAGTGAAATGTGCGTCCTCTGCCCCGCCAGAGCTGCCACAGCTCTTGCTTGATTCCCAATTCTTTCCCCACCTACGCGAGCTGTACATCCAGGGCGCCCTCCTCGCGTCCACGTCGACGGTTGGCAGCACCCTCCAAGATCTCACGATTACTGGCAGACTCGCAGTGCGTGAGCCTGAGCCCTGGCACGTCCTAGGTCAGGCCTTACAACGGTGCGTTGCTCTAAGAAAGCTCACCCTGGTTTCCCCAATGCCGGAAGAATGGGCGGATCAGGCCGACTCGTACGACGCGGATCTGCAAGCGGTGAGGCTCCCGGAGCTGCGCAGAGTCGTCCTCCGGGGACAAGCGAACCACTTGCGGAAAATGCTTCGCTGTCTCCCTATCCCTTCGTCGACCACTGTAAGCATCGTCTTGGACGAGATCGACGGACAGACCTTCCTTGATGCTGTACCGCACGACTACATGCAACGGTTCCACACGCAGCCTCCTATCGACCATCTGCACATCCAGCCGGGGGAAAACTGGAACAGGGGGCAGATCACCGCGTGGTGCTACGCCGGAGGTCAGGAGCGGTTGCACATCACGACTTACTCCGAGTCCATCCATCGTGAAGACGATCTACAAGGATTCCTCGAGCCGCTATTCGGAGCATGCAAGGATGATGCACTGCACACGCTCACGATCGACATGATGGACAACGTCGAGCTCACGTCGTGGAACCTTCTGTTCCAGCGGTTCCCCCACCTCCGTCGACTCGAGCTCTTCGGCTTGACGTCTAGTGCCGTTATGGAACACTTCACATCGATGTTCCTGCGCAACCGCGACAACCACCGTACCGATGCGGAGTCGAGTGGTTTGACACTGGTAAAGGTATCCCTGCTCCGGCGGAATACGGAAGACGTGCTCCTCGACCTCGACACTCTGGCATCCGTTCTTGAGGGCGCTGCGACGCGATGTGCACGGCTGGAGCTTTACGCTGTGAAGCCGAGCGAGAATCACTGGAGGGAGTTCCGGAGCCTCGCTGCGATACCCACAGACCCAGACTTATTCAGGACGGTCGCTGCACCGATCCTGCCACGGCTGGCAAGTCTGGTAGACGTCTTAACGATTCACTAGATATATACTCACTACAATGTGTCACTACTCTCTCCGTACGTTCTCCCGTACGTGACTCGACTTTTGGATAGTACTCCACAGCTGATATTTCGCTGCGCCTTTTGTGAATCCCGAGGATAACTCCTACTATATAATCCGATGCAACAACGACGACAGTAGCTCAGATCTAGACATTGTGTTTGTAGGCTCAAGACCACTGCATGTGTCAGAATGCGGTCTGTTATGTACATCATTTCGTACATGGCTGTAGATTTATATGTGTTCGTTCGTGTCCAGGCTGAGTTTTCCACAGAGGTGCGGAGGGCGACTCTATGCTCTATGCACATTGAAGAGGACAAGAGACATTAACAGAGGTGTTTCAAAGTTACAAGGAGCTTCATACTTTCGGGGAATCCTCGGATAGACTGTTGTATTAGTCAAGTTTGTAAGGGTCGTAACTAGAGCGGGGATACAAAAGTAATAGGAACTTGAATTTCGTTCAACTTTCCTTAGCGTTAGCACTCTGTTCCTCCCTCGACGACGGCCTCGGCCGACGAGCTCACGAATATCCTCTACGATGCCCCGAGTTCCGTCTGTGGTGTACCGTGTCTGTGTCGCCTGCCACGGGCAAGCCCGTTTCTCATCGCGTCGTACTACTACGCACCATGGACGCTCAATTCGTCGACAACGCTGGCCGTACTCTCGTCCTCCGCTGTGTCAACCTTTCCGGCTCCGATACCCGCTGTAAAAATCGGTGAGCGCGCGATCCGAAAGTATCTTCAGAAACAGTGTGGTTGCTTGAACATCAGTAAGCCTGTATTTCACCTGAGCTCCTGAGAGTACTGAGATATTCGCTCAGTACTATCAGGGCCGGTCAGGACCGCCAGTGACCAGGGAACTTGAGGCATAGAGGGAGTACTAGTAATAGCATTTTGAATGTATGTTTGTTCGAGGATCACGGTCCGAGTCTCTGCTATATCACTGTTTCGTGCATATGGTAATCTACAAACCAATTCAAGTAGTACCTACGGAAGCTATCTAACGAGTCAGCGTAGTGGAATGTACTCGGAATACGAGTACGGCCGTAGCACCCAATCAAATGACAACTGCGGATAATCAAAGACAAGGGGATGACAGTCATGGCACGTCTACCATGGGCACGGCGCTCAGGTTTGAGAACCCACATGCCTGTGATGGGATCTGGTTCGTTGCTATCAAGCTCGAACCACTCCACGACTGCCGCATTATATCGTACACAGTTGTAGACGAATGAAATGAACATACGTACACGGGCTACCGCCATGCCAAGCATCCCCACAGCATTAGGGTCTGTGCGAACAAGAATGGTATCGTACCGCGGTCGTTCACCGTACCAGCGAGGGCTGCACCGTATCAGCTCACGGTGCATCCCCCCGGGCCCGGCTACCTCACTTGGAGCGTAGAAGGTTGCGGTGGCGGAGTGGAAGACTGAGATGCGGAGGCCTAGCGCAATAGGTGGGCAGTCGGCGATGGAGATATCTTCCCCAAGAGCCACCTCCGGGTAGAGACGATCATGGAGGTAGCGACGAAGAAGCTCGTGCAGATCTGGGAGGTTCCTCTCATGCATAAGCACATTGAGGCGACGTGTGTGCGCTAGAAAGTATCAATAAGTAACCGGGTCATGTGGCAACGGTGAACCGGGTAGTGAAACGTACTTGGGCGCACGCTCAGCGAGACAGTTGACGAGTTTGAAAACGGCTCATTAGCCGCCATGGCCTCGGCTTCATGACGAAAGCGTTCGTCTTGATCGCGCTCTCGATCCAGACCTTCGTCGATACCTGTGGCGCGCAAGGAGTGGTGGTAGACGTCGGCATGGAGCATTCCCCGGCGCGCGAACTCGACTCGTGCACTTGCGAGCTTGTGCAGCCGTGTGAGCATTCGGATCATCTGCCCGAGAGGCTTCTTGCGATTCGAACGGCGCCAGGGGCGCTTGACGGCCGTGATATGCTTGGACTCCGTAATGGACGAGCACAGTCCGTTTGGAGAGCCGAACAGTTGGATGCTGCGCACGTAATGGACGAGTGCATGTTGACGAGGGAGTGAGAAGCCATTGGGGCGAACTCCAACGTTCTCGAAGATCACCCGCAGTTGATGAAAGCGTCTGAGTGTTTCGCTCATGTTTTCGAGGTCGCTAGTAGTGTGAGCCGAACGTCGTGCGAGGTAGCAGAAGTCGAGGAGGGTGGAGATACATTGAATCATCTTGTCCGGAACGTAGCCCACAATCGCCGGAAGAAAGACCTGGCAGGGCACAGGGAGGAGTCAGGATTGGTGTATGCGCAGCTGTGGGTCGTGCATACCTTCATCAATGCTTTGGAGTCATTCCCTGTCCACTGCGAAAAGTTGCGGCCGTTGGGGAAGCGGCGAAGACCTGGGAAGGAGGGGGCTGCAGCAATTCTAACGGGAGCAGACCAGGTCTCAGTGAAGTACTACAACTTGTTTGAGAGTATGACACTCACCGGCGATCGATGTTGTCGAGGATCTTCTTAGCCTCTGCTTCGGTGTCGGCTGTGAGATGTATATACTGCTCTACCCAGGCCACAAGGTGGTCTTTGAAGGTGCCTTTTATCAATTGATGCAGTAGATCAGGGGTAAGTAGCTCGTGTATGTCGGCGCGTGGAAAGTACTTGGTGAAGGGCTGTAGACGTGCTTAAGTTAGCGATCGAACACAAGCGAGCGGAGTATGTGTAAATGGTCTTACGGTGACCGTGCCTACGATCCCGAATGCATCCCAAAGGAGTGTCGGATTGTACGTGTCGATCAGCGCCTCTGTAAGGTCGCGAAATCGTGGTTCACCGATACCAGCAAGTTCTTCAGGCAACGCTAGGCACCTGTGAATGCACAGCAGCGGTTGGTCAGATCGTAACCTCGAATGTGATAAAGACATCGAGATCGTGAGACTTACTTGGGACACCAGCCTTGTACGACTCCGGACAAGTATACCTGTTCCGGATAGTCGGCAATGAAGGGACCAATCTCGAAGATTGTCCGGCGAAAGTGGCCATCAGGACACTTCAGGACGTGCGGAGTCGTCATACCAGGTCGGAGAGGGTTCAATACATACGCGATTGCAGCATGATACAATTGTTTCTTGAACAAGCGGAACTCGTCACTATCTTCGTCGCCGCGTTCCCCTAAGAGTCAGTTATTAGAATAGGTGCACTACCACCATGACGACATTGGTCCGGACTAACGGAGCTCACCCTTGGCAATAGGCAGGAATGCCACCGGTGTGACGGCGTCTCGATGCGCCTTGCGCATCTCATTGTGGATGTTACCAATAAAGGTATACATGGGATGGAAGTTCTGGTTCCCGGTGCCTACCGTTACGGTAGTCTTGTCAGCACCGAGCCCCACAGGCATCAACATAGATCCGTGCGTATTCGGGTCCTCAGCAATCTTGGTCTGCATGAAATTCGGAGTGAGCGATGGAGCAGTGACAGCGACACTTACTGTACTCACAGCTTTGTCGTATGCCCACTGGCCCGAGAGCATGTTGCAGAATCGCCGCTCCGTGCCGCCGGCTGATTTCGGAATGTACTCTTGGTAAGGAACATAGTCGAAGGTGGTGGCGAAGTCGGTGCTCATGGCCATGGACTCGACGGCCTTCCGTATGTTGCGGAAGTGGAGAACATACATTTCGCGCTTCCATTTAGGGGAATTGACGTCAACGGGACCTGTGTAGCGAAAAGCCACACTGATCCATTCAGCCTCTCCATGGGGATTGTCGTCGAGAGCGGACTCCATGGCGTTTGTGTTCTCGAACAGCGGTGGAATCTCGTGGTGTCCATGAAGGATGTCTCGCGCTCGGATGACGCGCAGAAGGTGGTCGATGTCACCTTGAGAGTTCTCCATCTTCTCGTATACGAGCTCGGCGAACTCGAAAGTTGCGCGGTCAGGGAATGGGTCCCATGTGTGTGTGTCATCTCTCGGCGGCGGTGGGGTATTTGGTGGTAGTGGAACACCATCCACGGCGCATGGTAGTGCTTTGGAAATGACAGTTGTCAGATGGCCGTGCGATGTTACTACGGTGTGTGCACAAAGTACCTGTCAATTGTGGATGATAACGGAAACGTGAGGGAGGAGGACGAGGTTTGGGATGGCGGTGGTAGTGGTTCCGGTGCTGCGAGAATCCACGCAGAGTAGGGAAAGATCGTGAGCAGAGGGCACAGTAACGAGCCATAGAGAGCGAGGAGGTAAAGCTAAAACTCTGCGGAGTGCGACTCTTGTCGTTGTGAGCGCTGACTCACGGCTGGTCTGCACACACACATCCAAACAAAAAAATCACGGCCATCGCTGGTCATCGACCGCAAATCCATCCAATCCACTGCTACAGGTCTCTCCTTGCCATCACTATCCCCCTCGAGCAGATCGACACGCTCATTGGCGGCGAGGCTCAACCATGCCCCAGAAAGCTAGCGGAGCCAAATCGTCCGGCGTACGCGCAACGGCAGATGACTCAGCTCCGCCCTCCGACGGTGAAGCACCACAGGTGTGTATTGACGAAAAGTTGAATGACGAACACGTACCTTATATGATATATCGTTTTAGGGTTCCATCAGTGACAGTGCCGCTTCAAACCAGCGGTACGACATGCGCCCGAAGACCCGTGGAAGACGCCCAGGTGTCGACGCTGGTCTGGCGAGAAGGACCAAGGAAGAGATCGCTAGTCAAGCCCAGAAGAAGAGGGACAAGGAGCAAGAGAAAGTGAGAAAGAAGCACGCAGCTGAAGAACTCGTCAAGGTCGGAATCAAACACATTGCGGCTATGCAGAACGAAAAGGCTCGAGTGGAAGAAGAGAGTCGAGCCCATAATTACAATCCGCCAGATTCTCCAACAGAACTGCAGGATGGGCAAGAAGAAGGTGAGTGCGCAAGAGACGATGTTTCAATAGCCGAGTGTTGTTGTACTTCATTGGCGTCCGAACTGCTTCTTTTGGGCAGGTGATTGCCGGACAGATGGAGACCATTCACACACGATTTGGGCGCGCTGACAGCAAGCCGCTCAGCATCCGGCTACGTGTTTCGCTCTCTCTCTCTCTCTCTCATCCTGCTCTCACCCCTTGCACTATGATCTCGACTGACACTGTCGTCTCCTGGTGCTTGTAGCCCCATCGCGATCTTCAACCGCCGAGCATACAGGCTTCAACCTCGATCATCAAGAACAGTGGGAGTTGGAGCAGGAGCAGGAGCACGAGTCGAGCGATGAGGAGTCCGAGTCCTTCGATGCTCTGCCCCTCAAGGCCAAATCATCTACGAAGGTGTGTATCCAACCCGAATACCAATCCCCGGGATTATCCATGCATCTTTCGTCCAATTAACATGGACCCCAAGGCCCCGTCCAACACATCGAAGGCCCTTGAGACGGCGTCGAAGGCGAGTGCAGCCAAAGGGAAGGTACGTGTCTATGTACCTCTGCAGATATTCGACACAGGGTCTAATAGTCGGATGAATCGTACCAGTCCATGACCGAAGCCCAAAAGAAGAAAATGCGAGTCGCTGAAGCCCGTAAGACGCTGGAGTTTGCGCGAGACATGGGCAGTGGTACACGGAAACGGCATGCGGACGCAAACAGGTAGCAGCTAATATACCACCACAATATCACCCTATCTCACTCGTGTTACAGCTCTTCCTCTGCCTCCAAGAAGAGCAAGAACACACATGGCGACGTGTTCACTTCCGACTATCGCAAACGCCTTCGAGAGGCAGCAGGTCTTGCAACACCAACACTGAAGACGCCACAGGCCTCATCGTCGAACGGAAATCCGACGTTTCTTCAGTTCGAGGACAAGGCCCCCGAGCCAGCACGCGATCCGGGGAGCCCCAACCGTAGTCCATACAAAGATCCCTTCACTCTCATGTTCGACGACGATCTCCGTGTCGCGCCCGTGTCATCGCATCACAAGAACCCCCGTCCAAAGCCTCGCGGGCCTCCAGCGCCCCCATCGGACGAGGAGATCGGAGGATTCGACGATAACGAAGTCATGACGTCCCGCCGCTCAGTGCGCACAGGCATGAACACTGTATGTCTTTACCCTCACCCACCGTCTTCGCGTTTTCTCATGTATCTGGGCAGCTCGTTGGCTTGATGCCAGACGCGGAGATCTCAGGCGACGCCGTCGTCGACAGCACGAGAAAAGCCAAAAAGCCACGTGCCGCGAAGACTCATGTGCCGAGCGAGAAATCGCGAGGATTTGACGCGTTGCCTGACTGGATCAAGCTGACGATGAGCACTAAGATTGTCCCCTCGCTCATCCGGTTCTACGGGGCTCGCAATGACCCGTGGGACCTCGACGATGTCACGAACGACGTGTATTTGAAGACTCTACGCGCGCTCGTCAAGAAGTTCCATCCGTACGTTGGATGTGACATAACCCGGGGACACAAGATTTATCAATATGTCAGTGAATCACGTCTCTACCGTCTAGATCTATTGCTCAGTGCTCATATAACTCACCCGTGCCATGTCGTTACGCATACAGTCACGACAGCAAGTGTATGAGTGGCGCCAAGGATTTCAGAGCTTCGCCATAAAGCTCCTCGTTCTTGAGATCGACAAGAAACGGCTCACAAATCGAGGCGCCATCCGTATCTGGTCGAAGAACGCTGTCATGCGTGGCAGTGAAGCCCTCTACAGCGAACCGAACATTTCAGTGAGTTTGTCAATGTCTCGTCGGGTCTACATCAGTACTTCGGGAAATGTCATAACTCAACTTAATGAGGCGCTAAGTTGAGTAAGATGACATATGACCGTAAGGGGGCGGGCGCTTCCGCACAGCCACAGTGGCAGATATGAGCCTGCTCGATGCTCACTCGCGCATGGGCTATAGCACCTCAACCATACCTCGGAATTTCGCGAAATTATGCAGAACACACCGCGAAGACCAAACGAACAGGCATGCAAAAAATGAGTCCAATCGACTGAGTGGTGGGTGAGCGCTCGTCGACTTTTCGCTCCCAGCCAAAACGGCATAAGTTGATTAAGTCCTTTAAGTTCTTAAGACATTTCCCGAAGTACTGATGTAGTCTCCTCACCATCGCCATAGGAACCTGCTCTCGCTCGCGGTGCCATGCAATCGCCATATCTAGTATGGCTACTCGGATACCATCTATTCATGTCTCAAGGCGCACTCGTGAAGACAGAATATCCTGTTGGCGCCCTTGCCCTCGCTGGTGTCGCGGTGCGTAGAACATACACTCATATAGAAGTAGTACTGAATTGGATGCAGATCTCTCGTGCATTCAAGATGTACGAAACGGGCAGCTTTGTAGCTGATGAGGACGAGTTTGCGAAGAAGTACGTGCAGGGGCGGACCCACAAGATGAGGCAGGGATCTGTAGCAGGGCTGCTATCCCGGGCACATCGTTTCGACGACCTCGTCGAAAGCGCGTTGGAGATTGTCCCGAAAGTTGAGACGATGCTACGCAAGGACTCGAAGGGTAAGGGAGTTGCCGATGCTGCATCCGATGACGATATGTACTTGGCCGTAGATCCTCCCACTTCGCCGATACAAGAGTGGTAATATAAGTACAGTGTATCCCATATAGCTCGACACTTCCAAACACTCGCATCTAACCGTTTTCCATTGTACTATGACTGCCCGGTATATTCCTACTACCGCTCTGGGCTAAGTGTCCTGAGACTACTGACCACTCCGATTGACCCTCTACTGCGCCCTGAGACAACACTCCTGAGAGCTCGACCCCTGATGGGTACTGAAGAGCACTGAGAGTCCTGTCTCAGGGCTCTCAGTGTGGTTGCAGGTCTTCTGATGAAAGACGACGTGAAGATACTGGGCACGTACCCGACCGTCATCGGCGAGATCGGAATTACATACGACATGGACGGGAAGAAGGCGCACGGATGGACGGACGGCGGCAAGTACAAGGGCGACTTCTCGAGCCAGCAGAAGGCGCTCGACGCGAGCATGAACGCCGCCGACGGGCCTAATGCGCTCAACTACACGATCTGGAACTATTGTCCGGACAACTCTCACGAGTGGGGCGACGGGTGGAATATGGAGGACCTGAGTATCTGGAGCGAGAACGACCTGAAGCCGACGGCGCAGTACCGGATGGGCTTGAGCGACTCGTCGTCCGCCGTCCTGCTCAAGAAGGGCCATGCATCCTTCGCCCAGTCTGCGGCCGCCTCGAGCGTGTCCCTCGCTACTCTTACACAAGGGGAGAGTCCGTCTGACGAGGATACGGTCGTATCGAAGCTGCCATCGTCGGCTCTCCCCGTCTCGAGCCGGGACAACCTCTACGAGTTCCTCACCGACGGGGCGCGCGCAGCCAAGGCGTTCTGCCGTCCCTACCCTACCGCTGTCGTCGGTGTCCCCACCAATATCCAGTTCGACATCTCGAAGGCCGAGTTCAAGCTCACCGTGCGCGTGCGACCTGAAGACGCGCCTCGAAGCGAGCGCTTGTGCCTCTCATCCTCAGAGTTGCGCAGCCCGGACGAGGCGGAGCTCCCCACCGAGATCTATGTGCCGGTCATTCACTTCGCGAGCGACGAGCTGCTGTCGGACACGCAGCAGGAACAGTCCCCCGTGCTCGGATCCATCACGCCGAGCGTTGTAGACGATCTGCCATCGAAGTCCTCAGATGACTTCTCGCGATCCCCATACCCTGACGCTGCGGACCCGATGCGGTTAGTAACGGCTGACTCGCCACTGCTCTCTCTGAACGTCAACGTCTCAGAGGGACGGTGGAGCGTGTCCGGCCAGACGCTGAAGTGGTGGTACCCTGTCCCGTCGAGCGGTGCCCCACGCGAGTACACTATCGTCATCAAGCGGGCGGGCGGGACGATCAAGACCGCTGAGGAGGAGTCGCGCTCGTGTACGTCTCTTGTGAGCTGGTGCTTGGATGGATGCTGCGCCATCATGTAGACTTGTTGTGCTTCACCATCTCGCTTGTCGCTCTCGCTCTCGCCTGTGTCCTGTAGTCTAGTCTGGTTGGATTCGTGACTGTACCATATACACGCATTGCAATGGATTCCGGATTCTACGCATTCAGCTCTGACGTGGGGAAGATGGCATTCTCTTCCACGGGCTGACGGTAAGTCTATCTCTACAGATCGCTATCTGCGTTGTGCACAATGCTATCTAATACTTGCGTGGAGAGAGACACCAAAAGTTAAATCGGACTGACGTCCTCGTGCACGGCGGATCGACGAATGTCGGAAGCGTGCGCGTGAAGGCTGCAACGTGGTCTGCGCGTGTGATTCATTCTGATCTCCTATATAATGTGCAGGAGCTTCAGATCCTCGGTTTGCTCAAGTCCAAGGCCTTCTCACAAACTGGTACGAGTTCGACCTCTGATGCTCGATATTAGACTGAAATATTTTTCTGCGCTTCTACCTCTACAGGTTGTAAACGATGACAATGGCGCAGTCTGGATCTCAATCTCAATTGAACCTTGTCGCCTCGCGATACCTCGATGTCCTAGGGTCAAATCTGCCCATCGATGAGCGGGTATCGCTCAGCAAGCTCTCTCCTAGCGACGTGCCCGCGTGGGCCGATGCTCATATCGAGGAGTACAATGCTCGACTCGAGGACTATTGGAAACGTATCAAGGAGATGGAAGGTTATATTGCCACTTTCGGCTCATTGCGAAACACACAGTCCCCCATTCATGTCCTGCCCTCCGAGCTACTGGTCAAAATCTTCGTCTATGCATGCACCACTTGGCGCGAGCTCCGCATTGCGCGAGTGCAATAGAGAGCGAGCTTCCCCACCACGATCTGACCGCGGATCGGTTCCTTCGAGTCGCGCTCGCAAAATCTGGCAGTCTTCCCCTAACACTCGCCCCAGTGCACAGCTTCTATATGGCGTGGAAAATCCTCTCTCCTCATTCCTTCCGATTGGTGTCTCTCACCGTGCACTCACAGGAAGACGGTCAAGCCGGCACGCTTGCGAAGGCACTATCCTCAAGTAGCTTACTCAACCTGCGCACCCTCCGAGTCGAAGTGACATACAGAAATCGCTTGATGCAGCCTGCACGGCTCTCGCTCGATTCCCGATACCTTCCCCAATTACGCGAGCTGTACATCAACGGCGTCCTCCTGACGTCCTCGTCGACGGTCAGCACTCTCGAAGATCTAACGATCATCGGCGAAGTGCGTGACCCCTGGCACGTCCTCGGTCGGGTCTTGCAACGGTGCGTTGCTCTAAAAACGCTCACCTTGCTTTCTACGATGCCGGCAACATGGGAGGATGACGCCGACTCGTACGACGCGGATCTGCAAGCCGTGAGCCTCCCGCAGCTGCGCAGACTGGCCCTTCGGGACGAAGCGGACCTCTTGCGGATAATGCTTCGCTGTCTCCATATCCCTTCGTCGACCCCGGTCAGCATCGTCATGATGGAGGACTGGAGCGATTCTAAAACCTTCCTAGACGCTGTACCGGACGACTACATGCAACGGTTCCACACGCAGCCTCCCATCGACCGTCTGCACTTCAACCGAGACCATTGGCGCTACTCGAAAGATATCATTGCGCGGTGCTACGCCGGAAGTCAGGAGCGGTTGCACACAGCGGCTTACCTCTATGACGAACGCACTATACACGGATTCCTCGAGCCGCTATTCGGAGCATGCGAGCATGGCGCTCTGCACACGCTCGCGATCGACACCATGGACACCGAGCTCCAGCTCACGTGGTGGAATCCTCTGTTCCAGCGGCTCCCCCACCTCCGTCGACTCGAGCTCTTCGGCCGGACGGCGCACGTCGTCAGAGTACACTTCGCTGCGACTTTCCTGCGAAATTGCGGCAACCACCATCCCGATACGGGGTCGAGTGGTTTGACGTTGGCATGGGTAGTGCCAGGAGATGCGGACGAGGCAGACGTGCTCCTCGGCCTCGACGCTCTTGCATCCGTTCTAGAGGACGCTATCACGCCATGCGCAAGACTCACGACGGGCAATGGACAAAGCTCCCCACCGGAATAGGCGTGGAAAAGGCTCGGAGAATGGTCTCCTGTCGCCAGCCTAGTTCCGGACCAGAAAATGCAAAGGATTCCCGCTTATGTAACATTAATGCCCACTACCTTGAAGGGCTTCAAAGCGTTGTTTACTTCGCTCTAATGTCACGTAAGCAGAATCCTTTGAATATTCTGGTCCAGAACTAGTAGCCTGGCGGCAGGAGTCCAGTTGTAGTGATTTTTCACGCCTTTTCCGGGGAGGAGCATCTGCCTTTGCCCGTCGTGACTGGAGCTTTATGCTGCGAAGCCGAGCAAGATGAAGGAGGAGTTCCAGAGCCTCGCTGCGATACCAACTGACCCGGACTTGTTCAGGACGGTCGCTGCACCGATCCTGCCACGGCTTTCGAGCCTCGTAGACGTCTTGACAATCCACTAGGAGGACAATTGGAGCTTTAGGCCGCATGCTGAGCGACCCGGCCGAATACCCAGACTCAGATCTACTCAGGATGTTCTCCGAGCCGGTCCTGCCATGCATGTCGAGTCTGTTAGACGTCCTGATGCTCTATTAAGCTTAGACATGTCAGTGCGCTCTTTATACGTGACTTGTATCGTGGAAACCAAGCTGATACAAAGTTGCGACTTGTCTGACATAGCACCGAGTCTTTGTATTGTCAGATACAACAACAGCCACCTTGTTCCCATGCATAACGAGGGATCTGTACGCCCACGGCCATGGCATGACTGTGGCAGCGGGTAAGAGATGAAAAGAAAGGTGCCTAAATCTGTCTTACCGTGTGCATGACATGAGAGGTATAGCCGCTAGTCCCGGCGGTTATGCGTTGCTTTATAGTGAGTACAACAATCTACTGTCGAAGCAACTTGTCCTTTCACCCTTTTACTGGTATATATCCCTGCGACTTGTGCACCTGTGACTGGCTCAAACTCGCCAGGCTCACCAATAGGTCAGAGATCTGCATAACGGTCGATGACCCTTAAGGAGCCAACTCACGCAAATATCGTTTCACAGATAACCTATCAATGTCTGTGTCGGATTTCCCAATCCTTCAGAGCCATACAACCCCGAACGTGCAACATCCCGAAGCTCTCATATTCGTCTCAAGCCTACCCATCGATGAACAGGCCTCCTTCAGCCAGATCTCCCCAGCGCAGTCCTCGGTTGGGCCGATGCTCAAGTTGAGGACTATCAGAGACGCATCGAAGCATTGATGCGTCACATCACCACGCTCCGTTCTATCCACAACTCTCAGTCGCCAATCCATGCTCTCCCGTCTCATGTGATGAAGTATATTCTGGTGCTAGCCGCTCGCCCAAACCTACACGTTACACGGGTCTGTCGCTTCTGGCTCGTACCGTCCACGCGCAACCCATATTTTTGGGCAAACGTGCTACAGTATCAGAATCTGCGTTTGCCGCAGGTGCACGGGAAGTTCCTCAAGGCTATTGTCGCGAAGACCGCATCGATCCCCCTCCATCTCACCATCTCATATGATTTCGCGAAGTGGTAGCGCATCGTCTCTCCCCAAATCTCATCCAGGATGGCGTCCTTGACAGTCACTCTAGATGCTGAAGCGCAGGTCGATGCCTTTGCCACCGCGTTATCCTCGGGCGGTCTGCATGCTCTCCGAGATCTCCGAGCATCCTTTACCCGTATATACGATTCTCCGTCTGGGCTCCCGCTCGATACCCAGTATCTTCCTCATCTCCGTAAGCTGCACATCCACGGCATACTCCTCTCCAATCAGTTCACTCTCAGTTATCTGGAAGCCCTCACAATAGGCGGGCGAGTGCGTGGGTATCAGTGCCTTATTCGGGCGCTGAGAACCTCTTCTGGTGCCCTACAGACTCTCGAGCTGCAACACTTGTGCATCATAATGCTCACACCTTCAATGAAAAACGACAGTGGCCATTCAGAGCTACAAGGTCTCCACTTCCCACAGTTGCGGACATTCACCTCGGTGGGCTCGATCTTCCAGATGCCCTTCTGTCTCCATCTTCTTCCGTCCACCTCGCTCAGCATCATCCTGGACTCTTCCGAAAGACAATGTCTAGGCATATACATTCCATCCAAGTACTTGACGGAGCCATTCCATCCAAGTACTTGACGGAGCGGTACCACAAGATGGGGCCGTTGCCTGACCGTCTCTATCTCAAACCTACAAGTCTCCCAGGACTAGCCGAGGCTCGTTGCTACGCCGGAGCTCGGGAGCTCTTGCATATCATAGCATATGCATCGTCGAAGGGACCACCCACATTCACGATCTCCCGACCGCCATACTCCTACGCAGACAACGCCGGCATATCAGATGGATTCTTGCGCCCTCTGTCCTATGCACTCAATCATGACTCCTTGTCCTCTTTGACCGTCGACATCCCCTCCGACAAAGAAGCTCCGGACGACTCATGGTGCATTGAGCTATTCGATGTATACCGGACCCGTCGACTCGAAATCCTCAGCCGACTCTCGTCGAGCACATACGAACAGGCCTTGAGATTCAGAAGGCTCCTCACGCATCACTTCCTCGATAAGAATGGCGGCCATGGTCAAGACGAGGACTCCGACCTACCCCTGACATTGGCTTGGGTGGTCCACCTCAGCCATGACTCGGACCACGGGGTCGCCGGAGCAGGCGTGGTCTCCGAGCTTGACAGTCTGATGCCTATCCTGATGCATAGCTCTCAGCGGAAGCTGCGGTTGGAACTGTATGCCGCGAAGCCTATTATCGCATCGTTCCGGAGTCTCGCTGGAGTGCCCACAGACCCTGATGCATTGTGGGATGTCGCTGCAGCCATCCTAGGGCGCATAGAGAAGCTTGTAGATCAATTGACTGTACACTAAGTCGTCGAGGT
This sequence comes from Daedaleopsis sinensis, assembly GCA_033807695.1. Classification (NCBI taxonomy): domain Eukaryota; kingdom Fungi; phylum Basidiomycota; class Agaricomycetes; order Polyporales; family Polyporaceae; genus Daedaleopsis; species Daedaleopsis sinensis. The sequence goes on from CM066301.1 coordinate 556,585, forward strand.
ACGCTTCAGTTCTGTGATAGTAACGGATGCTCGCTGACTCATGTTGCTCACGTCCTGTGCACACAACAGAAACATGAGCGTGCTATTTCCCAGTTGTCGGTGATAGACCAACGTTAACATGATCAACCGTACTACGAACCTGTGAGGCGCCTGCACACTGCGTAATAGCATCGAGGAGCATAACGTACGCACTATTAATTGGTACACGTGCAATTGTATGATGTTACAGATAGGCTCTATCATCGACGATGAGAGCGGAGAAATGAGTGTGGTCGCACATCGTGCGAAGGAACGAAGGGATGCATCCTCTCGGATGCACCCTCACGTCTTGACCGTGCGATCCCGCAACACCGGTCGTCGTCCTCGCGGGCTCCAGGTCCCGCGTCTCGCTCACAACGTCTTCGTGATGGCGACAGAGAAATCGCTGAAGAACACATCCTGGTCTTTTGGCGACGCCCAGGACTTGTCTCCTCCTGCCGCACACAAAGCAGAAAATCAATCAGCGGACTGTCTCGCAACTGCACAAACGCGCAGGGCGGAGCGCTGACTCACCGCCGAAGAACGTCTGCATCTGGATCCCCCGGATGCGACCCTCGCTCGCCGTCCGCAGCACCAGGCCGGGGACGGTAAACTTGGACTCGCCGTCGACGAACAGCTCGAGCTCGCCGTTCGCCTGCCCGACATCGTTCATCAGCACGCGCTGGCCGATCGTGGTCCGCTGTCCCGGCTTGAACGCGAAGCTCCCGCGCCCGACGGACGCGCCGAAGACGTCGTTGCAGTCCGACAGCGGGGGCACGTCGCACACTGCCTTGTTCTCCTCGGAGCTCGGAGGGAGGTACGTGTAGAGCTCGCCCGCACCCTCGCGGCGCCACATGAAGCGCGCGGAGAAGCAGCCATCATCGCGACGGCCACCCGAGCAGGAGACGGCCTCATCGTCGCTGTTGCCTCCATCTGAAATTGATCGGTCAGTGAGTGGAAGACAACGCGGGATGATAGATGGGACATACAGAGACCGGGCAGCTTGCCTCCCTTGACGAAATCAAAGCCGTCAGGAAACAGGACGGAGTACGAGAAGGTGGCAGGGACAAAAGGTGCCACAAGAGATGCCATGATCATGGGCTGAGAGAAAGGTACGACCTGGTACGACCACCCGGCAGACGCTCGAGTAAAGAACAAGAGCGCTTTAGCTCCTGTTTCGGTGATTTGATTGTTTCCTGCATAAACGCTAGTGTTCCTATACGTCAGAACAAGCTCACAAGACAAAAGCTACTGACTGTCATTGTGAAAGGTCCTTCCTCAAGCACGTAAAATCGCAGATGTCGCAGTACCCCGTGTGGTCACGCTCGAGGCTATCGTTCGCAACAGGCTCGCAGGAGATCCTACAGAACCATGAGTAGCATTAGGCTCATCTCCACACCTGACGCAGCAACGCGCTCACCATGATCCCCTGGACCGTTCACTCACCGGAGATGCATAGCAATGAGACAAATTGCGCCCATACAGGGTGGAGAGCGACGCTTACATCGTCGCCACCTGACCTGATGCGCCGGCGTACTTCCGGGGATGGTGTTCGCAATACACTGCTTCAAGCATCCTCCTTGGCACGCAAGCATCGCCATGTCGGTGTCGCACCCTCGCGCCCAAGGGCGGCTGTCGGTCCATCCACCAAATTCGATTGACGGTGGTAGTCGGATATCATAGCTGTTGTACGACGGGAGACAGACGCACTGTTGGCGCGCCGTGCGCGGGATGCTTTGCCGGCAAGAGCATGAGGTTCAAGACACACGCGCCGCGCCAGATCACATCGTTGCTTGCTTCAACTTGCATCAGTTTTCGAACAACACGGCTGGTAGCTGTGGCATGCGCACAGCAAGCAGGCGCAAGCCTCGCTGATAGGTCAAACAAGTGGCCCGCATATTTGATCGTTGAAGCTTGAACGCCGACCTGTATTCCTCATTATATACATTACGACGGTGAGATGATAACTCACCACCGTTTCGTGGATTCGAGGCATCGATGAATTCTGCCAGTCGTCGTGAGTTCGGACGAAGAGACATACCGCCAGCACTGGGGACCATCCGCGCAATTTTGCGTAGATATTCGAGTGAGAAACGGCTCGTCAGGATATATGTCTTACGCTGCTTGTGAAGCACACTGGCCCGGAGAAATGATGTAGTGGCTTGTAGTTCGAGTTCAAGATGCGCTGGCCAATTGGCGCTGGCATCAAATTGAAAGTTTCTGAAAGTAGTCTGACCCTAACCCTAAGGACTCCATGTCAACCATTAATATTAATATTTGTACTCCAGTGCCTGCGACCTTCAAGTTGTCTGAGAGTCAAGCTGGTTGGATATGATCAAGCACATTTGAGATGTGAGCGTGATGGAAAGTGACTGCTGGCTCACCAGGTACGAGTGCGCAGCTCTGGAGTAACTGTGGGAAAGTGCTCCACACTTGCGCACGAGGACTCCGACTCGAGTCTCGGACACGGTTCATGAGAAATCCATAAGCACCTTCGTTATGGCAACATGCTACAGCAGTGTGGTGATACAAGTGCAACAAGTCTAGACCCGGAGTAAGTTAAACACGGCCCTTACGAGATGATGATAAAAGATAGAATAGATAAGCCTTGATAGATCCCCGCCGGAGAGAAAAGGAAGACAGTCGACCACGAGTCGGTCGGAACTTGAAGAACGAGATGGGCACTCCGCCTGGGACCCCATAAAATTTACCCTCGTCTTCATAGCGTTTCCGTAATAGCGACCGAGAAATCCGAGAAGTAGACGTCCTGGTCCTTCGGCGAGGCCCATGAGGAGTCTGACCCTGTGAGCAACGAGTCTATCAGCTTTCCATCCCAACGACGCCCAATCCAGAAGTTGTCCCAGAATTCAAACATGCGGCACCGAAATCGGCACACACCAGCTGATCCGTGCAGTCGCGGCTCGCCCACAGAGTGCGGAGACAAGTGGGGCCGTGGCCTTAGATAGCAGGAAGGCCCTACTCACCTCCAAAGAACGTCTGCATCTGCATCCCACGGATCCGCCCCGAGGAGCTGTCCCGGAGGACGAGGCCTCCAACGGAGAACATGCTCTTTCCGGCCACGAATAGCTCGATCTCGCCGTTCGCCTTTCCGGCGTCGTTTAGTTTCACCCGCTGGCCGATCGTCGTGCGTGCGCCGGTCTTGAACATGAACGAGCCGCGGCCGACCGACGCCCCGTAGACGTCGTTGCAGGTCGAGAACGGGGGCACGTCGCACACCGCCTCGTTCTCGTCGAAGTCGGGCGGGAGGTACGTGTAGAGCTCGCCGGCACCGGCGGTGCGCCACATGAAGCGCACCGAGAAGCAACCGTCGTCGCGCCGGCCTCCGGAGCACGACAGCGCCTCGCTGTCGCTGTCTCCACCGTCTGTGAAAATAGGTTGTGAGCGGGACCGCGACGAAGCAGACGTGGGGAGGGCGACGTACACAGGCCCGGGAGCTTGCCGCCCTTCACGAAGTCGAACCCGGATGGGAAATATACGTCGTAGCTGAGCGTGGCCTCCTTCGCGGTCGTGAGATCAACGTCTGCCGGGCCCGGGGCGTAGAAGGAGAATCCGCCCTGCGGGCTGTGGGAGAACGTGTACGACCCCTTGGGGTAGTGTGCCTGCATCGACTTCTTGCCGTCGGGCGCAGTAACATAGTTGTGCGAGAGGGCGGTGATCTGGTTGTGCAGGCGGAACGTGGAGTCGGAGAGGGGGTCCGCCTCGGGGAGGCTGGGGTTCGTCGTCCAGTACTTGAGCTGCGGGCTGACGGGGAACAGCGAGCTGGCTACGCTAGCACGGGTGGTGAGATTGGACGTCGGGAGAGCCAGGGCGCATACAGGGCAAGCAAGGACACCTGCGGAGGCCAACAAAGCAGCGACGACGGTCGAAGACATGGTGAGGAGAGTGAGTTACACTGGAGAGGGAGGTGTCAGGCTGGATGTGTTCGCTGAGCATAAGTCTGGAGAACATACCCATTTTATACACGAGGACAAATACCCCTCGCGCTCGGAGTAAAGGGAACAAGCTGAGTCGACCGCATGTGCACGGTTCGGGGCGTGAACGTCTTGCATGTGGTAGCAACGCGTGCTCATGTCCTGACATAGCTGAACAAGGTTCAGGGTGCAATGGACTTGAATGAACCCGAAACAGTCCTGGTGCCGCCGTGCCGCATGCGATCGTCGACAGAGGGCAAGCCATCGGATGCATTTTTGTGTCCAAATCGTAGCGGAATATCCGGGCGCGAGCTAAGACCGGTGGGAGCTGTGGGGGACAGAAGTCAATCTCCACGCACCTTATTTGGTGGAGATGGCTAGTTTGGGGCGCCGGGAAGGGGAACACGCCGAGCGCGGTCGTGTATCGTATAGCACCGAAGAGGCCAATAGCGCGCCGAGGCGTTGAGGAACTAATAAGTGTGCATGTGGTAGAGCCGGTCGGTCTGGCCCTAAGTTTGGCACGATGCAATCTGCAGTTGCTATGCAGCCGTAATTCTCCATTTACGAGGGCACGATGTGTTCTTTCACATACCTCCTCGCATGTTGTGTCTATAGCGAAGGATTAATTGGATATGAGGTATGAATGTTATCTTGAATGGCGCGGTCGGCTTGGATGCATCGATGATACGGCGGTCAGGCTTCCACTGGTCCGACGAGTCTGCGAATTGCTGGCACGGAACTATACGCGAGCACTATAAATTTCAACAGTACTTCATTAGCTGGTAGACATTGACATTGACTATCACTCAGGTACTAGTAGTACTCACAGAACACTTGTTAACTCGAGTGGATGTGAGGTGATCGCTTTGCGCAGCGGCGGCATCGCGAATTGGAAGAGATCATCAGCGTCGCCGACAGCGTGGGAAGATAGTTGTTACATAATCCCCGGGCGCAAGAGGGAAAAATATGCATCCGCCGGGAGTCGAACCCGGAGCTAGGCCATGGGAAGACCCAATGTTACCGCTACACCACGAATGCTTATTGATTGTCGCAATATTCTCTAAATGGTTTCGTGCGCTGTCAAGGATTCAAACCACTCATTTCCTGAAGTTAACTTCCTGGCACTGGACACTGTATTAGTAGTAGTACTCAGTACTACTTACTACCTCCTCCTACCTCCTCCCACCTTCATTCTGCCCTTGGCTCGACGAATCATACAATGAAGAGAAGTGCTATCAAGAACCTCCAAACCCTCGCTCGGCAGAGTCCACATAATTCTAGAGTAACTATTTATGACCCAGCCGACCTCAGCCAAGAAGCAGAATCTACTTCGAGTATCGCCGCTGCGGTCCGGCGTTCGAAAAGGCTGAGAGCTCCTTCCGAAACTGACAATGTTACCTTGGAAGATGAACGAAATACGGCAAAAAGGGTCAAGATTGTAGCAAAAAGCGAGGAAATAACAAACACGTCGACGAAGCGGGTCAACTCGAGCTCTCCCCGTAAACCCAAACCGATACCCACAGCACTCGAGACACCTCACCCAGCACCTGTACAGTGGCGCGAGACATATGACACCATCAAACGCATGCGCGAGAGCATCGTTGCCCCGGTCGACACCATGGGATGCGACAGGGCTCAGCTGAAAGAGGCTGATCCTAAGGTTGCGTCCGCTTCCTGCAACCCGTGTGCTATCATCTGACATGAACACTATGCCAGAACCAGCGTTTTTCGACCCTCGTCTCCCTCATGCTCTCGTCCCAGACGAAGGACGAGGTCACGGACGCCGCCGTGGCCAAGCTGCGCGAGGCCGTCGGCGGAACGTTGTCCATCGACGCCGTCATCAACGCCGACGAAAGCGCTATCGCAGATGCCATATGCAAGGTCGGCTTCTGGCGGCGTAAGACCCAGTGAGAGGTGCCGTGCTGACGTCTGCGGGGCAGTGGTGCTGAACATGCGTCCAGGTACATCAAGCAGGCGGCACAGAAGCTGCACGACGAGTTCTGCAGCGACGTGCCCAAGACCGTAGATGAACTTTGCTCCCTCCCCGGCGTGGGCCCCAAGATGGCCTTCCTGGCTCTGCAGGTGGCATGGAAGTTGTGCGTGTGCTTTTCCCCCTGATGATATCATCGCAAGTATGGGCTCACGCATGGTCCGCAGAAACGCCGGCATTGGCGTGGACGTGCACGTCCACCGGATCACCAACAGGCTCGGGTGGCACAAGCCACCGACGAAAACGCCAGAGCAGACGCGGTAAACTCGCCGGTCGTGGCTCGTTGACGACTCCACACTGATCAATCATCTGCCTGGTAGGCTCAACTTACAATCCTGGCTGCCTCACGAGCTCCATCCGGAAATCAACCACCTGCTAGTCGGCTTTGGCCAGGTGAGCTGCGTCCATGTGCCAATTCAATCCTTGTCTGTCTGCGTGCTTTCCCGATATGCTGACCGGTCCGCTTTGCAGACCATCTGCGCGCCAGTCGGACCGAAGTGTGACCAGTGCGCACTGAGCGAGGGACTGTGTCCCAGCGCACGTACGGTCGTCAGGGGCAAGAGCGGGAGCAAGAAGACTACGCTACTGTCCACCCCTTGCGATACCGAGAGCGGGCCGAAGATAGAAGTCAAATTTGAAGAGGAAGACCACACGGTCGAACTGCAGACCACATTGGCATCACCGCCCACCTCGCTCGAAGAAGCTGATCATGTGAAGAACGAGTTTGCACCCTAGCCCCTTGCTCCATGTGGATTTGCCTAGTGGAATATACCCGCTCTTCTCTCCCCGGCCGTACGCGTCGTTTGATTCTCCCGTATTCTTGACATATAGATCTACTCGTGTGTCCTCTACAGCAGGTTCAGGGACATATCCCAGAAGCCCTTTTCCAGCCCGGTGCACTTCTCCCAGATCGCGCACCACTCCTTGAATCGGTGCGTGTTTGGCGGGTCTGCCACTGCGAGCGCCTCGATGGTATCTGACAACAACGGGGCGGTAAGTGCCACGCACGCGTATGCGGGAGACAGAACATGCACGCACCTATCCCGAGCTTCACCGCGCCCTGGTAGTGCTCTCCGGAATAGTCCTCGATCCACCGCAGGTAGACGTTGCCGTCCAGCTTGACCCAGCTGTCCGCTTTCGCCGCCTCCTTCTTCAGCCACAGCCCGACCTCGCCGTATCCGAGCAGACACGCCGCGAGGGCCATGATGAGCTTCGCGCTATCGCCTGACAACCCGCGCGTGTGGTCAGTGCGCGTGCCCCGGCCACGACTCGAACTGTACACTGGGAACGCGCTGACCTTGCAGACCGACGTCAAGCAGGTATGCGCCGTATGCCGTTGTGGACGGGCTCTCGACTGTCGCTGCGAGCTCGGCTTCGGTAATACCCCACTTGGCGCAGAAGGACTTGTGCGTCGCGACTTCGTTGATGACGTTCACGATCGTCTGCGTTGCCGACTGGATCGAGCTGTATGTAGAGGACTTGGCGACAAGGAGACTGCAAGATTCCCGTGAGCCACAGCACAGCACGCCTCCAGGCTGTGATCAGGCAGCAAGCCTACCCGTATGCTCGAGCGTAGTACCTGAGGTACAGGTAGTCTTGTCTGTCGACAGCAGTCAGTGCGGTCCGTGCTAACGTTTGAGGAGAGCACGTACTTGATGAAGTGTATAAAACACTCTCTGGGCAGCGTGCCTCGCGCTAGTTGCTTGACAAACTCGTGCTCGACATACTCTTTCCATGTCTGCTTTGCCGACTGGATAAGCATGCGAGTAAGCGGGTGAGGATTGCCCGCAGTCGGCCTGCATCGTTCTGTCAGGCACGTATAGCTCATGTATTGCAGTACAGGACGTACGGGGGCACCATCCTGGGGATCAGCGCATGCATGTGGTTCAACGGGCCGTGTCCTTTGCCCATCGGGAACGCAGTCTCGATCCCGATGTGCGTGAACACCGTCGCCTGCCGCGTCGCCTCGACCACTGCGTCTCACCGTTCAGTCACAGCGCCTGCCACCGAACAGGGCCACTCACAAGACTCGCCCTTGCTCAACACCGCAGCGATGGCAGCCGAGAGCGTGCATCCGGTCCCGTGCGTGCTCCTCGACTCGATTCTCGGACTCACGAACAGCGTGACCTGCTCGCGCTCGCACAGAACGTCCACCACCACCGGGCGCGCCGAGAGGTCGGTCTCGTTCACCTGCAGGATTTCCATGTTGTCCTCGAGGCAGTTCTCCAGCACGACCGCCACTTCGGGCTGCGCTGCGGACAGCCGCTGCACATCTGCAAGCGTCAGGCTGACGTGCCCGCCCTTGACCAGCACGGCTCTGGGCCCGAGCGCGAGCAGCCGCCCCGATGCGGCGACCATGTCCTCGAGCGTGTCGATCGTGCCGGGCTGTTGGGAGAGCAGCAGCTCCGCCTCGGGCTTGTTGGGCGTGACGAGCGTCGCGAGCGGAAAGAGCTCCTCGACCATCGTCTGGATCGCGTCCGGGTGGAGGAGGGAGTGCCCCGACGTCGAGATGGCGACAGGGTCCACGACGAGGGGCGGGATCTGCGCTTGCGACACAGCGCCGTAGTGCGCCTTGAGCGTGCGTGCGACCCTGCGCACGTTCTCTGCGTCGTAGAGCATGCCGGTCTTGATTCCCTGGATCGGAATGTCGTCCAGCACGGACTTGAGCTGCGCGATGCGTCAATATTACTATAGTCTGTCGCGAAGCACCCCTATCGAGTCGGAGGTACCTGTTGTTCGAGGAAATCCGGGGGCGTGGGGTGCACTCCCTGCACGCCTGTAGTATTCTGAGCGGTCAAGGCGGTTATCACCGACGTGCCGTAGCACTCGAACGCAGTGAATGCTTTGATGTCTGCCTGCAAATTGTATGAGTCAGTTATCGAACTTCATAGTCTGGTCCTGGGATGATAGAGATCCTACCTGAATGCCTGCTCCCCCACTAGAGTCTGAGCCTGCAATGGTCAATGCAGCCGGATAGGTTGTGCTTCCGTCCATTAGTGCCGCGCTGATGAGTAGTTGGTGGTCGCGGACAGAGCCACGGATTCGGAGAGAGTTCGTACTGCAGTAACTTTGTGCCTGGAATGGCTCGGAAAAAATCCGGGCCGAGGCTAAGCGACAATTTCAGAGCCAATCGCAACTCAGACTCCAAAAGACTCAGTGTTCAAGCTGAGCTACAGTAAATACTGTGTCAATAGTCTATGCATCTATGTATACCGATTAGCCAAGATGTTTTCTACAGCTATACTACAACTTTACGGTCGGAAACCAAGGATGCACGCCCGGAGTCCACGCCAGTATCTTCATGTCAAAATTCGGGAGCTCTATCATAGATGTAGCGGCAGCTCGCTTCAGTCGGTCACAGATGCCGGCGAGATTACGCAGGTACTGTGAGGAGATATAAGATCAGAGTGATGTAGTGCCGGACGGACGCTAGGGCGGTACCGACCTCTTGGCGATCTTTAGCCCAGTGCCCAACCCATTCCTGTGGCTCATTGAGATGCGAAAGTATGATATCGTGCGCGAGTTGGAAATTAGCGGCAGGCGAGAATGCCTCGTCCTAAACGCGGTCGTCAGCGACTGGTGCAGAGCACGAAGGGGAGCACGCACCCGCAATAGCTCTTCGAGCACCACCTCGAAGCTGGAGAGGTCTGGCATCTCCACAGGCACGAGATTGTCGAACTCGGGGCTGAACATCCACTTGTATCGTCGCCGGAAGTTGAGGGCTACCCTCCGCCACGATGAGACAATAGACCCTGCAGTGAGCTACGAACCCGAAACTTCGTCAGGCGTGTCCACACAATTGCGCACAACCACTCACGGCTACCAGCGAGGTCGAGATCAACTGTAATGCCGCGATGTGGTCCGCTTGAAACCTCAGCTCGTGGAGCGCCGTGGTATCTGGGTACGTGGTGAGAGGGCGGCGTAGTCGTAAGGGCACCAGCTGAGACGTACCATGGGGAACCACGGGGAGGAGGTCCTCGATGATACCGAGATGCTGCTCTAGGACAAACGATAGATACCAGTACGCAATCGGCTTTTCTTCCGGAGCGTACAGCTCTTGTTCAAACCCGGACAGAATGATCTCTCTGGTGGCGCTCACGCGCCATAGTTGCGCAGTGCGAGGGAGGGCAGCGAGCACGGCAGAGGTTTCAGCGTCCTATGATCGGACCATTGGAATTGAGGTCAATTAGCACTCATGTCGTGGGGACGTACCGGAGGCTTGTGCTGCTCCACATCCTTCAGCATCACGTCATACAGCATGTGCCACTGCAACACCGCCTTCATGAGATGCCGCCGTCGACGCGGCGGGTTATACCAGTTTGAGCGGACGTGCGGGACCATGAGCTGGGGCAAGCGTCAGCGACGATGCGCAGGAGACCACCGAAGCAGCCTGCGTGCCTTTGTGATTCGCTGTTCGATCAAATCCCGCATCGTTGCCTGTTGCGCTGCGGGCGCACTTCTGTCGAAGCATTCAAGGATGGTGGAGTACTGAATACCAATGGTCTCGTAAAAGAAGTGTTCTACAAGCCATGTCGGTCGATGACTGCCGAGGACGAGTCCAGAGTCATAGAACAGGCTCTGCGTGCATAGTCAGACTCTACGGGTACTTCGGAGTCAGCATGCAACATACCTGTATCAGAGAGCGGTGGAATGATGCAGCTGGTTTTCGATGTAGAGCGTATTGCAGTGAGCCTGCAGCCTGGATCAGGTCGCATTTTGACCAGCGGAAGAATGACTCGACGTATCTCACCTCCCATTTGAGTAATGACAATGAATTGACGAGATAGCCTATCTCGCCCCAGAACAGGAGAAATTTATCCAGTGCGTCCCAGATCTCCACTAGGGGAGGCAGCTCCGTTACACGGATGGGCATGAAATTCGGTAGTCGTCGTGCGATATAAGGGTCCATAGCCAATGTGACAGGTGAGCCTTCAGGCAATGTTGGCTGGAACGTTCGTACACGGTGTAGAAGCGCACGAGCAACAGCGACGTGGTATCCAAGCTCAGACGTGTCCTTCAGCAGATCAAGGCGGTAGAGATGGAGGAGGGACTATGCAGACGTTGGTGCACCATTCATCGTGATAGTAAGTGATGACATTACCTTTCGCAGCAGCAACCTATCGCGCAATGCCTCAATATGCGCATCGGCCAGGTCAGATTGACGCAACCACTCGCAGGCGGCATCTATCATGTTGACGACGATAACGGAGTCGATGCCCTCAAGTAGCGAGACATCGCACTTTTCGCCTTGCCAGTCCTCGACCTGGAGGTTCTCGGTGAGTTGATGCTACATACGTCACCACAGGAAGACACGGACATCATAGACTTTGTTTTTCGATAACTCCCTCCACGCCAGGTCGCAGCACTTGAGCAGACCGAGCATCGCCGCGCGCAGGATGACAGTGACGAGCCACCTGGGACGTTCGGGGTCGCCGTCCTCCTCAGGGGCAAGGTACTCAGGATTGATGTCCGGCAGATGATGCACAAAAAGGAGGGTGAAGACACTCTGCGAGAACGTCTTCCCCGCATGCCATTCCATCTGTAACGGTACCAAACGACATGAAATTGTGATACAGTACAGAGTAGCAACACCGTGGTCATTCACCTCGCACGCGAAGCTGCGGTCCAGGAGCCAGCAGACCTCCTCGGGCAGCAGTGGCGTGAGCGGGTCGAATGGTGGCCGCCGCTGTTCCTCGAGTATCATTCCGCTATCAAGACGTGGTTCGCCGATCTGAGAGCAGCCATGGTTTTGAGCGTCGCCCCTGCGATACTTCGGGCGACCAGTCGTCTCACCTCGAAGGCACTCATGGCGTCCATGAGCGTGAATTTGTCCATCAGGATCACCTCTTCAGGATCCATATCTGTGTCACGAGGTCGATACAGAGTTGTAGCATCTTGGAAGTTGAACGCGTACCATGGCCTGCAGCAGCGAATAGATCTGTCACGTCCTCGAAATCGTCTCCGCCAGGAACGTCGAACCAGTCATCGTAGCTTGCATTGGTTGGCATTGCTTGACCTAGCAGTAGTTTGTAGCTGACAAGCAAGCAAGAGGACCACCAGAGAAACCGAAGCGAGCGTCGATGATGACTGTTTGAAAGAAAGCGCGGCCGAGTACAAGGGCGAAGCGCGAGAACCCGACGCGCTCGATGAGCCGCACAGCGCCGGCGTCCCATGTCTCTCTCTCCCTCCACCCAGCACCTTCGCCACGTTCCTGCAGCTCTCACTTCGATATGGCGCGCGACGAGCAGGACGATGACGGGCCCGCGCGGAGCAGTTTTTTATCGCGCCGCGTATAGCACCGAAGCCCAGCAACCCAGCGCGCGTCCTAGGGTCGTGTTCTCCGGCATCCAGCCCACCGGTATCCCCCATGTCCGTGACCGCAATAGCGTCAATGACGAGACGAAGCTGACCCTCGAAGCAGCTTGGAAACCTCCTTGGGGCTCTACTCAACTGGGTGAAGCTGCAGCGCGACGCCGCGCCTGAAGACCGGCTCATATACTCCATCGTCGGCTGGCACGCGCTCACCTTGCCGCAGGACCCCAAGGCTCTCAGTGCGGCGAGGAGGGACGGGCTCGCTGTGCTGCTCGCGGTCGGACTTGATCCCAAACGGTCAGTGATCTTCCACCAGGACGAGGTGAGTTTGGCTACGGCGCGGCTGAACATACATCCCTCTCTGACCTCGGGACTCAGAACCCCGACCATGCAGAGCTAGCGTGGATCCTCAACTGCATCACTCCTATGGGCAAGTTGCGGAGAATGACAACGTGGAAGGTATGTGCCCTGTTCTCTCGTGGTGTTTGCCATCTTCAATCCGTATACCACGCTCTCTTCCGAGTACGTGGCGAATGTTTCCGAAAGGGAGCACAGGCTTTGCGAGACTCGTTTGATTCCTTTTGAGAGCGTCGGTATGCACATGGTTATCAGGAGAGGCAGAATCCTTCGAGCGAGCTCCTCGAGATTTCTATGATAGCCCTTTGCAGATGGGCTGGACAGGTTCTGCAGTTGTTTGATTCCTATTAGAGGACTTACGTTTGTCAGAAACTTACGCAGCTTCAGTCTAGACTTGCCGCTTCACGTAACGCTCGAGATGACTCGGAAGTCGATGAGTCGCTGTTGAATGTCGGGCTGTTCACTTACCCGGTCCTTCAAGCAGCCGACATATTGGCACATCGGTGCGTTCTGCAACGGATGATATACGGTCCGCAACTGAGTGTATGTAGAGCGACCGAAATTCCTGTCGGGGAGGACCAGCAGCAGCACATTGAACTGTGCCGAGATTTGGCAGACGGCTTCAACCGTACGTTCAAAGGAAAGAAGCCGATGTTCCCTCTACCGCGACACATCATCAGTACGCCTGCTCCGTTTCCCTGCCTGATCCGCCGCTCACGCTCACTTAGCATCTTCGTGCCGAGTCCTCTCGCTGAAGGACCCGTCATCCAAGATGTCGAAGTCCTCCCCTGACCTCAACTCACGCATCCTTCTCACTGACAGCACCTCTCAAGTGCGCTCCAAGATCAAGGGCGCTGTGACCGACTCTAGGCTTGGGATCACCTACGACCCGGTCAACCGTCCGGGCGCGGCGAATCTTCTCACTATCCTCGCAGCGTGTACCGGGGAGGAGGTTCAGGCGGTTGCGACTCGCTACACCGACAAGGGCCACGGCGAGCTAAAAGCAGACGTCGCGGACGCCGTCGAGGAGCTCATCAAAGGTCCCCGCGCAGAGTTCGAGCGTCTCCGCGGGGAGACAGCTTATCTTGCAAGTGTAGCTCAGGAGGGTGCCGCGAAGGCACGGGAGCTGTCAGGAGCGACTCTGGGAGAGGTGCGGAGGCGCATCGGGCTCGTATGAGCATGAGTACGAGTACAGTGCAAGTACATTACACGCTATACATATTACACACCACTCGCCCGCGAGATCAGCACGTTCCCTGCATCCCCGCCGGGTCGACGCCCCCGAGGGAGCCCATCTCCGCGAGCGTCTCAGCGAAGAGCTCGTTGAACGCCTGCTCGAGCCCGACGCGCTGCAGCGCGAGCTCGAAGCCGTTCCCCTCCGTGTCCAGCCTCTCCATCCACTCCTCGAGCGTGTCCGTGCCCCCGAGCAGCAGGCTCCGCAGGCGCGCGCGCTCGGTCTGGCTCACCGGGGCCGCACGGGCGCCCTCTGGCAGCGCAGCGTCCATGCCAGCACACGCGTCCGCGTCCCACGCCTGCAAACGGAGCACGGCGAGCCAGCCGTGGTCGAGATCGGTGAGCCACGCCAGGAGGGCCGGGAGGACGTCCATGTGCGGGGCGTAGCCGGGGATGGACTGCAGGACCTCGCCGGTGAGCCGGAGGAGGAGGGTCGTGCGGAGCGGGGCGGAGGGGTCGACGGGGGGGATCTGGAGTATGAGGGAGAGCATGTGGTGCGTGGCCTCGAGGTAGGCGGCGAGGGTGGTTAAGTTTGAGGACGGGTCGGACCTGTGGGTCGGGAGTCGCTCAGTATGTGATTGTGTTGGAGAATCCGGTGCGCGGGGCGACGCACCGCTTTTTGTAGTTCCGAGTGATGTCGAGGAGGTGTTCCTCTAGATAATCGACTAGTTTGCGCTCCTGCGCTTGAGACAACGGCTGAGTTCGAGTTCGAGGTTCCGTGTCGTCAAAACCGCCTTGATTTGGTGTGTCATCGGAGTCACGATTGGGGTTGTCCCCAGTATTCAGTTGTGTCATGCTCAACAGTGTATAGACTTTGAGATTTCGATGCAGTTCAGGGGATCATCGAATCGAGCACTATATAAGTACCTCCGAAGTGTTTTCCAGAACTCAAAACGTTCTTGAACGCCGCCGGCACTTGCCGCCGTGTACTTAGCATGTGACTTATGGCTGAAATGGCGGCGCCTCCTACTAACTCCGAGTCCGAGTCAACTACGTGACTTCGGCGAGCGAGTGCTACCTTTGGTCCTTCAAGGCTTCATGAATATTACAGGGACGCAACTCGTCAGGCAAGAGTTGAGGTCTTACTTGACGTCGACGCGGAGGCTCTGAATATTATTGCTGGAGATTATTCAAGGTTACCTCTCCTCACGGAACTTAGCCTCAGGGAAACTACTTACAGCCATATAGCGTTAGGAGAGGATGGATGACGCAACCGAGCGGTCGAGTCGAGGGGTGGCATCCGAGCTTGTCGAGCGTTCCGATCAGGGTGCAGTAGGCCACCCTCGCACGCCGCCGGCAGGCATTGCAGGAATGATGATGCATAGCAGTATAAGACGGTCGCTCCCGACCATCCTTGAGGGCTACAGATCCATCGCGATTCGCGACCTCTCCGCCGGCCAGTTGACTCTTGAGCGTGAACTCTCGTCGTCTTTCACGAGACTACGGTCTCCTATCGACTCGGAGCTCATAACACACGTGGAACACGTCCCCCACACTGGCAAAGGCGATTGATCACCCGAATACCTACCCAGGGATTCTATCTTTGCGTCCAAGTCGAGAGGTATCGGTACTCAGAACTCTAGTACTTTGTCATTTGTAGATTGTAAGCGTTTTGATCGACAAGTACATAGGCGCACAGACTTGTACCGATCGCGGGGAGCGTTTGTGGCGATGATCGAGGAAGTCGAGAGTCGACGCAGACGCTTTGACGAGATCAAAGTGTTTCACTTGCGCCGAGATTTGAGACTTCCTGAGAGGAGGGCTGAGGAGGGTCGCATCCTGGCCGTGAAAACTCGGCATATCAAAGGTGCTACATAAATGGAGCAGAGATATGCACCGTCGAGGAACTTCAAGCTTCAAGCGACCCTATTCGGTGGCAAACCGGGCTCGAGGGTGGTAGATGCTGATGGGGATGAGTGTTTAAATGCGCAGCAATGCTTCACGAGCCGGTGTTCCTCAGTTGTAAAAACGTTCCCAGCTCTCCGCTTCTCTCCAGCCCCGGGGTCTCGGAAACACTGAGAGTCTCACTTCTGCAGTGCTTGTCGGACCTCGGTATGGCGATTGCATCGTGTGTCTAGAACAGAAGAAAGGTACACGACATATGTTGCCTGAAAGTAGCCACCGACATGCTGCCGAAGACGGCGACAATTGGAGCCGGAGAGGTACGCTAGAAAAAGGGTTGTTCTAGGTTGTTCTCCATGCATCACGAAACGTGTACATACATAGGCCATGTATGACCTGTTAGTGTATTGCGATGTCATGAGCATCTTTGTCCGTCAGCAGGTGACACGATTCGACCATAGCGCATCTTGCGTGTCCACGCGTGCCAATGCGGAGGAGGGGAGTGGGCATGAGTGGTCATAGCCACACTATGAATGGCCATGTGCGGTCACTCCAGAGGGAGTTCAAGGTCATGTATGACCACACATGATCGGCTTGAGCAGGGCCATTGATCACTGAAGGTAGATCTAGTAAGGTTAATGCTCATTGTCCCAGCTGCAGGAGGTCATGCATGTCACTGCAGACCACGAAAGACGTAGCCAGATGATATACAGCTGATACTACTGCCATTCATTGATATCATTGCTCCTTATGGCACGGCAAACTGCATGTCATAGTGGTTAGGGTCAAGCAATTGAATTCATAATGCATTACAACTAGTTACAAAAGTAAACTACACAACCGGGGACAGCCTTCCAGTAGCATGGTTCGGACGCAGTACAATCTTGGCGTTCGGCACTACCAGGCAAAGGAGCAAAATAGAGCGCCAGAGTCAAGCCAGAGCAAGTCATAGCTGCATCCAGCGAGAGGCATGAAGATGAGCGGGATTGGTTCGAGCACGACGTCGACAGTTGATTGGGATTGCCAGAAAGCCGAGTACTTGAGTGCAACTGCGAGAGCTGACAAATGAGAGAGACAGCGTGAGAGCATGGTAGATGGTGCGAGCGCGAGAGAGCGAGACGAGCGGCGAGCAAGAGTGGAGCGAGCGAGAGCGGGATGGCAAGAGCGCGAGAAGACCAAGCAACCAGAGTGCGAGTAATGCGAGCGTGACTCAGGACCAGCTTCCTTGCTGCCAATCTCCTGGCAGTGGGATCATGGCGGGGGGAGGAAGAGCAGCTGGGTCCAGACGGTCGGCAGCATGGGTACTTGAGGAGCGGTAGAATTGCAATGACGCGGAGACAGACAAGTAGACGGTGGAGCATGTACAGGGCAGGGGGTTCGCCGGGGCCCGCGAGGAAGGAGAGCAGTCAATGCACTTTGAGCCGCAGACACGGTCACGTGACGCTCCATCAGATGCATCCGCCGCGGACCGCGGTGGACTCTAGTACTGTAATAGTATCTACTAAGACACACACAAGGACACAGACAACGGTAAACCAGGCTCAAACACCAACATCCTTAATTGCGTGCACGCCAAAGATTCTGCCGCTTTGCAGTTTGTATAGGTACTAGTACTGTACTCACTCTCAGGCTCTGCCTAATACACTTCTTATTCACGTCATCTGTACCTCTAACCATTATACTATGGGCATATATGCACATACATGCATGGCAGACGACCGTATCTGACCATTCTTGACCATTATCCATCTGCGCGGGTGGACGATGACGACACATGGTCAACTCGTGCATTGCAATATGCGGGATGGTCACTCTTGATCATACCGCATATTGCAAGGCGCCCAATGACCACCGTCGACCATATCGCGAAGTGCGTTGCCACGCCTGACCATTAGGTGCATGGTTTCCTGATGGCCTGCATGTGTAAATTGAAATGTGTACTTAGCGAACGTATGCACCACTACGACAGCGTTCGGTCTTCGGCATGCATTGGCCGATATGACAGAAGCTCGCCAAGTACACGTCGTGAATACGCTCTTGGCGCGGTGTTTGCAGCCTCGCACCTCGTTATTTGCTGGCGCATACTGGCGTGTGTTGTGCTGTGTTGTGGGTGTGGGTGGTTATTATGTGCCCGACGGGATGTCAATAGGCGGGGAACAGAAACAATTGCCGGGGGACGGCCTGGGACGGCGGCCGGGGACCCGGGCGCGACTGTGCTGGAAAAGGCAGCGACCGCTCCGCCGCTCCACCGAGCAACCACCGAGTGATGGTAGACAACCTGGCTGGCGCTTGAGTCGTTCTTTTCTTTACCCTCTCATCACTCCCGCTTCCTTGCCCTCTCCCCCTCCCTCTCTCCGCTGTGCATCTCGCACCAGTCATTCTTTACTCCCCCACAGTCTCTATCGACTCGGTTGAAGCTCCTCACTCTTTTCCTCGACTCGCAGGCCATCATGTACGCATTCAGGACCCTCCTCGCTCTCCTTGCCGTCTCCCTCGTTTCCGTCTCCGCTGCCCCCTTCCACGACCACCACAAGCGGACATGCAGGTCCCGTACCTCTGTCGCCGTGGACCCCACCACCACCGCCACCACCACCACCGTCGCTGAGCACTCTAGCACGGTCTCCGTGGTCCCCACCACCGGCAGCAAGCCTGAAACGACCTCTCCCGTTCCCGAGAGGCCGGCAAAGACGACCACGTCCTCTCATGAGTCGACCAGCACCCCCGAGGCGACCTCCACCCACAAGCCTTCTACCACCTCCTCTAGCAAGCCTTCTACCACCTCCTCTAGCAAGCCTTCTACCACCTCCTCTAGCAAGCCCGCTGCGACTTCCACCAGCAGCTCGTCCAGCAGCCTGCTCAAGAAGCTCTTCCCCGTCTCCTCCATCAAGACCTGGACCACCTCCAAGTCCGCTGACGACGCGCTCCCGCTCAGCGACAGCACTTTTGGGGTCACCAAGCTCATCTCCGACCTCTCGCACAACTACGTCACCGCTCCCGATGGCAAGCTCTCCATGCAGGCGCACTACCCGGAGGGCTCGTACACGTACACCCACAGCCCCAAGGGCGGTCTCTCGTTCTACGCCACCGGCCCGGACAACTTCAACCTTCAGGGCGCCAAGGAGGCCACCCTGTCGTACTCGGTCTACTTTGAAGAGGACTTCGACTTCAACAAGGGCGGCAAGCTCCCTGGTCTCTGTGAGTGGTTGTCTTGCCACCGTCCGTTCCATGCCTTGTGTCGTCCTGGTGACTGGTGACTGCGGTCGGGCAATGCGGCTCGGCGCCACATTCTATGTTCCTGCCGATGTTGGCCGTTTCAACTGCCTCCGCCGATCTGGCAATCCGGATCCTATCAGCAACGCTATCACAGCGCGATGCCATCATCTTTCTCCTGAACACGACCAGTGTTCAGGTGATCAGGTCTCGGAACGAGCCACCTAAAGTCCTGACTTTTGGCACCCCGACCCCTGGCACCCCGCGAGTCTCACAGCAGGCATGCCCCGAGTTTGTGGGGAAGAAAAGGCGCATCTTGTAGTTACCTATTCTCTTGAGGAGCGGCCTTTTCAACGGCTTTTCGCCACTGTCGTCAAGTGGAAGAGAATAGCTAACTACGACTCGCGCCTTTTCATTGACTTTTCTTTGGCAGATATTTGGGCATTGCCTGCCATGTCTGTCGTCCGATCTCTACGGAGTCCGCAGATGGTAGACCACACCAGTGCGCGACCGTTGAGTACGAATTACCAGTAATTGATCTAAGTGGCAATTGTCGAAGAGGAGGGATAGTGAAGAACTCAGATCAGACTATTGAACGGCCGTCTCGGAGGACGCTGTCCTCCGAGACAGCCGCTTCACTAAAATACAAGTTTTCATTTGGTCCATGCGTCAGTCGTGTCCAAGTTTGGCCGGAGGGGCCTTGCTTATGATATCAGGAATCAATACTGACCCTATCATCCCCCAGACGGCGGCAACAGCGACGACATCGCGACTTCCTGCTCTGGTGGTCGTCGCGATGACCGTTGCTTCTCCACGCGCTTCATGTGGCGCACCGACGGCAAGGGCGAGCTCTACACCTACCTCCCCAGCAGCTACCAGGCGAACAAGGCCGTGTGCTCGATCGCGCCTGAGTCTGACTGCAACGACACGTACGGTGCTTCTGTCGGCCGCGGCTCGTTCCACTTCAAGGCTGGCACGCGCACCACCATCGGCCAGCGCGTGAGGCTCAACGACGTCGGGAAGGAGAACGGCGAGCTCGAGCTCTTCGTCGAGGGCAAGAGCATCTTCACCGTTCCGGGTCTCGTCTTCCGCAACAGCGACTCGGGTAAGATCCGGGGGAGTGGGAGCGTGCGGCAGGTGAGTCCGAGTGGTCGCGGATCAGCGTGTCCGCCGGAGCCGTGCGCTGATGGCCGTGATGGCGACGAGTTGCCCACCAGAGAAATAAAGCGGGAGATAGGGTGTTTTCGAGGTCATATAGGTGTCGAGGGTGGGGGGCGGATATGGTGGGGGTGGGAGGCGGATATGGTGGGGGGGCGGGGACTCGGACTCTGTGTACATAGAAGAAATATATTTCGTTGGCTACATACATCGAGTGCGACGCGGGACAGCGAGGAGGAGAGGGAGACTTGGAGGGGACTCGGAGGGGGCAGAAGACGGCTCAGAGGGAGAGCCTCGGACTCGGACTCGGACTCGGACTCGGACTCGGAGTAGACAGCTCAGGAGAGGGAGTAGACGGTGCAGGGAGCCAGAACAAGTCAGAGCAAGCAGAAATCGCGATTCAGAGTGCAGAGATACGGATACACTCTGTTCCACCCGCGGAACGCACACGGCGCGCGTGAATAACCTCCCGGCGGTCAGTAGACTCTCCGGCGCCTGCATGCCCATTTCTGGACTCGCAGCGTCTCGCACCGCTCCTGCGTTCCTTCCGCCCACCACCACCTCTGCCGCCTCCCGCTCGTCCGCCGTCTCTCCGGTCTCCAGTTTGCTGGCTGCCGCTCTGCCCCCGCCGTCGAAACTTGGACTAGGCGGCCTGGACTCGACTCGGGCCACGTCGCGCGCGTCGGAATGGACTGGGACGGACTTACGAGACGAACTGCGCTCTGACGGCGGTCGACGACGGTAAGTGGCTTCGAATTCTCACCTCGCGTCTACACCATCCCGCCTCCCGCCCGCCGACCCAGGAGGAAGAACCCAGCTTGGATAAGGTCCAGCGCGACCGCATGCCGCCCCAACGGTTCGCCGTGAACCGCTCGCGGAGGGTGTTCACCGACGGCAGCTCGTTCTCGTCTACGCGCGCCCTCTGCACGTCTTGCGACCGTCCCTCACTCATCCGGAACGACGAAATACACGCACCTGTAGCCCCAGTCCGGTCTCGCCCACCACCGCGCCCGAGCGTTTGACGCGTGACGTCACTGATCGTCCTCGACGCGTTCCTCCGACTTCCTGTCCACGAGGAGACGTCAGTCTCGTCAACGACGCATCTACATGCGCAAGGTACGTACTGACGTTCGATACTGCGCCTCGGTAGACCGCTCCCGCCGCCGCCGTACGCAAACGGGTGGTGGAGGAGTCCACTAAGTGCGTATGGCGGCGGCGGCGGCGGCGCTGTGTCGTCCACTGACGGACGGTGACGATCGCGCAGGTGAGCCACCTCGCGTCGCCGCCGTCGACACCGCCGAGTCCTCGTCCGCCCGACCGCCGCATCGCTCTCGACACCCTCCGCAACTCTCGCGTCTCCGTTCACAACCGCACCTGCCCCAGAACGACTGACGCGCACCTCGTCCCCGCCGGCCACACTCCTCGATCGGATCCCGCCCGTCGACTTCCTGCTACGAATCGAAGACGGTCTTGCCCGCCCAGCCATCCTCACGCGTCGCCCACGAGCACGCGGCGGACGACCGCGAGCAGCTACACGCCGACAAGCGTACGACCAGGTGGGTCGCCTACTCGAAGCACCTCGTCCGACTCGACCTCCGCTGTCAAGGTACGTACCGCTCGCGACTCGACTTCCCCGTGACGGTCTACAGCGCCGAGGTACGTGATGGCATTCGCGACTCTCGGCTGCCGCGGGATCGTCGGTGGACGGCGAGCCGTCGTGCCGGCGCACATCAAGTCCGGCGCCGTAGGCGAACCTGACGTCGCTCGCGCTGTCTTGCCTCGAGCTCTGACGAACGTCCTGCAGGCCGTCGCCGTGAGCTCTCGGAAGACGTCTGGGGCACGTGGTACGCTCCTCCGACGCCAGCCAGGCAGCACGCTATGCATGAACACGACAGCGGCGTCGCGCCTGTGTCACGGGCGCGGGATACGGATCGGTGAGCGACGTAGTATGTGCGCGACTGAACACGATACGTACGTACCTCACCCGCCAGCAGATGGCTTTTGCAGCCGCATCCACCGCTCCCGGACTCGACGCCGAGTGCTCGCAGCGAGGGGGTGCCTCGACCGGATGGCAGGACGCGTGACACGCGTCGAGGTCGCATCCAGACGTCCTCGACGCCAATCTGGGAGAACGGTGTCGGTCAGCACGTACAGGTGCGTGATCGGACATCCCACTCACGAGTGCGTAGATCATGCCGGCTTCCGCCGCTCCGGGACACGCTGTTTGTGCGCATGCACGCCGTCCGAACAGTCGTGCACCTCACCCGCCACACAGGTGACTTTAGCAGCCATATCCATCCCCCCGGGACTCGACGCCGAGTGCTCGCAGCGAGGGGTGCCTCGACCGGACGGCAGGACGCGTAACACGCGTCGAGGTCGCGTCCAGACGTCCTGCGACGTCCTCAACGCTACTCTGCGAGAACGGCGTGAGTCAGTACGTACAGGTGCGTGTACGAACATCCCACTCACGACTGTGTAGAGCTCGCCGTCTCTCGCCGCTCTGGGACGCGCCGTCTGCGTGTCCCCGCCGTCAGCGCCGTGCTGGGAGCTCGTCTGAACGCGCCGTCAGCGACGAGTGCTCCCGTGAGGCCAAGATCAAGGCACCTACCACGAGAGTCACAGTGCGGTATGGGAGCTTGTCGGCGGGGACGACAGGGCGGGTGGATGTGTCCAGGGGGCTCCGGGACGGTGACATCTGCTGTGTTGCGAGGGAGGCATGTTGACGGCGCGGCCGGTGGATGGTGGTCAGCGGACGCACAACCGGGGCTGTCACGTCGCGTCGTGTCGTGTTCGCCGAGGTGGAGATCGAAGGACACGATGTGCTGAAGATGGAGGACGACGGGGAGATGGGTGTCGACGTTCCGGTCGAGATGCGTAGCGGAGAGTAGGAAGAGAGGGTGTAGTACATAGACAAAAGCAATGCATCCCGCTGCCGTGTGATGGTTGTAACACGTCTAGGCCCGACTCGTTCCCAGTCTTCCGATGGCCGAGAATTCTGCAAATAATTTGGCCAAGTATGGAGGCGCTGTTCGGACGCGCTCATGAAGGGGTCATCCGTGCCGCTGGACTTTCCCATCACGGCAGAACATTCGAACGTCCCCCTCGGCGAATTGTCCCGCACCCTCGCCTCTATCCTCCAGCTCACTGTAGGTGTGCTACTCCAGCTTTCGTGGATAAACTCAAGCAGGAGGTGCGCGCAGAGACCACTAGTAGTATTCATACAGTGTACAACTTGAACCCTACAATTCCTGACTGTCAGAATAATAATTATTCCTCCGAGCATGTCAGCCGAGCACGATCCGAGTCCCTGAGCCGTCCGAAACTCCGGGTCTCCGAGAACTCTGCTAGATGACGTGATCCACTCCCCACAGTCTTCTCGGAGAGTTTCCCATCCTGAGATGCTGTCCTGCAGCAATCGAGCACATTGAGCTCGAGACTCAGGCTTGTGCCATGCAGCAACTTTCATGCTCACTGTACAGTGAGTACTGGATAATAACGAGCACAACAGCGGACAGCCTTCGAGCTTTCGGGAGCACATAATTTTAGCACGCTCTCACGGAACTACGTGGGCATGGAAGCTCCGAAATTTTATCTACTTCATGCCACTAAAGAAGTACCTACGTAACCACTCAGAACCTTCCTATGTCTGAAGTCATTGGAGCTGCCCCAGGCTCCAGCTCACTGTATGATGCTGCAGGGCACAGACAGCAGTGAGCACTGAGACAACAATGTGAACATAGTAGGCCAGGAAGGTAGCACACCAGGTTGAGAATAATTGTGGCGTGGCCGGGAATGCCGAGTCTAGAGCTCGACGGAGTCGCCGCCCATTAGGCGGAGAGCACACCCTGTTCGCGTCGGTGCCTGGAGGATATTCTGGGCGCGGAGTGACGTCGATGCGCGCACGGAGCGGCGAACTCGAATATTATTGCAAGCGACCGGAGGATTCCGCGAGGCTCGCCGCCGTGCCGGTCCATGATCAAAGCTCAGCAACACCGGCCAGAGCAGTCCCGTTGACCTGAAGAGTTTCTGCTGCATTATGCAGAGAGACTGTATATATCATTGATGTCTGCAGTGGCCAGAATATGTCTTCGGAGTGACTTGGAAGTGTACTAAGTATTATACTTCTGAAGAGCTTGAAGCTCGAGTACAAGTGTACATGTACTATGGCAGTGGACAGAGTATAACTTGCGAGATATTCAGCATCCCATTGCAGGTGCAAGGGCAGTCAAGCCGTACGCACGGACATTGATGAAGCGGAACGGCGGGAACGGCGGAGGTGGCAGGCAGCGCCAGGCGCGGGAAGAGCGCTAGTCAATGCCCAAATGCGGACGGCCATATTCACCGCCGGGCGTTTGCCGTCTTCCTCCTCCGCCGATCTGCGACATAAAACATTTTGCAGTCTACTCAGTGCGAAGGATCCCGGGACATCAACACATCTATTCAATCAGGCTGCAAGCTGGCAACCTGATACCACGAGATTTTGACTGTTCTATGTGCAAGTCTGGTATTGTGGTGTTTTATACTCGAAAAATCGAGATTGCTGATCTATTTGTGATTATTACAGACTCATGAGCACTATCTGACCGCGGTATGGCTCATGAGAAGCCTCCGCATATAGAGAGCATGAATCACATCTTTTCTCCGGGCCCGCGGCTTCCGAAACGAACAGAAACCCTGCAAACGGCGTTTTCGATGCAGCGCCCTCTCCTCGAGCCTCCTCCCGCCCAAATTACGACGGCGTCGCGGCGAGAAGTGCATCAGATCGTAGCCGAGCGCCCACGCCACAAGCGAAGACAGCTAAGAAGCTTCCAGACTCCTGCCTGCTCGGAACCTGCGTCCTTTCCGTACACACGCGCAGGGTCTCCCCCTTCCAGTCTCCTCATCCCCCGTGTCGAGTTCTGGTTGGTCCCGCGCCCGGCACCCACGGAGGATGCGTGAGAAGTGCGTGCTCTCACTTCCACACGGTCCGGTCCAGTGACCGTGGGGGCTGCGCACGGACCACGCTCTAGAGGTACAAGTACCTCCGCATTCTCGTCGAGTCTACCCAGTGCTCTCTTCCCTCCCCCTCGAGCACGCCCTCCCCTCTCCTCCCTCCTTTTCCCTCACATCTACTCATCGTGCACTAGATGCTCTCGTCTCGTCCTGTACACCATACCTCTGCCTCGCTGCCGACACTGTCTTCACTTCGCCGGCAACACTGCGATTCCGGGCCTGCCGCGCATCCCGCCCGTCCGATCTCACTTGCTCCGCATACCATTCGGATTTGGATCGACGACCGACCTCGGCCGACGCTTGACCCGGTTCCGACTCGATCTCCGACATCGTGCCCCCACTGGTACAATGCATATAGGTGAGCCGATGCGATCACTGCTTTGTAGCAGATTGTGTTCCGACGCTGACATGGCATCTATGTTTCCAGTTTCTCGCACACGCGTACAAGGGATTCATACCCGTGTATGTACTACTTATTCTTATAGCTGCATGACAATCGCTGATAGACTATTCGCTTGTAGGAGCCACTGGCACAGATTGCGGTCCCGCGCCGCGGCTCCAACTTGGCCTCGATCGACATACGATCTCGAGGTACGCACCTTTGGTTTGGATCTGCACGGCTCTCTGATTGCTGACTACTATTTATCTTAGATATCCGCGACCGCGTCCTTGTAGTACACGCTCACGGCGTTCGCACGCGCCCGTTCAGTTACAGCACCGCCAGTGCGAACTCGAATGCAAGGTACGTCCGCCGGGCTGTTCCGGTCCTGTCCAGTTGAACCATGCTGACCGGAGGCTCCGTCTCACACAGATGCTCGCGTGCCTGCAACGCACACGAGTCACAGCTACGGGGTGCGTATAGTAGTAGGTAAGTCCGGCGGTCTAAGCTCGCTGCACCGTAATCAGCCTCCGGCTCTTACTGACATCCGACTCATCTGCACGTCCGACTCATTGCGACGTCTTTCTTGACGCGGGCAGGTACGTACATAGTAGTCCGTCTCGGTGCGCGTAGTGCTGACTTGGTCCGCTTCTTGCAGGCCGGCACCACTCGATCGCGAGACTCGGCCCCGCACTCAGCTGGACGGCGCGTCCGAGTCGACGGCCTCTGCTGCGCCAGTGACCAAGTCCAAGTGCGCACGCGCAAACGATATGGACAAAGCACACGGCCGGCTCGGGGACTCGCGTACGTGCTGTCTCCTCCCATGTCCGTCCACATCCGCTGACGACTGCACGCTTGCTCGTCTAGGTTCGACACTCCCGCCGTTCGACTCTCCTGTCCGCTAGCCCGAATCGACTCGCGCCGACCGATCCGTCCCAGACGACTCAGACTCGCGGGGTGTGCGTGGTCCCAGGCCCTCGCTCGAGCCAGACTCGCTCCGAGTCGCATCCCTGGCCCATCTGAGTCGATCCCCGCTCGGCACACGGCACACGGCACGATGTCAGCACCCCCGCCTCGTCTCCGAGTCCTGCCCATCCCGACGCATGCTGACACACCCCTCTCGGACGACGTATCCCCAGCCGCACACGACTCGCGCTCGAACACTCGCTGCGCCGTGCGTCCGTGACACGCCGGTCCCGCGCCCCCGCTGACCCAATAGACACGGCTCCCACCGAGCAGGCGGCCCGACCATCTCGCACGCATCCGGGGAGCCAGACCGGCGGCGGACTCTCACTGGACCACGACACTCGGTCCTCGGGAGCGCGACTCGCCCCGCGTCCGTCCGATTCAGAGTCTTCTGCGCGCGCCGTACGCGTGCTGCGACCCGGAGTCTGTACCACCGCCACTCGTGGAGGGGATGGGAACGCCGCCGACAGTCGGCGGTGGGCTGTATTGAGCCGGACGTAGAGCAGTATTACACTCGTAGATACAGTAGTACTAGTATTAGACTTACGGTACCGCGCCCGCTGACCCGTCGATCCTCTTCCCCAGCAGCTCCCTCTACAGACGGCCCGCCCGTCCGTCTCACCGAGCACGGCCGTCTGGCACCGTGCACGCCGCTCCCGGGGACCACCTTGGAGATCCGAACGTCCGCGACGCCGCGGCACCCGAGCACGGCCTGGTGCGTGCTTGCAGTCGTCGCCGCTCGCAGCGGGGAGTCGGAGGGACGTCGCCGAGCTCTCCCAGGCCCGCTGGGACAGCGCACGAGCGTTGGCGGGGGCCCCTTCGCAGCGTCCGGTTCCGACTTCTCGCACCGCCCCGCGAACGGCGGCGGCGTGCCCTCGACGAGATGCGGGCGTAGGCCGCTCGCGGACGGCGCGGCAGACCTGTCCCGCACGTACCGAAGGCTGGAGACATGTATTGCGTGAGTGGTGTGCGGAATACAGCGGTTTTGCGCGAAAGTGCGGACCTTTTTGACTCCGGCGTGACCAATTCTTGCCCGGACTTCACGAGTCCGGCCGTCCCATGCAGATAGAGTCAGCCTGAGACACTTGAGGGGGTATGCGCGGCGGGGCGGGGCGTCGTTCGCGAGATCGGCCTGGGCGTTTCCGTGCCGCCCTGCCCGCGCCCGCGCGAACGTCGTGCGCCGCGTGTTCTACGGCCCGGAGGGCTTCGGGAGTGCGTGCACGCCGTTCGCGTGGGCCGTCCTTGTCGAAGCTAGCTGCTCCCGCCGCGCGAGACGGGCGGATTCTCGAGTTTCGTTTGACCGGTCTTGGCGGTGCCCATGGAGCCCATTTTGAGACGTCGTCTGCCGGGCCTGCGAGTGCGTCGTGCATGGCGGGCATAGTTTGTGTATGCATTGTATATAGATTGCGCGGTGCGGCGCGGCGCGGTTCGGACGGGAGAGCGTGCTCACCTAGGTGCCCATGAAATCGCTATGAACGCGATTTTTGCGACCTCGTCGGATCCGGGCGAGAGCGGGCGCGTTCGATGCGGAACGTTCACCGCGTTCTGGAGGTACGTGTTAGCACGCGGATGGAGGAGAAACGAGGGAGATATGTCGGGTTTCGGGACGTACTGTGTAGAGATCGGGGTGAGGCGGCGCAGTACGACGGCGGGGACGCGTGTCGTGCGTCGCCCAGGAGTCGTCCGAGGGTGTATCGAGTGGAGCGATCGAGATCCGGGCGGATGAGAGACAGGGCGTGGGGGACGACTCGGAGGGGGGCTGAAAAGCAATGAAATCGACGGGTTTGAGTCGATTTCCAAAGTCGTCGGTGCGAGGCGAGAGCGTGCGCGTTCGATGCGGAACGTTCAACGCGAGCTAGAGATACGTGTTAGCACGCACACGGACGAGAAACGAGTGAGATATGCCGGTTTTCGTGACGTACTGTGCGAAGACCGGGGTACTGTCTTCAAGTACGAGGGCGGGCGAGGTCGGCGCACGTCGTCCGGGCGTCGTCTGAGGTCGTACTGGATGGGGCATTCGAGTTCCAGTGAGATAGGAGAGAACTGGGGAGGGGAGAGTCGGAGGGGGAGGGAACGGCCATGACATGAAATCGACGGGTTTGAGTGAGTTGGGGAGTGCGGACTCGCAGGCCATGAACGCAGGTTGCGGGAGGACGGGCGAGAGAGTGAGAGGCGAGCATGGGCCGCGGGTGGACGGCGAGCGGATGTGCAGGAGGGATGCGAGTAGGTGCTGAGGCGGACGGTCGAGGGCTAGCGGGTGCACACGGATTTGGGGGATTGGACGAGAAACGGGTGCGCGCGGAGTTGGCCCAGGACGAGCGGCGAGTGGGGACAGTCGAGGACAGATGAGAGCGACGTGAGAGCGACGCGGGCGGATGAGCCGGGATCCTCGAGTCGCAGGGATCCTCGAGTCGCAGGGATCCTCGAGTCGCAGGGATCCTCGAGTCGCAGGGATCCTCGAGTCGCAGGGATCCTCGAGTCGCAGGTGTTGCAGGCGGTCGTACACGGAATGTGTAGCGAACGTATGCACCACTACGACAGCGTTCAGTCTTCGGCATGCATTGGCCGATATGACAGAAGCTCGCCAAGTACACGTCGTGAATACGCTCTTGGCGCGGTGTTTGCAGCCTCGCACCAGCTCGCACCTCGTTATTTGCTGGCGCATACTGGCGTGTGTTGTGGGTGTGGGTGTGATTGTGTGCCCGACGGGATGACAATAGGCGGGGAACAGAAACAATTGCCGGCGGACGGCGGCTGGGGACCCGGGCGCGACTGTGCTGGAAAAGGCAGCGACCGCTCCAAGCCGCTCCACCGAGCAACCACCGAGTGATGGTAGACAACCTGGCTGGCGCTTGAGTCGTTCTTTTCTTTACCCTCTCATCACTCCCGCTTCCTTGCCCTCTCCCCCTCCCCCTCCCTCTCTCCGCTGTGCATCTCGCACCAGTCATTCTTTACTCCCCCACAGTCTCTATCGACTCGGTTGAAGCTCCTCACTCTTTTCCTCGACTCGCAGGCCATCATGTACGCATTCAGGACCCTCCTCGCTCTCCTTGCCGTCTCCCTCGTTTCCGTCTCCGCTGCCCCCTTCCACGACCACCACAAGCGGACATGCAGGTCCCGTACCTCTGTCGCCGTGGACCCCACCACCACCGCCACCACCACCACCGTCGCTGAGCACTCTAGCACGGTCTCCGTGGTCCCCACCACCGGCAGCAAGCCTGAAACGACCTCTCCCGTTCCCGAGAGGCCGGCAAAGACGACCACGTCCTCTCATGAGTCGACCAGCACCCCCGAGGCGACCTCCACCCACAAGCCTTCTACCACCTCCTCTAGCAAGCCTTCTACCACCTCCTCCAGCAAGCCCGCTGCGACTTCCTCGAGCAGCTCGTCCAGCAGCCTGCTCAAGAAGCTCTTCCCCGTCTCCTCCATCAAGACCTGGACCACCTCCAAGTCCGCTGACGACGCGCTCCCGCTCAGCGACAGCACTTTTGGGGTCACGAAGCTCATCTCCGACCTCTCGCACAACTACGTCACCGCTCCCGATGGCAAGCTCTCCATGCAGGCGCACTACCCGGAGGGCTCGTACACGTACACCCACAGCCCCAAGGGCGGTCTCTCCTTCTACGCCACCGGCCCGGACAACTTCAACCTTCAGGGCGCCAAGGAGGCGACGCTCTCGTACTCGGTCTACTTTGAAGAGGACTTCGACTTCAACAAGGGCGGCAAGCTCCCTGGTCTCTGTGAGTGGTTGTCTTGCCACCGTCCGTTCCATGCCTTGTGTCGTCCTGGTGACTGGTGACTGCGGTCGGGCAATGCGGTTCGGCGCGACGTTCTCTGTCCGGCAGGTGAGTCCGAGTGGTCGCGGATCAGCGTGTCCGCCGGAGCCGTGCGCTGATGGCCGTGATGGCGACGAGTTGCCCACCAGAGAAATAAAGCGGGAGATAGGGTGTTTTCGAGGTCATATAGGTGTCGAGGGTGTTCTCGAGGTCATATAGGTGTCGAGGGTGGGGGGCGGGTATGGTGGGGGTGGGAGGCGGATATGGTGGGGGGGGCGGGGACTCGGACTCTGTGTACATAGAAGAAATATATTTCGTTGGCTACATACATCGAGTGCGACGCGGGACAGCGAGGGGAGAGAGAGACTTGGAGGGGACTCGGAGGGGGCAGAAGACGGCTCAGAGAGAGAGCCTCGGACTCGGACTCGGACTCGGACTCGGACTCGGAGTAGACAGCTCAGGAGAGGGAGTAGACGGTGCAGGGAGCCAGAACAAGTCAGAGCAAGCAGAAATCGCGATTCAGAGTGCAGAGATACGGATACACTCTGTTCCACCCGCGGAACGCACACGGCGCGCGTGAATAACCTCCCGGCGGTCAGTAGACTCTCCGGCGCCTGCATGCCCATTTCCGGACTCGCAGCGTCTCGCACCGCTCCTGCGTTCCTTCCGCCCACCACCACCTCTGCCGCCTCCCGCTCGTCCGCCGTCTCTCCGGTCTCCAGTTTGCTGGCTGCCGCTCTGCCCCCGCCGTCGAAACTTGGACTAGGCGGCCTGGACTCGACTCGGGCCACGTCGCGCGCGTCGGAATGGACTGGGACGGACTTACGAGACGAACTGCGCTCTGACGGCGGTCGACGACGGTAAGTGGCTTAGAATGCTCACCTCGCGTCTACACCATCCCGCCTCCCGCCCGCCGACCCAGGAGGAAGAACCCAGCTTGGATAAGGTCCAGCGCGACCGCATGCGGCCCCAACGGTTCGCCGTGAACCGCTCGCGGAGGGTGTTCACCGACGGCAGCTCGTTCTCGTCTACGCACGCCCTCCGGCTCCCGCCTTGCCACGTCCTCGGACGCTCCCTGCACATCCTGCAACCGTCCCTCACCCATCCAGAACGACGAAATACACGCACCTGTGGCCCCAGACTGGTCTCACCCACCACCGCGCCCGAGCGTTTGACGCGTGACGTCACCGACACGTCCCCCGGACTTCCTGTTCACGACGAGACGCGTCAGTCTCGTCAACGACGCATTCAGATGCACAAGGTACGTTCTTACGTTTGACGTTGCGCTTCGGTAGACCGCTCCCGCCGCCGCCGTACGGAAACCGGTGGAGGAGTCCACTCGGTGCGTACGGCGGCGGCCGCGCTGTGCTGTCCACTGACGGACGGTGACGATCGCGCAGGTGTGCCACCTCGCGTCGCCGCCGTCGACACCGCCGAGTCCCCGTCCGCCCGACCGCCGCATCGCTCTCGACGCCCTCCGCAACTCTCGCGTCTCCGTTCACAACCGCACCTGCCCCAGAACGACACACGACGCGCACCTCGTCCCCGCCGACCGCACTCCTCGATCGGATCCCGCCCGTCGACTTCCTGCTACGAATCGAAGACGGTCTTGCCCGCCCAGTCATCCTCACGCGTCGCCCACGAGCACGCGGCGGACGACCGCGAGCAGCTACACGCCGACAAGCGTACGACCAGGTGAGTCGCCTCGGAACTCGAAGCACCTCGTCCGACTCGACTTCCGCTGTCAAGGTACGTACCGCTCGCGACTCGATTTCCCCGTGACGATCTACAGCGCTGAGGTACGTCCTCCGATGCCGTTCGTGACTCTTGGCTGCCGCGGGATGGTCGGTGCACGGTGAGCCGTTGTGCCGGCGCATATCAAGTCCGGCGCCGTAGGCGAACCTGACGTCGCTCGCGCTGTCTTGCCTCGAGCACTGACGGACGTCCTGCAGGCCGTCGCTGTGAGCTCTCGGAAGACGTCTGGGGGACGTGGTACGCCCCTCCGACGCCAGCCAGGCAGCACGCTGTGCGTGAACACGACAGCGGCGTCGCGCCTGTGTCACGGGCGCGGGATACGGATCGGTGAGCGACGTAGTACGTGTGCGACCGAACACGATACGTACGTACCTCACCCGCCACGCAGGTGGCTTTCACAGCCGCATTCATCGTCCTCGACGCCGAGTGCTCGCAGCGAGGGGGTGCCTCAACCGGATGGCAGGACGCTGACACGCGTCCAGACGGTCCCGCGAGATTCACAGCCCTCGCTCGACGCCGATCTGATAGAACGGCGTCGGTCAGCATGTACAGGTGCGTGAACGGACATCCCACTCACGAGTGCGTAGATCACGCCGGCTTCTGCCGCTCCGGGACCCGCCGTTCTCGCATCCGCGCCGTTGACACAATGCGCACCTCACTCGCCACACAGGTACCTTCTGCGGCCGCATTCATCGACCCCGCACTCGACGCCGAGTGCTCGCAGCGAGGAGGTGCCTCGATCGGATGGCAGGACGCGTAACACGCGTCGAGGTCGCGTCTAGACGTCCTGCGACGTCCTCAACGCTACTCTGCGAGAACGGCGTGAGTCAGTACGTACAGGTGCGTGTACGAACATCCCACTCACGACTGTGTAGAGCTCGCCGTCTCTCGCCGCTCTGGGACGCGCCGTCTGCGTGTCCCCGCCGTCAGCGCCGTGCTGGGAGCTCGTCTGAACGCGCCGTCTGCGTGTCCCCGCCGTCAGCGCCGTGCTGGGAGCTCGTCTGAACGCGCCGTCAGCGATGAGTGCTCCCGTGAGGCCAAGATCGAGGCACTTACCACGAGAGTCACAGTGCGGTATGGGAGCTTGTCGGCTGGGACGACAGGGCGGGTGGATGTGTCCAGGGGGCTCCGGGACGGTGACATCTGCTGTGTTGCGGGGGAGGCATGTTGACGGCGCGGCCGGTGGATGGTGGTCAGCGGACGCACAACCGGGGCTGTCACGTCGCGTCGTGTCGTGTTCGCCGAGGTGGAGATCGAAGGACACGATGTGCTGAAGATGGAGGACGACGGGGAGATGGGTGTCGACGTTCCGGTCGAGATGTGTAGCGGAGAGTAGGAAGAGAGGGTGTAGTACATAGACAAAAGCAATGCATCCCGCTGCCGTGTGATGGTTGTAACACGTCTAGGCCCGACTCGTTCCCAGTCTTCCGATGGCCGAGAATTCTGCAAATAATTTGGCCAAGTATGGAGGCGCTGTTCGGACGCGCTCATGAAGGGGTCATCCATGCCGCTGGACTTTCCCACCACGGCAGAACATTCGAACGTCCCCCTCTGCGAATCGTCCCGCACCCTCGCCTCTATCCTCCAGCTCACTGTAGGTGTGCTACTCCAGCTTTCGTGGATAAACTCAAGCAGGAGGTGCGCGCAGAGACCGTGACTAGTAGTATTCATACAGTGTACAACTTGAACCCTACAATTCCGGACTGTCAGAATAATAATTATTCCTCCGAGCATGTCAGCCGAGCACGATCCGAGTCCCTGAGCCGTCCGAAACTCCGGGTCTCCGAGAACTCTGCTAGATGACGTGATCCACTCCCCACAGTCTTCTCGGAGAGTTCCCCATCCTGAGATGCTGTCCTACAGCAATCGAGCACATTGAGCTCGAGACTCAGGCTTGTGCCATGCAGCAACTTTCATGCTCACTGTACAGTGAGTACTGGATAATAACGAGCACAACAGCGGACAGCCTTCGAGCTTTCGGGAGCACATAATTTTAGCACGCTCTCACGGAACTACGTGGGCATGGAAGCTCCGAAATTTTATCTGTTTCATGCCGCTGGAGAAGTACCTACGTAACCACTCAGAACCTTCCTATGTCTGGAGTCATTGGAGCTACTCCCAGGCTCTAGCTCACTGTATGATGCTGCAGGGCACAGACAGCAGTGAGCACTGAGACAACAATGTGAGCATAGGCCAGGAAGGTAGCACACCGGGTTGAGAATAATTGTGGCGTGGCCGGGAATGCCGAGTCTAGAGCTCGTCAGAGTCGCCGCCCATTAGGCGGAGAGCACGCCCTGTTCGCGTCGGTGCCTGGAGGATATTCTGGGCGCGGAGTGACGTCGATGCGCGCACGGAGCGGCGAACTTGAATATTATTGCAAGCGACCGGAGGATTCCGCGAGGCTCGCCGCCGTGCCGGTCCATCAAAGCTCAGCAACACCGGCCGGAGCAGTCCCGTTGACCTGAAGAGTTTCTGCTGCATTATGCAGAGAGACTGTACATATCATTGATGTCTGCAGTGGCCAGAATATGTCTTCGGAGTGACTTGGAAGTGTACTAAGTATTATACTTCTGAAGAGCTTGAAGCTCGAGTAAAAGTGTACATGTACTATGGCAGTGGACAGAGTATAACTTGCGAGATATTCAGCATCCCATTGCAGGTGCAAGGGCAGTCAAGCCGTACGCACGGACGTTGATGAAGCGGAACGGCGGGAACGGCGGAGGTGGCAGGCAGCGCCAGGCGCGGGAAGAGCGCTAGTCAATGCCCAAATGCGGACGGCCATATTCACCGCCGGGCGTTTACCGTCTTCCTCCTCCGCCGATCTGCGACATAAAACCTTTCGCAGTCTGATCAGTGCGAAGGATCCCGGGACATCAACACACATATTGCATCAGGCTGCGAGCTGGAAAGCTGATACCACGAAGATTATGACTGTTCAATGTGCAAGTCTGGTATTGTGGTGTTTTGTACTCAAAAAATCGAGGTTGCTGATCTATTTGTGATTATTACAGACTCATGGGCACTATCTGACCGCGGTATGGCTTATAAATAGCCTCCGCATATCAAGAGCATAGATCACACCTTCTCTCCAGGCCCGCCGCCTCCGAAACAGACAGAAACCGTGCAAACGGCGTTTTCGATGCAGCGCCCTCTCCTCGAGCCTCCTCCCGCCCAAATTACGACGGCGTCGCGGCGAGAAGTGCATCAGATCGTAGCCGAGCGCCCACGCCACAAGCGAAGACAGCTGAGAAGCTTCCAGACTCCTGCCTGCTCGGAACCTGCGGAAATTCCGTACACACGCGCAGGGTCTCCCCCTTCCAGTCTCCTCATCCCCCGTGTCGAGTTCTGGTTGGTCCCGCGCCCGGCACCCACGGAGGATGCGTGAGAAGTGCGTGCTCTCACTTCCACACGGTCCGGTCCAGTGACCGTGGGGGCTGCGCACGGACCACGCTCTAGAGGTACAAGTACCTCCGCATTCTCGTCGAGTCTACCCAGTGCTCTCTTCCCTCCCCCTCGAGCACGCCCTCCCCTCTCCTCCCTCCTTTTCCCTCACATCTACTCATCGTGCACTAGATGCTCTTGTCTCGTCCTGTACACCATACTTCTGCCTCGCTGCCGACACTGTCTTCACTTCGCCGGCAACACTGCGATTCCGAGCCTGCCGCGCATCCCGCCCGTCCGATCTCACTTGCTCCGCATACCATTCGGATTTGGATCGACGACCGACCTCGGCCGACGCTTGACCCGGTTCCGACTCGATCTCCGACATAGTGCCCCCACTGGTACAATGCACATGGGTGAGCCGATGCGATTGCTGCGTTGTAGCAGATTGTGTTCCGACGGTTTAGCTAACATGGCATCTATGTTTCCAGTTTCCCGCACCCGTGTACAAGCGATTCATGCTCGTGTATGTACCGCTTCTCTTTATAACTGCGTGTCAATCGCTGATAGACTATTCGCTTGTAGGAGCCACTGGCACAGATTGCGGTCCCGCGCCGCGGCTCCAACTTGGCCTCGATCGACATACGATCTCGAGGTACGCACCTTTGGTTTGGATCTGCACGGCTCTCTGATTGCTGACTACTATTTATCTTAGATATCCGCGACCGCGTCCTTGTAGTACACGCTCACGGCGTTCGCACGCGCCCGTTCAGTTACAGCACCGCCAGTGCGAACTCGAATGCAAGGTACGTCCGCCGGGCTGTTCCGGTCCTGTCCAGTTGAACCATGCTGACCGGAGGCTCCGTCTCACAGATGCTCGCGTGCCTGCAACGCACACGAGTCACAGCTACGGGGTGCGTATAGTAGTAGGTAA
This sequence comes from Daedaleopsis sinensis, assembly GCA_033807695.1. Classification (NCBI taxonomy): domain Eukaryota; kingdom Fungi; phylum Basidiomycota; class Agaricomycetes; order Polyporales; family Polyporaceae; genus Daedaleopsis; species Daedaleopsis sinensis. The sequence continues at coordinate 592,820 of CM066301.1, forward strand.
GTCCGGCGGTCTAAGCTCGCTGCACCGTAATCAGCCTCCGGCTCTTACTGACATCCGACTCATCTGCAGGTCCGACTCATTGCGACGTCTTTCTTGACGCGGGCAGGTACGTACATAGTAGTCCGTCTCGGTGCGCGTAGTGCTGACTTGGTCCGCTTCTTGCAGGCCGGCACCACTCGATCGCGAGACTCGGCCCCGCACTCAGCTGGACGGCGCGTCCGAGTCGACGGCCTCTGCTGCGCCAGCGACCAAGTCCCAAGTCCAAGTGCGCACGCGAAAACAATCCAGTCAAACGATCACGACCGGCTCGGGGACTCGCGTACGTGCCATCTCCTCCCATGTCCGTCCACATCCGAGTCCGCTGACAACTACTGCACGCTTGCTCGTCTAGGTTCGACTCTCCCGCCGTTCGACTCTCCTGTCCGCTAGCCCGAATCGACTCGCGCCGACCGATCCGTCCCAGACGACTCAGACTCGCGGGGTGTGCGTGGTCCCAGGCCCTCGCTCGAGCCAGACTCGCCCGCATCCCCGACCCACCTGAGTCGATCCCCGCTCGGCACACGGCACACGGCACGATGTCAGCACCCCCGCCTCGTCTCCGAGTCCTGCCCATCCCGACGCATGCTGACACACCCCTCTCAGACGACGTATCCCAAGCCGCACCCGACTCGCGCTCGAACGCCTTCGAACGCTCGCTGCGCCGTGCGTCCGTGACACGCCGGTCCCGCGCCCCCGCTGACCTACTCGCCCGTAGACACGCGTACGGCTCCCTGTCCGCCTCGCCGCCCGAGCAGGCGGCCCGACCATCTCGCACGCGTCCGGGGAGCCAGACCGGCGGCGGACTCTCACTGGACCACAGCACTCGGTCCCGGGAGCGCGACTCGCCCCGCGTCCGTCCGATTCAGAGTCTTCTGCGCGCGCCGTACGCGTGCTGCGACCCGGAGTCCGTACCGTCGCCACTCGTGGAGGGGATGGGAACGCCGCCGACAGTCGGCGCAGAGCTGTATTGAGCCGGACGTAGAGCAGTATTACACTCGTAGATACAGTAGTACTAGTATTAGACTTACGGTACCGCGCCCGCTGACCCGTCGATCCTCTTCCCCAGCAGCTCCCTCTACAGACGGCCCGCCCGTCCGTCTCACCGAGCACGGCCGTCTGGCACCGTGCACGCCGCTCCCGGGGACCACCTTGGAGATCCGAACGTCCGCGACGCCGCGGCACCCGAGCACGGCCTGGTGCGTGCTTGCAGTCGTCGCCGCTCGCAGCGGGGAGTCAGAGGGACGTTGCCGAGCTCTCCCAGGCCCGCTGGGACAGCGCACGAGCGTTGGCGGGGGCCCCTTCGCAGCGTCCGGTTCCGACTTCTCGCCCCGCCCCGCGAACGGCGGCGGCGTGCCCTCGACGAGATGCGGGCGTCGGCCGCTCGCGGGCGGTGCGGCAGACTTGTCCCGCACGTACCGAAGGCTGGAGACATGTATTGCGTGAGTGGTGTGCGGAATACAGCGGTTTTGCGCGAAAGTGCGGACCTTTTTGACTCCTGCGTGACCAATTCTTGCCCGGACTTCACGAGTCCGGCCGTCCCATGCAGATAGAGTGAGCCTGAGACACCCGAGGGGGTCTGCGCGGCGGGGCGCGCCGTCGTTCGCGAGATCGGCCTGGGCGTTTCCGTGCCGCCCTGCCCGCGCCCGCGCGAACGTCGTGCGCCGCGTGTTCTACGGCCCGGAGGGTTTCGGGAGCGCGTGCACGCCGTTCGCGTGGGCCGTCTTTGTCGAAGCTAGCTGCTCGCGCCGCGCGAGACGGGCGGATTCTCGAGTTTTGTTTGACCGGTCTTGGCGGTGCCCATGGAGCCCATTTTGAGACGTCGTCTGCCGGGCCTGCGAGTGCGTCGTGCATGGCGGGCATAGTTTGTGTATGCATTGTATATAGATTGCGCGGTGCGGCGCGGCGCGGTTCGGACGGGAGAGCGTGCTCACCTAGGTGCCCATGAAATCGCTATGAACGCGATTTTTGCGACCTCGTTGGATCTGGGCGAGAGCGGGCGCGTTTGATGCGGAACGTTCACCGCATTCTGGCGGTACGTGTTAGCACGCGGATGGAGGAGAAACGAGGGAGATATGTCGGGTTTCGGGACGTACTGTGTAGAGATCGGGGTGAGGCGGCGCAGTACGACGGCGGGGACGCGTGTCGTGCGTCGCCCAGGAGTCGTCCGAGGGTGTATCGAGTGGAGCGATCGAGATCCGGGCGGATGAGAGACAGGGCGTGGGGGACGACTCGGAGGGGGGCTGAAAAGCAATGAAATCGACGGGTTTGAGTCGATTTCCAAAGTCGTCGGTGCGAGGCGAGAGCGTGCGCGTTCGATGCGGAACGTTCAACGCGAGCTAGAGATACGTGTTAGCACGCACACGGACGAGAAACGAGTGAGATATGCCGGTTTTCGTGACGTACTGTGCGAAGACCGGGGTACTGGCTTCAAGTACGAGGGCGGGCGAGGTCGGCGCACGTCGTCCGGGCGTCGTCTGAGGTCGTACTGGATGGGGCATTCGAGTTCCAGTGAGATAGGAGAGAACTGGGGAGGGGAGAGTCGGAGGGGGAGGGAACGGCCATGAAATCGACGGGTTTGAGTGAGTTGGGGAGTGCGGGCGAGCGAGTGAGAGGCGAGCATGGGCCGCGGGTGGACGGCGAGCGGATGCGCAGGAGGGAAGCGAGTAGGTGCTGAGGCGGACGGTCGAGTGCTAGCGGGTGCACACGGATTTGGGGGATTGGACGAGAAACGGGTGCGCGCGGAGTTGGCCCAGGACGAGCGGCGAGTGGGGACAGTCGAGGACAGATGAGAGCGACGTGAGAGCGACGCGGGCGGATGAGCCGGGATCCTCGAGTCGCAGGGATCCTCGAGTCGCAGGGATCCTCGAGTCGCAGGTGTTGCAGGCGGTCGTACACGGAATGTGTAGCGAACGTATGCACCACTACGACAGCGTTCAGTCTTCGGCATGCATTGGCCGATATGACAGAAGCTCGCCAAGTACACGTCGTGAATACGCTCTTGGCGCGGTGTTTGCAGCCTCGCACCTCGTTATTTGCTGGCGCATACTGGCGTGTGTTGTGGGTGTGGGTGTGATTGTGTGCCCGACGGGATGACAATAGGCGGGGAACAGAAACAATTGCCGGGGGACGGCTGGGGACCCGGGCGCGACTGTGCTGGAAAAGGCAGCGACCGCTCCGCCGCTCCACCGAGCAACCACCGAGTGATGGTAGACAACCTGGCTGGCGCTTGAGTCGTTCTTTTCTTTACCCTCTCATCACTCCCGCTTCCTCGCCCTCTCCCCCCTCCCTCTCTCCGCTGTGCATCTCGCACCAGTCATTCTTTACTCCCCCACAGTCTCTATCGACTCGGTTGAAGCTCCTCACTCTTTTCCTCGACTCGCAGGCCATCATGTACGCATTCAGGACCCTCCTCGCTCTCCTTGCCGTCTCCCTCGTTTCCGTCTCCGCTGCCCCCTTCCACGACCACCACAAGCGGACATGCAGGTCCCGTACCTCTGTCGCCGTGGACCCCACCACCACCGCCACCACCACCACCGTCGCTGAGCACTCTAGCACGGTCTCCGTGGTCCCCACCACCGGCAGCAAGCCTGAAACGACCTCTCCCGTTCCCGAGAGGCCGGCAAAGACGACCACGTCCTCTCATGAGTCGACCAGCACCCCCGAGGCGACCTCCACCCACAAGCCTTCTACCACCTCCTCTAGCAAGCCTTCTACCACCTCCTCTAGCAAGCCCGCTGCGACTTCCACCAGCAGCTCGTCCAGCAGCCTGCTCAAGAAGCTCTTCCCCGTCTCCTCCATCAAGACCTGGACCACCTCCAAGTCTGCTGACGACGCGCTCCCGCTCAGCGACAGCACTTTTGGGGTCACCAAGCTCATCTCCGACCTCTCGCACAACTACGTCACCGCTCCCGATGGCAAGCTCTCCATGCAGGCGCACTACCCGGAGGGCTCGTACACGTACACCCACAGCCCCAAGGGCGGTCTCTCCTTCTACGCCACCGGCCCGGACAACTTCAACCTTCAGGGCGCCAAGGAGGCGACGCTCTCGTACTCGGTCTACTTTGAAGAGGACTTCGACTTCAACAAGGGCGGCAAGCTCCCTGGTCTCTGTGAGTGGTTGTCTTGCCACCGTCCGTTCCATGCCTTGTGTCGTCCTGGTGACTGGTGACTGCGGTCGGGCAATGCGGTTCGGCGCGACGTTCTCTGTCCGGCAGGTGAGTCCGAGTGGTCGCGGATCAGCGTGTCCGCCGGAGCCGTGCGCTGATGGCCGTGATGGCGACGAGTTGCCCACCAGAGAAATAAAGCGGGAGATAGGGTGTTTTCGAGGTCATATAGGTGTCGAGGGTGTTCTCGAGGTCATATAGGTGTCGAGGGTGGGGGGCGGGTATGGTGGGGGTGGGAGGCGGATATGGTGGGGGGGGCGGGGACTCGGACTCTGTGTACATAGAAGAAATATATTTCGTTGGCTACATACATCGAGTGCGACGCGGGACAGCGAGGGGAGAGAGAGACTTGGAGGGGACTCGGAGGGGGCAGAAGACGGCTCAGAGAGAGAGCCTCGGACTCGGACTCGGAGTAGACAGCTCAGGAGAGGGAGTAGACGGTGCAGGGAGCCAGAACAAGTCAGAGCAAGCAGAAATCGCGATTCAGAGTGCAGAGATACGGATACACTCTATTCCACCCGCGGAAACCACACGGCGCGCGTGAATAACCTCCCGGCGGTCAGTAGACTCTCCGGCGCCTGCATGCCCATTTCCGGACTCGCAGCGTCTCGCACCGCTCCTGCGCCTTCCTTCCGCCCACCACCACCTCTGCCGCCTCCCGCTCGTCCGCCGTCTCTCCGGTCTCCAGTTTGCTGGCTGCCGCTCTGCCCCCGCCGTCGAAACTTGGACTAGGCGGCCTGGACTCGACTCGGGCCACGTCGCGCGCGTCGGAATGGACTGGGACGGACTTACGAGACAAAGTGCGCTCTGACGGCGGTCGACGACGGTAAGTGGCTTCGAATTCTCACCTCGCGTCGACCCCGTCCCCACCTCGCGTTGACATCATCCCGACTCCCGCCCGCCGACCCCGGAAGAACCCAGCTTGGATAAGGTCCAGCGCGACCGCATGCGGCCCCAACGGTTCGCCGTGAACCGGTCGCGGAGGGTGTTCACCGACGGCAGCTCGTTCTCGTCTACGCGCGCCCTCTGCACGTCTTGCGACCGTCCCTCACTCATCCGGAACGACGAAATACACGCACCTGTAGCCCCAGTCCGGTCTCGCCCACCACCGCGCCCGAGCGTTTGACGCGTGACGTCACTGATCGTCCTCGACGCGTTCCTCCGACTTCCTGTCCACGAGGAGACGTCAGTCTCGTCAACGACGCATCTACATGCGCAAGGTACGTACTGACGTTCGATACTGCGCCTCGGTAGACCGCTCCCGCCGCCGCCGTACGCAAACGGGTGGTGGAGGAGTCCACTAAGTGCGTATGGCGGCGGCGGCGGCGGCGCTGTGTCGTCCACTGACGGACGGTGACGATCGCGCAGGTGTGCCACCTCGCGTCGCCGCCGTCGACACCGCCGAGTCCCCGTCCGCCCGACCGCCCGCGTCGCTCTCGACGCCCTCCTCAACTCTCGCGTCTCCGTTCACAACCGCACCTGCCCCAGAACGACACACGACGCGCACCTCGTCCCCGCCGACCGCACTCCTCGATCGGATCCCGCCCGTCGACTTCCTGCTACGAATCGAAGACGGTCTTGCCCGCCCAGCCATCCTCACGCGTCGCCCACGAGCACGCGGCGGACGACCGCGAGCAGCTACACGCCGACAAGCGTACGACCAGGTGGGTCGCCTACTCGAAGCACCTCGTCCGACTCGACTTCCTCTGTCAAGGTACGTACCGCTCGCGACTCGATTTCCCCGTGACGGTCTACAGCGCTGAGGTACGTGATGGCATTCGCGACTCTCGGCTGCCGCGGGATCGTCGGTGGACGGCGAGCCGTCGTGCCGGCGCACATCAAGTCCGGCGCCGTAGGCGAACCTGACGTCGCTCGCGCTGTCTTGCCTCGAGCTCTGACGAACGTCCTGCAGGCCGTCGCCGTGAGCTCTCGGAAGACGTCTGGGGCACGAGTGCGTAGATCATGCCGGCTTCCGCCGCTCCGGGACACGCTGTTTGTGCGCATGCACGCCGTCCGAACAGTCGTGCACCTCACCCGCCACACAGGTGACTTTAGCAGCCATATCCATCCCCCCGGGACTCGACGCCGAGTGCTCGCAGCGAGGGGTGCCTCGACCGGACGGCAGGACGCGTAACGCGCGTCGAGGTCGCGTCCAGACGTCCTGCGACGTCCTCAACGCTACTCTGCGAGAACGGCGTGAGTCAGTACGTACAGGTGCGTGTACGAACATCCCACTCACGACTGTGTAGAGCTCGCCGTCTCTCGCCGCTCTGGGACGCGCCGTCTGCGTGTCCCCGCCGTCAGCGCCGTGCTGGGAGCTCGTCTGAACGCGCCGTCAGCGACGAGTGCTCCCGTGAGGCCAAGATCGAGGCACCTACTACGAGAGTCACAGTGCGGTATGGGAGCTTGTCGGCGGGGACGACAGGGCGGGTGGATGTGTCCAGGGGGCTCCGGGACGGTGACATCTGCTGTGTTGCGGGGGAGGCATGTTGACGGCGCGGCCGGTGGATGGTGGTCAGCGGACGCACAACCGGGGCTGTCACGTCGCGTCGTGTCGTGTTCGCCGAGGTGGAGATCGAAGGACACGATGTGCTGAAGATGGAGGACGACGGGGAGATGGGTGTCGACGTTCCGGTCGAGATGTGTAGCGGAGAGTAGGAAGAGAGGGTGTAGTACATAGACAAAAGCAATGCATCCCGCTGCCGTGTGATGGTTGTAACACGTCTAGGCCCGACTCGTTCCCAGTCTTCCGATGGCCGAGAATTCTGCAAATAATTTGGCCAAGTATGGAGGCGCTGTTCGGACGCGCTCATGAAGGGGTCATCCGTGCCGCTGAACTTTCCCACCACGGCAGAACATTTGAACGTCCCCCTCGGCGAATCGTCCCGCACCCTCGCCTCTATCCTCCAGCTCACTGTAGGTGTGCTACTCCAGCTTTCGTGGATAAACTCAAGCAGGAGGTGCGCGCAGAGACCACTAGTAGTATTCATGCAGTGTACAACTTGAACCCTACAATTCCGGACTGTCAGAATAATTATTATTCCTCCGAGCATGTCAGCCGAGCACGATCCGAGTCCCTGAGCCGTCCGAAACTCCGGGTCTCCGAGAACTCTGCTAGATGACGTGATCCACTCCCCACAGTCTTCTCGGAGAGTTCCCCATCCTGAGATGCTGTCCTACAGCAATCGAGCACATTGAGCTCGAGACTCAGGCTTGTGCCATGCAGCAACTTTCATGCTCACTGTACAGTGAGTACTGGATAATAACGAGCACAACAGCGGACAGCCTTCGAGCTTTCGGGAGCACATAATTTTAGCACGCTCTCACGGAACTACGTGGGCATGGAAGCTCCGAAATTTTATCTGTTTCATGCCGCTGGAGAAGTACCTACGTAACCACTCAGAACCTTCCTATGTCTGGAGTCATTGGAGCTACTCCCAGGCTCTAGCTCACTGTATGATGCTGCAGGGCACAGACAGCAGTGAGCACTGAGACAACAATGTGAACATAGTAGGCCAGGAAGGTAGCACACCGGGTTGAGAATAATTGTGGCGTGGCCGGGAATGCCGAGTCTAGAGCTCGACGGAGTCGCCGCCCATTAGGCGGAGAGCACACCCTGTTCGCGTCGGTGCCTGGAGGATATTCTGGGCGCGGAGTGACGTCGATGCGCGCACGGAGCGGCGAACTCGAATATTATTGCAAGCGACCGGAGGATTCCGCGAGGCTCGCCGCCGTGCCGGTCCATGATCAAAGCTCAGCAACACCGGCCAGAGCAGTCCCGTTGACCTGAAGAGTTTCTGCTGCATTATGCAGAGAGACTGTATATATCATTGATGTCTGCAGTGGCCAGAATATGTCTTCGGAGTGACTTGGAAGTGTACTAAGTATTATACTTCTGAAGAGCTTGAAGCTCGAGTACAAGTGTACATGTACTATGGCAGTGGACAGAGTATAACTTGCGAGATATTCAGCATCCCATTGCAGGTGCAAGGGCAGTCAAGCCGTACGCACGGACATTGATGAAGCGGAACGGCGGGAACGGCGGAGGTGGCAGGCAGCGCCAGGCGCGGGAAGAGCGCTAGTCAATGCCCAAATGCGGACGGCCATATTCACCGCCGGGCGTTTGCCGTCTTCCTCCTCCGCCGATCTGCGACATAAAACATTTTGCAGTCTACTCAGTGCGAAGGATCCCGGGACATCAACACATCTATTCAATCAGGCTGCAAGCTGGCAACCTGATACCACGAGATTTTGACTGTTCTATGTGCAAGTCTGGTATTGTGGTGTTTTATACTCGAAAAATCGAGATTGCTGATCTATTTGTGATTATTACAGACTCATGAGCACTATCTGACCGCGGTATGGCTCATGAGGAGCCTCCGCATATAGAGAGCATGAATCACATCTTTTCTCCGGGCCCGCGGCTTCCGAAACGAACAGAAACCCTGCAAACGGCGTTTTCGATGCAGCGCCCTCTCCTCGAGCCTCCTCCCGCCCAAATTACGACGGCGTCGCGGCGAGAAGTGCATCAGATCGTAGCCGAGCGCCCACGCCACAAGCGAAGACAGCTAAGAAGCTTCCAGACTCCTGCCTGCTCGGAACCTGCGTCCTTTCCGTACACACGCGCAGGGTCTCCCCCTTCCAGTCTCCTCATCCCCCGTGTCGAGTTCTGGTTGGTCCCGCGCCCGGCACCCACGGAGGATGCGTGAGAAGTGCGTGCTCTCACTTCCACACGGTCCGGTCCAGTGACCGTGGGGGCTGCGCACGGACCACGCTCTAGAGGTACAAGTACCTCCGCATTCTCGTCGAGTCTACCCAGTGCTCTCTTCCCTCCCCCTCGAGCACGCCCTCCCCTCTCCTCCCTCCTTTTCCCTCACATCTACTCATCGTGCACTAGATGCTCTCGTCTCGTCCTGTACACCATACCTCTGCCTCGCTGCCGACACTGTCTTCACTTCGCCGGCAACACTGCGATTCCGGGCCTGCCGCGCATCCCGCCCGTCCGATCTCACTTGCTCCGCATACCATTCGGATTTGGATCGACGACCGACCTCGGCCGACGCTTGACCCGGTTCCGACTCGATCTCCGACATCGTGCCCCCACTGGTACAATGCATATAGGTGAGCCGATGCGATCACTGCTTTGTAGCAGATTGTGTTCCGACGCTGACATGGCATCTATGTTTCCAGTTTCTCGCACACGCGTACAAGGGATTCATACCCGTGTATGTACTACTTATTCTTATAGCTGCATGACAATCGCTGATAGACTATTCGCTTGTAGGAGCCACTGGCACAGATTGCGGTCCCGCGCCGCGGCTCCAACTTGGCCTCGATCGACATACGATCTCGAGGTACGCACCTTTGGTTTGGATCTGCACGGCTCTCTGATTGCTGACTACTATTTATCTTAGATATCCGCGACCGCGTCCTTGTAGTACACGCTCACGGCGTTCGCACGCGCCCGTTCAGTTACAGCACCGCCAGTGCGAACTCGAATGCAAGGTACGTCCGCCGGGCTGTTCCGGTCCTGTCCAGTTGAACCATGCTGACCGGAGGCTCCGTCTCACACAGATGCTCGCGTGCCTGCAACGCACACGAGTCACAGCTACGGGGTGCGTATAGTAGTAGGTAAGTCCGGCGGTCTAAGCTCGCTGCACCGTAATCAGCCTCCGGCTCTTACTGACATCCGACTCATCTGCAGGTCCGACTCATTGCGACGTCTTTCTTGACGCGGGCAGGTACGTACATAGTAGTCCGTCTCGGTGCGCGTAGTGCTGACTTGGTCCGCTTCTTGCAGGCCGGCACCACTCGATCGCGAGACTCGGCCCCGCACTCAGCTGGACGGCGCGTCCGAGTCGACGGCCTCTGCTGCGCCAGTGACCAAGTCCAAGTGCGCACGCGCAAACGATATGGACAAAGCACACGGCCGGCTCGGGGACTCGCGTACGTGCTGTCTCCTCCCATGTCCGTCCACATCCGCTGACGACTGCACGCTTGCTCGTCTAGGTTCGACACTCCCGCCGTTCGACACTCCTGTCCGCTAGCCCGAATCGACTCGCGCCGACCGATCCGTCCCAGACGACTCAGACTCGCGGGGTGTGCGTGGTCCCAGGCCCTCGCTCGAGCCAGACTCGCCCGCATCCCTGGCCCATCTGAGTCGATCCCCGCTCGGCACACGGCACGAGGTAAGCACCCCCGCCTCGTCTCCGAGTCCTGCCCATCCCGACGCACGCTGACACACCCCTCTCGGACGACGTATCCCCAGCCGCACACGACTCGCGCTCGTATCCCCAGCCGCACACGACTCGCGCTCGAACACTCGCTGCGCCGTGCGTCCGTGACACGCCGGTCCCGCGCCCCCGCTGACCCAGTAGACACGGCTCCCACCGAGCAGGCGGCCCGACCATCTCGCACGCGTCCGGGGAGCCAGACCGGCGGCGGACTCTCACTGGACCACGACACTCGGTCCTCGGGAGCGCGACTCGCTCCGCGTCCGTCCGATTCAGAGTCTTCTGCGCGCGCCGTACGCGTGCTGCGACCCGGAGTCCGTACCGTCGCCACTCGTGGAGGGGATGGGAACGCCGCCGAGAGCCGGCGCAGAGCTGTATTGAGCCGGACGTAGAGCAGTATTACACTCGTAGATACAGTAGTACTAGTATTAGACTTACGGTACCGCGCCCGCTGACCCGTCGATCCTCTTCCCCAGCAGCTCCCTCTACAGACGGCCCGCCCGTCCGTCTCACCGAGCACGGCCGTCTGGCACCGTGCACGCCGCTCCCGGGGACCACCTTGGAGATCCGAACGTCCGCGACGCCGCGGCACCCGAGCACGGCCTGGTGCGTGCTTGCAGTCGTCGCCGCTCGCAGCGGGGAGTCGGAGGGACGTCGCCGAGCTCTCCCAGGCCCGCTGGGACAGCGCACGAGCGTTGGCGGGGGCCCCTTCGCAGCGTCCGGTTCCGACTTCTCGCACCGCCCCGCGAACGGCGGCGGCGTGCCCTCGACGAGATGCGGGCGTCGGCCGCTCGCGGACGGCGCGGCAGACCTGTCCCGCACGTACCGAAGGCTGGAGACATGTATTGCGTGAGTGGTGTGCGGAATACAGCGGTTTTGCGCGAAAGTGCGGACCTTTTTGACTCCGGCGTGACCAATTCTTGCCCGGACTTCACGAGTCCGGCCGTCCCATGTAGATAGAGTGAGCCTGAGACACCCGAGGGGGTCTGCGCGGCGGGGCGCGCCGTCGTTCGCGAGATCGGCCTGGGCGTTTCCGTGCCGCCCTGCCCGCGTCCGCGCGAACGTCGTGCGCCGCGTGTTCTACGGCCCGGAGGGCTTCGGGAGCGCGTGCACAACGTTCGTGTGCGGCGTCCTTGCCGAAGCTAGCTGCTCGCGCCGCGCGAGACGGGCGGATTCTTGAGTTTCGTTTGACCGGTATTGGCGGTGCCCATGGAGCCCATTTTGAGACGTCGTCTGCCGGGCCTGCGAGTGCGTCGTGCATGGCGGGCATAGTTTGTGTATGCATTGTATATAGATTGCGCGGTGCGGCGCGGCGCGGTTCGGACGGGAGAGCGTGCGCACCTAGGTGCCCATGAAATCGCTATGAACGCGATTTTTGCGACCTCGTCGGATCCGGGCGAGAGCGTGCGCGTTCGATGCGGAACGTTCAACGCGTGCTAGAGATACGTGTTAGCATGCACACGGACGAGAAACGAGGGAGATATGCCGGTTTTCGTGACGTACTGTGCGAAGACCGGGGTACTGTCTTCAAGTACGAGGGCGGGCGAGGTCGGCGCACGTCGTCCGGGCGTCGTCTGAGGTCGTACTGGATGGGGCATTCGAGTTCCAGTGAGATAGGAGAGAACTGGGGAGGGGAGAGTCGGAGGGGGAGGGAACGGCCATGAAATCGACGGGTTTGAGTGAGTTGGGGAGTGCGGACTCGCAGGCTTTGAACGCAGGTTGCGGGAGTGCGGGCGAGCGAGTGAGAGGCGAGCATGGGCCGCGGGTGGACGGCGAGCGGATGCGCAGGAGGGAAGCGAGTAGGTGCTGAGGCGGACGGTCGAGGGCTAGCGGGTGCACACGGATTTGGGGGATTGGACGAGAAACGGGTGCGCGCGGAGTTGGCCCAGGACGAGCGGCGAGTGGGGACAGTCGAGGACTTTTGAGAGCGACGTGAGAGCGACGCGGGCGGATGAGCCGGGATCCTCGAGTCGCTGGTGTTGCAGGCGGTCGCACTCTGGCGTGTTTTCTGGGTGTGCGTCAATTGTGGGTGGTGGTTGTGTGCCCGACCGGATGACAATAGGCGGCTGGGGAAAGCTGGAACAGGCAGCGACCGGCTATGATGCTCCACTGAGTGACAGCGTTTGCCGGTGATGGTAGACAACCTGGCTGGCGCCTTCGCGTCCTTTTCTTTACCCTCTCATCACTCCCGCTTCCTCGCCCTCTCCCCCTCCCCCTCCCTCTCTCCGCTGTGCATCTCGCACCAGTCATTCTTTACTCCCCCACAGTCTCTATCGACTCGGTTGAAGCTCCTCACTCTTTTCCTCGACTCGCAGGCCATCATGTACGCATTCAGGACCCTCCTCGCTCTCCTTGCCGTCTCCCTCGTTTCCGTCTCCGCTGCCCCCTTCCACGACCACCACAAGCGGACATGCAGGTCCCGTACCTCTGTCGCCGTGGACCCCACCACCACCGCCACCACCACCACCGTCGCTGAGCACTCTAGCACGGTCTCCGTGGTCCCCACCACCGGCAGCAAGCCTGAAACGACCTCTCCCGTTCCCGAGAGGCCGGCAAAGACGACCACGTCCTCTCATGAGTCGACCAGCACCCCCGAGGCGACCTCCACCCACAAGCCTTCTACCACCTCCTCTAGCAAGCCCGCTGCGACTTCCACCAGCAGCTCGTCCAGCAGCCTGCTCAAGAAGCTCTTCCCCGTCTCCTCCATCAAGACCTGGACCACCTCCAAGTCCGCTGACGACGCGCTCCCGCTCAGCGACAGCACTTTTGGGGTCACCAAGCTCATCTCCGACCTCTCGCACAACTACGTCACCGCTCCCGATGGCAAGCTCTCCATGCAGGCGCACTACCCGGAGGGCTCGTACACGTACACCCACAGCCCCAAGGGCGGTCTCTCCTTCTACGCCACCGGCCCGGACAACTTCAACCTTCAGGGCGCCAAGGAGGCGACGCTCTCGTACTCGGTCTACTTTGAAGAGGACTTCGACTTCAACAAGGGCGGCAAGCTCCCTGGTCTCTGTGAGTGGTTGTCTTGCCACCGTCCGTTCCATGCCTTGTGTCGTCCTGGTGACTGGTGACTGCGGTCGGGCAATGCGGTTCGGCGCGACGTTCTCTGTCCGGCAGGTGACTCCGAGTGGTCGCGGATCAGCGTGTCCGCCGGAGCCGTGCGCTGATGGCCGTGATGGCGACGAGTTGCCCACCAGAGAAATAAAGCGGGAGATAGGGTGTTTTCGAGGTCATATAGGTGTCGAGGGTGTTTTCGAGGTCATATAGGTGTCGAGGGTGTTTTCGAGGTCATATAGGTGTCGAGGGTGGGGGGCGGATATGGTGGGGGTGGGAGGCGGATATGGTGGGGGGGCGGGGACTCGGACTCTGTGTACATAGAAGAAATATATTTCGTTGGCTACATACATCGAGTGCGACGCGGGACAGCGAGGGGAGAGAGAGACTTGGAGGGGACTCGGAGGGGGCAGAAGACGGCTCAGAGAGAGAGCCTCGGACTCGGACTCGGAGTAGACAGCTCAGGAGAGGGAGTAGACGGTGCAGGGAGCCAGAACAAGTCAGAGCAAGCAGAAATCGCGATTCAGAGTGCAGAGATACGGATACACTCTATTCCACCCGCGGAAACCACACGGCGCGCGTGAATAACCTCCCGGCGGTCAGTAGACTCTCCGGCGCCTGCATGCCCATTTCCGGACTCGCAGCGTCTCGCACCGCTCCTGCGCCTTCCTTCCGCCCACCACCACCTCTGCCGCCTCCCGCTCGTCCGCCGTCTCTCCGGTCTCCAGTTTGCTGGCTGCCGCTCTGCCCCCGCCGTCGAAACTTGGACTAGGCGGCCTGGACTCGACTCGGGCCACGTCGCGCGCGTCGGAATGGACTGGGACGGACTTACGAGACAAAGTGCGCTCTGACGGCGGTCGACGACGGTAAGTGGCTTCGAATTCTCACCTCGCGTCGACCCCGTCCCCACCTCGCGTTGACATCATCCCGACTCCCGCCCGCCGACCCCGGAAGAACCCAGCTTGGATAAGGTCCAGCGCGACCGCATGCGGCCCCAACGGTTCGCCGTGAACCGGTCGCGGAGGGTGTTCACCGACGGCAGCTCGTTCTCGTCTACGCGCGCCCTCTGCACGTCTTGCGACCGTCCCTCACTCATCCGGAACGACGAAATACACGCACCTGTAGCCCCAGTCCGGTCTCGCCCACCACCGCGCCCGAGCGTTTGACGCGTGACGTCACTGATCGTCCTCGACGCGTTCCTCCGACTTCCTGTCCACGAGGAGACGTCAGTCTCGTCAACGACGCATCTACATGCGCAAGGTACGTACTGACGTTCGATACTGCGCCTCGGTAGACCGCTCCCGCCGCCGCCGTACGCAAACGGGTGGTGGAGGAGTCCACTAAGTGCGTATGGCGGCGGCGGCGGCGGCGCTGTGTCGTCCACTGACGGACGGTGACGATCGCGCAGGTGAGCCACCTCGCGTCGCCGCCGTCGACACCGCCGAGTCCCCGTCCGCCCGACCGCCGCATCGCTCTCGACGCCCTCCGCAACTCTCGCGTCTCCGTTCACAACCGCACCTGCCCCAGAACGACACACGACGCGCACATCCGAGTCGTCCCCGCCGGCCACACTCCTCGATCAGATCCCGCCCGTCGACTTCCTGCTACGAATCGAAGACGGTCTTGCCCGCCCAGCCATCCTCACGCGTCGCCCACGAGCACGCGGCGGACGACCGCGAGCAGCTACACGCCGACAAGCGTACGACCAGGTGAGTCGCCTCGGAACTCGAAGCACCTCGTCCGACTCGACCTCCGCTGTCAAGGTACGTACCGCTCGCGACTCGATTTCCCCGTGACGGTCTACAGCGCTGAGGTACGTCCTCCGATGCCATTCGCGACTCTCGGCTGCCGCGGGATGGTCGGTGCACGGCGAGCCGTCGTGCCGGCGCACATCAAGTCCGGCGCCGTAGGCGAACCTGACGTCGCTCGCGCTGTCTTGCCTCGAGCTCTGACGAACGTCCTGCAGGCCGTCGCCGTGAGCTCTCGGAAGACGTCTGGGGCACGTGGTACGCTCCTCCGACGCCAGCCAGGCAGCACGCTGTGCATGAACACGACAGCGGCGTCGCGCCTGTGTCACGGGCGCGGGATACGGATCGGTGAGCGACGTAGTATGTGCGCGACTGAACACGATACGTACGTACCTCACCCGCCAGCAGATGGCTTTTGCAGCCGCATCCACCGCTCCCGGACTCGACACCGAGTGCTCGCAGCGAGGGGGTGCCTCGACCGGATGGCAGGATGCGTGACACGCGTCGAGGTCGCATCCAGACGTCCTCGACGCCAATCTGGGAGAACGGTGTCGGTCAGCACGTACAGGTGCGTGATCGGACATCCCACTCACGAGTGCGTAGATCATGCCGGCTTCCGCCGCTCCGGGACACGCTGTTTGTGCGCATGCACGCCGTCCGAACAGTCGTGCACCTCACCCGCCACACAGGTGACTTTAGCAGCCATATCCATCCCCCCGGGACTCGACGCCGAGTGCTCGCAGCGAGGGGTGCCTCGACCGGACGGCAGGACGCGTAACACGCGTCGAGGTCGCGTCCAGACGTCCTGCGACGTCCTCAACGCTACTCTGCGAGAACGGCGTGAGTCAGTACGTACAGGTGCGTGTACGAACATCCCACTCATGACTGTGTAGAGCTCGCCGTCTCTCGCCGCTCTGGGACGCGCCGTCTGCGTGTCCCCGCCGTCAGCGCCGTGCTGGGAGCTCGTCTGAACGCGCCGTCAGCGACGAGTGCTCCCGTGAGGCCAAGATCGAGGCACCTATCACGAGAGTCACAGTGCGGTATGGGAGCTTGTCGGCGGGGACGACAAGGTCGGTGGATGTGTCCAGGGGGCTCCGGGACTGTGACATCTGCTGTGTCGCGGGGGAGGCATGTTGACGGCGCGGCCGGTGGACGGTGGTCAGCGGACGCACAACCGGGGCTGTCACGTCGCGTCGTGTCGTGTTCGCCGAGGTGGAGATCGAAGGACACGATGTGCTGAAGATGGAGGACGACGGGGAGATGGGTGTCGACGTTCCGGTCGAGATGTGTAGCGGAGAGTAGGAAGGGAGGGTGTAGTACATAGACAAAAGCAATGCATCCCGCTGCCGTGTGATGGTTGTAACACGTCTAGGCCCGACTCGTTCCCAGTCTTCCGATGGCCGAGAATTCTGCAAATAATTTGGCCAAGTATGGAGGCGCTGTTCGGACGCGCTCATGAAGGGGTCATCCGTGCCGCTGGACTTTCCCACCACGGCAGAACATTCGAACGTCCCCCTCGGCGAATCGTCCCGCACTCTCGCCTCTATCCTCCAGCTCACTGTAGGTGTGCTACTCCAGCTTTCGTGGATAAACTCAAGCAGGAGGTGCGCGCAGAGACCACTAGTAGTATTCATGCAGTGTACAACTTGAACCCTACAATTCCGGACTGTCAGAATAATTATTATTCCTCCGAGCATGTCAGCCGAGCACGATCCGAGTCCCTGAGCCGTCCGAAACTCTGGGTCTCCGAGAACTCTGCTAGATGACGTGATCCACTCGCCACAGTCTTCTCGGAGAGTTCCCCATCCTGAGATGCTGTCCTACAGCAATCGAGCACATTGAGCTCGAGACTCAGGCTTGTGCCATGCAGCAACTTTCATGCTCACTGTACAGTGAGTACTGGATGATAACGAGCACAACAGCGGACAGCCTTCGAGCTTTCGGGAGCACATAATTTAAGCACGCTCTCACGGAACTACGTGGGCATGGAAGCTCCGAAATTTTATCTGTTTCATGCCTGTAACCCCCGCTCTCGTTCTCTCATACTTTCGTTCACGCGCTTATGGTTACACAGCCACCGCCTTCCTATTTCGTACACTACATAGTACGGCGGTTCCCCCTGCGTCTTGCTCTATCATCTACTGATAGCAGCAACGCAGGTACGTAGCAGTACCAGCCACATTGTATCATCTACTGATAGCAGCAACGCAGATTACATTGTGCCTGTTACTGAGCAGTCTGAGTGAGCCACAGACGGCTTACACTTTTTTTTTAACATCGCACAACTGCAACGCCGTCCGTCGTGTCCTCTCCAGAATTGGACATTCCCGACATCTAAAAAACCCGCGTAAAGACTCTCAAGATCACTCCGGAGGGTTAGAAAGGAGCTGTATCAAGTACAGGACACTGCGGGATCGGAGGTGTGAAATTTGACGGGAAGCTCGCCCCTTCCCTCTCTTTTTTCATCGCTTTTCATCCACGCTGTCCCGATACGCCCCTTCCGTTCCGTTCCCTCTCGAGACGCGTTCCCGCGGGTTTCGAACACGCCCAGGAACGCCAGGGTCCGACGACGGGTCACACACTCCCCTCACTGTCGGTCATACGCCCTTGCTGGACGATCTTTCTGATCTCTCTAGCTTAACGTCCCTTTCGACATCTCCTTCTCGCCGGGGATCGCCTACGACGAACGCCGACGAGTCTGAAGAGGTGCTCGAACCGCTGGAGGTTGACGAAGACCGCATATATCCACCCCCTGCTCCGGAGGATAGCATATATTCACCCACTGCCAGAGTACGTCCCAAACTTGAAGCTTCGTCCTCCGAACCGCTACCTCCGTGTGGCTTGGCAACAGCCTCGTCCCCTTCCGTACCGTCCACCGTCGCTACAGCACCGCTGCTGCCCTCCGAAACCGTCACCGCCGCTCCGCTGAGACTTCTGTCTAACTCCGCACCCGCTGTTCCGTCTGCTCTGGTCAACCCAGTCTCCGTCCGTCCGCCTCGATACGTTCCGCGCTTTCGTACACTTCCGACCGCCTCACCAGCCGCCCGTATCGACTCTTCTTCTTCATCCGACTCTGACGAACCTCTCGCTTCCACCATGACTACTCCAACTTCTGATCTGGCAGAGGTCAAATGCGACTCATATAAAGAACTCCCGTCCCTAACCGCCGGGAAGCTATCACCGGTCGTCTACCATGAATGGGTTGCCAAATGCAGCCAATTCTTCGAAACGAAGCAGATCCTCGACGATCGCAAAGTTTTCGTAGCCATGTCTGGAGTCAAGGACCCTATAATCAAGGACTGGTACTATGCGGACCAACTCGCTTTCCACCGTCTTACATGGCTCGACTTCTGCGCACGCTTCCAGGATCGCTTTCTGGAGAAATACTGGGATCAGAAACTGGTTCAGACTATGTCTCGCTTGTCTCAGTCTTCTGAGGAACCTCTCACACGTTTCATCGAACGTCTTGAGCGACAGAACGTTCTACTTCGGGGCTCGGCTAGCCGCTGGGACGACGATCGCCTGCGCGAGCACATCGAAAGTCACGCGACTGCCGATGTTCGCGCTGAGGCTAACAAGATCATCTACCGTGCTGTCGTGGACTTCCGCTCCTGGAAGGAGGCCTTGTGCGAGTTTGACGACGATCGACTCCGCACGCGCGCACGGACAGTTCGCGAGGTCAAAGCGCTACTTGCTCAGGAACGCGCCGTTCCCACGCGCCGTCCTGCCCAACGTGAATCTACTTCGATGACGACTGTCTCCGTCTCCGCCAGCTCTTCTCGAGCTCGTCTACCTGCTCTTACTGCTGCCGAACGTGATTACCTCACTGCCAACAACGGTTGTTTCAAATGTCGTCGTGTGAACGTCGACCATCGATCAAAGCTCTGCCCTAACGACTTCCCTGATCCTGCCACGTACAAGTCTGTCATACCGACACCCTCCAAGGCGTCGACGACTACTACCTCTACCCGCCGCTCTACGATCGCCGCTGTCTCTGCTGGAGATTCCTCTGTCTCAGAGGACCCCCCTGCGTCTCCCGACCTCGACCATGTCATTGCCGCGATTGGTGGCCAGCTAGCCACCACGGGCATTCTCGACTCGGGATCGTACTCTTCCTCTTCGGAGGACGAAGAGGGCGAGTGCGTACCTCCTCCTCTGTCCATTCCCCACATCCTCTGGAACGCTCACCTACGTTCCGCTTCGCGTCTCTCCGAGCCCACGACGATGCTGATTGACTGTGGCTGTCCGCCAGTTCTTATTAGGTCGGATATCGCTGACGCGAACAACCTACGACGCCACTCGTTAACGACACCGTACCCGCTATCCGACGCGTTCAGTGGGGGTCAGGCTTTTGGGACAGAGTTCGTGAAGTTTCAGGTGGCGTCTCCTAACTCGTCCTACACCTCCCGTTCCACTCGCGCTATAGTCGTAGACAACCTCTGTGCCCCCATCCTGCTCGGAAATTCATTCCTTGATCAGAACGATCTTCTCGTTGACGTGCGTCGTCGCGCACTCTGGGAGGTCTCCACCGGCATCGATGTCCTCGCTCCTGCCGTCCCTCCTCCCCATCCTCCACAGTCCAATGTTGAACGGCGTCGGCTGCAGACTGAGTACGAGCAACTCAGCATGCGCCTTCGTGTGACACAACATTGTGACGTGTTGCGTGAGCTGCGGCAGTCGGTCTCGAAGTGGGATGGCGAACCTCATGTCGAGGTTCCCACTTCGACCATCGCTGCTGTACGTTTACGCATCGAACACCTCGCTGAGAGGGAGGCTCTAGCACTCGCGGATGCCTCGTTGAAAGACGAGTTCCGTGATTGCTTCCCTACCGATATCCCTCACTTGGACGAGCTCCCCACCGACGTCTATCACGAGTTCAATTTGAAGGATCCCAACCTTCGAATCAAGAACCGTACGTATGAATGCCCTAAGAAGTACAAGACGATTTGGAATGAGCTCCTCCGTGAGCATCTCGACGCTGGTCGAATCCGTCCATCTTCCAGCCCGCACGCCTCTCCAGCCTTCTTGATACCCAAGTCCGATCCCTCCGCTAAACCTCGTTGGGTCAACGATTACCGACAGTTGAACGACAACACTGTTCCGGATGCGCACCCTCTTCCTAGTATCTCTGAGATCTTGGCCGACTGTGCTAAGGGGCGTATCTGGGGCAAACTGGATATGACCAACAGTTTCTTTCAGACTAGAGTGAAGCCTGAACACATACCGTACACAGCCGTCACTACCCCTTTCGGCTTGTACGAGTGGACGGTGATGCCACAGGGGTGCCGGAATGCCCCGAGTACCCACCAACGTCGCATGTTCAACGCCTTGAGGGAACACATTGGCAAGATCTGTCATGTGTATCTCGACGACATAATAATCTGGTCGAAGGATCTGGCCGAACACCGTCGTAATGTCGCCCTGATTCTGCAAGCTCTACGCGCTAACAAGCTCTTTGTTTCGCTAAAGAAGACGTCGCTCTTCTGTACAGAACTGGACTTTCTCGGACACCACATTTCTCGCGACGGCATCTCCCCTGATGGCAAGAAGGTCGACAAGATTGTCTCTTGGCCTACCCCACGTTCCTCCGCTGATGTCCGATCCTTCCTCGGCCTCACCCGCTACCTCGCAAACTTCCTCCCCTCCCTCGCTTCCCAAACTGCCATCTTGACGCCTCTTACCACGAAGGAGGCTGACGTCGAGTTCCACTGGACTGAGCGCCACGCCGACGCCTTCACTGCGGTCAAAGCTCTCGTCACCGGCCACGGTTGCCTGACTACGATCGATCATGACGACATGACGAATAACCGGATCTTTGTGTCGTGCGACGCTAGTGACTACGCGACTGGTGCCGTGCTGTCTTACGGTCCCACTCTCGAGTCTGCTCGTCCAGTGGCTTTCGAGTCTTCTCAGATGAAGTCGGCTGAGCTCAACTACCCGGTACACGAGAAGGAGCTCTTGTCTGTCGTTCGTGCACTTAAGAAGTGGCGAGTAGACTTACTGGGGGTTCCTTTCATCGTGTACACCGATCACAGAACCCTGGAGAACTACAGGAGTGGCTGATAGACCGCATCCTCGACCGCAAACGCATCGGACGGGGTTTCCGTTATCTCATCCGCTGGCATGGCTACTCCCAGGCGCACGACTCGTGGCTACCGGGTCGGGAGCTTCGAGACTGCGCAGCATTGGACGTATATTTGCGTGATAATGACCTTCCCATGGACTGAATTTTTTTAACTCCTTCATCACTTCTCCTCTCTACTCCTCTACAACATTGTTCCCTTCTTCTCCGTGGATGGGGGAGAGTGTAACCCCCGCTCTCGTTCTCTCATACTTTCGTTCACGCGCTTATGGTTACACAGCCACCGCCTTCCTATTTCGTACACTACATAGTACGGCGGTTCCCCCTGCGTCTTGCTCTATCATCTACTGATAGCAGCAACGCAGGTACGTAGCAGTACCAGCCACATTGTATCATCTACTGATAGCAGCAACGCAGATTACATTGTGCCTGTTACTGAGCAGTCTGAGTGAGCCACAGACGGCTTACAATGCCGCTGGAGAAGTACCTACGTAACCACTCACTGCTCAGAACCTTCCTATGTCTGAAGTCATTGGAGCTGCCCCAGGCTCCAGCTCACTGTATGATGCTGCAGGGCACAGACAGCAGTGAGCACTGAGACAACAATGTGAACATAGTAGGCCAGGAAGGTAGCACACCGGGTTGAGAATAATTGTGGCGTGGCCGGGAATGCCGAGTCTAGAGCTCGACGGAGTCGCCGCCCATTAGGCGGAGAGCACACCCTGTTCGCGTCGGTGCCTGGAGGATATTCTGGGCGCGGAGTGACGTCGATGCACGCACGGAGCGGCGAACTTGAATATTATTGCAAGCGACCGGAGGATTCCGCGAGGCTCGCCGCCGTGCCGGTCCATCAAAGCTCAGCAACACCGGCCGGAGCAGTCCCGTTGACCTGAAGAGTTTCTGCTGCATTATGCAGAGAGACTGTACATATCATTGATGTCTGCAGTGGCCAGAATATGTCTTCGGAGTGACTTGGAAGTGTACTAAGTATTATACTTCTGAAGAGCTTGAAGCTCGAGTAAAAGTGTACATGTACTATGGCAGTGGACAGAGTATAACTTGCGAGATATTCAGCATCCCATTGCAAGTGCAAGGGCAGTCAAGCCGTACGCACGGACATTGATGAAGCGGAACGGCGGGAACGGCGGAGGTGGCAGGCAGCGCCAGGCGCGGGAAGAGCGCTAGTCAATGCCCAAATGCGGACGGCCATATTCACCGCCGGGCGTTTGCCGTCTTCCTCCTCCGCCGATCTGCGACATAAAACATTTTGCAGTCTACTCAGTGCGAAGGATCCCGGGACATCAACACATCTATTCAATCAGGCTGCAAGCTGGCAACCTGATACCACGAGATTTTGACTGTTCTATGTGCAAGTCTGGTATTGTGGTGTTTTATACTCGAAAAATCGAGATTGCTGATCTATTTGTGATTATTACAGACTCATGAGCACTATCTGACCGCGGTATAGCTCATGAGAAGCCTCCGCATATAGAGAGCATGAATCACATCTCTTCTCCGGGCCCGCGGCCTCCGAAACGGACAGAAACCCTGCAAACGGCGTTTTCGATGCAGCGCCCTCTCCTCGAGCCTCCTCCCGCCCAAATTACGACGGCGTCGCGGCGAGAAGTGCATCAGATCGTAGCCGAGCGCCCACGCCACAAGCGAAGACAGCTAAGAAGCTTCCAGACTCCTGCCTGCTCGGAACCTGCGTCCTTTCCGTACACACGCGCAGGGTCTCCCCCTTCCAGTCTCCTCATCCCCCGTGTCGAGTTCTGGTTGGTCCCGCGCCCGGCACCCACGGAGGATGCGTGAGAAGTGCGTGCTCTCACTTCCACACGGTCCGGTCCAGTGACCGTGGGGGCTGCGCACGGACCACGCTCTAGAGGTACAAGTACCTCCGCATTCTCGTCGAGTCTACCCAGTGCTCTCTTCCCTCCCCCTCGAGCACGCCCTCCCCTCTCCTCCCTCCTTTTCCCTCACATCTACTCATCGTGCACTAGATGCTCTCGTCTCGTCCTGCACACCATACCTCTGCCTCGCTGCCGACACTGTCTTCACTTCGCCGGCAACACTGCGATTCAGGGCCTGCCGTGCATCCCGCCCCTCCGATCTCAGTTGCTCCGCATACCATTCGGATTTGGATCGACGACCGACCTCGGCCGACGCTTGACCCGGTTCCGACTCGATCTCCGACATAGTGCCCCCACTGGTACAATGCATATAGGTGAGCCGATGCGATCACTGCTTTGTAGCAGATTGTTTCCGACGCTGACATGGCATCTATGTTTCCAGTTTCTCGCACACGCGTACAAGGGATTCATACCCGTGTATGTACTACTTATTCTTATAGCTGCATGACAATCGCTAATAGACTATTCGCTTGTAGGAGCTACTGGCACAGATTCCGGTTCCGCGCCGCGGCTCCAAGCCTCATAGTCCGAGATTGACACACGATCTCGAGGTACGCACTTTTAGTTTAAATCTGCACGGCTCTCTGATTGCTGACTACTATTTTTCTTAGATATCCGGGACCGCGTCCTTGTAGTACACGCTCACGGCGTTGGCACACGCCCGTTCAGTTACAGCACCGCAATGCGAGGTACGTTTATCTCTGTTCCGATTCTGTCCAGTTGAACCATGCTGACCGGAGGCTCCGTCTCACACAGATGCTCGCGTACCTGCAACGCACACGAGTCACAGCTACGGGGTGCGTATAGTAGTAGGTAAGTCCGGCGGTCTAAGCTCGCTGCACCGTAATCAGCCTCCGGCTCTTACTGACATCCGACTCATCTGCACGTCCGACTCATTGCGACGTCTTTCTTGACGCGGGCAGGTACGTACATAGTAGTCCGTCTCGGTGCGCGTAGTGCTGACTTGGTCCGCTTCTTGCAGGCCGGCACCACTCGATCGCGAGACTCGGCCCCGCACTCAGCTGGACGGCGCGTCCGAGTCGACGGCCTCTGCTGCGCCAGCGACCAAGTCCCAAGTCCAAGTGCGCACGCGAAAACAATCCAGTCAAACGATCACGACCGGCTCGGGGACTCGCGTACGTGCCATCTCCTCCCATGTCCGTCCACATCCGAGTCCGCTGACAACTACTGCACGCTTGCTCGTCTAGGTTCGACTCTCCCGCCGTTCGACTCTCCTGTCCGCTAGCCCGAATCGACTCGCGCCGACCGATCCGTCCCAGACGACTCAGACTCGCGGGGTGTGCGTGGTCCCAGGCCCTCGCTCGAGCCAGACTCGCCCGCATCCCCGACCCACCTGAGTCGATCCCCGCTCGGCACACGGCACACGGCACGATGTCAGCACCCCCGCCTCGTCTCCGAGTCCTGCCCATCCCGACGCATGCTGACACACCCCTCTCAGACGACGTATCCCAAGCCGCACCCGACTCGCGCTCGAACGCCTTCGAACGCTCGCTGCGCCGTGCGTCCGTGACACGCCGGTCCCGCGCCCCCGCTGACCTACTCGCCCGTAGACACGCGTACGGCTCCCCGTCCGCCTCGCCGCCCGAGCAGGCGGCCCGACCATCTCGCACGCGTCCGGGGAGCCAGACCGGCGGCGGACTCTCACTGGACCACAGCACTCGGTCCCGGGAGCGCGACTCGCCCCGCGTCCGTCCGATTCAGAGTCTTCTGCGCGCGCCGTACGCGTGCTGCGACCCGGAGTCCGTACCGTCGCCACTCGTGGAGGGGATGGGAACGCCGCCGAGAGCCGGCGCAGAGCTGTATTGAGCCGGACGTAGAGCAGTATTACACTCGTAGATACAGTAGTACTAGTATTAGACTTACGGTACCGCGCCCGCTGACCCGTCGATCCTCTTCCCCAGCAGCTCCCTCTACAGACGGCCCGCCCGTCCGTCTCACCGAGCACGGCCGTCTGGCACCGTGCACGCCGCTCCCGGGGACCACCCTGGAGATCCGAACGTCCGCGACGCCGCGGCACCCGAGCACGGCCTGGTGCGTGCTTGCAGTCGTCGCCGCTCGCAGCGGGGAGTCGGAGGGACGTCGCCGAGCTCTCCCAGGCCCGCTGGGACAGCGCACGAGCGTTGGCGGGGGCCCCTTCGCAGCGTCCGATTCCGACTTCTCGCCCCGCCCCGCGAACGGCGGCGGCGTGCCCTCGACGAGATGCGGGCGTCGGCCGCTCGCGGGCGGTGCGGCAGACCTGTCCCGCACGTACCGAAGGCTGGAGACATGTATTGCGTGAGTGGTGTGCGGAATACAGCGGTTTTGCGCGAAAGTGCGGACCTTTTTGACTCCTGCGTGACCAA
Organism: Daedaleopsis sinensis; assembly: GCA_033807695.1. Lineage (NCBI taxonomy): Eukaryota > Fungi > Basidiomycota > Agaricomycetes > Polyporales > Polyporaceae > Daedaleopsis > Daedaleopsis sinensis. Next base: position 618,418 of record CM066301.1, read on the forward strand.
TTCTTGCCCGGACTTCACGAGTCCGGCCGTCCCATGCAGATAGAGTGAGCCTGAGACACTTGAGGGGGTCTGCGCGGCGGGGCGCGCCGTCGTTCGCGAGATCGGCCTGGGCGTTTCCGTGCCGCCCTGCCCGCGCCCGCGCGAACGTCGTGCGCCGCGTGTTCTACGGCCCGGAGGGCTTCGGGAGCGCGTGCACGCCGTTCGCGTGGGCCGTCTTTGTCAAAGCTAGCTGCTCGCGCCGCGCGAGACGGGCGGATTCTTGAGTTTCGTTTGACCGATCTTGGCGGTGCCCATGGAGCCCATTTTGAGACGTCGTCTGCCGGGCCTGCGAGTGCGTCGTGCATGGCGGGCATAGTTTGTGTATGCATTGTATATAGATTGCGCGGTGCGGCGCGGCGCGGTTCGGACGGGAGAGCGTGCGCACCTAGGTGCCCATGAAATCGCTATGAACGCGATTTTTGCGACCTCGTCGGATCCGGGCGAGAGCGTGCGCGTTCGATGCGGAACGTTCAACGCGTGCTAGAGATACGTGTTAGCATGCACACGGACGAGAAACGAGGGAGATATGCCGGTTTTCGTGACGTACTGTGCGAAGACCGGGGTACTGTCTTCAAGTACGAGGGCGGGCGAGGTCGGCGCACGTCGTCCGGGCGTCGTCTGAGGTCGTACTGGATGGGGCATTCGAGTTCCAGTGAGATAGGAGAGAACTGGGGAGGGGAGAGTCGGAGGGGGAGGGAACGGCCATGAAATCGACGGGTTTGAGTGAGTTGGGGAGTGCGGACTCGCAGGCTTTGAACGCAGGTTGCGGGAGTGCGGGCGAGCGAGTGAGAGGCGAGCATGGGCCGCGGGTGGACGGCGAGCGGATGCGCAGGAGGGAAGCGAGTAGGTGCTGAGGCGGACGGTCGAGGGCTAGCGGGTGCACACGGATTTGGGGGATTGGACGAGAAACGGGTGCGCGCGGAGTTGGCCCAGGACGAGCGGCGAGTGGGGACAGTCGAGGACTTTTGAGAGCGACGTGAGAGCGACGCGGGCGGATGAGCCGGGATCCTCGAGTCGCTGGTGTTGCAGGCGGTCGCACTCTGGCGTGTTTTCTGGGTGTGCGTCAATTGTGGGTGGTGGTTGTGTGCCCGACCGGATGACAATAGGCGGCTGGGGAAAGCTGGAACAGGCAGCGACCGGCTATGATGCTCCACTGAGTGACAGCGTTTGCCGGTGATGGTAGACAACCTGGCTGGCGCCTTCGCGTCCTTTTCTTTACCCTCTCATCACTCCCGCTTCCTCGCCCTCTCCCCCTCCCCCTCCCTCTCTCCGCTGTGCATCTCGCACCAGTCATTCTTTACTCCCCCACAGTCTCTATCGACTCGGTTGAAGCTCCTCACTCTTTTCCTCGACTCGCAGGCCATCATGTACGCATTCAGGACCCTCCTCGCTCTCCTTGCCGTCTCCCTCGTTTCCGTCTCCGCTGCCCCCTTCCACGACCACCACAAGCGGACATGCAGGTCCCGTACCTCTGTCGCCGTGGACCCCACCACCACCGCCACCACCACCACCGTCGCTGAGCACTCTAGCACGGTCTCCGTGGTCCCCACCACCGGCAGCAAGCCTGAAACGACCTCTCCCGTTCCCGAGAGGCCGGCAAAGACGACCACGTCCTCTCATGAGTCGACCAGCACCCCCGAGGCGACCTCCACCCACAAGCCTTCTACCACCTCCTCTAGCAAGCCTTCTACCACCTCCTCTAGCAAGCCTTCTACCACCTCCTCTAGCAAGCCCGCTGCGACTTCCACCAGCAGCTCGTCCAGCAGCCTGCTCAAGAAGCTCTTCCCCGTCTCCTCCATCAAGACCTGGACCACCTCCAAGTCCGCTGACGACGCGCTCCCGCTCAGCGACAGCACTTTTGGGGTCACCAAGCTCATCTCCGACCTCTCGCACAACTACGTCACCGCTCCCGATGGCAAGCTCTCCATGCAGGCGCACTACCCGGAGGGCTCGTACACGTACACCCACAGCCCCAAGGGCGGTCTCTCGTTCTACGCCACCGGCCCGGACAACTTCAACCTTCAGGGCGCCAAGGAGGCGACGCTCTCGTACTCGGTCTACTTTGAAGAGGACTTCGACTTCAACAAGGGTGGCAAGCTCCCTGGTCTCTGTGAGTGGTTGTCTTGCCACCGTCCGTTCCATGCCTTGTGTCGTCCTGGTGACTGGTGACTGCGGTCGGGCAATGCGGTTCGGCGCCACATTCTATGTTCCTGCCGATGTTGGCCGTTTCAACTGCCTCCGCCGATCTGGCAATCCGGATCCTATCAGCAACGCTATCACAGCGCGATGCCATCATCTTTCTCCTGAACACGACCAGTGTTCAGGTGATCAGGTCTCGGAACGAGCCACCTAAAGTCCTTACTTTTGGCACCCCGACCCCTGGCACCCCGCGAGTCTCACAGCAGGCATGCCCCGAGTTTGTGGGGAAGAAAAGGCGCATCATGTAGTTACCTATTCTCTTGAGGAGCGGCCTTTTCAACGCCTTTTCGCCACTGTCGTCAAGTGGAAGAGAATAGCTAACTACGACTCGCGCCTTTTCATTGACTTTTCTTTGGCAGATATTTGGGCAATGCCTGCCATGTCTGTCGTCCGATCTCTACGGAGTCCGCAGATGGTAGACCACACCAGTGCGCGACCGTTGAGTACGAAGTACCAGTAATTGATCTAAGTGGCAATTGTCGAAGAGGAGGGATATTGAAGAACTCAGATCAGACTATTGAACGGCCGTCTCGGAGGACGCTGTCCTCTGAGACAGCCGCTTCACTAAAATACAAGTTTTCATTTGGTCCATGCGTCAGTCGTGTCCAAGTTTGGCCGGAGGGGCCTTGCTTATGATATCAGGAATCAATACTGACCCTATCATCCCCCAGACGGCGGCAACAGCGACGACATCGCGACTTCCTGCTCTGGTGGTCGTCGCGATGACCGTTGCTTCTCCACGCGCTTCATGTGGCGCACCGACGGCAAGGGCGAGCTCTACACCTACCTCCCCAGCAGCTACCAGGCGAACAAGGCCGTGTGCTCGATCGCGCCCGAGTCCGACTGCAACGACACGTACGGTGCTTCCGTCGGCCGCGGCTCGTTCCACTTCAAGGCTGGCACGCGCACCACCATCGGCCAGCGTGTCAGGCTGAACGACGTCGGGAAGGAGAACGGCGAGCTCGAGCTCTTCGTCGAGGGCAAGAGCATCTTCACCGTTCCGGGTCTCGTCTTCCGCAACAGCGACTCGGGTAAGATCCGGGGGAGTGGGAGCGTGCGGCAGGTGAGTCCGAGTGGTCGCGGATCAGCGTGTCCGCCGGAGCCGTGCGCTGATGGCCGTGATGGCGACGAGTTGCCCACCAGAGAAATAAAGCGGGAGATAGGGTGTTTTCGAGGTCATATAGGTGTCGAGGGTGGGGGGCGGATATGGTGGGGGTGGGAGGCGGATATGGTGGGGGGGCGGGGACTCGGACTCTGTGTACATAGAAGAAATATATTTCGTTGGCTACATACATCGAGTGCGACGCGGGACAGCGAGGGGAGAGGGAGACTTGGAGGGGACTCGGAGGGGGCAGAACACGGCTCAGAGGGAGAGCCTCGGACTCGGACTCGGACTCGGACTCGGACTCGGAGTAGATGGTTCAGGAGAGGGAGTAGACGGTGCAGGGAGCCAGAACAAGTCAGAGCAAGCAGAAATCGCGATTCAGAGTGCAGAGATACGGATACACTCTATTCCACCCGCGGAACGCACACGGCGCGCGTGAATAACCTCCCGGCGGTCAGTAGACTCTCCGGCGCCTGCATGCCCATTTCCGGACTCGCAGCGTCTCGCACCGCTCCTGCGTTCCTTCCGCCCACCACCACCTCTGCCGCCTCCCGCTCGTCCGCCGTCTCTCCGGTCTCCAGTTTGCTGGCTGCCGCTCTGCCCCCGCCGTCGAAACTTGGACTAGGCGGCCTGGACTCGACTCGGGCCACGTCGCGCGCGTCGGAATGGACTGGGACGGACTTACGAGACGAACTGCGCTCTGACGGCGGTCGACGACGGTAAGTGGCTTAGAATGCTCACCTCGCGTCTACACCATCCCGCCTCCCGCCCGCCGACCCAGGAGGAAGAACCCAGCTTGGATAAGGTCCAGCGCGACCGCATGCGGCCCCAACGGTTCGCCGTGAACCGCTCGCGGAGGGTGTTCACCGACGGCAGCTCGTTCTCGTCTACGCACGCCCTCCGGCTCCCGCCTTGCCACGTCCTCGGACGCTCCCTGCACATCCTGCAACCGTCCCTCACCCATCCAGAACGACGAAATACACGCACCTGTGGCCCCAGACTGGTCTCACCCACCACCGCGCCCGAGCGTTTGACGCGTGACGTCACTGATCGTCCTCGACGCGTTCCTCCGACTTCCTGTCCACGAGGAGACGTCAGTCTCGTCAACGACGCATCTACATGCGCAAGGTACGTACTGACGTTCGATACTGCGCCTCGGTAGACCGCTCCCGCCGCCGCCGTACGCAAACGGGTGGTGAAGTCCACCCAGTGCGTACGTACGGCGGCGGCGGCGCTGTGCTGTCCACTGACGGACGGTGACGATCGCGCAGGTGTGCCACCTCGCGTCGCCGCCGTCGACACCGCCGAGTCCCCGTCCGCCCGACCGCCGCATCGCTCTCGACGCCCTCCGCAACTCTCGCGTCTCCGTTCACAACCGCACCTGCCCCAGAACGACACACGACGCGCACCTCGTCCCCGCCGACCGCACTCCTCGATCGGATCCCGCCCGTCGACTTCCTGCTACGAATCGAAGACGGTCTTGCCCGCCCAGTCATCCTCACGCGTCGCCCACGAGCACGCGGCGGACGACCGCGAGCAGCTACACGCCGACAAGCGTACGACCAGGTGGGTCGCCTACTCGAAGCACCTCGTCCGACTCGACCTCCGCTGTCAAGGTACGTACCGCTCGCGACTCGATTTCCCCGTGACGGTCTACAGCGCCGAGGTACGTGATGGCATTCGCGACTCTCGGCTGCCGCGGGATCGTCGGTGGACGGCGAGCCGTCGTGCCGGCGCACATCAAGTCCGGCGCCGTAGGCGAACCTGACGTCGCTCGCGCTGTCTTGCCTCGAGCTCTGACGAACGTCCTGCAGGCCGTCGCCGTGAGCTCTCGGAAGACGTCTGGGGCACGTGGTACGCTCCTCCGACGCCAGCCAGGCAGCACGCTGTGCATGAACACGACAGCGGCGTCGCGCCTGTGTCACGGGCGCGGGATACGGATCGGTGAGCGACGTAGTATGTGCGCGACTGAACACGATACGTACGTACCTCACCCGCCAGCAGATGGCTTTTGCAGCCGCATCCACCGCTCCCGGACTCGACACCGAGTGCTCGCAGCGAGGGGGTGCCTCGACCGGATGGCAGGATGCGTGACACGCGTCGAGGTCGCATCCAGACGTCCTCGACGCCAATCTGGGAGAACGGTGTCGGTCAGCACGTACAGGTGCGTGATCGGACATCCCACTCACGAGTGCGTAGATCATGCCGGCTTCCGCCGCTCCGGGACACGCTGTTTGTGCGCATGCACGCCGTCCGAACAGTCGTGCACCTCACCCGCCACACAGGTGACTTTAGCAGCCATATCCATCCCCCCGGGACTCGACGCCGAGTGCTCGCAGCGAGGGGTGCCTCGACCGGACGGCAGGACGCGTAACACGCGTCGAGGTCGCGTCCAGACGTCCTGCGACGTCCTCAATGCTACTCTGCGAGAACGGCGTGAGTCAGTACGTACAGGTGCGTGTACGAACATCCCACTCACGACTGTGTAGAGCTCGCCGTCTCTCGCCGCTCTGGGACGCGCCGTCTGCGTGTCCCCGCCGTCAGCGCCGTGCTGGGAGCTCGTCTGAACGCGCCGTCAGCGACGAGTGCTCCCGTGAGGCCAAGATCAAGGCACCTACCACGAGAGTCACAGTGCGGTATGGGAGCTTGTCGGCGGGGACGACAGGGCGGGTGGATGTGTCCAGGGGGCTCCGGGACGGTGACATCTGCTGTGTTGCGGGGGAGGCATGTTGACGGCGCGGCCGGTGGATGGTGGTCAGCGGACGCACAACCGGGGCTGTCGCGACGCGTCGCGTCGTGTTCGCCGAGGTGGGGATTGAAGGACACGATGCGCTGAAGATGGAGGACGACGGGGAGATGGGTGGCGACGTTCCGGTCGAGATGCGTAGCGGAGAGTAGGAAGAGAGGGTGTAGTACATAGACAAAAGCAATGCATCCCGCTGCCGTGTGATGGTTGTAACACGTCTAGGCCCGACTCGTTCCCAGTCTTCCGATGGCCGAGAATTCTGCAAATAATTTGGCCAAGTATGGAGGCGCTGTTCGGACGCGCTCATGAAGGGGTCATCCGTGCCGCTGAACTTTCCCACCACGGCAGAACATTCGAACGTCCCCCTCGGCGAATCGTCCCGCACCCTCGCCTCTATCCTCCAGCTCACTGTAGGTGTGCTACTCCAGCTTTCGTGGATAAACTCAAGCAGGAGGTGCGCGCAGAGACCACTAGTAGTATTCATACAGTGTACAACTTGAACCCTACAATTCCTGACTGTCAGAATAATAATTATTCCTCCGAGCATGTCAGCCGAGCACGATCCGAGTCCCTGAGCCGTCCGAAACTCCGGGTCTCCGAGAACTCTGCTAGATGACGTGATCCACTCCCCACAGTCTTCTCGGAGAGTTTCCCATCCTGAGATGCTGTCCTGCAGCAATCGAGCACATTGAGCTCGAGACTCAGGCTTGTGCCATGCAGCAACTTTCATGCTCACTGTACAGTGAGTACTGGATAATAACGAGCACAACAGCGGACAGCCTTCGAGCTTTCGGGAGCACATAATTTTAGCACGCTCTCACGGAACTACGTGGGCATGGAAGCTCCGAAATTTTATCTACTTCATGCCACTAAAGAAGTACCTACGTAACCACTCAGAACCTTCCTATGTCTGAAGTCATTGGAGCTGCCCCAGGCTCCAGCTCACTGTATGATGCTGCAGGGCACAGACAGCAGTGAGCACTGAGACAACAATGTGAACATAGTAGGCCAGGAAGGTAGCACACCGGGTTGAGAATAATTGTGGCGTGGCCGGGAATGCCGAGTCTAGAGCTCGACGGAGTCGCCGCCCATTAGGCGGAGAGCACACCCTGTTCGCGTCGGTGCCTGGAGGATATTCTGGGCGCGGAGTGACGTCGATGCGCGCACGGAGCGGCGAACTTGAATATTATTGCAAGCGACCGGAGGATTCCGCGAGGCTCGCCGCCGTGCCGGTCCATGATCAAAGCTCAGCAACACCGGCCAGAGCAGTCCCGTTGACCTGAAGAGTTTCTGCTGCATTATGCAGAGAGACTGTATATATCATTGATGTCTGCAGTGGCCAGAATATGTCTTCGGAGTGACTTGGAAGTGTACTAAGTATTATACTTCTGAAGAGCTTGAAGCTCGAGTACAAGTGTACATGTACTATGGCAGTGGACAGAGTATAACTTGCGAGATATTCAGCATCCCATTGCAGGTGCAAGGGCAGTCAAGCCGTACGCACGGACATTGATGAAGCGGAACGGCGGGAACGGCGGAGGTGGCAGGCAGCGCCAGGCGCGGGAAGAGCGCTAGTCAATGCCCAAATGCGGACGGCCATATTCACCGCCGGGCGTTTGCCGTCTTCCTCCTCCGCCGATCTGCGACATAAAACATTTTGCAGTCTACTCAGTGCGAAGGATCCCGGGACATCAACACATCTATTCAATCAGGCTGCAAGCTGGCAACCTGATACCACGAGATTTTGACTGTTCTATGTGCAAGTCTGGTATTGTGGTGTTTTATACTCGAAAAATCGAGATTGCTGATCTATTTGTGATTATTACAGACTCATGAGCACTATCTGACCGCGGTATGGCTCATGTGAAGCCTCCGCATATAGAGAGCATGAATCACATCTCTTCTCCGGGCCCGCCGCCTCCGAAACGGACAGAAACCCTGCAAACGGCGTTTTCGATGCAGCGCCCTCTCCTCGAGCCTCCTCCCGCCCAAATTACGACGGCGTCGCGGCGAGAAGTGCATCAGATCGTAGCCGAGCGCCCACGCCACAAGCGAAGACAGCTAAGAAGCTTCCAGACTCCTGCCTGCTCGGAACCTGCGTCCTTTCCGTACACACGCGCAGGGTCTCCCCCTTCCAGTCTCCTCATCCCCCGTGTCGAGTTCTGGTTGGTCCCGCGCCCGGCACCCACGGAGGATGCGTGAGAAGTGCGTGCTCTCACTTCCACACGGTCCGGTCCAGTGACCGTGGGGGCTGCGCACGGACCACGCTCTAGAGGTACAAGTACCTCCGCATTCTCGTCGAGTCTACCCAGTGCTCTCTTCCCTCCCCCTCGAGCACGCCCTCCCCTCTCCTCCCTCCTTTTCCCTCACATCTACTCATCGTGCACTAGATGCTCTCGTCTCGTCCTGTACACCATACCTCTGCCTCGCTGCCGACACTGTCTTCACTTCGCCGGCAACACTGCGATTCCGGGCCTGCCGCGCATCCCGCCCGTCCGATCTCACTTGCTCCGCATACCATTCGGATTTGGATCGACGACCGACCTCGGCCGACGCTTGACCCGGTTCCGACTCGATCTCCGACATAGTGCCCCCACTGGTACAATGCACATGGGTGAGCCGATGCGATTGCTGCGTCGTGGCAGATTGTGTTCCGACGGTTTAGCTAACATGGCATCTATGTTTCCAGTTTCCCGCACCAGTGTACAAGCGATTCATGCTCGTGTATGTACCGCTTCTCTTTATAACTGCGTGTCAAACGCTGATAGACTACTCGCTTGTAGGAGCCACTGGCACAGATTGCGGTCCCGCGCCGCGGCTCCAACTTGGCCTCGATCGACATACGATCTCGAGGTACGCACCTTTGGTTTGGATCTGCACGGCTCTCTGATTGCTGACTACTATTTATCTTAGATATCCGCGACCGCGTCCTTGTAGTACACGCTCACGGCGTTCGCACGCGCCCGTTCAGTTACAGCACCGCCAGTGCGAACTCGAATGCAAGGTACGTCCGCCGGGCTGTTCCGGTCCTGTCCAGTTGAACCATGCTGACCGGAGGCTCCGTCTCACACAGATGCTCGCGTGCCTGCAACGCACACGAGTCACAGCTACGGGGTGCGTATAGTAGTAGGTAAGTCCGGCGGTCTAAGCTCGCTGCACCGTAATCAGCCTCCGGCTCTTACTGACATCCGACTCATCTGCACGTCCGACTCATTGCGACGTCTTTCTTGACGCGGGCAGGTACGTACATAGTAGTCCGTCTCGGTGCGCGTAGTGCTGACTTGGTCCGCTTCTTGCAGGCCGGCACCACTCGATCGCGAGACTCGGCCCCGCACTCAGCTGGACGGCGCGTTCGAGTCGACGGCCTCTGCTGCGCCAGCGACCAAGTCCCAAGTCCAAGTGCGCACGCGAAAACAATCCAGTCAAACGATCACGACCGGTTCGGGGACTCGCGTACGTGCCATCTCCTCCCATGTCCGTCCACATCCGAGTCCGCTGACAACTACTGCACGCTTGCTCGTCTAGGTTCGACACTCCCGCCGTTCGACTCTCCTGTCCGCTAGCCCGAATCGACTCGCGCCGACCGATCCGTCCCAGACGACTCGGACTCGCGCGCGGCGTGTGCGTGGTCCCAGGCCCTCGTTCGAGCCAGCCTCGCTCCGAGTCGCATCCCTGGCCCATCTGAGTCGATCCCCGCTCGGCACACGGCACGAGGTCAGCACCCCCGCCTCGTCTCCGAGTCCTGCGCATCCCGACGCATGCTGACACACCCCTCTCAGACGACGTATCCCCAGCCGCACCCGACTCGCGCTCGAACGCCTTCGAACGCTCGCTGCGCCGTGCGTCCGTGACACGCCGGTCCCGCGCCCCCGCTGACCTACTCGCCCGTAGACACGCGTACGGCTCCCCGTCCGCCTCGCCGCCCGAGCAGGCGGCCCGACCATCTCGCACGCGTCCGGGGAGCCAGACCGGCGGCGGACTCTCACTGGACCACAGCACTCGGTCCCGGGAGCGCGACTCGCCCCGCGTCCGTCCGATTCAGAGTCTTCTGCGCGCGCCGTACGCGTGCTGCGACCCGGAGTCCGTACCGTCGCCACTCGTGGAGGGGATGGGAACGCCGCCGAGAGCCGGCGCAGAGCTGTATTGAGCCGGACGTAGAGCAGTATTACACTCGTAGATACAGTAGTACTAGTATTAGACTTACGGTACCGCGCCCGCTGACCCGTCGATCCTCTTCCCCAGCAGCTCCCTCTACAGACGGCCCGCCCGTCCGTCTCACCGAGCACGGCCGTCTGGCACCGTGCACGCCGCTCCCGGGGACCACCTTGGAGATCCGAACGTCCGCGACGCCGCGGCACCCGAGCACGGCCTGGTGCGTGCTTGCAGTCGTCGCCGCTCGCAGCGGGGAGTCGGAGGGACGTCGCCGAGCTCTCCCAGGCCCGCTGGGACAGCGCACGAGCGTTGGCGGGGGCCCCTTCGCAGCGTCCGGTTCCGACTTCTCGCCCCGCGCCGCGAACGGCGGCGGCGTGCCCTCGACGAGATGTGGGCGTAGGCCGCTCGCGGACGGCGCGGCAGACCTGTCCCGCACGTACCGAAGGCTGGAGACATGTATTGCGTGAGTGGTGTGCGGAATACAGCGGTTTTGCGCGAAAGTGCGGACCTTTTTGACTCCGGCGTGACCAATTCTTGCCCGGACTTCACGAGTCCGGCCGTCCCATGCATATAGAGTGAGTCTGAGACACCCGAGGGGGTCTGCGCGGCGGGGTGCGCCGTCGTTCGCGAGATCGGCCTGGGCGTTTCCGTGCCGCCCTGCCCGCGCCCGCGCGAACGTCGTGCGCCGCGTGTTCTACGGCCCGGAGGGCTTCGGGAGCGCGTGCACGCCGTTCGCGTGGGCCGTCTTTGTCGAAGCTAGCTGCTCCCGCCGCGCGAGACGGGCGTATTCTTGAGTTTCGTTTGACCGGTCTTGGCGGTGCCCATGGAGCCCATTTTGAGACGTCGTCTGCCGGGCCTGCGAGTGCGTCGTGCATGGCGGGCATAGTTTGTGTATGCATTGTATATAGATTGCGCGGTGCGGTTCGGACGGGAGAGCGTGCGCACCTAGGTGCCCATGAAATCGCTATGAACGCGATTTTTGCGACCTCGTCGGATCCGGGCGAGAGCGTGCGCGTTCGATGCGGAACGTTCAACGCGTGCTAGAGATACGTGTTAGCATGCACACGGACGAGAAACGAGGGAGATATGCCGGTTTTCGTGACGTACTGTGCGAAGACCGGGGTACTGTCTTCAAGTACGAGGGCGGGCGAGGTCGGCGCACGTCGTCCGGGCGTCGTCTGAGGTCGTACTGGATGGGGCATTCGAGTTCCAGTGAGATAGGAGAGAACTGGGGAGGGGAGAGTCGGAGGGGGAGGGAACGGCCATGAAATCGACGGGTTTGAGTGAGTTGGGGAGTGCGGACTCGCAGGCTTTGAACGCAGGTTGCGGGAGTGCGGGCGAGCGAGTGAGAGGCGAGCATGGGCCGCGGGTGGACGGCGAGCGGATGCGCAGGAGGGAAGCGAGTAGGTGCTGAGGCGGACGGTCGAGGGCTAGCGGGTGCACACGGATTTGGGGGATTGGACGAGAAACGGGTGCGCGCGGAGTTGGCCCAGGACGAGCGGCGAGTGGGGACAGTCGAGGACTTTTGAGAGCGACGTGAGAGCGACGCGGGCGGATGAGCCGGGATCCTCGAGTCGCTGGTGTTGCAGGCGGTCGCACTCTGGCGTGTTTTCTGGGTGTGCGTCAATTGTGGGTGGTGGTTGTGTGCCCGACCGGATGACAATAGGCGGCTGGGGAAAGCTGGAACAGGCAGCGACCGGCTATGATGCTCCACTGAGTGACAGCGTTTGCCGGTGATGGTAGACAACCTGGCTGGCGCCTTCGCGTCCTTTTCTTTACCCTCTCATCACTCCCGCTTCCTCGCCCTCTCCCCCTCCCCCTCCCTCTCTCCGCTGTGCATCTCGCACCAGTCATTCTTTACTCCCCCACAGTCTCTATCGACTCGGTTGAAGCTCCTCACTCTTTTCCTCGACTCGCAGGCCATCATGTACGCATTCAGGACCCTCCTCGCTCTCCTTGCCGTCTCCCTCGTTTCCGTCTCCGCTGCCCCCTTCCACGACCACCACAAGCGGACATGCAGGTCCCGTACCTCTGTCGCCGTGGACCCCACCACCACCGCCACCACCACCACCGTCGCTGAGCACTCTAGCACGGTCTCCGTGGTCCCCACCACCGGCAGCAAGCCTGAAACGACCTCTCCCGTTCCCGAGAGGCCGGCAAAGACGACCACGTCCTCTCATGAGTCGACCAGCACCCCCGAGGCGACCTCCGCCCACAAGCCTTCTACCACCTCCTCTAGCAAGCCTTCTACCACCTCCTCTAGCAAGCCTTCTACCACCTCCTCCAGCAAGCCCGCTGCGACTTCCTCGAGCAGCTCGTCCAGCAGCCTGCTCAAGAAGCTCTTCCCCGTCTCCTCCATCAAGACCTGGACCACCTCCAAGTCCGCTGACGACGCGCTCCCGCTCAGCGACAGCACTTTTGGGGTCACGAAGCTCATCTCCGACCTCTCGCACAACTACGTCACTGCTCCCGATGGCAAGCTCTCCATGCAGGCGCACTACCCGGAGGGCTCGTACACGTACACCCACAGCCCCAAGGGCGGTCTCTCCTTCTACGCCACCGGTCCGGACAACTTCAACCTTCAGGGCGCCAAGGAGGCGACGCTCTCGTACTCGGTCTACTTCGAAGAGGACTTCGACTTCAACAAGGGCGGCAAGCTCCCTGGTCTCTGTGAGTAGATGTTTGTTCACGCCGCCCGTTCCATGCCTTGTGTCGTCCTGGTGACTGGTGACTGCGGTCGGGCAATGCGGTCCAGCGCCACTTCCTACATTCCTGCCGATGTTGGCCGTTTCAATTGCCTCCGCCGATCTGGCAATCCGGATCCTATCAGCAACGCTATCACAGCGTCATGCCATCATCTTTCTCCTGAACACGACCAGTGTTCAGGTGATCAGGTCTCGGAACGAGCCACCTAAAGTCCTTACTTTTGGCACCCCGACCCCTGGCACCCCGCGAGTCTCACAGCAGGCATGCCCCGAGTTTGTGGGGAAGAAAAGGCGCATCATGTAGTTACCTATTCTCTTGAGGAGCGGCCTTTTCAACGGCTTTTCGCCACTGTCGTCAAGTGGAAGAGAATAGCTAACTACGACTCGCGCCTTTTCATTGACTTTATGATATCAGGAATCAATACTGACCCTATCATCCCCCAGACGGCGGCAACAGCGACGACATCGCGACTTCCTGCTCTGGTGGTCGTCGGGATGACCGCTGCTTCTCCACGCGCTTCATGTGGCGCACCGACGGCAAGGGCGAGCTCTACACCTACCTCCCGAGCAGCTACCAGGCGAACAAGGCCGTGTGCTCGATCGCGCCCGAGTCCGACTGCAACGACACGTACGGTGCTTCCGTCGGCCGCGGCTCGTTCCACTTCAAGGCTGGCACGCGCACCACCATCGGCCAGCGCGTGAGGCTCAACGACGTCGGCAAGGAGAACGGCGAGCTCGAGCTCTTCGTCGAGGGCAAGAGCATCTTCACCGTTCCGGGTCTCGTCTTCCGCAACAGCGACTCGGGTAAGATCCGCGGCATCCAGATGCAGACGTTCTTCGGTGGTACGTGTTCCTTCTTTATACTACGATAACTGTTTTTTGAAACGGCTCGTGCACAGGCTCTGACTCTTCGTGGGCGTCGCCCAAGAGCCAGAACACCTACTTCTCGGACTTCTCTGTCGCGGTCACGGAGACGTTCTGAGCTGCCCGCTCCGTCCCACGCACGTCCCGCCACGACCCCGTCATGCACGTTTCAGTCGCTCTCGCAGCTCGCACGCAACCCTAGCATCATCGCATCTCACGCATTCACACACACATCGCCCACATACACGCTCTCATGCACATAGGACCCCCCTTTATGTTCCGCTATCTTGTCCCCCCAGTTATCATCGTTAGACTCGCTACTTCGCTTAACTCCCGCCCGTGCTCGACGCACCCGTTCTCCGCCTCTAGGCTCCAGCAGCTCCTCTCCTCCCCTTCCCCTCCTCTCTTAGAGAGGCTCGGGTCTGGCGAGGACGAGGGCAGGCATCCGCGGCAGATGGGCCGTGGGCGACGGCGCGCGAGGTCGCGCATCGCAGGAGGACGGACTGGGCGCTGCATTACATATCGCATATGTATTTGATAGGCAGATAGATGTCTGTATCGCCAGGAGCTTCGTCAATCGCTTTTTACATGGTTTGCAGAGCTCGATCGCGAGTGCTGAGGATTTGTGTGAGGGATGTGAGGGACTCGGAAATAAGTATTGGGGTGTAAGAAATCTAAAAAGGGTCGTAACGTGGATAAGTGTAAAATGGATTTGAAAAAGATTTATGCATCCGCCGGGAGTCGAACCCGGAGCTAGGCCATGGGAAGACCCAATGTTACCGCTACACCACGAATGCTTATGCAGAATCAACATGCAAATGGAGTCTATAACGCCGGTCGTGTTCACATTGTAAACAAATACCTAGCTACTTCTGTATGTTGGATGTTGTACTCATGTTCATGTACTTATATATCATGGAGTAAGCACTACAAGACCTTGAATCTAGCTGAACTTCTTATGTTGAGCGGGCAATGGCGCTCTGCGGCGGCCAGCCGGCGCTCTTTCTAGGTCTAACCCTAACCGCTACCCCTAGAAGAGGGTTAGGGCCCGTGCGTCGGCGCTTCACTGCATGCGATCAGGTGCGCCGCGGCGTCGACTGCAGGTTGTCTTTTCCCCTCAACGCGTCCCCCACCCTCTCCTGCTCTCTGCTCTCTACCTCCCCGCCCTCCCAACCATCCCGCTTGCAGCCAATACATACTGACCGGAGTGGCGTGTGTGCCTACGACCAATCATATATCATATGGCGAACGCGAGGGAGAACACACCGCGAGAGCCCGCGGCCGCACCTGTGTTCGTCGCGGGCGGGAAGCCGGTCAAGTTTTACCTGTGGAGCGCGGACGACGAGCATGCGAGCTGGGGGCTCACGGATGGCCAGCGGGACGCGCTGCGCGAGAAGATCGAGGTGAGCATCGGTATTAGCTCGTCCGACTCCCTATATCCATCTCCCCATACCACGCGATGCCGTCACGGACGTTATTCCCGCCTCGCACACATCGCTCGCGTAGTCTGCGTCTGCGCGCCCGCACTGACACCGGCACGCCGACAGGACAACGGCGGGGTCGTCGTCGAGCGCGCGCACAAGGCGGACACGGTGATCGTGCAGGAGTATGGCGTGGAGCCGCTGCGCGAGGAGTATGTGCTCCTCCGGCGGTACGTCGAGCCGCCGACGTTCGTCAGCCAGTGCCTCCGGCGCGGCCGCTACGAGCACGGGCGCGTGAAGCAGCACCCGCTCGGCGGGCGCCTGCCTGCGGGAGAGGGCAACGGCGGGAGAGAGAGGTGCGTCTAAGTTGGTCTTGCTGCGCGCACTGACTTTGGAGAACGCGATTGCTGACTGGGATTGACTTGTTTGCCGACCAATTGGCGATGCTATGCGTTGTCTGTCTTTTGGGGCACACGAATACAGCTACCGTGTTGAGTTCACGAACGCGGACGACGAGCATCTGTGCCAGTTCCTCGCGAGCGTGATCCCCTCCGCGGAACAGGGCGGCCGGAAGGGGAACAAAGTCTGGATGAAACTGGAGGAGACTGCCCGGAAGGTGCGCATCGGTACCATCCCCCCTCCCTCTCCCCGCGCGCGTTCACTGACAGCGCTCACGACTCGTACTCATACAGGAACCCGCGTTCAAGTGGGCGAGGCGTCATCCTTGGACGTCCTGGCAGAACAGATACAAGAAGCGTTGGCACATATTCGATCCTCAGATCGCTGAGATCGCGGCGCAGAACCCGCCCCCCGCCGACGGGCAGGGCGTGTACCCGTACAGCCGGCGGGAGAACGGTAAGACGCGTCTCATGCGCGAGTTCATGCATGCCCAGGGGCAGCAGCAGCAGCCACAGGATCCCGATGGCGAGGATCAGGAGCAAGACGCGCACCGCGGTGGCGCGGAGGAGGACGAAGAGGAAGAGGAAGAGGAAGGACCAGGGGAGTTCGAGTATTTCGATCCGTTCGCGGAAGAGGTCGAGAACGATGGAGCAGCCGCGCACAAGCAGGTCACCCCTCCTGCAGGACGGGCGCGCAGGCCTGCGCAGGCTATTCCATCGCCAGATGAGGAAGACGAAGACGAAGAAGAGGAGTGCGTTACTCTACTCCTCTCCCTCTCGTCGACTACTTACATGATTTCTACCACGTCGCAGGTTCCAGTTCGAACCGCCCGAGCCCGGTCCTTCCGGTCGGAAACGCACGCCGTCGGTCTCCCCCGCCGTTCCCTCGCCGCCCCCCGAACCTCGGCTGCAGCTTCGGGCACAAAGTCAGCAACCACAGAAACAGGCGCAGAAAGTCGCACCCCGGCCGGCCAACCGCCAGGTGACGACGATCCGCAACGATCGCGGCCCGATGAGCTCCCAAGCGACACTTGTCGGGCCCGTGCCCACGCAGCTGCGGGGCGTCCCTCGGTCTCAGCAGCGGCAGGCTACGGCGGGCCCAGGCCCGAGCACTGTTCTCCAGCGACGGGAAAAAGGCAACGCGGTTGAGGAGCTGGACGAGCAGGAGATGGACGTCGACGTCGACGTCGATGAAGAAGAGGACGAAGAATTTAAAGTTTCTGACGAAGACGATGAATTCGAACCTTCTGACGAGGACGAGGACGAACAGGACGAAGAGAGCTATAGTGTCGTAGCTGAGGCGGGGGACTTGGACGAGCTGCTGCCGCAGACCAACGAGGACGAGCTCGACGTCGAAGCGATCCTCCAGGACCAGGAGCAAGAGAAGTATAGCAGTACCCGGAGCGTCCGACTCTCGCCCGAAGCTCCCGAGCTGGACGCGAAGGTCCTCGACTCGGACGACCAGCGCACCGACTCGTTCGTCCGCAAACACCATCGCGAGCCGACGAACGCGCGCAAGCGTTCCCGTCCTGCCACGGACGCCGACGAGGATCTCGACGACGTGACGTTCGCATCCACGCTCAACCTCACCGCATCTGCTTCCGAACCGAGACGGCGGGTTCCCGCCACACCGCACATCCTACGCCCCGGGCGGCGTGGGCGTGGACGTAGCGGGTCGCCGACGTCGTCCGAGAGCGCGGTGCCGCTCGAGCATACACGGGCGAGCGTGGAGAAGAAGCGCATGAAGCGTGCAGGGTCGTACGTCGCCCCGGAGGGCACGCGCGCTGCGGAGCTGAGCCTGCGGGCGCGGCTGCAGGCTGCAGGGGCGGCCGCGCCAGCGAGCAGGCATGATGGTGGTGGTGATCAAGCTGCTGCCCGTCCCGCCACGCCGTTTAATGGGACGCGGTTGCGGAATGGGAAGGTCATGGGACGGCGGGGCTTTCGGGTTTCCAATTCTCATGCGGGGTTGTCTTCTTGATTCTTGCGTAGCCGGATGTTGTGTGACCGTGGTCGACTTGGACGTACTGGACGTCACGATCTATCACTTAACTTCACCGGACCTGATCTTCGTGCATCTTTCAACTCGTACTGTACTGCATAATGATCTTATATATATTACTGTAGATAAGTAGTCACTTCTGCACACATTACAGACACTCCTACGTATGTTCCGTCTGTAGTTCTCACTGCAACCGTTTTTGATCCCGCAGATTTGAATCTTCACGAACGCCGCAGGCGTAGAGTAAGATTCTAATCTCGATCGCTGATTAGGTTGTGGGTCGGCTTCCGGCTCGTCGACTACTATATCCGGAGCTCAGCCACAAACCACCACCCGGGATCTCCAACCAGCAGTCCATGGCCGACCACGACCACGACCATGCACACCCTCACGAGCACGGACACGGACACCGCCACGACTTCGCAGCCGCTAACCGCGCGCACTTTGACGAACATGCGCACACGCACACTGGTGCGTCGCATGCGCACGCCGATCAGCTCGCGATGCGCGCGATCGACGCGTTCCGCAAGGCATGGCCGGACCTGTTTGACGACGAGCGCACGTCCGTGATGGATTACGCGTGCGGGACGGGTGAGCAGCCTCACACATCTCCCCTCAGATCCTGTCCGGCCATTAAATACTGTTTATTCGACGGCGATTGAATTCGCGATTGCACACGGCTACTCGGAACGCGGGCAGGCGCGGTTTCTCGGCAGCTATGTCAACACGTCAAGAGCATCGTCGGGGTGGACATCAGCGCGGGCTCCGTCGAGCTTTACAATACCCAAGCGTCGAATCAGGGCCTGGAGCCGGACGAGATGAGGGCAGTCTGCCTTGAGCTCAAGGGCGAACCCGGAGAGCTAGGCGACACTAAGTTTGACGTGATCGTCGTGAGCTCTCCACCCATGCTCCTCGCGCCGCTTGACGTCTCAGCTCTAACGTCTACGTCCTCCCCCGGGTGTTCACCGGACTGACAGTGCTGCGCGTCTTACCACCACTTCGCGTCGATCGAGGACACGACGCGCGTCCTCGCGTCCTTCCTCAGGCCGGGCGGCTCGCTAATCGTCTCGGACATCAGGGCCGCCGAGGATCACCATGAGCTATTTGCGCCGACGCACCACCACATCGTCCCGCACAAGCACGGTCTGTCCGAGGATGCGGTGAGACGGGCGTTTGAGGGCGCGGGACTGGTGGACTTTGAAATGCGGGATGCGTTCAAGGCGAAGCTCAAGGGCACGAAGGAGGAGGTGCAGTGGTTTGTGGTGCGTGCCAGGGTGAAAACAGCCGAGGCGAGCTGATATCGCGATGATCAATAATACCAGAAACCGGTGGACCTTTACAAAATAAAGGCTAGTATACACACTGGCAGTCGCCCGCGGACGTACCACAGCCGGTGACAACCCTGCAGCAGCTTGGTCTATTTCTTCCTCTGCTTCTTTGCTGGCCGAACGTCGGGAGTTGCATCGTCCTGATCATCCGAGTCGTACACCAGGCGGTCACCGACTTTATCGTCCTCAGGCCAGGTCCTGCACAGCGCAGAACTAAACAATCGCCACATTCCCAGGGCATGACTGATGATGTTGCTTTCGAGCTCCCGGGGTTCCTCTATCCTCCACTGCTCTTGCATTTCACGCTGCCTGAGCCTCTCCTGCTGGGCCTCGTCTTGGGGCATCGATAGCGCCTTCTTCTTGCGAACCCGATTTTGGATCAGGAGATATCGCGCTTGTAACCACGAGAGCAGCTTTGTGATGAGGGCCATCATCTTTGTTGCCCACGACAAACGAGCATCGGAGGTGCGGGGAGATCCTGCCGGTGAGCATTACTCCGGAATTCTCCGACCTTGAACTCGAACAGGGCGCGACGGGACTTGTCCGCGCGTGTGCCCATGCGGTGTGAACGTAGTTTGGAACTTGCGGGCAGGCATCTTGAAGATAGCGAAATCTATTATTCTTGAATATAGTTGCGTTGCCAACTGTTCAGAGATCGGTTTAACTGGGACGGTCTGAGATTGGCGGTCAGCCCCAACTTGGAAGAGCCCACAGCGTAGCGGCTTTTTTACCATAAATTTGAATTTCCGAAAGCTTTGGTGAGTCCAGCTGTCCAGACTCAGGCTGTATTCACCGCAATACTTATAACTTACCAGTTCCGCCTATAACTAGATGTTTCGGATTGCAATGCTGGTGTCTGACCAACTCACTGTCAGACTCAGACGAGTATTGCCCAGATAACGTAGGTTACAATGATGGGATAGCGATGACCGTGACCGGCAGAGGTAGGGCTACAGTGGGGGCTAATTACACGCCGCGAAGGCTCGAATGGCATACAGTAGAAGAGAGCAGTCGTGAGGTAACCGTGAGACCTCGTAAATGTGAGCGAGCTTGTCCGTGCATAGCAGTGTGGGTGAAGGCAGAACGTGAAAGTGAAAGTGAAATGTGTACGTGTCCGAAGAAAGTCGAAGGGTTGTCCCGGGTCACGACGATACTACCAAACCTAACGTCCGAGTCCAGGGTCTAGCGTCTAGAGTCCGGAGTCCAGAGGCTCAACGGAGGAACGGGTTGCGCGACCCGCCCGTGCTGCCCGTGTGCGCGGGCTGCAGCCAGTACGCCCCGCGCTGCTGCGACTGCGACTGGAACTGCTGCTGCTGCTGCTGTGGGTGCGGCGGCGGCGGCTGGTCGACGAGCATCGCGAGCTGTGACACCGACCGCGCGTACTCCTGCGCGGGCGTCGGCGCACCGCCCGGGGGGACGGGGACGGGTGCGGGCGCGGGCTCGGGGAGGAGCCAGCTGCTGTACGACGTCGAGCCCGAGAAGCGCGAGGACGGGACGTCCGGGATCCCGCGCACGGGCTGGCGCGGCTCGGGCGCGCGCCGCGGCACGCCCGTCACCTGCGAGTACAGCGACTCCTGCGCGAGCCGCTGGTTGACGTTCGCGTTCGCGCTCACCTTCCGCCCGCTCCCGCTCTTGTGCGAGTGCCGGTCGCCGTCGTACGAGCGCAGGGACGGCAGCGGAGACGGCGCGCGGTCGTACTCGTACGCGTCGAGGAGGTTGTCGAACTCCTTGTCGCTGCGGAGCTCCGACGCGCGCGCCGCCAGCTTCAGCTTCGCCGCGTCGCGCGCGTGCCGCCCGTCCTCCGCGACGCGCAGCTTCTCCACGCGGAAGCCGCCGTCGACGTCGAGGCGCGCCTCCTCCGTCGCGCGCAGCTTCTCGAGCCTGATCGCGTCCTCGTTCGGGAGCATCCAACGGCCGTCGCGCTTGTGGCCGAAGAGCCGCTCGCCGAAGCGGGCGAGGCGGAGGCGCCAGCTGCCCTGGGGGTTGAGACGCTTGGCCGCGGCGAAGTGCGCGGTGGCGGCGGCGCGGCGCTTGCGGGCGCGGCGGCGCCAGCACATGAGGACGACGACGAAGATGAAGGCGCATCCGAGCGCCATGAGCAGGATCTGCCACCATTCGAGGGAGTGCCGGACGACTGTGGTGTTCGTGCCCGACGTGGGCGTGTCGATGCCGGTGATCGTGGGGAGGGGGGGTGCGGTCCCCGACGTGGTAGGGGGTACAACGACGAGGTCGGAGAGGCAGATGCCAAGCCCTGGCACTATGCTGGAGGAAGAGGTGCAGTTGCTGGAGACGCAGGATCCGCCGCGGAGAACCTGAGTAGAGCTCGAGCAGGCGAGGCAGTTGCTTGGGCCTGCGCCGGAGCAGCTCGAGCAGCTCGAGTCGCACGATTGGCAGGTCGAGGACGTCTTGTCGAAGAACTCGGACTTGCTGCATGTGGGCAGGCAGCGGCCGTTGGTGAGCACGGGGCGGTCGGGCGGGCAGCTTGAACACTGGTTGAACGCGCTCCCTGAGCACGTCGCGCAATCCGGATGGCAGGTGATGCACTGGCCGGATGAACTGAAAGTACCGGTGGGGCATGACCCCACGCACTTGCCGCTCGAGGCGAGCTGATTGTTCGCGCATGTCAGACAGAACGTCGACGAGCCTGCGCAACTACCGCACGAAGAGTCGCAAGCTACGGATCTCACGGTCAATACAATTGCGCGTTGTTGTGAAGGGAAACGGGCACACTCACCGGAGCAAGTGACGTTGTCCTTGGGGTCGAGGAAGGTCCCTGTTGGGCAGCTCTCCACACATTGGCCCTTAGAGAGCACAAAACCTGGAAGGCAGCCCGTGCATTGGACTTGATCGATCGTAGACGCCACGTTGAAAGTCGAGTACTTGCAAGTCGTACACTTGGACGGGCAGGCTGAAGAGCTTATCAGATGACACAAAACACGAAGATGAGTAGACGCGTCACTCACAATCACATTCGTGCTTGTTGTTGTCTGCCACAAGGGAGGTACCGTCACAGACCCCGTTCCCGTCTGTGCCGACACACACGCCATTGAACATGTACTTTCCCGCACCGCAGATGATGCAATCGTTAGACGTCGATCCGGTGCACGTCTGGCACAGAGGCGAGCACGGCTGGCAGGATGTGCCAGAGCTGAAGCTGCCGTCAGGACAGACGGTGCCCGTCGAGGTCGTCGACTGGCTGGCGAAGCAGCTCGTGCGGTCGTTGGCATTCTGGGTGAGTCCCGATTGGCAGGTGATGCAAGCCCCACTTCCGTCAGCGCACTTCGTGCAACCGAGGTGACAAACTACATGTGCGCTATACTGTCAGTCCAGTCGCTCATCATGAGTGCGGCGAGAGAAAACGGACCTTCGCAGTTCCCCTCGGAGTTGAGGAAGAAGCCGTCGGAGCACTTCGCGCACGCAGTGCCGTTAGTGCCAGTCGTCCAGCCCGGCAGGCAGGTGCACTGGCCGTCGGACCCGCAGTTCCCGTTCTGGCAGTTGCACGAGGAGGGCAGGTTCTTGATCACCGGCGCGAGACACCTGCCCGTGCCGGTCATACCGTCGTCGCAGGACGCACAGTCGGCGGGGCATTGCTGGCACGTCGGACCGAAGAAACCTGGGGCACAGGTCTCGCAGGAGGTCCCGTTGAAGCCCTGCGGGCAGACGCACGTCCCTGATGCGGAACACACGCCGGCCCCAGCGCAGGGTGGGGAGCACGCGGAGGACTGTATGTCGAGCAGTTGTGAAAGACCGGACGCGCCTGACGGTAGCTGCGAGACGTCGGGAACGCTGTCCCAGAAGATGACCCGGTCGTTCGACGACCCCGAGGAGATCGCAGCCCAGACATCTGCAGAGATTGCAAGAGACCCAGGGGAAATCTGGGTTGTGGTGTTCGAGGGCGTGCTGGGGAGCTGCGTGAAGCTGGCCTGGCCGGAGTACTTGGACTGGGGGTAGACGGCAACGCCAGGCTGAAGAGCGAGGTTCATGGGGAGCGAGACATTGCCTTCAAATCCTGGGGACAGGGAAAGCGAGGCACTTGAGGACGTGAGGGTGTTGTGGAGAAGGGCGGGGTCGGACGTGGACGTGTATTGCCCCGGCAAGAGAAGGAGGCTTGTCGCAGCGCCAGACGCAGATATTGTCGCGCCGACTGAGAGCTCTTAGCGCAAGGATTGGGGTTGGAGAGAGAGAGAAACGCACTGGTAGTGTTGGTGTACCCTTCGAGGCATTGTCCTGCAACGCAGATTACAGTTGGAGAAGATTGTGCGGCTACAGCACGAGTTAGCAGGAGTCGTAGTGGGCATGAAGTGATACTCACCAAAGGATGCGCCGAAAAGGAAGGAAGTCATGAAAACATTCGACAGCATGTCGAGTCGTCTAGTCGTGGTAGAGAGTGAGGAGGAGGAAGGAGGGAGAGAGACAGCGAGCGTGACCTGAAAAGGCCATCGGCTCTTCAGATTGCCATGGTTTCATTGTCTCGGGCTCGAATTGTCGGCGCCGGGGCCTCCCATTGTCAATTGTCCTCGGAAGGAGGACGTCCATTGTTCGCATAGACGCCCGGAGTCTATTCCGGTAAACAACGCCGCAGCGTTTCCAAATACAGACAAACACCGACGCACTCAGCGACGCTGCCCTGATGTCATCGCACGCCGGGCGACGACAGGCAGCGTACGCTCAGCTGCAACACCGGCCTTGTTGGACCGCGCAGGCCACTCACGGCGTCGACGTCGAGCTGTGTGCTATTCATAGCCGATCGCCCCTCGCTCTCTTCCGCGCACACTCGCTCTACGCTCAGCGCACCTGCATGTATCTGCCCCGCCCTCTGAATCGCATCCCGCACTCACCGCCGTTCGTGCACTCGTGAGCCAAAGTCCGCAGCGACTCAGTCCCTGTAGACGCCCGCCCTTCTGTCTTTCCGACTCTTGTCCGTCCACCCCGCTCGTACGCTCGTCCACCCCGCTCGTACGCTCGTCCACCGCATCCCATCCGCGTCCTTTCAGAACGCGTTCAAAGCGTGGTATGCACCAATCACTTTCGCATGTTTGCAAGCAGGATCACTTACAGTTTGCTAGTCGTAGCCTTGAGTGAAAATGACTCGTACGCGACCGCCATTTGGCACGTCCCGCCTTCTAGCAAATACGCACAGCAAGCACCATTCAATTGGATGCTCGACTAGCACGACACAGTCCCATCTACGCCTCTCGGAGCTGTACTCGACCGACTCCTCGCGTGTAGACACAAGACTCACCAAGGTAAGTACCCCATGCAATCTCGCCTTCAAATCGCGTTCAATACCCTCCCCAATCCGCTCCCAATCGTTCCCCTACCGCCTGTCCGCCTTCTCCCACCGCCCGACAGCCCTGGACGGCCGCACAGAACATATCCGCCCCCTCAGCCGCCGTCTCCGAGCTCTTCCCGACGTTGTCCGCTCACCCAGGAACCTGCAGGTCCGACGTCGCCCACGCAATGCCCGCGCCCGCGAAGATTCGGACGCTCCCGCTGATCCTCACTCCGGCGCGTTGCCCCGACACATGGAGACGCGACGTGGGGAGCGCGAGCTTGTCGGGCCCGATGGGCGCGATGCCGGAGAGCGTGTCGGCTGGCGCGGCGGCGGACGTGGAGACTCGCGAGCGTGTCGTGTAACAAACGGGTGTGGTACGCCGAGGCCGGCGGGAGGGACCAGATGAGGGCGGCGGCTGAGTGTTCGAGTCGGCGTGCGTGCGCTGGAGGGAGGCGAGCCGGCCAGCGTGGAAGGCGAGCGAGATCGGAGGTGAGTGTGGAAGAACCGGAGAGAGAAAGGGGAGGCAGGCGATTCACCTCGCGTTGGAGGTCGCGGCGCCATGCACGGTCGAGCGCGACGGTGACGTCCACGCGCCACAACAGGTACATACGCGACCGCCGTCCATGCCCAGTCCTTCAAGCTCACACCGCACAGCAAGCAGATGTTCTAGCACCGCGACAAAGTCCTTCTCGGCCTGCACAACTGTATCGGTTGTACAGAGGCTCCGCCCTCGACTCCTTCGTCTCTGTGTCGCGTTTAGACACAAGACCCTGTGAGGTGAGTACTGCATGCAGTTTCCGGCACGACTCGCATTCAAATCGCGTTCAATACCCTCCCCAATACCCTCCCAATCGTTCCCCCACCACCTGTCCGCCTTCTCCCACCGCCCGACAGCCCTGGACGGCCACACAGAACGTACCCGCCGCCCCGACCGCCGCCACCGCGTTTATCCCGACGACGACCGCTTCCTCGAGCAGCTGCACCTCCGTCCTCCACCCAGCCCACACATTCTCCGCGCCCCCGACGACTCGGATGCTCCCGCTCATCCTGACGACGGCGCGTTGCGCGGACGCGTGGAGACGCGACGTGGGGGGCGCGAGCTGGCCGGGCCCGATGAGCGCGATGGCGGCGAGCGGGTACGCTGGCGCGCCGGCGAGACCATGGAGATGGGCGAGCGTGTTGCCAGTATGGCAGCAAAGGGGGGTGGTACGCCGAGCTCGGCGGGAGGGAGCGGTTGAGGGCAGTGGCGGAGGAGGCGAGCGTGTTCTGGGGGGAGGCGAGACGAGCGAGATCCGGAGGTGAGGGTGGAGGAGTCAGAGCACGAAGGGGGAGGGAGGCGGCCCACCCCACGTTCGAGGTCGCGGCGCCATGTGCGGGCGAGCGCGACGGTGACGTCGACGCGCCAGAACAGGTACACACAGTGCATGTGTCCGGTGAGCTCCCCTCCCCTCATACTCACCAGATCGTTTCTAGGACCCCGCCGTACTCCGCCACTCGTGCCAGCGCCCTCTCGAGCCAATCCTCGCCCGCCACCTTGCCCGACTTCAAGCTTCATGCCCCAACCTCCACTCCGTTTTCCCTTTTCGCCTCTCCCTCCCAGTTCCCACATGCGCACCCACTTCGAGGTCCGTCCCTTTCGCCCTCTCCCTGGCTTGTCGCCAACCCTGACGCTTCCCGGCGCGCGCCTCTCGTCGCACTGCGCGAACTCGTCGCCCGTCGCACGGCGAGCATTTCACGCCAACTCACGCCAGTTTCCAGGTAAGTCGCGCCTCGTGTTCAGACCACGGAGCACATGCACGACGCCGACCCCGCCATTCAGCACGCATCTGGCCCTCTCCGTGCACCGACGGGCGCGATCTGTCCTCCAGCAGGGCGGGAATCGCGTCCCGCGTCCCGCTCGCCCGTACTCGCCGAGAAAGCGCGGCGACAAACTGCATACGGCGACGCAAGACGCGCCGAACGCGTCTCGCCCCTGGGGAACGAGCATGAGGTGCCCGTTGGGCCAGTGCGTAATGCGCGCCGACCGCCGCGCGGCACGTGAGATTGCACTCTGGCACGCGCTGCCCCGCCCGCGCGGCGGCCTGCGTCGACTCCCGGGGTGCTTGAGCACCTACGAGGGCCGTCCGTTCGTTTGAACGCGATCCGACGACGGTCGAATGTTCGTCAAAACGGTCGTTTTCATAGGTCGCGCGCGGCCGCTCCGCCGCGCTACCGCGTTCTGCCCCGCCGCCGCCCGCCGTCTTCCCGGTGCAGCGCATCTGGACGTGCACGAACGAGTGCTCGGGTGTGTGCGATCACGGCGGGGCACGCGTCGGCACGGTGCCAGTGGAATCGGCGGAACGGCGCGGTGCGCGGTGCGCGTGACCGCGATATCTCGCCCGAATCCCGCCCGAGCGCGTGCTGATCATACCCACAGGCTCAGCTGAACGTTTCCCGTCGGACGCGCCCGCTCTCGCGCCGATCCGAAGAGGCTGAGAAATCGCACATTTTCGCGATTTCATGGGCGGCGGACATTGGGCCCGCGATTTCTCGCCCAGTTCTCGTCCGGGCGCGTGCTAATCATACCCACAGGCTCCGTTGCACGTTCGCCGTTGAACGCGCCCGCTCTCGCGCCGATCCGAAGAGGCTGAAAAAACCGTCGTTGCCATTTGTGTGATTTCATGAATGTCACTCGGACACGTCGGTGTCGCCGGCGCCCTGCGCGACTGGGCCTGTATCGCCGCGCCGCGCCGCGTGTCACGACGGTGAGAACATGTGCGTGCAGAGGACGGCGTCGCCGCGTCGGCGCCGGTTCATTGCAGGACAACGGTGTTCGAGAATACGGTCGCGTCCGCATGGTGAGTTGCGCATCCCGCTGTTACCGTCCGTGCGTCGGCTGACAGACTCGTGAGGTCTTGAGCACAGCGCGGCCGATGTCCAGCGGCCCTCCCAGGGAGCTGCGGACGCCCGGCATGAGGTCGCAGCCACCGACGTGCGCGTGCACGACGGTGCACTGCTGCAGACCCGGCCTCGCGGCGGCGTGGAACGTGCGCGGACTCGGACGGCGACTCGCGATCGCCGCCTCCCGGGCGCAGGGACAACCCCGAAGCGACACCGGGACTCTGGCGCACCAGTACACTGTGCAACGTGTACTTATCGAATTGTGCAGGGCCGTCCGGTGCTTCCAAGCATCGTAAGAAGATCACACCTCAAGATACGGTGTCTTGGCAACTTGAACTCGCGCTCAGCGGGGTGTCTAGAGAGGTAGGCTCATTGTATGTATGTACTATCTACCCCAATACAAGTGCTACACCCCTGGCTGTGACTGGGAGACACTCTGGACAACAATCCAACTCTCGAGGGAGCAGGGCAGCAGGGGACGGACACGGCGGCGAGTGACGTCGCGCACGAAGCTCGTACCTCGGAATCGTCGATCTGGCGTGCCTCACGCACGCGCACAGCGCTCGCCTTCCTCCTCCCGCCCGAGCCCGTCCGCTCGGTTTGCAGACAGGGTCCGGGCGCGTGCACGGAGATCGAATCTCGACGCATCGTCGAGTTCGCCGGCGGGGGGGATCTGAATCGGGGGCAGCCCGGCGTCCTGGGTTCCCACTGAGCTGGACGAGGGCGCCCCGAACAAGGACGGCTTCGAGCGCGGGGACTCGGAGTTTCCCCCGAGCTGCCCCGAGTCGCTCGAGACCGTCGCCCTGGGCGCGATGGCGGGCTGCCGGGAACTTTAATAGTCTCGCAACCTCTCCCCGCTTTGCGCGCACGCCGGAGCGCTGACTGGCAGGTGCGCATCTCTTCAGGTGTGTTTTCTTGCGGTCCGAACGTCTGTGATTCCGGCGTGAGGGTATGTACATGCTCAGGACACATCATACTCGAGCTGCAAGTACGTTCGCTGCAGGGAGGAGATGGTGAGTTAACATGGAAACTTCCATTCATGCTGTTCAGGAGCTCGCTAACTACTCCGTTTCGCAATTTTCGCAGTGCCTGGTGACATGAGCTGCAGACCGCATGGTGCCTACGCTTCGCTGCGCCGTCCAAGTGATTTCTGAGCAGGTCTCTGACTTTTTCTGGTTCATTTCCTCGTTCACAAAGTTCAAGGGGACTTAGCGCTCTTCCTGACGACTTTGCGGGCATCGCCGTGCAAGGCTGGCGCTGCCGGTCGGCGAGGTTAACACCTCCGGCTGGAGAGCGCTCGCGAGTGCGCTCGGACGGCCGGCCCTCAAAGGCAGACATTGAGTCCCGCCGCCCCCGCTCACGCCCCCGCCCCCGCCCCCGCCCGTTCCACCCAGTGTCTCCCGTTCTCGCCATGCCGTTCGCTCTCAACCCATTTGCGCCGCTCGCACTGCCTCTACCTCTGCTGCCGCTGTCGACTCCCATGCACCGCGCCGGCGCCGAGAACGACAACTCGGATGTCTCTAAGTTCAGTGAGTACCAGTCACTTTCGCTTTACCTCTGTCTTTCGAGCTCGACGGCTGAGGCGGCGACCCGAATGCCAGTCTCGAAGACCGGGAGCGGGGATGTGTGGATGGGCTGGACACCGCCGGCCGCTGAATCTCAGGGCGCGGGCGGGTGGAAGGACTCGGAGCGCGTCTTCGAGCTCGGCGAGCCCTCGAGCTCGGAAGTCGCGATGCAGGAGTCGGATGGGCCGGCGGATTTCACACGGTCGCGCGCGCACGTCGACGCCGACTTCTACCGCACGCCCGAGGTCGCGTACGATCTCAATCTCGATCTCGCGCTCAATGGGCCCGACACAGCGGGCCCGTCCTCATCCTCGTTCTCGTCCTCCCTCCTCGTCCTCCCCGGCAACGCGGAGTGGATCCAGAGCCCGGCGACGCTCGAGCCGTTCCGCGCGCGGAACATCGCCGCAGACCCGGGCCCGGACCCGGCGACAGACGCAGACGCGGAGGCTGAGAGCATGCCGCGCCGCCGGCCGCGCAAGCAGCGCATGGACATCAAGAAGGCGCGCGCGCGCCCGGTGAGCAATCCACACGGGCTGCCGCTCAAACGCGCGCGGCCGGGCGTGAAGTCGAGGGCGTGGGTCGTCGATTCGGACTCGGACTCGGAGGCGGAGGGCGGAGGGCCGGCGTGGAAGCGTCGCAGGACGCTGTTGGTCGACGACCGGCTGGACTTCTTCATGCAGTTGTAGTGAGCTCGTCGAGGAGCTGTTCTTGGATGTATATACTCAAATAGCACATGCATCGTCGTCGCGAATGTACAACTTGTCATCTTGGAGCACTCAAACAATCCCCACCTCGCGTGTGAAATCAACCGTGTGTGAACGAATGCCCACGCGGCAGGCCCACCATGTAGCGATCAAGTCCTGGGTCCGATTTATGACCCGGGATTCACTCTATCTTCCTACTTATTTCTCCTTTCATACGCACTCCTCATCAATTGTTTCTCCTTGTAGAAACGGCACTTTATATTCTGCTGTCCTACCTACAGTACATGCATGCAAGCCCTGCACCTCCCGCCCGGGCTCACGACTACTACGGCTCAGAAGGCGGCACAGCGAGGTACCGTCACAGACCCCGTTCCCGTCTGTGCCGACACACACGCCATTGAACATGTACTTTCCCGCACCGCAGATGATGCAATCGTTAGACGTCGATCCGGTGCAAGTCTGGCACAGAGGCGAGCACGGCTGGCAGGTCGCGCCGGAGCTGAAGCTGCCGTCAGGACAGACGGTGCCCGTCGAGGTCGTCGACTGGCTGGCGAAGCAGCTCGTGCGGTCGTTGGCATTCTGGGTGAGTCCCGATTGGCAGGTGATGCAAGCCCCACTTCCGTCAGCGCACTTCGTGCACCCAAGGTGACAAACTAGATGTACGCGGTGCTGTCAGCCCACTGATTCACATGTAGGGAGATACGACGTACCTTCGCAGTTCTCCTCGGAGTTGAGGAAGAAGCCGTCGGAGCACTTCGCGCACGCAGTGCCGTTAGTGCCAGTCGTCCACCCCGGGAGGCAGGTGCATTGGCCGTCGGACCCGCAGTTCCCGTTCTGGCAGTTGCACGAGGAGGGCAGGTTCTTGATCACCGGCGCGAGACACCTGCCCGTGCCGGTCATGCCGTCGTCGCAGGACGCACAGTCCGCGGGGCATTGCTGGCACGTCGGACCAAAGAAGCCCGGGGCACAGGTCTCGCAGGAGGTCCCGTTGAAGCCCTGCGGGCAGACGCACGTCCCTGATGCGGAACACACGCCGGCCCCAGCACAGGGAGGGGAGCACGCGGAGGACTGTATGTCGAGCAGTTGTGAAAGACCGGACGCGCCTGACGGTAGCTGCGAGACGTCGGGAACGCTGTCCCAGAAGATGACCCGGTCGTTCGACGAGCCCGAGGAGATCGCAGCCCAGACGTCTGCAGAGATTGCAAGAGAACCGGGGGAAATCTGGGTTGTGGTGTTCGAGGGCGTGCTGGGGAGCTGCGTGAAGCTGGCCTGGCCGGAGTACTTGGACTGGGGGTAGACGGCAACGCCAGGCTGAAGAGCGAGGTTCATGGGGAGCGAGACATTGCCTTCAAAGCCGGGAGACAGGGAAAGCGAGGCACTTGAGGACGTGAGGGTGTTGTGGAGAAGGGCGGGGTCGGACGTGGACGTGTATTGCCCCGGCAAGAGAAGGAGGCTTGTCGCAGCGCCAGACGCAGATATTGTCGCGCCGACTGAGAGCTCTTAGCGGAAGGACTGGGGTTGGAGAGAGAGAGAAACGCACTGGTAGTGTTGGTGTACCCTTCGAGGCATTGTCCTGCAACGCAGATTACAGTTGGAGAAGATTGTGCGGCTACAGAACGTATAAGCCGGCGTTGTAGTGGGCACGAAGTGATACTCACCAAAGGATGCGCCGAAAAGGAAGGAAGTGATGAAAACACTCGACAGCATGTCGAGTCGTCTAGTCGTGGTAGAGAGTGAGGAGGAGGAAGGAGGGAGAGAGACAGCGAGCGTGACCTGAAAAGGCCATCGGCTCTTCAGATTGCCATGGTTTCATTGTCTCGGGCTCGAATTGTCGGCGCCGGGGCCTCCCATTGTCAATTGTCCTCGGAAGGAGGACGTCCATTGTTCGCATAGACGCCCGGAGTCTATTCCGGTGAACAACGCCGCAGCGTTTCCAAATACAGACAAACACCGACGCGCTCTGGGACGCTGCCCTGATGTCATCGCACGCCGGGCGACGACAGGCAGCGTACGCTCAGCTGCAACACCGGCCTTGTTGGACCGCGCAGGCCACTCACGACGTCGACGTCGAGCTGTGTGCTATTCATAGCCGATCGCCCCTCCCTCTCTTCCGCGCACACTCGCTCTACGCTCAGCGCACCTGCATGCATCTGCCCCGCCCTCTGAATCGCATCCCGCACTCACCACCGTTCGTGCACTCGTGAGCCAATGTCCGCAGCGACTCCGTCCCTGTAGACGCCCGCCCTTCTGTCTTTCCGACTCTCGTCCGTCCACCCTGCTCGTACGCTCGTCCACCGCATCTCATCCGCGTCCATTCCGAATGCGTCCAAACCGTGGTATGCACCAATCGCTTTCGCATGTGTGCAAGCAGCAATCCTGACATGTTGATAGTCTTTGCATTCAGTGAAAACAACTCGTACTCCACCGCACAACAGGCAGCATTCAACTGGATGCTCGACGTCTAGCACGACACAGTCCGACCTCCGCTTCTAGGAGCTGTACTCGACTCCGCGCGTTTAGACACAAGACTCACCAACGTAAGTACTGTATTCAGTTTCCGGCACGACTCGTCAACGACTCCCCTTCAAATGACGGTCAATACCCCCTATCCGCTCTCAATCCTTCCACACGATCGTCTCTTCGCCGCCGTCATCCGATAGCCCAGGACGGCCGCAGAGCCTACCCGCCGCCTCCGCGTCCATCCCGACGTCGACTACTCCCCCAAGAACCTGCACCTCCGTCGCTTACCCAGCCCATGCAATGCCCGCCCCCGACGACTCGGACGCTCCCGGTCATCCCGACGACGGCGCGTTGCGCGGGCATGGGAGACGCGACGTGGGGGGCGCGAACTCGCCGGGCGCGGTGAGCGTGGTGGCGGCGAGCGGGTAAGCTGGCGCGGTGACGAGACGGGCGACCGTGTTGCCAGTGTGCAGCACAGAGGTGTCGTACGCAAGGCACGCGGGAGGGAGCAGATGAGGGCGGAGGCTGAGTTCGAGTCGGCGTGCGTGCGCTGCAGGGAGGCGAGCCGGCCAGCGTGGAAGGCGAGCGAGATCGGAGGTGAGTGCGAAAGAGTTAGAGCAGGAGACGGCTCTTTCCTCAACTCCTTCGTCTCCGTGTAGATACAAGACCCTGCAAGGTAAGTACTGCATGCAGTCTGCGGCACCACTGGCACTCGCCAACTGCTCGCCTTCAGATCCCGTTCAAGATCTTTCCCAATCCGCTCACCCACCGCCTGTCCGCCTTCTCCCGGCCATCCGACAGCCCAGGGCGGCCGCACAGAATGTACACGCCGCCCCAACCGCCGCCTCCGCGTTCGTCTTGACTCCACCGCTCCCCAACAACCTGCACTTCCGCAGCTCTGTCGTCGCCCACGCAATGCCGCACCCCCGAGGATTCGGACGCTCCCGTTCATCCCGACGACAGCGCGTTGCGCGGACGCGCGTGGAGACGCGACGTGGGGGGCGCGAGCTGGCCGGGCCCGATGAGCGCGATGGCGGCGAGCGGGTACGCTGGCGCGCCGGTGAAACATGGAGATGGGCGAGCGTATGGCAGCAAAGGGGTGTGGTACGCCGAGCTCGGCGGGAGGGAGCGGCTGATGGCAGTGGCGGAGGATGCGAGCGTGTGCTGGGGGGAGGCGAGACGAGCGAGATCCGGAGGTGAGGGTGGAGGAGTCAGAGCACGAAGGGGGAGGGAGGCGGCCCACCCCACGTTCGAGGTCGCGGCGCCATGCGCGGGCGAGCGCGACGGTGACGTCGACGCGCCAGAACAGGTACACACAATGCATGTGTCCGGTGAGCTCCCCTCCCCTCATGCTCACCAGATCGTTTCTAGGACCCCCGCCGTTCTCCGCCTTTCGTCAGCACCCTCTCGAGCCAATCCGCGCCCGCCACCTTGCCCGGCCTCAAGCTTCATGCCCCAACCTCCACTCCGTTCTCCCTTTTCGCCTCTCCCTCCCAGTTCCCACATGCGCACACACATCGAGGTCCGTCCCTTTCGCCCTCTCCCTGGCTCGTCGCCAACCCTGACGCTTCCCGGCGCGCGCCTCTCGTCGCACTGCGCGAACTCGTCGCCCATCGCGCGGCGACCATTTCACGCCAACTCACGCCAGTTTCCAGGTAAGTCGCGCCTCGTGTTCAGACCACGGAGCACATGCACGACGCCGACCCCGCCATTCAGCACACATCTGGCCCTCTCCGTGCACCGACGGGCGCGATCTGTCCTCCAGCAGGGCGGGAATCGCGTCCCGCGTCCCGCTCGCCCGTACTCGCCGAACCTGCGCGGCGACGTACCGCATGCGACCATGCAAGACGCGCCGAACGCGTCTCGCCCATGGGGAGCGAGCGCGAGGTGCCCGTTGGGCCAGTGCGTAATGCGCGCCGACCGCCGCGCGGCACGTGAGATTGCACTCTGGCACGCGCTGCCCCGCCCGCGCGGCGGCCTGCGTCGACTCCCGGGGTGCTTGATCACCTACGAGGGCCGTCCGTTCGTTTGAACGCGATCTGAAGAGGGTTGAAACTGCGTCAAATCGGTCGTTTTCATAGGTCGCGCGCGGCCGCTCCACCGCGCTCTCGCCTTCTGCCCCGCTGCCGCCCGCCGTCTTCCCGGTGCAGCACATCGGGACGTGCACGAACGAGTGCTCGGGTGTGTGCGATCACGGCGGGGCACACGTCGGCACGGTGCCAGTGGAATCGGCGGAACGGCGCGGTGCGCGGTGCGCGTGACCGCGATATCTCGCCCGAATCCCGCCCGAGCGCGTGCTGATCATACCCACAGGCTCAGCTGAACGTTTCCCGTCGGACGCGCCCGCTCTCGCGCCGATCCGAAGAGGCTGAGAAATCGCACATTTTCGCGATTTCATGGGCGGCGGACATTGGGTCCGCGATTTCTCGCCCAGTTCTCGTGCGGGCGCGTGCTAATGATACCCACAGGTTCCGTTGCACGTTTGCCGTTGAACGCGCCCGCTCTCGTGCCGATCCGAAGAGACTGAAAAATGGTCTATTTTCGTGATTTCATGGGCGGTGGACATTGGGTCCGCGATTTCTCGCCCAGTTCTCGTGCGGGCGCGTGCTAATCATACCCACAGGTTCTATTGCACGTTCGCCGTTGAACGCGCCCGCTCTCGCGCCAATCCGAAGAGGCTGAAAAAACCGCCATTGCCATGCGCGTGATTTCCATGAATGTCAGACTCGGACACGTCGGTGTCGCCGGCGCCCTGCGCGACTGGGCTTGTATCGCCGCGCCGCACCGCGTGTCACGACGGCGAGAACGTGTGCGTTGGAGCACGGCGGCGGCGCAGGTTCATCGCAGGACAACGGCATTCGAGAATACGGCCGCGTCCGCACCATGGTGAGTTGCCCATCTCGCCGTTACCGTCCGTGCGCCGGCTGACAGACTCGTGAGGTCTTGAGCACAGCGCGGCCGATGTCCAGCGGCCCTCCCAGGGAGCTGCGGACGCCCGGCATGAAGTCGCAGCCACCGACGTGCGCGTGCACGACGGCGCACTGCTGCAGACCCGGCCCCGCGGCGGCGTGGAACGTGCGCGGACTCGGACGGCGACACGCGATCGCCGCCTCCCGGGCGCAGGGACAACCCCGAAGCGACACCGGGACTCTGGCGCACCAGTGCACCGTGTAACGTGTACTTATCGAATTGTGCAGGGCCGTTTGACGCTTCCAAGCATCGTAAGAAGATCACACCTTAAGATACCGTACTCGCGCTCAGCGGGGTGTCTAGAGAGGTAGGTTCATTGTATGTATGTACTATCTACCCCAATACAAGTGCTACACCCCTGGCTGTGACTGGGAGACACTCTGGACAACAATCCAACTCTCGAGGGAGCAGGGCAGCAGGGGACGGACACGGCGGCGAGTGACGTCGCGCACGAAGCTCGTACCTCGGAATCGTCGATCTCGCGTGCCTCACGCACGCGCACAGCGCTCGCCTTCCTCCTCCCGCCCGAGCCCGTCCGCTCGGTTTGCAGACAGGGTCCGGGCGCGTGCACGGAGATCGAATCTCGACGCATCGTCGAGTTCGCCGGCGGGGGGGATCTGAATCGGGGGCAGCCCGGCGTCCGGGGTTCCCACTGAGCTGGACGAGGGCGCCCCGAACAAGGACGGCTTCGAGCGCGGGGACTCGGACTCTCCCCCGAGCTGCTCCGAGTCGCTCGAGACCGTCGCCCTGGGCGCGATGGCGGGCGGCCGGGAACTTTAATAGTCTCGCAACCTCTCCCCGCTTTGCGCGCACGCCGGAGCGCTGGCTAGCGGGTGCGCATCTCTTTGGCAGGTGTGTTTCCTTACCTTTCGAACAGCTGTAATTG
Organism: Daedaleopsis sinensis; assembly: GCA_033807695.1. Taxonomy (NCBI): domain Eukaryota; kingdom Fungi; phylum Basidiomycota; class Agaricomycetes; order Polyporales; family Polyporaceae; genus Daedaleopsis; species Daedaleopsis sinensis. Next base: position 654,114 of record CM066301.1, read on the forward strand.
TGGCAGGAGGGCGTGTACCACCTCAGGACATGTTCTACTCGAGCTGCAAGTCAGATCACTGCAAGGGAGGAGATGGTGAGTTAACATGGAAACTTCCATTCATGCTGTTCACTGTTCAGGAGCTCGCTAACTACTCCGTTTCGCAAATTTCGCAGTGCCTGGTGACATGAGCTGCAGACCGCATGGTGCGTATGCTTCGCTGCACTGTCAGAGTAGGTCTCTGACTTTTTCTGGTTCATTTCCTCGTTCACAAAGTTCAAGGGGACTTAGCGCTCTTCCTGACGACTTTGCGGGCATCGCCGTGCAAGGCTGGCGCCGCCGGTCGGCGAGGTTAACACCTCCGGCTGGAGAGCGCTCGCGAGCGCGCTCGGATGGCCGGCCCTCAAAGGCAGACATTGAGTCCCGCCGCCCACGCTCACGCCCCCGCCCCCGGCCCTCCCGTTCCATCCAGTATCCGCCCTGCTCACCATGCCGTTCGCTCTCAACCCATTTGCGCCGCTCGCGCTGCCTCTACCGCTGCTGCCGCTGTCGACTCCCATGCTCCGCGCCGACGCCGAGACTTCTAAGTTCAGTGAGTACTATTTCGCTTCAGCTCTGTCTTTCGAGCCCGACGGCTGAGGCGGCGACCCGAATGCCAGTCTCGAAGACCGGGAGCGGGGATGTGTGGATGGGCTGGACACCGCCGGCCGCTGAATCTCAGGGCGCGGGCGGGTGGAAGGACTCGGAGCGCGTCTTCGAGTTCGGCGAGTCCTCGAGCTCGGAAGTCGCGATGCAGGAGTCGGATGGGCCGGTGGATTTCACACGGTCGCGCGCGCACGTCGACGCCGACTTCTACCGCACGCCCGAGGTCGCGTACGATCTCAATCTCGATCTCGCGCTCAATGGGCCCGACACAGCGGGCCCGTCCTCATCCTTGTTCTCGTCCTCCCTCCTCGTCCTCCCCGGCAACGCGGAGTGGATCCAGAGCCCGGCGACGCTCGAGCCGTTCCGCGCGCGGAACATCGCCGCAGACCCGGGCCCGGACCCGGCGACAGACGCAGACGGGGAGGCTGAGAGCATGCCGCGCCGCCGGCCGCGCAAGCAGCGCATGGACATCAAGAAGGCGCGGGCGCGCCCGGTGAGCAATCCACACGGGCTGCCGCTCAAACGCGCGCGGCCGGGCGTGAAGTCGAGGGCGTGGGTCGTCGATTCGGACTCGGACTCGGAGGCGGAGGGCGGAGGGCCCGCGTGGAAGCGTCGCAGGACGCTGTTGGTCGACGACCGGCTGGACTTCTTCATGCAGTTGTAGAGACTCGTCGGGCGGCCGTTCTTGGATGTATCTACAGGTCAGATAGCACACACATTGTTGTCGCGAATGTACCACTTGTCATCTTGGAGTACTCGAACAATATGAATCCCCACCTCGCGTGTGAAATCAACCGTGTGTGAATGAATGCCCACGCGGCAGGCCCACCATGTAGCGATCAAGTCCTGGGTCCGATTTATGACCCGGATTTCACTCTATCTTCCTACTTATTTCTCCTTTCATACGCACTCCTCATCAATTATTTCTCCTTGTAGAAACGGCACTTTATATTCTGCTGTCCTACCTACAGTACATGCGTGCAAGCCCTGCACCTCCCGCCCGGGCTCACGACTACTACGGCTCAGAAGGCAGCACAGCGAGGTACCGTCACAGACCCCGTTCCCGTCTGTGCCGACACACACGCCATTGAACATGTACTTTCCCGCACCGCAGATGATGCAATCGTTAGACGTCGATCCGGTGCACGTCTGGCACAGAGGCGAGCACGGCTGGCAGGATGTGCCAGAGCTGAAGCTGCCGTCAGGACAGACGGTGCCCGTCGAGGTAGTCGACTGGCTGGCGAAGCAGCTCGTGCGGTCGTTCGCGTTCTGGGTGAGTCCCGATTGGCAGGTGATGCAAGCCCCACTTCCGTCAGCGCACTTCGTGCACCCAAGGTGACAAACTAGATGTACGCGGTGCTGTCAGCCCACTTATTCACATGTAGGGAGATACGACGTACCTTCGCAGTTCCCCTCGGAGTTGAGGAAGAAGCCGTCGGAGCACTTCGCGCACGCAGTGCCGTTAGTGCCAGCCGTCCAGCCCGGCAGGCAGGTGCACTGGCCGTCGGACCCGCAGTTCCCGTTCTGGCAGTTGCACGAGGAGGGCAGGTTCTTGATCACCGGCGCGAGACACCTGCCCGTGCCGGTCATACCGTCGTCGCAGGACGCACAGTCGGCGGGGCATTGCTGGCACGTCGGACCGAAGAAACCTGGGGCACAGGTCTCGCAGGAGGTCCCGTTGAAGCCCTGCGGGCAGACGCACGTCCCTGATGCGGAACACACGCCGGCCCCAGCGCAGGGTGGGGAGCACGCGGAGGACTGGATGTCGAGCAGTTGTGAAAGACCGGACGCGCCTGACGGTAGCTGCGAGACGTCGGGAACGCTGTCCCAGAAGATGACCCGGTCGTTCGACGAGCCCGAGGAGATCGCAGCCCAGACGTCTGCAGAGATTGCAAGAGAACCGGGGGAAATCTGGGTTGTGGTGTTCGAGGGCGTGCTGGGGAGCTGCGTGAAGCTGGCCTGGCCCGAGTACTTGGACTGGGGGTAGACGGCAACGCCAGGCTGAAGAGCGAGGTTCATGGGGAGCGAGACATTGCCTTCAAATCCTGGGGACAGGGAAAGGGAGGCACTTGAGGACGTGAGGGTGTTGTGGAGAAGGGCGGGGTCGGACGTGGACGTGTATTGCCCCGGCAAGAGAAGGAGGCTTGTCGCAGCGCCAGACGCAGATATTGTCGCGCCGACTGAGAGCTCTTAGCGCAAGGATTGGGGTTGGAGAGAGAGAGAAACGCACTGGTAGTGTTGGTGTACCCTTCGAGGCATTGTCCTGCAACGCAGATTACAGTTGGAGAAGATTGTGCGGCTACAGAACGTATAAGCCGGCGTTGTAGTGGGCACGAAGTGATACTCACCAAAGGATGCGCCGAAAAGGAACGAAGTCATGAAAACACTCGACAGCATGTCGAGTCGTCTAGTCGTGGTAGAGAGTGAGGAGGAGGAAGGAGGGAGAGAGACAGCGAGCGTGACCTGAAAAGGCCATCGGCTCTTCAGATTGCCATGGTTTCATTGTCTCGGGCTCGAATTGTCGGCGCCGGGGCCTCCCATTGTCAATTGTCCTCGGAAGGAGGACGTCGATTGTTCGCATAGACGCCCGGAGTCTATTCCGGTGAACAACGCCGCAGCGTTTCCAAATACAGACAAACACCGACGCACTCAGCGACGCTGCCCTGATGTCATCGCACGCCGGGCGACGACAGGCAGCGTACGCTCAGCTGCAACACCGGCCTTGTTGGACCGCGCAGGCCACTCACGCCGTCGACGTCGAGCTGTGTGCTATTCATAGCCGATCGCCCCTCCCTCTCTTCTGCGCACACTCGCTCTACGCTCAGCGCACCTGCATGTATCTGCCCCGCCCTCTGAATCGCATCCCGCACTCACCGCCGTTCGTGCACTCGTGAGCCAATGTCCGCATGGACTCAGTCCCTGTAGACGCCCGCCCTTCTGTCTTTCCGACTCTTGTCCGTCCACCCCGCTCGTACGCTCGTCCACCGCATCCCATCCGCGTCCTTTCAGAACGCGTTCAAAGCGTGGTATGCACCAATCACTTTCGCATGTTTGCAAGCAGGATCACTTACAGTTTGCTAGTCGTAGCCTTGAGTGAAAATGACTCGTACGCGACCGCCATTTGGCACGTCCCGCCTTAGGCTAGCAACTCCGGACCGCAAGCAGCATTCAATTGGATGCTTGACTGGCACGACACAGTCACATTTACGCCTTTCGGAGCTGTACTCGACCGACTCCTCGCGTGTAGACACAAGACTCACCAAGGTAAGTACCCCATCCAATCTCCCGCACGATTCATCGACAACTCGCCTTCAAATCGCGTTCAATACCCTCCCCAATCCGCTCCCAATCGTTCCCCCATCGCCTATTCGCCTTCTCCCGTCATCCGACAGCCCATGTCAGCCACACAGAACGTACCCGCCGCCTCAGCCGCCATCTCTGAGCTCATCCCGACGTCCACTACTCCCCCAAGAACCTGCAACTCCGTCGCCCACCCAGCCCACGCAATGCCGCGCCCCCTCGACGACTCGGACGCTCCCGGTCATCCCGACGACGGCGCGTTGCGCGGACGCGTGGAGACGCGACGTGGGGAGCGCGAGCTGGCCGGGCCCAATGAACGCGATGGTGGGTAGGCTGGTGCGGTGACGAGACGGGCGACCGTGTTGCCACTGTGCAGCACATGGGTGTGGTACGCCGAGGCCCGCGGGAGGGAGCAGATGAGGTCGGATCGCCGCCGTCATCCGATAGCCCAGGACGGCCGCACTGAGCATGCCCGCCCCTCCGCGTTCATCCCGACGACGACCGCTCCCGCAAGACGCTGCCGCTCCGACGCCCACCCACCCCACGCGATGTCCCCGCCCCCGACGACGGCGCGTTGCGCGGACGCGTGGAGACGCGACGTGGGGAGCACGAGCTGGCCAAGGGCGCGGTGAGCGCGATGCCGGAGAGCGTGTACGCTGGCGCGCCGGCGAGACATGGAGATGGGCGAGCGTGTTGCCAGTATGGCAACAAAGGAGTGTGGTACGAGGAGGCCCGCGGGAGGGAGCAGATGAGGGCGGATCGCCGCCGTCATCCGATAGCCCAGGACGGCCGCACTGAGCATGCCCGCCCCTCCGCGTTCATCCCGACGACGACCATTTCCTCGAGCAGCTGCACCTCCGTCGCCCACCCACCGCACGCGATGTCCCCGCCCCCGACGACGGCGCGTTGCGCGGACGCGTGGAGACGCGGAACGCCAGCTGGCCAAGGGCGCGATGAACGCCGAGGCAGCGAGCAGATAAGCTGGCGGGGCGGAGAGAGGTCGAGGGTGTTGTGCAGCACGGCAGAGGGGTACGCCGAACACGGCGAGAAGGAGCGGGTGAGGGCAGTGGCGGAGGAGGCGAGCGTGTGATGGAGGGCGGCGAGCGTGCGATGGAGGGCGGCGAGTCGTGCTGCGTGGAAGACGAGTGAGATTCGGAGGTGAGTGGGGAGGAGTCAGAGCACGAAGGAGGAGGGAGGAGGCTCACTTCGCGTTCGAGGTCACGGCGCCATGCGCGGGCGAGCGCGACGGTGACGTCGACGCGCCAGAACAGGTACACACAGTGCATGTGTCCGGTGAGCTCCCCTGCCCTCATGCTCACCAGATCGTTTCTAGGACCCCCGCCGTTCTCCGCCTTTCGTCAGCGCCCTCTCGAGCCAATCCGCGCCCGCCACCTTGCCCGACTTCAAGCTTCATGCCCCAACCTCCACTCCGTTTTCCGTTTTCGCCTCTCCCTCCCAGTTCCCACATGCGCACACACATCGAGGTCCGTCCCTTTCGCCCTCTCCCTGGCTCGTCGCCAACCCTGACGCTTCCCGGCGCGCGCCTCTCGCCGCACTGCGCGAACTCGTCGCCCATCGCGCGGCGACCATTTCACGCCAACTCACGCCAGTTTCCAGGTAAGTCGCGCCTCGTGTTCAGACCACGGAGCACATGCACGACGCCGACCCCGCCATTCAGCACGCATCTGGCCCTCTCCGTGCACCGACGGGCGCGATCTGTCCTCCAGCAGGGCGGGAATCGCGTCCCGCGTCCCGCTCGCCCGTACTCGCCGAACCTGCGCGGCGACGTACCGCATGCGACCATGCAAGACGCGCCGAACGCGTCTCGCCCATGGGGAGCGAGCGCGAGGTGCCCGTTGGGCCAGTGCGTAATGCGCGCCGACCGCCGCGCGGCACGTGAGATTGCACTCTGGCACGCGCTGCCCCGCCCGCGCGGCGGCCTGCGTCGACTCCCGGGGTGCTTGAGCACCTACGAGGGCCGTCCGTTCGTTTGAACGCGATCCGACGACGGTCGAATGTTCGTCAAAACGGTCGTTTTCATAGGTCGCGCGCGGCCGCTCCGCCGCGCTACCGCGTTCTGCCCCGCCGCCGCCCGCCGTCTTCCCGGTGCAGCACATCGGGACGTGCACGAACGAGTGCTCGGGTGTGTGCGATCACGGCGGGGCACACGTCGGCACGGTGCCAGTGGAATCGGCGGAACGGCGCGGTGCGCGGTGCGCGTGACCGCGATATCTCGCCCGAATCCCGCCCGAGCGCGTGCTGATCATACCCACAGGCCCAGCTGAACGTTTCCCGTCAGACGCGCCCGCTCTCGCGCCGATCCGAAGAGGCTGAGAAATCGCACATTTTCGCGATTTCATGGGCGGCGGACATTGGGTCCGCGATTTCTCGCCCAGTTCTCGTCCGGGCGCGTGCTAATCATACCCACAGGCTCCGTTGCACGTTCGCCGTCGGACGCGCCCGCTCTCGCGCCGATCCGAAGAGGCTGAAAAAACCGCCGTTGCCATTTGTGTGGAATCATGAATGTCACTCGGACACGTCGGTGTCGCCGGCGCCCTGCGCGACTGGGCTTGTATCGCCGCGCCGCACCGCGTGTCACGACGGCGAGAACGTGTGCGTTCGAGCACGGCGGCGGCGCAGGTTCATCGCAGGACAACGGCATTCGAGAATACGGCCGCGTCCGCACCATGGTGAGTTGCCCATCTCGCCGTTACCGTCCGTGCGCCGGCTGACAGACTCGTGAGGTCTTGAGCACAGCGCGGCCGATGTCCAGCGGCCCTCCCAGGGAGCTGCGGACGCCCGGCATGAAGTCGCAGCCACCGACGTGCGCGTGCACGACGGCGCACTGCTGCAGACCCGGCCTCGCGGCGGCGTGGAACGTGCGCGGACTCGGACGGCGACTCGCGATCGCCGCCTCCCGGGCGCAGGGACAACCCCGAAGCGACACCGGGAATCTGGCGCACCAGTACACTGTGCAACGTGTACTTATCGAATTGTGCAGGGCCGTCCGGTGCTTCCAAGCATCGTCAGAAGATCAGACCTGAAGATACGGTGTCTTGGCAACTTGAACTCGCGCTCAGCGGGGTGTCTAGAGAGGTAGGCTCATTGTATGTATGTACTATCTACCCCAATACAAGTGCTACACCCCTGGCTGTGACTGGGAGACACTCTGGACAACAATCCAACTCTCGAGGGAGCAGGGCAGCAGGGGACGGACACGGCGGCGAGTGACGTCGCGCACGAAGCTCGTACCTCGGAATCGTCGATCTCGCGTGCCTCACGCACGCGCACAGCGCTCGCCTTCCTCCTCCCGCCCGAGCCCGTCCGCTCGGTTTGCAGACAGGGTCCGGGCGCGTGCACGGAGATCGAATCTCGACGCATCGTCGAGTTCGCCGGCGGGGGGGATCTGAATCGGGGGCAGCCCGGCGTCCGGGGTTCCCACTGAGCTGGACGAGGGCGCCCCGAACAAGGACGGCTTCGAGCGCGGGGACTCGGAGTTTCCCCCGAGCTGCCCCGAGTCGCTCGAGACCGTCGCCCTGGGCGCGATGGCGGGCTGCCGGGAACTTTAATAGTCTCGCAACCTCTCCCCGCTTTGCGCGCACGCCGGAGCGCTGACTGGCGGGTGCGCATCTCTTCAGGTGTGTTTCCTTGCGGTCCGAACGTCTGTGATTCTGGCATGAGGGTATGTACATGCTCAGGACACATCATACTCGAGCTGCAAGTACGTTCACTGCAGGGAGGAGATGGTGAGTTAACATGGAAACTTCCATTCATGCTGTTCAGGAGCTCGCTAACCCCTCCGTTTCGCAATTTTCGCAGTGCCTGGTGACATGAGCTGCAGACCGCATGGTGCGTACGCTTCGCTGCGCTGTCCAAGTGATTTCTGAGTAGGTCTCTGACTTTTTCTGGTTCATTTCCTCGTTCACAAAGTTCAAGGGGACTTAGCGCTCTTCCTGACGACTTTGCGGGCATCGCCGTGCAAGGCTGGCGCTGCCGGTCGGCGAGGTTAACACCTCCGGCTGGAGAGCGCTCGCGAGCGCGCTCGGACGGCCGGCCCTCAAAGGCAGACATTGAGTCCCGCCGCCCCCGCTCACGCCCCCGCCCGAATTGTCGGCGCCGGGGCCTCCCATTGTCAATTGTCCTCGGAAGGAGGACGTCCATTGTTCGCATAGACGCCCGGAGTCTATTCCGGTAAACAACGCCGCAGCGTTTCCAAATACAGACAAACACCGACGCACTCAGCGACGCTGCCCTGATGTCATCGCAAGCCGGGCGACGACAGGCAGCGTACGCTCAGCTGCAACACCGGCCTTGTTGGACCGCGCAGGCCACTCACGGCGTCGACGTCGAGCTGTGTGCTATTCATAGCCGATCGCCCCTCCCTCTCTTCCGCGCACACTCGCTCTACGCTCAGCGCACCTGCATGTATCTGCCCCGCCCTCTGAATCGCATCCCGCACTCACCGCCGTTCGTGCACTCGTGAGCCAATGTCCGCATGGACTCCGTCCCTGTAGACGCCCGCCCTTCTGTCTTTCCGACTCTCGTCCGTCCACCCCGCTCGTACGCTCGTCCACCGCATCCCATCCGCGTCCATTCCGAATGCGTCCAAACCGTGGTATGCACCAATCGCTTTCGCATGTTTGCAAGCAGGATCACTTACAGTTCGCTAGTCGTAGCCTTGAGTTAAAAAGAACTCGTACGCGACCGCCCTCTGGCACGTACAGTCCTTCTAGCAACTCCGGACAGCAAGCAGCATTCCATTGGATGCTCGACTAGCACGACACAGTCCCATCTACGCCTCTCGGAGCTGTACTCGACCGACTCCTCGCGTGTAGACACAAGACTCACCAAGGTAAGTACCCCATCCAATCTCCCGCACGATTCATCGACAACTCGCCTTCAAATCGCGTTCAATACCCTCCCCAATCCGCTCCCAATCGTTCCCCTACCGCCTGTCCGCCTTCTCCCACCGCCCGACAGCCCTGGACGGCCGCACAGAACATATCCGCCCCCTCAGCCGCCGTCTCCGAGCTCTTCCCGACGTTGTCCGCTCACCCAGGAACCTGCAGGTCCGACGTCGCCCACGCAATGCCCGCGCCCGCGAAGATTCGGACGCTCCCGCTGATCCTCACTCCGGCGCGTTGCCCCGACACATGGAGACGCGACGTGGGGAGCGCGAGCTTGTCGGGCCCGATGGGCGCGATGCCGGAGAGCGTGTCGGCTGGCGCGGCGGCGGACGTGGAGACTCGCGAGCGTGTCGTGTAACAAACGGGTGTGGTACGCCGAGGCCGGCGGGAGGGACCAGATGAGGGCGGCGGCTGAGTGTTCGAGTCGGCGTGCGTGCGCTGGAGGGAGGCGAGCCGGCCAGCGTGGAAGGCGAGCGAGATCGGAGGTGAGTGTGGAAGAACCGGAGAGAGAAAGGGGAGGCAGGCGATTCACCTCGCGTTGGAGGTCGCGGCGCCATGCACGGTCGAGCGCGACGGTGACGTCCACGCGCCACAACAGGTACATACGCGACCGCCGTCCATGCCCAGTCCTTCAAGCTCACACCGCACAGCAAGCAGATGTTCTAGCACCGCGACAAAGTCCTTCTCGGCCTGCACAACTGTATCGGTTGTACAGAGGCTCCGCCCTCGACTCCTTCGTCTCTGTGTCGCGTTTAGACACAAGACCCTGTGAGGTGAGTACTGCATGCAGTTTCCGGCACGACTCGCATTCAAATCGCGTTCAATACCCTCCCCAATACCCTCCCAATCGTTCCCCCACCACCTGTCCGCCTTCTCCCACCGCCCGACAGCCCTGGACGGCCACACAGAACGTACCCGCCGCCCCAACCGCCGCCACCGCGTTTATCCCGACGACGACCGCTTCCTCGAGCAGCTGCACCTCCGTCCTCCACCCAGCCCACACATTCTCCGCGCCCCCGACGACTCGGATGCTCCCGCTCATCCTGACGACGGCGCGTTGCGCGGACGCGTGGAGACGCGACGTGGGGGGCGCGAGCTGGCCGGGCCCGATGAGCGCGATGGCGGCGAGCGGGTACGCTGGCGCGCCGGCGAGACCATGGAGATGGGCGAGCGTGTTGCCAGTATGGCAGCAAAGGGGGGTGGTACGCCGAGCTCGGCGGGAGGGAGCGGTTGAGGGCAGTGGCGGAGGAGGCGAGCGTGTTCTGGGGGGAGGCGAGACGAGCGAGATCCGGAGGTGAGGGTGGAGGAGTCAGAGCACGAAGGGGGAGGGAGGCGGCCCACCCCACGTTCGAGGTCGCGGCGCCATGTGCGGGCGAGCGCGACGGTGACGTCGACGCGCCAGAACAGGTACACACAGTGCATGTGTCCGGTGAGCTCCCCTCCCCTCATACTCACCAGATCGTTTCTAGGACCCCCGCCGTACTCCGCCTTTCGTCAGCGCCCTCTCGAGCCAATCCCCGCCCGCCACCTTGCCCGACTTCAAGCTTCATGCCCCAACCTCCACTCCGTTTTCCGTTTTCGCCTCTCCCTCCCAGTTCCCACATGCGCACACACATCGAGGTCCGTCCCTTTCGCCCTCTCCCTGGCTCGTCGCCAACCCTGACGCTTCCCGGCGCGCGCCTCTCGTCGCACTGCGCGAACTCGTCGCCCGTCGCACGGCGAGCATTTCACGCCAACTCACGCCAGTTTCCAGGTAAGTCGCGCCTCGTGTTCAGACCACGGAGCACATGCACGACGCCGACCCCGCCATTCAGCACGCATCTGGCCCTCTCCGTGCACCGACGGGCGCGATCTGTCCTCCAGCAGGGCGGGAATCGCGTCCCGCGTCCCGCTCGCCCGTACTCGCCGAACCTGCGCGGCGACGTACCGCATGCGACCATGCAAGACGCGCCGAACGCGTCTCGCCCATGGGGAGCGAGCGCGAGGTGCCCGTTGGGCCAGTGCGTAATGCGCGCCGACCGCCGCGCGGCACGTGAGATTGCACTCTGGCACGCGCTGCCCCGCCCGCGCGGCGGCCTGCGTCGACTCCCGGGGTGCTTGAGCACCTACGAGGGCCGTCCGTTCGTTTGAACGCGATCCGACGACGGTCGAATGTTCGTCAAAACGGTCGTTTTCATAGGTCGCGCGCGGCCGCTCCGCCGCGCTACCGCGTTCTGCCCCGCCGCCGCCCGCCGTCTTCCCGGTGCAGCGCATCTGGACGTGCACGAACGAGTGCTCGGGCGTGTGCGATCACGGCGGGGCACACGTCGGCACGGTGCCAGTGGAATCGGCGGAACGGCGCGGTGCGCGGTGCGCGTGACCGCGATATCTCGCCCGAATCCCGCCCGAGCGCGTGCTGATCATACCCACAGGCTCAGCTGAACGTTTCCCGTCGGACGCGCCCGCTCTCGCGCCGATCCGAAGAGGCTGAGAAATCGCACATTTTCGCGATTTCATGGGCGGCGGACATTGGGTCCGCGATTTCTCGCCCAGTTCTCGTCCGGGCGCGTGCTAATCATACCCACAGGCTCCGTTGCACGTTCGCCGTCGGACGCGCCCGCTCTCGCGCCGATCCGAAGAGGCTGAAAAAACCGTCGTTGCCATTTGTGTGATTTCATGAATGTCACTCGGACACGTCGGTGTCGCCGGCGCCCTGCGCGACTGGGCCTGTATCGCCGCGCCGCGCCGCGTGTCACGACGGTGAGAACATGTGCGTGCAGAGGACGGCGTCGCCGCGTCGGCGCCGGTTCATTGCAGGACAACGGCATTCCAGAATACGGTCGCGTCTGCATGGTAAGTTGCACATTCCGCCGTTACCGTCCGTGCACCGACTAACAGACTCGTGAGGTCTTGAGCACAGCGCGGCCGATGTCCAGCGGCCCTCCCAGGGAGCTGCGGACGCCCGGCATGAAGTCGCAGCCACCGACGTGCGCGTGCACGACGGTGCACTGCTGCAGACCCGGCCTCGCGGCGGCGTGGAACGTGCGCGGACTCGGACGGCGACTCGCGATCGCCGCCTCCCGGGCGCAGGGACAACCCCGAAGCGACACCGGGACTCTGGCGCACCAGTGCACTGTGCAACGTGTACTTATCGAATTGTGCAGGGCCGTCCGGTGCTTCCAAGCATCGTAAGAAGATCACACCTCAAGATACGGTGTCTTGGCAACTTGAACTCGCGCTCAGCGGGGTGTCTAGAGAGGTAGGTTCATTGCATGTATGTACTATCTACCCCAATACAAGTGCTACACCCCTGGCTGTGACTGGGAGACACTCTGGACAACAATCCGATTCTCGAGGGAGCAGGGCAGCAGGGGATGGACACGGCGGCAAGTGACGTCGCGCACGAAGCTCGTAAGTACCTCGGAATCGTCGATCTCGCGTGCCTCACGCACGCGCACAGCGCTCGCCTTCCTCCTCCTGTCCGAGCCCGTCCGCTCGGTTTGCGGACAGGGTCCGGGCGCGTGCACGGAGATCGAATCTCGACGCATCGTCGAGTTCGCCGGCGGGGGGGATCTGAATCGGGGGCAGCCCGGCGTCCGGGGTTCCCACTGAGCTGGACGAGGGCGCCCCGAACAAGGACGGCTTCGAGCGCGGGGACTCGGACTTTCCCCCGAGCTGCCCCGAGTCGCTCGAGACCGTCGCCCTGGGCGCGATGGCGGGCTGCCGGGAACTTTAATAGTCTCGCAACCTCTCCCCGCTTTGCGCGCACGCCGGAGCGCTGACTGGCGGGTGCGCATCTCTTCAGGTGTGTTTCCTTGCGGTCCGAACGTCTGTGATTCTGGCATGAGGGTATGTACATGCTCAGGACACATCATACTCGAGCTGCAAGTACGTTCGCTGCAGGGAGGAGATGGTGAGTTAACATGGAAACTTCCATTCATGCTGTTCAGGAGCTCGCTAACTACTCCGTTTCGCAATTTCTCTAGTGCCTGGTGACGCCAGTCGTAGACCGCATGGTGCGTGTGCTTCGCTGCGCTGTCCAAGTGCTTGCGGTGTAGGGCTCTGACCTTTTTGGGTCAGTTTCCTCGTTCACAGAGTGCGAGGGGCCTTGGCGCTCTTCCTGACGACTTTGCGGGCATCGCCGTGCAAGGCTGGCGCTGCCGGTCGGCGAGGTTAACACCTCCGGCTGGAGAGCGCTCGCGAGCGCGCTCGGACGGCCGGCCCTCAAAGGCAGACATTGAGTCCCGCCGCCCCCGCTCACGTCCCCGCCCCCGCCCGTTCCACCCAGTGTCTCCCGTTCTCGCCATGCCGTTCGCTCTCAACCCATTTGCGCCGCTCGCACTGCCTCTACCTCTGCTGCCGCTGTCGACTCCCATGCACCGCGCCGGCGCCGAGAACGACAATTTGGATGTCTCTAAGTTCAGTGAGTACCAGTCACTTTCGCTTTACCTCTGTCTTTCGAGCTCGACGGCTGAGGCGGCGACCCGAATGCCAGTCTCGAAGACCGGGAGCGGGGATGTGTGGATGGGCTGGACACCGCCGGCCGCTGAATCTCAGGGCGCGGGCGGGTGGAAGGACTCGGAGCGCGTCTTCGAGCTCGGCGAGCCCTCGAGCTCGGAAGTCGCGATGCAGGAGTCGGACGGGCCGGCGGATTTCACATGGTCGCGCGCGCACGTCGACGCCGACTTCTACCGCACGCCCGAGGTCGCGTACGATCTCAATCTCGATCTCGCGCTCAATGGGCCCGACACAGCGGGCCCGTCCTCATCCTCGTTCTCGTCCTCCCTCCTCGTCCTCCCCGGCAACGCGGAGTGGATCCAGAGCCCGGCGACGCTCGAGCCGTTCCGCGCGCGGAACATCGCCGCAGACCCGGGCCCGGACCCGGCGACAGACGCAGACGGGGAGGCTGAGAGCATGCCGCGCCGCCGGCCGCGCAAGCAGCGCATGGACATCAAGAAGGCGCGCGCGCGCCCGGTGAGCAATCCGCACGGGCTGCCACTCAAACGCGCGCGGCCGGGCGTGAAGTCGAGGGCGTGGGTCGTCGATTCGGACTCGGACTCGGAGGCAGAGGGCGGAGGGCCCGCGTGGAAGCGTCGCAGGACGCTGTTGGTTGACGACCGGCTGGACTTCTTCATGCAGTTGTAGTGAGCTCGTCGAGGAGCTGTTCTTGGATGTATCTACTCAAATAGCACATGCATCGTCGTCGCGAATGTACAACTTGTCATCTTGGAGCACTCAAACAATCCCCACCTCGCGTGTGAAATCAACCGTGTGTGAATGAATGCCCACGCGGCAGGCCCACCATGTAGCGATCAAGTCCTGGGTCCGATTTATGACCCGGGATTCACTCTATCTTCCTACTTATTTCTCCTTTCATACGCACTCCTCATCAATTGTTTCTCCTTGTAGAAACGGCACTTTATATTCTGCTGTCCTACCTACAGTACATGCATGCAAGCCCTGCACCTCCCGCCCGGGCTCACGACTACTACGGCTCAGAAGGCGGCACAGCGAGGTACCGTCACAGACCCCGTTGCCGTCTGTGCCGACACACACGCCATTGAACATGTACTTTCCCGCACCGCAGATGATGCAATCGTTAGACGTCGATCCGGTGCACGTCTGGCACAGAGGCGAGCACGGCTGGCAGGATGTGCCAGAGCTGAAGCTGCCGTCAGGACAGACGGTGCCCGTCGAGGTCGTCGACTGGCTGGCGAAGCAGCTCGTGCGGTCGTTGGCATTCTGGGTGAGTCCCGATTGGCAGGTGATGCAAGCCCCACTTCCGTCAGCGCACTTCGTGCACCCAAGGTGACAAACTAGATGTACGCGGTGCTGTCAGCCCACTTATTCACATGTAGGGAGATACGACGTACCTTCGCAGTTCCCCTCGGAGTTGAGGAAGAAGCCGTCGGAGCACTTCGCGCACGCAGTGCCGTTAGTGCCAGTCGTCCACCCCGGGAGGCAGGTGCATTGGCCGTCGGACCCGCAGTTCCCGTTCTGGCAGTTGCACGAGGAGGGCAGGTTCCTGATCACCGGCGCGAGACACCTGCCCGTGCCAATCATACCGTCGTCGCAGGACGCACAGTCGGCGGGGCATTGCTGGCACGTCGGACCGAAGAAACCTGGGGCACAGGTCTCGCAGGAGGTCCCGTTGAAGCCCTGCGGGCAGACGCACGTCCCTGATGCGGAACACACGCCGGCCCCAGCGCAGGGAGGGGAGCACGCGGAGGACTGTATGTCGAGCAGTTGTGAAAGACCGGACGGTATAGTCCACACATCCGTGTACACACGGCCGCTCTATTTGGGCGGCCCGCTTGTAGACTACCCGCCCTATGATGTCAAGCCCTTCCCGCTCGTTCTGCCCTTTCTAAATTCCTCAATATATTATTATACACTCTTACACCTATTCTCGCTGAGATTATACACACTTCCAGGGCCAGATGGCCCGGGTTGCCATATACGAAGAGGTGCATTATACTACACTACAGCGCCTTTAGGCTATAAGCGCGCAATCAATCGCCGCCCCACCGGCATTCGGATGTACTCACCGACCCACCATCCAGCCACCATCCCCCGCTCCCATGGTCTCGAGCGGTCTAGACAAAAGGTCCGCCTTGGCAGGCCCTTCGTCCAGTTTACCCTTCCGTGGGTACATGGTATGATCGCCGACAAAACTCGATGACATCATTATAGCCACAGATGCGTCCCGCCCCCACCGCTACGCATCCCGACGCCCCGTGATGATGCCCTCTTCATGGCTCGCCTTGCAAATCCCACCCATGGTGTACATGTCGACGTCCCGCCACTGTTGTGATGAGGTCTACGTCCGCGCCCGCTTGTCGTATACTGTCACGCGACCCCGCGCAGTGCGACCCCCGCTTCTTCGTGCGCGCGCGTTGAAGTCAGTTTCATCCATCGTCGTACGAGTCCCGACGCGCGCAACATCGTATACTGACACCCGACCCCGCGCAGTGCGACCCCCGCTTCTTCGTGCGCGCGCGTTGAAGTCAGTTTCATCCATCGTCGTACGCGTCCCGACGCGCGCAACATCCCTTCGACCCAACCCGTGTTATAGTTAGCTTCCACCCAGTATGGGTCCCGGTTGGCTCTCGGTTGGCTATCCCACGCGTTTCATGCCGCACAAGTTATGCAGCAATGCTACTTTTGACATACTAGGACACACATACGAACGACATTGCCCGGCCTCATGCCCCGAGCGTGCCTTGCAAGTCCGTCCATCTGCTGAACAACGCCACACCCCGAGCCCAACGCTCGCGCCCGTCGTGTAAGAACTTGCGCCCACTGGCGAAGAACGACTTCTGCGATTGATACCCGCATTCAGCCCAGCGGAATAGGCCTCCGGCTGAATACTGAACGAGAGCGTATCGACGCTCGTGCGCACTCGCTAGCGCCGCGTTGGAGTGACGAAGAATCGCTGACGGGATTAGTATCGTACTTCCGGGTGGGAATTCGATGATCTTCTGGATATCCCAAAGGATGAGGTGGCCGCCAGTCGCCGGGTCGTAGTCGCCAAATGCGGTGATTGCACAGAGTCCGAACGCTAGATTGAGGTGGTCGGTGTGCACAAACGAAATCGCGCGCGGGCCAAGGTTCAGTGATAGAGCGGCGAATACGTTGTCCATGTAGTTCCTCCGCAGGTTCGGCTCCTGGCTGCAAAGGCCGTTCATCGTCGCTTCGTACAGTTGATAGACGTCTGGGAAGCAGTTCTTGAGAGCGTCTGCGCGCGTGTAAACACAGATGTGAAGTGAGGACGCGGCGTGACAACTCACGGTTCGCGAAGTTGGCGACGCGGCGTACCGGAAGGAGGTCGAGGATCGCCTCCCATATCGCACGGTTGTGTGCGCTATGCGCCAGATTGGCCGGCCGCTGGTTACAGCACGCAATTGAGTTCCTGCATAGGGCGCAGATATCCACGGCTCACTCACCTTCTGGCCACCGCCGTATGATATCCCGCACGCTACCGATGGGAATTTGCCTCGGCGACTCTCGAGCTCGTCCGGTTTGAACGCGTATGCCTGCCCTGCGACTTCAAAGATCTTCATCATAGTGCCGTTCATGTCCTCCCAATTCCTGGGCTGCCCGGCCAGTTCTCCAAAGACCATCCCATCCTTGCTCAACAGCACGCGAATGGTCCTAGCACATTTGGTTCGGCGACACGCCACGCTCACGGTACGGAAATGGACTCACTTGCCATCCCAAGGCACATACTCCCAACCCACCCGAACACGCAGCTCATTCACACCAACGTCGCGCGTGTCCTCCACTGTCTGGGGCATCAGCCGGCCTATGAACCCTGTGGACGCAACGTGAACGTCCTCCATCCCGAAAGTCAGTCCTGTCTGTAATGGAGCATCAACGTCAATGCCCCCCCTGGTATCTGCAGCCGTCGCTCGCGCTACGTCAATGTCGGCCATGAGAGGTTGGGCCTCGCGCAGTCGCTTGAGGGCAACTTTCTTCAGCGCAATGCTTCCCGGTGCCAGCGTTTGGCTGCGTTGATCTGCGCGCTTGGCACGGCGACGTTTGTGTGAATGCTTACTTGCGTGAGACTGAGGTGGCGGCTGCGTGTCCTGTGGGGGTGGAGGTGCAATGTGCGCGAAGAGGTTCGAAAACTTCTCGGAACGCGGAGCAGGCGACTGTTGAGCCGGGACTACTTCTGGCGCATCAGGATCAACTGGTTCAACACCGGACTCGTCATCCTGGTGCCTTGCAAGCGCGGCTTGCACGCTGGCTCTTAGATCAAAGTTATCCGGCGCGACAATGGGGAGCCCGACCACGTATGGCGAGAACTCCGCCCCCGAGCGTGTCTGCCCCGCCCATAGTCAGTGCATTGGTTAACGGTTACTCGCCAGCCACATACCTTTCGCATCCCCGGCATTGCATTCCCAGCTGGACCTGCCGCGAAAGTTGTGTCAATCTCGCAGTACACACGGGTTCGTCACGCACACCTGGTCTCTCGGGGCTCCAAAGGCGAAGACTCGCGCGAGAGACTAGGTTGCGGCTCACGCATGAAGAGATGGACTCACTTTGACTTTTGCGAACGCGCGTCATGGTCAAGACCTACTGGGCAGGTTTTCAGGAAACAAACGCGGGGGATAAAATGAACGTGTAAACTTGCCACGGCCCTTATATGTATGCTTCCGGGACGCGATCCGGTGACCGTTTTGATTCCGTCGCGTAGGCAACGCGTTCATGTCCACATTGGTTCGGCCTGTAAACTCTATTGTTCTCTCCGTTATCCGCTTGAGCTTATGGCCACCTGTTCGACCATTGTTCATGCCGCGCGGGCCCACGCGCGGCAATAACAATGGCTCGCGCGGCATGAACCGCGGACTATGCGCTTACCCTACTATTCCGTCTCCTCGCTGGTCTGCATCCGGGGTGACATATCACGCCGTCAAGGGGGATGGTATACGTGCGCAGGTATCCCCCACCACAAATCTACAACTACTGCATGGCTTCATTCACGGCTGCCGTGTGCCCCATCCCAACCCCCTGCGTATGCTTTTAGCAGACTTTATGATCTGTCGCATTTCTCACTTACCTCATATATACTTCCGGGGAACTTCTTCTTCGCGTGCTCTAGAAGGCGCCTATAGCGACGGCATTGTCTACCAATGCTATCAGTATAGCGAACCTTGATAAGATATGATCATATTACCTATTCGCGTACGCGGCGGCACCTAAACGTCCCTCGGTCTCCCGAGTCACAGCATGTTCACTCCATGTCTCGATTCCCCGCTGATAACTGTTCACCGTTCGGAACATCTCTTCTTCAATCGTATCCTTCTGCTCGGTCCATCGCGCCAAGAGCGCGCTGTTCCGGCACCAATGGACTCGGAGTGCTGCGCATGTCGCATGGTTAGCAACACAAGTGCGCATTCAATGTCGCTACTTACATTCCACCATAAAGGTCTGCACGTTCTGTTCGTCCACCTTGTCAAGGAACTTGAAGTCTCCCCATATCCAAGACGGCGATCGGCTACTGTCCCCCAAAGGCTGCTCCTCCATCACGATCACGAACGCTCTCACGTCCTTGTCTTTGAGGCGTTTCAGTTCTGTATCGTCGGGCGACATTCCAAGGCGGAGAAGCAGATTCCACTGCGTACGGTACCGCTCCCGCGCGTTCTTAATTTGAGTCTTCTTGACATTCATGCGCACGTCCACCTGCGTCCTATGAATAACACCCGTCCGCTGCTTGCGCCGGTCACCTAACACAGCAAAGGTCATCAAGTGCATGCGCAACTCGTCCAGCACCTCACGCGCGTAGCCTTTGCGAAGTTCGAGCTCGATCTTCACCGCGTCCTGCATCGCGTGGTGCGCACGAATGGGAGCGGCGAGGTCTGACGGCAGCGGTAGTTGCTGCGACTCTAGCAGGGCCAGCATCTCTTCCGCTCCTTGTTGAGCCTCGTCGCGCTTTCGCTTGCGAGACTGGGTCTGCGGTGTATCCTCTTCATCGGAGCTCTCCACGTTCTCATCCTCTGCTCCGCCTGGCGCCGTCTTGTCGTCGTTCGCCTCGTCTGCGGGGGGGTCGTCGACGGCCCGAATCCTGTCTTCGTACTCTTCTTGGCCGAACGCCGCTTCCTCGGTCGCGGCGTCGTTCTCGAACACTGACCCTGCGTCGCTCGCGGAGAGGTTGATACTGGGCTGCATATGGGTCTCGTGGCGGAGGACGACCCTCTTACTGCGCTCCGTAAGGTCCAGGATTTTCCCTGCTAACTTCGTGTGCGCGTCGTCGTCGGAAATGTGGCGCATGGTGAGGATCTCGTCGCGCAGTATATCTCTGGTGGATTATCAGCCATGGGTAGCCAGATGCTTTCCTAGAGACCCGCCTTTCGTGTTCAAGAGCAAGACAGTCATATATGACCCCCGCGAGCCCGACTCCATGGTTGTCCCCTCGCCCCATGCGCTCCTGCGATATCTTCTCCGCCATGTCTTTAGATGTGAGGCCTAAATGATGTCAGTGTCGTTCCTACGGAGCTGATAATCGCGAATGACTCACCAATGTCGCCCTGCGGTTCATACGGGCAATCCAGGTCGGGATGTTCTTCCATTTCCTTCGCCTTCTCAATCCATTCCGCCTCCTGCGCCTTCCAAGCTTCCAATGACCCTGGGTCGCAGTTCTGACGGATTGTTGCTTCTAATGTCTGCAGGTATTCCGTTATGGACCCCAGACGCTCTTTGGCTTTCGCGAGTTTGGCGGAAAGAGCACTGGCTACAAGACTGGTCAGTCATCGTACGAGGCTATCGCAGGTACAGCAGGCGGGCTTACGCATCTGGTGGACCTGTCGAACATTTTGTGAAGATATCACGTCGTTGAGAAAGTCGTGGCGGTATCCAGCCGTCATCTCTTTCGCACGGCGCGAGACATCGTTGATGGCGGCCCAAAGACGTTCGCACGTTTCACCATCGTCCATCGCCGCCCCCGGAATGTAGTATAGTGAGTAACGCTTGCGGCATTCGCCTTTGTGGCCGTGTGAATGATACTTGTTCACTCCGCCCCTCATGTCCGGCAACTTGGCCGAGGTGATCGAGACCAAATCGTTGATCATCTCGTCAGTAAACTCCAACCCCAGGCGTTCCAAGAGGTTCTTGATATACTGACACCATATATCGTACGCGCATATGATCAGGAGGAGATACAGATAGGCTTGGAGGGCTGATACGAAGACGAGGTCGGCGTATGCGAATCTGTAAAACATGCTCGTCAGGTACCCTCGGGTCTTTGAGCATTGTCGCCTCACCTTTCCCCATTGTGCAAGTCTACGATCCCGCCGGGCAGTACAAGCATGTGCCGACACAGTACAGCCACCACACCGGATACGCTACCTTTGTACTTGCCGTAGCGCATTGCTGCGAAGCTCGAGCACGTCGATTCCTGTCCGGGTTTGGTCAGCAGAAGGCCGTACGGTATGAGTTAATCTAACCTCTTTCTGTTTAGTCTTCGGCACCTTGGCGAGGTACGTGGCGAAATCCTTCTCGTGCACGAAGTAGCCAGCCCCCATGGACAGAGGGAAATCAGCGGGGTCGGCGTGTTTCGCTTTGAGGTTGAAGTGAAAGTTGCCGTCGAAGGCTATTCGCAGCGCGTCGACATGGCTGCAGTATGGGTATGTCAGTATACTCCCCCAGTGCAGGACACGACCAACGTACCGGAATTCTTCCTGGCGATCTCTCCAACCCTCTCTCATGTTGACTCCAGGTTGCGGGCACGCCGGGCAGAAAACTGTCAAGCTCTTGGGTGGTAAGTCACGTCTCGCTGCAACACCAGCTCGTCGACATGCTTTGACAAAGGTATATTGTCGCATTGAAGTGTTGATTTCTCGGTAGCGGTCCTATGCGGGTGGGATGAGTACCTATTTGCGTTGAACTTTGCGCTACTTACTGGCACCTCCTCAGTTAGCACAGCGTCCGTCATTGTCTTGATATACGCCATATAATCGTGCAAGGTGACCTGGGCTTGCAAGCTAAGTCTGTGGAATGCGTCTAGAGCTCCCAAAGTCGTCGCAGTCTTGGGATACTTCCACGTTGCGGGCCACATTCCGGCGGCGATCAATTGAGCTGCTTCAGATGGTCGACGAAAGCATTGGCAGAAAATGATGGAAGCCGTCATTTGACCGTGTTCGTGGACTACTGTCATACGCCGCACGCATGCTGAGAGGTCGGCCTTACCATCCGGGGCCTTGGGAATCGATTTGCAAGGGTCGGTGTCGTGGCCGAGGAAGATTACTTGCCCTAGGTCGGTCAGAGTCTTTCGAATCCAGCATTTGTCTTCAAGCGACCAGGCCTGGATGCGATCAAACGGCCGAGATCGGTGGTCCTGCAACACACATGTGCGACACACAGGCCTCGCGAGCGGACAATCTTGACAACGGAATAGTGTGCGGTATTCCTCACCTTCGGCGAGCAGTTGGCCCTGGCAAGATGGACACTCTGCGAGTGTGGGTGGTGGTGCCTCACGGTGGTCAAGATACGTTTGAGCCTTCTCAGCGTGTTCCTCGATGAACGCCGCCATGATTTCGGAGGGCTAGGCATGGACATCAGTGTCTCTCGGACGCCATTCCTTCTATAATCTCTTACCAGATGTCTGGTTCCCTTGTTAATATCGTCTTCACCCGACGCCCTCTCCGCTTTGCCCTCTCTATCGTCCGCAGTCGACTGGCTCGGGGTCTCGGCACTGTCCCGGTGGTGAGGAACGGCATTTTGCTTTGTGCCGTCGGTGCCGCTTTCCGGGGTCGACGAGGGGGGAGGCGCGCGCGAGGGTGTCGATACTCTAGGCTGACTTGGTGATGCCCCGTCTTTCACCGAAAGGTCGATGCGTTGCAGCGATTTCTCACCCCGGGTCTTTTGTGATGACGACCTCGGTGACTTCAAGGGAGGCTTACGTGTGTTTCTGTCCCGCGAAGACGTGACTCGCGGGGCTCTAATAGACATCTGGTCTGGCAGGACAGCGGAGGTGGTGGTGGTGAGGCGAGTGCGAGAGAATAGGGGCGTCGCAGATGTCTGGGCGGTTACCATTGCGCCGGATACATATGCGGCCGAGGGCGCGCACTCTACATGCTGACCAACGGCCATCCTCCGTGCCCTCTGACCGGTGACCATGGCTATTGAAATCCTGAAGGGAGGGCAGACCGTTAAACGGGTTGGGAGGTATCGTGGGTACATAGTTCTGCTCGGCGTGTGGCTATTTTATGCGAAGATAACGCGTACGTGACAGTTGTCGGGGGGAGAAGGGGGATATACGGAAGTGGCCTATGCGATGGTTGCGACAAGGGAATATACTACCTAATTTGAACTGATCTCAGTTCTACCTGTCGTCGATATCTTCTCTCAAGACCTTTTCACTTGTCGAGGCTGAGCAAGATAGATACGTACCATGCAAGAATTCGCATGAGATGTAGCCCCTCCACCCCTCTTGCCCGTCCGTGCGGGCCTCCTGTTCCGCGGTCTTGATGGTGCGTGATCCTATGCCGTGGGGATGTCGTCGTGTCCTCAGCGATGGTCGCGGGCAGGATCGTCTCAACGGCGGGCTAGGCCCTCCCGGGGAGTCTCCGAGGGAAACAAACAACTAGATGGCAGCTTACAGAGCAGGCTATCTTCGTCGTCTGACTAGTACTGCTTGCCGACTGAAGGAGATGAATGCTGGTGGCGCGGTTGCTATTTCATGTGCTGGTCAGTACAGTGCCAAACCGCTGCCAGGAGTACTCACTGTCGAGGGTGTTGTCTCGTAGAATCAGAGGTATCCGTGAGCGGCTATGAGATCGACGAGAGGTTGACAGTGGAGGTGTAGAGCAACCAGGACGAGAAGTAATAGAGGAACGCCTTGTCTTCGGCGAACGCGGAAGCCCTGTCTGACGCTCAAAGGTCGTTGATGACGTGCTGTTGTCGCACGCACGTGAGTCGGTTCCCACACGTGTTTGACGCGCATACACCTACGCAGCTGCAGCCAGTGGCGTCCTCCATCATCTTCCTCACCATCGTCCTTGACTCTAAGTACGCCTGCGCCGAACGCGTTTTTTCAAGCAAACACGCTCTTGAAAGCCCCAGCACGTCGACGCCGAACTGGACGCCACCTTCCTCGTCTGCTGGTCGTCTTGCTCGGCTATAAAGCCCGCGGTCAATCGCGACACTAGCCGACAAGGTTGCATGCGTGTCGGGCCCTCGTGCTGACACCGCTGTACACCCTCGCCGACACATATCGCCTCAACCAGGTTAATCAAGCTCGCGGACTCGTCCGGCAAGATTCGAAGCTCGTTTCGCAAGAAGTGTTTCGCACCCCCCGAGGAGATAGGCGTTGGACTCACCATCCCCAACATCGGTGAGTGTTGGTCATTTCCACACTGCTCTCTGTCATGGCTACGCTAGCCGCTTCCGAGGCGACATCTACTGTACCGTCTGTGCCTCCAACTCGCCCACCGTCTGTGCCTCCAACCCGCACCAAATTTCCAAATTTCAAACGTATCGTTAGGGAGAAGCCCCCGTCAGACCCGGCCTCGTCCGCCTCCAACCCCGTCGCTTCCAGCCCTCCGCGTTCCAGTCCTGTAGGGGACCCTGAACGTGATTCCGCCATCCAACTGGACGGCGAGAGCGAGGACAGCTTTGGCGGTCTTGTTCACGTTCCGATCATGTGAGTGCTTCCATGCAAGTCGCCCCGCGATGCTACTTATGCATCATCTTTCTAGCTCTTCCTGCAACGCCGCTTCGGCTCAGGCGACTGCTACTGGCCCGACTGACGAAGACGACCTCGATTTTCCACCCGAAGGTCAAGATTATCCTGACGGGGTTCCTGAACTTCGTGTCACGCGTCGATCAAAAGGTATGATAGTCCTCGATGCAGTTGCGACATTTTACTGAAATACGTTCATTAGTGCCTGACGTTTGCCGTAAATTCTACCAGGCCAAAGCCGCCGCTCGCAGTGGCTTTGATCGCATGGTTGTCACCACGCCCAACGTGAGCTTTGTCCCGCCCTACCCAAGAGAGACCCAGGTGATCGAGACGTTCAGCGATGGAAGGTGGGGGATATATGAGTACGCCGTGTCCCCACAGGATCTCTGTCGTGGCCGGTGGCATCTGGCGTGCATCCCGCTGCAAGGCCCGGATTATCCCGACGTGCTATGGCATTCCCTCGATCCGGCCAAGGACTGGGGTCCATTTGCCGCCCTCGACTTCACCGGTATGGGACACATTCATCCAACAATGAGGCAACAGCTCGGTCGTGCGAGTGGGGAGGTCATTCGTCTTTGGGAAAACACCATGCAGGTTCCAGCTCACGTCATGAAATACGCCCGGTTCCTCATTACCATCCTCCGCCAAGTCGTAGACCGCATGAACCATCTCCCTGCGGCCCCCTCGGTATCAGTCGCCGTCGCGGCCCACGTCCAAAGAGTCTCTCTGGAGCTGTACGGGTTAAAGGTCTACATGTCCGTCGTGGTGCCCCGTCTGGAGGGGAGCTTCGATTATAGCGCCCAAGTATTGTCTGTGGTCGGCGCCTTTGTCAGGGACGGGTCGGACGCGGCTACACTCCACCGCATCGGCGTTCCTGTCTGGTTTCTCCGCCCGCTTACCCCGAACCTCCCCATCTGGCAGGTCGTGGGGACCAGCATTCCGTTGTCTTCGTCTCAGTCCTGCTCGCCCCCCATCTTCAATCAAGCACGAAGCATTGCGGGAGTCGGCAGCTTTACGGGCGCATGGCAGCGGGATATGGTGTTGGCCGTCTCGAAACATATCGCAGGAAGATGCATGGCGACGATATCTCTGGCCGAGGCCCCGGAAATCCCCGAAGCGCATTCGTCCAAGCGTCCGCGGGTAGAGGAGAGCTCGGTCCACACGCAGCATCTCGGAATGCGCATCGCGGAGGTCTCAAAGACACAGGTACAACCTCAGACCAAGAAAAGTCGCAATCGACGGCGCGGCAAAGGAGGGGATGCGGGCGGTCCCGGGTCTGAGGTCAGTGGACAAGCGACAGGGTCTCTGTCCGTCGCTGCAACCAGCGACGGTGCGTCGGTGGAACCGGCGAAGTCCTTCACTAAGTCCCCTTTTGTGCGCCCAGCGCCCGCCTGGGAGAGAGCGCTCCTGAAGGCTTCGCCAGTTCCTCGATCCACGGCCTGTGCATTGTACTTTTACCCTCCCCCATTCTTGCTTGATACGATCTCTTCCCGCCTAGGTCCCCCCACCTCAGAGACAACCGAGGGTCGTCGCGACGAGAAAGTGCACCGGTACCTCCACAACTTCGTACGCATTCGAGAGTTCCTTCGTGCCCGCATCCTAGATCCTTCGCTATCCAACGAGCCACTATCCATCGCCGAGTGGCGCGCAGCGTTGTGGGGCGATTATCAGGTCAAGTCGCATCCGCCTCTAAAGCATGGATCTCCATCAGATCTCCGACGAGCTCGACGCCGACAGCAGGAACATAATGGCATCATCCGCCTGTTCTCCCGAGTGGCGCACGTGCGGTCCTATGTGGAGTCGGAGAATGCGTACTTAGACGGTGTCGAGGTGAACGTTCGGACTTTGGCGGCCGACTCTTCCATCAGACACAGGATCTTGTGGGAGTCGCACGAGATCAACTTCCGCGCCGAACTCATGGCGCTGGACACTCATCTCGTGCACAAACCGAGCTGGTGGGAGGTTCATCGTTGGAAGAGAGAGGGTGTAGTGACTTCGGTATGGGGGACACCATCCACCGTGGTCACAGTGATTCCACGATTCCCCGAGAAGGATCACCAGTTTCGTTGGACCGCCTCGCCCGAAGACGCTCTCGCCCACGAGACCCTGCAGGCCTTCCTCTCGGTGATCGCGCAGTGGCCTGACTGCCCTGGTTCCCTCTTGCGTGCTGCGGAGGACGGTTTCACCTCGTACGAGTTTATGCTGGTTCAGGAAGAGGCTGTGGACTTCTACGTGCGTACATTTGTCAGGACTTTCCATCGCCTACCCCTGTATCCGATTGCGACGACCGTTTGAACTGTATCCCCGTTATCTGCACATGTATTCGAAACCCCTGGCATGAGATAATGTAAAAAAGTTCGGTTATCGAATAATTTAATCTGGTAAGTCCCAACACAACATAATCACACATTAACGCTGACATCCGAAGGCCCTTCTGCAGACTCCATCTCACTTCCGTCGCACCTGTGCTTAACTCTCCCGCTAGCGGTTGCTGCCCTTGCGTCGTAGGTGTTGCCATGAAGGACAAATTCCGTTTCACGAAAGCGGAATTGGCTTTCGTGGATAAGTTGTATACCACTGACGAGTTCCAAGCCATGCTCAAGGATGAAGAGCGAGGTTCGTTCATCCGGGCGGGCAACGCCGCCGGCGAAAAGTTCAAAGATAATTTCAAGCAGCCATACGCCGGCGAGACCAATGAGGAGTTCAAGAAGCGACTCAATCATGCCACTGCTGAGCGCAAGGCCCGTGGTGAGGTAGTCCAAAGACCCCCGGAGACCGTGGAACACTTTCAGCTGCGTATGCAGGGTGTTGGGAAGGTGAGCCGTCATTCAGACGCGTTGTCTGTGCTCAGCCTCGTCTAGAAAATCACATCCCGATTCCACGAGCTGTGTCGTAATGAGAAGGAGAAGGAACGAAACCGTTTGATTCCCCATGTCCCCGCCTTCGCTTCGTCCCACCGGATTCGACGTTACACAGGCTTTGATGCCTTCATCAAGAGTCCGGAAGCCCCACAAGGCAGTGTCGTAGACGGGGAGAACAAACGTTATCACGATGTCGGTGGGCAGCGTCGGGCTGGTAAGCTGGTGTGGGACAAAATGACCGCCGCCGCCCAAGCACCGTACGAAAGGCAGGCAGAAGAATGGAACAACGCATCCGCTGCAGAGCGCGCCGCGTCACCGGCTGATGGCACCGGGAGTGATGCGCCCGAGCCATCACTTTTGCCACCGTGAGTTGAACATATTTCAGTTGAACGTCGCTGACCTAGCACCCAGCTCGATCGAGGACATGACCAATTGGGTCACAAAGGTTATGGCGGAGGCGGAACGACTCAACTGGGGAGGGATGATAGTTCTCGGCGGCCTCGACGACGAGGGGGAGGTGCGAACCATCCTGTGCGTGTTGCTACTATGAATCCCTCCCGCAAACATTGACCGTGCGAATAGACACAATGCTGGAGAGGACGCAAGTGGTCGTTCTTTTGATCAAGCATTCAACCACGGGCTGCGTGTACTGCCGACTTTCATACCCAGCATGCTTGAGCTGTGGTTGTGCGAATCCAAGCGAGGTACGCCCGTCTTCGTCATTCCTCCATATCTACCTCACACAGCAGCTTGACAGAACCAGACGGCAACGAGGACAACACGAGAAAAACCGCCAGGGTTATCAGAGAGTGTGCGTGCATCCTGACTCACACTCCCATTCGATACTAACACCATGCGGGCTCAGTACTAGCATCCCATGCAGGCCCCAAGCGCGACGCAACTACCAGCCACCAGGATACGAACGTCGGCAGTGCCCCCGCAGTTACACCCCTCGCAGCGACTAATGCTATTCAACCACCGGAACGCGGTCCCATGATGGGAACGGTTGAAGAAGAACATCGCGCCACTTCCAACGAAGACGCAGAATTCCTGGCCGGCGGCGATGAAGTCGACATGTCTTCGGGCCATGTGGGTGAGTTCATGCTCCTCGATCACGGCGGATATCATTGAACATATCGCAGAGGACGGGATTGCGGGCCCGTCCACACCACAAAACGCGCGTGCTTCGCAGTCAGGTACGCACTCTCGCCCACGGGAAGCGCCTACCGCAGCGGGGGAAGGACCGACTAGCGCCTCCTCCCTCCCTCGACGCCGTCGGAAGCGCAAGTCACCCGAACCGGCTGGGGTCTTTCTCGCTGAACCGGACGGACCAGAAAGAGCATTGCGCGACGCTAGCAAGCGACGTCCTTCGGCCAAGCAACTCCAACTCGAAGCGTCAGTCGACTCACCTGTTCGTGGTTCCACTGACTGACAGCAGTTCCAGGGAGATCGCCCAGAGAGAGGCTCGCCGTCGGCAGAAAGCGGGCCAGAAGGCGGTCGCCCGTTGCCAACAGACTGGACCACTGTAGGATAATCATGGGCTATTGCATGCATATATTATATATTACCAGTAATACATTTTCCGACCCGTTGCCCGAAGCAGATACGGTTAGGTAATCCACATCGGCACTGTTACCCCTGATCTTTTTAGCATTTGGCAGCTCGTTTTGGTCGACGCATCTTCACGCCCAGTGCCTGCGTTCTCAACACCCCCATCTGTCCTCCAATACACAGGCTGCGAAGCTCGCAGGTTTGCGCAATGACCGCCAAAGCGCTACTTTGGTGCGAGGTGAGTATAAATGTACCGCTCGTGAGATGCCTGCTAAGTCTCTGGCAGAATGGGATCGTTCCCCTTTGGGATACGGTTGCTGTAGGCCCCGCAGGAGATGTTCATGTGCAAGATTTACCGTGGGTGGTGAAAGCATGCGACGATGACCCATCCACTGTCCTGGAGATCTTCGATCCGGACAGCCTCACCTGGCGATGCGAGACCCTCGGCAACGCGACCGTGAACTGGGTAGGACGCATACCCACGCTGCTCATGCGCCTCCTCGACGTCGACCGTTGTATCCGCTTCGGGTTATGGCTGGAGCGCATCTACGCTCAACGTGGCTCGCCGCCAATGTGCGCCATCGCGGACGAACACGACAATCGCATCGACTTTGGACTACGCCACATCCGCGTCATTCTGTGGCTTGAGGTACGAGCTAGTTTAGTAATCCGTTCCCTGGCTGAAACTTGTGCAGGATAACGCTCCACCAGTTACCCATCGTGTCAGCTTCGATGATGACAATCTATTGCGTTTGACGTTCCACTCCCCTTTGGACCAAGACATCGGTGACTGGAATCGCGTCGAGATGTGGATGCACGACAATCAAGACTGGGAAACCATCCACACTAGCCGGGGATTCACCGTAGGGGAGAAGTACGACACCGTCCTTGTGCGTTTGCTCGGGGTCTCGCGCACGATAGGATTTGGGCGGGAACTGTACTCGATCGAGAAGGGTGAGGAGTTCAAGCCTTGGGAGGAAGCTTTCATGGCCAATATGTCGGCAAGTATTCATCATGCATACCGCGCTTGAAACTCATGATTTCCTGAAGCTCGCAGAATGGAAGCAGCAGCAGGCCGAACGCATGAAGGCAGATCCCGCGGAGAACGCGTACGACCAACCCCAAGTGGGCACGGTTCCCGCGCCGGCCATCGCAGACACTGCGCTCGCCAGCGTGGCCCCGGCCGCGACTGTCCCCGAGGCCGTTACGGTGCTCAGCTCGGGCCAAGCCAATGAGCGCAAGCGGGCTCGGGAGCCTGAGACGTCAGATGTCGAGAAACGCGTGCGTCCGCGGGTAGGGAGCGGACCTCCGCTGAGCGATGAAGCGTGAGCGTGAACGGGCCGCTGAGACCGTTTGACCAGTAGTGATCCTAGCGGCACATGTATTCGCCAGAGATCGGTAACTGTGCCTGTAAAATGTTTGATTACTGAGATCCGCAACCATACGCACCGCTTGTAATGATAGCACAGACCAGTGGCCGAACGAACGGCAAGTCGTCGATGGGCAAAAGGAACACGCCGTCCCCACCCTTTCCCCCCGCCCCGTCCTCCCATCATGCAGCCCAATCTGCCTCGCGGATACCGCCTGGCGCCCTTCGTCACCGAGGACAGTGGCGAATTCAGCGCCGAGTGTCGTGAAGTATGCCAGGAAGGGGCTACAGCGCGCATTTCCGACCTCCCGGAGCACTGCACGAACTGTCGGACGAAGCCCACTAAGATCAGGCTGCAGCTGTGCTACAACGACAAGCGGGCCTCGGAGTGGAGCGGTCGGGTGGGTAGTTGTGCGCTGCCATGCCTCGGAATGCGGCTAACCCTTTGTGCCCATCCGGAGTGTGACCACTGCGGCACCGTTCACAGATACCCTTCGACCAAGGCGAAGGGGAATCATCTAGACCGTATCAAGTCACTCATTGCTCGCGAGAAAGCTGCGAAACTACAACGGGACGTCGACAAAGGCCAACAGATGTTGACCAAATTGATGCAAGGGACGCAGCGGAAGGCCGAGCGCGATTTCGAGCAAGCAGTGAAGAAATCACTCCGCGAGAAGAAGGTGAAGGACGAGGAGCAACGTAAGAAGGAGCAGGGGTTGTTGCGTGAGCGCAAGGCGCTGGCTGGTCGAATCGCTGCGATCCAGGAGCTTCGTGACAAGATATACGGAATCAAGGCCACGGGGATGGGGGAGGTGAGTCGTTTGTCGTAGAGAGTATGAGTGTCAGCTCAGTGACACATGCAGAAGGGCGAACCACCTCTACAGAGGCAGATCGTGGTGGTCAATTGGAATAAGGTCAGTCCCGCGCCATGCCACGATACGGTGACTCATGCATCACAGGAACACGAGCGGCCTGGAACGTTTGTGTTCACTGTAGGCCAGGACCAGTGGTGCGACCTGGGGCAAGACGGCTTGCTCAGGAACGACAAGATAGATCCTCTTTACCTCTGGGACGAACGTACGGCCCGCTGGGGGAATGTTCCCGGACCCGTTTACATCGACTCAGACGTCTCAGTCATACTCACTCGCTCGCGCCGCATTGACATTCTTTCGCATTTCGCAGAAGAGCTGCACATTGCCGAGAACATACGCGGTCTAACAATCGCAGATCGCAAGGGTGAGCTCCGCGCTGCTCAAGACGTCCTAGACAACATCCGGGCGCGCGTGTGCACGCCAGGGAAGGTCATGGCAATCGTATACGATGATGTGCGTAGTGACGTACGACTTGCGAATAGCGGTGCTCACATGGACCCTAGGACCTGGAAGACCCGAAGGTGTATCTGTGCACGCCCGACGAAGAAGATACGATCTATCTCACACGCCACCGCCGCTTCCGTGAACGGTGGGAGGAGATGGAATGTCCGGCGAACGTCGACATATGGCGTCCGCACAAGACTTCCTGGGTGCACGCAGACGTGTTGGACGGCATCGACCTCGAAGATCAAGAGTGCACGGTCATCATACGCTTCAGCAAAGTCAACTATCTCGAATCCCTGGGGCTCGAGCTCTTCGCGCTCGCTCATCCCGACGCCAAGAAGCTACCTACAAACCTCCGCGGGCGCAAAAAGAAGGGAGACGACAACCCGCACGGGTCCCAGGACTCCTCCACCACGACACCTTCGTCTACACAGGACTCCTCCACCACGACACCTTCGTCGTCACAGTCTACGTCGACATCTTCCACCACTCCTTCGTCTACTCAGTCTACCTCGAACAGCCTCGACATCGTCATACTCGATGGGCCCCCTCGACGCTTCCAGAACCAGGCCAACGCGATCGCCGGGCCTAGTCGATTGGCAGACAACGCCCCAGTCGGCGTGAAACGCGCCCGCTCTCCCTCACCGGTACAGGAGTGGCCGAGGCTCGCGCCGGGCCGATACCGCGGACCAGTCTTACGTCCCGCGAAGCGTCGTCCTATCGTATCAGCGCCGCACGAGCAGGGTGACGTGACAGCCGCTTTGGGGCGAGCGACTGAACAACCGTCAGGCCGGCTGGTGATTGATGTTGACGAGATGTAAAAGGGCCAGGAAGGTACGTACTTGTGCGCGAGCACGTCGCGCACCCTACACTCATGGCATTTACGCACGCACAGAGACAATGACGAGGAATAGAAGGGAAGGTAAGATCCTCAGCGCCAACAACCCTCAGACCTACGCTCATGACGTCCTGGACATTAATCCGCGCGCTACTTCCCAGCATCCATGATGTCCTGGCTCCATGCTCACGCGCACCAAAAGGAAGCAGCCGCTCACCCGCCCGATGGTTTCCACATCTCCGAGCTCGTATCGATATGACATGTACGCCAGAAGGCGACGATTTCGAATAGACCCATAAGCATGTACCGCAGACGATCATATTTCATAGCCGCTTGGAGGATGACAACGCTACGCGCGAGGGGAAGGGATCGTGACTCAAGCCCGGGGGCCCGCAGGCGGGGTAGCACCCTTCACCAAACCCGTGTGGATGACGAATGTCTTGCGCGTGTCGAAACGAGGATTGTCAGCGACGAGCGCGGTGGTGCTAAGGTCGACGGTCAGTAACCGCGCATACCTTTTGTGATACACAGGCTTACAATATGGCAGCGTTCATAGCGAAGTCGATGTCCGAATCACGCATGTCTTCCAACAAACCGTCTTCGGCAAAAGTCTCGACACGAGAGAACACGAATCGTGTGACTGGTTACTCACCGGGTCCTAACTTAACGATCAACATCTCGCCGTAGAAGCTCCTCCCCGCCTGATTGACCACCTTCAGCGTGTGATTGACACCTCCAGCGCGCTCAGGAAAGCTAAAGTGAACATCGAACTTCCGGTGGGCGTTGGGAAGCGAGAAGCAAGCCCTCCGGGTGGTGACGTCCCTGCCCATCAAGTCCTCAAGATCTGGTAGCTGGAGGCCGGGTCCGATGCGGAAGTGGTGATACCGGACGTCGTCGATATTTAGCTGAACATTCTTGCCAGCACGGTCGAGGAAGAGAGCTTTGACTGTGTCAATCTAAGCCTACTTAATAACGTCCAGCACTCTCGTTGTCACAGTGACTCACCTTGTGCCAAAGATCGCCTCGGGCCATGGTGCTACAGATGCGGTAGTGGCGAGTCGAACGGTCGTAGGCTGCAGGCAGAAGTCGCACAATGCAGCGTTCGGGGCAGAGGAAAGATGTGGGACGAAAGGAGGCCGTGGGTTGCATTGGTAAGGTCTGGTAAAACGACCAGCCGGTAGTAGAGGCTGACAACCGCGGATGACAGGATGCGGGTGTCGGATATATACGGCGGCGGGCTAGACTGCGTGAACCTCCTAACACATTATCTCCCTATACTCCTAAGATATGCCACACAGTGCGTGACCAGGGGCAGCGAACAGCATGAGATTGCGAACATCGGCTGGGGTCAGAGATACATGCCAAGATTAACGAGAACATAGCTAGTAGATAACTATGACATCGTCAGGAATAGTGCGCGGATGCTCCTGCCAGTAATCCAGGGTCCTGAATGAATGTAAGCATCGAACGATACATCGGCTGCGCATGGGAAACTGACGCTTTCGACGCCCTCACCGCGAACTGGATGTCGGCCTCGTTCATGTCGACCACGCCTTGGCCGACAGTTTTGAGCACGAGAATCTCACCACAGAAGTCGGGTGATCCTTCGTGTACCGCTGCGAGGGTGCGGTTCGTGCCTTGAGACGGATCCGGCTCGCTGTAGTGGACCTCGAAGACACCGTCGGAGTCACGGATGTCGATGCGCGCCCACCAGGTGGCAGCCTTCCTGCCCATCAGATCCTCCAGGACGGGTATCTGAAGGCCGGTTCGTAGACCAACGGCGAACTCGTGGTAGCGGACGCCGCGGAGTTGAAGCCCAATGTTCTGGCCGCGACGGTCAAGAAACAAGGCCATGACAAACTTGGTCTGGCGAACATGTGAGACGAGAGCTGCAGGGATACACAGACAAGTACAGACCTCATGCCACATGCCCACAGAAATCTGGTGAACGCGATGGGACTTCGAATTTCCGAGGTATTGATGATGGAGGTAGAAAGCAGACTGATCTGTAACTCATCTGGGACGCAGCGCTACAGCGAACAGATAGGGGCCGCACCCGAAGAGGAAGGTGAAGGAGCGCGAGTTGAGAGGCCACTATCGCCTCTGGCTGTGTGGTTAAGCCGCGCACCTTCATAGACCAACGATACGCCAACCCGAACGGACATGTCGTGAGGCACCTCCCCCAAACACTCGAATCCGAGCAAGTGCGGGCAGCCTCGCGTCTCCGGGCCCGTAAATATGGACTGTCAAGGACATGACCATGGGACGCGCCCGTGGGGCGTTCTTCCGATGCTCCAAGAAGGACGGCGGAACGAGACCCTTTGGGCCTGCGACTGTTGAAAGTAAACTCACCAAGCTAGACGGTGTTTCGGTGCCAGATGGCCGGGGCGTCCGCCGCGGATACCCCCGACTCCGAACCGGAAAGCGCAGGCGGCCCTACGCAGCCTTCTGTCGCGTTCTCCGCATGTCGCTAGAGGGCGTTGAGCATACCGCGTGGCACGAGACACGGTAAGTCGCACAGCTCGGTACCGAGTCCTTGAACACGGCACTCACCGACTCGAGCAGAACGAGTCTGCGCGCTGCGCGCCACCGGGGAGCGTCGTGTACTAAAGACCCTCCCGCCCTGGTCGCTGAGCACAAAACACAGGGTGAGTTGCTCAGCATCAAAACCAGTACTAGATATCGCAATTGGTACCGACCGAAGCAGACCGAGTCCGAGTCCGCTCGGCGTCGAACGATCCGGCCGCCTTCGTCAGGCACATTTTGAGCGCGACAAACGCGTAAGTCACACAGCACAGCAGGCAGTCCTGGATATGGCACTCACCGACTCCCTACGACGAGGTGTGGGAGGGCGCGGAAGGCGGCGAGGCGTGGGGGCGCGCCAGGACGGGGCTGGGATGTAGGAGCGCGCAGAGGGGTGCGACGCCTCGGTCGCGCTCCGTGACGCGGGGCGCCGTCCTGCGTGAGTGCGTAGATGGCCTCTGCCGCACGGTGTAGGCGGGCGCGGAGGGCGAGGAGCCGTTAGGGCCCGCTCCCGACGCGTATGCGCTGTAGGAAGGCGTAGACGAGGCATACATGTTGGGAGCGCGCTGTGACGCGTGCCGCCGTCGTGCCTGAGAGCGCCAACCCCGACTGCTACACGCGTTGTCAGGGCGGGGAGGGGTCACACAACGGCCGCCCTGACAACGCGTGTAGCACGGTGTAGGGGGGACGGGCGGCAGGAGAGGCCCCGTGTGCCATCCTCAACAACGCGCGTAGGCAGGAGGAGGACGCGGAGGGGCGTACACGTGTCGGTGTCGTGCTGCGAGTTGCGCGTGAGAGCGCAGACCGCATCTGTGGCACGGTGTAGGAGGCCGGTGAGGGCGGGAACGCGTCTGCCGCCCTGACCACGCGGTTCGGATGTAGGAAGGAGCAGAGGGCGCAGAGGCGGCCGTCGGGCGATGTGACGCATGCCGCCGTCATGCGGGATCAGATCGCGCTTGCGCCACGGTGTAGGAGGGCGGGTGGGGGGGGGGGACGCGTCGACCCGCGTTGTAGGAGGGAGCGGAGGCGGCAGAGGCGGCGGTCACGCGACGCATCTGCGCTGAGAGGCGGTGGGTCGCTGTGACGCATGCCGCCGTAGTGGCTGATGATTTAGGAAGGAGCAAGGGGCGCCGAGGGGGTGGTGGTGCAATGTCCGCCGCGCCGTCGTGCCGGAGCATGGATGTGCAGCGGGGCAGTTGCAACCGGACGGACGACGCGTCGCTCGCGCGCCTACCATCTGCGGCTCCGACGCGTCGCGCGCCTGGGGAGGTGGAAGGCCGGCGAGTGACGAGTGAGTGCGCACGACGCGTCGGCGTCGCCGATGCGAGCTCGGGACAGGCAGGCTGGACGAGGGCGCGGGACACGTCGGCCGCGCGGATGGGAGGAGCCCGGGATGGGTGGCAGGCTGTTGAGATATGCAGGCGGCTGTCGCGTCGGCGGCGTGAATGGGAGGGCGGGGCAACTACCAGGTCAAGTGCCCGATGTGAGACACGAGGGCGGACAACACTGAGAGACGAGGGCGGACGACACGTCGGCCGTGCGCATGGGAGACGGGGCCGGTGGCGGGCTGGTGAGTGACGACGGCCGACTATGTGTCGGCGGCGCTGATGGGAGCGTGTGGCCGGTGGCAGGCCGCTGAGAGACGCGGGCGACCGACGCGTTGGGCGCGCGCATGGTAGCCAGGGGAAGCTAGCAGAGTGGAGAGTGGGCAAGGCGGACGACATCGCGCCGCGCGAATGTGCGCCGGGGGAAGCGTGCGTATGTGCGGTGATGCGTGCCGCCATCGTGGCTGAGAGCGCCTGCCGCATGTGCGCCAGGGTATAGGACGGCGGGGAGGGCGAGGACGCGTCTACTGACCTCACACCGCGTGTCGCACGGGGTAGGAGGGGCAGGACGCGTCGGCAGGGCAGTGCGTGTCGACCATAGGAGGGCGTAGATGGCACAGAGGGCGCAGAGGTGTGGGTCGCGCGCTCTGACGCGTGCTGCCGTAGAGCCTGGAGCGCAGACCGCGTCTGCAGCACGGAGTAGGAGGGCGGGGAGGAGTCTGCCGCCGCCTCAACGCGTGTGGGATGTAGGTGCCGCCGTCGCGGTCATGCCTGGGTGCGGCAGAACGGATCTTCCACACGCTGTAGGAAGGCGCGGAGGCCGATGCCGCACGGCGTAGGAGGGCGGAGAGGGCGCGGAGGGCAGAGAGGGCGCGGAGGGCGCGGAGGGCGCGGACGCGTCACAGTGCGCGATCGACGCGTATGCGCCCTCTGCGATCTCCTACATCGCATACGGGTCGGTCGCGCATTGTGACGAGTCCGGCCATCGTGCCTGGGTGCGCAGAACGCGTCTTCCACACGCTGCAGGAAGGCGCGGAGGCCGATGCCGCACGGCGTAGGAGGGCGGAGAGGGCGCGGAGGGCGGAGAG
The DNA here is from genome assembly GCA_033807695.1 of Daedaleopsis sinensis. Taxonomy (NCBI): domain Eukaryota; kingdom Fungi; phylum Basidiomycota; class Agaricomycetes; order Polyporales; family Polyporaceae; genus Daedaleopsis; species Daedaleopsis sinensis. Next base: position 690,976 of record CM066301.1, read on the forward strand.
GGCGCGGAGGGCGGAGAGGGCGCGGAGGGCGCGGAGGGCGCGGACGCGTCACAGTGCGCGATCGACGCGTATGCGCCCTCTGCGCGTTCCTACATCGCATACGGGTCGGTCGCGCATTGTGACGAGTCCCACCATCGCGCCTCAGTGCGCATAACGCGTCTGCCGCTCGGTATAGCAGGGCGTTGTGGCGGCGGACGCGTGTCGGAAGTAGGAGGGAGCAGAGGGGCAGACGCGTCGGTCGCGCGCTGTGACGCGTGCCGGCGTCGTGCCCAAAAATAGAAGCAACGGCCTCTGGCCTTCAACTCGGTGTGCATTGGTCCAGGAGACGATGCCGGTAGTGGTTGGATCTAAGCACTTCTGGGTGAGTGCTCTAAGATGCGGGAAAGGCAGTACTAACGAGCAGGTGAACGGCCGGAACAGGTCTGGGCCAGCATTTTCAAGATTGGAGTGAATCAGAGGCAAAAGATGAGATGGAACGACTTTGTTAAGGTGAGTAACAATCGATTACTCACTCAGTATAGTCTGATACAGGACGCGGTAGGCCATGGTCGACCTGGAGTTCAGCTATGAAGAGGTCAGCGGCTCAATTACGCGATTCAAACCTTCGAACCCGGCAGTGGCGACAAAACCGTTATGCAAACACAAGGTACGTGGCGGCGATGCATGGTGACGACGAACGGTTTGGAGCTCACCTGTGTCCAGCCGCATGGAGATGTTCTGTGGCCGCGGGACCAAGACGAGTTAAGCGCAAAGATTCATTAGCTTTAAATATGGGAACTGACGGCGGCGTGTAGCTTGAGGGACGCATTGCGTGACGACTATGGTTGGGAGGCCGTCGATTTCGCGGTCAGACAGTGAGGGCGACGTTCAGAACAGCGCGGTAGAGGCGTTTCTTGGAATACAATCAATGTATTGTGCGATCTATGCGGCCGGGATATGTTTACATGTACGATATTCTATGACGTCATGCTACGTTTGTTTCCGCTAGCGCCGCATACCGGGTAGTTGAAATTCACCGGAGGTCCGTTTTGATCATTGAAGCCTATTGAAGCGGGCCTGGCCGAGCCCAAGCTAAGTATATGCTTTCTTGGCCTGAAATACATTCTGAGACGGTGCGCGATGCCTTTCCCGCTGCGGTCGCACTCTCGTTATCCCTGACCAATGAAGTGACGTGTACAGCACAGCCCCTCCGTCTACACGCGGTTCGCCCAAATAGAGCGGCCGTTTACAAACGGACGTGTGGTCTGCTCCCGGACGCGCCTGACGGTAGCTGCGAGACGTCGGGAACGCTGTCCCAGAAGATGACCCGGTCGTTCGACGAGCCCGAGGAGATCGCAGCCCAGACGTCTGCAGAGATTGCAAGAGAACCGGGGGAAATCTGGGTTGTGGTGTTCGAGGGCGTGCTGGGGAGCTGCGTGAAGCTGGCCTGGCCGGAGTACTTGGACTGGGGGTAGACGGCAACACCAGGCTGAAGAGCAAGGTTCATGGGGAGGGAGACATTGCCTTCGAAACCGGGAGACAGGGAAAGGGAGGCACTTGAGGACGTGAGGGTGTTGTGGAGAAGGGCGGGGTCGGACGTGGACGTGTATTGCCCCGGCAAGAGAAGGAGGCTTGTCGCAGCGCCAGACGCAGATATTGTCGCGCCGACTGAGAGCTCTTAGCGGAAGGACTGGGGTTGGAGAGAGAGAGAAACGCACTGGTAGTGTTGGTGTACCCTTCGAGGCATTGTCCTGCAACGCAGATTACAGTTGGAGAAGATTGTGCGGCTACAGCACGAGTTAGCAGGAGTCGTAGTGAGCATGAAGCGATACTCACCAAAGGATGCGCCGAAAAGGAAGGAAGTGATGAAAACACTCGACAGCATGTCGAGTCGTCTAGTCGTGGTAGAGAGTGAGGAGGAGGAACGAGGGAGAGAGACAGCGAGCGTGACCTGAAAAGGCCATCGGCTCTTCAGATTGCCATGGTTTCATTGTCTCGGGCTCGAATTGTCGGCGCCGGGGCCTCCCATTGTCAATTGTCCTCGGAAGGAGGACGTCCATTGTTCGCATAGACGCCCGGAGTCTATTCCGGTGAACAACGCCGCAGCGTTTCCAAATACAGACAAACACCGACGCACTCAGCGACGCTGCCCTGATGTCATCGCACGCCGGGCGACGACAGGCAGCGTACGCTCAGCTGCAACACCGGCCTTGTTGGACCGCGCAGGCCACTCACGACGTCGACGTCGAGCTGTGTGCTATTCATAGCCGATCGCCCCTCCCTCTCTTCTGCGCGCACTCGCTCTACGCTCAGCGCACCTGCATGCATATCTGCCCCGCCCTCTGAATTGCATCCCGCACTCACCGCCGTTCGTGCACTCGTGAGCCAATGTCCGCATGGACTCAGTCCCTGTAGACGCCCGCCCTTCTGTCTTTCCGACTCTCGTCCGTCCACCCCGCTCGTACGCTCGTCCACCGCATCCCATCCGCGTCCATTCCGAATGCGTCCAAACCGTGGTATGCACCAATCGCTTTCGCATGTTTGCAAGCAGGATCACTTACAGTTCGCTAGTCGTAGCCTTGAGTGAAAATGACTCGTACGCGACCGCCGTCCTGTCCTTCTAGCAAACTCCGGACAGCAAGCAGCATTGATTTGGATGCTTGACTAGCACGACACAGTCACATTTACGCCTCTTGGAGCTGTACTCGACCGACTCCTCGCGTGTAGACACAAGACTCACCTGCAAGGTAAGTACTCCATGCAATCTCCCGTACGACTCGCCAACCTCTCCCCTTAAAATCACGTTCAATACCCTCCCCAATCCGCTCCCAATCGTTCCCCCATCACCTGTTCGCCTTCTGCCGTCATCCGACAGCCCATGACAGCCACACAGAACGTACCCACCGCCTCAGCCGCCGTCTCTGAGTTCATCCCGACGACGACCACATCCTCGAGCAGCTGCACCTCCGTTGCCTACCCAGCCCATGCAATGCCGCGCCCCCCCCCAGGATTCGGACGCTCCCGCTCATCCCGACGACGACTCGTCGCGCGGACGCGTGGAGACGCGACGTGGGATGAGCGAGCTGGCCGGGCCCGGTGAGCGAGCGGGCAGGCTGGCGCGGTGACGAGACGGGCGACCTTGTTGCTAGTGTGCAGCACATGGGTGTCGTACGCCGAGGCCCGCGGGAGGGAGCAGATGAGGGCGGAGGCTGAGTCCGAGTCGGAGTCGGCGTGCGTGCGCTGGAGGGAGGCGAGCCGGCCAACGTGGAAGGCGAGCGAGATCGGAGGTGAGTGCGAAAGAGTTAGAGCACGAAGGGGGAGGGAGACGGCTTCAACTCCTGCGTCTCCGTGTAGATACAAGACCCTTCAAGGTAAGTACTGCACGCAGTCTGCGGCACCACTAACTCTCGCCAACTACTTGCCTTCAAATCGCGTTCAATACCCTCCCCAATCCGCTCCCAATCGTTCCCCTACCGCCTCTTCGCCTTATCCCGCCATCCGACAACCCAGGACAGCCGCACAGAATGTACCCGGCACCCCGACCGCCGTCTCCGCGCGTTCTTCCCGACGTCGACTACTCCCCCAATAACCTGCAGCTCCGACGTCGCCCGCCCAGCACACGCGATGTCCGCGCCCCCGAGGGGTCGGACGCTCCCGCTCATCCCGACGACGGCGCGTTGCGCGGACGCGTGGAGACGCGACGTGGGGGCCGCGAGCTGGCCGGGCCCGATGAGCGCGATGGCGGCGAGCGGGTACGCTGGCGCGCCGGCGAGACATGGAGATGGGCGAGCGCGTTGCCAGTATGGCAGCGAAGGAGGGTGGTACGCCGAGCTCGGCGGGAGGGAGCGGTTGAGGGCAGTGGCGGAGGAGGCGAGCGTACTGGGGGGAGGCGAGACGAGCGAGATCCGGAGGTGAGGGTGGAGGAGTCAGAGCACGAAGGGGGAGGGAGGCGGCCCACCCCACGTTCGAGGTCGCGGCGCCATGTGCGGGCGAGCGCGACGGTGACGTCGACGCGCCAGAACAGGTACACACAGTGCATGTGTCCGGTGAGCTCCCCTCCCCTCATGCTCACCAGATCGTTTCTAGGACCCCCGCCGTTCTCCGCCTTTCGTCAGCGCCCTCTCGAGCCAATCCCCGCCCGCCACCTTGCCCGACTTCAAGCTTCATGCCCCAACCTCCACTCCGTTTTCCGTTTTCGCCTCTCCCTCCCAGTTCCCACATGCGCACACACATCGAGGTCCGTCCCTTTCGCCCTCTCCCTGGCTCGTCGCCAACCCTGACGCTTCCCGGCGCGCGCCTCTCGTCGCACTGCGCGAACTCGTCGCCCGTCGCACGGCGAGCATTTCACGCCAACTCACGCCAGTTTCCAGGTAAGTCGCGCCTCGTGTTCAGACCACGGAGCACATGCACGACGCCGACCCCGCCATTCAGCACGCATCTGGCCCTCTCCGTGCACCGACGGGCGCGATCTGTCCTCCAGCAGGGCGGGAATCGCGTCCCGCGTCCCGCTCGCCCGTACTCGCCGAACCTGCGCGGCGACGTACCGCATGCGACCATGCAAGACGCGCCGAACGCGTCTCGCCCATGGGGAGCGAGCGCGAGGTGCCCGTTGGGCCAGTGCGTAATGCGCGCCGACCGCCGCGCGGCACGTGAGATTGCACTCTGGCACGCGCTGCCCCGCCCGCGCGGCGGCCTGCGTCGACTCCCGGGGTGCTTGAGCACCTACGAGGGCCGTCCGTTCGTTTGAACGCGATCCGACGACGGTCGAATGTTCGTCAAAACGGTCGTTTTCATAGGTCGCGCGCGGCCGCTCCGCCGCGCTACCGCGTTCTGCCCCGCCGCCGCCCGCCGTCTTCCCGGTGCAGCGCATCTGGACGTGCACGAACGAGTGCTCGGGCGTGTGCGATCACGGCGGGGCACACGTCGGCACGGTGCCAGTGGAATCGGCGGAACGGCGCGGTGCGCGGTGCGCGTGACCGCGATATCTCGCCCGAATCCCGCCCGAGCGCGTGCTGATCATACCCACAGGCTCAGCTGAACGTTTCCCGTCGGACGCGCCCGCTCTCGCGCCGATCCGAAGAGGCTGAGAAATCGCACATTTTCGCGATTTCATGGGCGGCGGACATTGGGTCCGCGATTTCTCGCCCAGTTCTCGTCCGGGCGCGTGCTAATCATACCCACAGGCTCCGTTGCACGTTCGCCGTCGGACGCGCCCGCTCTCGCGCCGATCCGAAGAGGCTGAAAAAACCGTCGTTGCCATTTGTGTGATTTCATGAATGTCACTCGGACACGTCGGTGTCGCCGGCGCCCTGCGCGACTGGGCCTGTATCGCCGCGCCGCGCCGCGTGTCACGACGGTGAGAACATGTGCGTGCAGAGGACGGCGTCGCCGCGTCGGCGCCGGTTCATTGCAGGACAACGGCATTCCAGAATACGGTCGCGTCTGCATGGTAAGTTGCACATTCCGCCGTTACCGTCCGTGCACCGACTAACAGACTCGTGAGGTCTTGAGCACAGCGCGGCCGATGTCCAGCGGCCCTCCCAGGGAGCTGCGGACGCCCGGCATGAAGTCGCAGCCACCGACGTGCGCGTGCACGACGGTGCACTGCTGCAGACCCGGCCTCGCGGCGGCGTGGAACGTGCGCGGACTCGGACGGCGACTCGCGATCGCCGCCTCCCGGGCGCAGGGACAACCCCGAAGCGACACCGGGACTCTGGCGCACCAGTGCACTGTGCAACGTGTACTTATCGAATTGTGCAGGGCCGTCCGGTGCTTCCAAGCATCGTAAGAAGATCACACCTCAAGATACGGTGTCTTGGCAACTTGAACTCGCGCTCAGCGGGGTGTCTAGAGAGGTAGGTTCATTGCATGTATGTACTATCTACCCCAATACAAGTGCTACACCCCTGGCTGTGACTGGGAGACACTCTGGACAACAATCCGATTCTCGAGGGAGCAGGGCAGCAGGGGATGGACACGGCGGCAAGTGACGTCGCGCACGAAGCTCGTAAGTACCTCGGAATCGTCGATCTCGCGTGCCTCACGCACGCGCACAGCGCTCGCCTTCCTCCTCCTGTCCGAGCCCGTCCGCTCGGTTTGCGGACAGGGTCCGGGCGCGTGCACGGAGATCGAATCTCGACGCATCGTCGAGTTCGCCGGCGGGGGGGATCTGAATCGGGGGCAGCCCGGCGTCCGGGGTTCCCACTGAGCTGGACGAGGGCGCCCCGAACAAGGACGGCTTCGAGCGCGGGGACTCGGACTTTCCCCCGAGCTGCCCCGAGTCGCTCGAGACCGTCGCCCTGGGCGCGATGGCGGGCTGCCGGGAACTTTAATAGTCTCGCAACCTCTCCCCGCTTTGCGCGCACGCCGGAGCGCTGACTGGCGGGTGCGCATCTCTTCAGGTGTGTTTCCTTGCGGTCCGAACGTCTGTGATTCTGGCATGAGGGTATGTACATGCTCAGGACACATCATACTCGAGCTGCAAGTACGTTCGCTGCAGGGAGGAGATGGTGAGTTAACATGGAAACTTCCATTCATGCTGTTCAGGAGCTCGCTAACTACTCCGTTTCGCAATTTCTCTAGTGCCTGGTGACGCCAGTCGTAGACCGCATGGTGCGTGTGCTTCGCTGCGCTGTCCAAGTGCTTGCGGTGTAGGGCTCTGACCTTTTTGGGTCAGTTTCCTCGTTCACAGAGTGCGAGGGGCCTTGGCGCTCTTCCTGACGACTTTGCGGGCATCGCCGTGCAAGGCTGGCGCTGCCGGTCGGCGAGGTTAACACCTCCGGCTGGAGAGCGCTCGCGAGCGCGCTCGGACGGCCGGCCCTCAAAGGCAGACATTGAGTCCCGCCGCCCCCGCTCACGTCCCCGCCCCCGCCCGTTCCACCCAGTGTCTCCCGTTCTCGCCATGCCGTTCGCTCTCAACCCATTTGCGCCGCTCGCACTGCCTCTACCTCTGCTGCCGCTGTCGACTCCCATGCACCGCGCCGGCGCCGAGAACGACAATTTGGATGTCTCTAAGTTCAGTGAGTACCAGTCACTTTCGCTTTACCTCTGTCTTTCGAGCTCGACGGCTGAGGCGGCGACCCGAATGCCAGTCTCGAAGACCGGGAGCGGGGATGTGTGGATGGGCTGGACACCGCCGGCCGCTGAATCTCAGGGCGCGGGCGGGTGGAAGGACTCGGAGCGCGTCTTCGAGCTCGGCGAGCCCTCGAGCTCGGAAGTCGCGATGCAGGAGTCGGACGGGCCGGCGGATTTCACACGGTCGCGCGCGCACGTCGACGCCGACTTCTACCGCACGCCCGAGGTCGCGTACGATCTCAATCTCGATCTCGCGCTCAATGGGCCCGACACAGCGGGCCCGTCCTCATCCTCGTTCTCGTCCTCCCTCCTCGTCCTCCCCGGCAACGCGGAGTGGATCCAGAGCCCGGCGACGCTCGAGCCGTTCCGCGCGCGGAACATCGCCGCAGACCCGGGCCCGGACCCGGCGACAGACGCAGACGGGGAGGCTGAGAGCATGCCGCGCCGCCGGCCGCGCAAGCAGCGCATGGACATCAAGAAGGCGCGCGCGCGCCCGGTGAGCAATCCGCACGGGCTGCCACTCAAACGCGCGCGGCCGGGCGTGAAGTCGAGGGCGTGGGTCGTCGATTCGGACTCGGACTCGGAGGCAGAGGGCGGAGGGCCCGCGTGGAAGCGTCGCAGGACGCTGTTGGTTGACGACCGGCTGGACTTCTTCATGCAGTTGTAGTGAGCTCGTCGAGGAGCTGTTCTTGGATGTATCTACTCAAATAGCACATGCATCGTCGTCGCGAATGTACAACTTGTCATCTTGGAGCACTCAAACAATCCCCACCTCGCGTGTGAAATCAACCGTGTGTGAATGAATGCCCACGCGGCAGGCCCACCATGTAGCGATCAAGTCCTGGGTCCGATTTATGACCCGGGATTCACTCTATCTTCCTACTTATTTCTCCTTTCATACGCACTCCTCATCAATTGTTTCTCCTTGTAGAAACGGCACTTTATATTCTGCTGTCCTACCTACAGTACATGCATGCAAGCCCTGCACCTCCCGCCCGGGCTCACGACTACTACGGCTCAGAAGGCGGCACAGCGAGGTACCGTCACAGACCCCGTTGCCGTCTGTGCCGACACACACGCCATTGAACATGTACTTTCCTGCACCGCAGATGATGCAATCGTTAGACGTCGATCCGGTGCACGTCTGGCACAGAGGCGAGCACGGCTGGCAGGATGTGCCCGAGCTGAAGCTGCCGTCAGGACAGACGGTGCCCGTCGAGGTCGTCGACTGGCTGGCGAAGCAGCTCGTGCGGTCGTTCGCGTTCTGGGTGAGTCCCGATTGGCAGGTGATGCAAGCCCCACTTCCGTCAGCGCACTTCGTGCACCCAAGGTGACAAACTAGATGTACGCGGTGCTGTCAGCCCACTTATTCACATGTAGGGAGATACGACGTACCTTCGCAGTTCCCCTCGGAGTTGAGGAAGAAGCCGTCGGAGCACTTCGCGCACGCAGTGCCGTTAGTGCCAGTCGTCCAGCCCGGCAGGCAGGTGCACTGGCCGTCGGACCCGCAGTTCCCGTTCTGGCAGTTGCACGAGGAGGGCAGGTTCTTGATCACCGGCGCGAGACACCTGCCCGTGCCGGTCATACCGTCGTCGCAGGACGCACAGTCGGCGGGGCATTGCTGGCACGTCGGACCGAAGAAACCTGGGGCACAGGTCTCGCAGGAGGTCCCGTTGAAGCCCTGCGGGCAGACGCACGTCCCTGATGCGGAACACACGCCGGCCCCAGCACAGGGAGGGGAGCACGCGGAGGACTGTATGTCGAGCAGTTGTGAAAGACCGGACGCGCCTGACGGTAGCTGCGAGACGTCGGGAACGCTGTCCCAGAAGATGACCCGGTCGTTCGACGACCCCGAGGAGATCGCAGCCCAGACATCTGCAGAGATTGCAAGAGACCCAGGGGAAATCTGGGTTGTGGTGTTCGAGGGCGTGCTGGGGAGCTGCGTGAAGCTGGCCTGGCCGGAGTACTTGGACTGGGGGTAGACGGCAACACCAGGCTGAAGAGCAAGGTTCATGGGGAGGGAGACATTGCCTTCGAAACCGGGAGACAGGGAAAGGGAGGCACTTGAGGACGTGAGGGTGTTGTGGAGAAGGGCGGGGTCGGACGTGGACGTGTATTGCCCCGGCAAGAGAAGGAGGCTTGTCGCAGCGCCAGACGCAGATATTGTCGCGCCGACTGAGAGCTCTTAGCGCAAGGATTGGGGTTGGAGAGAGAGAGAAACGCACTGGTAGTGTTGGTGTACCCTTCGAGGCATTGTCCTGCAACGCAGATTACAGTTGGAGAAGATTGTGCGGCTACAGCACGAGTTAGCAGGAGTCGTAGTGAGCATGAAGTGATACTCACCAAAGGATGCGCCGAAAAGGAACGAAGTCATGAAAACATTCGACAGCATGTCGAGTCGTCTAGTCGTGGTAGAGAGTGAGGAGGAGGAACGAGGGAGAGAGACAGCGAGCCTGACCTGAAAAGGCCATCGGCTCTTCAGATTGCCATGGTTTCATTGTCTCGGGCTCGAATTGTCGGCGCCGGAGGCTCCCATTGTTAATTGTCCTCGGAAGGAGCATGTTCATTGTTCTCGCTAGGTTGGTAGACGCCCAGAGTCTATTCCGGTAAACAACGCCGCAGCAGCGCCTCCAAATACAGACAAACACTTACTAGACGCCCGCACACAAGTACAGAAACTCAAATATTCAGATTTCTATGCGGAAATCAGCACTAAGTAGTGCATAGGCGCATTCGAGTCGCGAGGGAAGGCAGTTACGTACTGCAAGCGTCGTTGACACCAACGTGTTGGAACTTGGCAATGTACGCGCAGCAAGGTCGGCGTCTCGCTGCCCCAAGTTGAACTCAGCTTGCGCTTATATGATCCCGCGAAGAAGACCTTGGAGACCGCGAGCAGGACTGCTTTGCTCCGAAGCTTAACATCAGGTGCATTCATCCATGCCGCATGCAGTGCTTGTTCATCCTGTCTATGGTTAGATCCTCCTCAACGGAAATGGTTTACAGGACGAAGTCATACCACTGGCAGTTGCCATGTGAGCGTAGACATGCATATGGAGACATCCACGACATGCTTGAGGAAGGTCCGGTTGATGATGGCAGACACGTCCTGATCGAAGTCGACTCGCATGCTGACGGAGCTCATAGGAGGGTCGGCAACCCATTCCTCGTGCTGTGCGTCCTTCTCCGCGATTGCGCCGGCTTAATTTTCTTTCTCAGTGCTTTGCCTTGTCCACTTCGGCCACGACTTGCCCTTCGGAACGCCTGCAACCGATTTTCTAGGTTCACATTTTGCCCTTCAGACTTCGCATTAAACGCCACAGTCAGTTGTGTTTTGCATACCGCCATCACATTTCTTGCTTGCTGCTGAAGGTCAGACAGGTTGCTCTTCCTCTTCTTCAAGTTCATGATGCTCGATGGATTCGAGTCGTCCTTGAAGGCAAGTTGTTTGGGATAGAAAGGAGCACCATCATCGGAGCCGGCCTCACTGGCAGCGTCGTCAGGTTGTTCAGTCCCTGCAGCCGCGGCCATGTGTGCTCAGGCTGTCGACTGATTCCTAGGTAGCAGATATGCCGTGTGCCCACCACGCGAAGTGAAGACCAGGTTTCTCCCACCACGTCGGACAGGGTGCCAAGTCTATACATGGAATAAGTACGTGAGTCGGAATGCGCACAATGATCACGGCTCAAACTAAGTCTTACCGATGGCTGGAATTCGGGACCGACCAGCAGTGGATCTTTCGGAATCTCGGAATCGTTCATGTCTTCCAGGCGGCGGCGGCGGCGGTGGTGGTGGTGGTGCCCGGGAGCTCACTATCAGACGCGTCGCAGTATGATTCATGTGAGTTGACTCGCCGTCTCCGTTGAACATGCCATGGGACATAATCCTAACTTACCCCGAGTAGCCAGCGCCGTTGCTCCTGTTTCGTGTGTGCGAACGACCGCGTCTTGAACCCCGGTGTTCGAAAGCCTAAGCGAACATGGTACATGGAACAAGGACGAAGTTAGTGAGTGTATATATGCATATATGGACGTACTGAGGTTGTTGAAACTGACCTAGTTTCCCGGCGACCACGATCTATTGCATCTGTTTCAAATGCTCTCTCGTTCCTGGGGTATGGATCTCCAGGCGGCAATCCTGTCCGTATCCCGCCTTCGATAGGATACTTGTGCGGCATCGCGTCCTGAGGCTCCGGGGCGCCCTCACTGCAGTGGTTCCCAGCAGCGCCACTTGAGCCATCTTGAGCCTGTACGCTCAGCGTCGCCCAGCGTTTGCGCGTTAGCGGGTTGACGATTTCGGGCGGGCAGTCGCACATTACTGGGTGTACTTAGAGCGGCGGAGGGGGGAGGTGGATGTCGATGAAGCCCGAGCACGCCGCGGCCAAGCGCAGGCGTGTTGTTTGGTCGTAGTTGGGTCCATCCGTATATAGGCAATCGCAATACCGGGTCTTCTATTACTTACAGTCCGGTTCGAATCTCTGCTCCTGACTGGAGCTAAATGCTCCAGTTCATCTTCGTAACTAGACGATCTGGTTTAGGTCTGAACAGATCTGACAAGTTTGCTATGACGGACTTAGTCACGTACTCGGCCTATAAGATCTCCCTGAGCTCGAAGTCTCGGACGCGCTACTCCTTTCCGACTTATTATCATCCGCTCAGGCTCGGACTAACGACTTCTCGGTGAATGTGACTTCTGCGGCATTCTCCAGGCCTCGGAGTCGCATGATTCGATTGTGAAACATTAGGAGGCTGTACTAGTGGTGCTCATGCGCTCACCGTGACGGTCAGCGTAGTACGGTACACATCAAAGATGATCCATAGCTACAGTCCACTGCAGACTATAGCCAGCATATGATTGGTGAGTTCATCACTGGTAAGTAGTACTAGTGCTACATGCAGCTGTATCTGGAAGACTGAACACTAGGATTCGCTTCAGGATAATAGCTTCAAATCCAACTAGAGTCTAAGTGACCTACAAAGGCTTCACTCCTCGCGCAACAAACCACGTAATCTCCGTCCCATGCTCCCCAAGGTGGCGCATATTCTCCCTCGCGGCATCCTTCATCACGAATTCCCCCAGACCCGCATCCTCGAATGTCGCGCGCAGCTGGGCCTCGCTGATCCCGTGCTTGTGCGGGACGAGGTCGTGGTGCGTCTCCGGGAAGAGCTGGCGGTCGTCGTCCTCGGCCTTGATGTCCGCCACGAGGAGGGAGCCCCCTGGCTTGAGGAAGAACGCGAGTGTGCGCGTGATGTCGTCGATGGCCGCGAAGTGGTGGTAGGACGCGCAGCACTGCCAATTGCAACGCGCGTTCAATGCACAGACTAAGGTCTATGTCACTGTGGGACTGGGGGACATACCACGATGACGTCGAACTTGGTACCGCCGAGCTCCCCGGGCTCGCCTTTGAGCTCGGAGCACACGGCCTTCATCTGCTCAGGCGCGAGACCGAAGCGGGTGGCCTGCGCGTTGTAGCGGTCGACGGAGACCTGGCTGATGTCGACCCCGACGATGCTCTTGACGTACTGGAACATGACCTCCGAGACCAGTCCTACCCAAGGCGGTCAAAATCACCTCGTACTGTACGAGCATACATCGGGCACACACCTATACCGCATGCGAAGTCCAAGACGGCGGTGCGCTCCTTGTCGAAGATACCGGGCCACTCCGTGCGCATCGCCTCGACCTGCTTGCGGGACATGGCGGGCCAGTCGGGGTGCATCTCCAGGATTTTATCGGCCTGCTCGTCGAAGTAGGCCTTGTTGGCCGCGACGAAGTCTACAGGCTCGGCGCCGTGGGCGGATTGGGCTGGACCGTGACTATGCCCATGTGTGTGGTGGTGCTGAGCGGTGGGCTGATGAGTATGAGTGGACATGGTGGAGAAGTCCCAGAGGAAACGAGTGAAGTATGTTGTAGCGACTTCATGCTATATATACCACTCGAATAAGCAGAGCAGGACAGGAGGCTGTCCAGAACTGGTGACGTCTGACACTCATCCATGCATGACTGGAAGGGTACCCCGGATCCATCAGATCCGATCTTGATCAATCCTTCTACTGGACACCGCGGCAACTTGTGTATTCCAGGCACAGCCAATCTTCGTTTCCGACTCAAGAACCAAGGCTGCCCATTGGCCAGAGGTTCAATGATCATCTCCGCTCTCGGGTTTTAAAGCGACAGGAGATGGCTAGTAGCACCTAGTAGTACTTACTGGTAATTGCCGGGATCGGCCTATGGACCAGTCACCAGGCAGCATTGAGAGACTGTACTCCGATACCCACGCGGCTGCTGCGCCATCGCTCTGGAACAGTTCTAGAGCGAGAGTGAAATCGCATAAGTTATGCGTAGCAGCCTTATGCCCGCTAAGTTGTAGAAATATCATTTAACGAAACTACGAGATAGCGATACATCGAATCTTGGAGCAATAGCCTGCGTACAGCTGAACGGAGTCACACCTATGATATAGGGGAGGATGCCGGTAGGCGAGGACCAGCGGTCGGCTTAGCACGCACATCCGCCCGAGTCGTCTTCTTCGTTCAAACTCCGTCCAGGAGTGACAGACGAGCTTTTCGTGCTGCCCGACGCGTCTTCCGGTTGCGAGTCGACGCTGAAAGTGAATTAGCGCGAATCTCCGTACTCTTGAATTCGGACGTACTTGTCCTTGATGGTCTTCGCCATCATTGTGAACGCCTCCTCAACGTTTGTTGAGTTCTTGGCGGATGTCTCGATGAACGGTATTGATAGTGTGTCGGCGAAATCCTAGCAATAGGGATGGATGTTCAGCAAAGGGCATGTACGGTCTGCAGTATGCAACGTACCTTTGCAAGAGAATACTCGACGACTTTGCGCTCGACGAGATCGGACTTGTTACCGATTATCAGCTTCTTGACCTCTTCCGACGCGTACCGCTCAATCTCTTGCATCCAACCCTTTACATTGGAGAACGACTCTGTTATGCGTCACATGTTATGACTGGAGTGTCAGAGGACCTCATAGTTCGCGTTGGTCGGGTGGTCGCACGCGTACCTGCGTCTGTGACATCATACACCATGATGATACCGTGTGCGCCGCGGTAGTATGCTGCTGCAATGGTGCGGAAGCGTTCTTGACCAGCAGTGTCCCACTATAGGTGTCACAAGGTCAACCAATGGTCAACATCCGCACAATCCTTTGCGCTTCACGTCGCCTTTCGAGGCGGATCGGTATGGGGGGATAGGGGACTGTGGTCGGCACGTCTAGACAGAAAGACTACTCACAATCTGTAGCTTCACCGTCTTCCCTTCCAGTTCGATCGTCCTAATCTTGAAGTCCACTCCGATCGTGCTCAGGTAGCTATCCGTGAACGAATCTTCGGCGAATCGTAGCAGCAGACATGACTGTCGCGTGAGGCCGACAAAGGTCATCATCATGAGCTGTCGAGTTGCCACGATGAGCACGCGAGTTCCACACACCTTGCCGACGCCCGAATCACCGATGAGCAGGAGCTTGAAGAGGTAGTCGTAGCCGTCGGGCATTGCGCGTTCTGGTGATCACAGTATTAAACCAAGGAGGAGCTAGATACGTGGGGCGAACGAGGGAGAGAAGAAAGTCGTAACGTGATATCCTAGACGGTCTCACTGCATTTAAGTAAGTACACCGCGCGCTGTCTGAGTGAGGCAGAGCTGGCAGAGTGATGATTGGGCTTGATTGGGCTGCAGCCACAGCATACCGGTCTTCTCGGAAATGAACGATGATGGGGTGTGCGGCGGTGCGCGCTTGGCGGCCTGCCACGGCACCGCTCGCTGACGTAATTGTTTGTTCCAGAGGCTCTTGCCAAACAATCGTGGCTAAGTACAGACCTCCTTACACGGTCTTTGCTTCTCCTCATTCAGCCACTCTTGTCTATGATTGTCACCGGATCCTCTGTGCTCAATTCAGTGCGCTTTCAAGACATCTGGGGCCTTTGCTAGAATGAAATACTATGATGCATTCGTTGACTCAGAGCAGCAGTCATTCTTCTGACTATTTTGACGACGACCCCGATTTTCTGAAAGCCATCAGCGAGGTCCAACTCCCGGAGTCCACGACTGCGAACACTATAGACGATGTACTGGAAACATCTCCACCTGCTGCTCAACGTCCCAGAGTGACCGACGACGACGAACCGCCTCCTACTCAACGCACAAGAAAGCGGCCTCGAAGTCCTGACTCTGACGACGACCTGTATGCCTCTGACGACAACGGCGCCCAGTACCATCAGACTCTGAACCTAGTGGACGCGGACCTCGATGAAGACGGGCACTACCTCAATGACCACACGTACGGCGCAGCGCGCTTCGGCGAGTTCGGCGAATACATGACCAGGAAGCGAGCGAAGCTGCAGGTCCAGAACGCGCACATTGAAGAGGGCGATGGCGACGAGGCTCCGGGGAGTCGGATTTTCCAAGGTCTGCAGATCTACGTGCGTATTCGCCCACTTCGCCTTGTGGTTCTCGAGGATTGGATGTTCAAGCGTGCACCAGATCAACGGGTGGACGGAACCGTCTGTGCAAGACCTTCGTGCTATGATCATCCGTCATGGCGGGATATTCCACGCGTATCTGGACAAGAAATCCCTTGTGTGAGTGCTCTTCGTACCATACTCAGCTCCCCGGCGCGTTGCCCTTGATCCATCCCTAACCACACCCTCCGACTGCTCCGAGACTGTCTGAGAGCGTTTTCCGGCTTGTCCCAATCATGCTGTCCCACAAAGGAGGGTATGGGATGACACATCTAGCCTCTGCAATGAGTCTCGGTAGTGATGGTCTCAAGGCCAAGAAGCCACCCTCAAGTAGTAGTTTACTTCTGATTCTGATATTCCATCGCGCTACGCTACAACTGTCTGGCCTTCAATATGGCACGGTTTGTATATGTATGTCACTCACAACCTTGCCAGAACTCACATCATCACATGTTCGTTGACACCGGCCAAGATACGAGAGTTTAAGCATATGAAAGTCGCACGACCCGAATGGCTTATTGACAGCATCAAAGCTGGGGCACTCCTTCCGTGGCAGGACTATGTGTTCCGTCCAGGAGAGAGGGTCGAAGACACGCAGGGTCGCAAGGTCGCTCAGAAGTCACTATTCCAGACGTTCACCACACAACCACCTCGCGCGTCAGTCCAGGTAGCCTCGACACCAGCTCCTCCGCCTCGAGCTGGCTCTCCTATGAGAGTGGATGACGATGACAGCCCTGATGTAAACTCTTCATGCGCTGAACCTGGTCCCTCGAAGCTTACGGTGACACCCCGCACGCCTAAGAAGCAGACTCTCTTGAGCCCTCGTAAAGCTGGACCTTCTACACCATCTCGCGGCCCGATGTACACCACCGACCCGTCGACTCCTGAGCAAGCTGAAGGCATACCCGGCTACGCCGCGTTCGAGTCCAACCCCAACGCAGAGCGGGCGATGGCGGACCCCGCGTGGCGCGCCGCGCACACGTCCGTTGCACCGGACTTCATCGAGGGATACTACAAGAACTCGCGCCTGCACCATCTGTCGACGTGGAAAGCGGAGCTCAAGAACCTCGTCGCCGAGGCCCAGGAGCGCGCGGAGAACGGTGGGGCCGACGCGTGGAAGGAGATCGCTCGCTTGACCTCAGGCGTGGGCGGGCCCATGAGCGCGAGCCAGTCGGCTGTCGAGCGCGTCGTGCACGAGAATCTCGCAGGCAGAGGGCTGGGCAGTGGGGCGCTTGCGGGCGACGTGAGCATGCGCGGGGCTAGGCTTGTTCGGCGCGCCCCGATAAGTGCTAAAGGGAAGGGGAAGGAGAGGGCCATGGACGAGGAGCGAGTGATCATGCACTGCGACTTTGACAGCTTCTTCGTCTCGGCTGGCCTCATCGACCGGCCGCACTTGCGCGGTAAGCCTGTGGTGGTGTGTCATTCTCAGGGCGCGACGGGGGGCGGGTCGAGCACGAGCGAGATCGCAAGTGCGAGCTATGAGGCCAGGAAGTTCGGGATCAAGGGCGGGATGAGGTGCGTTGAAACTTATGACTCGGAGATCGGTATGCTCTGATGACGAAGGAGCAGCTTGCAGCAGGCGCGGAAGCTATGTCCGACGGTCATGACTGTTCCATATGAATTCCAGCGGTACGAGGTCTCTGTCTAACTTGCTGCTGCATTTTCTCATGCATAATCTGCAGGTACAAGCAGTTCTCGCTCCAGTTTTACACCATTCTCATGGCGCACGCGGACGACCTGCAAGCCGTTTCGGTCGACGAGGCGCTGATCGACGTCACGAGCAGTGTGGCTCGGATACGTACTGAGCTCGCCGAGCGTGTAGAGCCGACAGACGAACTCGCTGACACGGCGAAAGACTTTGCAGAAGCAATTCGTGCCCAAGTGAGGAAAGTGACCGGATGCGAAGGTGGGTGGGTGATCTTCATCCCAGTACTACGTATGTTGACACGGCGCCCAGTGAGCATTGGGATCGCATACAACATCATGCTCGCCCGCCTAGCCTCTCGCCGCGCTAAACCAGCAGGCTCCTTCCATCTCCGCCTCGAGGATGTCCCGGTATTCCTCGCCCCACTCGACATAGACGACCTCCACGGCTTCGGGCACTCGGCGCGACAGAAGGCGGCGGAGAAGCTCGGGGCGACGAATCTCGGCGAGCTGGCGAAGAAGAGCAAGGCGACGTTGTGCGAAGCGCTTGGGAAGGGGACAGGTGAGACGCTGTACAATGCTCTCCGGGGCGTGGACGAGCGGCAGCTCGAGAGCGACAAGCCGAGGAAGTCTGTCTCGTGCGACATCAATGTCAGTAACCTATGCCCACTCGCGTCTGACACCCCGCTGACCGTCTTGCAGTACGGCATCCGGTTCGAGAACAACGAGCAGGCGGAGACGTTCGTCTACCAGATGGCTGAAGAGGTGTCTCGTCGACTGAAGGGCATCAGTATGCGGGGCCGGTCGCTCACCCTGAAGATCCTCGTGCGCGATCCCAGCGCTCCTGTCGAGGCCCCGAAGGTGCGCTCATGTTGCTCGTTGACGGGCATGCCTTCTGACAATTCGCAGTTCCTCGGCCACGGCATCTGCGAGGCGTACAACAAGCAGGCGCCACTAATCGCGCCTGGCGGACGAGCGACGAGCGACGACAGGGTGATCGGCGAGCACGCGTGGCGGCTGCTGAAGAGCTTCAACTTCGACCCAAGTGAGCTGCGCGGGATCGGGATACAGATACAGAAGCTCGAGAAGGCGTCGGGAGCGCAGGAGTCGGAGCTCGGCCAGGCCGTGCTCCCCTTCAAGCGTGTCGAGGCGTTGAAGCTCGGCAAAGGAGACACCCCGCGCATCGCTGTGCTTCCGCCATCGCAGGACGATGACATTGAAGTCGTCGAGAAGCCTACGAAAGACGCAGCGAATGTCGACCTCCCATCGTTCTCGCAGGTCGACATGTCTGTCTTCGAGGCGCTCCCGGAAGACGTACGCAAGGAGCTGGAAGCCGAGTACCAGCGACGCTCTGTCACGCCCGTGCCCGCTCCGAAGCCACCCTCGCCCGTGCCCGAATCGTCTCCCAAAAGGCTCCTGAAGGGCGTGAACGTGCGACGGATCACGAGGCAGCTAGCGCCACGCAACCGCCCGCTCCTGCTACCGACGCCGAAGCTGTTTGCGAAGCGTGTGTACGCGTCGTCGATCAACGTCACCGAGCGGGAGCTGCGCAAGTACGGGATCGACCCGACCGTCTTCGCGGCTCTCCCGCCAGAGATGCAGCGGGAGCAGCTGGCGGCGCACCGTACGCCGGGAGTGACGCTCTACACGGGGGCGCGCAAGGTGTTGAAGCCGCGGGCGTTCCGGGGAAAGCGGTCGTCGCCCGGGGAGGTGATCCCGCCGCCGCCGCCGCCGAAGGCCGTGTTCGTGGCGCCGCCGACGCTCAAGCAACAGGGGCGCGCCCGGGGCGAGAAGCTCCTCTTCACGGAGAAGGAGGACGTGCAGGGCGTAGTCGAGAGCTGGGTCGGGGCGTTCACGGAGCACGCGCCGAACGCGCGGGACGTGGATTACTTTGCGAAGTTCCTCGTGCAATGCGTGGACGGCGCTCGGGCGAGCGACTCAGGCGTCGAGAAGGCGGTCGCGGTCATGAAGTGGTGGCTCGTGCTGCTACGTCGGCACTTTGGGGCGTGGGAGGATGCGCCTGCGGCTTCAGCTGCTGGGGAAGAGGGTGGCCGGCCTACGAGGGTAACGACGGAGTACGTCGGGAGGGCGTGGTGGCGGGCGTTCAGGGAGGTGAAGGGGAAGATGGACGCTGCCGCGCGCAAGAAGTTTGGCGGGTGTTTGTCTTTGAAGTAGCTGCGTACAGAGGGCGCTTCAACAACGTAAGTAGCTCTGTTTAGCCTGGACAATGAAACCTCTGAAGAGGCTCGCGATGGCCTTTTCAGGTGAGACTCGTTAACCACTCTCTCCTAATCTGCCAGTGCTTTGCAGGACAATGTCCCGAAGGGTAGCACTCCAACACTACCAGTGTCTCTATCTCTTTCCAGCCGCAATCCTTCCGCTGAGAGCCTGTAGTACCCGGGCCAGGCCAGCTTCATGCAGCTCCTTTGCTCCGGTGAGTGTTCCTATTTCTCTCTACAACGATGCGTATTTGCACTATTGATCATAGCTTGTGACTCTTCCAGAGGTAGTTGCGCAGGCTCGTCGACGTTCTGTCTCACATGCGCCAATCATTCGTGCGTGATGTCATGCCCCACAGGTACCTTTCCATACATTCAGAAAGTACAATCACCTACCATCTGGATTGTGCGACGTGCACAAGGAGCGCGTTCAACCAGTATTCAAGCTACCACCGATCGCCCGCAATCAAGCAGTAGGTCCGAGTTTTCTGACAAGACGTCCGTCCAGCTGCTAGAGCCAGTGCTCTGGTGCGGGCCTAAGCCCCTGCCTAACATTCTGGAGCTCTAGCAATGTTCTCCGTGGCGGGAACTGAGTCCCTAGCAGCTGTAGCAACCTCTCTTACAACGTGCTACTTAGCATCTTCCCCGCCTCGGCTGGACGACCATGGGGACACTATGCTGCGCGCGGCGGAGGTGGCGCCCCTGGACGTCGGTGCCGGCCGACATATCGGAATTCGGGAGCGACAAAGAGCTCGACGGACGCCAAGCAAAGACTCGAGCGGGAGCGGGAGCGGGCAGAATGTGATCAATGTGAACTTCGAGCAGAGGCTCACGTCCCCATCTAGACGTCCCGTTTTCTCCTTTGGATCGACGTCGTGTGGCAACAGGAGGGGTACTGGCTGGCAGTGGCTGCATCCGGGCAGCCGCACGGGCCCAACCTACCCATCTCCTCCTCATGTCAAACCCGACCGCTATTCGTGGTTTGGAAATGTCCGCCGTCGCCATCGGGCCAGAGGACCCATGCTACGCCCTAATGAACACTGTAGCGCAGCCTTGTGCGACTGACATCTCCGAGGTCGAAGGCACCGGTGTAGAAGGCGAGGGGCCGTACACCTTTTAGTACGTCCGACAAAGCTTTGCCGACTCTATCCAAGGTGACACGCCGAGGTACCGAATTACGGTCCAGACTAAGGACGGCGACCGGCATTGCCTGGTGGGAGCGCCATTCATTGTCGCGCCTGGTGTGACTGGGCGTAGGATGCAAGGTTTTGTCGTATGGGATGTGAAGGACAAACGCTTCGTTTTCGTTTTCCTGAAGGACGCCTGGCGTCCGTTCAACCAGGATGTCCACACAGAAGGCAACACTCTTCGGAACATGAACAAGGAGAAAGTTCGCAACATTCCTACCTACGTGTGCGACGGCGAACTCGACCACTTCACTTTCACATCGACGTACGCTCAGAAGGCCGACGACGCTAAGGGCCAAGCAAAGCCGAAGGGGTGCAAACGCCCCCGCGACGATGCGAAGGTACCCTCGCATAGTCCGGTACCCAATACTGGCAAGTATGTGACTCTGTGGCGGTTACGCCACTACCGTCTGGTAGTCGAGGAGGTCTGCTTGTCTCTGACAGATTTCAAGACTGGCGAGCAACTCATGTCGATTGTGCGTGACTGCATTCATGGTACGCCGCCTCCCCGTGTGCGTGTGCGATATGAGTTCTCTACTCTAACATGTAACCAAGGGCCATGTCTTCCACCGGGACATCAGCGCGGGGAATGTACTGATCTGTCCCACCGTTGTTCTGTGTCCGGATGGGAAGAGGCGTGTTGTCTGGAGGGGCATCCTCTCAGATTGGGAGATGTCTAACGCAATCGAGGAACCGAACGACAAGCCGACGTCTGCCCACCAGCCCAAGCGCACGGTATGTCTCTTCTTGCGGCGAACGTTGTACCTATGCTCACACATGTGAACTACAGGCGACATGGCAGTTCACCGCCGTTCGGCTCCTCGACGATCCATCAGCACCCGTCATGAACGCCGATGAGCTGGAATCGTTCTTCTTCATCGTCCTTTACAACGCGCTCCGCTACCTGCGAAACAACTGCATCAACGTCTCGTCCGCCATATACGACCTCTTCGACGACTACGACTCAAACGGGACAGGGTACAGGTGCGGCCCCTGCCGGCGGATCGCGATCAAGCACGGGAAGCTCCCCTGGGTCTTCGGACTCCCCTACAAGTTCCTCAGCGACGACGGCCGCACCCATCCGATCAACTTCTTCATCGGCACGATGCTCGCCTGGTTCAAGGCGCGTTACGACAAACTCGACGCTCCCTTCGGGTCTTTGGACCCCATCAGGCAGTACACCGGGAATATCGACGAGCTGGACGCGTTCCTCAGTGGCGAGACCGAGGGTGTCCGAGCGCAGACCCCGGCAGAAAGTCCATACGCGGCGATGCTCGACACCCACGACTCTGTGCTGCAATTGGTGGACATGCTTTTGGAGAGGCCGCGGCTGCGTGGCCGACGAACGACAAGCTGGGGGACCTCCTCAATAACCCGGAGCTTGCGCACTCAGGCTCTGAACAGACAGTAGTCGACCCTCCGCAGCTGCCAACGGCGGACGACGGGGACGCGGACGGGGAGAACGAGGGGCGGCTGCATCCCAAGCGGCGTCGCTCACGGAAGACCCAGAAGCTGCGAGTTGTGGATGAGGAAGAGGAGGACGAGCCGAAGGTTCCTCCTCCCCCGCGACAGCGCGGTGGGCGGCGGTCCCGGCCGTTTGGATGGAACACCGGGGGGTCTTCTCGTCGGCCGACGTGAACGCCGCTACTAAACTTGTCTCATCAATATCTCGTGTCCGGTGTCTTGCCAGCGCGCAATCTCGTGTTTAGCATGCAATTATACCCATCGGTCATATTCTAGTGCCCTCAGCTGAGTCTCTCGTAAGGATACGCGTATCGAGGCTTAACCAACAGAGTATTTCGTGAGTACGGTGCGCTGTGAACACAGTGATGATACAAGGTCCCGCAACATTTGCCCAAAGGCCGACCGGCGCGAGCTTCAAGTTATGACTTATGAGCGTAGCTTCGAGCACTTTAAAACGGATTGTCATACTAAAAGACAGAGGATCTAAAGAGACTACGACTACATTGTCAGACTTTACAACACACATAACTAGACGATAAACAGAGAAGACCCTGATATAACGGAGGAGAGCAACGCGGCGTGAAGCATCGAAAGCGCCTAAATCCAGATCCGCGGCGAGTGGCACTGGGTATGGACTATGTGTAGCAGAGAACGGAAGAGGGAAGTCGTATGAATCGTGGCATGTGTACATTCGTTGAGATAAGATTGGGAACTATTAGAGAAAACAGGTCGAATGCCATCGATACCTCAGAGTCATGAGGTCGTCGACGAGTCATCGTCCGGGGGCGCCCTGCTCGGCGGCCGCGTCGGCGGCCTGCTCCGCATCGAGCCCGCCCGCGACGTCGCCCGCGAGCGCGAGCGCCGCCTCGACCGCTCCTCCTCGTCGCGCTCACGCGCCTCCTGCTCGCGGACCTCCGCCTCCGTCATCGGGTACCGCCGCACGCACTTGAGCTCGAACGTGCACGGGATGCCGTCCCTGCAGACTTCGCGGACGAGACGCTCGTCGTCGACGATCCCGCCGAACATCGTGTCCTGCCCGAGCCAGTCGCACCGGAGCAGCGTCTGCTGCAGACGGCCGCCGGGCACGCCGTGCGCCGTGGAGCGGTTGTGGTAGAAGGACTCGGAGAGCAGGCGCTTCTGCTGGCGCGAGGCGTTGTCGTACTGCTGCTGCGAGAGGCGGGTGTACATGGACACGTGGATCGCCTCGATTACGTCGCCGCACGTCACGCCGATGGTGGGTTCCGTCGCGGGGACGTCGAGGGCCCATGGGAAGGAGCGCGAGATAAGGCGGATGTGTGTGACGCGCGGCCAGGTCGCCGGGGCATTGCGGCCGTTATACCACGAGCGACCGGGGCGATCGTTAGAGCGTTGGCAGTTACTGCTCGGGAAGAGCATGTTCCACTTCAAATAGTCGCGGTCGAGCGCATCGTTTGGGGGGAGGATGAGTGGGTTGATCTCGACTCTGGCCTTCATGCGGTGGACGAGCATCGTGCTCAGTACGGGTCCATCTGCCGAGCGGTTTAGCATATATGCGCATGCGCTCGAACAGTGTCAGACACTTACAGTCCTCTCCCTCAGCGAACTTGTCGTACTCGTCCCATGGCAACTTCTCCTTTGGATTCGGGAAAGGGCGTCCGCCATTGGAGGGCGCTTGCTGCATGGGCGGCGCGCCGGGTACGCCAGGCATAGGCACCGCTCCAACGGCAGGCGTAGTAAAGGCGAAACCTGCGGGCATCATACCGGGCATCGCGCCCGGCATCATGCCAGGCATACCAGGCATCCCACCAGGCATCCCACCAGGCATCCCACCAGGCATACCGCCGGGCATACCACCGGGCATACCACCAGGCATTGCGCCAGGCATCATGAACGGGGTGGCGAATTGCATACCCATGGGCATTCCATACATGCCCTGTGGCGGGAGTGGTTGCTGAAAAGTGCTATACCCTGTTTGTGTGCCCGCGTATGGGGTGCCTGGAGGAGGACCACCACGCGCGTACGGGGTACCCGGAACGCCACCAGCCCCCGTCATCCCTGCTGCTGGGAAGCCAGTGTAGTCCATGGAGAATCCTTGCGGCTGGACCATGGGCGTCGCACCACCGGGTAGCGCGACCGGAGGGATCAAGTAGGACCCGGGGGCGGCACCCATATATCCTGCTGCGAGGTAAGGTGACTGTGCGGGGAAAGTGTGTGCTTGCTGGGCCCAGCCGGGTGTCGAGCCTACACCACTAGGAGAGCCGTGCGGAATGACAGGTGGTGCGGGATGAAGACCTGGAGAGGAGCCGCCGCCGCCGCCTGGGGATGGGTATGGGGGAACAACGGCACCTTGCATCGCGTCGGAAGCGGTTTATGACTCGCGGCTGCGCGCTCAAGTGTGTCGGCGAGATGCTGACTTGGGGCAGGGAATGTCTGACTAGAACCGCAAGCAATGCAAGGGTTGGAGGCGCGAAAAGGCAACTTGTGAACCGCAGCTTACCTTTTCTGTGCAGAGCGGAGTCTGCCTCTCCAAAACCGATGACTCGAAAGATCGTACAGTCCTCCGCAACTCTGGAAGTACTGCTCGCTTTCGGGGCCGGACTGAGGGAAATCAAGGCTACCGTACAAGGACGTGTTTACTGAAGTGGACGAAAACCTTGGCCTTGACTCCCGATATATGCGTCGTCAAATTACAACCGGAGGCAGTAGAGTGCTGGACATACCTGCTGCACAGCCAGAATGCGATGACTCGAGAACGTCCAGTCCACGCGGTGTTCACGAGTGGCGAGTGATAGTAATTTTGGGCAGCTCACAGTATCGGCGAGCTTATAAGAACGGCCTGAGAGCGGTGGAGAGCGAGATTGGGTGTAGGGTGTAGGGTATGACTGATCTTCAGCGATGTCGGAGATGCTACGCTGATTATAAAAGATTAGAGAGCCGTCGACGCGTTTATTGTCACAGCCATACTGCGAGGCATACACCGAGACACAAATCACTGCATCGTGGTGGTCGAGGGCGTCGTGGTGGTCAGCGTCAAGAGATGTGGAGACTGTCATCGTGTTCTGCGCCCTCCTGCACGATAACATGGAATATGCGGAGTTTGGTCGGAGTCTGTAACGAACCAATAAAGACGCGTCGATGAGCGCGTCTTCAAGCTCCGATGGGGCTCCGACGTTTCTCTTAGAACTTTACATTCTCGATCGGAGGCTGCAAGCTCGTCTTGCCTTCGACCACGACCATCCAATTTACAAAGACAACGTGTTTATTGTCTACACCATCGGCTCGCTGTCTGCTGAAGTCTGCACGCTCGAGGTAGGCTTGCAGTCGGACTCACATTCCCATCTGATATCCTCGGAGCGCTGAAAGGTGCCCCATGCCCACTACCTTCCTCTTTCGATTTGCTATAAAACCCGTTCCGCTTTTCGCAGCTCTCCGACATACCCCCATCTTCACCTGCAAGAACCCGACGCAGCCATGGCGGACACCATCGGAAAGTGGGCACCAGGCAGCTCCTGTACGTCTGCCGCCTGTCGCGGTCTGGAAAAGGCTGATATACTGGTGAACAGATGGCCCTGTCCTCAACCAAACGGACTTATACCTGCTCGGGACCGAGCTCGAGCTCAACCCCATCCTGGCCAACACGAGCGAGTCGTTCCAGCTGATCTTCAACCTCCAGACCGGTACGTCACTTCTCACTCTACACACCCCACATTTATCGACGTCGGGTACGCCTGCAATCAGGTCAGACCGGCGGGTACAACCACGAAGCACGCGACCGCGACATTCCTTTCACCGCGAAAGAAGAGCCTGCGACCATGCCCCGGGTGGATGAGCTCATGATCATCACCGAATACAGCCCATGGTGCACGATTATCAAGAATCCGCAGGGCGTAACGCTCAACGATATCTGCACACAGCTGTTCAAGGAGTATGTACGCTCCTAGCCCCCTCGGTCTATTGCTCACTATTTCGCGCGATCTAGATACTCGGAGAAGATGGTCACCGAGAAGGAGTTCGACTCCCTTCCTCCGCGGCTGCAGGAGCAGGTCCGGCGATACGCGCAGTCTGCGGCGGGCGGCGGCGGCGGATGGCAGCAATACTATTCCCCGCCAGTGGCCCCGACACAGTTCCGGCGAGTTGGTGAGTCCAACTGCGCATGCTGCCGAGTGTGTGCGATTTGACGCGACGTGCGACGCAGACTGGCTGCGCGAACGCGTGTTCTTCGACAAGCTGGCGCGCAAGGACGGCTATGCGAAGGCGCGCCTGGGCTTTTCCGCCCCGAACATCTTCGTGCTCTCGCTCTCCAACTACTGAGCGCCGCCTGGCGGCCCTCTATCATCTCTATCACGACCCTGGATGTGCACTGCTGGACACTACAGTTATTTCTCACTTACACGTTCACGACCTGGTCTCCCCCAACACGCTATCATGTACATTGCGATCTCGAGCTGTGCTGTAACACACTGTATCCCGAAGCCTTTTCTATCTCCTATCTCAACAGCCTGGTCTCTGCTGAATATCAACTGCTATGGTAGACTGTATCGCCATCTAGCCCGTCTTTTTACCAGGAATTACAACAGGTCACATACAACCTTAAGCATGTGATGTCCGCTACCCACAAATCTCAATCGTCTCTTCCCTACCCCAGCTCTCTGCATGCACCTTGATATACAAGTACTGATTGATATCCGTTGAAGCTTTGAAACGATAGGAGACTCGACAAATGCACTGTGAGCCTGTCACTAATACTGATTTGAAAATGACTGACTAAACTTTTCGCAGAATATGCTGTGCTCGGCGACCCCAACCTCGATGCATGCGTAGCTAGCGGAGTCTGCCATCTTTCCGTAGAGACCAGGGTGCTCCTCCCTGCGTGGTGCACACAGCCTCTGCTTCTGGCCAGTGGCATCAGACTCCTTGCACGCGGTGTGGGCGAAACTCGTATGAGGCACGCGCAGTTTACCCCGCGCCGTAGACGGAAGCGTACACGCACATGCCACACTGCCTGCAGGTATGCACCATGTGCATGACCAGGGGAGTCCACCGTGCGCCGTGGGCAAAGACACATCGGAGCGCTCCTCGCCATCACGAGGCCCCTCTCGCGCGATTCGAAGCTGTCAGTAGAGGGTCGTGCATGTGCTCGTTGAAGGAGTCGGAACGGTGCCTACACGGTGGTGTACCCCGTCTCCTGGCGGTAGCGTCCCTCGAAGTGGCTTGTTTTGTAATGTGCGACCGTGTCGCCGTGTCGATCCACATGCCAGTGCTCTCGGAGCACAAGGGAGTTACTACGATTGGTCCTTACACTTTCAAAGTAAAAGGAGGACTAACACGAAGCGATCGCGAGCTTTACTTACGCTCGCCGAACTCTTCCTCCTACCCCTTCTCCCCTTCCCCTTTCTTCCCTAGAAACGTGTGCTTGAGTGCTTGAAGCGACCTGGGTCCTCACGGCCTCACGGGGCGTGAGGTGAGCTCTGTGAGTTGCCGCTGTGCCGGGACCGACAACTCACGTGACCGCGATTACCTGCTCCGAGCCCCTCCGACTCCCGAGTCGGAGCTCCATGCTCATCCTCTCCTCCTCCTCCTCCTCCTCTTCTCCATCGTCCCAACAGAAAACACCCTCTACAGTCTTGGTTTGCCACTACTAAATCACTGTCTACAAACAAGCTGCTAGTCTAGGCTAGTCTTGATTAATTGCGTCGGCAACAGCCAGCTAGACTCACACGCTTATGG
Source organism: Daedaleopsis sinensis (assembly GCA_033807695.1). NCBI lineage: Eukaryota > Fungi > Basidiomycota > Agaricomycetes > Polyporales > Polyporaceae > Daedaleopsis > Daedaleopsis sinensis. Next base: position 718,722 of record CM066301.1, read on the forward strand.
TGGGATCAGGGTGGGATATCACTATGAAGATCGCAGCCAGCAATGTTGCTCCGCTCTCTCTTGTCAATCTCTGCCTCCCCCGTACACTGTGTATAGCAGCCCACTGAGGGCGAGTCTCGACCGGTATGCTGCGACTCGGACGCGGGCCTTACGGCGCCGGTCACTCACTCATACCTGCTGTACGTCGTTCCCTCTCTACTTCCCAACGGGCTTCCCCTCTGCTGCGTGTATCTGGAGCGCCTGGTCGGCGCTGGACTAGCTCATCTGCTGGAAACTCTCTCAACCGCTCGAGCGCGAGCTCTGGCCCGAACGCTCTACTTGCGTTCGCCGTAGGGTCGATAATCAGCGGTGCGGGCGCCTACTACGCCGCCTCGCATGCTCAAGCCGCCACCGACTTGAGTCGGAGGAGCAACGCGCCTGTGGAGCTCAACGATCAGTATGGGACACCTGATGACTTCCGGAAGGCCATCGAGGAGCTCCGGCAGGCATTCCCTGACGCAGTGACGACGGACTCAGACGACTTGGAGGCGCATACTCTGTCGGCGGTTGATCTAAATCATGGTGAGTCTGCAATATAGTACCCAGTCCAGTGGGAATCGCATGGAAGAGAAAGGGGAGCGGAGTGCTGACGGTGCGGTGGGTAGTGTCGCGGCCGTCTGTGGTGGTATATCCGGCCTCGACCGAAGACGTGGTTATTATCGTGAAGACGGCGGTCAAATACAGAATGCCCGTGATACCCTACTCTGGAGCTACAAGTCTGGAGGGACACTTCCTCGCGGTACGTTGTACAAGTGCTATCATAGCATCCGCGCAGACTCCAGCTTAACTCGACTTTCGCGTGCGCAGCCATCTATTGGAGGCATCTGCGTCGATATGTCGAAGATGGATAAGATCATCGAGATACATGGTGACCTAGCTCGTGTATGTGTGAAGGCTTAGGATATGATGACTAAGACTGGTGCATAGAGGCGGATTCGGATGTCGTCTGTCAGCCAGGTTTGTGCTGGATGGACTTGAACGACACGTTGAAGAAGCAAGGTTGGTGACCTTGCATGCTATCAGCGAAGCTACACTGAAGCTGAGGGCTTATCAGGAATACCATTATTCTTCCCTGTAGGTTTATCGCAGCGCATACGCACATCGACGCATTCAAGGTTCATGGGTTTTGTTTAGCTTGACCCAGGACCAGGAGCGACCCTCGGAGGTATGCTCAGCACAGGATGTTCTGGAAGTATGTCCACATTCACATCTGCCAGCAAGCCGACATACCTGACTTCTGCAGCGAACGCCGTGCGATACGGGACGGCAAGAGCTGAGTGGTTCCTGAACGCGGTCCGTACACCTCGAGGCTCTAGCTCACCGGTGTTCTGGCGTCCTGACGAGCGCTATAGACCGTTGTTCTTCCCTCCGGCGAGGTCATCAAGACTCGGCGGCGTGCACGCAAGTCCTCCGCTGGATTCGATACCACGAAACTGTTCATCGGAGCGGAGGGCACATTAGGCATCGTCACTGAAGGTAACGTCCACGAGGGACCAGACCAAGCATCTCGTCTGATCTTAATGCCGGTCCGCCTCCCTAGTCACTATCCGCCTCGCGCCTGTGTTGGCAACGAACGTCGCAGTCGTCCAGTTCCCGGATGTGCGCAAGGCGACCGAGGCCGCGACCGAAATAGTCAACTCCGGTGTCGGAATCCGTACGTTGTGCCTATCCCGCTCTTCCTTCGCGGACTCTGACTCGAGTGCGCGGCGGTACCCGACCACGACCACAGAATGTATCGAGCTCTGCGACGACCAGTTCATGCGCGCGACGAACGCGTACGGCATGTCCCCGCGGAAGTGGCCCGAGCAGGACAGCCTCTTCTTCAAGTTTCAAGGGCCGACGCCTCGCTCACTGCAGGAGACCGCAGACATTGTGAAGCAGATTGCAAAGAAGCACGGCGCGACCGGCTTCGCGTTCGCGCGGAACGAGAAGGAGGCGCACGACCTGTGGACGGACAGGAAGAACGCGCTCTTCTCGAGCCTGGCGATCCTTCCCGGGGCGCAAGCTGTCGGTACCGACGTCTGGTAGGCTCTGACATGACTTCGGACGGGCTCACGCCGAACTGATGACATTGCATGACATGCAGTGTCCCCCCGTCAAGGCTCCCTGACCTCATTCAAGGCACGAAGGAGGATCTCGAGGCGCTCGGACTTGTGAGCACGATCGTCGGACACGTCGGAGATGGTACGTGTCACTCTGCGGCTCGTCTACTTTGGCACGATCTGAGTGTCGTCTTCGCTGTCTATCCAGGCAACTTCCACGCGCTGCTCCTCTTCCGTGACGAGGCGGGACGGCAGGCAGCACACGACGCGGTCGCGCGCATGATCAAGCGCGCAATTGCGCTCGACGGGACGTGCACGGGCGAGCACGGCGTCGGGGTCGGAAAACGCAAGTATCTCAACGAGGAGCTGGGCGAGGGCACGGTCGAGCTGATGAAGACGATCAAGCGCGCGGTGGACCCGCTCAATCTGTTCAATCCCGGAAAAGTACGTCTAGTGTCTGAGTGTTCGTGCGATACTGATGGACTCGTGCAGCTGTATCCAGAGAAGCGACCGTGAGCGTTCGGTAGGCTTGTCCCGGTTTGAACATGCAAGGGAGAGGGTGAAAACGTACAGTGGAGAATGCTTGAGATCACTACCTGATCAACGGCGTATTACTTATACGTATCTGACCGAGGGGGTGGGAGTGATATACTGGTGCGGGGGGGCGCGGGACATACTGGTGGGGGTCCCGGGACTCCATACAGGCGGGAGACTCGGATGCAGTAGATTGCTAGTACTGGAGTATGGAGATACAGAGTACAGTATACATTTCAAGACAGTAAATTTCCATATGTGTCCTCTACGCGCCGCGACTCTGTGATGAGGTAACTTGGGAAGCGAAAAGCGAGACAGTACTTCCGAGCCGTTCATGCACATTTGCGCACCTGACCATATGGACGATGAGGCAAGTTGTAGAACACATCGCAGGTGGGTGATATGTACATGTTCATATGAGAGACGTGCCATCGGCTAGGTGCACCATGCGAAGGGCCCATAGATTTGTAGCACGTCGGTTATAGCTAGTACAGGACGGGAGAGCAGTTTACTCTAGCGACGTGCTCTGTGTTCTTTACGTTCTCGGAGCTGTACGAGCAGCAGACGAATGAGTGTCGGAGTCGCAGTTGCATCCCACAGCCCACAACCCAGCAGGAGGAGTTGGCAGGGCAGGAGCCGGTAGTCGTCGACGTTCGACGGGATAGTTACTCACCAGCCCATTCTCGTCCCCCTTTCCTCGTTTCAAGGCCGCGGTGTCTCCCATGTGGGCCCGTCAGACCTCAGAAGCCCTCGGGCCTCAGGCCTAGGCCTCGGCGGCGATTCCAGGGCACGCTCGGGGGAAGCTACGGGCACGGTACCCGTTGGGAGAACGAGAACACGAACGCGAACGCGCACGAGCGCATGCTGCAGATGTGGCAAATGCAAATACGACGAGTGTGAAGGGATGTTAGAAGGTGTTCAGCGAGCGGGCGAACAGGCACAATTGACAGATCGGCGCACACGCCAAGAGGAGAGGACAAAGGAGAGAGATTCAGAACGCGGGAAGCGGAGGAGGACAAGGGCGAAAGAGACCGGAGGCAAGCCAAGCGTTGGCACCTGAAGCTTGAAGCCTCCGAAGTGGTCGCCCGCGCTGACTCGGAGTTCGCTGCTGGCGCGCGGCGCGGGTTGCGACTCCGTCCTGCCAGAGTGACACACCCTGGCAGGGCTTACAACCGTTCTCATATCGATAGACCAGTCATGAAAAAATATGCATGGTTGGCTGCGGCGGACAATGAACGAGTTCGAAGATGCCCAGAGATGCCCCCGCGAAGAAGCTGAGCGTCTCTGTCTTGAAGATTCAGCGACCGTTCACAGCCGAGGCTTCGAGACCTCTAGCGAGGTCTCGGAACGTCGCTTTCGGAGTCCGCTGTGTATGTATTTTTTCGTGAGAGGTCTATCGATATGAGAATGGCTGTAACACGAGCTACGAGGCAAGAACGCGCAAGTCTGGCAGTACTTACTGCGAACTCTGTGACAGATGACAACTCGGTCTGTGCGAGCGTTGAAGTGATCTGGGCAGAAATGGTAATCCCTGAGAGGGTGGAGACAGAGCACGAAGCTAAGGCGAGAATAGGTGGGGCTACTAGTAGAGTGAAAGTTAAAACGCGGATATCTCCGTGTGAGGACGGAATTGCGGTGCCACACTCCCTCATCCTCCGACTAGATTGTGTCCATTATCAGACGCCGGTCTCTACACCCAGCCGGATGGAGAATCGGAGATCGCTGTATTTGAATACAACAGTCTACAACGGTCAAAGAGTGACCAACCCTGACAGCCAGTGCAAGGAACGCCCGTCGAGCCGCGCGAGAGCGAATCCGCCGCAGCGAGTAGGTTGAACGGTAATTCTAACCATTCTCATGAGCACTAAGGCCTCCACACTCAGGCTCCCCACGTGGGCAGTGGGCCGTGGACGTGAACGCGCGAACGTGCACACGCCTCGCAACGCGGCGCTCCGCCGCACGGTCCACGACCCCCGCCGCATTGATCAATCTGAATCCTTTTTCGAAGGGCTCAGCGACTCACATGCTGCCCGATGCATCCCTGAACAGCCAGCTGTCCTTGTCTCCCCTAGACAGACGATGTACAGGTCCTATCGAACGGGGGGAGGACCGTCGCGCCTCGTGTGAGTTCCCGGCGTCTATGAGCGGGACTGACGACCGTCTCTTTCCAATTCCTGACTTAACTTGCAGGAGGCGAGATGGAATAACGTTAACGTTAACAACGTTGACCTATAACCACCACCACGTATGACTTTCTGCCTTTCTGCGCGGACACTCATCTCAAGGCGACTCAGGGAAATTTCCAACTTGAAGGTTGCGATATCGCCTTCAAGTTCCGGACCTGCCTAACCAGCCGTCCCACAACTACCGGCGCGCAGTACGTCATTTTGTAGGACAACTGTCTTGTCCTGCATCCTTCAATTGATGAAGCCAAAATGACGTACTGCGCGCCGGTAGTTGTGGGACGACTGGTTAGGCAGGTCCAGAAGGCGAGATCGCAACCTCCATTACTAGGACAGCTGGCTTGTCCTGCATCCTTCAATTGACTCAGGGCGCCTGTTCCTGAACGGTCGACCAACGTCTCCGCCCCATCGTTGCCGCCCGCCGAGGGATGCGTTCGAAGGTCCCGGCGCCCACGTCCTTGGCCATGGCGAGCACTGTCGCTGTTAGATATCTGGATGTTGAACGTCAGGTGTACTATGCGCGGTCGCTGCCAGTGTGCCCTTCAGTCCCGGGTTCGTCGTGGTGCTCTTCGCAGTGTTCCCGTACTACAGCTGGCATGATGGCGGCAGTGACAATACACTGACGATCATTTGGCCTTCCGGGGTCTATCGGTCACTGATTAACGGCGGTAACCAGATGCTAGGAGGGCTGAGGAGTCCTCTGACGCGAACGAGCATGATGATCATGGTGCCGGTACTAGCGACACAACCATGTTCAAGCCAGTGGGCCTTCCGGCGTCTGACGCGTTGACGGACGTCTATGGGTCAGTTGACGGCTGTCGACGGGTGGTCACTGTAGCTTTAAGCAACTCCTCGACTGTACACCCCCGTCTCGGGCCAGCCTTCCAAACGCCACACCGTGGGAGCCTTACGCGCACTTGTATGCTTTGACGGCTGGGCATATAAGTGACACTGTCCGCACTTTCTAGCCCTCATCCCTCAGTTCTCGTACCTTTTGGAGGCTACTATCTCGCGACAATTCTGTCTTTCCAGGTTCACCGCACGATGTCATCCAACCCTGCGGTCGCAGACACGGACGACAGTCATCCAGTGGGACTCCAGGCCGTCTCGTGGGACGCGCAGTATGGCTCCATTTTGTCACAAACTCCGTTCCAGACCTGTGCAACCGCCGGCCGCTGTATTGCACTTTCTCCGCCTGTGCAATATGTCATGTGCAATCTTCATGATGTGTTGTTCAACGTCGACGGGCCGACAAACGTGACGGACCACGGCCATTGTGCCTTCCCGCCGACCATACAGCTGTGTCAGAAACTGTCGGTCAGGATTTTGGTACGTCCATCCACCCCGGGACCTGCACTCACCGGCGTACTAAACAGTACCCTTCGCATACTAGGTTGTGGGGCATGAGCCTTATGGTCGTCAGGTTGTAGTTCTGCGGGCTCGAGGGAGTCGTCCAACGCGGGCACAGATGGCTGTCATCGTAGCTAGAGAGGTTAAGCGCTTTCTGGTGAGCATCCGACGGGTCTGGCGACAGTATGAACACTAACGTCGGTTCGTATCCCTTTGAGGATCGAGAGAAGCGCAACCAGCACCCCTTGACTTTCTGCGGTCGAGAGATCACGCTTGTCGACTTATTCCTCCTCGAGATCTGTCATGTTTCGCGGGGGAGCATCCAACCGGTGCTGGGGGTCATCTGGTTCTAAGGCCGGGTAAAATTGGCCCTGCAAACTGTATATTAGCTACTCAACCCAGGAGGCATTGTTTTGCTCTCTCGCGTATCCTGTGATGAACTCGATATGACTTGTGAATGAAAAGCGACAATGTGTATGAGTTGAAGACGCTTATAACATATTAGGGTGGTACGGAAATTTACATCCACCGTAGACATCATCACGTCTCGAACGCGCGAGGGTCGATCTCCAGGACCGGGGCCCACTTCGACACGTACCCCTCGACTTCTACAACAGACCTCACATATATATGTTTGAATGTGATCTGCTTCAAGCCGATCGCCCACCGCGGGTCTCGGCATTCGATGTGCCGGTGGTTCTGCGTCGTGCAAGTCAGCGTACGCTGCGAGCGACGGCGAGCGATGTAGCACATACCGTGATGTTCAGTACCCAGTCGACCAACGCTTGGCAGACCATGTCAAGCAGGTCGACCTTTGTGAACGCGCGTTCACCATCGGCGATACCGGCTGGGATGTCGAGGAAGCAGGTGCGAGTGGCGTACCCGGGCCACTGTCAGCATCGTGGTCAGAGACGGTCAGAACTCGCTCGCCGTGAGAAATAGATATGGGATTGCACTTACGTGGCTCTGGAACAGGATTCTGCCATCGCTGCATGCAAACGTCTCGTCCAAACCCGCAATGGCGTCGGCGACCGCGAGGTGCGTCTTGCCTTTCTCCGAGAGCTTCGCCCAGTAGTCCAGGTTAACTCCACGACAGCCGCGAGAGACGAGGTCGATTCTGCGCGAGATAGAGGCGTCCAAGAAGGGAAGCGGGAGAGGGATGCGCGGAAGAACACGCGACGTGATCTCCCGGAGTGGTTCAAGGTAGGCGTGTAGCGAGCAACCGGCCACAGAAGTCGTAGAAGATATTGAGGAGTCTGAGTTGACAGAAGAGGTGTCCGATAAACTTCCAGTTGAATGGAATGTAAGTGAGAATGGTTGTGGCTGCGGCTGTGGCGCAGGTGTGTGGTTACGCGTGTACTTTGGTTCCAACGCGTCCGAGTCAATAATGGCGTGCCGTGTCCTTGAGCATATCGCGATAGCGTTTTCACCCTCAATGAGGGCAGAGAGTAGGAAGGTTGGGTAGCGTGAGAGGGAGAGGTGATGCATTGCGGCAGCAGAGGAGGACAAAGAAGCGGGAACTTGAAGGTCGAGCCTTGGGGAAATGTCGTGGAAGCGGTTCGAGCAATATGCACCAGTGAGAGTGTTGTGGTGGTGAACGCGAGACGAGGGTATATATGCCGCCTAGTCGTCAATCGGAGGAACAGAGTGATGAGCGAAAGATGCGAAGGAGAGCTTTGAGGCAGCCAAAGGTTGTGTGGCCAGAACAACGGCGCCTAGGTGTGACGGGCCGTGGCTTTCGCCTCTCGGTGGCACCTCAATCGAACCTTAGCAGACTAAGAGTTAGCGAGAAAGGTCGCGCGGCTAGTGGCAAAGCGTGTAGCTTGAGTCAAGCTAGAGGCTATGCCATGCCAATATACCGGAGATTCAACTCAAGGTTGGTGTATGCTACATGCCTACGTTGATTTTATTCTGTGTGGTGACTTTGCAGTGTTTCACCATGCGAGTTTGCTTTCAAATGAGGCATGTGAGTGTTTGCGAGTTTCTCTGACTGTTATGAAATGATGATACGGCTGACTAGGCGTGGTCTGCGACGAGGGATGACTGAGCGTTGATACAAGGATCACAAGACGTGAATTGACGTGTCGATACAGAGCACAACTCCGTTCATACAATATGAGCTGCGGGCAAGATGGTAACAGAGCCTGCGAGATACTGTGCAACTCAGAAGCGAGCATGATCACCACATACCTCTTTTCCACCTTTTAAATGCTCGTTGGGCTACGCCGCCGCCAGTCCCAATGAGAGAGTATGCTGCCCCTAGCCATCAACCTGCCCAGGGTATACTCACCCCAATCGTAAGACGCCCTTCGGATCAAAGCTGAACATAATGACTGGTATGCCGTCTCGTTGTTATTGGCAGCGGAAACGATGCGTGGCTGCAGATGCATCCAGAGTAAAATGAAGAGCACAAAATAGCAGGCCACTTTTCAGCATGATAATCCGGGCTGAGTGCTCGAGGAGAAAGAGGTGATGGTGGAAGTGGAAGTGGAAGTGGAAGTGGAGATGGAATTGGAAGAACAGGGAAGGAATTCGACTCGTGTCCTCACCGTGATGTGACGCAGCACCGTTACTGACGCGTGACGTAACGCAATACGCTAGCCCACCGTGACCTTCATCCTCTTTCCTCCTCCTTCTCCTCCTCCGCATCTTCTTAAAGAGCGCTGCTGAACCTCGGTTCATTGTCTGACTCTGAGGCTTGGTGGCGATATATGTCTGATGGCTCAGACCTAGACTCGGTTCTCAGCGACTCCAGCCTTCCCGAAGTTGCTGAAATTCTGGCACGAAGCAGCAGCAGCCAACGAAAGCAGGAATCGCCGAGACACTCTCCTGAGCCATCCATGACCTTTAGAAACATGACTACAATCTCCGAAAGCACGTCGCTTACCTCCCTAGCCGAGAGTGCGACCCCAAAATTGGAGCCCATCGTCGCAGAGCAGCTGCCGGAGACTCTTGCGAAGCTACCACCGCAGACCCCTGCGAAGCCCCCGCCGTGTAGCCCACTCAAGACGCGCAGCTCGTTGCGCAAGAGCAAGCAAACAACAGCATCAGCTAGCACGCCTTCTGCAACTAGCTCTGGAACGAGCGGACGGACGCGTTCCTCTCGGAAGACAGAGAACGACGCTTCCACCTCTCGGCCGGCGAGCAGCTCTGGAGGCAAAGGAAAGCGAGGGCATGACGTTATGGAAGGATCTTCGCAATTCCCTGAAGGCGGACGGCCTCTTACGCAGTGAGTACCTTACTTGTACGCGGTGTAGACGTTTTCCGACATCTCCAGACCGTCTAAACGTGCGCGTCGTGCCACGCAACTCCCCGCCCCACCTGCGTCGCAGCCTCCCCCGAGGCCCGTCCCAGTCACGCCCTCTCAGAGACCCTCTTCGTCAGCTGCTTCCTTCGCAATCCCTCTCTCTACGCGCAAGGACAAAGGCAAGCAAAAAGCGGTTATACGCCAGCGAAGCACGAATTTCTGGCACCTCGATGGATCTGTAGTCGTGCAAGTCCGAAACACGCTCTTCAGGCTCCATAGGTCGCGGCTCGCTCAGCAGTCCGAGTACTTCGGAGCGTTGTTCAGGGAGGACGAAAAGTAAGTCACTTGCGCGTACGAATCATGTTACGACACTGACAGTCCGCGGGGAAAGGGCGAGCGCGATCGCTGCAGAGGAAAAAGATGTCGTAGATAGCTGTCCGGTCTATGTCGCGAAAGGTGTCAGCGTGCTGGACTTTGAGAGGTTACTTGCAGCTCTCGATGCTGGAGTGTACGTATGCCAGCTATCTAGCGGGTTTTTTTCCGCTTACATGACCCACAGCTCATACGCCATCAAGCCACCGCCGTTCCCGGTGCTGGCGTCCCTGCTACGTGCAGCCCACGCGCTCCAGTTTGACAACATCTTCTCCTTCGCCACTCATCTCCTCCGTGAGATGTGGCCGCAAGACATCGCCCGGATTCCGGACGAACCACGACTCTATGCGCTAGAGACCGTCCTCGTCGCGCAGCAATGCGACGTCCCAGAAGTGCTCAAACCTGCGTACTACGACCTCCTTCGCAAGCCGACCTTCGGCCAGGACCTCACTGTCTATGTCCACGCCGAATCGTCTAATGCGTCCTCTGCACTCGACATCGCAACCGCCGAGGACGAGGCGAACGCGCCACGCGCGCGGCTCGCGGCGTCCGACATGGTGCGGCTGCTCAGCGCGAAGGAGGCGCTCGCGAAAGAGTGGTTCGCGCTCATGTGCGCGGCGCCGCTCCCGTCCGCTTTTCCGTGCCCGAACGCCGCGCACGCGAACGACAACAGCGTGCGGATCGACCGCCAGAAGGAGGCGCAAGACTGTGCGAAGGCGCGTAAGGCGGACGGCACGCAGTGGACGGCGCGACTGATGCAGAGCGGGGTGTTCGAGGTGGGCATGCGGGACGTCCTGCTCGGACTTGAGAGGCTCGCGGAGGTGGATTGGCAGGGTGTCGGGTACTGTGTCGGGTGTGTGGGTGAGAGAAGGCTCGCATGGAGCGACATGAGGGAAAGGTTGTGGAAGAGGTTGGATGTGCTGCTCGGGTTGAAGGGCGAAGACGAGGATTGAGTGCTGCTGCCAGTGAGTGCTACTGAGTTGTGCATCATTATGATAACTCTGTGATCTTTGTTCTGCTGAATTTTCCCGTCGAAGACAGTCATATTAGCGAGGTACGGCGATAGCATATCTCCTGCGAGATCACGTTAATCCCGGTTTGCGTCGTCAGCATTCACACTGCCTGGAAGTGCTAATCGCACTGCAGGAATTTGAGTTCATGTGCTTGTCTACGCCGTTTAGTGGCGCGACGGTACTGCTAACGCCTATCTCCGTGTCGTCTGTCCAGGAAGCAGACAGGTAGCAGGCATGCTCTACCAGCGGCAGAAACGACATTTCAGTTCAGTGCGGTGACCAGGCGGCGACCATGGCACATGGAGGCGAAGGGCGTGCGATCTTCCACGACGAGTCTGACCAAGAGGCGGAAGTGCGAAGCAAGAGACATACGTATGCGCAGGCGAAGGGGTGAGCCGCTGACTGACCTGCGCCGAGCTCACTGATTTCCTCTGCTCTATAGTGTGCTGCAGGGGACCAGGGTGAGTGCTTCATCGAGGCACACAGGACATGTTCTCACCTGGCTCGGTCTTTGTTTAAATACGAGTTGCAACTTGCCAAGGTGTGCGCTTGCAGCTTGCCTCAGTACGATTGGCAGAGCTCTCTCAATGTGTCACGTAATCTGCGTCACGAACGTCCACGACCTCCGGTTCAGACTGGAACGCTCTGCGCCGATTCCGTGTCGAAGTGACGGGTTAACGGAATCTTTGGAATCCAGGTTTCCTCAGACTTTCACTACGGACGCAGTTGCGCCGGATAGCGCTATTTTGGGACTCCGTTGGCTAGTATACTTAAGGTTCGCTATGTAGGTCCTCCCAGTTCCACCAGGTTCCACCACTACTCCTACTCTCCTCGTCGTCTCTCCTGCTAAGATCGAATAGTCTCAAGTACGATGGAAGCTGTTGCTACCCTTCCCGATATTGAAATCACTGAACTCCATGTTCTCGTTAACCTTAGTAAGTCTCGTTTCCCTTTAACTACCGTGAGATATATTCGACGCACCCTACCACAGCTCGTGATGCTTTCATGCCATTCCTCGAGAAACGGCGCGAAGAGATCGAGAGCTACCCACAGCGCACTTTTAAGTTCGGGAACACTGACAGACACCAGGTACGCTGTCGACAATATCCGTGGACGATCGCACAGCACTTCTAACTATATCGCCTCTCAGCTCGATGTGTACTATCCGGAAACCAAGGCGATTCCTAACGAGAAGATTCCCGTCCTTTTCTTCGTGTACGGAGGTGGGTTCGTCAGGGGTGACCGCAAGCTCGCAGCTCCCTACAACCTCGGTTACACCAATCTCGGGGTGTTCTTTGCCCAGCGCGGGTGAGTCCAGCATTTTCACTCGATTGTCAGCTCTACAACTGACCGGCTCTAACACCGACAGGATCCTCACCGTGATTGCGGACTACCGCCTCGTCCCGCACGTTAAGTTCCCGCAGCCGGTCGAGGACGTCCGTGACGCGATCACCTGGTTCTCCTCGAACTCGAACACCGTTCTCGCCGCAGCCCCCGTCGGCGCCGGCGACTTGAGCAAGGCCACGTTAGGGAAGATCTTCGTCATGGGCCACTCGGGGGCGCGAACCACATTACGACGCTCTTCCTCTCGCCGACGATCATCCCGGCCAGCTCGCCCATTCGCGCCAAGCTAGGCGGTCTTATCCCCCAGGGTGGGCCGTACCGGTTCTCGTTCGAGAGGCTGGACCTGCCGCCCGGGGTCCTCGAGGCGTACTACGGCTCGCAGGAGGCGACGTTGGCGAACATGCCGGTCACACTGCTCGAGAAGGCGGACAAAGAACTTCTGGACAGCCTCCCCGAGGTGTTCATGCAGTGGAGCGAGAACGAGCCGGGAGAACTCCTGCAGATCAATAAGGACTTCCAGAAAGCGTTGGAAAAGACGACGGGGAAGACGGTCAAGTATGAGGTGATGGAGGGACATAACCATTTCAGTCCCCACTGGGCTCTGCTGAGCGGCGAGGGAGAGCAGTGGGGCGAGTCGGTTGCTGAGTGGATCAAAGCCAGGGTCTGAGACGTTCAGCTCGTTGAAAGGAATGCCGCGTCTCTTTCAGCAGTATCCCAGGTATGTTGGCACTACTTTTATTCTCTACGGAAGCATCACTTACAAATGATACTTGAACAAACTACGCCCCAAACAATCTACTATATAGTTACTGGATCCTACAAATTGTACTTAGGGAGGATTTTAGCGCACACATGGATTGACTCGATGGAAATGGCGAACAATAGCGACGAGCGTGCGCGTCTGCGCAGTGAGCCGGGAACAGACGCCGGAATCAAACCAGAACATGAACACTCACCCTCCTCTTCATCGCTACCACCATCGTATTCCTCTCACCACACCACGCTACTTCCTATATAGCGACATGGGTCCTTCACCTCTCTGGATCCGTATATCACGCTCCAGATTCCTCGACACATTCTGGCCTAAAGTTGAAGCTCCTACCCCCGGGTCGACTGATTACAGGGAGAAGCCACGGAGGGCTTCTCGCATCTTAGACTCTAAATTTCAACGCATAGTGAAGGACATACAAGGGTCCGTCATCCCGACAGAATCTTTCGTGCGTTTTCTAGCATACTCGAGCACTCGTCTGTGCTAACCATACCTTAACCACCCTGCACACAGACGCGTTACATCAACGACGGGAGGCTAGCGCCAGGATTCAAGCTCACTCTAGACCAGGGTACGCCTACGGAATATCCTCAAGAACGATGGGCCTCTCTGGAGCGCGATATCAAGACGAAACCGGACTGGGCCAAGCTGAAAGTGCTTGTCCGCTTCTGTGCATTCGATCCCTTCCGCGAACTCGACAGCTATGAGAGGACCGAACATAATACAGATGATGGTAATGATACAGATCGCAAGTCCATCCTCGAAGACATTCAAGCCAGGGTACAGGACCGATTCGTCGACCAACATGTCACCGCGGTCTTTGTTGTCATCGTCCACGAATCGAGTTTACGACTTACTCGAACGGACCGGGCGGGAATGCTGCTGACCGAAAGGTCCGACTACCTTAAGAGCTCTGAACTGCTCCCGGGTTTGTTCTCTCGCATTTCGGCGCTCACGGACGAGCAGCTCGGCTGGGACCCAACGGTCACTGCCGTCCTTCCAGGATCTCCCGACCACACCCTCATGGAGAGTCTACGAGCAGCGCGTCACGACGACTTTCCGGTGGAAGAGGGCTCCGTCGTCGAAGGAGACGTAGACGATCCTTCCCGCACCTTCGTCTTCGCACGCAAGCTCTACGACAGGAGTCTGTCGACCTCCAAGGCACGTTGGAGGCTGTCCATCCCTCGCGAAGACGGCAGCTCTCACGACTTTCTCGTCGGCCGTCCGTTCAACAGACGGACGGATTGCCAACGGAATGGGCGTGCATATATCGCGGTTGACTGCGAGACAGGCGGCTTCGTGTTTCTGAAGGACGCTTGGCGGTTCACGCACGACGATCCGGTGCGGTTGCGTGAAGGTCAGGCACTCGCGCTGTTGAATCAGGCTCGGGTGCCACACGTACCGACACTCGTATGTGAAGCCGACCTTCCTGGCCAGTCCGCCAGGACTCCAGGTTTTCACCCGCACGCTCTTTTTCAGGGAGCCACATCATCTGAAGCCGACGATGTCACGGATGATGACATAGCATTCGCGATCGAGGATGACTACGAACACGGTTCCCTGTGCCCAATGCACCACTATCGGTTCGCCGTCCGAGAGCTCTGTGTAGACCTGCGGGAGAACTTCAAGTCGGGATCTCAACTACTGGCGTTGTTGAAGGACCTCATTGTCGGTAAGTGTATCGCAGTCGTTTCACTGTGCTGCGTGTTTCGCTAACTGATCCCATTGTAGCTCATGCCGGAGCAGCTACTCTCCATGAATTCCCGATGTTGCATGGCGACATCAGCCGCGGGAACTGCATGATCCATCCAAGGCTCAGGATGGTTTCTCCAGGCATTCATGTCGTTCAGTGGGAGGGGATGCTCATTGACTGGGAGCTCAACACTCCACTTCCCGACGCGGAGGTGAACATCGAGAGTGCCCATGGCAAACAAATGGTGAGTCTGCGCATCTTATCGCATCTTACCCATCTTTCTGACCGACAAACCTCTGTGCTTGCTCGTTTATAGAAGACATGGCAGTACGCGTCTGTCGCATACTGCCAGAGGCCATTGGGGAAGAGACTTGCCATCGCGGACGACATGGAGTCCTTCCTCTGGCTGACCGCCTCTATCGCTTTCCGCTTTTTACGGAGCAACCTCACAGTCAATGCGGTCCGGATCTTCTTGAACGACCTCAACAGGGTTGAATACGACTACACCGACTGCCGCTGGCTTGTCTCTGCGGTCAGGCACCGCACAATCATGGCGGGCAAGCTCTGGGGCGGCTTATTCACACTCGTGCTACAAGGTCAAGACGCGGACGGCAAGCTCGTCAATAGCCCCATGAACGACTTCTTCATGGAGCTCGCACATCTATGCCGCGCGGTCTACCTTCGGGACCACAATCCCGAGGGCCACACGATGGAGTTCTGCCCGCGCAGCTGGGACCCGTTCGCCCAGCCACCCCCAGTCAAGAAGCTCGTTGACTGCGAGACTCTGGCGAGGAAGCTCGACAGCCACATGGCGGTGCTAGCTCTCATCGACGATTTACTGAACAGGGAATGGCCAGTGAGCGACTACGTCGGCGACCAGCGACTCATGGCGGAGGCGGGACCCTGCTTGACCTCTTACCACCACCTTCAGATTTCTTCCCACGCTCCAACCTTACAGGGGAGGTTGTCGCGTGTGGACTCTTCTGGCTAACTGGTACTAGGTAGTTACTTTACGAACTTCTGGGCAACACCTTCTCGACTATGACCGGGAAGACTCAGTTCGGACACTCGCAGCCGTCGGGAACAGCGGCGGAGAGGCTTCGACAAGTGACAGGCGCCGGGGCCAGCGCAACGGCGCCTACGGCGACGACGAGAAGAAAGGCAAAGACGGTGGCGACGCTCACGCACCAGCAACTCTTCAGCGAGGCCGAGAAGCAGCTACCGGACCTGGAGGCGGCCCTCGCCTTCCTACGCAGGCACACGCTGGTTCCCGAAGGCGACTCCGCCATCTCAAGCTCGGCACTGACGACGGGGCTGCTGCATCTCGCCCTGTCGGCGCCGGCCGCCGAACTCGCACGAAAAAGCCTCATCGCCTTCGCATACCTCGCGGACGCAGCCTTCAACAAGAAGCTAGATGGAAATTTGGTGTCGGGAGTCGCAGAGCGGATCGAGTCGCAGCTAACGCTCAGGCTAGACGAACACGTAGAAAAGGTGGAGTACGAGATGGCGACGGGGACGGAGGGCATGGAGGCGGCCATGAGGGAGATGAAGCAGAGTACGGGGCAGCTCAGGGAGGCTTGCAAGAAGCTGGAGGCGGCGGAGGCGGCTCTGACGGGAGTGCGGGAGGAGATCCTCCAGTCAAGGGCCTCGGGGCTGGCAGGCGGTACGTCCCTCAACGCTCCCCCTCTCATCACGCTGGATGCCGCTCCCGTGCGAACACGGCGGGCGGTGGACCTCGCGGACTTGCTCCAGCGACAAGTTCTCGTCCGCGGGGTCGCGCTGAAGGATCAGGGCGGGAACCCGCTATCCGACCGGGAGGCGCTAGAGCGGGCGCGACAAGCTGTCGACATGATGGCGGGCGAAGGCTTGACACCCCCGAAGGACGCCGCCTTCGACACCGCCAAGATTCAACGGTACGGCGACCTCGTCCTCACCTCCGCCACTCGCGACATGGCCAGGTGGCTCGCCAATCCCAACGTCAAGGCGTCGTTCACTCGCAAGATGGGCACGGCGGCAACGATCGTCGCCCGCACATACCAGCTCGTCGCAGAGTACGTCCCGGTGGAGTTCGACCCAAGTAGCGCGCAAGAACTGCGCAAGGTCGAACAGGCCCACGACCTCCGCGACGGGGCCATCGTTCAAGCCGAATGGATCAGAGCAGTAGAGAAGCGTTACCCGGGGCAGAGGCGGGCGTTTTTGAAGCTGACGTTCAACAGCGTCGACCAAGCGAACCTCGCCCTCAAGGGCCTCACTTTTGCAGGACGCAGAGTCATCGTCAGGCGCGACATCAAGGAGCCGTGCCGTTGCCTCAACTGCCAAGGGTACGATGGCCATCTGGCGCGGGACTGCCCCACCCGCCACGCAGTTTGCGCGAACTGTGCCGGCCAACACGCCACCCCACAATGTATGATCAAGGACCCCGCGCTCTACCGATGCGCGAATTGCGACGAAGAGGGACACGCGGCATGGGATCGCGCGTGCCCCACGTATAGAAGAAAGGTACGCGACTTTGCTGCACGTCGCGCTGACACAGGCTTTAGATTCTTCGTCACGAACGACCCGTCCACCTGGATCACCGACGACGACGCCCTTGCTCGCGCTCCGCCACCGCCGTCGCTCTGGGAGCACATAGCACATCGATTCCCAGCGGACCCAGCAACTCAGGGACCACGGCAGGCCAACATCGACACGTTCTTCGGCGCCCCGCCTCGGGACCCGCCGCCCGCCACGTACTAATCACCCCGCCCGCCCCACTACTACGCATCTGGCAGCAAAACATCAACAAGTCCCTCGACGGGCAGCTGGAGCTCCTTCACAGTGCCTCCCCGACGGACTACGACATCATCGCTATTCAAGAACCTTACCTGGACCACCTCAAGAACACGCGCAGCACGGCGCACTGGAGGGTGGTGTACCCGGCCGTCCGCGACAGGGATACCGCCGGGCGGACACGCTCTGTCCTCCTCATCAACGCACGCATCTCTACTAACACATGGACCCCCGCCAGCGTCCCGCACCCAGACATCACCGCAGTCTCCATCAAGACGAACGGAGCGACGGTGCACCTGTTCAATCTTTACGTGGACGGCGCGCAGGACACCGCTGTACACGCAGCCACGAGGGCGGCTCGCGCACTCGCTGCAGCAGGGGAGGGCGAGCACCATACGGTCTGGTTGGGGGATTTCAACCGTCACCACCCAAGCTGGGACGATCCAACCAACCACCAGCTCTTCTCCCGGCAGAACCTGGTGCGTGCGGAACTGCTGATTAACAGGGTCGCTGATCTGGGAATGGAGATGGCCCTTCCTCCGTCCCTGGCGACCCTCGAGGCCATGAATTCAAAGTCCCGCACCCGCCCTGACAACGTATTCTGCTCGGAGGCCCTGCTGGAGTGCCTGCGATCCTGCAGGGTCGCCGAGGAGTTACGCCCGATACTCACTGACCACTTCCCCATTCTCACAGTGTTCGAGTTGCCGACGGAAGTAGCCCCCCCACGGGCTCGGCGCGACTTTCGCAAAGTCGACTGGGCTGAATTCGAGACGACACTCGCGTCGAAACTGGGCGCCCGGGACCACGCCGGCGACATCACGACGACGCGGGGGTTCGACGACGCTCTCGACGGGCTCATGACCGACCTGCAGGCCACAGTGGAGGAGCACGTTCCGCTCGCTCCTGACACCCCCTTCGCGAAACGGTGGTGGTCGACAGAGTTGACCAAGATGCGCAAGGAGAAGGAAAGGCTGGGGAAGGTGTCACACCAGCACCGGGGCACTCGCACGCACCCCTCGCACGCTGAGTACAGGCGATACCGGAATCGTTATACTGACGCGATACGCACAGCGAAGGGCGACCACTGGAAATCCTGGATCGACTCAGTCGACGCAAGGACGATCTGGGACGCTAACCGTTTTCTCAAGACAGGCTCTACGGATGGGGGTCGCTCGCGCATCCCCCCTCTCAACGTCGTCGGCCAGGGCGGGCAGCAGAAGGTCGTCACCTCGAACGCTGACAAGAGCGAGGAGTTTTACAGCTCATTCTTCCTCCCCTCGGGCAACGTGCCGGTCCCGGGAGGCCCCTACCCGCCCCCGAAGTTTGCTTTCCGTCCGATCACGGACGAGCAAGTGCGACGAGCTATCAAGTCGCTCCGCTCCTTCAAGGCGCCGGGACCCGACACAGTCCCGAACGAAGTGTACAAGCACTGCGTCGACACGCTGACCCCAGTGCTGGGACGGCTCTTCCGAGCAACGTTCGCCCTCCAGTACTACCCCGACCGTTGGAAGCTTTCGGATACAGTTGTGCTCAAGAAGCCAGGGAAGTCGGACTACACGGTGACCAAGGCATGGAGGCCGATCGCGCTACTCAACTGCGCATCGAAAATCCTCTCGCGGTGCGTAGCGGATGTACTAGTTTTTGAAGCTGAACGACACTTGCTCCTAGCCAACTACCAGTTCGGCGGGCGTGCAGGACGCACGACGACCGACTCCATCCACCTCGTCACGAAGACTATCAAGGACGCATGGAGGCAGGGCAAAGCCGCATCGGTCGTGTTCCTCGACATCAAGTCCGCTTTCCCGGCGGCCGTCCCCGAACGACTCTTCCACAACCTGCGAATGCGGGGGATCCCGGCGGAGTACGTCGACTGGCTGCGAGCCAAGCTGGATGGCAGGAAGACGCGCCTGAAGTTTGACGATTTCGAGTCGGAACTGTTCGAGATCGAGAGCGGCATTGATCAAGGCTGCCCGCTCTCGGTCATCCTCTACGCGTTTTATAACTCTGACCTCATAGACAGCGCGCGGACCAAGGGCGGCGAGCTAGCGGTGGGATCGATGGACGACGTCGCGCTCGTCACGACCGGCACCACCTTTGCGGACTGCCATCACAAGATCAGGGACTTCCTGGAGCGCCCCGACGGCGGCAACGACTGGTCCCTCACTCACAATTCCGCCTACTCCCTGGACAAGTTCGGTCTGGTAAACTGCAAGGCGCTCATCAAAACAAGAGGGCCCGATCTGCGACTGTCCGACGGTACAGTAGTGCCTGCCGCAGCTTTCCACCGTTTTCTAGGGGTCCTAGTGGACCAGAATCTCAAGTTTCGCGAGCAGACGGCGCTCGCGCACTCGAAGGGCGCGAAGTGGGTTGCGCTACTGCGCCGACTCGCGAACACTCGCAATGGTCTTACGATGGGGATCGTGCGGCGGCTGTACTTGGCAGTCGTCGTCCCAAGCATGCTGTACGCGTCTGACACTTTCCTCACACCAGTTCGCAGGCTCGGCGGCCAGAAACGCAAACACGGTTCAGTCGGCAACATACGGCGACTCGCTCGAGTACAGCGACAAGCACTTCTGGTGATGACAGGCGCGCTTCGATCCACGGCCACAGACGCCCTTGAGGCGCACGCCAATCTTCTCCCCTTCGATCTCCTAGTAGACAAGCTGGCGCACCGTGCGGCAGTGCGACTGTGCTCCCTTCCCCGTACTCACCCGCTCGCAGCTCACGTGCAGAAGGCCGGCCGGAAGCTCGTCCGCCGCCACCGCTCCGCTCTCCACGAGCTCCTCGACGCTTACAAGCCCTTCCTCGACTACAGGCTGACTGAACGCGCACAGCCGGCACGCCTCCACCCGCGATGGACCCCGAAGCACCGAGTCCGCGTCATCAAAGGTCGGGAGAAGGCGATCAAGGACGACCCCAAGTGGGCGAGACACGGCGCGTATCGGGTCTACACGGACGGTTCGGACGTCGACGGCGGGGTCGGCGCAGCGGCCCTCCTCTACACGCCGGGGCGTAGACGCCCCAAGGTGCTCCGGTATCACCTTGGTCCCTCGACGCGGCACACCGTCTATGAGGCGGAGATCGTCGCCACTGTCCTCGCCCTGGTCCTCCTCTCGGCAGTACGTGCGCCCATGAAGCGGGCATCAATCGCGCTAGACAACACGGCCGCCATCCAAGCCACGGAGCTGCGCTCCGTGGCCCCGGGCCGCTACCTTACTGACATCTTCCACAGTTATGTCAAGAAGCTGTTGACCGCACGCCCAGGACTGAGGCTCACACTCCGGTGGGTCCCCGGGCACGAGGATGTAGGAGGAAACGAGGCTGCGGACGAGGCTGCGAAGGAGGCGGCCGCCGGCCGCTCGAGCCCGCCGAAGGCCCTCCCCCGCGAACTGAGGAGGCCCCTGCCGCTCAGCATCTCAAGAGCGCGCCAGAATTACGCGCAGGAGCTGGAGCGTATAGCCCGGGAACGCTGGCGCGCATCAAAACGGGGCACCCGCATGGCGCGAGTGGACGGCAAGCTGCCGTCCAAGAAGTATCTCACGCTGACAGTCTCTCTACCTCGCAGGCACGCCAACCTCCTCCTCCAGCTCAGAACCGGGCACATCCCGCTCTACACGTACTTGGAACGGATCGGAAAATCGCTAACGACAACCTGCCCAGCGTGCGAGGAGGCCCCGGAGACCGTCGCCCATTTCCTTCTGCACTGCCCCGCTTACGCCTTCCATCGCGCGGTCCATTTCGCCCCGCTCGGCTTCTCTGGCCGCACCCTCAAGATCCTCCTCAACTCGAACGATGGCCTCCGCCCGCTTTTCGCATACATCAACGCCACGAACCGCTTCCGGAGGACGTTTGGGCAGCTACCGACGCTGCGCGACGACGAGACATGAGAAGTAGCCCGGTTTTGCGACTTGACACGTAGCTGACCTGCTGCTCACAGCTCGGACCATGCAAGCAATCCATACGCAGAGGAGTCGACGCTGCTGCCACGATCGGGGACACCCTCGGGAGTGGCAGCAGCGGCGGCACTAGGAGACGGAGCCCTTCTTTCTCTTTCGCATCTTTCTTTTCCGGCCACGGCGCGCACTGTCCCTCTGTCCCGGGGATGGTGGAGTTATGACGGGGGGCGGGGTAACCGCACCTCGTATCCCGCCTGCAGAAGAGACAGAGATCCAGGAGCGCATGTACGCTACCCATAGACTGCCGTGGGTTTATAAGCCATTGCCCTACCACTCGATGGTCGGGGGCTGTGGGGGCAGCGCGCGTCGGGGGGCCGTTTATTTATGTCTCTATCTCATTTATGCTACTCATCTCTTGCCCTCCCTACAGTACTACCAGGCTACGGCCGACCACCACCTATATCTAATGGCCATAGTCGTTGCGCCTCGACCGTCACTCCCACCCCCCTGCTTCTGCTCCGAGATTTACACTGGCATTGGACAATAGCGTAGCTACCTTGTATCGTACTGCCTACCATAGGGCTTGGCCCTCGCGGGCGGTAAACCAGGATTACAAACAAACAAACAAACATGGCGGAGGCGCCGCTTGCTGCGGTCCAGGAAGACAAGGAGAACAGACCGGTCAAGCCTGCTAAGGCTGCCAAGAGCAAGAAGAAAGCGGTTCGTGCTCCTGCGGCCAGGAGGAAGAAACGCGGGGCAGCTGCGAAGAAGCCCGCGCTTCCGGGAAGATCTCCAGTCGAGCCTGCAGATCCCCCGCCGGGCTCGGAGAACGCGGGAGAGAACCCTCTCAAGCGTCGGCGGAATCCTTTACGTCAATGTCACAGAGGGAATGTAGCCGCTCAGTCTGAGGAGCGACCTGCTAAGCGTCGTCGTCAATGAGTTCTGATAGCGGTCAGCGTTCTGTTCTGCCTTCATGTTGCTCGGGCTGTTCATTGTACTATCCATACCCTGATCCCTTGGCGATTCTATACCAGGTTCCGTAGCCATTTTCCTGCATAAAAGGCGTACACAAATGTATCGTTTGATCCCATTGATATCGAGTCCTACCCTTTTGTCACCATGAGTACGAATATGATCCCATGGAAAGGACGCGGAGACAACGCACCCACTGACACTGTAGATGACTGTCATAATCGTAAGATGTCACAAAGTGCTCGCCACACGACCGGAGTGCTTCGGATCACCGCCTTTCTTTATGCTCGCCACACCGCATTCTCCCATGTCGACCTGGACGGCGGTCGCGTTGACGCGCCCGAAGAACTCGGCCTGGTGGTTGGTGAGCGCGTCCATCGCTTCGAGTGCGATGTTGAACGTCCCGGGGCCCGCGTGGTCGATTGCGAGCACCCTGATCGTAGCCTGTCTGAACGCGAGCTCCCAGCAGGACCCACACCCGGGCGCATCGAAGCCCGTGACGTTGAACGAGCCCCCGATGAACGGGAACCGCGGGAGCGCGCCAAACGTCGTGAAGTCTGTGCAGCACAGCAGATGCCGAGCACGTAGGATGCGTGCTCTTGTGAGGATGGGTATTTTATGCTAGAAAGACGACGTACTACTCGCGATGAGATCTTCTGAGCACGAGACGGTATTGGTCGATTGGTCGGCCATGTCGTACGCAGGGTCGAAAGAGACGGAGACATCAAAGACCTGGGAGAGTGCAGCACGGATAGAGAACGCGACGACCGCGAGGGCAGAGAGCTTCAAGTTCATCGCTGCGGACAGTGTGCGAGGCCAGTGGAGAGGGAAGGGGGTATGTAGGCTCAGGCTGCCGCACGCTGGGATCTGGACGGAGAGGGGGCATGCATTTATAGCCGCGGAGCGAGAACCGCGGTGGAGCTCTTCAAGAACAGAAAGTCCAGGAGCTCGTGGGCGTGGCGCGTGACGAAGGAAGGAAGACTGGTCGCGCTGGATAGACCGGGTCAGAAGAAGGCGAGCAGAATGGCAATACCGCGTGTGCCGTGCCAAAGAACTTGATACATCCAGGGCGAGGAACCGATGGGAGCGCATCCCAGAGAGCGGACTTGTCCGTGCCCGTGGCATCCGTCGTTCGGACAGTACAGAGCGCATCATATAGCCGTAAGCAGGGTGAGAGAGGAACTGGTAGAAGAACGCCGCATGTCTGTCAGGTGACTGAGACGGCGAAAGGAAGGTTTTTGAGCAGTGTCGAACTGCATTCGATAGACCCGAAGCGACGCCGAGTTGTCATATCCGCCCATACTAGTGATGAGCCTCGAAGAGAGGTGATGACGGTGCAGCACCTTTGACCCCGAACGAAGTTGTGGTGCCATTCAGACGGAACGTTTCAAGACCCCAATCGACATAAGATTTGATGTCGGACTCAGTAAATATATCAGCATGAGCATGCTCTCCTGGAATCTGTCGAGGTTGGTATGATGCAAGCTCTGTACACGGGCAATAAGAGTACTACGCACCTACACACGATCATAGCCATCGTTGCCAACAGTACCGTAAGGCAAGATTGCGCTTACATGGCATATTTTACTTTTAAGACTCACCGTACATACTATCTTCGGTGAGACGCATAGACGTATCTCGTAGGAGATAAAAGCGACTTGAGGAGGATGAACGACATGATGCAGCGTGTTTGAAAGATGCCAGCTCACCGTACGTAGGCTGAGTGTTGAGTTTGCCTCTGGCAGGTCGAACTTGAAGTATACCGTGGCCGGAGGACTGTGCGTATGGCGTAAGTAGACAAGCAATGATATAAAGCAGCCAATTGTCACCAACCCCGCGAGATCATACCCGCGAGGAAATACTAGTGGTACCGGTGATAGGGCTAGAGTCAGTGGGCGCTAGCTCCGTAGTACTACTAGTTTGTTAGTGTGAAGATTAGATTAGATTAAATTAGATTTCTTCCTGAGGACTAGGAGCGCAGCCGACTTGTCGGACAGTGAGATGAATGCCTGGTTGATCGAGTTGCGAAGCGTTGAAAGCTCAAATAGAATGTCGTGATATACGAGTTATCCTGGGAGCTCACAAGAAGATGGATGAAATACAGGAAGACGTCCATCCGCGCCACAATGCGCGACAATTGTTCAAGACGCTGAGCCAAAACACGCAGACCGGTAAGTAGGTACCGTGTGTATCTGTCAGCCAGCAACATCAGGTAGGAGGCTTCTTCTTGCTCTCGTCAACCCCACACTCTAGCACATCCACCTGCGTCGCAGACACCTCGACACGCCCGAGCTGGATCGCTTGGTTGTTCGTGAGCATGTCCATCGCCCCCCGCGCGATGTTGAATCCGCTGCCGGCGGTATCTATCGCGAATACGCGGATGCTTTTTCCGTTGCGGCTGAGCTCCCAGCAGGTCCCACATCCGTCCGACCCTTGGCCTGACACGACGAACGCGCCCCCGATGGACGGGAAGTGGGGGATCGACCCGAAGGTGGTGAATCCTAGTACGCGAAATGTTCAGCAGACAGGCACAACACGACAGCTTGGGAGAGGGCCGCACGCACCGATCGTGGCTAGGCCGTCGGGGCCGCCGCCACATGCGGAGTCCATCACTGGGATGTTGGGGTTGTCGTACACCTCGGAATAGGTGACGGTCGTTTGCACAGTCTGAGCAAGCGCGACAGGGAGCGCTACGAGAGCGGCCACGCAGGCGAGGGAGAGTAGCTTCATCGCGGTGGGCTGCGCGGGAGAGACAGAGGCGGCTGGCGGGAGTGGGGCCTGCAGTCGAGGGCTGCGGGAAGGGTGCATTTATAATCTAACGGCGGGACCGTCAGAACGCGTTGGAAGCAGGGAACATCGGGGGCACCGCGAGAGAATGCCGCGGGCGTGGCGCGAGTCTGCCACAGAAGCCTGATCGCCTGCGATGGGCCCGGCCAAGACTCAGAAGAAGGAGACGTACATGGTAAGGCCGCGTGTTCCGTGTCCGAGGACTGAATATATCCAGGGCAAGGGACAGATGGGCGCGTCATGGAGAAGACGTGCGTCGTTTGTGGACGGTACACCCGTCGTTCTGGAGAGTGCAGGACGCCCCACGTATTGATAGCGTCAAGCCAGACAACAGCCAGGGTGAGAACTTCTCGTCGAGGGAGCGCCGCATGACGGCCAGGATCCAGTGACCAATACGCGAGATGGGAGGCTTTTGAGTGGTTTTGGATGGCCCCGAGGCGCCGCCGAGTCGTCATCTTCGCTTACAGTGTCGAACTTCGAGCAGCGTGCCAGAGCGGTTCATCCTCGTTGGTACCGAGCGAAGTAAGGGTGCCTATTGAACAACGCAGGGCGTAGATGCCGGGTTCTAACAGGGGCATACAGATCGAAAGAAGGTTCGATTTGCAGCTGACGGTTATTCAAGCCAGCCAGGTACAGAGGCATATGTACCGAGTCCGTCGTTGGAGTATCGACAGTCTGTCGCTAGCCATCGTGACACTAACGGGGGAGTACTTCAAACTCGAACGTCGTTGATGATGATGATGATTCATGCACTCACCAGATACACTAAGATTTGAGAGTCCGTAGTATCGAGCATTGCATGACGATCTTGAGCACTACTCTGCTTTCAAGCCGAGCTGATGGCTATTAGTAGTACACCGTCCGGCTCGCTCGATTCAAGTTCTGGAGGCAGAGTAAGTTAGTATTTACTGCTAGGTGACGACTCGTCGCATCCTCTATAGTGGACGGTATTTGTTGGACCTGCTTGGTCTGGCGTGCTGGTAAGTCTGGGGCGACTACACAGTCGATAGTCAACGATAAACTTCAAGAGTTGTAGTGATATAGTCAAGATGCATTCAACTTTCCGACTCCCGAGCCACTGCTGCACTCGAAGCGCTGAGCAAGTATGAAACGCCCCATCATTAATGGATTAGATGAAAGATTAGATTAGATTAGATTCAGCGTCATCGCCCGATCACCTCCGAGGCGTGCATTTCTGCAGGCAACCCTCATCTTGTCCGCTTCCGTTTGACTCATACATCGCACTTCCTACCTACACATACGAGCACTATGCCACCGAAAGGAGGAAACGCAAAGAAGGAGTCCGGCAGGGCAAAGAAGGCGGACAACGAGGCCAAGAAAGCAGCAGCAGCGGAGGCAGACAAGGTACGGATCTCGATTTCGCAGCGATCCCAACCATTTCTCTCTGTACTTCGTCCTCACGGCACTTACATCGATCTGCACAGGAGCGCAAGGAGGCAGACAAGTGGGGCCAGGGTGCGAAGTCAAAGGCGGACGACAAGGAGGAGAAGCGCCGCGCCGAGCTCGCCCGCAAGGCAGAGAACGCACGGCTGCTAGCCGAGGAGGAGAGCAGTGCGGCCGCGAAGGTGAAGGCTGCGCCCAAGGCTGGGGCCAAGAAGGCCTCCCCGGCGAAGAAGGCCGTCAAGCCCGCTGGCCCCGGGGCGATCGCCGCTGGGGGCGGCCTCGCGGCGGTGGATGCTGAGCCGGAGCGTGACGACGGGCGGCCGAAGGAGGTGGAGGCGTTCGCGGCGACGGGCATTGACAATGCGCTCGACCTGCTCGAGGTCGTGAACGCGAAGATGGACAAGGCGAGCATAGGGTCGAAGGCGGCGGACATTGAGAGACATCCGGAGGTGGGTGCTGGATTTGCGTGCACTTCACGTTCAGAAGACGGAGACTCATGATCCGCTGCAGAGACGCTTCAAGGCTGCGTTCGAGGCTTACAAGGAGAGGGAGCTGCCGAATGCTCGTGCGGATGTACGTGGCTTCGGCATCAATCGACTCTGCGTATTGCAGAAACTGACGTCCACCCTACACAGCACCCAGGCCTTCGGTTGCAACAGTATCATGTTAGTTCATCGCCACCACTAAATGTACTCCTCGTTGCTGCTGCTGAGCGCTATCATCTGTCACACAGGACCTGCTGTACAAGCAATTCCAGAAGTCTCCAGAGAATCCGTGAGTCTCTCGTATCGCACCTGCCAGTTATCTCGTACTAACGACAAGCCCTCCTGTACAGCTTCAACCAGACAACAACGTCTTACGACGCGTCCAAGGAGGAGAGATTGGAGGCCCTCGCCAAGAGAAACGCAGAGATTGCAGGCAGACTGAGAGAAAAGTCGCCGTGATCGCTGCGGTGGCGATACACTTCCTCTCGGTGTAACACGCATATATACGTCTCGGCTGCCTGTTCATCGGTACGTCTCCGTAAGCACCATGACTATGGCAGTGGTTGCATACTAAGAAGACTTCACAGGCTGCGGCGCAATGCATCGCTTTGCGCTTGCTCATAAACCCACGTGAAACAATATAGCCATCAGCTGCTGTTGTACACTAGTATCAACTCGCAACACATTTGTACGTTTGCATCCAGATGCCCGACGAAGCGTGAACTCTGCCACCGCAGTACGATTGCATGTACGAAGGTCAGGTTCAGCTATGCAGAGATACAACGTATCTAAGGATGCTGTGCGTACGTGTCGGTTGTGCCTTGTTGTTGGAGTTTACCTTTGGTTTGGACTAATCGAGAATCGTCTGTTATCGCCACCACAGCGGCGCAGCAGAGAATGGGTAGATTCAGCCCCAGCACGGAGGAGTGTTCGTAGTCAATACCGCGGCCTACGGGTGTACGGATTCTATGCAGTCCTTGTCAGAAAGTCGGTGTATGTAACCTCTCATCAACAGGTCACGTTCTACGAGATGACATCCCTCTGCTGATACTATTTCAACAAGGGTGGATATACAATGTGTTCGAGAACTTGCATGATTGATGGCTACAATGATGTATGTATACTGTACACTTTGAAGACTGCAGGACTTCACGAGAAACTCTATACTCATGACCCTAAGCGCATCGGTCCTCCCATACGAAACATAGTGCGCACACTCACGGATGATTCACGGGGCCAGCAGCTGCTCGACCCACTGTCCCCCTTCCCTCCTGAATACCGTCCGCTTGTGCGGGTGAGCACCGAGCGCGACCCAGTCAACCTCGTCGGGCTCGACGAGCATGAGCGCAAAGTTCTTCTTCGCCGCCTCGTAGTTGTTCTTGTCCTCGTCGTTCTTGGCCTCCGCCTCCGGCGGGACTTTGCTCGGCCAGCCCTCCTGCTCCTCAACGCTCGAGAGCGGCGCGCCCGAGCCCTTCGGCGCACTCCACCATGCGCGCATGCCAGGATTCATCGCATCTAACACCTCCTTCCCCTTCGCATCCCAGTCGAAGCCCTGCGCCTCGAGCATCTTGAGCGCGGCGGCCTCCGCGGGGATCGGCGTGGACTGTGCGCCCGAGAACGCGGGTGATAGGCGGAGGTGCGTGAAGCCTGCGATGCGGAACTGCTCTTGGGAGCCGTCGAGCCACCAGGCGAGCTCGACGCGCTGGTTGGCGTGGAACTGCGAGACTTTGGACGTGCGCGCGTCGGTGGAGGTGACGAAGATTGGGAGCTCTGGGTGCCCGTCGGGGTTCATGAACCCGCGGTGGACCTGGGTGCGTACGCGCGGGTGATTCTTGGCGTCGACGGTGGCCACCTGGTAGACTATCTTGCCCTTGTTCTCCGGAACGCTGAGGGCTTTCTTCAGAGCCTCAAGCCAAGCTGGTGCAGACATTCTTAGGTGGCTGTATGCGGTGTGCCAGACGTCGGTGGTAAGTAGTCGAAAGCGATGACGCATGCGGCACAGCAGCGACCTGTGTCGCGGGAAAGGCGCCCACTGCTTATGTCATCAGACACGAATTTTCCTGGGTTTTTATAGCGCGTCTGCGGTCGTGTCTTTCTTCCAGTCCCCACCACCATCCCCTACCACTCCTCTACGTACAGTTCAGACATGGTGAACAACCTCTCTGTCTCCATTCCATCTTCGCCGTCTCCGTCGGCCACTCCGCCGTTGACGATGTCGAGCCCGACGTCGTCACACAGGACAAACACCCTCGTGATCACGCGTCTTCCGCCACACTTCTTCCAGCCTATCATCCAAGAGGCCCTGAAGAGCCATTTTGCGACCTATGGGCCGCTACACACATGGGCCCCAATCAGAGGCTTTGCTCGTGTAATCTTGGTATACTTCTCAGAAGAAGACGCAGAGATCGCGAAGGAGACCAACGACGGTCTCGTTCTTGGCGATGGGCAAGACGAGTAAGCAGTTTTGACTTGCTGACTGCGCCATCATCAGTGTACTGACCGCGTCTGCTATCGTCAGGGCTGAATACGTCCTACGGGTCTACCGCGCTGACCCCACGCCGATCGAAGACGACGAGACGCACGAACACAATCACTACCTTCGCCCACCAGCAAACGAGAAGAACTTCCTCATATCCCCACCGGGCTCGCCACCAGTAGGGTGGGAGCAGCTGCGCGAGGACCCACCCAACCCGACGCCCATCGCGAATGACCTCATGGTGGCGCTTCGCAAGCTCGAGGTGCAGGAAGAGCGGGCGCGGCGCGGTCCAGGGCCCGAGATCCTACTCGAGCCCCAGGACGGCGTCGGGATCAGCGTGTGCGTCGAGGACTGCGATGCGGACGAGTACGAGGGCGTGCGGGTGGCGACCGTGGATGAAGACTGGGCGTACGGCGATATTGCGCCCTCCAGGAATCGCTGGCAGATTGCGCCCCCAGTCCCGACGGCGATGCCGCCCATCTCGGCTTCTGCGTGATTTTCTGCTGCTTTCGAGGTGAGTGCGCCGTTCTGTGCTGTGGCTGTGCGGACTGCATGCGGGTTCGCATGCGCGCGTTATCGTGATGAGAAACTTCTCAGACCTGTACCGACCCGCAAGGGTTTGAAGAGTACTTGATATTGCCTTTTATAATCTGACTTTCGTTGCCATTCCCGTCTTGCTCCCGTCGAGCATATCCACGATGCTAACTGTCACGCTCCACAGATTTCGCTGTCGCATCGCTATGTTCATGTCAACTCCTATCATCACGCACTGTGAGTCATCCTTCCTCGATGGCATCCTTCTTTCTGGCCTGCATATCTACGCGCGAGATGAGACCTTTCAGACCTGTTCTGATCCTACATGGAGAAAAAACGAAATATTGCCAATTGTTCCTTCTGATGCGTTTCTCTTCCATCCCCCCATCCTCTCTGCATCTGAGACTCGAACCCGTTGCTAACTGTGTCTCCATCCAGAATCGCTCACGGGTCTCTCTGCCTCTCATCATCATCTCGGCTTCACGGACGGACATTGTATCTGGATCACGAATATTTCGTTAACGCTTCTGTATGGATATAGTCGGTATACTACTTGTATGTGTAGTGCGTTCATTTCTCATACGGATTTTCGTGCAATGCTATCGCAATGATTGGACTGCTTGCAAGGATGCCAATCATGTCGAAAGAAAAACTCCCTCCGTGCACGAGCGTGCACGGCATGAATGTAATGCCGGAACTCCCTCGAGTTTACCCACGTCCGCAGTCCTCCCTCCACGCCATCCACGGTCGCATTGAGACTCGGTCACGCATGACGTCTACGCTCAGGGTTACGATTCGGATTATGTTTCAACATCATGATCAAGAACGCTTGCGGTTCAGAATACCTGGTCCTTCTATGCCGAATCAGTTGACTCTCGGCCTCAAATTCACACTCTTCATGCTCTCAGGCAAGTCATATCGCGCTCAACATTGCGTTCTCTGCTTACCGCTCTGCCGAGTAATGATGACTCCCGCCACAGGCGGAGGAAGGGGGTCAGTAGGGAGGACTTAGGTTCCGCGGTTTCCTAGCTGAGTTGTCGCCAGTATCTTCGACTGAAGAGAGAGACGGCTGTCGGATGCGCCTCCTACTTAACACATCTCCCGACAGTTGGTGTTAATGCGCCCCGCGATCATGCTGCACTCTGGTGGTAGGTGTGAGTTCCCGCGTCGGGATGACGCAGCCTCGTTCGGTATCTGTATCCGCACGCTCGGGTATGTCCTTATAACTAGACATCCCCGATATCTACCCGATTCCAGTTAGGCCTGACGGTGGATACGCTTGCGTATATATACGAGCTGGCAAATGAGCTCGACCGCCACCTACACCCTCATCTGTATACTCGACATGACTATTCAATCATCCCCCACTTCCCAAATCTCGAAGCCTGGAGAAGACATCGACTTCGTCCCTCAGCTTGGTGAGTGATCTACGATGGTTCATTCTTACCCATAGACAGTGGCTGATCTGGAGCCTCCTCGCAGATGACTTGTGGACATGGCCCGCGGCCAAGCGCGAGCTATGGGCAGAAGTCGACGGCGACATAAAACGTCTCAACCAGGCGTGGCGACTCCCGTTCCGCGCAATCGCGGCACACGAACTCAGCCACGCCGCAGAGACCCTCGGCTGCGGACCTGCCTATGTCCTCCGCAAAGTCTACATGGAGCTCACCTCGCGCATTGTCGCCCATAACTCCCAATCACCCGACGATGGCGTCGTCCTGTTCGGACAGCCTGGATGTGGTAAGTAGGGCCCTTCATGCATGCGGGCTTTGTCGAGTGGTGACATATCTGACTCCGTGTGGTTTCGCATTCGCAGGCAAATCCGTGTACATCTTCCACCTCCTCCGCGTCCTCCTCAGCATTGGCCAGCCTGTTCTCCTCGCGCTGCCCTCTGGCAACTACCTCTTCTTCGGCGACGGAGTATACACCATGCCCGCGCCGGTTGACCTTCAGTCGCTTCCACAACCCACCAACGGCCCCCGGGCGCTGTGGGCACTGCTAGACGTCCCGAGAGCGGCTCAACCCCCATTCGCCCTCGACAACCGCGCAGTGTTCCCCGTATGCGTCGCATCGTCTCCCTTCGGTAGCGAGGGCCATTGGACGAGTGCAAGAGGCAATCTCCGAGTAGGCATGCCGCTTTGGACTGTCGAGGAGCTATCCACGCGGTGCGTGCGCCTTCTATCCCTCTGCTCGGACGGCTTGATCTGACCGTGCACACCACCAGGTTCTTGATGGACGCCCGGCGCACGAGCTTTCTCTACCACCTGTTGACTGATCTGCGCACCCTCTGCCCGTCCGGGCACTACGACCGCGCGATCCTGCAGTGGCAGAGCCGCAACAGCCTGTGGACGAACTGCACGCTCTCGGCAGGCGTCGCCGCCATCGTGCAGGACTCGGTCGCCAAGTACGGCAACGTCCCCAGCACCTTTTCCAACGAGACGTACGCCCCGCAGACGTCCCTCGACGCGCTCGCCGTGCCCAGGGCCGCGCTCCCCATCGCGCTTCAGTACCCGGTCTTGCTGGGCACGCTATCAGGCACCTGGAACCGGCGGACGAACCCGGTGCTCGTCGTCCAGACGCACCGCGACGAACACGACCGCAAGCGCGACTTCGCCACCGTCGACTTCCGCTCTGCGCGCATCGCGCAGGAGGCGAGGAGCGCGGTCGTGTACTGGGACGCGCCTGGGGACGGCCTCTCGTTCACCGACGAGCATGCCCGCACGCTCTTCCGTGCGTGCTCAAAGGGGCAAGAAACATCTTTCCTCGCAGACATGCTCTTCGCGAGCGTCGCGCGGTGGGCGCTCGCCAGTGCCGCCCCACACGAGCTCTTCTGGATGCGACGCTCCCCTGGGAACCCAGGCGATGCGATGGCGAAAATGAAAAGCGTCGACACCATCCCCATCGCCGCCACTTTCGCGCAGAGGGCCGTCGCGCATTTCTCCTTGGGGACAACCCCGGCGACGCTGGACGAGCGCACGCTGTACCTCACGCGTCCGGCGGTGCCGCTCCACGACCCGGCCTTCGATGCGCTGTTCCTGGAGCTCGACGAGGAGCGCCAGCGCGCGACGGTGTGGGTCTTCAAGACGGCGTTCGCGGCGTCCTGCGCGAGCGCGGGGGAGCTCCCCATCGACAGGCTCGTCGACGCCGCCGAAGCGCGGTTCATCGCGAAGCTGCACGAGGATCGTCCTGAATCTGGGCCCGGGGCGGTAGACGAGGACCAGTGGGATTGTCTAAGCGTTGCGGTGAACCTTGTTCTCATCCACCCCGAGATTCCGACCCGGCCGCTGTGGGAGTGGGCTGTTCCTTCGGAGTGGATAGAGGTCTGCGCGAGGCGGACTGTTGAGCTCCATACATTCCATATGCAGCTCCGTGTTTGATGTTTCTTGTTGGTATGAATCGTACGTCGGGAACCTTGCGTCGTCTACTGTTGTTCAACATACCTATATACCCTGCGTTGTCGGCAATAGATTTGTTGGAGTTTGTTCTATTAAATTGTGAGTTTGCGAGGCCGTACGGCCGAGCCGGGTAAATGCAAGGTACCGGACATCGTTGAGCTAACCGCAGGGCGAACGAGTTCGCCGTTTGTTAATGACCAACCGCTGAAACTAACCGACGATGTCGTCTCGGTAGGCGTTCGTCTTGAATCAACCACTTATGCAGCTGACGACGAGAAAGCCCTCCAGTCAATTTAGCGTGTCTGTGCGAGTCTAGAATAAGTGCATACGTCCCGGCTGCTACTTATAGCACATGGAGCCTGAATTTATAGACATATCATACATCTCATTGATTGTTTGAAACTCTTCTGCTGTTCTACCTCGTGAAAAGATCGTACCGTATTCGTCAAGTGCAACCCAAGGAAATGACATCTATCCATACCGCCGAAATACCCTCAACGCACGATCACCAGATCAGTCCAACGCACCATTGCCATTACAGTAGTCGACGTTCCCCTTCGCGGGGTTCCCGGCCCAGGTGGGGAACGGTCGCGGGACGCCCGACGCGCCGAACACCGCGAAGGACAGGATGAAGATCATGACCTGCGCGCCGCCGTCGAGCGCACCGCCGAGGATGTAGTTGTACTTCTTGAACCAGCCGGGGTGGTACTGGCGCAGCCAGAGCTGCGAGACGAGGCCGACGATGATGCTCGACCAGATCACCGAGTTCACGCCGACGTACATCCAGTGCGAGTACATGTAGATGATCGGCAGGATGACGGAGTCGACGCGGACGCCCCCGATCACGGGCCATTTCTGTTACGAGTGAAGATCGGTGAATGTGTGGGGATTGTGCGGCGGCGCAACGTACCTTCGCGATTGCCCACTGGATTGCGGTTGGGACCATGCCAAAGAGCAGACCGAGAGGGACCCAGATGTACGGACCATGAGGGCCGTACAGCTGCTTGGCCAGAGACCAGGTCACAGCTGCACTGTTCAAGCTCTGGACGTATTGCCCGCTGGAGAAGACGAATCAGCCGGACATGCCCTTGAAGAACGGCTACAGTACGTACCTCCAGACGTTGGTGCCCATAGGATCGAGCAAGGTCTCACGCTGCGCGTCGACGACGGATATCATGACCACTGACGTGGAATGTTTTTGTAAGTATCCCGCATAATTGCAGCGTGCGAGATGCATACCGTAGTTGACGAGCGCACCCAAAAGTGTGCCCCAAATTTGAGTGAGGAACATGACCCGGGGAGGGATCTTCAAGTATTGACCGAGCTTGAGATCACCCGCAAGACCAATGGACGTCGAGACAACATCGTGGCTCCACATCGAGAACTACCAAACGAGGAGGCAGAGGAGATGCGCAAGATCAGACACGTCTTCGTCATACATTTATTTTGTATACGCACGTAGAGGTTAGCGACGGGCTTCCCGGGGTTTACTGCGCCAGCGACCATCTTCATGAGTTGATTCGTTGCGATTCCATTACCCATCCGCGCATAGAGGAGCGTGGAGAATGGTGTGATGAAGGCTAATGTGAAGCATGAGTGAGTCACAGTGATTCTGAAATCATATCGGAGTTATCTGCACACACCTCCAAGAAGAAGCGCAATGATATACGACCACCAGGGGAGAGTAGTCTGGCCCTTGAACACGACAATCAAGCCTACAGACACGTTTAGCTCGTGTGAATGCCGATGACTATCGGTCAATGCGTACCCGCAAAGAACGAGAGCGCGAGCAGCGTGGTGTACCACCACCACGGCACCTCCTTGTAATTCTTGTTGAGGACCTGGACATAGTTTGTGAGTCTCTTCCTTACTACTGGAAAAATTCGAGAGCTCACTCACTTGCCAATGAGGATCGGGCTGAGTCTTAGCCCTCGCCTGCTTGAATGATTCCACTACATACGGCCCCCAGAAGAAGAAGCAGTGCGCTACGAGGCCTCCGATCTGTCAATCACGGTCAGTAGGAGCTCAACGCTGGCCAACGGCGCCTACACACCGCTAAGTTGGCAGTTAAGCTTGCCCAAGCATTGGACCCTATCCGCGAAGTGAGACGACGCATACTTGTTGACATACTTGAAAGACGTACCGGTGATCGCAGGAAGACCAATGATCTCGAGGGCGGTCTCGTTAAGCTGGAACGTGTCTCCATAGACAAACTGCTGGTTGTATCGGGTTCCGTTCTGCGCGAAAAGCGAACTTGAGAGCATCGGGAAGCTCTTCGACTACACCAAATAATATTGCCATGAGCGTCCACGCGTTCACGGATGCAACTGGAGAATGACGCACGTTCCACACGTTCGAGTAGTAAATTCCCATGATCGCGATGTAGCAGATCGCGTAGCCGATCCACGAGTTCGCTACAGAGCATCGTCAACGACCGCTGTGAGTATGTCGAGCATCGAGCGAATTACCTTGCTGGACCAAGGGGAAACTCATAAACCTGTCGCGGGGTGAGTCGTCTTCCGCCGCACATAATGAAATGAACTCTTACGAAGATCCGATATACTGCCAGTCGAGCGAGATACTGCCGAATCCCAGGCCCTCGTTTCCGTTCGCTCCGCCAAACAGGTTCGTGATGACATCCCGAGCATCGCTGGGAACGTGCTGGGTCGCCAGGCAGATGATGTTGAACCCGTTTAGGAAAGGAAAGATGTACGACGGGATGATCTCGAAGCAGAACATCCCCGTGAAGGCAGTCCAGAAAAACTTGAGACGCTTTGCATTCGTCTTACTGTCGAAATGGAGCGCTAGGAGAATATTAATGCCCGAGCTACTCTGTATGACAGAGGAGTATTACCTTGGAAGATAGACACCGTTGGAAGATTCTGCAGAAGTAGTAGATCATTTTTATCATCAAAATCGCTGTCAGACGAGGAGGAAGAGCACGTACACCCCAGTATACCATCTCACTCGGATAGACGGTCAGTGGACGAAGTAGACCGACGAGTCCGTAGCTGCAGGGGTGGTCTCAGACGGGTGATGGTAGGTACATAGAATGTATAAGACGCACCCAAAGCATGCTGTCGAGAAGGTAGCGAGCACAGCAGTAGTCGCCTCAACGTTCGTGTCGTAGTAAAGCTGTACAAAGCATGAGAGGACCGCTCAAGACCGGATCGATCAGACTGCTCACCCGTTGCACCGCAAAGTTCCCCACTGCAGCACTCCCGTATGCCGCGGTAGATGCCACCAGGGAAGCGATGACATGCTATTCGCTAGTGAGCTGCAGTGACACACAGCGGACATGCGCGCTTACCTCCTTGATTTGGAACTCGCCAGGATTGATGAAGTGGAAGAGCGGTCCGAGACGAGCGAGTCGTGTCCCTTCCACCCATTCCTTGCGAGGAAAATACTTGGCCCAGGCGATACCGACGGTGTACGTCAGAAGCAGCAGGAAAACGGTGGAGACCGACATCTGAACAGGCTTGAACAGATAGATCTTCATGATCCATCCATCAAGGCGCAATTGACGTCAGTCCCCGTTCGCGCACGGCAACGGATACTATGGAGAGCACGCACCTGGCAGAGAGCAGCTCCGAGGCCCGCGAAAACTGTCCCAATGAACAACGAGCGGAAGGTCACAGCCGGATCTCCATCGTCCCGAACGTCGACAAGGTAGCGCGAGACGTCGCGTCCGGTCCTGATAACAGGCTCGCCATTGATGAACACCGTCTCGTCGTCGTCGTCGCTTGCTGCTCCGGGTTTCTCTCCGAGCGAGGAGTCGGAGCTGAGTCGCTTCTCGGGGGCTCCCCTCGCAGTCTTCTCGTCGAGGTAGTCGACGGGGGAAGGAGGAACAGCAGAGAGCTGGGGCAGGTTGTCGACGCCGTCGTGAGAGGCCATGGGAAGTCAGGCAGACGAGGGGCGTGCGAGTGAAGCCGAGTGCCAAGTACCGCTAGAGAGGCAGGGAAGTGCACGGATCTGAACGGTGTTATATACTGGTCCGAACTCTACTGCTCACTATGGTAGGACTGCCAAGCTTGTCGCACAGTGTGGACCTGCCCGGAGAAGTACGACATGCTGATGGCGCTTTGGGCAGTTCTGGAACGGCACCTGCGTAGGACTGAAGCGGATTGTATGGGTGTAAGTCTTAAGTAGTAGCACGTCCTAATAGATGTAAGAAGGACACTGACCTCACGGATCTCGGTCAGATTGCGCCATTTGATCGTATAAGCGCGAACATGCATACGTCCACATGGTAACTCCTTCTCATGGAGTAGAGCGACGTCGACATTGCTATCTCGGATCCACTTCTAGCCGTGGCTAGGCTTCTGGAGGAGTGAGTTGTTATGGGTAGGCGCATGTATGACCGGTAGATAAGAAGTACCTGTGCCACAATTGTTTTTGCGAAAAGTGTTGGTTTAGCGAGCAGGCCAAGGAAAGCACCCAATTCGGATCGAATTCTTCGCACTTAGGCGCCTTGCGTGCTTTGCTAGAATGAGTCCGGAACGTAAAACTCAAGCGACTCGTGTCCTTCAATCTCAGCAATGTTAAGTCCAGAATCAGCACTGACATAGAGTGCAAGTTAGACGAGTCACACTCACCATCTGGTTTCAGGAGGGCTGGTCGTATGCAAGAGGCGCTGTTTCTAGGCCACGGCTCATGGTTCAAGACGATCTGAAGTAGGGCTGCTCTTGGTGAGGTGCTTGACTATAGATATGACGATGAGGGTAGCAGGCTGTATACCTCATTCAAGGCGTATCAGCCAAGGCACATGGGGTATGACTTACGTGATTTCTTCAACTATCTTGCAAGAGTTGTTCCTGTGCATACGAGATATCTGTCAGTGAGATGTCCTTCCACGAGAGCTTCGCTCGCAGACAAAGAGTCTACGGCCGATGGCTAGTCTCGTTCCCATCTGGTCTGGCGCTTGCTCTTGCACCTCTGCAAGGTGCTCACACAATACCATCCTCCTCCTCCACGCCAAATTTTCAGATCCGTGTGAACACCGTGCAGGAGCCCGTAGAGTGTGTAAGCTGATACTATTCGACAGCGTGGAGGAGGCATTGGTCTACTAGTGTAGCCGCTAGCGCCAACCTGTACTGGGTGACATGAGTTGCAGCATACTTGGAGACGGTCACGGTCCACGTACCCACTATCCAAGTCTTCAAGCCGGTGACTAGCAACCCTACTCATCCCGAATTGAGATCGTCTTGAAAGTCTATATAGATACAGCTGCAGCTCTTGGACCACGAACAGATAGTGGTGCAACGTTGTACAAAAACCGGATTTCATGTATTGTCGTCCTGTGGCAGCGTTCTCAGAGAATGGGTTACGCATAAGCCTCCTGGCGAGAGGTTACAAAGAGGTCGTACGCATGATGGGGGAGAAGCGGACGGAAATTTTAATCCGAGAGGAGGGCTTCGGCATTCGCAGTGTGACTACGCGTCAACGCCGACACGTGACCGTAACGTGAGTCTATGTCACAGTCTATCTTAGATTGAGACCATCGCCGATCCATCGTGCAATGTGCATCATAAGTGGGTGACTTATACAGTGCTCGCTAGAACGATATTACACTGCTATTCAACACAGTTGGAGGCAGGTGAGTTCTGTCATTCTAGTACCGTGACTACTACATGCTTTCGCTTGACTCGAGTCTGGCAAGTTATGGCAATATTCAACCCTAGTCACGGTTACTACGGTATGCTAGCTTGACGACCGTGAGCTAGTACTACTATCGGCTAGCACACACCTTTTAAGACCCTACGTCCCCCCTAGTTGCTCATCGCATCTAGGGATATCCGATGGGCACATGGTGCACACCGGGAGAAGCCTCGCCCATGCCTGAACTGGATTTGACGCTGCCACTAGCAGCGGTTGCCATGACCAGACGTGCGTACAGTACTTTTAAACTCCTTGTTCGAAGTGACATCCATCTTACCGACCTAGGCAGCTTCCAGGCAAGTATGCTTATCTCACTAAACCTCAATATCTTCGACGCTCGGTGTCGTTGTATACAGTATCGTGTCAATAGCACTACAACTTGAACTTCGCTCGGAATACAAGATATTGGCAAATTATGACTTCCTCTACGAAGCTCACCTCGATCGCTCCGTCTCAATCACCCGGCAACTATTTGGCGCTATCTAAAGATCCTCTCAATCACTATCGTAGTTCTGCTTGCGGCTGCACGACGCGCTCCCCGCCCTCTCGAATGGCGGATGCCACGACCATGTATGTACGATGTTCCTCTTCTGCATCGCGCTCCCATAGGTCATGTCCCTCGATATATTAGGTTGTTTGGCATGGAGCATGCGGCTCTGCCGTCCATCTCGCCTTCTTCAGCCCTCGCCTGTCTAGTACAATCAGTCTTCTGTCTGCGCCTTGCGCCACACCCACGAGATACTCTCGTCTTCTCTGCATCTTGTCTGCATCTACGCGCGTTCAGAGTCTGCTCTGTGCGGCTATAAATGCACGCCATCCGGTACCTCCTCCGGTCCTCATCCTCGCACTCATCCCTGCCATCTGCTCCAGCCTTGACCTCGCGCATAGCACTGATGGCCTTCGCTCTCCCCCTTGCCCTCCTTTTCATCCACGCGTCACTCGCCCAGGTCGTCAACGTCACCGTCTCGTTTGACAGGGTGTACGACAATGCAACCCAGTCGGTCAACACTGTCTCCTGCTCTCAGGACCTAGTTGCGTCTGGTGCGCCAGCTCCCCCCCCTACTTACGACTGCTTGCAATGCTCATAGGCCTTTATAGGCTTCACTAAGTTTGGCGAAATCCCGGGGTTCCCGCTCATCGGGGGCTCGTTCATCGTCACGGGCTTCGACGCTCCCGGCTGTGGGACGTGCTGGGAGCTCACATTCACACCGAGCAACAAGCCGTCCGGAAAGGTCGTCGTGCTCGCAATCGATCAGGCGGGGCCCGCGACGTTCAACATCGCGCACCAGGCGATGGACAAGCTCACCAACAACCAGGCGGACTTTTTTGGTCG
Organism: Daedaleopsis sinensis; assembly: GCA_033807695.1. NCBI lineage: Eukaryota > Fungi > Basidiomycota > Agaricomycetes > Polyporales > Polyporaceae > Daedaleopsis > Daedaleopsis sinensis. Next base: position 759,017 of record CM066301.1, read on the forward strand.
CGTCAATGCGACGGCCGTGATGGTCGCCGCAAGTGAATGTGAAGTCGGGGGCAAGAAGAAGGTCGAGCTGCTTGGCCATTGAGAGTTGGATAGGATGTGATGCGGTTGGGATCGGGTCTGTTCACGGCGGACAATGGGGGACAATATTGCACGACAGGGTTGGTGGTGATGACTCAATGCTACGTCGAGCGACCTGCACTCCCAGGCCAGGTTGTGTCTGTAATTATACTGTACTGCAGAAGGTAGCCACTTTCAAGACGATGAAACCGAGATCTGTGTGTATGCGTCCCTCATGTTAGTAGGGGAGAGAACCAGCGCATAACCACAATACTGCGAGTCACTTTTGTCAATCTCAAGTTTTGATTTTACTCTACATTTAACAAAGCCTGCATTGAGTAACAAAGTTAGCGGATACATGGACGAAACCGTTGGTCAATCAATAACACCAGGCCAGTCACCACCAGCGCTAGACGCGTTACGTCACGCGCTGTTCGAGTCACGTTGTAGAAAACGATCACATTTGCCGGGGCATGACCCAACTTATCCTCCCTCCATGACCCGCTAGCCACTCTACTGGCACCCGATAGCGGTTTCCGATTCCACTATGAATCGGTTTTTCCAGCTAAGGTTGTAGCGCGTCACGTGAATATCGCGGCACCCGATATAGTCCGCCCCGTTTCCGATTGCACCCGGAATGTTCGACTCATCCCCGCCCCCCTGCTATCTATTTCCTCCTCTCCCATCTCTGCTACCGTCACTTACGTGTGTGCTGCCCTTCCCGTCTTTCCGGACGTCCACTGACGCGCGTACAGAACGATGCCTGATCCACTGCATCCGCACCTCTTTGAACTTGGACTGGACGGATCTACGTCGACCTGCTCACGTTGTTCTACAGTCCGACGCCGTCGTCGACGCGCACAATCGCGGACTTCCCATCGTTCATGCCCTCCTCCTGACCGCTGCTGTCCCACCTCCTGTACCCATCGCTGTGAGGGACTTGATCTTCATCTACGACGATGAAATAGATGTCGTCAGTCCTGACGCCCATCTGTACTTAGGTTATCACCCTCGCGCGTCGTAGACATGTACCGCCCTATGACGAGAGAGATGTATACTTGGACATGTCGTCAGTTACTGCATCTAATGATAACAAGCGCTACGCAACCCGTGGAATCGGGACTAGCGTGCGGAGCATCGCGATCACCTACCAAGTATAACTGACATGATGTCCTGGCACTCATGACTTATTGACTACTAGCTCGAGCTCAGCAACTTAGTTCGCTACAAGTTCGTAGTATGCCACCACAAGTGCCAACCGGGGACTCGGAATGCCAGACCCGGACTACGTTTGACATGGGCCGTCTGTGAAACTTTCAAGGATAGCACACTACAACGCTCTAACGCGCCCGTATATCGCATGCGCTTATACTGGGCATGTGGAAAGGGCGATGCTGCGTATTTCTCGTCATCACTTGTTTCGCATTCAAGAGGCTCGGAGCAAGGTGGGCGGGACTTGCTGTGCTGCAAAAGATATCGCGCGCATTTCACGAGTAAGTGACATCGTTTTGGACCTGCTTAAACTCCGAGATGTGGTAGCGCACTGACCGCTCAGCCTGCAGAAGCCTGACCATCGCCTCGCCCGCCCATGCAGGGGTGAACGTTACCCGCGCTTGACTGTACCTCACAACCAATGAGCCCTCAGCCTGCGAAGGCGAGGATGCGCTCATGCACACACTGCTCTCGCACACAACGGCATCGGCGCCGGGTTCTCGACACATGCACAAGGTGTTAGGGGCGAGGGGCGGGCTGTAAGGGTCTTCGGGCTGGATATAAAAGCAGACGACCTTCGAAGGTATGTCTCCAGCAGCTCATTCCGAGTTCAATCTTCGCCAGAGCCGCCCCTCTCCCTCTTTTGCACCTTTCCTTCAAATACCACCCTACTCGTCTCTATAATGCAGTTCAAGGCCCTCTCCCTCTCTCTCCTCGCTCTCGCGTCCAGCGCGCTCGGGGCCGCATACTCCGGCGGCTACCACACCGTCTCCGTCTCGTACGACGAGAGGTACGACAACCCGCACAACTCCATGGACTCCGTCGCGTGCTCGGACGGCTCGTACGGGCTCAAGACCAAGGGCTACGGCAGCTTCGGCGCCCTCCGCCACTTCCCGTACATCGGCGGCACCGCCGCCATCCCCGGCTGGAACAGCAACCAGTGCGGGACGTGCTGGGAGCTGGCGTGGCACGGCAAGAGCATCTACATCGTTGCGCTCGACCACGCGCAGGATGGGTGGAACATCGCCCATGCCGCGATGGACGCGCTCACGGGCGGTCAGTCGACCATGTATGGCAGGATCGATGCGACTGCGTCCCCTGTCGAGTCTTGGAGGTGCGGGTTCTGAAGGTGCGTCCGATCGACGAGTCCCGTCCGCTGCTAGACTCTAAATTTACTAATACTTGTTTTGTTGATTGCATAGGGGAGCATTCATAGGGACCGAGCACTGGTGGACTTTGCCAGCTTCAGTGGCACAGGTTCTGTGACCGTGATATTTGTTTTGGGCTTGTTGATGTTTGTGTTGAATGGACTCATTTGCGTTGCGCTAAATCACACAAGATGGCGCTACACCTATTGTCACGATCGCGTGATCGCGAAGCAAGTCACTTACACCGGGAGCTGATGACTAACCACGTCTACGCACCTACTGCGGCTGAACGTACGCTCCTCTTTCTCCTCCATCCCAAACCACAGTGAACACCTCGTCTCGGTGTCGAGCTCCGAGTTTTACCTCCTCTCATCCATGTCTACCAAGATTCTAGATCATATCCCTCACCTCACCCCGCCAGGCACTCTTGCGGAGAGTGTAGAGGCCTTCATCAGGCTTGGATTCACGTATGCACCTTTCATTCTCCGAACAGTGCGCATAAGCTGACGTGAACTTCGTGAAATCATAGAGTAACTCCCGGAGGAACTCACGCCGGTGGTGCAACTTCGAACGCGCTCGTCGTATTCGCAGACGGCACCTACCTTGAGCTCATCCACTTCGTCCATCCTCCGCCTTCCGATACCACCCATCCATGGGGAAAGAAGAAGCCAGGATGGATCGACTACGCGTTCCTCGGGAACGGGCGCACCGGAGCGGACTCGATCGCAAAAGCGATCAATGCTCGCGCGAAGACGGACGGGACGCCTCTGTTGTACGAAGAGGAAGGAGGCGGGCGTCGGCGCGAGGACGGGAAGGTGCTGGAATGGCTGATCAGCAGTACCGCTGAATCAGCCGACCGGGGCAAACTCCCGTTCTTTTGTGGAGACGTTACTCCCAGGGAGTGGCGGGTAAGCATCGTGATATCCGCTTCGTGGATTAGTTCCATGCACTGACCGCACACGGCCAGGTACCACTAGAGCCCCGCTCCAATGTCGAGCACGTGAATACCGCGGTTGGGATATCATATACGAAGCTCCTTGTCCCTCCCGATGCCTTCGACATCTCTGTCAAGCAGCTCAGTGTCATCATCGGCGCCAAACCGAGCTTGTCGAGCCCTGCTGAATCCAGCTGGGAACTTGATGAACAACCAGGATGTGCTGGAGTGCACAAGAGCGCTCCACGACTCATTCTCGCAGCAGCCAACAGTGACGAAGAACGTGCACATCTGCAAGAGCACGGAAGCGGCGTATACGAGGTAGGGTTCCTTGTCACCGACAGAACGAACGCGGGTAGCGCCCTTACATCGTATGGTCGGCTCGTGTGGGACGGTGAAACAGCGTAATACTTAGCCTGAGCGCAAATGAAGTTATGGGAAGGGGCAATTGTATGGATTACCTAGTACATGAGTATCTGCAACATAATATTGTACTACCTGTGAGTTGCCCCCAATATCTCAGACTCGGATGCGAATATGGAGCGTCTTACGCAGTCACCCAGTTCAGAGTCACATCGTCTACTCGATGGCAACCCAAACCAGCCTTCCGTATGGGGTTCTGACCAGACTGCCGTCGTTCGGAACCTCCTTCACAAGGAAGCCGACCTCGTAAATGCCAGGTCCGCGCTCTTGAACATACCCCGTCTCCTCGTCGCTCTGCACGACACTCAATATCAACCGCGCGCGGTTCTTATGCACGCCGGTATGCGACGGCTGCTCCTCAATCGCCCACACGACTTGTTTCGAATCAGAAGAGCTCGGCGCTGCGCCGAGGACGGTCACCATCTGTTTGGTCGACACGTCCAAATCCTCCGGCGCGACGAGCCTTGATCTACGCCGGACTCGTCGGGACCTGCCGCCGGTACGTCAGATACGCTGCTCCATGCGATCCCGCCCTGTCCGAGTACCCCGCGAGCCCGTGAACTGCGTCAACAACACTCACCCGCAGCTCGCGCGGAGTTCCGTCCTCGCAGAAGAATGGCAGCTCGCGGCGCACGCCGTCCCCGACCGCCCCGCTGATGAGCCACTTGAGGACCGTGCCGTCCTCGAGCGTGCGGCCGCCGGGCATCTCCCCGACGAAGTGCACGGGGCTGGCCTCGGCCTGCGCGCGGGCGTTGATCGTCTGCGCGACGGACGGCGTGCCCGCGTTGCCGAGGAACGCGAGGTCGACCCAGCCGGGCTGGCGCTGGGCCCAAGGGTGCGGGTTGTCGGGGGCGGGAGGGGTGATGAAGTGGATGAGCTCGAGGTAGGTGCCGTCTGCAAAGACGACGAGCGCGTTCGCGGTCCCGCCCTCCATATGGTCCCCGCCCGGGACGACGCTGGCGTTCGAACGTGTCAGCGCGGGCGCGAACTCGAGCGATGTTCGATGGAGTGTGCGCACGTGAAGCCGAGTTTGGTGAACGTGTCGACGCTCTGCGCTAACGTACCAGGAGGGCTGAGATGCGGGACATGGTCGAGGATCTTCGTTGATAGGTTGGCCATGTTCGTGGCGTGGTAAAGGGGGCTGGGACGATGGAGGGGGTCTTATATCCACTTCCGCTGCGCTTCCTGGTGGGAACTGAAGTCAGTCAAGAAGAGGGCACTGACGGATGGGAATCAGCCATCTGTCAGGAGTAACTGCATTCCGAGAATCCAGACGGGGAGTTCCGGCTCTGGCGAGGTCGCAGATGGCTGGGGCAAGGTCCTGTATTAGTTCTTACAACCGACAGTTTAGTAGGTGTTGAGAAGCGATCATCCGTCGGTATACACCGCATGTACATCCTCCAGTTGTAGATGCCCCAACCTCGCCCGCAACCCGTCCGTTATGGTCTCTAGGTCCCACTTCCCATCGCTGTAGTAACGCTGGGAAGCGACCTCTTTCAAGACGTGCACGGAAAGACTCTCAAGAGGATTACTTCCACGAACCGAGTCCTTCCGGCGCTGGAGCATGTCCGCGACCACATCACAGAACGGAGGGTGAGGTCTATTCGGCCTTTCCGCCTTTGTGAACAGCCCTCCATGCTCGTACCTCCAGAAGACAGCGAGGTGCTCCAGCTTAGGGCAGAGGCAGCCGGCAGCACGCGCCTCGCTCAACAAGGGGAGGATGTCGTATCTTCCGTCGCATCGACCGAACTCGAGGCGGCGCAGCTCGGGCAGACCACTGAGCAACATGTCAATACATATCCGTTGGTCCTTCACTGCTAGCTTCGCGACATCGAAGACCAGCGTCGTCACGGTCCTGTGGGGGGAGAGCATCTGGGCGGTATCTGCGAGGAAGGTCTCGAATTGGGGCGCCGAGACACGCACTTCGAGCAGCTTCCTCTTCGAGTCGGGCGTGTAGACCTCGAGGCTATTGCAGGGATTGCTGGGAGAGGATAGGGAGATACGGACGTATGCGGCCGTAGCGATATGATTGGGAGTGAGTGTGAAACGTGTTGAGTCGTGTGGAAGGATGTCGGAAGGACTGGTAGTATGGACTGCACTTGTGAGCTCGACGTAGCAACTCGTAGGGCAGGCGAGATGCCAAAGGACGTCCTGGTCGGAGTTGTGAGAAGTTTTCGTGAATTGAAGATGTCGGAGAGATGGAAGAGTAATGACAAGATCGGGAGGGGAGATGCGCTCGACAGCTGTAGGATGCATGGCGAGCCGCAGTGTCTCTAAAGACTCGCAACGTGATAGAAACGATAGCGAGAAGTCCCCGTGTTGGGTATTTCTGGGAATTCCACAGGCGGAGCACCAGCAACGAAAGATGTTGAGGTCGCGCAGTCTCGCGCCGAACGATTCGGTCCGAAAATTGAAGAAGCCGGGGGGTACTTTAGCAGTCGGAGTCGAGGGAAGGATGCTTGATCTATATTCGTGCGTCGGAGTGTGCTTAAAGGGCCTGGACGGTGGAAGCTGTTGTCGTGTGTGATCTCCAAGTGTTCGAGACTGGGCATGCCTTTGTACAACATAAGATCCAGCATGCTCGACTCCTCAGGCAGGAGCGTCAACTTCAACTTCTTGATTCGATCGAGGAAATGCTCTAACACGGGGATGGCCTGTCGCGATATTCCTTTGAGACGAAGAGTTATGCCTGAAGAATGATTGCGACATAGCTCGAGATGGAGGCTGAACAGTTTGATGTCTCCGGTGCGAAGATCGAATGTTTGACTCACGACGTCGATCCAGAAGGCAGGTGTAACAATAACCAGATGACGCCACCATCGGCAGACATATAGGGCTGCGAACCTGTGTCGAACATCGCTCAGATGGGGCTGTAGATGTCCGAAGACCTCATAGAAGATTTCGGGAGGGAACGAGCGATTGATTGGTGCGGCATGGTTACGCGCTTCATCGGGCGTACATATCGCATCCATGATCTTATGAACTCTTGACTGGATCCGCTCCCGCTCGGATGGGGTGAAATGAAAGAGTCGTCCGTTATCTTCACTTTTGAGACGCCAAGTATTGAATCGGGAACGGGCGACATCATCCCTTGCGGTACCCTCCATCTGTAAGCGTAGTGCCACCCGTCAGCCTCAGGCTTACTACGACTCGGATGTCTCTAAACGTGTTCAGAGCGCACCTGTATGCTTATCCCGCCTCTTAAGATGAGCCACTAGGTCAAGGGTACGGATGTGACGTCGTGGACTTGAGAAGGTGGGATGAGTGGGATTTGGTTTGGATCGGAGAGATGCTGTATCGTAGAGAGGACACGGCGTACAGCGTTGGCAATGGTCTACTGGACCTCGATCTTGATACTTCGAGTCGAAAACTGTCCGAGATGGCTCCACACCGTGGGTTTATAGCGACTAACAGTTCAGACGCGCCGTTGCGCGAAGTTCGACAGACACTAAAATCGGTTTCGCCGTCCGTTGAAAGTTGGAGGCGTGTCAAGACGGGTAACTTCAATGTCTTGCAGTGTGGCACCGGGAGGTTCAACTTAAGTAAGGTAGGGCGGAAGCTGTTTCAAGGCGATTTCGGCAGAAGATGTAGATGGTCAAAAGAGCTGCACGCGGAGGAGCAGGAGGAGCAGGAGATTCTGGAGAGCGGGAGAAAGGGCGAGAAGAGTCGGAATGGAGCACTAATACTTAAATCGCGATGGTGGCGGTGCGAAGTTGCATCGGCGTCTATAGTGGCTTACGACCTGGCAAACGACAGGCACGAGAGTAGCGGATTCAAGGTAGCAAATATTGAAAAAACCAACTCGCCTCAGCAATCGTAGTGACGGCGGTGATACATCTACCGTTCAAAATATTTCCCCAGAGATCCTCTCCGGCTCGTACGCAACAGTGATACTCCCAACCAGTGCCCCGATCCTCGCGCGCATCTCCCGCTCAGCCTCAGCACACTGGAGCCGGCACTCCTGCTCGAAGTCGACGCCGTCCGAGTCCGTGCCCATCCAGTATACAGCGAGCACCTTCAACGGTGTCGCACGCTGCGGGCGCGAGCCGTCTACGCCCTCCGGGTCCTCCCCGCTCCTCCACTCGATAATCTCTGCGACGCTCTCGCAGAACGAGGCCAGAGAAGCGTCTTCGCCCTCCGCTTCCGAGTCTGCCGCCTCGACGTCTCGAGCAGGCGGCACCTCAGGCTCCGTAGTGTTGTTGCCAGCGACAGCGCGGGTGCGGGCTGAGGGTGTCCAGCGGAGGTGCAGCTCCTCCAGCCGCGGGAAGACGGACGGTCGGTCCCACTGCTTCAAGCGTGGAAACATCGATATCCCCTTTTCGCCCAGGCACGCGGCGATGTCCGTGAGGGCGTTGTGTGCGATGGTGTCGAGCGCCTTCAGCTGGGGCATGCTGCCGAAGAGGAAGCCGATTGCTTTCTGATCATATTCGTGTGCTAGGATCCGGCGGCGGAGCGCCAAGTTGGAGCGGATCGTCAGGGTGGTCCACTCGGAGGCAGCGGCAGTCCGGGTTATCATCGTTAAATCCATGCAGAGGATGAAGAGAGTGTATTTGTAGTCCTCGTCTGTAAGATGTGTCGCTTTCATGCGTAACAGCTTTACGCCGGACGCGCGGGTAACGAGGGTGATGATCTGTCGGATCAGTGGAGAGCAGATGAGCAGACGGTTGCATGCACAACAGCGACAGTATGGGTAGAATAAGAACACTTGGCTCACATGTGCACCAATCTCAAGCTCGAGTGTATCGGCCGCTGCGATCGGTGTGAACGCAGTCAAGTACCGCGGAAGTCGATTCCGGAGACCCGCTGACGCCGCCTGTGCGGGCTCCACGAAGCACAAAGCCGGATAGCTGAGGTGTGACAGGAAGCAGGCAATCGGGTATTTCTTCCGTTCGTGGATGTAAAGGCTCTGCAATTGCGGAAGATGGACAACAGCGAGCGGAGACTCCATACGCGACTCTCTCACATAGGAGCACACGTCGACAAGACGGAGGGACCTCAGGGAGGAGCACTTCTCGAGGACATCCAGTACGACGCGCATCACATTTTTTAGATCCTGGCCGGGCCTTTCACATTGCCAACAGTTAGAGCAAGAATACAGTTCCAAGAGTTGGAGCTGTCCTGCAATGTCTTCGAGGCCTCGGAAGTACCATGGGATCTTCAACGACTTGAGTCGAGGGTGGAGCGATGCTTTGAGTGGCATCACAATAACTTCGTCAAGCAAATACAGCTCGTGATGCTGGATGGATAGATGTTCCAAAAGGGGCATGGAATTGGAAAGGAAGGAGACGAGCTGTTTTGGATTGTCTCCACGAGAAGCCCCCCCTACTTCCAAGGACGTGATGTGATTCACATGTGGTACAAAATGTTCGAAAGACTCTGGATTAAATGCCCAGAGGGAGAGAACGAGGGGATGCATGCGGGTCAATTGCAGATAGCGTTGAAGTCGCGATTGGGGTAGGAGACTCAACGAGCCGCGATGTTTCATTTCGTAAGTCTCGACCACGCGTAGCATGTTTGCCCAGAAAGCAGGTGTCCGCAACACCAGGCGCCGCCACAAGCGACAGACGGAGGGAATGCTGGGGCCACACTTGAAGTCCAGGGGAGAAGCTGCCAGCGTGAAGATGAGCGTGAGCACTTCGGGTGGGAGCATGCGATTGATGGGTGCCGCAGAGTTGTAGACCGTCCGCAGTGCGTAGATACGTCGCATGTAGTCGTCTATCACGTTCATGTATCCGTCTATCATGTCGCCGGCCAATTGCTGCGTGCTCTCCATGGATTGGAGTGCGAGCGCGGCGAGATCTTCCGGTGCGAGGTATCGATCTGAAGGTTGGATGCCCTCATCCGAGCTCAGATTCTCCGACTCGGGCTCGGAGGCGGGTTCGCTGAGGAGCATCTGCGCGCAAGCTGTCAGTACCAGGGATTTGATTAGGATGAGTGTAGGCCACCTTATAGAAGTGTACTCTCGTGTTCGGCGGTGAAGTGATGGAAGAGTCAAACTGGCCAAGAATCGAGGTTGCGTACGAGTTCAATTGCGTAACGCGCGTAACCCCTAAGCTATTAGCGCCCCGGCCCGAGGAAGTTACTAATTACTTATGATTGACTTATGATGTAAAATCAGTACTTATCTAAAAATGTATCTACATAGTAGTCACTGTAGGTACGCCACGGTACTAGTACTTATACCACATACATACTCAGTGTCGTTCCAAGGTCACGGTGACCCTCTCAGGCTCAAGTTTTGCTCCAAAAGCAGACAGCCCACTGCAACTCTCCCCAGCTCTTCCGTCAGTATCACGATCCCCCGACGGTCAAACAAAGCTGGCAGCGGTCACTTAACCTCTTGATCATAGGGAGACTCAGACGGAGGTGACCGAGCGAGTCGTATACTTACCCTTTGCCAGTGCAGTGGGACTCGAATTACAGGCCTGCCATGGGACGTGTCGAGAGGTCCTTCAACTTGAACTATCGTTGCACGACTCACCCGCAACCGTGGCGTTCGCCGCGGACGAGGCCCTCAAGCCCGACTAGAGAGCGGTCGCTCTCTGCTGCGGCGGTTCTCGTCGAAGGGAAAGGTTGCTGCCTGTGGGCGTGGACCAGGCGTGGACTCAGAAAACCACCCGCCCGTTGGTTTGTGAGTACTTGCAAGTAGCGCGAGCGCACCTGTCGAATTCGAATGTCAGACACGCGTATCCAAACACCGTTCCACACCTGGCATCCGCACCCATCCGACCCACACATCCACACGTGCACGCATGCATCCACAGAACGCGAGGGTCAAAGAACACTGAACAGTCCGTGTATTCGCAAACGAGAAACAGGGCGGGTCGTGTACGTATACGTATCGCGTGGTCGGACGGTCGTCACATGGATCGTTATCGTTAAGTACGAGCGGGGCGCGCTCGCGAACACATTACTAGTGGAGTCTGGCGGTCTGCAGAGCAGGGCCGCGGCGGGAGACAGGGGATGGGAATGATGATGACGATGATGGTGGTCATGTAGGATGGGGATGGGGAATGGGAATGGAAGGCCGAGATGGGGATGATGGGAAGTCGAGACGGAGATGGAGGTGGGCAGTGGTATCGTACGTGCGCGAACGGATGATGGCTAGGATGCTGACAGTGAGAATGGAGCGATATCTAGCCCCCTCCGTGTACGCGAGTAGAGATGTCCATCGTTGTATATGTATGTGTATGTGTATGGGTGTAAATCGGGATCCGGGGAAGCAGAGACGCGGAGGAGCGTCGAGGCGAACGGCCAAGCTTGGCCAATAAGACAAGACAAGACAGGACAGGGCAAGAAGACGAACACCGCGCGGAGCGCTAGAGGTACAACGTATACACATCGACGCCGACGAACCGCAGCCTAGTGCGCGGCCGCGACAGAGAATAGAAAGAGGTAGGAAAAGGACGTACGAAGGAGAAGATAAGGGGACGCTCGTGGATGGTGGGCGTGGCATAGGCATAATAGGGTGTGATGGGCGAGACGGATCGGAATGGAGAGAAAGAGACTCGAGGGGAAGTGTATGAAGAAGGCGGAGATGGATGCGGGAAGTTGCAAGACCGAGCGATAGAAGTGTGGATGGTATGGGGACAGGGAAGGAGAAGGATGATTATGCGAGGCGAGTGCGCCAATGTCCGCAGTGAGGATAGGGATCGAGGGTGTGCAACTTTTGGGTGTTGTGGCGCCCGGGAACGGAGACGGAGCGTGCTCCGATATCGCTATCATATAAAGCGCAGGACCGGAGGAGGTGTACCGCGGGCGAGTCTATGCTCTAAGGGAGGCATGCGGGAGATGGAGACGAGGTGTGTCGGTGCCAAATAGATGAATGGGTGAGAGATAGGAATCCGGAATGCAGAATCCGAGGTCGGAGTCTAGCGCGCGGCCGAGACCAACTGTGGCGACCTGACCTGCATAAACCCGACGTTGCGCATCGTTGGTGTCGCCGCGCCGCTGCCGATCGCCATTACGTCGTCGAAGCTGCTCGAGCGCGTCGGAGTCTGCCCAGGCGAGAGGAGGTACCCGCCACCCGGAGAGGTCGAGAGGAACTCCTCGACGGACGACGCCGAATGCGAGCGTTGCATCGCCTCCGGCGGAGCATCAAGCAACGAGTCGCTCCCGCCCGTGTAGTAACAGTACCTAATATTCATCAAGCTCGTCAGTATGCAACATCGGGCAGCTTATTGGAACGCCGCGGGACGCACCTGTTCAGAAACATGCTGTAGCTGTCGCTCTCAGCGGGGCTGCCGATGCGCACCTCGCTCCCGAAGCCGAACACGGCATCATCCGTCGGGCTTTCTGACGGCGAGGATGATTCCGAGTTAGACGTCGCGGTCGGCGTGTTCTCCTGGCTCCCTGCGAGCGCCAATTCCAGGAACCACCCTCCATGCGCGAGCTCCTTACTGCTCGCACTCAACCCTATGCTCGGCCCAGACTTCGTTGGGGATGAAGGTGCGCTGCTGGGCGGCGTGCGCCGCACCGAAGGGCTCGTTTGTGCAAGACCGATGTCAAAGTAGCCGCGTTGGTGGTTGCGCGCGCCGCTCTTCTTCCGGGTCATGATCGCCACTGGGGTGTCCTCCAGCTCCGAATTCGAGTATAACGCCATCGCGGCGGGGCGCTCGAGCGGGCTGTGGTCAAACGGGTCTGCGATCCTCGGAGATCCACGCGAGAGCGCATGGATGCGCGCGGTATGCGAGTCCTCGAACGTCGCGGGCGCGGCCTTACCCCCGCGCTTCTGTGAGGGTGAAGCGGTGTGCGGGTAGGTGACAGTGCGTGCGTGGCTGGTCTTGGTGGGCGAAGCAGACGCGGGTGACCGGGACCAGGGGCCCTTGAAGGACGAGGCAAAATCGTATCGCGCCGAGAGGGACGTCGACGCATTAAGGGTGGGCGGCTTGCGCCCACTGGACATGTACGAACCTACGGTGTCCTGGCCCTTGGCAACGTTCTCAAGCTTGCTCTTCAGCGAAGATAGGCTCGATGCTGAGTCTGAGGATGCGGCAGATGATAGAGACGGACGGGGCCGGGCGACCTTGGCGAACGTGACCTTGTAGTTCTCGTTGTTGTTGTTGTCCCAGATCTCCCGTCCGACGACGTTGAACCGCAGCGCAAAGAACAGCGTCTTCTCCTCGATACGCGTCAGCATGTCGCCCAGGCGAATCGTGAACGTGAAGCGGTCGAAGACGCCGCCTGCGACCGAATCGAAGTACTTGCCGGTCACCTCGCTCGTGGTCTGCCAACCGTCAAGCGTGAACCGAACAGCGACCCACTTCTCAAACGCGATGTTGCGGACCCGTGCACGTCCAACAAGCGACGCATTGTCCTCGCCAAGCGAGAGGTCCTCGAGGGAAAGGTCAGCGTCTGGGCGCGGAGCGGCGGGCATATTGGTGAGCTTCATGGTCAACGTCTTCTCCTCGGTTTTCTTGGAACCATAAATCGCGCTGGGGAAGTCGCTCTCGGTCCCGCTCGTGTCCGTCGGCGAGCCTTCACGCGAGATCGCCAGGGGCTTCTGTTCGGCTAAGAACAGCTTCACGCGCTCGAGACGGCTGTCGAAATGCACAGATTTGGCGCTAGGAGTGGTTGGCTCGCTCCTGGTTGATGCCAGACTTGTGCCAGTGATGATAGAGAGGTCACCGCGGACGGCCGGTCGGCGGGCCTTAAGCGAGGACTTGAGAGGCTCACCCGACTTCTTCCGTGCAATGGTGGCCGCCGCCGACTCTGGCGCAGAAATCGCACGGCTGCTACCTTCAGTACGGACAACGTTTGTGGACGAGCCAAGAGGCGTCTTGAGCGTGTCGAGATCGATGTGAAGGTGAGCCCGCGAGGAATGTGAGCTTGACGCGCGCGGGGTCTCGTTCCCTGACACGGTCTCGAGGGAAGACTCCCTCGCGGGGAATGCTAATCCCTTTGCGATCTCAGGACGTGCCTTTGCCCGGAAGACCGCGGGGGTGGGTGTCGATTCCGCGGGGGAACGCAAAAGCTGCATCTTGGGAGTGCGGACGCGCCTGGCCCGAGGATTCATCTGAACGTACGATTCTGAACCGCTCGAGGAGCTCGAAGCACCCTCCGCCTCCGGCGTCCCATCCTCAACGCGGGGCGGGGTCGGAGGTTGCACGACGAGGATTGCTGGCCCTGCAGAGGTAAAGGAATGCGGCGGGGAAGCAGTGGCGGAAGATATGGAAGACGCGGAGAGAGATGGCGCCAAGGACACCGAACGCGAGGACGAGGAAGACCTGCGAGGGATACCAGGAAGGGGAGAACCCGCGCTGTTCGAGTGCGGTGAGTACGAGTAGTCCATAGGGGGCGAGTACGGGTGGAAGCTGAGGACCGTGTTCATGGGGAATCTGTCAAGGGTGGGGCGGGTCGTGCGAACGCAAGGGAACCAAAATATTGAGTGACTGACAGACGGCGGGCGCGAGCGGCTGACTCACCTGCGGGTGACGTCGGTTGGGGGCGCTGGCCGGTGAGTTGAAGGCGTTGAAAACGATAAGTATAGGCAAAAGTATGTCGCAGGACGCGAACCAAAGGCACCGGAGAGCACTCGACGTAGGCGACGCAGACGAGACTGTTGGAGGACGGCATATGAGCTACGGACGCGCTACTGAGGGTGTGCGCAGGCAACCGGGACGCACCAAAGAATTCCAATTACGACGGGGTTGGTGGCTGGCAAGACGGGAGAGCCTACTGCAGAGAGGGCGTAAGACTCAGCGGGCAAAAGTGTATCGCAGGACGCGAGCAAATGGCACCCGGGGGGGCTTGACGTAAGACGTGCTAGACAGAGAGAGGTTGAGTGAGCGACGGATGCGTTTCTGGGCGCAAAAGGCAAACACAAGTAATGGGGACGAACCGAAAATGTCTAGAGTCGTTTCCGATGCAAAATACCAGTCAGATGTGGCTGACAAGGGCGCAAGACGGATGGTCCTGCACACAAAGGCGTACGCGTAAGACTCGGTGGCTTTGAAAAAAGGGACGACGTGACTGACCACGAGTGAGCTGCACGGACGATGTTGTGGGCGGTGACCGTATACCCAGAGAGTACGAACAAATGGCACGGGGGGCGTGACGGGGCTGGAGGAAAGCAGTGAGTTGCGGACGCGTCGGTACGCACAAAAAGGCGAGCGCATATAGTCGGAACGTACCAGAAACCTCAAGAGTCACTTCCGACGCGCTTGGTGGCTGGCAATACGGAAGATCCTGCGCAGAAAGTGTAAGATTGATTAACATGAGGAGAAAACGCAGACTAACCACGAGTAAGCAGCAAGAACGCTGTTGTGGACGGTGACCTCTAGGCTCGCGACAGCCGGCGGGGGAGGGGGCGGGGCGGGGGACGTGGTGGTCGGGAGTCAAGAGATAGTGGGCAAAATAAAGGTGCGGCGGGTTCGCCTCCCACTGGGCGTCTCCCAGTTGGGCGGTGCGAAACTGGTGCGATTCACAGTACCTTTGGGCCTAGGCCGACTAAAGTGGAGCTCCCAGATCTATTCCCGATTCTCAATTTCTTCCGGATTAGACCAGTACATAAGTACCTGTAACTCCTCCTCCTCCTCGCGAGTCTTCGTCCTCCTCGACCTCTCCGTTATGTCGAGTGCATGTTACAGCCTGCAGCGAGCGAGGAACCTCCGATTTGTGTCGGGCGGACAAGCGTGCTTATCAATCGTTGCCAGCGATGCACTCGGCGGCAGTCAAACTTGTTTACATTCTCCTCCTTATCTCGCACCCGGTCTCCGTTCTTTACACAGCTCATGGCGGCTGGCCCGACCGCGCGTCCAGTTCCCCATCGACCGCCTCGCCCGACGCTCGACTCTCGACTCGGTCTCTCGAGTGGACCCGTGCCTCAGCCTGTCAGTACATGTCAGTTACAGTACTCAGTGCCACTATGTCAAAGGCTCAGGCCGCGAACGTGCGCGTGCATTCGTCGCGGACGCGGACAAGACGCGGAGACCGCGAGATGCAATTGGTCACGACGCGCAAGGCGGCTGGGGCGGTATGCCCGCTAATCGGACCATCGGGACATACAAACGTTTTCCCTAGTAGTAGAACGAGCCTGCCAACGTTCGCGATGTCGACGCCTTGAACGGGCGTTGCAAATAAGATCTGTCATACGATGGAAAATTCACGCAAGTCTTTGGCGCGGTAAGTGCGGTTTTACATCGCTCACATACACTGCATTGATAGCATCATCCTCACGTCTATTTTGCCTTCCTTTTGTTCGAGCTAGATGCTTCCTGGGTCTATCACCATATAGGCACGATCGTCGCCGGTTGTGCGGACCAGACTACCGTTCTTTCACCCGCGGTCTGGGAAAATACAGGTGAGCCATGTACAAGTATACGCGTGGCCAGAGCCAGCCATCGGATCATGTCAAGTATACGGTCTATCGACGAGCGGGTGACGCCATCACCTCTCATCATCAGAAAGTTGACAGTACTGAGAATGACAGATAAAACGCAGAGTCGGACCTCTACGTACTCGTCATTGGTGGTGGCCCCGACGTCATCGATGCTCCTTCATCGTTGCGACATGATTTGTCGCAAGTGCTAGTGATTGACCATCCGGACCGCTATCTTCTGATTGATGCAAGCGAGAACTTGAGCTTACGCGACGACCTTGATCAACAAAGTACGTCTGAGCTCCGCAGTTTGCTTATTGCAATTGAACTTAAGCGCCTCATACCACCAGGTAGCAAACTCAACATCATTTCCGCGCACAGCGACTACAGCACAACACAAACATACATAAATGCATGACCCAGTACCAGCCGTGAATATGCATCCGAATGATGGCGACTCCAACCCGGGTTTTCTCGTGCGCATGTGCCGCAATACGAGAGGCTGGCATGCGAGCCTACATGTGCCGACTCCCGAGGGACAGCGCTCAGCAGGTCAACCATCCGTCGTGGGACCCTCTCCTCTGACGCGTTTCCAACAGAGTCATAACGGAGCCCGACGACGACACACCCTGCACAGATGCGAATCGCTGCGAACACCGTGCTCTCCTGGGGTTTTTCCTTGTCGCCCTGATCCTGATGTCTTTGCGCCGTGCGAGTAATCTCTATAGCCTTTGGGGTGTATAGCTTGGTCCACAAGCACCGTCACGGGGCCCGGGCAGTGATTCATGTTGAACGTCCCCTCAACTAATGTGATACAAGTTGTACTTGAGTGCATATTTATGACTTACCGCGATCAAACGTTGAAGCTTTGAAGGACTGTAAATCCCCTTCAGTAGCCTATAGGTCCTTTTTGATCATTGTCTGCCTAGGGGACGATCTGGATTCTGAAATCAAAAATCAAATTGAGATATGGAGTGCATTTAATTTCAATTTTCTGGGTTGCGCCGCGCGCTAACAAACCACTGATCTGAGATCTGACTGCCTTGACGTCGAGATTGCATTTTTCGTGAGGACTGCCATCAACTCCCATCAACTCCATTGCCACGTACCACCGCCGAACACGAGACAACAATTGTCGAGAAGAGGTCAAGCTGCAGGAAACCGCTCTAAGTACATAAGGTGACTCTGAGTCATACATGCATCCTACTGACAGCCTGAGCTTGCGCTGCGCAGATGTTGCTCTGCGAGCACGCCTCCGACTCGCCCTCAGAGTCGGAAAATCTCGACTTGGATGAGGGCATCCAATCCTCAGATCGATACCTCGCACCAGAAGATCGGGCCGCGCTCGCACTCCAATCTATGGATAGCACGCAGCGATGGGCGGGCGACATGATAGACGACTACATGCGACGTATCTACGCGTTGCGGACGGTCTACAACTCTGCGGCACCCATCAATCGCATGCTTCCGCCCGAGGTGCTCACGCTCATCTTCACGCTGGCGGCTTCCCACCTGGACTTCGAGTGTGTCCCCAGCATTCCCTCCGTGTGTCGCCTGTGGCGTCGCCTGGTGTTGCGGACACCTGCTTTCTGGGCAAATATGCTACGCGTGGTCGATACCTACCAAATGGAATACCACGGCCCGTTGAATCTCCTACTCCAATCGCGACTTCAACGCTATCTGCAATTGACCCGCATGCATCCCCTCGTTCTCTCCCTCGAGGCATATAATCCAGTTCTCGAACATTTTGTACCACATATGAACCACATCACGTCCTTGGAAGTGAGTAAGGTTCCAAATCTGGACCAGCTCGTCTCCTTCCTTTCCAATTCCATGCCCCTCTTGGAACATCTATCCATCCACGAGCTGTATGTGCTTGACGAAGTTTTTGTGATGCCACTCAAAGCATCGCTCCACCCTCGACTCAAGTCGTTGAAGATCCCATGGTACTTCCGAGGCCTCGAAGACATTGCAGGACAGCTCCAACTCTTGGAACTGTATTCTTGCTCTGACTCTTGGCAATGTGAAAGGCTCGGCCGGGACCTAGAGAACGTGATGCGCGTCGTACTGGATGTCCTCGAGAGGTGCTCCTCCCTGAGGTCCCTCCGTCTTGTCGACATGTGCTCCTATGTGAGAGAGTCGCGTATGGAGTCTCCGCTCGCTGTCGTCCATCTCCCGCAATTGCAGAGCCTTTACATCCACGAACGGAAGGAATACCCGATTGCCTGCTTCCTGTCACACTTCAGCTATCCGGCTTT
The DNA here is from genome assembly GCA_033807695.1 of Daedaleopsis sinensis. Classification (NCBI taxonomy): domain Eukaryota; kingdom Fungi; phylum Basidiomycota; class Agaricomycetes; order Polyporales; family Polyporaceae; genus Daedaleopsis; species Daedaleopsis sinensis. Next base: position 777,368 of record CM066301.1, read on the forward strand.
GTGCTTTGTGGAGCCCGCACAGGATTCGGTCGAATGTTTTCTTCGACTTCCGGGGGACCTGGCTGCGTTCACACCTATCGCAGCGGCCGATGCGCTCGAGCTTGAAATTGGTGCACAGGTGAGCTAGGTACTTCCATTCTACCCGCACTGTCGCAGCCTGCTCATCTGCCCACCACTGATCCGACAGATGCACACCGTCGTCACCCGCGCGTGCGGCGTAAAACTGCTGCGCATGGAAGTGATGCGCCCCAGCGGCGGGTACAAAGGCGCCCTCAAGCACCTCTTCCTTGACTCATGCTGTATAGCCCGGGAGGCCCCCGCCCTGACCACGCTGACGATCCGCTGCGACTTCGCGCTCTGCCCCTCGGCTTTGTCAGGCCCATTCGCCCGCCGCTATGTCCGCTCCCTCTTCAGTTTTATGCCCCAACTGAGGTCGTTCGACACCTGCGCACACGACGCCCTCATGGACCCCGTCGCGTTCCTGGGCCAAAAAAGGCCTTTTCCCAGAGAGTTAGGACCGTCCGTCTTCCCGAGGCTGGAGGAGCTGCACCTCCGCTGGACACCCTCAGCCCGCACCCGCGCCGTCGCCGGCAACAACACTACGGAGCCTGAGGCGTCGCCCGCTGGAGACGGCGAAGACGTTTCCCTGGCCTCGTTCTGCGAGAGTGTCGCGGAGATCATCGAGTGGAGGAGCGGGGAGGACCCGGAGGGGAGCGTGGGCTCGGACGGCTCGCGCCCGCGGCGTGCGGCACCGTTGGAGGTGCTCGCCGTATACCTGGTTCCTCGGACGGACACGGGCGCGGACGGCGTCGATTTCGAGCAGGAGTGCAGGCTCCAGTGCGCTGAGGCTGAGCGGGAGATGCGCGCGAGGATCGGGGCACTGGTTGGGAGAATCACTGTTGCGTACGAGCTGCAGAGGGTTGCTGGGGAAATATTTTGAACGGTAGATACATCACCGCCGAAGTCACTACGATTAAGGCAGATTGATTTCTTCAGTTAGATGAGTGCGTCGGACGCCGCATGCATGATGTGCCGGTACACGCCTGTTGTTGGTCCACAGGGCACTCGAGAAATGCGCTTGGGAGCCTATGTAGTCAGTCGGACGACGCATTGCATAAATTGCCCCACTTGCAGTCATGATGCATCAACCGTCGTGCAGGTAGGTGCATCATCCTTAACCAGGCATGGTATGATCTGTGCCCTAGCCTTCAGTGCAGATATCTCAGGCTTGTTTCTACACCCAAAACATCCGACGAGCGACGCAGCCGGCGAATTGAACGCGGAGGAGCGCCGTGGTGTGTATAGACACTGCGGCGCAGATCCTCCGAGTGATGCGGCGGGCCCGCGCCGGGCATACATATGGGGAGAAACTGCACGCCGCGGGAACAGTACTACGCCTTACTCTTCACCACACTGTGAGAGTCGGCTTGTTCGTCTAGCGCCACGTCCAGGTCTACTTAGTTGTAACTCTCGACAAACTGCGTTATGCAAGACACTCAAGCAAAAATGCACAAAATGAAGTGCGTTTCGTAAATCATAATCTGCGACAGCGTTACATAAACGTGGGACATCGCTGCCAGTGTGGTGTGATCATCCTCATGTCATCGTAAGCAGTGTGTGCTAGCAAAAACACACACGACTCTGGTGTCGTGGGGTGTATACTCAGTGCCTCGAGCGCATGCTCATCGTCCGCATCGTCGGGACTGCCCAAGCCCACGCAAACATCGGTCAGCAAGCGCACAGGACCTCAGCCGAATCCGCAGAGAGAAGCACGTACACATCATAAGCCCCGTGATGTCCTTCACCCGCGCCTGCTCGATCCCCTTGCGCATCAGCACGACCCGCACGCTCGCCCAGACGAGCAGCAGCACGCCGAAGGCGACTGGCACGAGCCAGTACAGCGGCGAGAGACGGAAGGAGCCCCCGAACACGACGTGCAACGGCGGGGTGTAGATGATGAACATGCCGAGGCACGCGCCGGCGAGGATGCCCGCGAAGTTGTACACGTTGCCGACGATGGACCGCCCGAACGGGAAGCGGAACTTGGCTTTAACCGCGAAGACCTGTCAGGCGGGGCCGTTCGTTAGTGAGAGTGGCGAGAAGGATCGGGGAATGACTTTGCACTGTGGCAAGGAAGAACTCACGTTGAAGCACTGTATGATAAAAATGGATAGATAGACTGGAATGGGAACCGCTCGTCAGGTGCACTTCGTTTATATCGGTATTACTAAAGAGAGCAAGTCACCTATTGACTGTGCTTGACCGAGAGCGTCCACTTGTTTCGATGCGGATATCGCCTCCCCACGGCTGTTCATAAAGTCCGGAGAGTCGTTGGTGAAGTACGCTGCATAGCGCACGTGTCAATCTCGGGAGAGTCGGGGGAGAGAACACAAGAAGACGAGTACTCACTGATCGACGGCGAAGCGGTGAGAGCGGACTGCGCCCTCCGGAGGTCGCTGGGGGTGAATCCGTTCTTGAAGAACACAACAAAGTACGCAGTGAGACTATCAGAATCAGCCCACGCATATAAACGATAGGCCTTTAGTATGGACTTCAAAGAAAGGTGGAAGGGCACGCACGCGCCGGCGAACTCGATGAGCCCAGCCTCAAGATATGCATAGCTCAGGAGCTTCCCGTCGACCAAGGTCTCGTCCTCGCTCCGCTCCAGTGCATCCTCCCAGAACTGCGTGGTGAAGGGCGATTTGGCCCTGGTCATGAGCTGCGAAAACCTGCTCGGGCGGACGACCTCCTGCGTTTCCGGATCGCGGCGGAGGGTCTTGGTCCGTCGAAGTGCGCGTTTCTTAAGCGACATGATGGAGCGGTCATTCACTGTGGGCGTCGTGAAATGGGCATATGTTTGCGCCGCAGATTCTGATTAGAGATATACTGACCAGGTTTGCGGGGCAGCATGCGCATGAGGCCATCCTCTGTCTCGGGCTTATCCCATGCGAAGGAAAGCTACGCACGGGACGCTATGAGTGCGGGTTAACTGTGGGCAGAACGTGGAACGTACTGCGACGAACAACTCGAACCCAAGATCTATTTTATGGACATGAGCTCAGCGAGCCCGTTGCATAATTCGGCCGAGGAACTACTTACCGATGACCAAGATAAGAATCGCGGATAGTGGAAGAGGAAGAGGAACCACCACGTCTATTGACTACTGTCAGCTGCGTGATTGCATGCAGACACGGTGACACTTACAGAGCAGTTGAGGTATGACTTCCGGAGTACTATGTGAGATCGTGTATCTGCTCGGAGCTAAGCCAGCGGCGCTATCAGGTATGTATAGGAGCACTTACTGGATGGACCGCTTCAAGTTGACAAATATCTGGCGTCCTTCGGCAACACCCTCTACAGAGGTTCGTTAGCTTCGTCAGTAGCACGAGGGATAGGGCAGGGGTGTACATACTAACTGTAGACGCAAAGTTGTCATCTGGGTGGGGAAATGTGAGCCCGCCGGCACGTAATGATGTCTGATCATGGGTCACCTAGCAGAATCATGTTCGCAGCCTCCTTGGAGACGTCCGAGCCCGAGATGTTCATCGCGATACCGAGGTCGGCCTGCGACCTTCAAAATCAACGATTCGCACGAATATACGGCAACCCAGAAACGGACCTTCTTAAGCGCAGGCGAGTCGTTCACCCCATCTCCAGTGCTAGTCAATGAAGTGTGCATCAGTCGAGCAGTTCCGCTTGACACCTAAAGAAAGAGAAGTCTTACACGCCAACGATGTGACCGAGCGCCTGGGCACGTTTCACTACATACCGGTCAGCGAACGGGCATCAGGTATTCCAGAGAGAGGCTCTGCCGAACCTATCTCAAGCTTATGCTGGGGCGAGGTGCGCGCAAACACGATCTCGTTCTTCGCGAAGACTGCACTCCGTGGCCGGTCAAACTCAGTCAGCATCGACATCCGGGACCCGGCCTGCGGCCCACTGGCACTCACTCTGGTCCCACTGCCACCCCTGCAGCTCGTCGATGTCATCCCCGTGTATGACGACCGCGTCGACCTCGTCATCGTAGATCTCCTCGACCGGCCTGCCCGTCTTCTTGCTCAAGCTCTCCTTCGTCTCGCCCAGGATCAGGTTGATCTTGCGCGCGATCGCCTCCGCCGTCTTCGGGTGGTCGCCGGTGACCATCATGACCTTGATGCCCGCAAGGCGGAGCGTGCCGACGGCCTCGCGCACACCGTGCTTCGGCGGGTCCTCGAGCGAGACGAGCCCGCAGAAGCAGTACTCGGCGCTCGGGTATTTGGAGTCGTTCTTGGAGAACGCGTACGCGCGTGGGTAGGCGGAGCCCGGGAGCAGCTTCTGCGCACAGGCGATGACGCGGTGCCCGCGCGAGGCCATGTACTGTGTCAAGCGGTCAGCGAACCAGTGCAGGAACGCAGAAGGGCAAGAGACGCACGTCGTATGCGTCGTCGTATGCAGCCTTGAAGGCGTCGTCGACTGGGATCTCCTTACCGTCCTTAAGGTAGGTCGAACACTTTGCGAGCACGCGTTCCGGAGCACCCTTCAGGAACGCGGTAAGCATGCCGTCGTTGTGGTTCTTCTCGAGCTGAAGTGCAAGTCAGAACTGATTAGCGTGGTCGCATCGTCGGTAGAAAGCACTCACAATGACCAATGCCCATTTGTTCGACGAGTTGAACGGTATCTCGAACACCCTCGGGTGCTGCTTCTGGTACCCGTCATAATCCTCGATATGTTTGCCCGCGAACCGGATGAGCCCCGTCTCGGTCGCGTCCCCAAGTATCTTGCGCTGGTCGAAGGGTATGTCCGTCTTATCGAACTTGACATGCGAGTTGAGCGCCGCGATGTCGACCATCTCACGCATGCCGGGCGCCTCGAGCGAGAATGGCTCGGTAGTCTCCGAGTCGTTGTTGGACTGGAACGCGGAGAACATGCGCAGTCCGCTCCAGAGATTAGTGACCGTCATTTGGTTCCGCGTCAGCGTACCAGTCTTATCGGTTGCGAGGAGTGTCAACTGGGCAGCCAAAAGAAGCGTTTAAGTTAGTGTGCTCTTGGAACGTTCACCCGCTGGCCGCGCATGCTTACAGAACCTATCACGAGGTAAGCAATCGACCCGACTACGGGAGTGGAATGACCGCTCACCAAGAGTCTCGACACCTTGGAGATCCTTCACCAGCACGTTCTGCGCCGCCATCCGCTTCGCTGCGATAGAGAGCCTGCCAGCGCGATAAGTGCCGCATCATATGGTGCACGTGTAGAGGACGAGCACAACTTACAGGAGCGTGACCACCGACGGAAGACCTTCAGGCACGAACGCGACGAGGATTGATACTGCAAAGGTGACAGTCTGCTCTCCTTTGCCCTTGTACGCCGTGGTGATACCGACGACGAAAAAGACGATTGCGAAGATGATAGCGATAGCGGACACCATCATGACAAAGTGGCCGCTGCAGAGTTTGTGAGCGCTATGCAAGCTGCCCTGGGCAGCGAAGTGCGTACATCTCGACCGCCAGAGGACTCTTCTTGCCGGTTTCGGTCCCGGTGAGCGCTGCGATTTGGCCTGCGGCGTCCCATGAGATAGGGAAGAGACAACGTGCACAAGCGTTAGATACGTACCAATCATCGTGTGGTCACCAGTCCGAACGACGACTACACCGTATACCATGTGAGTGGACGCTCTGGACAGCGAAGGTGGGTCACTGACCTCCCCAGCCCTCTCCATTGACGACCAACGTAGAGTTGAATAACTGCAATGAGATGAGTACCCAGGGACATTCTGAGAATTGTCGCTACCTACGAGGTTCTCTGCCTCGACTGGACGTTGGTCCACACCACCCGGCCGCGCAAGCCGCTCCTGCGCCTCCGACTCTCCCGTAAGACTGCTGTTGTCCACCTTGAGGTCCGATGCAGCGAAGAGAACGAGATCGGCCGGAGTCTTGTCTCCAGAGCGCTGCAGGGGTGTTATCCCGGACATGAACGTCGGTAACCGGGTAGCAAACTCACCACTAATACAAGGTCGCCTTTTACTAGGTCGGCGGCGGGTACAGTGATGAGCGAGCCTTCACGCACGACACGACAGGAGGGAGGGATCATAGCCAGGAAGGACGCGAGGATGGCCTCGGATTTTTGAAGCTGGTAGAACTCTATCAGAGCATTGAGGAACGCGACGCCGATGAGGATGCCTCCAAGATAAGTGTTGGGGAAGTTATCCTAGCATATGAAGTCTCAACCACTGCTCGTTACCAGCATCGTTCCACGTACGCACCTTGAAGTCTATGCCCAACAGGATGTACTCCAGGACACCAGCGATAATGAGCAAGATGTTGAACATCGTCATCAGGCAGTCGTAGTACTGCCGGGGTGGAGCGTGTGAGGCGGGCTCTGAGAGAACATGCCACATTCCGTACCTTCCGCAGCGCAGACTTCTTTTTCGGTGGCGTCAGAACGTTCTGTCCGTCACGCGCGAGCCGGGCCTTGGCCTCGTCGGTCGAGAGACCCAGGGAGAGGCTGGGGTCCTTAGCGTCGAACGTCGTGTCGAGCTCCATCTGCAGGTCCTTGAACGAAAGCTTGTGCTCTTGTATGTCGACACCGTCGGGCTGTGGGTCGCCGGCCTTCTGCGTGTGCGCCTTCTGCTCCTTGAGATGCTCGTAGCCGGCGTCCGCGAGCTCCTTGTCCTCTTTGGTCATCTCGCGCTTCATCTCGACGCCTTTGGGGCGGAGAGGGTGGGGGGCCTTATCTTGCACATCGTCGCCTTCATGGTCGAAGGCTACAGCGCGCGCGACGGCGACCGCTTCTTCTTCAACGTGTTTTGAAGCGATCTCGTGGACGTCCATAGTGTGGAGAGAGGTCAGCGAGATAAGACGGTGGAAGGCTGTCGAGGGGTCCTCGCCGATATCGAGCGGCCTTTATAGTCTAGGAGCGGGGGTAGATCTTTCGTAACACCCCATGCGGGTCGACAAGCAAGCTTCGACCGCTCATCCCTGCCAAAAAACTGCTACGCGCCGCGGGGTTCCTATCGGAAGGTCTCTGCTAGAGAATTTCGCACATGGGTGACAGGAAGTAGCATGATTGGATCATGGATCCCGTCTTCCAGGGCTGGTCTGAGCGTAGTAGCGAACGGCCAAAAGCCCTCAACGGAAGCGTGTTGCCTGCGAAAGGACGGGGGTAGGCCACGTGACCTGATTCCGCGTCAAGTTCGTTCGTTCCGGGGGCCAGAAGAGACACATTCCCATCCAGCTGTCCACCATGGCCTCTTTAAGTGGCATAGCTCTTGTCTGGACTTTGTCGCTCGTGCGATATTTCTGGAGCAAGGCGTCCGCAGGAAACATCTCTCCGAGCACGTCGCTTGAAGAGCGGGGCTTTTTCGCCGACCCACTCCGAAGAGACGTTCTCCGTGTCGTCTTGCTAGCTTGCGACATCCGAATCCGTACAGACATGTGCATTATCGGAGACGACGCAGCAATATACCGCTAGCAAGTTCGATGTAGGATTGCGTTCAACATGAGAATCTAGCAGGTCGCTAGAACAACCGCTAGCGAGCTGCAGATCATCACTACTAGAACCTATCATCTAGTGCATATTTGGTACTCACAGTCACAAAACAAAAGCATAGGTTTACTGGGGTGGGCTGAAATTGATAGCTGAAAGTCTCTCGATTGCCAACTAGTTTCACTTGTTTCTAGCTCCTCCTACCTTCTAAAGTTCATAGATCATGATTAGCTTACTGACAAGTAATATACGCACGTTAACGAGTAGCGTACCTCGAAGTGCTCCTCACATGGTATAGTGTTTAGCGGCGCTATCACGAAGTCGCTGGCATAGATTGCAGCACGGCCACCCGGCCACCGCCGAGTAGAAGTCAGAGGCTACAGTAGTTGCAGACTTTACTGACGACGATCGGGTTCCCTGTAAAGATGGCAGATGAAGTGCATGGTTATAGTTGGGATCTAAGAAGAATCGTTGCGTACTTACTGTGACGATACTGTGACGAGCTTGAGGGATGCTATGCTGAGGGACTTCGTCACGCGAAACGGCCCCATGAGGTTATATCTGCCCTGCATTAATGCTACCGACCATATGGCCATGGTTCATGAGTGAGAACGTCGTGATTGCTAAGTCGGTAGAGTTTCCTCATTGTCGGTTATGTACGAGACATCATCGACATCGGAATGGTACATATACGGCTTGCAATGAAGCTTCTGCACTTACCTATGAAGAGTTCGGAGACACAGGCATGTTGATACGACCCGCACTGACCCTTCGCATTCTTAAATCCGCATACACTCACCAGCAGGAGAATTTGCTATACTGCACGAGGAGCGACAGAGCTAGTATCCGTCACATGCGGATGACGGATTCCGGAACAAGAAAAAGGATGCGATGTATGTTGCCTTGGCATCTGCGACACGAAGTGCGAGCTGTGTACCGATACTGATATGAAGGTTATGAGCGCGCAGCAGCGAGAATGACGAGTGGCTGATGAATCGTACTCTATGTAACGGTCTTGGTCTTCTTGGTCTTCTTCGGCGAATCCGCATCTACTCTCCGCTTCTTCTTTTCCCCAGCGATATCGTTCGCTTTCTTCTGGGACTTCGAGGGCTTGATCTTAGACACCTGGATAGTAGGTGTTGGGTCCACCTCCATCTGGACCGTGTCATCGACAGGAGCTAAGGAGCCCAGCGGCATGAAGCGGTGTTTGAGCATCTCTTTCGGGTAGCTCGGCCTCGCGGGATTTTGATGTGTCATGGCCGCAGACTCGGAGGGAGATTGCGGGGGAGTGGGCAGCGTAGGGCGGGCGGACATGACCAGACGGCGGGCGATGGACTTCGGGGCTGAACAGGCCTATGGGCGAAGGCGCATGGATGGGGGAAGAACTTCGATGCGTACCTTGGTATAGTTTCCCATCCTTTCTGCGTCTAGGGAGCAGACACGAGACACTGCGTAACTCGTCTCCTCCAACGGCCTCCGTGTCGTCGTCTCCGAGCGACCAGACATCGTATGTCGTGTTCCTTCGGTCCATCGAACCCACGCGCGTGGTCTTGGAGGACGATGCCGCCTCAATCTTGATATCTTCGACGTGCTTCGGCTTCAACTAGGCAACCGTGACGATGGGTGAGTTTGCCCATAATAGACTTTGAGAGGACGCACACCGTCTGGCACTCTAATGACCCATAGCTCGAGATTGTCGTCGTGGCTGATAGCCTCCCAGTCAAAATCGGTCTCGTCCACTTTGTGTTTCATCGAGACAAATCCCTCCGGCGGTTTATAGTCCCAGTCTGGGTTGTCGCCTTCATTTTTGCCACCTGCATCGTCGACTTGGGTCTTCTTTTGCTTGCTAGTTGCTTTTGACTTTTTCGCTTTTTGTACCACAACTTCGGGCTCCGGAGAGGAAGAAGAAGAGCTTGTAGACGACATTGAGATTTTGCTGACACTTGGCTGGTCCGTCGTGCAGAACAGAAGTGGACGCCGTCAAATCGGTAGTACTCTGGTAGTAATAGTGGCACTAGATGGTGGTGTGGGCTCTCAAGTCAGATATATAGAACTGTCAGCGCTCCGACTCCGACCTGGTATAAGTATGTTTATAGGTCGTAGCCCATCCCTCTTTCGGAGTCGAGCGGGCCTTGTCGGAGTTCGATTACTGTGCGCTTCCGGCCCTCGCGTCCTCGTACTTACCTTCTTACTTACTGCTAACGCATACCGCTACGGACGACCGCGACAATTCTTTCCTTGCTCATTTATCGGTGCTTGGACGACTTGACACGATGTCCGACGCGTCTCCCACACATGAGAAGTCTTTCCTGCGACGACTCACAGTCGCAACGCAGCCAGCACTGACGCGTATCGCCCACGGCTCTGCCCCATTCATCACGGTCTTTGCTCTCATTCATCTAACGGCCCCGGTCATGGCAAACCTAGGAGGCACCTCACTAGCTTCACAAGCCATGGTATGTTATACTCTACTCTTTATCTCGAGAGGGTCCTCCCGTCTGAGTGCGGACGTGCCCAGCTCCTGGGCCGAGAGTACTACCAGACCTCATCTGGCGAGAAGTACCTCGTCCTCGCACCTCTCGTCATCCATCCGCTCTCTGCCATCCTCAAACGCGTTTTCGCCCCCAAGCCCGCACGGCGGCTCGCGAGCATCCTCAGCGTCACCGGCTACTCCGCCGCGCTGTTCGTTGCCCTACACTACTTCACGCATCGCATCGCACCTGCGGACCCCGCGCCCCCAATCTACGCTGTCGGCCCGTCCGAGCTCGACTTCGAGTACGTCAAGTTCGCGCTCCAGCAGTGGCCGGTGCGTAGCTTCGTCGGCTACACCGCACTCGCCGCGATCGTCGCATGGCACGCCGCGGAGGGCATGTCCGTCATCTGGAACACCTGGATGCGCCCTGCCTTCGGGGCCCTACGTGCGAACCGCAGGACACGCACTGCTGCCGCCCTCATGGGCGTTGTCCCTGTAGCGACTGGCCTCTTCTTCATGTGGCAGGAGCCTCTCATGGTCTTCGCCTCGCATGCCGAACGGTTCCGCGCGGCGATTTCCAAGTCTGTATACTATCAGTTCTGAAATCGCACTCCTCTATACGGACATGGCAAGATCAATGCAGAGGCCGGAGGTGGAGCCTACAGGAGACGTTGCGTCAAGGAAACCCGTACCTGCCAATGGATCGCTTCGAGCCCGAACTCGCACCTCAGAAACATTTCATCAATATCCTAAGTCGACATGCGTACGGCCTCATCTTGTAGTGCCTTACCGGTCACGTTTTCATCGGCGAGTACTACTTATCACCGATTCGTGCCGACAAAACCCACAGATTGCCCGTGTGGAGCGAACTTCCAGACCCGCCACCCCTTCTGTTTCAACGCGACGACCGATTAATGACCGTTGACGACACTGTTTGAACCGAAGGGGGCATCGCCTCCATGGCATCCTGAAGCTTCATCACCGCGACTGGCGCGTTCACCTGACTCGGAATGCATAGATGATAGGAGGACCTAACAACGGACGCGCGCACTTTGACATACTTAGACCTCGCTAACACTCTGCCCAACGCGTCTCTCACAGGCACGGACTCGATACGATAGTATCACTTAGGATTTCGAACCACCAGTTGCCGTTCAAGCTTGTCATGGCGGCCGTGAGCGTGAATAACTGCTGCTGCGGTCAGTCCTGTGCTCTATCGTCCGGAGATTAGCAGCCCCCTCGCGGAGACGAAGTTATGCTATCTCTTCACTCTTCCCTTCTCTTCCCAGCTAATCCATCATGCGCAGCGCCACCAGACATCGATGGGAAACGCACTGGAACGCCCAGAGAACGCAGCCGGCAATCTAACCTGGGTGCCACACGGCTCCCATTGTGTCCTGCGCATCAGTAGACGCGACGGTCGCGTCTTGTTCTCCTCCCGCAACCCCTCGCGACCCTCCCGTGAACATTGAGGGTTGCAAATCGTGCTGATGCATCGGCCGGAAGCTCGTCCGCCCTCAAGCTCGAGCACCAGGCGCGGTGCTGCGGGGTGGCTCACTTGCTCCTCCGAGTCGGCAGGCGGTATCTGGCGGCGTATTCGGCCAGTCCTGCGTGCAGCCAGCCATGTAGTGTGTACTACGCTAGGGCATCCATGTGACGACCAGCTAATCCTACCGACCGAGGTCCGAGGACCGACGGTGATGTGGTCTAGCCAATGCCCCGGTACCGCTCAGTTCCCGATTCGGGCGTGCTCGAGGTCGCGCGCATTGCTTGCAACTCCGCCCCTCCAACTCCGCCTGGGGCAACAGGGAGCAGTCCGCTGCAGCGCGACCCTACATACCCGATCCGCGACCATCAGAACCGGCCTCGATCTGGAACACTTGGAAAAAGCCCCCCATAACGCCAGGCGCAGGAGGCACGCCGTGGCCGAGTGCGACGGCGAGTGCGAGTGGCACCATGCACGAGCCCTGGAGCGTTCCCGGTCGCGCAAACCCCCGCCGTGTTTGTGCATCATGGTGAGCACCCACAACTGCAAGCTTCGCGCGTGCGCCCTTCCCACACGCGGGCAGCGGTGTGTCTTCGGTTACGTGACGGACGCTGCTGTGAATCCCGTCCGCGCTGGACGAAGCACCCACGTCTCCGGCGCGCAGGCGACGACTCGCCCTACAGCGGCCAGGCGCACGACCATCGCAGGCATCGGGAGTCCGATCGGGATCACAGCGGCCTCGGGCGGCGTGATCAGCGATTGCGTTCCTCACCGCGATAAGTCACGGTCCCTTGTCCTACATCCGACTGCACGGAGTCTTGGTCATCCGCTAGCCCGAGTCTTCGCGGAAAGGCCAGAGGCGGGCAGGCATCACAAGTCAGTCAATAGGTATTCTGATCACGGCTTGCTACAGCCTACATACAGCTCTTGCTACTCAGCACTGTCGACTGCTCACTGTGACCAGCCTGAATGTTGAAACGCGGCGACACTCCTGAGTACTGAGTCCTGCGGGCAACAAGGTGTCGTAGCATGAACCCGTGCCGCCAAGCCCCCCTATGGAACGACTCGCGGACGACACCGTCGGTCCGTCTTCGTGCAGCTCCTCGCAATCCACGGCCACGAGAGTCACGTTCAGGCAAGCTAGGGATTCGGGACGACAAGCCTAAGCATGTACTAGTACTACCCACGACGCCGCCCCCTGCCCGCAACTCAAGGCGCAGTCGCGATTCGATTCTGGGGTCAGGACCCCATATCTAGGCAATCTCAGAGCCAGGCTCCAGTTCGCAACCCCGCCTCGGGGGTACGCAAAGAGCGAGATACCCATCAGCGAATTCAACTCCAGCTCGGGCTTTTCCAACTGAGGCTGCCGCTGCTGATCGCAAGTACCTCGGGAGTCTGCCGCATATGGTGCCACCCAGCACGACCCGATATTCGACCGTAAGTGCGTCGTCGCTACGCCCAGCAGAGTAGCCCGCGCACTCACTAGTACTTTGACTTACGTCCCCAGCCCAGACCTAAGACCTCCTAAGACTCTTCTCACGTACGACGCGACGTGCCGCAGGAGTGCATGTGAATCGCACGCTGCAAGTGCGCTCGTGTCGATCGCCGATCTCGTGAGTCAGCAGCACGCTCACCGTCCGCACAGACGGTCAGGAGCGTGGCGCGCCGGTCACTTGATGCGCGGAGTTCGTCGTGCAGCGCACCCGCGGGCGAGCAGTTGCCGGGCGGCCTCCGCCGCTGTCAGTGTCATGCGCGCCGGCCTGGCCGAGGTGCTCATCGACGTGGTCATTAATTGTGCGTGATGCGTGATGCATTGCCTAATATTCATTGGATGTGCCGCTCGCGCGTCGCCTGTTGCATCTGCATGCACCAGATGCACCCTGATGCACCCCGAGCCTCCCCGAGCTGAAGCTGAGGCGTCCCCAGGCTCACACGATCGTCCTGCGAGACGGGGGTCGCAGGCACAGTGGTGCTCACTGGGGCCAGCGAGGTCTTGCACGCCAGCTCGCCGAGCCGCCACGCCGATCGAGGGCTCGTGCCTATGGGCAGGGGCGTACGCTCCTATGCGCGCACGGAATCCGCACGGCTCACGCGAGCTGTCAAGCCCGTACTTTCCGGCGACCGGGAGTAATACGCGAGCGCGGGTGCGGTTCACAGTTAATTGTGCTCCTTTCCCGCCCGCTCGTCCGTGCGTCAGCGGCCAGTAGCGAGTAGCGAGTAGCGAACCACCTCGAACCACTCGCCCTCCTCTCCGACGTCGACGCGCCACCGTTGCAGGCCGCGCCCGAGGGGAGGGCGGGCGCTATGCTTCCCGCGAAGCAGGTCTATCGGATAAATATATTGCACCGTTGCCCATCAATGAATGTTGTTGCGGGGCCCAGACTCGCTAGCGAGTGCCCCATCGCTTATTGGCTGGCGACGCGGTGGCAGGCCCGAGGTCCGTATCGTGATTGGTCTCCGCTCGCTTGGAATAATGGCATTGAACCCCTCGGGCTCCGCCAGCTACTCCGCTGGGGGGCTCCGTAGGAGCTCGTGGATGGACGATAGGGGGGTAGGCTCCATTCCAGAGACAATAACGCTCCGTGGGGATCACATAAGAGTGGGGACTTTTGAAGCGGTGGCTAATGCATCAGCGGACGGACGATCTGCTGGTGATTAAATGTGGGATTTTCTTGCCGTTTTTTTCTGTGATGGGGGACGCCTCGCCGTTAGCCGCCCGGGATGACCGGGGTGTTGAGTAGAGACACTACCTAATCGGGTATCCGGAGATGGCGTCGTTTTCCGACTTCTGTGACCATCTCCTTCTGTTTTGATGAAGGCGCCCGGTGGCGCAGGCTGATGAGTGACGATCGCGGCTCGCGAATTTTATTCAGAATCATTATCGCAGCAATTTCAGCAAACCGCCAGGGAGCACGTGCTGGCGGATCAGTCGACGGGGGTGCGTAAAATTCCCTCCTGTGCCACTCGTGCTCTGATCTGTGCCACCTTCTAGCGCGGGCTGGAGGTTGGTAGCGAGGGTCGTGGTGGGGCTCATGGTCCGTGGGTGACACTATTTGGATGCACGTGAGCCCACTCTGCTCACTACGCTGGATTTGAAAGCGTCCTGGACGGGCATTGCGGCCTGGCGATCGCGCGGAGCTGGGAGCGGGGGGCTGGGTGCGAAAGGAGGTGAGTAGCCTCATGGGGAGGATCGGGTCCAGTGTCCCGATACCATCGGGATCAGCGTCTCTTGTGCCGCCGATCTAGATCGCGATTGGCGGGATGAAGGCCGTGGGGAGGACGAGGAGGGCTAGCGAGCGGGGATTTTCGAGGGACACGGGCGGCCCAAGACGAACAGAGCGAACAAAGGTGCAGCCGGTCAGTGCGGCGGAGCATCCGCTGAGTCTGCGTCCAAACTCAGCCGCAAAGCCGTCAGCCAGCTCACACTCCAGACGAGGCGAGCCGCAGTCGCAATAAAAGTGCAACGCTCCCGCGAACTTTCTCGACCCGATCTCCCTCCAACCAGCCTACCATGTTCGATCCCGCTAGACGTGGGTCCATCTGCGGATGGTCCCCTGCTGACGACCACCACGACACGCTCTACTCCACGATACCCCCGCCCACAGGCCCCTCTTTGTCCAATCCCACCCCGTCTTCATCCTCGTCCTCCAGCGCCCCCCGCCCCGCCCGCAACACCATCCCTAGAAGCCTCTCGCTCGACTCTCGTGTCAAGCAGGCAGCCGACGGCTCCGAGAACATCTCGCGTTTCAAGAACGCCACCTCCCTCCGCCGCTACAAGGTCAAACGCAGCAAGGACCCCAACTGGGCCCCCCGCCCGCCCAACGCCTTTATCCTCTTCCGCCGCGACTTCGTCGAGCAGCACAAGGGCGAGAACCTCCTCTCCCCCGACAAGACGTCTACGCTCTCCAAGCGCGCGGGCGAGGCCTGGGGTGCGCTCTCAAAAGCCGACAAGACCAGCTACTTCGACGCCGCCAAGGAGGAGGCCGACGAGCACCTGCGCCGCAACCCCGGCTACCAGTTCCGGCCCAACAAGCAGAGCCGGAGCGAGTCGCGCAGGCACCCCGCCCACCTCACGCGCCGCGAGCGTGTCGAGGCGCACATCGCGGCGACCACCCGCAAGCGCGCGGTGTCCGCCACCCGCCGCAGGCGCGCGTCCCAGAGCCCGCCGGCGCGCAGCACAGCGTCGTCGGCCTCGCCCGAGCCCCCTGGCACGCCCTCGAGCCATGACTACCTCGAGATGGCCTCGCAGCCGCAGAGCCGCTCGAGCTCCATTTCGGCGCCTGCGGAGGTCTTGAACACAACGTCGCTCCCTCCCGGGCTCGATCATGGCTTTTACTCTGAAGGGTCTGTCCATTCTACGCCCTCGTCCATGAGGGAGCGGCCCCTGTTCTCATCGCTCCCGCGCACCGTGTCTTACACCGAGGGCGCGAGCTACTCGCCGTGGGACTACATCTCCTTCGACAAGTGCTACACCGAGTCGGACGACCAGAGCTCCCAGTCGTTCGGCTCGGCCACGCCCGAGCACTCGCCGCTTGCGTACTTTGGAGAGATGAGTCCCGAGCAGTTGTCGCCCCAGCACGAGTTCAACGCACCTGTGAGTCATGATCGTCAGCGTCGTCGACT
The DNA here is from genome assembly GCA_033807695.1 of Daedaleopsis sinensis. Lineage (NCBI taxonomy): Eukaryota > Fungi > Basidiomycota > Agaricomycetes > Polyporales > Polyporaceae > Daedaleopsis > Daedaleopsis sinensis. Next base: position 793,411 of record CM066301.1, read on the forward strand.
ATGTTCCACCCCTGACATCGTGACAATAGCTCCAGGGCGCCGATACCCTGTACATGGCTTCGACCCACGTCGCGACGTCCGCGGACATTGCCTCCAACGCCTCCTATATACCCCCGCCGTCCGGCCCGCTCTTCGAGCGTCGGCGCCGTTCAGCGACGACGTCCATGATCCCGTCCCCGATGACCGTCATCGCGTCGTCGTTGTCTGCCTGGTCCCGCGACGACTTGATGACCTCGCGCCCGATCCCGGGCACGTATGCCGCTCCTCCCCGCCCGATGCTCCCGCACGTTGGGCAGTCGTTCCATCTCCCTGTCCAGGCGGTCCAGGCGCCCAACATGCAAGTCCACCCGGCCGACATGCAGACGAACGACATGCAGACGCAGGAGAGTATCTGGCAGCAGACGATGTCCACGGGCCCCACGCAAACGAACCTGCTCTCCGTCCCTGTCCCGGAGTACGACCTCGACCGCACGCCCCGCGGGCAGTTCTTCCCCCAGGATGCCCAGCAGGTCGCCATGTCCTACGCGCAGCAGCAGCCGCTGCTCATGATGCCCATGGGCGACCTCGCGGCGTACCCCGTCACGCTCTCCGAGCCCTCGCCGCCCGCGCCGCCCGCGATCATGGAGCCCTTCGACCTCGCGGCGGACCTCGAGGCCTACAACCTCGGTCTGCGGACGTTCGGGATCGGCGCGGCGCACGACGTGTACGCCACGCCCGGGTTCGACGACATCAACTACGGCCAGCTCTGCTACCCCGCCGCAGCGGCCGAGCAAAACGCTTGAGTGCGCTGCGGCAGGCGGCGCACGCCATCGCTCCGGCTCTATGCCATATGCCTTTCATGTCTTTCTTCCTCTCTTTGGACGATCTTGAACGTGTACGCATGCTTTTCTATGACCTTTCACGACCCCTATGCCATTTTACGCCCCGTCACGACGGACAGTGCACCCGGCATGTATACCATGTAGCATAGTGCGTTTCACTTCGAGTCTCGGTGAGGAGCACTCACCTCTCTTCCCTGTATCTATACGCGTCCTCTCCTCCTGCTCCTGCTCCTGCTCCTGCTCCCATCCCCATCCCCGCTCCCCCACTCCTCGCTCCTCCTCGCTCCCGCCTCCTGGTTTCTCGACTCGGGCGTCTTCTCATCCGGACTGTGCTTCTCATGTATGTTACTCGCGGTGCGCCCTTCAACGGACGCGCCGCCGATACCCCGCCGCGCAATGAGATCTGCTGCCAATGCCTGTCTTATAAGTTCAAAACCACACGCGCACGCACACGCCCGGGTGGTTTAGACGTACGTGAAACGAGAAGGAACGTACCTGCCGGGATTGGATACGTTACACGTCAAAGCAGCATACTGGGACCAACAGCGAGGCTCTGCAGCCCGGGCCCGCAGCGTGCGCGCACAGAGATGGCAAGTGGAAGCAACCGGAGGACACGCGCGTGGGAGCAGGGCAGGACAGGGTGGGAACGCGACGTAATCCGTGACACATGTCCTTATCCGGCGCGTTGTCATAAATAACTCGCGCCAGGAATGGTCTTGGTCGTCCTCGAGGCGTAGTTCGCCCTGTGGCTTCTTCATCAGTATATAAGGACGAAGAGGATTGGATGGGGCACCACGCAACTCTTTCCTTGACCACCACCATCTCTCTAACGACTCACTGACCGCTTCATCATAATTCCATGTTTAATGAGGAGTCGTGAGTCTTGACGCGCAAGGAATTCGAACGTGCTAATGTCTCGGAACGCCGACCACTTTCTGAGCCACATCGTGGCAAGTGTCATCAAGCCTAAGATGCAGATACATACAATCACTGTACTGCCATGAAAGTCCCCGCGACGTCTACGGATGGTGCAGACTCTGCGGAGAAGAATTATTGTCGTGGTAAGTGTTTCCAGTAAATTACGGAATATAGTTGGATAACACTTGTCCCGGCAGGTTCCCGCTCCACCACGGCGGCGTGCTGTACGACCATGCTCACCGCTTCCACCATCTCCTAGCTCTCCTTCGTCAGGCCACAAACTTCCTCGACCACCACGCCCAACTGGCCGGCTCTGGCGCAGCCACTGGCTTTCATCAGAGACACGAACATCAACATAACGCTGGTTCAACGCTCGAAGAGTGACGTAATGGACACTGCTGTGGTGGGCGCACCGATTCCAATAGCACCGTTAGGCACACCTCTCCCCTTGGTATGTTTATGAATTGTACGAATCGTTCTCGCCATCCCAATGCCCCCATGTCCAGAGCGCAAATGTCCAGGAGAGCCGTCCAGAGATCGGAGGCTCGTTCGGCGGGTTCATCGGCCTCGTCGTCGGCCTCTCCGTCGTCTTCCTCCTCTCCTCCATCGGCATCTTCATCCTCCTCCGCAATCACGAGCCCACCGCGCACGAGCGGAATATGCGCCGCGTACGCGCACGCACACACGACTTCTCGACCGAGCTGCCAATAGGCCCGCCCGGCATCCGAGAACGCCTCGCGCAGCTGTTTGGGAGGCGTACCGGGTGGGTGAAGGCGTCCGGCGGCGACGGCGACGAATGGGACGCGTCCGAAGACCTCGCCCCATACTACGATGCGAGCCAGCTCCGGGAACGTGACCGCGGGGCGCACCAGTACCCCGCCTCCCTGGCTAGCTCGGGCGCCCGTTCGTTCCCCAGCCGGAGTACGACGGCCGACTCCGTCCACGCCGAGCTCCACGCACCCTCCGGACAGCCCCCGCTAATTGGCGCATCATTCTTGCCCGACGAGGGCGAGGACGCGCCGAGGGATCCCGACCGAGCGAAGACGTCGTCTCCGGTCCCGCTACGCCATTCAACGCCCTCGATTCATCCCGCTGACGCACACGAAGAGGGATACGAGCCGCGCGACGATAGGCATTTCTCGATCCAGACGACGTCGTCGGGGACGGGCTCGATCAGCATTCGCTCTATGCGAAAGTTCGATAACGGGACGAAGTTCAAGGAGGGTTTGAATTTCTGAGTCGTGTCTTGTTAACGTTCTGTTCGGCCGGAAGGTTCGTGTACTCTTGCGAATGTTTGCTGCGGTTTCTCCGCTCTCCGGAGACTGTGGCCTGGGTCTTGGATTTTTTTCGCGGATACTGTGTTCACCCTTGTCTGACTCTGTAGCGTATAACCTCAGTGTCTTGTCCTCTTCCCCTAACCTCCTCCTCCACTTACAATTGTTGTATGTATGTCCCCTACATTGCACACTTCCCGTGTACGAAGTACTATCCTATGTGACGATAGCGGCGTCTGTCGATCATTCATTATTTCTCGCTGACTCGACCGGTCTTACTTGTGAGACCTCTGCTCTGCCAGTTGTACGATTACTGTTACTTGTGTCTAAGTTTGCCCACACTCACAATCCCCACTGGCGTCATAATACTTACTTGCTACGAACTATCTGACGTTAAGTGCATTCTCTGCTTCTCGTCATCACTGCAAATCACTGACGTCGCTTGTATTCGCAGATCTTCGTAGAATACACCGCTGTTCTGCTGAGACCAATATAGCACCTCCCGCTTCGCACATCAATTGATCTCCATCTCTGCGTGCCCGATGAACACGCTCTTCGAAAGTCTTCCAAGTTCCAACAAGTGCCCCCTTTCCGCTGCTTTCCGATACGATTCCAAAGATGAGCGCCGTGCGTGATTGTCCACCGCCTTCGGACTCCATGTCGTCCGTCGGCGTTCCAACTCAGTTTCGAAGGCTAAGCGGACAAAATGTTTCACTCCCCGATTCCCCGACGCCCCGACGCCCCGACTCCCGACACTCCTCTATAGGCGAGACCCCGACTCCGACAAGACCTCGCTCGGCCTCCGGTCCTGGCATGCCACGTCCGACCACCGCCGTCCGACCTGCTGCCTCATCTGGCTCATCTCTTCCGTGATGGCCTTCAAAGTTCGATGCGCTCGCTTTGCAATTAGACTGCATTCAGGTTTGATCCAGGACGCTGGACCTCGCTGGAATCGACCGTACCACGGACCTCGAACATGAGAACTTTGAAGATCACACTCCGCGACTACTTCGGCCAGGGCCTCCTGCAGGTGCGGGACCGGGAGCGATACATATGCAAATGATAATGTTAATCAACGCACTGTGCAGCGTATGTAATACTAAATGGCATGCTTCCCACAGCAGCCGTCCGACGCTCAAGGATCTGGCCTGGACAGTGGAACCTGTGAACTGGGACCACCCTCGGTCCCCAAACTGCCCGAGGCTGTCGCCAGCCTCCAGATCTCTCCTCACAATGATCACAGGCTCAGCAGAACCAGCTGCAACGGAGCGATCGCGCCTAGCCCGAATGGTGCATACGGCGGTGTCTCGCCACTCGGTAGCAAGCACTACTTAGCAAGCACTGTGCCCTCATAGGCCCTCATGTGCCCTTCGCGGGAAGCACGGAAATTACGTGAGCAGGCGAAGGTTCGGTAGGAAGGCCACAGCAGACCCGACGCAGCGTTCAATAGCCAAGTGGAAACCGGCAGGTGCGTCTACCAGCTCGTACCAGGTGGCCGGTGCTCGGGAGACGCGCGGTCTTAGACTGACTCCTGAGGGCCGATTCAGGGTCTTCGCAAGTCGGACGACTCCGGAGCAGTCATTGTCAAGTGGTCGCATGCACTCCGAGTCGGAAGGATACGAAGGATACAGCATGACGAGCCCGGGCCCTCTGACAGAAGCTGATGACTGATGCGAGAGCATCGATCTGAACAGCACCTCGCGATCGTCCACACGATGCTCGTGTTCGCATTGTGCGCCCAATTCGTATCCTGCACTCTGTCTTTTGTTGTCAATCGCTCACCAATAGGCAGCGACGGCTACGATCGCGGGGGATCGCGATACCGCCAGTACTGCCATCGCAAGACTACCTGTGAATCGCGATTCATGCCACACACAATACCGGAACGTCACGAGCGGCGGTGTCCGTGCAAACCCTTTCGTCGTCTTTTGTTGTCTCGGGCACCGTGCGGCGTGATATCGTACTAGCCGACCAGAAACGGTGCGTGGACCCACCCTGAATGAGCGTTCGTGATATCGATACTGTGACGTTAGATGCCCGTGCTCTTGCAACGAACTATCGTACCGCCAGCTCGTAGTCCGCCAAAATGAATCATGTATCCACGACGCACGTCACGTCTAAGCCCTCCAGCAGGTCTCCGAGGTGCCTACGGAAGTCCTCCTTCACCCCGGCTATGACCGAGTCGTCCCACCGCTTCTTGTCAGCCCTGTTCCGCACCACGTCGATGTGCAGCTTCTTCAGCGAACAGCCCTGGCCTTTCCGCCTCTGTAGCATCTTCGCCACGACGTCGCAAAACTCTGCGCAGTCGACACCCTCCTTCGCCCTCCCGTTTGAGTGCTCGACCTCTGTGCACTCCCAAGTCATACGCAGCTCTTCGAGCTTCGGGCACAACGGGTCCGCTGCGTCATCCGGTACGCCTTTGAGGAGCGGGAGGATGGTCTGCCTGGCATCGCCCTTCCCGAAGCTGAGCCGGCGCAGCTGGGGATGCGCCCGCAGCAGCGCCTCGACCACCTCTGCTCCATCGTCTTGGCGAGGGATGTACCGCGTGTCCACGTCGATGACGAGGGTCTGCACGCTCGCGTTCCCCGAGGACGACACGATATCCGACAGGTCTCGCAGCGCGCGCCAGAACGGGCGCTGTACGAGAGCGACGCGGAGTCGCCTCGAGCCTGCGACATACATGTCTAGTACGGCGTCGTGATCCGACGTGTCGTTGTAAAGAAAGCGGATTTCGTCTGCGGCCGCGACGCGGGGGCACGCTGCGAGGGAGCGTGGGAGGCACTGGCGGAATGACGGGCAATTGTTACTCCCGCCGCGAACCTTGACATCGCAAGCGGCGGGGTATGTGATGTGCCTCTCGTCCAGGAGGTCCCGGATCTTGTGCGACTCGTCCTCTGCGTACAGCGTGCGCAGCTTTGGGAGCCCGAGCGGCTTGAGCGGGTCCGCCGTGGGCTCGAGCGCCCTCCCCGGCCGTTGGTGGAGAACATTATAGAGCTCCAGCACGCGCAGAGTGGATGCAAAGTGCGTGAGCACTCGCGCGAGCGGCGCGTCGACCCGGGCCGCTGCGCGGCAGCCATTGCACAGACAGCCGGACAGGGCGAGCCGTCGGAGGGGAAGGTCGACCTTGTACCCTTCGTCCACAACCAGGGAAGCGAGCGGGTGCTCGAGCGAGCGGAGGCGCGGCAGGCTCGTGCGCGTGAGGGGGAGCTGCACCATCGCGCTCCGGGTCGGCGTTGGTCCCCATATCTTCGAGTGGCACACAGTCAGGGACTCGAGCAGCGGGACACTCCCCTCGAGCAGCGTGCGCAGGTGGCCCATGTCCTCTATGGCAATCGTGACATTCAGCGCCGTGAGCTGAGGTGCGTGAGCCGCGAGCGACCTCAGGGCGGAGAACGAAAAGCCGTAAACTGTGACGGACACCGGGCGATGCTTCCCAACGGCAGCCACAGCCATGTCGAAGAAGTGTCGATCGCTGGCATAGTCGAGGTCGTGCTTGCGCCTGAGCACGTCGACCCAGAACTCTGTAGTGCGCAGGATGAGCGCTCTCCACAGCCGGCAGACGTGCAGGTACGCTACGCCCCTGTCTCGCTGGGTGTGTGGCTCGAGATGGCCGAAGACCTCCATGAGGACCTCGGCGGGGAGGGCGCGGTGGAGGGGCGCGGCCGCGTTGTATACGCTTTTGAGGTAACGGATGCGTTGTCTGCAGTCGTTTATTTCGGTCGTGGCCCAGTCTTGTACAAGCGCGGGATGCATCTTGGCCAGGTGGGCGTTGTCCTTGTTGACGAGACGGTGCTTAGATGAGGGGAGGATCCCCAAGAAATTGTCATCGCAGGGCATGTTAAAGATTGACGGTACTACAGTGAACGCTGATCAACCTGTGCAGTTCAGGAGTCGACACGTCAGCGCAGGTACTGATCCATGAAAGGCTTTTACCACTCATACCTTGCGTATGCGTATGCGGCGTTCGAGGTATTGTGAGCTTCCTTGGAGCACTCGTCGCAAGTGCGCTTATCTTTCTTTGTATACCAGGATGCGACGTTGCTCTGCGAAGGTCGTCGACCGGTCAACGCTAGCTCTCACTCGTGGAGTTGGTAACAAGTCAAGGTAGTACACGCGCCCTCAACGTGCGATGACAGTGGGCGCGTCAGCCTCAAGGACAATCAAACACATGTCCATAAGCGACGTGACGGCGTGGTATGCTCTGGTATGCTGCGCGCCTGTGTTTGGGAACGGTCACTGGTCAGTGGAGTTACTACCATGCAAAGATTAGAGAACCTAGCTGATATGTTACGGATAGTGTTTGTTCTTCCACATATCGCGAACGGGTTCCTCCGGGACCGAGCCTAGTAACGCTGTAACTTGTTCAATTTGCTGATACTAGGCTACTCTCCTCATGATTACTTAGCCCAAGGCGTATTTCCCGGCAATGTCTTTGGCTTGAATCAGATATCCATACTCGTTTGGAGTCGCTCCCTGAGCGTTGTCAAACTCCACGCGCGTACTTCAGCTCAGAAAGGCCGCGGCGTACTGGTCGCCGCTTGTGTTAGCGTGGCCTCGATCTCTCAACAGCCACCCTCTCTTGAGTCTCTTCGGTGGCGAATACTTACTACGAGTGCGATCGCGCTCAATACAGCTCTGTGTCTCCGAAGGTTTGAAGTGAGTGTCATCGCGATGATTCCACTCTACGATGAACTTCTTCGAACGGTGCACAGAGGCCCGGAGTCACGCCGGCGTTCGCCACATGATGGAGTTGCAATTAATGTGGTTTGGAAAGACATTCTAGTTCTCAAATTGTAAAGTAAAGGATGAGCACAGGTACGTAACTAGTCACACTGCTTACTGACTCTGTCACTGTGGTCGGGCCCGGGTGCGGGCTTCGAGCGCCGGGCCGTGGGAAAGCCTGATATCCATATCTTGGTAAACCAGCCATTAGTACAACCTCCACCGGGCCACGCTCATAACCAGTCCGAAGTCCCGATTCTGACTCTACTTCTGCTCTTGCTCTCCGAGACATTCGAAGTTCTGTGCGCTGCGTCGAAGGTCATAACATTGGTGGAATCAAATCGTGGTAGATCGGTCAACTTGTATCACAATCGACACAACCTCTGACATACTGGCAGAACCTGAACTGATTTATAGCTATGCCCGACTATCTCGCTGAATATCGTCATTTGGACGACGAGCCCACTTTCTACCACCATCTACCGTCCGAAGACACAGACAGCCTCTCCGAGCTCTCGGGCACTGATCAGACCCAAGCGTGGATTTCCGCGAGGATCAAAGAATATACGAATCGCATCCACGCGCTCAACACAATCTACAACGCCGCTGCACCCATTAACAGCATGCTACCCGCCGAGATCAGGTTGCAGATCTTTGAAAACCTCAAAGACAGCTTCAGGAGCCAGTTTGCCGTTCTTCACGTATGTCGCGCGTGGAGGTGGCAGCTTTTCCACACTCCCGAGTTCTGGGTGAGTCTCGTCGAGAGGAAGCACCACTTGGTGCGGAAGAAGGACATCGTCCTGTTCAAACTCTACCTCACCCTCACCGCTTCTTATCCCATCTCTCTCAGCCTCTTCAATCTCGCATCCCCAGCCTTGCAGTTCGAGATTCTTTCGCCTCATTGCCATCGGATCACGTCTCTCACTGTCAAAATTAGCTCAAGTACTGAAGAGTCACTGGACATCCTCTTGAAGTATGGAATGGCCCACCTCGAACGTCTTGACGTTGCCCATCACCGCTTGTACGATGACCTCGGGCGTCGCTCAAGTCTCCCCCTAGATCGCGTATCCCTTCCAAGACTCAAGTCGCTTGTGCATCCATTTCGCTCTTGGATCGAGACTGCGCTCGACGAGCGCTTGGAATACCTTTCCCTGTACGAATGCTATTGTGAATCGTGCTCTCAACTCAGCCGGATTGCAGACTTCTCGTTCATGGATCTTCTTGGCCGTTGCACGTCTCTGAGAACGCTGGTCCTCGGAAGCGTTCTCTCATCTCTTCCACCCAGCCCACACATGATAACCCTGCCCCCCGTCCACACACTCCGTATTGTCGATCCATTGCTCGTAACTACGAGGGACAACATCTTGGATCTCTTCTACCCCTCGACATCTTTCATCAGCCTGCACCATCATCCCCTGCGTGCGACTGTGCACCCCGACTTCCCGAAGGAGTTCGTCAGCTCGTACCCTCATATCTCTGAGATCGACGAAGTGCATCTCATGTTCCCGGTGGTCGACCTCATCCCAGGCAGGGCGCCCAACACGTTCTTTGAACAAGGCAGCACTCATGTGGTGAAGGCGTACGCGCGCGGCGCGCAGCGCCTCCACATCTGCATGCCCTTCATAGACGTCGGGGGGTCCATCCACACCATGGAGCTCCTCCGCGCGTTCTGCGCGGGCGCAACGGTGACGACGCTAGCCATAGACATCCCTGCGAAACACTACACGAACGCCGAGGCCCGCGATATCCTGGGCATGGTTCTCGCCGAGTTCCCGGAGCTGCGCCGTCTCGATGTAGGACGCTTGGACGCGAGATACCACATCCTTCCATTCTTGAGCTCGCCCGAGTATCCCGCATCGACAGGTGGGCCGCTGTGTCCGCAGCTTCAGACCCTGTCTATCGTCTGGAGGCAGGCAGAGGATGCTCAGTTCTTCAGGGCCACGTACGAGAGACTCCGAGCGACCGGCGTGCCGACACCACAGCCGCCGGAGGATTCTTCGGACGCTGAGATTGTGGTTGGCTTCGAAATTCTCTGCGCCCTGGTTGCGCGCTTGCTCTCGGTCAAGCAGAGTACCGATGCTCCACTGCGGAAGATGTCAGTACGCGTTGTGGAGAGGTCGGAAGCGGAGGCGGTCAGGCCGGGGTGGGAGTTGCCGCAAATTGAAGCGACGCTGCAAGAGAAGTTCAGTGGGTTGCTATCGGAAGGTATTGAGCTCTCGCGATTGGTGGAGTGCTGATGCGTCGACGAGATTCGTCTACCATGTTACGATAATGCACGAGAAGCACTGCGAACGACTCGGAGACGCCTTGATCTTGCATTATGGACTGTGTATGCAGGCGTATTTCACACATTTCCGGACGACTATATTCCTCCTGACATCGATATTTAGTTACATCTGCCTGTGAATGCTACATAGATACTGACTAAGATGTAGTACGACAATTCGAGTGAATTCTAAGCTTACTCCGCTTCCACCATTGCGAACGATTCGGCAGCCCGTCTATAAATCACAGATCTAATCACACAGACTGATACTAGTACGCAACTTACACGAGCGGCAGCCTCAGTCCGAGTCCTGCGGTTGCTTCTCCGATTCAGGCGCGACAATGTTACGCTCAACCAACTTCTCAAGCTTCGCGCGCATACGCTGCTCGACCTTGGCACACACCCGCCCACGCGCCTTCTCTGCAGCCATCGCACGAACGGCGGCGGACTCAAACGTCGCGAACGTGATAACTGTGAAGATCGCCAGTACCTGCAACGGTACAGCACACCTTGTGCCACCGTGACCAGCCTGAGCAGTAGGAGCCCGACTCGGAGCGTCCGGCTGTACGCCCCCTTGCTTGCTCCCCGGGCCCGCCGCCCCCTCCTGCCCACTTCTCCACTCGATAATGGCGTCGACGGCCTCGCAGAACTCTTCAAGATGAGCGTTCGGGTTCTTGAGCCGAGACTTGTCACCCTTCTCCGCCGTGTCGTCTAGCTTCGACGGCCCAGCACGCGGACGGGTGCGCTGACGGTGGGGACCGTAGACAGTGGGGTACCAGCGGAGGCGGAGCTCTTCCAGCTGTGGGCACCGACAGTGCGGCGAGAATCTGCCACCTAGGAGTGGGACAAGGTCGTGCATGGCGTCGACTGCGAAGAGCTCGAGGCGCTTGAGTTGCGGGAGGGCGTCAAGCACGTTGCCGGCACCATAGGACACCCGCCGCATGTCGCCATGGGGGATGGCGAATGTGGAGAGTGTCAGCGCGGTCACAGTCCCAAACGGGGCGAACATCAGGAGGTCGGTGTGGAAGAAATTGAAGTATCTCGAGCATTGGCACGCACTTCGATGACCTGATGGTACATGTCGAGGAGGAGTCCTGTACCGTACTGTCCGTAGTCAAGCAGCAAATCTTCCAGCCATGGCATGATCAGAAATGGCTCTCCATGGGCTGTAGAAGGGCGAATAACATCGCACGGCAACGTATGGTTAGGAGAAGCAGTCCCGAGTCTGTGCAGCCTCTCGTAGATATTCGCCTCCTGGATGCCATCGTGCGGAATGATCTTTACGGCGTACTGATGAATGCTCTTCAAGAAGCTCGTCCTCCAAGCGCAGAACTGCCCAGACATTCGATCAGTCAATTGAGCAGATTACTGTGGGGAGAGGCGACAGTACAGTCAACTCACTGGTTTAAGAGGTATCTCAAGCACTATATCTCGACGTTGAAGCTCTGGGTGGCGTTTGAGCCATTCTGGTGGAGCGAATTTACCCAGGTCAGCTCTCGCCATGATGGATGACTTCGAGATGGATGAGACTCAGATGGAGGAAGAAGCGACGTGACTGTCATCAACGGCCACGGTAGTCACGTAGTGGCGGTGCAGGGATACACATGCGCAAGCATAAAGGTTGGAGTACAGTATTAATTAAGACAATTAATACGTACGTGACCGTTTGCGGTCCGAGTCGAGTGACTCCTCTAACCATGATGTACAACATCCGGAAGATCGATAAGCGGACAGCGAATTCAGCTACATACATATGCTTGCAGCACGCGAGTGCAACTGTTCTTCCCCCAGCATCTGTTCGGAGTCCCCGCTCGTGAGCAGCCTCACTGGAAGCCTCACTGCCAGTGTTCGCCGCACTTGACTCAACGAAGTATAAGTATACGGTACGTTTTCCGTGTGCCCATGTTACACAGACATGCGCACTTACCAGCCATTAGGTGTATCATCGTCATGGCCCACCAGCAGCTCGTGCGCGCCGTTGCATATCTTTTCGAGGACTTCGACAGTTCGGACGCCTGGTTTGTCCACGATAACCAGCGACTGAAGCACGTCACCACACGAGGAGGCGAGAACTTCACATTCACGAAGAACCACTACTCCAAATATAAGCCAAAGTTCATCGGCTTTGACTTCTTCGTGCCGATTCCTGGCACTACGGGAATGCAAACCAAGTACACGCTTTGGATCGAGAGCCCGCAGGAAGATACCAAGGTCAACAGGCGCGCGACGAAAGCTGCATTCCAGTACCTCATCCACAACGAGAACACTATGAACGCTCAGATTGACGCATCGACCTACGTGGCAGCTTCGAACTGAGGAGCCGCGGCGCGATGACTAATGTCACTACGTTGAGCGTTAGCCTTGGCAATACAGCTATCAGCGGTGAGTCTGTTGTCATGAAGCTCGCGCGCTGTACACTTACATTATCGATGGAGATTTGTTCCCAAGCGAACCTTCCACAAGTTACACAGCTTCCCTGAGCTTCGTTCAAGTAGTAGATAGTATCCGATTACGATCCTACATGCGTACCGGTGTTACTACCGTCAATCTATCTCCCAAACCCAGATTACTCTTCCAACGACAATATAGATTCAGTGACCGTACGTCTTTCAGCTGCGGCAAAGTTAGGTACCTTTTTCGGGTGAGTTCTAATTATTCTACAATCTGATGAGCATCGAGTTATTGAAGAACCCGAACCATGTCGGAGAGGGTAAGGGTGAAGGTGGCGAGCCTGAGTCCGAGTCAGTGCTGGACTACTGGAAATGTATTGACATGCATGTCCTAAAATCTTCCATGCCCGTCTTGCTCTGGCAGGCACTGGGTCGTCTAAGACAGGCTGTGGAATGCAATCAATATACGGGAACAATTGCAGTGAGAATAGGTCACTGACTCTTTCTCAAGTTCGCATGCGACATATATGGTCATTGGTAGCACATCGATTGTATGAAGCTTATAAGTCTTGTACTGATCTTACCTCGGAAGTTCAGGAATGTCTCAGGTAGAAAACCGAGCGCGCACAGCTTGTCCCCCGATCGAGGCAGTGTCTAACATCCGCTGTAGTTACCTAGCTCCTGGCTGGGGCTGCTCGTCTGTCGAATGCTGACTTGAAGAATATCCATGGAGACAAAAGGGTGCTAACGAACCCATCCCAGACGCGGCTCGCGAACACAATAGCGTCGAGCACCTGGCGCGCCCGGCGCGCACTCGGTCGACAATGACACACCGCCGTGCATCCGCGCTCCGTCCCGACAAGCCAGTCTGTATATCGCCGGACGATCCACGGTATATCTCGCTTAGTGTACTGTGATATTCGCTGTATATCCTAAGTCAGAAGTGTGCAATGAACTTGAAGAACAAGCGCGAGGTGGTCGTTCGAAGGGGTTAAAACAACTTACGCTAGCAAATGATCTGAACATGATGCCAGTGCAGTAGATGTCCCAAGAATAGGGATCGAAGCGAGTCATGCCGAGTGGGGGCGCGCAATTGCATTCGGGGAGCTCAATAGCTGGCTGGTGGCCGGGACCATGTTGTAGGTGCTGGGCAGCGCCGAAGTCGATGATGTAGATTTTGCCGACCTTGAGCTGTGTATGGTACACGACCTGTCTCTCTGTCGCTATGAGAACTTGGCCGTCATACATGTCCTGAGAGAGTCGTGTCAACCCGAATTGTCTACCACAGTTTTCGTTAGCTTACCATATGAGCGATTCGGTGCCGATGCAGAAACTCGATGCCCTGTACAAGTGTCGACGTAAGATTGACAACGTAGCCTAGTAAAGGCTAGACGCATTGGCACGCACCTCGATGACCTGTCGGAAGATGTCGAGAAGAAGCCTTGTACCGTACTTTCTGCGGTCACGTAGCAAGTCTTCCAGACATGGCATGATCAAAAAGGGCTCATCGTTGCCTATAGAAGGACGAATAACATCGCACGGCAATGTGTGGTTGGGAGAAGCAAGGTCATGTTTGTGCAGCCTCTCGTAAATATCCGCCTCCTGGATGCCATCGTGCGGAATGATCTTTACGGCGTATTGAGGAATCTCCTTCAAGAAGCTCATCCTCCAGGCGCAGAACTACCCAAACATCATTCGATCAGATTACTGAGCAGATCTAGGGGAGGCGACGATAGTATTACTTGATCAACTCACCGGTTTGAGAGGTATCTCGAGTAAGATATCTCGCCGTTGAAGCTCTGGATGACGTTCGAGCCATTCTGGGGGAGCGAGTCTACCCAAGTCTTGTCTCGACATGATGAATGACTTCGAGACGGAGGAATGACAGGAGGGCGTAGGGCTGCATTGGCTGCTGGCAGGCACACATGTACAAACTCAAATTTGGGCGAAAGACGTAATTGTCCTGATTCGGATGGGTACCAGACCAGACCAAACCAGATTCGGATAACACTCAGGAAACATCCACCGCTTTTACGAACATTCATCGTCACAAAATAAGTTCTACATACCATGGAAATGGATTCTGTGCGATAAGATGAGTACTGGATCTTCGTGTAGCCAACATGGCGCCGTGAAAATGAATTGTTCTGGGCCGAGGCGATGATCGCTGCCACAGTGCTTCGCGCGCGGTAGGCCATAGTGCAGAATAGCTGATTGACTCCGGCCTCAGGGCGTGTCACGATCGTATGGCCGGGTGAAGCGCGACTCGTCGGGCGTGGTACAGGTTGTAAAATGCGAAGGGATCGCTTAGTGAGCGAAAGGGGACTTTGCCAGGTTCCTTGCAGCCGAGAGTATCCTGCTGGAAGCTTCCCAGACGTGAACGGCCCATATAAGCACGTTGAGCACCTGGTGCGCCCGGCGCGCACTTGGTCGACATCGGCACACTCCCGTGCACCCGCGCTCCTTGCCGATGAGCCAATCCGAGTACAGCCGCACAACCCACGGCACAGGTCGTTTCGATGACTGCCCGATTTGCTGGAAGAAGAGGTGTCAGAGTCACAATGAAGTTAAGGATGCGAAGGTATTATCACATACGGTAGCCATGGATCGGAACATGATCCCTGTGCAATATATATCCCACGAATAGGGATCGAGTCGTGTCATGCCGAGCGGGGGGTTGCAGTTACATTCCGGAAGCTCGA
Source organism: Daedaleopsis sinensis (assembly GCA_033807695.1). NCBI lineage: Eukaryota > Fungi > Basidiomycota > Agaricomycetes > Polyporales > Polyporaceae > Daedaleopsis > Daedaleopsis sinensis. Next base: position 808,504 of record CM066301.1, read on the forward strand.
CGGCAGGCTGCCGTCCGGGCGGATTCTGTAACCGCTGAGCTGTGCCAAAGTCTATGATGTAGACCTTTCCGATTTCGAGTCGACCGTGGAAGGCGACCTGCCTCTCTGTCGCTATAATCACTTGGCCACTGTACATGTCCTACCATATATCTGGTCAGTAGAGGGTTTCACTTCGGATTCTTGAAGTCAAATACCATGTGAGCAATGTGGAGTCGATGCAAAAACTCAATACCCTGTACAGCGGTTCTCAGAGGACTCGATATATAGGCATTTCTCCAGTCATAACGCACCTCAATCACTTGTTGGAAGAAGTTCAGCAAAGGTCGTAAGCCCCACTTTCGACGTTCAGAACCAAACATAATCTTTTCCAAGCATGGCATGATTAGGAAAGCATCTTCGTCTTCGGAACTATTCCGAATGACATCGCATGGTATAGTGTGGTTGGGAGAGGCGGGGTTGAGTCTATGCAGATAGTCATAGATGTCTGCCTCTTGACGGCCATCACGTGAAATGATCTTCACGGCGTATTGGGGAATCTGCTGTCTGGCATCCGTTCTCCAGACACAATACTGTCGTGATAGCTCAGTCACTCTGTGGGCTTGACTAGTGACAATGACTGACCGGTTTGAGCAACACGTCGAGCACGATATTCCGGGCTCGAATCTCTGGACGATTTTGAAGCCACCCCGGAGCGGCAAGAGAACCTAACTCGTCTTCAGACATGTTGAGACAGTGACGTTTTGTGCGGTGTTGATCGTCGTTCGTGTACGAGGTTGTACAAGTTGAACTTCAAGGAAGGTGGCGCGGCGACGGTGAGTCGTGACCGTAATTGTTCGATTGTGTGGCGGTGCCATCTCCTATACTTACTATAAGGTTCAATGCACATTATGCATTGCATGCGCAGTGGCACAAATCTTCGATCTGACTGCTGAGGCCGACTACCAACAAGTCTCTCGGGTCGTAACATACGCCCTCCCTGCTCATGTCGCATCAGATCATTCACGGAGGTTTATGTTACGCACCTTGATTTGTGTCGTCGTGTAAGGCTATGATGAGTCTCGCACTCCAACATAAGTGCCAGTGGCTCACAGGCGAGTCAAGTGCAGGATATAAAGTAAATGCCAAATTCAATTCAAACACTCTTCAGAGCGTTACATAGGTATACCTAGTGCTATGTTAGGGCACTATTATACTAGAGGCATTGTTGTACTACTAGAGTTTTATGTATGTGATAGTACCCTGCGCAAGTAATGCACTTCTAGCGCTGTAGCAGTGGTCGCATTGTATCGACCTGCTCCTACCGTAATACAAACACCGCGTTTGAGACCATCTGGGTCGATGATCCGCTGGGCTCGACAGGATGGAACGGTCGAAGGCGGTGAGTGCTTGAGAGTGAGCCTGGCGGAAAGCGCACGAGCATAAAGAACGAGGGCGCGAAGAGACGATGGGGAGAGGACGGGGACGGGGACAGGGACGGGGACAAAGACGGGGCTGCAACGCCATAGAAAACGGGCTTTTGAAGGAAGGAAGAGGACGACCAGTTCGCCAACGACAAACGGTCCATACCCTGATGTGCCCGTGGTCTACAGCCGACTGGGCGCTGGATAGATGGTACCCGACCGCAGCGCCCCTTTGGGTAGGGGAGCGGGGAGTTTCGGGACAGGCTGGGGAGTATCGCAGCGCGGAGCAAGCCTTCGTTGCATCTCGAGGAGGGGTGCCGTCGGCCACGGACGCGTTCGGGAGCGGCAAAGTTGCGCACAATGCGACGGTGCGGGGAGTATCGCGGCGCAGAGCAAGCCTTGCTCACGTCTCGAGGAGGATGTCTTCGGCGACCGGCGCGCTAATGCGTGCATTGTGACCGGTTCCTAGGCGGACCATCGCACGATGGTGTCCTGGTCGTCCAAGGTAGATGTAGCGGGGGGTGGGGGTGGATAGAGAGGCGGCGGTCTTAAGACCGCCTAGCGGGAAGGTAGCGCGGCTGTGAAGAACGTCTAGTCAGCGTTGGAGACGGGGGCAACGAGGCGTTCAAGACTCACAGCGTGCTTGTTCATCTCTATGGGACTCGCGCTGCGTGCGCGTATCCTGCCCGTCGTCGCGTTCCTAGTTGTTGTTTGCTCCAGGACCGATAGGGCTCGGTGGAGTAGGATCAACCCCCGTAGTGCGGGCGAGCCGGAAGTTACCGCGTTGAGCTTTTCGCCCTGACTCTAGCTCCTCCGTTAGGTGGAACGTCTTGAGAAGTTTGTCTGTGAGAGACGCGAGGGCGCGAAAAAAGCGATGGGACTGTGGGGGCGATGTGCCCATAGCGGGTCTGTGAGACTGAGGAGGATGGGGAAGAGAGGAGTGTGCGGTTGATTAAGGCCCTTGCTGCTCGACGGTGGGCTTTATATACTCCTCAGAGTCATTATTTGTCCCTCTTTGTGTGAGAATTATGGTAGCGGCTCGTATACAAGGCAGTGTTGGCGAGTCAAGGTGTTGCGGCTAGAAAAGCGCGCCGGGTTGTGAATGCTCCGCCCGGTCATGGATTTGACGTATTGGCCACATCGGCTTGAGTATCGATGGTGCTTTGACGCAAGAGAATGGGCCGGGAAAGGAAGGTTGAGGAGCCGACATTTCAGCCGCTGCCATCTACGGCGTGTCATGTCGTACTTACTCTGACATATGCGATGCGACGCCTTGTTCTCGCCCAGCTTCGAAGGCGACCATTCTGCCGCAGCACACTCATAGCGTCAACAGAAGATAGTAGTCGTATTGAAGGCATGTGCCAACTTACTGCGTGATGCTATAGTGACATCGGCACACCACCGAACATACATAGACCAGCAGGCTTAACAGGCCACGACGGTATGCTATGTGATACACAATCCACGTGAGCGGCGGCATGTGGTCAGCGAAGGGACATGACACTCACTTCGCCATGACCGGTACTTGTAAGAGTTGACACTTTTGAACTTAGCGTCGCCAGTATCCGTAGGGTCCACTGTACACACACAAACTCCGGCTTTGCGGCATCGACTTCCCGGGCCGGAGTGACACGGTCGACGCCATCCATTCACCTCTCATTTTGCAGAAGTTTGATGCAGGAAAGTTCATGAGCTGTACGTGAGACTTACACCTGAAGTTTCCGGGCGGTGGAGAAATTCCTGTCGCATCCCTTGATGAGGTGTGTAAACACACTCACGGATGGGAACCTCACGTCCCATTGAAAAATGAGGTAGGCTCGTTTATTGCACACTCACAAGCAGTGGTCCTTCTATGCGTGATAAGGCGAATGAGCGCGTTAACTGCACCAATGCTCCCGCCGTAGTCGCTCCACCAGGAGGAAAGAGACTGGGATCAAAGGAACGTCTCAGACAGGATGATTACCAGAGGGTGCACAGAGTAGCACTCACCGACGAGATAGTCCAAACCCTCGATAGTCACCGGGTCCGGGTCGACTTCTAGATACGGATGCTGCGACATGCGCAGGACGTGCAGGTACCGCTTCTCCTTGTGGTACGCGGCGACTGGCTTCTCCGGGCGATCGTCTCGCACGAGCTGGCCAAGACCCTGAGATCAGCCCAGACACCAAGACCACAGGCCACTGAGGCAAGATCGACATACCTCCAGCCGCTCCTCGTCTCCACGCCAAGTGTACTTCCGGCCGTCCTTCGCGCGGTACCACGCTAGTCTGTGGGGGCACATCTGTCCAGCGTGAATCTCGGCAATCGCAGCACCCGCACGCACATCGCTTCTACCTTCTCGTCCTGCTCCCTCCCCTTCCCCTTCCCCTTGGGATCGACTGGCGCGCCCTGGCCCTCCATCCTCGTCTCGACATGCAGAAACTCGTCGACCGCGCGGAACTCCCCGCCGCCGTGCATGCGTAGCGCCATCGCCCTTTTCGCGTCCTCTTCGCGGCCGTGGACGTCCCCGGGCGCGTGCCCGTTGAGCAGCTCCGCGACGACGCTGAATGCGCGCGTGTTGACGTCCAGGCGGCTCACGCGCGTGCGGTGTCGCTCCCAGGCCGGAGTGACGACCTCGTAGTAGAGCACGTCCGACGCGTTCGCGAGCACGACGTTCCGCAGCGACGTCGTCGTCAGCACGAGCTTGTGCGTCTTGTTTTGGGACGGGCCGCTCGGCTCGATGTGGTACACGGAGTTCGCAAACATTGTGATCGGGGCGAAGGCGGGGTCCAAGTCGACGGCGATGTGTGCTGTGTAACTGGGTCCGAGTCCGATGCCCGACGATTCGAATGCTGGCGCAGCGGGATGTAGGGAACGGTCGTGCAGTGTCAAAAAAGAAGGCAGCTGGTGGAGTCGGGCACTTTATCATATCTCGCGCGCGATTCTAAGTCTACTGCGACATGACCCATGGCCCCGCACGCCCGGATGGCGTCGGCGCGGGCACGACAAAGTCGTGAACCTAGATTGCGTTCCGTGAGAACGATGAGCAGCGGCCGAGGTGAGACAGACCACCCACTTACCGGAACAGACAGCGAACCGTACACGTCGGTGAGAACACCCTGCGGCCTATTCTCATACCCTGCGTGTGGCACGCCTTCTTGCCATGGTAACCTACACACGCCAGTCATGAACGTCGGGGGTGTCTGTTGCGGCTGTATGCGTGCTCTCGTCCATTGCGAGGGACAATGTACTGATACATTTTGGTTTATGCGTCCTCGTCCCATGCAAAATGTATGATGTGAAGCGGTCTAGAAATCAATACCCACCGTGTCCATTGACACCCGCCCCCTCCGCCCAGTCGCCAAAGAGGAAAGATATGCTCTCGCCATTGTGCGTCCGACGGATGCTCTCCGCGATGGTGTGACTGACATCCATAGTGACGAGCTTGGAGCACGCCAGTTCGTGCTGTTTTTGGGGGACAGAATTTGTCACCTGTGGCGAAGCTCAGCGACGGTACCGAAAGGAGGGGAGGTTGGCTCGGCGGCCGTCCCTGAGAAAAACGAACGAACGACGCGTACCACAAGTTGCTCGATCGGGAGCTCCTCAATCATCTTCATGTTTATCTCCGATAGTAGCCCTAAGGTGACATGATTTAGAACCATGATACTCATGCGATTACCGGGACACTGACCGTGGGATACTAGAGCGTACACCTTTCTCGCACCGTTATCGGCCAGCGCACGAACGGCCAGCGCAAGGGTGCGGCCGGTGTCTATCATGTCATCTACCAAAATCGCCACCTATATCGGCAATGCACACCATGTCAGCACGGTTTCGCGGCTGGCTGGTACCGGTGAAGCGCACCTTGTCCCGTACATCTCCGACGAGTACCTCCATCTTCTCCGGCCCGTCAGGATTCCGTGTGCGTTGTCTGTGGATAAGTGCGAATTCTACACCGAGTTTGTCCGCGATAGCAGTAACTCTATGAAGTACGTCAGCATGACGGCACGGGGACGACGATCTGCATTCATAAAACCGACTCCAAAGCCTCCATCGGAGACGCGGACACGTGATATCATTCTCCACGACACTATGACTGCGACGGCTCCGACACGGGATGGAAAGGAGCACCGCAGTTCGTCTGGAACCATCTGGAGAACGTTGCACGTGCAGGCATGGACAAGCTCCGACGATTGCCATGAACAGCGCCTCGAAAAACATCGACTCACCGCTTCGCGCCTCCAGCGTCCGGACTAACGATAATGCTATTCTTCCACCCTTCAATGTTCCTCTTGATGTATGAGATCGTAAGCGGCTCCGAGAACAGGTTGTCGACGGGGAAGTCGAAGAAGCCCTGGATCTGGCTCGCGTGCAGGTCCATGGTGATGACATGGTCGCACCCGGCGACGGCGAGCATGTTCGCGACGAGCTTGGCGGTGATCGGCGCGCGCGACTTGTCCTTCTTGTCCATGCGCGCATACGGGAAGCAAGGGATGACGGCCGTGATCCGCCGCGCGGACGCACCCTTGCACGCGGAGATGAGGATGAGGAGCTCCATGAGGTTGTCGTTCACGTCGCTGCAGCCGGTCTGGATGATGTACACATCCTCGTCGCGGACGGACTCGGCGATTTTGACGTTGATCTCCCCATTGGAGAACTTCTTGACGGTGCAGGGCGTGAGCGGGATGTTCAGCCTGGATCACTGGATGAATGGAGGCCCCAGAGACGGCGGGGGTGTCTCGGAAAGCAGAAGCTCACCGCTCGACCACAGCTTGGGCGAGCCCGGGGTGACTGTTCCCTGCAAAGTTTTTCCATGAGCTCCATGAGCTCCATTACGAAGCGCACGCGACAAGTCAGACACGCACCGGTGAGGATCCTGACAGAGTTTCCGCGCAACATGGCTTTCAAAGAATTAGAACATACGAGGGCTACGGTAAGGAATGAAGTGGGCGACGAGGAGATGGAGGGAGGGAGGAGGGAGGAGGGGAGCTGAGTAGTGGAGAAATCATAGTTTCTAAGCGCTCCGCAATTCTCGCAAAACCCGGTGTTTGGCCGGACCAAACAATTCTGACCCACGTGCGATGAGCAGGGCGCTACGCTGACACGTGTCTGGCCAATCGCCTCGCCGGGATTAAGCCGCACGGCAGGCAATCCCCAAATATCTGAGATTATAGAAGAAAAGTCAGTGAAAAGCCGCGAGTTGTAGTTACCTACTCTCTTCGCAACGACAGTGGCGAAAAGCCGTTGAGAAGGCCTTGAATAGGTGATTACAAGAAGTGCCTTTTCGTCCGCAGAGCCTGCCGTAAAAGTTCAAGCGAAAGTACGTACCTGGTGGCAAGGCGATAGGCCCCATTCAACGCGCCGCCTGCCAGCCAACTAAGACTCCGGCAGGCGGAGGGAGGACTCGGCATGCACGATGTGATGGATTGGCTCGAGCACGCAAGAGGATGGATAAAGATCGTTACGAGTCTCGTCTACATCCGAGTCCACTACGACGGCGGCACGCGGATCGTAATGTTTTCTACGACGTATTCCGAGTCTGCGTAGCCCAGCAGCTGCGGAATATACGAGCTGCGGGGGCACGATGTCAGCGTCAAGAATGATAGAATCGCCGATGCATGGAAACGCGCTACCTTCTCAGTCCCTTCACCCGGTCAATCTGGGCAGAGTTGTAATTCGCCAGTCCCCGCCCGACCTCCTCCAGCTCCCACTCCGCAACATCACTCCCGGCCTCCCGTTCGATCACGACCACGTCCTCGTCCGGGAGAGTCTTCAAGCTTAGCGATGGCGTCATCTCCTCGTCCAATGGTTCCATGCTGGCGATGGACGAGATCGAAGAGCTCAGCGAGGCAGCAGGATTGATCTCTGGGGTGTTGGGCTGCGTGGCGAGACTGCCATCAGGATAGCTCGTGTGCGCCCCGGCCGAAGCCGGACTTTCGAGGTCTGAGCCCGCGTCCGGTTTCGCCTCATTTGAGTCCACGGGGCGGTCCTTGCGAATAACGATGCGCACAGCCTGGCCAGATGCGAAGGCACCACGGACGGCTATCACCCCAGCGGCGAGCAGTCGACCGCCAGACTCGCGCTTGGAAAGGACTCGATGTGCGCCTGCGTCGATGACGACGCTTCCCGAAGGGAAGAGGGTATGGGTGGTCCACGACTTGAGGTCGCGAAGCGGCAACGCCGAGGGCACGAATACCGTGTGGGGTGGTCGCGTCAGTGGCGATGGCACGTTTTCTGTCGATGGAGTGGGTGTAATGGATGTCTCGCTTGATGGCGTGGAGTCGGCGTTCAGAGCAGGCTGCAAGGTGTTCGGATGAGGCTCGGGACTAGATCGTCCAGACTGCAGACCAGTCAACGGAGTGTTCACGCCGGACTTGAATTGAGCGTTGTACTCAATGATCTTAAAGATGTTTTTGGGATCCTTGCTGGACGTAATGATGGCGGTCACGCCTGCAGCGGTGGCAATCTCTGCTGCGATGAGCTTTGTCTCCATTCCTCCAGTCCCCAGACTAGAGCCGAGAGTGGTAGTGCTAACTATGGGATGAATGAGACTTTGTGTACGGATCGCAATGCAAGAGGGCGTCGTACCTTGCGAACGGATGGCGGCTATCGAGGAGACCACTTCTATCCGGGCGGCATTAGGGTCTTTTCTAGGATTGGACGAATACAGGCCATCGACGTCGGTAAGCAAGAAGAGGTAATCCGCGTGTATCATGGACGATGTGATCGCGGATAGGGTGTCGTTGTCGCCGAATTTGATTTCCTGCACTTCTCCTTGAACCACCGGGCATCGACAGAACAATGAGTGTGCTTACGCTGACGGACACCGTATCGTTTTCGTTCACGATAGGGACCACTCCCATCGAAAGCAACTCTTTGAACGTATTCACCGCGTTCAGGTATCTTGTCCGCTACCCGCCTTTGCTGTCGATGAGAGCACCAGGGAATACGTAGAGCAACAGGACATACATCAGATATGTCTCCGCGCGTGAGCAATATCTGCGCGATAGGTTGTCCCAGCTGTCCAAACAGGTTGTCCCAGAGCGCGATAAGACGGCCCTGACCTATCGCAGCCAACGCCTTCGAATCCTCTGTGTTAGCAAGCACACGCAATCGAGCAAATAATGACGCGCACCTGTTTCTTAGACAAGCCTTTTGGCCGCGAAGGCACCTCCATCCGCTTCAATCCCACCGCGATCGCGCCAGAGCTCACGAGAACGACCTTGTGCCCTTGCTCTCGCAGATGAACGACCGTTTCTACGAGCGCCGAGAGCGTCGATAAGAGCGGTTGATGCGTCGTTTCATGTACGATAGAAGAAGAACCTGGATAGCAGTCAGCGCATCTCCCGACCGCTGTAACTCAGACTCTGCAGCAGAACTTGACTCACCAAGCTTGATGACAATTGTCTGGGATGGGATGTTGCGAGGACGGGCCATGACCGCGGTTACTGTGCCTATGTACTTCCCGCTGAGACTGTGACTATGAGTATATGCGCCCCGAGGTGAAGGCGAGGTGTGCTAGATTGACTCATGGCAAAGTGCAAGTACATAATTTAAAAAGGCCAGACCCGGCGGGGGTGGGATTCAGCATTAGACGCTCACAGAGGGACGTCCGAGAACCTCGGAAAACATGCATTACCGCCTTGCCATGGAAAAAAGAATCGAAGATTATCTTTCTATCATCTTGGTTACTGAGTAAGTACTGAGTACTAGAGTACTGAGCTACGGAGACAAGTATCTTGCATAATGATATTTCCGCATCATTCCCAACAGGTAAGAGGACAGTGCATCCATCCACCCAAGTTCAATCGTTGATCGTCATCGCGAAGTCCTTGAACCAGCTGAACTGGTCCTTCGGCGTCGCGAACCGCGTCTCGTGGCCTCCAAAGAACGTGCTACGCCACCAGCCAACCAAGGTGAGTTTGAGACAAACGCGATATGTCAAAGCGCAAACATACCTGAAGAACAGCCCGGTGAACCCGACCGCCTGCGGCGCGGCGTACGCGATCGCCACAACGGGGAGCGGCAGCCCGGTCTCCATATCCACGACGTACGCCGTCTTCGTCGCGCTCGGCTGCACCGTCGTCGTCTGCGGCGGAAGCGGGACGATCGTCGTGAGCGTCACCGCCGTCGTGCGTGTCACCGTCACCGTCGCGATGCTCGTCTCGTTCCAGTCCTGCCGTGCCACTACTAGATGCTGCATGTCCATCGCAGGTGGCCCCAGCAATGCGCACGTCGGCGTGTACTCCAGGAACGGGATGTACGAAACCGGCGGTGCGAGCCACTCGATAGAGTCCTGGACGACGCGGCGCGCGTCCGCGTCGTACGAGCCGTCCGCGAGGTCCATCTTCACCTGTGGCGCATCCTCGTCGTACAGCACATGCTCGCCCTGCTCCTCGTCCGCGTCCGCAGCGAACAGTCCGGTCTTGTGCGAGCCCGCAGACGGAGCGCCGCGGTAGAAGACATCGTGCACGTCGATCACGCGCTTACCGTTCACGTCGAGGGTGAAGGCCCCGTCCTGCTTCCCGGGCGTGTTGAGCGCGACGGTCTGCCGGACGTGCGTCCAGTTCCCCGCGGCGAACTTGAACGAGCCGCGGGCGACGGACAGGCCGTACTCGGACTCGCACACCGTCTGTGGCGGCGTCTTGCAGAGCGCGGCGGTCTGCTTGTCCTTCGGGGCGTACTGTTTGTAGGGCAAGACGGCGAGCTCAGCTTTCAGTCCGTGCGTGACAGGAAGTGGAACGCAGGCGCACTCACCAGGTACAGCTCCCCCGCCCCGCCCTTCCTCCACATCAGCCGCGTGCTGAAGCAGTCGAGCGCCTCGTCCCCGCCCGAGCAGCCATCGTGGCCGCCGTAGATGCCCGGCATCTTCCCGCCCTGGACCCAGTCGAAGTTGGACGGGAAGAATACGCTGTACGCGAGCGAGACGTTGCGCGCGCCGCGCAGGTCGAGCGGCGCCGCGTAGAAGTCCGCCCCGCCCTGCGGCTTCTGCTCGGGGTTGATGGAGTGCGCGGGGTAGAAGAGCTCGAGGAACGAGCTCGACGCCTTCTTCGGGGGCGGGGGGATGATCCCCTTCGCGACGGCGTGGAGGAGCCCGCCGAGCGCGCCCGTGAGCGGCCCGAGGAGGGAGTGCGAGGAGGAGGAGGAGGAGGATTTAGATGACGTGTCGGAGTCACCGTGCGTATCCTCTTTTGTCGCGTCGTTTACGATGATCCGCATGTTCTTCTTCCCGTACGCGAAGTTCTTCACGTTGAACGCGGAGAGGTCCGTCATCTGGGGTGGGGCAGACCATGATGTCTCGCGCACAGTGGACGACGGCGTGGGGGGCGGGATGATGGTGATCGTGTCGGTCACTGTCGTAGGAGGTGCGGTGATAGTGATCGGGGAGGCTAACTGGTAGATGGTGGAGACAACAGTCGTAGTGAACTCGACAGTCGATGTTGCAGGAGACAGTGTGATCGTTGGAAGTTGTAGGCTCGAGGAGCTGGAGGGCAGTAGAGCGGTCGCAGATGTGGATAGCTGAAGGCTGAGAGAACTTGGTGGGTCGACAGATGAGAGCAAAGTTTGTATGGTTGTGGATGACGTTGATCCAGACGGCGTGGCAGGCTCAGAGGAAGCAACGGGAGCTATACTCGTCGTCACAGATGCAGCAATAGAATCCAAGGATGTGAGCGATGGCGTGGACAGTGCAGAACTAGTCACAAGAGAGGCTGGGGCTGTCGATAACTCTGCAGGTATAATGTCGTCCGTTGCAAGGGGAGCGGCGAGGGAGTTGTGGAAGGTAGCAAAGGCGACCAAAAGCACCGTAGTAGCCGTTAAAGCCATTCTGAAAGCAAAGCAAGAAAACGAAAGAGGGTTATAGCGGAAAGCACAGGGACCGGGGTGAGACGCAAATGAAGTGGTGAGAGTCTCAGTACTCATGCGCTCAAGGTCGAGGAGGCGGACAATTTCGATCCGGCCTGAAAGTGCGATCTAGTACCCATTTGCGAGCCCCGAGGCATGCCCACTAGTGGTCCTACTTTGTATAGCTTGCGCTAGTCGTTAGCTTTGACGTCTGTGTTGAAAGCTTGGTGGGAACTTGGAGAAAACCAGAGGATGTGTGTTGCGAGAGTCCAAGACAGTGCTACTCACAGCAATTGAGTAGGTCAATATCGTTGGGTCGAATACCTGGCAGCTCGAAGCATTACGAAGGTTGTTGACGACGTCTCCTACGACGAGGACGGTAAGGGAGGAGGTGGGTAATTCTCGATATTCAGTTCGATACAAATGCCAGGATAGTATGCATTGTCTGTTTTGTGAGACTCAGGAACATCGCAGAGCACGTACAAAAGCCTTTGACGCATCCTAGTTCCACTCTGCAGTACTCCTGCTAGCCCAAGCGAGCCTGGGCTATCCAGCAGGAAGGCTTGAAGCTTGAATCGTATCAGAGCACTGATTTACAGACCTCTTGTTGGCCATGAGGGTGTAGATACTGTCATAGCTGCAATGTCCAGTCTTCAGCGCGATACTGAGCATTAATAAGAAAATAGGATGAGGTGGGATGGTGGTGGACTGAGGCAAGAAGGAATCACGCGAAAGATTCCCTCTTTCGCGCAATTCGCTCGCTAAGCTTAATCATGTACTTTCGTACGCAGGCTTGTTCTCGACTCTCAAGCTCTTGCCAGATCTACAGTACCTGCGTACTCCTTCCAGGATGAGCCCGCCAACAGACGTGAAGGAGGTGGTGGAATCCGAGATCAAGTACGTGCTCTACGCTCTGCGCTCTCAGAACTTGAAGCTGAAGTCTTGCCCGCCCCTCGCTCACTTTCACCCTAGAGAGTGGCATTTCCGTATGTGTTTTATGTATTCCAGATACCTACTTAGAAATTGATAGACACTCTAATATCGACACGTAGACATCTACTTCCACCAGCGCAATGCCGACGAGCACCACGCTGCTCTCGAGCTCCGCGACGCCGTGCTCCGTCTCCGGCGCGATGGGGCGTTCGTCGCCGTGCCTCTCTTCCGCGTGAACACGGACCCAATTGGCCCGCACCCTGTTGGTGAGAGCGAATGCAATCAGTACGCGGGTGAGGTGAAGCTGACGATCTGTGTAGGTTCGTACGAAATCTGGTGCCCATCGGAATCGTTCGTCTCTGTATACTCCTATCTCTGCCTCAATAGGGGCGATCTGAGGTATGTTGTGTCTCATAGACTCATGTGCATTTCACGATATTGTCTGTATATAGCGTCCTTATCCACCCCTTGACTCGTGAGCAGGTATGTCTTGCAGTTTATCTCTGGCTACTAAGGATACTGAACGTCTGCCGTAGCGCAAGTAAGTGTCCCGCCGCAACTCCAAGTGAACCTATACTCAACTAGCTCCAGGGACCACGAGATTCGCAACGCTTGGCTTGGGCCGTCGTTCCCGCTGGACCTGTCCACCCTCCCAGTCAAGAGCGAGGAAGTGCCACTCCAATATGCTAGCCTCAGTATGCGCATCTTGCATTGTCATCTGAGTCTCTTCGCGTCTTACAGAAACTGCAATAGAGCTCGGCTACTCCTCTAAAGCTCCGCAACTCACCCTGGACGAGCGGAAGAGGCTCGGCGCGAATGTCGAGCACATTTTGAAGGGAGAAAAGGAGGCTGCGAAGGCTCCGAGCGACTGAGCGTAACCACCTGCGAACATAATGCGCCTCCAGATCTGCTCCATATCATCCGGAAGTCATGCTCAATCATAATGTCAGCGGGGACTCCGTGCTTACCTCCGTGCTTACTGCTCGCGTGTGACAATCGCGATATCGACCCTGTGCGACACGGGTTGCCGCACTGGTTGATCATCAAAACAGTCACACCACCAGCAAACACCGTACGCGCTGCAAGGTCCGTTACACAGCGCGGCCTGGGCCCAAGTCGATGCACAGTCATGTAGGCATATGACTGAGAAGTTCCGAGACACCGTGAGGCGACGGCTATGGTGTTGTCCTTCCGGAGGTTCGTGCGGCGCGCTGCGCGGAACATCCTCCGTGCACAGACAGTAGGAGTAACATGAGGGTTATGCCGAGCCTGGTGGGCTGGTCGGCGGAAGCTTAAGGGGGCCGGCATGATGTAGCTTGAGCGCGAGCTGAGCGTCTTTCAAATGCGCGGGCTTGCGATGACATCAGAGCAAAGTGGTTAGTACTTCTGAGCCAATATTACTTGGTACTTAGTACTTATTATGCATTATGCATTATGACCAGCTAGTACTTGCAAGTTGCTATGTACTTACTCTGGCCGCCGCCGTATGTAGTTTGCTTCCGTTCTTGGTGACGTCCTCGGAGAGGCCGACTGCCGAATGGAGGCGGAACGAGCGCCGGGCCGAACCGGAACTGCCGATAAGGCAGCCGGCCGCGGGATGATTTTCAGAGACAGAGTTGTCCTCCAGATACACTCCACTCCTCCTCCTCCTCAGAGTCATATCTCGTCTCCTATGGCTTGCTGACGTTAGCCGTTCACTCTCCTTATCCTTGCGGATTTGGCTACTTTCTCCTTCTCTCCTACCACCACCATCACGCTCTGTTGTACATTAGCCCCCCGCCCTTCCTCCCCGACGTCCTCTCCCCGACGTCTCTCCTCCTCGACGTCCCTCCTCCTCGACGTCCCTCCTCCTCGACGGCTCTCAGTGCCATGCTAGCAGACATGCTCGACTCTTGGAACTGCCGTCTCAGTCCCTCCCCGTCTATCACGTCTTCCACCCGCTCATCACACCTCAGCTCACTCACATCCGCCTCAACTGCCTCCTCACCTCCGCCATCTCCCACCGGCAACAAGACCTATGCGTTCTTCGCGTCCCCGTTCTCCGAGGAGCCCTCGCCACCACCCTCAACGTCACCCACCAGCAAGACGCACGCGTTCTTCGCGTCCTCGTTCGCTGAGTCAATACCGCAGCCGCCTCCCAATCCTCACACGCGTTCCGGTTCCGGGTGGTCATACACCTCGGGTTCAGACAGGTCAGAGGTGAGTGCCGAGGACACCCCGAGGGTGCAACACAAAGCCCCCGCACGGTCCCTCAACGTAGACTTCTTCCGCCCTTCCCTCCTGCCCACCCCGCCCCCAAGCATCCGGTCCGTATCGCACGCGACTAGTTCGAGAGATAACTCTATCTCGCCGCCTGCCTCCCGCGTCGCCCTACCGCCGCTTTCCCGGTTCTTTCCCTCTCGCGCGCGCTACGGCAGCGAAGGAGAATCCCCACCTCATGCCACGAACGTGCGACGCGACTTCGTCCATCTTGATCCCGGGGCGGATACCCATGATCTTTATCACGCTGGGGAGGAAACGCAGTCCCCGGTAGACTTCCATCACTCCTTGCCGTCTGCCCCCGGCTCAGACCAGGTCACCCCGACACCGACTTCCCATTGTGATGAGACATCGTATGTCTCGGAGCGTCCGCTTACGCCTCATTCCGACTCGGAGCAGCCGCCACCGTATCTCCAGCTCGAGCCGGGAGTGACGTTGTCAAGTTCTTCCTTATCACTGGAGCTTGTCAAGACTCTGGGAACGGGCTCCTTCAGCAGCGTGTGGCTCGCGCAGGATACCACCGGTCAGCTGAACGCGCTTGAGCTTGTTCGCAAGTCTTCACTCGCGCGCAGCAAGAGTCTTCGTGGACGCCGGTCGCGTACTATCGACGGTACTCGCCCGTTACGACGGAAGGCGAAGGATCGGTATGCGACCGATAGCCACCCGGGAGGTGTCTTGTCCCCGAAGGATGAAGAACCGACGAAGCAGCTGGGTGCGGCGAGGAGCGGACGCTTGGTCGCTGTGAAGATGACGGAGAGGACCGTGTGCGATGCCAATTCGCGCTCACGCGTGAGCTTTGTGCGGGAAGTCGAGGTTCTTCGGGTGAGTGCCGCCTTTCTGCCGTGCTTCTCGTAGTTACGCCCGGAGTAAGAACGGTAGCCTATTACGCCGCGCGGATCTCCTCCGTGGCATCTATTACACGCATTCGCTGATTATCTTTTCCTCGCTAGCACATATCGCACCCATCAATCGTGTCGTATCTGCACTCGTTCAGCACACCGTCCCACCACTGCCTCGTGCTTGAACATATAGCAGGAGGCGAGCTGTTGGACCTCATCGACAACCCGGAAAGCCACGCGCGCATAGACGAGCCGCTCGTCAGGCGAATATGGGGCGAACTCTGCAGGGCGGTGGCGTGGATGCATAGTGTCGGGCTCGTCCACCGTGACATCAAGCTCGAGAGTACGTTCTATCTTTTCACCGCAGCTCATCTGAAGGCTTACGTTCTTCGTCGTCTAGACATCCTTCTCACAACGGACCCGTTTACCCAACCATTACCCGCGCACGCGCTCGTCAAGCTCACGGACTTCGGCCTCTCGCGCTTCATCGACCCCGCGCAACCCCAGCTGACAACCCTATGTGGCTCGGACTCCTATGCTGCGCCAGAACTCGTCATGGGTCGCCCGTACGACGGCCGCGAAGCAGACGCGTGGGCGTGCGGCGTCGTCCTGTACGCGATCGCGACGCGTAGGCTCCCCTTCGACGCCCCCGTGCCACACATCCCCCACGACCATCCCGCGCGCGTGGGCATTGAACCCGACTGGGAGGCGCAGCACCGGAAACGCGCGGAGCGCAAGGCGCTTCTTAATCGAATCGCGCAGGGCGCCTATACGTGGCCGGACGCCCTCTCCCCGTCCCCGACCGACGAAGAGACGTTCCAGGGCGCAGAACTCGCGCGCAGCGCTGGGATCCGCCGCATGGTCGCGCAGCTGCTCGTGCGGGATCCGCGGAAGCGCGCGTGCGTCGCGGACCTGTGGAACGATGCGTGGATGCACGGCGAGGGCGCGCCGCCCCCACCCGTACTCGACGCGCCGGCGGAGGACGCGCATGCGGGCGAGGGCGTGCCGATCGTCGTGAGTGGAGTAGACGGGAGTCGGGTCGCCGTCGAGGTCGACACGGACGTCGAGGTCGACGCGGACGTCGATGTCGACGCCGATGCGGAGGCGGATTGCGAAGGCGTCCTTGTGGACGGCGAGGATATTGGGCCGGGGAGCGTCGCTCGTCAGGAGCACTAGCGTCTTCGGTAAGTCTGACACTCTTCCGCATTGTCTGCGTCTGCGTCTGCCATGCTCTTCCTACCTCGTCCGTCATGCGTTTCTTAACATTTCCATCGGTCCTCTGTTGCTCCCACTCGTTCTCCGCATCTCGGTTGTATATAGATGTGTTGCCCACGTATTCTTATTCTCCGCAATGTTGTCACACTCGTCCCCCCACCTATCCCTACCCGCCCCGCGCCCTGGCTACCCCCACCACCCCACCCCCCCACCTTCTCCTTATGCTCGTACCTATGCTACTAGTACTCATTCTCGTCGTTGCACTACTACCGCCCGCCACTTCGCAGATATTTGCCACTGTCCATCCGCATCCGCATCCGCATTCACATTCACATCCAGGTTCACATTCACGTTCGCATTCACAGTCACATACATACGCAATACATACACACAAGGTCTAAGGTCTAAGGTCCACAGCTACAGCATCGCACGCTTGTGTTGTACGTATCGATATCGTCGTGCGCAATTCGTACCGCCATACCCACACCCACCGCCGTACCTACTGCCAGGACACGCACGGCACGGCCGACTCGGATCTCGATGCAGGATTTGCGGCGACGTGCTGCTTGGAACTTGGTGGGTGTTATGCTGCATGTCACGGCTACCTGCCATGCGTGCGTGGCTTGCCTTCAGGCACCCGCTACGATGCACTTTGCTTGTCAGTGCTCCCCGAACCCCGGGTGCTCCCCGGGTGGGTCCCCAGGCGTTAGCTTGTCGAGCCGGCGCATGCCGATGTGTATCCTGGAATGGAGCAGGTGCGTCGAGTGGTTGTCGTTCATGAGGTGTATCTATACTGACGTGCGCTAGGACCACTCGTTGCTGGGCCCGGCGGCTGGTCGTGGCGGGGGTGCACGGACCCTGAGTCCTTGACTGCTGTGGTTATCGTCAGCTTGAGAGCATGCATATGGATGCGCGACCGGCCAGTTCGACCACGTCAATGACGATCTATGGCTGCGACTGAGCAGTCCCCTCTGATCGCCCGCGGAAGTGGCGATCCCAATTTGACGGGGTGTGCCACTCATCGCTGTGGTCAATGCATACCCCGGGAGGTCTTTGCTTTCAGACACGTCTCACGCTGCCTCCAGTCTACAGTCTACAGTTTATCGCGTGTGGTTGCCGCTGCTGTCCCCGCGAGTTTGCAACCCGGTGAGTGGGCGCGGTACCATGGATGATAACACTGACTACTGGTGGTCGAAGCTATCAGGCTCCAACTTCAACAAACCGCTGGACACAGCGTCTCACGCAACAAAATCAAAGCTATATCCTATGGAGTCGCTTTGGACAATACGTACCGCATATGTCAAACCGTTGCTCGTGGCAGCGGCCGCGTCCCCCGACCTACCGCTTTTTCCGACGAACCAGCGGGGCGGCGTTGACCTGTGCAGGATGTCAACGCAACCGGTCGGCTTTGCCACGACCCCAGTGCCCTGAAGCTTTGCTCGCAACGGCCCGTTGTCTTTGTCCACCGCCGTGCGCTGTGGACGGCCTACGAACATTCTCACGGGGGCAGGCGACTCTGCGGGGTATATAAGACCCCCGCGTCGAGCACCGAGGAGCATCATCAGCTCCCTTCCGCCTCTACCTCAGCCTCCGCCTCACACCGACTCGGAAAGCACCATGGGCACATCGCACCCACACCCCCGCCGCTATTTGCGCGCTCTCCAGCCTCTCACAGACAAACTTCTCAACCGGACACGGGCTCCCCGTCCTGTGCGCCATCGCCCTCGAGGACCCCGCCACTCCTTCACGATCTCCGTTCCAGCGGGTTCGCTGTGCGATTCACGCCAGACTCGGTCCCCCGACTCAGGCGTTTCACGGCCGGATTCACCATGGCCGCTATCCAAGTCGTTCACCAGGCCTCAGGACTCGACAGTGCCAGTCGATCCCCCTACCTCCGCTTCGTCATGGATGGCTGCGAGCTCCGCACCACAGCAAAGCTGCCTACGGATCCTTGGTGATCTCCGCTTCAGCGGGGTCGTCGCGCTGTTCACGCCAGACTCACCGAGCCGCCTATAAAGCCCGGGCCACACTTGAGTACAGATGAGGCCGCTGTCCTCTTCCTCACTGGGCACCCCCGCTCCCGGTTTCCTGTGGCCTTTCCTCTTCATCTGTACATACTACCGGAACAACTCCGCCCCTGATCACCGCCCTTCCTTCCATTTATCCCACTCCCTGATGGCCACGCCCTTCCTTCCATTTATCCCACTCCCTGATGGCCACGCCCTTCCTTCCATTTATCCCACTCCCTGATGGCCACCATGGTCTTCAGTCAGTTCGATCTCACCAAACCGGCGGGCAAGGACTCTGAAGGGCGCCGTCCCCTCGGTTTCCTCTATTGGAAACACGTCCATCCCCCGCGCAAAAAGTTGAACACGTGTCACTGTCGTGCATTTCTACATCTCTTCGCTCCCCTTGTACGCCAGTAACTTGCAGGCTGCGATGGATCCATAAATACCGAGCACGCAACGGCCTGACCCCTGAATGAGGATTTTATTTTAGTAGTGCCCTAACATTGCACTAGTACACATACTACTACTTACTACTGTACCCATATAGTACCTACCGGTTAGATCTTTGGGTGCATGTATATTTGAATTTGAATTTGAATGAGATTGAACTGTACACATCGAGTTCCGCCCAGTTGTGCCAGTGCTCCTCCCCATGCACACTGTACTCCTTGTTTGTTCAGAGGAGTTCAAGAACAACTTTCAAGAACAACTCTACTATCACCGCACTGGACGCCGATCTCGGTAGTGCCACTCCCACATCCGAGGGGCCAGACTTGCATAGAAAATCAAGGAAATCGATAAAAAAGGCATCTTGAGTTGATTGATTTCGGTATCACCATGAAATAGCAAGTCCAGTTCTCGCGCCCGCAGTGTCTGGAGAGCGTAGCGACACAAATGCGCCGAACCCAGGACCCAAATCGACGATCTCGGCGAAATCCGGCGCCGCCGTAGTCACGAACACTGTTACGCGTGACTTGCCCGTCGGTCACTCGCTACGATGCGCTTTCAAGCTGCAAGCTCAAGCTGGAAGTTGGCCTTCCCCGCTCGGTGGGTCCCCCAGTGACCAGTTTGCCGAACCAGCGGATACAGTTGCTAGCGGGCGGATGTACATCCTAAACTCGAATGAGTGGGCACACGAGTGCTCTGACAGGTCCGTACCGTCCGGCGGCGAGTCTGACGACCTACTACTAGGAGCCTGACTCACGACTCGGCAGCGGGTAGCTCCCTCTAGTTGTGCCCGAAATCAGCAATCTCGACTGTGATGGGTGCGCCACTCCGAGGCGACGCTGTAGTCGACGCGTAGTACCCGTCGGGTCTATGCAAGTTTCCACCACGCGTCACGCCACGAGATCTGACGCTGCCTCCAATCCATAGTCTACTAGTACCGCGTGTAACCGCCGCTGACTCAGATTTCGCAATCAGTGAGTGGGCACGTATCCCCCAAGTACCATGTATAACAATGCCAATCAATGGCTGCTAAATCTGTCGGGTTCCAAGTCGCTGAACACAGCGTCTCGATCGCGCAACAAAAACGAAGCTATAGCCTAAAGACCCGCCAGTTTGGACGGACCAAAGAACAAAAAAGGCGTACTCATATATCAAACTTAGTATGGCAGCAGCACACGCTCGAGCCGCTGGAGCTGTCAGCGGCCGCTTTTTCCAACCAACCAGGAGGGCCGCAATGAACTGTGCATGTCAACGCGACTGGTCGGCTTTTCTCTAACCCCCCTGAAGCTTTGCTCGCAACGTTGTACTATCTTTGTCTACCGCCATGTGCTGTGGACGCTCTACGACCGTCCCGACGGGGGCGGGCAACTCTGCGGGGCATATAAATCCCCCGCGTCGAGTACCGAGGACACCATCAGCTCCCTTCCCCTTCCCCGTCCACCTCAGCCTCAGAAGCCTCAAGCTAACTCGATGGGCACATTGCCGCCGCCGCCATCTACGCGCTCTCCAGCCTCCAGCCTCTCACAGACAAACTTCTCAACACCGCGGGACACCCTCCCAAGTCTCACTACACCGAAGCTTGGGTACGCCACCTCCTATCAGCTCTACGGCTGCCCTTGTTAAGGTTTACTCACAGCACAGTCACGTCCCACCCCCTCTCCGCACTCTCCTCCGTCCCGGACCCGGCGGCATCACACGGTGTTCGTGCGAATTCATGACCTTGCAATTGACACTCGACGCTCCGCTGCTCCACGTCGCGAGCTGAGCCTTTCCTCGATGACCGTCGCTGACTTGGTTCATCACAGGCACTCTACCTCTTCACCGGACTCCACACCCCAGACACACGTCAAGGTGCAGCGTGAGGTTCGTACACTTTCTAGCTGCTGCCTCTCTTATCATCCCAATCCTCTTCCTACTCGGCACTGTCAGGAGCCACAGATCCAAGCCGCACCCGCAGCGCTGGGATCTCAGGAAAGGAGAATCGCAACCCAAATCGCCATCTGTTCAGTGTACGTTATTGCTGTCATATACTTTCGCCGACGAGTGATTAACTCGTTACTACGTCTACAGGCAGGCTCCCTATGGATTGCATCACCCTATCGGCTCGGTTATTTTTAGTAGTGCCCTAACATCGCACTAGTAGACATGATTATCACTCATGTACTTACCACTTCTTTGGTACATGTAGATTTGAATTTGAAGGAGACTCGAAGCATGCACTGCATGTACCTCACCCCATGTACCGACAGTGACGATCTAGGTCATGAAATCCACCACGAGATTTGAGCACAGAGAGAGGCAAGGAGTCAATTTCCGTACACATCATGAGATAGCGGACAGTCTGCGTTGCTTTCCTTGTGACATGATGAGCGAGAACGTTGACTGTAGTCTCCTCAGGCAGCCGGATATTTGAATCACCAGGCTACAATAACCTATTTGTGGATGGTCAGTGCGACCGGTCCGTGCTCACGCCGCTAAACAAGGAACGATGCAGAGTAGCATATGTACGACAGGAGGGAGCCCGGAGGCCCGGGGTACATGCATAGAGCTGAACTACAAGTAAACAGCGTCAAGAGTCGTTAGGACCAAGGCAATATAGCGTAAGGCGCAAAGCGCAAGGCGGTATGGGGGGCGGGTGTGGGCTGCTCCAAACGCATAGCAATATGTAATATCAATAAGCACAAGCTGAGGACGCGCATCGTGCACGCTAGCAGCAGGCAACATCGCGAGCCGCGAGGCTCGAGCCACAGGCCACAGGCGACAAGGGGTGCGTTCAGCCAAGGTCCATCTCGTCTCCCGCCCGCGCCTTGCCCTTGGAACTTGTCCGTGCGTCGACGCCGTTCGCGCGCCCGTGTGCATGCGCATGCCCGACGCCGTTCAGCCGCGACGCGGTCGCGCGTGCGGGCACCACCCGCGCCAGCTCCGCCTGCACCTCCTCCTCCACGCCCTGAAACACACTCTCGGGCGGAAAGCCCCAGATGCGGCCCGGGCTCTCGCGCTCCTTGTCGTCGAAGACGCCGCCGACGATGTCCACCCAGTTCTGTCGCGTGCGCACGAGCTCGTTGAGTTGCTCGGGAACGTGCAGCATGTTGCGCTCGTCCGGGTTCAGGCCGAGCGCCGCGGGGCAGGGCGGGAGCGCGGCGGTCCCGGTCAGCGCGGGGGCGCCGTTCGGGGGGTCGACGCCCTTCTGCTTCTTCTTCTTGTTCACCTTCGGCCCGTCCTTCTTCTGCAGCTTCGAGTAGAGCGTCATGATGCTCTTGTCGATCGCATCCCGGCTGTCAACGTACTCCTGGTACGCGAGCCGGTCCTCCGCGATCGCCGCGAGCCGCAACCGTCGCGCCTTGTTCGTCGCGAGCACAGTGCGGAGCTCGCGCTGGGCATGCCGTAGCGCGGTGGCTATTGGATCGTCGACGGCTTCGGAATAGTCGGGCTGACGCGCGCGGTTAGAGAGATATGCTCGCGGCACGTTGCTTGCATACTCACAATGTCATCCAGCAGCCCGTGGTAGCGCATGACGTGCTTCATACGCTCCTCCAGGTCCGCAACGTTCAGCTTATCGCGCGCGGCTGCGGCTGCGGCGCCGTTCGTCCCCGGCCGACCTTCCATCGCCTCCTCCGCTGCCTTCACACCCTTCCATTCTAGCACATCGTTCATGGGTATGAGCGCGCTCATGACACGTTCCGTCAAGGGCCCGTGCCCGCGCTCCTCAGTGAGCAGATCAGGTTCTGCGAGCGTCGACGGCTCCCATTTAGGTAGAGGGTTCGAGGGACCTGCATGCGTGCTTGCACGCATCGCAGCGGTTCCGGGGAGCGGGTGCCCATACGCTGCCATATCCTCCTCCTCCCATTGCATAGAGTAATGTCGCCCGAGCTTGGGCATAGTGAAGATTTCCACCTCGTCTGCGGTATACTGCAAGAAGCCTATGTCTTCCTCCTTTACAGGTCGAAGCCATGGCTCGATACTCGTGTAGAATGTCGTGACGAGTACTTGACTGGGTTGTTTACTCTTGCTGAAATCTTCTGTGACGTCTTCTGGATTGCTTGGGCCAGCGATTGGTCGAGGGGCTATTGGAGGACGGGGAGGAAGTAGTGGCACAGAAGCGGGTAGTGCGAAGTCGGGGGCATTAGCGGGCTAAATTCGGCGTCAGCATCGGAGATCGTCTTGGCAGAGAGAGTTATGGGGCATACTTTGGTAAAGGCAATGGACGTGGAGGGATATTTGGAAGCCTTGGGTGGCGGTGGCGGTGGATGTGGATGTGGGTGAGTGTGCGGTGGGAGAGGGGAGGGTTTTCGAATCTTCGCAGGTTCTGGTACCGAGCCTGATATAGCATAGCACTAGAACGAAGCTATAGTACGCACCTGATGGTTCAATGTCGCTCGAGTCTTCTCGCTTCCGCTTCTTCTTCTTGTTCTTCTTCAGCTCGTCAGAGGGACTGCTAGATGGTGAGTCACTACAAAGGTTAAGTAGGCATTACACGCACTTCTTGCGAATGTCAGAAAGTGAGGATGAAGGGGTAGGCATAGATGGTGTAGGAGCTGCGGATGAGCGATCTCTCGGAGGTCGTGATGTGGGTTGTGCAGACGCTCTGCTCTCGTCTCCATTGACGGATGGAGTGACTGTCCACATAGTAGGCAAAGGCCATAACATGGGCGAGGAAGACCAGGAAAGATCGGTGCGAGCAGCGCGCGAGACATGAGCGCAAAGAGGATGCGGTGAATGGGGTCAAAGTGGCGAACGGGATCACGGTGTCGCAAGAGATAGCGGTTGAAATCACCGGTGCATTGACCACGGGATAGCAAAAGCACAAGGGTTGCCAGCCGAAGCGAAACCAAGGACGATGCGTACACATGCACAAGTGTAGCAAGGTGGTCGAAGTGGAGGCGTGGGATGGTGTACGCGCCGGGAGTGAGAAACCATTTACCAGTACCGCGACAGGATATTTGGATTTGGGACGCGCATACGAGGCCAGTTTCACGGTTTGATGTCAGCAAGTGCGTCCGCGCCATTATGGATACGTGGTTAACCAAGGCGCCAACCAAGTGTGAGGTGAAGAGTGGTGCATGGGATACGGTGAGATACACCTCAAAAGCGCTAACTGTTACACGCACATTGTCGTTCTCGTTCCGTCTTCTGAATAGCCTTAGCTTTGCCCTTCTCCTTCTCCTTGAGACGGCGCATGGTCTCCTCGATTGCGCGAATATCATCTCCAGCTTTCTTGGCGCGTTCGAGGCTCTTGGTCTTGAACGCAATGAGCTCAGACTGCAGCTGCTCGAGTTCGTCCGTGGGTGGCACCGTGTCAGGTGGGCTATGGAAGAGAGAGGAGCGGATTGGAGGGAGTGCGGCGTATGGTGAGACTGTCGACGACATGGCGCGGCGCAAGCCTCCGGACCGCGAAAGGTAGAGAGTAGACACGCCAGTTAGCGGGTTCCGGCCAGCGCAGCCGACGGCGAGGAGATGGGGACCGTTCCGGAGGAGGACGAGGAGGACGAGGAGGACGATGGACGTCGCGAGCAGAGACAAGTCCGTAGACGCCCAGTGCAGCTGAGATGGAGGGCGTCTGTCACAATGTTGCATTGTTTGGCAGGTGGCTCCCACGGTGTGCTATACCTGTGTCCGCTCGAATTAATACTGCAAACTTCGAAGCTCGATATCTCCTGAACCACTGGCCGGAATGGCTTGATTTTCTATTGTTTTACTCTACTCGGCGATCTGCATCTTTAGGTGCCCTAATCTTGACGATAGGACCACTACCCTCCCCGGTCATAATGCACCCATTTCAGCCCCTCCGATGCTCGACAGTGGATATTTCCTCAACGTGTCCATGCTTCGACACGAAGTCTTCAATATTTGGGTCTTGGAGGCTAGCGGGAGGATGAGAGCTCTACTCGGTATGTTTCTCCTCTCTCCTCGCTCTCATCGGTGACCGGCTCACCCCCTGCCATACCATCCGCGCAAACACCGTCCCCAACCTACTACGAAGACTGCTGGGAAGGCTACCTGCATCATACTCTGGCACTACTCGACGGTGCACACTGAACGGTACTCGTCTTTACCCGACGCTGCCGCTGCGTCGTTGCAGACCACAACGCACCAGGAATTGCAACCCTCGACACTCAAAACACAATTCCTCTTATTCCTCTTCAACCACGATGAATATGGGTGTGATTCTTCTTGATTTAGGATCGGATGGGTCGTTTAGAGGGTAGGGAGGAAGATAGGTGTGTTTCTCACCATCCGTTCTTTCGCTGTTAGTACCTCCCATGTGCCCCCCTTGTACAACATGATAGCCATCATGCCTATTTGTGTCAATACCACTGGAATATGTTTTAAGCACCTCCAATGAGTGGGAAACAGTCACCAGAAAGACGACATAGGCGTCTTAAATCACAACCCATGTATGCGCTCTCTGTGAACCCCATGAAGCACGGACATACGTTGCAGTAGTCCATATTTCCATGGAAAACGCATTTGATTGACACAAAGAAGACTTCTCACTCATTCCCAACGCTTGCAGATACTCACATGGTATATTCTGGTCAAGTAAGACCATGAATGAGAAGGAGTATGGTAGTGTATCGCCTCCAAGAGGAGTACTGGGTGGGGAAGCGGATATACACGAATGATATATCTGTAGAACACTCACAAGCATTCTCAATGCAGTAGACATGCCCTTAAGCCAATTCGACCGAGGTCCTGTTATTTCTACGTGCAAATTGACATAGCCGAGGGATATGGGGGGAAGGAGCATATTGACAGCGATGGAATGGACAATCAAAGACACACCATTCTCCTTCCATACCCTCCAGACCACCCATCAGATCCCGAATCCGCAAAAATCACACCAATATCCATCGTGGTTGAAGAGGAATCGTGTTTCGAGTGTCGAGGGTGGCAGTTCCGGAGACGTGGTCTGCAGCGATGCAGCGGCCGCATCGAGTAACAATGAGTACCGTCCAAAGCGCGTCGTCGAGCAGTGCTAGAATAGGATGCATGCATCCCAGCAACCTCCCTAGCAGGATGGGGACTGTGGATGATATGGCAGGGGTTAAGCCAGTTGCCGATGAGAGCGAGGAGCGACGAGGGACGTACCAAATCGAGCCCGTACCCTCCTGCTAGCCTCCAAAACCCAAATATTGAAGATTTCGTGTTGAAACATGGACGCGTTGAGGAAATATTCACTGTCGAACGTCGGGGTGGCTGAAATGGGTGCATCATGACCGCAGGCTGTAGAGCGGTCCGATCGTCAAGCTTAGGGCACCTGAAGATGAAGATCGCCGAGTAGAGTAGAACAATGAAGAAATCAAGCCATTCCGGCCAGCGGTTCAGGAGATATCGAGCTTCGAAGTTTCAATGGGGGAGGATTTGGGAGAGCTTGTCGTGCGCCCAAACAACGCGCGCGCCCAGAGGTGTGAAAATGGCAGTAATGCGTTCCTCCTCCCTCCTCTCACCTCCCACATTCTCTTCTTCTCACCTCTCTTCATTTGGCCCAGTGCCCGACGATGGATTCGAGGCAGGCTCTCCTCTTTGACGCAGACCGGGACTCGCAATATGTTAGCGACGACGAGAGCAGCTCGGACACCATCGAAATGTCTGGTCTCGAAGAGGTCCCGGTGACTCCAGCACGGCGTTCGAACTATGCTGGCCCCGACTATCGACCAGACCTGCAAGACTCGGACGACGAGTCGGACGTGGAGGATGGAGAGGCATTACTGGGTCCCCGTACGCGGACTCGAGGTCGAGAACGGTCAGAGGACCATCCTAGCACGCTCAGTCACGTCAAGCGTATAGTGCTCGAAGTAAGTCGCTCGTTCGTGCATAATGCGTGCCCGGCTCATGGCGTTCAAGACTGCGCCCACGTTGCTACTCACGACTGTCGGTATACTCTTCACGGGGGAGATCCTGGACACAGTATCGGTGGGTCTGCCAAACGTCCTGCCCTCTTGCTCCGTCCTGACTGAAGTCTAGCATTGGAAAGCCATGTCCCGCATCGACGAACTCATCATGATCATCCCTGTCGTCTTAAACCTGAAGGGAAATCTCGAGATGAATCTGTCTGCACGACTTGGCACCTCGGCGAACATGGGGGACCTCGACATCCCGGCTAAGCGCCGCTCCATCATCCTGGGCAATCTCACCCTTCTCCAGGTCCAAGCCACGGTCGTGTCCTTCTTCGCCGCATGCGTGGCATTCCTCATGAGAAAAATCGTCCCTGAACAAGCCACGACCAATGACACGATGCCCGTGGACGGCCCTGGCGTCGACATGCTTAGGCGCTTGGCTATCCGTGGCGTGCACAAACCCAACCCTCACAGACCTATCCCACCCCCACCCTCGGGTGCAGCGGAGTGAGTGAGATATCGCAGAGTCTCTCACAGAATGCTAAACCATAAACGTGTCGGTCAGATTCATCATGGTCGCTTCTGCGGCGATGTGCGCGGCGTGCTTGTCGAGTATACTATTGGGGTCCTTCATGTGTGGGCTTGTCGTCCTCTGCAGAAGATTCGGTCTGGACCCTGGTAGGTTAGTGCAGCTTGTGTTGTAGAACCTGCTCGCTCACGCGTCATGCACATTGTAGACAACATCGCACCTCCAATAGCCGCGTGTCTCGGAGATCTCGTCACGCTGTCCCTGCTCGGCATTATTGCCGAACTTCACCTGCATATCCTCGACACTCCCTTTCCGATTATTATCGTCGTCGTCCTCGCCCTCGCTGCGATCGGCTGGGCCTACGTGACTAACCGAAATGAGAATGTGCGACATCTGCTGACCGAGGGCTGGTCGCCACTTTTCATCGCGATGGCCGTCAGCAGCGGGACCGGGATCGTGCTTGACACATTCGTGGAACGGTATAGTGGCTTTGCCCTACTGGCTGTTGCTATCGCTGGTAGGTTTTCGTCTACCCATTGTCCTCATGACGAACGCGTGTCTCATGTCTCCTTCTATTTAGGTGTTCCTGGAGGTGTCAGCGCGATCTTCGTCTCGCGCCTCTCTACCGCTTTGCACGCAGCAACAGCGAAGATGTCTTCCGCTATGGCCTCCTTGACCGATCTCAAGCAAGACAAAGAGCTCCCCAACCCCCGTCTCGTCATGTTGACGCTCATCGCCGTCAGCATACCCGTCGAGATCATGTTTCTCGTGTGCGTCGTCGCATTAGGATGGATCCACCTGCCTTTCCTCTTCATGTTCCTACAAATCATATTTTTCCTCATCACGGTACGTCTAGCAATGTGCTCGGAGTCGTGCTGGCGATACTGACAATTGCCATTGGGGCAGATTACCATCTCGCTACTAATCGCGCAACTCATGACGACGACTCTCTGGAAGCGACAGTTAGACCCCGACATGTACGCGCTGCCCATTCAGTCCGCGATGACGGACCTCATGGGCCAGCTCCTCCTCGTCGCGTGCTACGAGGTCGCTTCCCTCCTCGGCGTGAAAGTCGCCTTGAAGCACAAACACCCCCACACGCCCAAGCCACGATAATTCCCCGCGCCAGCAACGCTATCCGTCGCCCGCTGTATCTGCCGTTCTTCCGGCTCTGTTGTATAGTCTGGGATCTTCGATCAGTAATATCTTTTGCACTAATTTATCCCTTTGGTTCCTGACAAGGGAAGAGGCCTGAGATCTGAGATCTGAGACGGCGGCCCTGCTGTCAACCCAGGCGAAGCCGACAACATAGCATGCTCAGTCTTCTTCCTTCCTACCCAGGATGAGCAGCTGGACGCGCGCGTTGGCCCGGATGAGTTTTGCAGCCCTCGCGCCATACTGGGGCGTCCCGGTGGCAGCATCGACGGTCAAATCGCTCCATGTCACTGCGCTTGACACTTGTGCGACTGGGGACATGCGTGGAAGTCGACGTTTGAGCTGAGGTCGTCAAGCAGTTTTGGCAGATCACGCCTGTTAGAACGCGCTGGAGAGTTCCATCGAGGAGCGTGAACAGTTCACGCTGGAGCGGCTGAGTGTGAGCATGCTATGATCTCTTGTTCACTCGAACGGTTCTTAGCCCATGAGATAACTTCGAAGAATGACCGTCCGAGTCACTTGGTACGGAGAATGGCTCTCCAAGAAAGAAGCAGTGGATGCGGAGGTGGAGGCGTCGGAGGCGGGAAGCAAACGAGGCGTGCACCGCGTGAGTGTTTTTGCTGTTGTTCTCGGCGCGGGACATTGCTCACCTTCGATCTCAGCATCGAAGAAAAGCTTCGTGTACAAGCCCACGGACTCTCCGAGCCCAACCCAGTCCAACCCATACCTATACCGAAACTTACCCAAAACAGTGACTCATGTCACAGCTAGCGTTTGCTGCAGTTCTGTTGAAGGACGACATCGTACCTGCTCATGGCGTCACGGCGGGAGACTGGATCGAGCCTGCACAGTGAAGTTCGGGACGAGCTGTAGGATTATGCCGGTTGTGCAAACCTATAACAAGATCAGCGGGGAACTATGAGTGTACTGCTGGTCGGAACGTCGTTGTTTGTTGCTGAGAACGGAAAGAAGGTTGCCGGACGTGTGTTGACTAGCAGCTACGTGGCTCTGTTATAGACGATACATGAACACATCTTGTGCGAGTATGCCGCATGAAGTTGGGCGCGAACATCCGGATGCATACTATCACGTTAGCTGTGAAGAGATGGAATGACGAGCTTTCTGCAAAAGGAAGCTGGCAATGTGGAAGTCCATGGACTCACGCGACACTACTGTGGCGTAACCGTCCTATGGGACGTTGCGCCACAGGCTGTGAAAGCAACCACATCCAGGATTTAATATTCAATATTCTGAGAGTCCAGACAACCATAATGACTCACAAGACATGTACCGCAATTGTCATCAGCCATCGACAGGCTCGGGGTCCACATCCATACTGGTATTGTCGTCTGGAGGCGTCTCCGTGTCCTGCTCCTTTGCCTGAGCCTTCGCTGTACGGGCCCGCCCGCGTCTCCCGCGGCCCCTCGCACGAGTCGTGCGGACAGGTTCTTCATCCGTCGACGACGACTCCTCTCCCGCCGCAGATCCCGCCGCAGAGTCCGCCGCAGCCGCCGCACTTCCTCCCCGTCCTCGCCCGCGTCCTCGCCCGCGCCGGCCACCACGCGCCCTCCTGGCCGCAGAGCCCCTCCCGCGCACCGACGCGGACGGCGTCGTCGAGGGCGTCTCGTCCGGCTCCGTCGCGTCCTGGTCCTTGTCCCCGTCGAAGAACTCGTTCCGCGCGGTCGTGCGGTCCTCCCGCGTCTCGCCCGCATGTGCCGTACCGCGCTCCTCATCCTTCTCCTCGCGCGTGCGCTCCTCATCCGCGAGCCAGCCGCCCAGGTCGGGCGGGATCTCCTGCAGCGCGACGCTCGGGGCGCCCTGGAGGTACCGCAGCTTGTTCCGGATCGCGACAGTGATCCGCTGCAGCGACGACGGCGTGTTCTGGTTCTCGACGTGGCCGGTCAGCGGCGGGTGCAGCTTCCACTTGGACTCGCGGTAGAAGGAGTCGTAGATCGTCACTGGGAGCTCGTCCGGGATGGAGGCGCCGACGAGCACCGAGGTCTCGTACGTCCAGCACCGCGAGACGTTCTTGATCGTGTAACCGCCCCCGCCGAGCACGAGCAGGGGTACGTTGAACTTGCGGACAAAGTTGACGCACTCGCCATGGGCAGCGATCGAGAGGTTGAACGCCCCGAGGCGGTCGCACCCGAGCGAGTCCGCGCCGCATTGGAGCACGATGGCCGTGGGCCGGAAAGCGGTCACGGTGTCGTCGATAACGGTCTTGAAGATGGTGAGGTACATGTCGTCGTCGATGCCATCTTTCAAAGGAACATTGAGGCAAAAATGCTTTCCGGGGCCGGTGCCGTTGTCGTCCAGTTTGCCCGTTCCTGGGAAAAAATCACCAGTGTACTTGTGGAAGGATACCGTCATAACGCGGTTGGTGTGGTAGAAAGCGAACTCGACCCCGTCGCCATGGTGAATGTCGATGTCGATGTACAGTACTCGGGGATGATACCTTTGCGCGAGCTTGTCAGCCTGGTCTGTCGTGGTGGGAAAGGCTCGCTTACCTGAGCAATTCTAATATTGCTAGCACAATATCGTTTACGTAGCAGAAACCGCTCGCCTCAGACTTCTTCGCGTGGTGAAGGCCGCCACTCCAGTTGATGGCAATATCCGTGGTTCCAGCGCATAACTTACGTGCGGCTGCGAGGGATGCGCCACAGTACATTTTGCAAAAGTCGAACATGTCCGCGAATATTGGACAGTCCTCCACGCAGTTGAACCTGTCGATCATCTGCCTCATCTCGGCCTGGTTATGCGGGGTGACGCTGCGAATGATGTTGCTTAGTCGTTTATAATGCGCGCGAAAAAAGGTTGACCCCACCGTGATAGAAATTCTATGTAGTCGTGCTCATGATAAGCCTCCAGCTCTGCTTGCGTGGCAGGTCTTGGGTTGTATATGTTATGTATCTGTTTGTCCAACCCGTACCCCAGTACCAGTGCGTTTGTGAGTGTCAGTCTATGTGGTTTCATCGGATGATGTTCCTACAGAGTACTTATCAGTACAATACGTCGAATTTGCCTGTGGTAACTGTGGTACGTGCCCCGTAGTGTTGTGCCCCTACCCCTTTAGGGAAGTAATACGACACAATAGGCCGCGAATGGGGCTTGCATGAGACGAGTCAGCTGCAGATGAAGAAGGCTTGAGAACGACGGACTCACGTTGACACGTTCCGTGATGGGTTCTGCATAACCATGAGGGCCTCTATCATCGAAATAAGGAGAGGTGGAAAATGTATGTGACGTTGCTTGTGACGACCGAACCATATTGATGGCGCCGTAAGCAAGTTACGATTACTACAGTTACTGCAGGTTTGCTCCGTAAAAGATCGCTAGGGAGTAGCTGCTAAAGGCTGATCAGTTTACGACGTTTTGATACTAGGGGAGAGTCGGAGACAGAATCAGGTCGAGGGCACCAGACTGGGACGTCACTGCTAGTACGTGATATTTTTCCGCCAGAGCGCTCTGTCTCATATCCGCACAATGGTACTGATTCGCGCTGCAGCGAGATAAAGAGTTAGAGACAGTTTGGGCTGGAGGATCCAAGACAGAGCTCTCGCGGCGAGAAAGCTGACGTTATGGCAGCGACCACTTGGTTACCATGCTGTCAACTTTCAAAGCTGCACAAACCTTGTCTAATTGAGAAAGACTAGAAAAGTATGCCGTACTGGATGCTTGAGAGGAGATGCAAGTACTGACTGATGTTTCGAACAGATATTACGCGCAGAAACTTGTGTGAGTCCTGTTGGATCTTAGTTAGACGTGAAGCAGATGGTTTCGACCCTAAAAATATGACAGCATATATACCAGAGCCACGTACGTGGGCGTGTTTCTTGTGCTGTTTAAAGCTTGTGTTCGTTGTTGGTTTGGTGGTTTGGGTTTGGAGGAGGACTCGCCCGGACGCGCACTCGATCTGCCACAGCGCTTACGTAACGTATCAAACTGCCATTTAGGCGCTCGCACACGTAAAGTCGCATGTCCGAGCCTCCTCCTCCTTGGACCTTCAGACTTCTTCTCTACCTCCACAACCACCACGGCCACGACCACGACCACGACCACGTCCTCATACTGTTGAATACTTGCTTCCGGGTCATATGATAATGATGCTGCGACACGTATCTTTACTGCTTGCTGTGATCCTGGTTTGCCTACCGCTTGCATTATCTTCCTCCGGAGACCGCAAGGAGACTTTCAGAAGTTGCGTCTCCACATGCGACTCTCAAGTCTGTACCGACGCAGCTAAACACACTCTATCATTTGCCCTTCGACTCACGCGCTGGACATGCGTTGACGACTGCAAATATCAATGCATGCACCACATCACCGACCGCGCTATCTACCACGACGAGCCTGTCGAGCAGTACTACGGCAAGTGGCCTTTCTGGAGATATGCGGGTATGCAAGAACCTGCATCCGTCCTCTTCTCTGTGTTCAATTTCCTTGCACATGCCCATGGCGCGCGCAAGATCAGGAAGAGGGTATCGATGGAACATCCAATGAGAAACTACTACCTCATGTTCGCGTTCGTCAGTATGAACGCGTGGATCTGGTCTTCCGTCTTCCACACTCGAGGTCGGCTCCTTATATCGACTGTCGTGAATTGGCACTGAAGGAAACCTGGTGCGTAGATCTTCCAACCACCGAGAAGCTGGACTACTTCTCCGCTGCTCTTGCTATCCTCTACGCCCTCTACTACACCGTCATCCGGGTGTTCCACCTGTACCCCACCGAACGCTTCCGCCTCACCACATCCCCGCCAGCCAACAGCAAGTCCGGAACACGTTCTCTGTGGACCCTGCTATGCTCCATCGCTTTCATTGCCCACATTTCGTACCTCTCCCTCCTGCCCCGGTTCGACTACTCATACAATATGATGTTCAACCTCGCTGTGGGTATATCACATAACCTGCTTTGGCTGTCATACTCGCTGCCATCGTCTATCTCCTGCATCCGTCGCTACCCGGGAAAACCCAAGAGCTACCGTCCTCCCCATGCCCTTCGTCCCGCGCTTTTCGCTCTGCTTACCACCGCGGCGACGGGCCTCGAGCTGTTTGACTTTCCGCCATGGGGCAGGATCATCGACGCTCACTCTTTGTGGCACCTCGCCACAGCTCCGATCGCCCTCTTCTGGTACGACTTTCTCGTCGAAGACGCGTGCGACGATGGATGGAGGGCTTCGAGGTTGTAGTGTGTAAGAGTGTGTAATTGGTGAGACCACCGTCGCTTCAGATTAATGCGCGTGCAGGACCGCTGATATATGACTGTGATTGCAGTTGTCATCAAGGAGTATTCATTCTAGCCACTCTGCCCGACGTCGGGTTGTAGTCGTTCTCTGCGTTCGTACGTGGCACACATACACAGACCATACACAACCATAACCGCGGGGCTGCTTGCTCACACGAGCTGTTTGAACTCCGCAAACGTGCCTCGTTCCTGGACACGAAGAGTCTGCAGAGTCCGTCCGCTCTGCCTCCAGTTGCAGTCAGGGGCTCTGCTAGTATTCAAGGATGACTCATACGCTGCGAACGTAGGGTGAGTGGGTGCACTCACCCGACATGTGCCGTTATTTGAGACATGGGTATGTACCATGCATTGGATCTGTGCTGTACATTCGTTCTGTCCAGTCTGTTCGGATGGTCGATGTCAAATTGGATTGATAAGCCGCATAATATTGACGCGCAATAAGGTTGCCTGTCCGAATAAGTAGCACCGTCCGTTTCCGTCCTGCGATAAGGAGCTCGACTCTGGCCTCTGCTATACAGAAACAGCCTTGTTCCGTCCCTACACAACGTCGACTGCAGCTTTGAAGATCCACTGTATGATGTCGGACCATTTTGACGACAAGTGAGCTCAGGCTTCGTTTGTGATCTGCCAGTGGTAATACTGATCACGATGGCTCCAGCTGTATCTTCTGCAAGATCATCAAGGGTACGCCGCGGATGTTATCGGCGATGGGGTAGCATATGTATGTACGGAGCCTCACAACTGACATATCTTATCTGCCAGGACAAATCCCCTCGTTCAAGATCCTCGAGACCAATCTCAAGTGAGTATGGCATCTCTTGAGATATCGACACAAACATCTCACTGCCAACGGTGTCGGACGTGCAGTTTTGTGTTCCTCGACATC
Source organism: Daedaleopsis sinensis (assembly GCA_033807695.1). NCBI lineage: Eukaryota > Fungi > Basidiomycota > Agaricomycetes > Polyporales > Polyporaceae > Daedaleopsis > Daedaleopsis sinensis. The sequence goes on from CM066301.1 coordinate 843,080, forward strand.
GGCCCCGTCTCAGATGGCCATGCGCTGATCATCCCGAAATGTCAGTGAGCATCGAAGTTATGCGCACGCGTTGACACGCTGCAACACCGTGGCTGACCATCAATATTTGTAACCCCTGCGCAGTCCACTCGAACCGGATGGACGAAGTGCCCGACGAGCATCTTGCTGAGATCCTGCCGCTCGCGAAGAAGATCGCGAAGGCGATGGGGCTCGAGAACTACAACCTCCTCCAGGTGCGTCGCAGCACTCGACTCGGATACATTTACAGGCTGAACGGCGTTGGTACAGAACAACGGGAAGCTCGCGTTCCAGCACGTCTTCCACGTGCACTTCCACCTCATCCCGAAGCCGGACGCGGAGCACGGCCTGATCCTCGACGAGACTCGCTGGCCGCGCGGCGAGCCGTCCAAGGAGGAACTCGCGAAGGTGTTGGAAGGGATCGTGTCGAGGCTCAACTATGACTAGCCGCTGTGTCGACGGATGCACCAGAATGTCGACACGTTGACTGAACTAACAGGGCCTGAGGGTCGACATACCAGCAGGAATGAGATCTCGGTTGGTGCTCCGGGTATGGGCTTCACAGGCCCGATGATAGCACCGGAGACATGCTCTGCAATGCCGTTGAGCAACTCACTGATACTTGTGTACACTGACCTATTTGATACGCAGTGTGACCAAAAATTGCAACCATGGCTCAAGCATCCATCATCTACACCATCAGTAGAAGAATCTAGATCAATGTGCATGAGTCCCTCCACGCGATGCTCTATACAGAACACAAGCATTCACCTGATTCTCTACAGGCGCATTACCCAACTGAGTCATGGGAGTGTGGGTAATTGTTCAAATGCTGCGGAAGGTTACGCAAAGAATTCGGGTCTCAAGCTCATGGTGAAATCAGCTTGCATATGGCGCAATCAACGAACACACCGCAGGAACCGGGGCTCCGCAAACCTCCCGCAGCACGAGCAAAACTCCGTACTATGCTCACGTAAAGCGGCCTACACCGACATCGACGTCCGCAAGTATGGTTCGCCGGGCGTGAGCTTGCAGCCTGACGCGCTCCATCATGAGACCGCGTCCATGTTCGCTTCGGGAGAATCCCCTTCTGCTGCAATGCGATCACGTTCGTCCTACTGTGAGTTGCGTCAGTGATGGCGCTCCGAGCCGCGACTAACGAGAAATCACCGGCTTCTATTTACCAAAGGACTCCCACAATTATCCGCTTCGGCGCGATTGTAGCCTCCTGGACTCTGGTGAAGCGCTGAAGCTGTGAAGACTAGCCTTGGACTGAGTTATGGATATCGTTGGAGGATCTCCGTCCGATGGAGCGTCAATGTGGTTTGAAGCCTAGTTTGTCGATCATTCCGGCGCTATGAACCCTACATCCCACGATGGATTGCCATGCCGGGTACGAATTCTATGTGCATTTCAGGACTCATCAATGATCCAAAGGTGGGACTTGGCCTGACCGTGTGCGGTGAATCCTACTCCGCTGGGACAGTATACGCAGAGCAGCGTCAGCCATCGGGCTGTAACGAAAGCTAAGCGTAGAAAATATATTTCCGGTACCGTCGCCGCGCTTGGCCTGGATCAGTGACATCGGACTCGGAGCGGTACTCAGGCAAGTGGCACCTGCACAATACCTTCTCTTCCTGGTGCAACACCACCCTTCACCTAGCTTTGACGCCATATTCATCCACAGGACACATGGGCAGTCTGGTCGAGTGTTGTTCGCTTGCGCTGGAGGTCATCTGCAGTCGCACAGCGCGACGCCATCGGAGCATTGGATGGAGGAGATCCTCGGTTTACGTCTGGGCCCTCGAGCTTGTCGTCACAGGATGCTGGACCTAGTCGGCGTCTCGCTACCGAGCATCGTATAAAGGCGAGCTGTGATGAGCCGTATAGACCCCAAGCAACTGCACTCAGCAACTGTGTGAGCACCTCCCCAGTCTCTTCACCCCGTGCAACCCAATTCACCTCCTCTTCCAGTCCTCTCGCTCACCGCAACAACTAGTCACAAAGACCACAAACAAACCCTTCTTAAGCTAAACACCGTACGTCTGCACCTCATGGTTGCACGAATTTTAACCGTGGCTAACGAGCTACCGCTCCCGCCTGACAGATGGGCAGCATCATCGTGGTGAACGCCTCCAGCCAGACCGTCTCCGTCTTCGTGTCCAAGTACTCGAACAGCGGCGGGGACGACAGCTGGTTCACGCTCTCCCCCGGCCAGCGCGACTCCTGGGGCCGCAACGGCTGGGAGCTCGTCGCGTTCAAGAACGCGGGCGACACGAACCGCGGCGGCGTGTCACACCGTGCACCGCTCGATTTTGCACCATGTTATTGGCGTGTTATAGCCGATACGTAGCGTTTAACTTTCGCTAAGCTATAACTTGAATATTGCCCTCAAGGATAGGCTACCGATCACATGCAAATGACACGACTATAACCCAGTGGAAAAGGAAAAACCGCAACAAACACTTATAGGCTTTGTTCTGGATTTCCTATAACTTGCCTACGGACGTCAAGGCAACTATGTAACCTATAACTCTTCGCGATAGGTGCGCTATGGACCTTCTATAGGTTAACTGTCAGCAATATCACTATGACACGTTTGTATTGGCAGGCTAAAGGTAACCTTTGGTCCCATTATGAGATAGCTTCAATGTTTTCCTGTCACAAAGGGCAATGGTCGCATAATGCAGGTGCTATTGGCAACTACTCGTATGGTGCGAGAGCTAATCTATATTTGCGAAATAGTTAAACTCTATGAGCCGCCTATAACATGCCTATCACCTGGTGCGGCAGGGGCGGCTGCACGGTGTGTGTACACTCGCGTCGACACGACGGTCACGTTCCATGACTTCAACAACATCTCCCACTAAGTGCTGCTACTTGGTGGGCGCGCCTCCGCGTTCTCGATGACGGGGGCGCATCAGAGGCCACTGGTGGACCGGCTCGATGCATCGTGTCAGGAGATGGGTCGAGGAGACAGCTCGTGTCTGCGTCGCCTGTGGAGGTTCGTCAGTTTGAACTATGATCATGTACAGCAACTCGTGCACGAAATCATCCGTACGGTACTGCAAGTTCGAAATGATTCTATCTCTGTAACCCCTTGAGACTGCTATACGTGGACCACCTTCGAGGTCCACTGGCAGCAGGTCAAGCTAAGCCTCAGGCCTCAGGTCCAGTGGGTTGCTGCCCGGAGGGCCCTACGTATTTTTTACGGCGACTATCAATACGCTCACGTGTTCGGGCACTGCCACATAAGAGATACTATAAACGTCACCCCTCCGCAGTGTCCGCACAACTCGCCGGACCACCAACACTACACAGACTTAGTACTTGACCGATTAAACAATGTATCAAGACGATTTAGGCTCTCTAGCCGCTCCGGGGTGGCTTCAAAATCATCCAGAGATACGAGTCCGGAATATTGTGCTCGACGTGTTGCTCAAACCGGTCAGTCATTGTCACTAGTCAAGCCCACAGAGTGACTGAGCTGCTATGACAGTATTGTGTCTGGAGAACGGACGCCAGACAGCAGCTTCCTCAATACGCTGTGAAGATCATCCCACGCGATGGCCGCCAAGAGGCAGACATCTACGAACATCTGCATCACCTCAACCCCGCCTCTCCAAACCACACACTACCGTGCGATGTCATTCGGAATAATCCCGAAGGGGAAGACCCGTTCCTGATCATGCCATGCTTGGAGGATATTCTATTTGGTTCTCAACGTCGAAAGTGGGGTGTTCGACCTTTACTAGACTTTTTCCGACAGGTTGTCGAGGTGCGTTGTGCGACGTGGGGATGCTTCCATGTCGAGTTCTCTAACGACCACCTTGCAGGGTATCGAGTTTTTGCATCAACTACGCATCGCTCACATGGTATTTGACCTCAAGCACCCGAAGTGTGACTCTTTACTGACCAGATTTCTGGTAGGACATGTACGATGGCCAGGTGATTATAGCGACAGAGAAGCAGGCCGCATTCGACGGTCGACTCGAAGTTGGAAAGGTCTACATCATCGACTTTGGCACAGCTCAGCGGCTACAGGATTTCCCCGGTCGGCAGTCTGCTGTTGAGCTTCCGGAATGTAATTGTGACCCTCCACTCGGTATGACACGATTCGATCCCTACTCGTGGGATATATATTGTACAGGGATTATGTTCCGATCCATGGCTGCCGTATGTCTTAATTCCTCTGCATCTTAATTCCATTGTCGAGTCTGACCCCTGCTCTTCCAGGAAGTCGCGCAGTCAACTAAACGACCTGTGCCGTGGGTTGTGCGGCTATATTCGGATTGGCTCATCGGCAAGGAGCGCGGGTGCACGGGAGTGTGCCGATGTCGACCGAGTGCGCACCGGGCGCACCAGGTGCTCAACGTGCTGATATGGGCCGTTCGCGTCTGGCAAGCTTCCAGCAGGATACTCTCTGCATGAAAGCTGGCGAAGTCCCTTTTCCCTGGAACGACTCACTGAGCAATCCCTTCGCATTTTACAACCTGTACCACGCCCGACGAGTCGCGCTTCACCCGGCCATACGATCGTGACACGCCCTGAGGCCGGAGTCAATCAGCTATTCTGCACTATGGCCTACCGCGCGCGAAGCACTGTGGCAGCGATCATCGCCTCGGTCCAGAACAGTTCATTTTCACGGCGCCATGTTGGCTACACGAAGATCCAGTACTCATCTTATCGCACAGAATCCATTTCCATGGTATGTAGAACTCATTTTGTGACGATGAATGTTCGTAAAAGCTATGACGGTCAGACTGCACATTTAATATTTATAAGTCCCACGCGGACTTTTACTAATCCCACGGGGCGCTTATGCACCTTACAGCTGTTTTCAAAACGATAGACCCCTTTTCGAATTCTCGTACAGACAGCGCCACCGGTGACTTGAAACTCCGATGATTATGTAATTGTTTTCTTTTCCGGACAGTTCTGTCCAGCAGGCGCCTCGTACTCGTACCACCATCATCGACTCCAACATGCGCCGCCACATCTCCAAGGAGCTGAAGGAGCTCGCCTTGGGCCTCTCCCTACATCACCGAATGCCCGACAAAGCAATAAAGTCTATCACTGGTATCAGCATACGCACCCTGAAGCGGCTACGTCGAATGTATAGGCAGACGGGAGATGTGGTGAGGATTCCTGTCATCGACGGTAGACCTCGGGCTCTGGATGGACTGGATGCACGGGTGAGTGCTTTCTCAGAGTCAGAATACCAGCTCACTCATTTTTTACAGTTCCTTGAAGGTTGTATCGAACGACAACCGGACGCAATGCTGGCAGAGCTCCAAACACTGCTGCTCGAGATCTGCAATGTTCAAGCTTCTTTACCGACCATCGAGAGGACATTGAAGCAACGAGGATTCACACGCAAAATGGTATGTACTACTCCACAACACTTCTCAAACTGTCTTATCCATCACATCTTCAAGATCACCCGTCCCGCATTGGAGAGAAACGAGGAGAGGAGGGCGGCCTTCAAGCTCCACGTGGGCGAGCAATACTCGCCCGAGCAACTCGTCTTTGTCGACGAGAGTCACCTCAACCGCATGTCACTCCGTCGCCGTTGGGGCTGGGCTCCAACAGGTATCCGGGCGCGTCGTCGGGAGTTCTTCGTCCGTGGAACCAGGTGTGTCGACACATGTTACGCTGACTTGTACGCATCTAATCCCTGTATATTCAGATACTCAATTCTCCCTGCACTTTCTCTCGACGGTGTGCTCCATCTCACTGCGCAAGACCGGGCCTTCAACGGCGAAGACTTCCTCGAGTTCATCGACGGCCTGCTTGATCAAATGCGTCCGTGGCCGCAGCCCAACTCGGTTGTTGTGATGGACAACGCCTCCATCCATCACGTTCCGGGTGTTCGTGAGATGATTGAACAGCGGTACGTCATTCTTCTTCGATAACTGTGTTTGATACTGACCACACTGCAGTGGCATGCGCCTGCTCTACCTGCCGCCCTACTCTCCTGACCTCAACCCTATTGAAGAAGCGTTCTCATCTCTCAAGCATTGGCTTCGCGCGAATCGTGACTACGTTCTCTGCGAACTCGAAGGCATCTCTTGTGATCCATATCACCTTATATGGGAAGGGACTTATGCTACGCTGACACCGGAGTCAGCGTACGGATGGTTTAGGCATAGCGAGTATATTGCGTAGGTTTGATGTTGATCTCAACGTAGCGCATCGTGAACGCTGTATGTTGTGTGATGACGTTTACCATGTATTGAAGAATACCATAGCTTGCACAATCCTCAGTCAAAGTTGAAGTGTTTCCCAATGATGATGATTACTATGCCCTAACGTACTACAATGCGAGGCAGGGGGTGATTGCGGTATGCTACAACAAGAAATTGCCCAAGAAAGTCTGAACGATGCGGCTATGGCTACAGCAAGAAAGATGGGACTCATCAACTGGTAGGTCAGTCTTCAAGTTCGTCAACCTCGTCGCCCTCGTCCTCGTCCTCGTCCTCGTCCTCGTCCCCATCCTCGTCCTCGTCCTCGACCACGTCCTCGTCCTCCTCCTGATGATCGTCGTCCGGGTTGTTGTTCACATCTCCAAGAGCGTGGTTCCATTGGGGCACTTCGGCGGCAGGGAGTGGCCCAGGCTCCACGTGCGCCTGCCGCACTGGACGCTGCATGCCCAAGACTGGGGCCACCCCGTATCCAGCGTACATGTGCAGATAATGCGCACGTTCAGCTCCAATACCACCTATCTGACTTAGGCAGTCCTGCGGCAGCAGAAGGAGCTTGCATGCATCGTCGATCCCCATGTTGAGGAGGCTCTGCTGAACGTCTCGGAAGCGATGTTGCGGCATGTCGACATCAAGGAGTGCGAGAACGAGGGAGATGTGGGGGTAGGCGACCTGTCCTGGGGTGGACTTGGGTGGCCGCGTGAGATCTTGAACGGCTGCAAGGCGACGCTCATCAAGATCTTGTGATTCCGTGCGCGCGCTAAAAGATGCGCTGGAAGACGGCTCGATCGGTGTGGCCTCGCGAGTGATGCTCGAGAGAGGGGTACTGGCAGTCGAAGTCACCGAAGACTCGATTGTGTTGATCGTAACGTGCACTTGCGGAGGGGGCTTGGAGTTGCGAGGCCGTTTCGCTGGACCACGGTCGAAGTTCATGCAATGCGGAGGATCGTATATGGTCGCTTCCCCCAGGGACTGTACATAATATCAGAGTGATGATCCCGTGTACATATCAAACTGCGTACTCACGATCTTCTTGGCCCACAGCGTCATCTCGCCATGGCTAAGACGACGATGGTTGTCTTGACCGCCCTGCCGCGACACAAAGCAGTGGCCTTGGTGAGCCTCGCATCGGATAGCGGGCTCGAGACGCTTGTACGCCTTGAGCTGGGAATCGGACTCGGGGTCGTCAGCTCCGGGGGTGTCCAGTAAGTCGTCGTCTTCGCGTGCCCGCTTCTTCCCGTTGCCCTTGCCCTTCTTGGGTGCCGGAGCCTTTGTCTAAGTATGAGCACAACGTGAGTGCGTATACGTACACGACGGTCGCAACACGTCAAACTTACCGCGTTCTTGACGTCTATACTGACTGTCTTAGTACGTGCGTGATCCGCCTTGTCGCACACCCGGTTCATAGCAGTTGCAAAATCATCCGCGTTCGTCAAGTTTATGCCCTTCCCCGCTTCGCCGCTAATTTTGTATACAAGTTTGATAGGTCTAGGCGACCCGTCGAGGTACGCCTTGACACGGTCGTAAAAATCATCCCACGGCATGTCGGTCTCGTCGATAAATTCACGCTTCTCGTCGCCTGTGTCTACCACGACAGGGAAGCGGAACACTGAAGAATAATATGTGAGTAAATGCGACTATGTCCAAGTATAGACTTACCTCCTGGGCGTGGTTCAGCATTGGGGCGAGGTTTGGCAGCCTTCGCACCTCGCTTGCGGGCCGCTGCGTTTTGCAGTGGCAGCACTTCCGGGGGTTGAGGCTGAGGCTGGGGTGGAGCTGGAGCTGGAGCCGGAGGCTGAGGCTGCCAGTGAGGCTGGTAGTACGGCCCGGGTTGCTGCCAAGCCTGAGGAGCAGCGCCTGGATGCGGATAGAACGGAGGAGGAGGGTAAGGATAGTACGCGCCGGGTGGGTACGCGGGAAGTTGTTGAAGTGCAAGCTGATTGGGAGGCGGCGGGCCATCGTATTGTGCGAGCTGATTAGGTGGCGGTGGCAGCGGCGGGCCATGGTGTTGTTGAAGGGCCAGTTGGTTGGGAGGCGGCGGCGGGATGTCGGGCATGGCACGCTCTCATCTGCTGCCCCGGTTTGGCCCCGGTGTGCCAGTGGTATCTATAAGTAATGGCCCTCATTATCAGCCGATATGGCACGACTTTGGATATTTTTGAAGCGAGCTTCTAGCTTGTTCCATGTGATCCCTCCGTCGGGCGTCCGAAGGTGCTATATCTATGGCGCGAACGTGCTCAGCCTGTCCACTACGCTTCTTCATCTTCAACTTCAACATGGCGACCACACCTCCCAACACCAACACGATCACCCCTCCCACCTCCGTCCTTCCTCCCCCCCAGGCTCCCACCAAGAACAATCTGACGTTTCAAACTATCGAAGGCCAAATGATCACTGAGGTACACTTGGCCCAGTGCGCCGAGCTATTCAGCGCGCACTATGGTATCTGGGGACAGCAAGCTGCTCCCCCTCTCAAGGCTGGTGAGTCTCTTTTTTCGTTTCGTCGTTCGCTTCACTAGACTCAAGTACTCCTAGGAAATCGGGTCAAGATGACTTCCAGGAAGTTGAGGCAGCAGTGCCTGGGTCAACCTTACGAAACGATTCTCGCCATGGCTTGGGAGGATAACAGATTCATCGGCCATGCGTTCGCTACGAAGTGGAAGTACGGGGACGGTAAGTCGTGTGTCATTCTATCACTCATGCTCTCTCTCATCATATTCGTAGGGTATGTTGGATGGATCACGCAGCTCGTCGTCGATTCGCATTGTCGCAGGCAGGGAATTGCGTCCATGCTGCTCCGCCGCCTCACCAAGACGGATTGGAGCGAGGGTGTCAACTTCATGGGCCTTGTGTCCTCCCACCCTGGGGCGTGCAACGCGTTGTGCAACGTCTATTGTGCGTGCATAATGCATCTTGCGTGTGGTGAGACTGTACTAACCCACTATGTAGATATCCGTCCTGAAGACATCGATACGACAATCATCAGCACGCATGCCGCCGTTGTCGTCGCTTGTACGAACGTGGACTACTTGAAGAACCTTCAGTTCCGTGGTTCTCTCTTCGAGCAGAACCCGCCGCCCGAGACAGTCTCACAGGTTTTTACATCGTTCTGGGTCGATCATTCCGAGCCTCTCCTCGCTCTTGGGATTTGCAAGCAGCGCAGGGAGTGGGTGCTGGGGGACTTGCTGGACGGTCACGAGTACTTTGTTCTGATCCCTGTGGTGGAGCGGCCCGTTAGGGTGTCCCCCGACCCGTTCTTATAGTCATGTATTTCTGGAGACGCTTTTCCACGCATTATGAGTATTCGTGTCTGATGCATATCTCCCGTTATGTATATATCTCCGTCGGATCAATATATTTCGAAGTCAGCTGTCTGTACGAGAATTCGAAAAGGGGTCTATCGTTTTGAAAACAGCTGTAATCCCACGAGAACCCCACATAAGCCAGTAGACGCTAAGAGCATCTGCAAATATTTTGTTGATAAGTTGTAAGCGAGGTTAGACGCCTGAATCTACTTAATAGTTCGACTATTAGCATTGGGTTAAGATGGCCAGAGCCCAGTTCTTAGGCACATCTTCCCTGTTTCGATGCCGAATTAGTGACATACAGCACCTGTCTACTTTCTATCTGATCAAACTGGAGTCTAACAACTTATATAGTATATTCAATATAAAGGCGCATTTCTTACGCCATTGATAGACTAGGGTCAGTCCAAGCTAGTTAGAATACAGAGGGACATACTATGAGTCAATCGAAGTGCCCAACAAGCTAGCCACTGGGTCGGAGAGCAATGAGACACTCAGCTTCTATCACTGGATGAGCGTAGACTTGACCTTGGGCGTCTCCGTATCCAGATTTGGCCGGCGTCTAAAAGACCAAATTTGGTGGTTATAGGCGTCTAAGCTGGAGATAAGCTTGGCGTCTATGACTTGGTGGGGTTCTCGTGGGATTAAGGTGCATAAGCGCCCCGTGGGATTAGTAAAAGTCCGCGTGGGACTTATAAATATTAAATGTGCAGTCTGACCGTCATAAAAAGCGGTGGATGTTTCCTGAGTGTTATCCGAATATGGTTTGGTCTGGTCTGGTACCTATCCGAATCAGGACAATTACGTCTTTCAACCAAATTTGAGTTTGTACATGTGTGCCTACCAGCAGCCAATGTCCCTGCGCAGCCCTACGCCCTCCTGTCATTCCTCCGTCTCGAAGTCATTCATCATGTCGAGACAAGACTTGGGTAGACTCGCTCCCCCAGAATGGCTCGAACGTCATCCAGAGCTTCAACGGCGAGATATCTTACTCGAGATACCTCTCAAACCGGTGAGTTGATCAAGTTATACTATCGTCGCCTCCCCTAGATCTGCTCAGTAATCTGATCGAATGATGTTTGGGTAGTTCTGCGCCTGGAGGACGAGCTTCTTGAAGAAGATTCCTCAATACGCCGTAAAGATCATTCCGCACGATGGCATCCAGGCAGGCGTACCTGTCATATAGATGTATCCCTAAACTCTTATTAGACGTAGTATGGGATCCATCATGAGCTGTACTTATAGTAGCGTGCTGAGGATGTATCGAGAGCGGACAGTAGATATATCCGCAGATGCGCCCAATTCAGAATACGCGCATGCGCCAGGCGCTAGCCCGCCCGCCCGCCTTCATACCCTTTCCAGCCGGAAAAGCCCCACGGCCTTCGGTCCGTGCCCTGGTTCCATCGGAGATTGAATAAACTTAGAGCCTCGTTCCGAATCAGGACGGGCCACTACCAGTCGCCCAGCGTCTGCCCCAAAACGGAATGATATGTTTAGATAGGGATCTGGAATACGTACAGCATGTAATGGATACATTTCTCACTGGCAACATGATTTGATTCAGTCTAGTATATGGTCTACATAGTATCTCATACTTATGTGGAGCCATATTGTAGGCGGTAATGTGGGCAATCGAGTTGTGTATGTCATTACCACCATAAAATCGGCATTGTGACTTAAGTTTCCAGCATGTTCTAGTTTGTATGAGGCTTCTGCATGCACATACATGACACTAGTGCAACACTTTCACCACCGGCTGAATGAGAGGCAGACACAATGTGTTTCCAGTGACTGCGAGTGGAATTTGCAGCATTCAAATGGTGATGTACACTAGTGCACAGTTATATTGAATTCACAAGAGTCGTACAAGTGGTACATTAGTTAAAGGACATCAGATTTTCTATTATATACGAATCGAGTCGAGAGATACAAAGCGTACAGAAGACTAAGGACTAAGCGAAACACATTTCAGTTATTTGCGGGATTTATGGAGGCGGGAGAGACGAGCAACAACTATGTAGTACACGGGCGCAAGGGAGATACGACGAGCAGCACAACGCGTTTTTACCGAGACATGGAGCATGGAAAACACGACATAAATGCGCACCGAGACAGCGGGAGAGACGTACAGCAGACATGGCACTAGCAAGGAGACACAGCGAACGATATTATGAGGAGCGAACTCGCCCTTACGCCCTTCGCGCACGCTTGGGGGCGTTGTTTTCTCTGTCGGACGCAGGGCCCGGGCGCTCAGGGGATTCGTCCGGGCGGCGTGGTTGCTTGCGAGCACGCTGAGGGCGAGTAGACAGAGATGACGCGGGTGCTCGAGCAGAGTGTTCCGTGTTGGCAAATGTGGCAAGGGGTGACAACACAGCAGTTGGCGCGGACGGAGATGTGTGAGTACCTGCGGACGATGACTTCGGAGAGTTGCCAACGGGCGTGTTCGTCGCCAGCGTCATTAACGCAGTCATATGCGAGCTCCCGGGTGTGCTGACAGTCGACATAGTGGATGACGTCGCGGACGGGGGAGGGGTCGCGAGCGGGAACGCGGGCGTGGGAGGGGTCACGGGTGGGAGCGCGGGCGTGTTTGCGGTCAGAGTTGTGGGCTGTAGAGCGAGTGTGTTCGCGGGTGGGGTCGCGAATGCGGTCGCGGGCGCGTCCATAGGCGGCACGACTAAGGAGGTTGCGGGCACGTTGACGGACGGGATTGTGGACAAGGTCGCGGGCGCGGGGATACCAGCCAATGGATCGGCGTTGAAGACGTAGGGCGGCATGTTCACCGCATTTTGCATTTGTTCGAAAGTCATATCAGAGACACCGCTCGTCCATCCAGTACCGTACAAGGCCATCAAGGGGTCGGAGAGGGTGAGCTCGGGAGCGTAGGGACTTGTCTGCCCATGCAGGCTGGCCGTGGCCCCGCCTTGCCAGGTTGTCGGGAACGGTGTCGCGTTCGCACTGAAGTCGAACGCGGAGCCGCTTGTAAAGTTGAAGCTGCTGCCCCCCAATCCGAAGGGGGAGGAGAACGCGTCGGCACCGAGCATCTGCAGGGGGGACAGGTTCGACGAGAGCGATAGCGTCGGCACGGGAATGGAGCTAGCGGATTGCGTCGGCGGGTCTGCCAGATGGGGCATGTGCGACATCGGCGGCTCGGGCGATGGGGACCTGGAACCATTCGAAGAGGATCCAGCGACAGCTGTGCTCGCCAACGGCTGCGAGGCGTAGGGCGGCTCGGGCGATGAGGACCTGGGACCATTCGAGGAGGATCCGGCGACGGCCGTGCTAGCAAACGGCTGCGAGGCGTTGTCCTCGTGGTCGGGCGAGACGGGGGCTAGAGCGCGGCTCTCTCGGATCTCTCGGGCTGATTCGCAGTGCGAATCAGCTTCTGAACACGGGCGATGATGAAGTGAGAACGTACGGTAGACGCCCCGCGCGAAGTGCACCATGGGCCGGATAAAGCCGTCCCGGAAATTGTCGACGACTTGAGGAAGCGTGTGTCCAGATTGGTTCTGGCCAAAATGGACTCTGCAAAATGCGAACAGTTAGAAACATTGAGTGACCAGGTGGTGTGCAGAACTCACGCAAAACTATGTATGTCGCCATTATTCTCGGGAGAAGGACCGGCGGCGATGACCGAGAAACACCACCCTGTCTGTTGGGCAATGGGCTCGAGAAGTCGTTCAATAAGGGTAGGAGCCGCGTCAATGGCACTTGTCGTCATAGTTAGAACACAGGCACGGGTACGATCTGCGTTAATATACTCACTTTTGGTACTCTTGAGGCGTCTGCGAGGCTCCGTCGGTAGGCGGTGGCACCGCGCGTGAGGCCTTCTCCTCAGCAACCCGCGCGTCCACCTGAGCTCGCACCTCGTCGCCAGCCTCGCGGAACATGGTGTCGACGCGCGCGCGTGTAATGCGGAGGACTTCGCGGCGGTTGAGCTTGCGCCCCGCAGCCTTGCGCTCCTCATTGAGATCGCGTTCGACCACAGCTTTTTTCTCGTCGTCGTAAAACAGGCGGCAGAATACTTCCCTGGCCTGCGGCGCACGGCCCTTGGCTTTTATGAGAGACTGGGTGACGGCGGCAGGGACACCGCGAGAGTCTCGAGTGCGAGAGCGGTGATTCTTGTACCATGTGGTAATGCGCTGTAGGGTCCCGATAGGTCAGAAATGTGTAGATATATTCGGATATATCTAGACATACATTTTGACGAAGGACAATTGCGTCTGCCAGCTGAGCTTCCTGCTCGGAGGTGAGGTTGGTCGTGTTGGGCCCGAAAAGCGCGTCGCGTTCCGGCCACCGGACGAAGAAGTCGTGGAAGACTGTGGTAAGCCAGGACGCGAGCCGACCGCGTCGGCGCGCGTCGGCGCACGCGCCCTTGCGGTCGGAAAGCCAGAGCCATTGTTCGTATGTTGCCCATGGGCGCGGAGCCATCTATTGACGCGTGTCAGAGGCAACACAGACGAGCAGGAACTGGGACTTACTTTGGATTGGGGAGATGAGGTTGCAAGGACAGGTGCGAGACGAAGGAGCGCCCGGGGCTTGTAATCTTAAATAGCCAACGGTTTAGGCAAAGCTGTTACTTGTGAGTTGAGACACCACGCACCTGCTGCATCGAGCTTGGGCAGAAGGCCGCCCGTGCGACGGCATATATGAAGTGCTTGCGGATCCCTGCCCCTCCTCTCGCATCTCTCCCTCTTTCCTCCTCTTCGTCGTCCTATTGCAATGACCAACAGCTCCGTCCCCGAGCGCAAGGACTGGGAGAGTTCCCAGTCCCCGCGCTTCAGTATCTGCGACATCCTGGACCAATGGCTTGAGTTCTGTGAAGCCTACAATGGTGCATTAGTCAACGCCACAGCGGTATCCACTGTTACTGTTCACTCACAATCGTTGACAGCGGCAAACCCGGAGCATCCTATCAAGGCCCCTTGCACAGGATGCTTGCGGTGGCTACTTTACGGTATGTTCGATGTTGTCAACTCCGAACGATGTCGTCGTGGTTGGTGGGCAGTGTGTCGGAGCTGGCAACTAACACTTGTCACACAGGAAACGGTCACGTGCATGTGACCTCCCAGACGGACGATTCCGGGGATAGCGATCGCGACCTGTGGGACAATGTCTCCCCCCAGTCGACCTTTCTCTCCAACCACCTCCCTCCCATCATCGAAGGCCCTTCGCCTTCCACTAGTCCCTCTGCAGCTTCCCCCTCCCTCGCCGACCGTCGTGTCACCGACAACACTCCTGTCGACATTGGTGCACACGAGCACGAGTACTACTGCCGGAACTGTGGAGGGCGCGAGGGTCCCCAAGCAGGGCTTACCACTCGGTCTGTCCCTCTCTCGTCTACGCTCAACTTCGCTGGCCTCGCGTCATCTTCTCCATACCAACCTCGCGATCGGCGTGTCGGCACAACCGGGACTGATGTCTCGGTTGCCACGAGTGCTGTTGACTCTGCCGATACATCGCTATCTTCATTGACTGCCAGCTCGGGTCGTGATTCTCTCTACACCACCCCCGAGCATCTCAACGCCGACCTTCCGGATGACGACAGCCAGACGGAGAGTAGAGTCATCCCGACCTCCGTCGTCGTCAACTCTGGCCCCGCTTCAACTGCCAACGTCCCCCCTCCCCCTCCCCCAACTGTTGCTGGCGATGAAGGAGGCCCCAACCCCGAGTCTGCCGCCATGGCTGGTCCCGACCTCGTCGTTGCCACTAGTGGGGCGACGCCCATCCGCTCTTACATCCCACATATCGCCCCCCCTTCTGCGTCTGAAACCTGGTATGTGGTGACGTGCGGTCGGACTGTAGGCGTCTTCGACAACAGGTAAGTCGACTTTTACATAGTTCTGGAGATACGCTAACCATTCCTCGAGTGCCCAAATGCAGAAGTCCATTGGGAACGTCCCGAATTGGTCGGGGAAGAAGTACCCTGACCGCAACGAGGCTATCCGCGCTTTTCTCAAGGCCGAGCTCAACGATGTCGTGAGGGAGAGGTACCCTCCTCCGCGTTAGGGTAAACCGCATCCCTCTCCCCTCTTGAACGATGCTCAGCCCCGTATGTATCTTCCCCTCGTCTCTTACCTTGGACATCGAGTTCTATATCGTCGTGGTATTCTCCATCCCTTACGTCTGTACGCTCAGCTTCTCTCGGCTCGATTTCGATTAATCGTCGTCCAGCTTTGATGTGATTCTCATGTGTCCTTTCGGTATCCTGTTGCTCCAAGTCTGCTCTCGATGTTCTCCCTCGCTCGTCCATCAAAATCCATACCGCTATTGGTCTGACTCCCTTTCGATGTGTATCTTGTCCGTCTGACTTACGCTCTCCGCACTCTCGTCACGATTGTACCCGAAAATTCTGATGACGCCCTTGACACCTGTCGTTCTACTTGCCGTGAATAGTCACTCTGTATCCCCAACAGCCTTTACTCCTCGCCCCTTCAATAAATAATGCATGTGCATACATATACGTCGCTCACATGCACTCGCTCTTTGCGAACCTCTCTTCTCGCACCACCATGGGTCGGCGCCCAAAGTATCTCACCCTGGAGGCTAAGCGTCTCGCGCAATCAGAACATCAGCGCAAATATCGAGCCTCCGCAAAGTATAATCACTGCTTGTATCCTTCTCTTTACCATGCTAACAGATTATTTCCAGGGCGAAAGAGACAAAGACACACTCTAATCGAGCGTATTACGAAGCCCGGAAAGACGCTGGCCCAGCCTTGGAGCCTCCTTCTTCCTTGTCCCTCCGCGACGTCCCGCTACCACTCGAGCTGCAAGTACGCGGTGCTAAGATATTCCGCGCGGCATTCGCGGCCTATGACTCAGTGCCCACTCTGGGCCTCTGGGACTCGCCCTACCGATTTGACGCACCTCCTCGCGAAACCATGAAGAGATACAGCGCCTCCGAGGATGTGGAGGGGCCCGATGAAGATATCGACGTCCCAGAAGGCTTAGGAGCTGTACTATGGCGATCGTATGGTGCGGTACTGGGCTCGGCTCAGTGCGAGCGAATTATGGACGCAGGATACGCTCGCGCGAAGCGTTGGCAGTCCATGCCTCCTGCCGCCATTGACGCCGAGGTACGAGTTGAGCTGGCAGTGAGGATTGATGGTTGGATGGAGCTCTTTGGGCTAGGAGAGGAGTTAGAGGATCCGGAGGCTCGAGAGGTGGCCCTAGATTGGGGGGCGAAGATAGTTCTTCTGCTCATAGAAGAGGGGGAGTACCGTCTTCGCGAGGGCGTCAAGGCCTATAGCCAGGGATTTCGCGAAAATCGTCTGCCGTGGCAGGCGATGATGGTTGAAATACGTCGTTTATTGGACGACGAGAATTGAATGTAACACACCTTTGATTACTTCGGAGAGAGCACAGTTTGTCATTGATGAGGTCCGAGTCGAGGACTCAACACTTCGGGCTGCCGAGACTGAAGGGATTACAGTGCACCAGTATGGTCGACGTGGTTGACCCTGGTTCGCGTTCAATAGTTGATCCTATGTGAGGTGGATAATGACCGCATATGTTCCCTGTGTGCGAGTAGAGATGGTATCACTCATACTCGAGGGTGTATGGGTGAAGTATTGGTCTAATAACGATTTGTTTTGTTAGACGATGATATTCAGATGCATCGATATTCGTGTTCTGATTGGCTGGGGACCAGGTTTGACCGGCGCCTCGCTCGGTGCTTCTTCAGCCATCAATTTTTGGCGCGTGTCTAGCTTGATCCTCTTCTACCATCTGTAACCTACCACTCAACCTCTCATAAGTACGCTCCGACCTTCCGCTATATTCTTGCGCGTCCAGTATTGTTACCAGTATCCGGGATATACGCTGTGAGTGTATAGCCTCGCGGGGGTGAGCTAGTACTGACTCTACTGGTACAGCCGAGCGGATAAAGCAAGTGACGTGTCACTTTGCAGACATCGTCCTCCTCGTCCTCCTCGTCTAGTCCCATGCGATGCGACGCCACTTGCCGCTTGGGGTCTTGATTGAGCAGGCACGATGCACTGGCAGGTATGAGTCCTAGGGCCCCTTCGGGTCTGGCCCTCTCGTCGACGAGACTAGACTGACATTGATTCAACCGCAGATGTATCCATAGAATATGCGGCGCACTCCTCCGCTCTTCTTTCATTAATCTATTTGTACATGCGGCACCCCGGTGAGTCCAGCTTAATATTCATGTCACCCGACCCTCGAGCCCTACATCCATTCCAAGATACCCCGTACCCAAATGAGCATAATCACTGAAATGGGGCTTTTGCAGGTCTCCATCGCCCACGAAGCTCTCTCACACCGGGAGCAGTGACCGTGTGGTGGATATGCATTCGAAAGGTCACCCATATCACCGACTTCTTCGAATACGAACCCACATGCACGCCCTCCAATCAATCCTTTTATGTGTTGTTTGGACGGCTCTTCTGCCAATCTAGGCCCGGCCTTCGTTGATATTTGTGAGCCCAGTTCCACAAGCGGTGTGGCCTGTTCCACTCATACTCAGTTCCAGACACCACCCGCCGCCAGTGACGAGTCACTCCCGACGATCCGCCCCTCGACCCTTCATTTATCTTCAAGTGGTGCGGTCATCCGCCTCTCCATGGACGCTGAACACCACGAGCACGTCACTCATGACGCAGTAACGCGGTAACAGAAGTGTTAAGCCGCGCGGCTTGAGCACTATCTAATGCATGCTGCCCCCGGCTGCACCCCGCTCTCTCTATCGCTCTTATTCCCATCATGCCTCCCCGATGGCTTCACGCCATCAGGAAACTCTTCATGCCTCGTTCCAAGCGCAAGAACAACTTCACGTACTACACTGGCGACTCGGACGACGGCGGCGACAACGACCGCAGCGGACACTCCTCACCCACTCCGCGGCACACCCATGCCGACTGGGCATACCGCGACGAGGGCACTCGCGTGCGGACATCATACTATGACCTCCCTGCCTCACCTCAGAAGCGCGCTCGCAGCTCATCGCTCCCTCCGTCGCTGCCATCCCTGGTGGCCGACGAGCCAGTCACCTCCTCCTATGACCCGACGGCTCATCCCGGCGACTTGGACTACATCTACCATCAGCTCCAGCAACTCGACGAAGCAAGCTCGCCTCGCAAGCGGACCGCCGGGGTGTGTATGATCTTTGAACGCGCGCGTGTATGGCTGACCGCATCTTCTAACAGGACCGTCCCCTCCTCCAATGGATTCCGGAAGCCGACGGATATCTCGACGAACTTCTGCGCCTGGAAGGTCGCGGCGATTTCGCGCACTCTCAATGTCCGTGCGGCGCGGATGCCATTGCCACCGTTTATCGGTGCGAGGATTGCGCCGACCTCCAGCTCTACTGTCAGTGCTGTGTCGTTTCGCGTCATGCTCATAGCCCACTCCATCGTATCAAGGTACGCTTTCGAACTTGAACATCATGCGATCGTATACATGTTGATCATGCATTGCAGCAATGGCGCGACGACCACTTCTCCCGGGTCTCTCTCAAGGCTCTCGGTCTCTCCGTCCAGCTTGGTCACGAACCCGGCGAGCGTTGCCTCAATCCCAAATCCGCCTGGGGCGACGAGTTTGTTGTTCTCGACATCTTCGGGGTCCACGATGTCTCGGTCAGCTACTGTGGGTGTGAACGTGCACTTCCGCATCATCAGCAAGTCCTTCGCGCTCGTTGGTACCCAGCTACATCCATCAATCCCAAGACCGCGGCTACGTTCCGTCTCCTCGAATCCTTCCACATCCTCTCTACACAGTCGAACGTCTCTGCCTACGATTTCTATATCTCTCTTGCCCGCCGTACAAACAATACTGGTGTCAGCCCTCCTAAGGTATGGGTATCTAACTCTCCGTCCATGATAGACAGCGCTGACTGACTCCCTTCTGTACAGGACCGCTATCCTGCGTTCCTGATGATGTCACGGCAATGGCGTCACCTCAAGATGATGAAGCGGGGCGGGCGCGGTAACGATCCGGGGGGCATCGCTGCAACAGGGCCGGGCGAGTGCGCCGTCGATTGTCCCGCTTGTCCCCAGCCGGGCAAAAACCTCCCCCCCATGCATGGCGGTAACGACGACAATGAGGACGCTGCCCATGACCACGTAAACGCGCCGCCGCGCACGAGGTGCGATGCACATGTTACCTGTTGACTTGCCGCATGCTGACCCTCATTACAGCTGGCTTCAGAGGTTGTACATCGCCATCGACGCCAACTTTCGCCTCAAGCGTAAGAAGGTTTCGAACGACAACGTCGACCCTAGCCTCAGCCATGGCTATGCATACGTGGTCGAGGAGAAGGTGTACAAGCAACACCTCGCGACATACGATACCCTTCCGCCGGAGCCATCCGATCACTGCAACAATCACGATGCCGTCAAACTCGCTACGCTGAAGGGCGCCCCGGGTCTCGCTGCTACCGGAGTTGCGAGTGTCGACTGCGCCCGGCATGAAATGAAGCGGCCGTGCTCTACGGGCGATTTGCAGAAGGGGGAGCGGTATGTACCCTTCTCACACCATTTTTGACGACTTATACTGAAGACATGTTGTAGATTCGTGAACATGGACTACATCCTCTGGTCCTCGCTACAGCAAAATGCACCGTCTGATATACTAGCTTCGTACGATATAGCCTGTCACATGGACCGGAAGTTCGACGCTCGCTTCGCAAAGTACGGTTTCGACGCCTCACCCTTCGACATCACATGGACGGTCCCCAAGTTCCACATCAACGCTCACCGGGAGCAATGCCGAGCCGACTATAATCTCCGCTACATCCCTTTCTGCGCTCGGGATGATGGAGAAGCCATCGAGCGTGCGTGGTCTCGGACGAACGCCGCCGCCGCGAGCACGAAAGAGATGGGCCCGGGGGCTCGTCGCGACGTCTTGGACGACATATTCGGTTATCACAACTGGCTCAAGGTCACATTTCTTCGTAAGTATATTTGATTATCTCTCACATTGGTAATTATTCTCATTGATCAGTGGGTCTTACTGCAGCTGCGACATTGTTGGGTCGAATGAAGAAAGCCGTCCCGGAGCGCAACGCGCAGGTTCAAGCATTCCACCAGTTCAATGCTGCGTTGCCCGAGGAGAACACCCGCGTCTGGGAGACCATGGTTCAAGCTTGGGAGGCTGATCGTTCAAAGCCCAACCCTTTCTATGTGAACCGGCCAGGTACGCACGATTCATCCGCTGACTTCCACGTATACGACGTGACATTTGTACTGTATAGCGATCACACAAGCTGTCATCAAACGTCAGCTCGCTGAAGAGGACGCCCAAGCACTCGCGGATGGGACCGCATTGGTTGTGCATGAGAAGTTCTCGGCGAGCGCCATGGTTGTCGCCGGCATCGAGCTCGAGGACAGCCAGTAAGCACCTCGCAATGTCACGTTTATACAAACATCCTAACCTGTCGCTTTCACAGGCGGCGTCTCAAGTCTGATGTGGCATCTCTGTCAAGCCATGCCACCGACGTGCAGCAGGCCAAGATGCTCGAGCGACAAAATGCCCTTCGTCGCCGGATCGACGCGTGGTTCGAGGTTCAGCAGCTCTACATCCCGGGGGTTGCCGCTCAGCGTGCCCGTCTTCTCTCGCTCGACGAACGTGCTCTGCTGCCCCACAACATTCCTCTGCTGCTCCCTTCCTCCGCCATCGCCCTCACTCCGTGCTCGCCGGAACTTCTTGAACAAGAGTGGCGCTTGCGCTACGCTCAAGCTTTCGACGCGCTTGCCGACCTTCGCGGTCATCTCGAAGTTAGGTCCCACCTTTACAAGTTCAAAGACCGCTTCGTTCGTGGCCAGCGCGCGAACACTCGGGCGCAAAGCATCATCAAGCAGGTCGATGGGAAGATCGACATCGACGTTGGACGTTATCGCACCGCACACACAGCACTTTCCGCCATCTCCCCTCTGCTCCACAAGACCGGTTGGCAGGCCCAACTTCCCCAACTCCTGTCTGCAGACATCCGCCACGTCACGGAGGGCGAAGAGGGCCAATCGGAGGGCCGACGGACGATGTCGTGGATCTGGAATGCCAGCGCATCACCGAACACCGTCGACCCCTCAGGGCAGATGAACGATAGCCTTCAAGAGTGTAAGTGCGCATTCATCGTGGGCTGAAATCGTACTGACTGTCAATGACGGTGTAGCTCTTCGAGTGGAGTGGTGTCGCGCGCGCGCGCGAGCTGCTCGCTGGACAGAAGAGGTCGAGCTCCTGCAAGAGGAGATGCGACGCACCATTGCGTATCATGGATGGGCGAGGAGCCGGTGGTATGGACAGCTCGACAGGAAGTTTGCCGACCGCCCAGACTACCGTGAGGGTGCTAATGCGTACGCTCGTCGTCAAGCCGCTGTTCGCTCCTCGCTGCGCGCGTTCTGCGAGAAGACATGGGAGCATGTCCGGGCTTGGGTCTGTTTGGGGAGCGCGAACGAGGAGGAGGAGGTTCCTGATCTCATTCGTGTGAACGACGACGACGACGACGATTTGTAGATGTGTCGATTCCCTGGCGAACTTTGCTTGTACGAACATTGTATTCATTCCGTGTCGCTCCGTGCTGCTCTCGCTGTCTCTTATCGCACTGCAATCTCCTGTACAATTCCCTCCGATTCTCGTGTCACATCCGCATACTCTTCCGACTGTTCTTGTAGAATCGCTGTAATTAATTCAAGTGTCTTCAGATGAAAAGCCTTTGGCATCGTTCGAATTCTGATGCACTTATTATTAAGAAGTTGAATGGACTTGAGAAGGACTTTGCCTGTGAGTCTCGTCACTAGTGTGAGTTGACTAGTACTACTTGTTAACAGTGGACGCTGCTCTGGGCGCCTGAATGTTCTCCTTCCTCCTCCCACCCTCACCCTGCCGACGCGTCGACGTTCATCGCTAGGCTTCTACAACCAGGCCTCAGCGACCTCTATGCACGGCAGGGAACACACAATGCAGACTCTGAAACTCCATAGGAAGCCAGCAAGAGTGTAAATCTAACTGTAGGTCCATTTAATAAAGTGAGCATCCTCATTTCTCTCCCGACATCATTGCCTCGCAAGTTTGAGGTTTTGGACCTGCTACACCCCCCTCTGAGCCCGCGTACCACGGCTACAACACTCTCATTTGCCGCTACCAGGCCAGGCTCGACGCGTTGGGACCTTTCTCCAGCCACGCGCCGTCTCGATACCCTGCTGGACGAACCCCCGCTGCATAGTCCGACACGTTGGGGTACTACTACTCCCGCGACACCCTGCTTAACGACGCTCGTTGCTCCCGACGCCCGCTCACAATCTACTCGCGAGACGACCCGCACACTGGCTCCGCTTGACGAACCCTGCTGTGCTCGACCCCCCGCTCGTGGCTGGGAACGACGCATTGGGGTAATACTACCCGCGTGATGCCCCGCACCCCGCTCGACAACCCCCGACACCCGCTCCGCTGCGAGTATTCACGCAACACTCCGATGACTTCCTGGCACGCTCGACACCCCGCTCGCGTCCGGGAACAACACATTGGGGTACTACTACCCGCCCGACGCTCTACGTCGTTCTGTTCGAAGACGCCCGCTGATCCCGACATTCCGCTTGCGAGTCTCCGCGCGACGCTGTGCTGCGCTCGACCGACGACGCACGACGACGCACGACGACACTCACTGCGCCTCACGCCGCCTCGTAGCTCGGATAGAAGCTACGGGTGTGCCACCGTGCGCTTACGCCCGCGGCGCCCACGACGCCCTGCCTGGCGACGCGCTACGTTCCGCTCGAGAGAGTACCCGCGCGACGCTCCGCTCGACGACCCCCCATCGACGCACTGGAGTACTACTACCTGCGCGACGCCCCACTCAACGACTCCTACTCCCACTCAATGACTCCTATGCCCACTCCGCTCGATGCTCGTTTGCGAGTATTCGCGCGGCCGTCCGCTCGACGACTTCCCGCCGCGCTTGACACCCCGCTCGCGGCCGGGAAAGGGTACCACTACCCGCGCGACGCCTCGCGCGACGACCCCGATGCTTGCTCGTACTCGCGCTCCGCTCCGCTCGACAGCCTCCCGCGCGACGCTTCGCTTGACGACCTCGACGCCCACTCGCGAGTACCCGTGCTCCGCTCCGCTCGACGCGACGTGCAGGTCGCGCCGTGAGAATCCGCTCAGTCTATATGCACTGAGGCGCACGCCGCGATAGTACTACATCTTCCCAATCCGTTTCACCTACTGCAACCTTAGCGGAGTGTGAATAAAGGGTACGATTTAGGAAGCCCAAGCGCTGACTCCCTATCTAGGACAGGGGCGCATCAGACACGCGTAAGTACAGCGGGCGACATACGCTGAAACATGGTAATATAGCGGTACACTACTAGCTACTACTAGGAGAGGGAGCTCTAATCAGAGTGTAGGGATGTATCAGCTAGCTTCTAACTACAGGGTAAGATGGATCCGTGTGTACGTCTAATAAGAGCTTGGGATATATCCGTCTGCCAGCATCTAGTGATCCAGGAGGCGGATATTTACGAGAGGCTGCACAAACATGACCTTGCTTCTCCCAACCACACATTGCCGTGCGATGTTATTCGTCCTTCTATAGGCAACGATGAGCCCTTTTTGATCATGCCATGTCTGGAAGACTTGCTACGTGACCGCAGAAAGTACGGTACAAGGCTTCTTCTCGACATCTTCCGACAGGTCATCGAGGTGCGTGCCAATGCGTCTAGCCTTTACTAGGCTACGTTGTCAATCTTACGTCGACACTTGTACAGGGCATCGAGTTTCTGCATCGGCACCGAATCGCTCATATGGTAAGCTAACAAAAACTGTGGTAGACAATTCGGGTTGACACGACTCTCTCAGGACATGTATGACGGCCAAGTTCTCATAGCGACAGAGAGACAGGTCGTGTACCATACACAGCTCAAGGTCGGCAAAATCTACATCATCGACTTCGGCGCTGCCCAGCACCTACAACATGGTCCCGGCCACCAGCCAGCTATTGAGCTCCCCGAATGCAATTGCGCGCCCCCACTCGGCATGACTCGCTTCGATCCCTATTCTTGGGACATCTACTGCACTGGCATCATGTTCAGATCATTTGCTAGCGTAAGTTGTTTTAACCCCTTCGAACGACCACCTCGCGCTTGTTCTTCAAGTTCATTGCACACTTCTGACTTAGGATATACAGCGAATATCACAGTACACTAAGCGAGATATACCGTGGATCGTCCGGCGATATACAGACTGGCTTGTCGGGACGGAGCGCGGATGCACGGCGGTGTGTCATTGTCGACCGAGTGCGCGCCGGGCGCGCCAGGTGCTCGACGCTATTGTGTTCGCGAGCCGCGTCTGGGATGGGTTCGTTAGCACCCTTTTGTCTCCATGGATATTCTTCAAGTCAGCATTCGACAGACGAGCAGCCCCAGCCAGGAGCTAGGTAACTACAGCGGATGTTAGACATTGCCTCGATCGGGGGACAAGCTGTGCGCGCTCGGTTTTCTACCTGAGACATTCCTGAACTTCCGAGGTAAGATCAGTACAATACTTATAAGCTTCATACAATCGATGTGCTACCATATATGTCGCATGCGAACTTGAGAAAGAGTCAGTGACCTATTCTCACTGCAATTGTTCCCGTATATTGATTGCATTCCACAGCCTGTCTTAGACGACCCAGTGCCTGCCAGAGCAAGACGGGCATGGAAGATTTTAGGACATGCATGTCAATACATTTCCAGTAGTCCAGCACTGACTCGGACTCAGGCTCGCCACCTTCACCCTTACCCTCTCCGACATGGTTCGGGTTCTTCAATAACTCGATGCTCATCAGATTGCAGAATAATTAGAACTCACCCGAAAAAGGTACCTAACTTTGCCGCAGCTGAAAGACGTACGGTCACTGAATCTATATTGTCGTTGGAAGAGTAATCTGGGTTTGGGAGATAGATTGACGGTAGTAACACCGGTACGCATGTAGGATCGTAATCGGATACTATCTACTACTTGAACGAAGCTCAGGGAAGCTGTGTAACTTGTGGAAGGTTCGCTTGGGAACAAATCTCCATCGATAATGTAAGTGTACAGCGCGCGAGCTTCATGACAACAGACTCACCGCTGATAGCTGTATTGCCAAGGCTAACGCTCAACGTAGTGACATTAGTCATCGCGCCGCGGCTCCTCAGTTCGAAGCTGCCACGTAGGTCGATGCGTCAATCTGAGCGTTCATAGTGTTCTCGTTGTGGATGAGGTACTGGAATGCAGCTTTCGTCGCCCACCTGTTGACCTTGGTATCTTCCTGCGGGCTCTCGATCCAAAGCGTGTACTTGGTTTGCATTCCCGTAGTGCCAGGAATCGGCACGAAGAAGTCAAAGCCGATGAACTTTGGCTTATATTTGGAGTAGTGGTTCTTCGTGAATGTGAAGTTCTCGCCTCTACGTGTGGTGACGTGCTTCAGTCGCTGGTTATCGTGGACAAACCAGGCGTCTGGAAGACTGTCGAAGTCCTCGAAAAGATATGCAACGGCGCGCACGAGCTGCTGGTGGGCCATGACGATGATACACCTAATGGCTGGTAAGTGCGCATGTCTGTGTAACATGGGCACACGGAAAACGTACCGTATACTTATACTTCATTGAGTCAAGTGCGGCGAACACTGGTAGTGAGGCTTCCAGTGAGGCTGCTCACGAGCGGGAACTCCGAACAGATGCTGGGGGAAGAACAGTTGCACTCGCGTGCTGCAAGCATATGTATGTAGCTGAATTCGCTGTCCACTTATCGATCTTCCGGATGTTGTACATCATGGTCAGAGGAGTCACTCGACTCGGACCGCAAGTCACGTACGTATTAATTGTCTTAATTAATATTGTACTCCAACCTTTATGTTTGCGCATGTGTATTCCTGCACCGCCACTACTACCGTGGCCGTTGATGACAGTCACGTCGCTTCATCGAGCTCCATCTGAGTCGCATCCATCTCGAAGTCATCCATCATGGCGAGAGCTGACCTGGGTAAATTCGCTCCACCAGAATGGCTCGAACGCCACCCAGAGCTTCAACGTCGAGATATAGTGCTTGAGATACCTCTTAAACCAGTGAGTTGACTGTACTGTCGCCTCTCCCCACAGTAATCTGCTCAATTGACTGACCGAATGTCTGGGCAGTTCTGCGCTTGGAGGACGAGCTTCTTGAAGAGCATTCCTCAGTACGCCGTAAAGATCATTCCGCACGATGGCATCCAGGAGGCGGATATCTACGAGAGGCTGCACAGACTCGGGACTGCTTCTCCTAACCATACGTTGCCGTGCGATGTTATTCGCCCTTCTACAGCCCATGGAGAGCCATTTCTGATCATGCCATGGCTGGAAGATTTGCTGCTTGACTACGGACAGTACGGTACAGGACTCCTCCTCGACATGTACCATCAGGTCATCGAAGTGCGTGCCAATGCATCTAGTCGTTACGCCGTCAATCTTATGTTGATTCTTGTACAGGGTATCGAGTTTCTACATCAAGACCGGATCGCTCATATGGTAAGCTAACAAAGACAACGATACTACGTTAGGATATTCGCGCTGACACTGTATGCTCAGGACATGTATGACGGTCAAGTTCTCATAGCGACTGAGAGACAGGTCATGTACCATACCCATCTTGAGGTCGGCAAGATCTACATCATCGACTTCGGCGCTGCCCAACATTTTCAATATGACCCTGGCCACCAACCAGCTGTTGAGCTTCCCGAATGCAACTGCACGCCCCCACTCGGCATGACTCGCTTCGATCCCTACTCTTGGGACATCTACTGCACTGGTATTATGTTCAGATCATTCGCGAGCGTGAGTACCACCACTTTGATGCTGCCTCTTCGCACGCACTGACTTCGCATATACAGGACATATCACAGTACACCAAGCGAGACATACCGTGGATCGTCCGGCGATATACAGATTGGCTCGTCGGGACGGAGCGCGGGTGCATGACGGTGTGTCACTGTCGACCGAGTGCGCGTAGGGCGCGCCAGCTGCTGGAAGCTATCGTGTTCATGATCCGCATCTGGAATGCGTCCGTTCGAACTTTTTTGTTTCCATGGAGATTCTTCAAGTCAGCGTTCGACAGACGAGCAGCCCCAGACAGGAGCTAGGCAATGATATAGCGGATGTTATAGACATCGTCTCTATCGGAGGACAAGCTGTGCGTCGCGCGCTCGGTTTTCTACCTGAAACATTCCTGAACTTCCGAGATACCACTGAGCTCAGTACGAGACTTCCGATCGATGTGCTACCATATATGTCGCATGCGAAATTGAGAAAGAGTCAGTGACCTATTCTCACTGCAATTGTCCCCGTATATTGATTGAATTCCACAGGTCTTAGACGAACTCCCTGCAGCAACGAATCGCTCCATATGATGTCAACGATATCACCCACTGCTAACTAGTGGGCTCTCGAACCCGATCCTGCTCGCAATGTGACAGACTGGTACTTTCCCGTCATAGGACTGGCGACAGTGTTCAACGCAATCGTACGAAAGGCGCCACCTAGTACAGATCGCTCTCACAAAGCGAGGAACTGCATTCCCATGGGTATTGAGGTCCACAGTCGACGTTCGCGGATGTTCCACGACGATGCTCCCACGTACACTTGCCTCTGGACCACCACATCCACCAGCACCACTCGCAAACGAGTGTCGACATGACTCGTACGTTGTCTATGCTCCTCTGCGTAAACCCCTCTCGATTGACAACTGACTCTAACCTGCATATATGCGGTTCCTGAATGATGCAGGCGGTCACCAGCGTGAGAGAGATCGCCAGAAGGCCGCGCAGAAGCAGGCAGCCGGTGCAAAGGCCAAGAAAGAGAGCGCCACGTCCTTGCAGCAGCGAAGAGAGAAGTGAGTGTTCGCCCTAGCTATCCTGAATCAGTGTTTTGGTCTAGTGCGCCCCCGGTACCGCCGGTGGTGATCCATATGCTGGGACAGGTTTTCGAGTCGCAGATTGCGGATTTGCGGGTAACTGACGCCGTCGACTTTGCTTTGCAGGGATGCGGCAGCGCTGCGCGAGAAAATGAAGGTGTGTAGCTGAAGTGTGGCTGGGTCATCGCCGTCCGTGACATCTCCTTGGCCTTGTAGAGGAAGGAAGAGCAATCGGCAGTACTATCAGTAGGAGTCGGAGGTGGGGGGAAGATACGCGTATGAGCGAGGTGGGAATGTTCCCATGAGAGTCCGCACTGTCCTACTAGTAGCCTCGAACCACTGCAGCGGTTACTTAAGCCGTAGAGGGGCGACTTCAGGCTCAAGTTCGACTAGTTAGTTCACTTAAATATGCTCTATGTTCAGACCTACTCTCGTAGTATCAATCGCTGCACTGCCAATCAAATGAATCCCGTGCAAAGATTCTTACGCGCCCGCTCGCGACGTCAAAATTCCAATCTTCGAACAACCTGCTTCTACCTCCTTCTATCCCGCACATCCCGCCCCAGATAAGCGTGGCGTCCCGCTCTTGCCCTCAAGACCGTGTTTCACGCAGTGTGGGCAGAGGTTGATTATATCAAAGAAAATGGGGGCGCCGCGCCGCACTGTCGAGGGATGCGGGCTCGAGCCTGGTCGAGCCACGAACGCGGGCGTTCCGAGTTGTTACTGTGGCCGACGGTGGAGGCAAAGGACTCGATGGTCAGGAGCGCGTGGGCAGCAGATGTATTGGTCGAGATCCCCTAGTCGAAGCGTGACGAAGGAGAGCCTATCAGCCGGTGCGCTGGGTGCGTCTGCATAATCATGGTGCTCTTGCGAGCGGGAGTCGAGTCGAAAGATTCAGAGACGTAGAGGAGCTCGAGTTAGAGGAAGCGAGGGAGGTTAGAGACAAAAACCTCAGGTCGCTATGCGTGGCACAACCAGTGTCGGATGCTTCAGGTGCTCTCCACGGATACTAGAGTTCGAAGACATACGTCTTCACATTGCTGATGTGCAACTGAATTGCCACTACAATGAGGGAAGAGCGGCCGTCGCATTGATGATGCCACTTTAGAATATTCAATACGTGCTACTAATTAGGTGGCCATATCAGTAAGTCGCGTCTTAGCGATGCAATAGTACTTATACTATTGACTTACGAGCGAGATGGCTGATAAACGTTCAGTACGTATCGTGAGCGTTGTGCGGTGATAGAGACAGACATTACATAGATAACCCGCCACCTGACGGATGCTGTGTCAGCACTCAGCGAATCTGACGACTCTCTGACGAAGCAATGATAATCAGTTGGACGCCCGTCTAAGATTGAGTTAGTAACATCGAACTGACCTATATACTTGCACTATGCCAGCTGAATATGAGAGCAACAATTTGATGATCATCAATCATCTCCTGAGGAATTACGGAAAGATATCAACGTTAAAACTACTCACGGCGGGCGGGACTCATATCATGGTGAGGCGGCCGCAATTGAACAATGGAGGTTAGTCAATGTATCGATGGTCGTGTGGTATGTTGTCACCGAGCCTAACTGCGCGAAGTCACCGGAAGCTTACTGCGACACCATTCCCTCGTCATAACACGCAATCCGGAGGGCATATATATCAGCTAGCGGAGTGCGTCGACGAACTCAACTCGCACTTACTGTCGCCTCTCTCAATCTACATTTACGAGACCCAACTCCTCGAATCAAAACGATGCCTTCTGTTACTATCGTCGGCGGCACTGGCGGTCTCGGTGAGTGTCAGGTCCTATCGGTGCACTGATAGACCATTGCGGCTCATATGAATGACCTATCTAGGCCAACAGATCAGCGATACATTCCTGACTACCTTCCGCTCCTCCTTCCCTGCCGTCCGTGTTCTGACTCGGGACCCGACCGGCGCAAAGGCGGAGAGCTTGAAGGGGAAGGGCGCAGAGCTGCACAAGCTCGGGGATGCCGACATTGGCGAGGCGCTGGACAGAGCGTTCGCGGGCGTCGACGTCATTGTGAATGCTCTCCCAGGAAGCGCCCCAAAGGAGGTCAAGTATGCCGTTATTGAGGCCTTTGCTAGGAGCAGCGCGAAGGTGTACTTCCTGAGTGAATACGGAGTGTGAGTACCTAAATTTATTGCATTCGCAGAGAGGCTCACCGAATGCACTGGCAGGGACCACCGCCTGAACGACTTCCCTGGATACGAGCATCCGGAGTGGAGTGCTAAACAGGACTTGGCAGCTCGTGCACGTGGGCAAACAAAGGGAAAGAAGGTCATCGCGCTTTATACTGGACTCTTCTTGGAGATCGTGTTTGCTGGGGTGAGTGCCACGTCTTCGTGTTTGCAAACGTAGACTGACATACGTCCTATGGCACAGCCGATCTGTAAGTTCACAGTCCATATAGCTCGCACTGTACACACTGACCTCGGAATCTACACTTGCTCAGTGGGCCTCGATATCGCAAACAACACGTTCACGACATACGGGTCCCCGAACACGAAACTGTCGACCACCTCGCGGGCGGACATCGCGAAGGCCATCGCTCGTCTGTCCATCTTGGCGCTCGATCCCGCAACGTCAGCGAAGATTCCAGATGAGCCGCGCATCGCGGGGAGCACGACGACGGTCGAGGAGATCCGGGACATCGTGGCGCGCGTCAAAGGTGTCGAGAAGGGCAAGATCGTGAGGGAGGACCTCGCCGCGCACAAGAAGGCACTGAGCGAAAAGCCCGGAGAGAACTTCCTGGAGTATCTGCGGTCAGTCCTTCCCATCCGTTTATATCAACAATAGGGTGACAAAAAGATCTGACCTCCTACGGGTCCGCAGCGTACTCCTTGGAGAGGGAAAGGTCGACTTGACTGATAACTCGAACGAGCTGGTGAACCCGGCCCAATCACTGTGGAAATGGAAGACTGTAGAGGAGCAGATCCAGAGCTTGTAGCGCAGGGTTTTTGGAGCGTTTTGGTCTCGATTTTTAGCTGCAATTGTTGCCCGCATGCGTGGATGTATATCAACCGTGAAATTGTGTATGTACTACATAGATCAGTCGGAGACCGTGAGGCTTGACCACCATCAAATTTCCCTTGAGAATGCGCATTGACTCGATCATAGCAGCTGTGGTACTCACAGTACGATGAACGTGAGGCTACGTAGTGTTATACGTTCATGATGGTCAAGGAGTACTTGGTGAGTTGGACTCGCAGAAGCGCCGAGGTTGGACAAATATATGCAAACAGCGACGTCGCAGTGACGTGACGTGAGCGACCGGTCGATTAAACTGACTCGGACTCTCGGCCGAGACTAGTTCATCTGCTACATGTCTTGGAGCTCAGCGTAACAACAGCCTACATTGTAACCGATTGTCGCGGACATAAATTCACCGACGAGCTTGTGGTACTTGTCATGGCAAGGTTACCAGACGACTGGCCCCCCGGGCTGAGGGCTCTGCTACTACTCCTCGTGAGTAGGCTCGTAAACCAGCCTCTAGTTCAAACAAGCCGGAAGACAGTCGTTCCTTTTGAATAGAGGCTGGAAGCTCCAAAGAGGAGGGGTGCAGAGGTCCCCCGTGGGAACGTCGGAGTTCGAATCGAATCGAGAGCGAAGGCTTTCCTCTCCTTCTATACAACGGAACGGCCTGATTTTTTTCAGAGACACAGGATCAAGTAATGGCAGCGTATCCTGCAATTAATGAGGATGTACATTTCTTGATGGAGGTAGGAAGAGGAATCCGCCTCTGAGCCTTGGTGGCTGAGCTCGAGGAGGACGCAGGCGCCCACGGAATCCTCGGCTTGGTTCGAGCTCCGACGTTCCCACGGGGGACCTCTGCACCCCTCCTCTTTGGAGCTTTAAGACTACTCGTGAGTACACAATCTCTTTCACCATATGCTAGTAATCCATCTTTTTAACAGCATTGTCCAACTCGATTCCGTCTCGCGGGTATAGTCCAAATGTTTTAGACCAGCCTACAACGGTCACAAAATCAATACGTCAGGAAAGGATAGTAAGGTACACAGCGCTAGCTATAAAACACATAGTATGCCAGTGAGCTCGGGTTTGCGGTGTGTGCGAACGAAAGAGCTCCGAAGTTGGCTTTTTCCTGGAGGCTACTAAGGCAGAGCTCCCCCGCGCAAGCGGCTTTACGACCACCATGCCAGTGTTCCGCGGACCTTCCGTTGAGTATGTAAATAATGGGGACAACTCCAAAGTATCGGGGCTCCAATCTCCAGCAGCGGCTGTTCTGAGAGCCGAAGCAGGTATGGTAAGTGAACACCCCTTCTGAAATTGCCTAGTCACTGATATTTGCGTCTACTAGCCCACAACATGCTGCTACCAGGGCCGAAGCATCGATCATCCACATTGCCAGTAGAGGAGTGATATAGTAGGTCGATGCACACGAGTCCCTCCATGCGATGCTCCTCAGAATGCTCTGACCTGAGACCCCTACCGGCGCGATTTCTAGCTTCTATTTGTTCATAGGAGGGTGGACAATCGTTTCGGGTTGGCAGAGCTACCGAATGTTACGCAAAGAACTCGAGTCTCAGCTCTCTTGATGAAGTCAGCTTGCATATGGCGCAGTCAAAGAACACACCACGCGATCCGGGCCTCCGCGATCTTTCCGTCAGAACGAACGAAAACTCCGTACCAGCTTCTGGTAAAAATCCTGCCTACACCGACATCGACGTCCGCAACCATGAGCTTGCATCCTGACGCGCTCCATCCGATTATGAGATCGCGTCTAGGTTCGCTTTGGGGAAATTCCCTTCTGCTGTAATGCGATCACGTTCGTCCTACTGTGAGTTCCGTTAGTGATAGCGCTCCGAGTCGCTACTGACGAGAAATCACCGGCTTCCATTTAGCAAGGGACTCTAACGCTCATTCGTTTCGGTGCGATTGTAGCTTCCATTGAAAACAGCAAATACCTTTCTACCGCAACTCCGAATTTTGCTAAGCAAGATACCTGTCTGCTGTCTGCTGAGTACAACTTCAAGCTCGGATTGTCGTTGCTAAGCTCAGCAACAACCATTACTGTTCGTGATGACCCGTCTGGTCAACAGCGGCTGACCTTGAAGTACAGGCAATAATCTATTCCACTCAGAGTCGGACGAGTGAGTTGCTCGCGCCGCTGCTCACACCATACTGAGACCCGCTATATCCCTTGGTCATGCGAACGTGCGTAGTCGATTCAAGCGGGCAAGGTCTGCCGAACGAATCGCATAATTCCTTATTTGCGTGCTTCGACCGGTATGGCGTATACGAGGAATGAATTGTCTGCCACGGGCTTTCGCGTCTCTTCGTGAACATCACAAACCCCGTACCCCTACTATGCTCTTCACATAACCAAGTTGCCACAAATGTCCACGCACGCGGATCTGGCGTCCCCGCCATGAGACCGAGCGTAGGCTCTCCGAAACGCTCTGCTGGGACGTGGTTCCTTCGTAGTGCTTTCGAGAATCGATTGCGTCACTCCTGGCGCTCCGAGGTGGTACGCTAGCGGCTAGAGAAACCGGCTTCAGTATCCGACGTGCTCTGTACGTGCTCAACTAAAGGACAGATAGTAGCAGCATTACTCACCTATGATTTCATTGCTGCAAGAGACCGCGGTCGAGTCCCTTTCGTCGGAGCTCAATGTTGTCACGAGCCGCGCCAAGGGCCATCGGTGAAAAGGAAAGCTAAGCGTAGGTTGCACAAACCCCGTACCTTCGCGCATGGCATGGCTTGCTGTACGATGGCGCTACCTTAATCTTGCATTGCGACTTTACTCACGCGGCTACAGCCTCCCGATAGGCATCCGAAGACAGACATGTGGGGAGAAAGTATGATCCTCTGGCGGCTGGTCATCTGTAGTCGCATCCAGATGCTTCGGCTTGCTGTCGTCGGTTAAACATCGTTAGCGTCTGGATGGTGAGCATGATGGTATAAAGGCGAGCAGCGAGGGGCCGTATGGTCCTCAAGCAATTGCCCTCAGCAGCTGCGTGAGCACCTCCTCGAGTCTCTCTCTCCATCCAGCGCAGCGCAACTCATCTCGTCTTGCAGTCCTCTCGCTCACCGCAACAACATTCTCACACACCAACAACACCTCCTTCAAGTCCTCCACCACCGTACGTCCGCACCTCCTCGTCGCACCTCCATTGACCGTGGCTAACGAGCTGCGACTCGCTCCCACATGACACCGATAGATGGGCAGCATCATCGTCGTGAACGCCTCGAGCCAGACCGTCTCCGTCTTCGTGTCCAAGTACTCGAACAGCAGCGGCGACGACAGCTGGTTCACGCTCTCCCCCGGGCAGCGCGACTCCTGGAGCCGCAACGGCTGGGAGCTCGTCGCGTTCAAGAACGCGGGCGACACGAACCGCGGCGGCGTGTACACCCGCGTCGACACGACGGTCACGTTCCACGACTTCAACAACATCACCCACTAAGTGCGTGCCACTTGGTGGGCGCGCCTCCGCGTCCTGGACGACGGGGGCGTATCAGAGGCCACGGGTGGACCGGCTCGATGCCATCGTGTCAGGAGATGGGTCGAGGAGACAGCTCGTGTCTGGGCCGTCTGTGGAGGTTCGTTAGTCTGGATTGTGATCATGTACAACAAGTCGAGCTCGAAATCGTCCGTGTAACAAGTTCGAAATGATTCTGTTCTCTATGAACTTGTGTGCAATTGCCTCTTCAAATCTAGATTACACGCCGAACCCCAATGCAGCACCTACTAGTACATAGGCTTCTAGCAACGCCCCCGCAGAGTATATGCTCACGAGTTACTGCTATCGTCTGTGGGCACGTGGCGATCCACGAAGGTCTGATGTAACTCTTGGACGACGGCCTACCGTTGTCCTGCCCAGTCTTTCAGTGTCAAGTCTCGCATAACCGAGCTCTATCCCGGTCATAGCACATCGTGTGGCTTCTCGCAAATTCGAGTGGCAGGACGTCGCTTGTCTAAAGGTCATGGATAAGTCATGCCATATCGGGCACGTCGGACTTCGTTGACTTGCCCGCCAGGATCAGCCAATGCACCGCCGCCGGTCGTGCATTTACGCAGCGCGCTGGTTATACACAGTTGCTGACGGACCTGACAGGGAAAAGACTCACAAGCCTGGAAGAGCGCGATACCACCGGGTCATGCCAGTGAGTAGGATGACTGTCCGGGCTGTTCAAACGCTTGAGGTCGATGCCGATGCACTAGTAGAGTACTGGAAGTCTGAGCATACAGTGAGCTCGCACGTACGTGACAGTGGAGAAATTCACACTTAAGCCTGGAAGAGCGTGATTCCGCTGTGTTGTGTCCCTGGGTCCCTGGTAGTGAGTAGGATGGCTGCCGTTCATGCGAGTGAGGTCGGCGGCGAGGCACTGGCAGAATACCGTGAGTTCGTACGTACGTTACCAGCATAACAGGGAAACATCCGACCTACCCTATCTGACCGTTCTTCTCCGGAGCTCGGCGCCCGGTATGATACCTTACCAGTGCTTCTGAAAATAATTCAGCCTGTGCAAGCACGGCTATTTTCAGTCTTTGAGTAGGTTCGCATCGGCAGAGAGAACACCCGCGTAACTCACAGTCTCACACCAGGTTACCACACTGGTACACACACTGCACAGTGGCAGGCTCGCAGTGGCTGCAATTGTCGCCTATCGCTCGAGGTGGCCGCTGAGCGCTGAAACTGGGCTGGCGCGCTCCGATCGAGTCCGACCAGGTTCAAGTTGAGCCTGAGCGCAAGCGCAAGAACGGAGGAGGGTGCGGACCCTGGTTCCTTGCTGCAACCCACCGGATTAACCGATTAACCTACTTATGTATGTTGTGCAGGGTTAACGCTCACCTGCGACTAACGCGCGACAGAGTTCAAGTCTGGGAGGACGGAGGTTGGGCGGTTCATGAATTCGAAGGGCGGTCGTACGATCAGCGCTCTCCGGGGTAGTATAATTCCTGATGAACGTACCAGAAGTTCAGTGGGACTGAGATTCAGAAGGACATCCGTTACTTGTTCGCAATTAGCTGTTCCTCCATGAACGTGACTAGGAGCTATCAATGGTGCCAAGGTTGAACTCAACGATATCACTTGACCAGCTGCAGCGGTGTAGACACTGTAGGCTGAGTCGTTAGTGTACTGATCCCATACTCGCCGTAATATTGTGTCTGACCTGAGATCGTGCACCTGCAGTTGGAGTAGTTCGATTCCACTCCACCCTGGAGCTGACCGGTGGTCGCATAAGTATCTGAAATTCAGATACACTGGACTTTTTCACACCCTCGGAGCTTACTACCCAGAGACCTCGGGAGACTAGGGAGACTTCGCTAAGACTTCGCGGGAAGCGATCAAAACAACACACTTGTTTTAGGATCACTGAGGCAAAAAACATCACAGAACATCACTTTGATATCAGTAAGGTTGCATTTGACGTTGATCGCCGAAGAGCGATTTGCGAGGCTGAGCGCAACGCTGGCCGCTAGGTTATATTTGTGAGTCTTCCATCAGGTTCAATGCTGGAGGATAAGACGTTATATCATACTTCAAATCGGTTTCGCGCGCGAATCGCAGCGTACTTCTCCTACGGCTTTCGCGGAGCACCATGAGCACCAGACTGTGGTGTGTTCGGTGTTCTGTGTTACACGGCTATTCCGAATGTCAGCACGGTTTGCAGTATCGGTGGCCGACTTTCCGGGATCCCACAGGGAGCTTCGACATGGCTTCGACGTCGTCAGAAACATGCTCACCTCGTGCGACTGGTGCGAAGAATTGTGGCACCCTATGGACACGGCGACTGCCTGTCAACTGGTGGAGTCCTTCAATTTCAGGTAGAGCGGCCTTATCGAGGCTCGACTTCATCTCCATGTGGACTTTGCAAAGACCGCGGAGGTGCGCCTTGGGTGCGAGTTGGGCGCGAGACTAGACGTTTGTCAGTATCTCCCTCTAGTCATAGGCATGGAGTCACGAATTCGGTGGCAATGTTTGGTATGCTTCTCGAGATCTCTCGGATGGTATTTGCGGAGAGCCTGTCGATGCAGGTACCTATTTATCAATACGCGGCAATGGACGGAAAAACTTGGCTCGAACTAGGAATTCGAACTTCGCCGAGACATAGCTTATTAGATAGCTTCCGAGTCGGGAGTCGCCGCGATATAACAGCGCGTCATTTCTCGCGCGCATGGGTACCATCTGAAGTGCTTGGTGAGACCGCTTGAGACCTACGTCCTCTGATGAGCATAGAGTGAGGATCTACAACAGGGACTTAACCGTACGGAGGCAAGTGCAAGCCTGCGGAGTGGTTGATGTTTGAGATATATGGATGATGGCGGGATGCGCGGCCGTGCCTAATATGGTGCGCGGCCGTGCCCAATACGGTAATTGTGACGGCCCGCTTCCGACCACGACCCCATACTCCGGAAGCTCAGAATCTGTCCTGCAGGCAGTTTCCATACAAATGCGCGGGTCCCTCCCTTCTTCCTCCCCGTGTCCTCCTCTTCCTTCCCGTCATCTCCGCCTCTCTCCTTGCCATCCGCCGCCGACGAGGACGACCTCCTTGCCATCAACCGCGACGAGGACGACATGTCTTGCGAGAACTACGGCGTCCAGAATGGCACCGCCTGCGCCTGTCCCCCGGGTTTCGGTGGTTCGACATGTTCCCAGCCCTCATGCGGAGGCAACATCTTCCAGGGCTCAGCGCGCCCCCTCGCCAGCGGCTCGCCCGCAAACCTAACCTCCTGCTCCTGCTCAGATGGGTGGGCCGGGACGGGCTGTAACGTCTGCAAGACCGCCCAGGCGTGCCAGACGGGCTACTCAGGCGTGACCGGGAACGTCGGGTCGTTGGCGGGCGCGACCCTCAACCAGAACAACACCATCGTCTGCAATACCGTCCCGAGGGTGTATGCCGCCGGAGAGATGAGCTGCTTAGTGCAGGTGAGCACCGTCCTTGTGGTACCTTGTCTGCGGCTGCAGCGCGGGTACTCTGCGCGGCGCCGCAACACGCGACTTGGGAATGCGAGTGTATGCGCGTTTTCAGGCACTTATGCTGCTTCTCCGATCCGCAACCCGTCGACGAGCTTTGAGACCGTCAGCATATACGTTGAGCCGTGCTCCGTACCAGATTTACCGGCCAGTTGGGGCACGTCTCTGTCTCGTTCTTCTACCGAAGTGGCTTGTGCGTCTCCATAGCACGTTGTTGCAACTCCAAGACTGCAGATCGCACCCAGTCGGCTAGTGCGAACGACATAGAGACGCGGTGACTTTCGCATAGATGAATGGAGGGCAAGTTCTCGTCGCGTCGTCAACAGTGTCTTAGGACATCCCGGTTGCGTGGATGTACGCGCGACCTGTCGTGGACGTCACTCGTTCATGGCATCATGTTCCATTAGGAACACTCTCACATATAGTCGAAGCGGCGACGCAGTTACAGTCTGGGTCGCGACTCGCGCATATATCCAGACCATAAATAGCCCCGCTCGTCCGAATGCATCGTTGTGCTCGTTTATGGTCACCTTTGCGCCCGTCTATGGTCACTTTTATCCAGTTGCACCGCTATCTGGATGGTGTTTTGCGACGCGCCTCACTTGCTAGTTATGAGTTCAGATTAAATGTCTTATGCGTGCGAGACCTACCACGGTATAGCTGCGAAAGGAGTACGACCGGGCCCGCCAGTCCGATCAGCTTGCCGTCTTCCGTGGTCTCGTCCGTATCAGAGGCGAGACTTGGACGGGGTATGGAGCATGGCAACCCTCTACTCGTCCACGCGAAAGCCACCAGACGGTTGGGGAGTGTCTCTACCGTCCTCTTGCCTCCTCGAGACGCGCCTTAATCGATTGGGTGCGAGGCTAGGTTAGGGCGCGTTTCGAAGGAAAACAAGCCGTACCGAAATCGTCTGTCACGTGTGGATATTCGCGACTGCGACCAGACACTCTCGGAAGCGGTGACTTCTAACCTACAGACCGCGTCCACTCTTTGCGCAATGCAGACGATTGGCGTGGTCTGCGGTTTCGACGTCACGCATGATGGAAACCTCGAATCGTAATCCGCACCCATCTGTACGAAAGCCACCAGACAGTTATCAACTCTTTGTCTCGTTCATGTTGCATTCTGGAGACCCACATGACCGGCTGGGTACGTGACTCCCGGTGACCGTCGTAGGGAAGGGCGGATAGTTGTCGATCGGTCGTTGAGGCGGACTCGCGCGACGCAGCATCTATGTGCTCTATGGTCACTTATGTCGACTCGCGGCACCATCCAGATAGGTGCCGGAGGGGTGACGTATACGGACCTCTGTGACGACCTCTCCCTCTGCGACGTCGTCTGTTGCGACGTACGTCACTGGCTGTCTACCAGCTCAAATTGAGTGATTTGTGCGTGCGAGACCAACGGCGTTACCGAGTACCGCACACATTGCACACGCTGATCGGACTGGCGGGCCCGAGCCCGGCCGTCTTCTGTGGTCTCGTCCACATCGTAGGCGACCTATTACTGCCTAACTCCACTAGGGAGTTCATCGCCGACCGTATTATTTCTTCGCCTCGGACATTGTTATCACGGGCTGAGAGTGAATTTCTCGCTAACCTATGATACAGAACCCCACTTTGCAAGCTATCTACCCTGGTTCCTCCACGATCACGATCTTGCGTAACCTCAATGCCCCCTTCACTCCCCTTCCCAACACGACCGCATTCGGAGACAGCGGCTCGGTGTACGCGCAGCTCTTCTACGACGGTGTAGAACAGTTCTACTGCGCAGCTGATTCGTGCTCGCAAGACCTTGGATCCGGCGACGGGAGTTCCAGCTGGACGTGCCACAATCTGAAATGCACATGTCGACCTGGCACGAGCTTCTGCGGCCTCGTCAAGACGACCGACCTGACCGGAGTCATCAATACCCTTGACGGAGAACTTGGGATCTCCTGCGACGCACCTGCTTCCTCCGACGACACGGTGTCTTGTGCGTTCAAGCAATCCATCCTCCAGCAAGTCTTCGGCTCCTCCGGTCTTGCGCTCAACGGCTGCACGTTCGGCGAATGCGTAGCGCAGAACGTTATCGACACCGTCTCAGCATCTTCCAATGGCACGGTCAGCTCTACCGCTACCGCAGGGGCGTCCCTGGGCGGTGGAGTTATCGCTGGTCTAGCCGTCGTCGGCGGTCTGATCGGTATCGCGCTTTTGTTCTTGTGTGTAGGCTTCATCGCGCAGAGGCATGCCCGCAAGAATGGAGCAGGCATCCAGAAACGTTCTGGCGGCGTTGCCATCGCCTGGACGGACATCAGCTACTTCGTCACGCATCCGACCGAGGGCTTTTCGCTCCGACGCCGTCGTGCAAACGACTCGGAGCATCGCAAGGTCGTCCTCGACGGCGTTACCGGTCGTGTCCTCCCCGGAGAAATGATGGCCATCCTCGGTCCCAGCGGCGCAGGCAAGACCACACTCATCGAGATTCTGGCGCAGAAGCACAAGTCGGGCCAGCTCCTCGGCAACGTCGCATTCCCCGGCGCCAGTGACAGGCATCCGCGAGTCGGCTTCGTCCCTCAGCAAGACGTCCTCCCTGCAACGCTCACCGTATACGAGGCGCTTTTATTCGCTGCGCGCCTGCGTCTTCCCGAGAGCGTACCGGACTCGGAAAAGCGGGCTCGTGTGGACGATATCATGGACCGTCTCGGCATTTCGCACCTGCGGGACGTGCGGATCGGAGATGGCGAGAAGCGCGGCATTAGCGGTGGTGAGATGCGGCGAGTGAGCATCGGTCTAGAGCTCGTCGCGCGTCCGGACGTCCTGCTCCTCGACGAACCCACCTCTGGCCTGGATTCCGTTTCCGCGTCGAAAGTGGCCAAGGTTCTGCACGCGCTCGCACACGACCCTGAGAACCCTACTGCGGTTATCGCGTCCATCCATCAGCCTAGGTGAGTTTTTGCACGATGGTGTGCCTCCCCGGCGTTGATAGCATCGCTTGTGTCCTTCCGCCTGAACCCTACAGCTCCCAACTCTACCACTCATTCGACCAGATCCTCCTTCTCGCGCATGGCCGCAGCCTCTATTCGGGCCCGGGCGGGTTCGCTCCCGCCGAGCACTTCATCGCGGGAGGAATCGCCTACAAAGAGGGATATAACGTCGCCGACTATCTCCTCGACGTCGCGAGCGACCCTCCGGTCGGGCTGTTCCCGATGTCACATGGTCACCTGAGTGATGGTCAGAGCGGCTCGGGGTCAGGGTCTTCGGACGAAGTAGAGAAGGGCATGGGCGGCCTGGCGAGCATGCAGAGGAGCAAGGAGAGCGTCGTGGAGCCGAAACGACGGTCGAGGTTCGCGCGGACAAGCTATGCGACGACATTCCTGACCCAGCTGGAAGTGCTGGCAGGGAGAGAGTGGAAGATCCTCAGGAGGGACAAGACGCTATTCCTCGCGCACATCGTTATTGCGGCCATTCTGGGTGTGTTCTGTGGTATGTACCAGGCTCGCGTCCTGTTGCGAGTGTCTTGCTGAGAACTTGTCTAGGTGGCTTGTACTACAAGACCGACATCACCATCGCTGGATTCCAGTCTAGAGTCGGCTGTCTGTTCTTCCTGGTTAGTCGGGCCGTAGGGCGTCGACAAGCAATTGCTGACTTTCCCTCTGATCTAGGGAGCCCTCATCGCGTTCTCCTCTCTCAGTGCCTTGCACAACGTCATTGAGCTTCGCCCGCTGTTCCTCCGCGAACGTTCGGCTGGATACTACAGGTACGTCCGCTTGATTGTTACTCCTCTAGTCCGACCCTGAGAACATGTGCGACAGTCCCTCGACCTGGTTACTTTCCCGAGTGATATTCGATGTTGTGCCGTTGCGGATTATTCCTACGATCATCGTGTCGACCATGTACGTCCCTATGCGTTCCGGTAACGACGCTCTTGCTCACTGTCACGCAGCACGTATTGGATGGCAGGGCTCGCCCACGACGCCGCACACTTCTTCAAGTTCCTCCTGATCCTAGTCCTGTACAGTCTTGCGATGACCCTTTTCGTGCGTATCACGCCACGCCGTTCAGGTCCACACTGACCCCCAGCTGACATCGTCATTCCCGCAGAACTTCCTCCTCGCCTGCCTCTTCCGCAACGGTGGCATCGCAATCCTGATTTCGGCGCTCACAGCGCTGTACCAGATGACGTACGCCGGCTTCTTCGTGCACCTGAACGACATCCCGCCCGTCCTCCGCTGGCTGCAGTGGCTCTGTCCGCTCAAGTACACGCTCGAGGCGCTATCCATCAACGAGGTCGGCTCCGGGCTTATGATCGTCGACACGCTCGAGGGTGTGCCCGTCAGCACCTCGGCGGCGCTCATCATGCAGACGGTACGCTTGCATTCCTTTAGGCTTGCGCTCGCCGCACGATGCTGACATCGGGATACGTGCAGCTGTTTGGGTTCGGACAGAACAACTATTACCGGGACGTGCTGGTGCTATTTGCGTACATCGCGGGTCTTGGGCTCGGCGTGATCTTCGTCGTGTGGCTGAAGGTGCGCGAGCGGCGGTAATGTGCGGGTGTTGGGCCCGGGGCGGAGTTTGGAGTGTGAGTGGACGGTATCTATCCGTCATGGATGTATCCGGAAGTCGCGATCTGTGTGTATCGGTATACCATTTCTCCGTAATCAGAAGTTTCGTGCTCTTCCCCGATTGATGAACGACGATTCGTGCCTCCGTTGGTATCGCAACATATTCTGTTGACCCAGCTTATGAGCGAGTGGCGGTGAGTTCTGATATCCTTATTTCCGGGGCCGCTGTGAGACCGACCTGTCTTTACATACGTTTGCAGGACTCGGAGGAACGAGGCGGCACTTGCGCTGTCTTTGTCGCTGGAGCCACCATCGCATTTAGCGGTCTGAACTCTGTCGGTGGCTACGTGCGTCATGGCTGTCGTTCGATACTGCATGTCGCTTCCCGCGAGCCTCCATCCACTTGAATATCTGCGCCATCAACCAGCGGCCAACTGCGCTATGACTCGACACCGTCCCAACACTATAGCCACCGCTATCCTCGGCACCGTATTTGCGGACGGGTACCGCTACCTGTGCATGTACCGATACGGGTAGGAGATGCGTCCGTGACGAACCTTGAGAGGCGTAGGCTCAGCAGTGCAGCAGAGGCATCTGTTGTGGCCGCGGATGGTAGTAGTACATGTTCTCCGCTTTTATTGTTTGTCGTCTCACGCACATCCAAAGTTTCGCTGATCGTATGTCTGTCTCCGACAGCGGCCAGCACATTAAGCCGACGAGTCAAGGTCGCGGCCGCTATCATATTCCGGCTTTTAGACGTCGCAGCGGTTGTGAAGCGAATCGTCGCTGACAGTATTGCGATGCGGTCGTATCCCCGAGCCGTGTATCCATACATCATGCGCGGGATGCGGTGGAGCTCACAGATCGAGCCCAAG
This sequence comes from Daedaleopsis sinensis, assembly GCA_033807695.1. Classification (NCBI taxonomy): domain Eukaryota; kingdom Fungi; phylum Basidiomycota; class Agaricomycetes; order Polyporales; family Polyporaceae; genus Daedaleopsis; species Daedaleopsis sinensis. The sequence goes on from CM066301.1 coordinate 886,852, forward strand.
GTAGCCTACCTGCTCGGTCATCGTAACTGCCATCTACTCGTCCGGACGCTGTATAGGCTGCTGACGCCGACCCTATCGTTACTATGTAGATGTATCCTCCTTCAAGTTATCTGTAACCGGGTGCTTGCGAAGAACAAGGCATTCTTCCCAGTCCACTGGAGCCTCACCAGGAAGATGTGTTCCTCCGACTCCTCGCCCACATTGCGCACCGTTCGCGACGTCGAGCATGCCATAGCTGGTCCATTTTCGAGGCAACAGCAACGAATTGGGTCACTGGCTGGCGCGCGCCTCGACGTCGACGTCGTCGTGCACGCCTATCGAGCTCGCTGAGTTACTCCGGTGATTTTGATAGTTGGCCTGTGTCAGGCTCTGCCAGAAGCCTAGCCTCGGGCCTCGGGAGCATTCCCCAGGGCGGCAATCTGGTATCGCGGACAAGCTCCGCGGCGTGCATGCAGAAGCGGCTGAGCGTGAGGATGGAATTCCGTCAAGGTCGGAAAACCGCTACGCCCTACCATGACACAAATTATTCTGCCTTTTCTCGCCGTCTACTGCCCGGATGTTGTCGGAGAAGATAGATAGATTAAACCACACACCCGCTAGTGAGTTTATTTGCTTTTACTAATACTATCGATGCACGACTCTGACGCCGGCTACCAGAATGAGACCATGCAACTATCAAACGACGTCATCGCCACCCGGGAAAATGGTGTGAAGCTCGAAAAGGAGGCTTGTCCGCGCTGAGCGGAGGACGAGCTCAGGATCGCACGAAGCTCACATCGCGGGTAGCTGACAGCCCACGCTAGGCACCGATACGGCAGGCTGCACTGGCGTTGTGCAGGAACAAGCAGGAACGTGAAGCCCTGCAGCCGCCCTAGCGTCGAAGGAATGGTCGGCCGACGACGGTTGCCTCACCTGCGCGCTCCCGTTCCATTCTTCGCGGTTGGGGCTTTGCTCGAGTTTATTCGCCCCGAATCCCACGTCAAATTCGTCATACGCCGGTCCGTGCCTCGTCCCAGTCTTCCAAAGGCTGCCCATCACCCAGCGTGGCCCGCGGCCAGTGCCCTGAGTCCCTGCTCGTCCGAGTCGGGCGTGCGATGCGACCTCCCCTGGCCACAGGATCAGGTTTCAGGCCCGGTGCGCTGTCCGCATTCGTGCTCGAGCCAGCTTCGTCGGTCTCCTGACAAGAGTCCTGGGGCAACCTCCTGGCGCGCATGGGCATCGCTGCCCGCTGCTATCATTCCAGCGCTCCGGGTGCGTTCTGTAGGGCAAGTGGGAGCGGCGTCCGCATGATAGTTGACGCGGAGTTTGTGGTGCGCCGCGGCATACCTGCATCTGCATGGAGGGACTGAGAATCAGGGACGATGAACGCCGCTGCATGCACGAATTCCCCCTCGCAAAACGCGATTCCCGCGATGCCAAACTGCCGGATTGGACTCAAGCTGCGCAATCAGCCCCCGTGTTGCGTCTCCCGTGGCGGCCGAGATGGCTAGTCGTTCGCTGCGGTCTTGTTCTTGTTGAGATCCCCGCTATGTTATTTTCCACGTCTCAACGGCGCCTGTTCGCTGGATGACGCTCCTCAATCATCGGAATATATCGAGTTTCAGCCTGTGGAACTGCCTGCAGGGAAGAGTAGTCAGAGAGTGGTATCAGGCGGTGACGCACGATCAGAATTTTGACCCTCCTGGGACAAGGGCAAGGACATGCGCGGGCTCCCGTACTGTCGGTTTGATTGTACGCTTGCACCTAGAAGGCAAACCGGACGTCCTGAGCCCCGCCCGCTATCCCGCAAAGGTGATCCGGTCAAGGTTCCGCGCTGGTGCGTATTGTACTGCGCCCGGGCTGTAGCCACATTGCACGCTCGGTTCATTCCAGTGGTCGTTGGTGTGAGAGCCACAGCCAGCATGGGCGCACAGGTCGTACGACGGGCGTTGTTGACTGCGAGCATCCTGGTATATATTCAGCTGCGGACGATGCTTGGAGCAGCAACAGGAACACACCTGCTGACCAGGCTCGACTCACCCGACCCACCAAGCTCACACTTCAACCCTACGATCTCGACATGCCTTCAGTCCAAGCTCCCTCTGGTTTCTACCTGCCCGACACCCTTGCCTGCTGGCCGTGGCCACGCCGCCTGAACTCACACTATGCTGAGGTCAAGCAGGCGTCTGCGAGCTGGCTGGAGTCGTTCGGCGCATTCAGCCAAAAGGCACAGAAGGCTTTCAACAGATGTGACTTCAGTACGTGCCCTACTTCGCAGCTGACGAAAAGCAAGGGCTTTACTCACACCCTGACCCGCTTCTAGATCTCCTCGCGTCTCTGGCGTACCCACTCGCTGACAAAGGTACGCGTCGCTGATTTACTACAGATTACGCACCAGTTCAGAACTGATTGTGTCTCGGACAGATCAACTCCGGGCGGGCTGCGATTTGATGAACGTCTTCTTCGTATTTGACGAATACTCCGATATTGCCGACGAGAAGACGACCCAGAAATTCGCGGACATCATCATGGACGCGCTGCGCAACCCGCACAAGCCGCGCCCCGCCGGCGAGTCCTTGGTCGGCGAGATCACCAGACAGTACGGACCCTGCATAGCCCTCTACTGTGAGCACGAGTCTGACCCCCGTCTCCAGATTTTGGGAACGCACCATCCGCGTAGCTAGTGAACCGTCGCAGCGGAGGTTCATCCAGACGTTCGACGACTACTGCCAATCTGTCGTCCAGCAAGCAGCGGACAGGGACATGCAGCACCTGCGCGACGTCGACAGCTACCTCGAGAACCGACGGGAGAACATCGGGGCCAAACCGTCGTTCGCCCTTCTGGAGCTAGACATGAACCTCCCCGACGAGGTGCTCGAGCACCAGGCCATCGTCGACTTGACGACACGGGCCATCGACATGATCATCCTGGGGAACGTGAGTGTCCAGACCCCCTGCTCAACACCGGCTATCTCTAGCACCGACTGACACCTGTCCGCCCGCAGGACATCGTCTCGTACAACGTCGAGCAGGCCAAGGGCGACGACGCGCACAACGTCGTGACGATCGTGATGCACCAGTTCCACGTCGGCGTGCACGAGGCGATGGACGTGATCGCCGAGTGGCACCAGCGGCTGGCTGACGAGTTTCTCGCCCTATACCGCGCGCTCCCGTCGTGGGGGCCCGACATTGACGCGCAACTGGCCCGCTACGTGGACGGCATCGGGAACTGGGTGCGCGCGAACGACGCGTGGAGCTTCGAGAGCGAGAGGTACTTCGGGCGGGACGGGCCCGCAATCGAGCGGAGCCGCTGGGTCGAACTGCTCCCCCGGGTGTCCGTGGACAGCAGGCCGACAGATGCGCTGCAGGCCTGTGGTATGGTGGCGCCTGCTGCATAGGCGTGCAGCTGCTTGTTCTCGGTTTCTCGATATTTATTCTATCCAAACAGCCTAGCGATTCAGACAAGTTCTTCTCTATTTCGATTCACTCACCAAACTGTAGCAATTCGTATAGTCTCCTCTTCCCTCTTCCCGTCCTAATGTTTTCGGTGGTACTAGTACGTAGGCTCGGGGACCGGTTTCCCGCTTGTATCGATAACATGATATTGCGATTGCCTGTGAATGAGAACGAATGAATGGTGCCATTGTGGTTAGCGTGCGATTGCTCGCCCAGGGGCCTGCCAACCGACTCCAAGCTAGTGGTGGGGTAAAGAGAAGCTGGGAAAACGTGCCACCGCCTCCGCCAGATGTTCGCTTTAGCTTGAGCGTTGCAGTGCTTGTAACATACTGACACAATAGTAGTACCACTGACATGGTTTACCACCGCTGAACAAGTTGTGGACTCGGACCGGCCGCGGCATGCCAGGCGTTAACGTTGTTTACTCAGAACTTTAGATCTATCGCGCATGTATTGCCAGGTATCAAGTTGCAGACCTCCCTGTCAATGAGGCAGTAAGTGGGAATATACGTGATCCTGCTCACTTTATGATGCAGTATTTTATGCATTGCCGCGTCGTCAGGAGGGATTTGCAGTGAGAGGCTGAGAAGGGCTTAGAGCAGACTGAGTCGATGGCAATCACAAGTTCCACAACGGTAAGCGCAAAATCCCTTGATCTTTGCTGACTAAGACCTTCGCACGGTAGTGCTACGTGATTTTCATCTGCAGGCCACTTGTACTAGTCGTACTTAGTAAGTATCAGGATTCAGCACTACCCTCTGACTCGGACTAGTTGTGCATACGAAACCCTGTCCTAACTCAACCTCAATTCTCTTCGTATGGTCGTGCTGCGGATGCAAACGTCATTGCGTCAGGAGGCCTCTGCCACCATTTTCGGCGCGCCTTACAACGTATCCACAGGTACGAGATTTTAATGACAACCTCCGCGTGAGGGTACTCCAGGCCCGTACGCTTTCTTACTCGGATAAGTAGTCGCAATGTGGCTCTGACAAGTTCTGTGACTCATAGAGGACGAGGCAGTAAATGTCCAGGTTCTAGATCCACAACCCCTCCGAGTGTATAGCTGGACCACCGTTGTACAGCGCAGGCATATGCACCGCCAAACGTCATGAAGCTAACGCAAGTGGCGGCGGTCAGCATCGTAGTCCAACAAATGCCGGAGCGAACAACCTCACCATTCCTGTGGATGCTACTTTCGGCCAGCGCCGTGTCCACAATATCATGGTCCATGGCACATTGGAACAACGGACCGAATGATTCAGGATGATCCACGGCACGGACCTTCCAACCGTGGTGTCTGTACCTGAATGACTAACCAGTTGACCACATACCGCAAGATCTAGTAGGGAAGCAACTCAATCTGCGTCGTAAAGAGACGTACCTCACGGATCTCAAGGCCACATCCTGAGGCCTGAAGCTTGAAGGGTTAGGCGCTGCTTACCACGGGTATCAGCAGGTGGGACTTGCGTACGGCTTCTCGGGCTGGTCGTGTGTGTGGTGAGCACAAAGGAGTGCACTATCTCCGAGTCGCCGAGCTGACTCATAGGCAATTCAATAACTGTTCCCTGGGCCTCGAGCTCGACGTCTGCGCCGACGTGTTCCACGCAAGTCAGCTTCGCGCGTCCTTCCCCGCGCACTCTACCGGATCTATTGTCGAAGCAGTGGTGTGTATGAACCACAGTCTTCTTCGACTTCAGTCAGGCTAACGAATCATGATGTTTAATTTGCCTAATGCGAACTTGATACGGCGACCGCGAGACACGCGGGAAGGAAGAGGAAGGGAGGAAGTACCAGCTCGAAGCTGAGGATCTCATCCCCAGCTCAGGCGGCTTATGTATTGACTTGAGATACATCATATAACCTAAGTAAGTATGGCATAAGTAACAAGATACGTAATCTGCATAGTAATCGTAGTTAGTTTCATAGTAATCGAAACTATAGTAGTCAGAACGGAGAAATCGACACTATAGTAATCGGAACTTTACTGATAGTATACTAATCTCGGGTGCTATCGTACATCTCTCTCTTCCTCCTGACTGTGATCGTAACAAATACCCCCTCCTCAAGAATCGTGTCCTCACGATTCCGAATTTTCGTTTGCTACAACTCCGAAAGTCCAAAAGGTTTTTCTTGGTAAGCCGTGCCACTTCTCCCATTTCCGCGTCCAATAATCCCAACTCTTCTCGTCCGGGTCCAGCACCTCAATCTGTCGGGATCGGGGGGCAATCGTGATTGTTGGCATACGGGGTGCGGTAGGGTTCTTCGTATGGAAAGCGTCGATGAGCGGCTTCGTCGACTTGAGAAGGTCTGTCCGTTTTTCCCAAGTATTCTCTGATCTAGGTTTATCTTTCCATTTGACTAGATACTGCATGCCGCCTCGAACAACTTTCGAATCGAGGATCTCCTCCGGCTCGGGAAGGGAGTCGGTCACGTCAGGGGCGGTCGTCTCCATGCGAGGTTGGTTCGGAAAGGCGGGTGGTTGTGCCGGGGTCAACAGAACCTCGTTGAACACTGGGTGAATCGCTCTCCATTGCTTTGGAAGTTTCAAACGGTACGCTCCTGGTCCAATCTTGGCCTGAATCTGGAAGGGACCGTAACGTTTGTCTTCTAGCTTTTTGTTGGGTCGCTCGCTGGATATGTGGAAGGAGTCGAGCAAGACCCAGTCCCCAACGTTGTATGTCACTGGTTCCCGACGATGTCTATCGTACTTCCGCTTCATAACACCCTTCGCCACCTTCAACGCTGCCGATGCCTGCTCCGATATGCCCTTCATACGCGCCGCAAACTGGTCCGCCTCCTCCGCCGCCACCGCCTTCTTCGTTTCCACCCCGGTGAATGCGTGACGACCATGTGTCATGTAGAACGGAGAAAACCCCGTAGCTGAGTGTTTCCTGTTCCGGTACGCGAACATGGCAAGAGGTAACCAGTCTGTCCAATCATCTTGACGATGATTGACAAAGATGCGCAGGTAATTCTCAATCTCCTGGTTGATCCTCTCGGTTTGCCCATCTGTCTGAGGGTGATAGGCGGTGCTAGGGTTCCCTTGAATCCCCAACTTCCGATACAGATCTCGAATGAACGAGGAGACAAAGATAGACCCGCGATCAGACCAGATACGCCGGGGTAGGCCATGATTTGCATACACGTGTTTAACAAACAGATTGGCCCAGCCTTCCGAAGTCAACTCGTCTGTACATGGTATTGCAATAAAGTCCTTTGATTTCATGTCCACAATCACGAGTATCGCGTTGTTTCCATGAGAATCAGGCAGGTGGGTGATCATGTCTACAGAGATGAATTCCCAGTTGTAGTCAGGCACAGGATTCGGGTTCAGTGGGGCAGCACGCGGTCGGTGATCGATTTTCGTCTTCTGGCAGATAGCACATCCTTTGACGTACGCGCGTATATCCTTGCGCATGGATGGCCACCAGTATGAACGAAAAATCGACTCTTGTGTTTTCTCGCGACCAGGATGTCCCGCACTAACCGAATCATGATGCGCAGCAATAATTCGTCCACGCAAGCCTGTGTGATTAGGTACAACTAGTTTCCCCTTTCTATAGACAAGACCGTCCTCGGTCTTCTCATAGTCACCGTCTACACCGAGCTTACTAGTGACAGAGTCCTCCAAAAGGTTAGTCATGGCAAGACAGTCCTTTTGAATAGTGTCTACTCCGTCAATAGCAAGCGGTCGGAACCATTCGGGCTTCAAAAGAATTAAGTCATTATTTGCATCGTCGCCAATGTCATGATCAGGTCGGCGGGACAATGCATCAGACTTGCCCATAGTTCTTCCTGGACGGTGTATGAGCGCGAAATCAAAGTCTTGCAAAGTGAGAACCCATCGCGCTTGTCGTGGATTTAGACGCTGCGGCTTCCTAAAGTATTCGAGATTCTTATGATCGGTGTGAATCTCGAATGTGTGTTTTGCTCCCTTCAGGAAGTGACGCCATTCGTCTAGCGCAATCATGAGGGCTAACATTTCGCGATCATAGATTTCGTAGTTACGCTCAGCCGGCGAGAGAGACTTCGAGAGAAAAGCGATGGTTCGCCATTTCCCGTCCTGCTTTTGCGAGAGCTCCGCTCCGAGTGCGAACTTCGATGCATCACATTCTACTCTGAAAGGATCATCATCGTTGGGCACCGCAAGGACAGGTGCGGACGTGATAGCTGCTTTGATCCTTTCGAAAGCATCCTGTTCTGCTTCAGTCCATCGCCACTCGACGAGCCCGGTCAATCTATTCAAAGGTGCAGCGGTCTTGGAGAAGTCTTTGATGAAGCGTCTATAGAAATTTGCGAATCCAAGGAAACCCTGCACATCCCGTTTACATTTGGGAATAGGCCAGCCGGTTACACCAGCTACCTTAGCGGGATCCATTTTTACAATTCCAGGAGCAATGATATGTCCGAGATACTCGGTCTCCTGTACTTCGAATTCGCATTTTTCTGGCTTCACTGTCAACTTATTGTCCCGTAAGATCTGTAGCACCTGTCGAACGATTGTCCTATGCTCTGCTAAGGACTTCGAGAAGATCAGGATGTCATCGAGGTATACAATAACTTTGCCCTTCAAGATGAGATCATGAAAGATGTCATTCATCATCATCTGAAAGGTAGAAGGGCTGTTCGATAAACCAAAGAACATGACGAGAGGTTCATAAAGGCCGCGATTGGTGATGAACGCTGCCTTTTCCTCGTCACCCTCCTTCATTCGGATATTGTTATAACCCCACCGGATGTCTAACTTAGTGAAATAATTCGCACCCTTGAGCTTGTCTAGCAGATCGCTCATGAGCGGTAACGGATATTTATTCTTTTTCGTCATGTCGTTCAGCTTCCGATAATCCTGTACAGGTCGGAGCTTCCCGTCTTTTTTCTTGACGAAGAAGAATGGTGCACCCCAAGGCGACTTAGATGGTCGTATCCGTCCGGTGCGAAGATTTTCCTCTAAGAAAACATCCAGAGCATCCTGTTCTTCTAGCGACATAGGATATATCTTTCCGCAATAGGGCTTAGCGTCAGGGAGGAGCTCGATTACGTGGTCATACGGACGATGCTCGGGCAAGACATCGAACGTATCTTGCGAGAACACATCCCGGAAGTCCCGGTATTGTTCGGGAACAAGCTCTTCGAAACTCTGTTTCCCCTTCGTCTTATTCTGCTCAATCGCGATTTCCATCGCAACTGAGGTTCTTGCCCGTATGTGTACTGCGTCAAGAAACACCCTGCGAGACTTCAAGTACGACGAGGTATTCAGCATGAAGACCTGTTCACCCTCAGCTATGACACGCTGACATGAGAAAGGACATCGGTTGAACTCGACAGTCTTCTTTTGCCAATCAATCGAGGGATTATGATGCTCAATCCACTCATGGCCCAAGAATAAGTCGGCCTTCCCCAAGTCTGTCACTAAGAACTGTATCCGTTCTCGGTGATCACCAATGCGCATCCATAGAATGACGTAGTAGGTGATACAGCCTCCCGCATTTAAAGTACCGTCCGCGTTGTATACAGGGATCGGTTTTTCAAATGCATGCATCGTAAGCCTAGCTCGTCGTACGAAATCTCTATGTACGCAAGACCCTGTACAGCCCGTGTCCAATAGTCCATCAAGATCCGTCTGCTCTCCCGTCTCGGGATTCTCAATGGTCAGCGGTATGTCCAACTGGCGCCGTGCGCCGGACCCGCGTACCACCTTGAAGTACCGAGGACCCACTCGTGTGATACTGAATGCATTTGTTTTGGCGTCCGCCGCACTCGGACTGGATTTTCTGATTTTTTCATGGAGTTTATTATTTATACTAGAGGTACATGTAGATGGACGGAAAGAGGAATTAAGCACCGGTTTAGACCGCCGGCCGCGCTCGAAACGAGACGCCTCTTCGGTATGAGACAACGAGATGCCGGTCGAAGATGAAGATCGGGTCGTGGAAGTCGACGGAGAAGGAGATACGTGAGGGGAACATGTTGGTACAGAGTCGTCGTCGCAAGGGAGATAATGTTCGAGTGTTGCGAAACGATTCGACGTTGCTATGTTACAGAGAGTTGAAGACGAGTTGGAGAGATGAAATGTGGAGGAAAGGGAGCGCGTAGATGCGGTTACGTGCTCCCGAAGTCGAAACCCTGCGCGGCAAAGTCTTCGGGATCTTCGGCGGCGAAGAGACGGACGGACTCGAGGAACTCCTCGCGCGCGTCCTCTTCTTCCCATGCGCGACGGACCCGCTGTTGCTGGGAGTTCCGATTGGGAATGTGCCAAGGGGACTGACACGGGCCAGCCTCGGACTTCTTCTTGCCGCATTTGACGCAGGCGCGATCGAGATCCATGGGCTGTCCGCGCCCGCCGTACAGGATCCCGGTACTATCACGGCGAGTGCTCGAAGAAGGCGGGGCTAGGTTCGTCGTAACCGAAGGAGTGGGGGCCGAAGGGCGCGCTGTCGTGCTCGACGATGTCGTAGTGCTGATGCGTGGTTGCGAGTGAGACGTGTTGGAGGAGAACGCGTTGCCGCGCATGACGATCTGGCCCTTGCGCCAGAGTGTATCGATATTCTTGATGCGCGTCTTCCACGCTTCGTAACTAGTGGGCTCGGTCCCGGAAGCGTAGATGGTTTGGACGATGTTGGGCTTGGCGTTGCGCTGGAGGATGTCGAGGACGTGCGGGTCGGTCGTCTTGAAACCGGCTTGGTCGACGAGCTCCTCGAACTCCTGGAAGAAGTTGTTTGCTTCGCGGTTGCCCATGAAGCACCTCTCAAGCCGCGCTTGTGCGGTCTTGGCTAGGTTCGGGTCGACGAAGATCTTGTCGAGCTCGGTCCAGAAGTCGTCGGTCGTCGTGAACGTCCACTGGCCGCCCTGGTGGTGCTTCTTGGAGAATGCCTGCCTCCAGCGTTCGATGCGCTCTCCTTGGATGAAGGAGACGATCGTAGCAATAGCTCGATCCTTGTCCATGCTTCCCACGTAGAGCTGAACTTGCTGCTTCCAGGCGTCGTATCGCGACTTAGTCCCATCGAAGGACTCGGGGGCCTTGGCCTTGGGTGTGGGAGACGAGGGTCGAAGGCGTCGGAAGAGCGTGCCGATCGCCTGGTCGATGTAGGCTTGCGTAGCCGGATCGATTGGTGTCGCCATCGTTCCTGTTGGGCGAGAAGCTTCGGATGTGGAGGTTGGAACGACGGTTTCGGGGGTAAGGATGGGTGTAGCGGAGGTTGCGCGAATGATCGGTCGGATGTTAAGTTGGGTGTCGAGTCGACCGAGCTGCGAGGTGACGTCGCGGTAGCGGTGCGAACAAGGGTTGTCGTCGCACGATTGAAAGTCGTCGGTGTCGACGTCGAACCAGACGTCGCAGTCGAGGTCGCAGTCTCGCGCGTGGAACGCGTGCGCGCAAGGAGATTGAGGAGATGGGGAGTTGGAGGCGTGTTCCGGAGTGAAGTGGCCGGGGACGAAGCGCGGTCCGCGCTCGTCGCGAGGGGAGATGGAGATCGGGGACGGTATAGTGCTTCGAGTAGGGTGTCGTAGTCGTAGTCCGAGTCCATGTAGCGTGACCGGTCCACCGTCTGTGCACGGTGCGCCAGCGATCGAGGGGTGTTAATCCCCGATCCGGACAAGAAACCGGGTGGGTGGCTTGGAGGGTCCGCCGAGACAGCACTCGGGGGCTCGGGCTCTCCAGCGGCCGTAACGCGCCTGCCTCACAAGGCTGACTGACGCGTGGGGGAATAAGCAACGAGTACTGTAAAGACTAAACGTAATTAGCAAGCAGACGCGTAAAGAACACGATACCGTAAGAGTAAAGTAGGCGGGATCTTGAGGAAGGAGGAGTCCACCGGGGTGACAAGCCGGCGGAGGTGTGTCGCGTCGAGGAATGGTCGTTCAACGCGTCGAACGGGAGGGGTCTGGTGGTTGTGGTCGGAAGAGGAAGGTAGGCGCCTAACGGCGTGTCGCCTGAGGGGGGCCGAGGAAGTCGGAGATGAAGAATCGCTCACGCGCCCGCTAGATACCACGGACGCGAGATGAAAGGAGAAGGGGCAGCTTCGAGCTTATGATACGGCGACCGCGAGACACGCGGGAAGGAAGAGGGAGGGAGGAAGTACCAGCTCGAAGCTGAGGATCTCATCCCCAGCTCAGGCGGCTTATGTATTGACTTGAGATACATCATATAACCTAAGTAAGTATGGCATAAGTAACAAGATACGTAATCTGCATAGTAATCGTAGTTAGTTTCATAGTAATCGAAACTATAGTAGTCAGAACGGAGAAATCGACACTATAGTAATCGGAACTTTACTGATAGTATACTAATCTCGGGTGCTATCGTACATCTCTCTCTTCCTCCTGACTGTGATCGTAACAGAACTAGGACGGGCGTCTGCAACGACTTCGGGTACAGTGTCGTGCATCTGAAAAATGGTCGCAGCGCGTCCATGTTTTGTCAACGTCAAAACATGATGTTTTCCTTTTTGAACCGAATCTTCCTTGTTCTTCTTACCCATATCAGTACAGCCCGCTGTCCTGCATCTACACAGCAGAAACAACGTAAGATCATAACTGGTAATGCGGCCTGAGCGGTCAACAGTGAGGAGGGTTTGCGGTGTCCTATCACTCGCGAAGACAACGAGAGTTGGGTGATTGAATGGGAGCGCTGCAAGCTCGCTGAGGCGTGGTATGTGCTTCGTCATAATTTGGCTGTTCGCTCAAACCTGTGCTAACGCCAATTTCAAGTGTTCCGTCAGATTGAGATCTCCACCATTCCCTTCCAATTTGCGTACGTACATTCATGTTCTTTCTCAATTGCTCCTATCTTTCTCTGACACAATCAGTTAACGTTAGTCCCGGGGCTCGGACAACTGGTGTGTACCAGGAATAACCACCGCGGATCTACTAGCACCGTTCTACCCCGCTAGGTACGAATTGGACGCGATCTGCATACATTGGCACGAATGCAGAACAAGAGACGCCACATACACACGTCAAGCGCACTGCAACTGCTTTTCTCTCTGTCCGAACTTCATCTGTTGCCAACAAAGGGCCCTGTCCTGACCATAGCTGTCTGGTGATTGCCTGTCTTGTCGATGATCAGGCCACCGCCCGTGGCCCCTGTCACGGCCCAATGGTTGAACGCACGAACAGTTGCAGGCCCGTTCCACACTGAGTGGCGCGATGGCGCGATGGAAATTACGAGCCTACGCACCATTGAGGAAAGCTGCGCGCATGGAGTAATGTGGAAGACGAAAGACAGGAAGGGGCGCGCGCCATTGAAGCTCTACTGCCACACTCGCACCGGACAGCCTACGACTTTTCTCGCCTCCCGTCGGACGGGCGATGAGGCTAGCACCGTACCGTGCGTCGGCAGCTACCTTTCTCCGTCTCAGTATAAAGCCCCAACTTTCAAGGCCGTAGGAGAGCAGACCCAGTACGCTCTACCACCGCAAATTCGACATGGACCCCCGACTACACAACTTCATTTCTGTACCTGTAGGGGCCCAGAAGCCCAGTAATATTGCCTTCTTGACCGCGCATCCCGTAGCCTGTGCGTCGATTATCGCGTTCCTCGTGCTTCTTTTCCATCGTCGTCTTTCATCATCAACCCACAAGAAGCTTCTTCCCCCCGGACCACGAGGTCTCCCGATCGTTGGGAACCTTTTCCAGCTCTCCAACGATCTATGGTTCAAACTCACCGAGTGGAAGGAGGATTACGGTGAGCATCACGCTGCATGCTTCGCGGCTGTGAGGACCCGTGCTCAATAAACGCATCCCGTAGGCCCCATCATGTATCTCAACTTGGCCGGACAGAATGTAATCGTCCTGAACAGCCTGCAGACTGCCGCAGATCTGCTAGCCAGGAGAGCAACCAACTACTCGTCCCGCCCCCGCTTCGTCGTCGCCTGCAACTGGCTGACGGAGGGCATGTTCTTCGTGCTGCAGGGCTACACCGACCGGTGAGTCACCCTTAGAGCGCCGTCACCAGGACGCGAAGCTTATGGAGGGGCCACCAGCTGGCGACGGATGCGCCGCGCCGCACACGAGGGCCTGCACAGCGGCGTCGTGAAGGACTTCCAGCCCATCCAGACTCTCGAAGCCGCGCTCCTCCTCAACGACATCATCGCGACCCCGACGAAGTGGGAGGATCATCTGACCCGGTACGATCCTCTCCTCCATCCGCTCTCTACCAGACCCCTCACCAGCTCGCCGTTCTCGTATGCAGGAACGCGGGCTCGACCGTTCTCTCTGTGACGTACGACACGCCGCCCGTCAAGAGCGTGAACGACCCGACGATGGCGCTGCTCTGCAAGCTCACGTCCAACGTCGTGCGTGCGGGCTACGTCGACGGCTTCCTCGTCGAGTTCGTGCCCTTCCTGCAGCACCTCCCCGCCGCGCTCGCCCCTTGGAAGCGCAACACGCTCGCGTCCGCGGCGCGGTTCACGACGCTGTTCGGAGGTCTCTACCAGGCGGTCAAGGCTCGCGTGGTCAGTCGTCGGCCTCGCGCCGGCTCCGCGAATGTGACAGGCAGACAGTGCTGACGTGGCTTGCGGGCGTACAGGATGAGGGCGATACGCGCCCGAGTGTCGCGGCCTATGTGGCGGAGCGACAGGTCAAGTATGACCTCAGCGACAAGGAGACCGCGTGGCTGCTGGCGACAATGTGCGTCGGTCCTGCTTCTGATCATGCATCATGCTTGTTGGTCCCCCGAGCGCTATATCTGACGCCTATTCTACGACAGCGCGGCAGCGTTCGAGACGGTCAGTCGCGTCGCTCTATGTCTATTGGTCCGGAAAAGCGTGCTCAACGACGATACAGGTCTCCGGCACGATGCAGTGGTTCATGCTTGCGATGGTGCTCTATCCGGAGGCGCAGCAGAAGGCGCAGGAGGAGCTCGACGCCGTCGTCGGCCGCGACCGCCTTCCGTCGTTCGACGACCTGGAGAGTCTGGTCTACATCCGCGCCATGGTCAAGGAAACTCTCCGATGGCACCCCGTCGGCCCCCTCGGTATGTCGCCCCTACATCGCGAGAGCGTAGCGCGCTTGTACTCACGCACGAACTCTTGTCTCTTAGGCATGCAACACAAGACCATCGAGGTGCGTAGGTAGAATGAAAACAAAATATGATATACACCTAACATCTGGTTCTCGTTCGCGCAGGATGACTACTACGGAGACTACTTCATCCCGAAGGGAAGCATCTGCATCCCTAACATCTGGTATGTGTTCGCACGCATCGGCATACCCTCTAGCTCTCATGTCGTCTGGAAGGGCGATCAACCGCGACCCAGAGCTGTGGGGCCTCGATGCCGATAGCTTCAGGCCCGAGCGACACATCGGGCCCGACGGCAAGCTGGCGCCCTCTCCCGCCGACACGAAGGAAGAAGGACACGTTACGTTCGGGTTCGGCCGCAGGTAAGCCATCGCCGACGCGCGCATTGAGCCTCTTCTGACACCGTCGTGCTGCCCCAATGGCAGGATCTGCGTGGGCCGGCACGTGGGGCGCAACTCGCTCTTCCTGAACATGGCGTGCATCCTCTGGATGTTCAAGATCAGGCCGCCGCTCGGCGCTGACGGGAGGGAGGTCGTGTGCACGGAGAAGAGCATCGACCTGGGGCTCGTCGTGTAAGTGCTCTTGTGCCACGGCGTGCCGTCGGCGTCCGCGCCTTCGTCCTGGTCCATTTTCGCTGACGAGAGCACATGCGTATGGCACAGACGTCCGCAGGAGTACGAGCACCGGTTCGCGCTGCGCTTCCCCGAGGCGTTGGCCGTGTTCGAGAGCCATAAGGAGCTCGTGGGTGCATGAAGGCGGGTGACGTCTGTCATGGGATAACTCTATGGCTTGCATGCGTAGCAGGTGGTAATGGTAATAGCTTAAACATGCTCACCCTTATTCTTATTCTTGGGACCGTACATAGTCACGAAGGTTATGTCACCATTTACGTTCTACCGTACTTCAGTAATATTGTTAATAGTCATCTGTCATCTGTCGTTCAAGCTTCCCTATTTGTGCCTGCTGGAGTGCATACAATACACATACGTACTACTTATGTATCTTTCTATCAATAATTCGCAAGCGCCGACTTTGACGATTTACGGCCATGTCTGGCCTGTGAAGTACTTTCAGACTGTGACTCACCTAGGCCTCTCTCGAGTCTCGATTGTGGTACAAGCTGGTACGAGTGAGAACATGCCGTTATGCCGCATAAACGGCCATCGTGGTGACGCGGGACAATCTCTGGTAAACCCTGCGTGAGCTTTGACTTACTAGAACCATTCGCTCAACCTCGACTTCCCACGTCGTGGCATTACTGAACAAGACACAGCTTATCACGGCTGGGCCCATGTGCAGATGGAGCGACGACCGCTCAGAAGGCCCGAACGGGACACTTCGGCCGTTCTATAGCACCTTCGCGCTACGTGTTCTACAGGAACGGGGCGGGATGCCCGTGATGCGGACGCTTCGAACAGCCTCGCGCCGCCCTGCTCGAAGGACGGTTCGCCGTCATGAGACTCGTGAAACTCTTCTGGGCATGGCTGAGCGGGTCTGCGAGAGCGTCCTGTGACCACAGCATGGCCGTCCGGGCGAAGCGGCACTAGTTTGAATTTGTGTGTTCACAAGCGCAACGAAGCGCAAGCCCGACGCCGCTGCGTCCGGCGACTCACAGCAGTCGTAAAGTCGTATAAAAGAGTCCGGGCGGAGGCCACACAGTCCTCAGCAGTGCACTCCACTACCACTCGTCTTCCGCCCACCCGCACCGACACCCTCTTCACGAGCCTCACGATCCCACGACACATTCGCACCATGCAGTTCAAGGCCTTCACCCTCGCCGCTCTCGCGCTCCTCGCCGCCCCCGCGCTCGGCATCACGGTCTCGTACGACCAGTCCTACGACCAGGGCTCCACGAGCCTCGCGAACGTCGCCTGCTCAGACGGGGAGAACGGGCTGCTCACCAAGGGCTTCTCCACCTTCGACTCGCTCCCACACTTCCCGAACATCGGAGGCGCGGCCGCCGTGGGCGGCTGGGACTCGGACGCCTGCGGGACGTGCTGGCAGCTGACGTACAAGGGCAAGAGCATCAACGTGCTCGCGGTCGACCACACCGACGAGGGCTTCAACATCGCGATGGAGGCGATGAACACCCTCACGGGCGGCCTCGCGGGGCAGCTCGGAAGGATTGACGCGACGGCGACCCAGGTGTCTGCTTCTGCGTGCGGCTTGTGAAGTGAGTTCTGGATCCTATCTCCTTGGTCGTCGCGGGGCTGATGGTGCTTCCAATAGCGAGTTCACGACGCAAGTTGCACGTTTTCGGTTTGGGATCATGGGATGATGATACACGAACACTTACGGACTCATGGACTTTTTGCACGGACTCCTCCTAATAGTATTCTCGCCATCGCGCGCGACATCATGACTTGATTCCTTCGAACATCTTTCAGAACATCGATTTACACTCTGTCAAGGCCTTAAGAGTCCCGTCTGAATCGCTGTGTACGACTCAATAAGCTTTTCGAGCGCATCGAATTTCGTAGTATAACGTACCGCAGCTTATTCAGGCATCAGCAACCCAAAAGAGCTTGTCGTGTCAAGGAGCTGGAGTTGGCCCGATGAGCTCATGTGGATTGATCCTTCTCTCCGGGAAATTGAACACTGATTTGACAGCCCATCTGAGGGTATTGCAGGCCAGGTCATGCCTCCAGCTTTCAAGTTCGAAACGTCTGTCGTGGCAGTAGGGTTGCAATGAAGATCCAAGGTTATTGCCGAGTCTACAGCAAAGTTTTTCCACAGGCTAGATGCTTCATAGCAGTCAGATGCGCCAAGATCAAGTAGGCTGAGCGGGATGCTGGTGGTTGGGAATAGAGAAGAAATTGATCTAACTTACCTACAACAGGCTACGCATGAGCGCTTGTGGCATGTACCAACCTTGTCAAAACCTTGTTTGCGTCTACCATGTTTAACCGCTGTTAGACTGGTTCGAACTCGATGTGCTTCACTCATCTGCTGCGGCTAAAATTACCCTCCTCCCCCTGCTCCATCTATTATTTTTTCAAGTCCTGCGCGTAGCCTTGCGAACTGCGGCTCCTCTCCTTCATCGCCGACGCGGTTTACACCCGGCACATACTGACTGTAGGCCGCGAGGATTACCACCTGCAAGACAGTTAAGCATACCCGCTTGGCCACTGGAGCCACTCTCCATGTTCACCTCCACTATACGAACCTTCTGGCGAGAAGATGAAGCGATTCGGCGACTTCGCGCTGCATGTCTAGACAGTACTGGCCTGTGAGGTTCTGCAAACGAAGCTACGAGACTTCAAGACGCCGTGGGCGGCGAGTAACAACCGGTACGCTGTATTCGGGGAGCAAGACTACTCTCCTGTAACTCTTGAGGGCGAGACCTGTTTGCGGAAGTTGCTCTTCACCGACCAGTCAACCCAGGAGGACCCTCATCAACGACTCGCGTCTCGAGGACGTCTTTCTCGCAGTTCATCGACTTTGCTAACTGCTATAATGTCCTCCACCCTCACCTGTGAACTCTACGTCTTAGTGACGTCTCGGGGGCATGGTCCTGGCTCTTTTCATTCCCACTGGCAGGAGGGTTGCGCGCGCCCCCTCTAGCTTCGTTCGGGCCCCAGCCCCCGCCATTCGTCGTATGCGGACGTGTCAGAAATTGGTCGCCAGCGGCTGGAACTCAGGCCTGCAGATTCACGCACGGCACTGCACGCAAGGATGACGACGCTCACGCTGCATCTGAATGTCGACGCAAAACTCGAGGGCTAGCGGAAATGGCATCGGTCCCGGTGGTCTCTCTCAGTGGCAATGGCCCTCCTCAATTGCTCGAGAGGGGGTATAGCAGAGGTTCGGACGGTTACATTTCTCTCAAAAGTTGCACAACGTTGCCAAACGTGAACGACGATGGGCCGACCAACGCAATAACCGCAGCACCTCAGCGGAACCAGCCGAGTGGCCGTCTGCGTCTTGGACCCCTTTTCAAGTTCGGTTCTCGCTTCTCACTCTCCGATCGCGCATCGTGTCGTCTAGCCAAGACACGCCCAACTGCACTCCAGAGGCCGACGTGCTGCGCCCTGTTCGCCCTCTGTCTCCACCACGTTCCTCCACCTCTCCGCCCGATCCTCTGGGCGCTCCGACCGTAGTTGCCGGTCTAACGCAACACCTCATCTCGTCGACGACTCTGAATTCAATATTCTTCAAGCGACACGCCGGGGACTTCTGACATCGGCTACCACACCTAGCACATGCGTCCATCAGCATCGGACTGTGCAGGTCCCATTGACTTAGACAGCATCACTCTAAACGCGCCGACGTGCCAGCAGTAGTTGACTGCGCACATTAAGTATAATGTCTCTGACCTGTCGGCGAATGCTCTGTGGTTTAAATTCGGAAGCAACGCCTGCCTCGATCTTGAATGGGGCACGGTGTACACACCCCGTTGCGCAGCTTCCGAACCATTGCTAGATATTCAGTGCATAGGTACGGCGCACCGCGCACTGCAGTGCCACATCTCTTCGCAGAGGCACACGAAGTCAATGCGCTAAGTATGGCACGCCGGCTTCTGACAACCTGTTTCAACCAGAAGGCTAGAGGTATAAAACCTTCACCAAAGTGCATGGTATCCTCAGATCCCCTTCATCATCTTCCCTCCTAGACCACCGAGACAACAGCTCTACTTTGACTTTGTCATTTTGATGCTTCCCACCTTTATTCTCTTCTCTGTGCTCTTCAGCGCAGGCAAGTGTGAGCTCTCGCATTTCGTGCCGTCTTAAATTGCTGATTCTCTCTTCTGTCAGGCCTTGCTGTCCCGCTCAAAGGCGCACTACCCGCTACGCTGAACACCTCTTACCCCTCGCCGAACCCCGATGCCAGAACGAGCCTGATCACCGAGACGGTCGTCGTGACGAGCCTGTTCACCGAGACGGACATCTTCACGGACCTGCACACCGAGACAGACATCTTCACGAGCCTGCACACGGAGACCGACATCTTCACGAGCCTGCACACGGAGGCCAACTTAACCGCGGACGTGCGCACCACGACCGAGCTCGTCGCGGACGTGCAGACCACGACGGAGGTCTTCACCGAGTTCATCACGCACGGGAGCACCGTCCTCACGCGCGTCGTCACCGAGCCCACCGGGATCACCCACCTGTTCACCGTGCCGACGGTCGTCGTCGAGAACATCCGCACGGTGCAGACGGTCGTTACTAGCCTCCGTACGGCACCGACGATCGTGACGAGCCTCCGCACGGCGCCGACCATTGTCACTAGCCTGCGCACCGCCCCGACGATTGTGACGAGCCTGTTCACCGTGCCCACCGTCGTCACCAAGGTGTTCACGTCCGACCCAACCGTCGTGACAAGGGTCGCCTGAGCGAAGTCGAAGCTCCGGAGAACGACATTGCGTCGGTCACAGCTTGGATCAAGGTGAGTCAGGATCATCTCTTTTGGTGTCCCTGCCAGTTCACCTTCAAGGAGGTGTACAGAGTTTACTACGGGGGATATGGACCACAAGTCCCCCTGTACATTATGTGCACTGCCATGGACAAGAGAACCTTCAGTTCGTGTATCGAATTCGCAGTTGGAATTTGATTTGTTGGACTTGTTGGCGATTGCTACTGGCACTTAAGCGCAGGAGGTTTTCTAGGGCATTACTGGCCTTCGTGCGAAGATACTGAAGCTTCCAACAGCACCACATGTAACCGTTCACCCAATAGTTGAGGGCATGTTATCAACTGGTCACACGCTTGTGCTCAGGCCGAGCAGAATTGCGTCATACTTATACTGACTCCGAACTGCATGCCATCCGGACCAGGTCAAAGAAACGCCATTACTTGACGAAAGCTCCAAAATATGTCTGGAGGCTACACTGTCACAGTCATCGGAGGCACTGGTAGGCTGGGTGCGTCGTTCAATGAACTCTCCGCCGATAGAAGCTGACGGCACTTCACGATGGAAACGCAGGGCAAGAGATCACCAAGATCCTCCTCTCCGAGTATGGCGCCTCGTTCTCCACCCGCATAACGACCCGCGACCCCACCTCCGCGAAGGCGCAAGAGCTGGCATCGAACGGGGCCGAAGTGTACCAGCTCGACTTAGAGAATCTAGAACAGTCGATCGCTCCAGCAATTCAGGGTGTAGATGTGGTCGTGAACGCCCTCCCGAGCGCGACCACGCCAAAGGTGATCAAGCAGCAGATACAGGCTGCCTCCATCAAGGGCGGGGCGAAAGTATACTTCCTGAGCGAGTTCGGGGTGTGGGTATCGGATCCTCGCCCGCTTGTCTGCGTAAGATACCGGGATGCTAACGCAGAGGCGCACCGCAGGGACCATCGACAGAATGACTTCCCAGGATACGATCACCACGAGTGGGAAGTGAAGCGAGAGCTCGCGGCCGCAGCACGCCAGCTGGCTGGCGAAAAGACGAAGGTCATCGCGATGTATACCGGTCTATTTCTCGACGGCGTTTTCAGGGTGAGTGTTATTAGTGGTGCCGTCCGCCACCGATCATCACACTCACTGCATCACCGTTGATAGCCCCCCAGTGCGTTCTCGAGCAGTCCGTAATTTCCGTCAAGATTGCTGACCTACTCTACGCCCGCGCGGTTCTGCAGTCGGCTTCGACATCGAGCGCAACAAGCTGGGTTGTGTCGGTCCGCCGACTGCGCGGGTCGCGTTCACCTCGACCGCGGACATCGGCCGGGCGGTCGCGCGCCTTGCGCTCCTCGGGCTGGACCCAGAGACCGCTGCCCAGGTACCCGACGACGCGCGGGTCGCGGGATGTATTGCGAGCTACGACGACGTGCGCGAGCTCGTTGCGAAGGTCAAGGGGCTGGACAGGGACGCTGTTGTGGTCGCGAGCGAGGACTTGGGTCAGCTGAAGGCCAGGCTGCGGGATGGCAATGGAAGCGTGCTCGAGTATATCCGGTGCGTATGCAGAATTTCAGGCCTAATGTTTGCGTGAGTATTGTTCATTGACGTGAGCACATATGGACACAGGGTGCTCATGGGCGAAGGTAAACTGGACTTCAAGGATGAATTGATCAATGAGCTGGTGAATCCCGGAGAGACACTTTGGAAATGGAAGACCGCAGAAGATCAGCTACGACCGCAGTGTCAATATATATGAAGAATATTCGAGGCTCAGCCCGACAGTAGTCACAACTGATCATCTGTCGCACTGAAGAGTACAAGCGAAGCAAAATAGCTAGTACAGTGTCACAGGTCATAGCTTTTCCAAGATCGATCTTAGCGCAAAAAATACCTGACTTTCAGAGTCCATCCATCAAACCACGCTACGAGCAGCAATAAGCTTACGCCCCAACAGCTCCATCCGTTGACCGGGCGGGGTCAAAAGAAACTCCATGTCCTTCTCTAGATCGTCATACAACTTCGTCCACCGCCACACCGTCCCGTCTTTATTCAGGTAGCCTGGAACTACGCACTTGTCCCGCTTCGCAGGATCGGGACGGTACACGAGGCCCCAGTTCATGCGCTTCAGCGCGTAGTCGATCTGCAGTTTCTGGCAATCCTCGCACGGGGGTACCGTCGTCTCGGGGTCGCCGAACGTCTTGCACATCGGGTAGATCTCGGACTTCAACACCATGTCGTCCATCCCCTTGAATACTACCATCATCAGGCCGACAAACGAGGTGTTCCCGGCCTCCTCCTCGTGCAGCACCTCCCGGAGGCCGGCAGACGAGTCCCAGAGGTCCTGGAAGTCTGGGTTCTGGGCAACGAGCTCTTCGAGGGTCATGAACTCGGGTCTGCCAAGCCTGAACGCGCGCGCGGGGTCGATGTCCATCATCGCGGTGTCGAGCAAGGGCGCGGCGTGCTCGCTGTAGTAGAGGGGAAGGGAGAGGACAGGGTTGCCGCCCTTAGAGAAGAGGCCTTCGGAGCCCCCCTCGAAGAGAATCCGGGCGTGTACGTAGTTGTTGAGGGAGAGGCGGTGAGCCTCGAGGAAGTCGCGGAGGAGCGCAAGAGCGGCCATCCGCCTTGCGTTCCGCCTGCGCTCTTCATCCGATACATTCGGGTCGAAGGCAGGCTGGAGGTTTTTGTTGTGGAACTGGCAGATTTGTCTGTATGAAAGTGCAGTTTGAACGGTAGATGTGAGCTCAGTTCGAGTCGTGAGTAGTAGGAACGGCGACATACTTGTGTATTCGCCACGCTGCACGCTGGCATGCCTCACTGCAGTACATGGCGGTCATACATCCGGTACATCTTCGGAATCGTTTGCCTTTGGGAGCCTTTTTGCACTGTTTGCTGTTGTCGCATGATGTCGGGCTGAGGTTTAAACTCGACCATCACCGGAACTCATCAGGAAAATGACATGTGTACCTGCGGCACCTGGGCAGGTTCATCAGGCTCTCCAGGACGCTCAGGTCTTCGACCTGGTAGGTGAAGTGGGTTTAACTGGTAGGCACATTACCTA
This sequence comes from Daedaleopsis sinensis, assembly GCA_033807695.1. Lineage (NCBI taxonomy): Eukaryota > Fungi > Basidiomycota > Agaricomycetes > Polyporales > Polyporaceae > Daedaleopsis > Daedaleopsis sinensis. The sequence goes on from CM066301.1 coordinate 909,695, forward strand.
CCTGCCCAGGCTGCTCAGGCTCGCATAGAATCTCGCTCAGCACTCCTCCAGGTACACCTTAACACGTCACACAACGGATATAGATATGGTAAATAGTCATTTCATTAATCGGACCGTACATGAGGTACTACGACAGTAAAGAGCGTGATGTAACAACATGGGGTGATGGGTGACGATCTACAGACTCGGAGACATCACCTCCAACACCAACCAACAGACATGCTCACTAGTATCCTTGAGTAAGTGACTCAAATGCCGAAACGTTCAGAGACAACACAGAGAGCGAGACCGAAGCAGGAGGTTACAGCGATAGATCGGACAGCCCCCAGAACAGATAGAGAGACAGCGCAGAGAAAGGGTGCTTGACATGGCATGGAGCGGCTGGGGAGTGACATGTACTACAGCTCGGGCTGCAATCAGGTTCGAGGCCGACTCGGAAAGGTGTTCAGGCGAGGTCTCAAAGAAGGACTCACTGATTGCGCCACAATTGTCAACGACTGTGAATTGCGTAGACCCACCTCCAGCAGTGCGGGGTGAGAAGACCAACTTGATGAATCCCACCATTGGAGTCTCTACAAGTTAGTCACGGGTGTACGGGGCAGTATCGGGGCAGTGACATACGGATATGGTCGGAGATCACATACAACGGGCTTGATCTTCTAGCAGGTGATGGCACCTACCTGGCGATGGGAGTTGAGTGCTAAGGGAGAAGGCAATGGGCAGAATGTCAAGCAAGCGGAGGGAACAGAGGACGTACACTCTCTGGAACACTGCTATGACAAGTGATTCCCCCTTTGTCTCGAGGAGCTGTATGGTCGATGTTGAATAGATGTATATGGCTTGAATAGTCGGCCGGGTTGGGAGGTTGAGGGTATAAGAAAAGCGGTATGAGTAGTAGACAGAGACTGGATGGAGATGAGAGATATGTAGAGGCTGGAGAAGGAGGTGAAGAAACATTTTTTCGCACATTTTTCGCCCAGTGTAAACATGAGCAAACACACTCCATAAGGAAGGTCCTTTAGCGCTGTGGCACAGACACCAGTCGGACGAGTCGAAGTCCGAGTACTCAGCAGAGTCAACTTGCTCTCAAGGTACTCTAACATATGTATGACATATTCTAAATATGTGCTTGCTTCATTGTGGCAACAAGCTTACTTCTCCAGAAAAATGCATACTGAAGTTGCTTCTCGGTTTCCACAGGTCCACTCAGGTCAGCACCCAGGCTCAGGTCGTAGATCATAGGCCCAGGACCGTACAGGTACGTGTCATTTTGCTGATGCTATCGCAAGGTGGGAGTTAACAATCATCCTCTTTCGTCATACTGAACCACTTACTGTGTGAGCTGTGAGACATGACTATTAATGCCAAATGGAACCTGAGTGAGATGCGGGGTGGCTTGGCGATGGCGAGGAGGAAGTAGTACTAAATGGGATGTGTGTGTGCCACAAGGTCAGATCGATCGATGTAGGGCGCTAAGATGACCATATACGGTAGGGTAGATATCCAACTGTGGACCCGACGAGCCCTCCTTGAAGCTACCGAAAGGAACAAATATGGCTCACAATAAATAATGACTCGTTCTTTGCCACATCCTATACCCGTAATCATTAAGCCGTAGCAACGTCACGAACAACAGCAAGCCTGCGTTCTAAAAGCTCAACTACTCCGAGTCCCACAGGCGGAGTCAGAAGATACTCCACGTCCGTCTCAATATCATCAATCAGTTTCGTCCACCGCCAAAGGGGCCCCTCCAATTTCCTCAGGTAGCCTGGGACTAGTTTCTTGTTCCGCTTCGCAGGGTCGGGACGATAAACGATGCCCAAGTCGAGGCGCTTCAGCAGCATTTCCATCTGCAACTTTGCGCAGTCCTCGCACGGGTGCACCATAGGGCCCTGTGGGTTGTCGAATGTCTTGTACATCCGACAGATCTGTACCATCGTCACCATGTCCTCGACCGCCTGGTAGGTCATCATGAGGAGGCCAACGAACATTCTGTTCCCCTTCGCTGTCTCCTCCGCCCTTATCGCCGCACGTTGGCTCGCGGACGCGTCCCAGAGCTCCAGGAACTCCGGGCTCTCAGCGATGAGCTCCTCGACAGTCTTGAACGTGGGCGTCCCGAGCTTGAACGCACGTGAGGGGTCGATGTCCATGGGCGCGCTCTCAAGCCGGGAGGCTGCGTGCTCGCTATAGAGGAGGGGAATGTCGAGCACCTGGTTCTCGCCCCTGGCGAAGAGACCTTCGGAGCCCCCCTCGAAGAAAGCCCGACTGTTTGTGTAGCGAGTGATGGTCATGCGATGGGCCGCAATGAAATCGCCGAGAAGCGCGTGCGCGGTCTTCCGCTTCGCGACCAGCTTGACTTCTGCCTCCGATGCGTTCGGGTCAAGCTGGAAATGTTTCAGGCCCGACTTCTGCGTGAATCGGCATCGGGCTCTGTGTGGAAAGACAAATTGTCAGCAAGGAGTTCGAGCTGTCAGTAAAGGGGATGATAAAGGGCGTACTTGTGTGTTGGCCACGCCGCTCGCTGGCAGGCCACCCCGCAGTAAATGACGACCATGCACCCGGCGCATTTCCGGAATCGTATGCCGTCGGGAGGTGTTTTGAAACACTCTTCACACACTCCTGATCCCCGCTTGTTCCCTACTCGCAGCAAAGAGCCGTCGGCACCTTTGAACACTGTTTGCCATGATCGCGGGTCCGCTAGGTCCGACATTCGGCGCTGTCGCTCTAGATACAATAATCGTGAGCCACCGCGAAAAGTCACTGTGATGAAACGTACTATGTGGATCTTTGAAGCTAGCCTGATCAGAAACGTCGAGTGGCTCAGTAGCCTAGTAGTAAGAGGAGGTTACAGTTGTCGAGTTCATCGAATCTCTCCTCTTTTATGGCGCTAGGTTAGACATAGTTGAGGAGATACGAAGCCTTAACGAAGCATGCTGCGAAGACGCAGATACCGTGTACTACAGTGCGTTGACAATAAGAAGGATTAGACCGGCGGCCCGTCCGAGAGTCTCATGATGCACATCGATCCATCATCCCGCTGCGAACAACAACAATTAACATTCAGCGGAGATCAATGCTGTAGTCAACTCCGTCGTGCTTCCTTACCTTCGAGCTCCCCAAGTTGGATTCTTTCAAAGAGGCCAACGAGGCCGGTGCGTCCTGTGAGGCAAGACGATACAATAGCATTCAGCGCAGATCAGTGCTGTAGTCAAATTCCCCGTTCTTCCTGACCTTCGAGAGAATTTTCTAGCTTCGCTGAGAAACCTCAAGTCAGCCTCAAGTCACAATGTGAGCAGGCGGCTCATTGACGCTGCGTCTTAGTCAGAAACTCACTAGTAACTTTTCCTTCACTCCGCACTGTCCCGTTCCGGTGGGGTATTCTTAGCATTATCAACCACAGAGCGGAGGATGCTAGCGTCCGAAGGGGAAAGAAGAATGCGCGCAAAGTGTGATCCGGCTGCTCAGGATCAGCGCTCACTCAGTAAGTACAGTGCTTACCAGTGCTTACCGAGCGGATTGGTTGAGCTTGCATTCAGAATCACTTTGACTATTTGTGCGTGATCATCAACGCACAATTGTAATTTAGACTTCACTTAATGGGGTATCACGAGCACAGCGGCATGTCGTCGCGCCTCGGCAAGATGCTGAAGCACGGACTCTCGGGCATAAGGGGGCGCCCGGGGACGCGGCAGATCTCCACTGCGGAGAGCCGACAATCTTCACTAGTGTGTGTGTGGATGTGTGCGCAGCGGCAGGGGCCAGGAATTGAACGGGTGTGTGAACACCGCGGCATGCAATCAAGCGCCGCAAACGTTTTGTGGTTGAGGATCTGGATGAGGATCCAATTCAGCTATCATCGTTCCTCAGCACGCGCAACACTGCCGAACACACACGAACGAGGAGCAATTACCGAGCTAATCTATGTCCGGCGTGCAAGAAACCAGGATGCGTGAGCTTCGCAGGGCGGGCCTGCGGCTATATCGGCGGCTGACGGGGCTGGGATAAGTATGCTCGACTACTGCCCGGTAAACTCAAACCTCACCCGCAGGGATCGCATGAATAAAGTAAGCCTCCGAATTCGACGCGGCTATGAACAGGGGCATATGCATTTTATGAGCAATGACTTACAATGCAGCTGCCGGTGGATCTTGACTCCTGCTCATGATTTGCCCCCTGTTTCAGTGTCAGTGTGACGTTGAGGACAAACATGGCTGACTGTCGGCCAGCGGTGCGTACCCACCTCGGTGCTCCGTCCTGTTAACGTTCTGAAACTGCGCCGACGGGGGTAAGGTTTGATTTGGACTGTTAGCACGCGTCGCTGGTCAGCGTAGTAGGCTCACGTCAACCCCGCTCTTCACGCGCACGCGGCGAAAGCTTCACGACCGGCTCGCCCACAACGAACATGATAGTGCACTCTAGTGTTGTCGCGACCGTGCAACCTCCGGCAGCTTCGGAGGGAATTACGCGAGCGTGTGTGGGCAGTTTGCCGCCTGCGTTGGACGCTAAGTGATTCCTGAGTAACGCCTGGATCGACGGCACAGTCGAGCACAGTCCACTGGTGACTTGCTACTCGCTCCTAGTGGCAATTACGGTGATGCGCCGGTACCACATCCGAAGAGACGGAGACGTTGATGTACTTGGGCGGTAGGATCGTCAGTCACCACGATGACGGTGCTGGAGCGAGTTCGCCGAGATACCGATAGCTGGGGACTTGGAAGAAAATCGCAGAAGTCGCTGCGCGGCCTTTTACTCCTTCACTCTGTAGAGCGGAGGAGAATCACTGACACCATGCGCATTGCGCATATACGTACCAATGGGAGTCTGACATGCACGATCCCGCTGTCGCCACCTGGCTGCGGCCATACAGAGGGCCGGAGCGGTATTCCTGCTGAAGTGTCGGACTGCGTTGTACCACTGGCTATGGTGGAACGGTTAACAAGTGGGTCACCGGCGCAGTGCACTGTACCGAAGCCACGGCCCACTCGTGGCCTTCGGTCGTCCAGTCACCATGATGGCAGCGCTGCCACTGAGCTGCAGTCGCCAATTGAATTGAGGCGGCCTGAAACGCCTACCAACGCGGCTGGAGCTGGTACATGATGGGTACTCTTCTTCCTACACGGTCTTTCTAAGCGGGGTTAACACCTCGTCTCCGGTGAATATAGTGTGTCAGACTGCGCAGGGAGTGTACGTACAGACGGCGAAGTGCGGAGTGTTGTTCCCGGACAGGTGCGCTTGTGCCCAGTCAATAATGACCTTCACTGCGGATCTCGATCAGCCCGTGTGGAAGATCTTTCTCGTAGCTGGACGTAAACTCACCCTCACCTCGAGTATTGGAGCTCGGCATAAGAGGCGCAGACCTTTCGAGGCCGGGCATTGTACAACCTCCGGTCAGCATCGGAGAGGGTCTGGGGCGGAGCTTGTCGCTTCTGGGTTGTGCAGGGACGCTGTATACGTGACGCCTCAGTCAACGGCATGGCGGAGATGCTACGCTCGGGCTCGGAGCGTCGTTCAGTCAACACGATGACAACAGAAAGAGTCGAGCTCGGCGAGAGTGCGATAAGCCTTCAGTCTCCTCCAATGCGACGGTAGTTGGCGCATGATCGGCTGCTGGACGCGACTTTCCGGGTGAGTGAGCTCTGTCTCCGACAATTATGGTGGCGCGTCTGACGGAGTGTGCACCTGACGCAGAAATTCGCAGCTCTTGAGTGCAAGTGTGAGAGGTACACTTACATGGTGCAATGAGGCATGCCTGGCATCACTGTATATATGCACTAGATCCGAGTCCAGGGAGTGGCATCGGCACACTTGACAGTAGCAGGGTAACTTCAGGATCTCAAGCCTGTTGACCCTACGAGGTGTGACAGGGTTTCTAGCAAGATTTTCATTTGAAGGTAAGTGTCGCGACATAATCAGCAAACGGCTAGGACTTACCTCGAGATATTTTGTGAGGGCCGAACCTGCCTCCGAGTCAGTACTAACAGGAACTGAAAATACTCACTGTGGGTTCCCGTCTACGGTCTGGTTCCCGTTGGCTGACTTCTGGGCACAGAATCTCTCCGAATGAATTCGGAATTCGAACCTCTGGTCATACGTGCACGTCGGACGCGAATATTCTCGCGACGTCCATATGTTCCGCAACAAATCCGCGACACTCGAGAGGCTTCGAGAGGAGAGCACACACAGCGAGCGCCAATTACCAAGGATGTCCGGCTATCACGTGCGGGGTACAAGCTCCGCTTAAACACCGCGGAGAACGCCGGAAGACGACGGTGAGCCGGAGCGTGGCAGGAGCACGTCTTGCCCGTCATCGACTTCCTCCCCGTCGGTCCCCCGCACTCTTGGTCCATCTACTAGAACTGCTGCCTCCACCATGACTGTACAGGACGAGCTCGAGTACCTCAAGTCGCTCGTTGCGCAGCTCAACGACAAGATTCACGCGCTCGAGTCAAAAGCGAAGGATGCGGTCTCGCGCCCGAAGACGCCAGCGCAACAGCTCCGGACGATCCTCGTTGGCCCCCCAGGTGCAGGTGAGGCCCAGGCGTGTCTCTTATGTCTGCGGCGAGGCGCGCTGATCTGGCTACCTGGCCTTGCGTCTGCGTCTGCGCACCCGCGACCGCAGGCAAGGGCACCCAGGCCCCGCGCATACGGGAGGAGTTCTGCGTCTGCCACATCGCGACCGGGGACCTGCTCCGGGACCAGGTGTCGCGCAAGACGAAGCTCGGGCTCGAGGCGAAGAAGATCATGGACGCTGGGGGGCTCGTGGGCGACGACATCGTCGTCGGCATGATCAGGGACCAGCTCGACACCAACAAGGCGTGCAACAACGGGTACGTGCCCCCCTCGTCCCGCGCGCGCCCTGACGTGTTGCAGCGACCACGACGCGCGGAGCATCGCCGGAGGCAGTCTGCGCGCGGCCCGGCGGAGACGTGTCAGTCGTGTGTGTGCAGCCCGGTTGGTCGCTGACCCCCTTGTGTGCACAGATTCGTCCTGGACGGCTTCCCGCGCACTGTGCCGCAGGCGACGATGCTCGACGCCATGCTCGAGGCGCGCAAGGAGAAGCTCGACTCGGTCGTGCAGCTTCTTATTGAGGACCAGCTGCTCATCTCGCGCATCACCGGCCGGCTCGTCCACCCCGCAAGCGGCAGATCGTACCACAAGGAATTCAAGTGAGTGCGGCGTGCCTCGGAGCGAAGCGCGACATCCATTCCTCGTTTCTGTCTCTGTGTGTTGTCTGACATGTCTGCCGGCAGCCCCCCGAAAAAGCCCATGACGGACGACGTAACTGGCGAGCCGCTCATCCAGCGGTCGGACGACAATGTCGAGGCGCTCCGCAAGCGCCTGAAGGTGTTCCACGCGCAGACGGGCCCGGTCGTCGACTACTACAAGAAGAAGAACCTCTGGCACCCGATCGACGCTGCGCAGGCCCCGAACGTCGTCTGGGAGAACCTCAGGGACGTGCTGCACAAGACGGCCGCGCCGAAGTCATGATGCGCACCGAACGCTTTGCTCGTCGGCCCGGACGGACGCCTGTACCGTGTACCGTACCTTCGCATTCGTGTAGTAACCTCTTATAGATCGCCGCGATGCACGCTATCGACGCTTTGCTGTTGAACGTTGAACTCTGTGCCTATCCCCGACCTTCGAACACCCGTTTGCGTTTGCGTTTACGCGCGCTCGATCCTAGTGACCCGCCTGGTGAAAACAGAGCATCCGGACAGCGGTCGGTGTGCGAATCGGATTGGATGCGGTCGGCCAGGCCGTCTGCGAATCGTGCGCTCGAAGCATGTCGTTTCACGCTAGTCCAAGGTGTCGCGTCGAGTCGATGATACCTGGTGCCCGCGCGCCTCGCGCCATTGCCAACGTTCCCAGCGCTGCACCGCGACCTGTGGTTCTCGCGCCCGCACCGCGCAAATCCCGGTGCCACTGTGACTGTCAGCCCGCGGAGGCGGAGCCCCTTCCCGCGTCCGCGTCCGCATCGAGGGATTGTCGTCCACGGCCACGGCCGCGCTTCGGAATGTCGCATTGGCCGTGGCGTTTAGTCACTAGTGGCTTGCAACAGGCCCCGGGGCTTTTGGCAGCGTGCACGGTGCAGCTGCATATGTCATAGCGTTCGTCAGCGGCACTGGCAGCTCGCGGCGTGCGCTTTGGATGCATCAGCGTGCACTTATCGCTGGCCCCGTGGCTCGCGGCCAACGTAAGGGGCGCCAGAGCTCTGGAGTTCGCGAATTCGGGGACGGCAGCTGGGCCTTCGAGAGTCCGTCGGTTCGCAGCGCGCCGCCCTTCAAGATTACTTATTACTAACGTGCTCGGGTGGGGCCCGAGGATACATGGGCCTTCCTCGAAGGTTCACGCGTCCGCGGCGTGTAGACTGGCTAGCTATAGGAGTGGACGTGGGTGCCAGTGCCCTGGAGAACTCGAACTTACTGGCTGCGTATGTGGGGTTTACGTGTCATGCGGTCGGCGCACTCTATAGGTGGCACTGTATTGGAATCTTAACTGTGATAGCAGCAGTATATTCAAAAGTACTTGGGTCTCGCTGCCTTTACCTGTAGCCTCAGCCCGTTGGTGCCAGCAGCCACAGACCCGTGCTCCGCAGCTTCAGCCCCCGACGGTGTTCGCGCACAACTTGAAAGCATCCGACATCACGGTGTCCGGTGCAGCTTACAGTCGTTGCCCCGCTTTACTCAGACGAGTAGTCAGTCTATACATAGCGCTGACAGTCCAACACTCGTATCATGTAATGCATGCACAAGCGGGCCCAGTGAGTCTCACTGCGCGCGCGCAGGCTAGTCGGAGAGCGTACTAGTACTTACGCATCATCCATTCAAAATGCATGGCCCGCCCATGTGTAAATCACCGCCCGATCGACCGATGTACCTCGCTCGTTCGTTACCGGACACCGGACGGCGTCGCGGAGTCGGTCGTCGGCCGCTCGTGCGCATCGGGCCCGCCGATCGCCGCTGTCGGCACGCCGATACCGTAGGACGCACCGGACTCGACGCGCCTCCGAGCTTTTCGCGCAGATTTTCTTCCGGTAGTTCAAGTCATGTGCTGAGGAGATTTGTCAGGCATATCGGTTTCTCCGTGGCTTCGTCAAATTTGTTTGCACGACGGTGCCACTGGATGACTGGCCATGACCGATGGCAAACTGACGGGCGTCTGGACTGCCTTATTTGGAGATGGGATTACGATCCACGAGCGCCCGTCTGTGAAGTTTGTGGCACCGCGTGGTTGAGTCGAGCAAGCACTGCTGCGAAGATCTCTCGCCGCAGCAAGCAGACGGCGGGAGCTCGACTCTTCATTTTCCCGGCGCCCCTGCGCTGGGGCCTGGGGCCAGCCCGGACGAGCGTGGTGGCCAGATGGGCGCGCGAACAGTGATAGGGAGGCGGCGTGGGTGGTGTGTTACGTCCACGGGAAGTTGGCGAGCGCGGGACGAGAGGTATTTCAGGCATGAATGTGCCTAACCACCCCTCCTGCCGGATATGGGGCCGCGGGGCTACACGCAACGCACTCTATCGCTGGCTTCGCGGCGCCGAGCGCTGATCATGATCTGGCACATGTGCGCCGTCGCGAACGGTATTCCCGACGAGTGACAGATGTGCTGCAGCTGGGCGCGCGCAGAGCCTATATGTTGCGGGCTGAACACCTGAGCAGTGGAGAGAAGTGCGCGATTGGCTATTTGCCGAGTGCAGCGTCGGTGCGGGCTGCTGCGGGATTGGCGGCCTGCCCTCAACGATGGCGAGAAGCGGGGTGTACGCAAAAGTGTACTTTCGAAGACGCAGGACGAGGGATGCCCGAGCGGGCACGTTTCATGAGATCTCTGGCTGGACGCTGGGTGGATAGTATCCACGCCGAGGGCCGGGCACGGATCTTGACAAATACTGGAATGAGGAAACAAGGGGCAGGCGGTGCAAGCGGTGCTTGGGTCGGGAAATGAACGAGGCGACATTGCCTGCTATTGCAGGGCGGGGTCGGCTACCATCCCACGACGACTGCAGACGCCCGGAGGAGGTTCGTCGATGTGCAATCGGTATCTGAATGATGATCTGTAGACGAGGGCAGCGGCCGTTGGCTGCACCCTTGGATGAAATGGGCCTCTTACGGCACCCAAAGACGCCTGTGCTTCTCTAGATTAACGCTCGCGAGTACTTGAACACACCCAGTTCCGTCGCCCCAGCGTCGCCCTTTCCCCCGACCCCCCTCAGCTCCCCTACGACGACATGAAAGCCCCGACAGCCCTCCAGCGCGGCATGGCCTGCCTCTGCTGCCGCAAACGCAAGATGGTCAGTCCCCCACGCCCCCCGCTCCGCCGACGCGTCTGACCCCACCCCTCCTGCCACCCAGAAATGCGACGGCGCCCGCCCGGTCTGTACGCAGTGCGCCAAAGCAAGCAGAGCGGACGAGTGCTCCTACTACGAGAAGAAGCGCACGAGCCGCACCCAGCTTCTCCAGGCCAAGATCACAAAGCTCGAGGCCCGTCTGCGCGAGCTCGAGGCAGAACACTCCCCGGACTCGTCCTCTACTAGCTCCGGCTCGCAGTCCCCACAGATCGACCGGACTTCTCTTGCTTTCCATCGTATGTCCCATCTCTCCTCTCTCGGGCACTCCCCATCTTAACCGCGTCCGCACTCCCGCCTGTGGCTGTGTGCGCTTTCCCTATCAAAGTAGACCACGCAGACTTTGGGCTCGGCGCCTTCGACGCGTCCGTCTTCAGCACGCCCGACCTCGATCACGACTTTCTCCTAGCCGGCGGAGACTTCGCTCCCATCGACGAGGATGCCTTCCTGCCCTCCCTCCCATCTTCCTCCTCTTCTTCAAGCTCCAGCGTATCCGGATGGGCCGCTGTGGCAGACTCCGTCCAGTTCCCACCCGCTGTAATTGATAGCTTCCTCGCACCATGTCCATCACATCCAAGCATGAGTAGTCTACACGGGTCTTCGCCCGGTCCGTCCTCGTCCTCATACTGGTGGGAAAATGACGTCTTCTGCGAGAATAAGCAGCTGCTGTACGGTTACTTTCACGGTCTCACAAGGTCCGCGCGCTGACCTCGTGCCGAATAGGATTGACATATTCTTCGCACATCGACACCAGTGTGCATTCGACATCCACATAGGCCGCTTCAGAGCATCTCTCCTCCTCCCCAACGCACACAGACCCCACCCGTCTCTCGTCGACGCCATCTACCTCCTCGCCTGCTACTTCTCACGCACCCCACGCTTCACCGACCTCGAGCCCCACTTCCTCAAACGCTCCCTCAGAGGCATCGCCGACGCCCTCCAGTCCTCAGACCGCATCGTCCACGTCCTCCAGGCGTCCTGTCTCCTCGCCCTCTACTTCTTCTGGCACGGCCGCACCCTCGAAGGCTACTACCACTCCTCCATCGCCGCCCGCCTCGCCGTCGGCCTCGGCCTGCACCAGATCCAGTCCAAGCAGCAGGCGTTCGACTTCCCCTTCCAGGCGACCCGCACGGACGAGGTCCCCGCACCGCTCAAGGCGTCCGTGCCCCTCAGCCCGCCCCGCGACGACGTCGAGTATGCGGAGCGGATAGCGGCCTTCTGGCAGATCTTCGCCGTGGACCGCGCGTGGGCCGTCGCCACGGGCCTGCCCACCGCGCTCCCGGACGACGACCACCCGCGCTCGGAGATCAAGACGATCTGGCCGGTGGTCATCCCGGACGACCCACAGGTGCGTGCCACGTCTGTCGAGCACTCCTCTCTTGGGCAGTCCTTCATGCGGCCGGACTCGCAGCCGACGCTCGAGAGCGGCCTCATCCTCTCGCTGCCCGACAGCCACCTGTCGGGCTCCTCGGCGCTGACGACGATCCGTGTGCGGGCGGTGGAGCTCTTCGAGCGCACGGCACGATTCTCGGCATGTGAGTGATCCCCCCTTCCTACCGTCTGCTCGAGGGCCCCGAACGCTCACTGATCGCTGCTCCCTGGGCAGCCCCAACGCGGGACGACGGCTTCGCGCTCGAGGCGTCCCTGGGTCAGTTCGCGAAGCACCTCTCGACGCTCCGGGGCCAGCAGTACGCGCTGCCGTACGCGGTCCCGAACGCGGACCTCGTCGCGATGCAGACGCTCGTCTACGCGGCGACGATCCACCTGCACCGCGACGCGCTCGAGATCCAGCGCGCGGCGTACGAGAAGTGCTACCTGGCCGCGAACACGATCACCGCGCTCGTCGGCCAGCTCGCGGAGAGCGACTACGACCTGCTCTGCCCGATCATCAGCGTGAGTGCCCGCCCCTTCCCCGCATCCCCTGCCGTTGTTGCCTGCCTTCCGTGCTAGTGAGAGCAGAAAGGGTGCTGACGTGAATGTGACGTGGCACAGGCGTGTTGGCGCGCGGCCGCGGAGGTGTACATGCGCATGCTCGCGATGCACCAGAGCCAGTCGATGCCCGCCAGCGCGGACCTCATCGAGCAGCACGCGGACCTCCTCGTCGCGGCGATGCAGCGGCTCGGGCTGCTCTTCCCCATCGCGCGTGCGTGCATTCCCTTTTACGCTCTCTGGCGCCCCATGCCGTGGATGCTCACCGTGCCCTTCCTTCTGTGCGTGTAGGGATCCACGCTGCAAAGGTGCAGGAGGACCGTGCGGCGGCGCGCCTCTCGTACGCCGCTGCGGTGATGTGCTGACCCCTCAGGCTCTCTGCGCTCTGCTTCGTCTGCTTCGTCTGCTTCGTCTTCGTCTTCGTCTGCACCCTGGTTTTCGCGTGTTATCCGAATGCTCTGCACGTCCCCCCGTACGTACGATACCCTCGCCGCTCATAACCTTTATTGGGATCGGATTCGCTGTATATGTAGCCTTGCCCGCGCTCGTCCCCGGTTCGTCGCCCCCGTGCCGTATACGTAGGAGTAGACTTCCGGGACGCTCTTCTCTTCTCGCTTTCGTTATCGCTTGGATTATCCCTGTGCCCTGTGTCCAGGCGCGGAGCTCGTAACGCTCCGGCCCCGTATGCTTATGCGTATGCGTACTGCTGATATCCCCTGCCCCTGTTATCCCTATGTAGCCGCCGCACTTGTGCAGCGTCTACAGCCCCATCCCCATCCCCACCCCTCATCCCATCCCATCCCATAACCCGTACCCCCCCCAGTACCCGTACCCTGCACCCCGCATCCCGTTTATATCCCGCCACCTTCCTGTTGTCCTTGGTTCACGCGCCCACCCCACCTGTATCGATTAGCTAACCACCCGTACCATAAACACACTACGCATTAAGCACCACGCGCACGCGCACGCATACGATGACGAGAATGAGAATGTCATTAGAGGATATAACCACCCCGATGATCTAACCCGATCATCGTGCGGCCTCGTCTCCCGAGTCTCAGCCGGCCGAGCGCCTGCCCGTGCTCGTGCCCGTACTAAGTTTGACTTGGGGCACAAAGTTGGAGGTTGAAGTTTCCCTCGCCGGGTCCGACGCGCCGTCGACGGCCTCCCGAGTCCCAGTGCCAAAGGTATTACTACTTAAGTTGTCACGCTCGCAGCCAGGCTGACACGGGAACTCGGAGTCTACGTAGTACTACAGTAGCCTTTCCTCTCAGTCCTTCCTTCCAAATTGGATGACATCGCGGGAGCTGCGGCGGACTTGCAGCACCGTGACCAACTCGCCAACCGGTTGACCGTGGGCATGGCCCTGAGCCGCAGCGTGAGGGACTACTGGAGTCTGGCAGAGCGTCGCGACTCGCCGTGCCCGCGTACTGCGCCGCGTGCCATGTGGGCGCCGCAGTACTTACCAGTCACGGTAGACTACCGTATCAAGGAAGCTTAGCCTCTCCCGAGGGTGATGCTGGTTACTAGCCACAGTGGGGGTTCCCAGTGGGGATGTCGACGGTGTGTGTATGCAGCAATGTGCTGGTTGAGAACTTCAACGTAGTAGGTAGATACACAAGGGATTACACTCACTAGTACTAGCGCCGCCCGGGCCCGGTTGGTGGTCTCGAGACGAACCACGACGTCGACGCGGCTCTGTGATTACTGAATCATCTGGTGCGCTGCGCGCAGGAGGCCCAGAATTTCCCGACTGGGCTTTTAAGAGCCAACGAGGCGAGAGTTTGCACCATAGATTACTACGCCGCGTATACTACTACTGCAATCTCGAATGGTCACGCATGTAGTGAACCTCATCACCCCGGATGCTGAAGTCTGGATCCTGATCGTCGTGCGCACACTGCAGAGCCCTATAGCTGCATAAGCTCGAGCTCGGCATTTCGGCGACAGAGCGTAAGTTAGAGTTGAGTGCGGTACTTACGGCTGGGCGTGCGCCGTTGCCGTCGAAGCTGTAAACTTGAATGCTACCTAGAGCTAATGTCGGAGCGTGTGCGTGAGCAGCACGGATCCTGAGAGTGCTGACGACATCCCGCGCGCGCGGTCGATTCATGTGCAGCGACTTCTCGCGTGCACATCACGAAGGTGCAGTACATACACCGACACTGGTACTGTGTGTATTTCGGATCGCGGCGGTGCGAACGCGAACCCCAAGGCGACCCCCTCCGGGATCAGCCTGTCAGGAATCCAGGGGATGCGTGCAGCTTCTCCCGCCGGAAGCTGCCAGTGCGCGAGAAAAGACTGGCTGGAGCGCGAGCTGCTCCGCTGTCGGATCTGCCACGACGCAGGTGGCGACGTTGGCAGTGGCAGAAACTGCAGTCTTCCCCGACCCTCCCGCAGGATGTGCATGCATTGGCGTGCATCACTGTTAACGTTCATTGTCGCTGTCGTCTGCTGTTGTGGGCAATTGAATGTTGAAGTTAACGTTGATCGGAGGAGGGCGCGGCGGTGGGACCTCGGGACCTGTCCCATCACCTGAGCTGCATATGCTGCACAGCGATAAGCTCGAGATTTGCGAGGCAGTCCAGTCTTCCGGAAGCCGGAAGCTGGGGCCTGGGGCGCATCATCAGCATCAGCATCAGCATTGTTGAGCATGGTTCGAAACTTGGCGATGGTGTTCGCAATGGCAGGATGATCTTCGAGCGTGGAGTCGGCGCTGGGGTCGTGTCGACTTCAAACATCGAAGACCGGGAAGCGTCGCAGATATGGAATAACTTGTATCGGCGCCCCGAGCCATCTCGTTCTACATAGGCTTTGACGCAGAGACAAGTACCGGAGGATCATTGATGATGACCACGGGGCGGGGCGTTGTACGTCTGACGGTCCGTGCGCGTTGCCATACCCGTCGATGATTGCGCCCAGCTCGCGCTCTGCAGAGCCGCTGCCGGTGCGCCCACTGTCATGTACGCGTGGGTCGAAAGGGTCTGGGGAGCCTTCGGGCCGAGCTGGAAACGTGAGTCTGTGATGGATAGACGGGCCTGGGCGCGGGAGGGGTGCGAGCAATGCGTGGGGACAGATGTGGGGATACGCCGGAGCTCCGAGTGCGGAACGCATTATGGCAATGACTCACAAGACGCACGATTTTGTATTGCGTCGCATGAGAGCTTGTCGCATGTATTCTGGGCTGCGGAGTGGGACATGCGCTACGGAGCTACGGCCGATCTTGAGGCCGCTTTCGGTGAGCGCACGCGACCTTGAGGCATGGAGAATTGGATTTTAGCACGCCGCTGGACGGCCTTGGAGGCGCGCACAAGCGAAAACTGCGTCGCGTAGAGAGCCATGACGAGAATTCCAGAAAGGACGAGTAGGGCACGAACGGCGGTGTAGTGCGTCCAAGATGAGCTAGAACTTGGCCACAACTCGGGCTGCGCATGGCGCTGTAAACGCAGGGCCGCGACAGAGGAGGAAAGAATTGTGTACTGCACAGACTCAGAGCTCGCGATACTCCGTGTAACATGTTTTGCCGATTGCTGCGCAAGGTTAGAACAACGTTAGCCCAATGGACAAGTGGCCCAGTTCGAGTTTTGGCTATACCAGACGAAAGACAACGTTGTATGTGCAAGGTTGCATCGATCTAGTTGCGATTCATTGGTTTCCGTCCGTATCGTGATTTATGTGGTGGGCGCGTATGCTGGTTACGATGCTCCGATGCGGTTCAGAGACGTCGTGGTATATGTTATCTACCTGCACAACATTACAATCAAAGTCAGCGATGCCGATGGCCTGCACTCGCAAGGAAGACCAATCACACACTGACCAAATAGACAAGAAAGCTTCGTCTTGCCTCGATACGAGGTTAAGATTCGACCTAAGGCTAGAGCCCTATGACAGGAATGCGGGGGGAGGTGTTGGTTGATAGCCGGAAGGGAAATGTAGGAATGGTGATCGTTCGTGCGATGTAAAGAGTGGTCGCGCACTACTCTCCTGACTTGCCCAAGGAGTTATCCGCCGTTCATGAAAGTACGTATGATGTATAACCGAGAGCAACAGCTTAGTATTGCTGTAGAGAACTCGACTGGCCTGCTCACCAGTGCAGTAGCGGGAGTAGGTCGTCTCCTCCGCCTCGCCGAAGAGTACGTTCGTGCGATGTCTCCATATTTGTTTGAGGGGATGATAGAGTACTTTCGACCATACAAGGTCCCAGGCGGCGTCGGCAAGGTTAAGCACGGCGTCTAGAGTGAGAAAACTCGCGACTATCCATTTACTGAACATCACCATGGTAAGAGCAATGTATCATGTATCACAGAGCCTTCGCATACGGTAATGCCGAAACGCACCTACCAAGAGTTACAACACACGGCGACGGAAGCTGTGGCAGAAACGCAGGTAGGAGATGGGCCGTGTCGTGGATATCGAAGGTGCATCGCCGTGAAGTACGGAGAATTGGGCCGAATTTGGGCGTAGCAGCAAATACAACTGCATCTAAGATGTCAGCTTACGCACACCCATATTCGAATGAACGACGAATGGACATGCCTGCGTCTATATATCTCAAGGCCGCTGCAACCGGCATCGGCGTGCGATCATCGTGGAAAGACGAAGGGCATGCTACGCCTTTAGGAACATGAAACGTCGTGCAGTCCGCTGTGTGTGAGCATGCCTCATGAATACTGGCAGGCAAGTGGCGCATTACCCCGAAAACCTGCACGGGGACGGACCAAAGTTACCCGTGTCAGTCTATGGCGTTCATGTTAGCCTCGAATGTCCGAACCGTTGAAGCAGGAGAAGTCGGTCTGGTGTGCCACTTGGCAAGGGCAATCGCAGCAAGAAATGAGTCCGAGAACATTTTTCTACGTGGAATCTGACGCGACTTCACAGATAGGACCGCTAACCCTAAAATAACAGAATCAGTGTTAGAGATGCACAGCACAATTCATGCTCACTCGTATTTACGTTGATATTGAGATCCAGGCGAAAGCCCAAGTTGATGAGTGTTGAGGTGGCCGCTTGAAATCACCAGACCGAACGCCGCACCTGTACACGCTCACATAAAACAAAGAAATTGTGAGCTCACCGGTAATTTGCAAGGCTGGATGACGCCTACCTCCTATGACATACATATCGACTTTACGAATGTTAGTTACTTTTGGAGTCAGTGTGACATAGCCACGGTGTGCTGGTGTCCAATGCTAATGGGTGTTTGTAGTGAAGAAGTCAGCCATCGCTTGTCAAAATAAACAATGCATTCTGCTAGAGCGGCCTGATATACTGCGGGTCCTTGTTGTGGGGCATCATCGACGGTTGAAATTGACCGGATCTCTGAGCCCTGAAGTGCAAACTAGCACCGCTCCGGTGTTCAAGGTTGTATGTGCACTCGCGGGGAGACGGCGACCCTGTGCCACGCGCAGCTCTCTTTGTACATGTCCGTTGGATCCGCTTTGCCAGAGTAGGACCTCGTAAAGAGCACGATCGATGGTCATAGATCGCCGACGGCGAGCTCCTATCTATGAGATTCAGAGAACTTCGTGACAGGCAAGGCCGCCGATGTTGCCTCCAATATTATCGACGGATCGATGTTCACTTCAACTACGGACCTGAGAGTACTGAACAACTTGAACTGAGCAAAATGTAAGCGAGGACCCTGGTAGCGGGAGAAATAATCAGTTGAGCGAGTCAACTCACTTCACATGATATTTTCTGCTACAAAGTCTCGTCGCTGACCAGCTAATCTGCACTGAGCAGCTGGCCGTGATCATGGTCTGAGTCAGATTCATACCGTGTTTGGTGGCCGTACGAGACCGAGATTCGGAAAACTCCGGATTGCTTGTTTGGCTCAGCCAAATAGCGGCACAGAGGCGCCCGTTCGAGTCGCCTCGTCGCGCTCATCGCCCGACTCGACCTCCACCCACTTTCTGACGTCCTCCTCACCCCTTTTCACGATGGGGGACGAATATCCTACCTTGTTCCGTACGTGCTGCATTACTCGCAAGGAGACGTCGTCCTGACTCCAATGTCTAGGCTCGGAGCAGATGAGCTTGGTACAGCTCATTGTGCCAACCGAGGTTGCCCATGACACTATCGCCGAGCTCGGTGAGCTAGGCAACATGCAATTCAAAGATGTGAGTACCATTACGACTATACCCTTTGAACTTGAATTTGAACTGAACGCTTGGTGTTGTAGTTGAACCCAGACGTCAACCCTTTCCAACGCTCCTTCGTCGGGGAGATTCGCCGTATCGACGAGATGGCGCGCCGTGTCCGGTTCTTTGCCAGCCAGATCGAGAAGGAGAAGGACGCGATACCCGTTCGCCCGCTGTACGACTCGGCGCCGCTCATGACCGTCGGGCCCCGCGCTGCGCAGACCATCGACGAGCTGGACGTGAAGCTTACTGAGCACGAGGCACGGCTGGTGCAGATGAACGAAAGCTACCAGCTTCTCAGCGAACGTCTCAGAGAGCTTGTTGAGGCTAGGCACGTCCTTCGCGAGACCGCGGTTTTCTTCGATCGGGTGAGTCAACTTGTCTCCGGCCACGGGAGGCGGTGTTTTACATGAACGACAGCAGGCCGCTGTCCGGGAGACAGATGTACGACACTCTCTAGACGATAGCTCCGCCCCGCTCCTGCAACATGATGACCGCGAACATCAGTACTCCTCTGCTGGCGACGTTCAGCTTGACCTGGAGTGAGGATCATCATTACATTCCATCCATGTTTATCAGTGCTAAGCGAACCAACAGGTTCGTCGCTGGTACTATCGACCGCGCTCGTTTGTCTACGTTTGAGCGCATTCTTTGGCGTGTGCTCCGTGGCAACCTCTACATGAACTATATCGACATCCAGGAACCCTTTGTGGACCCTGCCACCGGTGCCGAGACGCGCAAGAACGTTTTCATCATCTTCGCGCATGGTGATATCCTCCTGGCCAAGATTCGCAAGGTCGCCGAGTCCATGGGCGCGACCATATACCCGATCGACGTGAACGCCGACAAGCGCGCCCAGTCCATGCGTGAAGTCACTGGACGCCTCGAGGACTTGCAAATTGTTCTCTACAACACGGGTGCCAATCGCAGGACTGAACTTATGAACATCGGCGATAACCTCGCGAGTTGGGAGGACGTTGTTGCGAAGGAGAAGCTAATTTACGAAACGCTCAATCTTCTGAACTACGACGTTCGTCGCAAGACTCTCATTGCGGAGGGCTGGTGCCCCACTAGGGATATCGCTCAGATTCAGCTCGCACTGCGCCATGCCACGGTATGTCATCTCGCGAGTTGTAGGAAGCATTCGCTGACATAGGTCTCTCAGGAGGAGTCTGGTACCAACGTGCCTCCCATCCTTCATGAGCTTCGCACAAATCGCACACCGCCCACTTTCATTCGCACGAACAAGTTCACTGAGGGCTTCCAGACCATCATGGATGCGTACGGTATCGCGACGTACCAGGAAGTTAATCCCGGGCTGTTCGCCGTGATCACTTTCCCATTCTTGTTCGCTGTCATGTTTGGTGATATCGGACACGGTTTCATCATCTTCCTATCTGCTCTGTTCATGATTATGTTTGAGAAGAAACTGGGGAAGAGCGACTTGGGCGAGGTATGTACCCCATCTGCTCGCCATACCGCGTGCACTCAATTTCTGCTTGACAGATCTTCGGCACATTCTTCTTGTACGTGTATTGCGCTAGTTCATCATGCGTCCACGCTGCTCACTCGGCTTTAGCGGTCGCTATATCATCTTGCTTATGGGCATTTTCTCGATGTACACCGGCTTCCTGTACAACGACATCTTCTCCAAGTCGCTACACCTCTTCCACTCCGGATGGACATGGCCCGAACACCATGGCAACGACACCGTCGCAGCTGTCTCGAACGGTCATACCTATCCGTTTGGTCTGGACCCGGCTTGGCACGGTGCTGAGAACCAACTGCTGTTCACGAACTCGTACAAGATGAAGATGTCCATCGTGCTGGGTGTCATCCATGTGCGTATTTATCTGCTCGTCCCTCTTACACCTGATTGACAGATCGCTGGCGTTTAGATGACGTTCGCAGTTTGTCTGCAAGTTCCCAACCACATTCGTTTCAAGCGTTTCTCGGACATCTACACCAACTTCATCCCTCAGATGGTTTTCTTGCAGTCGATCTTCGGTTACCTCGTGGTCTGCATCCTTTACAAGTGGTCCGTGGACTGGAGCCAGGCGTCTACGCAGCCGCCGTCGCTTCTGAACATGCTTATCGGCATGGTTCTGACCCCCGGTGTTGTCGACCCGGCGGAGCAGCTGTACCCCGGACAAAGCACTCTGCAGGTCATCCTGCTGTTGATGGCCGGGGTGTGCGTGCCATGGCTGCTCATTACGAAACCCTACCTGCAATACAAAGAGATGCAGAAGATCCAGGGTCAAGGCTACATCGGGCTTGGTGCTGATGAAGCGCCCAGGCACGAGGACGACACGACATTGGAGGGCGAGGAAGAAGGTAACGGCAGAGCGATCGTCGAAGCCAACGATGAGGAGCATGTAGGTTTCAGTACGTCTTCGAACGCACATCTATCTGCTCACATCTGCCAACCAGGAGCAACACGACTTCAGCGAGGTCGTCGTGCATCAAGTCATTCATACGATTGAGTTCTGCCTCGGCTGTGTCTCGCACACCGCCTCCTACCTGCGTCTTTGGGCGCTCTCGTTGGCGCACGCGCAGCTGTCGGAGGTGCTGTGGGATATGACCTTGGAGAATGTGCTGGGGATGACGGGCCTCGTTGGACTCGTCGCCAAGCTGGTCGTTGGGGTCTTGTGGTTGGTGATGACGATCGGCATCCTGTGTGTCATGGAGGTGAGTGCGGGAACGTCCGTCATGGGACCCTCCTTCAATGGCGGTGGCGCCGGCCTGGTGCGATTGCTGATCATGCACGATTTAGGGTCTGTCTGCGTTCCTACACGCGCTGCGTCTGCACTGGGTCGAGGCGAACAGCAAGCACTATGAGGCTGGCGGCTACGTAAGTCTCCCTTCCATATCGGCCTCCGCGCCATGCGGAGACAGAGTGACTGATGGCGATTGCCCCACAGCAATTCGCGCCGCTGAGCTTCGCGCAGCTGAACGAGAAGCAGTAGGAGGGTCTCGGGACCCCGCGGGCACGGCGGACGGAAGGCGAAGCGTCGGACAAGACTCGGACTGTGCTGCTATTCGAGCCCGTGTACGTTGTACTAGCTCCGGGGCCGGGAACGGCGATATATCTCGAACATGGTAAGAGCATGCGTGGCATGGCGTGTGTGGCTCCGGTCCACTCTCGGTGGACACTCGACACCGTTGATTAAGGTTCGTCGGGGCATGTGGGGGAGCGTTACCTGGTGTTGTCAGAACCCCACAACTCCGGGGTAGCACGCGATGCTGTGCACACGCTAACACATCCGATGGGAAATGGACGACGTTGCACCCTTTCGACATCTGACAGTCGATTGGGCTCAGGTAAAAGTGTATCCGCAGACTAACAACAGAGGCGTACACTGGGGTTTCGTGACATGGTAAAGTTACAGTCAGATCCCAGAACCAGAGCCACGGAAGTTGTTCAACTTCGACTTCCCGAATCGCAATGGAATCGCGATTTGAATAACGTCTATCTTCCAACACTATCCTTCTCCCGACCTCAGCCCATCGTCGTCGTTTCTTAAGCACGCCAAAATTGCCGACTCGAAATGTCGACGATAGGATCATGAGGTCAGTTCAAATTTGTCGTTGATTTGAGCTCAGCAACTGTAGACCTGGACCAAGAGCGACTCGGAGCCCTTGCCCACCGGCGACATACACACGGCTATCGTTGCTGGTGAGTGGCTTTTCGCCTGCATGTGCTATGTCGTGAAGGTGAATCCTCAGCCCATGATGAACCCTTGGTCGCAGTCATCATCGAGCCCGGGCTATACCAGTACACGCCGCGTTACAAAACGCCGGCCCAATGACATCGCGACAGCTGGCGACGTCGAACGCGTGAAGAACTTGCAGCTGGACTCGTCACTGAAAACACCCGGACCATGGCGAGGGTTTCTCCTGGGCAGAGCTGCCGAAGAACCCGAGGCATGGTGGGTGTCCATCCTGCAGAGACTCGAGAAGGCCGCACTTGTCCACATGCGGCTGTCAACGGAATGCCTGTCGACCGTGCACATCGATCGCGACATCGCCGCTCCTTGAAAAGTCACTTCCGTGCAAGCACTCGGGCGTGTTCAATGTATGTTCAATTCGTGCCGATATTAATTTTGCGTGGCTCCCCTGATGAATCACGATAGGGGATATCCGAGAAGTTCGTCCCGGAGTGACTCCAGCGCCTTGCTCATGCTTGGGTAGGACATTGACATTGCTGTACGAGCTTCGTACGGCGTCGGTGCTGCAAATACTGCAGGATATAGCTTGGAATAAGTTGTTGACGATAAAACTCAAGGGGCGCACAAATGATGGACTCCCGAGTCGATTGCCAATCACTGCAGGTCAGGCGACATTCGTACAGCGATCAGACATCAAGTTTCCTGCTGTCGGTTGATACATAATATATGGCATGGTCGCAGTACACGCGTGCCCGTCTGGGTTGCGTCCAGTGGGCGCGAGACAAGTCCGGAGTCGTCGCTAGAAGAAGCTTAGGCCCCGGAGGCCGGGGTGACCCCGCACGCACAGCACACGCCGGCACAGCGCCGGCTCCGGACACGTGAGGTCCTCTCTTTTTTTCGCACTCCGATCCATTACGAGATGTCCTATATAAGACTGGTGGGCGACAAGCGATGTCTCCATCCCCACTCCTTCCTCTTTCTTCTTCTTTGTGTCCCATAGAAGGTATGTCTCCCGTTCTCTTCGCCGTCGTTCGCGATGCTCACCATCCATCCCCCAGGCTCCGGCCAAGTAGAAATAGAGTGATCTCACGTCCTTGACGACCTTTTCTTGCGTTTCGCCGCTCGCCGCCCCTCTAGACCCAACCTACCATCACCTAAGGTGAATACACCGCGCTCGTATCGTGCCCCCCCTCCGAGTCTCAAATGCCTCAACCCGGTGCGCAGATTCCCAAAATGCCCGCTACCACCGCTGCTGCTTCCCCCGCCATCCCCAACCCCGCCTCCCTCAAGGCCGCCGTTGCCCCCGCGGAGGGCCAGTTTGACATCTCTGGTCTCTTCGTCGCCGACAAGGCGTCTCGTGCGTCCGCGGCCGCTTCGTTCGCCGCGCTCGTTCAAAAGGACGGCCCCTCTGCCGTTCAGTCCGTCGGCTTCACCGATGCCGTCGTCAAGGCTCTCAACGACAAGAAGTCCCCCGCTGCCCGCGAGGGCGCCGCGGCTGCGGTCTCTGCCATCGCTGCGACCCCCGCGGTGAAGGCGCTCGAGCCTTACTTCATCGACTCCGGCCTCTATGCCGCGCTCCTCGAGACCTTCGCCGACAAGTTGCCCGCTGTCAAGAACGCGGCTGTTGAGGCGGTCCGGGCGTATGTTGCAGCAATGAACCCCTGGGCGGCGGGCCTCGTCCTGCCTGCTCTTCTTCACGAGATCAAGACTGCCGGCAAGTGGCAGATGAAGACTGGCTCGATCGTCGCCCTCAACCAACTCGTCACCTCTGCCCCCACGCAGATGGCCAAGCTCACGCCTGAGATCGTCCCCGTCCTCGCTGAGGCGATCTGGGACACCAAGGCGGACGTGAAGAAGGCTGCCCGCGATTCGCTTGAAAAGGTCACCGCACTTGTTTCGAACAAGGACATAGAACGCTTTATTCCTGCCCTAATCAAGGCTTTAATCAACCCCGTGGAGGAGGTTCCCAACACCATCACCCTCCTCTCGGCTACTACATTCGTTTCCGAAGTAGACTCCCCCACCCTCTCCCTGATGGTTCCCCTCTTGTCTCGTGGTCTCGGCGAGAAGCTCACCGCGACGAAGCGTAAGGTGGCCGTCATCATCGACAACATGGCGAAGCTCGTCGACTCGGCTGTCACTGTCCGGCCGTTCCTTCCCAAGCTCCTGCCGGGCCTGATCAAGGTCGAGTCCGCCATGGGTGACCCTGAGGCGCGCAGCGTTGTCGCCCGCGCGATCGCAACTCTCCGCCAGGTCGGCGAGGTTCCGCATGGCGACGCCTCGGACCTTCCCCCTCTCAAGAAGGCGGAGGAGAAGACTCTCGCGCACTCGCTCATCGGCATCTACAAGAAGGCTGGCGCCAACCCTGTCCCATCTGTCGCCGACGTTTCTACCATGTATGCTTCGTCTCTCGCCGCCAACCTCGTCAACAGCAAGGACTTTGACGTCTCCGAGTGGCAGTCGCTTGCTCCCTACCTCGCCTTCCTTACTACGTCCCCCGATTCCATCTCGATCGTCAATGAGTGGGTCGTCAAGTCGGCCTCCACGGAGGAGGACGACGAGGATGTTGCCGAGGACGAGGAGGAGGGTGAGGACCTGTGCGACTGCCAGTTCTCGCTCGCCTACGGTGCGAAGATCCTTCTCAACACCGCGAAGCTCCGCCTCAAGCGTGGTCACCGCTACGGTCTCTGCGGTAGGAACGGTACCGGAAAGTCGACTCTCATGCGTGCGATCACGAACGGGTACGTTGTCTGAGTGTTATCAGAATTGCGAATTGACATTGACGTATACTCGTTACAGCCAAGTCGAGGGCTTCCCATCCCCTGACGAGGTCCGCACGTTCTACGTCGAGCACGACATTGACGGCAGCGATGCCGAGACCGCGGTCTTGGACTTCATTATCGCCGACTCCCGCATCCAGGGTTCGAAGGAGGAGGTCATCGAGACCCTTGCTTCCGTCGGCTTCTCCGACGAGAGGCAGAAGCAGGCTATCGGCAGTCTCTCTGGTGGTTGGAAGATGAAGCTTGCGCTCGCCCGTGCGATGCTCTTCAAGGCTGACATCCTGCTTCTCGATGAGCCCACCAACCACTTGGATGTCGTCAACGTCGCTTGGCTCGAGAGCTACCTTACCGGCCTCACGACCTGCACGTCTATCATTGTCTCGCACGACTCCGGATTCTTGAACAACGTCATCACGGACGTCCTCCACCTCAACCGCTTCAAGCTCAAGCGCTACCGTGGCAACCTCGAGGCCTTCATGAAGGCCGTCCCTGAGGCCCGCTCGTACTACACTCTCGAGGCGGCGGAGGACTACCAGTTCAAGCTCCCCGACCCGCCGCTCCTCGACGGTGTCAAGACCAAGGAGAAGTCTCTGCTCAAGATGCGCAAGGTTGGCTTCCAGTACCCCACGCAACCCGTCCAGCAACTCTACGACATCTCTCTGCAAGTCTCCCTCTCCTCCCGTGTGGCCGTCCTTGGTCCCAACGGTTCCGGCAAGTCCACCCTCGTCAAGCTCCTTATCGGTGACATGGAGCCCAACAAGGGTGGTGAGATCTGGAAGCACCCCAACTTGGTCATCGGTTACGTCGCGCAGCATGCGTTCCACCACATCGATAACCATCTCGACAAGACCCCGCTCGAGTACATGCTGTGGCGTTACCAGACCGGTGAGGATCTCGAGGAGATGATGAAGGCCAGCCGCCAGATCTCCGAGGAGGAGGAGCAGAAGATGAAGGACGGCTCGATCGTCGTCGTTGAGGGCCAGAAGCGCATCATCGACGAGATCATCACCCGCAAGAAGCTCAAGCAGTCGTACGAGTACGAGGTGTCGTTCAAGAACATGTCGTCGTCCGAGAACATCTGGATCCCCCGTGACGACCTCATCAAGCGCGGTTTCGAGAAGAAGGTCCTCGAGGTCGACACTCGTGAGGCCCAGCGCCTCGGTCTCCTCCGTCCCCTCGTTCGTCGGGAGATCGAGAAGCACTTCGCGGACTTCGGTCTCGAGGCGGAGTTCGTCTCGCACAACTCCATGCGCGGTCTCTCCGGTGGCCAGAAGGTCAAGGTCGTCCTCGGTGCTGCGACGTGGCGTCGCCCGCACGTCATCTGCTTGGACGAGCCGACGAACTACCTCGATCGTGAGTCGCTGGCTGCGCTCATCAAGGCGCTCAAGGAGTTCGAGGGCGGTGTGCTCGTCATCACCCACAACCGTGACTTCTCCGAGTCGCTGTGCACGGAAGTCTGGGCGATGCGCGACGGCCGCCTCGAGGCGTCTGGCCACAACTGGGTTGAGGGCCAGGGCGCCGGCCCCCGCATCGACAAGAAGGACGGAGAGGAGGAAGTGCAGTACGATGCGATGGGCAACAAGATTGAGAACAAGAAGGCCAAGAAGCTGACGTCGGCGGAGGCACGGAAGCTCAAGAAGGAGCGCATGGCACGGAAGAAGCGTGGTGAGGACATCACCGACGACGAGCTCTGAAGCGTCGGTCCTCGCTCTTGTATCTCTCCCCGCTGTTGTTTCCATATGTGTACCCATGTCGCTATGTTCTCCTCGGACGTGTCTCGGCTATACCACTACTGCTTCGCCTGTACTCTTGTATCCTAGCCCTAGCATTATGTTTACGTTACGAGTTTATGACATTTCTTATCACGCATCTTTCTGCTGCGCTGTGCGACATCGCATCGCATCAAGTATGCGTGCTGCGACGAAGACGAGAGCAGAGGTGCCAAGTATAGAAGCGAAACAACCGTTCAACCGCCGCTGCGGAATGGTTGAACTCTCCGACGCGTACGGTTGACCTCCCACCGCGAACTGCATTCGCCGCAGTCGCCGGGTCCTGCCTCAGTGCTTTATATCCTGTCTCCGTCTCCCGTCTCCTGCTTGCAATTGTTGTACGATCCTGCTTCCTCATTCCTCCCTGCTTGCTCTCCGTGCTCTCCCACTCCCCACGCTTCTGACGACTGCGACCATCGACCATGCCCTCCGTGCATGAATACGGATACCCCGCCCCGTACCCACACCCGGACCACAGCTTCGCGGTGTTCGCGCGCGACGCGCGCGAGTCGCTCACGCCGAACGAGACGCAGCGGACCACGCTCATCGTCGCGGGCTGCTACATCGTCGCCATCGCCATCCTCTGGTGCGTGCTCTGTGTGCCGCGGCGTTCCCGGCCGTGTGTTCATGCTCATGTCCATGGTCTGACCGCGATTTCCGAACGGGTGTACAGGCATGTGCCGTATCTATCTGCTATAAGTGCGTTGCTCCACTTCGTGTTTTATGGGGCTGGGCTTGCGGTGGAGAAAGTGAATGCCAATGGACTGACGACCTCGTGTTTCCCCGGACGCAGTCTATCCGTTTAAGTGAGTTGCTTCTCTGTACCTTCTGGACTTGCCATATGGGACGCCCGCGCGGATGTGGATGCGGACGTCGGGCGAGGCGGACCGCGGTCGTGCGCATGCATTGTGGCGGGCGTATGGGAGATCGAGGGCGGGCTGGGACACGAGTGCTGACTTGTGTCTTGTGAAGACTATTGACAGTGGGCTTCCATGAGGTGTGTACCTCTCCTGGGTTCAAGCACGGACGAAGGGCTGATGCTGGGTTGCCGGTGTAGATGAGCCATGCTTTCGCTGGCGGTGAGTGCCGCAGTCCAGACATTCAAGTGCGCCTCAAGCTACTACTCGAAGACTGACGAGGTCGCCGCCGGGCGGGGAATCACAGTGCTTACATGCGCGCACATACACTCCGTCGAACTAGACCGTGCGTGCCAGATGCATGTCCTTTTGAGCCTCAGATGTTGACCATCGGCCTTCCTCTTCGGCCTCTTCTCTCTCAACTTGCACCTGGCATCTCGCGACCAACTCTCTCCTCTTATTCCAACCTAACCTCGAACGATACATCCCCGAAACCTCGCCCCGGACTCCGTCTCTTGCCCCATCAATGGCTCGGGACGGTGGCGTTGCACGACTGCAGCGGACGAAGGCGGCGCGACGCGCATGTCGGGCGGCATACCGTGGATCACGCTCCCCGCGGGCTACCTCGGCTCGTCGCTCATCGGCGCGGCGCTGATTGCGTGCGGGTTCAACACGAACGCGAGCAAAATCGCGTCGCTCGCGATGGCCGCCTTCTTCCTCTTCACGCTCTGGTGGGCGCGCAGGAACTGGCTGTACGTCCGCGTCCCCGTTCTGTTTGCCTCTCCTCTACCCCTCCCCCCCCCCCCTCCGTACACGCGTGTTCATGTAGGTGGTGGACCGTGGTGCAAGGATGCTGATGTCGCTTCTCCCGCGCGTCGTGCGTGTGCAGAACATGGCTGCTCATACTGGGCATGTCCGGCATCATCGTGCTCTTCTGGTTCATCGCGGGGGGCATTGCCCTGCGATACCTAGTAAGTTGATTGCATCCCTCCGCTCACGGCGCCCCGTCTCCCCGTCCGTACTGATACCTTCTGCGTGCTAGGTGCTCTTCATAGGCGTCATGTCCGACATGTACGTCCTCTGGGACGTTATCGGTGAGTCGCTCACCTCCTCGCACTGTAACGGCCCCGTCTCATCATCGCATATCATTGCGTCCCCCAGACGACACGATAGCGCGAAAAGTGAACGGCTCCGATGCGTCGTCCTTCGCACAGATCTGCGGCTGCTGTCCCTCACAAGGTATCCGTCACACTCTCCCCACACCCCCCCCCCGCGTTCCCGGGGTCTGACCGACTTGCTCGTGCAGTTTGGGGCGTCCTCTGGCTCATCCAAGCTTTCGTGTTCTTCGCTGCCGGGGTCATCATCGGGCTTGTCGCATTCAAGGTACGTTACTGCACCTCCTCTCCCTGTGCTCTCTCCCTACGTAAAACGTCCGCTAACGCGCCTGGCCCTCGCGCATCTGCGCACCACCAGCAATCCGCCGAGCAGCAAAAGATCGACTCGAGCCACTTCCTGCCCGTGCCCGGATCCGACAACGGAGGCATGGGCCTCCTGCCGTCCGCTTTGTCGACCACGCTCGTGTGCGCCGCGGCCACGGGCGTTGTATTGCTACGTCGGTGGTGACTAATTTGAGTCCAAAGCACCGCAGTAGTGTAGAGAGTGACTTGCGTGCAGAAGTAATGGACAGATCCGCTCTGTAGGATGGTTACGACGCAGTTGCGGACAAAAATAATACAAGCAAAATACAAGGCGCTACCAGGGATCGAACCTGGGTCTCAGGAAGGTGTCACGTAACCTCAGAGTAAGGCCCGGGTCAGAATCCTGAGTGATAACCACTACACTATAGCGCCATGTTATCTTCTCGTTCTGAGCTAAACCTATCGGTACAACTGTCGCCGTTTAAACAGTGTATGCCTCCCGGTGACTTAGCATTCATGACCCCAAGCTTGAACAACTTGAACATCTCTGCATGTGGTACTTCGACTTCGAGAGGAGTGAGTAGCACGCCATCTTGATGTTCACGCTAGGTCAGTGTTATAACGTTAAAGTACTGACTGCCTTATCAGAAAATTAGCACTGTGCCCCATCCGGAATGAGTCGAGCACGGATTGGCTACCACCTGGCACCACGTACTAGGGCCTCCGATGCCAGCTACGAGTTCTTAGGTTTTCTTAGGATGTGAGGACGGACCCCTGTTCTTGGATAGCGGCTCTCATCCACCACTAGCGACCCCGGAACGTCCGCCCTTGCGCCCGAAATTCGAACTCCATGGAGAGTCGAACATATCCAACCGTGTGACGACCAACGAGGCCCGCGATCTCCTGGGCATGGTTCTCGCTGAGCTCCCGGAACTGCGCCGTCTCGACATTGGACAATCGGACGCGAGGTACCACATCCTTTCATTCTTCAAGAGCTCGCCCGAGATGTACCCCGGAGGGTCCGAGTCGATGGGCAGGCAGAGGAGTCTTGGATCTCCTGTTTCACGTTCGAGACACTCCGGACGATGGACGTGCCGACAGGTGCCGGCAGCCTTCCTAGTAATTGTGTGCGTAGGCCTGAAGGATGGACAACTAGTCGACGCGTAACCTTAAGTGACTGCAGACATTCAATCACGCTAATTCACATACTGACACTAGTACGCAACTTACACGAGTGGCAGCCTCAGTCCTGCTTTTCCCCCGAATCAGGCGTGACAATGATACGCTCAACCAACTTCTCAAGCTTCGCGCGCATACGCTGCTCGACCTTGGCACACACCCGCCCACGCGCCTTCTCTGCAGCGATCGCATCAACGGCAGCGGCCTCAAACGTCGCGAACGCGATCACCGTGAAGATCGCCAGTTCCTGCAGCGGTACAGCACGCCTTGTGCCACCATGACTAGCTTGAGCAGTGGCAGCCCGACTCGGAGCGTCCGGCCGCACGCCTCCGAGTCCTTGCTTGCTCCCCGGGCCCGCCACCTCCTCCTGCCCACTTCTCCACTCGATGATGGCGGCGACTGCCTCGCAGAACTCTTCCAGATGCGCGTTCGGGTTCTTGGACTGGGACTTGTCGCCCTTCTCGGCCGTATCGTCTGACTTCGATGGCCCGGCGCGCTGGCGGTGGGGACCGTAGACGGTGGGGTACCAGCGGAGGCGGAGCTCTTCCAGCTGTGGGCACCGGCAGTGCGGCGAGGAGCTGCCACCTAGGAGTGGGACAAGGTCATGCACGGCGTCGAGTGCAAAGAGCTCGAGCCGCCTGAGCTGCGGGAGGGCGTCGAGCACGTCGCCGGCACCATCAAACACCCACCGCAGGTCGTCACGGGAGATGGCAAATGTGGAGAGCGTCAGCGCGGTCACGGTCCCAAACGGGGCGAACATCAGGAGGTCGGTGTGGAAGATATGGAAGTATTCCGAGCGGATTGAGTCCATCTCCAGTTCCATGGTTTTCACGCCGTTCGCGTGAGTGACAAGCTTGCTTCTCTGTTAGTTGATGATTGTTCCATACGTCAGAGCGAGTGCACAGAAAGCAGTTCAGAACGGTTGACTTGAACAAAGGCAACTCTGCAAGCTCACCTGTGGTGTAAGCTCAAATTCGACATTGTCAGCATTTGAGACCGGTGTGAACACGGATAAATCCTCTGGAAGTCGGACGCGATGTCTAAGCTCATAGGGTCTTGAGCTTCCTGTGGGCATCGTGGGCTCCACGAAGCAAGTTGTTGGGTAGCTGAGACATGATAGGATAGAGGCAATTGCAGGGGCGTAAGAGTCGAATATATAAAGCTTCTGAAGACGCGGAAGATGTTTAACGGAACGCGTAGCAGGCAAACTGAGGTCTGTCTTAGAACTACACAGCCCCTCCAGACGAAGGGATCTCAACGAGGAGGACCCCTTGAGTAAACTCCGTAACGTGTGAGTCAGCGCCTTCAGGTCCTGGGCGGTAGATATACAGAGGCCGCACCAGCTTGACGCGTAGAGTGTCAGGTGTTGTAGCTGGTCTCCGATATCACCGATGTTGGTGAATGTCCGTGGGATAGTCAGCGACCGGAGGCGAGGATGAAGTGTGCGACTGAGTGGTAATGGCATTGATCTGGCGGGCCCCGGCCGGTGCGAGTCGTAAGAGGATGATGTATGGTGATGAAGTGCGAGGCTCTCAAGGACCGGCAGAGGACATGCAAGAAATGAGTTAAGGAATACATCCAGACTCTGGTTGCCCTCGTTGAGATCGACTGTCAACGACGTAATATGACTGGCGTGCGTTGCGAAGACCTGTACGACCGGCGCAGGGAATCCTTCGGTAGAGAGTGTGAGGGGATGATTCCCGGTTAGTGAGAGATGGTGCTCGAAGCGTGTCAATGTCTGCTGGGGGGTTGGTCCGCTGCCCCGGCCGACGAGATCTATAGTCGGACGCAATGTAATCGCCCAGACGGCAGGTGTGCGGAGCACCAGATCGTGCCATAGTCGACAGACAGCCATTATGGATGGAGTAGAGAAGCGCATATAATTCCTCCGAAAACGGGGGTCGGATACCGGAAGAGAGAGAATAGCCCATTCGCCGAAGACCTTCATTAACAGTTCAAGGGGTAGTTTGCTGTTGATGCTCGTGTCTTCGTTGGCCTTTTCATCCGCATTATGCAGCCTGTCACCATCCTGGTTTTGTGGTGCCGGTAACGTGTACGGAGATTGTTGAGTACGGAGTACCGATATCGGACTTGTCCTCCAGGCCCTTAAGAAGTCGGGAGCACTAGGACTGTGGCTTTGCGCCATCTGTACAAGTTTTTAGTACCCAGTCAGTACCGAATAACGCCGTTTGAAACGTATGTATCGTACCTGAGCTTTTGGCAAAGTAGGGTAGAAGCTGGTTCTGAAGTGATGGTCGTTGTGGTTCAACCCTATGAGGCGCCCAAACATACCCAAACACGACCGTCTTAAGCCCGACGTGTTAGTAACTTACAACAACATCCGCTTTGATCGCATTCGCAAACCATATCCCGGATAGCGTGGCTTCTTCTCGCGGGGACATCAACCCAGAGGCCTGACCTGCTGGACCTCGAGGGGTGTCCGCGTGTAGCAGTCTCAAGAAGAAGTTACAGAGAACAGAATCATTTCGAATTTGTCACACGAACGATTTCGAGCTCATTGCTGTACATGATCACAATCCGGACTAACGAACCTCCACAGGAGACACAGATGCGAGCTGTCTCCCGCGGCCTCTGATGCGTATCCGTCGTCTACGACGCGGAGGCGCGCCCACCAAGTGGCACACACTTAGTGGGTGATGTTGTTGAAGTCGTGGAACGTGACGGTGGTGTCGACGCGGGTGTACACGCCGCCGCGGTTCGTGTCGCCCGCGTTCTTGAACGCGACGAGCTCCCAGCCGTTGCGGCTCCAGGAGTCGCGCTGCCCGGGGGAGAGCGTGAACCAGCTGTCGTCGCCGCTGCTGTTCGAGTACTTCGACACGAAGACGGAGACGGTCTGGCTCGAGGCGTTCACGACGATGATGCTGCCCATCTATCGGTGTCATGCGAGAGCGAGTCGCGGCTCGTTAGCCACGGTCAATGGATGTGCGACGAGGAGGTGCGGACGTACGGTAGTGAAGGACTTGAAGGAGGTGTTGTTGGTGTGTGAGACTGGTTGTTGCGGTAAAAGAGGACTGCAAGACGAGGTGAGTTGCGCTGCGCTGAATGAGGAGACTCGAGGAGGTGCTCACGCAGCTGTTGAGGGCAATTGCTTGAGGACCATACGGGCCCTCGCTGCTCGTCTTTATACTATTATGCTCACCATCCAGACGCTAACGATCATGTTCAACCGACACAGCAAGTTGAAGCATCTGGATGCGACTACAGACGACCAGCCGCCAGAGGATCATACTTTCTCCGCATGTCTGTCTGCGGATGCCTATTGGGAGGCTGCTATAGTCGCGTGAGAAAAGTCGCAACACAAAGGCAAGGTAGCGTCATCCTACAGCAAGGCATGCCATGCGCGAAGGTACGGGGATTGTGCAACCTACGCTTGGCTTTCGTTTTCACCGACGGTTGGCGCGGCTCGTGACAACATCAAGCTCCGACGAAAGGGGCTCGACCGCGGCCTCCATGCAGTAGCATCCTCGCAATGAAATCATAGGTGAGTAATCCTGCTATCATCTGTCGTTTAATTGAGCACGTACAGACCACGTCGGAAACTGAAGCCAGCCGGTCATTTCTCTAGACGCAGCGCCTCGGAGCGCCAAGAGTGACGCAATCGATTCTCGAAAGCACTACGAAGGAACCACGTCGCAGCAGAGCGCCTTGGAGAACCTCCTCTCGGTCTCATGGTGGGGGCGCCAGATCCGCGTTTGTGGACGTCTGTGTCAACTTAGTTATGTGAAAAGCATAGTGGAGGTACGGGGTTTGGCTGATGTTCACAGAGAGACGTGAAAGCCCGTATCGGACGATTCAATCCTCGGATACGCCATACCGGTCGAAAGCTCGAGAATAAGGAGTTATGCGAGAGTCGTTCGGCAGACATTGCCCGCTTGAAACGACCTTTAAAGGATGTTCGCATGGCCCACTCATTCATACGGAGGGCATCTGCGAGGGATATAGTAGGTCTCAGCATGGTGTCAAGCGGCGCGAGTGACTTACTCGTCCGACTCGGAGTTGGATTATTATCGCCTGTGCTAGTCAGCCGCTGTTGACTAGAGGGGTCATCACCAACGTCATGATGATTGAAGTTGAGTTTATCGGCCAGAATCCGTCTACCAAGCGCATACTCACCAGACAGGTATTTCGCTGTTTTCAAAGACGCACAGAATACTCACTTGCACATGCTGTACTAGTCGACGCAGAAACAACATACAGTATTCATGATCAAGAGACTTTCTTCGTCGTCCTCACTCCCTGACCAGATGAATATGAGTTATAAATTAAATCGAGATTTAACAACATGACTGCTCACCTTCGACGAGATCGTCACTGCAACGGGCCGCATACGGTCTATGCCCTCATCAACTCGGGTATGGTACGCCCAGGCCATTTCAGATGGCCAGAGCAAAGAGCCTCTTCCAGGCCAGGAAGCGATCTCCCGAGCCGGCCAAGGACAACTGCCAGCTGCGCCCGCCCTCACGCACAAACCGTCCAGGAAAAGAGACGCGCCCGTCGTGCTCGAGGAATAGCGCAGAGGAAATCTGC
Organism: Daedaleopsis sinensis; assembly: GCA_033807695.1. Classification (NCBI taxonomy): domain Eukaryota; kingdom Fungi; phylum Basidiomycota; class Agaricomycetes; order Polyporales; family Polyporaceae; genus Daedaleopsis; species Daedaleopsis sinensis. Next base: position 944,317 of record CM066301.1, read on the forward strand.
AGTTCACGCAGTGCATACAGAAGTTGATCATGTCGTTCAGCAGCATCCGACGCACGTCCAGATCGGGATTCGCGCTTATGTACGGCGAGTTCGACGTCGAGGCCGCGCGCACGGGCCGTGGGGTCTTGTACACCGGCACGTACTGCAATAAGCTATGGCCGGCGTTCTTCACTTGGACATCGAGTCAATATGCCGATATAGTCTGGGTCGTGGGAGTGCTGCCGCTCGATATCTTCGCGTGCCGCCGCGCTCTGGCTCCAGCAGTCGGGACGGCAGCGGGCGTACTTTTCCACACAGCCAGGGAAGATCCCGATTAGCAGAATTAACAGGGCATTCACATGGACTGCATGCACTACTAACAGGTACGCACTCGACTTCGCACAGAATACCGAGATCCTTGAAGTTCTGATGAAGTAAGAGGTAGGACCGTAGCACGGAAAAATTCCGGATGATGTTCTTGTAGCAATATTGCGAGCGAAAGCTGGATATCCTGAACTTCGGCGACGAGGACTCTGCATGTTGAAAGAAAGAGACGAAACTCGAGTCAGTCCGACAGAAGTCGACTTGGGGCGGTGCCGTCACAGTCGCGTGACGAAACGCGGATGTGGCGCGTGGGAGAACCACTCATAAGCGCCTTCCTCAGTGACTATATATACAGCCTTACCAAGCTTACTGACCCCTCGCTGTCCTCCTCCTACCTCCGGATCCCATTCCTCCTTCTCGCTTTACATCCGATATGCCTATTGAGACACACCCTCTTCAGCGCACCTTCAGGTCTGGCGACACTTCTGAGCTCAGAAACAAGGACGGCAGATGCAGAAACTGCGACAGACCGCGCAAGGATGGCGAGCAGTTCAAGCTCTGCAAGGGGTGCAAGGTCGCTCTTTACTGCAGCGAGGACTGTCAGCGGGCACAATGGCCTCAACACAAGTACGTGTGTCACATCCTGATAACAACTTGATAATAGACTCACTGTGAACGCACAATATCACACACTTCGCAGGTCGCTGTGTGAGTTTACCCGCGAGAGCGAGGCGAGGCTCACCAGCCAGTCGGAGGCTCTCGAAGCCCCTATAGCTGGCATGCCTAACTTCATCGAGACGAAGTCCCGACTGCGCGATTTTACGGAGGTCCACAGGCCCTCCTTCCAAGGCATCCTCCAAGCCAAGATGCGCATGCTTGGTGGGGCAGAGACTGTCATCCGCGGAAAGGACCAGATGGTCTGCCTTGTCCCGCTCAAGTACCGCGAGCCGGGACCCGACGGGCTGGTCAACCCCGCCCTCACTTTCTCATACTCGAACCTTGTAATACTGCCGCTCGCCCGCGTGCTCGAGGACTCGGACAAGAAGGGCTCCCATCTGCGCGAGGGCTGGGAGGCGTCCGCCGGGGTGCGCGAGCGGGTGCGCGCGGCGAATGCCCACGACCGCAACCTCCTAGAAGTGATCCCCGTCATGTACATGCCACAGCTGGGGCCGACGCAGATGGGTCATCACCCCGTCTACCGCAAGATCAGTGCGGACGAGACTCCCGAGTCGGCGAAGCTGGAGCTGGAGATGTACGCCAAGTTCATCGAGCTCGGTGTGGTCCTTCGCGAGCCTAGGAAGAACCTGGCGCCCGTGCCGGGGTGCATGAAGAACGTCGGTAGGAAGTGGGAGTGGAAGCCCCTGTTCAAGCGACACTGGGGCGACCCTGAGTGGTTGCGCGTCAACACCACCAAGGAACGTATCCAGCTTCTAGAACGGAAGATCACCGAGGTGCAGCAATCTGCCTGAACAACGATGTATCGGAGCTCTGAAGATCGTGAATCCTTGTACTATGTCTAACTCTGTACACCGCGAAGATCATGTACCCATCCCCGACTGTATCATCCCCGACTGTATATTGCGCCGTGTGTTGTTGGCTATCGCTTTGCTTTGCGTTGCTTTGTCAACTGTTCTGGAATGACAGATTGTACACTTTTCAGGAGAGTTAGCGCTGCCCGTGTTGTTATATGCACATGCGCATGCGCACCCGCTCGCATCCGGAGGAGAAGGCACAAAATATCTCGGGATCATAACCACAGAATGCGATCGATCACACACAACACTGAACGTATTGAACGTTATACCTGGAACGACGTGTTGGACACACTAAGTTCAATCCCACTCGGGAATGATGTCAGCACGTCTCAAACGCCGACGGCAGTATATTGTGACAATACTGCTGTGAACAACAAGCTAGTACACCGCACTGTTCAACAGAGCGAGCGATTCTACATCCTCTCCGTCACCGAACTTGTCAAAGACCAGAACATGTCCTCCAGCTCAGTTCGCGTACGCGTTGTTCGCCTGCGTGAACGTGGCAGACAAAGCGTTGATCTGCGCATTCGCAGGGCCGCTCTGGGTTGGGATGAGGTCGATGAGGGCAAAAGCGAAACTCTGGCATATCGGCGTCGGTGAGAAAAGGCGTAGAATCAATCAACTGATGGAAACTCGGGACTCACGTCGACGACACTCTCAATGGCCCGCAGAGCATCGGCAATGGGCGCCGTCAGGAAGAACATCGACGCAAGGGACTGTGGGGCAATCGCGTGTTAGTAAGAGCGCATGCGAGGATCACAGGAGGTACATATATAGACTCACATGTTTGCCGATGATCGTAGACAGAAGGAGCCTGCATGAGAAATCACGCTTAGTACAAGAGCTATGGAGAAGAGGAGCGAAGGACGTGCTGGTGAACCCTGACGAAGGTCGTCAGCACGCCGACAATGGCCACAGCGGCATCGTCGGGGAAGGGAGGCTACAACATGAATCCATTGCAATGTTAGCTACCTCAAAGCTTCTCAGAGCTAAATATGAACCCACCCCGCTCAGAGTTGCCGTGAATTGCCCGACCGTGTTCGTGATGTTCCCGAGCCCGCTAGCAATGATCTGTCACATGTGCCACATTAGGGAACAGTTAGAGGATTGTCTCTTGAGGCATGAGGAAGAGAGCGTACCCCTCCCTGGAGAGGGAACGTCAGGACGTCGAGCTTCGCGACCGAGGTCTGCAGGGTGCTCGACATCGTGGTCACCATCTGGATCGCGTTCTCGACGTCCTGCGGGGAGGTCTTCGCCGCACGCGGCGCGGGGTGCGCGACGACGGCGAGGACGCCAACGAGGACGACGGAGGCGACGGCGAGGATGTTGCTGAAGAACTTCATGGCTGGAGCTGGGTGTGAACGTAGGGCGAGGATGGAGAACGCTGCGCAGCGGCGATGAGACGAAGAGCTGAAAGCGAAGGAAGTAAAATTGAGAGAATCGAAGGGTCAACCAGGACCTGGGAGTGAGTTGAAGACGAAGGTGGGATGGGGAGCTAGAGTCAAGTGTAGGCAGGTTTTATAGAGCAGGGACAGAGGAACGAACGCTCGGGCGAGGTAGCACCATGTCGCATACCGGGAGTGCGAGCGAGACTGATGTCCTGGGTTGGGAAGCTTGAAGCGCGTAGGGCAACCTGAACACGGTGATGACGCTAGCGGAAACGCAACAGTAGCACGGTGTGGGTGAGCAGTGACAGGTTCGAAGCTACCCGGCGCCGAGTGCGTTGCAATAGCTAGTCCCATACTAGCCCGCGCTTTGTAAGCGAACGCAATTCAGAGGCTGGGCGGTACTGAACGCACTTGGATATTCTGCCCGAACAGACCGACGTGAGGAGCCCGTGGTTGGTACGCTTCCGACGTGAATCCTGGAGAACTGGCGGAGGAGAGCGCCGTGATGACAGAGTCGACCAATCATCGATCATCCGCGGGCGTCGAATGTTTCGTCGTGCGCGTCCGTCCTAGCGTTACGACCGACAGCGTAATGAGGAATGTCTGCGGTGAATGGATGTGTGGCATCAAAAATACTCTCCGGCCCCGCGAAGTCCCAAGACATTCATGGCCAATTGGGGAAGGATCCAAAGATTGCGGGGAAGGGAAGGTCTCCGTGAGAGACGAGTTGAGGGGTTGAACAGTACACCAATCATCATGGATGGGAAGCTCACGCCTGTAGCATATCCTTCGGCTCAAACACTCCCGTAGTAGGTCAGTAAGGCCTCTCGATAGGACGAATTGTCAAAGAATCCGTGGATTTGCTCACCTGGCGTGCAAGTCGCGGCGAGGACTCCATGCTAAGTTCTACCGAATCCTACAGACCAGTACTCTTGGTGATGTCGTGACGGGTTGATGCCCCCGGTCGAGAGCTCGATCTGCGAGATGGATTCGGATATGTACTAGTAAGTGATACTGGAGCTTGAAATAGAGAACCGTGTGAGCATTGAAGGATTATCGTAGTTCATGGGCTCATCCATGTGTTCTCCAAGGCTGCGTTATGGGGCCGACGTTTCCCAAGTCGCCCACAACTGCAAGATGTCTGTCGTCAGCACGGAGCGAGCCACGGGAAACAGAATGGCAAGGGACACGTGCAGACGAGCTGGTTATCGTTCCCGCTTATGACTGACGGGACGGGGACCTCGACGCGTCCGGAGGTGATCGGGAAGCCGTTCGCAACGACAACTGGCACGAACGACGTCAGTGCGGCTGCAAAAACAAGAGAACCCAACCAAACGTCGCCGAAGGCTCACCGGGCGTGACCTGACCGCCCTTGCGGAGCAGGATCTTGCCGCCCTTGCGGAGCAGGATCTTGCCGACCGTGTTCGTGATGTTCTTCGGGAGGTTGCTGATGTCCCTGCAGACGCAGACGCGGGAGAGTTAGCCACTAGGGGGGATGGAGAGACAACCGGAGGGCTGAAAGGGTGCTCACCAGGTGACGTCCAAGCTGAGCTCAGAGCACGTAGCGGGACTTCACGGTATGCATTCCAGCCTCTAGACAGTCGGGTGTGTGGAGATCAAACGCAGCTGATGGCTCCCGCTGTCCTATGACAGGGAGCCGTCGCGGGGCGTTCAAGTGCCAGAGCCTGTGACACAATACGACATGGCTCTTCGTAGCGCGCGAGTGCACCTGTGTAATGTCGTGAACAGAGGGGGGGCCGCCGACGATCCATAAGCATGTTAGCAGTAGCCAACCGACAGCATCCCGCATCAAACGGTCCCACGAAAGTTCGACTGTTAGGTACAGTCGTACTTACACGACTGCCCGTACCCGACGACTGCCCATGCCCGCCGCGCAACTTAACGAACGCGAGATCGCCCCAGTCCAGCGCTCTAGGCATTTAATCATCTAGCACTACAGTGCCCTTCCCAGGCCGTTCGGAAGATAGTCCGCACGGGCCCGACCAGCATGGTAAGTCACGGTCACTCACAGGTGTTTAGCGTGGCGCACGAACCTTGAAGTTCTGCGCAAATATCCCTCTATGGGCCACGATGTCGGCGTTGCATTGTTCTCTCTTCACAATTAGGACTTATTCTAGATATACGCACACAGAGTCTGAGAGACATGCGCATAAAGAAGTTGAGCATCCTGGCTGTATGTGAGTGTTGCATCGGTGGAACCTACACAAGCTTTCTGGGGCAATGTTTCGGACACATGTTAACTTTTCGCCTGCGCGTACGTGGGCGGGTTCGCGGCGGCGACGACAACCACGTGCGCGCCGAAGCCGTAGGAGCTAGACGACGAAGCGACCGACGAGCGGAACTTCGATTTCAGCATTTCCCGTCAAATTGTAGTTAACACTTCGTTCTGTCAGTGATGGCTTATTTCGGAAACAGCGCCTGGGATCGACAGCGAATGAGCACTCACTACATTCGTAGGACACATGGATATCGCAGATGTCGTTAGATACACTTAGTCGTTCTATTCCGCAAGCGTCTACTGCACTTTCGTCTTCTGCCTCGCCGCCACTGAACCAAAGTTCTTGGCCGCTCTGCTGGTGAACAAGGTAGCGAGGACGATGACACACACGGCACGCGCGGTCTCGGGGTCGACGGCCGCAATCTTCTCCGTCTCGCTCGCGGTCCTGAACCATCCCAGGGCGACGGTGTGTGCGTCCGCCCAGAACGGTTGCGCGTGCGTGAGGAACGCGTAGAGTCCGGTGATGAGTGGCGCACACCAGAGATCGGTCGTCGTCCAGCCATACGGCAGGAACTCAGTCGGAGTCGTGAGCGTGAGTGCGTACGGCTGGAAGAACGAGAAGAGGTTGGTGAAGAAGAAACCACCGTTCGCGGTCATCTGAGGATGGCACGATGAGCGTCAGTTACAGCGTAGATGCACGGAACTCACGAGGGAGGTGAGGAGGAGTGTCCATGGGCTGCTGTTGATGGCCGGGGATGCGTGCTTGGTGACCATGGGCGGGATGAGGTTGCAGAGGAGGTATGCACGGCTGAAGGCGTCCCACACCGCGAGTGGCATCTCCGTCTCGTACGAGGGGGTCGGCACCCAGGGAAGCTTCTCTACGATGGCCTGCATCGCGGTGTAAAACACCGGGACGACACCGGAGTACATGAACGACGGGGGAATGGCCAGAGCCGGGGCTGTCAGGCGAGTTCAGATCTCTGTCTCGTAGTTGAGCAATAAGGTGAGCAGAAACGAACCTGCGACTGCCTCTCCTCCATACACCACGAGCAGGGCCGCCGCTGCATCGCGCACGAACGACCGCTGCTCGATCTCCGGGAGTGCCGGTTTCTCCTTCTCGCTCGCGGTGACGGTCTTGAGCTTCAGCGCATGGTCGCTCCTAAGCTTCTCGCGGATCTGTCTGAGCGCAACGCAGAGGCGCAAGGCGGCGAGGACGTCGAGGGTGCTGAGCTGCACGCCGAACCAGGTAAATGGGGCGACAGGTTGGAGGACGAGCCTATAGATCTCGACGACGGGGCTGAGAAGGAGAGACATGGTGGTAGCAAGAGAGCAAGTATGCTTTCCCGGTGTTCTGTTTATCTGAACCAGCGCGAAGGGAGGACGAACGTGTCCAAACTAAGCGAGTCATGGCGAAGTCGTGGCTGTGGGCGGAGGAGCGTGCGGGGAACAGGTTTCCGAACGGGCCGGGGGCATTTAGCAGCTTCGAAACGGAAGGGCGCTATGGATAGACTCGTAATCATTAAGGGCATGGTACAATGGTGTAGTGGCTGTAATGGCCCTAAACCGGGAATGTGAGGTGGTCTAAAGCTCCAACGGATTTAGTCGTCTGTGCGCTGGTTCAAGACCGTCCCCTCCAGAAAACTTGGTTACTTGGAGTCTCCCGTTCCGTAAGGAGTGGATTGACCTGGTATAATACGCCCTTGACTGGCCAGGGAAGCAATTCCGCAACCTGCAGGGCGTGCCGAGTTAGTCTTAGGAGATCAGGACGCGTCGTCTGTTCGCGCAGATGGCCCGTGCCCTTCACAAACCCTTTGTTTTGTTATCCTGGTCCAGCTACAACACACGTACGGGGTAGTGTCGATCCGGTTTTATGGGAGATCAACTTCAAGTACTTGTGATAGTGAAAGTGCGCTCAAAGTGTATCTACTGCAGGGAATTTCGATGGATTTGAAAGCTACTTAACAGTGAAATAAGTGGGCCGTACGGTAACGCAATCGTAGGGCCTGCGAACGGGAACAGTACTGGTAGACTACTAGTAATGATGATTTATATCTCAGGCTAGAGTCAACTTGATACTGCCAATTCGAAAATTTGTCCTGTCCGATTGTCCAACATGGCTTCGTGACTTAGAACGACTCGTGACAGTCGACATTGAACAGACGGTCTCCGAGTCATCACACTCGGTCCTCACTGTGTCAGCAGATCTCAAACGCCGACGGCAGTATATTGTGACAATACCGCCGTGAACAACTTCAAGCTACTACGCACACTGCACTGTTCAAGACCTTCGAAGACCAAAATGGTCCAAAACTAGAACATGTCCTCCAGCTCATTTGTTCGCGTACACTTCGTCCGCCTCCTTGAACGTGCCAGACAAGGCTTTGAACTGTGCGTTCGCAGGGTCGCTCTCGGTCGGGATGAGGCCGATGAGAGCAAAAGCGAAGGTCTGGCATATCGTCGTCAGTGAGAAAAGGCGTAGAATCAACTGATGAAAACTCGCGACTCACGTCGACGACACTTTCAATAACCCGCAGAGCATGGGCAATGGGCGCCGTCAGGAAGAACCTCGCTGCAAGGGACTGTGGGGCAATCGCGTGTTAGCAAGGACGTACGCGAGGACCACAAGAGTCTCATCTGGAGACTCACGTGTTTGCCGATGATCGTGGACAGAAGGAGCCTGCATGAAAAATCATGGTCAGTACGAGAGCTACGGAGAAGAGGGAGGAAGGACGTGCTGGTGAACCTCGACGAAGGTCGTCAGCACTTCAACAACATCCTTAGCGTCGTTGTCGGAGAAGGGAGGCTATAGTAGGAATCCGTTGCACTGTGAGCTACCTCAAAGCTTCTCAAAGCCAAATAGGGACCCACCCCGCCCAGAGTCGCCGTGAACTGTCTGACCGTGTCCGTGATGTTCCCGAGCCCGCTAGCAATGATCTGTCACACAAGCCACATCAGGGTATAGTTAGAGGAATGTCTCTTGAGGCACAAGAAAGAGCGCGTACCGCTCCCTGGCGAGGGAACGTCGAGACGTCGAGCTTGGCGACCGAGGCCTGCAGTTTGCTCGACAACGTGGTCACCGTCCCGATCGCCTTCTCGACGTCGTGCGGGGAGGTCTTTGCCGCCTGGGACGAGGGCTCGGGGTGCGCGACGACGGCGAGAACGCCGACGAGGACGACCGAGGCGATGGCGAGGATGTTGCTGAATAACTTCATGAGGGACGAGAGTGGGAGCGGGGGGCTGCTAGTACGGTTGCTGTCGAGGAGCTTGGTGTGGTACCCAAGGATGATGGTGGAGCAGACAGCCGTCTGTGTGTTATATATCCTGCAGGGACTCGGATCTCATCGGTGAGCCTGAGGCAGCTCGAAGTCATGCGAGGCGAGCATGGGGAGGTCGTGCCAGAGCCTCCACGGAGATCCCCGTCGCGGGAGCACGCCATCCGAGTGCGCTCTGATAGGAGGGAGAGCGAGGGGGACGGGTCGCGAACAGAGCTGGGAGACGGCGCTGTGGATGCGCGGGGAAAGTGCCAACGCCGCCTTCGTCTGCGCTGCATGGGAGGTGTTTCCCTCGACATTCACGATGGGCAAAGGTTCTTTCCCCTACTTGAGGAAATTGGTGGGACAGTTGTGAATACCTATCGTTTCCTCGTTTTCGGGCCTCAGCGCGCACGTGAACAAAGGAAACGATACATGTCTCTCCAATTTCCGACAATGGGCCTTGCAACCCGTCGTGATTGTGGATGATGATGTACAAATGGGGAGGCGGCGGTCGAGAAGAACACGTGTATCCGCGTGACTGGGCTTCCGGGGTCGGGTACACCGGGGATACGTTCGATCGCAGCCAGGATGAGGTATAAGTTGAAGGAGAACATCGACTGGAAGCCGATCGCAACGACGGCGTGTGCGCCCATGCGTGCGAGATGCTCGGCAAATGCTGAGATTATATTGTTGTAATTCACGTCCGTGGCCTATCCATACGTTCAACCTCTGTTTACAAGGCAAGTGGGTTTTCGGGAAACGTTATCAATTGTAATTGCAAGTTACTCACTTAGCCAACACCTGGCGTACAGGTGGTGTCACAACAAGCACTGGCACTCCATACCAAGTGCTGGCATAATCTTGCAGACGAGCTCTAGAACACTCTGTTCGCTGGTAAGCTGTCCTGCAATATCGTTATGAATTAGCCGCAATCGTATCCATCTCCTGAAACGACGCTCCAGGGGCTAAGTCGTCACCCACATACTAAGTTGACCAGAACCCGCGCCCGGTGGTTCGTAGAGAGTTCAACTGCACGTGATTCGTACTTAGCGAAGTCGATTCACAAGAGTGACAGTCATTAGAACGCGCGTCGTTCGGTTCAACAACACAATGCACATAGCAAGCACGATCGGATACAGTATACCCTCAAATGTGAGTAGAAACTGAGAAGGACGCCTAACCACCTGCAGCCACTGACCCGCTACGAACCGCGGGACGATGGCGAAGAAACACTTCCGGGATTACTGAGAGTAAACGTCGTTGGCCTGACTGATCGTGGCGCGCAGAGCGTTCTGCAACAAAACCGACATGTCAGCATGATTCGTACAGCGCGCACAGCAGAGGTACTCACAGCCTGTGCGTCCGCGGCGTCCACCTCGGTCGGCACGAGGCTCTCAAGCGCGAAGGCGAAGCTCTATACGGGGATCGGGAGGCGCAATGTCAGTCAGACTATGCGGAGCGCGACACGACAGCGTGATCTGGCGTCACAGACCAAGACACTCACGTCGAAGATGCTCGCCCAGCGCAACAGCGCGTCCGAGATGGGGCCCGTGGCCAGGAACGCGGCCGCGAGGGTCTGTTCGGCGACGCGCGATGAGCGAGACACCAACGAGTGTAGACTGGCGAGGAGGGGACGTACGTGCTTCTCGATAACCGTGGACATCAGGAACCTAGACGTGTGGTTAAGAAGCCGTCAACGGTGATGCACATGCGATACTGCTGCTGCGTGAAGCGACGTACGAGTTTGCGTTGACGAAGCCGCCCAAGGCCGAGACGGTCTGCTGAGCTGCGGCGTCGTCGAAGGGCGGCTGCATCAGGAGTCCGTATGTCAGCGCAAGCCCGCAAGTCGAGGGCTGTTACAGCAATAGCACTCACACCGCTGATGTTCTCCGTGAACGAGCCGACCGAGTCGGTGATGTTATTGATGCCCTGGGAGATGATCTACGCATGTTGTACGGCCCTTCGTCAGCGCAGGGACCCGGACAGAGCTGCGCCACGCACCTGGCCCTGCAAGAAGAAGTTGAACGCGTTCAGCTGGTCCACGGAGGCCTGCAGCGTGCTGGACTGCGCGGCGAACGTCTGCAGCTCGTTGATGACGGTCGCCGGGCTCGTCTGGGCGGCGCGCGGGGACGGGAGAGCCATCGTGCTGGTCGTGCCGAGGAGGGCGACCGCAGCGACGGCGAGAAGGCTACTGAAGAACTTCATGAGGGACGAGAGCGGGAGCGGACGAATGCTGGCAGTTGCTGCTGTCGAGGAGCTCGGTGTGGACCCAAGGACGACGGAGGAATACACAGCCATTTTTCTGTGTTATATACCTGCAGGGGGCACAAGGTACGGGGGCCGTGAGCGGTCGTGTATGACGCTCTCTTGAATCGCTCCTGAGACTGGGACAACGCCAGGCCGCCTTCAAGACGGAGGGCCTTGTTCTAGATACCACATGTCGTACTCTGTGACACGGTTCTTGACATACTGACATGGATCATGAATGGCGTTGCTATCTCTCATTGGGTCTTCACAACTTCTCGAACGTCGAGACGTAGAGCTGGAACGTTCGTTCGTACATGGGTAAGGAGCGCTGTAGCTTCGAAGACGGTGGGTTTCTTTATAGCGGGATCGCTGATCCATGCGTGCGGCTACATAGTCGCGCATGACTGTATTTCTCTCTCACCAGGCGGCCGCAATGGTACGCTCACTGTCAGCACGATAAATGCAGGTATCACGGATAAATTGAACTGACGGACACAATATGCTGCTCGTAGCGCTTCGAATGTGGAAGTAACTTGCAGTCGCTGGACTCCTGAATAGATCTCAAGGAACATCAACACTACACCACTGAATGCACTGAGCAAGCAAGACCATACCTCTCGCCGAAGAGAACGGTTCAGTGTCCCTCCGCCTTGAGCTCCCCGACGATCTTCAACAGCGCATCCCGCCGCATCGGGATCATCATCGCCTCCGCACCCTGCGCACTCGAGCTCACCACCAGCCCGTGGTCCCGGAACGAGTCGCCCAGGAGCGCACGCAGCGCCGTGTCGTTCGTCGCCACAAAGTTGTCCCGCGCCGCCGCGAACAGCCTGTCGTAGTCGTATGCTCCCTCTCCCGCTGCCACCGTGCCGCCGTCCTCCTTCTCCTTCTCCTTCTCCTTTGGGGCATCCGGGGCGGTCTCCATGACCTCCAGCTGCTTCGCGCCGAGGAGCACGAAGAGCTTCTTCGCCTTCTGCGTGACGCTCGCGAGCACGTGCCGCGCCGCCGTCTCGCTGACGAGCGCAGCTTGCCCCCCGCCCGCGCCCCCAGCGGTCCCGGCGGCGGCCGACGCGGCGGCCGTGCGCGCGCCCCGCAGCGCCGCCACCCCCGCGAGCGCCGTCGAGTCCGCGTACGCCAGCTCGAAGTCGTACGGGGCGAGCGTGGTGAGGTCGTGCCAGAGCCACGCGAATCCCCGGCGCGGGAGAACGCCGTCCGACTGCTCCGTCGGGCGCTGCGAGGGGGACGGGTCGGGCTTGCGCGCGAAGAGCTCCGAGAGCGACCAGCGCTGGGAGGCTGCGATGTGGTCGACGGAGGCCGCGATGTGGATGTGCGGGGCGAGTGCGAGCAGCGCCAACGCCGCCTTCGTCTTCGCCGCGCGGAAGGCGTTGCCCTCGACGTTGTGGATGATGACGTAGAGATGGGGGGCGTCGGCGGCCGAGAAGAACGCGTGTATCCGCTGTGTCTGTGCTTCCGCGCCCGTGGCTGCCAACGAGGCGTCGAGTACCCCAGGGATGTGCTCGATCGCCGCGAGGAGGTCTTTGAACGCGAAGCTTGGCTGGAAGCCGTTCGCGACGACGGCGTGTGCGCCGCTGCGCGCGAGATGCTGCGCAAATGCATTCAGGAACTCACGTTTCGAGCCGTACCCGTACATCAGCAGGTTGAACCCTTCGTCCAGCTCTGTCTTGAACCTCCGGAAGCACACTCTTCGCGTTAGTTCGTCCCGCCAGAGAACGCGCTCCTGCTCACGTGGATCTGCCTGCAGTTTTTGAAGTACTGAGGAGTATTCCTCGGGGGTGAGCGGGGGTACGAGTGCAGAGAAGACGTTCGAAGAGGTGCGCGAGGGTTTGGATGCCTGAGCAAAGTATGCGTCGAAGGACGTGTGTGTTGCAAAGCCAGGTGCTGGCTCATCGGGAGCAAGGTGCTCTTCGTCGTCCTCGTCAGAGAGATGTCGCCGACTGGGTGTGGCGGGTTCGCTGGTCCAGTCTGTCAGCTCCTCATCCTCGTCTCCATACGGCATGTCAGTGTCGTCCGAGAGCATAGTGAAAACGCGTGGTGGATCTGAGTCTGAGAACACAGTTATCAAGATGAGTAACTTGTACTTAGTGGTTGAGAGTCGAGAGATAGGCATGAAGACGCGCACCGAGTCTGCGTGTGCACGCCGGCTTCCTAAGGTAGCTTTGAGTACTTGCTATGTACAGCAAATTCCAGCACGAATTTCCGTTCCTGTTGGAAGAGTAACCTGTGGGTTGGGATGAGACGATATTCCGACAACGTTCAGGTCTTCTGAGCTGACTCGAGCCACGGAAGATATCACAGGCCCTAGACTAAGAGACGTGCCTTGCGCGTCGCCTGGACGATCCCTGTGAGTGTCGCGGTTACATCGTGGTCCAAATCCCCATATGGCTCATGTATTGTAGCGCAACATGCTAAAACATTCAAAATAAAATATTCCAGTCGTTCTCACCGGGGACAGTTACCCGTGTAACAGGTTGTTACATCCTTATCGCAGCGTAATCATTGACCAAACACGACTTTCCTTTGTCCAACTGTCTCATCACAAAGACACTTGAACTCTACCGCAGAAAGCCTGTCCCATGCTGGTTACATTTCAGATGTTGCATGTAACCAGCATGGGACCAAGATATTTCGTAGAGTGGCACGCGAGACACATTTGGCCAGTGAACCGAATGCGAACAGGATGTAACGCAGTATTATATCTCATGGTGCCCCCGGTGTCTGTGTTACATCCTGGATACATTCCAAATGTCGTGTGTAACCACGTAGATGTATCCAGGATGGAACACACTGACAAAGGAAAGCTGTATTTGGATCTCAATCACGCTATGATCACGATGTAACTACTCGTTACATTAGTCAATGCCCCGGTGTCGAGGACTTCGCTCCTCGCAAGTTCCGTGGTGGTCCGCGCGAGCAATTCCACGGCGAGCTCGAGGGCATTGTCCTCCGAGAGAAGATGGCGCGCGGGGCGACGCTGCCCGTCGCCTGCCCGAATCTCACTCGAGCGCGAGGTGTAAGACGCGACTTACCACCAGAGCGCTAGTGTGTCGGTGGGTGGTTAAACCGTGAACGTTTTTGCGAGGAGGAGGACGACGATTGTGGAAGGAGAGCAACCTGTTAAGCGCTCTGGGGGTCCGCATTTCTGTTCCCGCGCTTAGTAAGCCCTTGGCGCTTGCCAGCGCGCGGTTTGAACCTGTTTCCTAGTCCCATCTCACCCCTTCGAAGTCTCCATATGAAAAACGCGTCTTCTGTGGACGTGTTAGCGATATCCTCTGTAGTGGGACGCTACCATGCGGTTTGAATTGAGTCTAGCTGCGTGGGCCGCCCCCAGTGTTCCACAACGGTCTCTGGTGACTTGCTGGTGACCCATAGAACGGCCGCTGCGTTGTAGGACCGTCCTTCCCTCACGTCAATAGGTCCTTCATCGTCTGCCTAGGGGAGACAAAGCCGCTGCAGGTACCGTCTCGTAGTGTCGTCGTTTCACCGCTGATACGGTAAAGTAATCGTGCGGGAGGAATCGCCCTCAATTCATCTAGCATCGCGAATAAACGATCCGTTATGCGTTGCGCCCGGGGCGTAAGCGTGAATATCCTGAAGCACATGTCGTGGTGCGCGTTGACCCTACTTTTTTCGATAGAGCGCAAGTTCACATGTGTCCCATTTCGTAAGATGTAGACGAGATCCAGCAGTGGTCGTTGTGGAGACCGGGAAACTCACTCTGCTTCTTTCACATCCTCCATAGGCTCCTTCGTCTCCCTCGCGGCTTCCTCAGTACTCGCAGGCTCCTTGGCTTCGCCCTCTGCATCATCGCCAGCCTCCGCAGCCTCGGCGTCGCCTTCAGCATCGCCCTCTTTTGTGTCCTTGCTGCCAATGACGGTCGCGTTGAGCCTAGGCGCGAATCGCACGTCGTCAGGATCGCCAATCATGACAAAATGACAAGAGGGTACACACGTGAGTATGACATGCAGCTTCTCCTTCTCGCCGCCCTCCGGGTTGTCAAGCTCGACTGTGAACCGCTTGTTTCCCTTCCAGCCGTAGGAGCCGGTCCCGAACGTGGCTGGGACGAGCGTGCTGGTGCCGACAAAGCCAGGGTCCGTGGACGCGACGCTCACGGTGTCGTCGTCTGTCAGTGCCGGCGGGGTGTGGGTGATGTTGATATGGAGCGGCAGCGCGCGCGCCTTGAAGGCCGACGCAGCCAGATTCGCCTGTGTGGACGACGGCGGTCAGCGTTCGCGCTGTGGCTATGTGCGGCGACTCCATACGGACCTTTGGCCCCCTCTTGCCGCGACCACCGCGCGCAGCTTTCGGCGAAGCATCGGTCTTCGGAGCCTTCGCGCTCCGTGTGGTCGGACCAGCACCGTCGTCCTCAGCAGTGCGCTTCCTGGGTGCTGTATGGTCCATCTGACATTCAGCTTCACGTAGTAGCGTGCCAGGAGCCTAGAGGAAGGGTGGACTCACGCATGGCTCTGTGTGTTTGGAATGAGGAGGTGGTGGGAGAGGAGGAAAAGGGGATCGTGCGAAGAGAAAGGTGGGAGGATATTTGTATAGCGAGTCCAACATTTGGGCCACACTGCCACACAGCGAGTACCCCAGTCCTGTCGCTGAAAGGGGACCCCATGACAACCGCTCCCCGGCCATGACGTCACGCGTCAGGCGCTCAGACGCGTCGGTGGCAACAGGCGTCTCTATCCGGCGCTATTTACTCCTCGTGGCGGCCAGAAGTTGCGGCTTGGCACACCGGCACCTTGCCATAGCTTGCCATATGGCGACATGGTATTACCCGACACTCGGATATACGGTCTTTCAACCGCATTAAAATCACTGCCGCCCATGTCTCGATTGATGTCCTCTTAGGAGGCTCACCCCTGTACGCGTTCCAGCGCGAGCAGTGCCTGCTGCAGATCTGAACACTGAGTAAGCGGTATGAATATCCTTGCTGCTCTGATGCATTTACATCTTTACAAATACTCTGCAGATATATATCAGCCACTAGTACCCTCGACGATCCCCGACATAGACATCACTATCTCGTCTTCAGAACTCTCAGATGGCCGACCTCGCCTCCCCGTTTTTCCTTGCCAGCCTCCAATCCTCATTTCCACCTGCTTCGGACGGAACACCGCCCCATCTCTGGGCTATCGTCGCCGCAGTATCCTTCAGCGCCGCAAACGTCCCCGAAGCGGTCCCAATTGTGTTTAAACACGCGTTGGATGATCTGGACAGGAGACAGCAAACAGCGGGTACTCCGGAGAGTGTAGCTCGCAAAGAGCAGCTCACACTTGCCCGCAAGATACGAGAGGCCGTGCTGCAATCCGGTCTTCTCAGTGGCATGCCCAGGGTGAGTAAGACTGTTTTAGCATTCTCGTAAATAAGTTCTAGGGAGTAGCACGGGTATTACCCGTGACTACTTGAGGCATACTTCAAGATACTTACCCGTGCCTGTACCTGTACAAACCCGTACCCGTGGACTACGGTAACGGGTTTGCGCGGGTACGACCCCTCCCTCGCGGGTATGGGTATACTCCGTATCATTAAACAGACCTTCCCCATCTCGTTTGGTTCTGTCTGGTCTTGAATCTCTCGATCTACGCAACAACGCAATGGTCGGAAACCTGTGGCTCGTCCATTTCATTGTATACCCCCTTCCCATCGGACAGGCTCGGCGCGGCCCAAAGTCGACTATGGTGTCCTCCACAGTATCGTTCTCGTGCCACAAGGCGTCATACCATAGCTGCTCAGTCTCTGCTCAATAGTTATCATCAGTCCTGTCTATTTGCTCAATTTGCCGAAGCGCAGCGAGGCGGCTCTTGCACGCGGGTACGGGTATCCCAGCGGGTCTGCGCCGTACTACACGGTCGTAGTACATCATGTAGGCTCGTATCCATCTGTCGAGGTATCGCTCGCACCCATACCACGACAGATGGGTACGAGACCAACACTAGCATGGTGTAACTCGAGCGTATAGCGGCGCCGACACTCGAGGTTACAGCCGGGGCTGCTTGTCGAGACCGTTTCTTTCGGGGTCCGGGTGACGTCCGAGACGCTGCACAAGCTGACTGGTCAGCAGCGCATGTGGTCTGCGTGTGGGTTTCCTGACGGGTCTACGGGTCGCCTACCTGCCAACCCGTACCCGTACTCGCGCGGGTATACCCGTCCCGTGCTACTCCATACTTGCAATCCTCTTTCTCTTTCGACTTTAAGCAGTCCTTCAGTATACGAGAAAGCGAGCTGATCATTTCATTATCCGTACCAGGCTATTAACACTCTTGTAGCTCTACACGAAGCGATGCCTGAGCACCTTCGCGAATCGAAACCACTCCGGTAAGCTCTCTCCGCTACGTACATCACCTCACGCGGACCGACTGAGCCCACGACCACTTCGAACCCCACAGGGACACGAACAAACCGCCAGCAGCATGTGACAAGCGCGGCCACGAGCTCTTCGCAGCCGTCTACCGCGACAGCGCAGAGAACGTGCAGACCCTCCTCGACACAGCCTACCCAGATCTCGGTCCGTCTCTCCGAGTCTCTCGCCTCGTCCCATCTGACAGTCCTCACGGTACAGGCTGGTTCTGCACGACCGTCGGCTACGGCATGACCTACGGCGGCACGGACGTGCTTACGCTTGTCGAGCTCATCTACCTCATGGTTGCCGCGCTCGTCGCCGTCGACTCCCCGCGGCAGACCGCGTGGCACCTCGCGAACGCGCGCCACGGCGGGGCGTCGCTCGCCGAGGCGCGCGCGGTCCGCCGGTGCGCAATGGACGTCGCCAGTAAGGCTGGGGTCGTGTGGAAGACGGGTGTTCCGGACCTCGAAGAATGAGCGTTCGGCGGTAAGGAGGATGGAATTGTGAGGGGGGCATTGGGAGAGGCGAGCGGTGACAAAGGGATGTACTAGCGAGAGACGGCAGGCTGAGGGGAGTGGTCGTGGGGTAGATAACGGCTGGGCCAGGACATGCAGTCGGGGAGAACGGGAGGGTCAATAGACACAAGTGAAGGCCGGCGAAGGGACCGTGCGTGAGCACGCTCTGTCCCACGGTGAAACCACACACATCTTCAGAAGCGGGATGGACGTACCGCAGCACTCATGTGCGCGTGCTATGCAACCAGGCACGGCATATGCATGACGTCGAGCCTCGGACTCCGTATCACCGCATTGACGGCGAGCGCGAGTGTCGAACAGCGCCGCACAGTCCCCGAGGAGGTATAGATAACAAAGTTTCGCTCTTGAAGCGAGAATATTCGCGGCACATACTGCGGTCCTCGACGCTATAGTATGTGTGCATTTTTGTCAGAGTTCAAGTTGGTGGCGCGGAGATTGGTACACAAATGGCACGCACGATTAATAGCACTGGCCCTAGGCTCCCATCGCACAATGCTAGCTGCGGCGTCGAGAGCCCACTTATCGTCGAGTCTTGGAAGCACGAATAATCGCGCAGTCGCTATCGGAGGTATGCCTGGATCGACTGCTCCCGACCTCGGACCATGAGAGAGGTTACGACACTACGCAATGCGTTCCGCAAAGCGCGATCCGGATCGGCTGGGAGCACAAACTATGTTTTATCGCCAGCCAATCCATAGGGAGCAACGACCCCCTCAATCGACGGGGAAGACACGTCCGGGGCGAGGCACTTGTGACGACGTCCGTGGGGCGAGAACATCGTTCGCCGCGGGAATCGCAACAGCAGCAGCTGGGACAAGCGCGATGTGCGGCGCGAGTGAGGCACCGTCTGCGCATCGTGGTGGGATGGAGAGCTTTGCATCCGGCCTATTAGGATTGAGCAGCCGGCATTACGGGGAGCCCAACCTAATCAGCAGCCCGCCCAGATAACCTTGAGCTTGTTGGACGGCGGTATTGAACGCCTTCTCTTCGCGGCTTGGCGCCAGAGATGCACCGAACTGGGGCTGGGACGCCTAGCCGGACATGGGGTGATCATTACGAGGCAGTGGGCGTGAGAGTGTCAACACAGCGACGTCAGCGAACGACGTACTAAGTCCCAGCTGAACCGTGTGCGCACGACGTAAGTCAAGAGGACGCTTGAATGTCACCGAGACGAGCGAGCCGCGGGGCGGGAGCTTGATTGAGCACATCTGCTGGAGCTTGTACTGTGGTGGTGGTTGGGGGTGGCAGCACGTCACCATGAGATAGCTAGGGTGTTCTCATCGACCATGTAACCAGGTGACGGTGGCAGCGGAGCAAGCCCGGCCTGAGGAGGCTCACTAAGACGTCTTCAAGGAGGGGGCCTGCCAAGAGTATGGCCTGAGAGTATGAAGCTGCTCGTTGTTGGTTCAAGAGCGGTATCGATGGACGTCGGAGGTAGGACAAACGCGATTGCAACTATTCTCGGTGCGAGACTCGGAAGCCCTGCATGCGTGCACTTAAGATTTCCGAGGCGCTGCAGGGGACGGGAAGTCAGAAGTTCGTTCTTCTGCGTTCCCTGTTAGTAAGAGACGCCCCCTCATTCCACACATGACAGACCTTGATCACAGTGCCCTATAGTAGCTGATGGACCATCTGTCGGATGTCGGATGTGCGCGCCATCTCGAGGTCCTTGTGATGCCACTAGACTCCCCTAGGCAGATACTATTCATGAGTGTTATTGCGGAGAGTAGACGTGTCTGCAAGATGGTGGCCACTATGGAGCGTGGAGCGTGTGTAACGGCGAACGTTCGCTCGAAGACAGTCGCCTAGGTTTTTGGTGAAACAGAGTCTGACTAGTTCTTCTTCGAAGGTGCCCACGCGTGTGGATGGCAAAGGTCATGAGGTATTCCTTCAAGCCCAGAGAGAAGCTGGAGAGCGTGGTTTGAGGGGGTGGCATCAATCTATGTTTAATTCCAAGTGCGCACGTACCTGACTGAGTTCGTCTCGCAGCCTCTTGCAGCCGATCCAAACAAGAACTCCCAAAATCACAGCTGTGGTGCGCCATACGCACAGAACTTTGCGACATTCTGCATTTAACACTAGGCGCAAGCGTTGAGCGTTGAGCGACCGAAGAGCATAGCACGCACATAGGAGATGCAGCACTTACGGACTGGGCTGACGATAGACAAGGATGAGCGCAATGTACAATCTTACACCGATCGCTCCAGGATCGCTCAAGCCGTCCTTAATCATTACCAGCAGCGTGCCACTCAGCTGCAAGTGGCAGAGAATATATGGTCGCACAATTTGCTTCTGGATTCGTGGAGATTTGGGGGGAGAACTATGGTCTGTCATGGTGGGAGGAGGAGGAGGAGGAGGAGCAAGGGTGAGGGAGACGCGTATCACACAGCCAAATTTGTCACCGCTTCAGGCGTTTATGTGTCGGTCCGCCGAGCCGTGCGAACTACAGGTCGGACGTATTCGTGCAGCATTCGCAGTGGCTCTTCTTGTGCGCCGTCACCAGGCCGTCACCGTTCACCGGCACCTTTCGGGGTACTTGGTGCCTCAAGCTTGCGCAATATTGCATCAGATCGTGTATGTAGGCTTGAAAATCAAGGCAAGTGCGCATGCTGATACCGGTCTATCGCTTTCACAGACTAATACAGGCTAGATCGTCACCCATTCCCGACCACTGGACACTTAGGCATGCAACTCCTCATGTTCGAGATTATTTGAATTTAATGACTTCTCGCCATCGTGTAGTGCCGGCGCGCATCCAATACTGCCTCATCTCTTGCATCACGACTGGTCAGGGGCGATAGGTTGGCATTCGAAATTTTGACAAGACTGGTCCTATCAGGCAACATGCCCAGGCTAGTAGATTCTGCCCACATTGTGGGGGATATGCGCCTCCGATGTATATCCGCCGTCCAAGGGCTTCTGAAAAGCTAGACTCTCCCTCCTCCTGCCTGGTGCTCGAGATAAAGCAGCCAACTAAGTTTCAGCGTCAGTAACAAGTTCTTGGACGCTTGTGGGACGCTGCCGACGAGGCGGTACGTGCAACTTCGGACATCTCCCTATTTCGTATCACTAATTCTTCAGCTCTATCAGCGCACACCACACGATAGGGGACTCGATAGCCACCCATAATGTCGCCGCCTAGCAGCGCGCATGCCGCTGATACGGTTTCGAGTGCGTTTGAACAGATAATCTGGCCACACAAACACCTTCCCGTCAAATCGCCGGCAGCGCTGCGTATAGCTTGGACCCCCGTTTGTCGCGCCCAGCACCGCGTCATTGTGCGCCTTCCCGTCTACCCTACAGGAGTGCAACCGAGGCCGCTATATAAAATGGGCTTCCGATTCTTCCGTCCGTCGGGAACTGCACTTCCACTGCCTGCTGTCGTCCCGCTTCTGCTCTTATCCCTTTCGCTTTCCTTCAAGTTCGCCGTCAGCTTCTCCTTTAGTCAACATGTATTCTCGTTTCGTCCTCTTCTTCGTTGCCCTCATGGCCCTTGCGCTCCTCGCTACCGCCAACCCTCTCCCGGTTAACAACGACGGCGTCCTCGTCAAGAAAGCGCTCAAGCAGTACGACATGCGCCGCGCTGCTGCTGAAAAGCGTGAGGACTACAAGCCGAAGCCCTCCAAGTGAGTATTTTGCAGAGCCTTGGAGAGTTCCTCCAACTCACGACCTCGTCACTAGGCACTGGCGTGCTGCCGAGCCGGAGCCTACCTTCGGTAAACGTGAGGACTACAAGCCCAAGCCGTCCAAGTGAGTATGCTTCCCACCACTGTGTCCTTCAGACACTGTCTGACTATCGGTGCCTCGTGCAGGCACTGGCGTGCCGCCGAGCCTGCCCCCACGTACGGCAAGCGCGAGGAGTACAAGCCCAAGCCGTCCAAGTACGCTTCCCCGCGCTGACTACCGCTCCTGACGACTCACGAGCCCCCGCTCTCATCTAGGCACTGGCGCCGTACTGCCGAGCCCGCCCCCACGGACTGAAGGACGTGCATGAGGTTGCACCGTCACCTGTCCCCACTAGGTATGTCTCCTCTCTTCTTTCGCTGCCATACTCGGAGAACCAACCACAACAGCTCACAGCACCCGGTTACAGATGTTCTTATGCTCTGCCCGTTTCCCGACTGTTTCGTTCCGTTCGATAACGCCCTAGAGTCCCACGGAATCCATCAAAGACACAAACGACGAACATGAATTCTCTGTGCGGAGTGATAGGCAGTCTTCAGTATTCCATCCAAATGAGAGCGCGAGGACTTGGAGGGCTCGCCAATGCTCCCTGCTCGGTCACTCGTTCCTCTGCCATCCACGCTTCTCGGCCCGCCGCCTCCGCTGTATATATAGCTCTGTCATTCTTGTCGACTTGACGTATATTCGGACGTTCTTCTGCAGGTAGTTGTTCGACGTACGCCAGACAGTACTTGTCACATTGTTGACATTGTCGGACGTACATATGCTGAGCAGCCACAGCAACGTGGGTACCCTCATCAGACGAGCTTCTCACGCTTTATCGCATCTCTGTGCGTCCGGACTCCGCATGAAAGCTACTGCACTCACTGAGGATATCAGCTGGTAGACTTCAACTCAGCATGATCCACTCGCCGGCGGTAAGTTGACCGTACTATGCCAATTAGTACACCATGGGTGCTTGGAATGCTTAGATTCGGTCTAAGGAATAGGCTTTCTCTCGTGATACTGATCATGACGGTACCATAGCCAAGTGTGCGACTAGTAGTTGTCACTAGTACCTTCACTGAAAGCCTTGAACCTCTTGACTTAAGTTGTCAAGCTTAGCTTTGGATTGCCAGTCAGCCGAACGCGACCACGTGCAAGAATCAGGGAAGCGGCGCCTATCGTCAACTACTGCGTCAAGTTGAACCTTCAGGCTACGGTCTACCGCCAGCACTGGCAAGCGACGCAACTTGAATGTCTCTCTCAAACCCACGATCCAAAGGTGTATGATCATTAGCATTCGATGAGAGCTCTCTCTGCGACATTGCCACTTTATTCGAAATCTCTACGAACCGGCTGCGGGTTCCGACTCAGCTGAGTGTCCAACTTTCAAGTGACGACTCAGCCACTGGAGCGTCGTCTCAGGAGATGTGTACGACTGCGACTAACCATAACGATATCTTAGGACAGCTTTCCAACGACCAAGAGTTTTTTAGAGCTCGTTTGCAAGATTCTGGCCGAACTCAGTATGGAGTGCCAGTGCATCAGGTGAGCAACTTGCAATTAAGATTGATTGACAACGTTTCCTAAAAGCCGACTTATACTGAAAGCAGACTCTGAACGTATGAATATGCCACGGGCATGAACTGCACCAGTTCAAGATCATTGTACGGGTATGGCTCGAGTTCTTTGATGAATCTGCTCAGCATCTCGCGCGCACACGGCGTCGTCGCGAACGGCCTCCAGCTGAGGTTCGCGTTCAAGGACCTCCTCCCTCGCGTCGATCGAGCACATTCCTAGGGTACTCGACGCCTCGTCGGTAGTCACGGGAGCGGAAACTCAGACACAGCGGATACCGTTCTTCTCGACCGCCGGCACCCCACCTTTATACATCATCATTCACAACGTCGAGGGAAACGGCTTTCGCGCCGCGAAGACGAAGGCGGCGTTGGCACTCCCCCCGCGCAACCAAATCGTCTCCTCCCAGCGCTGTTCGCTTTCGGAGCTTTTCGCGAGCAAGCCCGACCCGTCCCCTCGCTCTCCCTCCTAACAGAGCGCACCCGGGGCCGACGGCGTGCTCCCGCGACGGGGATTTCCATAACTCTGGCACGGCCTTACCACGCTTTCCCCGTATGACTTCGAGCTGGCATATACGGACCCGACGACGCTCGCGGGGTGGCGGTCTTTTGACACGATACATGCAAGCCTCACCAACAGGCTCCAAGTCCCTGCAATATATATGACACAGTATGACGGACGGTTGTGTGCTCCTCCGTCGTCCTTTGGTCCCACACCAAGCTTTCCGCCAGCAACAGTACCGCTCACACTCTCGTCCCTCATGAAGCTCTTCAGCAGCCTTCTCGCCGTCGCTGGAGTTGCCCCCTTCGGCGTGACCAGCACAATGGGGCTCCCGTCCCCGGGCCTTTTCCCCCCTCTGACGAGCCCGGCGACCATCATCAGCCAGCTGGAGGCGTTCGCCGCGCAGTCCCGCGCACTGCAGGCCTCCGTGGCCCAGCTGGACGAGTCCAACTTCCTCTTGCAGGGCCAGGTGCGTGGCACGGTGGCGCAGCTCTTTCCGGGTCCCTGTGCTGACGAAGGGCCGTACATCCCTGATGCGTAGATCATCACCCAGAGCATCGATAACATCACCGACGCGGTCGGTGTGTTCTTGGACAACGTCGGCGGCGGCGTGAGTGCTATTCTTCGCTGCTGGAGCGGCCGCCCCTTGACTTGCAGGCTTCGCTGATGTGCGGACTCCGGGTGCAGCCGCCCTTCGACGACGATGCAGCTCAGCAGATCGTCTCGGCCTTGGGCGACTTCGCCGACGCGAACTCGTACGTCGCTTCGCGCAGTCTAACGGTATCGCATGTGCACCGCCGTTGACGGCTTCTTGACGGCGCGTTTAGGGCCCTGATGTTCACGGTCATCGAGAAGCATGTACGTCCCCTGTCCGCCAGTGTACACTCATCGGCGTGCCGTTCATAGCGCGTTCTCCGAACAGACCCTCGCGGCCGCGTTCCAGGCCAAGGGCCCCATCTCGGAAGCGCTGTCGCGCTCGGAGAGTGTCTTCGACGTGAGTATCTTCGTCTGTTCGTCTGTAATACCAGATCCGCGGCTGACTCCCGACCCCCAAACAGCGCATCAAGGGTACGTTCGACCGCGTCATGGAGACCGCGAAGGAGTTGTACCAGAAGGTGAGTACCTCCTGACTTCCTTTGTGCGCGCTGTGCGCGTCGTACTGACTCGACGGTATTTCTGCAGATCCGTATGTCAATTGGCGTCTCGATCAGGCATACCATCGACGTGTATTCTCAGTAAGCATTAGGCTGTCGGGTCGGAGGGTTTGTTTACGGTCGACCCGCGGTTCGGAGTGGGTTGGCTTCAGGTGGTTAGGCGTCCTTCTGAGTTTGTGATCTGTTGGGGCATCACCGTACCTCGTACTTGACTCGTGCTTGCTTTTTGAATTGTGTTGCTCCCTGTTAGTGTTGTATCGGACGACGCGAGTTTGAATAACTACTGGTACCTAGTATCCGGCGACGCGATCACGTGCCAAGACAGAAAACCAGCCAGACTCTCCAGACGCTGGCGCGGCTGCTGTCACTGCTCGGACTCCTCACACCATGATCATGATCGATTGATCATCGACGCAAAGCTCGGCTGATGTCTATTGCTCCTGACGATGTGGACTTAGGCACGATTGGCTTTGGAAGACAAGTGTCTCTCCGACATCATGATGGCCACCATTGCCTTTACAATCCAGCCAAGTTCACTAAGAATCCGTGAGTTTTGTCGTCGTCTAAGGTGATGTGCCGGATGCATGCAAGCCGGGGAGAAATGGAAGAAAGTGGTGACGAAGAACGCGACAGAGGCCGTTGTCGCACGCGATGCACAGGCGCAGTCCGTTGACTTTCCGAGTAGACGACTTCAAGTTCTGGACAGAGCGCCCTATGAGTGCTGGCAATTTCACCCCTTTGCGTTTGACAAACAGCTAATGTGTTTCTTTAGCGTATGACTTGCATGGCGGCCATGATATCTCATTGCCACTGTCGCATTTGTGCGAATCCTATCACCTGTCATACGCTGTACGACCACGGCCGACCATCACGACATCAATACAGAGCGGGTTGTCGGCGACCAAGAGTGTTCGAGAACTCGTCTGCAGAATTCGGTAGGACTTCAAAGCATGGAGTGCTCGCCGCGACTCGACTCCCACGGGGACCTTCCCCTCTCCCGTCATTCGGATCCTTCCCCAATTTGCGATGAATGTCTTCGGACTTCACGGGGCCGGAGAGGATTCTTGATGTCACACACCCATTTCACCGCAGACATTCCTCATTACGCTGTCAGTCGTAACGCTGGGACGGACGCGCACGACAGACTCGGACCACTCGACGCCCGCAGATGATCAATGATTGGTTGAGTCTGCCATCGCGGCGCTCTCCTCCGCCAGTTCTCCAGGATTCACGTCGGAAGCGTACCAACCACGGGCTCCTCACGTCGGTCTGTTCGGGCAGGATATCCAAGTGCATCAGCAGATGTGCGAAAAGCTTAGAAGCTTACCGCACTTATTGAGATTTGGCTGCTTCTGCCATGATCAGCCCACTGCATTGCTGCATGTCGTCAGATTGGGTCGAAACTTGGTACAAACATGGCCAAGCATGATGCGGTTCTGTGTGCAAAGTTTCGCGATGAGCGGTCAAGATGGCGCGGAGTCACAGATGGTTCATTGTTGGGGAGAGAAAAGCGGTATTTAAGCTGCGATAAGTGCGCTTACTGATTAACACCTTATCTACGCTTATTTGGCTGAAATAAGCGCCACTAAGCGCAATAAGCTTTTCGCGGGTCTGCTGATGTGCGTTCAGTACCGCCCAGCCTCTGAATTGCGTTCGCTTACAAAGCGCGGGCTAGTATGGGACTAGCTATTGCAACGCACTCCGCGCCGGATGACTTCGAACCTGTCACTGCTCGCCGACACCGTGCTACTGTTGCGTTCCGCTAGCGTCATTATCGTGTTCAGGTTGCCCTACGCGCTTCAAGCTTCCCAACCCAGGACATCAGTCTCGCTCGCACTCCCGGTATGCGACATGGTGCAACCTCGCCCGAGCGTTTGTCCCTCTGTCCCTGCTCTATAAAACCTGCCTACACTTGACTCTAGCTCCCCATCCCACCTTCGTCTTCAACTCACTCCCAGGTCCTGGTTGACCCTTCGATTCTCTCAACTTCACTTCCTTCGCTTTCAGCTCTTCGTCTCATCGCCGCTGCGCAGCGTTCTCCACCCTCACCTTACGTTCACACCCAGCTCCAGCCATGAAGTTCTTCAGCAACATCCTCGCCGTCGCCTCTGTCGTCCTCGTCGGCGTCCTCGCCGTCGTCGCGCACCCCGCGCCGCGTGCGGCGAAGACCTCCCCGCAGGACGTCGAGAACGCGATCCAGATGGTGACCACGATGTCGAGCACGCTGCAGACCTCGGTCGCGAAGCTCGACATCGTGACGTTCCCTCTCCAGGGAGGGGTACGTTCTCTTCCTCATGCCTCAAGAGACTATCCTTTAACTGTTCCCTAATGTGGCACATGTGACAGATCATTGCTAGCGGGCTCGGGAACATCACGAACACGGTCGGGCAATTCACGGCGACTCTGAGCGGGGTGGGTTCATACTTGGCTCTGAGAAGCTTTGCGGTAGCTAACAGTGCAACAAATTCCTGCTGTAGCCTCCCTTCCCCGACGACGCCGCTGTAGCCATTGTCGACGTGCTGACGACCTTCGTCAGGGTTCACCAGCACGTCCCTCTTCCCTCTTCCCCGTAGCTCTCGTACTAATCGTGATTTTTCATGCAGGCTCCTTTTGTCCACGATCATCGGCAAACATGTGAGTCTACAGATGTGACTCTTGTGATCCTCGCATTCGTTCTTGCTAACACGAGATTGCCCCACAGTCCCTTGCATCGATGTTCTTCCTGACGGCGCCCATTGCCGATGCTCTGCGGGCCATTGAGAGTGTCGTCGACGTGAGTCCCGAGTTTCCATCAGTTGATTGATTCTACGCCTTTTCTCACCGACGCCGATATGCCAGAGTTTCGCTTTTGCCCTCATCGACCTCATCCCAACCCAGAGCGGCCCTGCGAATGCGCAGATCAACGCCTTGTCTGCCACGTTCAAGCAGGCGGACAACGCGTACGCGAACTGAGCTGGAGGACATGTTCTTGTTATGGACAAGCTCGGTGAAGGAGAGATTGATGTGGAAACGCTCGCGCCGTTGAACAATGCGGTGTAGCTTGCTGTTGCGGTACTGTCACAATATACTGCCGTCGGCGTTTGAGACGTCGTCAGCGAGACGGCGGCGCGCCGACACGTGCTCGCGAGCATGATGCAGAAGGCGAAGAAGCTCTTCGTGCTCCTCGGCGTGAAGCAGCTGGAGGTCATGGAGACCGCCTCGGATGCACCCAAGGACAAGGAGAAGGACGGCGGCGGCGCGGTGGCAGCGGGAGAGAGCGCATACGACTACAACAGGCTGTTCACGACGGCGCGGGACAACTTTGTGGCGACGAACGACACGGCGCTACGTGCGCTCCTGGGCAACTCGTTCCGGGACCACGGGCTGGTGGTGAGCTCAAGGCGGATGGACACTGAACCGTTCTCTTCGGCGAGAGGTACTATGGTCTATGCTTGCTCAGTGCGTTCAGTGGTGTAGTGTTGATGTTCCTTTAGATCTATTCAGTCTGGCCAGCGACTGCAAGTTACTTCCATATTCGAAGCGCTATGAGCAGCATATTTGTCCGTTCAATTCATCTGTGATGCCTGTAGTTATCATTACCGGCACGACCTGTACGCCAGGTGTTAGCTAAGTGAGTAACTTGCAATTACAATTGATAACGTTTCCCGAAAGCCGACTTACCCTGTAACAGAGGCTGAACGGCCACGGATGTGAATTACACCAGTATAAGATCAGCATTTGCCGAGCATCTCGCGCGCATGGGCGCACACGCCGTCGTTGCCATCGGCTTCCAGTCGATGTTCTCCTTCAACTTACACCTCATCCTGGCTGCGATCGAACGTATCCCCGGTGTACCCGACCCCAGAAGCCCAGTCACGCGGATACACGTGTTCTTCTCGACCGCCGCCTCCCCATTTGTACATCATCATCCACAATCACGACGGGCAAGGACCATTAATGTCGGAAATTGGAGAGACATGTATCGTTTCCTTTGTTCACGTGCGCGCTGAGGCCCGAAAACGAGGAAACGATAGGTATACACAACTGTCCCACTAATTTCCTCAAGTAGGGGAAAGAACCTTTGCCCGTCGTGAATGTCGAGGGAAACACCTCCCATGCAGCGCAGACGAAGGCGGCGTTGGCACTTTCCCCGCGCATCCACAGCGCCGTCTCCCAGCTCTGTTCGCTTTCGGAGCTCTTCGCGCGCAAGCCCGACTCATCTCCCTCGCTCTCCCTCCTATCAGAGCGCACTCGGATGGCGTGCTCCCGCGACGGGGATCTCCGTGGAGGCTCTGGCACGACCTCCCCATGCTCGCCTCGCATGACTTCGAGCTGCCTCACCGATGAGATCCGAGTCCCTGCAGGATATATAACACACAGACGGCTGTCTGCTCCACCATCATCCTTGGGTACCACACCAAGCTCCTCGACAACAACCGTACTAGCAGCCCCCCGCTCCCACTCTCGTCCCTCATGAAGTTATTCAGCAACATTCTCGCCATCGCCTCTGTCGTCCTCGTCGGCGTTCTCGCCGTCGTCGCGCACCCCGAGCCCTCATCCCAGGCGGCAAAGACCTCCCCGCACGACGTCGAGAAGGCGATCGGGACGGTGACCACGTTGTCGAGCAAACTGCAGGCCTCGGTCGCGAAGCTCGACGTCTCGACGTTCCCTCGCCAGGGAGCGGTACGCGCTCTTTCTTGTGCCTCCTCAAGAGACATTCCTCTAACTATACCCTGATGTGGCTTGTGTGACAGATCATTGCTAGCGGGCTCGGGAACATCACGGACACGGTCAGACAGTTCACGGCGACTCTGGGCGGGGTGGGTCCCTACTTGGCTTTGAGAAGCTTTGAGGTAGCTCACAGTGCAACGGATTCCTACTATAGCCTCCCTTCTCCGACAACGACGCTAAGGATGTTGTTGAAGTACTGAAGACCTTCGTCGAGGTTCACCAGCACGTCCTTCCTCCCTCTTCTCCGTAGCTCTCGTACTGACCGTGATTTTTCATGCAGGCTCCTTCTGTCCACGATCATCGGCAAACACGTGAGTCTCCAGATGAGACTCTTGTGGTCCTCGCATACGTCCTTGCTAACACGCGATTGCTCCACAGTCCCTTGCAGCGAGGTTCTTCCTGACGGCGCCCATTGCCCATGCTCTGCGGGTTATTGAAAGTGTCGTCGACGTGAGTCGCGAGTTTTCATCAGTTGATTCTACGCCTTTTCTCACTGACGACGATATGCCAGACCTTCGCTTTTGCTCTCATCGGCCTCATCCCGACCGAGAGCGACCCTGCGAACATGCAGTTCAAAGCCTTGTCTGACACGTTCAAGGAGGCGGACGAAGTGTACGCGAACAAATGAGCTGGAGGACATGTTCTGGTTTTGGACCATTTTGGTCTTCGAAGGTCTTGAACAGTACAGTGTGCGTAGATTGAAGTTGTTCACGGCGGTATTGTCACAATATACTGCCGTCGGCGTTTGAAATCTGCTGACACAGTGAGGACCGAGTGTGATGAGACCGTCTGTTCAATGTCGACTCTCGCGAGTCGTTCCAAGTCACGAAGCCATGTTGGACACTCGGACAGGACAAAAATCTGAATTGGCAGTATTAAGTTGACTCTAGCCTGAGATATAAATCATCAGTACTAGTAGTCTACCAGTACTGTTCCCGTTCGCAGGCCCTACGATTGCGTTACCGTACGGCCCACTTATTTCACTGTTAAGTAGCTTTCAAATCCATCAAAATTCCCTGCAGTAGATACACTTTGAGCGCACTTTGACTATTACAAGTACTTCAAGTTCATCTCCCATAAAACCGGATCGATACTATCCCGTACGTGTGTTGTAGCTGGATCAGGATGACAAAAAGAAAGGGTTTGTGAAGGGCACGGGCCATCCGCGCGAACAGACGACGCGTCCTGATCTCCTAAGACTAACTCGGCACGCCCTGCAGGTTGCGGAATTGCTTCCCTGGCCAGTCAAGGGCGTATTATACCAGGTCAATCCACTCCTTACGGAACGGGAGACTCCAAGTAACCAAGTTTTCTGGAGGGGACGGTCTTGAACCAGCGCACAGACGACTTAATCCGTTGGAGCTTTAGACCACCTCACATTCCCGGTTTAGGGCCATTACAGCCACTACACCATTGTACCATGACCTTAATGATTATGCATATGAGTCTATCAATACCACCCTTCCGTTTCGAAGCTACTAAATGCCCCCGGCCCGTTCGGAAACCTGTTCCCCGCACGCTCCTCCGCCCACAGCCACGACTTCGCCATGACTCGCTTAGTTTGGACACGTTCGTCCTCCCTTCGCGCTGGTTCAGATAAACAGAACACCGGGAAAGCATACTTGCTCTCTTGCTACCACCATGTCTCTCCTTCTCAGCCCCGTCGTCGAGATCTATAGGCTCGTTCTCCAACCAGTCGCCCCATTCACCTGGTTCGGCGTGCAGCTCAGCACCCTCGACGTCCTCGCCGCCTTGCGCCTCTGCGTTGCGCTCAGACAGATCCGCGAGAAGCTTCGGAGCGACCATGCGCTGAAGCTCAAGACCGTCACCGCGAGCGAGAAGGAGAAACCGGCACTCCCGGAGATCGAGCAGCGGTCGTTCGTGCGCGATGCAGCCGCGGCCCTGCTCGTGGTGTATGGAGGAGAGGCAGTCGCAGGTTCGTGTCTCCTCACCTTATCGCTTAACTACGAGACACTGGACAGAGATCTGAACTCGCCTGGCAGCCCCGGCCCTGGCCATTCCGCCATCGTTTATGTACTCCGGTGTTGTCCCGGTGTTTTACACCGCGATGCAGGCCATCGTGGAGAAGCTTCCCTGGGTGCCGACCCCCTCGTACGAGACGGAGATGCCACTCGCGGTGTGGGACGCCTTCAGCCGTGCATACCTCCTCTGCAACCTCATCCCGCCCATGGTCACCAAGCACGCATCCCCGGCCATCAACAGCAGCCCATGGACACTCCTCCTCACCTCCCTCGTGAGTTCCGTGCATCTACGCTGTAACTGACGCTTATCGTGCCATCCTCAGATGACCGCGAACGGTGGTTTCTTCTTCACCAACCTCTTCTCGTTCTTCCAGCCTTACGCACTCACGCTCACGACCCCGACCGAGTTCCTGCCGTATGGCTGGACGACGACCGATCTCTGGTGTGCGCCACTCATCACCGGACTCTACGCGTTCCTCACGCACGCGCAACCCTTCTGGGCGGACGCACACACCGTCGCCCTGGGATGGTTGGGGACCGCGAGCGAGACGGAGAAGATTGCGGCCGTTGACCCCGAGACCGCGCGTGCCGTGTGTGTCCTCGTCCTTGCCACTTTGTTCACTAGCAGAGCGGCCAAGAACTTTGGTTCAGTGGCGGCGAGGCAGAAGACGAAAGTGCAGTAGAAGCTTGCGGAATAGAACAACTACGTGTATCTAACGACGTGGCACGACCTGCCATATCTATGTGTCCTACGAATGTAGTGAGTCCTCATTCGCTGTCGATCACAGGCGCTATTTCTGAAATAAGCCATCACTGACAGAACGAAGTGTTAGCTACTAGTTGATGGGGAATGTTGAAATCGAAGTTCCGCTTCGCCCGTGAAGCAGGATGTTGTCCAGCGCCGCACTCGTTCGTCTCGGAATAGAGGTCGCGACGTCCAGACCTTCGGTCACCTCGTCGTCTAGCTCCTACGGCCTCGGCGCGCACGCGGCAGTCGTCGCCACCGTGAGCCCGCCCGCGTATGCGCAGGCGATAAGTTAACGTTTGTCCGAAACATCCACTGTGCCGCAGAAAGCTAGTCTATGGTCCCCCCATGCAACTCTCACACAGCCAGGATTCTTGACGTATTTGTGCGCATGTCTTTGTGTGCTCATAATCAAGCTTAAGTCCTCGCTGAGAAGAGAGAACGATTCAACGCCGAAATTGTCGCCATCTAGAAGAAGCGCAGAAGGTGCGTGCGCCATGCTAAACTCCTTGAAGTTGGAGTGCTGCTCTTCATAGCCCTGTCAGTGCATGACAGACCGTGACTTACGCCGTGCTGGTCGGACCGTCCGAACCCTTCCCGAACGGCCTGAGAAGGGCACTGTAGAGCTGAATGATTGAATGCCTAGAGCGCTGGACTGGGGCGATCTCGCGTTTGTCAAGCTGCGCGGCGGGTACGGGCAGTCGTCGGGTACGGGCAGTCGTGTAAGTACGACTGTACCTAACAGTCGAACTTTCGTGGGACCGTGCTTCATAGGCCTCCTCTGGGCCTCTACTTAGCCGGTCGCACGGACAATCGGGCGGAGAAAGCGGGTGTAATAAAAGGTAACATTCCGACGCTGTCGACTAGTTACCCACAACTCCAGGCTCCAACGCACCGTCGCTTCGAGTTGGGGGGCGAATCCACGACGGAGGGATGAGGGAATAATACCACGTAGCGTTTGCGTAGCCTAGATCAATGTACAGCGCTAACTCAAGCTGGTTCACGTGATCTGTAGTGTGGGCCCCCTCAACTCTCAGCGACGGCTGCCACCAAACACATACAAATATACGGAGCACGGCCAGAGGACGCCCAGACGACCTCCATTCGGTCAACTGTAAACATTATCGGTTAACGAATATATGAATATTGTCTGAATATTGTTCTCAAGCGATAGTACGCGTCGTGTTCTCCACTAACGCGTATGTCTACAGGTACCTCGGGCGACTTGCCTGATGTCTCCGAGATCAGGAGGAGGACTCTAGAGGTATTCCGACGAAGGCCATGTCTTTGGCAGTGTCAAGTTGCTCGAGCTCTTCTCAAAGGAGAGCAGGATATCATCTGCATATCCGCCACTGGGTCCGGCAAGACTCTTACGTTCTGGATGCCACTCCTTTTCCGTCCAACAGGAATCCAAGTTGTTATCACTCCGCTTAATATCCTTGGCACACAGAACAAGAAGCAACTAGAAGAAGTCGGTATAGAAGCACTCGCTATCTCGGGTGAAACAGCCACACCAGAGATCTTCCAGGTACGACACACTACTACGTAATGATACTAACATCTTTAACCTTCCTCCCCGGATTGTAGGCGGCCAGCCAGATGAAGCATGGTGTTGTCATCATCAGTCCCGAGATCGCATTCAGGCACAAACTATCTACCGAGTGCTTATGGAGGAACTCGTCTCTCACCTCGCGCATCATCAGCTGCATATGGGACGAGGTACATTGTGTCGTAGCATGGGGCTCCTTCCGGCCTGATTTGGCAGAGGCTGGGCGGCTGAGGAACCTCCTACCGGCCCGCACTCCATACTACATGCCATCTGCCACGCTCGCACAACCAATGCGCAATCAGGTCGTTGACACGCTGCAGGCCCGCAAAGACCGTCTCCTCCTCATTCAACGCTCGAATGACAGACCGAATGTGTACCTGTGCGTCCGCAAGATCAGGCACGCACTAGCAAGTTTCAAGGATCTCGCATTTCTGATCCCCGACGACTGGACACCACAGAATCACCGACAATTTCTGATATTCTTCGACAATATCGAAGACTCCGTGAGCGCTGCAGAGATGCTTCGCGAGCGGTTACCACAGGAGCACCGCAGGCGAATCGTCTGGTTCAATTCTGACAACACCCCCCATTTCCGGGAGGAGGCAACTACCGAGTTTCGAGACCACGAACTTTACGGTCTATTTTGCACTGACTCGTTCGGCATGGTGAGTGTGAATCAGACATAATGTGGAGCTGTCACTGACTTAGCCACAGGGAGTTGATATACCTGACATCGAAGTCGTTGTCCAATGGCGAGTGACATGCAACATGGACACTCTCTGGCAGCGGATCGGCCGTGCTGGGCGCAAGCCTGGCACGGAATCAATTGCAATTCTATTCGCTGAGGCAAAATACTTTGACGATGAAGCCGCTGCTGCCAAAGGGCGCGCAGAGAAGCGTAAGGAAGCTAATGCAGAGAAAGCCACAAGGAAGGAGCTGGGAAAGCGGAAGCGTAACTTGGCCTCCGGTGACTCGGAGGGGCAACCTACCGGTGGGCGTGGTGGAAAAAGGGCCAGGACTAGTACCAACACCACTGCGGTTGGAACGGACATTGTGATGGGCGCCGGAGTCAGTGCTGAGACTCCCGGTGCTCCTCCTCCCGGTGAGAACACCACTGCGGCGCACACTGACTCGATTATGGCGGCACCGGCTCCTTCCATCATGTCCGAGTATGAGATGCTTCGGGTGTCATATGCCCGTGCTCGTGAGGATAGTAGTACTACTAGCTCGGGTGCGAACACTTCAGCACCTCGAGGGAAGAAGGGAGTTCCGAAGACACAATCCGATATTGCACCCGAGCTCGACAACTTCATTAATGCAGGCTCTCGCTCTTGCCAGTGCTACCGGAAAACTATCATTGCGTATTATGGAACCGATAAAGTAGGCGAGTATTGCTTCTAGACCATCTATTCTACCGCAGGCTTACAGGGGGCTGACATACTGTTTATAGCGCCCGATGATTGCGCCCCGGAAGGCTGCGCCCGTTGCCAAGTGCCGGCGTCCACCGTATGCTGCAGCCTTTGCTCCCCCGATCATCCCATCTTCGCCTTCCTTCCGCTGCTCTCTGCTCCTACCGCTAAGAATCTGCCCGCTACTCGTGCATCTAAGGTCACGACCAAGTACGCTATGGCTACAATCGACAACGACTTTCATGCTGCCCTGCACGACTATCGCCGCGAGAAGATGCGCCAGCTGTACGGCCAGCAACTTCTCAACAGGCTAGGGCCGAGTATGATCCTAGGCAACGAGCAGCTAAAGCGCATATTGGACTGTGCCCATGCCCACAAGCTTGCCTCAATAGAAGACCTGGTCCGGGAGACGAAGTGGGTTGGTGCGAAGGAGTTTGGGAAGGATGTGTTGGAGCTTATTGAACAGTGCGTTCAAGGTTGGCTGCTATTCAAGTCTACATGTTTCTAACTCCCGACAGATACTATCCCAAGCCTGCCCCCGCAGCACAGACCTCGGGGACTTCAGGTACGCTCACATCGTCGTCTTCCACCAGGCGTATCGCCGGCCCACGCAAGTGCAGCGCATGTAGCAGCGAAGAACACATCAGTCAGTACTACACATAGTCTATCCCGATGCTGTAAGTGCTGAATCTTGTACCAGGGTCGAGTCCGAAGTGTCCGAAGTACCATGACTGGCTCGTCATGAAAGGGAACCGTACCACACAACACACACAACCCACCACCCCCGCTGCCGCCGCTGTCACCCATGCCCCACTCCCGATTGCCATTCCCCAACCGGTAGAGCCAATTCCGCAGCCGTCCGGCTCGTCTTCGTCCACAAATACACAGTACTGGGACTCGTTCTTTGGAGATCGCAGTCAGTACACGCGGCGTGTATGGCAACCGGCTACTGGTAGTAAGTCATCTCACTTTTGTATCAGAAACCCTCAGTGCTCAGGTCATTCATCGATAGTTCCTCCGCATCCTCTTCAATCTCTTCCTCTTCCTCAGCTCCCCACGCCGTCTCAACCTCCCCCCCATCCCGGCCACTCTGAAGCCCTTCCGCCACCCCCGAAGCCTCGCCCGAGACCACGGGTGCCCGCTGCTTCCTCTTCGAGTGCTCAATCATGAGTGTCTCAGTTCCCATCGCGATAGCGTCCCCAATTTGGTAGTGTGCCTTTCTTTTGGCCTTGTAGTCGTTCGGAGATGTCGTAGTGTCTTGAGCCCCATCCGCACTGTCTTTCTTGGGATATATGATAGCATTCAGCGCTGCCGTTAACGTCGCCCGCATGTCTTTCTGGGCATGTGAAGTCGTGAGTCCCGGCAACTTCAAGTTCCGCTCCATATTGCTATGGCTACTTCGATAGAGGAGGACGAGTACTGATTCGAGGAGAATTAGATCTTTTGTGCGTCCTGATCCTTCGCCGCCGTACATTGACTTGATAAAGAGGTTCAGGAGCTCGACTACCCAGTCGACAGCCCGAAAGGCATGAGGTTTGCCGGTGGGATTAACGAGAATGTTGTATCTAATAGCGCGTCTGGTATGTGATCAGCATGTAAGTACAATGGTTCGCTCTAATACGACACATGTTACTAACCTGAGACCCTCCGGGTATATAAAATAAAGAGCGTGCATGAACTGCAACGTTCTGATAGCGTACTTATGCTTTCCTGCTGCACGGAAGAGCATCAGGGAAACTGATTACAGCGTCTATTTCCCGTAGCAGCACAGCTCTTCAAGTAGCGAGTGTAGCACTATGTAGCGCTTCCATACTGTCACTGCCGCACTATAGCGTACCATTGCCTTGCTCTCCCGACTGTCTCGACTTGTGTGAATGCTCTGCACACTCACGCGCCCATTTACCGTAACGATCAGCAATGAGTCATTCAGAGTCGGCCTGAGTCGGCGGGTTCAGGCCTCGGATCTCCCCGACGATTTCGAACTCCGCTCCAAAATATTTTTCGACCGCTCGACTTGAAGTCTTGAGCTTTTGAACCGAACGTTTTGCGGCCTTTTCTCTCTCCCCCCATCAAGTTCGCTCACGCCTCCTCACACTTGCTCTACTCCTCCGAGTCCCCTCTTGGTCATACGTGAGATCTATTCCCCTCAGTGTTCATGTTGTTTTTCACTGACCGCATTCAGGCCTTAGTATCAGTAATAGGCTTCCTCACCGACACCCCCTTTGGCCTGGTCCTCACCGGAGGAACCTTGCCCATGGATTGAAGGTGAGCAAGTCGCAGATCAAAGTAAGCATACCCGCCACACCAACATGAACTCCGAATGCCCAGAACCCGGGCCATACGAGCACCTCCGAGCCAACATGAACTGCGCGCACAGTCCTACCTCAGGTATATTGGCACGAGGTAGGACACACATACCCATCTCACTTGCATATCTAACTGTTGGTTACAGCATATCCAACTGAGTCGTGTACTGCAAGTGTGGGGAAGCACATGTATATCAAGCTGTGTACTTAGGTCGGTCAACAGCGGTCTGCACGCACCAGACGAGTCGTACTGACTCCCTCCCCTGCATTAATAGCGTCCGGCGCCGCGCCCGCTTCTGCCGCTGTCGTCCGGTGTGTCGCCGCTACGGAACACGACCATACCGAGCACCTACCCGGTGGCAGGTGAGCACGTCCGCATCTGCAATGGTGGCAGCACACGAGATCGCAGCTTGTCCACGAAGTGCGATGCGGGTCGTCCAACTCTGGCCCCTCCCGGCCGCCTCTGTCGCCAGCCCAGCCCGAGTCCGATGGCGGACGTCTCCACCCCCGTTTGATCAGCGTGAGCGGGGGTGGGTTGTGCGATATGTGCCGGGCTCGACACGGCCTGTGCGGAGAGACGTGTCGTCGGGGCCACGGCGGTCAGTATAGTACATACTCGAGTACTTGCCGTCGTACGGTTTCTGCCGTCCGCTGTAGTAGCCTATATGCATGTAACAGTAGTTACTAGAATAAGTATAATCTGTTCCTAGTACAACTAGCTGGCGCGTGAGTCAATATCGGGTTCTTCCATATCAAGCATGCTCTGGTGCGCTATGGTAGAGTGCTATAGAATTACAAGGGGGAGCTACCGTCTGCTACTGTAGAGCGGGGGACGCTACGCCGCTACAGACGCCATAGAGCGTCTGTAGCTCCGGATAGCGTCCAAAAGTTTCCCTGATGAGTGGGATCCACTCGAGAAGGAGTGTCTCAAAGCGTCCAATGTCGCCCTCGTTCAACGCGTAGGTGAGTTCTTCATATAGGAGGAGATAGTTATGGGTACGCAGTGTGTTCTCTCGGACTTCATCTCGTGCTGCGGCTGCCAGTTCCAATTTGTATAGGTCGACACCATACCCCTCGACGTAGTGTTGTGTGAGATAGTCTGCGATCTCCTGGATTTCAGACAAGGACGGCTGTGACTTAGCCCATTCCTCCAAGCTTGTCTTCCCTGTTCTCTTCTTCACCTCCACCTGCCATGCATCAAGCCGAAGAACCGCGCCAACGTGTTGGATAAGCTCGTGTTGCTGACGAAACTTTGCATTGAAGACAAGCCGTGAGCTTTCTTTCGGTCGTAGTCTGCCTGCAATCTTCATGAAACTTGTATCGTCGCTCCTCGCGCCATTCGGAATGACCAACAACCGCCATATTGCATCGGCAGCTGCCATTTTGAAGTGGAACAGACCCATCGCAGGAATAACTGAGTTGAGGCGATCAAGTGGGGACCGTTCAACCGAACGTCTACGAAGTGCAGAAGACATCCGTTCGTAGGTCCCGAGATCTCCGTAAATGATAGTGACGAACTCTTCAAGGTTAGTGAATGGCTCTCCCGAGTACTTGCTACTTTCTCGAGGGTCACCAACACCAGCCTGAGAGTACATGTTGTGTATAGCATCAATGTTTCCACCGACGGTAGCTGGATTGATGTCCATGGCACGGAGAGGGACTTGGTGGAGTTTGACGACAGGGATGGCTTCAACAGGTTTGGGATTAGGTAGATCCCGAGCACAGTGGGCAAAGGAGGTAGGACCGTACTTGACAAGGGTTTGGATGAACATCCACGACCGGTACTCGGCTTGATGCGTCCCTTCGGGATGTAGGGTATAGAGGAGCTTCATAGTAGCAGCGGGATCGAATGGTCTAGGATCAGTAGCCTCAAGATTCAGCTCAGATCTATTCCATAGCAAACGGGAACATTTGAGGTCCTCAAGCGTTACACCGTGCTCGAGGCGTAGTAGTGTTCCCGATGTCAGGTGGAGGAGGCCACGCTCAGAGTCATGTCCGTCGATTGTTGCAATCAGGGTCTGAAGTAGGACATCAAAGTTGTCGTAAGCGTAGGATGTGAGGAGTGTCCGTCCGAGAGCCTCGATGTCGAGATAGCTTTGTGTAGAGAGGGATTTGATAGCACGGCGTATTGTGGTAAGAGAGATGGAGATGCCGATGCGAGAGAGCACCTTGATCACTTTGTCGGGTGTGTTACATGCATGTAAGAAAACCCCCATAACACTTTGAAAGGCATTGCATTGAGGATCGACAGATTGCATTGCAATGCTTATGATCACGGCCGTCTTCTGCCATTCCCATAGACATACAGTCAGTGTACGTATTCATAATCAAGTGTTGATCACGTACTATGCGCACAAACCCTTTCTGTGACGTTCTTCTGCCCTTGGCATCGGCAACATCTGATAGATCCACCCCAAGTGCTTCCCACAGGTCATCATCAGAATCTGATTCCACATCCCGCGGCTCTTGTTGATCGGTCGGCACATCGGAGCTACCTAGAATATGCTGTATCATATCGCACACCTCGGGGGCCAGCTGGTACATCTTGGTGATCATGTCCTCCAGCTGAAAGTCTCGAATCTGATCGGGATGTGTGTGAGCGGCCCCAAAACGCCATCCATTCTCCTCATCAACAAGCTGCTGAATAGCCTGTGCATACTCCTGGCACTTGAGATTGTGAGCCCATCGCGATAGGCGCACTTTTGAGTGCTTGTTGAAGTGGTAGAGTGCGGAAGCAATAGAAGGGGTATCCTCGATCAGATCGCGCAGGAGTGGGTTGTTCAAGTCATGATACTGTTGTAAGACATATTGGATGAGATGTGATAAACGTATATTCGCCTGCTGTAGTTGATTCAAGATGTTCTGCAGTGTGTGGGCATCCATAGCGTAGTGGTATCAAATAGAGCGCGCAGCGTTGAGTATTGTGGCCGTATATGGAACTCTCGCCTGCAGATATTACTGCAGACGCCGAACAAATACACCTTCCTAATGGGGAGGGTGATGAGCGCTTCCTGCCGTGCTCCGTATATTTGTATGTGTTTGGTGGCAGC
Organism: Daedaleopsis sinensis; assembly: GCA_033807695.1. Lineage (NCBI taxonomy): Eukaryota > Fungi > Basidiomycota > Agaricomycetes > Polyporales > Polyporaceae > Daedaleopsis > Daedaleopsis sinensis. The sequence goes on from CM066301.1 coordinate 984,830, forward strand.
CGTCGCTGAGAGTTGAGAGGCCCACACTATAGATCACGTGAATAAGTTTGAATTGGCGCTTTGTGTAATCTAGGTTACGTGTACGCTACTAGATATTATCTCCATCCCCTCCGTCGTGGATTCGGCCTCCCAACTCGAAGCGACGGTGCGTTGGAGCCTGCCACAACTCACGCCATCTTCACAAGCAGTCTAAGCCGCGGCATGTGCTCCAGTGCGGTCGAGATCGATAGCATATGTTTGATGCGGGATGCTGTCGGTTGGCTAGTGCTATCATGCGTATGGATCGTCGGCGGCCCCCTCTGTTCACGACATTACAGATGTGCACTCGCGTGCTATGAAGAGGCGTGGCGTATTTTGTCACAGGCCCTGGGACATGGGCACGGTGCAACGGCTCCCTGTCAGGGAGCCATCAGCTGCGTATGATCTCCACATACCCGACTGTCTAGAGGCCGGAATGCATACCGTGAGGTCCCGCTAAGTACGTGCTCTGAGCTCAGCTTGGATCTGAAGCGCGTATGAACGTCTGGTCCGGTCGGGAGAAATATTGCCAATACTGCCAGTACCACGGTGCAGCGTCGGTGCTCTGAGTCGGTCCACGGTATGGACTGCCCGTAGAGTCCGGACCATGCCCCGCGACCCGCCTCGACGTCTGAAGGTATGCATATAAGCAGTTGTCACAGCGCAGGGAGATGCTCATCGTCATCCACAGCGTTCTCTTCTACACCCCACACCACACTCCTACACAAGAGTCGCCTCTCCGGCTCCTACACTCTTAACCATGCTCTTCGGCACGAAGTCTCTTATTGTCCTCGCCACCGCCCTCGGTGCGCTCACCCAGACGGCCTGCGCTGTCCCCATCGTGGAGAAGCGCGACATCTGGTCGCCCCCGTTGACCTACCCCCATGCGGGCACGGTCTGGTACACCAACCAGAGGCACAACGTCACCTGGTGAGCACCCTTTCAGCCCTCCAGGGACCAGTCGTCTCTCCATCCCCCCTAGTGGCTAACTCTCCCGTGTCTGCGTCTGCAGGGACATCAGCAACCCCCCGAAGAACATCACGAACACGGTCGGCAAGATTCTGCTCCGCAAGGGCGGTCAGGTCACGCCCGGTGAGTCCTCAGCGACGTATGCTTGGAGCTCCTTGTTTTGCAGAGCACTGACGTCGCTCGTGCCAGTCGTCGTTGCGAACGGCTTCCCGATCACCTCGGGACGCGTCGAGGTCCCCGTCCCGTCAGTCATAAGCGGGAACGACTACCAGCTCGTCTGTACGTGTCTATTGCCATTCTTTTCTCTGTGACTCGCTCCGTGCTGACGACAGACATCTTGCAGTGGTGGGCGACTCGGGCAACGTCGGCCCTGTGTTCACCATAATCGAGGCGTGAGCGTCGTGCTACGTCTCTTGGAGACCTCGCGTTTCCTGGAGCGAGCGGAGGCTCCGCGCCGTAGACCCGTACCTATCGATGGACTGGTGTGCGATGCGGACACGGTCATAACGACACGGACAATGATACGGACTGATCTTGAACTTTGAATCACGAACTGTTGTAACGTACTACTCTTACACGGCCTCAGGCTGTTAAGTTCATTTCCAGACATACACCATGCCTCAGAAAGGTTGTCTAAGGTCCCACCCATGCAACTCTCACAGGCAGCCAGGATGTTCAACGTCTCCATGTGCGCATGTCTCTGTGCGTATATCAAGAATAAGTACCAGATATGAAGCCTGAGAGCACGATGATGCTACGCTGGATGATTAAAGGTAGCTAGAATGATGAAGCCGTTACTGACAAAACGAGGTGCTAGCTACTATTAAGTGAGGAATGTTGAAATCGAAGTTGCGCTTCGCCCGTGACACCGCGGCATCCATAGCAGGGTGTTGTCCAGTGCGGTACTCGTCCCAGTCTCGGAACAGAGGCTGCCATGTCCAGATCTTCCCGTCTCCGCGCACGTACTTCCCTGGGACGGCGATCGTCTGCTCTCCAGGCATGCAGCGCAGGGGGAACCCGCCGTTGATGCTATCCATGAAGAAGTCGACCATGTCTTGCAGGATCGTCAGGCGTACTTGCGGCGGGAACTCGCACGGCGAGGGCTCCCACAGCGGGAAGAACTGCATAGTGCAGCTGCTGACGCCGTGCACATAGTACACGATCGTGAGCAATCCGAGGAACCCAGGGGTGTCTTGGTGCGCCCGCTCCGTCTCTTCGCGGTACGCGGCCAGGCTCGTCCACGACGCGGTCTCGGCGCGGATGTGCTCGTCGAGGTCCTCGATTGATTGCTCGGAGACGGCGAACTTGGCGGCGGGGTCGTGCACGTGCAACTTGCGCGTAGACGTGCAGCGGAGCCGCATGACCATGAACCCGGCGGGCTGGACGGCGGCGGACTTGTTCGCGAGCTGGGTGTCGCGGTAGATGTTGCTGAGCATCCGCGCGCTGCCGTTCAGCGCGTATATGTGGGCGGTGAGAAACTCGTTGAGGTCGCGTCTGAACGTGTTTGCGGACGAGTACCCGAACGGCGTGACTTCGACATCGGCATCGAGCCCCTTGCTGTGGCATACGGATCTATGTAGGCAGAGCCGCGGCAGGTCAGTACTCGGACATCCTATAAGTGACAGACGCACACTGCGCCTTTTTTGCACGGTTGTAGTTGCTCACTTGTGATCTGACCATGCGCTCCGTTGGCACTGCCTGCTGCAGTACAAGGCAACGGAGCATCCTGAGCATTTTCTCAGCTTCTCGGAGGGGTTTGTTTCCGGCTTGAAGCACTTGTTGCAGCGTCGAAGAGGATCTCCGCCAGTGAGACGTGAATTATGGAAGGAGTCCATACTAGGGAAAGCAGCGAAGGATTTAAATCGAAAAGATGAAGTAGACACTAGTGGTGGACGCAAGCAAAACACAGGGTGCACGGCAAGCCAAGAGGTGTGATACAGATCCCGGTCGTGTCACATTTGTTCCAAGCCTTAGGCCTTAGGCCTTAGCGCTCGGCGCTTCAGTTGGCGGCAGGCACTGAGGGACCTTCCTCCTCACAAAAATATAGTGGCTTTTACTGGCTGAACAAGTGCGGATGATGCCGTATGTACAATTTTTCTCGTATGTACAAGTTTTCAAAACCTACAAGCATGGTAGTTTCCGTAGCTGATCCTGATAGAACGATGACAGTTAATTTTCTTTATCCAAGCAGTGGCATGCAAGCCTACCAGTGAGGTCCGTGCAGATGTTAGTGAGGAGACATCATAGGTTAACTACACGATTGATACTCACCTCATATCAGTAGAGATCGCAATCCCTGAAAACGGCTGCCACAGGGCGGAGCAATTGATCCTCCGGGGTGACCAGCTCGAGCAGCGTACACGCTCGCTCCCAATCCCACTCGATCTCTTCCCACTTCCACTTCCTCCCCACCTTCTTATATCGCCCGACGGACGGGTCACGCGTCTTGGAGAGATCCGGGGCGTGCAGCACAAGGCCGTCATTGAGTGCGCCCCGGCATAGATCCATCATCGCGCTCCAAACGCACTGAGCGGCAACGATGTCCAATTGGCTTTCGCTGTGGTGTCGCAAGCGATAGACAGGGTATTGATATTGAATGTGAACTGTACGCTGCGGCTTGCTGTCCCCCAAAGACACCCAGAAGAGGACAGGGATAACCCCCGCGAATGTCTTCTCTTTGTCATTGATGTCCGGGTGTTCGTGGTGCATGGGGATCCTCCGTAGAGCACTTGCCCAGTGGCACGCGTCCTGGGCTTCTTCGATGGTCGCCTGGAGGGGAGCTGCAAGTTGTTCCGCCGAGAGTATCTGGGGAAAGCTTTGCAAGTAGAAGGCTTTGGAGGGGTTTCCGCCGTGGTTGACTTCGTTGGGCGAGAGGCGGAAGAGAACGGCGTGTGAGGTCGCCAGGCACTTGTCTACGCCCTCTCCGCTGAGGATCAACGAAGCGTTCGTGAGGTACGACACAGCGTAGTCGTGAATCTGTGCCCAATTCTTAACAGCGTCGCCGATAGCGATGGGAGCCGCAGGTGGCTCGCCCTCGACGGAGCCGAGAGCATCTGGACTGGTCCTACACAGTGGTCTTTCGTCGGATACCAAGCATGAGTTGTCAGAAGTGGTAGATGCAGATCACTGAGAAAAAGACAACCCACTTGTGATTCGGCCAATCGGCCTTCTGGCACTCCTTGCTACAGTACTGCACCACTCGACAGCCGCCGCATCGCTTCATGTTGCCCGCCTTAAGCTTCGGCTTTTGGAAACCGTGTTTGTAACAATGATTGCATCTTTCGTTGCTACCAAGGTAGGCAGCGGGGCCGCATTCGACGTCGTTTGAGCCTTGGGACTGGGCACACATAGTGGCTTGAAGTAATGGTGTGAGAGAAGCGTACCACTGCCATGAGGCCTGGTAAGTACATATGTAACGCTTAGCGCGATGTCGGACGATTAATCGATGATAAACAAGTCGGTCTACGCGAGTCACGAGTAGAAGTGAAGAGCGCTTGTGTTGTACGTATTCTTAAAGTGCTTTGGAGTGTGTATGCATATGTAGCGAGCTATCCTCTCTGACATGCTAACTAGTACTATAGTAGATTCTGGCCGACAGTAAAGATCCAACATGTCTACCACGCGTGGCGACCAAGCAAGCGCTCACTCGGTACGCCCTGAGCGCTGTTGAATACGCACGAAATCCTCGATGGAGTCTGGGTGCGTCGCGGAAATCCTCTCCCGAGCGTGCTTGTTCTCTGGGGTACAGGGAGGGTTGACAAAGAGCGCAGCGCTCTCCTTGAGCCTGCCTAAGAACTCACGGCTGGGCATGCCACAGAACTGGAAGACGACGAGCTCTGGGCGGAACTTCAACAAGTCGTACGTCTCCTCGTCTGTACATGTCTCCTCATCTTTCCCCGCTGATGGCGATCGGCGGCCGGCGCAGAGTAACGCAGCTGCCTCTCGGATCTAGAGAGCGGATTGACTGAGTTGAGTAGCCAAATCTAGGGGAGTCGGGAGGAAGAACGCACGTCTTCCGGAAGCGCCTTCCAGCCGTCGCGGGTCATTGCTAGTTCAGTCCGATGTGCGTAGTACTTGCCGCAGTAGCGCCACTGGCCCTGACGTCCCAGAGCATTGACAAGGTGAAAGGGGCCGGTGTGGTCGAGCAGCGGGCACTCAGCTGTGAGCACCCAACCGAAACCGTGAGTGCCAGGGTAGGTAGACTCGATGCCGGGAGCGTTCATGCTATTCATCCAGAAGACGGGGAGCTTGAGATTGTTGGGACCGTCGAGACCGTCGGGCTAGTGATCGCACAGTGTGAGCGGGGAGTGCCAAAGAAGATAGACCACTGACATCAGCATAGTAGTCCATGTCGTAGAAGCTCTTCGGATCATGATGGGTCAAGCCGAGACTTTTGAAACAATGACGGAGAGCAACGTCGACGTATGTGGAGTTGCTCGGGAGATTCGCGGGCACATAGTGGAGGAGCAATGCGATCTCCCGTGCCAGCGCAGCGTCAATTTCACCGAGATCCAGTTCCCATCCTTCGACTCGCTGGCGGGCAGTGCGGAACTGAGCGGTAGTGGGGCCCCGGCGCGGAGCAGTGCGGGGACAAAGCCAGAAGTTGCGGTACAACGCAGGGCTTTCTTTCGCACTACGGAGAGGAGTCGTCGTAGGCGTCTTCTTCGTCGGCGTCGTCGTAGCCTCCTGTTTGCAAGGCGATGAATGGGTGGGCTGCTGAGAGGCGTTGCGGCCGCAGCAGGGAGTGCGATTGGGGGTCCGGTTTGGAGTCCGGTCGGCCATGGGACACAAAGGATGGCGATATGCGGGCTGGAAATTACCCCCGATTCTTTATATGACTGATTTTGCAGAGAGTCAGCGGCTGACAGGTAGCTATAGGTCATTGGAGGCTGGCGGTACTCTTGGTGTCTGATCCAGATTCCAGAACGGCATATCCTGGTATCACCCCTGGCATTATAGTTGCGGTAGGCGAGTAGCGAGAGTAAGGCCCATGCATTAAGCCTTGTCACGTACAATGTTATAATAATGCGAATCAGTGAAGACATCTGAACGCATTCATCCTTCGTGTTTCTTGCTTCAGTCGTATATGGCTGGTGTGCAATGCTAGGTAGCCTGGATCAAGGAATATTGAACGAAACATCGTCGAGAACTCGATGTAACGGGTCTTCGAGATGGTTTGACGAAGTTGAACGCAGTAGTGGCCACTGGCAGATAGCATGAGAGTAGATACTAGACTGTAGCAGAAGAGAAAGACATCAGCTGGAGTGCATTGTCGCCGTCGGAGTCAAGTCCGCAGCGCTCAGCGGCGGGCCGCTGTGGCTGACGACGTTGAGCGCTCTCCACGCGCTCCCCTCCATCTCATGTACCACCACTACTCCGATTGCTGCCTTATGCTTTGACCCAGAAATCAACGGCTCGACACTAGCATTTCTGGAAAGCTTGGTGCTGTGGCTAACTTGCGCTCTGGACTCAAGATGAACCAAGTTCTACGACTGGGATGCTTCCTCGTTACTCTGCTATGTTCTCTTCCTGTGTCTGCAGTGTGGCCATTTCCACCCAAACGATTCAGCGGAAATGGTCTTCTCAGTGCAGGTTCTATGGGTGTTGACCTGGAAATGAGGGTGATCGCATTCGGAGATTTCAACGGGGATCAGTTGTGAGTGCTCATGACTATATCTATACCTTGGGTTCGAGGTTGTCGTGTAGAGCCAGAAATGCTCCAACCTCTCTCCGGGCGCGGGCTTGGGGGCAGGCTTGTGCATAGTGGTGTGCGGAAAGGGATCAGAGTGCCGTGTAAATCAATGGCATACGGATTTGTGCGAGAGCAGACCTCGGCCACTGTGGGCTGCGGCGCAGGGAACGTTGCTGCACCGCCGACCAGAGAGGCGTACAATTACGCGTCTTCCGCACGGCAGGCAATCCCGACATTTCTGCCCAAGAAAAGTCAGTGAAAAGGCGCGAGTTGCGGTTAAGTACCTGTTCTCTTTCACGTGACTAGAATGGCAAAAAGCCGTCGAAAACTTGCCGTTTTCGAGAGAAAAGGTGACCACGAGAACCGCCTTTTCGTTGGCAGAAAATGGGAGGAGAGCTTGGTTATCGTCTAGCACGCGTAATTTACACGTGCCACTGGAGTGGCAAGGGCGCGGACGACACATCTCGACTCTGGGCCGGAATCGTTGCGTAAACCTTTGTTCTGACCCCCCCTCCCTAATTGTAGCCTAGACCTCTTGGCGTTGGGCCCCGACCATCAGACGCTATATATCTACCTCTGGGACCATGGTGAGCCTGAAGTCGTTCATGGGTACCGTGCACTATTGACTGGCTTTAGAGGGTTACACCTTCAAGAACTCTGCGTCGTTCCGACATCCCGAGACGGTCTTCAACATAATTCCCGGTGACTTCACCCAGGATGGAAGGCTGGACCTTCTCGTCTACAGCCAGTCCACAAGGTCAAATGAACTGTCTGTCGCTCTATACCCTGCGCTACCTCAAGGGGGCTTCGGTGAGCCTCGGTAGTTTACGTTGTAGACTCGATTCTCATGGCGCGACAGACTTCAACAACCGCATTGCCGCTCCGGCCTCTGGTCTCTCTCAACCTATACCAATGGACATGAATGGCGACTTGAAGATTGATCTCTTCGGCATCCCATCGTCGGAGTCGTCTTCTTCGCCATTCAAGGTTTGGAGAAACGTCTGGAACGAGTCGACTCCCGACTCCAACCTGTTCAGCATGTACATTCCGCCGAGTCATACTAACTCCCTGGTCTGCGTGACTAATATCTTGCACAGTGGCGACCCCAAATTCAAAGGGACACAATGCACGCTTGCGAATCCGCATAGTAATGCTGCAGTGGACCTGAATGGAGACTGTCTTGCAGGTGAGTATGAAGTGAGTTGTCGACCGTAGCCGGTGTTCTGACTCGCCTGGTTCGCTATTAGACATGTTCCTCGTGTGCGAGGATCGAAGTTCTGGGTCCAAGTACTTCCAGATCTGGGTCAACGACAAGGAGAATGGTTTTGTAATGGCGCAACAAAGTCCTCTGCCCAGCGGTACCCAGTCGGTCTCTTTTGCGGATATAGGTAAGGGCGTCACGCAGTGCGGCAGCATCATGCATCAGTATCGTTCTCATCGCTGGTACGAACAGACCGTGATGGTACCCTTGACATGCTCTTCGTGAGCTGCTCGTCAGTCTCGTCCACCGGTATCGGGACGTCGTGCTCGATCAACATAGCCTACAACAAGCAGCTCCCCCTCTGCCGGTCTTCTACGCAGCCGAGTGTGGTGAATGGGAGGCGTGTCTGCCGACCGCCAGACGATCTCTGTACCCCCGATCCTGACTTCAAGTTTGACCTCGGCGCACGCGCAGACAATGACGTGAGTGCCCGTTCTTGCGTATGGCGGGTCTCAACGAAACTCATATCTCGTCAGGCGTTCGTCCGGATGCCCCTCACAGATCTGTTCTCGCCTACGTCCGACTCTCCGTTGGCGCCGGGTCTGCTCGTCATGGACACGACGCAGAGTCCACCAGTGCCTGTACCCATCAAGCTCGGGGATGTCAACCAAGACGGATTTCCCGATATTCTCGCCGTTGTTGCATCTGGCAGTACATCATACAGGTCTCGCACGCCCTACATGATCCTCTCTGTGCCATGCGGGAAGGGTGTTGCCGGCTGCACTAGTAACGGTAGTGGCAGGCGCGGCTGGCATATCGTCAAGAAGGATGCTGATCCCCTGTTGGCTGTCACGGACGCGCGTTCTGTGGCGCTCTTGGACATGGACGAAGATGTAAGCTGTGTACGCATACGTCTGCTGCATGTCTAACCATCATCACCTTGCACAGGGCACGTTAGATATCATGGTGCAGCGGACTGGCAATGACGGCCGGGGCAACGTTCTCTTCGTTCAGAACAATTTCTACTACGACGCTTTCTTCCTGAAGGCTATTGGTGAGCTTGGCAGACTCATGCATGGCACTTTGCTAACCAAGTGCACAGTTCTGAACGGAGCCTGTGGCAGCGGGACATGTTCTGCAGCCGATGGGGTCGCCAAGTATCACGTATGTCCACATTGACATTGATTCTCCCCCTCTCGCTAACCGGTCTCACAGCCGTACGGAGTGAGCTATTCCGGAGCGACTTACAAGTACACCGTCTTGGATACTTCTGGCCGGCGGTCTGCCGCACAAGGTCAGCGTCTTCCTGCTTCGCTGAGCTCCGGCTGATCCCCTCGCGATATAGTGGGACAGCTGCCACAGGCGGCGTATCAGTCCCTCCTCACGCCGTACGTCTACTTCGGCCTCGGCCGCACGAACAACTACATCGAGAACCTCTTTGTCGGCTCCACGAAGCACACTGACCAACACTATATCAATATGGAGGGGGTCATCCCGAATTCTAAGGTCGTTATCATCCCGCCTGTCGAGGGCGATGCGTGGAGGAGAGAGCTGTATCTCCGTCCGGGAGAGTGGATACCCTGGGTCACAGTGGCGGTCGTCGTTGCCCTGATAATCCTCGCCATTATCGTGCTGGTGCTTCACCTGAACGAGAAGGTGTGTTGTTCGCTCTGTTTGCAAATATGTAGACGCCTGCTAACCATTCATAACGTGACAGCGAGAAGACGAGCTTGAGAGGAGACGAGCGTCCCACCACATCAACTTCGACGCGCTATAGTCTAGAGACATCGCCACTGGCTTCGTGTTGTACATGCATCTACTCTACCTCGAGCACACTGTATATTATATTCGCCACCCCGATACAAAACGACCCGTCATGAAGCATGAAGCTTAACCGCAGTGCGCAACCACTAGTTCAAAAGCACCCACACCGCCCCCGCCTTCTCGACCCTGCCCTCCCCAACGAGCTTGCCCAAGTGCAGCTCCACGCTATGCGCCGCAGGGGCCCACAGGTCCTTCGGGTACTTCGCGTAGATGGTCGCGACGATCGCCTCGGTCGTCCACCCGTCCGCGCTCGCGCCCTGCACGTCATCGCGGACGGGCTGCCGGAGCACGCGCACGATCTGCTCCTCGCGGTCGACGCGGTGCTTCAGGTACGTCGTCACCTTCGCGAGGCCGTCCGCGACGACGGGCCCGTGCCCGGGGTACACGGTCTCGTACGAGTGCGTGTGCGTGTGCGTCGTCCCGTCCCCGTCTCCGTCCCCGTCGTCCCCGTGCCCTCCGTTCTGGGCGAACTCGATCATCTTCTTCAGGCTCGCCATGTACGGCCCGAGCTCCTCGAAGACGGCGGTGCCGTGCCCGAGGACGGTGTCGGCCGTGAAGAGCGCGCGGTCGGGCGGGTAGTGGATGCAGAGCGAGTCCGCGGTGTGCCCGGGCGTGTGGATGATGCGCAGGACCGCGTCGGCGGCGGGCGCGCTGGGGGCCGTGACCGGGAGGGTTTCTCCGTCAGAGAGGTCGTGGACAGCGCCGCCGCCCGGGCTGGGGGTGTACGAGTCCGCGGGGAGCGACTCGAGTAGGGCGGCGATACGCGCGTCCGGGGTCGGGAGGGGGATCTTGTAGATCCGCGGGGGCTTGTATGGGGAGGCCGGGGCGGGGGTCTGCTCGTCCCATAGCCGGCGGAGGAGGGCGAGGACGGAGGGGAGGCCGTGGGTGTGGTCGTGGTGCTTATGGGTCAGGATGATGTCGGATATGTGCTGTTCGCCTGCTTTGAACTCCCTCGTGTTATCGGAGAGCGCGTCCTCGAGCTGTGGGACATACTCTTCCTTGCCCTCGCCGGTGTCGATGAGGATATAGGGGTTGTGCTCGCCGATGAGATATGTATTGGTTCCTGCCGGAGAGTGAGATGAGGCGGGATGGGAGTGTGATGTCGTTTACCCTGAAGAGTGAATTTTCCGGGATTCTATAGCAGGGGTTTAACGTCAGCCAAGTTGCTAGCATGCAATATAGATATGGATCAAGTGCAGCAAGTAGCACGATTCTTGCTGCGCCCTCAGCAGAGTAAAGACGTTCATCCAGAACCAGGATGTGGTTATACCGCGTGCCGCTTCGCAAGGGAAGGCATGAATATTATAGCGAACCACACGGCTCATCGACAACTTTCACGTTGTCGCAGCGGGACTTCAAACCCCCCTGTAGCCAGGAATCATTAATCAGGAGCAAAGCAGCGACCTACCTGACCCAGTATTCTTGTAACGGTCTTACTAAGCTGTGATACCAGAGTTAGAGCGGGTGGAAGTAGTTGTTCAACAGTTATCTCACCCTAGTAATTGACGGTAGGGCTTCAAAAGCCTCCATAATGTGTTCGAGGTGAGTTGGTGTTGAGTAGCGTAAAGTTACTACCGCGGGACGTCGGGCAGTGAGAGAGTTCCGGATGACCGGCAACATTAAGAGATTACCAAAAGCGGTGTTGTCCGCTTACATAAGGCATGTGCCATGTTTGCAGGCCTGTGCCGCTGGGTCAGGCTAGGCGTCATTCCGACTCTGACCTGAACGACGACGACAATGGCCACCGCAGCGACGATGATCCCTAGTTCTCCTCCGGATGGCCTTCAGAAAAGAAAGAGGTACTTATTCAGAGCTGGTCTTGTCCTCTCGACGTCCACGTACTTACCTGTTGGTTCACAAGGTCGCGCTCGCCCGCGGAGCAGCCACCGTCAAGTCGACGCAGGTCCCTTTCTCCCCCTCCTCCCCGCCTCATCGATGTACCAAAAGTAGCCGACGTGGACCCCGCTCGACGAGCAGAGCGTGAACGGCAGCTCGCTGCCCGCTTGGCGGAGAAGGAGCTTGAGAAGCTGGAGAAGGAGAAGGATGGCAAAAAGGATACCCAGTTCGACGCGGCAGCCGAGTTCGCAAAGCTCACCAGCACGCGGTCTGGAGGTATGTACGTTCCTCCAGCCAGGCTACGCGCGATGCAGGAGGCGGCGTCCAAGGACAAGGCGAGCGCGGAGTACCAGAGGATTACGTGGGACGCACTGCGCAAGTCCATTACTGGTATTGCCAACCGAGTCAACGTCGCCAACATCAAGCACGTCATGCCCGAGCTTTTTCAGGAGAACCTCATCCGCGGACGTGGGCTCTTCGCGCGCAGTGTCATGAAGGCGCAAGCAGCCAGTTTGCCTTTCACACCGGTGTTCGCTGCTTTGGTGGCAATCATCAACACGAAGCTGCCTCAGGTTGGAGAGCTGGTTTTGACTCGCCTGATCAGTCAGTTCCGACGCGCATTCAAGCGCAACGACAAGGTACGTTTGAATCTTCTATGCATCTTTGCCGTGAACTCACGCGACGTTCGTTTTCAGATCGTTTGCCATTCCACCACCACGTTCATCGCTCACCTCGTCAACCAGGCTGTAGCCCACGAGATCATTGCCCTCCAAATCATCGTGTTGCTCCTCGAGCGCCCCACAGACGACTCTATTGAGATCGCTGTCGGCTTCATGCGAGAACTCGATGCCTTCCTGACAGAGAGCTCACCAAAGGCCAATATCACTGCGTTCGAGCGAATCTGCGCCGTCCTGAACGAAGGTGCTATTAGTCACCGCGTTCAGTACATGATCGAGGTGCGCATGCCAGTCTGGAAGGATAAGGTCAAGGACAATCCGATCATTCCTGAGGGCCTAGATCTAGTCGAAGAGGACGAACAAATCACGCATTCAAAATACAGATAGAGGATGAGTTGCAAGTGCAAGAGTGACTCAGCAGGTGATCACGTACTTCACAAGTGCCTCCCGCTGCTGATGTGTCATTTGACATACTCGAGCACGACGCCAATTACCTTGACAATGAAGAGCGTTACAAGGAAATTAAGGCCGAAATCTTGGGAGAGGGCTCTTCGGATGAAGAGTCAGGATCAGAAGAGTCTGATGAGGAGGAGGAGGAGGATGACGAGGGTGCGTCTGCATTCTAAAACTGATCCTCATCGTCAGACTGACATCCCTACAGCCGTGGAGGACAAGGAAGGGATCGAGGACAAGACTCAGACTAACCTCATCAATCTCCGCAGAGTCATCTACCTGACCATCATGAATGCGCTGAATTACGAAGAAGCGGTACACAAACTGCTGAAGGTCCAGATCAAGGAAGGACAAGAGGTATGCTCCGTATATTTCGACACGGTACGAAGACATCTCATGCTGGTTTCCAGATCGAGCTTTGCAAGATGATCATCGAGTGTTGCTCACAAGAACGGTCATATTCAACATTCTACGGTCTCATCGGGGAACGCTTCTGCAGGCTCAATCGTGTCTGGTTTGACTCCTTCGAGCAAGCATTCCGCGAGTACTACGAAACCATCCACCGATACGAGACGAACCGTCTGCGGAACATCGCACGTTTCTTCGGACATCTGATCGCGTCCGATGCAGTCTCGTGGAACGTCCTCGACTGCATCAAACTCACCGAGGAAGACACCACCTCCAGCTCTCGTATCTTCATCAAAATCATGTTCACCGAAGTCACGGAGAGCATGGGTCTCAAGACAGTTTCGGAGCGTTTCAAGGACCCGGAAGTGAAGATGTCTTGTCGCGGTATGTTCCCCATGGACAACCCGAAAGACACTCGGTTTGCCATCAACTACTTCACGTCCGTTGGTCTGGGCCCGATCACCGAGGAAATGCGTGAGCATCTGAAGGTACGTTCAGCGCATTGTATTTCCAGGTTATCGCACTCATTTGGCCCTTCCCCCTAGAACGCTCCCCGCATCATCATGGAGCAGCGTCGCGCGATGCTCGAAGCCGAGTCCTCGTCGTCCGACTCTGACAGCTCCGACTCGGACTCGGACAGCGACTCCGACTCTTCCGACTCCTCCGCAGACACCAAGTCGGACGACTCGCGTCGAGACCGCTCTCGACGCCGCTCGCCCTCGCCCTACCGCAAAGATCGGCGTCGCGACGACTCGCCCCGCCGCGACAGGAGGGACTCGCGCTCGCCTCCACCCCCGCCCCCACCGCGCTACCGCAAGGACGACCGCGACGACCGCGGCCGCTACCACTCTCGCAGCCCCAGCCCCAGCCGGCGAGCCTCCCCTCCGCGTCGCAAGGACTCGCCGCGGCGCCGGGACTACTCCCCCGCCCGCCCCGAGCGCCGCGAACGGGACCGGCGAGAGCGCTCGCCTCCTCCGCCATCAGCCTCCCCGCCGCCGCGGTCGCGCGGCGGCCGTCGCTCCCCGTCCTACTCACCTCTTCGGCGGGGCAAGGACTCGGACAGGCGACGTGACGACTCGCCTCCCCGCCGAGGCAAGGACACGGACACGCGACGCGACGACCCGCGCGATAGGGACTACGACCGCAGGCGGAGGTCGGTCTCGAGGGACAGGTACGGCAGGCGGTGATCGCCTCGGTTGAACGTTGTAACGTTGAAGGCCGAATGGAAGGTCTTTTCATTGCTCAAGGATGTGTCCGTTCACGCATGTATCATTGTATGCTTTTGCGTATGCTATAGCTATGCCCACAAGTGGGGGTCTTGGAAATGCGTGAGGACGTTTGTGGTTTGGAGAGCGACAAAGTACACTGAGCTGGTTATCCTATGAATTGACGTACATCATTCCTCCTCTTCCAGGTAGTGAGTCCGATACTGAACGTACAACGACCAATCTCTTGCATACAAACACATTCCGCGATCCCATTCTTTTAACCAAGTCCAGGTGAGGCACCTCACCGCTTCTGCCCCTGCCCCTGCCCCTGCGTCTGCTCTGCCTTGTCCACGACGAGCCCACTCATCTCCTTGTCGCCCCCGAAGCGCGCCTTGACCCACTCCTTGCCCGCCTTCTTGATCAGCGCACGTCGCGCAAACCCGCGCATGTCGATGTACACGAGCGTGACGTTGCGCGCGGTATGTGCGGCGAGGTGCGTGCTGCGCGCCGCGTCCGCGCCGTACTTGTGCGCGACAACGGCGGTCGCGCGCGCGCTGCCGACGTCGAGCGCGCGCGTGAGCGAGTCGTCGACCGTCGCGAGCACGAGGTTTGCGCTCAGCAGCAGCTTGTGGTGCGTCTTGAGCGGCTTCGGCTTCGGCGTCGACGTGCCGCTCGCGGTCGCGGTGTCGGGCGGAGGGGGCGCGCTGCTCGGGAGCGGGGACTTGCCGCGAGGGGGCAGGGGAGGTGCGGGTCCGAGTGCAGGTGCAGTCGTCGTTGTCGTCGGACCGGTCCGCCTCGGAGGAAGGGGAGGCTTACCGTCAGAAGTTGCCACTGGACCTCCGGGGTACGGGGGCGGGGCGTCTGATGACACGGTTGACACAGACTGCACGGTCGAGCTCGAGGGCGCAGTCGAGGGGGGAGGGCGGGTCTCAGCCAGTGGTGCGGCCTTGCCTTTGCCCTTGTCTGCGCCTGCGCCGACAGCCTTCTTGATCAGGCCCTCGACGATGCTCACCGTCCGGGAGCTGACCTTGGCCGCCTGGCCGCTGATGGCGTATGTATGCGAGAGCGTCTGCTGCGTGCGCGGGTGCGTGAGGAGCAGGAGCGCACGAGGTGGAGGGGGGGGCGGAGTGCCGTCCTTCGAGGGCGCGGGCGCGGGCGTCGAGTGCTTCATGTAGTAGTTCGTGGCGGAGGTTAGACCGCTCAAGAGCAGCGACGTCGATTCCGAGATGGCGTGACTGCGCGAAACCGTGGTCAGTCCATGATCACGTAGGAGAACCGTATAAAGGGGAGCATCAAAGTACACTGCGAAACCGAGAGCACCGACTCATACCTACGTCGCGCAGGCACGACGCGGAACGGTCAAAGTCATAAGGCAGGAAAGTCGTCAAATTCAAACAATCCCCCGGCCTGTGAATGGGTGGTTGGAAAGGTAACTGAGCCCTATCGCCCAACAGTCTTCGCGTCCTACTGCACAATGTGGCACCCTTTTTTTGTCTGTGGCAGGTACAAACATGATACGAAGACCGTCCTGACACTTTCCGGACATTGGGCCCGATTATTTGTCCCATATGCTGGGAAACCGTCCCAAAATGACAAACTTCCGGTGCTTGGAGATCTCTCAGAAATCGATTTCCCAAAGGTTTCCATAACCTTGAAATCAGCTATTGAACGTCGTGCGAGCCATGCGCGGCGCATATACTCAGTTTTCAGGAGCAGCCAAAATGACTGGGGAGTCGCCACTTCCCGTAGATCGTCTGTGTACAGAAGAAGCACCACCACTCACCTGACAAACGACGCGGATTTCGTCATCCAATCCTGGTCCTCAGGCGGGATCGCCCTTACGAAGATCCGCCGCGCCTCGTTCAGGTCCGCAGACTCGTCCGCGTAAGGCACCACGCTCGTCCCCGCGCCCGTATACGCGTCGTATACGTCCGGGGGCAGCTCAAGCACTACCGGGGCGGCTTCCCCGTCCTTGCCCTTCCCGTCCTGCGCGAGCGCGGGGTCCTCCTGGATGGCCACCCGGTTCGGGAGCTCGCCGACGACTTCGCCCGTCTGCTCGTCCATCAGCACCAGCTTCCCGCGCAAGTCCTCTGCGCCCGACGCAGCTGCCTCCGCCGCGGGCGCGGGCGCCGCACCCTCATCGTGCCAGTCGAACTCGGCGTACTGCGCGAGAATGTGGTCGAGGGCCTCGACCGTCTCTGCGCGGTGCGGGTCCGGTCTGGAAGGGATAGGGATCGTGAGGCGGATGAAGGACGGCTCGAGATCTGCAGGCGCCTCGCCACCGACGGCGGAGTGGAACGTGTATGTGCGGGCGCCGTCCTGCGCGATGTGCAGCGATATGGACCGCGCGGGGTCGACGGGGAGCTCGAGCGCGCCGAGGCGGAGGACGAGGATGAGCGAGCGGTCGGACGCGGAGAGCGAGGCGGCGAGCGGGGCGTCCTTGTCCCCGTCGTTTGGGGCGAGGGTGACGCACTCGAGGGCGAGGGTGCCGACCTCGCTCGCCGTCGCCGTCGAGAGGGTTACGTCGGGGATGTGGACGAGAACAAAGGCTTCTGGGTGCGTGGACGACATGGGAGATGGTGGTAGGAGAGAAAGATGTGAGCAGATTGTGGAGAGCGGTGCCAAGAAGGTATGTCACCGTTGGTTTCCGTCGTCCAAGACGATCTCTGATCTCCTCGTCTTCTCCCGCATGCGCAGCTTGCAGTTACAGCATATAGGCACACTCAGGCCCGGGGCAGACTAGAAGCATCGGCGCATATAGCCAGATATTCGTCCCAGGTCGTAAAGTGATGACGTCTGCTGAGTGTATGCGGGTTGTATGCGGGTTTTGCGCGACCACGAGGACGTGGTTACAAGAACCAATAGGCGAAGGGTGAGGCAACATTAATGAGGAGGTGGTGGTCAGAAGGAAACATGCTGTCGAGTGTACTGCTCAACAGCTCAGTATATGTAGGTTCTATAGGACGAGCTGTCTTCCGGGAACTAAGAGGAGCTAAGAGGCTGGTTTACGAGCCTAATAACTGGACTATATGTCATGGCAAACTTTTTCTGAGAGGATCGGGTGCCTCAAACGTGTATGTAGCATCAGCTCATAGCTACCTCACAGGTAAGAACATACGGTCCAACGCCTGAATTACATCGAGGGATCTAACGATGATGGCATAACAAGGGGCGTAGATGAATGTTTCCCATTCGTTTCCTCTTCTCCCTTCTGTTCTGCTGAAATTGATGTGTGGACAAATACTGCATTGACATACCGTAGATTATACCTACGAGAGTGTATTATAATATGTAAAGGGACAGGGGAGACTAGTAGCACGAGTTTGTCTCTGATATCCTCGTCTTCTCCCGCAGCCTGCAGTTACAGCATATACAGGCACACTCCATATAGCCAACAATCCGTCCCAGGTCGTCGTGTGATGACGTCTTCTTATGTATGCGGCGACCAGGGGACGGGGTTGAAGGGCAAGAAAAGAAACCAAGTTGATAGGCGAATAGCGAGGCAACATTGAGGTGGTGGTCAGAATCGATGTCGTTGTTGGACATGTCGCATCGTCACACAACAGCCAGCAACCCCCAACATGCGATCACAGCATACGACCTCGGCTGAATTTCTAACTCACGGGTATTAGATCCCCCCATGTACCCAATTCCAAGGACGAACTACACAACATGAATAGAACAGAAGCGAGAAGTGAACAGGCCCCGCACGCGACACAGCAGCGCAAGGTAGGTAGTGAGCGGCAAGAGAACAAGGGATCAAAGGCAGGAACAGGGGATGGAGGGATGCGTGTTGTGTGTATTTAGAGTGAGTTCACGATAGATGGGTGAAGAAGGAAGCGATATATCTTCGACGGGAATCGTGGGCATGCATGCATCAAGGAACAACGTAGAACGGTCGTGAAGTACGGACGTGGCCAGGCCGGCCGCCGCGGTCGCGTCCCGCGCATTAGAGGATAATGCACTTATTTTTCTTCTTGACGACCGGTGGCTCCAATGCCGCGACGATTGCCTGTGGCAGCGTCAGCGTTCCGCCACAGCGACGCACGGCGGGCGCGAGGTGCTGCGCAGCAGGCCACATGCGGGACGGGGATGGGCACTCACCTCGTCGAAAACGTTCTTCAGACCCTTCTGCGTCAGCGCCGAACACTCCACGTACTTGACCGCCCCGAGCTCCCGGGCGAGCCTCTCGCCCTGGTCTGGGGTGACCGGCCGCTGCTTCTGCCTCGCGAGCTTCTCCAGCACCTGCGGGTCGTCCCGGAGATCGATCTGGGTCCCGACGATGAGGCACGGCACCCCGGGACAGTGATGGTGGACTTCCGGGAACCACTTCTCCTTGACGTTCTCGAATGACGCGGGCGACGTCACGCTGAAGCAGACGAGGAACACGTCCGTCTGCGGGTATGATAGTGGCCGGAGACGGTCGTAATCCTCCTGCCCGGCCGTGTCAAACAGCCCAAGGGTGTACGGGTCGTCGCCAATCATCACGGTGACCGCATAGTTGTCGAACACCTGCAGGGCGCGGGAGCGCGTTGGGCACACGCACGGACAAGTGAGGGTAACGAAGCACGCACAGTCGGGACGTATTCGCTGGGGAACTTGTTCGTCGTGTACGAGATCAATAGACACGTCTGTGGCGGCCGTCGAGCACAGTGTGGCCCGCGTCAGCGACTACTCACCAGACGGGACGCGAGCGCAGGGAGGGAAGACGCACCTTGCCGACCGCACCATCTCCTACAACAACACATTTAATCGTCTGCATGGCTCTCCGGGGGTTCTACTAGGTCGTGGGGCGAAGGTGGGAAGCTGGAGAAGGAGAGCAGTTGGTAAGTGAACCACGCCTGCGCTCGGACCCTGACGCAGCGGCAAAGGGGCGTGCACACGCAGCGCTCGCGTGTCAGGCTTTGACGTGGTTGTCCATGCATGCGTGGAGAGGTCCCTCCCTATCCCCTGAGCAGTTGCTCACCTTGAGTCTGTGGCTTGGACGTAGATAGAGGGCACGGCTTGCGGGTCGGACGATAAATTGATGAGTATCGGACAAGAAATCAGGCGGGAGTCGCTCGAGGTGAATGGATGGGAAGAGGAATGAAAAGGACGATGCTGAAGAGCCCTGAGGAACGGGACAAGGCTGCAAGCGAACGCGCTGTTGGCGAGGACAAGGAAGACGGCGAGGAGGGAGGCGGATGGGCGAGTAGCTCGACTGCCAAGGACCTCAGGACGGTTCGACTTGACAACCGGTTCACAGCATTTCTAGAACGCCTGCCCTGAACTCCTGATGCGCCACAATTGCCTTCATTTCAACCCCTTCTTATCATCCACTTAAAACATTACAAGCTTTATTGATCTTCCTAGATCCCGGACCTATCCAAGTACATGTGTAGACCTGTCCCGGTCTACGAAGTAAAGCTCCTATAATTGTTGAACTTGCCGACTCGACGAGTCGACTGTCAGCAGGGTTGTTAATGTTGATGTCTCTTAAGCTTCTTAATCGACGAATAGTACTGCCGCATGTAAGTACAGTAAGTAAATATTTCTAAGCGTAGTACTTTCCCACGCATCTAATTCCCTCGGCCCGCCTCGCCTCGGCGCGTCTGTGCCACCATTGCAGCTGCAGAGTCGCCACACCCTCTACAGCATTCTTGTCCCCACAGTATACGTACACGGTTCTTGAGCGGGGTATCATGTCATCCATGGAGGTGTCGAAGTGAGCTCTTGTCTACCTGTATGGTCAACATACTAACAGAATCCGAAACAGGTGGCGAAACCTTCCACCACCCCCGGGCTTCGCGTCGACAGTGTCTTCCGTACGTCCAATCCCCTGCAATAACCAAACCCACATCTCATCGCAGCACTGTAGTCGAAGACGAGCAGCAAAGCCGTGGCACCCGCGACCGCGTCGTATGAAGAACTCAAGGCGAAACGCGCATGGGACTTCGCCATCGCGCCAGCGAAGTCTCTGCCGATGCAGGCGTTCATGCTCTACATGTCCGGAAGCGGCGTGCAGATCTTCAGCATGGGCATTATCTTTATGCTGCTCTCGAGCCCCTTCAAGAACCTCGCATCCGTGAACACTGGTGCGTCCCCCACCGCTCATGCTGTGGTGCATTTCGTTCATGCCCTCCCCTCCGAGACAGCTTTCGCCCCTTTTGCACCCGCGTCGTCGTCTCCCAAATCCTTCTCCACTCTCCCTCTGCAGAAGATCGTCTATTTCCTTTGCAACCTCCTCACTCTTGGCCTCGGCTTGTGGAAATGTCGGTCGATGGGACTGTTGCCAACGGGCACGGGGGATTGGCTCGCGTTCGAGACGAGAGGACAGGTGCGTGTTCTTTAAAGATGCGATTCTCCAACGTGACTGACAGTACATATACGATCGCTTCTAGCCCCCAGAGATACTGTTGCTTTGATTCTGAATCCCTCCAGGGCTCGCCCATGTCGTATATATCCGGATATAATGTTTCATTGTACAACACCCCGTTCGACATTCACGGCTTGCCCTCGAACCTGAAGACCTCTTCCAGTTCCTGAAGCAAGGATAAAGTTCCATGAGCTGGGCGTATCGGATATCACGAAATGCACGGTGCGTACCTGCCACCAAGGTACGGCTCCCCCGCTGCCCGTTGCGCCTTCCACCAGGCTCTCCTGCATGCCGTCGGTCACCTTCCACCACCGCTGTGTCTCCGGGTCCTCGGAGACGCCCTGCATGTCAGCAGCGTAGTCCGCGCCGGTGTACTTGAAGGTGGCGACGAGCAGCTGCAGGGGCGGATAGTAATGGATCGAGTAGTCGGCGATGTGGTGCCGCTCGAGCGCCGCGAGGACCCCCGGCCAGACCGCGGCGTGGATCTCCCTGTATTCCTTCTCTGCCTCTGGCTTGAGCTGGCCATAGCGCACGCGATAGGGAGTGATAGATGCGAGAGGTTAGATTTCAAGCTGGCGTCGGCGCATCGACGCGGCGGTGTGAAACGACATACGCACCTTGATGAGTTGGCAGACGCGTTTCGAGTGAGGAACGGACATATCGTCGAGGCTATGTGCGCGGGTGTCGACAGCTGCAGCAAGCCCCTGCGGATTGCGAACTGCTCACTATAAACCCTTTCATGTAGCCGGACTTCGTGACCAGTCCCGGCGGCCCGAATGGCCCGTACATATACTTCGAATACGAGAGGGAGACCATGGCTTGACCATCGCGGTACCTGTTGGATCCACCCGCGACGCCATGGGCGTTGGCAATCAGGGATATGGATGCATGATGATGATGAAGTTCAATTGCAAAAGGCGTGCATCTGCCATCGACTCTCAGGCGGCAGGGATGGATCTGATGATAGGCTATGATTATGATAGTCTGGCCACAAGAGGCCACTGCACCTCTAGTCCAAGTGTGCCAGCGCAGCCGAAACCTGAGCTGAGACTCTCAGCCTTCATGAGGATGCTGCTAAACAATCAGCCCGGTTGGATACGCCATAGAAAGTCGGGAGCTTTCAGAACGAGTTGCAATGCCTCGCAAGGAGAGCGACCGCTAAGCATAAATGCATAAAGTCGTGCGGCCACGTTTTCGAACTCCGCCAACTGCGACTCTCCTCCTCCCGCCGACCACGCCCGCCCTCGCATCTCAACCACCGCCTCCACGCCCTTCGCTTCGACCGTCCATATTCTACGCCGCTTTTGACCATTAGACATGGCTGAGGGAAGCAACTTCGACTACTTGTTCAAGGTGCGTGTGCCGCAGCGGGTACATGAGGCGGAGCATTGATCGCTCTCCCCGCCGGGTGCAGGTCGTCCTCATTGGAGATTCAGGCGTCGGGAAATCGTACGTGGCACCCTTTGTATCCGTCGCAGCGCGCATCTGACGATCCCCGCCGCCGCCGTCCAGCAACCGTGCGTTTTTGCTGCGTCGACTGCGCAGACGATGTGATTGGAGTCCTGACGCACGCGTCTGACAGTGCTCTCGCGGTTCACCCGCAACGAGTTCAACCTGGAGACGAAGTCGACCATCGGCGTCGAGTTCGCCACACGGTCAATCAACGTCGACGGGAAGACGCTGAAGGCGCAGATCTGGGATACTGGTGCGCCCCCTTCCTTGCCCCAATCGTCGGCGTGGCTTTGCCCAATGGCTTACACCTGGTCGTAGCTGGTCAGGAACGTTATCGTGCGATTACCGCCGCGTAAGCATGCCCGTCTGCCCGCTTCCTCCTCATTTACCCGGTCGCCTGAACTCGCAATGCGATTCCCAGGTACTACCGCGGGGCGGTCGGTGCGCTCCTCGTGTACGACATCTCGAAACACGCGACGTACGTCAATGTAACACGGTGGCTCAAGGAGCTCCGCGACCACGCGGACTCGAACATCGTCATCATGCTCGTCGGGAACAAGAGCGATTTGAAGCACCTCCGGGCGGTCCCCACGGAGGAGGCAAAGACGTTTGCGAGTGCGTAGTCGTTCGTCCTGCCATACTTACCCAGAGAGACGTGCTGAAGATAAGGATTGCACACGTGTAGCGGAGAACGGGCTGTCGTTCATCGAGACGTCTGCGCTGGACGCATCGAACGTCGAGTCGGCCTTCCAGACCATCCTCACTGGTGCGTGCGCTGCCCTCTTCGGATCCATCGTCCGCGGGGCGGGTCGTCTGATGGCTCTCGTCTTCTAGACATCTACCGCATTGTCTCGAGCAAATCGCTTGAGCAGTCGGAGGACCCCATCAAGCCCACCACCGGTGACACCATCACGGTCAGCCACAGCGTCGACACGCCAGCGAACGCGGGCGGCAAATGTTGTTAAGGAGCTCCTCGCCGTGTAGAGCACCGCTCCTCCGGAGGACGGAGTCGGTCTCGCGGCGGAAGGCGGCGGTGGGAGAGGAGTCGTGGGATACCGCCATCCTCCTGCGATGACAGCGCTTTCTCGTACGAGCTCTTCTGCATACGTTTACATATGTGCCTGTGTTGTAATTATCTTCCTGTTCTCGCTTGTTCGCGTTCCCCGGTGTGCGGTGGTGTATGCTCCGTGTTGTTGGTTCTACTGTACATATCATTCTGGAGAATAGAGGAGCATGGATCGATGAAATCTGCGATGGACGACTATGTTGCAATGATGGGTATGAGATGTATGCGTGAGGTAAGTCCAGTATGTAGGTGAGAGGTAACGGTGCATACGTAGAATACAGTTGTGTCGTAAATCATTAATGGTGTGTCGTCGTCGATTTATTCGTGCCACACCGGAAGCGCATGTTGAGACATAGCGATCGGGTCGACATGCCTGAAGTAGTGGTCGGGCGTGAGCTTCGGGGGCGGGGCGAGTATAGTGGGCACCGGCACGCAGCTCGCCCACGGGGGATCCCACGTCCTCACCATCGTCTCCGAGTCCCCTACCACGCCCTGCGCATCGCCCTCCTCCTCCTTCGAGTCGAGCTCCAGCTCAAGGTCGAAGATCGCTTTCGGCGTGGCGCGGAGGCCCATCATACGGAGCCCATAGAGCGAGATGCGGCCTTCGCCCTTCCCGAGCGCGAGATGCTGGAACGCCGGGTGCGGCTCCATCGCAGACACTTCCTGCACACGTTACGGGGGTGTATGGTGAGCAGTGAGCCCTAAAATGCGGGAGATTGGGGATGGAACAGATATCGGACACGCACATCGTAATACCTAGTGACGAGCGCCGCGAGCGCGACAGTCAGCTCGAGGCGCGTGCACGGCCTGCGTTTGGTGTCCCTGCCTGTGTACCGGAAGGTGACGAGGATGGACCGCGCGGGCTCGTGGTCGGGGTACGCAGGCCACTGCAGGGACAGCCAGTACTAGTCAGTCCTGGGCCTCTAGGCCTTCGAGCAGCGCGTGCCGAAGGGGACTGAGAAGAGACACTGACCTTTATGCGCACCCATATGTTGTCCCGGTGGTAGTTCTCGAACACCTTCGTCTTCGCGTCGGCCAGCGCGCGCGCGATCGCGCGCCGTCCCGCGAGGAGAGCCTGCATCGACACGCCCTTCTGCCCGTCTGCCGCCGTCTTGAGCTCGAGGTCCCACTTGCGAAGCTGCGGGTCCCTGCCGTCATCCTCCTCCCCGTCCTCCCCCTCCCCCTCGCGTTCGTCTCCGCTCCCGCCCTCGCCTGCGAATTCACATGTACCCTCGCGCTCGCGCTCCGCGTCCGGCTCCGGGGGCGGCAGCGCGGGCAGGAGGTTGCGGATCCTGCCCTCCTCCCAGTCCTTCTTCGCCTTGGCCTGCTTCTCGCGGATGATCCCGATCCAGGTGCTCCACAAGCGGTTCACGAGGCAGATGTTGAGGCCCCCGAACGAGTGCGTCGTCCAGCGGTCCTCGCGCTTGTGCCAGAGCTTGAGCTCGTCGCCCGCGAGGACGCGGTCGTACTCCCACGTGCGCTCGTACGGGTACGGATTGTAGAGCAGCCGCGCGGAGGGGGGCAAGAGCGCAGGCTGCGCGGGGCCTTCGAGCCGCGCGAGGATCTTGGCTTGCATTTCCGCGTCGATGAGCGGCGCGGGCGCGATCGGCCGCGGGGCGGGCTCGGCGGGGTGGGTCGGGGGCGGGGGGACGGTACTGGGCTCCCCGTCCTCCCATGGACGCCAGGGGCGGTGGGTAGTACTTGCGCTGGCTTGGGGCCCATCCAGTCCTTCTGGGTTGGGAAGTCGGTCCGGGCTGGTCTCTTGTGGCTCCTCTCCTCGGCTTCGTGAACCGTCTGTGGTGCGACTACGAGGCTGCATTTGGGGTAACGGCGGTAGGTCCATGTCGTGATGCTCGAGCGCGTGATGGTGGTGAGGACAAAGGGACGAAGATTAGCTGCTACCAGCCACCTCGCTTACCCAGGTCGTGGCCGAATATAGCAAGTCTTGTGTTCGGATCAACCACCACTTGGTTAGAAAGTACGGAGTGTTAAACTTCCCGCCTCTGTGCAGCTCTGTGCTGGACAATCAGGCTTGCAAGCATAAATGAGAGCTTCTAGTCGAAGTGAGCATTTGATTGAAGGATACTACAAAGGTAGTACCCACCGGCGTCTCCACCACGACCCACAGTTTGGATGCTCGGATGTTGCATCCGGGTCCGCTCGAGGGGATCCCCACACTCAAATATACTGTAGTGTGGAGGAGAAGTGTCCATTCAGCCGTTGCAAGGGGGATGATGGTGGTCCGAAAGATAGAGGCGACCGAGCATTGAATGCATGCCTCATGTAGGCAAGCAATTTAGATTAGTCTGTTTCTCCTACGAAGATCAGCCTTTCAAGCTCTAAACCTATGGAAGAGACTTTTACGAAGCCAGCATACACCAGATATACTAGTACTACCCAGTGGTGGTAAGAGCCTGAGCCTGAACCGACGAGTCGAGGATTGACTCCGAATCCCAAGACAGCCTAATATGAGAGATCGCTCAGTTGCTGTATATCGATGCAATTCAGCCAGGTCAATATTTCCATTTTTCATTGTGGCAAGGTCTGCAGAGAGAGTGGTGCGGGTGCAGGAAAGATCAGGGCCGAGTATACACCTGTATACACCCTGCAAATTCAAGCGCTTTGGGGTTTTCTCTGCCGGGCCGGGTGATCCGGACAGAACCGCCCGTCCTCTGGTAACAGGCGGGCGTCCACTCAGCCTGTTCCGTATCGACTACGACGACGACTGATACGCACAGACGACCTCTCGGAATATCCAACGACTTTCTGACCGTGTGGTTACATTAATCTGTGGTGTGACATCATATGACCTCTGTCCATGCTCATTGGCCGTCTATTATGCTCTCACTGCGTGGTGTATGTCAGTGAGATCACCCTACATCTTTTCTCGGCCCAAAATCGATGTCTAACTTGCAATATATACAGCACATTCGCAGATCTGAGCCTCGAGTGATATCGAAGGTGTCTGCATATGGCTCTGAAAAAAAACATCTGCCATCTCATATGATGATAACTTGAACTGCCAGCGAACAAACTTGACCGTCCGCCGCTGATATTGGGAGTCGGAAGCTCTGTGCGGTGTAGACACGGCGAGTGAGGGTACTGGTACGTCCGAGTCTTCCAATATAGATGTCAATGCGCGGTCAGTACTAAACGGTCTATAGTTGTCGACTGGTGCAGAATATGGTCACTCAAACTTGGCTCGTTGGAGGACCGTTGATGCCATTTTTCTCCGAAGCTAACATCCAGTTACTATTAATGTTGTTGTTGCGACATGTTTGGCTACAGTGCATAGTACGTAGTGCTCTGGTATGTCCTCCAGCTTAACATCGAGCAATGCCTTACGCCGCGCCCCGCCACCCATAGGTTCTCGACCGTTGGACTGTGTGATTGTTGGAAATCACACATTGTCCCCCAGCAGGTATCGTGAACGTCGTTTTCAATGATTTTCGGCTTCCATAAACCGACTGCGACCTTTACTCTCGCCGAAACGTCACGGAACGCTCGGCTTGTGGGTGAGTGGCACAGGACGTGTGACCCATGACCGGGTATGACTGTCTTCTAGATGCCCCACTTCGTCGCTACGGATGTGTTAATTCATCTGTTCTGGTGACGTTGCGTGCTTCTACTCCTCCTCTTCGCCGCACTCGTCACCGTTACGAGCGGGCCGTGGACGTGGTAGGTATCTGGTTCCTCTTCTACTTGATTGTTGAGTGATGGACATTTCTCTGATCCCAGTACGCCCCTTCGGCTAGTCGTAACCCACTGTTTTGCCAATGCACCGAGTCATGACCAGCATCGACAACGGCATGCTACACGGAGACTATCCCAGTAATCCCAGGACGGGGCTCTCCGTTCGGCTGAACAAGCCGAACTTGCAAATGGCTAGTCTATCTCGTCGCTCCTCGTAAAGAGTATCGTGATCCGTAAGTCCGCGCAGTCTGTACCGTCCGCCGTCTGCCCGACGACCATTGACCGTTATACAATACTTGTTACTCCATATCTCAGTACAGACAGGTAGCCGCATCTACAGGCCTGGCATATGCAAAGCCTACTCGTGCTCTGCAGCGGTGCTTAAGTGGAGTGACAGGAACGATCGCTCTAAGTTGCTGAAGTACGCATGGGTATCTATCAACTTCTCGAGGTACGTCCAAGGTACGCCTGTATGCTCTCGGCGCGGCTTTGAGCTGGTACGCTTATTTATAGGTTCATATCATGATCGCAGACGAGTCACGCGTATTGACTTGCATTACTTGGGTGACGAACGGCCTCGAAACGAGTGCTTCGGCTGCGATATCTGCAAGCGCTGACGCCAGCTGTGTCCAGCACACAACTACCATCAGAAATCCCAGGCTTCGTGCACGCGAGTCATCGGTACTGTATGCTCGGCGTGAGACGTTCGAAACCCGCATAACGAGCACAAACCTCCCACACATAGGCCCGATGGCGGGCAGAAGCACTCCCCATGCCGTATCGCGATCAACCTACACTGCCAAAGGCGAGTATCGGCCGCGCTCTCGAGCTACACCTCTCTGCTGAAGACTATCTATTGCCATAGCTTCACGCGTTCATTTCGCAAGTCATGCGGCGAGCGTATAGCAGCCATTCGACCTCGCTCCATGCATGATCATATCCCTTTGGTAATGAACGATCACCTTCTATCTATCAATGTGTATGCCTAGCGCTCCATGTCATCGCGAACATAAAAGGATGCGTACGTCGCAGGGTGCAACCCCATCGCCCAGTAGCACACTCCTACCGCGATGGCCTTCTCCAAGCTGCTTCTCTGCCTCGCCACCCTCGCCGTCAGCGCAGTCGCGACCCCTTTGCGAGCCGTCCACGGGTCCCGGGACGTCCCGCATGGATGGTCTCTCCACCGTCGGGCGGACCCTGATGCGCTCGTCCCGCTCAAGTTCTCCCTCGTCCAGTCCAACCTCCACAACCTGGATGCATTCCTGCTTGACATCGCTGACCCGTACTCGCCCAACTACGGCAAGCACTGGTCGCAGGCCAAGGTTGCCGACACGTTCCGGCCTTCCAAGGAATCTGTCGACACTGTGCACTCGTGGCTGATCGAAGACCTCGGACTCGAGGCGCACAAGGTCCAGCTCAACGGCAATCGCGACGCTCTGCAGCTCAACGTCACCGTCGCGGAGGCGGAGAACATCCTTGGGACAGAGTACTACGTCTATCGCTTCGGTGACGACGGCCCCGAGACCTTAGGCTGCCACAAGGGCTATGCGCTCCCGGAGCACGTCTCGAAGCACGTTGATCTCGTCTGGCCCACCACCCACCTCAAGGCCCCTCGGTTGGGGCGTAGGGACAGCTCTCGCCCGGGCACCCCAGGCTTCTCGAAGGGTACTGGCGTGCCTAAGATCGCCGTGCAGGTGGGTACATCCGTTCAATTTGAGTTAACATGAGCTGACGTCAGGGATACATATAGCCTTCGCAGCTGGCGGCTATGGGCTGTGACAAGTCTGTCACCCTCGACTGTCTACGCGACTTGTACAACTTCGACTATGAGCCCGTCGCGGGCGATAAGAACACTGTCGGAGTGGGTCAGTGAACTCGAGTTGTCCTCGTATCTGCCAGACTGGGTTTGACACTTTTGCGATCCGTATTGCAGCCGAGTGGGAACAAGAGATCTACCAACAGTCCGACCTCGACTTGTTCTTCGGGATGTACGAGCCGTCCTCGGTAGGCGTGCAACCCAAGTTGGTCACCATCGAAGGAGGTCAGTTCGTCGTCACGATGGGCGAACAATCGTGCTCATGACTTCTATCTATAGCCAGTAACAAACCTCCGGGCGACTTCTCAGAGTCCGAGTTGGACATCGAGTTGATGATGGGCTTGATCGGCCCTAAGCAGAACCTGACCGTATACGAAGTTGGACAGACCTCTTCCTCGCAACAACCGAGTGCGTGCTCGATTCTCTGTCGTGCCAGTCTACGGTTCATCATGCTCACACCTGCTGGGAATAGTTGATGAACTGGTTGCTGCATTCGATGCATCTTACTGCGATGTCGCAGGCGTCAGCAACCAAAGTACAACTGTCAAGCTTACCCTACCCTGGACAGTTCATCTGACAGTCGTCTTGTTCGAACAGACCTCACAGACTGCGGCAACAAGCCTATCCCTAACGTGATCTCGATTTCGTACCACTTCCAACCCGACTACCTCAACGACGTCGTCACTCCGATCGTACAGAGGGGATGTGCTGAAATAGGCAAGGTTTGAACCTACCCGGAACTAACACTTAGCACATGATACTGAGATGTCCTTTTGTGCCACACATAGCTCAGTCTGACTGGTGTGACCTTCGTCGCGTCCTCAGGGGACGGCGGTGTCGGGTATTCGCAAGGTCAAGAGTGTCTGGTAAACGGCACCCTCACTTTCTTCGCCGATTCAGGTAGTTTCGTCGGGCAATTCCCCGCGTCCTGCCCCTACGTCACGGCAGTCGGCGCGACCTCTGTCGCTCCGGGCAACAGTGTACGTATTCTCCGCGCGATGTTCACCGTTGTAACGCTGATTCCGGAGCTCCGGGTGTAGGTCTCGGACCCCGAAATTGCGACGACCGACTTCCCATCGGGAGGCGGATTCTCGAACAACTTCGCCTTGCCTGACTGGCAGAAGGACGCGGTGACGAACTACGTCGCGAACTTCGCGCCGCCGTACGCAGATGATATCTACAACAGGTCCGGTCGCGCCTACCCCGACGTCGGAGCCAACGGGTGAGCATGCTCGCAGAGTGATTCCTGTGGTCAGGGTGGTTGTCTGACTGAACCGGGCGAACAGCTGGCCCATTGCGATCGCCGAGTCCGGCCAGTTCTTCCTCAGCGGAGGGACATCCGCCTCCGCGCCCATCTTCGCGTCTGTGGTCGCGATGATCAACGACGCGCGTATCGCTATTGGCAAGAATCCTGTTGGCTGGATCAACCCCGCTGTGCGTACGATGCCGTGATAACTGTGCATACGGTTTCCATGCATGGGCCTGACGAAATACTCTTGCACCTGCAGCTGTACTCGCCGGCTTTGGCTCACGCGTTCAACGACGTGACGAACGGCACGAACCCCGGCTGCGGTACGCAGGGCTTTGTCGCTGCGCCCGGCTGGGACCCCGTCACGGGCTTGGGCACGCCCAACTTCCAGAAGCTCAAGGATGCATTCTTGATCCTGCCTTGAGTGGACTTGGGACTTTCTGTGAACATGGGACAAAGGTTGGCACTGGCATCTTGTACTATTTTGTGATCATAACATACGGGGACGATGGAACGATCTTCTCATGGGCAGGCAGACAATGAAGGACCTGTTGTGGACGGCTATGCATGGCGACCTGTAAGTTTACCTATGTCTACTATGAGCCGCAAAAACGATCGGGATAAGTAAGACCTGGTAGTCGCAGGTTGATGGGCTTTCGAGGAAGTCAATCACGACGAGAATTCTTCGCAAGTTACTCCATATGAGTTATACACGACGTGGATCGTACAAATATACCTTCCTGATGCTGCTGCTAGTCGGTACACCTCACAAATCAAACTCGAAGTCCGAATCTGAATCGTCGCCCTTCTTACCCCGTATATTCTTCGGCGCCTTCGCGTTCGTACGAGTGCTTGCGGAGGGCATCCGCGAAGATGGCTCGTCGTCGCTGAGGTCATCGATATCCGAGCCATCTGAGTTGTCTTCGTTGGGTCTGCGTATCTGCGGAATGATTGCGCCGGCAAGCATGAGCACCGCTTCCAGTTCTGCGGACGAGTGAGTGGTGAGCACCGCAGCGTCCCGCGATGTTAGTGAAAGTAAACACCTTCTATTTTCCGTTCTCGTTCTGCGCCCCAGGATACGAGCTGGTTCAGCACCTCGCCCTTGCGGTAAATGATGAACATGGGCAGACGAGCGTCCGGGAGGTTTGCGATGCACTTGTCGCCGACGATCGAGACGAACTTGGTATGCGGGTGCCGTTGCGCGAGTATGCGTACGTGCTCTGTCGCACGGTCGCTGTGCGGAATCCTACAGAGCAGCCATCAGCAACTGCATACACCTTCGCTAGAGCAACTTCAGGACCGGTAAGGGCCATCGCGAGCGTACTTACCCATCTTTGTACAGGAAAACAACGACGCCAGTCCCCTTGCCTATCTCGTCGCCCTCTTCGTTGACTTTGCTGGCCTCCGTCACTTCGCGAGTGTAGTCGTCCCGCGCGATGGGGTACACTCGCCCAAAGCGAGCCATCTCTGTCTTCCGCGCTTCTTGCAGCTTCCTCCGCCTCAGAACCTCCAGTATTCGTTCGGTCTCATCGTCAGGCACGTCCGCGGCCAGTTCCCTGAGCTGTGCGGCAGAGTAGTTGGCGTATTTCTCCTCGATTGTCGGAGCGGGTGGAGGAGACGGAGTACGCGGGGTCGGAGGCTTCGGAGGGAGGATGCCGTGCTTGCGAAGGGCATCGTTGCTACACACGATCGAGTTGAGCGCATCGTCACTTCAAGATAGAGAAGAGTACCTACAATTCTGTGTCTTCGTTCGCGTTGATTGCCATGAGTGCAGGTCGAGAGTGAGTGTTTCTGCTGCGTTTGTTTCCGCGGCCGAGGTCGCTGTGTATGGCGTCTTTGGGCGCGCAGGCCGCAGCTACCGCAGTTCAAGCTTGACTCCGCACCCCCACCTCCTGCTATTCCCCCACCCTCTTTTCTTTCTTGTACCTCACCCATGTATTTCTAGTCGACCTTACCTCTATGATGTCGGTCCCTCTGCACGAAATCAGCGACACCCTACTCCCGCGGCGGTACCAGGAGGAGATCTTCGTCCGGGCTCAGCAAGGCAATGTCATCGCGGCACTGGACACAGGCAGTGGCAAGACTTACATCAGTACGCTACTCATCAAATGGGTCGTTGCCCAGCAAGCTGCGCAGGAGCAAATCATCGTCTTTCTCGTCCCGAAGGTTGCCCTCGTGCAGCAGCAGGGCGAGTTCATCTCAAAACATACGTCTCTCCGCGTTCGACAGTTCTCCGGCGCGACCGCGCACGAGATGGGCGATCGGATGGGATGGAAGAAGGAGTTTGACCACTCGGATGTGTTTGTGATGACTGGTATGTGCTCATATCGCATTGCGGGTTTGTCTCGTGCCCAGACGTAATGTATCGCTCGCACCCCACCACCGTATATGTCTGGGCACGAGATAAATCTGGGGCATTGTGCCATGCAACAGCTTGTCATCCGCGAATGCTGTAGATGGTAACGCATACTCTGCGCTTACCGCTGTGTGCGGTGAGGGCAGAGATATGTCTGTCTGGGTGATGCATGGCTCCTTGCTCCAGTGGAAGCTAAGACTAAACGATTACCACAGCCCAGATCTTCCTCAATCTGTTAACGCACTCGCATTGGCAAATGGACAAGGTCGCGTCAATCGCAATGTTTCTTTCACGTGGGATATTGACAACGTCATAGGTTTCGTTGATTGTCTTCGACGAATGTCACCACACTCGCAAGAACCACGCCTATAACGGGATTATGCGCGAGTACTTCCAGACCCCATCCGATGTCCGACCCAAGGTGTTTGGCATGACTGCATCTCCCATCTGGAATCCCAAGAACGCCGCCGACTCTCTTGCAACCCTGGAGCGCAACCTCGATGCGAAGGTAATCGCGGTCAAAGAGCACATCGATGAACTCATTGGCCACTCACCTAAACCGGAAGAGGTACGTCTATTTGTTCGTTCTCTGTCGTCGTAGCTCACCTCACCGTTCCCATAGGTCATCCAAGTATACCCAATCCCTCCCGAAAAATACCCCGACTACCCCGTGCAGACTCTGCGAGCTCGCTTGAGTCTTGCAACCCTTCCACCTGAGCTCAGATTGTCCATGGACAAGATCATCACACGATACGAAGTGACGTACTATAGCTTGGGCCCTTTTGGTGCGGAGTACTTCCTCTACACTGAAGTCAAGCAACGCGTTGCGCAGCTCTTGGAGGAGGCCATCGAGTCCTCGGTGGACTCTCTGACAACGGAGCAGTATTCTCAGCTCGCACAAGGGCTTCCAATCGCCCGGATCGCGGTAAATTCGCATGCACCGCTTAGGGCCCTTCAGGTCGTCTTGGCTGAATTTCGCATATGGTTCGAGGGACCTGAGAATGGTGGTCCACCGCCACCCATTCCCCTTAGCTGGTGTTCCCCGAAGATTAAGGCGCTCGCTGAGACACTAATGCATCGCTACACCCCTACCTTCCAAGGCATCGTGTTTGTCGAACAGCGTCACATCGCGACGTGCTTAGCGGCGATGCTGCCTCGGATACCCTTGTTGACCCACATCATCAAGAGCGATCAGTTGGTCGGACACGGTTCTGGTGGCAGTCAGACGAAGGCGCAATTCAAAGGCATGGCCATCCGAAATCAACAGGATACAGTGAAGCTATTCAGGGAGCGGCGACTGAATTTATGTGCGTGTACCTCGGGATCGTACCGGTGGGCCAGTGCTGATTGTGAGATAGTGGTAGCGACTTCCGTTGCAGAAGAAGGGCTGGATTTTCCAGTACGTCTTACCTCCTCTGTTTGGCGCTGAGGCGCAGATCCACGATGCTTTGCAAAGAGACATCCTACCGTCGTCCAAGGGTATTTGGCATATTGTCGAATGACACGATGTTAACTACACTCGGTTGGCATACGGCTTGTCCCGAGAATGTTCATTTGTACTTGCACCGTGGGTCTGCGGCTGAGCTATGGGTTGCATTAGCTGATGGCCACTAGGCCTGCGATCTAGTCATTCGCTTTGATCCAGTGCAGCACATGGTCGGATATGTGCAGTCGCGCGGCCGCGCGCGCCATAAGACCTCTACGTTCATCATCATGGTTCAGGAAGGCGCACAAGCGCAGGCTGAACGCTACCTAACCTTCTCACAATCTGAACCGCACCTCAAGAAAGTCTACCAGGATAGGGATGCTGGTACGCTAACACCCGTGGAGGAAGATGAGGAGGAGGATCGTCTAGACCCAGATGACCTCCTTGAGCGGGAGCGCTACGTTGTTCCTTCTACCGGTGCGATCCTCACTTACAACTCATCGATCGGGCTTCTCAGCCACTTGTGCTCTCTGATTCCTCGCGACCGGTTCACGCCGATCCACGTCCCGGCGTATACGGGAGACTTCCTCGCGACGGTCAAATTACCCTCCAGTCTTCCACTTCCCCCCGACAAGTTGATCTACGAAGGTCCAGTGAAGCGTTCGAAGAAGGAGGCGAAACGTGCCGCGGCCTTTTTGGCTGTCAAAAGTCTTCATGCCCTGAACGTCTTCGACGACTACCTCCTTCCCGCAAAGAGCTCTCATGCGAGCGAGAACGAGGACCCTGACGGCGTGCCTATAACGGATGTCAGGTCAGTACCAGATACACTGGATGTTTCCATCTGCGATCCGTGGATAGTGAATGCTACGCTCTGGTTGCACGTCGTATCTTTGGACGGTGTGCCGTCGGCTGGTCTGGTCACCGGCACGCCCCTTCCTGCCACTGATCTAGCCGCGGACGGCACTTTCATCTCGATCGAGGGCCCGAGGGAAGTCATCCTGGATCCACGTCATGCTTGGTATCAGCGTCGCACTATGGAGGAATATACGAGGATGGGTCTCTGGTGGTGCATCACTGGCAGAGGAATCTCTCTTCCACTGACCTGCTACCTGGTTCCTATCACCCGTGACCTCAAGGTCGATTTCGAAGCGATCGAGCTCGCTATCGCCCACCCATATGGATCGTACAACTGGGAGGGCATCAGGGAGGAGCACTATGGAACCCTCATGTACATGAACAATAAGGAACTCGGCCACCCGCTCATGCTGCACAAGTTGCGTTCGGATCTGACGCCGTCGTCGCGTCCGCCGCCCGGAACGAAGGAATCTGCATTCCCGACGTACCGCGAGTACTGGATGCACAAGTACACGCGCAAGCTCCACACCCCGCATATATCCACCGACGGTCCTTGTGTCGAGGGTGTGGTGCTGTCGCGAAACACATCTTCTGCCTACTCGTTACAGAACGACATGCCGCCGCCACGTTTGCCAAACCATCACGACACTGTCATCTTCCCCGTCGAGTTGTGCAGGTGGGCTCTCATGCCTGAGCACATGTACCGCACATTCTTCGCCCTGCCCGCACTTTGCCACCGCGTCACCGACGTCTACCGTGCGCACGAAGTCCGCGTCGCGCTCAAGCTCCCTGCCATCGTCGACGATCTCCTTGTCCAGGCGATCACGCTCCCGAGCACGAACGCCCCGTTCAACAACCAGCGGCTGGAGACGTTCGGCGACGCAGTTCTGAAGCTCTGCGCCGTCGTCCACCTCTACAACAAGTATCCGCACCGGCACGAGGGCCAGCTCGACAACATGAAGCGCACGTCCATCTCGAATAGGACGCTGCTCGCCCGCGCGCTCGAGCGCGGGCTGGAACAGCACCTCGTGCCTGAGGTTCAGAGCTTGCGCATGTGGAGATACGTCGTGGCGTCGGAGGATGATCTCTTCTCGAAACGGCCGCACCGGTTCGCACTGCGGCAGTTCCCGCGGAGGAGTCTTCAGGACTGTATGGAGGCCATCCTGGGTGCGAGCTTTGCGACTGGCGGGATCGATATGGCACTCCGGACTGGCGCGGCGTTAGGGCTGTCGTTTGGCGGACCTATGCCTTGGTATATGCGATACGCGCACTCGGTGGTAGAGACCGCGGTGTCTCCCCTGTTCATCGGGTTGCAGGAGACATTGGGATACCAGTTCAAGCATGGACAGCTGCTGCTCGAAGCGATCACGCATCCATCCTTTGGGTCCACCGACACCTCCTCGTATCAGCGGCTTGAGTTCCTCGGCGACGGTGCGCATAAAATGTTTTATTATGAGACACAACACTGACAGTTGTGGCTAATCCAGCGTTCGTCGACATGGTCGTCACTGAGTACCTTTACAAGAAGTTTCCATCCGCGACGTCCGGCCAGCTCTCGTGGGCCCGATCGCGCGCTGTCTGCGCCCCCGCCCTGGCGTCCGTCGCCGTCAAGAAGCTCAGCCTGCACAAGCTCCTCCTGATCAACAACGTCGAGCTAAGTATCGCCATCGGCAAGTACGTCCCAATCCTCGAAGCCATCTCGGATGAGGAGATCGTCCTGCAGGGGTGGAAGCAGGACCCACCGAAGGCCCTCTGCGACGTGCTGGAGAGCATCATGGGCGCGCTCTTGATCGACTGCGACTACAACTACGACAAAGCAGCCGCGATCGCCGAAGTCGTCCTCGAAGACCTCCTCGCCGTCCTGCATCCCGACCTGCCCAAGGACCCCGTGTCGGAGCTCATGGTGTGGGTCGCGCAGTCCGGCTGCAGATGCGTAAGCTTCGCGTGCGTACCCTTCCCCATTGCCCTCCCCCCGCTCTCCCCAGACAGACTCCGCGTACTCACATCCTCTCGCTCGCAGGAAATCGCAGAGCCGCCCCGAGGTGCGCCGCCACGACAGCATGTCCGTCCTCGTCCACGGCACGACCGTCGCTGGCCCGCTCGCCGCGCGCAACCTGTCCATGGCGAAGGGCCTCGCGGCGGAGCGCGCGCGCGCAGTGCTCTCGGACCCCGAGTCCGCCCACCACCTCTCGCGCGTGTGCGAGTGCCCTCGCAAGGGCGCGGGGAGGCAGCGGCCGTCGCGGCCCGCTGATGCTGATGCTAACGAGCTACCGCTGGACGTGCTGGACGTGCTGGACAAGAAGGACCTGGACGACGAGACGACCGACGGGTTCGCGATCCTTGCGCGCATTCTTGTTGAGGAGACGCGGGGCGCGGCCGGGGACAGCGTGGAGGAGGCGGCGGGCGAAGAGTCTCCGGCAGAGGATTGGGAGGTGGTGGAAGTGGACACGGAGGAGGAGGAAGAGGTGGAGCGGATGATGGAGATGATGGATATGGACGAGTGAGCGCACGGTCGGGGTACCCGGAATACCACGGTGTTCATGTGAGACCGAAAAGTTCAGGATCATGGTTTGCTCTACATATATGTTGTACGACTTGCGAAGTGTATGCTGATTCTTACTGTATCATAAGATCCTCTTTCGACGAGTGTAATTCAATGTACGATGTATCGTTACTATAGAAGTCTGAGAACTGTTCCACAAGCATAGTCCGTAGTTCGACATCTAGCGTTGAATATGGTAGTGTTCTTAAAGCGGCAATGCAAGCGCTGTAACACACAAGTCTCCTCGGCCTGCTCGATCTTAGCTCTCACTCTTCGTTTTTACTAGTCACTGATGATGGGACACTGGTAGACTGTATGAAGATGTGATTTAACAGCCTGAGGCCGTGGAAGTGTAGTACGTTACAACAGTTCGTGGTTCAAAGTTCAAAGTTCGAGTCAGTCCGTATAAATGTCCGTGTCGTGTCGTTATGACCGTGTCCGCATCGCACACCAGTCCATCGATAGGTACGGGCCTGCTGCGACGCTCCAGAGAACGCGAGGGAGACGAAACATGTCGTTGAGGCTCACGCCTCGATTATGGTGAACGCAGGGCCGACGTTGCCCGAGTCACCCACCACTGCAAGATGTCCGTCACGGGGTCAGCACGGAAGTCACGGAGACAATGATGGCAAGGGACACGTACAAACGAGCTGGTAGTCGTTCCCGGTTATGACTGACGGGACGGGGACCTCGACGCGTCCCGAGGTGATCGGGAAGCCGTTCGCAACGACGACTGGTACGAGGCCCGAGCGACTTCAGTACGAAACAAGACAAACCAAACGTCGTTGGGGACTCACCGGGCGTGACCTGGCCGCCCTTGCGGAGTAGGATCTTGCCGACCGTGTTCGTGATGTTCTTCGGGGGGTTGCTGATGTCCCTGTGGACGCAGACGTGGTGAAGTCAGTGGATGGAGACTCGGAGACGGCTGTCGGGCGGGGAGGGCGCTCACCAGGTGACGTTGTGCCTCTGGTTGGTGTACCAGACCGTGCCCGCATGGGGGTAGGTCAACGGGGGCGACCAGACATCGCGCTTCTCCACGATGGGGACAGCGCATGCCGTCTGGGTGAGCGCACCGAGGGCGGTGGCGAGGACAACAAGAGACTTCATGCCGAAGATCATGGCTAACGTTGAGAGCGTAGGAGTCGGAGAGGCGACTCTTGTGTAGTAGGGTGAGGTGGGGAGTAGCGGAGGACGCTGTGGTTGATAATGAGCATCTCCCTGCGCTGGGAGGAGGCTGCTTATATGCATACCTTGAAACGTCGAGGCGGGTCGCGGGGCATGGCCCGGACGCTACGGGCAGTCCATACCGTGGATCGAGCACTGTGGGCCAGTGGCAGTATTTCTCCCGACCGGACTAGACGTTCATACGCGCTTCAGCTTCAGGTGCAAGCTGAGCTCGGAGTCATAGGCATTGGGCCGGCCTCTAGACAGTCAGGTATGTGGGCAGCTGATGGCTCCC
Source organism: Daedaleopsis sinensis (assembly GCA_033807695.1). Classification (NCBI taxonomy): domain Eukaryota; kingdom Fungi; phylum Basidiomycota; class Agaricomycetes; order Polyporales; family Polyporaceae; genus Daedaleopsis; species Daedaleopsis sinensis. The sequence continues at coordinate 1,023,385 of CM066301.1, forward strand.
GCTATCCCTGCGCTGTCCTCTCACATGGAGATGTCGCGCCGCGCTCAGGTGCCAGGGCCTATGACACAATACGAATACTACGACATGCCTCTTCGTAGCACGCGAATGCACCTGTGAAATGTCGTGAGCACTGAAGAGACTCGGAGGGGGCAGTCGATCCATACATAGCAAGGCAGCACTAGCCAGCCGACAGCATCCCGCATCAAACATATGCTATCGATCTCGACCGCACTGGAGCACATACCGGGGCTTAGACTGCTTGCTCGACACACGTTGTGTTGTCGAGATAGCGTGAGTCGTGTGTGACTACCTGTTATTACACCCGTTTTCTCCGTCCGATTGACCGTGCAACCGGCTAAGTAAAGGCCTAGAGGAGGTCTATGAAGCACTGTCCCACGGAAGTTAGACTGTTAGGTCCAATCGTACTTGAAATGTACACGACCGCCCGTGCCCGACGACTGCCCATGCTCCGAGCCGTGCAGCTCGACGAGCCCGAGATGGGACCCAGTCCAGCGCTCTAGGCATCCGAGATATCCAATCAAGTTGAACTAGCACTTTCCCCAGGCCTTCGTTGAATGGGTCGTACGGTCCTACCAGCATGGCGTTAGTCATGGTCTGTCGTGCAGGGCTATAAAGAGCAGCCCTCAAGAGTGTTGAGCATGGCGCACGTACCTTCTGCACAAAGATTCTTCTCGCGTCGCTCGGATGCTATCATTTCGTCCCATTCTTGATATACGCACACGGAGACATGCGCACATAGACGTAAGGCACCTTGGCTGTGTAAGACGTAAGAGGTGCATGGATGGGGACTTCAGACAAGCATGCTGCGACATGGTGGTCGTAAGCAAGAAGAGACTCTGGACACCAAGAGTACTGCAGACAAGCGTCTATCCGTTATCTAACTTTGTCACACTCACCATGCCATCACGACTCCGGTCACGGTCATTTTGCTCGATGACCCTGCGAGATTGTTAGACATTTTAAACAAGCTGCAAGACATATGAGCTCAGGTGACATCGATACGTCAAGAGGAACGGCCCGGATCAATGATATCGGCCGTGGCATGCTGTATGCAACGCAGACGACACTGGCAAGAGAGGCAATATCTCCTGATGTATTACTGCTGAGTCCGAGTCATATGCATGGTACAAGTACAACATCTATAATAGCCCGGTATATTCTACTTCTACTTGATACTGATACGTGAGTCCTCTCGTCTTCGACGCGGCATGAGGGGTGATGCATATGATCCAATGGCTAGTCGATGATCACTGCTTCATGTCGAGCACCACACGGCCGACGACCGTGCCCTTCGCGAGACCCTCGTAAGTCCTACAAATAAAGACGACCGTCAGCAACCATCACACCTCGTCTCTCTCGACAAAAGCAAGCACGTACTCCGCGAGCGCCGACAGCGGCTTCGTCACATAGTGGCAGCGCACCTTCCCCCGCGCGGCGATGTCGAGCGCCTCGCGCGCGTCCTGGCGGTTCCCGACGTACGAGCCGATGATGTTGATGCTCTTCACGACGGTGAAGAAGATGTCCGCGCTGAGGCTCGCGCGCGCGGGCAGGCCGACGACCATCAGCGAGCCGCCCATGCGCAGGTAGTCGATCGCCTGCGCGTACGCGGCCGGGTTCGCGGCGGTCACGACCGCCGCGTGCGCGCCGAAGCCGTCCGTCGCCGCGACGATGTCCTTCACGAGGTCCGTGGACTCGCGGAAGTCGATCCACTTCTCCGCGCCGAGCTTCAGGCAGAGCTCCTTCTTCTCTGCGCCGGTGTCTGTGGGGCGCAACCGGTACAGCGGGTGAGTGCGCGGTGGTATGATGATGTAGGGGGGAGCACGAACCGACTGCGACGACGCGGAGGCCCATGGCGGCGGCGTATTGGACAGCAAGGTGTCCGAGACCTCCTCCGGCGCCCGGGAGGACGATCCAGTCACCGATCTTGGTATTTGAGTACTTGATGGCGCGGTACACAGTGACGCCCTGGATGGGATATGCTAGTCAGTATCTGCCGAATGGCTTCGCGGGAGGAATCACTTACAGCACACAGGATGGAGGCAGCCTCGGCGGATGCGAGCTGTTCCGGGATGGGAGTGACGTGCGTCACCCACGAGACGACGTATTGCGAGAAGGTGCCGTCGACGGTGAAGCCGCTGTACTGGCCGTTCAGGCAACCTGCAGATTATAACGATGAGGTCATGGGTGACGCAAGCAGAAGAGCGTCCGTACTCTGCTCGAGTCCTTTGCGGCACGGCTCGCAGTCCAAGCACGAGTACGCGAGCCATTTGATGCCGACACGGTCGCCGATCTTGACCGGTGAGTTCTGAGTGTGCTCGCCAATAGCGACGATGCGACCAACACCCTGTGAGAAAGACGAATCAGCGTGATGAAGCAGAGAAGGAAGAGATGAATACGCTAGGGGCGTACCTCGTGTCCACCGATAAGAGGGAGCTTCGCAGGAACTGGCCAATCGTCATTGCGGGCGTGAAGGTCGGTGTGGCAGACTCCAGAGCAGTCGAGCTCGACGAGACATTCGCCGGGTGTGAGCTCCGATGCCTGCTTGACCGGGTGGTCGTCGACGACCTTGAGAGGTGCGTTCGTCTTTTCGACAATCGCCGCCTTCTGGGTCTTGGGGATGGTGATTTGGGAGGTCATTGTGGGGTGGGATGAGAGGCTTGTGATGGGGATGTTGGGCATCTAGCTGGGCTCTTATATACAGGACACCTCCTGCCACGCAGTGTTTGATAGCTGAACTGCCCTCAGCTGTAAAGGAGAGCCGGACGGCACGGCACTCTCGCTGGACTCGGACGTGGCCCATGACCTTCGAAAGTCCCGCCTCGACCGAGTCTCGGTAGGACACTCATCTAGACCGTCCTATCGGGATGAGACGTACCGCTGGATAATGGATTCCTCCTCGCCCGTATCCTACATAGCGCGCTGCGGTTTATCCTGGTTTATCCTCTCCAAGGCTAGCTGATGGCCTAGACCTCGCGTCTGGGTCCAGTTGACGCTTGTTCACGATACGGCCCGGGCCGGTCTAGTTTCCACAGCCCCCGGGCCCTAGCGCAGTGTCGATGAGCGACGCGGAGGGCCGTAGGCAGAGAGAAAGTGCAATCCATGCTGGTTATTGGACTGGACTAGGACACGTAGGAAGGAGTACGATCGTTGTCGATGAGTCCGGACGAATTCGCAGGAGCTGCGACTGGGCGCTGAGCGCTGAGTGGTCGGGCGGAAACCGGTAGCGCGCTCTCTGCCACTGGACTCGGAAGCTTTAGACCACCACTGGCGCCATCGTCTTCGAGCTGGCCGACGCGAAAAGAAGGAAGGCGGCACCCAATAGAAACTTGTGAGGGCATACAGTATCACTGCGCCGTAGCAGGACAGAATCACTCCGTGGATCCACTGGCACTAGACAGCTTCGTATTGTGCTCCGATCTCTCCGGTGGTCAAGGGCACAAGGTCAATAGATAAGTCTTGAGTATATGTGGCCGCGCACTCACTGAACACACTGCTCTGTTTCGTTCTCAACGCTCGAAGGCTCGAGTTGGCACCCGCCTGAGCGTTGCGTCGAGAGCGCTGTCGATCCAGCTCCCACCGGAACAAGCATGAAGCGAGCGTCCGACCAGAGCGACGAGCGGACGTTCGCCCTCGACGCGGTGGTGAAGCGGGAAGCCGTGGTTGGTTGATGTTGTCCTCAAGGAGGTCGATCGTTCTGGGGCTCTCGCGATACGCTCTTTTGGAAGTTGAAAAAGAGCACGTTGCTCACGTCCACGGCCGTCGATGATGAACCAAACCGGTAGGATGCCCTCAGGCTTGACGCGTGTTTTTGATGACTTTGTTGCAAAGTTCGGCTCTGCACGACGACATGTCAGTACAGCACAACAAGGGTGCGTCTCACCTCCGCGCTGGTGCTGCACTATCCAGCGCATCTCAGACGATGCTCCCGTAGCACGAACCAGGGTTGTACCGACAATGGTCACAATGTCGCGGCCGCCAGGGACGAGTTCATCTGAGCGTGTTGCTGTAGGTCAGGCATATTCGGCGGAGCCTTTGCCTGTTGCAAAAGTAGCAAAGAAAGGAGTAAAGCATTAGAGCGGCTTAGCCAGGTATTACGCATCTGGTAAAGTAGATGATAGACAAGAATACTGGTGTAGTGGGGTGTTGCTAGTGCAACAGTCTCCCTAAGAACATTAATATTGATCAAGATCGGTGTACTGCACATACGTAGTTCAGTGCCAAGCGTGATAACATAAGCACGTAGTAAGAGCTCACCTGTGCACGACAGCATCTAATTCACCACATTCCAAACAGCATCATCATCTTCTCCGGCGACGCCCCAATGAATAGCTTCGCAAGCGTAGCGTCAAGGCCCTTGTGAATGTCGGGCTTGTACTCGTCCCAGTTCGAGAAGAACGGCTTCCACGACCAGCTACCTTGGGCATGAGTGAATCGCCCAGGGACAGTAACGAGGGGATTGCCCCCGTCCGGATGATGCAGCGGAAAACAAGCATTGATGCTTCCCGTGTAGAATACGACGATATCAGAGAGCAGCGCCGCCTTCATGAGTCGGTCATCGCACGTAACCTCCGCGCGGAACTGCCCGAAGAAGCGCATTTGGCTGTTGTCGACGCCCTCGACGAGGAATCTCACCGGAAGGACGCCCGCAAACGTCTTGTCCGACGCGCACGTCTCTGCCACCCTCTGGCGGTCGGGCGCCATGGCCGCCCAGTCCGCGGCAGCCGGCGGGTAGGCCCTGAAGATGTCGTCGAGGGCGACGAACTGGTGCTTCTTGAGCTTGAAGGTCCGGGACGGATTCCGGTGCGCCCCGAGGGAGGTGTTCGACTCGAGGTGGAACTGCAAGAGCTTCTGCGGCCGCTGCGACCACTTGATGCCCCCTGCCTGCAGCACGCGTGCCCGCGCGATGTTCTGGAAGGCGACGATGTGTGCCAGGATGAATTCGCAAAGGGAGTCTGCGAACGTTTGGAGCGAGGTAAAGCCTGCGGATCGGGCCTCTTCATGGTCTGCTGCCGAGGCCTCGTCGGCTATCTCCTGGCATTGGGCCCTGCGTGTAAGAGAGTGAGACCGTGACTAGGGGTGGATGTCACCGGGGGCGTGGTTTGATGTAACGAGTCGTTACACTGTGATTACAATCCAAATATGACTTTCCTTTGTCAATGTGTTACATCCTGGATACATCGTGGTTACATGCGACATCTGAAATGTATCCAGGATGTAACACAAAAACACGGGATCATTTTGAATGTTTCTAGCATGTTGCACAGCGACAAACGAGAGAGACATGTGGATTTTGACCATGATATGACCACGATGTAAGTGCTCGTCACATCGCTCAATGCCCCCGGTGTGTGGATGTGAGGTGGATTTGAGCACTGACTTGTGATCCTTCCAGGCCTCCCTCTGACACTGTGTACTGCAGTAGTATGCCTGCAAGCATCCCGTACATCTTCTCAGCTGACGAGTTGAGGGGGCCGAGTCGTCGTTCGACACGTTGCCTGGGCTATAGCGACAATGATGACAGCGTCGAAGGGGAACATTTCCGACTATGATGTCTTCAAACGACGGAAGATGCGGTGAGATGGGCCGGGTAGTAGACATTCTGTGCAACCCCGCAAGATAGGGAGTTAGAGTGGTTTAAAGCTGGAGGTTGACGTTCTGGCGGTAGCTCAGGCGATTATGATTTGATATAACGCGTCGCGAGAGCACGTGATCGTGTCAGAACTCCGACCACAGCCACGGAGTCTAGGCGCCTATTGTCAATTCCAAATATTAAAGTTCCGAGTCCTTCAACGATTCATATGTCCTTTGGACTCAGGTAGTCGGTAAGAACTTCATGTGCTTCGCGCGTGAATCGCAGAATTTGACCCATAGCGGCATACAGAGAATTTGCATACACGAGCTTCAAGCCCACTGTTACACAGGTGTCGAGCCACGGTGATCACGATGATATCCGACTCGGAACGGGCTTGCTTCGATAGCACGCTCGTCTCAAGCCTTCCCATGGAAGACCAGGTTCTTCTGCACAGTCTCTCCTACAGTGAAGCTTACCCTTGGCTTTTGACACGGATCGAGAAATACAAGCAGCACATCGCCACCCTCAGTTCCCTATACAACACCCGTGCAACCATTCACTCCCTCCCTCCTGAAATACTCGTGGAGATTTTCAACAAAAACTCCTCTCGTCTTGGCATCCGCCTCTCACACGTCTGTCGCTATCGGCGCTCCGTGCTTAACAGCCTCACACCCCGTTTCTGGGCCGATGCCCTGGCAGAAGAAAACATTTACTCGTGGAGCGCTGCCGACGCCAAATTCTTCCGCCTTGCACTGTTGCGATCTGGTACACTCCCGCTTCAGATCCGGGCACACTCCCACTTTCTCGACGTATGGCCCATCGTCTCTCCCCAAAGCGCTCGTCTCACGTCGTTGACACTATATGGCCGTAGTGACGCTCAGTTCGCCGCTCTTCGAGATGCGCTCTCATCAGGCTTGCCTAGCCTCCGTATCTTGCGGGCTAGATGCCTCTACAGTGATCTAGATCCAATGTACTCTCTCAACCTTGACTCCGACGCCCTCCCGTGCCTACGCGAACTAGAGCTCGCGGGAAGTCTATTCCAGGCGATGTCAACTGTACAATCGCTTGAACACCTCACTGTAAATGGCAGTCCCAAGAACGGCGCCGAACCAGCGCGCTATGGCGCCAGTCTCCTGGCAGCATTGAGGAGATGCATCTCCTTACGATCTCTATCAATCAAAAATCCGGGATCATGGGACCCTGACGAAGAGTTTGATGCCGATGCATGGAGTTGCGTCGACCTTTCTTCTTTGCGCTCTTTCATGGCATCATCACGCAGTGCTCTTTTCATGCGGAGGCTGCTTTCCAACCTCTCTTTCCCTTTATCTACCTCCGTCGAGCTCACGGTCAACCCCTACGCCAATGATACCCTCGGAGATGCTATGCCTTCAAGGTGGATGCAGCGATTCGAGAAGGGACCACCACTCGATCGCCTACACCTCAAGTTCCCAGCCCGCCGTGGCCATACGGTCATTAGGGCGTTCTCTGGACGCGAGCAGCGGCTATTACTGGCAGATATTAAACATCGGCTCCAGGATATCCTCGGACCGTTTCAGAGTATAAACATCCCCATCTGTACACTCACGGTCCACGTCTCCGAGGCGGTCTATCATTGGCCGGACGATCGATGGATGCGCGTCTTGGCTCGCCATTTTCCTCCCATCCGCCGACTCGAGCTACTCCCCCGGACCCTCGGAGACGTGAAGTCCGAGTTTGCCACGACCTTCCTTCAAACCTGCGGGGATCATGATCCTAATACTGGACAGTCGAGCGGTCTTACACTCGCCTGGGTCTTCAACCTTCGTAGCCGCAGGAGGAAGGACGAGGACGCAGCACGAGAGGTCGACCTCCTGCTCTCAGCGTTGAAAAAGTCGCGTCGGTGCGCCCGGCTGGAGCTCTACTCAGTGCTGTCCTGCGACTACAGGTCGTGGCACCGCAGCCTCGCCGATATCCCTTCGAATGCCGCTAGGACGAGGAGGCTTGTCGCCCCGGTCCTTATGCAACTTTATGAGCTAGTGGACGAGCTAGTGGTTTGGTAGGGTGGTACGTGCTATATCTGTTTTGTTCGTCAGGAAACCGTGTTGCTAATACCGATCTGAGGGCGTTAGTATATCTGCCCGTCCGGTGTCGCAACCCAGCACCGAATCAAAACAAGTACTACAGTTTTCGCCATCTCAAATTGGGTCTTGTGTACATGATGCGGTATTCGACGAGTAGCTTGAATTTCAGCAGTATTTTCCGCGCAAGCTGCGACACATGCCCAACGTGCTTCTATCAATAGGCATAGAAAGAATAGAACACACAGCATAGATTATCGCACGCATACTACGCATACACATCAATTCCTCGACCACCGGAATCCCCGAAACTTCATGTTCAACATGCTCACACACCTGCCAGTCGCGAGAAGACTCGGAGATCTTCTCATCGTGTGGCTGCAAGTCGAGAAGGGATGTCCGGGGTCACGAAGAAGGGAATAAGAATATGTCATATCTGACTTGGTGGACGGTCGAGTGGGAAGCTTCAATATTGGCGTACGTCAGAACCGTATCCATCGATTCGATTATCGGGCGGCGAAGTACCTTGAATAGGCCTGAGCGGCCTGTTCAATCAGAAATAATTAGTTGAGAGAAGACTGTTGCGACCAGGAACGTACTAACCGCAACCGATGACTACGTGGAGTCTTGGCATTCGAAGATTTACGTCTCTCTAGTATGGCCGCATGAATTAAGTAGGCCTAGAAGAAGTACCAGTCGCCGAGACGACCAGCCACCGGATTAGGACGAGTGCCTCGACATCTCACAACAGCGCAGAGCCTGTGAACGGCGAGAACGCGATCGTGAGCGCATTTCGCTCACCCTATAAGAACACCTGGCATGTGTTCGACTCGGGCCTCGGAGGACACGCAGGCTCGTCCAGTCTACGCCGAGGAACGAGCGAGTCAGCAACCTCCGTGAGAGCGAGCCTCTCCACGCACCTGCCCCGCACCCATCACACGACCGCCGGCTTCTCCGCAAGGGACAAGGGGTGTCCGCAAGGCCCATCTTCTCTGTGCAGGAAAGGTCGAGAAGGCTCGCGAGGAGAAGCACGTTGTACAGTGCGAATCCGGGGGAACGTACGTACTCACGACATAAGTCCGCGTCCTCCAGGCCACAGATTATCTCGATTCGCCACATTCGATCGCACTCATGGCTCCGGAGATGAACGTGGAAGCTGCCCCGTTCCGGACGGACGACGGACGTGTGTGTGAGGGCGAGGAGCACGAGGGAGCACACGGTGCTGTCCGATGGAAAGAATTCCGTTGAAGATCACTCAGCGAGGCTCCGCTGGGTCATAGGCCTTGTCGCGGGGCGCAGCTGAGATCTGTGATGCATATAGTTCATCAGTTCTCCGCAATTTACTACGGCACTTGATAGACGTGCTCGGGCACACATGTATCATTTTAGCAGAGTTCAGGCTCGGACAACTTTACCGTAACACAAGACAAAGGCCGAAAAATCCCTAGTCATGCCTAGCCCTCTTGGCAGACGGTTATATGTCAAATACATCCATACGACTGAGCTTACACATGCCAAGCATCGAGAGAAGAGATCAAACGTAACTACGGGTATGCATAGGGGTTGTCAGTGAATGTGATAGAGACACATGACGGGCACAACTCACAGCGGCTGTATGTACGAGATATGCCGACACCAAGCTTTGCACCGAAAAAAGCACAAGGGAGGTACTATCGTAGCAGATGAACGAACTTCCACAAATCATGAGGCGACAGGCCAGATCTGAAGTAATCCGGGTGTTTCTCCATATAAGTCTTCATCGTGTCCCAAGTCGAGCCAACAACAGGAGTTCGCTTCCAAGTCTTCTTCCGCCGTACATAGAATCCCACTGCAGGCTCAGGGGCCTGGGGAGCGGGGTCATCGCAATAGTAGCAGTGCCCGAGGGAGATGGCTGCGATACACATGTTGATGAGGTCCCAGCACGCATCACGCTGGGTCTCGCTGAACGCGGAGTCGTCCAAACGTCGTCGCTTCGAGAGACTAAAGTCGCGATGCAACACGTTCCCGGTCCCGCAGACGACGTATGAGAGGTCGATGACTCCGAGATTCCCTGGTGTTTCTTTGCGGCGGGTCTCCAGCTCCTCGTCATCCCAAGCGTGTGAGAGGAAGACCTCCTCGTCGGGGAGGGCAGTGGCGACAGACGAGACCGTGAACGCTTTTGCGGGGTTGTCGTCGGGCGCATTTCGACGAGGTTGGAGGTAGAACACAACAGAACGTTCCGTCGCGAGGATATGGTGGACGCCGCCGTCAATAGCGACGATAGCATGTACCATGGCGTCTGTAGCATTTTCGTGGATGTCGGACCACATTTTCAACGCATTCCCCACGGAGATGCCGGTGGAGTACCCGAAAGCGGGGTCACCCAGGAGGTACTTTTCGAAACCATCCGATTTAAGGTCTTCCGCCGTGCGACACTGTCGAAATAGACCGAGCTCTGAAGGAAGCGAAGGGAGTGAATTAAAAGGGGTAGTGAGAGAAAATACACGGCGGTCGATGTAACGCATACAGGACGTTTTACGTAATCTACTCGGGGATGTCCGAAATGTACGAAGCGTCTACACTAACAACACGCCCACTCGCTGAGATACAGTATCGCGAAGTCAATACAAAACACGCCCACTGAAGTGAGGACACCATATAGTAGAGAGTCCGTCACGGGTCAAACACAGAACACACCAATATGCCGCTACTCCGGCAGAGAACCGACCCTCCAGGCATCCAAGCCCATACTTGCCGCATTCCTCCGGTCTCCCGGCCAATTTTGCTGCTACTCCGGCAGAGAGCTGACCCTCCGAGCATCCATACTCGTACTTGTCACGCTCCTCCGGTCTCCCAGCGTGCACACACAGCATGAAAGCAAGGTAGGGGGGGGGTCCTTGATGACGGAAGAGGGAATGAAGAAAAGTTTCTGCGGGTACCGCACCTAGAAGAGCCGGATGACCTCTGGTTCGAGATAGTCAGGGAAGGACATCTGCGCTACATGGGCTGTGATGGGGGCAGCCTTCAAGCCTGACTCCGAAGCAGCCGATGGTGTGACCGGAGAGGGAGCTGGGCAGTAGCGTGCAATGTGGCCAACACCTTGGCAGCGATCGCAGATGGGAGGGGGACGGGAGGAAGCAGGTGTGGAGGACGATACCTGGTTGTCATGTGTAGGGGTACGACGATTCCGGGTGCGAGCAACGAAGGCAGACTGTGTGCCGGGGTCCTTGTTGATCTGCTCCTCAGCCTCGATGAGTGATGCCTTGATGCCGCTGACAGTGAGTTTGTCTTGCTGCATGAGGGTGGTTGCAACGGAGGAGTAGGTGGGGTGGAGGCAGAATATGAGAACATCGGTGATGTCTTCTTCGGATAAGGTGACACCGATGCTTTTGAGGCGGGAAACGAGTGTAGTGATGCCAGAGACGTACTCGATGATGGGACGGGTAGTGTCATGGGCGTACGAGAAGAGAGTGCGCTTCAGGTTGATGCGGTTGGCGCGACTGTTTCGCTCATACGTGTCGGAGAGCGCCTTCCAGGCAGCAGGACCGGTGGTGCAATCACGGATGAGATCCACCTGGGTTTGTTCCACCGCCAGACCAATCGCCGTTAACCCATCCTCCGACTTCTCATCCCACTTCTCAGCCTCCTCCTTCGAGTCCGGGCGAGAGATCGTACCACTGACGACTGTCCAGCAATGGGCTCGATGGAGAATCATCTCCATGTTGTACTTCCAGTCATGGTAGTTTTCGCCATTGAGTTTTGAGGTGGAGGCGATGAGGGAGTTGATGTTGGACATCGTTGAGATCGGAAAGCAGGATAAAAGGGAAGGGACAGTTGGCGGGAGAGCACAGACAGTGAAGTAAAAAACAAGCAGTGGGTCTAGGCGAGAGCAGGGCTCATAACCTGTCGAAATAGACCGAGCTCTGAAGGAAGCGAAGGGAGTGAATTAAAAGGGGTAGTGAGAGAAAATACACGGCGGTCGATGTAACGCATACAGGACGTTTTACGTAATCTACTCGGGGATGTCCGAAATGTACGAAGCGTCTACACTAACAACAGACACATCGTCCTGGCAGGCACAGTGGCTCGTAAGTGCGTCGTCTCGGGCTTGGCTTTCGTAGAGCAAGTCAAGACGTACTTGTGTGAACTCCACGCTGACTTTTGACATTCCTTGCTGCAGTATTTAACCAAGGAGCAGCGACCACATCTTTTCAAGGGAGAATTAAGTTCTGACGCCGGTTTCTGGCATGACGCACAGCTGTCCGGGTCGGGAGGCACAGTAGTGGAACCAACCAAGTAACCCTTGGTAACTTCCATTCCGTGGGCGAAGATCGCAAGGATAGGTAGACGGGGTACTACGAAGCAGAGTTCCGACGAAGTATCAAGGTGATCCAACGAGTGGCTCCGGAGCCTATCAGCATTCCGTCCCCTGGGTCGAAAGTATGTCAAGTAGGTAGAGTACTTGTACTTCGCTCAAGTACAATTGCTTACACAAGCTAGGTCTCTTTCGTGTGCCAAGTCGAGCGACTTGTTCAAGGGGCTCAAGTAGCTATACAAGTCTATCAAGCAGTCAGGCAAGTCAGCAGTAAATTAGGGATAGGTACGTCACTGTATGCCCACTTGAGCGTGCACTTGGGAGTGTACTTAGGCATCTACTTAGCACACACCGTGACAAATGTTTCGGCCTCGGTCACAAACATATATTGGACCGTGTTTTATCACAGAACAACTTCAAGAGCAAGCGTATGAAAGGTCTCAGTATGTAATGTAGTATAGTACCGAGACCTGTGAGGGAACGAGCATTAGAACAGAGACATCAAAGCACGCGCGGCGGTGAGCGTACCTCATAGGATAATCAGAGTAAGTGGGCGCGCAGGGGAACGAGTGTGTGGCGGTACGTAGGCGAGGCCCTGAGGGCGCAATCATTAGCACAGATGATCGTCGATGACTCATGTCTAAACGTAGGGACACACCTCGTCTTCGAGTTGGATGCCCAAAACAACATTTGACAGCGGCGAGGAACAATGACGGATTTTGAAAGAGCGTAACGTAGATGCGAGTTGGGCGCGGCGTGATACTGGAAGTATAATTAGATAATTGAATCACATCTGCGTAGTTTATACCCTTACCTGAGAGGTAAGTAAACGAGCGTGGAGGATGAGGCGAGAAGGGGCGAGTTGGGCACCATGAACGGGCTCTAGACGGGGACTCGGAGTTGAATGATACTAGTTCTATGAACGCCGCCGTGTCAGCCGGGTACTATCCCTAGTGGTGACAAACGAGAGGGTCAGCAAGTGAGCTGTCAGTCGCTGAGATCACATAGTACGTACATGGATGACAGTCACGGTCAATCGGAAGACGGATATTGAGGGGGAGGAGCGCGGCGGATAGGTGCGGCTTTGCGAGACTTGGCACTGCCGCTGGCGCGGCGCTTTGTGTAAGCTTCCCGTGCGGTGTCAGTAATGCCCTCCCACTGCTTTGACTTGAGCGATGTCGCGCGGGTGTAGATATTCGTCGCGGGAGTGCATTCTACGGCTTCTCTGGTGACGGCATCCCACCGTGGTCCGTCACCACAGTTAGCACCGGAGAACTTGCCATCAGCAGTCGTGGTCGTGACGCGGACTCCAGTCCGATAGGAACGTAAGGCAAACTCGACCTGAGATGACGATTGGTCAGATCGTGCTCATAGAATATCATAAGAGGCTCACCGCGAGGGCACTGGTTGCTAGAGCGCCGGCAGGCAAGGAATCCTCACGCTGCGCGAGCACATCGCGCAGGTCCTTCGGGAGTTGATGAAGAGTTGGGAAGTGCACCCATCCGAGGGTGTTTATGATGTGTTCGCCCTGCATGCGTCCACTCTGAATGCAGGAATAGTTTAGTTGAACATCTAAGGGTGTGGGAGCGTGGGAGCTGAAACATGTGGGTGAACGATGCATGATACGACGCACCTTCGTAACATCCGTGTATTCTGCCCAGAAGAATGGGGCGGAGGTGTCGGATATACTCATTCGGAGCTTGTCATCCGCGGCACTTTCGCCCCCGAGCATGTCGAGGACATATTTGGCACGGCCTTGAACGGTACGAACATGTAAGTTGTGCGGGTTGCCAAAATAGGCATCGAGGGATGTGAATGCCCCCTTGCGCATCTTATGGAGCCACTCAGAGAAGCGGTGACCGATCTGACGAATGAACGAGGTGGGGACATTCAAAAAACATCAGATCTGAGCAAATAGGAACGACATACAATCTTGTAGAATAGATCCTTGTCGGTGAGCTTGCGGGGTTTGTTGGGATAGCAGCAATCATAGATATCTTGGCGTAGCTTCAGCGAGGGCGTCTCGAACGGGGGACGCGTGCCAGCGATAGCCATAGAAAAGGGAGCCAGACGAGTAGTGTAGTCCTCACGCATGTCTGCTGGGATAAGCTTGGTGGAGGCTTGCGATGACTTCTGCTCCTGTTCATCGTCGCTGCCTGCGGTGTTGAGGACGGTCACTTTGGTGATCTCATCACGCTGTGAGGATGGTGGTAAGCTAAGTTTGCCATATAGTAGCCGCGTAGCTGAGTGACTTGCACGTACCCGACGTGCTACCGTAACAGCCGCTGCTGCAGGCTTCGAGGAACCCGGGCGATCCGCTTTGGTAGGTCCCGAGGAGGTCTTTGCCTGGGGTCTCCAAACGATCTGGTTGGCATCAGGGTCATCTTCTAACTCACCGCGGTCCTTGGCAACATCCCCCTCTGAGTCTTCGTAGAACCCTCCATAGTTATGGAGGCCAGGATCTACATGGCCGCCGGGATCAGAGTCTGAGTCGTCACGATGCTCCTGATGTTGAGTGGTGCGGGAAATGTTGGACTTCGCACTGGTTGCTCGGCCTTTGCCTTTGCCGGAAGACTTCAGTCCTTTGCGTTTGTCGGTGGTCGTTCGTTCTCTAGTGGTGCTCGCGTCTTTGGTAGCTGCAGATAGAGTCGTGGTCGTGGTCTTCGGGCGTGGGCTGGCGGTCGGGTCTTTGTAGTGCGCGATGAACGCTGTGCGGAGCCCACCAGGCTTGGGGCTTACCTTGGGCTTCTTGCTACAGGTGCCGGAAACCCGTGTGCGATAAGTTGTAGGTGACACAAAGCCAAGAGAGGTGTTCAATTGAGAAATAGGAAGATAGCGGAAGTGTGCGGGGATTTTGGAAGGTAGGTAGTCGGGGTTAGTGATGAACAACACGAGCGCGGGATCACTCACGCAGCGCTTGTTGGTGTATCCACGCCCGCGGGGCGAATCTTCCGCTTTGGGGCGGCAGCAGTTGCGTCGGTGCGCGCTCCGACAGTGGTGTTGCTATTCTTCTTACGTACGACTTTGACCCAGACTTCCTCCTCCTCGTACGGTTCATCTACGTCCATCGCCTCGGGAGATTCTTGTCTACCTGGAACCTCACCTGGGACAACCTGGAGCTCGTCGAACAGCCTAGTACTCGCTTCGTCTCCGCTAGATGACTCGGTTTCTTCGCCACCTGGCTCATACTCAGACGGACTCCCGTCAGTCTCTAAGTCTTGAAGCAGCACGCGGTTTGGAACTGAGGCGTTGGACTCGATGTCGTCATTGTCTGGCTCCGGGCTTGCAGGATGGACTTCTGCTGAGGATCAGCTGTGAGTAGAACTTTGATCACTGCAAGCTGGGCTGTACTCACGGCGTGCAGGCACATCTTCGTCCTCGGATGGGTCACGATCTTCACCGGTGTCCGTCGGTGAAAGCGCAGTCTGCGCAGCAGGGATGTCTAGTACGATGGTCTTGACTGGGACACTATGCTGGGTAGCGTCGTATCCGGGTTGTCCCTGACGCGTTCTCATGTCGACTGAGCGCGTGATGTGGGAATGAAGTATGATTTGTATGTGAGCGTGAGGTGAGTAGACATGAATTGTGAACGTACCATGTGAGGAGCCCTCCTCAGAGCCTTCAAGAGCCAACCCTGCAACCTCAGTGCCTACCGGTTCTACTGCTAGGCTAGTGGTGGTACGGCGTCGAGGTTTGGGCTGAGGCTTCTGAGGCTTCTTGTCACCCCCGGGCTTGCTAAGGTGTGGCAGGGTAGGATGCCGACGCTCCTCCGTGTCATGTTCATCCTTGCTGCGCATACTCTCCCGAATGAGGGCGAGCTCCTTCGTCGCAGTGGCTTTGTGGAGCTCGCCGGCTGCCGTATCAACGACCTTCTGCTTTCTGGTTTCGCCGGCTCGGCGGCGACGCTCTTTCGGAGGTGTCGGGACACGATGGGGCTCCTCGGGATCGTAGTTGGGGAGGTCGACTCTGCCTGGGTGCTTCTCAGCGTTGTCGCCTCCGCGGGTACGTCGACGGACTGGCGTAGCAGGTGCGATTGGCGGTTCGGAGTCATCGACTGGCTTGCCGGGAGGTGTGTCCGTATCGGGCAGAGGAGGCTTGCCTCGGGGAGGCATGGTCGACGTCGATGGGCAAGGCGACGTTCGCTGACTTGGTGGATTAAAAATCTAGGTCAGATTGCTCTGTATAGCGTGACTCCAGCCACCGTCGCTGACGAGTCCCCAAGTTGGGCGCCTATACTTTCGTCTTCCTGCCACCATCTGCGACCCCTCCCTAGGCCTCACTACACGCGACGACGGTGGAATTTGACATGTACGTATGTCGTTCATTGTCATCTTCGAGAGTGAAAGCACCTATCTGACACGTTGACTGTCCCACAACCTTGCATACTACTCGGTTGATATCAGCCTTGAAAAGGCAGTACCCTCCTGAGACTGAGGTGTCCAGCAGTAGTACGGTGGCCATTTACATGACAGCTACCACGATCTGGTCACAAGGTATCGTCATACATACATCTACTTCTATCCGACACATCCCAATGACCCGCGATCTGTCAGGATCACCTAATCTATCCATCTGACCGAGTACTAGTGGAGACGCAAGCCATCGTTTCCCGACAACGTAGGTGCCGTATTAGTATACACTTGGAATTATCCATTGCTGACACTGAGTGTCTACGTCTGTGCTTTCTCTCAGTTGTATCACACCCCAAATCGCCAGACGACGAAGGCACCATCAGCGTCAACGTGCAGAACCTGCTTCAAGTCGCCGCAAAATCCGAGTGGCCATCTTACCACTGGCACCTTGTTTAGCCCGCGCCGCTCTCGACAAGGTAAGTGTCCGAGTCTCGCACGACTTTGAGCGACCCGCTGACATCTGATCAGACACATCTCACCGCCGACAATCCCCCCTTGAACCATCGTGTGTGGCTCGCTATGCGCTCACGCAAGCACGCTCACACCTTCCGGCCCAAAACAATTCCATGCACCTACCCGCTCTGCACGAAGACTTTCAGATCTGTCGGCGGACGCAAGCAACATGTGAACGCTGTTCACTTGGCTGTGAATCCCATTCCTCCACCTGTGCCTCACCCAGCCGTCGCAACTCCCCCACCGGGTTCTCCACCAGGGCCCGCATCACCTATAGGACCATACGTCGAGGATGCTCAAGACGAGGACGATCTCCCTGGCCACGCAGGAGGAGCAGCCGCACCAGATGGACATGAGGATCATCCACCACGCGTGCGGACTCACACTCATCCAGTCGTCACAGGTAATCTAATGAGATATGTGAAGCACGCACAGCCCTCATGTCAATCATTTCCAGGTCGACCGTGCGATGGCGCAGGGAATGTCTTGCCTGAGAACACTCAACCCGAACCTCTCCCACACCGTGCTCGGAACGACTACAACCCATTCACATCTCGAGCTCAATTTGAGATTGCAGACTTTTTGTACACTCGCGTGCAGATGTCCGGCGGCCATTTCGACGAGCTCATGCAGCTCTGGGCGGCGTGGTCCGGTAGTCCTCCTTTCGCAACACGTCAACATCTCAATTCGACCGTCGACGCAATCCTCCTAGGAGACATTGTATGGCAGTGTTTCTCTGTCCGCTACACGGGTGATCGCCCCGCACATAATGTACCCTCGTGGATGGACCGTGAGTACAAGGTGTGGTTCCGCTGCCCACGAGCGGTCCTCCATTCGCAGCTTGGCAATCCCGACTTTGCAGGTGAGATGGACTATGCGCCAAAGAAGGTTCACCGCGGTGAGGAACGCGTATACAAGGACTTCATGACCGGCGATTGGGTATGGGATCAAGCTGTACGTGTTTACTTTACCTCTCGCCCGCACATGTAGCCCAATAATATGTCTATCGCCTCTTTGCACGGTAGGATGCCATTGCCGCCGACCGCACCATGCAAGATAGCACGTTCTGCCCTGTCATTCTGGGCAGTGACAAGACCACGGTTTCTGTCGCTACAGGGCAGAATGAGTATTACCCTTTATATCTCTCGAACGGTCTCGTGCACAATACTACGCGCCGCGCGCGGCGCAACGCTGTATCCTTGATTGCTTTCCTAGCGATCCCGAAGAGTGTGTATCCGACTTTGTCCACCCTCGTTCTCTAACGGCCGTATCTAGCCTTGCAATGACTTGATACTGACACCGCCTATGTGTGTAGCTGATCGCAAGTACGAAAACGATCCGATCTTTCGCAAATTTCGTCGCCAGCTGTTCCACACCTCGCTCCACATGATTCTACAGCCCTTGAAGGCCGGAATGACTGACATCGAGGTCGTGAGGTATGCTGATGGGCACTATCGTCGCACGATATACGGACTTGGTCCATACATAGCGGACTACCCAGAACAAGTCCTCCTGGCCTGTGTCGTTCAAGGTTGGTGTGCAAAGTGCGTGTACATGCAAGGTGAACGTATAGATTCGCCACCATACTCACTGTACTGTCACATACTACAGATGTGATGCCAAGCGAACAGACCTCGACGGTGGGGGTGAGAGACGGTCGCACGCCGTCACAGCTTGCCTACTCGAGACTATGAGCCTTAAACGACTCTGGGATGAAGAAGGGATTGTCGGTGATCTTCTGGTGCGCGCTCGATCATATAGACTCATGAACACAATTATTAATCACCTCTGCGCCATGTAGCCATTCACCGTAGCATTTCCTCGCGCAGACATCCACGAGATGCTGTCACCGGACCTCCTCCATCAAGTCATCAAGGGAACCTTCAAGGATCACCTTGTGACCTGGGTCGAGGAGTACCTGGAGAACGTCCATGGCAAGACACAGGCCGCTGTGATCCTCGCAGACATTGACCGTCGGTACGTATACCCTGCCATCACTCGTTTGATGCCCTTCAACGGCATCTCATCTATACCCCAGAATTGCTGCAGTACCCCACTTTCCGGGGCTGCGACGATTTCCCGAGGGCCGTCGCTTCAAGCAGTGGACGGGCGACGACTCCAAAGCCCTCATGAAAGTACGTGTGATTCACTCGGTGTTCACCGCGTGTATGAACTCATGCTGTTCATGATGTATTACTCAGGTCTACCTGCCCGCTATCACGGGCTATGTGCCTCCCGAGATGGTGCAATGCTTGAGCGCCTTTCTCGAGTTCTGTTACCTTGTGCGTCGTGATGTGATCACGACGGCCACGCTCGTCCGGATCGAGGACACTCTCGAGCGCTTTCATCACTTGCGTGTGGTATTCGAGGAGGCTGGTGTACGGCCCGATGGTTTCTCTCTCCCACAACAACACTCTTTGAAGCACTATGCGGCACTGATCCAGCAGTTCGGGGCACCCAACGGCCTTTGCTCCTCAATAACGGAGTCGAAGCATATAAAAGCTGTGAAGGAGCCGTATCGACGTTCAAATCGGTTTCAGGCGCTTGGTCAGATGCTCATCACCAATCAGCGTCTGGACAAACTCGCAGCTGCTCGAGTTGAATTTGCCGCTCACCGCATGTTACACGGGCCCCTCCTTCCACCTATCCCCGAGCATGATATCTGGGAAGGCCTCGACCTCGACGACTACGATGCCGAGGACACGGACGATGTTGCTGAGCGACATGCAAGCCTTGATGAGGACGAAGATGGCGGGCCAGTGGACGACTCCGATGTACTCGGTCGAGTGACCCTTGCGAAGCGTCAAGGTAAGTCCTGCCGCCTCATAAGCACCCGCTGAGGTCGGATATGGCTACTGATGTATAGCCGTAGTGCCAGGATATCCGAAGGCCCTTGCTGCGCTCGCAGACCACATCGGCGTACAAGAGCTGCCGGAGCTCGTCCGGCGGTTTCTCTATACCCAGCTGCATCCCGAGTCTGTCATACCTGGAGAGGAGGTCAATATTGATCTATGTCCAGCACCTCCCGTCCATGCGACCGTATTTCCATCTGCAGTCGCCATTTTCCATGCCCCGAGCGACATCTGCGGTATCAAGGGGATGAAAAAGGAGCGCATACGCGCTATTCACTCGTGGCGTTCAGGACCGCCACGTTATGACTGTGCATATGTCGTAGAAGATGATACTCTTCCCGGCTTCCGAGGTCTCAGTGTTGTACGAGTACGTCTTCTATTCTCCTTCAAGTATACGAACGACGTCACCTATCCCTGTGCTCTTGTCTCGTGGTATGTCACTGTCCGTGATACACCATGTGAGGAGACAGGCTTATGGATGGTCGAGCCGCAAATGGACCCGTATGGGCGATATGTAACATCCGTTATCCATCTTGATTGTATGCTTCGTGCTGCTCATTTAATTGGTGTACCTGGAGATGATCCTATACCTACTCGCCTGACACATACCGATTCGTTAGATGCATTCACTGCCTTTTACGTTAACAAATATGCCGACCATCATGCACATGAAATCGCATATTAGTCAGTATTTGTTATATATTACTATTAGTCCCACATTCGGCCAGTCTCAATCACATTGTATCATGCCTGCAAGTATTGTCTGATTCCGAGTCGAGCTGTGATCAACTGATGCCACAGCAGCAGCAAGTATGAAGTCATAGAAGCAAGTAGTAGGGTGTACCTCGCAAGTAGAACAAGTGCGACTACTTGGTCACAAGTTAAACCCTTGCAGCAAGTTGTTCAGGACTTGACTCAAGAGGGTACACTTGGCTTCAAGACCCCCATCAAGTAAGTACCGGAATGCTGATCTGAGGTGACCGGTGATGGGAGATCGAACGTAGTCCCAGTTCCGAACTAACTGTACAATGACATGTGTGACACCATTTTGTGACAGGGTAGGTCACACTGGTACTATCGCCCACAATTCGAACCTTTGCCGTGCACTGCAGCAC
This sequence comes from Daedaleopsis sinensis, assembly GCA_033807695.1. Classification (NCBI taxonomy): domain Eukaryota; kingdom Fungi; phylum Basidiomycota; class Agaricomycetes; order Polyporales; family Polyporaceae; genus Daedaleopsis; species Daedaleopsis sinensis. Next base: position 1,044,161 of record CM066301.1, read on the forward strand.
TTACTCTGGCAGACACTGATTGCTTGGGACTACTGCAGTCGAAACCTGGGGAGAAACTCAAGGCTTACTGAATAACCCGCCCTCATCAGCGAGGCGCTCCATGAATGGCGACTCGGAAGGTATTAGGGATGGCAAAAGACAAATTGAGGGAGTATATCGTCGAATGAGCTTTGAGCCCTTCAAGAAGCTCTCTAACCCCCCCGGCTCGCACTTGCGACTCGCCAAGAGCATCCTAGAACATCGGCACATCGCATCGACACTTCAACTTGACCCCGGATACGCTGATGCGGTGCCCTCGGAGCTCGTCCTCCTCCCACCCTGAACCTAAAGAACCGGGAGGTCTAGTAGCCCATATGCTCAGTTTGGTCGCACCTGACTCTGCCGCCCATCCTGTCGCAAAATACCCTCAAGAATGATCTCGAGCACCGAAACCCCATCCGGCTGCGGCTCTACGACACTATATCAGCAGCATGCTGTATCAGTGGAGGAGAACGTACGCACCCATCGCCGCCTCTGAACTGTCCGTTCCGTAAGAGCACAGTGAGGGAGCCACGGTGCACGTCTGTCGTCGTAACCATCCTGTGGCGAAATGCGCTCAAGCCGGAGCAGCCACACGCCGTTGGCTTTGCGTGATGAACGATATGGAGCATCCTTGGGTGCGATTGGAGCACTATTCTGCCTTGTATTGACGGCCTGAGCGTTCTCGTAACGGGGAAGCAGCAGAGGGGAACCTGCGGATCGCGCGCCTAAGGTCTGAGAGTCATTTCTCGTCTCCAGCGATGCTTGGCAACGGCTGGAGTGCAGTACCAGAGGCCAGTGGGAATCTGATCTCAAGCCAGGCAGAAGGTGCAGCAGCAGGCTAGCGTCCGTTGGATCGTCGAGTGAGCGAATCGGGTGACACAACTCGTGGGTACTTCCGCTACGGCTGTTCAGAGGTAGGACCCCGAGGTGCACTGACAACATCGCGGGTACAGGCGAGGTGAGCAGCAGCGCACTGACCGATATCGATTGGGCTTTGACCATGGACATCCTCGAGGAGCCTAGAGAGCTTGACGACCTTCTAACCCTCGGAGGCGGGATAGCTCGGATTGGGTCGATCGGAGTGGCAGGTCGCTCCGGCGAAGATACAAGAGCGTCGCGCTGCCTCGGGTCACGGTTTTCGTCGATCGCTCCGGTTCGTACCCCGCGAAACGGTTGTGGGACGTCTGCACTGCACCTGGACGCAGTTGTACTCTGAAGATCATCGGCCGCAGATTCTACTGAGTTCCCTGATGGCTCCGGACGGCCCGGGCGCGGTCTTCTTTGTATTTTCTCGCAGATCCGGTGCGAAACGTCCCCTGCATAGTGCAAGGTAGCCCGCGGCCGTAGTAGCTTGCACAGTGTTCTTCTGGCCCTTGGGGGATGACGCGGTGGAGATCTGTCCGGGGGTCGACAGCGAGGATTCTGGAACAGAAAACATCGACTTGGAGTAGACATGATATCTGTGTGGGCATGGTGCAAGGTTAACTATCACCTCTTCTGTCGAGGAGAACTGCATAGCTCCTTCGAGGACGCAGACGTCGTGCCTGAGCGTCATTCAGAGCCTTCAGCCGGGAGAGTTAGGTGGTCACAACAATTGAAGAGAGCGTCGTACCTATCGGGGCACCGACTCGGACTCGGGACGCACACCGGTGCACCGAGGCTTCTCATGAGAAATGGACGGCGAACCAGTGCTGTTGTCGGAACTTTGTATGGTTGCACGACTCGGATCCGAGGCCCGCGCCACACCGTGCGTACGCTGTCTCTGGAAGCCACGGTCGGAGAGCGGACCTCAGGCTGTTCGATTCGATGCCCCGCGCAGCTTCCCTGGAGAGCGTGTCAGAGTGACACTAGCGTGCAAGTCCGCCAGCCTTCGGGGCATCTCCTGATGGTGCGATGGCGATGGGAGCTGGCTATGTAAACATGCATCCGGGCCGTGCAGGAAGTACGCGGAGAGATCATGCATAGATAGCCAATTCCCCGCGACGCACCGGGGAGGGCGTCGTCCTGAAGACAGATGCGGGAAGAACGGCGAGCGCGGGCCCAGAGGTGCATCCAGTGCCACCCGCGCGGGCGTTTTCCTACGCTCTCCTGCCCGTCCCGGCCAGCTCTCCCATGGGCCCTGACGGGTGTCGCTGCGAGCCCCGAGGATGCACCGATGCCTTCACGGTGCGTGACCGTATCCGTGCGCGTGCTGCGCGATTTTCCGAGCGCATTTCCTCCCCGAACATACTGCCGCAGTATGTTCCCGACGGCGACATGTAGATGTGTCGGGTTCGCGCTATGGCGTCCCATGATGCTACTTATATCAGCACAATGAGAGCACAATCAAACCAAAAACGCATGCCTTGCTCACCAATGGCTGATACGCGCAGCATATGTACGGCAGCGGCCCCGCATGAGGCTGCATAAGGACTGTTGGCGGGCGGTCAGCATCCGCACTCCCGTCGCCAAGCCGGGTCCAGAAGGCAGCAGACGGTCATTTGGGGGCTGCCAAGTTGCACTCTTCAAGCGGCAGTGGCGCGTTGTAGCATGAACTGTACTTATACCAAGCGTATATCGAATCAAGAAAAGGTTAGTGCAAGTTATATCGCGGCGGACTCGTCAGCATGCCCACCTTGGCAGGAGGTTCCTGGTTGCGTAGCTTGCGTTTGCGTCCGCGATGCAGATAAGCATAGTCTCCTCTGTCTCGGCGCACCGGCGCCAAATACAGGACGCACCGAGGCAGACCAGAGCAAACCGAGCGAATAGCGGATTTCTCCGGGGCCGCTAGGATCGCAACATACAGAGCGAGCCTCCCGAGTTCAATCACTGATCTTCTGATTGCAGTAGAACCAGGAGACCATGGTGCCCGCTGCCAACATCGTTCAACGCCAGGTACTGGTCTTGCAGGTTGGAGATTCGGAAAAGAGGCAGCGGCGGGCGCAAATGCTAGGGGAACCAGGTGCGCTAAATCCGAGCGGCATTGATTCCGGTTGCGACGATCCGTCTCCTCGCTCGATATGGCCGCGCACTCGCGCGCGAATGTCTCTGAAAATCCGCCCTAAGATGCGCTGACCACGCCTTCAGACGGGCTGCGAAAACGTCGGAGATTGCGTGGGACCAGGTCGCAGTACTCGGGGGCCCTGTCGCTTTCTGTCCCCGCCGTGCAACCCAGCGTTAACACCGACTCAAGCTGACACTCTTGCATCCCGGCGCCGAACATGATGAAGCGAGACGGGGTGGCGCGACGCATGGTAATGTCCAGATGTTCGGTGCCGTCACCACTGCGCACGCCCCCAGCGCGGGAGTGATCAACAAGGAAAACAGCTTAAGTACCTCTGCGAGCTGAGAGCAGGGGCCAGCCACGTCAACGAGTGCGTGGCGGGGCCGCGGCGTACGCGATACTTCATTTCCGCGCTGGCTAAGGTGGCTTCGAATGCTTTTCCTGACGTGTCCGTGTACGTTGTGTGCGCAATAAGAGTCCGGGCTGCCACGAGCTCTGAGAACGAGCGAGTCTAGTCCGATTCCCGAGCACCTCGGACATGAGTTTTGTAATGCGACCGTAAGAGCTTGATGCGGATGATGACGTCCTACAAATTCTCGCGACGCACATTCCAGGGCGCAACGGTCCTGAGGCCCAACGAGCTGTATGATAGAGCGCGGACGTCAGGGATTCGAAGATGATTGTGCAATGGCAGCGAGCCACGGCGACACATGTGCGCCATTGATACAGCATTGAAATGTTGAGCAGAAACACGCACCTCCAAGTCTTATTATCCTTCGAAGCTTCTCGCCGGGCCCCCTCCGACGAGTCGGCTGTAGCCTGCTGTAGCACCATTTCGCGACTCCACCCGCACCGCGACCGCGGGGACCGTCGAGTCGGGTGCGCCTCAAGGCGAATGATAAGGAACGTGCGCGAATCTGGCGCGCACGGCGCAGACGTATCGCCGCGCGCAGCGTGCACGAGGCACGACGGGCATCCCGATATTTTTGACGGGTGAAAAGGCGTGCAAAATCGGCCGCTGGAGGTAACCCTTTTACCCTTTTCGCCCAAAGGACCCTTTTGCACGCCTTTTCTCCCGCACAAAATATCCGGATGCCCGCCGTGAGGCGTCGAGGTGGGAGGAGGCACGACGGGCAACGGTGAAATCCATTCGCAGGGAAATACTTGAGACACTAGCGTGACACGCTGTAATTCCCACGACACCGATCAGGCTACCAACCATGAGAATAGTTTATATTTCCTATTGACAGCCAGAACAATGACCCGTAGCCAGAAATCTTATGGACAACAGCATGAGGGTACTGAAGGGAAATTCTTGGGGAACTTCATATTCCTCAACAAAGCCTGATCATAAGAAATTTGACAATGGCTAACCAAAGAGAATTCCAATGACAGCCTAATAGTACATTATGTTCCAGTCCCGCATTTAGAAAATTCTTTATAATGGATACTATATCCTGTTCTCCATTGTCGAGCTTTGTTGAGGTATATGAAGATCCCCAAGAATTTCCCTCAAGTACTCTCATGCCGATGTCCATAAGATTTCCGGCTAAGGGATATTGTTCTGGCCATCAATAGGAAATATAAACTATTCTTATGGTTGGTAGCCTGATCGGTGTCATGGGAATTACAGCGTGTCATGCTAGTGTCTCAAGTATTTCCATGCGAATGGATTTCACCGTTGCCCGTCGTGAGGCAAGACGCGTACGCGAGCCAGACGCGCGCTGGTCGCGATGTCGCTAACAGCTTGGTGATGACGTAGTCCGGCGCTCGCCGAGCGCGACCCTTTCGCGTAAGTAGACTTAGTACTCGACATCTGCTCGCCATCCACCACTGGCACGATCGCGAGTGAGTCGAGGCAGTCCGAAGTGCCTAGTCTGTAGGTAAGTATACACGATGTACAGGGATTATGTGCGTCGAGCTCACGACTTGCCCACCCAGCACTAGTAGTGGTCACTGCCGAACTACAGTGGCATTCGAACTCAACTCAACTCCTAGGCCCAAGCCTCAGAAATCCTGGACCCTAAAGCTCTCTAGTCTCCCTTAGGCGAATGACTAAGCTCTATCAACGTGAGGGATGGACGGTCTACAACGGGGCCCTCGAACTCAGTAACAATTGACGATCACTGGGGTACTGATACAACGCGACCCACGTGATCGTGACGAGTCGTCAGCGCTTCAACTTCAAGCTTTCATCTGAGTCACTGCTCCGTAAATCTTTCTTCCTTCTCCTCCTACTACCTCTGGAAGCCGTGACATAAGTACTTCGGAGAGCTCTCTACCTGAGGTTGGCCATCACTTCACGTACTTCTAGACAGAGGACTGACTTCACAAGTTCGCGAATCGACTGGCCGCGACCAGTTCTAGTTCAAGATGCCTATACTGTACCATTTCAACCTAATATTCATGGGGGGGGACAAGTGACACCGAAATCATGAATATTCATCGCTTAGCACATCAGCATTCCGTCCACAACTTTTTGAACTACTTGCTGACAAGTACATGTACTTTTCGTAAAGTACATGTACTTGAGTATAAGTAGACATACTTAGTCAAGTGAATATACTTGTGGATACTTGGTGTGCAACTTATAGAGGACTATAGAGACCGGTACTAGACTCGGATGCTCTCCTCGGAGTCGGTTATCAGTAGTCATGACACACTTGGTGGAGAACGGGCATGAAGCAGTACTAGTAGACGAAGTAAATATGATAGTAACATGATGATATACTATTAGAAGGCTATCTCGTTTGCGTGATGATCAGCATACTTATTTACATAAAATGCATTGAATGCATCTAACGTATCGGTATGCTTCAGATGTACAGGGATAGGGGTATTGCCTGGGACAAGCAGAAGATGTGCAGATCGAAGCATACAATCAAGATGAATAACGGACGCAACATTGCGACCGTATCCATCGACTTGTGGTTCTACTACCCACATACCGGTCTCTTCACATGGCCTGTCACTGCTTGTGACAAACCATGAGACGAGCGCGCACGGGTACACCACACTGCCATGCTTGAAAGAGAAGAACAACAGGACACGCACAACAGCAAGACCTCGAAATCCAGGCAGGTCGTCGTCATCTACCACGAACGCGCGGTCGTAGCGTGGCCCACCTCCTCGCCACGAGCGGACAGCTCGTATCCTCTCCCTCTTCATGCCTCGGGGCCCGCATACGTCGCTTGGAGCGTAGAACATTGCCACAGCAGAGGGGAATACTGAGATACGAGAAGGGACAGCAGGGCAGAGGCCGAGGTCGACCTCATGGCCCGGGATAAATGAGTCAGGGTTGAGTTGAGTGTAGAGAAAGCGTCGAATGAGCTCTGAGAGCTGCTCAACCCCGATGTGGAAGCCGAGCTCGTTGGGCTTGGTCGGATATCCTCGTGCTAATCAAAGAATATGAGTTAGCTCTAGGCGGACAAGTCATGTCCGAGTCGCCGCGCAGTCCTCATCACGTACCTGTCCGCTTTGCTAAGACCACCTTGGCGAGGGTGTCTTCAGATTCTACCGCCCCTCCGTCATCGTCCTCCTCGAGGGCAGCTTGACGGTCCGCGATTTCCGCAGGATCTTCTTCACATTCGCCGTTATCGAGATTAAGGCCGATCCATGCGCGATCCTCATATATCGTGGGCAGGCAAGGCCCACGCAACATACCACGCGCAGCGAAGTCGACGCGAGCGGCGGCCAGCTTATCCAGCCGTTGGTTGGTGAGAAGCATCTGGCCAAGGGCTTCGAAGCGGTTAGAACGGCGGTAAGGCTCCTTCACGGCTTTGATATGTTTAGATTCCGTGATCGACGAGCAGAGGCCGTTAGGTGCTCCGAATTGTTGCACGAGAAGAGGGTAGTGCTTAAGTGAATGTTGACGAGGGAGGCTGAACCCCACCCGGATGCCGACCTCCTCAAATACTACGCGGTCACGGTGGAAGCGTGTTAGAGCGTCCTCGATTTGGAGGAGCGTCTCTGTCGTGATGGTGTCGCGGCGTACGAGATAACAGAAGTCCAGAAATGCAGCGAGGCACCGGACCATTTGCTCCGGAACGTACCCCACAATTGCAGCAAGGTATAGCTAGTACAGTCACTTCGTCGTGAGATCACCAATGCGATACATTTAGAGACGGACTTGAGATACACACCTTCATGAGGGCCTTTGAGTCGTCGCCTGTCCACTGTTTGAATCCACGGCCCTCAGGGAACCGGCGGAGTCCAGGGAAGTGTGGTGCGGCAGCGATTCTATTGGATATCAGCTAGGCAGGAGGGTTAAGTTATTGTACGCACCTGCGATCGATATCAGCTAGGATCTCCTTGGCACCAGCTTGTCCATGAGTGAGGACGAGGTACTCCTCCACCCATGTGACGAGATGGTCCTTGAAAGTACCTTTGATCACTTGGTGCAAGAGATCGGGGGATAACATTTCGTGGATATCTGCGCGAGGGAACGCGACAGTGAAAGGCTGCGGAATATATGGCAAATCCAAGTCATACGTAGTCCATATACACACATGATTACATTAAAGTACCCCATACTTACTGCCCGACCGGACTGTACGAAACTCCATAGTTACTGGCCGGCCGGGTCCGACCGGATTTTGCGGAGTATGCAGAGTTACTGCTCCGGCCGGCTTGTGCGTTCCGAAACACTGTACCATTGTTATGCTTCAGCCTCTTGGACCAGACCTGCATTAGTACGGACCTGTGCATCGGACCTCCTCCGCAGCCAGCCAAGAAGTTGTTCCTCCTCGGAGTAGAGCTGTAAACATCCGAACCTACTTACAACAGGATCCTCACATGCAGGCAACATCTGCTATAGGGCAGACATACCTGTACAACTGTGTTTGCGGAAGCGGAAGGTAGTGGAGCCTAGTCTCCCTTTTTGACGCTCCTTCTGTATCCTTGTACAGCGGAATAGACTCCGCTATCAGCCCGGCGGAGGTCTAGCAGACATTCTGAAGGGAGTGTCAGTGCGGAGACAGGGTCCCGGCCGGGACACCAGCTCTGTCTACTGTCCCACCCAGCCAGGACTGCTACACATTCAGTGTCCTGGTGCAGCAGCCTGCATACAGACCCATCCGAGACTAATCCTAAAGTCTTGCACATCCGGACGGACTCAGCTACGAGCTCCGTGGAGCGCTAGCACACAATCTGAAATACACATCAGTACGGAGACAGGGTCCCGGCCAGGACAGTAGCTCTGTCTACTATTTTTCCCGGCCGGGACACATATATTGTTACCCTCCTGTAGCAGCTGTCCGTGCAAGGACCTGCTCCGGGCTGTTTCTGCATGCTTGCACAGCTGGACGAACTCAGCTACCTGCTCCGTGGAGCCCTAGCACACATTCTGAAATACATGTTAGTGCGGAGACAGGGTCCCGGCCGGGACAGTAGTTGTGTCCACTCTCCCGTCCGGCCGGGGCTGTTGAAAGTTCAGTGTGCTAGCATGCATACACGTGCATGGACCCGCTCTGGGCTGTTTCTGCGTGCTCGGACAGCCAGACGGACTCAGTTACCTGCTCTGCGGAGCACTAGCACGCAATCTGAAACTTGTGTCAGTGCGGAGACAGGGTCCCGGCCGGGACAGTAGTTGTGTCCACTCTCCCGTCTGGCCAGGGCTGTCAAAAGTTCAGTGAGCTAGCATACATACACGTGCACGGACCTACTCCGGACTGTTTCTGCATGCTTGGACAACCGGGCGGGCTCAGTTACCTGCTCCGTGGAGCCCTAGCACACGATATGGATGTGTGTCAGTGCGGAGACAGGGTCCCGGCTGGGACGGTAGCTTTGTCTACTATCTTGCCCGGCCGGGATGGAGACAAGTTCATGCTTGTAGTGCAGTTCCATGCGCACGGACCCCTCCACACTACTTCCGCATCATCAGACAACCAAATGGACTTTGCTATTAGTCCGGCGGAGCTCTAGCACACATTCCAGAGTGAGTGCCAGTGCGGAGACAGGGCCCCGGCCGGGGCAGTAGTTGTGTCTACCCTCTTGCCCGGCCGGGATAGAGACAGGTTCATCCTCTCAAAAGAAATGCTCTGCAAAGCCTGCAGAGAGTGCCCCAGAGTCCGGAGCATCCTCTAAGAGCTTCAGCAGGACCCCAAGATGATATGGACTGGTGTAGCTCATGCTCCGGACTTTGGAGTGGCATCAGAGACTGTCATTATGATTTTTCAACCGGAGGGCTTTCTCTGCGGAGCTGCAGTGGTGAGAACCTCCGGAGAGGGTTCTCCAGCATCCAGAGCATCCTCTAAGAGCTGCAGCAGGACTCCGAGATGATCTAGACTGGTGTAGTACACTTTCCGGACTTGGGGCTACATCAGCGACTGTCGGTATAATACTCTGACTGGAGGGGGCTCTCCGCGGAGCCGCTGGAATGATAACCTTCGGAGTTCGTGTTCTGGCATCTGGAGCATCATCTGAGAGCTTTGGCAGGACTCTGGAATGATGTAGACCAGTATGGTCCTCGGTCCGGACCTTGGGGGGCATCAGCGACTGTCTCCGACCGGAGAGTGTGCTCCGCGGATCCGCAGCAGTAATATATTCCGGAGTTGATGTACTAATCTCAGGAGTCAGTGCACTAACCTCCGGAGCATCCTCTGACAGCTTCGGCAAGTCTCCGAGATCATGTAGACCCACATAGTGCTCACTCCGGACCTTGTGGGGCATCAGTGACTGTCTCCAACCGGAGAGTGCGCTCCGCGGACCCGCAGCAGTAATATATTCCGGAGTCAATATACTAACCCTCTGGAGTCAACACACTAACCTCCGGAGCATCCTCCGATAGCTTCGGAAGGATTCCGGAGCTATGGAGACCAGTGCAGCTTTCGCTCCGGAGCTTGGGGGGCATCAGCGACTGTCTCTGACCGGAGAGTGCACTCCGCGGAGCCATTGCAATGATAACCTTCGGAGATTGTGTTCCAGCATCCGGAGTGTCCCCCAATAGTTTCAGCAGGACTCCGGAGCTATGTAGACCAGTGCAGTTCTCACTCCGGACCTTGGGGGGCATCAGCGACTGTCTCTGACCGGAGAGTGCACTCCGCGGAGCCATTGCAATGATAACCTTCGGAGATTGTGTTCCAGCATCCGGAGTGTCCCCCAATAGTTTCAGCAGGACTCCGGAGCTATGTAGACCAGTGCAGTTCTCACTCCGGACCTTTGGGTGCATCAGCAACTGTCTCTGACCGGAGAGTGCACTCCGCAGACCCGCCGCAGTAATAATGACCGGACTCAATGCACGAGCCTCCGGAGTCTCCTCAGATAGCTTCGGAAGGACTCCGGAGCTATGTAGACCAGTGTAGTTAATGCTCTGGAGCTTGGGGGGCATTAGTGACTGTCTCTGACCGGAGAGTGCACTCCGCGGACCCGCCGCAGTAATAATGACCGGACTCAATGCACGTGCCTCCGGAGTCTCCTTCAATAGCTTCAAAAGGACTCCAGAGCTATGTAGACCAGTTTAGTTATCGCTCCGGAGCTTGGGGGGCATCAGCGACTGTCTCCGACTGGAGAGTGCGCTCCGTGGACCTGCCGCAGTAGTAATAAGCGGACTCAATGCACGGGCCTCCGGAGTGTCCCGCAATAGCTTCAGCTGGGTTCCAAGACAGTGCAGACTCATGGTGTGCCCGCTCCGGACCTAGGGCTGCATTGGAGACCGTCAATATGATAGTATTACCAGAGGGAGTGCTCTGCGGAACAGGAGTAGTAATAACCCCTGCAGAGAGTGTCTCAATAACCGGAGCATCCTCTAATAGCATCAGCAGGACTTCTAGATGGTGTACAGTATTTAAGACCTTCAGTATGATACTCCAACTGGAGAGCATGCTTCTTCGTGGAGCGGGAATAGTGATAATAATCAGACTCAATCCACTAATGTCCGGAGCATCCTCTCATTCAGCGGGACTCCTAGATGATGTAGCCTGGTGTAGCCCTCACTCCAGACTTCTGGCTGCATCAGAGACTGCTGATTTGAGAGTCAGATTGAAGTGGCTGCTTTGATGTGCTATAGAAGCAATAACACCTGGACTGAACGTCATAGGGTCAAGAGAGTCCTGTAGAATTTACAGACTGACATAGCATAGATTCCAAGGCTCAGAATGTGGCTGCAACCACCAAATCAGAATGGCAGCTTCAGCACATGGCTGCTCAGAACCATTACAAGGCTTTGGCTGAGGGGTTCAAAATTCTAGGCAGAGCACATTTTGGTACCAAGGCAGTTCAGCAAACGCAGTGAAGTGCTGGTGTAATAGGCCCAGTTAGCATCAGATGCAATATGAACTTGAACACTTTCTGGGCATTAGACCGAACCGGTCAGTGTAACAACCACAGCGCCCCGCCAACAGACGCAAAGCACACCTGAAGTGACAGAACCACTAGTGTATCCTATTTTGAAGAAACTGGTACGAAATGAACGGGGATATGACTTGTAATGCTTTGCTGTTTAATAATTTGTCCACTGTCATCTCACGGTCTATCATGAGTCGGCAATGACTTTGCACACCTGTTGTGACTTACAATATCCAAAGTGTTGCACTCTACCAGCACCTGTGTAATGATAGTCAAAAGGTTCTTTATTACATTCTAAGGTGTTGACAAATCTGGGCAAATCTGGTTCAAGTATCAACATACGTAGATTGGGTGATATTTCCTCTGTACTATATGTATAACTTCTTAGAACAACAGGCATGTCTAAGCAATAATAACAGTACTCAGCATGGTACTAACCAGATCTCTCTTACGATAATAGAGTAAGTAGTTACTATGGATTCCAAAGAAGTTCAGCCAGTACTTAGGGCCTTTTCATATCAATCGTAGTACCCTACACACCACATAACAGTGCAAAAGGTCCCTGGTCCAGTGCCAGTGGTTATTATAGGCTTCAATATCAATTAACCTAGTGGAAGACACTCTCAATGCTGGGACACATCAGTACTTCGGGAAATGTCTTAAGAACTTAACAGACTTAATCAACTTATGCGGTTTTGGCTGGGAGCGAAAAGTCGACGAGCACTCACCCACCACTGAGTTGATTGGACTCATTTTTAGCATGCCTGTTTTTTCGGTCCTCGAGGTGCGTTCTGCAAAGTTTCGCGAAATTCCGAGGTATTGTTGAGGTGCTATAGCCCATGCGCGAGTGAGCATCGAGCAGGCTCATATCTGCCACTGTGGCTGTGCGGAAGCGCCTGCACCCTTACGGTCATATGTCATCTTACTCAACTTAGCACCTCGTTAAGTTAAGTTAAGACATTTCCCGAAGTACTGATGCATCTTCTCTAGCACTTCTACAACAACTCCTTGAAGTACTGACACCGGTCAGGATCTTAAGCCAGTGGTCAGGCTCGAAACAAGTGTGAACATAATGTTAGTGACCTCTTAGTCCCAGTTAAACCAAAGGAAAACACTCTATTTTGAATAAATTAGAGGACACTCTACATGCCAGTGCATTCAGTCCAATCCTGCCCTAGTTTCATGGAGTGCACCCTCCATTCGTACTGTCATGGTGGTGATCTCTAATGAAGCCTCCGCTCAGACTGATGACTACACCAGTCTACATCTATCTCAAAGCTCTATGGAAGTTATTAGAAGATACTCTGGACGCCAGTGGCTTAAGTCTGATCATTATCACCTCTGCAGCTTTGCGGAGCATGTTCTCCTGTCAGAGAACAGTCTCCGCATGATGCAACCCAAGGTCCAGAGCAGAAACTACACCAGTCTACATTATCTCCGAGTCATGCTGACACCATTGGGGGACACTCCGAACGCTAGTGCATTGAGTCCACATCATATGACAGCTCTCACTCTGCGGAGCACACTCTCCGGTCGGAGTGCAGTTTCCGATGCAGCTCAAGATCCGGAGCATGAACTATACTGGTCTACATCATCCCGAAGTCATTCTGAAGCCATTGGATGACACTCCGGACATTCATTCATTGAGTCCGGACCATACTATTATTGCTCCAGAGCGAGCTCTACTCGAAGCACACTCTCCAGGTGGAGTCTCACACCAACAGGGTCTAATGCAGCTCAAGGGCTAGTGCGAAGAGTACACTAGTCTAGATCATCTCGGAGTCCTGCTGATGCTATTAGAAGATGCTCCGGACGTTGGGACACTCTCTGGTGGTTCTCAAAACCCCCTGCTCCGTGGAGCACACTCTCCGGTCGGAGCCCAGCCTGCGATATAGAAAAAGGTCCAGAGCATGCACTACACAATTCTACGCTGTCTTGGAACCAAGCTGAAGCTATTGCGGGACACTCCGGAGGCCCGTGCATTGAGTCCGCTCATTACTACTGCGGCAGGTCCACGGAGTGCACTCTCCGGTCGGAGACAGTCGCTGATGCCCCCCAAGCTCCGGAGCGAGAGCTACACTGGTCTAAATAGCTCCGGAGTCCTTTTGAAGCTATTGAAGGAGACTCCGGAGGCACGTGCATTGAGTCCGGTCATTATTACTGCGGCGGGTCCGCGGAGTGCACTCTCCAGTTGGAGATAGATGCTGATGTCCCTGAAGCTCCGGAGCGAAAGCTGCACTGGTCTACATAGCTCCGGAATCCTTCCAAATCTATCAGAGGAGACTCCGGAGGCTCGTGCATTGAGTCCGGTCATTATTACTGCGGTGGGTCCGCGGAGTGCACTCTCCGGTCGGAGACTATCGCTGATGCACCCAAAGGTCCGGAGTGAGAACTGCACTGGTCTACATAGCTCCGGAGTCCTGCTGAAACTATTGGGGGACACTCCGGATGCTGGAACACAATCTCCGAAGGTTATCATTGCAATGGCTCCGCGGAGTGCACTCTCCGGTCAGAGACAGTCGCTGATGCCCCCCAAGCTCCGGAGCGAAAGCTGCACTGGTCTCCATAGCTCCGGAATCCTTCCGAAGCTATCGGAGGATGCTCCGGAGGTTAGTGCGTTGACTCCAGAGGGTTAGTATATTGACTCCGGAATATATTACTGCTGCGGGTCCGCGGAGCGCACTCTCCGGTTGGAGACAGTCACTGATGCCCCACAAGGTCCGGAGTGAGCACTACGTGGGTCTACATGATCTCGGAGACTTGCTGAAGCTGTCAGAGGATGCTCCGGAGGTTAGTGCACTGACTCCTGAGATTAGTACATCAACTCCGGAATATAATACTGCGGCGGGTCCGAGGAGCACACTCTCCGGTCAGAGACAGTTGTTTATGCCCCCCAAGGTTGGGGGCGAAGGCTACACTGGTCTACGTAGTTCCGGAGTCCTGCCAAAGTTCTCAGAAGATGCTCCAGATGCCGGAACACAAACTCCGGAGGTTATCATTCCAGTGGCTCCCTCCAGTCAGAGTATTATACCGACAGTCGATGATGCAGCCCAGGTCCGGAAAGCGTACTACATCAGTCTAGATCGTCTCGGAGTCCTGCTGCAGCTCTTGGAGAATGCTCTGGATGCTAGAGCACCCTCTCCGGAGGTTATCACTGCTGCAGCTCCGCAGAGAAAGCCCTCCGGTTGAAGTATCATACTGACGGTCTCTGATGGAACTCCAAAGTCCGGAGCATGAGCTACACTAGTCCCTCTTAGAGGATGCTCTGGACTCTGGGGCACTTTCTCCAGGCTCTGCAGAGCATTTTCTTTAAGAGGATAAACCTGTCTCTATCCCGGCCGGGCAAGAGGGTAGACACAACTGCTGCCCCGGCCGGGACCCTGTCTCCGCACCAACAGAAATTTCAGAACACATGCTACAGCTCCGCGGAGCACGTAGCCGAGTCTGCCCAGTTGTACAGGCATGCACGAAGAGCGACAGGCGTGTCCATGCACGCGTACGCGTGCTAGCAGGCTGAACATCTGTGCGTCCCGGCCGGGTGAGGCAGTAGACACAACTGCTGCCCCGGCCGGGACCCTGTCTCCGCACCAACAGAAATTTCAGAACGTATGCTACAGCTCCGCGGAGCACGTAGCCGAGTCTGCCCAGTTGTACAGGCATGCACGAAGAGCGACGGGCGTGTCCGTGCACGCGAACACTTGCTAGACAGTGGACCATGCAGCAGGCCCGGCCGGGCGGGAGAGTACACACAGGTACTGGCCCGGCCGGGACCCTGTCTCCGCACTGACAGGAATTTCAGAACACATGCTACAGCTCCGCGGAGCAGGTAGCCGAGTCCGTCTGGTCGTACAGGCATGCACGAAGAGCGACGAGCAGGTCCGTGCACGCGAACACTTGCTAGACAGTGGACCATGCAGCAGGCCCGGCCGGGCGGGAGAGTACACACAGGTACTGGCCCGGCCGGGACCCTGTCTCCGCACTGACAGGAGTTTCAGAACACATGCTACAGCTCCGCGGAGCAGGTAGCCGAGTCCGTCTGGTCGTACAGGCATGCACGAAGAGCGACGAGCAGGTCCGTGCACGCGAACACTTGCTAGACAGTGGACCATGCAGCAGGCCCGGCCGGGCGGGAGAGTACACACAGGTACTGGCCCGGCCGGGACCCTGTCTCCGCACTGACAGGAATTTCAGAACACATGCTACAGCTCCGCGGAGCAGGTAGCCGAGTCCGTCTGGTCGTACAGGCATGCACGAAGAGCGACGAGCAGGTCCGTGCACACGTGAGCATGCTAGCAGGCTGAACGTCTGCGCGTCCCGGCCGGGGGAGTGAGTACACACAGGTACTGGCCCGGCCAGGGGCTTGATGCCTTCTCCGCCCCCCCTCCCCTTGTGCACTGATCCTTCAAAAGATTATCTGTGTTTCATCGGAAGGTACAATGCTATATCTCTGAGTGAGGAACACGAGCAGGAGTACATTCAGGACCATTCACTACTTGTGCGTAGGACGCCGGCCGGGCCAGTAAGTCCGCGGACAATCAAGATCCCGGCCGGACTGGTAACTCCGCGGACTACGCACGATCCGGCCGGGTCCGGGTCGCTAGTAACTATGGGGTTTCGTACGATCCGGTCGGGCAGTAACTATGGGTACTTTAATGTCATGGGCTGATATACACACACGTCATGCGACGCACCAGGAGGTCGCCGACAATCCCATATTCATCCCACAGTACTTTGAGGTCCATAGTCTCAAGGAGATCGTCGGTCAGCTCATGTGAGCGTCGATCACCTCCGCCATCGAGATCTTCACGGTCGGCATCACATCTGCAGCGAGCAGTGGGATCAGCATACGTGTGGTGCATGAATCCGTAGTACAATGTCATACTTAGCGCACCACCCCTGCACGATGCACGCCAAAAGGGCTTGCTCAGGGTAGTCCGCGATGTACGGACCCAATCCGTACACGGTACGGCGGAAGTGACCGTCACCGTAGCGAACGAGCTCGGGTCGGGTCATAGCAGGCTTAAGGGGAACAAGAATTGCGTGCAGAGAACTGTGAAAGAGTTGTCTCCGGAATTTCCGAAACTGGGCGTCTTGGGCGTACTTGCGATCGGCTACTCAGAGGTTTAACCACTCAATATGTGTCACATTAAGAAGATACATGTCACAGACTTTTGGGGATGGCGAGAAAGGCGATCAGAGAAACAGCGTTGCGTTGGGCGCGTCGAGTCGTGTTATGTACGAGGCCGTTGGACAAGTACAACGGGTAGTACTCATTCTGACCGGTTGCGACGGAGACGGTGGTTTTGTCACTGCCTAGCACTACCGGATAGAAGACATATCCATGCGTCTCTGGATCCCGAGCGATCTCGTCCTGTTAACAGATGGTCTTGATTAGCACATGAAAAGGGATCGATAAATTGGTATCGACGCGTACCGCTTGCTTCCAGGCCCAGTCGCCTGTCATGAAGTCCTTATAGACGCGTGAATGACCTTCGTAGACTCGCTTCGGAGTAAAGTCCATCTCGCCCGCGAAATCTGGATTGCCTAGCTGGGCATGAAGCACTTCGCGAGGGCAGCGGTACCATATGTGATACTGGCGGTCCATCCAGGCAGGGACATCATGCTCGGGGCGTGGCCCCGTGTACGTGACTGCGAAACACTTCCATTCGATGTCAGCAAGCTTGACACTGTCGATTGACGCGTGGAGGTCTTTGTGGTCGGCGAACGGGGTGTTTTCGCTGAAAGCAGCCCACAACTGCATCAGCTTATCAACGTGGGCTCCCGACACTTTCATCTCGCGGTATAGCAGGTCAGCGATCTCGAATTGGGCCCGAGAGTGATACGGGTCATAGTCGGTGGACGGCGGAGCGAGATGTGCGGTCGGTGGAGTGTGCACGGGCAGAGGGTGTCCTCCCGCATTGCACGGGACGCCTACAGCAAGGCGCAAGCGTGAGGATGATAAGTGTGTGGGTGTTTTAAGACGTGCATGAGGATACGCACCCGTCAAATGTGGATGAGTGTGCACTGTGGTTACAGCTGCAGGAGGAGCAGCTTGTTCGTCAAGGTCATCGTCCGCGAGCTGCTGGGGCATAGGGAGGGGCACATCTTCGAGCGGTCCAGGTGACGGCGGGGCGGGAGGTGGTACCGGCGGCAGCGCAAGCGGATTGATATGTTTGGCGTTGTAGTGCTGCATACGGTTGCTCTTACGCTTAAATGATTCGTTGCAGCCGGGATATTTGCACGGGTACCTCTTGAGAAAAAAAGCGCGTAACATTTGAGGTGATAGAGGGTGTATAATCTAAGTGACCGCGTGTATCATATGGGTTATACAGGTAGATGTGTGATAGGCTGATGAGACACTCACCGCGGATTACGGACGTTGCAGTGTCTTCTATCACAGCGAACCGGGACAAGCTGATGGAATGCGAGTTGGGAGCTGCCAGATACAATGGTTGGCGACTCGGAATTCTGGCCGCGTACATAAATACGGAGATACATACCGGCGGCGAAGCTTTATGCACGAACACGTGAGGACTCAGCAAAGTTGCAGGGGCTGTGGCGGATCCAGACTGTTAGCAGTTGGTCACTGACTCGAATGATGGGTATACTTACAGATAGAATGTGAGATTGAGGGTGGATAAATCAAGGTCGTCGACTCAGAGGGCCAATACTAGAGGATGGAGCAGGTGAAGGAGCGAGTGAGAGGTGTGTAATGGGACAGGGGCGTGCAAAATCACTGGCAGGAGCAAGCGGACGAGTTCAAGACGGTGTCGTAGTACAGGATAGCCAGACTTCGAGGAAGCAAATGAGCTGTAGCGTGTTGAAGTATCGAGGGTATGAAGGCGAGACTCCCCGGGAGGCCGGAGAAAGGCGGGACGTGCGGGACCCCGGACGCGCAGTGGGGCTGCAACGGGTTGCGTCAGCACTGGCAATTTTTCTCAACCACAACTATTGCCATCGCACTCTAATCCGCTGTTGCTTCTCGCATTCCACGGATACTATGGCTCGCGGCTCTTCAGCCCCGGGCGTAGAGCCTAGCAAGACGGTCTCTCAGGCCACCACCTCATCTCAGAGTGACGCGGCCCCCGGGCGCATGAAGACCAGGGGCACGAACGCCAATCGACACCCAGGTCTCCCTGACCTGGCCCGATGGAATCCCGACGACCCCCAACGTCTCCCGACGCCTCCTAAAGAGCATCGCGAACGAGTGCAGCTTCAGAAAAAGGAGAATGACCGGGCCAAGGCCACGACTCGCGCGAAGAAGATGGCAGCGTTGGAGAGAGCCGCGCAGAAATTGGAGAAGATGCGCCAGGAGGATCGCCTGAACGACAAAGTCCGGCGTGAACCTCCTCCCCCTCCCCCCAAGCTAGCTCCTTCGCAAGCCGTGCGAGGTAGCAGACAGATGTCTCGACGCTCAGAGGGTGAGGTCCATCGCCTATGACTGTGCTCCCCTTGAGATCCCATTACAGGACCCGCAGTGAATGTCCCGGTGGCCCGGGGTAGCGGGACAGTCGAGGACCCGGCACCGGCAATGATCGAAAGCGATCATGGAGAGGGAGCAGGTACGAGTAGACTTACCTTATTGCTATCCAAACTCATCGCACGTGTATTAGCCACCGGCCTCGCCTTGGAAGAGCCTGGCGACGACACCACTACGATGGCCGCTGGGGTTGCCGATGATGAGCCTGCAGAGCAGGCTGATGAACTTGAAGGCACGGGTGAGCTTGAATTTGACGAGCTGCACGGTGACGGCAGCGACGAAGATCCCGAGTATGATCCTGGTGACGCCTCTGACAAAGAGGAGGAGGAGGAGGACCTGATGGAGGTCGAGGAAGAGTGGGAACAGCTGCAATCCCGCAAACCGCGCGGCAAGGGAAAGCAACTCCGGCGCGTAGATGTCATCGCCGCCGTGGGAGCCCAGGTCGCTTCTCCCGTTCCACGAAAGAGGAAAGAAGTTTCCTCTATTGAGGAGGCGCAACCGTGCGTCGTCCTCTCTTTACCACTTGAACTGACTACTTACTCCCTCTTCTCTACCGCTGACACCCATTGACTGTCCCGCTTTTGTGCTCCCTCTGTCTTCTTGCTCACCCTTGCCGTTGTCACTCACGCTCTCCCTCTCGCTCTCACACTCTCGCTCTCCCTCGCTTTCGCACTCTCACGCTATCTCTCACACTCTCACACTCTCTCGCTCTTCATCTATTGCTCACGCTCCCCCTCGCACACACTCTCCATCGCTCTCATTTCCTCTCTCTCTCTCATTCTCCCACAAGTCTACCCGAATCTCAACCGGTCAAGAAGGCTAAGGCGCGGGCGACAACGGGCGGCATTCGTGCCGACTTTGAAGCATACCTGAAGGACCCAACAGTGAATACCCGTCCCTGCCCTGCGACGACCGGTCTCGCACACGCAGACGACACCACTACCAGCCGTCGTGGACGCACTCCAAGTCTCCAGCATCACCGCATGACCAGTGCCAGCTCGCGGTCTGCTTCCGCGTCTAGTGGAGGAGCCCCACCCCGTAGCTCGAGTGACAATGAAGATATTCCGTCCGAGGACGAAGCACTTCCCGGGGTCGGCATAGACGACCTCGGCGGTCTCCCTGACACCGATCCAGAAGATGAACGCGATGCATTAGCTCGGGACCCTCAAGCTACGAAGATCGCCTGGCGTCAACTGCTGCAACCTCAGGCTGATGACGGTGAGAGTGAATTTGACCTCTCTCATAAGACGTACCGCTCTCGCCATGCCCAAGAACCCCCCTCGAAAGGACCGTCAGATCCTGCTCGTCCCATTTCGCACGTCTCCGTGCCTAGGCGTGTACGTTCTCGTTTTTTCCGTACCTTGAACACTTCCACTAATGCACGTTGCTCTCACAGGAAGACATATACACTGCCGTCAAGCACATTGACGCACAGAAAGCTGCGACACCTGTCCCCCAGAAAGCAGGGAAGAAGGAGCACGTCAAGTATCAAGTCAAGGACCTTCCTGCTGCAATGCAGCACGACTATCATACGCGATTGATACCACTAGCTGTGGTAGTTCTGATGTATTACGAACAGGTACTTTGTCTAAGCCTTATTGCAATAGGAACAGGCAGGGCATATGATGTATTACGAAGCCCTGGGGAGGTCCTGGGCACCATCAGCTTGGCAAACCCAATTAGGCAAAAGGGTGCAAAATGCTTGATATCTGGCAAATTAAGCACATCAAAGGCTTATCTCTATAGATAATAGCACTATTAGGCCTGTCCTGGGCGCACCTTTGGGCGCTTATTTTCGTTCCAGCATTCCCACACCTCCTGCACCTGATTAGGTAATTTGCTGGGGGGCTACTATAGGTGGGGGATTGGTTCCACTATTGCTCCCTCAATTCTGGATAGATTTGGATGGTTGTAGGTGCATTGGAAAGGTATTGTAAGGGCCATTCAAGCGCACTATAGAGGGGGTATACTCTAGCTACATGCATGCTATAAATTGCAACCTGATAGGCATAAATGCAGGTTTTCAATGGGGTATAGCCTACTTAGTTCTAGGTGGACATATGGGTGTTCTATCTTCCTAGAATACAGTACAGGAGCACTCTTCAACAAGCCCATGATCATAGAATTTCATCCAGTGGTTGGGGAGATATACTTTCCCTGCCCCATAAGGAGGAGGAGGGGTCAGTGTATCTCCACTAATTATGGTCAGAATTCTTTCCAGTTTTTTAGAATACACTCTACATATATACTAGGTGTAGGGTGGCTATGGTTCCTGGCCATAAAATATCAAGAGCTATATATAGGAGGCAACTAATACTTCAGCCACAGAGGTGCTCCATCCTAAATATAATGTGCAGTTTGTGATGCACACTGATGGTAAATATGCTGCTGGAAAGCCACAGCATGTATCTTTCTAACGGTATAAATATCATGGCAATTTATCCACAAAATCATCTGGTATCACCATCCTCTCCTCCTGCCCTTCATGTACTCTAATTACCCTCTAAAACCTCTATTTCTGCATGAATGTGCTTACTGCTATGTGGCTCTAGTAGCTACATTTACTGCTTAACAAACCTATGACCAGAACTCATGCATAGACTGTGTACATGTACAATTATATTGCCGGACACTGTGTCTGTGGCAGGTGTCTTAAAGTGTCTTAAAATGTCTTAAAGTCTTAATCTGTGTATGGGCCACATATCATGCAATTCTTCACTGTTTCCAATAAATTTGTACTCATTCAATAGGTACTGAAGGTGATTATGTGTATGCAACATCGGATCTTTGGTAGCATCATGCAAAAAAAATAATTGTGGTGCAGACCACTTGAGACACACATATATCTGCACTAACAGCTTGGTGTACCAGACTACTACATGTGTAGAATCAGAAGGTAAGAATACTACCTGTAATCTATGTATATGAATGTGTCTACAGCTTAGTGAACCCACTACATCCACATATCTTGTGCATAGACCGTAAAGATAGTATACATATGTTCTTCTTAAACTGCTACATGTAGTCGGAGTTTAGAAATACTTAGTGAGCTGTTGCATATCTAGTTCTTCATCTGTGGGTCAAATTTTGGGCACACAGATACAATATGTATGTAGCTATCCATCAGCAAAGAGAGCATGAGATTTAGTTAACAATTCATAGAGATATAAGCATATGCCTGTTTAATGGGGTCAGGAGGAGAGGGTGGTAGTACCAGATGATTTTGTGGATCAATTGCCATGATATTTATACCGTTAGAAAGATACATGCTGTGGCTTTCCAGCAGTACTTTTACCATCAGTGTGCATCACAAACTGCACATTATATTTAGGATGGAGCACCTCTGTGGCTGAAGTATTAGTTGCCTCCTATATATAGCTCTTGATATTTTATGGCCAGGAACCATAGCCACCCTACATCTAGTATATATGTAGAGTGTATTCCAAAAAACTGGAAAGAATTCTGACCATAATTAGTGGAGATACACTGACCCCTCCTCCTCCTTATGGGGCAGGGAAAGTATATCTCCCCAACCACTGGATGAAATTCTATGATCATGGGCTTGTTGGAGAGTGCTCTTGTACTGTATTCTAGGAAGATAGAACACCCATATGTCCACCTAGAACTAAGTAGGCTATACCCCATTGAAAACCTGCATTTATGCCTATCAGGTTGCAATTTATAGCATGCATGTAGCTAGAGTATACCCCCTCTATAGTGCGCTTGAATGGCCCTTACAATACCTTTCCAATGCACCTACAACCATCCAAATCCATCCAGAATTGAGGGAGCAATAGTGGAACCAATCCCCCACCTATAGTAGCCCCCCAGCAAATTACCTAATCAGGTGCAGGAGGTGTGGGAATGCTGGAACGAAAATAAGCGCCCAAAGGCGCGCCCAGGACAGGCCTAATAGTGCTATTATCTATAGAGATAAGCCTTTGATGTGCTTAATTTGCCAGATATCAAGCATTTTGCACCCTTTTGCCTAATTGGGTTTGCCAAGCTGATGGTGCCCAGGACCTCCCCAGGGCTTCGTAATACATCATATGCCCTGCCTGTTCCTATTGCAATAAGGCTTAGACAAAGTACCTGTTCGTAATACATCAGAACTACAACAGCTGCTGATTGATACCGCTCGTTCGCCTCGCACTCGGTACACGACAGCCGTTCACCGAGATCACACTCTCTGAGTGCCAGAAGTTGTTTGATCTCGCTTTCCCCGACGTCGATTACACTGTGCAAGATAATGATATTTACCACATACTGGTACGTTTGGACGATCATTTGATATCTGTTCTGATCACCTTCGACAGATTAAGGACCGCCTGTCCGAGTGGCAATCAGTGTTTCGAAAATCGTCGATCATCGTCGCCAATGAGTTCTTCTCAAACGGCGATGACAAGTTTTGCACGCCCGAAGCTCGTATCGCATACTGCCGCGAACAAATACTACTTGACGAACCGCCAACAGCACGCAAGAAGAAGCTGAATAACATGAGTGCGCCCTTCCTTTGGGCGAACTGGCGCGACGGCCCCGGGGAGAAGCCTCAGGTGCGTGGTCATGAATCCCCGTCGTCACACTAGGCAATAGCTGACCCATTCACATGCGCATGACAGGGCCGCTTTGAACATCCCCTCGCTCTCGAGATCTTCGCGCTAGCCCATCTTAACCTCATGGAGCAGGTCCCCAAGGACCTCCGAGTAGTGTTCCTCAATGCATACCGCCCGCACGTGGACCCTGCCGGCGCCCTTGTGACGTCGACACTCGCGGTGAGTGTCGAGCTTCTCATTTATTGTGATGTTTATATTGTTAACCTCGTTTATCCAGCTCGAGTACATACTGACCCATTGGCGCACTGGTAAGAAGGCTATCCCGGACACGAGCGACGGCCAATTCTCGGCTGAGAACTGGGGCGACAACATCGAACTCGAAGACGATGGTAGCGAGGTACAGCGCATCAAGGTACGGTCGTGGTTCCGTCGCGTGCAAGACTTCGATAGTGCGCGTTGGGACCATATCTACGACGTCGCTAGTCCGTACATCAGCAAGCGCAAGAAGAAGGTGCAGAAGCGTGCCCGACGCGGTGGTGTTGTACGTGTAGAGGAAGAGCCTGAGATGATTGAGTCCGATTAAGGTACGTTACTTTCTCAAAGAATGAGTGCCGTACTGGAGAACTTATAAGGTTGGGATAGATAGTGCTATCTCTCTATTAGCTTCGAAATCTCATCCATTTTGGCGACGCGAACACTGTGTGCAACGTAGTCTACATGTGCTCTAGATCTCTCTATCACTTAGACTGCCTCGAGTCGACTGGCATTGATGTAACTCTATACACGCTGCCAGTCTATGTATTGTCCCTGGTCTCCCTGGTCACGATATACACGATTTCATACCCAATATGCACATGTGGTATGACTTTCTGGTCAGCTTGAACTACTACTATATGTACTTTCGAAGCAACTTATCCGACTTGATCAAGTGTTGGCGCTTGAGTCAAGCAACCCCACGCGGCTTTACTCAAGTAGCCGTACTTGTTCAAGCCGGTGTACTTCTTGCTACTTTTCGCACTTAGAACCCTTGGTCAAGGAGCCCTAGTAGTGTCGACGGAATGCTGATGCAGCCCCTTGTGACCATGGGACAACCTCAAATATTCCATTCATAGGCTAGGATCCTCTGCCAAACCGCGGTTAGCGCCCGTAAAGCGCCCGTGACATTGACTTCAAGCGATCTTCAACGACCTTTGTGACGCGGGACAGACTTCCGATTATTCAGATTCAAGACCTCTTGTAACGCGTGACATGAATATTAGGTCGAAATGGTACAGTACCTCGACACCTCGCAACGTTGGCTTCAAGTCTTCCTATAGAGGATCAGGCCGCTCTTAGCAACCTCCCTCTCAACGAGATCACAACCGGAGCCCTCGCTCGCGCCGAGGCTTATCTCAAGCGCATCAGGGAAATCGGGCAGCACGTCGTCACGCTCCGGTCTCTCTACAACGCGGGTGCCAGCATCCACTCTCTTCCTGCCGAAATCCTCCTCAACGTTTTCTTGGAAGGATACACGAGCTGTGTCGATCTCCGCTTGTCCCACGTCTGCCGCTACTGGCGTTCCATCATTGCCGGTACGCCTCGCTTCTGGGTGCTTGCCCTGGAGAAAAACTACATACGCGCCGGGAGAGCATCAGAGTTGCTGTTCCTCAATCATGCGCTAGCACTATCGGGCGCGCGCCCTCTCCACATCCTGCTCTATCTTAAAGATTCCGGGTTCGAGGCCACTATGACCGTCCTTCGGCCAGCGCACTATCAGTCTCGTCTCAAGTCGTTAGAGGTCAAGCTCAGTACCAACAATGATATCGCTTCACTCGAGAAGACCCTCGTTTTGGGACTGGAGAGCCTCGAAACCTTCCGGGTGTCGTGTGACGACGGCAACAGCCTTACGCAGATGCTCACTCTTCACGACCAATCCCTCCCCCGTCTTCGTGTCCTCATTATCCATGGCGTCCTGTTCACCGCGACGTCTACTGTCAGCCGACTTGAACGCCTCGACGTTGTTGGCAAGATCCATGATCCCTACGATCTAGGACGAGCATTGAGGCGATGCATCGCTCTGCAGTCTCTCAACCTCTTTCGGACTATGTCTAAACGATGGGCGAGAGAGCCGAGTGACCTCGGCATATCCCAAGCAAGGCTCCCTCGCCTACTCTCGCTGACCATAGAGGACTTCCCGCCGATGATCTGCAAGTTGCTCGTTCATCTCGACCTTCCACAGCAGACATCTACCAACCTCCTCCCCCGATCCGACACGGTTAAAGCTGGCCAGTGGAAGATGCCTGAACAACTCGTAGCCAAGTTCGAGGAGGAGTCCCCGCTCGACCGCATGCATCTCAGCTACCCCGAAGACGGGGACCGCGCAGTCGTCCGTGTCTTCTCCGGGGCCCGTGAACGTCTGCGTGCAGAAACGCGCCTTTCGAAGCACATGTACAGCACGGAACTCGTCACCTTGCTCGGCATCTTCAAAGGCTTCTCCATCACAACGCTCACCGTCGACATACCAATGAGTCTGCCACACGGCCCCCGCGTCTCCGCATGGCCGGGGATCCTGTTCCCGCACTTCAGTCATCTATACCGCCTCGAGCTGCTCGGCCGCATCCCAGGAACCCTCAAGTACCATTTCGCGGCACGGTTCCTCGAGCTCTGCGGCCGTGGGAGTTGCGAAGAGCTCACACTGTGCTGGGTCCTCCTCGTGCCAGGGCCAGGGCTAGATGACGATGAAGACGGACTGGCTGCGGGGGGTAACGATGGGGAGCTGAACCATCTGAAATCCGCTCTGGACCAGGAGTGTTCGGATGAACTAGACGTGCGCCTGATATTGTATAGCGTGGACTCCGACCAGGGCTCGTATGATAGCCTCACTGAAGTTCCTTCGAACGCGGAGAGGACTCGGGCATATGTTGCCCCAGTCTTGGAGCGCCTCTCGGAACAAGTGGACGACATCGTTATACGGTAGATTTACTTAAGTAATTCTCCAATCGAAAGCTGTGTTACATGTATGTAATCGCGTCTGCATACGTGAACTTGGATAAATATGTAGTGTAAACAGGCGGTACCATAGCAAGGTTATAGAGCATACATTGGTACTGAACATCGCATGTAACTTCACCGACGCGCGCATACTATATGAGCAACAAAGATACCCGGTTTGATGTAAAGTCAAGAAGCTGTGAATAAGCATATCAATGTCAATAGCCTGGCACATGCACATGCAAAGACGTACATGAGCGACCGTTCCTACAGCATCCGGCAGGCCGCCCATAGCATGCGAGGAGACGAGCCCGACTTGAAGATGTCCGGATTGTTCCTCATGAACGTGGCCATGCCATCCCAATACGTCTCGGAGACGTCCACCGGCCGTCGCTTCCACGTCTTCTTCGATCGCACGAATGTCCCAACGGCAGGCTCCACAGTGGGGGGGTCGGGAGTGTAGTAGCAGTAGCCGAAGGCGAGGCTGGTGATGCACAGGCTGATGAACTCTCTGAGAATATCGCGGTGGGCGTCGTTGAGCGCAGTGTCGTCCAGATACTGGGACTTCCATAAACCGTACTGGCGATGGACAAACGCGCCGGTGCCGACAACGACGAAGGCGACGTTGATCGCGCCGCGGAATTCTGGGCGGCCGGGTGAATTCTCAGCTAGGTGCACTGCGTTCATCGCCTGACGCGCCGCCTGCAGCTGGTCCCAGCTGTCCTTCAGGAAGTAGTGCTCGCTGCGGAGCGCAGTCTCCAGGTGCGAAATCTTGAATGCTTTGGCGGGGTTGTCGTCGGGGACATTCTCCCGCGGTTCGAGGCAGAAGACGACAGACCGCTGGGTCTCGAGGATCAGGTCAACACCGCCATCGATGGCGACGAGGGCATTGATCATGGCACGTATGGCGACCGCGTGGATCTTCGACCAGACCAATGCGGCGCTCGTCGGGGACATCCCCGACGTGTACCCATAGGATTCGTCCCCCAAGGAGTTGTCGAGCTCTGGCCTTTCTGAACGACTCAGACATAGTGGCCTAGGAGTTCAAGAACATATATCAGTATACGGACCATGTATCTGAAGTACGGAGTGCCCTCGGACACGAAAGCACACTCGGCCAGGGAAGGAGCTCACTTGTGCGATGGCCACGATGACTGTTGGCACTCCTTGCTGCAGTACATGGCTACATTGCAGCGGCCACATCGTTTGAGAGGCGCAGTGAGTTCTGAAGCGGTTTTTTGGCAGAATGCGCAACTCTTAGGATTGTCAGAGACGAGCATCGAGCCGATGACACATGGCCCGTCCATTATGAGGTGTCAGTGGTAGATATAGGAGAATAAAGTGTTCTCGAGAGTTAGTAGCGACTCGGAGTATTGAAGCCATAGGCGCCAACACGACCCTTCTCGGCATCACCCGAGTCGCTATATCCCCTCCATAGTCACAATACGAACCCTCACTCGTTCTACCATCATCGAGTGAGGTGAGCCCATACATACCCCCTCGTTATGTGTACCGTAACTGATGTATGTCCGTAGCGTCACTGACACACGGACTAGGTACACTAATCTACACTCGTTCTACCATCATCGAGTGAGCGTCACTGACACACGGACTAGCCTTTCACAGGTTATGAGCCCTGCTTCTTGATCCCCGTAGATCAGAACACGTATCTCCGTGCATCAGCTTCGCATACTTTGCGTGCAACCCCCTCTCGCTGTTACTTGCCCTTCTTTACACTGTCCTTTTCGACGTTCTTCAGCCTCGATTCCACGATCTCGAAGCCATGCCATCCGATCCTTCGGCGTCTGCTGCCCCCGGCAACCAACCTCCCCTTGCAGGAGGAGCTGGAGGGACCCCCGGAATCACCGGTACGCCCGCTTTAACCTCCACCACTGCCGCTCCAGTCCTCGCGCCCATCAAACCCTACATCGTCGCGGGTTCAGTCTCATCCACGATCCATGCGGTCATCCCCGAAGACAAATTACTCGATCTATCGCGCAACAACTGGCACGAGTGGTCAAAGAGCATCACCAACACTCTCGCCATGTGCACCGGCAATCTCACCAGCTGGCTCGACGGTACCACGCCTTGTCCCAACCTGATGTTATGGCCTACCGAGTACACCATCTGGGTCGGAAACGACCGCATGATACGCGCCTTCTGCTCTGCGAGAGCGTCTGGGGAGGACCGTGCCCTCATCGACAAGGCCGGTTCTGCTCCGGGCATGTGGACGTCTCTGAAGAACCGCCATGCCAAGCAGGGTCCTTACGCGCAAGCTCTCCGCCTCCGCGACCTCCTGAACTTCAAGTTCGACACTGCCAAACCGTTGGCTACTCAGGCACGCCACATCTCTGAAGAGTGCGAACACATCGTCGCCATGGGCACGCTCTCGTCCGACTCCCTCGCTGTCGTCGCCATCCTCCACATCCTCAATGGGGGGGACCTGAAGCACATCGCCAATCAGCTGATCAACGCTCAATCTGACGTCGCGAACCCGCTCACTATGGCTCGCATCATTCGGATCATGGAGTTAGAACAGCAACAGATCAACGCTCAGCCGGTTGCCGAGGCTCCTCTGGCCCTCGCAGCCTCGCGCTCGGACTCTCGGCCGCCATGCGACAACTGTCACCGTCGTACTCACCCGACGGACAAGTGCTTCCAGCCTGGAGGCCGTGCGTTTGCTGATCGCGACCGTCTCCTCGCGGAGATACGCGCAAAACGCAAGGCAAAGGACGGCAAGCCCTTCGATCACTCTCGCCAGCCCCTGCAGAAAACTGCGGACGGTACCGCGTACTTCATCCACAACGATACCGTCGTCTTCCCCTCCTCGTCTTCCGCCTCGCCCTCTACCGAGTTCGCCGGTCTTGCGCAGTCTGCGCTCTTCGACGTATCTCCTGATCTCGCGACGGACGCCTGCATTGTCGACGCGAACGTTCCACCTTGGATCCTCGACCTCACGAGCGGAAAAGACTCGTCTGGCAACCACTTCGCTATGGCGACCCTGGAAGTCGCGATGACCGCCGCCGACGAGGCTGGGAAGTTCATCTTCGACTCCGGCGTGACCATCCACATCTCGCCCGTCCGTTCGGACTTCGAATACTTCCGCTCCATTCCGCCTCAGGGCATCAAGGGCGTGAACGGCGCTCTCATCTACGCTACTGGCCTCGGAACCATCCGTCACCGTCTCGACAACAGCTCTCTTCGCTTGGACAACACTCTCTATGTCCCGGACGCAGCCGTTCGCCTGATCTCCGTGCGCGCACTCTGCGACGGGCCTTCCGATCTCTCCGTGACTTTCGCTCGTGCTGGGGTCACTCTGACTGCTCCTACTGGCGACGTCATCTTCCGAGGCGCTCGCTCTGGGCACGGTCTGTTCACCTTGACGTGTCCGACCTTCGAGGCTGCGCTTGTTTCTATGCGCCAGCCCAATATCGAGACCATCCATCGTCGCTACGGTCACCCGAACTATCGCACGACGTGGTCCATCGCACAACGCCTCCATGCTTCAGGTACGCCCGTCGACCTCTCTGAGCCTCCCTTCAAATGCGAGCATTGCATTCTTGGAAAACAGACTCGCTCGTCGGTTCCGAAGACTAGATCTGGAGAGAAGTCGAAGGCTGTAGGCGACCTTGTATTCATAGATGCCGCTGGGCCGCAGGCTACGAAGTCTGCGAGCGGCAACTTGTATTCATTAGACTTGTTAGACGACTTTTCCTCTAAAGCATGGACGTTCCCCACTCCCACCAAGTCTGCCATGGCTTCCGTCTTCCGTCGTTTCGTCACGGCTTTCCGCGCTGCCGGACACACCCTGCGCGCCATCCAGATTGATAACGGCGAGCTCGTCTCTGCCGACATCGACTCTCTCTGCTCAGAGCTGGGCATCCGAGTACGCCGTACCGCTCCTTATACGTCCGCGCAAAACGGGCGCGTGGAACGCTTGCATCGCATCCTCATGGAGCGTTCCCGCACCATGCGCGTCGCAGCCGACGTGCCTGAAAACCGCTGGGACGAATTTTACGCTACCGCTTGTTACTTATACAACCTTACCCCTTCATCCACCGTCCCCAACCACATGTCTCCGGAACAGTTATTTACTGGCAAATGCCCCCCTACTTCTCACCTTCGTGAAATCGGTTGCCGCGCTTTTATACTCATTCCCACTCACAACCCCAAGATTAGACCACGCTCCTTTGAGTGCGTCCTGATTGGCTACGGGGCCGATTCTAAGACGTACCGATGTTACCACCGTTCCTCTCACCGCGTTATCTCTTCCTTCCACGTCGAATTCATTGAATCCCACGAGGACCCACTCTTACATAGCTCTCCGCTCTCCACCCCCCCCTCGCCGCCCCAGCGCGCGTCACCCGGCCCTCCAGACGAGGAGGAGACTTCGGCGCCGCCCATTCCCGATCCTATCATCGTTCCGATCCCCGCGCCGCCCCCTTCTTCATCCCCTGCACCTACTTTACCATCCCCCCCCGTGCCACGTTCTCCCCTACCTATTCTTCCTGCCCCGCGCGAACCTCGACCTACCCGCATCCGTCAGCCCTCCGCTAGAGCAGCTGCAGCTTCCGGGGTTCCTCACATGGACCGTCTTCGCGAACTCGTGGAAGAATCCGCAGCCGCCGGTGATCGCATCAGGGCTGAACGCGCAGCACGTCACGGTGCTTGGTCTGCTGCCGCCGACGCACTCTGGTCCGACGCCGACATCGCTCTGGCGGCTTCCCTACAACTTGACAGCGACTACACCGGCGACCCGTCCTCTCTCTCCGAAGCTTTCGCCAGCCCGTTCGCTGCTCAATGGCGAACCGCTCTCGAAGACGAATTTAAATCTATTCGCGACCTCGGTGTCTATGAACTGGTACCTCGCTCTGCCGTTCCCGTTAACCGCAAGGTGCTCCGCGGCCGTCCCGTCTTCCGTCTGAAACGAAACGAGCTCGGTGAACCCGCTCGGTTCAAGGTCCGCTGGGTCGCTCGCGGTAACGAGGCTGTCTTTGGCCAGGACTACACCAAGACGTCTTCGCCGACCATGCGCATGGAATCCTTTCGAGTCATCTGTCACATCACCGCATCTCTAGGCTGGGAACTTCACCAAGTCGACATCAAGACCGCTTATCTCTACGGTCTTCTTGGCGATGGGGAAGAATGCTACATGGAACAACCGCCCGGGTTCGAGGAACCTGGGAAAGAGTCCTGGGTCTGGAAACTCGTCAAAGGACTCTATGGACTCCCCAACAGCGGCCGCGTCTGGAACAGAACTATGGACGCTCACTTGAAGTCCGTCGGTTTCTCCCGCGTCGAATGTGAACTCAGCATCTACATTCGAGTAAATGCGGACGGCGGCGTCATCACCGGCGCGTACGTGGACGATTTTCTAGCCGGGATTAGCTGCAGTCTCGCCGCTGCCCGTTTCAAAGACGACCTACGATCCGCCTGGGAGATTTCGGACCTCGGTGAAGCACGCTTCTGCGTGGGCATCGGCATTCGTCGTGACCGCGCCCTTCGCACCGTCTCCCTCTCGCAGACCGCCCTAATCGACAAGATCGTCACCGACTTCCACCTCGGATCATCTACCCCGGTTTCCACCCCTATGGACCCCGCTGTGAAACTTTCTCGCGAGAACGCCTCCGTCGACCATGCGGCTGTAGCTCACCTGCCCTACCGATCACTCGTCGGCACCCTCAATTACATCGCCGTCGCCACTCGCCCCGACATCGCTTTCGCTCAGCAACAACTCTCCCAATTCCTCGACTGTTTCACCGCCGAACACTGGGAGGCTGCGAAGCGTGTTGTACGCTATCTCAAGGGCACCCGTGATCTCGAACTCACGCTCGGTGGCTCGCGAGTTGCAAGCCTGCTCGGCTTCTCCAACTCCGACTGGGCACGCTGCCCTGATACTCGCAAGTCCGTCGGTGGCTACTGCTTTTCCCTAGGCTCCGGGGTCGTCTCCTGGGCCGCTCGAAAGCAACACTCTGTCGCCGACTCCTCCACAGAAGCCGAGTACATTGCCGCTGCAGACGCCTCCAAAGAATGTGTCTGGCTTCGTCAACTGCTCGACGCCCTTCAGCACGCTCAACCCGGTCCCTCTCCTCTTTACATAGACAACAACGGTGCAATCATTCTTTCCAGTGACCAGTCCTTCCACGCACGTACGAAACATATTGAAATTAAACACCACATTCTCCGCCATCACACCTCCCAATCGCTCGTCGCTGTTCATTATATTCCAAGCGCGAACAACTTAGCTGATATCTTTACTAAACCCCTTGCATCTCCCACTTTCACTCGCCTCCGTGGCTTCCTCGGGCTATGTTAGTCTTCCATGCGAGGAGGAGTGTTCATATTGTTTTCCTTCTTTCCGTTCTTCTCCCCTTCCTCACGCTCCTTATGCTACCGTCGTTTGGGTCGAGGAGGAGTATTGAAGCCATAGGCGCCAACACGACCCTTCTCGGCATCACCCGAGTCGCTATAAGTATCCCCTCCATAGTCACAATACGAACCCTCACTCGTTCTACCATCATCGAGTGAGGTGAGCCCATACATACCCCCTCGTTATGTGTACCGTAACTGATGTATGTCCGTAGCGTCACTGACACACGGACTAGGTACACTAATCTAAACTCGTTCTACCATCATCGAGTGAGCGTCACTGACACACGGACTAGCCTTTCACACGGAGGGCGTGCGATGAGGACCTACTGAACGAAGGGGATGGATGGTAATTCAACGTAGAGGTGAACGTTCCGATTTTCAACTTTCAACAGTCAAGCTAGTGGAACCACGAGAACATCATGCATCATGCATCATGAACCTGACTGAGAGACTCAGGCCTCCTGCAGGCTTCTAAGTTCCCATCCGAGTCTGGTCAACATGTCAACCGAACACGTGATCGTGATGCATTGCCGAGAGTCCCCTCGGAGACTATTACCTTCGAAATTCAATAAAGCTTCAAGCAAAGCACTAGTACTTGAGTTAGTACTTGAGTCCGCTGAGAACCTACAGTGTTCATCTACTAGAACCTACACTGACGCCGCTCGATGGTATGTATCTCATTCGAAGACGGGGACCGCGCAGTCGTCCGGGTCTTCTCCGGGGCGCACCAACGTCTGCGTACAGAAACGCGCCTTTCGAAACATACGTACAGCACGGAACTCGTAACCTTGC
The DNA here is from genome assembly GCA_033807695.1 of Daedaleopsis sinensis. Classification (NCBI taxonomy): domain Eukaryota; kingdom Fungi; phylum Basidiomycota; class Agaricomycetes; order Polyporales; family Polyporaceae; genus Daedaleopsis; species Daedaleopsis sinensis. Next base: position 1,077,615 of record CM066301.1, read on the forward strand.
TCAGCAGCTTCAACGGGTTCTCCGCCACCACGCTCATCGTCGACATACCATCGAGTCTGCCACACGGCCCACGCATCTCTGCGTGGCCGGAGGTCCTGTTCCCGCACTTCCGTCACCTCCACCGGCTCGACTCAAGCTGCTCGGCCGCGTCCCGGGAATCGTCATGGTCAATATCTACCTCTCCTATCAGTATCGATACATTGGTACTGAACATCGCATGTAGCTTCACCAACGCGCGCATACTATATGAGCAACAAAGATACCCAGCTTGATGCAAAGTCAAAAAGCTGTGAGTTTGCATATCAATGTCGATAACCGGGCACATGCAGATGTGAAGACGTACATGAGCGACTGTTCCTACAGCATGCCGGCCGCCCATAACATGCGAGGAGACGAGCCCGACTTGAAGATGTTCGGATGGTTCCGCATGAACGTGGCCATGGCCTCCCAATACGTCTCGGATATGTCCCCTGGCAGCGGCTGCCGCTTCCACTTCTTCTTCAATCGCACGAATATCCCAATGGCAGGCTCGACAGTGGGGGGGTCGGGGATGTAGTAGCAGTAGCCGAGGGCGGCGGTGCTGGCGACACACAGGCTGAGGGATTCTCTGAGTATACTGCGCTGGGAGGCGGTGAGCGCAGTGTCGTCCAGATACTGGGACTTCCATAGACCGTACTGACGATGGATGACCGCGCCTGTGCCGGAAACGACGAAGGCGACGGTGATCCCGCCGCGGAATTCGGGGTGGCCGGCGGAATTCTCAGCTAGGTACAACGCTTCCATCTCCTGGCGCGCGCATCCTGCAGCTTCTCCCAACCGTCCTTCAGGAAGTACTGCTCCCCGCGGAGCGCAGTCTCGACGTGCGAGATCATGAACGCCTTGGCGGGGTTGTCGTCGGAAGCGTTCTCCCGCGGGTCGAGGAAGAAGACGACAGACCGCTGGGTCGCGAGGATCAGGTCGACACCGCCATCGAGCGCGACGGTGGCATTGATCATGGCACGTATGGCGACCGTGTGGATATTCGACCAGGTCAATATGGCACTCGTAGGGGACATCATTGACGTGTACCCAAAGGACTCGTTCCCCAAGGACTCATCGATCTCTGGCCTCTCTGAACGACTCACGCATAGTGGCCTAGGAGTTCAAGAACATATATCAGTATACGGATCATATATCTGAAGTGCGGAGTGCCCTCAGACACGAAAGCACACTCGGCCAGGGAAGGAGCTCACTTGTGCGATGGCCACGATGACTGTTGGCACTCCTTGGTGGAATAATTGGGGACATTGCAGCGGCCACAACGTTTGAGAGGCGCAGTGAGTTGTGAAGCGGATCTGTGGCAGAATGCGCAACTGTTGGGATTGCTGGACAAGAGCATCGAGCCGATGACGCCTGGCTTGTCCATTCTGAGATGTCAATGGCAGATCTAGGGGAATAAGGTGTTCTCGAGAGTTAGTAGCGAGATTGTCTCCCCTAGGCAGACTATGAGGATCTACTGAACGGGGGATGAACGGTCCTTCAACGTACTTAGAGGTGAACGTTCCAGTGTTCAACTTTCAACAGTAAAGCTAGTCAGACCATGAGAGCATCATGCACCATGACTAGACTGAGAGACTTCCAAGTTCCAACAACCTCCAGGCTCCGATTCATCGTGATAACCAAACACGTGATCGTGAGGCTTCAATAAAGTTCTAAAACCTCCTCCTCCTTGAGTACGCTAAGAACCTACACCTTTTCATCTACTAGAGCAACGATTCTCGACCATGACTCGCGACGGATCAATGCTCCAGTTCCATGTCAAGGTTATGTATTCCGAGTCGTGACGGTCATCCTGCCATCGAGGTCAGGTTTTCAGTAGGACGAAAGGCAAGGGAATTTCACGTACGAGCCCCTGATCTACGTGCTGTGGCATGACGGTAGATGACGGTGCACTACGGTGCATTGTCAGCTATCGTCAGCAGCAATGCGGGACACGAGACGTGACGAACCGTTGGAGCGATCACGGAGTCGTAACTTGCCCGCGACTACTTACACACCAAACATCCAATCCTCCCAGGCTACTAGGAATCTCCGGCGGTGCTCTAGGATCTGGACACTGGAGAGATAGAAAGACCGGCTGGGTTTTGCAGAAGAATCAGTCATCTCCACTGCGGTTTTTAGAGCTCTCAGAGAAGGGGCAAGCCGGAGGTGACCATCGTCCGAATGGTCTGCCTAAGCCGCGCCGACGGTGGAGCACCTCTGCGTCGGTCGCATGTAGTATCCGAAGACCGTATCGAAGGATTGTGGACCAGAACCAATTGCAAGGCGATAGATAGTACGAGCGTCCGAAGGATAAATTTTCACGAGGTTTGTGCATCCAGTAAGTCGATCCTCGCTGAGAGCAGCGTGGTCAAGATTTTTAGGTCTCCAGAGATCGAGGCACCCATACCAGGCCCGTACTGCAGACTATGTAGATGTGAGGTCAACAGGAGAATCGTTCCGGATGCGTGCTTCCACCTGTTCTCGACGAGTGCCAACGAGTCTTGATCATCACGAAGAGTAGACTCATCGACGTATCTAGAAAGCCTTAGCGGGATCGACGTTTGATGCATAACGTCGGCGGAGGAGGTGGATGACAAAAGACTGGCCAGTCGTGACGAACCGGTCGATGCCGCCTTTGAGAAACGATAGCACGGGCCATGGCCTGCTATGGCCTCGCACGGTGACGAGTCGACCCCGAGGCACAGTGCCCTGGAGACCATCAGATGTCAGTGTACCCTCCAGTTCACGCTGAGTATTCTTTATGAAAGTCGAAACTAACTTGCGTACTTACATGTTCAAACCACGGTGACTTCTGGCATTCCTCCCTGCAGCTGAGTATTTGACACTTTGCAGCCACATCATCTCTTGAAGTGAGCTCGAGGTTATATCTGGGGCCACCCCTCCATAGTCATGATCAAGAGCGAAGTGGTTAGATGCACATAGCAGAATTCTAGCGAGATCAGGATCTCAGGGCGTGTCAGATGCTGAAGGCGAGCAACCGGGGATGGTGGGAGGAGTGAAGAGACCGATCACAAAGCGCGTGCATGTGATCGTGACGCGGTGGGATGACGCCACCTCGCGAGCGAGAGAGGCTGCTTACCCATCTCCGAGTCTTACTACCACTCTACAGCTAGCTTACCTACCTATAAGTATAATCCAGTCTGGCGTCCCCATCGATCCTCGTCGTTCGTTCTCCTTCCCTTCTTCTCCCGCTTTCCCGCACAACAACCATAGCATCTCGCCGCCTCCTCCAGGTCAGCATGCCCGGTGTCCTCGTACCCGCGACGCTTTCTCACCGCGCTGGGCACGCGTCGCGGACCACAGATCTCTCGAGCATTATCCACAGGTAGTGCCGCCAAGATGCCTCCCGTCACGAAGCCTGGTCACGACCAGTACGACATTGTTTTTATCGGCGGTGGAAGCGGTGGTGTCGCGGGCTCGGTGAGTGTCAGATCCTGCATTGCAATTGCCCCGTACGGTCGACCTCGCAATATTCCTCGCGTGAACTGTTGTCTTGGTCTCGTAACCAGACGGTATTTAGGGACGGTTCTCTGTTTGGGAGGCGGAGATAGAAAAACCCAAGCAGAGAACCGTCCTATAACGTCTGGTGAACTTCGTATAGACGGGTGGGGGTATCCCAAATAACTGTCCTCTGCATGCGTTTTTCGCACTCCTCCGCCCCTTTCGGAGAGTTCCTATACGTCGGGACTACTGTTGTCTATGTCGGTGTATTGGCCAAGCACGAAGATGTACGGGGCATACAACGGGTCATCATGTCCTTCTGCGTATGCGTGCGGAGACGGCGCATGTCACGCATGTGGTCTACCGTGGTGATTTACACAGGTACTCATGCCCCCCGAAGCGCAGGGCTGCATCCTATGGCGCAAGAGTCGCGCTCATTGAGGCCTCCGAGAAACTCGGTGGAACCTGTGTAAACGTCGGTATGTCATTGGCCTCTCTGGCGTCTGCACCCCGCTCACGCACTACGGCTTCCAGGATGCGTGCCCAAGAAGGTACGCGCACGCAGCCAGCCCAGCATGCCTGCCCTTCTAACTCCTTCCCGAATCCCAGATAATGTGGCACGCGGCCGACATCGCGGAGAAGATCCGCCACGCCGAGGGCTACCAGTTCAAGGGTCCCGGCATCGGCGCCCCGCAGTTCTCGTGGGCGACCTTCAAGCCCCAGCGCGACGCCTACATCCGCAGGCTGAACGGCATCTACGACTCCAACGTCGGCAAGGAGGGCGTCGAGCTGCACCACGGGTACGCGCGCGTGCTCTCGCCCTCCTCTGTGCAGGTCACGCGCCCCGACGGCTCGACGTACACGCTCAACGCCGCGCGCATCTGCGTCGCGACCGGGGGCCGCCCGACGGTCCCGAGCGACGCGGAGATCCCGGGGGCGAGCCTCGGGATCGACTCGGACGGGTTCTTCGACCTCGCGGAGCAGCCGCGGCGCGTCGCGGTCGTCGGCGCGGGGTACATCGCGGTCGAGCTCGCGGGCGTGCTGCACACGCTCGGCAGCGCGGTCACGATGCTCACGCGCGGGGAGACCGTGCTGCGCACGTTCGACCCGACCATCGGGGAGACGCTCACGAAGTGGATGAAGCACACCGGCATCGGCTTCCGCCACGGGGCGAAGGTGCAGAAGGTCGAGGGCGCGCGCGGCCAGGGGCTCACCGTGCACCTCGAGGGCGGGGAGACGCTCGAGGTCGACACGCTGATCTGGGCGATCGGCCGGCACGCGAACACGGAGGGCCTCGGGCTGGAGGAGGTGGGCGTGACGCTCGACAAGAAGGGGGACGTCGTCGTCGACGAGTTCCAGGAGACCGGGGTGCCGGGCATCACCGCGCTCGGGGACGTCGCGGGCAAGGCGCTGCTCACCCCCGTCGCGATCGCGGCCGCCCGCCGCCTCGCGAACCGCCTGTTCGGCCCTGAGCAGTTCAAGACCCAGAAGCTGAACTACGACGACATCCCCACCGTCGTCTTCTCGTGCGTCGCGTCGCGTTCCTCGCGCGCATGTTGCTGACCCCGCGCAGGCACCCGACGATCGGGACCGTCGGGCTGACGGAGCCCGAGGCGCGCAAGAAGTACGGCGACGAAAACATCAAAGTATACAAGTCGTCCTTCCGCGCGCTCTACTTCTCGATGGTCCCCGAGGAGCACAAGGAGCCGTCCGTGTACAAGCTGATCGTCGCGGGCCCGGAGGAGCGCGTCGTCGGCATCCACATCCTCGGGATGGGCTCGGACGAGGTCATGCAGGGCTTCGGGGTCGCGGTGAAGATGGGCGCGACGAAGGCGGACCTGGACGACACCGTCGCGATCCACCCGACGTCGGCGGAGGGTGCGTGGTCACTGGTCCGTGTGCGGTTCCGTGCTGGCGCTGACCGCTCTCGTTGTTTGCAGAATTGGTTACGCTCCGGTGAGGGACATAATGGAACTGGTAGTAACACTCTTGTATGCCTAGACCACCTACAACGGATATGCACACCCCATTTTAAACATATACATATCGACCGCGCAAGGACTGAACAGCACACTTTTTGTTGGAGAAGACCATTTCATTGCCAAGACGACGCCCGACAACGACAACGAATACCCAGGTGCATACACTATATAACCAGCTTCGGGCCCAGAGCAATCCCTGAGGCCTGAGCCTGAAACACGGGCAAGCGAGCGTGTACAGTAAGGTAAGTCCAATCGAGCAGAGAGTACGTAGTATGTATGTAACTGTAGCTGTAGCTGTAACGGAGTGCGGACAACGGACCAGGGAAGAGATAGACAGATATAACGAGGGGATCCGGGACGACTTGCCAGGAAGAGGGGGTGGCGCACGGGAGTCAGCACTCAGTACTCAGTATTCATGAGAGGGAAAAAGCCGCGAGTTGTAGTTACCTATTCTCTTCCACGTGAAGATGGTGGCGAAAAGCCGTTGAAAAGGTCGTTTTCAAGAGAATAGGTGACTACGAGAACCGCCTTTTCTTCCGCAGAAAATCGGGGCCTGCCTGCCGTGTCGGAGCCGGACTGTCGGAGTCGTCGCGGTCGTCTGCAGCACCGTGCACGCACTGTCCGGAACGGGCACGCTCCAGCTATGATGATCGAGAGTCCTGTATACCACATGCCACACGCGCGGCCTGAGAAGAGAAGACAAAGAGCGGGGAGAGAGCGGGGATCCAGGGAAAGCGGGAAAGTAGGGAGAAGGGAGAAGGGAGGATCCGGAGAGGGAGAAGGGACAGCTACTGTACACGACTAAAGGGATCCAGTGAGATATATATCCGAAGGGTGCGGCCCGAATAAGCGACAACGGAAAGGACGAACGGGAAAGCGGGAGGCAGGGAGGGAACGGCGAGGAGGGAGGGAGCAACGTTAACGGGGGAGGGACCAAGAAAACGCGATGCGCAGATGGAGCAGCGGTTTATGCGGGTGCCATGCGGGTGTATGTCTGTGTCTGCGTGTCTGTATAATGGATGGATGCGTCAGAACTGGCGGTGCGTGTGCGTGCGGACTCGATGTACGCGAGTGAGAGGAGCCGGGTGGAGGGGGAGTCGGTGCAGGGGAGCGAGAGGAGCGGGAGCAGAAGCAGAAGCACGGGCGTGCATTATACTGTTACGAGCGATAGGCGCCGCTGCCCCCCACGCCATGCCATGATGCAGGTGCAGGTGGAGCTGAGGGGTGGTGGAACGAGGGGGGCGGCGGGACTAGAGCCTTGGAGGCGCGATATGGTATGCACACGGACGAGGGATACAGTGTACAGGATGGGAGACGACGAGCGGCGGAGGAGCAGTATAAGTCAAGCAGAGATGGGAGACGGAGGACGGAGACGGTGCCTGTGCGGCTTTTGACAGAAGACGAGACGAGACGAGATCGAAGGCGGGCGGCGGGCGGGCCAGAATATGCACAGGCGAAGGCGGAGATTACGCCCGCCGGAAGGCGTCAACGGCGGGCAGGGCGTAGTGTAGTTTGCTGCGGAGGTGGTGGGGTGGAGGTGGAGGTGGTAGTGTACAATGCACGTCCAGCGTCGGCGAAGGGTGTAGTACAACGCTCACGAGCGGGCGCGGGGTGATAAGATATATGCTACAGCCCAGCAGCACGCTTCGCGGGGAGGGCCCCTGCAGCTGTCGGAGCGCTGTCATGCGTGCGTGCGTCTCGCCTGCAGACTCCAGAGTCGACGTCCAGATGCCGTACGCGGGCACGCGCGATGCGCGTGCGTGACGGCTCGAGGGTGGCTGGGGAGTATATTATGGGCATGAGAGGCGTGCAGGGGTGGTCGACCGGTGGGGGGTGCAGGTAGGCAGAAACAGGTAGGGAGCAGGGAGTGGTGAGTGGCGAGTGCGGGCGACAGGCGACGAGACAGACGGGCTGCTCGCGCTCCTTAACTCGCCGTCTCCGCCGCTGGGGTCCCGACTGCGCTCTGGCTCTGCTCCTCCTTGTGGTGCCGCGCGAACTTCTCGACCCCGGCCCCAAGCGCGGTGAGTCGGCTCTCCTGCATCCCATCGTCCAGTCAGCGTCCAGCCCCCTCGACACACATCCAGAAGAAGAAGACGGGACTCACCACCTGCTCGTCCTCCTCGGTCTCGATCTCGTCGTCCTCGTCCTGCTCGTCGTGCCCGAACCCGCCCTGCGCGGCCCGCGGGCTGTCCCCGTCCCCGTCCTCGGTGTCCGCGTCCGCGTCCGCCTCGTCGCTCGTCGTGCTCATCGCGCTGCTGCTCACGCTCTCGCGCCCGTCGCCGTCCGCCTCCGTCTCCGTCGCCGTCTGCACCGCACGCACGCTGCCGCCCGCCTCGGCGTCCTCCGCAGGGAACTCGGGCCGCCGCGGCGAGCTCACGGGCGTCGCGCGCGCGGTCTCGCCGCTCTCCCGGCGCTCGAGGTGCGAGATCGAGTGCGCGAGCGAGTGCGTGTGCGAGTGGTGGTGGCGGTGGTGCGGCGCGGGGATCGTCACAGCCTTGGTGATGTGCTCGAGGGGCGTCGGCGGCGCGGGGGTGGGGGGCAGGGGGACGGCTGATGAGCTCACGGGTATGGGTACGTCGTCTGTCTGCGCCTGGTCTGCGCTGTCCGCCTCCGCCCCAGCCCCTGCCTGCTCGCTCTCCGCCTTCTGCTCGTCCGCCGTCGCCTCTGCGCCCTGCTCCCCAGCCGCCGCGCCCTCGGGCAGTTGTGTCGCCGTCGCAGTGGCCGCTGCCGCACGCTCCGCCGCGGCCTTCTCGCGCTGCTCCTTCCGCCGCTTCAGCCACGCCATGCCGCTCCCGTCGTCCTCCTCGGCGTCGGCGGTCGCGCGCTTCGCGAGCCCCGCCGCGTCGTCCCCGGCCTGCACGCGGGACCAGATGGACGTCTGCCCGGTGTTCTTCACCGAGCCCATCCCGCCGTACCCCCACTCCACGAACTCGGGCTCGTCCGTCCTGCGGGGCGCAAAAGAGAGTCAGCATAATGCGCCGGGATCCACGCGGGCAGTGACGCACCTGACGTTCGCGAACGGGTTCGCGTTGCCCGGCTTCCGCTTCGCGCCGTACACACGCCCGTTGAGCATCCGCGTCTGCTTGCGCCCGCCGTTCGCGGGCATCGGCATCGGGTGCGGGGCCGCCTTCGCCTTCTTGTCGTCCTTGCCCGACAGCGACGTGAGACTCTGCGTGCGCCCGAGGGGCACGCCGCCGCCGCCGCCGCCGCCCCCAAAGAGCGAGTGCTTCTTCTTCTTGCTGAGGGGGAGCCCCGCGCCGAATGCGCCTTCGGACGTCCAGCGGTCGAGCGGCGCCCCGAAGTCGGACATGCGGCTCAGGCTGGCGTCGCGGCTGCTGTTGCGGCTGCCGCCGACGCCGAGGAAGGTCGTGCTGCGGCCGCGGGGGGTGTCGATGTTGAGCGAGGCGGAGGGCGGGTCCTCGCGCTCCCGGGAGTACGTGCGCGGGAGGGGCACGGGCGACTTGGGGGCGGCGCGGCCGAGGAGCGGCTTGAACACCTTCGCCCACTTCTTCGCCTTGCGCGGGGAGCCGGGCGGGTAGTTGTAGTTGAAGGAGAGGGGCGTGAGGGCGGAGGACGGGACGGCGTCCCATTCTTCGCCGAGCTGGGAGGGGATGAGGAGGGACTCGGGCGGGGCGGCCTCGGACGAGTCGGATGATGACTGCGAGGTGGAGGCCCCCAGGAGGAGAGACTCGGTCGGGAGCGATCTTCGCGGGGCAGCGGGGCTGGATGGGGCGCTGGGAGGGAGGCTCTGTGCTCGTTTGGAGAAGTCGGAGTCACCGTGGGGGGCCAGGGGTACGTTTGCGGCTGCGAGGGCAGCTGACATTGTCAGCTGCTGCTCCGAGAGATGGGAAGCGTCGTCGTCGTCGAGGAAGACCGGGGAAAGCATGTCCTCGTCGCGATTTACCTCTGGTAGTGGGGCGAAGCGTATCCGGCGGACGGTGCTGTGGTCGGAGCCATTACGCGGCTTGGGATGTGAGGGTAGGTGGGCGTTGTGGGGCGCTGGCGAGCTGTGCGAAGGACCGGGCGAGGATGACTTGGAGTTGGAGCCCGCTGGAGAAAAGTAGTCGGAAGCGTCGCCAGGAGCAGAGGAGGAGGAGGAAGAAAGGGAGGAGTTGGAGGGGACGAGGGCTGGAAGCTGTGCTGGGTGGTAGGCAGGGGAGGGGGAGGGCGAGGGGTTCGAGTTGAGGAGGATGCCCTGCCTGGGAGCAGGAGAGTAGGTGTGGATGAGGAGAGTCGCCATGGACGTCGGGGAGAGGGAGAGGGAGGGAGCAGGGAGAGTTGGTAGCAAAAGAAGGACTAGGGCGAGGGAGCAGATAAAAAGAAGATGCAGTGGCACTCGCCGCTGCTCCTGCACTCACCGCCAAGATTCCCCCAGCGCTCCCCGGGGTCCCGCCCCTCTGCGCTTAACACGTGCGTCCATTAATCCCCTTACGTTCCCACAAGCCTCGTCCGCATTCAGCCATCCGACTCTCCTGACCCTCCTCCTCCCCCTCTTCGCGCCTTCCAGCCCGTGTTCTCCGTCGCCAAACGCAGCCCGCCCGCTGCGCGACTACTGCCGCCAAGCCCACCCTCGATCCCCGTGTGAGCGCGGGCTTCCCCTAACAACGCCCAATCTCTCTTTCCCAACTCTCCGTTTCAGCTCCATCGCCGCCAATATGCGCCATCCCATCTCAGATTCTCGCCATCATCCATCTCCACATTCAGATCTCGCCAGCCCCCGACGCGTCCCTCCGGCCTCTTGCCCTCTTCCGATGTTCCTCCCGCCGCCAGCCGCCTCGGAATAATCCCTCCCAGCACCTGCCTCCGCGCTCCCGTGCAGGAGGACGGCCGGCGGACACGTATGTGCTACGCCTGGCTGCGGAAGTAAACATAGGCTTCTTCGTTCCATATCTACCCCGCATACGCACAGCACCACCGATCGATCGACAGAGTAGGTGGCGTCCAACACCGGCCGGACCCCTTCCTCTTCGAGTCACCCGCCCTCCCGACATCCGGCCCAGGCCAGGACAGCCCCCCGAGGCAGCCCGAGGCGGTCGCCCGCCAGCTCCGCCGATCACTTGACTTGGGAGGTTCATCGTTTACACCGTGACCAGCCTCGGTCTTGGCTTAGTGCCTGCATCTCCGCCCTCCTGTCTTGTGATCCTCGTACTTACGACCTTGTCTGCATCTGTCTTGTCTCCGGAGTCCCACTCGAGCTCCAGAAATCATAGCACAGAACAGCACAGAACCTGCCTCAAATCGTGATCATCATCACCCGAACACATACGCATCTTCCGTCCTCATCCCACATCAACGTGCGGTCGCAAGTACTGACAAAACGACATACTTACTCACCGTAGGAGCGTACGTGTGTGCCACCGCCCCCGAACCTTGTTTCTGCGCGCTTCTGCCATACGTTCGTATCAGAACAGATGTGTACATGTATGTACACACTCACAATTAATGCAGTGTGCACAGAATCCAGATCGCCCCGATAGTATCCTCGCCTCGAGACTCGAGTGCACACACAGACTGCATCCGCGGCAGCCCATCGACAATGCATCGCGCGCAATCGATCCTCGTGTGTGCACGCACGCACACCGAAACCGCCCGTTCTCACTAGCCTCCCTCGCCCTAGTCTGCCAATGGCTCGGAGGGCTTGGACGTCCAATAGACAATGGAAGCGTGCTTGCGGGGCAGCAGCTGACCCTGACTCTGCATGGGCGCACGTCGCACGATCCGCCGCTCGCTCGCGCTCGCGCTTCAAGTTCAATTGCAAGTTCATTTCCCCCGGGCTCGACGGAAGACGAAGACGAATTCGAAGACACAGACACAGACACGCACGGGGCCACGGTGCACCTCCTGCCACCAGCGTCGGTCTGCTATCGACCGCATCGACAGCGCTACGTCTCGGATCCGATGCGCCATTTCCTCCGGCAACTCAGGACGGTCGCCCCGGGCACTGGCAGTTCCCTCGAGTTCTCTGTGGCATGTGCAGTGGAAGCGGCAGTCGACACGCTGCTCTAGCTCTGTGGCACGGGCCCGTCCCGGACTCCCTTCAGCTTGCTCACGTCTCTCCGTCTTCAGAATGTCTCGGGCCATCTGCATCTGCGCTTCCTTCATAGCCCAAACTTCGGTCGAGCTCTTCATCTCGAGCTCTTCATACCGGCTAATTGTCCATCCACCGCACCGTCCCGGACACCGCACAGGGACCTGCAAGGACTCGGATTGCTACCCTCCATGCGATCGCGGGCGATAGGTAACGATGCTGTCGTAAGTAGTGGGTCTCTTCAGACTTCCGTGCAGCCGTCCTGGGATCGTCTAATAATACCGCACACAGCTGCGTACTTATTCTTAGCCCGTCGGCGCGAGGCCCCCTCGCCTCCAGAGTCCACGCACTGTCGACGTCGCTGCGCCGAGCCCCGACGACTGGGTCGTTGGCTTCGAAGTTCCATAGCAGGTGTCCCAGGCCGTCAGAAACACTCACCTTTCCCCACCTCGGTCTCCAGCACGCACTCGCACTGCGCACTCGAACAAGCTGAGGTCAATGGACATAGCCGGACCAGCCCCCGCGCTCCGAGCCCCGAGCTCCGAGCTACGAGGGCCGGACGGCCGCAACGACCGGCCTGCGTCGCGGGGTTAGGCCTGCGCAAACCACCGCGCCACGACGGCCGCCCCGCCTGCCCGCCCGCCTGGCTGCCTGTCTTCTTTCGCGTTAGGCGTTCTGATGGACCCATACGCGCCCACTCGGGCTCCACGCGGCTCGCGGCTCGCGGTCACGCACGGGCTACGGCCACGGTGTCCATGGAACAAGCCGCGGTCGTCCCAAGAAGCTCTACGTACTTATGTGCACCCTTACACCCTCTTGCAGCACCCTGGATCGTGCACTCAGCCACCCACTCGCACGCGCACGCGCACGCCGACAATCGCGATCCGCGCGCGGCGTCCGGGGCGTTTGCGAGGCGTTTGCGATGTTGAACAAGCTCAGGCTCTCGGGTCGCCCTAAGGTTCTAGTTCTAACGCTTACAGCAAACATACTTATGCTACAGCCTACAGGAGCCGCGGCGCGGCCCGCGAACAGAACGGCTCTCGAGTGCTCGAGCTCGAGCTGCTCCACGGGCGTCCTGCGCGTCGCGATCGTCGCCCACGCGACGCGCCCTCGCGCCTTTGCCGCTTGTCGCGAGCTCGTGCGGCTCGAATCGGCGGGACTCGCAAGGGCGGACCAGGGGCGGACGTGCGCTCAGCCGGCGCCCGAGAGCTGCGACTGCGACGTCCGAGCGGAACGGGTATGTACCAGCGTCCGCGTCCGCGCACGTTCATGCACATGTCCCGTTCGCGGTCCTGTCCAGTGTCAGGGTCGGTACGCATATGTGTACGGCACTGTCAGTTACGGCCAGCGTACGCCATCGATCCTGGATTCCTGCACCTGCATGTCGTCGTCGCTGTCAAATTAGGCCCACGCAAACGTCCCGACGTGGGATCCGGACGTGGACATGTCAATGTTCGCGCGCACGGACCCTACGCCAACGCGCACGCGCGTACGCCGACCGCGGCGCGGGCAGGGCCGCAGGAGGATGAAAAGAGGTGAGTAAGAGAGTACTTACATCCAGTCATGACGGGCCCGCAGCTGCTCGCGCACACGCTCACCCACCTGCGGATCCGGATCCCTGCCCACGACCCACCACCCACGACCCGCGAGCCCGCCCGAGCTCGCCCCCAGAACACCGGGACACGCACGCACGCGCTCGCGCTCCGCCAGTCCGCCCGCGATGTCCGTCCGGGAAACACCAGGCTCGCGTCATCATCGACATCCGTTCCCGCGCGACGCCCGAGAGTCCGAGCATCCTGCTAGTCCCCGAGGACAGCGCCTAACCTAATCCTCCGCTCGAGAACACGCCAGAATGCGGATGATCCTGCCACTGCGCATGCGCGTCTTTGACTTCCGGACGATTCGCTCAAGCGTGACGGTGACTGCGGTCACGGTGCTCCGAGGCGCGTTCAGGTTCTCGTGCTTTCTCTCGTACTCTGGTCGTATGCACATTCGGGCCCCAGGAAGCCCACACATCCTTCTCGCCGCACTCCCAATCCACTCCCAATCCACACGCTTCCCGTCCATGTGCGGGGTCACACGTCACGGCCGTGCGTATGCACCGGCTCGAGGTCGCAATTGGCCACGGACGTCTCAAACAACCCTCAGCGGTCCGTCTGACTTCTCCGGGGCTGCGAGTGGCTGACCCCCGGTGGCCGTCTGCGCCCGCAGAAGACTAAGACTTATTGACAGCAAGCATGTACGTTGGCACGACTGCGTGTGCCTGTGCGTGGACGGGCAACGGGGGACAGGGGACGCGCGTACGTCGGGAGCGCGGGAGGGCACTTGCGCGTCCGAGGCCTGCGCAGCCATCGATGTCGTTACTCAGTACTCAAGAACAGGCCGGACACTCCCTAGCTAGGACGTCCCCTCCAATTGTGAAGGACCTGGGACGCCTCCACCGTCAGCCAAGCCAGAGGCCAGGGACCAGTCGACCAGGGCTGTGCCTGCGCACCTCTCCGGAATGACTACCACATAGTACTACTTAGGTGACCGAGTCATCTTGACTCTAGGACTTGTCTTCCGTCTCAGGCGCTGGACTTTGAACTACCGTGACGTTGACGCACGCCGCTCCGTAGGCCGTACCAGCTCATACAGGCCTGCGCATCCGGTGCGGCCTCGACTTCCCAGTCAACGCCAACGCCAACGCCGCTGCGGACCTACGCGCCCACTGTGCCCGCTACTACGTGCTATATGCGACGTGCTGCGAGCTCAGAATACAACGACAATGTTAATGACGAGAGGCTGCGCAGGAACAGCGGCTGTACGAAGCCTCCCGCGCTCGACCTGCAAGAAGAGCTTCTTGCAGCTCATTTCCGCGCACGGACCGAATCTAGCTTTGAAGCTCGAGCTCCGGCAGGCCCCCAGACTCCAGGTCGCGAAGCCCGCCCTAACGCACCCCGGGCATCGACGTCCGGGCATCGACGTCCATCCTCCAAGCTCAGGCTCACTCCTTCGAAGCTCTAACACTGGCATTGCCGCAAGCGTACGACGACGTCGGCCCCGGGCATCCTATCTATGCTATCGCCTTCTCAACTGCGCACTCGCCTTCGGGAGTAGGTGAGTGTACATGTCCGTACGGCCGTGAACTTAGAAGTGAAGTCATGTATGCAGTCAACGTCCGCGTCAAATTCGTCCGTCCGGTTTGTCTTCGACTTCGACTTCTCCCGCCGTCCGACTTGTCCGGGATCCCGATGACGGACGGCTCGTTACGCGATTGCCGTAAGTACACTTGTCTCGCCATGCTCTGTACTACTAGTAGCGCCTTATCGCGCTGTTGAAACTGTACCCTGCGCATTCCGAACATAGGTTCGCGCATCGAGCGAATACATGGTGCATGTTCTCGCCAGCCGTGGCCGGAATCCAGACGAATAGTGGGCGGACGCCCTACGTCGGCCAGCCGGAGACTCGGAAGTACGACCCGTGTCTCATTGCTCAACATGCGCACGGGCATCATCGCAAGGAAGCTACGTTCGCATACGCCTGTACCTGCCTGTACTCACCACTCGCAGTCTCGATCGCGCCGCCCTCGAGACTCCAGCAAAGCGCATTCCTAACCTGGCCGCCTCGTGCCGTCCGAGCCCGCCTCTTCCGCGCTCGAGGCTGCCGGCGCCGCGATCCGCGACTCGTGAAACCGCTCGCTTCTTGGGCCCCGTTCGACTTCAAGGACTCGGATCCGTCGACGTCGGCAACGGTCCTGATATACATATAGCGTATGCGTATAGCCTTAGCCTATAGGCATCGCGCCTTGCGCCTCGAGGTCCCTGAAGCTCGGAGCACGGGGGCGCGACTCCTGGCACCGCGCCTTCCGGGATGCGCCTAGCATCCCGACTCCCGACGCGCGTCGCGTAAGTACTCCGAGGTGTTCGCAGTCTCATACCAATAGTCATAACGATGTCAAGTTTTGACCCGAACATACTCGATAGGAACATGCAGCGGTGTATGTCTTGACGGGCGACGTGTCTGAGTCGGGAACCTCGCGCGCGCATCTGCACTCAGAACTTCAACGCCGCGTACGCTGTGGCTCGTCAGCGGTCACCGTGGCAGGTCACTTGGGCTCGGCGTGCGCGCGAGGCTCCGGCCCTGCTGTTGCAACGAGGTGTTTGATTACAATAAATTGCATTTTCAACGGCGGCGGCTCCAGGTACCGTGACGCGGCGGGCAGCGGCGGGCTTGGCAGGCCCGGCGTGTTTGCGCGAGCCGCGCGAGGGAAGCGACGTCGACGGACTCTTGAGTCGTGCCGCGTGTGGTCGTCAGTCTCAGACGCACTGCAGCGGTCGGTGGCTCAGAGCAGACTGCGCACAGTACTAGGTGGTGATGGCGATGGCGATGTTGAACTGTGGGTGCGTAATCTCCCGAGGGCCGGAATACTTACATCGTAACTTGTGAGTAAGCCAGGAGGAAGACGGGTGGGGCCGGGCCAGCGCGGACGGGGTTGCTCTGACTTACTCATGCCCGATATGTCTGACGATGCCCGACGGGGATCTCAGTCATGTACTGCATGTGTTGCGATATCGACATTGATACATGCTCATGCTTCACGATACCCAAGAAGAATCTGAATAGCACACAGTCCGAGACGGGAATCTAAAGGATGGGGAGGAGGACGATGAATTCATGCCCGTCGAGCAGCTTCCCGAGCGACCAGTTGTTCTCCGCGACGTAGTGGCTGAGGATCGCGTTCGGCTCCTTGTGGTCTACGAAGAAGTTGGTGTTCGCAGAGGACACCGTGCCGTCCGCCACGTCCGCTTGGAACAGCGACCCGCGGACCTGCGCGTCCTTCAGATAGCTCACGCTCGCGCAGCGCAGGACGGCTGCCGCGTGCTCCGCGACGAAGTGCAAGTCGAGGTTCTTCGGGGTGCGGCCTGCAGGGCGGGGTGGTTAGGACAGCATGTACGTATGCGTATGTGCCTGGCTTTCATGAGTACGTACGGACAATCTTGCAAACCGCGTGGCACGCGGCGGGGTGCGAGGACGCGGCGCCCACCATAGTCACGTTCGTGAACCACTGGTGCATCTTGAGGCGCTGCAGCAGGAACGTCGCGATGTATCGCTTGCGCTTGTCCGCGTGCACGACGAGCTGTGTGACCCAGCCAACGACATCTAAATGGAAGACGGTGCCTAGGTGAGTACTGGAGTCACGAGAGTTATCGATATCGATCCCATACCGGAGGTCCCGTACCGCCATTTAACGGCAAACGCGTGCCCGACGAGCTCTTCCCCGAAACGACACGTCACTAGAGCCGTGTCTTCCGGGCTGCTTGTGCCCAGGACCTGCGATCGCAAGACCGAGGGCCGCATTTTGACGCGAGTGCCTGCACATCAACGAAATGCCATGACAGAGTGAGCGTTACTACCAGCTTAACTCCAGCTCTCACAAAACAGGTCTCACCAGACTTGAGGGGTGCAGGCGCGTCTGGAGCCCACACTCCGTAGTGCTCGCTGAAGAGCGTCGCGCACGCCTTCAGGTACGCATCTGTGATCTCCGGGCCAGTCACGACGTCGAAGGTGACGCGATCGCTGGCGATATCCGTCTGTGAGCGTAGGGTGGGCGTCGACGCGGGGACGAGATCTGGGTTCACGCCGTGCGCTGGGGATACAGAGTCGGCAGACATGATGAGGGGCGTTGGGCGTGAGTGCGAGCACTGGGTTCAACGGTTGGAAGGAGCGTGAAAAGCTCCCGTTGGGACCTCGAGAAGAGAACAGAGTTTGAGGACCCCAGGGTCTCTGAGTTCCAAGCCTGGAACGTTCGAGTCATGCCACTATAACTAACGCAAGTCGTGAGTTCACCGCGCAGAATCCCTGTACATCGTGTATACTTACCTACAGACCAGGCACTTCCTGCCTCGACTCCGAACTCGCGATCGTGGTGGATGGCGAGCAGATGTCGAGAAAGTCTACTTACGCGAAAGGGTTGTGTTCGGCGACCGCCGCGCTACGTCATCACTGCAAACTGTCAGGGACGTCGCGACTCGGGCGCGTCTGGCTCGCGTACGCGTCTTGCCTCCTCCCACATCGACGCCTCGTGTACATTGCGCGCGGCGATACGTCTGCGCCGTGCGCGCCAGGTTCGCGCACGTTCCTTATCGTTCGCCTCGAGGCGCACCCGACTCGACGGTCCCCGCGGTCGCGGTGCGGGCGGAGTCGCAAAATGGTGCTACAGCCGACTCGTCGGAGGGAGCGAGAAGCTCCGAAGAATGTCGATAAGACTTGGAGGTACGTGTTCCGCTCAACAATTCACCGCCGTAGTAATGACGCACATGTGTCGCCGTGGCTCGCTGCCATTGCACTATCATCTTCAAATCCCTGACGTCCGCACTCTATCATACAGGTCGTCGGGCCTCAGGACCGCTGTACCCTGGAATGTGCGTCGCAAAAATTTGTAGGACGTCATCATCTGCATCAAGCTCTTACGGTCGCATTACAAAACTCATGTCCGAGGTGCTCGGGAATCGGACTAGACTCGCTCGTTCTCAGAGCTCGTGGCAGCCCGGACTCGTATTGCGCACACAACGTACACGGGCACGTCAGAAAAAGCATTCGAAGCCACATAGCCCGCGCGGAAATGAAGCACCGCGCCCGCCGCGACCCCGTTGACGTGGCTGGCCCCTGCTCTCAGCTCGCAGAGGTAAGCCGTTTTCCTTGTTGATCACTCCCGCGCTGGAGGCGTGCGCAGTGGTGACGGCACCGAACGTCTAGACGTTACCATGCATCGCGCCACCCCGTCTCGCTTCATCATGTTCGGCGCCGGGATGCAAGAGTGTCAGATTGAGTCGGTGTTAACGCTGGGTTGCACGGCGGGGACGGAAAGCGACAGGGCCCCCGAGTACTGCGACCTAGTCCCACGCAATCTCCGACGTTTTCGCAGCCCGTCCGAAGGCGTGGTCAGCGCATCTTAGGGCGAATTTTCAGAGACATTCGCGCGCGAGTGCGCGGCCATATCGAGCGAGGAGACGGATCGTCGCAACGCGGAATCAATGCCGCTCGGATTTAGCGCACCTGGTTCCCCTAGCATTTGCGCCCGCTGCCTCTTTTCCGAATCTCCAACCTGCAAGACCAGTACCTAGCGTTGGACCCAGGACGATGTTGGCGGTGGGCACCATGGTCTCCTGGTTCTACTGCAATAAGCAGATCAGTGATGGAACTCGGGGGGCTCGCTCTGTGTGTTGCGATCCTAGCGGCCCCGGAGAAATCCGCTATTCGCTCGGTCTGCCCTGGTCTGCCTCGGTGCGTCCTGTATTTGGCGCCGGTGCGCCGAGACAGAGGAGACTATGCTTATCTGCATCGCGGACGCAAACGCAAGCTACGCAACCAGGAACCTCCTGCCAAGTGGGCATGCTGACGAGTCCGCCGCGATGTAACTTGCACTAACCTTTTCTTGACTTCAGATGCGCTTGGTATAAGTACAGTTCAAACTGCAACGCGCCACTGCCGCTTGAAGAGTGCAACTTGGCAGCCCCAAATAACCGTCTGCTGCCTTCTGGACCCGGCTTGGCGACGGGAGTGCGGATGCTGACCGCCCGCCAACAGTCCTTATGCAGCCTCATGCGGGGCCGCTGCCGTACATATGCTGCGCGTATCAGCCATTGGTGAGCAAGGCATGCGTTTTTGGTTTGATTGTGCTCTCATTGTGCTGATATAGCATCATGGGACGCCATAGGGCGAACCCGACACATCTACATGTCGCCGTCGGGAACATACTGCGGCAGTATGTTCGGGGAGGAAATGCGCTCGGAAAATCGCGCACGGTTGCGGTCACGCACCGTCAAGGCATCGGTGCATCCTCGGGGCTCACAGCGACACCCGTCAGGGCCCATGGGAGAGCTGGCCGGGACGGGCAGGAGAGCGTAGGAAACCGTCCGCGCGTGTGGCACTGGATGCACCTCCGGTCCCGCGCCCGCCGTTCTTCCCGTGTCTGTCTTCAGGACGACGCCCTCCCCGGTGCGTCGCGGGGAAACAACCATCTATGATATCTCCGCCTACTTCCTGCACGCACCGATGGGCTCACAATGCCAGCTGAGCCCGCCACCTACAATCTCCCATCGCCATCGGATCCATCGCACGATCAGGAGATGTCCTGAACGCTGGCGGACTTGCACGCTAGTGTCACTGTTACTCTACCACGCTCTCCGGGGAAGCTGCGCGGGGGATTGAATCGAACAGCCTCAGTCCCGCTCTCTAACCGTGGCTTCCAGAGACAGCGTACTTCTGCACGCACGGTGTGGCGCGGGCCTCGGATCCGGACCGTACAACCATACAAGAGCACTGGTTCGAACTTCGCGCCCATTTCTTATCAGCTTCGGTGCACCGGTGTGCGTCCCGAGTCCGAGTCGGTGGCCCGATATAGAGCGCGATAGGTACGACGCTTTCTTCGATATTTGTAGCCACCTAACTTTCTCGGTTGAAAGGTGTGAATACATACAAAGGCCCGCGCAAGTCACAAGTGTTCCAAGTCGACGTGTCTGCTCTAGAACTCTCGCTCTCGACTCCTAATCCGATCCCCACCGTCTGCCCACTCAAGTACAAGGAGAACATGCACGTATAGCCACGGCATATACACAGACGGTCCTCCCGTGCTGACTTGCACCGTGCAGGCGGCGCTTCGCACCGGATTTGCGAGAAAATATAAAGACCGCGCCCGGGCCGTTCGGAGCCATCAGGAGAGATGCCCATACCAGTGTAATCGCGCCTGACGATCTTCAGGCCACAACTGCGTCCGGGTGACGTCCCAGAACCGTTGCGCGGGGTACGAACTCGAGCGATCGACGACGACCTGAGACTGCTCGCTGAGTTCGTGCTCTTGCATCCACCCACGCGGCCGCTGCCTGGACAGATAATACGACCCCAGTCGTTCTCGAACACCATCCTGCGCTACAGCTCGTTTGGACCTTCTGAGCCCAGTCGGCCTGGGGTACAGTCGGACCCGCGACGCTATCGTCTCCAAGTCCGCGCACAACTACGACCATCGCGTCTGTCAGGCGACACTCTCAGATCTTCAAGTCGCCGGAGGTACTGCGCTGCCGCGAGGGATACAACGTCGTCGGACACTCTGGGATCCCCGAGGATGTCCGTAGTCAAAGCCTACACAGATATCGGTTGACGCGCTGCTAGTCGGGTGTACCCACAATGTTGTCACAGTGCACCCCGGGGTCCTACTTCTGAACCCTCGTAACGGAAGTATCCGTGAGCTCGGTCTCGTCTCGCTTCTCGACGGTCGAACGGATGCACACAGGAGACTGGCTTGCTGCTACACCTTCTGCTTAGCTCGAGAAGCCCTAGCTTAGCTCGAGAAGCCCTAGTGGCGTCTGACTCCCACTTCCAGCCCGCGGTCCAGCCGCTCGCCAAGCACCGCTGGGGATGATAAATGACGCACGGACCTCAGGCGCGCGATCCGCAAGCTCCCTCTCCTGTTCGCCTGTTACGAGAACGCTTGGAGCGACAATACAACACAGACTAGTGCTCCAATGACACCCAAGGGAGCTCCATGTCGGTCATCACGCAAACCCATCAGCGTGTGGCCGCGTCGGCTTGAGCGCATTTCGCCACAGGATGGTTACGACGACAGACGCCCACCGTTGTCTCCTCACTCTCCCTCCTGTGCTCTTACGCACCGGGTAGGGTTTCCGTGTGCGAGACTCCTCCTGAGGGAATTTTGCGACAGGATGAGCGGCAGAGCCAGGTGCGCCCGAGTTGAGCATGTGGGCTACTAGACCACCGTTCTTTGACTTCAGGGTGGGAGTGCGGGGAGGTCAGTTCCGCATCAGCGCATCAGTGACGCGCCAACTTGGGGGTCGACGTGATGCGCCGATGTTCTAGGATGCTCTTGGCGAGTTGCAAATGCGAGTAGAGGGGTGGGGGCCGCAGTTTGCGTATTATCGGTACGTAGTTGAGCCTCTTCTGATGACATACTTGCCAGCCTCCTCGGTCAGCACACCTATACAATTCGTGCTTGTCCTTTAGATAATCTCTACCACAAGAAATGTGCTTTGTACGCTTGCGCATATTCCAAATGTCAAGAACTATATACTTACGAGTTTGCTCGACGGACGTGAGTCTTATATGAGTTGAATTTGCATTCATATCCTGAGATTCGAGCATGACAGGGACTCATTTCGCATTGCGTAGGAGAGCATGGCCTCGCGGACAAATCTCAGCATGTTCATGATCTGAACGTTGCTACAACCTCCATGTGGCATGCGCTCGTCGTTCTTTCCCCGGGACTCGGCGTACATGTGGTCAGTTACATCTTTGTCAGGATTCCGTTCTGCATTCAGTCATTCGTCTATTTACCCATAGCCCGTACAGTCCCATATGATTCGTTCCTTACGCATTCCCAGTCACTGCGCCGCCTGCAAGCGAAGGAACTTGGCCGATGACAAATGTTTGGAACACGACCCTGCCGCCGGTCTCAGCCTGAGAGCAGGTGTGAACTTGGAGGAGAACGGCAGATGCAGGGCAGATGTCAGCAAGTCATTCTTTCGCTGCAACGTCTTTGTGTCGCCATGAGTGGTACGTGTCATGTGTCTCCATCACATCTCTACGCATACTTGTGGTTACGTTTGTCCTCATCCCTCGATGCTTGGCATGGGTAAGTTTAGTCGTTTGAGCGTATGCGACTTATAACCGTTTTGCCAAGATAGCTAGGCATGGCTAGGCATCTTTCAGCCTTTGTCTTGTTTTACGATCAAGTTAAGTTGAGACAATGCGCTGACCTCCTTTCGTAGATGTCCCTACATAGACATCTCTCTCCTTGCCCTCGGTGTAAGACTGCAACGTACCCGACTATGATGTCACACGAGCACCGAGGTATGTATCCCATGGTGAATCGCGGAGAACTAATGAACTGTGCGCATCACAGATCTCAGCTGCGTGCTACGACTGAGCCTAGGGCCCAGCGGAGCCTCGCTGAGTTATCTTCAACGGGTTTTTCTCAATTGGGCGCACCGTGATCCTCGTCCTCACACACACGCCTGTCGTCCGTCCGGAACAGCAGCTCTCCGGGCAGCTTCCACGTTCATTTCCGGGGCCATGAGTGCGATCGAACGTGGCGAATCGAGATAATCTGTGGCCTGGAGGACGCGCGGACTTACGTCGTGAGTACGTATCTTCCCCCGGATTCGCACTGTGCAGCGTGCTTCTCCTCGTGAGCCTTCTCGACTTTTCTTGCGCAGAGAAGATGACCCTTAGGGACCCCCCCTGGGCCCTCGTGGAGAAGCCGGCGGTCGTGTGATGGGTGCGGGGCAGGTGCGTGCAGCGGCTCGTTCGCACGAAGTTTGCTGGAAGACTCCCTCATTCCCCGGCGTAGACTAGACGAGCCTGCGTCTCCTCCGAGGAACACATGCCTGCAGGTGTTCTTACAGGGTGAGCGAAATACGCTCACGATGACGTTCTCGTTCACAAGCTTTGCACTGTTGTGAGATGTCCAGGCACTCGTCCGAATCCGGTGGCACGTCTCGACCCGGTATGGTAGGCGTATAATAATGAGCCTCATAAAGTCGTGCTGGAGGGACGTAAACCTTCGAATGCCAAGACCTCCTCCTAGCATCGGTTACGGTTGGTATGTTCCTGGTCGCAAACAGTCTTCTCTCAACTAATTATCTCCGATTCTCCCTGTTCGAGGTGCCTCGCCGCCCGATAATCGAATCGATGGACACAGTTCTGACACACGCCCATGCTTCTTACTCGACCGTTCACAAATTCGTAAATGACATATTCTCATTCTCTTCTTCGTGACCCCGGACATCCCTTCTCAACTCGCAGCTAAGCCCCGCTGACCAGGGCCGACACGACGAGAAGATACATGAGTCTTCTCGCGGCAGGTGTGTGAGCATGTTGAACACGAAGTCTCGGGGACTTCGGTAGTGGAGGAATTGGTGCGTATGCACAGCATTCCGTGCGATGATGTATGTCAGTGCTGTGCGTTCTATTCTTTCTATGCCTATTGATAGAATGCATGATGAGCGTGCGCCGCAGCGTTCATTCGGGACTGTGCCGAAAATAGTACTGACCGCACTGTGTCACTCGTGCTGGCAGGACCCCATAATGCAAGATCTCCCGACATGAGTAGGCAGAGACGGCGACGACTAATTCCACCGGGGCGACCGCATGCCTGCCAGTTCGCAACTTGAATGGGTGACAATTCTTTGAATATACATCCGCCTCGTGAAATTTGGTCTGATCAAGTAAGTACCTGTGCTAGATCTGTTCGTAAAATCATGAGAACGTAGGATGCACAGCAGTATGTTACATTCGTGAACAGCATTGCTACAACTTTCAACTTTACCGGTCCCAAGACGATAGTAAATCTGCCCGCGTCCGAAATCGTGGCTCTACCACCCTACCAAATCACCAGCTCATCCACCAGCTCAGAAAGCTCCGTAAGGACCGGGGCGACAAGCCTCCTCGTTCTAGCGGCATTCGAAGGGATATCGGCGAGGCTGCGGTGCCATGACCGGTATTCGCAGGACAGCATGGAGTAGAGCTCCAGCCGGGCGCACCGACGCGACTGTTTCAGCACCGAGACCAGGGATTCGACCTCTCGTGCTGCCTCCTCGTCCTTCCTCCTGCGACTACGAAGGTGGAAGACCCAGGCGAGCGTGAGATCGCTTGACAGTCCAGATTCCGGATCCTGA
Organism: Daedaleopsis sinensis; assembly: GCA_033807695.1. Lineage (NCBI taxonomy): Eukaryota > Fungi > Basidiomycota > Agaricomycetes > Polyporales > Polyporaceae > Daedaleopsis > Daedaleopsis sinensis. The sequence continues at coordinate 1,101,779 of CM066301.1, forward strand.
TCACTGTAGGTTTGAAGGAAGTCCTTGGCAAAATCGGACTTCACGTCTGCGATGGTCCGAGGGAGTAACTCGAGTCGGCGGATGTGAGGAAATTGGCGAGCCAAAATGCGCATCCATTCATCTTCCCCCAGGGCACCGTAGATGTGGACCGTGAGTGTAGAGATGGGGACGCCGCTTAGTATACTTTGAAACGATCCAAGGATGCTCTCGAGTGCATGGGAATGATAATGATACGGTAGTGCGTCAAGATCCGCACTTGCAAGTAGCCGCTGCTTGCATCCGGAGAAGACCCTAACAGCCGTATGGCCACGTTCGGCTGGGTACTTGAGGTGTATGCGATCGAGCGGTGGTCCGTTCTCGAATCGCTGCATCCACATCGGAGGCATGGCATCTCCGAGGGTATGATTGAGGTAGGCGTTGACCGTGAGCTCGACGGAGGTGGATGGGGGGAAAGAGAGTTTGGAAAGCAGTCTCCACACGAAAAGAGCACAATGTGATGAAGCGACGAAAGAGCGTAGAGAAGGAAGGTTGACGCAACTCCATGAATCGGTATCAAATTTCTCGTCAGGCCCCCATGAATCCGGGTTTATCAATGAAAGGGATTTTAAGGAGACACATCTCCTCAATGCTAGTAGGACAGTAGCGACACGAAGCATTGGTCCTTCCCTCTTCACACTGCCATCTACAGTGAGGTGTTCGAGCGAATGTACAGTTGACGTCTCCTGGAATAGAGATCCCTCAAGATGTAGTTCGCGTAGGCATGGGAGGGAGTTGGAGTCAAGGGCAAGAGGGAACACTGGATCTGGATCATCACTCGTCGAGTGGACGGAGCTAGCCCGCAAGGTACGGAGACAAGGCTAAATTGTTCGACTCAAGAGAACCTTCGTGACGGCTTAGTTTCGTTCTCTGAGTCGTTCAAGTGTGCAGCCTTCCGAGTTCAGCCGCATGGAGGCTGAACTCTCAAGGCATGCCAACGAAATGAAGGCCGTTTCGCGGTAAAGTGGTTATCGACCGAAAGATTACTTATACAACGGTAGTGATTTCAATAGTTTGACACTGATATAAGGAGTGTATCAATCGCTCGCTTGCACCTAGAAGATCCAAGGTAGTACTCACTTTCACGCACCATCAATTACATTTCTCATTCCATAGCCGATGGTATAGCAGCCACAAACCCCGAGGTGTCAAGCCGGAGATGTACATGTCAGGCTGCTCGACCATATACCACGCCATAACGTCACGAGCCGAGCCGTTGACAGGTCTGCGCTTCCAACGCTTGTTCTGTCGCACGTAGTACGCGACTGAAGGCTCGGGGTCGCTCGGCGCGTGCGGATCGGGAGAATAGAACGCGTGTCCATGGGCGATACTGGCGATACACAGGTTCACGAAGTCGCCCAATGCAGCACGCGTCTGCGGGTCAAGGGCCGCTTCATCGACACCTTTCGGCTTCCACAACCCGTACTGACGATGCACTAGCCCCCCGGTGCCGAGGGTGACGTAGGAGACGCTGATTGTACCGCGGAAGCGGGTGAGGAAGATCTCCTCGCTCTGGTCCTGGATGAGTGCCTCCAGTTTCTTGCAGGACGCCTGCATCTTGTCCCAGCTGGCTGAGTGCGCCAGAAAGCCCTCCTCCTCCCGGAGGACGGTCCGGACGGTAGAGATAGTGAACGCCCTGGCCGGGTTATCGTCGGACCTGTTATCCCGCGGGTTGATGTAGAATACTACCGTCCGCTGGGTGTCCAGGATGTGATCTGCGCCGCCCTCCAACGCGACCGTAGCGCGGACGATCGCACTGATCGCGAGCTCGTGGATTTCCGACCAGTCGCGCACTGCAGCGCTTCCTTTCCATCCTGCCAAGTGTTCAAAGCGGCCGTTACCCGTTTGGAACTTATTGAGCTCGGCATCGTCTACGACGCAGAGGGTCCTACGTAGTTCCCCGGGAAGAAAACGCGTGAGTAGTAAATCGATCCATGGCGGCGCGGCGCGATGGCACAAAGATTGCGCGCTGACCTGTGCGAGGGCCACGCTGCTTTTTGTCATTCTTTACTACAATACTTGGTCTCCGCGCAGCGACCGCACTTCTTCAGAGGCGATGAGAGTTGGGATGCAGTCTTGTGGCAAAAAGCACAACTGTTCGGATTTTGAGGCATAGTCGTAAAGCCCATGATGAGGTCTTTTTCATCCGATTGCATGCTAAGTGAAGTCTGGTCAATCTACCTGCATGTGTTGTACAGATAGTAGCCTAGTAGCAAAGACAGACCTGAGCGAGTGAGCACGATTGGCTGAGTTTCGAGGGAACTTCAAGTTCAAGCTCAGCGCTCATTGCTCAAGGTGAACCGTGCCACCGTGTGGCACAGCGTAACTGGTCACGCGTCACAGTCGGAGTCGGCAATGTCCGAGCTCCGCGGCCGAGCGGTTGCGTGTGCCGCCCGGCGCTCCGACGAGCTTATCCTCCCGCTCCGCACGATCCCTCTTGGACCTCGACCACCACCTCCTCCGCATCGCGCACGTACTCGACGTCGTCTCGCGATGCAACTCGCATCACACGGTTTGCGCGCCCTCAAGGGCGGGCAGGCCCACTTCCCGCCCGGCGGTGGACAACCGTCACGCTCTATACACATCCCTGTCTATGCGGCTCGCAGTCCAAGTCAGCCCACCACAACAGCGCAGGCGGTCTTCAGACAGACCCGGAATCTGATCTCACGCTTCGTCACCCACCTCACTACCCCGGGTACGTTGCGCTCGTCTGTCCATGTTGGAAGCGCGGGCAGTCGACCTTTCCATGTCTCTGCCGCGCGGATGCCCACCATCCACGAGAGACTCTCGTTTTCTGCTAGGCATGTCCTCTCCAAACCCTTGGCTGTGCCATTCTTGCCTCGCGCGCCTGCAGTACCCCGCCATATCTCTCAAGTCGGACTCGGCACCGCTCGGAACTTCTCCACTGGTCGACCCATCTTCCAGCATCTTGTGGAGAACGTCCCAATGTATGCACGGGCCTTCCACGAGGCCGATTGGGAGCTGCGGATCGAAGAGGAGAGACAGCGCCTCCGCATGGAGAAACAGAAGGCAAAGCGCCTTGCAAAGGAGGTGAAGAAGTCGAAGGCCCCGCTCCGTCCTCTCAACCAGAACGTTGTCCCAGCTCCCGCTGCCGAGTCACAGAAGGAGGAGTTCGACCACTACTTCCCCGCGCCCGCTGCTCCTGAGGTCACTACTTGCCTCCTCATCCCGCTTGCGCCTACCCCGACGACGCGCCTCCCCCTGCAGCTCAACCCCTCTCCGTCATCCGCTCACCCTCTTCTCCCTCTGAACGTCATCGCATCAATGCATGCCTCCCACGGCACGCACGCCCTCAAGGTCTCAACCGTATTCGCTCGGCTTGACATTGCCAGGGTCTTTGACGACCCCAACGTGCGTTGCGAAGCTCGAGGCGATCCGAGCGGCCTCTGCACCGTGCTCGAGGTCCGCTTCGAGGGTTGGTCCGCGAACAAGGTACGCGGCATCCTCGGCGAAGCCGGCTCAGGCTGGTGCGTCCTCGAGGAGGTGCGGCACGCTGAAGAACACGCCGAGACCGAGGAGATGGACGCCGCCCTCGAGGCCCTGAGCGCAAGCGAGTCCGACGACGGACATGCCTTCGGGCGTGACCTGTCGCTCTCGGGCCTGTCAGACGTGAACGGCAGCTGGGGCTCGAGCGCGCATGGCGTTGACCCCGCGCGGTCGCTTGTGCTCCCCACGCTCGACTTCTCCGCGTCGTTCCCGGTGCCGAGCTGGTCGCCGCCCGCGCCCGCGGTCTCTACCCCACTTGCCAACCTCGAGCTGCACAACGCGTGGACACGTCTGGAGAGCCGCGCGAGCTCCCCCGGGAGCTGGGCTGACGAGGAAGGGTCGGAAGGGGGGTCCGCCGCGGAATCCGACTGGTTCGAGCTGAACAGCATGCCGATGACGAACGCGAGCGCGAACGACAGATGGTTCGGGTTCAGCTCGCAGTTCTCAGAGAGGATGGGGGGCTCTGACGAGCCTCGCGAGGAAGTGTTCTGAAATTGCTGCACCGTGTAGTGGTAGTGTCGCTTTCTGCGTTCCGCCTGATCTTCTACGTCTGTGGCTTTTCGACCACGCATCACACTCGCTGTTACACATTGCACGGATCTGTATGTATTCTACTGCTACGAAGACACGTATTTGACATTTGATCCACCGCTTGAACTTCGAAAGCTTGATCATCGAGGCCTCCATGACTTATGGCCTCTGTTGGTGAGGCTCGCGTTGCTACCGGTACACACATTCAAAGTCGTCCTCAGGGGCCCGTCCGGCAGGTCCATGTCGATCGGTCGACGTCTCCGCCTCAGAGAGACAAGCTGTTTCTCGGCAGGGGACTGATGGACGCAATTATGTACAGTATATGCAGACCCTACTCAGTATACGTACAGGACGTCCGAAGCACTAGTACCCGGACTCATAAGGTTCCCTTCTCTCACTCGTCGACTAGCACGGGCCACCTCGACGAGAAGTCGACGAAGTTGATCCCAAGATACGCGGGCCCGGGCAGCGCGTCCCGCGGCACGTAGTGGTACACGATGACGTCTCTCCCCCCAACCGGGTCGCGGTACAGGCTCTGGCCGCCAGGCGCATAGACGTTGTCGTGCCTGCGGCCCGTTCCGTGAGCCTGTGCCCGGCCATGTCGACGAACGGGCCCGAGACGGACTCGCTCCGCCCGACGAGGACTTGTATTCCTGGCCGGCGGGGATCGGTTCGGTTTGCTGCGAGGGAGGATGCGTGCAGTGGTTAGAACGGAACTGTCAACTTGCAGTAGCCTGAGTGTGGGACGTACATTCAGATTGAGGAGGGTGACGCCGTGGGAGAAGAACTGGAAGAAGTATGTCGAGCTCTGGGGCTTGTAGGCGAATCCGCCCTCTGTTGGTTAAGTTTCATGGTGGGTAAAAATGCGAGACTGGATGGACGCGGTCTGAGTGTGCTGACTGCTGAGGATGTTGAGGGGTTTTATACCAACCCCCTCCACTTAATCTTGACATTCTCCACATGCTCCTCAGCTTGCTTCGCTGTGACGGCGTTGCTGTCCGAGCGGTGTCGCCCAGAGTTGGATTTACAGATGCTACAGTCCATACGCTTCTCTACGTCCAAATGAGCGGAGGGACTCTGCCTCTGAGGGGCGCTGGTGGAGGTAGCGACGTACCTTCCCTGATGGGGCAGTGGTTCAAGTTCAATGATCTGGCACCGAGTGCTCCGTAAACGCCAGTCATTTAAGCATAGGATCGCCGAGTAGGCTCGGACAGTCAGGCCGAGTTCTCAAGGTGGGCCTTCTGTACCGCAAAAAAGTCAATGTTAAATCATTAAACGATGTCTGTGTTGGCAGGAACGACCACTGACCTGCTACAGTGCGCCGGTTATAAGCAGGCGATACCTTGCGAAGCCTTTACTTAGTACGTGACGTCGCATACATGCAACAGACGACGAGGTGGTGGCTCTGTCGTGCCACGATGAGAGCGGTCAGAGGTACTTGTATCGCCGTAGTACCATAGCCAAGTTGCAAGTACATCCGAAGCGCTGAGTCAGCTACTCATTTGAAGTTGGCCACAAGCTGACTAAGCCGAAGATACTTAACTAGATCTGAGCGCTTCTTGGAGACGCGCTCGAGGTTCAAGTTCAACCGGTCAACACGTACCGTTTCTCGCCTGACTATTGTGACAGTGGATAGTGCGACATATTGTTTCTCTTGCTCGGACTCATGAGGATTATCTCCCACAAACTAGAAGACCATACCCCCGAGAATCTTGATTCACGACGCTTGCCGACCTACCCTTATGCGACATCCGGACCCGGTGAGGTTAGTTGTTCGCGGGATCGCGAGTACTTAGCGGTAACTGAGCGTTTCTGGATGTCATAGCAGCTTGGCTACTCGCTCAAGATCGAAGACAATAAACCCGGACTGCCTCTCAAACGCGAGTCATATACCGAGTCGAAGGCTGACGTGGTGAGCATGAGGCGCGCACCTTGACTGACCCACCGTAAACGTGCTTTTCAGAAGCATAGAGCAGCAAGTCCAGACGATTTGAACAAAGCGGAGCGTCTCAAAAGGCCACATGTAACTCTTCCAACGACTGCAAAGACGGAGCCGAAGGTCGAAGAGAAAACAGATGTCGCTGTCACAGACGTGGGCGCGGTATGTATATTTCATGTAGTGTCTGGTTGGGCGTGACGTGGATGACGAGCGTGTGCAGGATCAGCCAACAGGCTCTGTGGACGCTCAGCGACCGTCTGAGGAGCTATCCAGGCCGGGTTCTTCTGCAGCGCATCCACACACGATCATTCGGGACGGGCGCGTTCTCCCCAGGGTCGAGGTCGTGATTTCCCGGCCGCAGGATGTTCGTCTTCAGCGCGCTCGTCAAGCGACCTCCGACCCCCGTCCTGCCGGTCCCAACCCCGATGCCATATCCTCTCAAGCAAACGACCGACTCCAAATGCCAGGGATGGACGCAATAGACAGCGGCCCGTCTATGCGGAGCTCCGGGCGCGGGGCAGATCTTGAGGAAGAGGATGTTAAAGTTCCCATCCCTGCACCGAACTCCCAGACGCTGCGTACTGCTTTGCAGCAGCTCCGAAACGTGAGTTCTGTCGTGTCCCGCTGCTCCTACGCCGCGGTCCTTCCCTTGCTTACCCTTACCATCCGTGTTCTATACGTGACAGCCGGACGTCAAAGTGAAAGAGGAGCTCCTCTTCGACGATGGCGCCATACTGGACGCTCTGGGCTGGGAGGATATCCACCACCGCTTCCCCATCCCTCTCCCGCGGCACATCGCCGAGTACGGTTTCGTCCGGAAGTACATCTCCAGCATGTACGGCGGCAGCCCCCAAAGCACGTTCCCGAACATCGACCCAGACAAGCTCGCGTTGCACGGGCTCGACCACTGGGCCTTCCTCACACTGGACTTCAACCCGCATGCTCCTACCCGCCCTGGATATCCAGGCCTGTTCTTCCACTCGAGACGCGCGCGGGGGGAGTGGCATGGTGCCCAGCAGCCCATGCGGACGTTCATATGTAACGGAGACGCCAAATGGATTTACTTAGGACAATACAGGTTCGAGCCCAAGGAATCGGTGCAGCCACAGGCATGGATCGACCAGAAGCCTCAGGTGCGGTATTTTTCACAGAGTCGCTGTGTGCTTGATGCTCGTGTTCATAATGATGATTACAGGTGCGCCGTGCGTGGGGAAAGGGCCTCATGAAGATGGGTTGGGGCGTAGCAGTTTGCGTCCGAGTGTGGTTACGCAAAACCACGAACAACGAGCCGTCTGAGGAGGAGGAAAAGGAGGCAACGGTGAACATCGACCAGATACGTGCAGAACTGACGGAGGATGACATCCTTGCGGCGTATGACTCGGGACAGGAGGTGCGTTCAACGCTGGACGGCGGACGTTTTCTCATCACACATTTGTCTCCTCAGGAGATCGGTATTTACAAGATGACCTGCGTGGACTACGATGCCGAGTTTGTGCGTGTCCTCGAGAGGAACGCACATTTATATGTGGTGCCAAAAAAGTTCGGGAAAGCAGGGACTGCAAAGGCAGGACGCAGCAAGGGCAGGGGTCAGAAGCGCAAGATCAACGAGGTCGCTCCCAACGCTGCTGAAGGCAATAAACGTGTCGCTGCTCCTGCGCGTCGCACCGGATCTAGGGAAACGGCCAGCAAGACGCAATACGAGACTCGCTCCAGGACGAAACGAACGCGCACATGATACAAGCAAGGATTGATGCGGACGCAAAAATTCTTGCATGCGTTCGCATTCACAAGTCCGTAACCTTATCGGAGGATAGGAGAGCGCATCACGCATGATCAATAAAATACATCCCCCTAATATACACATTGAGCCATTCCAAGTACCTTGATGCGCTGCGAACGGCGTTGATGACATGCGAGTCCAATCCACGGGAAGTAGGTACATACAGCACGAGAATGAACATTCACGCGCACGTCCCACAGCTTCCAACAACTTCACTCCGGGTTGAGAGGAGGGGTAGACGCCCGACGACCGGGGACGGGCCACACTTCCTTCATGGTGGACGCTTCCCAAACGCGGCCCCCCTTCACGACTAGGCGAATGTCTCTCGTACCGCTGATATCGCCCTCAAGAAGATCTACCCCGGGAGGATAGACGACGAAGTCGGCAAGCTTCCCGGGAGTGAGTGAGCCAAGCGCGTCGTCAATCCCGAGGGTAGCAGCAGCGTCAGAGGTCGCTGCGCGAAGGACCTATTGATGATGTTCAGTAGGTAAAGCCTGCGAGCCGTCTGTGCGTCACGTACCTCGTAGTTTGTGAGACCTCCGAGCTTCGTGAAGAACATCTCGGCGTGGTAGTTCAGGCCGATAGGCGGCTCTCCGTGGGCACCGATGTGGGCTTTGAGACCCTTGCGAACCATCTTCGCGGTCGAAATCGAGGTGTTCACCAACTGGTAGGCTGGAAGAAGACGATCAACGAAATTCCAAGTATCAGGGCAGGTGTGAGATCTTACAGCTCAGAGGTCGTGCGGTGGACTCGGTCAATCCCTCTAGAATGTCGTGCCGCGTGAACTGCCTCAGTCTGCCACACGGAAGTTAGACCGTCAACACGAGAAATCGATCAAGTGTACTGACTTCTGGTTGTTAGGTATATCTTCGTTGGCCCAGATCATTTGCTCGCCCATGACACCTCCATAGTTAACGATGTGCGTCGGGGTAGCCCCGGTGCCACTCAACGCATACAAGGTCAGGATATCATCGTAAAGCACCGGGATAGGAATGGCATGTTCGATCGTGGTCATCCCTATGGGGCGAGAAGTCAGTAGAAGTTACACATAAGGTCGTATCACATACCATCGACAATGTAGGTCTGGTCCCAGTCGTAGTTCATGCCCTAAGCTACTGTGAGTTGTGTATTGAGAAGAGATAGAGAAGAGACACCTACACCCTCGGGAACACAGAGCATCCCCTTGGAGCGAGCTGCAAGAAGTAGCCTCTGACGAGATGCCCTGAATTGTGCGTCAGTCGCTGTTGCAGTGGTCCATGAAACGCAACGTACCGGGATGGTAGGTTGTAGTTCTTGTACGAGTAGCTCGACGGGCCACCTTCAACCTGTATCCGGGTAAGTGCAGACGTAGCCTCGTCCATATCCACGATATCCTGATGAATGCCAGGGGCACCAGCGCCATATATAATGTCTCCGGTATGGTAACTGCGTGGGCCGACCATTTGGCCACGTTCAATCCGGAATCGTTCCGCAAACGCAAGCACTGTGTCAGTGCTAGGACTACAGAACACACAACATCAGCTTCTCGGATGCCCTATACAGACGGACGACCTACTTGTGGAGCGTGGTCACACCGTAGGAGAGGAAGGTCTCCATCTCCCAAGACTTGGCGGGGAAATTAGTGACGAAGCCATTCCAATGGGCGTGAACGTCGATGAAGCCGGGAACAACAAATCCTGGCGATGCCGATTGTTCAGCATGACTGGAAACAGTGGAACGAAGAACGAGACCGACCTCCTTGCGCGTCGAAGACGGTCGCGCCGTACGGGAAGACAGCGTCATGAACACCGACGATGGCCTCGATCACGCCACCGCGTGTCACGAGCACCGCATCGCGAAGGACGTCGGAGCGCAAGTCTCCGCTCTCCATTGTGACTAGCGTGGCATTAGCGATAATGAAGAAGTCGGCGTTCTTGAGGCCCTCCTCTCCGAACCGCGACGCAGACAGAGCTGCAGCTTCCTTCTTCAGCCGACTGATGTCGCTCTCGTACTCCACGTCCACCTCCTGCCACTCGGTGAGGGACTTTGTGCACTCAATGCCGAGGGTGTACGGATCCTTCTGCACGGCCTTGGAGCACGCATCCGTCTTGGAGACGTCGAGAGAGTGGAGGTAAGGTCCTGCACGTCGCATCAGCAGAGATGTTACACGATCAACCTGCACGCGTAGCCACATACCGAGGAACCAGAATAGCTTCGTACCGTCGCCACTCCATGCGAGAGAATGGCCCCCGTCCTTACTGACCCTCATGAGACCCTTCGTGGCGTTCGCAGGCTTGCTCCATACGGCATCGTCAGCCTTGACAGAAGGGGCTAAGTAGACCTGGAAAAAGTCGACGACCGCGACCTTCGACCCGCTCTTTAGCGAGCCCGAGGTCGGCGGTGGAACCGCGAGTTCAGATGACATGCGCCCAATGGCGATCGTCTCATGCGCGTAGTCGCCAAGCTCGTTCGGACCCGCCGCTAGATCGATGACGAACGCTCGTTGAGGAGTCTGCACGAGCAGCTTCTTGCTCACTTCGATGAACTTAAGCTGGGTGTGCACGACATCGTATGTACTAATCTCCGAGGGGATGAACCGGATGTCCTTGACCGTGACCTTGTTGGAGGAATCAGATGGGAGCGTGAGCTGGCCGATGTAGAGTCCTGCACCCGCAGTGGCGACAACGTCTCCGGTCAGATAGTCGCCGCCAGTCTTCAGGAACGCAATTTTACGCCTGTCACCCTGGCAAGCACATATAATCGGGGAGTAGTATCGGCCAAGCGGGAGACCGGATATCTCGAATGCGCGTCCGGACGTGAGGTTTGCGAACTCGAATGTCGTGAAGTTCTCGTCTGACCAACGAGCATGAATCACCAAGTCATCGGTGTTTGGAACGAAGGACGGGGAGAAATATGGAGCTTCCGGGTGAAGTACAGGGACCGGCTTCGCCGCGTGTCTGCCTTTCTTGATTTCTGAGACGTACGTAGCACCGGCGGCCTGGTAGACGACTTTCTTGCCGGTCTCGTCTGCACGAAGCTCATAAAACGCCCATACACGCTGGGTATCGGCGGTCTCTACCCGTTTGATGTCGGTTTTGTTGTGGCGCGTGTCCGCAATGCGCTTCTCGATATGGGCCTTGAACGGGATGACCTTGGGTTCACCTCCCCCAATGCGTTCGCCGTCTGAATTCGTGTCTAGCGGGACGTGATATATCTGACCAGCGGCCCAGATAATGATGGCATCGTCCTCGGGAGTGAACGCGAACGAAGGGTAGGTTCCGAATGGCGCTGAGACGACGCTCAGGTCGTAGGTGAGACCGTACCAGATGTTGCGAATAGTGCCGGTCTGAAGGTCCCTGCGTAGAGAAGTCAGGATGTGAAAGGTTTAGGAAAGGGCTGAGACGGACTTCAACACCAACGCCTCATTGTCACGAACGCGGCGCACGAACGCTAGTGTACGCCCGTCGTGCGAGAGCTCGGGACGTGTTGCGCCACCCGGGAATGCGCTGACGAGAGTGGTGGTACGCTTCGTGGTGAGATTGGTAGAGAGGATGGAGTTGATACCCTGGTGGACATCTAAAAGAGGTATTAGCCATACCCTATGCTCGCTGAGGCAGTCAATACGCACCTTTACTATACGTCCATGCGCCGTTCGTGTCGATCGCATTCTTGGAGTAGATGACGGTATCGGTCCCTTGCCACAGGAACTGCTCGGGTCCAACTTGCTGATCGCCGTAGCTTTCGACGCCCCATCCCAGGGGAAGCGTGCGTCCGACAAGTACTTTGCCGCTGCCAGCCTTGATAGCAGCGCTCTCGTCCGGGATAGGAAATTCCCAACCCTCGCCAGCTCCGAGGCTGCGACTCGACGTGTACCACTTCGTGGCGACAACCTTGTTGCCCGAGGGGTGGAAACGCGCGTCCGAGACCCATCTGTACGTCTCGTTGGTAACGCGACGAGCTATATATCATCATGAGCAGACTCTGCCATAATACATGATATGCGTACTCACCATCAAGTCGGCCCTCTCGCAGCAGGCGATTGCGCTTCCTCTCCTCGGTCTCGGGAATGAACTTTGCAAGTAGCTCTTCTTCGTTCTCCTGTGTCCGAAGGGCGTCCTTCAAGGCTCCTGACGCGTTAACGGGCCTGATATCTGCGGCTTCACATCCCGTCCAGGGCTTGACCCAGATATTCTCCACCCCGAGTCCAGCGTCGCTTCTGAATACGAATTGCGTCCCGTCCGGGGAGAAGTGAGGGTCGGAGTCGTGTGGCACACCTTTCAAGACGGGTACAGCTCTCGTAGGCGACACAGACTCGCTGTATGCGCGGGCAGACCCGCTGTATGCGCTGGTAGGGAGACAGTAGATGTCCCCAAGCATGTCGAATATGATCTCCCCGGACTTCGGGTTGACGTCGAGCCGCAACCATGTTCCTTCGGTTACGTCGTACTCGAGGAGTCGGGGGAAGGGGAAGTCGACTGAGATGTCCCAAGGGGTCTGCTCACGTAGAGGCCAGATATCATCCTTCCATTCCTCCGCAGGGTCCGCGAAAGATGCCGAGGGTGCTTGCGAGTTCAGATTGAGGAGTCCAGCTGGGACCCAGAAGGAATGTACGAGCGTCGAAAGCGCGATAGCAGATGATACAAGCAGCACGGTCCTGACGAGGCGGGTGTTTATGGGGTTGCTCTGGTAAGTCGTGGGCGTATATCCCACTGCTGCTCCCTTCTCGACGCCGTTAGAAGCCATGGCGGACTCCGACTGCGTTCTCCTAGTCCTCAGCACGAGTTAGCTAGAACATCGCGGCGAAACGGAGTGTACGCACAGTCTCTGGCAGCGTAGTCTCGTCGTCGCCCTGGTAGAAGAACTGGAAAGAGCTAGTCGTCGAGTGTGGGGATCCGGGCGGTGAGAACGACGTCAACGACGTTCGACGGCCCGGCGAAACACGCGCTTCGCCTCTTGAGTACCTCGTCTTCTCATCACGCTCATCGATACCGTCCATCCCCCACCACGTCAATATGTCTTCATCGTTTGGCTAGGAGAGACAACCCATCGATGGGAACGACTCGCACGACGAAGTCGCGCATGAGAGAGCTCGGTGGAGATGATGGAGAGCAAGCAGGGAAGACTTACAAGGGATAGTGAGTTGGGTGCACTCATGACCTCGGTCTCGGAATCGGAATCGGATACTTATATATACTCTCCCGGTCCCATCTTCTTTCCCTCGAACCACCACCATGCCAGGCCTTGACCTCAGGACGAACGTAACTGTCGCGGACCCTAAGGCGTTCTGCATCGAGTTCTCCAAGGTAACGTTAAAAATCTTCTTTTTCTACTCTCATTATCGTTGAATCAATGTCCCGGAACAGTTCGCTGCAGATACGTTAAGAAAGCCAGAGAACTACATCTCGGTCCATCTCGACCATAGCAAGCCGTTAACGTTCAGTGGAACGTTCGAGCCTGCGTTCCTGTTGAACGTTGTGAGTCCCAACTTGCTCTATGTTCCTCCCATAAACCACTTAGGTACACTCCTATCGTCGCAGGTCAGTCTGGACAACATCTCAGCCGAGACGACTGAGATATACTCGAAGGCATTCTTTGCCTTCATCAAGGAGAAGCTAGGGATTCCGGACGATCGTGGCTATGTGTGAGTCCATCCATCTACTTCGACTTGGCCCATGAGCTTTACACTACACCACACAGAGTTTTCATCGATCCCGGGAGGGAGAATATCGGGTATGTGTGGATCGCATCGCCTAACTTCTCCCAGAGTGCTCACAACCTGTACAGCTACCTGGGCACTACCTTCCACGCACTGTGGGGTGCGAAGTGATCTTCCGACAAGAATGCAAATAGGCACTTTCGCTTTCCGAAATTTGTATGACTATTGAAGTGGTTTCTGAAAGCACACGCTTGCTCAGTCATACGGTTCGCAATTCCCTCGGCGCGCCAACTTTTTTCCAACTCTCCTTCGTCCCCGAACATGTGTAGGTCTCCCTAGGCCTTGTACGTCTAGCCTCAAAAGTCCTCGTGCGCTGAGACATGACGTTATTAGTTGTCCATGCTCTGCTTGGGGCCTTAGGCGTACCGGAAGTTCAGTCGCCCAGGAGTCTACGATTTTCGAAAATGTGAAGCAGACTGGAGGCCTGAGATCTGAGAAGCGAGCTGCAACCCAATACATCCCGCATATATATGACGCCGAAGCCGCATATATTGAGGTAACACAATACAGCAACGATTGTGAGCTCTCCGACTGCAAGTCCTCCGTGAGGTGCGTGCCAGAGATCTATCAAAGCACAGTGCGGCTCAGATTCACAACACGAGAGTCAAATTTCTAGCTCGTGCTAAAACACTAAACGCGCTCCCCTGACTTGCCGGAAATACATCGTGATATTGGACTTGCGAACGCCATAAACTATCTCGACCGTTTGTTGGAGAGTCGAAGGCAGGAGCCTAGGAGATATAAGTATCAGATTAGTTTACATCGACTGTAACGTACAGAAGGGGGATGTGCACTGCAGGAAAGCAACTATACAAAACAGGAATCAGAGACATATTACTCTAAGTGCGAGAAAGGAACTCGACCGTAGCCAGATAATACATACTACATCATTAGACCCATAGGATACACGAACCGAGCCGGGTCCGTTCTAGGATATGCAGGGGGAACTCTCATCGATCGACGTTCACGGAGCCAAGCCTGCCCTCCTTCGGCGGCCTCGACGTGGACCCCAGCACCGAGCTACCCCTGCCTGAGAGGGGGAACTTGAACAGCCCGACGGTGTTCCCGAACCCGGCGAGGCAGCACCCCGGGGTGCTGACGAACGGCGACACGCGCGTGAAGTGCAGCCGGGGCACGGCCGCGCGCCGCTTCGGGAGCGGCGCGGTCAGGCGCACCGAGCCCGAACTCACGTCCGTCTCGTACTTGCGCCGGCGCGGCTCGTGGCTCAGCGCGAGCAGCGGGGACGCCTGCAGGCGGCCCTCGGCCGGGTCGAACGTCCACAGCTCCCACCGGTCGAGCGCGGCGGACGTCAGGCCGCCCGTGTACTCGGACTGCAGCTGCGCGCGTGGATCGTTGCTGGGGGTGCGCCGCGCGACGGGGGGCCGCGGGCGACGGCGGATGCCGACGATCTTGTCGTGCCCGATGTCCCAGCCGCCGCGCTCCACTGTCGCTTCGGCCACACGCACGACCACGAGGCTCTGCCATATCGACGGCTGAGGATGGGTGGCAAGGAAACTCGAGGCTGGCGTGACGTCCTGTGGTCCGACGGGAGTGTCGCCGGACTCGAAGTAGTCTGGGTTGCTCAGCAAGAATGCTTGCCGTAGGCTGTCCTGAGCCGATGCTCGCCGGGAGTGTACTCCGTGGCCGGAAACGCGGAAGGTAGACGGGGGTGACGAAGAGATGGAAGACATCCTCGAGCGTGGGCGGACTGGTGTGTTGGTTCCGGTCGATGCGACTGAGGTGCTGCTTCCGCTGCGTGGCCGATGGGCGAGGAGACTGGAACGTGGGGCTTGTTGAGGTAGGTTGCGGGGGCATGCGCAGCGGCGTGTCGGGAGAGTCAGGTAGGCACGGTAGAACTGGACGATATGGCCGACGGAGAACGTGATCGAGAAGTTTTCGGCAGGGAGTTCGCCGCAGGTAGTGCACGTAGGTGTGGAGACCGGTGAAAGCTTGAGGACGTTGATATCTCCAAACGGTTCGTCGTGGATGTACAAGCATTCCCGCGTGCACGCGTCCCAGAGCGAGATGACACCAGCCTGGGTCGCAGCGGCCGCAATCGTCCTCTTTGCCCCATCTAACTCGATGCTGCATACGTGCACCTTTGATACGAGATCGGTGGGGTTTCCAGCAGAGATGGTGCACTCTCCGTCGAATACAGGAGTTGAATCCTCGACGTTGCACAACTCCAGGATCCCGTCGTCTAGTGCGAAGCCAACGAGCAAGCGACCGTCTGCCTGGATGGGTAGAAGCATAGATTTGATGACCGACGCGGCCCTTGAGGGAGTGATGTATCGGGGATTCGCCAAGGACAGGATGTCCCATTCGATCACAGCCCCATTCTCATAGGAAGAATAGAGGTGGTATGTGAGACCCGTGCGCGATGCTGCCCCAGAAGTAGCGAGTGCGCCGAGAGTCGCTGGAGCGTCTGAAGGAAGGTTCATCGAGCCGGTGAAATGGACTGATGTCACACCAGATGATAGGTGTTCAAGGTGGAAGTGTGGAAGAGGCTTGATCTGGTCCACCCCTATGAGGAAGACGACGATGTCTCCGGAGCCTGTGCCCACGGCACAAAGGTTGCCGAAACCATTCATGGCGAGAGCGGTGATGGTGGTTGACGCAGATGGTGTGCTTGAGCTGATGGGTATGAAGGCAGAGGTATCGACCACGACGTGTGATTGTGTCTCTGTTCTCCAGACCACAAATTCGTTGTGGATGCCCACGGTAGCGATGGTTTTCCCGTCCTCGCTCGAGGCGATCAAGTCGACGTCTGTGGCAAACGCACGGGGTAGTGTGGTGAAAGATATACCGTCGTCCGCGGCGGGGGCCTCGTCAGAGCTAGGGGACACAGGCTCAGCGGCATGCCTCTGAGCTTCGAGGAGCTCCGCGTCTTTGAGCAGATACAATAAAAATCCGTAGAGGAGCATTGTTGTACCGGTGATAGGCATCAGGAAGGTCTTCAGGATCCAAACTAATGGTCTCATGGTGCGATTCCAGAAACGCGAAGCACGAGGGGGTTTGGAAGGCCCATCGTCCTGAATTGTGGCGTGCGCAGCGCCAAAGACGAGAATAGTCGGAGATTCGATGCGGACGTGGACGAGCGGATCCCCGACAGGGTTGAGAATCTGCCAAACTCGCTCAGCGGGCGATACGCTATCTGGCATGACGCTCTGAGCCTTCGATAGCTGGGCTAAAGGATTCTGAGAAGCGGGCTTGACCGACTTCTTGTTGCCGACTGCTTGGGGCGACGTGGTGTAGTACAGCGCGCCAGTGATCGCAAGGAGCTAAGCGTGTAAACTTAGCCAGGACTGGGGATACGGTTGTATGCGTACTTACTAAGACTAAGCTGATATTCTTTGCCGGCCTTCCCCTGACCATGCTCTGCACTACGGTCCACGTCGACCCAAACTTCGACTTCGGAGGTTGGGTGGTAGACTTCCGCGGATCTGATACGACTGACGGCGTAAGACTGGTGTTCTGTCGCAGCAGCTCGTCCAACTAATGTCATGGTCAGCTAAACAGACGCGTTAACGAGGAGCCAACACATACCTCTAATCTTTGGATGTCGATAGAGACAACGGTCACGAAGAACGTGTGCACCAGGAACCAATGGGCCACCAGGACGACAATCGAAAAGGCACAGAACTGCCTGATTGCCCCCGAGGAGAAGACCGCGATAACTCCTAGCACGGCATTGTACGAGACTACCTTCAAGGTGTTCGAGGTGCCCGCCCGACTGAGTCCCTGAGCTATGCGTTCTTTGACAGGTAGGGATATTGACGTTTTCACTACTGCGTCAACCTAATTATGACATCAAACCTTAATTCTGGGGATGCAAGGATGCTACGCACAATGCTGCCCATGTTCTCAACGCCGATAAATACCAGGGTAATCGGGAGCAACTCCAAAGGCACCATCGTGACACGGAAGCCAGCGAGGGCACAGACACTGGTGCTGGTGATAGTACTGACCACAATCTCGACGATACCGGTGAACGCCAGACCTAGCCTAGAATGGACCATGTCCATGCGACGAAAGAGCATGAAGCAGTAAATGCTGAATGCTGTGTACGTCAGGTAGGTTAACGCCGATAGGATGGAGAAGCGGTTCCGTATGGAAACGTGTTTAAGGTACTGCGTCAAACATAGATTAGCACTCATCGCTCCAGAACACCGGACCAAATTTGAGAGAGTTCTACCTCAAGAGCAATCAGCTGGGGTTCTTGCGCAAGCACAACGAGTTCTCCCGTATTGCCACCAGCATGCTCGAGAGCGTGCAGCCACTCGAAGTGACCATCGTTCCCGAAGCAGTCCTTCTCGGGGAAGAAGTAAGTGAGCACTAGGAACATCGCGGCGTCGATGTGGTTCGAGGCTGGGTCGTGAAGTTCGCGCCCAGCGAGCACCATGTCAGGCCTGATCGGTACACCGGATATCGAGATATTCCGCGAGAAGTTGACGGTGTCCAGTATGTTCTCGTCAGTCGCTAGTAGCTCCTCGTTATGGTTCCAGTAGACAGAGGGACTGAGCACGAAACAAGTGCCACCCCGAGTCTGGAGGCAGGGCAGTCCACGTGACGATATAGCTTCTGAGATACGTCTTTCGAGTCTGAGAGTAGCAAGGAGGGTGTTCTTGTCGAGAGCTCCGAGGCCTTCTTCGGGCGAGACGCTGCTGCCTACCAAAACGCGTTCTTCCCGTAAGATGCCTTCCATACCGCACCTGGCCCGAGAAACCGAGTCCTCTCTGACATGCAATGCAGCATCTCCTTCCCACAAGTGTCGAAGGTCGTGTTGTGCAAAGTAACTCGAGATTTCGTCCGGGGTGAGGAAGGAGTCCAAGACACGGAGGGTGAAGCCAGCAAAGTACTGGCTCTGTGACGAGTAGTAGCTGGCAATGGCGGGGAACATAAGAGAGGATATGACCACTGAGGAGACGAGGATGAGGCGAATCTGGTGTGTTGCGCAGTGACTAGACAAGCGGGTTGAACAGGGGGAAACGAGCGAGAAAGTGGTGTACGCACATGCCGAAGCGATAGAAAAACTGTGTTCCAAAGAGCCTCGCGCGCTGCAGCGCGGAGCCCAGAGGTCCGTGCATCCTTCCGCCCAACGTTGAATCGGTGCCCCTGCGACGCCGAGCTGATATAAGGGCCGGCTGAGACTGCTAAACACCTTTGGGTCAAAACAAGACACCACGAAAGACTCGTTTGTGCAACTCACAGTCGATGAATCCAATACAAGGGTTCAAAAAACAGAAGAGACTAGATGCATGATGACGGTGTGAGGCAAAGGAGGAGAGCTGCCGTCGGACCTGCCTACGGCCGCGGGCGGCCGCGGCTTGGTCGCACGTACCTGACGCCTGCATACAGCCGGTCACAGACTTGTAGAAGTTTACATTGAGCTGCGACTCATACCTCCATCGCTTCTCAGCATGGATAGGATAGGTTCTTGTCTTCATGAGAGGACAGAAGTCTCTCAAGGATTCGAGGTGAGTATAAAATTCGAGAGAGTCGCACCGGTGGCGGGAAAGCGCGTATGTAATCTGTCTGACGTTAGCCGTTTGATAGACTCTCCTCCGGCGTTTGCCGATACATTGGCGCCTAGTGCGCTGTACGGCGCGCCTCGGAAGTGTGACTTCACTGGCACCAAAATGCAGTCCCTCCACCACGTTACGAAGGCGGCCCTTCGCTCGTCGTCGAGCAGAAGATGTGAGTGTAAATGATGCTCAGTGTTGTGTTGTGCAAGGGTACTAAGTGAACAAAACGTATTGTAGGGATCCACATGACCGCGGCGCGGAACGCGGTGTCGAAATTCGCCATGCCGGCCATGTCTCCAACGATGACCGAGGGTGGTATTGCCTCGTGGAAGAAGAAGGAAGGCGAGTCTTTCGAGGCAGGGGATGTTCTTTTGGAGATTGTGAGTAAATCATTCTCGTTGCTGAGTGAAAAGGCCGCGTATAACGATGAATCTGGCAGGAGACGGACAAGGCGACAATAGACGTGGAGGCGCAGGATGACGGTATCCTTGGGAAGATTCTGGTGCGTGCTTATATACTTGTAGCGTCGCAAAGCTTACCCCTCAGGACACAGGCACCCGACGGAACGAAGAACGTGCCAGTGGGGAAGACCATTGGACTTCTCGCTGAAGAGGGCGATGACATCTCGAACCTCGAAGTTCCCGCAGATGAGCCTACATCCTCTTCCAAGTCATCTCCGCCATCCCCCGAACCCTCTTCGTCCGCGTCGACATCCCAATCCCCACCTTCGTCCGCGAAGAAGACGTCCGCGCCCCCGTCTGCTGAGTCTCATCACGAACTGCCCACGACCTCCCTCCCGCTCTTCCCTTCGGTGCTCCGACTGATCCAGGAGCATGGCATCTCCCAAGCTGACTTCGACAAGATTAAGGGCACGGGCGTGCGCGGCATGCTCACCAAGGGCGACGTTCTCTCACACTTGGGCCTCGCGTCCGCCCCAACTGGCACGTACCGCGAGACGCCTCCTCCCGACGTAAAGACGAGCACAAAGACCGGCGCACAGGGGGAGAAGAAGGAGGCCGTTCTACTGGATGGTGCGTCGGTGAGGAGGCTGATTGTCAGCAACATGCTCGACGCGTCGATCAAAGCGCGTGCGGCAGCTGGTGAGTCTGACTTACGTCATGCTGGAGTGAGTGCTGACTTTGGTGCAGTACCCAAAACAGAGGCGGACTTCGACTCGATCATGGCGGACTACCTTCCTCCGTCCAAGCCAAAAGCTCCCGTTCCTGCTCCTGCTCCTGGGGCTTCGTCGGTGAAACCGAAGTCCGACTTCATAGACGGCTTGTTCTAGATTATACTCCCGCGGGTTTGACCTTGCTAATAGACGTATTCGATACCATAACTCCACAATCGTGGTCAGCATTTGACCGTCATTATTCCCACCGTTCTACAGGTCACTCCGGAGACGTCGGCAGCGCCGAGACGCTTTCCCGTATGGACCGACAAGTCCTACAGCTACAGCCGAAACCTCAGCGCGCAAGAGACAGGAAGGGTTCGGCGACACATACATGCACTCGCAGCCAGTTTCTTGACACCTCAGCAAACTATCCGTTGCAATCATGGCTTACGTTCTAATTAGCAGTGTCAGGACGTACCTCCACCCTTGCAGACCACTGCCAGCCGTGGGCGTATCACAATACAAGGTAGATCCAATGAACAATCATCACCATAGCCAGCATAGTAACATCACAGACAGCAGTAAGAAACATAGGTAAGTAGCGATCCGGCCGCTCGGTTAGCCGCCTCCGAGTCAGCCCTCGCACCCGCCCTCGGTGGTAGCCTCGTCAGGGTCCTTGGTGTCCGTCCGGACGCGGTCGCGGCGCCGTTTCTCCATGATGATGAACGTGAGGACGATCATGTCGATGTCGAGCGTCGTCGGCTGGACGTGCAGGCACCACTTGCGCTCCCCGCGGAAGAAGCCCTCCGTCACGAGCTCGCGCGTGAACAGCGCTACCTCGCGCCCAGAATCGAGATGCGTGAGCTGCGAGCGAGCGCGCGAGGGGGCGAGGAGGCAGGAGAGTCAGTGGTCGGGGCAGGACGCACGAAGGGCGAGTATGAGGAGAGTAGACGTACGACGTGCCCGATCGAGTCCTTGCTCGGCTTCCACTTATACTCCTGCCCGTCGTTGCCTAGGAAATACCGCGAGCTGCGCGTCCGACGAGCGATCCTGCAGAGTCAGCCCGCATCCCACGCGCAAGGCCCCCTCGAGGCAGGCCCGGACCCCACCACACACGCAGGCACACACCAGCGGAGATACCAGTACTCACGGCGTAAAGTGGTGCCCGAGCTTGTACAGGAACACGCGCACCTCGAGCTCGAGCATCGTCCCGTCGAACACGCTGCTGCGCACGACTGGGTGTGCCCCGGGCCGCCGCCACTCGACCACTGCGACGAGCCCGTCCTGCTCGTTCTCTGCCGGGCGGCGGATGCGCAGGACCGGGGGCGCGAGCCGGTGCGGGCGCGTCGTCGTGACCCGGTACTGCAGGACCCCGTTCGGGGACACGAGCGTCGTTCGCTCCGGGCTGTTCGGGGAGAAGTAAAGGCGCATGGGGCCGGGCAGCGGGTGTGGGTGTCTCTGTGGAATATGGTGGAGAAGGGTGTGTGTGGTTGCAGTTGCGGTTGGAAATCAGGAAGAACGCGAAGCAGAGGAGCAGGGTCAGGAAGTGAGCGTGCTGACCGGGACCAGCGGCGGGTCAACGTAGTGGCTTCCTCTTCTGCGTGTGGGGACGGCGAACAGGGTCTGGAACGTACCTTCGCGGCAGAATCGTTGTAAATTGGCCTGACTGATGCGAGAGTGAGCAGTGGCACCAGCCGCATCCTCAGCTTAATAGTAGCCACTTGAACTAGAGGCTGGTCTACGAGCCTAGGTATGCACGCCGTTTCATTCCGAAGAA
This sequence comes from Daedaleopsis sinensis, assembly GCA_033807695.1. Taxonomy (NCBI): domain Eukaryota; kingdom Fungi; phylum Basidiomycota; class Agaricomycetes; order Polyporales; family Polyporaceae; genus Daedaleopsis; species Daedaleopsis sinensis. Next base: position 1,123,683 of record CM066301.1, read on the forward strand.
ACGAAACATATGAGCGACTGATGCTAGGCTCGTGAACCAGCCTCTCGCTCTTCTAACTGATGCATGATGCATGATGTAGAGTTGCACCGAATAAACTCGCTTGGTACTTCCAAGTTGAGTCGATGGCTGTTCGCAAAGGAGACAGAGTACTTCATCATGCCTGAAACGGAGGTTTGCCAGTGCTACAGGACGATAGTTGCTACTACTGATACTGATAGTAGGTAAGGAGAGAGTATAGTAGAGCACGACTACAATCGCGAAAACCAGCTGGTGGATACCGTGCGGTGTATACATATGTCCTTGCATACCGTACCGTGTACTACGGTCAGCCTCAGGGAATACACTATATACACTATGTCTGTGTGAGCACGCCGTACGTCCTGCTCATGACCTGAAACCCGATGACGAATAATCATCACTAACAGCGTGTCCGCAGCGGGAGCGTCGTGTCAATCCAGTCGTGAAACCGTCCCAGTCGTGCCTAGTGTACAACGCGCCGGTCGTCCCAAGCCAATAGCGAGAACACGAACACTGGCCAGACTCCCAGATATCACGGAGGGTGACCTAATGCACGTGCCCCAGGATACGCCTGTAGTCCGCGACCACGCTCTGGAACGTCTCCTCTAGCTTCTGCTGGCGTTCCTGCTTGTCAAGCTGCATGAGGATCTCCTGCAGGTACAGGTCCGGTGAGCATCTAGACCGCGCCCAGAGCAGGGCATGTGGCGCGAAAAAAAAGGACGTACGTAGTTAAACCGATACAGTCGTTCCTTGACCTGTAGCCGGTACGACCGCTGGGCGCGCTCGTCCGCCGGATCCATGTGCTTGAGGATCAACATCTCGACCAGGCGGTTGAACTGCCGCTGTAAGCACCCGTACGAGCCACAACCGGAACCCACGAGGGGAGCAGCAGCCAGTCCGACATCGAGGAGAAGGGAGAAAAGACCTGCGTGAGTATGTCTCCAATAGCATCGTGGCGCAGAGTGCACGTACCCCTGCAATCTTGAGGTCGGTCCGCCACTTCTCGAGCCATGAACGCTCTGCTGGGGGTCCCATCTTGCCCGCTCCTATGCGCATCGATCGCGCCTTGCCCCGCGCCTTCGACCGGCCATTGCCAACGCCGCCGACTTTGCCGCCGTTACTCGACACCGCTTCCGGACCGAACCCTTCGCGCATGAACTTCTCGTTCGCGAGCAGCATCTTCAGGTCGTTCCGGTCGCGGAGGTCTTCGAAAGCCTCCGCAGGATCTTCCACCGTGAGCTCCGCGATGCTGGGATGGGCAAGAACGTGCTGGTAGATGGCACTGTACAGAGCGGAGCCGTGCCCATCTTGTTGGTACGGTGGAACGATGAGGAATTGCGATATTCGTAGGCGTACACGTTCCGGGAAGCAGTAGAAGGGATAGAGGGTCGAGTAGCCGACGAAGTGGTAGGTGAAGACGTCTGGCGAGGAACGCCGCCGGCGTTTTTCGTATAGGACGGCGAATTCCCATGTCTCTTCGTCTTCGCTGATGTAGGAGCCGCCTTCAATGTAGAGCAGTACGAATAGTTGCATGCGGCGGTGATATTCGCGGAAACCAGGTGTCTTCCAGGTACTCTAGAAAGGAAGCATCAGTCCCGTTCCGCAGTACACTATACGTATGAGATGCAATTGGAGGACACAGCCGTCAGCGGGTGCAGGCTAAAGCGTGTTCACACCGCATTTGGCTACACAAGGCTAGTCTTGTGCAACTGTAACACGGTCTCGAACGCTCTAGTGCGAACGCGACATAAGGCCGAGCCTGAATACTGATGCGATTGAATAATGGATGACGCATACGAAAGGCGAGCCTTGACGGGTGCGTCTGCGTGGGGTGAACAGCCCACTAGCAGGTTATGATACCGCACACGAGCGCGAAACCAAACGCAGCACTTCACAAAGGATAAAGGCGGGGTACTCACATGGTAAACCTCGAAATCTACGGTCTCCTGGTCTTCGGGACTGAGGACCTGGGGGATGGCAACATTCTTGCCCTTGGTCAGGGTTGTTGATGCGCGGGTGTAGGAGTAGATCTTCTCTCCACATGGTTTGAAGTTGATGGCATCGTGTTCGACGCGCTCCAGGAACTTCTCTTCGTCAGTGAAGTACCCGGCGGGGATGAACTTGGATACTGTTGGTTCTATCTCGTCGACAGCGGAGGAGGATGGCAGACGTTCAGAGTGGCGAACGTCGAGATACTGTGCGAGTGACCCAGACGCGAATTTGAGCTACGGAGAAGTGAGCAACAGCCAACAGCACGCGACGGGCACCGCGTACATCTATCGACAGATCCTTGTACCCGTATATCTTCTCCTCTTCGCCAAATATCTGAAAAGAACGCGTAAGAACGTGTCATTGACACAAGAGTAGCGAACGCACTGGATAGGTAAATGTTGGGTGGAAGCCCTCGTATACTTCTCTTGACCAGAGGGACGCCTTATCCTCCGGTGCGCGTACTGAGTGGCGACAACGGTGAGCGCAGCGACGAGGGCGGCGTGGAGATGCTTACCTAGTGAGAGGGCGAAGGCTTCGTTGGCATCTGTTGTCCAGGCTGTGGTGGACATGGTGGTTGAGGAGAGAGATTGGTGGAAGGCCGGGCGCGCAGGGGGTCGCGTCCATATCCCCCGACCGGCCTAGATCTCCACCCCCATCTCGCCTGTCACGTCACACGTGCTACCTGTCACATGCCGTGATTTCCAGGGACGTGAGTCGCGACGCGTGCGGGCGCGTAGTAGAGGCGCATGTATGTGCTCTTGACTTTCGACCACCATCTTCTCGACCCCACCAGCCATTCGCTCTCTCCACCACGCTACCTCAGCTGAATTGAGATATCTACGAGCGCAGACCTTGTGGACATATCTCGAGGCCCGAGGGACACCGCCCGCAAAAGATACACGCCCGCCGAAGAGGCACCCCAGAACTTAGCATGTCAGAAGCAGAACAGCCTAGAGTGCGTATCCGCGTTTCGGCATAGACGGCCACATCTGTCTGACCTCTGACGACACTCTCCCAGGTCCTCACCGCTTCTGTGGCAGATATCAGGTACTTTGCCACCCTTCTCAAGGGTGTGAACTTCGCAAATGTAGCCCTTATCCCCGTCTCGACCGAGCCGCGCTCTGACCCGACGATCCGCCATAGCGCGCGTCAGTGTCCATAGCTTCGGATGGCCTCAGCGTTGCCGTCGAGGAGGACAGGTCCCTCGCAGGTGAGCAATACCCTGCAGATCGCGCCCAGTGGGATGCCCGCTGCCCAAGCTTCGCATCTAGACCGTGTTCCCCGCTCTCTCTCCATGCATGCCAAATACGGGCATGCGCGGATGCTAGAGTGCACACGTCTGTCCCAAACAGGTCCGGGGAATTCTTTGCCACATTAGTGCGCAGCCGCAGAAGAGGCGTATACACGCGAAATAGCACACCCTAGACGTGCCTCAGCCCCACGCACCTGTGATCTTTCTCGCGCTGTTCTCTCCCAGAATCCCCTAGAATGCCACCTCGCGATTGGGTGTTGTAAGCTTGAGAACCAGGTGCTCGATGCGATAATCCATTGAGTCCTGGCTTGCCCATTCAGCGGGGGGACGCGACCGCCCAACGTCATTGACATGTCCCGTCACGTTGTCTATCGCGATGCATTGCTAAGGATTGCGCGAGAGCAGCCTTATTCTCGTCACGAGTCCCCGCGAAATGGTCATTTTTCTTTGACCCCATTCGCACGAAAAGTTGTACATGTCACGCATATCTAGTGCATAGAGAACTGCTCTTGACTGAGCCATTTCCTTCGGCTATTAGTTCAGATGTCTGATGTCTCGAAGTCACGCATCGCTTGGCACAAAGTATAGAAATCAGGCGAACATGGTTCACAAATGCTGAACGTGTCTTGACACCATCTCCGTCGATTGCTGTCGCATGAGATGTCTATGTATGCCTGAGATATGTTGTTATCGATGTCTGGCACCAGCCATCGAGGAGACTTCTATATGCCAAACTGCTTCTGATATATCATGACCGAGGATTCTTTCAGTGCGCATCGTTCTTCTCGCTGTCTATGAGAGATCACTCCGGTGATTTCAGATGATAGTGGGGCGGGAAAATAGGAAGCATCAGTGCTAGCAAATCTTTTGGGGTCTATTCATTGGGAGTGGTGCTAATTCATCCCCTCTGCTGAACCAGCGACAGCTTTTGTGTTCAGTCATATCTTCGATGAATACGTCTATAACCCGGAAGCCGCGCAGGCCACCCAAGAACCCGAACCATCACAGGAGGAGGAGTTCGAAGAAGTGTCGACCGTCTTCGAGATTCCACTCAACACCCTCCTGGAATGCCTTAACATCTTCGGCACTGCTGGCCTCACGGCGTCGAAAAAGAAGAACGGGGACGACGACGACGATATCAGCGGGCTCCCCAAACGCAAAGATAAGGGCAAAGGCCGCGCGGACGAAGGCAACTCACGCCTCGACCAATGGTTCGCGCCGGGGAAGGGCACAGGCATGCGCATGTCGTACCCCGGGCCTGGCCACCCTCTCACGCTGCTCATGTACGTCAATCGCCCCTCCTCGGCCATGTGCAAGCACACATTGCCCAAACCTTAATCTTGTTTTCCATAGCGCAGAGGAGGCTGGCGGCCCCACCGCGACGTGCGAGATTTCGACGTGGGAAGCTGAGCCTCGATTCGACCTCCCGGTCGACCCACACAAAGTGTACGTGCACATCCTAGCTTTGCCAATGTTCGCAGTCCAACAGGTTATCTCGACGCAGAGTCCTCAAGATTATCCTCAAGGTCGGTCGCCCCGCGTTCGTGCTCATCGGATCGTTTCTGAAGAGCGCAGTCGTCATGGCTCCGTGACGCCCTGTCTGAGCTCGACTCGACCACGACACAGCTGACTATCATCGGCAACCCGCCCCCAACGGGCAATCGCGTCCCGCGCAACGCCCCTCCTCGCCTCCGGCTGCGCGCCGTCGGGCAGCACGGCTCGACGGAGATGGACTACCCCAACGACCGCGAGGTGCTCGAGACGTGCGAGTGTCCGCAGGCGGTATCGTTTACGTACGTGGCTGGTGCCCCACTACTGTCTTGTGTCTGTGGCTGACGTGCTGCGCGGGCAGGTACAAGTATTCGTATATCACCCGGGCACAGCGCGCGCTGCAGAGCTCGCTCAAGACGTCGCTGCGGATCACCGAGGACGGGGTGCTGAGCTTGCAGTTCATGATGCCTTCAGCGCGGCGCGTCGCCGGAGGGCGCTCGCAGGTGTTCGTTGATTTTGCTGTGCGTCTTACAGTTTCGCAGTATCAGTACGGGTCACTGATTACACCCACAGTGCCTTCCCTTAGACGACGACTGATTTTGTTGCCTCCTCGAATTGCTGCCGAATTGCTGCCATGTATCCATAGCCCTCACGCTCGCAACGTAACGGCAAGTACGTGCATGTCGTAAAGTTACTTTATTCCCCTGTCCTTCCTGATGCCCTGGAACCTCCCCAGTCATTACCACTTTCCCGGTCATCTCTGTCAAAATCATACCGCCTGAAGCCTGAAGGCCTGAGGACGCACCTTATGAGGATTGCGTTTGAACCTAATATCACGATAAGCTTGGGAGGCAGATGCATCTGGGACAGCGTCTCGGAGCACCTCGCCTGCGAGGTTCCTAACTTGCAAGGTAGCAGCGGCATCGCCCCACTCAAGGCTGTCCAGCTCTACTAATGGCATTAACCGTGCTAACTGTCTTCTAGTGAGTGGGGGACCACATACAATCATCGTGAGCATTCGGACGAAGACAGACTTTGGACAGAACATGCGCAGTAGTGGCATATCGTACTTAGTCGCAACTTTGTGATGGTATTGTATCTTTCGAATAGTTTCAGTGAAGATAGAAACAGCGAGAATCAATTCTTATCAACTGCAAAGCAAACGCGACGATACATCCGGTTTCACTAATCGATACACATTGAGTCTTCTGGACGGTCCAAGGCGCCCGCGTTCGTCCAACCGCATCTCATGCAGCCCTATCTGCTGCGCCAGTTCTGTTGTGGCATATACCCCCCAAGATGGCTCGGCCCCGTTTGCATCGGGAAGAACGGCGGTGTCGCGATTGCGTTCAGCGGGTACTGTCCCCCGCCGAACTGCGCATGCACCCCCTGATGCAAAAATCCACCCCGGCCCATCGCAATCTGCGGAATCGGACTCGCCGCTCCCGGCGTGTGCGTAGACACGCTCACTGCCGTTGAGTTCTCTGCGCCAGGCCGCGCCGGCGGCTTGAAGTTCTGCGTAATACATAGCACTTCAGTGGACGACACAGAGACAGGGATAGCCAGAGCGTGTAGCGTACATATTGACGGCCCTCGCGGTAGAGCTCGTCGAGCTTCTTGTCGAACGTGCCCTCCGCCTCGAGGTCCAGGTGGACCTTGTACAGCTTCAGCGCAGATAGCGCGTCCTCGATCGAGTCGTGCGTCTCCATCTGGATCGTCTCTTTCAGCACGAACCACGTTAGGAACCGCAGCGAGAGACGCCGCGACCGGTTCTCGAGGTAGTACAGATCGACCGTGTCGATCACCTGTTCCGGCGGCACGAAGATGTCTCGAGAAAACGCGTTAGCCGAGTGCCTCACACCGTTTTGAACGAGAAGAAGGCTCACTGATGATCCGGAAGTCCTTTGAAAGACCGTGTCCGATGAAGATACACCCGCTGTCCACGAGCAGACGAAGCTTCTTGTACACGACTTTCAGCGGTGTCAAAGTGTGCCGACTAAGGGTAGGATCCAGATCACCGACTGCGACCCTCCTCCGTGAGCTCTACCGAACCCTGACGCCACCACTGTCTGAAGCCACTCACACTTGATCCCTGAAAACTCTGTCAGATAGTCCACGATGATCTCACTCGTGTGAATGTGGTCGTCGATGAACGGCACGCCCTCCTTCGGTCCATCGCCCCGCAGGACGGACACGCGGGCCAACGAGAGCCGCGCGGGACGAATCACCTTCTTAGTGCCGTCTGAGCGATACTCGGTCTCTTCTTGCTGCATGGACACGAACTCCGCGTCGATCGCAATCAACGTTCCAGGCTTAGGGAGCTCCTCGAATCGCAACGGCTCGTGCTTTATCATATGCGAGTCGCGGTTCCTGTCGCGCAAAGGTCGGCATCAGGAATGCGGTCAGAGACGTGCAGCACGACTCACATGGCGATGTTGGTGTCCCTGCACAAGATGGTGCTGTCCATCTTCTCTGGCAGACCGTTGAAGTCCAGCCGTTGACATGCATCCACGCGCTCTAGATAGATGACGGCGGGGACCTTCCAGGCCGACGGGATGCTCAGCGCCTCCTCCTCCGAGACATTCTGCACCGCGAAGTCGTTGAAGATGAACCACGGCTCTGGGTCCGACACCTCTGCTTCCGGCACTGTGCACGCCATGAGCTCCAGCACTGACAAGCACAAACGAGCTCACCTTTGACAATGGCCACAAGGTGCGAATACGCGTCCTTGGACACGACCTGCGCGACCATCGCCCTCAGTTCGTACGTGACCGTCTCCGGGTCGTCGATGCCCTCGACCTGGCCCCTCAGCTCGATCCGCGGCTTCAGGAACGTCTGCCTCCGCTGGTCCCTCCAGAACTTATGCGTCTCCTCGTTGTGCACCGCCGCGTTCACCGCGAGGATCGGCGGCAGGTCGCGCGAGGCGATCGAGCGCCGGCTCTCGAATGTCGCGAACTGCTTGCACGTCTGACACGTCGCCTTGTGCGTCGTCTGCCGGAGAAGCGAGTTGCGCACGATCGACGCAAAGTCCGTCTCGTGCGCGCTGTCGTTCGTCGGCGGCTTGCGCACGGGGTACGTGAGGTCGATCAGGTGCGTCATGTTCTCCTTCTCGCGCACCGCCCGGCAGCTCGCGCACACGATGATGTTCTTCGCGTCGACCCCGAGCAGCTGCGTGATCGGCGCCGGGGCTGGGGAGAGGAGGCCCGCGGGCCCGGAGCTTGGCAGGAGCGTCGGGTTGTGCGGGAACGAGTTGCCCTCCATGCTGAGATGGTCGACGAGGAAGCGGTGGAACATCTGGATCATGTGCGCGTAGTTTAGCTCCGCGCTTTCTCGGCCGTAGTCGACGAGCTCGATCGCGTTGTTCACTGTACACGGATCAGCACGAGGAAATATCGGTGAGCGGAGGCCGTACTTTGCGCTAATACGCCCACGGTTTTGCAAAAGTTGCTCGACTGGCAGTTGGTTCCTCTGGCATCCTCGAGCATGCGCGTGACGAAGCCGAGCTCGCACAGCAGGCAGTGCTCCCGCGGGCAGTCTGTTGTGATGTGTGACTTGGCCAGCTTCCGGATCGGCATCGTGTAGTGCATAACTTGAACTAGAGGGTTCGTATATGAGTTGAGGATATGTGTCTCCAGCCCGCTGAACGAGGTCCGATTGTAGAACCTTCGCGAGACCATTAGCACAGTCCTCTACATCGCATAAATAACGCACCCAAAATCGAAGTCCTCCACGCCGAACTTTGAGTATTCGATCTCGACCTTGCGGTAACACCTCGGAATGATATCCGGGTTGAGCTCGTACGTCGGCGTGACCGGCTCGGACTGGTACAGCATACTTTAACCTCTGCACCGCGTGCTGGATTCGGAAGACCTACTTACATCATTGTAATGGGCTTTGCCGCTCCTGAACCGACCGCCCGGTTTCCGCGGAGCTGTGGCCACGACGTTCCGCCTCCCTCTTAGCTCTTTGGGAAGCGTCGCATATGCGATCGAGTCGTTGACCTTGATTGAACTCAAAACCTGCTGGGGAATTTTGGCCGATGGCGGAAAGTACAAGTTCGCTGGCACGAAATCATTCGACCAAGACGAGAGCAAGAGGTGGTTGTAATGCGGCAAACCAATCGAACTCAAAGGACTTGCCCTGAAAAGTTAGCGGCCTGAGCTGCACAACGATCCAAGAGCACTCACGTCGAATTCGACCACTCAATCTCAGGGAGTGGCTCCGCCGTATCTGGCCAGTCAAATGGCTTCCCTTCAAAGCCATTGAACGGGAGCATCGCCTCCTCTTCAGCAGCGGACAACAGATGGATGGCACCGTCGGAGTCCCCGAATGCCATGTAGGCAGCGGTTGGTGAAACTGCAACGGAGGTGATGTACGAAGGCGCGTCGAGCTAAATTCTCTGTGTTCAGTGCGCACCCAGGCCATAGACTACGCAAGCACACAAACCTGACAGAACTCATTAGTTGTGGGGTTGGTCGTGTCTACGATCTGTACCAGTCCTTGATTGGAGGTGATGGCAAGCGTCGACGGACGGTTCGAAAACCTAGAGATGAAGGCTGGGCCAGCAGAGAATGGTATTGGGGGGAGAGGCTTGAGGTTCCGCAAGTCGTATATCTTGACCAATGGATCGGGGTACGGGCGACCTTGTCTGCCGCCACTCAGTAAGAGGTTGACGAAAACCGGACGAGAGCCTACCCCTACCGGATACCGAGACCGATAGTGTAGAGCAGCGTCGACGTCGTTTCGATGCCCTGTATACCGCTCAAATGGGCCTTGATGGTGTTGGACGCATAAGAGCGAGTTGTAGCGTCTCGTGGGTCATGTAGTCTTATCAAACCATCCGCATCTCCAGAGAGAAAGTACGTCTGGGAAGCAGTGAAGTGCAGATGAGTGAGGATGGACGGCACTGAAGTTCTCCGTAGCACCGAGCCCGTCTGAGTGTTCAGAAGAATCAACTCCGGCGATGCGGTCGAGACGGCGATGGTCGACGCATTGGACGGCTTGTTTGAGAAGGCAGTGATCTGATTTCCAGGCCTGGCGGACGAGCTCAAGCATCGTACAACATAGAACGGGACATCTCACTTGAAATGCCAGGTATTCACGCCCCCTTTGCTCCATCCCCCGATGCCTTCACCGGCTACACCGCACGCGATGACATTCGAGTCCGTCGCAAGGATCCTCTTGACCGCGAGGTGACCCCCGACCGGATACTGAACGCTCCTCAAGCCACGAGGGGTATAGTTGGCATAAACATAACCAGAGTTCGTGCCCGACCAGAGGATGTCGGAGACTGGGTCGAACGAGAGTGCCGTGATGGGTTGCGGGAGCACATCCCTCTGATAGACAAGAGAGGGAATCTGGTGGTATGTCGTCGTCGACATTCAAAGCATCCGCCGCCAGCAGCAACTGAAAGCAAGACAAGTCGCAGACGTCGTGGTCGAGGTCGAGGTGGTCGAGGTCGAAGTCGGAAGCGGCCTCCGTCTCATTCAGGCGCTTCGTACTTCTTTTCCAAAACTGCCATCATGTCCTCACTCATTGAACCCCTCATGGTCATTATTGCAGCATCTACATAACAGTGAACCCACGACATACTCTTAAAGTCTTAGAGTCTCTACATGTCAAGTCCCAATCTACGAACATAACGAACATAGAGCAACAGTCAACTCAGAGTACTGCACCGGTCAGGAACATCTACGCGTGCGACCTGATAAGACACATCTCCGCAGGTCGACTTTTCCGTGGCTTGACTAGTGGGCCTGTGAGGAGAGGGGGTAATCCAGCTTAATATTACACCCTGCGTCCCTGACTGTTTGCTGACAGAAGGTATTAGCGGGCCGCCTTGTCGATCAAGCATTATCTTTCGACTAGGCTGGTCAATAAGTGGTCCGTATCAGCAAGTTGCAGAGATCGGTGGTGGTACCTCACCCTCGTCTGACAAACCTCAGCAAACCGCCCTTATCACTGCGTACCGGGACTCCGGGAAATCGCGGCCAGCCATGGGCTCTCCGTTCCTCTTTCCCCGCACTGCGGCTGTGCTGTGAGATAGCAGTCTCCTCCGTTATCTCTCCCAGAACATGCACCTTGCTGGTCATTTATAAGACGATAGGCAGCATTCTCGACAGGCAGCCTCGAGAGTATCCTCGCTTCCTCGTCGTCCACCCCTAGTCGCTATGGTCTTCTCGCCTCGTCTCGCCGCTGCCGTCATCGTTGCTACCCAGGTCGCTCAGGTCCTCGGGAACATCCAGTACCCCATGGGTGTCGTCAACTCCGAAACCGTTAGCTCGCTGAACTTCACCGAGATCTTCGCTGCCTATGGAGACGACATGTCGAACGAGCGGTGGGCACGGACCTCCTGGAACGGCCTGACGACGTTCGCAAAGTCGGCCCCTCTCAGGTGTTTCGGTGTTGATGCGGACACGGGCTACGATGTCGCTGTCATTGGCGCACCATTTGACACGGCGACCAGCTTCCGGCCTGGGTCAGTAGTCCTTGCATCGTGGAGTCGAGGTTCAGGTCGTTTCTGTTTCTGCGGAGTGCTAACCTTCAAGTAGTGCCCGCTTCGGTCCCAATGGTATCCGACAGGGCTCTCGCCGCTTGGGTGTCAGCAGGATCAACGTCCCCGCCAAGATTCGTATCTCGGACCACCTTGACGTTGTTGATTGTGGTGACATCCGTAAGTGCGTCAAAATTCTCGTTGGGATCTCGTGACTGAGCATCTTCCAGCCATGGTCTTGACTGATAACAAGGTCGCGCTCCGTCAACTCGAGCTTGCTAATGCAGCACTGTTGTCCGGAACGAGCTTACGCGCATACTCTGGCAAGAGTATTGCCAAGGACGGCAAGTTCCACCCTCGTATCCTGACTCTTGTAAGGTTGCCCCATCATCTTCTTCGCATATCCTCTGACCCCTTGATAGGGCGGTGACCACACCATCACCCTGCCATTGTTGCGTGGTGTCGCGAGTGTGTACGGACCCGTTAGCGTGATCCACTTCGACAGCCACCTTGGTAAGTGGTTCGTGAAGAAGTATCCGTCTATCTTACTGATGTAGATGATGAACAGACACCTGGAAGCCGAAGCCGATGCCTGTGAGTGCCTCTCGCGTGTATAATCATTTCTACGCTAATGGCCGAGTTTACAGGACAGCCCCTGGCTTCCGGGAGAGGAGGTTCCTGTCAGCCACGGTAGCTACTTCTGGTACGCGCACAAGGAGGGCCTGCTTGCGCCCAACAACGCCAACATTGTAAGTCTATCTCGCACAATGTCTGACCTCGCTTTTGACATCGATGGGCTTTCAGCACGTCGGCATCCGTGGTGCGATCAACAGCTGGCAGGACTACGAGGACGACTTCGATTTCGGCTGGATCATCTCGCACGCGTGGGATGCGGAGGATCTGGGCTGGCAGGGCGTCGTGAAGAAGATCCGCGACACTGTTGGTGACAACCCCGTCTACAGTACGTCTTGAGGCTCTCCGCTACTCTCATTTGCTGACAGGTGACTGTGTAGTCACTTTCGACATAGACGCTATCGACCCTAGCATGGCCCCTGCGTAAGTCGATCTCTCATGCTGCCTAGTGAAATATCATAGCTGATGTGTTCTTCTAGAACTGGAACGTGAGCCAGATGTCTTAGATTATTCTGAATCCTTGCTCACACGCATCTAGCCCGGAGATTGGTGGAATCACCACTAGGGTACGTTGTTTTCCCGTCGGACGACTGAGCTGAACTCACGCTTGCCCCCCACAGGAGATCAAGAAGATCCTCCAGGGTCTTTCCGGCCTCAAGATCGTCGGCGCGGATATCGTCGAGGTTGCGCCCGACTACGACACGCAAGGTGAGTTACCTTTTTGCGTTATAACTCTGTGCGGAGCTCTCGGAGCTGACGACGCGATGCAGATGAGATCACCGCTATCGCTGCCGCGAACATCGGTTGGGAGATTCTTGCTCTCATGGCGAAGACTCCTCTGGTAGAGTGAACGCGGAACCATGTCTCCGCTTCATGGGGTTTCGATGTATGCAACTTAGGGTCATTTATAGAGGATATCTGTTTTTATCGTATACTTATAGTGTAATGTGAGTGTGATGACTACGGTTAGACACCTACATACGTGCTAATAGATCCAGGATTGGGGGAATGAGCTGAACGAAACCCCGTTGATCATCCGTCCCCGACCTACTGGACTCTGAACTACACAGTGCTATACAGCTGGAGCCTGCTGGAGCCTGATACTAGTGATCGGCCCGGTAGTGACTCGGGTTGGTTCGACTCGCGACGACTAGCCCACTGCCAGGCAAATTCGACATACTTACGGGACTTATATCATATTCCTTAGGGTGCATCAACTAGGCCGAAATACTTATCTTGTTGGACTCCTAGTATGGCGAATCGCGATCGATCGCGGGATGAAGTGAAGCTAGGGATAAGGGGGCCGTTGTGGTGAAACATAGTACGTGCATTATATAGTAGCCCCAGATCACCACCGTGCTCGATGCAGATCTCGCCGTATAGCTCACCTCTGAACGTTAACGTTGAAGCTCGCCATGGGCCTGCCGACAATTGAAGTCGCGTCCGCGCGCGCGTCACAGGAGGTCCTCGACAACCCTCATGATCGCGAGATCTGGCAGCCGGCCCTCGCAATTCTCAAGGAACAGGAAGGATTCATTAAGTGCGTGCACCCGAGAGTGGCCATCCGCTATTCTGGCTCAGTACTATGTTGGAGGACAGCTTCCACTACGGCATCGGGCACGAGGAGAAACAGACCGTTTACGTCGTCATAGGTGCGACGGCCAACCTCTCCTGCGCCCACCTGCTAGCACGGTTTAACCTGCCGCCGTCTACATCGTCTTTCTCTAGCATGGGAAAGTCTGGAGTACCACAAGCGACTCATCGCGGACACAACGACGTACCCCAAGCTGGTCGCGGCCCTCGCGCCCGCGATCATCATTGACTCAGTCGAGGCCTACCACGTAGAAGTCGCCGCGCGCGAGCCGTACAAGGCCTTCGCCGCCCCCATCCTCGAGATCGTGATATTTTCGCCGCGCGAGCCCGAGAACGTGCCGCGCGCGACGCTCGAGGGTCTCGTCGACGACCTCTTCGTCATCGGGGCGCCCGAGGCGCCAAACGGGCCCGCCCTCGACATTACGTCGTGGGGACCTGTCGTGGAGAAGCCGGACAGCGTTGCGCTGTTCCTCGGGTGGGAGAGCGTTGAGGTCAGTCACTGGCGGCTCGATGTTCAAAATTCATGCGCGGAGTCTGCGTGATTGCCACTGGTTTGCGCTGACGTTCGGGCTTGTACACCTACAGGCGCATTACGGCTTTCTGAATACGACCGTCCCGAAGCCAGCCAGTATCATCAAGAAGATTAAGGATTTAGCGCACTTTCCTACTGTACACATACCCCTCACGGCACTGTAGGTTTGGTGCCGGGATCAATGATTATATGTATGTCTTATCGTCTTATTAAGTCCAATCAGTGCGTTGCCTAGGCTCGACCAAACCTGGCTCCTTACTTTTGGGTTTATCCGGTTAACGTCATCTAGGCCATACAAAACCAATTGCCTCCTTCTCGAGCACGTACAAGTTGAAGTTCTAAAGAATCTTTCAATAGAGGGTAGCAGAATAGACGCCAGTAAACCAACTGTTACCGTTTTCGCACTGCCGTGACCTGGCCGTGACCCTATTGGCTAGGTAACCCCGACTCGGCCACTACTACTCGTTGCTCCTTGTACCTCTGCGTCGATGTGAACCCCTCGGTTACACTGCAGAGATTCTTTGTGCTCCTCTCCGGCCGTCTACGCCCTATGAGAAGTTGGAAACTCACCGCGGTCCGAGTCGGTAATGATCCCTGCTACGTGACAGCGCAAAGATAAGCTCTCCCTTCTCTCTCCGGTAGAACCTTTTGTGGACTGCGTCAAAACATAGTCGCGTAGACTGTGCATGTTGAACTTAACCCTTCTTCGATGTGGCAACATGACTCCAACGCCTCTGATACTTTCCTTGTATGCTAGGCGCACATCGGTGAACGCGGCACGTCGAATCCCCCTAACCGTCGCGTAATTGTTATGGTGCGAAGCCCCTAGTTTTTCGAGCGTCGAGATATATAAACACTGGACATGTCGTCGAAGAGTACGCCATCTCCTTACTTGCTCTATTCCTACGCGACATAGTGCTCATTCGACTTTTAATTCCTTCACTGCCAACGACCAGACCCTCGTGCATCACGGAATAGTGGGTTTATCGCTCAAATTCGGCCACTCATATTGCTTGGACCCTACGATCGACCACTGCGCCCGGTTGTACGATGAGGTCTTCATGCACATGAGTCATGAATGCATGACAAGCTGTCTTGAAGCAGGTACTGTACCAGCGCTTCTCCTCGGCCCGAGAGGATGGGCGCCAAATCGTGGATTGACAATATTGCGACCGGATTTTAGGAGCATGATTCAGATGGGTTCGCCTCGGCTGACAAACGTCGCCCAGCGCGCCTTATAATGCAGACAGGGACTGCTCTTCGCCTTGGACAACTCCTCTTACCTCCCGTGACAACTCTGCCTTGATATTGATTCCTTGCAAAATGACTCAAGTTCCAGTTCTCGAGATCGTGTTCGCACCCGCTACAGCGCAGTTCCTCGAGAACCCACTCCCTGTGGCGAAGCCCACGCTGGAGATCCTCGCGAAGACCGACGGTCAGACTCAGTGCGTGTTATCTTCAGATATATGTGTCCTCTCAAACGCTCGCATGTGGAGACCCAAGTTCATCACGCTAACCCAAATGTCCGCGCAGAACATACTATGGCATCCAGCATGAGGACAAAGCAACTGCAGTTATACTTGTCGGTGAGCGAATTCTGTCGATCACGGCTGGTGAGATCGGAGCTAATCCAATGTGTTAACCGCGGTTATCATCAACGATATCGTCTACTGTCTCCGATACATCCAAACGCTCGTATTTATAATTCGATCTCATTTGGTTAGGTTGGGAATCGCTCGCCGCCCACCAGGCCCTGATGAACGACAAGGAGGCCTATCCGATCCTCGTGAGCACGATCGGCGATATCGTGGATGTCACCAAGCTCAAGATGATCCACGTCGCATTCACGAGCGAGCCGTGGAAGGCCATCGAGGCACCGGTCGTTGAGATCGCGACGTTCAAGCTGAACGAAGGGAAGTCTAAGGAGGAGCTCGAGACCTTTGTCGAAGGCTTCGCGAAGATTTCGGACATAGCGCCGGATTCTGGTGCGTTGGCCGCAGCGTGGGGCAGGGCAATAGAAGACGATAGCCTGTTGGTGCTGTTCATCGGTTGGACGAGTGTCGAGGTACGATCGCGCAGTACTTGCGCACTCCGAGGACGGTGAAACTCACGGTTGTGTTGCATTGCAGGCACATTGGTCGTTTTTGAAGAGTAATTCGACGGCGTTCGCTGGTCTCGGGAAGGTCACGGAGTTCG
Organism: Daedaleopsis sinensis; assembly: GCA_033807695.1. Lineage (NCBI taxonomy): Eukaryota > Fungi > Basidiomycota > Agaricomycetes > Polyporales > Polyporaceae > Daedaleopsis > Daedaleopsis sinensis. Next base: position 1,139,883 of record CM066301.1, read on the forward strand.
CGACTGTGACGCCAATTCACGTTGCCCTCACCCGTTATCAGGCTTAGGTTGTATGGGGAGCGGCCGAGAAGTGGCAAGACAATGTACAGTAGGATATTCAGCACACGGTGTTGCATCTACACGTGTTTTGGATAGTGCGCAAGTACCAGTGATATCTGATACGGACTCGGGCTTACTGGCGGCAGGTGAGCTCCTTGCTTTGATAGTATCTGCAGCTCTTTCACTTGCCAGAGGACAGTTGTCGCTCGGCATACGATCTATACATGAACATGAGAGGTCGGTCGGTTCGGAAGCAAATTGACTCTCAACAGATACCGGCTACTGACCATATCATTTTCTCACCTGAAGCTAGTTTCGCGCACATGGCATCGCTCATACCCGTGTCGCACTAGGACATTGAGAGTCGCACACTATACATTTCGGTTTCTTCGTGCCCGGGCCGTGCCTTCCACGGTGTCCCCGACCTGAGAACCACTTCCCTTGCAGAGGTCGGCAAGCTACGCAACGGTTTGTGCTCACTAAACAGACCTACCGTGTTGCCGGCAACCTATACAGTGCTCCCAGCACGGCGGACCTCTCCGCGAGCCTTCTACCGCTTCTCACAGGACCCGTGCTGCGTGTACCGCTGCTCTGTCGTCCTAGAACGTTCGGAGGGGCTCAGAGGTGAGTATTGCGGGAACGTTGTGCGCAGTTAGTGCACACTACGCCCCACTGTGCAGTCATTGGGAATGCGACCGGGTCCCACTGGTGGATATGGCTCCCAGTGACCGGGCGGATGATGTCGTTGATTGTGTCCAGGCTTTTAGTACGTTATCTCCACCCTCCTAAGATTTCCCCTTCTCCATCCCCCCTCCCCCATCCGTTGGTACACAAAGGATACAGTGGGTCGCTCTTCCTCTTTCACCACTATCTGAACACTGAATGTATCGAACTCCACAGGATAGGAACTGCGATAAAACAAACCAAATGCGCTTCACCGCCATGGCTCTCGCCGCAGTGGCGCTCCTGCTAGCGGTCTCACCTGCGCTCGCAAAGCACGGGGAGGGAGACACCGACGACGACGACGACGACGCCTCAGCACCACCACCGTCGACCTCTGGTCCCACAGCTACGTCCTCGCTCTCGCCCTCACCTTCGCCCTCGCCTTCGCCCTCGCCCTCGCCCTCACCTTCGACCAGCGCATCTCCATCCCCCTCGATCGCCCCTCCCTCCTTCCAATTCCTCCAACCCGCCAACGGCACGACATGCACGCCCCTCACGCTCCGCTGGCAGGCCTCCGCCGCGCTCGGCAACACGTCCATGACGCTCACCGTCACCAACGACCGCGCGGCGACGGGCCCGCCCGCGAGCCCGAACATCACCGCGACCGTGCTCGTCTCGCACACGCTCACGACGGACGTCGCCGCCGCCGCCCAGGCGTTCGCCTGGCCGCAGGTCGACGTCCCGCCGGGCACGTACGTCGCCGTCGCGCGCGACACCGCGGGCGCACGCGGGGTGCTCGTGCAGTCCCCGCCGTTCCTCGTCGGCGGCGGCACGGAGACGGGGTGCCTCCTCGCGGTCAACGGGTCCGACGCGCGCTCGCCGGGCGGCTCGGGCTCGGGCTCGGGCTCGGGCTCGGGCTCGCAGGGAAGTAGCGGTGGGCCGACGCCCACAGGGACGGGGGCAGCCGCCGCGGACTCGACCACGGCAGTGGCAGAGCCGAAGAAGCTGAGTCCCGCGGTCCTGGGAGGCGTCGTTGCCGGGGTGGTGGTGGGTGTGGTCATGCTCATCCTTGTGTTCACGTTCCCGCACTACTGGAAGGCGCGTATGGAGAGGCGGGCGAGGAACCGGAGGCCTGGCGGGCCGTACTATCTCTTCTGAATGGGGCTTACGCTGTCTGCTATCTTCTTGATTGGTGGTGATCATACCCGTGTACATTCCGAAGGGTCAGTTCGATGCCGATTTTGGTTCCATGCCTCGATTCCTTCCCTGTCAGTCTCGCTGCACGCAATATAACAAACACTTCATGAGAGCTTATGTCTTTGAATTATACTGTATTATACAACTATTCGGATGTACAGCTACAGAGATACAATGTTCTACCAGTGCGTCTAACTAATCCATGGCTTGTCAATGTAACGGTCAATCGCGATGCGATGCTATGACGAGGTCCGAAAGCGTGCACGAAACGAATAAGATACTCCCGACACACTGCCTCTACCCGACACCACACCTAGCAGCTGGCCGCCGACTGCATGCGGCGACTAGATCCGTCCGGCTGTTTACTTGCGCCCGATAGAGCCCATGAAGCTCTTGAGGTCGAGTTCTTGGTACTCCTCCTCGGGCGGGAGGTCCTCCAGCCCACGCAAAACATTCTTCTGGGCGCCCAACGGCGCACCATTCGCGTCCTTGTCTTTCTTCTTGCTTGCGGCCGCAGCGTCCTCCTCTTCCGAGGTGCGCTTGAAGAGGTCGAGCACGAGGTCGGTGTCCATCGACGACAGCCCGGAGTTTTGCTGTGTGACGATTGAGTTCGCGATGTTGAGCTTGAATCGCTGCAGGCTGCGACGGAGAGGATATGGTGGTCAGGATCTGGGGGAAGCAATTGAAATGACCGAATCTCACCCCATGATCTTCTCTTCCAGAGTGCCCTTCGTGATGAGTCGATAGACGTTGACGACTTTCTTCTGACCGATGCGGTGCGCACGGTCCATCGCCTGGAGATCCTTCATCGGGTTCCAGTCGTGCTCGACGAAGATGACAGTGTCCGCCCCCGTGAGCGTCAAGCCCAGACCACCGACATGCGTCGTGAGCAGCAGGCAGTCGATACTCGGGTCTGAGTTGAACGTCTGCACGACGGCGTGACGCTTGTTGGCGTCTGTCGAGCCGTCGAGGCGCATGTACGTCACGGACGGCATGTGCTGCTTGAACAGGTCGGTCTCGATGATGTCGAGCATCTGCTTCATCTGGCAGAAGATGAGCACCCGGTGCTGCGAAAACGCGCCCGTCCCCGTCTCCTCGGTGTCGAGCAGCTCGGATTTGGACGTGTCCCCACTCGCTCCGGGGGCGAGTCCGATCCCACAGTCGACTAAAAGTTGACTGTATGCACAGAATTAGCGGAAGTGGCGCATGAGAAACGGGACAAGACGGCTGACCGGAGTGCCTGCAGCTTGGGAGCGTGCTGTATGTTGGTGAGATCGCCAGACGGTGCGCCCGCACCGGACTTGGTGAGCGCATCCTTGATCGCATCCTTGTCCTTCTTGAGCACGAGCGCGGGATGGTTGCAGAGCTTGCGTAGGTATTGCAATGACTGGAACACATGCTGCTGCCCGCCTTCCTTCTCCTTCGTCGACCTCACGGCGTCCTCGGCCTGGGTCTTGGCGCGCGACTTTGAGAAGTCGTCATATAAGTACTTCTGCAGGTCCGACAGCTCGCAGTAGTAATCCTGGATGATCTTCGGCGGAAGATCGTGGAGGACGTCCTCCTTGAGACGGCGTAATAGGAAAGGCAGAACTTGTTTGTGGAGGGCCTCGAGGGCCAGGGCGGCTGAATGAGACATGAATAATTGCCCACGTGCCAGGGAGAAGATACCACTTACCAGCTTCGCCAGTCTTGGCCTTACCGTCCCGATTGGACAGGATGGGTTTGCTGAAACGCTCGCTGAAGGACGATTCTGTCCCAAGGAAGCCAGGCATCAGGAAGTCAAATAGACTCCACAGTTCGAGGACGTTGTTCTGGATCGGTGTACCGGAGAGAATGAGTCGATGTACGGCCTTGACTTGCTTGACCGCCTTGGTGAGCTTCGTCTTTGCATTCTTGATGATGTGGCCTTCGTCAAGGATGCAGTAATGCCAGTTCATAGACTGCAAGCTGCTGATATCGTTCCTGACAACTTCATACGAAGTAACCACGACGTCGTAGGTCTTGAGCTTGGGCAAGAGTTTGTAGCGCTCCCTCGAATTCCCCGTGTAGAGGACTGGGCGCAGATTCTCAGCGTACTTGAGGATTTCGTAGTACCAGTGGCCAGTGAGGGTAGGCGGGCAGACGATAAGCGAAGGGAGGTGCTTCGAGTCCGGAGACTTGGTCTCCTTGTACTTCTGTGCCCGTTCGTGATGCTTGCTAGCGAGGATGCAGATTGACTGAAGTGTTTTCCCAAGACCCATATCTGTAGAGACCGATAAGGTATCAGCTACTGAACGGCCCGAATCGTTGACACTTCCCACTCACCATCACACAGAATGCCATGTAGTTGGTACTTGGCCAGAAAAGCGAGCCAGTTGACCCCCTCTTGCTGGTACTTTCGAAGTTCTGCCTTGATGGTGATAGGGATCTTGTATTGCTCGACCTTGCTCCCATCGAGTAGCTGCATCAAGAACTGGCGCTCCTCCTCTCGGCGCTTGAGCAAATCCTCCGGGAAGTTCGGCGGATCGGGAAGTCCCGCCTGAAGAAGGGTTAATATGGATTATTTTTCCTCACGCGCACGACCTCACCTCTAGAGGAACCATCTTGACTAGGGACGCAAATGTGTTCGTGGCTGTCGCCCGCACATCGTCGTCAGGGTCGCTCATCCGTCCCAGGACAGGCACAACCATGAAGATTACATAGGGGAGCGCCTTGATGTCCAGCTTCTGCACGATGTCTGCCAGGGCACGGGAAACGATTGAGATGGAACAGGGACAGGAGCACGGAACAAAATAAACTCACGGTAGATGAGCTCGATAGAACCCTGGCGGTTGGCGAGCACTGCTGCGTCCCCGAGGTAAGGCACGACCTTCTCGATGACGTACCGCATCGCATCCACCGTCAACACATCGCAAATCGTCGCGAAACACCTCGCAGCGGACTGCCGCACGATCGCGAAGCGGCTGCGAAGCGCGAGGACGACGTGCGGGAACAGGTCTTTGAACTTGTGGGAGAGGTCGGCATGGAAAGTCGGCACGACGGCCTCGAGCACGCTCAGGGAGTCGATGACGTCCTGTCCGTCGCGCTTCTCGAGCTGCTCGTCCATCTTGTTCAGTGAGTCCGTCGCACACGCGCTGAGCAGCCCGCCTGCCATCGCCTGCCACATCTTCGGGACGGCGTCGAGCAGGCGAGGGCCGAACTTCGCGGAGAGCTTCTCGAACGCGAGCCGCGCGCCCCTGCGAGACAGCCTTGCCTTTGCGGGATCCTCCGGGGCTCCGTCCTTGCCGTTCGTCGCGGATGCAACATGCGTCTTGTTGAAGGAGAGAACGCCGTGGAGAGTCTTGCGGTGGAACAAGAAAGTCGGCGTCTGCTCGACGTCTTGGCAGAGGAAGGTGCATAAGTTCTTGACGATTTTGTCCGGGGGCTGGTTGAGGTCGCGCTGCACGCAGAACTCGACAAAGGCCGCCACAGCCGCAGCAGAGTGCGTCTGCAGGTCCAGGTTCTCTTCGTTCTACACGGGGATGCGTAAGTCGCATCGTGGGAATATAATACCGCAAGTCCGCTCACCTTGATGCTGTTCATGATCCCCTTGACAATCGGGCTGACCTTGTCTGGCGTGCTCCTGAACGCAACGAACGCCGCGGAGAACGCGGCCGCAACCCTAACGTCGTACTGTGCCTTGACCTCGATGTACCGCTCGATGCTCGACACGACCTTCAGGCGCTTGTCCTTGATGATCGCGAGCTCCCGCTTCTTCGTGCGGCCCAAGCTCTCCTTGAGCTTGTCGAACATCTGCCCGACGGCCGCCTGCGCGGTGTCGATCGTGAAGCAGCCCTCCTTGGTGCCCGTGACGTCGATCTCTGTGCCGAGCTGCGGGATCGCGCTCGCAGGCAGCTTGCAGTCGTACGCGAAGGACTGGAGCAGGTTGAGGCACTCGCCGTGGATGCGCGCGAGCGTGAAGGCCATCTCGTGGTACGCCGCGGGCGGGTCCGCCTGCAGCCACGCCAGCGTCTTCTGGCTGAGCTCCGCGGCGAGAGGCGATGCCTCGATCAGACCGGGCGCGCCTTCACTTGCACGGGCGTCATATTCGCGAGCCCAGCCCTCCGCGATGATAGCAGCGAGGAATTTCTGGAGCATGCTTGTCGAGTCGATGTAGTGGAGGAGGATCGGCCTGAAGGTGTCATCGACGGAAACGCCCTGTTGAGACTGTAGGACATACGTGAATCAGCTATGTGCGGTACCAAAATGTGTCTGAAGACGTACGGATGGCGGCCAGAATGCAATAATGTGGGCCAGCGCTGCAGATGCCGCGAGCCGAGCCTGGATGACGACCTCGACAGGCACAAGCGACAAGTCCTGCGCGAGCATATTCTTGTCGACGTTGTGCCTCTCGGGTGGCCCGCCGCTTTCCGCACCGACGACCGGGTCGTAGAAACTTGTCGCGTCCAAAGGAAGGCCGAGAGGAGTCATCAATATTGCATACCACTCCAACAACACTTGTTGCGCGAATGACGACTCCATCCATCCGCCTGTCGCGCTCAAGATTGCAAGGACCTCTCGCCAGGTTGTGAGGGTCGTTTCGCGGATGTCCGATCGCTCTTCTACTAGGAGGTTCTGGAAGAGCAGACGCAGGAAGGGCACAGATATCCAGCTCCGCGGGAGGGACTGCACCGTCATGAAGGTATGGAGGGTTTTCACGACCGCTAGCCGTACGTTGGCGATCGTGTGTCGGAAGAACGGGAAAAGCGTTGGAGCAAGAACGGTGATAGGATGGCTTGAGCAGATTGACATGTCAATATATATATCGCACGTATGATTATGAAGTGAACGTACGAGCGGGATTCATCTGCGATGATCTCAATGACTTGGTTGTAAGCCACCAGCTGACCTATATAGTGGTTAAGTATGGAGCCGAAAGCGACGAAATTAGACCGCTTACCAAGGAGATCCATGACCGCACCAACGCTTGAACTGAGGTCATCCTTCATGTCACTTAAGCAGCTCCAAAGAACGGCGAGCACACGACTAAGTTCTTCCGGTAAGCGTTCCACTAGGTAAGCCGCCACCGGCAGTAGACACGATGCTGCAACGGAGCGCACATCGTCGTCGCGGTCTCCAAGGCTAGCAAATGCTGGATGATTAGGGGTATCAGACTGTGAGGTATTCAGCACGTACCCTAGTACGGCTGCGTCTACAACGCCTCTCAGCACCTCCTTTCCGTCATCCACCTCCATACCGCTGTCTTCCGGGACATCTAGGCTGACAAGATCGCTTCGTACCGCAACCTCGTACTTGATGCCAAGGAGGCCGGCGTGACGGACCTCCCACACGTGGCCCTTCTCTGCATTCTTGCTGGAGCCTTTCCCGTTGGTGGGCTTGATCGTAACCGGGAAATCTTGCCGTATCATCTGCAGAAGAATGTTATGCACACGGAGGACGGATCGTCGCGGCATGTGGAGGAGAAGAGACGCAAGAGTCTGCGAGACGGTTTCGCGCACTGGGGCGACAACCTGTCAACGCGTGTTGAGTGGGCGCGGACGCGTACCGAAGAAGCATATCTCACCTGATCTGACACGAAGTCTCCGAATCGATCGAGGACGAAGATGCAGAGAAACTTGACCGCGAGGTCGTTGCACCACCGCTCGTGGGCGACGAGGTTCTCATCCCATGGTAGATCAGCTATGATGTCGTGAGCAATATTCACTTGTCGCGATATGTGCCACTCACCCCTCATCCCTCCATACTTTCCTTGTAACTTGAGGACCTCTCTGAGGGCCATGGCAGCACCGTGCCTAACCTCCCATGCAGCGCTGAAAAGATCGACTTCAAGGAGCTTGACAAGACCGTCCCATAGCCAGTGCCCATGATCTACCTCGAGCGCCTTAGATTTGCTTTCCGTCTTCGGTGCGACCGCACCACCCTTGGACGGGTCGATGACGACGCGGTCTTGAGCCGGGCCCTCTGTTGGCGACTTCGGGCTGTCTACTCGCTGCTTGGATGACGGATGGTCGTCCGAGCCCACGAGACGAGCTCTGCTGAACGTGAGCGTGTACACTCGATAATCAAGGATAGACTTACTTGGACTGTCCAGCGGCAGTGGCTTGGTACTTTGAACCGGAGCCTTGCGTCGGGGGGAGTGCCCCAACCACAGCGGCATTCCCCGGTTTTCGTTTCCGCTTCAAGCGATTGCGCTCACGCGCGGAGAGCGCTGAGGTATCTTCTGGGGCTGGAGTTCCTACTGCTGGGGACGGCGCGGGCGTAGAAGACTTGGACCGGTGTGGCACGGAGTCCTCTTTCTTCACCTTGAGGTCTACGAACTCGTCTATTGGAGAGCTTGGGCAAGCTTCGTCCTCAGTCTTGACAGGCTGAGCCATGTCCACGTCTTGGTCGGGCTCATCGGCAGCTAATTCCTTGTCGATGTCCATATCATCTGCGCCTCCGAAGCTATCGAGGAAGTCGAGTCCAAGACGTCCCATGGCCTCTTTACGGGCCTTCTTAACCTCGGCTGAATTTGCAAGGATGCCGGTAGGTTTCGTGAACTCTTTCCCTGACGATGCGAGCAGGAGTGTGCCCTTCTCCATGAGCTCGCATACAGAGAAGGGAGGAAAGTCAGGAGCGGGAAGCGCGGACGAGGCGCCGAAGGGTTTGGAATCCGCATCGGGGCATGGCATCCACAACGGGACTAGGGTGAAGATCTGCGAGAGCGCGGTGGACGCTGCCGAACGGGTCTCGTGAGATCTGGAGTGGAGATATGGCAATATCTAGTCCATGTAAGCACAACATTCATCCGCCCGAGCATTGTCACTTACCCTTGCTAGTACTGCCATTAGTTCGGACCACCCCGTGGGATCACCGACGGGGACATGGTGGCGAGCGGTCTTGACATCGTCCTCGACGAGGGCGACGTCGCTGATGACACTCTTGGCTGCTAGCTGTGCGAGTTGTTTGGCTGCTGTCGCCCTCACGGACGCTGAGGACCCCGTGTCAAGCAACAAGAGGAGCCGGTCCAATCTGTCGAGGATTGAGATGCGAACACAGCGACTGCCAAATCCGGACAGACACACCTCGACGTCATTACGTAACTGACCGGACCGCGACTCCGCGCTTGGTGATCAAAGGCAGGATAACGGGGAAGTTCTCACGCTCGCCCGCCACGACGACTGTTCCTTTTATCATCTCGACCTTGTGACGGAAATTTGTTGATGTCACGCGTGACCTGTCATTTGTGTCACCCAGGCGCTTCCCTCTGATCTCTCCAACAAAGGGTCCGTGCTCGAAGCCACATTCTCTCTGTGCTCGTACCTACCAGGAGATATAACAGAGGTAATCCAGACCGAAAAGAGGATCACGCGTAGGGCAAAATGGGCGGGGGCCACCGCCAGACGACCGACGTGTCGCTGCGACTCGGTCACAACGTAACGGCACAGATCCGATCTCCAGATTAGGACCCCGCCACATCATCTGTCCTCACTGCTCATCTTCAGCCGCATCTCGTCTTCAAACGCCCACAACTTCGGAAGAGTACAACCGTACCTTTACGTCTCTGCAATTGGGCTGACAATCGGGCTGAAATAACAGCCCGGAACGAGGGCTATTAATGTCACATGAGCCAAGGAACTGGCGAGTGGCACTTGAGCTTGAACGTTGAACATCAGGGGCAGTCGCGTTCACGAAGTGTGACAAACTTCATGCTTCTCTTTGCCACGAAATCCTTGACTGATCTGGACGCTTGTACGACCCAGGTTATAGATGGCCTCCGAGTCGACTATAGTTCTTCCTTGAACCTTATCATAATCGTTGCTCACTTTAGTCCTCGTACCTGGCAGACGTGCCCACTGCCCGCGAGCATGAACCTGCATCCCACCACCGCTGTTACTCGCAACAGTATAGTATGAACTCGAAGAAGACCTGCGGTGCCTGTCATTTGAGTACTCTGGAAGCTCAGTGTGGTACTGTATTAGAGAATCCAGTGAATACACTAACTAGTGCGCTGACTCCTGCCTTATGAGTGAATATGGCCACTGCATACCTTCATCTCAGTAGTATCAGTCCACCTGCTTAACCTGATTCTACATTGTTTGACGAGCCCTCAGTCCTATATTATGAAGGTCACCCGGGATCAGACGGATAGTAGAGTGTGATAGAGAATGTCTTCGAGTCGTTGTGTATGAATGATGCTGCAATTTCTTGAATACGATTAACGGCTCCCATAGTACCGGTACTAATGGAATTATCTAAGTACTCCCAGATACCTGTATTCGGCTAATATAAAGCATTAAAGGTGAGTGTACTGTCAGTGATATGAGGCAAGACCCGCGGAGCAGTGGCAGCGGCCATGGGCGACACTTATACTAATAGCAGGCATGGAGGAAAAGTATGTACTAGGTCTGTTTTTCAGACTTGTTCCTTCCATAGAGTATAAGTCCGGTCCTGGTATGAGTCAGAGCCAAACTAGCCGTCCACTGCTCAAAAGGCAGGTCAAAAGGGGACCTGTGCATGCATGAGAGGATGAGAAGGGTTTTTCTACAGCCGCAGGATGGACTTTCGTGAGCGCCACTGTGCTAGCGCCCATGCTGTGCTCGGCAAAGTACAGCGGAGTACGCTGACAGAGGCCGACAGACCTGTAGCAGCCTGCTTGAACCTAACAGCAAATCAATTGTACAGAAATGGGCTCATAGATATGGGCTCATACACAACGTCGTTGTCGCTGAGTGCAATGAAGACTCGATACTCAGGAGTCAATCTCACAGCTGATATCGGACAAAGCACGTGGGCTCCGTGACCGTGACTGAATCTCAAATAGGGGAGGAGGGCACGACGGAAACGACGACGTTGAAATACCCCAGACAAGACTGTTGGCAAAGGTTCGTAAACCAGTCTCTCGCTCTTCATCGACCTTCGTTTCCCATAGGATCTGAGCAGACCAGACGTTGCGAGTTACCCACTGTGCTTACTTCGGCTTGCTTTCAGGTTGAACATGCCCACGACTTCTCGAGAGGGTTTCCAAGCCCTCGTTTGCGAACTGCTTGACCCGTCTTGCCCCAATACACAAGGTTACTGATTTGTATTTCTGTTCTTCCTGACAACCGTGACTGACGCGTGTTCTGATAGAACTGTATCGCTGCGAGCGAGCCGCTGCGGCTGCCCTAGTCGATGCCGCTCGCGCTCTCTCCGACGAGTCTCCTTCCCAAAGAAGGACGTACGCCCGCGCTTCTCTCCTACAGCTCGCACAGCGCGCACACGCAGAGATGGCGGCTGCTGGGAAATCTTCCCGAGGGTGGCGGAGACTCTACACGGACGCATCGATCCTCCTCGCTTTGGCCAATATTCTTGATTCCGGACCCTCCTCGCGAAGAACGGACGCGCTCTCCGCCATCTCATTCATCGACCACGCTATTGTCATCGCAGGGGCCCCTGGCGATGGCAGGATGGACTTGATCCTCGATCTGATCGAGAGCATACAATCGGATTGTTTAGATTCTTCCAAGGGTGTCTACGGACAAGCATTCTCGGCGTCCTCCTGTCTTGCAGCCCCGGTCCTCAGCGCCGCGAGCAGCGTCCCGATTCTGGATAAACATCCTTCGTTGATATCATTCGCATCTCGTCTGTCGCGCGGACCTTTCGTTCTGAAAGGGTTTCTCTTGGATTGGCCCGCTTTGAACGAACATCCCTGGCGATCAGTGGACTACTTGCGAGCTGTCGCGGGTCCCGGACGCATTGTCCCGGTGGAGGTGGGGAGCGACTACAGGAGCGACGATTGGACGCAGACTTTGATGCCATGGGATGACTTCCTCTCCAGTCTTGCACAACGACCTAGCGACGCCGCACCCAACCCGGTCTTGTACCTCGCACAGCACAACCTGTTCAACCAGTTCCCTGCTTTGAAAGACGACATTATCCTTCCTGACTACGTGTACTCTGAACTGGCTCCCCCCGAGAGCTACCCACAATACACCCCTCCTGCGAACGAGGAGCGTCTGGTCCTCAATGCGTGGTTGGGTCCTCAAGGGACTGTATCCCCAGCACATACAGTAAGCGACTCAACAAGAAGCCCGTTACGAAAGCTAATCGCTATCAGGATCCGTTCTTCAACTTCTACGGTGTGTAGCTGTATTTAGATGCTGCGCAGCACTGCTCATGTCCATCTCCAGCACAGGTTGTGGGGCGGAAGACGATCTGGCTGGCTCCACCGTCGCCGCACATGTATCCCTATCCTCGTCCACGGTCTTCTGCATCCCCCGCAGACTCGCAAGGCATCTCCCAACCACGGAACCCCGCGGCGAACGCCGAGAGCCCGTCTATGAGCAACACAACCCAAGTAGAGGTCCTGCCGACTTCGGAGGAGGATGTGGCGACCAGCAAGGCCGCATTTCCGGAGTTTTGGGAGCATGTTGTTCCTGCAGCGATGACAGTGACGCTTGAGCCTGGAGATTTGCTCTTCTTCCCTCCAGGGTGGTGGCATGCTATGCGTAGCGAAGACACGAGCTTCTCTGTATCTATGTGGTTCTAGCATGTACGAAGATCTGGAAAGCTCAATCTCATGGTATAATATGTGTGCCTTCAAGTTCCTCGCCTGGCGTGCAGTATTCAAACAGACTGTACTACATTAGACGCTGGGGCTTACAAATTATAATTCCGTAGTATAGGCGCTAAACGATCTTTACCTCTCCTCATACTACCATCCTGCTCTTCCATCTCCCAAAATGTCCAGCAGAGCCGGTGGCCTGTATGGCGGCATCCAATTCTCATCCTCTAAACCTTTCTTGTCAACCCAACCCACCGCTACAGCGCCCCCTACTTCCGTCCCGGACAAAGCCCTCCCAACCACGACATCGGAGACCTCTCCTCCAGCTCAAAATGCCTCTGCATCGACGAGCACCAGCGCTGCAGCAGGCGATCCAGGCCCAGCAGCCAAGGCCACAGCCGGTATACCTCCTTCTCCTACAGCGTTCGCGTCGTAGAGCTCGTTATTCACGATATCATCGTCCATGTCTCCTCTCCCCGGGACGCGGTGACCAGGGTGGTCGGCCGCACTAGCCTTTGCCCCGACGCGCCGCCAGGCCCTCAAAGGCAAACCAGCAGCCCCACGTATACCAGTCGGTGCTGCCGTCGCCCCCACAATGGCATCGGCATCGGCACCCGGAGTCACGACGATCTCGAGCACCGCCGTTGTGTTCGCCCCGCCCTCGCTGGTCGAGACGGCCCCGGCCAAAGCCGAGCAGACACCCCAAGGACAAACGCAGCCCCAGGGCCAGGGATGGGGCAAGAAGGTCAAGCCGCCATCGATGGTCCTCGACGAGGACGTGAATGGATTTAAGTCGAAGCGAGCCGGGAAGAAGGAAGGCGGCGGAGGTGGCAAGAAGAAGGGAAAGAAGGTGCGTAGTCGGGCTGGTCCGTGCATATCCTGTGGTTCCCAACGCGTGCGCAGAACAAGAATGCTCAAGCCATCGCGGTGTGGAACCCCGACGAGGCCTACGACCCGATGCGGCCGAATGACTATAACGAGTTCAAGCACTGGCAACGCCGCGAGCGGGAGGAACGCAGGGAGCGCGTGCTCGAAGAGCGCCGGCGCGGGGACGATCGGAAGCGGTACAGACGCAGCAGCAGCTATTCCGACAGTTACCACAGCGCGTCGGAAGATGAGCGCCCGCGCAAGGCAGGTGAGTGCTCTGCCGTTTCTCGACCATTGTGCGTTGGCATCGACAGCTGTGTGCAGGCCGCTATGACCGCGAACGCGATGATATGGACGATGACTATGATCGACCTCGAGGGCTTGGGATTGGTGCAGGAACCTCTAGTCTACCCACAGCTGCTGCAGCTGACTTGACGGGAGACGAAGCATACCAACGTCGTTTGGCCTTGTCACAGGGATTCAGACCACCGGAGCCCGCGCCGAGTTACTCGCCTTCCGTGCCACCAGCGCCGGTACCTCACTCATCGTCGTTTGTGCCGTTCGAGGGGAACATTGCAAGTGAACCATCTCTACCGGTACCTGCTGTGAACACTGGAGAAGAGGCGTTTTTACGCCGCCTAGCTTTGTCGCAGCAGCAGCAGCCTCAATCTCGCGTACCAAGCCCCGTGCCGTTCTATGATCCTCCGGTCTCTCACACCCCAATGGTGCCTCCTCTCGCGGCCCCGCTTCCCCCAGCGAGTGCCACGGCCGCTACCGGTTCATCGCTTCCTCCGGAAAAGATACAAAATAGCAAGCTCGCAGCTGCTGCTATCGCGGCTCGATTGAGCGCCCTCGCTCCCAAAGGAGCTGCTGCGCCGCCCGCAGCTTCGAGCGCACTTCCCGAAGAACTATCGGAGGCATCGAAGAAGTGCGTCTCTCACCTTGTCTTGTCTCGCATGAATTTTCCTGACTGATGATCACAGACCCGACCCCCACGGCTTCGCAGCACGCCTCATGGCGAAGTGGGGTCACAAGGAGGGACAAGGGCTCGGGGTTGACGGGACGGGCATTATCCACGCGCTCACGGTCGAACAGGTCGCCCAGGGGAAGAGCGGCAAAGGCAAGGGCAAAGGCAGCAAGGACGCGCCTGCGATCGGAGGCGTGGCGGCGGCGAAGATGGGCAAGATCGTGAACATGAACGAGGACGCGAAGGCGAAGGAGGACCGCGAGCGGTTCGGGGAGCCCACCCGGGTGGTCGTGCTCACCAACATGGTCGGACTCGAAGACGTGCATGACGAAGACCTAAGAGGGGAGATCGGTACGTCGTGACTTGGCACGCGGTGTTGTACGCGATGTCTCCAGTGAGCTCACTCGTGGCGTTCCTAGGCGACGAATGCTCGAAAAACGGGACGGTCGAACGCGTGATCGTCCATGCGGTATACCCCCAGCCCGAGCACCCGGACGACGCCGTTCGGATCTTCGTACTGTTCGCTGGGCCTGTGGGCGCGTGGAAGACGGTGCGCGAGATGGACGGGCGGTTCTTTGGAGGACGCAGCGTCCGGGCGCGGTACTTTTCCGAGGCACGCTTCAATGCTGCAGACTTGGATGCACCGCTGTAGATGTAGTGTTATGCATCATTGGTTCGTGTAGTTCGCTGTCAGCGTTTGTTGTCTCCTCGTGCTTTTGCTGACAATGCTAAGCGATGTGTTAACTACGTTTCAACTTTCCTTTGGGTATGGTTATTGGTGAATCTCCGCAAGGATGCTTGCCGTTCCTGGTGGTCCGGATTGCTCCGAACACACTAGGTTCAGCCAAAGCACGGATGGATATGGATCACCAAACCAGGACTCAGACCATCATCACCGTCGTCACCGCGACCTCGAGCTCGGAGTCCTCGAATCCTCTCACCCATGGCTACAGATATGAGTCCTACTCTTCCCAGAGATCTCAACGGATGCAGCCATTGTGGAAGGGATCAGAAAGACCTCAGGGAGCCATTGAAACGATGCGCAGGCTGCGCAATTGTAGTGTACTGCGGCAAGACGTGCCAAAGGAACGCATGGCCGTCGCACAAGTCCGTAATCGTACTCTAGCTCTCTGCAAGACTCATGACTGACACATTGCTCTGACAGGATCTTGTGTCGCCCTGCTCGCGGGCAGGTCACAGACGAGGAGATGCGGCTGTATCGCGAGCTGGGGTATGAGTCTGCTATGGAGATGATGAAGGCGTTCACTCGTTGGGAAAGTGCGCACTACTACAGCCTTGCGGTGATGGCGAACTGTGCAGTCTACAAACAAGGCGGCGTCGAGTACAACCTCAACTCGTCACGCGCGTGGTTAGTCTGCCTCAAATCCCGGCGGCCGGAGCTGCAAGACGACAACCCCGTTACGGCCTTTCACATGGAGTACGCCATGATGGTCGACGGCACATCCGATCCCTTCGTGGGGGGCTCCTGGGAGCGCATGGTGTCCGACCGCAGGAAGCAAGAGGTTCAGATCGCGAAGGACTGGCCCGGCGTACGCAACTTCGCCGGCTGCATCCCCACGATAACCATCATCGACGCCTCCATTGGGCACTACCCCATCCTCGACAATTATCCCATATTCCACCGCCTTCGCCCCGAGGAAGACGACTCCCGCGCGATCCCCATCTTCAAAGACATCGGCACCATGTGCAGCGTCAGCATCCTCTTCGGGTACATCTTCCACCCGCCCCGCGAGGCTGACCAGGCCAAGCCCTATGTCGAACAGAACGTGCGCATGAGGAAGGGCTGGAAGCCTAGGCCTGCTGACGAGAGGTGTTGGGACCTCTTGTGTGCCAACCCTCGATCACGCCCGATCTATGAGACTGGTTTATCTGCTCCGGCCCTCTGGACTCGATTCAAGGAGCTATCTGGCGTTTGCGGGACGAGCAAAGAAGTCGTGGCCATCCTTCGAGGTGCGGTGCGCTGTCAGCTGGCTCCCGGTTCTCACTGACTGACTCATGAATCCCCAAACCAGGAGAATAAACTTGAAGGTTGTACCAGGTGAATAAGAGTGGGACCCCAATACGTAGAGGTGAGTGGTTGAAGTGCCACTACCCACGCGTCCTAATATTCATTGAACTCCTGTGCTGACGCCCTTCAATACTGTAAGGCCCAACATAATTAGCAGTAAGAATCAGTCCATCCTCACATGTAATAGTAGGCTGTCACGGTTGTGGACGCTCCAGATGGCTATCTACCGCCGGTACAATGTGTTTTTATATCTTCATTTATGGACTCTCGGAACATCCCGCGAATCCATTCAAGTGCGTTTCAAACGACCGATAGGCTGATTTCTGTTAGTGGACACCATGACGTCCGGTGATTCTGAACTTGAAGCCCTCCGAATTCCAGCTGGAACATGTCTATTTCGCACTTGTCGATCGACCTCCATGTATGCGACACTTGCGGCTGGGGTCGCTTTAAGAATCTGTCGAGCATGTCTTGTAAGGAAGACATGCCAGATATCCCTGAAGATGCCGACGTTTCCACCGCTCACCTCTCGACTTGCAGCCGATTAACCATAAATTTCATACATAGGTGCCTGATCGGGTCTTGGGTCTACTGCGCCGTACCAGCACCATGGCACGCATTTGTTAACATGTCTTGATGATATTAGATCATGTACAGGACTCCGAATGTCTGGGATGTGAGTACACTTTAAATTAATACAGCGTGGCAGCTTCTGCAATGAACGACAACATTCGAAAGGAGGAGGGCTCAATACAAAGCCAGGGCGGTGTGCTTTACGGTAAAGGTGCTAATCTGGTAGAATCTTTCGCGAATCCCGTCGTACTTCGCCGGGTTGCCATTCACAGTCGACGAGTGGGCCTTGAAACTAAATCAGCTTTCTATCGCTACTGATCGTAGTGAACGAGCTGAGCCTACCTCGACGCTGGTCCATCCTACGAAAAACGCAAGTTGATCTGCCTTCTCCACCACATGTCCCCATGATGCGTGCAGCACCTCGGGTTCGTCTGTGCTAACGGCCTTCACGAGGTCTTTCATGATCTCCTCTAGCGCAGACATAGGCTGGCCCTCGAGAAGCGTGAAGACCGCAAACTCGAGGGCCGGCGCCTCGAATGCCTTGAAAGGCTCGGTCGTCGGTTTGACATGGATCATCTCGATCTTGCCTGAGCCGCCCTCAAAGATGGGGCCGACGGAGCCAGTCAGCTTTGGGTATGTCTCTAGGTCGGACATGAGCTTCTGATGGTGCTCCAAGGTCTCCCATACTGTGTCAGCTCGTATCAGTAAAAGTGTATATTGTTATTGACCGGGGACCTCACCGACAAAATGATAGCAGGTTTTCTGATCTTCGTGCTGAAGGCCATAGTAGATTCTACCGTCATAAGTCAAAAGCGACTCTTGATCAGTCCACCAGTACGCGCGTGTATAAGCCACAGTTTAAGATCACACCTCTGAAGACCCTCCTGCTGTTGTAAGATCGAAAATGTGGTCTTCACGAGTTCTCGATTGTGTGGATCGGTACGAACAGCTTCGGTGGCGGGAGCGTAAACAATCTCAATCGTTGGTAACGCGCTCATCTTGGGGGTAGAGCTCGAAGGGCGATACGGCCTACTATGGCTCATCCTAGCGATAACAAGTCAAGTTCTCCCACGACGCCGCCTACTCGTCGGAGTTACCGTTTCCGGAAAAGACTTCATTGATGTCGGCACTATGCCTACCACACAAACTGTTGAGACGTCTGTGGTAGCACGGGGAGAAGTGGCTTCTGAGAGTCGTAGCTGATCTTCATCAGCCGCCAGCAGCGAAAACTTGTTGGAGAACAAGGCCTCGGAGGAGATCGGCTCAGCGGCAGTGCCTGGTACTAGTAAGGGAGAAGTCAGTACTCCAGATTTCCACCGAGTAAGTCGCAAAAGAGTCTTGAGCATCACTGACATGATGTTCAGGGAAGTGCTATACGGCATCATACGAAGTCGTAGCAGATGAATGTTATGAGACGAGAAGGGGACGCTGAGTCTTTCGACTCGAATTTTGTCGCCGCCACAAAAGATTGTGACAGGTCACGCTACGCTGGGACACCGCCACTAAGGAAGCCCATTCTGGCAACTGAGCTGTCACACGCTCTCTACCACCAACCATCACTACCACCGCGTTCGGTAATCTTCTAGTAGTCTCGACACGGACAATGAAGCTGGTCTTAGTCAACAGCACAGCTGAGCCACTTCTATACTCTCTCAACTCAGACAGCTCCCCACAAGCCACAACAATTCAACCACGTACGACAGCCTCTATAGTTACGACATCTATACGATTTGCGCAGAGCAGTTTTGAGAAAGGACAAGTCGCGGCACGCAGCATCTCTAATGGCTTTTGCGCAACTCTACCTTTGAAGCTTGGTGCCAAGTGGAAGGTGGTCAATGTTCCTTCCGACTACCCATGGCGAATATACCGCAGTAAGGTCAGCGCTGACATTCACGAGAGCATCACCAGCATTGCCATACAACTGGACCAATCTAGATTTCGAAAGGAGAGTACAAGATAACTGTCTTTCCGCGGCGGGACATGGCCACTTTCTTGTCGCAAATGCCGGATTCCGTTCCTCTGTCGTCTCTACTGCTTCCAGGTCCGTCTTTCTCTCTCAATTCGCTCGATTGGGAAAGCTCTGAATGACAGATCATAGGTACACACGACACGTATGTTTGAGTTGCTTGGATGGCCCTCTGAAGTTGACGCTCACCTGCGCGACCTACAGAATGGCTTTCTACGGGTGGCCAATTTCTCAGTGCCAGTCGGGTTCCACCCCGCTCGCGACGCAACTGAATTCCGGCATTCGCGTTATAGACGTCCGGCTCGCAGTGGTGGACGGCCGCCTCCTCGCCTACCACGGAATATACCCGCAACGCACGCCCTTCCAGGACATGCTGTCCTCCATCCATGCCTTCCTCACCGCGCCAGAGACCTCCCGCGAGGCGATCGTCATGTCCATCAAGCAGGAGGACTTCGCGACGACCCCGCTGCCGCTCTTCTCCCAGACCGTACACGACGAGATCATGAACGGCCCCGGCGGGTTCGGCATGTGGTTCCTCGAGAACAGAATCCCGGCACTCGGGGAGGTGCGCGGGAAGGTGGTCATGCTCAGCCGCTTCGGCGGGGACGGGACCGGCTGGGAGAACGGGCTCGAAGGGCTCGGCATCCACCCCACCGCCTGGCCGGACAGCGCGAAGGAGGGCTTCACGTGGACGCTCAAGGGCACGCTCGTGCGCACGCACGATTGGTACGTGCGTACGTGTGTGGCATACCGACCCCGACACTGATGCACGCTGTGCGCAGGTACGACATACCGTCGTTCCTGTCTATACCCGAGAAGACGCAGCTCGCGACGGCGAACCTCCTGCCGCCCCCGGAATACCCGGCGACGCCGGTTCTGAACATCTCGTTCTTCTCCGCCGCGTCCTTCCCGTTCGCCTTCCCGCCGACCGTCTCCCAGGGCTTTGGGTGGCCGAAGATCGGGCTCGGCGTGGAAGGAGTTAATGGGCGGCTGGGGAAGTGGCTGCTTGACCAGCTCGGCGGCGACGGCGCGGAGTCCAGCGGCGCGACGTCGGCTGAGAAGACCGCGACGGCGGGTGCGGACGTGCGCATCCGCGGTTGGGCGATGCTCGACTTCTATTCCGAGCCAGGGAGTATCATTCCGCTGCTAGTTGAGTGCAATTTCAGGGGAAGGATGAGCGGGGAGGAAGGATGGCCGTGAGTAAGCGACTCGGACGGAAGGACTCTAGCTACGGATTTGAGTGCAATATCGGAAACCTAATTGATGCATACTGGAATGCGATGTATCGTCGTGCTTGCATCGATCATGTCGTGTTGGATGGCACAACTGCAAGTAGTACAACACGGTACGTTTGGCTGTTTGGTTCCATGCCGAATTCTTCGTTGTCCTTCCCCCTGGCTCCCATGTAAGACCCGAGTTTCAATCCCTCAATCGAATGGGCTAACGGAATTTGCACAGTGCGTCTATGACGCGCCCAAAACATCGCCGTCCGTTTTACCGTCCTTGCGGAGCGTCCAGTTGTACAGGTGGCTGGCTGCGACGCCTTCCCACTTGTCAAGCGCTTCCATCGCGGCCTTGCCCCAATCGAAGCTCTCATGTTCTGCAAGATCCGCGGGCCCATCGACAAACAGCAGGAGCTGCTCGTTCTTCGCGAGGATGAAACCGTTCTTGATACCGTTGCGGACGAGCTCGCGCAGCGGCTCCCAGAAGTTCAGGACGTTGAGCACGATGACGGCTAGGGTTGTCGCCGGCGCGCGCGTCAGTGTGGGATTGGGGCCGGAATTGTATATGCATAATTGCGAGACGCACGTTTATTGTGGATGCCGATTTGCGACCAGCAAACGACCTCGAGGACCTGTGGTGGAGAGCAGCAAATTTAGATTTAGATTGCTGATCAGATCGGAGGAGTCTCGACGGGGCTCACCTCCTCGAATGTGCCGTATCCACCGGGAAGACCGAAGAAAGCGCATGACCGCTTCGCCATCTCCGCCTTGCGCTCGTGCATGGAGTTCACGATGATCTAGAACGAAAAATTGTATGCTTATAAGCGAACCCGAGCTGCGTGTCTGAAGGAGGGAACGAGGACAACGTACGGTTTCCGCCTGTGACGGGAGCGCACACGCGCATCATGAGCGCAAGGGAGGCAGAGAAAGCCTGCAGCAGGATGACGTACCCGCTCACGACCCTTCTCCTTCACCTGCACATGCGGCGTATACACACTCTTCGTCAAGTCGGCCTCGCCGCCCACCGCCGCCATCGCATAAGGGACTACGCCGGTGACATCACCGCCAGCGTCCAGGACCGCGCCGGAGACGATGCCCATGATGCCCTTCGAGCCTCCGCCGTACACCAGCGGCCGTTTTGCATCGGACAGTGCGAGTCCAAGGGCTGTAGGCATCCATCAGGCTTCAGAAAGGCGACGAAGGAGATAGGGACGCACACTTGGCGGCGTGCGCGAACGCCGGCTGTGTCCCGGTTGACGAGCCGCAGAACACGGTCACGGCGCGCGTTTCTTGCTGCTGCTGGGCGGTCATGGCGAGTTTGATTTTGACGTTGAAAGGCGGAGAGACTTCAGAAACAGTGGGCTTGCCGCTGGGGGGTGTTTGCGTCCTTTTAATGTTGCGCGTGGCGCGCGTGAGCCACGCGTTGAAGAAGCTGCCTGAGCGACACTGGTGTTTATGACTCATGGATGTCGTATGGCCGGATCTTCGTCTGACTCGACTGATTCACAAGTGGAAAGGGTAGCGACGAGTGGGACGAGCAACGATGGCAGGAGGAAAGCGTGCATAGGAATAGGTAAGAGGTTCCGGTAAAGTACGTACTTGCTGCGGACAGGAACATCAGTCGTGGCCAAAGGCGATATGTGGGTTCCGTGCAGGGCGACATGTGGTCAGGTGCAGTAGTTGGGTCGGTCTTCATCCACATCGAGCACAGATGACCAACCGGTGACATTATGATTGGAAGATATGAGGTACAACCCGCCTGACGATTCCTCCTACACCTAACAAGACTTCTTGCAATGTTGCCAATACTATCGTCATATCGAGAGTCTGAGTCGAGACCGTGAAGAACGCGCGCTCATTGAGGCGAGGTCGATCAGCCGTAGTTGAGACGGAAGATGTCGTTGTAGCTGAGGGATATGGGGGAATCTGTCAGGCAACGCATAGGTGCAGAACGCGCGATCGGTACTCACACGTAGTAGCTACCGCCATCAGGGATGAGGTGGAAGATCTGACTAAACTGAAGCACATTCGTGTTGTCGTCGATCTGAGAGTCGACGCAGCGCTGTCAACATCTACGTCTATGTTCATCGGGTGGATCCAAACGTACCACCAGCGCGCCCGTCACACTAACGATCAGGCTCGCGACCGACGGTGAAGATGGTTGCGCGTCGAGGGTGGTGACCTTGTGCTGGACCTTCGAGAACGGCATCGCCTGATGTAGTCGCTCTCGTGAGGCTCTTGTAGGGACGAGGTAGAGGCCAAGCAAGGGACTCACAAGTAACTTCTCAGAGATGGCGCTTGCGCCCATTATCGGAGTTCCCTCCCAAGAGAGCATGGACACGTCGCGCTGCATGCGGCGCCATAGATGGGTCAGATATCGAGAGGATTGTGTCGCGCCGTCGGAGAGGGTGTGAGACGCACGTAGAGACTCTGGAGCCCGGCGCGATCCGTGTCGAAGGTGGTGTAGTAGAAGTCGGTAAACTGCTTCGCAATGGCGTTAATGTCTGCCATGGTACAGTTTGTGTGTCGAAAGCAGAGGAAGGGGTATGATGAGGAGGAGGACAAGGAGCAACAGCTGGAAACCCTAAGAAAAAGACGCGATCGCTGATTAGATTGTGCGTACATAAGTATTAGATCAGCGCGTTTTGCGGGATCTTAAGAAGGGTTCTATACCCAAATAAAACGGTGCGCTTACCGGGTAAGTACAAACTGATTACCCGCTGGTAAGATTGCGGTATAGTCGGGGCCGTAGAGTCGGTTACGGTCCTGGTCTTCCTGTTCTCATCGCTTGGGCCGCCATCACTGCCAGGCTTCGGCGCAGTCCTCGAGGGAGAAAACCAGCCATGGCCGCCTTCAATCCCGTTATGTCCATGGCGCCCATCTCGGAGGCCCAACGACCCGCTATGCGGCGCAAGTCGTCCGCACAGAACCTCCTCGCGAGCTTCAAGTCGAACACCAACTCCTCCAGCGGCGGGACGCCGCCCTCTTCGTTTCCTACCGGCCCTCTGCCCTCCGCCGGGCTTCCGTATGCGACCGCATTGCCCACACCGACAACCGCCACGATGCCCCGTGAGTGGGATGTGCAATCCCTGCAGAGCGATGGCGTCGGGTCGTCTGCGGGGACGTCGCTCCAGACGAACGGCAGCCTCCCGCAAGGGACATCGGTGGATGTGCTGAGGGAGCTCGTCAAGAAGAGGATCATCACCCTGACTTATCTGCGGAACGTCCACGAAGGGTGCGTCGCCCATGCTGTCCCGTTTTGAATGTTCGCCGACCAGCCTGCCCCGCCAGACGGAGCCACTGGTTCCACACTATCATGATTACACGCACGGAGCTGGACAGGACGTTCCCCAATGCCGCCATGAAGCAGCGGTGAGTGCCCTCGATCCTCCCATGAACATGCGCCGGACAACCCTAGCCCAGGACATACCGATTCGCCGTCCTCGGCATGGCATTGGCGAACCAGTTCGATGTAAAGGAGCCGCAAGATCTCCTTCGGGGGCTCTCGAATGTATTGTCGGAGTACGAGCTGTTGAAGGAGGATAGTGACAAACCGAAGATCGTACGTCCTTCATGATACAGTGAGCCGCCTCGCGCTCATCCTCTCCTTCTACAGCGATTATTCCGAGGCGCAAAGGGCTCAAAGCGGCCCATCGGAGCCGCAGACTACGCACTCTCCTCGACAGACCCATCCGAGGCGTATATGTCTCTGCCCCACGTTGTGCGTCCTCCATTCACTGCGAACGCGATACATGACTATATGCGCGCCGACAGCCCTTCCCGCTCGACTACCACCAAACGCTCCTCTCCCTCCTCGACGTCCTCTCCGAACTGTACAACAAGATCTCCAAAATCCTCGGCCCCTCACCATTCTCCGGCCAGAACATGATGGGACCGCTCGGACTGCTCTCGCCGCACCCCGGCGTGTCGTACCTGTTCTCTGGCGCCGAATCTGCCTCCGTCGCTGAAAGCGACGGCAGCCTGTGGGGCATCGCGCACGCGACCATGTTGGGGTCTGCAGGCGGCGGCAGCTCGATATACAGCGGTGGTCCCGGAAGCCCGCCGCCGAGCTGGACGTCTTCACTAGGCGACACGGTCAGGCAGATCGACAACAGACTCAAGGTGCGCCTGTCGTCATCATTCTTCTCGTGTTTGGATCTAACTCATCTGTCACTATCTGGCTTCGCTGTCGCAGAAATTGATTGCCCTCCTACTA
Source organism: Daedaleopsis sinensis (assembly GCA_033807695.1). Lineage (NCBI taxonomy): Eukaryota > Fungi > Basidiomycota > Agaricomycetes > Polyporales > Polyporaceae > Daedaleopsis > Daedaleopsis sinensis. Next base: position 1,164,127 of record CM066301.1, read on the forward strand.
AAGGAGCTCGACGACTGTGCGCGCGCTGGGATCAAGGACGAACTCGCATCATTGGATCCTCTCCTTCGACATGTATCTGGCGCGGATGAGCACAGGGACACGTTGGAGTTCGATTGATATCTTGCTGGAGCCATTGGACTGCGTATAACTTTATAGTGCTATGTAATAGTGTATAATGCTGTATTATCTAGTAGTATTGCTCTGTCCCCGCAGCGCAGACGGCGGGACACCTGGACACGCAATACCATATCAGATTCCTGCCTTGACTTTCAAGCCCTTGCCAGCTGCTTCGAGCATCCCTTTGAGCCTGTTTCCGGCTCGGCATACTAATTGCGCAACGCATAACAGGTACCACGAAAGGCTACTCACTTTGGCATACGGCTTTAGACAAAGCTAACGAGAGCTCTCAAGAGTCGCCGAAGCCCATGTATGGGAGCACAAAGGGAAGAACACGTTGAGGCGATGATAGGGAAGAGTTCCAGATTCCAGAAGCTCATTGTGGTCGCCAGCGCCGGTTGTCGAACAATCAACAGGATCCGGTGTCCCCGCGCTAAACAGGCGCCCGTCTTCCTGAGACCTTTGTTCTTGCTTCTTCTGTCGGAGGCGCCCACTTTCTAAACCATCTTTTGGAGTGTTTTCTGAGAAGATATGTTGATAGGCCTATCTACTGTCTACAGAGGGCACGGTAGCTACAATAGTACTCAGAAACAACTCTTACACCCCCGAATTGGCACAAATAGAGAGATGTTTACAACGGGAATCGAACGCCCGGCGCGCGGCACAGCGGCGCTTCTGCGTTCCGTGGACAGCTGGTGTGAAATTCGTCCATAAACTTCCCGTCTACGGTAGCCCGCGGGTGGTAAAGTACATCAAGCCTGAAGGTAAGCGTAAAGCTGAGAAAAGTGAGCAAGCAGTAGGAGTGTCGTCCGAGCTGAGCTCAATGGGTCGGACGACGTGGAAGACGATGAGGACGACGGTCGACGTGGAGATGGAGGAGATCGAGTCATGATAAGGATTGATCGTGGTGCGGATGTGATTATAAACGATCACGCGATTCGAGCGGAGCTTGAAGTCACAGGTATATAACGACCCTGGGGTCACGTCGGGGCCCCCTCTTGCTCCCCCAACTGCATTTTCCCACGGTTGTTATTTTCCTTGTCGGCCTCTGACTATCACCATGTCTTTCGCTCTCCCCACCCGTCAGGTCACCTTCGGCCGTTCTGCTCACGTCCCGACCCAGACCCAGCAGTATCAGCAGGGTCAACCCCAACCGTACGCGCAGTCGCAGCAACCCCAGACCGCAAATGGTCTCGCGCTCCCCTACCCCTCCAATCCCTACCTCCCCGGTCCTACCGGACTTGCACTTCCTGGCCCGGGACCTACCTACCAGCCACAACAACAGGCACAGGTCGCGCAACCTGCCCATCCACAGCAGTCGCAGTCCCAGATTCAATCTCAGTCACCCACCGCAGTCGGTGCCACCCAGTCCAGCGTTGCTGGACCATCTTCACCCGTCCCCGCTACCCCCGCGCCTCTTACACTCGAGCAGCAACACATCACTGCTGTCGAGGGCATCGTACCCACCCTCCAGAACATCGTCGCGACAGTCAACCTCGACTGTCGGCTGGACCTGAAGACCATCGCGCTGCACGCGAGGAATGCAGAGTACAATCCTAAGGTTGGTACATTATGCTCCTGATGAAATAGCCGTCGGACTTCCCTCCGTCGTGCTTCTTCTAGCGTTTCGCCGCAGTCATCATGCGTATCCGCGACCCGAAGACGACCGCGCTCATATTCGCGTCGGGGAAGATGGTCGTCACCGGCGCCAAGTCTGAGGACGACTCGCGACTGGCGTCTCGCAAGCACGCGCGAATCGTGCAGAAGCTTGGCTTCGACGCCAAGTTCTCTGAGTTCAAGATTCAGAACATCGTCGGCTCGTGTGATGTCAAATTCCCCATCCGCCTGGAAGGCCTGGCGTACAGCCACGGTCAATTCAGCTCTTATGAGCCTGAGGTGAGTCGTTTGCTGTCTGTCGTTCATGGTCCGTCGTCGCTGACGATTTTTTTAGCTATTCCCCGGTCTGATCTACCGCATGATCAAGCCAAAGGTAGTGCTGCTCATTTTCGTGTCTGGCAAGATAGTCTTGACCGGTGCAAAGGTAACGTACCCTCTTCCTCGCTCGCTCTTCCTTCTCTCCGTCAGGAGAAAACCAATCCCCGGAAGCAGCATGCGTGTTTACTGACGTTGCATTGCCGCTGGTCGTCCAGGTCCGTGAAGAAATCTACACTGCATTCAATACGATCTACACGGTACTTGTGGAATTCCGCAAACCGTGATCGTACCCAACGTCGCGGACGTTGGTGCGCCCCTATCCCGCCACCCGTTGTTTGTCTGGAAGTTTACGTTGCCCAAGGGTGCAACCGGTTGTGGGCTGGCGATAGGGGTCGGGGCGCAACTGTAGAAAATCACGGACAGGTCCTGGCAAGGCTGCAGCGTGTACCACCCCCTCACATTCTCTCCTCCGCACACTAGCATATGACCCTCATACTCACGTACATAGTGCCCGTTTATTGACTTTCCGTGTAGCAATCTGTACCTATACATCATCCCATACATCATTTCTCATCGACTCAATACAAAATATCATTATACGCTTTGCTTCACCCCGTGTGTCGTTGTCCGTCAGTTCCGACTTCAGCTCACCCACATTCAATCGCGTCGTTTGCTTCACTCGTTCGACTCGCCTTGAGGGCAGTTCTCAGCGATAGACGACAAAGCTGGACAGCGGAGCAGCATCGATCGCGGGTTTTCGCAGTGCAGCGATCGGGCCGGATCGAGACAACGCTTTTTCAGAGAGAAATCCTGCGAAATCATGTCCGAGTCACAGTTCTGCCTCCGAGTCCCTGTAGCTGGCGTCCATCGCTCATCTCTTAGACTTCTACCACCATGTCTGCTGAACCAGCACAAACAACCTCCACTGTCCCGCCACACCCCGAGCAGCAGGCAGACACATCGGCCGTCAACCCCGCGACGACCGACGCACACGGGCAGGTCGTCACCCCATGGGATGTCCAGGGCGGGGTCTCGGAGGACGGGAAGCAGCTCGCGATCGACTACGACAAGCTCATCGACCAGTTCGGGACGCGGAGAGTCGACGCTGCCCTCCTCGAGCGGTTCGAGCGACTCACGGGGCACGCGCCGCATGTGTTCCTCAGGCGGGGGATGTTCTTCTCGCATCGAGACTTGGACAAGATCCTGGACCGGTATGAACAGGGCAAGCCGTTCTTCCTGTACACAGGACGGGGGCCAAGCAGCGACAGCATGCACCTGGGGCACATGGTCCCGTTCGTCTTCACCAAGTGAGTGCTCATATACATGCCCTAGGAGGCCGCGGGGGCGTGCGCTGAGGAGACGGGAGGAAGGTGGCTGCAGGAGGTGTTCGACGTGCCGCTGGTCGTGCAGTTAACGGACGATGAGAAGTTCCTGTTCAAGCACGAGCTCAAGGTCGAGCAGACCTACGAGTTCGCGAAGCGGAACGCGCGGGACATCATCGCGGTGGGATTCAAGCTCGAGAAGACGTTCATCTTCAGCGATTACGACTTTGTCGGAGGGGCCTTCTACCGCAATGTGTCCAAAATCTCGCGGCAGATCACCATCAACCAGGCCAAGGCGACGTTTGGTTTCAACGATTCGTGAGTCTTGCTCCCTGTGTGTTAGTTCTTTCGCCGTTTTCGTTACGCTCGACGAGGAAGTCTCTGTCGTTCCATGAACTCCCGTTTGACATTTTATGCGTGCAGAGACAACATCGGGAAGATCCACTTCGCGTCCATCCAGGCCGCGCCCTCCTTCTCCAACTCCTTCCCGCAGATCTTCGGCACACAGTCCAACATCCCCTGCCTCATCCCCTGTGCGATCGACCAGGACCCGTACTTCCGCCTCACGCGCGACGTCGCCGCGAAGCTCAAGTACCAGAAGCCCGCGCTCATCCACGCCAAGTTCTTCCCCGCGCTGCAGGGCCCGCAGACGAAGATGAGCGCGTCGGATGCGAACTCGAGCATATACATGAACGACACCCCCGCGCAGATCAAGAACAAGGTCAACAAGCACGGCTTCTCCGGCGGGCAGGAGACGGTCGAGGAGCACAGGCGGCTGGGGGGCAACCCTGATGTGGATGTTGCGTATCAGTATCTCGGTTTCTTCTTGGATGACGACGAGGAGTGGAAGAAGATGGGCGAGGTACGTCTTTTGGCTCATTTCGCGAAGGAGAGCTGGGATGCTAAGAGTGTCATGTGGGATGCAGGAGTACCGCGCGGGACGTTTGCTCACGGGTGAGTTGAAGGCGCAATGCATCAAGGTGTTGCAGGACTTCGTGAAGGGATTCCAGGATGTACGTACGCTGATCATCTCCTCGTGTTTCGCTGCTCACCCGGCGTGTGTCCTAGTCGAAAGCGAAGGTCACAGAGGAAGATATCAAAGCGTTCATGGATGGCAGTCGCCAAATTACCCCCACGTTCGGGAAGAGCAAAGCCGCGCAGCTACCTGCGGAAGGCGCACCAGCGACACCAGCAGCCGCACCGCAGTAACCGTCCATTGGGAACTCGGGAAGCGAGGGATATCGAAGAAATAATCTAACATGTTGTAGACCTAGACCATGTACGAATCGGGGCGGTTGTATGCTAGGTGTATTATCGACCAGCATGTGTGTGCAAACACAACCAGCATGATCCGGTGTCGACCTCACGTTTCGTGCGCCTTCTGCCACACCCGCCCTGGCAGCCCCAGCAGCCCGCCCCGCCGGCACGCCTCCTCCAGCACCTCGACGTTCACGTCGACGCCCATCGCCCCGGTGATCTCGACCGCGACGCCTCGGGGGCGCGACGGGTCGAAGGTGACCCCAATCTCGACGAGCCCGGAGATGGGCGGCCGCTCGGGGGTGGTCAGCGTGATGCGCGCGCGGCGCGAGGGCCCCAGGTCGACCGTGTCCGTGTCTGCGAACGGGTTGTCGGGCGGCGGCGGCTGGGGGAGGTGGATGTTGACCGGGATGCTGCGCGGCTGGAGCGTCCCTGCGCGATGCGATCACTGTCAGCGTGCGCACCAAGGCTGCACTTCCCCCCGGCCGGGGACTCGGGCGCGGTGAGGAGGTGCGTGAGCTCTCACCTTTCAGGACTGCGTAGAGGTCGTCGTCGGTGACGGCGACTTCGTCCGGCTCCGGCGGCGCTGTGCTTGCTTGCAGGCCCTCTGGGACCCATTGGCAGCTGCCCAGGATCTCGTTCAGCCAGCACTGGTCGCGCACGATCTGACGGGGTTTGTGAGCGCGCCCGCCACGGGACTGTCTCTAGATGGAAACCTACCTCGAGGATGCTCCACACTTCCTTCAACGTGCGGACCGGGATGGTCTCCAGCACGAAACCGGGCTCATCCGGGGTGCTCAGACGAAGTTGGAGTGGGGGGTGTATCGAAGTCGGAGAGGTCTACACTCGACATCAGCCTGCGACTTGGGTATGGCGTGCATATGGTCGGTACCACTCACGTAGACCGCAGTATACCGCTCGGGGGAGATATGTGTCTGCACGTTGAACTATCGCCGTGAGGCACTCAGCACCTGGCTCAGCGCACTTGGCATACCAGAGAGCACACTCACCAGCATGTCCACCCAGCTCCCGCTCCCGAAGGACATCATCGGCATCTCGGGCATGCTCTCCGCCCCGAACGGGTTCAGCACGTACTCGATCTCGCGCATCCGGCTCTGGCTCATCACCACCCCGGGGTACTTGCCGCCCTCGGTGAAGTCGAGGATCCAGCTGTACTGCTGGCCCTGCAGCGCCTGCACCTCGCGCGCGCCGGGGAAGATGAAGTCGACGCGGTCGGCGTCGGGCACGATCGAGTACGCCGGCCGCGGGTCGATCTCGGGCAGTGAGGGCGGGGACGTCGGGGAGAGGACGACGGTGGCGAAGGTGATGCCCGGGAGGCGCGGGTGCGTCTTGAGCGAGGCGCGGATGTGCTGCAGCGGGACGTCGAGCGTCGGGAGGTGCGGCAGGGCGGGCGGGGAGGTGCGCGGGGCGGTGTGCAGGAGCTTGAGGTATGCGAGCGGGGAGAGGTAGGTCAGGAAGGATATGGACGGGGTGGTGAGGTACGGGAGGGGGAGGGCGTGCGCGCGGAGGAGGAAGACGTCGAGGGGCGGGACGGACGTGCCTCTTTCTGATCTAGGAGCATACATAGTCAGTACGGGCCAGTCTGATGATCGTGAGAGTAGCGACGCACTGCAAGACGGCCTTTGCTTCCTTGCTTGCCAGAGCCTCGATCTCGAGCGACATCCTGTCGATGACCGTGAACCATCGGAGACCACCGTCGCCCTCGCTCAGTGCGAGGTTGTCCAGCTTCATGAGATAGGAGAAGTAGTTGGACAGTAACATGCCCAGCCTCGCGGCCTCGACGCTATCCCGTTCGGGGTCGTCCTTTTGCACTTCCTTGAGGAAGGCGCGGATCGCGTCCGCGAGAAACCCGTCCATGGACACTGAGTTGCCTGAAGACGAGTCCGCCGTGCTGTTCGGGATAGCGTACGCGGTTTTGAGGGTCGCTACGTCAATAGAGGGGTTGGCTATGTCGGTGCGATCGACGACAAAGTCGATGTCTACGACGAGCACTTTGCCGCCGAGCACGACGGTGATCCGGCCATCTCGCTCGGGTTCGTTGAAGGCCTCCATGCCCGCAGACGTGCCCCATTCGAGGAGTCGCTTCAGGAACCACTCGATGATCTGTGGTCTCTCGATAGGAATATCCTCGCCGAAAGTGATACCTATCCGCTTTCGGAGAGAAGTGACGATATGTTGCGCGTTCTGTTCAGACTACATAGTATGAGCGTAAGTATTGTGAGCTGATCAAGATGACGTTCCCGTACCTGCTGCACTGTATGGAATATGGATGCATGCTGTCTGTATAAGGACAGCAGCTTAGGGTTCGAGAGAGGTAGCGAGAGATGCGCGTTGAGAGAGAGAGCGGCTTGATGAGTGGTCTCTATGATACGTTGCAAAGCGGAAGCAGTGTCCTCAGGTGAAGACGCAAACGGATGTAGACCGGGTGACGAGAGGACTTCGGGGGACGTGAATGGCTGGAGCGAGGAGAGGATTGTTGGGGGCAGAGTAGTCTTCGTCGACGCGTCTGTGGATGGCCCCGAGATAGACATCGTTCACTACGCTGTTTTTGAACAGTGTTAACGTCGATATGCCTACTCAGTAAGAAGAGTGAAGAGCGAGATAGTTATATTATCAGGTATAAGTCAAGAAGATAGACAGGTACAACGCACGCTAGATATTTCCTCGCAGTCAGGTTGAGTTCCGTATACAGAGATTCCCAAAGTGGTTCTCACCAGGCAAAAGCCTACGGACGAGTGTTCTCGTACAGGTATTACGAAGTTTTAGCCAGAGCTTTCTAAGAAAACTCCGACTTTCTGCTCGAATCTCGCAGCACCTCGTTGATGTGAGCTCGCGACGGAGTACTTAGTGCGCAGTAGAGGGGCCGTGCACGTGGGTCTAGTAGAGTCTGTCAAAAATCGCATCAGTATGCGGTAGTCCCAGCTATAGACGTGATCGAGGGTCTCACCTGCGCTTGCAAGGGCTTACCTGGGCACTCGGAGGATTGAATTCGGATGGTTCTGAGCTGGTTCTGATGCGACTGCCTGCTAGTAGTAGTAGTGATAGTCACAGTCGTAGTCGTCGTAGTAGTAGTTATAATACCGTGACGCAAACTCTAACTTGTACGCGTGCATACTACGTAGATAGCGCCGGGCGCAAAACACCGCGCGCGTCTCCCCTCCCATGATGGAATCTTCCCCAAGAGGCTCGAGCTCAAGTTGAAGCTTAGCTTCAACTACTGAGTCTTTTATTTCGTCACTCTCTGCGAGATTTCCTGCTCGTCTATGCCAACATCTTGTGATCTGATCTCATGTGTCTAGCTTTTTCCGCGATGCCTCCGTGCTGAGATCTGCGCATGCACGACAAGTCTACTTCCCAATGTCTTAAGCTCCTACTACTAACAAGCACGTCATAGCTAAGTGTCTACATTCTCTCCAGGTGTCTTGTGTTAGCGTCCACAAGCTATTACTGAGAACAAATTGATATCGCGAGCAGTCGTCTTGGTATTCCAATCTCCGTGTCATGAGAGTCCAACATATCAGTGGCAGACGACTTGCATAGACTCGCCCTCGGCATGCATGAGTACTTATCAACAAGATGATGGTGCGGGCGCCGTGCGGATGATGACTCTCAGCTTTCATGTAGAGCTTGAAATGTCCGTCGCATGCTTCTGCTATCATCGCTATTCGCTAGAGCGTTACCGTAGCGAGCGCTCACAGACGTGGGATCCGGACATAAGTACTCCTCCGGATTATTTGCAGGGAGCTCGACCTATCGTGACTGTTCCCTTTTGCCGTTGTGTGGCTCGGCACTGGACTTCAAGCTTCACTAGTCACTGCCATATCGTGATCAAAATGCAATGCAAAGGGACTCGTAAAGTATCCGCCCTGGAAACAGTCTACTCAGGAGTCCCGATCAAGACATTTCAGTCTACTCCGAGCACTGATCAAGACATTTCAACCTATTGCCGATAGACGTTTCTCGGGTACGTATATGCAACGATGTTCACTAGTACATACTAGTACATGCCAATGGAATGGATTCCTCACGTTTCCTACCTGCAGTTATGCGGCACCATCATCATGACAAGACAATTAGACCGCCCACCCTTGGAGAACGCAGGTTCACCCCTTGCTCACATCGCGGAGCAGTCGTAGCCAAGGCGTCGCCAGTGCGTTTGACAACGTTCAACCCATCACGGCAGCAGGCGGGTAACAAGTCACAATGCTCTTTCTTAACTACGGTCGGCCGGTCCGCCTTGAAACGTCATCTCGCCAGAGACTCATCACGAGTCGAGTCCAAGAACGCAGTCCGCTCATCCCGACCGACTCGGAGCGGCACGTCTTCGCGCGGGCCTGCCGCGGTGCCTGGCACGGTCATCGTATAAAGTCCACCTCTGCCTCCTTCCGACGCACAGTACGCACCCCCCCCCCCCCGCCCCGACTCAACTCTGATGTTCGCCACCAACCTCGTCGCTCTTGCCATCGTCGGCCAGATAGTTGCCGTCGTCAATGGTAGTCCTGATGTTCCCAACGAGCTCTTCTCCCCGCTAGTGGTGCAGAAGGTCCTGAAGACCGCGTTGGAGTTCCACGACCACAGCCCACCACAGTACCCGCAACTGACCGACCGCGTCAAGGGCGAGTGGCAATGGTTCGGCGCCGATGGGTGGACTACGGGGTTTTTCCCTGCTACCCTGTACGCGATGTACGAGCGGACGAAGCTGTGCCACAACCCGGACGCGGCCGGGGATGCGAATCAGTGGCTTCAACTGGGGCGCACCTGGGCGACGGGCGAGATTCCTCTCGAGAAGCACAATGGTGTCGGCCACGACGTTGGCTTCCTCAGCTTCCCGTTCATGGACGAGCTCAACGTGTTTGTACTGCTGTCATCCCGCGTATCCTTGGCCTCGCTGATGCGAACTTTGTTATCAGGAACTCTCGTAATGAGACAGCAATACAGGCCGTTAACGCTTTCGCCGCCGACCTCGCTGCGCGTTTCAACCCAACAGTGGGGTGCACTCGCAGCTGGGACGCGAGCGACCCCACCGACTTCCAGGTACCGCCACAGAGCGACCTAAATCGCGCCTCGGTGTACTAACGCAGATGTTGCGCCTTAGGTGATCATCGACAATATGATGAACCTCGAGGTGTGCACATACTCCGGCCGCCGCATGCGCCTGTCCTAGACCGCTCACGCCCATGTCTGCCAGGTCTTCTTTGCCTCCGCGAAGCTCACCGGGAACCAAACGCTGATAGATATGGCCATCTCGCATGCGGATAAGACAATGCTCAACCACATCCGTCCAGACGGTCTGTCCTTCCGCATTCAAAGTGCCTCCGCCCGTTCTCACGCGTTCGAAAAGGCTCTTCGTACCACGTGGTCGACTACAACTCGACGACGGGTGCCGTTATCCGCCAACGGACCTCCCAGGGCTACGCGGACAACAGGTAGGCCTTCTCTTTTCTATTCATATCCGTCCGCTCGTCATCTGATCCGCCCGCGCTACGCCAGCACATGGAGCCGTGGTCAGGCCTGGGGAATATACGGCTTCGCCAACAGTGAGTGTTCGCCAGAGCGAGGTTCGCACATCCAGACTCCGAAGAGGGCTAACGTCGGCGTGTAGTGCACAAGCACACGAACAAGCTCGCATACCTGCAGACCGCGCGCCGGATGGCCAAGTACTTCATCACGCACATCCCGTCTGATGGGATCGTCCCCTGGGACTTCAACGCGCCGCTCGTGCCCGCGCCGCGGCCGGCGGATACCTCTGCCGCGACGCTCGCGGTGAACGGCCTGCTGCTGCTCGCGGACCGGGAAAAGGCGGTCTTGAACTTCACGGGGTCCGCATATTACGAGGCGACGGCGCAGAAGGTCAGTCTGGGACCTGCAGACGCGGAACATACGCTCATGCACGAGCTCACACAGATCTTGGCCGACACGACGAAGTTCGCGTGGGCGCCCTCGTGGGAGAGCCTGCTGTCGAACGGGACGGTGAATAAACCTGCGGGGAACAGTCTCACTGGGATCGTCTACGGTACGTTCTTCGAGGCCATCCTGTGTTCATCAATAGCGTCGTACTTATGCATGGACGGTGTGCAGGTGACTACTACTTCATCAAGGCCGGGAACGAGTTTGTTTCGCGGCATTTTACGAGTTGCTAGCTATGATGTTTTACCACAGCCTCGCTGCGTGGAGGCACCGATCCTCTTGATTATTATTGACTTGACTGCGAAAGTGTCGGCGATCCTGATTCAGGTAAAGAATAGCAGGCATTACACCACCGTGGTTGATCCTGTCCTCTTCACGCGCATGGGCCCGTAAAAGCGAGGTTTGTTTGACAAGCAAGTCAAGACCTCGCTCCCAGTGTTGCGCATGGTCATAAACGCGCTGGCGGCCTGCGAGTCCGCCGTCGTCTTGCGACCTCCGTGACGTCGCTCTGCGAGGACGAATCTCCCAATCTCAATGCTTACGACGTCTGGTGTGCAGGCCCATTGCGGAAGACATAGTACGGAGACTAGGGAGACGAGAACACAATGATGGACGCGTAGTGGCGGTGAGCCCTCTCCACCTATGTAGTATGCCACTGTCAGCTCTCGTGGCTCAAAGATCTATGTAGATAGAATCCCGACAATGCTTTACTCTCGAGTTCGAACTCGCTAGAAGGCGCTGGAGAGGTCGACTGGGACGCCCGATTCTGCCGTGTCACTATTTAGTATCGCATGCTGCGGGGCTCTATAACCCAGTAGGCTTGTTCCTGCTCCCCCAAAGCGGCGTAGGAGGTGCGGGCTGACTATAGTAGGAGCCCCAGGGCTTGACACTGGCGACCCGGGGCAATTCGGATTCCCCGGGTGTTGTGACAGCCCCGGTCGCTTCGGATTCCCCGGGTGTTGTTGTGACAGCCATGGCAACTCGAAGACCGAGCAGGGAGCGCAGAACGTCGCCAGCATGAGGCATGTTCCCGAGGACAATCTTGTCGATGGCATCTGGCAAGGACCGTTGCACGGTGGGATTAGGGTAGTGTTGCGAAAGATATGAGACCGCATGCTCGCGTAGAGGGGGATACCTAGTCGAGAGCCACCAACGCCCCGTTAATATACATTCATACGCATCGCTGAGCAGAACATACCGCGCGAAGAAACTCGAGAAAGCCTCTTCGACGATATTCTTAGGTGTCAGGTGCGAAACGATTTCCTTGTAGGCCAAATCTTGCAGCTCCTTGATGCCGTACTGTTAGAAGTTGGAGTCGTAATAAGACGCCGACCACTTGACGCACACTGACCGGCAGCAGCAGCGACTTACTGATTCTGCTAGGCGGTACATAGACTTCGGAGAGCACGCGGGGGCTGCGTTGTCGAATGTGGTGAGCAGTGCGAATTTTCTCTTGGTGGCACCTTCAGAGCTGAGAGGAAGGAAGTTGATCTTGCCGGTGTAGAGATAGAAGATGCATGCTTTCAAGCTGCCACCATGATCAACTTAAATGTTGACACTGCAGCGATTGCCACTAGTACTCACGTTCGATGAGCGATGCTAGGAATGAGTATCTGGTAGCGCTTCTCCTGATGGGTAGGCTTCTCCGGAGCTAGATGGGGCACATTTGCAGTATCTTCACTAGCGTCGCTCGCCTTCCCTTTTGACGAGGAACCGCCGGCAGAGGAAGAACCCGCGATGCTGGTGCCCCGGGCGCTGCCGTCGGCTTCCTCGAACTCGTCGAGGTCGCTGTCCATCTCGTAGTCGTACTCCGACTCGAGTGCGCACTGACGAATGGGAGACGCATCGTCCAAATCCTGCGTGCTTTCGGAGAACCCGGAGGTTAGGACTGATTATAGCATGAGTGAGATCGTGTACAAAAGAAGTACATGTGCGGCGGACAGTATCACTCACGCTTTGAGAAATGGTCGGTGTCTCTGAGGATGGAGCCGATGGCGACGATGGGTTGAGGCTTGTCAATTCTGACAGAGCCGTCGGGGAAGATTGTTCGTCGACTGAAGGAGTAGAGATGTACATCGCGGAACTCCCGAGGCTCCAGCGATTCTTTCAGAGCCCTCTCCGCAGCTGTCAAAGCGGCTGAATTGGAAGGTATCGGAGATGTGAAATCGGTAACCGCGGCCATCAAAGCGGCGCCCCAGGACGAAGTTCGAGGAGGAGTTGCTTTGGGAGAGTCCATATCTATCGCGAGCGCACTCAACACAGCGAACCTGGCTCCGTACTTATATATGAGGGTTGGGTGAGCGTTCGTCAGCAGACTCGAGGCCGACACGCACCGAGTGTTCATGTTCTGTGCTGCGGTAGTGAGCACCACGAGACGCATTGCATCGAAGTTCGGACGTGTTTTTGACCACGAGCTGCAGGCCTGTAAGCTGCTGTTACGTACAAGAAGATACTTAGATAGCGCAGCACGCTGAAGCATCTCTAAGCTTCATGCATTTATGCACGATGCACTGTGTCCTCGGAAATGGGACGACATAGTTAAGTTCACGGGAATTGCCGGGACTCCCTCTATTGTGGCGACCGTCGTTTCAAAAGAAAAAGTCGAATCCCAGTACAATCGAAGATCCTCTGAGCAGCACTGAGAGTGAGATGCATGAGTCAATTACAGCATGATCAATGAACAGAAAGAAGTACACAATAGAAGTAAGGATGAAGTGGTTGGAAGTAGTAAGAGCAAACTTCAAGCAGGATACCCAACCCATTCCAGCGCGAGACTTTGACTAGCCAGAACGCGTTGGCAGAAAGCAGAGGCGCAGAGACGAGCTGTCAATGCATCAAGTCGCGTATTGCTCCCACAAGTACGAAACACTCACATCACGTTCCTCTCGCGGAGCCAGAAGCCGTCGAGAAGTCGAATACAGAGGCACTTGTGGCTGGAGAGAAAGAGCCAAAGGTGATCGCACCGGAACCTCGGGCGTCCTGCGATGCGTTCATCGCATACGCGAGTCGCCGAGCAGACAACGCACTACCCCTCGGCGACGGCGACGGCCCGCGTGGTCTACGGGGCGGGGACGCGAGGCTGTCGATCGGCCATCCAAACGATCGCGCCACTCCGCGCGGACTGGACTTGGGGGTGGCCTGCGTGGCTTCCGCGCCCTCTGGCGAGGCGAGCCATCGCTGAGGTTTCCCGGGCTCGACTTTCTGGAGCTGGAGCAGAGCTTCCAGAGTGGGCGCAGAGTCGGGGTACTCGCCCCGGACGAGTCCTGGGATGATGCGGCGGAGAGAGTCTTGCACGGCCGGGCTCCCGTAGAACAGTCGGATGACGCCGATTGCGCGACCGTGCAGGACGTCGTATCTTGCGCACAGTTTACTTAGTGAGCGCTTTGGTCGCGCTCATGAAAGTGACCGACATACCGGCAGAAGAAACTGGAGAAGGCTTCCTGGACGACATTGTCTGCAGACAGCCGCTGCATGATCGCGTTGAGAGCGCGTTCTTGGAGCTCCTTCATCACGTACTGCGTGCCATGAAAGTTTTATTGAAGTAAGCCTATGAAATGCAACAGGTACATAATTGATTGACGAACCGCATCCGCAAGCCGATAGAGGGACTTCGGCGAGCAAGCAGGATGGCCGAGAGACTGCGCTGTGCGCACTTGAAGTTGCCGCTGCTCGAGACCCTGAGATCGTAGGGGCAGAAAGTTGACCTTGCCAGTGTACAAGAAGAACACAAGGGCACGCAACCTATGATCAACAGGGTCCGGTGAGCCTCGCGATAGAGACCCATTGTGTACACTCACGTCCGGTGCGCCATGTTGGGGATGACGATCTTTCGACAGCAGCTATCAATCGGAGGCTCAGCAGGACGGGTTCCGTCTGGTACATTCGAAAGAGGACTGGCGTCGTCGTCGAGATCACTGTCGGAGTCGTAGTCGTACTCGGATTCTTGCGCGGATTGTCGAATCTTTGGATCTTCGTTGTCACCACTCAAGGTACGGGATTCAGAGAATCCTGAGTCCAGAACTGCAAATCAATGAGTTAGGTGCCTATCAGTGACGGAAACAGCCAGATGGGAACTCACCATTTGCGAAGTATTCTGTCTCTTTCAAGACGGATCCTACAGCGAACAGAGGTAAGGGATGACCGATAGTGATGGTCCCGTCGGAATTGGTCAGCTTCTGCGAGAAAGCAAACAGACAGACATCTTGGAAAGTGCCCGGGCTCAGTGAGGCCACTAGAGCCTTCTCTAGGATCGTCAGTGGTTCACTCATGCCAAGAGGTGGGTAGTATGTCAGATAGAGTGAACTTGTCGGGCTCGCTTATGAGTTACCACGTCAGCAAAGCAGTATTCTCCTCGATGAGTACAATCACCGGGCAATAACCTTGACACAAATTGTCAACGACCCGTAACCCAGGCCGCTTTGTGCGGGTCTCGAGGCAAGGCCTTTCCTGCCAAACTCGTGGGTGTGCAACCCAAATGGTGAAGGGCGGCATAGGAATGGCGTTCCCGACCAAGCAGTCGTGCGAGACAATCCATGTGGTGGCCGACAACTGATCGTGCTTGATCCGGGCATGCACGGCCAACAGCTAGTCTCTGATACTGATAGTCCTCCACTGGTGTCCATCCCACGTGAGCGTAGAGTAGAATGAGCGCGTGGATAAGGATGCCAAAGCAGCGGCAAGCCTCTCGGTGGCACTCGTCACGCTCACACGCTCATCACTTGCTAGCCGTCCAGATGAAGTCGGATTGGCGAGACGAGTACAGGTCGTCACTGGTCTACAGAGGTCGGCACTTCCTCCGGCCTGCTTAAGTGCAAGAGGGATCGCTGGTGGTGGAACTGCCGCGGCGAATTTGAGTTCCTACAACAATAAGTGCATACGATGATTTTACCTCGTTCTTTACGGCGCGCGAATGAGAGCGCATTCACATTCACGTTCGCGGACGAGCTGCTTGTACCTGCGGGACACGAACCGTGATTGCAAAAAAAAAGAGGCAAGGCCAAGTTTCGGATCTGTACTTTTCCAGCGAGTCAAGAGGTCCCAGCCACAACCACGCAGCAAATAAAGGACTTTCAAAGTTCCCAAACTGAGGCCATTTCGAGTCGGAGACGGGGTGCGGTGCAGATTAAGAGGACACTGCGGTCGCGGCGCAGCGCAAGCAGCCACGGAATGCTGCGGTGCTGTGCTGGGGAGGCGCCCATGTCACGACACGCGTCTTTAACATGACCGCGCGCAAGTGGCCCGAGTGTGCTCATCGTTCCTCCTTCTTCTTCCATCACCCTCTATTCTCCCCTCCCAATCTCCAGCCATGGCATCCTCAGGACTTGGCACCGAAATTGTCAATGTTGTCAACAAGCTTCAAGACGTATTCTCCGCCGTCGGCACGTCCGCATCCCAAATAGACCTTCCGCAGATATGTGTACTCGGAAGTCAGAGTAGCGGGAAGAGTAGCGTGTTAGAGGTGCGTCGTCCTTACAATCAACTGAAATATTATCTGCTTAGCCAATCCCGATGTGTAGAATATCGTTGGGCGGGATTTTCTGCCTCGAGGAACGGGTATCGTGACCAGGCGACCGCTGGTGAGTGGCATACAATCAGTTTTGTGGCCCGTCCATACCCCCCACTTCCCATCGGACACATTCCATTCTGTCCGTAGCCATACACGATGAGCATCTTGAGTGCTCTCCGGATATCTTGCGACTGTGTCAGTGTGTGGTTTGATGAGCCGAGGTCAAGCACTAATATTTAGGGAGTAGCACGGGTATACTACTTGAGGCATATCCGTACCCATACCCGCGCAAACCCGTACCTGTGACTATATCGCAGACAGCCTGTCCCTTGCTGGTTACATTTCACATGCGGTATGTAACCAGCATGGGACTAAGGTGTATTGTTGAGTGCTATGCAAAACACATTTGGCCAATGAACCGAACGCGAACAGGATGTAACACCGTCGCCGGCATGCTGAATCCGCGCACGACTGTCCTGCATCAACACCCATAATCTGTTCTCCCACTGTCTTTCATAACCAGTCGACGTCTCATGTCTGACGCCAGAACATGCTCACACGCGAACGCTATAGGTTCTCCAACTAATCAACCGGAAATCCACTCAATCCCAGCCAAATGGCACTGGTATGTGACCTGATGTCGGAGGTGTGGACGCAGGCTTATCGAAAGTTAGCCAAACCTGAGGGCGAGGACTTGAAAGCCGGGAGCGACGCGAATGCAAACGCTGACGAATGGGGCGAGTTTTTGCATCTCCCTGGCCAGAAATTCTACGACTTCAATAAGATTCGAGAAGAAATCGCACGCGACACGGAAGCCAAGACTGGCAAGAACGCGGGCATCTCGCCTCTCCCGATCAACTTGCGCATCTTCTCTCCCAACGTCCTCACCCTTACGCTCGTAGATCTGCCCGGTCTCACCAAAGTACCAGTCGGAGATCAGCCCCGGGATATCGAGAAGCAGATCAGGGACATGTTGCTCAAGTATATCTCAAGGCCCGCGTGTATCATTCTCGCCGTCACAGCTGCAAACACCGATTTGGCCAACTCGGATGGCTTGAAGCTCGCGCGGGAGGTGGACCCAGAGGGTCAACGAACGATCGGTGTCTTGACCAAGGTTGATTTGATGTGCGTATGGTATTGTCCGACGACAATGAGAGCTCGCTAAACAATGGCTCTAGGGATGCCGGTACTGACGTTGTCGACATTCTGGCCGGTCGCGTCGTTCCCCTACGACTAGGCTATGTGCCAGTCGTCAACCGTGGTCAGCGTGATATCGACCACAACAAGTTGATCAGCGCTGCCTTGGAGGCTGAACGGAAATTCTTTGAGACTCATCCATCGTATTCGAACAAGGCGCAGTATTGCGGTACACCTTTCCTCGCCCGCAAGCTCAATGTGGTGCGTATATGTCCTCTGGGGACGGTGGCGAACCGTTCACGTTGCTCTCCAGATCCTTATGGCCCACATCCGGGCCACTTTGCCTGACATCAAAGCTCGTATCTCGCAACAACTGCAGAAATACAACGCAGAGCTGCAAACGCTCGGTGGCCCGATTGGCGAGAGCAGTTCTTCAAGCGTCGTCTTGTCCGTGATCACGGAGTTCTGCTCGGAGTTCCGAACAACAATCGACGGTGGTAACTCGAATGATTTGTCGTTGAACGAACTTTCTGGCGGTGCTCGTATCAGCTTCGTCTTCCATGAGTTGTTTAACAACGGGATCAAGACTATCGATCCGTTCGACCAAGTGAAGGACGGTGATATCCGCACTATTCTGTACAACTCCTCGGGTTCGACGCCTTCGCTCTTCGTCGGCACGCAGGCATTCGAGATTATCGTCAAACAGCAGATCCGGAGACTAGAGGATCCATCGTTGAAGTGTTGCCAACTGGTCTATGAGGAACTTATCCGCATTCTTGGACAGCTGCTCCAGAAGATTGTGAGTGCCCAGGTAACCTGCTCCTTGAGATCTTGCTCACTTCCTCTCAGCAAGCCTTTAGGCGGTTCCCTGCCCTTCGGGAGAGGTTCTATTCGGTGGTTGTAAACTTCTTTAAGACCTCTATGAACCCAACAACCAAGCTTGTCTCCGATATGGTTGCGTAAGTGTCTAGCACGCGTTCCAATATGGCACCGGTGGCTTACGGTGTGCCCTCAGCATGCAAGCTTGCTATGTCAACACGACACACCCTGACTTCCTCAACGGACATAAGGCTATGTCGATTGTTACCGAGCGGCTCAACGCCAACAAGCCTCAGCAGCAGATCGACTCGAAGACTGGCAAGGTGTCGGGCGCGCAGCTGAACAACAACCGCGATCTTGACGTGGACGTCAAGGAGGAACCGAGCTTCTTCGGATCCTTCTTTGCGAAGAACCAGCCAAAGAAGAAGGGCGTCGCGGTCATGGAAGCTGTGAGTCCGAGCGAGTCGGGGATGTGCAGCCAGAGCCGATATTGATTATGCCGTGTCAGCCTCCCCAAGTCATCAAGCCCCAGGCTGCGCTCAGCGAGCGTGAGACGCTGGAGACCGAGGTCATCAGTGCGTCTTTTGGTAACACGCCTCGTGTCTATACAAACTCACCGGCGGTTCTCGTCCCGTGCAGAGCTCCTCATCCACTCGTACTTCAACATCGTCAAGCGCGAGATGATCGATATGGTGCCCAAGGCCATCTCGCTCACGCTCGTGAACCACTCCAAGGAGAACCTCCAGCGCGAGCTCCTGCAGGAGCTGTACAAGCCCGAGGTGCTCGAAGACCTCCTCAAGGAGTCCGAGTTCGTCGTCACCCGCCGCAAGGAGGTGGTGTCGATGGTCCAGGCGCTCAACAAGGCCGAGGAGTACGTGCACACTTTCACTTGTTGTGTCATACCGATCATGTCTCATGTGTTTTCGCACCAGGATCGTGGCGAGCGTGTAAGCTCCACTTTCAAGGGCCGGCGTTGGCCAGGATTCGGCTCCGGAAGGCGGGCGCAGTCGGACGGACAGGTTTCCGGTGTGCTTTCGTGTTGCATATGCGTACTCTACAATACCCTCCTGTATACATTCCCCTTTGGCGTATCCTAGATGATGTCTTCTATCCCGGCACCCATCTGATGCTGGTGGGTGCGGTTGGCGGTGATGCGTCCGTTCCGTGTCGATGCAGAAAGGATCCGGAAGCAGATCCGCGGAGTTTATCGAGACGGACTTTCTCCAGGTGGGTCCCTCCTCCCCAATGCGCATGCGTTGCTCGGTTTGATGGTTGTTCACAATTGTCGCTACAGGGCTCTGCAGACGCCTGCGGATGTGCTGACGGATCCGGAGCGTTTTGTGCTTTGTGCTCGTCGGTGCCTGTCGTTCCGTGACAGGACCTAGTCTCGTAACCAGACGGTATAGGGAGGGCTCTCTGTTTGGGAGGCGGAGATCGAAAAACCCAAACACAGAACCGTCCTATAACGTCTGGTGAACTTCGTATAGATGGGTGGGGGTATCCCAAATATAGCGCTCGAGGAGGACTATGACGCAAGCGCTCTGAGGGGATACCCCCACCCCTCTATACGAAGTTCACCAGACGTATAGGAACTGTCCTGTGCTTGCGTTTTTCGCACTCCGATGCCCCTTTCGGACAGTTCCTATACGTCTGGTTACGAGACTAGACAGGACCA
Organism: Daedaleopsis sinensis; assembly: GCA_033807695.1. Lineage (NCBI taxonomy): Eukaryota > Fungi > Basidiomycota > Agaricomycetes > Polyporales > Polyporaceae > Daedaleopsis > Daedaleopsis sinensis. The sequence goes on from CM066301.1 coordinate 1,183,823, forward strand.
TGTCAAGTTGAGAGCTCGTTTGATAGTTGTTATGGCCTTTCCTGACCGGCACCTCAGATACTGCATCGGGACGAGCCGACGAGAAGAAGGCATGCGTCGCATGGGGAAATGTTCGTCGTGTCTGGACTTTGAGGATCTCGAATTCGACTATGGTGAGTCGGTGGGTGATTATGATTATGCCGCACGCGCGGTTTCATCCTGCAATAGCCCCTGGCTTCCTCGGCTTGCGACTCAGATGTCGCCGTTTGTTTGCCGCAAGGTCCGTCCTCAGACCCTCACGCTTCGAGCGCAACGGCTACAACTAGGATCGCAGCAAGCGACCACTGCCGTACAGGTCCTGGGAACGCAGACGAGCGGACGAGCGGACGAACAGGTTACAGCGGATGAGATCAAGGTGTGGCTCGCGTGCCACCTCGGGGGCACGAGCGTCCGTGTTCTCTGACCTGGGCCAGGTGAAACCCGGACCGGATGCTGGGTGCACGCCGCTCGTCTGCTGCCCTCGATGCGTGATGCGCGGTGTACTGGACTGCAGCCGATCAGTGAGTGACGGCCACGACCCACACCGGACGTTCTGAACGACACGATCACCGTGACGATGTCAGGTTCAAGTCAGGTGTGGCATGTCCTGGCAGGCATGCCCCGTTTGCTTCGAGTCTGCGTTGTTTGCACTGGCAGACAGCATGTCGGCTTGTCTGTCTCCAACGCGATCCTCAGCAGATACACAAGCGACAAGCAACGAGCAACGAGCAATGAGCAATGAGCATAGATAGGTGCAGATTACGGGAGGTTTCGAGTGCCACTGCTGCGCACGAAACGCCGTGCTTCCTCAGTCTGAGACTGGCAGAACCGAGCGGACCTCTTCAGCTCGTTGTAGTCCACAAATCTGCGGGCCGAGAATTTGCGCGGCTCGCGCCGCATACGAGTACAAGGACATGTGTAGTATGGAACTCGCTGCGGTTCTGCGATCGTCCTTGTACTTGCTCGCAATGGGCATCCTTGTATTGCGAATCCGAGGATCTTCCTGGTGTGGGCCGTGGCCCTAGAAGCTTGGAAGTGGACAATGGCAACGCGCTAGAAGATTATCAGGCTGGCGACGCCCGTAGGGTGTTTATAGGTATCGATACATGGCTTGTACGAGATGGTCATATGTGCATTCATAGTACGAGCGCGTATGTAATAACGTGGACATGGTCCCGGGGGAGTGATGGGTATGAAGTGAATTGCTAAGGACAAAGGACGCCAGGCGCGATATAAAGATAGAATTAAGCGTGGTAATGATGCGGTGGGGAGAGCTGATGCTACAGTGGGTGGATGTGTCTAGAGATGAATGCTGATGCTACAGTGTGTGCAATGGACGGAAGCGTGCGGTCATAGAATGGACGGAGAGCGGGGAACGTGAAGTGCTCGGACATGTGGAGACGTGGAAGCATGCAGGGCTTGTCCCGGCGGGCCATGGGATATGCGAACGAAGAATGCGGAACAGTGTGGATGCAGGGACGGGAGCAGCTGCGAACAGGCGGGGAACGCGACGGAGCGGCGAGGGATGGGAAGCGAAGAGACACCGGGCGTGAGAGGGGCGTAGGGTTTAGAGCGTCGCGTGCTCAGTCCTCGAGGAGGAAGTCCCAGTCGATGGCGACCTCGGGGCTGCGCTTCGAGCACCAGCCCAGGCCGAAGGCGCGCTTGCACACCTCACGGCAACGTGTTTCGGGCTCGCCGCGGTGGATGTCCCACATGCGGAATGTGACGGGGCCTGCGGTCTCGATGACCACCTCGTCCTCGTCCCAGGGCCCCGAGCCAACGTTGAGTGCGCCGCTTGCGGGGTACTTCTCGTTGTCGACTGCTTGCAGACGACCATCGGAGACATAGATCTCGGAAAAGCGGTATGCCGTGTGGTCTGACATGGAGATGACGGAGGGACGGCGGGATTGGGTGAGGCAGACGTTGCGCATGATGCGGTTCGTGAAGCCTGCGGAGAAAGAGACCTTCTTGCACGAGGAGGAGCGGTGGATGTGGCCCTTGAAGTCAGAAGGGAGCCAGATCGTAACCCCGGACGTCGTGGCGGAGTGGACCTCGAGCTTGAATTTGGTTGTCCGTGTGGGCGTGAATTTGCGACACTAAGCGAACAAGGGGTTAGCAGGTCGTCGAAATGAAGAGGAGACAGAGACATACCACTTTGATCTTCAAAGGAGCATCGGAGTCCGTCCCAACGTACATACTGAGGCGGTGGTCATACGGCTGATTGTGTGCGCGGTAGTGGGGGAGGAGGAGAGAGACGTCGACGGCACGGTCGTCGCTCTCGAGAGCAAAGTCGTATGGGGCTCGCTCGCCTGCGCCCTGGAACTTGACGCGATGAGAGCCGCAAGGCTGCTCAAGAAGAAGACTGTCTGTGCTCATGGGATATGACCCCTACCGAGATTGTGAGCTCGTCTTCTTATAGGGTGGCAAAACAGTGGTAGCGACTTACATGTGAGCAAATGGAGGAGGACATAATCGTTGGGCGTAATATAATGTCAGACCGAAGCGACCGGTGCGGAGGATAGATCAGTAACGGACTGATCTGTCACAGGAGGAGGGAGGTGGGGGGATCTGGTGGCCAGATGGGAGAACCGGGGTGTACTTAAGAGCACGGGGAGGGGTTGCATACTGCCTTGTCCCATATATGGCAATTGTTGTCTTAGCCGCATGAGCGCCTATGGCGCTTGAGTCTACGTTCCGTGTTTGGAAAACAAGGGGCTGTACGTTTTCCTTTTCGTCGCCGACCCTCCTCGAACCTGGCATCAGGCCCGCCCGCCATGGCGCAGTGTAACATCTCTCGTTGGTCCTTTCCCGCCTCTCGCCGATGCGCATCACTGATCTAGATACGTTTCCGATCAGACACTCAGCTCGGGATAGTATCTGAGTAACAAGTAAGTATGTCCTTCGAGTTCGTCGATATTCCGGATACGTTTACATCGATTGCCACCGCGTCCAGAACAATAGAACGCGTGTCAGCGCTCCATAGACTGCAAACCCACGCCATACCGTATGGCGCGTGCGTGGCCAGTCTTCGAGACGCTCTGCACAACGCTTCCGCAGCGCGGAGGACAAAAGAGATCCCACGATCGGTCGTGTGTGGTAAGCCAACAATGTATAACCCAAACTAACCAACAACAGATCTGCCTATGTTCCTTGACCCGGCGAGCATCCACATGACGGTCCCATTGCCTCTCCCGAGCGCTGTGCCGGTACTCCGTGTTGCCTGCTGGCAGCGGAGCAGTTGCATGCAAGCAGCACTGCACGGCGCGCGGTGTGTGGACCGTGGCCCGGAGTACCGAGACCGGATATACTGCGGCTAGCGCTGGCGCTCGAAACCTTCGTGCTCGTCCCGGGCGGGTGCCACCGGTGTTTGTTGCTCAGTGGCACCCTGACATGAGCGCTCCTCGACAGTATGCCAAACTGTCTGGTCGGACGGTAGACAAGACATCAATTTGGTTGCCGCTTCCCAAAGCTTCGCTGATGTTTTGTCCTCAGGACGCAAAACAGATCTAGATGGTAGTTATCTCCTTCCTGAGTCAGAGTGCACAGTTGAAGATCAATGCACGGAGTGCCTACTGCGATCAACGTTAAACCATACGAGTTTGCGGCGGCGGCGGCAAATGCGATGCACCAAGTATAAAGCACGGGGGTTACAAGAATGTGTTATGTACGGCCGGACTGTATCAGGCATGTGTTCCTGACGTCTGCGACAAAGACACCGTCACCCTCCAGTCGTTGCAGAGAACTCCTGACGGAGTACTTACACCTTTGTTTCAGTGACTGCTTTTCCGTATGGCCCGAACAAAGCATGTTCCAATGACGAGCTCGTTTTCCCTCAGACACTGGCGCCTCACGCTGTCCGACTGGCATCGGGCTCCAGTCCCAGCGTCCCGCCTCGTCCCGCCTCGTCCCGCCCCGTCCCGCCCCGTCCCGCCCTATCCCGCTGTACGCGTACATATCTTTGTCCCATCGGGGTCCGAGGTAGGAAAGTGTAGGAACACCAGAGAACACCAGACGGCCATGCGAACCTACCCGAGATCTGATCCCAGTAAGATACAGCGCACCCGACGTCTGGAAACTCGAATGATGCTTGAACTCAACAGCCTCCCGGTATCTCATCGCATTGCCGACGAGGGGCGGATCTGCGACGCTTTGGCGCCGCTCCCTGACGCTCCTCGGGTTACTTACTTATTTTGCCAAGCCCAGGACCGTCGTCTACCGTCGTCCAGACACCGGCCGCCTGAAAGTTGAAACGAGTGAGCATCCGTTATGCGTTAGAGTTGACGGCTGAAGCGGGTGATGCTGACGGTCTCTTCGGATGCTTCGGATTGTTGATGTGACTTCACGAGCCATGGTTTGAAGTTTCGGACGACCGGCCCCATGCGGGAGTGCCACTCGTGGTAGCGATAACACACGGAATTCCTGCAATGCTAGGAAAGCTTGAGAGATGTCAAGGATGTGTGCTGAAGGAGAGTATTGTGTGGTCGCAGGAAGAATGATAGCCTTCAGTGAAGTATGGTGTGTCCTGCTAGTACTCGAATTAAAATGTGAATCTGGAATGGAACGTCAACATACTACATGCATACGAACGTGCAGACATCTCCGCCGAAACACCTAGCATAGAGCTGCTTGAGAGGTCCAGGGTCTGGCCGGGTGGTGCTGTCCTTGCCTCCGATACCGCCGGCGAAATGTGCTGTGGCTATGATGTGACGCTAGAACGGGCAGTCTCGAACACCCGCTTGCACCCTTGGCCGACGGCGACATCCTGAACGTGGTTGAAGCTCAGTGCGCTCTGTGTACGGCGGGAGACCACGCACGACATCCGCCGCCGCCCTGAGACCGACCGGGAGCCGCATGCCGATTGATCCTCGACCGTTGGACGTTTGGCAGTCAAGATTCTATAGTATCATTGTCAAAGAGAGTATGATTATCATCAGCGAGGGACATGACGCGGCACGAGATATCGTGACCCGTAACTCCAATAGCGCACGTATGGCTGTTCATACGTTCATGCACTCTGGATGAGCGTCATGATGGCTTTGCCGGTCAATGAGACTCGTGCGGTCGCGCGACAGGATAGGACAGGCAGGATGAGGCTAAATGTCCTGGCCGATGCGGCATCACCATGCTTCGTGCGGGCGTGATGTAGGCGGGACCGTGACCGCAGATGCGTCGGCGGCTGGCATAACGCTGCGGCGAAGTCCACTGTCCGAGACCTCCGAGTCAGTACGGGTTCTGCTGTCGGAGAGAACAGCGTTGACATGCTCACCTCAACCCATGTCAAAGGTACAGCACTTCGGTCCACGAGCACGTCCATGCTACAGCGCAGTCTAAGTGTGGTTAGTGTGACTGCCCGAGGGTATGAGTATCGCCGAGCCTGGTGAACACATGACGGCCCGGCAATGCGGGCAATTTGACTTTGCAATGGAAGGTTCGTATCAAGGATAGATATGCAACGTTCGCACTCGGGGAGGGGGGTTCGGAATTATGGCATGGCAGTGAGGGGGCGAGCGCTGGCGCGCGTCGATGCTGAGAAGACTGTCGCGGTCCCCTCCCGGCGACGAGGAACGGGTGGTGACTGCGTGTGTTGAAAGGCTTGATGCGACGACCAACTCAGCCGTCAGAGTGATGTCGAGACGCCGTCCAAGACCGGGGCGCTGCGTGTCGGTTCGAAGCGACGGCGTTGTGCGGCGTTGGTACATACATACCACCCGCGGTGATGCGCATGGCGGCGAAGGGTGCGGTTGTAGTTGATGTCTAGAGGCTGATGCGCCTAGGCGCTCCGTGCACACGAGCTGCTGCGTCCCCCATGATGTCGGACTGTCAGGATCATGGTCGGGGAGGGAGTGAACACGGGAAGTCTATAGTTACAGTGCTGTGCGTGAGGATACACAAGGGACATAGGAGCTACATACAGATGCCAGATAGCGGCCGAAGCGTCAAACCCGAGCGGTGGGGGATGTGATCGGACGTCCGGGCGGTCAGTCTTCATGCGGGGTCCTGCCAGCGGTGGAGAGGCACTGCTCGAGTACTTCGAGAAGTGCAGGGTTTTCTAGTGCGGCGGCGACGCGTTCCTTGTCGTTGAGCTGTTTGTTGACTGTAAGACAGTTGGGTGAGCACGCCACCTATGTGGCGCAGTAGAAACGCGGCGCATGTCACAGCACGTACGCGCATGCTCGCTCTGGTGGGAGCCGGGCTTGACGCGGATATCGATTTTGAAGCGTTGTGGGAGACTCCGCAGCAACCGCACACGGATAGACAACCCTGGGCGTAAGTGAGTTCGATAGCAATAACAGTGACAGGTGGTATGAGGTAGAGTATACACCTAGGGGATAAGATCCCCTGCCTCTACTAGAGGCAGAGGGAGTTATGACCCCTCGGCATCTTGTCGGCTCTCGGTGTGCCCGCGGCCCGCCTCCTTACTCCTCCTCTCCCCCGCGGCCTCTCCCCTCCCACTTTCTCCTCCCGGTCCTATGCATTGTATACCAATGCATGGCCGTGCCCTTCAAGACCCAATGGGGGTCAGGCCGTAGGACCTCGTAAGTACATAACCGACCGCTGCCGGTCGTCCTTCTTGCCCATCACCGCGCCTGCGCCCGCTCCCGCCAAAGCGCCCACTCCATGACTCCCTCCGACGACGCCGTCTGGTACATCGCACGAGGACCGCAGACGCAGAACTCGCGCGATCTGCGTCTGTGCTTTCTTTCTCTCAACTGGACCACAGTGGACGGCCGTGATCGCGAGCTCAATGCGGAGAGTCGGAGCGCAAGTTGATGAGCGTATCATTAACAGTTGATGCGCTCACACCGGGGGCATGTACCGATGTAACTCTCGTTAACATTTGCCGCTAATTTTCGCGTCACATCTTGGATACATTCTAACTGTCGCGTGTAAACAGCATGTATCCAAGATGTGACGCCTCGAAAAAGCGAAGACAAACTTGGATTTTGCTCGCGACGTGTTCACAATGTAACGACTCGTTACATCGCTTGATGTCCCCGGTGTCATCAACGCCCAGCATTGGCGTTCGCTCCTGGGCCAATCCGAACGCCTCCGCCCGAGGTTATAACCCCCACTGCCTCTACAGGCAGTATATCTTTTCCCCATGGTGTAGACGGCTCATGTGAGAGTGAGGCACACGCACCAATGAATGTGCTCATCCCACAATGGGGCACCGTTGGCGTGAACTCGACAGTGATCCTGTCTGAATGCTTTGGATCAAAAGTCACTTGAGGCGCCGAGACGACTGCAAGCTGCTCGAGAGACATGCTTCGGTGCTCCGGATCAGAGATTGACCGTATTAGCTCTGTTGGTTCTCGTTAGAGTTATACCAAATGGTCTCTACAGTCGGTTCTCATACCGAAAATCTCATCTTGGTCAATGACCTCCGGATCGTTGGACTGATCAGGCTCGTCGTCGTCTTGCTGTTCACTATCATCGAGCCAAAGCGAGTGTGCCCGTGCGTATGCTTTCTTAGCCTTGACGGGGGCAAAGATGGTAGGATTAGGGTTGAAGATTTCGGAGGACATGGTCGAGGTGGTTGGATGAGTCGTGATTGTTCAGACGCCGTCAATGCTTCCTGAGGTGCACGTTTAGTAAAGTTGTCTTCAGGATGGCGTGCGGTTGACTCGCGACGCTGCGCGCGTCGCGTACCGGACTCTCGCTCGAGCGCGAGGTGGAAGGATCGACTTACCACCAAGGCGCTAGGGTGTTGGTACTAGTGGGTCGGTTAAAGTAGACTTGCGAAAGAAAGGATATGCTAGGAGGAGGCGGAAGACAAGAGGTTCGACGCTCTCAGATTCCGCATCTCTCGCGCTTAGTAAGCCCTCGTTCGTTCGGCCCCGACTTTCCAGATTAGACGCCCGTATTAGTCTTTTCGGAACTTGCCGTCAGTATTTCGCGTCCACCTCGGCGTGACCATCTTTCCTTCTTCCACTCTCACTCAGTGACACTCACCACTACGGCTGGTTTCCGCCCCAATGCCTCCCAAGGTGCGAGCAGAACGCACTTCTACCCATGGTTTCCACTCATCAACAGACTACCACAGAGGAAGCGCGTAGAAGAAACCGCGGTCGAAGTGGCACCGCGTGCCACCCGTACGTCTTCGCGACTCAAGAATTCTGCAACCTCATCGAGTGACGCGACTGCTAAGAAAGCCGGAGAAGACAAGACCGTTGTCGCTGTGAGTATCCTTCTTCCGCAGTGACTATGCGCGCCTAGAACAGCCCGTCTTTCCATCTCCAGGCCGAACCTGCGGCAAAGAAGGCGAAGAAGGCCCCCGCGAAGGCGACATCTGGAAAGGGGGCGAAGACGAAGGCAGACACGGCGACGAGGTATGTTTCGGACGTTCAACATGTTTATGAAGGACCCTAACCCTGCTCTTTCCAGTCCGAATGAGGCGTGTTGTTTACCGTTTCTAGTAAACATGCTTGCTGACTAAGCTACGCAGTCTACCAGCACGGCCAACCTGAGGTACGCACGCCATATTCTTCCCCCTTCAGCTCTCTCTTTTGATGCGCATATTCTCTCTCCTTTGCTTCTCTTCGAAACCTTATCATGATCACGACAAACCCAGCGGCAGCGCGCCAGCAGCCTCGACCAAATCTGCGCCAAGTAAAGGGTCCTCGAAGCCAGAGCCTTACTCCGAGGATCGTGCGAAACAACTGTTCAAGACATACGAGGACCCAGAAACACCAGGACAAATAGGTCCAGAAGGTTTTGAGAAGCTATGCACGGATCTGGACATCTCTTTCGAAGGAGCGTTGCCCCTAGTGCTGGCATGGCAATTGCATGCAACCGAAATGGCGAAGTTCCAGGAAAGTGAATGGATGCAGGGTGTTAGGGAGCTCCGGTGAGTCACGAAATCTGTATTCTGCGTGTTGTGGACACATGGTCAGTCCGAGGGCTCAAACGACTTGCCACTTCTCGCGACACTAGCGCATCTAACCTCTCGTCGCTATCACTTGTACTCCATGACCTCGAGCAACTTCTACTTCTGGACAAGCCACCAACACAATCCTCTGGCAGTAGCATCGCTTCGAAGAAGAAAGCATATGCAGCGTCAGATCCCTCGGAACCGTACAGCCGCGCCAGATACAACCGTTACGCCGCAGATACCAAGAAGGCGTTCAACGAGCTTTACGCGTTCTGTTTTGCTCTGGCCAAGCCTTCGTACGTAACCTCCTCGAGGTCATTGACGCTGTCACTAATACGATGTGCGCGCTGCGCGGAGACAGAACAGCCAGGAACATTGACATGGACGTACGTTGTTGCCATGCGCCGCCTCAGCTTGTATTGTTTGACGTTTATGTGTTGTTCTTTGTCGTAGACTGCGGCCGCATTCTGGTCCGTTCTCGTCGCCCCTCAATATCCCATCATGAAGGACATCCTAGACTTCATCAACGTTCGTACTCTGTACTTCCGTGCCTGATGAATACTTAGTTGACATTTCTTTCGCAGGAGAAGGGGACTTACAAGGGAGTCAACAAGGATTTGTGGAATATGGTAAGTGCTAAGACCTGTATGGTGCCTTACTTCGCGCGCTGGCCAATGATAAGGACCGGTGTCAACGGATGTAGCGCGCGTCACCTTTTCCCGCTTGTTCTAAAGAGAGATTCTGATAAAACTTGCCATTGCTTCCGCGAATTCTAGGTACTGGAGTTCGCTCGTAGTGTGAAACCGGACCTGTCCGACTTCGAAGCTGACGGGGTAGGTTTCCCATGTTGTGATACTCTCCGGACCGCGTGTTGACGTCTATCAGGCGTGGCCATCGATGCTTGATGACTTCGTATCATGGAAGAAGCCTCAAGTCAAGGAGGCTGCGAACTCGAAGGACACTGAAGACTGAACTCTATCCTATCGCGTTGATATCTTACTTCGTCATGTTTTTTTGCTTTGCTTTGCTACTCACCGCTACTGTATGCTCGGACTCTTAATGCAGATCTATACAGGAGGTTTTAAAGCCCTTGTGCAGTGCAATGAGAGGTAAGTCTTTAGCTTAAGCTTTATCGGTTTGATGTGATCTACCTTTCCCCGACTTCGGATTTACATATGGCATGAGCACGGATACATATACGGCGTAGGTCTACGTTCTCCATCTCCGATTTCTTTAGTGACCAAAGGACTGACTCCGCGTGCTGACAGTGTAGCGCCGCAAGTGCTCCGTTGCATGTTGCATATAACTATCAATGTCGTTGTTCAATCATATCAATGATGTCGTCAAAAACATCCACTGCGCATGGTGAACTGTTCACTTAATGTAGCCTAGATCCTAACCTGCCTCACCTGGGCGCGATGGGCTTACTTTACCTGAAACCTGCAGCGTTATCACACTTCTCAGTTCGGTCGAAGTCGCGAGCGATCCGTTCAGCCGTCACACTGACATACCGCTCTTATCGTCGGCATTGAAGCTTGAACTCCCTATTAATGCCATCCTTCAATCTAATCGAGCAAAATACCTACATAAGCAGCATTCTCGAATACTTATCCTTCAAGTTGAATCCCTACCGGGGATACGTACACCCGAATACATGCCGATGGGACTGATGAATATTAATGTTCTAGATTTATAATATTGGAACTACATACTGGAACCGCGAGCGGGCAGGCAGTTGACAGCAAGCTCGGAGTCAAATGGCTTTCGGACTTGCTTGATCACGAGAGCCCTCAGCCAAGTCTAGAGATCCGTATATATACTGATAGTATACGTAGAGGGGGCCCTGTCTACGCTGCCCGACGCTGCTCTGCCTCCTTCTGCCTCTCGACACTTGTCCAGTCTATCGATCATCTGATGGCCACCTCGGACGTCGCGACACAACTCGTGACTCGCGTCGCTATCATCACAGGAGGGGCCCAAGGAATCGGCGAGAGCATAGCTATGAAGCTGGCCGACGACGGGATCGACATCGCGCTCTTCGACCTTCCGCACAAGCGGGACCTACTGGACGGGGTCGCGAAGGCCGTCGAAGCAAAGGGACGACGGTCGCTTGTGCTCGTCGGTGACGTTACCGTGGAGGCAGATGTCATTGCTATGGTCGAGAACACTGTCCAGGCACTGGGCAGCGTTGACATCGTATATTCGTCCGCTCGTCTTATCCTGGCGGGACGGGCTGATATTGCTTCCTCTAGATGATCGCGAATGCGGGTCTGTTTTGGACAAAGCCGCTGATGGAGGAGACGGTGGAGGGTTGGGAGAAGATGTTTACCACGAACGTCCTCGGTGTTATGCTGTGCTACAAGTATGCGGGCATCCAGATGGTCAAACAGGGTCGTGGTGGGCGCATTGTGGGTAAGTACCTCGGTCGGCCTCGGCGTGATCGGGATCTCATCCTTTCACAGGCGCATCCTCTATTTCAGGGAAGACAGGTAGATCGATTAACAGCACGGGCTCGCCATAATAGTCTCTGACAGGTCTCGTCCGCTTTCGTCTCTTATAGCCATCACGAACCTGTCTGCGTATACAGCGTCCAAGTACGCAGTGCGCGGGTTGACTCAAGTTACAGGTGTGCTGTCTCTCGTATGGCATTTAACTTTGACTCATCATATTGCTACTACTCAGCCTTGGAGCTGGCGACGCACAACATCACAGTCAACGCCTATGCCCCAGGCTTGATCCCGACGCCACTGAGTTAGTTGTGATCATGACTACGAAGATAAATCCTTGGTCGCTCAGTCTATACTTGCAGCGACGGCCCCTGAAGATGAAGCTAATGGTGGACCGTGCACGACGGTTTTGAAGGTACGCTAAGTTAGTACTACATGTTGAATGCACCTACCCTAACGTATCAATGTCTTCACGTAGCGCGTCGGTTTGCCTCCAACTTTAAAGATGCTTACCACCTCGGCCATTGCGGACTGGGTATCCTATGTTGTTAAACCGGAGACGATCTTCGTGACCGGTGTGTGCATTAACGTTTTTCTTACCCATACCTCAGTACACTAACTAAACGTGACCAGGACAAACCTTCAACATTAACGCAGGAATGTTTATGGATTAGAATATGCTACTCTGTAATTCTGCATCCATCTGTATCATCCCCATCAATGTGTGTAAGATCATCTCATTTCAATAACCCATTTTGCACTGTGCCATCTTGTGCCATTGGAGGAATGTCGTTGAAATGTATATGTGGGCGCTTATATGACGTCGGCGTTCAGTAGCCTGAGCCCTGTGCTCGGTTGCATCTTGCCGTAACCTTCATCCACCTACCTCCTGCAACCCTCTTCTCGAGCCTCTTCCTCGCCCACTGAGATGGGCGACCTGAGAAACAGATCGGACGTCAAAGGAATCAAGTCTGTCCTCTGATTGGGGCTCGGTTATCTCTGTGACCTTTCAACCCTTGTCTCCAGGGATGCTTACGACTATCTCTTCAACTCGCGGAGCAAGGTGACGAAACTGAAGGATGCTGCGCTTGGCGGAAGGCTCTTTCAAACTGAGGACAGTGGGGCGGGCGTTGTGGGACGGAGTATGGCCTGGAAGGTGCTATGTTCGTGCCGTACGTCCCCGCTTGATGCTAATGCCCGTCTACAAAGCTATTCCTCGTCCCGAACGAGCCGCTGCAAGAGACGGCGGACGTGGACGCTAGCCCGCCGTTGAACCGGCTGCGCACGGCGCGCGAGGACTACCGGAGGCTGCTCATGGAGAAGATGCGCGCGCCGGATGGCGGATACGAGGAAGGGTTCATCGTGCCCGGCTCGGGCGCGTCGCCGCCGCGGACAGAGGGATCTCAGGGCAATCTGGAGAAGAACAACCCGTTGAGTCTGGATGATGAGGTGCGTCTATCTCGCTCTGCCGTCAGGCTCTCGGATCGACGGCGGCCCAGAATCCATGGCGGGAATGGTTCACCGCGGTGGAGCTGCGGAAGACTATCTTGCAAGACGTCGAGCGAACGTACGTACTCCTTTCCCACCTCGAGTGCTACAATTATCTTAGCCGCACTGCAACGCGTCTTGTAGTTTTCCCGATATCGCCTACTTTCGTGATGCTGAAGTACAGGCCGAGTTGACGAACATTCTATACCTCTATTCCGACATGCATCCGGACATCGGTTACCGACAAGGCATGCACGAGCTCCTGGCCCCCCTGTACTATGCAGTTGACTACGATGCAATCTCTGAGGAGGCCGACACCGATCCTGCCCTCAAAGAGTTCTGTTCGAAGGGATGGGTCGCGGCAGACGCGTGGCTGCTGTTTACTGTCGTCATGAAGGGTGCGGGCCGGTGGTACGAGTGGCAAGAAAGCAAATCCCAGCCGGAGCCGGGCCCTCTTCCCTCGCACGTCCAGCTGGACGTCTCTGGGGACGCACGAGTCAAGCCGTACATCGCGCCGATTATGGAGGCGTGTAACCGCATACAGTCTGTCCTGCTCAAGGGCGTCGATCCCGAACTCTGGAAGGCGATGCAGACTGCGGGCATCGAGCCGCAAATCTATGGAATGTATGTGCCTTGCCATCTGTGATCCGTTTGGTCTCGTTGACACGCCGCGAAGTCGCTGGCTACGTCTGCTGTTCACTCGAGAATATAACATGGAAGATGCTATGGTCATGTGGGACGGTTTATTCGCCGTCGATCCGTCCTTCGATATAGCTCAATGGATCTGCGTCGCCATGCTTGTGCGCATCCGCAACAAGCGTACGTATGCTTAACATATTCCTTCAGTTATGGCATCCCTGACAGGATTGCTCGCAGTGATACCTGCTGATTACAGCACTCAACTCACCTGCCTCCTCCGCTATCCTTCAGACCCGCTTGCGGCAGGAGGGAGCCAAGATTCCGCCAATGTCCACCACATGTCACTACTGCTACGACAAGCATTAATGTTGCAGATGTCACCTACCCCGACGGTCGGCGTTTCTGTCATTCACGAGAACAGGAATCTGCTGGGTATCCCGACGGAAGTCCCTCCGCCTGTTTCGCCGCCAGTTCATCGACGGTCACGGCCAGGGAGTCGATCGCACACGGCTGCGAACGGTTCCCTTGGAGAGCCCGGCAGCAGCAAGGGCGTGCACAATCGGCAAGTTTCGAGCCCTATGGGTATTCCCGAAACGTTCGCTCGTGGATTGCTCGAGAGAGGCGAGAGCTTGGGTATCAATAAGACAGTTATGAACGCCATGTCGGAGCTGAAGGTATGCTCACACTCGATTCGTGAACGATCGCATTCTAACCATGCACGGCCGAGTAGAAGAACCTCCCGGACCTGTCCACTGCTCTCAATCGGTTGCCCCCTCTGACACCAGGGTCCCATCCTGCGAATGCATTGTATCCGATGTCCCCCGATAGAGCGACCAGTGATCGCCCGCCATGGGAGCCTCGTACACGTCGCGAGATGGAACGCGAGGTCGCTCAAGTGGTTACTGTGCAGCGAAAGCTTGGGGATGCCGTTGGCTGGATTGTCGATACCCTTCTACTCGACGACGGCGAAATTACCGACGATGTCGCGAAGCAGACGGTAGCGAAGAGGAAGCGCGAAGCTCTCGAGTCTCTTGCATACGTCCGGGACGTATTGAAGGGCACAGTAGCGCACATCGAGGACGACCGCTTGCTTGGCGAGGAGGAAGTGAAGAGGAGACGCGACAGAGAAAGGAAGGAGAAGGAAGCGGCGGAGGCGTTAAGCAGGAAGGCTTCGACACCACATCCCCCAATGCCTGCGGCGGCCATACCCATCGAGGCGCGCCCGCAAGGTCCAGGAGCACGTCGTTCTCAGGACTACTTCATGCCTCACGCGTCCAGCTCGAGCCCTCCTACGAAGACCGCGCCTGTGCCGATCACCTCCACCCACGCATCCCATCCCCCGCCGCTCCCGTCCATCTCCGCATCCGTCTCCCTGCCGCCACCTATGTCCTCACCGACCCTCAAGCCAGCGTTGTCGAGCAAGAGCAAGTCGACGTTCAACGCGCCATGGAACTACACGCGCTCGGCGTTCTCGAGTTCCGAGTCGCCCATCGCGACGCTCCCTCGCGTGCCCCCGCGCACGTCCACAGCGCTCCCCCGTGCAAATCCGCTGCCGCCTTCGTTTAGAAACCCGCCCGTGGCCTCGTCTGTGCTTCCTTCGGCCCCGGACAATGCGAGCTCTGTTTCGCGCGATCAAAAGCCGAAGCAGGTTCCGTACGACCCGTTGGGTGCCATACCATAATTGTGTATACTAGACTGGGATTGTACGAGTACCTCTTAGTATGCTCCCGTGCTACATTTTGAACTTTGTGCCCGTTCAAATTTCATTGCAACATCAGGATTTCATTGCAGCATCAGGATTGAGAAGCTCGTGAAAAACCGGAGGGGTGATCGAGGAGGATAGGCGCCGGAGGGTGGGCAAAATCACAGGACTGTGATTGGTTTCGGCCGGAGACGGGGTTTCGGTGGGCGAGTTCCGACTGCTGCTGGCTGCTGCTCGTCGTGACGCCGACTTGAGCTCACAAACACTACGTAGACGCCTCCTCCTCCTCCCACATTCCGTCCTTCATCGTCGCCCGCGACATGCTCAGAAAATCCCTCGCCAAGGGCCTCCGCGCCTCTGCAACGCGGTCCTTCTCGTCCTCCGCCCCCGCGCGCAGAGTTGTCGCGACGAATCCTGTCAAGGCCCAGGAGGTTCAGGTATGTGCTCGACTCCCCATTCCACAAGTGTTCTGCTCCTGTAGTGTGTGGTGGAGAGTCTGACGGAGGTGCGGTAGTCATTTGGAAAGTACCCTCTCATCGAACACGAATACGATGCTATCGTCGTGTGAGTTTGCTTCGGTGCGCTGTTCGGGTAGCGTTCTCAAGCTAACCCCGCATGTCCGACCAGGGGAGCCGGCGGTGCAGGTCTGCGAGCAGCATTCGGTCTGGCGGAGGCTGGCTTCAACACCGCGTGTATCACGAAGCTTTTCCCTACCCGGAGTCACACTGTTGCTGCCCAGGTACGTCGAGCCCTGTAAATGCGTATCATTTGACGTCAGACCTAATATATGCGCCAGGGTGGTATCAACGCTGCGCTTGGTGTAAGTCGGAGCTGTTCTGGTGGACTGTGAGCGTGTCGATGTTGACGTGGACGCGTTAGAACATGACCGAGGACGATTGGCGATGGCACATGTATGATACGGTGAGTTTGACCATGCATGTCCCATACGCGGCTCAGTAGTTGACGTCCTTGCAGGTCAAGGGTTCCGACTGGCTTGGTGACCAAGATGCCATTCATTACATGTGTCGCGAGGCCCCCCACACCGTCATCGAGGTGCGCGAGACGGATCATGCGGAAGTGATGCCCCGTTCTAACTCCTCCCCAGCTTGAGCACTTCGGTGTGCCCTTCTCAAGAACCAAGGAGGGCAAGATATACCAACGTGCATTTGGCGGTCAGTCGCTCAAGTTCGGAAAGGGCGGCCAAGCGTACCGTTGTGCAGCCGCGGCCGACCGTACGGGTCACGCTCTTCTCCACACGCTTTACGGCCAATCTCTGCGGCACAACACCAACTTCTTCATTGAGTACTTCGCGCTCGACCTAATCATGGAAGATGGCGAGTGTGTCGGTGTGATGGCACTGAACATGGAAGATGGTACGCTCCACCGCTTCCGCGCGCACAAGACCGTCCTTGCCACTGGCGGTTACGGTCGTGCGTACTTCAGCTGCACCAGTGCGCACACATGCTCCGGCGACGGTAACGCGATGGTTGCGCGTGCCGGCCTCCCCTTGCAAGATTCTGAGTTCGTCCAGTTCCACCCGACCGGTATCTACGGTGCTGGCTGTCTCATCACCGAGGGTACGTGGATATACTCAAAGTATCTCACTACCATATGCTCACGTCTATGGATCCAGGTTCTCGTGGTGAGGGTGGATACTTGCTCAACTCGGAAGGTGAGCGATTCATGGAGCGATACGCGCCGACCGCGAAGGACCTTGCTTCGCGCGACGTCGTCTCTCGTTCCATGACGATTGAGATCCGTGAGGGGCGCGGTGTTGGTCCCGAGAAGGACCACATCTACCTCCAGCTCAGCCATCTCCCTGCTGAGATCCTCCACGAGCGTCTCCCTGGTATCTCAGAGACTGCGGCTATCTTCTCTGGCGTCGATGTCACGAAGGAGCCCATCCCTGTGCTGCCCACCGTTCACTACAACAGTAAGCAGGTTCTGTCTTACAGACAGCATATATCCTGTTGACGTCCGTCTGTAGTGGGTGGTATCCCGACAAAGTACACTGGTGAGGTCCTGACCACCGACAAGGACGGCAACGACAAGATCGTCCCCGGTTTGTACGCCGCCGGCGAGGCTGCGTGTGTGTCCGTGCACGGTGCGAACCGCCTCGGCGCCAACTCTCTCCTGGACATCGTCGTCTTCGGCCGTGCTTGCGCGCACCACATAAAGGATACCCTCACCCCCGGAAAGCCGCACAAGAAGATCCCCGCTGAGGCTGGTCTCGGAAGCGTCGAGTTCCTCGACAAGATCAGGAAGTCCGACGGCCCCCTTCCGACTGCGAAGATCCGGTTGGACATGCAGAAGGCCATGCAGTCCGACGCTGCTGTCTTCCGGTACGTCCGCGATGTTCTTTGTTGAACGATTGTGGGTATCTGATATTCGGTGTAGTACGCAGGAGACTCTCGACGAGGGTGTCGAGAAGATCCGTGCGATCTACAAGACGTTCGAGCAGGTCGGCATCAAGGACAGGAGCATGATCTGGAACTCGTGAGCGTTTCCCCAAACTGTACCTCCGGATCTCCGTCGTTGATGCAAGTCCCGTTTGACAGCGACCTCGTCGAGACCCTCGAGCTCCGCAACCTCCTCCAGTGCGCCGTCCAGACCATCACCGCCGCGGCCGCCCGCAAGGAGTCGCGCGGGGCGCACGCGCGCGAGGACTTCCCCGACGTCAGTGTTCCTGCTTTCTGCTTTCTGTGCGTGAGCCATGAGCTGACGCCACGGCATGCATCTTTCGTGTAGCGTGACGACGAGAACTGGATGAAGCACACGCTGACGTGGCAGCACGACGTGAACTCGCCCGAGGTCGAGATCAAGTACCGGAACGTGATCCACAGCACGCTCGACGAGAACGAGTGCAAGTCCGTGCCGCCGTTCAAGCGTGTCTACTAGGCGGCCGCTCTCGTCCTACGTACGCCTGGGGAAGTGGGCAAATGCGGGGTCGCGGTCGACGTGAGCGCTCGCGGGTCCCCGATCTCTCGCGATCGTGTGTGCACAGTTGCTGGTTAAGTACTCGTAGCACGCTTCATGATCAGGCAGCTTTATAGCTTTATTCACCTGTTGTAAACGGCCTTGTTTGGCATCGAATCGACACGAAACATGCCTACAAACCACTGTTGCCGCGTCAGCATTGATGGAGACCAATTGAGATACCATGAATCCTGGTGCTATGGCGAGCCGCAGGAGGTATTCTTTCCCTAAAGGGCTTGGGAACTACGGGGCAAGTCCAAGGCAAGTCCACCGACTTTCGCTATACGTGCCCCTCGCAGAGGTACTAGGGGAGATTATGCTACTAAGGGTCATCCGGAAGAGCTTGCTGTCGAGCGGGGCGGTGAATAACCCTGCCGCGGCGGGGAACTCTCCGGGATCGTCTACGTACGGTGCGTTCCTTGTGTACCGACGGTGTGTAGGTGACTACTACTTCATCAAGGCTGGGAACCTCTGGGAACGAGCTTGTCTCGCGGCATTTCACCAGTTGCTAGCGTTTCATGATCACGTTACAGCTGGTGTCAAAATTAATGCCCGACAAACGCCGAGCACGCAAACGCGCGAGTCGACAAAAATCTACAGGTGACAGCACAACAATTCGTATCCCGGTCTGTGACAAATTATAGACAATATCTACACCCTACTAATGACATGTGAGCTCAATCTGTGAGTTTGAGAGGCTTATGCCTCTGGGAGACTTCGTACAATGACGAAGGATAGCGACACGTCTCAGGCGTCTAGCAAAGACTGCTGTAGACGCTCAGATGGGTGCTCTCAGGCGCCCAAACCTGCCCTCCAAAACATACTCTGCGTGGACGAGAACGCATGTCTTCGCCTCCACAATGTTTCATGCAGCTTTCAAGAGCAGAAATAAAGCTTACTGAGATACCAAGGGGGATGTAGCTATCTTTTACAGAGGACACATCCGTTCATGCACAAATGTTGCGCTGGCGCGTTTTGCGTCATCAGCGTCTGTCGGGCATTAATTTTGACACCAGCTGTATGGCGTCCTTCGGACGTGCAGCTTTGTCCGAGGTTAATATTTTGCACTCTCAGATGGTAGCTGCCCAAACATTGGGGGCCGTTCTTGAATGAGATTGTCGCACAGTCACTCCGGGAATCGGGATAGAGCTTGAATTCGAATACGTCGCAATCCAAAGAACGGCGGGGCATTCAAGTTCGTCAGTAATGAGATCTAAAGCTTGAGCACTTCAATGTCAGTGGTTTCTGATTCCCCCTCAATGTCCGTACGCCAGATACCGCCCAGGTGATTTATTCATCATACTCCTTAGGAGGAGCCTGAGTGTGCTCCTCCTCAGGCTTGTACTCTTTTTTTTTGCGTCTTTCTACCCATCTGTTTCTTCTGCTTGTTCTTAGCCCCGAAGGATCCATTAGCTACCGGTTGGACGAAATTCTCCTCCTTCGCTACCGCTTCGAAGAAATCCTCCTCCTTCTCCGACCAGCTAGGGCCGGGTTTACGCTCAGGGTATAGTGCCGCAGACGACGGGGTTGCTATAGGAGGAGGTTCGGCTCGCGGTGTGGGTACCATCATGCTGCTGATCCGTGGCAATGCTGTAGACGACGAGGTTGCTATATGACTAGGTACAGTTTGCAGCGTGGAGCTTGTCCGTGGTAATGCCGTAGATGACGGGGTAGACGATAGGGCTGCTATAGCCTGAGGAGGCTCGGTTTGCGGCGTGGGTATAGCGCTTATGTCGCTAGTAGTACCTGGTAGGCCGAGCGGCGCCTTTCTAGACGAGGAGTCAGACACGGGGTGGGCGACGGCGACCCGCAGGCCCAACAGGGACCGCAAGATGTCGCCAGCATGGGGCATATATCCAAAGACAATCTTATCGATGGCGTCCGGCAACTTCTGCTGAACGGCAGGATCGGCGTAATGTTGGGACAGGTACGAGACCGCGTGTTCGCGTAGACGGGGATACTGTACCATTTCGACCTAATATTCATGGGGGGGGACAAGTGACACCAAAATCATGAATATTCATCGCTTAGCAGCCCCTTGTGACCATGGGACAACCTCAAATATTCCATTCATAGGCTAGGATCCTCTGCCAAAACGCGGTTAGCGCTCGTAAAGCGCCCGTGACATTGACTTCAAGCGATCTTCAACGACCTTTGTGACGCGGGACAGACTTCCGATTATTCAGATTCAAGACCTCTTGTGACGCGTGACATGAATATTAGGTCGAAATGGTACAGTATCTGCGTTCAAAACAGTCAGCTCCTCGTCACTACCCACCCTAATGCGCATATCGTAGCAGAACATACCTCGCAAAGAAGCTCGAGAAGGCCTCTTCTACGATATTAGCAGGTCTTAAGTGTGAGACGATCTCCTGGTAGGCCAGATCTTGTAGCTTCCTGATGCCATACTGTCGCAGTGAAGCCGAGTCTCCATCAGCCCCACATTTAGTAGCAGCACCTGGGGGACTTACTGCTTCTGCCAGGCGGTACATAGATTTCGGAGAGCACGCAGGGGCTGCGTCGGAGGTGATGAGCAGCGCGAATTTTCTCCCGATGGCACCTTCAGAGGTGAGCGGAAGGAAGTTGATTTTGTCGGTGTAGAGATAGAAGACGCATGCTTTCAGACTGCCAAAACGATCAGTATCGATATTCACACTACCCATCTCAAGACTCACGTTCGATGAGCCATGCTAGGAATGAGAATGCGGTGGCACGCAGACTTCTTGGGTGCCGGATTGGGCGGATCGGGATCATCTCTACTATCATCTCTCCCCTTTCCTTTCGCCTTGGAGGGGCCCGCAATATTAGATTTGTGGGCACTTCCATCTGTTTCCTCGAATTCGTCGAGGTCGCTGTCCGTCTCATAGTCGTACTCCGACTCTAGTGCGCATTCACGAACGGGAGATGCAGAGTCGTCCAAATCCTGGGCGGTCTCAGAGAACCCCGATGTCAGCACTGACAGTCCGACGATAATGGCATGAAAAACAAGGTCAAGTTCGTGTGAGATTAGCGGGGACATTTACGTATAGCACCATAGCACTCACACTTTGAGAAATGGTCAGCGTCCTTGAGGATGGAGCCGATGGCAACGATGGGCTGAGGCTTGTCAATCCTGATAGAGCCGTCAGGATAGAGCGTTCGTCGAGTGAACGCGACGCGCGTAGAGGTGTACGTCGCGGAACTCCCGAGGTTCTAACGATTCTTTGAGGGCTCTCTCCGCAGCAGTCAAAGCCAGAGGTCTGGGGGCATCGCCTGCCATCTGAGAAGTTGCTTTGAGGGGGGTGTCCGATGCCATCTCGAGCGTGGTCGATACAAGTACTTTACTCTACTGGAGCGAAATATAAGAGAGTTTGCCTGTGCTGCGGTAGGGTGTGCTGCGGTAGGTTCGGAGCTGGTTCGGAGCAAGCACCTTCGCAAAAGCCCTCACCAGCACCCACGATTATTTTGCGAGCCTGCAGTGACTGCAGAGACGATGCAAAGCCCAAGAGGCTATGGCCAGAGCAGCTTCATCCACACCTCTACCGCCACGCCCTCGAGGCGTTGTACTCGATATTCCGCTGGGTTTGCCACCTCAGCATCGAGGACGGCAAGGAGCAGTCCGACTTCGAGTATCATGGTCGCCACAGAGTCAAGAATTGGAAAACGGGAGACACGCGCAACGTAAGTACATCGTTTTTGGAGCGTCACGGTGCGGTGCCTCGAAGCTGGTTCTTTGGGAGAATGCGTTGAAGGCCTGGTCCGAAGATAGCATGAAAAGGCTGTACTCACGCCGGGGCATGGTGCCCGGAGGAGTCGATGGAACGCATTCTTGGTCTCCGGTAAGCTACGGACTTAAGACCGTCAACGCTAGGGGCAGGATGGGATTGATCTGTTGCGTGAAGTGGACGAGTTCGCGGATAGGGCACGTTCCTCCATGAAGGCAGGAGCTGTGGACGCAGCAGTGGTCTTGTAGGTTGAATTCACGGAACAGCGCCACCTTCATATGCAATCTCGCTATTGTGGTGCAACGTGTGGCCAAGGACCTGCTGCGACTGATGAGCGCAAGCTCCATGAAGAGATATGGGTTGTGTGCAGGACTGACCGGGAGTAAGCTGCCGAAGTGGGGGTTATCGTAGCGACGACGGAGAGCACTCGGAAACCACGACTCGTTCTGCACCGACCCCATTCGTATTCGGGAGTAGCAATTGGCAGTGATGTCCCTACGCAGATCATGACCTACGACTACTTTTCGACGGAGCTCTCTTCTTCGCCGCCTTGACCTCCTTCTCGAACCTGCTGCGTTTCCTCTGCCTTGGCCCGTCCTCGCCCAGGTCGTCAAACGCGTCCTCACTCGACCTGGCCCGTGATCGCGCGAACACACCTTCCTTCTTGCCCCTCTGCCTCAGCTCCTCGTACCCATCTCCCAGGACACCCTGTCGTGTGCGGCCCACGGATTTGAGGATGTCCCCAAACTCGTCGTCCAGCCCGACACCGGGCGCACGCCCACGCCGGGCCGACGTCGTGCCCGTGCCGCCGAGCGCGAGGTCCGCCTCGTCGAGTGCACGCCGCCGCGCGTCCTTCTTCTTCATCACGAGGCGCGTGAAGTTCTCCTCCTCGAACTCGGTGATGCGCTTCAGCTCGCGCGCGCGCGCCGACGACTGCGCGGGGGCCGCGCCGAGCCCGGACGTCGACTCCATGTGCGGCCGGGACGGGTCGAGGTGCGCGAGGCTTGAGAGCGCGGTGGGCACGGGGGCCCGCCGCGACCTGTCCTTGTCCTTGGACTTGTGCGGCTCGGTGTAGGGCACGGGGGCGAGCTTGGGCGGGCGGTAGATGCCCCGATGCTGCTCCGCTTGAGCCCCGCGGCCGTTTTCGTCCTCGGAGCCGGAGGCTTCGTCCATGAGAGCCTGGGGATTTGGACGGAATGCGAGGGGGTCTGCACGCGCCCGTGAGAAGGAGAGAAATGGGGGGTGGAGAGACAGCGGAGACGTACCGTTAACGATGTTTTTGTCTGTGGTGCCCTCCTCTGCGATGCGGACCAGCTTGTCGATCTGGTACTTCATGCGGCCCTCGAGCACCTTCACCTTCTCCAGCACAACTCTCGCCTCGACCATGGCGTCCACGCAGTCCCCCGCGGCCGAGCCGCGCGCCGGACGATCCGTGGCACTGAACGCGGCTTGGGGTGGCGAACGCTCCGCGAGCGTGTCGCCGATCGCACGTCGGGCCGTTAGGAGGCTGAGAGACTGGAGGTAGGAGAGCATCATGTGGTGCTTGAGCGAGAGTAGAGAAATGCCATCGCGTGTGTCGAGTTCAGACGTGGTGCTTTGCCTGCGATAAATGGTCGATGTCAGGACAACAGGAGGATCTCAAGACTTACTTCTCTCGCAGGGACTTGACGATGTCTCTCGTCGCAGACATACTGACCCTCATCTGGTCGAGGAGCTCACAGAAAGCATGCACATTGTCGTCGGTCGGAGACGTTGGCACGGTGGGTGTTTGTGCTGCTACTACGCTTGTCGACATGGGATTCTGGGGAGAGAGGAGTTTGTGAGCAAATTTACCCGCGGACACCCGCGGACAGGTGAGAAATTTTTGATTTTGATCAGTTAACGGTTTTCTAGGCCGCCGCTCTAATGTTATCGAGCGTAATGCATGACATCTCAGATTGTCAGAGCCCAGTGCGTTTCATCCCACTTGAACATAGAGGAAAGGCCCCAAACTCACCGACAAGCAACTCAGCGAACAAGGTGATGGTTGGGTGATGGAGGCATTTTACGAAGTTGCCCTGGAGAGGTGAGCTTTATATACTGCAGCAGGACCCCCGACAATAGCGCCAAATGCCTGAGGCGATTTCGGACATTTGGAGCCCTCTGGAGCCCCCGATGCCTGATTTTTTCGGACGTGATTTGGCCTGTCGGCGGGCTGAGGCCTGAGGAAAAATCCGACCAAAAGTCGCCCAAAATGGCGTTTGGACCGTAGTCGCCCGCGCCGACGCCCGAAATATCGCAGGCGCCGGAGGCGCCGCGCGCCGAAACGAGGTTACCCCCCTATTTTGAGAAATTTTTGGCCTGATGCCTGGTGTTTTTCCGGACAAACGGGCTCTCAAAGTATGCCTGGTGTCTCGGACATTTGGGCCGCAAGATTATTTTTGCGGATCAGGCATTTTGGCGCTATTGTCGGGGGTCCTACTGCAGCTCATCTGCCTTCTCTTCCCACGGTCTGACACGCGATCCCGTGAGTGGAGCACTTCTCATCCCAATCGACCCGAATTAACTCAGATCAACTCCAAGGAAAGATACAGTAGTAAGCACAAGATATTTGAATGCAACGGAGCCATCGGAGGAAAGGTACATAGTCCACCAGGTAGAGTAGTACGACTTTTATCGATGATTCCTAGATTCGGCGAGAGTCGACACTTGATTGGTATGATGCTTGGCAGCATTCTTATGGTGCCCATGAATGTCGGGTACCTAGTATAACTGAGGCCGGCCGGGCTCGATGAACAGGTGAAGCTCGGACAGGCACCATGTGCCTCGTTTCTCCTGCCCTAAGACGATAGAATCATCGTATAAAAGCCTATGGACCGTTGTGGGGCTTCCTCTCGGGTGGCGCAAACTGGAAGATCTCGATAATGGTGTATGATGGCCTGCATGTCGAGAAGCCTGAGGTCGTAGTTTAGTCGAGATATAGCGAGGCGTAAATCAAAGACCATGCCCTGGTATGTTTGTCGAGCACGGCGATTGTCTAGGATGTAGTATACGGCAGTCGATCTGTCGTCCCTACAGCATTGCGCTACTTGATGACAAGCTGCTCACGACCATGATATCTGCCAAATCAAAGTCCTAGTGCTTGCCAGCGCGCGTGAAGCCGTGAGCCGTTTGTAGCCCACGATGACCGTCGGGAGATTGCGCTGCTCCGTGGACCACATCGATATCTGAAATGTCCTGAGCATGCTATCTGTGTGGGATATGATGAGTACATATCCTGTAGAAAATGCTTGAAGCAAGGCCACGAGCGCGGCTGAGACGGTAAAAAGAAGCATGATACTGGCATATGTTTGAAGCAAAGTAGTCGATAACATTCGAGAGCAACTCAATCTTTTCAGAATTCAATTGACAGAATCAACACCTCAGGCGGCCTCCTTCTCAAATTCATCCATAGCCTCAACGGCAGTCTGGGGAGATTTGCATCAGCATTGCCACTTGCGCGACGAGCATCATCACTGACCTGTGCTGCCTCTCTCACATTCTTGCGCCATTTCCCACCTGCGATATCCGCGAATATGCCCTTCCAGTGGGCCCACCGGTCGGGATGGTATCCGTCTACGCCGTCCCAGGTGCCCCCGCTCGCCCCAGGGCGCCCATGCCCCGCCGGCCAATCCGGATTCCCCTTCGGACCCATGACTTTCCTGCAAGCAAACATGGGGGCGCCAGCGTGCCGAACCCATGCGGCAGCAACCTCGATCTTGAGCTCCTGGGGCACCTCCTCGTCGCCGTCTGAGACGAGCGTGGGCTCCGTCGTGGACGTGAGCGTGAGCGCCTCGATGTTGCGCATCATGAACATGGCAAAGAGCGACTCGTCCTGGATGTCGAGCGCCCAGACGCGTGCGAGGAACGTGTTGAGGTTGAGCCAGCCTGTGCGGATCGATGCGTAGCCTTGCGAGTCGGGGTCATCTGGCGATTGCGCCCCCGCGAGGATGTCTCGTCCTTGCGGGTTGCTGAAGCTCAGATCACGGCCATCTTTGGTGTGCGGGAAGGGCCCTGCAAAGACGATCAATGAGGTCGAGAAGGATGCAGGCCTGCGATATGATGTTCACCGAATTCCTCCCGGGCCACTGGACCGAAGAGGGGGAGGGCAGACCAGTCCACTCGTTCTCCCCATATTTGCCAGCCTTGACCGCCGTCGGATCCATGACGCTTGAGAGCGTTCAGAATCTGCAGCAGGCGTTCGTGCGACGAGGAGTCGTCTTTGACGAGGGAGAAGAAGTCGCTCCAGAACGACCAAAGGAATGACGAGAGTCCTAGTGTGTCTCCGTCGCGATCCACCTCTGTTCCTTCTGGTGCAGCGTCCACGGCCTCTCTGCATTCCTTGATGACGATGGCTGAGACAGCGTCGGCAGACATGGTGGAATCCTGGACAGCCACGATAGCAGAGTTAACATGAGCAGTAGCAAAATCAGACATCGCAAAGGTTCAGAGGGATGAAGTTGACAGTAAGGATGAGTTCAACATGCATAGACTCCCGTCCAAGGAGGTCAACGTCATCATTAGTCCAGTGAGACACCGGTCATTCTCCCGACTGCAGTACATCGGACCTCCCCGCATTAGTATAGAACTTCTTAGATGCGCAGACGAGCAGAGTGTACAAGATTGAAAGCAGTTAGGAGCAGGAGGCGGCGAGGATCTATGACAAATTGACAAACCACTTTCAAGTTTAGAATGATCTTTAGCGCTAGTGACCTGCTCGGAAGCGCCCGAGCGGCGCAATATACGGTGAATTTATGTACAATTTTTTCGAATCCAACTCAACGCTACTACCTATAGCCTCCTATCCGTAGACCTGCACATGAAGCATGGACAAGCCCAAGATTAGCGAGTCTTCGTCCATCTGGTACGATACTAATCCACGGCGCAACCCCAAGCTAGCCGAAAGCACGAAGGGCAAACAGCCAACGGGCAGAAATGTGGGCAAACTGATGCTCGTCATGAGCTTGCCCGTCGACGTATTTTTAGAGGTACTACTGAACTTCATTGCGCCTTGCCTGCATCTATCATACTTACTAACGAGTTGCATTTAGATTGCATCTCACTTGCACCCTCTTGATCTCCTCCATCTCGCGCGCGTCTCGAACGAGCTGCGAGGGATGCTCATGTCGCGTCAAATGCGTAGCGTGTGGATTGTGACTCGCAAGGGATTGGAACCCCCGATGCCGGACTGTCCAAACGATCTCAGCGAACCCCAGTATATCGCATTGGTCTTTGAACACTCATGCATGGTCTGTCCATTCTCATCTCGTCACGTTGAGCGACACTACCTGACTAGTCCCCAGGCATGTGGTGTCGGCAGAGCATTTAAGGTCAACTATGCCGCACATATACGGTTCTGCAGTCCATGTTGGAAAGCCAAGTATGTCATCGCCGCCGTTGACAACTGAAGTACCATACTTATTTGTGGTTCAGCGTCCGAGGAGGTACCACTTTAGCGAAAGCAGTCGGCATCTACAAGGATGCCGGGATTATGGAGGTTGTCTTCAACATGCTACCGGCTGCGAAATTGATTTGTGCGCCCCGTCAAAAATCATGGTGTATCGAAACATGTAGTGCTCACGTATATTCCTATGCAGTTCCACCCCACCAAGGATCACAGCATCGTGACGTCCAGAATGTGCGCGACAAATTCTATGAGGGAGAATTTGTCGCTGTAGTGGAACAATACAAAGAGAGACTCTCCACGCAAGGTGCAGACGCACTCAAGCAGTATGTGGAAGATCGGCAGACCCTCTGTCTGTCTAGAATTAACGTGAGTCATGGTTAGTTGCCGCCTGAAATCATTGAGCCTCCATGACGCTGTTTTAGTTCAAGCATGATCTGGCCATTTGGGAGGCTCGATTGCAGCAAGCGAAGTCCAAGTCACAGACCAATGCGAGCAAGGACCGTAAAGCTGCGTATGTGTCGTCCACATCATCGCTTAGTTCCTATTCTGAACCGCCTCTAGCATCATAGCGAAGTTGGAAGAGCTGGGATACAAAGAGAAGCACTTGCCCCGTCGGTGGCACGACGATGGTCCCGATTTCTACCATATGCTGGAGCAACCTCGGCCACTAACCCCACGGAGTAAGCTTCCCCTCCTTCTACAACCACTCTCGCGTAATGGGTCGCTTGTTAGTATGGTCCGCTATCCGTCCCAAACTGATAACAATTCTGGAGGCGGAACGTGTCAGGAAGGCATTGGAGGCGTTCAAAGCAAAGTGGTCCATGCGCCTCAAGCAGCTTGGGACGATCTACGCCGCGTACCTCCAGAAGGACCGCGAGCAGAATCCGTGGAAGCGCACGCTTCCCTCTGTCGCGGACGCGCTGATCCTGCCCTGCATCCTCGACCTAGTATCATCCGCAGAACCCCAAGAAACCCTGACTGAGGCACAATTCCTCGCCATCGAAGCGAAGTTCATCGACGATGCAAAGGAGTCCTACAGTGCGAAGGTGCGGCGCGACCTGGTCGCGAAAATCAAGGACAGGGCGGCCAAGAAGAAACAGGCAGCCGAGACCAGCAAAGCAGGTGGCAATAAGGCACCATCCACATCCACGCGACGCAAGGGAAAACAGCGCGCGGAAACACCCCCAGACGAGGAGGACGAGGACGGGGACGCGAGCTGGGACTCGGACGACGAGCGCGAGGCCGCCGCGGAGGAGGCTGCCGATCTCGCGCTGCTCGATCAGCACACGTCTGTGTTCGAGTGCCAGTACTACTGCTGCGTCGGCCACCGCTTCTTGAGCTACCCCGCCCTGCTCGAACACCTGCAGGGCTACCACGAGATGCAGGAGTGGGACTCGCGCTGGATGCACGTGGCCGTGGACGACTATGCTAACGATGGCTTGGTACCGGCCGTGCTCGATATCCTCGGGCTCCCGCGCGAGACGGGCCTCCTCGAGATGCACCGCGTGCTGTCCGCGAAGGTGGGCGAGGAGTTCACGTGCACATGTGGTCTTCGGAGGAGCTGGCCCAAGTGTTCCCGTGATCCCACTGTTTTGAACCTTGGCACGCTGGTATGTTGTCACACACAGAGCCTGTAGAAATATTCATGCTGACGATGAGGCACCGCAAGGCCTATCACTTTAAAAGTCACAAGGATCGATTGTAGGTTTACCCGTTGGAAGCTTGCTCGCCTGTCTATACTCATTGTGTTGCGCTTCGCATTGGGTTTGTTAGCGAACACCAAACCACCTCTTAGTATATAGGTTCAGGCGCCTGCTATCGGGCTTTTGTGTCGCGTTACCCAACGTCCGCTCTCAAACATCGCAAAGATACCGACAAATTATTCAGTTGGTAGCGATACAGCACAAATTTCAGCACATGTCTAGCGTACAGAGAAACCAGGTCGAACCGCTATCTATTTATACAGAAGAACCCGGGGAACCCGAAGAGACATAAAAATATCGCTACATCGTTCAGCAAAGTAGGCGTAAGAATACAATTCATGCGGAGCGTAACAGTTCATCAGAAATGTTCGGACGTCCAGACGTCCAAGTCCACGTGGGTCGCGAGGAGCCTCCGACCGTCTCCGAGCAGAGCGGTCGTAGACTCATAGCAGGTGTGTAGCAAGGATCGCGATCGCGGTCAATAGTGCACCAGCACGTCGAGATGCGGATGACGCAGCAGCGGCATTCGATGTGGGGTTCGGGTTGGCCTGCGTCGTGCTCGGAGATGCGACGGCCAGCGTGCCCGATGGCGCAGCAGGCGCGGACGCGACACCCTTCGCGTTTGCGAGGAAAGCGTCGAAGGTGTTGCCCGTCGCGGGGGCGTTGATTGCGAACACCATGCCCTGCTTGCAGTGGTTCGTCTGCCGGCAGTAGCCCCAGACGGGAGCGGTCTGCGCGCGAGTCAGTCAGTCCCTGCTATCCACCGACACATAATACGAAAGAGACTTACGTCGTTCACCGTGATGGTAAATTCGGGCAAGGCGGTGGCGTCGCCCATGACGGGCATGCTGGGTATCGAATGTTTAGCCTCGACAACGGATGTGTACGCACGCAAAAAGAACTCACAATCCCGAGTCAAAGCCGGCCTGCCCGTTCGCGCTCGTCTGCGCCAGGGGGTCGCACGGGTCGGCGAAGCTGCTCTGCGTGACCGTGTGGTTCTTGCTCGTGAACCGGAACGTCACTGTGTCGCCAACGGCAGCGGAGATCGTGTTCGGCGTGAACGTGAGGGCGCCATTCGCGCCGACGGTCACGACGTGAGATGCGGCGGAGCTGGTGGCGGTCGCTGTGCCTGTCGCAGTCGTCGCGTACGTCGTCGTCTGAGTTGCGCCGTTCACGGTCACCGTCTGGGTGACGGTGACGACGCTGGCGGAGCCGGTGCCCGAAGCAGACGCATTGCTATTGCCTGTACCGACGGCGTTGGACTTGAAGGTGTCGAGCTTGTCGCCTGGGTTGATGGCGAAGACCATCCCCTGCTGGCAGTGGTTCGCCTGGCGGCAGTACACCCAAACGGGGTTCGTGTCCGGCACGGTGAAGCGCGCGACCGTGAAGTTGCTCGTCTGCTCGTCAGGTACGGGCACGCTATGCCGATGTTAGGGAGACGAACGTGCGGCCATCGGCGGCGAGTAGGGACTCACAATCCAGAGTCGAAGCCATCAGGAGCTTGAACGCATGGCGAGTCCAGCGTCGACTGGGTGACGGTGTGATTCTTCTGCTTGAAGATGAAAGTAACGGTATCTCCGGCATTCGCAGTCTGGAGAAAATGTCAGCGAGAGAAGTAGCGGGATATGGCCAGGCTACTAGTAGTACGTACGATAGACTCCGGGTCATACTTCAAGATACCGATGCCGCCGACCGTCACCTGGTGGTCCGCAGCCCGAGACACAGGAATTACAAGGCCAAGTAGACCAATAAAAGGGAAGAGCAAAGCAAGATGCATGACAAGCTTTAGGAATGTGGCTGAGCTAGCTGGATGTTATGAGTTCGTGTAGTAATGTCGGATTCGCAGTGCTGCAGTTCTAGTACCAGCAGTGTCCGAGCTAGTAAAAAGGGAGGACTAAGGGGTATAGAGTAGGTCTAAGTGGTGGTGGTCTGTGGCCAAGAAGTGGTGAAAAGCGTCTCGCCACATTGGCCTTATGTACTCGGGGAGAAAGACATGGTGGCGAGAACAAAAGCACTGGACGCGCCTTGACGCGCACCATTGTTCAACGCGGTCACGTGCGTCGTTATTGTTCCCTAAGCGATAGGCGCCCATGTACTATCAATTGTCTGTTCTCGATCTTTCCTTACTGTTTCTTAGCTACCTCGACACAATCGGCGTTGAGAGGGACTAGGATTGTATAAGTATGTACATGCATGTTGCACGATGCCCATATCCATGCAGGGTTCCTGCACAGTTTCGCGCGGTGTGGGTAAGAGTAGGCCCTCCGATAACTGAAGAATATCGGAGTGCTCAGTGAACGTTGGTGTATTCAACTCACAAGGCCTATGATACAGCACTTCGGTTTCAATCTTCGTGGTCAGAAATCGTCGTCGTCGTCAAAGTCCCTTTTTCTGTGCTGAAACTGGAAGGATGTCAGAAGGGCGCACCGAAGAGTTCAGTGCACGTACGATAATCGCCCCCTTGGCCGGTGTCGACTTCGATTGAGCTCCATCAATCTGTATAGCGTTTGAGCAAAAGATATGAGAGGAACGAGGGTTATACTGACTTGATCAAGGAGTCCGATGAGCTGCTCCTCGGAGACACGGCTCCGTAATTGACTAGACTGAGCCATGCGGAGGAGGATCGCTTCGATCTGTCGTGCTCTGTCTGGACTTACGAGGGCGATCCGCGCGACTAAATACACACTGAGATCGACGAAGGTATGCGTATAAGTGAAAGTCAACACTCACGTCTCTCTCTCGCAGCAGAGTCCAGGATCGTTGCAAGCAGATCTCGCCGCATCTGTTCCTCTGCTGCCTTTTTTCCGCTATCCTCCTCCCCCTGTGCCCCTCCGCCTTGCTGCTGGAGCTGGCTCGTCCTCGCCGCACGGATTGCCGCTAACTCAGGATCCTCCATGTCTGTTGTTCCAGGTCAAGACCTCTGTTGGATTGTGAAGATGTCGAGATGGCCTAGACGAGAACGAGTCACAATCGGAGTGAATGTGCCGCAGAAAAGAGAGAGCAAGACCGATTGATCGACGTTGACTCGGTGAGGGGAAAGAGTCGGATGGGAAAGGGCAACCCTGTGCAACCATCCTGTTCGCGAAGTCATCATTCACCTTGTACCAGACGCCCACGCAGCCTCATGTCGGGGAACGCCTTTGTGCACTCGCGGATGCCACACGTCGTACAATTGCCCCTCGCGGACGCGTGGATGTCTCTCATCACTCGCCTGCTATGCCTGTAGACTTCTTCGCGTTCTTCAAGAAGCCCAAACATCGCCAGGACGACCCCCAGGACACCATGTACGCCAGGCCCCCTCCCAGTACGTCCGGCGGACGCACCTCGACGTCCTCGGACCCCAATCACGTCGCGGAGGCGTTTGGGAGGCTCAGTCTGGGCGATCCGGGGAGACAAGGTGCGCGGCATTCTACCGGAGGATGGGTAGGAGGCTTCACGCCCTACCCCGACACGACCCACGGCCCAATCGCACACGCCGCCGTCCCGCCCCCACCCATCCTGCATGGCGGCCCTCATGGCACTCCTGCACTTGCCTTTCCGCAGCCGAACCAGTATCGGCCTCCAGGGCCCCTTCCCGCGCCCCCTGCGATGCCCATGCCGATCCCACACACGTCGAAGACGATGCAGTACGCGTTGGACCCGATCCCGCCTCCGCCTCCGAAGACAGGCTTGCGACCCCCGGCATTAATGGGACGGCCGCACTCCGACTCGGGTGCGTTTCCGCACTCGGACCAGCTGCAGGTCCCGATGACCCCACAGCGGCCGACGCTGCACCAGGCGCCGAATTCTGCGCCCGCGAAGCCTGCGTCTTCGGCGCCGGACTCACGCCTGTCCCCGCTGCAGACGCCTACGAGGCGTCCCCGCGCAGCGTCGACCCCGCCGTCGCCTATCTCCTCGACCGCGTCGGCAGGGAAGAGCGGGAACAGAGTGCAGTGTAGCGGGACGACGAAGCTGGACAAGCGGTGCACGCGCATGGTCGTCGCGACCGCGCCGCTCTCGCGTCTGGACGGAGAGGACCTCCCGCACTATTGCCACCAGCATATGAAGACTGCGTTCACCGACGTCAAGTTCGCTTCTCACAAGGACTCCAGTTTATGGGTGGAATACAAAGGTAGTTGGTCGTTTCAGTATGCAGGGGCTGATATTGACAGGTTGTCCAGACTGGATACCCGAGTACTTGCAGAACGAGACGAAGGAGCTTCTGCGCGAGGTCATGAGGACGAAGCATTCGCCCTCCGACGTTAAGGGATACATATATGCATTCGAGATCGATGGTAGGGCTACCTGCATGTATCCTTGCAAACACACGCTCACGCGACCGCTCACAGATGATACCAACTCGGACCTGGTGCACATTAAGGTCGGACGGGCGGTGAAGCTGACCAAACGACTCGCGGAATGGGACAAGCAGTGCCAATCCAAACAAACCCATCTTCGTGGGTACTGGCCGAGCACGAAGGACGCAGACAACGGTAACCTCGCGAGGGGGCGCGTTCAGGTGGGCGAACCCGGTCCGTTTTGCCACAAGGTTGAACGGCTCGTCCATCTGGAGCTCGCCGACCTCGCTGTGAACGCGCCGTATCTTGACCCCAATTATCCCGACGTTCAGAGCGTGAGCGGCAGTGGGATCGACAGCGCTGTGGCCAGAAAACCGTGTCCGGACTGTAAGTGTCAGCGTCAGCGCGTCTCGTCTGCTCTAGCAAGCTGACATTGCCCGCCAGGTAACACGGTCCACAAGGAAATATTCTCATTTCCTCGTGCGAAGGGCCGGTACAAGGGCAAGGAGTGGGAGGAGATCGTCAAGCCCGTCATCGAGAAGTGGGGAGGGTTCGTGGCTGCGTATGTTTGAGGAGTCTTCATTTCCGTCAGATCATTTACATTTGCTCCCGTCGTCGCTATGTAACGTCCTACACATGTACTATCTATTACCGCCATCGTGTAGTAGCCCAAGTGTAGCCGCAGTCGGACCTTTCTGTACCAATTAATGATTTGAACACGCGCTGTATCAGTCACCGACGATACGGCAAACTCTTGAGATGCTAGAAGCTGGTGTTTGTGGAGGAAAAGCAAAACACAACTTCAAGCGTATACCGTCTATACGTAGTTACGCAGTACTAAGTAAGTAACTACGTACTAGTAGTAGAAGTAAACCACCCTTTGAACATGGTTTAACGCCCGATGTGTTTGGTCGTGTTGTCGACATGGCGCAAAACTCGGCAAACGCCTCCTCCTCCCATTTCACCTCCCTGCTCGACTCTCTCTGCCCTCAACCCTCTCATCGACGTCTTCGACTGCGTTCAATACTCTCAGTGTGCTCAATGGCTACCCGAATTCACACAAACTCACCCTTGCCCGCCCCGGCCATGCACGCCACACACGCGCTACCACAATCCAAGTCGCACGTCCTTGCAGGTGTGCAAGACGCGTACTGGAGCGACGATGAGGCAGTAAGCACCTGTCACGATTGATATGTGTATGCTGTTGCTCATAGAATATCTAGGAGGATGCGGAATGTCCCTTGTGCCTCGAGGAGATGGATATATCCGATCTCAACTTTAAGCCGTGTCCTTGTGGCTACCAGGTGCGTTTGGCCAGTCTAGACAAGCATTGCCCCCCCCTCACACCCTGGGCACGCTCAGGTTTGTCAGTTTTGCTGGCACCACATCAAGGAAAACCTGAATAGCCGCTGCCCTGCGTGCCGGAGAGAGTACACCGATGATGCTGTCCAGTTCAAGCCGATTAACCCGGAAGAGTGAGCAAACTTTTGCCATCTTCTATCCCCCTTGCTCCCTCTACATCTGGTCGTGTGGCACGACCACTGCTACTACGGACAGGTGGCCTTTAAATCGCCATGCTCGCCTGGTCAGATGGGCTACACGCGACCCATGTTCTTTGTCCGGGGAAGCTGCACAACGCTTGGCTCCTCCTTAAGACCTCGACTACATACATCATCCGTTTCGCACCTCCCGCAGAGTTGGCTTCCATCTGCATTGTCTCCAAATGTGCAGTCTCAGCGCCTGTCTTTCCGTTGCCCTGGAAGTGTCCATGAGTATATGCGGCCCCGTGACCAGGCGGTGTCTTTTGGGATGCAGAACCAGTTCATCACCTATGTGGGCATGCGGTCCATCGCGCTTCACGTTCATCTACATGACAGTCATCGCTTGATTGAACTTTGTCTTTGACCGGCACTGACTTTGTCTAATTTAGCCACAAGCGCCTCACTCAGCAGAAGAAGCAGCGCGAGCGGGAACGCAAGGAACTCGATGCTCTTGGTCGCCGCCAACTTGCGAACGTACGCGTCGTACAGAGGAACGTGGTCTATGTTGTTGGGCTAGGGCCGAGGTTTGCCAAAGAAGAAGTGCGTCCTCGATTATTCATCTGATGGAAGATCGGGCTAACGCTACAGCAGCTTATACCGACTCTGCGTTCAAATGAGTACTTCGGGCAATACGGGAAGATATCCAAGATTGTGATCACCAAACGTACTCCGCCTGGAGGACGCGCGCCTGTCGTGGGGTTGTATATCACATACCACCGACGTGAAGATGCAGCTCGGGCAATATCAGCCGTAGACGGCGCGGCGTCCCCTGGTGGAGGAGGGGAAATCATGAGGGCCAGTTACGGGACAACGAAGTACTGTATGGCGTTCCTCCGCGGTGTGACTTGCACAGATCACAGCTGTCTGAACCTCCACGAATGGGGAGATGAGAAGGATTGCTTCACGAAGGAGGACCTTACGACATTGTATGCGCGCAAGATACTCTGTAGAGATGATGCTGACGTTTGCCCCAGGAAACACACGATGAAGGATACCGAGACGCGTCGTACTACTACCATCAAGAAGGGCGACGAGGCTGAAGGTGCGCCTATACAGTTTCCTCGATCCCGCACCTGGTACGAATTATGTGCTACAGGTCTCCCTCGCGCAGCATCTTGGGCGAACAAGAGTAATTCGACTCTCACCAACGCGGCGTTGCACAACACTACCAATGCTGTTAGTCAAGGGGCTCGCCAGACACGTCGGACAGGTACAATCGCCCGGCAGCAACGATCAGGTTCGACGACATCACCTGTTGTGGCAGCGCTTGCAGAAGTCCGCAAGAAGAGCACTGTCAAGGCCACCTCATCTCGTCCTGCGACGCCTTCGTCTTTGCCCAACAGACCAGTTACACCTGCGGCTGCAAAGACTCACAAGGGGAAGGAACCTGCAATACCAGCTCTACCTCCGGCGCCCCGATCACCGACGTCTCCTGTTCCCGTTGAATCCGATGTCGGGTCTGCTGCACCGGATCTTGCGTCTCCCAAGTCACCGACTATGCCGAAACAGATCCCGGCAGCTCCCCCTGGTCTCCCCGCAGTTCCGCCTGGTCTGACTCCCGCGGTTCCACAAGATCTTGTCGCCCCACCCGGTCTTCCTCCTCCGTCTTCGAGACCCTCTTCGGAAGCCCCATCGCCGCAAATGTCCATGCAGCCCTCTCATTCCTCATATCAGATGTCGACACAGGCTCAGGCGCTCATGGAGGATATCCGTGCACGCCGCGAGTTCAACGTCACTACCGCAGTGCAGAATCCCTTCCCCGACTTTGACCGTATGCTTCGATCCCTTGGCAACGACACATTCGGTGGTTTCAGCTTCACCCTCGACCCTAAGCTTGCAGGAGACGTTTTGGCAGACTCGATAGGCCTCCCGGAGTTCGATGCAGATCCCGCCGTGCCTTTCAACGGCGGGTTCTTCGATGCTTTCCCGTCGTTGCGTCCCAGTGGTCAAGCCACAGCCAGTCCTCTGATGCCTCCACCTGGACTACCATTTGCCTCGCAAGGCCCGCGCACTGTTCTTGATCCACTAACAGGGAAAGGCACTCTGGAACGGCAATCAACGGGATCAAGTTACACGGGATCCTTCAATCCGTTCGCTGGCGATGGCGCGGACGACGCCTCTCCACGAAAATATTCGTCAGCGGACGAGGAACGAAAAGTCTCCAGGTTCAATTTTGCTCGTGGTCGTCAGGGCTCCGCATCGTCCTCTCTCCATGCATCGTCGCCTCTCAGCAACGCTGAGAGCCTGTCGCAACTTGCACACCACCACAACCCTGCCGAGTACTCTGCGCATGCTAATCAGCAATGGCCTTTCCCTTCCCGGCATCACGAATTTGCTGCGCACTACCAGGCCAACTCTGCGATGAGCTCGCCGCTTGCACAGCACATGCAACCCGCTCAGCCCCCATATCAACCACCACAACCACCGCCGCAGTTGAATCGATACCATTCGTACGACAATGGCGTCAGTGAGCAGCAGCTAAGGGAGCTGATCAACAACTCGACTCGCGAGCGGGCAAACGTGTCGAGGAATGGCCCGACGATGGGTAGGACTCTTCTGGCTGTATATGTGTAATCTGTTGTTGACTAGCCTATCTCTTCGCTCTCTCTCTTTTCTATGACACATACTCGAACTTGCAGATCAGACACAGTACAATACCGGGCAGCCATTCAACGACCCAGCCATCATGTCCGCAAGATTGGCTTCTCCCAGTATGAGTCAAGTTATGCCAAATGGTCGATTTGCTCCTCCAGGCATCGACGCGTTCCAATCGCATCCCATGGCATTCGGACCTCCGCCTGGGTTGTCCTTTCCAGAAGACAGTGTAGCAAGTCCTGCCCTCAGTCATCAGCATACCTATGGCCTTGCAAGCGGGCCGTCGACTAGCATGGAAGTATCGCAAAGTGGATCTGCACATGGTGAGTACTATTTTCCTTGCTTCGCGGGGTGGGCGTCCCAGGTCAGTGTACCGAGCTGCCGTACTTTCAGTGCGGAAACTGTATCATCGGCCTTGATCTAAACAATCTCAACGGCCCGCTCTCGTCACTTCCTCCGCGGCATATCTCGCCCTTTCCCGCTGCATACCTGTCCCACTGGTAGGGTATCCGTGAAAGTACGTTGACGCTGACATATGCTTGTTCTTGTTGGGTCTCCCTATCACTGTCGTGTTCTCTTGTCTCCTACCCCTTCCCCCTTTGTTTATTCTGTGCACCACCGTGCAGTGTCGACGGCTCCGTCTCCATCTCCCGCTCCCGAGTCTCCTGCTCTGTCTTCTTCAGACTTCCCTGCGCTGTCCGCGGCTGCTGAGCAACCTGCTCCTTCCGACACACCACAGGCTGACGAGGCCGTCGTGCCCGACGCTGCGCCGCTCGATAGCGCGGCACAAGAGAAGGCGGCGCGCAAGGCTGCTAAGAAAGCTGCGGCCGCCGAGCGCGCGGCCGAACGCGCACGTCTGTCCCAGCAGAGGGCTGCCGCGCGCGCTGTGGAGAGAGAGCGTATCGCTCAGGAGAAGGCCGCGGAAAAAGAGCGCCAGGCTGTGTTGAAGGCGGAGAAGGAGAAAGCTGCGAAGGAGAAGGCCGAGAAAGAGAAGGCGGAGAAGGAGAAGGCGGCACGGGAGCGGGCTGAGCGCGAGCAGGTGGCGCGGGAACGTGCAGAGAAGGAGGCGGCGGAGAAGGCTGAGCGCGAGCGGATCGCCGAGGCACAGAAGGCTGCCGCCGCAGCTGCGAAGGCGGTGAAGCAGCCCGTTGGTGGCAAGACGGGCAAGGCTGGCCCACCGGCTACCACGCCCTCGACTGCAGCGGACAAGAGCGGACGCAAGGTGCAAGCTTTGAAGCCGTCCCCTGTCGTTTCCGCCATTCCCGACCCGGTCATCCAGGCACCGATCCTAGCAAAAATGCCGAAGAAAACCAAGCCTGCGATGAAGCCTGTCAAGATCCCCAGAGAAGAGCACGGTGCAGACGCCGCGTCTACCCTGCCTTCCGCCGCCACCTCGGACGCTCCGCAGTTGCCGGATGGTCGCGGACCGGACAGCAGTTCAAACAATTCTCGTGCCCACTCTGTCGACCGGACGCCGCCCATCCAACCTACGCAGGTTAAGGAGATGCTCGCGGAGCTTCACATTCAGTTCCCATGGCTCGGGTTGTCGAAACACCCGTTCTTCGACATGTCGAAGATCAACCCCGCCTCGAAGGTCCCTCTCGAGTATGGACCGCTCGTCCATGCGCTCTCTGCACTCTCGGTTGGCGGGGGTTCGTTCGCGAACAACATGCCATCCGGTTCCATCGACAACGCCGTGTCCTCGTTCCAGCAGTTGCTCGAAACCTTGACGCAGACGATTTCCGACCTCCTCCGGCTCCTACCCCGTACCACCTGGGATGACAGTTCCTCGTTCGACGGAGTTCTTCGCGACATGCTCAAAGGAGACGATTTCCTTGACGATGGGGGAGACGACCAGAACGGCTCCGGGAAGGAGGACGAGGTTGCTGCGCTCACGCTCGCCCTTGAGCGTCGCGCGCGCTGGATGGAGGTGCAGCTGTCTAAGCTCGAGGAGCTACACCGCGACATCAACACTGCCGCCGTGCGCGCCGTGCTCTCGTTCAACGACAACGGCTGGGACCCGCACGGCCTGCTTCCGCGTCTCGGCAACACCCTCGGTCGGTTCGATCAGATCGGATTCGTGACCGAGGGTGATGGGGAGACACGAGCGATGTCCGCGGAGGAGCTGGAGAAGAAGCTGGTGGTCGCCAGGGAGGCGGCGCAGTTTGTGGAGGCGGAGCTGAGGGAGGTCATGCAGAACCTGCAGGTGCTGAGGCCGACGGACGAGCACGATGACTGCTGACAAGACGCAGATGGCACGAGTCAAGCACACACTCCCCCCGATGTACACCATATGATAGATTCCACCCGAACACAAAATAATAGATCTGTGCCTCTCTGACTGCGCCCAAGCGACTGCAGCTGAACATTGTCATGCGGCGTGTATTCGGCGTTCGCTCTTGTCTAGTAGGTTCTCCATACTCGGTCATTTGATGCCTGCTAACTCATCTACTTGTGTAGTTGTCCGCGGTGAACCTAAGCATGCCATCCTGAGAAGCGCGTATCCGCTAGAAAGCTCGCTTCGGCCATGGTCCACATCGAGCGAGAAATTCCATATTTGACGTCCGAGCGCGATGGTCAGTGCCGTCATACTGAAAGCATGGAGTGATGATCGCGGTACGACATCCGGCCATCTGGCACTTCAGGCCTCAGGCGTCTCGCCCGCTGACGTCGCTCGAAGATGAGGAACCACGAGCGGTGAGTGCATCTACATGACTGCAGTGCAGGCCCGGTCATCCGAGGACAAAACCCCTGTGCCTCCCTGTGCGTAGGTTTCCTTCTATGGAAAGTGTGTCCAGTCTCGTCTTGTCCTTGGGCCGTCAACAGCGTATAGCCTCCTCAATCCTGCGATGACTAGTACTCCTGTCGAGCAACAGCTCCGGGTCTCTGAGCTCCGGCAACACCTCAACTTGTGCACTGACACTGCAATTCATGCAGGCTCGTAGAAACAGACTGCTTGCGGTTCGTGTTATCACCCTTCGGTTTTACAGCAGTTGGCTGAACGTGTCGTGGTTCCATAGCCTTAACGCCAAGAATCTGTAGGCAACTACAGAACACCAGCCACTGCTAGAGCCGGGAACCCATATGTAGGGTCGCGTTCCATATCGGGATAGCTCCAAGCTCCGGTTCGTGTGTCGCCATGGTCTAGTCTAATTGACAACTTGGACACCCGCTCGAGAATAGGGTGTAACGATGCTAGTCTCGATATGTGGATCCCTGTAATATGCCTTCGCATGGCTATGAGACTGCTCCTTGCGCATCATGGTAAACTGACATGGAGTCATTCACGGCAACAGATCGTATGTCGACGACTCGCCTTTACTTATAAAGCCTCTGGGTTTACACGGAAAGTACCTAGTTCGTCTGCCCATCCCCTTCCGCTCTCCCAACGGTACATCGTCACAGATATGTCTTTCTTGCTTACTGCGTATGGAGCTACCGCCCTTCTCGTGGTGGTATCCATCTTCCTTCGAATACGTGCTCGGAGCACGCTCAAACA
Organism: Daedaleopsis sinensis; assembly: GCA_033807695.1. Taxonomy (NCBI): domain Eukaryota; kingdom Fungi; phylum Basidiomycota; class Agaricomycetes; order Polyporales; family Polyporaceae; genus Daedaleopsis; species Daedaleopsis sinensis. Next base: position 1,224,709 of record CM066301.1, read on the forward strand.
TATCCAAGGTCCTCCGTCGCCTTCCTTCCTACTTGGTAAGCATTCTACGGGATTGCACGACTCGTCGTTGACCTCTCCAAACTCTCCCCCTTCACTTCAGGACACGAATCCGAGCTAGAGAACCGCAAGAATATTGGAGATCCAGAGTTCAAGTGGATGCAGCAATATGGCGCCACTTGGAAGATTCGAGGGTGTTTCGGGGTACGGTTTGAACTCTCGGGACAATCCCCAAGTACATACTGACGGTGTGCCGCTCAGACTGATATTATCATGACCGCTGACCCAAAGGTCCGTGCCGTATACTTGTCCATTCGTGCCGTATCAGTCAATCTCACCCCTGGGCTCTAGGCGTTGCAACACATTTTCCAGAAGGCTGGGTACGATTACGTGAAGAGGCCGTTCCTACATCACTTCGCCTACCTTGCTACTGGCCCTGGGATCATCACCACTAACGGTAGATTTTTGATTATCCAACTTCTATTGTGTCGTCGTTCTTCTAATTTTCCCTTCAGCTTACGACCATCATCGTCACCGCAAGAGCATGAATCCGGCCTTCAGTGCCACCCATCTGCGTACCTTCTTACCTTTGTTTCAACGTATCGGTAGTAAGGTGTGCTCACCCTTAAACGCGATATCGTCCTTTCACTGCTCACCTTATATCTGAACGATAGCTATCCGAGAAATGGAAGCTGAAACTTGACGATACGAATAAGAGTGCTACGGAATTAATGGTTAACGAATGGCTTTCGCATACCACCCTAGATATTATAGGAGAAGGTATGTGTTCTCGTCTAACCACTTCCCCCATAGAGTCCTCACAGACGATCAACATGTCCGAACGTCTCGACTCTCCTGTAGCCGCCTTCCAGTACGACTTCGGCGCTCTTGACGGCGGACTCGGTAATCCTTTGTCAGAATCGTATCACAACCTTGCGTGAGCGATCCGCGGTCCTCCATCCCACAGATCTTATGATCTCTGACGACGATGTTCACAGGAAAGATGTAGCGCACAACATGTCTGCTGCCGGGTTGCTCATTCGAGCGACGTGGGATTACACTCCACAGTGTATTCTGAAGCTATTCCGATTCCTCCCTTTCGAACCATTCATACGCCTCCGTAACATGGAGCGCCTCTTCGTTGACTATGGCAAACGCATGATGCGGGACAAGCAAATTCAGAATGGTGATGCGGAGAAGCATGGGAACGAGAAGGATCTCATGAGTCTGCTCAGTGCGTTTTAAACCTTGACTTTACGATCTCTCTCCCTTCGACGGTCGTTCTCATGGTGTATTATTGCAGTCAAGGCAAACTGTTCTACGGATCTGAAGACGCGTTTGACAGAAGCGGAAGTCATGGCGCAAATGGCCACACTGACGTTCGCAGGCCACGAGACTACTGCGGTTACGCTGTCTTTCCTCTTATACGAGCTTGCGCGACACCCTCGCTACCAGGAACGCATGCGCGATGAGATCCGGACCGTACGAGCTCGGGTCACTGAACGAGGAGACCAAGAATTCACTATCGAAGACTTAGATTCGCTGTCTCTTACCGTGAATGCAATCAAGGTAGCTTGAATATCCAAACCTCGTCATGCGCTGCCGACTCAAGTGGTGCTATCCCAGGAAACTCTACGTCTACACGCGGTTATCTCCCAGCTCCCGCGTGTAGCGTCAAAGAACGACATCCTTCCACTCGCCTACCCGATTTTGACCACTACCGGAGAGGCTATAACCGAGATTCCGATTCGCGCTGGTCAAGTTGTCATCAGCTCTTTTGCTGCGTACCATCAGTGCGTCCTTCTTCGCCAGGCTCGCCTTCACTCTCAATGACTTACGTGACTAACTGGTCCCGGCACGATAGACTCACCGATATTTGGGGGGTGGACGCTGCGGTGTGGAACCCGGACCGGTTTCGCGACTCGACGAGCGTCGATCCGAAGCAAGTGAACGTTGGCGTCTTCGCGAATTTGTAAGTTCTTCGATTTTCGGTTCCGTCGTTCAACTCACTGAATCGTTTGCGATCCAAGGATGACCTTCTGTAAGGATTTGGAATCTGACAGTAATGGCCGCTGTGCTCACCCCGTGTTGATAGCTGCTGGCGTTCGTGCTTGCGTTGGGTGGCGTTTTTCGTGAGTTCCGGTCATTAAGCTCGATAAAACTCATGTGTTGATTAGACATTATAACTAGCATCATTGAGATGCAGGCCATTCTGGCCGAGCTGATGGAACACTTTCGCTTTGCGCCTCCGGCGAAGGCGGTCGAGATACAGCGGACGTCCGTCGGGTTGACCATGATCCCGATGATCAAAGGAGAGGAACATCTAGGAACAAGCATGCCTATCCGCATCTCCTTGGCGGAATGAAGCCATCGAAGTGTCAGCCACGTCATTCCAGCGAGTAGGAAGGAAACACAGAAATGAAGGATCTGTGTTAAGTCCCGATATAATTGGGAGGGGCGAGTTACCTAAATAGGAGTTTATTTCACGACATGTATTCAGTAGACCTCACACTTTCGCTGTTGAATGCGCGATATAAATAGCTGGTTAGTATGCACAATGTAGCTTCGAGCAACAGACCAACAACAGACATCCCTAATTTGCAAATTCAGCGCTGTTAACGCGTGTGTGGCGACGCGTCGGGCGGCTCGGGCCACCATTCCATTCTCAACCATCACCCTCATCTGCCCACTCGTTCACCCTCACGCGCAGGATGGAGAAGCCCAAGATTAGCCAGCACTCGCGTGTCGCTCGGCAGAAACCACGACCAATCGTAGATACCAAGGGCAAGAGACCGACTCGGACAGGTAGGAATACTGGGAAACTTCGAGTCATGCTCGTGATGAACCTGCCTGTCGACGTGTTTCTTGAGGTACGTTACTCACCCGACTTGGTTCACAGGCCTTTCAAGCTGCTATGTACTTATCGCTCACTTCGACGATTTCGACTCTGACAGATCGCGTCACACCTGCATCCTCTGGATCTTCTCCATCTCGCCCGTGTCTCGAATGAGCTACGAAGCATGCTCATGTCACGACACATGCGAAGCGTATGGATAGTGGCTCGGAATGGGATATATCCACCTATGCCTGACTGCCCGGACAATGTCAGCGAGCCTCAGTACGCCTCCCTAGTGTTCGAGCGTTCGTGCATCGTCAGTGCAACTTCGCTTTGCATCCGGGCTACTACTGGCATCTCCTAATCTAGTCCTAATAGGCATGTGGCGCTGGCAGAGCCTCGAAGGTTAGTTACGCAACTTGTCTAAGACTCTGTGGCCCCTGTTGGAGGACCAAGTATGTCAATCTTCACAGATAGTAGTGGGGTGCTAATCTCGATATAGTGTCAAGAGAGGTATCACCATGGCAAGAGCAATTCGTATTCAGAAGGACGTCGAAATCATGGAGGTTATCTTCGACATGCTACCGCCAGTTGAAGGAAGGTGTATACTCACCTTTGTATAAGCAACGGAGTACTCACATTGAGATACAGGTTACAATTCCAAAGAGCCTTTCACTGAGTTGGACCACAGTTCAGGTGACAGCTTCTACGAGGCAGATTTCGTTGCTGTGGTCAAGCAATATAAAGATATATTGTCCACTCAAGACCCCGATGCGCTCGAGCGGTTCATAGAGGCCCGTTATTCCTTCACCCTATCCAGGATGAACGTGAGTCGTGACTCCAACTTCAGCGTGTTCTGTATATCTATCCCTAACTCACACAAATCTGTACTACAGTTCAATCAACAATTATACGTCTGGGGCATAGCTCGAGATCGAGAGAAATCTGAGCGGGCAGCCTGCGCAAAGAAAGATCGCGAAGCCGCGTGGGTACCGTTCACAATACCGTCTTTCTTACACCGTCTGAACTGTCTATCTTAGTATACGGGTCAAGTTGGAAGACGTTGGCTACAAACTGTCAGACTATCCGGCCCAATACTACGGCTCATCCTTCTACAAGATGCTATCGCAACCCCGTCAGCTGACTCCGCGAAGTATGCCTGTCTTTCTTCTTGCATGGAATGATCCTCATCTCGTTCTTTTTGCAGTTTGGAAGACCATCTGCCCCAAGATGGTTAAGATCTTGGAAGCCGAGCGCGTCCGGCGAGAAGACGAAGCATTCGTAGCCAAATGGTCAACCCGGCTAAATCGGCTCAGAACAATCTATGAAGCTTATCTCCAGAAAGACCGCGCGCAATACGAGTGGAAGCGTACTCTACCCCCTTGGGGAGAGGCTCTGAGGCTTCGCTGGGTTCGGAATCTGGTGGCCTCTGCTGAACCACAGGAAGCCGTGACCGAAGAACAACTCCTCGCCATCGAGACGCAGTTGATCGAGGATGCCGAAGAGTACCGGGCGTGCGTGCGACGCGACCTAGTTGCGATGATCAAGATCAAGGCCACGGCGTCGAGCGTGCCCGAGCAGAAGCGCATAGGAAAGACGAAGCGCGCAACTAGCAAGGGCAAGTCGGGCAAGAATGGGAAAGGCAAGAAACGGGCAGAGACAAGCTCCGAGGAGGAGTCGGACGCGAGCGTGGACTCGGACCACGACCAGGATTGCGTCAAGCGCGATGTGGACAGCGACGAAGCTGCGGATATGGCGCTGCTGAATCTACATACGTCGATATTCTCGTGCAACTACTGCCCCTCGGAGGAAAGCCGTTTCCTCACGTACCACGCCGTACTGGAGCATTGTCAAATACGCCACAGGAATTCTGAATGGTCTCTGGACTGTTCGCAAACTATCGTGGTGGATCCAGATGCTGCGGCGGGCTTGGTACCGATTGTTCTTGATCATCTGAAGCTTCCCCGCGACACCGGGCTCTTCGCGTTGTACCAGGAGCTCTCCTCGGAAGTCGGGCGAGTAGAGTGTACGTGTTTGTCCCCCCGAAGCTGGGACACTAGTAAGCCCGGTATCATAGGAGAGCTGGTATGTCGTTTCGATGTCACAGTACTTGATAATACAGGAAAACTGTCTGACTGACAACGATATTGTGCGGTTTTTAGGCCACCCATTTGACGATTTGGAATGACATCTCGTCAGTCTATAGCTAAGGTTCTTCGTTTGCGGCCTATCAGCTCATTTAATCGTCTTTTGGCAGGCACACATTTGACAGGCACAAGTACAACTTCTCTGCTCCTACTACTACAACTTGTTCGGCGGTGTAGGAGTCTGTAAGGGGCGCCTACTAGGTTATCGTGGGAAGCTACTATACAGTACATACTAGTAGTGATGGGCGTTACTGGACATTAGAACGCCCATCGTCTTCACACCCACTCCTGTAAACCACTAGGTTCCGTCGTCAATTGAACGCGGTTCAGAGTATCTCAGGCGTGACTAGACGTATTACTTACACTTTTTTACTCTCCATTAGGTTCTTTGACACGGATCCCCAGGGAACCGCCGAAAACCTATCAAACACGATATACATGTCAAAAGGCAAGAAAAAATCCGCCGCAAAGCGCGAGGCGTCGCTGCGATCAGCGCACGACTCGCGACAGGCCGATCCTCCCGACCTCAACCCGGTGGAGGACCCGCCTGCGGATGAAGAAGAGGGGAGACCGGGAGGTCACCCGCGCGACGGCAGCATGGGCTCTTCGCTCACGCCGCTGGAGGAGTCCCCTCGGTCACCAGGTGAGCCCATCGACCACGCTCTCTCTCTCTCCGACCAAGCTAGCCCACGCGTAATGCGTACAAGCGGGCAGCTCAGTCTGGTTGACGAGGTGGGCTCGCTAGTCACACGGGCGCAGGAGCAGTACGATGATATGCAGGATCATATTACGGACTGCCTGGTGGCACAGAAAGAGCTCACCGAGCGTTTCCGTGCACTCAGGCAGTCCACTCGTGATGAGCGTGCCGCCATAGAACGGACAATGAGGGACATTCGCACCCGATACCTGTTGGTCGACGGTGGCGATGGTGGGCCGCAAGAGCGGCAGGGTACGCTGGTACCCGATCGAGCCCCCAAGGAGGAAGGGGAGGAAAAGCCATGGGCAGGCAGCCCCACTCGCAGCCTCGATCGCGTTCAAGGACCTTCGCGTGCTGAGGCCCGAGACGCTACCCCTAGCCATAGTGCACTGGCTCAGTCCACGGCACGTATCGACCGGCCCGCTGCGCCTGATCACCGCCTATTCCGAGACCGCGAAGACGACGAATCGTCGTCCGTGTACCGCGACCGGCGTGACGCGCAGAACCACGCGCTCGCGCGTGAACACTACGAGGAGGGCGTCCGCGAACGCGACCGTCTGGCCACCAAGTGGTGGAACAAGCATGTCGTAGGCGCGGACGGACCCGACCCCGACCCCGACTCGAGCGATAGTAGCGACGACCACGCGTCGTCCCGTAGAAGCACCGCCCGTAGCACTGGTAATAAATCGAGTCACGAGCACCGCAATAGGGAGGAGCGTGATCGGCCCCAGGGGCAGTATGACTCTCGCGAAGCTAGGCGACCCAGTGGCCTTCCAGCGAGCACTGGGAACACCCGGGTTCGACCCACTGCCGCGAATGTGGACGCCGCACGAAGACAACAGACGGTCCAGCTACCGTCTCGCGACCTCGCGCGCAGCCCCACATACCTGCATGCAGAGGAGTCCCCGATTGCGTCCGGTCACTCGACTGACCCCAACGCGGAGTATATTGATCAGCACCTGCGGGCGATAAGAACCGCCATCCGTAAGCGCGTCGACGCCGAGATCGACGAACGGTCTGTGCTGAAGAACGTAAAGAATATCCCTACGCCTGACAAGTACAGTGGGCGGGATGACGCCGAGGAGTTCCTCGCATGGTTAAAAGCCATACTGCGATGGCTGGAAATCCAGCGAATCGTAGGATCCGAGTTGGATGGCGACCGCGTCACGGTCCTGGGTCAGTTCCTGACTGGGGCTGCCCTGGACTGGTATGATGAAGTCGTTGACAACATACATCCACAGGGACGGGTATGGGTCTTCGAGGACGCGATCTGCGCGATGTTCAAACGATTTATACACAAGTCCACGGCACGTTCAGCGGCCGACAAGTTTCAAGCCGCGCGATACGGCAAGTCGAGCGGCGTGAACGGGCTCTGGGAGTATTTAATCAAGTGGGCTATGAAGATGCCCCGCTACCCGGACGATTACACGTTCAACCGGCGGTTCATCGACGCGCTCCCCGAAGACATAGTGGTCCCTATGTTCCGGAACAAAGGTGTATCCGTCGAGCGATCGACGCCTGCCTCCCTCAAGCGAATAGCGTTGGAACAAGAGGATAACAATAGGGTAGTGGAGGACTATCGGTCATCCCATCGCACTGCGACGCGACCTGCAGAGCAGTCCCCCGGCCGTCCGACTGGACTAAACGCCGCACGCTCTCAGAACGCGCTACGACCCCGTCCGTATGGCGCAGACCGGCGACCCGATCGGCCGCGCGATCGCACGACGGATGATAGGGCAGGATATGCGCGGCCGGCTGCTCGCGCCGAGCCACAGAATGCCCGACCCCCGCCGCCGCTGGCACGCGCGTCGGCCGCCGCCGCACCCACGGGTAACACAGTACCCCGGGTGGCCTCAGCGGCAGCCACAACGGCCCCGACGCGAACGATCCGTTGCTACAATTGCAACCGCGAAGGCCACATCGCCTCGGCATGCCCGCAACCGCGAGTGATGCACCGCGCCGCTCGAGTAGTGGAATCCGAGGCGCAACCCGATCACCAGCAGCCTCGCATCGTTGATGACAGGGAGCCTACGGACGTCACCATGCCGGCCCCGACGGCCGAGCCTGCGGTACTGCGCGATGGTGGGAACTCACCCCCACCGTCCGAGGCCGTTGATCCAGACGACATGAACCCCGATCAGCTCGGGGAGTATCTCGATAACGAGTACCAGGTCTACGGCGGGTCCCAATACGACTCGGAGGACTACGCACACGACAACAACGTACTCGACGACTATGATCTCGAGGAGGGCGATAACGACGTCTACTTTGGGATGATGCGTCGCCAGCCGCTTGAGCCTGAGGACAGCGACGTTGAGTCGGTACTGGGAACGGAGAGCAGTAACGCGTCCGCTACGGACCTCATACGCGAGGACTTTACCGGATTCACAAGGTCGGAGGTGCTACAGCAAGGCAGTGCGCTCGGACTCGCAATATTCGAAGCGACGGTGGCCCGTCTGGCGGAACTCGACACTCCATCACCACCGTCTGAGGACTTCGAGGACTTGCCCCCGCTCGCGGACGAGTCCCATCCGATGCATGTAACAAACGACGCAGCTAGCCAGCTTCAGGCCGAGGCTCAGTATCGCAATCAGTTCGGAACGGAGCAGCTGAGGGCGGAGATACCGCTGGCGTCAGAAGCTATGGACGCATGGAACACATTCGAGAACGGGCCCCAGGGCGATCGGGAATTCCAGTACATGCGTGCCATGGTATACCGATTGATTGGGGCTAATCAATATCTATGCTCAACACTCGAGCAGGAGCGCGAGGCCCGACAGCAGCTGCTGCATCAACACTCTGATCTCCAGCGCGAGCGCGACAGGATGCATTCGCACATCGCATGGTCGCGCCGCGAGATTGGCTGGGCACTCGAGCGCGAGCAGTCTGCCCTCAACATGATGAACACCGCGCTAATGCGCGGTGCAGAGGCTCTGAACGAGAACCGAGACCGTATTCGCATCCGCGAGGAGATCCTGAATCACCCACTTTCTCCGGACCTCACCGACGACATGTTCGAGGGCGACTACCTCGACGACCCGTCTATGTCCACCGCCAATCACGTCCTGCAGCGTGCAACAGCGCAGGGACCGAACCCGCCTGCGTACCAGGGGCGTGGACCCGCCCTGCGGGCTATGACTACTGCAACCCGAAGTGTTGTGGTCGCACCCCCCACCATGCCAGCAGACATGGCGACTCGAGCACGTACGGGTCGCCGCCCTATTCCGCGGCGCATCGAGCAGACCTGTCTCGCGTTCATTATGCGGGTTAACGGGTTGGAAGCGTTGGTGCTACTCGACTCGGGCAGCACAGGCGACTCCATCAGCCCGGACTTTGCGCGAGTCTGCGACGCACAGGTAATGGAATTGGAGAATCCTGCTACGCTCCAACTCGGATGCGTGGGCAGTCGATCACGTATCAACCGAGGAGTCCGCGTCCCTATTGCTATGGAAGGATTCAACACCGAAAATTATCTCGATATCGTCAACCTCGACCGCTACGACGTGGTACTCGGTACTCCATTCATGCGGCGATTCGGGGTACTGCTCGACTTTGGAAGCAGTCGCGCTACCATACAGGGAGTCAACTACGCGGCCCTCACACCGCGCGAGGAGGACCGTCAGGCCAACCGCCGCAACGCTACGCCTGCAGCGGCGAGGCAGCGGTCTGAATGACTATCACCGCCCATACAAAACGGCGCTGCGCCCAAGGTATCGCTCCGCGCGATCACCATGGGACAGCTTATAGCCGGCGATAAGGGTCGAGATCTCGACATCGACTCTGTTCGCACCAAAATTCTGAGCGACTACGCAGACTTGTTCCAGCCTGTACCGCCGGTTCTCCCTCCTATTCGTGATATTAGCCATACTATACCGCTAATTGATGAAACAAAACGTTACAAGTACCGCCTCCCCAAGTGTCCCGATGCCCTGAAGGGCAAGTTGCTTGAGAAAATCGAGCGGTACACGGCCGCGGGGTGGTGGCAGCCAGCTCAGGTCGAGCAGGCTGCCCCATTGCTGTGTGTGTATAAGAAGGACGGTGGACTGCGCACGGTAGTGGACCTGAGACAGCGGAACGACAACACTGTCAAGGACGTCACCCCGTTCCCGGATCAAGATCAGATCCGTATGGACTTTGCCCGCGCGAGATTCCGCACTAAGCTAGACATGTCCGATGCCTATGAACAAATCCGTATAACGGACGGTGACGTAGGAAAGACCGCTTTCGCTACGATATACGGAACATTCCTCAGCCTCGTTACTCAGCAGGGCGACTGTAATGCACCGTCGACGTTCCAACGACTTATGGTATCCATATTTCGCAGCAAGATCGGTATATGCATCCATGTATACTTGGATGATATCTTCATCTTCTCGAACACACTGGGCGAGCATATCGAGCACGTCTACTGGTGTTTGAACCTAGTGCGAAAACACAGAATGTACCTCAGTCAGAAGAAGTGCGACGTGCTATCTCGCCGCGCTGACTGCTTGGGGCACATTGTGGATGACAAGGGGCTCCACGCCGACACTGATAAAATGATACGCATCCGCGAGTGGCCTACACCAAGAAATTACAACGAGGTGCAACAGTTCCTAGGACTGGTGCAATACTTGGCCCACTTCATGCCTGACGTGTCCGCGTACATGTCCCCATTGTCGGCTATCACGAAGAACGGGCAGTCATTCTCTTGGAGACCGATGCATGACAAGTGTTTCGCGTCCATAAAGAACATGGCTTGTAAGGTCCCGATATTGCGACCAATCGACCTGTCTAATCGAGACCCCATCTGGGTGATCACCGACGCATCCATCACTGGCGTCGGGGCACTATACGGCCAAGGACCGGAGTGGCAGACTTGTCGGCCAGCGGGCTTTATGTCGAAAAAATTCACGACCGCGCAGCACTCGTACTTCACATATGAGCAGGAGGCATTGGGCGCGCTTGAGGCCCTGATCAAGTGGGAGGATAAGCTCATCGGCCGTCATTTCAAACTAGTCACTGATCACAAGGCCCTCACATTCTTGTCGGACAAGAAGAAGCTGCCGGGCCGAGTTGAACGGTGGATCGAATTCCTCGCGCGGTTCGATTACGAGATTATTCACGTACCGGGCGAATTGAACAAAGTGGCAGACGCTCTATCACGATACTACGCGTCGGAAGCAGGAGACGTCGTGCACGCACCATACGACTTGGTATCCGCCGACGTCCGCCTTGACCCGGATGGGGAAACGCTCTCCGAGCCGCGGGTGGCAGAACTCCGCGCACAACGTGTGCTTGAGGCTGTAGAACCACGTCGCGAGGAAGCACGGGCGTTGAACGACCATCTGCCCGCCAACTCACAACAACAGAGCGCAGAAGCGGAACACGACCCGGTGGCGATCGACTCCGTAGTGCAGCAACCGCTGCTTCGACCTTCCATCGAAGGTCGGATGGACTTGATCGGAGCTCTAAAGGCGGGATTCGCACAGGACGCTCTGTTCAAGAAAATCGCAGAGCACCCCACGCACCACAAGCGGTTCCGAGTACGTGACGGACTCGTTGAGCACTCAGCGGCTTCTGGCCGTTGGGTACTGTGCGTCCCGAACGTGATGCATGGTCAGCGGCGGTTAGTACAGTTGATCGTGGACCATGCACACACATTAATAGGCCACATGGGGACAACCAAGACTGGTGACTATGTCCGTCGGTGGTTCTGGTGGCCGTCGATATCTAAGGATATTGAAAAGTTCTGCAAGTCCTGCGGCACGTGTCAGACAACCAAGTCAGCGACACAGCGCCCGCAGGGATTGCTGCATAATCTACCCATACCCACCAGGCCGTGGCAATCGATCGGCATGGACTTTGCAGGGCCCTTCCCGGACTGCGAGGGATACGACTACCTATGGATCATAGTATGCAGGATGACGGGGATGACTCACCTGATTCCCCTCACCACCACCGCACGAGCCTCGGATCTGGCATGGCTATACGTGCGCGAGGTAGTGCGGCTGCACGGCCAACCGGAGTCCATAGTGTCGGACCGTGACCCCAAATTCACATCTAAATTCTGGCGTGAACTGCAACGTCTAATGGGGGTGAGGCTCCTAATGTCCACTGCATTCCACCCCCAGACGGACGGGACGTCAGAACGGATGGTGCGCACAGTGTCCCAAATACTACGCACCATGGTCCGACCCGATCAGCGCGATTGGGCGAAGAAACTCCCGATGACTGAGTTCGCGGTGAACTCGAGTCGAAACTCCTCGACCGGGTTCGCGCCGTTCGAGCTCAACTATGGGTATGTGCCATCGATGATACGGGACGTGGAGCGTGAGCCCGCGCTGCCCGGTGTCAAAGACTTCGCGGATAGGGCACTGGACAACCTGCGGGAGGCACACGATGCGATCGTCGCAAGCCGCGTGTCTCAGACTCACCACGCAAATAAAAAGCGACGCGATGAGAACTCACCGGAAGTGGATCCAGACTTCGCAGTCGGCAGGCTGGCTTACCTGTCTACGGCGAACCTGTCGCTGCCCAAGGGCCGCGCGCGTAAGCTGATGCCACGGTACATTGGGCCATACCGGATCTCCACGGCGAACCCATCGGCGTCGACCTACACGCTCGAGCTCCCGCCGGAACTGCGTGCACGCGGAATACATCCTACGTTTCATGCCAGCCTGCTGCGGCGTCATGAGCCGAACGATGCGACCGCGTTTCCCCATCGGGACGCAGGGGTATTCTACGACTTTGGTGCTGATCCGGACCAGGAAACGTTAGTGAACGACATTGTCGCCCACCAATGGGAGGGCAACGCTGTCAAATTCTTGGTCCAATGGGATGATGGGGACACCACCTGGGAACCATGGGCGACGGTTAAGGACCTCGAAGCAATTGATCGCTATTTCGAGCTCCACGGTGTATCCCACTGGAAATCACTACACAAACGATCGGGGAAGCGAGCTAGTCAGTCAGCAGCTCCGACAAAGGGTAGCACCGGCGTGGAGCGGGGAGCGGACAGCGACCAGAACCCCGCGGCCGCGATGCCTCAGGCTATCACCAGTAGTCGGGGAAGGCGCGAGCGCCAACCGCCCCGGCGGGGCCGGGGGACGCGCGAATGACTAGCGCCGCAAGCCACCCGGAGCTGCAACATATTCAGACTCCGCGGTACTGGCGCCCACCGGGCGCGTCCACTCCTTCAAAATTTTTCTTCCCATCCTCGCTCGCTTCTTCACCCATCTTACGTCCTAGTCTCTCCCACACTCTTTCCGGCGACGATTACCACCATGACAGACGGTTACGACGGCACCGGACAACACCACTACCGCAACGAGGCCGCATACGCACCGGGACATCGAGGCGGTGGCCACGCCCGGCCCCAGTGGGACCCGCGCCACGAGCAGCTGTACTACGGGGACGGGGCTAATGTCGCAGCCGCGTCCGGCCCCGGCCTCGGCGATGCCGTGAGTACTCAAGGCTTAGGGCTCGACCCCGCATACCCGTACTCCGCGGCCGGCGCTGGCTACAACATCGGCCGGCGCGTGGCGGCGGAGCAAAACGAGGCCGCGATCCGCGGCCAGATCGAATCGCTGCACGCCGCGCTCGCGTCCTCCCAGCGCGAGGCGGCGCGCGACCAGCGCGTCCAGGCGGAGCAAGAGCGCCAGCGTCGCGCGGTGGCCAGACTGCACGCGATCCCACAAGAGGACGTCGAAATGGCAGACGTCTACCTCGCGCAGCCGCAGATGCTGCCCGTGGACCCATACCTCCTACCGCCTCCTGGACTGCAGCCGGCGCCGTCCATGGCGCACGGAACCGGCGCGATGGGCGGCCCCGCCGGGGCCCCGCGCGACTTCGCGCCGCAGTACGACACAGGCGGCCGGGATCAGTACGGCGGCGCCGTCCTTGCGCAGCAGCGGGAGCCGCATGCGCCGTCCCTCTCTAGCCATCACCCGACCCCGGGTCCCCAATCTTTCAAGGGGAAGGGAACGGGGAGAGGGCACCACACAGGACACAACACAGGCCGCGGACGCAGCGAGCGCAAAACCTACCCGAACCGCTCGTATCACAGGGGTGCGACGCCATATCTACGCCCCAGCGAATACGAGCACGACAGGGACCCGGAGCGGGCTCGATCGAGGGACCGCGCGACTCAGCAAGACCGCACGTACCGGTGCCAAGACCCGCCACGAGCGCGCGCGCGATCCATCGACAGCACGGACTCGAGCACGCAGTCGGACGCGAGCGACACTGGGGAACACGGCCGCCCTCGTCCCGGCAAGGGAAAGCCTCGCGCGCAGTCGTCCGCACCGCATCCCGCGCCCGCCACAAAGAGGATCACGCGCGAGAGGTACCGCATGTTCATACTCCCCGTCGAGCTCTCCCCAGCCAACGTGGACAAGGTGTACCGCATGGCGCTGTTCCCCGGTATGCACGTCGCCGTGTGGACTCTACTCGACTGGCTGGACAAGGTCGCGATCAAACGAGCCGCCCGACTCCAGCTTAGCAAGGGCGAGAAACACCTCGACCACAAGTGGAGCCGTGCCAAGACCCAAGGGGGATCGGGCAGGACGCCTCTTTGGTACTTGCACGATCGCGAGATCTACGAGAACCTGGAGGCGGCCGAGCCGCTCGAGGCACAGCACCCCAGCCCCGTAGACCCCACCGACGTCTGGTTCACGTACTACGCAGCGTTCCCTACGGTACAGCACCGAGGCGTCCGTCGGGACGATGACGGCCGACCCGACCCGCTGGTACTCAACGGCTACATCCTGGCGCAGCGTATCGCGGGGATGACCGACGTGGGACAACTCGCCGAGCGACTCCCGGTCATCGACCTGCTCGCGAGGCTATTCCACGCGTCCGGACAGCAATACCGCCACTTGCTCAGCAAGTTCGGCAAGACGCCCGCAGTCGCCTTCACCGCTCGGCCCTACACCGGCTCCCTCCCCCCATCCGTCGAGCGCCTCATAACGCACCTGGCCACGGTGTGCGGAATCGACAACTTCGAAGCCAAGAACTGCTTCTCGTCGTGGGCCGACCATTGGATGAAGACGCGATCTATCGACGCGATCAGCTCGACCCTCGCGAGCGCGGTCACCCTCACGCCGCCGCTACCGGCCCCGTCCATCACAGGCGCTCCCGACGCGACAGCCCTCGCGGTCCCGGAGCCGTCGCTCGCCGCTAAGGCCGCCACCACGTCCGGTGTACCGGACGGTACGGCCGCCATGGACCTCGACGTCAAGCCCCTCGAGGACGCGGCGGAGACGTCCCCCGCCGCGTAGACTCCTGCGAGGCACCACGTCGAGCGCCTTCGGGCTCCTCCAGAAAAGGACGTTGACCGTCCAATCATCCCCACTCAGTTTACAATTCCGTTGACTTTATTTAACTATACATTTTGTGGATCGGGTACTCGATCCAGAGGAGGAGGGTGTAAGGGGCGCCTACTAGGTTATCGTGGGAAGCTACTATACAGTACATACTAGTAGTGATGGGCGTTACTGGACATTAGAACGCCCATCGTCTTCACACCCACTCCTGTAAACCACTAGGTTCCGTCGTCAATTGAACGCGGTTCAGAGTATCTCAGGCGTGACTAGACGTATTACTTACAGAGTCGGATGTGCGTTCAAGTTTTGTTACCTCTGCGTGCTCAAATCTACGAATAGCTTGAATGTCATACCTAGCCAGTATCTATCAATCAGTACATACATACATACATACCTATTTTGCGTAGCACCTCGGTAGTCTTAAGGAGAATATTTACGGTGTTTGTCACGCAGAAGCGCCGGTGACCCCTTTGTGTTTGTGGCGTGGCTCAGGCGTAGTAGCCGAGCTAAGTTGACTTGTTCCTTGACCACGACGACCAGTCTTTCCACTACAGTCTCTTGGGCTACCGAATTCTGAGGATGGATAAGCCGAAAGTTAGCGAGAACTCGCGGGCGAACCATCGCAAAGCGCCACAAGCAGTCAAGAATACGAAGGGCAAGAAGCCGACCGGTAGGAATGTTGGCAAGCTTATGTCTATCATGAGACTGCCTGTCGATGTCTTCTTAGAGGTACGCGCTCACATTGTCTCGATGTCTCTGTTGCTCACGCGCGGTGCGACATTGACTCCCGTACCCGTACCATGGTGCTGACATGTCTTAAGATCGCGTCACATTTGGATCCCCTCGATCTTCTCAACCTTTCGCGTGTCTCGAACGAGCTTAGAGGGATGCTCATGTCGCGGCAGATGCGGAGCCTATGGGTAGCGGCTCGCAAAGCACACAATCCACCATTACCTGACTGCCCTGACGACCTCAGCGAGCCACAATATGCCTCGCTGGTGTTTGAGCACTCTTGTATGGTGGGATTTTTTTGCCTATAGCTCAAATCCTTGAATAGACAAGCTAACCAACACCTCGCAAGGCATGTGGTGCTGGAAGGGCTATGAAGGTTGGGTACTCTGCCTTCGTGAGGTTCTGCGGCCCGTGTTGGAAAACTAAGTATGTCACTCGCGTTAGCGCTATTGTGAAACTACAAAGAAAGCTGATTCTTCCAAGTGTCAAAGCTGGTCACGCTCTAGCCAAGGAAGCTGGAATCAAGAACGACCGAGAGCTCATGGGAGTTATCTTCAACATGCTGCCAGCCGCCACACATAAGTGTACGCGGGTCCTCGACATATCCACGGTGCACACGATCTGCTCACACAGTCTCAGTCTGCTACAGGCCAAGCGATCCGAGTTCCGGGCTGGCTCAACATTCGCGATCCAAATTTTATGAGGCAGAGTTCATCGCTGTAGTAAAGCAGTATGACGACATACTCAACGCGGAAGACGCAGAGGCCCTAGAAGATTTCCAGAAGGATCGTCGAGCTATCTCTGTTTCCAGGGTTGATGTGAGAGATTGTTTTTGGTGCAGACGACGTAGTAGCTCTGGCTCATTTTTTCTTCAGTTCCAGCACGCCATAACGACTTGGACACAACAACGAAGTCAAGTGAAGGTAGAATCAGAGGACCGCGCTGTGACAGATCGTAAAGCCGCGTACGTCTCGTTCACGACGTTAGCACTCAGGCACAAGGCTCAAGTGTTATACTCTCCTCCAGCATACTAGAGAAACTGGAAGACCTCGGGTACAAAGAGGAGGACTATCCGCGGTATAACTCTGATTTCGAAAGCATGCTATCGCAACCTCGACCCCTCACTGCACGAAGTGAGGGAGTTATCAATTTTCTCATGCGGACACTTGCTGATTCTACCGTTAGTTTGGAACACCATTCAACCCAAGCTTGTCGAGATATTGGAAGCCGAGCGTGCCAAGCGAAAGCATGACGCGTTCTTGCGCAAGTGGCAAGAACGCCGAACGAAGCTTGGCAATTTCTACAAAACCTACCTCCAAAAGGACCGCAAGGAGAAGCAATGGAAGCGGATCATGCCCAACGTCGCAGACGCGCTCGCACTGCCGTGCATGCGCGAGCTGCTAATCTCCGCTGAACCGCACCAGGTCGTGACCGAAGAGCAGTTCACCGCCATTGTGGCACGCCTCGAGAAGGACGCGGAAGCACATCGCGCGATGATACGACGAGAACTAGTTGCTATGCTGAAGGCCCGAGACGGTGCCGGCGCGAAGTCGAGCAAGAAGAGCAACACCCGCAGCAAGCGCAAGCGCAAAACTACGACACGGACGTGCAAAGGCAAGAAGCGTGCGGAAACAAGCTCGGACGAGGAGTCGGAGTCGGATGCGAGCATGGAGGAGCCTTTGGAGTCGAACGAAGAAGCCGGCGAAGTTGAGCCTGACGAAGCAGCCGAGCTCGCACGTCTGGACCAACATACATCGTTGTTCCGGTGCAGGTTCTGCTTCTGGGAACAATATCGCTTCCTCACATACCACGCGGTTCTCGAACACTGGCAGGCAGAGCATATCCGGGAGGAGTGGGGCTCGTCGAAGGAGACGTTCATTGTGGAACTCGCAGCCGACGCAACACTCGTGCCAGGCGCTGTGCTCAGTGCTCTCGGGCTTCCGTGCAACACCGGCCTCACAGAGCTGCATCGCACGATCTCTGCCTACGATCTGGGCGTGACGACCTGCAAATGTCGGCCGGGGGCGATATGTTACATGCCGAGGCCTGATATACCTCTTACTCTAGGCCATCTGGTGGGTCGATCCATGATATCTACGTGCATAGGTGCAGATGTGTACTAATGCCACGATCCGAACGTCAGGTCGCCCACATCACCAGCAGAGACGGGCCGTCAGTACACTCGTCATTATTCTGGCTCGCATTCGGTATTGACGATGTTCTTTTCGGTCTAGGCATCAATTTATTTTGGGGTCCAACGGCCAGTCTACTAGTACCGCAGCGCGGTAGGCCCAGCGTAATAATCCAGGCTCGTTATGGCTCTTCGCAGACGTACTTGACGTGTTTGCCCCCTGACGTCTTGACTCACAACCTCCGATGTACTCAAATGCTACAAACGCCGCCAATGCTATGTTATCAAAACATCGCGCTAAGTTCTTGCCAATCTACCGTATTTTCAAGCGTGACGCATTATACATTTGCTCGATCTCTAGGTTTCTCTATCATCACGTCTCCAGTATTATCCACATGCTTGCTATGTTCTTGAGCTGTTCTACTTACCTTGCGTCGCGAACTAATTCCCTCCTTTCTGTTACGCTACTTCGACCGCGAGTGAGTCGGAGCCTGGCACCTAGTACTACTGCTTAGTTCATACAGATAAGTATTGTGATTCATCTGTGTGGATGTTTTCGCGCTGTAAATTCGGATGTGGATGGACAGTCGGAGTCGGTCGACAGGTGCCTCCCCCGTTCCATAATACCTGTACTGTACATCATGATAGTACATACTAGTCTGTCTACAGTCTTAGGGGAGAGTTCCGAACGTGACGATGAGTAGCGCTGACTCTCGTAATTATGTAATTAAGTAGCCGAGCTAAAGCGCTGAAGCTTAAAGCTTAAAGCCTAATACTTAAGTTGAAACTTGACTTTGGTCCATGACGACGACAACTACAAACTACCAGCCTTTCCGCCACAGTCTCGATCTCCCGGACTCGCAGATGCATAAGCCTAAATTTAGCGAGGACTCGCGGATGAAGTTACGGATTCCTAAGAATACGAAGGGCCAGAAGCCGACCCGTAGGGACTCTGTCGGCAAGCTTATGTCTATCATGACGCTGCCTGTCGACGTCTTCCTAGAGGTACGCGACCTAATCACTAAATGTCTCCATGTCTCCGTCGCTCACGCAATCATACTACGGCCACGGTGCTACATTGACTGTTTGGTGCTGACGTGTCTTAAGATCGCGTCACGCTTGCACCCTCTCGACCTTCTCCATCTCGCCCGTGTCTCGAAGGAGCTACGAGGCATGTTCATGTCACGGCAGTTGCGAAGTGTCTGGAGAGCCGTTTTGAATGGGGTGTATCCTCCCATGCCTGATTGCCCGGCCGACCTCAACGAACCTCAGTATATCTCGCTAGTGTTCGACAGATTATGCATCGTGAGTGCAAGCTTCGCACCGGGCTATTGGCATCTCCTAACCTAGTCTTAATAGACATGTGATGCTGGCCGATCCATCTCCAATGTCAGCTATGCAGCTTATCTGAGACTCTGTGGCCCATGCTGGAAAACCAAGTATGTTTTTGATATAGTCAATGTTCACATGGTACTACTAGGGTGCTAATCTCGATATAGTGTCAAGGGAGGTATTACTATAGCAAAAACAATTGGTATCCAGAAGGACGCCGGAATCATGAGGGTCATCTTCAACATGCTACCGGCTGCTGAAGGAAGGTGTATGCTCACTTCTGTACAAGCCACGGGGTATTCACATCGAGACACAGGAGGTTACGATTTCATATATCCTTCCACGAAACTGAACCACAGTCCAAGTGACAAATTCTACGAAGCAGATTTCGTTGCTGTGGTCAAGCAGTACAAAGATATACTGTCCTCTCAGGACCCCGATGCGCTCAAGCGGTTTGTAAAAGCCCGTAAAGCCTTCGCCTTATCTAGGATGAACGTGAGTCGTGATTCCTTCAGCGTGCTCTGTATGTTTAGCCCTCACTGACATGAATTTTGTTATGCAGTTCGAGCATGAGCTACAAGCTAGGGGAGAGGAGATACAAGCTTCGAGAAGGGCGCGAGATAGAGAAGAGGCTGAGCTTCAAACCCGCGTAGAGAAGGCCCGAGAAGCCGCGTGTGTCCCGTCTGCTCACCATAGTCCACCTCGGGGACACTAACGTTCTTCTCCTCCAGCATACTGGAGAAATTGAAAGAGCTAGGGTATAAAGAGGCGGATTGCCCCCGAAATAATTCCGATTTCCAACGCATGCTATTGCAACCTCGACCCCTCACCGCAGGAAGTGAGCAAGCTATCGATACTTTTGTCACGTTGGCAAGCTTGCTGATTTGACCATCGTTCGCTAGTTTGGAAAACCATCCGACCTCGGCTTGTCGAGATATTGGAAACCGAGCGTGCCAAGCGAAAGCATGCCGCGTTCTTGGGCAAGTGGCAAGAACGCCGATCCCAGCTTGGTACTTTCTACACGGCCTACCTCCAAAAGGACCGCAAGGAGAATCAGTGGAAGAGGACCATGCCCAGCGTTGGAGGCGCACTCGCACTGCCGTGCATGCGCAAGCTGCTAACATCTGCTAAGCCGCACGAGGTTGTGACCGAAGAGCAATTCACCGCCATTGAAGCACGCCTCGAGAGGGCCGCGGAGTCACATCCCGCGATGATACGACGAGAGCTAGTCGCTATGCTGAAGGCCCGGGACAGTGCCAGCGCGAAGTCGAGCAAGAAGAGCAGCACCCGCAGCTTGAAGCGCAAGCGCAAACCTACGACAGGGTCGCGCAAAGGCAAGAAGCGTGCGGAAACAAGCTCGGACGAGGAGTCGGATGCGAGCATAGGGGAGTCGAACGAAGACACCGAAGATGCCGACGAGGCAGCCGCCGAGCTTGCTCTTCTGAACCAGCATACATCGTTGTTCCGGTGCAAACGCTGCTATACGCACGGTAGAACCCTCACATACCACGCCGTTCTCGAACACTGGCAGACAAAGCATGTCTGGGAGGAGTGGGACTCGCAAACGTCCGACATTGTGGCAGACTCCGAGTCCGCGGCTGACGCAACACTCGTGGGCGATGTGCTTGATGCCCTCGGGCTTCCGCGCAACACCGGCCTCACAGAGTTGCATCACACGATCGCTACGTTCGAACTGGATTGGATGACCTGCAAGTGTTGGCCAGGACCGATAGGTTACATGCCGACCGGTATACCTCTAACTCCGAGTCTGGGCCTTCTGGTGGGTTGATTTGTGGTATCGGTATAGATGCAGATGTGTGCTGATGTGACTCGAACGTCAGGTCGCCCACATCAGGAACACGGACAGGTCACAGTCAGTATAGTCCTTGCGATTCTTGTTCGCACCGGGTACTGACGATTTTCTTCGAACTTTCGGTCTAGGCATCGGTTCATTCTGGGGGCCGAATCCAACGGCCAGTCTAGTACCGCTGGCAGCGCGGTAGGCCAAGCGTAGAGATCCCGGCTCGTCATGGCTCTTGCAAATGTGCTTCAAGACTTAAACGCTGCCGATGCGATGTCATCGAGCACACGAAGTTTCTTGATCTATGGACATGCGTTCCAACAATGTGACGCATCATACATTTGTTTGACCTCCAGGTTTTACTATCATCCCGTCTGCATGGAATGTTATCGGCGTGCTTGCTATCGTCTTGATTTGTTTACTTACGTTACGTCGCAGACCACTTCTCTCCAATTCTACTACGCTCCGAGGAGGCATTGTGTTCCTACATCGTGATTCAGTCATCTACTCAGGTACATGTTAGCCTCATTGTTCATACATCTAGCTTCACAGACGTGTGCATAACACTAGGCTTCACATCTTGCGAGCTGGCGCCATGACTATGCGACCGTGGATCGAACCCCTTTGGGAAGACCTGCCTCACGTTCACGTTGATCCGTGTGCAGCGCAGGTACTCCTTGTACAAATCCCAATCACCCTCTGAGTCAGATGTCCCCTCAAGGTGAGGCGGGAGGGTTCCTTCGAGTATACGAGGTACGCCTAGCAGGATGTCGTCAATCATCACAGCCGTGCCCGAAGTAACAGGTATGCGATTTGCGTACCATGGTATGCTCGTCGGCAAGCCGGTCCCGACATGACGACAATGTCGCCTGAGCGAAGGAGAATGGGCGTGGGAGGGTCGTCTCGAGTGAGGCCGCCGATGAGGAAAACCGCCGCACAGCCAAGTCTAGAGGTGTGCAGTCAGGACTAGCTTTGCAACTCGGCGCGACTGCTGCGAGACTCACGAGATAGACACTAGCGGTGATGTTGCGCATATTTCTGAACGGTCTACGTGCGCCATGAGGGTGTCCTATATCTCTGGTAAGCATTCGATCTGCAGTCAGAGAGGGTACGAATCTGGACCTTCGTCTGATAGAAGTTCACGATCCCAGCGTCCGGTTCTGCCAGATGGTGAGTCTCTCCTGTTCACCGGCTGCGGCAAAGTCTACGACACACCGTATGTTGTCCGCCAATCCATCCAATCGGGACCATCCGGTCCCCAATCCATCTCGCCTCCTTGCGTACCATCTCCACTCTGAAACACCATCTCCCAAGGTATCCTCTCGACTGCGCTCTTGCATACATCTCGCACAAGCTCCGCAATATCCCCCGGGCCTCGCGTGAAGTCGTACTGCTTCGTGCCCCAGTGGTAGTACCACCCAATGTTCGCCCACCGGAGTTTCGGAACAAGACTTGATGCAGGGAGCGCGTGGAGGGTCTGCGACGGAGGTGCGGGGAGCTTTGGGGTGTGCACGAGGTCGGAGAAGTTCTCTGGACTCGCGGCTTCGTTGGAGATCAGCTTGCGCGGGCCAGGCGGGTCGGCGTGCGCATGTGTCTGCTCCGTAGATGTGGATGGATCGGACTCGGCGGAAGTCGTAGACTGCAGTGCCACGGCTCGAGGCAAAATCTCAACGTCCTCGCGCTCGCCTCTGCGCACACGAAGGTACTGGTTCCAGAGGCCGTCTTTCGGAAGGACATAGTGCGTTTCAAGATTCGTTTCGTTCGGATCTCGTGCATGATCGCGGAGGGCCCATTGCACCAGACCTCTCTGCTTGGCAGGCGAGACGAACGCAGGCAGGAGCACCAATCCTGATGTATTCGTAGGGAAGCGCACAGGAGTAAGACGATGAACACATACAGCTCTCATACGCCCACAGAGCAGATCGCGCACCAGGTGTGCCCGGAAAGATGTATGCCTTCTGCGCGGTCTGCCCGGACCCTTCGTGTGTGCGAAGCGGTACTACGGTGTGCTCGACCGCGTCCGCGCACCCTCTCCACCCGCCGCGCGCCGTTTCTTCACTACGCTCCACGTCCGCGGCGGCAAGATCGAGGACGCCGGAGAGGTCTGGAGGAGGGAAACGGGTCTTGTATTTCTTCTCTGCGGCGCGGAACGGCGTCCAGTCGGCGTCGCTGTGCTCGGGTCTGTTCCGGGTCGACTTCCAGTGTTTCCGGCGCGCTTTTTTGTACGCTGCACTCGTCGGGTCGTGTATGTCCCCAGCGGAGGATGCTGGAGTTGTCGTTGTCACCGTCATGGCTCTAAGGGTACCGTAGACTTGGAAGGAAGCGACGGTCAGATACGGACTTCGGACGCTGGATTATAGTGCCCTTGATTGTTGTTTGATATCGAAGAGAATCGAGATGGCAGAGGTTCAGGTAGGCCTTGGTAGGCTCACCACAAGAATCACGATCACTGGCTGGGAAGTAGGGGTGAGGCCTGAGGTCCGACTTTCTCCGACTGGACACCCGACCAGTGGGAGGGCGCAATTCAGACTCCGTCCCAAATCTGATCGAGTCATCGTTTTAACCAGTTTTAACCACCTTGCGGCATGGCATGCATGCAGCCTTCTGACGCTCTGTTTAAAATCTCGAGATTCGAATGATACCTGGACTCATCTAGTGGTCTCTGTTCGATTATTGTGAAGTTTAACAATGGCAGCCGTGTCGGCGTGTCCACGGCGCTCATGGTCAGGGGACGAGCTCCACCGTTGGCATTTGCTACAGGTTGTGAGTCTTACCTTCCACTAATATACTACACCATTTCGAAACGGTTCCAACTGTAGGCTGAGAGCTTCACTGGAGAACGGTCAATAACAACTTAAAAACTTGTTGCCCCAGCACCAACTTCCTATACGGTTGACTCACGACGCGTCGGTCACAAAGGAAACGCGACTTGTCACACTTAGCCGCGCGCCAACCGAGCGCGTTCACAAGCCTCCGAGTCCTCGGTGTCGTCTTGACTCAGGACTATCCTGAATCCTGATCTTCCTTTGAGTACACCTCAACCACCGAGTACTGAAGGGCGACAGCATGACCTCTATGCTCGACAAACTCCTCGCGGCCGACATCTCAGACCCGACCGACTTCCCAGACAACGCCTCCGCCCCTGGTCTCCGATCCTTCGACGACGCCGTCCGCTGTACCATCTGCAAAGACTTCTACGACGCCCCAGTCACCCTCACCTGTGGCCATTGTTTCTGCTCTGCGGTGCGTGAGTACGTCTGTTTCATGCACGTGGCGCTGTACCTGATAGACCACCGCGGTAGTGCGTCCGCTCAGCCCTACCAGAGCACCAGACATGCCCCACGTGTCGAAAGCCCGCCTCGGAGGTGCACATACGCAAGGACGTAGCGATGGAGACTGCGGCTCAGGCATGGCAAAGCGCTAGGTATGTCTCGCCCTCTTCCGATCTGTTCGTATTCCAACCGGTGCGGAAGACCATATATCCTGCGACTCGTTCGAGAAGAGGAGGCACGCAAAGCACGACCTGTTCGGCCTCCGCACTCCCGTCACAGCTCTGGGGAGAGGAGAACAAACAAGAGGAGAAGGCGGGACTCTCCTGCTGCCGGGTCCGACTCCGACGTTTATATAGTAACTTCCAGCCCCGCCCCATCGGGGTCTTCTCCACCAGTCACCTCCGATACCCCAAGCGGTACGTGCGAATGGTTGATGCTCCAGAACAGTACTGACATCTACGGCAGGCCTAGTATTGTGTCCGTCCTGTCAAAGAGACGTCCCGTATGATACAATCAACGCTCACCTGGACAGCGGATGCAAGCAACACCTCGGCGTGCCTTCCAAGAGTGGAGCAAGCGTCAATGGTACCCGGAGCAAACAGAAACAGCAGTGGAACAGTTTGTTCGGGAACACATCGAGCGCTCCTCACAAACGCAGAGGAAAGGAGAAAGAGCTCCAGAAAAGCAAGGGCAAAAGACGGTTCGTGCTCCTACTTTCTGTGCGCACATCCCTGGCGAAGTACGCTCTCTCTCTCTGACGCGGCAGCTTGCAGAGAGACTCCGGATAATGACGACGAGCTCGAACACCTCCCCAAAGTCGCCTACGACATTCACCCGCAGAAGCGGATCGCGGATATGCTCGCAGAGTGGGACCTCCCGACGCAAGGCGACAAAGCGGCGCTCGTCAGACGGCACAAACGGTGCGTCATCCGCCTACTCAAGGTGCTCGCCTCGCTGAAGTCCTCGACGGGTGCACGGGCTGCAGGTGGGTCGTGCTATACAATGCGAATGTCGATCGCGCCCCCTCGCACCGGCGGACGCTCGACCAGCTCCGCGCGGACCTCAAGCTAGAGGAGGCGGAGCAGAGCGCGAAAGGCCGTGGCAAGGAAACGGTAGATGACACCGTTGCATATCAGGTGGGTCCCCCTCCATCCTCCTCTCAGTTCTCGGTGTTGACTGGACCTCCAGAAAGCGAACAAGGCAGCGTTTGCGAAGCTCACGGAGGCGGCGCGTCCGAGGAAACCTGAGCACGCGAAGGCGGATACGTCTCTGTCTACTCCGACCGGGACCGGGACCATCTCGCTAGAAGAAGAACGAGAACCTTCAAGGGCCCCAGGGCATCGGCCTTCGAGTAATAAGGGAAGCAGACCTATATCGCCGACGGGGGATGAAGCTGAAGTGGTTGAGGTTGATGATGACAGTTGAAATGTCAACATACTATATGGTCTGGATCTCATGATGCTATTGGTTTCGATATTCGTCCACAGCATGGCACTACTGATCACTATGCGTGCACATGTTTTCACGTCTGTGCGATGTTCGCTAGCTACCATTCAATGTGTCCCACTTCATGCCTGTGAGTGTGCAGTATATCCGCACGATTGGCTTGCCGTCTCATCCATGTCACACTGCAGTGATGGCTTCAGTATGCTTCTAGATCAAGCACAAATGTGGACTCACCTCAGCGATAAGTATGAGTTGCGCTTGTGATAGAGGACCGTTGTGCGAGTTGAGTCTGTGAATCCAGATCCGATGTGAGAATGCTCGCGGCGAGCGTCGAATCGTATACACGAGTGCGCAAGTCGCCAACTTGAACGCTGAACGTTGACCTGCCGCAGGCTGGCGTCACGCCGTCTGCTGCAGTGGCAGTTACAGTCTGAGTATAGATCGAGATGTGGTGGACCGAGCCATTGCGCTTCAACGACTCGGGTGTTGAGTACTGAGTGCGGATGCTGGACCCGCGCCGATGAACACTGGTACCGAACGCTGCGGGAGAATATCGCCTTGGGAAGGCTCAGTCGAAGAGAGGGATAACATGGCAACTCTCGGAAGGGAGGAGAATATATTTCGACACCCCATATTACAAATGTAAATATGGATATGCTGAGCAGAGAGGATAGTATGATGTGCAGAACAGCGGCGGGACAACAGAGGGAAAACAGGACAAAGCCGCGGACAAAAGGACATAGACATAGACTCAACGGTTGCAGGATAGCAGGACAGGCATGTGCCAGAGCGATAGAAGAGAAACGACAATCCGAAGAGGCAAACCATCGAATGCCAGACAAGCGACATTAACATTCATTGACGTCCTGCAGCCACGGATGCTCTAAGAGTTGGGCTGCGGACCACCTTTCCTCGGGGTCGATGGTGAGGGCATGAGCCAGAAAGTCGGCCAACGCAGGGAACTCGGCCTTGTCATGCACTCCTACGGCAGACGACAACATACGAGCTATAGAATTAGGTGGATATTTGCCCGTGCCTTTCAAGAGCCGGCCTGAGCATCGAGAATCAATGGAAGCAATCACGTAGACAAGGAAAGCACACGACCTTGGCTATCGAAAAAGTCATCGCTGCGCTTCCCTTTGTCCAAGAAAGTACGCGGGAACTGTCCAAGGAGAGTGACCATCTGGGTCAGATGTGTCTGGGTAATGCTCAAACCACTCTTTCCGACATCGTGATGCGGGATGAAAAGAGGTTGTCCCCATCCAAATTCGAAGATCTTCGCACAAGACAGCGTCAGGCTGTGGCTCGTTCATGACGCAGGATGCTACAACACTCACAAGACATCCTAGGTTCCATATGTCGATTTTTGTATCCCACTCTGCTCGGATGACAACTTCGGGCGCACGGAGTGCCCCCGGCTGTACTGCCATGTCCACAATGCGGCGGGACAACGGGATCGCTTCATGTGGACTAGGTGAGTGTTATAACCTTGCACGAAGTGCGGAGTAACCTACCGGCTCCCAAGTCGGTAAGCTTGAAACGAGCAGTCAGCAGATCGTTCGTGCTCAGCCCGACCTCCGTCTGCGTCATGCCAATGGGAGCTGTCGTCATGAGAATATTATCGCCTTTGAGATCTGCATGGATGATTTGAGCGTACGACAAGCACTTCGGTGAGGCAGGACTGACCTGACGGTGCACAATGCCGCAGTCGTGGAGATAGCGCAGGGCAAGCAAAATATGCTTGGTCATGCGTTTGAGCAAAAACATCGGCATGAGCGTATCCTTTGTCAGCTCTGATACGTTGAGACCCATGGGCTCAAATACGAGGCAAATATGGTTTCCGTTCGGACCCGTGTGGGTGAACTCATCTAGAAGGTGACAGATATGCGGGTAACCTGGGGCCTGAGGGTCGGTATCCCGCACGATCTTCAGCATTTCACATTCGTCCCAAGGGCCTGCTCGGTCAGTAGACAAGTCACCAATGAGCACTTTTAGTGCAGCATTGCGCTGAGTCCTGAAAAGGATGGACAAGTGTCACATTTATCGAGGGCGGGGCCAGCCAGTGAACGAGGCTCACTGCGTATCCTGGACCAGCCAAACAGTGGAATATCTTCCCCAGCCAAGCTGTTCTATAACCAAGTAACGACTTTGATACAGCTCTCCCACACGAACGGGATGATATCCGCCCTTCTGGTAGCGCTTTTGGTCTTCAGGCATTGCATTCCGACGCACCACGAGCGCCCACTGTGAGGCTTTCGAGGAGAAACGACGAGACATCAAGCGTCGAATGGAGGCAAGAAGTCTAGACATGACTAGGATTCAGTAGACAAAGACTAGCAAGATGTCTGACTGAAGATGGGAGCCGTAGGGAATTCACTGAACCGCTGTACTTATGAACTGATGACGAGTATGTTTTGAACCTGAGCGTGGATTGTTTGGCTTCTAACGGTCCAAAAGCGGCAATACAGACGCGTGTGCAAAGCAGGTGCAAGCGCTAACGCTGACTTGCTCATGGCACTGCCACCGTCGTTGACGACCGGGAGTCAAGTTATTCTGTGACACCGCGGCTCTTCCACACTGTGGTAACACTAACACGCATGTCTTATACCCTGGAACTTTCGGAACTACTTGTGTCTTCTGCACTGCGGCGTCTGTAAAGGCATCCCTGGCCTCCGAGTTCAACGCTCAACGTTCAACTCCTATTCAAGCGTGTATCCGGGCCTCGGAAACAGTGGCACACAGTTGTGACACAGAGATTCGCCATCGGGCATCCCTGTATCTCACTCAGAAGGCTAGTGACCTTGGGTACGACGGAAGTTCCGGCAGGATTTGTGTCGATTTCCACAGCGACCAACATACATTGCACTCCCGATCAAGAACTCAATATCGAGACAGAATACAACGCAGTGAGACATATAGGCGAGTACTAACTCATCATCACGCCGCGATGGGGAGAGAAGAACAAAGACCATGAAAAACGAATCCCGAATCGGTATTCGTACACACGAGCACGGGCAAAGGAAGGCCGACTTGGAAGATATAAAGACTCCTCGAAAAATCCCCCTTCTCCTCATTCTCTTTCTCTCCTCCCCAAGTTCGCAGAGTCACAACTCTCCACCCTCATCACGGTCATTGGCCTCCTCGCCTCTTCGGTCCCATCTCCTTGTCCACCCCCTTCCCTTTGTCCTTCCGGATCACCAGCGGCCGCGTCGGGAGCTGCGCATCGTAGGCCCTCGAGGCCGCTGGAGTGCTCAGCGCGAGCTGCTCCTCCTGCCACGCCCTCGCGTGCGCCACGTCGAAGTCACCGATCTCGAGCCCAAACACCTCGACCGTCCGCGCCGTCCTCGCGGCCCTGTGCGTCTTCGCCGCCGGCTCCCTCGAGTGCAAGTTCGAGTTGCCCGCTCTCATCGCTGCGCTTGCCGCCGTCCTCAGGCCCGGACTGTTCCCTCCCTCGATCTGCACCTTGTGCGACGCCGCGCGGTGGAGGCCCGAGTCGGACACCTGGACGGCGCGGGGCGCGGACGACTCTTTGAGGTGCATGTTCGCCTGCAGCTTCGCGACCACAGACGGCGTCGCGACTGGGGCGGGCGGGATGAGCATCAGGGAGGAGCGGGGTGTCTCCGTGTACGCGCTCTCCGAGGACGCGTCCGGCGAGATGTCGTGCGGCACGCCGCGCGGGCGCTGCCTCACCTGGGACAGCAGCTCACGAATAGGGTCCGACGATGGGTGTCCTGCGGGCGTGCTCGGTTTCTTTTGCGGTTGCGTTTGCGGCTGCGGCTTCGGCTTCGGCGGTGCGGGGAGCTCTCCTCTTGGGGCCGGCTTGGGCGGCGGGAGCGTGCGGGGCAGGAATGCCCGCTCGGCCCTACGCTCGGCCTCCCGACGTGCCTCCTTCTCGGCGGTCCGCTCAGGCTTATACCGCGGGTGCATAGGGGGGAGGTTGGCCTCGCCCGATGAGGACGTCCGCCTGATCGCGCCCTGCCTGCGCACCGTCGCCGCGCCCGTCGAGCAATACACGGATTCTCGCGCAGCACTCCGCGGCATGGATGCGGACCGCTCGAGATGCGGCGTCCTCTCACGCGACGTGGGGAAGGTCGGGAACACCAATGCATCCGCCGAGGCCGGCGTAGACGATGCGGGAAGTGGTCTGGCGCTCCTCGAGCCGCTGGCTTTGGGCTGTTGCGCGTGTGAGGCGGGCGGCGCGAAGGGCGTGAAGAAGGGCGTTCTCGGTCCTTCAGGTGGCCGGGATGGCGCGGGGTACGCGTTCGGGAACGGTATCGGCACCGGCTTCTCCTTCTTCCTAGGATCGCGCGCCGACGAGTGGCCCGCCTTCAACCTGTCCGGGACGGTGTTCGCGTGCGGTAGATGTGGCCTTTCTTGTCTCGAGGTCAGCACCGAAGGGGGCGGTAGGACGATCGGTGCCGCATGTCTTCTGGGACGATCCTCGAGGCTTGGACGCGGTCCATGTCGAGACGGTGCGGGAGTCGAGCGGTATAGGATGTCGTCCATGGAGCTCGCCTTTCTGTGCGCGCCGTACACGTCGTCCTCGGGCCTCTTGAACCAGATATCCTCTTTGGATACCGGCTGACCATCGCGCGTCGACGGTCTGCGGCGTGGCTCGTATTTCTCTGGCTTGGGAGCCACGGCGTTCCTGTTGTGGCCCACAGGTGAGCAAATGTGCATGGACTCTCGTACTAAAACAAGCTGACCTGATCGTGTCCGACAGCTTGCGCAGCCTCGCTGATGTCTTGCGCTGGAGGGATGACATAGTTTTTTTGGTGTGTGGGTACGAGTCGAGTGGCTCTTGCGATGCCTTGCGTGTAACGAGTGTGTGGTTTGGTTGTGCGAGCTATCCATTTCGTTGCGCAAGGACTTTTATACCTCCGAGTCCGTGCCCGGCAATCGTCAAAGCGGGTGGCCATTGTGGCTCATAAGAAAGCGTAGTAGGTCAATGCGACTCAGGTGGCGCCAAAGCTTGGATAGCCCGCCCGTCGCTCTAGTCGAATTCCTGACCAGATGGATAACAAAGGTGATAAAGCCAGTAGTGCGTACTCATGACGGCTAAAGCTTAGGGAAATGGGCAACACATGTATTGTCCAACGTTGCGGTTCACGATCAGTGTTGACGGAGGTTTCTACTGGAAGTACTATCTGCCATCAGCGAATAGCACGTGAGTTACCCGGAGTGTGATGCACATGGACTCGAGAAGTACTAGTACAAAGTTGAGAACACACCTGGGTCTGCCAGAGTCGAGAATCTCAAGTGTCGACGTCCTTCCAAGGTAGCAGTGTATATGCGTCTGTAGGCAATCTGTGGGCCGACGCCGATGGGGGTGAACGTTTGAACTTCATGGGAGCTCGTCCAGACGCCGCTCAGCGCTCAGGTTTGCTTGAACATCCATGGTCAGCGACATCCCCTCCTCTTATGTCACAAATTGCATCAGAGAATGCAAAGAACCAGAACGGGGCATTCGACACGAAGTTCCGTACATACAGCAGCTCTGCCGGGATTTGCCGGGATCCGAGACGCACCCGCCATCGATTCATCGACCAATCCACCTGCACATCGCACTCGAACCTACACACCATAATCTCCCCTGCCTCCCTCGGATACACACCCTCCCTGTTGCCTCCATGACAATCAAGTTCACTCTGTTCTCCTTCGATGAAGAGCTTGTCGACCAGTGGCGACAGTCCTTCTTCGCTCTCGTTCCAGACGAAGTTCGGAATCATGTGTCATTTGTGCACACTAGTTTTCAACAGTTGAACACGACCTTGGACTGTATTGTCTCTCCTGCAAATTCGTTCGGCAGATTTGATGGAGGGTATGCTCTCGCCCCAAGTATCGCTTTGCCAACCAACGCACAGTTAATCCTGCTACATTTCACAGGTTTGACCAGATCCTCTCGGAAGTCTTCGCGCCTGCGGATGATCCAGAAGCCCTCACCCGGACAGCACAAGCTGTCCTGTACAGACGTTGGCGAGGTTTCGCGCCACCGGGTACATGCACTCTAATCCCTCTCACCGGCACGCCCTGCCACCCCAACACGTTCAACTGTCGGTATATCGCCCTGTGCCCTACGATGCGCATCCCTTCCAATGTCACGTGGCATAAGGAGATTGTGTACAATTGCGTCTGGTCTCTCCTCGTCGC
Source organism: Daedaleopsis sinensis (assembly GCA_033807695.1). Taxonomy (NCBI): domain Eukaryota; kingdom Fungi; phylum Basidiomycota; class Agaricomycetes; order Polyporales; family Polyporaceae; genus Daedaleopsis; species Daedaleopsis sinensis. The sequence goes on from CM066301.1 coordinate 1,256,555, forward strand.
GATCGACGAGCACAACGCCCGGGCGGCTGAGAAAGACTCAGGTCTGGACCCTATCGCGTCCGTTGGCATGACGGGCCTCGCCACAGGCATTGGCCGCGTCTCACCAGCTGTATGTGCGCGACAGACCGCACTAGCCTTTGCGCACTACCAGGATGCCAAGGGCCGTCCAGAGAAGTGGACATCGCTCTCGTGGGATGACATCTTGGAGATGCCGCTCAACCGCAGGCTTCCCATGGATGGCTAGTCGTGTTTCTCATCTCGTGAGTCCTCCGGATGTTCACAGTGCATTCGAGTTGCTCATATCACCCTCCACATCAGGCACCCACATTTCTGGTTGCACTTGTAGGTCGCTCTTCGCCGATGACAATGACAATTGGGTCGCCCGACCGTCGACTGACGATGCATGTATGATTGTTGTGTTTGTGTATTGTCGGTGTTCTAGTTACTGTGACGGTGCAAAATGCCGGTTCTCGCGGCATATACTTCAGGATCCGTCGACGTGTAGTTTATGAGAATGTTGAGGTGATCATCCTCCAATAAGAACATTTGCTGTTGACTTGCGTCTGCACTCCGATCCCCGCCCTCCTCTCCATACTGGCCTTTCCTCCAACCTCTCTGTCGACGAGAGATCAGACCGAACCCGGAGATATCTAGGACAAGCAACGTCCACCGTGGCCCTTTCGGAGCCCTACTTACCCCAAGGACGTATAAGGACGCTTGACGATATCGGTCTCCGCCAGCTGGATCATGAGGACGACGCAGTCTCGACCGTTCGGCGTGTGTATAGTCACAACCTCCGATACCCCTTACCTCGGTCGTTAGGCCTTGGGTACCAGCCTGTTCCGTATCTCCTTGGCCGCCTCTACACCCTGAATTTCTCTTGAATGTACCGTCTCAGCCTGTGTCTGGACCCTGCCTCGACTCGGTTTCAAAGTCGAATGATCTTCAACGTCCATTCGCCACAAAGCTTCGTCTCAACGTTTCAACGTTCAACGTTCGACGTTCAACCTCCGGCGACGTCAACCGCGGCCAACAAATGCAGCAGGACCAACACCGCTATTTGACTATTGATACATTCCCGTATAGAGTACAAGCTACACAATATTCGTTACACGCGTGCATTCAAGCAACGGCTCCTCAAGCTCAAGCTCAAGCCGAAGACTCCTTGCCAGCCTGCCGGCTCTTCGGGTCGCCCGCGACGTACCCGTACGCAGACTGCGCGGCGCTGGACGCCATCGTCACCGCGCCCGACGCGACCGACGTCGCCGTGTTGTACGCGCCCTGCGCGAGCCCACTGGCACTCAGGCCTGCGCCCTGGCCACCGGCAGTGCCCGTGCCCGACCGTGCGTTTGCCCAGCCGTCGTCTGGCGACAGAGAATATGCGTGAGCGTCAGATGACTGCTGCGGCGTTGAGAGGATGGGGAGGACGTACCCTTGTTGGAGTTCTCGTTGAGCGGGTCGATGTTCGTCGACTCGATGATGCCCGGGCGGCCCTCGACGACGCCGGCCGTCTGGCTGAAGTTGCGCGCGGCGTCGCGCGCCCCGGTGAAGTGCGGGCCCGCCCCGGCGCCGAGGGTCTCGTCGGTGGGGTCCGTGACCTACAGACGCAAACGCAACAGAGGAGCGGAGTCAGCGACGGGGCGAATGGGTGAATGGGAGGCGAGCGGGAAAGAGCACGCACGAAGTTCGCCTTCAGGGGGTCGGCGTGCGTGGACGAGATGGTCGGGTTGGCGACGCCGGGGTGGAGGTCAACACCGCGGTTGCCGCCGAGGGTCTGATCGGTGTCGTTGAGAGACATGATGTGTAGATGTTCGTAAAGTCGTGAAGAGAGAAGGGTGAACTTGAGATGAGTGTGGAGGTAAGTTAAAGGTGAGTCGGTGAGTGTGAGGTTAGGTGAGGTGAAATGTACCAAGGACGTGAGGACGGGGGCTGGTATAAATATGATATATCCGAAGAGCGAGATCGAATGACGTCGGTGGACTTTGGAGGAGCAATACGGAGATGGGTTGGTGCTACCTCTGGTGCAAGGAGGACCTCCCGAGGAGCGTTGGCTGTGTGACGTCATCTGTATCCTGGAGTTGCTCCCACTCCTAGTACTTACTTGCATTCCAAGAAACTTGCGACGCTCTCGGCGCATCAGGCGATGGCGACGTCGGTGGCACCGTGCGCAGCTCTCGGGAAGACTGCTGACGTCGGTGGATTTACTCGAATTTCCAAGTGCTCAGCAACAGACAAACATACACGAAGATGTCTAGACGACTCTCAAGCTGTACCGGGTGAGACTGAGTGTAACGGATCGAAATGAGTAAAACCTAGAAGGAGGCCAACCGTGGACCTACGTGGACCAGAGCGGTGTTCAGACAGACAAAAGCCAGTGGGGATGTGAATGGAATTAGCAACTCGCCGATGTCGAAAAAAACGAGTGTTAGTAGTGTATTGTACTCTAAACCAATTGTCAGCGCGGATTATGACGCTGATCGGGGACGACATACCTCGTAGCCCCTCTCAGACGATCCCCAATCTCTCCGATCCGGGAAGTACTTCTCTCTCGCCTCCTGGCTGATAATGTGGACCGCAAAGTTGCCAGCATCGATCATGGCCCAGCCCCCAACAACCTTCCTCTTGTTGTTAGGAGGAAGCGACACTGGGGGTTCGCCAGAGAGGAGCTGCAACATTCGGTCAATATTTATGAGGAACGCGATGGAACTGAGGGACGTACGGTCTTCCTGACTATGCGGATGACGGACTCGATAGCGCCCCTGCTCTCTGTCCCTTCTTTCACCTGGACAGTAGCACATGAGTGCTACAGAGCCGAGAGACGATACTGACACAACGCACCTGCGCGATGACCAGCCACTCCCATATCCCCGCCATGTTTTCGGCAAACCCCTCCCCGGCATAGGTCCTCCCTCTCTTTCTCCGTCCTTTCGGCATGGACCTGGGCAGGGGCGGTCCCACCGCGGTGGGAATAGGCTCTCGCACAAGTAAGGTCCCAGGCTCAAGATGCGGCGACGCTTTGAGCTCCGCGTGCAGACGGGCAATGGGGTGGTCGGCTGGCAGCGACGATGGAAGGGGAGCGAGCGGGCGTGACGGTGCCTGGGGTACGGAAACACGACGGGTGTATGGCGAGGGCGTGGATGGCTCTGCTTCAGAAGGATCTATGAACCACGGGAGAGGTGCGGTTGCGGTCGACGCTGTGCTTGGTGCGGATGCCCCGGAAGGCGTCGAGCTCAGCGTGCGCCTCGCAAAATCCTGGGCTAGACGTACACGACGGCGCACGGCGTGTCCCGCAAGGCTCTGGACCTCCTTGCGAAGCATGGGAGAAAGCATAGTCGCAGAGCAAACAGACGAAGACAGAACTCCAGTTGCGCGAGGTTCAGCTCGAAGAGGAAGACGTTGACGAGCGCTGGAAGGGCGCGCGGACCTGGGCGGGCCGCCAAGCCGCAGGACGCGTAAATTCAAGGGAATCACAAGCGTTCCCCGCAAACACTGACAGAACTCTGGACAGCGCAGGCACTCGGCCTGTTCACCTTCTCCTCCTCCCCCCACCAGCAGACAGTACGCCATGGCCGGCCTTCGCATGAGCGTTGTCATCAGCGCGACAGCCTACCTTCTCGGTGCGTTCTCTCATGCGCTCGCGCTTTCCGTCCCAGGGTCGCTGACTATTGAGCTTGAAATATCGCCCGCAACCCCCTCTCTCTTCCCATCGCCGATCCAACTGTCCATGCTCCAACCACCCACCCGCACGCATCCACAGGCCTCCTCTTCACGCACTGGATCGCGGACTCGCTGACGCTGTGGAAGTCGCCCGAGACGCAGACGGACAGCAGGCTGTGGACGGCCGCGACGTACTACGCCATCCTCATGCACGGCCCCGCGCAGCTGCCGTACCTCTACGGCGCGGTCGCCGTCGTCGGCGGCGCCACCATCCTCTGGAGCCTGCGCGACGGCCGCGCCGGCAACCTCATGTTCGACGGCGGGAGCATCTGTGAGTCCCCCATGGCCACGGCGTCCGGGTTCGACGTGGGCGCTCACCTCGTCCCCGTCCTCGCACACAGTCCTGTATATGACAGCCGTCGCCATGTACATGTACTCCGTCCTCCCGAGTACGCACCTCTCACCTCGTCTCCTTCTCCCGCACGCTGACCATGACTGCGCCGGCCGTGCCCACAGGCCTCTCCGCGAACTTCGCGACGCTCCCCCTGCCGTTCGCGAGCGACAGCACTGGTCTGCTGGACTTCCCGCCGACGCTGCGCGAGCCCACGCTCGAGCTCGCGTCGTCGCACCTCGTGTGCAGCGTCGCCCTCACGGGGGTGCTCGCGCTCCAGGCCGGCCGCTGGTGGGCGGAGCAGGCCGACCTCGACGATGACGAGGCCGATGACGAGGCGGACGCGGCCGGCGCGGAGACCGATACGGCGAGGGAGCAGGCGCAGCAGAACCTGGAGAAGGAGAAGGAGCCGCTCCGGCGGCGCGAGAAGGCGCGGGCGTGATTGACGCTGTCCGCCGGGAGCTCTCGCATGTGGCGGCAGATACCCCCTCCCTTGACCTGCTACGCCGCCCGCAAAAGTGCACACGACACACGACGAATGACGACGACGACGACGACCTACGACCGTTTGATGGGACGGACATGTACGCGCGTCCTCGGGCCTCGCGGACCATCGCAGTACAGGCGTGTACACAGTGTACCGCACGCCCCCCTTCTCTGAATCTGCGGGGATAGGTGCTTGTTCGGACTAGACCTGCTCTCCGTGCTCTGCTCTCGCTCTTGCTCTTGCAATGTATAGTCCCAGTCCTAGTCCGCAACGTTCATGTACTGGTAGGCTCAACCCTACATGGCCATCTCGCCGCGGCGTGATCACGCACGTGCCCGTCACACTCGCAGTCTCTCACTGCAGTCCGGTACTCACACTCGAGATTCGATATCCAGAGTCGACAGCGAGGCGAGACGCAATCGTACACAAACGAGGGCTGCTGGACGCTACTATGAGTCCCGCCGAGTGCATTCCCAAGCTCCGGGGAGCACCCGCCGACGTCCGGCGCAGGTTTTGTGCCGCTGCGGCCGCTGCAGCGCGAGCCCCGACATGTCGCCCTCGTGAGGTCAGCGAGCGAGAAATGCAACTGGGTAGCGCCCATGCATCCCAGGCCTCCGGATGTGGTTGCTCGCCGGAGGTTGTGGATGATGCGCATTACGGTCTCTTCGTGTTCGACGTTCAAGCTCAAGCTTCAAGCTTCAGACGTGATGCTGTTCGTTACATGCATAAGTATGTCGGATAGGGCTTACGACGTTTTGAGTGAGTACGGTGTGATGTACACACAATGTTGAATGAAGAGGAGAGGTGAAGGCGACTGCAGAGGTGCGCTGAATATTAATGTCGACGATAATCGGACACATCGACGGCTGCGCCGAGCGAGTGCGCACCAATCACACGAATGATTTGAATCATCCCAGACGCGTACCGTGCACGGTCGATGCCGCCGGGGTCTTGACCCATAATTTATATACGTACAACAGAAATTAGCTCGGAGAAGCCGAAGGAGAAGAAGATCTATGAGAGGTGTCCATACAGTACGCGTGTATACACGAGCGGACGTCCCGACGCAGGGGTGCGTGTGGCCAGGGAATACATAGTACATAAGGGGCGCGGCGACGGTGCGGGCTATATGGGGCCCAGGACCTAGAGTGGGAGGCGCGCATGGCGGGCATACATACATGAACATAGAGGGCGGACAAGATTCGAGGAGACGCGACAAGACCGACAGGACGAGTGAGCGAGACAAACCGAGGTCGAGGCAAGACAAGTGAAACGCATAGTGTGGTGGTGGCGGCGCAGTTATCTACTTCTTCGCAGCCTGCCCCGGGTCGTCAGTAAGAAGACACTCAACGCATACTGTGTATGCGTTCATACCTTCGCGGTCCGAGAGCTCGTCTTCGTGCCAGCTACGCGCGAGGAAGTCTTCTTGGCTACGGGAGCCTTGCCGGTGACAGACTGTAGATTCCTCGTTTAGCATACATCCTGGGTGAGACTGTGCGCTACGAGTTTACCTTCTTCGCAGAATCACGCTTGCTTGCTGTGGTAGCCTTCTTTGCGGCGGGAGCCTTCTTAGCTGGGGCCTTCTTGGGAGCAGCAGCGGGCGACTTCTTCGCGGGGGCAGCCTTAGCCTTGGTTGCTGCGGGCTTAGACTTGGCGGCTGTGGACTTCACCGGGGCGGCCTTCTTAGCTGCGACGGGCTTTGCGGCGGGCTTTGCGGCGGGCTTCGCGGCGGGCTTCTTGACGGCAGCTGGCTTCTTGGGAGCAGCAGACTTGCTCGCGGGGCTCTTCGCAGGAGCCTTCGCTTTGGCAGGGGCCTTAGCAGATTTAGAGTCAGGCTTGTTCTGTCAACCCGATTACTACCGAACAACACAGCCACGAATTGTCTGTGCGCAATCTTACCTCCTTGGTGGCAGAGGCCTCAGCAGGACGCTGCGTCTTAGGAGGCAGCTTCACGCGGCCAGAGGGACCTGGGTATATGCTATTACATCGGGACCGCCGTTAGATAATGAGCGCGGGAAACCTACCCTTCGGCAGCACGAAGACACCCTTCTCAGCGCCGTTCGTAATGGCCTTGCTGAGCTGGGTGATTTGGGCATTGCCGATTTCGAGCCTGTACTGGTCCTCGACGTATCTACGACCAAGAAAAATCAGAAAACAACGAGGGAGGTGGGTTCGTAGCACATACTTCTTGATCTGGGGGCGTGAGACACCTTGCCGAGCCTCGTCCGGGTGAGCAGCGATACACTCCTACAATTTGCCAGACAAGAAGGTCAGCACTTCTGTATCGCACACAGTATGCGCCCTAGAGCATCACAAAACAAGTTTGCAACGTCGCAAGGCCGGGAGTAAAGTGGATGTCGCACGGCGGGAAGAGGTGGCGCGCGGGGCGGGCGATGCCCTACACCCTGCCCCTTTTGGTCGCCGAAGTGCACAGCGGCCGACTCGCCAAGGTGTGCGAGCAAACGCGAGAGCATATCGCTAGAGTACGCTCCAGGCTATCGTTATGACCAACCTTGATCATATCTACCCAGCTCGGGTGAGTGGGAGCGGCCCTGGGGGCAGACTTCTTGGTGCCAGCCGATTTCGCGGTGGAGGTCTTCTTTGCAGCAGACATTGCGCCTAGTAGTGCTAGTGAGCGTTGAGATAGTGTTAGGAGGCTTAAGGGAGGCGCAGGGAGGCGAGGGATGAGGGCGGAATTAGTCGCGCGGAAGGGGGGCGGGGGATGGTGGTGGTACGGGTTAGAGAGAGGTTGTTCAGACTCCGAGGCGCGTCCCAACGATTCAACAAACTGTAATCGGGTGTCACGTGAGACTCTATCTCAGGAACGCGACAATCCGCGTTTACCACGAGCTCCGGGGGGCCCTTGAGGCTTCAAAGTGCGAGAGAACGGTCACTGCGGGAGGCTGGTATGTTTTCTGGGACGAAGAGAAGGCAAAGGCGTCGGGGACCGTCTCCATGAGGGTTGCTGCGGTTGTCGGCGAGCTCTCGACTTGCTCTGTGGATGAAATTTTCTGTTTCAAGCACGCACACGCGTCATACGGAGTATACGAAAGCATTCTGCAGTCGTTTTCTTATTTGGCGGCGTTACGGGATTATAACAAGAGCCAAAGTGCGCCGTCCCCCAAAGGCGACGTTCCACAGGAACTACCATATATGGACGCGTCTCGCGCCCAATCTCGCGGCAGATCTGGTGCGATCAGCACGTGCATGTGACCAGTCGGTGACACGCGCGCCCCGCCTCCCTTCGCCCATCCAGCTGCCGTCCAGCCAACTTCGCCCTCACCAGACTCCGCCTGCGCAGGTTCAGGACATCATGAGCAACACCTCAGCTCTCCTGGCATCAGCTCGTTCGGCGTACCGCACAGCGCTACGGGCGTCAGCCTCAACGTTCTCCGGTGACACGGCCGTCCGCCATGGTGAGCGTGTTTTGCGCGTGCGTGTCAAGGTGCTTACCACGTTGTTCCAGCATTTCGCCTCAAGATTCGCAACGAAGTCCTACCCTACGATTCCAACGTCGACCCGAAGCTATTCGAGGAGAAGGTCACGCTCGTGAGGGAGATAGCTGACGTTCTTCGGAAGAATGTCGTTCAAGCTCGGAAAGTTGACGGCACAGCGGATGCAGAAGAGCAGGAGCGTTGGGGTACGTGGTGCAGTTGTTTGCTAGTGCTGGGGTGCTGATAACACACAGAGCTGAACATTACTGAACACACTGAGCTTGGCTCGAACGACACGATCAAGCAAGCGAGGTCGAGCTCTAGCAGGAGTGCGAGGAAACGGGGTGATGAAGTCAAGTGAGTCACTGTCGACGTAGACCCTAATGTGGGCTTGACAATTCTGAACCAGGTGCTGCCAATCATGACCAGCCCAGAGCACACCCAGACCGATCCGAGCACATCTTCATCGACCGTTCCTCGGTACTACTCTCAGCTGAAGAAGGCGCATAAAGAACGTGTCGTACCAGAGCTCAAGGAAGAGGATCTTGAGGAGGCTTTCGTTAGAGGTGCTAGGTTCCTCGCGCTTGTATTGTATCGTCTGTTAATGCATGAATTGCCTACTCTCAGGGAGCGGACCCGGTGGGCAGTCTGTGAACAAGACGGAGAACAACGTTCAGCTACTTCACAAACCAACCGGTATCCGTGTTGCCTGTCAAGAGACCCGTTCTTTGACACAGAATCGGAAGCTTGCACGGAGAATCTTGCTGGACAAGGTGCGAGAGTTGTCAACGATCGCATGTGCTAAGACAGTGATTGATGCATCATCCCCAGCTCGATGCTCTGTACAATCCAGGGTTGTCGAAGCAAGAGATGCAGAAAGCCAAACAAATCGAGCGAGAGCGGCGACGCAGAAAGAAGGCGAAGAAGAAACATCGAGACGAGCAGAAGGAGGCTGAGCATGATGCAGAGGGGGACGAGAAGAGCTGAATAGAATGCAGGTTTCCTTGGGCCCCTATACAATGCAAGGTGTAATGGTTACTATTGGTACTTACTACTACGCACCGGTGGATGATCATGACATCAAGTACATTTACCTCGATGTCGATCTCTCTGCGTACAGAATGAGTTGGCGTTGTAAACGCAGCTGTAAGGACCCCAGTACTCCTCTGTCTGCCTGCGAGCTGGCCCGAGAAGAATGAGCGGTACCGGTGAAGCAAGCTCGAGAGGATCGTGGTCGAATTCGAAGACTGGAAGCTGCGCCGAGCCTAGCTATAGTACGCGTACGAAGGCGCATTCCGATCAGAGTCGGTCTGTTCCGGTCTCCTCCTCTACCACGCGCGTTGCACGGCTGGCTCAGTGCTTGCACGCAGCCGCACCCTATCTCTCGCAGATACTTAACAGCCTGTTCGACTCAAGTCTAAGATCATCCACCAATCATCCACCACGCAGTCGCATCCAGCTCCCACAACGATGGCGTCCGGCGGACTGCACTCGCTTGCCACCATCATCAAGAGGTATGTCTCCCGCTCGGAGCCCTTGCGGGTCTCCCAGTAATGACCTTTGGGGCAGGCTCGAGGCGACGACCTCCAGGCTCGAGGACCTCGCATCGCTTGCGTCGTCCTATCTCCCGCCCACCGCGCAAGCTGCGGCCGCGGTTACCTCGCCCACCTCTGCGAACACCGAGCCGACTCCGGTCCCGCCCCCACCACCCCCGCCGCAAGCGGCACCGCCTGCGGAGGACCCCAGGAGCGTGGTCGCGTTTGACGAGCAGATCCTCGAGGGCAAGGTGAAGCCGTTCGTCGAGCTCACGAAGGGCTTCGCGAGCGCGTCGGTCATCGAAGTGGTACGTCGGACGCTCGATCGATCTGGGACGCGCCATTCATCATTCGGGGTCGGGGCGCGCAGGTCGGCCTGGTCGAGCAGGAGTTCAAGGACCTCCGCGAGCTGCTGCTCATCGCTGCGTCGTGCAAGAAGCCGGACCAGGGCGAGTTCGAGAAGCTGCTCGGGGGGCTGCAGAAGGACATCGAGGCGATCACGCGTGCGAAGGAGGCGAACAGGAAGGATCGGGAGTGGTTCAACCACTTGTCCACCCTTGCGGAGGGCGCACCGTGCGCCGGATGGGTTACTATCGTGAGTCTCCTTGTTGCGTGTCAAGTGGTCTGTCGATAGGGGAAGTCAGAGTGGCGATTCTGGCGAGATTCCGGGCAGGATTCTGACAAGATTTGAGTCTGTCAAAAGCAAAAGCAGTTCTCAAAATCGGGGTTAACTCTGACCTCCCCAATCGGTTTTCTAGTGCTAACATCTAGTTATGAACTCTGCTGTCTCGTCTTCCCAGTCCGTTCGAGCATCTTGAAAAGCAGAATTGCGCCTTTCGGTCGCTACAGCTCCTCCGGACTCGCTCTGGCAGACTCCGGGGATTCTGAGCAAAATCGCCCTAAACGCCTGATCCCCGACAGAATCGCCACTCTGACCTCCCCTCATAGGCGGGGTCAGAGTGGGGTGATTTGGGTCGGAATCTGCATATGCGTCGTCCCCAAATTCGCCTTCGGATTTGTTCGGATATCGCGCGCTTAGCAAGATTCTGAGCAACAACATCTTGCTTTTGCGAAAGCTCCTTGGGAGGAGCTTTTGCCGCGCAACATCGCGAATTTGGGATTTTGGAACGTCGAGACGGCTGTGTGACGTGGAGTTCAAGCTTTATTAGTGGTACGGCAGCGTGTCAAAAATGGGTCGGTCAAAGCATCGCTCGATTTTCGACCTCGATTCTCGTTGGAGACACACCAGATTCTCCTTCAAAACTCGCTCGTAAATCGACCACTCTGACGCTCACTAATGGAGCGATTCCTCGTAGTCACCCAAGCCCGGCCCGTACGTTGGAGAGGTCAAGGAATCTACACAGTTCTACGGGAACCGTGTCATCAAGGAATTCAAGGACAAGTGAGGGCATCTGCACAGGCTATCCGTTTCCACACTCATCACCTTCACCAGGGACGCCAAGCACGCGGAATGGGTGAAGGGGTATATCTCCCTTCTGGAAGAGCTGCGCAAGTATGTCATGGAACATCACACTACTGGGCTCGCCTGGAATCCTAATGTGAGGTTGCTGCTATATGCACTGCTGGTGACACGCTGAGATGCGAGGGACCAGGGCGTTGCGGTATCGCAATTCAAGGCATCGTCCAGCGCACCGGCTGGCGGCGCACCCCCTCCTCCTCCACCTCCCCCGCCTCCCGCTCCTCCCGTCGCTCCGCCACCGCCGCCAGCGGGCGCTCCCGCACCTGCCGCGGGGAGTATTACAGCAGTGTTCGAGCAACTCAACCGAGGAGAGGATGTCACGAAGGGTCTTCGCAAAGTCGACAAGAGCGAGATGACGCACAAGAACCCCGCGCTCCGAGCCGGTAGCGTTGTCCCTGCCACTGCTTCCTCTCCAGGTCAGTTTTATATTTGGCCTGTCTGCTTCCAGGAGGCTAAACTTTGATCTCGAAGCCGCAAAACGTCCTGTGAAACCCAGCAAGCCCCAGGCGCTCATGGGCAAGAAGCCGGCGAAGTTCGCTCTGGAAGGCAACAAGTGGATGATCGTCAGTCTTCTCTGCGTGTGACATGAACGCTGTGTTGATCGTGCTTCTTTACTAGGAATACCAAGAGAACCAGTCCGCGCTGACCGTCGACAACGCCGAGCTGAACCAGACCGTCAACCTGTTCGGGTGCAAGAGCTCGACGATCATCATCAAGGGCAAGGTCAACGCAGTCACGCTAGGTGAGCGGTGCCGACCCTCAATGCAACGCATTCTGACCCGCGCCGTCAGTGAACTGCGTGAAGACGAGCATCCTCGTCGAGTCCGTCATCTCGTCCGTGTCCGTTACGAACTCGCCGTCGTTCGCGCTGCAGATCACGGGCAAGGCGCCGACGATCCAGCTCGACTCGACGGACTCGGGCCAGATCTACCTCTCGAAGGAGTGTCTTGACGTCGAGATCACGACTGCCAAGTGCAGCGCGATCAACGTCAGCCTGCCCGTGGAGGGCGAGGAGGACGGGGTGTTCGCCGAGTCGCCCGTGCCGGAGATGTTCAGGACGACCATCGTCGGCGGCAAGCTTGTGACCACTATAGTGGAGCATGCAGGGTAGGCTAGGGTAGGCGACTTAGCCTCAAGATGTGGCGTCGGTTCCGGATGTGTTTCCATTCGCTTGCCGTCTCTTGCGGCCGTTGTCATCAGTCATAATACTCATGTCCCTCTGTAATCGGGCATAGTTTGGGACCTGGGTTTACACACTTACGAATGAACGAGCAGCTTTGCACCGGAAATTGGAATATACAAGCACCCTATTTTATCCCTTGCTCGTCGGGGTTCATCAGAAGTCTTCAATTTTCAAATACTGGGTTATTATGCAAGGCAAGTTGCAGTGCCGTGAGCGCCTACGTTGCCGAGGTCGCTCATCAGCTCACCTCAAGTTTGAACTCGCCCTCATCGCCATCTCTGTCCACTTCATCCCTGACCTCCATCTACCCTCGCATCCTCTTCCGGATCAGCACATCTCCCTCTGTTTGAGCGATATACCCGCGCGCGACACACATAGCAACGCATGGACAACCCAGGATGGCACGCATGGCACCGAGCGAACAAGGTCTGTATTTCCGCTGACCTGCGCGCTCGCGAGCATTTCACCGTTGACGTCGGCCGCGCCCCCAGGATGAGCACCGCTACAGCATACCGACGAGAGGGCCCGACGGTCGTTTCCAGCCCGTCGAGGAGATCGGCCCCATGGCTGAACCCTTCGTCGGAGGCTTCCTCCCGCCTCCCTCTCCCGCCCCATCCGTCGGGCGTCCGCCACCGCCCCTCCCACCCAAGGACCAGGCGTGGTCGCGCCTCGACGCGCGTGTGCCGAGCAACGCCAGCTGGTCGGAGGCGTCACGCACCGACTCCACCCTGTCCGGCGCGAGCAACCAGACGTACTCGAGGCTCTCGAACATGAACGCCGTCGAACGGTCCAAGCAGTTGCGCGTGGCCCGCATGTCCCCCTATCTGCAGTTCATGGCTGGGCCTCTCCTGCGCTACGACACGGTGGACGAGCGGGGAGTATGGCGTGGGGCAGCGCTCATCGTCAGTGAGTGCTCGTCTTCCCTCAGCGCAGTCTGGCTTCTTCGCGCAGCGTGGCGCATTGCTATGTGGCAGTTGCAGTTGCTGAGGCCGCGCTTGCAGCTGCGGACGCGGGCTCGGTATACGAGCCGCTCCCGACGCTCAGCTACCACTGGGATCCCGACCGCACCCCGGCCGGAAGACTCAAGCGGCATACGTCGACGCGCACACACGGCCAGTCCTTCGATCTCGCGCCACACCCGGCTGACCCGATGTCCACCGTCGCGCCTGGGGCCCTGGAAATGCACAGCGCTGGCGTGGACCTCAACCCGGAGGCAGCGCGCGTCGACCCCGAACAACGGCGCGTGGAAGGGCAGGAGTTGTATGTGCATTACGGGAATGGCGGGTAAGACGACCCCAAACGATCTCCTCCTTTTCGACCGGGTACTCATCGATGCGGCAGAACGTTCACTTTCTGGCGTTTCATGATTGAGGTGCCACTCACCGCGCAAGGGATGCGGATCAGCTATACCGTCAACAATGGCATCGAGCTCAACTTCCATGTCCCTGGACGGAACCAAAACATGCGCTGGGCAGCGTACTCGGTAAGCACATTGACATGCGTCGGAGCTGTGGCCGTGCTGAACCGCCCGGAATCGCCAGTGCAACGGGTTTAGTGCGGGTGTGAACCCCGATGATTTCCGGGGACCAGGCTTCAAGAGCGGGTATGACCCCGTGTGGATGGACCTCCTCGCCCACCACGCGGAGGACCCGTTCCACGCGTTGGTCGGAGGCGGCGACCAGCTGTACTGCGACAGCATAGTGCGCGAGCCGGAACTGCAGGACTGGGTGAACCAGGCGAAGGCCGAGGCGAAGAAGGCGTACGTGCTCACGGACGAGATGCGCCTCGCCATCGACCGGTTCTTCTTCAATCACTACTGCCAGACGTTCCGCAGCGGGGCGTTTGCCCGGGCGAACAGCACGATGTACGTACATGCGTGTTATGGCCTCCGCTTTCCGGGTCAACTGATCTCGATTGAACGTGCAGACCGATGCTGAACATGCTTGGTGCGATGTCTACCCGATCCTGACAACCACTGGCGCTGACATCAGATCTTTCGCAGATGATCATGGTGAGCTGCATGGTAAGGCTTCTGTGTTGGACGCGCTGACGAGACTTGTGCAGACTTGGTAAGCGTTTTCGGAAGAGTCTCATACGTGAGCGAACTGACCGCTTTTCGCCGCCAAGATCGACGGATTCGGGAGTTGTGAGTGTGTCCCCTCATGCTCGCGTTGCATGTCGACTCATGGCTGATGATATGCAGACCCTGATGACCTCATGAGATCACCAGTATTCAGCTAGTAGGTAGCGCTCCCCATATTTTGTGTTTGCCACTGACATTAGTGGCGCTTCGCTGTGATTCAGTATCGGCGCAAGAGGGTACTTCTTCTTCCTCTTATTCCAGTGTTTCATCAACGGTACGTTGCGCCCCTTGTGTATAAAACTGCCCGGTACTCAGCGTGTTTGTTAGTCGCCGTCGACGGCAGGGACGACAGGCGACATCCGTTCAAGTCGCTGATTATTGGCGGAGATGGTCCTTACATTCCATTCCCATCTCACTCTTTCCTGGCATATCTTGGCCCCCATGTACAGATGCTTCTTCTGGATTGCAGGTATGTCCAACACGGTAGTGATCAAACCATCTTCTCATGGTGGTACGGTGATCCAGAGCAGAGCGGAAGAAGAGCCAGGTCTGTAGTCCACAAGAGTACAAGGCAGTATTCGCTCGTATGCATGCTCTACCGCGAACGGTCGAGCATATGGTCATCCAGACAGGTGAGCGCGGCATTGTGAGACTGTCTAGCGGTACTCAGATCCGTCGTCAGGCATCCCAATCGCTTATCCTCGCATGGTCTTCCTCGAAACCGCTCTGGACTCGAAGCTGAACCCTCTCGTGGCGCTGGGCAGGAGCGGCTCGCTAGGCCTCTCAGGCTTCGTGAACAAGTTCAATGCCGAGGCTGAACTGCTTGACGACTTGGTGTGTCCATACATATTAGCTCATCCGATTCTTCATTCGCTCAACATCCTGTTAAGAACGACCACTGGACAGCGAAGTCGCACAAGGTCTTGCCACTTCCTGAGTATGGATGCGCAAACACTGATATTCATCTATACTACAGAGAGAGCGGAACTGGTTGATCGTCGAGCTCCAGCAATACGCGCGGTCGACGCATGCGCGTGTCAGCTTCGTCTCCGGGGACGTCCACTGTGCCGCTGTCGGGCTGCTCAAGACCCACGTCAAGGAAAAGAAGAGGCAAGACGTTCCTCCGCCTCTGGACCATCGTTACATGGTCAACGTTGTCACTAGTATGTATCCGCATGATCCTGGAGCTCATGGAGCGTGACGCTGATCGGACACTGTCACTTGAACAGGTGCTATCGTCAACACACCGTGAGTGATGCTGCGTCTCGTTCAAACTTGCATTAACGTTGTCCGGCTAGGCCACCGAACGGCGTCATCACCATGGTGTCAACACTGTCCACCAAAACGCACAAAACACTCCACCATGAAGAGACAGACGAGACCATGGTCAGTGTTATACTCAGGGCCCTGGTTGTCAAGCAGAACTGCTAAATGCTGACATACGGCCGTGCGTAGATACCCGTCTTCGACAAGGACACAGACGGCACGTCGTCGCCCAAAAGCAAATACATCATGGGTAAGCGCAACTGGTGCAGTGTCCATCACGACGCTACCTCTGGGGATCTCGTTTGGGACATCCGGGTTGAGATCGCGAAAGGAAGGGGCGAGACGACTGGGCAAGTTCTCCCAGATTAGTTCTCTCTCTGTGCCTTCGCTGACATATATACGTCCGGCAGCTATGTCGTGCGTTCGCCTCCACCACGGTGGAACTGATCGCCGCATGCTTTCATTCAGCACACTGCGCACATTAACTATCCTTATGTTTCCACCGTCGACTCTCCTCGCGAGAGGTCATAATGCTTTGGCTATACCCCTACTGTATCTACTATCTGTTCCGTGTAATACGTTATTTAGTCCATCCGTTGCTCTTAAAGTTACAACATCCTATCCCCCATACATAACGCATACATATGCAGGCTACGCGTGGTGCAAACCATAAGAATACGACACAGCCTCCTCGATAAGATCCGCCTCCCCAAACTCGGCGTCCCCGTCCGTCTCCATCCCGTCCTCGCGCTCCTGCTCCGGCGGCACCAGGTCCTCCTCGAGCTCGTAGTCTGTGTTGTACGCGCTCGTGTCGTTGTACCCCGCCAGCCCGGCGATCTGCGCGTCGATGCTCGACGCGGCCGTCGGCGCGGGCGACGGGATGTGCTCGCTCCCCTCGCGCCCCTCGCGCAGGTCGGGCGTCGACACGTCGCGGGGCGTCCGCACGCTCACGCTGCCGCCCGGGATGATCATGGGGGGCGCGTAGCACTCGCCGCCGCCGATGCCGCCGAGGGGGTCGTTGCGCGAGAACGCGCCGAGGGCGGGCGAGTGCGTGCGCGAGTTCTCGGATGTCTTCGCGCGCTTGGCCCAGTCCGTCTCGTGTGCGCGGGGCGCGCTCTTGCGCTCGCGCTTGGACGCGGTGTGTGCTTTGCGCTTCGCTTTGAGCTGTTCGGCTTTCTCCTGCTTCGCGAGCTGCTCCTCCAGCGCGGGCTAGGGGGGTAGCGTTGGGGTCGGCGAGATGGCACGGCGGGATGGGAGAGCGGGACGTACCTGGTTCTTCTTGGCCTCGGCCTCTTCTTGCTCGTCTAGGGCCCACTGTTCCTGCATGAACTCGCTGTACCGGTCGCATACCGGCCGCCACGTGCGCTCACTGTCCGGCTTCGGCTTAATGTCCGCGGTCGGGTTCGCGACGACAGCGTCGATGTCGGGGGGTGGAGGGTGGGCGAAGTGGGGCCCGGGGTTGATGTGCACCTGCGCGCCGTTGAAGAGGGAGATGAACGGGTAGTAGCCGAGCGTGCCGTCGTCGAACGGGTTCTCCTTGTGCTCGCGCAGCCCCTCCTTGTTCGCGCGCTTCTTCTGCTCCGCCTTGCTTGGGGGGGTGCGCAGCGGGAGGTAGTCGTACAGGTCCTGGAACGCGATCCCCTGGCACTCTCCGTTGATGAAGAACGCGATGTAGGACTCGGGGCCGAGCGTCGGGACGGGGCGCATGGGGGTCGTCTCGGGAACCCCAGCCTTTCCGCGCCCGGTCGACGGCAGGTTCTTCACCGTCGCGCTTTTCTTCGCCGCGGAGGGCAGGGACTTCGTGTCCGTGGCCTTCGAGCGGTCGCTCGCGTCCATGAGCGCGACCATCTCCTTCGACTGCGGGTACTCGAGCGACTCGAAGTACTCCTGGCCCTTATACTCGATCGCGATCCGCTCGCGCTTGATGTGCGCGGGGTCGTATGGGTCGCGCCGCTCCGGCTTCCGGCGCGGGGGCAGGCATATGCACATGCCCACGACGTCCCCCGTCTTAAATGGACGTCCGTACGGGCGCGGGCGGGACAGGTGCACCTTCTCCCCGCTCTTGTCGCGCATCGCGTAGCTGTACCCATCGTATCCTGCCGGGGCGTTGAGCGGGGCCTCGCGCCGTGCCCACCCGAGGCGGACGTGGCTGCCCTCCTTGCGCTTCAGCCCTGGGGGCTTGTCCCCGGCCCCGAGCTCGATCTTCACCTCCATGTACCAGCGGCCCTCGCGCATCGGCGCGTTGCAGCGCGCGCTCCGGAACCCCTTCTCGCCCTGCAGGCCCAGCCCATCCTGCGTGACTCGGATGAACGGACTCCGGTCCTCCCAGGAGACGCGGAATGTGGTCGGGGTGGACTCGATCGTCCGAAAGGGCACGGCGGACTCGAGTGGGGAGACGCCGGCGGGGGTGTAGCGGAAGTTGAGGCGGTTGAAGCACAGAGGCTCTGTGGTGTTGAAGGGCGAACCTGGGGCCACCGGGACGAACGCGGGGTGGCGGGAGATGTTCAGCCGCGGGCGCAACGCGAGGTCGGCGTGCCGGGCACTGAGAACGAGGTTTTCTGGGGCAGGGGTGGCCCCAGGGTCCGAGGGAGCTGGGGACGCCGCGGCTGCGTGTGCAATGGCGGCATGCTTGCGTTTTCTGCTGGGGAGGGGGTGGTGGTGGGGTTGGTGGACGTGAGGGGGTGTGGCGGCTGCTGGGGGGGATGTCTCGCGCGACGCGGGTAAAATCTCCATACCGCCGTTGTCAAACTGCCTGTTGACAAGAGACTTGTAAAAGACCAGGATGCACTCACGAGAGTCCCAAAGATACCTGTTCCACTTCACCACTTTAAAGTATCAAGAGCCAATACGAAAATGATGTTCCAGCACGCAAGTACCCGGTCGAAGTACCGTTGGAGAGTCGCGTGCTTGATGTCTTCGTCCGGTAGTGTCCAAAGAGTGGGCGTAACCCCAAAAGAGGACACTGCGGATGCGATGGAGTCAGATCTGTATGGGTAGGGACCGTAGAGGTGGTGGTAGAGCAGAACAGCGTAGTACATGCAGGCGCCGGGTGATGTAGGTACAGACGCGCGCGACGGCGGCTGCAGCGCGAGCTCGGACTCGGCATCGGCTTCTCGATAGACTACCACCATTCACCTACATCTCAACTGTGTTCCATACCACTCCAAGACTGATCTCAGATGACTGCTTTGCGGTACGTGGTGCCAGAGATGGGATCGCTAAAGTCGACTGAACCGCGTACAGTCGCATACAGAAGGTGCCACTCAACCCTCGATCCTGAATTGCTTGCTCTTACCAGGAGCTGCCGGTACAGGAGCTGAAGGATGTTACAACTAATCCTATAGATGTGAGTGAACTCACTCGGGGCGCAAGTTTATTATCTAACGAAGAACAGGGCTTGACTGTAGAGCCGACGGAGGGCAATCTGTTCCAGTGGAAGTGTGCAATCAAAGCAGCGGTGCGTCTCCCCCTCATTCCGTACTGTGCGATCTCCCTAAAGGTGCTCACACATCTGCACCTACTAGTCGACCAGCCCGTACAAGGGCGGAACATTTCACTTCAATCTGAGCTTGCCAGAGAACTTCCCGTTCAAAGCTCCTTCTGTATGTCCACCATCAATTCTAATTCTACTATTGTTCAATTATGTCCATCTTGCCCGCGGGCTGGCTTATTGCCCTTAGGTTACCTTCACCACGAAGATCTATCACCCTGGTATCAACGAGGAAGGTCACATTTGTGTACCAGTTCTCCGCGATCAGGTCAGTCATTGCCCTGAGCACTTCCCCGCCTGCTTTTTCTCGCGTGTTCCTCAGCTTCAGCCTGACGTACATGCTACACATATAGTGGAAGCCTACTGTGACCCTCTCGTCAGGTGAGTATTGCCGTTGTCCTCGTCGAGCAGTGCGGAAGACTGAGATTAGCATAGTGCTGGTGACGATCTCGGACAAGGTGAACAACCCGAGCCCCGATGACCCATTCGAGCCCGACATCGCTGCAGTGAGCACTGCGTGCTGTTAACCCATGTGGTAGGATACTCACAAATGACTGTGATATAGCTCATGAAGAACGACGAAGCAAAGTTCCTTGCTACAGCGAAGGAATGGACGAAGAAGTACGCTCAGCAATGAACGAATCACCGATGTGCATCAGTCTTATGTCACGGGCTGCGGTCCTGCGGACCAGGTGTGTGAACGTTGATGCCTGCCTGGAATGTGAAATGGTAGAAGATGACTGTATCATGGTTAATCGCTGTCGATCTTGTATTATCGGACGTTCTGTTGTATGAAGCCTTTGCCAGTTCCTGCCAAGTTCCTGCAATTAGCAATCAATGTCTCGGTCTCGAAATTGTTGTAGAAATACTTGTATGGTTCAGAGGTAGCAAGTGAACGTGAACTACTATACCTTCCATATACGTACGCGAGTTGAGGTACCTCCGCTCGAGGTCGATCACGATCATCTGAAACGGTAGTCCTAATGCGGCTACACGAGGAACAGAACGTTGAATAGCTACATACAGATACTCTTGTGAGTCTTGTCGAGCGGTTTTTGTGCGCATGCATGGTGTATTCAACCAATACAAATAGTATGGATGCGAGAGGGAAGACAGGGGAAGACTTGGCAGTCATAGAATCTCGGATCCAACATGACAATTTATGCAGAGAGTTAGCGCCGGTCGGTACCTTGCGGCGAGACCGCTGTACCCCTGACGCCGTGATCTTCGAGCTTCAGCAGCTTCTACGCAGCCTCCTCCAGCCCTCTTCCATCCTCCACGACCACGACCACCCCTCCCCCGTCGTCCACCTCGTCGCAGCGTGTTCATCTCGCTCTTCTTATTACGGCAGCTCCAAGGCCATCAAGGATACCCTAATTAGGCTTCGCACCTCCAACTCGTGCCCAACACGTTGCTCGCTCCTTCTCAGTCCTTGTCCTTGTCTCACCGCCAGCTCGCTCGTTCTGATCAGTTACTTCGCGCTTGTTCAATCTAATAACGATATCTCTTGGGTCAATACTCGGCCAACAGCCTCCAATCTCCGACCGCATCTTACGCGAAACGTCAGAACGCGCTCTTACCGCATCACGCCCGTTCAACGTGTTCTCAACGAGGCTATCGAATCGAGGGACCGTACCACTGGACAATTGCCATGCATCGCTTCCGGTAAGCATGTCGCGACGCTTCTCCACAGTCAAGACCACAGTGCTGAGTCTTCTCCGCCCAATCTTCATCTCTCCCACTCGTGTTTCTCGCACTCCAGCAAACGGTCCGACGCGAGGCGTCCTCCAGGACCTCTGGGCTTTGAAGGCGCTGTCTCCGTGCACACAGAGACTGATACACACGACGTCCTCCCCTCCTTGCCCCCCGCGAGCGACTTCCGGACATCACTGATATTACCTGAGTGCGTCCTGCTTCTTTCTTCCCGCGATCCTATTCCTGCTCACCCACCCGCCATGCTTGCATGGTACAGCCTCACTCGACGGTTCAGCGTGCTTCGCAACTCGTCTGGAGAGCCCATAGGGCTGGATGAGCTGAAGAGTAAACTTGCAGCACAGCGCGCGCGCGGTCTCCAGACCCAGGTGACAGAAGAGGAAGAAGATATGATTCTAGAGGCGCTGGGGAGGTTTCACACTAGGAGTCGGTCCCGGGGTAAAGAACGGGCTAAGGAGACTGCTTATGATGAGGGCGAGGCGCGGAAAGCTAGTGGTGATGCAGATGATGAGGATCCGGACCTGGTACGTCAATCCGTGCGCTCCTCTAATTCTGCCACGGTTCCCTCCCTGCACGGCGCGGCCTCCATCACGTCCATGTCCTCGACGAAAGGCTCCCAGACAAGCAGAAGGATGAGCAACAATCTGTTTGGCTCGGGCAAGTTCCGCGATCAGACGTACTTTTTGCGCCCGACTCCTCGTCGCGGCGGCCGTGGAACAGGTCCCATCGCACAGTCAGACTCGAACACAAGCATGAGCACGGTTGGAAGCGCCCGGGCCGAGAACAGCACATCGCTGTATTCGGACAACCAGAGTATGCGCCCCGTCACACCAGAGGGCAGTACCTACACGTTCTCGGGATCGGCGCCGTCCAGTCCAGGGAATACGAGCATACTCTCGAAGGACCGAGGGTCGCGGTCTATTCTTGGCGACCAGCATTCCGAGTTCTCGAGCAAGAGGCTGTCCAAGACGCTGTCCCCTGATGGACTCAGACGGGCGTCGCTGGCCCTGGACCAGGCGATTAGGGAGTTGGAGGAGGAGGGCGACGATGAGATTGTCATGGAGCGATCGCCCGTTACGCACGTTGCGCCGAGTCTCACGAATGGGCTATCAACCTTGAATACTGCGGTGAGTACCCCTCGACATGACCTCATGCCTCATGCATCTTCTGAACATCGACCCTGGTCTGAAGTTCGAGCTCGACTCGTCTTCGCCCGCTACGTCCCCAAGCGAATTGGAAACCGGAACCGCCGTGTCCTCTGACGATCCCATGCTGGTCGACGAAATTCAGCGAACGTCTCCGTACCCTTCTTCCCGCACCACGTCTCCGACCCCCCGTCTACCTGGTTACATCCCGGGAATGCCGCGTCCAATGACACCCAGAGAGGCTACGAGCTTTGACATCGAGGATCTCACACCGTCCACTACGCCGCGTGCGACTTCTCCTCGCTTACCCGGCATAAATACCCAAAGCCCTCCCCTGATATCCCAAACCTTCGTGTCCAGCATGTATCGAACCAGTTCAAGTACGTCCTCCTCCGCCCGCCCGATTTCACCTGCTGCCACAACCACCGCCCCTCTTTTCTTCAATCGCTCTATGAATGGTCGTAACACACCCGAAGAGCGCCCAAGGAATGGAAACAAAGCCCCTTCGCCGACCTCGGAAGCCGCGGAATCTCCTGTCATGGGACGCCGGCGACCCATGTCTCCTCTCTCTGGACCTGCATACCAGCCACTCGCGACACCCACGTCCCGCCCCTCTACACCCTCAAACGTAACGTGGAACATGTCCGCGAGCCCGAACGTCACGCCACAGAAGGCGCACGGCCGGAATGGTAGTTTGTCCGCACACAGCCGCAGTGGCAGCACAACGAGCGTGAACGAACAAACCACCGAAGCCCTTGAGCGAGCTAAGTCCGTGACCCGCTCTCTGCGATCGCCTGCGTTGCCGGATTCTCCATGGGTAGATAGCGGTCACACCAACGGCTCCGTGATTACTGCTCCTGATTATCGTCCGCCGTCCGCGATGTCAGGCATGGAGCTCGGTTCTCCTATCCATGCGCACAACATGCTCCGTTCGCCTACACCCACCTACAACGGCAGTCGCTCGCCAGTCTCCCCGACATTCACCGATGTCAGTGGCTTCAACGACGACGCGCGTAGTGCGAGTCGGCGCTCCTCAAAGCAGACACACCCGACCAACTCGCACACATTCTCCTTCAACCAGCCGAACGCGCTACTGTTCTCGCCTATCGCGAACTCGTCGCGGTCGTCACTCGAGTCGGCCGGGTCGAGCTACCACTCGTGGGACGAGGACCACAAGAAGGATCGCCTGCATGGGTTGTTCAGCAGCCTTGACCCTGACAGCTGTTCCTGGCACGACATCTCCCATGACAAATCGGGCACGTCCACAGCGGGCACATCGCCGTACGACGCGACGGAGACCGAGGACGCTGTGCGGAGGGAGATTGGGCTCAGCAAGGGTGACTTCGTCGCGATCCAGGACAAGCTTGTGACCGCAGCGTTGACGAAGGCTGCTACCCCTGAGAACCGCCGCGCTGGTTCGATCCGCAAGCGGAGACCCTCGACCTCGCAGTCGAACTACTCGTTCACCGGAGAGAGCAGGGTACGTATAGTCTAACAGTATATATGTAGTGTTCTATGCTGACAGCTGCTTTCCAGGCCATCAACTCGACTCCGCAGCCACAACCACACACCCAGATGCAGTCGTCGACCGCCTCTCCGCGATCAGCGACGAGTGAACAAGTTGCCAAGGCGAATGCCCTCCTCAACGCAGTCGTCGACAGCATCGAGTCTCCGAGAATCCACCAGCTAGATATGCTGCCGCCGGAGGAATCGTCTCTCACTGTACCCGCTGCCGCAGACATCGAGCAGTCCAGCCCGATGCGCCGCAATAGGGCGCTGGCGGAAGCACTCTTTGGGTCCGAAGAGCCAGATAGAAGCTCGTCGCCTCCCCCTCAGATTTCCATCATGCCGGACATGGGCTCGTCTGATCCTGAAGACGAACCTCTGCAGAGCGCGGTCGCACCTACCAGACCTCTGCACACGCCAAAGCGCTCAGATTCTCTCCATCGGGCTGCGAAGGCCACGTCTCCCATCTCGCTTTCCACCACGACGATGCCGACGAGTCCAGGAGGGCTGATGTCCCCATTATCGCCAGCGTCTAACTTGAGCCCTGTCCAGTTGGCTTTCGAGGTACAGCGTAGAGCGGAAGCTGCCACAGCTGCCTTGCGCAAGTCACCGTCTATCCCGAAGATGAACGACGGGCACGGCACGCTTCCGCGGAAGCGTATCAGTCCTAACAAGATCTCCGCGCCCACGCTCGTATCGGCCTCCACCAGTGTCGATGCTATCCCACTGAGATCGCCCACCTCGACCCCGACCCCGACGCACGCGTCTCAACAAGGTTCCAGCAAAATCGGCTCCCGGTTCAAGAAGCTTCGTGGCACAATCCGCGCGAAGCCGCAGGTGCCGAACGGAGAGGAGATCACTCCGTTTCCCCTGGACTTGCGCAGCCCTAATCAAGAGGCACACCCGCACCCAGCTAGTAGCTCGCACACCCTGGCTCTTCGTACGGATCCTATCCCCATTGCCAACTCTGCAGGAGCTGCGGAGCCCACCAGATTGAAAGCACCGGCCCCGTTGCCCAGCCCCCCTGCGTCCGCGACTCCTGGCCTCAAGGGTTTCATGGCGCGGTTCCGCAAACAACGTGCTACTGCGCATGAGTCGCTCGGTGCGCCGTCGTTGGTTGTGCCTTCACATTCAGAGTCGTATATGCCCAGCTCTGCGAAGTCTACACGGTCCATCGCATCGTCAGGTTCCTCGCCAGAGCATCCCTACGGAGCCATGCCTCATTCTGCGCCGGCTCTCCAGACAGTGTTCAGGAGCATGAGTCCTACGGATCCAACGCACCCGCTTGACCAGGCTCCGACGCCGAAACCGCCTCAGCTCTCCCAGACCATTCCGCCATTGCAGCTACATTCTCATTCCGACGAGGATGCACTCAAGCAGCTCTTCGATGCCGCTTCCAACCTTGGACTGGACCAGGCCGCTCTCAATGACCTCATCGCTCGTTCGCCTTCGACCTCTTCGAAGTCTACGGCATGGACGAAGCTCAAGAGGGCGACTTCGACCAACGAGAGCCGCAGGACTCACGTGCCCGTCATACGGGGAAGGGCCACCCCCGACAGTGTTCGCTCCCCGCCCATGTCCGAAGGCCGCCCGAGCATGGATGCATACTCCCCGCGACCCTCGACCGAACTGAAGTCGCCCCCACGGAAGAGCCAGGACACCCCTCGCCGATCGCAGACGCTCCAAGCCCAGCAGTCGCCCCACCAGGAGATCAACCCGAAGGCGATCGTGCGGCGGACGATCATCTTCCCGTCCGACTCGCGGATATCGACGATGGATCTGAGTGCGCTCGTGCGCAAGCAGTCCGCCTCCCGCCGCCGCGCGTCGATCGGCTCCAACCGCTCTGTCCGCGACCGCGCGCCCACTCCTCCGCCCCCGCATCGCGGAGCCGGCCGCAGGTACTCGACGGATGCGTCGCCGCCCGTTCCGCAGCTTCCGCAGGCTCTGTCCGTGCAGAACGAGACCATGCTGGCCGTGCCCAGCCCTGTGGACAAGTCCAACTCTGCGTACGATTCGCTGTGAGTGGCCAGCCAATGGCAATGGCACATCTAATAGCTGGCGAACTCTTATTGACGTTTGATGCTGTGCTTTCCTAGGTATGAGATGTACTCTGGCGAGAGCAAAGGCCAGCTGCTGGGTGCTGATTCGCCCGGGCCATCAGGCTCCCAGGCTCCCGATGGGCTGCCCGAGGCCGGACAGGCGCTTGAGGTTATAGAGATGGCCAATGGGGAGACGATTTGGTATGTCATGCCCATTACCGACGAAGCTTCTCTGACACAATTTCTCAGGTCAATCGTGAACGGTCTACGCGACGACGATGGGGAGTCATTCTACGGGGATCGCGCGAGCTTCTACTCCGAGTACTCCATGAAGGACGAGAGCAACGTGAAGGTGTTCTTCAAGGAGCACGAGCGCAAGTCGTCCAAGGGCAGCGTGAACTCATTCCTCTCCCGGAAGAAGTCCCCACAACAGCCAAAAGGTACCGCCCGACCGGAAACCAAGGTGTGTGTTTCCCGCGCCTATACCGTTACGGCGTTTTCCCGTGACTAATCAGTTTGACAGGTCTTCTTCAGTTCGTCTGCGCAGATAGGTCGCCTCATAGAGAACCTCTCGCGTGGCACGGACGCCGGCTCGTTCAATATCACATCAGGTCGCTCCCAGGCTCATCCTGGACATTCCGTCTCCTCATCTCTCGGCTCGGACGCCGATATGAGTATGAGATGGACAGTCGAGGAGAGGCTCGAGCATATGCTCGGGGCCATGGGGGCGCCATGATCGCTCGCCTACCTCACACGCTCGCTTTGCTTTCCGGACTCTTTGTTGCTGTCATTCATCCTCTCCGTTGTGGTCGTAACCCATTACTATCCCTGGGCTTGTGTTTATTCTGCACCTCTCTGTCGTACGATCGCTGCTGTGCTCTCAAGTCTGACGTCTGCTCCTCTCTACTACTATGCTTAATACATCAATTTGGTCTGTCGCATCTATTGAATGTCGTGTTTCGCCTCGTTCGCTCACATCCCCCGCCAGTCGATCCAGCGGTTTAAACAGAGTGCTATGAGGGCGTCCCGCAAGAGCACCTCTTCGTGGAACGTGAACTTGAGGTATGCGTAAGCCCGCCCCATCTTGGGTACTTCTCGCGGCGTAGGGTCGTACGTCGCGATTCTGGCCGTCGTTTCTGGGGTGATCGAGATGAGCTGGAGCGTCGCGTCAGGTAGGCGTTAGGCATGCTATAGATCCGTTCTAGCGCACCTCGTACGCGTAGGGGTGCTGGGTGCCCAGCCTCCGCCATTCAAATTGCTCTCGGCCGTTCGCGCTAGTCTTGAACCGCCGGGCGCTGCTAGTTAACGGGTGAGTCTCCGAGGGCCTGACTGGTCCTGTTTGTGTGTGAATCGCACTGACGTATTCATGGAACCGCGGGACACAAAGTCCGCCATCGGAGCCCTGTCCGAGCCCCGGATAACGGACCCCAGGTGGACGCCCATCGCCCAGTCGAGGTGTGCGACGGGTGTCTGCTCGTTGAACGTCATCTGCCGGGTACAATGGAACACGCGTGGACGTGGACGGTTGGGGTCAGTGATCTCCGCGTGCGGCGTCCGAGTCGGGGAGCAATCGGGCGAAGCGCACCGTCGTTCTAGTGCCCTGTGGCAGGTCGACGGTCTCGAGCTTGTACACGACCGGCGTGTTGTTGTGGAAGCCGATAGCGACACATTTGTGTCGGGGGTCCCCGTGGCCGCTGAAGAAGAGTTCGTTGACCGGGCCAGTGGTAGGCTGGTTCATGTTCATCGGAGTGGTCGGGTGTCGCGGTCGGTCGGTGGCAGGAGTGTTCCTCGAAGCTACCGACTCGACAGCCTGCGGTCGATACCGTTTTTATATACCGGGGGAGAATGGGCATTACGAGACGGTGCGTCATCGCGAACTTCGTCTGCTTCACTTAACCTCTTTACAGGCTGCCAGCGATGTGGGACCGTGACTGTAAGCAGCATATGCAACGCGTATGGCCTTCGCACGATTGGAGTTTGCTGCTCCCGCGATCAGACGCACCAGTGATGCTGGGGCCGCGGAACTTTGGGGCAGAGTATACATCACCGGACTTGATCATGATCTCCGAAACATGAACACCACTGAGGGTATGGCCGGGGTGTAGCCCGTCCGTAGTCCACCCCAGCTAAACGGCTAATATAGGCGAATCCCGGTCCTCGTAATCTCCAAGAGGCATGCGACCATATGTCAAAGGTGCCGCGCCCTCTTCCCCATGCATCCTCGCATAGGTGGCAGTTCTGCCGGGTAAGTTCGACGAGATATTCTGGTCGAACCCTGGTCTGATTCACCCCTGTCAGGACCCCATCACTGGGCTCCGAGCCTGGGACGCTCGCACAGGAGTGGCCTGGCCGTGCAAAGGACCATGTGCTCGCCTAGCCGGCGTCGACATTGCCGTTATGTCTGTTATCCGCAGGACGTGAGCTTGAGTCTCGAATGAATGCTGCGACGCGGCCCCGAGGTCTGCCGAACGATGAGAGGCAGCAAAGATGAAAGATGACGTCCGACTAGGTAGGTTTCCGAGCCCGCTCGAAGAAGGGCGGTCTGAACGCGCTGCTCATGTGCGGTGCATCTCCTCCCCCCACGACCACCCATTTATCCACCCACCCTTCCCACCCTCCGGTCCCCCCGATCGCTTCGAACGTCCCATGTCTGACAAGAAGCAGTCGCCCGGGCTGTGGTTCTCGGGGAAAGAGGGGTTTTAAAGCTGCCTCCGTGAAGAGGGGAATCACGAATCGGTCTCCGACGGAAGGGCGCGTGCGCCATGGGGCGCAGGGCAGGCCACTGGACATGCACCGTGCGCTCGTTTCGATCAGCGTCGCTGGGGGGCTGGTGCTGACATGGACATGGCGCTGATCTCCTGGATTGATGCGTAGCGGATTGAGTGGCCACCTCATGGGCTCTCCAGCATCGCCCCCGATGTGGGCTGTCTCCGGGAAGGGTTAGAGCCCGAAAAATTGCGCCAGTGGGAGCCGTGTCTGACATCGGTAGCGTGGCAGACCGGTTGGACGGAGTTTAGGCCCTAGCCAATGCACGCACACAAAGGTATGTAAACGCCACGCCTCGCCCCTTCCGTACCCCGAGGAACAGGCTGACATGGTATCAGTACGTACACAGTCCGCGAACGAACCTGCGTTTGAATGCCAGCGATGGGGTGACACCCCGGAAGTCGAGTGTTCGGCGGCCCTCCGAGTCTGAACAACGCTTCGATGGAAGGCAGCCGCTTCGGAAATTCTCAGGCCATCGCCGAGTGACGATAGGATTCGGTCACCGAGACCATCGAGGCTGAGGCTGCGGGGACCCCGTTCACAGAGACACCGCATTGTTCGGTCCTGACGTGCGGAACGGGAACGTCAATTACCAGGAGCGGGGATGGGCTCTACAGGCCCCGCTCGCCCGGCTGCGGGTACAGTGCACAACGGTCGGGGCCCCCGTCGGACAACCGCAAGCTAGGACGAGATCCGGACCGTGCAGCTCGGTGCTTCACGAAGACACGAGGCCAGGACTAGAGCGACGCTAGCATCTGCCGTCGGGAGACTGCAGTCGTCCGTTATCGCCCGAATCAGCGAGCGGTCAAAATTTACAATAGGTTGAGTTTGAGGAACATCAAGGCCGTCGTGCCCGGCGGAGTGATTTCATTGGCTTGCGATAGCATCTTCGACCGGCCGCGTGATGGCCCTCAGGTGCGTTCCTGTAACTCGTTGCGCGAATCAGGGCAGAGGTTGACGTCTGGACTATATATATTTATCCGCAGGAATGCACGATGTTTTAATCGTGCTTATGAAGAGACGACAGCGAATTGGCAATGATAGGGCCAGCATGGAGGAGAATCCTGATAAGTAGGCTCGTGCATGGCGTGGAGCTTCCTAGGTCGGAGGTCTAAGAGCTACCACTCATGAGAATTGTCAGCCTACATCGCGAGGCGAGCCCGTGTAGGGCGATCTCGACCTTCAAATTCCCTTTCGGTACTAACTCTGGTACGTAAACGCCCGACTGTTCCTGTTGTGGACTACTGCCGTGAGTGTCCGCGAGGGTGGAAAGGTGTCGTTTATGAGCTTAAAGACGCATTTACTGTGGCACAGGAACGATGTTCTCATGTAGCTCATAATTACTTATAGTGGTTATGATTAAATGCTCGACCCACAACGAGGCGGAACTAGGCCCTGACGATCTTGACGCGCTGAGTCACGCTGTGACAGGCGCGAATACGACACACTCCATTGGCAGTTACTAGTTGAAGCTTAAGTGGTTCCTCGGTAGCAGTATAAGTTTCCTCCTTACATGACAAGAAAGGCCAGTCCCTTTCTGATTTAACCACAGCCTACTACCAGTGCGCCCACAGCGATTCGTCTTCTCCCGTGCGTAGCGGCAGAAGCACAGTGACTGTGGTGGGTGACACCATGCCAATATGGCAACAATTTTACTTATGTAGTAGAGCCATATGTCCCTGCTGAGGTGCAGCAGTGGTGATACAACCCAGCCACGTCCGAGTCCACCTCCAATCATGTTGAAGCTGAGGCACTGCCAGTGGGTGTGGACGCCGAGAATTGAATCCAACTTGAGGTTTTTCTCAGGTGAGCGGTAATTGACAGCTTGTATTGCTTCCTTTGCTTCCTTTGCGACAAGTTAGTTGCCTGGCATGCCTGATAAGATGAACTTCACCACCTTATACATATGTACAACACACACATGCACATATGTTTAATGACATGAGGTTTGTACAGATGGAGGATGCGCGCTTGGTCGATTGATGGCAACACAGCTTCTGACCCCAAGGCGCCTATGTACTTGCAAGGCTTGGCGTCCGACGATCCGCGAGGGCTGCGCCCTCGTCCTCGTCCCAGCCCTCGCTGGCTCCGTTTCCTCCTCATGGCGGTCCTTCCGATGAGTATGCAGGACCGCAAAGGCTACTCAGCGATGCCTGAAAATGCCCTCCTATGCTTACGATTTGCTATCAAGCGTTACCTAATCTTCGGCTTCACTGCCTTCATCGTCTTCACGCTTCTTCTTCGCTCGCTTTACTACCATGCCTACACGGAACCGGAAGCACGACAGCTAAAAAAATGGGCCGGCGCAAGACCTCCACCACTATACCCCCAATACCACGAATACGAACTGAGGCTTCCACAACACCATTGGCACGACGCGTCGCATGAAGGGGAGCCGAAAGTCTTTTTTGTGGCAGGCCACAATTGGGGTACGTTTGTTAAGATGTATTATTGTATCAGTGCAAGTGTCAACCTACCCATGAACATTTGAACAGGCAACGGATGGGGCAACGTCTTTCAAGAGATCATCATGAACGCCTACGTCTCCTACAAATTAAATCGAGCGTACGTACGTCCATCAGCTCCGTCTTCTGTCAACTTCCCAATTGAATCTACAGATTCGTCTTCTACAATTATACCTGGAGCTACGACGGAGACTACGCCGACTACAACGGGAAACCCATACCGTCCCGCATCCCGCTGTCTGCTCTCATTCGAGGTCAGAATGACAGCACTGTCACCCGCAGCTCGCACCCGGATGCTCATCGCCGGCTACGCCGCAGGTCCCATAGTTGGCGGTGCTTTCCCTCCAGGACTGCACTCGCCACCAGCGATCGCCGAACAGTACTACCAAGAGATCTGCGCCGGTCGCGTGAAGCACTTCAATCGTGACGAGGTATACGAAAACCTTCCAGCATGGAATATGGATACGATGTCCAAGCGCTGGGTTGAGACGCTCGGTGCTATCGACGACCAGTGTGTCCAGGTCACCAACGGATCCCCGTTCGACTGGGTGTGAGTGACCGTCGCCGCGTTTCGAGGACCACATATTGAGCCGTCGTCCACAACGATCTCTCCCAGCGTATTCGGAGCCCGGAACGCTATCCACGACGTTTGGGCGGACCTCGCCGCGTCCCCCGTCCTGACGCACTTCCTCTGGTCCTCGCTCGTCGAGCTCGCCTTCGACACGAACCGCGAGACGATTGCGCCCACGAGCGTCTACACGCCCCCGCTCTCCGCGCTCCCGCACACGGCGAACGCGGAGCGCTACACGGAGATCAAGGGCCTCCTCGTCCTCCATGTGCGCCGCGGCGACTACGAGGATCACTGCGCGCACCTCGCGCGCTGGGCGAGTACGTACGTCGCGTTCAACACGCACCGCGCGCTCGAGCAGTTCGATCCGCCCCCGGGCACGGGGGGCGGCGGCGAGGCGACGGCAGAGGGGCTC
The DNA here is from genome assembly GCA_033807695.1 of Daedaleopsis sinensis. NCBI lineage: Eukaryota > Fungi > Basidiomycota > Agaricomycetes > Polyporales > Polyporaceae > Daedaleopsis > Daedaleopsis sinensis. The sequence continues at coordinate 1,288,178 of CM066301.1, forward strand.
GCGCTCTACCGGCGGCACTGCTTCCCGAGCGTCGCGCAGATCGTGGAGCGCGTGCGCGAGGTGCGCAAGGGCGCGCACGCCCAGGGCCTCAAGCACGTGTACATCATGACGAACGGGCCCGCGCCGTGGGTCGCGGAACTGAAGACGGCGCTGCGGGACACGCTGGGCTTCGCGCACGTCGCGAGCAGCCGCGACCTCGTGCTGAGCTGGGAGCAGAAGTACGTCGCGCAGGCGACGGACATGCTTGTCGGGCAGCGCGCACAGGTGTTCATCGGGAACGGGGTGCGTGTCCCTCTGCGCTGCGCTGCTGTTTGCGCCGGGCTGTTGCTGACGTGCGTATGCTTTTTTTGACGCAGTGGTCGAGCTTGACTGGCGGGATCGTCCTGATGCGCATGGCGAACCACTTCCATCCTGAGACGACACGCTTTTTCTGATTGGCCGCCAAGGGCCACCATGGCTGCCAGACTGGCATGTCTCCACAGCGGACGGATGTACAATAGTATTAACACACTGCTGCCGTAACACCGCAGGGACCGATTAGTATTGCGGTCCGTGCAGGAACAGACTATAATATTATTACAACACACATGCCCCTGCTCGCTGGATCGTGCACGAGAGAGGGCAGGTTAATTGGGTAGGCACTAAGTACTTTATGCTGCTAGTACAAGATCGGTACCTAATGGACGAAATGCAGGGGTACAGCGCCGTGTATGCTTTGTAAATGTACAGCGTACAGCGTGAATGCGATGCCTCGTAGGCAGTAATGTCAGTGTTGATGTCAATGCCAATGCGATGGGTGATGTAAGTTATGGAGGGATACATGAAGCGGCAGATGATATGCATAGTAGATTGCGGTCTGTCAGTCTATCGGTTGTTCCTGCGGGTCCTGAATGTCACACAGCTGGTCCGAACAGCACGGCGTGAGGGTGTGCGCAACCAGCAGCGTGTCGGGCGACTCACCAGTACCACTGGGGAGGAGATCACTCCACTTCATTTCCCCGCCGCAGCCGCAGCCGTGGGGTCTTTCCAGTCCTCGACCTCGAGGCCCATGTACTGCGGCAGGTGCTTCCACACGTCCTTGCGCACCTCCATGTCGCGCGTGTGCAGCATCGTCCGGCACGGCTCGCACAGCGGCCAGAGCTCGACGACGTCCTCGATCCAGTGCTCCCACGAGTCGAGCGCGGCATACCCCGCGATGTCCCCGATCGGGTCCTTCTGCAGCCCGTCGAGCATCATCCCGAGGATCTCGCGCAGCGCGCGCTCGCAGCCCTTGTTCACGCACTGCGCGCTCGGCGCTGGCTTGCAGATGCTGCACGCTCCGCGCGTGCTCGCGCGCACGAGTTCCGTCCGCCCGCGCAGGATGAGTTCGAGGTCGCGTTGTTCGAGCCGTTCCGTCGTCCCGTCGGCGCGCTCGACGCCCGTGGTCAACTCCTGGTCGAGCTGGCAGCAGAGGTAGAGCGCGGTGGGGAGCACGGAGTCGGTGTGCGTGAGCCGCGCGAGGTTGACGGCCGCGATCGCGTCGGGGGGTGTGATGTGCAGGAAGATGTTGCCGTCGGCGCCGGCAGAGTCCCAGGTGGAGAGGTCGTTGGTGAAGTAGAGCTTGAAGTGGTGCATCGCTCTTGAGTGGACGTCCTCGACGTGGTATTTGTGCGACATTCGAACGAGGGCGGCGAGTTCTGCGAACTCCATCCGCTCACCAGGGATTACGGGAAACCTACGGTAGACGTCAGTCGGTAGTCATTGGATGTCTTTGGATGCAACCGCTACAGTGATCATTCAAGATATGCGCAGCGAACTGCATGATACCTCAAGAATCAACAGCGTTCGGGTCAAGGGTGAGGGGAACAGGCCAAGAACCCCGTTGACCAGTTCCTCTGTCCTTCAACAAAGCCTTCCAACACACAGGACAACCAACGCTAATCCAGAGACGGAGTATTGAACAAAATAGCGATGGCCGGAAAGTTAGACTCGTGCCGCATATACGAGCAGACGTTTCCGGACCAAGGGCACAGAGGCTCACAGGTGACCTATCGCTTCTCCGCAGTCTCGCACCCACATCGCAGAGCTCGCAGGTCAAGACACTTTCTGGCCATTGGGCCCTGTTTTCTATCCAGCCTCCCATTCACAGGGTGGGAAACCGTCTCCGGTTCCAATACTCGAAGATCTCTCAGAAATTAGCCGGAATGTCTCATGCTCCAACCAATTTCGTAAAGATTTCCGGACCCTTGAAATCGGCCATTGCACGTCGTGCAACGCACTTGGCAGGAGAGAGAGACTCACTTTCGCAGGCCGCACAGGGCACGGAGGAGGAAGCGCAGGTCGTCCGGCGGATCCGAGATGTGCACGACCGGGCAGCTCTCCATCGTCTCCGAGTTGGACGGGCGGGCCATCGCAAACAGATCGCGGAAGATGACCGAGTGTCTGGTGAGCAGCCCGCGGTAGACGCGGAACGCAGACTCGCGGCAGAGCAGCACGATGTTCCCGTCCTCGAACCACAGCTCCGGATCGCGGTTGACGGTCCCGCTGAGCGAGACGGTCGCGAGCTCGGCGGGGAGCGCGCTCGCGCCGTGCTCGGCGATGTTCACCCGCCAGCGTTTCACGACGCCGCTGCCATTGCCGGTCATGAGCTCGCTGTCTCTGCGCGTGCGCGTACGTGTCGTCCGGAAGGCGGCCAGGGGGTGGGGGAGGGGCATCAGGGTGTGGACGTGGTGGTGGGTGAGAGAGGAAGAACGTACGGCGTCTTCGCCCTAGTTGCGAGATGCTCGTCCGGGTCGGGCTCGAGGGGAGACTGGGGCCAGTCGAGGGGGATGTTGGGCGACGGCGTCCTGCTCGGGAGGGGCGTAATACGCTGGAGGACGGCCTTGCGGAGGCTCATTCGAGGATGCTCGACGGGGGACACAGCGACGGCGGGCGGCAGAAGCAGGCAGAAGCCTGGAGGGCGCACAAAAACACGCTCGTCGACGAGTGGCACAGCGACACAGCCTCCCAGCTCAACCGCGTTCTTATTGTCCTCCCCTCACGTGATCGAGTTTTGCCCACATTAGGCACACGCGTCGCGCACACTCAACCAAGTCCCGAGCGGCGCGGAAGGGCAGGGTAGAAAGACAGATAGTACGGACGCGAGTGATAGTAGGTCGAGAAATTTATCGAAAGGCCGGTCATCGAAAGCATAACCAGAGGAGTACGCAAGCCGAGGCAGTCAAGTGGTAGGCCGTCGGGTAGTTGTGACTAATGCGGGTGCGGCTAGGTATGAAAGTCGCCGGTCTTAGCGTAGGGTGTGGCGTAGGCGTAATGGCAGGTGGTGAAGCGGAAGAGAGAGAGAGAGAGAGAGAGAGAGAGAGAGAGAGAGAGAGAGAGAGAGAGAGAAGAGAGAGAGAGAAACTGTATAGTAAAGTGAACGTGACGGGAGGGCTCGCAGGCCCCCGCCGGAGAAATCCATCCGCCGCCGTATCCTATTCCCTCCAAGTTCCTCATCATTCCTGGTGTTTCTCGGCCCCGCCGAGGCGCAGGTGCGCAAAGCGGCCGCTCGCATGGACGAAACGCGCCAGCACCTGAATCTTGTCCTTCGATGAGAGCTTGCACTGATGAGCGGTTCTCTTGCGGGGAGGTTGGATTCATGTCTTGTGGTCATAGTACATGTTGGCGTGTTCGCACAGTGCCGCTTGCCGAGGACTCAACCTTGGTGTGTCTGCAAACAGTCGTGAGCTATTACGTTGCAGACCACACTAAAAGAACAGGTGTGTGGGGGAGATGGGGCGCGGTGTGAGGGGGGGTGAAACGAAGCGAACACAATCAGCTCGCAGTAGGCCAAGACGTGCTTCCGCGCGTCCGAGTAACCTAGGGTGCTCTTAAACGTGAGCGGGCCCCCACCTCGCGACGGGACATCGCGGGCCTCGGTGAACCGGCGGCAAGTGAACACAAAGTGTGCGGGGGGCTCCGGGACTTGGCATGCGGAGCAAAGCGGTGAGTCGAGGGATGCGGGCTAAGTAAGCGTTGAGGGCAGAGCCCTTGGTAAAGCAAGCGAAAAGTGGTACGCTCACCGGGTGAATCAGTGTAGCCTTGCCTGATCATACGGCACTTCCAGCGACGAAATGACTCAGCCGCGACCATCTCCTTATACCTTGCAAGCAGCCTTCCGCCGTCACCGGGCGTGTCTTGCATGATGCACATCGCTCGGGGGAGGAGGGGCAAGAAACCGCCTGCCGCAGCATCCGCCTCTTCGCGTAATCGATCTAACATGTCGAAAGCTCCCGCTCCTTTCGGTGCCCACAGGACGCGGACGCGGAGGGACCGGCAGGTTGCTGTCTATGCAACGTCTATCTAAGGGTGTGTGGCATTCAGGCAATATAAAGGCTGTACGATAACGGTAGAGCGACGTAGTGTGCAATTACTCCTGTACAATGTCCGCCTTGCGAGGCTTCGAGTTCTTGATGTCGCGTCCCTGTCCAATAAGGCTCGCGGCCTCGTCGTCCAATAGTATCCCTGCGCCCCCGCATCAGCCAGTACATGCCACGAGATGCAGTGACCACACGCACCGAGACCCTCTTCGCGCACGAGGCCGAGAACGTGCTCGAGCTCGACGTATCCGTCCTTGTCCACGTCCAGCTTCCCGATCACCTTGTGTCCGACCTCCTCGTCCGGCTTGTGCTTGATCACGGCCAGCGCCTTCTCCAGGTCCTCGACCGAGATCCGCCCGTCAGGGGTGCACGAGATCATCTGCAGCGACGAGCCGACGCGCGCGTCGTACGCGTCCAGCTGCTCGTCGATCTTCTCCAGCATCGTCCGGATCCGTTTCGTCAGCGCCCCCGACGGCGACTTCGGGTCCTCCTCGGCCTGGATGTTCTCCTCCATGAGCGCCCGGAGCTCGTCGCGCTCCTTCAGCACCGAAGACTTGTCCGACAGCACCGACAGCGCCCCCGCGAGCTCCTTGAGCTGCTCAGATGTCATGCGTGCATCGGCGTCGGAGACTTCTGCCTTCTCGGGCTGGAGCTGTGGCAGGGACGTGAGCGCACGGGCCCGGCGAGTTCGTGCCAGACGCACCTCGGATTCAGGCAGGAGAGACTCTGCGAGCCTGGCCTCCTCCTCCTTTTTGGCCCGGCGGGCGTCCTCCTCGCGCTGCTCCTGCTCCTGTTCGTCCTGGATAAGCTCTTCCTGCTGCTTGAGGACATCAAGTTTCTGCTTGTAGCTCGCTTGGTCGTCGACCTCGAGCTCGGCCTCGTTCAGCTGGAGACACGGCTTCAGTACAATCGTACACGACGCGACACCTCGCATGGGCCTACCAGGTTGTCAGGCAGACCGCAGAGAACGGCCTCGAGGCTCTGGATGATCGCCGACTTGCCGTCTTCGTCGTCGCCAGGCTTCTTGTCGAACTGGAACGCACGGGCAAGAACGAGGAGAACGCCGCTGACGCGGTTGTGCAGGTGCAGCGAGATCCAGGTCGAGAGTTCTTCACGGAGGCGAGCGGGAGACACGCCGAACGTCCTGATCCCGCGGCTCTGGCACGCAGCCTGGAGCTCGGCCGTGCTGAGCTCGTCGATGCCCTCGCGCGCGATGGCCTCGTCGTCGCGCCGGAGCTGGAGGAGCCGTGCGCGGATGTTCCCACGCAGGAAGTTGTCCGTGCCGAACGCGTTGATCGCCATGTACCTGCACGTCGACACGAGCTGCGGGCGGGACAGGTTGTCGAGGGTGAGGTCGTCATCGAACAGGCGCGCGACGTTGATGACGTCCTGCGCAGAGGGCGACTCGCCCGTCGAGCGGACCTTGCGGAAGAACTCCTTGAACGCGTCGCTGCCGACGATGTGTGCGTTCGCCTTCAGGCCGGACTCGCGGAGCGTCTCCTGCAGGAACTTGGCCATTTCGATGCGGACACGGAGCAGCTTGCGCTGTTTCTCCTCCTGTTACGGGTGGGCGTGTTGGTATCCATTAAAATATACGGGCATTGCGCACTTACAGCCGCAAACTTGTCCTCGAACGTGGACGGGAGCGCGTTCGGGAACAGCTTGAGGACGACGGGGATGAGCAGCTCCATGAACGGCACGATCACGAAGACGGCGAACGGGATGAGCCGCAGCAGGTCTTGCGTCGTGCGCTTGAGCTGTCGGGTGTGCACAGGTGAGCGATTGCTCACGAAGGCTGCCGCTACGCCGCCGCACGCACCTGTCTGCGCTCCCGGCGCGTGAGGCTCTCGCCGTGGAGTAGCTTCCACTGGAGGCGCGCGGAGATGCGCACCTCGGCAGCGAGCAGCTTGCTGCCATGCCAGTAGTGCTGCGCCTCGTGCTTGACTTTCTTCCAGACACGCGTCGCGAGCGGGGCTTCATCCTTCGTCGCGGGCGGGAGCGGCTTCTCGTTCGCAGTCGGCGGGTCGTTCTTTGGCGGGGTTGAGTGCAGGTGCCTCTGGGAGCCTACGTGCTGTAGTGGCCTCTCATCGAGCCGGCGATCTAGGAGTGGAGGGCGCGAGGCGAGCGAAGCGAGGGCGTAGGTGCGAACGCTGACGAGGAGGTGTGGGTGTCGGCTACAGGTGCGCAGAAGAAGAGAGGGCGGGGCGCGCGGGAGCCATAGGGACATGGAGGAGAGTCAAAAGAGTGCTGCCAGTGTGGTCTCGTCGTCGTTGTCGTCTTCGTCGTCGTCGTCGTCGTCGTCGGTAAAGCCTTAGTAGGACGATGACGCACGAGTGCGGCATCGAAATGCATGTATGGCTCTATTTGGCTAGTCCGCGCTTAATTATCCATCTTTCTGTCATTGCGACCAGTACTACTTACTGGTAGAAATGGCTACACAACTTTGACTCAGGAATACGCACACACAGCTATACATGAGCACGGATAGGACGACGGTATCGATGGCCGTCCCAGCGTATGGCGATGGCCGTCCCAGCAATGGCAGACACGGACTCGACGGTGGAGTCGAAGCACAGCGAGCGCCCGATCCCTGCCGCAAGCTTCTCTCTTTGACTTGTGCACTCTCTGAGGCTCCAGCTGCCAGCTCGATCGGCGCCGCGTCCTGCAAGCTCTCGCTGTCATCTGCCGCCAGCTCTGCACTCGCACTCGCACTCGCACTCGCACTCGCACTGCCGCTGTGGCTGCTCTCGCCCGCCCCCGCCCCCGCCCCCGCCGCCCGCTCCGGCCCTCCCTCCCCTCGCGGGCCGCCCGGGTCCGCACGCGCACGATTGTACCGTGTGGAATGCTTGAGAAAGGACGTGTTTTGGGCTATAAGGTGTACAGAGGGCCGTGCGGTTCTTATGGGGGGCTATAAGGTGTACAAGGCGTGTTATGGCTCATAAGGTCAGAGGCCGACACACAAAGCAAGGTGAGCTCTCGCGCTGCAACCGCATGTATTCACTCGCATTCTACTACATGTACAGAGCCAGGCCGTCCTTGCGCCAAATGCGCCCTCCCGTCATCCGTCACCGAACGTTCCCTGTCTCCCTGACACGGGCGCCTATTACCCGTCCTCCTTGTTCTTGGACCGCCACCACCCCTCCGCAAACGACGCTTGCAAGACACTCCAATCGCAAGTGGGACACATACCGGTGAGCCACTCCCATTTCCTCCCTCACGCCTCGGGTGACTTCCACCTCCTGTCGAGACCCCCCCATCGCGTACCGCCACTCTCGATTCTACGCGCTCGCACCGAGTAAGTACCGCGACATCTCGCGCGGCACGTGAGATGTTCTGAATCAGCCAACCCGAGCCAGCTCCCGTGCATCTCGTCTGCGAGACGCAGCGCCGCGTCGTTCAATCGTCCCAGTCGGGCTCCCCTCGCGTCAAGACGGTACCGTGCGTGCGAGACGCGCGAGAAACGCATGTGCACGAGTCCCCCGAGCCAAACCCCCTCGCGTCCGGGCAGCAGCAGCCCCCATTCATATACGGTACCCGCTTCCACAGCTGACATCTCCCGCAGCAATGCACGAGCAGCTCGACCGTGTCCGGGGAAGATGCGTCGAGGCGAGCGCACCGCCCGAGCTCACCCGCGTCGCGTCCAACTCATCTCGTGTCGGCTCGATCCCGTACACGGTACAGGCGGGCAGCGGGTGCGGCCGGCCGCTCTTCCAGCCCCGCAGTATTCCCGTTCCCATGCGGTGCACATCTCCTGCAGAGACCGCACGCGAAGCCCCACCGGGTCCGGAAAGACGTACCGACGCGACGACGCGGTGCCCATCTCGCATGCAAGACACGACACCCCGGTACGTCATTTCGATCGCGTGCCGGCTCGTACCGTCGCGCGATTGACGACTGCCCACCAGGTTGAAGCCGCCCGAAAGCTCGTACCGCGAACTCAAGACGATCTCCAGAATAGAGTGCGGACCCGGGAACCTCTCGCGCGGCCTGCGCATTGTCGCAGGTCGCGTGAAATGTTCCCAAACGGCCGCTCGAGGTCCTCCGTACCGGCCGTCCACTCGCTTGCCTACCGGCAGCTACCGTCGTGCAGTCACAGCCGGCCCGCGCGCGCGAGCTAAAGACGAGCTCCGGAGCAAGTACCATGGACCGCCCTGTGCGTCGACCGACTCGGGAACGTCTTGCGCGGCCTGCGCACTGACGCAGGCCACGCGAGATGTTCGCAACCGACCTCAGCCGCTCGGTACCGTGTCTCGTCCGTCTCGTATACGAGACCCGCGTCATACCCCGGCCCGCCGACTCGATCGCTCACCGGCTGGTACCGTCGTGCATTTGGCGACTGCCCGCCAGCCGCACAGCTCGGTACCGCGAGCTCGAACTGCTACGCGTGCACGGTAAGTACCATTTCTTCGTCTGCGATCTCGTCGACCTGGGACGCCAATGAGAGTAGACCAGACTCGACTTTCGCGGCCGCGGCCGTCACTGTGTCCTCGGCAGCCCGCATGCGTATCGCCCACTCGTCCTTCGCGCGATCCCGCGCCGCCTGTGCATGGACACGGTGACAGGATGCGCGGGATGCTCACAACCGACTCGGACCGCCGTACCGTACCAGCGCGCACACACCATGACGGCCGACACGCACGAAGTGAGTTGTCGGCTTCGGCCTCCTGCGCTCCGCGACCTGGCTGGGACTGCGACACGTTTGTCAGTCCCGTGCTCCTTCGATTGGGCACGAACGACGTACCGTCAACGAGGTGAGTGCTCATAGGCGGACATTGACCGCACTCGACAACTTGCTGGGACCTGCCAGACTCCTCCGTCAGAGTCCCGTCGAGTCGCGGGGCAAGGACGACGTACCGTCGACGACGTAAGTGCACGATGAACGGCTGATTGCGGCGGTGTGGAGGAGAGCGCGGCGATGGGGAGCCGCAGCAGTGGGAAGTGGAGGAGGGAGAGCAGCGAAGGTGAGCGGTGATGGGCGAGTCGGACAACTCTGACGGCTGGTCATGGCGGTATGGTAGAGAGCAGCGGGGAAGAGCAGGGGAAGAGCAATGGTGAGTCGTGACGCGTGACGGGCGAGAGCTCTCGACGCGGAATACGCGAGTGCGGCGTCCGCTTGTGCTTGTTGACCACCCCCAGATCTCGCGACGATTTCCGAGTCGCGGATTTCAAGCGCACCGGGCACCTCGGGCGCATCGCACGCCTCCCGTCCGTCCTGCACCGTGCTCCCATTCATGTCAGCGCTGCCGCACATGAGTCTCGCAGACTCGGATGTGTGGTTCAGCAGCAGAATGTCTGCTGCTGAGCTACAGGTCCCAGTCTGTGAGGTGTCGGGAGACATCGGCCCTCGCGGGGAGTTTATTTGTGTCTGATTTCGCACAGCACACGCGAGCGAGCGTCATCCGAATCATGAGGCGACGATTGTTCCCTCATTCGGATCGACGTATACTTACCCGCATCTTCTCGAATTCGTTATTCAGCGGTGGCTTGCCGTTCGAAGTTGAACGTTGAATTTCGAGCCGGTAGATACAGTGCAGTAAGGAGACAAAACTAACTACTATATAAACTCACTTACACACCGCTGCTTCTGCTGCTTCACGCTGTCTCGACAGATGAGGTTTGTACACTGATATATGGTACGACAACCCACGCTGACCTGAAGCTCTCGGGCTCGTCCTGTCTGCCGAGTTCAATAGCTTTTACTTACTCACGGTACAACTCCATTGGTGCTCCCCACCGTCCTGCTCAATGTACTAGTACTAGTACTGTACTTTGTACCAAGCAGTGCGCACTGGGTGTGTATGGCAAACTGACGGGAGCTGGGCATGTCTGAGTCAGGCAGCCGTGGTACCGTTACTACCGTCGTCGTACGACCGTCAATGCAATCTGCTCGCCAAGTACTAGGCCCCGTTCCGAGAGGACATCGGCTCTGGCTCGAACTCCGCTAGGAACTCGCGTACGCTAGGACCCTGTCTCCAATGATCCCATATATATTTTCTGCCTGTGGCCAGTGGCCACCATGAATAGATATTTGTGAAAGTCTTTCACATCTGTGTGCTATGCTTCAAGTTGGACACAGTGAATATTTAATTCTGGACACTCCTCCTAAATGCAAACATATACGAGTACACTTTGAGAAGACATGTACTTCTGCTGATGATATTCAGCAGCCGGCCATCGTGGATAAATTAGAGACTTGGAAACCACGCTCGGATCCACAGTTCCACTCGGTACCACATCCTTGGGCAGGTCCCATCCGAGTCTAGTACGCATAATTCGAACACAATTCTTGGCTTGAATTATAGTTTCCCGGACTGACTGTGTCACAGACATCTTCCACTGCACTCGCAGGAGTCGCTCTCCGCAGCGAGACTCACAGCACTGAGCACACGGATTCCGGTGAGGACCCAGACGAGCAGAAGACGGTACAGACATGTATGGAATATTCAGGACATGCTCGGGGATCTCGGAAGTCGGGGAGGAGCATGTTTCACCGTCATATACATTGACAAGCGATCCATGCCGTCCCTTGGGCCTTGAATTAGTTGCTAGGCGGGTGAGCAGCGGAGGGTCACACAATGACACACATCATCCTGGTTATGAAGCTAGACTATGTACGCTGCGACGGCATCGGAATATTGAGGTTGCTTCACAGCCGAACTGCTGGACACTCTGAGCTTGCTCTGGGGGAGATCTCTGAGAGCATTGCTGCACAACACCCCCGACATGGTGGTGATAATTCACAGCTCCGTGTCACTACTGAGGCAGTAGTCCCGAGCCACTGCTAAATAGGACCAACACATGCAGCCAGGGGGGCCTGCCCCAATATTCTGTACATCATGGCACCGCGATCGACTGCGTCAGCATCACGAGGATGACGGCCGCCCGGGACCGACAACTTTAGAGCCACTCGCTAAACAACCGACCAAGACTAAGTCTATCGGGTACAGCAAGCGCAAGCATAGCTCCGCACCCTTGTCCGATGCTCGCGCATCCCCAAATTTTATCCTGTTGGGGATAGCAACGTGCACGGACCACCTCAAGGCTTATAAAACCTGCAGAACATTGTCTGCTCGCTCGGTACCTCCGTCCTCATTCCTCCTTCCTCCCATGTGCCCTCTCTCTATCGAATTCTATCCCCCACGGACGTCCCTTGCTGTCTTCCGACCAGACCGGTGCTATGAGCTTTGTAAGATGCTCATTGTATTCGTCAGATTCGAGGACCACAGCTGACACTCCCGTCATTATATTACTTCAGGTCTGACTACATGTACTACATGTCAACTCGAACTGCTGCCAGCAGCGCCAGCAGATCAGGCCTCGGAACCAAAATGTGAGCGACGGTACTTGCCTTGTGCTCGAACCACCATGCTGACATTCAAATCTTGTGTAGTACTCCTGCAACACGGATAACCATTCCGACGGCGTGCGCCCGATCGCACTTTGACTCACGCCCTCGTGGTCACACGGTACGTGTCACCTCCTCCAATGGCTTCCGAGTCTCTGAGTCTGTGACTCTCGGATTCGATATTGTGCGAGCGTGCAAACCCTGCCCCGTTGAGTGTCGCGTAATTAGTGATTACGGTACATATGTACATGTCTCGGATGAGTGTGCGGACCTACGACTCCTGCTACCGTAGGTTCGTGCTGGGCAGTACGTGGACGCAGACAGGACGCGCTGCCCTAACCATGTCGCCATGCCATCGACCTCCGCCGCTTCAAGGGACGCGCGTGGCGGCGCTGTCCGATCCCGGCGCCTTGCCGACTTGCTGTGTACCGTGCGCCTCCAGGTCCCGGGGGACAGGAGGTCCACCTCGGCAAAGCCGAATTTGACGTTCACGGGGAGCGGAGGCCATGGAGTGGGTGCGGTGTGGACTGTCAAGAGAACATCAGTCAGTTTCGGCTGGGAAGGATTTGTAGAGAAACAATGTACACGTACTTGTTTTCGTACTTGTACCGAGCCGGCGAGTAGTAGAAGAGGATAGCTAAAATGAAAATAGCGACCATTGTTCGGATTTGATTCGAGGGCAAACCGTGCCGACACGTGAGGCTCTGAACTGTTTAGTTTGAACGTCTATCACAGTTGCTCGCGGCAAGGGATGAAAAGTAGAATGTGTGCGAATGCAGATGGTGGTATTACGGAGGCAAATACATCGTGTACAGCTGAGGACAGCACATCCAAGTGCAACCTTGTGGCATGCGGTGCGGTACGCATCATGGCTCATGAGTGCAGTGCAAGTACAATGCTGTGGAGAACATGCGTGTGTGTGACCGAGGGGAGCACATGAATGCAAAATGCGCAAGCAACATTGTCATGGGAGAGGACGGTGTGTACGAGGGGCACAGTGCGAAACGGCGGGATGCGGTATGGGTTAGCAAAGTGCACGACTGAGCCTTGTCATAAGAGCGCCGCTGACCCTCGATCGTCTACGGGTAACTACGCAATCAGTAGTACTTCTTAAACTCCTACGGTTCAGGCAGGTACGCTACTCCTGTTGGTAACGTAACAAGGCGCCATCGTCAGCGACTCGCAGAAACAATCCTGAAAGCTCGACACTCACCCCGGGACCGGGGACGAGCCATTGAAGTGGGATGTGGCCACTGGCCAGCTATCTCCAAGGCCACTCAGCGCGCGCTTCGAGATGGCGGATAGTGCTGCCGACAACCGCGGCGAGCGCGACGACGGCTCGGTGGTATAGACAGACCCGGTGTTCGGGACCTGCGAACGGACGAGGTAGTGTGCGATCACTCCTGTACAATGTCCGCCTTGCGAGGCTTCGAGTTCTTGATGTCGCGTCCCTGTCCAATAAGGCTCGCGGCCTCGTCGTCCAATAGTATCCCTGCGCCCCCGCATCAGCCAGTACATGCCACGAGATGCAGTGACCACACGCACCGAGACCCTCTTCGCGCACGAGGCCGAGAACGTGCTCGAGCTCGACGTATCCGTCCTTGTCCACGTCCAGCTTCCCGATCACCTTGTGTCCGACCTCCTCGTCCGGCTTGTGCTTGATCACGGCCAGCGCCTTCTCCAGGTCCTCGACCGAGATCCGCCCGTCAGGGGTGCACGAGATCATCTGCAGCGACGAGCCGACGCGCGCGTCGTACGCGTCCAGCTGCTCGTCGATCTTCTCCAGCATCGTCCGGATCCGTTTCGTCAGCGCCCCCGACGGCGACTTCGGGTCCTCCTCGGCCTGGATGTTCTCCTCCATGAGCGCCCGGAGCTCGTCGCGCTCCTTCAGCACCGAAGACTTGTCCGACAGCACCGACAGCGCCCCCGCGAGCTCCTTGAGCTGCTCAGATGTCATGCGTGCATCGGCGTCGGAGACTTCTGCCTTCTCGGGCTGGAGCTGTGGCAGGGACGTGAGCGCACGGGCCCGGCGAGTTCGTGCCAGACGCACCTCGGATTCAGGCAGGAGAGACTCTGCGAGCCTGGCCTCCTCCTCCTTTTTGGCCCGGCGGGCGTCCTCCTCGCGCTGCTCCTGCTCCTGTTCGTCCTGGATAAGCTCTTCCTGCTGCTTGAGGACATCAAGTTTCTGCTTGTAGCTCGCTTGGTCGTCGACCTCGAGCTCGGCCTCGTTCAGCTGTGCACACGGCTTCAGTACGATCGTACACGACGCGACACATCGCATGGGCCTACCAGGTTGTCAGGCAGACCGCAGAGAACGGCCTCGAGGCTCTGGATGATCGCCGACTTGCCGTCTTCGTCGTCGCCAGGCTTCTTGTCGAACTGGAACGCACGGGCAAGAACGAGGAGAACGCCGCTGACGCGGTCGTGCAGGTGCAGCGAGATCCAGGTCGAGAGTTCTTCACGGAGGCGAGCGGGAGACACGCCGAACGTCCTGATCCCGCGGCTCTGGCACGCAGCCTGGAGCTCGGCCGTGCTGAGCTCGTCGATGCCCTCGCGCGCGATGGCCTCGTCGTCGCGCCGGAGCTGGAGGAGCCGTGCGCGGATGTTCCCGCGCAGGAAGTTGTCCGTGCCGAACGCGTTGATCGCCATGTACCTGCACGTCGACACGAGCTGCGGGCGGGACAGGTTGTCGAGGGTGAGGTCGTCGTCGAACAGGCGCGCGACGTTGATGACGTCCTGCGCAGAGGGCGACTCGCCCGTCGAGCGGACCTTGCGGAAGAACTCCTTGAACGCGTCGCTGCCGACGATGTGCGCGTTCGCCTTCAGGCCGGACTCGCGGAGCGTCTCCTGCAGGAACTTGGCCATTTCGATGCGGACACGGAGCAGCTTGCGCTGTTTCTCCTCCTGTTACGGGTGGGCGTGTTGGTATCCATTAAAATATACGGGCATTGCGCACTTACAGCCGCAAACTTGTCCTCGAACGTGGACGGGAGCGCGTTCGGGAACAGCTTGAGGACGACGGGGATGAGCAGCTCCATGAACGGCACGATCACGAAGACGGCGAACGGGATGAGCCGCAGCAGGTCTTGCGTCGTGCGCTTGAGCTGTCGGGTGTGCACAGGTGAGCGATTGCTCACGAAGGCTGCCGCTACGCCGCCGCACGCACCTGTCTGCGCTCCCGGCGCGTGAGGCTCTCGCCGTGGAGTAGCTTCCACTGGAGGCGCGCGGAGATGCGCACCTCGGCAGCGAGCAGCTTGCTGCCATGCCAGTAGTGCTGCGCCTCGTGCTTGACTTTCTTCCAGACACGCGTCGCGAGCGGGGCTTCATCCTTCGTCGCGGGCGGGAGCGGCTTCTCGTTCGCAGTCGGCGGGTCGTTCTTTGGCGGGGTTGAGTGCAGGTGCCTCTGGGAGCCTACGTGCTGTAGTGGCCTCTCATCGAGCCGGCGATCTAGGAGTGGAGGGCGCGAGGCGAGCGAAGCGAGGGCGTAGGTGCGAACGCTGACGAGGAGGTGTGGGTGTCGGCTACAGGTGCGCAGAAGAAGAGAGGGCGGGGCGCGCGGGAGCCATAGGGACATGGAGGAGAGTCAAAAGAGTGCTGCCAGTGTGGTCTCGTCGTCGTTGTCGTCTTCGTCGTCGTCGTCGTCGTCGTCGGTAAAGCCTTAGTAGGACGATGACGCACGAGTGCGGCATCGAAATGCATGTATGGCTCTATTTGGCTAGTCCGCGCTTAATTATCCATCTTTCTGTCATTGCGACCAGTACTACTTACTGGTAGAAATGGCTACACAACTTTGACTCAGGAATACGCACACACAGCTATACATGAGCACGGATAGGACGACGGTATCGATGGCCGTCCCAGCGTATGGCGATGGCCGTCCCAGCAATGGCAGACACGGACTCGACGGTGGAGTCGAAGCACAGCGAGCGCCCGATCCCTGCCGCAAGCTTCTCTCTTTGACTTGTGCACTCTCTGAGGCTCCAGCTGCCAGCTCGATCGGCGCCGCGTCCTGCAAGTTCTCGCTGTCATCTGCCGCCAGCTCTGCACTCGCACTCGCACTCGCACTCGCACTGCCGCTGTGGCTGCTCTCGCCCGCCCCCGCCCCCGCCGCCCGCTCCGGCCCTCCCTCCCCTCGCGGGCCGCCCGGGTCCGCACGCGCACGATTGTACCGTGTGGAATGCTTGAGAAAGGACGTGTTTTGGGCTATAAGGTGTACAGAGGGCCGTGCGGTTCTTATGGGGGGCTATAAGGTGTACAAGGCGTGTTATGGCTCATAAGGTCAGAGGCCGACACACAAAGCAAGGTGAGCTCTCGCGCTGCAACCGCATGTATTCACTCGCATTCTACTACATGTACAGAGCCAGGCCGTCCTTGCGCCAAATGCGCCCTCCCGTCATCCGTCACCGAACGTTCCCTGTCTCCCTGACACGGGCGCCTATTACCCGTCCTCCTTGTTCTTGGACCGCCACCACCCCTCCGCAAACGACGCTTGCAAGACACTCCAATCGCAAGTGGGACACATACCGGTGAGCCAGTCCCATTTCCTCCCTCACGCCTCGGGTGACTTCCACCTCCTGTCGAGACCCCCCCGCATCGCGTACCGCCACTCTCGATTCTACGCGCTCGCACCGAGTAAGTACCGCGACATCTCGCGCGGCACGTGAGATGTTCTGAATCAGCCAACCCGAGCCAGCGCCCGTGCATCTCGTCTGCGAGACGCAGCGCCGCGTCGTTCAATCGTCCCAGTCGGGCTCCCCTCGCGTCAACACGACGTCAAGACGGTACCGTGCGTGCGAGACGCGCGAGAAACGCATGTGCACGAGTCCCCCGCATCCCGTACCAACACCCTCGACTCGACTCGAGTCCGCACGAGGTGAGCATACCAGCGTTCACCCCGGGCTGCAGACAGCTTCAGGCTTGGCGCGATCTCAGCTATCGTCGCCCTCCTACGCGTTCTCGTGCACAGAACGCGTGAGATGTCCCCAATCAGCCAAACCCCCTCGCGTCCGCGATGCAGCAGCCCGGCGGCGAGCCCATTCATATACGGTACCCGCTTCCACAGCTGACATCTCCCGCAGCAATGCACGAGCAGCTCGACCGTGTCCGGGGAAGATGCGTCGAGGCGAGCGCACCGCCCGAGCTCATCCGCGTCGCGTCCAACTCATCTCGTGTCGGCTCGATCCCGTACACGGTACAGGCGGGCAGCGGGTGCGGCCGGCCGCTCTTCCAGCCCCGCAGTATTCCCGTTCCCATGCGGTGCACATCTCCTGCAGAGACCGCACGCGAAGCCCCACCGGGTCCGGAAAGACGTACCGACGCGACGACGCGGTGCCCATCTCGCATGCAAGACACGACACCCCGGTACGTCATTTCGATCGCGTGCCGGCTCGTACCGTCGCGCGATTGACGACTGCCCACCAGGTTGAAGCCGCCCGAAAGCTCGTACCGCGAACTCAAGACGATCTCCAGAATAGAGTGCGGACCCGGGAACCTCTCGCGCGGCCTGCGCATTGTCGCAGGTCGCGTGAAATGTTCCCAAACGGCCGCTCGAGGTCCTCCGTACCGGCCGTCCACTCGCTTGCCTACCGGCAGCTACCGTCGTGCAGTCACAGCCGGCCCGCGCGCGCGAGCTAAAGACGAGCTCCGGAGCAAGTACCATGGACCGCCCTGTGCGTCGACCGACTCGGGAACGTCTTGCGCGGCCTGCGCACTGACGCAGGCCACGCGAGATGTTCGCAACCGACCTCAGCCGCTCGGTACCGTGTCTCGTCCGTCTCGTATACGAGACCCGCGTCATACCCCGGCCCGCCGACTCGATCGCTCACCGGCTGGTACCGTCGTGCATTTGGCGACTGCCCGCCAGCCGCACAGCTCGGTACCGCGAGCTCGAACTGCTACGCGTGCACGGTAAGTACCATTTCTTCGTCTGCGATCTCGTCGACCTGGGACGCCAATGAGAGTAGACCAGACTCGACTTTCGCGGCCGCGGCCGTCACTGTGTCCTCGGCAGCCCGCATGCGTATCGCCCACTCGTCCTTCGCGCGATCCCGCGCCGCCTGGATGCTCACAACCGACTCGGACCGCCGTACCGTACCAGCGCGCACACACCATGACGGCCGACACGCACGAAGTGAGTTGTCGGCTTCGGCCTCCTGCGCTCCGCGACCTGGCTGGGACTGCGACACGTTTGTCAGTCCCGTGCTCCTTCGATTGGGCACGAACGACGTACCGTCAACGAGGTGAGTGCTCATAGGCGGACATTGACCGCACTCGACAACTTGCTGGGACCTGCCAGACTCCTCCGTCAGAGTCCCGTCGAGTGGCGGGGCAAGGGCGACGGTGTACCGTCGACGAGGTAAGTGCACGATGAACGGCTGATTGCGGCGGTGTGGAGGAGAGCGCGGCGATGGGGAGCCGCAGCAGTGGGAAGTGGAGGAGGGAGAGCAGCGAAGGTGAGCGGTGATGGGCGAGTCGGACAGCTCTGACGGCTGGTCATGGCGGTATGGTAGAGAGCAGCGGGGAAGAGCAGGGGAAGAGCAATGGTGAGTCGTGACGCGTGACGGGCGAGAGCTCTCGACGCGGAATACGCGAGTGCGGCGTCCGCTTGTGCTTGTTGACCACCCCCAGATCTCGCGACGATTTCCGAGTCGCGGATTTCAAGCGCACCGGCCACCTCGGGCGCATCGCACGCCTCCCGTCCGTCTTGCACCGTGCTCCCATTCATGTCAGCGCTGCCGCACATGAGTCTCGCAGACTCGGATGTGTGGTTCAGCAGCAGAATGTCTGCTGCTGAGCTACAGGTCCCAGTCTGTGAGGTGTCGGGAGACATCGGCCCTCGCGGGGAGTTTATTTGTGTCTGATTTCGCACAGCACACGCGAGCGAGCGTCATCCGAATCATGAGGCGACGATTGTCCGCTCATTCGGATCGACGTATACTTACCCGCATCTTCTCGAATTCGTCATTCAGCGGTGGCTTGCCGTTCGAAGTTGAATATTGAATTTCGAACCGGTAGATACAGTGCAGTAAGGAGACAAAACTAACTATATAAACTCACTTACAGCTGCTTCTGCTGCTTCACGCTGTCTCGACTTCCGAGGTTTGTACACTGTATGGTATGACAACCCACGCTGACCTGAAGCTCTCGGGCTCGTCCTGTCTGCCGAGTTCAATAGCTTACTTACTCACGGTACAACTCCATTCGTGCTCCCCACCGTCCTGCTCAACGTACTAGTACTAGTACTGTACTTTGTACCAAGCAGTGCGCACTGGGTGTGTATGGCAAACTGACGGGAGCTGAGTCAGGCGGCCGTGGTACCGTTACTACCGTCGTCGTACGACCGTCAATGCAATCTGCTCGCCAAGTACTAGGCCCCGTTCCGAGAGGACATCGGCTCTGGCTCGAACTCCGCTAGGAACTCGCGTACGCTAGGACCCTGTCTCCAATGATCCCATATATATTTTCTGCCTGTGGCCAGTGGCCACCATGAATAGATATTTGTGAAAGTCTTTCACATCTGTGTGCTATGCTTCAAGTTGGACACAGTGAATATTTAATTCTGGACACTCCTCCTAAATGCAAACATATACGAGTACACTTTGAGAAGACATGTACTTCTGCTGATGATATTCAGCAGCCGGCCATCGTGGATAAATTAGAGACTTGGAAACCACGCTCGGATCCACAGTTCCACTCGGTACCACATCCTTGGGCAGGTCCCATCCGAGTCTAGTACGCATAATTCGAACACAATTCTTGGCTTGAATTATAGTTTCCCGGACTGACTGTGTCACAGACATCTTCCACTGCACTCGCAGGAGTCGCTCTCCGCAGCGAGACTCACAGCACTGAGCACACGGATTCCGGTGAGGACCCAGACGAGCAGAAGACGGTACAGACATGTATGGAATATTCAGGACATGCTCGGGGATCTCGGAAGTCGGGGAGGAGCATGTTTCACCGTCATATACATTGACAAGCGATCCATGCCGTCCCTTGGGCCTTGAATTAGTTGCTAGGCGGGTGAGCAGCGGAGGGTCACACAATGACACACATCATCCTGGTTATGAAGCTAGACTATGTACGCTGCGACGGCATCGGAATATTGAGGTTGCTTCACAGCCGAACTGCTGGACACTCTGAGCTTGCTCTGGGGGAGATCTCTGAGAGCATTGCTGCACAACACCCCCGACATGGTGGTGATAATTCACAGCTCCGTGTCACTACTGAGGCAGTAGTCCCGAGCCACTGCTAAATAGGACCAACACATGCAGCCAGGGGGGCCTGCCCCAATATTCTGTACATCATGGCACCGCGATCGACTGCGTCAGCATCACGAGGATGACGGCCGCCCGGGACCGACAACTTTAGAGCCACTCGCTAAACAACCGACCAAGACTAAGTCTATCGGGTACAGCAAGCGCAAGCATAGCTCCGCACCCTTGTCCGATGCTCGCGCATCCCCAAATTTTATCCTGTTGGGGATAGCAACGTGCACGGACCACCTCAAGGCTTATAAAACCTGCAGAACATTGTCTGCTCGCTCGGTACCTCCGTCCTCATTCCTCCTTCCTCCCATGTGCCCTCTCTCTATCGAATTCTATCCCCCACGGACGTCCCTTGCTGTCTTCCGACCAGACCGGTGCTATGAGCTTTGTAAGATGCTCATTGTATTCGTCAGATTCGAGGACCACAGCTGACACTCCCGTCATTATATTACTTCAGGTCTGACTACATGTACTACATGTCAACTCGAACTGCTGCCAGCAGCGCCAGCAGATCAGGCCTCGGAACCAAAATGTGAGCGACGGTACTTGCCTTGTGCTCGAACCACCATGCTGACATTCAAATCTTGTGTAGTACTCCTGCAACACGGATAACCATTCCGACGGCGTGCGCCCGATCGCACTTTGACTCACGCCCTCGTGGTCACACGGTACGTGTCACCTCCTCCAATGGCTTCCGAGTCTCTGAGTCTGTGACTCTCGGATTCGATATTGTGCGAGCGTGCAAACCCTGCCCCGTTGAGTGTCGCGTAATTAGTGATTACGGTACATATGTACATGTCTCGGATGAGTGTGCGGACCTACGACTCCTGCTACCGTAGGTTCGTGCTGGGCAGTACGTGGACGCAGACAGGACGCGCTGCCCTAACCATGTCGCCATGCCATCGACCTCCGCCGCTTCAAGGGACGCGCGTGGCGGCGCTGTCCGATCCCGGCGCCTTGCCGACTTGCTGTGTACCGTGCGCCTCCAGGTCCCGGGGGACAGGAGGTCCACCTCGGCAAAGCCGAATTTGACGTTCACGGGGAGCGGAGGCCATGGAGTGGGTGCGGTGTGGACTGTCAAGAGAACATCAGTCAGTTTCGGCTGGGAAGGATTTGTAGAGAAACAATGTACACGTACTTGTTTTCGTACTTGTACCGAGCCGGCGAGTAGTAGAAGAGGATAGCTAAAATGAAAATAGCGACCATTGTTCGGATTTGATTCGAGGGCAAACCGTGCCGACACGTGAGGCTCTGAACTGTTTAGTTTGAACGTCTATCACAGTTGCTCGCGGCAAGGGATGAAAAGTAGAATGTGTGCGAATGCAGATGGTGGTATTACGGAGGCAAATACATCGTGTACAGCTGAGGACAGCACATCCAAGTGCAACCTTGTGGCATGCGGTGCGGTACGCATCATGGCTCATGAGTGCAGTGCAAGTACAATGCTGTGGAGAACATGCGTGTGTGTGACCGAGGGGAGCACATGAATGCAAAATGCGCAAGCAACATTGTCATGGGAGAGGACGGTGTGTACGAGGGGCACAGTGCGAAACGGCGGGATGCGGTATGGGTTAGCAAAGTGCACGACTGAGCCTTGTCATAAGAGCGCCGCTGACCCTCGATCGTCTACGGGTAACTACGCAATCAGTAGTACTTCTTAAACTCCTACGGTTCAGGCAGGTACGCTACTCCTGTTGGTAACGTAACAAGGCGCCATCGTCAGCGACTCGCAGAAACAATCCTGAAAGCTCGACACTCACCCCGGGACCGGGGACGAGCCATTGAAGTGGGATGTGGCCACTGGCCAGCTATCTCCAAGGCCACTCAGCGCGCGCTTCGAGATGGCGGATAGTGCTGCCGACAACCGCGGCGAGCGCGACGACGGCTCGGTGGTATAGACAGACCCGGTGTTCGGGACCTGCGAACGGACGAGGTAGTGTGCGATCACTCCTGTACAATGTCCGCCTTGCGAGGCTTCGAGTTCTTGATGTCGCGTCCCTGTCCAATAAGGCTCGCGGCCTCGTCGTCCAATAGTATCCCTGCGCCCCCGCATCAGCCAGTACATGCCACGAGATGCAGTGACCACACGCACCGAGACCCTCTTCGCGCACGAGGCCGAGAACGTGCTCGAGCTCGACGTATCCGTCCTTGTCCACGTCCAGCTTCCCGATCACCTTGTGTCCGACCTCCTCGTCCGGCTTGTGCTTGATCACGGCCAGCGCCTTCTCCAGGTCCTCGACCGAGATCCGCCCGTCAGGGGTGCACGAGATCATCTGCAGCGACGAGCCGACGCGCGCGTCGTACGCGTCCAGCTGCTCGTCGATCTTCTCCAGCATCGTCCGGATCCGTTTCGTCAGCGCCCCCGACGGCGACTTCGGGTCCTCCTCGGCCTGGATGTTCTCCTCCATGAGCGCCCGGAGCTCGTCGCGCTCCTTCAGCACCGAAGACTTGTCCGACAGCACCGACAGCGCCCCCGCGAGCTCCTTGAGCTGCTCAGATGTCATGCGTGCATCGGCGTCGGAGACTTCTGCCTTCTCGGGCTGGAGCTGTGGCAGGGACGTGAGCGCACGGGCCCGGCGAGTTCGTGCCAGACGCACCTCGGATTCAGGCAGGAGAGACTCTGCGAGCCTGGCCTCCTCCTCCTTTTTGGCCCGGCGGGCGTCCTCCTCGCGCTGCTCCTGCTCCTGTTCGTCCTGGATAAGCTCTTCCTGCTGCTTGAGGACATCAAGTTTCTGCTTGTAGCTCGCTTGGTCGTCGACCTCGAGCTCGGCCTCGTTCAGCTGTGCACACGGCTTCAGTACGATCGTACACGACGCGACACATCGCATGGGCCTACCAGGTTGTCAGGCAGACCGCAGAGAACGGCCTCGAGGCTCTGGATGATCGCCGACTTGCCGTCTTCGTCGTCGCCAGGCTTCTTGTCGAACTGGAACGCACGGGCAAGAACGAGGAGAACGCCGCTGACGCGGTCGTGCAGGTGCAGCGAGATCCAGGTCGAGAGTTCTTCACGGAGGCGAGCGGGAGACACGCCGAACGTCCTGATCCCGCGGCTCTGGCACGCAGCCTGGAGCTCGGCCGTGCTGAGCTCGTCGATGCCCTCGCGCGCGATGGCCTCGTCGTCGCGCCGGAGCTGGAGGAGCCGTGCGCGGATGTTCCCACGCAGGAAGTTGTCCGTGCCGAACGCGTTGATCGCCATGTACCTGCACGTCGACACGAGCTGCGGGCGGGACAGGTTGTCGAGGGTGAGGTCGTCGTCGAACAGGCGCGCGACGTTGATGACGTCCTGCGCAGAGGGCGACTCGCCCGTCGAGCGGACCTTGCGGAAGAACTCCTTGAACGCGTCGCTGCCGACGATGTGCGCGTTCGCCTTCAGGCCGGACTCGCGGAGCGTCTCCTGCAGGAACTTGGCCATCTCGATGCGGACACGGAGCAGCTTGCGCTGTTTCTCCTCCTGTTACGGGTGGGCGGATTAGCATCCGTCAAAAGATACGGGCATGCACACTTACAGCCGCAAACTTGTCTTCGAACGTGGACGGGAGCGCGTTCGGGAACAGCTTGAGGACGACGGGGATGAGCAGCTCCATGAACGGCACGATCACCAAGACGGCGAACGGGATGAGCCGCAGCAGGTCTTGCGTCGTGCGCTTGAGCTGTCGGGTGTGCACAGGTGAGCGATTGCTCACGAAAGGCTGCCGCTACGCCGCCGCACGCACCTGTCTGCGCTCCCGGCGCGTGAGGCTCTCGCCGTGGAGTAGCTTCCACTGGAGGCGCGCGGAGATGCGCACCTCGGCAGCGAGCAGCTTGCTGCCATGCCAGTAGTGCTGCGCCTCGTGCTTGACTTTCTTCCAGACACGCGTCGCGAGCGGGGCTTCATCCTTCGTCGCGGGCGGGAGCGGCTTCTCGTTCGCAGTCGGCGGGTCGTTCTTTGGCGGGGTTGAGTGCAGGTGCCTCTGGGAGCCTATGTGCTGCGGTAGCCTCTCATCAGACCAGTGAGCGAGTGGGACGTGAGGGCGTGAGGCGAGCGAGACGAGAGCGTAGGTGCGGACGCTGACGAGGTGAGGGTGTCGGCTAGAGGTGCGCAGGAGAAGAGAGGGCGGCGCGCGCGGAAGCCATAATGACATGGGGGAGAGCGAGGGTCAAAAGACTGCTGCCAGTCGTCTTGTCGTCGTCGTCGCCGTTGTTGTCGTCGTCGTCGTCGATGTCGGGCCTCAGTAAGTTGCGTAGGATATAAACTTGAGTCGAGGACGATGACGCATTGGGTGCGGCAGGCATGTGTGGCTTTGTTTGGACAGGCAGCGAAAAAAGCGCCTTGTAAGTATCCATCTTTCTGTCATTGGGACCAGTACTACTTACTGGTAGAAATGGCTACACAACTTTGACTCAGGAATACGCACACACAGCTATGGATGAGCACGGATAGTACGACGGTATCGATGGCCGTCCCAGCGTATGGCGATGGCCGTCCCAGCAATGGCAGACACGGACTCGACGGTGGAGTCGAAGCACAGCGAGCGCCCGATCCCTGCCGCAAGCTTCTCTCTTTGACTTGTGCACTCTCTGAGGCTCCAGCTGCCAGCTCGATCGGCGCCGCGTCCTGCAAGCTCTCGCTGTCATCTGCCGCCAGCTCTGCACTCGCACTCGCACTCGCACTCGCACTCGCACTGCCGCTGTGGCTGCTCTCGCCCGCCCCCGCCCCCGCCCCCGCCGCCCGCTCCGGCCCTCCCTCCCCTCGCGGGCCGCCCGGGTCCGCACGCGCACGATTGTACCGTGTGGAATGCTTGAGAAAGGACGTGTTTTGGGCTATAAGGTGTACAGAGGGCCGTGCGGTTCTTATGGGGGGCTATAAGGTGTACAAGGCGTGTTATGGCTCATAAGGTCAGAGGCCGACACACAAAGCAAGGTGAGCTCTCGCGCTGCAACCGCATGTATTCACTCGCATTCTACTACATGTACAGAGCCAGGCCGTCCTTGCGCCAAATGCGCCCTCCCGTCATCCGTCACCGAACGTTCCCTGTCTCCCTGACACGGGCGCCTATTACCCGTCCTCCTTGTTCTTGGACCGCCACCACCCCTCCGCAAACGACGCTTGCAAGACACTCCAATCGCAAGTGGGACACATACCGGTGAGCCAGTCCCATTTCCTCCCTCACGCCTCGGGTGACTTCCACCTCCTGTCGAGACCCCCCCGCATCGCGTACCGCCACTCTCGATTCTACGCGCTCGCACCGAGTAAGTACCGCGACATCTCGCGCGGCACGTGAGATGTTCTGAATCAGCCAACCCGAGCCAGCGCCCGTGCATCTCGTCTGCGAGACGCAGCGCCGCGTCGTTCAATCGTCCCAGTCGGGCTCCCCTCGCGTCAACACGACGTCAAGACGGTACCGTGCGTGCGAGACGCGCGAGAAACGCATGTGCACGAGTCCCCCGCATCCCGTACCAACACCCTCGACTCGACTCGAGTCCGCACGAGGTGAGCATACCAGCGTTCACCCCGGGCTGCAGACAGCTTCAGGCTTGGCGCGATCTCAGCTATCGTCGCCCTCCTACGCGTTCTCGTGCACAGAACGCGTGAGATGTCCCCAATCAGCCAAACCCCCTCGCGTCCGCGATGCAGCAGCCCGGCGGCGAGCCCATTCATATACGGTACCCGCTTCCACAGCTGACATCTCCCGCAGCAATGCACGAGCAGCTCGACCGTGTCCGGGGAAGATGCGTCGAGGCGAGCGCACCGCCCGAGCTCATCCGCGTCGCGTCCAACTCATCTCGTGTCGGCTCGATCCCGTACACGGTACAGGCGGGCAGCGGGTGCGGCCGGCCGCTCTTCCAGCCCCGCAGTATTCCCGTTCCCATGCGGTGCACATCTCCTGCAGAGACCGCACGCGAAGCCCCACCGGGTCCGGAAAGACGTACCGACGCGACGACGCGGTGCCCATCTCGCATGCAAGACACGACACCCCGGTACGTCATTTCGATCGCGTGCCGGCTCGTACCGTCGCGCGATTGACGACTGCCCACCAGGTTGAAGCCGCCCGAAAGCTCGTACCGCGAACTCAAGACGATCTCCAGAATAGAGTGCGGACCCGGGAACCTCTCGCGCGGCCTGCGCATTGTCGCAGGTCGCGTGAAATGTTCCCAAACGGCCGCTCGAGGTCCTCCGTACCGGCCGTCCACTCGCTTGCCTACCGGCAGCTACCGTCGTGCAGTCACAGCCGGCCCGCGCGCGCGAGCTAAAGACGAGCTCCGGAGCAAGTACCATGGACCGCCCTGTGCGTCGACCGACTCGGGAACGTCTTGCGCGGCCTGCGCACTGACGCAGGCCACGCGAGATGTTCGCAACCGACCTCAGCCGCTCGGTACCGTGTCTCGTCCGTCTCGTATACGAGACCCGCGTCATACCCCGGCCCGCCGACTCGATCGCTCACCGGCTGGTACCGTCGTGCATTTGGCGACTGCCCGCCAGCCGCACAGCTCGGTACCGCGAGCTCGAACTGCTACGCGTGCACGGTAAGTACCATTTCTTCGTCTGCGATCTCGTCGACCTGGGACGCCAATGAGAGTAGACCAGACTCGACTTTCGCGCCCGCGGCCGTCACTGTGTCCTCGGCAGCCCGCATGCGTATCGCCCACTCGTCCTTCGCGCGATCCCGCGCCGCCTGGATGCTCACAACCGACTCGGACCGCCGTACCGTACCAGCGCGCACACACCATGACGGCCGACACGCACGAAGTGAGTTGTCGGCTTCGGCCTCCTGCGCTCCGCGACCTGGCTGGGACTGCGACACGTTTGTCAGTCCCGTGCTCCTTCGATTGGGCACGAACGACGTACCGTCAACGAGGTGAGTGCTCATAGGCGGACATTGACCGCACTCGACAACTTGCTGGGACCTGCCAGACTCCTCCGTCAGAGTCCCGTCGAGTGGCGGGGCAAGGGCGACGGTGTACCGTCGACGAGGTAAGTGCACGATGAACGGCTGATTGCGGCGGTGTGGAGGAGAGCGCGGCGATGGGGAGCCGCAGCAGTGGGAAGTGGAGGAGGGAGAGCAGCGAAGGTGAGCGGTGATGGGCGAGTCGGACAGCTCTGACGGCTGGTCATGGCGGTATGGTAGAGAGCAGCGGGGAAGAGCAGGGGAAGAGCAATGGTGAGTCGTGACGCGTGACGGGCGAGAGCTCTCGACGCGGAATACGCGAGTGCGGCGTCCGCTTGTGCTTGTTGACCACCCCCAGATCTCGCGACGATTTCCGAGTCGCGGATTTCAAGCGCACCGGCCACCTCGGGCGCATCGCACGCCTCCCGTCCGTCTTGCACCGTGCTCCCATTCATGTCAGCGCTGCCGCGCATGAGTCTCGCAGACTCGGATGTGTGGTTCAGCAGCAGAATGTCTGCTGCTGAGCTACAGGTCCCAGTCTGTGAGGTGTCGGGAGACATCGGCCCTCGCGGGGAGTTTATTTGTGTCTGATTTCGCACAGCACACGCGAGCGAGCGTCATCCGAATCATGAGGCGACGATTGTCCGCTCATTCGGATCGACGTATACTTACCCGCATCTTCTCGAATTCGTTATTCAGCGGTGGCTTGCCGTTCGAAGTTGAACGTTGAATTTCGAGCCGGTAGATACAGTGCAGTAAGGAGACAAAACTAACTACTATATAAACTCACTTACACACCGCTGCTTCTGCTGCTTCACGCTGTCTCGACAGATGAGGTTTGTACACTGATATATGGTACGACAACCCACGCTGACCTGAAGCTCTCGGGCTCGTCCTGTCTGCCGAGTTCAATAGCTTTTACTTACTCACGGTACAACTCCATTGGTGCTCCCCACCGTCCTGCTCAATGTACTAGTACTAGTACTGTACTTTGTACCAAGCAGTGCGCACTGGGTGTGTATGGCAAACTGACGGGAGCTGGGCATGTCTGAGTCAGGCAGCCGTGGTACCGTTACTACCGTCGTCGTACGACCGTCAATGCAATCTGCTCGCCAAGTACTAGGCCCCGTTCCGAGAGGACATCGGCTCTGGCTCGAACTCCGCTAGGAACTCGCGTACGCTAGGACCCTGTCTCCAATGATCCCATATATATTTTCTGCCTGTGGCCAGTGGCCACCATGAATAGATATTTGTGAAAGTCTTTCACATCTGTGTGCTATGCTTCAAGTTGGACACAGTGAATATTTAATTCTGGACACTCCTCCTAAATGCAAACATATACGAGTACACTTTGAGAAGACATGTACTTCTGCTGATGATATTCAGCAGCCGGCCATCGTGGATAAATTAGAGACTTGGAAACCACGCTCGGATCCACAGTTCCACTCGGTACCACATCCTTGGGCAGGTCCCATCCGAGTCTAGTACGCATAATTCGAACACAATTCTTGGCTTGAATTATAGTTTCCCGGACTGACTGTGTCACAGACATCTTCCACTGCACTCGCAGGAGTCGCTCTCCGCAGCGAGACTCACAGCACTGAGCACACGGATTCCGGTGAGGACCCAGACGAGCAGAAGACGGTACAGACATGTATGGAATATTCAGGACATGCTCGGGGATCTCGGAAGTCGGGGAGGAGCATGTTTCACCGTCATATACATTGACAAGCGATCCATGCCGTCCCTTGGGCCTTGAATTAGTTGCTAGGCGGGTGAGCAGCGGAGGGTCACACAATGACACACATCATCCTGGTTATGAAGCTAGACTATGTACGCTGCGACGGCATCGGAATATTGAGCTTGCTTCACAGCCGAACTGCTGGACACTCTGAGCTTGCTCTGGGGGAGATCTCTGAGAGCATTGCTGCACAACACCCCCGACATGGTGGTGATAATTCACAGCTCCGTGTCACTACTGAGGCAGTAGTCCCGAGCCACTGCTAAATAGGACCAACACATGCAGCCAGGGGGGCCTGCCCCAATATTCTGTACATCATGGCACCGCGATCGACTGCGTCAGCATCACGAGGATGACGGCCGCCCGGGACCGACAAGTTTAGCCACTCGCTAAACAACCGACCAAGACTAAGTCTATCGGGTACAGCAAGCGCAAGCATAGCTCCGCACCCTTGTCCGATGCTCGCGCATCCCCAAATTTTATCCTGTTGGGGATAGCAACGTGCACGGACCACCTCAAGGCTTATAAAACCTGCAGAACATTGTCTGCTCGCTCGGTACCTCCGTCCTCATTCCTCCTTCCTCCCATGTGCCCTCTCTCTATCGAATTCTATCCCCCACGGACGTCCCTTGCTGTCTTCCGACCAGACCGGTGCTATGAGCTTTGTAAGATGCTCATTGTATTCGTCAGATTCGAGGACCACAGCTGACACTCCCGTCATTATATTACTTCAGGTCTGACTACATGTACTACATGTCAACTCGAACTGCTGCCAGCAGCGCCAGCAGATCAGGCCTCGGAACCAAAATGTGAGCGACGGTACTTGCCTTGTGCTCGAACCACCATGCTGACATTCAAATCTTGTGTAGTACTCCTGCAACACGGATAACCATTCCGACGGCGTGCGCCCGATCGCACTTTGACTCACGCCCTCGTGGTCACACGGTACGTGTCACCTCCTCCAATGGCTTCCGAGTCTCTGAGTCTGTGACTCTCGGATTCGATATTGTGCGAGCGTGCAAACCCTGCCCCGTTGAGTGTCGCGTAATTAGTGATTACGGTACATATGTACATGTCTCGGATGAGTGTGCGGACCTACGACTCCTGCTACCGTAGGTTCGTGCTGGGCAGTACGTGGACGCAGACAGGACGCGCTGCCCTAACCGTGACCATGTCGCCATGCCATCGACCTCCGCCGCTTCAAGGGACGCGCGTGGCGGCGCTGTCCGATCCCGGCGCCTTGCCGACTTGCTGTGTACCGTGCGCCTCCAGGTCCCGGGGGACAGGAGGTCCACCTCGGCAAAGCCGAATTTGACGTTCACGGGGAGCGGAGGCCATGGAGTGGGTGCGGTGTGGACTGTCAAGAGAACATCAGTCAGTTTCGCAGTTTCGGCTGGGAAGGATTTGTAGAGAAACAATGTACACGTACTTGTTTTCGTACTTGTACCGAGCCGGCGAGTAGTAGAAGAGGATAGCTAAAATGAAAATAGCGACCATTGTTCGGATTTGATTCGAGGGCAAACCGTGCCGACACGTGAGGCTCTGAACTGTTTAGTTTGAACGTCTATCACAGTTGCTCGCGGCAAGGGATGAAAAGTAGAATGTGTGCGAATGCAGATGGTGGTATTACGGAGGCAAATACATCGTGTACAGCTGAGGACAGCACATCCAAGTGCAACCTTGTGGCATGCGGTGCGGTACGCATCATGGCTCATGAGTGCAGTGCAAGTACAATGCTGTGGAGAACATGCGTGTGTGTGACCGAGGGGAGCACATGAATGCAAAATGCGCAAGCAACATTGTCATGGGAGAGGACGGTGTGTACGAGGGGCACAGTGCGAAACGGCGGGATGCGGTATGGGTTAGCAAAGTGCACGACTGAGCCTTGTCATAAGAGCGCCGCTGACCCTCGATCGTCTACGGGTAACTACGCAATCAGTAGTACTTCTTAAACTCCTACGGTTCAGGCAGGTACGCTACTCCTGTTGGTAACGTAACAAGGCGCCATCGTCAGCGACTCGCAGAAACAATCCTGAAAGCTCGACACTCACCCCGGGACCGGGGACGAGCCATTGAAGTGGGATGTGGCCACTGGCCAGCTATCTCCAAGGCCACTCAGCGCGCGCTTCGAGATGGCGGATAGTGCTGCCGACAACCGCGGCGAGCGCGACGACGGCTCGGTGGTATAGACAGACCCGGTGTTCGGGACCTGCGAACGGACGAGGTAGTGTGCGATCACTCCTGTACAATGTCCGCCTTGCGAGGCTTCGAGTTCTTGATGTCGCGTCCCTGTCCAATAAGGCTCGCGGCCTCGTCGTCCAATAGTATCCCTGCGCCCCCGCATCAGCCAGTACATGCCACGAGATGCAGTGACCACACGCACCGAGACCCTCTTCGCGCACGAGGCCGAGAACGTGCTCGAGCTCGACGTATCCGTCCTTGTCCACGTCCAGCTTCCCGATCACCTTGTGCCCGACCTCCTCGTCCGGCTTGTGCTTGATCACGGCCAGCGCCTTCTCCAGGTCCTCGACCGAGATCCGCCCGTCAGGGGTGCACGAGATCATCTGCAGCGACGAGCCGACGCGCGCGTCGTACGCGTCCAGCTGCTCGTCGATCTTCTCCAGCATCGTCCGGATCCGTTTCGTCAGCGCCCCTGACGGCGACTTCGGGTCCTCCTCGGCCTGGATGTTCTCCTCCATGAGCGCCCGGAGCTCGTCGCGCTCCTTCAGCACCGAAGACTTGTCCGACAGCACCGACAGCGCCCCCGCGAGCTCCTTGAGCTGCTCAGATGTCATGCGTGCATCGGCGTCGGAGACCTCTGCCTTCTCGGGCTGGAGCTGTGGCAGGGACGTGAGCGCGCGGGCCCGGCGAGTTCGTGCCAGACGCACCTCAGATTCAGGCAGGAGAGACTCTGCGAGCCTGGCCTCCTCCTCCTTTTTGGCCCGGCGGGCGTCCTCCTCGCGCTGCTCCTGCTCCTGTTCGTCCTGGATAAGCTCTTCCTGCTGCTTGAGGACATCAAGTTTCTGCTTGTAGCTCGCTTGGTCGTCGACCTCGAGCTCGGCCTCGTTCAGCTGTGCACACGGCTTCAGTACGATCGTACACGACGCGACACATCGCATGGGCCTACCAGGTTGTCAGGCAGACCGCAGAGAACGGCCTCGAGGCTCTGGATGATCGCCGACTTGCCGTCTTCGTCGTCGCCAGGCTTCTTGTCGAACTGGAACGCACGGGCAAGAACGAGGAGAACACCGCTGACGCGGTTGTGCAGGTGCAGCGAGATCCAGGTCGAGAGTTCTTCACGGAGGCGAGCGGGAGACACGCCGAACGTCCTGATCCCGCGGCTCTGACACGCAGCCTGGAGCTCGGCCGTGCTGAGCTCGTCGATGCCCTCGCGCGCGATGGCCTCGTCGTCGCGCCGGAGCTGGAGGAGCCGTGCGCGGATGTTCCCGCGCAGGAAGTTGTCCGTGCCGAACGCGTTGATCGCCATGTACCTGCACGTCGACACGAGCTGCGGGCGGGACAGGTTGTCGAGGGTGAGGTCGTCGTCGAACAGGCGCGCGACGTTGATGACGTCCTGCGCAGAGGGCGACTCGCCCGTCGAGCGGACCTTGCGGAAGAACTCCTTGAACGCGTCGCTGCCGACGATGTGTGCGTTCGCCTTCAGGCCGGACTCGCGGAGCGTCTCCTGCAGGAACTTGGCCATCTCGATGCGGACACGGAGCAGCTTGCGCTGTTTCTCCTCCTGTTACGGGTGGGCGTGTTGGTATCCATCAATACATACGGGCATTGCGCACTTACAGCCGCAAACTTGTCCTCGAATGTGGACGGGAGCGCGTTTGGGAACAGCTTGAGTACGACGGGGATGAGCAGCTCCATGAACGGCACGATCACGAAGACGGCGAACGGGATGAGCCGCAGCAGGTCTTGTGTCGTACGCTTGAGCTGTCGGGTATGCACAGGTAAGTGATTGCGCGCAAAGCCCCGGGGGCACCGTGAAACACAGTGTTACATCCTGTTCGTATTCGGATCACTGGCCAAATGCATTTTGCGAGGCACTCAACGATACGCCTTGGTTCCATGCTGGTTACATCCAGCATTTGAAACATTTGAAATGTAACCAGCATGGGACAGGCTGTCTGCGATGATAATTCAAGTATCTTGCAGATGGAGGAAAGTCACATTTGGCCAATGAATGCGCCCTGATCAGGATGTAACAGCCCGCTACATAGGTCACTGTCCCCGGTGAAGGCTGCGCTACGCCGCCGCACGTACCTGTCTGCGCTCCCGGCGCGTGAGGCTCTCGCCGTGGAGCAGCTTCCACTGGAGGCGCGCGGAGATGCGCACCTCGGCGGCGAGCAGCTTGCTGCCATGCCAGTAGTGCTGCGCCTCGTGCTTGACTTTCTTCCAGACACGCGTCGCGAGCGGGGCTTCATCCTTCGTCGCGGGCGGGAGCGGCTTCTCGTTCGCAGTCGGCGGGTCGTTCTTTGGCGGGGTTGAGTGCAGGTGCCTCTGGGAGCCTACGTGCTGTAGTGGCCTCTCATCGAGCCGGCGATCTAGGAGTGGAGGGCGCGAGGCGAGCGAAGCGAGGGCGTAGGTGCGAACGCTGACGAGGAGGTGTGGGTGTCGGCTACAGGTGCGCAGAAGAAGAGAGGGCGGGGCGCGCGGGAGCCATAGGGACATGGAGGAGAGTCAAAAGAGTGCTGCCAGTGTGGTCTCGTCGTCGTCGTCGTCTTCGTCGTCGTCGTCGTCGTCGTCGTCGGTAAAGCCTTAGTAGGACGATGACGCACTGCGAGTGCGGCATCGAAATGCATGTGTGGCTCTATTTGGCTAGTCCGCGCTTAATTATCCATCTTTCTGTCATTGCGACCAGTACTACTTACTGGTAGAAATGGCTACACAACTTTGACTCAGGAATACGCACACACAGCTATACATGAGCACGGATATAATACGACGGTATGTCTTTTAAAAATTTTAGACAGAACTCGTTCAATGATATTCTGACAAGCGCCAATAGGGCGCCTCCGTCATGTCAATGATTGCAAACTTTACGGTCATCTACCCCAGCCTCAGCCTCCTGCCTCAGCGGATGCACGGGTGTTCAAACGTTCAATATTCCCAACTCTCCCAGTCCTGTCACTGGCACGCGAGAGCCTGAGGTCAACGCCGTAGTTCAATTGAGAGGTCCGCGTCGATGCTACGATAGATACGGAACAAGTGGGGAGCCTAAAGGCCTAATAACTTGAAGGATGAGCTTTGTCGAGCTGAGCCCAACTGAGCCCTGGCAGGGCTTGCCGCTCAGCGTCGCCGTAAATAAGTCGAGTTCAGGTCGCATTAGTACCACAGTGACTAGACTCATTTCACAGCTTCTTCCGATGCCAAGTGATCTGTGTCATGTTGAATTCGGTCCTGTATGACTTGGCGGCCCGAGTCATCTGCGAGCTTGGGAATTCTTCCGCGCAAGCCGACGATGACCGCGTTTGGATTGTGGCGGGGCGCCGCGCGCCCAGCGGCGGGAGTCATATGGCTGGTGGCGGTGGTGCTCGTTGAGCGCCAGGCCCCATCTGGTCACAGCCGCGACAGGCCGCGACGGTAGCGAAGTATATAAGCAGCGACCACTGCCAGCAAGGACACGCGACTCACCAGAGCGCTCTACCCTACAACGACACAATACTCATCATGGCTAAGGGGAAGGTGAGGGCTCACTTCCAGCCTGAGGCAGAGTCGGCGACTCGCTGGTCACCTAAGTGGCGGCGCCCTCGGAGTTGGTTCTGATCAGTCTTTCCGAGTCAGGTATCTGCCAAGGACGTGAATACGAAGGGAAAGAAACTCATAGGTCGCAATGTCGGCAAACTCACAGAATTACTCAACGTCCCGATGGACGTGTTTTTCGAGGTCCGTAGGACGCTTGAACAACCACATTTAAACTCATTGCTGACTTGGGCTATTTCGTCTCTGGAAACTCTACAGATTACCTCGCACCTTTACCCTGTGGACATCTTACAGCTCGCACGCACTTCTCGACAGCTGCGCACGATGCTGTTCTCGCGCGCCTCTCGCCATATCTGGATCGCAGCGCGCAAGAATATCAGCCCACATCCTCCCGACCCTCCCGAGTACATCAGCGAGCCCGAGTACGCGTACCTTCTCTTCGAACGGTTCTGCATGGTAAGTCAAAACTCAGAGATGACCTGACCTGCTGAACCCTCAGGCTCGCTGACGCGACAACATATTAGCTGTGTGGTGGGGGACGCGCCGTGAACGTGCACTACGCCGGCCGTGTAAGACTTTGCCGTGAATGCTGGGGAGCCAAGTACGTGCTGCGGTACTCTTTGTACGTGTCCCGACGGTAACCATGTTGACATTGTCCACAGTGTCAAGAAAGGCAACAGGATCGCCAAAGACATGGGCTACAATATCATTAAAGACAAGGAGACCATAAAGTTAATCGCCAACATGCTTCCGGTGGCTAATCGTGACAACCTCGGTCCGTGGCGATCGCTTCATACCTGTGCAACCGCGTAGCTCATTGTGTTTTCTGCGCTAGAGCGACTCGGTGCTCAGTCGGTAACTGTAGACCAAAGCCCAACCGCGACGTTCTACGAGCCCCACTTCGTCGAGGTCGTCAAGCAGTTTCGGCAGATCATGCCTGCCTCAGGTTTGCGTGATAAAAACGCGCTAGAGAAATTCATCGAGGAGCGCAAACAGTTTACGCTGGAACGACTGAACGTGAGCATCCATGGTTTCTTTCTCCCTTGCTCGAACCTATTTTGACCTATGATTTAGTTCCGAAGGGTAACCATCAATTGGTACGGAGAATGGCACCACAAGAAAGAAGCGGTGGATGCGGACGCGGAAAACGAACGAAGCACCGCGTGAGTGTCTGTGCTGTTGTTCTCAGTACGAGCATTGCTCACCTTCCGTCCCAGCATTGTAGAGAAGCTTCGTGAGCTTGGATACGAACCCGAGGATTATCCAATAGTTAACGGCGACAATGAATGGTCCCAAATGATGAACCAGCCGCGCAAGCTCACGCCGCGGAGTATGTGTGCCTACTATGAGACCATACACGCTGCTGACACAATGCGTCACAGTTTGGAACGCCATACGCCCGAAGATGGTTGACATCTTGGAGGAGGAGCGTGAACGGAGAGAGGAGCTTGCGCGCTACCAGAGGTGGGACAAGAGGCGTGCGGAGCTGCGTCTCCACTACGCGAAATTCCTCGCAACGGATTCCGAGCACGATCTAGACAAGCGCATGATGCCGAGCCCGAAGGACGCACTCTCGCTCCCTTCCATGGACGCCTTGTTAACCTCGGAGGAGCCAACCGCCCCGATCACTGAAGAACAGTTCAAGGCTATCGAAGGTGCGATCCGCACCGAGACGGAAAAGGATCGCATCACGACCATAGCCTACCTCGCCGCTCTCTTCCGAGAGACTTGCGCCAGATGGACAGCGGGTGGGGAGCTCCCTTCCCAGCTGTCCGCGCTGCTGGAGGGAGAAGGCAAAGGTGAACTCGGGCTCAAGTTCCGACATGCTTTGTTCATGGGTGCAAAGCCGGAAACCCCCGACGCCGACCTGGCACTACTCAACAGTCCTTACGCTCTCTTTTACTGCCTTACCTATGGCCACCAAGACCACTACTCTTATATCGGATTTATGGAGCACTGGCAGACACCCCACGCGGGCATTCCCTGGTTCAGGGACGCCTACACTGATACCGAGAATATTCACGTCATACCGCGCCTGCTCGAGGCAGTCGGCGCGGACGACAATATCACCCAGGTAGACCTAGACGCTCTCGTGCGCTCTGGGCGGCCGGTGTGTACTTGCGGCGAAGACCCTTTCCCTCAGTACGAGAGCCGGCCGAAGTATCTGGCCCTTCACGAGCTGGTACGTGCATTATCGGCATGGAGCGTGCAGTGTCTCTGACATTAGCTCAGATCAACCACCTACGTGTCCCGGCTGCACAGCAGGGAGTGCGGTCCAGCGGAATGCCGAAACCGTGAGTTCGCTTCCTTGCGTCGCATACAAGCTTTGCTGACCAGGTGTGCATCATATCACACTATGAATAGAGATCTCACCTGCGAGGCGGCGAAGATCCATCACCGAATCACCTTTGAGGCTGTAGCGAGTGACTCCCCCGGGCTGCTAGGGTGATGTGCAACCGGTACGCATCGGGGCCAGCGGGAAGACAATTGGTCGGACTAATACCTAAATTTTACCTGTAGTGCTCTATCTATGTGCATGCTCTGTTATCTTGGACCAATATCTTGTATAGTTAATGTTGAAATCGGGCTAGCCGGCTAGGAGTCGTTGAAGACGATCGTGGTTAACTGACCAAATACCTCTATAGAGGATCCATAATAAAGTTCACACTCCTCAACTTAGTGACTTAGCCACGCCGCAGAAAGCAGTGCTACTTTGATTTCCTTAGTCACGTTGCTGGCTGTCACGGTGGCGGACTCGGACGATGACCGTCGACCACTGGCTTCGCGCGACACGAAGTTACTAAAGTACTTATCGTATAGAACTATCCTCGCACTCAGGATCCTCCCGTTCAGGTCCACTACATCAAATGCGGTAGCGGACAATTCCATAGCCGCGGTCTCTGAGGGGCCAAGAGGTTGATTACCAGGATTCACCGTGCCTCGACGCTGTTCCACAACCTGCTCCAGCTATCGGAAGAGGCGGAACGGAAGAGGCGGAACCTTCGGGACGAGTTCGAACCACTCAGCTCGAGGTCTTCCATATAGCTGATTACAAAATGGATTAAATTTGTGTGCTCTGCCACTACGTGCAACTGCGGTATCCAAACCCCAGATCAACATGGCACGAGCGTGTCAATACTGCAAGAAATAAGAATGCTATCGAGATAGCGGGATGGCGCTGTACCCCTCAGTCAACCTTGCGGCCTGACCTCGCTCTGCTCGCCGGAGGACCCATTCCGCGTGCTCGAGCTCCCCCGGAGTCGGTCAACGCACCCCTCACGCTCACAGTGTCCAACTCCACCGCGTCGCCCTCCTCCATACTGTCAACGCTGTCACTCGGGACTCGCTGGTGCCGCGTCCCTAGGCCTGTGCCACCGCTTCGCCCGGCTCCGCCAATGTGTCCCGCGCTAGCGCTGCCTCCAGTGCCCACGCTGAGTATGCGCACGATCCAGTCGTTGAGGAGCATGACCGGCGCAAAGACCGGGATACGTATGGGGACGAGCGGCGAGGGATAGCGGACGCCGTCGTCGCTCGCGCCCACGGCGGCGCGCGCGGACGTTGTGGGGTTATATGGGTCCAGCGGGATAGGGCGCGCGTATATCGCCATGATGATGTACTGTGTGACCCGATGAGAACGTAGCGCGAGGCAACGAGGAGGTTATGTCAGCGCACCGATGGGAAGAAGAGGGCAAACAGCGCGACGTTCGCGAGGCTGCTGCCCCACATACACAGCGCCGCGGAGGGAAGTCCTAGGATTACAACGTGTCAGACAGAAGGGCTGAGAAGAGGTCGACTAAACAGCTCACCGAATGCGAAGTAGTACGCCCACCGTTCTTCAAGGTGGCGGACCCGTCGGGATAGCGAGAGTCCTCGTGCGATCCAGATGAATCTATTGCAAGTCAGAGATGTATCCATACATTATCAGACGAATACATGCTTACTCGAAGCAATAGTACCTATGAAAACCCTCCTAGTGAGCAGATATCAGACACGTCGGGATCCGCACAACTTACGCATCTACCCAGCATAGAAATGCGAATCCAACGATGGATCCGATGTATGGGATGTATGCAAGTGCAAACGAGATGACGACAGAGGTAAACACCATCACGCCACGGTACGCAGACGTTGCAAGTGCGTTGAGCATGCCGCTATACGTCGACGGCGGTTGGGCGGCTACTCGTGTGCCGTGTTGCAGGGTGAAGGTGCGTTTGGCTATGAGTGTACACCATGAGCTCTACAATGATCGCAAAGAGCATGAGCAACTGAGCAGCCTAGTCCATCCGATGAGGAGTGAATGGCACGCGGCGCCAATCTTCATCGCAGGGTGATATTCAGTGATAGGGAAGAAGCTTCTCATGTGGACGCACGCTCGGTGCATCCATCGAGAGGATGTGGATCGTGTTTGCATCATATGCCGTGCCCAGAGTCCCTCTCGCACGACTAGACAGAGGACTCACATTAAGATAGAAGGACACGCCGACGACAGGCAACAGCCACAGGACCTGGTAGAACCAGCCCAAGTTCCGGTGGAACCACTTCTGCTGGCCTTGCGCCAATGGGAGAAGCAGCCAGTCGAAGAAGTAGATCGACACCAGCGAGAGCGTGTTGAGCATCAGAGACTTGAACACGTTTGCCCGGACCTCGGAGTCGCTGCACAAAGAAAGAGTTCCGTATATCAGATCTAGATCTTCTCCACATCCACATCCACAGAGCACACGCTAACGCACCTCGCGACGAGCCGCACAACCGTGTCCCACCGAAAGGCGTCCACGAACCCGCGTCCCGCGCATTGTAGCTGCAGCCAGACAGTCTCTTGAAGCGATAGGAATGTCGGATAAGATGATCTAGAAGAAGGGGTATACTGGGGAGCTTGTATGAACTCCTTGGGCGGATAGTGTGGACGTGGTTGGCGCGATAGTTTGGACATGGTTGGTGGCGCTGACGCCGTCGACGTGCAGCAACAGACAGCCCGGCGGAGCGCCCGTATCCCTCCTCCGTCTCCTCGGTCACGCGTGTGACCCACTCTCAATATGGAGGCAATTGTGGGCAGTACTGCCAGCATTACGAGAACATCATTTGATAGAATCTCTCTTGGTGGTATGCCCCGTCTCCTTCATATGAACTCGTCCATCTTGAGATGGCCAACAGGGATACCCGCGGCCGTATGGCTCAGCGGCGTCGATGAACATGTGCTACATTATGCCGTGTGGTTAATAGTGAATACATAGTATCGATACAGCGTCAACGAAGGGCGGGCAGTCCGAGCTGCAGTCCTAAAGGACAATCGTAATGCGTGATCGCAAGTCACATCTTGTCGGCAGAGGGCCTCGTGCTTCAAAGAAGACCAGCGATGGCGACGGCGACGGCGATCGCGCCTGAGGAAACGACAGCCGCGCGCGACGCTCCAGACGTGGTGTCTACAGCAACCGCTCCGTCCGCCTGTGAGATCGTCAGTCGAGGAAAGCAGAAAGCAAGCAACGCGCAGGCTCGTAGACGCACCCCGAGACACCCATTCGGGCCGGAACAAGCTGCGTTATGGTTTTCGGCGATGACGTTCGCCAGTTGTACATCTATGGGTGCCGGCGATGCGGCAACTGTATATGAACAATTTCACGAGCTGGTCAGTCGCAATCCAATTGTGGAGGCAAGCTTCTGAACATACCGAGGGAGAACGAGGCGAGGGCAAGGAGCGTGATGGTCTGGACGGCACGGGCGTACATGGTCGTTGGATGCGGTGGTACTATCACAAATGCGTGGTATATGAGGTTGAGATGACGAGTATGTGCGTGATTCGAGCCGGCGTGATGGAGGAGTGAGCTCAGGGTCCGGTGAGAGCTGGAGTACTAGCGGGTCGTGGAGGAGTCGGTCAACGAATGAGGAGCACAACGTTTCCCCGCTGTAGTTTATATATCCCTACCGAGGGCCCGTCGCTCGTTCTTGTCCATTATCTTGTTCTTAGTCGACGGGAACGTACCAAACGTCTTGAGCCAAAAATGGTAATCCCTTTCAAAGTTCATCAACCTGTAAGCGCCTAAAGGTCATAGAAGCGCGTCAAACCTTGTACTGAGCCAAAACAGCCTCTCTGATGCTGTATGAGCACACGTACGACGCCCGTATTTGTACTAACCAGCCAAATACTCGTTGTTAGGGCGCCTTCGAGTGTTTGGCTGGTCAGTCTGAGCGACAAGTACGCCAATGGCAATAATGTTTTTTGAATGGTGGCTTTGGGTCGACGTACCGCAAAATTGGATCAGAGAGTGCCATGACTGAAGCGGCCCAAAGGCACGCAATCCAAATACAAACAACGATTTGGGATACGCTCACCCAGCCTATGGACACAACAACAACGTGAGATTACGGGTACGGGGACGACGACGGCGACAATGCAAGATGGATGAGGGGGCACAAGCACAGACATCAGATCACAGCAGCAGACGGAGCACATTCAGTGAGCATGCGACGAGCAACGCATGGCGCGCAGCCTAGCAGGAGGCGAGTCCTCCTGAAGACGGCAGCTTCAGGCCCTCAAGCTCAAGCTTCAAGGGCCGTTGACTTTCCAGAGCTGTCGCCTGCGGAGCTTGCGCGTGACGAGCACCCCGGTCGACCCGCTCGTGTCCTGCCCGAACGCGAGCACGACCGTCTCCTCGGCGCCCTGGCCACGCGCGACGCCCTGCTTCCGCAACTCGATCGCGTCTTTGGCGAATTTGAAGCGGGCATGCGTCGACCCTGCGCAACAGTGAATGAGTAACGTAATCGATACGCGTGTATAAATGACGTACCGAGCTGGAACGACGGGGACTCGACCGCGGCCTTGAACAGGTCGAACGGCACGCGCGCGAAGACCTGGACGAGGGTCTCGCGGCCCGCATCGGAGTGCTGACTCGCCCCCTCAGGCAGGGGCGTCGTCGGAGTGGCCTGTCCGCCGAAGTTGACCAGGTTCGGGAGCGTGACTATCAGGAAGTTGAATACGTCGTCGCGCAGACGTTGCGCGTACGGGCCGAAGACCGCGATTCGGGCGTTCTGATGCTGCTCCGCGACTGGAGTCGCTGAGCCGTCGGAAGGCGCAGACATCGAGTCCACGAATTCGAGCCACGAGGGGAGTGTGTCGAGAGTGATCGACTGTCGACAGAGCTCATAGGCATAGTTGCAGAGGTCGTCCATGCGACCCAGGAGGCACGCGGCGGCAAGCACGCCGCGTGCATTTTCGGGGCGGACATTAGCGAGTGCGTGAGCTGAATACAGGTATCCCAATGCTAGAATAGGATTGTGAGTGTGCGTCGGGAGTGAACATCATTGGTAACCGTACCATGGTGGAAGCCCTACGCATCGACTACGTCAGCGAGTTGGCCGCGACGAGCCATGGGATACACGTACCTCGTCAGTAATCTCAGGCTCATGGTCTAGGTTTACGAAGATTGTACGTTGACTGCTCGTATGGGGGCTTGTGGATAAGAGATGTGCGAGGTATGGTGATCGTGACAAGATGAGAGCGTGTAGTCGATATGCAGTAGAACGGACATGCTGCATTTGTGGCTCAGAGAGTGATTGCCAGTTTCATGACAAGGGGTGCGTACCAATAATGTATCGGCAAGGTGCTACATTGACTTATCAGCTCTAAATCCGGGAACCCTGCGGTGAAGTTACTCACTCCGGCCAGGAATCCTGATTGGTAGAGATGGTTGATTATATCTTCACTGTGTACTTGATAAAGAGATGGCGGTCTACCACGAGCATCAGCATCGCATGTCACCGGGATCGCGAGATCGTATCTTGAGAAGACATCGGAGACAGGCGCCACGGACTTGGGCGTAGCACAGAACTCAAGTAACCGGGTGGAACTGGAGGGAATGACGCCAATTGCCCGGTAAACCAAACAAACAGCACCCTTGACAGCCAGAAACGCGTGTGGGGGGGCTCGGCGAAGTCGCAATCCGCAAAAGTGGCGGGTATATACGAAGTTGAAACTCTGCACGCGCCACCGACGGAAAGAAACAGAAAGTCCCCCGGAGACGTGTTTCCCTCCATGCTCTTCCACAAGACGGAGTAAACGACATAGAGGAGCTACTCACTGCGGGTATCCGTTAGTGGCGGCTCCTGTGCTCGTAGAGGCACCGTTTTGGTTCGCGTAGACATCTCCCATGCCCGTGCCCGACGTCGCGACACCGTTGCTGGATCCACTGTGGCCGTTCATGTTTCCCGAGGCGTAGTGTTGTTGTAAGTGGCGGCTGCTTGGATGTCGTTGGGCAGGAGCAGGAGAGAGGGGGCAGCAGAGACTGAGTCTGCAGCCAACCGGAGAGCAGACAAAGACATTAGACGCTCGCCGCAGGACACACGGTCACGCGTCGGCTGTGTGACAAAGCAGTGACACGTATAGCGTGACAGCCTGTGACCCAGCCACGTGTGGGGAGCGACGCTCGGG
The DNA here is from genome assembly GCA_033807695.1 of Daedaleopsis sinensis. Taxonomy (NCBI): domain Eukaryota; kingdom Fungi; phylum Basidiomycota; class Agaricomycetes; order Polyporales; family Polyporaceae; genus Daedaleopsis; species Daedaleopsis sinensis. The sequence continues at coordinate 1,330,868 of CM066301.1, forward strand.
CGCGGATGATCGGACCGACACGTGGACGAGCATGCATAGTCCGAAGTCGAGGGCACTAGGAGAGTCGAGAAGGCCACACACGAGAAGACATTGATTTGAATGGGGGACGTACGAGAGGACACCGACGCATGCTACCCCACATCTTATAGAAGGTCAACTGCGCTCGAGCGATGTCCGCAACGGATTGCACATGGTTTCCGTCGCCTTCTCATGCGTCGCCCGGTCCCCAGGGCACTTTACGTCCATACGTTCGGAGGTTCGGAACAGACGAGACTACGTACACACGCAGTCAGTACCCCATGGCCAAGCTGTCCGAGTCCGTGCCAGACGTCGCCATCCACCGCACGAACCCCCCCATGTCCATCACCTGCCCGTATTCTCCTGCAGCCGCGCTTCGCCGAGGGCCCGCTCCGGCATCAACTGGGGCTGCGAATCCGCCGCCCGACCCCACATCCGGGTCCAAGGACGCTGGGTGGGGGATGCCTTCTGCCGCAGGCTGAGAAGCCGGCTTGATGGCCATGGACACGAAGGACGCCATCAGGTTGTTCACGACGCCCATCGCCTTCGCCTTCGCGCCACAAAGCGGTGGGTATGGCGGCGGCGGCATGGAGTACTGTAGTCCCATCGATGGCCCGGCTCCTACAACGTCCGAAGGGGCTGCGAGAGTGTGGGGTAGGCATTGGGGGAGATCAGACTCGTAGATATGCTGGGAACTACTACTGTGGGGCTGCACATACCGTCAATTGCTCCCTCGGTCTCCATGCCCTCTGTGGAGTCCACCGTGTTGGATACGATCTAGCACCAAAGCGGCACACGACCACGATTGTGAGGGCGACGAGACGCAAATGGCAACAAAGTGTTAGCACGAGCACCCTCATAGAATTGAGTAGACGAGCGAGCTTTCGCGAAAGGCCCGAGACCAGTGCTCGATTATACAAAGCTTGAGCTTCTGGCAAAGAATATCATGGCGAAGACCAGATAGATGCCAATAGCCGCACGGCTGGATGATCCCATCGTCGACGATTGCTGCGATTTACAAGTGCATTGGTCGAAGAGGGAGCCGTACACCGGCAAGATATCACGAATGCACTTGAAGCGGCATCCTCCTGAGATGCGGCTTGTAAATAGCATCTAGATTCCAGCGGCATGCCCCATCCAGGGATAATTGTCGCACAACGCGCAAAAGTCTGTCCGACATCCCTGCGCGTTGCCCAACGATCACCACCAGTACATATCATTACCAATGCCGGAAGATAGTCGCAGCAATCCCTCCTGAGGATTCGCCACCCAGCGCTGGTACTGCTAGAACCACCCGGCCGGCGGCAGTACTAGTGAGCACTGGGCGGGAGGCACTGGCAGAGCCCCCGTGGATGATCGCATGCGGGCTCGGACTCGTACGACTCGTACCCCAACGCGTTCGCAGCCTACGCGTGGACGCACATCGATGTACGAGTCCAATCGTCCGCGATCGCACCGCCGCGGCGTTCCATCCACGGATCCTAGGATCCTAGTCCATACTGCGACTACGGCGTACACAGCCCACCGGCCGCGGAGCGCACCGAACGCGCACAGACGGTAGCCCGCGAGCCAAGGTCCAAGGTCCAAGGAAGAGCAGCCCAAAGCCCAAAGCTCAAACACTGTGACTTGGACTTGGACTTAGCGGGTAAAACAGGGACGTCTGCTGACCATGTGCGACCGGTCGGAGGCGAAGTGATCGAGATAGACGTCTGCAGGGATCACTCTGCACAGACTGATGTGCATTGTGTGCCGAGCGTCGTCCCGTGGCCACAGCGCCGTCCGCATAAGGATAAGCAGCGAGAAGGCCCGGGCGAGAAGGGGGAAAAGAAAGCACGTCAGTCAGCTTGAGCTTCGTTCGACTGGCGGGTCGCCGTCCGTTCCGCGAACCTCAGCCTCAGCTCGCCGGAGGCCATCGCATCATACATCACGCCAGGTCGTGTGCGCGACTCCTGACTCGGACGCACCTCGAGTCCAGGGACAGCGGGCGAGCCTGACCACGCGCACCGTGGCACGGACCGGCCGCGGACGGCGACTCGCGAGTATGGTAGTTCGAAGACGCACCTCAGGAATTGCGCATCGATCCGCCCCGCGAGCGCGTCGTCGAATGCGTACGGGAAGGTGCCTGCGACGTACTCTGGCGGCCGCGGGCAAGCGTGCACCGGGTGTCGAGTGTCGAGTATCACTAGCGAAGGGCGAGAAAGCCGACGTCCAGGTTATCATGCATCATGCGCATGCATCATGCATCATGGCCCATGGCCCAACGGTCGGTCGTCGGTCGAGGATGATCGCAGTACGAGGAGGACGGTTGGTCAGGCGGCGCAGAGCACGACGACAGTCCATCCGTTATGTCGCGATCGAATATCAAGTGTCGAATGTTTTTCGAGTCAGGCCCAAGGGGGGTGTCGCGGGCGTACATCCGAGTCGCGATCGTCATCGGCCAAGCCCGTGTCCGAGTCGCAGCGGGCGCAGGGGTAGGGGTAGGGGTAGGGGTAAAAGAGGGCAGCCGGTCCGGGCGAATGATGCAAGCACAAGCACAAGCACAAGCGCAAGTCATATGTTGCCGGGCGTCGCGCGAGATGTGTGCCCGACGATATTGGGTCGCGAGTCGTGCGATAGACCGGTGCCGTTTCGAGCAGGTTGGGGGGTGGCCAGCGGTCGGGCGAGCGATCGCATGCGCAAATCAGGGACGCAGCCGCGATGTGCGGTATCACGGTGTTGCAGATCGGAATCAAGGCATTGGCGAGGACAGGGGCAGATGGAACAGCAAGGGCGCATGAGCATTGAGTACAGCAGCACGAGTCGGCGAGAGAGTCTGAGGAGGACGGGATCATAGGGGATCATGGTGCAACGCGACGCACCTCGCCACGGACACGGGACGCCCAGCGTTGTGTCAAAGTCGTACACCCACGCCCGCTCGCCCTCCGAGTCGGACATAGAGCCCTCCCCCCCCTGTGTCTCTGAGTCTGAGTCCGACTCTGCGCCATCGAATATCATTGTGAATGGGCGTACCGTAACTAGTGCGTGTCGGACGCCGTCGACGTCGCCTCGAGCGTGTCCTCCGATACCCCGGACCCCAGCCTCAGAGTCAGGCGTGGCACTAGTACTGGTGTGGGGGTGCGGGGAAGGGTTCGCGGGACGGGAAGGCGTGGCGCCGGCAGAGACTTCATCATGATCAGGGGCACATGGCCCCCCGCCCTCCCGCTCTTTGTTTTCCTGCTCCTCCTGCCGCAGATCGACTGCGCTAGTGTCACTGTCAGCCGGTCGCGGTCGCAAGCGCAGGACGAGGAAGACGTGGTAGTCCCACACGACGATCCCAGCGCGGGCTTTCTGGCTCCAGAGCGCGGCCTGCACAGTGCATGCGCAGGTGCAAGTGCAAGTGCCGCGATGCGTTCGAAGGGGCGTGAGGCTATAGCGTGAGCGACGGGCGCAGGAACGCGAAGAGAAGCGTGCGGACCGTTTTCGCGCCGTTCGAGACGAAGACGACGCTGGTCTCCCATGGCCAGTGCGTGCGTGTGCCTGCCGCCTGCTCGAGCGCGCTGAACGCGCGCGCGAGCAGGTAGACGTTCTCCTCGCAGTAGCAGGACGTGTACACACTGTCCGCGGGGAGCGGCGGCGGCGGCGTGTCTGAAGGCCACAGTACACGCGCAGGGCCCGAGACTAGTGCAGGAGGCATAACGGTGGATAGTGATTGCAGATTGCAAGTAGTGTACGAGCAGGTGGCAGTAGATGAGCAAGAGCAGACCTCGATACCGATACCGCTACCGCTACCGATCCTCCTCCTGATACCCCTCCCCTGCGTGGCCCATTACCCCGTGTAGATATAAACACTATCCCTAAGCATAAGGCTATAGTACAGTACAATGGCAACGCCGCCACGCGCGGCGCGTGCGGCATTTTGCTTCGATTCTGATTCAGAGTCCAGGAGGCGCGTGCGCGTGCGCGTGTCTGGGCCCGGGGCCGTGGGGCGGCGCCTTCGGGATGGGCGAGCGCGAAGCTCGGGCCAAAGGCTCTCCGCCGGTCGTGTGTGAGTTCGTGAGGGGGCGATGTCCGATGGAGTGAATGGTGAATGGTGCGGGGAATGGGGAGCGGTCGGAGGCACGATCTGCACAGTCCCGAATGAGCACACATGCGACCCGGTGACAGAACGCTGGGAGCGCGAAGTGGGGGCGAGGAGCGGGGGTGGGGAGCGCGAAGCAGACCGGAGTGCGGAGGAGGAAGAGGAAGAGGAAAAAGGACGTACGAGGGGTATAGAGACATCACATGGGTATTGGGAGCGGGCCCGGGGGCATCACTGTGCCTTGCCCTGCCGCCCCGCGGGGACGGCGGGCGCGAGGGGCACCGCGACCTGGTCGATGCCCCAGCCGGCCTTGCCCTGGAACGCGTCTGCGAACTTCTTCCTGAGGAGGATGTCCTCGAGGTCTGGGGAGGAGCGCTCCGGGCGGAAGGGCACGAAGACGGGCTTGGGCCCGGACGCGCTCGTCTTCGCGGGGTACGCGCGCTTTGGCTGCGGGGCGTGCATGGGCGCGGTGGTGAGGATGATGTTGCTCCCTGGGGCGGGGTGCGCCTTGGACGCGGAGGGCGGGTGCGGGAACTGGGAGGGCGCGGCGGGCTTGGGGAGGAGGCCGGAGTTGTTCGTGAACGGGTGGGTGGCGAGCGGGTCGAAGGAGGAGAGGACGGAGTTGGACATGGTGAGCAGCTGGGTGTGTAGGCGGAGGAGGAGATGGGGCGCGGTGTGGTCGAGTCGAGGAGTTGAATGCGGGGTAGGATGGACGGAGGAGGGAGGGAGGCCGTCGTATTTAAGTCGAGTAGAGAAAAGAAAAGTCGGGATCGGCTGGCTGCTCAGAACGGCTGTCGCAGCCCGGGCGAGCGGGAGGGAGCCGACCCCGAGCTACGACGACCACCGGCGAATCCGCGGCCAGTCGCGTCCGCAGTCACATGTTTTCTCCCCGCCGCTTTCGTCAGGTGCGGCCCAGAACGGTGGCCCCGCCGCCCGCCCGCCCGGAACATGCCATATGATAATTATCTGCGATCCCCATATCGCAATCTCGCCTCTGCCACGCCCGCGCTCCACAACGTCTCCCATCGTCTTCCTATCGCACCCTCCCAACTGTGATGCCGCCCACCATGCATATCGCCCAAGTTTCCCCGTCTTAGCCTTGGAACGCGCTCATAATGCGCCGCGAATTATCCAAACGAGGACTTTACGTCTCGCGCGGGTTTGCAGCATTAGTGGCAGTCAATTGTGTGACCTGAATAGACTTGCATGTAAAATGGACAATTAGAATCACTTCATATCGCTTACAGCAAACCACAACGAGCATTGTTAGTCAGCGAGCAACCGTTACTTACTCGTGTAGGCCACGAGGCGACATCCCACAACCGACCTCTGCTCGAGATGGCGGTATGCTATGGTATGTCGAGGATGGGAAACAAGAAGACTGGCCACCGGGATACAGGCCCGTATTGTGCTGCCCGTGCAGCACGATTACTCTCATGTCTGCGGCTCCTGGTTCCGTCCGCTTGGCGGTCGTGTTCAGCGAGCGGGGCACCTGACCAGCGCGTGTCTCTTGCGCCCTCGCTTCACGTTTGCCATTAGGCTTCCCTCGACAGGAAGGCCGGGGCAAGACGCCAAATGCGTCTGCGGGGCATATGCCGTGAGACGTACGACGCCAGAGAGGGACGCACTTCACCGTCCTATCCGCCCCGTCTCAGTGCGTGCGCCCGGTTTGCGCTCCGTTTTCACGGCGCCGTTACTCAATCCGGGGCTCGGATCCTGCGAGGGAACACGCAAGACGCGCGATCCTGGCTGCCATCAGTGACGGCGTATGTAAAAGAGGACACCGTTGTGGCGAGCACTCGCCTGGAAGTTCGGTCGTCCGTCCGTATGCGGGCATGATATCGTGGTGGGGGCTGCACTCGACGGACTCATGCAAGTGATCACGAGGTGAGGGCGGTGCCTCACGCTGTCTGTTGCAGCACCTTCTGCGCGACCTTGAGAGCGTCCTGTGCCGTAAATATCGCCTGCAATGAGAACGCATCTCATACTCTGCGCGCGAGAGGACCGCAGGGCTGGGGGACCACAACATTCCGGCGTCAGTACACACGCTCGCACTGGGACATTCGTGATCGGAAACATACTTACCTCGACCAATCGCACCGCATCAATACCTGCGACTCGTTCGACGTTTCTCGCTACTAAACGCCGTCTCGCCCGAGCCCCGCAGCCCCGCACACGTACTCGCAGAGACATGCGGTGCCACGAGTACGTGTTACGCACCGGTGTTCCGAGCGCACGCGACCCGCAGAGAAATCCGGCTGTCTGTCAGAGTGTCAGAGTCTGAGCACCCTCGGACGACGGCCCCGCAGACGCAGGCTGAGGGCGTCCCCCGCTATCGCCTCTTACCCCACAACACCCACAGTCCCCGCCCGAGCTGCTTGGAATGCCGGAGGGAAGGGGCTCCACTTTCTCGCCTCTAGCGACGTCGAACTTGAACGCGCTTCTCGGGCCCGGCTTGGCACGCCCGTAGGCTTCTGCGAGGCCGCGCGACACGCGACACGACGTATGGGGTGCAGCCGGGGGATGCGGGGCGCGCGATGCGGGGTGCGCGCGGGGATGCGGGGAAGAGGTGGTGGTGCCGGTGGTGGTGGTGGTGGTTATCGCACAAGGCAAGTCTGCCGCTAGTCTCTGAGTGGAGCGGCCGGTCTGACACAGGCATCGGCGCGCAGCACGTTGCGCAAATCGAGGGTGCGGGGTCGACGGCGCTATGCCCAACACGGCCGCGCGCTCCAACACCCCGTCGTCGCTGGCGTCCGCGGGGTGCCGCCCCTCCCGTCCCCGAGTGCCTTCAGCCCTCGGGGTCGAGCGCGAGCCCGTCTCCGGCGAGGACGAGGACGCACATGAAAACGCATCGCGGGTCGGGCGGGCTATGACGTCGACGCCGTGAACAGGATCTACAGCATCGGGCCATGACGTCGTGCGCATCCCGCGAACCCGATGGCGAATCGTCGATGTAAGTGCGGTGCAGGCCGTCTCTAGACTCTATACGGAACACTCGCACACGCTTCGAAGCTGGCCCCGAATCCCGATTGCAACACCGCGAGCCCCGTCCCCGTCCCCGACCGCCTCGTATCAACCTATCAACCTTGGGTTCCCATCTCACCCGCGCGACGGCATCCTCGTTCTGCGGCCCACACGGATCCGCCGTGCACACGCGACGGCGTTAAGGCCGCACACCCGCGCGGGAGACTGAGGTTGATCTTCGCTCGCAGAATTGCCCGCCGTGAGTACTGTTGACGTTCTTGATGATGTGCGCCGCCCGCTTTGGGCACCCCCCATCGGCCTGAGGTCCAGACAGCCTCCAAGGTGGCCTGGACCGAGTGTCGTACGCCATGCGTCATTCTCCCCTGGACCGCCGTTGTGGACGCTTCGAACTTCGAAGGCTGCTCCGAGGGTTGCTCCGGGGATAGAGCTTATCTATACCTGGTCAAACTCAGCCTGATTCGACTATATAGCTGGGAGTAGGTGTTGGAGCTTTCAATGTGGTCCTGGAGCGTATTTGATGTCACTGGAAATGTGCACGTTAGTTTAAAATCCCTTTCATCGTCCTTGCAATCTGTTTTGGACATAAAGTTGAGAGCGCGTGCCCGATAAGGGAAATGCCGACGGAAGGCCAAGATAAGATTACTTATGTCCCGCTCCAGGCGTCTATGCAATCTCCCGATCACGCGCTAGATTTTTTGAAGCTCGCACACCCTAGCGCTGAGTCGCAGGGCTTGCAGCCACCGCCATGTCTACCACTCTCCCGCTCTTCTGGCACCTCTCCTCGGCGCACAAGAAGGAACGGCTCGATGCCTCTGTGAAGCTCGTGTCCGCGCTCGAACATTTTCAGGCGAGCTATGTGCCAAAGGACTCCCCGGAGACGTCGGCTTCTGAAGATGAGGACGAGGGCGCGGACGGGGACGGGGACGGCAGGACGTCGGACGGGCTCGACGCGCTGAACGCGCAGGACGTGGCGTACTCGCTGCGCAGACTGATACGTGGACTGGCGAGTCCCAGGGAGAGCAGCAGGCTCGGGTTCGCGGTCGCCTTGACTGAGGTACGTCTTCAGGTCATCGAGCCCCCGCATCGCGTCTTGCAGACCGACCTTTGCACATTCTCATACTGACCTGCTACACGACCCACTACAGCTGCTTACACGACTACGCTCCGTGACGTGCTCACAGATAGTCCAGCTTGTACTGGACTCGTCCAAGACGCAGGGATCCATGACTGGCCAGGAAGAACGCGATGTTCTCTTCGCCCGCCTGTTCGGTCTTACTTCTGTCATCCAATCTGGGCTTCTTCTACGCGACACGACTCTCCCGTCTTCCTCCACGGCCGCCTCAGATGCGTCCAGCTATCAAGAGCTACTTGCCCAACTAATAGAACTCGGAGAGCAGAAATCTTGGCTGCGCGAGAGCGTTTGGTGGTCAATATGCCTTGCCGTGGACGCCCTTCTTGCATCAGAGATTTCGTGGAAGGACGACGCCCTCGACGCTACCATTACCGCCGTATATTCGGAGTCCAAGTCGTGGACGCCCGAGAAAGTCGCACTGACGCTCAAGCTGCAATCCTCCCATCCGTCTCGGGACTGGAAGAAGCTCCTTTCTCCGCCGTTCAAACACCCGGAGCTGCTCAGCACGGCGAATCTCAACACTATCGCGCGCATACTGAAGGTGCGTGCGCGCCTCTCCGCTGCTGATACGAAATTTTCAGGAAGCCGACGTTAACGAGCCACACATTCTATGCCAGGAATCCGATGCGGACGAAGATGTGGAGGCCGATCTGCCGAAATCTGGATCTTGGAAGCCGCAGGTGCACTTCGTCTGGGACATGCTCCTCGATCGGGTCTTGCCCCAGGGCGAGCGCGCGCCAAAAGCGTCGTTTCCTGAGTTTTTCCGGATCGTCGTCGACGGTTTGTGCCATCGCTTCTCGTCTCTGCAGCGTGCGCTTCGGCAAGGCTAATTCGCATCGGCTTCCCGTCGCAGAGTCCCTCTTCTCGTCCACGGCCTCCCCAGAGCGGAAATTTTGGGGCTTTCAGGTGTTCCAAAAGGCGCTGCCGCGTGTCCGCGCGGACGACATGCCCATGCTGTTCACGAAGAACTTCATGCGCTCGTGGATCAACCACCTGTCGAATAGCGACCGCTATCTGCACAAGGCGGCCCGGCAAGTGGTACGTTCGCTGCGCGCAGCACATAATCTCAGATAGACGACGCGAGATGCACGGACGATTGTCTCATGCCGATACTTGCAGGCCACGGACATACAGACCGCCGTGAAGAACAACCCCACGATCGGCTTCTCGCTGATCCTCCAGCTCACTGGCGGGAACGGCAGCCGCCAGTTCGACAAGCTCACCAAGACGAAGACGGTGGAGTCCATACTGACGTCAATGGACGACGGCGGGATCCAGAGCTACATCGCCTACCTTCTCAAACAGGTCGACGAAGAGCACAGGTACGTACACCGGGAGCTGTCGCGCGTTCTCTCTCCCGCGCCGCCCGTATGCAGCCCCGCTGATCACCCATAACTGCCCTTCTCTGCCTTGGCCCCGCGCTATTCTTGCACGCCCGCGAACACGGACAGCGCGGAGGGAGACGTCCAGGCTCTGAACACGCGCCGCGCGTGGATCATCGACCAGCTCAGTGCGCTCGTCCGCAACGGGGCGATCCCCAAAAGCGATGCGTGGATACAGACGATCCTCGACTGGCTGGCCGTCCACGGCCTGTTCATCGTCACCAAGAAGTCGGACAAGTCAGCTGTTGCCGCGGTGAGCTCTTTCTGCCCCTGGCACGTTCTGCTTTGCGTTTGCTTCTGCTTCTGCTCCTGGCACGTTTTACTTTTGTGTTTGCTTCTGCTCCTGCTCCTGCTTCTCTGTTCCTTGCCTTCTTGCCCTATGCCCTGCGCTGAAAATTGCGCGACCGCATGGGCGGGCCACGAGTGCGCTAGCGATGGCGTTCCGCTTCCAATCGTCTTCACCCTACCAGTCCTGTGGTTTAGGTTTTCGTGGGCGGAGACTGCAGAGTACTGACCCCGGGCGTGGCCGTTGCAGCTGCGGAGCGTTCCCAGCCCTGCGTTCTCGGAGGAACTGCGGAAGAACTGCCGCGAGAGGCTCCTGGCGTGCTTGGCGGACTTGACCGGCCAGAGCACCGTTATCAAAGGTGCGCATGCGTGCTTTCGGCACCACCGTCGGGCGGACGGGGATGCTGATGCGCGGGAACGGAACGGGCAGAGGACAGCAAGGCGTCCAAGGTCGCGGCGGTCGCGTCTGACGGCCGCTTCTGGGTGTCGAGGGTGCTGGCGACCGTCGAGCAGCTCGAGAAGGACACGAAGCACGTCAAGCCGCTGAACGAGCCCGAGGAGGAGGAGGCGGAGCAGCGCCGGAAGACGCGCGAAATCATCTCGCGCCTGAAAGACGTAGGTCGTCCGGAAGAGCGCACAGACTAGCATGCTGATTGCGCTGGCGCTGGTGACAGGCACCCGACGACCGTCGCGAGGAAGCCCGGGGCGTCGAGCTTCTGCTCGCAGCCACGCTCCTGCACACGTACTGCGCCGATGACGAAGACGAAGACGCGGACGCGGAGCCGCTCGAGGTGCGCACACGATTGCATTCGCCCGCTCGTTCCCGAGCCGGCCCATTCAAAGCCTATCACGCACTCATTCACTCACCCGCGCGCGACAGAACTGCCTGGACGGCGCCTCGCGTCTGTTTCCCGCAGAGCCTCCAAAGAAGGGCAAGAAGGGCCGGGTGCCCTCGGGCGAAGACAAGGGCAAGGAGAAGGAGCTCCCGGCGCCGGTCGACGTGCTCGTCGACGCCGCGATCGGCTTCCTCGAGAAGGGCACGGCGTACCTGCGCGCGGCCGCGAACCAGGTCTTCGCGCTCCTATCGGGCTCCGTGCAGGCGAGCACGATCGATCTCGTCCTGAGCGTGAGTGTCCGGTTTAGAGGCGGCGCCTTCCTTTCCGCGTGCGGGCAGTAGCTTATCGCGCCCCGCGCATCTTCCTGCAGCAATTGGAGCGCCGCGACCCGGAAGAGCTTGCCGCGGACGAAGACGCGGACGAAGAGGGCGATATCGAGATGGGCGACAGCGGTGCAGATCAGGACGACGGAGAGGACGATGATGCTGATTCGGCGTCATCGTCGTCATCATCGGACGAGGACGGCGAGGACGAGGACGAGGAGGACGAGGAGGCGGACCTTGAGCTTCGGCGCAAGATCGAGGAGGCCCTGCGCGTCAACGGCATAGCAGCCGCCACGGGCGACTCGGACGATGACTCGAGCGACGAGGAGCTCATGGACGACGAGCAGATGCTCGCAATAGACGAGCAGCTTTCCGCTGCGTTCAGGGCACGGGCCGCCGAGAAAGGGAATGGGAAGGGTAAGTCATACTCTCTAGCGCTTCTATCCTTCCGCTCCCGCATCTGTGCTGATCCCTTCATGCCTTCTCGGTAAAACAGACGTCGACGCTCAGCGGGAGGCTACTCACTTCAAAAACCGCGTGCTCGACCTGCTCGACATCTTCGTCAAGAGGCAGCCCACGAGCCCCTTGGCCGTCCGCCTCGTCCTCCCGCTCGTCGAGCTCATCGTCGCGACCGGGCCCGACGAGCGGCAGCTCTCGGACAAGGCCACGGGCATCCTGCGCAACCGGCTCGGCAAGGCCAAAGAGGTCCCCACCGCGCTCGCCTCAGTCGAGGACACCGCGAAGGCGCTCGAGGAGCTGCACACCCTCGCGCGCAAGGCGGCGACCCCGGACGTGCTCGCGACCCTCAACCAATGCAGCCTGTACCTGTCCAAGGCGCTCCTGCACGTCGGCGCGGAAGACGCGGTGCTGGCCGCGTACCGGGCGTCGCTGCACGACTTCGTCGGCCGCAAGTCGTCGAAGCTCAACACTGCCTTCTTTGACGACTTCGTCAAGAGGCACCCGCAGGCAGCCTGGGGTCTCCGCGAGGACCTTGTCAAGGGATCCGCCGAGGCGCTCAACGTCTACCGGCAAGTGCAGTGCTTCCATGTGCTTCAGACGCTGGCCAACCAGCTGTCTGCTCTCGTGAGTCTTCATATTTACTCATAGCTGACCCGCCGATGGCGAGCTTACCGGTGGACAGGGCGAGCGCAAGTCAGAAGTGCTGTCCTTCGCCCCCAGTGTGCGGAAAGCCGTCGTCGAGACGATCAGCAAGGCGTGCGACGGAGAGTCGACCGCGCTCCAACCCTCGCACGTCAAGGAGATCCTCAAAGCTGCGTTGGTCATCGTCCGCCAGACCAGGCGTGTCGTCCAAGACACGAAGGAGCTTTCCTCCGCCTGGCAGCCGGCAAACTGGTCCGCGCTCTCTGCGTCGCTCGCATCCAGCGACCGCTTCAAGTCGTCTGTCGGCCTCCAAGCGATGTGCAAGCAGATCGTTCAGCTTCTACAGGACGACAAGACAAGCAAGAAAGCTGCAGGCAAGAAGGGCAAAGAAGCAACGGCGGCCAAGCGAAAAGCGGAAGACACAGCGGAGGAGGGTGGGGAGGGGAATGCTACGGAGAGCGGCAAGAAGGCCAAGCACAAAAAGGCTCGCAAGGCGAACGCCGATTAGACGGGTTCACCCATATCATGTACATCGCTGCGTAATATCAAGTAGTAGTACGTATCGCTTCTAGGAGATCCCTCAGGTCGTCGAGAGCGGAATATCGCTCGACCACGTTAGCATTTGGCGCAAGACACTGCCGAATGAGCTGCCCGCATCTGCGTAATCTATGCGAATGCATCAGCACCCGGAGCGAGATGGAAGACAGAAATGTGCAAGCACTTACTTGGTCCGCTTCAACCGCTCCTCGATGACCTGCTTCATAACCGCAGCCTGATCGCTGGCGACCTCCAGCACTGACTCCGGCAGCCCCGCAAGGCGCGCGCACTCGACCCCAAAGGACTCCGTGACCAGCCCCGGCTCGAGGCGATAGAGGAAGGTGACTTCCCTCGTCCCGTCGATCCGCGTGTCCTCGGCGAACCCCATGTGGGCGTTCCCCACGTCGGACGGGAACTTGCGCTCCAGGTCGGTCGCCACTTGTGGGTAGTGGGTGATGAACAGTGTCTTGCACTTGACATTTTGCACCAGGTGCTGCAGCACGGCTCCTGCTATGGCCATCTGCGGAGGAAGGGTGGGGTCAGCCAGCAAGCCCGATGAGGCCGGGCAGCGAGCTGCGTGTGTTGCCTAGACTCACCCCGTCGAACGTAGAGGTGCCGCGGCCGAGCTCGTCCAGCACCACCAGCGTCTTCGAGGTGGCCATTTGGAGAATGTCGCTCGTCTCCTGCATCTCGACCATGAATGTCGAATGTCCCCGGGAGAGCTCGTCCGATGCTGACGCAAGCGCTCTGTTAGCATCATGCCGGCCACGCCCTGTTTGCAAAAACACCCACCTCCCATCCTTGTCAAGACTCCGTCCAGAAGGCTCATCCGCATAGAATCCGCGGGGACGTACGACCCGACCTGCGCCATCTGCCGTCACCACAAAAAAGCATAAGATGAGTGCCGAGATCAACGTAGCATTGAAGCCCCCGAACTCACAATCGCGCACAACGCCGTCATCCTCACCGCCGAGCTCTTGCCACCCATGTTCGGCCCGGTGATGATCTTGTGCCGCGCCGCGCCCCCACCCATCTTGACCGAGTTGGGCACGAACGGGTCCGTGCGAAGCGCCTCGATCATCGGATGGCGCCCCCGCACGATCTCGAGCACGTCCTCCTCACCCCCGCCCTCGCCCTCGCGGGGGTCGACGAACTCGGGCCGGCAGTAGCCCTCCTGTGCGGCGACCTGGGCAAGGCTGAACAGACAGTCGGCGACGGCGAGCTTGTTCACCGCGTCCCGCAGGGGCGTGTAGTGCCGCTCTGTGATCTCGCCGAGGAAGGACAGGAACGCCTTCTGCGCCTCGAGCGCGAGGGCCTCCTTGTACTGGGCGCGCTCTTTCAGTTTCGCGCGGACGACGGGGGTGTGGTATCGCCTGAAGTACTTCGTGCTGGTGAGGAGCGTCCATTGCGGAGGGATCTCGCGTCGCTCGTCTTTGCGTATCTCTACAACGTACTTGCGGATGGAAAGGTGTGTTTAGGTAATGGACAAGTGTAAATCAATGATCGGCTGTCACTTACCTCCTCGCCCGACCATTCGGTATACTGCAGCGCCGGCTTCTTCAGCACCTTGCGTATGTCTCTGAGCTCGTCGACCAGTTCAGACTCGACGACCTGTATCGACTGATGGAGTGGTTGAGAACATGCTACCGCGGTGATATTCCGACATCAAACTTACGGCCGTTAACGAATCCAGTGCTGGGTACTTGTCTACGTCCCGCCACATCGAGTCTTTCCGCCCCGCTGTGGCTTCCTCGAAGACGATCGCCTCGCATATCTCCTTCACCGGTTCACCCAGTCTCGGTAGAGCCTCAAAAATGTCAGTCAACAGCTTCGACTTGATGCCCGTGCCTTGGGTCGCTTGGCTAGGATGTGGGGCGACAAATGTAGATGAGATACGCTGAAACGCCTTGAAGAGGATGACGAGTTCTTGCGGGGTACACTTGCCGTACTGTATACGACATAGACCGCGTGCAAGGTCCGGTAAGCGTTTCAGCAGATCTCGCAGCTGCATGAGTTTCATCGACTTGTTCGAGAGGATCTCTTCGACGGCTTCGGTCCGCTCGCGCAGAGCACTATACCCTCGGTCAGGGCGCTCTACGTGAATCATAAGCAACAAGGTACGCACAGAGGATCCACAAGAGGCTTCCCCACCCAGCCTCTAAGAAGTCGTGCCCCGAACTTCGTTGTCGTTCTATCCAGGATCCACATGAGTGATCCCTTCGTGGTGTAGTCCGTGTCATTGCGATATATTTCACTGGTTAATCGTTAGTCAGGAATGCGGGGCAAAGACTGGATGCATACAGATTATTCAACGTGTTCGCGTTCAGTAGCATGTGTGTTCTCTCTGTGAACTTGGAAAAGAACCGCGTTTCCTTCAAGGCGTCGGCGATGTTAAAAGCGGTCAAATACTTCAACGCCTGTGCCAGTGTAATCACGACCAGCTTGGAAAAGTTTGTAACCGCTGCCATGAGGTCTCCTGTTCGTTCGTATCAGAGCTGAGCTGCCAGGGTAGGTTATTGGGGACTACCTTTGTTGAAACTCTCTGAGGCGTTGGGATACTTCTCGGTGTAGAACTTTGATAAGAGAGCGAACGCATCCGTATAAGCCATTTGCTTGGCAAGTCGTTCAACACGGATCCCATGCTCTACGTGGGACTGCCTGAGGTCCCGGGGTCCATGAGGCAGGAAATACATGGTCATGCGAAGAAAGACGTACTCGGTGAAGTACTTGACCAGTTTCTCCGTCGCTTGACTGACATTCTTCGCGGGTAGTAGCAGTTCATATGGCTTGGTGTGTACCAAGCGAGTCTGGATATGACATCTCAGCTGGCTTCCTCTCTTCAACGGTACAAGCTTGCTGACCTCTAATTCACTGCGCATGTGGTTATCTGGACAAAGTGGTCAGAGTGGATTCGTGTACACGTGCATTATTCCGAACTAACCTTCGAACTCGTCCCAGACTACATCCCCCGTGCTAGGGGATATCGCGACCATAGCTACGAGAACTCGCTCGTCGGCGCCCATGCCACCTCGGGGTTCTTCCAAGAAACACATCAAGGGCGGCGCTGAATTCGAGTCCAGCTCATCCGCAGTCTCTAGATCATCGACAAACCTGTTTCAGCCATTCAGTGATATTCCCCTATGTACCGAGCAGATTGCATACGTAGCGGCCGTATATAGTGCGGTTACTTCGCGCTCGAACAATTCGTTGCGGGTTTCGCCGATTTTCTTGAGAGCTGCGGTCTCGGTCTGTTCAACGATGCCAACCTTGTAGCCTTGCGAAAGTAGTCTGTGAAGATCAATCA
Organism: Daedaleopsis sinensis; assembly: GCA_033807695.1. Lineage (NCBI taxonomy): Eukaryota > Fungi > Basidiomycota > Agaricomycetes > Polyporales > Polyporaceae > Daedaleopsis > Daedaleopsis sinensis. Next base: position 1,346,828 of record CM066301.1, read on the forward strand.
GCCGGCGTGTGATGAAGAGCACATATTTGACGCACTTCTTAAGATGCACGTCTTTGCGATGTAGTGGTATCATTGCAGTTAAGAGATTCCGCTTGGGGAAACAGACCATTCCGAGCTCCTTAGCAGCAATCTATAAGAGGTATATAGTTAGTCGATGCGCTTGAAACGGAAGCGACATAAAAACATACCTTTGCATCGTCCTCAAAGAATAGAAACTTGTATCCGGACTGGATCATAAGTACAGTACCCGGATGCTTCGTCTTCAGTTCTCGTACCTATCACATAATCAGCAAGTACCTAAGACGGGGAACATCATCACTTACTTGTAGCTCAAAAGGAGTATAAGGTAAACCGCTTGGTCCAAGCTCCACTATTCTCTGACTCTTCGATCGGCTCGAACTGGCGGCGGGTGGTTTCGCTTGTCTCGTAGTAGTACTCTTACTCTTCTTCTTCGCAGCCGAGCTCGAGAAGAGTTCCATGAGCTCGCTAAATTTCTTCTCAGATTCCTCTGCCTCATCCACATCCATAGGTTGCGTGCCACCCTCCTCTTCAAATTCATCTGCATCAGCAGACGGCGGCACGCCGTCGGGTTGATTCCTCCGGTGGAAGATATTGCTACTGCCTAGGAGGATTCTCTTCGCCCTTTCATGTGCACTGCGCTGGGAATCGTCGAGGCTCGCTTCAGGGCGTTTGGACGGTGATGTACCAGGGTCAAAACGCCATTGCTCTGCATGTCCTTCACCGGTGGCCCGCGACGCCGGCCCGGGGGATGTCGGTACAGTGTGGTTCGCACCAAAGAAGCTGCTTGTGGTCTTTGTTCTCTTTGCTAGAGGAGCCCGGTCTTCGTCGTCAGAATCGAATGTCAAGTCGATAGGGGAGGCCCCCCTTTTGTTCTTCAAGTTCTTCCGTGCTGGCGAGGTGCTGGGTCCGGCCCGGGCGGGATTGGTGTTCTGGCAGAAGTATGAGGAAATAGAGGCTTGAGAGCCGCTACCGGTAGATGTCTTCCTCGGAGAGCCAACCATTTGGTAGAAGTACCAACGTTGGGACGAGTACTCGAGTGACGGTTAAGTGAGGTGGCTCGGCAAGAGACGCTGCGGTCGGTGGCGCCAACCACGATCGGTCATAACGCGTCAGTCACGCGTTCGTGACATCTATCGTCACGCCGCATGCGTCATCTCACGTGTCCGAGCATTCGTGACGGCGGCATCTTGTGCTGCTCGCTGTCTGCATCCATGTTCCGCTACCCTGCTCGCTCTCTCGTCCCTCTTTTCGGCCGCAACGTGCGCAGGAATCTACCCGCGCAACGAATAACATGGCTTGCCAGAACGCATGCGACAGTGCCGGAGTTTGGACCACCTCCGACTGCCACCAACCGTACGTGTACTTAATTGCACCAGAATCGAGTCAATGTTGATGCGCGAGCCAGGTGCCGAGGCCACTCTCAAACGGTTCTGGAAGGACGTCGGTATTGAAAAGCGCGATGGAGGCTATGCAGTTACTCTTGACAGACGACCGCTAAGGACACCTTCTGGCAAACCCCTCATCGTTCCTTCAGAGAAGAGGCTTGTTGCTGCTCTAATCGCCTCAGAATGGGAGAATCAGCAGACGGTTTTGAAGCCACATGCCCTACCCATGGTGCGTGCTGCTTTACGCACTTTCCGTCCACGTCCAATGCCAATCTCTCCCGTAGACTTCATTGGCGTCCAGAGCGCTCGATGCATTCGAAGACGAATCGACTCGGGCGGAGGTGCGCGCGCAGCTGCTCAAGTATTTTGAGACAGACACTATCTTGTCAGTCCTCGACATTGTAATATTTTGCTTGACACTCACAGGGTTGGTCCATGTAGTTATCATGCCGATAGCCCCGCAGTTCTTGTCAAACTGCAACAAACGCATTGGATGCCTATCATTGACTGGGTACGAACAACGTACAAAGTGGACATCGCGGTCTCGGACTCTTTTCTGGTACCGACTCAGCCACCCGAAACGTTGAAGACCTTCGATCATTTGCTCTCGAAATTCTCTCCTTGGGAGATGGCCGGTATGTTTTGAGTGACTCGCCAAAATTTCATCTGACTAACCCTTTGCGTGGTGCCATGCAGCTATGGAGCGTGCGACATACACTTCGAAGTCCTTCCTCATAGGCTTGGCTTTAGTGCAGCGTCATCTAGATGTTGACCAGGCGGCGCAAGCTGCACATGTTGAAGTGAACAGCCAGATTGAGCGGTGGGGCGAGGTAGAAGACAGTGAGTTACCCTCAATGCTTACCTATGGGAAGAGCATCAATCTGAATAAACGTTCACGTTCACAGGTCACGACGTGGACTACCACGATATGCGACGACAACTTGGGAGTGCCGCCTGTCTGCTCGCAGACTATTGAGCGCTTCCTCCTCTGGCTGGCTGTTAGCTGCTCATCACTTACTTAGAGATATATCTAATAGTTCACGCGCAGAACAACACTATTCACCGAACGGAGTCATCAGCAAGTCAATGCACATTCGAATGAACTTCTCTTCTAGGAAGGTGTGGCTCACCCCTCCGGGGGTAGACGACGATGACCAGGCTTTCACCTGGCGTTCCGCTTTACGCTCGCTTGTCATGTTCACACGAGAACAATGGCAATGGTTCCAAGACGGTGTCGAGAAGTAGGGGCCGAGCCTCTAGCTACAAACCGGCTGATGAGCCGACTGCGGTGATTTCACATCCTTGCGCCTGGCGAATCACATTCAAAACGGAGGTCAAAGCGCGTCAGCATGGTCCTCCGCTTTGACTGCCAAGCCCCGTCCACTGATTTCGCGCTTTGACGTACCTAAGCGACTGCTAGCAAAAGCAGGCTCGAGAGGACTGTATATAAAGGTAAGAGAGAAAGAAGCAGTTCCTCATTCGACTGGCCGGTCGTGAACAAGGTACTGCGAGAGCCACAATTCTCGCCCAAGTCTCCGTCAAACGTGCTCCAGAACTCTGCACTCTACGGCGGACCTCAGCCCGTATTGCCCATCAACCCGAAACTAAGGCTTTCTTCCTCTCACCACACGCCATGTAGAACTGATCCATGGATCGACGACCTGCCTCACAACCCTCACCCTCCCGGACTCCCCACGGTGCGCATGCGCAGGGAGCGCTGCTTGACTTTGTCGGGCACCTACGGACGAGAACAAACCCGCCACAGGTGCAGTCAAGCAAGTCCTCCAACGCTCCTTCTCTAGTCGCCCCCGAGAACCCTCCCCGCGACTGCGTCGCATACGAGCCCGGCGCACCCCACGCAATCAACGCTGTTCCTGAAGGCGTACCACGCGCACGACGCCGCAGCCGACACGCGACAAGTGCAACGCGCGGGGTCCGTGGAGCGCGCCTCCGGCCCAGCAGGTCACTCCTTCTGCCTCGCTTTACAGGCCGGAGAAGGGCCTCCTTGTCGTCGGATCGCATCAGCGTTCATGCACGCGCGGGCCGTATACAACGACGTACCGACTGAGGAGGCTGGCTGGCCGCCCCGCACCGACGGAGATCTCGATAATTCTCAATCGAGGATGCATGCGTGGATGAAGTTCTGGGTGCTGGTGGAGCTCGATCGGTGCAGTCCGCTCGGACGCGGTGTGGAGGGAAGAACAGTGTTGGTCGAGGGTCCCGTTGATGGCTGGGGCAGAGGAGGGGGGGATGGCGGGATGGGAGAGATGTCGGTGTTGAGGTGAGGTAGAGGGATACGGCGTTTGGGTACAGAGGGTAGGAACGGGGAAGAAGTCTCCGTTGGGAAATGGTTGGCACGGATGTGCCGATCAGTGATTCGGCAAGAGGGTGGTAGAGGCGAACGTCGTAGAGGAAGCTAGAGTCGTTACGAGGGGAAGTGTGCGAGGTGTGGCAGGATGTCAAAGGAGTGGACGAGCCGCTGGCGGCTTCGAGGAATCTGCTGTCGTTTTGCTGTCGAATATATATGATCCTGGTCGCATGTGCTTCTTGTTCTCCATTGATCTGGACGTTGTTCTCAAGTTGTCTGAAGAGCAACTCAGTGTGGCTGAGTCCGACAGCGACCCTTGCAGTTGCCTCAACTTTGTCCTTGTCCTCCTCCTGGCGATTGTGCTCTACTTTCCTCATGCTCCTGCACTCCCGCGAGGAGGATCACAAAGCACATATATTCCTTGTATTGCTAGCCGGCCTGTCGTCGTCTCAGGGTGTCACTAGTCTGCTGGTGGTGACGGGCCGTGCCTGAAAAATTCCTCCCTTGTATTTACTCTCTAGCACGGTGCGGCTACTAACAATGACGTATCGGGTATGCGACCATGACATTCTATGCAGGTAGTACGTACATAGACTAACTACTAAGTAGTTCAAGTCAAGTTGAACGGTTACTTACTTACTGTGGTAGCACTCGGCTTCAAGGAACGGTCATGGCTGGCGCATACAGACGGCCGTGACAGCACAGCCTGAGTGACACAGAAGCCCGACACCACATTAACTATACAAAATACGATTGTCTTCCCGCTCCGACCCTGATGCGTTCTTGCACATCACCCTACTTAACGGCCCGGGGGAGTCACTCGCTACTGCTTATTCAAAGGTGATTCGATGACGGATCTTCGCCGCCTCGCAAGTGAGATCTCTATTCACAGTGCGATATCATGCGCACCTGGTCAGCAGAGCCTATCTGCGACGCACGGAAGTGGACTCACGCTTTCGGCATTTCGCCGATAGACCACGGTATTCGCGGTGCAGCCGGGACATGTAGGTGGTTGATCTGGTCGGATGTTAGAAACACAACCCGTACCATGCCAATGATCCACGTACCAGCGCGTGAAGAGCAAGATACTTCGGCCGGCTCTCGTATTCAGGGAAAGGGTCCTCGCCGCAAGTACACACGGGCCGCCCGGAGCGCACGAGAGCGTCCAGGTCTGCCTGGGGGATATCTTCGTCCGCGCCGACTGCCTCGAGCAGGCGCGGTATGACGTGGATACTCTGAGTATCAGTGTGGGCGTACTTGAACCACTGGCAGGGAGTGTCCGCGTGTAGTGTCTGCCAGTGCTCCATAAATCCCATGTAAGAGTGGTGCTCTTGGTGGTGGCTATAGGTAAGGCAGTTAAAGAGAGCCCAAGGGCTGTTCAACACGGCCAGGTCGGCGTCGGCGTCGGGAGTTTCCGGCTCTGCACCCACAGATAAGGCCTGTTGGAGCCTGGACTCGATTTCGCCTTTGCCTTCTCCCTCCAGCAGCAAGGACAACTTGGAAGGGAGCTGCCCGCCCGTGGCCCATATGGAGCAAGTCTCTCGGAAGATGGCCGCGAGGTAGGCTCTGGCCGTGATGCGATAATTTTCTGCCTCGGTGCGGATCGCGCCTTCGATAGCCTTGAACTGTTCTTCAGAGATCGAGGCGGTTGGCTCATCCGAGGTCAACAAGGCTTCCATGGAAGGGAGCGAGAGCGCGTCTTTCGAGTTTGGCATAGTGCGTTTGTCTAGATCGTGCTCGGAATCCGTTGTGAGGAATTTCGCGTAGTGGATACGCAGCTCCGCACGCCTCTTGTCCCACATGTGGTAGCGCGCGACCTCCTCCCTCCGTTCACGCTCCTTCTCCAAGAGGGCAATCATCTTCGGCCGTATGGCGTTCCAAACTGTGACACATTGTGTCAGCAGCGTGTAGCATCTCGTAGTAGGCACATACTCCGCGGCGTGAGCTTGCGCGGCCGGTTCATCATTAGGGACCATTCATTGTCGCCGTTATCTATTGGATAATCCTTGGGTTCGTATCCAAGCTCACGAAGCTTCTCTTCAATGCTGGGACGGAAGGTGAGCAATGCTCGCACAGAGAACAACAGCACAGACACGCACGCGGTGCTTCGTTCGTTTTCCGCCTCCGCATCCACCGCTTCTTTCTTGTGGTGCCATTCTCCGTACCAATTGATGGTCACCCTTCGGAACTAAATCATAGGTCAATATAGGTTCGAGGAAGAGAGAATGAAACCATAGATGCTCACGTTCAGTCGTTCCAGCGTAAATTGTTTACGCTCTTCAATGAGTTTCTCTAGCGCGTTCTTATCACGCAAACCTGAGGCAGGCATGATCTGCCGAAACTGCTTGACGACCTCGGCAAAGTCGGGCTCGTAGAACGTCGCGGTTGGGCTTTGGTTCACAGTTGCCGAGGGAGCACCGACTCGATCTACCGCTAAAAACACAATGAGCTCCGCGATTACGAAGGTAGAAAGCGAGAATCACAGACCGACGTTGTCACGATTAGCCACCGGAAGCATGTTGGCGATCAACTTTATGGTCTCCTTATCCTTATAGATATTGTAGCCCATGTCTTTGGCGATCCTGTTGCCTTTCTTGACACTGTGGAAAGTGTCAGCATGGTTACCGTCGGGACACGTACGAAAAGTACCGCAGCACGTACTTGGCTCCCCAGCATTCACGGCAAAGTCTTACACGGCCGGCGTAGTGCACGTTCACGGCACGTCCCGCACCACACAGCTAACATGCTGTCGCGTCAGCGAGCCTGAGGGTTCAACAGGTCACGTCATCTTTGAGTTCCGACTTACTATGCAGAACCGTTCGAAGAGGAGGTACGCGTACTCGGGCTCGCTGATATACTCGGGAGGGTCGGGAGGAGGTGGGGTGATGTTCTTGCGCGCTGCGATCCACATATGGCGAGAGGCGCGTGAGAGCAGCATCGCGCGCAGCTGTCGAGAAGTGCGTGCGAGCTGTAGGATGTCCACAGGGTAAAGGTGTGAGGTAATCTGTGGGGTTTCCAGAGACGAAATAGCCCAAGTCAGCGATGAGTTTAAATGTGGTTGTTCAAGCGTCCTACGAACCTCGAAAAACACGTCCATTGGGACGTTGAGTACTTCTGTGAGTTTGCCGACATTGCGACCCGTGGGCCGCTTCCCCTTCGTATTCACGTCCTTGGCAGAACCCTGACTCGGCAAGACTGGTTAGAACCAACTTCGACTCGAACCGGGGCGCCGCCACCTAGAGTGACCAGCGAGTAGTAGCCGGTGACTCCGAGCCTGGCTTAAGCTGGAAGTGGCTGGACATGTGCAAGTCCTCACCTGCCCTTTCGCCATGATGAGTATTACGAGGGGGTAGAGTGTTCAAGTGAGTCGTGTGTCATTGCTGGTGGTCGCTGCTTATATACTTCGCTGCCGAGTCGTTCGCGGCTGTGACCGTGTCCACAACAAGGTGGTGCCTGGCGCTTAACAACTCCGAGCGGCGACTGGGCGGCGCGCCGCCATCCAAATTTTGGGGTCAACGTCGGCTTACGCGGGAAGAAATCCCAAGGCCTGCCGAGTCATGACCAAAGACATGGCACATGGAAGTTCGGGCGAAGCTTTGAATTTGAAGGCCTCAGGCCTCATCGATCATCGTCTGCCTAGGGGAGACAATCCGAAAAAAGGGAGGTGGGCCGCCGCGAACCACTACAAACGGTGACTCTTGCGAACCCCTCACACCGTGACCGTAGGACTTCTAAGTTGTGCAATGTGCACCTTCAAGATTGCAGAGACTCGTCAAAAACGGACCGATACGATATGATTCAAACAATACGAATTCACAAGAAGGTGATGGCAGTTCGACGTGATTTCCGGCTGGATACATTGACAAGATCTCGGCGCCCAAAGTGACGACGGCCCTACTATACAAATGAAATGCAATGAACGACCGGCATAATAGGCTACAGCAAGGACCACACAGCCAAAGCGGTCGTCCTCATGCGCATCGGACGGCCAGCCGGCCAGAAGTTTCCTCCGCAAGACGGGCGGCCCTCTCGATATCCCAACCAGCGACATCCTCCAGGATAACCTCCTGCAGCTTCCCACCGGCAGCGCACGCCCGCCTGAGCAACGCCTGGTACAGCCACTCCGCTCCGTCCCCCGGCGGCGGGAGCCGCACACACTCGACCCGGACCGCCCGCAGCTCCGGCAGGGCGTAGAACTCCCCGCCGTCCATCGTCCCGAGCGCCCCGGCGACCTGCGCCATCGTGGCGCCGTCGAGCGCGGCGAGGCGCAGCATGCGGAGCGCGCCGAACGGCCGCAGGAGCTCGAGCCACACGTCGCGCCGCCCGCCGCGGAAGCCGGCGATGGTGTACGCCTCGACGCGCGAGACGTCCATCGGCCAGTTGCGCAGGAGGCTCTCGAGCGAGGGCCCCGGGTCCGCCCCCGCCACGCAATGGAACGAGACCTCGAGCGCGGGCGCGCAGTCTGACTCTGACGTGGGGGACGGGGACGGGGACGCCTCGCGGAACGCGCGCAGGGTGAATGTCTTGTCCTGCAGGCGCAGCGTGCACTCCACACGCAGGATCCCCGCGAGGCAGCCCAACGTCGCGACGCGCGGGATGACGTGGTATCCAAGGATCTCGTTGCGGATGGCGACGCGGAGGTTGGCCCGCGGCGGGATCCCGAGGCGCGTGAGGAGGGCACGCGCGCCCTCGGGGTGTGCAGACACTGTGATCGCGAGCTGCTGCAGGTCGGGCAGGTCTGCCACCGCGGCTGTCTCCTGGGAGCGGTCGTCGAGGATGATGAACCCGATCGCGAGTGTGATCGTCTGGAGGCGTGGGTTGGTCGCGAACGTCTCGATGAGGCGGGTGAGCGTCGCGTGCAACAGGGTGAGCTCCAGATGGACGAGTCCGCTGAGCTCAAAGGGGCGAACGAGGGCGGAGAAGACGTGCACGAGGGTGAGAGTGCGCAGGGGTGGTGCGGTGCCCGCGAAAAGAGGACCTTCCGTGTAGTCCGTGCGGACGGCGCCCTGGAGCTCGAGAAAAAGGACATCGAGGAGCGGGGCCGGGCGCCTGACGAGGAGGCTGAGAAAGATGTAGAGCTGCTCTCTGCTTTTGAGTGAGACACGCAGCTCGCGGACTCGATGCAGCTGGGAGAGCACAAAGATGGCCTTCGGATGCGCGGCGGTATACGCGTCTATGTCATTGGCCGGCGGTCCCGACCCCACCCCTAGGTCCTCTGAGTGGGGTGCGTGTAGCGAGAGGGAGATGGGGAGGGTGCCGCTCCTCTCGGAAAGTTCTTGGGCGATTTCAAGGTTGTTAACGGAGATGGCGGTCCAGAGCTCGGGCTGAGCTAGTGCCAGAGTCCGCCAGCGTGTGCAGACATGTGTGAGCTGCAGGATGTCTGAAGCGATCCCCCATTTTGCACCAGGACGTAGTCGAGCGAAGATGTCAGCGAGGAGCTCATTCGGAAGCTTGTTGATATGGACTTCGGATTTCAGCCCCTGGATGGAGAGAGGGCTCGTGTCGAGCGCAATGTGCTTCAAGTTTCCAGAGTCCATTGTGACAGATTTCCACTGGCAACTTTTGGATACCACTAGTCAATGTCATTGCTTTTTCTCTCCGGAGACTTACTTAATGAACCTTGGCCTTGAAGCTTGAAGGCCAGCACAGAGATATGCGGCGAACTACGATCAGTGACCGTCCGGTGATGAACGAGGAAAAAGGATGTTCGTCGTTGGTTCGTCGCGTAAGATACTAAGTATCGTGGCGGATCGGCGGCCCGGGACTCCCGTTCCGCCAAAGTGTAGCACAGCCACCGGAGGTAAAGTAATTCGGCAAACGCGCTATGATCAGTTTCTCTTGTTACCACCACCTCCTTTCTAAATCCACAAAGTGTCCTACCGACCAACTATATTGTTTATTGCTGGCTTGTACCACTTAACTGTCTTTGACCGACGCTAGGCAACGGTCTCGAGACTACTATATAGACCCCAGTCCTCCCTAACCTCCGACCGAGTCCTTGACCTGCGCGTCTCAACTGCGTCACGACATCACGAACTACTTAGCCAATTTCACACAGAAGTATCCACGATATGGAGGTCGACATGCCAACTTCGCCGTATCGAACGCGGTCATCCACGAAACGCGCCCGCTCGCCCTCTTCTCCTACCCACTATGATCGCCCTTCGGTACGTGTTTTCGCGTGTGTGCTAGATGGTCGTGGTTAGTGGCTTACAGAGGTGTTCTACGGTTCGCAATAACAGAAACGCGCCGCAAGTGGTTACGACACTAGTGTGCCCATCCCCAATCCTGCAAATCAGCAACTCGTCACGCGTTTCCGAGGCAAGTCCGAAGACTGGGTATCTCAAACACAGGGCTTGCGCCTCGAAAGCCCGTTATCGGATGGCAGTGGCTTCAACACCCCTGTGATCCAACAGGAGACGGGCGTATTGGGTGATGATATGATGAAGGACGAAGCAATGGTGCGTTTAAGTGTAATGGTCTCCGGTCATCATACCAACATATCACAACAATAGGGCGAGGACAATTCCATGTGCGTGTCGCCCCCACGGCCCCCTTCAATTCTCCCCGAGACATCATCGACATCAGCCCTGCCCATCCACATCTCCCCTTCGTTGCAAACTTCGACGACACCGTTGTATCAAAACCGCGGCCAGCTTCATATACCCTCTATACAAATACAAGCTGCCACTCCATCTCCCGTGCAAATGTTCGCGCAAGCACCCCTACATGCTCTTTCTATGTCCATGTCAACGTCTGTGTCGGAACCCGCCTTCTCCACGCACGGCGAGCGGGCGTCTCTTCACACACCGGAAGTCACATCGCCGAGCGAAGAGCCGCGAGTGTACCCTCAAGCTGCGACCACCACAAGAAGGCAAAGATTCACGATGGGCCCGAGAGCGGACTGTGAAATGTGCCGAATGCGTGTTAAAGGTCATTATATGCACTTCGATTGACCCCGACACTCATGGACTTGGACTGTACTTCTGCTCGCGCATCTTTATACACGGTAGACTCCAGGCTGCTCTCACTCTCACTCTCTGCCACGCCCACTTATACGTTTCGCACATCTTAATAATTACTACTGCCGGCATATGTTACATCTAGGTGCAGGGTCTCTGTTGTCCTTCAGCCGTCTCATACTGATCTTCGCACTGACAGTCACATTGCATCGTGGATATGTCTATACATTATGTATCGCGTAAGTTCACATCTGTGGGAGGTGCGTCGATGGGACTCGGAACGAAGTTCTCTTAACCTCCCGCACCAGCTGCCAGCCATCGACGGCTGCGACATTGCAGACACCCTCTACTGGCTAGAGGATTGGGATGGTGTGCTTCGATACTCCGAGGCAAAAGCTCAGCTGCATCAATACTGTACTGCTTATTTAAACTTGGGCAGTATTTGACTCTTTGCCAGGAGCCAATCTACTCTTGTCTCCCCTAGGCAGACGATGAGGACCTATTGACGTGAGGGATGGACGGTCCTACATTGACAATCTATTCCTGACTTCAAACATGATACTTGCATGATACATCACAAGGAATATTGATGTTTACGTAACATCACCTTTACGTTCAACTTTGAACGTGACGCGTGAGCACAACTGTCGTTGAAGGACCGTTTATCTTGCATTTATCAGTGGGTCTTCATTGTCTGCCTAAGGGAGACAAGAGCCTCTCTCTTCTTCCTCCACGTCTACAACAGTCGTCGCATCGGACCTTGTGTGAGTCACCACGTACCACCAGATTTTTGCGGAGGCAACAGAGACTTACCCCCCACACATTCGAATTCAAGCACCAACGGAGCCTAACGGACATCATTTGAATGTCTGGTCTCAATTTCCACAATGACAATTCGACGGAGGTCGTGACAATAGCAGTGAGTACTCGTAGAGCTACTACGGATATCGGCCTTGCATCTGACTCTGTAGGACTAGAGCCACTCAGATCCGACAGCTACTGTCGACAGTATACCATTCGAGATTCTCGTTCATATCTTCCAGTCGCTGCAAGATCTTACCGGATGGACGAAACACTGGGCGGACAAGAAGACCAGATCGGTACCATGGATCCAGGTTACCTGGGTATCCAAACGCTGGCGGGCTGTCGCGCTTGCCACTCCGGTCCTTTGGAACAAAGTCGCCGACCCGGACAGGAACTTAGCTTTCGACTGGACTCCCGTATTTCTGTTGCGAGCGGCTGGTGCGCCGCTCGACGTGAACGTGAAGGTCCAGAAATACAGCCCGACGATGGGGCTGAATCGGAGCCGTGATAGCCTCATACTGCAGCATCTCCCGTCGTACGCTTCCTCCATCCGCTACTTCCGAGTCGACGTTGCAGGAGACAACCCCGAGTCACGGTCTCTCGCCCCCCTCTTCCTGCATGTCTTGAAGGAGATGAGCTCACTGGAGTCTCTTTATCTACAAGACCATCGTTTCAGCGGTCTATATACTGGAAGAGCCGCCTTCACGACTTTTCCGCAACTTTTACCCGCACACATACCGCATCTGCGCTCACTCACTCTCGTCGGCGTATGCTTCCCATGGTCGTCCCCGGTGTACACAATGGGGCTACGCTTTCTGGCTATTAAGGCGTGCGAGGTCTCAGTGTCGACGTCCCAATTGCTCCACATCCTGCGATCATCCCCGGACCTCGACACACTGCACCTCGAGAGTCAGTGCCTGCCACCCGACGGATCCAGCACTATCATGGACTCGGACCGTCCCGAGCGCAGCACGCCCGTCCTGCTGCCCAAGCTCCAGTCGTTGTATCTTCACGGCCGACCTGAATGCATACACTCCGTATGCGACAGCATCCTCGCGCCGTCCCTTCGGACCGTCAAGTTTTACTACAGCCTCAACCCAGACCCCTTTGTCGATGCCCTCCGGGAGGTCGTCCCCAGCCACCGACTCGTTCGCCCGCTCCTGACGCAGGCGACGCGTCTCTCGCTCCACGTCAAGCCTTTCAACGACTTCCGCCTCGCGCTCTACCCAACGGACGCGGACGAGCCAACGGAGAACGGGCCCGTGCTGATCGAGATAACTCAGCAGCTCGACGAGGACTACCCGATCACGCCTGCCGGCTGGCACGCGCTCCTCGACGTGCTTGCACCCGCCGCGTCCCGTCTGACGTCGCTGACCCTCCGCGACCTCGAGCACACGTGGCTCACGCGGGAGATGTGGGCGCAGTTCTTCGCGCGCGTCCCCCTGCTCGCGCACCTCGACCTCGGCTATTGCGAGCTAGCTTTCGAGGCGCAGGCGCGCACCAACGGGCTCGCGGCCGTGCTCGATCTCCTGCGGCGTCCCCGCGACTCGCAGGAGGGGCCGGGCGTCGAGCCTCGCGAGGAGCCCGACAGCGAGGGAGGACGGGGCGTCTGCTGCCCGCGGCTGCGCGTGCTCGCGCTCCGCTGTGGGTCGTACGTCGACGGCAGCGCAGCGGACGAGCTCCGCGCCGCGCTCGAATGGCGCGCGCCGCTCTGCGAGCTCGTCCTCACGCCGATGGACGCCGGACGCATGCAGTGGCCGGAGGAGCGGCTGGGCGGGCTGGTGCGGGTGACGATCAGGTGCGTGGACGTGGACGCCGTGGGCGTGGATCCCCCGGGGAGCTCTGCCCTGGGGCATTAATATTGTGACTAGTGAGCTGACGGCGACTTGGATCCCACAGGCCGCCAGTGCTCCACGACGACAGACTGTCATACGCAAGCTTCCGGTACGAGTAGATCCGCGCGTGTCGCTGAATGCACGGGCTTCCGTGTCCGACGTCGGAGGGCTTGGTTATCGTGCAGCGGGTTGTGTGGACCGCGGAGGGGGAATGAGATATCCTGGTGGCTGGTCCGAATGATCACCACAAAGCACTCTCGCCCAGCGTACTCTGCCCACGCGAACTGCACGACTGAGACGGGAGCAAGCAACTGCGTTCGAGCTTCGGGCGATCTATCTCTACGCATACGGGTTTTCTACATGTGACTGTAAACAAACGCGAGCAGAGACGCTATAGTACAACACGGGACGGCAGACGGAGGACGTATGTATACACGGGCCGGAAGAGAGCGGGCGTAAAAAGCGAGAAGCAAGCGACATCGACATCGACGGAAAGCGGGCGCGCCCCACGAGAGGACGGGGGACGGGGTGTGTATGTAGTGTGTACAGCGAGGATTTTCACCGGCGAGCGAACGTCCACACATCCCACAGCGAGAGAGAAAGAGAGGAGAGAGAGAGCTCAGCGCTCAGCCCTGGACGTTGAGGCCCGCGCGCGGGAGCTGCGGCTCGGACGCCTCGTACGGCTCGCCGCACTCCGCGCGCATGAGGTCGTTGATCCACGCGCCCTTCGGCTGCAGCTTCGCGCCGCGCGCGACGTACATGACGGCGAGGTACATCCACGCGGCGGCGTTGCCGACGGTCGAGACCTCGTCCGAGACGTGCGTGCGCGCGTACTCGGACATGGCGTCGAACAGCTCGTCGTCCGTGTACAGCGCGAACATGTGCTGCGCGACCGCCGCGTTGTCGCCCGGCTCGCAGAGGTAGCCGCTCTTGCCGTGCACGATCTGCAAAGGGATGCCGCCCGTGCGCGAGGCGATGACGGGCTTGCCCGCGTGCAGCGCCTCGGAGACCTTCACCTCGAAGCCCTCGCGCGTGGACAGCTGGAGCGCGAACTTCGAGTTCTCCATGAGCGCGTTGAGGACTGCATATACGCCAGACAGATGCGGGTCAGATGGGACGCTGGAGCTTTACGAGCAGGGAGACACGTACGCTGGTCGCTCGGGGGGCAGCGCATGACGACGAAGTCCTTGGCGTACTCCGCGTACTGCCCGTGGATGAGCTGCATCGTCTGGTCGTAGATGATGCTCGCGTCGGGGTCGTCGACCGCGCCGTGCCCGCAGATGAGCATCTGCGGGGGCTCGATGTCCGGCTTCTCCGCCGCCATCATCTTGCGGAAGCGCGCGTACGAGTCGATGACGTTCGGGATGCCCTTCGAGGGGTCGAACCGCGCGATCTGGACGATGTACTCGCGCAGGGGCCAGCCGAGCTCCGTCATCTTCTCCTTGACGCACAGCGAGCGGAACTCGCCCATGTAGTACTGGAGATCCCAGTGGTCGAGCGGCTTGTTCAGACCGTCGAGCCTGTGGATCGTGCGGTCAGATCAAGCAATATCGGGAATCAAAGAATGGAATTCACCAGTCGGTGGCGGCACCGAGCAACGCGAGCTTCTCAGGCGGGACGTCGCTGGGCACGAACTTGTTGACCGGGTGCGAGATGAACATGTCCGAGTGCTGGATGTTGTTCCACAGGTACTTCCACACTTCCTCCTGCGGAGAGCCGGCGACGTGCACAAGGTCACTCCGGATCTCGATGTGCGAACGGTAGACAATCGGCAGCTCAGGGCGGACGCGCTTGATGAGCGGGATGAGGCCGGGCATCTGCGGGTCATCTGCAGCGATATATGAACGGAGCGGTTAGTGCTTCACCATCTTCGCGAGAGCACGCCAGTCCTCACCGATGAAGGCGATGTCTACACCCCCTTGGGAGAGCGGGCCGTTCTCGGCGGTCCAGCGGAGACCGTTCTTGAGGATCCAGGCATCGAAGTTGTCCTTAGCGTCCTGGGACAGGCGGAGGTGGGGGTCGGCGACGCCTTGCAGGATGTTGTGGTTGTTCTTCGTGGTCCGGAAAACGCTGGGCGAGGGGTTTGGCACATACCTGCGCAATCGAGTTAGCACGCCTCTCACGTCGATCGCGATCGCAGAGGAGGTGTTGTCCGGGATAGGGTCGCGATTACGCGCGCCCCGTCGAGATGACGGGACCAAATCCCAGCAGGGTGAGAGATATCGGACCATAACTCACCAGGCACAGTCGACGTCGAGGAGGGTGAGGAAGCGGATGAGCGCGTGACGCATCTACGGGGGGAATTCCCAGCATGAGTTGCGGTATATTGCACGGTCCAGGGCGAGCACTTACAAGAGCGACACCACCTGTGAGCAGCAGCCCGATCAGATAATGCTTGGCATAATGAACAGACTCAATCGAGATCGCTCGCGCGCTAGATGCGATCAAATGCGGGGTAATCACATGGCAGGAGAAGCTGCAACCCCGCATTCATCGGGAACGACCAAGGGCAGCACGCCTCCCACGACATACATGCGCGCAGACGAGGCGTGGACGGAGATTCTAAAACGAGCACTCACCACCTTGCGGCGTCGAGGAGAAGAAGCCCATCTTGATTTTCTTCTCTCGGAGCTCATCCGCGAGCTTGATCACCGAGTTCCAGGTGCCCTTGCTGACCGACTTGCGGTACACGTCGATGTCGTCGATGAGGTGGATCTTGCCGCCCGCGTCGACTGCGACCTGGTTGCGAGGCCCGATCGACAGACGCGGGTTGTTGCCGGGGCCGAAGTACATGATGCATTTGCGTGCAGCGGAGTCGGCCTGTTCGTCGACAGTGCGGGGGATCGGCAGCTTGTTCTGGGTCGCGCCCGCGCTGAGAGTTTGGCCGGCGGGGAGTTGCGTAGGGTCGTAGTAGACGGTGGGAGTCTCGGCGCCAGAGGGGACATAAGACCCCGTCGTGGACGAGATGCGATGCTTGATGTTCGGGCGGGTTACGGAGTCGGTGTGGTAAGGCTTGATGTTGAATACGATGGGGACGATGTCCATATCGAGCCACAGACGGGTGCAAAGGTTCGGTACCTGAGAATAGCAATTAGATCCGTTCGTATAGCTTCCAGCAAGCCCCCAGACCGCGGAGTAGCCGGGTCGGTGGAGACCAGTTTGTCAGTCCGCGCAGCTCAAGGCAACTGGTCCGCCCAATCGCGACCAGGAACATCCTTTACAGACTGCCATTTCAGGCACTCGACGATCATTCTGTGTTGCCCGGGGACTGCCAAGAAGACACGGAATATTTCGAGGAAGCTTCCAAATGAAAATCTAGCTAGGCCTCTTTCGGTTTTCGTACCGCAGGCTCCGCCGGAGTACAGGGAGAAGAGGGCAGGGATGGACGATCGTGCCCAAAGCGCGAAACGCGCATCGAGTCGTGGGTGCCATGGAGCGTTCTAGGGCATGCAAGGACAGCGCATTGGACACTCACCTCTCTAAGGAGACTGACGGTGACACCGGCACCAAGGAACTTGCACATGTGCTCGGTGGCGAACTTGCGGAGGAGATCGAGGATGTGTTTCTCGATGGCAACAGCCTGGGCCTCGGGATCATTGGGGTTGTAGGGGATTGTGGAGGAGGCGAAGTCGGTGTTGTAGACGGAGTCGTGGATGGAGACCGCGACCTCGTAGGTGGTGTTGTTGTTGATCGTGGTGCCCGCGATACCGGCCCACATGGGCTAGAGGCATCGGAGGAGCGGACGATGAGTACTAGATGTCGATGAAGAAAAAAGATGGGATCCGCGCACCGTCAGGCTGGAGTATGCCTGGACATTGGGCCTGGTGGCGACGACGCTGGAGAGCCTGCGCCGAATGGCGTCAGAGGGCTTGGACTGGAACTGGTGGGGTTGACTGGGGGCCATGGTGGGGAGGGATGGTGGACGGGGGGAAGAAAGAGGAGCTGGGGAGGTGGAGAGGCTTATATATCGTCGATAGAAGGCGGGCGTGGGGGCGCGCAAGGAAGCATGAGTTGGAGAGAGGGAGAGAGGGAGCCAGAGCAGCCCACTCGCGACCTGCCGGTGCACAACCATGCTTAGACGCCCCTCCCCGTCGGACGCGCCAACGCTCCATCCCCGCGTAAGCTGTCACTGTCACGCACGAGTCACGTCCAGGTCACGCCTCTCCTCCTCCTACGCCTCCTCTCCGCATCCACTCCGCACTGTCTCAACCGCCCCCAGGTGCGCGTATGTCCGCACTCGCCTGCGGCCACACAGTGCACAATTACGTCCAGGGATGGCAGCCAGTCTCACCACCACTGACTGCTTGAGAATCCGCGCGTCCATCGCTTGTCGCTCCAAGGTCATGCGTCCCTCCTGCCCCCACCCAGTCCCTTCCTCCTGCTGATCCGTCTCACCCTTTCTCACTCGCCCAGCACCTCCTGTGTCGGCATTGCGCCGGTCTCCGACCACTCCTGGGAACCCAGCCACTCGCGTTCTATCTCCCCGTCCGTCCTTGGACCTCCAAGACCCACCTCGCATGGCGAATTCGAAAAGGGACGCACAGGCCTGGTCTTGGTCCCCAGAACCACCCTCCTTCGGCGACCCCCCTCAGAAGCCGTCCCCGACTGCCCTTCTCGACGAGCTTCCCCAGCTCTACCACGTTCCCCCCAAGCCTCACGCCGACCCCGTCCTCAGGCTTCGAATTCCACGGCTGGCCTCTCCGCCGTATCCCCCACGCCTGCGCACTCATGAATCAGAACCCCCATTCAGACGCAGGAGCGTGCTGCTCAGTTTCAAGGTCCGTCAGTCGACAATGTCGTAATCGGCCGAAGCGAGTCGTTCTATAGCGCAACACGCTGCGAGCGTGCGTGCACGAATGGGAGCGCGGCCATATCCTGGAAGGCTGGGTCCTGCCCTGCGGCAAACCTGGGCAATTCCGAATCGTGGACGGGCCCGCCGCAGTGCGGGGTGCCACTAGCGTGGAATACGTGACCGCGCGGCGCGTTGCAATTGGAAGCGTACAGGCAGGCAGCTGAGGCAGCGACAGCGGCGGCCAACTTTATTGGTTTGGGGGCTCGAGGAACGCGTGACGCGGTCGCGCGACGCGTTATGTCACAGCGCTAGCGCGTCTCGGCTGCCTAATGAGCGCGTCGGCGCGCGTCGCGTACCTCGTGGATCGTCATCAGGGTCCATGGCCAGCGAGATCTGGCCGTAGCCAGCCTCGACTAGCGATGCGATCTAGAGATCATCCATCATCGACATCGCTTGCTTGTGCTCGTCCAACTTGAACGTGTCGACGGCGTGTCGATATGCGTTATAGTAATACCTGGATGACGCGTAGTACGTGCGAAATGGAACTGCAATTGGACCTCGTGGCGTAGTCAAACCGTGCAGCCTGGGACGTGGAAGGGGGCGGACCAATGGAACGCCCGTCGTCGACACCGAACGTCCAGACCAAATGGCTTCGCTCAAGAGTCGAGGCTCGAGTAGATCTGGCTTCTGGTTCGCTGAGGCTGACTGCGTGTTCGAAGTCTCGGGGAGTCCATGCCATCTGCTGCGGTCCTCGAATGGAGGCATGCATGCAGCCAGATGCAGCCAGATCATACTGTGCCTCCTACCTACACATATGGTGAAGGCATCAGCACGGAAACCCTAAGTACTCCTCAGTTGTGCATGCCCCTCTTCGTCGTAACGTGTTAAATGCACTCTTACGTATCCGCTCACTCATGATGAAGTGTACCTTAGTAGTACCCTAGGCCTTCTCTTTGCAACGCGGTAGCGTTGCGTGGATGATCAATCCACAAATATGACACGGAGATCGCCTACATTTAGACATTGAAGCAGCTAGATGCTTCTCCATGATCAGGCCAACAACTTCACGACGCGCATCCTTCAGCTTCCCGTCGAGCACCACGAAACATTCTACTGGCCTTGCGAGCACCAGGCCTCCGATGCGAGCATTAGTGAATTAGGACGTACAAGTAGCAGAGACCTACAGCTAGAATATGCACAATTCGAAACGTCTACGTCAATGTCTGGAGTCTGGAGTCAGAAGTCATACCACTCCTCAGCGCCCCCGGCGCCCCCGCCAGGCGACATCGGCCGCCACTCTTCCACGACCTCAACCTCCTCCTCAGCGGCCCCCGCAGCGACCGCAGGGAACGCGCAGCGCAGGCTCGGAGTTGCCGTACCGCCTTCCCCATTGTCCTCGTCCCCATCCTCATCCCCGTCCCCGTCCTCGTCCTCGTCCTCGTCCTCGTCATCTTCGGCGGGCCCGGGCCCGCCGACGCCGCTCTCGTCGTCGTATGCGTCTTCCGCAAGGTGCTGAGCGAAGTCGAGGTCGAGGTCGAGGTCCGCGTCGGGGTCCAGCAGCCTCGCGAGCGCGTCCATGTCGATCTTCTTCGATCCCCGCACCACGCCCGCGTCCGCGTCCGGGCCCTGCTCGTCGCGCTCGCGCTTCCGCTTCTTCCCCCGCGCTCCCGCCTTCGCCCCCGAGCCTTCTTCGAGGTCGGGCTCGGGCTCGGGGTCGGTATCCCAGCCCATGGCGACGCGCACGGCCGCAGCTTCCTCCGGCGCGCGCATGAGCGCGGCGAGCTCGCCGGGCGCGAAGAGCTCCTCGTCGGCGATGTGCTGCGCGTCCGCGCCGCCGCGCGCGGAGGCGAGCAGCTGCAGGCGCGTCGGCGCGCGCACGAACGCGTGCGGGAGCGCGGCCGCGTCCGCCGTGAGCAGGTGTGTGAGCAGATCGGGCGCGCGCGCGTGCGGGCCTGGAGCTGAATCGGTAGGGGACCGGGACCGGGACGAGGACGGGGGAGAGGGGGGCGACGGGGAGGGGAGCGCGGCGGAGAGGGGGCGCAGCAGGAACTGGGACGCGTCGAGCACGGACTTGGGATGGCGCGTCTTGGTCTTTGCTTTCTTCGCGGGGGGCGGCAGGGCGCTGTCGCCGGCCACCGATGGGGTGCGGGACGACTGGCTGCTGCGGAAGGTGCTGCTGCCCTGCTCGGTGCTGTCCCACTCGTCGTCGGTCGCGTCGGCGTCTTTCTCGTCGAGATCGAGCTGCAGGGGGGGACGGCCGCCGCCCTCGATACGCTTGCGCCATAGCTCGTCTTGGAACTGCACGACGTCCTTGAGCCCGCGGGCGACGACGATGCGCTTGGCGACTTTGGACCGGCCCGCGCCCTCCTTGCCCTTTGCTGCCTTCCGGTGGTGCCCGTCCAGCCAGGGAACGTCGCGTATCCATTCTTCGACGACATCGTATATCTGCTTGTATCGCTGCATGATCACGCCCTTCCCCGCTCCAAAGCGTGCACCAAGTGCTTGAGCGAACACTCCGGCATTTGGCAAGGACGAGGCCAGCTCGGCCTCGATCGCGAGCATGAACAGAGCACACGCCGTTGGCGGGGTCGGAAGATGGGCGAGGGTGCCATTACGCGCGAGAAGGGCAGACAGCGCACTTGCAGTACACGTGATACTCGGCAGGTGAGAGTTGAGAGGGCAAAGGACCTTCGCGAGCGGTGCGGGAAGAGGACATGTCGCGTCGGAACTCGAGCCGTCTAGCAAAGACACTAGGTGCGTTCGAAGCATAGGCAGATGAACCGCTGGATCGGCCAGCGACAAGTTCAAGCAGAGGATCTCCGCGGTCTTCATGAACGCGCGCGATAGCGCAGTCGGCGACTCATCGAGTAAGTACTGTGAGACACAGCAGCACGTCAACACATGCTCATACATCCTGAAATAGCTGAGATACAAGACAAAAACGGGTGGTAGAGGGATGTCACTTACTGCAATATCCCGAATAGCATCGCTCTTGTGCGACTCGCGCAGGGCGATAGCGAGGGCTGCGCCAGCCGTAAGTTTGGCCTTGCGGCCCCAGCGGTACTTCCCAACCCGCATAGCCTGGTCAAAGATGCCCTGAGCGCGAGGCGTCACCCCGGGGTTTGACAGGCGGACTGCAAGTGTACGGATGAATTCATGCATGGAAATCTAAAGGCCGTGCTCAGCGGCCACAGGTTGACGAGGCAACCAAGAGACACACGTACCATGTTTCTGCGGTTTCGGGCCTCCTTCTCCTGTCCTGCCAGCACCCGCCCGTTCCTGCCACGCAGGGTACGCGCGCCCGATACGTCCAGGTGCACCGGATACTCCCGTCCAGAGGTGTCCGCATACTCGTGGTGCGAGACGAGGACGCTCTGGGTAGGGTCCGCCAGAGTCCCGCATTGTGTGCAGATGGCAGAGCCAATGTCTTGGTCCCAGACGGTGTTTGCGCCACACTCCTCACATCTTCCGCTCATCCCATACGGCCCTTCCAAGCCCAGCGCAAGGTGGCGAAGATAAGAGACGACAAGGCTAGCGCGGACAGAACGGCTGGTGGTGGTGGTCGAGGGGCAAGGTACACTCGGACGCACGCGCGCTTCTTAGGTTCAGGTTGTGTGACGCGCCGTGACGGCATGTGACGACAGTGAAGATGCGCCGAGCGCTTACAGGCAACCATGGCCTCTGACTCGGACGTCGACCGCAAAATTCAGCTTCGTGTCTCCAACCAGAAAGCATACGTCTGGGATGTAGAAGGTATACTGCGCGCATGTGGGATGCGCGGACTGGTAGCTAATCTGGAGCGAGAAGGACAGATATCGCCTCATTGCGCGCGAAACACCACATTTGCGGTGTTCTGACCGGAACGCTGCCTCACCTGTCGCAGCAGAATGTATTCCTCGGACCACCACTTGTGTTGCTACCAGAGGAGGTCGTCTTGCTCTTGGAAAAGCGTGCGTTCCAATACCTCGTGTGTACTGTTCACTCCCATTGACCCCGCTCCAGAACTCGCCATCATGATCGATGATCCCAACGCGCACCCGGCCCCGTCTTCCGACGCGCTCGCGAGCTGGAACATGGAGAGGGAAGCATCGGCAAAGGCCCAGATGCTAGCTGCGGAGGCGGAAAGGTCGTCGGAGAAGGCTGCGAAGCTCTCCACATCGGAAGAGGCGATTCAGAAGCGCAAGGAGCGCGAGGCGAGGAAAGCCGCTGCTGCGCGCGCGAAGGCCCTTGCGGAAGGTCCCCTCGTCGACGAAATCTCCACCCCAGCCCTCGTAACTTCTGCTGTAACAGAGGACCGACCATCTACCCCCAGCAAAGTGCCGCCGCCCCCCTTCACCGTCACCATCCCCGCCAGTTCGTCCGACTTAGCGTGGTATGCACCTGGCTCAGCCGTGTACGCCACCCTCGAGGCTGCGCGCGATGCAGGTGTATGGGTCTACCCAACGACCTCGTTTGAACGCGCGAAATGCCGTGTCTTCCGGGATCTGTGGGAGAAGGGCAACTACATGGGCGGTGGCATCCGATTCGGAGGGGACTTCTTGGTGTACCCCGGTGCGTTCTGTGTATTGTGACTGTGCCGGTCGTGTCTTGATGTGTGTCTTTGTTCCAGGTGATCCTCTGCGATACCATTCGCATTTCGTCGCCTCGGTGATCGAATCCCCGCGTGCGCCGCTCATGCCTATGGAGATCGTCGCGCACGGCCGCCTGGGAACCGCGACCAAGAAGTCGCATCTGTTCTGCGAGTGGGACGAGGAGACGCAGGAGGTGACATACTTCTCAGTGGAATGGGCCGGATTTGGTTGAAGACGTCCGTGGATGCTCCTTGTAGAACACAGATATTTTCGTATGCACATCCTATGTGAATACATGATCGAGTGCGCCTATACCTTCGACACAATCAGGCCCATGTGCTTTCAATCCGTCCATGTTTAGCGTCACCACTTCAAATTTCGCAGAGAGATCGATTCGTCATTCCTCACCTCAAGCGGCGTTCCCTTGTGGTTATCATGGGCGGCTCAGATGGCGTACTAGTAACCTTACGCTTCGAAGGTAAGTCGCGATAACCGCAAGACCCGTGAAGCTGATGAGTCGTTGTTCTCCAATGAGTCCTGTGATCATTGATTACTTTATTTCCTCACGCATAGTATTAGGCAAGGGCAATCGCAAAAGGTAATCATATCTTGAAGCATACTAGTCATAATCGATACAGAGCATATCATATAGTGCGTGAATCCGGTCCAGAAGTATGTAGGAGAAGTATATGGAGGTGTACAATTATTTGATGTATGTATAATAAGCTACGCGGCCTAACCACACTGAAGTCCGTGCACAAGACAGCCTCAGGCTGCAGAGGAGAAGAAAAGCTGCACCTGCGCATTGTTTCCGTCCCCGGGGAAAGCCATACTGCCGTCCACGACGCCGCGTGCGTGGCCCACGCGCACCTCCCTCAGCACGCCCGGCGCGGCGCGCCACCGCTCCTTCAGCATCCCGACCAGCTCGCGCTCGATGTCCGCGTGCCACGCGAAGCCGCGCATCTCCAGCCCCGCGAGCGCGGGGCAGAACGCAAGCATGAACGTCCCCGCGTGCGGGGGCACTGGCATTGTCCCGAGCGGTACGATCCGCGACTCCGCGAGCGCGCGCAGGAGGGAGGCGGCCGTCTGCGTGTTGGGCTCGCGCAGGTGCAGGGTCTTCACGGAGGGAAGGTGCTGCAGGAGGTCGGGCCACTGCGTGAAGCCCGGCCCTTGTGCGCCGTCCGCTGCTCCGCTGTTGACGATGAGCACCTCGACGGCGGATGTGTCGACGGGGAGGTCGTCCGCCGGGATGGCGTCGAGGAGCCACTCCGCGCCATGGACGGCGATCTCGACGGCGGGCACGAGATGCTGCTGCTTCTGTGCCGAGTCCGAGCTGCGCGATCCGCGGAGGTACGCCGTCTGTGTCGTGTCGTCCCATGTGAGCTCGAGCTGGCGGATGCCAGTCGTGCAGGGGAGCCGGTGCGAGAGGGCGGCGAGGTCGGGCAGGGCGAAGTCCTCGTCGACCATGTTGTCGACCGCGATGCGGAGGAGGGCGGACTCCGGGAGCGCGATGTGCGAGAGGAGGAGGTCGCTGTGGGCGATCGGCTGCGTGTCCAGCAGCAGCTCGCGGAGCGACGGCAGGTTAACCACCCGCTCGGCACCGACTTGGTCGCCGTCGCCCCAGAGATGGTAGCCGTAGATGGCGAGGGTCTGCAGGTGCGTGCACGGCTCGAGGAGGGCCAGCATCGCGGGGAGCGAGAGGGAGGTGTTGCGCAGATGTAGCTGCACCAAGGTGGACAGTGAGGTGGTCGAGGGGACGACGTTGTCGAGCTCGAGACGGCGGAGGCTCGGGGTTTCGCCTGCAAAGACGGATGGGATGACCAGACGGTCAAAGCTGGCCCGCGTCGCGTGGATGGTTAGGGAGTGGAGGTTCGGGGCCGCGACGTTCATCTTGTCGAAAAAGTTTGCGATAACCAAGGCGCTGGAGTGACGGACCTCGATGGACTGGATACGATAGGCATGAGGCGTGAGCACGGCGATAGCCGCGTCGATATCGCATTTGGCATCTTGCAAGACGATGTGGATGCCTCGGTCGCGGGTCCGCTCTACGGAGGCCTTCGCGAGTGTAGGGTTATTGAGGCAAATGTGCGTCCAAAAGCTGGGGTTACTAGTCGCAGCCTGGCGCCACCTCCGACAAGTAGAGATAGCGTTTAAGAAATCTGGTCCCGGTGGTTTGCCGGGCTTAAGGAGGTACGAGACAACCTCGCAGAAGATTTCCGTGGGGAAACAGGCGAAACGGACGAGCAGGTTGGAGATCGCCCTCTTCTGGGCGATCTTCTCTTGTAGAGAGCGGACGCTTTGCAGCTCCTCTGCACAAAGGAATTCAAGGGATTGACACGCCTCCTCCGGGGAGTGATTCTCGATAGGTGACGGTCGACCGGAGCCAGCGTACTCCTGCTTCAGGAAGGTGGTGACAATTGACATGTGGGTATCGCGCCAGGCGTCCATGTCGAGCTGGAAGGAGAGATGTCGAGCTAAAAGGGGATGTGGTGGTAGAGAGTTGAGTTCACAGCCGCCAAAACGCAGCGGTTTAAAGGGCCTGTACGCGTGGACAGTCTAAGCGGAGGGCCACAATGGGCACCCGTGACGGGCCGCGGCATCCATTGTGAGGGCGGCCAGTCGCTTTGGGAACCGTACGAAGCGGCCGCTTATATGGCCACGATATGCACAATGGCCTGTTATTTGCATAGCCAAGTTAGACTAGCATTGATTGTGCTTCGTCGTGCATGGGGGCCAGAGATACGATGACTGATGTTTCTATCACTTCTCCGACAGCGTTAGTCTGTACTGGTAGACAGCGTGTAGGGTATCCATACTCTAGTTTCGAGAGATTTGAGGACGCTTCCTTTCAGTGTTACACGAGTACACTGTGCTGTGCAGGTTTTCGCGATAGCTGGCCAAAGAGCGAGCACTGGTCAAAACATTACCGAGTCAACGACCGTTATCCTGAGAACTCTCTTCACGAGTACCTCCATGAAAGTGGCAAGGGAAATTCTTGAAATGTTTGAAATGTTTGACGAACAAGAGAAAGAGAGTTAACCCGAAATGCTACGACCGTCGACTGGAGGAGGCTGGTTAGGGGAGGATACGATGAACTCGGAAGCGCCAGGCAGGTGGACCGGAGATGTCCAGGTACGCTCGGCATCTATCCGGCATGTACCGACACATAGCGGAGCAGTTGGAATGAACGAGCTGCTCTCGACAATGGTTATGCACATCGTCCGATGTGAGTACTTGAGTTCCCCAAGCCTGCGTCTTTACAGCTAACTGCAGACTCTAATCTCCGTAAAAACGCTTGTCTGCTAGTGGGCGGGGTTGGAAAGTAACGTGTAGGCATTCCGGCGGTCGGTGGCAAGAAGGACTCGGATCCGGACGCGGCGGGCGGGCGGAGAGGATACCACCCTCAAGACAAGGGCTCGGATTTGTCGACACAGGTACCTCGAGCAAGCCTCGAGGCTCGCGCGAGCACCGATCGCGGAAGCGAACGAGCTAGGCAGATGGGCATCTCCGAGTCCGCGATGCGTGCGCACACACGCACCCATACTGCCTACCCGCGAACCTCGCGCGGCGGCTCCCCCCGGGCCTACCCACTACTAGTGCCGAACTGGGCAAGATGCATGCGCAAGCGACGTGTCGACCGGCCGCGTTAGGCAGGACGCGTACGGTGCTCTATGCCGATCTCAATACACTGGGCTAATGGGTGGGTGGGGGGCTTTAAGCTATGAGATTCGCGCGACGGCAATGCACATGCCACACAAACAAGCACGCGGGCACGGGGGAAAGGGGCAGAACAAGCTGTAGTAGATACACGACATGTACAGACAGACGGTAGCAGTATGAAACACGGAAGACACGGAAGACGGGAAGACGGGCGGACGGCGGAGGGACATGCAGATGCAAGACGGAATGTAACAGTAGGGACGGGCGAACACGCATGGAGAAAACAAGATGAGCACGGGAGGCGCGGAGCGTTAGGCATTAGGTTAGCGTAGAGCGTAGAGCGGAGAACGCGGGATGCGGAACGCAGAGCAGCGCACGGAGGTCGCGGATCTCTGGCCAACGTATATTTTAAGTGCGTCGGCGTGCGGCATGCGCGACTAGACCTTCTCGAAGGCGAACCCGACGTAGACGTCTGCGTGCAAAAGATTGTCAGCCGGCCCCCCAAGGAGACGGAGAAGGCATGCGAGCGAGGGACGTACTTGCGGCCTCCCACTGGTCCTCGTCCATCGCGCTCTCGCCGTTCGCGTCGACGACGCGCATGCGCTGGAGCAGCGGCGCGAACTCGGGGTGCTCCTGGTGCTCCTCGAATATGTGGTGGAACTCCTTTTTGTACACGAGCTCGAGGTCGTACTCCGAAGCCAGTCTGCAACACAGCACAGGCCGTCAGCGGGTGTTCTCTTGGCAGGTACGGCAGAGGGGGGCGGCGGGACGTACTGCACGAAATTGTCCCAGTGCACGACGTATTCCGGTACGTCGTCCACCGCGTCCGTGAGGTAGAACCAGTAGCGGTGGCCGAACACCGGGCGGCTCTTCCGGTCCTCGAAGCGGATTTTGTACACGCTGTTGCCCCAGGTGAGGTCGTCCGCGTCCGGCGGCAGCGCGTCCAGGTGGTCCCTGGAGGACACAATCAATATTAGTACCACAGCCAGGCAGGGACGATGCGGGCGGCCACGGTGACGTACATGAGCTGTTTCGCGTTCGGGATCGTGCCGATGAACACGCCGGACGGGCGGAGCCACGCCGCGACGTTCTCAAGCATCGTGCGCGCCTTCGCCTCGCTCTCGAACGCGTAGTGCATGCAGAACTGCATCGAGACCACGTCGAACGGCGTCGCGAGCAGCGGCCGCGGGAGCGCGTCCGACAGCTTGTGCTCGTAGCAATCGAGCGCGAAGAACGACGCCGTGAACTGCGCGCCCCGCGACGTCGCGTGCCGCGCTCGCGCCTGTTCGATGGACACCGCGGCAATGTCTGTCAGGCGTCAGCGTGAGAAGGGGAGAAGGGCCGCGGGCGCGCGGGTGGAGAGGGGCAGAGACGCACCGAGGCCGACGTATTCAGACACGTTCGCCTTGGCCCATTTGTTGAGATCGCCGCCCTTCCCACAGCCCATGTCGAGCACGCTGCCGCGCATGCGGCTGCCCCTGCGCGGCGCGGCCGGCGACGCGGCGAGCGCGGGGTGCGCGAACCTCGTGATGAGCACGCTCTTGACCCAGTTGTTGAAATTCTTCAGACCGATGATGGGCGAATCTTGCCTCT
Source organism: Daedaleopsis sinensis (assembly GCA_033807695.1). Classification (NCBI taxonomy): domain Eukaryota; kingdom Fungi; phylum Basidiomycota; class Agaricomycetes; order Polyporales; family Polyporaceae; genus Daedaleopsis; species Daedaleopsis sinensis. The sequence continues at coordinate 1,374,759 of CM066301.1, forward strand.
GTGCGACGCCGACGTCCGGCCGCGCGTTGTCTGATTATATTCGCCGGGAGGGTTAGACACAAACCGATGACGTCAGTGGGAACGGGCATGGAGAGGACGCACAGTGCTCGACGACGGCCGCGACGTCGCTCGTACGCCGCTTCTTCCGCGGGCTCTCCTCGGACTCGGACGGCTCTCGTTCGCGCTTACCGGGCCCGTCTCCCAGCAGGTTTTCGACCCGCTTCTGCTTGCGGAGGATCATCGTGCCCACTCCTCCCGTGTAGTGCCTGTACCGCTCCATTTCTGCAGGCGAGAGCGGGACGAGGACGGACCCCGCTGGCGTGATGCGCCGCGGTGCGTACGGGATCGCGCTCCGCCGCAGCTGCGACGGCGGTGGCGACGGTGGCGGCATCGGCTTGGGCGGAAGGCTGGAGGACGGAGGCGGGAGAGCTCCTGAGCTTGTCCTCGGTCCGGGAGGTGATGGCCTGGCAGTGGGAGTGGGTGTGGACACCGGTGCAGGAGCTGATGCAGGGGCGGGTGCAGGTGCAGACAGGGCACCACGCTGCGACGGTGGAGGCGCCATGGCCATGGAAGCGGGGAGAAGGGAAGGAGCTGGCATAGCCGGGGAGCGTTAGGGCGCCTGTGGTGGCACGGATGAGGGTGCGGGACTTGTGCTCGCAGACGGCCTCGAGGTGGGAGCTGAGTTTGATGGAAACGCAAGCGACGAGCTGGCCATCACGGGTGCTGCCGCACCTGGCAATGCAAGCCCGAACGTCTCGCGCTCCAATGACCTGTCCGAGGACATCGTCTCGGGCGGCCCAGCATGCGACCGCGCGTTTACACGCTGCGACGGTGTAGGCGCCGTGACCATGGAAGCGGCAGGAAGGGAAGGAGCTGGCACAACCGGCGAGCGTTGCGGCGCCTGTGCCCGGGATGGCATGGATGTGGGTGCGGGACTTGAGCTCGAACTCGCACCAGGCGCCTGGCCTGCGGTAGACGGCCTCGAGGTGGAAGCTGAGGGCCGGGATCCTGAGTTTGATGGAAACGCGAGCGACGAGGTAGCACCTGGCAATGCGAGTCCGAACGACCTGTCCGAGGAAGTCGTCTCGGGCGCCGCTGGCACAACCGGGGAGCGTTGTGGCGCCTGTGCCGGAGGTGGCATGGATGTGGGTGCGGGACTTGTGCTCGCAGACGGCCTGGACGCCGTCGAGGGCCGGGATCCTGAGTTTGATGGAAACGAGAGCGACGAGGTGGGTGCGGCTGCACCTGGCAATGCGAGTCCGAACGGCTCACGCTGCATCGACCTGTCCGACACTGCCGCCGACCGCGCGTTTATGCTTCCGGGATGGCTGAAGTAAGAGGCCTCCCGCGTCGCGCCCTCAGATACCGCGGCGGAGGACCTTCGTCGGATCGGGGTGAAGTGTGAGAGCTGCTCGACCTCGGGGCCGTCGTCTGTCTGAGGTCCCAGCGACTGCGAGAAAGGTACGTGTGCTCGTGGGGTGGTGGGGGTGAACAAGCTTGGCGTATCCATGTCGGAGTCGAGGAGCATGGACAGATCCGTGGCCCGACGGGGTGAGGGGACTGGAGAGGGCCACTCCTGGGCTAGGATCGGAGGGGACGGGGTGATGGATGTGGAGGAGGTGACGATGGACATACCGGGGCCCGGGGCGTGGGTGTAGCGGGCGTTGGCCTGGGCACCGCGAGGAGAGTTGGCAGCAGCGTCGGGGGGCATGCGCGCGGTGTGGGGGAGGGGGAGAGAGGAGGCTACGGGGGAGTTGAGGACAGCATCGCGGACTGGGCCGAAGGCTGGCATGGCATCCCAGCAGGCTGCTTGGCTCTCGGACTCGCTCTCTCTCGTTTTCTTGCCGCCTCTCGGCTCTCTCGCGCCCGGAATGGACGACTGCTTGTGTGGGCGATCTCGTGGAGCAGTGTTTGCACGCCGAGGGGTCCCAGTCCCCGCGGGGCTCGAAGCCTGGCAGCACGGCCGCAATAGTCGTTCTTAGAGCGCACCGTAGATCTCGCTGCGATGACGCTCTCCGTCGCTCCGTACGGTGGCGAGCAATCCGAAAAACAGGCGGGGGAGGCGGGGAGGCGGGAGACAGCGAGGAGGAGTGCGCGAGCAGCGTGGCGAGTGGCAAGGAGCGTTCGCTGTACATTGCGCGCAGGCGCGAGCAAGCCTTTGCCCCTTTGCCCATTTTGGTCTTCGACTTATTCTACCCACCTTCTCCTCCTCATCCCTCCCCGTCTGCCACCTCACCACCGTCGTAGACAGCGCTCGGCCGTTCTCGCAGCACCCAGCGGCATTTATACTCTCTCAGAGTCAGGCACAAAGTCACGTACACTCGTCCAGGCCAAGCATGATCCAGAGCTCCCCGAGCTTCACATCTTGACTCTTTCCGCGTCTTCTCAATGTCAATAGTCGGCCCTGCCTTGATCTCCACTCCTCTCAATTATGCCCGGTCAATTATCCAAGAAACCCCGGCTTCTAGTACGCTCTTTGACGCTTCACAGGCCCCTCTCGGAAAAGCACCCTTCCGCCTTCTCGACGTCCGTCCTTCATAAAAGCTGTCATCCGACAGGCTGCTCGTGTGGAACATTCAGCACCGCCGACGAGGCTGGTCAGTCTGGCAGTGGGACGATCCAGCTGGATATGGGACAGCAACCGTACGCGGCGCAGGTCAGAAGGTGTGTTGCAGATCTCCCCCGCATGCCCGTCGGCTCGGCATGCTGCACTGCACATCCGCCGAGTAGAGACTCCGGAAGACCGTCTCAGTATGTTGTCTCGTACCTATCCGTCGTGGTATCTCCGGCACCCCACCGCCACAGCTATCCACCTGCAGACGTCTGGCCTACTCGACGCTCGTGAGTCGTGTATTTTCCTGCCAATGTTAGCTTGTACACATGTTCTCAAACGTTGCAGGCACGAATAACATCAATGCTCGGTCGTATAGACTTGACCGTGAAAGCACCACGACACCAGTCTCTCGGTTGCCTGAGCTGCAGGAGTCAACATCGAATCTATAGACAGTGCAGCTATGTCTGGACTGGGGTTTATCCAACTTTCTGCGTACTTACTTGTGACGGTTTCCTGGTGGCAGTGCACGAGTATAAGTAATATGCCCCCTCCTCCGTCTGGGTCAAGTCTGGGTAGCCGCGGTGGTGGAGTGCGGGCGAGCGATACCACGACGAATGGGTACGAGCCAACGTCTATGCATTTCCCATTACATAGCCCCCCAAACAAGAGATATCTTACATGCATGACCGACCAGCAGTGGCAGCGCGCTGTGCATCCCAAGTTATTCACAGATTCGCATGTAAGTATGTCCCATCGTCACTGCTCCGCCTCCGATTCCCGTGTGTCGTCGGATCGTCGTGCTGCGGCCCGCGGGAGTGTCCCGGGACCGCTCCTGTTCGTAGGGCTGTGCGTGACCGGTTGATTTCGCAGCTAGCTCAAAGCGTAATCGTGCGCAGACGCGAGCTGTTAGACTGCGTGCGCGGCGGACGACGGCGGCCGCTCGACCTCCTCCCACTCTTCGCTGGGCCGCCCGTCCTCGGTGCCATCCGGCAGTGCGCTGCGCTGCGAGAGCCGCATGCGCACCCAGGTCAGTCCGCGAACGAGCAGGAATGCGAGACACTCCGCCACGGCGATCCCGATGATGTAGCCCGCGAGCTTCGCGTGTTGCTTCTCAGGATTCAGGAACGAGTACGCTGCGGACGATGTTTAGTCAATTTGGGCAGGAGCCAGGGGAGATGGGATAGAGAGAGTGGCGGACTATGCGACGTACTGTAGAAGCCCTGCGTGGCGTTCGTGATGTACGCGACGCCGAGATAGCATGCGAGCATGAACACACAAAGGGGGAGGTGCAGCCACGGACTTGGGCCGGTGTTCGTGAGCGTGACTTCGACGAGCGCGAACACGGTGTTCATCATGTGCTCGGAGATGTTGGTGAACGCTAGCAGCAGCAGAAAGTCACTACCGGCAGCGCGGTCGATGAGAGTGATGTGTGTACGCACCGCTGAACTTCGTTGCGAGAGTCTCCGCATCGGCCAACAGCGCCCAGAATATCACGGTGACCACGATGGCTGGACATCGGCCGTTCGTCAGCCTATTCCGACGCGCGGGCACGGGAGAGGGGGCGGGAGCACTCACGGTAGGTGGTTATGGTCGAGTACAGCAGGGAGTGCAGGAACTGCAGAGGACGCGGCCAGCGCTGCAGCGGGTAGCTCTTCCTCCGCGTCACGGCGTACACGAGGGTCTGCACGCCCGACGCGTACAGGTACGCGATCAGGCCGATGTACGACAGGTGCGTAAAGTACGAGAAGAACCTGCCAGCGGGGTTCCATGCATCTCAGCGTGCCGCTCTGGGGAAGGACGTGTGCCTTTGTGGGCGCGAAGCGGAAGCGGATCGACGCACCCATCGGCATTGTGTGTCCGCACGGCCTCGTAGATGAGCTGGTAGAGGAGGACGACGAGCGCGTACGTGCCAAGCGTAAGGCGGACGAGCGCGAGCGCGAGCGGGGGCAGCACTGGCGAGGTCACGAAGTCGTGGCGCGCGTCGAAGGGCGTAGACACGCCGACGCGCGGATAGAAGCCTGCATTCCGTGATGAGTGAGCGAGCTTGGGTGCCATGAACAAGGGGGGTTGCTGTGGGGAAGTTCGCTATGCTTGGGAGCTGGCTGGCAGTCGTCCGAGGCCGTGCGTTGGCGGAGTGCGGGGCGCAGGGGATAGTGAGGGGGCGAAAGGAGCGTGCGGGGCTCGAGAGCGAGTAGATAATAGATAGTAGTAGGTCTAGCGCGTCGTGGACGAGGGCCTAGTGGAAAATAGGAGATGAGGGTCAACCCAGGGAGAAGGGGGAGGGGCGCGCGAGATCAGCAGACCGTAGCGGACGAGATGTCCATATGCAGCACCCTCTCGCATCCGGCTCTTGATGTCGCTTTCAAATTTTGATGGTGGTTGGCGAGGCACAGCAACTGAGGGCGTAGCTACCTGCGCAGCGCGCGAACCCGGTCTAGAGTCGAGCCCCGCGAGCCTAGTGCGCGGTCTGAGCTCGACAGTTGTGTGATCCATCCGAACCCTTGTGTGAGCGGCGTGGTCGGAGGCGAGCTGAGGAGGAACTCACAGATCTGCATAGCTCTTGTCGAGAGCGAGCGAGCGAGATGTCACGCTCGTTCATTCAGGAAGTACATATACCTAGGCGGTACTATGGGTGCGTGTGTGCGCATCGCGGAGATGCCCATCTGGCTCGTTCGCTTCCACGATCGGTGCGTGCGAGTGTGCGCCTCGAGGTACCTGAGCTGCTGCATGCATGTCACTTAGATGCAACGGCATCCGAAATCTTAAGTTCAAGTCTTCGTCGTCGTGGATGAATCGATGACACACGGAGATCTAGGACAGGCGGTCGCCGCGGACTAGAGACTTTCGAGTCTGACCCCGCAGTCAATTTGCAGTCAGTGTGCAGACTTGGATAATATGATATATGTGCGGGCCTTGGGAGGAGGGGCGTGAGGAGCGTATGTATACTGTATAGACGTGTGGATCTACCGTGCATGCATGCGGAGAACGAATGCTACGACACTTTCACTTTGCGCGAGTCAGTCTTCGGGACGGAACGGCAGAGCTGAGTGGATGCGGCTGTTCGAACTTAACTTCGGGGTGTGTACATGTGTGGTGGGGGATGGGTGGGGGGGGTAGCTATGTCCGTGAACGAGAACGAGAACGCAGAGTCAGAGATTGAGTATGAGTACGAGGCCGGAACGACGCCAACACCGACACCTCCCAGCACCGGTCCCCACCGCGCGCCTCCGACAAAGCGGGGGCGGGAGAAGGACGGGCGGGACGAGCGCGCGAAGACGAAAGGGGAGGGAAAACACGTAGGCGATAGATAAACACAGTCACGATCAGAGTGGAAGGATAGTACGGACGAAGTGGGGAACGGAGAGGATACAGGAAGAGAGAATAAGCAGAGGCTAGACACGACAGATCGGGGTCCGGCCGTTGGCGGGCCGTCCGTATAGACGTACATACATGTTGACAAATTGTGTGTGAAGATGAGACGCGGGCGAGTGGGAGGAGGGTGGGGCGATGAGGGTGGATGGAGGATATTGGATTGGGTAAGAGGGATGTGAGGTGTAAGATGGGGGAGAGGACGCTGAGGAGGAGACCGAAAGGAATGCATATGGTCGGGAACGGAGAGACTGGGCGGGGTGGGGAACATCCGGGGACACAGCGTGGGCGGGGGCGCGAGCAGCAAACGGACCTATCAAGTCGAAAGCTCTCCCAGCGCGCGCAGCTGGTGTGCGGACGAACAAAGCGTAGACGCGGCGCGTCGCGGTCCACGGCGAGGTGACAAAACGGGGAGGGGCTCGACACGATTTCTTTTGTTTTGTTGAGTTTTCTGGCGAAGGAGTCTCACGCCTCGGGCTCACTCACCCAAGACCGACTCAAGTGCGTGTGCGAAAGCCTGCCATAGAGCGGAGCGCGAAGACGACGAGCGTGACAGAAGAGAGGACCAAGACGACGATAGAGAGAGCTGAGCGGGGCATAACGAGCGAGCGGCATCAACGAGAGGCGTTCCATAGGACATAGCGGGGCATGCGGCGGCGGATTCATATCCTTGCGCGTGGCGGGACGCGAAGGAGTCTTCCATAAGTGCGACAATATCGGGGGCGTGTGCGGTGTACGACATTCTTCTCTGGGTTTTCTGTAGGGGCGACTTGTGCTTGTGCGATAGGGTGGAAGCTAGGAGCGGGCGGTCGGAGGGAGACGATCGATGAGTGGTGCGCACGAATCCTTAGTACCCCATAGCCATGCGCATGGGCCCGTACGTCTCTGCCCGCACGAGGGGCGCGCGCACGATCTTCTTGCCCTTGTACACGACGCCCTTGCTCGGCGGCGGGCAGGGGCTGTCCCCGATGTCCGTCTCGTCGCCGTCACTCTCGTGCCCCCCGCTGCCGTCTTCCTGGAGCGTGTGCAGCCCGGCGCGCCGCGTGCGCGCGGCGTTCGCAGCTGCGAACAGGCCGGTGGGCCCGCCGCTCGGCGCCGTGCTGCGCTTGGGCACGACGGCCTGGACCTGCTGCGCGGCTGACGTCATGGAGATCATCTTGCCCTCGCCGTACGCGTAGGACTTGGTGCGGCCGAACTTGCCCTTCCTGAACTGGTCCAAGTCCTCGCGGCGCGAGGCCGCGTAGTTAGGGTCGTCCATGCGCACGTAGGCCGGCGGCTGGCAGCGGATGCCCGACTCCGAGTAGTACTGCGAGTACCCACCCTCGAGGATGTACACCTCCGGGTAATGAACCCGGGGGTAGACGTGGTTGTTCATGGCCCTATCCTTGGAACGAAGATGCTTAGCGCTGGAAGTTGGTGGTCCGCGGTCAGTGCCTTTACGCTCAACAGAAAGGGGTACGAAGGAACTTACAAAGTCGGGGCTCTCTTAACGCTGAACTCACAGTGGAACACTAGAATCGTCTTCTTAGTGGCGTCGCCGCTCGTCGATGGTTGAGGCTTGGTCGCAGACATGCCGAGGAGGAATTCCTCGACGCCCGCCGTGGTGTTGATGTTGATGGCGCCCGGGATGTGTCCCCCGTGATACTCATAGTCGAACCTGCAGTCAATGATATGGAAGTTCTCGAGCTGAGAGCTGTAGACGCCGTCGAGCAGGTCGTTCAGCTATACGGTATCTCATCAGCGTCCGGCCACTGCTAGACACGAGCTCAAACGTACTGTCGTGGGCTTGATTCTCATCAGGCCGTCCTCGCGCACGCGGTGGCACGGGAGGATCTTCCCGTGCGACTCGTTGTCGCCGAAGCCGCCCAAACCAGGCCCGGCGTTGAGGTACTTGCTGCGCGGGGTGTCGCGGTCGGCGACGGTCTTCATCCGGTCTTCGCGCTCCTCGCTCCGGCGCAGGCCATGTGCTGAGGAAATGATCTCTGTGTCGCGTCTCATCAGCGCAGTCGCGCCCGTAAAGGGGCGGAAGTCATCTGTCCCGTCGCAACGGCGGATGGTCTTGACCTGCTGGCGCTTGGCGTAGGCTTGCGCCGGGGAGCTCATGTCCGGATCCTGGTCGAAGCTGGACTCGCTTGACAAGCTCTGGTCCAGCAAGTTGGGCGGCAACATAGCAGAGAAGGCGCGGCGAACAGGGGGAAGGCGGTGGACCATCTCTTCGCTCGGGTCCTTCTCTTCCGCGTTGCTCATGACGGGGTGCGCGGTATGTGGCTGGGGCGAGCTCGACATCGGACCTTCTCCTGGAGCGATCATTGCGCTGAGGGCAGGGCGACGAGGGCGCTTCTTGTTCGCGTTCAGAGCAAGAGTGGCAGGCATACCGAGACCAATGCTAGCGGGCTTCTTCTGGTTAGCGAGCAATGAGCTGCTCGCCTTACGCTGAAGCTTGTGCACGGAGGGCGAAGGCTGCGTGGGCGAGGAAGAGTATCCGTTGTCCTCCTCGTCGAAGAGGTGCTGGTGGCTGCGCCGGAGGCGGTCGGGAGACGAAGAACGACGCTTCTTCGGGAACGGTTGGCACGGACTCTCCGTGAAGCCAGAGATACCCGAGATGTTCGCTGCCTCTTCAAGTCCATGCGCGTCCCTAGCGGGCGAGGCAACGTCGTAGAAGAGATTCTTGAATGTGGACACTGTGGGCGCGGCGGACAGCGGCGTAGGTGACCCAAACGAGGAAGCACCACCCCAGTTGAACGCGGTGATCGTCGGGGCGGCAGACAGAGGCTGCGAGTCAGGCGCCGAAGATGATGGAGCGAGGTTGAACGAAGTGTCGATGTCCATACGGTCCGAGGGCGACGAAAGCACATCCAGTGGCTGGCGTTCATTGTCAGCCAGGGTTCGTTCGCACAATCCGAACCCAACCAGGCGCGTTTGAAACACTAACCTGACTGAAGCTGTTCTCGTCTTGTTGAGAACGCGGCGGCGCAAGCCACTCTGTGGGCAGAGCTGCGCGCTGCAAACGCTTGCCACTGCTGGTCCCCGTGCCCGACTTCGAGATCGAGTATTGAGGGCTTGATTCATAGCCGTTGCTCATGTCGCGTCCAAACAGCCTCGGAGAGCTGGTAGTAGCTGCGCGCGGCCTTCCCATGATCACCTTCTGGTTAGAGGTCTGCAAGATAGGAGATGGCTGCAAGCGAGGAGGCGGGATTGGAGAAATATCCATGGGGACGTAGTTTGGGTTATCCTCTGGTGTGAGAGGCTGGGACTCTCTTGCAGGCGAGTTCAGAGACATGGTCGACGCGAACGAGAGCTCGAGGTCCAGGTCGACATCGGGGACGGTGAAGTCGAAGTTCTCCTTACGGGGCGGGGCATCGCGCTTCGTGCTCTTGCCGCCGAGGAAGGATGGAACGGCTAGGTGAGTGGGGAATTTGGAGTTACCGAATAAAGACATGCGGAATTGACTGTTAAGGACCCGTTTCTTGAGGTCCGGAGGGTTTCTCTTCTGTTTCTTGGTGGGGCGTTCAGAGGTGTCTTGTTCTGAGTCTGGAAAGAGTCGTCGTCGAAGGGGGGGAGGCATGAGGAGGGATGTACAGGTATGTTACAACAGCACGCGATGATACAGTGGTCGTGGCGGGTCGTGGTCGATGGCGTACAGCGAGAGGAGAGACGAGGAACACCCGGCCAGGGACGTTGGACGTCGTGGTTGGAGGCGAGGTGAAGAGAGGAGAGATGAGTGAGAGAAAGCAAGGTGTTATATGAACTGGAAAACGAACCAAAGACAAATCGGGTCAAAGACTCAGACGATGGCTCGGGGCGGCTTTGTGCACGGGGCTCGGCAACTGTGGGGCGAGATAAGTATCAGCATGACAAGATTGATGAACAGCATGGACGGACGCTCTCGATCAATGCTATTGTCCGCTCTTTGAGGAGAGCGCAGGGACCGAGGGGTGCGGAGAAACGAAGCGGATTGTCCGCCAGAAAAGGGAAGCGCATGAGGGACTGATGTCAGGACGGAAAGATCCTGTTATGTGAAAGTAACAAAGCAAGACGAAGAGGTCCGTTCCTTTGACCGCTCTCTTATTGGACTGGACCGAGCCTGACTCTGAACTGTCAAGAGCCCCCTCGCAACCAAGAGCGTAACTTTGAGCTAGACCGCGGTCAAAGGAACGGGCTTTGGGACGCAGTACTGACAACAAGGACCTCGTCGCAGAAAGTACGCACGGCGAGTGCCTTGCACTACTACTCCTCTCTACCGCCAAGGAGGCATCATCACCAGCCCACGGATGGCAACCTGGCATCCCCCGCCGCAAGCACTGATGTGCTGTCCTCCCGTCCACAACGTTCTCCGCCGGCTGGATGACAAAGGAAGGAAGGGGAGAGGAGACAGACCTTGAATCGAAGGAGTGTGAGACGGAGGAGGCCGCGCCTTCAGAATAGACAAAAGAGGTCAGCAGAGAGACTCTCGGACAGCAAAGCGGAGTGCTCAAGCGGGCGGGATTCTCACGAGACGTGAACAAGGAGGTCGGGCCAAACAGACGTGTAGTCGTTTGTGGGTCCACACCTTCCGGGCGCTGAATGTCGTACCCGTCCTTCTGTCGTCCGGAGATGGGCGGTGTGGTCTTGAGGGGTATCGGGGAGGTCGTCGCCTGGATAAAAGAAAGAAGAAGAGGCGTCGCACGGAATCGCCGGTGGGATATGTCGCGGCGAGAGAGTCGAGGACGGGGCACACGCAGTATACTTACCGCCCGCCTTTGTTTGCGCGTTATTTGGCCCATGTTCGTATCCTGACGTAAGCCGCGACACGGTCCCTCCGTCCGTGACCGCGTTTGCTTCAGGGCAGGCCTGTACGCGTCCTCTTTGGCGCTCGCTAGCGCTCCAGTTTCCACTCGCAACCACCACGGCGGCGTTGATTGCAAACAGCGTGATGTATGTCCTGACGTCCTCCGGTAACGTTATAACGTCATATGCTTCTCACAAGCTCCGAAACATGCAATTATGACTGCTCGACATACTATGTAGTTGCCTGAAACGTTAACTCGAAACCACTACGACAGCCTACATAGTACTAGTAGACTGTGGCTATTCGAATTTCGTAAGAACAGTGCTCATCATTCTCTCTGCAGCAGTTGGAATCGGGGCTCGAAAGGCCAGACATCAGGTAAGTATCTTCCTCACAGAGCTAGCTAAGCCGCTCAGACAGATCCTCGATGCAAGATACGAAGTAGTGGTATGTCTTCATCCGCCGCGATCCTTTGACCAGATAACTCACGCTTCCTGTTTGAATGTCGCAGTTTGCCTTGGCCCTCACCCGCGGGGAAGGCTCCGAATGTAAGCCCACTTGCCTAGAATCGCTTGGTCGGCTTCGGAAAACTGTCCAATATCCTACTTCGTCGCGTCGGAAGGACATAGAGGTCGGCTTCCGCTCGCCTCGCCCGTTCAGCACCATTTCAGACGAGGAGCTCCAGTCCTTCGGTGGCGTCTTCAGGCCAGGCGGACACGCTCCTATGTCTATACGCTTCGCATCAATACGGACCTGTGCCGGATCCTTTGTCACCTCCACAACGAGCCCAATCCGACCGGTAGGTATCTTCCCCGGATTACTGTCTCCTTTCTCGGTGAGCGCAGGCCAGCGTTCTCGGGGACCACGCGACGCAGGCTTGCGACCTTCCAAGCGCGAGGTCTGGTTTCGCCGGCGAGCCCGAACGCCGAAATTGAAACCTTTCCTTGGCTTGATGTTTCGTTTCTCATCGTCTCACACACAGCTGTCATCTGCCGTGGGCCACGCGCTGCTTTCGACCAAGGTCGCGCCCAAGGCTTCGCATACTAGGACTACAAGCTGAGCGATGACCGGTGACCTCTTGGTCCGATGGATCTAAGACTATTTGAGAGAAGGGCGGCGAGATACTCAGAGTCACTGAGATGGGCAAGAAGACGGGCGGCATGTGATGTCGTGTCGGGCGCGAACTCTGTAGCTGCGAACGCGCTTGGCACGAAGTACGTGGAAATGCTGAACGCGGGTGACTGAGCGACAAGTTCATGACACAAAGCAAGCACATCAATGTATGAGTTTCCGTGCAGTATCTAATTATCTAGGCACGTCGCATCGCGCCGTAGTTCATTCCTGCGGGAACGCGCTCCTCTTTTTCAGGATCTCCTTGTAGTGTTCCAGGTCCTCGCAAATCTCGTTGAAGCTTCCCAGGGATCAGCGCAGCTCGACTGTGATCATAACGCGATCCACTTACAAGACGAACACGGGCTGCAGGTTATCATGATGGTAACTCGGGTACTTCTCTGCGATCGTCTTAGTGAGTTCCTCAAACACAATCTACGACATTCAAGTCAGCGCACGTTCCGACCGCGGCATTGAAGGGATCCCTACGGAATATCCTGCTTCATTCAGATGCAGGCCGTCCGTCAGAAATCGGCTCAGTTCCTTCTCGACCCTCCCAGCAGCGTCGTAAATCTTCGTCCAAACATCCACCAGAGCCACCCCCTCCTTCGCCGCCACCTCCCTGGCAGCGTCCGCGTATGTGCGCGTCACTTCAAACTCCCGATCCCTCGGCGCCGGAGGGTCCTTGGACGCCTGCCGCGCCGCCCACTGGTCCGCATTCACAGGCGGGGGCGTCATGAGGACCACTCGGGTGTCGGGCGAGTACCGCGGGGAGTCCGGAGACGAGACGTGCCAGATGAGCTTGGAGAGGTTGGCCTTGAAGCGGGCGAGCGGGACGTGCTGGTCGCGCACGGGGAGCGCCGCGTCGTTTGCCCCGAACCAGATCACGAGCAGGCGCACTTTCGGGACGTGCTGCTGCTCGTGCTGCGTCGCGAAGCACTGTCATAGTTGCGCTGCGTAAGAACGTTGCCAGCAGGGTGGTCGGTGAGAAGCTCGCACCTGTTCGAAAACGGGCAATATCCAGTCGGTGTTGTACCCGCTGAACCCGCGGTTGAGCACATCCATCTTGCGGTTGTAGACATCTGGAGGGTTGTTCGGTCAGAGGTCACACAGACTATGTGGCAGAGTTGCTGATTGCAATCGATGTGGTTAGTGTGTCCGAGTCGGACGTACGTGCAAGCCTCGCGGCGAACCCGTTCAACTCGAAGCCACCCTGCGTGAGCGAGTCGCCGAGAAGCATAATCGCATCTTGTACATATGCTGCCATAGCGACGCGACTCAAAGACTTGTCGAGAGTTGGACAAGAATGACTGAGTAGGTAATACACTCTATCGCCCTGAGCCCAGGCGGGAGAGCGGCGGAAGGAGATACGGAAGGTCGGGCCGACTTACCGGTCATAGTTTGAGCCCAAGCGCCAGAGATCCTTGTGCGTCATTTCCCGATCGTGGCCACGTAGGTGCACGTGAATTCGACCCGCGACGTGCTGGCCTCGCGGCGCGCGCAACTCAGATCTGTACCATTTGCTAAAGCTTACTGCTCCATGCTGCGAGCTCAGTCTACACCTTGAACCACGCTCTGTGAACTGCGCGACATAGTACAATGGTCCAGGAACAAGCCATCCGACCGCGCGCACTTCCCAACCTCCTCCTCTTCACCCTGGTCCCAACCGCGTCCTGGTTCCTCCTTCGCCCGTTGATCGACCCTGCACCACCTTTGCCCGCGCTTCATGCCTCTGTTGGACTCTCAATACTTGCGCTTCTAGGGTCTCTATATCTTGTTCCAGCGCTCGGTCAGACATTTATACGCGCGAACCTGAAAGGCAGAGACCTGCTGAAGACCTACGACACGCCAATGTAAGTCGCTTGCACTGAACCAGGGTACATGCTCTCATATTCACGCAGCCCAGAGAGCCAAGGGCTCGTCTGCGCCTCAATATACATCATCCTCCTCATCCTATTTATTCCATACGCGTTCGCAGACTCTGTCACCACCCACTATGACACAGAACGGAGGTCGCGCGAGGGACTAGTTGCGGACGAGTTTCCTGATCACCTGGTGAGTAATTTTTATTAGTTAGGACGCATATCACCCACACAAGTACCTCTGCGCCGTTCCAAGCTATCAGTATACCTATCGTCCCTCCTCTCTCTCCTCATAGCGACAATGCTCGGGTTTCTGGACGACGTCTTCGACATCCGGTGGCGGCACAAGCTCCCTATCCCGATAATTGCCTCTATCCCGCTGCTCATCGTCTACTACTCTGAACGCGGGTCGACCGACGTCGTAGTGCCTCTCCCGTTACGGTGGCTCCTAGGAACACTCATTAATCTTGGTACGTTTCCAGCTATCTCGAAAACAAGCGTCCCTCGCGCATCCGGGGTGTGTGTCCAAACGCCGGCCGGCCTCAGGCCAATGCTCGGGTGCTCGATATAAGCGGCCCTCACAGGTCTATCTAACGGTGTCAGAGCAGGCTGGAGAGTAGAGCGTATTCGAGGAAGTATTAGGGCCATACCATCGGATCGCCCGTTCTCCGCCAGTAAGTTAACACGACCTCCGCTCTACAATCCAAAGTCGGTTCCCTCGAATACGCTCTAGTGTCTCAAAGTTGTTGCTGTGCGTTTTGATTCCTCCGAATTGCCCAATGCTGGCAACGCACAGCTGCAGGAACCAGAGGTCGACGACGAACAACGCTGAGGATGACGCTCCGGCAAGGTTCGGCCAGCCTTCATCGTGATTTGAGCAACCTTCCGGGTGCGCGAATGACGCTGTTTTTGATGTCGAGTCTCCGTGTGCGCAGCAGACACATCTCATGCTTCGTTCAGGCCCACTGTACTATCTGTACATGTCTTGTCTATCCACCTTCTGCCTCAACGCGATCAACGTCCTCGCTGGGATCAACGGTTCCGAGGTCTCCCAGGCGGTGGTCATCGCCGCCTCCATCATCCTCAACGACCTGCTCTTCTTGCCCTGGCCTTTTGGATTCCGCATCGCCCTCCCTTTACACGTCACAGACGGTATCAAGGTCGGCGGCGCCTGGAGCGCAGGCATGGCGTATGGAAGCCAGATCCTCGTCGAACGCCATTTGTTCAGCCTTTACTTCATGCTCCCGCTATTGGGTGTATGTCTCGGGTTCATGTATCACAACTGGTGGGCTTCCTGTCACATAACCCGGAGAGTTACCATCTCATACTGTGGACAGGTACCCGGCCCGCGCATTCCCCGGTGACACATTGTGCTACGTGACAGGGATGGCGTTTGCTGTCGTCGGCATCCAGGCGCACTACTCCAAGACACTACTCCTGTTCTTCCTGCCGCAGATCTTCAACTTCGTGCTCTCGTGCCCGCAGCTCTTCGGCCTGGTCCCATGTCCAAGACATCGCGTCCCGCGGTGGGTGCCCGTCCATCTTCCCCGTGCATGGGCTTTCTGACCCGACGTTGCCGTTGCCACGCAGATTCGACCCGGACACGAACCTCCTGCATCCCTCGCGGGCGGAGTACAAGGAGAAGCCCCCGACAGCGCTGGCGACGCTCGTGCTCCGGGTGTTCGCGGCACTGGGCTTCGTCGACCTCGAGCTGGATGCGAAGACGGGGGCGATCACGTCGAGCACGAACCTCACGATCTTGAACGTTTTCCTGCTCCGCTTTGGGCCGATGCGCGAAGACAGCCTGACGAAAGTGCTCATCGCGACGCAGGTGCGTGCCACCTCTCGCTTCGCTGCTTAAGAGGGGACTCGAACGTGGTGCTGATGCCTCGCGCCTCTGTTTTAGGTTTGTGGGAGCTTGCTTGCGTTCTTCGTGAGATACGGCCTCGCTGGGCTCGTGTACGACGGGAACAGGCGATAGCGGACCGATCTATCTATCTACATGTACGACTTGTACAAGTGCGCTAATTGAACAAGCTCGACGCTCGTAAGGCACTCCGTATCCTCCGAGATGGTGGCGACCCAAATCAGTCAGTTTCGATATATACAGGCCAGGTACAGACTCGGCTCTCAAAGTTTCGAACCGCGCTGCTCCAGCCACTTCACCAACTCGTCCGTCGAGCGCTGCAGCCGCGATCAATAACAACACGGCTAATCCGATGTAGGAACCCCTTACCTGGACCCACGCAGCCCGGGAGCGGATCGAATCTAGCGTCTGCCTCAAGGCCATGTCGAACTTGGACGTGTCCTTTTCCTGTGATGGGGTTAGCTGTGGTCCCCGATCGCCCGAGCACGATCTTGCATACCTTGAAGAACGCCGCAGTGGCCTCGTAGTCCTTCTCGGACGAGAGCATGTTGAAGGAGATCTGGCGAGCGAACGGTCAGATAGCTTAATCTTCCCCCGGAGACAACACCCTCATACCTCGGTCCACCGGATGAGCCCGAAGTTCCCAGAGTACCGCTTCTGGAACTGCATGCGACACCAATCAGCCTCTGCAGAAGGGAGAAATACCGTCAACCGACGACACTCACGGTATCGAAGTGCTCCTTGAACTTCTCCGCCAGGAACCGCCGGGTGCCGTAGTTCATCTGCAGGCCTCGGGCGTAGTAGAACGTGTCCTGGTCACGAGCCTCGTTCAGGATGAACTTGAACGTCTCCTCCGCGAGCGCGAGGTCCTTGCTCGCGCCCATCGCCCGCATCGCCGACAATCCTTGCGACGGGTTCTTCGCCTTGGACGCGATACCCCGCACGGCCTCCCACTCGGGCCGTCCGCCTTCCTTGACGGCCTGCCGTCCCGGTCCAGATCAGCGAACGCGAGTCTACAGCACCGCGTGCGCGAGGTACTCACCACCCTGAATGTGATCGCCGTAAGGTCACTGGGGATCTTCGAGTCCTCACCGGTCTTGAGGAAGTGGTCGAAGCGAGCCTTCAGCTCCCCGATTACCCTGAGAGAAACGCCGTCAGTACTAGTGTGTGCCGTCGTTGCGAGAAGACAGGACATGCCATGCATCGCCGGCAACCGCGGCCTGCTCGATGGCCGTCGTCCGCAGCTGCTGGACATCATACGAGTCCGACTCCGAGTACTCGAAGCCATACTTCTTCACCAGAGGCACAAACAGCTCCTATTACGACCGCGGGGCTTTGTCAGTATCGCGCTCACAATAAGGGAATCAGTCATGCAGACCCTCCGGAACGCGTTCAGCTTCTCGACGACGTGCTCGTGCTCCCACCACGTCGAGACGATCGTGCTCAGGTTCGACGCGATAGCGCTCCACACGAGATCTGCGGCGGATTCTCGTCAACCGTTGTGCGCAGTGTGCAAGCTGACGTGTTCCTTACGCTCTTTCTCGCCGCGCAGGGCGCTGATCAGGCCGAGCGCGCTGCTGAGGGGCGTGTAGCCGGCCTTGGACAGTGCGAGCGCGTCGTAGACGAGACCCATCCTGTCGGACAAGGAGAACGGCGAGTTCTCGGCCGCGGCTTGCTCTCCGAGCTTGGCCAGCCGGTCTGCAGAGTACTGCACAGCATCTGGGGTGTGGTTAGCGGCGACGAAGAGGCGGCGGACTATAGATATTACTCACAGAAGCCAGTGGTGCCGGCGTTGATCTTGAAGGGCTTGCCGGTGTCCAGAGGGATGAACTTCTCGCGCTCGTCCAGGAGCAGGTCCGTGTTCAAGACCGTAGTTCCGTCTGAAGACACCGTCAACAGGTTTAGCGGGACAGTCCTAGAAGAGTGTAAGCTTGAAGATCGATAAGATTTACGCGATCGATTCACCAGATGGTCTCGTTGTCCTTAGGGTCGGCAGGGCCAGTCTCCAAGAACCGATCTTGACGGACGTGGATGCCGCCCTCCTTCTCAGTGACGGTGATTACAGGATAGCCCATCTACAGGAGTATAAGAATAGATGAGTAACGTAAACAGAATTCCGACAATGTTTTGCTTCACCTTCTTTACCCAGTTGTCCATCATCTTCGGGATATCCAGATCTGAACACAAAGTGTGCAGTAGGATGCACATTGTCAAAACAAAGAGACGGACCTGTAGCAGCTTGAATTCCTTCCCAAAGGTCCTTCGTCACGCTGTTCTTGTACATGTGCTTCTTGAGGTAGATTGAGACGCCCTTCAGGAAACGGTCCTCTCCGACATAGCTTGCGAGCATGCGGAGAACTATAACAAGGTCAGGGATGTCTTCCAATTACTTGCTCCATCGACTTGCCTGAGCCTGCTTTCGCATACGACAGGTGGTCGAAGATCTGTAGACATGGGTCAACGACGGGAGACGTCAACCACTAGCCGGTGGGTATACCTGGTTAATCATATTCGCGTCAGGGCATTCGACCTCAATCGGGTGAGACGAGAGCTTGGCATCGAGGCTCCTTGCCGGGTAGAAATGGCTCGAGACGAACTCGGAGTCTAACTTCCACTCCGGGAATACCCTGCACGCGTATGAGCATCACAAGTTCGTCAACGAGTTACGAACACGAACTTGTCTGTGCGAACGTGAGCGTATGAACGGGTATTCGTGAGGACAGTACATACCGAGGATAATCTTCTCGCCCATCTAAACGTACGCGAACTCGATTAGACGTCATCTTGCATCCCTCACCAGATCATGTACTCACGAGAGTTGCAAATCCTGGTAGGGTTCGCAAAAGTTAATAACGAACACGAGTGTCAACGGACGGATCGTCACCTTCGTTCAGGTACAGGTTATCCCACCACTCCATCGTCGTGATGTTGCCGAACCTGACCAGACGTTATGAATGAGGCCCAATATCTTCTACCGGTAGACGGCGGTTCATACCACATGTGCGCCACTTCATGACTCTGAGTGCCCGCAATGTTTTGCTTCGAACGGGTGTCCGCAGAGGTCGGGTCCAGGAGGAAGGCTTGCGTCCGTCCGGTGATTAGACCCTAATGACGATGTGCAAACTTAGTACTACTAGTCCTGTGCAGAAATCCTCTGTCGGATATCATACTGACCCAGTTCTCCATCGCACCAGAATCGAAGTCGGTGGCCTAGAAAGGACGGTCAATCGAGTGCGCAGGCATGCTTTTCTTGATGTCCACTCACAACAAGCGTGTCGAGCTTCGGGAGCGGGTACTCGATATCGAATACTTCCTCGTACAAGGGCAGGACCTTGCGCTTGACGTCGAGCGCGAACTGCGCCTGAGAGATGATGTCGGCGGTAGCTGCGAAATTCCTTCAGCAGTGTCCCTGGCTCCGTTTGCACGCTCCTGCTCACCGTATATCCTGAGCGGCCGGACCTTCCCGCTGAGCGGGCTCGTGTACTCGCTCTCCAGATACACGAACGGCCCGTTCGCATAAGCGACGAGGTACGTCGACACCTACACAGACAGAAACGTCAGCAGCGGTCTCCCGCGATGCTAAACAGAGCAACTTACCGGGGGTGTGGTCTCGAACTTCGTGACCTTCCACTGGCCAGGGTCGGCCAGGGTCGCCATCTTCTTCGCGAGCCACGATTCCTTCTCCGCGCTGTCCGGGCTGTACACCTCCTCCGAGGCGGCGGGCATGTTGCTCAGATTGACCGAGTTCACGCGCGACACGAGGGTGACCGCGAACGTCGCCTTCAGCAGCGGCTCGTCCCAGCACGGGAACGCTCTCCGCGCGGCCGTGGGCTGCAGCGACAAGGACGCTTAGGTCAGTACTTCGTGGCTGGCGCACGGCAGCCGTACCTCGAACTGGGTGAGCGTGTACTTGATCTCGCCGTCCTTGCCGCCTTTGGAGTAGTAGTAGCCGAGCATGTCGCCCGTCAAGCCGCCCTTGAACGCGACGGAGAGTCGCGCGGTGGAGCCCGCGGGGAGCGCGTTCGCGAACGAGAAGATGCCGCGCTCGTTTGCGTCGTCGAACTCGCGCGACGTGGCGGCGTGCACGGCGCCGTCCGCGCCATCGCCTGTGCGCTGGAGCGCGACGTCACCGAGCTCTAGGCTGGCCGTGTTCAGCACGAGCTTCGACGTCTCCTTTTTAACCTGCAGGCTGCCGCGTCACACCACAGCATCGTACACGTTAGTGTTGTCTGATTTTCGCGGGTAGCGGTACAGACTTCAGAGTGCAGCACGGGTACGGATACGGTGGGTCAAACTCGCGGACCCGTTAGGTTACCTCGGATGGTTATCTACACGCCGTGAGTGGCTAAGGAGTTTCTCAACCCGCTCTCGATCCTCCTCGTGGACTCGGGCGTGTACACAATCACCGAGTTCATCAGCACCAACTGGACGCCTACCTTGGCTGGCAGTTCTTCCGAGTCTGCGTCGCACGACGACCTGATACGTATTTCACCCCTGTAGCACCGGGGATTGCAGCCAGATTAAAATCCAAATGTGTTTCTCCTTCGTCAATGTCTCGCATCCTGGATAATGCATCGTGATTACACACGATATTGGAGATGTATCCAGGATGTAACACAAAAATGCAGGAAGCTTTGACAGGTTTCCAGCGTGTTGCACCGCGACACACGCTGAGAGACACATGCAGATTTTGACCACGATATGACCGCGATGTAGTAACCACTCGTTACATCGCTCAATGCTCCCGGTGTAGGTGTATCTCCGTTTTCTGAAGATCACTGCTGGACGTTGGCTCAGTCATAGGCGTGTCGAGCGTTACCCACTCGAGACGTGGACTCGGACCCGCACGGGAACCCGTCACAAAACCCGTACCCGTGCAGACCTGAACCCGTGTCCACGGGTTCAGGTCTGCACGGGCTGAGTCGGCTGACCTGTGCTACACCCTAGCAGTCACGGTATTGAAGAGAGATAGTGCGCACTCGATGTGCACGACGCCGTCGAACGTGTCGTTCTCGAGGTCGGTCCAGACGGTGAGGTCATAGTGCGTCGGCTTCACGTCCGTCGGGAGCCTGTAGTCCTGGGGCGGGGCACCGGCGGATGTAGTGGCAGCGGTCATGGTGAGCGGGTGGGTGGCGATCGAGCAGTGCCTGCGCTGGAGCAGGGGCGTGGTGCGCGCGCGAGCGGGGTTGTGGGGTTTTTTCTGCGCAGATGTGGCAGTGCGGGAGGCAGGAGTAGTCCGGGCTGCGGGGATGATAGTGCCTGGGGAGAGTGCGAGAGAGAGGGGAGGAGGAAGAGATGCGAACCGGCGAAGGGCAGACGACCTCATCTGCGCGATCGGTGGGGAAATCAGGCCTCAGGTGGAAATGGACCGTGACGTGGGTGTCTGTACGATGAGACGATAGCACTCGGCTATCTCCTCAGACCTCGCGAGATCTCGTCGCTTATGCATTGTCAACGGTACACAACGGTACACATATCATGTGCACTCGTAGTAGATGGTAGTCTGTAAAGGACTCAGGACAGACTCAAGACATTGCAGAGCCCTGATATTTAGAGTAGCAAGTACGTAGGTACATCATGACGACCGCAGTGCACGTACACGTTAACACGTCACTCAACGACGTCCACAGCGCGCGAACGCAGTCCATTATACTACCGCACCCGGCCTTGTGTGACCCCAGTACACATGAGGCGGTGCGGGACACTATCACAACGTATCGACTATGAAGAAAATATAGAACAGAGAACATGCATGACGAATGCAGATAGGAGGGGAGGATCGGGGGGCGGCTGTATGGCGGGGGCATTGGCTCGGGGCCGAGGCTAACATGGGAGTTGGCGTCGGGACTCGGGAGGCGGAAGCGAGAGCGACCGCGGCGTAAGTACGTTAACGACATAAGGCGGGGATAGAGAAAACAATACAAGTCGGCGATCGCAGGATATCGCAGGCAGATCACAAGAAAGGAGACATGGACGGCGACGATACTCTACTCTTGGCCGAACCCGACGGTTTCCCTGCAGCACATCCGCGATCAGCAGCCACCCACGCAGACACAGCAGACGGACACTCACTCTACGGCCCACGTCAGCTTCTGCTCCAGGGTCTCGTAGTCTTTGTACGGCGGCAGGTCGATGCGGTTGAAGCACGTGTGGCTCTTGGGCAGCTGGTTCGGGTCGCCCGACTTCTCGATCGTGAACCGGCGCGGGCCGTCCGAGCCCTGCAGGTCCTTGAAGCCGTTGACGGGGATCCGCGACGTGCCGGTCGCGAACTGCAGCAGGCGCGACTTGCGCTCGGGCGGCCAGCTCCGCACGCACTTCCAGAACCACTGCACGACCTCGTCGTTGACCTCGTAGCCGCGGTAGTCCGTGAACTTGATCCAGTCGTCGCTGTGTGCCCGTCAGGGCGCCGCCTCGAGAGACAGAGAGGGTTACCACTTACACATCGATCTCGGACATACCGCCGATGAGCAGCTCCAGCTCGCGCTCGTCGAACACGTTGATGAGGTCCTGCGGGATGAGCTCGCTGAACCCGGACATGAACGCATCGAACTGTTCCTTGACACGCTTTGAGATGCGGTATTCGACGACAGCGCTGACGTAGTCCTTCTTGTTCTCCTCGGTGACAGGGACGTCCGCTCCGCCGGCCTTGAGCTCCACCGTGACCATCTCGCCGAAGCGCTCCTCGGTCGTGGTGAACGTCTCATCGATGACGTCGGTGATATCGTTCTCACTGTAGGAATGTGGTGAGCGATTGGATGTGCAGGGAGACAATGGAGACATACAGCATCCAGCTGAGACCGCGGAACAGCTCTGCGTCTACACTCTCCAGATCGGAGATTGTCACCTTCTTGTGGAGGATCATCTTGTAGAACGCCGTGACGAAGTAGGCATCGAGGAAACGACGATGGAAAATACCGAGACCCAAGCAGCGGCCGATGAACTTGAAGTAGTTCAAGTGCTCAGGGTTAACACCAGATGCCGGGTTGATCTGGAGCGTGTAGTTGTCGTGGGCGGAGTACTCAAAGAGACAGTAGAAGGGGTTGAACATCTCATGCGACAGCAGGAAGAAGAACTCCCTGTGCGACTCGTCAGATGCAGCGTTTGTGAGATCGACGGTGAGCTACATACCTGGACAAACCACCGTAATCAAGACCGTCCTCGCCCTCGAACTTGATCATCAGGCGCTTCTTGAGGTCGTTCGGCGTTTGACGCATGATCTCCGCGTAGCTGTCCTCGAAAATATGGTCACGTCGAACCTTGATTTGGCAATTGCCAGGCTGGTTCCGCATGGCCGGCTGGCTGCGGAAGTATATAAGCTTCCTGCGGAAGTCACGCTTGTATTGCGGCACGTTGGCATCGAGCGTCGACGGCAACCGCGGGTCGTCCCATGTAGTTGTCTTCGTATTGTGGTCCACGAAGTACACGCGCGCGGTCGAAGTGAGCCGCATCTCCCATCCTGAGGGCAGAGGGCCGAGTTGAGAGATGGTCTGGGGCTGCAGGGCCGAGTTCTGGCCGTTGGGGCCCATGACCCTGATGACGGTCTGGCGTCGAGGATCGACCCAGGTCGTCGTGCGGGTGTTGTGGTCGACATAGTACGGGCGACCCTGGAGAGTGTGGCGCTCCTCCCACCCAGCAGGCAAAGGTCCAAGCCCGCCAGCGGCAGTACCAGCATTGGCAGGGGGCGGGGGGGCCTGTTCCTGTCCAGTCACCGAGCCAGCCCGAGCGACACCGGTATTAGTAGCTTCCAGCATGTCGTCGGCAAGAATACGGCGGTTGTGCTGGTTGCGAGCAGCATTCGTCTCGCCATCCTGCGCATTGGTGTTGACGGTCTGATTGGCAGATGGGCGGTGCCAGGTCGTCGTGCGGGTGTTGTGATCGACATAGTATGTCCGCCCAAGAGGGTCGATGCGGCGCTCCCAACCTGTGGGGAGGGGTCCGTACTGATCCTCATGAGGGTTGAAGTTGCGGGTCTGGGCATTGTTGTTCGACGCCGTGTGCGCGGTAGCGCTCGCATTCGTGGTGGTCGGGGTTTGAGCTGGGGCCGGAGCTGGGGCGGGGACTGTGGCGCTACCAGAACTGAGCGGGCGTGCAGGGGCAGCGGCTGGCGGTGTCTGCTCAGGCTCAGACACACCAAGCGCAACATGAGGAATGGGCATAGTGATATGGCTATCTTGGGCGGAGCTAGAAGGGGAGGTTGCACTGGGAGTACGGGAGAGAGAGCTGCCAGCAGCGAGATTCGTGCTGCTTCCAGATGCACCAACGGACAGGTTTCCGAGCGCCTCAGTCACGCCGTGGACCTGAGATGGACCAGGATTACTAATCGGCTGGCTGACGTTGGTGGACAGATAGATGATGAGCTTTCCATGGACGACAAGGTTGTCGTTGGACTTCTTCAAGTCCAAGGTGAGCATCTCTGGAAAAGGGTTCTCGTGAGCAAGCGACGAATGCTATCGTGAGTCGGTTTGTCCGCAAGTAATTGTCAGGGGTGTGGCGGATAGGACTTGTTGCGATTGGGGAATCGTGGAGAAGGTGTGGAAACCTTTCATCACGCGCAGCTCATCCACCAGAGCTACGGAGAGCCCTTCGACAGAGGGAGCTGGGGATGGAGCGTCGGAGCCAGCGCAGCACAAGAATAGGCAGGATACCGAGGAGTACTGCAGACAAACCCGGGGAATAGAGGTAAACGCACCATGTCCACCCAACTCCAAGTCGATTACATCGCTAACTTTCACGTTGACCACACCAAGGAATCCCTGATCCCGCTTCTTGAACTTGCGTTGGTCAAAGATCTGGACCGCAATTACAGAGTTGTCCTTGACGGTACTACGATACGGAGCCATGAGCTATAGAGGACAATAAGATAGAGCGGATACGTACATGTCGAAGCTCTCATTCCAATATGGGTTGAGAGTCTTCTTCATGACACTGGTAGTGTGCGTCTGCTCGGCATCGACGGTGATGACGGCGAAGGGGTCTGGAAGACGGAAGACCTCGCGCTTGGACAGGCCATCGGCAGCAACGACTAGAGACAATTGAGCTAAATCGTAGGGAAACTGCGAGTCGTCGTACCTGTGATCCTGATGCGCTTCCTGGAGGAGAGTGAGATGAGAGAAAAAACGGAGGAGGGATGGCTTACGAGGCACCCTGAGTCGCAGACATGTCAGGGGACGGACAAGATGAGGGAAAGACGACCGAAAGAGCAGCCTATGGGAGGGGGAGGGAGGGGTGATGGTCGTTGGAGAGGCTGGAGGACAAGGCCGACTCGGGCAGACACTCGCCTTAGTCGGCCTCCCACAGCCTCGGCGTCTCTCCCGCCGGGCGCCCACTGCCGGCCCCTCCACGCCGCCGACGACAACATAAGATTTCCAGACAATATCATGCATCATACACGCCCGGGACAATCTGTTTAAAGCCAGTCATCGAGTATTAGGAGTCGTCGCTGTACATGCTCACATCGAAATTTCTCTTCTTTGCTCACAGTCCGCGTTCACCTCGACATAGGGACGGATTTGTACTAGATTCTAAAGCCGAAGTAACCCGAGACTACAGGCTATATATGGTCCGCAGGTAACGATTACGCATACCCCAAGCTTTCTAAACATATCCCATTTCTGACTAACCCGCATAACCACAAGGATCCCGTCAAGTACCCAGGCTTATGGCGGATACCATAGGGCTAAGTCCAGCTCAACTAAAGTTGTACGATTCACGCAGCGTTTATAGCAGTAGTCATTTCAATGCTACATGGTATACATGAGATATCATTGAGATTGAGGGCTGGTAAATACAGGCGGCACTAGTCACAAATCGATAGTACAGGATGTGGAGTCATGGGTTAGGGAGTGCACTGTCGTGGTATGGGGCGAAATATATCTGTAACTTGCAGAAGCCGCAGGGTTTAGATATCGTGTGCAGCTACAAGGCTGATCTGAGCAAACAGAGAGCAGAGAGGTCAGTACCCAATACTAGTAGGACCCACGGGCGAACAGATCATCATATTTACCCAGTTATGATGGTGAATGCGAGAACTGCAGCTTGTAGTTGTGTGTCACGGCACCCCCGGTGGGGTACTCGACATTGCACAGTTCAGGCCTGATGTACCCGCCAACGCGGCCGTTCCATTGGCACTCGTTCAGGATCGACTGCAGATACCCGCCGCAGACAACTCCTTCCGCGATGCGCGAGCCGACCTGGCCGCAGACGTCGATCTTGCACGTCCTGAACTGCGTCACCGTGTTGCAATGTGAGGGGCCGAAGGCATTGTTCTGTTCGCAATGGGTGGCCATGTTCTTGATCGCTTGGACGCAGTCAGAAACCAGCGGGCTCGCGCCGGACACCTCGCATACGGGGCGTGTTTTGTCGTGATGGTTGCAGGCTGAGGGCGTGAATTGGGTCTAGTGAAGATTGAACGAGTGTAGGTGGGGGCGTACCTCTAGCGCCGAGCGTAGCAGCACCCTGGACTGAGGCAGCACAAGCGAGTGCGACGGTGCTGAGGATGGCAAGCTTGGATGACATTGTCATTGGTGAAGTCGAGCTGCATTTGAAGTACATAACTGTCAATCACTCGGATGGAGAAGTCGCTGTGGCAGCGAGTGTTGCAGGACTCACCAAAGGCGATTAAAAGATGCGTAGGAGAGCTTGTGTTGGTGGCTAGCAAATGCGGGGCGGGGCGGGGCTGTCTTATACGACTTCGAGGACATGCCGGCATGAGTGTCCTGGCAAGCTGTGTTCTATTCATAGCCAGGATGACGATGAGGCCCTACTGGAGTCAGGAGGAACTCGAGCGGTTTCAGCCTGGAACAGGAGGGAACAGGCTGCCGTTAGCAGCCGTTAGCATGTAGAGTCTAGGCTCGTACCCAGCCTGTTCGGTGATGACTTTTCAAACTCCGTTGTGAGGATCACAGTACAGGCTGGGCCGATCGGTCGCCCTTTAGTCGGGGAGGCACCGTGTGAATTCGTACTTTGGAGTTTCTCTCAGAGCGAGAGTCCGAAAGCTGCTAAGTACCCGTCCATGTAGAGCAGTTTTGTATATACTATGCGGCGTCAGGAGAGAGCACAATGAAGTTAGCACTCACCCAAAAAATCTCAGCCAGCCATATCAGAAACTGAATGATACAAGGGTCGAAAACTGACGGTCGAGCCAGTTGCCTACTAGTGGGACATGAGCTATACTGTTAGTAAGTGTAGCAGCGTCCTATGGCCTCAAAAATAGGTATACAAGCTACTGACTACTATCAGACTGCATAAAACCCCTTCTACCCCATGCTGAGTGGCAAGAGAGCATTCAACAATGCATTCAAAGCTACCCTTGGGCGAGCTTGAGAGCGCCTAGTATACAACTTAGCGCCCCTTAGCCGCCTGTGTGCATATGCACCCAACGGACGCACATTCAACGTATATTACAGTGAGTCGTATCCTTTTCACCAGACAAAAAAAATATAGTACCATTGACAGGGTGCAAGAACCCATCGCTTAAATTTTATGGGCAGAAGGGTATACAGAAATACGTGCTACCTTCGTAAAAGCACCAAGAGACTTGCACAGATTCTGCTAAGGACGAATTCACACGGTGCCTCCCCGACTAAAGGGCGACCGATCTGCCCAGTCGGTATGGCGAGCTACCCCCCGTTCAAACTCCGCTCGCCTACCGACTGGGTACGAGTCTATGTAGAGTCTCCCAACCTCTCCCACCACGAGAAAATGCTCGTACCTGCTCGTACATGATCTGAATCGATCAGCCGGGTCCCGGATAAGTAACCTTCATGAGAGGCCGAGAGGAACCCGTGGCCCGAGTAAGTGAGACACGGCGGGATACAGTAGAATGCAGTGACTTGCAGTCTGATGCAGTAGACAAGCCTGGAAATGACGTTACTACGATGGACATACAAGGTTCTCCCTCGCGCGCCTCTTTCAGTACGAAGGAGGAGGAAGGGAGCGTAATACTAACAGATTTTGGATCATGGATGAGTTCCTGAACGGTTCTCGCGGATGAAGAGAGAGGCGCGCTCGGGAGAGTTCTGGAGGCAGCGCGCTTACCGTCCGCCTCCAGAACGTCGTGTGGCAGCCTGCGGGAGCGGACCTGATTCTGAGCGGATACGGATGCGTAGGCTCGTACCCAGCCTGTTCGGTGATGACTTTTCAAACTCCGTTGTGAGGATCACAGTACAGGCTGGGCCGATCGGTCGCCCTTTAGTCGGGGAGGCACCGTGTGAATTCGTACTTTGGAGTTTCTCTCAGAGCGAGAGTCCGAAAGCTGCTAAGTACCCGTCCATGTAGAGCAGTTTTGTATATACTATGCGGCGTCAGGAGAGAGCACAATGAAGTTAGCACTCACCCAAAAAATCTCAGCCAGCCATATCAGAAACTGAATGATACAAGGGTCGAAAACTGACGGTCGAGCCAGTTGCCTACTAGTGGGACATGAGCTATACTGTTAGTAAGTGTAGCAGCGTCCTATGGCCTCAAAAATAGGTATACAAGCTACTGACTACTATCAGACTGCATAAAACCCCTTCTACCCCATGCTGAGTGGCAAGAGAGCATTCAACAATGCATTCAAAGCTACCCTTGGGCGAGCTTGAGAGCGCCTAGTATACAACTTAGCGCCCCTTAGCCGCCTGTGTGCATATGCACCCAACGGACGCACATTCAACGTATATTACAGTGAGTCGTATCCTTTTCACCAGACAAAAAAAATATAGTACCATTGACAGGGTGCAAGAACCCATCGCTTAAATTTTATGGGCAGAAGGGTATACAGAAATACGTGCTACCTTCGTAAAAGCACCAAGAGACTTGCACAGATTCTGCTAAGGACGAATTCACACGGTGCCTCCCCGACTAAAGGGCGACCGATCTGCCCAGTCGGTATGGCGAGCTACCCCCCGTTCAAACTCCGCTCGCCTACCGACTGGGTACGAGTCTAACGGATGCGTGTCAAGCACAAGTGGCAGGTGGAGAGGGAGAGTCTGAGACGCGGAAGTAGGCGGAAGTATGTAAGTATCATATACGCCGCAGATCAATACTGAGTACTGATGAGGCTGGCACACCATCACTGGAGATGTTCGTACATTTCCCTTGCCTACCTGTTATAGCTAAATTTGCTGTAAGCCCAACGAAAATGTTGTATGCATGAACGGTACATAGTTTAGATGCTACACGGGGTTATATCACTAGTCACAAATCGATACAAGATGTAGAGTCCTGGGGTCAGGGAGTGCACTGTCGACTAGCTATGGGGCGAGATGTATATGTGACCTGAAGAAGCCGTCGGTTTGGTTTTCGTGTGCAGCTGCAAGGCTGATCTGAGCGAAAGGGAACATCGAGTCAGTACCCAATACTAGTAGGACCCACGGGCGAACAGATCATCATACTTACCCAGTTATGGTTCTGAATGCGAGAACTGCAGCTTGTAGTTGAAGTTAGAGGGCCGGGAGGGGAAGCTGACATTGCATAGTTCAGGCTTGATGTACCCGCCAACGCGGCCGTCGTGGTGGCACTCGTTCAGAAGCGTCTGCAAATACCCGCGGCAGTTGGCCCCCTCCGCCATCCGCGCGTTGTACTGGCCGCAGACGTCGATCTTGCACGTCCCGACTTGCACCTGCGTCTGGCAATGTGACTTGTTGGGATTTCTCTGCTCGCAGTGGGTGGCCATCTGCTTCATCGCTTTGACGCAGTCAGAAAACAGCGGGCTGCCGCCGGACGTCTCGCATACTGCGTGTGTTGCGTCGTGATGGTCGCAGGCTAGAGCGTAAATTATGTCTAGTGGATATTGAACGACTCGGAGCGTAGTGGGAAGCGTACCTCTCGCGACAAGGGTAGAATTGCCCCCGTTGACGATCGACGCACCCTGGACTGCGGCAGCACAAGCGAGTGCGACGGTGCTGAGGATGGCAAGCTTAGACGACATAGTGATGACTGATAGTCGAGCTAAAAAAATTGAAGCAACTGTCAATGATGGAGAAGTCGCTGTCGAGCGAGTGTTGCAAGACTCACCAAAGGCAGTTAGAGGATTTTGTATAGGAGACTAAGTTGGTTGCTAGCGAATGGGGGGGGCGGTGACCTGGTGTTTTATACCCCTCAAGGACGTGCCGGCATGGTTTCAGCCTTGAAAGTTTCAACAAGCTGCAGTTAGCAGGTACGAATCTCCATTGCAAGTCGATAATCACTGCACATACATAACCTGAATCAATCACCCAGGTCCCGGATAGCCTTCAGGAGAGGACCCCATGAGTTCGTCGCAGATCCCTCTCACGAGACTAGAGGACTCCATTGCTAAGGTAAGGATGAAACACGGTCAATACATATACTTAGTAGACGAGTCTCAAATTGACGTACAAGGGGATTCCAATGTCCCAACGTGAGCGAGCGGCCCATACGGATGTCTACGGATGCGTGTCGGGTACAAGTGGCAGTGGAGGAGCCTGAGGAGGAATTGAATTTAAGCGCACACCAAGTCTACAAGTAAGTCCCTAGTCTACCGTATATAGCAGTGGAGATGGATAATCTGAGACGCGTATGTAAGTATACGGAGATGTCCTGTCGTCCTGATGATGCTGGCCCAAGATCACAGGGAGGAGACTTTCGGAGAACGCGAGAGGGGATGGAAGGTACTTTTTCCTTGCAATTGCCAAACAGCTAAGTTGCAATTTCGATGCTACTTGGGGTCACTATTCAGGAAGTTGAAGATCGACGCCTGGTGATTATCACTAGTCACAAATCCATATGAATGTAGAGTCCTGGGGTCTGGGAGTGCACTGTCGTCTAGCTGGTATGGGGCGAGATGTATATGTAAATTGAAGAGGCCGTCCGGTCCAGTTTGGATATCGTGTGCAGCTGCAAAAATGCTGATCTGAACAAGGGAGCAGTGAGTCAGTGCCCGATAGAACCCACGGGCGAACAGATCATCATAATTGCCATTATGAATGCGAGAGCTGGAGCCTGTAGGTGTGATCTGGGGCAAAGTCGGGCCACTTGACATTGCAATATAGAGGCCGGATGTACCCGCCAACGCGGCTGTCGTGCTGGCACTCGTTCAGGATCGTTTGCAGATACCCGCCGCAGTTGACCCCGTCCGCAATCTGCGCGTTGACCTGGCCGCAGACGTCGATCTTGCACGTCCCGACTTTCACCTGTGTCTGGCAATGTGACTTCCTGTCGTTGCTCTGTTCGCAGCGGGTGGCCAGCTGCTTGATCACTTTGACGCAGTCAGAAACCAGCGGGCCGCCGCCGGACGTCTCGCATATTGAGCGTGTCGCGTCGTGCTGGTGGCAAGCTAGGGGCGCAGTCCAGTGGAGAATTGGACGAATGTAGTGGGGAAGCGTACCTCTCGCGACGAGCGTAGAGTTTCCCCCGTTTACTATCGACGCACCCTGGACTACGGCGGCACAAGCGAGTGCGACGGTGCTGATGATGGCAAGCTTGGATGACATTGTCAATGGTGATGATCGATAGTCGAGCTGTAGATGAAGTGACTATGAATAAAGAAGTCGCTGTCAAGCGAGTGTTGCAAGACTCACCAAAGGCAGCTGGAGGACGTTGTGTAGGAGAGTTTGTTGTCGCGAGCAAATGGGGGCGGGGTGGGCTTGTTTTATACGAAGACGAGGACATGTCGTCATGACTTCTACAAGCCATAATACCCGGGACTGAAATCTGGGAGGACTTCGGACAATTTCAGTCTGCCTGAACATCAAGAACGCCCCGCTCCACGCAAGTTTGCGCACAAGTCGCTCACCGGCTTGACATAACTGTCTGTCTGTACGTTATACTGATGTTCAATGCGATAGCGACCTACTTACACTGTGAACAAGTTGTTATTGGCAAGTAGAGCCTCCCAGCGAGCCATGATTACTGCTCGTGCCTAATCAAACAGCCCAGTCCCGGATAGCCCTCATGAGAGGACCCCATCGCTAGAGTAGGTATGAAACACTATCAATACATCTGGTAAACAAGAGAATGACGTACAAGTGGGGAAATGCCAAGGTCCCAACGTGAGCGAGGCCTGCGGGAGCGGACACCGATGCGTGTCGGGTACAAGCTATAGCAGTAGAGAGTGAGATGCGTACGAAGAAAGGTACCAAGTTCACAAAGCATTGAAGGTTAAACTTCAGGCCTAAGGAGCGAAGATATATACCTCGAGGAGAGAGAATCCAGTGGCGGCCTCTTGTACACTTAGACTGTTAGCATTCAATCGGAATCATCCGCTATCTCCGAGTCGGACTCCAGCAATCGCGACTGCACGTAGTCTCGGTCATGACGTTGCGAATAACAAGTGGTATGCATTGAGCGGCACAAGACACAGACGAGACGCCGTATTGAACTTTGCTGAAGTGACATACCACCAGATACTTCGCTTTTCGTCATCCCACTCAAGGCTTGAAAGCTTGAAGCTTGAGCTTGAGAGATGATCAACGGTGGCAGGCAGAGATTCGTGCAATCATGATGCACATTTCGGAGTGATGAGACTGCAGACGAACCACAAGGGCAAAGACATGAAGAAGGCCAGCTCACGGTGAGGTGAGCGCAGGACGGGGATCGGAATGGGGTCTCTAGCGCCTGTTAAACATTCTTGCACGTGGGAGCACGGTCACGTGATCGGACGCGTCCCCGCCGGCGTTTGTGGCTGTTGAAGCCCTCCTTGTGACCGTACCATCCTGCATCACATCCACAACCTACCACCCTTCCTCATCCTCAAGACTTCAAGATGCCACCAGCAAAGGCACGTCAACCTGCAGGACGCACAACCAAGGCCACCTCGTCGTCCAGGTCCAAGACTGCACCTATCTCTCCCGACGATTTGGCAGACAAACTAGCTACCAAGCTCACCATATCCGACTCCAAGGGTAAAACCAAGGCCCTCGAGCTCACTCCAGAAGCACGTAGAGCCAATGCTATGCGCTCCGTGAATGCGGCCTCCAAGACACTTTCTACCATACTCGACTCCGGCTGGAAGGCCTCAGAAGCCAAGTCCACTGATCGTACGACCGCTGCGTTGGTCACCAAACATGCCGCGGCTGCCCGCAAGGATTTGAACACTCTTCGTAACTCTAGTCCCGGGGAGGTGGATGTGGAGCGTGCTGCATCGAGCATAGTGGGGAAGCTCGCCGGCTTAGAGATGGTGCGTCTTCTAGTCCTCGCCCCACTTCACCTCTCACCCCCGCTTAGTACAACGCGGCTCTCGGCATCCTTCAAGACATGCATACTCCTCTCATTGCACTTTATCATCCCGATCCACCTGTGCTTTCTGGGTCGTCCCTACTACAACTACTCGCTCTGGCTCTGCATGACGGCGCGATCTCAGACCTCCATCTAAATCTCATCTCCACCTACTTCTTGCACTCCATCCTCGTTATTACACAGACAACGAGCGACATACCTGCTCTGGCCGCCGCTTTGCACGATCATGATAGCCCAACGCTGTTAACCTGGTCACAAGTGCTTGCCCGTCTACCTGACCAGCAGCAAGATCACATCTACACACGAACCTATACCATCACATCTCGTCTTGCATCGACCAGCAATCACCCTACGTCTGCATATGCACTACGTATCTACTCCCTGCTTTGTCTTGCACATACACGACCGTCCGTTGTCGCCGCGAACACTTTCTGGGAACAAGCCGTTAAGTTCACTGCAGTATATGCTAACTCAGACTCCGCGGCTCCTCGAGAAGGCGCACAGTCTGTATGTGAATCGCTCGCACGTCTCGTCGCATGCGCGGAGAAGAGGCCGGACCGGGCGGAGTTCCTAGCTGGAACGGCTTTCGCTCGCTTCTGCGAGTACTGGAGTAGATTCGCAAAACAAGTAAGCTATCCGGGTCCAGAATCCCGAGTTGTTACTCACATCCGCACTAAGGCTAGCGACATGCGAACCCTCGAGCATATCGGGCGGTTGAACCATACCTGCGGCGGTGACGCCCGGCCACCAGAAGAGCGGGCTGTGATCGAAACGTCTACTATATGTACTGCCCTCGCACATGCACTCGCTGTGTTCGAGCAATGGTCAGGTAAGAGCGTGAGTCTTGTCGGTGTTGGGGAATATGCGCTCATCACAAATACTGTAGAGTATGTTGAAGACTTCGCTACCAAACTACAAGAAGCGTCGGGTGTGATCAGACGATGTGGACCCTCGCTTGTCCAGAGTGGCTCTGACCATGATAGAGTGAAGAGGGGACTTGAGCGTCTTCGCCGCGCGACAACAAGGATCATCGAACCCTCCCAGAGCTCGGACGTCAATGTCCCTTCCGAAGTGAAGGCATGTGCGAAGACCATATTGGAACGTATTGTGGACATACTCTGCGAAACAATCACACAGGTATGGTCAATCTAGTTTGTGAGTTATATATAATCTCATCTATTGCTTAGCACGGCACTTCGACATCAAGCACTGTCACTCCTGCGCTGGAAGGTCTCTTCACGCTTTCGCGCACATCTTTTGTTCTCAACAACCCGGACACGTACGCGGCAGCGCACGCGCATCTTACACGCGCCGCAAAACTCGTGTCTTCGATCTCAACCCCGCCCCAGCAGCCTTCAGCGTCGTCGACAAACTACACGCGCTGTATTGCAAGTGTGTACCACAACATCGCTGCCCAGCTTCACCAGAATGGCCGGTACGACCATACAATCCGATTTCTCGATCAGGGCTGTCGACTCAGCCAGCGCGCACTTGATATGCACCGTGCCGCGAGGACTGGGACAGACGGTATGGATGTGGATGGCGAGACCAGGGGCAAGGAAGACGCCTGGAGGACGCTCGAGGACCAGCTATACAGACGCTGGGAGTTGTTGGGTGTGTGCCATGCCAAGACGGGTGACCGCAAGGTGCGTGCGTGCGTGTCACCGCCCCTCCAAACGTTAACCTATTGGCCAGCTTGCGCATCAAGCCTTCCTCGACGGTGTCAGGGCCTTCCCCTTCACGCAGCAATCTTTCGTCGAGCTCGCCCGCACAACACCGCCAACCCTCCTATTCGACGGTGCACCCGCACTCAGACAGCTTGGTGCGCTCGTCGACCGCGTCACATACATCGGGGCATGCGAATTGTTTCAGACACCCAGCGATGTGTCCGCGCTGTCTTGGTTCCCTGCTGCGGGCGAGGAGCTCGACCAAAGTGGCAAGTGCATCGTCGGCGCGCTGCTTGAGAGGCAGATCACGAGCCTGGAGGAAAGCAGGTGGAAACAAGGGATCAAAGAAGTGCTCGCAGCGCTGATCGACGACGCTCTACTCGTCTACGATCCGGAAGAGCGGCCTCTCAGATATGTGCGGGTACTGCTGAAGAAGATGGAGGTCGCGTACCACACCGAACAGGGTGAAATCAAGGGCGTGAGCGACGAAGTGCAAGCCCTACTCTCTCGGCAGGTATGTGCACATGCGTGGGCTTGATGGAAGTTGTATGTGCTGACGCACTACACAGAACTATGGCTTGGACACACCCCTTGCGAAATTCTGCCCCGAATTCCTCGCGACCCTTCATTTGTGGCTTGCCATCCATGCGCACCGCACGCGCGACCCGGCGCACTCTGCGACCATCATTGCACATGCAGAGGAGGCGTGTAAGACTGTTCGGGCCATGGTCCCCGTTACCACTCCGAGACTGTCGTACGGCCTCGGGCGGCCTCCGAAAGACCGACTCGAGGCCGCCGAGCCCGTAAAGAGGACTACTAGGAGCGCTAAAGCTGCTCCGAAGGCGAGGACGGCGACAATACGGGTCAAAGCTCCTCCCGTTACTCCGAGGAAGCGTAGAGGTGTGTGTACGCCATGGTCAACGGAAGCTAAACTAAACTGAACATGCAGCATTGGACCCTATGTCTCTCAACACTGCGGCCGCCCCTACCACACCTCCGAAGCCCACTTCAGGCGCAGGGGCGCAGGGCAAGATGGAGTTTGACGACTTTGCTAAGCTCATTCAGCTTATACGTGGGTTCCTCGCTGCTGTGTACTGCGGTCGCCTATGCCACTTTCTCATCACCTCTACAGGTATGGTGTCGCATTTGATCGGACTCGTCGGACACGTCCTTGTGCGGGTCCAGCTGCTAAATGCGGCACGACGGCTGACTGAGCGACATCTCGGAGTCACATCTGAAGGTACGTACGCGTGCTGTGCGTGCCCAGTTCTGCGGAATAGCTGACTATTGCGCCAGTGTATGTGTCGCTCACCATTGACACCGCGCACGAACACGTGAAACTCGGACGCGCTGAGAAAGCCGTGTCTGTCCTAGCGCATGTTCTGCCTGCGATCCGAAACGCCTCTCTCCCTCAGGAATTAGTCATCACGTTTTTGTTGAGATATTCAGAAGCGTTGGCCGCTAGTGGCGAAGTACTCAAAGCGTACGATAAGTCTCTCGCAGCAAGCAGAATATGCCGCTTATGATCTGTGATCGTACAGGTCGATGACATATTGTGACGCTGTCGCAGCGGCGTCGGACTTCGTCTCCGAGGAAAAGGGATTACCGACTAACCAGAAAATACGGGTGCGGGCCGCCCTTCTCGAGCGTGCTGCCCAAGCTGCGCTGTCATATGCAGCGATTCAGGACGCGAGAGTAGGTTTCTAGCTCCCGGCCCATCTAGTGTTACGCTAACGTGGATATCCATAGGATGATCCAACTTCCTCAATCGAAGGCCTTCTGCAGGCGCTCCGGCTATGGAACCGTGCGATAGACACGATATCCCGCTTACAACCGGCTGCCCCAAAGCCACCCGCAGATGACAACCCGTTCGAGGCCCCACCGACACAAGCAGCTAACTCCAAAGCCGCGATCCAGGAAACACGGGTCCTCTCGCCCCGAGCCTCCCGCTCTCAGGTTCTCCTCGACTCGGCTGGCTGGCGGCTCGCCGAAGGCCTCCTCTCGACCCTCCTCTCGCTCTCGCAGGCATACGCCGCGCGCGGGTCCGCGCGCGAGGCCGAGTTCTTCGCGCATCAGACCAAGGACCTCGCGCAAGCACTGCACGCCCCGGTCATGATCAGCCGCGCGCTCGCGCAGCAAGGCGAGCTCCAGATCCAGCTCGGGCAGCTACAGGACGGCCATGCGTCGCTTGTTGCGGCGGCGGAACTCGTGATGCACCTCAAGGGCCCCGACGCGGCCGAGGTGAGGCGGCTGATGGGGCGCTACAGCCAGCTGAGCGCGGATTCGAAGGGTGCCAAAGACTTGTTTGATGAGGCGGCGGGCCTATTAGACGAGCTAGGGAGCGTGTTCGCGAGTCTCGAAGGCGGGAGCCCGTGAGTTAGGTCAAGGTCTTCGTTGAACATAGCTAATACGTGTGCTTCCAGCGGAAGGAAGTCGTTGGGCATGTCGCCGAGGTCGCTCAACTCGCAAATGTCCGAGAGCGTCCTTGCGCCGACGCTGCTTGCGCGGGTCCTTAGGCATCAAAGTGAGGCTCCCGCTTGTTCTATCGTTGTGTGTGCTCAGATGTTGTCCTCCCAGTCTCCCTATTACACGAAGTCGGCGAGGAGTACACAACCCTACTGGAGCGTTTTGCTAAGCTGCGACTGAATGCGGATGCGAAGGTATAACCTTTTTCATACGCTTAGGCTCGGCACATTGACAGACTTTTCCTCAGGCAGAGGAAACTGCGCTTCGCGCAAAACTCACCTTGGACGAGGTGTACTCGCGCTTCCGTGCCGATATGTTCCTCAGCTCACTCGCGGAATCTGGTGAATAGGTCTCGCTCGCTCGCCCAGGCGCGTAACTAACAAGCAGCGTAGCAATGACAATCCCAATGGGGATGTCTGGAGAAATTGTGCCTACGTCGGCGTCGCAGGATATGCTAGAGACTCTTGCGACCGCGGAGAAACTGTTCTGGGAGCACATGGGGCACATCGCACGCCGTGGACATGTCTCCTCTGTCCGCGAGGCAGCTGTCTGCCTTGCGCTCATCAGGACCTTCCGCACAAGCTTAGGACGTGGAGACAAGTTCACTCCAGTGCTCGCTGCGCAGTTACTTGGTGAGTCGATACATTCATCCGACTGATTTACTCCTCACTCGCACTCAACGGTAGATGCCTCGACCGTGACCACTTTGCGTCGTGAGATGCTTGAAGTCATTCGTCACAAGTTCCTCAACATGAATGCTACAGACGACCTACAATGGCCACTGATCACTCCTAATGGATCCCCTCTCCCGCCGTCATCGAGACCAAAGCCAGTCACCCGCTACAGTAATTCCTTGTTGTCTGATGATGAGGAGCCGATGGACGACGTCGACCTGAAGGCCTACTGGGATGCGGTCAGGAAACGCTACGAGGCGCAATGCTTCGACACCCAGAAGATGTCGATCAGCCAAGCGGATTCCCTTCCTCCGCACTGGATAGTTGTCAATGTCAGTGTCACAGAGGACAGGCACACGATGTTCGTGACGCGGCAACGGGCTGGCAAGAAGCCCCTCATCTTCTGCCTGCCCTTGAAGGGCCGGCGAGAAGGGCAGGAGGACGAGCACCTGACGTACGAAGATGCTATCCTGGAGCTGCAAGAAATCATCCGGTTGAGCGATGAAGGCACTCGACAGGCGGCAGACGTCAAGAAAGACGACAAAGTTGCTCGGGTGGCATGGTGGAAAACGAGAACGGAGCTTGATACCCGACTGCGCGAGCTGCTGGCGGACATGGAGTTCTGCTGGCTGGGAGCGTTCAAGGTAAGCTAAGTTGCTTCTGATGCAATATCAACATAGCTAAATTCGATGATTCCAGACAATCTTTACGCCTTCCCAAGACCTGCCTGCGGACGATCTCGCTGCTTTACGAGCACGTTTGGATTCAGTGTTCCAGGGCAGTCTTGTCTTCCAGGACAAGAAGCCCAAGATGCGCGTAGGGCTCGACGAGGGTTTGCTCGAGTGCTTCTCGACGTTGTCGCCGTCATGTCGCGACGAGGAGCTAGAAGACCTCGTCTACTTCGTCCTCGACCTCTACCAGTTCCACGGGATCCCCGTTGCCATCTCAGAAGTCGACGTGGATCAGGTTGTCGTCGAGCTCCGCAACACGCTCGAAGAGCACGCCGCGCGGGTCAAGGGCCATGTGCCGCAGGACGACGACAGCCACATCTTCCTCGTCCTCGACAAGAACGTCCAGGGTATCCCGTGGGAGTCCATCCCGGTCCTCAGGGGACAGAGCGTGAGCCGGATACCGAGCATGGACTTCCTCCTCGACCGGCTCGAGTTCTCGCACTGGCGGAAATGGGAGGATGGGAGGCCCCAGGAGGGCCTGGTCGACCAAGCTGCCGTCGATCCGCGCAAGACATACTACGTGCTCAACCCGAGTGGGGACTTGAAGGGCACCGAAGGCCGCTTCGCGGACTGGCTGAAGGGGATGAAGGGCGTCGGCTGGGACGGCGTCGTCGGCCGCGCGCCGAGCGAGCAGCAGCTCCTCGATGCTCTGACGAACCGCGATCTAGTCATGTGAGTGTATCCCGATGACATTTTGGAGCCCGTCGCTGACAAGCGTGGATGGATGCAGCTACTTTGGACACGGTGGTGCAGAGCAATACGTCCGCTCGCACAAGATCCGCCATTTGCCGCGATGTGCTGCGACGATGCTCTGGGGTTGTTCCTCGGGCGCCCTCAAGTACATGGGCGAGTTCGACAGAACAGGGACGCCGTATCACTACATGGTGGCTGGCTGGTGAGTTCCCTCGTCCGCGAGGTTTGGAGTTGCAACTGATACAATGCGCTGCAGCCCGACGCTCATCGCGAACCTGTGGGACGTGACCGACCGCGACACGGACAAGTTTTCGCAGTCCGTGTTCGACGATCTCCATCTCACTGCGGACGCGGTCAAGCGGTGGCGGCCTGACGCGGACGGCACTGATAGGACTTCGGTCGTCAAGGCGGTCGCGCGCGCGAGGGAGACCTGCAAGCTGAAATACCTGACTGGGGCGGCCCCGGTCGTGTATGGGATACCCTTCTATTTGTGATATCTGTATGAGAGGCGCGTATGCGTATGTCAAGACGATCTAGAGGCATTTGGGGGGGAGCTGTATAGACGTTCTTTCAACACTCTCATGAATTAAACCGAGGACGCAGCGACAGCCAACACCAGTGCGGAGTAAAGATACCGAGTGGCTGGTCTCGTACCCAGACGTTGAGTAGAAAGCCCGCCCGCGGCTACTCACGAGTGGCAAGCAGTCGGGCTCCATCGGAGTGAGCGAGTGTTGCGTCCCGTTTTGGTCGTTTGTTTGGCAAGAGCTTGTGATCCAAACAACCACATGATAACACGCGCTTAACAAGAGTGTTGGCGTATTGACTCGTTCAGGGTCGAGTGGAGCAAGATATAAGTATACAGGATGTGCTTCGCCAATGTGGTCGACCGACTACATAGTAGTCCCTCGACTACACCTCCCGTGCTGCCCGCCTGCTGAACCAATTTTGGAGATACTTGAGCTTGTATCTCTGGCAGCCCAAGGCTTCCATATCTCGGTGAAGCTCCCGGATCGATTCTGCAGTCGGCGTGCCGAAGACTTCAAAGTAGTCTGTGTCCTATCAATACTGATGGTACTGCGGGAGATGCACCGGGGCTGGGACGTACGTTCTCGGAGCCGACGCGCCTTGTGAGGGAGTGTCTGACGACGGCGCCATGAGTCGGGCGTCTGTTTTCGCATGACCGGTTGCAGGGGATGTTGATGAACCCTCAAGCATTGGTGTCCACTCCCCGAGTCCTTCTTATCGGATTTACAACAGAGTTTGACCGGGGTATTCAAGCTCTGTCCCTTGGAGATCTGTTCGGACTACATCTGAGCAAGCAGTAGTTCTGCCACTTCTGTATTGAAGAGGACTTCTAAAAATCTGCTTTCTATGACGGGCAGCACCGGACAAAAACATTTTATTGCCTAGATTTCATGTTCAGATATGCAATTTCAAGTCCAGCAACTGGAATTTAGTCTCCGACTCCCAGACTTGATTATACTATTCATGTTGCTTTGCAAGCTTGATCTTTGCTCGTGTACATCACTTGCAAGCTTGGTTTGTACCCTAATGTATGACGGGCAGCACCGGACTCAGTCGCGAGAATTCGAGTTCTATGCAGGTCTTTTTAGGTTCAATTCCAGCAAATGCTTATTCGGACCAAGAGTGTTGGTTCGGTTCGTTGTTATTCAAGTTAAACTTGAGATTAAAGTTTGATCTCAGTTCAAGTTCAAGTTCAATTTAAAAATCCAAGTTCAAGTTCAGTTTAAAACTCAAGTTCAATTTAATCTACTCAAGTTGAACTTGGTGCGGATCACGCCGAGCCGGCGTCTGCCACAGGCGGACCGAGCCGGTGGGCCCAGGGACGGAGTCCGAGCCTCCGAGGTGACCGAGCCTCCTCAATGTCCTCATACCTCCACTGTTTACTACTACAATTTTATCTAAAACTCGGTGTTATGTACACTGGGCTAGTTTATTTATCCAGAAGCTTAAATAGAGGCATAAAGATTAGTACTTACTACTTAATGTGACCCCTCGGTTTCTAGATCTAGTTACTAGCTTTGGGATCATCAGTCTACGAGGTATACATATGCATACATGCTTAGACAGTCACTAGTCCTCATTGTGCCGTCACATTGAAGTCGTCAGTGCGCAGACAGCTACATGTACGTGCTTTCATGGGGTCTATGTGGAGAGCAGTCCCTGGATGATAGCGGCATGTTGGGACTTGAGAGCGGAAGACCCAGTGGTACTAGTAAGTAGTACCTACTAGTAATCATGCCAAGTTGTCGTGTGCCATGTACTAGTAGTAGCAGTAAATGTGCTGGGTTCTGCATGGACAGGGTTGCCTGGGCCAGCCACACCTACATAGTATCTCCAGGGTGCGGGTACAGCTGAGTCGTTGTGGCCTGAACATTGCACTGGCATGCACTGTGCTGATCAGCTCATGATGATGATTCTGAACAGATGAAGTTAGTGTACTGCGGCCCTTTGAAGACAGCGGCCCGCTCGGAGCTTACGGTACTACTCTGACTCCATGTTCAGACATCGGGGGGGAGTACACTGGCTGTAGTATGTGGATAAAAGCTCTACCTACTACTAGTCGTGATTGTCAAGTGCGGGCGGGAGCGGGAGGTAAGTGAGGCCGGAGGCTGCAGTGGCACTGCCGCGTTCGGAGAGACAAGACTCGGACGGTCACCCGGCGGTAGTACCAGTGGTGGACCAACTAGTACGTACCTTGACATACTAAGTATAATCGAGACACTCAGTCTGTGTATGCAGAACTATAGTATATTGATGTAGTACCTATAATCGAGACACTACAAGATGGGTAAGTATCAGATACAGACGAGTAAGAAAGGTAGCTCACCTCAGTCTGTGTATGCAGAACTGAGGTGACGGGACGTGCGGCAGCGATACTTAAACGTATCGTAACAAGACTAATCGTGAACAAAAGAAACCGTCAATACTAAGGCACTTATAAGAAACTTGAGACCTTTAATTGTAAGTAGACAAGACGCGCAGCCGTCGCGTCTTGTACGCGCAAGGACCTGACGCGCGCGCGAGGACCGCGCGGGTTGCTCAATCCGCAACACTCCCCCTCAAACCGGAGCGAGTCCGAGCGCGGTCGCGAAATGCTTGACCTTGACGGATGGGAGCGCCTTCGTGAGGGTGTCGGCAGTCTGGTCGTTGGTGGGGCAGTAGATGAGTCGAATCGAGCCAGCCTCGATGACATACCGGATGTAATGATACCGGATGTCGATATGCTTGGTGCGTGCGTGATACGAGCCGTCCTCGGTGAGCGCAATCGCTGACTTGCTGTCGGAATAGAGTGGGGTAGGCTCAGTGAGAGGGCGGAAGACCTCTCCAATGAGACGGCGAAGCCAAATGGCTTCTTTGGCAGCGTGGGTGGCGGCGACGTACTCCGACTCGGCGGTAGACAAGGTGACCAACTCCTGCTTCTTGGAAGACCAGGAGACGGCGCCGCCGTCAACCAGGAAGACGTACCCGGTGATCGCGCGCCGGTGCTCTTGAGTTGCGCCGTCTGCGTCGACAAAGCCTTGGAGTCCGCGCTGCTCGCCTCCATACGTGAGTGCGAGGTTCTTGGTGCCAAGCAGGTACCGGAAGACGCGCTTCAGCGCCTCCCAGTGTGGCCATCCGGGGTTCTGCGCGTACTGCGCGAGGGTTGAGACCGCGAACGCGATGTCCGGTCGAGTTCCCATCGCGGCGTACATGAGTGAGCCGAGAGCCTCCTTGTAGGGGACGCGCCGCATGCGCGCGACGTCCGTAGTGCTCTCCGGGCACTGGCTCTTCGTGAGCTGGATGTTCGGGTCCATGGGAGTCGAGCACGGCTTGAGGTCGTCGAAATTGAAGCGCGTGATGATCGCGTCGATGTACGAGTGCTGCGAGAGGGAGAGGGAACGGTTCTCGCGGTCGCGCGAGACTTTGATGCCAAGTATCCAGGTGATTGGGCCGAGGTCGGTCAGCCTGTACCTCGCGCCGATCTCCTGCTTGTAGCGCGTGAGAAGCCGCTTTGAACTGCCTGTGATGAGACAATCGTCGACGTGTATGGCTAGGATGACAATATGAAAATTGTCGCGCTTGAAGAACACTCCGTAGTCCGCCTCCGCGCGCTGGAAACCGAGGTCAGCGAGTGCAGCGCATAGGGTCTCGTACCATTTGCGCCCGCCCTGCTTCAATCCGTAAAGCGCCTTCTTGAGCTTCAAGACGAAGCGCTTGCGGTCCGCGAGGTCGTGATCCGGCGGCTGTTCGAGGTAGACTTCCTCGTCGAGGGTCGAGTTCAGGTACGCGGAGTTGAAGTCGAATGATTCCGCGGGCCAGTCGTTACGTGCTGCAATGGCTAGGATCAGTCGGAAAGATGCGAGCTTTGCAACCGGTGCAAAAGTCTCGTAATAATCGACCCCGTGTATCTGAGTGAAGCCGCGCGCGACCAATCGCGCCTTGTACTTGTCGATTTCGCCCGCCGCGTTCTTCTTGATGCGCAGGACCCATTTGCAGCCTACGACGTTCCCGGTTTGAGGCCGCTCCACGACCTCCCAGGTCCCGTTCTCCTGCAGGCTCCGGATCTCCGCCTCGACAGCCTCCTTCCATTTCGGCCAGTCCGGTCTCTTCTTCGCCTCCTCGAACGTTGGTTCGAGACACTCTGCCTCGCCCATGACCGCGGCCATCGCGACATCTTCTTCGTCAACTCGCGCGCTCGCGAATGCCATCGCGGCGACGTCTTCTTCATCCGCTACCTCCTCCACAGTCGCGCGAAGCTTCGAGCCAGCTTGGACGCCTTTCGGCAAGACCGGGCCGCCCGCCTTGCCTGTTGTACTGCCCTCCCCGCTTCTCAACCTGCGCACGTAGTCCGATTCCTTACGGACTCGTTGCGATCTCCGCGGTTCCTGTTCAAATCCATCACCCAGAACATCGGGTGCGGGCGGTGTGGTTGTGTCGGAAGGTGGTGCTGCGTCGGGAGGTGGTGATGGCGCGGTGTTGGTAGAGTCGGGGAATGTAGCTGGTACGCGCTCGTTGATGTCATCCTGCTCCCCCTCGAGCGGTACATCA
The DNA here is from genome assembly GCA_033807695.1 of Daedaleopsis sinensis. Classification (NCBI taxonomy): domain Eukaryota; kingdom Fungi; phylum Basidiomycota; class Agaricomycetes; order Polyporales; family Polyporaceae; genus Daedaleopsis; species Daedaleopsis sinensis. Next base: position 1,418,747 of record CM066301.1, read on the forward strand.
TCATCCATGGTCTCGCGCGTGATGTCAAACTTCACGCTACGCTCCACTGTGACTGAGCGCCGATCGGGCCAGTAGATGCGGTGCGCGTCCGTTTCCTCATCGAATCCGACCCAGCGCCCGGTGTCAGCCCGACTTGAGAGCTTCGAGCCGCTTGGTGAGTGCACGCGCACCTCGCAGCCCCACGGATGCAGGTGCGCGAGGTTCGGTTTCTTGCCCCAAAAGGCCTCGTACGGGGTCTTCCCATCAAGCGCGCTCGTCGGGGTTCGATTCTTCAGGTACACAGCGTGGCTAGTTGCCTCGCCCCAGAGATAGTCCGGGAGCTTCGCGTCGTGCAGCATCGCGCGGACCTTTTCGATCACGGTCCGGTTCGCGCGCTCGCTTACGCCGTTGTACTCAGGCGTGTCGTGCGTCGTGAGCTTCCGAGTGGTGCCGCGCGCCGCGAGATGGTCGGTGAAATCCGTGCTGAGGTACTCCCCGCCCCGGTCCGTGTGCAGGGTCTTGATCCGCGCGCCCTTCTGAGTCTCCAGGTACGCCTCGACTTTCTTGTATGACTCGAAAGTCTCGTCCTTCGTGCGCTGGAGGTGCTTGAATGTGTAGCGCGTGCTGTCGTCGGTGAACATCGCGTTGTAGCGCCGTCCTCCCAGTGTTTGAACGGGCGCCGGCCCCCACAGGTCCGAGTGTAGCTCGCCTCCGATCTCCGTCGCGCGTGGTCGTACGCGGTCCCTCGCGATTGGCTTGCGAGTCATCTTGCCTGCGCTGCACGCGTCGCACGGGGTGCGCGTCCCGTCGCGCAAGGAAAGCCCTTCGATCGCGCCTTTCACGACCATTTCTCGCGCGGCGTCGTGGGAGATGTGCCCCATGGTCCGATGGAGCTCGTCCAGGCTCAGGGCGCGCTCCTCCTTCGGCGTGATCCGCTCCTCAGCGGCCGGTGCCGCGCTCTCGGGCGCGGGGTGGACCACCTTGTACAGGCCGCCGGTCGGGCGGATGTGTGCAATCTGCTCGCGCGCCGCGTTTCTGATGTGGCACCCGTCCTTCTCGAAAGTGACGCGTGCGCCCATTGCTGTGATGCGGCTGACGGAGATGAGTGTTGCGCCCATCGCGGGCGCGTAGAGGACGTTCCGCAAGAGGACCCGGCTGGTGGTGTCCCCATTGGGAAGGGTCACGTAGATGTCCCCGCGGCCTACTGCCTTGAAGGCGTGGTTGTCGGCCGCGGTGATGCTCCTGGGTGGGATCGTGTGGTAGTTTATGAATAGGTGCCGGTAGGGGGACATGTGGCCGCTGGCCCCGGAGTCGAGCAGAGAGATCTCGTCTTTGACGGCGGGGTCTTGCGCGAGCATTGCACCGTAGAGACTCGTCGATTCAGCGTCTTCGCGGGAGAAGTCCTCGGAGGTCGCCTCCGATTCGTCGTCGAGATCGAGATCGTCCGGGATGTCGTCGTCCATGTCGTCATCCACCTCCATCGCGTGCGCGAGCCATGCCTCGCACTTGTCCTCCTTCGCGTTTGCTGCGTTCGCGCTGTCCTTTACTGCCTTCGCGTCCTTGCGCTTTGGACCCTGGCCCTCCTTTCCTCCCCCTGGTGCCCAGCAGTCGGCCTTCTTGTGGCCCTTCTTGTGGCAGTTGAAGCATTCGAGGCGCTTCTTCTGCTCGCCCGCTACCAACGCGACATCGTTCGCGTCGGTCTTCCGCCCCGCGCGCCCCTTCAGAACTCGACGGTCGTACTCGTCGTTCAAGCCGTCCATCAAGTCGTCAGGGCTGAGGACGATTCCGCTTCCTTTGGAGGTCGCGGAGAGAGCAGAGAGGTAGGGGTCGTAAGATGCTGGCATGGAGCTGAGGATGATGGCATAGAAGTCGTCATCGGAGGGGGACTGTCCCATGGCCGCGAGATCTTCGCGCATGGCGACTAGTTTGGCGAAGTGTGCGCGCACATCGTCGCGCTCGCTGCAGCGCGTGTCCTGGAGCTTGCGGCGTAGGTCGATCGTGACCATACGCGACTTCTTCTCGAAGACCTTCGCGATCGACTCCCAGATCTCGCGCGCGGTAGGTAAGTCCCGAATCTTCATGAAAAGCGAATCGGGGATGGTTGACGCGATGAGTTGCTTGACAGCAGCCTCACCCTTGCGCCACGACGCGAGGTCGGCCTCGTACTTGACCTCCTCGGCGGTCGGAGTTGTGCTTGTCGTCCCCGCGGTCGTCCCGGTTGTCGCAGGTGGCGCCGGCGTGGTAGCAGCAGCCGCGGGTGCGCTCGTCGTGGCCGTGGCAGCTTGCCCGGCCGCCGCTGACGGCGCTGTCGGCTCCTTCGACCTTCCGTCGAGGTGTCCGGCGATTCCCTTCGCGTCTGCAGCCCAGGTGAGCCGCGCCTTGTACAGGACCCAGTTGCTGCCGCCGGCCTCGAGCCGCGGTACGCGAACGGAGTCCTCGGTTCCGATCTTCACGGTGGACATGATGGGATTGGATGGGGGATGGTGGACTGGTGTGATCGGTTGCAGTGGCTCAAAGAGCAGGGCTCATAACCTATAATCGAGACACTCAGTCTGTGTATGCAGAACTATAATATATTGATGTAGTACCTATAATCGAGACACTACAAGATGGGTAAGTATCAGATACAGACGAGTAAGAAAGGTAGCTCACCTCAGTCTGTGTATGCAGAACTGAGGTGACGGGACGTGCGGCAGCGATACTTAAACGTATCGTAACAAGACTAATCGTGAACAAAAGAAACCGTCAATACTATGGCACTTATAAGAAACTTGAGACCTTTAATTGTAAGTAGATGAGACATGCAGCCGTCGCGTCTTGTACGCGCAAGGACCTGACGCGCGCGCGAGGACCGCGCGGGTTGCTCAATCCGCAACACTAAGTGTGTCTGGCCGTGGGGTTGTTGTAGCTGTGCAACAGCAAGACACAAGGTAAGACAGTACTAGTATGCATATGCCAAGAATGAGAATGTCGGCTGTAGTAAACAGTGGAAGTATGAGGAGGATCGGTCACCTCGGACTCACGGACCCTCGGTCCGCCTGTAGCAGACGCCGGCTCGGCGTGATCCGCACAAAGTTCAACTTGAGTAGATTAAATTGAACTTGAGTTTTAAACTGAACTTGAACTTGAATTTTTAACTTGAAATTGAACTTGAACTTGAACTTGAACTGAGATCAAACCTAAATCTCAAGTTTAACTTCACAACGAACCGAACCGACACTTCTCGTCCGAATAAGCATTTTCTGGTATTGAACCTAAAAAGTCCTGCATAGAACTCGAATCTTCGCGAATAAATACTTTTGTCCACTAAAGGCCGTCATAGCTTTCTGTGACTTTGAAGTATGAAATTGATTACCGGAGAAAGCTTCCCAGCTCCTGTCAGCGGAGCGCGCATCCTACCAGGTTGGTCGCTGTGAGCTTACAGAAATAGTATATATTGCTACTAGCCTAAATGGCACATAGTAGAAGGGCTCGCCCTCAATAGCAATCGTGATCCCGTCTCCAGTCGGTACCGGTACACAGCGCGTTGTTCGTTGATACTATCTGCAAGGTCTTGTCTTTGTCCTGTTTGTCCTTTGGCTATCATCAATGGCAAACACAGGAAGCAAGCAGGGAGACGAGCTCCGGGGGTCCGACTCGCAGGACGCGGTCACGGTCACGTGGCTGATGTTTACTGTTTACGCGTTGTTTGTCGAGCGCTTGACGAGGGGTAAGTGGCGGGAGGCGGGCTGGAGGAGCGCACGGCTGCTTGCTCTCGACGACGACATCCGCACCGCCCACACATCCGACGACCTCTCTCCTCATCAAGCCGCTACACCCCGCTTCCCGCTGTGCTCGTCTGATGACCTCCAACGCTCCAGGTCCTCGTTCCGGTCAACTCTCGTCGCTCTGCCAGTCGCGGATGCAATGCCCCAGCCACACGTTCCACTCTCTAACCCGGAGTGAGATCTAACCCTAAGTTCTACTGGGGCCCGCTCGTGCTCGCCCTCTGCTCTGGGATGCATTGCGCTATGGTTGCGCTGCGTGGTCGAGCAATGCCACTTGGCCGTACTGGATTGGTTACGTGGACAGGTGCGCACGCTCACGTCCTCTGAATCCTGTGATATGGTGTCGTCGTCGTTCCGGCTGCCACATCCAGACATTTGCCTGCAATGACCCATTGGGAGGTGCCCCTCATCGCTTCCCCGGCACGTGCCTCGTGGTTGAGACAGCGTCGCTCTTGCCTCGGGAGAACGCACAGATCTCCGTTAGCGTTGCTTCGGGACCCCGCCTCTGATCCTGCTGCTTCGTGTACCCGCTCCGTACAGGGCACCGCGTTATGTGTGTGCTCCGCGGTCAAGCATGCAGTGACAGAGAGGGCAAGCGACGCCGGCACGCGCGAGATCCCTCCTGGCGTAAGAACGACCTTCTCATCCGTGGACACTAGGGAGGCGTCGCGGTACTATTATGGGGCTACTTCTCTTTGGCGAGTGGGCCACGCACACTGGACTGGCAGGCTCCCCGGGCGATATGCGACAGGTTGGCTACGCACAGACCCGTTAAGGTCACCTTCGCCTTCCATTGCTCCCATCCTTGATTCTGTTGCGACTAGTGCCATCTTTGCTCTACTATACTCACCTCAAGTACACTTCCACGGCCCACGCTCCCACTCTACGGAGTAGACGAGCATCCCGCACGGAGCACAGCGGGCCCGGAGTCCCCGACTCAATCGCGGGGGACGTGTCTGGAGCCGTAGGGTCTCGTGAAGGCCGTCCCCCAACCCCGGCGACGTTTGTGCTGCCTCTGGCTCGCCGCAGGAGACTCCGCACAATGCGCGGTCCCCTCTCAGGACCTCCTTTGTGCAGAGTAGGTCCCTGGAAGCGCTGGCACGCGCAGCTAAAGAAGCATGGCTTCGCATTGCAGACGCACCGGAGAACAGAGTGTGCGAGGTTGGCTCGGACATCAAGAGAACAAACAGGACGACGCAGAAGGCAGCGCGGGTGGTAGGACAGGCTAGGAGAGACGGCGGGGTGCACATGTGTGCAGGCATCGGTGTCTGAGAGACAGGTACGCTCGTCTGTTGGCCTGGAAGACACGTACGGGAGGGAGCGGATGTGCGGCGGCGGGCCCCGTGCTCGCCGTACGTATAGCTCCTTCATGCCCGCCTGGCCGCCCCCAACTCCTGCCCTTCCAGCACAGGAAGGCGGGCTCTCTCGTCCGCTGCGCACTAACCCGGCTTCCACCACGCTTTTGATGAATCGGCTGGCCAGACACTGACCCGCGGCGACGTGCGCCGCGCAGACACGCGTCCGCACCCACCCGGACCCCTGGGCACTCTGACGGACAGTGGACCGGCTCTCGTCATTCGGGCACGGCCGCGAAGACCGGCGCCCCACGCACATCTGCCTGCTTTCATTTTCTGCCCTTCCTAGCACCCCGCCAGCACGAGAGCCCCAGCGCGCGCAGGCGCGTCAAGCCCCCCTCTAACGACCTCGCCACCCGCTACCGCCCCCCGCACGCTCTCCCCGTCCGCGGCGCCCGGTCCCGAGACCCGCGCGCCGGCGCCAGACTCGGCCCCCCGTCCAGCGCAGTTGCGGCTCCCGCGGGACGCCCCAACAGAGCTTCGTGCTCGCGCGCGCTGGGGAAACGCACGCCCGGTTCGTCCGGCGTGCGGGGGTTCTGTCAGTCGGCCGCTGCGCGGTGCGCCCGGGCCGGGCCGTCCGCGGACGGCGCGAGGCGTGTGTGTGGGGTGACGCGTAGGGTGGCGGGCGAGGAGCGGCGGGCGCGGCGCGCTTCGTGTGTGCGCTGGCGCTGGCGGGTGCCGACAAACAGGAAGGCGGGGGGAGGCGGCGGAGGTGTCGTGCGCGCCGCGAGCGGTACTCTGAGCGCGGCCTTTTGCGGGCTCGCGGGAGGGCTGTCAGGTCTGCTGTTCCTGAGGGGTTGTCGCATGTTCGGGCGAGGCGTGTCTCCGGTGCGTATGCGTATGCAACGTCGTCCTTGGCCCTCCCTTCCTGGGGGGTGCGGGCAGACGTCTGACGGCAGGGTGTGGTGGCGGAACCCCTCGGGCGACCGGGGCAAGTACGAGGAGCAGAGGTCGGGGGATGTGCGCGGTTGAATGGTTCCCTTGAAGGAGGGACGACGGGGGATGCGGGGGAACGCAGCGTGGTCCTGCTGTGTTTGCGAACGTGCCAGGTCGGGAACTGTGCGCAGGCTCTGCTTGTGAAATGCTTCCACTGCACCGAATTTTTGGCTCTTCATTGCCTTTGTGGCAATCTTTCGAGCATTCATGCATATGTCGCTCGTGTATTCTGGCAATCCTACGTGCTCCGAAGACGAACGGTCTAATCGTTCTAATGAGAAAAAGGAGCTAGATGTGATGGAATACATGAGTGTGGCCACGGCGTAGAGTAGACGAGAAAACTAGGCAGCAGTGTGGAGAGCAGTAAGCTATACAGTGTCGAGGGTATACAACCATGCGTGGGTAGTGGTGCGATGCTGAGGCGACGGGTAATAAATCCGCTACTGGCGATACAGCTAGCCACTCGGGCTAGGATGCTCTTCTATCGAGTCCAACGTGATGACTGGCGGCTGCGTGCCGAGAGGCGTGGCGGTCGTGTCCTCTCCAAGCCCCTGCCCATCCTCCTCGAGCTCCAGCTCGGGCCCGCCCGGCGTGATGCTCTCCCCCAGTGCGGCGAGCGCCGCGACGCCCTCCGTGTCCCGCTTCCGTCGCGTGCGCCGCATGCTCGAGGCCGTCGGCGTCGAGGGCATGAGCGCGTCGAAGCCGTCCGACTTAAGGCGCAGGAGCATGTCGCGCGCGATGTCAACCGTCTCGTCGCCCGACTTGGCGGCGATCAGCACGTCCGTGTTGAGCGTGAGCGGCGCGGGGCCGGGGCCGGGGCCCGGGCGGGAGACGCTGTCGCGCGCGCGGGTGCGGGCGGTGCGCCGCGCCTTGCGGCCGACGATGTCGCCGTCCCGGAGCTTCGCGAGCAGGTTGTCGAGCGCGGCCGTCTCCTCTTCTGTAGCCGGCGACGTTTCTTGCATCTTGAGCTTGTTCGCGCGGGCGTCCTCGATTGCCTGTTTGCGCTGCTCGACAGCTTGGCGCTCTGCTGCCTGCGAGAGATTCTCTCCGCGGCATTTCTGTAAAGAGAGTCGTCGTCAGTATTTCGTGGAGGGGGGAGGGTCAGGTAGAGCGGACCTTGTACGAGGTCACGAAAGTCTTGAAGACGCCGTAGAACTCGGCCGAGTTCATGCTCTTCTCGTCCTCTCCGTAGTACTTGACCACCTCGGAGAAGGTGGAGTCGGCGTGGTTGACGTCGTCGACAAGATCCTCCAGCTGCGACGTCGCCTTGCCGACGAACGACCACATCTGCTTCGCATACTTGTCGTTGAGGTCCATGTCTGAGAAGTTGTCTGAGAGCTCCTTGCGTATAGCCTTCAAGCCTTCGCGTAGTTCGCCTAGCGACTTGCGCACGTCTAGCAGATTGACTACGTGGGCATGCGGTCAGCAGTCCGCAGGGGTATCACGAGATAGATGTTCCTACCCCGGTAGGCTTCCGCAGGAGCGGCGAGTTCGTCGAGGAACGCCTCCATGTCGGGGAAGTGCTTCGCTACCGTCCGCTCGAGGAAATGCAGCAGGGTGGTGTTGTGTGTCGACTTCGTATCCACGAGCTAAAAACATATGAGCGTCCCGGATGGCCATCCCGATAATCCAATCTGGGGACGTACCTTGTTGATACTGCTCACGCGGAAACCGAACGCGCCACCCTTGACACCTGTCCCGTTCATGTAGTTTCCAATGAGCAAGATGAGCTGTGTGCCGGACATCGTCAGTCTCGTAGCTCATCTACCCATCACTGTTATTCCTACACTCAGAAGCTCCTTGAAGTGCTTCGCGTCCAGCAGGGCCTTTCCAGCTTCGGACAGCTTACGCGCGCTCTATGATCTCCCTGTTAGCGTGCAGCTGGTATGACAATAGGGCGAATACTAACGTCGTCGAGGAGACTCCACCTCTCCTCGAAGTCACGCTTGTAGAGCATCCCCTCGATGCGAGGCTTGAGCCGGTCGATCTTGATGAGCTGCACCATGAGACGATCTGAAGGATGGAGGCCGGCGAGCTCCTCGGGCTCTGCGTTGCGGTACACGTTGAGCTTACCAATCTGGACGCCGAAATTCGTTCGGAAGATACGTGAGCCAGACGGAGAAAGAAAACGCTAGAAGAGACTCGCCTGTTCGGGATTGGGCAGGACGGGCTTGAGCTCGCTGAGGAAGCCCTGTGTGCAGACGTCGTGGTCGAAGTCGCGGATGCGGAACGCGAGCTCCTCCGGCTGGAGCTTCTTGACCGTCTGGATGAGGATCTCTGCGGACAGGGCAGGCAGGTCAGGAGCGCGCTCGTCGCCAGCACTGCCGCGATCTGCTCACCGACGCGCTTCTTGGTCTGCGGGTCGAGCACGCTCTTCAGTTCCGCACGCTTCTGCCTCGCTGCACGCGCACGTTAGCATTCCGGTCCCTCGCGCACACCAAGCGCGGCCGGCGGACGCACCCATGAGGTTGATGACGAGCTGCTTCGCCTTGAAGTCCTCCTCCATCTCCATCCACACGCCGTCGCTCTGGAGCTTCTTCACCCACTCGTCCTCGCGCGAGGGCTCCTTGAAGACCGTTCTTTCCGCCTGCTGCAGCGGCAGCTTGTCCCACTGCAGCTGCTTCATCTTCGTACTCGGCGTGATCGACAGGTCCTTGCGCGCGGAGAGCAGGTTCTGGATGTTCGCGCCGAGCATGGACGTCCGCATGGCCCCGGGCGCTGGGGGCGGCGGAGGGAAACCGGGAGGCGGCGGCGGCGGAGGAGGTGGGGGGCCAAACCCTGGGGGAGGAGGAGGCGGAGGTGGAGGCGGAGGCCCTGTGCCGAACTTCGCGCCAGGACCAGGTGGGGGTGGTGGTGGAGGCGGAGGAGGCGGGGGAGGAGGGGGCGGGGGCGGTGGAGGAGAAGACGGGATAGGTGGGACAGGCGGGATCGCTTCCTCGGGGATAGGGGAGTTGAGAGGGCTGGGTTCGGATGGTGGACGACCTCGCTTCGTAAGATGTCTCCGTAGTTGCTCGGCGAGCGAGCCATGTGCGGTCGGCGAAAATGGTGAGGGGACTTGCTTGCCCGTGTCGACGGATAGCGCAGAGCTGACTGAGGTCGCTGCCGTTGTTGGGTCTGAAGACTCGCTGCGTGTCGATCCTGAACGTCGCAACTCACTGTCGCCGTCGAACTCGTCTGTCTCGGCCTGCGAGACACTACGACTATCGTCGTCGGGAACGAAATGAGCTTGGGAAGCGTGGTCAATCTTAGCAGCATGAGGGATAGCTGAGACGGAGACGTACTGCCTAATGGTGTCCGCGGTAGGTTCTTATTCCTCCGTGAGGGTGTCCGCGCACTCCGGGGACTTGATGACGCGCCATCACGCATGGTACCCTAGGAACCGAGATGAGCGAGTCAATATCTGGCACGTGATAACACGACTAACCACTGCGCCCTCGGCAAATTGCTGCTGAATCTGTTCCTGCTCGATCTCATCGTCAGCATCCATGAACTGGGAGGTCCGCCCGTTCTGTGCCTCGGAGACGCGCCCTATCCGAGACGGCTTCCTTCCCCTCACAGAGGAAGGCGGTCCTCTGCGCAAGCTGCCGCTCTTCTTCGGGGTCGTCTCTTCGTCCACGTCGTCCGCCCCGCCGCTTCGGAGTTTGTCGCGGCCCTCAAGGATACCGATCGTCTTGTCGCGCTGGAGGTGTTTCTCCAGCGTCTCGATCAGAGCCTTGCGATCCATGCCGCCGGCGCTGGCGTGGTCGATGATTCTGCCGACGCCCTTGCTGACCTCCTTGAGCATGCGGAAGAGCTCCATGATCTGCGCCTCGAGCTGCGTGATCTGCTCCTCGTAGCCCGCCTTCTGGTTCTCCATCTGGCCCTGCAGCTTCTGCGTGTTCTCGCGCGAGATCGCGAGCTTCTCCTCGAGGCGCGCGACCTTGGACTTGAGCGAGCCGACCAGCCCGCCCTCGCCCTGCGCGACCTCCTCCTCGAGCGCCTCTTTCTCGAGGCGGAAGCGGAGCGCGGCCGCGTTCGCCTTGGCGAGCTCGTCCTCGAGGTACTGGTGTCGGTCCGCTTCGTTGAACTGCGCGATGATGCGCTCGACGGAGTGGCCGAGGCGCTGCTCCGCGCCGACGAGCTTCTTGTCGAGCACGACGTCCGCGACGAGCGAGTCTATGAGCTGATAGTAGTGCCCGAGCGCGGGCCCTTCCTCTCGGATGAGCAGCAAGTGCTGCATGATCGACAGGAAGTGGTCTTTCGCATTCGTGTCCTTGGTCTTCTCGCGGAGCGCGTTGTATACATCCGAGGGGTTTGCGAGGTCGCGCAGAATCTCCTGGTCGATACGCTGCTTGAGCTTGCTTTCGTCCTCGTCGAGCGCTTGCTGTAGGATCTCGATTTGCTTGTCGATGATTGCCACACCGAACGATTGGCAGTGCTCGATGATGCGCGAAAGGCCCGCGGAGTCCATTTGTGCACGGTGGTGCAGTCGGATGTCCAAGTCATCGATGTGTGTCAAAATCCCGTTCACGAAGATAATGTTGGCAATCTGCGCTAGCTGCATCAGAGAGCGGAGACACGGCCGAGCAGTTGGGTGTGCGTACCGCGTAGTCATTGAGAGATGTGTCCATACCACCGTGCTTCTTGATTTCCTCGCTGGCGCCGACAAGGGTACCCATCCTACCACGCCCAGCGAGGGCAACCTCGAGGGACTTGAACCAGTATGCATAGGGTGTTGCCGGCTCGTTGTTGGAGGCACTGAGAGCCTCGAGAGCGCTAACCACCATGTTATGACACTGGCCTTCATTGAAATACTCGAGGAAACACAGAAGCTCGAGCAGCATCTTCCTAGTGGGCAGGTGGGGAGTGTTGAGGGATGACGCTATTTGCGTCAGCAGAATGGGATGATTGACAGCATCATTGGCGGCGAACTGTGGCGAATGTCATTGAGGGGGTCGTTGAGGGGGTAACTGCAGGACATACCTGTAGGTTGAGGATCTGCCTGAGGCACTTGGATATTTCGTACTCGAGCTCGATGTCTTCCTTCCGTCTAGTCGATTGTTCACATTGCGCTTCGTGTGAGAATGAGCGGCGACATACCTCTGGACGCCCTTCTTACTGATATTCTGCAGGGCCTGGCCGAGTACGGAGGTTCCTTGCATCTCAACAAAGTGACGGAACCAACTGGTGTATTGGTCAGTAGGATATCGGACGACCGAACGTCCGAAAATGGGAGATAAGGACAGACCTCATCTCTTTACTCCTTAATGAAACTTGCAGACTAGAGGCCTGCTTGGGAGTTATGGTCCTGTCCATGAATTTCTTGATGTACCACTCGGGGGTGCCATCGGAGAAGGCAGCGGCTTGACCATTATCAGTTTGTTTGCGAGACTGTTCCTCCCGCCTGCGCTCCTCGCCCCAACGCATTTGCTCGTCGTTGTACACCATGTGCCACTTCTGCTCGATGCTGAGCGTTGGCATGTCCTCGATACCACGCATGCGCATGATGTTCTCGAAAAGCATCTCGATTTCCTCGTCATTATCGGGGCGGGGAAACATGAACTCATCTTGAGGGGCGTTGTTCTTGTAGAGGTTGGACAAATGGTGATGGTGGGGTTCAAAGGGGGAGAGAGAGGCGGCATAGCGGGAACTACGGGTAGATTCTGACCGTGTGGTGGCAACCGATGCACCTGACATGGGTCTGTTGCGATCGTTGGCATCTTGAGCAGTAATAGAGGACTGCCTAGGTCTGTTTCTGCGTTTTCCGAACAGAGTCTCCATGATGAGGGGGCCGTAGCGAGCGAGGTACTAAGCGAGCGCGGTAGTAGACCAGAGGACGCGTTGATCGACGCCTGTTGGCCTCAGAAATAACTTGAAGAGCAGGAAGAAAGTATTGGGGGCATGCAAGACTGATCAGAGACGCATAAGAGGTCGTCAAGAGGTGAGAAGGAGCAGATGTCGGAGAGAGCGCAGAGATGCTCAGGGTTGTTCGCAAAGTCCGGACTCGGACGTCGGGCGGTTGCAACTTGCCAGATTGGGGCACAGCCACGCGACCGGGCAGGGTCCGGTAAGCGCCCGATCACCCTGGTTGTTGACATCACCACTCCTCCCTCCTCCTGCCCCCCCTTCTCCTCTTCCTCCTCCTCCTCCTCCTCTTCCTCCTCCTCCGTCGACCCCCGCGACTTGCTTTGCTTACGACCGCACTAACGGAGAGCATCATGGAGGCCTACGCGGCCATCGCCAGCTCCTCGATCTCCACCCTCTACCGCATCCTAGCCTATTGTTTTCTCCAGGTGGTCAGTACACACGGTCTCTCCCATTTTAGCCCTCCTATCCTAACCCTTGTCTCTCCAGATTCCAAAATCAGAGCTCAAGTTTGTTCTTCCGGCTCTATACATTGCATATGCTATCACACTACGCTACGTCCCCGTGCCCGAAGTTGTTGTGGTAAAAGAGGAGACGGTCGCCATACGTGAGGAGGTCAAGTCCGAAAAGAATGGAGTGCCCGTAACGGATGTCACTGTCGCAGCATCGACAGTCGTTGTCGCACCCGTAACAAAGTCTGCAGACGTACGTTCAATTGCTTCCCGCACCAAACTTGTCGCGCTCACGTCGTGCCAGTGGAAGTCTTTCGTGACCGGAATCATCTTCTCTGTGCCTTCCCCAGTCCGTGCCCTCCACTACACCAATATCCTCATTAACACTCTCCTCCTCCTTGCTGCCGCCGAGCTTGTTGCTGTTCCGTACTTTGACGACGCCTCCGCAGTCGTCTACACTCGCGTCGGCGCTCTCTCTCCCGACGCTGCCAAGATTGTTGTTCGTTACCCTCCTACCACCAACGCTACCGAGAACCTAGTGCGCCTCTTCTGGCGGCAAGCCAACATAAACTCAAAGGGTTCCACAAACGCTCCCTGGCAGCCAGGTCCTCTCGCAAACCTGACCGCCGACAGAGACTGGGTTCAGACCGTTCAGCTTTCTGGCCTTTGGCCAAATACCAGATACGAATGTACGTGCACTTGCCCGTCAACCACAGGGGACATTCCCCATGTTTCCAGGGTAAACATATGGAAAGCATCCGGGCAGCCGGGCAGCAGAAGAACTATCTCTATAACACTAACGTTGTAAATACCCAGTTAATAGCAGGTAAATGTGCTGTATGTAGAACATCCCCGCGCCATTGCTGCAATGTTTCCACTCGTAATTCTACATACAGCACATTTACCGCTTGTTGGTCAAACATTGTTAATGTTGCAGAGATAGTTTTCAGTTTCCCAGATGTTTACCATAGAAACATTGGGGAATGTCCCCTGATATCGTCACGCGATTCTGACCTTCTCGCGCTATACATCAGACAGGCTTGAAGATGTCAACAATACCGCTCTTCCTTATCCCGCCGAACCCATCCGCTTCCGCACCTTCCCCGACTCTCGCCTCTACAATGGCTACAACTTCCGCTTCGTAGCGTCTTCATGCGTGACGCCCAATTTCCCGTATGCGCCCTTCCAGTCTCGTAGGATCAAAGGGTTCGACCTCCTGGCAGACTACCTTTGGCCTGCCCCCGCGACTGCCTCCTTGCCAAACGTGTTGGCTTCTAGCTCTCTCGATGTGCCTTCTGCGACCTCGGAGTCGGTGCCTGCCTCAGAGAGCACGTCCTCGGACGACGTGACCGTTCCTGTCTCGGAGCCGGTTCCATCCCCTGTAGCGCCCGCTCCTGTTGAGAAGTCCAGTGCTCCGACTGAGTTCATGATCTTCATGGGAGACTTCATCTACGCCGATGTTCCTGTGTACCATGGAGACGACAAAGAGGCGTACCGTCGTTTCTACCGTCGCAACTACAACAGTCCAAGCTTCCGGAAGGTATATGAGCGGCTGCGTAAGTGCTTGCCATAGCGAGCGATTCGTGACTGACCTGAACTTTGACAGCAATCTTCCATACCTACGACGATCATGAGGTGACTGCGTCTCGCGTTCGTGCCTTCTCAATCTTCTAACGTTGTCTCAGATCATCAACAACTACGTCGGCCAAGGGAATGATTCTCAATCGCCGTTCCCGAGTGCCTCGGACGCGTTCCAGCTGTACAACGCGGAAGCCAACTTTGACTCGATCCACGAGGGCCAGTACTACTACGACTTCCGGTACGGCGACTCCGCCTTCTTCGTGATGGACACCCGGAGGTACCGTTCAGATATCAATGTGGGCGATGCCACCACGCACACCATGCTCGGTGAACAACAGCTTGCAGCGCTGTACGACTGGCTTGGCAGGGTACGCACGCTCCCCCACACTCACGGCTGTACTGAGACTGTGTGCAGGTGAACAACACCGCCGTCTTCAAGTTCATCGTGACCTCCGTGCCCTTCACGTCGCTGTGGACATACGAGGGGCTGTACGACACGTGGGCGGGCTTCCCCGTGGAGAAGGCCGCGGTGCTCAGCGCGCTGCACACGGTGCCGAACGTCGTCATGCTCTCGGGCGACCGCCACGAGTTCGCGGCGATCGAGTTCGAGGCGGGGGACGCGGGCCACAACGTGCTCGAGATCTCGACGAGCCCGATGAGCATGTTCTACATCCCCGTCGTGCGCACGCTGCGCGCGCGGAGCGACGCGTACGTGAACAAGACGCGCGCGGACGTCGTCACGGGCGCGGACGGCGTGTCGTATGTCGACCGGTACGTCGTCGAGGTCCCGAAGGAGAAGGTCGTCAAGTATATCGCGGAGGGCAACTACAAGTGGTGCGCCCCTCGAGCTTCGGGCGGATGCTGCGCGCTGACAGTGACTGGATGCGACAGGTCTGCGATCGAGGTCGACACGCGGGACCGCCAGCACCCCGTCGCGAAGGTGGAGATCATGGTCGACGGCAAGAGCGCGTACCAGTAAGTGCGCGCCCTCGAGTATCGGTGCAGCGACTGACTGACGCGGCTCCAGGCTCGAGGTCGTGGGCAAGCCGGTCAAGCTGCAGCTGTCCACCGCGCTCGGCGCGTTCGTCCCGCAGTCGTTCAGGGGCATGCTCGACCGCATCGGCATCAAGCCGAGCAAGTGGTTCTGACTTCCGCGCGCGGAGACTGTCTAGACATACATATATCCCTATCCTCTATTTCTGGATCCCATATCCTGCAGTGACGACTTGCTTACGTGCTTCCTGTATGGTGTAATGATAGTAGTAGTGCTGTCGTGTGCGATAGCTGTAGACCGCTAGAACTGGACGTGTACTCGTTTGTGGGCGTTGTGGTGACGAACTCTGTACGGTACGATACGTGACCCTTTTAACGAAGCTGCTCCATTGCACGTTCACGCGTTGGAGACACTGCCCGGCCACCGCATGTCGTAGGCGCTCGCGGGACGGGGATCTCGGGGAGTGTACGGGGTGGGTCTAGCGTAAAAACGTACCGTTGAGAATGCTTGAGAAAGAGGCCCATGCAAACTAAGGACCTCCCAAAGGGGATATCGCTGCCCACCAGGGGACGTGCTGCCCAGGGGACTTGCTGCCCAGGGGACTTGCTGCCCAGGAGCTCATGATGGCGGTCGAGAGTTGCAGGCAGTTGCAGTAGTCGCAAACAGAGAAGTCGACTGCATGCATTGCTCGAGTACGGTAAGTAGTATATACAGATAGCACATTGGGAGCCCAAGTACGATTTGTCTTAGTAACAAGAGTGTTCATGACCGGCTCTCTTGTCCCGCGACCGCCACAACGCTGGCGACCGTCCACTGTGCACATCAGACCTGATGCTCCCGGTACCATCTGCGCACTACATGAGAAGCTAGAATTCGCCTCGAGTGTCTTGAGCGACTCACCAGATCAGACATGGCCCGTTCCCACCCGTACCCATCCTCCGCATTCCCATAGGCTCGAGCTTGTCATGCCCCGACTCCGGCTCTGTGTACCGTCTCGAGTCTGTACCGTTAAAGAATACTCACCACGCGCTCGACCGTCCAAGTCCTCCTCCTTCACACTCTCCCGACAGTGGTCTTGATCGCCGCAGTCTTGCGCTCGAACGGCTGCGCTGTTGCTGTGTACCATTCTGAGACTCGCTGCAATCAGTTCGCGTGCAAATCTGACCAAGAGATCAAGTCCCCTAAAAGAAACGAGGACGTTGCAAGTGCGCCGCGGCACTGCACCGAACGGTACCGTCGGTACATGAACTCGCTCTCATAGCACCTGGGCACTGTTCGAGCCCTGAGCCTCGGGCCGTATGCGAGGCTCAGATCTTGAACAGTGTACCATTCATTCACATCACCGTCCCGTGCGACACGGCAGAGCACATGAACGCAATTAGCCCGCAGCGTGTAGGTCTAGAGGTCGGGATGTCAACCGCTGCCCGTCAGGCGAGACGGTGAGGTGCACACCGCCCCGGAAATCACGTCCCCGGATTCCGAGAGGCATGCACTTCACCTCACGACGGTGATCGACGTGTCACAGGACGTGGTACGGCTACTTCAAGTGTACCGTTCATCATGCTCCTCTGCACCGCCGTCTATGCCAGTGAACGCAATACACTGGAACTACTATCATGTAGTAGGTGCGGAGTTCGGAATGTCCACTGGACCAAGTCACAGTCCGTCGGGCATGACAGTACTAATGTGCACGCCCCAGACATCACGTGTCCAGATTCTGAAGCATGCACGATGTGTTCCGTCGACTCGTGTACCATCCATGCTTCAAGTTTTCCGCACCATTAGATGCCGGTGGATAGCGCATGGCCGCCCCAGTATGCACCAAATGCCAACACGATGCACAGACATGCTCATGGCATACCGCCGCAGATGGAGAAGGAGAAGGAGTTAAAACTCACCGCATATTGTCTTCACAGCATGGCTGCTCGAGGACAGCATTGACAGGAGCTGATGAGCATGAGCAGAGGGAGGCGGAGGGTGTGCGCGTGAGGGGAGCAGGAGGGACGAACTTGAAGGGCGAGGGGCGAAGGCGGTGAGAGCCCGAAGGTCAGCGGAGTATAAGCAGCCAAGTGGACAAGCGGCAGCAAATGTAGTTAGTCTCATGTTTGATTACGACCATCAGAATATATTCTATTTGACGAGTCATTAACCAATGTGTGGAATGCTGTACAAGATCTTGATCTTCTGCGCTGTCTTTGGAGTTTTGGCACTCGCCGTGAATGGACCCCTCCGGCGTGCCGCTCACGCGTGAATACAGTAGACAACTTACTTACCTCGTGTTCATTCCGGGGCCCTCAGGCTGCCTTCCGGCTGAGTGGGCTAGATCACGGCTAGTGGTTACGCAATCTGAGTGTGCGCTCAACTTGAGCGTGTACCGTTTGGAACTTCCAGTGCCTAATGGTACCGTTTGCATACCTAGTAAAGCAGGTGACTCCACAAATCGACGCAAAATACAGCTAGAGACAACATCCCTAGTAAGATTAAGTAGTCCAGTCGGAGATGCTTGACTCAGAGTCAGACATCATCTGAGCACGGTACGTACAACATCCCCGCAAGGGAACCGCTGGTCTACACCGCGTCCGGCACGGCTACGAAGCACATCTGGCCCGTCTCCCAGAGCAGGAGCAACCAATCCGGTGGCACCCAATGAGCTCGGGGTTCCTGGGGTTCCTGAACGGACTCAGCGAGGGCGGCCGGCCGATGAGCGTATGTACGGAGCAACCGGCACATCCGCGCCCGAGCGAATAGCCTTGCGAGCACATGTCAGTTGCGAACGAGCGGAGGAGTACAAACACGAACTTGACGTACCAAGGTGCGCATTCATGAGTCTGCGGAACGTGCTCCGCATCTCGAGCTCGCGGCGCGCGATCCTCGCCCAATCTCGCCCAGAGCGTACCGCCGACCTCAACGATTTCCGTCTGCCATGGACGTCGATACAAGTGAGTACATATGATGACAAATTGACAATGTCGACCAGACACCACAGCGACGAGATCTCCGATTGTCATCGTGACACTCACCGCGATCTGGAGTCAACGAGCCTGAGATCGCTCCGGGTGATTGGATACGGTACCTCGTACTAGATCAGCCGAGGTACCGCTGCAAGAAGCTTCCGTACGTACCGTGAGCTCTCTTGACCCTGGGCCTCGACGCGCATTCTGACAGACAGCGCACAGGTTCGCGCTGTGGCCAATCTCAGGGCACATTCGAAGTCACTCGTGTTGACTCTGCATCCCGGGGATCTTGTCGCCAAGGCCCCGGTCCCGGGAAACACTTCGGAAACACTCGGAGTGTCCCATCATGGCATGAAGCCGTGAATAGGTACAAGGTTATTTTTCGCGCAAGCGGTGGGTAAAGTGTGGCACGCGGATACGCTGCGAGCCGTGCGGGATCAGCTCACGTTGTTCTGACCAATTCTGCAGGCAGTTTACACTGCCGTCGCCCGTCGCCCGTCGTCCGTTGCAATTGTACGCTGTCCGCAGCGATTATGTCAACGGTATTTGGTTGATTTTGTGGTCGACGCAGCGGAGAAGAAGAAGAAGGGATATTGAAGTGAGACTGAGTTACGATAGCCAGTAGTATCGGTACTACGTACCGTATTAGACTGTATCGGGCACGACACTGCGGCCGATCTCACACGCGCGTTTGGCATTGCCGTCTCTTCGGATGTTGAGCTCCGCATTTCTTGTCGCGCGCGCGTGCGCAAAGCACCGACCAATGGACCGGCGGCGAGGACACGTCCCCCCTCGAATGACGAAAGCATGGCAACACGGATATATTCATCACTAACCGAACTTGAATACAATGACAGCTACGAGCGCAGAAGGTACTACACACCTTATCATATGTACCATCCTTACTTACTATTTTGACTCTTCCGACACTGCGACGTCCGGAATGTGCTACTGAGCCTGTGGCCACGCCACTGACACGCCACTGTCACGCATGCGCACGCACTGTCACTGTGTGCAGGGCCTGCCGAAAGCACATGTACATCCATCCGACCGGGTGCTATTCTGCTCCGGAATGTCAGCAACGCACTCGCTACACGAAGAGGCTAGCGCAACCCCGCGTCTCGTTACGAATTTACCGCTACCCACCGTGGATTCTCCGAGTGGCGGGCGCAGGTGCAGACTCCCGAGTCCCGAGTCCCGAGTCATCGCGTGCCGCATCCACGCCGTCATGCATGCATACTTGCACTCTGCAGCATGAGCACGCAACGGTCAGCTCCGAGTCTTAGTCTAGAGCTGACACTGTACGTACCGAGAGGGGCGCCGCGCGGGCCTCAGCCTGTCCGTCGTGCAGCCCTTGTACTCGGCACCGGACACATCTCTCACGGAGAGCGGACGCGAGCGGACAGTGTCGTTTCGGGGCACTCGATTGCCGACTCGACCCTGCAGCGTCGCAGGGGAGTGCGCCAAGCGGCACCAGACGTCAGGTCCCGTTAGGCACCACTGGCACCCGAGCTGCCCGCGCGACGCGCGTCCGCACTCGGAATGCCTCTGAGCCTAGACATCGACGCGATTCACGAAGTGCTCCTGCGGGGAACGGTCAGTCCCGAGCCATCACTGTCAGAGCTCAGGCTGCTCTGCTCACCCATATCCACCGTGAGTGCTATGTAATGTAATGCGCGCGGGCGGAAGGCGGAAGGCGGAAGAGCAGGCGGCTCGAGCCTCGAAAGGGCGCGTCGGCCGTCGGGTCTGCACGGTACCGTATACGTAGCCCGCTGTACCGTAGCCCGCTGTACGGTACTACCAGTTCCCCGCCGAATGAGGATCAGCAGGTGCCAGGCAGGGGCGAGCACAGTGACAATGACAGTGACATGACGACGTACAGTCGCGCCGTCGCGCCGTCGCACCGATCGCGCTCTCGTATCAGAACGGATACGGGCGATCAGAAGCCCCATATTGCGCACCGCCAACAGGGTACAGACCCTTAGCCTTAGCCACGCCCGAGTTGTCGGGGCGATCGCTCCGTGGCGTGCGGACTCCGGGGAATCGGCATGCGGGGATGCGGGAGAGTACAAGGCGCGGGGACGGTCACGCACTGCTCGGACGTCATCGCCCTTGCGCCCCTCCTCCTCCTCCTCGTTCTCCTCGTTCTCCTCCGGGCTCCAGCCGGTTGTGCCATGTGGTGAGTTGCATGTACCGTATACGTCGTCGTGGGCATGCGTTGACTGCCGGTCTGCAGCTCGCGTGTGCGGGAGAGCCACCATCCCTTGGTCGACGGCGTTGTGAATGGGCAGGGACAGGGACAGGGACAGGTGAGAGGGTGCCCGCTGGTCGCGTCGCTGTACTGACTTCTGCACACTGCGCAGGACGTGTAGGCGGGCTAGGACGAGTCAGCGACTTCTGGCCGAGGCAAGGACGGTACGTTCAGCGACGCTGTCCTGGCTCGATCTTTGCTGTTGACGTTGACGAGTGCGTCTTGCAGCGGGCATGTCCGGGGCCTCGCCTCCCCGCGCCCCCGACTCTGCGGTGCGAAACGTAGGTGTTCCTGCCCAGCGGACCCGATAGCCTGGAGACTCAGACGAGGTCAGTCTGCCGATGTGTATACAGCGCGGATGGAGCGCACGGTACGGACCTTGTCCACTTCCCCCGGCCGGCTCTCTGTTCAGTGCTCACGAGCCCGTCTTGCAGCGGTCGCGTCCCGGGCTCGCCTTCTCGCGCCATGGACAACGGGACCGACAGCGCATGCGTCCCGGCGCGATGGACACGCCAGCCTCGCGCATGTGCGCAGAACGGTACGCGCTTTGTCCGCGCCTCGGTCCTTCCTGACGAGCGTGTCTTGCAGCAGTCGCGTCCGGGGCTCGCGTGATCGCGCACTCGACTCCACCAGCCTCGCGCAGATGCGGTGCAGTCAGTAGCTGATTGCCGTCGGAAATGTGCAAATATATTGGCATGATGGTACAGAAGATGGCTGTTCTCGGCGGACGAGAGGTACTTACTTACCTAGAGAGCTTGCTGACTGTGATCATGTATGTCAGGGGGTGGGAGTCGTTGGACGGTACCGTAGTACGTACCTCGCTGCTGCTTAGAAGAGTGTAGGGGCCGGGGTGGTGTCGCGACGGCCAAAGGGTTAGTACGCGAGCAAATGAGCGCGCCCCGAGGTCGGTAGGCGTGGAGGCGGGTGAGGAGACAGAGCGGAGAGGGTCGCGGGTGCGCGTGGATTGGCAGAGCGGAGCGGGAACGGCGCGAGAAGAGACCCCGAGGCGTGTTCCCAACTCGAGGTCGACGTGAGTGCAGCGTTCACGCGCCGTGTGCAGGTGTGAGGATCCGCGGCGTGCGCCATAGACGACGGCGACGACGGCGCGTGCAGTGGAGAACGGGCAGCGGGACGGCGGTTCGCGTCGCGCAGGGGAGGCGGGCGTACTCACCTTGTACCCGTAGTTGACTACTTGGCTCCTGGACGAATGTTAGCGCGCATGTTGGGAGGTCGTGTGGCGAGCGTTCGACGCGGAGCGAGTTGAGAGGGAGCGTGACGAGTGGCGGAGGCGTGTACGGAGAGGTGACAGCGACACGCGCTGGTCAGAGACGCATGAGAGGTCGTCAAGAGGTGAGAAGGGGCACATGGCGGGGAGAGCGAGAGATGCTCGGGGTTGTTCGCAGAGTCCGGACTCGGACGATGGGCGGTTGCCAGATTGGGGCACCACGCGATCTAAGCGCCCCGATCACCCTGGTCGTTGACGTCACCACTCCTCCCTCCTCCTCCGTCGACCCCCGCGACTTGCTCTGCTTACGACCCACGAACGGAGAGCACCATGGAGGCCTACGCGTCCATCACCAGCTCCTCGATCTCCACCCTCTACCACATCCTGCCCTATGTTTTCTCCAGGTGGTCAATACTACACACATTCTTAGCCCTCCTGTCCTTACCCTTCTCTAGATTCCAAAGTCAGAGCTCAAGTTTATTCTCCCGGTTCTATACATCGCATATGCTATCACACTACGCTACGTCCCCGTGCCCGAAGTTGTGGTAAAAGAGGAGACGGCCGCCATACGTGAGGAGGTCAAGTCCGAAAAGAATGGAGTGCCCGTAACGGATGTCACTGTCGCAGCATCGACAGTCGTTGTCGCCCCCGTAACAAAGTCTGCAGACGTACGTTCACTTGCTTCCCGCACCAAACTTGTCGCGCTCACGTCGTGCCAGTGCAAATCTTTCGTGACCGGAATCATCTTCTCTGTGCCTTCCCCAGTCCGTGCCCTCCACTACACCAATATCCTTATAAACACTCTCCTCCTCCTTGCTGCCGCCGAGCTTGTTGCTGTTCCGTACTTTGACGACGCCTCCGCAGTCGTCTACACTCGCGTCGGCGCCCTCTCTCCCGACGCTGCCAAGATTGTTGTTCGTTACCCTCCTACCACCAACGCTACCGAGAACCTAGTGTGCCTCTGCTGGCGGCAAGCCAACATCCAGGGCTCCACAGACGTTCCATGGCAGCCAGGTCCCCTCGCAAACCTGACCGCCGACAGAGACTGGGTTCAGACCGTTCGGCTTTCTGGCCTTTGGCCAAATACCAGATACGAATGTACGTGCACTTGCCGTCATCGTCACCCGACTCTGACATTCTCCCGCTATATCAGACAGGCTTGAAGATGCTAACAGTACTGCTCTTCCTTATCCCGCCGAACCCATCCGTTTCCGTACCTTCCCCGACTCTCGCCTCTACAATGGCTACAACTTCCGCTTCGTAGCGTCTTCATGTGTGACGCCCAATTTCCCGTATGCGCCCTTCCAGTCTCGTAGGATCAAAGGGTTCGACCTCCTGGCAGACTACCTTTGGCCTGCCCCCGCGACTGCCTCCTTGCCAAACGTGTTGGCTTCTAGCTCTCCCGAAGTGCCTTCTGCGACCTCGGAGTCGGTGCCTGCCTCAGAGAGCACGTCCTCGGACGACGTGACCGTTCCTGTCTCGGAGCCGGTTCCATCCCCTGTAGCGCCCGCTCCTGTTGAGAAGTCCAGTGCTCCGACTGAGTTCATGATCTTCATGGGAGACTTCATCTACGCCGATGTTCCTGTGTACCACGGAGACGACAAAGAGGCGTACCGTCGTTTCTACCGTCGCAACTACAACAGTCCAAGCTTCCGGAAGGTATATGAGCGGCTGCGTAAGTGCTTGCCATAGCGAGCGATTCGTGACTGACCTGAACTTTGACAGCAATCTTCCATACCTACGACGATCATGAGGTGACTGCGTCTCGCGTTCGTGCCTTCTCAATCTTCTAACGTTGTCTCAGATCCTCAACAACTACGTCGGCCAAGGGAATGATTCTCAATCGCCGTTCCCGAGTGCCTCGGACGCGTTCCAGCTGTACAACGCGGAAGCCAACTTTGACTCGATCCACGAGGGCCAGTACTACTACGACTTCCGGTACGGCGACTCCGCCTTCTTCGTGATGGACACCCGGAGGTACCGTTCAGATATCAATGTGGGCGATGCCACCACGCACACCATGCTCGGTGAACAACAGCTTGCAGCGCTGTACGACTGGCTTGGCAGGGTACGCACGCTCCCCCACACTCACGGCTGTACTGAGACTGTGTGCAGGTGAACAACACCGCCGTCTTCAAGTTCATCGTGACCTCCGTGCCCTTCACGTCGCTGTGGACATACGAGGGCCTGTACGACACGTGGGCGGGCTTCCCCGTGGAGAAGGCCGCGGTGCTCAGCGCGCTGCACACGGTGCCGAACGTCGTCATGCTCTCGGGCGACCGCCACGAGTTCGCGGCGATCGAGTTCGAGGCGGGGGACGCGGGCCACAACGTGCTCGAGATCTCGACGAGCCCGATGAGCATGTTCTACATCCCCGTCGTGCGCACGCTGCGCGCGCGGAGCGACGCGTACGTGAACAAGACGCGCGCGGACGTCGTCACGGGCGCGGACGGCGTGTCGTATGTCGACCGGTACGTCGTCGAGGTCCCGAAGGAGAAGGTCGTCAAGTATATCGCGGAGGGCAACTACAAGTGGTGCGCCCCTCGAGCTTCGGGCGGATGCAGCGCGCTGACAGTGACTGGATGCGACAGGTCTGCGATCGAGGTCGACACGCGGGACCGCCAGCACCCCGTCGCGAAGGTGGAGATCATGATCGACGGAAAGAGCGCGTACCAGTAAGTGCGCGCCCTCGAGTATCAGTGCAGCGACTGACTGACGCGGCTCCAGGCTCGAGGTCGTGGGCAAGCCGGTCAAGCTGCAGCTGTCCACCGCGCTCGGCGCGTTCGTCCCGCAGTCGTTCAGGGGCATGCTCGACCGCATCGGCATCAAGCCGAGCAAGTGGTTCTGACTTCCGCGCGCGGAGACTGTCTAGACATACATATATCCCTATCCTCTATTTCTGGATCCCATATCCTGCAGTGACGACTTGCTTGTGTGCTTCCTGTATGGTGTAATGATAGTAGTAGTGCTGTCGTGTGCGATAGCTGTAGACCGCTAGAGTGCTGTGCGGGCGTTGTGGTGACGAAATCTGTACGGTACGATACGTGACTCCTTTAACGAAGCTGCTCCATTGCACGTCCACGCGTTGGAGACACTGCCCGGCCACCGCATGTCGTAGGCGCTCGCGGGACGGGGATCTCGGGGAGTGTACGGGGTGGGTCTAGCGTAAAAACGTACCGTTGAGAATGCTTGAGAAAGAGGCCCATGCAAACTAAGGATCTCCCAAAGGGGGTATTGCTGCCCATGCAAACTAAGGATCTCCCAAAGGGGGTATTGCTGCCCATGCAAACTAAGGACCTCCCAAAGGGGGTATTGCTGCCCATGCAAACTAAGGACCTCCCAAAGGGGTGTCGCTGCCCACCAGGGGACTTGCTGCCCAGGAGATTATACCCATTCGAGCTCATGATGGTGTTCGCGAATAAGAGTAATGGGTAGGAAGTCGACTGCATGTATTGCTTGAGTACTGTAGTATATATACATAGCACATTGGGAGCCCAAGTACGATTTCGCGTGTTCGTAACAAGAGTGTTCATGGCCGGGCGGCTATTCCATCTCTCTTGTCCCGCGACCAGCACAACACTGGTGACCGTTCACTGTGCACCTTGGATCTGATGCTCCCGGTACCATCTGCGCCCCACATAAAAAGCTTGAACTCGCCTCGGGTGTCTTGAGCGACTCACCAGATCTGACATGGGTTCCCACCCATACCCATCCTCGAGCTCGTCACCGTCATGCCCCGACTCCAGCTCTGTGTACCGTCTCGAGTCTGTACCGTTAAAGGATACTCACCACGCGCTCGACCGTCCAAGTCCTCCTCCTTCACACTCTCCCGACAGTGGTCTTGATCACAGTCTTGCGCTCGAACGGCTGCGCTGTTGCTGTGTACCATTCTGAGACTCGCTGCAATCAGTTCGCGTGCAAATCTGACCAAGAGATCAAGTCCCCTAAAAGAAACGAGGACGTTGCAAGTGCGCCGCGGCACTGCACTGACTCACGGTACCGTCGGTACGTGAAGCTCTCATAGCACCTGGGCACTGTTCGAGCCCCGAGCCTCGGGCGGTATGCGAGGCTCGGATCTTGAACAGTGTACCGGCAGAGCACATGAGCGCAGTATGCTGGCACCGTGTAGGTCTAGAGGTCGGGATGTCAACCGCTGCCCGTCAGGCGAGACGGTGAGGTGCACGCCGCCCCGGAAATCATGTCCCCGGATTCCGAGAGGCATGCACTTCACCTCACGACGGTGATCGACGTGTCACAGGACATACTTCAATTGTACCGTCCATGCTCCTCCGCGCTGCCAGATGGATAGGTATGAACGCAATACACTGGAACTATGTAGTTCCGGAGTTCGGGATGTCCACTGGACCAAGTCACAGTCCGTCGGGCATGACGGTACTAATGTGCACGCCCCAGACATCACGTGTCCAGATTCTGAAGCATGCACGATGTGTTCCGTCGACTCGTGTACCATCCATGCTTCAAGTTCTCCGCACCATTAGATGCCAGTGGATAGCGCATGGCCGCCCCAGTATGCACCAAATGCCAACATGATGCACAGACATGCTCATGGCATACCGCCGCAGATGGAGAAGGAGAAGGAGTTAAAACTCACCGCATATTGTCTTCACAGCATGGCTGCTCGAGGACAGCATTGACAGGAGCTGATGAGCATGAGCAGAGGGAGGCGAAGGGTGTGCGCGTGAGGGGAGCAGGAGGGACGAACTTGAAGGGCGAGGGGCGAAGGCGGTGAGAGCCCGAAGGTCAGCGGAGTATAAGCAGCCAAGTGGACAAGCGGCAGCAGATGTAGTTAGTCTCCGAATGTTTGATTACGACCATCAGAATATATTCTATCCGACGAGTCATTAACCAATGTGTGGAATGCTGTACAAGATCTTGATCTTCTGCGCTGTCTTTGTAATTTTGGAACTCGCCGTGAATGGACCCCTTTGGCTTGCCGCTCACGCGTGAATACAGTAGTAGACAACTTTACCTTGTGTTCGAATTTACATATTCCGGGGGCCGGCGGGGCCCTCAGGCTGCCTTCCGGCTGAGTGGGCTAGATCACGGCTAGTGGTTACGCAATCTGAGCGTGCTCAAAGCGCGTACCATTCCAGTGCCTGATAGTAATGGTGTGACCGTTTGCATGCCTAACGCAGGTGACTCCACCGTAAATCGACGCAAAATACAGCTAGAGACAACATCCCTAGTAAGATTAATTATTAGTCCAGTCGGAGATGCTTGACTCCGAGTCAGATATCATCTGAGCACGCTACGTACAACATCCCGGACCACTCGACGTGCCACTGTCCACCACGACTCCTCTGGGAGCTCAGAGAGCAACTCGACCTCCTGTCGGCACTCCTCGTCCACCTCCACCTCCATCGCGTCCGTCCGAACCACTGCCGCAGACTTATGCAGCTGTGGGAAGTTCATGGGGCCGCTCACCGGACGGAGTCGACGCTCGCCGTGGTCAGACCTCGTAGCCTTCTCGGAGAGCCCTCTGTGGCGAATGCTCGGCGCGGCCGCAAGCGGATACTTGACCGCTGGTCGACACCGCGTCCGGCACGGCTACGAAGCACATCTGGCCCGTCTCCCAGAGCAGGAGCAACCAATCCGGTGGCACCCAATGAGCTCGGGGTTCCTGGGGTTCCTGACATCAGCAAAATCCCGGTGGAATCACGCGGACGCACGCGTCAGCACAATCCCTGGATTTCAGCACAATCAGGGCTGTTCTCGGATTTCGAACACGAAGCACCGATCTGCTTCTCGCGGCCACCCGATTAGGGGGATTTGGAACGGGCGGCAGCCCAATTCAAGCAATCCCGCGCGAGAACTAATATCTATACGTGTGATTGTCTGCATTGCGCGGCATTGGCATGCTCGCGAGGGTGCGTGATAGCTTCTAAGAATTGTCTTGTATCGAGTAGCACTAAAAACCGGTATCCATTATTTTATATAATCAAATTGCATAATTGGGCAGCATGGTTCACAGTCATGCGAGGGATGGCAATGCAGAAGAAATATATTGTGCTCAACTACATACTGCTAGGGATGTATGCTAGCACAGAGCATGGCAAGCGATGCGAGGGTGAGACTGGGAGGCGCTGAAGTTCTCGGCGCCGGGGCCCGGGTACTAGTCGACGTGGTACTAGGGGTACTAGGGGAACCGATGAACAAAGGCAAATTTTAGTAAGTTACTGCACACGAACGAGTGGGAGGCTTCTCACAACTTACAATTGTCCTCCACGTTGATCCTCACCAATAGGGCCGAAAGTCGGGACTGTGCTGCGTGCGGAACATGGGTCAGCACTACACTGAGCCTGATCGCGATGCTGAGCGCATACACACCGAGGTCGAGCCTAGTTGAGGGCGGAGCAGAGACGATCTAGTATGTAACGGAGACACAGTGAGCATGCAAAGAAATGGGGAGGTGCAAGTAGGGGACACATACAGTCATGTTCGGGCATTTGTTTGACCGGGATGGTGCCGCCGAGAGGGGGAGGGAGCTGCCAAGAGGGGGACAGGGCCGTGCACTGAGAGGTAGACGGACTTACCGTAGAGAACACAGCTCGAGAACGAGGTTGTGAGGTGTGCTTGGAGTGCAGCGTCCATGTGCACTAGTTTAAGATGATATCTGCTGTGTCGGGTGATGGATGAATGGGAGAGAGAGACGATGAGAGTAGAACGGG
The DNA here is from genome assembly GCA_033807695.1 of Daedaleopsis sinensis. Taxonomy (NCBI): domain Eukaryota; kingdom Fungi; phylum Basidiomycota; class Agaricomycetes; order Polyporales; family Polyporaceae; genus Daedaleopsis; species Daedaleopsis sinensis. The sequence goes on from CM066301.1 coordinate 1,446,774, forward strand.
GGGGGCGAGCGAGTTTTGTGGTCCCAGTGGAGAGTGCATAGAAGACACGGCGGAGTTCGAACACTCGAGCTACATTAGGCAAGAGTCCTACCAAAACGAGCGAGCTCACAAACAAAACCTATACCAATGCGTAGCTATGAGGTCATGAGCGCACTACGTATACAAAATCGCTGTACAGGTTTCTAAGGGCACTGAGCTAGGTAGTCCGAATCACGTTGCAGCCTGTTGCAGCACAATACAGTACAATCCTGACCCTTGCTTGCGCGCCCTCGCAGTGCGGGCAAATTTACGCACGTCATTGTCTGCAGCGTGAGCCCACGCTATCCGGACGAATTTGGCCAATCCTGCCAATTCTGGAGGTGATATATGCATTTTTGCTGATGGAACGGACTCAGCGAGGGCGGCCGGCCGATGAGCGTATGTACGGAGCAACCGGCACATCCGCGCCCGAGCGAATAGCCTTGCGAGCACATGTCAGTTGCGAACGAGCGGAGTACAAACACGAACTTGACGTACCAAGGTGTGCATTCATGAATCTGCGGAACGTGCTCCGCATCTCGAGCTCGCGGCGTGCGATCCTCGCGAAGTCTCGCCCAGAGCGTACCGCCGACCTCGACGATTTCCGCCTGCCATGGACGTCGAACGAACTGTCGGGATGAAGATGAGAGGAGAGGACATGGTGGAACGTGCATGTAGAACATACAGATCTGATCCAATCCTATACTATTCCGCCGTCACAGCGAGGAACCATGGCCCTAGTAAGTAATCTATTGGCAAGAACAAGAGAGCTCAGAGCGGCCGACAAGTGAGTACATAATATGTTGACAAATTGACAATGTCGATCAGACACCACAGCGACGAGATCTCCGATTGTCATAGTGACACTCACCACGATCTGGAGTCAACGAGCCTGAGATCGCTCCGGATGATTGGATACGGTACCTTGTACTACTAGATCAGCCGAGGTACCGCTGCAAGAAGCTACCGTACGTACCGTGAGCTCTCTTAGCCCTCGACGCGCATTCTGACAGACAAGACACAGGTTCGCGCTGTGGCCAATCTGGCACATTCGAAGTCACCCGTGTTGACTCTGCATCCCGGGAATCGGGATACACTTCGGAAGCACTCGGAGTGTCCCATCATGCCATGAAGCCGTGAGCAGGTACAAGGTTATGTTTCGTGCAAGCGGTGGGTAAAGTGTGACACGCGGATGCCCTGCGAGCCGTGCGGGATCAGCTCACGTTGCTCTGACCAATCCTGCAGGCCGTACTACGTACCGTATTAGACTGTATCGGGCACGACACTGCGGCCGATGTCACACGCACGTCTGGCATTGCCGTCTCTTCGGATGTTGAGCTCGGCATTTCCTGTCGCGCGCGCATGCGCAACGCACCGACCAACTTGAATGGACCGGCGATGACACGTTCCCCCTCGAATGACGAAAGCATGGCAACACGGATATATTCATCACTAACCGAACTTGAGTACGATGACAGCTACGAGCGCAGAACGTACCACGCACCTTATCACATGTACCATCCTTACTTATCCTGACTCTTCCGACGCTGCGACGTCCGGAATGTGCTACTGAGCTTGTGGCAACTGACACTTCACTGTCACGCACGCGCACGCACTGTCACTGTGTGCAGGGCCTGCCGAAAGCACATGTACATCCATCCGACCGGGTGCTATTCTGCTCCGGAATGTCAGCAACGCGCTGGCTACGCGAAGAGGCTAGCGCAACCCCGCGTCTCGTTACGAATTTACCGCTACTCACCGTGGATTCTCCGAGTGGCGGGCGCAGGTGCAGACTCCCGAGTCCCGAGGCCCGAGTCATCGCGTGCCGCATCCACGCCGTCATGCATGCATGCATGCATACTCGCACTCTGCAGCATGAGCACGCAACGGTCAGCTTCGAGTCTATAGCTGACAGTGACACCAGTATGGACTGCTGTACGTACCGAGAGGCGTGCAGCGCGGGCCTGTCCGTCGTGCAGCTCCTGTGCTCGGCACCGGTCACATAGAGCGGACGGTGTCGTGTCGGGGCCAAGTCGGGGCACTCGATTGTCGACCCTGCAGTGTCGCAGGGGAGTGCGCCAAGCGGCGCTGATCAGACGACAGGTCCCGGGGCCGGTAAGCACACCCGCGTCCGCACTCGAAATGTCTATAGACATTCATCGCATGACGGTCGCGAAGCTCTCCTGCGAAGTCGGAAGAAACGTGTCAGTCCCAAGTCCCAAGCCATCGCTTTCAGAGAGCTGTCTCTCACGCACGCACCCATAACCACGGCGCCGTGTGATGCGTGCGGACGAGTCGGCGGGTCGACAGCCTGAGGGTGCGTCGAATGTTCACCGGTACCAGTACCGTAGACCGCTCTGCAGACTCCAGAGCGATCCCTACCGAATGAGAACGCCAAAGAGCTGGCATGCGTGACTGCTGTAAGTGCCTAGAGGGGCGCCGCGCGGGCCTCAGCCTGTCCGTCGTGCAGCCCTTGTACTCGGTACCGGACACATCTCTCACGGAGAGCGGACGGTGTCGTTTCGGGGCACTCGATTGCCGACTCGGACCCTGCAGCGTCGCAGGGGAGTGCGCCAAGCGGCACCAGACGTCAGGTCCCGTTAGGCACACCCGTACCCGAGCTGTCCGCGCATCCGCACTCGGAATGTCTCTGAGCCTCAGACATCGACGCGATTCGCGAGGTTCTCCTGCGGGGAACGGTCAGTCCCGCGCCATCACTGTCAGAGCTCAGGCTGCTCTGCTCACCCATACCATATCCACCGTGAGTTCTGTGTGATGCGCGCGGGCGGAAGGCGGAAGACGGAAGAGCAGGCGGCTCGAGCCTCGAAAGGGCGCGTCGGCTGTCGGGTCTGCACGGTACCGTACGGCGTAGCCCGCTGTACCGTAGCCCGCTGTACGGTACTACCAGTTCCCCGCCGAATGAGGATCTACGCACGGGATCAGCAGGGGGCGAGCACAGTGACAGTGACATGACGACGTACCGTCGCGCCGATCGCGCTCTCGTATCAGAACGGATACGGGCGATCAGAAGCCCCATATTGCGCACCGCCAACAGGGTACAGACCCTTAGCCTTAGCCACGCCCGAGTTGTCGGGGAGGAGAGCCGACGCTTGCTTGAGAATGGAGATGGGGCGATCGCTCCGTGGCGTGCGGACTCCGGGGAATCGGCATGCGGGGATGCGGGGATGCGGGAGAGTACAAGGTACGGGGACGGTCACGCACTGCCCGGACGTCATCGCCCTTGCGCCCCCCCTCCTCCTCCTCGTTCTCCTCGTTCTCCTCCGGGCTCCAGCCGGCTGTGCCATGTGGTGAGTTGCATGTACCGTATACGTCGTCGTGGTGCATGTGTGAACTGCCGTTCTGCAGCTCGCGTGTGCGGGAGAGTCGCCATCCCGTGGCCTCTGGTGGGCTTGGTCGACGGCGTTTTGGATGAGCAGGGACAGGGACAGGTGAGAGGGTGCCCGCTGGTCGCGTCGCTGTACTGACTTCTGCACACTGCGCAGGACGTGTAGGCGAGCTAGGACGAGTCAACGACATCTGACCGAGGCAAGGACGGTACGTTCAGCGACGCTGTCCTGGCTCGAGCTTTGCTGTTGACGTTGACGAGTGCGTCTTGCAGCGGGCATGTCCGGGGCCTCGCCTCCTCGCGCTCCCGACTCTGCGGTGCGGAACACCTACGTCCTGCCCAGTGGACCCGCTAGCCTGGAGACGAGGTCAGTGTGCCGATCTGTATACAGCGCGGATGGAGAGCACGGTACGGACCTTGTCCGCTTCCCCCGGCCGTCTCTGTTCAGTGCTCACGAGCCCGTCTTGCAGCGGTCGCGTCCCGGGCTCGCCTTCTCGCGCTCGCGACTCCGGGACCGATGGCGCATGCGTCCCGGCGCGATGGACATGCCAGCCTCGCGCATGTGCGCAGAACGGTACGCGCTTTGTCCGCGCCTCGGTCCTTCCTGACGAGGGTGTCTTGCAGCAGTCGCGTCCGGGGCTCGCGTGATCGCGCACTCGAGTCTCGAGTCCACCAGCCTCGCGCAGGTGCGCATTTCGGGCGCATATATGCAGTCACGCGCTGATTGCCGTTGGACATGTGCAAATATATTGGCATGACGGTACAGAAGACGGCAGATCTCGGCGGACGAGAGGTACCTAGAGAGCTTGCTGACTGTGATCATGTACTGTACCATTTCAACCTAATATTCATGGGGGGGGACAAGTGACACCGAAATCATGAATATTCATCGCTTAGCAGCCCCTTGTGACCATGGGACAACCTCAAATATTCCATTCATAGGCTAGGATCCTCTGCCAAAACGCGGTTAGCGCCCGTAAAGCGCCCGTGACATTGACTTCAAGCGATCTTCAACGACCTTTGTGACGCGGGACAGACTTCCGATTATTCAGATTCAAGACCTCTTGTGACGCGTGACATGAATATTAGGTCGAAATGGTACAGTATGTCAGGGGGTGGGAGTCGTTGGACGGTACCGTAGTACGTACCTCGCTGTTGCTTAGGAGAGCGTAGGGGCCGGGGTGGTGTCGTGACAGCCAAAGGGTAAGTACGCGAGCAAATGAGCGCGCCCCGAGGTCGGTAGGCGTGGAGACGGGTGGGAAAACAGAGCGGAGAGGGTCGCGGGTGCGCGTGGATTGGCAGAGCGGAGCGGGAATGGCGCGAGAAGAGACCCTGAGGCGTGTTCCCAACTCGAGGTCGACGTGAGTGTAGCGGTCATGCATTGCATGGAGCGCAGGTGCGAGGATCCGCGGCGTGCGCCATAGACGACGGCGACGGCGGCGCGTGCAGTGGAGAGCGGGCGGGGGGACGGCGGTTCGCGTCGTGCAGGGGAGGCGGGCGTACTCACCTTGTACCCGTAGTTGATTACTTGGCTCCTGGACGAATGGCAGGGCGCATGCTGGGAGGTCGTGTGGCGAGCGTTCGACGCGGAGCGAGTTGAGAGGGCGCGTGACGAGTGGCGGAGGCGTGTACAGAGAGGTGACAGCGACAAGCGCTGATGAGAGACGCATAAGAGGTCGTCAAGAGGAGAGAAGGGGCAGATGGCGGGGAGAGCGAGAGATGCTCGGAGTTGTTCGCAGAGTCCGGACTCGATGGGCGGTTGCCAGATTGGGGCACACCCACGCGACCACGGTCCTCCAAGCGCCCCGATCACCCTGGTCGTTGACGTCACCACTCCTCCTCCTCCGTCAACCCCCGCGACTTGCTCTGCTTACGACCCACGAACGGAGAGCATTATGGAGGCATACGCGGCCATCGCCAGCTCCTCGATCTCCACCCTCTACCGCATCCTAGCCTATTGTTTTCTCCTGGTAGTCAGTACACGGTCTCTCCCATTTTAGCCCTCCTGTCCTTACCCTGCTCCAGATTCCAAAATAAGAGCTCCAGTTTATTCTTCCGGCTCTATACATCGCATATGCTATCACACTACGCTACGTCCCCGTGCCCGAAGTTGTGGTAAAAGAGGAGACGGCCGCCATACGTGAGGAGGTCAAGTCCGAAAAGAATGGAGTGCCCGTAACGGATGTCACTGTCGCAGCATCGACAGTCGTTGTCGCACCCGTAACAAAGTCTGCAGACGTACGTTCAATTGCTTCCCGCACCAAACTTCGTTGTCGCACCCGTAACAAAGTCTGCAGACGTATGTTCAATTGCTTCCCGCACCAAACTTGTCGCGCTCACGTCGTGCCAGTGGAAGTCTTTCGTGACCGGAATCATCTTCTCTGTGCCTTCCCCAGTCCGTGCCCTCCACTACACCAATATCCTCATAAACACTCTCCTCCTCCTTGCTGCCGCCGAGCTTGTTGCTGTTCCGTACTTTGACGACGCCTCCGCAGTCGTCTACACTCGCGTCGGCGCCCTCTCTCCCGACGCTGCCAAGATTGTCGTTCGTTACCCTCCTACCACCAACGCTACCGAGAACCTAGTGCGCCTCTGCTGGCGGCAAGCCAACACCCAGGGCTCCACAGACGTTCCCTGGCAGCCAGGTCCCCTCGCAAACCTGACCGCCGACAGAGACTGGGTTCAGACCGTTCGGCTTTCTGGCCTTTGGCCAAATACCAGATACGAATGCACGTGCACTTGCCGTCATCGTCACCCGACTCTGACATTCTCCCGCTATATCAGACAGGCTTGAAGATGCTAACAGTACTTCTCTTCCTTATCCCGCCGAACCCATCCGTTTCCGTACCTTCCCCGACTCGCGCCTCTACAATGGCTACAACTTCCGCTTCGTAGCGTCTTCATGTGTGACGCCCAATTTCCCGTATGCGCCCTTCCAGTCTCGTAGGATCAAAGGGTTCGACCTCCTGGCAGACTACCTTTGGCCTGCCCCCGCGACTGCCTCCTTGCCAAACGTGTTGGCTTCTAGCTCTCCCGAAGTGCCTTCTGCGACCTCGGAGTCGGTGCCTGCCTCAGAGAGCACGTCCTCGGACGACGTGACCGTTCCTGTCTCGGAGCCGGTTCCATCCCCTGTAGCGCCCGCTCCTGTTGAGAAGTCCAGTGCTCCGACTGAGTTCATGATCTTCATGGGAGACTTCATCTACGCCGATGTTCCTGTGTACCATGGAGACGACAAAGAGGCGTACCGTCGTTTCTACCGTCGCAACTACAACAGTCCAAGCTTCCGGAAGGTATATGAGCGGCTGCGTAAGTGCTTGCCATAGCGAGCGATTCGTGACTGACCTGAACTTTGACAGCAATCTTCCATACCTACGACGATCACGAGGTGACTGCGTCTCGCGTTCGTGCCTTCTCAATCTTCTAACGTTGTCTCAGATCCTCAACAACTACGTCGGTCAAGGGAATGATTCTCAATCGCCGTTCCCGAGTGCCTCGGACGCGTTCCAGCTGTACAACGCGGAAGCCAACTTCGACTCGATCCACGAGGGCCAGTACTACTACGACTTCCGGTACGGCGACTCCGCCTTCTTCGTGATGGACACCCGGAGGTACCGTTCAGATATCAATGTGGGCGATGCCACCACGCACACCATGCTCGGCGAACAACAGCTTGCAGCGCTGTACGACTGGCTTGGCAGGGTACGCACGCTCCCCGACACTCACGGCTGTACTGAGACTTTGTGCAGGTGAACAACACCGCCGTCTTCAAGTTCATCGTGACCTCCGTGCCCTTCACGTCGCTGTGGACATACGAGGGGCTGTACGACACGTGGGCGGGCTTCCCCGTGGAGAAGGCCGCGGTGCTCAGCGCGCTGCACACGGTGCCGAACGTCGTCATGCTCTCGGGCGACCGCCACGAGTTCGCGGCGATCGAGTTCGAGGCGGGGGACGCGGGCCACAACGTGCTCGAGATCTCGACGAGCCCGATGAGCATGTTCTACATCCCCGTCGTGCGCACGCTGCGCGCGCGGAGCGACGCGTACGTGAACAAGACGCGCGCGGACGTCGTCACGGGCGAGGACGGCGTGTCCTACGTCGACCGGTACGTCGTCGAGGTCCCGAAGGAGAAGGTCGTCAAGTATATCGCGGAGGGCAACTACAAGTGGTGCGCCCCTCGAGCTTCGGGCGGATGCTGCGCGCTGACTGGGGATGACAGGTCTGCGATCGAGGTCGACACGCGGGACCGCCAGCACCCCGTCGCGAAGGTGGAGATCATGGTCGACGGCAAGAGCGCGTACCAGTAAGTGCGCGCCCTCGAGTATCGGTGCAGCGACTGACTGACGCGGCTCCAGGCTCGAGGTCGTGGGCAAGCCGGTCAAGCTGCAGCTGTCCACCGCGCTCGGCGCGTTCGTCCCGCAGTCGTTCAGGGGCATGCTCGACCGCATCGGCATCAAGCCGAGCAAGTGGTTCTGACTTCCGCGCGCGGAGACTGTCTAGACATACATATATCCCTATCCTCTATTTCTGGACCCCATATCCTGCAGTGACGACTTGCTTATGTGCTTCCTGTATGGTGTAATGATAGTAGTAGTGCTGTCCTGTGCGATAGCTGTAGACCGCTAGAGTGCTGTGTGGGCGTTGTGGTGACGAACTCTGTACGGTACGATACGTGACCCTTTTACCGAAGCTGCTCCATTGCACGTTCACGCGTTGGAGCCACTGCCCGGCCACCGCATGTCGTAGGCGCTCGCGGGACGGGGATCTCGGGGAGTGTACGGGGTGGGTCTAGCGTAAAAACGTACCGTTGAGAATGCTTGAGAAAGAGGCCCATGCAAACTAAGGATCTCCCAAAGGGGGTATTGCTGCCCACCAGGGTACTTGCTGCCCAGGCTGAGCTCATGATCATGATGGCGGTCGAGAGTTGCAGCCTCAGTTGCAGTAGTCGCAAACACGAGATTCGACTGCATGCATTGCTCGAGTACGGTAAGTAGTATATACAGATAGCACATTGGGAGCCCAAGTACGATTTGTCTTAGTAACAAGAGTGTTCATGACCGGCTCTCTTGTCCCGCGACCGCCACAACGCTGGCGACCGTCCACTGTGTGGCACCTTGACCTGATGCTCCCGGTACCATCTGCGCACGACATGCGCCTCGAGTGTCTTGAGCGACTCACTAGATCCGACATTGGTTCCCACCCATAGTACCCATCCTCCGCATTCCCATCCTCGAGCTCGCCATGCCCCGACTCCGGCTCTGTGTACCGTCTCGAGTCTGTACCATTAAAGGATACTCACCACGCGCTCTACCGTCCAAGTCCTCCTCCTTCACACTGCTCTCCCGACAGTGGTCTTGATCGCCGCAGTCTTGCGCTCGAACGGCTGCGCTGTTGCTGTGTACCATTCTGAGACTCGCTGCAATCAGTTCGCGTGCACATCCGACCAAGAGATCAAGTCCCCCAAAAGAAACGAGGACGTTGCAAGTGCGCCGCGGCACTGCACTGACTCACGGTACTGTCGGTACGTGAAGCTCTCATAGCACCTGGGCACTGTTCGAGCCCCGAGCCTCGGGCGGTATGCGAGGCCTCGGATCTTGAACAGTGTACCGGCCGAGCACATGAACGCAGTATGCTGGCACTGTGTAGGTCTAGAGGTCGGGATGTCAACCGCTGCCCGTCAGGCGAGACGGTGAGGTGCACGCCGCCCCGGAAATCACGTCCCCGGATTCCGAGAGGCATGCACTTCACCTCACGACGGTGATCGACGTGTCACAGGACATACTTCAAGTGTACCGTCCATGCTCCTCCGCGCTGCCAGATGGATAGCTATCAATGCAATACACTGGAACTAGCGCATGGCCGCTCCAGTAGTATGCACCAAATGCCAACACGATGCACAGATATGCTCATGGCATACTGCTGCAGATGGAGAAGGAGTTAAAACTCACCGCATATCGTCTTCACAGCATGGCTGCTCGAGGACAGCATTGACAGGAGCTGATGAGCATGAGCGGAGGGTGTGCGCGCGAGGGAAGCAGGAGGGACAAGGGGCGAGGGGCGAAGGCGGTGAGAGCCCAAAGGTCAGCGGAGTATAAGCAGCCAAGTGGACAAGCGGCAGCAGATGTAGTTAGTTTCATGTTCGATTACGACCATCAGAATATATTCTATCCGACGAGTCATTAACCAATGTGTGGAATGCTGTACAAGATCTTGATCTTCCAGTGCGCTGTCTTTGGAATTTTGGCACTCGCCGTGAATGGACCCCTCCGGCTTGCCGCTCACGCGTGAATACAGTAGACAACTTTACCTTGTGACATGTGTTCGAATTCATTCCGGGGCCCTCAGGCTGCCTTCCGGCTGAGTGGGCTAGATCACGGCTAGTGGTTACGCAATCTGAGCGTGCTCAACTTGAAGCGCGTAGTACGTACCGTTCGGAACTTACAGTGCCTATAATGGTACCGTTTGCATACGTACTAGAGCATGTGACTCCGAGTCAGACATCATCTGAGCACGATACGTATAACATCCCCGGACCACTCGACGTGCCTCCTCGTCTGGGAACTCAGAGAGCAACTCGACCTCCTGTCGGCACTCCTCGTCCACCTCCGCCTCCATCGCGTCCGTCACCACTGCCACAGACTTGGGCAGATGCGGGAAGTTCATGGGGCCGCTCACCGGACAGAGTCGACGCTCGCCTCAGACCTCGTAGCACTCGGAGAGCCCTCGGCACGGCCGCCGCAAGCGGATACTTGACCGCTGGTCTACACCGCGTCCGGCACGGCTACGAAGCACATCTGGCCCGTCTCCCAGAGCAGGAGCAACCAATCCGGTGGCACCCAATGAGCTCGGGGTTCCTGGGGTTCCTGAACGGACTCAGCGAGGGCGGTCGGCCGATGAGCGTATGTACGGAGCAACCGGCACATCCGCGCCCGAGCGAATAGCCTTGCGAGCACATGTCAGTTGCGAACGAGCGGAGTATAAACACAAACTTGACGTACCAAGGTGCGCATTCATGAGTCAGAGTCTGCGGAACGTGCTCCGCATCTCGAGCTCGCGGCGCGCGATCCTCGCGAAGTCTCGCCCAGAGCGTACCGCCGACCTCGACGATTTCCGCCTGCCATGGACGTCGAACGAACTGTCGGGATGAAGATGAGAGGAGAGGACTCATGGTGAAACATGCATGTACTTAGAACATACAGATCTGATCCAATCCTATATTCCGCCGTCACAGCGAGGAGCCATGGCCCTAGTAATCTATTGGCAAGAACAAGAGAGCTCAGAGCCAACGTGAGTACATATGTTGACAAATTGACAATGTCGATCAGACACCACAGCGACGAGATCTCCAATTGTCATCGTGACACTCACCGCGATCTGGAGTCAACGAGCCTGAGATCACTCCGGATGATTGGATACGGTACCTTGTACTAGATCAGCCGAGGTATCGCTGCCAGAAGCTACCGTACGTACCGTGAGCTCTCTTGGCCCTCGACGCGCATTCTGACAGACAGCGCACAGGTTCGCGCTGTGGCCAATCTCAGGGCACATTCGAAGTCACTCGTGTTGACTCTACATCCCGGGGATCTTGTCGCCAAGGCCCCGGTCCCGGGAAACACTTCGGAAACACTCGGAGTGTCCCATCATGCCATGGAGCCGTGAGCAGGTACAAGGTTATTTTTCGTGCAAGCGGTGGGTAAAGTGTGACACGCGAATGCCCTGCGAGCCGTGCGGGATCAGCTCACGTTGCTCTGACCAATCCTGCAGGCCGTACTACGTACCGTATTAGACTGTATCGGGCACGACACTGCGGCCGATGTCACACGCGCGTCTGGCATTGCCGTCTCTTCGGATGTTGAGCTCCGCATTTCCAGTCGCGCGCGCATGCGCAACGCACCGACCAATGGACCGGCGAGGACACGTTCCCCCTCGAATGACGAAAGCATGGCAACACGGATATATTCATCTCTAACCGAACTTGAATACAATGAGCACAGAACGTACTACGCACCTTATCATATGTACGTCCTTACTTATCCTGACTCTTCCGACGCTGCGACGTCCGGAATGTGCTACTGAGCTTGTGGCCACTGCCACTTCACTGTCACGCATGCGCACGCACTGTCACTGTGTGCAGGGCCTGCCGAAAGCACATGTACATCCATCCGACCGGGTGCTATTCTGCTCCGGAATGTCAGCAACGCACTCGCTACGCGAAGAGGCTAGCGCAACCCCGCGTCTCGTTACGAATTTACCACTACCCACCGTGGATTCTCCGAGTGGCGGGCGCAGGTGCAGACTCCCGAGTCCCGAGTCATCGCGTGCCGCGTCCACGCCGTCATGCATGCATACTTGCACTCTGCAGCATGAGCATGCAACGGCCAGCTCCGAGTCTATAGCTGACACCCGTATGGAGTGTACGTACCGAGAGGCGTGCAGCACGGGCCTGTCCATCATGCAGCTCCTGCTCCTGTGCTCGGCACCGGTGACGTCTCTCACATCTCTCACGGAGAGCGGACGGTGTCGTTTCGGGGCACTCGACTGTCGACCCTGCAGCGTCACAGGGGAGTGTGCGCATGACGGTCGCGAAGCTCTCCTGCAGGCTGCGAAAAAACGCGTCAGTCCCAAGTCCCAAGCCATCGCTTTCAGGGAACTGTCTAGATCTCTCACGCACCCATAACCACGGCGCCGTGTAATGCGCGCGGACAAGTCGGCGGGTCGACAGCCTGAGGGTGCGTCGAATGTTCACCGGTACCGGTACCGTAGACCGCTCTACAGACTCCAGAGCGATCCCCCCCGAATGAGAGCGCCAAAGAGCTGGCATGCGTGACTGCTGTACGTGCCGGGCGAGTCCGTCGTGCAGCCCTTGTACTCGGTACCGGACACGTCACACATCTCTCACAGAGAGCCGCGGCGGACGGTGTCGTTTCGGGGCACTCGATTGCCGGCTCGGACCCTGCAGCGTCGCAGGGGAGTGCGCCAAGCGGCACCAGACGCCAGGTCCCGTTAGGCACACCCGTACCCGAGCTGTCCGCGCATCCGCACTCGGAATGTCTCTGAGCCTAGACATCGACGCGATTCACGAGGTTCTCCTGCGAGGAACGGTCAGTCCCGAGCCATCACTGTCAGAGCTCAGGCTGCTCTGCTCAGTGCTCACCCATATCCACCGTGAGTGCTGTGTAATGCGCGCGGGCGGAAGGCGGAAGGCGGAAGGCGGAAGGCGGAAGGCGGAAGGCGGAAGAGCAGGCGGCTCGAGCCTCGAAAGGGCGCGTCGGCCGTCGGGTCTGCACGGTACCGTAGCCCGCTGTACCGTAGCCCGCTGTACCGTACCAGTTCCCCGCCGAATGAGGACCAGCGCACGGTATCAGCAGGGGGGCGAACACAGTGACATGACGACGTACCGTCGCGCCGTCGCGCCGATCGCGCTCTCGTATCAGAACGGATACGGGCGATCAGAAGCCCCACATTGCGCACCGCCAAGTTCCAACAGGGTACAGACCCTTAGCCTTAGCCACGCCCGAGTTGTCGGGGAGGAGAGCCGACGCTTGCTTGAGATGGGGCGATGGGGCGATCGCTCCGTGGCGTGCGGACTCCGGGGAATCGGCATGCGGGGATGCGGGAGAGTACAAGGCGCGGGGACGGTCACGCACTGCTCGGACGTCATCGCCCTTGCGCCCCTCCTCCTCCTCCTCCTCGTTCTCCTCCGGGCTCCAGCCGGTTGTGGTGAGTTGCATGTACCGTATACGTCGTCGTGGGCATGCGTTGACTGCCGTTCTGCAGCTCGCGTGTGCGGGAGAGCCACCATCCCTTGGTCGACGGCGTTTTGAATGGGCAGGGACAGGGACAGGGACAGGTGAGAGGGTGCCCGCTGGTCGCGTCGCTGTACTGACTTCTGCACACTGTGCAGGACGTGTAGGCGGGCTAGGACGAGTCAGCGACATCTGACCGAGGCAAGGACGGTACGATCAGCGACGCTTTCCTGGCTCGAGATTTGCTGTTGACGTTGACGAGTGCGTCTTGCAGCGGGCATGTCCGGGCCCTCTCCTCCTCGCGGTCTCGACTCTGCGGTAGAAAGCGCAGGTGTCGCTGCCCAGCGGACCCGATAGCCTGGAGACTCAGACGAGGTCAGTCTGCCGATGTATATGCAGCGCGGATGGAGAGCATGGTACGGACCTTGTCCGCTTCCCCCGGCTCTCTGTTCAACGTTCAGTGCTCACGAGCCCGTCTTGCAGCGGTTGCGTCCCGGGCTCGCCTTCTCGCACTCGCGACTCCGGGACCGATGGCGCATGCGTCCCGGCGCGATGGACATGCCAGCCTCGCGCATGTGCGCAGAACGGTACGCGCTTTGTCCGCGCCTCGGTTCTTCCTGACGAGAGTGTGTTGCAGCAGTCGCGTCCGGGGCTGGCCTGAGCGCGCTCTCGATTCCACCAGCTTCGCGCAGATGCGGTGCAGTCAGGTAGCTGATTGCCGTTGGACATGTGCAAATATATTGGCATGACGGTACAGAAGACAGCTGATCTCGGCGGACGAGACGTACTAGTGAGCTCGCTGACTGTAATCATGTACATATGTCAGGGGTGGGAGTCGTTGGACGGTACCGTAGTACGTACCTCGCTGCTGCTTAGAAGAGTGTAGGGGCCGGGGTGGTGTCGCGACGGCCAAAGGGTAAGTACGCGAGCAAATGAGCGCGCCCCGAGGTCGGTAGGCGTGGAGACGGGTGGGAAAACAGAGCGGAGAGGGTCGCGGGTGCGCGTGGATTGGCAGAGCGGAGCGGTAGCGGCGCGATAAGACACCCCGAGGCGTCTTCCGGCCTCAACTCGAGGTCGGCGTGAGTTCATGCATCGTGCGCAGGTGTGAGGATCCGCGGCGTGCGCCATAGACGACGGCGACGGCGGCGCGTGCAGTGGAGAGCGGGCGGCGGGATGGCGGTTCGCGTCGTGCAGGGGAGGCGGGCGTGCTCACCTTGTACCGGTAGTTGACTACTTGGCTCCAGGACGAATGGCAGCGCGCATGTTGGGAGGTCGTGTGGCGAGCGTTCGACGCGGAGCGAGTTGAGAGGGAGCGTGACGAGTGGCGGAGGCGTGTACAGAGAGGTGACAGCGACAAGCGCTGGTCAGAGACGCATGAGAGGTCGTCAAGAGGTGAGAAGGGGCACATGGCGGGGAGAGCGAGAGATGCTCGGGGTTGTTCGCAGAGTCCGGACTCGGACGATGGGCGGTTGCCAGATTGGGGCACACCCACGCGACCACGGTCCTCTAAGCGCCCCGATCACCCTGGTCGTTGACGTCACCACTCCTCCTCCTCCGTCGACCCCCGCGACTTGCTCTGCTTACGACCCACGAACGGAGAGCACCATGGAGGCATACGCGGCCATCGCCAGCTCCTCGATCTCCACCCTCTACCGCATCCTAGCCTATTGTTTCCTCCAGGTGGTCAGTACTACACACATTCTTAGCCCTCCTGTCCTTACCCTGCTCCAGATTCCAAAATAAGAGCTCAAGTTTATTCTTCCGGCTCTATACATCGCATATGCTATCACACTACGCTATGTCCCCGTGCCCAAAGTTGTTGTGGTCAAAGAGGAAACGGTCGCCATACGTGAGGAGGTCAAGTCCGAAAAGAATGGAGTGCCCGTAACGGATGTCACTGTCGCAGCATCGACAGTCGTTGTCGCACCCGTAACAAAGTCTGCAGACGTACGTTCAATTGCTTCCCGCACCAAACTTGTCGCGCTCACGTCGTGCCAGTGGAAGTCTTTCGTGACCGGAATCATCTTCTCTGTGCCTTCCCCAGTCCGTGCCCTCCACTACACCAATATCCTCATTAACACTCTCCTCCTCCTTGCTGCCGCCGAGCTTGTTGCTGTTCCGTACTTTGACGACGCCTCCGCAGTCGTCTACACTCGCGTCGGCGCTCTCTCTCCCGACGCTGCCAAGATTGTTGTTCGTTACCCTCCTACCACCAACGCTACCGAGAACCTAGTGCGCCTCTTCTGGCGGCAAGCCAACATAAACTCAAAGGGTTCCACAAACGCTCCCTGGCAGCCAGGTCCTCTCGCAAACCTGACCGCCGACAGAGACTGGGTTCAGACCGTTCAGCTTTCTGGCCTTTGGCCAAATACCAGATACGAATGTACGTGCGCTTGCCCGTCAACCACAGGGGACATTCCCCGATGTTTCCATGGTAAACATAAGGAAAACATCCGGGCAGCAGAAGAACTATCTCTACAACACTAACGATGTAAATACCCAGATAATAGCAGGTAAATGTGCTGTATGTAGAACATCCCCGCGCCATTGCTGCAATGTTTCCATTCGTAATTCTACATACAGCACATTTACCGCTTATTGGTCAAACATTGTTAATGTTGCAGAGATAGTTTTCAGTTTCCCAGATGTTTACCATAGAAACATTGGAGA
Organism: Daedaleopsis sinensis; assembly: GCA_033807695.1. Lineage (NCBI taxonomy): Eukaryota > Fungi > Basidiomycota > Agaricomycetes > Polyporales > Polyporaceae > Daedaleopsis > Daedaleopsis sinensis. The sequence goes on from CM066301.1 coordinate 1,462,551, forward strand.
ATGTCCCCTGATATCGTCACGCGATTCTGACCTTCTCGCGCTATACATCAGACAGGCTTGAAGATGTCAACAATACCGCTCTTCCTTATCCTGCCGAACCCATCCGTTTCCGTACCTTCCCCGACTCGCGCCTCTACAATGGCTACAACTTCCGCTTCGTAGCGTCTTCATGTGTGACGCCCAACTTCCCGTATGCGCCCTTCCAGTCTCGTAGGATCAAAGGGTTCGACCTCCTGGCAGACTACCTTTGGCCTGCCCCCGCGACTGCCTCCTTGCCAAACGTGTTGGCTTCTAGCTCTCCCGAAGTGCCTTCTGCGACCTCGGAGTCGGTGCCTGCCTCAGAGAGCACGTCCTCGGACGACGTGACCGTTCCTGTCTCGGAGCCGGTTCCATCCCCTGTAGCGCCCGCTCCTGTTGAGAAGTCCAGTGCTCCGACTGAGTTCATGATCTTCATGGGAGACTTCATCTACGCCGATGTTCCTGTGTACCACGGAGACGACAAAGAGGCGTACCGTCGTTTCTACCGTCGCAACTACAACAGTCCAAGCTTCCGGAAGGTATATGAGCGGCTGCGTAAGTGCTTGCCATAGCGAGCGATTCGTGACTGACCTGAACTTTGACAGCAATCTTCCATACCTACGACGATCATGAGGTGACTGCGTCTCGCGTTGGTGCCTTCTCAATCTTCTAACGTTGTCTCAGATCCTCAACAACTACGTCGGCCAAGGGAATGATTCTCAATCGCCGTTCCCGAGTGCCTCGGACGCGTTCCAGCTGTACAACGCTGAAGCCAACTTTGACTCGATCCACGAGGGCCAGTACTACTACGACTTCCGGTACGGCGACTCCGCCTTCTTCGTGATGGACACCCGGAGGTACCGTTCAGATATCAATGTGGGCGATGCCACCACGCACACCATGCTCGGTGAACAACAGCTTGCAGCGCTGTACGACTGGCTTGGCAGGGTACGCACGCTCCCCGACACTCACGGCTGTACTGAGACCGTTCGCAGGTGAACAACACGGCCGTCTTCAAGTTCATCGTGACCTCCGTGCCCTTCACGTCGCTGTGGACATACGAGGGCCTGTACGACACGTGGGCGGGCTTCCCCGTGGAGAAGGCCGCGGTGCTCAGCGCGCTGCATACCGTGCCGAACGTCGTCATGCTCTCGGGCGACCGCCACGAGTTCGCGGCGATCGAGTTCGAGGCGGGGGACGCGGGCCACAACGTGCTCGAGATCTCGACGAGCCCGATGAGCATGTTCTACATCCCCGTCGTGCGCACGCTGCGCGCGCGGAGCGACGCGTACGTGAACAAGACGCGCGCGGACGTCGTCACGGGCGCGGACGGCGTGTCGTATGTCGACCGGTACGTCGTCGAGGTCCCGAAGGAGAAGGTCGTCAAGTATATCGCGGAGGGCAACTACAAGTGGTGCGCCCCTCGAGCTTCGGGCGGATGCAGCGCGCTGACAGTGACTGGATGCGACAGGTCTGCGATCGAGGTCGACACGCGGGACCGCCAGCACCCCGTCGCGAAGGTGGAGATCATGGTCGACGGCAAGAGCGCGTACCGGTAAGTGCGCGCCCTCGAGTATCAGTGCAGCGACTGACTGACGCGGCTCCAGGCTCGAGGTCGTGGGCAAGCCGGTCAAGCTGCAGCTGTCCACCGCGCTCGGCGCGTTCGTCCCGCAGTCGTTCAGGGGCATGCTCGACCGCATCGGCATCAAGCCGAGCAAGTGGTTCTAGCTTCCCCGCGCGGAGACTGTCTAGACATACATATATCCCTAAGTATCCTCTATTTCTGGACCCCATAGCCTGCAGTGACGACTTGCTTATGTGCTTCCTGTATGGTGTAATGATAGTAGTAGTGCTGTCGTGTGCGATAGCTGTAGACCGCTAGAACTGGACGTGTACTCGTTTGTGGGCGTTGTGGTGACGAACTCTGTACGGTACGATACGTGACCCTTTTAACGAAGCTGCTCCATTGCACGTTCACGCGTTGGAGACACTGCCCGGCCACCGCATGTCGTAGGCGCTCGCGGGACGGGGATCTCGGGGAGTGTACGGGGTGGGTCTAGCGTAAAAACGTACCGTTGAGAATGCTTGAGAAAGAGGCCCATGCAAACTAAGGACCTCCCAAAGGGGGTATTGCTGCCCATGCAAACTAGGGACCTCCCAAAGGGGTGTCGCTGCCCACCAGGGGACGTGCTGCCCAGGGGATGTGCTGCCCAGGAGCTCATGATGGCGGTCGAGAGTTGCAGGCAGGCAGTAGTCGTAGTCGCAAACAAAGAAGTCGACTGCATGCATTGCTCGAGTACTGTAGTATATACAGATGGGACATTGGGAGTCCAAGTACGACTCGGACTCGCGTGTTCGTAGCGGCTATTCCATCTCTCTTGTCCCGCGACCAGCACAACAACTGGCGACCGTCCACTGTGCACCTCGGACCTGATGCTCCCAAAACCATCTGCGCACCACATGCACCTCGAGTGTCTTGAGCGACTCACCAGATCCGACATGGCCCGTTCCCACCTGTACCCATCCTCCGCATTCCCATCCTCGAGCTTGCCAGCCATCATGCCCCGACTCCGTCTCGAGTTGTACCGTTAAAGGATACTCACCACGCGCTCGACCGTCCAAATCCTCCTCCTTCACACTCTCCCGACAGTGGTCTTGATCGCCGCAGTCTTGCGCGAGTCGTTGAACGGCTGCGCTGTTGCTGTAAGTCCCCTAAAATATCTGAGGACGTCGCATATGCACCGCGGCACTGCACTAGACGGTACCGTCAGTACGTGAACTCGCTCTCATAGCACCTGGGCACTGTGAGTCGAGCCCCGAGCCTCGGGCTGTATGCGAGGCCCGGATCTTGAACAGTGTACCGGCAGAGCACATGAGCTACGGTATGCTGGCACTGTGTAGGTCTAGAACTCGCCGGGATGTCAACGTTTCAACCGCTGCCCGTCAGGCGAGACGGTGAGGTGCACGCCGCCCCGGAAATCACGTCCCCGGATTCTGAGAGGCATGCACTTCACCTCACGACGGTGATCGACGTGTCACAGGACATGATACGGCTACTTCAAGTGTACCGTTCATGCTCCTCTGTACCGCCAACCATGAACACAATTTGGGATCATCGTCCACTGGACCAAGTCACAGTCCCCGACAGGCGTGACGGTAGTGTGCACGCCCCAGACATCATGTGTCCAGATTCTGAAGCACGCACAATGTGTACCGTCGACTCGTGTACCGTCCTTGCTTCAAGTTCTCTGCACCACCAGATACTGGTGGATAGTGCATGGCCGCCCCAGTATGCACCAAATGCCAACACGATGCACAGACATGCTCATGGCATACCGCCGCAGATGGAGAAGGAGGAGTTAAAACTCACCGCATATCGTCTTCACAGCATGGCTGCTCGAGGACAGCATTGACAGGAGCTGATGAGAATGAGCAGAGGGAGGCGGAGGGTGTGCGCGTGAGGGGAGCAGGAGGGACGAACTTGAAGGGCGAGGGGCGAAGGCGGTGAGAGCCCGAAGGTGGAGTATAAGCAGCCAAGTGGACAAGCGGCAGCAGATGTAGTTAGTCTCCGAATGTTTGATTACGACCATCAGAATATATTCTATCCGACGAGTCATTAACCAATGTGTGGAATGCTGTACAAGATCTTGATCTTCTGCGCTGTCTTTGTAATTTTGGAACTCGCCGTGAATGGACCCCTCCGGCTTGCCGCTCACGCGGGAATACAATAGTAGACAACTTTACCTTGTGTTCGAATTCACATATTCCGGGGGCCGGCGGGGCCCTCAGGCTGCCTTCCGGATGAGTGGGCTAGATCACGGCTAGTGGTTACGCAATCTGAGCGTGCTCAAAGCGCGTACCGTTCCAGTGCCTGATAGTAATGGTACCGTTTGCATGCCTAAAGCAGGTGACTCCACAAATCGACGCAAAATACAGTAGTAGAGACAACATCCCAACATCCCCGGACCACTCGACATGCCACTGTCCACCACGACTCCTCCTCTGGGAGCTCAGAGAGCAACTCGACCTCCTGTCGGCACTCCTCGTCCACCTCCGCCTCCATCGCGTCCGTCACCACTGCCGCAGACTTGGGCAGATGCGGGAAGTTCATGGGGCCGCTCACCGGACAGAGACGACGCTCGCCTCAGACCTCGTAGCACTCGGAGAGCCCTCGGCACGGCCGCCGCAAGCGGATACTTGACCGCTGGTCTACACCGCGTCCGGCATGGCTACGAAGCACATCTGGCCCGTCTCCCAGAGCAGGAGCAACCAATCCGGTGGCACCCAATGAGCTCGGGGTTCCTGGGGTTCCTGAACGGAAGCGAGGGCGGCCGGCCGATGAGCGTATGTACGGAGCAACCGGCACATCCACGCCCAAGCGGATAGCCTTGCGAGCACATGTCAGTTGCGAACGAGCGGAGGAGTACAAACACGAACTTGACGTACCAAGGTGCGCATTCATGAGTCTGCGGAACGTGCTCCGCATCTCGAGCTCGCGGCGTGCGATCCTCGCGAAGTCTCGCCCAGAGCGTACCGCCGACCTCGACGATTTCCACCTGCCATGGACGTCGAACGAACTGTCGGGATGAAGTCGGAGGAGAGGACATGGTGAAACGTCACACATGTACTTCAAGAACATACAGATCTGATCCAATCCTATATTCCGCCGTCACGGCGAGTCAGAGGCGTGGCCCTATTAATCTAAGTATGAACAAGAGAGCTCAGAGCCAACGTGAGTACATATGTTGACAAATTGACAATGTCGATCAGACACCACAGCGACGAGATCTCCGATTGTCGTCGTGACACTCACCGCGATCTGGAGTCAACGAGCCTGAGATCGCTCCGGGTGATTGGATACGGTACCTCGTACTAGATCAGCCGAGGTACCGCTGCAAGAAGCTACCGTACGTACCGTGAGCTCTCTTAGCCCTCGACGCGCATTCTGACAGACAGCGCACAGGTTCGCGCTGTGGCCAATCTCAGGGCACATTTGAAGTCACTCGTGTTGACTCTGCATCCCGGGGATCTTGTCGCCAAGGCCCCGGTCCCGGGAAACACTTCGGAAACACTCGGAGTGTCCCATCATGCCATGAAGCCGTGAGCAGGTACAAGGTTATTTTTCGTGCAAGCGGTGGGTAAAGTGTGACACGCGAATGCCCTGCGAGCCGTGCGGGATCAGCTCACGTTGCTCTGACCAATCCTGCAGGCCGTACTACGTACCGTATTAGACTGTATCGGGCACGACACTGCGGCCGATGTCACACGCGCGTCTGGCATTGCCGTCTCTTCGGATGTTGAGCTCCGCATTTCCAGTCGCGCGCGCATGCGCAACGCACCGACCAATGGACCGGCGAGGACACGTTCCCCCTCGAATGACGAAAGCATGGCAACACGGATATATTCATCTCTAACCGAACTTGAATACAATGAGCACAGAACGTACTACGCACCTTATCATATGTATATCCTTACTTATCCTGACTCTTCCAACGCTGCGACGTCCGGAATGTGCTACTGAGCTTGTGGCCACTGACACTTCACTGTCACGCACGCGCACGCACTGTCACTGTGTGCAGGGCCTGCCGAAAGCACATGTACATCCATCCGACCGGGTGCTATCTGCTCCGGAATGTCAGCAACGCGCTGGCTACGCGAAGAGGCTAGCGCAACTCCGCGTCTCGTTACGAATTTACCGCTACCCACCGTGGATTCTCCGAGTGGCGGGCGCAGGTGCAGACTCCCGAGTCCCGAGGCCCGAGTCATCGCGTGCCGCATCCACGACTCGCACTCTGCAGCATGAGCACGCAACGGTCAGCTCCGAGTCTAGAGCTCCCACCCGTACGGACTGCTGTACGTACCGAGAGGCGTGCAGTGCGGGCCTGTCCGTCGTGCAGCTCCTGTGCTCGGCACCGGTCACATCTCTCACGGAGAGCGGACGGTGTCGTTTCGGGGCACTCGATTGTCGACCCTGCAGCGTCACAGGGGAGTGTGCGCATGACGGTCGCGAAGCTCTCCTGCAGGCTGCGAAAAAACGCGTCAGTCCCAAGTCCCAAGCCATCGCTTTCAGAGAGCTGTCTCTCACGCACTCACCCATAACCACGGCGCCGTGTAATGCGCGCGGACAAGTCGGCGGGTCGACAGCCTGAGGGTGCGTCGAGTGTTCACCGGTACCGGTACCGTAGACCGCTCTGCAGACTCCAGAGCGATCCCCCCGAATGAGAACGCCAAAGAGCTGGCATGCGTGACTGCTGTACGTGCCGGGCGAGTCCGTCGTGCAGCCCTTGTACTCGGTACCGGACACATCTCTCACAGAGAGCCGCGGCGGACGGTGTCGTTTCGGGGCACTCGATTGCCGACTCGGACCCTGCAGCGTCGCAGGGGAGTGCGCCAAGCGGCACCAGACGTCAGGTCCCGTTAGGCACACCCGTACCCGAGCTGTCCGCACTCGGAATGTTCTCTGAGCCTCAGACATCGACGCGATTCGCGAAGTGCTCCTGCGAGGAACGGTCAGTCCCGAGCCATCACTGTCAGAGCTCAGGCTGCTCTGCTCAGTGCTCACCCATATCCACCGTGGGTGCTGTGTAATGCGCGCGGGCGGAAGGCGGAAGACGGAAGAGCAGGCGGCTCGAGCCTCGAAAGGGCGCGTCGGCCGTCGGGTCTGCACGGTACCGTATACGTAGCCCGCTGTACCGTAGCCCGCTGTACGGACCCGGTACCAGTTCCCCGCCAAATGAGGACCAGCGCACGGTATCAGCAGGGGGGCGAGCACAGTGACAGTGACATGACGACGTACCGTCGCGCCGTCGCACCGTCGCGCCGTCGCACCGATCGCGCTCTCGTATCAGAACGGATACGGGCGATCAGAAGCCCCACATTGCGCACCGCCAACAGGGTACAGACCCTTAGCCTTAGCCACGCCCGAGTTGTCGGGGAGGAGAGCCGACGCTTGCTTGAGAAGTTGAGATGGGGCGATCGCTCCGTGGCGTGCGGACTCCGGGGAATCGGCATGCGGGGATGCGGGAGAGTACAAGGTGCGGGGACGGTCACGCACTGCTCGGACGTCATCGCCCTTGCGCCCCCCCTCCTCCTCCTCGTTCTCCTCGTTCTCCTCCGGGCTCCAGCCGGTTGTGCCATGTGGTGAGTTGCATGTACCGTATACGTCGTCGTGGGCATGCGTTGACTGCCGTTCTGCAGCTCGCGTGTGCGGGAGAGCCACCATCCCTTGGTCGACGGCGTTGTGAATGGGCAGGGACAGGGACAGGGACAGGTGAGAGGGTGCCCGCTGGTCGCGTCGCTGTACTGACTTCTGCACACTGCGCAGGACGTGTAGGCGGGCTAGGACGAGTCAGCGACATCTGGCCGAGGCTTGGACGGTACGATCGGCTGCGCTTGCCTGGCTCGATCTTTGCTGTTGACGTTGACGAGTGCGTCTTGCAGCGGGCATGTCCGGGGCCTCGTCTCCTCGCGCTCCCGACTCTGCGGTGCGAAACGTAGGTGTTCCTGCCCAGCGGACCCGCTAGCCTGGAGACGAGGTCAGTCTGCCGATGTGTATACAGCGCGGATGGAGAGCACGGTACGGACCTTGTCCGCTTCCCCCGGCTCTCTGTTCAACGTTCAGTGCTCACGAGCCCGTCTTGCAGCGGTCGCATCCCGGACTCGCGCTCTCGACTCCGGGACGGACAGCGCATGCGTCCCGGCGCGATGGACACGGCAGCCTCGCGCATGTGCGCAGAACGTTACGCGCTTTGTCCGCGCCTCTGTCCTTCCTGACGAGGGTGTCTTGCAGCAGTCGCGTCCGGGGCTCGCGTGATCGCGCACTCGAGTCTCGAGTCCACCAGCCTCGCGCAGGTGCGCATTTCGGGCGCATATACGCAGTCACGCGCTGATTGCCGTTGGACATGTGCAAATATATTGGCATGACGGTACAGAAGACAGCTGATCTCGGCGGACGAGACGTACCTAGTGAGCTCGCTGACTGTGATCATGTATGTCAGGGGTGGGAGTCGTTGGACGGTACCGTACTACGTACCTCGCTGTTACTTAGGAGAGCGTAGGGGCCGGGGAGGTGTCGCGATAGCCAAAGGATTAGTAGGCGAGCAAATGAGCGCGCCCCGGGGTCCGTGGGTTGGCGGGTGAGGAGACAGAGAGCAGAGATGCGCGTGGATTAGCAGAGCGGAGCGGTAGCGGCGCGAGAACAGACCCCGAGGCGTCTTCCAGCCTCAACTCGAGGTCGACGTGAGTGCAGCGTTCACGCGCCGTGCGCAGGTGTGAGGATCCGCGGCGTGCGCCATAGACGACGGCGACGACGGCGCGTGCAGTGGACAACGGGCGGCGGGACGGCGGTTCGCGTCGTGCAGGGGAGGCGGGCGTGCTCACCTTGTACCGGTAGTTGACTACTTGCAAGCTCCTGGACGAATGGCAGGGCGCATGTTGGGAGGTCGTGTGGCGAGCGTTCGACGCGGAGCGAGTTGAGAGGAGCGTGACGAGTGGCGGAGGCGTGTACAGAGAGGTGACAGCGACAAGCGCTGGTCAGAGACGCATAAGAGGTCGTCAAGAGGAGAGAAGGGGCACATGGCGGAGAGAGCGAGAGATGCTCGGGGGTTGTTCGCAGAGTCCGGACTCGATGGGCGGTTGCCAGATTGGGGCACACCCACGCGACCGGGGTCCTCGAAGCGCCCCGATCACCCTGGTCGTTGACGTCACCACTCCTCCTCCTCCGTCGACCCCCGCGACTTGCTCTGCTTACGACCCACGAACGGAGAGCACCATGGAGGCCTACGCGTCCATCGCCTGCTCCTCGATCTCCACGCTCTACCGCATCCTAGCCTATTGTTTTCTCCAGGTGGTCAATACTACACACATTCTTAGCCCTCCTGTCCTTACCCTGCTCCAGATTCCAAAATAAGAGCTCAAGTTTATTCTCCCGGTTCTATACATCGCATATGCTATCACACTACGCTACGTCCCCGTGCCCGAAGTTGTGGTAAAAGAGGAGACGGTCGCCATACGTGAGGAGGTCAAGTCCGAAAAGAATGCAGTGCCCGTAACGGATGTCACTGTCGCACCCGTAACAAAGTCTGCAGACAGACGTACGTTCAATTGCTTCCCGCACCAAACTTGTCGCGCTCACGTCCTTCCACTGCAAGTCTTTCGTGACCGGAATCATCTTCTCTGTGCCTTCCCCGGTCCGTGCCCTCCACTACACCAATATCCTTATAAACACTCTCCTCCTCCTCGCTGCCGCCGAGCTTGCTGCTGTTCCGTACTTTGACGACGCCTCCGCAGTCGTCTACACTCGCGTCGGCGCCCTCTCTCCCGACGCTGCCAAGATTGTCGTTCGTTACCCTCCTACCACCAACGCTACCGAGAACCTAGTGCGCCTCTGCTGGCGGCAAGCCAACATCCAGGGCTCCACAGACGTTCCATGGCAGCCAGGTCCCCTCGCAAACCTGACCGCCGACAGAGACTGGGTTCAGACCGTTCGGCTTTCTGGCCTTTGGCCAAATACCAGATACGAATGTACGTGCACTTGCCGTCATCGTCACCCGACTCTGACATTCTCCCGCTATATCAGACAGGCTTGAAGATGCTAACAGTACTGCTCTTCCTTATCCTGCCCCATCCGTTTCCGTACCTTCCCCGACTCGCGCCTCTACAATGGCTACAACTTCCGCTTCGTAGCGTCTTCATGTGTGACGCCCAACTTCCCGTATGCGCCCTTCCAGTCTCGTAGGATCAAAGGGTTCGACCTCCTGGCGGACTATCTTTGGCCTGCCCCCTTGGCTGCCTCCTTGCCAAATGTCTCGGATTCTAGCTCTCTCGATGTGCCTTCTGCGACCTCGGAGTCGGTGCCTGCCTCAGAGAACACGTCCTCGGACGACGTGACCGTTCCTGTCTCGGAGCCGGTTCCATCCCCTGTAGCGCCCGCTCCTGTTGAGAAGTCCAATGCTCCGACTGAGTTCATGATCTTCATGGGAGACTTCATCTACGCCGATGTTCCTGTGTACCACGGAGACGACAAAGAGGCGTACCGTCGTTTCTACCGTCGCAACTACAACAGTCCAAGCTTCCGGAAGGTATATGAGCGGCTGCGTAAGTGCTTGCCATAGCGAGCGATTCGTGACTGACCTGAACTTTGACAGCAATCTTCCATACCTACGACGATCATGAGGTGACTGCGTCTCGCGTTCATGCCTTCTCAATCTTCTAACGTTGTCTCAGATCCTCAACAACTACGTCGGCCAAGGGAATGATTCTCAATCGCCGTTCCCGAGTGCCTCGGACGCGTTCCAGCTGTACAACGCGGAAGCCAACTTTGACTCGATCCACGAGGGCCAATACTACTACGACTTCCGGTACGGCGACTCCGCCTTCTTCGTGATGGACACCCGGAGGTACCGTTCAGATATCAATGTGGGCGATGCCACCACGCACACCATGCTCGGTGAACAACAGCTTGCAGCGCTGTACGACTGGCTTGGCAGGGTACGCACGCTCCCCGACACTCACGGCTGTACTGAGACTGTGTGCAGGTGAACAACACCGCCGTCTTCAAATTCATCGTGACCTCCGTGCCCTTCACGTCGCTGTGGACATACGAGGGCCTGTACGACACGTGGGCGGGCTTCCCCGTGGAGAAGGCCGCGGTGCTCAGCGCGCTGCACACGGTGCCGAACGTCGTCATGCTCTCGGGCGACCGCCACGAGTTCGCGGCGATCGAGTTCGAGGCGGGGGACGCGGGCCACAACGTGCTCGAGATCTCGACGAGCCCGATGAGCATGTTCTACATCCCCGTCGTGCGCACGCTGCGCGCGCGGAGCGACGCGTACGTGAACAAGACGCGCGCGGACGTCGTCACGGGCGAGGACGGCGTGTCGTATGTCAACCGGTACGTCGTCGAGGTCCCGAAGGAGAAGGTCGTCAAGTATATCGCGGAGGGCAACTACAAGTGGTGCGCCCCTCGAGCTTCGGGCGGATGCAGCGCGCTGACAGTGACTGGATGCGACAGGTCTGCGATCGAGGTCGACACGCGGGACCGCCAGCACCCCGTCGCGAAGGTGGAGATCGTGATCGACGGCAAGAGCGCGTACCAGTAAGTGCGCGCCCTCGAGTATCAGTGCAGCGACTGACTGACGCGGCTCCAGGCTCGAGGTCGTGGGCAAGCCGGTCAAGCTGCAGCTGTCCACCGCGCTCGGCGCGTTCGTCCCGCAGTCGTTCAGGGGCATGCTCGACCGCATCGGCATCAAGCCGAGCAAGTGGTTCTAGCTTCCGCGCGCGGAGACTGTCTAGACATACATATATCCCTATCCTCTATTTCTGGATCCCATATCCTGCAGTGACGACTTGCTTATGTGCTTCCTGTATGGTGTAATGATAGTAGTAGTGCTGTCGTGTGCGATAGCTGTAGACCGCTAGAGTGCTGTGTGGGTGTTGTGGTGACGAACTCTGTACGGTACGATACGTGACCCTTTTAACGAAGCTGCTCCATTGCACGTTCACGCGTTGGAGACACTGTCGTAGGCGCTCGCGGGACGGGGATCTCGGGGAGTGTACGGGGTGGGTCTAGCGTAAAAACGTACCATTGAAAATGCTTGAGAAAGAGGCCCATGCAAACTAAGGATCTCCCAAAGGGGGTATGCAAACTAAGGACCTCCCAAAGGGGTGTCGCTGCCCACCAGGGGACGTGCTGCCCAGGGGACGTGCTGCCCAGGAGCTCATGATGGCGGTCGAGAGTTGCAGGCAGGCAGTAGTCGTAGTCGCAAACAGAGAAGTCGACTGCATGCATTGCTCGAGTACTGTAGTATATACAGATGGGACATTGGGAGTCCAAGTACGACTCGCGTGTTCGTAGCGGCTATTCCATCTCTCTTGTCCCGCGACCAGCACAACAACTGGCGACCGTCCACTGTGCACCTCGGACCTGATGCTCCCAAAACCATCTGCGCACCACATGCACCTCGAGTGTCTTGAGCGACTCACCAGATCCGACATGGCCCGTTCCCACCCGTACCCATCCTCCGCATTCCCATAGGCTCGAGCTTGTCATGCCCGTCTCGAGTTGTACCGTTAAAGGATACTCACCACGCGCTCGACCGTCCAAATCCTCCTCCTTCACACTCTCCCAACAGTGGTCTTGATCGCAGTCTTGCGGCACTCGTTGAACGGCTGCGCTGTTGCTGTAAGGCCCCTAAAATATCTGAGGATGTCGCATATGCACCGCGGTACTGCACCGAACGGTACCGTCGGTACGTGAACTCGCGGCTCTCATAGCACCTGGGCACTGTTCGAGCCCCGAGCCTCGGGCCGTATGCGAGGCTCAGATCTTGAACAGTGTACCATCATTCGCATCGCCGTCCCATGCGACACGGCAGAGCACATGAACGCAATTAGCCCGCAGCGTGTAGGTCTAGAGCTCGGGATGTCAACCGCTGCCCGTCAGGCGAGACGGTGAGGTGCACGCCGCCCCGGAAATCACGTCCCCGCGGCAGATTTCGAGAGGCATGCACTTCACCTCACGACGGTGATCGACGTGTCACAGGACATGATACGGCTACTTCAAGTGTACCGTTCATGTTCCTCTGCACCGCCAACCATGAACACAATTTGGGATCATCGTCCACTGGACCAAGTCACAGTCCCCGACGGGCGTGACGGTAGTGTGCACGCCCCAGACATCATGTGTCCAGATTCTGAAGCACGCACAATGTGTACCGTCGACTCGTGTACCGTCCTTGCTTCAAGTTCTCTGCACCACCAGATACTGGTGGATAGTGCATGGCCGCCCCAGTATGCACCAAATGCCAACACGATGCACAGATATGCTCATGGCATACCGCCGCAGATGGAGAGAGGAATTAAAACTCACCGTATATTGTCTTCACAGCATGGCTGCCACTCGAGGACAGCATTGACAGAAGCTGATGAGCATGAGCGGAGGGAGGCGGAGGGTGTGCGCGTGAGGGGAGCAGGAGGGACAAAGGGCGAGGGGCGAGGGGCGAAGGCGGTGAGAGCCCGAAGGTCAGCGGAGTATAAGCAGCCAAGTGGTCAAGCGGCAGCAGATGTAGTTAGTCTCATGTTCGATTACGACCATCAGAATATATTCTATCCGACGAGTCATTAACCAATGTGTGGAATGATGTACAAGATCTTGATCTTCTGCGCTGTCTTTGGAGTTTTGGCACTCGCCGTGAATGGACCCCTCCGGCGTGCCGCTCACGCGGGAATACAATAGTAGACAACTTTACCTTGTGTTCGAATTCACATATTCCGGGGGCCGGCGGGGCCCTCAGGCTGCCTTCCGGATGAGTGGGCTATATCACGGCTAGTGGTTACGCAATCTGAGCGTGCTCAAAGCGCGTACCATTCCAGTGCCTGATAGTAATGGTACCGTTTGCATGCCTAAAGCAGGTGACTCCACCGTAAATCGACGCAAAATACAGCTAGAGACAACATCCCTAGTAAGATTAATTATTAGTCCAGTCGGAGATGCTTGACTCCGAGTCAGATATCATCTGAGCACGCTACGTACAACATCCCGGACCACTCGACGTGCCACTGTCCACCACGACTCCTCTGGGAGCTCAGAGAGCAACTCAACCTCCTGTCGGCACTCCTCGTCCACCTCCGCCTCCGTCGCGTCCGTCCGAAGTTCTCCGAACTACTGCCGCAGACTCAGGCAGAGGCTGTGGGAAGTTCATGGGGCCGCTCACCGGACGGAGCCGACGCTCGCCGTGGTCAGACCTCGTAGCCTTCTCGGAGAGCCCTCTGTGGCGAATGCTCGGCGCGGCCCTCGACACCGCGTCCGGCATGGCTACGAAGCACATCCCCGTCTCCCAGAGCAGGAGCAACCAATCCGGTGGCACCCAATGAGCTCGGGGTTCCTGGGATTCCTGAACGGAAGCGAGGGCGGCCGGCCGATGACTCATGAGCGTACGTACGGAGCAACCGGCACTCCGCGCCCGAGCGAATAGCCTGAGCCTTGCGAGCACATGTCAGTTACGAACGAGCGGAGGAGTACAAACACGAAGACGTACCAAGGTGCGCATTCATGAATCTGCGGAACGTGCTCCGCATCTCGAGCTCGCAGCGCGCGATCCTCGCCCAATCTCGCCCAGAGCGTACCGCCGACCTCAACGATTTCCGTCTGCCATGGACATCGAGACAAGTGAGTACATATGATGACAAATTGACAATGTCGACCAGACACCACAGCGACGAGATCTCCGATTGTCGTCGTGACACTCACCGCGATCTGGAGTCAACGAGCCTGAGATCGCCCCGGGTGATTGGATACGGTACCTCGTACTAGATCAGCCGAGGTACCGCTGCAAGAAGCTACCGTACGTACCGTGAGCTCTCTTAGCCCTCAACGCGCATTCTGACAGACAGCGCACAGGTTCGCGCTGTGGCAAATCTCAGGGCACATTCGAAGTCACTCGTGTTGACTCTGCATCCCGGGGATCTTGTCGCCAAGGCCCCGGTCCCGGGAAACACTTCGGAAACACTCGGAGTGTCCCATCATGCCATGAAGCCGTGAGCAGGTACAAGGTTATTTTTCGTGCAAGCGGTGGGTAAAGTGTGACACGCGGATGCCCTGCGAGCCGTGCGGGATCAGCTCACGTTGCTCTGACCAATCCTGCAGGCCGTACTACGTACCGTATTAGACTGTATCGGGCACGACACTGCAGCCGATGTCACACGCACGTCTGGCATTGCCGTCTCTTCGGATGTTGAGCTCCGCATTTCCAGTCGCGTGCGCATGCGCAACGCACCGACCAACTTGAATGGACCGGCGATGACACGTTCCCCCTCGAATGACGAAAGCATGGCAACACGGATATATTTATCTCTAACCGAACTTGAGTACGATGACAGCTACGAGCGCAGAACGTACTACGCACCTTATCATATGTACGTCCTTACTTATCCTGACTCTTCCAACGCTGCGACGTCCGGAATGTGCTACTGAGCTTGTGGCCACACTTCACTGTCACGCATGCGCACGCACTGTCACTGTGTGCAGGGCCTGCCGAAAGCACATGTACATCCATCCGACCGGGTGCTATTCTGCTCCGGAATGTCAGCAACGCACTCGCTACGCGAAGAGGCTAGCGCAACCCCGCGTCTCGTTACGAATTTACCGCTACCCACCGTGGATTCTCCGAGTGGCGGGCGCAGGTGCAGACTCCCGAGTCCCGAGTCCCGAGTCATCGCGTGCCGCATCCACGCCGTCATGCATGCATACTTGCACTCTGCAGCATGAGCACGCAACGGTCAGCTCCGAGTCTTAGTCTAGAGCTGACACTGTACGTACCGAGAGGGGTGCAGTGCGGGCCTGTCCGTCGTGCAGCCCTTGTACTCGGTACCGGACACATCTCTCACAGAGAGCCGCGGCGGACGGTGTCGTTTCGGGGCACTCGATTGCCGACTCGACCCTGCAGCGTCGCAGGGGAGTGCGCCAAGCGGCACCAGACGTCAGGTCCCGTTAGGCACCACTGGCACCCGAGCTGCCCGCGCGACGCGCGTCCGCACTCGGAATGCCTCTGAGCCTCAGACATCGACGCGATTCACGAGGTTCTCCTGCGGGGAACGGTCAGTCCCGACTCCCGAGCCATCACTTTCACTGGCAGAGGCTCAGGCTAAGGCTAAGGCTCAGGCTGCTCTGCTCACCCATATCCACCGTGGGTGCTGTGTGATGCGCGCGGGCGGAAGGCGGAAGACGGAAGAGTACTAGTAGGCGGCTCGAGCCTCGAAAGGGCGCGTCGGCCGTCGGGTCTGCACGGTACCGTAGCCCGCTGTACCGTAGCCCGCTGTACGGTACTACCAGTTCCCCGCCGAACGAGGACCAGCGCACGGGATCAGCAGGTGCCAGGCAGGGGCGAGCACAGTGACAATGACATTGACATGACGACGTACCGTCGCGCCGTCGCGCCGTCGCACCGATCGCGCTCTCGTATCAGAACGGATACGGGCGATCAGAAGCCCCATATTGCGCCCTGCCAACAGGGTACAGACCCTTAGCCTTAGCCACGCCCGAGTTGTCGGGGAGGAGAGCCGACGCTTGCTTGAGATGGGGCGATGGGGCGATCGCTCCGTGGCGTGCGGACTCCGGGGAATCGGCATGCGGGGATGCGGGAGAGTACAAGGTGCGGGGACGGTCACGCACTGCTCGGACGTCATCGCCCTTGCGCCCCCCCTCCTCCTCCTCGTTCTCCTCGTTCTCCTCCGGGCTCCAGCCGGTTGTGCCATGTGGTGAGTTGCATGTACCGTATACGTCGTCGTGGGCATGCGTTGACTGCCGTTCTGCAGCTCGCGTGTGCGGGAGAGCCACCATCCCTTGGTCGACGGCGTTGTGAATGGGCAGGGACAGGGACAGGGACAGGTGAGAGGGTGCCCGCTGGTCGCGTCGCTGTACTGACTTCTGCACACTGCGCAGGACGTGTAGGCGGGCTAGGACGAGTCAGCGACATCTGGCCGAGGCTTGGACGGTACGATCGGCTGCGCTTGCCTGGCTCGATCTTTGCTGTTGACGTTGACGAGTGCGTCTTGCAGCGGGCATGTCCGGGCCCTCGCCTCCTCGCGCTCCCGACTCTGCGGTGCGAAACGTAGGTGTTCCTGCCCAGCGGACCCGCTAGCCTGGAGACGAGGTCAGTGTGCCGATCTGTATACAGCGCGGATGGATAGCACGGTACGGACCTTGTCCGCTTCCCCCGGCTCTCTGTTCAACGTTCAGTGCTCACGAGCTTGTCTTGCAGCGGTCGCGTCCCGGACTCGCGCTCTCGACTCCGGGACGGACAGCGCATGCGTCCCAGCGCGATGGACACGCCAGCCTCGCGCATGTGCGCAGAACGGTACGCGTTTTGTCCGCACCCTTGCTCCTTCCTGACGAGCGTGTCTTGCAGCAGTCGCGTCCGGGGCTCGCGTGATCGCGCACTCGAGTCTCGACTCCACCAGCCTCGCGCAGGTGCGCATTTCGGGCGCATATATGCAGTCACTAGCTGATTGCCGTTGGAGATGTGCAAATATATTGGCATGACGGTACAGAAGACGGCTGATCTCGGCGGACGAGACGTACCTAGTGAGCTCGCTGACTGTAATGATGTATGTCAGGGGTGGGAGTTGGACGGTACCGTAGTACGTACCTCGCTGCTGCTTAGAAGAGTGTAGGGGCCGGGGTGGTGTCGCGACGGCCAAAGGGTAAGTACGCGAGCAAATGAGCGCGCCCCGAGGTCGGTAGGCGTGGAGACGGGTGAGGAGACAGAGAGCGGAGATGCGCGTGGATTGGCAGAGCGGAGCGGGAACGGCGCGAGAAGAGACCCCGAGGCGTCTTCCGGCCTCAACTCGAGGTCGGCGTGAGTTCATGCATCGTGCGCAGGTGTGAGGATCCGCGGCGTGCGCCATAGACGACGGCGACGACGGCGCGTGCAGTGGAGAACGGGCGGCGGGACGGCGGTTCGCGTCGTGCAGGGGAGGCGGGCGTGCTCACCTTGTACCGGTAGTTGATTACTTGGCTCCTGGACGAATGGCAGCGCGCATGTTGGGAGGTCGTGTGGCGAGCGCTCGACGCGGAGCGAGTTGAGAGGGAGCGTGACGAGTGGCGGAGGCGTGTACAGAGAGGTGACAGCGACACGCGCTGGTCAGAGACGCATAAGAGGTCGTCAAGAGGAGAGAAGGGGCACATGGCGGAGAGAGCGAGAGATGCTCGGGGTTGTTCGCAGAGTCCGGACTCGGACGATGGGCGGTTGCCAGATTGGGGCACCACGCGACCAAGGTCCTCTAAGCGCCCCGATCACCCTGGTCGTTGACGTCACCACTGCTCCCTCCTCCTCCCCTTCTCCCCTTCCTCCTCCTCCGCCTCCTCCTCCTCCGTTGACCCCCGCGACTTGCTCTGCTTACGACCCACGAACGGAGAGCGTCACGGAGGCATACGCGGCCATCGCCAGCTCCTCGATCTCCACCCTCTACCGCATCCTAGCCTATAGTTTCCTCCAGGTGGTCAATACTACACACATTCTTAGCCCTCCTGTCCTTACCCTGCTCCAGATTCCAAAATAAGAGCTCAAGTTTATTCTTCCGGCTCTATACATCGCATACTATGCTATCACACTACGCTACGTCCCCGTGCCCGAAGTTGTTGTGGTAAAAGAGGAGACGGTCGCCATACGTGAGGAGGTCAAGTCCGAAAAGAATGGACTGCCCGTAACGGATGTCACTATCGACAGTCGTTGTCGCCCCCGTAACAAAGTCTGCAGACGTACGTTCACTTGCTTCCCGCACCAAACTTGTCGCGCTCACGTCCTTGCAGTGCAAGTCTTTCGTGACCGGAATCATCTTCTCTGTGCCTTCCCCGGTCCGTGCCCTCCACTACACCAATATCCTTATAAACACTCTCCTCCTCCTCGCTGCCGCCGAGCTTGCTGCTGTTCCGTACTTTGACGACGCCTCCGCAGTCGTCTACACTCGCGTCGGCGCCCTCTCTCCCGACGCTGCCAAGATTGTCGTTCGTTACCCTCCTACCACCAACGCTACCGAGAACCTAGTGCGCCTCTGCTGGCGGCAAGCCAACATCCAGGGCTCCACAGACGTTCCATGGCAGCCAGGTCCCCTCGCAAACCTGACCGCCGACAGAGACTGGGTTCAGACCGTTCGGCTTTCTGGCCTTTGGCCAAATACCAGATACGAATGTACGTGCACTTGCCCGTCAACCACAGGGGACATTCCCCATGTTTCCAGGGTAAACATATGGAAAGCATCCGGGCAGCCGGGCAGCAGAAGAACTATCTCTACAACACCAACGTTGTAAATACCCAGTTAATAGCAGGTAAATGTGCTGTATGTAGAACATCCCCGCGCCATTGCCGCAATGTTTTCACTCGTAATTCTACATACAGCACATTTACCGCTTATTGGTCAAACATTGTTGTTGCAGAGATAGTTTTCAGTTTCCCAGATGTTTACCATAGAAACATTGTGGAATGTCCCCTGATATCGTCACGCGATTCTGACCTTCTCGCGCTATACAACAGACAGGCTTGAAGATGTCCACAATACCGCTCTTCCTTATCCCGCCCGTCTTCATGCGTGACGCCCAATTTCCCGTATGCGCCCTTCCAGTCTCGTAGGATCAAAGGGTTCGACCTCCTGGCAGACTACCTTTGGCCTGCCCCCGCGACTGCCTCCTTGCCAAACGTGTTGGCTTCTAGCTCTCCCGAAGTGCCTTCTGCGACCTCGGAGTCGGTGCCTGCCTCAGAGAACACGTCCTCGGACGACGTGACCGTTCCTGTCTCGGAGCCGGTTCCATCCCCTGTAGCGCCCGCTTCTGTTGAGAAGTCCAGTGCTCCGACTGAGTTCATGATCTTCATGGGAGACTTCATTTACGCCGATGTTCCTGTGTACCACGGAGACGACAAAGAGGCGTACCGTCGTTTCTACCGTCGCAACTACAACAGTCCAAGCTTCCGGAAGGTATATGAGCGGCTGCGTAAGTGCTTGCCATAGCGAGCGATTCGTGACTGACCTGAACTTTGACAGCAATCTTCCATACCTACGACGATCACGAGGTGACTGCGTCTCGCGTTCGTGCCTTCTCAATCTTCTAACGTTGTCTCAGATCCTCAACAACTACGTCGGCCAAGGGAATGATTCTCAATCGCCGTTCCCGAGTGCCTCGGACGCGTTCCAGCTGTACAACGCGGAAGCCAACTTTGACTCGATCCACGAGGGCCAGTACTACTACGACTTCCGGTACGGCGACTCCGCCTTCTTCGTGATGGACACCCGGAGGTACCGTTCAGATATCAATGTGGGTGATGCCACCACGCACACCATGCTCGGCGAACAACAGCTTGCAGCGCTGTACGACTGGCTTGGCAGGGTACGCACGCTCCCCCACACTCACGGCTGTACTGAGACTGTGTGCAGGTGAACAACACCGCCGTCTTCAAGTTCATCGTGACCTCCGTGCCCTTCACGTCGCTGTGGACATACGAGGGCCTGTACGACACGTGGGCGGGCTTCCCCGTGGAGAAGGCCGCGGTGCTCAGCGCGCTGCACACGGTGCCGAACGTCGTCATGCTCTCGGGCGACCGCCACGAGTTCGCGGCGATCGAGTTCGAGGCGGGGGACACGGGCCACAACGTGCTCGAGATCTCGACGAGCCCGATGAGCATGTTCTACATCCCCGTCGTGCGCACGCTGCGCGCGCGGAGCGACGCGTACGTGAACAAGACGCGCGCGGACGTCGTCACGGGCGCGGACGGCGTGTCGTATGTCGACCGGTACGTCGTCGAGGTCCCGAAGGAGAAGGTCGTCAAGTATATCGCGGAGGGCAACTACAAGTGGTGCGCCCCTCGAGCTTCGGGCGGATGCTGCGCGCTGACAGTGACTGGATGCGACAGGTCTGCGATCGAGGTCGACACGCGGGACCGCCAGCACCCCGTCGCGAAGGTGGAGATCATGGTCGACGGCAAGAGCGCGTACCAGTAAGTGCGCGCCCTCGAGGATCAGTGCAGCGACTGACTGACGCGGCTCCAGGCTCGAGGTCGTGGGCAAGCCGGTCAAGCTGCAGCTGTCCACCGCGCTCGGCGCGTTCGTCCCGCAGTCGTTCAGGGGCATGCTCGACCGCATCGGCATCAAGCCGAGCAAGTGGTTCTGACTTCCGCGCGCGGAGACTGCCTAGACATACATATATCCCTATCCTCTATTTCTGGATCCCATATCCTGCAGTGACGACTTGCTTGTGTGCTTCCTGTATGGTGTAATGATAGTAGTAGTGCTGTCGTGTGCGATAGCTGTAGACCGCTAGAACTGGACGTGTACTCGTTTGTGGGCGTTGTGGTGACGAACTCTGTACGGTACGATACGTGACCCTTCTTAACGAAGCTGCTCGATTGCACGTCCACGCGACACTGCCCGGCCACCGCATGTCGTAGGCGCTCGCGGGACGGGGATCTCGGGGAGTGTACGGGGTGGGTCTAGCGTAAAAACGTACCGTTGAGAATGCTTGAGAAAGAGGCCCATGCAAACTAAGGACCTCCCAAAGGGGGTATTGCTGCCCATGCAAACTAAGGACCTCCCAAAGGGGTGTCGCTGCCCACCAGGGGACTTGCTGCAGGAGCTCATGATGGCGGTCGAGAGTTGCAGGCATGCAGTAGTCGCAAACAGAGAAGTCGACTGCATGCATTGCTCGAGTACGGTAGTATATACATATAGCACATTGCGAGCCCAAGTACGATTTGCGTGTTCGTAACAAGAGTGTTCAAGACCGGGCAGCTATTCCACTGTCTCACTTCAAGTCCCGCGACCAGCACAACACTGGCGACCGTCCACTGCGCACCTCCATCTGCGCACCACATCAGATCCGGCATTGGTTCCCACCCATACCCATCCTCCGTTCCCATCCTCGAGCTCGTCATGCCCCAACTCCGGCTCTGTGTACCATCTCGAGTCTGTACCGTTAAAGGATACTCACCTCGCGCTCGACCGTCCAAGTCCTCCTCCTTCACACTCTCCCGACAGTGGTCTTGATCGCAGTCTTGAGCTCGAACGGCGGCGCTGTTGCTGTGTACCATTCTGAGACTCGCTGCAATCAGTTCGCGTGCACATCCGACCAAGAGATCAAGTCCCCTAAAAGAAACGAGGACGTTGCAAGTGCGCTGCGGCACTGCACTGACTCACGGTACCGTCGGTACGTGAAGCTCTCATAGCACCTGGGCACTGTTCGAGCCCCGAGCCTCGGGCGGTATGCGAGGCTCGGATCTTGAACAGTGTACCGGCAGAGCACATGAACGCAGTATGCTGGCACTGTGTAGGTCTAGAGGTCGGGATGTCAACCGCTGCCCGTCAGGCGACTCGGATGGTGAGGTGCACGCCGCCCCGGAAATCACGTCCCCGGATTCCGAGAGGCATGTACTTCACCTCACGACGGTGATCGACGTGTCACAGGACGTACTCCACTGAGTGTACCGTCCATGCTCCTCCACGCTTTCAGATGGATAGCTATGAACGCAATACACTGGAACTATGTAGGTCCGGAGTTTGGGATGTCCACCAGTGGACCAAGTCATGGCAGTCCCTGTCGGGCGTGACGGTAATGTGCACGCCCAAGATTCTAAAGCACACACGATGTGTACCGTCGACTCGTGTACCGTCCATGCTTCAAGTTCTCTGCACCACCAGATGCCAGTGGATAGCCATGGCATACCGCCGCAGATGGAGAAGGAGTTAAAACTCACCGCATATCGTCTTCACAGCATGGCTGCTCGAGGACAGCATTGACAGGAGCTGATGAGCATGAGCGGAGGGAGGCGGAGGGTGTGCACGCGAGGGGAGCAGGAGGGACAAGGGGCGAGGGGCGAAGGCGGTCCTGAGGTCAACAGAGTAAGTATACTAAGCAGCCAAGTGGACAAGCGGCAGCAGATGTAGTTAGTCTCATGTTTGATTACGACCATCAGAATATATTCTATCCGGGTCATTAACCAATGCTGTACAAGATCTTGATCTTCTGCGCTGTTTTTGGAATTTTGGTACTCGCCGTGAATGGACCCCCTCCGGCTTGCCGCTCACGCGTGAATACAGTAGACAACTTTACCTTGGGTTCGAATTCATTCCGGGGCCCTCAGGCTGCCTTCCGGCTGAGTGGGCTAGATCACGGCTAGTGGTTACGCAATCTGAGCGTGCTCAAAGCGCGTACCATTCCAGTGCCTGATAGTGATGGTACCATTTGCATGCCTAAAGCAGGTGACTCCACCGTAAATCGACGCAAAATACAGCTAGAGACAACATCCCTAGTAAGATTAGTCCAGTCGGAGATGCTTGACTCCGAGTCAGACATCATCTGAGCACGGTAGTACGTACTTGAACATCCCCGGACCACTCGACGTGCCACTGTCCACCACGACTCCTCTGGGAGCTCAGAGAGCAACTCGACCTCTTGTCGGCACTCCTCGTGCACCTCCGCCTCCGTCGCGTCCGTCCGAACCACTACTGCAGACTTAGGCAGCTGTGGGAAGTTCATGGGGCCGCTCACCGGACGGAGTCGACGCTTGCCTCAGACCTCGTAGCACTCGGAGAGCCCTCGGCACGGCCGCCGCAAGCGGATACTTGACCGCTGGTCTACGCCGCGTCCGGCACGGCTACGAAGCACATCTGGCCCGTCTCCCAGAGCAGGAGCAACCAATCCGGTGGCCCGGGCACCCAGTGAGCTCGGGGTTCCTGGGGTTCCTGAACGGAAGCGAGGGCGGCCGGCCGATGAGCGTATGTACGGAGCAACCGGCACATCCGCGCCCGAGCGAATATCCTTGCGAGCACATGTCAGTTGCGAACGAGCGGAGGAGTACAAACACGAACTTGACGTACCAAGGTGCGCATTCATGAGTCTGCGGAATGTGCTCCGCATCTCGAGCTCGCGGCGCGCGATCCTCGCCCAATCTCGCCCAGAGCGTACCGCCGACCTCGACGATTTCCGCCTGCCATGGACGTCGAACGAACTGTCGGGATGAAGATGAGAGGAGAGGACATGGTGGAACGTGCATGTACTTAGAACATACAGATCTGATCCAATCCTATATTCCGCCGTCACAGCGAATCAGAGGCGTGGCCCTATTAATCTAAGTATGGGCAAGAACAAGAGAGCTCAGAGCCAACGTGAGTACATATGTTGACAAATCGACAATGTCGATCAGACACCACAGCGACGAGATCTCTGATTGTCGTCGTGACACTCACCGCGATCTGGAGTCAACGAGCCTAAGATCGCTCCGGGTGATTGGATACGGTACCTTGTACTAGATCAGCCGAGGTACCGCTGCAAGAAGCTACCGTACGTACCGTGAGCTCTCTTGACCCTCGACGCGCATTCTGACAGACAGCGCACAGGTTCGCGCTGTGGCCAATCTCAGGGCACATTCGAAGTCACTCGTGTTGACTCTGTCATCCCGGGGATCTTGTCGCCAAGGCCCCGGTCCCGGGAAACACTTCGGAAACACTCGGAGTGTCCCACTGAGCTTGTGGCCACTGACGTAGTACTTCACTGTCACGCACGCGCACGCACTGTCACTGTGTGCAGGGCCTGCCGAAAGCACATGTACATCCATCCGACCGGGTGCTATTCTGCTCCGGAATGTCAGCAACGCACTCGCTACGCGAAGAGGCTAGCGCAACCCTGCGTCTCGTTACGAATTTACCGCTACCCACCGTGGATTCTCCGAGTGGCGGGCGCAGGTGCAGACTCCCGAGTCCCGAGGCCCGAGTCCCGGGTCATCGTGTGCCGCATCCACGCCGTCATGCATGCATGCATGCATACTCGCACTCTGCAGCATGAGCACGCAATGGTCAGCTCCGAGTCTATAGCTGACAGTGACACCAGTATGGACTGCTGTACGTACCGAGAGGCGTGCCGCGCGGGCCTGTCCGTCGTGCAGCTCACTCGGTACCGGACACATCTCGAGTCACGGAGAGCGAACGCGAGCCTACGCGAGCGGACGGTGTCGTTTCGGGGCACTTTATTGCCGGCTCGGACCCTGCAGGCTGCAGCGTCGCAGGGGAGTGCGCCAAGCGGCACCAGACGACAGGTCCCGTTAGGCACCACTGGCACCCGAGCTGCCCGCGCGGCGCGCGTCCGCACTCGGAATGTCTCTGAGCCTCAGACATCGACGCGATTCACGAGGTTCTCCTGCGGGGAACGGTCAGTCCCGACTCCCGAGCCATCACTTTCACTGGCAGAGGCTCAGGCTAAGGCTAAGGCTCAGGCTGCTCTGCTCACCCATATCCACCGTGGGTGCTGTGTGATGCGCGCGGGCGGAAGGCGGAAGACGGAAGAGTACTAGTAGGCGGCTCGAGCCTCGAAAGGGCGCGTCGGCCGTCGGGTCTGCACGGTACCGTAGCCCGCTGTACCGTAGCCCGCTGTACGGTACTACCAGTTCCCCGCCGAACGAGGACCAGCGCACGGGATCAGCAGGTGCCAGGCAGGGGCGAGCACAGTGACAATGACATTGACATGACGACGTACCGTCGCGCCGT
Source organism: Daedaleopsis sinensis (assembly GCA_033807695.1). Classification (NCBI taxonomy): domain Eukaryota; kingdom Fungi; phylum Basidiomycota; class Agaricomycetes; order Polyporales; family Polyporaceae; genus Daedaleopsis; species Daedaleopsis sinensis. The sequence continues at coordinate 1,487,589 of CM066301.1, forward strand.
CGCGCCGTCGCACCGATCGCGCTCTCGTATCAGAACGGATACGGGCGATCAGAAGCCCCATATTGCGCCCTGCCAACAGGGTACAGACCCTTAGCCTTAGCCACGCCCGAGTTGTCGGGGAGGAGAGCCGACGCTTGCTTGAGATGGGGCGATGGGGCGATCGCTCCGTGGCGTGCGGACTCCGGGGAATCGGCATGCGGGGATGCGGGAGAGTACAAGGTGCGGGGACGGTCACGCACTGCTCGGACGCCATCGCCCTTGCGCCCCCCCTCCTCCTCCTCGTTCTCCTCGTTCTCCTCCGGGCTCCAGCCGGTTGTGCCATGTGGTGAGTTGCATGTACCGTATACGTCGTCGTGGGCATGCGTTGACTGCCGTTCTGCAGCTCGCGTGTGCGGGAGAGCCACCATCCCTTGGTCGACGGCGTTGTGAATGGGCAGGGACAGGGACAGGGACAGGTGAGAGGGTGCCCGCTGGTCGCGTCGCTGTACTGACTTCTGCACACTGCGCAGGACGTGTAGGCGGGCTAGGACGAGTCAGCGACATCTGGCCGAGGCAAGGACGGTACGTTCAGCGACGCTTTCCGGGCTCGATCTTTGCTGTTGACGTTGACGAGTGCGTCTTGCAGCGGGCATGTCCGGGGCCTCGTCTCCCCGCGCTCCCGACTCTGCGGTGCGAAACGTAGGTGTTCCTGCCCAGCGGACCCGATAGCCTGGAGACTCAGACGAGGTCAGTGTGCCGATGTGTATACAGCGCGGAAGGAGAGCACGGTACGAACCTTTTCCGCTTCCCCCGGCTCTTTGTTCAACGTTCAGTGCTCACGAGCCCGTCTTGCAGCGGTCGCGTCCCGGGCTCGCCTTCTCGCACTCGCGACTCCGGGACCGATGGCGCATGCGTCCCGGCGCGATGGACATGCCAGCCTCGCGCATGTGCGCAGAACGGTACGCGCTTTGTCCGCGCCTCGGTCCTTCCTGACGAGGGTGTCTTGCAGCAGTCGCGTCCGGGGCTCGCGTGATCGCGCACTCGAGTCTCGAGTCCACCAGCCTCGCGCAGGTGCGCATTTCGGGCGCATATACGCAGTCACGCGCTAATTGCCGTTGGAGATGTGCAAATATATTGACATGATGGTACAGAAGACGGCTGATCTCGGCGGACGAGACGTACCTAGTGAGCTCGCTGACTGTAATGATGTATGTCAGGGGTGGGAGTTGGACGGTACCGTAGTACGTACCTCGCTGCTGCTTAGAAGAGTGTAGGGGCCGGGGTGGTGTCGCGACGGCCAAAGGGTAAGTACGCGAGCAAATGAGCGCGCCCCGAGGTCGGTAGGCGTGGAGACGGGTGGGAAAACAGAGCGGAGAGGGTCGCGGGTGCACGTGGATTGGCAGAGCGGAGCGGGAACGGCGCGAGAAGAGACCCCGAGGCGTGTTCCCAACTCGAGGTCGACGTGAGTGTAGCGGTCATGCATTGCATGGAGCGCAGGTGCGAGGATCCGCGGTGTGCGCCATAGACGGCGGCGACGGCGGCGCGTGCAGTGGAGAACGGGCGGCGGGACGGCGGTTCGCGTCGTGCAGGGGAGGCGGGCGTGCTCACCTTGTACCGGTAGTTGACTACTTGGCTCCTGGACGAATGGCAGCGCGCATGCTGGGAGGTCGTGTAGCGAGCGTTCGACGCGGAGCGAGTTGAGAGGGAGCGTGACGAGTGGCGCAGGCGTGTACAGCGACAAGCGCTGGTCAGAGACGCATAAGAGGTCGTCAAGAGGAGAGAAGGGGCACATGGCGGAGAGAGCGAGAGATGCTCGGGGTTGTTCGCAGAGTCCGGACTCGGACGATGGGCGGTTGCCAGATTGGGGCACCACGCGACCACGGTCCTCTAAGCGCCCCGATCACCCTGGTCGTTGACGTCACCACTGCTCCCTCCTCCTCCCCTTCTCCCCTTCCTCCTCCTCCGCCTCCTCCTCCTCCGTCGACCCCCGCGACTTGCTCTGCTTACGACCCACGAACGGAGAGCATTATGGAGGCCTACGGGTCCATCGCGAGCTCCTCGATCTCCACCGTCTACCGCATCCTGCCCTATGTTTTCTCCAGGTGGTCAATACTACAAACAATTCTTAGCCCTCCTGTCCTTACCCTTCTCTAGATTCCAAAGTCAGAGCTCAAGTTTATTCTCCCGGTTCTATACATCGCATATGCTATCACACTACGCTACGTCCCCGTGCCCGAAGTTGTTGTGGTAAAAGAGGAAACGGTCGCCATACGTGAGGAGGTCAAGTCCGAAAAGAATGGACTGCCCGTAACGGATGTCACTGTCGCAGCATCGACAGTCGTTGTCGCACCCGTAACAAAGTCTGCAGACGTACGTTCACTTGCTTCCCGCACCAAACTTGTCGCGCTCACGTCCTTGCAGTGCAAGTCTTTCGTGACCGGAATCATCTTCTCTGTGCCTTCCCCGGTCCGTGCCCTCCACTACACCAATATCCTCATAAACACTCTCCTCCTCCTTGCTGCCGCCGAGCTTGTTGCTGTTCCGTACTTTGACGACGCCTCCGCAGTCGTCTACACTCGCGTCGGCGCCCTCTCTCCCGACGCTGCCAAGATTGTCGTTCGTTACCCTCCTACCACCAACGCTACCGAGAACCTAGTGCGCCTCTGCTGGCGGCAAAGATACGAATGTACGTGCACTTGCCGTCATCGTCACTCGACTCTGACCTTCTCGCGCTATACATCAGACAGGCTTGAAGATGTCAACAATACCGCTCTTCCTTATCCCGCCGAACCCATCCGCTTCCGCACCTTCCCCGACTCTCGCCTCTACAATGGCTACAACTTCCGCTTCGTAGCGTCTTCATGCGTGACGCCCAATTTCCCGTATGCGCCCTTCCAGTCTCGTAGGATCAAAGGGTTCGACCTCCTGGCAGACTACCTTTGGCCTGCCCCCGCGACTGCCTCCTTGCCAAACGTGTTGGCTTCTAGTTCTCTCGAAGTGCCTTCTGCGACCTCGGAGTCGGTGCCTGCCTCAGAGAGCACGTCCTCGGACGACGTGACCGTTCCTGTCTCGGAGCCGGTTCCATCCCCTGTAGCGCCCGCTCCTGTTGAGAAGTCCAGTGCTCCGACTGAGTTCATGATCTTCATGGGAGACTTCATCTACGCCGATGTTCCTGTGTACCACGGAGACGACAAAGAGGCGTACCGTCGTTTCTACCGTCGCAACTACAACAGTCCAAGCTTCCGGAAGGTATATGAGCGGCTGCGTAAGTGCTTGCCATAGCGAGCGATTCGTGACTGACCTGAACTTTGACAGCAATCTTCCATACCTACGATGATCACGAGGTGACTGCGTCTCGCTTTCGTGTCTTCTAAATCTTCTGACGTCCTCTCAGATCCTCAACAACTACGTCGGCCAAGGGAATGATTCCCAATCGCCGTTCCCGAGTGCCTCGGACGCGTTCCAGCTGTACAACGCTGAAGCCAACTTCGACTCGATCCACGAGGGCCAGTACTACTACGACTTCCGGTACGGCGACTCCGCCTTCTTCGTGATGGACACCCGGAGGTACCGTTCAGATATCAATGTGGGCGATGCCACCACCCACACCATGCTCGGCGAACAACAGCTTGCAGCGCTGTACGACTGGCTTGGCAGGGTATGCACGCTCCCCGACACTCACGGCTGTACTGAGACTGTGTGCAGGTGAACAACACCGCTGTCTTCAAGTTCATCGTGACCTCCGTGCCCTTCACGTCGCTGTGGACATACGAGGGCCTGTACGACACGTGGGCGGGCTTCCCCGTGGAGAAGGCCGCGGTGCTCAGCGCGCTGCACACGGTGCCGAACGTCGTCATGCTCTCGGGCGACCGCCACGAGTTCGCGGCGATCGAGTTCGAGGCGGGGGACGCGGGCCACAACGTGCTCGAGATCTCGACGAGCCCGATGAGCATGTTCTACATCCCCGTCGTGCGCACGCTGCGCGCGCGGAGCGACGCGTACGTGAACAAGACGCGCGCGGACGTCGTCACGGGCGCGGACGGCGTGTCCTACGTCGACCGGTACGTCGTCGAGGTCCCGAAGGAGAAGGTCGTCAAGTATATCGCGGAGGGCAACTACAAGTGGTGCGCCCCTCGAGCTTCGGGCGGATGCAGCGCGCTGACAGTGACTGGATGCGACAGGTCTGCGATCGAGGTCGACACGCGGGACCGCCAGCACCCCGTCGCGAAGGTGGAGATCATGGTCGACGGCAAGAGCGCGTACCAGTAAGTGCGCGCCCTCGAGTATCAGTGCAGCGACTGACTGACGCGGCTCCAGGCTCGAGGTCGTGGGCAAGCCGGTCAAGCTGCAGCTGTCCACCGCGCTCGGCGCGTTCGTCCCGCAGTCGTTCAGGGGCATGCTCGACCGCATCGGCATCAAGCCGAGCAAGTGGTTCTGACTTCCGCGCGCGGAGACTGTCTAGACATACATATATCCCTAAGTATCCTCTATTTCTGGACCCCATATCCTGCAGTGACGACTTGCTTATGTGCTTCCTGTATGGTGTAATGATAGTAGTAGTGCTGTCGTGTGCGATAGCTGTAGACCGCTAGAGTGCTGTGTGGGCGTTGTGGTGACGAACTCTGTACGGTACGATACGTGACCCTTTTAACGAAGCTGCTCCATTGCACGTTCACGCGTTGGAGACACTGTCGTAGGCGCTCGCGGGACGGGGATCTCGGGGAGTGTACGGGGTGGGTCTAGCGTAAAAACGTACCATTGAAAATGCTTGAGAAAGAGGCCCATGCAAACTAAGGATCTCCCAAAGGGGGTATGCAAACTAAGGACCTCCCAAAGGGGTGTCGCTGCCCACCAGGGGACGTGCTGCCCAGGGGACGTGCTGCCCAGGAGCTCATGATGGCGGTCGAGAGTTGCAGGCAGGCAGTAGTCGTAGTCGCAAACAGAGAAGTCGACTGCATGCATTGCTCGAGTACTGTAGTATATACAGATGGGACATTGGGAGTCCAAGTACGACTCGCGTGTTCGTAGCGGCTATTCCATCTCTCTTGTCCCGCGACCAGCACAACAACTGGCGACCGTCCACTGTGCACCTCGGACCTGATGCTCCCAAAACCATCTGCGCACCACATGCACCTCGAGTGTCTTGAGCGACTCACCAGATCCGACATGGCCCGTTCCCACCCGTACCCATCCTCCGCATTCCCATAGGCTCGAGCTTGTCATGCCCGTCTCGAGTTGTACCGTTAAAGGATACTCACCACGCGCTCGACCGTCCAAATCCTCCTCCTTCACACTCTCCCAACAGTGGTCTTGATCGCAGTCTTGCGGCACTCGTTGAACGGCTGCGCTGTTGCTGTAAGGCCCCTAAAATATCTGAGGATGTCGCATATGCACCGCGGTACTGCACCGAACGGTACCGTCGGTACGTGAACTCGCGGCTCTCATAGCACCTGGGCACTGTTCGAGCCCCGAGCCTCGGGCCGTATGCGAGGCTCAGATCTTGAACAGTGTACCATCATTCGCATCGCCGTCCCATGCGACACGGCAGAGCACATGAACGCAATTAGCCCGCAGCGTGTAGGTCTAGAGCTCGGGATGTCAACCGCTGCCCGTCAGGCGAGACGGTGAGGTGCACGCCGCCCCGGAAATCACGTCCCCGCGGCAGATTTCGAGAGGCATGCACTTCACCTCACGACGGTGATCGACGTGTCACAGGACATGATACGGCTACTTCAAGTGTACCGTTCATGTTCCTCTGCACCGCCAACCATGAACACAATTTGGGATCATCGTCCACTGGACCAAGTCACAGTCCCCGACGGGCGTGACGGTAGTGTGCACGCCCCAGACATCATGTGTCCAGATTCTGAAGCACGCACAATGTGTACCGTCGACTCGTGTACCGTCCTTGCTTCAAGTTCTCTGCACCACCAGATACTGGTGGATAGTGCATGGCCGCCCCAGTATGCACCAAATGCCAACACAATGCACAGATATGCTCATGGCATACCGCCGCAGATGGAGAGAGGAATTAAAACTCACCGTATATCGTCTTCACAGCATGGCTGCCGCTCGAGGACAGCATTGACAGAAGCTGATGAGCATGAGCGGAGGGAGGCGGAGGGTGTGCACGCGAGGGGAGCAGGAGGGACAAAGGGCGAGGGGCGAAGGCGGTGAGGGCCCGAAGGTCAGCGGAGTATAAGCAGCCAAGTGGACAGGCGGCAGCAGATGTAGTTAGTTTCATGTTCGATTACGACCATCAGAATATATTCTATCCGACGAGTCATTAACCAATGTGTGGAATGCTGTACAAGATCTTGATCTTCTGCGCTGTCTTTGGAATTTTGGAACTCGCCGTGAATGGACCCCTCCGGCTTGCCGCTCACGCGTGAATACAGTAGTAGACAACTTTACCTTGTGTTCGAATTTACGTATTCCGGGGGCCGGTGGGGCCCTCAGGCTGCCTTCCGGATGAGTGGGCTAGATCACGGCTAGTGGTTACGCAATCTGAGCGTGCTCAAAGCGCGTACCGTTCCAGTGCCACCTGATAGTAATGGTACTGTTTGCATGCCTAAAGCAGGTGACTCCACCGTAAATCGACGCAAAATACAGCTAGAGACAACATCCCTAGTAAGATTAGTCCAGTCGGAGATGCTTGACTCCGAGTCAGACATCATCTGAGCACGGTAGTACGTACAACATCCCCGGACCACTCGACGTGCCACTGTCCACCACGACTCCTCTGGGAGCTCAGAGAGCAACTCGACCTCTTGTCGGCACTCCTCGTGCACCTCCGCCTCCGTCGCGTCCGTCCGAACCACTGCCGCAGACTTAGGCAGCTGTGGGAAGTTCATGGGGCCGCTCACCGGACGGAGACGATGCTCGCTTCAGACCTCGTAGCACTCGGAGAGCCCTCGGCACGGCCGCCGCAAGCGGATACTTGACCGCTGGTCTACACCGCGTCCGGCACGGCTACGAAGCACATCTGGCCCGTCTCCCAGAGCAGGAGCAACCAATCCGGTGGCACCCAATGAGCTCGGGGTTCCTGGGGTTCCTGAACGGAAGCGAGGGCGGCCGGCCGATGAGCGTATGTACGGAGCAACCGGCACATCCGCGCCCGAGCGAATAGCCTTGCGAGCACATGTCAGTTGCGAACGAGCGGAGGAGTACAAACACGAACTTGACGTACCAAGGTGCGCATTCATGAGTCTGCGGAACGTGCTCCGCATCTCGAGCTCGCGGCGCGCGATCCTCGCCCAATCTCGCCCAGAGCGTACCGCCGACCTCAACGATTTCCGTCTGCCATGGACGTCGATACAAGTGAGTACATATGATGACAAATTGACAATGTCGACCAGACACCACAGCGACGAGATCTCCGATTGTCATCGTGACACTCACCGCGATCTGGAGTCAACGAGCCTGAGATCGCTCCGGGTGATTGGATACGGTACCTCGTACTAGATCAGCCGAGGTACCGCTGCAAGAAGCTACCGTACGTACCGTGAGCTCTCTTGGCCCTCGACGCGCATTCTGACAGACAGCGCACAGGTTTGCGCTGTGGCCAATCTGGCACATTCGAAGTCACCCGTGTTGACTCTGCATCCCGGGGATCTTGTCACCAAGGCCCCGGGTCCCGGGATACACTGTGGAAACACTCGGAGTGTCCCATCATGCCATGAAGCCGTGAGCAGGTACAAGGTTATTTTTCGTGCAAGCGGTGGGTAAAGTGTGACACGCGAATGCCCTGCGAGCCGTGCGGGATCAGCTCACGTTGCTCTGACCAATCCTGCAGGCCGTACTACGTACCGTATTAGACTGACCAATGGACCGGCGAGGACACGTCCCCCCTCGAATGACGAAAGCATGGCAACACGGATATATTCATCACTAACCGAACTTGAGTACGATGACAGCTACGAGCGCAGAACGTACTACGCACCTTATCATATGTACGTCCTTACTTATCCTGACTCTTCCAACGCTGCGACGTCCGGAATGTGCTACTGAGCTTGTGGCCACACTTCACTGTCACGCATGCGCACGCACTGTCACTGTGTGCAGGGCCTGCCGAAAGCACATGTACATCCATCCGACCGGGTGCTATTCTGCTCCGGAATATTAATGTCAGCAACGCGCTGGCTACGCGAAGAGGCTAGCGCAACCCCGCGTCTCGTTACGAATTTACCGCTACCCACCGTGGGTTCTCCGAGTGGCGGGCGCAGGTGCAGACTCCCGAGTCCCGAGTCCCGAGTCCCGAGTCATCGCGTGCCGCATCCACGCCGTCATGCATGCATACTTGCACTCTGCAGCATGAGCACGCAACGGTCAGCTCCGAGTCTTAGTCTAGAGCTGACACTGTACGTACCGAGAGGGGTGCAGTGCGGGCCTGTCCGTCGTGCAGCCCTTGTACTCGGTACCGGACACATCTCTCACAGAGAGCCGCGGCGGACGGTGTCGTTTCGGGGCACTCGATTGCCGGCTCGGACCCTGCAGCGTCGCAGGGGAGTGCGCCAAGCGGCACCAGACGACAGGTCCCGTTAGGCACACCCGTACCCGAGCCGTCCGCACTCGGAATGTTCTCTGAGCCTCAGACATCGTCGCGATTCGCGAGGTTCTCCTGCGGGGAACGGTCAGTCCCGACTCCCGAGCCATCACTTTCAGAGAGCTCAGGCTCAGGCTAAGGCTCAGGCTGCTCGACTCACCCATATCCACCGTGAGTGCTGTGTGATGCGCGCGGGCGGAAGGCGGAAGACGGAAGAGTAGGCGGCTCGAGCCTCGAAAGGGCGCGTCGGCCGTCGGGTCTGCACGGTACCGTAGCCCGCTCTACGGACCCGGTACCAGTTCCCCGCCGAATGAGGACCAGCGCACGGTATCAGCAGGGGGGCGAACACAGTGACATGACGACGTACCGTCGCGTCGTCGCGCCGATCGCGCTCTCGTATCAGAACGGATACGGGCGATCAGAAGCCCCACATTGCGCCCTGCCAACAGGGTACAGACCCTTAGCCCTAGCCACGCCCGAGTTGTCGGGGAGGAGAGCCGACGCTTGCTTGAGAATCGAGATGGGGCGATCGCTCCGTGGCGTGCGGACTCCGGGGAATCGGCATGCGGGGATGCGGGGATGCGGGAGAGTACAAGGCGCGGGGACGGTCACGCACTGCTCGGACCCGGACGTCATCGCCCTTGCGCCCCTCCTCCTCCTCCTCGTTCTCCTCCGGGCTCCAGCCGGTTGTGGTGAGTTGCATGATGATGTACGTCGTCGTGGGCATGCGTTGACTGCCGTTCTGCAGCTCGCGTGTGCGGGAGAGTCACCATCCCTTGGTCGACGGCGTTGTGAATGGGCAGGGACAGGGACAGGGACAGGTGAGAGGGTGCCCGCTGGTCGCGTCGCTGTACTGACTTCTGCACACTGCGCAGGACGTGTAGGCGAGCTCGGACGGTACGATCAGCGACGCTGTCCTGGCTCGATCTTTGCTGTTGACGTTGACGAGTGCGTCTTGCAGCGGGCATGTCCGGGGCCTCGCCTCCTCGCGCTCTCGACTCTGCGGTAGAAAACGCAGGTGTCGCTGTCCAGCGGACCCGCTAGCCTGGAGACGAGGTCAGTCTGCCGATGTGTATACAGCGTGGATGGAGAGCACGGTACGAACCTTGTCCGCTTCCCCCGGCTCTCTGTTCAACGTTCAGTGCTCACGAGCCCGTCTTGCAGCGGTCGCGTCCCGGACTCGCGCTCTCGACTCCGGGACGGACAGCGCATGCGTCCTGGGGCGATGGACACGCCAGCCTCGCGCATGTGCGCAGAGCGGTACGCGCTTTGTCCGCGCCTCGGTCCTTCCTGACGAGGGTGTCTTGCAGCAGTCGCGTCCGGGGCTCGCGTGATCGCGCACTCGAGTCTCGAGTCCACCAGCCTCGCGCAGGTGCGCATTTCGGGCGCATATATGCAGTCACGCGCTGATTGCCGTTGGACATGGGCACATATATTGGCATGACGGTACAGAAGACGGCTGATCTCGGCGGACGAGACATACCTAGTGAGCTCGCTGACTGTGATCATGTATGTCAGGGGTGGGAGTCGTTGGACGGTACCGTAGTACGTACCTCGCTGCTGCTTAGAAGAGTGTAGGGGCCGGGAGGTGTCGCGACGGCCAAAGGGTAAGTACGCGAGCAAATGAGCGCGCCCCGAGGTCGGTAGGCGTGGAGACGGGTGGGAAAACAGAGCGGAGAGGGTCGCGGGTGCGCGTGGATTGGCAGAGCGGCGCGGGAACGGCGCGAGAAGAGACCCCGAGGCGTGTTCCCAACTCGAGGTCGACGTGAGTGCAGCGTTCACGCGCCGTGCGCAGGTGAGAGGATCCGCGGCGTGCGCCATAGACGACGGCGACGACGGCGCGTGCAGTGGACAACGGGCGGCAGGACGGCGGTTCGCGTTGTGCAGGGGAGGCGGGCGTACTCACCTTGTACCGGTAGTTGACTACTTGGCTCCTGGACGAATGGCAGGGCGCATGTTGGGAGGTCGTGTAGCGAGCGTTCGACGCGGAGCGAGTTGAGAGGGCGCGTGACGAGTGGCGGAGGCGTGTACAGAGAGGTGAGAGCGACAAGCGCTGGTCAGAGACGCATGAGAGGTCGTCAAGAGGAGAGAAGAGGCAGATGGCGGAGAGAGCGAGAGATGCTCGGGGTTGTTCGCAGAGTCCGGACTCGGACGATGGGCGGTTGCCAGATCGGGGCACACCCACGACCACGGTCCTCCAAGCGCCCCGATCACCCTGGTCGTTGACGTCACCACTCCTCCTCCTCCGTCGACCCCCGCGACTTGCTCTGCTTACGACCCACGAACGGAGAGCGTCACGGAGGCCTACGCGGCCATCGCCAGCTCCTCGATCTCCACCCTCTACCGCATCCTAGCCTATTGTTTCCTCCAGGTGGTCAGTACTACACACATTCTTAGCCCTCCTGTCCTTACCCTGCTCCAGATTCCAAAATAAGAGCTCAAGTTTATTCTTCCGGCTCTATACATCGCATATGCTATCACACTACGCTACGTCCCCGTGCCCGAAGTTGTGGTAAAAGAGGAGACGGCCGCCATACGTGAGGAGGTCAAGTCCGAAAAGAATGGACTGCCCGTAACGGATGTCACTGTCGCACCATCGACAGTCGTTGTCGCACCCGTAACAAAGTCTGCAGACGTACGTTCAATTGCTTCCCGCACCAAACTTATCGCGCTCACGTCCTTCCACTGCAAGTCTTTCGTGACCGGAATCATCTTCTCTGTGCCTTCCCCGGTCCGTGCCCTCCACTACACCAATATCCTCATAAACGCTCTCCTCCTCCTCGCTGCCGCCGAGCTTGTTGCTGTTCCGTACTTTGACGCCTCCGCAGTCGTCTACACTCGCGTCGGCGCCCTCTCTCCCGACGCTGCCAAGATTGTCGTTCGTTACCCGAGTCCTACCACCAACGCCACCGAGAACCTAGTGCGCCTCTGCTGGCGGCAAGCCAACACCCAGGGCTCCACAGACGTTCCCTGGCAGCCAGGTCCCCTCGCAAACCTGACCGCCGACAGAGACTGGGTTCAGACCGTTCGGCTTTCTGGCCTTTGGCCAAATACCAGATACGAATGTACGTGCACTTGCCGTCATCGTCACCCGACTCTGACATTCTCCCGCTATATCAGACAGGCTTGAAGATGCTAACAGTACTGCTCTTCCTTATCCCGCCGAACCCATCCGTTTCCGTACCTTCCCCGACTCGCGCCTCTACAATGGCTACAACTTCCGCTTCGTAGCGTCTTCATGTGTGACGCCCAACTTCCCGTATGCGCCCTTCCAGTCTCGTAGGATCAAAGGGTTCGACCTCCTGGCAGACTACCTTTGGCCTGCCCCCGCGACTGCCTCCTTGCCAAACGTGTTGGCTTCTAGCTCTCCCGAAGTGCCTTCTGCGACCTCGGAGTCGGTGCCTGCCTCAGAGAGCACGTCCTCGGACGACGTGACCGTTCCTGTCTCGGAGCCGGTTCCATCCCCTGTAGCGCCCGCTCCTGTTGAGAAGTCCAGTGCTCCGACTGAGTTCATGATCTTCATGGGAGACTTCATCTACGCCGATGTTCCTGTGTACCACGGAGACGACAAAGAGGCGTACCGTCGTTTCTACCGTCGCAACTACAACAGTCCAAGCTTCCGGAAGGTATATGAGCGGCTGCGTAAGTGCTTGCCATAGCGAGCGATTCGTGACTGACCTGAACTTTGACAGCAATCTTCCATACCTACGACGATCATGAGGTGACTGCGTCTCGCGTTCGTGCCTTCTCAATCTTCTAACGTTGTCTCAGATCCTCAACAACTACGTCGGCCAAGGGAATGATTCTCAATCGCCGTTCCCGAGTGCCTCGGACGCGTTCCAGCTGTACAACGCGGAAGCCAACTTTGACTCGATCCACGAGGGCCAGTACTACTACGACTTCCGGTACGGCGACTCCGCCTTCTTCGTGATGGACACCCGGAGGTACCGTTCAGATATCAATGTGGGCGATGCCACCACGCACACCATGCTCGGCGAACAACAGCTTGCAGCGCTGTACGACTGGCTTGGCAGGGTATGCATGCTCCGTCACACTCACGGCTGTACTGAGACTGTGTGCAGGTGAACAACACGGCCGTCTTCAAGTTCATCGTGACCTCCGTGCCCTTCACGTCGCTGTGGACATACGAGGGCCTGTACGACACGTGGGCGGGGTTCCCCGTGGAGAAGGCCGCGGTGCTCAGCGCGCTGCACACGGTGCCGAACGTCGTCATGCTCTCGGGCGACCGCCACGAGTTCGCGGCGATCGAGTTCGAGGCGGGGGACGCGGGCCACAACGTGCTCGAGATCTCGACGAGCCCGATGAGCATGTTCTACATCCCCGTCGTGCGCACGCTGCGCGCGCGGAGCGACGCGTACGTGAACAAGACGCGCGCGGACGTCGTCACGGGCGCGGACGGCGTGTCGTATGTCGACCGGTACGTCGTCGAGGTCCCGAAGGAGAAGGTCGTCAAGTATATCGCGGAGGGCAACTACAAGTGGTGCGCCCCTCGAGCTTCGGGCGGATGCTGCGCGCTGACAGTGACTGGATGCGACAGGTCTGCGATCGAGGTCGACACGCGGGACCGCCAGCACCCCGTCGCGAAGGTGGAGATCATGGTCGACGGCAAGAGCGCGTACCAGTAAGTGCGCGCCCTCGAGGATCAGTGCAGCGACTGACTGACGCGGCTCCAGGCTCGAGGTCGTGGGCAAGCCGGTCAAGCTGCAGCTGTCCACCGCGCTCGGCGCGTTCGTCCCGCAGTCGTTCAGGGGCATGCTCGACCGCATCGGCATCAAGCCGAGCAAGTGGTTCTGACTTCCGCGCGCGGAGACTGCCTAGACATACATATATCCCTATCCTCTATTTCTGGATCCCATATCCTGCAGTGACGACTTGCTTGTGTGCTTCCTGTATGGTGTAATGATAGTAGTAGTGCTGTCGTGTGCGATAGCTGTAGACCGCTAGAACTGGACGTGTACTCGTTTGTGGGCGTTGTGGTGACGAACTCTGTACGGTACGATACGTGACCCTTCTTAACGAAGCTGCTCGATTGCACGTCCACGCGACACTGCCCGGCCACCGCATGTCGTAGGCGCTCGCGGGACGGGGATCTCGGGGAGTGTACGGGGTGGGTCTAGCGTAAAAACGTACCGTTGAGAATGCTTGAGAAAGAGGCCCATGCAAACTAAGGACCTCCCAAAGGGGGTATTGCTGCCCATGCAAACTAAGGACCTCCCAAAGGGGTGTCGCTGCCCACCAGGGGACTTGCTGCAGGAGCTCATGATGGCGGTCGAGAGTTGCAGGCATGCAGTAGTCGCAAACAGAGAAGTCGACTGCATGCATTGCTCGAGTACGGTAGTATATACATATAGCACATTGCGAGCCCAAGTACGATTTGCGTGTTCGTAACAAGAGTGTTCAAGACCGGGCAGCTATTCCACTGTCTCACTTCAAGTCCCGCGACCAGCACAACACTGGCGACCGTCCACTGCGCACCTCCATCTGCGCACCACATCAGATCCGGCATTGGTTCCCACCCATACCCATCCTCCGTTCCCATCCTCGAGCTCGTCATGCCCCAACTCCGGCTCTGTGTACCATCTCGAGTCTGTACCGTTAAAGGATACTCACCTCGCGCTCGACCGTCCAAGTCCTCCTCCTTCACACTCTCCCGACAGTGGTCTTGATCGCAGTCTTGAGCTCGAACGGCGGCGCTGTTGCTGTGTACCATTCTGAGACTCGCTGCAATCAGTTCGCGTGCACATCCGACCAAGAGATCAAGTCCCCTAAAAGAAACGAGGACGTTGCAAGTGCGCTGCGGCACTGCACTGACTCACGGTACCGTCGGTACGTGAAGCTCTCATAGCACCTGGGCACTGTTCGAGCCCCGAGCCTCGGGCGGTATGCGAGGCTCGGATCTTGAACAGTGTACCGGCAGAGCACATGAACGCAGTATGCTGGCACTGTGTAGGTCTAGAGGTCGGGATGTCAACCGCTGCCCGTCAGGCGACTCGGACGGTGAGGTGCACGCCGCCCCGGAAATCACGTCCCCGGATTCCGAGAGGCATGTACTTCACCTCACGACGGTGATCGACGTGTCACAGGACGTACTCCACTGAGTGTACCGTCCATGCTCCTCCACGCTTTCAGATGGATAGCTATGAACGCAATACACTGGAACTATGTAGGTCCGGAGTTTGGGATGTCCACCAGTGGACCAAGTCATGGCAGTCCCTGTCGGGCGTGACGGTAATGTGCACGCCCAAGATTCTAAAGCACACACGATGTGTACCGTCGACTCGTGTACCGTCCATGCTTCAAGTTCTCTGCACCACCAGATGCCAGTGGATAGCCATGGCATACCGCCGCAGATGGAGAAGGAGTTAAAACTCACCGCATATCGTCTTCACAGCATGGCTGCTCGAGGACAGCATTGACAGGAGCTGATGAGCATGAGCGGAGGGAGGCGGAGGGTGTGCACGCGAGGGGAGCAGGAGGGACAAGGGGCGAGGGGCGAAGGCGGTCCTGAGGTCAACAGAGTAAGTATACTAAGCAGCCAAGTGGACAAGCGGCAGCAGATGTAGTTAGTCTCATGTTTGATTACGACCATCAGAATATATTCTATCCGGGTCATTAACCAATGCTGTACAAGATCTTGATCTTCTGCGCTGTTTTTGGAATTTTGGTACTCGCCGTGAATGGACCCCCTCCGGCTTGCCGCTCACGCGTGAATACAGTAGACAACTTTACCTTGGGTTCGAATTCATTCCGGGGCCCTCAGGCTGCCTTCCGGCTGAGTGGGCTAGATCACGGCTAGTGGTTACGCAATCTGAGCGTGCTCAAAGCGCGTACCATTCCAGTGCCTGATAGTGATGGTACCATTTGCATGCCTAAAGCAGGTGACTCCACCGTAAATCGACGCAAAATACAGCTAGAGACAACATCCCTAGTAAGATTAGTCCAGTCGGAGATGCTTGACTCCGAGTCAGACATCATCTGAGCACGGTAGTACGTACAACATCCCCGGACCACTCGACGTGCCACTGTCCACCACGACTCCTCTGGGAGCTCAGAGAGCAACTCGACCTCTTGTCGGCACTCCTCGTGCACCTCCGCCTCCGTCGCGTCCGTCCGAACCACTGCCACAGACTTAGGCAGCAGTGGGAAGTTCATGGGGCCGCTCACCGGACGGAGACGATGCTCGCTTCAGACCTCGTAGCACTCGGAGAGCCCTCGGCACGGCCGCCGCAAGCGGATACTTGACCGCTGGTCTACACCGCGTCCGGCACGGCTACGAAGCACATCTGGCCCGTCTCCCAGAGCAGGAGCAACCAATCCGGTGGCACCCAATGAGCTCGGGGTTCCTGGGGTTCCTGAACGGAAGCGAGGGCGGCCGGCCGATGAGCGTATGTACGGAGCAACCGGCACATCCGCGCCCGAGCGAATAGCCTTGCGAGCACATGTCAGTTGCGAACGAGCGGAGGAGTACAAACACGAACTTGACGTACCAAGGTGCGCATTCATGAGTCTGCGGAACGTGCTCCGCATCTCGAGCTCGCGGCGCGCGATCCTCGCCCAATCTCGCCCAGAGCGTACCGCCGACCTCAACGATTTCCGTCTGCCATGGACGTCGATACAAGTGAGTACATATGATGACAAATTGACAATGTCGACCAGACACCACAGCGACGAGATCTCCGATTGTCATCGTGACACTCACCGCGATCTGGAGTCAACGAGCCTGAGATCGCTCCGGGTGATTGGATACGGTACCTCGTACTAGATCAGCCGAGGTACCGCTGCAAGAAGCTACCGTACGTACCGTGAGCTCTCTTGGCCCTCGACGCGCATTCTGACAGACAGCGCACAGGTTTGCGCTGTGGCCAATCTGGCACATTCGAAGTCACCCGTGTTGACTCTGCATCCCGGGGATCTTGTCACCAAGGCCCCGGGTCCCGGGATACACTGTGGAAACACTCGGAGTGTCCCATCATGCCATGAAGCCGTGAGCAGGTACAAGGTTATTTTTCGTGCAAGCGGTGGGTAAAGTGTGACACGCGAATGCCCTGCGAGCCGTGCGGGATCAGCTCACGTTGCTCTGACCAATCCTGCAGGCCGTACTACGTACCGTATTAGACTGACCAATGGACCGGCGAGGACACGTCCCCCCTCGAATGACGAAAGCATGGCAACACGGATATATTCATCACTAACCGAACTTGAGTACGATGACAGCTACGAGCGCAGAACGTACTACGCACCTTATCATATGTACGTCCTTACTTATCCTGACTCTTCCAACGCTGCGACGTCCGGAATGTGCTACTGAGCTTGTGGCCACACTTCACTGTCACGCATGCGCACGCACTGTCACTGTGTGCAGGGCCTGCCGAAAGCACATGTACATCCATCCGACCGGGTGCTATTCTGCTCCGGAATGTCAGCAACGCGCTGGCTACACGAAGAGGCTAGCGCAACCCCGCGTCTCGTTACGAATTTACCGCTACTCACCGTGGATTCTCCGAGTGGCGGGCGTGGCAGGTGCAGACTCCCGAGTCCCGAGGCCCGAGTCATCGCGTGCCGCATCCACGACTCGCACTCTGCAGCATGAGCACGCAATGGTCAGCTCCGAGTCTAGAGCTGACACCAGTACGGACTGCTGTACGTACCGAGAGGGGTGCAGTGCGGGCCTGTTCGTCGTGCAGCTCCTGTGCTCGGCACCGGTCACATCTCTCACGGAGAGCGGACGGTGTCGTTTCGGGGCCCTCGATTGTCGACCCTGCAGCGTCACAGGGGAGTGTGCGCATGACGGTCGCGAAGCTCTCCTGCAGGCTGCGAAAAAACGCGTCAGTGCCAAGTCCCAAGCCATCGCTTTCAGGGAACTGTCTCTCACGCACTCACCCATAACCACGGCGCCGTGTAATGCGCGCGGACAAGTCGGCGGGTCGACAGCCTGAGGGTGCGTCGAGTGTTCACCGGTACCAGTACCATAGACCGCTCTACGGAGCGATCCCTACCGAATGAGAACTCCAAAGAGCTGGCTGTACTCGGTACCGGACACATCTCGAGTCACGGAGAGCGAACGCGAGCCTACGCGAGCGGACGGTGTCGTTTCGGGGCACTCGATTGCCGACTCGGACCCTGCAGGCTGCAGTGTCGCAGGGGAGTGCGCCAAGCGGCACCAGACGTCAGGTCCCGTTAGGCACACCCGTACCCGAGCTGTCCGCACTCGGAATATTGTCTCTGAGACATCGTCACGAAGTGCTCCTGCGGGGAACGGTCAGTCCCGAGCCATCACTGTCAGAGCTCAGGCTGCTCTGCTCACCCATATCCACCGTGAGTGCTGTGTAATGCGCGCGGGCGGAAGGCGGAAGGCGGAAGAGCAGGCGGCTCGAGCCTCGAAAGGGCGCGTCGGCCGTCGGGTCTGCACGGTACCGTAGCCCGCTGTACCGTAGCCCGCTGTACGGTACGACCAGTTCCCCGCCGAATGAGGATCAGCAGGTGCCAGGCAGGGGCGAGCACAGTGACAGTGACATGACGACGTACCGTCGCGCCGTCGCGCCGTCGCACCGATCGCGCTCTCGTATCAGAACGGATACGGGCGATCAGAAGCCCCACATTGCGCCCTGCCAACAGGGTACAGACCCTTAGCCTTAGCCACGCCCGAGTTGTCGGGGAGGAGAGCCGACGCTTGCTTGAGAAGTTGAGATGGGGCGATCGCTCCGTGGCGTGCGGACTCCGGGGAATCGGCATGCGGGGATGCGGGGATGCGGGAGAGTACAAGGCGCGGGGACGGTCACGCACTGCTCGGACGTCATCGCCCTTGCGCCCCTCCTCCTCCTCCTCGTTCTCCTCGTTCTCCTCCGGGCTCCAGCCGGTTGTGCCATGTGGTGAGTTGCATGTACCGTTAGGGTAAGTACGCGAGCAAATGAGCGCGCCCCGAGGTCGGTAGGCGTGGAGACGGGTGGGAAAACAGAGCGGAGAGGGTCGCGGGTGCACGTGGATTGGCAGAGCGGAGCGGGAACGGCGCGAGAAGAGACCCCGAGGCGTGTTCCCAACTCGAGGTCGACGTGAGTGTAGCGGTCATGCATTGCATGGAGCGCAGGTGCGAGGATCCGCGGCGTGCGCCATAGACGGCGGCGACGGCGGCGCGTGCAGTGGAGAACGGGCGGCGGGACGGCGGTTCGCGTCGTGCAGGGGAGGCGGGCGTGCTCACCTTGTACCGGTAGTTGACTACTTGGCTCCTGGACGAATGGCAGCGCGCATGCTGGGAGGTCGTGTAGCGAGCGTTCGACGCGGAGCGAGTTGAGAGGGCGCGTGACGAGTGGCGGAGGCGTGTACAGAGAGGCGACAGCGACAAGCGCTGGTCAGAGACGCATGAGAGGTCGTCAAGAGGAGAGAAGGGGCAGATGGCGGAGAGAGCGAGAGATGCTCGGGGTTGTTCGCAGAGTCCGGACTCGATGGGCGGTTGCCAGATTGGGGCACCACGCGACCACGGTCCTCTAAGCGCCCCGATCACCCTGGTCGTTGACGTCACCACTGCTCCCTCCTCCTCCCCTTCTCCCCTTCCTCCTCCTCCGCCTCCTCCTCCTCCGTCGACCCCCGCGACTTGCTCTGCTTACGACCCACGAACGGAGAGCATTATGGAGGCCTACGCGTCCATCGCGAGCTCCTCGATCTCCACCGTCTACCGCATCCTGCCCTATGTTTTCTCCAGGTGGTCAATACTACAAACAATTCTTAGCCCTCCTGTCCTTACCCTTCTCTAGATTCCAAAGTCAGAGCTCAAGTTTATTCTCCCGGTTCTATACATCGCATATGCTATCACACTACGCTACGTCCCCGTGCCCGAAGTTGTTGTGGTAAAAGAGGAAACGGTCGCCATACGTGAGGAGGTCAAGTCCGAAAAGAATGGACTGCCCGTAACGGATGTCACTGTCGCAGCATCGACAGTCGTTGTCGCACCCGTAACAAAGTCTGCAGACGTACGTTCACTTGCTTCCCGCACCAAACTTGTCGCGCTCACGTCCTTGCAGTGCAAGTCTTTCGTGACCGGAATCATCTTCTCTGTGCCTTCCCCGGTCCGTGCCCTCCACTACACCAATATCCTCATAAACACTCTCCTCCTCCTTGCTGCCGCCGAGCTTGTTGCTGTTCCGTACTTTGACGACGCCTCCGCAGTCGTCTACACTCGCGTCGGCGCCCTCTCTCCCGACGCTGCCAAGATTGTCGTTCGTTACCCTCCTACCACCAACGCTACCGAGAACCTAGTGCGCCTCTGCTGGCGGCAAAGATACGAATGTACGTGCACTTGCCGTCATCGTCACTCGACTCTGACCTTCTCGCGCTATACATCAGACAGGCTTGAAGATGTCAACAATACCGCTCTTCCTTATCCCGCCGAACCCATCCGCTTCCGCACCTTCCCCGACTCTCGCCTCTACAATGGCTACAACTTCCGCTTCGTAGCGTCTTCATGCGTGACGCCCAATTTCCCGTATGCGCCCTTCCAGTCTCGTAGGATCAAAGGGTTCGACCTCCTGGCAGACTACCTTTGGCCTGCCCCCGCGACTGCCTCCTTGCCAAACGTGTTGGCTTCTAGTTCTCTCGAAGTGCCTTCTGCGACCTCGGAGTCGGTGCCTGCCTCAGAGAGCACGTCCTCGGACGACGTGACCGTTCCTGTCTCGGAGCCGGTTCCATCCCCTGTAGCGCCCGCTCCTGTTGAGAAGTCCAGTGCTCCGACTGAGTTCATGATCTTCATGGGAGACTTCATCTACGCCGATGTTCCTGTGTACCACGGAGACGACAAAGAGGCGTACCGTCGTTTCTACCGTCGCAACTACAACAGTCCAAGCTTCCGGAAGGTATATGAGCGGCTGCGTAAGTGCTTGCCATAGCGAGCGATTCGTGACTGACCTGAACTTTGACAGCAATCTTCCATACCTACGACGATCATGAGGTGACTGCGTCTCGCGTTCGTGCCTTCTCAATCTTCTAACGTTGTCTCAGATCCTCAACAACTACGTCGGCCAAGGGAATGATTCTCAATCGCCGTTCCCGAGTGCCTCGGACGCGTTCCAGCTGTACAACGCGGAAGCCAACTTCGACTCGATCCACGAGGGCCAGTACTACTACGACTTCCGGTACGGCGACTCCGCCTTCTTCGTGATGGACACCCGGAGGTACCGTTCAGATATCAATGTGGGCGATGCCACCACCCACACCATGCTCGGCGAACAACAGCTTGCAGCGCTGTACGACTGGCTTGGCAGGGTACGCACGCTCCCCGACACTCACGGCTGTACTGAGACCGTTTGCAGGTGAACAACACGGCCGTCTTCAAGTTCATCGTGACTTCCGTGCCCTTCACGTCGCTGTGGACATACGAGGGCCTGTACGACACGTGGGCGGGCTTCCCCGTGGAGAAGGCCGCGGTGCTCAGCGCGCTGCACACGGTGCCGAACGTCGTCATGCTCTCGGGCGACCGCCACGAGTTCGCGGCGATCGAGTTCGAGGCGGGGGACGCGGGCCACAACGTGCTCGAGATCTCGACGAGCCCGATGAGCATGTTCTACATCCCCGTCGTGCGCACGCTGCGCGCGCGGAGCGACGCGTACGTGAACAAGACGCGCGCGGACGTCGTCACGGGCGCGGACGGCGTGTCCTACGTCGACCGGTATGTCGTCGAGGTCCCGAAGGAGAAGGTCGTCAAGTATATCGCGGAGGGCAACTACAAGTGGTGCGCCCCTCGAGCTTC
This sequence comes from Daedaleopsis sinensis, assembly GCA_033807695.1. NCBI lineage: Eukaryota > Fungi > Basidiomycota > Agaricomycetes > Polyporales > Polyporaceae > Daedaleopsis > Daedaleopsis sinensis. The sequence goes on from CM066301.1 coordinate 1,508,870, forward strand.
GGGCGGATGCTGCGCGCTGACAGTGACTGGATGCGACAGGTCTGCGATCGAGGTCGACACGCGGGACCGCCAGCACCCCGTCGCGAAGGTGGAGATCATGATCGACGGCAAGAGCGCGTACCAGTAAGTGCGCGCCCTCGAGTATCAGTGCAGCGACTGACTGACGCGGCTCCAGGCTCGAGGTCGTGGGCAAGCCGGTCAAGCTGCAGCTGTCCACCGCGCTCGGCGCGTTCGTCCCGCAGTCGTTCAGGGGCATGCTCGACCGCATCGGCATCAAGCCGAGCAAGTGGTTCTAGCTTCCGCGCGCGGAGACTGTCTAGACATACATATATCCCTATCCTCTATTTCTGGATCCCATATCCTGCAGTGACGACTTGCTTATGTGCTTCCTGTATGGTGTAATGATAGTAGTAGTGCTGTCGTGTGCGATAGCTGTAGACCGCTAGAGTGCTGTGTGGGCGTTGTGGTGACGAACTCTGTACGGTACAATACGTGACTCCTTTTAACGAAGCTGCTCCATTGCACGTTCACGCGTTGGAGACACTGTCGTAGGCGCTCGCGGGACGGGGATCTCGGGGAGTGTACGGGGTGGGTCTAGCGTAAAAACGTACCGTTGAGAATGCTTGAGAAAGAGGCCCATGCAAACTAAGGATCTCCCAAAGGGGGTATGCAAACTAAGGACCTCCCAAAGGGGTGTCGCTGCCCACCAGGGGACGTGCTGCCCAGGGGACTTGCTGCCCAGGAGCTCATGATGGCGGTCGAGAGTTGCAGGCAGGCAGTAGTCGCAAACAGAGAAGTCGACTGCATGTATTGCTCGAGTACGGTAGTATATACAGATAGCACATTGGGAGCCCAAGTACGATTCGCGTGTTCGTAACAAGAGTGTTCATGACCGGGCGGCTATTCCATCTCTCTTGTCCCGCGACCAGCACAACACTGGCAACCGTCCACTGCGCACCTCCATCTGTGCACCACATGAGAAGCTGAAATTCGCCTTGGGTGTCTTGAGCGACTCATCAGATCCGGCATTGGTTCCCACCCATACCCATCCTCCGCATTCCCATCCTCGAGCTCGTCATGCCCCAACTCCGGCTCTGTGTACCATCTCGAGTCTGTACCGTTAAAGGATACTCACCACGCGCTCGACCGTCCAAGTCCTCCTCCTTCACACTCTCCCGACAGTGGTCTTGATCGCAGTCTTGCGCTCGAACGGCTGCGCTGTTGCTGTGTACCATTCTGAGACTCGCTGCAATGAGTTCGCGTGCACATCTGACCAAGAGATCAAGTCCCCTAAAAGAAACGAGGACGTTGCAAGTGCGCCGCGGCACTGCACTGACTCACGGTACCGTCGGTACGTGAAGCTCTCATAGCACCTGGGCACTGTTCGAGCCCCGAGCCTCGGGCCGTATGCGAGGCTCGGATCTTGAACAGTGTACCGGCAGAGCACATGAGCGCAGTATGCTGGCACCGTGTAGGTCTAGAGCTCGGGATGTCAACCGCTGCCCGTCAGGCGAGACGGTGAGGTGCACGCCGCCCCGGAAATCACGTCCCCGGATTCCGAGAGGCATGCACTTCACCTCACGACGGTGATCGACGTGTCACAGGACGTACTCCACTGAGTGTACCGTCCATGCTCCTCCACGCTTTCAGATGGATAGCTATGAACGCAATACACTGGAACTATGTAGGTCCGGAGTTTGGGATGTCCACCAGTGGACCAAGTCATGGCAGTCCCTGTCGGGCGTGACGGTAATGTGCACGCCCAAGATTCTAAAGCACACACGATGTGTACCGTCGACTCGTGTACCGTCCATGCTTCAAGTTCTCTGCACCACCAGATGCCAGTGGATAGCCATGGCATACCGCCGCAGATGGAGAAGGAGTTAAAACTCACCGCATATCGTCTTCACAGCATGGCTGCTCGAGGACAGCATTGACAGGAGCTGATGAGCATGAGCGGAGGGAGGCGGAGGGTGTGCACGCGAGGGGAGCAGGAGGGACAAGGGGCGAGGGGCGAAGGCGGTCCTGAGGTCAACAGAGTAAGTATAAGCAGCCAAGTGGACAAGCGGCAGCAGATGTAGTTAGTCTCATGTTTGATTACGACCATCAGAATATATTCTATCCGGGTCATTATAACCAATGCTGTACAAGATCTTGATCTTCTGCGCTGTTTTTGGAATTTTGGTACTCGCCGTGAATGGACCCCCTCCGGCTTGCCGCTCACGCGTGAATACAGTAGACAACTTTACCTTGGGTTCGAATTCATTCCGGGGCCCTCAGGCTGCCTTCCGGCGGAGTGGGCTAGATCACGGCTAGTGGTTACGCAATCTGAGCGTGCTCAAAGCGCGTACCATTCCAGTGCCTGATAGTGATGGTACCGTTTGCATGCCTAAAGCAGGTGACTCCACCGTAAATCGACGCAAAATACAGCTAGAGACAACATCCCTAGTAAGATTAGTCCAGTCGGAGATGCTTGACTCCGAGTCAGACATCATCTGAGCACGGTAGTACGTACTTGAACATCCCCGGACCACTCGACGTGCCACTGTCCACCACGACTCCTCTGGGAGCTCAGAGAGCAACTCGACCTCTTGTCGGCACTCCTCGTGCACCTCCGCCTCCGTCGCGTCCGTCCGAACCACTACTGCAGACTTAGGCAGCTGTGGGAAGTTCATGGGGCCGCTCACCGGACGGAGTCGACGCTTGCCTCAGACCTCGTAGCACTCGGAGAGCCCTCGGCACGGCCGCCGCAAGCGGATACTTGACCGCTGGTCTACGCCGCGTCCGGCACGGCTACGAAGCACATCTGGCCCGTCTCCCAGAGCAGGAGCAACCAATCCGGTGGCCCGGGCACCCAGTGAGCTCGGGGTTCCTGGGGTTCCTGAACGGAAGCGAGGGCGGCCGGCCGATGAGCGTATGTACGGAGCAACCGGCACATCCGCGCCCGAGCGAATATCCTTGCGAGCACATGTCAGTTGCGAACGAGCGGAGGAGTACAAACACGAACTTGACGTACCAAGGTGCGCATTCATGAGTCTGCGGAATGTGCTCCGCATCTCGAGCTCGCGGCGCGCGATCCTCGCCCAATCTCGCCCAGAGCGTACCGCCGACCTCGACGATTTCCGCCTGCCATGGACGTCGAACGAACTGTCGGGATGAAGATGAGAGGAGAGGACATGGTGGAACGTGCATGTACTTAGAACATACAGATCTGATCCAATCCTATATTCCGCCGTCACAGCGAATCAGAGGCGTGGCCCTATTAATCTAAGTATGGGCAAGAACAAGAGAGCTCAGAGCCAACGTGAGTACATATGTTGACAAATCGACAATGTCGATCAGACACCACAGCGACGAGATCTCTGATTGTCGTCGTGACACTCACCGCGATCTGGAGTCAACGAGCCTAAGATCGCTCCGGGTGATTGGATACGGTACCTTGTACTAGATCAGCCGAGGTACCGCTGCAAGAAGCTACCGTACGTACCGTGAGCTCTCTTGACCCTCGACGCGCATTCTGACAGACAGCGCACAGGTTCGCGCTGTGGCCAATCTCAGGGCACATTCGAAGTCACTCGTGTTGACTCTGTCATCCCGGGGATCTTGTCGCCAAGGCCCCGGTCCCGGGAAACACTTCGGAAACACTCGGAGTGTCCCACTGAGCTTGTGGCCACTGACGTAGTACTTCACTGTCACGCACGCGCACGCACTGTCACTGTGTGCAGGGCCTGCCGAAAGCACATGTACATCCATCCGACCGGGTGCTATTCTGCTCCGGAATGTCAGCAACGCACTCGCTACGCGAAGAGGCTAGCGCAACCCCGCGTCTCGTTACGAATTTACCGCTACCCACCGTGGATTCTCCGAGTGGCGGGCGCAGGTGCAGACTCCCGAGTCCCGAGGCCCGAGTCCCGGGTCATCGTGTGCCGCATCCACGCCGTCATGCATGCATGCATGCATACTCGCACTCTGCAGCATGAGCACGCAATGGTCAGCTCCGAGTCTATAGCTGACAGTGACACCAGTATGGACTGCTGTACGTACCGAGAGGCGTGCAGCGCGGGCCTGTCCGTCGTGCAGCCCTTGTACTCGGTACCGGACACATCTCTCACAGAGAGCCGCGGCGGACGGTGTCGTTTCGGGGCACTCGATTGCCGACTCGGACCCTGCAGTGTCGCAGGGGAGTGCGCCAAGCGGCACCAGACGACAGGTCCCGTTAGGCACACCCGTACCCGAGCTGTCCGCGCATCCGCACTCGGAATGTCTCTGAGCCTCAGACATCGACGCGATTCGCGAGGTTCTCCTGCGGGGAACGGTCAGTCCCGAGCCATCACTGTCAGAGCTCAGGCTGCTCTGCTCACCCATATCCACCGTGGGTGCTGTGTGATGCGCGCGGGCGGAAGGCGGAAGACGGAAGAGTACTAGTAGGCGGCTCGAGCCTCGAAAGGGCGCGTCGGCCGTCGGGTCTGCACGGTACCGTAGCCCGCTGTACCGTACTACCAGTTTCCCGCCGAACGAGGATCTACGCACGGGATCAGCAGGTGCCAGGCAGGGGCGAGCACAGTGACAATGACATTGACATGACGACGTACCGTCGCGCCGTCGCGCCGTCGCACCGATCGCGCTCTCGTATCAGAACGGATACGGGCGATCAGAAGCCCCATATTGCGCACCGCCAACAGGGTACAGACCCTTAGCCTTAGCCACGCCCGAGTTGTAACTTGTCGGGGAGGAGAGCCGACGCTTGCTTGAGAATCGAGATGGGGCGATCGCTCCGTGGCGTGCGGACTCTGGGGAATCGGCATGCGGGGATGCGGGAGAGTACAAGGCGCGGGGACGGTCACGCACTGCTCGGACGTCATCGCCCTTGCGCCCCTCCTCCTCCTCCTCGTTCTCCTCGTTCTCCTCCGGGCTCCAGCCGGTTGTGCCATGTGGTGAGTTGCATGTACCGTATACGTCGTCGTGGGCATGCGTTGACTGCCGTTCTGCAGCTCGCGTGTGCGGGAGAGCCACCATCCCTTGGTCGACGGCGTTTTGAATGGGCAGGGACAGGGACAGGGACAGGTGAGAGGGTGCCCGCTGGTCGCGTCGCTGTACTCACTTCTGCACATTGCGCAGGACGTGTAGGCGGGCTAGGACGAGTCAGCGACATCTGGCCGAGGCAAGGACGGTACGTTCAGCGACGCTGTCCTGGCTCGAGGCTTTGCTGTTGACGTTGACGAGTGCGTCTTGCAGCGGGCATGTCCGGGGCCTCGCCTCCCCGCGCTCCCGACTCTGCGGTGCGAAACGTAGGTGTCGCTGTCCAGCGGACCCGCTAGCCTGGAGACGAGGTCAGTGTGCCGATGTGTATACAGCGCGGATGGAGAGCACGGTACGGACCTTGTCCGCTTCCCCCGACTCTCTGCTCAGTGCTCACGCGCCCGTCTTGCAGCGGTCGCGTCCCGGGCTCGCCTTCTCGCGCCATGGACAACGGGACGGACAGCGCATGCGTCCCGGCGCGATGGACACGCCAGCCTCGCGCATGTGCGCAGAACGGTACGCGCTTTGTCCGCGCCTCGGTCCTTCCTGACGAGGGTGTCTTGCAGCAGTCGCGTCCGGGGCTCGCGTGATCGCGCACTCGAGTCTCGAGTCCACCAGCCTCGCGCAGGTGCGCATTTCGGGCGCAAATATGCAGTCACGCACTGATTGCCGTTGGAGATGTGCAAATATATTGGCATGATGGTACAGAAGATGGCTGTTCTCGGCGGACGAGAGGTACTTACCTAGAGAGCTTGCTGACTGTGATCATGTATGTCAGGGGGTGGGAGTCGTTGGACGGTACCGTAGTACGTACCTCGCTGTTACTTAGGAGAGCGTAGGGGCCGGGGTGGTGTCGCGACGGCCAAAGGATTAGTAGGCGAGCAAATGAGCGCGCCCCGGGGTCAGCGGGTTGGCGGGTGAGGAGACAGAGAGCAGAGAGGTCCGCGGGTGCGCGTGGATTGGCAGAGCGGAGCGGTAGCGGCGCGAGAACAGACCCCGAGGCGTCTTCCAGCCTCAACTCGAGGTCGACGTGAGTGCAGCGTTCACGCGCCGTGCGCAGGTGTGAGGATCCGCGGCGTGCGCCATAGACGACGGCGACGGCGGCGCGTGCAGTGGAGAACGGGCGGCGGGACGGCGGTTCGCGTCGTGCAGGGGAGGCGGGCGTGCTCACCTTGTACCGGTAGTTGACTACTTGGCTCCTGGACGAATGGCAGCGCGCATGCTGGGAGGTCGTGTAGCGAGCGTTCGACGCGGAGCGAGTTGAGAGGGAGCGTGACGAGTGGCGGAGGCGTGTACAGAGAGGTGACAGCGACAAGCGCTGGTCAGAGACGCATAAGAGGTCGTCAAGAGGAGAGAAGGGGCACATGGCGGAGAGCGAGAGATGCTCGGGGTTGTTCGCAGAGTCCGGACTCGGACGATGGGCGGTTGCCAGATTGGGGCACCACGCGACCACGGTCCTCCAAGCGCCCCGATCACCCTGGTCGTTGACGTCACCACTCCTCCTCCTCCGTCGACCCCCGCGACTTGCTCTGCTTACGACCCACGAACGGAGAGCACCATGGAGGCATACGCAGCCATCGCCAGCTCCTCGATCTCCACCCTCTACCGCATCCTGCCCAATGTTTTCTCCAGGTGGTCAATACTACACACATTCTTAGCCCTCCTGTCCTTACCCTGCTCCAGGTTACAAAGTCAGAGCTCAAGTTTATTCTCCCGGTTCTATACATCGCATATGCTATCACACTACGCTGCGTCCCCGTGCCCGAAGTTGTTGTGGTAAAAGAGGAGACGGTCGCCATACGTGAGGAGGTCAAGTCCGAAAAGAATGGACTGCCCGTAACGGATGTCACTATCGACAGTCGTTGTCGCCCCCGTAACAAAGTCTGCAGACGTACGTTCACTTGCTTCCCGCACCAAACTTGTCGCGCTCACGTCCTTCCAGTGGAAGTCTTTCGTGACCGGAATCATCTTCTCTGTGCCTTCCCCGGTCCGTGTCCTCCACTACACCAATATCCTTATAAACACTCTCCTCCTCCTCGCTGCCGCCGAGCTTGTTGCTGTTCCGTACTTTGACGACGCCTCCGCAGTCGTCTACACTCGCGTCGGCGCCCTCTCTCCTGACGCTGCCAAGATTGTCGTTCGTTACCCTCCTACCACCAACGCTACCGAGAACCTAGTGCGCCTCTGCTGGCGGCAAGCCAACACCCAGGGCTCCACAGACGTTCCATGGCAGCCAGGTCCCCTCGCAAACCTGACCGCCGACAGAGACTGGGTTCAGACCGTTCGGCTTTCTGGCCTTTGGCCAAATACCAGATACGAATGTACGTGCACTTGCCGTCATCGTCACCCAACTCTGACATTCTCCCGCTATATCAGACAGGCTTGAAGATGCTAACAGTACTGCTCTTCCTTATCCTGCCGAACCCATCCGTTTCCGTACCTTCCCCGACTCTCGCCTCTACAATGGCTACAACTTCCGCTTCGTAGCGTCTTCATGTGTGACGCCCAACTTCCCGTATGCGCCCTTCCAGTCTCGTAGGATCAAAGGGTTCGACCTCTTGGCAGACTACCTTTGGCCTGCCCCCGCGACTGCCTCCTTGCCAAACGTGTTGGCTTCTAGCTCTCCCGAAGTGCCTTCTGCGACCTCGGAGTCGGTGCCTGCCTCAGAGAACACGTCCTCGGACGACGTGACCGTTCCTGTCTCGGAGCCGGTTCCATCCCCTGTAGCGCCCGCTCCTGTTGAGAAGTCCAGTGCTCCGACTGAGTTCATGATCTTCATGGGAGACTTCATCTACGCCGATGTTCCTGTGTACCACGGAGACGACAAAGAGGCGTACCGTCGTTTCTACCGTCGCAACTACAACAGTCCAAGCTTCCGGAAGGTATATGAGCGGCTGCGTAAGTGAAGTTGTCATAGCGAGCGATTCGTGACTGACCTGAACTTTGACAGCAATCTTCCATACCTACGACGATCATGAGGTGACTGCGTCTCGCGTTCGTGCCTTCTAAATCTTCTAACGTTGTCTCAGATCCTCAACAACTACGTCGGCCAAGGGAATGATTCCCAATCGCCGTTCCCGAGTGCCTCGGACGCGTTCCAGCTGTACAACGCGGAAGCCAACTTTGACTCGACCCACGAGGGCCAGTACTACTACGACTTCCGGTACGGCGACTCCGCCTTCTTCGTGATGGACACCCGGAGGTACCGTTCAGATATCAATGTGGGCGATGCCACCACCCACACCATGCTCGGTGACCAACAGCTTGCAGCGCTGTACGACTGGCTTGCATCAGCAAAATCGCATCTAATGTTACGGAAGTTATGGTATGTTGCAGGTTACATGTGTAGTTACAAGTTACACAACTTCACCTTACATGTAAGTTGCGAAGGTTACACAGCTTGTTAAAGTTATTAACTTTGTACTAAGAGTAGCATTATAAGTAGTACTACAATCGCATTCAACTTGACCGGTCAACGTGAATGGCAACAGTGGTAGATTTCGACAACCTAAAAAGCGATCTCATAGGCATGATGGTCGGCGTACTTATTTACATAGAAGGTATGGAACACGTCGAGCGTATTCTCTGGTCCAATGTCCAGCGGCAGAAACCCCTCCCCACAGACCCCTATTAGATGTGCTCCTCGAACAACACTGTCCAGACTGATAACTTGTAGACGCGGCTCCCTACGCCGACCCTGTATCTCGAAATCTGGAGCTACGATCCACATGCCGGTGTCTCTATCAGGCTTGTCATCGACGGAGGAGAACCACGATACGAGCGCGCATTCAAACTGTCTGTCCATATAGGAGAAGGAGAAGAATGTCAGCACACGCGCGACGTGAAGGCCCTGGAAACCAGGCCCAAACTCTGGGTCATCCGGGTTCTTCGACACATATACGCAGTCGCGACGGGCACGGCCACCTCTCCAGGAGCTAACGGAGCGTATCCGCTCTCGGCGCATACCTCGTGAACCAGAAGGATCACTCGGAGCGTAGAAGGTGGCGATGGCAGAGGGATAGACCTTAAGGCGTCCGTTAAACGGAGGGCAAGCGGCGAGACCGACTTGCACACCGGTCTTCTCAGATCCGGGCGAGAGCTGATCATACAGGAAATATCTGATCAGATTTGGAAGGGTCGGGTACCCCAGATACTCGGCGAGCTCTTCAAGCGGCTTGGGAAGGTTGCGGACTGTGAGATGGGTCGTCAGTGAACACTGCGGTCCATTGGTACTGAGGGTAATACTGTAGCTTACTGGGTGTTTTCGCAAGGACAACCTCTGCGAGCACATCGGGATCATCTACGATTCCTGTGTCATCATCCTCGTCGGATGATTTGGCATGTGCCGATGGATGAGTAGGGGCCCGTGCTATTCAACAATGTGATCAGTACAAGCCCTGCGCGATAGCCGTCACGCCAGTGCCGCCATAATGGGTAGTACGTACCTTCCTCAGTTTCGGGCTCAGATTCGTCGCTCGAAGCGTCTGAATCGACCGCCGAATCGGCCTCGTGCACCGCCTGCAGGTACTCCGGGAGGCGCGGACAGGCTCCATCAAGCATACCACGAGCGGCGAACTCGACACGCAGAGCGGCTAGTTTGTCGAGCCGCTCGTTCGTCTTGAGGATCTGACCTAGTGCGTTGTTCTTGCTAGATCTCCGATACGGACGCTTGACAGCGACGATATGCTTCGCCTCCATCATGGATGAACAGAGGCCGTTCGGAGAGCCGAATTGTCGGATCATGCGAATGTAATGCTTCATTGCATGCTGCCGTGGAAGGGAAATGGTTTCGCGAACACCTGCGGTTACGAAGATGACTCGTTCGTGGTGGTAGCGGACTAGGGCATCATCGATTTCCCGGAGGGTGTCCTCGTCTATGGCATCGCGCCGTACCAGGTAGCAGAAGTCGAGAAACGCGCTGATAGCGCGGACCATTTGGGGAGGAAGATGGCCAGATATAGCGGGCAGATACACCTGGAAGCATGCGATTAAGTACGAAGCAGGCAGGCTCCAGGACTTTGTGGACACAGACCTTCATGAGGGCTTTTGAATCGTCTCCAGTCCACTGTTTAAATCCACGACCTTCTGGAAAGCGACGCAGGCCAGGGAAGCTCGGTGCAGCCGCAATTCTTTGGGATACACGAGGACGAGTTGATTTCAAGGGAAAAGACATCAGAAGTTAAACAGAGTGCGGCAGGACTAGGACTCTACTCACCTACGATCAATGTCAGCCATGATTTCCGCAGCACCAGCCTTCCCATGCGTGAGGATCAAATATTCTTCGACCCATGTGACAAGATGATCCTTAAAAGTTCCCTTAATTATCTGATGTAGTAGGTCGGGGGCGAGGAGCTCGTGAATGTCAGCGCGGGGGAAGTACGCCGTAAATGGCTATTGACACAGACAGCATGTGCACGCACATCAGTGTTCTGTCGAGGACTCGCGCCGGAGGGCAGTACATTACGCACCGTAAGGTAGCTGATGATTCCCTGCTCCTGCCACAAGCGACGCGTACTTGCGCCTGAGTCAATATGGGCGGCGGTGAGCTCATGTGACCGCCTCGGGACTTGTCCTGTATCGAGTACGTCTGGTTTGGCAGTACATCTGGACATAGCGATATCAGCCCAATCTAGTACGCTCTAGCAGAAACTTCGGACCATCAACGCACTTCGGACACCAGCCTTGCACGGTGCACGCCAACAGGACCTGTTCTGGATAGTCGGCTATGTAGGGGCCGAAGCCGTAGATGACGCGCCGGAAGTAACCATCAGCGCAACGTACGACATCGTAGGTCGACATGTACGGACGGAGCCGTTCGAATATGTATCGAAGAGACGTGTGGAAGAGCTCGCGCCGGAATTTGCGGAACTCAGGGTCGTCATTGTACCGTCTATCAGCTGGGAACACAAGATAAGTCGAGATTTCTCTACAACGAGAGTTTGATTTAAGCGTACTCTTCGCAATGGAGAAAAAGCCGATCAAGGTGATCGCATTTCGGTGGGAACGACGGACACTGTTGGTGACCCACCCGTTGGTGAGGTACAGGGGGTAGAAGTCGTTCTGACCGGTGGCCACAGACACAGTGGTCTTGTCGCTCCCTAGAATGAGTGTGCACAAAGCCGCGCCGTGTGTGTTTGGATCTTCAGCGAGCACATCCTATCTCACTGTCAGCGGCTTGCCAACTTCGAAACTGACATCAAAATCGAAATGGCGCAGCTACTATTTGCGCGACTAGTAACACTAGGTAAGGACCACTCACCGCTTGACCCCACACCCAGTCACCTGAAGCGAAATCTTTGTAGACACGCTTCCCAGCCGCGTTATAAACCCGCTTCGGTACATAGTCGATGTCGCCGTTGAAGTCTGGGTTGCCGATCTGGTTGTGCAAGACGAGTCGGGGATCGCGGAAGAAGACGTGGTGCTCTTTCAGCTTCCAAGAGGGCACCGGTCCGGACTCGACTGGCCCGTTGTACATGATTGAGAAGTGCTCCCAACCAGGTTGTCCGACAGAGATGGCTTGCATATTGTCGTACACGTGAGTGCGCCCAGTAAACGGAGGGGATTGATCCTCTCCGAAGAAGCAGGCCAGAATTTGCATGAGTTCGTCCATTTTGTTGCCGGACATTTGTTCACGGCGATACAGGAAATCGCAGAGCTCGAAATGGGCGCGTGACTCGAATGGAGAGTAGTCGGTAGACGATCGGGCAGGCAAAGGCGGCGGAGGTGCGTCATCAGGTAGAAAATTCCCGAGCTCATCGCAGCGACGGGCTAGTATAACGAATGATTTCATTTGTATGGTAGTACACGTCAGATAGAGTATTTACAACGTACCATTCAGCGCTGGATGGTATTCTACATGTCCAGTCGAACGTGAGTTGTCGTGCTGCGGGGGCGGGGATCCAGGATTGTGCGGAAGTCGCGGCGCATCCGGGAGATCGGGGAAATTGGGAAAAGGTGCGTTGAGAGGTGACGATGGACCGCTGGCTGGCTGGGGTTGAGAGGCTGACGGGCCTGCGGATGTATTTGAAGATGACTGAAGGCCCGAGCGTGCAGATGGGGAAGCGCGACGGCGAAGATGTCCGTGGATGGCTCTGACGTGACGAGTCACTCCAGACCTATCTGTGAATGTGCGATTGCATTTCTGGTCTGCAGCATGCGGACAGGGAATGATACGAGGTCGAAAAACATGATTTTTCGAGCGGCCAGAAGGCATGGCAAGATGAGGGACGACAGTGCTGGTCAGAAACGAAGTGCTCGTGGTGTAAAAGAAGGATGATTGTCTGAGACCTGATAGTGTCGTTAGAATCATGAGTAAGCGATAAGAACAGAGGCACTGACTCGGACTTGAGCAGTGTGCGCGGCATGTCGCCGGCAGGTGGGTCGCACTTGCGTCAGCGCCTCCCCTGCGCACAGACCATCTGATCCACCAATTTTTCCTCGTCCTCCTCCCCTCACATTTTCACTCTCCAGACGCGATGCCGCCAGGCTCCCTCGAGCTTCCGCCTGCGCTTCGGATGGAGACCCGGCCGACAAACAGAGGACGTGTGGTTGGGGCTCCTGACATGCCGCGCCCCCGCAGGACACCAGCCGAGGCTACAGAGGACCGAGAGAAGAAGGCCGCAGGGAAACGACAGGCCGCCAAAAAGAAGCAAGATGCCGATCTACGAATCCAGCACCTTGAAGAGACCCTCCAAGAGGATGCACCGACACTCAGCAATCCTCTGTCCACTGCGCCCGACCCCTCAAATCCACCTCGCGATGTAGGAGTCGACTCCGGGCCAGCTCCCAAGGGTCGAATGAAGTTGCGAAACCGTGCCGCCAACGAGTCGCGGGCCCCTGCTATACGGGATACCCAGCTAGGTAAGCTGCAGAAGCCTCATATCAACCAATTACTGACTTGCTCATCGTCGGATGGTGCTTACCAATTGAACGGTCTTCTTCTGCCAGGTAATTTGCCTTGTCTCTTGCTCGATGTCAGAGATACTGCTGATATTACTAGCAGACTCTGAGAGGGCAGCTGTCAACACTTCTGCGGCCCTGACACGTCCGGCGACAGACTCACCTGGGGGCGACTTGAGCACCGACTTCGAGCTCTCCAGACTGTCCGATAGCAGCGATGACGACCAATACGAACCTGCAGAAGACGACGAGGAAGAAAGTGAGGAGGAGGACGGGTTTGAAGATGAAAACACTCGGTTGAAGAAAGCTTACACGCAAAGTCACGCGGTGGGAAAAAGGAAGCAGTTAGAGTTTGACGACGGCGAAGCCACGTACGCCTTCTTCATCTACTCCTCATCCTACCACCATGGGCAATGCATCCTTGTTCTAGTACGAAAACTGTACCCGCATCCAAGAAAGCGAAGCAAGCCCAACATGGTGGCCGTATCGCCACAGGCCTGGTCACCAACTGGTCTGCTGTCGTTGCCTCTGTTTCCTCCCCACGTATCCAACGTTCTGCAACTCCGGCTCACTCTGTTAGCTCTCGATCTGCCTCTCGTCCACCCAGTAGTGTATCTGACGGGCAGCCGGGAAGCGAGAGCGAGGGACAGCAGACCGACCACGACTTGGCGGAATCGACCGATATTCTCGAAGGGGAGGATCCGACGTACCTGGACAACACCAATGACACCCCCACTAGTATTGCGAACGTCAGCGACGCCCTTCGCTACCGCGCTCGTTCTCAACCTGTGTTCATGCCGATGGGAGATGCTGAGCATCATCATAGCGGTGAGTGCAACATCTCTGCTCGTGGCAGTGCCCGACTCGAACCACGAAGTTGAACGTCGGCTAGCACCTCCCGCCGCGCCTATCACTGCTCCTGCCCATTCAAGCATCAATGTATGCCCTTTCCTTATACACTCTACGATCTGACTATGTCACTGATCGTGAATCTCGCAGCATCCTCTGACCAAGGTTCTACCTGTCACGCAGCGCATAAGCGAACCCACCGGTGACTCCTCGGACACCCCGGGTGTCAGTGCGAAGTCTAAGAAGCAGACGCGCAGACGCAGCAAGGGCCAGAGCTCCTCCAACAAACCCAATGAGGCGACCAAGCCGAGCAAGTCACTGACAATCAGTGATCTTCCGTCGCTTGTCCAGAAGGTCTTCACACAGAGATACGTCCCGTTGACTCGACAATTTGTTGGCACACTTGATGCGTGGCAGGAAGTGACGTTCAAAGAGTTTGAGAGGCTCTACCAGCTAGCTGTTGGCGACCGCCTTGCTGCGCAAGTTCCTCTTATCGAAGATGACACCACACACAAGCTGGTATGTCTCGCCGCCTCCTCATGCGTATTTGCTAACGTCAGCGTACTACCGAATAGATCCAGAAAAAGCTCAACGATTGGCGCGCGAAGTTCGCCACCACGGCCATGGACACGTTCAAGGAGATCATCAGCCCACCCGATCAAGACCTCGCAGAGCTCTTCGCCAATACGGACAACATCGGTACCTATGCGAAGTATCTGTTGGGTGATGGCAAGAGTGCTGCGCCGTTCTACTTTCGTGAGTGGAACAACGGCGAGCGCAAAATTGTACGTTGTCCCCTCTTTCTACTGCGCTCGAACACCGCGATTATGACCTGATTATCTGCTATTCTAGGGACGTCTGCAAGGGACTATGATCATTGGAACCTTTGCGCATCATATCTTCGAGCTGGAGGGTGTCTCGCCGCAAGAGCGCATGAAGGACCACCCGCGAGGAGCGCTTTGTATGTCAGTGCTCGCAGTGAGTGTATCCGTTCGCGACAATCCAATCGTTGTCATCACCTCTCATCAGTGTCACTGATATGTCTTCTGCAGGCGATTCATACGCTCACATACTACCAAACCGGAGAATGGGCGCCGCCTCCCAAGGCACGCGGCTGGTTCTCCGCGGACAACTACTCCGACTCCTTCTACTGGGAGAACGGCGAGCAGAAGTCCGACAAGAAGGTCTCCCGCATCATGAAAGTAATCGACAGTCTTCGTGCCGATGAATGGCTAGCGATATCGGATGCCGCACGCGAAGTTCTGAAAGCACGGAAGGGTAAGGCGGGACGGCGTTCTAGGTCCGGCAAGGGCAAGGCAGGCGCTGCAGAGGAAGAGGTTTCGGTGACGAACAATCCTTCGGATGACGACAATGACTTGATGCTGGTTGATGATGTGTAATCGGCTTTGATTCATGTGAAGTTTGTATGCTATTGAACATCCAGTCGCTATATACACGAAGCGTCGTTCGAGTCACCCACTGGCAGCGAGCGTGTATTGCCCCCGATACGATGTCTACAGCGAGCGAGTGAAGTTACCCAAGCATATTACTCTCGAACTTATGATCCAACTTACCAAGGATACATAAGATGATAATGTTGTATAAGGTGTGCTAACTTCGTTGACGTTGCATAGGTAGAAGGACATAGTCTAGATAAGTTCACGCGAAGTTACAGCTTACACAAGTTACAGTCCCTATGTAACTTCTGTAACCTCCGTAACTTGAAGTGTGATTTTGCTGATGTGGCAGGGTACGCATGCTCCGTCACACTCACGGCTGTACTGAGACTGTGTGCAGGTGAACAACACCGCCGTCTTCAAGTTCATCGTGACCTCCGTGCCCTTCACGTCGCTGTGGACATACGAGGGCCTGTACGACACGTGGGCGGGCTTCCCCGTGGAGAAGGCCGCGGTGCTCAGCGCGCTGCACACGGTGCCGAACGTCGTCATGCTCTCGGGCGACCGCCACGAGTTCGCGGCGATCGAGTTCGAGGCCGGGGACGCGGGCCACAACGTGCTCGAGATCTCGACGAGCCCGATGAGCATGTTCTACATCCCCGTCGTGCGCACGCTGCGCGCGCGGAGCGACGCGTACGTGAACAAGACGCGCGCGGACGTCGTCACGGGCGCGGACGGCGTGTCGTATGTCGACCGGTACGTCGTCGAGGTCCCGAAGGAGAAGGTCGTCAAGTATATCGCGGAGGGCAACTACAAGTGGTGCGCCCCTCGAGCTTCGGGCGGATGCTGCGCGCTGACAGTGACTGGATGCGACAGGTCTGCGATCGAGGTCGACACGCGGGACCGCCAGCACCCCGTCGCGAAGGTGGAGATCATGATCGACGGCAAGAGCGCGTACCAGTAAGTGCGCGCCCTCGAGTATCGGTGCAGCGACTGACTGACGCGGCTCCAGGCTCGAGGTCGTGGGCAAGCCGATCAAGCTGCAGCTGTCCACCGCGCTCGGCGCGTTCGTCCCGCAGTCGTTCAGGGGCATGCTCGACCGCATCGGCATCAAGCCGAGCAAGTGGTTCTGACTTCCGCGCCCGGAGACTGTCTAGACATACATATATCCCTATCCTCTATTTCTGGATCCCATATCCTGCAGTGACGACTTGCTTATGTGCTTCCTGTATGGTGTAATGATAGTAGTAGTGCTGTCGTGTGCGATAGCTGTAGACCGCTAGAGTGCTGTGTGGGCGTTGTGGTGACGAACTCTGTACGGTACAATACGTGACTCCTTTTAACGAAGCTGCTCGATTGCACGTTCACGCGTTGGAGACACTGCCCGGCCACCGCATGTCGTAGGCGCTCGCGGGACGGGGATCTCGGGGAGTGTACGGGGTGGGTCTAGCGTAAAAACGTACCGTTGAGAATGCTTGAGAAAGAGGCCCATGCAAACTAAGGACCTCCCAAAGGGGGTATTGCTGCCCACCAGGGTACTTGCTGCCCAGGGGACTTGCTGCCCAGGCTGAGCTCATGATCATGATGGCGGTCGAGAGTTGCAGCCTCAGTTGCAGTAGTCGCAAACACGAGATTCGACTGCATGCATTGCTCGAGTACGGTAAGTAGTATATACAGATAGCACATTGGGAGCCCAAGTACGATTTGTGTTAGTAACAAGAGTGTTCATGACCGGCTCTCTTGTCCCGCGACCGCCACAACGCTGGCGACCGTCCACTGTGCACATCAGACCTGATGCTCCGAGTCCCGGTACCATCTGCGCACCACATGAGAAGCTAGAACTCGCCTCGAGTGTCTTGAGCGACTCACCAGATCCGACATGGCCCGTTCCCACCCGTTCCCATCCTCCGCATTCCCATAGGCTCGAGCTTGTCATGCCCCGACTCCCGGGCCGTCTCGAGTTGTACCGTTAAAGGATACTCACCACGCGCTCGACCGTCCAAATCCTCCTCCTTCACACTCTCCCGACAGTAGTCTTGATCGCCGCAGTCTTGCGCGAGTCGTTGAACGGCTGCGCTGTTGCTGTAAGTCCCCTAAAATATCTGAGGACGTCGCATATGCACCGCGGCACTGCACTAGACGGTACCGTCAGTACGTGAACTCGCTCTCATAGCACCTGGGCACTGTTCGAGCCCCGAGCCTCGGGCTGTATGCGAGGCCCGGATCTTGAACAGTGTACCGGCAGAGCACATGAGCTACGGTATGCTGGCACTGTGTAGGTCTAGAACTCGCCGGGATGTCAACGTTTCAACCGCTGCCCGTCAGGCGAGACGGTGAGGTGCACGCCGCCCCGGAAATCACGTCCCCGGATTCCGAGAGGCATGCACTTCACCTCACGACGGTGATCGACGTGTCACAGGACATGATACGGCTACTTCAAGTGTACCGTTCATGCTCCTCTGCACCGCCAACCAAGAACACAATTTGGGATCATCGTCCACTGGACCAAGTCACAGTCCCCGTCGGGCGTGACGGTAATGTGCACGCCCCAGACATCATGTGTCCAGATTCTGAAGCACGCACGATGTGTACCGTCGACTCGTGTACCGTCCATGCTTCAAGTTCCCTGCACCACCAGATGCCAGTGGATAGCGCATGGCCGCCCCAGTATGCACCAAATGCCAACACGATGCACAGATAGTACTATGCTCATGGCATACCGCCGCAGATGAAGAAGGAATTAAAACTCACCGCATATCGTCTTCACAGCATGGCTGCTCGAGGACAGCATTGACAGGAGCTGATGAGCATGAGCGGAGGGAGGCGGAGGGTGTGCACGCGAGGGGAGCAGGAGGGACAAAGGGCGAGGGGCGAAGGCGGTGAGAGCCCGAAGGTCAGCGGAGTATAAGCAGCCAAGTGGACAAGCGGCAGCAAATGTAGTTAGTCTCATGTGTGATTACGACCATCAGAATATATTCTATCTGACGAGTCATTAACCAATGTGTGGAATGCTGTACTAGTACAAGATCTTGATCTTCTGCGCTGTCTTTGTAATTTTGGAACTCGCCGTGAATGGACCCCTCCGGCTTGCCGCTCACGCGGGAATACAATAGTAGACAACTTTACCTTGTGTTCGAATTCACATATTCCGGGGGCCGGCGGGGCCCTCAGGCTGCCTTCCGGATGAGTGGGCTAGATCACGGCTAGTGGTTACGCAATCTGAGCGTGCTCAAAGCGCGTAGTACCGTTCCAGTGCCTGATAGTAATGGTACCGTTTGCATGCCTAAAGCAGGTGACTCCACAAATCGACGCAAAATACAGCTAGAGACAACATCCCAACATCCCCGGACCACTCGACATGCCACTGTCCACCACGACTCCTCCTCTGGGAGCTCAGAGAGCAACTCGACCTCCTGTCGGCACTCCTCGTCCACCTCCGCCTCCGTCGCGTCCGTCCGAACTACTGCCGCAGACTCAGGCAGCTGTGGGAAGTTCATGGGGCCGCTCACCGGACGGAGCCGACGCTCGCCGTGGTCAGACCTCGTAGCCTTCTCGGAGAGCCCTCTGTGGCGAATGCTCGGCGCGGCCGCAAGCGGATACTTGACCGCTGGTCTACACCGCGTCCGGCACGGCTACGAAGCACATCCCCGTCTCCCAGAGCAGGAGCAACTAATCCGGTGGCCCGGGCACCCAGTGAGCTCGGGGTTCCTGGGGTTCCTGAACGGAAGCGAGGGCGGCCGGCCGATGAGCGTATGTACGGAGCAACCGGCACATCCGCGCCCGAGCGAATAGCCTTGCGAGCACATGTCAGTTGCGAACGAGCGGAGGAGTACAAACACGAACTTGACGTACCAAGGTGCGCATTCATGAGTCAGAGTCTGCGGAACGTGCTCCGCATCTCGAGCTCGCGGCGCGTGATCCTCGCGAAGTCTCGCCCAGAGCGTACCGCCGACCTCGACGATTTCCGCCTGCCATGGACGTCGAACGAACTGTCGGGATGAAGATGAGAGGAGAGGACATGGTGGAACGTGCATGTACTTAGAACATACAGATCTGATCCAATCCTATATTCCGCCGTCACGGCGAGTCAGAGGCGTGGCCCTATTAATCTAAGTATGGGCAAGAACAAGAGAGCTCAGAGCCAACGTGAGTACATATGTTGACAAATCGACAATGTCGATCAGACACCACAGCGACAAGATCTCCGATTGTCGTCGTGACACTCACCGCGATCTGGAGTCAACGAGCCTGAGATCGCTCCGGGTGATTGGATACGGTACCTCGTACTAGATCAGCCGAGGTACCGCTGCAAGAAGCTTCCGTACGTACCGTGAGCTCTCTTGACCCTGGGCCTCGACGCGCATTCTGACAGACAGCGCACAGGTTCGCGCTGTGGCCAATCTCAGGGCACATTTGAAGTCACTCGTGTTGACTCTGCATCCCGGGGATCTTGTCGCCAAGGCCCCGGTCCCGGGAAACACTTCGGAAACACTCGGAGTGTCCCATCATGCCATGGAGCCGTGAGCAGGTACAAGGTTATTTTTCGTGCAAGCGGTGGGTAAAGTGTGACACGCGGATGCGCTGCGAGCCGTGCGGGATCAGCTCATGTTGCTCTGACCAATCCTGCAGGCCGTACTACGTACCGTATTAGACTGTACTAGTATCGGGCACGACACTGCGGCCGATGTCACACGCGCGTCTGGCATTGCCGTCTCTTCGGATGTTGAGCTCCGCATTTCCTGTCGCGCGCGCATGCGCAACGCACCGACCAACTTGAATGGACCGGCGATGACACGTTCCCCCTCGAATGACGAAAGCATGGCAACACGGATATATTTATCTCTAACCGAACTTGAGTACGATGACAGCTACGAGCGCAGAAGGTACTACGCACCTTATCATATGTACGTCCTTACTTATCCTGACTCTTCCAACGCTGCGACGTCCGGACTGTGCTACTGAGCCTGTGGCCACGCCACTGTCACGCACGCGCACGCACTGTCACTGTGTGCAGGGCCTGCCGAAAGCACATGTACATCCATCCGACCGGGTGCTATTCTGCTCCGGAATGTCAGCAATGCGCTGGCTACGCGAAGAGGCTAGCGCAACCCCGCGTCTCGTTACGAATTTACCGCTACCCACCGTGGATTCTCCGAGTGGCGGGCGCAGGTGCAGACTCCCGAGTCCCGAGGCCCGAGTCATCGCGTACCGCATCTGCCACCCACGACTCGCACTCTGCAGCATGAGCACGCAACGGTCAGCTCCGAGTCTATAGCTGACAGTGACACCAGTATGGACTGCTGTACGTACCGAGAGGCGTGCAGCGCGGGCCTGTCCGTCGTGCAGCTCCTGCTCCTGTGCTCGGCACCGGTCACATCTCTCACGGAGAGCGGACGGTGTCGTTTCGGGGCCCTCGATTGTCGACCCTGCAGCGTCGCAGGGGAGTGCGCCAAGCGGCGCTGATCAGACGACAGGTCCCGGGGCCGGTAGGCACACCCGCGTCCGCACTCGAAATGTCTATAGACATTCATTGCATGACGGTCGCGAAGCTTTCCTGCGAAGTCGGAAGAAACGCGTCAGTCCCAAGCTATCGCTTTCAGAGAGCTGTCTCTCACGCACTCACCCATAACCACGGCGCCGTGTGATGCGCGCGGACAAGTCGGCGGGTCGACAGCCTGAGGGTGCGTCGAGTGTTCACCGGTACCGGTACCGTAGACCGCTCTGCAGACTCCAGAGCGATCCCCCCCGAATGAGAACGCCAAAGAGCTGGCATGCGTGACTGCTGTACGTACCGAGAGGCGTGCCGCGCGGGCCTGTCCGTCGTGCAGCTCACTCGGTACCGGACACATCTCGAGTCACGGAGAGCGAACGCGAGCCTACGCGAGCGGACGGTGTCGTTTCGGGGCACTTTATTGCCGGCTCGGACCCTGCAGGCTGCAGCGTCGCAGGGGAGTGCGCCAAGCGGCACCAGACGACAGGTCCCGTTAGGCACACTGCCCGTACCCGAGCCGTCCGCGCATCCGCACTCGGAATGTCTCTGAGCCTCAGACATCGACGCGATTCGCGAGGTTCTCCTGCGAGGAACGGTCAGTCCCGCGCCATCACTGTCAGAGCTCAGGCTGCTCTGCTCAGTGCTCACCCATATCCACCGTGAGTCCTGTGTGATGCGCGCGGGCGGAAGGCGGAAGACGGAAGAGTACTAGTAGGCGGCTCGAGCCTGGAAAGGGCGCGTCGGCCGTCGGGTCTGCACGGTACCGTAGCCCGCTGTACCGTAGCCCGCTCTACGGACCCGGTACCAGTTCCCCGCCGAATGAGGACCAGCGCACGGGATCAGCAGGGGGGCGAGCACAGTGACAGTGACATGACGACGTACCGTCGCGCCGTCGCACCGATCGCGCTCTCGTATCAGAACGGATACGGGCGATCAGAAGCCCCATATTGCGCACCGCCAACAGGGTACTTACCCTTAGCCTTAGCCACGCCCGAGTTGTCGGGG
Source organism: Daedaleopsis sinensis (assembly GCA_033807695.1). Taxonomy (NCBI): domain Eukaryota; kingdom Fungi; phylum Basidiomycota; class Agaricomycetes; order Polyporales; family Polyporaceae; genus Daedaleopsis; species Daedaleopsis sinensis. The sequence goes on from CM066301.1 coordinate 1,530,530, forward strand.
AGGAGAGCCGACGCTTGCTTGAGAATGGAGATGGGGCGATCGCTCCGTGGCGTGCGGACTCCGGGGAATCGGCATGCGGGGATGCGTGGATGCGGGAGAGTACAAGGTGCGGGGACGGTCACGCACTGCTCGGACGTCATCGCCCTTGCGCCCCCCCTCCTCCTCCTCCTCGTTCTCCTCGTTCTCCTCCGGGCTCCAGCCGGTTGTGCCATGTGGTGAGTTGCATGTACCGTATACGTCGTCGTGGGCATGCGTTAACTGCCGTTCTGCAGCTCGCGTGTGCGGGAGAGTCACCATCCCGTGGCCTCGGGTGGGCTTGGTCGACGGCGTTTTGGATGGGCAGGGACAGGGACAGGTGAGAGGGTGCCCGCTGGTCGCGTCGCTGTACTCACTTCTGCACACTGCGCAGGACGTGTAGGCGGGCTAGGACGAGTCAGCGACATCTGACCGAGGCAAGGACGGTACAATCAGCCACTGGCTCGATCTTTGCTGTTGCTGAGTGCGGCTTGCAGCGGGCATGTCCGGGCCCTCTCCTCCCCGTGCTCCCGACTCTGCGGTGCGAAACGCAGGTGTTCCTGCCCAGCGGACCCGCTAGCCTGGAGACGAGGTCAGTGTGCCGATGTGTATACAGCGCGGATGGATAGCACGGTACGGACCTTGTCCGCTTCCCCCGGCTCTCTGCTCAGTGCTCACGCGCCCGTCTTGCAGCGGTCGCGTCCCGGGCTCGCCTTCTCGCGCCATGGACAACGGGACCGACAGCGCATGCGTCCCGGCGCGATGGACATGCCAGCCTCGCGCATGTGCGCAGAACGGTACGCGCTTTGTCCGCGCCTCGGTCCTTCCTGACGAGGGTGTCTGGCAGCAGTCGCGTCCGGGGCTCGCGTGATCGCGCACTCGACTCCACCAGCCTCGCGCAGATGCGGTGCAGTCAGGTAGCTGATTGCCGTTGGACAGGTGCAAATATATTGGCATGACGATACAGACGACAGCTGATCTCGGCGGACGAGACATACCTAGTGAGCTCTCTGACTGTGATCATGTATGTCAGGGGTGGGAGTCGTTGGACGGTAGCGTAGTACGTACCTCGCTGTTACTTAGGAGAGCGTAGGGGCCGGGGTGGTGTCGCGACGGCCAAAGGGTTAGTAGGCGAGCAAATGAGCGCGCCCCGGGGTCGGTAGGCGTGGAGGCGCGTGAGGAGACAGAGAGCGGAGATGCGCGTGGACTAGCAGAGCGGAGCGGCGCGAGAAGACACCCCGAGGCGTCTTCCGGCCTCAACTCGAGGTCGACGTGAGTGCAGCGTTCATGCATCGTGCGCAGGTGTGAGGATCCGCAGCGTGCGCCATAGACGACGGCGACGGCGGCGCGTGCAGTGGAGAACGGGCGGCGGGACGGCGGTTCGCGTCGTGCAGGGGAGGCGGGCGTACTCACCTTGTACCGGTAGTTGACTACTTGGCTCCAGGACGAATGGCAGGGCGCATGCTGGGAGGTCGTGTAGCGAGCGTTCGACGCGGAGCGAGTTGAGAGGGAGCGTGACGAGTGGCGGAGGCGTGTACAGAGAGGTGACAGCGACAAGCGCTGATGAGAGACGCATGAGAGGTCGTCAAGACTCAAGAGGAGAGAAGGGGCAGATGGCGGGGAGAGCGAGAGATGCTCGGGGTTGTTCGCAGAGTCCGGACTCGGACGATGGGCGGTTGCCAGATCGGGGCACCACGCGATCTAAGCGCCCCGATCACCCTGGTCGTTGACGTCACCACTCCTCCCTCTTCCCCCCCTTCTCCCCTTCCTCCTCCTCCGCCTCCTCCTCCTCCGTCGACCCCCGCGACTTGCTCTGCTTACGACCCACGAACGGAGAGCACCATGGAGGCATACGCGGCCATCGCCAGCTCCTCGATTTCCACCCTCTACCGCATCCTAGCCTATTGTTTTCTCCTGGTAGTCAGTACACGGTCTCTCCCATTTTAGCCCTCCTGTCCTTACCCTGCTCCAGATTCCAAAATAAGAGCTCAAGTTTATTCTTCCGGCTCTATACATCGCATATGCTATCACACTACACTACGTCCCCGTGCCCGAAGTCGTGGTAAAAGAGGAGACGGTCGCCATACGTGAGGAGGTCAAGTCCGAAAAGAATGGACTGCCCGTAACGGATGTCACTGTCGCAGCATCGACAGTCGTTGTCGCACACGTAACAAAGTCTGCAGACGTACGTTCACTTGCTTCCCGCACCAAACTTGTCGCGCTCACGTCCTTCCAGTGGAAGTCTTTCGTGACCGGAATCATCTTCTCTGTGCCTTCCCCGGTCCGTGTCCTCCACTACACCAATATCCTTATAAACACTCTCCTCCTCCTCGCTGCCGCCGAGCTTGTTGCTGTTCCGTACTTTGACGACGCCTCCGCAGTCGTCTACACTCGCGTCGGCGCTCTCTCTCCCGACGCTGCCAAGATTGTTGTTCGTTACCCTCCTACCACCAACGCTACCGAGAACCTAGTGCGCCTCTTCTGGCGGCAAGCCAACATAAACTCAAAGGGTTCCACAAACGCTCCCTGGCAGCCAGGTCCTCTCGCAAACCTGACCGCCGACAGAGACTGGGTTCAGACCGTTCAGCTTTCTGGCCTTTGGCCAAATACCAGATACGAATGTACGTGCACTTGCCCGTCAACCACAGGGGACATTCCCCGATGTTTCCATGGTAAACATAAGGAAAACATCCGGGCAGCAGAAGAACTATCTCTACAACACTAACGACGTAAATACCCAGATAATAGCAGGTAAATGTGCTGTATGTAGAACATCCCCGCGCCATTGCCGCAATGTTTTCACTCGTAATTCTACATACAGCACATTTACCGCTTATTGGTCAAACATTGTTGTTGCAGAGATAGTTTTCAGTTTCCCAGATGTTTACCATAGAAACATTGTGGAATGTCCCCTGATATTGTCACGCGATTCTGACCTTCTCGCGCTATACATCAGACAGGCTTGAAGATGTCAACAATACCGCTCTTCCTTATCCCGCCGAACCCATCCGCTTCCGCACCTTCCCCGACTCTCGCCTCTACAATGGCTACAACTTCCGCTTCGTAGCGTCTTCATGCGTGACGCCCAATTTCCCGTATGCGCCCTTCCAGTCTCGTAGGATCAAAGGGTTCGACCTCCTGGCAGACTACCTTTGGCCTGCCCCCGCGACTGCCTCCTTGCCAAACGTGTTGGCTTCTAGCTCTCTCGATGTGCCTTCTGCGACCTCGGAGTCGGTGCCTGCCTCAGAGAGCACGTCCTCGGACGACGTGACCGTTCCTGTCTCGGAGCCGGTTCCATCTCCTGTAGCGCCCGCTCCTGTTGAGAAGTCCAGTGCTCCGACTGAGTTCATGATCTTCATGGGAGACTTCATCTACGCCGATGTTCCTGTGTACCACGGAGACGACAAAGAGGCGTACCGTCGTTTCTACCGTCGCAACTACAACAGTCCAAGCTTCCGGAAGGTATATGAGCGGCTGCGTAAGTGCTTGCCATAGCGAGCGATTCGTGACTGACCTGAACTTTGACAGCAATCTTCCATACCTACGACGATCATGAGGTGACTGCGTCTCGCGTTCGTGCCTTCTCAATCTTCTAACGTTGTCTCAGATCCTCAACAACTACGTCGGCCAAGGGAATGATTCTCAATCGCCGTTCCCGAGTGCCTCGGACGCGTTCCAGCTGTACAACGCTGAAGCCAACTTCGACTCGATCCACGAGGGCCAGTACTACTACGACTTCCGGTACGGCGACTCCGCCTTCTTCGTGATGGACACCCGGAGGTACCGTTCAGATATCAATGTGGGCGATGCCACCACGCACACCATGCTCGGTGAACAACAGCTTGCAGCGCTGTACGACTGGCTTGGCAGGGTACGCACGCTCCCCGACACTCACGGCTGTACTGAGACCGTTTGCAGGTGAACAACACGGCCGTCTTCAAGTTCATCGTGACCTCCGTGCCCTTCACGTCGCTGTGGACATACGAGGGCCTGTACGACACGTGGGCGGGCTTCCCCGTGGAGAAGGCCGCGGTGCTCAGCGCGCTGCACACGGTGCCGAACGTCGTCATGCTCTCGGGCGACCGCCACGAGTTCGCGGCGATCGAGTTCGAGGCGGGGGACGCGGGCCACAACGTGCTCGAGATCTCGACGAGCCCGATGAGCATGTTCTACATCCCCGTCGTGCGCACGCTGCGCGCGCGGAGCGACGCGTTCGTGAACAAGACGCGCGCGGACGTCGTCACGGGCGAGGACGGCGTGTCGTATGTCGACCGGTACGTCGTCGAGGTCCCGAAGGAGAAGGTCGTCAAGTATATCGCGGAGGGCAACTACAAGTGGTGCGCCCCTCGAGCTTCGGGCGGATGCAGCGCGCTGACAGTGACTGGATGCGACAGGTCTGCGATCGAGGTCGACACGCGGGACCGCCAGCACCCCGTCGCGAAGGTGGAGATCATGATCGACGGCAAGAGCGCGTACCAGTAAGTGCGCGCCCTCGAGTATCAGTGCAGCGACTGACTGACGCGGCTCCAGGCTCGAGGTCGTGGGCAAGCCGGTCAAGCTGCAGCTGTCCACCGCGCTCGGCGCGTTCGTCCCGCAGTCGTTCAGGGGCATGCTCGACCGCATCGGCATCAAGCCGAGCAAGTGGTTCTGACTTCCGCGCGCGGAGACTGCGTAGACATACATATATTCCTATCCTCTATTTCTGGATCCCATATCCTGCAGTGACGACTTGCTTATGTGCTTCCTGTATGGTGTAATGATAGTAGTAGTGCTGTCGTGTGCGATAGCTGTAGACCGCTAGAGTGCTGTGTGGGTGTTGTGGTGACGAACTCTGTACGGTACGATACGTGACCCTTTTAACGAAGCTGCTCCATTGCACGTTCACGCGTTGGAGACACTGCCCGGCCACCGCATGTCGTAGGCGCTCGCGGGACGGGGATCTCGGGGAGTGTACGGGGTGGGTCTAGCGTAAAAACGTACCGTTGAGAATGCTTGAGAAAGAGGCCCATGCAAACTAAGGATCTCCCAAAGGGGGTACTTATGCAAACTAAGGACCTCCCAAAGGGGGTATTCCCAAAGGGGTGACACTGCCCACCAGGTGACGTGCTGCCCAGGGGACGTGCTGCCCAGGGGACTTGCTGCCCAGGGGACTTGCTGCCCACTGGCAGGAGCTCATGATGGCGGTCGAGAGTTGCAGGCAGTTGCAGTAGTTGCAAACAGAGAAGTCGACTGCATGCATTGCTCGAGTACGGTAGTATATATACATAGCACATTGGAAGCCCAAGTACGATTTGTGTTAGTAACAAGAGTGTTCATGACCGGCTCTCTTGTCCCGCGACTAGCACAACGCTGGCGACCGTCCACTGTGCACCTTGACCTGATGCTCCCGGTACCATCTGCGCACCACATGCGCCTCGAGTGTCTTGAGCGACTCACCAGATCCGACATGGCCCGTTCCCACCCGTACCCATCCTCCGCATTTCCATAGGCTCGAGCTTGTCATGCCCCGACTCCCGGGCCGTCTCGAGTTGTACCGTTAAAGGATACTCACCACGCGCTCGACCGTCCAAATCCTCCTCCTTCACACTCTCCCGACAGTGGTCTTGATCGCAGTCTTGCCCTCGAACGGCTGCGCTGTTGCTGTGTACCATTCTGAGACTCGCTGCAATCAGTTCGCGTGCACATCCGACCAAGAGATCAAGTCCCCTAAAAGAAACGAGGACGTTGCAAGTGCGCCGCGGCACTGCACTGACTCACGGTACCGTCGGTACGTGAAGCTCTCATAGCACCTGGGCACTGTTCGAGCCCCGAGCCTCGGGCGGTATGCGAGGCCTCGGATCTTGAACAGTGTACCGGCAGAGCAGATGAACGCAGTATGCTGGCACTGTGTAGGTCTAGAGGTCGGGATGTCAACCGCTGCCCGTCAGGCGAGACGGTGAGGTGCACGCCGCCCCGGAAATCACGTCCCCGGATTCCGAGAGGCATGCACTTCACCTCACGACGGTGATCGACGTGTCACAGGACATACTTCAAGTGTACCGTCCATGCTCCTCCGCGCTGCCAGATGGATAGCTATCAATGCAATACACTGGAACTAGCGCATGGCCGCTCCAGTAGTATGCACCAAATGCCAACACGATGCACAGATATGCTCATGGCATACTGCCGCAGATGGAGAAGGAGTTAAAACTCACCGCATATCGTCTTCACAGCATGGCTGCTCGAGGACAGCATTGACAGGAGCTGATGAGCATGAGCGGAGGGTGTGCGCGCGAGGGAAGCAGGAGGGACAAGGGGCGAGGGGCGAAGGCGGTGAGAGCCCAAAGGTCAGCGGAGTACTGTACCATTTCGACCTAATATTCATGTCACGCGTCACAAGAGGTCTTGAATCTGAATAATCGGAAGTCTGTCCCGCGTCACAAAGGTCGTTGAAGATCGCTTGAAGTCAATGTCACGGGCGCTTTACGGGCGCTAACCGCGTTTTGGCAGAGGATCCTAGCCTATGAATGGAATATTTGAGGTTGTCCCATGGTCACAAGGGGCTGCTAAGCGATGAATATTCATGATTTCGGTGTCACTTGTCCCCCCCCATGAATATTAGGTCGAAATGGTACAGTATAAGCAGCCAAGTGGACAAGCGGCAGCAGATGTAGTTAGTTTCATGTTCGATTACGACCATCAGAATATATTCTATCCGATGAGTCATTAACCAATGTGTGGAATGCTGTACAAGATCTTGATCTTCCAGTGCGCTGTCTTTGGAATTTTGGCACTCGCCGTGAATGTCCAGGACCCCTCCGGCTTGCCGCTCACGCGTGAATACAGTAGACAACTTTACCTTGTGACATGTGTTCGAATTCATTCCGGGGCCCTCAGGCTGCCTTCCGGCTGAGTGGGCTAGATCACGGCTAGTGGTTACGCAATCTGAGCGTGCTCAACTTGAAGCGCGTACTACGTACCGTTCGGAACTTACAGTGCCTATAATGGTACCGTTTGCATACGTACTAGAGCATGTGACTCCGAGTCAGACATCATCTGAGCACGATACGTATAACATCCCCGGACCACTCGACGTGCCTCCTCGTCTGGGAACTCAGAGAGCAACTCGACCTCCTGTCGGCACTCCTGGTCCACCTCCGCCTCCATCGCGTCCGTCACCACTGCCGCAGACTTGGGCAGATGCAGGAAGTTCATGGGGCCGCTCACCGGACAGAGACGACGCTCGCCTCAGACCTCGTAGCACTCGGAGAGCCCTCGGCACGGCCGCCGCAAGCGGATACTTGACCGCTGGTCTACACCGCGTCCGGCACGGCTACGAAGCACATCTGGCCCGTCTCCCAGAGCAGGAGCAACCAATCCGGTGGCACCCAATGAGCTCGGGGTTCCTGGGGTTCCTGAACGGACTCAGCGAGGGCGGCCGGCCGATGAGCGTATGTACGGAGCAACCGGCACATCCGCGCCCGAGCGAATAGCCTTGCGAGCACATGTCAGTTGCGAACGAGCGGAGGAGTACAAACACGAACTTGACGTACCAAGGTGCGCATTCATGAGTCTGCGGAACGTGCTCCGCATCTCGAGCTCGCGGCGCGCGATCCTCGCCCAATCTCGCCCAGAGCGTACCGCCGACCTCGAAGATTTCCGCCTGCCATGGACGTCGAACGAACTGTCGGGATGAAGATGAGAGGAGAGGACATGACGGAACGTGCATGTACTTAGAACATACAGATCTGATCCAATCCTATATTCCGCCGTCACAGCGAGTCAGAGGCGTGGCCCTATTAATCTAAGTATGGGCAAGAACAAGAGAGCTCAGAGCCAATGTGAGTACATATGTTGACAAATCGACAATGTCGATCAGACACCACAGCGACGAGATCTCCGATTGTCGTCGTGACACTCACCGCGATCTGGAGTCAACGAGCCTGAGATCGCTCCGGGTGATTGGATACGGTACCTCGTACTAGATCAGCCGAGGTACCGCTGCAAGAAGCTACCGTACGTACCGTGAGCTCTCTTGACCCTCGACGCGCATTCTGACAGACAGCGCACAGGTTCGCGCTGTGGCCAATCTCAGGGCACATTCGAAGTCACTCGTGTTGACTCTGCATCCCGGGGATCTTGTCGCCAAGGCCCCGGTCCCGGGAAACACTTCGGAAACACTCGGATTGTCCCATCATGCCATGAAGCCGTGAGCAGGTACAAGGTTATGTTTCGTGCAAGCGGTGGGTAAAGTGTGACACGCGGATGCGCTGCGAGCCGTGCGGGATCAGCTCACGTTGCTCTGACCAATCCTGCAGGCCGTACTACGTACCGTATTAGACTGTATCGGGCACGACACTGCGGCCGATGTCACACGCGCGTCTGGCATTGCCGTCTCTTCGGATGTTGAGCTCCGCATTTCCTGTCGCGCGCGCATGCGCAACGCACCGACCAACTTGAATGGACCGGCGATGACACGTTCCCCCTCGAATGACGAAAGCATGGCAACACAGATATATTCATCACTAACTGAACTTGAATACAATGACAGCTACGAGCGCAGAACGTACTACGCACCTTATCATATGTACCATCCTTACTTATCCTGACTCTTCCGACGCTGCGACGTCCGGACTGTGCTACTGAGCTTGTGGCCACTGACACTTCACTGTCACGCACTGTCACTGTGTGCAGGGCCTGCCGAAAGCACATGTACATCCATCCGACCGGGTGCTATTCTGCTCCGGAATGTCAGCAACGCGCTGGCTACGCGAAGAGGCTAGAGCAACCCCGCGTGTCGTTACGAATTTACCGCTACCCACCGTGGATTCTCCGAGTGGCGGGCGCAGGTGCAGACTCCCGAGTCCCGAGTCCCGAGTCCATCAGTAAAACATGCAGACCTCTGACGACCTCTGGCCCAGAGGCACCAGAGGTCTGCAGAGGTCTGCAGAGGTCCCAGAGCTCAGAGCTCTCCCCGGGACCTCGCCTGACCTCGAAGAGAGTAATTTTCTCGTACTCGCAGGCTAAACTTTTTAGCATCTGCGCACGTTCGCGACCCGGATTTCGCTGTGTGGCGAGGTGCACAGAGGGCGGAAGCTGGGCGCTTGAGCGCCCAGAGGTCGCAGAGATTGTCCATTTTACTGATGTCCCGGGTCATCGTGTGCCGCGTCCACGCCGTCATGCATGCATGCATACTCGCACTCTGCAGCATGAGCACGCAATGGTCAGCTTCGAGTCTATAGCTGACAGTGACACCAGTATGGACTGCTGTACGTACCGAGAGGCGTGCAGCGCGGGCCTGTCCGTCGTGCAGCTCCTGCTCCTGTGCTCGGCACCGGTCACATCTCTCACGGAGAGCGGACGGTGTCGTTTCGGGGCCCTCGATTGTCGACCCTGCAGCGTCGCAGGGGAGTGCGCCAAGCGGCGCTGATCAGACGACAGGTCCCGGGGCCGGTAGGCACACCCGCGTCCGCACTCGAAATGTCTATAGACATTCATTGCATGACGCATGATGACGGTCGCGAAGCTCTCCTGCGAAGTCGGAAGAAACGCGTCAGTCCCAAGCTATCGCTTTCAGGGAACTGTCTCTCACGCACCCATAACCACGGCGCCGTGTGATGCGCGCGGACAAGTCGGCGGGTCGACAGCCTGAGGGTGCGTCGAATGTTCACCGGTACCGGTACCGTAGACCGCTCTGCAGACTCCAGAGCGATCCCCCCGAATGAGAGCGCCAAAGAGCTGGCATGCGTGACTGCTGTAGGTGCCTAGAGGGGCGCCGCGCGGGCCTCAGCCTGTCCGTCGTGCAGCCCTTGTACTCGGTACCGGACACGTCACACATCTCTCACAGAGAGCCGCGGCGGACGGTGTCGTTTCGGGGCACTCGATTGCCGACTCGACCCTGCAGCGTCGCAGGGGAGTGCGCCAAGCACCACCAGACGTCAGGTCCCGTTAGGCACACCCGTACCCGAGCCGTCCGCACTCGGAATGTTCTCTGAGCCATCGACGCGATTCGCGAGGTTCTCCTGCGGGGAACGGTCAGTCCCGACTCCCGAGCCATCACTTTCACTGGCAGAGGCTCAGGCTGCTCTGCTCACCCATATCCACCGTGAGTGCTGTGTGATGAGCGCGGGCGGAAGGCGGAAGAGCAGGCGGCTCGAGCCTCGAAAGGGCGCGTCGGCCGTCGGGTCTGCACGGTACCGTAGCCCGCTGTACCGTAGCCCGCTGTACGGTACTACCAGTTCCCCGCCGAATGAGGATCTACGCACGGGATCAGCAGGTGCCAGGCAGGGGCGAGCGCCGAGCACAGTGACAGTGACATGACGACGTACCGTCGCGCCGTCGCGCCGATCGCGCTCTCGTATCAGAACGGATACGGGCGATCAGAAGCCCCATATTGCGCACCGCCAGCAGGGTACAGACCCTTAGCCTTAGCCACGCCCGAGTTGTCGGGGCGATCGCTCCGTGGCGTGCGGACTCCGGGGAATCGGCATGCGGGGATGCGGGGATGCGGGAGAGTACAAGGCGCGGGGACGGTCACGCACTGCTCGGACGTCATCGCCCTTGCGCCCCCCCTCCTCCTCCTCCTCCTCCTCCTCCTCGTTCTCCTCCGGGCTCCAGCCGGTTGTGGTGAGTTACATGTACCGTATACGTCGTCGTGGGCATGCGTTGACTGCCGTTCTGCAGCTCGCGTGTGCGGGAGAGCCACCATCCCTTGGTCGACGGCGTTGTGAATGGGCAGGGACAGGGACAGGGACAGGTGAGAGGGTGCCCGCTGGTCGCGTCGCTGTACTGACTTCTGCACACTGCGCAGGACGTGTAGGCGGGCTAGGACGAGTCAGCGACATCTGACCGAGGCTCGGACGGTACGTTCAGCGACGCTTTCCGGGCTCGAGCTTTGCTGTTGACGTTGACGAGTGCGTCTTGCAGCGGGCATGTCCGGGGCCTCGTCTCCCCGCGCTCCCGACTCTGCGGTGCGAAACGCAGGTGTTCCTGCCCAGCGGACCCGCTAGCCTGGAGACGAGGTCAGTGTGCCGATGTGTATACAGCGCGGATGGATAGCACGGTACGGACCTTGTCCGCTTCCCCCGGCTCTCTGCTCAGTGCTCACGAGCCCGTCTTGCAGCGGTCGCGTCCCGGGCTCGCCTTCTCGCGCCATGGACAACGGGACGGACAGCGCATGCGTCCCGCCGCGATGGACACGCCAGCCTCGCGCATGTGCGCAGAACGGTAAGCGTTTTGTCCGCACCTTTGCTCCTTCCTGACGAGCGTGTCTTGCAGGTGTCGCGTCCGGGGCTCGCGTGATCGCGCACTCGAGTCTCGACTCCATCAGCCTCGCGCAGGTGCGCATTTCGGGCGCATATATGCAGTCACGCGCTGATTGCCGTTGGACATGTGCAAATATATTGGCATGATGGTACAGAAGACGGCTGATCTCGGCGGACGAGACGTACCTAGTGAGCTCGCTGACTGTAATCATGTATGTCAGGGGTGGGAGTCGTTGGATGGTACCGTAGTACGTACCTCGCTGCTGCTTAGAAGAGTGTAGGGGCCGGGAGGTGTCGCGACGGCCAAAGGGTTAGTACGCGAGCAAATGAGCGCGCCCCGGGGTCGGTAGGCGTGGAGACGGGTGAGGAGACAGAGAGCGGAGAGGGTCGCGGGTGCGCGTGGATTGGCAGAGCGAAGCGGGAACGGCGCGAGAAGAGACCCCGAGGCGTCTTCCGGCCTCAACTGGAGGTCGACGTGAGTGCAGCGTTCACGCGCCGTGCGCAGGTGTGAGGGTCCGCGGCGTGCGGCATAGACGATGGCGACGGCGCGTGCAGTGGAGAACGGGCGGCAGGACGGCAGTTCGCGTCGTGACTCGTGCAGGGGAGGCGGGCGTACTCACCTTGTACCCGTAGTTGACTACTTGGCTCCTGAATGAATGGTAGCGCGCATGTTGGGAGGTTGTCTGGCGAGCGTTCGACGCGGAGCGAGTTGAGAGGGAGCGTGACGAGTGGCGGAGGCGTGTACAGAGAGGTGACAGCGACAAGCGCTGGTCAGAGACGCATGAGAGGTCGTCAAGAGGAGAGAAGGGGCACATGGCGGGGAGAGCGAGAGATGCTCGGGGTTGTTCGCAGAGTCCGGACTCGATGGGCGGTTGCCAGATCGGGGCACACCCACGCGACCACGGTCCTCTAAGCGCCCCGATCACCCTGGTCGTTGACGTCACCACTCCTCCTCCTCCGTCGACCCCCGCGACTTGCTCTGCTTACGACCCACGAACGGAGAGCACCATGGAGGCATACGCGGCCATCGCCAGCTCCTCGATCTCCACCCTCTACCGCATCCTGCCCTATGTTTTATCCAGGTGGTCAATACTACACACATTCTTAGCCCTCCTGTCCTTACCCTGCTCTAGATTCCAAAGTCAGAGCTCAAGTTTATTCTCCCGGTTCTATACAACGCATATGCTATCACACTACGCTACGTCCCCGTGCCCGAAGTCGTGGTAAAAGAGGAAACGGTCGCCATACGTGAGGAGGTCAAGTCCGAAAAGAATGGAGTGCCCGTAACGGATTCCACTGTCGCACCATCGACAGTCGTTGTCGCACCCGTAACAAAGTCTGCAGACAGACGTTCACTTGCTTCCCGCACCAAACTTGTCGCGCTCACGTCCTTGCAGTGCAAGTCTTTCGTGACCGGAATCATCTTCTCTGTGCCTTCCCCAGTCCGTGCCCTCCACTACACCAATATCCTTATAAACACTCTCCTCCTCCTCGCTGCCGCCGAGCTTGTTGCTGTTCCGTACTTTGACGACGCCTCCGCAGTCGTCTACACTCGCGTCGGCGCCCTCTCTCCCGACGCTGCCAAGATTGTCATTCGTTACCCTCCTACCACCAACGCTACCGAGAACCTAGTGCGCCTCTGCTGGCGGCAAGCCAACATCCAGGGCTCCACAGACGTTCCATGGCAGCCAGGTCCCCTCGCAAACCTGACCGCCGACAGAGACTGGGTTCAGACCGTTCGGCTTTCTGGCCTTTGGCCAAATACCAGATACGAATGTACGTGCACTTGCCCGTCATCGTCACCCGACTCTGACATTCTCCCGCTATATCAGACAGGCTTGAAGATGCTAACAGTACTGCTCTTCCTTATCCTGCCGAACCCATCCGTTTCCGTACCTTCCCCGACTCGCGCCTCTACAATGGCTACAACTTCCGCTTCGTAGCGTCTTCATGCGTGACGCCCAATTTCCCGTATGCGCCCTTCCAGTCTCGTAGGATCAAAGGGTTCGACCTCCTGGCGGACTACCTTTGGCCTGCCCCCGCGACTGCCTCCTTGCCAAACGTGTTGGCTTCTAGCTCTCCCGAAGTGCCTTCTGCGACCTCGGAGTCGGTGCCTGCCTCAGAGAGCACGTCCTCGGACGACGTGACCGTTCCTGTCTCGGAGCCGGTTCCATCCCCTGTAGCGCCCGCTCCTGTTGAGAAGTCCAGTGCTCCGACTGAGTTCATGATCTTCATGGGAGACTTCATCTACGCCGATGTTCCTGTGTACCACGGAGACGACAAAGAGGCGTACCGTCGTTTCTACCGTCGCAACTACAACAGTCCAAGCTTCCGGAAGGTATATGAGCGGCTGCGTAAGTGCTTGCCATAGCGAGCGATTCGTGACTGACCTGAACTTTGACAGCAATCTTCCATACCTACGACGATCATGAGGTGACTGCGTCTCGCGTTCGTGCCTTCTCAATCTTCTAACGTTGTCTCAGATCCTCAACAACTACGTCGGCCAAGGGAATGATTCTCAATCGCCGTTCCCGAGTGCCTCGGACGCGTTCCAGCTGTACAACGCGGAAGCCAACTTCGACTCGATCCACGAGGGCCAGTACTACTACGACTTCCGGTACGGCGACTCCGCCTTCTTCGTGATGGACACCCGGAGGTACCGTTCAGATATCAATGTGGGCGATGCCACCACCCACACCATGCTCGGTGACCAACAGCTTGCAGCGCTGTACGACTGGCTTGGCAGGGTACGCACGCTCCCCCACACTCACGGCTGTACTGAGACTGTGTGCAGGTGAACAACACGGCCGTCTTCAAGTTCATCGTGACCTCCGTGCCCTTCACGTCGCTGTGGACATACGAGGGCCTGTACGACACGTGGGCAGGGTTTCCCGTGGAGAAGGCCGCGGTGCTCAGCGTGCTGCACACGGTGCCGAACGTCGTCATGCTCTCGGGCGACCGCCACGAGTTCGCGGCGATCGAGTTCGAGGCGGGGGACGCGGGCCACAACGTGCTCGAGATCTCGACGAGCCCGATGAGCATGTTCTACATCCCCGTCGTGCGCACGCTGCGCGCGCGGAGCGACGCGTACGTGAACAAGACGCGCGCGGACGTCGTCACGGGCGAGGACGGCGTGTCCTACGTCGACCGGTACGTGGTCGAGGTCCCGAAGGAGAAGGTCGTCAAGTATATCGCGGAGGGCAACTACAAGTGGTGCGCCCCTCGAGGTTCGGGCGGATGCAGCGCGCTGACAGTGACTGGATGCGACAGGTCTGCGATCGAGGTCGACACGCGGGACCGCCAGCACCCCGTCGCGAAGGTGGAGATCATGGTCGACGGCAAGAGCGCGTACCAGTAAGTGCGCGCCCTCGAGTATCAGTGCAGCGACTGACTGACGCGGCTCCAGGCTCGAGGTCGTGGGCAAGCCGGTCAAGCTGCAGCTGTCCACCGCGCTCGGCGCGTTCGTCCCGCAGTCGTTCAGGGGCATGCTCGACCGCATCGGCATCAAGCCGAGCAAGTGGTTCTGACTTCCGCGCGCGGAGACTGCCTAGACATACATATATCCCTATCCTCTATTTCTGGATCCCATATCCTGCAGTGACGACTTGCTTATGTGCTTCCTGTATGGTGTAATGATAGTAGTAGTGCTGTCCGTGTGCGATAGCTGTAGACCGCTAGAACTGGACGTGTACTCGCTTGTGGTGCTGTGCGGGCGTTGTGGTGACGAACTCTGTACGGTACGATACGTGATTCCTTTAACGAAGCTTGCTCCATTGCACGTCCACGCTCACGTTTGTCGTCTGGTCTGTCGTTGGAGACATACAACCGAGCTCGAACTCAAGCTCAAGCTCAAGCGCGACCTTTCCCCTTGCCCTTCCCTTTGCCGCCGTCTGCGCCCGTGCCATTCGCGGCCAGCGGCTCGCTCGAGAACCGCTGCTGTATGCGCGCGTAGTGCTCCATCTCCGCCTGGCTCACGCTCGGCACCAGCTCGCGCAGCGCCGCGTCGAAGTCCGCCTCGCACACGAGCACCGCCGTCTCCGCCGGCGTCGCGAGCTCGCCCAGGTAGTACTGCGGCGTGAGCGGGTACGGGTGCGGCGAGTCGGGCGGCGGCGGGGCGGCGTTGAGTTTCGCTGGTGAGAAGGCAAGGTCGGGGGAAGAACGGTCAGTTAGTCCTCTCCTCCTTGACGATGGTGCAGAGGGGGGAGGGGAGGGACGCACCTATCGTCGCCTCGAGCTCCTCGGCCTTGCGGGACATTGCTTTGAGGAGGGCATCGGCGCAGAGCGCGTAGAAGTCGGCGCCGGTGTAGTGGAAGGGGCACTGCGCCGCGACGCGCGCGAGCTGCAGGCCCGGGTCGAGCTTGAACTTGCGCGTGAGCGCCTGGAGGATGTTCTGCTGCGCGTCGTGCGTCGTGCTCACACCCAGGTAGAGCATGCGGTCGAAGCTGGAGCGTAAGGTGCAAGGAAAAAGTCAGCACGCGACGGCAACTGAGGGAGGACGGGGCGTACCGTCCTGGACGAAGCAGCGCGGGATCGAGGAGATCTGGGCGGTTCGTCGCGCCTATGACGAAGACGTCCGCGCCGGCCTTCCCGCCGGACAGCCCGTCGAGCTCAGCCAGGAGCTGGCTGACGATGCGGTCCATGACGCCGCCAGAGTCGCCGTGGTTGCCGCGCTTCGGCGCGACGGAGTCGAGCTCGTCGAAGAAGATGACGCATGGGCGCGCGTCGCGCGCACGCTGGAACACTCTGCGCACGTTCGCCTCGGACTCGCCGATGTACATATTCAGGAGCTCGGGGCCCTTGACGGAGAAGAAGTTCAGGGCGCAGGACGTCGCGACGGCTTTCGCGATGAGCGTCTTCCCGGTTCCGGGGGGACCGTAGAGCAGAACGCCTGGATCGCATGTCATGTGAGTAAGTCTCATGGAGATGAGTGCGTAGAGACGGACCAGATCGCTGCTTCAGACCGTCGGCGAAAAGCTCAGGATGCTCGAGGGGCAGCTGGATGGTGTCCAGGATGTCCGATTTCACGTGTGCGAGACCACCGACGTCGTCCCACGATACTGAAGGAATCTTGGGGGCGCCGATGCTCTCCGAGTACGATGCTCGTGCTTTACCGAGAGCGAACTCGAAGTCTTCGGCAGTTAGAGGAATGCCAGCAGAGAAGACGTCGTAGACGGTGCCGCTTCTGCAGACACCGTGAATATGTTTCTTCGGTGCAGATCCAACGATAATCGCTCACTGCTCGTGCGTAGACCGTTGAATGGAGGCCGATGTTGCGCGCGCGACAAGGTCTACGAGGTCGGCCGCAACCAGGGCCGCGGTCTGCACCGCAAGGTCTTTTACTGAGACATCCGGTGCGAGTGTACGATCAGCTAGTGCGGATAGGAGAATCTCGTGTCGCTCTGCCTCGCCAGGGGCCTGTTCTCGATGAGCATTTGTGGAGTGGGGTTGAAGCTTTGCATGCACTCACTTCGAACACAACCTCATGTTTGAAACAGGACATAATCTTCGGCGGAACGCGCTCGTGGCTGTCGGTCGTCCCAAACAGCAGTACAGGGAAACCTGTCAGGTTCCACGACGGCTGTAGACTGGCGATGCGGTCCCGCAGAGCTTCTGCGACGGCAGGTTCTGGGAGATGCGTGGTTAGATTGAAGAGACGCGTTTGTCAGGAAGCGACACGGTACCTTTGCCAGGCTCCTGGCCTTGTGTGCTTTGCGCGAAAGCATCGATATGTCGCAGCAGCAGGATGCACGGAGAACACAACGATGCTCGTTCGAAACGCGCATGCAGAGTTCCTTCTGTCTTCGCGTCCGTCTCCCCGATGACGTCGTAGCAGTCCACCTACCATTGAGACTAAGCGAGGCGTTCAACACATAGAGTAGAGATTCTCACCTCTAAGAGATGGATGCCAAGCCGCTGTGCGACCCAGTTCGCGACGGTGGCCTTCCCGACACCGCGAGGTCCCTGCAAGAGGATAGACAGTTGTAGGTGGTAGTCGACCGCACGCCGGTTTAAAGCGGCCGATGCAAGAGCCAGAAGCTTGCTATAAGGCATGTCTTCATCGGCCAGAGACTTGGCAGGTGGCAGCACCTTTTGAACTGACGCATTGTTAAGTCAATGGGGGGAAGAAGAAAAAGCTCTGCCATACCTAATCCGAGATAGCGATTCATGTCGGGCACCCTGGAGTGTTCGATGCCCGTCTGCACCATCCGGGTGACCGCAGTGTCTACCCAGCACCCGAGTTCGCCGACAGTCGCGCCGACGTACATGTCCGGGGAGGCTGTGTCGCCAAGACGCGAGGGAACGTTGTGCTCGACGTTGGTGACGGTGAAGTATACGACTGCATTGGCAGCAGTATCATCCTCGAGAACACTGCAGGGATGCGAGAATTAGTCAAGGAACTAAGGGCAACACGTGAATGACTAGACACCGACTCTAGATCAACCTCCTCGATGCCCTCCTCTTCAGCACCATAGCTAGACTGTCTGAGGAGAGCGTCGGTGTCTATCCCGACCCCGATTACATCGCCCTGCTTCACGATTCGCGTGGTGCGTTTGAAGTAGTCTTGCAGCGCTTGCAAGAACAGCGGCTGGTAAGCACGATCTGTGGAGAAAGCAGATGCGACTCGGGCTATAGTAACGGTCTTCGCTGTCGGCACTGTTGGTCTGCTGGAGCCGAATGGACTGGGGCGGAGAGTAATTTCGGGCTTGCGGTCAAATGCGCTTGTCGGATGTATGTTGTACAGGAGCTGTGGGGATAGACATGCACCTCTGCCAGATCGATGTCAGCTTCTGTAGTGTTCATGTATACTCTGAGCCGACTCACGAGCTGATGGCGATGTCGTCTCGCGCATGCACGCGAACTAGACGGTGGTTGTTAGAACAACGGCTGGACCGCACGATAGCCTATATATCCATGAGCTAACGATAAACACAAGTGCTCACAGGACCCACCCAGTCGCCGTCCAGAACGCCGATGCGACCCAGCTCGGACGTGCGGACATAGACGGCGCACTCGTCCTCTACTGCCGAGACCGGCTGCGAGAGTGCATGCGCTCGGCCTGTCCACTCTATGGCAGACAGATGCAGGCTGCTCGAGGTGGACTCCGCCTCGCTGACACTGGCGAGGTCTCCATTCGTGAGATGTCCGTTCAGGGATGGACTCGGGCTCGCGAGGTGGAACGAGCGGAGCACGGAGCCGGCGAGGAAGTCCTCTCCGATCTCGAATTCGCCCTGCGCAGAGTCAGATTCGTCGGAGTCCGAGCCGTCGACTACCATGTCGGGGATCGAGTCGACCTCGGGGACTGCTCCGTCCTGCTCGGGGGAGGGGCCGACGGAGACGTAGAGTTTCGTGACACCCTGCTGCGCGACACCCTGTTGCACTGGGGTGGCCATCACGAGCTTGTATGCAAGATGTCCAGCATGGGATGCTGCCGACGAGGTTGTGGGTGCGCGCGCGTATGAGTACGTCGTGCCTTCGCGCAAGACCATGTGCCCGTCCAGGAGCCAATCTTCGAGCATTGAAGGGTCTGCGGAAGCCGCGGCATACGCGTCTTCCGATAGAGCAGTGAAAATGACTTCCGAGAGAGTTACCGGACGGATGGGAGAGATGGCATGAGTGGGCTCGGAGTTGCCGGTGCTGCCCTGTCCGGCGGGGAACACATGGGGGTACTCTGACTGCCATGACCGCGGGACAGAGAGTTCCTTGACCTGGTACCAAGGCCAGGATTATGGATCCAACATGCAGCTCAGCAAGAAGAGCACTCACATCCCGGCCCAGTACACCTCGACACGTTATAGACGGCAGTCCGGAAGGACCGGGAACGCTGCTCCCTGCACAACGCGAGATGGAGAGCGTCGTCGCGGGTTCGCTCTCAGACAGCAGCAGCGCGCTCCATATATTCTGGGGCACGCGCACAACATCCGCGCCAGGCGAGTCGTCGTCGTGGAAGGCGGGGAGGGAGGAGTGCGCGACGGGCGGACGCTGGAACAAGAAAGCCATAGCGGACTGCAGAGACGAGACGGAAGCACAGACAGGCGCCCGCGCTGCACACTTTTTCACGCTCGTCCATCTACTCGTCCCGTCCCCGACGCCCGTGTTTTCTGCCCCACCCTCACTGTCTGAGCTCCAGCCGGGTCCGGTGTACCATCCAGTGGCTGCAAGACTTCGCCACTGACTACTTGCTCTCTCCGAGAAACTTACTTGAAAAGGGCCTGAAATATGAGCAGGGGAGGCAGAGGATTTGGAGGTGACCGTGGATATGGCGGCCGCGGAGGTATGTTCAGAATTTATGGTGCTGGCTACACGTCTCTGAGACACCATCGTTCCCTCAGGAGGCCGCGGCGGCGGCAGAGGAGGATTCCAGCAGCGAGACATGGGTCCTCCGGACACAGTACTCGGTACGTCTCCCCCCGCACACATCTGCCCCTCTGATACTCAGGCCCCCGCGACATCTAGAAATGGGCTTGTTCGTGCACGCAGTCGAGGACGAGATGCTCTGCCAGTCCTCCATGCCGGACAAAGTCCCGTACTTCAACGCACCCATCTACCTGCAAAACAAATCTGTCATCGGCCGCGTCGACGAGATCCTCGGGCCCATCAACGAGGTCTACTTCTCGGTGAAAATGGGCGAGGGCATGGTCGCGAACAGCTTCAAGAAGGGCGACAAGGTGTACATCGGCGGCGACAAGCTGCTGCCGATCGACAGGTTTTTGCCAAAACCAAAGATTGCCGGTCAGTGCTCGCACACTTTCGCTGATTTTCCGTTTCCGTCTCATGTCTATCTGTCTAGGTGTCAAAAAGCCCCGAGGGGCAGGCGGACGGGGCGGGGCAGGCGGCAGGGGACGCGGGGCGCCGGGCGGTCGGGGTGGGCCCAGAGGTGGTTTCCGCGGCGGACGCGGTGCACCCAGAGGCAGGGGCGGCGGAGGCGGATTCGGTGGAGGCGGATTCGGTGGAGGCGGATTCGGCGGTGGTGGATTCGGCGGGGGTGGACGAGGTGCACCAAGGGGCCGCGGCTTCGGGGGAGGCAGGGGCGGTCGTGGGCGGGGGTCATAGTTTGTACGTGTGCATGCCAGATGTTGTACGAGTTCCCTCTGCTATCTTGTTCGCTTTTCCTCTTCAACACCCTCTCGCCGTTGACGGGCTCCGCGTCGCAGAGCTCGACATAAGCTCGTTGGTCCAGATGATTGAGAGGAATACGGAATATGGCTACAGAATGGGTATCAATACGGGGTGTTACAACTTCAGTGCTTTGATCTCCTCCGCGACAGACTTCACGCGCTCCGTACGTTCGAGTTGCACGGGGATAGCCTGTTAAGCGAAACATGAGCATGTCTCATTCATACTGCCAGCAATGAGCGAAGCACGCACCTGCTTCAACTCCTCCACGAGCGCAAAGGTTTGGGAAGCAACCTCGTCGAGCCGATCGTATGCAGCAGCTGGAACTGGACGAGGTTGAGTCGCGGAGGCAAGACCAACATGCAAATGGGCCACCCACTTTCTTCCTGGACCGCGGTATCTACAGCCACGGCCTCTTCCAGAGCAGCGGCCTCTTCGGCATCGAGCTCTTGTTGGCTCGACAAGAGCTCTCGCATCTGCTTCTCTATCTCCTCCGGTTTGGTGCGGCGCTCCTTCGCGATCTGCAGATCCCAGCGCAGGCTCTGGTCGGACAGGGACCAGATATGGCGGTCAAAGCCTTCGTCGAAGGGTTCTGTGTCTGAGTGTGAACCGCATGAACATCTCCGGTGCTCGTTGGGGCTGGGACGCGCGGGCGAGACTCACCGACTTCGTCCTCCTTGAGATCGGACAGGTTCTGCCCGTTCACCCGCACATTCGGCCGTGCCATCTCGAATGTCTTGTCAATGAACTGCACATGGAGCCGTTTCAGAGTCTGTAATGCGCCAGCACGGTCCTACTGAACACACACGGTGCAGGTGGGCAAGGAGGGCCTGCCGGTCCTCGGCAGAGTTGTTGCCACTGAGCTGTTCCTCGAGTGCGGAGAGGGCTGCGAGGGTGTAGTTGCGTTTGATCCGTCGCCAGTCGTCGAGAGTCTCAACAGAGATACGCGGGATATCTTCTCTTTGTGAATCTAGAGCCATAGTGCCGGCGCGAACTAGGGAGGTGATGGAAGCGAAAGACAAGTGCCCACCCCCGGCGCGCGTCGCGTCCCATCGCGTCTCGTCACGCGTCGGTCACGTATGTACATACTTCGAGGTTCGATCTCAAGGTCAGGCTTGTCGTAACCACACCGTCGGCATCACAATAGCAACGGGGAACCCCAAGATAAAAAACTAATATACAGGTACAGTACAGGCCATGGCACAAGTCGACTACTTATCCTTCCCCGTTGGAATACAACATGCACCAGGATCCGCTGGATTCGGGAATCACAGCTAACTCTCCCATTTTGTCTGCTCAACAATCAACAAAACACATGAGCAGGTGTCGAGGTAGGTGAAGATGTTACGCACATCAGGATGCTGCTTGAAATCTTCATATGCTTGTCGATTGAAGAAGCTGACTTCCGACTCGTTCTCTGTTCAAAAGATATTCAGTCGCTTCTATTGGGAAGTTTCCTAACACCAGACACTTACCTAGGCCGAGAGTCACAAGAAGCTGAGACTCGTCTTCGAAGATCCACTCATCATGATCGAGGTTGATGATGAGATTGGTGGTCTATGGGCCGAGTTCAGTGACGGTCTTAGACAGTGCTAGTAGCTAGATGTACCTTAGCACCATGTGCCTTGGTGTACAGTTTCAGTGTATCTATGAATGCAGTGAGCAACTCGCCCACACAAGCGGGGATAGAATAAGCTCACCAAGGACTGCGTTACGATATGGCTTCCATCCAGGCTGAGTCTGCATTGCTAGGAGAATTACTCGGTTCGCGGTGCCACAAAGCAGATGTAGGGACGACTGCGAGCGTTACCTTGTCTCACTTTGTCCTTGAGCTGACCGACGGTAGTTTCCTCAAGATTGACATGGTGGAGCACGAGACTCTTTTCTGTGCGATATTCGAAGGATTTGATGACACGGATGGTGAGCGTTGCGTCTGTCTTTGGCAGAGAGAGATTTGTGGGTGTGTCTGAGATACCGTCTGAGGCCATGGCTGCTGCAGATGGGGGTCAACTGCACGAAAGAAATCCTGCTTGATATCGAGACCTTTGTATTCGGAGGAGGAGCCACAACATTCATGACGATGCTAGAACGACTCGGCCAACGCCGATCGATCTCGCCTCGGGCGTCTGGGTGGTTTGTCATCGTCGACGGCGACCTGCGCCTGTGCCCACGGTTGGCCCGTGCCATCACCGCCGCCGACTCACGACCTAGCGGGTCGGAGACCGCTCATATTGAGCGAATTCACGGCTATGGCAGCGTACGGCATAACGAGCGTGGTATACGCCTATGCTCTGCTTTCTTCCACGGCCCGTGTCATGCTTATAGACTCTTCCGAGGTTTATCCGTTTAGACCCTCCTACTAAATAGCTTGAACATTTCCCGCAGTGTTCTTTGCCTCTCTCAACCACTCCTCTGAGAGGTCCGACTCCCAGACCGACTGACTTTATATCCACACTCTAGCTCCCTTCCTAGCCACAATGTCGCGCGATTTTCTGAACGCCTCCGTCTCTGACCTCGTCTCAAAGCTCTCTACTGACGAGAAGATCGCCCTTCTCTCTGGGCCAAACTGGTGGAATACTAAAGCAATAGAGAGACTCGGCATTCCTGCCATTCGCATGAGCGATGGTCCGAATGTCTGTCTGTCTAGCTTTAATGTTCTCCTCACGCTCTGAGCCTCCCTTTCGTCGTCAGGGTGTCCGTGGTTCATCTCACTTTGTCTCTACCCCTGCCCAATGCCTCCCGGTGAGTCTACCTGCCCATAGATGCCGCCAGGGAGCTTATTAGTGGTCCATAAGTGCGCCACTTCCATGGCCTCGACCTTCGACCCCGATATCCTCTTCAAAGTAGGTGCTTTCCTCGGCGAGGAAGCCAAGATCAAGTCCTCGGTTATTCTCCTTGCACCCACCTGCAACATCCAGCGCAACCCGCTTGGAGGCCGTGCCTTTGAGTCCTTCTCAGAGGACCCTCACCTCTCAGGTAATTTGTCCGCTAATTATGCTTATGAAAAACGTCTAATATCGCTATCTAGGTACCATGGCCGCGGCCTATGTTCAAGGTCTCCAGGCTCAAGGGGTCGCGTCCACGATCAAACACTTTGTCGGAAACGACCAGGAGCACGAGCGCACAGCCGCGGACTCTGTCATGTCTGACCGTGCTCTGCGCGAAGTCTACCTCTACCCGTACGTCTATTCATAGTACATGGATATTCCTAGCTGACGGTCATTCCTGGCCTCTCTAGTTTCATGCTCGCTCAGAAGAAGGCCCAGCCGTGGGCTTTCATGACTTCGTATGGGTCTTCTTTCAATTATGCCTGCTTCCTCTCAACCTGGACCGCCTCAGATACGGGAGAATCAACGGAGTGCATTGCCCGGAAAACCCGACCCTTCTCCAGGACATCCTAAGGAAGGAATGGGGCTTCAACGGCATCGTCATGAGCGACTGGTATGCCTTCTCCGCGGCCCCGAATCTCCCGCCATTTCTCACAGCCTATTTGTAGGTTCGGCACATACAGCGTCGACCTCGCGATCAACGCCGGTCTGGATCTGGAGATGCCCGGCCCTCCGCGGTGGCGAACCCCGCTGCTGGTCAGCCATATGCTCTCGTGCCAGAAAGTCCTGGACGCGACGCTCGATGAGCGCGTCACGCACATGCTCAACTTCATCCAGCGCCAAGCGCATCGCAACCCTGAGGTTGTGTTCGGCGACGGCAAGGAGCGCAGCCGCGACTCGCCAGAAGCGCGGCAATTCGCACGCAAGCTGGCCGCAGAGGGCATGGTGGTTCTTAAAAACGAGAGCAGCGTCCTCCCTGTTCAGGCGGGCAGGGTCAAGAAGGTTGCACTGATCGGGCCGAACGTCAAGGAGAGGGTCATCTCGGGTGGCGGGTCTGCTGCACTCAAGGCGACCTACATCATCACTCCGTACGCCGGACTCGTGGACAACGCACCGACAGGCATCGAGATCAAGTATGAACTTGGCTGCTACGGTGAAGTTTGCAGGGACTCCTCCCAGCATCCACGGGCTGACCTGTATTTTAGCGTACAAGTACACACCGACCTTGGAAGCGTTCTTGAAGACGCCTTCAGGAGAACCGGGGTGGCTCTGTTCGTTCTACAACCACGATGAGAACGGGAACCCTGTGGGAGACTCCGTTCAAGATTACGTCTTGCAAGACACCCGTGTCAAGCTCAACGATTTCCTGCCGGTGGGCCTGACGCCGACGTGGACGATCAAGCTCCGCGGAAGCTTGACGATGGACCAAACCGGAGAGTACCAACTCGGTCTGACGGTTGCCGGCCGAGCGAAACTGTTCGTCGATGGCAAGCTGACCATCGATAATTGGACGAAGCAGCGGCCGGGTGACTTTTTCTACGGGTCAGTGCTCGTCACCATGTGCGGCCATTTTCCTTCCTCATTGGTATCATACCAGGCAAGGGACCGTAGAAGAGTTGGGCACCGTCTCTCTGACTGCGGGCAAGCCCGTCGACATCCTCGTCGAGTACACCAACACCAAACCCCCACAGGGGCCCGAAGCTGACCGTTCGCAGCCGGCACTGATGCGCGGTGTGGTGAGCTCCTGGGTGACGCTATACGCACGTCTCCCGTTTGCTGATACTCTATCGGAAAGCGTCTCGGAGGATGCGAGAAGATCGACCCGGAAGCGGCCCTGGTAGCGGCAGAGAAGCTCGCCGCCGAGTCTGACGCTGTCATCGTCGTCGCAGGGCTCTCGCCAGACTGGGAGAGCGAGGGCTTCGATAGGCCTACGCTGGACATGCCCGGCAAGCAGAACGAGCTCATTGCGCGCGTCGGGAAGGCGAACCCCAACACGATCGTATGCCTGCAAGCCGTAAGCCTATCTCTGCCCGCCGTTGAGAACCACGCTGACGGCGTGCGCGTAGGGTTCTGCGGTGGCGATGCCATGGGTCGACGACGTCCGCGGCATCATCCAGGCGTGGTACTCGGGGAACGAGGTCGGCAACGCGCTCGCGGACGTCGTCTACGGCGCCATCAACCCGAGCGGGCGGCTCCCGCTCACGCTCCCCGTGCGCGTGCAGGACATCCCCGCGTACCCGAACTTCAAGAGCGAGAACGGCGAGATACACTACCGCGAGGACCTGTTCGTCGGGTACAAGGGCTACGCGGCCAGAGGCGTCACGCCGCTCTTCCCCTTCGGGTGCGTGCGCTCTCCGTCCGATCCGCCTGGGAATGTCACACTGAACCTGAACTTGAACTTATTCGCTGGGTCAATGGGGCAGACACGGGCTGTCGTACACGACGTTCGCGTTCTCCGACCTCGCCATCGCGCCCGCGGCGATCCCCGCGGGCCCGGACTTCGCGCTCGAGGTGTCCGTGCGGGTGACGAACACGGGCGCGGTCGCGGGCTCCGAGGTCGTGCAGGTGTACGTCGCGCTGCCCGACATCGGGCTGACGACGCCGCGCCTGCAGCTGCGCGGGTTTGCGAAGGCGCGCGACGTGCGCCCCGGGGCGAGCGCGACGGTCGTGGTGCGGCTGGACAAGTACGCCGTGTCGTGGTGGGACACGCGCGGCCAGCAGTGGAGGGCCGTGCCGGGCAGGTATGGTGTGCATGTGGGCAGGAGCAGCGCGGACATGGTGCTCGAGGGAGAATTTGTGCTGCAGGAGGGCTTCACGTGGGTAGGGCTCTGACCGGTCGCGGGGCTATCCAGAAAGCCTTGTATCTCTATGCTTTGTACGATGATTATCAAACCTCCCGCCGGTTGACTTTACTCAAATGACTGAACACCGAGGTATATGAAAGACACGGTGCTACGGTGGTGCAGGATATACTAAACCCAACTTGACTGTGTTCACGAGAAACAAAACTCGGTGATGTGACTCTTAGCGTGTGCATGTATTCATATGCCATGTGTGCGAGTACTGTACATCGAGATGACAGAACAGATGACTATAATGGAGTGGGGAAAACGGTATATAGAAGTATCGACTATCGATTAGCTACGGAGACTAACACGGCGGCATATACGTCCCGAGCTCAATTCCCGTACCGCTCACGGGCCTAAAGCAAAGACACTAGTAAACATCGGTCGCAAGGCGAACGGCATGACAGCACTCACAGCGTCCTTCGCGAGGTTCACGTATCCCGTGTAGTCGTTCGCGAGCTTCGTGATGTCCTTCGCCTTGCTCGCGCCCAACCCAGCACCCGCCGCGTATATCGCGGTTTCGCTGAACGCACCGGTGGTCAGTCTGGGGTGACGTTGTGAGGTTGAAGCGACTTACATCGGGTCTACCCGCCCTTCGCCGGTCGTGCCCAAGCCTTGTCCCTCTTTCCAGCCCATCATCTTCAGCAGCTTGTTCCCGATGTTCGTATCATCCTGTCCGGGGTTGGGGGGAGGCGGCGGGGGCGGCGACGGTGCACGCGGGCCTTCGGCCTTGCGTTTGTTCTGCGGGACTTCGGCGGGCGTCGGACGCGGCACGTCGGGCTGGTTGTGCATGACCCGTCGCTCGGAGGCACGGTCGCGGTACTTGGGCTGAGACTGTTGCTCCGCTTTGGCGCGTGCGGCTTTCGCTTTCTCTCGGGCGATATCCCGGAGGTTGGCGTCTTTGTAGTTCTTCTTGTGAAGGTCGGACTCCGTGTTGTGACGCTTGAGCTGGTCGAGAGACTTGAATTGCCTTGCACAGAGCAAGCATGTCATGGCAACAGTGTCGGAATACTCGAACTCTGACTCTGTTTGCGGAGGTGTGGCTGCTCTGACGACGGGTTGGACTGGCGTAACGGCCACGGGGGCCGGAGTCTCAACCTGGGGGTTATCAGAACGGCCGCTCTACGCGAGGAGAAGAGAGATGCCAACCTTGACAGGTTGAGGGGCAGGTACCTCTTGTGGTGCGTCGTGATGCAGGACGTCCTGAACTTGGTTCCACTTATTGATATTGTTGACAGTCTATGCCCTGATCAGATTCGTGCCTTCATATTCCTGAGCTGGGACCATACCTTCTTGCTAGCAATCAGAGGTGCGACTCTCTTAGCGGCAGCAACTATACCAGCCGACACACGGTCAGCCAACCTGCACACATACTTGTCTCCCAGCATCGCGACAAACCCTTCGGATCTTCGGCAGCTGTCGTATCGTTGGACGTCTCGTCGGCATCTCCCTCAGCGGCGTCATCCATAGAGAACGCCTGCGATAGAGGTACAACCTTCTTAGAGGTCCCAGATTGACCTGGTTTGTTCATAGTCAAACCGCCCTTGAAGCTGAGTGTGACGGGCTTGTCGGAGACAGGGAGAGCAGACGCCTCAGCTGCGACACCCTGAGAGGTCGTGTCTACACCATGGTAAGTACTAGATGCGAACAAGTCGGTTCCAGACGTACCTTTCTTCTTCTTCTCCTTCTTCTCCTTCAGTACAGTGGCGACGACGGGCTTGACAGGCTCTTCAATCTTGAACTCAAGAACCGCCGCAGTCGACGCCTCGTCCCAGTACCTCACCCACACGCCCTCTGCGCCACCGAGTGCCACGGAGGACCAAAGACAAGCGTCATCGCGCAGCGCATAGTCAGCAAGGGGTTGGAAGGAATATGGGTGCGCAAAGGAGGCGGCCACAGGACGGTCCGAGATACGGAACCCATTGGGGTGCAGTTGAGGAGACATGGTTGCTGCAAGGACCGCAGACGCGGACTGCAACCGCTGTGAACATTGTCTCTGGTGTATCAGGACACAGTACGCACCTCTATGTCCACGAACTCCACGAAAGCGAACCCCCAACTGGCCGCTGTGTTCTTGTCCTTGATGAGGATGATTCTCCGCATGCCCTTCGCGCCCTCCTTCGTTGGTCCAGCGCTCGTCTTCATGGCCTGGGCAATCGCCTGAGGGCCCGAGAGCGGATCAAGCCCGCGGAAAAGCAGGACTGGGACCTGCGTGTTCCCGATATCCCGTGTGCCGTCGTTCATCTGGAATGGCCCTTTCGCGCGGCGGTCGGCGGGCGCGGCGCTCTGCGAGTAGTCAATCTTGATGCGCCGTCCCCCCGGCGGCGCCGGGTTCCCCGACTCAAGAGCGCGGTAGAACGCAGCGGTCGCGGTCGCGCCGTGGGAGGCAGGGGGCGGGATCTGGATGAACGGGAAGAGCGGGTCGACGAAGGCGCGCGCGTGCTCGGTGCTTGTGAACTGAGCGAAGCCGAACCCTTTCGAGACACCTGTAGCGGTGGTTTGAGGGGGCGACGCAGCGGTCACGCGCGGTTGTCGCGGCAGGAAGGGGTGGAGAGAAAGAAGACGTCAATGCACTGCGGTACGCTATGAAGGAGGATGGGGCAAGTGCCTGTAGATCTGTCTCGGATTATGGTGACCGACTCTATGCTGCAGCCGTTGCTCGTGAGGTATGCTTGCATCTGGGCATTCGGGCGTTAGGGTACGTGTGAGCGTCAGGAGCTCGAGAGAGGGCTGCGGGGATATGGGGCCATTGAGGTGGGACGTAGGAACTCACGTCGGATTCGGTGAAGTCGGGTTCAAGTCCTAGGAAGATAACGTGTGGACTGGGTTCACTGGGGACGAGGCGTTTCTTGTTGTACACGCCTCCGCCTTTCTGTTGGCGGTCGTCCTGGTAGAAACCTCCCTGGTCGTAAGACTGACGGTTGTCGTAGCCGGAGTCGTCGTATCCTTGCGACGCGTCGTAGCCCTAGCATATCTGTGATGAATGTGAGGTAGAGATTACAGCGAAATGACTACTCACGCCGTCGTTGTACTTCCGCCGCTTACTGTCACCCCAAAACTCCTCATCTCGCATGTGGTTGTTGGGCCGAGCCCCAGGCTGCCATGAGCCAAAGTCTGCTTGTTTACCCTTGTCCCACTCTCTGTTGTAAGCCATGATGTGTGAGGAGAGGGAGAAATTCAGGGAGGGAGGCCAAAATGAGTGATCGTCGTGGTTAGAGGACAAGTGGTGGGCGCCTAGTCCGGTCAACGACTGTGACTGCATCCACCATGGCCGGACACGGTGCGCATACTCCGCTTGCTCTTTCACGCAGTTGTTGATCGTTCATTGTACTTATGCAGGATACACAAAGGTGACTGACTGTGATAAAGATGTTAGAGAAAGAGTAGAACGCTAACAATGGCGAATAGCTGGACCCCGCCGTTGAGCGGTGGAACGACATGGTGCGTCCAGGACCTGCTGCTCACTCGAATCACCCTCTCATCTTCCTCCTATTCATTCTGCAGCGCGAGGCGGTGTACAAGCACTTCCGCTTCAATACCCGGACAGCACGACAATCTATCCTGGGCATGATTGTCTTCCCCGTGGCCGTCTTCGCGCTCTCATACAATCAAGACGTGTGTCGGGTTTCCTTCCCTTGCTACCGCACTACTCATGTTCTGGATTGCAGATGAAGTGGGACTGGACAGCCAAGCGCAAGACCGAGTCATTGGCACGCATTGCGCCCGCTCCCGCTGCAGAAGAGTCAGATTGAGGGGAATTCATTAGGGGAACTGTGGTCCTCGTATGCTATGGTACAGTGTGTATCGCTCTGCCAAACGGATTCTAAAACCTCTTGCATAACTCGATCGCGACCTTACACCCCGTGCCGACTATGGTGCTGAGGAGGGCATGCGCTGGGGCCTTCTGGGAGTCGTGCTCTACAGCAATGTCTAGGTGCTCAAGTTCGTCGTCTCTAAACTCTTTAATGACGTCCTGAAGAAGAGGCACGCTCGGGTGGTCCTGCGGGAGCTTTTCGAATGCCTTAAGTTGACTACAAGGCTGGTCAGCGGGCCGCCAGATAGAGACAGCAGGTACGCTACGCACTCGTCGTAGTGTTCCCCAATCACGGTCTCGACGGCTTCCGTACATGCCATGGCCGCCTCCTTCCCCATTAACGCGGTGACGGCTCCAAGGCCATACCCGCCTATACGGGCGACCTCCCAGAGCAATGTTGGGCGGACGTGGTGCTGGAGCTGCAGCTTGTTCATCACAGCCAGGTGCTTCTTCTCTTGATCCCACATATCCTGTAACACGTCGTCAAAATGGAGACGAGGAGGAGGATACCACTGCGCTTGCTTGGATGAGAGGACCAGTCGCTGGGTCACGGCCGAGGACGTCATGTTGACCTTTGTATATCCAATTTGCTGCTAGTTCGCCCGCCTGGTCTACCCTGAGAGCGCTCTCGAGCTCGTTGCGCAGTGCTGGCGAAATGTTGTGTGGGGTTGAAGTAACTGAAGCCTCTTGTGAACGGGCAGGATCGAGGTATATGCTGGAAGGGGTGGCTGCGGTGGCCAGCGTGCGGCGAGCAGAGACAAGTACTGGACTAAGTGATGTTGCGCGAAACGCTGCGAGCATGCCGTCCAGATGTGTCTCGACAGATATTATGAGGCTGAGTAGCGTACAGAGTGATTGTAGAGGAAAGCAACCGCTCCCCACTGGCACTCAAGGTACGGTCGGTATCCTGATCGGGAATGCATGATGACATAATACACGCGATCCAATTATCGGTCCGGGGGACGAGCGCGTCTGTGGCGGCAGGTTCGCATTACAACCACAGCAACTGTCTTTGTCGTCTCCCACCGCACCACTCGTCCGCATCTCTTCATCGGTCATGTCTACGTGAACAACTATCTTGCTGTGCGGCTTGGAGTTCAAATCTGACCGGGATCTTGCAGCTACACCCCATCCACCGTCGTCGATGTCTCTAAAGAACGCGACTGGCCCGCTCAGATCGGTGCGTTCCGATACTCACCCCAAGATCTCCCAACGTTGAGTCGACGCGTGTTACACAAGGAATGCTCGACTGGGACAACACCAGCATTGTCTTCACCAAACGATCTCTCCTCGAATTCCTCAAGTAAGTCGAGCCTACCTCGTACTATAACGAACCTCGATGCACCCGCTAAGAAGCCGGTCCCCCGCAGATATGCTGGGGTAACGGTTGACCCAAACTTCACAAACATTCAGAAGCTCCCTCGTGCGTGTGACTCTACTTGAACCCATCAGTATGCCCACTCACGATCCCTGCAGGCTACGCGCAATTTGGCAAGTTGTCGGGTGGCATGAGCGCGGCCTCGAGCGCAGCGAGTACCACCTCCGTAGCCTCTGCATCCTCCAGTGAGTCTCTTGTGGTACTGCTCGCCAAGCTCTGGAGACTATGAAGACTGACGTTGTGCGCTCAGCCGGCTCTCCACCCTCGTCGGACTTCAAGCCTTCCCGTCGTGTGCGCGAACCTCCTGGGGGCTCGCACCACGATATATTCGGGAGCGCTGCCGACGACGACGACGACGGAGCTCTCACTACTGCCCCGCCCAAGCAGTCCGCCCCGGTAAGCGCCTGCGGAAACCCGATAGTTGCACACTCGTGTTTACTAGTCATTTAACAGACCGATGACGCCGGCGCCGAGGCTCAGACTCAAGAAGCCGATGAGACGCAGGTGTCGGAAACTCTGCCCAAGTGAGTTCTTGGAACTTACGAACACTTGCTGATGCTAACATACCGCGTGGCTCAGGCGGAGGACGACTTCGGGTGGCATTGCGAGTGTGTTCGGTGGCGCCGACGACACTCCCGCGTTCAAACCTACTCGTCGGTAAGTGTGTAAGTAAACTGTGGACATCGCCGGAAAACTCACTGTACGATCACATCAGTGTGCGGGAGATGCCAGGAGGGAAAGACAGCATCTCTGGTGTATGTATTCCATCCTGCGTCACTGCAGCTTACTGATTCCGGACGACTGGCAGCTGTTCTGAGGTGACATGCAATACCGAGATCGACATCCTACGGCAGGAGCAAACATGAAGAAAGTTGTACTGATCCTTGTTTCAATGATGTTGTACTGTCGTATGCATATTTGCTGGTTCACATCCAGGCGACAGGGGCTCTGACTTGATGATAAATAACAATGTAGGCAGGTTGGATTCTGGAACAGTGGAACTTGAGTGGAACGAAAGAAATTCAATATATCGCCCATCAACGCTGCAAAACAGAATTGCGAAACAATATTGGTGGCGGCGAGGTTCGAACTCGCGCGGGATTACTCCCATCGGGAATCAAGAAGTTCTTAAATCCGACGCCTTAGACCAACTCGGCCACGCCACCTCTCCAGGGCCTGCTTTTGTTGGCATCAATATCCTTACGGTGACCTCAAGATTAATTTACTCAGTGAATCCCCGGGCCGGGCAAGTACCAGTTCAAGTTATTGTCCAAGCTACTGCATACGTACGGTACTCCCTGGGTACTCCAGTGAGAGGAGTCAATGGAGGTAGTTGCATGGTCTATCATGAATGCCCGTCTATCCTGTCGAGCGTCCCATCAACGTTTGCACCGTCCATTCGTACATACCAAGAAACACGGCACCGCCCGCGGATATCCACAACGTCCGTGGAACGACACCGGAGAAGAGGGCCTTCATCCCTTCATTCACGTAGATGCCACGAAAGCGGGCGAGAAGAGTAGGATTATCGTGCTTCTTTGGGTCCTGCAGGAACGGATTAATGGGCTGGGCAGACGAGAACAGCGGCACGGGCACGAACACGGAGGTCTAGCATAACGCGAGTCTTGAGGACGTCCAGAGGCGTGGTCAGTGCGGCCGCGACGCCGCCAGCGAAGCTCCCGCAGACGGCCGCTTCGTACGCGTGCAGCGGTCTATGGAGTGTTCTCGCAAGACGTAGCTTCAAAAGTTCGTACAGTGGAAACTGCATGGAGGTGAACGGGATCTTGCGCAGAGTTCAGCGTATTGGAGCGCGAAGGTGAGAATGAGGGAGACATACCTCTCGCATGATGGTCGAGCCGAATCCGCGGTAGAATCCGCGGAGACCCTCCGTCGACATGAGCATTCGCGCTGCAGCGAGCGAGGACTGTGCTGCTGGGCCATATGTCGACGTTTGCGCGCGGGTCTTGATGACCTCCGTCGGGACGCGGATCGAACACGCTGCCTGGTATGGTGTGTCACTGGATCCTTTAGCAGGCGTACGCACATACACGCAACTCATGCACGTACGACTTCGCCTATGGACGCGGACAGCATGTGGGTGACGGATGCATAGTCGGGCGAGAACGGCAGGTTTTTCTTGAGCGTGTCGTAGGTGCAGAAGAACACGGCAGCTGGCCGACCAAGTCGAAGTGATTAGAGAGGGTGAGATGCTGGGCTCAACGAGGACATACCACCGGGTGCACTCCCCACTACGACGCTGCCAATGCCTTTGTAGATCCCTTTGAAACCCCCAGCGCGTATGAAGCCTTGCGGGGACTGCAGTCGTGTCTTGACTGTGTCGATAGGGAAGAAGAGGAGGTCGACCGAGGTTCCGGCGACTCCGCCAGCCTACGGAGGTCCGTCTCGTCAGCGCGCGCGGTGCTGCTTGGCCTGCGAACGCACCACTAGAGACTGGTAGAACGTCGGCGAGGATTGAGAGGACATGTCTAGAGCCCCAAACTATGTCCAGACACGCATGAGCGGGGGACGGAAGTAAGTGCCAGTGACAGAGTGTGACTCTGGCAGGGGAAGCGTCGCGTCCTCGTCGCGCGCGCGCGCATCGCGATCTAGCGCTCAGAGTCATTTCTCCTACCACGACCATCTATCTCGCGACATCTCTTCCCGACGTATCACCCATAGCGCGTCTTGCAATTCTACAGTGTGACACCCAAATTCACTGTCGCGATGGACGATAACTTGGAACTACCCACCGCAACGCCGAAACCAGAGGCTTCTCAAGGCGAAGAGGAGGAAGAGCAATCTTCTGGAGACGAGGACCAAGGGCCGGATTGGACGAAGATACCGTGAGTAAGAGATGAAGCTATGAATGCAAGCCATTTAAATAAGGCTGCGGTAGTGGATTGTCAGTCGCGCGACCGGTCATACCGAAACGAGGCGAGAAAGACTTCGAACCCACCGCGCAAGGCGGATCCGGTTTGCAGAAACATGTCCTCGATCGCTCGCGCTCCGCCATGGTTGAGGCGTTGAAAGGCACCCGTACTATATCACAGTGAGTCGAACGTTTCAATCCAATCGTATGAGTATCCAACCTCGCGCCACTTTGCAGCAAATCTGTCAGCCATGCCATTTGGTACCCGCACCTCAAGCGGGCCCATGTCACAGTAGCGCGAGGCATCCACTTTTCTAACATGGGCCACTCCGTTGCGCGACCCTCCGAGAACGCTGAAGATGCCAAGAAGATACAGAAACGCCTTGAACTGCTTCCAGAAGAGGCGTTGTACCTAGTCGAGCGGGGCACGATGTACTGTTGGAAACCGACAGATCTGCCACTACACAAGACACCGCTTTTGGACGACATGGAGGGGGTGCCCATGTCGGTGCAGCAAGTCTATGCAGAAATGATCGGCTCGGAGGATTTGTCATTTGAGAAGTACCAGGTAGGGGCTTGTTCATGGCATTTGGATGCACGTCTTGATTGTTGAAATGGTCTAGGTGTACGCATACTTGAAGCGACTGGGATATGTTGTGACAAGGGCTCAACCCCCGTCACCTGATTACCCGATGCCACCTCCCACTATTTTGTCGAGGCCACTGCCTTCAATCTTGAGCAGATTGTGCTCCTCTATGTCATCCTTGGTTTCCCGTCTTGTCCGGGCTTTTACTGGCGGACGCGACTGGTGGAGGCCAATACATCTCGGTCCTTGGTTTAACCATAACCTGAATAACTGTGAGTCGCTCATGCAGAGAAGGCCTTCGGGCATCGTTGACCCACCGATCGTCTCGGCAGCATCGCTCTTCAGATCCCTACGGTTCCTACCATCCGGTCACGATGTCCCGCTGCGAGTGAACAGTGCCCCACAGGCACAGAAGTCGCCTTCTCAGATTTTCTTCAATTTGTACAAGCCCTCTACACCCTTCAAGAAGACAGCGCCGCCGCCGCCAGACTTCTCGGTCGTAGTAGTCGAGTTAGTCCTTCCCGCACTTCGTTCGCACATATTCTAACGTTGTGGTGTCCGACAGCGCTCGGAGCGCGCCTATGCCGACAATAGCTGAGCTGACAGCTCTCTTCGGGGAGCTGCCTGAGCTGCCGCCTCCCGTTCCGCGCAAACGCATGTCGTTCGCACAGCAAAAACAAGCTGCAGCATCTCCCAGTGCCGCGCAGACATCCAAACAGCCCGCTACTTCGCCCCTTCTCGCGCAGCCATCTGTCGCTCGAAGATGGCTCGGCTGGCTCTGGCCGACCGAGGATGGTGGCGAAAAGGCGAAGACGCCGACGCGCCCCCCAAATCCCTTTCCGTCGCTGAAGACGGGCAAGAAGATGGTGGTTGTTGCGGCTGTGGACGCCGGGACGATCAGCTTCTTCCGCTTCGGCCAGGGTGTATTCACAGATTGGCCCATGTCGTAGTTAGAGATCGCTAGTGTACAAAATTCATTTCTGCGGGTGCCTCCACTAGTTTGGGAAGCCATAGCCAGAGGATCTGACTAGGATCTATAACTACTCGATCTACTACTCAAGGTATACGCACTAAAAGTCTCGTCAGGGCCATTGGCGTGACGAGGCCGGTGGTTAGACTAAACCACTGGCAGCCAGCGCTAATCCTACTGAATTTGGTAAGTCAGGTGGACCATGGTGACCATGACAGCGACTAGCCTGTGGCATGGTTCAACGTTCAGTTGCGTCACAGTTCGCACTAAACAACTTCCATGCACTGAGAAAAGGTGGGTCTCAAGATGTTCCTTATGCACTGTAGAGACTGATGATAAGTCACTATACACCAGATGCAACGAGAGTGGTCGAGCGAAGACCGAGAGGCGTGGATGAACCGTCGAGCTGACCGAAGGAGACAACAGAAGAGGGACGATCCCAACAACCCCCGCGAGAGTAGCCTCGAGCGCGAACGGGACAAAGTCCGAGAGGGGCTGCAGGAACTGACTACGAAAACATTTGCATGGGAGGTTGGCCGCCCATTCCACCACCGTATGCCATTGTCTCTGACATGCATATATGCTAGTTGCAGAAGTATCCGCTGGCTCAGTGTCCTGCACCGTTCACAGGAAAGTTGCTTCTGCCCCTCCGTCATATGGACGACGATCATGCACATACGGTAGCGTAGTCGCCACGCCCTGTCTCTACTCAACCGTACGCTGAAGGTGGCGCAGCTCAGGTTCGAGAAAGGCGAAGACATGAACCTGCTTGTGTTCCGCTTCTACAGCTCTCGCCCCGACCCGAACTTCGTCGGGCCCAACTTCGTATCCCCCGATGGGATAGCTTCTCGACGGTAAGTCTTCTTATTATAGTGTGTTCTGGACGTGGTTGTTCACGCATTATCTTCAGTCACGAATATCTTGGACCCGCGCCGTTTGTGACTGGCTACCGTTTCGATGCCGAAGCCAGAACCGCACGCATCGAGTGGTGGGACTCGTACATCCAGCAGATGTGGATAGGCAGGCACACGTGGAAGATCGAGGTGTACTTCGATGAGTTGGTTCGGGGATGGGTCTCTCGTCCCCGCGGAGACTTCGACGACTCTCCGGACATGCGATTGTATCTGGGACTCTGACATTCAAAGACTCGGAGTGAAAGGTCAAGGGCACACACGTACATATACAACATTTTGATCTTGATACCTCTTGATACATACATCGCTTTCGGCCCCACCACGTCTAGCTACTGCGAGCCGTCTTCGTTGCCTGGTACGCTTCCCAGCCCACTTCTGCGATCTTGTCGACCTTACCGAGCACCTCTCCCTCCAACGCCGTGAGATAGTCGTCCATTGCAGTGACGAGCTCGGGCTGTCCCGCAGAGAGGATGCGCACAGCCAGGAGTCCGGCGTTCGTCCCGTTGTTGATGGCCACCGTTGCAACCGGAATCCCGCGCTGTGGAACACAGAGAATAAGTCATGACCGTAAGAGATGAGAAGACAGCGGCATGAGACATACGGGCATCTGGACGATACTGTGCAGTGAGTCCACGCCGTCGAGCGAGCTGCCTTTGACGGGAACACCGATCACGGGCAACGCAGTCATCGCGGCCACCATCCCAGGAAGATGAGCCGCACCCCCAGCGCCGGCGATGATAGCGCGAAGCCCGCGTGCAGCCGCTGACCGTGCATACTCGACCAGCCGGTCGGGCGTGCGGTGAGCGGACACGATCGTCAGCTCGTACGGCACCTTGAAGCGACTCAAGATGTCGGCGGCGGGGAGCATGACGGGCAGATCCGAGTCCGAGCCCATGATCACGCCCACGAGGGGCTGTCGGTGCGAGAAGCCACGCTCCGGGAAGAGGGGCGCGTACAGATCGAGCTCCTGCGGATTGTGTCCGCCGGGGAGGTGCGTGAGGAGGGCGCGGAGGCGCGTGCTCAGTTCTGCGTCGGAGGCCCCGACGACGGTGACGTGCCCCATCTTGCGGCCTTTGCGGCACTCGGCCTTGCCGTAGAGATGCACGCGTGCACCGGGAACGGTGAGCGCGAACTTTGTGAAGGAGGTGATCTCGTCGAGGGAAGAGGATGCACCGAGGATGTTGAGCATGCAGGCAGAGGGAACCTTCAAGGCGGTAGATCCAAGTGGAAGGGACAGTATGGCGCGGAGATGGTTCTCGTACTGCGAGGTCTCGCACGCCTCGATGGTATAATGGCCTGAATTGTGTGGTCGCGGCGCGATCTCGTTCAGATACACGGAGCCTACGTTAGAGCTCAGTATCAACATTATAACACCTTCGTGACTTGCGTACGAACCGTCTGCCATTAAGAACATCTCAACACCGAATACACCTGCGCCTTGAAGAGTTTTCACGGCATTCTCTGCGACCAGGCGAGCACGGGCTGCGATTGAAGGGTCGCGAGAGCGTAGGGGCGCGAACACCAGATGGCAGACATTCTCCTTGTGCACGGTCTCAACGACGGGGTACGAAGCAACCTCTCCCGAGCGCGAGCGAACGACCATGACCGCGATTTCCTTGGCAAACGGAACCCATTTTTCTGCGTACAACGGGCGGTTTCCGAGAGCAGTGATCGCGTCCTGCGCCTGGGCAAGGTCGCGTATGACGAAGTTTCCTCTGCCGTCGTAAGCGAGCGTCCGGCTCTTGAGCATGAGAGGAAGACCTAGCTGGCCAGCCGCTGCACTGATGGACTCCACCGTAGAGTCTACGGGGAGAAAGTCGGACACGGGACAGCCGGCGGTGCGGAGGTGTTGCTTTTGGACGAATTTGTCCTGGATAGTCCTGATCGTGAATGGACTGGGGTGGACGCCGAGCGGGACCTTGCTCTCGATCTCTTCCAGGACGCCAACGTCTACATGCTCGATCTCCACGGTGAGCACGTCGACTCTGGTCGAGAGCTCGCGGATTTTCTCGGGGTCGGCGAAGGAGCCATCGATGTGCGACAGGCGGGGTGCGCGCGGGGCAATGACTTGCTTGGCGGGGCCATTATCTCCTACGTCGAGGACCACAACATCAATGTTGAGCAGAGAGGCGGATGCCGCCAGCATGCGGCCAAGCTGGCCCCCGCCTGGGATGCATATAGGTGAACATGGAAGCCCAGGTATGATGCGAGACCTGGAACGGATAGTCGAGGAGTTAGTGTCGCGTGTATTTGGTTCACTGGGGAAGACCACCCACTCCCACCTAATATACCAACGACCTTGTCCATCGCAATCAGGAGGCGGGCAGCACTTAGAGGAAGATGGTCGTTGAAGCCAAAGTGTGCAGCCACCATTTTCTTGCATAATTGCACGCGAGACGGTGCGGCCGGCCCGCCACCCTCCCGTCCGCCAGCACTAGCGCTTACTCGCGTCTACCTCCGACCTGGACGTGCACAACCTCGACCCTACGCCAACAGTCTCTCTCTCCTGCGGACTTCGAGGGCTCCATCATGTCTGGAGTAGCCTCACGCGTGAAGGCGACCGCGAGTCGCGTCCACCTCTTCAACCTCTCCCCTGCCCCCGGTTCAACGTCAACGGTATGGGTAGCATTTGTTTGCACCGTGTCTCTTACCTGAATATCGCTCTCTCTAGCAAAAACGTCTGGGTCGTGGTCGGAGCTCAGGTCTTGGAAAGACCTCGGGACGGGGTCACAAGGGTCAGAAGGCTCGGGCGGGGAACGGGAAGCCGAAGGCTGGGTTCGAGGGGGGTCAGACACCAATCGTCAAGCTCTTCCCGAAGAAGGGTTTTGTCAACCAGTGAGTGGTCTGCGAAGCGTATGGTATGCCTATACCTCAACGGTCCTGCAGAAACGCGAAGACCTACGCACCTATCAATCTGGACAGGCTCCAGCACTGGATCGACCAGGGCCGTCTCACCTCCTCCCCAGACAAGCCGATCACTGCGCGAGAGTTGCTGCTCAGCGGCTGCATACACAATGTCCATGATGGCATAAAGCTGCTTGGGAGTGTGAGTGTGTCCATGTCCTCCCGCTTTGTCATGCTCAACGTCGTGTGCAGGGCTCGGAACACGTCAAGACTGCTATCCACATCACGCCGTCACGGGCCTCGCAAAGCGCGATCCGTGCGGTCGAGAAGAAGGGTGGCAGTGTGTACTGCAAGTACTACAACGACCTTGCGCTCCGCGACTGCGTGAAGGGTCGCACAGACCGCGTCCAAGCGGCGCCGACACGCAAGACCGATATCCGTAAGCTGTTCGCCGTTCGGACAGCCATAAGATTACTAACACCGTGGCAGTCTGGTACACGTCGTGGAGGAATAGAGGATACCTGTCGCCGACCGCGCTGTCTAAGATGCCGGCTGCGGAGGAACGCTGGAAAGGGCTGTCGCAGCAACTTCTGACGTTCAAGACGCAGGAGTACGAGAAGGCGAAGTAGACATGATCCATCGTACACTACCTCTCGTATAATCATCGCCTTCACTCTCCTGCTATGCTTTTGCAATTCCCTGTTAACGTTCTGCCATTGGCAAAGATTGAGCTGCTCCTAGATTTTGCGAACAGAGTGCTTGAGGTAGGCGAGTATGTGTATATTCGATTTGGGGCTGTATGAGTCTCATTTCCCTTTGAATATACACATTCCCCAATGTTCGTCCTGAGTTCCTCAAGGCCGTGAGCCTGTCGCGGGCCCTCGAGCGATCGACGTCGTCCGTAGTTTCGAGCTGAGCGGCTCACGGTCCGCCGTCGACGCCAATTTCACAAGCGCCGACTCTGTCTTCTCTCCTCCGCCGAGATGCCTCCTCTTCCTCTTCCTCTTCCCCGTCCCCGTCCCCGTCCCCGCCCACGCCCGCTCCTCCGCGACCGCTCAGCCTGAGCCATGGCACCGGGCCCTGCAAAGCCCAACGCTGCCCGGAAACGGACCAGAAAGCGCAAGCGACGCGCAGCGTCCTCCTCGGAATCCTCCTCCGCCGACTCCTCCTCCTCGTCCGAGTCCGACTCTGCGCCCCAAACCGTCCGTATCCCAGTCGCAGGCGCGAAGAAAGCCCGTTCCAAACCAGAGCCCAGCGCACCCGCGTCCTCGTCCTCGTCTTCGTCCTCGTCCTCGTCGTCTTCTAGCGACGACTCCGACTCCGACTCCGAGTCGGACGACGAGGCGGGTGTCCCCCAAGCAGCTGCGGCGCAGCCGCAAAATCAAAAGCAACAGCAGCAGCCCACGCGGGCGCGGCGCACGCCGTCGCCCACGCCCCCTCCATCCGCGGTGCCGCCTTTCCTGCCCGAGGGCGGCGCGCCCGCCGCGGAGGAGCAGGTGCTCCGCGAGCGGTTCCGGCGGTTCTGGATGGCGTCCGTCGCGGACGCGTTCGCGGACGATCTCGAGGTGATCCGCAAGGTGAGTACTAGGACCCAGTGCTGCGTGCGCGGACCGAGGCTGATCGTGCAACGCAGGAGCCGAACATGACGGCCTCGCGCCTGGGGATGCTCATCGACTCGCTGGCGGCGGGGGGCGAGGTGCTGTCGTCGTCGCGCTTGCAGCCCGACAGCGGCGTGTCGGAGATGGAGCTTGTGCTCGAGAGGAGTGCGTGATACTTGGATTTCTCGACCGGAGGGAGGCCTCGTATACGTACACACCGCACGGGCGTATCTCTTCCGACAATATGTGCTGTAATACATTAACAGTAATAACGTACAGATCCTGATGACTACTACGCGACTTCTACGTGGCGAAAACCTAAGTATGAACGTGGGGCATCTGCACAACAGACTCCGGGACTCGGAAGGATGTGCTGACAGACGCATGGAAAACGATCCTAGAAAACTGAGCACCGAGTATCTAGCTCTAGCCTCTGAGATCTGAGTCTACGGGCTGAAGCTCCAGACACGGATGTCTCCGTCGTCGCTCCCGGACACAATCTTGTCCTCGCCGAGCGCAAGACAGGTGACCGCCCCGCGATGGCCCACCAGCGTCGCCGTGCACTTGCCCTCCTCCCGCGACCAGACCTGTAGGGCGCCGCAGTCAGTATCCCGTATCCAGTATCCCGCAGCCGACACAGGAAGCACGAGACAGAGGACGCGGCTGCTCACCTTGATCGTGCGGTCGTGGCTGCCGCTCACGAGCCGGAGGCGGTCGCTCGCGACCGCCCAGACGCCCTCGATGTGCCCGAAGAGCGTGCTCTGGACGACGCCCTCCTCGATGTCCCAGATCTTGATCGTGTTGTCGAGGCTGCCGGAGATGAGCACCGGCTTCTGGCGCTTCGCGCCCGCGGACGCGGACGCGCGCTCCTTCGTGTTCTGCCGCGAGAGCGGCGGGAGCGCGGAGGGGGACGAGCGCGGGGACGGGGGCAGCGCGAGTGCAGAGGAAGAAGAAGAGGAGGAAGAGGAGGAGGACGGCCGGCTGTTCGCGCCATCGGAGAGGGGCTCGACGGACGTCTCGCGGTCGGAGCCCTCGGAGGCCGTCGCGGAGGAGTCGCACTCCTCGTCGACCATGAGGAGCTTCAAGCTCTGGACCTGCCCGACGTGGCCCTTGAACTGGCGCACGCAGGTGCGCTGGCAGAGGTCCCAGAGGCGGATCGTGCCGTCGTCCGACGCGGAGAAGAGCATCTTGCCCGGGTCGATGGCGCTCGAGGCGCTCTCGATGGCGGGCAGGCCCGTCTCGCACGCGGGCGCCGGCGCGTTGGCGTCCCACAGCTGGACGGCGTTGACCCAGTCGCAGTGGCCGCGGAGCGTGAAGCATTCCCCGGTGCGGAAGTTCCAGACCTTGACGGTCGTGTCGACGGACCCGCTCGCGAGGACGTTCGAGTCGAAGCGCAGACAGACGACGCCCTCGGTGTGGCCCTCGAGGACCTTGAGACACTGGCCCGTGCGCCAGTTCCACACGCGCATGGTGTGGTCCATGCTCCCGGTGATGAGCTTGCACTCGTCAAATTGCAGGGCGCGTATCGCGCGCGTGTGACCCGAAAGACAGTGCACTTCTGTGCCTGTCTCTAAGTTCCAGACGCGCGCCGTGCGGTCGTACGACCCCGTGATCAGCACCGGGAACGAGGGGTGGGTGAGAGTCTCGGAGAACTGCAGGCACATAACCCCGTCGGTGTGTCCCTGAAGTGTGCGAACGGTGCAGCGGCCTCGTCGCCAGTTGCGCTCGATGGTGAGGCGCTCGCAATAGACATCTTTCCATGGTCGTGTGTGGACGTTGACTGGCGGTGATTCTGACGGCGGAGGTGCGAGAAGAGGATTTGGAGCGACGGTCGCTACCGGCGCGGTGAGCGATACGAGTTCCGGGCGAGATGGGACGGGTGTTGTGGAACGCGACCGTCCTTCGTTTACGTCCATCCTCGCCTTCTTGTTGGGGGCGCCCATCCTGACCGGTGCGTCTTCCGAGCGTCGCTTAAGACGCGATTCAGATGCGGATGTCGATGATGATGCAGCTGGCTGGGAAAGGACGTCGGGGGTAGGACCAGGAGACGCACTGGATGAGGGGAAGCGGATCGCGCGACGCTTTTCGAGGACGGGTAGCCCCCAGCCACACTTGAGGCATTTCTGCCCGATGTGCTGCTCGCATATCCCGCGCCAGAGGATGTCGTCGTCCGCGAGGCTCTTCCAGCGACTGCTGACCTGTGCGGCGCGGCAGAGGGAGGTCGCGTCGAGATAACCGAGGATCTTGAGGGAGACTTCGCGCGGGAGAATGGCGAAAGGGTCAATGCGGATGATGTGCGCGAGTTGCTCCGTGAGTAGAGATAGCTGGGAGAAGCAGCACATGGTGAGGAGCCCCTGGAGGATGAGGGCGCGTCGGGGGTGAGGAGAGGACGAGAAGTTGGACCAGATGACCGAGACGGCCTCGCGCTCGGCGACGGGGAGGGCGTCGAGAGCCTAAGCGACGCGGGAACGATGCGAGCAGAGGCATACGGTCAGTTGACTGATTATCGTAGCGAGAATGGAGTAAGGAGCGCAGGTAGAAGATAGAACACAAGCAGCGTACTTGCCGGAGCGCGGGGAGAAGCGGAAGAGCACCACCCTTCTCCCGCAGAGGGCACTCCTGGCCCAGGTGCGCGCGTACTCACGACATGCAGTGTGGAAGGGGGGTGAAGGGTAGGAGGGGGCGGACGACTTACCTGCTGCAGCTTCAAATTGGTGCCCTCGTCCGCCATACGCTGGTGGCGGACGCACAGTTTCCGCGCCGGAGGTTGTGTAGTTATCGGGCTCTCCTCCCGAGGGGGCGCACTCGCGCTCAGAGCGTCGCTTGTGGACATCGGCGACAAGACCGATGGTTCCGGGTCGGTGACGATGATTGGGGCGTCGAAAGTGGTGACGGGGGCGGGAGAGGCAGGCGGAGACGGGCTCGGAGAGCGTGAACAGGATTTTGCGGCTGCGAGACGAGGAGGAGGGAGAGTGTCGCATACATACGCACCAGCGTTGCCCGTTATCGAGGGCGCGGACATGGCTGAGGGAGGGGGGG
The DNA here is from genome assembly GCA_033807695.1 of Daedaleopsis sinensis. NCBI lineage: Eukaryota > Fungi > Basidiomycota > Agaricomycetes > Polyporales > Polyporaceae > Daedaleopsis > Daedaleopsis sinensis. The sequence goes on from CM066301.1 coordinate 1,574,588, forward strand.
AGGAGGATGGCGGAAGGGGTTGAAGAGAGGCGAGCTTTCAAGTCACCCAGTCAGGATATCGAATAGACGCTGGTATTCTACGAGTCGCGTGAGTCGCTCGCGACATCGCGCAAGAAATCATCTCACATCGCAAGCGCCCGTCGCTCTCTTGCGACTGCCAGTGCGCAACCCAGGCGCAACCACCGTGTCTGACACTACTGTCTCGTTCGCAGCGGGGACTAGTGTCGTCTCACTCAGCACGCAAGCAATGCAATTCGGATATGTTGCGTAACTCTTTTCATTCAAATCGTACATTGCGATACATGACATGACTGAGCAATCGTCAGCGATACATAACACACGTACCTCCACCGCGCCCTGATCCAATATTGTCACCGACCACCGCCCACCACCGTCACCGTCAACAGTCGCCAACACCGTCGATGACGACTGTTGGCACAGCCTGATCAACACTGCGGAGAGCTTGGTCAGCGTCGTCGTCGCAATACACACGACCAGACATAAATAAACAGGATCAGAGAACCGCGTCTCGACAGCTGCCAACATCCAGAGGACGTTGGCTCTCAGACGGCACTTCCTAATTGCATTCGGTTGGGGATCATCCGAAGCATGCCGGGGCACGCGTCCAGCCGAACGAGGAGACCCAGGACTCACCAAGTGAAAAAAAATTTCCATCGACTCGTTGAACGGACGTCCCGACACAGACACGAAGACCTGGAGGAGGGTAGTCAGCAATATGTCGCAAAGACTGGGAAAATGAGGAATGTGTCAGTGGTGCAAATGTTTGGCTTATGCTCTGCCTTCTCGTCAAAGCTCGCAGCTACGACTGGGGCGGCAGCGTTCTCATCACAGAACAGAGTTGGCTAGAGACACTCACGTTTTGAATCTGTCCTGTTCCGCGACCGTGGAGGAAGAGGAGAGAGGACAAGCAGCGATTTGGGCCAGGACGCGAGGACCGCGAAGTTTTGTCTGCTCGCTTCTGAGGGTCACGTGCGGCGCTCACGCTGGCGGGATCGCCCGTTTTGGTAATTTCGCGTAGTGGGCGCGTAAAACTCCGGCGCCCGGGCGCGGTGGTTCAAACGTTCAAGTACCGATACAAGGATGATTATAGAGCGGAGGTCTATGCAGGTCATATCAAGACATTACTACGGTACTTTCATACGGACGCCCCCAGGGCCAGTGCGCAACCCAGTCCCCTACTTCCCACCCTCATGCGTCGCCTTCCACTTGCTCTTCCCCTTCGTCTTCTTCGGTGTCTGCGAAGCCGAGGTCGCACTGGAGGTCGAGTTCGACGCAAGCACGGCCATTTGCGAGGGGGCGGGGTTCGTCGCCGGGACGGGGCCAGCGGGGCGCGCCTCAGCGTTCGCGAGCGGCTCCGACTCAGAGGAGGCCCCCGCGGGCTGCACGGCCTGCATGTGCGGCGGCGGCGGGCCCACGTGCGACACGTAGTTGTTCGGGCTCCACTTGACGAGCGGGCCCGAGTGGTCCGCGCGCCGCGACTGCGTCCGCGACCGCTCGGCGAGGAACTGCGCGAAGGGCTTCGAGTGCCGCGGGGCCTCGGCGGTGCGGTAGGGCGTGGGCGGCGCGTAGCCGCCGTACCCTGCGTACCCCGCGTAGCCTTTGTAGCCCGCGTAGGCGGCACGCGGGACGCGCGAGGGCTCGTGGTGCTCCTGGACGACGTACCGCCTTCCGAGGAGGGTGCCGGGCTCGACGGAGAGATGGCGGGCGTCCGGGGGGAATGGGGATGGGTTGGTGGCCGTGGGGCGACCGGCGGCCAGCGGTGCGGACACGGTAGAGAGCGCGAAGATTAGGATGGTCAGTAACATAGTCGGGAGTAGTGGTGTCTATGTGGGGCGCGGACCAGCCTAGCCGAGTGCGAGAAGAGGAGGCGACGGAGCGACGAACGGGGATGTGCAACGCGGTGGTTGGACTTGGAGGATGGAGAGGACGGCCGTTCGGTCGCGGATGGTTGAGCGGGTGTGACGGGCGGGCAAAGATGTACAAGCAAGCATCGAAGCACGTGAGGGTCCGATGTGAAGAGAGGTGAAAGCAGACGACCTCAGCGGACGAGATTGACGTTGTAGACCTCTGCGGAGGACAGTGAGCAAAGTGAACACACAAGGACAACAACACGTACCGGGGTTCAGATTTTCACGAGTGGCTTGGCTGGCATACAAGTGAGCGTACGCCCCTTCCTTGTATTCAGGTTCCTTATCGACAAGGACCAACGGACGGCGCTCCTGTACTGCTCTTCGCGCTTTTGAGCCAGGGTCGGCCACTTTGAGGCGCATCTGATGAAGGACTTCCAAGCACCAGTCCATGGCCAGCTCCGTCAGATCCCGCAAGGCGAACGCCTTCTTCTGGTCTGGGAACGCCATCGAATACCGGTAGGTGTACCAGAGGTAGAGCACCACGACCTTGTGCACCGTTTCCAGCTTGCCCAGCACCTCGACGATACCCTGCTCGTCAGGAAGCACGGCCTTCCCGTCCATCAGCACGAGCGCCTTGTTCAGGTGCGGGAGCAGGTCCGCGCGGTGCAGCATCTCCTCGACCGTCACGGTGAGCTTCGCGCGGTGTATGTCCATGAGCGACTTCGCACCGAACACGGAGTGCGGGTCGCGCCACGGGCAGGGCGAGTTCTGCACGAGCAGCCGGTTGCGCAGCGGCAGACAGTCCACGTATCCGTCGATGAACTGGAAACACAGGCCCAGCTCCTCCACCGCCTGGAACTCAAACAGCGGCGACATCTTGGCCACGAATTGGTACACGTCCGCGATCGTCGCGCCTTTGGAGTCCCAGGGCAGCGCCATGATGATCTTGCTGAACTGGAGGTAGTTCACCTGCAGGCGTGCGTAGCGTACAGGCGGCGCGGCTGTCGCTAGAGCTCTGCGGACGGCGTCCAGATCTGCCGCGTGGAGTGTGGTCACGACACCAACCGAATCCTTTTCGTGCAGACCGAACCGGCCGGCGCGACCAGCGATCTGCTTGATCTGGGAGACGGAGAGGGGTCTCATGCCCGCACCGTCGAACTTCGCGACAGCTTCGAAGATTACCCGTTTGATTTTCCTGCAACAAGGTTCGTGATAATGACTGTAACTTTCGAAACTGCGACTCACAGATTGAGGCCCATGCCCACAGCATCACTCCCAACCAGGACGTTGAAGTCGCTCTTTGGATCGTTGAAGAGTGCCGCTTGCTCACTCCGGATCTCGGGAGGAAGACGACCGTAGGCAATAGCACAGCGCATCTTCGTAGTCTCCTCAATTTTCTGTTTCAGCCCAAACAAGCCGCTCCTCGAAAAAGTGACGGCACAATCGCCCTTCCTGACCCGAGACAGGTCGCCTTCGAGACTTTGCTCGGCGACGACGAGCGGTGTGAGGCGTTTGTAGTGGTTGACCTCGAAATCATCGCCGAGCTGCCGAACGATCGCTTCGACGAGCGGAACAGCAGCCTCCTCGCCGCAAAGGTGGATCGTCCTGGCATTGAGTCCGAGCAACGCAGCGGTCCAGGCGCCCCCTCGTTGGGAGTCCGCGATGAGTTGGATCTCGTCGATGACTGCGACATCGAAGTCGCTGCCGAGGGGGGACATCTCGACCGTGCAGCTGAGCAGTGGAGCTTCTGGGTCAACGATCTTTTGCTCTTCTCCCGTGACCATGTTGCACGGACGCGCGTATTTGGGGTTGCCGTTCTTGATCACGACCATGTCCTTCTTCTCCGCGCCTTCGCCGACGTCGATGCTGATTTGCGAGTCGGGCTCCGCCTGCGGGTCGGGCTCCATCCCGAGCGGGACAATCTGCCCTTTGTTGAGCCGGTCGAAGATCTCGTACGCGAGGAGACGGAGGGGGCCGGCGTACATGCCGGTCTTCGCCGCAGCGAGCGCACGCAGCGCGTTGTGGGTCTTGCCGCTGTTCGTCGGCCCGACGTGCATGATGAACTTGCGTTTCGGTTTGCGGCGAGTTTGCGCGTGCTCCCAGCTGGCACGGGTGAGGTCTGCAGCATGGAAAAGAGCCTGCATCTGGGAGATGACGTCTGAAGGGACGACAGCTTCTAGGGCCTGCTGGCCGCTAGGGAGACTAACCCACTCATAGAGGATCTTCGTGAAGTACCGGTCCATAGATTGTGATGCATTGTGGGAGAGATCGTCAGCGATACGTTCCAGTTGCTTGTGGTCGTAGTTCAATTCGTCGAATACCGCACCACTTTGGACATTGGTTGCAAACGTCTTCAGCAGAGGTCTTATAGCCGCTTTGGGGACGCCAAACCGCATAAGCCGTTCTGAGACTTTGGAGCCATATTGTGATGTCCAGGTTGTGAGATTACGAGTCAGGTAGTCCAACACATTGTCTGCATAGATGTTCAGCTTGGGTGCGGGTTCATCTTGCTCGTATCTTCTCTGTCGGGGCCGTGAGGCATAGGGCGCACTGTTGGGCTTACGGACGGCCTTGAAGCCCCTGGCGCGTTGTACGACATGGTTGACGGTGACGAGAGGTGTGTGCAGAGAGCGTAAACATTGTGCACGGAGGTGTACGGGAACGCGAAGCATACGCGTCACGGTGTAGGAGAAGGTTGGCAGTGGAAAGCTATTGTCGCGCAGTCAGCAGAGGTATTGCAGGCCCTCAGCGCACAACGCACCTGTTCACCTTCCTCGACCGTGTATCCACCAATTAAGCAGCACACCCGAAGCCTTGCCGAGTTTTGGCCTCGACAGTCGCGCAAACGAGTACAGAGGTGGAGGTAGAAGAGGAAGCCGCGCCAGCGGTCCGGGAAAGCTTCCACCTGCCAAACGCGGAAATTGACATATTCACCTTCGACCACAACCACCATCTCCTCCGCCTCACCCGCCCCCGCGGAGACATGGCTGCTGTCGCTCCCTCTAGACTCGCCGCGCTCACCCGTCTCCGGTGTGAGATCTTCCAAACCTCATACAATCCGACATCTGTCCGCACCGGAGCCAAATACCTTCGTGCACGGCTACGTGGCCCGTCCATGATCCAGTACTACCCCGAAGAGCTCACCGTGGCTCGCTTCAACCGCATGGGTGGCGATTTCAAGATTCGGGACTGGAACGAGCACCAGCGGCTTGCGGATGTCGAGGAGAAGAAGCGGAGAGGGAAGGGTGCGCCCAAGAAGGCCAAGTCACCAGGTACGCCTTACGCTAGCTGTGAAGATTCCTGGGGACTGAATCCTCTGTTTGTGTGCAGCGGACAGTCGGAGGATGTCGAGAAAGCGGTAGAAACCGAGTCGGCTCGCCTGCCATCCTCTTTGCATCATATGTACCCACACCTAATGCACGTCGCCATCCGGCTGCCTCATCTCAACTCTCAAGGCTTCGTTCAGTCCCTAGTCTTGTCAGCCAGAAATTGTCATACGCAGCTATGTGTGCACACAGCGTTGGGCGCGGTCGTCTGACCCGTATCTACGGCACCTCATACACGAGCATACACGCGTGTGGCAGAAACATCGAGGCTGAGTCAATCGAGGTTCCCTCAACTGTCGTCATCGTTAGGTGAAAGCGCATGCTCGGCCCCGTGAAGCATGGGGTGCGATACTGACAGAATGAGGAAGTAATACAGTACGATCATCTCCTGCGCAACATCTGCAAAGCAAGCTGCTCTTCCTCCTCCAACGTTGATACCTTGCTTGGAGGGGCTTTACGTGCCCTCTTCGCGGAGGGCTGCTCGACATCGCTCTCCTCGGACGACGACTCCGAGAAGTCGAACTCCGGCGTAACGTAACCGTCATCCATATCTGGATCCCCTAATGTAGGTCCCACCGCGGACGTTTCCCCTCCAGCGGGATATCCTTCGGCCTGTAGAACGTACCCAGATGAGCAATCGTACTGGACCTGAGTAGATATACCACATACCTCGCGTTCACGTTCTTTCCGCTTTCGCTTCTTCTCGCGCTTCTTCTCCTTCGCCTCCTCCTTGTCCATCACGTCTGCCTCCTTCAACTTTCCGCGCTCGGCCTCAGCGAACTGTTGCCCGGCTTCAAGGGCTTCGTTCTCATGCTTGAAGACCTCCGCCGCATCCTGCAGCTCGTACACCTCGTGTGCGAGGCCGTCGTCGTCGAACACGAGCTTGTGGCCCTTCTCTCCATACTTCGCAAGCGCTTTCTTCGAGTGCGCCATCTTCTCCTTGCGCTTTGATGTGTACCCCGATGGGAGTGAGGCGTCGGCGTCGTCATCCAGTGCGTGGTCCGCGCGTTTGAGCGTGATGAAGTCGTCATCAGAGTCGCCCTCGTCGCCGTGGTCGACAAGCTCGGTGCGCTGTTCCTCGTGCCCGCGATGTTTCTGCCTCGGGGGTTCGGGTGCTGCGACCGCACGAGAGGCGTTCTTCCTGCTCTTCGCAAGCTCCTTGCTCAGGAATTTGATCTTGGGCATGCCAGGAAGCCCGAGGGCTTCTGCAAAGCGCTCGACAGGGAGGTCGTCGAGCTTGAAGATCGACTTGTTCTTCTGCAGATATATCGAGCGCAGATACGAGACGAATGCCTGGAAACATGGTGAGATCGATATATGGGTAGCACCGGGGACAGACCGTACTCGTTGCCCAAGATGCTTGATCTCGGCATCCTGGAACGCAAGCTTCTGCAGTTGATTGCTGATGCTCTGCGTCTTGCTCGCCTTGATCTTGATCTTCTGGATGTCGATGTTCTTTTGCTTCAGCGCAGCGAGCATGCCCTCCTCCTCGCTCGGCAGGAGCAGGAGCAGCCCTTTCCCCGCACTCTCGTACCGCGCAGTTCGGCCGACGCGATGGATGTACGTCTCCGCGTCCTCGGGTGCGTCAACCTGCACGACCCAGTCCACAGAAGGAAAGTCGAGACCGCGAGCGGCGATGTCGGTGGCAATAAGCACGGCGTGCTTCATGGATGTGAACCGCTGGAACGTGTCGAGGCGCGTCATTTGCTTCTGCTTGCCGTGGAGATGGAGGAGGGGCACGCCGGGATGCATCTTGCAGAATGTCTCGAACGAGAACCGGACCTGCTTGCAGCTGGACATAAATACGAGCGTCTTATTTTGCAAATGACTCTTGATGAAGCTCCAGAGGACGTCGAGCTTCTTGTCGAGCTCGCAAAGTGCGTAGTGTTGCTCGAGCGTCTTGGGCGTGGCGCCCTCTGCCAATGTCTCCTCGACGCCGACCTGTACAGGGTCCTTGAGACTGAGGCGTGCTAGATCGGCGACCGATTGGGTTTGCGTCGCTGAGAAGAGCAACGTCTGCCGAGATTTAGGGAGATGAGAGAGTAGAGCGGTTAGTGTGCGCTGAAAGCCCATGTCGAGTATTCGATCTGCCTCGTCCAGGACTGCACCATAGCTCCGCGTCAGGACGAATGTGCAAACTTTGCTGTATGTGACACGCACCAAGCATCTGAACGTTGTCGCAGTCGAACCCAATCGTTTGGTCCATGTGTTGAAGCAGGCGTCCAGGAGTCGCGACCAAAATGTTCATGCGGGACAGCCGTTCCCTTTCGTCTTTTAGGTTCTTCCCGCCAATGACTAGTCCCGCAGAGAAACTATGGTAGCCACCTATACTTCGCAAAACGTCGAAGATTTGGACGGCCTAGGGAAGGATTTATGGTAAACGGCAGTGGTATAATGATATCTACTCACTAGTTCTCTCGTCGGTGAGATGATGAGTGCGCCCAGCCCATCCTGCGGACCCCATTTCCGACGGTAGAGTATCTCCAGCACGGGGATCAGAAAGGCGAGTGTCTTGCCGCTTCCTGTCCGGGCTGCACCGAGGACATCCTTGCCCTTCAGTGAGATTGGCAGGCTCTTGGCTTGAATGGAGGTCATGTCCACAAAAGAGGCTCGCTTCAGCCCTATAGAGTAATCAGAAATGAGCAAATAGAGAGGCCTTTAGATTTACCTCGTTTTGTGAGGTCGGAGATGGGGAGAGCGGAGAAGAGCTTGAGGTCTGCGGCAGGTTCCTGGGTACGGCCAGCATTTACATGCAGGGTTCGAGAGACAGTGTGCAGAGCAGCTCACAAATTGCAAAGCGGCATTCTCCAGATCTTCTAAAGCCTTCGCCTCGTCGAGTTTCCTTGACTTCTTGGACTTGAGGAGAGGTTTCGTGTTTTTGTCCTTTCTGTGCTTCGTGGGATTTGACGGTCCTGCTTGAGCCATTTTGGTATAGCACTCTTGGTGCGCGCACAGTATGCCTCTGCAAGACGAAGTGTGGAGTCTATAGTGAACAAGCTGAGCGATAATAAGTGCAGAAGGGAGAGAACGCTTACGCACGAAAATGGGTTGTTACTTGAAATGGTAGTCCGGCCCGTCACTCCCGTCAGCGTCTAGAGTACCAAACTTGGGCACGATGTGGTTCACTGCAACTTTTGACGAACGACCATGTCCCGGTACTATGTTTTTGATGGTATCCCGTGTGCGAGGCAGCTCCTTGCCTCACAAAATATGACATACTCCTGGCGCAAAGTCGCAACTCACATGCCACCTGAGCCTCAGTCCAATCCCTTCCCCCTAACCCTGCCTCCATCCACTCTTGCAGCAGCGAACCAGCGTATCTCCATGCTCTACGAGAACGTGATATTCCAAGATATCGATCACGACAAAACGGAGGAGGCATCTCAGTACAATGCCGCTCATGAAGACGAAGACGTCCAACCAGGTAGGTCTGTCTGTATATACCTCAGTGCGATGTTGCTAACCATTTATGGGGGTTTCAGAGGGTCAGACAACGGTGATAACATGGCCAGCGACGACACAGGGTGATGTGAATGACAGGACACGCTCTGTGGGGGACATCACCTTCTTCCGTCCGTCAGCTAGCGTGTCGCGCATCCGGTCCCAGCTGCTGACCCAAGAAACGCAAGACACCGCGTCCTATGACTACTCTGATGCCTCATCTATCGGCAACTTCCCTGGGTTCCACTTCAGTCTGCACTCTCTCACCTCCCTCGCTACTCTGACCGCTCAGGCGCAGGCTGCGCGAGGAAGACAAACAGCGAAGGCCTCTCGCAAAGTGACTCTTCTTGTCGCAATCCTCGAGATGGATGGTCCCGACTACATACGGATCAAGCGGGGGCCCGACGCCGGAAAGGAAGTCGCTCTTCTCAAGATGATCCTGGGGGACGAGTCGGGCGGAATCTGTAAGCTCACTGCTTGGCGCGAAGTGGCCGAAGAGTGGACGGGGGTGAATTCCGATGCGCCAACGCAGCGGACGAAGAAGGGCGACATTGTCCTGCTTGAAAGTGCGTGCATGTTCCTAGATAATATCTCTCTGACACCGCTGATTGCTGCCCGGATAGACGTCCTCATAACGTGGGAGCCCGAACAGGAGGGAAATGCGGGCGTCGTGCCTATCAGCGGCTCGGCGTCGCCCCAGCTGAAGTCTAAACTGGAGATCTGCTATCGCGCGCTGCCGTCAGTATCTGAAGATGCGCGTCTTCGACCAGACCTCCGGCTGGGGGATGCGGTAGTACGCAAGGTCGCATCTGTGGTCGGATGGTTTGAAGGAATCGCTGGCCTCTCGTGAACCCCAGTTGCGAGGACGTTGTCAATGCAGCGACATGCGTGCGAGACGACACGGCGTCCAGCAGCTTCTCGACCTTCCTCTCAATCACGCTCACCAGTACGTGGAAGAGAATTCAGCGGCCAGTCTCTCCCTCGAAATCGTCTATGCGCATCCTCTCGAGACCTCACGGACATTCACTGGCTCGCCCACGCTCGATTGCCCACTCTATCTTCAGACCTAGGTGGTCTAGCTCGTGTATTTTCGATGCTCGCGACGACTACAGACTCAGTGACAGTGCCAATCCAATCGTCCAATTTGGCTGCCCTTCACACTAGGAGGCCTCGCGCGTGAAACACGTGTGCATATCACTAGCTGCGGATCTTGGTCGTTGTGTCCGTGCCTATCACAACGCCTGCTCCTTCTCGCGGTTTTTTGTCCTTCTCTTCCGCCAGCTTTGTGAGCCCCTTCGCCTGAATATCGGCGCTCAGCACTCATGAACGAGGCGAATCGTGATTGTAATTCAAATGGAAGTCCCGGCGCAAGATGGAAGCTTCAGGGTGGATCCACACCGGAGAGGCCGAGAGAGACGAGTACTTCAGGCTAGGCGTCAGGGGTGGTGGCATATATAATAAGACCCGGCGCTGTGCTTGCGTGCACACTAGTACTGCAGCAAGGCCGTGATTCTTGCTCCTGTAACCCGTTCATCTTCGAGCCTCTTGGCACATGTCGAACCATCTCAGCGACAAGTATGCACCCTATCGTGGATAAGTGAGAGTTCACGATGCTGACCCAATATTGTGCAGCTGCTTCTTCTGCAAGATCACGAAGGGTTAGTACGCCGCGGCCGTGACCTGTTCGGCGGAGACTCTAGATGCGCTATAGATCTGACAGCAACCTTGCAGGCGAGAGATCCCGTCGTTCAAAATCCTTGAGACCGACCTCAAGTGCGCTGTCTCTTCGTATAATCAGTTCACGTAGCTGACTCGGATGCTGCCCCCGCCTCGCAGTTACGCCTTCCTCGACATTGGCCCTGTAGCCGAGGGCCACACCCTGATCATACCGAAACGTGAGCGGTCCCCAGTACGCAAGATAGCGGATGCGAAAAGTTGTTCACCAGGCTGGCGGGTACTGATTGCATACCACTCGGAGAGGATGGACGAGGTGCCCGACGAATATCTTGCGGAGATCCTTCCGCTCGCGAAGAAGATCGCCACGGCACTCGGCGTCGTGGATTACAATGTTCTTTAGGTACTAGGCGAAACAACGCTCAGGGAGCACATCCGTATCGCTGACAATCTCTGCATCTGCACTGTGTGGCAACAGAACAACGGCAAGATCGCTCACCAGCACGTCTTCCATGTGCACTTCCATGTGATCCCGAAGCCGAACGAACAAGAGGGGCTGGTCATAGGCTGGCCTCGCGTTGAGCAGCCGCGGGATGTCCTCGCTGCGGTGCAGCAGAAGATTATTCAGAAGCTGTGAAGTCTGAGCCGGTCCAGCATGGCTTAATGAGGGATAGAATCAGGGTCCCAGGTTCTTAACTGTATGGTTATCACTGTCGATGTAGACGTGCGACTGCCTCTTGCCGATCATCATATACCGGGTACGTTGTGGGAATACACCGGTCGAGAGCATATTGGATGGCAAGAGATGATAGAACATACGCGGTCCTGGTATTGCTCGTCCATAAACACTCGTGCTTGATTTCGAGAACAAGAGACGAGACCTGAAGAAGCTTCATATCTAGGATTGACGTGCACGTCCACACACGATGCATGCACGCAGCAGTCTCTGTCGATGGCTAGCACGGGGAGCATGCATCAGCACACGACCAACTTGGAACGCATACACACGACACACCGTTTCCGCCCTCGCTCCCTCACTCCCTCAGACGGTGTCGAGCGTCTCGGCGCGACTCGGAGGCTCACAGCTCGTCGGCACCCCGCTTCGCGCGCATGCGCGGCGGGTCCTGCACGTCAACGCGGAGTACGCCCGGGAGCGCGTGCAGCGCGTCGATTACCGCGGCCTGTACCGCGGGCCAGCTCGCGCGCGGGACGGCGAGTAGCTGCACGTCTTGCAGTGCGCCGACGGGACCGAGGCGTGCGATGAGCGGGTGCACGACGAGCGCGTCCGGGTCCGCGTGCGCGGCGGACGTCGGGGCGAGCGTGACGGCGAGGAGGACGTTGTCGGCGTCCTGCTGGGTGAGGGCGGTGGTCATCGTGTTGATGGTACAAGGAGGGTAAGCCTGACCAAGCTCCTTCCTTATTAAGACACGCTTTAGCGCCACCAAGCCTTACGCGCTAATCACTCCCGCCGCGCCTCCCTTGCCTAATGCTGACACTCTCCGCCTCTCCTCGCACTGCGACGGGCAATGGCGAATGTTCCGCACCGAAAAAGGCGTGGAAAATGGCGGGACAATGGTCTCCTTATAGTTCTGGACCAGAAAATACAAAGAATTAGAATTCTGCTTATGTAACAGTAGTCTGAAGTAATCTGTAAATACCGCCACTTTGAAGCCCTTGTAGTGAGCATTAACATTACATTAGCGGAAATCCTTTGCATTTCCCGTCCAGAACTATGCTGGGGAAAGGAGACCATCCTCCTGCCCTTTTCCACACCTTTTCTGGTGCAGAACATTTGCCATTGCCCGTTGCGTCACCTCTCTTTTGTCCGCATTCCAGCTGTTATCAGATCGATAGGTGTGTTCGCACTTCAACATAGACATTCGTCAAGGCGGAGTACTGTTGATGGGTGTAACTGTCACAATCCCTATCAGGAAGGCTGTGGTCACACGGGAATTCGTAACACTCAGGGAGAGTCAGGTGTAACACTATCTCTGTTTGCAGAACACTGAGGTACTCTCTACATACTGATATAAATATGACATGGTCCGTGCACAAGGTATGTATACGACATGGACCGTGCACAAGGTATGTATACAGCTTTAGACTGGGTTGTGGGGCGATGAAAGGGATGACGTGGACATATGTGGGAGTGGCGAGGCGCCGAAGTTGACACAACTGTGTTAACCCCGTTAAGGGAATAGTCCTATGCCACCAGGCGCTACAATGGGCTTCAACCTTAATCCACTGTTATATCGTAATCTAGCAGCACAACTTCAGTGTTCACCATAACGATCTCTGCCCGCACTCTCGACACTAGTGTTATGCATCGACATATCTCCAAGGAGATCAAAGATCTCGCTCTACGCATGTCTTTGCTATACCGCCTCTCAGATAAGCATATGGCACAGCAGCATCAGCAAAATATGAGGCAAGTAAGAGCGGAATAAGGGAGTAAGTAAGAGTTAAGTACAATAAGTAAGGGGGGGTGAATTACAGCCTTACTGCCTTAGATGACTTATCACCTTGTATAAGGTAATAAGTCAGTTAAGGCACTTCAAGACAAAGTTGGGTTTTGCTGATGCACACCTGTATCAGTATCCACTCTCTTGCACGTCTTTGTCAAACCTACCACCAGACTGGCCAAACAATCCGGACTCCAGTTGTGTCTGGCCAGTCCCGGCAGCTTGACACACTAGAGGCCAATGTGAGTACTGTATGACTATGTATCATGACACATGGTTCCAAACACCAGCCGGTTACAGTTTCTCGAGGGATGTATAGAACGGCGACCAGATATGACTCTCATTGAGTTGAAGGAGCAACTGCGGGATATATGCAATGTTGAGGTGTCGGTGATGACTGTGTCACACGGTGGAGAACCCTCCAGAGACGAGGATTCTCTTGTAAAATGGTACGTTTCCAAAATACCAGTATGCTGTCAACTTTTGTCTTGACTAGTAATCTTCTCAGCTAACACGCCCTGCGATCGAGAGGAACGAGGAGGACCGCACCGAGTCCACGATGCTGATAGGTGCCCATTACAAGCCGTGGCAACTTGTCTTTGTGGATGAGACACATTTCAAATGGTTCACCATGCGACGATGGTGGGGTGGGCTCCTATTGGGAACCGAGCGAGACAGCGGGACTTTTTCATCTGGGGTACCAGGTACGTTACACTTTTGTATATGATCCTACTATTAGAATTGTGACCTGCTGGGCACAGATACTCGATTCTTCCAGCTTTGTCACTTGACGGCCTTGTGCACCTCACTGCACAAGATCACTCGTTTACTGGTGACGAGTTTGTTGAATTCATTGAGGGACCACTTGGCCAAATGCAACCATGGCCACTCCCCAATTCTGTTATTATTATGGACAATGCCTCTATACACCATGTGCCCGGGATCCACGAGATGGTCGAGGAGCGGTGAGTAATAACTATAATATTCACTTCTAGTATACATCACTGGTTGATTTGCTTACCGTGAGTTGGCAGTGGTATGCGACTTATCCACCTACCAGCATACTCTCCAGACCTGAATCCAATCGAAGAAGCCTTCTCTTCGCTCAAGAGCTGGATTCGAAGAAACCGTGACTATGTTCTTGGGGAGGTTAAGGGGATTGAGTCTGATCCCTATGCTCTGATATGGGAGGCGGCAGCGGCAGCGATCACATCTGAGTCAGCGTATGGATGGTTTTGACACAGCGAATACATTGTGTAGTAGTTGAGTACATTATCTTGATGTTGATCAGTCATCTGGTTCAATTAAAGAGTGTCTATGTTGAATGTGATATAGTATGACGACAAAACATTTATTACAAGATGAATATTTCTAGATGATTGTTACAGTTATGGCCCAGGAAGTGATCACCGAGTGCTAGTAGTGAAGAATGATCGTTCTCAGAGCATGTAGTCAAGAGGATATGTACATGAGTTCAATGGCAAGAGGGTATGTACGTGATGTCCAAAGGGGTATGTACTACTTATATGTGATTTTAAGAAGCCTATGTGTGGTGCACGACAAACAGAACAGCATGTTGGATATCAAAAGATGTGGATAAGGGTATTGATATGATGTTTGAGTAGCGATTAACACAGCCAAGATGAAAGAGTTGGATTCAAGCACACGACAAGTTGCAGTGGAAGACTCACTTATTTTCTAGTCTCGTCATCGTTCAAATCATCCAAAGACACGTAGTCATCCTCCTCCTCATCACTTGATTCTGGGAAAAGGCGCTGCATTTGTTCTGCAGTCAGTTTTTGACAGGGGCAAGGGGAAAGAGGTGGATCTGGTTGGCGGAGGGGAGGGGGGGATAGAGAGTTTGACGGTGGGTGCTGGTGATTACAATTGATGAGTGTTAACGAAGGAAATCGTTTTTTAACAGCGATGTTCCCCGCCAACCCATGTAACGCGAACTTGACCCCGTGGGAATATATTTTGGACTCCGATTACCTTGCAGTAAGCATTACATAAGCATGGGTAACAAAGTTTCTTACCTTTTAGACCCTAGCCTAGGGTTAGGGTGGCACTCTAGGGTTACCTAGACGCCTTCTCAGCACCGCCACTGTAGCGCTCTATGCTGCTATGACTAGTGTTATAACTTACTAGCTTATTACTAGCTTGTTATAGCCACTCTGTAGTCCCCTTACATAGTATAGCATTTCTGTTGACCACTACATCCATAACAGTTGTTTGCAATCCATTAACAAATTGAAGTACTTTTACCTTACAAACTCACTCAGATGATGGAATTCAAACTCACACCGCCCAACGGGCGGTTAATCAGGCACACGTGAGCTTGCGCGCGACACGTCCCTAGACCAATTGCGGAGCTCGGAAATTAAGACCCTGCTGCGTAGAGTATTTTTGTGTACTGGCACTGGAATACATATCCTCGTCAACCATGTCTTCCCCAAGCCCTCCCCAAGATGCCGTAGCAGAGCCTGAAGCAGAAATTGAGGCTACTGTTAAGTTACCCCGCAATAAATTCGCTACAATCCCACCTTTCCGGAAGTCGGTATCCTCGACTATATGCGCGGCATTGCTGCTTCCCGCCCACCGCCGTAACACTCTTCAAGCGCTGTTGGACGCCGGAGAGCTAAATTACTAGACATTTACGGCAGCAGATGACAATCAGAGTTGAGCTAATACATGTTCCCCATGGTCTATTACTAATTATGATCCAGTGCGCACATTTGAGCTTTTCAATCAGCTTGGCCTTCACATTCCGGGGGTCTATCTCTGTGATGTTGCAACCAAATGGTCCATTCGCCACTCAAGTAGTCGAAAGCTTCAGAACGGGTCCTTCTACTGGTTCACATACATCTTCCAGTGTATCTGTGGATGCGATCACACCACCGGGCCAGTGACGACAGCGAAGCGGCAAATGCCATATGACAACGTAGGGTGCAATGCTTACATCAAGCTGGTAGTCACATTTGACTCACACCTTAGTGGTAAGTAGATCTATCTTTATCATCTTAGCATGAGGCACATTCAGTTTATGGAATTTAGCCCAAAACCTTCTTGCGATACACGAGATCTCTGGCCACTTTGAACACTTGGATGCCTGTCTTAGCTGCAAGGTTGCTTCACGTGATGCTCGCTTGCCTCTCCATCCGTCTATCAGACACTATGCCCGCTCTCTCTTACTCAAAGGAGTACCAGGTCCCTCAGTGTACACGCAGGCAAACACTTGGGCCCAAATCAAATACCCGCCCATTCAGACCGCTTTCACCCCTGACCCATTCTACCGGTATACCTATGTTCCGCATGACACCACCTCCCTCTACCGCACTCTTAAGCTCGAGATGGGGATCTCTCAGCACTCCTCCCCACATGGCAATATTGATGCTTGGTTCCGTGCCGACAGCCCTTTTCCGCCTTCTCCTGATCTCACTGCTGCATGCCTTTTCTATCAGCCCTTTGTCCAAGGCGAGACCAACCGATTTATTCTAGTCTTGTCAACCCCGGAACAGCGTCAGGCTGCATGGCAACACAGCCATCACAAGCCCATCTTGGCAGATCTTACGTTTGGCTTCTGTTCCGCATGAGGTAATCTTTGGATCTTGATGGTCATTGATGAGCACTTCCAAGGCATCCCGGTCACCTATGTCATCTTTTCTGCTAAGGCTACAACCTCTCGCCGAGGAGTCCATGGGGATTACAACACTGGACTACTGGAAACTATCCTCTCACACTGGATTTCTGGCATGGGCACTAACTCTGATGGCGACCCTTTCACTCCATATGTTGGTATTACTGACAACAACACTCGTGAATGCACTGCTATGACTTCTCTTTGGCCTGATATCTCTTTGCTGCTGTGTCTGTTCCATACTTGGCAAGCTTGGCGCGCCGGACTCAACCGCCACATCAAGGGAGTTCCCGTTGATGCACGTGGTCCTATTAGATCTCGATTAGCGCGGCTATGCATGTGTCTGTAAGTTATGTTTAATTTATACTTGTCCGTTAATAATTAAGATTATATCATTTAGACTCAAAGATATTGTCGACTATGAGGAAGCCAAGTCTGCCCTTCAACAAGAGAAGAATCACTTCGAATCTCTTCAGCATGGTACAACAACCCTAGAGCAGAAGCAGGGTGCCGGTGGCCTGGAGTTCCTCAAGTATCTATCTCCCTACCTGGCCTCACGTGACATGTGGCTTCAGTGGTCCCGCACTGGTGTTATTCAAGTTTCTCACAAGCTCGGCATCCCGGAATCTATGGTCCCACGCACCAACAATCATCTCGAGGTCCACAATAGTCACCTCAAACATGGCTACTTTGTACATCACCAACATGGTGGTCAACTTCCCCGTGTTGATGTTTGGGTCCTGGTCCTTATCACTGAGGTTGTTCCCGACTTCTTTTTCCGCCGCGACAATGAACGCACCCTTGAGGCACATTGTGCTTGGCTCAGGACAGCACCTGCTGAGTGCCAGCTTATGTCAGCATCTACCCTTCCTAATCAAGCACATTTGTCACCATATCTCCGCTCTGCTGCCAAGGCTCCAGATTGGGCTGGCGATCTGAATCTCACAGAGTTCGAGTCGCAACTGATCTATAGCATGCTCAACAATCCTCCTACACCGGCTCAGTCTCAGCAAGACCCCGGCAATTCAGCTGAAGCAGGGCCTATATCTAGTACATCAGACGAGGACATTGACATGGTGCCACCCCCTTCCTACTCTGATGACAACTCATTCTACACGTGGACTGACAATGCACTTGACTCCTCCCAGATTTGCCCGGATCTTTCCTTTTCGGGACAGTTGTCAACATCTTCTACTGCTGCAAGTACATCTGCCAGTTCTGGCAGCCTTAGTCCCCTCTCCCTCGGGTCTAGCGGCTCTCTGGTATCTCTACCTGACAGGCAACTCTCTGATTCCTTCTCCAACCGCCGGGCTATATTGATGCAAGAGCTTCTGTTGGCTAACGATCACTGTGCCGAGATTTTGCGGAGCCTCTGCCTACTAAATGTGGACTCCGAAACTCTCGCACCCTTTGTCAGCCCATATAATTCCCACGCACTCAATAATCCTGCCCCTCCACTCACTCCCGCTCACCTGTCACCCCAGGCCACATCACCACCGGAGACTCCCACTTCACCGGATACCCCCTCTTCAATGTCATCGAATGGTCTAAAGCGTGATGCGGCAGGAGGTCTAATAGATGGGGCTCTGGTACCTTTTGAAAGACAGCGGAAGGAGCCGCGGAAGGTTCATATGCCCAGCGCTAATTAGTTTGTACTGATTACAAAATCATAATTACATAATGTCCTTGGGCGGTGCGAGTTTCTCTTCCCTCAGATGATAGCCAGACACTACTTGTATACTATATGCAACTATTTAAATTGGTTGTGATAGAAGTCTTTTATAAATCCAAGTCAGAGTCCTGTGGTGGCTTCAATCTGCTGATCGCAAAATAAGCGCTCGTCTATTTTATTTTATTTTTAGTCTTACGATGGCTGTCCTGACCGTGCGCTGAGGCATGGCTGTGTCTTTTGGGTGCCTAATCATTACATAAGCGCCGGAAATCTGACATCTCCGATCGAGGGGTGCGCTGCTCGCGGACAGCGCACCTGTAGATCGGAGATGTCGGACTTAGGCGCTTAACAGATTAGATAAGCGCCGGAAGTCACAGTCAGGTGACCTTGTCACAAATCATCAGTTTGTGCATTGCTACTCCAATAATGGGATAACCATAGGCATATTATATACCGTTGGAATCGGAATTTTGAGCTCTAGCTAGATATGAGCATACTAGTCTGAACAGATTGATACCTTGTGATACACTGTGTTGTTTGATACTAATATGTAACGTCATTACACAGCTCAGCCCCGAACTATGACAGACGGACACATGGAGGACGGTGACGGCAGACAGTGATGGGATGGTGATGGATAGGATGGATGGTCGGCAGGCAAAGCAGTTTGGACACGGACAGCGGATAGACGCCGTTGGCTCAGATTTCTTCTTCACTTCCTTCTCGCTCCCCCCATACTCGGTTTACGATACCTATTTAGATTACGTCCTTCCCTGTGTAGCTCGCCAGCTCTGGCTCTCGCTACACAGGTATGTGCCCCCGTGCTCTACTACCCTGTATTCTTACAACTGCGTGCTTGAGTGTTTTTCCCCCTCTTTCAGTGTTCGCTGACTGTCAGATGTCATTCCGGGGTGAGTAGAGAGCCCGTGTCGCAAACACGCAGGGAAATTCTTACAGCGGCAGTAAAGTATAAGTACAAAAAGGCCATCAATTAGATAATAATCCAGGTGCTCGCGCACTGGCTTGCTCATCTAAGTGCCTGCACTCAACACGACATGTGACAGAGGTGCAGTGGTGCTCGAGATCAATGCTTGCACATAGATTCCTACATGTTCAAGTTTGTTCCGCTTCAGCAATAATAACAGCATCGTATGTGTTATATTGTATCTATGGGACTCCCTACGTGCGTGTGGTACAGCAGTGATGGTGACATCTATGTACAGGTGGTGTTGTAGCAGTTCAGACTTATTGCGTATTTTCATTATTTAGCTTAGTTATCCCTCTTAGATAGAGCCTCTCCAGAGTCAGTCTACATAGAGCAGCTTACCCCAAGACCATCATCTTCCCCCATCTCCCCTGCGACCTGTGAGCCTTTCCCCTTCTCTCCTGCGACCTGCAACCTTCACGTACAACGGCAGCGGCGACTTCCACATAGTGCTACAGTGTGGGGAATGCAATGTAACCCCCTCTCCTGTCATATTTATCCCCCTTTCTTTGTGGTCATTCCCACTGTGTGAGGTAGCAGAGACAACTGACTGCCCTTCACCCCAAGTCTGTACCCATCTCGTTTGTAGAGCAGTTGCTCTCAGCTGCTTGGACGATAATTAGGTGAGCCTGGGGGCATAGGTAACAGACAACAGATAGACCATCAGGATTGGACAGGACTAGTGGGTTGATACCATTGGACCCCCCCATGCTCCTCAATTACTTCACTACTTGCTTGTGTTACATACATAACCCCTCGCTCCCTGTGTAAATTGTTAGCTCCCCGCAAGCAGGTGACTATAGGGAATGGCACAGGTTGGGGATACCCGCGCGGGTTGTCACGGGTGTCACATGCGGGTACGGGGCAGGGTCACAGTCTATGATACCCGTACCGTACCCGTGACCCATTGCCACCCGTACCTTGACCCGCGCGTGCTAGCGCCTGCTCAAGGCCTCGAGGCAGCTCGAGGCAGTCTACGAACACTGTATTTCCAGATCAGTAGCTAACTACAGTTGCGGACAGGCAAAGCCTGCCAATTTGGTAGTAGCTGAACGCGAATTATTTAAGGCCTGCCCATATCAGAATCATGTCCAGCTTGGTCGAAAGAGTTCGAAAATCACACTCCGAAGTTTTTCCCACGGATAGTTGTGAACGGCCAAATTTTTGGACCCTTTGTATGCATCAGCGCCTACAATACAAACTAGTTCAAAACAGCTTCAAGGTGCTTCATCGCTGCCTGAGACACCTGACGATGCTGCTTTTGCTTCTGAACAGCCCATGCGGCGGCATTACCTGTGAGGCCTTGTCGGTAGGCATCCATAAACCTCCAAGATTTGTTGATATTTTCTTACAATATGACAGAAATTAAATCAGCCCATCTCACCTTTCCGTTCAACTCTCTGCCGTTTCTTTGCTCTCAAAGCCGCAGCCGGCATCCACTCCTCATCTCTGAAATCATCCTCAATCCCAGCAGCATGTTCCAACATTGTCTCGAGCATCCCCTCCCTACCCAGCTCCTCCCAATCCTCCTCTTCACACTCATCCGCATCCACATATCTCAGGTCCTCCGGAACAAGCTTGAGGCTGTCCTGGAAGGCAGCCGGTAACCACAGCTCATCTGAATCCTCACCTGAGTCCGAGTCTCTGAGGCTGGTGTTGATGACTGCCGCATTGACTGTTGATGCACCTTCTGGGGTGATTTCGCATATCTCGGCTATAGATGGAGGCTTGGGTGGAGCATGTAAATGGTTCTGAAGAAGACCTAAAGTGTTTGAACATGTTTCTTGCGTAGGCCGCGATGAAGGAGGCAGGTCGATTATTTTCTAGAGCGCTCAATATTAACTCGTTTCTTTCAGTTTTTGAGGATCATACTCAGCTCGACGAAAGGAACCGTTTCCACATTTTCTTACATTTTTAGCGCTTAATTTGGCGGTTTGGCCAAAAATTTTGGGCCAACTGCCCAAAATAGAGAATACGAGAAATCTGTCCGTATACTTCTGTAATACATCGTCTCTAACGTCGTAATACACAGTTTCAAAAGCTCTAGAGTGGCCGAGGATGTCCAGAAAATTCGTCGGAGTCAGCGCCCAAAATTGGCAGGCTTTGCCTATCCGCAACTGTACACCAAAAGCAGTAAGTCTATGATAAACTGTACAGTTTTATCAGGGGATCAAGCACTGCGCATGGGAGACTGGACAGTACACAGTCGGATTGTATATAGGATTCTAGCACACACTGGCATACAGCAACCCTACCCTCATATCACCCATCTATACATCTCATATCACTGCTCAGAGCCATGAGTGGAGGGCGCAAACGTGCGGGCACTAGCACAGCCGCCCGATCTCCCCCATCGAAGAAGAGCAAAGCAGGGCAAAAGAAGAATAATGCAGACAGCGGGACAAGTACATCGACGAAGCAGATCAAGGCAGCCAAGAAGGCTGCCAACGCAATAGAGAAGGATCGACAGCCCGGGAAGAAGCAGGGTGAATCAGCGCCACCTGGGAGAAAGAAGGCCGCAGGACGTCATAAGGTGGCTACAGGTGCCTCATCGAGGAGTCGCTCAAAACGTTGGCCGACCCTGGATGAGGACGGGATTGAGTTGCAGGAGGACTCTGGCAAGGACTCGGAGGAGGAGAGAGAGCCGGAGGAGGAGCCAGAGGAGGAGGTTGTCGAGTCGGAGACAGATGAGGAGGCACAGCTTGGTGAGTCCTACATCTGGCCGGTGCGGAAAGCTGTCCATCATTGATGTCGACGGCCAGAGCATATGATGCATCGGTGGGAAGCATCAGTGTACGCGTTCTACGAGGCCGTGCCTATGATCGAGTATGTGAATGGCCGGCAGGCGCACTCGTTCAAGTGTCTTGCACGCGGGTGCAAGAAACACATACGGCGTTTCCTCAACACCAGTGACGTGTCGTCGTCCTCGAGCCTCAGCCGACATGCCAAGGCGTGTTGGGGCAAGGAGGCTGTCTGTGCAGCAAAGGAAGCCGCCAGTCTTGATGAAGCACGAAAACATGTAGTCTGGGGGCTTCTGCGGGATGGTTCAATCATGATGCACTTTAAGCGGAAGGCGGGAGAAGTTACCTACTCTCACCGGCAACACACGAAGATCGAGACTGGGACCGTGATCACACGCTGGGTGTTCGAGAGCTTGCGTCCCTTCAAAATCGTTTCGGACTGCGGGTTTATGAGCTCGATGAAAACGGGTCACCTAGGCTACTACCTCCCCTCGCCTTCGACCGTGTCGCGGGACGTCAAGACGGTGTTTGCGCGAACAAGATCCCGAATCACGAAGTTCCTGCAGGTAAGTGTTAGAGATCGCCTGCCGTGATAGCAGATCCTGAGGGAGTGCGCACACCTGTAGAAATATGATGGCCACCTGAGCTTCATGACTGATGCGTGGTCGTCTCCGAACCATCGCGCGGTTGTGGCAATCACTGTGCACTTCGAACATGACGGGGAACCCATGATTTTCCTCCTAGAAGTCGTCGAGGTTGCGTGTTCGCACACAGGCGCAAACCTCGCCTCAGCTTTTGCGGATGTCCTGCGTGAATTCGGCATTGGCGCGAAGGTAAGCGGTTGAGTCCGGCAGCCTGTTCGAAATGAGGTACTTACGTTGTCCTGCAGTGCCTCGCGATGGCGTGTGACAACACATCCAATAATGACACAATGATCGAGGAGTTGACCTAGTGCGAGGACCTTCCCGGCTTTGAGGGACACACTGGGCGCATCAGGTGCTTTTTGCATATATTGAACCTGGTCGTGAAAAGCCTCATTAGCAAATTTGACGCCCGGGGCGAGAAGGACGGCGCGGATCGCAACCAAGATGAACGTGAGGTCGCAACTCTTGCCTGCGGTATCCGTGAGTTCCTCCAGCAGGAGGAGGAAATGTTGCCCGGTGATGGAGAAGACGAATGGGCCGAGGATGACCCAGATGATGAGTACGACACATTCGCTAAACTCTCCCTGGCACAGAGGGAGAAGTTCGAGCGCGATGTGCGCCCCATCAAGCTGGTGCTCGCAAAGGTATGCCGCAGCATAGCCTCCGCCACTCGATGTGGTGGAATGACTTGCTAGTGGTGAGTACTTACCTTGGATTGCAGATACGAACCCTCACCTTCAAAATTATACACTCTACTACCTGCCTCCTGCCTGTTTGGAAGGCGATGTGCGACACCCTCGGCCTCCCTGAGCACTTGCTGCTGCAGGACGTACATACGCGTTGGAACTCGACATACGAGATGTTGGAGGTCGCCTTGAAGTACCGGAAGGCCGTCGATAAGATGTGCGCCGAGAAACAGAACAAGCTGCGTGATTATGAACTTACGGGGGAGGAATGGGGCTATCTACGCCAGCTACGTAGTATACTCAAGGTTCGTATTCCGCTCGAACCTACGATGACATCAGACACCCGTCTCCTAGGGTTCCGAATCGAGCTCTCTTGCACGCTACTTACCTCTGCCACCCCTCCTCTGTACTATCCCTCTACTGCCATGGCTTACTGCTTATCTCTTGCACAACTCTAGGTTTTCAAAGATGCTACCTTCTTTTTCTCCGGGAACACCCTGGACCTCACCAAAGTTATTCCGGCTATGGATCATATTGACCGCCTCCTCACAACGGCCTCAATCACGACTGACAAGTACAATGAGCCGATCCGGATCGCTTGCGGCCTGGCCCAGAAGACCCTCAACAAGTATTATTCGTACACTGATATGTCAGCAACATATCACATTGAGATGGGTGAGTGCCACTACTGGCTTACTGCTGTGTGTACTAACTTACACACACTACAAATGTATAGCTCTTACGCCTCACCTCAAATTCAACTACTACAAGAAGATGCGATGGCCAGAGTCTTGGAAGAAACTCGCCCACGAACTCCTCGTTAAGGAGTACCAGTTGCACTATGCCGGCCGTGTCAATCGTGATGACACCTCCGAAGACGGTGATGTCCCATCTACGCCTCCCCCACAAAGTTGTACCTCGTCTGCTGCACCTTCCGAAGATGGAGACAACGACCTGCAAAGTGAAGAGGATGAGCCGGATCTCGAGGAGAATGCTGAGGGGGGCGATGTTGCCATGGACTCGGACTCGGAGGATGCCGATCTCAAGCAGGTGTGTCATGACACTGTCTGCCGTCGCTTGACATATAGGATGATGTTCTCGAGGAGAACATCTTCGAGGCTCTCGAGGCAATGTTTCTCGCACTTGATCCGGACCTCTTGCAAGACGAGCTCGAGCACTACCTACATGCGGATCCAGAGCATGCACCTGACCCTCTCCGATGGTGGCATGACCACCGCGCTATGTACCCCAACCTCTCCCGGATGGCGTTAGATTATCTATCCATCCCAGGTACATCGACTGGCCACTGGTACGGCTTGTTAGTAGTTACCCAGCACTGACTGCCGATTTCCTTATTTAGCCAGCTCTGTGGAAGTCGAATGGATGTTCAGCCGCGGACGTCTCCTCCTCACGCACACACGCAATCAGATGAGTGCACAAACGACCCGTGCCGTCATGTGCGTCGCGAGCTGGAGCAAGGCAGGGTATGTCAACCAGGACGATGCGAAGCTCGTAGCTCAGCTCGACGACGTCGATGGCAGTGCATCGGACTATGAGATGGAGGAAGAATGGGACAGGATCAATACTTTGTTGTTGGGCAAATTGAGGTCGGTGACTGCTGCTTAGTGTATTCTGTTCTCTGTACTATCACTCCCCCGCTATGCATAACTATATACAATATACGCCGTGTTCTCTCCTCTCTCCACCACCACCTGTCATGTCCGACAGCTCATCCTGATATAGTAGATCAGCATCAGCACTGTTACGACTAGATTATCAGCCAAATGATATGATCACTCGCTCGGCCTATATGCAGACCACACTCACCTGTCACTTACTTCGTGCTCTATGAGTTCTGAGTCCGACAATATCCGTGCATGGGCATTAGCATTACTATCAAGCTCAATACCCCATATTCCGGGGACTCCTGTATCTTACTGGGTGGGAAATCTGTTCCCTACACCAGAGATACCTGAAGGACACACCCTCCTGCGCTTCACGCCACTCCCGTCCGGAATCCCGTTCAGGCTGCCGCACACCGTTGTCTTACACACTCTGACATCCACCCGCGAGTACACTGTAAGCTTCTTAGCTCGCAGATCTACTCATGATCTCACTATCTCTCTAGCTACATCTACCACTCACCTGACTGCATCTGCGGTGATCGAGACATCAAATCTGTCAGTTCTGGCTCGATGTCTCGCAAGACTCGACTCTATCCATCCTCACCCATAATCAGCACATCACCCTACACCGAATTACCGCGCTTGCTCGTCACTTTGCTGAAGAGAGGTCTGCCAATCACAGACACTGGAATCAGTTTACCCTTCTACTAGCTGTCGCTTCACAGCTGAGCTTTGTACTGGACCCTGCCGATGAGCGACTGCTCCTTCCCCTATGCCTATGGGGCACAAATCTGTTATCCCGGGCAATAGTAAGTCTACTGATCTTTACTATTTGATTTCAATGTTCAAGTACTAATGACTGCCATGACTGTCTGGCCTGATGTGTTCAAGACAGCACTCTACTCTTTTCTGGTGGGATTGAAGAACAGGAAACAGATCAGTGATAGTCAGACAGTCTCTCGCACATGTGTATTATGCTAGGTGACTAGAACTTTGATGTATACCCCGGGGTACCCGTGAAAAAACCCGACCCGAGCACATACCCGTGCCCCGGTGCTAAGCCCGAGACCCACGGAAACCCCCAGGTTCACAGGTCGGGTAACTGACGGGTCTGGGTCCGGGTCATGCCACTGAGACCCGGGGGTAGCCCTGTGCCATTTCCTAGGTGACTAGGCCCACTGATGTGCCCCGAGGTAGTGCAAGCCCCAATTTTTGTGCTGTTGTCGATGCCAACAATATCTACTACACAGGACACGACTGGCAGTCTCCACCTTGGGTTCAGATCTAAAGACTTTACTGAATGATTGAATCTATAGCAGCCATTCATCAAGTTAGAGATCGACTAAAATTGGTACAATATATATTTGTAGATGAGGTCAGCATGGTGGACTGTGGAAGTCTATATAAGATATGTGCTAAGATGTGTGCTGCAATACAAAATGATGGTGCACCCTTTGGAGGGATCAATATGATTTTTGCTGGAGATTTTGCTCAACTTCCTCCTGCCATGTGTGGGAAAGTGTTATATGCCCATGATGTAGGGCAGGTAATTCACCGCACCCACGATCACAACAAGCGAAAAGCATCCATTGGAAAGCTTTATGGCATCAGTTTACTATAGTAGTCATTCTTAGACAGAATATGAGACAGCGGTCTCAAACACCTGAGGATGCCAAGTTGCGGATGGCATTGGAAAATCTTAGATACCGGGCATGTACCAAGGATGATATTTAGCTCTTGAAGTCTAGAGTTGCTGGTCGAGGCCCAAATAATTCAAAGCTAAATCAACCCAACTTCCGCAATGTCTCAGTCATTACTTCATGGAACTCTTACCGAGACAAGATCAATGAACTTGGATGCAAAAGATTTGCGAGAGAGAATAGAACAGTGTTGAAGTCTTTCTATTCAATTGACAAACTGACTTCAGAGACTGACCCATCAGAGCTAACTAAGAAAGTTCGTGCCAAGCGGGTGAATCCTAAGAGAAAGAATAACATTGTGAATGAGAAACTTCAGGAGACATTATGGGGGCTATCACATCATCTGACAGAGCATCATCCTGGCACACTTGAGCTTTGCGTTGGGATGCCTGTTATGATCAAAGTCAATAAAGCTGCAGAATGTTGCGTGACTAACGGCGCAGAAGCAGTAGTCGTAGGGTGGACTACCAGACCTATCCCAAATACAGAGGATAAGTTTGCTTTGGAGATCCTATTTGTCAAGTTGACTGCTGCACCTACAACTGTAAAAGTAGATGGACTGCCGGAGAATGTTGCTCCTTTGATGCATTCTAAGCGCAAAGTCAAGTTCAAAATGCCAAACGGAGGGGCGAGGTGGCGTAGCGGTATACCACTCTCAACTCGATTAAGGCCCAGTGTCCAGATGTGCAGAAGCACTGGGTTCGAGCCCGCCCCGGGACTTAGCTGTCCCATTATTACCGCGGGGGGTTTTAGTGGGTATGGCCAGTCGGATCACGCCGGACGAGTCCCACACTACTTCCAGAGCACAGCTGTACCCGAAGGCTCTGGAAGTGTGCGTAAACACATTTCCTCCCTTTGGATGGTGCTCGAACCAGCGGGGTGTAAAACCCCTGCAAACAGTCTTAGTCGGGTGATGTCCCTGGCCTAAGCTGTCAGCGTGCCGGATTACATTCGTAATCAGAACAGCATGATGGGCTTTCGAGATGACTGCAGTTCAGCGGCGAATACACTCCTCCAAAAAGAAAAAAAGCCAAACAGACATATTCTTGAAATTGAAAGAGACCAAGTCCCAGTTGGACCCAACTTTGCGATGATGGACTTTGCTTCACAAGGACGTACACAGCCATTTAATGTGTGTGATCTACAACTTGAAAACTGCAGATCCCACCAATCAGTCTACACTTGTCTTCTATGAGCTAGCTGAGAGACTACTAGCAGTAGATAGAGACATCCTTACCAAAACTAACATTTGCCGGTGCTGTGATTATAAGTCTGGTGAGAATCATTCATCACAAGTATTGTGGACATGTATAGAGAACACGTGGAAGAATAATCCAGAGAAGTTGGGTACGTATAGAGGTAAGAAGTAGGTCAGATGTATAGACTCTGCGGAGTAGTATACATCTCTACTTTGTATGTAAAATAATTGACAAGGCAGGCGGCATATGGTTTCATGATGGCACTCTACAAGCTATCAAGAAGGACTACGTGGTGACTTTAGCAATCTACACTATACTGTAATATATTATTCCTTACAAAACATTTGTATTTTATCAACCGTACCGTGCCAGACCTGGCCTACTTCCCCACAAGTGATGTATGGCTGGCGCCTGAACTCCGAGAATGGGCGCCACTCCGAACCCAGAGTACTGATGGAGCTGAGTTGCACGGTCAACCCCCATCTCCCCAACCTGTGCCAGAACGTCGACAGGCATCAGCAAGACCTCACAAGCATTGTCGAGACCGAAGTCCTTCAGATTAGACTCAAGAGCCTTCCATCCATCCTGTGGGAAGTCGACATTGAGGAGCTCCAAGGCGGAGCTGACCGGTGGATAGACTATGGTACCAGGTGCGCTCTGACGAGGTGCCGTCAGTGCAGCTACAACTTCTAGGCAATACTGATTATAATCATCTGAATCTAGGTCACTGTGGTGGGGACCACCGGATGGGTGTCGACTCGGAGTGCTTGTGGATGGTCCAGCATCAGTTCCTCTTGACAGTTTCCAGCTGGAAGTTGTAGAACTCGAAGATGATGTGGAATCGACACTGTGTATCCCGAGAGCAGTCGTGTTGATCGTGACATGGAGCTGCAGAGGTTGCACATTACCACTGCCAGATGGGCGAGGCTGTTTGGGTGGGACTCTGTCGAAGTTAAGACAGTTTGGTGGACACTCAATTGTAGCCCAGCCCTCCATCTACAGTCATCATGGTGAGTAAGTACATTGTCTCTGGTTAGTGAACACCAAACACGTACTATCTCCCGGGCCCACAATGTCATTTCTGCATGGCTCAAGCATTGATGACCATCAGAGCTCCCATCACGACAGATCCAGCAGTGTCCACCACTGTGTCGTTCACATCGCAACTTTTAATCAAGCAGCTTGAATGCTTTGAGCTGCGAACTCAAGCCTTCCTTCACAGTGCTTGATGGTACATCCTCCTCACATTGACGCTTCTTTCCCTTTCCACCCCGCACTCGAGGCTTCTCTGTCTGCACACTGTACGTTAGAAGTTCTCCATATATGTTAGGGATAACGACTAACCATGTTCCAGATCTCAACAGACACTGCCTTGGTGCGTGCGTGCAGCGCTTTGTCACGCACACGCTCCATGGCTGTCGTGAAATGGTCAATATCGTCCAGTAGAGAAGGCTTGCCGCTCTCGCCCGGGATTTTCAATGAGAGCCGGATAGGCCTCGGCGTACCTTCAAGGTTGGCTTTGACACATCCGGAGAAGTCCTCCCACAGGATGTCTGTCTCAACATAAAACTCATGCCGTCCGTTGTCGGTGAGAACACACACCAGGATGCGGAATACTGGTAAATCACAGTGAGTTATACATCAGTTCTACATTGGTACAAGTGAGTCTCACCTCCAGGCCATGGCTCTTTGTTCGGGCATGCTCTAACTGGAGCCTTAGGGGCTGCCGGCGGCACTGCAAAGGTCGGGGGATATGCACCGGCGTGTGGTGGCACTGCGTATGGGTGCTTGGCAGGCGGACCTGGAGGGTAGTACCCCATAGGAGGAGGCGGATAGTACGGTGGCCTGGGCAGTGCAGGGTGATGAAATACATGGCTGGGTGGTGGACCAGCCGCAGCTCCGGGGCCCCATGGGTAATACGGCAGATGGCCATATGGCACCACCATATGTGGTGCGTACGGATTCCCAGCTGGTGTCTGATTGGCGTGCAGGTACAGGGGTAATATGTCAGAAATTCCCAGGGTACATCCGGATGAGGTAAGCATTCCCATCTTATCCCGTATACATCCAGATGGATTTCCAAACGCAAGCTTTTATTTCCGGCTTACCCAAGCTTACCTCATGGTTTTCCTAGACTATAATAATTTACAATAATCCCTCTCAAGTCTCATCTGGATGTGGTGGCTGACCATCAGGATGATCCTGATTATCCCGATGCATCCCGATGCTCATCGGCAATTTCTGACATTAGCACTACGATAGGGTTAGGACACTGAGTGTCAGGTCCGGGAGGATGTGCGAGTCCTGGTCCTGGTGCAGGGGTAGTGGGAGGTGGTGGTGGTCCAATAGGGTGATGTGTGGGCTGTGCATGTACAGCTGTGCCAAGAGGCGGCACTGCTGCACCAATGGCAGTGTATGGAGGATAAACATCTACATCTAGAGGCAGCGGCAGAGCGAGCTGTTGACCATAGTTATGGTAGTAGTACGGTACAGCCTGAGGTTGTGGCACATGGTCGTTTGGAGGAGGATGAGGAGGATACTGATCACCCTGTACAGGGTGCACATTATTCCCAGCATCAGCCATGACTACTCGAGCAGATTACGAGCAGCGACTTGTCCAGTAGCGCAAATAGTACTCATATAGCAATATCTAGAGCCAGGCACACCTGGCGGTAAACTCGGCAGCACCACAGGGCACCACCTCGTAACTACGTAAAAACTGACAATACTCGTATATTTGTCATGTCCCTGTGTCAAATCCTGTTTGTCATGAGTTTGTGGCTCTCAGTTGTAGACACTAATCAACTCCCTATGTTGAAGTGCGAACACGCCTATCGATCTGATAACAGCTGTCATCAGAAAAAATATACTAATATCGGGTGGCCTCTCGAGTGATGAGTGCAATCTCGAGCATGGCTTGCCTGATAGACAACATCAGGAAACCAAGATATCTCTTTGGTCTCTTTGAGGTACCTGAAAGAGCTGATGGAGCGATGGATTTCCGCGCTCCATAGCGACCGAAGGTTCTCATGATGATACCGCAAAGAGAACAGTGTCTCCTCAAAGAGATGACAATCTCTTTATGCTCACAAGAGGAGCCATGTTCTCATAAATGAGAGATCATATTATTGCGTAGTAACAGCACAATTCAAGAAACAAGATTTGTAATGTCATAGAATACAACTATAACTTGAAGTACATGATGTCAACCTTTTAAACGATCAGGCTAAGTATACTACTACGGCTCAGGTTCTGAAGACTGATTCTGTATCCGTCGAGCTATCCTGGGACCCGTCAAGACAACCTGGTAGGATCATTCATGTTAGTGCCGGTTGATTTCTGCACACGTGAAGGTGATCTCCTCAGTGACCTTCTTGTGCTGGTCTACTTGGGCTCCTGCATACACGCTGACAAACCACCATTCGCAGGTGAGTTAGACTGACTCAAACTCGTACCGAACATACTAGAGATGAACACAACATACCGCGGTGAGCACAAGAGCAATGGTGAGATTGGAGATGCACGCTAGCGTGTCCGATGAGCTAGAGCGCCCGGTAGGAGATGTGATCTCCTCAAGGAGACACCGTCTCTTTCAGTGTAAGAAATGAGTCCGAGGCCTTGTCGTATCCATCGGAGTTTTGTCTCCGCTGGGAGAAACAGCAGTTTTCTGATGAAGTCCCTTCTTGCGAGCCGTAAATAGAGTTGTCCTCATATGGTAACTCAGACACTCATAGTAGGAAACTCGTTCATGTTGGAGCAAGTGAGCGAGGGGCAGGGGCACGAGCGGGGAAGGGGAGACGAGGGTGTTTGTGCCATGCAAACGTGTGAAGAAGATACATGTGGGAAACGAACTATTTAAGTAATAGTACGGGCTGACTAAGCATAAACGGAAATAATTTGTACCATGTGGAGACGGGACGGGTCTTTGATCGTACTCAGACCTTGTGTTTCAAGAATTGACACTATTATATAGAATACGCTAGAACTCCTCCTGAACATTCTATGACATCATATGACATCATACGTATATCACATGCATTCTGCTACTGTAGAGGTATATAAACCCCCCTGTCTTGTAGGAAGAATGCAAGGTTGTCTACACAAACTTCTAGTGAGCCTTAAAGCATCACTGCACAGGTACAAGCCTTACAGTGTGTTTTACTGCGTGGAACAAGCTCTGCTTGTCATCACCTGTAGTCACCACTCTTGTTAACAGAATACACACCTGTGCCTGTGCAAAAAGTGCGAAATGTTGTCCATGACCTGCAGCACATTGTTATGTTAACAGAGGTGGGGCAAGGCTTGACAGAGCTGAAGCTATGTACATGTTACAATGCCTTGAACACTGTCTACAGAGTGTCACAGTCACAGTGCGCACTCTGTTATCACTGTCCATGTGCACTCTGTACTGACTGTCCATGACCTAGTACTTATACAGATAGTGGGCACTCTGTACTAATTGTCCATGGCCTAGTATACAGACAGTGCACACTCTGTATCAACTGTGTAAGGCCTCATATACAGATAGTGCACACTCTGTTGTCACTGTGCAGGGCCTTGAATACAGATGGTGTGAACTCTGTAATAACTGTCTAGGACTATTATAACGAATGACCGATGTTTTTGATTGATCCCTAGGGTATTAGTAATAGGCTGAAGATCTGATCATGATATGATCTCCTTGTTATCTATTTATATAACAGCTTCTTATCTATGCTGATAGCTTGACTATCTAATCTACTGCCCTGGGATCAATACCACACCACTGGGCGCTTATTTGACACCTTTTCCCGCACCTTATTACCTCAATTAGGCAGGTAGGTGGCTGGGCTACCCTAAGGGGGCCCACTTCCTCACCCCATACCTCCCTCATTTCTTGATGAATTCCTTTCATCCAAGTTATGGTATACTTATATACTGAATGGCTACTACCCTGCACAATCTGTGGGTACCTCCCCCTCCATTCAGTGCACTGCAATAGGTAGAAATGGTCGCTTTATTTGGGTGATAAATGCTGAATAGCTCGGTAACCGGTGGGTGCACCATCATGTACAAGGTACTGTTGGAAGGGGCTTTATTGTGGCTTTCCAACAAGCCCTCATGGATGCAGATCCTTCAACGGGAACCCTGGATATGCACTGGTGCTCCTTCTACCCTACCCCCAAATTGTCTGGGGTATACCTCCACCAATTCCTAATCAATCAATGCGATTATTTTTGCGTTTTATGTGTCTACTATACTACCCCTCAGCCCAGTAGTGTGCCTGGTGATGCACCCCATTAATGCAGATACAATAGGCAATCAGTATGCAGGTTACCGCCCTGATAGTGCATCCAATACTTCACCGATTGGGGTGAGTAGGGCACCGTCAGGAAGCCGGGCCATACAGCTTTCCACCGGTACCCTACTCATTGTCATACACACAGCGGTCATGGAGATACACACACCCTCTCCTCCTCCCCTTACCCCAGTATTGTTTGCAGTAGATCTGCTTACCACATGCATGTATCACCTTCAAATTTTGTGAGTATGGTCATCTATTCTGTAATCTACTATGGTCCAGCTGCCGCCCTTATCAGACACAATTTACCCTGCCCATTAGCTTATCAGTGTTTCCTTTGATCACCCTAATCTCGCAGGTTTGGGAGACCTATTCCACAGATCTACTACCAATATGAGTAGTCCCTATATGTGTGAACAAGGTGCAAAAAACAGAATGTCATTATGTGGAGAATTGGTGAAGTAACTGTCTGAACAGCGAAATGCACACTGTTTGACACTAAAGCTGCACAGTGTCTGAACACACTGCTTGCCACTGTAGCTACAAAACCACCTCCTACAGCTAATTCCGGTGTCCCATGACCAATTCTTCATGGATTCCTATGGTTCTTTCTGCAGCATGAAGCTATATCTCTCTCCTTTCTTATCTGACATTGTGTGCGACTATTAGAGGTGATAGGATAGCACAATGCACTGAATAGTGGTAACAACTGATAAGAAAACTTAGTATCAGCAAGATCACCGATAAGGGTAGCTATGCATGATCTGGACTAGGCTACGTAATAGGAGGCTACCGAAGAAAGAATGATGAGATTTGGTAATTGGTAGAGCAAGATATGGGGTAAATAGTGCTAAGGTGTGGTACGAGGATGGCATGTGTGTATCTCAATGACCACTGTGTGTATGGGGATGAGTAGGGTACCGTTAGAAAGCCGTATGCTGTAGCTTTCCGACAGTGCCTTACACACCCCAATCGGTGAGGTATTGAATGTACCGTCAGGGGGGTAACCTGCATACTGATTACCCATTGTATCTGGATCAATGGGGTGCATGGCCAGGCACACTATGGGTATGAGGGTTAGTATAGTAGGCACATGGAACACAAAAAGGATCACATTGATTGGTCAGGAATTGAAGGAGGTATACCCCAGACAATTTGGAGGTAGGATAGGAGGAGCACTGGTGCATATCCAGGGTTCCCGTGGACGGATTACTGTGTATGAGGGCTCTTTGGAAAGCCACAGTAAAGCCCTTTCTAATGGCACTTTGTGCATGATGGTGCACCCACTGGTTATCGAGCTATTCAGCATTTATCACCCAAATAAAGCGACCATTTCTACCTATTGCAGTGCACTGAATGGAGGGGGAGGTACCCACAGATTGTGCAGGGTAGTAGCCATTCAGTATATAAGTATACCATAACTTGGATGAAAGGAATTCATCAAGAAATGAGGGAGGTATGGGGTGAGGAAGTGGGCCCCCTTAGGGTAGCCCAGCCACCTACCTGCCTAATTGAGGTAATAAGGTGCGGGAAAAGGTGTCAAATAAGCGCCCAGTGGTGTGGTATTGATCCCA
The DNA here is from genome assembly GCA_033807695.1 of Daedaleopsis sinensis. Lineage (NCBI taxonomy): Eukaryota > Fungi > Basidiomycota > Agaricomycetes > Polyporales > Polyporaceae > Daedaleopsis > Daedaleopsis sinensis. The sequence goes on from CM066301.1 coordinate 1,609,106, forward strand.
GGGCAGTAGATTAGATGGTCAAGCTATCAGCATAGATAAGAAGCTGTTATCTAAATAGATAACAAGGAGATCATATCATGATCAGATCTTCAGCCTATTACTAATACCCTAGGGATCAATCAAAAACATCGGTCATCCGTTATAATAGTCCTAGACAGTTATTACAGAGTTCGCACCATCTGTATTCAAGGCCCTGCACAGTGACAACAGAGTGTGCACTATCTGTATACGAGGCCTTACACAGTTGATACAGAGTGCGCACTGTCTGTATACTAGGCCATGGGCAGTTAGTACAGAGTGCACATCATCTGTATTTAATGCCTTGCACAGTGACAACAGAGTGCGCACTGTCTGTATTCAAAGCCTTACACAGTTAGTACAGAGTGCGCACTACCTGTATTCAAGGCCTTACACAGTGTCAACAGAGTGTGCACTATCTGTACACTAGGTCATGGACAGTCAGTACAGAGTGCACATTGTCTGTTATATTGGGCCATGGACAGTGACAACAGAGTACACACTGTGACTGTGACACTCTGTAAACAGTGTCCTAGACATTGTTATATGTACATAGCTCCAGCTCTGTCAAGCCTTGCCCCACCTTTGTAAACATAACAACGTGCTGCAGGTCATAGACAACATTTCGCACTTTATGCACAGGCACAGGTCTGTATTCTGTTCACAAGAGTGGTGACTACAGGTGTTGTCATAGGCCCTCAGCACGTCTTTCGAGACCTCAAGAGATGCTGTGGCTGTCCATCGAGACCTTGATAGATGCGTCGGTAACGCACCAAGAGATTGTAAGATGTACGTAGTACTAGTGTTGATTGCAAAGCACACATTTGTATTGGGAATAGTGGGGACAATTTGCATATTTACGTAGCAACTAGACACGGGCAGAATTACTAACAAACATCTTAACCACTATGTGCCCCGTTCACTGAACCACTTCCATCCTTCTCAGCACTCTCATCTTCGCTTTCGGGAAGACCACTTTGGGCCTTGAGGCGCACAGTCGCAGCATCCATGGTAGCTGTTGATGCTTGGGTAATGTCTGTTTGTACTGCAATGCCGCTGCCCTGAAGGACTACTGGAGGATAGTAGTTAGTGTGAGGTCATCAACACTCGAGGGGGGGGGTGGTACTCACCATGCGCAATTGTAGAGCTGGGTGTGGATATTTAGCCATGCTAAGGGATTCTTCGCACCATACTTCTTCAGGTCCTTGAGGAAGCCAATGTAGTGTGTGTGTCTTGCTCTGGGTTTTGTCCAACTCTTGCTTGATCAGATGACTACTCTCTTATTCGCTGATGTGAGCTTGAATCTGTATGAGATTGTATGACAATGTCGTTAGCATGACTCGCATGGAAGCAGCATAAGATGGAATAGATCACATGGACCACTGTGAGGAGGAACACAGTAGCCGGTTCTGGCATTGGGTCAAAGTACTTGCAGAAAGTGAAGCTGACACTTAAATTCACGTTCACAAAGAACACAACTTGTGTGGCCTTCATGACAAACTTGTGCTCGGCAAGGTCCAGAGATTTGTGCCTTCTATGAGGTTGAACTTCTGGGTATGTGAGAACATGATAAAACAACTGGTCAGCATCACTGCAGGTTGCAAGGGCACGAGCTATAAACAGATGATCACCTTATGATGAAATGTGCCATCCTCGAGAAGGGCCTTCGCTGTACTAGCATTGTGTCGCTCTGTAGTCTTCTTAGTGTCCTCACAGAACTTGTATGCAGTAGCAGTCAGAGAGCGAAGCTCATCTGAGACATCACCATGGAGTGCCAGGATATTCAAGTTTGAGTTTGTCAGTCATGCAAGCAGTACTTAACCAGACAGCGACAGCCACTCAGATGTACCACACGGATCATCCGGTCTGATAGCCACCAGATGACTGGATCTTTGTGGGCATCACAGGCATTCTTCCATGCACAACATATGAGCTCACGCTGTTTGGTTGCGAAGGGCCACATGTCAACGGTGTAGATCAGGCAATAGAAGATCTTGAAGGCATCGAAGAGGAGTTCTTTAACATCATCTGTGTAGTCAGTCACATTGGGGTGGCTAGTTGCAGCAGGCAGCTGACTGCCACGGAAGGGTGCTGGCCGCATCTGCTCCAGGCCTGTAGTGACCGGTGTTGGGCCTCCTCTTGGCCCAAGCATGCAGAGCTTCATTACATCCCCGACATTACCCCGGTACATCGCTGACACTATCACTGACAGCAGCCTGATAACCTCACTTAACACACCTTCCCCTTCCCTTCTTCACCGCCATTATCCCTATCTCTCCTTCCTATGCACACCTCCAAGGAGTCTACCAAAAGCACATTCCCAACACTCCTCCTCCACTGACGCTGCCCCGAGATTTAGCAGGCAACAGTAGAATCACTGACATTGGTACCCACCAGACAGATTTGGTGGTCTGCAGATGGCTGAGGGTTGTTCAGCAGGCTGCAGGACACATCCACTATGGGTCTAGAGCTATAGGCATTCTGGGTCTTGGCACCATATTTTCAGCTGCATCATGTGTTCGACGATAGGCCGATGCATCGAAGATCAGCAGATTAGTTGGCGGTCTGTATGTATGGCATGAGAGGTCAATTGCGTGGGGACTACAAACGTAAGCTACTTGGTATAAATAAGTAGACTAATTAGGGGTAAACATTAAAATACGGACTGTATAAGTAGTAAGTATGACTAAGCTGTGGTGGGCGCCTGGGCCGGTCCAGTATGAGCTTGACTAACTATGCTAATCGGGAAACCGATATCCAACACCATAGTGTTCAGTTCTCAGTGATGCTGGCAAGATCCAGGCTCCTTGCCAATGCCTTTTCCGTCACCGACATTGTGTTTCCGCTAGCCGACATTGTGTTTCTACCCCCCTGACATCATGTTTCTGTTTGCTGACGCTGCGCGCTTATCAGCGCTCTTCATAGCTTTGACACTTTACTGCACATACTGCTGTCTCTTCCCCGACACAGACGAGGACAGTTGTGTGGTTGTCTGGCACTTGGATTGGCAAGTTAATGTCCCAAACCCACACTGACTCATCAGCTACCCAGAACATCAATTGCAGCCCGACAAGGACAGCGTGCTGCACTGGGGCGAGTTTGCCGTCTGCAGGAATTATGATATTGTGCTCTGTGGGCAGGACTCTGTCCTGTGTGAGTGTGGCCACACAGTGAATACATGTCAACCCATAAGCAGAAGCCATACTCTCTCACCTTTGTCCAGACGAGCATTGCACCTTTGCTTTCCACTTCGGCCACCAGCACCTTCTTCTGCATCATACATTAGCTTTTCTCAGTCTCATGATTGCAGACCATATACCTGGGGACCTTGTCAATGAGTGACACCGGTGTCACCAGACGTGAGCTTCGTGCGAAGGGCCTTGGCCGCTGCATCCTGTTTGCGTGCGCGCACCTGTGGTCACCACTTATTTATATATGTACAGCCCAGTGGCCCATAGATTATTGTTACCTTGGCCCAGCCTATGTAGCAACCCCAGAGGCCCAGGACCCAATTACAAGGTACAATTTATAAAAGCATTATGTTGTGGATGAGCCCACAGGGAGCAATATAAAATGCAAAAGCTATTGTCATAAGTCCCCCATGGCGCATTTCTAAAGTGATGTAAAATGTCCCTAAGGGTGTGTTTACAACATACCCCAAGTGTTGTAAATGGTCCCCTATGGCACATTTTTAAACAGATAGAAGGTTGTAATACATCCCTGAGACCCTGTTAACAACCCACCCCTAGTGTTGTAAATGGTCCCCTGTGGTGCATTTTTAAACTGTTGGAGGGTTGTAATACATCTCTAAGACCTTGTTAACAACTCACCCCCTGTGTTGTATATGAGCCTCATGGCACATTTTTAAACAGATAGAGAGTTGTAATACATCCCTGGGACCCTGTTAGCAACTAGTGGTGGTATACTTGTACATTAAATGGCTACTACCCTGTGCAATGTGTGGGTAAAACCCTGTCTATTCAGTGCACTGCAATAGGTAGAAATGGTCGCTTCATTAGGGTATTAAGTGCTGAATAGCTTTGGAACCGGTGGGTGCATCATCATGAACAGATGACCATTGGAAAGTGTGGCTTTCCAACGAACCCTCATACATGCAAATCTGTCCATGGGAACCGTAGATATGCACTGGTGCTCCTCCTACCCTACCGCCAAATTGTCCGGGGTATACCTCCATCAATTCTTTTTGAAACAATGTGATCCCTTTCGCATTCAGAGGGTCTACTATACTAACCCTCAGATCAGTAGTGTGTCTAGCTATACATCCCATTGATCTGGATACAATGGGCAATCAGTGTGCAGGTTACCCTTCTGATAGTGCACCTAATACTCCACCGATTGGGGTGTGTAGGGTACTGTTGGAAAGCCACAAACTACAGCTTTCTAATGGTACCATTCCCATCCTCATACCCTCTTCTTGCTGGCTGTCTCTGCCCCTCTGTGTTGTCCCCTCACTCCGCCAGCGACCTACAGCCACGGTTACGCTGAGGTGACTTCCCTGACACCTCCTCGTCAGATCTGCTCTGCATTTGCGAGCCCTACTTCAGTACACTCTCACAGCCACGTCTCCTCCTCCGCTTGCATGACGATGACTGACTCTGCGTGCATGCGCCTACCCACCTTCAACTTGAATATCAATGTGAATGTCCATCACCACCACAGCTCGACCTCGCGCAGTTCAGATGCCTCTTCAACATTTTCGCGCAACAGCCGCACCATGTCTGAGTACTCCATCAGGCTTGTTCATAGCCCTATGCTGGATGGGCCCACCACTCTGCACCATAGCGTCAACCAGGAGTTTAGGGGGGCACCTGCCATCACCCAGCAGCAAAACTCGCTTTCTTTCCCTCCTCCTCCTGGTATTCCCACTCCGGTTTGTCCGGGCTACGCTCCCGCGATCTGGGTCCATGCCCCCACCCCAATCCCTCCCATCCGGATCCCCTCAGTCACTCCAATTCTGATTCTGGTTCCTGCCGTCCCCTCCCCTCAGTCACTCCAATTCTGATTCTGGTTCCTGCCGTCCCCGTCACTGCCGCCGCCACCACTCCCGTCGACCCCACCATCCACATCGCAAACAACGAGCACATTGAGCCCTTCGACTGCGCGCATTACGACAAGTGGTACGCTATAGTTGCTGGCACTCACATTGGTGTGTTCAAGTGATGGTAAGTACACCTTTTCGACATTAAGCCATAGTACTGTCATCAACCACTACTAGGGAGGAAGCATCTCGGTATGTGATTGGTGTTCCGCACTCCCGATACAAGGGACACCGCACATACACTGGTGCTGTCAACTACTACAACATCGAGAAGGCTGTGGGCCGCATTGAGGTGCTTGATCTTTGATGCACTGAACATGTAGAGATGGTGAACCGTCAGCTCGTTTTCTTGTACTAGTTCCTGTGTGCTGTGCTCGTGTGCTGTGTCTGCTAGAATGTCACTTGTTGTTTTGTTGTTGCATCAATGTACTCATGCCACTATTGAATCAAATTGAAGTGTTATGCGTACTGATGCGAGAGCCCGCCATAATGAGGACCTGTTCACTCCACGCTAAATTTTCCTCAGATAGAGTGAAGACCAATTCAAGTAACTACGTTCGATAGCACCTCCGAGTCAGGCTGTGATACATGTGTACTCAGCCATTAGTGATAATATTGATGCAATTCACCAGTGACTCAAATTGTGCACAGACATATTCACATTCCTACAATGAGCAGCGAACAAGACTAGCCGGTACTAATGGGAGTGTGACCAGTATGCAGATGGGGGTGCAGGTACATACATGTCGCGTACTAGTGTGGTGGACTAGACTGGTACCGGAGTTCATGCGAAACTTGTAGGCGAGGTAGAAATATGATCGGTAACCGGAACTCACATTATCCTACTCTAATAATACGTTAAAACATAACTGCATAGGGCACAGTAGACTTGGAGTGATAGTAGATCGAAGAGTATGTATACATTAACTACAAGTCAACAGAACAGTGGCCAATCAACAGTGTGCAAGTACTGTGAAGCCGCATGTCTAGCATTGTATGTACTGAAGCTGTTTCTAATGAGTGTGGTAAGGTAAGGTGAGTTAGTCTATGCTGCATGTAGGTATCACGGTGCAATGAACTAGGAGATCATCGTGACTCGGAGTGTTCTGTACTACAGGAGACCATAACTTGTAGGGAAAGTTGATTGCAGGCCATGTTATAGAACTCGAACAGGAGGAAGACAGTGTACGTACAATTGCAATACAAAGTGTTAATAGAGCCATAATACAAGTGGGTAGTACAGAGATGATAACAAAGTTCGTAATAACACAGCTTCGAACACGGTAGTATGGACGCCGTACAAAGTGTTTGTACACAGTTGTACAGGCTCAATACAGACCTTTTGTAGACCCATAATAATGACAGTTGTACGGGCACAATACACTTCAAGTTCTACAGCCCCATAATAAAGCTAATCCAAACTCTTATTGTGCGCGATTGCTAGTAAACATTCCCACATTGTGCATGCTGCGGTCTCCTCCCATGTTGTGCTTGCTCTGACCACCACCCACACTATCCATCCTCTCCCCAACGACACAGACTATGGCTTCCAAAAATGTGCTCAAATCATCCAGAAAGTATCCTGCTATCAAAGCAGTCTCCACACCCTTCGCCAGGGCCCTCCCCGTTCCACCAACCCTACAACAGACTCTGCTTCTGGTCCAGGGGATGCATCAACTAGCGCGCCCCATCACCCTGCCCCCTCATCCATCCGAGTGTTCTCGACGCACATCACCAATAACGGGAATATCAAGAGAAGGCAATTTACCACGACGACCATGCAGATCGACTCCAATATGGGTGTCCTATTTTCCTAGAATACAGTACAGGAGCACTCTCCAACAAGCCCATGATCATGGTACTTCATCCAGTAGTTGGGGAGATATACTTTCCCTATCCTATGAGGAGGAGGGGTCAGTGTATCTCCATCGAATATGGTTAGAATTCTTTCGAGTTTCTTCGAGTATAATCTACATATGTACTCGATGTAGGGTGCCTATGGTTCCTGGCCATAAAATATCAAGAGCTATATATAGGAGGGAACTAATACTTCAGCCACAGAGGTGTTCCATCCTGAATAGAATGTGCAATTATTGATGCACACTGATAGTGACTACACTGCTGGAAGGCCACAGCATGTACCTTCCTAATGGTATAATGGTATAGATATCATGGCAATTGATCCACAGAATCATCCAGTATCACCACCCTCTCCTCCTGCGTGAGCCTTAACTTTGATATAAGTGGGAGAACCGCTGCGGTCACATGAATTCTCCCATCAAGCCAACATTGAGAAGAGTTGTGGGAGAGGAAGGAGAGCTAAATGGTGGATACAGTGGAAGTGTCGCTGACCACATTGTCAAACGAGTTATTGTCGCCTTCTTTGTCATGCAAGAGGGTAGCAGAGCTGGACATGCCAGCCTCTAGAAAGGACAAATTGCCCTCCAGAGTATGGAGACAGGTAGAACAGTCAGACTCCTGCAACACCTGAGAAGTGTTTACTGAGGGCAGTAGTGCATTGTGATGGGCGAGATGGGAGGGCGATGAAAGGTGGTTAGGAAATTGCCACCTCATTCGAAAAACTCTACTGTGAAAGAGTGAGAAAAGTCACTGCTAGGAGCAGCAGAAGCACCTACGCTCAACAGATGTGTTTGTTAGCATCTCGACGACCCATGACCAACGGCCGACCATGTTGCGCCCCAACATTCTGCGCACAAACATCTCATCAGCAGGAGGTGCCAAATCAGCTAGACACAATGCACATTGCTCCATGTCCATGTACTCTGTGTATACAAACTGCCACCCGCAAAAGTTCTTCGAGCGAGACACCAGTATATACTGATGGCGCAGCTGCTGGATTGCGACTTTGGACACGAAGACTTCAAGGTCCTTGAGTACAACAAGTATGGTGGTGTCATTGAGGCTGATCTGCTCCAGAGATGGAGCTGAGAGCTAGGTATAAAGATGTAGTGCGCTCAACGGAGATTGTTGTCCGCATCTTACCATTGCTTGGCAAAGTTCGTCGAGCATAATGTCTGCTTCATTCTCCCGAACGGGTGCTCTCTGCGTGACTGCACAATATTGGTTTACGAGCCGCCAGAACATATCTGCAGAGTTTGACGTTGTGTCGGACATTCTGAACAGACAGAGGGGAGCAAAAGCAATGGTTGTTGTTGAACGTTGTGTTGAAGTTATGAAGAATGAGCTGTGGTAAGGTGAAGAGTTATGACAGAGAAGAGATTCCCACAGCAGGCACTTCTGCAGCTTCACACAGATTCCAAATATAGATCCAGTGGGCACCTACAGAGAGGGCATGTTTGAAACATCTGATGAATGTCTATTCCGCGCACAGAGATATTGATGATGTGTCGAATTGTGGCCTCAGTGAGGAGCAATGTCGAGAATGCAGTCTCATTCTGGCTCCACACACACCGACGGCTCGCCTATTCCATTGGTACCATAGCAGAGAGATTAATTGAACTTCTATCATGCATACTGCTACGAATTGTTGCCTCCTCGCACGTTAAAACACTTGGCTAATACTGTTTCCCCTCCTCCTGACTGTTGCATCCGATATTCTCCCTTTGTCGCCCCCTGATCCTCTGCATGTCTCATTCAGGGTGTCGCCAGCAACCACTTTGGTGACGATGTCGGCAGCGAGGGCGGCGACCTCAGTGGGTAAGGCGAAGTCGGCTGCCACTTTGGTGATGGACCAGGAGTAAATGAGTCTTCTGGGGACACAAAGGGAGAGCCGTTGTCTGGAAGATCAGGAGAAACACAAAAGGAGTCGGGATAAACGTTGGGGAAGGAGGGTCCCAGTGGTGAACGAGCCACGGGTGGATTGACTGCTTCGTACACTTGTGCAGCAGAGATAGGATACTCTCCTGAGGGAGCACAAGCAGCAGGAGTGCGACAAGGGAAGTCGATGAAGCTGCTGTAAGAGCGGTAGTGCGCGACTGTGGTTATGTGGAAGTCAGCCTTGTGTTACATGGACCCTTACCCTTATCCTGTGCTAAGTGCAGTTGATTGGCAGCAACATTCCGAGTGTCCTTGAGGGGTCGGGGTCGAACTGCATTGCGGTTATCCACACAAATGTGTGATTGTTTGTTGTAAGACTGATTGAGTGCTTCCCGAATGGCATCCGTGAGATTGGCCACCACACCCTCCTAAGCTTCGACATTTTGCCTGCGAGAATGCAGTGTATACTCTCTGACGAGGTTTTGGAGTGCATACGAGGACACGGACTCTTGTAGGTTGTCATAGGCCTCGCGAATGTTCTGGTTGTAGTGATTGCGACCAGTGGACCGCAGAATTGAGACCTGTTAAGAGTAAGAAAACGATCCAAGGGCAAACAGCCAGGCTGACCATGTGTTCGAGGATTTTCTCCACTCATTGATCTGTGTTCTGTTTCTCTTGGGGCTGTCCATATCCATGGGCCCAGTATATATAGTCATATATGGGGTATGTGACCAAAATGAACACAGGTGAGTCCATGAGTGTAGAAGAAGAGTTAACTGGACCAGGTGCGCAGACTGGACCGGGTGGGACTTTATATCTATGATGCATCAGCGCCTCCTCAGGGAAGCAACCCAGACTAGGCGATGAGCCAGCACCAGCAGCAACAAGGTCAGATTCGGTAATGGAATAATTGCAATGAGTAGTAGCGTAGCCTATTACCAAAGCCCTCCCATTCACACTGTTGGCATCAGAAGTATATAATTTGTCTCCATGGGTGTTGCATTATCATTACAGGTCCTCGATGCATTGAAGTTCCCCACAAACAATCACATTTCACATTCAGTAGGCCTCTCAGGCAGTTCATAATGCTTCCTAAGTTTGCTCATGCAAAGTGATCAGCCAAATACGATATCGCTTGCCGGGGGTAATAATACAGCAGGTAATACAGTACACTAGTAGTTGTCGACCACACTCTTGAACAATACAAACACGTCCAAAGCGAGCTATCATGATTTCCGTCAAAGACTGGCAGGTAGCACAAGCTAAAGTAGCCACCAGCGCTTTTTGTGCAAGGAGCCTCAATTAACGACTGCATTAGGGTCTATGGACAGGGCGGGGACTGGCCTCTAGCTTGACACCAGAGGGTCCCGCAGCTGGAGCAGCATTCTTTGGGTAGTATAGAGGTCAATAATACTACCTGCACCGAGGACGGTTGCTGAGGTGACCTTATTGAAAATGTAATGTACCTGTTGCCTGGCACGTAGACCCTGAATGAGTGCCGCCCAATCCCTCTCTGGCTCAGCGGGGAGTGATGTTCCGTGCTCAGCCAGCTGAACTGCACCGTAGTTGTCCTCAGTAAAATCTTGCTCCTTGATGGACTGGATGTGTATCTGTGTCGGAAAGATAAACCCGTCAGCGGGAGACATCAGGACGTGTGAGCTGAGCTGGTTAAGCGGAGATGCAAACCTTCTGCCTGTCGCCTGCACGGCGCATGAGTAGTTCAACAAGGTATTGAATGAGTGTGGCGCCCTTGGCTGTATTCCCTGCACCCAAATTCTTGCCCTTCTTGATCGACTTCGTCACTCATTCACGGCTCCTGAGTCAACAGAGTACTTCAGACGACTGAGGCAAGACGCACATTGAACACTGTGCTTAGACTGTGTCTTTATGAGCAGCGGCTTCTCGTCCTGCGGTGCAGCCTCAAGAGCTTGTACAATGACCTGTTAAATATCATTTAACGAGTCAGAGCAAGGACACCAAAGCATGCGCCAACACACGACCTATGCATAGATCTGTGTATAAGTTGGTCTGGGGGCCAGGACATCTTTCCACAATGTTTCTATCACATTGCTTAGTGCAGTTTACGCAGAGTATTTGAAAGCAGGCACACCCCACGTCGTTCTCGCCCCACCAGACTCCAGCTCCAGCAGCTCGAGAACCTCGTCCATCACTCTTACATGCGCCGTCGCAAATGACAACATCCTAGCCGAACTTGTCCATGATTGTGTCCATCGTGAGTTTCACGAAGTGCGAGGACATCGATAGCACATTGATAGTGCTCGAGTTTGCATCTTTTTTTTTTTGGAATCCTAGTTTTATATCCGCTTCAGGGCATGGCCCTATGTCAGATAGTACATGCGCTGAGGTAATCGTAACGGGTGTTCGAAAGCTATCATAGAACCAGTCATCGGTGAGGGTAAGCTGAAGATTTGTAATCGTACAGTCGGTGATATCCCAGGGGCGCGTGATCTCCTTCCTAAACCGTTCTGACGGTCCCCTCGTGTGCCAGGCCCGGACTTACTTGCGCCGGACCCCCCAAAGCCAAGCCCACTGCCACGGTTACACCTGCTCCTCGGTCCGGTTGTGCGGCAGGACACCGCCACAGGATCCCATCCCCGCAGCGGCTGAGGCGGCCGGGCTACGCCGGTGGTCGTCATGTGGTCGCTTGTGACACGTCTGCATGGCGGGGCAAAGGCCCGGTCTGCGTTGCCGATACCCTGGTAGACCCGACACGCGAGGTTCCACGTGACATACTGGGTTCTGGTAGATCCCGACAGCCCTTCCAGGCCGTGCTGTAGTCGGGGCGGCAGAAAGTTGGGCGCCAAGCGACGCCCAAAAGCGGGGGACAAGGGGGTTCGAACTCACGACATTGCGAGAGTCCGAACCCGCCACAAGCGTCTGGGCTACCACTACACCAGCTGCCCCCCTGAGTTTGCATCACATGCTTCTCCCACTCTAGAAGACAGCGATTCAACATGCTTCGAGTAGGGGTTTGATTGTCGCTCAGTACGGGGACAAGGACGCACATTGGTCCTTTAATATATAAGATAGATTAGGGGCGGGAGTTAGGTTTGCAGTGACATCACTCTAACTTAAAAGTGACAGATATGGTACCCAATGCTTGAGCACCGAGACAAGACATCTGGCAACCCAACAGCCCGATCTCCCACCTCTTTATCCAGTCTAGTCAGCATTAAATGGAGCTGTCGTGCTGTATGGCTTAATTCACCTGGAAGGACATGGAATCAATGCGGTAATGGAGGTTTCAAGCTACTGTTACAATTGATGAATTTATGAATCAATTGTTCTTTATGTTGACGATTTGGCCTAAGCGCTGTAACGGACATTGACCCCCGTGGGAATAAGTTTCAAACTCAGCTTACTAATTTGTAATGATGATGTAATCCATGGTAAGAAACTTTCTCACCCTCCAGCCCCTAGCCTAGGGTTAGGGTGCACAGCTTTAGGGTTGGACAGACACTCACCTACAGTGACCCTACTCTACTCATAAACAGAGTCTATACACCTGTTAATGATGTATTTGCCTTACAAAGTATATTATACAGATTTCATTGTATGCCCATCTTAGTTGAAGATTCAATCAGTGTATTTATATCATAACATAGTGCAAGTATGTGGATGGATTGCATATCGACACTATGGATGACAGCGCTTATTGTCCATTTCACATAAGTATGGCATGGCTTGATTGGCTATATTTGTGCAGATTAAACTGCTGTACAAGCAGACAAAGTCTGCATACTTGCAAACAATGTTTATGTACTGTGAAATGTCTGTCTATATGCTGTAGCAGCCCTACCATTTCATGGTAGCCATATAGAACATATAAAGTAGATTATATCCTGTAATTGTACCAGAGAACTGGCTATTGCTGTTAGACAGTTGCTTTATGGCAGATATGGACTCTACAGTGAGATAGAGGTGAATTTTCTGAACAGAATGGTATATAATATGTGCTATATCTATAGAGGCTAAGGCTGGGCAGGGAGGTGCGCGTAAAATGGTATTTAGGCGCCCGTTACGTAAGAGGCTTACATAAACTGCCTCAAACTCCCAAAGGACATCAAGACCAGAAAAAGTATGATGTCATCTGACCCTTTTGAGTGCTTACATAACGGGCGCCTAACATGGCAAGTAAGCCTTATATTCCTGGACGATGTCGATAGACGTCATACAAGAGGGGGGCAAAATTTGACTTCAGTACCGGGGTAGGCCAAGTGAATTAAGGACATTTCGCTGGACCCCCCTCCCCCCCTCGTGGGAAACTACCATATATAGATGATTTGTCATATGTTTTCTGTGAAAGTCCGTTATAGATACTGTTGGCGCTGTCTTCGAAACCTTCGATTCATGCCTCTACGTATATGCACCGTCTCATACGTTCAGATATCCTCTACTACAGCTCGTCTCTTTTCTCCTGCATGCTTTCTCACTTTCCTTTTGCGTGCTCCTGCGTTCTCTCGGCATATGTTGTCGCAAAAGAAGTCCCCGGCTGGCTTCCTCTTCAAGTTGACACAGGCGTAGTGATACTGTGAGTTAAATTCAGTCCATGTCTCCTGAACAAGTAGACTAGCGTTGCTTACCCATTGCCCACAGGCTGGTCCGTCACAACGGATCATCTCTCCAGTCCCGGAATCACCGCATATGCAGTGAGGTGGCAGTGGGTCCGACAAACGGTCAACAGCCTCACCGTTATCGACCACTTCCCCAGAGTTGGTAGCCGCATTGGCTATGTCGCTCTCTGCGTCTTGCATTGGTACGTTTCTGCTAGAACTGCCCGTATCTGCAGGTGCTTTTCTGACCGGTATGCGAATGCGTAGGCCCGAGCCTGAGGGTGCGGTAGCTGTCGAAAGATGGCCCGGCGGGGATCGACTTGGAGGGCTTGGGCATGCGGGGATGGGGAGTCTTGATCCCGGCAATATCTTGCATTTGTCAGTGAGTACCTGTTCTGCGTCAGTACTCGTAATCATCAGCATGGACACTTGGACGACGGACCTGAGCATCTACTATATCCATATCCGTCTCGCACGTCCGGCGAGTCCCATCGCTAGGCCTCGAAACTCCGACTCCATGATGATTATCACCGCGGCGGCTACCAGAATCAGACTCTGAGTCGGAGTCAGAGGAGCTCTTTGAGTTGGAGCTTTTATCTGTGTCGTCGTCTGAGTCGGTGCTTGGTTTGCCGCAGTTGTTCACGATACTAGTCCCTGGTGCCAGTGAGATCGAATGAGCCTGTTGGCTCTCTAGATATGAGGTGCTATGGATTATTAGAACGATGACATTCCGCACAAATGAAGATGCCTCACCGAACTGCCATCTTACACACATGGGCCTCGGAGATCGTCTCCGCTGTTTTTGCTGCTTTCGCTGCCTTCCGCTTTCGCTTTGTCTCACGAGGCTGGGTCTCAAGCAGCTCCTTCAGAGCATCGCACTCCGCACCAGTGATGTGCCATAATGTTGCGTATCGCTCGGGATCTTCGCGGTGGGCTTGACGAAGGTGGTCTTCCATATTATACTTCCATATTGCGTTCGATCTCGTGGGACAGAGCGGGCATATAATTGGTATGTTTGTACACGGCGTCCGACCGGTCGACTTCATTGCCTTAGCTATAGAGAACTTGAATTTGAAAGGACATCGAGAACGAGCGAGGTCGATGACAGCAGAGCTGTTGGCACCTTTCCCTTTCTTCACATAGACGACGCACGACTCGCCGGTCGCTAGACAGAATCCACACGGTGTGGCGCGGCGATCGACCCGAGGATCATGTAAGATATGCGCACCAATGTGTTTGAGAAATAGGAAGCTAGATCGTTGCTCCGCAGTGAACAACAGTGATGGGCACAGGGAGCATGGACGATGCTGACTGCGTCCCATGTTTTCACCAGCCGCTCCCTCTGACTCGCAGAGAAAACAAAGCTTTCCTGTTCCGGATCCCAGGTAAGTATCCGTCACGCTCGTACTAGATCAGCTTGACCACATACCTGAATTTGACCGGTATGGGAAACCGTCAGTGCTCGGAACTTCTGCCCAAGAGGTCTCCGTCACCCCGGCTCCAAAGAGTTCACATGCCTGGGTGCGAAGCTCGACCGTTCGGAACTGGTACGTGATCTGATTGTCCGTCGAACTTCGGGTTGAATTGTTGACAAGTTCTGGGTCGATTGCCTGAATCGCCTTCCCTTCTGTCTGTAGAGATGTTGTCGAGCGAAATTTCTCGAACCGGCCTATCCACACCCAATCGGCTTCGTCGTTGTCCGCGCTCGGTGCGATGGGACGGATGCTGAGAACTTCGAAGCCCACCCGCACAGATGCAGATCGGAGATCGTCCAGAGGTATGGAACAGACACTGTGTGATCCGTTCCTGATCTCGCATATCTGAATGACAGCGAGGAAGAGAAGCCCGTCGACTCGCAGCAAGGTAAGAGCGGGATCATCAAAGCCCAGCGAGGGCGTGCCAAATGTAGGTTCTTCGTCAAGGATGATCTTCGAGCTGGTATACCGGGTGTAGCCGCACACGCGCGCGAGTCGATCTGTGGAACCCGGGGCAGATGATGTGTAGGACTCAGGAGATTCAGAGAGGAGCCGTAAGAAGGTACTTTTGTGCTGCTGCGCAGCTCCTGGTGTCTGACTGACGGGCAGCCAAGGTTCGAATAGCCTGGTCCCACTGTTACGAGTTCGGACCTCCTCTGCGCCCAGAAGGTCTTCGATATCAGGTTCGAGTGGAAGAGTAGTGTCCTCTGAGTCGGGTGTGCGCAGCGAGGTTGAGCTGTTGTCCTGAGAGGCAGGAGACGAGAGCTCCTCTTCGACGACCTCATCTATTCTCAGTCCACCGAGATACACGAGTTTGCCATCCCCGAAGGGACGTAAAACATCGCTCATGTTAGAAGATGATCCATTGTCAGGGAGGACCACATTGAACGGTGCAAGATCTTCTTCGGCAAGTTGACGGCCACGATACCAGCATGTCTGTAGAACGATGTTTTTGACGGAGACATCGCCGGTCCATGAGTGAGGATTGACATGATCGGCAGCGGACTTGATTGCATCTGCAGACCCATGTAGTTGAGGGATGGCGAGACGACGAGGACCTCGGTCCCACTCTGGGTGTTCCTGCAAGATGCGGGAGCACTGTACCGCACCATTGACACGGTTGGTTAGTTGAAGCTGGTCAACGTTCGCATCGCTGCCGATCATGGTGCGTACGAACCCGAACACCTTCTCCAGAGCATCTGTACCCAAAGATATGACCCATAACTTCCCGTCATCTGGATGCTCCACCAGGATCTTCGCCACGCAGAAGTATACGTTCTTGATCATGATCTGTGCGTCGAGGTAGAGAATGGCCGGGATGAATCCACCCTTGTCCTGCTGGTAAAGTGCGAGAAGCATATGAGCAACCGCACTGAGCTGTTCGAGCTGCTCTCGGAGACTGAGGGCGACATTGGTGTAGCACTGTAGAAGTCGAGAGTATACACATCCAAGTAGTCTCAGGGATTGGCGGACGCTGCGGTAGATAGGAGTCGCATCGTTCGGTGCTGGTGGAAGGGATGCAATCGAATTGAGGAGTCGGAATGCTAGAACGACATCTTGTGGATCATTTGGGGAGAGGAGTGTGTCGGCGGTGCTACTTTGCATGTGAAGTCCGTCGTCAGATGTCAAGTGCCGCTTGATGAGTGACCGGGTCAGAGAAGCACCATTAATCTGCACAGGCATCGACCGGAGGAGAGCGTTTCGGAAACGCTTGAGCACATGTCGCCAGTCTTTGTCGCATGTAAGGTCTTCTGATCCGACCAGCCGGTTGAAGAGAGGGAGGGGATGCAACAGGGTGTAGAGCGACGACGACGAGGCGAGCTCGAAAGACATTGTGAGGAGGCCAAGGGCCTTTCCTCTACGTGCTTCGCCATCGGATGAAATGCAGTATAAATGCTTTCCGGACGAAGCAATGTGGATGCGAATGGCGGTGACTGCATGCTGCAAGAGGAGCAGATGCGTCTCTGCATCTTCTTGCTTGCACGTTCCAGAGACGAGGAAAGGCCGAGCAGCATATTCATGGTGATTATCGGAGATCGCAGCTACAGCAATGACGGTCGCCTTTCAAAATTCAGATGTATGTATCAGTTACTGGTGCATGCTCACTATGTCAGGACTCACCTCAACCGCGGGGTGCACCTTTTGAGCACATAGAAGCTCACTGAGTACGCGAAGCTCTTGAAGAGACCGGAACTCTAGGCAGCACTGATGATCGTGTTCACGGCATACCCCGAGGATCATGTTCGTCACAGGATCCCATCGGAACCGTTCCTCGAGCTTCAGTTCATCAATCATCAAGACAAACCCAATTGCACCGCTCCAGTCTGCGTCGTCGACCGGAAGACAGCACTGCAGATTGTATAGCATCTCGTCTACTGTAGGGAACCCAGGAGACGCCTGCAAGGGGTTGCTAGAGAAGTGTCGGCGAGTTGTCGTCAATGAAGGAAGCCCAAGTGATCGAGCAGCAATGTCGGCTGCCCTCTGACCACCCAATTTCCACATGAGATAGGAGCGCTGGTAGTCGACCTCATCGTAAGATCGAGAGGCGAAAATGCGAAGGTTTGCTTCGTCTATCTTGGTGACAATCGCATGGATACCCATGCGGTTCTTACGAGCAATGGAGACGACCTTATGTACTCGTGAATGGACATCTGCGTGTGCGACTGCCATGACAAATCGTTTGTGTCCTGCGAGGGCGCGTGCACTGGTCAAATATCGCCGAGACAGGTTCAGTTTGTTGAGACGAAGCTCGTCTAACTGAGTATTCTTGCGGCGGAGCAGATCGACGGTAGAGTTGTATGGAAGGAATTGAAAGGGGGTGTTTTCGTGAATGCTACCGGTAGCAATGTGTTGCTCGATTCCCGTGACGTAGTTGTTCTTAGATAATGCAGCACATCCTCCACAGGGACCGTCATCGACAGAGCGACCCATGCAGTCGACTGAGCGCAAGATTATCGTATGGGGGCCGATAGTGACGTACCACGGCAACGGCGTCTGGACATGAAGTCCAAGAGGATATACGCCATGCGGTGATACTCCAGCGGGAACCTGTAGCAGGTAGCCGGAGCATGGTTTCACAATTGAGTCCTGCGCAGAGGAATTGCGCAGTCCTGCTCGAGATTGCGGATGAGTCGGCTGAGAGGCGAGCCTAGGGAGAGATGGTGGGTCAACAGTGAGTATCCGAGTCTGAGAATCCGGCGACGATTCAGACGCATCGGAAGAGGTGTGGACATGGCCCGGCTGGAGGCCCTCGACAACCGAAGGATTTGGTCCATCCGTTTGACAGCTTTGTCTTGTTGTTAGTGTCGCAGAATCAATTGTGAATATTTGAAAGACATACCACTGGCAGGTAAGTAAGATTGCTTCGTGAAGGCGTACGAGCTTGCCTTCGAGCAGCTCATGGGTGACACCTGGCCAGGTAACAACGGCACTGAGCCATTTCATGAGGTCCGGGAGATTGATCCGACCTTCAGTAATGCGTAGTGCGAGCTCTGAAGCAGTGATCCCATAGCCAATTGCGGCATTTAGCTGCGAGTCGACGAGGTGCCATTCGGATTCATACTCCTCGTTATCCACATACTCCGGAGCGGGACAGAAGCTCCATACGCAAGTACTTGAAGCGACACGGCACTTCAGAGAGTCTGGTAGCGACCGCACAAGGGTCTGCAAACGATCAAGTGCCGTGATCGAGGGGGAGTCGGCAGAGTCAGACAGCGAGGAGCCCTGCACCGTCGGAACGTGTGACAGAGACGGTGTGATACTATGTTGATCCATGGGGACAGAGTGTGCATCATGTATGAAGAATTCGGGGAGGTCGGAAGATGATGGTACACCGCTCAATTCAAGTCGTGCAGGCCCGGGAATTTGATGTGTGACAGCCTGAGGTTGGTGTGACAGCCAGGCGGTGAGGAGATTTCCTCGACTCCCTTGCGCCTTGATCTTTGCTCGATGCTCCTTGCTTGTCGTATGAATAACCCAGTTCGCCTCACCGCCAGTACCAATTTTAACATCTCTTTTGCAGGCATCGCAGTAGCGTGTCGCCAAAGTTGGAGCCTAGTAGTGAGTTCCCCGAGATAAGGCGTCAGCCATCGCTCATCATAATATATCGGCACAATAAAACATACCACATCTGACTGCCTCTTGTCCATATTGTGGAGACGCGAGGATCCTACCACGGGCTGATGCTGCAGGACTCGGACTCAGGCTAAGGTAACAGGGGATGTTTCGGAGACGGGCCATGCATCGTTGGAGGCCAAATTTTCGTGTGTGAACGCAGATCCATGGTGATTCACCGAGTCTAGGACACGGGGGGAACTACTAGACAGCAAAGAGGTATCTAGTATACCCTTCGGGCGAGTGTGGAAGGTGTTAGAAGTAGACCTCCCCGAAGTGAAATAAGGACCCCGTGGACCCCCCTCCCCCCCTAAGCGCTGGTCTCGGCATCCGCCGGTGCCCCCCTCTTGACGTCATAGTTTGTGTGGCATCGACATCGTCTGGGCATATAAGGCTTAATGAACCGACTAAGCGCCCATTACGTAATACTCAATACTCCAAGATGACGACCAAAATCATTATAGGTCGG
The DNA here is from genome assembly GCA_033807695.1 of Daedaleopsis sinensis. Lineage (NCBI taxonomy): Eukaryota > Fungi > Basidiomycota > Agaricomycetes > Polyporales > Polyporaceae > Daedaleopsis > Daedaleopsis sinensis. The sequence goes on from CM066301.1 coordinate 1,628,552, forward strand.
GAGTTTTCGGAAGCTTACATAAGTGTTTTACATAATGGGCGCTTAAACGCCTTTTTGAGCGCACCTCCCTGCCCAGCCTTAGCCTCTATAGATATAGCACATATTATATACCATTCTGTTTAGAAAATTCACCTCTATCTCACTGTAGGGTCCATATCTGCCATAGGGCAACATCATATGACCTATATAGCATATGGATACCACATTTACTAATCATTAAAGTGCTAATAATATAATCTCTCCTGTAGTGTGACTATGGCACATATTATATATCATTCTGCTCAGAAAATTCAGCTCTCTATATCTAAATATATATAGTACTCTAAATATATATTTAACAGTGCTTCACTAGGGATACTATTGGAGATATCAGTATACATTGTGGGGTAAGCACTTACCTACATGGATATAGCATATATTGTATCCTGTTCTGTTCAGAAATATCAGCTCTGTCTCACTGGATTCAGTATACTGCTCAGCACCAAAGTGATATGACCTCTATAGTGTGATCATGAAGTACTAACACTATAATACTTTATAGTGTAACTGTAGTACATATTATATGTGATTCTGATTAGAAAAATCAGCTCTATTCATCTATGAGTACATGGGTGTGGTGTAATGGAGCCTGCAAAGTACTATTGAAAATCCTAGTAAGTTTTGTAAGGTAACCACATGATTCAGTCTTCTCCTCCTCTAACCTTTCACATTCAGGTAAGTTTATACTGACCATAAATCTGCTACTAATAGTCATTTTGACCTAAAATTGGATTGTCTGACATTGCTCTCTGTGAGGGCACTAAGGGGGAAGATGGCTGTGGTGGTATATTTCCTCATAAACACCGTAAAGGGATGTGTGGCTGCTTGTCAGAAAGCTTTGAATGTGGTATACAGAATAGCAGGTTGTCAGCAAATTAGTATCCCAGTTAAATCAAGGATATAACATCCTATATACCAATCTAATTAGCAGAATTGACTCAATCTACTGACACAGTTAGTGGGTGTCTGTTATATACCCAACAGTAATCACTCAAATGGCTCAACCAACACTGCTACTAAGACTAAAAGGAAAAAGAATTGCTAGTATGATTGTATGCTGTTATGACCAGAGTAATCACCTCTGACTATCTGTATAACTATGATAATGACTACAAATGCATATTGATCAGCCCAATTAGAGCATTTAAGATGTTTGAATGCTTGATTGCTTTATCCTTGGCAGATATACGTAGTGTGCAGCATACATCATTCCATTCTGAGAATAGAGCTCTATCTTACTCTGTTATGTTAATTTTGACGTATTACACTCTCATATAGGCACAAATCCAGAACGTTCAAGGTAAGATTCAATCAATGCTATGTATTAATATACAATATATAGCATGATTGTCTACAATCTTAAGCTCTATCACTTTTCCCAAGCCTATTTAGACATTTGTCAACACACCTGCATCTCTATATTTGTTTTCTCAAAGTAATTGCACTCAAGGCAGGTGTAGTTGGATCAGAAAGTGAAGCAGGCAAAAGCGGCTTAAAGACCTCATGGCTATTAAGATTGCCTTCTAGATGTAATGGCAACAGTATATTGTGACAGCTTATAGACAGCAATCATGGATATGTGGGGTCGAGAATAATGGTATACTGAAGTGATGGATGATGGTACTGGACTTTATAGATAATTGGACCTACCCTCTGATATAGATATATTAATGTCGTGGACCAATGATGATCCCCGGTGAAAAACCGACATGGGGGATTCCGGTACCTTCAGTCATGGTCTGCGCGGCGTCAAAGTGTTCTGCCACGGTCTGTCACGTCCTGCGAGGGCGTCTAATTCCGTCTTGTACCCCGTCCATCAGACAAAGTTACTAGTTCCTCGACGACAAAGTTGCTGATCAGCAGTAGATCTGGCAATTTCGGTAAACCAGCGTCAAAGTTAGCTACTGCTGTACTTACTCTCTACGATGGAATCAACTCAGTCTCATCTTACTGTCCTCCTCGCCAACCTGCACTTTCAAAAGCTTCTGCCATGCCGATGAGGTCAACTGACATCACAGACGACATCCAGGAACTTCCTCCGGAACGAGCACATAGCGGTAGCAAGGTGGTATGCAACTGTCACCTGAAATGTAAGGGCAGAAATGAGGTCGACCAGCGAACATGGCATGATCATCGCAGGTTCCGCATACGCGATGGCGTATTCAGAGCCGCAATTCCTCTGCCACAATGCACCGGTGCCTCTGCAGGCGCAGTGCGGAATGGAGGTCCCCAAGCGACTGGTAGTACCAGTGGCAGTAGCCGCAACTTCGCCCCACCAGCCGGCACTCAGGCTACAGGCTTTCAAGGCGGTTTTGCCCGGATGTGCAGGTCTCGCAAGAGGCGTCGAGTGGATGAGACCGAGGACGACATTGACGGCCGCCATTCCGACGGCCGAGATCCATCTCCGGTAGGCCAGATATCATCATTTCTGATGCGTGTTCATTCGCTTTTTCTAACACCATCACTCTTGTGCCCGGGCTGCTAGGATCCTTGGCTACCAGGCGGCCGTGGCTCTTCCGCACCTCCGGGAGGATCTGATGGCGCGGGCAGAGGCTCTGAGGAGCCGGGGAACGGTGGGGATGCCGGCAATGGCGAGGGTCATGATGATGATGATCAGAATGGAGACGAGGGTACGCGCACACATTTTCGCATATATTCTACTATATACTTAATCTTGACCTGGGACATTTGCTGTACAATACATACACAGATGACGAGCCTCCTCCGCCCCCAGCAGAGGCTCGCGAGGAGCAGATCAATGTCAAACGAGAGCAGCTGAAAACCACGCTAGAGTTTATCACTCTGATCAAGAATGCAACACTCGAAGCAAGCGGTTTGAGTCCGGACGATCTGCATCGTCTTCGTCACCCGATTGAGTCAGAGTTCTCAATTGAGGACTCGCTCACCCGTCTCTCGATAGAGCTATACCTTGCTCTCTCTCCACATTCACAGGAAGCGTACAATGCCGTACGCGACGCGATCATACAGTTCTCAGGTGCTATTGATGTACTTTCGTTGTATAAGGTATGTTCCGCCGCACTCATTAGGAGCTACTAGTTCACTCAGTTTGGCGTTAGGTTCGATGTGTCATCCGAGAATTGTCAGGGATCATCGAGAAGCTCGATGATATGTGCGTCAACAGTTGCATAGCATACACCGGTCCGTACGCTGCTGCGCGACTGTGTCCTTTCTGTGAAGAGCCCCGCTACCGTGCCAACGAAGACGGTTCTGACTCGACTGCTCCACGTCGGCAATTCACTACGACTCTCCCGGGTCCGCAAATCCAGAATCTCTTTCGGACCGCTGCGTCTGCTGACAACATGGCATACCTGTTCAAAGCGGCCCACGCTCTCCTGCGCATCACTCCTGAAAATAGTAGCCCTGCGGTCTACACAGATGTCGTCTCAGGGGCCCATATACTCAAGGCTGTGGAGGAGGGAACAATTGGTAAATACGACACTGTCCTCTCATTCTCAATCGATGGCGCACAGCTCTACCGCAACAAACAATCCGACACCTGGCTATATCTGTGGTCCATCGAGAATCTCTGCCCTCAGCTGCGTTTCTTGAAACCTTCTATTGTCCCCGGTGGCATCATTCCTGGTCCTAATCACCCGCGCAGTCTCGACTCTTTCATCTTTAGTGGGTTGTACCATGTCTCCACGCTCATGAAAAAAGGTCTCCGGGTCTGGGACTCACGTACTCGCACCGTGGAGATCTGCCGGCCCTTTGTGCCAGGTCCAAAAGCGGATGGCCCTGCTATGTCGGCACTCCAAGGAGCTGTAGGACATCATGGCGCTCTAGGCTGTCGCACCTTCTGTCCGCTGCCAGGACGACACAAAGCTCACTGCCCTTACTATTACCCTGTCTTGCTGAAACCCGACAACTTCACTGTGGCTGGATGCGACCACGACGATGTTTCTCTCGGTGCGATACCTGATTCCTCTCCCGAGCGTTATGAAGAGCTACTGAAGCTTGTTCTCGCGTCTGAGAACGAGACTCAATACACCAAGATTCGACGGGCGACAGGGATCGTCAAACCTAGCTTGTTCTCGGCTCTCGAGCGGTCTGTGCCTGTTCCGCTGGGTTTCCCTATTGACTGGATGCATCTCACGGGACCGAACCTGTTCGAGCTCTTCCTGGGGCTGTGGCGCGGGACCATTGAAGGCAGCAAAGGCGACCCGAAGGCTAGACGGTGCGCAGTTCTGCAGGACGAAGAGTGGACAGAGCACAGCCTCGATGTTGAGTATGCGAAAGGCTATCTGCCGGGGTTTTTCGAGGACGCACCACGCAACCTCGAACAGAAATGCAACAGCGGGTATAAGGCGAAGGAGATGCAAACTTACCTGTGGAACTACACCGCCAACATGATGCGGCGTCGACTGCCTCGTGACATGTGGCTCAACCTGTGCAAGAAGGTGAAGGCCGTCCGTAACCTCAGCACCTACTCGGTCCCTGTCAGCAAGGTCGTCGAAGCACAGGAGCTGTTGAACGACTCTACCGTTGAGTTCGAACTACTGTACTATGGGCGAGATCCCGACTGGCTCCATGTTGTGCACCCCACCATCCACACCCTCTGGCACGCTCCGAACCAGCTCGTTCAGCATGGCTCCCTGATCTGTCAGAGTCAATATCTGATGGAGCGGTACATTGGTGATCTCGGAGGTCTCATCAATCAACCATCCAACCCATATGCAAACCTGTCACAGATTGCAGCTCGTCGGTGGCAGGAGAATGCCATCAAGGTGCTCCTTCCTAACTTGGACCGCTCGAAATCTCCCTCCCGCTTGCCTCGTGGTTCCGTGGAGCTGGGCGATGGATATGTCCTGCTTCGGGCTCTCGAGGACCGCCGTGTACCTGCAACCCGTTCGGAATCTCGGGCATTTTTCGACTACTTCGAGGAACATCATCCTGATCTTCTCGAAGGCCTTGATGGGACCCACCATGAGCGTCGCAATGAGTTCTCGTACCGGTTACGACGCTGGGCACGTCTTCGTCTGCCTTCCCTTCATGTCGCACGAAGCGCATGGAAGGAAAGGCAGAAGACACTTAATCAAATTCGCATTGCACGATGCGTCAAGGTGTGTAGTCTCACCGCTGTGACAATAAGTAGTAGCATGGGAGTATTAATGACACAGAGCAGTTCCTGGATGTCGACAAATCAGTACGCGTCGGGGAGGTCTTGTACTTCCACCTCACAGATGTCACCCATGAGCCGCTTGCAGTGGTGTCGGTCTTTGGCTTGAAGGAAGAAGAACTCTTCCACAAGTCCTTCGGTTGCATAGAGATGATGCAGTACAGGGGCAACGACGGCATCCGTGTGATTCATGCGAAGACCATTCAGGCCGTCGTTGCGATGATTCCGGACGTTAGGGTGAGCGAGAACGAGTGGAAGCGAGACAAGGAGCACTTCCATGGCAGGCGCAAATATTTCGTAGCGGAGAAGCTGGGCTATGCAATTGCAGCAGGGAGTGTTGATCCCGAGATTGATGCAGACGAGTGAATTATATTCTATTGCTATTTGGAGTACCAGAGCCTCGGAGGTGGACATCGTGGCGGAGAGAGGCAACAAGCAGCGCCATGCGTGCCATACTTATTCGCATTCACACACAAACTGGTGTGGGCGCTTATGTCGATGTCCCCCCCAGACTACACTATGCAAGTCCAAACCCGTGTACCTCAGAGAACATGCTCAGCACCCTCGCATCACCAATCTCTCCAATGACACCTACCTCGTTCAACCCAATGTCATTTGGCAGCGGAGGAATGGGATATCATATGGATGGGTTCAAAGATAGCATCCGCATGGTATGTACTCTCACCCAAAAGCCCCTTGGTATGACATCTATCCCTACATTATATAGTCCCAGTCAGCCGTCCCGCAACACATCCACGCACAGGCCATGCACGAGACAATGTATCTGCGGGAACAGGTCAACCAACTGCAGGTTCAGAACGCAGAGCTATTAGGGACCATCACATCGCTTCGGTATGTCGCCTATAAACATGCATATACCCACTAATATTGTACGGCACATAGACTAGCCTACGAGTTTCTCGCCTCCGCCCATCCTGAACTCGTAGGAGGCTCGCAAATCGTCGTGCAGTCTAACGCCCCCGTTCCTCCCGACCCAGCGAGCCACCGTGATTCTGAAGGTCATCGTCACATCCGATTTTTCGCATACAAAGACTGGAAGCCTTACACACGCCACGGTGAGTATGCCAACGAGGCACTCAACGAGGACAAGGTCCCCATATACATGGAAGCCCGAGACGGCTCTGTCATCAGCCGGTCTCTGTACGACCACATCCGGACCACAGCGAAGCGATGTGTGCGAACACTGGAGCATGTCGGCCTCACCGCCTCGACCTGGGGCGAACTGACTCAGGGTGCGGCTGAATACATCCAGCGCGAACTGTTGGCGGTCTGGAAGGGGTTCAACGACGGTGAGTTCCTCTGGAAACTCAACGATTTCGGCACGCGCCAGTATCCCGACCTCACACGCAACCGTGCCAAAGGTGGTGAGATCAACGAGTTGGGTACCACATCAGGGGCCCGTCACAAGCGTCCCCTCGCCACCGCTGACCCTACGACACATATAAACGAACCCGCACCCAAGAAGGCGAAGTCTGGTATGTGTTTACTCGTCTTCTGGCACCCAATTTCGATTGCATGCAAGCTGACTACCTTCAGATAAACCGCGACCTCAATCAAGCTCACACTCGCATAGGTCGCAATGGCAAAAAGGCATCAACAATGGTCACATGTGGACGATAACCCAGGACTCGGGACGTACCCCAACACCCGGACCCTCAGTACTCCTTCCGTCCGCCGCTGTAGCATCAACTTCAAGGCTCTCGCCACCCGGGTCAACCCTCTCGTTGAACGCTGCACGCTGGCATCCCACTGCGGAGGACAACACTGAGGCGACTCCGACTCTTGATCTGAGCACGACCGGTGATCGTGCTCACTACGTCAGCACTGTCATCCCTCAACCTAGCCTCGACCCATCAATACCGACGCACACTGCCGACCTCGATAACTCATCTGCCAGCGGCCCAGAACGTCGTAGGGAGCTTCGACTGTGCGAGGAGAGCGGTAGCCCCCTCTGCAATCGCGCGATTTGCGCAACACCATTCTGATGTGGTTCGTCTGGCTCTGTGTGCTGCCGCTGTATCCCGTGCTGAATGCAGAAGTCGGTGTACGCCTTGCCCATGTACTCGCCACCCTTGTCATCGCGTGTACCCTTGATCTTGAGACCGAGGCAGTTCTCTGCGTACACCTTGTACGACTGGAACACGGCGAACACATCACTCTTCCGCTTGAGGTATGCAATCGCCCAGAAACGCGAAGCATCGCAGACAAAGATCATCCAGTAGACATAGCCCTCCGGTGTCGCGACCGGGAGCGGTCCCTTGAGGTCTGTGTGAACGAGCCCGATGCGAACTTCCTGGATGCGAAGCGAGGGATTGGATGGCGGTTGAGCTTCCCAAAAACAACAGCAGGCAGTACAACCCCCTCCCTCTCCGCCGGTTGAAACACCACAGACCCGACCCCCGCAGAGTGGATGATGTGCGAGTTGGCGAGGCGAATGGGGATGACGTGGGGCGAGTACGAGCGAAACCAGTGGCGGTGAGGGGTCTTGTGTGCAGAAGCACCTGTGTCGGTGTTCCAGTTAGCTGCTGCCGGCGTAGAGAGCCACAAAGTGCAATTCGAGGAGGACAGGAGAGCGTAGGCGCAACCAGCACTCACAGTAGCCGCACCAGCGGACTCCGTGGACGTCTGCTGGACGTCCTTCGAGGCCTCGGACGCGGTGTCCTTGCGCTTGGGCTTCTGCGAGCGGAATCGAGCGCGTTCGGCGGCCTTCTCCTTCACCTTCATGCTGGCGTTGCGATACGCGAAGCACTCGCTCTCCGGGTGGCCCGACATGCCGCAAAACGTGCATTCGACGGAGGAGGCGGCGTTGGAGAGGACGGGAGTCAACAAGGGCTGTCCAAGTCCTCATCGTTTTCTTCGGATGAGTCCTCAGATTCCGAATCAGAGTAGTACTTGTCCTTGGTATGACGCGCAAGGACTCTCTTGCGTGATTCCCTAGGTGACTTCAAGGAAGTGAATCCCATGGATGCACAGATATCGTTGCAAACATGCTCGCGCACGAAGGTTGCTATGCCCTCTTCGCCATGGTCACCTACACCACTTTCCCTGCAAATAATATGAACATCATACGCATAGCAACATGCGAAATGTAACTTACCCTCCATCCTCGGTGTGCGTCATGATATTGAACAGAATGTTACCCTTGCCAGTCAGATGATTGAAGTGTCGCTTCTGCAACCGTCCCTTCGAGCCTACCAAAGAATGGTCAGTGATCTATCCAGCGTAGCATGTTACATACGTACTTTGAAGGTCAGCAAGAACCATTGTGCGAAGGCTCCACAGATAGGCAGCATGGGCGAAAGCGGTAACTGTAGCCCCAAGCTGGCTATGTGTGTGTTCTGGGTGTTGCATAGTGCCACTCCAACGTTCGACGGAGGACAAATGTTCAGGCTCAAGCAGCCAAACGATTCCTCGTAGATCTTGAGTAAGGGTTGCCTCGCTCCACTGTTCAGCGGTTATCCCAGACGCAGGGCTAGGGCAAGCATTAGCCCCTTCCTCAGGAACCTCACGAGCAATGTAGCACGTCGAGAATTCAAGATCTAGGCAATGGTTCAAAATCAGTTGGAGACGCATAATTAGTGCACACGAACCTTGCGCAACCTCGACACTGTTGCTAGAGGCATGCTCATAGAACTTGGAGAGGAAGTAGTCGCCTTTGTACAGGCGTTCAGCCTCCATCTCAAGATACACAGCGTTCTCATCAGAGGCCACTTTGCCCTCACGCCCATCAATCCTATGAAAGCGCTTGGCAACATACTTCATCTCCTTGCCAACGAGGTCAAGTTTTATCTAACAGTGTATTAGCATCAGTTATACGATGAGTGTGTCACGGTGACTGTACCTTGTATACCCTCTTGGTAGCACCTGATGCAAAGGACGTATCATCAAGCTTTGCATTGCATGTTATGACTTGATCGTTCGACCACGACAAGCCAAAAGAGCCAGTTTTGAGGTCAATCTTCATCCGAGCGAGTTGGAGGATAATGTGTGTGTAGCTGGGGAGAGCATCGAGAGTCGAAGTCTTCGCCTGCTTCCTCTGAAGCGCCCTTCCATAAGGGACAAAGGTTGAGCGAAGCGGAGCAGCAACCGAAGCTGGCAGAGTATATATTAGAAGCTGCACACAGGACATGATGATGAGCAAAACTCACTGCGAAGGCGCTTTGCTGAAGACTCATCATCCCAAGTGCCATGACGTTTACGATGAGCCTTCTCTAACTTCTTCTTCTCAGCCTCGGTACAAGAAGGGGCTGCGACTATGCGATGCTTGTCGTAAAAGTATCCTAGAGACTCGTCATCGTCGAGAGCCTGCTCTGTAGCAAAATTACCAGGCCAGCGGATCTCAATCTCGTCCCTGTATAACTCAGATGTCAGCCTTAGGCATATGCCAGTGCCGCTACACAGAACGTACTTGTCGAGGGCCTTGGTGCACTTCTTTGTCCAAGCTACATTGATCATCTGTAGATGTATATCGATAATCTCTGCATAATTAGAATGATATCAGCATATCTGAGCATGTGCAGTGAGGGAACGTACGTATCAGCTGGATAAGAACGTGTCACTCGAGGCAGCCAAGAAATCCTGCTGTCCTTCTTGTTCGAGACGAAAGATTCTACTGCAACTGAAATCTCCTTGATCTCCGAAGCAGCAGACATGGTAGTCTGCCTTTGAGACTGTGCGGCACTAAGAACGTGCTGAGGGAGGGCTGGAGCACGTTGTCGAGCGAACTGGCCGTTAAGACCACGATGCTGAGTTGCGTTGGCCCTGGCGTTCTCCATGTCGGTGATGGCCTGAGCTTTGAGTGCAGCACGAGATTCGTCACCAGCTAGACCGAGATCTGATAGTCATTAAGTGAAATATGGTAGTAACAAACTAAAACTCACCTCGTGCTCGGGTACAAGTACCACAGAGGTCGTCCCTGAAGTTCGTGCCTGCAGCCCCACAGTCCTCACACTGCGGATAGCCCTGTCGTAGGATAGTCAGTATACAAACAAGAGTAGACATGAGAGGAACACTGCGTACCTTGATCTTCTCAGCTCGTATGTAGTCTTCGTCTGTTTCGGCCTGCAAGATAAGAGTGCAGCGGCCGCACAATCCTTCGTGAGTTTTACGAGGGAAGGTGCCACCACAACCATCTTCTCGAATGGTCGGGATATGTGTTGAGGCTCACCAGTGCGTCTCAGTCCTATCATTTATATGTTCAAGTTCAGGCCACATGCAAAGCGTAGGAAGCGAAGTGGCTCCTCAAAGCATAGATACCAAAGGATATATATTTTGTGGAGTATATCAAAGCCGTGCTTGCAAGCAGAGAGTGGCCAAAACATCATGATATTCGGGACTCACAAGTACGAGACAAGAGCGGGCCTGGCCACAGTCAAAGCACGACAATGTTTTGATTCAGAATCCTGCCATCTATGACTGCATCTTGACCACCCTTCCAAAGCTTTGCTGTAGAATTCTCTTCAACGCACACTACTATATCAATGCTGACATTGATGGATAGGGTATGCGAGGTCATGAGCGTACTCGTCCGGAGTGTGCTTCCTAATTAGGAAGCTGCTACGCGCTGAGGCGATGCCCATATTAGGTATGACAACTTGACCACCTCTGTAGAGCACCCTTGATTAGGCTCAGAAAGTTGGTGTAGGATCTAAATCAAGGAAACAAGTAACACCCGCCATGTTGTGGGTAGTACTCGTCTGCAGATAGACATACCTGTAACCATGGCCTGCCAGCAGCTGCTACTTCGCCCTCATCACCACCTCCTCAAGTGACACACAGAAGCGATAGTGATGACGAGCTCGCAACACAATATATATGAGGAGAGAAGCAGCCGAGACACACGTCACAGCTACGGAGTGAGAGGAGATAGGATGTCGTCGCAGACAGTACCTTGTGGGAGGAGACAAGATGTGGAAGCGCCCAGACGGGGAAGTCCCGGAGGCTGTGCCAATGAGTGTCGAGTCACAAAGGTGAAATGTGAAATTCATCCGTGGCCCTCCCGCCTACCATACACTATGCAAGCCTACCGCAAAGCACTCCAAAAGGAGTTCCCTCGACTTCTTGTATGTTGCTTTACGCTATATATAGGGAGCTTACGAGATACTTATAAGCAATATCCTACAGATATTTGCTTGCTTTCTACATGGCCTCAACACAATCATTGGTGCTATCACTACGTTCACAGCAATGAAGCCCGTCCTGTCAAAGGCAACAGCTATTGTGACATTCCTTATATCATCACATTACTGGGGCGGGCAACTGAAGGAGGAAGCGAAGAAGAGGAACATCACCACAGCCCTGAAGAAGAACTGCGAGTCACGCTGGTATGCACTCGTCTTACATTGCCTGAGTGTTCTCACGTATAGGTAAATATCTGCTAGAATTGCGATATTATACAGTTATCTAATGAACGTGTTATAGGGAAGCTATCGCACACCTTTGCTGCCGGCCTGATGCTGAGAAGTCTGTCAACGGCCTCTCGATTATCCCTACAAATATCCGTGCTACTGTTCTTCTCGGAGGGGAGACATTCTGGCCGCTTCTCAAGCAATTTGTCGAGACAGTCAAACCTCTCGTTGACGCAATAGGCAATCTCGAGTCTCGCAAAACAACTCTCGCCGACTGTATGCTCGAACTCATCCGTTGTGCACGCACCATGACCCGGATCGAGCTCAAGGCCGACCATGATCACGAGTTTTGGCTGCATGCGAAGAGGGTCTTCAACGAACGCTTTCGGAAAATGGACACCGCCCATCATTCCCTTGCCTTGTACCTGCACCCCCTCTGCCGACGTCTAGCAATCTCTCAAGTGGCCAGTGGACGCACGTACGAGTTCATGGAGAGAACAGCACTCGGAATTGCTAAGCAATGGAAGTGGGGAGACTCGTGTGGGCAGGCTCCAGACCGACCTCCTCACGTATCACAAGAGCGAGGGTCATTTCGCAGGCGGACGACGGGACGCACTTGAGTGGTGGGAGACATTGCCACTGAAGACTCTCGCAATCACCCTTCACACCATTGTCCCTCATGCTGCTGACGTTGAAGGTCTATTCTCTGACCTAGGGGGGACACAGACAGCCAAACGCACTCGGCTCTCCGTGGAGACCTTCGAGAAACTCAGTAAACTGAGGTCCAATCTCACATACCACCTGCACCAGAAGAACCTCCTCCACGGTATTCCCACCTGCCGCAAGCATGCCCATATGCACACGCATGCCACTCCTGGTGTCGACATTGACCTGGTTGAATCTCTCGAGAGCGACTTCGCATGGGTGCCCCCTCTTGTCGTTGATGAAGACCTTGCACCGTTGAGAGGTCCGGAGCTTGATGACATGGCAGAGCTGGATCGTGCCTGGGACGAGTTCGAGCGCGAGCACGGGACGGCATCAGCGGACGGCGACGGTCACAATGACGGAGCACGCACCACTGGTGATGTCTTGGAGGGACAGCTATAGGGTGGCACCAGCTACTTACCATGAAGAGGTGCAGGTGTATGGGGTTGACGGCGACGACGAGCAGGACTGGAGCGTGGACGAGATGGTGATGTCGACGTGGTAGACAGATACTGTAAACTCATGTAGTACTGCTGCTGCGAGGCGGCGCTAATGACAGGCGCTACAATCTATTTGCCGTCCTCTGCCACCTGGCAATTGCCATTTCTGCCATTCTGCCGGCAGAAATGCTCCAAACATTTCTGTCCTTAGACTTCACAGAGCTCGACTTAGGTGTGTATCTTTGTTATATCTTCAATATAGACTTCACAGAGCTCGACTGAGGCCATTGTGATCGCTCTGAGGCCCGCTGCAGTCAACAGGTTATGAGCCCTGCGCTCTGACAGCCTCTAGATGTCCTCCCTGCCTGTCCATCGCTCTCCTGGACCCATTCTGGTCCCAGTCTCCTCGCTTTTCGCTCTGCTTGACCTCAATCATCTCGGGATCTCTCCTCCTCCTCTCCTCCTCTCCTCCTCGCATCCCTCGCATCCTTTCGCGATAACTCGCCACCGGTTGCTCCATTCGACTCGCGCTTTTGCCCACCATTCTCCCGCCACGTCATTCACCCTCGACCATGTTGCCGAGCGCCCCGACCTTCGACAAGCTCTCCAATCGCAACTTTCAGTCATGGAAGCTCGACATGGAGGCTAGGCTTCGCACTCTTGGTTGTCTTTGCATCGTGCAAGGCACCGAGACTAGGCCTTCGTTTGTTCCGCCTCTGGACGCTGGAGAACGTCGCGATCTGCGCGATTTCAACAACAAGGTGGACCTGGCAGACTGTGAGTGCTGGTTGCGCCTACGCTCTCCTGTCCTCCTCGAATTGCACTTTGTGGCTCTCTACGCCGGCAGCAGCTAACTGGAACACCGACACAGGTGCTTCTGCACACATGACCCCTCACCGCCACTGGTTTCGCTCGTACTCGCCCCACGTCATCCCCATTCGCCTCGCCAACTCGCACATCATCCACTCTGCGGGGCTCGGGTCGGTGGTGTTTCAACCGGCGGAGAGGGAGGGGTTGTACTGCCTGCTGTTGTTTTCCACGATGTACTGCATGTTCCTGAGCTCGCCAGCAATCTACTGTCTGTCTTCCACCTTACGCGTGAGAAGGGCTACTCTGTCCAGCTGGAGGGCGAGTGTGTCCTCTTCTACACCCAGGGGAAGCTGCGCTTTGAGGCCCTGGTGAACGAGCACAATGTTGGCTACCTGTCTGGTCACACTCTCCCCCAGTCGAAGAATGTGCTCTCTGCAGCCTCTTACCTGCGAAGAGGACCTCGCGCTCTGGCACCAACACTCCTCACACGTCAATCTCGACGACCTGCACACGGTTATTCGCAAGGAACTCGTTTCGGGCATCAGCATCCGCTCGAAGCGTCAGCCAGACCCCATCTGCGAGCCCTGCCTTGCCGGGAAGCTCAACCGCCATCCTATCCCTCGCTTCGCGTCCAGGAAGTCCACTCGCATCGCCCTCGTCCACACAGACCTCAAGGGACCCCTCCCGGTCGCAACGCCAGAGGGCTACGCCTACTGGATGATCTTTGTCTGCGACGCTTCGCGTTTCTGGGCAATTGCGTACCCAGAGGGAGCTACCGCTCTCCTTGCGCAGTCGAAGCTCCCTCCGTCGTTCTGGGGTCTCGCAGTCTCGACGCTGGTGCACACTCGCAACCGCATGCCCACTTCTGCCCTCAACGGCGGCATTCCCTGGACAGCGTGGAAGGGAGACGGGCGCAAACCGGATGTGTCCTACTTCCGCGTTTTCGGCTGCCTGGCCTACGTTCTGGTGCGCAAGAAGGACCGCAAGGCGCTGCAGCCCCACACGCGCAAGTGCGTCTTTGTTGGCTATCCGGAGGGCACAAAGGCATGGCGCTTTTGGGATCCTGCTGCGAAGAAGTTCCTCATCTCCTCGCACGCCGTGTTCGACGAACACTGCTTCCCTGGCAACTCGCCGTTCATCAACTTGTTCGGAGTCCCTCTCGACGACGTCGACATCCTGAGAGCACCCGACGACACAGAGGACCGGCCGGAGGGTGTTCCCGATCTGCCAGAGCTGCACAATCAGGGGGGTGACGATGACGATGATCCTGCACCTCCAGCGCCCCCCGCTGCGCCTCCTGCGCCTCATGCGCCGCAACATCCTCCTCCACCGTATCACGAGCCCTCTCCCGACGTCGATTCACGTCCTCCCAGTCCTCCTGCGCCTCCTGCACCTCCTGCGCGCGCTGCGCCAGCTCCTCCGCCTGACCCAGCTCCCCTCGCTCGCCCATCTGTGCACAAGCAAGCTGATGTTCATGGCGGCTTCAGGCCCTACCCTGCGCTCGCTCGCAAGCTCCCCTCTCGCTCGACGCGCTACAACGGCTCGCTGAACAACCAGGAACTCGAACGCCAGAACCGGGTCCCCAACGTCTTCGCATCGCTTCACAGTCTCCTGCGTCGACGCCCGAGCCCTCCGAGCGAGACAACACTCCGCAGCCGCACTCTCCTTCACCCGATCCTCTTGCTTCTGAGCCTGTCGATCCAGCTCCTCCCCCTGCGCCTGCGCGTAGAGCCCCAGCTCGTCCTCCTACTCCGACGTCCTCTGATGACGAACTAGACCTCCTGTCTGGTGACCACGAGGATGTTTTCGCGTGCTCGTTCGCTGCAATGCTCGCTGGCATCGAGGACGTCTACATGGAGCAGCGCGACGACTTCCTCTCGCATGACGACGCACTGGCCTTCGCTTTCGAGTGCTGCATCGAGCATGCGTCGAAAGCAGAGCAGGAACACCTCAGGGAGCCTCGCTCCATGTCCGACGTCATGCGTCTGCCCCCGGACGAGCAGGACAAGTGGCTGAAGGCTGCCCAGGACGAGATCCAGTCGCTCGTTGAGAACGGGACGTTCCAGCTCGTGCAGCTGCCCCCTGGTCGAAAAGCCATTGGCTCTCGCTGGGTCTTTCGGGTCAAGCGCAATGCGGACGACTCAATCGAGCGTTACAAGGGCCATCTTCGTCGCGAAGGGTTTTGGACAGCGCCCTGGCTTCGACTACAACGAGACCTTTGCCCCAACGCCCAAGTGGGCCTCCATTCGTGCGATCCTTGCTATTGGACATCTCTTCTACATACCTGAACGGCGAGCTGCAGGAAGAGGTCTACATGCAGCAGCCTGATGGTTTTGTCGAGAAGTCCCCCGAGTGGGTGTGGCGTCTGTGCAAGTCGCCCTACGGCCTCAAGCAGGCTCGTCGTTGCTGGCACGAGAAGCTCCACGAGGTGCTCACGGAGATCAGCTTCACTCGCCTTGTCTGCGAGCACAGCGTCTGGGTCTACATGCGAGACGGAGTGCGGATGTTTGTCCCAGTCTTTGTGGACGACATCACCATTGCAGGGAAGTCCAAGACCGCTATCCAGCGCGTTAAGGATGACCTCAGTGCGCGCTTCAAGCTCCGTGACCTTGGGCCGACGTCCTGGCTGCTCGGTGTCAAGATTGAACGCGACCGGTCGAAGCGCTCTCTCTCCATCTCGCAGCGCCAGTACGCTCTCGATATCCTCGAATGTTATGGCTTCGCAGACTGCGATCCTGTTGGCACACCGATGGACCCTGGCCTCCGCCTCAGCGCAGAGATGGCTCCCTCCGCTCCTGCGGACATGCGCGCGATGCAGGACATCCCCTACAACCAAGCAGTTGGCTCCCTCTTCTACCTCGCTGTCGCAACGCGTCCAGACATCGCACGCACTGTTGGCAACCTTGCTCGCTTTTCGAAGAACCCTGGCATGACGCACTGGAAGGCGGTCAAGCACCTCTTCCGGTATATCAAGAGACCACGCTGGCTGCCCTGACACTGGCCGCTCCACCTCTGGCTATGTGATCAAGATGGGCACTGGTGCAATTTCCTGGTCCAGTCGCCTGCAGACAATTGTCGCGCTGTCTACCACGGAGGCGGAGTTTGTCGCTGCAGTTGCTGCTGGCCAGGAGGTACTCTGGCTGCGCAATCTCCTCACGGATTTTGGGTACGATGTCTCTGCTGCGTCGAAGCTGCGGATTGACAATCTCTCTGCACGCGAAAAACATGAAGCACCTTGATTTGCGCTTCTACTGGCTTCGGGATGAAGTAGCGAAGGGGCACATTGAGATTAATTATTGGTGTTTGGCGTGCCGGAGTCCATTATTGATGCAGAATTCATTATCGATTAGGTGGGATGGCGAGAGCGAACGGCAACTCCACCTTGTCCACGTTCGAGCTCGGAGTCGCTTCCTCTCTGTATTTCACGTTCTCATTGCATCACAAAAAACGCTTATTAAACTCTCGCTTGCAATGGCTCGGTCGCCAAAACACACGTAATTGGATTCGGGTTATCTACTGGCTCCATCTCAGTAAGTATTACCCACTATTAATGCTATGATAGCGATACTGACTAATGTTGTTCTGGGCTGGTCAGATGTGCATACATCAAACTGGACTATCTCTTTGAAGCCTACAAGCTCACGCAAAACATGAGTGAGATCCAGGGTTCTGCCAAAACAATCAACATCATCAGGTGTCTGCTCGATATCGCACAGATCGCCGCACATGCCGCATGCGAGCTCGCCGGCGAGGAACACGAGGTCGTCGAGTACACAAGAATGCTCGATGACATGGACTCTGTCTATGCGGGTAAGGGCGTAATTGCCCAGCCAGAACGGTATGAGACACCTCCGCCCGGTCAGTATTGTGGTCCGCCCCCAGTCTACTACACCCCGGGCCGCTCGTTCCTCCCTCTGCGTGAAGGCTTCCCGGGTGGATCTCTCGAGCCGCCAGTTGAAGGCAGCCCACCGAACATTGTGGCGAAACTCGTGCCCCAGGTGGTCACCATGCTAGCAGACGACTCGGGATGCCGCAACTCTCTTGTGCGGCTTCTCTGTGCTCTGGAGTCCGGGCTGACAAGCCGCCTCGAGAATCGCATGACCGTGCTGGTCGCTCCATTGGCCCATGCCCTGCGCAACCCTCTCATTCAAGCAATCTCTGAGCTGCTCTCTAGCTCCCTGATTGAGCCACTCGCTTCTGGGGCCGCTGACGCACGCTCTTATCAAACCGCTTGCCGACGCCATGGTGTTGATCCGCTCACTCGCATGCTCACTCGTCCGCTCACTCACGCCCTATTTGAACCGCTCTCTGCTGCGCTGGCACCCCGGCCTTCTCTCCTGTCCCCTGCCTCAGACCGTTTGTCCCACTCGATGCACCAAGCCAACCCCCAAGTGAGTCGCAGCCCCTACGATCTTATGTCCTGCCCGTTGGGTTTTGCACGCAGCAAGTCTATTGACTCGCCTCCCCCGCTTTATCACCCCTATCAGAAAGCACATGGCATGCAGGATGAGGCCAATGAAGATACGCATGCGGGACAGAAGACCTGGGGTTAGTGTGTATACATAGTGTTTCCGTGTTGTACAGTACATGTATATTAGCATTAGCAGTGTCATTCGGCCTCATTGTCATTGTCATCCGCATATGCATCCTCCCATTCTCCGTGCATTTCCATAACCACCAGACCAGGCTTCTCGACCAAGAAGAAGCGGTTTTTCTCGAGCTCTGCGGCGTTGGGGAGCTGCTTCTCAGTGTCAGTAAGTGGGAGTGGACACATTGCGACAACTGCCTCTATGTCCTTGATAGAGATGACCCGACGAGTGTCATGGAGCAATGAGTGAACTGAGAGCACATTGCACGAGTCTTGAAGGATGTTACGGTCTGGGTCAGAGAATTGTGCGGCCATGAAAGAAGTATTGGATTTCCGCCAACAGTCCTAAGATAAAAATATACAATGGCAGACCTTGACCATCCTTGCACACTGCGACCGGGAGCATGTCAGTTTACATTGGATAAAACATGTACAATGATCTCTCACCTGCACCCGGTGGGCAGCTGTTGGCTGCAGCGGGCCTCAGAGCGATCACAATGGCCTAAGTCAAGCTCTGTGAAGTCTTTATTGAAGATATAACAAAGATACACACCTAAGTCGAGCTCTGTGAAGTCTATGGACTCCAGAGCTCGACACAACGGTCTATCTACGTGTGTGCTAGCCCGTGGGAAAGACTTGTACAGTTCTACAGCCACCCAGCGCTGAAAATCAACAAAAGAAGCGCTGGGAGAAGAAAATGCGGTGCTGAAAAGATAAACAAGGCAACACAAAAGTCCGATAACTCCGGACGACGCAATGGCGCCGACACCGCAATGCGACCGTCAGTGGAATGCATGGTAAGTAACCTACAGTTACGATTGATGAGGAACGAAGAAATCGTCCTTTATGGACGACATTCGGGCCGGCGCTTGTAACGCATTCCAGTGTCCGTGAGAAAAATATTAAAACACCGCTTACTTTGCTCTTATCGTTACATAAGCACTGGTAACTAATTTTCTTACTGTTTTAGCCCTACTCTAGGGTTAGGGTGAGCCTTCCTAGGGTTTAGCACAGCATTCAGAGCAAGCAAATTCAGCATTCTGGCATTTTGTCGCGGACCTAACCCAGTAGTATCATATAGTACACCGTATGCTACAGCTACTAAGTCTATTGGTAGAAGGATACAGTAAGACTACACAGTACAGAACACATCTTGCAGAGCCTACTATGCATGAGAAGTCCATTAGTCCAAGGTCAAAAATTCCTCGCAGGCTCGCTCCAGCTTGGCCTGCACCAAATGAGATGCTCGGAACTGCGCAAGAGCGCTCTTCCACCCAGAAGTGTTCATCAGCCGTGCACGTCCCTCCTTGATGTCCTGGAGCCTCCGCTGGTAGTAGGCCTCATTCCACGCAGACCATATCCCATTGTCCATCCCGGACCCCTGCCACTGAACCTGACGAGGCCACCAGGACACGCTCTCCGTCTGCCCGCGCTGGTCTACGATACTTGTTAAGTAATATGTAACTGTTAGTTAGACTGTCCAGCTACTTACCTGTGTACACCGTGACAACCCCTGCAAAGACATCATGCTCCTCACGGCTGAGCACATCATCGACGTAGTACAAGCCGTCCTTGGTCTTGACGAGTGAGACGTGTGCGGCAGCATTGTCTGAAGGTCCGCTGACCACGCTACTTCGTACCGTCTGCGCGAGGTCGTCGTCGTACTCCATGATGTCCATCGCGATACGCCAGACAATGCCTCCTCCCATGAGCGCTGCTCGAACGTGAGGCCGATGGAGTAGTTCCATCACGCGCAGTTCGTACACATGGTAGTCGAGAGGGGTGGGAGTAAAGCCTGAGTGCCGATATGTAGGCAGTGAGTACGACAGCAAGGACAGGTCGAACGACTCGCGGGCTCGAAGTGATGCTGCAAGGAAGAGGGTGTGGAATGGGAGCCCGACACTCGCCAGGTGCAAGCTCGCATCCACCGACGTGGTGATTGTCTGCTGCCTCAGCAGGTACACGACGACGTGCGCACTAGCTGCGAGCAGCCAGGTCGCATTGATGTCGGCCCTGTACTGTATGAAGTACAGTCTGAACCTGGACGCCTGTGTTGTGCCTGCAGACGTGATTCGGATAACCCTGTCTGCAAGACCCTTCTGCTCGAGGAGATATGAGTTGCAACGGGGGTCTAGATCCCAGCAGTCACATGTCGCGCTCGAGTACAGCCTGTCACTCAGTGCGGCCCATATGAACCCGGCGTATGTGTTGCGAGCATCTATATCCCCCTCTAAGTCATCGTGTATCAGTCCCAGGAAACGTTCGACGTTGCCGCGGTGGGTCAGATAGTCGACATCTGGGTGCGTTGACTCTGAGGGGATCAAGCCGTAGTAGTCGCGGACGATGGACTCGGAGACATGAACCGAAGTCCCCTTGCTTGGAACAGGGCGGTAGATGAAGTCGAGGTCCATCGAGAGGGCAGTCGAGAGGTCCATCTCAGTTTCTCCACCCTGCACTGAGCCAGGAAGGTCCATGCCACCGTCAATCTGCAGGTTGGGAGGAATGTCGGCCCCTAGGTCCCACGAGTCGTATAGGTAGTGGTAGTACTTGTGACTGCGCTTATGGGTGAACCAGAGGCCCGGAACAGCTCCGGACGGCACGAGCACGCGGATGTCCAAGTCCTTCCATTGCGGCCGGATGTCGGGATCGACGTCGACGGCTTTCAGCCACACGAAGACCTTGATCCAGGGGGGGGGGACCTCTTCAATATCTGCACGACCGAGCCGCCTAAGACGGCGCATGCGCTGGAACTCATTCTCGTTGTTCACGGCCTCACGAGCCTGCATGTCCATCTGCAGGATGAATTCTCTGCTCGACTCTCCAGGGCGTTGATAAGGACCAACCGGCTTGAACGCGTTGAGGTCTGTGGAGGGAGGAAGGACGTGCATGCTGTTCTTGTGGAACAGTACGAAGATGTTTTGTCCTGCGTTCAGCTGGGGATTATGGTACGCGTTCATGGCATCGTCGCCAAGGGGAGCGAACTGCTTCAGGACGGGATAGCGCTCACACGCTGCCTTAAGAGTGCCGTGGTCCCGCCAGCGGATGAACAGAGGAACAAATGATCGTCAGAGAACGGGGAGATGGGGTATCGCGTTGCAGGACAATGGCGCAACAAAGACACCTACGCGGAGACCGGGAGCGAACTGCGAGATGACTGACTGTTGGAGGGCGTCGAGCCAAGTACTGTCTACACCTCGAGCATCCAGCCAGGAGACCCAGCTGTATGCGGTCGACGCGCCTTTGATCCAGATCGCAATTGCCATGGAACAACGGGCTGCGAGGAGGTAGAAGGATTGGCGGGCCTGCAGGATGGCCGATCGGGCCTTCTGCTCGGTCCTGTGGAGGTCCAGGTAGCGAGCGTCTGAGGGATCAGGCCAGTATTCGAACGGCCGCATGCCTTCGCTCTCATAATCCTGGCTGCACGAGTTGATGAGCTCATTCGCGATCACCCCGAGAGCGATCTCCAGCCGTTTCCAAGATTGGCGGATCTGCCAATCTAAACCCCATTCGTTCTGAGCATATTTAATGGGCTGTAGTATTTTCTCGTCTGCAGCTAGACGAGAGAGAAGGACGTCGTGTGCACAGTTTGAACGAAGAAGATATGCGAGTTCCGGAAATCGAGGCGACCAGCGTTGCGGACGTCGCAGAAACTGCAGGGACACGGAGTTGATAGCGTTGTCGTTCAGATCGGTGTTCGGAATCTGAAACTCATCGGGAACATGCACAACGGTGTACACGGCCCTGGTGGAGTCGGAGAATGTGTGCAAGTTGTCGCGGCTAATTGATGCGTGGCGTTAGAGTATAACTTACAGTTATTTGATCTAAAGTTACCGTATTGGGGGCAGGGGAATCGGCATTGTGTCAGTCTCACAGTAGCAGAGGTGAAGCAAAGAGTCTAGGGATGGTCAGCCAAATAAATCATCTGTAGCTACCATGTTTCTCACAGTGGCGTTATCGATGGTTAGATCTTGGCTCGACAGACAGGGTCTGGTGGCAGCAAAGGACTGGTCGTGGTTGTAGCACAGTAGCGGCATTAGATCGTATA
Organism: Daedaleopsis sinensis; assembly: GCA_033807695.1. Taxonomy (NCBI): domain Eukaryota; kingdom Fungi; phylum Basidiomycota; class Agaricomycetes; order Polyporales; family Polyporaceae; genus Daedaleopsis; species Daedaleopsis sinensis. Next base: position 1,650,684 of record CM066301.1, read on the forward strand.
CTTGACTTACCTATGACTTACCGTTATGCGTGGTGTTGGTCACGCTGTAGTCGTTGGATACATTCAGACAATCAGTACTTACCTGATGATGAATCGCGACCCTAGCAACGGCACTCGGACAGCAGAAACGTATGGGGACCGATCGTGTTGTTATACCAATACAAAAATCCTACTACTACTACTCTCCGGGGTGTCCTCTTGAAGAAGTCTACGTTGTATAGCCGTTCAACGAACTAGTAGCAACGTAGACTTGAAGGGGCGGCCGTCGTGATTGATCTGGAGCGCCGCAGAGGATAGTCGAGGGCGAGAGGCGAAGTCGCGAAGAGGGGGCGGAGTCGAGGTGTGGCGGTGGAAGAGATGGTGACGAGCTAAGAAGCGAGCGCCGGCAGAGAACGTAGCGAGGAGGAAGAGACAGAGCGGCGGCGGCGGAGAAGGCGGTGGAGGGGGCGGCGGGAGGGGCGGGAAGAGGCGGGAGGGAGCGGCTGGGGGGGCGGGATGATGGGAGGAGGAAGCAGACGACGCGAAGTCCCCCGGTGCGCACGGACCAGGAATGACATAACCCAGTGACATCACAAATGACGTCACTGGGTGACATCATCTTGGGGTCGGCCCGCCGTACCTCCAGGCGCCCGGAAGGTTCTAGAAGGTTCTAGAACATTCCGGACACGTGGCCGGAACACTCGGGCCCGGCCAGCTCGTCCAGGCGCCGGAACATTCTAGAAGCTTCTAGAACGTTCCGGGCACGTGATCGGTGGACTTGGACTTCGGAGTCTGTTCCGCTCTCTTCCTCTTCCTCCACCACCTTCCGCTCTTCCCGCTCCCCCTTCCCCGGCTCGTGGTACGTTGAACGGCCCGAGACCCTTCCCGACAACGTCCTCGCTGCTCTTGCTACCTCTGCTGCTGCTGCTGCTAGTCAATCTGCAGGTCCTCGTCGCCACCGTCGTCGCCACCGTCGTCTCCAACGTTGCCTCGGCTGTCACCTCTGCCGCCTCCACCTCTGCCGTCACCCTGCCATCCACTCCACCTCGGACACTCTGTCCCTCCGTCCCCTCCGCCTCCGACACTCTCTCCCGTCTTTCTGCTGCCCGCTGCTAGTCGTCGTTGCTTTCACCCCAGCCAAAGCCTGCAATTCCACGCCACAATACGCCAACCGGAGGCCTGGGATTCGTTGGATCAAGAACTCCGGATATTCAGACAGGGCAGGCAGAGAAAGGTAAGTTCTGGTAAGTCCTCGGTTCTCTCTCTTTCTCTCTCCCCCCAACCCTTCAAGAGGGTGCTCCCTGTCTATAAGTAGTGTATGGTGCATGTAGATTACAATATATACACGAAACGTTGTATAGCCATGCGTTTCGAGCTCAATAAAGTAGCCTAATGCTCGTTTTACCCGTTAGACCCCTGTACTATTGCCGTCACTCGTTACTGTGGGCAATAAGCCACTTGTGTGTAAGTCTGTAGATCTACCACTAAGGCTGAGGACCTGTGGACGCCCAAATGGGTCTGGTGCACGCATATCTGAGACTCCGGGAGACGTCGGCCGACCTCCAGCTGCTGGCTTAGTGGGCACACGGTCAGAGAGCCTTCCTATTGGCTAGTGTGCGTGCAGGATTTCGTCGATGATCCCCATCATCGACGAAATCCTGCACGCACTGCAGCCAATGGCAATGCACCATTAAGTGCTTAATAAAGATCTGTGACGACTGCAGCCTGTCATGTAGTGTCACGTTTGCCAATGTATAAATTTTGTTCTGACAAGTTGAATGTGGGTTACTATATTTGCAGGTAATTAATGGTGATCTCTAGTATCAAGCTCTTCTTGGAGTGATTCATGTGCATTTACCTCAAAATCGCTCAATAATTCGGTGTAGGGCATAGCTTGCCTTATATCTCTCGCCCTCGATTGCAAGGTGCCCCCGCTTCTGCACTGTCCCTCTGTCAGCCTGCCAGCAGCACACTTTTCGCTCTACCTCTCCAGTCCCGTTTTCAACATGTCCGACAACATGCAAGGTATGTGGCTGATACATTGTTGTGCACTACTTCTCTGTATGAAATAGTCCCGGGCTCGCAGTCACTCCCGACGATCCCGGGTCTCCTCCACCGTTGTATACTCCTCCTGCCTCCCCTGGCCCTCTGTCTTCGCGATCACCCTCCCCTTGCTCCGAGGCTCGACCCCGCTCCCCTGTCCAAGCGCCTTCTGGTGCTGAGGTTATTGAGTTGGCTGGCCGCGACGAACAACTCCCTGCCTTCTACCGCATCAACTCGCACCCTCAGCTCGAGCACGTTCACAACGTCCGCAACATTTACGTCTATATTCAAGATACCGACCCCTCTGCGGCTCGCAAGTTCCTCGACTTCATCAAAGCGATGGTCTTGCCTGATGGAACACAGGCTGCCATCGAGGCTGCTGGTACGTCGTACTCGGCTACACATTTCCCCTCTACTCATGTGCAATGCTAGGCTATCTCGAGTTTGAAGTGGGAGATTATGTCTTTGCCTGTGACAAGTGGGGCTCAGGGCTCTCGAAGGACGACGTAATCCAGGCTTGGGTGACTCCGGAGTATGTTGGTCTGCATTTCTATAACTACGTTGTGTATTCACACTCACCCTAGGGGGGTCATCACCCCGGCGATGTATGCCAACATTGAAGCAGTGCGCGACGAGGCTCTCGGGGATGCAGACAATCGTACTCCGGACAAGCCCAACGATGTCGACGGGCAGTTCACTGGAGGCACTGGCTGGGAGCGTCACAAGCAAGCAGTCGCTATCGGCAATTCAGAGCGTGCATATGCCCTTGCACAGACCTTTCAAATCCAGAAGAATTTGACTGGCCCCTCTGTCGGTGCGAAAGTCAAGGACGGCAACCCCTCTGAGCACAACGAGCTCCGCTTCAAGACCATTCAGGTAGCTAGCTACAAGAGCCATCTGTGTCAGTGTCTCGTTGCTGATGTATTCATACTTAGGCTGCCTCACCGGTCGCCATTGCCAGCTTGGAAAGCGGCCCGAAGGAGGTCGCTGAGGCTCTGCGCTTGCAAGCTGAGGTAACGAACCTGCCGCGTGTCGGTCATGAGGGCAACTATGCCTTCCCGACAATGCAGCTCAACATCTCGTCGACCAAGTCCGCGGACAGCATCGCTGGTCGGTGTGCTCAATGTTCACATGGGTCCACGCTGACTCGTATCCTTTAGCGTCGTCTTTCAAGAAGGAAATCGGCCAGTTCGCCGGCAAGCACGTTGATCGCCATGACTCCCCTGGAGGGTATACGTGTATGATTGCAATGAACGACCTCGCGCCCGGTGAAGAGCCAGGCTACTTCATGATCGCTGAGCTCGGCATTGCCATCCGTACGTATCAGTCTACATCCTAATGATTCTTCTTCCACTGATGATAGGTCGCAGGGCTCAAGGGACTGGTCACAACCTGCTTCTGTGGCCTACGCTACCATGGAGGGTTCCCTCCGACGGCCCCGCCTGGTATTGAGCCTGCTGAGTGGTCGTACCGGTTCGTTGTCGTGTGCTATCCCTCTAGCCCCATCATCGATGGCTCGTCGCTTGTGGCTTTCGGTGCTCTTTCGAAAGGCGAGCTACTGGCTATCACTCCTGAGATGAAGGACCCGAGGTAGTGTAGTGTTCTGTCATGTGTGTGTATCAATACATATTGTTTGAATTGTGTTGTTCTCTAGCTACGACAATGTGCGAGCGACAACTAACTGTGCGAGCTGGATCTCCGACGGCCCCTGGCTTACGACTCGCCAAGCTTACCTCGACTTCGTCTACCGTGCAAGCGGCGAGCTGCTCTACTACCTAACCAACCAAGTACCCTCGCAGCTCAAGTTCCAGCTCGACTTCGACCTTCTACGCCAAGCCATGTCTATCGAGGACGAAAACGGGCAGCGTATTCAGCCGTCAACGTGGGACCTTCATCCGGGATCAACACACACCTCTGAGCAGTTCGGGTGCTCGCGTGCACAGAGCGTTCGTCGCTGGGATCTTCACAAGCAGAAGCATGCCCAGTTCTACCCATATGTTCTGAACAAGCAGAACGGTGAATCTGATGAGCTTCTCTATATATTCAGCGACACTCACTGTCTCACGTATTCGTAGCTAAGAAGAAGGGAACTCATGGCCCCACAAACCACGACGCACAAGAGCAACGTAAGTTTGATGTTCATATATACTATGTGGACATCAGCTAAAGTCATGATACTAGAACGACCTCGCAGGACGTCTTCGCGCAAGCGCAAGGCTGTGGACGCTGTCGCCGACGAAGAGCATGGTTCTGAACCAGAGAATGAGGAAGAGCCGTCCCTGTCGGACAGTGCAGTTCGCCGTTCCAAGCGGTTGAAGGGCAATACAACGGCTGATAGAAGTACGTGTACTCTGTCCTCGTGTAAGACTTTGGCTTATTCCTTCCTGCAAAGCTGCGAGCTCGTCGTTGTCTTCGCAATCACAGCACAGCAGTGTTGGGCAGGCTGCGAACGTTGCCATGCATCGGTACCCTCTGCGGTCCTCGACTCGTTAGTAGATATAAATGTAATGCCTCCCTTGTCAATAGCCAACTAATTGTTGTTTGAAGCGGACAGTTTCACAGAGCTGTCCAACAAGCAGATCGTCGACGTGGCGGCTTCGTTCCAAGATGAAGCTGAAGTACATGTCGATATGCTTGACAAAATCATGCAGCATGCTTCTTCCTCTTCTGTCAACGGTGAGTTCCCTGTCATACCGACGTCACTACTCTGTGTGTAACCTTGCTGTGATCAGAATGCACTTCGGTACCTATGGCCGCAGACAACGAGGGTATGTTAGATTCACTAGCTGCAGTCGTAATACTAACAACCATCATATCTAGACTTTTCACCCACTCTGCAGCTATTCTCGGTGCCATATCTCACCCAGCAGCTCGCGATCTTAAACGAGCTTGTGAACAAGATCTCTCAGATGGCTCCCTTCAGCGTGGACGACACCAGTGTCCATGCATTCGTTCAAGGCTTGGACACCACGAAGGTCGAGTCCGTCAAGTTCGCGTATGGTGTCGCTGCATTGTGGAATGCATGGCCTCAGCGTGCTCTGGCTCTAGAGCTCACAGATCTCTCCCTGGCTCAAGAGCGAAGGATCCTGATGATCTCGAACACTGCTGCCTGGAGGTGGCTCACCCAGGATTGTGTTCGCCATGCAACTAGCATTGTCACCACCTTGCAGGCTACACCGACTGCATTCAACAGCACAAGCGACTGGCTCACTGAGCTGACACGGGATGTCTTCCATATGTGGCGTCAGCGCAACCATGGAGAGCTCCATGCATCCCAGTATCTGCCTGGGCTCAACGTCTCAGCTCATGCCATCATCTACCTTCCTCGCTTCACTGCCCGGGTCTCCCCTGCCGAAGTCCCGGAGTTCATAACCACACAGGTGGTGAAAATTGTCCGCGCGTGGCTGGCATTCCCATCGAACACCCAGCTTCTGGCAGCTTACTTTGTAATGAACACCATTGCGATCGTTCAGAACACGGACATTCTCCTTCTGCAAGACATGTGGCGCATCCATCAAAATATCAAGTCACGCTTGCTCCGTCAAAAACGCACCCGACACCGTTCTCTGACCCTCTCAATGCTCTCCCCATTCCTCTCTGTGCTTCGTCAATCCCCCGTCTCAGATCCTCTTGGGCCTGAGGCCGCTCTTCTTGCTCAGATCTCAGACGCCATCGCGAGGTGCAATCCTGGACTTGAAGAGTTCTCGAAAGCGGTCGCTACCTATTTTGACATGGCTCGAGGCTGTCCTGTACTCCCATCTCTACCCATCCTCACGCCGTACAAGGCTAGCAAGCAGTCGCAACCTCACTCAAGTAGTAAGGCCCCAACGTCCAGGCCTGTCCTCACCACATCCGAGTCGAGGCCTCCCTCGAAAGCACCTCCTAGCTCTGTGCGTGTCCTGCATGCCCGGGCTGTCTCTTCTACAGCGACCAGTCACCCTTCTACATCTCCCAGCTCTTCTCCGCTTCCTCCTGCGATTGCTTCACAAGCCTCGAACTCTTCCAATGCACCTGGCCATTCACCTTCCCTTTCCCATGTTCTCCATCCTCTGCCTGCACTGCCTGTGTACCAACCGCAGGTCGTAGCTCAAGACAGACTGGATCAATTGCTTGCCTTTGTGCGCGAGCTAATCCCGTTCGTGCACGATGATCCATTCGAGCCTCAGTCGCCCATGCAGAAGCTGGTTGCCACGGATATCGATCACTTCCTCCCATTCAGGGAACACTCGCCGTCGCGATGCATCGTCAAGGGTGTAGGGGGGCCTTTCCATGCTTCACTAGCTAGAGCTCAGGGAGTGTTTGCTAGCCAGGCCATATCTCGTGCACTCCTGTTCAACTCCCAGGCACTCCATCGAGGGCTCACAAAAGGCTACTTCTCGAACCTTGCGCAATGGACAGAGTTCCTCACAGACAACGGTTTCAATGGAACGACACAATCTATTGCCTGGCTGGTTAACCTCGCCTGCTATGGTACCCCCCAGAATCAACGCCTTGCGTTTCTCGTGAACCCGGAGGTCTACTTCGCAAGGGACGTCAACTGGAAGCAGTTCTGCTCGGGCGAGGAGTCGGTCTCTTTCGAACAAACCTTCACTTGGTTGCAATCCAGGGGCAAGTTCGCGGACAAGACTGGTGAGCTCAAGGTCATGCGGATGCTGCCTCTCTTCGGCAAGCTCACATCGTATCTGCTCGCGGCAGACCTGGTGTATACCGGCCGAGTGAAGCAGCCATCCGTCCAGGATGTCGGGACGATCGTGCACACCAACAATCTTGGCTCGAAAGCATGCCTGGATGCACTCATGGCTCGTTCTAACTCAAGCACCACGTTACAGGACACCTTGAGTGCATTCGAGGACGTGTTTAACTTCCTTAATGCTTCTCTTACTTTGACAGAGAAGAACGCCATCACGTTTGATGCAATTATGGTAGAACATTTGTTATGTAAATTCCAACGTGTATCTCGGCGACTTGCAGGGAAGTAGATAGATATTCCTATGTCATGTATTGTGTAGAGTACGATGTATTGTAGGTTATGAACAGAGTGAATGATAAGTTGTGTATCTGCTCACTGCAAGGGTCTGATCATGATATCTGTTAAGTATCACTAACGATGCATAGATCTTTGATGATAGATTAAGAAGGTGCTAGTATTGTATGCAGACAGGGAGTGTATGTAAAGTGGGAAGTATATATGCTATCTCAAGTCATGGGATGATCATCATCGCCAGTAGGAGCACCCTGGCCGATACACATGCGTTTCATCTCGGTTTGTGGCAGAATATGCTCATCCTCCAGCTCATCACTGGAGTCTGACCCATATCCAACCTTCCTCTTGATCTTCTTCAGAGGAGAGACAACACTGGCACTAAGGGCACGAACAGCAGCAGCGTTATGCTCCTGAATCAGTCACTTGGGGTTAGAAATTACTCAACATAGCATAGCATACTACACTTACTCGTTCAGCAAGGCGGCTCAGCAAACATATAGCATGCAACTTGGGCAGAAACACATATTCCCGACGACCAACACGGACTGCTTGAAACGCCACCTGGACCTCCACCATATGGCTATGGTAAAATAGAGCTGGTTTGATGCGTGAGAAGATGGATCTATGCACAATGAAGATGTTAAAGTTAGAGAGTAAACATGAGTGAATTTCTGGTTCACAGAACTCACCGACCATTGCGTTCTTTCTCTTCCTTTTGCCAGTACTCTACCACATTCTCCTGGAGATGAACCTCACTGCGTAACATAGGAGCTAGAACATTCAAGGGGTCTATAACATCGCCGAGGTTGATTGGCTTCTCCCCAGTGGCAGCCTCCTTCATAGCAGTAAAGTAACGGTTTGCAAATGTCAAAGCAAGGTAACTTCCGTCTCGAGCTGGAACCCAGGGACGGAGTTGATAGCCTCGTCGCTGCAGGTCTGCATTGAACATCTGATAGACAGTTACAACACCTGCAACGGCGCAGTCGAACTTCTCTGCGCCCAAACCAGTGAGGGTAACAGATTGCTTCATATCGATGATGCGACTGGTGTTGCGGGGGATGCTATGGTGTACTTGTTTGATAGTAGCCATGGGCTGTAGGATGTGGGCACTCACTCTGACTGACGCAAGGGAGGAAGCTTGTAATCAAGAAGATAACCCTGCACCTTAAGAATCACCTCCTCAAGCTCATCTCCGTTTGACTCCCGCCGGTGCGTGAGGAGGAAGGTCCGTCCAGCATTCCGTTCACATAGTTCCAAAAGTGAGGCAGGATAATCCATCTTTCAGATGTCATTTTAGCAGGAGGTAGGTGTTACCGATGGGCAAGAAGACATACTTCATTAATGCTTCTTCATTAATGCTTGAAAGCTGGTTGGGAAAAGATTTCTTTCTTGAGTCATGGCTTTCCTTAACCATGTGTTCTTGGAGAAGATCTCCTGCAAATTTTGATTGTCGGTATGTCCCACATGTTGAGAGAGAGTAGTGACTTACGGTACTTTGCAGTATTGTTGCGAAGCTGAGCAAGATATGACATATTTGAGATAGTGAGAGGCCAAAGTGGCGAGAAGGGGAAGTTGAAGATGCTCAAATGATGGCCCATCCAGTATATGTGACGGCTGAAGTTCCTCCTATCCCCATGCTTTGCAATTTGGTGTATGTCAGAAACGTTTCAAACATGCCTCGCTACTACGCGACTGATCGTACTATGCAACCAGGCAGTTACTTACGTGAATGGTGCATCATGAGCGCCTGTAGACCTACTGTCTTGCTCTTTGTTCCCTACTATGCTAGAAACCTTTGACACTTATTCCTTTGCAGACTTACCATCCACTCGTTGAACGAGAGCATCACACTGGTACTTGAAAGCTAACTACATCTGCAACCATGCAGCTGTAGCTATAAAGTCAGCACATCTCTCAATGCACTTACTACCGACGCTTATCATTGTCACTAGGGCCACCAATATCGCTTGAAGTTCCCCTGGGGGCCTCATGGTCCTCGCCAGTCGGAGTCAAGACCAAGCGGAAGCTTTGGGGGAACAAACAAAGACACAAATATCCTCTACCCGAAACATATAAATCCCCGACCAAAGTTCTTCAGCCCCCAAGTCATTCTTTTCTTGAACGACCACCTTCACCACCTCCTTGACGTCTTGCTCATCAGCGCTCCCAACTCCCACTCATCTATTCTTCTCCTCATCCATACTCTCTCTCTTGTCGCTATGGCTCCTCGTCGCGCTGCTGCTTCAAACTCTGCCACTGCTGCTCAGACTGCAAAGTACGTTACAGTGATATTCATCTTTGACGTGCCATACTCAACTCTTCCAGGGCCAAGGGTGCTACTGCTGCTCGTACCGTTGCTGGCACCCGGAAGGCTCCTACCAAGCCTGCTCTTGTCAGGCCTGCTCCTGCCAAGCCTGCGGAGAAGGCTACCCGTGCCCTTCGGTGAGTTATGATGTGCTCATGATCTCTATCTTGTCTTAACACTACCTTTTGTCTTAGCATGTCTACTGGTGGTCGCCGCCCCAGGGGCAAAGCAGTCAAAACGTAAGTTTCCTGATACATTCAACTATTTCTTATTGTTGACGTTGAACTTGCAGTCCGGACTTGGTAGACTCCGAGGCGGAGGAGGCTGATGACGATGAAGACGAGCAGAAGGAGGATGACGCTGTTGATGACGAGGATAATTCAGAGCTTATGACCTCTCATAACATTGAAAGGTGTGTCTGCTATCATGTCTCGTTCCCTTGTCCATTCCTATAGCATACTCCAGTGATGAGGAAATGAGTGAGGATGGAGATTCCGCTACTCAGCAAGAAGAGTCCTCTGATACCGTCATGCCATCGGAGGACGATGAGCCGGATACTCGTCCTCAGGTTGAAAGGACTCCAAAGGCTACACGGTGTGTACTAGACCATGTTGCATGTTGTTCACATCTCTGACATGGCATCCAATTCCAGCCGTGGTCGGAAGGCAGATGACACGGAGACCATCAGTCCTGGCAGTCCATCACCTGTGTACGTCTTTGATTTGTTTATGTTCTCTTCTCTCTGTACCCTGACTGTGGCTCTGTAGCAAGAGCAGCGGTGCTCCCACTCCCGTCAAGGCAGGGGCTACTACTCCCTCTCGTCGCAAAGGCAACAGTACTGTCTTCCGCCGCACCCCATCGAACAAGCGGGTCAAGGAGGACGACTCTGATGATCAAGAAGAGTACGTGTTTAGTCCGCTACTGTCTAATCTATGCTGACCATTCAGTAGAGAGAGCCCTATGAAGAAGACACGCACCGCCAATGGGTAAGTGTTTGATCTTTGCAGTCTTTATATGACAACTGACCAGTTATCTAATATAGCAAGTCTCATGTGCACGAGGATGCCGACGAGGACTGGGATGTCGTTGAGGTTCCCACTTCCGCTCCCAAGAAAGCTGCACCTCCTCTCCCTCGTCGCAATGGGGCACGTCCTCCTGCTGAGGCTACTTTACCTCCTGCTCTGAAGGCACATTCTAAGTCTAGTACCCCAAGCACCAAGGCAACGGGAAAAGCCAAAGCTTCGACTCCGAAGAACACTGCAAAGACCACTGCACGCAAGCCCACTCCTGCCAAGGCCCGAGCTCGTGGCAAGGTCCCCGAGTAAGTTTGTTGTGCTCTTGTCTGCTATAACCATATACTCATGTTTTTCTATAGCTCTGCAGAGGAGGTCTTCAACCCCACAGAGGTTGATTCTGAAACGTACTAGTTTTGTCATACTTCCCTCATTTCTACCCTCACACTCTCTCCAGTTACCGTACCCAGACTGCTCTTTTCCGTAAGGACATGTCTTCCACCGATAACTTTGACCAGTTACATCAAGTGTATGTTCCTTTTAATATAGACGTGTGTCGCCCTTCTTTGACATGTGTGCTATAGGCTCGACGACATCAAGCAGGAGAAGATCCCTACGTATGTATTAGATCAACATTTCCAGGTTACTATGATCCTAACACTCTCTACTACATCTTCAGGGGTGATGTTCAGGTCAAGAATGATCCCCGCTCCCCTCGTCGTGTCCGCATATCCAAGTAAGTAATCTGTCTGTACTCACTCTAGTGATGTATTGATGGTTGTCACAGGGAAACCGTTGAGATTCCCGACACATCTCCTGTTGAGGAGCCTATCACCAGGCCAAGCTCTCCCATATGGGACATGGAGGTCGACAACGAGGAGAATACTATGAACACAGGTATACTCTATTTCTCTAGCTTCCCTTCCACAACTCATATCAGATCAGATACCCCGGTCGCCATGACTGATGCTGCTGGACGTATTCCAACTCAGCATGCCATTGGCTATGGTCCCGGTGTCGATTTGGAGGACGATGACGCCACCGATGTGCTGTTGAAGGACACATATGCTTTCCTCCCATCCTTGAAGTAAGCATGCTGCTGTCGTCCGTCACATTTCTATTGCTAATGTACCTTGATAGGGACCATTATCCTGATTCGGGAGCGTACCCTCTAACGACAATTCTGCTGTCAGAGGGGATCATTGATCAGCCCGGCTACTCTGTGGATAAGGAGTACGTCTGTATACTTACTGCTGATTCTTTAACACGTCTAACTACTTATTCAGTGCTCTAATGGAGCTTATTCTCCATGCGCATGGGGGCCCCATGGGTCATCTAGGAGTGTTGAACCCTGCTCGTGCATCTCCCGAGCTTGCTACAGCTCATGTCTACTCCACGACGGGCTCATCCTACCCAGTTGTCTCAATTTCCTCCCCTATTGGCCCTCACCGTGCTATTTTGTGCACCGTTGGGGTAGTACTGGGCTGCAACGTCCTCACTCCAGCTCCTTTTGCCCAGAAGAAGGCTAAGCAGATCTTGCTCAGTCCTCTTCGTGGCGAGAACGAGCGCATGTTGGCTTTTTTAGCTCATGTGCTTGGGAGCAACTGCTTGGGAGTGCCGACCTTTGGTGTTCAGATGGTCGATGGCAGTGGCAGGATCAATGGCTTATCCTTCCGTACCTTCCCAAGTAGCACTGCTACGACTGCTGGCAATGGTACGTGATTCATTCACCAACGATGTATACATCTAATGTCTTAATCTTATACTAGCCCGCCTTCTTCCTGGTATGGGTGCTGCCACCCCGAAGAAGGGTCGCACCCCTGCCTCGTTGCCTGCACGCTCCCTCATCGAGATGAGGGACAAGACAACCTGGCAGATCACCGATGACAGTGAGTCTTTCAGTTTGATTTCAAGCACTTCTATATATTCTAATATTGTACTTTAGTCCCCTTGTGGGATGCTACGCACCTCTTTAGGCAGGGTCGTAACCCCAACGATAAGTTCTCTCATGACACAGTGGCATCCCTGCCCCGTCTGAAGCGTGAGTTGGAGTTTGGGGAAGTCGCGCTAGTTTACTATAGTGCGGCCACTTTCCCTGCCTCTAAGAACATCCACCCCGACGCTGTTCATGGTCTTAGCCTGAACCTCTATGGTGCTGTCTCTGTTGCTTCTGGTGTCTGAAGACTTTTTATTACCACGTCATCACAAGTATCTGCCGCCCCCTCTCCATTCTACTTCCCTTTGTTTGGCATCATCACATGGTATTTCTCTTTAAAGTTTATCCTGCTCTTCCTCAGAGCATCATTGTTCTGTAGAGTCTTCAACAGATCGCATCTTTGGTACTTCTGCATTCTAAGTAGCTCAGCGTCGTGTAGTTGTGTGGTCCAGTAATGATATCAGCGTCGTTGACAAACTTCTCAGCGTGATCAACTTGACTGTGGATGAGACAGAGGCCATAGTCAGCTCCTTCTTAAGACTCGTCCCATGGTGCCAGCAAAAAGATCACGTGATGGGACAAATGTCAGATGCACGTGATACTATGTTCAACTTTGTAGACGCTGTAGCATGACTCCCCATCCTTGAACCTTTCCCCCTCGATCTGTGAATCCTATCTTGCCACACTCTGTGACAAAATGCCACGTCCATCTATATGGTCATATATTCTTCTCCTTTATGGATGGAGTATAAGTATACTACTCACAGCCAATGTGATACCAGTTGCTGTCGCTGATGACACTATCAGCATTCAATTGAGAGGTACGTGTTTTCTCAAGTCCCCATTAATGAGCAGGATGACTTATGTTATATCATCTAGGCACGGTGTTGGATACTCTACCACACTCTACACTGGCACTCGATGCATGTAGCTATGATAAACTGTCCATACTGGACAAGGTTGTGACAGACACCTTCGTGACAAGTTCTGTGCCCACTGAGGGCAGGGTTTTTGAGAGCACCCTCATGACAAGCTACTCTTCTGTTCGTCTTAACCTCATTGCTATTGAGTTGGTGTTCACTCTATACCAAAATGAGTACATTGACTTACGTGCCAGCCTTATACTGGTCAAAGAGCATATCCGTATCACAGTTCGATTTGCTTTTCTTCAGTGTGTTCAAAATGTTTATTATGCCCACGATTTTCGAACAAAGCTTGATAATATATACCGTTCATCGTTTCAAGCTTCACTTGCTCAGGTTCAGGTTCAACTTATGCCATCGGTATATACTTATCCTGACCATACATACCCACATAGATTATATGGCGGGGCACAACTACCAAAGAATAATAACAAATCCAAAGTGTGGCAGGATTCAGAGCTAAGACCGTATATTGTCAGGGGAATCATTGATTCTACGAAGTCCTATATCTACTCAGGTTATATATTATCCACAATGCAGGCTAATATTAATGAGGACGTAGCAGTCAAACTTCCCCTCTCTATTCTGAGCTACAGACTCACTAAACCACAGATGCTTAATATTGCAAGATGTCACAATATAACCCAAGCCAACGGTCGTTTGTCAAAAGATCATATCACGAGAGCGCTGATAGAGCATGAATGTGCCAGCTGCCCTCAGTTCATGGCAGTTTTCTCACCGGTTAATAAAGCAAAAACAGTGCAACAGCGACTAAAGACCTGGAGGGAACATATCGAAAATACACAACAGAAAAGCACAGTGCCTCCTACTAATGTATCCTTCCCGCCTGTTCCTATTGGAACAGCTTTGCTAATTGACTCTATATTGCATAGGCTGGCTTTCGGTGTCAATAAGCCACACACGGCACATGCAGACTCAAGGAAGTTTGATACCTGTAATCCATTTGCAAATCCAGTAATTGTCTCATTTGACCGAGAGTTGTTATGCTCCAATGAACCTGTCACCAGAGTAGAGAGACAATCTATTGATGAGGCTATCCGCCCTATACCAGGGCCAGTTCTTCTATCAGGCTGTAATGATATTTGTCCTTCGTGTTCTGAGTCACTAAAAGATGGAAAAAAACCGATTGATGCTCTTGCAAATGGGCTATGGATTGGAGAGATTCCTGATGAGTTGAAAGATCTTAGCTGGACAGAGAAAATGATCATTTCACGGGTAAAGCATAACTTGTGTATTGTAAAGGTCCACGTGTCAGGAATGTCCAAGATGAAGGCAAATGTAGTGAGCCACTCACTTCCTATGCCTAAAATCTATAATGCATTGCCGCCACCGAGAGTTGAGTTGGATCAAGTATTGGCTTTCTTATATATAGGACCTAACATTCCTACATTGAAGGAGTTCAGACGTACTCCTATGTTGGTACGACGTAACAAAGTTGCTCGTGCATTAGAATGGCTGAAATTAAATCACTCTGACTATGCTGATCTAGATATATCTTATGAGAATCTTAATGAATACCCTGAGGATGAACCACCTGTGATTGTCAATTATACACAGAGTATGAAGTCTAACAAAGACCCCAAGTCCACAGCGGTAAATGACACGGAAGAGGATGATGGTACTGACAAGGGTGACTGTCCATTCATTGTGCATGGTCTAACTGGTAGTAATCTTGAAAGACTTGGACATAGCCGTCCTCATGAGATTACTGCTCGTGCAGTGGAGTACTTCAAGTCAGGTGGCAAAGTGCTTGGTATCGGTCAAGCTGAGCAGCCAGAGAGTATTTATGACAATCCTCAACTATATCCTCAAATGTTTCCTTGGCTTTTTCCCTATGGACTTGGAGGGCTTCGTAATGTAATGGGTTATAAAACTGTTTCAGAGGAAAAGCGGAAGCAGCAGTTGCTGATGTATCATGATAAACGGTTCCAATTAGAGCCTTTATTCCCTCTAGTCGCACTAAATCATGAGCAGATTAAGAAAGCAACTACCGCAGGCTACTTACTAGCTGACAAAAGCAAGTTCAATGAGATTGCTGACCGTATCGCAAATCTAAGCCATCAGACACTGACAGAGATTGTTGAGCGCTTGAAGAGTGGTCCAGTCAAGCCCGAAACCGATGAAGAGAAAGCCTGCTTCAAGATACTCAATGATCTTGACCACGTAAACTACAAAGTTCAAGGATCTATTACGAGTAAAAAGTACATGAGAAATGAGATATGGTCCTTGGTGTCATATCTTGGAGCACCATCATGGTTCATCACATTTGCACCAGCTGATGTCAAGCACCCACTAGCTCTCTACTTTGCGGACACCAATGAAACATTTGTCCCCAAATTCCGTGATAAAGATGAACGTATGAACCTCATTGCAAATAATCCTGTCGCAGGGGCTAGATTCTTCAAGGCAATGGTCGACTTATTTGTAAAGCATGTTCTAGGTGTGGGTTTGGACCGTCCTGGACTGTACGGAGAGACTTCAGGATATTATGGTACTGTAGAACAACAGGGTCGACTCACACTGCATCTTCATATGCTACTATGGATTAAAAACTCTTTAACGCCACAGGAAGTAAGAGATAAGATTATGGATCCGGGCTCAGACTTCCAGAAAGCCATGGTAGAGTATCTTGAGAGTGCTCACAAAGGAGAGTTCCTAGACAGTGATATGGAGACAGTTGCAGCTGAACTGAAGGAGATTAATGAGAAAAATCCATTCCGCATCCCTCCTACTGAGACTTTACCACAACCACCTCCGGATAAGTGTTCTCATGAAGAAGAGCAGCCCGATTGCACCCAATGTATTGAGTATAAGAATTGGTGGAGCAACTACTGCAAAGAAGTCAACGAGATTCTATACTTGTCTAATGTACATCGCTGTGTGTCACGGAGCAAAGGTTCCAAGGTACCTCAGGGAGCCAAAAATAGTGGCATGAATGAGGTGGATAATCGAGGCTGTACAGACCCTATCACAAAGGTGTGCAAAGCAAGATTTCCTCGAGACACCTTTCCTACTACTCAGGTTGACCCTGAGACCGGTGCATTAATACTGAAAAAAGGCGAGGCATGGCTGAATACATTCACACCTGCAGTGTCATACCTTCTCCGGTGCAACCATGATGTGACCAGTTTGATGTCTGGAACAGCCATCAAATCTGTCATTGCATATGTTGCTGACTACATTACGAAGACTCTGCTGAAAACTCATGTTATGTTTCAATCCATTCAAAATGTATTTGACCGCAACCCAGAGATAGTTGGAAATATCAAGGCTGATAAGAGTAAAGCACGTACCATCATGACTAAGATGGTTAATGCATTGACTGCTGCATCAGAGATAGGAGGGCCTATGGCAGCTATGTACCTGCTAAAACACCCTGATCACTACACGGGACACCAGTTTAGAACTTGCTTCTGGAGGGGTTATGTTTATGAGGTAATGCGAGCATGGGATGATTCTAAAAATATTGTGGAGGATGGGAAGACTACTGTAGTTTTAGGTTTGGATCACGAACAAGCAGGTCAAGGAAAGACTCGTATTGTGCCTATTTCTCCTGTATTAGATTATATGTATAGACCGCTGGAGCATGAGAATGTGTGCGTATATGATTGGGTAAGAAAATATCATAAGAGACCAATTCCAAAGCGGCGTAGGAAGTTTGCTGTCCCTCAAAAGTTAATGGTAAATGATAGTGATGATGAGTTTGAGAACAACTATACCATTGATGAGTCACCAGTGCATGCACATGTAGATGAGGATGATGATAGCGGTTATGAATCCACTTTGAAGAGTACTAGGCTAGCTAGCAGACATCCAAGTTTACGCGGTGGTGGCAGACCTTCGCTAGCTCAAGAAGAAGAGGAAGATTCTGAGGATGAGCTGCTGCTGTCATCTTCTCCCAAGCCTGTGCGAAGCACACGGACCCTTCCAGCAGAGGTAGAGGAATCTGAAGATGAACTATTACTTACCACAGCCACCGCGACCACAGCTAAGGCGCTTGAGAAAGATTATATCTCTGAGATAACTCCAAAGTCCAAGACCCCTTCATACTTTATTTTCCATGCTGAGCACCCGCAGTGCCGTAGTCATGAAGTATGCTTGCAGAATGAAGAGGATTCATTTGTGCCCAACTTTGTGGGAGGACCACTGCCACGGAAAGATCAGGGCAGCAGAGAGGAATATTGTATGACAATGCTTACACTATTCAAGCCATGGAGATCAGGATCAGACTTACGACACAGTGCTGAGATGCTATGGGATGAGGCATTCAGAGCTCATCAGTTCACAGACAGGCAGGAGGAAATTATGAGGTTTTTTCACATTAGATACGAGTGCAATGATGCCCGTGATGATTTCTCAGCTATGCGGAAACAGTTAGAGAAAGGGTCTGGCTCGTACCACATGAACCGTGATGACTTGGATGAGATGGAAGTCCAACACTATACATTTGATACTACTTCTTCGGTACAAGATGATATAGTAAACAGTAAGGAGTGGAAAGATATCAGCCGGTCAGAGATAATCCGATTAGCACGCAGTGGTAAAGCAGAGAATATAATGATGGAAGCAGGATGGTTGGATAAAATGCAGCAGGATAAGTCAGTCAATCTGTCCAATATTCCAAAGAGATTGACTGTACCTGAGGACAAGTCAGCATCAGAATGGCGTCAAGTACTCACTGAAGCTCGACAGAAGATATTAGATGCCCGAGATGCAGAAGCTAAGAGCAAACCTCCAAAGAATATTACAAATGCACTGCCTGTAAATCATGAGATTGACTCCGTCAAACTGGTCGATAAACAATACTTCATGGACAAGAATTTCCAAGCTACCGACCCTCAGGCCAAGGAACTTATTGAGAATACGGTAGTCAAGTTCAGTTTGAATGAGGCTCAAGAGCGAGCATTTAGAATTGTAGCCAATCATGCTATAGACTCTTGTGGAGAACATCTCAAAATGTACCTTGGAGGGATGGCTGGTACCGGAAAATCACAAGTAATCAAAGCATTGACCCACTTCTTTGGAGAGAGAAATGAATCCTATAGGTTCATGTGTCTGGCCCCAACCGGTTCAGCTGCCTCCCTGATAGGTGGATCTACTTATCATTCTATGCTAGGGTTTAGCAAAGCTGATTCAACCGAGTCAGTGGCTAATGTGATGCAAGTGCGAAGTCGACTTATGAATGTGGAGTATATATTCATCGATGAGATCAGTATGCTGGACTGCTTCAGTATGTACAACATTTGTGCGAAAATGTGTGCTGCTCTCAAGAATGATGGAACTCCATTTGGTGGTATAAATATTATTTGTGCTGGAGATTTTGCTCAATTACCACCAGCAGTCCAAGCAAAGCCACTATGCTCGCATGAAGTCGGAAGAGTTATTCACAAAACACATGATCACAAGAAGCAGAAGTCCTCTATTGGTAAGGCACTTTGGCACCAGTTTACTACAGTAGTTATCCTTAGGGAAAATATGCGGCAGCGGTCACAAAAACCCAAGGATGCAAAGTTGAGAACTGCACTAGAGAATCTGAGATATAGAGCATGTACTGAGGCTGATATTAAGCTAATCCAATCACGGGTGGCTGGTAAAGGCAAGAAGCATCCCAAAATTAATCAGCCTAGGTTCAGAAATGTATCTGTGATTACCACATATAATTCTTACAGAGATGCTATCAATAGACTGGGGTCAAAGCGATTTGCTAGGGAGAATAACCAGGTGTTGCATACATTCTACTCTGTTGACAAACTAGCATCGGAGTCCGATGACAAGAACCTGCCTAAACATCAGCGCAAGAAGAAGGTCAACCCACATCGTTCTACCAATATTGTCAATGAAGAATTGCAGACCCGGCTATGGGATTTATCCCATGAACTTACTGAGCATCACCCCGGGCAGTTGAGTATATGCATTGGACTGCCGGTGATGATCAAAGTCAATGAAGCTACGGAGTGCTCAGTTACCAATGGTGCGGAAGGAATAGTAGTAGGATGGACATCACAGCCTATCACTGAGGATAAATTTGCATTAGAGACACTTTTTGTCAAGCTCACAGCTGCTCCCACTCCGATAAAACTCCCTGGTCTTCCAGAGAATGTTGTCCTACTTTCGCATGTAAACAAGAAAGTGAAGTGCAAACTCCCCAATGGAATGCTACTAGAAATAAACCGTGACCAAGTACCGGTAGTACCCAACTTTGCTATGACAGACTTTGCTTCACAGGGACGTACAAGGTCCAGTAATGTGTGTGACCTGCAGAATTGTCAAACACACCAGTCTGTATACACTTGCTTGTCACGGGGTTCAACTCTTGAGGGAACTATCATTGTCCAGTCATTTGACAGCGGGAAATTGACAGGAGGTATTGCAGGCTCATTGAGGCAAGAGTTTAGAGAGCTAGAGTTGCTGGATGAAATCACAAAAATGCGGTACCTTGGTACTATATCACCCGAAGTATCGGGAATTACAAGAAATGAACTTATTCATTCTTTCCGCCAATGGAAAGGTGAAAGATTTGTACCCAAGACTATCCACAGTGCTCTGAAGTGGACTGCTAGTGATCCTTTCCCAATTCAAAAGGTGACCGAAGATACTCCCTGGACTTTGGTGAAAATTTCCAAAGACCAGTCATCCAGCAAGGCCGACAAGGCTGACAGCGGCACCAAGGAGAAAGTTGAAAAGCCGCAAGTCAAAAGGGATAGGACTGCATTTGTATCCGCACAGGGGTCACAAGCATTACAGACTGTCAGCAATGTTACAAGAACTAATGCTACTAAGCGTAAGCGGGATGAGGAGACTGAGATTGAACAGACCACAAAGCCTCAGCCAGCTAAGAGAATCAAAGTAACCAAACCTCCAGCAGGCAAGATGTTTGCAGGCTTTCCATGGGATTCTGTCAATCACAGTTGTGCATATGATAGTCTGCTTACTGTGTTGCTCACCCTGTATACTGACTGCCGTGAGGCATGGATACATCACATGCCAGAGCAAAGTCAAATTCTCACGGACTTAGGTGTATTGTTTGATGGTACTCTCCCGGACAACAAGTCAATGACTTTGCAGAGAGCACGGGATACATTGAGAAATAGATTGGCTGTGTCACATCCTGACCTAGGACCTCGGGGGAGCGAGCCTACTGATATATATCTCTTATTGGAGAACATTATCAAGATTGACATCCCTATTCTACAGCAGTGCTACAAATGCCGAGCATGTGACCATGATGGCCCTGCTAATAGCAAAGCTGAAGCAGTATGGATTTGTGATGACTATGTGTGGAAAAATAGTCCAGCCACATCCGGTAGATATCAAGGGAAAACAGTCACACAATGGATCAGTGCTTTGCTCTCCCAGAAATCTGAGAAGAAATGCCCACAATGCAAGCGTCAAATGCACAGGTCATTATCTTATACCGACTCACCTAATATTATAGCTATTCGTGCACAGCAGAAAATAATAGTGGAGTCTCAGATTGTATGGCCTGATATTGACCAGATGTACCGGCTGTGTGGTATAATCTACTTTACTCCTTCTCACTTTGTCTGCAGGTTTATTGACAAGTCAGGAGATGTCTGGTACCACGATGGTGCAGAAAATGATGGGAATGTTCTGTACTACGGTAATATTGTCAACTGGTCAGGGAAAAAATTGCAGGAGGCCGGTAAGTATAAGATGAGCATTCTACTGTACACTAAGCTTTAGGTTATATTACATCTTATAATTTATTATTACTAATCATCTAACATATCAGCTCCCCGGTCCCCCCATCCTCATCAATCGTCCTTGCCAGGAATGGCCCACTCCAAACCAAGTAAAAATTGCGGCTTAAACAGGGCACTAGAACGAGAGTTATCGCACCGAGTTCAACAGCAGCACGCTCGGCTACATTTGCATATGGGGTTACGTGCTGTTAATCTCTCAAGTGATGTTGCCAATGTAGTTCTCAGTCACCCATTGAGAGTAACAAATCCTTGTCTCCCCTAGGCAAGACGATGTACAGGTCCTATTGAACGGGGGGGCGGACGGACCTGTCTAACGACGCGTCACTTTACCGTGTGCCCCCATATCTTCGGTGTTTAAACATGCCGATTGATCCGGTGTCCATAGAAGGCGAAATCTCTGCATTAGGCTAAACTGACCGAAAGCGGCGATATCGCAGTATAAGGCAATCAGGCGCTCAGGTCCTCGGACTCAGTGAATGCTCACGCGCCACGTCACATCTTGTCTGAGACTCTCTCTCAGCCTCAGACTGCTGCCTTGTAGTCGTTGCGTGCGCTCCGACCTTGGGGCCCAAACGACGAACGGTGCGCAGCCGGGTCTCCCTCAGACTCCCCTGCTAGTACTCTCATGTCTTCCTCGCCTTCCTTGCCACTGCGCTGGTGCAATACTCAACCCGAAGACATAGCAAATCCCCGGTACTTGTCGTTCTCAGCCATCTCCTCAGAGCAACAGAGCCCCTATCAGCTTGAGTCACACTTCGGGTCTGCATCTACCTCCACTGCCTCCGTTCTCAGCCTGAATGACTCAGATTCAAGTCTTACGTCCGAGCCCAAGTCTTCGGAGAGCCGCTGGGCTCTTCCGAAGCGCTATCTCGAGTCAGAGGCGTCGACACGCAAGCGCAAGCGCGAAGACCTCGAGAACGAGCCACCAAGGCCTTCTCCTGACACTCCCTCTCTCCTCTCAAGTCCGTTTCCGCCGTCCATCCCCTGGTCATATGGATTCCCACTGGTCTACTCCTCGCCGTCAGAACAGCATGGACACTCTGGCTACATGTTTGCCTCTCCGGGCTCTGTCTCGTCCTCGCAAGCCAAGTCAGCTGACGCAGACATGCGGAGTACACCCAAGCGGAGATACATACGGGAGCGTGACAAGCTAAGTACCATCCTAGACTTCGTTTATGATGAAATGGGTTGGACTGTGGGGGATCTGCTCTATGCAATGTTCCAGTTTGGGGATACGGACGATGTACGCTGTGACGTGACCCAATGGAGACGTGTATCTGCTTTCATCTGTGGCGGGATGGCACACACACCGGCAGAGATTCTGCAGCTCTTGAGCGAGCATCCTGCCGGCAAGGTGCCCCGTGATAGTGCTGAATATTCGAAAATGTTTTCAACCCGCTGGGAAGATCTCGAGGGTGTGCTGTCAGTCCGAGTGGCCCTGACATGCTTCGCTGCCCAGGCAGTCAAGACGTGCTTAGCACGGGAAGCTGAAGAAGCGATCGATCTGGCAAACGGCCTGCACGCTAAGAGGAAGAAACGGAAAGGGGGAGCAGAGGACACCCGCACACATGTTCAGTGGGAGGATATCGGAACGGCAACGGTGCACCGTGCCAAAACGGTCTTTCGTACATTTCAGCCGCTTCTCTGCGACTTGCTGCTCGCAATAGCAGAGCGACCCAGCAAGAACAAAGCGGTGGATGGGGGAATGGAGGTCACACACAGTCGGACACGTCGTCCGGCCCACCTGGTATGTACATCTCTCCGCTCTTAGGGACCAGTTCACATCATTGATGTGCTATGGTTTTAGGTCGTGGCAAATGTCATCGCCGACCTCGACTTCTCGCGCTCAAACCGCGCAAATCTGTTGCCCATCGCCCGCGGTCTTCTATACTTTGCGCTCTGTGCCCATCACGACCTCTATCTTTACCAGTCCCGCATCGGCAGCATGCCTACATACACCACGATCTATCGCACATTGGAGGACCTTGCCAAGCAGGAGGCTGAAGAGGTCCGGAAGCATGGGTCCGACCCGTCACTTGTCAGAACCTACGTAGGCGACAATGTACAGAACCATCTGGCGCAGCACGACACGGCGATCGGGCGGGAGAACACGCTCAACATTGGCATGGCTGCGACGTATATTGAGGCCCCGCATTGCCCAGTCGGCGCTCTCGACTTTGACGACAGGTGTCGGCGTGTTGACACCCATCTGCGCGACTCCCTCACCGTCTCTCAGCTTCTCGGCTTCATAGACCAGAAGCATTTGGAGACTGTTGGCATACTGTTCCTACCCCGCACTCTCGTAAATCACATCCCTGAGCTTGCCATCTACAAACATGAAGTCTCCGTTCGCTACCGCTCACGTGGGGCGAAGCTTCCTGTGGAGGCGACTCCTTCGAAGATTCACCCTCTTGCCACCAGCGGGAAGAACGAGACCGTCACGACAGAGCTTAAGGCCGCTCTCTTCGACTTCCTCGGCCAGGGAGGTCAGACACGAGGGGCGTACAACCGCCAGCTCGTCTTGTTCTGCGGAGACGGCCTCACCTTCGAGAAGATTCTTCAGCTGAAGAACTACCTCCATGTTCACGAGGACCCGTTGGACAGCTTAGAGTTGATGGTGCCCGTGCTGGCTCCTTGGCACACGGTATGGACAGACATTGGGCGTGTGATGGAGACGCACTGGGGTACACATCTGTCGAACGACCCATCCACCCTCGCGTTCAGCGCCACCAAGATTGGGCGTTCTACTCCTTCCAATCTCAGCAAGCCTGACTTTGAGAAGGCGCTGGAGCTCATGAGCACGGTCCATGATGCCCGTACGCTGGACTGTTTCCGGTAAGTGACACAATATTGTCTGCACTGAGTCTTACGATCACTAACTTGACAATACTTTGTTAAGTATCCAATTACGTGCCGATGACATCTTTCAGCGTTTCACTCAGCTCGAAAAGATGGGCGAACATCCCTCTTTTGAGGAGCTAGAAGAGCACGCGAAGGCTGTATGGCGCAACTACTGCACGCATCGCGCTGGGGCGCGGGCGCTTGACTCTGTCGGAGACGAGGTATCATCAAGTGAGCATTGGCGAGTGAGCGAATGGAAGAAGGCCGTCCCGCTGGCCTCCCGCACATGGAATCCAAGCCCACACCCTTCTACCGACAGCTCGACATCGTTGCCAGCATCGGCTTCAACGGGACACGCCGAACGTCTATCCCTGATACCGGCCGAGTCCGAGTCGCAGGACCGCTCAGATGCTGGGCCCGATTTGAAGGCGGACAACACGGGCAGCGGCAGCAGACCGCCGAAGGGTCGACAATCAGCTGCTACGGCCAAGGCTGAGCAGGATGCGAAGCCCTTCCAAGGCGATCGGGTTCTCGCTAACACCATCAACTTCATGCATGACACTTTTATTGTGCGGGAGTTTCTCTATGCACTCACTGAAGGAGATGCAGGGCGTGTGTACGAGGCCCTCAAGGTGAGCAGTGGTCCTCATGTAATAGGGCCCTTCGGATGAATACTAACTCAATGTGTACTAGGTGATGCTCTTCGTCTTTGCAGGGACCAAACATCCGAAGTACACGGCATACCTTCTCGAGTTCATTAGCTCACTCAAACTCGAGTCAAGTCCAGAACTCCGAGAGACGATCCTCAAGTCTCTCCTGGTCAATCTCACCGGTCAGCTGGGGCGCTTTGCCCCGGCCAATCTCATCCAGGAGTACCTCAACCGACTTCTCCAGACCATCTGTGAGCGCAAAGCAGTCGAATACAACAGCCACTTCGTCCGAGAGGTGGTTTCCCGGAATCTCCATCATCTGGCACGACTACACGACACTCTGAAGGAAGGGGTCGGCCTTGTGTCGAACTCCGGCCGCCACGTCGGGCCGCAGAAACTCGCTGAGCTCTGCATCCTGTTAGAGGAGTATAAAAAACAGGAGCTCCACCACCGCTGTCCCGGGCGGTCGTTCGTCTCCGGCGCTGACAACTTCAAAGCGAACGACTTCCGCCGTGGTGTCATCAAGCTCCAAGATGGCAAGTTGCGGCAGTGGCTTGATGAATGCGCCTTCATGCGCAGCAACGATCCGTCATCCCAAGGTCCGACCACAGCCCAGGACCTGCCACGCTCATCTGAGACCGTCGGGGCTACCGTCTGGTGCGCTGGCGGCCCCGACAGTGATGAACACCCGGAGCTTGCATATCCGAAGGGCCGTGTGGCGACTTCGCTTCCGATGCTGTCCGTTCGGGATGGGGAGCTGATCTGCGAGACCGTCGACATGGAGGAGGACACACGGAGAATTATTGAAGACATGCACAGTGGCGGGGCAGCAGGCGCGGCTGGCACAGACAGCGACGACTCGGGAGACGAAGCAGAGAACATTGCCTGCCGTTCTACGCCCCTCGGCCATTGATAGACCTGGCCGTGATGGTAAGTGCATTTCATTAGCCGGAAGCTGGGATGTTGTGCCGCTAACACGCTCTTTAATAATAGACTCCCTAGGAATACAAACATAGTGATACAGTTTACGGATGCGCATGCCCGGCGATTGCAGTCTCGGCTTTGTACTAGTATCTACTGTAGACTAGACACCCATCTCAACGTCTGACTCTGCTGAGGACTCCGATGTAGAAGTCGCCTGCTCCAGGGCAGCCTCAACCACAGCGGCCATATCTGCTGCCTTCTTCCTTGCACGAGACTCATGAGCTTTGTCAGAGCGAACTGACTTCGCATCTGACCGCATGTTGGCAAATTCTTGCTGAATCTCTTGAACCACACCCAGCAGAGACGCGTAGTGACCCTCGAGGTACTTGTAGTTGGACGTAACAGCCTTGATCGTGTTGATGTCATGCTCGTCCCGGATCTGACCCAGAATAGCCTTGATCAATGCGTTGGGCAGCAGCACTTCAGGGGGGTCTAGATCATACAGACAGGGATCCAGGTCTTCCCGCAGTGTTGCTCGGAACGAACGCAAAGCGGCCTCCCCGTGTTCTCGCATCTTCCGGGGCATGGGCAGGACCTCAGGCATCTTCTGACGTTTGCGAGCCTGTAGACGCAAGCCTGTCGTCATTGAAATAGGCAGGGGGGGCAGAGAGGTCTCGGATATGTCAAAACCCTGCATAGAGACCAGTTCGGCACTAGCTAGAGTGATGCTGGGCAGGGCCCCTAGTACATCAGGAGAGCAACTGCTGCAGTTACACTTCACTGGACGAAGCATTGGTGGATTGGCGAGGTAAGTGCGACAGCGACAGAGATCTTCTTCATCGGGATTGCTGTACAGTTCGTTGATAGCTGCAACCTTGCACTGCGCCACCACCAACCGCGCAACACCGAGGTCCATTCCCGTCCTGATACCCCCACTCTGTGCCTTTGCTTTCCTACTCTTCTTCCCCCCTGCCGTCCGTGATGATGCTTGCACACCCTCTTGTGCCTGGGCCAATGCATCTTCGGCAGTCTTGGTCACCGAGCGGGGTAGGTAGATCACAACTCGGGAGTTTGTCGCTCGTCCATCGCGAATATGTCCCGCCTTTTGAAGTATCCCATCAAGACTGTCGGGAAGATCAAAGTCGTATATAACGACGTCGTTTGTATTGGCTACATCGATACCAACAGACAGGGCATCTGTAGCGATGGTGACACGAGAGCGTAGGTCGTGATGCATGGAATGGAGCGTGGAAGAGTTGAAGTCGTCCCAGTTGAGAGTGTTGTACATACGCACACATTCATCCACAATATGAGCACGTGCTGAGCCAATGACAGCCTTCCACCGGTCCCGGAGGTAGAGCATCAAGCGTTGACCGATCCGGATGGTACGACAGAAGATGAGCACTCGACGGCCTTTGGCTAGAACCCAGTCAAGCTCAGGGAACAGAGTAGATGTGGTGGAAGACTGAATGGTGCGGAAGAGGAAGCGGAGATCGTAGCGCATGTTTGACCGTCGGATGAGGTGGTATCCCGGGTGCTCGTTGTGCAGACCAAGGAATGTACACACCGATTTCATAGGACGACCCTCCCGGAGAGTCGCAGATACAGACTTGTCAGCCAGAAGTTCACTCGGCGCTTACCATGTCAAACTCCAGCAATTTCGTGGGGCATACCACGACCATAGACGCGTTGTGTCGGAAGTGGGGAGGGATAGTTGCGCCCCCGCATCGTGAGGGATCCGCAGCCACAGCCAGCATAACAGCAAGATACATAACAAGATAGCCTGTCTTCCCGGAGCCTGTTGGGGTCACCACCAGAAGGTCGTTGCCGTCCAATGCGCTACAGATGCCGTCTAGCTGGTAGGTGTGCGGTTCGTACTCCAGTGTCTCTTGAATGATCGTAGTGCAGAGCTGGCGACCTTGCTCAGAAGAGAAAACATAGTGCGAGTGACTAGGAGGTATAGCAGTAGGATTAGAAGTCGTAGATTCCATTATGCGACGTAGTGTAACATGCGAATGAGGACAAAAGTTATAGGCGCTGGCGATGCGTCCGAGACGCGTCGTCGTGTATAGATCTTGACGCGATGTCGGAGATCAATGTCATGCTGACAAACTCCGATTGGGGGGCGCACGGTTCAGAGCCTCAATTGATAGCAGACTAAACAAATCCCGGGGCCTGCACGATCAATTTTGGGAAGGATGTGAGCCAGGCTGTGAACACAAGGGCACACAAAGTGGAGGCGGTCTGCCCGACGTTGATAGATGCGCTCGAGATCTTCCATGTACTCGAGCAAGTGCAAGTGCCCGGGCACCAGGCTGTCCACCTGGAGTGTATGCTGGAAAGCCAATCAAGCCCCTGTAACGAGATGACAGAAGTGGCGGTAGTACACCTCTCCCAGGATATAATGAATTAGATCCGGTAGTAGACTGTTGTACAGCTGGAACTCCCATGCCTTGTAGCCGCTGGAAATCTTCTCAGCAGGATTGCGAGGGGGACACTCAAATGAGCCAGGCAGGAAACGTAGGAGGGCATCGACAAGAGCTCCATGCTCTTCCCACCTGTCCTTGTTAGCTAGGACAGACCAAAGCCAGCTGGTCTTGTCATCCGTGTCCTCGCATAGAATCGTGCCACACAGGAGGGATATGACAAGATATGCGATATTGAGTGCGAGATGATGCATGAAATCGAGGGGGAAGAGTATGGGGAATTTGAAGTGTAGACCTTCGAATAGAGATGGCTTAGCAATACCTGAATCCCGTCCGAGCCGCTCATATTGGGCCTGGTTTGACCCTTTCAACAGCCTCTGTGTATTGTGCAGCACGTTTGGAACTATGTTCTGGTTCTCCTCGCAGAGAGATGTCAGCGTGCATGGAGCCCCGAACATTGTAGTTATCCGGCCTCAGCATGGCAGGGTAGTTAGTAAGTTGATGCAGATGGTTTGTGACAGCCTTCCATGCCACGGTATGCCCGGCATCCAAATCGTCCTTGATGACCAACTCCACCGCTGAGATGAGTCAAGCCAGGGCTGTCGGAAGTCCCGAAAATGACATGGACACGGGAACGATAGAGACATTCCTCCGAGCTGTCCCATATGGGCAACCGCGCCTTCTGGATGGCCGTGAGATGGTAGAATGTTGTGTAGAGAAATGAATCCATGTTCCTCAGCTTGCAGGGACCTCCAATGATCAGCCTAGGCATAACAGCCCACTTCTTGTAGCGGTTGTCCGGTGATAAGTCAAACAACACCCAGATGAGAAACCAACAGTCGGACTGCTTGTTTGCATAAAGTTGAGCACCGTCAATTGAGAGAAGATCGTCATCCTTGATAGTGCCATTCTCAACAGCCTCCAGGTAGTCCGAACCATGGTAGATATCATCGATAATCTTGGGGTCCATGCGTCCAGCCCGGATGTCTGCTGTGGTCTTCCGCTGATGGTGCATCCGCTGAGCGCCCTCGGGAGATACAAACTGGTTCTGCAGCTGAGGCCCCAGAGGAAATGTATAGAAAGTGCGACGTGGGACGAGCTTTCCTTTGGCCTGGAGGGCTTGATCCATAGCATGGCTCATGGGTAGGAACAGATAGGGCAGTGGGTCAAGTCTGCAAACGGACCTACATAGGCAACACAGCTGTTCACACACATGTCGTGAATGATTGGCTCAATCCCGGTGAGGTGTGTGACAAGACTCTTGAGCTGCTCGTAGCTGGGGTCTTTCATTGCAAAGCGGTGGTCCTCATAGTTCTGCTCGGCATCACCACGTGCCAGGTACATGCGCAGTGTGCACTGCTGCACTGCAGTGATGGACATGTCAGTGTTCAACTCAGGGTGCGCCATGTGTGTGATGGCTGCTGGCAACATTCCAGATTTCTCGTGTGTTGCATCCTTCATAGCATCGATGAATTCCTGCGCGAGACGGAGCTCCTGCAGTCGTGGTTTGGTCGAGGCCCCGGTGCCCTTGGTATAGCCAACCTCAGGGTTGGGATCTACCGGCTCTTCAGCAGGGTCTCGGAAGACATCGGAAATGATGGAGATGGAGAGTGCAGTGGAGAAGGCCCATGCTGTGGAATCTGGCCGGTGCATGCACATATATAAGATACACTAACAACACTTTGAACATGATGCACAACCGCTCACCTGAGACTGGACCCTTGTGCGTTTGGGGGTAGGGTGTGCGCTTGAAGAGCTACTCGGAGGACTATGAGGCAGTGATGCATGATGTCCCATAGCAGCAGGTGAGTGAGAAGGAATGGGAATGCAAGAAGCACCAGACGCAACACCGCCGGTCGTAGCGGATGCGCGAGGTATACCACTTGCCATGGATGATGCATGTGAGATAGTTGCCGACCTATGTCGAAGCCACCCTCAGGCCCCCCTCTTGCTAAGGAGGTAGTAGAGTGCTGCATTGGGTGAGCCACATTTGCGGTGGATCCACTTGCTGAGCTGAGAGGTGCCTGAGAGGCTGTACTGACTGTCAAAGGTATCAGTACGGTTGAGAGCTGCAAGGAAAGTCACTTACTTGGACTAGCTATGGATGGATTACCTGCAATTCGGTACCGCTCGTGTTTGCGGTAGGTCTCGGCTGTGACCTGTGCATAACCGTGACACCTTATGCAGTTGCATATGTAGGTTGTCGGAGCTCGATAGGTGCTGCCGGGAGGTTGTGACATAGAATGAGCACTCAGGTAGTAGAAAGGGAACAGGAGGGGATGAGTTGCACAACAGCATCCAAGTCAGTACTTATACTACTAGCACCTATGGCAGTGCGAGGGCCTATCTAACTTCACACAGAGGTTCCATCATTGAGAACCATGGCTACGGTAGCTGGGAGTCATGATAATCACTGGCAACATGCAGCAGTTCCAAGTCTCCACGGCAGAATGTACTCGAAATACTAGGATACCACTGCCATGCACTGACAGAACTCTCCTTATGCAGTTGTGAGCAAATGATGTGCGAGCGCTTGTGAGCCACATCTTGCACTGGTTCAATCAAAGTGCCGGCCGAATTAAATGGGCAGCAAAACAATCACCTCAGTTGACCATGTTGAACGACAGATTTGATAGCAAACGGCACATTGATTGATCTTTTTTTGACAAGAGTCAGATACATATCCCTTGCTATCCTAGGAGACCAATTGATATCCAAGGAGACCAATTGTTGTCGTAGGATATCTTGTGGGTTCTCACTGGGCTTGAGAGCCAACAAGGAAGGAATCAAACATTCAATAGCAAGTGCCTGCACAGCCACTGGCTCTCATATATAAATGCTGGCCTCTGGCGTCGTTCTTCCTTCTCTTCTGCCACCATCTTGACTCCCCCTTCCCTCCTCTTCTTCCTCAACCGCCACAACCTCCCCTCACCGTCGATCTCGCCAACGCTGTGCATCACGTTTCACGTAGTGCAGAGTGGTCTATTAGAATTCCAGCACAATCAACGTCCCTTGTCCCCCCTTCCCTTGCACATCGCCGCCTTGGACCTTCACGGTCACCACCTTTGCTGAGGGTAAGTAACCAGGTAACATTGCATAAGGCTCCTTCAATCTTTTGTAGTTAAGAATAGTAACTAACTAGCTCTGTCTTGTAATAAAATATTCACATATATCTGTTTACAGGCACTACTAGCGTGCAGCACTAGTACTACGAACATTAAAGGTAAGTACCAGCCTGTCGTTTTCTGTAAGGTAAATGCAGGTAGGCGATCATGAGTGTAGGCTACCGGTAGGTGAAGATAGGAACGTGCAAGTACCACGTTCTTTGCTGCAAAGATGAACGCAGGCAGGCGATTGTGAGCACAGGCTACCCGTAGTAGGTGGAGATAGTGGATGTGCGCGTACTACCGCGTTCTTTGCTGCAAGATGAATGCAGGTAGGTGATCGTGGGTGCAGGCTACCAGCAAGTGAAGGCGCTCGCTAGACGATCAGACGGGTATACATAACAATACGAGCGGCGGTGGCTCAGACTAGTACCATCCGGCTATGGTACGCGCTTTGCCGCCCCAATCCTCCCTATTCCCGCCGTACCCAGCTTTTGTTTTCATTTCTGTTCCCTCTCGTCCCCTCCCCAAGCCCCCCATGATGAAGGTCAACGACTCCGACTGGGTTGGTGCTGAGAAAAAGCAAGAGTGTTAGAGTTGTAGGCCAGCGCCTGGACGTCAAAGTCGAAGAAGCACCTCAACCTCAGGCAAGCGTTGCAGCGCTGGACAACTCTGACGATGCCCAGGGTGCGTCTGACAATGCTCCTGAGCCCTCGCCACACTCTTCTGTGCCCCCCATGGACACCAAAGAACACCGAAGGAAACGACCCTGACATTGAGATGTTGCCTCGCCCCGTCCACATTGCTACCGTCATGCACGTCGAGAACATCCACGAAGCTACATCGGTACACTCATTATAATCCCTATCTGACTTTGCTCACTTGCAGTTAGATCAACTATTCCCATCAATGAGGCTATGCAGTTCGCGCCCCATTGGTGGTCAATAAAAATTGTCGTTGCCTAGCAGGCTGCGAGCGGAGTCTCTGCTGCCTGATTATGTCGACATCTTGAAGAAGATCCGCTCCAAGCCGTGCACCTACTGCAGCTTGAAAGGCTACAAGTGCATTCAAGAGCGCAGCGGTCGGTGCACATGGAAATGCCACCACTGTGTCCGCCACGGCCGTTCGTTTTGCAACTGGATGAACGGTCAGGCTAGAAATACCCGAATAGTACGCTGCGTGCTCTTACTAACTCACACTTTTTGGAATGCGAGCTCCGCGGCATGAACAAGATCCCCCCCCCCTTCGACCCAAACATGAGCGTGCCCCCTCCGGTAGTGCTACGAGCGCAGGCGGTCCCATCTCGCTCCCTTTGGCCGCGGTTCCGGTCCTGACAGTTCGGCGTTCCAGCCGTATCTCTGGCAAAGGTGTACCCGGTCCTTCCTCGCTCCCTACTCCGTCCGTTCCCGGAGCAGTCGCCCTCGCGTGCGGAGTTGGTCTTACCTGTGGCCCCATCCATGACACACGTCGACTCGGAGTTGGAGTCGCCCAGCGCCGCATCTGCGCCTTGTGCCAAGTTAGACTCATTGGAGGTGTTGTCCGTGCTGTGTGGGACTTCGGAGTCGTGGTTGTCCGCCGCCGCACCCATTGCTACATCTGTTCTGTGCCTCCCGTCGCGTCCCGCTCGCCCGCAGCGGCATCCGCAACTCCGATCGCGTTGGACTCGCTGGCTGCGTCTTCTGCGCCGCGCGTCGACTTAGGGATCCCCTCGTCCACTGTGGTGCCTGCCGCCGCTACCCTGCCCAGTGCCCACCGCTCTGCCAGATCTTTGTCCGCCAACGATGTTCCCATAGAGCTCCTGCTGCCGATAGCGAACATGTCAAGGACATTGCTATTGGTGTAGTTGCAGTAGTCGAGCGATGTGTTGGTGATGCTCGGGATGGAAGCCGTACCGTTCAGCAAAGCACAGGTTCTCGAGGTACTAGCTGCTGAAATCGATGAGGGGGGGTGATGTCCTTGTAGAGGATGTTGTTCTCCTCGGAAAACAGCGCACCCGGATCGACTGAGGGTGCAGCTTCACCGCTGGACTGGCCAGGGACAGATGCGACGGACTGCTGCACTTGAATAGCGTTGAGCAGCTTGTTGACCTTCAGAGGAAGCTCCACGTCCGGCATCCCAGCCTCCCCTCTGCACGGTTTTGGAGAGAGGCACTCCTCGAGTTCTTTGATATAGGGATGGGCCCGTCCTTCCCCATGAAAGTACAACTTGTAGATGGAAGGGGCCTGCGGCTGAGGAGGGGCGGCTAGTGCCAGGACACTATTGTTAGGCTGGGAGGGGGCAATTTGGCGGAGATATGGG
The DNA here is from genome assembly GCA_033807695.1 of Daedaleopsis sinensis. Taxonomy (NCBI): domain Eukaryota; kingdom Fungi; phylum Basidiomycota; class Agaricomycetes; order Polyporales; family Polyporaceae; genus Daedaleopsis; species Daedaleopsis sinensis. The sequence goes on from CM066301.1 coordinate 1,683,855, forward strand.
TGCTGCACTGAGATCCGGTGGACAGCCTCCAGAGTTCGCCACCACCCCATGATCGGGAGTTTTGCCTCCCTCATCACAGGGATGTGGGGAAGCCATTTGCATAGCTCAGGGTCGACAACGGCACCCACTCGCAGTCCATGCGTGAACTTTGAGATTACTGACACATTCAGGACATCTAGCCAGACGGACAGGACATGTTTGTGCTCCAGGAACGGCACCCAGGACAGTATCTTGTCCAAGTCCAGCGCCGGGTCCCACACCACTAAAGCGAGGGAGCATCGCGCCACCATGATAATGAAGTGTTGGCTGCAGCGGGCCTCAGAGCGGTCACAATGGCCTAAGTCGAGCTCTGTGAAGTCTATATTGAAGATATAACAAAGATACACACCTAAGTCGAGCTCTGTGAAGTCTAAGGACTCCAGAGCTCAACACAACAGTCTATCTACGTGTGCGCTAGCCCATGGGAAAGACCTGTACAGTTCTACAGCCACCCAGCCCTGAAAATCAACAAAAGAAGCACTGGAAGAAAATGCGGTGCTGAAAAGATAAACAAGGCCACACAAATGTCCGATACATCCGGACCACGCAATGGCGCCAACACCGCAATGCGAGCGTCAGTGGAATGCATGGTAAGTAACCTACAGTAAAAATTGCGGCTTGAACGGGGCACTAGAACGAGAGTTATCACACCGAGTTCAACATGAAGGTGTCCCTGGCCTTGCAGATAGCAACCGCCACGCCGTAGCTGGTTGGATGCAACCGTAAGTACCCGAACAAGCTCGGGCTAGGCCAGGCCTCATGCGCATTCACACTGCTCGCCGTGTGGGTGTTCCGAAACAGCAGAAGTCGGTCCGTGACGAAGCCTAGGGCCTTCTCTAACACGTCCCAAGCTTTTTTGATTGGGAGTGGCAGTCCCCAGAGGCAGTTGTCGAACTGGACGGGTACAGGTTTGCCACTTCCAGAGAGAGACATCCCAGCAGAGGATCATTGATGGGTGGGGATTGCAAAATGTACGGTAGTTCTGGGGCTTGTGCAATCACATAACGAGGGGTGAGGAGTTCGCGAAGGGATTTGTTCTCAATGGGATTCGTGTCCGGGCCTGGAGGTAACTTGATTGTTTCGGGGATGTTCGTCACCGTGTACAGGCAACGGTCCCGGTTACCTTGGTAAGCGACTATTGTTACCCTGCTATTAACAAGTCTACTAACTTAACAAGCTAGGACTACTCGGACTAGGTGCATCGTTTCAAAACCTTTCAGACCGGCCCCAGATAGTACCAACGCTGGTGCTTAGGTAAGATTAATCTTGGTAAGGAACACATCCACATAAGCGCGACCGTACTAATGTACCAATAACAATTACGTTGAATATAGAACAAAGACCCGCTTGAACGATAGAGCGGAGTATTGAAACACCACCAGGCTCCCCCGGTGGCTGTGCACAGACACCGGTTGCCATATACTAGCCTGGCCCGGTGTTCATCCGCCTTTCACGCTTCTTGTTCTCAACCTCCATCTCGTTCCATGAGATGGAGCGTGCAGGCAGTTTCAACTCAACGCGGACGCCATATAACGTCAATGGAACATTAAAGCGGTATCATAAGGCTGGTTAGAGACCGGGAAAGATGCTGTTTTAGGTGAGTTTACGACGACTAAGTCCAGCCAGGCACTAAGTTGATACACTACGGTAAGTGGGTATACCTCGACGCCACAAGATGAAACCTCGGACATTGGGCACATTGTAGGTGCCAAGTACTAATAAAACATGTGTACTAATCACCTGCATGTACGGTACACCCATACTGACCTCCGTGTAACGTTTAGCCTATCGGTCCATCAGCAAAACCCAACTTTGTCTTGAAGTGCCTTAACTGACTTATTACCTTATACAAGGTGATAAGTCATCTAAGGCAGTAAGGCTGTAATTCACCCCCCTTACTTATTGTACTTAACTCTTACTTACTCCCTTATTCCGCTCTTACTCACCTCATATAAGACAGTTAAGGTAATAAGATAATATAAGTCAAATAATGCAGTCTCTTTAAGGAGGATAAGGAAATCTGGATTTTGCTAATGTCAATGGTGAGTACTTATCTTACTATCGATAGGTACGGTTTGTAACTGCACAAGGATGTACTCTGTACCCAAATACCGTCTTGACCGGGTGCTTTTGTGAGTGATAAGGCGGTGTCGAGACCGTTGAAAGCATACAGGTATGTACGAGAAAAACGCCGGCGACTTGGATTAACAATCTTATAAGACCGTTAATGCCCCTGTACGATAAGGGAGAATGGTGTTATAAGGTTCGTAAGTGCATAAGCTGACCGATAGAGACTAACGTCTCCTCCAATCAATTCAGACCACCCTTATAACGAACATTTAGCCGCAGTCCTGACAAAGCCGTTAGGTGAGACAAGCGGGGCTATAAGTCTTGGATAAGCAGGCCGTTGGCTGAACATCCAACATTTTCCTGGCCTCGAGGTTGAGTGGTGCCAGGAAAATGTTGGTTTTCTCGGACATGATCTGAGACCTTGCTCCTGACTTGGTGCTATAGTTAGCGCTCGACTGAGCACTCCTGTTCAGCGCTCCTGTTTAGCGCCCCACTGCCCGACCCGTCTCCCGCAGGTCCCTTGGTCCCCTTTGCACTTCCTCCCATCTTCTTGCATCAGGGTTGTGCTCTTGCGTCTCCGCTGCCCATCGCTCCTCTATCCCTCTCTCTACTCGACCTCAAGGTAGCCGTCGGACTTGATTTAGTTGTCGGCACCCACCCCTCACCCTTTCACCCTCGAATAGACCTTTGTGCGGTGCAAACACCCTGGACCCACCTTTCATCCTCGTTCTCTCCCTCAAGCACTGGTGCCGGCAGCTTGTACAAAGTGTTTCACGCTTGTAGAGTCTGTCCGCCCGTCTCGTTCAAGTTGCTCACCTCGTTCCTTGCCCGCCAAGGTGAATTTTCCCCTGTAATTCGAAGCGGTCCCCCCCTTTCCACGTGAAACACCATGAAAAGTGCGTCTCCCCTTTCCGCGCAAACCACAGCGAAGAGCACGTCACTCCTGCATGCCGGCGGCCAGCCAAAGCGTACAGTGCAAAGCATCTGCAGGATCCTATGTTTCCAAGTAGGTAAAGTACGTACCACACCGCAGAATAATGCTCATCCTGCCGCAGATGTTGAGCGTCCGAACGGCTCTCACGTCCACATTCCGAACTGCGACCCGTGGTTACCTCATTTCTATCTTGTCAAGACCCACACCCGGGTCAAGAAATCATGGGGTGCGAAGCGCATCTTCGTATACCTGCAAGATAGCTCAATGAAGGTGATGAAGGATTCCTACGATTTCCTCTTGCACATGACGTTCCCAGAGGGCTCAGGGTACTGCAAGAGGCATTAAGAAGGCTGGTGAGTGCATCTGAAGTGCGATAGCACTCGGTGTCACTCATTGCTACCCCAGGCTTCTTGATGTTGCAGTGCGGCGACTACGTCTTCTGTCGCGACATCCACAGCACGCGTACCGACGAAACAGACATCCTGCAACTCTGGATACCAGCTGAGTACGTCCAGCTGACTATAGCGGTTCTGCTTTGCCTCACTCATATGCAACGCAGCAGCATCATCTCCCAGGAGCTCGCAGACTGCATGAAGGCTGCACGCGACCTTGGTCTCGGTCCGCGGGATGAGAGGACACCTCTGAAAGCCAAGAGACAAAACAAGGTCTGGGGAGGCGCAAAGTACGAGCGGTCCAAATGGGCCTCTCTCTCGCCCAGTCGTATCAAGTGCAAAAAAACATGACCACCCCCACGGCTTCTACTAAGATCGCCATGGACGAAGCGCCGTGTGAGCACATGCTCAATCGCGAGAAGATTATTGAGGTACATAGTACCTTGCCCATTCGTTGCAGGATAGAAATTAATGTTCGATTGTTCTACCTGTAGGCCGCAGCTCGCATCAATTAGGTCAATGGAAGTTACCCCAGAGGCCATCACAGACATGCTGAAGCTACAAGCGGACATCACCAACCTTCCCGCTGTAGGCTTCGAGGGGAACTATGCATTCCCAGCCCTACAACTCAACTTAGCAGCCTCCCAGACTTCCGATTTGCTCGACGGTGCGTCCTACCCTCTGGAATGTATACTAAAAGTTGATGTTATTGCCCGGTCTTGCAGGAGAACACTTGAAGAAGGAGTTTGGAAACTTTGGCGGGAAACACCTCGATCACAACGATAGCGAGGGGGGGTATACATCGATGATAACGTGCGCTGACGTCGCAGAAGACGAGGAGCCTGGCGTGTTCATTGTCGGCGATCTTGGTGTAGCTATCAGTACATCATTTTCTCTGACCCATCCCTGCGAATGTGACTTAACTTGGGACAGATCTCGACAGCTTCATCGTGATCAACTTCTGCGGCCTTCGCTTCCACGGTGGATATCCCCCAACCGCGGCCCCCCGCAAGTCTCCCAAGCCCTGGTCGTATAGGTTTACGGTAGTCTGTTATCCGCCTAGACCAATGTTGGACAGTAGTACCCGACTTGGGTCATGGTCTTACGTGGAGACCATCTGTTTGTTATACCGCCCGAGTTCACTGATCCAAAGTGAGTCCTTTCTTTCACGCACATCCACAAGTGCTCATGATGCGATTAGGTATGACTCCGCCCCCATCAACACAAATCTTGCAAATTGGATGAGCTCCGGGCTATACATCACCACTCCACCTGCCTTCCTGAAGTTCTACTACTGCACGTTCTGCCAGATGGCTCACCATTTCGGACGCCAGGCCCCACGCGGCAGTACTCTCAGCGTCGACTACAAGAAGCTAAGCGAATGCTTCACGCTCACAGAAGAGAATGGCACCGAACACCATCCCGAGTTCTGGCAACTACACCCGGGCTCTGAAGCCACATCTGAGCAGTTTGGTTGCAAGCGCGAGGAATCAGTAAAGCGATGGGAGCAACACAAGGAACATCATGGCAAGTTGATGCCCTCCGTAGTGCATGCTCAACAGCTAGGTAAGTGACTATGCATGAGCTGCTACCTCCTCTCTCCAACATGGTCACGTAGCTGCAAAGAAGGCGATTTCTGCAAACACTTCAACAGCCAAGACGAAGCCTCCAACCAAGCGTCAGCGCAACGATCCAGAACCTGCAGACCAAAGTGTGTTCATTGTTTTGAAAACTCTTTGATCTCGATGATGACCTTGAATGACGGTGAACAAGGACTGTCCAAGCGTCTGAAAACGTCCAAGCAGCCTGTGCCCCTGCAAGCTGGGCTGTCGCGAGGTAAGTGTAATAGATTGCATCGACATCTTAGTGCTGACACACATCCGCTATAGCTTCATCAAAGCATAAGCGTGTAGAGCAAGAAGCCGAGGACTACGTTGCAGACAACGAAGGGCCTGCAAAGCCTATAGGTTAGTGTTGGTTTTGCTGCACTGCAAATGTATACCATCTCAATGGTCGGTGATTAGGACATGCTCACAAGAAGGCCAGACCGTCCATAGCAATGGCGGGAACTGGTGCGAGGTTGCCATTGCCAACGGAGCAGCCAAGCGAAGTTTCTAATATTTCCAATGAGGAGCGACGGAGCTCCCAATGATGAGGCTGCGAAGCCTCAACTGGACAAAATGGAGGTTAGGGATACTGCTAGTGATCAAACAAATAAGTGATTGATCATTTGTATGCTAAGAATGCTCCCCAAGGAGTTGGCCAACCTTGCCACCATCATCAGTGTTGATGTGTTCTCACAGACCCTGTGAGCAACCCCAAAGAGTCCCGAGGGTTTCTGTCAGATGGTCGAGACGTGGGCACAATACCTGGAGGGGTAGGCAGCAACAGTTACAGCTGTATGCCAGGTTATAACTGCAATGGTACCAGGAATGTCTGTAACCCCAAGGTCATTGACCCTTTGGTGGTTGAGGGGCTTCATGCCTGAGTCCTTGTGTTTCTCTTTCCCTTAGCAACATAACTGAGGCCTGAATCCTCAAGCACCTGGGATGTCACAATTGCATTTTCTAGTGAGAGTTACCATCTTGGACTCCCCACTAAACTTTCTGATCTTCACCTCATTGTTCTACCAATCACAGAGAAGTAGCATAGGGTGTAGGATGTAAATCAAGGTTTCCCGGGGTAGATTATGCATATAAAACTTGTGGAGAAGTGGGCCAGGTCTGGCACAATACAATTGATGAGTATGGTAAGTAAATAGCACTAATGACTTCTAATAGCTATAAGTAAAATGCATGTAGGTGCTTGAGGTCCCACAGAATGTTTATGCACACTGCTTGTGTTCTCGCCAATAGTTGCATGCTTCTATCCCACACACCTCTCATACTACTTTATTTCAATTCATTCAGATGTTGCCTGTGTGATGTAACTACTCCATATGTGTGGGCATGTATGGAAATAGAGCCCATCATTGATTAACCTTACTGTGTCTGAACCAGCACACTTACCACTCTCCTTCAGACTACCCCAATTCATAATAAAGGTAAGAACTCAGTATGTGGATGCGGGACTAAATGATATTGCTAATGTACCTAATAAGGGTAAGAACTACACAAGTGTGAGTGTAAGAAGAGACACAGTAAGTAGGGGGGCTCATGTGGCACTGAAGTGAGCAGTACAGAATGTTTGAGTACTTATACTAACTATAAGTACAGATACAGAAGTTTGTCAGACACAAAGTAGAACACCACAGTAGAGAGTCCATGCGGTACTGAACACTGGGTGGGAAGTCTGCATGCATGGTGACCCTGGTGGGTGTAACTGCCATGTTGAGATTCCTGCCATCGAGAAATCCTGCAAAAGTCATGGGCTCCTGTTCCAACTCATTTGGTCCAGGATTTTTGTCAATAATTAATAGTTACTACAAACCACTTGCAATGTCTACTAGCTTCATAGGTATTTGCTGTGTACTTAGTGAGTACTTACCATATAAGAGCACAGGCTGTCTTGAATGGTCAATGTCAGACCCCTTTTGATAATGTAGTTTTACTATAGTACAGAGAAGAGTAGTTTCACTTATACATAGTTGAGATCCTGTTAAATACTCTTTTAGATAGTATAGTAATGTAGAGTTAAAATTTTGTAATCAACAATATATGATACACCTATGTTCCTATAGAATATAAACTTCCTTAAGTGTGGCAAGATGTATGATGGAATGTGACCATGTCACTATTACAAAGCCATTGTGACGTGATGTTTAAGCGCCCATTGGCCAAAACCTCTGAGGTTTTCCCGGCCCCGCTCTTGAACAGAGCCAGAAAAACATAAACCAGTGGCATATTTCAGCCCAATATGGTGTTTGGGTGCTTATTTCGGTGATAACTGCGTGGCTGGCGGGATTTAGGCAAGTTTATATTGGCTATAGAGAATGAACAAATGCTCTATACAGCATAAGAGTAAGACCATTAAGTCAGTCTGAAGCATGGCTACAAGTATACAAAAAATCTATACCCCTCAAAGTAACACTTCTGGGTAAGTAGTGCAATAGTAACACATTCTATTGTAAGCTTAGCTAGGCCTTACTGAGGCTGCTCCAGCACGGCATCCTGTGGTGGTGTTCTGAGCGTCTGGCCAACCCTAGCATAAGGTTTATTCATTAGAGCAAGTTCTTACTATACTCTTACTGTTGATTATGTCATCACTTACCCTAGACTATCTGGGTATGAAAGTTATTCCCACGGGCTTAGGTTCGCGTTGCAACTTTTGGCTGTAAGTGCCGTCCATAAAGGACGATTTCTTTGTAAACTCATCAATTGTAATGGATCATCTCCCCTTGCCCTTGTTCTCAATCACCCCTAGCTAATCACTACCACCCTTCTTCACCTACCATGTCCTACCTCGAAGGAGCCCTTGCTGTGTCAATTATTCTACAGAAGGGAAACATCAATCAGAGACACAAGTTTGATGCCTTGGCTGCATCAGAGGAGGCGACTGTTATTGCAGAAGACCTGTTCAATAAGTCCTTGAAGCATTGTATTTGGTCTGCCTGCACCAAATACATTCATGGCATTATTGTTTATGATTTCACCTTCTTCCACACTGTTGGAAAGTGGCCTAGCTATGTGGGCAAATAGTCTGCTGTTGATGCCACTCTGTTGGGTGAGGGACTCCTCTTCAGCAAATTGCGGAAGAATTCCCCAACCTTTATAGCCAGCCATACAGGTTCATCTTGTCTGCCAGCTTCCACATCTTGAACCATCTATATGACACAATGTTTCTACTCCTCCTTGCCTATGCCCAACACCACCCTACACATCCTTCCTGTCCTTGGTTTCTAGGCACTGAATTTGTTGAGCACTTTTGAACCAGCGACCTCCTGTTCTGTGCTCTTGATCACTGAGCTACTGTGCTGTTAGTCAAACCAGGCTATAACCCTGTTGGATTCAAATTCACCTGGTGAGATCCAGGTACAACCCATTGTAGGTTTGAACTCCCCTTCAGTGGGGTTCCCGATCAACTCACGTATGCAATTGATTGGGTTGTGTCACCAAAATTCGACCATCTCAGTGAGAGGTCTACCACCCCAACTGTTTCGAAGAACTCACACATCCAGTTGGCAAATCTGCAAGGTAAGTTGTCAACCTTCTTGTTGAAGAGGTAGCTGCTTGTAAATGAAGGCTTGGTGCAGTTTCGCTTCTGATATAGGCAGTTAGAGTCTGTCAGATTGGATGCTCAGTAGTCCCTGTAATGAAATTACGATTGATGAGCTTACGAAGAAATCATTCTTTATGGACAACACTTACAGCCAAAAAGTGGGACGTGAACCTGAGCCTGTGGGAATAACTTTCAGACTCCAATATGGTACCACCTGTCTCCTTTGGGACTCAGCATGGTGACATCAGTTGCGTGCAGGCTCATACTACTGCACCCCACATGGCAACACAGACTCCCCAGCCTGCTGCTGCTGTGCCTGGTGTACTAGATGACAGCATACAGCACAATCTCCACCACCTTCTTCGCCCAGGTCTGGACTGCTCATGGTGGTGGGAGTGGAAGAAGCTGGTGGGCAACAAGATGAGACCACCGCGCATGACCATATTGCAGCTCAGGGAGATATTCATCACCAGAATGAACCCACCCACCCACCTCCCACCTCAATTTGATCCCTTGTGGCACACAGCTATCCGCTTGACAGCAGAGACCCTCCTGAAAAAGTTGGTCGACTCTACACTGAACAAATCGTTCTCACGGCCTTTCTTAGAGGACGAAGTCGATGTGGTGAAAGATCACATCCACAAGAACTGCCTTAGGGCTGCTACAGGGCTCGATGATGTCACTTATGAACAGGTCATACCAATCCCGACTCCTCAACTTTGCTTGTTCCTCCAAGTGTGCATTGATGAGGGTAACATACCGCAGAGGTGGATTATTGCTATAGTTGCTGCAGTCAAGAAGCCGAACAAAGATGCAGGCTCTCCTGACAGCTACCACATGATTGGCCTTGAAAGCTGTTTGCTGAAAACCATGACTATCCTCATCGACCGACAGCTATGCAAGTGGGCAGAACAGACAAGGAGATTGCCAGATTTGCAGTCAGGGTTCAGGAAGGGGCATCGCACAGTCAACAACCCCTTTGTTCTCCGCACCATGATCGAGAAAGCAGCCAGCTTGGGCCATACTCTGTATATTGTCCTCCTTGACATTGTCAACGTGTTCCCGTCAGTCAACCAATTTGGGCGAAGCTGGCCGGTTGGGGTGCTTTGGGGCCGCTTATAGACTGGCTCCACATGCTCTACAATCATCTAGTCTACACCTTCAGATTCAATGGAGACACAACTGAAATCTTCCACGCACTCACTGGGATTCTGATTGGAGAACCAGTGTCACCAATTTTGTGGATACTGCTCATCTCAGACCTCGCCCTCTCTCCTCACCCAGGCGACATCACATTGGCGGTACATCTTGTCAACCACCTTGAGCTGGCAGATGACGCGGCAATGGCGACGACGTCTCCTTCATCGGCACAAGACAATGGCTGCTCTGATACCGCTGAGCTGTGCTGACCCTCTGGTACCTTGCCTACATCCTCCGCTTGCAACCTCTGCTCCCGTTCGCTGCCCTTCAAGAGGCCTGGGAGATGGCGCAGAACGATCACACGTCATGGTGGAGTGACTTCTGCTTCGTCTTGGAGAACCTACTAGAGCCTGTCCCATGGGATTGTCACATGTTCCCTACTATGCACCGCACCGCCGATGCGCTGCTTCGATATCCCCACCCATCACTCCATCATCTTCCGCTGGTGGTGAGCACACTGACCCACGGGCGACACCGGTAGCATCGACCAGTGCCCCACGAACTGTGCGCCCAATGCCACCCAGCGCTCTCAGGCTGACTCGTCGTGTACTTTCCGGCAGGTCGCCCACACTCACTGCGGCGAGCTCAACAGCAGCTAGTCCTCCACCACCCTCTCCAGTCAGCCTGTCCTTGAGCCCTGCATGAGACAAGAAGTGAGGGATCGATGCTCTAGGCATCACCAAACACTGGAAGCTGCCACCACTGTCTTCAACAGATATCTTTGACCATACAGAGCTCGAGGACACCTTTTGCGAAGTCGACAACAAGCTAGACGGGGACGGGTGTGAGGAATACACCCCATACAAGCTCCCTACCGATGAAGAGGATGAATTGCCTCCATCCGCTACTGGCCGATCAGTTCCCCTGTGGTGGCTCTGCCTGGCAGTCATCGCTTTGCTACTCAGCCAGAGCTTCTTTCTACGAATCAAGCCCCTCGATTGTTCGGAGCTCCCCGCCTGATGACGATTGTGGATGTGTCAGGGGTCCATGAGCTCCCAGTACGCTTCTGCTGTTGTCCAGGCACCTGACCGCACATTGAACATCAGCTCTTGGCAACTGGTCTCTATCCTGCCACCTCTGCTCGTCCCCGCACAGTTTTCACGGTTCATGTGCTTGATGACTTCCTGCTGACAAACAAGGAGTGCAAGACTGCAGCCATGAACTACTACAACTAGGGCTGAGCACGAATCAACCTACAGATGATCCGGAGCCATATTTATGGATCCGACACCCTTCAACACCTTGATCCAGACCTATATGGATCATGATCTAGTCTGATCCAGATCCACAATGATCCAAACCTACAAATTGGATCACAGGTCAACCTATAGGTCTAGTCAGGTGACCCAAATCTTTCTATTATCATCTACAGTAGTTAACACTAATTGCTGATTATCATCCTAGGTCTCTAATCACGCCACATCTCGTATGCCATGATCGGTGCGCAACATTGAATTGATTTACAATGTCAATCACGTCGCTGATTATGTGCACTAATTACTGATTATCGTTCTAGCTCTCTGACTACGCCCCATCTCATACACCATGATGAGTACACGGCATAGTGTATGGTTTACGGTGTTAATCATGTTGTACATTATTGATCCTAATCGTTAATTACCGATCTACTATGTCTGATTAAGTACACCATATCTTATATGCTATGAGGAGTTACGGTACTACAGAGCCCACTAGGACATGCCACATCTCGTTCAGGACGTATCTACTCTACACGGAACGACTCGGACATGTGCGCAGCGTCGTCCCCGACATGCCTGTGCCGTCCCTCTGCGTACGTCGAGGGTACGCGGCCGTGAGACGTCACCGTGTTCGGTCCAGCCGCTGCAAGGGACCCAGCACCGCCGCTCCGAGTCGGGTGCAGGCAGTCCCAGCCTGAGCACGCCCGGGAGGGCTCAGCTCCGCCTCGGAGCTGCGACGGGTTCGAGCATACAGCAAGCCGTGCTCGAACGTGGTGGATGTCTGACCCTCCAGCCAGCTCCGTGGAAGCTGCAGCTCCGTCGCCCACCTAGCCCACACAGTCCCCGCGCCCCCGACGACTCGGACGCTCCCGCTCATCCCGACGACAGCGCGCTGGACGGAGGCGTGAAGACGCGATGTCGGGAGCGCGAGCTGGCCAAGAGCCCGACGGGCGCAGTGGTGGAGAGCGGGTAGACCGGCGCGACGGAGAGAGGCGCGAGGGTGCTATACCGAACGGATGAGTGGTACGCCGAGCTCGGCGGGAAGGGGCAGCTGAGGGAGCTGGCGGAGGAGGCGAGCGTGCGTTAGAGGGAGGTGAGCCGGCCTGCGTGGAACACGAACAAGATTCGGAGGTGAGTGTGGAAGAGCACAAAGCGGGAGAGAGGCGGCTCACCTCACGTTCAAGGTCGCGACACCATGTACGGTGGACCGCGGCAGTGACGTCCACGCGCACGTCGTGCACGTGCGTGAACAGCTTCTAGGCAATATCATGGGTAGATACAACCCGCACGGGTAGCTGCGGGTTTAGCGCTTGGGTACGGGTACGGGTCACGGTCCAGCCCACCCGCGCTCAACCCGCTACCCGAGGGGTACGCACAGCCACCCATAGCTTGATCTTATGTCTAGCGCTCATTTCAGTCTCAGCTCCCAGTCGTGCACACCAGAACTGCCCAGTTTGGAGTCTGTATTTCGAACTCATCACGCCACAATATACCTAACATGGATATCACCGCATGAGCTTCAAATTCCGGCTCAGTGTCCGCTGCATATCCCGCAGAACTACGCTAGGAGACTACTATCGGCACCGCGCAGTGCTCAGGCCGCCGACATAACCCCTGAGACTCACTTACTCCCCACCTTTGCACCCTCTACAAGCCACCATATCCATCCACCCGCACCACTCTCCACCCGCGCTCTCACCTGTCATGGCCGGTCGTAAGTCTTCTGCACGCAAGCGCGCTGCCAGCCCGGAACCAGCGCCCGTCTTTAACCCTCCCGGTAAGAAAGCCAAGGTCGCCGCGAAGAAGCTCAAGGCTCCGGTCAACACCCAATCAAAAGCTACAACGTCGAAAGCAGCTGCCGCTGCAAAAGCTACCGCCCCGGCTCGGTCCCGCCGAACTACTGTCCGCACTGAGGATGAGGAGATGGCCGAGCTTGAAAGCAACGGCTATACCCTTCTTGAAGCCGATGGCAGCCCGGCGCGTCTGTCGGACGACGAGAGCAACAGCCCTCGTGCTGCTAGTGTTCACTCTGAGGATGAGGGCGAGGAGCCGGAAATAGATGCGGAGGAACAACTGGGTGAGTCAGCTTCGTCTGCACACTGAGAGTGTATTTTGCCACTTACGAGTGCGAGACAGAATTGATGATGTCGAAGTGGGACTCCCCCATATATGCCTTCTATCACCCTAGGCCGACTATCGAGCATATACAAGATGGGGAGCGAATCCGCCGTGTGCACACCTTCAAGTGCGCGGCCCGCGGCTGCAAACAGGAGCTCCGCCGCTATCTTGACAGTAAGGACAGGTCCTTGACTGGGAATCTTCGCCGTCACGCACGCTCCTGCTGGGGTGATGAAGCCGTAAATGCCGCTTGTGAGGCCGTTGACCTCAAGGAGGCTCGGGAGAAGGTCGTTGGGGGGATACTCCGCAGCGGGTCGATCACCGCCGCTTTCGAGCGGAAGAAGGGAACGGTAACATTCAGTCATCGCCAGCACACACGCGTCGAGACACGGACCGAGATCGCACGGTGGTGCGCTGAGAATTTGCGTCCATTCAAAATCGTGACCGACCGGGGCTTTCAATGTTTGATGAAGACAGGTCGGCCCGGCTATTATCTTCCTTCTCCTGCGACGGTCTCCCGTGACGTCAAAGCGGTGTTCGCCCGGACGCGCACTCGGATTGCGAAACTGCTTCAGGTATGACTATTAGTTTGTCACTACGCGTCAGTGATTGTGCCACTCACGGTGATATGCAGGACTATGAGGGGGACCTCCACTTCGCGACAGACGCGTGGACCTCTCCCAACCACCACGCGTTTGTGGCTCTGACCGTGCACTTCGTCTACAAGGGGGAGACGATTGCGCTCCCTCTCGATATTGTTGAGGTCGCTGAATCGCACTCCGGGGTCAACTTGGCTGAAGCGTTCGCGGAGATCTTGAGAACATTCGACATCGCTGATAAGGTATGGAGCTCTATTAGTCGGCATGCTATTGGTAGAGATACCGGTCACTGTGCTCACCTCTCATTTAGGTCCTTGCTGTCACCTGTGACAACGCGTCGAATAACGACGCCATGATCAAGCACCTTGCGGAGGTCCTTCCTGCCTTCGATGGCCAGCCGAATCGAGTCCGGTGCTTTGCCCACGTTCTCAATCTGGTTGCCAAGAGTCTGATACGCCAGTTCGATGCCGATCTTGACAAGGACGCCGCTGAACAGGGGGCAGACGAACGTGAACTTGCAGAGCTGGCTGAAGGGCTGGTAGACGAGGAGATGCAGGCTCAAGCGGACGATTGGGCGAGTACTGACGAGGCGGACGATCCAGACGACGAGGTGGACGCCATGAAGGATATGTCGGCCCAAGAACGAGCCCAGTTCGCGGACGATGTGAGACCGGTGAAGTTAGTGATGGCTAAGGTATGTGGAGGCACCATGTATCATGGCAGACTACTCACCTCGTGTCTTTGGACTGCACCAGCTCCGGAAGCTCGCCTTCAAAATCATCCACTCGACTACGCTGCTGCTCCCTGCGTGGAAGAAGGCCGTCGCAGACCATGGGCTTCCGGAGAAGTTGCTGCCGCGCGACGTTCGTACGCGGTGGAACTCCACCTTCGAGATGCTGGATATCGCGTTGAAGTACCGGAAAGCCGTCGATGAGATGTGCAGTATCAAGCAGCACGGCCTCAGGTTGTACGAGTTATCAAAAGTCGAGTGGGAGATCGCGACGCAGCTGCGCGAAGTTCTCAAGGTACGCCGTCCTAGCCCTTGCGTGTAAGCGCCCATGTACACAGTGCATAAACCGACACCCACAAAGTGCTGCGCCCCATTGCCAGTGCCTCTCGCTGACCTGTCCCTCTTGCCCTTATACCTCTGACTGTATACGCATATCTCCTGCACGTTCTCGCATCTCACTCGCCCTCGTTTCTGTGTCTCTCACTCATGTCCTCGCCGCTCAGGTCTTTAAGGACGCAACACAGTTCTTCTCCCGGGGAACCCCAAATCTTGCCACTGTAATCCCTGCGATCGACCACATCGATCAGCTCCTCACGACCGCCTCACTCTCGCACCACAAATACGACTCCGCCGTTCGCGTCGCCTGCGGTCTCGCCAGCAAGGTCCTACACAAATACTATTCCCTTACCGACTTCTCTGAACTATATCGGATCGCGATGAGTAAGTACTGCCTCCCAGTCGCTGCACGACTCAGCCTACAACCTCACTGATCTGTCTACCCTCCGCAGTCCTTCATCCTCGTCACAAGTTGGCGTATTTCAAGAAGCTGCGATGGACAGAAGCATGGCAGCGCACTGCTCGAAAACTCGTTACCGACATCTACAAGGCCTCGTATGCCGGACGAGCTGGAAACGACGGAGTCGTCAACCGTGACTCCGAGGGATGCGATGGATCAGCCCCGCAGGATGGTACATCTTCAGATGACGATGCGGTAGAGCCAATGGTACGTTCTCATCCTACTCTATCCACTCCCTAGACGCATATTCCATCCCCCATGCCACCAGGACGTCGATTCGAACATATTCGATGCCCTGGACACCCTCGCACCCCCTGCGCAGTCAGAGCTAGGCGACGAGCTCGAGCGTTACCTGTCAACAGACCCGGAGCACACTTCGAACGCGATCCAGTGGTGGCAGGAGCGGGCTGCCATGTATCCGAACCTTTCTCGGATGGCGATCGATTACCTTTCCATCCCCGGTTAGTTGTCTCCATCTCACGACTGTAATCACGCCCTTGGTTGACTTACGAGCTGACTACCTACTATTTCAGCTACCTCTGTCGATGTCGAGCGACTGTTCAGCCGTGGACGACTGCTTCTCTCTCATGTCCGCAGCCGTTTGAGCGTGCAGTCCACTCGTGCGCTGCTGTGCCTCGGAACGTGGAGTAAATTAGGCCTCGTGCGCCCCAACGACGCGAAGAAGATCGCTACTATGCAAGACCTCGAAGATTTGGGTTCCGACTACGAGATGGAGGACGGCTGGGACGCTATCGATGTGTCCACGCTCGACGGCAAATAGAGTATGTCACTAGCTATGTACAGTTTCCGTGGGGGTTCGTGCTGCGTCTCCGCTCGTCGTACATCCTCAGAGCATCAATTATCACTGCTAGAAACGTGTAGTGTCCGTCTCTTACGACCTTTGAAATGCATTGACCTGGTACTCCGAGTCACTAATATATGAACTCCGAGACCTTTGTAGGTCCGGAGTTTGAGATACAACGACTAGTATCACTAACGTAGACTGCTACTACGACAGATTTCCCTCTCATGTCGTCTCCACCCGCGTCTCCGCGCCCGGAGTTCGCCCAGTGGGACTTCTTCGATCTCTCGTCTCTATCCTCCGAGTCGTCTCCTTCTACCTCTGTATACTCGAATTCTGCGCAGTCAGACTCCTCTGCAGTGCCGTCTCTCATCACGGTGAACCCCAACAGCCCATCAGTGCTTCCTCTATCAGCACTCTCCAACTCTCCGTTCTTCCCAATTGCCACAGTACCTGCACATGCCAACGTCCTCGATATATGGAGTCCACCTCATCAAGAGGGCCGGTGGAGCTATGTCCGCTTGAACAGGGAGTTTACGACACCTCTCACGGAGATCATAGGGCACCAGTGCATCGTGCAGTTGGAGGTGGGAGGTGCGAATGGACTCGGATTTGGTCACTCGGTATGTATACATTCAGTCCTTCTGCTATGAACAATTCCAAACGTTCGATATGCCCTTGGACATGTCAGATCTCTATCCCTCAATCGTTCGAGGCCGTCAGAGCTATCCCATCGGACATGTGGACCTCGTACTGGGATGAGATCCGAGAAGATGGTCCCCTCCTCGAGCTGCTGAACGAATCACAACTGAAGAGCATCGACAGCCTGCTTAGGATGCTGCACTACTTCACAAATGTCAGCTCGACGAACAGCGCACGAGCATGGTATGAGTTCACCGACCGCATTCTGCAAGCTGCCGAAATCAGCTCCCAGCCAATCTTCCGCATATCAGGAGAAGAGGCACTGTACGACCTTCATGTTTGGGGCATGAATAACATCCCGGTAAGCTCCTCTGGTAGTATTCCAGTGCGATCATCTTATACACTCTTTTTATCCATCTGTTTCTATCAGGAGGCTTTCAATCAAGGCTCCGATCCTGAAGACAGCATATCCTCATGACTTGAAGCAGTAGCTGCCAGTGAGCTATGTATATGACAAACTGTGCCATACTCTATGTATCTCCTGCTCCGTCTGCCTGTAGTGTTATACTATGTATGTATGGGTAGCTCATTACCCGTGGGTTGGCATCAAAACCCATACCCGCGAGCACCCGTGCCACCCGGCGCTCGCACCCTTACCCGTACCCGTACCCGCATGCGAGGGTATGGGTAACATGTGGGTATGGGTGCGGGTCATGGGCCTCACACCCACGGGAGCACCCGTGCTATTGCCTAACAGCTTCAATGCATATGGACAGTGCACTCCCCTCCCCTCATGCTCGCCACATTATTTCTAGCACCCTCGTCGTACTCCGCCCCTCGTTCCAGCGCCATCTCGAGCCAATCCCCGCCCGCCACCTCGCCCGACTTCAAGCTTCATGCCCCAACTCCGTTCTCCCTTTTCGCCTCTGCGTCCCAATTTCCACATGCGCACACACTTCGAAGTCCATCCCTTTCGCTCTCTCCCTGGGCAGTCTGGGCACCCAGCAGCACCTCACATCGACGCACACGCCGCTGGGACATGCACCGGACAGAGTCGGGATGTGCTCGCAGTGAGCAGGGAGACGGGGAACAGCAAGTCAGCGGGTGGGGTGGCGGGTGCGTACGGCGCGGTACGTACCTTCACCCTACTCATTCCACCTCGTCTCCTTCGCGAGTCGTCACGGTGCCTAGCACGTAGCATGGCGCACAGCGCATGAGTCGTGTTGTCGAGTTCAAGTGATGGGGGACGGAGATTCTGATCTTGCATCAGTACGCAGGGCTGCCCAGACGGGTGCGAGACAGCCGGAGCAGCCTTCTACAGCAGGGGACGGACGGTGCATGTGCTTGAAGGGACGTGTGTCCACGGGCGGTGCTGTCGCGTAGAAGGTAGGTCAGTGGGGCGGGGGCGCGTGCTCCGGTAACGTACAATGTAAAGTACATATCTACGCACAGTACTATGTACAGATGGTCGAGTCTGCTGCCCTGAGCATTGCATGATTGGGTGCAAGTGGAGAGCCGGAGCCTGCGAGGGCGAGATCTGTCAAGAATGGGAATGGGCAGGAGGAGGGAGATGATCGATGTCGATGAGTACTTGAGTGCTGACCAGCAGCAGCTGTTGTAGTTCTGATGTATTATGAACAGGTACTTTGTCTAAGCCTTATTGCAATAGGAACAGGCAGGGCATATGATGTATTACGAAGCCCTGGGGAGGTCCTGGGCACCATCAGCTTGGCAAACCCAATTAGGCAAAAGGGTGCAAAATGCTTGATATCTGGCAAATTAAGCACATCAAAGGCTTATCTCTATAGATAATAGCACTATTAGGCCTGTCCTGGGCGCG
The DNA here is from genome assembly GCA_033807695.1 of Daedaleopsis sinensis. Taxonomy (NCBI): domain Eukaryota; kingdom Fungi; phylum Basidiomycota; class Agaricomycetes; order Polyporales; family Polyporaceae; genus Daedaleopsis; species Daedaleopsis sinensis. The sequence continues at coordinate 1,702,373 of CM066301.1, forward strand.
CCTTTGGGCGCTTATTTTCGTTCCAGCATTCCCACACCTCCTGCACCTGATTAGGTAATTTGCTGGGGGGCTACTATAGGTGGGGGATTGGTTCCACTATTGCTCCCTCAATTCTGGATGGATTTGGATGGTTGTAGTTGCATTAGAAGGTATTATAAGGGCCATTCAAGTGCACTATAGAGGGGGTATACTCTAGCTACATGCATGGTATAAATTGCAACCTGATAGGCATAAATGCAGATTGTTAATGGGGTATAGCCTACTTAGTTCTAGGTGGACATATGGGTGTTCTATCTTCCTAGAACACAGTACAAAAGCACTCTCCAACAAGCCCATGATCATAGAATTTCATCCAGTGGTTGGGGAGATATACTTTCCCTGCCCCATAAGGAGGAGGAGGGGTCAGTGTATCTCCACTAATGATGGTCAGAATTCTTTCCAGTTTTTTGGAATACACTCTACATATATACTAAATGTAGGGTGGCTATGGTTCCTGGCCATAAAATATCAAGAGCTATATATAGGAGGCAACTAATACTTCAGCCACAGAGGTGTTCCATCCTAAATATAATGTGCAGTTCGTGATGCACACTGATGGTAAATATACTGCTGGAAAGCCACAGCATGTATCTTTCTAACAGTATAAGTATCATGGCAATTGATCCACAAAATCATCTGGTACTACCACCCTCTCCTCCTGCCCTTCATGTACTCTAATTACCCTCTGAAACCTCTATTTCTGCATAAATGTGCTTACTGCTATGTGGCTCTAGTAGCTACATTTACTGCCTAACAACCTATGACCAGAACTCATGCATAAACTGTGTACATGTACAATTATATTGCCGGACACTGTGTCTGTGGCAGGTGTCTTAAAGTGTCTTAAAGTGTCTTAAAGTCTTAATCTGTGTATGGGCCACATATCATGCAATTCTTCACTGTTTCCAATAAATCTGTACTCATTCAATAGGTACTGAAGGTGATTATGTGTATGCAACATCAGATCTTTGGTAGTGTCATGCAAAAAAATAATTGTGGTGCAGACCACTTGAGACACACATATATCTGCACTAACAGCTTGGTATACCAGACTACTACATGTGTAGAATCAGAAGGTAAGAATACTACCTGTAATCTATGTATATGAATGTGTCTACAGCTTAGTGAACCCACTACATGCACATATCTTGTGCATAGACCGTAAAGATAGTATACATATGTTCCTCTTAAACTGCTACATATAGTCAGAGTTTGGAAATACTTAGTGAGCTGTTGCATATCTAGTCCTTCATCTGTGGGGCAAATTTTGGGCACACAGATACAATATGTATGTAGCTATCCATCAGCAAAGAGAGCATGAGATCTAGTTAACGATTCATAGAGATATAAGCATATGCCTGTTTAATGGGGTCAGGAGGAGAGGGTGGTAGTACCAGATGATTTTGTGGATCAATTGCCATGATATTTATACTGTTAGAAAGATACATGCTGTGGCTTTCCAGCAGTATATTTACCATCAGTGTGCATCACGAACTGCACATTATATTTAGGATGGAACACCTCTGTGGCTGAAGTATTAGTTGCCTCCTATATATAGCTCTTGATATTTTATGGCCAGGAACCATAGCCACCCTACATCTAGTATATATGTAGAGTGTATTCCAAAAAACTGGAAAGAATTCTGACCATAATTAGTGGAGATACACTGACCCCTCCTCCTCCTTATGGGGCAGGGAAAGTATATCTCCCCAACCACTGGATGAAATTCTATGATCATGGGCTTGTTGGAGAGTGCTCTTGTACTGTATTCTAGGAAGATAGAACACCCATATGTCCACCTAGAACTAAGTAGGCTATACCCCATTAACAACAGAAAAGCAAGCGGTGGACGGCACCAATTTACGCCTTCTACAAGCTGGACGTCGAGATAGGATATAGTACCGACAATGGCCGCCGGTATCACACTTTCAAGTGTGCGGTGAAAGGCTGCACTGCCAAGCCTCTTCGTCGCTATCTGGATACAACAGATAGTCATTCCACGAGCAATCTGCGAGGGCACACGAAGAGGTGCTGGGGCGAGGAGGTGGTGAAGGAAGCGGCTTGCGCAAAGAACGCGGACGAGGTACGGAAGAACATCCTTCCCGGGTTGGTCCGGGACGGGTCCATCACAACCTTCTTTGAGTGGAAGAAGGGTGCGGACGTGACATACTCACACCACCCGCATACTGATGTTGAGAAGCGGTTAGTTGTGTCGTCAATTTAAATGGAAAGAAACTCTACTCACGTGCAGGAGTAGTGTCGAAATTGCCAAGTGATGTGCGAAGTCTGACCGCCCGTTCAACATCATACGGGACCGCAGATTTTTGAGTTTGATGAAGACGGGTCGCCCTGGGTACTTTGTGCCTTCTCCTTTGACTGTCTCACGAGATATGAAATTCGTCTTTGCGAGGACACGCAAGCGGATAGGGCATATGCTGAGTACCTATGAGGGCAGGCTCAGCTTTGCTACGGATGCCTAAACATCGCCCAATCACCACACTTTCATGGCGGTGACTGTGCATTTAGAGCACAAGGGTGAGCCACTTACAATGCTTTTAGACGTGGTAGAGGTGGCAAGGGTACATACCTATGCATGGCTGTGGGAAGATGTCTGGGTTGCTCATGTTCACGCAGTCCCATACAGGCGCCGTCCTTGCCGCCAAATTTGCGAAGATCCTTGAAGACTTCGGGATCGGGCACAAGGTCAGTTCTATAGCCCATGCCCTGTTCAAGCTACCGGACTCACCATTCTGCCGTTCAGATCTTGAGCATTACTGCTGATAATGCATCAAATAATGATACTATGACTGATGAGCTTGCAGCGCTTGTACCTGCTTTCGAAGGACAGTACGCGTGCACCCGCTGTTTCCTGCATATCCTCAATCTAGTCGCCAAATCTATCATGCGCCAGTTCAACGTCCAGGAGGTCGAAGATCCGGAGGCTGTGGTGTATGATGATGTGCGGCTAGGCAAAAGCATGGGTATGAAAAACCCACATGTGGGTTTTCACCGTGGGTATGGGTGTGGGTTGCAGATGTGGTACCCACGGTCTAACCCACACCCTTCATGGTGGGTATGGGTGTGACTCCCGGTAAAAATGCTCAACATGCTGTTCCGCCAGTTGCAACAACATATTATTCATACATCAGTTAAGTAGTCACAGAAGAGTGTTGTAGTATACAGAAGACATAATATTTAAGCATGAGCTATTAACAAGGTGCACAGTACATTGGTCAAGAGCCACGGTAGTAAGTAAACAATAAGTATAACAACAACTCTGAGTCACAACTCACAATAAAGTTAAACATGACTTCCAACTTCAGATTCACCTAGTTATATGTTGTGCTATGGTCTGGTTCTCTTTCATTGACCAACACCTGTTGCTAGAACATGGTGATAGCTGTTTGAGTCCTCCTGTCTTGCCCTCTATAGTGTTCTTCATTGTCTTGAATTTTAGATGCACACATTCTGACTTGAACTGTTTAGGTGGAATGTACTACAAAATGAAATGAATTTGATGTCTGATCATGGTATATCTAAAAGTCACTGCTTGTGATCTAAGATTGAAGGTGTAACAGATATATGTGCATATATTAATCATGTTACAACAACTGTCTGAGCTCTTGCATAAGTACATTGAAGGCCTGATACCCTTGGGTACCCATGGGTTTACCCATACCCACACCATACCCACACCCACGGTCATGGGTATGGGTAAGCTGTGGGTAAGGGTGTGGGTACACATAACTCAGTAAATATATACTACTCTAGTTACCCAATATGATTGACATAGCCCCTCTTTAGTTGGCCAATCTGACCGGATCGAACTAAAGTATATAGACTACTAGGACCGTCCGATCGGATGTGGGGGATATACCTTACATCAGTTGTTCGATACGACTGGGCCTTTGGGTACCTACTAGTGGGTTACTGGTATTCATGTCCGATCGGACTACTAGTATGCCCACTCACCATCAGCCTACCCATCTGGCGCTTGCTTCTGTCCGGTCCACTCGGCGCTTGCTCGCCCCGCCCGCCTGGCGCTTGCTCTACTCCCGCCCCAGCCCGCCCCGCGCTCCCTCTGCCCAGCATCCCCAGCGCTTGCTCTGCCCCCGCCCCGCGCTCCCTCTGCGCAGCATCCCTGGCGCTTGCTCTGCCCCCGCCCCGCGCTCCCTCTGCGCAGCATCCCTGGCGCTTGCTCTACCCCGCGCACCCGCGCACCCGCACCCGGCTCGCCATGCTCAGCGTGACTCTCAGCCCGCGGCCCACTCACCATACTCAGCGCGGCTCTCACCCGCGCACCCGCGCACCCGCACCCGGCTCGCCATGCTCAGCGCGGCTCTCAGCCCGCGGCCCACTCACCATACTCAGCGCGGCTCTCACCCGCGCACCCGTGCACCCGCACACCCGCGCACCCGCGTACCCGCGCACCCGCACCCGGCTCGCCATGCTCAGCGCGGCTCTCAGCCCACGCACCACTCACCGTACTCAGCGCGGCTCTCACCTCGCGCACCCGCGCACCCGGGCACCCGGGCACCTGCGCACCCGGCACCCGCGCACCACTCACCGTACTCAGCGCGGCTCTCACCTCGCGCACCCGGGCACCTGCGCACCTGCGCACCTGCGCACCTGCGCACCCGGCACCCGCGCACCACTCACCGTACTCAGCGCGGCTCTCACCTCGCGCACCCGGGCACCCGCGCACCCGGGCACCACTCACCATACTCAGCGCGGCTCTCACCTCGCGCACCCGGGCACCCGGGCACCCGCGCACCCGGGCACCCGCGCACCCGCGCACGCGCACACCCGCGCACGGCTCTCCATGCTCAGCGCGGCTCTCAGCCCACGCATTGCTCACTGTACTCAGCGCTGTCGCCCGACCAGGAGGTGAGCTTGCCAGACGCCGTGGTTGGTGCTAGCCATACCTGTTCCGTAGAGTTTCAAGCCAAGTGCCCAGATTAGGTCCCAAATATTTGCATCCGGATATCCGGAACCGGGTATAAATATTTGCATGTGCCTGTTTGCATTCGTACCACTATCTCATCAGTGTCATGTACAGATCCGGCGGACAATGGTGACCATCTGAGTCGACCGATCGCAGTACGTCGCGGCAAAAATGCTTTGGCGCTTGTGCTCTGGGCGTCTTCAAACAATAGAAAATTGCACATCACCCTTGTGAACAATTGTCAATCATTGTTTTCGGTCACATAGTCAACAATTGAAGTAACCCAAAGAACAATCAGCCTGATTGTATATATCAGTACCTGCGGAAATGGGTCATTCACACTTCTGCCACCACCATGTCAGACTCATTTGCCCCCATGCCACCTGGCAGTCCGACGTCTGACCTCAGAGCCGCGACAACCCCCACCCACAAGGATTTAATCAAGACAGCTGCAGAAAATGAGGCGGAGCTCTACTGCTGGAGAATCCAGGAGGCGGTCATGCACTACCCGGCAGAGCCCACTCCGTTGGATAGCGCTCGGTTTGCCCACGGTATTGGCCGTGAGCTTGTAAGTTTCAGTTACCCGCCCTTTATGACTCACGCTAATAGTCATTTGCAGTGGATGATAATGCCCGCCATGGGCATTAGTGCAACCCTGGCCCAGGTGTCGACAGCCAAAGGCTTTAGCTTGGTCCCTCAAACCATGCTACATATTCTCGAACATACCGACTGGTTTGGTATGCGTCTTCGGGTCAACATAGCCGATATCTCCCGCCTCGAGATTCGGGACTCCCGCGATTTCCTCCTAATGGAGATTGGCGACGTATCAACTGTCGCGGAGAAGTTGACACCCGCCTGGTGGAAGTGGACCGACACTGACCACTTTCCCAAGCCGTCCTGGTGGATCTCACCAGATGCGATGGTGGTAAGTCTCATATTACTCCATTATAGGATGTTGTCCCATTTGAGGGCATCCTTCAGCCGAGGCCTATGTCCATCCACTTGTCGGATATTGACGAAGCTGGAGATCCGGCTGAAGCTGATAACTAGCCGGCGTGGATCGTACGTACCTTACTATTTTCTACCCGACCTTATCCTCACGCCAGATAATGTAGCACCGGGTAGATTGACAACATCATTGGTCTCTGTAGCTGCTCCAGAACAATGTGATTGTATATCTGTAGAAAACCATTAACATTGTTCCAATTGACTCACAATGCACTCGTCTTGACACTACGACCATCGGCCTATTCTATCTACTATGGTACGTGGATCTTATAATTGTGATAGCCGTTACGGCTGTCGGATCCGATTCGCCATGTAGCCACCGGGCTACACCGATCACTAGTATGTTATAGAGACCTCCGTTATACGATCGTACCTACTATTATCTGCATATTCATTATCCGATCCAAGACCTGACATTCCATTAGAGCCGTCCGATCCGGGTATGGCTGTTTGCACTGTGGTGCTCGGATCCGGCCCATGATGTGGTCACTTCAGTGGTCCGATCGTACCTGTCAGGTGTGTGACTTGACAGTGGATCCATCACATAGCTGCATCCTATAAGCCGGCGAAACTACAAAGTTACTATAGGAGGTGGATGTAGCTGCTTAACTACAGTAAACTCACTTTCGGCATGCTGCCGAAGATCCCCCCACAACGCAGCCTGTCTAGCCGCCCACCCAGGGTAGTTCGATTCATTGCGCTTCCTCCATTTGGTCTCCTCGTGCTTGAATGTTGCGCATGTCTTCTCCATTTCTGTAAGAAGCAGAACGACCTCTTCCTGTAGGCGGATGTGTCGTGCATGGGCCCGCAACCATATGACTCTAGCCACTGCGAAAGATCAGCAACCAGGCTTACTGTCGAGCGAACCTGGCTCCACTTACACTCCGCGGACCAACCATCGTCGCGAGATCCCTCATCCATCCCCAGAGCCCAGAACCACGGTAGGTGCTCCCGACTCACTCCTCGGACGCTGTGCTCAATCAGAGCCGTGTTTGCCTTCAGCTGCGTCTTCTCCAGAACTTTATACTTGTCCAGCGTCGCCCGGAGCTCTGTGTCGTCCGAGGGTTTATCCGGCTTGAACAGTTTCATGTACGATTCCCGAGCTGCTGTGTATAGCCGAGCACTTGCCAGTACGTCCGCTTGCACTAAGTGAACATCGTCAAAGCTCCGCAGCTTTTGACGGTGAGTTCCAGCTTTTCGAACTGAAGTCCGATAGAGCACCGACTTGTAGCCGACCGAGACCCGCACCCGATGCAAGGCGTCGTTCATCTGGCCGATCCGTAGCTTCCTTTCCGCCTCTACCAGCTTGGTCAGCTTGTGTGTTGTGCAAGTATCAATACCAAGATGTGAAGGGAGGCATATGGTGAGCCGTTCGGGGAGAGCCGGAGTGACTGGAGCGTCGTTTGACCCGTCGGCTATGGGCTCCTGATCTGCGCTTTCCCCACCATTATCGGGTGACGATGGACGGGAGAGTGGGTTCGGTTCTTGACTGTCGTCGTCGTCGTCAAGTCTCTCCCATCCTGGCCCTATTGGACCTTGCACAGGTGCGCGAGCGACCGCCTCACTGATCACCGAGGCTGGCAAGAACCTGGCGCCTTGGCGATGAAATTTGGTAATGTCGGTCAACAGTCGGCTCCTCATTTGCTCCAAAGTGAGCCTGTCGGCTGTTGACGAGTTGGCGTTCACGGTTCGGGCTTTGGCTGCCACTGCTAAGCTGTAGAAAGACTGTGTCAACGGTGACATCGGTTGCTTTAGAAATAGGAAGATCTTGCCGTTGCTCCTCGATCTTTAGCCCGGATAGTATCCAGGCCGCTGCGCCTCTTGGCTGAGCTCCACGCGCCTTGTTCTCTTCCTGCGTCAATGCGACTGCGATTTCTGCCTTGGTTGGGACTAGGAGATTGTGACAAGTCAAACATCGGTCGGGTTTAAGTGCCCAAGTTACTTACTTTTGGAGGATTGAACGTCGTAGATATCCATAAATTCAATTTTGTCCCTGCGCGCAGCCGCTGCGCGCTCGGCCATTGCGCGCCATCGGGCTACGACATCCGGGTTGGACTCAGGCGTCAGCGACTCCAGAGCCTCTCTAGCCGGCTCATAGTCAGCACAAGCGGCTCTCCACTTCTTCACAATATACGCAGCTACAAGGGTGACGGTAATAGCATGGTCAGTATTGGTATGGCATATGTCTGTATGGGCCTACCGTGTCGGGTTAACTTCGTCCAGTTGGAATCGTTCATAATGTCGTCGATGCTCTCCTGTCGATGAGCACTGGACATGCCTCTCGTACTGTCCGCAATTTGATTGGTCTTGACCCATAACGTCTCGATGATGTCCGCGGTTTGTACGCCGGCTCCCGGGATAAAATTTGGCGAGTAGCGGGGATAGCATTCCTTGATATGGCCGTGGACGTGAAATTGATCAATTCCTCCGTCCACTTCCAGCCCGTCTGGCCAGCACAGCCCAGGACTCTTGTCAAATCTTTCCTTCAGGTGACGACAGTAGAAACACCAGATGTCGTAGAATAGCAAAATCATCGTGATGCCATAGATGAACGAGACAGCTTGATAAAAGCCATAGTCCATGTTCCTTTGCCTATGACATCGGTCAGCCACATTGTGCATGTTACTAGACCCAATAGTATTTTACCCTTCGCCCCTGTCGAAGTTGACGACACTGCGTGGGTAGAAAAACCCGTGGCGGCTGCAGGCGATCGCCCCGATTCCCGTCGACTCCAAACCAGATTTGGTTGCAGCGGCAGCGAGTACAGCCCGGTGGTCATGGCATGTTAGTTGCTAGCCCGGGTACTGTCAGCCGGGTACAGGGGTAGATACGCAGAACCACACGGACCTGCCTACGTTGAAACGCCGTTTTCAGATGCTCCTTGTAGGGGGCGTCCTCGACCATGAAACCATGCCCATCTGCCAGCCGGACATCATCTTCTGGATTCTTCATCTTGCGGTGCTGTGCTGTGAAGTTGCCGTCCATGATCATGGAGGCGCGATGTTTCCACCTGGGGCTGCCATTAGCCGCAGACCGTAGGTTTGTGATCCGGACTCACTTGAGACGTTCGTTCTCCCACCCTTCGGGCATGTTTACCCCAGGCCTTGGACAAGCAGGACATGCTATGGCCAGACCGCCAGGGCCCGGCTCCAGAGCGTCATCATACCCGATGCCATGAAACTTCCTTCCCTTCAGATTCCGCCACTGTCGGGATACTCTGAGCATATCCCGGTAGCGATCCTACTATACCGTGAGTATAAGCTTGACTACTAGTCACAACAGCACTCACGGGGACAGTATGGGGGAAAGTATCGTTGGTGAGACGCCTCAATCGATTGTAGTAGTTCATTATTGCCGTTCTACACTCCTTGTTTGTAAGGAGTACATCGTCCAGGCACCGGGTAGTGAACGCCGTCTTCGGCATTGACTGGGTCGCCGGATAGAGACCCATCTCCAACAGTTGCAGATCGAAGGGCTTCGCCGATGGACAAATGCAAGGCCGGACTGGAAGTTCGTGAACCCCGGACGTATCCACTATGACCATCATCCGTGACCCTCCCCGAAGCGGCTTTGAAGAACGAGGCCAGGAAGATGCGCGTTCTTGAAACATCGGGTAATGGGACCCGGGCATGTGCGCTCGATCCTCCTTTTCCACCGTGTAACCCTCGCCCTGAAGTTCCTCCGCATCAGGTTGGTTGGTCTCGTCATCTTCCCATTCATCGTCGCTCGCATCTGCTGCGGCCATCAGGAGCGATCCATCGGAGGATGGCGACTGCACACGGGGGCGTTTATTGAGTGTCGGGTCAGAGGTTGTCAACATCGTCTCTTCCCAGATCCGCTTGTAGAACTTCCCTGCTTTAGTTGGTGTCTCGACAGGTGATGACTCGGCACTGTCCACCGATGCTCGAGAGGGGGCATAGGGCGAGGATGGAGGGTTTGAATGTGGAGATGTAGCTCGCAGAGGACTAGAAGTATGGGACGTCCCTGGGGAGTCCAAAGTCCCGGAATGCAGACCGCGGATAATGGACGATGGCTGGAGCCTAAGCAGCGGCAATGGGCGTATCGGTCTAGATGGGATCTCAAGGGGTTTGAGCGAAGAGCGACTAGACCGCTGCAGAGATTCTTGGTCGAGGGCTCCGGCCGCAAGTCTCATACGGAGTTCAGACTGTCCGGTGGTTGAACCTTCGTCTCTGAGAGCTTCAGAGGCGGGTCGGTTATCGGGTCTGGCCGGTCGAGCAGCAACGGGTGATGTGTTTCGGCCTGAGAGTGATGAGTTACCCGTTGTCGTAGCAGATTCCACCGAGGCTTCGTCGGCCTCGTAGACTGGAGAGAGCAGATGTGGATTGGTGATAGGAGTTCGATTTCGGGAAGAGGGGGAAGCAGCCACGAACGTGTCCTGACTTTCGTGACATGGACAAGGCTGTCCAGCATGCCCGAGGTGCACGGTTAGGCCGACATGACGCAGGGATGCCGGCTTATAGTGGGTGCCTGTCCAAGACTCGACACGGTGAAATGGATCCTGGGCATGTGCCGTCAGACAGCAGGAGACACAAAAGCTGGGAGTTCCCAGACAGTCGATACATCTCCATGAGGCAGCTACCCCACATGTACAAGTCAATCGACCGTTCTCCTGCTCATAGAGTACCTGTAGGTATCTGTCCCTGGAATCTGCAAGCCATGACCTCTGATAGCTGTTCGGGGTCTGGCAGAGATATCACGATGTGAGCGCTCCAGGCTAGTCATAGTTGAAACGACGCAACTTACATTCTTCTTGGAGCTCTCTGGTTCCAGTTGGAATGTGAAGGTAGTCGATGGGGAGGCAAACCTCCCACTAGGAGTCCCAGGGATACTTAGAGTCGCTATCGGCTGTGACAGATGGAGACCGGGTGTTCCTTCGGATTGTCCTTTCTTCGCTCGGGTTATGAGTTTGGTACCACGACGAGTTTTCTTCGTGATGATTTCCTGGCGACGGAAAGGCTCCACTTTCTTGGGCTTTGGGAGTGACATGGCAGTAGAAGAAGCCGTGTATTCAGAGACGGGAGCAGACGATAGTCAATGTTAATTACAGTCGGGTCTCTCGTAAGTATCTGTAGTCATCCAAGGTGTCTCCTTTCGGGTAGTATTCTGTCCGGTCTCATCGTGAGCCATATTGGTATACAGCGCGCGTGACATGAAAAACGCATAACAAAGCCGGTCAGGTGGAACTTCAGCAACACCATGATGGACAAGGAAACTCGATAACATCACTGCGGTACCAGGTCTGTAAGACATTTGCATGCCAAGGTTGCGGGCAGCGAGTTGGGCCCGGTCGTAGCTCCCCAGGGTAATGAGCATGTCGAACCAGGTTGGTTCAGCTGATGTATCACGATGGAAGGGTGTTTGCCGGTTGCTCAGAATATGGAGGCCATGGTAAACCAATGGCCAGCGCTGTATCGCCTCGCCGACGCGGGTAAAGCGTTCCCCAGCACGGAAGAGAGTCTCGTACCCGGCTTCAAACTGCTCAGGATGCGCTACTCGGAGCAGCGCGCTGATTAGAGCACCGGACTCCTTCATGTCTTCAGCCCACTCGAGGGTTCCAGGCAAACGCCAGGTGGCACTCGGCGCCGGGTCAAATTTTGCACTCTACAACAAATTTTTGGTAAGTGCCACAATTGGTGTAGCCACGATTCAAGAGTCTTACCTTCTTGCCCACCTGATACCCGGCAGGTGTCACAAGCCAGGCTCCGGATCTCCACTGCTCGCCAGGTTGGAAAAACGCTTGAGAATCGCGCCATCTGGTCGTCGGCTGGGCACAGGGTGACCTAGTCTTGAGATAGGGCTCGATATGCCGGGTAGCCTGAAGGATGCGGTTCTGATTGACCGATATGGATTGGACGCAGGAACAGCGGGAGTGAATGATGGGGTACGCACCTGCCTGTCCGGTGTGAATACACCCGGAAGATGCCACATGAGAATCCTGCCGACATTGTCGACCACCACAGCCGGGGCTTGAAGGAGAGGCATGTCGTTGGCAATGACGCGCGAGGGATCACAGAATGGGGGAAACATGTTCAAAAGCCGGTTCTCGACATCTAAGTCGAACCCGGCTGTGCGTTGGCCAAGTGAGGCCCTCAGCTCTTCGGCATCCCAAGCCATGACTACTGCATCCGATTGATGGAATGTGTTTGTACACGTGTAGGCTAGATGAGTCTGCAACTCACTTGGATAACACCACGCAGCCACTAGAACATCTGCGGCATGGTCCAAATCCCGCTCCAATTCTTCGGTCCAAAGAGCCGATGGATCATACGGGATCACCTTCCGGGCAGTTGGTATGTCCGGGGCCGTTTTCGCCGTATAGAGCTTGCTGTTGAATAAAGCGACTAGACGTTCCCCAACATGGTGCTGAAAGAAAAGGAGCTCCTCGAATGACATGGTGGAACAGACGACGTGGCATCTTTCAAGGCGCCGGGTATGCTGATCAAAGCTGTTTGTCGGCTCTCTCCGTCGCTTAAACTCGGCTAGTCGTCGAGGGCTTCAAAACATTGGAGCCGCCTATCGGTATTCCCGGACACTTTACTGAACACTTCCAATATGCACAATATGTATAAGCCGTATGCTGCTATGTTATTATACCTCTATGCCATTGCACTATGGGATGTGACCGGAACATAAACCGTGTGCCATCTCCGCGATAGTCCAGCGGCCTGTCCGCTCCTCATCGGCCTATTGTGAACTGCTAACCCGGAGAAATTTTCGGAGGAGCGTCATGAGACTCGGGTGCAGAGCAAGGGTGACTCCTCACTCGGCTACATCGGCACGAAGAGGGACACACATTCCCCTATCTCCCCGTAAATAGTGCAGGTGAAACAGTGCGATATCGGCCCTAACCATCCCAAATCTGCCCAATCGTCCGCCTTTCTCCCTTTGCCAGATTTCGAAACTTACCGTCCATGGCCCGAACGAAAAATCCTCTCGCTCTCACTGAGGAGGAGCTTCAGTATATCGACGACCAGGTCGTCGAGAAGTACCTCAGTCAGAACCATGAAGACCGGGTGACCACCCGTGAGGCTTTGGCAAAAGAGTTTCTCAAGAAGCGAGGCCACGATGATCCAAATGGCTACGCTGCAGGGTTTCTAGCCCAGGTGAGTCCTCGGTCTCATACCGGCATCGGACTGTCCGTTGACGATAGCATCCCACAAGCGAATCGCTACGTGGATCAGCAATAATACCGAAGCAGCCGATCCACGTCTACCCCCCAGCGCCAGGGCTCGATGGACAGCGCACCTTGTGTTCAACGATGCTGACGAGAACCAAGACGCGATCACAACTCTTCAGCAGAAGATAATGAGAAAGCAGGGCAAGCCGCCGCTGGCGGCTCTGAATATGGCCCGCAGCCAGCTCTTCAAGAAACTTACCCGGGAGGAGCAGGCGGTCTATGCGGAGAAGGCGCAGGTATGGACAGATACTGGACCGCCACCAGAGGACCTCGTCCGGTATGTGTAATGTCCTCACCACAAGTGACACGGCTCATAAATGGATGTCGTCAAGCGTTGCTGCAAAGCGGGGTCCCCAATGGGCGCGGGCCGGCTGTCGGCTCTTCTGGGACCAGACCCGGTCGTTTCACTTTCAGGCCTGGTGCTATGTAGACGGCAACGGGGACTTGCAATTTACGTGGTGAGTTTGGTTCGATATCCAGGTCTGAGTCTTTTCATGGAACGTCAACTTGCAGCTATGACACCAGCAAGCTCATGGGGTCCGATAGCATCAAGGCTTTCGAAGACATGTATCCAAAGGCCGTCGATGCTATCACGAACGCCGTCACCGCCTACGCTGCCAGGCTTCTGCGAACATCACAGGTCGGGCAAGAAGAGCAGAACGAGCTGAACCCGACGCCGAAGAAAGGGGCCGCTTGGCTGCAATGGACCGACAGCGGCTGGCCGATTCTACCAAAGGTGCACAATGGCAAGGACATTGTTTCCAACGGTGATCGGCAGCAAGTTGTGCATGCATACTTTGCGGAGCTTTACAGTATGTCCTATACCCGGTCGTTCGCCGGGTCTGATTCTCACTTGGACCTCAGCGCAGGCATGGGGTCTCGTTTCGGGTCAAGGGAGCTCTAGCGCGCTCAGAGTACCGTGGCGCGAGGTCTCTGTGAATCCTCACATGTTCTTCTCCCTCGATGGGTTCACGGAGGACTTTGTCTGGTCTGACCCTCACCACATGAAGTCCGCCCACATGGGTCCTCTCTGGGACGCTCTTCACGCGATGCAGGATGCGGCCAAAGAGCCTGAAGAACGCTTCATGTTCTCGCACGTCCTCGACAAGAAAGACAAGGAGCCGAAGATGATCCCTGCTAACTACGGCGCCAACAACGACGAGAAAGACCTCCGAAAGAGGTCCAACCCCAACAAGCGAGCGCGGCCTAAACAAGGGAGGCCGTTGCCCGATGGTCTCAATAGCGAAGAGGGCACACCAGACCCGGACGGTGACGGCCCGCCCCCTAGACAGCGGCAGCGCAAGACTAAGCGGCCCAGCAAGGGTAAGGGCAAGGGTAAGGCGAAGGCGACCAACAATGACGGCAAACATCGTCGCAAGCGGTCCCAGCATCAGGACGATCCCTCTGACGATGACGATGACGAGGAGGAGGATTACCCTGGTGATGGCGACTCTTCTGGGGGGGATCGCCCCTCGGCCGCGGACGAGCCCACAGGTCTTACCCGGTCGACTGCCCACTGGGCAGTTGCTCCACGTCCTCGGAACCCGGGCGCGCAAGCTGGCCCGTCCCGGTATACGATGTCTGCCAACGCTAACCCGGACGCCGCCTTGGATGTCCCCTTCCCGCCAGACCCGAACACTGTACGGACCGCTCGCGAACAGCCACCGTATTGGGCGGTCAGCAACGGAGAACCGTTCGCATACCTCTGGTCTCTGAGCTTAGAGTCCGAGTGGCAGGATCTTCTGGTATGCTGGCGACACATGGTGAGTTATTATTCAGCTTCGCTTGCTCCAGCTCCTCACTGCACTGCCCACCCAGCTACGCAAATGGACGCACCTGCATTCTACGGCTTATCCGACTTGGGCTGGATGGCAGTCCGATGAAGTCTCACTCCCACCCGACGTCCACAATAGTGAGACTGAGTGGCTCGCCCACCTCTCGCACCTCAGAGACCGTGCTCCGCAGCCAAACACGTCTGCCAGTGAGGTACAGTGCTGGTTGCTGCTCACCGGGTTGACGTTCCGCGACATCAAGATATCCATGGAGGCTGAGGATGGCGAGCCGTTGTTTTGTGGCGCTCCTGAGTATGTCCGGACCTCACCGAACGCAGGACAGCGCGACATCGAGGAAGTTCTGGTACCGACTTGCCGTCAGGCTCACCATCCCAATGTGCCACGACCATCCGAATCCGCTGCGCCCGCTGTACCCGCTGCGCCGTCTGCCACCGTCATACCCGCTGCGCCCGTCGTGCCCGTCGTACCCGTCGTGCCCGTCGTACCCGTCGTGCCCGCCGCGCCCGCTGCACCCGCTGCGCCGTCTGCCACCGTCATACCCGCTGCGCCCGTCGTGCCCGTCGTGCCCGCCGCGCCCGCTGCGCCGTCTGCCGCCGTCATACCCGTCGCGCCCGCTGCTCCCGCTGCGCCTGTCGCCCCCGTCATACCCGCTGCGCCCGTCGCGCCCGTCGCGCCCGTCATTCCGGACGGCAATGAGTCAGACCCGGAGATTGAGCGCCCGGAGCAGGGAGCCGGCCATCCGGGTAAGGCGTCTGCCCCGCGTGGTCGGGCCGCTGGGGGCGGTCGAGGCCGCGGACGAGCGCGCGGGCGAGCGCGCGGACGAGCGCGCGGACGAGCGGCTCGGACTAGAGCCGAAATTGCCGAGGAGCCTGCTAGCGAAGCCGAGGAACCAGCTGGCGAGGCCGAGGAGGCCTTTGTCCAGCCAGACGTCCCTCAGCCAGTGCGCCGGTCACAAAGGGTGCGTCAGAATGCTCAGTAGTTAGTGCTCGCTATGAATGTATCTCGCATGTTCCAAGAAATCATTACATTTTGCAGCGCACAGACTACACCAAGAAATGAGCGACTAACTACGATGGTTTTGATATACATGTCCGCGCAAGTAACTACGAGTCATTACCCTGTGGGGGATATTCCTGCTCATCGTCGCGCATGGCAAAGTCGTCGTCGACAGCCTCCACCTCGTTCTCGTCAGGCCCAAGAGGCACATCTCCTTGCTCCAAAATCAAGAGCCGGCGGTCCACGGTGGCAAGCAGCTCCTGCTGGGTCAGGAGAACCGTGCGCATGGCCCGGAGGAGCTCCATTTGCGCGTTGTGACGCGTAACGGCGGCCTGCTCATGCCCTTTGAGCTGCGCACGCAAATCCCGGACCTCGGCAGCCAGCTGCCTCGTAGTGGTGAAGCTGTTGCTCCCGGTCGCGACATTGTACCACCAGTCGTCGTCGTCGTCTGGCCCGGATGGCGGGGTCCGTTCCCGATGACGGCGAAGTGAGCTGCGCCGGATGGACCCAGAGCCGGAGGAGCTGGTGAATTCCGGGAATGCGGTGTCGCGGGAGCGGGGCGGAGTGCGCGGGGAGAGAGCGCGATCGGTACGCGGCGGCCGGCTATCGGATGGCAGGTCAGGAGGGGGGAGGAGGGAGTCGTCAGGAGGAGTGGGGACCGGTCCTTCTGCCCGGTGCGCGATCTCTTCCTCCACCGACGGAATATCTGTCCAATCGCCTACGGTTGTTAGTGTAGAGAACACATAGTGACAAAGGGAAACTCACGCGTGTCCGGTGGCACCAGCGGCACATCCAGCCTCTTGCGCTTGCGCTGGGGCTGCTCACTCGAAGGAGGGCTTGCCCTCTCCCTAGGTTCAGCCGGAGGCGCGGCGGGGGCGACGGGCACGCTGCGGGCGAGAGGCGGCACAGGCGCGACGGCCGGGATCCGGACGGGTGTAGCGGGCGCGCGGCGGGCAGGTGTCCTGGGCGCAACGGGCGCGGCGGGCGCGGCGGGGGCGACAGGCGCGGCGGGGGGCGGCGGGGGCGACGGGCGCGGCGGGGGCGACAGGCGCGGCGGGGGCGACAGGCGCGGCGGGGGGCGGCGGGGGGCGACGGGCGCGGCGGGGGCGGCGGGGGCGGCGGGGGCGACAGGCGCGGCGGGGGCGACAGGCGCGGCGGGGGCGGCGGGGGCGACGGGCGCGGCGGGGGCGGCGGGGGCGACGGGTGCGACGACGGGCGGGGCGGGGGCGACGGGCGCGGCGGGGGCGATGGGCGGGGCAGGGGCGACGGGCGGGGCAGGGGCGACGGGCGGGGCAGGGGCGACGGGTGCGACGGGCGGGGGCATGGGAGCGGGCGCTGAGCCACTCACAATCAGGTAGACCGGCGGGGTATCAGCGGTGGCGTGCTTGTTGTAGACCACCCTCTTGATCTGGTTCTTCTTCGCCGCGCGTGCTTGTTGCATGGCCTCAGTGACATCCTTGGGGGGACGCCCTTCGTTCGGCCCAGCTGGGGGTAGGTGACACGGGTGCTGGGACCGGTTCGGGTCCAGGAGCCACTCGCGCAGCAGCCACCAGCGGCGGACGTAGCTCCTTCTGCCCGTGCCCTTGCGGACAAAGGAACAGGACGACTTGAGGACCGTGCACCGGTTACACGACGCGCCCTGCGTCATGTTGATGCGACAGTCCTGGTGGTCGTCCCTCTCACACCTCTCGCACCTAACGAACTAGTTCAGAGTAATTTAGTCAGCGTTAGAGCACAACGTATAGGCCGGTGCTTACGGAGCGGGCCCAGACATCGACGACTTCGTGCGTGGAGATGTCGATGGGGTTGTTGATGAGCGGGTCAAAAAAGGCGTGGGGGGAGATGAGAAGGTTGCCTCGCCGTACCTCCCCATCAGCCTCCACCTCCTCCTGCCCATCCTCCTCCGGCTCCCCCTCCTCGTCCTCCTCCTCATCCTCTAGCTGGTCCTCCTGCTCCTCCACGACCTCTGTGTCTTGACGTCGTTCGGACGACGGGTCACGTCTATGCCCGCTGGTACTCCGACGCCCGCTGGTACTCCTCCGGCTCCTGCGCGCCTGGCTAGGAGTGCGCGGCTTTTTTCGGCGCCCGCGACCGCGCGCAGACTCCGGTGTCACCTCCTGCTGAGGCTCGGGCTGGTCCACCTCCATCGGATCGTCCGGTTCGTTGGCCGGCGGCTCGGGGACGTGGAGAATGACCCGTCGGCCAGAGGGCGGGGCCTGAGTCGGCGGGGCAGGCGGGGGACGCGGTTCTGGCTGGGCGGAGGTGGAAGGAGGTGCTGGTGGCGCGCGTGGGGTTGTCGGTGTAGAAGGAGCAGCGTGCTCCCGGGTTTCACGTCGCGAAGGGGTAGCAGGAGGAGGGGGTGGGATTGCGGCCGTTGGCGGGGCGGGCGGGTTGGAGGTACGAGGAGGAGCGCTCACCCGGGTCTCAGACTGAGGTCCGACTGACCTACGGCCTACCGGAGCCGACGCTGATTCAGCCGGGCCATGTTGCGGGTGCATTGACAGCCGGCGGGTCTCGTCGGAGACGTACTGGTCGCGGAACAAGGCTTCGAGACCCGTGTTAACAGGGACAACAACAAAAACATGGCTACTTACGATATTGACTCCACCATCCCTCCAAATGAGGGACGGTATAATCCTCATCTCCAGTGAACAGATCTTGAGTGCGGCCTCTCCACAGCGGGCGGTACATGACGAGGTTGTAGGGCACGAAGCTCTCGCGGTCGTCCGCGCGAGAGCGACATACCTCGGCCCATACGGCCATTGCGAAGGGCGGGATGCGGGCTGGAGAACTCACCCGCTCGAGAGCCTCTGCCAGGTTCCGGACTTCAATCTTGAACTGGGCCCACCACTGGCGACGGCCATGAGCATCTGACGGGTCTGGTTCGTGGCAGAAGGCGAGTTCGGCAGAGGCAGAGCGTTCGAAGACTTGGGCCAGGATGGCCTGTTCGGAGTGGTCAGACTGGTCCATGGTGAGAAGGATGAGATGAGAGGGGGAGTGAGGAGGGATGAAGGGCACCAGCCGTCGATGTCGCCGTACTATATGGCGGCGGCGACCTCAAAGAAGTTCACTGCGACGTGCAGCGCCCTGCCAAATATGGCGGCTCAAGCTACAATTTGGGTAACCCGCCCGGCTCGGATAAATCCGACACTGGAGCCGAGACCCGGACCCGTGGGTGTAGACGGGCGTTAGACATACCATACGCAGCAACTCCGTGCCTCCGGCTAGTCACCGGCCAAACTGTACTTGACGCGTAATGAGGTGAGTTCGAATTGGGGAACTTCGGTGGTCTAGGGTACTCCGCTCTGCAAAGACTGTCGCCACCGTGATTCTGCCCCTCACTCCATCGCCCTCAACACCCACTGCACTCTATACACCATCAGCAGCACCGGGACCATCGCGCAATGAGCCAACAGGTACTGCCCGCTCTCTAGCCCGCAACGTTGCTTGACTGACGAGTATTACAGCCGAAGTACAACCAAGGTGATACCCGAGCCGAGCGGCAGCCCGCGACAATAACGCCATCCCCAACAACTGCGCCACCCCCACGCGACAGCTCGTCGCCATCTGATTTTGAGATGGCACCGTGGTTTGCAAGTGCTATGTCGGCCGAGGCAGAGATGGGTAATGACGGTCAGGCGACTGGTGAGAGTAGGACCAGCAGGTACGAGTCACACAGGACTGTGAGGTTCGCGATACCCGGCGAACCTCTGGATGCGATCACGGACACGCTGCGACCAGGAGTCCCCCGACGCCGTGCAGACGTTGCAGACGCTCCGCCCCTCGACCCCCGCTCATTGCCACCGCCCGGCTCCCCATTGATCCTGGCCACTCGCGCTCACCCTCCGCGACTCGATGCCCGCTCAGCACCCCCGCCGGGCTCTCCGTTGATCCTGGCCACTCGCACTCAACCTTCTCCCCTCGACCCCCGCTCAGTGCCCCCGCCCGGCTCTCCCCTAGTCCTTGGCACTCGCACTCCGTCCCGCGCGCGTGCGTCAGTGCCCCCGCCCGGCTCCCCCTTAGTCCTCGGCCCGCGCGCCCATCCTCAGTCCCGCGCGCCGCCGTCAGTGCCCCCGCCCGGCTCCCCCTTAGTCCTCGGCCCGCGCGCCCATCCTCAGTCCCGCGCGCCGCCGTCAGTGCCCCCGCCCGGCTCCCCCTTAGTCCTCGGCCCGCGCGCCCATCCTCAGCCCCGCGCGCCGCCGTCAGTGCCCCTGCCCAGCTCTCCCCGAGTCCTGGGCACTCGCACTCCGTCCCGCGCGCCGCCATCAGTGCCCCCGCCCGGCTCACCGTTAATTATGCACGCTCGCGCTCGCGCTCCTACGGCTCCGCCCATGCGACTCCCCGGGCCGCCCGGCTCCGCCTTGAGCGCTCCCGCTGGCCCGAATCCGGTGGCCTCGGGGAACGCCTCCGGCGCGGGCCCTTCTCGCGCTCCTCCCGTTCCTCCTTTCCCCGGCTCCCCCTTGTTCCTACACACTCGCGCTCGCGCACCTCTGAGTGCGCCACACTCCCGAGACAGGCCTGGATCACCACTGCGCGAGCACACGAGCGCTGTTGCTCAACCTCTGGCACCGCGCGTTGGAGACCCGCCCGGCTCAACAATGCCCACGCCCGGCTCTCCATTGCGACCTACTACATCGACGGCCAGACCAACTGGCTCACCATTTATGTCCGCCATACCCGCGCGGGCTAGAACGCCACTGTTCTTACCTTCACCCTCAATGTCGTCCAGTGTGGCAAGTGACATCACTCCCCGGGCGGCCAGGTCTCCGCTGCCTACACCGTCCCCATTCCCCTCTCCTATGCCTACACCGTCCCCATTCCCCTCTCCTATGCCTACACCATCCCCATTCTCCTCTCCTATGCCTACGCGCGACGTCACGCCGCAAGGGAGGCTATTCACACCCGACGTTGACGCTGACTGGCCGATGGGTGATGCAGGACCGCTGCCAGACCCGCTGCCATGGTCGTCCGCCGTAATTGCCAGCAGACCGCTGCCCATGCCGCCGCCGTCACCGCCCGCTGAAGAGGGCTACCAGAAAGTCATCTTTACAGAATTAGACGGTGAGCATTGGATGGGTTACAATGATTGGCTAGTTAGGGCGTCCGGAAAGAACTGGGTAGCCCCCGAGGACGAGTCAGAACATGAGGACGATTCAGAGCAACGGTATAGCGACCTAGAGCAGTCTTAGCATACAGATAGGGGGGGCCAATATTAGTCTTGCATATTAAACGTGTGATTGCGTCTCATTGTATCTACAAGTGCGATCCGAATGCCATGCTGACAATGTATCAGGCCTCGATCCGTGCACTTTAGTGGATACAACCGGACCTGCGATCCGGGCGGTCGCATGGGCACATCATGGAGTACGATCCGGACAGTACGGAGATAATATGTTCCTGCTATATCCGGGCAGTAGCTTCGGTCCAGTATCTGCCGGATTTTGTATCCATGATGCTGCAGAAGTGGTTGTTCGTGTTGTCGCCGTGACCCCGGGAATACGGTCCTCACATTTGTATGGCTCAGATCAAGCGGTCAAAGCTCTCTGGAAACCTGGCAGACATGCGATCGGAATACCATACTGAAACTAAATCCGCCTTCGATCCGTGTACTGGACTGCGGACATTGTGCCGTTCGATCGCGCAACGCGGTAGCGTACAGCCGAGCGTGCGATCCGGGCAGGCTAACGAGGATAACGTGAGGTGTGATCCGGTCAGCGCGATATCAATATGCGCACATCGGATCCGGGGAGTAGCCTTGGTAAAGCAACAGCCGGATTCTATAATCATTGTCCGCATCAAGTAGCCGTTGTTTGTGTTGTCACCATGAGCCTGCCCGCTACATTGATGGGATCACACCGCTGCATGGCTCAGAGTAGTTGGTGAATACAGAATGGTAAATGGGCTATTCTAAATATCCCGAATCATGTCCTGGTCCGGATCATGCTCCTTGCAAACAATACAAATGAGTGACACTGTTCTAGTCAGCCGGAGTCAGCCGGGTTGATACAAATGTCTGCAAGTGGGGCACATAACTGTGTTTATTGCATGACCAACACTTTCTACTTGCATAGGCCACTCACGAGCGCCGATGAGTTTAGGGAAAGTTGGCGAGAGGCAGCCCGATCGGACTACTGCAGTGTAGACAATGCAGCGTCCGATCCGGGCGGCGTACCGGTTATATACGTAACCCGATCGGATGTGTCGACTGAGGATAAGGCTGGAAGGGATCGGAGCACTCCGATGCATAACTCTCAAATCCAATCGCTGCACGAGAGTAGGGATAGTCTAATTGAACTGATATCTTGTTACACACTCTCTAGGGAATACAAAGACACAAGGCATGACATATAACATGGAGCCTTTATATTACGCTCCCTAATAGTACAGTTGGCATGAACACTGTAAAGTAATAATGTTGTCCGCGGCTGCACTCGTCTGTTCGATTCCGGGCAGTCCTTTTTTTGCCTACGGTAAATGGCTGTCCGATCGGGATACGGGAGTGCGCGCATTTGCGACCCGATCGGGCCACCGAGGACAGTAGCTCCGAGGCCCGATTGAAAGACCCTAGTGTCAATGCCACTGCAGAGGATCGGGAGACACCAATGTAAATATCAACCCCCGCTTCCGACCAGTACAGTGACAACACCCGGTCCAGCGATCGGAGCACAGAGCTGCCTATACTACTACCCCGATCCCTGAGCATACATGGTGTATCGGTTAATGGAGTTCGGGTAGTACATACAGTCGTAGTTGAGATTCACAAAGTGGATACCCCATCGAAAAAGACTCCATAGTTCGATATTCCGATCCGATGAGCAGAGTGCACATTGCTATGGCACGATCGGACAAGACTGGTGCACATATGCGCCCCCGGATCGGACGACTATATAGGACATATCCCCGCGCTCGATCCGGGTGAACAGCTGGGGTAGCGGCACCCAGGGGTAATATTCGATCGGCTGACGTTTGTGCTAAAGTCAGGTGTCCCGATCTGACCGCCCTGGCATGTAGATTAATAGGGCCGATCCCGTCAGATTGGCCAACTACAGAGGACCTTTGTCAATCATATTGGGTAACTACAGTTATGATACCTACTGAAGGGGCTGGTGGGTATGGCTGATGACACCCATGGGTTCACCCACGCTATTGCCTATGTGCGGCGGCTCCTTGAACTGGCTAAGGATATTGCAGCAGAGGAGGAAACAACTACGGACAAGTATTTGCAGGAGGAGGAGTCGGAGGAGTTGGTGGGCATGGATGACAATGAGGAGTCGTGGGTCGATGAGTTGGAGACAATGAATGTGAGCGATCGTGATAGTTTGGATGATGAAATACAGCCTGTGAAGATGGTACTGGTCAAGGTCGGTGTCTGCGCACTATCTGATCTATGCACGCACTCACCGATCTATGCAGATACGGAAGGTCTCCTTCAAGATCGTACGCTCGACCGTGAAACTCCTGCCGGTATGGCGGGAGTTGACGAAAACCCACAAACTTGGGGACCGGTTGATCCCACGCAACGTGAAGACACGCTGGAACTCGAGCTTCGATATGCTCGATGTTGCAATCAAATATCGTCCGGTGTTTGATGCAATTTGTGCTCAGAGAGAGGCAGGCCTGCGAGTGTACGAGTTATCTGCAAGGGAATGGCAAATAGCTGAGCAGCTGTGCGATGTGCTAAAGGTGAGTACCAGCGACCAAATATGCTTGTTTGTTCCTACTCACACGGACACCCACAAACTCGTAACCGCCGGTGCACGGTCCGCTGTGGTGCTCCCGCCGCTCCCTCTCCCTCATGCTCTCCCCGTCTTGCACCTTGCCCTCCTGTCATCTATCAGCCTCTGCTTCCACCTCCATGTCTCTCGGCCCAGATCCTGAAGGATGGGACAACATACTTCTCTAGAGGCAGCCCAAATCTGGCCAAGGTTATTCCCGTGATCGACCATATTGATACTCTCCTCACCAATCAAACCCACGACAAATGGACGTACGATGAAGCTATCCGGGCGGCGTTACGACTGGGCAAGAAAACCCTCAATCAATATTACAAGATGTCTGATATGTCTGCGACATATCGGCTTGCTGTCCGTAAGTTTCTCTCGTGTTTGATGGCATGTGATGTACACTAACTCGTATTGACAGTACTACATCCGGCCCTCAAGGACAGCTACTACGAACACTCTGGATGGCCGAAGGCATGGGTGCACAACTCCCTCGAGATGCTCAAGGAGGAGTTCAACTCCCACTATGCGTCAATACGCTCGAATGCTCCTGATACCACCTCAGGCCCCTTTGCTGACAGCAGCTTGATGGGGAACAGCACCCAGTCCCAGTCCCGCACCAGGGCAGAAAGAGACTCGCAGGTACGTCTCTCATTTGTTCTAGTCATCACCCGGGAAGTGCAGGCCGTATCAAGTGCTGCAGTGCCCATCATCATCCTCGATGTGCCCGCTAACTATGTGGGTGTGTATGTAGAACTCCAAGGACTCTGGGAACTTCTTCGATGTGATGTGCAATGCAAACAGAGCACATCTGCAGGAGACATCTGTGGCATCCCTCACGGATGAAATCACCCACTACTTTGCGACTCCAATCGAAGACGTCAAGGACGCCCTACAGTGGTGGGACGATCGCCGCACCCAGTTCCCTCGTCTATCTAGAATGGCACTCGACTATCTATCAATTCCCGGTACATAAACCCCAGTCCGCATGTTCTGTATGACCCTGAATGACCGTTCAAACCATCTCACTCCCAGCTACCTTTGTTGATGTCGAAAGGGTCTTCAGCCGAGGGCGCCGGATCTTGTCACATGTGCGCAGCCACTTGAGTGCCCAAAGCACTCAAGCCCTGCTCTGTCTGGGTTCATGGTCCTTGCAGGGGTATGTGCAGACGAAGGACTACCGTCACGCCGCCAAGCTCACAGCAATCAACGACGACACATCTGACTACGAAATGGAGGATGGTTGGGATGCTATTGACAAGGACGCCGCCATGAGCCTTGATGACTGATGTTGCTACTGCTGTCTACCGCGCTGAATGTCGTCAGATTCTCATATCTCATATGTTTAATGTTGTATTGTCTGTACTGTCCAAAACAAGTGCTTTGAACTAGAGCTATAGACCTGTGTGCACAACGACGAGCTAAGTTGAAAGTCCAATATGAATAAGGTACACGAATACCAGATTAGACATCCGGTGTCTTCAATTCTCTGCCTCTCTTCTTGCCTACCTCGACTCTCGACAATGGCTCAGCCTCCCGTACCTCCTCTGCATGCCATAGACACCCCTGTCTATCTCGAGCTTCAAGTAGACAGTTGGATGGGCCATTCAGGAACTCGCATTGAAAGCTCCCTGCTCCGTCTTCAAAAACAGCCAGCCGATGGTCATCCTCAGGAACTCCAACTCGGAGACACAGTCTTCATACTCGTAAGTCCATCTCACGTGTTAGTATTCATTCTCCCATCGACTCGACGCCGTGTGCAGACACATCAGCCCCTCAAGGCAGTCATATACTCCCCCTCCCTATTCAACCTTCTCGAATGGATCTATGCG
The DNA here is from genome assembly GCA_033807695.1 of Daedaleopsis sinensis. Taxonomy (NCBI): domain Eukaryota; kingdom Fungi; phylum Basidiomycota; class Agaricomycetes; order Polyporales; family Polyporaceae; genus Daedaleopsis; species Daedaleopsis sinensis. The sequence continues at coordinate 1,727,905 of CM066301.1, forward strand.
CTCGAAGACCGCATCACAACTGCACAGGCCGCTACTCCTTCCGCCATAGCTTCCACTCCGCTGCTTGAGAACCTCACAGAGGTCCAGTATAGTGCGGTGATATCCTTCGCCAACATATGTGACTTCTTCTTGCGCCAACCGCAGTGTACCTGCGAGGGCCTTCAAACGTCGCACGAGCTCATGGCCCTCTTCCAAAGCTTGACTTTGAAGGAAACTACACACACGGTGGATCTTCGTCAGACGTCTGTAGAAGATAGGGGAGCATTAGTCTCATGGGTGCACGAAAATCTGCAGGTACGTACCCCTTAGACTCTCGCATGCATCTAACCTCTTCCCGCTGTTCCCGCTGTTCAATGTTCAAGACCTATGGCTACCCACCTACCTTCCCGCATTCTGTCACTACAGTCTGACCTTGACATATCCAATCTACACAGTCTTGGATCAACCTTGGTGCTCGAGTGTTCAGGTCCACTGGCACTGAGGACCTGTCCTATCAAGAAGAGATCTGATATGCTATTGTACTACTCAGTGTACCGATGAATTGGCATGAAGTGTTCACAGTTAATTTACTATAGTAGTACTTAGTTCGAATCTAGTTTACTAGTACAGTACTTCAACTTATACATGCCAATACCGGCTATATATGTGACTCCGAGTACCTGAGCTGCCGGTTATGGGGTTACCCCCCGTACCCCCATACCCCTTGTGTGGGGGGTACCGGGTAGGGGTATTATGGGGGTAGGGGTAGGGGTACCTACCTTGACACCCGGGGGTTTACCCCTGCCATTGCCTAATAACCGGTACTCGTACATTCTACTTGCTCACCCAATTCAATACTGACATCGCTACTACATAGATGGGTCTACGGCACCGCCATGGGTGACATCTACAACTCAGATGACTCAGACACTGAGAGCCCACTCGACAAGGACACACCAGACGTGCGACAGCAGATCATTAATACTCGGGCAGCGGCACTGGAGGCGCGGAGACTCGGGCGTGAGGCGAACCGAGCCAAGGACAACACCGATCAGGGCAAAGTTCTTCTCCACACCCCCTCCATAGGGCGTGTGGGGAAGGTCAGGTACTCTACATGTGGTAACACACCCCCTTACAGACCCAGCCTGGATCCAGTCTTCTCACCCGTCACAGGCCCATCGCGGGCCCGTGTGCTCGCAACCGCTGCGCCCCCTCCACTCCTTCGCACGTGCCCTCGCGCCCAAGCGACGACGATGACATGTATGCCTAGGGACCCCTAGCCGCCCGCACGAACTGGCTTCAGCCATGACACCTTCCAATTCTCTCATATCTCCTTTGCAAAACTCGCGCCTGTGCCCCACCGCCATGCGCTTGATTCTCTCGCTCGGATTCTCTCGCTCGTCATTCACTGTCATCTCTCGCAACGCTCTTGTCACTCACTCTGTTTTTGGAACCCCTCAGGCGCCCAGCACTCCTCTCTGCCATCTTTTGCAAATCCCTCGACCGTGCCTCGCACAGTTCGCTCGCACCTCCCCCTGTTTTTCACACCGCTCGTGTCCCGCATCCCCCTCCAGGAATACCTCGCGCCTGATCCCCTCGCAGACGCGGTCGTGCACCCCTGGGAACCTGAGCGCCCACCGCAAGATTCATGTTTCTCCAGACTCGGAGCCACCAGCCCTAGTTTGGACCTGTATATTACTGCCGTCCCGTGTGTATACCTCGTGTAATAGTATGTACGCCATTGAAATGCACTCCATCGCTGTTTGTATCTAGCGCCCCAATAAGCAGCAAGTCCGGCAACAGGCGAGGAGTGTCTGCCCAATATCATCAGCATGGCTACTACATCACTGTACGAGGGCGTTGAACATCCGCAATTCCTCATAACGTGCTTCGCACTCCAGATGGAACACTGTATTATGTGGCTCACACGGTATTGTGAGAACTCGGTACATCTGATCATTGATCACAGTGCCTCATACAGCGCCTAGTTCCTCTGTAACCCCAGGTATTTTTTCGGGCTGCATTGGCTGTATTGACAGCATTATGAGGCCTTTCAAACACCTATAATGGTTCGACAATTTTGCTGATACAGTTATAGGACCTATGTCTACCTATTCTGATACTCAAATCTTACCCCACTGGCAGATTCTAAAAGTCATGTAAATGTTCGCAGCTGGATGGTAGACGCTTGCGCAGGCGTCTACCGTCGAGCCGCCCACCTGCAGACATGGTGTTCTCTACATAGGAGAATGGATGGCTAAGCCAAACGAAGTATACTAGGATACTCACAGGATATATATATACCTATTCTGATACTCATATCTTACCCCACTGGCAGATAGTATGCACCATGGGGAGGTCATTGTATCTGTGCGCTTCTAAGCGAAACACCTGAATGCGACAATTATTATCTGAGATTATATCTGTTTCCTTGAAGACAACCACCACCACCCACCACTTGACTTCACTTATCCTGCTATGAGTGTCAAGAGAGATGCTCCAATTGCGAAGGGCAAAAATCAGCACAAGAATTGCCGTCAGTCTCAATTTTCAACTACTAGTATATGCCTACTAATGTTAGTGCTATGCATTGTACCGCACTCAATGCAGCTTTGAAGGATGATTCTGTTGTGTCTGAAGCCTTGAAGGAATACCAACGACGCAATATCACTAGCAAGGAGACTATACGACAACTTCTGTATGCAGAACATGGCATTCAAATGCCGTAGGTGGTAATCTTGACGTCTGATAAGTGTGATTGTTGATAGATACACTGTCTCCCCTAGAACGGCCACTATCACCCGGCGCAGGCATGATATTGGGCTTCACGGCAGTGGAGTCACAACACGGGTTATGCCTGACATGGAAAAGCGGCAGCTTATCCTCGATGAGATGGTGAAGCATCCCACTGGGCAAGTTGGCCCTAGGCGAGTGAAAGAGGCGATTGCCAATGGCAGTGGTGTGTTGCTGACAAGGTGCGGATGAAATAGTGCATCTATGCTTCTAATATAACTCTCACTGCTTGCGCCAAAAGGGACTACATCTCACATGAAATGCATCTTCTTGAGCCACAAGGCTTTGAGCTTCGTGCTCCGACCAGCAAAAAGAAGTTTCGTGTTGCATTGATAGTCCCTGGGCCAGATTACAAATGGAGTTGTGATGGCCATGACAAGCTTGCGAAGCTTAGCTTCCCTATATGGGGAGTACGAGATGTGTGGTGCGGTAAATGGCTAGGGCTATGGGTAGTACCCAACAATCGCCTTAAGGTCATTATCGCCTATCTATATCTTGGTCTAATCAAAGAAATCGGAGGTACGTGTGGCAGGTTACTCATCTCATCAATGCTCAAGTACAATTGCTATACAGGTATTCCTGTTCAGACAACCACAGACTGCGGAAGTGAGACAGGCACGGTCTATGGCTTTGCCAATGCTCTTCGGTAAGCTTTTTCGCCCATGGTGGGTCGTCACAGCATATATCTCAATTACCTACCAGCGAGGTGTTCTCTCCTGAGCTCCCCCTTGCAGAGCTTCCTGCCCACCATTTTCTCCCCAGCATCGAGAACACGACAATCGAGCGTGGCTGGCTGCGGCCCAGGTTGGAGTGGGGGGACAATGTACACGTCTTCTGGGGTGCTGGTGAGGATATTTACGACAAGATGAACGAGACTCATTAGTGAGTACCTCTTTCTGTTGGCACATCAGCAAATTCCACTTTGTCTTATTCTCCTTGCAGAGACTGCATTATTCTACTTATAATGCATTATCACCTTTACTTCCTTATATGAGGCGATTAAGCGCAAAATAAGGAAAAATAAGGGACTAAGGGAGAGTTAAGTACAATAAGTAAGGGGGGGTGAATTACAGCCTTACAGCCTTATACGACTTATCGACTTATCACCTTGTACAAGGTAATAAGTCAGTTAAGACACTTCAAGAAAAAGTTGGATTTTGCTGATGCACGCACACACACACACGCTTACAGTCTCTCTAGCAACCTCGTCCAATGGCTATGGCCCAAACTCATACAGCAGGAGCTCGACAAGCTACGCAAGAACCTCAATGACCACCAAGTTGGCAAGGATCGTAACAAGTTGATGCCTAGCAGAGTCACACCTAATGTTGCGTACACGTTGTATGAGTGGTATGGGGTGACTGAACGTGGACTTCAGAATGTCGATATCGACCTTGTTGCACAGCTCATGGAGGAGCTGGGGGGTGAGGACTTGATTTGGTTTGTGACAGCGGATTATGCTACTATGGCTGAAGGAGTCTACGCAGAGTTGGCAATCACGGAACTATTCTTTCATAATGTCTGGGATGTCTTCTCTCGCATGCTTCCACACATGTAACTTTGTCAATTATCATATCTGTCCAGGTGCAATGTAAACATGAACGAGTGTATTGCCACATATGTAAGTTGACATCGTCCTCCTCAAGCACTTGAAGGCGAGGTATGATATGACGAAGCGACACAACATGTGAAGTTGGGGAGTGGTTGAAGGTAGAAGTTACACTAGGTAGCTAGGTAGAAGTTAGAAGGTAAGGAGCGAAGTACTGGCTGTTCAAAGCGAGAAGCGAAGCTACTAGGCTACAGCGATAAAGCGAAGTGTAATGAAGTGCGTAATAATTCCATACCTGCATGGACTGTACGAGTATGACTAGCATACCGTGTGACAAGAATAGTGTGATGAAGGGGGTACAAGTGTGAGGGGAGGGGGAGAGTACTCATGGTGAGGGACAGATAGTTTGTGGTAGGAGGGGGAGGGCAGTGAGGGATAAGGTGTGGATGGGCGGAGGAAGGGAGACGGATGAGGTGTGGATGGGCGGACAGAGGAAGAAGGGAGGAAGTAATTGTTCAACTGGCTGAAGTCACAAGATTACTGACGGCTATCTGCTTGTGGTCATGAAGCTCGCCTTTGTCCTCAGACCCATGAGCGCACTTGAGAGCACTAAGTCCAAGCATGCGGCAATAGATGTTGCAGTGGTGGTCAGAGATGAAATGGGTGATCTTGTCTCGACCCTTATCCCAGTACCCAGTACCGCCACCAGCCCAATTGATGCCCGTGATACGTATGGTGTATGGTTAGAAGATATACCAGTATATATCATTGAGAGAAGAGCATGACATACGCAGTGTGAGCTTGTGGGTCGAACAAGATTGCGATATTGTCTTTTACGAAGCCTAAAAATAGTGTACTTTAGCTTGTACTCTCGTACTCAATGCGTGTTGACTCCTTGGAGTCCACATACCCTGAAGATCGACAAACACACATGTGCGTTGAGAGTCTTCAAGCACATGATGAGCAAAGGCGTCAATGAACTGCGCCACAATGCTTCGTCCATGACTGGCCTGGAGAGATCCAGAGAACTTCTCTTCCTTGTATCCATCAGCGATCGGGATAAGTGGTGTTGCAAGGAAGGTGGTGTGAATAAGAGGGCGGTCATCATGTTGACCTTCTCCATCTGGAGGGAACGGAAGTTCCCAGTCGTTCTTCAAGGATCCTATAAACGCTCCATCGTTGTTAAATGCTATCTCTGCATGACAAGGGATGAAGTTAGCGTAATCTGAAATATTGAACCTCAAACCCACTACGTCACATACTAGGCACTTTGTCCAGGATATCCATCGCTCTTGCACGTATGTATAGGGAGTCAACGAAGTACTGTCCCAGACACAGCAGCTTCAGCTCGTTCATGAGATCCTGAGCATTTTGTTCAGCCGTACTAGGGTACATGCCAAGGGGTCCCACTTGAGCAATTGCATATGGCTTGGAGTTGTATAACCCCTGATGCAATCACCATCAGCATCAGCTTGTAATGCAATGACAGGAAATAAATATTATATGTACCTGGAACGCATACTTGGACCCACCACCTCCAATCCAGCCGCCTTTAAGCCCACCACCTGCAGATGCATGGCGATCAGCCTGCCATGTCTTACAGACCATAATAGTCTCGGATGCTCCGTGTCCGACAACACTGATAGAACCATGTTGGTCACTGGTCACGGTCATTTTGGCAAAGGTGAACACTGTGTATGTGAGAGATCTAGCAGCGGGTGTATGCCACAAGCTTTGATACTTAGGGCCAGACTCCGGCATTCTGCTGGATGATCTGGTTGCCGACATGGCACTGGACACCTTCGACTTCTTGTTCGTGCCAGAAGAACCTGTATGAAGTGTAATGACAGGACCAGATTGTCATTTGAGATAACGATCACATATGCGCACGAATAGCAATCCAAGACTCACCGCTGACATCATCATCATGCCCACGCTTGATGCTCGAGGATCGCAAAGTTGAGGCTGAGCATGATGAGTAGGACTGTGCAGAGGAACGTCTGACACTCGATTTTGACAGGTAGTCATCCTTGTCGTCCTCATCATCCTAGAGATATATTACCACATTAATATCCAACATGACTCAGACATGAACCCTTGGATGTGAACGCCTGGTTGGTGCCCAAAATGAATGCACCACGCACCTTGATCTCAATGACCTCCTGAGCTTTGCGACTCTTCGATGTCACTGTAATGATGATATTTATTCGCAACGGTTTCTTGTACCTCTCAGCCAGAGCGGAGTCGTCATCACTAGCTGGTGAGTGAAATGTGGTAATGATGTCCGAGAAGGTCTTGCCGATGTACGAGTCCTGAGTAAGTGTATAGGCTGAGCTCAGGCCTGAGCCTCGCCCACCATTCGGAATCACACTAAACTCTGCTTTGTCTCTAGAGCAAAGACGTGAGCAAGTTCGTGGACCTAAAAGCGAAATATCACATACGCACCTTACAAAGTCTTCCATCTTGATAGGAAGCCCGGCCTTGGCCTCTGCCCCCATGTTCTTGAATAGATTCTGTGCACCGCTCAGTACCGAGTCGAGAGCCGAGTCCATGCTATCCATTACAGGGATGCGAACCATGCCGACGCCTGGACAAAGCTATAGAAGGGGAAGTATATAGTGGTATTATTTTGATGATTAATAAATAAACCTTAGTAATGAAGTGAAATCACGAACCCTAGTAGGCTTCAAAGCCTTACCTGGCATGCCTGACCACTCAATGTAGTCTGGATTGATGTCAATCTGACACTTCTCCACACCACGAAGCTCCTTCATGGCAGCTTTTTTCTCCTTCACAGTGGCAGCAGAAAGGTCATTCTTTTTGCTCTTACTACCACGGTTGAGGCAATGACCCAATTGAGGCCTCCTTGTCATACGACTTTGCAGTATCATGGAGCTGCTTGGCGGTGACCCCAGCCTTTGTTTTTTGAGATGTTCCTAGGCCCATATCAATGATGAATCAGTGGATATGCACGGTACAGAACTATGTAATAGCACTACATACCAGTAGTAGGCTCAATACTTGATTGACTCTGCTTCCTGCTCATCGAGTACGGCGTAGGATTTTTGCAAGTACCACATAGATGCCTGGGCTTCATGAACAACACAACCACATTCATTGCACTGAGGGGTAGGCTAGGGTTGGGTTCAGACTGAAGGTTATCATACCTACTAGTAGATCTCAAGCTCACCAGGATGTTCTCTCATTCGACATCAGAAGTAGCAGTGTCAAGCTTGATACATCGCTGACACATTGCAGTGTCTTTTCCTGAGAGGTATGGAAAGGCTCCACCACATTCTCTGCACTGGGGGATGGCCTAGCAATACACAGTGTCATTAAACACTATGAGGCAAATGTAGGAGGTACGTGAGGTACGTGAACTACACGCCCAATCGAGTGCTGTATCCCGGTGAACCTCGCCCGGATTTCATCACACATGCACAGTCGATATATACATCAGTGTCCCACATATATCGGACCAATAAAAATGTCAGACCAACCCCTATATTTGCTCTAGTATGTAGTATCAGGCTGAGCAGCCCACTATCCACCCGACATAATATCTTTGTCTCGGCGGTACATGCAACTTGCCCCGGATATTGTGGAGTAGAATATATCAGAACACAATGATTTCATGGCAGTCATGTATGACATGGCGAGCCTAGCGAGTACATCACGGAGAGTAACACAAGTAACACTACTAGTAAAAGCACAGCAGCATAGCAAAATACATGATTTACTAGATGAAGGACACATGCTAGCGGAAGCGGGCTAGCATCTCCTCCCATACAATGTCAGAAGACGCAGAACCCCTCCAACTGTCCGGAATACCAGCTCTCTGCTCGATCCACTGTTTGACAAAGCATCCATCAAAGCCCACCTGGCAATCCCACATACCCCAGTCTCCATGCGGAAACTCGGGATGAGCTCCCACAAACGCGATCCAGTACGCATCACGCGCCCACTCCCATGTCTTCAACTCACGATTTATAACGCGGCTTGTCATCCACTGTGCGATGTTGTGGTAGAGCTTAGTCCAGCTCGCCTGGTGAGACACTTGAAAGGTCAGAGGGAGAGGGAGGAAGGGGACAGGATGTTTGGCGAGAGTCTCCCGGATCTGTGCGAAGTCAGTGTACTAACAAAACCTATGTGAATCAGAATGTACTGACGACGTCCTCGTCGACCATGGAATATTTCTTTACTCCATCGTTGACGGTCAGCAGCTCCGGAGTGAGTTGGACAAGCGGGAAAGCGTGGATTCCGTATTCATGGGGAATGGTGATAGCGATCTGAAGAGGCTGCCAAGGGGAGAGTTTGCACATCAGAATGAAGGAAAATAAAGAATGTGTTTACTTACCACGTTGTTCGCGATGAGGCCCTCCGGAATACGGCCGAGAAATGATATCGTGAAACCAAGCTGCAGAAGCTTTCCGTCTGCGTGAGCTGTCGCAAGGAGAGATGTGGTGGCAGAGAGAATGGCGGGCATGGGCAGGGAGAGAGAAGCATTGGTGATCGACGATGGTCAGACGATGGTGATGGTTGCAAGTCAATGAGCTTGCGCATCAAAGGCGATGACTTGGCCAGTGCGTGAGAAGATCACGTGATATGTGGCACTGCCTGCACTGCACACCGCCAGTGCACGCTCAAGTCCCTCTTCAAGCCCCCTCCTCCCCTCCTCCTCCTCCCTCCTCCCCCCTCCTCCTCTGCAGAAAATAAGTTCTTACAGCCTCAATCAATAGCTCACTATCAATGTCCCCAGTCAATATAAATGAACTAGTCCGTAAAAAGGGTGAGGAATTCTAGTTTATTAATTAACCACTCACTGACTCGGAATTCACCGTGCATTGTCAGAGTTTGTTCCACTTCCGGGAGGGAACCAATACAGATGTGTGGTATGCCCACCGAAGAGAGATGGAACTGCTCGCATAGTCGAAAAGAAGCATATCTCATCTCACTGTACAACTCAAGAGCACACACGTGCACTCAGCCGATGTAGTGTTGCCAGTGCAAGTAGTGGTTTTGTGCAAAGAGCCCCAACACCCCCTCTGCCGTACCTCAGCCGACAACTTGAAGGCCCTTCGCTGTCTGCTTCCTCAACCTCACTAGTAAGCAAGCTAGTCATCCAACTCATCCGTCTACTCAACAACAATTCCGCTCACCTGCACAGCCCTTCAACTTGCCGCCTTCATCAAACAAGCCACTGTCTCAAGGCCCACAGTCTACACTATCATCTCAGAGCTCGCCACCGTCTCAACTAAATCTTGTGAGTATTATTTCTAACACTGTTATGGGTCACATATATATTCTACCGCAGGTGGGGCTGCCGTCTGCCCCGAGTTCTTCAAGCTTGCAGCCTCAGATGGTGGCACCTATTCACACTTCGACTTCCGTCAATGTGCAACAACCCTCAGCAGCCCGGTTCTCTCCCTCAGCAGCCCGCTCCTGTTGACTTTGATTTTCCCATGTTCGCCCCCGATCACCTTAAATCTCCTCAGGCTACACCTCCTTCGACAAGTGTATCCAATACTAGCAGCAGATCTTCAAGTCCGATGGCTGAGGATGACCCTACAGTAGTTATCCCTGATGACCATGCAGCACTCTCATCCATGTGGGAGTCGACTATCAACCGTATCATAGACCTTGATGCAGCATCTTCGAACGACCATGAAGATCTTGGCCCAGCTCTATTTGATGTGTTGATGGCTGAGGCCGACAACTCCGACTATGAGCCTTTGGATTCTGAGACTGGTCCCTCCGAGGCACTTTTCAAGCAAGGCAACAGTATTGAAGAGCTACCTGAAGACTTTGCCATTGAGTTCGAAGATGAGGAGCTTGGACATCATGACCCGGATGCATAGGCTGCTCCAACAGCACCTCAAGAGAATGTTAGATTACAACTACCGCACGGTAACAGCACACTCAGACATTCTACATTATTGCTATGACTTATACTGTATTTTATAGCTGTTCAAACTACCCCAGCACAATCTCACACGGTATCCTCAACATCAAGCCACTATGTCTCCCCTGACTGTCCAACATATCCCTGGCCAGACATGTTGGTGCGTGACAGAATGCTACTACCATGTATAAATTTCTTACTAGCATACATGTGGTTACCATTGCAGACATTTCTCACTCACACCTTGTTCAGCTCTGTGACATTGCGCTTCTCAGATGCACAGAAAGATGCAATTCTTCAATGGGCAAAAGGAATGAATGCTACAAATGTGCCATCAAAGTACTCGCTCAAGAAGATATCAGACCGGATCCGGGAGCTTGTCGGAGATCCTACTTGGAAAGTTGTGTCGCTGTCGGGCAATGTCTTCTACATCAATGATGTTTCTAGTGCAATTGCCAAGGTCATTCACTTATTATCAATGTGTCTGAATAATTACTGAGTAGTTTGTCTAGGATTATAGCAATCCTATCACAAGACCAACAATGTTGGACTACCCAGTCTATTCTCCTGAAGGGCATATGTCACAGGTTCACCATGGTGACAAGTTACTCAACGATCTCCCTGGCGATATTGTAGCACCAGCAGTCAAGGTCAACAACGAGGTCTTCTTCGTCCATGAGCTTCTACGAAGAAATGATCGCTCCTACTTCATACCTGACCAATTCTTCTACTATCCTGTTCCGGTATCATCTTCTACATCAGCCGCCTCTACGTCAAACACTACAAGCAACTTGGAGACATCTGGTCCACCTGGTACAGCAACAAACTCTGTGCATCTGGCAATATGGCACGACGAACTTCGGTAAGCAACATTATTGCTTTGATTGACATTGACTTGAAGTCTCACTGCTATATAGACTGCCTTTGTGGTTGACAATGAAATTGTTATAGTGCTGGTGGATACATTTTCCCTGTCCTATCAACAGCTGCTTGAGCGAGATGTATTATTATGCGGCTTTTCAGGTACAGTAAATGTTTGGCAAAGCACACATTTATACTCATAATATTATATATAGAAACCTCCACCCAATATGCAAGCAAAATGCCTCATCCTTTGCATGAAAAGGCCAAAGGGCGTATGGTGTATGGAGTACCACTCATTGTCTTCATGGATGATGTGTCGGGAAACATTTCCAAGCAATGGAACAGACACCACGTCATATATATGTCTAACGCGAACCTCCCTCGAGAGATGGTCGAGAAGGAGTTTTGCGTACGATTTGTGACGTCTTCACCACATGCCGCACCAATGGAGCTGATGGCTGCTATGAAAGAGTCTATCAGGTGTGTCATATTTTGTAGACTTATTCACATCTAGCTCACTTTTATCCATAATGCCAGCATGGCAGCTGAACAGGGCGTAGACGCTTGGGATTGTATGGCGAATGAAGAAATTCTTCTCTGCCCATATGCACTACTTCTCGCTGGTGACAACCCAATGCAAGCCGAGGAATGTAGTCATGGTGGCTTGAGGTGTAATTTCTTCTGCCGGACCTGCGAGGACGGAGGTACGAAGGACGAGAAGGAGTCACTAGAAGGCTTTGAAGCCCTTTTCAAGGTCTGTGATACAAGTCTATCAGTTGAGTTCAAAGTCTTATCTTCTTACAGGCTGGTGAATTTCGAACACCGGAGAATACCAAGAAAGAGATTTTGTCTCAGATCGAGATGGCATACCTTCCTGGCGCAGCTGAGAAGTTAAAAAGTGCTACTGCAAGGACCGGTGTCTCAGACTCGGGCACAAAGGTGATACTTAACACTCTAGCCGGACTTGGGAAGTCCATTCGTGCTTCATTCTCCAGGTGCTCTCAGATCGACGAAGCAGAAGTCCGAAAGCAACTAGAACAAGCACTCGAAGACCTTCTCAGCCCTGGAACATCAATAGAAGACTATATCAACCCTCTTCTAGGCATGCCCAGTAAGTGCCTAAGTCAGACTTTATAATATAGCACATCTTCATATGCAATGACTGGTTAGGTATCAATATACATCTCGACACACCAACAGAGGTGCTTCATACCTTTCTACTTGGTATAGTCAAGTACTACTGGAGCCAGACGGTCATGGTCATCGACAAAGCAAAGGCAATGGAACTACTCCAGATGTGTCTCGCAGCCCTCAGCACTGAAGGTCTCAATGCACCGGCTATGAACGCTGAATATATATGCCGGTACAGAGGCGGCTTGATCGGGAAGCATTTCAAAAGTCTTGCTCAGCTTATGCCGTTTGTGGTCTATGATCTAGTGCCCTCCTATCTTCTTCAAGCCTGGAACACAATTGGCAATCTGGTGGTGCTACTATGGCATACTGAGATAAAGAATCTCGAAGTCTATTCGGTTTGAACAATTTACGCATCTATATATTTATCTATATATACTAATCATGACTCAACAGGCCGATCTGTCACATACTATTGAAGACTTGCTTAACATCACTGCGCAGTGTGCTCCTAGCATGCTCATCTCAAAGTCAAAGCTTCACTTCTTGCTCCATCTTCCATTCTACATAAGGCGACATGGTCCAGCTATTCTCTTTTCGACTGAACGATACGAGAGTTTCAATCACGTCTTCCGGCTCACTTCAATCTACAGCAACCGACAAGCACCTAGCCGTGACTCTTGCAATGCTTTCGCTACTCATGATATCATCAAGCACATTGCTACTGGTGGCTACTGGTATGATAGCAGTATCAACCGATAGGTGCAAGCAGGGCCCTCCATCCTCACCTACGAAAAGCAACATCCAGAGCATGCAAACTTCTTGGGGCTATGGAAGGCACCATCACAGATATCACCAGGTATGCCCTACTAATTGCTAGTCAACTCTCGAAATGGAGCTGATCTTAAACTCAGGTACTGTGAGATATACTCCTGTGACTTCGAACACATCCACACAATTATCTGTCAACAGTGCAACAACACAAGTGGTGTCTATACTCCAAACACAAAATTCTGGACTTGCTAGAAGATTATCTCAGCAGAACTTCCGTCAAGGGCTCTCTATGACAACTGTCCAGGGTGAACAAGCAAAGGTTGATAGCTATGTAATTTTATCAACCCCGAATGGTGTAAGTGAATCAATATTTGCGAACTGTACCTATTAACACTTTATGATAGCACACTGTGGCAAAAGTTCTCGAATTCCTCGTTCCAGACCCCAGTGACGATGGCCTCGTTCAATATGTTGCAGCCCAGCTTCTCAGCTTCCTCCCTACCCGTCATCACAAGTTAAATCTTCCACGCCTTACAATAACAGATGTTAAGACTGTTGTGAGCCCTTCGGTAAATTGCAAGCTTAGACTATCTATTTGCGGCTGACTCTAACTTTGATGATAAAAAAACCACAGGATGTGCGCTGTGTTGTCAACATTCAGCATGACTGTGATGCTGGAGGGTGCTCAGATGTGGTGAAGAAGGCAATTCTGCAAGAACGACAAGTCTCATCCATGACTCGCAAAATTGCAGGACATAACAAGGCTGTCAACATGTGGCTACTGAATACTCACTCAATTCACAACTATCAGGATATAGCCCTTGTAATCCCTCCAACTCTCCCTCCACCTCCTCCACCTGTTCCAAATCTGCAAACTGTACGTGCAAATGTGGTAGCATCAATGAAGCAGAAGAAGGATGAAAGTCGTTCAGCGAAGGCAGCGAAGAAAGCTCAGGCGGCTATTGTAGCTCAGCTCACCAGTGCTCCTGCACCGTCAACTCAGCAAGATAGGCAGATGTCAGCTCAGCAGGTCCAACTTGGAGTAATTGAGTCTGCTGGTCCGAGTGCGTCTACTCTCAAGTTTGAATATCAAGTAAGATGCGACTGGCAAAGCTCAATTTCTATACTAGATATTTCTTTACCGCCTCTGATCTGCAAGCGGAAATCCAAGGATTCACCTTCAGAGGGCTCACAGCTCTCAAAGGCACGGAAATCAGGCACAACTCAGGCTCAGCACCGGCGACAAAGCCAGGTTCAAGACTCGGAGGAGCAACTGGCCATTCCCTCAGGCTCTAGATCATCCACTGTTCATGCATCGCAGTTGTCCTCTTTCACTATGGACTCTCCTGCTCTTGCATCCGGAGCTACATCAGCATCTACTGGGAATCTACTCACACACCCTAGTGCAAATCGCGCCGAGAACATTGGCAGCGCAACTGTATATCAGTGGCAAGCTCCAAGTCTAAGCCCACCTCAGGCTAGTGGTGCTGGCAGTGCAGTCTTTCCTCAGGTCGGGCAGCAGATTCAATTTATTCCATGGCAGCCTCCTTCATCTGATGAGAGCCGCTGTTACGATCTAAGTGCGTATTACCAAGCAAGCGACATGTACGATTAGTCTAGCAGTTTCATTTCCTTGTACTATTAGTCAGACGATTACTAACGCTTACTGCGGACTTGACTTTCTTAGTCATCGTATACTTTCTTTGTATTACAAGGCTGTGCATTTAGGCTGTGCACGACTGCGCATCTTAGTAATGTGTAGCATTCCGCAGTATTCAGACATGTATATAAGGGACGACGCCTCAGAGCGACTCCCCAGCTTTTAGTCTCTTCGCGAATAACACAGGCTTTCACAAGCAAGTTATACCTCGCTCTCACCTTCGTCTCAGCAAGTGTCTCTCTTCGACAAGACAGATCGACTAGCTAGACGCGCAACTTAACCACAAGCATAGCTTTACGTTTAAAGTAGCGCTCGAGAGTGTAACATTAGACTAAAAGCTTTACCTCTCCACTTTTCGAAGTGCAGAGAACCCACACGAACCCAGAAAGGTTCCTTCCCTAGCTCGAACGCAGGAAAGGAAAAGACACAGCCAGCACGGCGGAAGAAAGGATAGACCATCCTCTCCTCAGAAGGCAACAGGAGCGAACGACAGATAGGATTAAACCCCTACCATCGTTACCAAGGATAGTTATCCCAGAAGTCGTGAGACCTTTGACTCCGTACCCAGGACAAAGACAGTTTTCACAAGTCATCCCACTTGTGGAAAGCCACGAACAAACATCCTCGAGTCCGAACACTCTAGTACACGACTTTCAGAGAACCCCGGAGTGGCAAGAGTACAGGAACTCTATAGCCACGGGAAGCAGCATACGAGTAGCAGCAGGCGTACTCAGGCCAGAAGAGCCAGTCTCATCGTCAGGCGAAGCCGACTCGGCAAACGCAGAGACAGAACCAGACAGAGCATCGACAACAGCCGTATTCTACAGGAGACAGCAAGTTCCAGTAGATGCAGTCGACGCACTTCAGATTATAGCAGATAATCTCGAAGTCTTAGGAAGAGAACAACTAGTGCAAGGATATCATCGAGCTTTCGAAAGAGCCCACCGATATCTTACACAAGTTATCCAGACATTGGACACAGTTCCAAGAGAAGTTAACGAGGTTATCCCACAAACCCGAAACTTCGCACAGTTCCTCGACTACCAGTATCGATATCTCTTCGCCAGGATCATCAGCCCAGCAAACCTGATAGATCCAGATCTTCATAGGGATATCGCGAAACTTCACAGTAACTTACAAGCCAGACAGTTACATCAAAGTTTCCTCCGTAAAACGCAACGTGTATGAGTTACAGTTGCAACCGGAGATATCATCTATACGACACACACAACGAAAGAGATAAACACTATCGAGAAGCAGCCAGTCGGTGGCAAAACTGTACACACGGACGTTGTCCACTCAGATACAACACCAGGGACATACCGAAGGAGATACAGATCCCGGACGGATACGAAATCCCTAAACGTAGCCACGAGTCAAAACTCAACAGGGCATATACGGGATTACCAAAAGTCGAAAACAACCCAGCACCAGCAGGGAGCCTAGCGAGTCCAAGGATACCTTCCAGTTCTTTTCGAAGCCCTTTAACGCCAGTTTCAGTGCTTACAAGCCCACCAGAACCGGAAAGAGACTCAGAACCACTTTCAAGTCTTCCGTTTAACCTCGGATCGACCACAGACGATTTAGAGGAAAAACCCGAAGAAGAAGAAGAAGAAGAAGAAGACGAACCTATCCCAGAGCCAGGAAGGATATTGCGTCTTAACCCACACGAAGACCTACCCATTCGAAGAGCACAGCCATCATTCATGTCGAGCACAGTTACCACGACAGAATCGATTTCGACTGCTTATGGGTCAACATTCGGACAAGGAACAACCGGATTTAGTCCATGGACTAGACCAGCACCAGGAGCTACCGCTGCTGGAAGTTCAGGATCAAACCCACAGACTACAACCACCGGTACAACGGAACCAGCTAGTACCACTGCACAAGCAAGCACTACTGCCCCCACCGGTACCACTGCCCAGACGAGTGCTACAGCGCCAACAGGACAAACAAGTGGTACAGGAAGCGGTGGAGGCGGAGGAGGAAGCAGTGGTGGAGGAAATCCAGGAGGTGGTGGTGGCGGAAATTCAGGAAGTGGCGGAGGAGGTGGAGGTAGTGGTGGCGGAGGAGGCGGAAACCCTCCAAATCCACCAGTACCTGCTAATCCACCAGGACAACCAGGAGGTGGAGGCGGTGGCGGCGGTGGAGGAGGGAACCCTCCGAATCCACCATTACCTGCTAACCCACCGGCCCAACCTTTACTTCCGCAAGGGAAAGGAAAGATCAAAGACCCCGAAGTCTTCAACGGGGAACGGAGCAAGACACGATCTTTTCTTAACCAGTTATTCCTCCTATTCACCGCCCGACCCCACGACTTCACAAACGACCACACCAAGATTGCCACAGCCTTATCCTTCATGGAAGGGGACAACATCAACTATTGGAAAGACACAGCTATTAGACTTGCAGAAGAGGAAATACAGCCAGGTGTTCCCCGAGGTTTCGGAACCTGGGCTGCATTTAAACAAGCCTTCCAAGTCTCATTCGCTCCAGTAGATGAAGTCAACGACTCCATGGTCCAGTTAACCACCATTCAACTCCGAGACTACGCATCAGTAGACGAGTTCAATGCGAGGTTCATGGACCTAGCCATCAAAGGAAACATTTTGGATCCTACCTCTCAGTTGGCCCTATATCGACAAGCACTTCCAGACTATCTGCTAAGGAAGATTGCGCTATCTTACCCAGCGCCAACTACTATAGCAGACTGGATGATTAGGACCAAAGAGATAGACCAAAACTATCAACTCACCGAGAAAATTTTAGCCAACCGAAAGACTCGGAAAGCTAAAACAACGAGAAAAGCGGTGAAGATAGTGAGCACACAAGACGACACAGAAGTCAAGGTTAACCGTCTCACGGAGAAGGAAAGAAAAGATTTGCAGGACAAAGGATTGTGTTTCCGATGCCGAAAGGCTGGACACATAGCTAGAGATTGTCCGGCAAAACCGAAGAACCCCGGGAGACCGTTCAACCGTCAAGTCAGGAAGGTTCACGAAGAAACCTCAGAAGAAGAGACGGAGGATAGTGACGAAGAAGATGAAGATCTCGATATTAAAGCTGTACGAGCTACAGACTTTAATTCGGATTTTCAGTAGGGCAAGCAGAGTCGACGCCTGACTTGCCTACGGACCTGCATGTAACAGTATTAACCAATACACAGCGGAGGCGCGATGCTCTGCTTATACCCGGTTACATGCAGGTGGGAGATAAAGTCGTCGACATTCAAGGACTTATCGATACGGGAGCAGACGCAGTAATAGTCAACCAAAGGATTGTAGACAAGTACAATCTCCCGACGGTCCTTCTACCTAAGCCGTTGACATTCCGAAATGCTGACGATAGCATTAACAAGAAAGGAACAATTACTCGAAGGGTAGAAGGAACATTCAATATCAAAGGAACAAGGCTACCAACCAACTGGTATGTCGCAGATATTGGACGGGACGACGCTCTTTTTGGTGCACCATGGATTCGAAAGTACAACCCTGCAATTGATTGGGAAACAGGCCAGATCAAGTTTAAGGCTAATCTCATCAAGGAACAGCAACGAATCCATAGCTACCAACTCAAACACGATCCACCAGAAGGACGACTATGGAATTTCCCAATGGAACCTCAGAACCATGATTTGGTAGTGTCGTTCATACACACCAAAATGGATGAGGAAGACACAGACGAGGAAACACTAATGCACAACCCTTCAAGGGTGTTACAACGTCTTTATCAGTCACAGCAATTACGAAAAGTTAACAAGTGAACAGAAATCGCAATCGCTGCAAAGAAGGAACAGCCTGTAAAGACGTTAGACGAACTACTACCCGATTTTGTCAAAGATTTCAAGGCAATCTTTGAGAAAAAAGCGGCAGAGCGCTTTTCTCCAAGTCGACCATGGGACCATGCCATTGAATTCAAGAAGGAATTTGATTGGCAAACAAAGAAGTCATGGCGGAAGATCTATCCGTTAACGATGACCGAACGCACAGAGCTCAAAAAGTTCATTGAAGAAAATTTGGCAAAAGGATACATTCGAAAGTCAAAGTCTCCTTTAGCCTCACCATTCTTCTTTGTTACCAAGAAAGACGGCAGTCTACGGCCAGTCCAAGACTACAGAGCTCTAAACGAAGGAACGGTCAAGAACGCATACCCACTACCGCTTATTAGTGAAGTTATTGACAAGTTAAAAGGAGCCAATATCTTCACTAAACTGGACGTACGCGCGGGATACAACAACGTACGAATCAAAGAAGGCGATCAGTGGAAAGCAGCGTTCATCACACCGGAAGGATTATTCGAACCAACAGTCATTTTTTTTGGATTGTGCAATGCGCCGGCGACATTCCAAAACATGATGAACGACATCTTTCATGACTTGTTGCAGGAAGGATGGATAGTCATTTATATGGATGACATCCTAATCTTCTCTAGTAACGAGGAAGAACATCATGAAAGAACTCGAAGGGTTTTACAGCGATTACAAGAACATGACCTATTCCTGAAAGCAGAGAAATGCGAATTTGATATACAAGAAGTCGAATTCTTAGGCTCAATCATTAAACCAGGAATAGTTGCGATGGATCCAGTGAAACTCAAAGCCATATTAGAATGGGAAACTCCGAAAACCGTTTGGTAACTTCTATCGAAGGTTTATCAAGGATTACTCCAAGATAGTGCGACCACTCACAACCCTAACAAAGAAAGAGAAGCCATTTCTTTGGGATCAAGAATGTCAGACAGCATTCGAGGATCTCAAGAAACGATTTACGGAAGAACCTATCCTACAGATACCAGACCCGGACAAACCATTTCAAGTGGAATGTGATGCGTCCAAAGTAGCAACAGGAGCGGTGCTACGACAACAAGGACCAGATGGAATATGGCACCCATGTGCATATTTATCTAAGTCGTTCACCGCAGCAGAACGAAATTATCAAATCTATGATCGGGAGCTGCTCGCCGTCATACGAGCCCTCGAAGCATGGCGACATTTCATACAAGGATCACCGCATGCTACCGAGATAATCACCGATCACAAGAATTTGACATATTTCAGAACAGCACAAAAACTAAACCGGAGACAAGCACGTTGGCAGTTATTCCTGTCGGAGTTTAATCTCATACTTCGACATCAAGCGGGAAAAACGATCACACAAGCTGACGCCCTTTCTCGGAGATCAGGGCATAACGGGGGGGAAAAAGACAACGAGAACATTGTCTTATTGACTCCAGACCTGTTTGCCAAAGCAGTAAATGTCGAACTTCAAGAAAGGATCAGAGACAACAAAACTCGAGAGTCGGGAGTTATCGACAACATCACAGCTAAGAACAAAGACTGGACGGAAGACGAAGGATTACTACTGTTCAAAAACAGAGTTTACGTTCCTCCAGACGAAAAGTTGCGACGTGATATTGTCAAACTGCACCACGACCTTCCAGTTATGGGTCATCCAGGAGTACAGAAGACATACGAACTGGTGAAACGGGAATTCATGTGGCCAGGAATGCGCAAATTCATTACTCAGTATGTGAAAGGTTGCGCAACCTGTCAAACATGCAAGGTCAACACACACCCGCTCAAACCAGGACTATTTCCTATACCACACAGTGGTGATACACGACCATTCCGAACTATCACAATGGATTATATCACTGATCTTCCAGAATCAGAGGGATATGATGCCATTCAAGTAGTGGTAGACCACGACGTATCCAAAGCCGCAATATTCTCTCCTTGCACAAAAACCATCACAGCCGAAGGAGCAATGGATATATTGCAAAGAGATGTATACAGTCGGTTTGGACTACCTGCAAAAGTCATATCAGACCGAGGACCTCAATTCGCTTCAAGAGCTTTCAGAGAGCTCCACCAAAGTTTGGGAATTGAAACAGCCCTTAGTACAGCGTATCACCCCCAAACGGATGGACAAACAGAACAAGTCAACCAGGAACTCGATTTAGCTCTCCGGATATACTGTGCAAATCATCCCGAAAATTGGGCCAAGTTACTTCCCTAATTTGAATTTGCACACAACAAACGGACTCACTCAGTTACCGGAAAATCCCCGTTCGAACTTCTATACGGATTCCAACCGGAAGCTGTTGGAACAATAAGAACGAGTCCAAAACACCCGAGTACAGAGGAACGACTCAAGAGTCTACAAGAGGCAAGAGAAAATACCATAGCTGCACATGCGCAGGCCGCCGCAGTTATGGCACGAAGACTGCCAGCTGCGCAGTTTTCAATAAAGAAAGGAGACCAAGTTCTTCTAGACTCAAAGAACTTGAAACTTCCATACCCATCTCGGAAGCTAGCACCAAAACGAGTAGGGCCATTCACAGTGACAAAGGTCTTAGGACCAGTCACATTCCAACTACAACTTCCGAAAGCATGGAAGATACACCCCGTGTTCCATGCTGCATTACTAACCCCATACAAAACTACAAAAGAACATGGTCCGGACTACATCCGACCTCCACCTGAACTCGCACCTGACAAAGAAGAAGGTACTGAAGAATGGGAAGTCGAAGCTATACTTGATCATAGGACCAGGAGGAACAAAAGACAGTATCTTATAGCGTGGAAAGGATGGCCTGCGGCGGAAAACTCATGGGAACCAGAGAGTCATCTCAAACATGCGCAAACTGTTCTAAAAAACTATAAGAAGAGACATCGACTGGGCTGAACCAGTCAACACACCCCACCGACGTCTCATCTCAACCTCCTACCCAAACAAGTTTCCCCATGTATTCTTACCGCTCTCACCGTAACCCCTCCAACGCCCGTTGGAATGCCACTGTCCGCAACAACCCCAACACTCGTTGGAACACCACCCAGTCTTCCATCCCGAAACCCCCCGCTTTCATCACAGCTCGCCCTACCATCTCCTACCACCACCTCCCACGCCACACCGTGTCTGGAGACCAAGACGGAACTCTTTCCGACCGCATCGGATGGGTAGTCCTTCACAAGGACCTCATAGGACATGTCGAGGCCCGCCTGCGCCATATCCCTGACGCTCTCACTCACGTACAGGCCTATCGAGCTCTGGCCCGTGCCGCCCCGTCCTACGCACTTCTGAAGCGATACCTCCCTAAGGTTGGTGCGCCTAAGACCGAAAAGGAGAAGGCTGTGCAGGTCGCAGCAGAAGGGTACCAGGCGATCATCGAGGCTGCGGAAAACCTCATCGCCACACTCTCCACTCCTACAGTGGCACGCGCTCTCAACGATCTCCTCCCGTTTCGTCGTCAGCATGGCACGTCCACTGACAACCATGTCCTCGAACGCCCTCAGAGGATCGACGACTACCAAGACCCCGAGTGGGAACACAAGGAGTTGACGGAGGACGAGAAGTTTTTCAACCGATCTACATGGTCTCCGGTCTCGTGGACACCTTACGACGCCGACGACGCCGCGTCCCCACCCTCGACCGACAGCACCAGTGGATCCACGTCCACCGACTCTCTTCCCCCTCTGGATACCCTCGATCTGTGTTCCCTTAGTGATCGCGAAGACGACGAGGACTACGAGAGTAGCGAACTCTCGTATCCAGACTCTGATTCTGACGAGTCAAACGATCAAGCCCCAAAGGTGGTTAGCCAACCCCCTCCTCCTCCTCCTCCACCACACGCACCAGGTGTGATCATTGACGAGCCCAGACCCCCTCGTTCGCATCTTATGCAAGGCATAGGCAGCGACGACCGTCTTCTTATCCTGGACCCGTCTAACCACATCTTTATCGCCTACGACAACCACTTCCCTATCCACGTTGAACGAGTAGAAGCGCTCTATCGAGAGCATTGGCCGGAGGCTACTCCATTTCAAGCCTATCAGGCCGCCATCATTGTCGACGACTTCACTGCGAGGCACCTGAACATCCCGGTGTCCCAGCCGATGGTACCGGATGCTCCTCTTGTCGGATATAGAGAGGCGATGAAGATCTCCGAGAAGCAGAAGGAGATGTGGAGACGACTGGAGAACGAACCCTTCACGGAGGCGCATGCTGCCTATATCTGCAGCCTCCTTCCTCCGGCATCTGTACATGAACGCTTTGCGTGACTGTATGAGGGTCGAGGACGACCCTAAGGAGAGGGGGAGCTGATGTTACGATCTAAGTGCGTATTACCAAGCAAGCGACATGTACGATTAGTCTAGCAGTTTCATTTCCTTGTACTATTAGTCAGACGATTACTAACGCTTACTGCGGACTTGACTTTCTTAGTCATCGTATACTTTCTTTGTATTACAAGGCTGTGCATTTAGGCTGTGCACGACTGCGCATCTTAGTAATGCGTAGCATTCCGCAGTATTCAGACATGTATATAAGGGACGACGCCTCAGAGCGACTCCCCAGCTTTTAGTCTCTTCGCGAATAACACAGGCTTTCACAAGCAAGTTATACCTCGCTCTCACCTTCGTCTCAGCAAGTGTCTCTCTTCGACAAGACAGATCGACTAGCTAGACGCGCAACTTAACCACAAGCATAGCTTTACGTTTAAAGTAGCGCTCGAGAGCGTAACAGCCGCCTCCAACCGGGGGCACCACACTGTTCTGCCCGACCTCCCTCCCAATGACGTTGCGGATGCGGAACGCAAGCCGTTTGCATCGGAACGCCCGGGCCGCCCAATTGGCGCACGACAAACAGCGCCAGACATCATAGGCGCTGGATCTCGTGCCAGCGCACTCTCTCTGTTCTCTCCTCCCTTGTCCTCTTGTGTTCCCTCTGCCCCGGCATTCATCATCCGTCTCCCGCTTTCTTTTCTCTCTTGTTTCTTCGGTCTCTGTGCTCTGCTTATGTCCTCGTCATGGCTCCCCGTGTGATGATTGGTGCAATCTGCACCATCTTCGACACCCCCTCCAGCGACTCCAACCCGACCCCGCCTCCTCCCAACCAACTGCAAGCTCTCGAATGCTCCCATGGGTCCGAGGGCGATCGTAGTCCTCTCTTCTTGCCCTCGTCTCCGGCACCGGATGGCAACACTGTCCTCGGTGTTCGCCGTCGTCGCTCCGACAGTCTCGACAATGACACATCCGGTTCCTTTAATGTCCACACTCAGAAATACCTCAAAACTTACGCTCACCGCCTAACAATGTTGTTAAATCTTCCCCAGGGAGCATCAGATGAAGTTGTTGAGCATTTCATTCATCAGCTACATGCTCCTCGACCTGCTCCAGGCCAAGGACCTCGCTACTATGGTACTCGCATCACATGCTGCTATCCTGTCAGCACATCGCATTCAGAGAAAGTACAAGAACCTCGTGAAGCGTCATGACAAAGAATTTTGCATATGTCCCATCTGCTCTCTGTCCGGTCTCACTCCATCACTCAGACAACTCCAGATGGCTGTCACCAATCGCTTGATCGGGCTCCTTCTCTCCCCAGACATCTCTGCCTATCTGCACGCCATCCATCCGCATACCATGGTATGTCAAGTTCATACCAACAATATTAAATTCTACTCACAATCCACAGTCCCTCATCACCATGAACCCCGAGGCATTCGCCATCCCCGACAACATGGTCACAGATCCCAATGTCCCCCACAAGTTGAGCGAGTTGATTACTTGTCTCCTCACCTGGGCCTGTATTCATCTCAAGAGCAAGATCCAGGCCTGCTGGGGAAGAAGCAAAAGGGTGGCCAGAATCTTATTGCGCTTTCGCGTGCCATGCTGCCCTCCAGCCTCTCCATTGAGCTGCACAGTGCTCACATGGAACACATTGCATGGCTGGTAGGTATATTTTCTACATCTCATGGTATGTAGTACTAATGTCTTGTCATCACACAGCGCGCTCTTTTAGTCGATTTCTCCGAGCAGCAGAACACAAAGGCCGCCTCCCAGTCTGGTGCCGCCACAACGGCCCCCGCCGCCGATGTTCAGAACGACGCTCTGAACTCTCCGGAAGGCACGGACGAGAACACGGACGAGAGCACGGACGAGAACGCCGAGGACGGATCTGTGGACAAGCCGAAGGAGGCCAACGACAAGGCATATAAGGAAAGTCAATATTGGGCATTTGTGGACGACTGCATGCTCGCCACACGACAGGAGTTTTGCGACAAATATGGAGGGGACCCGGCAAAGTTGCAGACAGTGTGGCGGCAGTACGTACTTTTATTTCTTCTTTATTCTGTCTCATACTCACCCCGTCGTTAGAGCTATGGTGTCTGTTCTTGCGAACGACCTGAAGTTGTATCCCTCTCCCGACAACGCGCCTGTCAAGCCCTCTTATGAGGACAGGTGTGTCGCTCTCTTCCCTTGGCAGAAGTTCTACGAGGACAACTTGACGTGGCCATAGTCGTCCTATCCGGGCCGTTCGTTCTCATCATCTTGGTGTATCAATAGCACGCTCGCACTGTACATTTACCTCGCTCATCTTGTTGTCAGATACTACCAGCTGTCGCTCGTCCCTCATCCGTCTTGCTGCCTCATCTTGCATGTCTACTCGTACTCACTTCTAGTCCTAAGCCTGCTCTTCCGATTCTTGCTGTATCCGTAGTATATATGTTGTCATTTTCCGCAACGCTCAACTCAAATCAATGTATAGACGCTCTGTTTGCCTCTTATCCTGGAACACTTACTGATAATGCCACACGCCCATAATACTGAGCCATTACCACCAGTATACTCGTGCTATACGCTGTCGTCACATAAATGTAGGATATATAGTTGATACAATTTTCTAGTCATCGTACATTTATAGTCCAAATATCGAAGAGATATCCGCGCCCTTATCGTCCCGACACCGCCGATGGCTATAGGGGCGATACTTGAATTAAGAACTCGCCCCCATTGACGCCCGGATTTCAATGGTACGACAACGGGTATGTATCAGACCCGTGCGTATTCTCATGTGTCCCCCATTCACAGCGCTCGTTTGGGCGTGTAGTAAGGAAATTAATTCTATTCACCATCAAATTGATACCTTCCCAGCATTCTTCGAGCTTCTTCTCCTGTTCATCAAGTCGTAGTTGACAGAGGCCACACAGAGAAGCAGACAGATTGGGAAATACATCACCACAGCCGGTGCACTTGGCCATGTTGAATGCAGACTGTCCGCAAGAAGGAGTACTGACAAGAAGACTCGGAGCGCAGCAGATCTACTCTATGTTGTGAAACACATGCTTCTTACTATTGACATACCAAGGAACCGGTCTGAGGTGTTGGGTTGTAAAAGATATGAAGGTTAAGAACCTCACCGCATACTCGTACTTACTGTCTGTGCTAGTGGTGCAGCCTACAAATTGTTCATTTGCATATGAGAAGTGTTGTAGAAGGAGGGATAGAAAGAGACTAGGCGAAGGCGATCGGTATAGTTACTTTATTTGTGCTATGACATCATTGAGCAACATTGAGCCGAGTATCAGCCGAGACCCGACATCTGAATCCAGTTCACAGCTGATGACCTTGTGTTTTTGGTCTGCGTTTTCAACCTGATCCCAGTCGGCAAGTTGCAACTGTAAGGGCGGAAGCCCGCCTATGGATATGCACCGCTAAAAAAGAAAAAAACTGTAGAGCTCTCACCCAGCCTGCGCTCACAAATTCCCGTGCGAAATTTCTGTGTCCATGCAAGAATCTGATTGGACAATCACTCTGTCCTCCCCTCTATCCTCCTGGCACTGCACCTCCCGAGCAACGCGAGGGATTTGTGAGCGCTGGGTGAGAGCCTCTATAGCGTCTGGAGCCGAGACGAATACGAGACCATTAATACCCACCATGTCCGACGGAACACCCTCAATCGGCGCACGGTGTTCTTTGTCATCTTGCAACCTCATCGATTTCCTTCCCATCCGCTGCAAATGCCATAACCTCTATTGCGCAGACCACATCGCCCCCGACGTCCATGACTGCTCCCAACAACAAACCGCCCAATCTCCCGGCACTGCTGGGCCCGGTGCGCTGAAGCTCCAGCGTTGTGCCGCGCAAAATTGCAACAAACCCAGCTTGGAGTCCTTCATCGCCAATCCCTCAAACACCACCAACCGTTCGCCCGCAGTGTGCTCCGGCTGCCAGCAAGCATTCTGCGCCCAGTAATTGTCCCCCCAGCATCTCATGTCCCATACACAGACTTGGCACTCACAGAGCTCCTCCCGCAGGCACAGGGAACCACTCGCGCACTCGTGCGCACCCCTACTACCCGACACCTCTTCATCAATCCCAGAGAAGAATGCGGCGGCGAAAGCTCTCCTAGCTAAACACTTCGGCACCACGACCACTCCGACCGCCGCCCGGGGCCCATCCACGTCCGCCACCAAGCCCAACCCGAAGAAAGAAGCGCAGCAGCGCCAGGTCGCCGCCATGAAGATGCGGCACAAAGCCCAGCCGGGCGACCCCAAGGACAGTTCCGCGTCCGTCCCCGTCGACCAGCGGCTGCACCTCCGAGTGAGCCAAGCTGCCGTGTCCGCGTCCGAGCGCATCTTCTGGTTCCGAAAGGTGTCGTGCCTGTCTCCCTCTGCGCTGATAGCCTACTAGACCTCGTTGGCGTAGACGATCGTAACTGGCAGGGCGCTCGACATGCTCGCTATTCACTTCAAGATGACCGTCAACGATACTCAGGTATGTTCCCTGCCCGTGGGCGACATGCGTGTCCTGATCGCGACCAGCCCTTGAAACTCGTATATGCCAATGGAGACACGGCAGGAACTCCGCTCCGCACAGACCAACCTCTCGGCGACCAAGTAAAAGACGGCTCGTCTCTTGCGTTGACCAGGTAGATAGCCCTCGTACGAACGATCTCGTACGCGCTCTCGGGCGAGGTTCCAGAGAAGATGATTGGGAGTGTGTCGTAAATTACCATTACATTGGATCCCATAGCACAAAAAGATATGCAGAACGAAAGCCGTATCAACATGACAGTTCAACGAGGGGACCGCTATGCTACCAGAGCAGCCAGTCTCCGGAGATGCGGGACGTTAAGGTACGCAGGGACATACGTCTCCAGCCCAGAAACCTCGCGAGGAAGCGGCAGCTCGTAAGGGCCGACCTCCTCGGTTTCTGGCGCAAGTAACAGGTGGTCGTTGCGGTCGTTGGGGGAAACCCGGGAAGCGACGACGCGGAGGATCTCCGGCGAGATTGGAGTCTATACACGCTGCAGTCAATATCACAGACACGGCTCGCAAAGTAAAACAACATACCTCGTAGTCGGCGACGTAGTAGTTGGTACACATCCGCTGGATCTGAGTAGGTGTCAACATCCAGCAGACGTCGTAAATGATCTCCAAGTCCGCGGGGGTAGACTGCACCAAACACAAACACATTAAACGATGGGCAAACATGAACAACAATGCCTCGACGAACCTTCTTGAGCTGGAGGAGCTTCGTCGCCTGCATCAGGTGCTCGAGCTGCAGAGTCCCCTCTGGCATGTCGTGCGACTTGCACCACTCCTCTATACGAGTGATGTTGTACTGTATTTGCATGGCTGAACGGTCAATGGTTGTCAGTGATCCATGCCTACCCAATCCCCCCCTCATCGGACTGACCTCGCTTCCATGACGAGAAGTTCCGCCTCATGAGAAGGTCGTTGAAGCTCGTCACACCGATCAACTTGAGCAGCTCCGTGATTACCTGCTGCACCACAGACTCCTCCATGTAGTAGCTCTTCAAGCTCCGCCAGACCTTGTTCAACAGGTTCAAAATGTCGTCCATGCTGTACGCTGGCTGGGTGTTCGAGTTCAGCAAGCGGTTGAATAGCCTGCCTCCACCATCGGTCGTCGTGAAGCCCGGCAATGACTGGCTCTCGATGAGCGCGGGGATGACCATCTTCGACAACCGCTTCTTGGTCTCGAGCATCCATGTGTGGTAGATGTTGTACTCGAGACTGTCGAGATCGTGCTTGACGACTGAGACCAGGCGCTCGTAGTCTGCCCACTCGAACGGACGGACCGCGTTCTCCTCGCCCGGACCGATGCCCTGGAGCATGTCGCTCTCCGCAACACAGATGAAGGATAGCATCTCGTGAACGTTGGAGAGCCAGAATATTCCGGGAATGATCGCATCGTCGCTCGTGAACGACTGCAGAATCAGAGTGAGCTCAAGAGTTCACGGCTAGCACAATGCATCGGACACTCACCATGACATGCGACTGGATCGTCTGCATGACGTTTGCAAGGAACCGCTCGCTCTCGGGTATGAGGCCGTACTTCCACATTTCGTTCGTGATCAAACTGATCAGGTTCGCAGGGAACAAGATCTCCTTCACCGCCGCGGGGCTGGTCAGGCTGGGTGCGGGTATCTTCAATCCACGGATGAGGCCGTCGAGGACATCGGCATCCAGATGCTTGATGTCCTGCATCAACCTGATCTTCTCCTCAGCGGGATCGTCGTACAAGCTCGACCGGTCGAGCACGCGGAATTGCGGCAGGCCGTCCTCGCCATTGTATGCGACTGACACGGCGCGGGGGTTAGACGCCTGGCTGCGCTTCGCGTTGAACATGAGCTCGTCCGCAGATGTACGGTGGTCGGACGTGCTGATCGCGTAGACCCCAGCAGAGCTGTGTCGTCGTTGGTGACCGCGCGAGACACTGACCTGGCTGCCATTGGTGGAAACGGGGGCATCGGCGAGACGGAGAACGGGAGCAAACGTTGGCGACGTGGGTTCCGCACGAACACCGCGCGTGAGCGCGTTGAGCGCGCTGGCGCGGTTGAGCTGCTCGCGCAGACTGCTGACTTCACTCTTGAGCGTCTGGATGACAGAGCTGTCGTCGGCATTCCGCACAGGTTGGCTGTCGATCATCTTCTGCTGCGACTCGAGCTGAGCCGCTTGCTGAGCCAACTCCTCGCTCAGTTTCTGGACAGCAGCCTCCTTCTCCGCAGCCTTTAGGATGGCCTCCTCCAACTTCCGCTCGACGTCCTCCTTTGCGCGCAGTAGCTGTTGGCTGCGAGAGAGCTCCTCCTGAGCGACCGTAAGATCGGCCTGGATTTGCTTCGCACGGGAATCGGACTCTTCGTGTCGAAACACTGCTTGCGACAACTGGACCTCGAGAGCCTGGACCTTGTTCTGCAATTCCTTCTTCTCTTCTGTGCGCTTCTGCAGGTTTTGCGTGAGCTCGACGACCTTGTTCTCCAAGCGGTACGAGATCTCCTTGAATTTGGAGACGGAGCGGGCCTCAGCCTTGAGCGCTTTGAGTTCCTTGCGTGCCAGGCGCCGACGCATGCACGATTGGATGAAGATGACGTTCCGTACGTCCCGCTGGTGTGCCCGTCGGGTGAGCCTGCAAGGCAGCCCTTGTCAGTAGACTGAGCTGCAGACATTACTAGGCCACATACATTCCACGGAAGAGAGACTGGAGAGTGATGACGGCAAATGTCCGCTTAGAGTCCTTGAAGTTGCGCCGTGCAAGAGCACCACGAGAACCTGCATGCCTTCGTTAACCCCGAGAAACAGGGAGATGTCAACTTGTACTCACGAGCCTGAAGAGCAACAACCGAAGCACGGATGGTGAGGAAGCGCTTGCGCTGGAGGTACCGCCTGATTCCGCGCTGCAAACGGGTAGCAGCGGCGTTTCGACGAACTTTCTCCACCATTTGCCTCGCGAGAAGACCACGCCACCAAGTCTGGATCTTGATAGTAGCTTCGCGAAGGGCCTTGTACTTCTTGACCGCCATGCGCCGCCGCATGTTCTTCTGGACGATGGTGACCAAGGAGTTCAAACGTTTCGAGCGCAGAGATTCCAGGGCGGCAAGCATCCCCGCACGGAAGAATATCTTAGTAAGACCGGGCTGATACTTGTCGGGGTCGTTGATGGTCTTCTCAAGAATACGGGCGCAAAGAGGCTTCAGCTCAAGGTTCTTGATCATAGGCTCCCACTCAGATGAGTGTACGAGCATATAGTACCTTCGGGGCTGAGGTCAGTGGCATGTTCCTGGAGCAGGACATCAGTGTGTACTCACCGTTCAGCAAACTCCTCGTACGTCCATCGTGATGGATAACCCGCACAACTGATCCGGATAGTCTCGAGCACACCACAGGCACGGAGCTGCCCAAGGACTTGCTGAGGGGTGAACTCCCAGGCGCGCTTCTGCTCGTTTGGCTTGATGCACCGAATGTAGTGCACGTTCGTCGTGTTCAACGTCTCCATCAGGTTGACCAAAGACGCCTTGAAAATCGACGCTTGTGTCGGCTTCTTCACGACACCGCCAGGACGCTTGGCGCCTCCCCCAGATGCCGCGGACGACATGATTGACTGCCTGCCGGGGTCGGGGATGAGAGATGCGCGCTTGTTTGTAGAGGCCGTGGACTCCGAAACGGTAGGGGAAGAAGGGGTAGCGTTAGCATCCGCCGGCTTAGTAGCGGCGAACGCGGCGTCAAGGACCTCCTTGAGGAACGCGTTCTTCGTCCCTTGAAGAAGAGCCATGTGCTCATCGGGCACGGTATCCCTGTTCTTCTCCAAGAAGCCCTCGACTTCGTATGTGACGTCCAAAGCGTAGTGAGCGATAGTGAAAGCAGAGTTGCCGAACCGGGGCTTCTTGAAGACCTTGGCATTCTCCGGCTTGACGAGCTGGTTGTTCAGTTTCTGCAGGAAAGATTGATCGGTACCGGAAGGGAGACGAGACTCTTCATCGAGCAGCGCCATGACACCAAGCTTGCCCTCGACGATATCGATGCAGGGCTGGTTGTCGGAGAACTCGATGAACGTCCAGTTGATCTTCTCCCGAACGTACTCCTCTTGCTCCAACTTGAAGACGTGTTGATTGAACTATATTGGACGTGAGTTTACGCATATAATTAACGTCCTCATCCCCACTTACCTCTTGCTGGAGCTTCTCGTTAGCGTAGTTGATGCTGAATTGTTCGAAGGAGTTCTGTGGTAGCACAAGTCAGGACGACATTGTCGCTAGTATGCGCATATACTCGCCTTCTTGAAGTGCTCGAAACCGTAGATATCCAGAACGCCAATAAACATCTCCGCCCGGCTCATCGCCTCGCCGTTCTCACCCGCCAAACTCTCGTTGAGGACGGCGACGACCCACTCGAACAGGCACGCGTACACAAACTTCGCGACGGAGTCTCGGACGACCGTGGCCTGCGCGCCGTTGAGCGCACTGACGATCTTCTCCGACCGCGTAGTGATCTGCTTCTTGATTGTCCACTTCTTGAAGTCCGCAAGTGGGACACCCAAGAACCGTGTGGAAAGTTGGAGAGCTGAGTCCGCGTCGTCGATGACCGCGTCGTTCCGCGCCTGGGTTACCTTGATGTTACCGAGGTGGAGCAGCGCAGAGAGAAGCTTGAAGACCGCCCACTGCTTCTCGACGGAGATACCGATGGTTGAAAGAGCCGTTTGAGTTTGCCTGAACTCCTCCGCATCGTCAACGCCGGCGATAGGGGTTGAGGTCGGACCACCTTGGCTGAGGTACTGGAACTTGGAGACGTCGGTGTCAAGACCAAGGTCTTTCCTTTCCTTGAGCGGTGCGCCGGCGCAGAGTTGGTAGAAGATATGGTAGTTGCGTTCCGTCAATGGCTGGAAGACCACACGGGAGCGCTCAAGCAGGTATGTCCGGATGCGTGCACCGACAATCTCTTGCTCGCCGTCAAACATAATCTACACATTCTGTCAGCGGTGTTACAATATGGCGCCTATTTCCACCGGTGCACGCACCTGGATATACTTGCCGAAACGCGACGAGTTGTCATTACGCGTTGTCTTGGCGTTACCGAAAGCTTCCAGGACAGGGTTGGTGGCAAGGATCTGACGTTCTACTTCGCTAGACTCGTCTAGGGACGCCTTTGTCTTCGCTCTCGTTTTGACAGCGGGAGGGTTGACGGAGGCGAGGTAGCGCATAATGAATTTGGCCTGGAGGCGGATGAACGTCCGTTACGAGCGGACGAAACGCGTGATACTTACAGATTCTGTCTTTCCAGCACCACTGCGTGATGGTGAGGGGGGCGGCGGTGCGAAGATGGACAGAAAAGACGTACCTTTCACCGGAAACGATGATAGTTTGACCTGTGCCATCTCTGCTCATGGCGGTGTAGGCGTCCTCCGCGATAGCGAAGAGATGGGGCTCGAGCTCCCCTCTCCGACGGCCGTTGTAGGCTTGGATGACTTCTGGGCCATAGAGGGCGACGCGTTGGAAGGGGTTGACGGCAATGAGGACGATTCCGGAGTATGTATAGATGCTGTGTTGGGCGTAACGATTGCGGATGGTGTGAAGGACTACGAATAGAGGGATTACGCAAGAATTGGGGACATGAAATGGCAAAGGGACACACCTGAAGGTTCGTTTAAATGAGAGAGGGTCGCGAGGTCGTCAGCAGTTTCCAACAAGGGAGGATTTCGTAGTGGTGGGAGGTCGCCCTTTCCGTCCTTGATCGCCTTGACTGTTGTGTCAATCTTGATCTCCTGTGTGAGAGGGCGAGTGTGAGGTGTGAGAGGGGGATGAGGAGCGCAGTGGGAGAGCGAGGCCGACCTTTCCGCGTTCATCTACAAAGACGAGCTTGATGGCCTCGTCGGTTTTGGTGGCCAATGTTACCTCGGCAGAGATCCAGCCCAGCTCCTTGTCAGGAAACCATACCCGAGTCCCCTTGCTGTATATGTTTTCGGCCATGAGAGAGAGAGAGGAGGGCCGGGAAGGGGGGTGGGTCGTAACAAGTCGTAGCGGTACCGGTCAACGTTAACGTTGCTCTGCTCTCATCAGTTCCGTTCACCTCTCCTTCGTCACGCTTGATCTCCAGTCACATCTGGTCACACATATCCGTTCTTCCACCTTTTGGTTCAATTCTCGTTTCTATCGTTTCATGGTTAGCTGTGGTACACTCAGCTATTGCCTTGCTACATCCTGCAAGTGAAACACTTTCAAACAGTGAAACCTTGCCCAGAGACGGGAGCAGAGTGGAAGCGTGACAGCCACGTGGCCTTGATTGCAACGGGCGTCTGCTGTACCCCATATGGAGGCGCGTCACTCAGACCGTCCCAACCGTGTCTCATACTCGCGGCTCGCCCGGCCACTGGCACCACCCGTCTACTCTGTCTGCCTTGTGTGATTTATGCCTGTGCTTGCAGCTATCTAGCTCCGATATCAAGACATTACCAGACCATGCCCTCCGTCTCATTACTCCAGACATCCACCTTCACCGTAGCCACTCCCAAGGTCTCCCGCTCTCTTCTCCACCATACGCCCACTTCGCATCTCACCCCCCATCTCTAGGGCACCACCAAGATCATCACCCGCCAGAAGCTGCGCAGGGTCAGCTCTCTCCGCGTAGTGGCTGCGACCACCGCACTGACCAAACACCCTCTCAGTATTCCTGGCTCCCGGATGTACTTCGCCTCAAGGGCAGTGTGCGTATACATACACTCCATGTTCCGCCAACCACGCATCTTCCCAACAACCCACCCCTCAGATCGTCTACCGCGTTGTCGGCCTCGTCTTAACGGTTACCTTATTTGCGACCGCTGCCGCCTATGCGTGGTCCCGGGGTATCGACATATCTCTCACCAACTCCGTGGTCCCGCTCTTGTCTGTCGTGGTGAGTGCACACCGGCCTGCATCTTCTCTCTCTGCGTTCGATGTTGAATGCGCTCGATAATCACTTGCACGTGAAATCCACCAGGTCGGTCTCATCCTCGTCTTCAGGTGAGTCGTGTGACCGCACGTACTTAGAGGATGTAACGAAGCTTAATCCACGACCGTGTCATTTCTAGAAACGGGTCAGTCTTTCCTGCTCGGAGGGACGGAATAGCACTATTAACCCCCACCCAGAACTTCCTATGACCGCTACTGGGAAGGCCGCAAGGACTTCGCGACCATGATCTCGCACGTACGTCTCTCCCTTCCACCACGCCCCCACCCCCACCCAACACCCCGCAGGTCCGCAACCTCTCCCGCCAAATCTGGATTAACGTCTCCGTTCCGCCCGAAGATGCCTCAGGGCGCGGCAAGCCCCCCAGCGCGGCGCTCACCCCCGCACAGCTCCGGCGGCGCAAAGTCGACGCGATCAAGCTCGCGCTCT
The DNA here is from genome assembly GCA_033807695.1 of Daedaleopsis sinensis. Taxonomy (NCBI): domain Eukaryota; kingdom Fungi; phylum Basidiomycota; class Agaricomycetes; order Polyporales; family Polyporaceae; genus Daedaleopsis; species Daedaleopsis sinensis. Next base: position 1,762,510 of record CM066301.1, read on the forward strand.
GCTTCGCGTACGCGACCAAGCACTACCTCCGCGGCGAGGACGGCCTCGCGTGGGACGACTACGCCGGGATCCTCCCCGCGTCCACCGCGCGCCTCTTCCGCGGCCTCTACCAGCCCCCGAACAAGGACTACCGCTACCGCGACCTCGCCCCGGGCCCGGGTGCCTCGGGCAACGGCAGCGGCCAGGGCACCGCGCACACGAGCTACGCCGCGACCGCGCACACCACGCGCCGCGCGTCCCCCGAAGGCATGGGCACCGGCGCGAGCACCCCCGGGCTCGAGGGCAGCGCCGAGTACGACGTTGAGCGTGGCCGGGCGGGCGCGGACGCGACGAAGCGCATCCGCGTGAAGCGCAGCAAGGACCGGCTGAAGGGCCCCGGGCAGCGCGCGACGACGCCGCTCATAAGCTCGCTGCAGAACACGATCGACTTCGCGACGGACCCGGACAGCCTGTGCACGCCCCTGCCCATGGTGTACGTCTGCGTGAACGCTTGCTGAAAACGGCGGTGTGCTGACCGGTGGCCGGCTTTGCAGCATCGCGCACGAGCTGTCCCGCTCGCTCTTCAAGTTCCGCCGCGACGGATACCTGGAGACCGTCGGGCCCGCGGGTCTGAATGCCATGAGCACGCTGTACGTCGCGTCCGCTCCGTTCGTCCCCCACGCTCGCTGACCCGTGCCCCATGTAGCATACAGGGGATGATCGACATGATGTCTGCGATGGAGCGCGTCGCGAACACGCCAATCCCGCGCTCGTACAGCATCCACCTGAAGCAATGCGTGTCGCTCTACCTTTTCTCGCTCCCCTTCACACTCATCAAGGACCTCGGCTGGGGCATGGTCCCGCTTGTGACGGTCGTTGCGTTCACGCTGATGGGCATTGAGGGCATCGCAGACGAGATTGAGATGCCGTTTGGCACGGATTCATGCGATCTCCCGTTGGGTACGTGCTGCGTCCTGTGTGATATTTGTTATACTGACCGTACTCAGAACGCTATTGTGAGGACCTCAGAGAGGAGATCGAGTAAGTTGTCCCGGCCAGACTTTGATGGTATGTATAGCTGATCATGCTGCTCCCGTAGGTTCATGGTGGAGAAGTTGCCCGAAGGCGGTGAGGGAATGGGCGGTTATGACGATGGCGAGGGAGACGATTGAAACGTCTTTGTCGCGAACACTCAGCTATCGAGTACCACACATGGGCATGGTCGCGTCCAACATAGCTCTGCATTGAACATGGCTGGACACATCGAGCATGGGATCTACTCTATGCAAAATCAGGCTGGCAGTGCTCTCCGGGACCGTATGGCTATAGAGGATGAAGAGTCAACGCTCTGTGTGGGACCAGGTAGAGGATGGCTAACCTTCTCTGTGAGTGCAGTGAGCCCGGCCGAGTTCTCACTCGTATGACGGCCGCTTTGAGGGCCCGGCTTGGGCTTCTCACCCTTCTTGAACGCGTCGAGAACTTTCCGAGTGGTCTCTGCCGTTAGGTCCTCCTTCGAGCACGGTGGGTATGAAACAGTGAGATGTAGAATTCTGGAGGACGTACGTAGAAGTCATCTCCGACGACCAACATTGGTGCGTTACTACACGCGCCCTGGCACTCGACCTCGATGACGGTGAACTTGCCGTCCTTTGTGGTCTCACCGGGCTTGATGCCACCGAGATGACCGCAGACGGTGTCGAGAATGTCGTAGGCGCCGCGGAGCATGCAGGGGGTGGTGGTGCAGACCTGCACAAAGTGCTCACCGATTGGTTCCCTGGGAAGGGAATCAACGGCTTGGAGACGGGAGGGTGGAGGAGGTTCGAGACGTACCGGTTGAACATGGTGTAGAAGGTGGCAACCTCATAGACACGCATGGGGGGCATCTCGAGGAGGTTGGCGACGTAGTTCATGACGGAAATGGACGTCCATCCTTTGTTCTGGCGCTGTCCAAGGTCGAGGAGGGGAATGACGGCCGCCTTCTTGTACTGCGGGGGATAGTGGGAGATGATTTCTTGTGCCCGCTTGAGGTTCTCGGGGGAGAACTCAAATGGAATCTGGACGGAGGGTTAGGTGATGGGTAGATTACGCGTCATGTGCTGCTGACCTTGGGGTTGTTGTAGGGGGAGTCACGGTGCTGGAGGGAGTTAGAGGTGAGCGGAGGAAGCCGTGTAGTTGGCAAGGTAGATACGGACGACGAAGAGGGCGTCGGAGCGTCTTTGGACGGAAGATGAGAAAGGGCGCACGGCGGGAGATGGCCTGGGCACGCGGCAGAGTCTTGAGAGGGCGCGTGCGGCGAACATGGCGGGCAGCGAGCGTTGGAGAGAGGGCAGAGAGAGACGATGCCCGACGGAATCCCAGCGTCACTACTGGCTGCCTGTCACTCCCACGTGGCTATGCCCATATATGGCCGGTGTGGTTTGCGACTCGGACTTGGGCGACTGGACGCCGTCAGCTGCACACAATAAATATGTATATAAGTACGACGGAGACAAGAGCCGGCCGTGAGGTGGTGGACAGCGCGGGCTAGTCGTCGTCGTCGGGCGGGGGCGGTGGCCACTGGGTGGGCGTCTGTTGGTCTGGTGACTGCGATTCCCGCGCTTGTTGCCCTCCCTCGCCCGGCGCTTCTCTCCGTCGTCTTCTCCTCTTCTCTCTTTCTCCCGCCATCCCCCTCCCCGTCCGCCCCGACGCCCTCAGCCCCTGCTCCCCCTCAGCCCCAGCCCCGCCCCGCCCCTCGCCTTCTCCTTCTCTTTATTCTATCTCTACCTCCTCCCACCCGGCTTCTTCCTCCCGCACGCTCTCCTCGCCCGCCTCTCGCTCGACGATCCTACCATTCCTCTGTATCCGTAGCCTCATCCCTTTTCATCAATGGCCACTCACGGTCCCATCAACGGCGTCAAGATCTCTCGTATGTTTCTCTTTTCCTCTCCTCCGACCTTGTTATCCCATCCTATCCCTCTCCGGCCCACCTTCAATTTCTTCCATCGCATCCATCGCTCCCACCCCCTTTCTCCGCCCTCTCTCAGATCTCCCCCACATGCTCATAGCTTCTCTTTTTCGCCCTCTTTCGATTCATAGCCGTCGACGATCCTCGCAAGATCGTCAAGGTCGTCGCTTCCGACGGCAAGTCAGGCGACACTCGTGATCTTGTCTACACCAATTGCAAGGTCATCGGCAATGGCTCCTTCGGTATCGTCTTCCAGGCAAAACTCCTCGAAGACACAAACCCCGTCTGTGACATCGCCATCAAGAAGGTCTTGCAGGACAAGAGGTTCAAGGTGCCCTTTCCCCCTCCCATCCTCTTTCTCGATCCGCCCCCGCTGATCTCCCACCCCACCCGCTCTCACAGAACCGCGAGTTGCAGATCATGAGATTGGTCTCCCATCCCAACGTCGTTGACCTTAAAGCCTTTTTCTATTCTAACGGTGACAAGGTCAGCTCCACCTGTCTCTTTTTTCCCACACCTCCATCTGCCTTTCCCTTCTCTCTCCCGTCCATGGCCTCTCATCTGACTCTCGTCCATCATCCCAAAGAAAGATGAAGTGTACCTCAACCTTGTGCTCGAATACGTCCCAGAGACCGTGTACCGTGCCAGTCGGCACTATGCCAAGCTCAAGCAACCTATGCCCATGCTCCAAATCAAGCTGTATATGTACCAACTCCTCCGTTCCCTCATGTACATCCACTCCATCGGCATCTGCCACCGCGACATCAAGCCCCAGAACCTCCTTCTCAACCCCGCTACCGGCGTCCTCAAGCTCTGCGACTTTGGCTCTGCCAAGATCCTCGTCGCTGGCGAACCCAACGTCAGCTACATTTGCTCCCGCTACTACCGTGCTCCGGAGCTCATCTTTGGCGCGACCAACTACACGACCAACATCGGTATGTCCTTCCTCGACTCAGATCTCACAGTTAACATGCGTTGAACGCGTTCGCAAATCGCGACAGACATCTGGTCGACAGGTTGTGTCATGGCAGAACTGATGCTCGGCCAACCACTCTTCCCCGGTGAGAGTGGCATCGACCAGCTCGTTGAGATCATCAAGGTGCTCGGCACCCCGTCGCGAGAGCAGATCAAGACGATGAACCCGAACTACATGGAGCACAAGTTCCCACAGATCAAGCCTCATCCCTTCTCGAAGGTCCGTCGTCCGCAGCTCGAGAGCACGAATTGCAAAGCACAGCCACTTACTTACGCTTGGTCTCCGCAGGTCTTCCGTCCGCGCACGGCGCCCGAGGCGATCGATCTGGTTGCGAAGCTGCTCGAGTACACCCCAGAGGCGCGGCTGAGCGCGGTGGAGGCCATGTGCCACCCATTCTTCGACGAGCTCAGGCAGGATGGAGCGAAGATGCCCAACGGGAAGGAGTTCCCGCTTCTCTTCGACTTCACCAGGGAGGGTACGTGCTCCATTCCTCCTTTATCCCGTGGTATGCAGATGGCTGACCTGGGCCGTGTAACGTGTTCCAGAGCTGTCGGTGCGGACGGATCTCATGCGTCAGCTCGTGCCGCCGCACACGGAGGCCGAGCTCGCCTCGCGGGGCATCCACCTGGACTCGTTTGTGCCCATACCACTGGAGCAGCTACGGATCAGCCTCGACTGACGGAGGGGCGCGGAGCAGAGGAGCAGGGGGAGCCATAGGACATGTAGCCATCCGATCGCCGTCCGCCGTCCGTGTGGGGCGCGCCGCCCTCTCGTTTTCGTGCTCGCTAGTGGCCGCGGCTGTATCCGCGCCGCGGCCGCTGCAGCCAGCTCGCCTGTTTGTGTCAAGTCGTGTCTGATACACCGAATGTTTTCATCCATCACCGCTCGTACCGTCCTGGCGCCGTGTCTGGTTGTCGTATATATCTTGAATTTCAGTCGCGGGGCTGCCGCTGCGCTCGCACAAACCCGTATACCCTCAGCTCTGCAATTTGCACTCTGTCATGACCTCCTCCTATAGGTTTGCCTCTGACGAAATATGTACATAAAGCTCACCATCGATCGATGCCGCGATAGCTACCCACAAATTACAATTAATTTCCAGCCGATGACATCATCCACTCGGCCAACGCCGTATCCGTGGGAAGATGTCAACATCACATGCCTTAAAACAGAAGTGAAGGCGCCTGCCACCTATGTTATGTTGCAATCTAATCTCCTTTGATAAGAGTAATCTATCAGTTTGCCGCCTCCCAGCGCCTGTCCGTAAGGACCAGGGCTACGGGCGCTTCCATATGCCGCTCATTCTCATCTGCCCTTCATGTCGCTTCGTCCCGCTAAACGCGTCTCTCTCCATCCCAAACCTAGCCTCAGCAAGAAGGCACGCGTTGCTTCAGGCTCTGACACGCTAAAAAAGGCTTCGCTCGTGGCCAAAGTCAAGGGCAAGCAACGAGCCTTGGAGAGTCCAGAACCTGCACCCCGGAAGGAAAAAAAGATTGTGATCGCAGCCTCAGACCCAAGCTCGTCAAAGTCCCTCCCAACGTCCTTCAAGCTTATTGCTGGATCCTACGAGAAGCTCCTCTATGGTTTAGAAGGAACCGTTTCTGTTGACTCGTCCAGTTACTCCTTCGCTCTCAATCCTATCTTCATCTTCCCCGCACACGTCTCTTGCATCAAGTCTGTCGCCGCCTCTCCCCAAGGCGGCAAATGGCTTGCTACCGGAAGTGCGGATGAGATTGTCAAGGTGTGGGACCTCAGACGACGCAAGGAGATCGGAGGGCTTATGCAACACCAAGGTATGTCTCAGACCCCCGTGCACACCCTCGATCTAACTCTTCTCCCCAGGTTCCATAACGCACCTCGAGTTCCCTTCGCGTTCTCATCTTCTCTCTGCCTCCGAAGATGGCACGCTATGTCTCTTCCGTGCGAGGGACTGGGCTGTTCTGCGTGAGCTGAAAGGCCACAAGGGGCGCGTAAACTCGGTGGCCGTACATAAATCATGTAAAGTCGCCCTGAGTGTAGGAAAAGACAGGACACTGCGTATGTGGGATCTTATGCGTGGCAAGGGTTCCGCGAGTACGAAATTAGGCAAAGGTCCGTTTCAAGTCTTCCGGGAGTTACAGACATTCTGAACATCATCCAGAGGCCGAACTTGTGCGCTGGTCCACCGACGGCTCAATATTTGCCGTGCAAACACAAAACACCATCGACATCTATTCTACTGTCGGTGCAGTCTGCATCTTGTGCGACTGCTCTCAGTGCTCATCTTGATCCAGGACATGGAGCTTCTTCACTCAATAACTCATCCCTCCCGCCTACATGATATCAAGTTCTGCAAACGCGTCACCGGCGACGGCGAGGTCTTGTTGGCAGGCGCCGAGGATAAGAAGCTATCCGTATACGACGTGCCAAAAGACCACACAAAACCTCCGACCATCATCGCAGAGATGGTCGGACACGGCAACCGGTCAGATCACCTCTCTTGATGCGTACACTCTAAGTGTTACTCATTCGTTACCCAACCAGTGTGAAAGCCGTCGACACCATCGAAATCGCTCTCCCAGAAGGAGCCCCGAGAGCGTCCACTATATTGGTGTCCACGGTCTCTTCGGACGGTATGATACGGCTGTTCGACATGGCTGCACTGCCGGCCCAACTGCCCGCGGAGGGAGAGAAGATGCAGCTGCAGTCCGTGGCCGAGTATGACACAAAGGGAACCCGTCTCACTTGTGTCGCGCTCGCCGATGGTAATGTCGTCGCCGGTGCGACTACTGCTGGCAAGCGCAAGCGCGACGCGCAAGAAGATGTTGACGAGGATGCGGAAGGGGAATCCGAGTCTCAAGATGAGGGAGATGGAGATGGGGACGAGGAAAGTGGCAGCGATGAGGATGTGTAAGGATAAGTTACGCTGCTAGCTAGCGTGTCCATACAACTACGACTACCAGAGTACATAAACCATATCACCCGAGTGAATGCATGCACGATAGTTGTCCACTTTGATCGTCGCTGCGGACCGCGGATTGTGGGCGCCTTGTAGACAATGACCGCATAGCCAATTGCTTGTTGACTTCACCTCATAACGACCACGATCCTCGACCCCCATGAACATCATCGTACGCGCATTTGCGAGACGTAGTCAACCGCACTTCTCACTCACTGCTAGCATGCCTGCAGGAGACTCTCTTTGGCCGCACGGTCACCCCTGCAGAGCGGCTGCGCCAGCACCAGCGTGCCCTGGCAAAGGCGCAGCGCGAGCTCGACCGCGAACGCACCAAGCTCGAGCAGCAGGAGAAGAAGCTCATCATGGACATCAAGAAGAGTGCAAAGGCCGGCCAGATGGTGCGTCCCTCCGCTCTCCCGCCCGCCCGCAGTCGCTGAGCCCCGCGCACACCCAGAACGCGTGCAAGGTCATGGCCAAGGACCTCGTCCGCACCCGGCGATACGTCCAGAAGTTCTACCAGATGCGCACGCAGCTGCAGGCCGTCGGGCTCCGGATACAGACGCTGCGGAGTAATCAGCAGATGGCGGAGGCCATGCGGGGCGCAACGCGGGTACGTTCATTGTCGCCTCATCTGCCTCTCTATCTCGATGCTCAAGTCTGCCTGTCCCCCAGGCGATGGGTGCGATGAGCCGGGGCCTCAACCTGCCCCAAATACAGCGGATCATGATGGACTTCGAGCGTGAAAGCGCGACGATGGACATGAAGGAGGAGATGATGTCCGATGCGGTGGATGATGTCATGGCGGACGATCTCGAGGATGAGGAGGAGGAGGGCGACAAGATCCTCAAGCAGGTGCTAGACGAGATCGGTGTCGACCTTTCGCAACAGGTATGCCCTCGTTGTCAACCGGGCAGGGTGGCACAACTCATTCTCGAATCAGCTCAGCGACGCACCCAGCGGACTCGCTGTCTCATCTCCTCTGACAGAGCCGAAGCAGGCCGTTGCCGTAGGCGGTCCTTCTGGGGCAGCAATCACAGGTGGAGGAGCGGCGGGCGGCGATGGAGCCGAGATGTCCGACGAAGATGCTCTTCAAGCGCGGCTCGACGCGCTTCGGAGAGGATAGAGTTATCTCTTTTGGATGGCACGGTATCTCTCTGGATATTGATTCACCATGTAGTGTACAGTAGCAATTGAGTATGTACGCCTGACGATTATACCCTCAGACTAGCGACGGATCGAGCGTCTTGTTGGCTCAGCTGCCATGATATACCGGACCCATTGTAAAATTCGTCGACGTCCTCTTCCTGGTGGAGAGTCAGCAAAGAGGTACGCAAGTGATGCAGTGCATGCTCACCGAGTCCAGGTTGAGCACAGTCGCTATTTGCTGTAGCCGCACAAACTTCTCCCGAATGTCTCCAAATACCGTTTGCGACGAGAGGTACGCCATGACAGCACGCAGATCATGATCGAAACGGATTGCACCGAGCTAAAAAGATCCGTTTGAGAGAGACGTGGACAAGTCAGCAAGTTATACACATACCTCACTGTACCTAAGGCTAATCACGAATTTCTCCCATGGTCGCACGAGAACGTCGATGGCGAGGCCAAAGAACAATCGGAAGTTACTGTCGGTGAAGGTATCCTGGGTAGACAAGTGATGAGAAAGGTGTGAACTAACGCATGCAAGTTATTTGCTTCAGGCACCTTATAGCCCTCAATTAAAGCTTCCCAGGCCTTGACAAACCGTTTCCGAACTGTATCTTGTAACTCTGTCGCGGCGTAGCCGTCATCGTCTAAGACATACGACACGTCTTTGTAGATGTCAGGAATGAAGGTGCGCAGTTTCGGTCGGAGAAGCTGATTGAAGAGTTGCTCGATACCAGCCTGTGGTTTACATCAGCCTTTCAAGGACAGGGCAGAGTGTGATCTTCAAGCTCACCCTCAGCGTTGACCGGTATTTCGGCACGAGGTTCATGAACGAATTGAGGCTTGCCTTCACAGACTCAATCTCAGACTCGAGGAAATGTTGGGGTAGAAGGTTAGATGAGGTAAGGTCCTTGACAAGGCGTTCCATATGTGATGATGAGATGTCAAGGTCGTTCAGAAGGATCTGCGTGGAAGGAGGTCAGAAGCTATTGGCCAAGGGGTGTTGGGACAAGACTGACTATGAACGATTGCCTATTTTCGCGTTCGGCTTTCTCTGCACGGGCACCGGGGGCTGCAGCCCCTCTGTAGACGTTATCTAGCTTGTGTTTGATGACACGGGCGTAGTCCTTGTCCATGACGTCGCGCAAGCGTTCTGAAGTCCGTTCTATAGTCGCTACGGATGCAGTGGTCAACATACGGGAGAGCACGGTCTTGAGGATGTAGAACGCATCGTCGGGCGTAGTGGTCGATACTGGAAGTTGGGACAAGTCGTACGTCGACAGTCGATGGGCCTATCGCGTGAATTTATTCAGTAACATACTGGAGGAACGAAAAGGGATGGCATCACCTTGTCAATGACAGTACGAGCGTACCATACTTCCATGGGGGTGTAATAAGTCGACAACATCTCCTCAATGACCTCTTGCGACCGAGAATGCTCCAGGACGTGAATACTGTTCAGTGGATCTGCGTCCTTTATAGACTCATTCGACGGATGCGGTGTGTTTTGTGATTGCAGAGGTTGTCCAGGGCCATCCAAATCATCCTCTTCCAAGTCAGACTCCTCCTGAGGACTAGTGATCAATGACGATGTTACGCTCTAACTCGAGTGAGGAAGGTAACCTTGAGTCGATCATGCATGAACTTACGGAACAAACCCCAGCGACCACTCATACCAGTTGCTTCAACCAGCACCTTGTCTACCTCGCGAGGATCCACGAGGTCGTCGTCCTCGCTCACTGTGGATGCATGCTTTTGCGCACCAGCGGATAGTGGTGTCGAGGAGATATCGGATAACTAAATGCTGCAATCAGTGTGCGGCCCCTATGAGGGGTTGAGGGTCCAAACCTTTCTCTTCATTGACCGCTCCTCTTCCCATCCCTCTAGCAAATCCTTCACAACGCGGTCGGCTTCTTGTAGCAAGCGTTCCAAGACGAGGCCCATCTTCGCCGGACCGTAGTACTTCTCCACCACAGGCTGGTGCTGGTCCACAATGAGTGCAATACTCTCGAACAGCGCGGTCAGGGCAGTTATGTAATATAGAGGGGAAGATGCTAGTAGACATAATTGTTCAGCCCAGCACGATGAAGTTGAAGAACGGGACGCGATACGTACTCTTGGCTGAAGCTGGCGCACGGACTTTGACCAGTTCGACCACGAAGGACGCGTACGCATGCAGTCCCTCGGCTTCCCATCCTATCGCAGGGAACAGCTTGAAGAAGCGGCTTGTCGCCGTCGCATCTCGCGCTCTCGACGCCTTCTCGAACTCGCGGCGGAAGACAGCAAGCAGCTGCTCACGGGCAGCTTCGAGCGTCTGCACGGGAGGCAGGTGGCTCTCTGCAGTGGGCTAGACAGTCATGAAAGGAAGCCCTGCATACGGGATATGAGATGAATGGCGTACCACGGCGGTCTCGGCGAACGGCCCAGATATAACGTCCAGAGGGAGGGCCATCGCCCGCGCACAATGGCGGGTGGCAGACTCCCAGTCCTGCTGTTCCATTGAACTGTAGAGTGCAGCGAGGGACGACTGACGAGACAGCGCGCATCAACGACGCGAGTGGGTAACTACAAATACGCAGCCCAAGAACGTACTTTGAGCTCTATGATTTGGCTGACACGCTCTGAAGCCTCTCTGACCCTTTTCATCTCCTCGTCCAGGGACTGGACACGTCCGCCGACATCCTGGGCCGTACGCGCGGTGTACGAGACAGTCTGATCGAGAAGCCGTGTTTCCTGAGTCAGTGCATCTAATTGAGGGCTGAGAGACTGCAGACTGTTCAGCGAGGCTTCTATTGGCTCATAAGCAGACAGAAGGTCGGTGAGGGAGGCAGAGAGGTCGGATTCGTGAGACTGCAGGATGGAGAGAGCCCCGAGGATGTCAGGAAGGGAGGCTAGCCGGCGTGGGTTGGAGATGGTCGTCGTCCCAGAGGCATCTTTCATATCCGGCCGTCTTTCAGGATGAGAGCAAGTAGAACGGGCGTAACGCCGATGGCAAGTTGCGTCCACCAAGCTTAAGTTACCACTGACAACTGTAGGTCGTCGGTCCGGTGTCCCGGAGGCACGTACTTCACAGGGTCAGGTGGTTAAACATGTTTCCTGACCGCGGTGCCACTGCCAAGTGCCACTATTACTGCTACACCCACAGGGTCCGATTCTGAAGTGATACTTGTTCACAGGGTCAGCAGATTAAATTACTCTCAGCTCGTACGCCTACATCACGGAAAGTGCTACTACAAAAACCTACAACTCATCAATAGGCAACAACGGATACAGATCTCAACTTATATCACACAACCTCTCTCGAGTGCATGTCCATTTCCGAACCCAAAAGAAACGAGGGAGCCTGCGTCTGCACTTATCTCCGTGCAATGTGGGTGCTGGCCAGCTCGCGTTCCAGCTCAGCACTTGGGTCATCCATGATAGGGCTCCCGGGGCGCGCCTCGCCAGTTCCACCGTAGTGCGACGTCGCACCGTTGGCAGGTGCCTGGTCCGTCACAGGCGAGTTGAGAATCTCGTCGCGACTCGGCATGGGAAGGCTGCAAGCGAGAGTCGTCAGCAGGGAGCCCGATCAAGTGAACTGAGTGCTAACCTCTCTTGCCGGCGAATCTGGCCAGCTGCACGGGCCTGAGCACGTACTTCGGCGCGGAACGCGTGGACCTCCTCGACGATGAGACGCTTCATGCCCTCGACGGAGTCCTCCTCCTCGAAACCGAAGTCAAACGACTGGTCGAAACAATCAGCCATAGTCGTTGACACTGAGAGAAGACTCGATTACCGAAGCGCAAACTGGCTCGTCAGCGGGGTCGTGCCAGACCGCCAGGTAAGGGTGGTTCAGAGCTTGCTCGCATGTGATACGCTTTGCGGGGTCAAAGTGGAGGAGCTGACCGAGAAGATCGATGGCGAGCGGGTTGGCACGAGGGAAGAGAGTCTGGAATGGAACGCGCGGCTTGATGGGCAATGAACGGATATAATCTTGGGCCTGCATGGTCAATGCGCCCAGGTGAGCCTAATGATCACCCCAGCAGAGGAAAGAGACCAACACGAGGAGAACCGACGCGGCGGAGAGTATCTTCCGAAGGCGTGCCCAGATAGTGCAAAATCTGGTTCAGTTGATCGACGTAGCTTCACTAGAAGTGAGTAGATATATAGTGTGATACGCGGGAACGGACGTACTCTCGGCCCTTGAAGATCGGCTTTCCCGCGAGCAATTCAGCGAGAATGCACCCAACGGACCAAACATCGATGGCGGGACCCTGAATGGACCGTGAGCTGAGTCGCAAGGAACGAATGCGACAGTGACGCACGTAGTTGGCGAAGCTCAACATGATCTCCGGGGCACGGTACCAGCGAGTCGCGACGTATTCGGTCATGAATCCTTGGTTGGCGGCACCGCGAGCGTTGTTGTTGCCCCCACCAGGGCTGTAGCCACGAGCAAGACCGAAGTCGCAGATCTTGAGCTCACAGTCGGCGTTGACGAGGAGGTTGCCGGGCTTGAGATCACGATGGAGAACATTGGCGGAGTGAATGTATTTGAGGCCACATAAGGTCTGGTAGATGAAAGATTGGAAGTGCGCGTCGGACAGGGGCTGTTGAGAGCGGATAATCGCGTGGAGGTCTGCCTCCATGATCTCTTCCTGTTGGGCAATTTAACAGCTTTGTCGCGGTCCCTTGATTGTGGACATACATAGAGATAGACTTCGTCGAAGTTGCCGTCGGGATGGAAGACGATGTCCATATCGTAAAGGCACGTAATCTGAGCGGCTTAAGATCAGAGAACGCGCGCTGACTGATGGGAGATGCGAACGTTTTTGTGACCACGGAAGTGGTGGAGAAGCCTGGGGTATGTGTCAACTCGAGATTCCTAAAGAGAGGGGGATACATACTTGATCTCGCGGAGACATCGCTTGGTGAGGATGCGCTACAAGGAGATGGGATAAGGGTGAGGGATGGTATGGGAGGGAAAAAGGGACCTTTGTGTTGATGTTGGTGATTTTCTTAATAGCGCAACCCTCGCCGGAGCGGCGATGTTTGGCGGCGACTACACACCCATACGCGCCCTGGCCGAGCTCCTTGACGAACTGGTACTCGGAGTCGACGATGAAGGTCGAGTTGAGGGCGGTGAAGGAGTGCCTCTGCATGGTGAGTGATGGCAGAGGAGGAGGAGGGATAGGAGGGGGTTGCACTCGGTCTTGAGTGCGGTTTCGAGGCTAAGTACCCTGCCCGATCGATGCGATGAGCACTGCCGACTCGGCTATGGCTTACCTCCAAATTCGGAAGCCCGGATCTCCTTCCGGGCGCTCCGGCCACGATTTGCTCAACGTGCAATCAACCATTCTACAGTGTTGTCCTCATCCTCGTCCTCGCCCTCGTCCTTGTACTCGAGACAGTCTGAGTGGACGTCTACTAGCCGCTAGCTCTGCCCGCTCAGCTGGTCTCTTGGTCTCGACCTTAGCTGTGGGCTCCATCTTGGGTTACGTGTCTTCTTGTACTTGTACCAAGTCGCTCCGCTACGTCTTGCTCGCCCATGGACTCCAACGACCTTTTCTCCTTCCTGGACTCTGCTCCCCCGGAGGACTACCCACAAGATGCCGACGGAGACATAGTTCTTGCACCAGATGTCAAGGGCACAAATGGAACTGCCGTCAAGAGGCGCAAAGCCTCTCCTCCGCCCGTGTCTACATTCTCTGAGCCTGGTCCTTCAGAACCAAAAAAGGCGCGACTCGCTTCTCCAAAACCCATCGTTGTAGATGAAGTTGAGATAGAGGCCAAACGGGAGGTTCTCGCCAGTGCTGGTTTGACTGGGGCGGTAGAAGCTGGTTCACGGCTCGAACTGCGGCATCAGGCAAGTCCCATTCTCCCTTGCATGCCATGCATTTCTGACCATGAGCTTTAGGTCCGCCACCAAGTTGCTGTACCTCCGGGATATCCGTACATACCCATTGGAGACCATGTCCCTCCAGAGAAGCCTGCACGTGAATACAAGTTCACTTTGGATCCCTTCCAGCAAGTGTCCATCCATGCCATACAACGTAACGAGAGCGTCCTTGTCTCCGCACATACCAGTGCCGGAAAGACAGTCGTCGCAGAGTATGCTATCGCCCAGTGTCTTGCGCTAAGACAACGTGTGATTTACACCAGTCCTATCAAAGTCAGTATCATCATCTTCCACCTCGGTATTCTCGATACTCATATCTCGCTTTACAGGCTCTAAGCAACCAAAAATATCGCGAAATGCTGGCAGAGTTTGGCGATGTAGGCCTTATGACTGGCGACGTTACTATCAACCCGAGCGCGACGTGCCTTGTCATGACCACTGAGGTCCGTCTTCCTTTAATCCCCGTACACATGTCTTTTAACCGTCAGGCTTTAGATTCTGCGTTCGATGCTCTACAGAGGTTCAGAGATCATGCGCGAGGTCGCGTGGGTCATCTTCGACGAGATTCACTATATGCGCGACAAAGAGCGTGGTGTCGTATGGGAGGAGACGATCATCCTTCTCCCTCACTCTGTCCGTTACGTCTTCCTTTCAGCGACCATCCCCAACGCTATGCAGTTTGCCGAATGGATATGCAAGTCTCACGACCAGCCATGTCACGTTGTGTACACGGACTTCCGTCCAACTCCTCTACAGCACTACCTCTTCCCAGCCGGGGGAGAGGGGATCTACCTCGTCGTCAACGAGAAGGGCGAGTTCCGCGAAGACAACTTCACCAAAGCTATGGGAATGTTGCAAGACAAAATGGGTGACGACCCCGCTGATTCCAAGGCCGGGAAGGGCAAAAAGGGAAAGATTAAGAAGGGCGGCGGTGACAAGAAAGGTTGGCTTGCTGAATGAGATCATACCAGGCCGGTATTGACATCTGGCAGGCCCGTCGGACGTCCAGAAGATTGTCAGGATGATCATGACGAAGAATTATAACCCCGTTATCGTCTTCGCATTCAGCAAGCGAGAGTGTGAAGCGCTCGCGTTGACATTGTCCAAGTACGAATTCAACACCACCGAGGAGCAGGACATGATTTCGAACATTTTCACCAACGCGATGGACAACTTAGCACCAGACGATCGCCAGCTTCCGCAGATATCCAACCTTCTACCTCTCCTCAAGCGCGGGATTGGTATCCATCATGGCGGTCTTCTCCCTATCCTCAAGGAAGTCATTGAGATTCTCTTCCAGGAGGGACTCATCAAGGTCCTCTTCGCGACGGAGACGTTCTCAATTGGATTGAACATGCCCGCGAAGACCGTCGTCTTCGTTGCTGCGCGCAAGTTCGACGGTCGCGATTTCCGCAACTTGTCCTCTGGAGAGTACATCCAGATGTCCGGTCGCGCCGGTCGTCGTGGATTGGACGATCGGGGAGTCGTCATCATGATGTGCGACGAGAAGTTGGAGCCCACGTCGGCGAAGGAGATGATCAAGGGAGAGGCCGACAGGCTCGATTCCGCCTTCCACCTGGGGTACAACATGATCCTCAACCTGATGAAGGTCGAAGGTATCAGTCCGGAGTTCATGCTCGAGCGGTGTTTCTACCAATTCCAGAACAACGCCGAGGTGCCTATGATTGAGGATAGTGAGTACGATCCGTCTCCTATTGTCCTAATCTCATCCAACGTGCGAGTAGAGCTACAGAAAGAAGAGGCCATGAAGGGTGCTATAACCGTCCCGGACGAGGAGCTCGTAGCGAGCTACTACGAATACCGCCAACAGCTAGATCAGATGGCAGCGGATTTCCGCGAAGTTGTCACACATCCCAACTACAGCCTGCCCTTCCTGCAAGCTGGACGGCTTGTCAAAATCAAGTACGAGAAACTCGACTTTGGCTGGGGTGTGATCATCGACTACCAGAAGCGATTACCGCCGAAGGTTGGTGCATTTATACTGAATAGTCAAGCAGGGGTAATCGCTGACATCTCGTAGAATCGCCCGGGTCCGAAGGTCGAAGATATCCCAGCGCACGAACAATACATCGTTGACGTACTGCTATATTGCTCTAAAGGTTCGACTGTACCAAAAGACCGCAATGTGTCTACGCCCACCCCCGGTGGTATCCAACCATGTCTCTCTGGACGAGGCGGTGAGCCTCTCGTTGTCCCAGTCCTGTTGTCGACGGTGGATTCGTTCAGTCGCATTCGCCTTTTCATGCCGAAGGACCTGCGCTCTTTGGATCAGCGCAACAACACGTGGAAGAGCGTTCTCGAAGTGCAGAGTCGCTTCCCCGACGGAGTCCCGTTGCTCGATCCTGTCGCGGACATGAAGATCACCGACGACAAGTTCACAGAACTGGTCAAGGTAAGTCGAATGAATGGGTAGCTTCCGTCGCTCCCCTCCTGATCGCGAGTTGTAGAAAATCGACACCTTGGAGCGAAAAATGTTCTCAAGCCCATTGCATAAGGATCCACGGCTCCCGGAACTCTACACACTATACGCGAAGAAGCAAGAGCACCAGACGCAGATCCGGGACCTTAAGAAGCGGATCCAAGCCACCCACGATGTTCTCCAGATGGAGGAGCTCAAATGCCGGAAGCGCGTTCTCCGACGACTCGGATTCACGACCGAGTCGGATATCGTCGACATGAAAGGTCGTGTCGCATGCGAGATCAGCACTGGTGACGAGCTGCTCCTTACGGAGTTGATCTTCAACGGGGTCTTCAACTCATTGTCTCCGGAGCAATGTGCGGGCCTTCTCAGCTGCTTCGTGTTCACCGAGAAGGTACCGGTCATTTGCCCGTTAGTAGTGCACCTCGATATTAATCAACGCCTTCTCTAGAGCGAACAAGTAACAAAGCTCAAAGAAGAGCTCGCAGCCCCCCTTCGTGTTATGCAGGAGATCGCGCGACGCATCGCCAAGGTGTCCAAGGAGTCGAAGCTAGCTATCAATGAGGACGACTACGTGAAGTCGTTCAAGGTTGAGCTCATGGACGCCGTCGTCCAGTGGTGCAGAGGTGCATCGTTCGCAGAGATCTGCAAGGCTTGTCGTCTGTTTTCCACTCTGCTTGAAAAATGTTCTGATACGCTTTCTATTCTCCTCCAGCTCACAGACCAGTTCGAGGGCAGTCTGATCCGCGTGTTCCGCCGCCTGCAAGAGCTCATACGGCAGATGGCGCAGGCCGCGAAAGTGATAGGCAACAGCGAACTGCAGGAGAAGTTCGAGAAGGCTTCCGAGATGCTGGAGCGACCGAACTCTGTCATCTTCTGCTCGTCTTTGTACCTATAGCGCTATACACATATGCATCTGTACCAGCACCACATCGAGGTCGGGCTTTTATCTGGTTTCCAAACAACGTGTGGGTTTGGGACGGCGAAACCGACCTAGTGCGCTATGACAATCACGAAAGTTTGCCTAAAAGGTTAATCAAGGGAAGCATGAAATCAAAACTGGGGTAGGGTGCTACTAACTGAGGCGCAATGAAATTTGACGCATCGCAGTGCACGATCTGCTGTTGAAGGTCGCATTCAATGAGGACCGAAGCAGAGAGGGCAGAAGGAGGTGAGAATCCGTTGCATGTCGACGCCATGTATTTGCCGAGCGAGCACTCCAGCTCTAAAATGCAAGCAGACGACTTCCGAGAACGGGTGTAAAGATTAGTGAAATCGATACATGTAACGCGCAACGACACTACCAGGGACGCCTTCATGTGTGGAGGGGGACAATCCTTCTCCCTCTGTCCCGCTCGATCTCCATGGCCGACCGCATTTCTCTGCCCTTCTCCATCGTCCGCCCCTCACCACCAATGCCGTTGCCCATGAGCGTCGGCATATGTCCGGGAAGGAGCATACGCACGACCGCCTTCATGACCTGGTACGGGTTCCTGCTCCCCCACACCTTCGCGCTCGCGTCCTTGATGCCCGCGACCTTGAAGACCTCGTGGATGATAGGGTTGCACGCAAGCCCGAAGCCAACCGGACGCGGTCGCAGGATGATGCGGGTCGCCCCGAACTTGTTCTCCATCTCCGTCCAGACGGTGCGGTCCTCGTACCGCTCGACGTAGTCCATGTTCCGGACAGCCTGCGGGAACGCCTTGGCCAGCGCTGACGGGAAGTCGGGGCCCTTGCCCTCGCCCAACCCAAGAAGGCCCTTCCCGTTGCCTACGACGATGAGCACGGAGTAGCGCTCGATCTTGCCCTTGCCCGTTTGCTGCTTGACGTACCGGACGACCTGGGCGCGGTAGAGCTTCTGGAGCTCGGTGGGAGGGAGGTGAAGGAACTTAATGGGCTTCATCGCGTCTGTCGAGCTCTCAATCTCATCCACCACCAACGCATCGTTGTCCCTCTCCCCCATCTCGATCTCTCGCGCGACACGGAACATGGAAGGGTTGTTGCGGACGACGACAGTGTTGGAGTAGGGCGTGTGTCGATTGGGAGGGAACGTTTGTCTCTCGTGGAGGTCGAGCAACGCATCTGGGGTCAAAAGGTTGGGGAAGTGCTCGCTCTGGGCGACCGCATGTTCAAACTGCTGCTGCTCTGCTAGTTTATTGTTGGGCAGCCGTGAGGGTGTGGAGTAGCGGCGGCAGGAAGAGGAAGAGACTGCGGGTGGGCATGGCCGCTTGGAAGAGGCTGAGAAGAGGAACCTCGCGGCTTTTGAGCTCATCGTCGAGCACAGCGAGGACGGCGAGGAAGGTAGTGGCGGTTGCAGTGTACTGAACGCCTTGCTGTCCCAGACCAAGCGAGCTAGCGCCTGTCCAGAATATTGTGGCGCCCATCCCGAAGACGGCGCTCCCGGGCCGCGCGTCCTTAAACCACAACCACGACCACGACCATCTGCGATGTCTCACGACGAGGACTCGGTTGCTGCTCAACTCGCGGGCATAGATCTTGGAAATCTATACGGATCGATAGACAAAGAAAAGTGAGCATGCGCATGTGCGTGCTGCCTCTGACGACGAACATGACGAATTAAGGGTGCATGGCTTGAATCTGACTGTTCCAGAGGACGCCCAGGCCCTCATCAAGCCCTGGGACGAACGCGACGACACCTCGAGATTTGCTGAATCCGGCGTCGATGATCAAGTACGTGCACCTGAATATAGAGTCGAACGTCACATCTCACGTACACGAATGTTTCTGCAGATCATTATACATGTGCCGTTCACGCAGAACGTCCGTCTGCGTTCCGTTCTGCTCAAGTTAGGTAGGCTAGATGGTGCAGATCAGATTTGAACGTTGAACCTCCTCATTGAACGGTTTCATCACAGGCAGGGGCGAGCTTACACCTAGACGAATGCGGATATACGCCAATCGCACGAACATCGTCGACTTCTCCGAGGCAGAAGATATTACCCCTCAACTGAACATCAGCCTGCTCGAAGGCGAGACAGGCGTCACCGAATATCCCTTGCGGGCGGCATCTTTTGCAAACGTACACTCGCTCTCTCTGTTCTTTGTATGTGTCGCGGACTTCTCTAGGCAGGTCCTCGTTAACTAACGGAATATAGAGCGAATCAATCGGCGGCGACTCCTCGCGCTTGTACTTCATTGGTTTCAGAGGTGATAGCAGATCGCAGCGCAAGGAGGGCACGCAGATGTTGGAGGTCCCCGCAGAGGTCGCTCCCGGAGCCAAGTTAGTAGACCGTCTACAAGAGAAGACTGGTGGTCAACAGACCACCGCAAGGTAGTGTTGAACACGGTGTCCTGCTAGCCTTTTCAGTTTGTAACATTGTATTGCTGTATTATCTCCTGTCCGAACATCTAAGCCCCTGAAGCTTAGACTATCGCGCTAACATAATCAAGGGCATGTCTAACTGTCTCTCATCAAAATCATCAGGCATGTACAGCACAAAGGTTCTACGTTCAACGTTCAGCCACGAGATCGTCTTGTAGCACGACGTTGCACTTCGCGACATCGTTTGCTAGAATTATGGATGGCCTGCATCCACAACTGACGGTCGCGGGCTGAAGTGGCCCGCAAGGCAACAACATCGCCACCGCGAGGATACGCCATCGCGAGGTGAAAACTGAGTTCGTCTGCGAGCACTATGTGAACTTATACTTGAACGGTGCAAGTACGACTTACCTTTTCCTCCAGGCGGCTCACGGACCTCAACTTCGGCCAGCGACAAGGGCTACTCGATGGTGAATCAGTGAGAACAAACAAAACACGTCGATGGAGCCTCACCATGCGATAGAGGGACTTCGTGGTCTCCTCTGTGAGCACGAGGATATCGTTGCAAAGGAAGGCACGCAATTTACGCCCGCTCTTTGCCTTCAAGAGAATCCCTTCCTTGACGAGCTTCCTGGGTCCCATATATCGCGTCGGCGCAGTGAGATCCAGCCGCCTGAATGTGAAATTGTATCAGTGAGCGCTCACGAGACAATGGAATACACCTCGCCACGTACCCTTGCCCTACCCACAAATCTTTCGAGATATCTTTCAACCGCTCGCTGCCTTCTTGTTCTCGTATTGTCTCATTGATGTGTCCCAGAACCATCTCCGCCATCTGCTGTGATTGTTCAATGTCGCTCTTGTCTTCTCCAGGGTCGGTATAATGTATGATCTTATCGAAATAAATGAGAAGAACGGCGAAAGGGCACGTGTGCTCTAACAAACCTGTTTGAACAGCAGTGGGTAGCGAGTGATTCGTTGCACTGCCGTGGACATTAGCGGGGTGGCGTGCTAATCACAGACGCATAACCTTACTCGGCACAAGGAGATAACTAGAAAGATCAAGATTCCTAGCCGCGGGATCGTCTCGCAGACGCTGATGGACAGTAAGCATTTGCGAGACGGTTAAGGTTAAGACAACGACGACATACCTGCAGGCAAACCGAAAGTTCCGGATTGGAGAGCCGCAATGACTGGAGGACCTTGATCGCAGTGGCCTGATTGACGCAATAATCCTGTCGCAGAAGAAAAAAAGTTAACCACTATCGAATCGACCCAACAGTTGAGACAAACCATGTAGACGCCCATATTCTGCATGTTTGTCTTCAAGATATCCCCGATCTTGTCTACGTAAAGGCGACACTCCTTTTGCCTCTCTTCCAGAGAACTGAGGAATGTCTAGAAGGATGCAAAAATGGTCAGTCCGCACACTCCGCATACAAAGTTATTCGACGCACGGTGTTCATCAGGAGGATATCCTCGACATTGGCGAAGACGACCGTTCGTGCCTTCTCATCCAAGAGCGAGAAGACATTGGCGTAGAAGTGCTGTAGAATGGGCCTGCCCGTCA
This sequence comes from Daedaleopsis sinensis, assembly GCA_033807695.1. Taxonomy (NCBI): domain Eukaryota; kingdom Fungi; phylum Basidiomycota; class Agaricomycetes; order Polyporales; family Polyporaceae; genus Daedaleopsis; species Daedaleopsis sinensis. The sequence continues at coordinate 1,783,661 of CM066301.1, forward strand.
GTGCTTCCATCTCATAGACATAATATTGCACGCGCCTCCACAATAAGTTGCAAATCTCGGACATAAGCTGCCTCCGTGGCGATCAACTCGAAGATGGCCTGAAAGGAAGCTATTAATCAAAATACACCGTCAATCAAATCCAGGACACAAACCTCTTGACGACGACGCTCTTCAGACGGGATCTCCTTCAGTGCAGACTTGTCGACTAAGCTTGCCCAAGACTATGTAGATTATAACAGTCAGTCTTCCACTCAGGTAAGCACAGTCCGCGGTTGTTGCACTTACCGAACCGAACGCCGCGTCCGTTTCATGCGAAGGCGACGGCTCCCTCTGCAGAATGGGCGCAGATATAACGGGTCGCACGAATGCTGGCTCGTCGTTCGCAGGCGTCCGGCTCCGCCCGAAGAAGTTCAGGAACGAATGCGACCGCGACTCTCCAGACTCCGCAATTGACGGCGTCGTGGTCATGAACGACGACGCAGTTGGGCTTGTACTCGCCGAAAGGCTGCTATCGACCGACGCTATTGATAACCGATTCATCGAGAGATGGGACTGCCTGTATGCCTCATATCGTTCGTATGCATCGTCCAATCTGAAGGAGCTGTTCGGAGATTCAGAATCGGGAATGGGTGGGAGCTCTTTACGAGGTGTGAGTAATTTGGGAGAGCGCTCGGGCACTGCTGGTGCAGGTCGTCTCCGGCGACTCCGGGTCCGCGCTGGTCGAGGTGGTGGTTGAGCTTCTTGTTTGATGATGAGGCCGGCAGCCTCGAGCACTCTCTGACGTTCCGCCGCTCGGGCTTCCCGCTCTTGTTGCCAGGACTCCTCATCTTGTTCCTCTTCGTGATTAGTATCATCTGAATCAGATTCACTGGCAGTCACATAATCTGACTCCGACTCGTCCTCCTCCTCGGACTCGGACGGGTCGACGTGAGAAAGATGCTGTAGGGGCGGGAGTCGGCTTGACGGTGCGGCTACAGCTGGCACCGGGGGACTTATGGAACTCGTCGTAGCCGCGGACTTGGGAATACCCGCTGAGGGAAGAGCACGGGCCGTCTCATCTATCATTGAACGTAGCGATGAGTCGAGTTGTGTTATAGTCCGAAATTGATTCAATCGAGAGATACATGCAAAGAAAAAATGAGATACTTCAGCCTGCCGACGACGTGAACAAAGGGCCGGGGGAGAGAGCAGAATAAACGACTAACCATCTGCGAGCGCAAGATAGGCGGCGGGTACAATGAACACAACTCCGCCTTGGTCTGCTTTCCACCAATCTGCGTCTGATCTATCGACAATCGTCAACCGGTCTCCTTCCGAGAACGGCAATTCATCCGCATTGCTTCCGTTGTAATCGTAAAGCGCATGCGCAGTCACTGAGAAGGCGTGAGCGAAAGTCGGTGTGTTGACACGTAGACATACCGGGAGTGATTTGCTCAACATATGTCTTAGGGAAGAATCCGGTCTTGCCATCCCGAACAATGGTCCCGTACCACCAATCACTACCGGACTTGGACGGGTGTGCTGTGAGGATGATATTCTCGGCGAAAGCTACCCACCAGTCAGCGGCTTCTCATATATACATAAGAATAACTCACTCAATTCTTCGGAGCGCTGAGCCTCGTATGCGAACAAAGATCGAACGCGATACTCTGTAAATGCCATCAGCAAAAGCACCTACAGCTGAACAACGATGTGCTTACCGGTAGCCATGTCTACATCAGCCAGAGCGTTGTCATCCGAATCCTGCACCTGGATCTGGGGTACAAAAGACGTGGACACGTCCTCCGGTTCTTCCTCTACTGTAGGCGGCAGAGATTCCGACAAAGCACGTTGCATTGTCGAACCCTCAGAAGCGAGTCCCGCATACCAGTCGACAGACTCACGATTGCTCCTCGAGTTCTCTGCGGGCGGCAGCGTGCCCGTAGGTTCGCTCTCGGCGAATGGCGCAGGAGCGGGAGGAGACGGGGCACGTGGGGCAGCGTTGATGTGCTCAGGCGGAGCCGCGTCCCCTACTACTTTCCCAGAGATAGGCGCAGCACTACGATCATTTGTCTGCGCCCTCCTCAGCTTCTTGCCAGCCTGGATAGCGTCCAGAAGTGCGTTGCGATCCCCGCTTGGAGCTGGAGCGGCGAAAACGGCAGCGGGTGGAAGAGGAGCGGCAGGCGCCACGGGAGGCGGCGGCGGGGGCGGAACCCCACCCGGAACAGAGGTAGTGATATTGTTCGCCATGGGAGGTGCAGAGGGAGGGGGCGGAGGAGGGGGCGGAGGGGCAGGGCTTGAAGGCTCGGCTTTCGAAGTGGGACCGGAGGCGGCCGCGGATTGGGGTCTGGAGGGGGGCAAAATGTTACCAAACAGCTGCTGGGCCAACTTGTTGCGGGTATCCCTCGAGGAATCGAGTTCGTCCTCACTACTATCATCCTCGTCCTTCTCCTTGATGTTGTCCCAGTCGTCGTCGTCGTCTACTGGCGCTGTGTTGTAAGACGCCTTGACTGCCGGAGGTGCAGGACTACCTGATGAAGGGGGAGGGAACGAGAGCGCCGGCGCAGGGGGTGTTGCAACAGCTTGACTCTTGAAGAATGGGTTATGACTTCCCGTGCCGGTGGATGCTGGCGGCGAGGCTGCACCGCCTGGTGTATGGCTCATCAACCGACTGAACGGATTAGTAGACTTGTCTGAAGACGGCGTAGCTGCAGTAGAGCTTGCCACGGGCGGAGCCGAAGGGGGTGGTGGCGGCGGGGGCGGGGGCGGGGGCGGAGTTGCTTCAGCAGCAGGGGAAGCTTGAGGCTCTGATGCAGGTGGTGCAGCCGGCGGCGGGGGTGCGACAGGAGGAGTTGACACGGGTGGGGTCGATCTCTGTTGAGATTGCTCCGCGAGCATGCGGCGGCGGGCCTCATACGTCTGCTCAGCCAGGCGTGCTTCTTCCTCTTCTTGCTCAAGCTGCTTGAGACGAGCGAGACGTTCCTCTCGTTGCTTACGCAAAGCCTCTTCTCGCGCACGGATAGCCTCCTCCTCAGGATCCACTGCGGGCGCAGGAGGCGCTTGAGGCGGGGCCGGTGGTTGCGGGACACTGGCTGGCGTGTTGGCAAAGGATGGCGCACGGGGAGGGGGCGGACGTGGCGCGCCTCCTCGCCTAGGCGGAGGCGGCGCAGGCTTAGCCTTCGACGGCGCCGGCGGCGGGGTAGGCTTAGGAACCTGCGGGGGTACAGAAACGGCAGGCGGGGCAGGGGCAGATCCACCAATGGGAGAAGTCGGGGACTTGCCCTCTTTGATAGCCTTCTCGCCCTCGAGACGTTCTCGGCGCGATCTCTCCCGGTTCTCCGCCTCTAGCTCCGCTTGCCTCGCCTTTTCTTCTGCCTCTTTCTTTTCCTGAGCAAGCCGATCTTCAACACTTGTGTCGATCTTCGGCGAAGGAGAGGCAGGAGACGGTGTGACTCCCAAAGCAGCCATACGCTCCCGGATGCGCTGCGCGGCAAGTTCCTTCCGTTCTTCAGCAGTCAAAGCCTTTTTCGGAGCCGATGAAGGCGCAGGAGGAGGAGGACGAGCTGTCGTCGAAGGGGCGGGAGGCGGCGGTGGAGGGGGATCACGTGCAGTGGGAGGACTGCGAGGACGGTCATAGTCCCGGTCACGGTTGCGCGAGTACGGCCTTTCGCGGTCAAACTCGCGGTCACGGTCGTGCTCTCGCTCGCGGTAACTGTCGCGGTCGTCCCTACCTCGGTCGTCGCGGTCGTACGCACTGCGAGGTCGATCATAGTCACGGTCATAACGGGGAGACGAGTAGCGATCGTCCCGGTCATCATAACGCCCGAAGCGGTCGTTGCGGCGGTCTCGTTCGCGCGCCCACTCCCGTTTCTCCCGTTCTCTGCGGGCCTCGCGATCCTCGATTCTGCGTTCTAGATCGGGCAACTTGTTGTGCCTCAGATCAAGCAGCTCACGTTCGAGCCTTCGCCGCTCCTCGTCCTTTCTAAAGTCTCGTGGACCACGAGATACTTCGGCCAGATCGTCCTGTACGGCCTTGATGTGACGTCTGAGATCTTGCATTTCGCGCGCAAGTGAGTCGTCCTCGGCCGTGCGTGATGCGTCTTCTTCGGCAACGCGGTCCAGCATCTTTGCAGTGTTGTCTAACTGGCGCTTCATGTCCTCGAGGTCCGCAGCCGGGCTCGCGCTTTCGCTCGTAGTGCGAATGGCGGAACGATCGACGTGCCTCGAGCGCGGCTGATAGAACCCGCCAGCAGGGGCCTCGTCATTGAACTTGTAGACAGTCGCATCCTTTCGACCGCCGGCACCGGCCGAATTGCTGTACAACGACCGCTCGCGCTGGTAAGAGATTGGTCCTGCGTCCGGTCCTGCAGGCGAGCGAGCACGAGTGTCGTGCTTCAGAATGTCCTTCAAGACGTCAACAGATGACTCAAGATCGCGGTGAGAAGGGGGCACGAGCTCTTGTGGGAGAACGTCGGGGATCTCGTTGCCGTTCAGCTCTGCAGGACACTTAGATATGTGGCACATATTGACGAAACCTGTACGTACTGCGGTATATGAGGCCCATGGCGACGTGAAACTCAGCCAGATTGAGTTTTCCCCGATTGTCAACGTCTGCCAGAGCCCTGCACTCCAGGTCAATAACAGTGGACGGTCAAAGGGTGCGACAGACTCACCAAATCTTAGCAAGGTCATTTCTGTCCAACCCACTCTGTCCGAACACCTCCAATGCCGTGTCACCGCTAATGAAGCCAGTCCCAGATAGATCCCAGGCACGGAAGATTTGATCGTAGTTCTTCTTCTCCGCCTTCGACAGAGCCCAGGGTACTCTGGGGGCGGCACTGCCGCGCTGCGCCTGATTGTGCTGCTGGAAGGACTGTTGGAGGTTGAAGCCGTTTTGCTGCTGCTGGAATTGAGGCAAGCCTGCCGCGTTATAGGGAGCGGAAGTGTTCGCAGGTAGGAATGTATTGGTCATCATCTGTAGCCTCGGATCGACAAAGCCAGTCATTTGTGGGACGAGGGGACGGAGACCGCCGCCGCCAGGGAATCCCGTCTGCTGTGCGCTGAGAGGAGAGAGGCCAGGCGAGCTGCCCATAAGACGATTGACTGGCTGCTGGGCACCCAGAAAACCGCTATTTTGCTGCTGCTGGAACTGAGATGGGATGGGTGGTACTGGAGGCGGCGGGGCACGTTGCTGGAAGCCTGATCCTGGATATCCTGTAGCCTGGGGCTGGAGCTGCTGAGCAGGATAGCCTGTCTGTTGCGGCTGCTGGAAGCCTTGCATCTGAGGATACCCCGTCTGTTGGGGCTGCATGCCTTGCTGACCAGGATATCCCGTCTGTTGGGGCTGCATGCCTTGCTGGCCAGGGAATCCAGTCGGCTGAGGTTGCTGGAATCCGGGACGTTGGCCAGGAAAGCCCGTTGGCTGGGGAGCCATCTGGGCAAACTGCTGGGGATTATACCCCGTCTGCATGGGATACTGTCCCCACTGCGCCATGGATGAGGCTCGTCGTCGTGTGTGCTACAGTGGTGTTCGTGTCGTGCAGGTCGTGGTCGGGGGATAGCCTGAGTAAGCGCGCACCTAGGCGCCTGCAGCAGACTAATACATAATTGAGCGAGGTACCCTGTAGGTACCGGTTCTGATCTCGTTTGTAAGGACGCCCTCTATCAGCCCTCTATGCTTCACAATCGGTACTGTCTGTGATTGCTAGTAGGTGGTAGTACATGATGCTCGCAAAGACTTTCGACAAGGCTACAGGCTCAGCTGAGACGATTCAACAGCAGGCGAAACATATCACAACAGTTGGGTCAAACAAACGATACAGAACAGGCGACGGCAACTACAATACCTGTCTCATGCGTGAGCATCATGATAGCTAGTAAACGAGTGGGCGAGCACACGTACCGCGACGCAACGAGAACGTCTCATAACACCTCTGGCCACCCTCTGTAACCCATGATCATCGCTCGATCTGCGATTGTCACACTCTCGACCAACGGTAGGCCCGGCGAGAGAGACTTTCGCTGCCGCAATCTCCTCGGATTCGACGCAGATTCCCGCACCCCTGCCCACCACCCCACCCGGCGAACCCAAGCCAGGCAGGGCTCCGTTATGGAGCCGCCATATAAGTCAGATAGCCTCGTCGTCCGACATGAACTCGTCCTCGTCGTCATCGACGCTCTGCAGGTTGGTGAAATCGACCTTGTAGCGCAACAGACCGCCGATCCCACCAAAGCCCTTCACGAACTGCGCGCCCTCTTGCGAGCGATTGGTGACGAACTCGAGGTTAGCGCCAAACTCCTTGTACTTGTCGGCGAACCACTCGAGAAGAGACTGGGGCTCGCTGGCCTTCTCCATCTCGAGGCCGGTCGACTTGTCCATGAACTTCTCCCGGTCCTTCTCCTGCTCCTTGTTGACGTGAATGACGATCTCCTCTATAGCGGGACATCAGATTGGCCAACAACGCGCGTGAACCGATCCACGTACCGCTTGCTGCATTGCGAAGGACATAACGCGTAGTATCGAGGTTCTCCCAAACGATGAGCGTCTCCACAGCACCAAGCTCGAGTGCTTTCAAAGTGTCGTCGATACCGAAGCAATACTTTCCAGTGTCTTGGCTGATCTCGTCAAAGTATTTTTGAATCAGCTTCTTCTCCTGGACGAACTTGACATTGGAGAGGGCTTCTGCAGCAAGTTCGATCGCCTTGAATACAGTCAACATTTGGTGCGTTGCATTGCACGAGTAGATATCAGCGCACCTGGTTGAAACCGTTCTCACCACCGTAGCTGACATCGACTACCTTGATAATCTTCGCAACCAATCGTTGATCGAACATGTCACTCTGGCTCAACTCTGTTTTGAAGTCCGCGCTACCAGCGAGGACGAGTCCAGTAACGTTGACTTTGTCGTTGGTGATGAAGTGTTGGACGGCCAACTCGGCGACCTTTCGAACGTAGTTGTGACGCTTCTCGTCTCGGAGACGAGCGAAACGGAGAGCGGACTGGCCACCACGGCCATGCTTCTTCGGAAGGTCGACGGTGAACTTGTGGATGACCTCGCGAGTGTTTCCTGCGACTGTACCGAAGAGAGTGCCGTTACCGTCCATAACGATAAACCCGAATTTCGAGTCGGACTCTAGCAGCTCTTGGAGGGCTTCTGTGTGGAATTTATTGTCACACAAGTACAGGGACCTGAGTGATCGATCAGATGATGATGCAACAGATAATGTGCAGTGGGCCTACGTGTTGATGGGCTTGTGGGGTTCGAAGTCAAAAGAAACCTTCTTCTCCTTCCCTTCGTCGGTTAAAATCGTTCCGACAAATAGCACTAGACCGTTTGGGGGTACCCGATTGTAGAGTTTCAAACGTTGCTGAGTCGAGGTGATAGCGGCGAGAACCGAGAGACGGTTGACTCGCGACTTGATGTTCGATGCGGTACCATATTCCTGCGTCAACATGGCGGAGACACGGGAGATCTGGTCCTATGCTAACAGTTAGCAGATCGGACAGAGATTTCGTGACAAGTCATGTACCTTTGGGGGTATGATGAGCGAGATCATGGAAGTGCCAGCTCTACATTGTGCGATTGGCAAACATGGAGGGAAGAGGTAGCATTGGGACATACCCTCTTGCGGCGTCGAGGCTCTTGATGAGCTTCTTAACCTTCCACATTTGGATGTTCTGCTCTGCCGGATCTTGACTCATCTTGAGATATGGCGAATGCGCGTAGCAACCCCAGAGAAAAGGAGACGGAACGGGGGACGATGAGGGAAGGAGAGAAAAGCAAGCACTGACAGGCGGGGCAGGCCAGGTACACGCCTCAGCAAATTTCTGGCTATTCGTCGGTTACCATATCGAGACTTATAGACCAAAAATGCGTGATGTCATCGATCAGACGCTCGCCTACTCCCTCGTCCGAAACTGTCAATGACCAAACGCAAACTCGAGTCAACGACTGACTCCGACCAAGGCGAGTCGACGAAGAGGGCAAGGACAGATACTGTTACACTAGACGAGGGGCAGGAGGGGGACCAGCCGCTTCAGAAGAAACGGCAGGTGCAGCCTAGGGCCGAGCGAAACAACTTGAAGGCGACGCACAAAGTACGCAAGTTGGATCCTCCACGCCCCTTTCCGACAGTCCCTGCTTCTGTCTCCGCGACAGGACCGAGATCAGCCCACACTGAAGGCAAGAACTACATCTGTGTCACGCGTCGCACCGAGCTTGCCGCGTATCTCAGACGGTGCAAGGATGTCATACTCAAAGATGGGTACGTGCTTGTGTCTGTGTTTGGTATCCACGCTCATTGTCCTCTCGCGTTACCAGATACAAAACGCTTCATCTGAGCGCCTTGGGGGCCGCCATACCTCATTTGATGCAGCTCGCACTCTCTTTGCCGCCAATCCTTCCGTATGCGCAGGACGAAATACGGGTGGAAGTTCTGACGGGCACTGTGGAGGTGCAAGATGAGCTTTTACCAGTCGACGAAGACGAAGACATTGTCTATCGCTCTCGTGGCAAGTCCTCCGTGAGCGTCGTGATCAAAGTGGGCACTGGAGTCGACGAGGGTGCCACTGGGCGTACAGGGCGAGGAGGCGGGAAGCAGAATCGACTTGGACGCCCAGTGACTGGCCGCGGTGGGGAGTCAAGTGGCTCAAAGGGGACGGAGAAGGGCCCGAAAGGAGGACGGATGCCAGAGCAGATCGTTGTACGAGAGGACGAGATGGAGGAGATGTGAATGTTGGAACTGTGAGTTAGGTCAAACTATGAGTCTGTTATTGCTGCGCTATACATCTCAGTGTAGTGAGCCATTGAACGTTGCATGCTCGATGTAGTACTAGAAGGCAGTTAAGCTGTATATCATCCACTCGTCCATGTACGACGTTAGACTGGTCAGACTGTGCACTAACCGCAGCGTTATAAATAGGTTCACGGGCGCCTGAAGAGGCGCCTCACGTCACGTGGCCTATCTCTACGTGTCGGATGCGCGACTGGCTTGGCGTGTTTGGACTGCACACCTCTCTTTCACTCTACTACTGACCGGACTCTTACCTGCAGTGAGTATATTTCGCTCGCTTCATACCAAGCTGTACCTGGTCTCACTGATACACGACAAGGCATGCGCTTTCTCCGGAAATTGCTCCTGCCAGTCCTGGCATTCGCCACCCTTGCGTGGGCAAGGTCAAGCACTGGCGACTCCGTGCTTGTAGTTCTCGATCCGTCTCTCAAGAAGGACGACTTCTCTATCTTCTTTGGTGACCTCGAAAGTACGTGTCAATCATTCATTTCGTACTCATGGGTACTCATGACACCCGTGTAGAGAAGGGCTACAAACTAACCTTCCGATCTCCGAAGGATGCCTCCCCGGAAATCATAAAGGATGACGTTGCTCAGTTTGCGCATGTCATTATGTTTGCACCGGAGACTAAGAGTATGTCCTTCTCTCACGTTGAACCATCCATACTTGCATGCCGACAACTACACCCGCGTAGCGTTCGCTGGAGACATCACGCCCCAGTCCCTCGTCTCCCTGCTCTCCAAAAACACCAATGTCATCCTCGCGTTGTCCTCGAAGCAAACGCCCATTTCCTCCCTCGCATCCGAGTTCTCCCTCGTTCTCCCGCCCCCGGGAACACCGCTCATTTCCCATTTCCCCAAGCGTGATACCCCGGTGACGGTCATCCCGGTCGAGCCCCCACACGCCCACCACATCATATCATCGAACCTTCAACCTGTATGGTTCTCAGGGGTGCCCCAGTCTCTTGGCAATAACCCCATGCTCGTGCCTCTGCTCAAGGCGCCTCCGCATGCCTTCGCGTCAGACGCAGATGGTGACTCAGGAGCAGATGCACTCGTCGACGCGGCGGAAAAGAGTGGAGAGGGTCTGTGGGCGGGCAACTCGCTCAGTCTTGTGACTGGCTTCCAGGCCCTGAGCAACGCACGCGCAACATGGGTAGGCGGCGTGCAGATGTTCTCCGACGAGTTTATCAAGAAGGAAGTTGCAAAGTACGTTCACAGTGATGGGTTAGGCGGTCATGTTGACAAGAACCTTCTTAGAGGTGTCCAGTCAGGCAACAGGCAATTCGTTCGTGACGTCGCAGCGTGGACTTTCCAGGAGTCTCAGGTGCTGCGCATTGACACTGTTGAACACCACCGCGTCAACGAGACTCTGCCCGCTCAGACCTACACTATCAACGACCGCGCGGTATGTCCGAATTGTCTCAGCGTTGTTATGCTTCAGTCGACTCATCTATATGAACTTGGTGAAGACGTTCACCACGTACATCTCAAAGTACGACCCTGAAGGAGACGTTTGGGAACCATATTCCGGCCTCAACGACCTCCAGCTTGAGTTCACGATGCTCGACCCTCACATCCGTACCGCACTTCCGCCGACCCCCGGTGAACCTGGCAAGTATTCGGTCACATTCCGTGTCCCCGACAGGCATGGGGTGTTCAAGTTTGTTGTTGACTACAAGCGCAAGGGGTACGTTGTTCGCCTTCACCTGATCCGATAGCTTATCTTACAGATGTGGGTACAGAACGACCTACCTTACAAGTTCGATCATGGTGCCAGTTGTTCCGCCGCAACATGATGGGTACCCGCGTTTCCTGAGCGCTGCGTGGCCATATTATGCGGGTGCATTCAGCACAAGCGCAGCGTTCATGCTCTTTGCGGCTCTCTGGTTGGCCGGCGATGATCGGGAGCCAAGGAAGAACAAGGGTGCTAAGGCCGAGTAGGGAGGGTGTACATTTGCTCATAATAGATGGATGGCCACAGCAGTGGCATTTACGGACCGATTGAAAGCGTGCAACCATGAACGGGATATGATTTGTCCGCCCTTTCTATCTCAACCTGTTGCCCAGGACTAGCAGCCCAGGACTTGGCGTTGCCCTGTCGCGAACATATGAGAGATAATCCGATTGGTCGATCCGCTGCATGAAATGAGGATGGCAGTCCGTTAGCTAGAAATACAACTCGTACAGACACTATACAACAGCTTTGGCTTTGCCCTTGAGTTTAATGCCTAACGCATTCTTCCCTGCGACCTTTTTCCGCTTCGCAGCAGGAGCACCGATGGACGACGCGGCCGACAACAGAGCTCGTGCTGATTCTGGGAGTAGAGTCTGCAGTTCAGGCTCCTGAGCGCCTGCTTTCCGCTTGACGGTGATGACTGCTTCTCCACTTTGACTCGGCCCTGCACCATTAGAAGAAGACGACTCTGAGGCGGGGATCTTGGCAAATACTTCTCGCACCAGTTTCTCGTCCTCTTCCTCGGCTAGTTTCCGCTCCCGATCCTCCTCCGTCTCGATCTCCTCCATCCCCAAACGGTCGAGAAGGTCGACCGACTGGCCCACGCGTTCGTTGCGGGCATTCCGAGCGCGGATATCCTGAAGCGCGTCGAGGATGTCCATCTCGCGCTTAGAGTCGACCGTACGGTTCTCGAGAGCCTTCATCGGGTTGTTCTCCTCCTCCTCGAGCTTAGTGAGCCGATCCTCCTCTTCGACAGCCTTCTCGTCTCGCCAGGGCTCGAAATTGCGAGAGGCACCATGTTCTGCTGCGTAATCCGTGTTCTTTGGATCGGTCTTGAAAGTGATTTCGGCAGAGCATAGTGTACTTTGAGTCGAAGAGTCGGTAAGGCTATACATGCACGAGCGAATTGACATACCACTTGATATAGAACCTGAAGATCTTGATACCAAAGTAGTCTTCGCCTTCGACTGTCTCCTTACGAGCGTTGAATTTCTTGCCTTTGTAGATGTACTCTCCACAAGTATTACAACGCCTAGGTGGTTTGTGTGAGCATGTAGAACATTGAGGAGACGTGCAGTGCGCACATTGAGAAGGGGGCCATAAGACGGACAACCTGCTGGGAGTTCTTAGGTTGCCGGCGGCGAGGAATGAGAGACGGATCGAAGTCCGGGGGGAAATACTTGTTCAAGACTAGCAAGGACGTTGAGCGAGAGACACGATATCAGACTTGATTGACATACCTTTGCGCTCGGACATGGTGCAGACGTAGGATGGTGCGAGTGAGAGACGAAGAGGAAGTTGGTCAGGCGAACGTGGTCGTGGTCAGAAGCAACCCCTGGTATGTCGGAAGCGCCCATGAAATGACGCACTGGGACTGGGTAGACCGCGGCTGGAGGTCTCTGGAGGTTGGTCTGTTTACTACCTCCTTGCTCTTCATGGCCGGATTTCAGTTTTGGAAACCAGGCACGGTCGGGCCTGGCAGCAACCTCGACAGAGCGGCAGAAACAGAAGACGTCGTGGTCCAGAGTGCTCCGTCGTCTTCAGCCATCTCCATCCAGGCAGCCAGGGAGCGTTTGCCCATCTTTAAGCATAGTATGTCGTCCTGCCTACACTGTTATCTGTTATTACTGAACCCTATATGACAGGACAGAAGCTGCTGTATGCTGTTGAGAATCATGGCGTGGTCATTCTTGTCGGTCAGACTGGGAGCGGCAAGACCACCCGTCAGTTTCTGGTGTTCGCTCTTCATGCCTCTCCACTCGTCTCATCTCCCATCTACAGAGCTACCTCAGTACTTGAGTGAAACTGGATGGGCAGCTGATGGGAATATCATTGCTTGCACACAACCCAGACGCGTCGCAGCCACCTCCGTCGCCAACCGTGTTGCTGCAGAAGTTGGGACAATACTCGGAGACGAGGTACGCTTGCAACTGGCTACATGAACCACCTGTCTCTCATCTCCTTCTGCTCCAGGTTGGTTATACGATACGATTTGAGGATGTCAGCGACAGAGAGCGTACCCGGATTCTCTACATGACCGATGGTATGCTCTTCCGTGAAACCCTTGTCGATCCTCTCCTCAGTCGCTATAGCGTCATCATGGTTTGTCGAACACCCAGTTATCTACTTCTCCAACTTATCCTGACTATAAGACTGCAAGATTGATGAAGCTCATGAGAGAAGCGTATATACGGACCTTCTCCTGGGGGTCTTGAAGAAGTGAGTCCTAAGGATCCTTCTTGGTCAGCCCATTCGTAATGTGCTCACTCAAGAATACGTCGCAAACGTCCATCCCTCCGTATCGTTGTCTCGTCAGCCACCCTTGATGCTACGGCTTTCCTCGACTACTTCACGGCTGGCAATAGCCCGAACGAAGCTACGATAGTCAGTGTGGAAGGCCGTGCTTACCCAGTACAGGTTGCGTATCTCCAAGAGCCCGCTCCAGACTATGTGCAGAAGGCCGCTGAAGTGGTTTGGAGCATCCACCTCCAGGTTCGTGTTCCCATCGCTGTATGGATAGCCCTTTGCTTACTATGCTCCAGCAAAGCCCAGGGGACATTCTCGTCTTTCTGAGTGGTCGAGAGGAAATTGATCGATGCCTTGAACAGCTCGCTGAAATGCTACCAACGTGCGTCCGCTGAGGCGTCGAATGACATTAATTAACCGTCTTGCTAGGTTGCCTCGCCAGGCGAAGCGGATGACCCTTTTAGCCTTGCACGCAGGCTTGTCGACTGATGAGCAACTCAGGGTGTTTGAACCAGCAGAACGAGGTACCAGAAAGGTCATCGTTGCCACCAACATCGCAGAGGTTTGTGGAACCCCTTTTTACGCGGCGTCTTCGTTCTTACGCTTCCGATCAGGCAAGTGTAACTATCGACGGTATCAAGTTTGTCATCGACTCCGGTTTCGTCAAGGTTTGTCGCCCTCTCTAACAGTAATACAGCGGGAAAGGTGAACAGTCCTCTTCAGATCCGTACATATAACCCGTCCACTGCTATGTCTTCTCTGACGACGACACCAATTTCGCAAGCATCGGCGACTCAGCGCGCCGGCCGGGCTGGACGAACATCTGCCGGTGTCTGCTACCGCCTGTACACAGAACGCGCGTTCGAGCAGCTGCGTCAGACGACACCTCCTGAGATCACTCGGACAGACCTTACGACGCCTATCATCCAACTGAAATCTCTGGGAATCGACGATCTCATGAAGTTCGAGTGGGTGTCGTCGCCACCTGCCGAAAGTGTCTTGCGAGCCCTCGAAGGGCTGTTCAATGCAGGCATGATCGGTGAGGACGGAAGGCTGACGGTCATCGGGGAGAGGGTGGCCGAATGCCCCGTCGAGGTCAATATAGCACGCATGGTAGGACGTTATCAACCCTCCATTGACCTCGTCCTAATCCTGCCTGTAGCTCTTTTCATCCAAGGACTACAAGTGTGGCGATGAAATCCTCACCATCGCAGCGATGACCACCGTGCAGGTGAGCCCGCCGGACACATGAACCTTGAGAGCATCGTTAATGATGGCGTGCAGGACGTGTTTATAATTCCTGAAGGCGCGCCCGGTGCTTTGGCGGAGCTTGAGCGGAGGAAATTCACTGCCGAGGAAGGGGTAAAATCCATGATACTACTGTTGCCTCTATCGAGTACTGATCAAGCTTTTGTCAGGATCACCTTACCCTCCTGAACGGTGCGCACGAATTCATCATCGCTGATATTCCTAGTGATGCTCACAGCATAGCATACTACCAGCGTACAATGCTTTCACCCGTTATGGCCGCTCGTCCTCGTGGTGCAAGGCGCATGCTTTGTCGTTCCGTGCCATGTCCCGCGCCGTCTCTATACGGTCCCAGCTGAAGAAGTACATGCAACGGTTCGGATTGCCTCTCGAAAGTTGCGAAGGGGACGGGAAACGATTGCGCAAGTGCTTGGTCTCAGGCTACTGGCGCAATGTCGCTCGCTGGACTGCAGATGGGACCTATCGAGCCGTTAGGGGTGATACTGTAAGTGATGTTGAGTGAGTCCGTCGACTTGGCAAATGTTGATATGGTTGCAGGTGTTGCATGTCCATCCCCATTCGGTCTTGTTCACTCGGAAGCCTCGTTCTGGATGGGTGATATATCACGAGATGGAGGAGACGAAGAAGACCCAGTGCGTGATATCTCTGTTTCTGCTCCATGTTTACGAAGGACGCTGACTGCTATGTTCACGCAGAATCCGCATACTAACGGAAATCGAACCGGATTGGTGAGTTGCTATCCTCTCTGTGACATCAGAACTCGTAGCTGATGGATCGATTAGGCTACTCGAACATGGTCACAAATATCACGACAAGCGTTCGGGAGTCAGTGTAGCGTCTCAGTGACCGTGATCGATGCGTCGTGGACGCGGTTGGCCGTCGATTTCATCATCTTGAACTGCAACAGGAAGATATGACATGAGCGGAGTTACGGAGTGCAACATAGTCAGGTTCCATTGAACGTGTTCAGAAATCCTTGCAATCGTTCATCCAGGCCTTGCACAATGCTGCTATCAAAGTGTTCTATGTATTATTGCACATTCTTCTTGAGCATCTATCATCGTCTTGTACAGGTTTGTTACACTTTTCTACTCTTCTTGCGGGATCTCTAGTCGCTCTTCGCAAGCAGGGAGCGTCCTGACATCTCTGTAGGATCATTGTCAGCAATCTGCGCACGCTGGTAGACTACGTAGGCACTCACCCTCAGGCTTCGGCAGTCCCTGCAACGAGTGTGAAGTTCGTGAGCTAACAGTAAAGAATGCACAACGGTGGTACTGACCAAGATATCGAGAACAGTAGGAGCAACATCGCAGAGCGCACCCTCCTCGTCGTCACCCTCCTTCTTGTCGGTCGAGAACGTGAGTTTCTTGGGGTCTCCGGTCATGATGAAGGGAACCGCGTTCGTGGTGTGTGCCGTATGGGGGGCCCCCGTCTCAGGGTTGATCATCTGCTCCGCGTTCCCATGGTCGGCGGTGATGAGTAGGATGTAGCCCGCCTCCTGGCACGCCTTGTATACGATGCCCACGGCCTCGTCGGTGTGCGTGATGGCCTCGACAGCAGCCTCGAACACGCCCGTGTGGCCGACCATGTCTGGGGGGGCGAAGTTGCACATCACAAACTCGTGCGTGTCGGCCTTGACGATTTCCGCGACCTTCTCTGCCACTCCACGGACGCTCATCTTCGGTTGCTTGTCGTAGGTTGCAACCTTGGGTGAGGGGATCATATGCCGTTCCTCGTGCTCAAACTGCTTCTCGACACCTCCATTGAAGAAGAATGTAACGTGCGCGTACTTCTCGGTCTCTGCGAGAATATTAGCGGGGAGGTGTAGCGGAGGATCCGCTAGGAAACTGACCAGCAACGTGGGCTTGCTTGACGCCCTGTTGGGCAAGCCACTCTGCAAGAACGTTGGTCATTGCCTGCGGAGGGAAAGCAACCTTGAACGGGAACTCTGCGTTGTAGCGCGACATCGTGGTGATGTGCTGCTAACAGTCAGCCTGTGATCGGAAATAGGTGGAAATAAGGCGGCATACAATATCCTTGGGGACATCCACCTCCATAGGTTTGTCAGGAAGACCGAAGACGGACACGATCTCACGCATACGATCAGACCGATAGTTGAAGAAGAACAGCGTGTCCCCATCTGAATCGCCATCAGTGCATGTGAGATGAGTGCGCAGTCTGTGGACTTACCCTTGATTCTACCGGCGTCACCATTCACGATGAGAGGCTTGAGGAACTCGTCGGTCTCATCCTTCTTGTAACGCTCCTCAATTGCCTTGACGGGATCATCAACCTTGTCACCCTCGCCCTTGACAAGGCCGTCGATTGCGATCTTGATACGTTCCCAGCGTTTGTCGCGGTCCATGGCATAGTAGCGGCCGACGACAGTAGCCACCTCGCCGACCTTTTCTTTCTCAATGAAAGCAAGGAGGTCTTTGAGGTAGCCTGCAGCAGAACGGGGAGCGGTGTCGCGACCATCGCCAAAGAAGTGGATGTAGACGTCCTTGAGGCCGACTTCCTTGGCGGTCTCGAGGAGGGCATAGAGGTGGTTGATGTGAGAGTGGACACCACCGTCTGATACCTGTAGATTGGTATGAAGGGGGACTATGTAGAGACGACCGGTGCGGTACTTACGAGACCGAGGAGGTGGAGACGGCCGTTGCCGTCCTTTGCCCTATTGAAGCTCTCGAGGATGTTCTCGTTCTTGTGGAATTGCCTCTTCTTAATGGATACGTCTATCCGGACGATGTCCTGCCACACAATGCGACCCGCGCCGATGTTGAGGTGGCTGATCGGAGGGCATGAGTTGCGGATGGAAATGCGTTTTCGCGCACACACAGACCGTACACTCACCCCACCTCCGAGTTTCCCATGAGGCCCTCGCTGAGGCCGACGGCAATACCGTGTGCATTGAGAGTGCGGTAGCTGTGGTCCTTAGCGATCGTGTCCATGTTGGTCGTGTCTCCGGCGTCGATGGCGTCGCCCTTCATGCCCTTCTCCGGGGCGATGCCCCAGCCATCGTGCACGCTGCGAAGGAGCGGGTGAGCGGTGCAAGCAACGGTGCAGAAGAGACGACATACATTAAGCAGACTTTGTTCTTGACCTCGACCATGTTGTGGGAGTGGAATGGGGAACGAGAGACGGTGGACGCGGGTTTTGGTAGATCTGTGTGGATCGAGATCGGACGGGGACCATGATCTCATCTCGGGAGACGCCGCGGCCAGCTCTCCCTCCTCCGAGTCCGCTCTCGCCTCCGTCTCAGCCTTCGCTCGTCATGGGTGCATCTCAGTCTTCGCCTCAGCAGGACGAGAAGGTCTTCACTCCAGACACATCTCTGCATGTATGTCCCATTCCTCTCCACCTTTGCATCTCTCTCATCCTCGTCAGTTCTCGGAAGATGTCGTCAACCAGCTCGTCGACCACCAAGCCTCTCCCGAAATCCCCCGCGAACGCCAGCTCACCATAGATGCACACATACGCTCCAGGATCGATTCCGAGCTCTCTCGTCTACACAATGAGGAGGAGCGCGTCCGCGAGGAAATCGAACGCGCCTTGGAGAAGGAGAACCTTGACCGCGAACGCGGCATGGCTGGTGAAGAGGCTGCGTCCGACGAGGCTGGTCCTGCGGGCTCCGTCAAGAGCAGTGCTGCTCTCATGGGTGACCTCGAGGAGCTCCGTCAAAAGGTCGACAAGTACCACGCTCGCCAGAATTCGGAAGAACTTGCCACCGTACGCGCAAAGGGCGAGGAGGTGGTCTTATGCTACAAGTCTGTGTCTTCCCGTTCATCGTTTCCATTTCCTATTTTGACTGTGAAAAGATCACATCCATCGACTACTTTGGACTGTTGGAAAGCCGTCGAGGAATTCAAAGCCTCGGTTGCGCAGGTAGAACAGGTCCGTCCATCTGTCTCTGCTCGTCTCCAGTCATCCCCCCATAACTCAACCCCCTACACAGCGATATGTCAGCTCGCTACGGTAGTAATAGACCTCCAATAGACCAGGGATACATTTCGTGCTATTATCGTCTGCGTATAGTCCAGTACACTAATTTCTGCTACAAGTAATCGTTCGTCGTGAGCCCTCGGTGTAGGTGAGTACGCGTCACTAGTTCATCATTTGTCCGTGATAGTCCGTCCCCAATCGTGAAAACCGTCTAGTCCGTGCGAGATAACCGCCTTTCCAGCTCGTCTTCCCCACTATACGCAAAGCCGACGGACTCCCAAGGCTGGTCGTCGAACTGCGAGTACACGGAGCCGGTGCTGTACTCTGACAATCGGTTGCCGGAAGCCGTTGACGTGCGGTTTCGGTTCCAGGGCAAGTAAGTCGCGAGCAGCGACCTCCGATTACTGTCGTTGGTCAACGCCAGCAGAAGACTCGAAGGCACCCCTGTCTGTCGCTCCTCGATCGCACTCTGGGTCGAGTACGCAGAGCCAGAACTCAGTGTCGATGCCTGGTGCATGAGACGATGCTGAGTGTACGAGGATTCCGCGGGCACGAGAGTTGGCAGCGGCCTCCGCTCTCGTTGGGGGCTCCTGCAAGGTACCGGCGGGGGTGGGAGAGGGGGCACGCCAGCCTCGGATTTGCCCCGTGCATGCTCGAGCTGCGCAGAAGGCGTAGGTGGTCGCGGAATAGGGGGCCGCGCGACCTTCTCCGCATCTGTGAGTGTGTCAGATACGTCATGTGTCGCACCGTCGCAGCTGAACGCACCTCTCGCCCCCTTCTTCGTCTCAGTGGTCCCCCGCAGCGTCGACTGGCTTGAGGCAGGCCCGCCGGACGCGAACTTCACCTTCCGCGACTGTTCGCTGCCCCGTGTCGAGAATGGCGGCCGGGTTTGCGACGCAGAACGCGCCAGGCTCGAGGCATTCTTCCGTGTGTTCTCCCTGACCTCCAGATACGCCAACTGTTTAAGGTGAGCGGCTACGGCCGACCGTCCTAAGGAACAACCGGGCAACGTACCACCTCCTTGCGGTTTTTTGCCTGCTTCCGCTTTATGCACTTGCCCCACCAGGTCCAACCGATGACGGCCGCGAGAGCAATCACGACACCGGCTGCAGTGCCGCTTGCAATGGCTGCTATAGGCACGCCCGAGGAATGCGGCGTAATGACCGCCCCGACCGTAGGCAAACTTTCTTCGCCACCGGTGGTAATTGTGGTCGTGAGGAACGTAGGGCTCGGCGTGACGTCGACCGTAATGACCGTAGTCGGTCTTTCAGACGACGAGCGGGAGGCCTTCGTCCCGTCGGTGGAGGCGGAGGTAGAGGTAGGGGCGGGGGCCATGGGGAGGGGGAGGGTCGGGGCGATGGGGGACTGAACGAAGCCCGGGGTGGAGAGCCGGAAGCCAATTCCAATGGCCTCGTGGGGGATGGATGATATAGATTATCTCGAGTAAGTCTTGTCAGACAAGGTAAAACACGGCACGCCTCGTGTCCGGGGCCTGTCTGCGTCTCGCCCGCGCTATTCTCACAGTGCGCTGTGCGGCGAAATCAAGAAGACACTAGCAAGACATAGAAAGGATAGACAAAGGTACCGCCAGGTACACTGCCCCCAGTGCGGAAGAAATTCTCCATCGTTGGTGTACATGGAAGTAGTTGCACATGGCATCAGATACAGCGACGAGAAACTAGGCTAGAGCCTGCTAGAGCACTACACAAACCATCCCGCCTCACGCGGTCTCGGCTTCCATCGCGGCAAGGGCCTCTTCGTTCAATGCCTCTGCCTCCGCCATGACCCGTTCCTCGAGTGTACTGACGCGGGTGAGTGCGTCCCGCCTCTCGCCGTCGAGTTCGGCATAGCGCTCTTGCAGCCTCCGCTCCCGCTGTTCGAGCTTCTCCACTTCTTCCTTCAATGCCGCAAGCCGAATGGGACCCATCGCAGTCTCGTTCGTCCGTAGCTTCGAGAAGCTCTCGTACTCGAGCTTGATCTTTTGCATCTCCGAGAACGCGTCGGTGATGCGTTTCGCGAGCGCCCCAGAACGTGCTTGATATCCGCCCAATACGACGTTCAGCTTCTTCTCGGCCTTGGATGCCTTGCTGGCCTCCTTCGACATGGTTTCACGGTATGCCTCCAGCTGGGCGCCATAGCCAGCCACACGCGCCTCGTGGGAGATGGAACTAGGCTCCACCCACGAGTTCGAGGCCGCGTCGTAGACCAGCTTGCTCCGCATGTGGACCCACGACAGCGACTCGTCCACTTCGTCGAGATCCGCAAGCGCAACGACCCCGCGCTTGACCACATCTTCGCCTGCGCCTGGGTATCCGAGCGACGTCGCGAGTTCTTCATGGATCAGCGACTTCGCAGTCGCAAGCGTATCATCGGGAGGCATCTGGTATGCCGACCGAGTTCCTCCAGGACGCGTCGTGCCGGGGATGGGATGAGCGACGGAGTCATGGAAGAGCAGATCCGCAATCTCTGCGTGTACAAGCCGCGCCGCCGTGCCAAGATCTGACGACGCATCATCATCTACAGTGAGATTAGCCATGAGGCTGGCGACATCGACATTTGCCGGGCGAGGCAGACCGCGCTGGACGACTTGTGATCGGCGCGCGAGGGCCTTGCGTTCCTCTTCCTCTCGCTGCCGCTTGAGCCGAGCGTCCCGCTCAGCCGCATCTTCTTCCGATGGACGGCCACCAGCGATGAGTTCTTCTTCCTCGTCTTCAGGCACGAGCAACTCAAAGTTGTTCTCCGGCTTCGGTAGATTCATGAACCCGGCCTGGAGGGCGCGTTTGGCGGAGGAGTTACGAAGGCGGTTTTCCCGCGGAGTATCCCCGATGGCTGAGAAGCCATCCTCTGCGTTGATTCGAAGGCCGTCGCGTATAGGTGTACGGAGGGATGACCCTGGAGTGGCCCCAACCTCAGTTCGTGGAGTGGCACCAGGTCCCACACTGCCCGCATGCGAGGGGGTAGCCAGAGGATTGGGAGTGAAAGCAACCTGATGGCGAGGGGTAGCCCCTTCGAAACCTGTACCGCCCTGAGGCCCGGCATGAAGTGGCGTGTTCTCGTCTCCCAGAAGGGGAGTCTGAACCATGGTCATATTCCGGAGGTTCCGGGCCTCCGACATGACGTTGTCATCTGAAGCATCCAATATCAGTCAACCTACAGCTTCCCGGCGGACGTTCAGTAGACTTACATTGAGGCGCGGTCCGCGGCGTTCGTGCCATCTGTGCCTTCTCTAAACCCTCGTAGTCGTTGAGCAGCTTCGTAGACGCATCCGTACCGCCGGTGACCAAGGCTTTGGCGTTCTCTCCAGCCTGACCAATCTTAACGATGTCCTCCAACTCCTTCTCTCCGACTTGAGCTGTGGGAAGGACGAGTTTGCGTCGTCTGCCGATAGACTCCGCCTCCTTGAGCTTCTGTATTTGGGCATCGCGCGCTGCCACAAACTTGGTCTGATGGGGAGCTTCCCCTTTGCCATCTGTCTTCCGCTGACGCTTCCTGCGCTCCGCTTCCTCGTCTTCGGGCTTGCGCTTATTCTCAAGACGACGAAGTGTCTGACCGACTGGAGCGGTTGTCGCTCGCGCTTGTTCGTCGGAGGTGTCGTAGAATCCGGGTGCCGGTTTCTTCTCGAACGGTATATCGGCATTGTACTGCATCGTGTCAGAGTCAGCATCCAATATCTGCAAGACTGTGCGTCCCAGCCAAAAACTCACGTCCATGCCCTTCTTCTTAGTCTTGTGTCGCATACTATGGAGAGTGAGGGATGAGTGTTGTGGAAAATCAGAGTGGTGGATTACACTTACATGATACCAGCAGCCTTGAGCTCCCTCTTCTTCTGGAGAACTGCCAACCGTCTTGCTTCCTCCAGCTGCCGCTCGCGGGCTTTGCGCTTCGCTTTCTTTCCTTGCGTGTTTGCGAGACGAGCACGAGCCTCGGAAAGCATCTCCTTTTCTGTGAGCGAAAGGACATGAGAATTGACTGGCGAGCAGAATAAGCATAGTTGATACGCACCGTCTTCGTCCATGTCAATAGGATCCGGACGTGCGGGCTTCGTTTCCGGGTCCGGGTCAATTTCTCCAGGACGCAGTCTGCGAACGTCGTCCGCACTGGGACCTGCCTCTCCTCCCGGCCCAGCCAAGCCCAACTCCTCGTTTTCCTTCGCCTCCGCTTCGTCCAACAGCTTCTGGTACCTCTCCAGACATTGCGTAGCGGTGCGGCCAACGATAGGAGCAATGGTTCTCCACTGAGTGGGCATCAACTTGGCTAGGTGCAGTAGCTTCTCGTCTTCCGTCTAACGCGGCACAGTGGGCCATGAGCGCGAACCGCCCTTCACAAAGCAATCTACTGACCTTTGACCATTCTGTCTTCTTGATGGAAGGATCCAGCCACTCGTACCACCGCGCCTTGCATTGTTTTGGGGTCTTGCGAACAAGCAGGGAGGAGATACGGGCCCTGAGTAGTGGTTGCTACTGGTGAGGAGAGCGTATGCTGGTCGAAGTTTCTCCATTACGCACCATTGATTCTTCCCGTACTTAGCAATGGCAGCCTTGAGGACTTCATCCTCCGTGTTCTATTAGAGGAAGTGAGCACGAACCGCCATAAGCCAGGGGTGACCGAACGCACTTTCCACACGCCTTAAGACAACATCAGACCATAAGAGCACGTTCGATGTATAAGCATAGTGCACGCACCTCCTTTGATGATAATACGGACCATTACGCGGGCTGTAGAGAGAATAGATGCAGAGGAGCCAGAAGGAGGTGGTGGTCAAAGACAACGACACAGTCGCCGCGCTGCTGGGTAATAGGCGCCTGGAGCGCCAACGCGTCAGACTCAGACGCCATGCGACTGGGGTCTCTCCATAACCACCTCGAAGAGTAGTTCCTCATGCGTGGACTAGGCGACAACATCGCCGACACACAGCATCTAAGGAACAGTATGGTAGACGGAGAAGTGACTATGGACCTCGTTCTATTTCGCCATAGTACGCTAACTCTGGTCTCTAGATTCCTGACGCCATATCAGCTGAGCATGACATGGCCATGCGCCTGGAGAAACTGAGGGTACGCGAGGCATTGGATGCGCGGGATGTTGCCGTTGGTCGTCTTGCCGAAGCGTGTGTATCCGTGCGCGAGAAAACGGAAGCCCTCAACATGCAGCGAGAAGAAACAGCGCGGCTTCAAAAGCAGCTGGATATCTTTCAGACTCAAAAGGAGAACATTGGAGCTGGGCAGATTCACAGCTTCAATCCGGATACTCATCCTCACAACGTCTCAGATGGCACCAAATCTGTATCGGACCAGTTCACGTCGCTGATGCTGGCCGACGGGCATAGCGAGTTCCCAGACGATATCGGAGACCCTCGTCAGGTATGGGGAATTCATATGGTTTGCCTACATTTACGCGATGCTTATTCGATAGGACGTCAAGCTTGCTCCCGGGATGGACCTGGGTGCCAGCCGAGTACTGAAAATGATGCACGAACCCAACTCGAACCTGGCCGTCCTCAGAGATCTATCCAACGTCACTTCCGATCTGTCCGTAGCCTCTCCGAGCCCCTTTGGTTCGCTGGCTTCTCCACTTATCGACGCGCCTGATTCTCCTTGGGGCTTTCTCTCGGTTGAACATCAGGTACTTCATCTCCGGATGAGTATGTCTTACATCCACATTCAGACTTAAGTACCTACAGGCCACATTACCAAGCGTGAGCACCTCAGAGCAGATCGACGCTCGATATGCAATCCTCGCATCCCTACCTCTTCCTTGCGACATACCGGAAGACTCCCTAACACCGATCCTTATACCTCCTCCCTACACTCTTCACGACTTCATAGCCACTACTTCCGGTGTAAGTCATCACGTTGACTCAAGCTCACTACCTTTCCACCAATGTTCATTTTCCATTCATATATAGCTATTACGGACCCAGTAAGTGCCTTCCCGTGTTTTTCTTGACAAAATCACGCATATCTACAGGCTTGGAAATTACCGCGTTTTCCAACAATCTACCACGACCTGGTGCCCCGAGCGAGAGGAACACGGGTACTGCCTCACTCCTGTGTTCAAGTGCAGCACCAATCCGCGGGTCACAACAGCTCACAGGTGGTTCGCAGCCGACATATCCGCCAGGCTTGACACGCCCACTGGTAAGGAAGTGTCTATTTTGCACCATGACAGCATACTATAAGACGGCTCTAGAATGCTTCTACAACAAGGACGGGAAGTGGTACTACGCAGGCGTCTACAAGTCGTTCCGTCTCGAAGACTTGTGTATCAACGAGTGGGAGTGCCTTTCCACTGAGGTGCGTCTAAACGCTCTTATCGACGGCCCAGACATCACAGTGTTCCATACATACCCCACAGACCTCTCAAGCCCTGATCAAGGAGACTCTCTCGTCCCGCAAGAACACTTCTCCGCAAAACATCTACGAAGCCAGCCAGCTGTACTCCGCCGGCGCGCTCAAGGTCGCCTGTATAGGCCTCCAATGCATTGGGTTCAACAACACGCTCTACCGCAGCCTTCTCGAGCACGCTGCGCTCTGCACGCAGACGGGCAAGTGGCGCGTCTCCTCGGGCGGTTTCAACGTCAACGTCAGTACTCCTGGTCTGGGGCTTGGTTCTGGTGCGAGTTGGCTTCCGGCAAATGGACCTGGCAGCCCTGTGGTATCTCACGGATCGCAAACAAGCAGCGTAGGCGTCATAGGTCGACCCACTGGACCCGGACTTCTGCAAATTCCAGCCTCCCCTGTCATGATCCTGCAGCGCGGCGTTCAAGACTACTTGGCAATGCCTGGTGGCGGATTTTCTGGTGCAGCTTGACGGTGACTAATGGCACTTGGTGAACGATTCTTAGACGTCTGCTGTCCTCGTTGGCGTATA
Source organism: Daedaleopsis sinensis (assembly GCA_033807695.1). Classification (NCBI taxonomy): domain Eukaryota; kingdom Fungi; phylum Basidiomycota; class Agaricomycetes; order Polyporales; family Polyporaceae; genus Daedaleopsis; species Daedaleopsis sinensis. Next base: position 1,808,717 of record CM066301.1, read on the forward strand.
TTTTTCCTTGTAATTGTGTCTCGTCTCCTGCCTATGCGATTGTCAGAATGTTAATACTGGAAGTGTACTCATTACGGGCAGTGAACCGGTTCGCGACCAGCAATCCGTCAACCATGATTGCCTATCATAACCTGCATGAATCGAATGAGAGGGTCCGATTAGGATGGCATTGAATGTCTAGTATAGGCCGTGCTCGATAGATTAACAAGGAGGGTTAGTGCACGGTCACGCCGCGGAAGGGGATGATCCTTCGGAGCTGCCTGATGACTCTAATGGATATGATGGTGGAGGCGGCGGTCTCTTCGTGAGGTCTATGCGGGGCAGTGGTAGTGGCGCACCCTCAAATTCCGCCCATCCGCCTCTCAGCCCGATCTCCACAACGCGCTGCAGTATTCGCGACATCTCATCATGCCTGCCCACCACGTATCAGAACAGGAGACACTGTCAGAGACCTGGGCCGGTGACATACGACAGACGCAACACGTACCGCAGTGATTCCTCCGACATGCGCTCCTCCCACTGCGCGACAAGTGCATTCACCCGCCTGTCCAGGCCGTCTATCTTTGCTTCGAGGTCATCGAGCTTATCGTTCACCGCGTCCCGCCGCTTCGTCGTGTTCCGAGACGACCGCCACGTCTCCCCGATGATGAGCCCCGCGGCGACCGTGAACAGGAACCCTTCGGCGAGCGCATTCGCGCCGTTCTCGATCGCCCTGTATATCCTCGCGGTCGGTCGCTACCAGCACTGCGACACACTACACGACGCACTTCGTTTCTGATAACGGCCGAACGTGCTTCGCAGGCTCCCCGAGAAGGTTGGTCCGCATCTTCACCTCGGTCTGGTACATGCGCTGCGCGAGGCCTATGCAGAACGAACGGAACCGGTCGTGTCTGCGACATTGGCGGCATCCGGGTTCAGAACCTGTGGGCGCACACAGTCACTGTGCACTCACTGCTTCACCTGGACCTTAATTTGGTTGCTGAGAGGTTTCGCTAGCGTCTTGCACCGTTGAGAAAGAAGCGCATGGGTAGTGTCGCTGGACTCACTCGAATGACAAGCGACGCGATCTTCGCGGAGGCCATGATGAGAAGAAGGCCTGAGCAGTGAGGGGTGAAAGCTTGGTCAAAGCGTAAATACTAGCGGACGGTGCGGCGCAAGGCCTCGTCAGTGAACGCGACTTCGGCATTACGGGCCGGGAGCATCCACCGCTCCACGTGACTCGATCAAAATATTGTCGCGGACTCGCACTCGCGACTTGTCCAGACTCCAAACTCCATCCGCATAGGCTGGTTTCTTACAAGCTCTTACACCGCGAAACTTCCCGACAAGTTGCTGATTATGCCGCCATCATTGCCCTCCAAGAAGCGCAAAACGCGCGAGGTGGACGACACCGCTCACGCAATCCAGGACCTCGAAAAACAACTCACGACCGCCATCTCAAAAGGTTCTTCGCTGAACCCGCTCGCCGACCTTCTCGATATTGCCCTGGACGTCTCCTCACCTACGCAGTTCTCCAAAGCCATCTATGCGCTGTACCGAGTCTTTGTGACCATCATCTCGAACGGGCAGCTCTCCGGCCCCGACCGTACAGAAGACGCGAAGGCCGTCCGCGCATGGCTCCTCGAGAGGCTGCACGCCTTCGTGGACCTGTTGGCGAGCTTGCTTAAGGACGAGGAGGCGTCGTTGAAGGTGCGCCCAGCCTCACTCCTGCACCGTCTCGCTCTCACTCCCGTGAATACAGAGATCCGCGCTCGACATTCTCTTCTCCCTGCAAAAGCATCTCTCGTCCTCGCTCACCCGGATCGGAGACAGCAAGCAACTCCCACAGTTCCACGTATCGCACTTCCGCAAGATAGTATCTGCACTACTACTCTGTCCTCCTTCACAGCGCGGGAACGGCACCAAAAAGAGAAAGACCGATCCAGAGTCTGGCGCAGACCGCACCTTGGATGCGGACGTCCGGGATCACTTCGTCACCACCTGGTTCAGTGTGAACGACGACATACGGTGGTTCTTTCTCCGGGATGCTGCGTATGCAACAGTTCGTTGGCAATGCCCGTTATTCCATGTCGCTGACCGTTCTTTGACAGCATACTCATCTCCAAGCATCCGCACGCCGAGGCGCCTCAGTTGCCCGGCAACCTCCTCTCCATCCTCGAACGTCTCACCACGTTCCCCACCAATGCGGCAGAGCTCAACAGCTGGTGGGTCGAGGAGCTCGGGACGAAGCCTGCGCCGTCGAAGAAGTCCAAGGCCGACGACGATCAGGACGAGGATGACGACGCAGGGAACGATCCGGCGGACGCCGCCGAGGACGACTGGCGCAAGTTCTTCGACGACCCGCCCGCGAAGACCGCGGCCGAGGGCAAGAAGGCACCCGCGGGCCGCGTGCACACGCTGACCGTCCACCAGTCCCTGCACTCGCTCGCAGCGCACCGGGCGGTGTTCACCCGCGCATGGCTAACGCTGCTGCCGCGGCTGTCGCAGGGCTCGGCCGAGTCCACGAAGGGGCACTCGCTCCGGGTCCTGAACGTCCTCCACCGCGGGGTGATCCCGCACCTCACGCGCCCCATCCTGATCATGGACTGGATAAGCGCATCCGTCGACCACGGTGCGTGCCCGCGGGCTCTATCTGACAGGCGTGCCCGGGCTGAGCGTCCCTGCAGGCGGCACGGTCGGGCTTCTCGCGCTGAACGCGCTGTTCACGCTCATGAAGGAGTACAACCTGTGCGTACACGCCCCGCGCGCGGCCACACATGCTCACAGCGCTGCAGCGACTACCCGTCGTTCTACACGCGGCTCTACAGCTTCCTGGACAGGGACGTGCTCCATCTGAAGCACCGCGCGCGGTTCTTCCGCCTCACGGAGCTCTTCCTCGGGTCGACGTAAGTGGAGTGCGCTCTCACGGGGCCCCGCGGCGACTGACGGTACTTACGCGCACTTCGCACTTGGCACTGCCCAGCCACCTCCCGGCGAACCTGGTCGCGTCGTTCGTCAAACGGCTATCAAGGCTCTCGCTGAGCGCGCCCCCGGCGGCGGTCGTGATGCTCATCCCGTTCACGTACAACATGCTCCGCCGGCATCCTGCGCTCCTGGCGATGATCCACCGTGCGGACGAGGTCGCCGGAGCCGAGTGTGGTATGTGCGATCCGCCGCCCCCCCTTCCCTGCGTTTGGGTTTGGGTTCGATGCCGATGGGGCGCTGGCGCTGACGATGACTGTGGCGGCTGGCAGATGGGTTCGATGCGGCGGAGGAGAACCCGACGCTGACGAACGCGCTCGAGAGCTCGCTGTGGGAGCTGTACAGTCACCGGCAGCACTACCACGCGTCGGTGTCGTCGCTCGCGAAGATCTTCGAGGAGGCGTTCACGCGGCCGAGCTACGCGATGGAGGACTTTCTGGACCACACGTACGGGACGGTGCGTGCTGCCTGCTGTGTGTCGGGGAGGAGCGTATATCAGGCGGACGGCAGCTGTTCGACACGGAGGTGAAACGGAAGATCCGAAAGGAGCCGGCGACTGCTCTACGGTGGGTGCCGGCGTGGCGGGGGCAACCTCGCGTGTACATAGTGCATGCAATATATCTTATTTCCGTGAAGAGTCGGCTGCTGTGCTGGATCTCGTCTGCTCCCCTTGGCGGACGAATCGGCAGCCAGAGATGTCCCGGATCGATCTCTTGCCTTAGGGCACTGGGAGGGGGATATAGAAAACTAGGACACTGGGAGGGGGATATAGAGAACTAGGACACTGGGAGGGGGATATAGAGAACTAGGGCACTCGGAGGGGGATATAGAGAACTAGGACACTCTCCAGGAGCATATTTGGATCTACTCAACTCTTCGCAGGTGTTCATACACGCAGATACACCCCTCTGACTCGTCCATCTCTGACACTGTCCTACATGTACACCAGAGTATGTACTTGCCCTGCCAGGAGAAAGCACTGCGCACACATACCATACCCCTCCAAACCTCCAAATCTGCGGTCCGACATACGGGCGCCTATATGACTCCTCCTACGGTCTACCCATCAGGCCTCAGGGCCATCACCGCTAATTAGATGACATTGACGGTGCGGGACTTTCGTCGGCACACATGATCATCTCCTCCCGCCCGTCACCGCTAATTAGATGTGATTGACGGTGTGGGACGCTCATCGACACGATTCACATCGAGCAGTGCAAATACGCTGCACATGTGTCGTCGAGGTCCGAGTCTATGCACATCAAGCAGTGCACATTTCAACGGTTGAAGTCGACATGTATTAGCATACTATGGGAGCTACTAGTACATCGACTACTACACTCTAGCGTGTATTGAGAGCTCACCTTGATGCAGCATTCGACGCTAGCCTCACGGTCAGGATTCCGGCAAATAAACACTTGAGTTGAACATTGAGGCAGGAAGCATGGTGACGAGGCTGCGGGGATACACACAAACTCTTGACGTGTCCAGCTCCAAGACCTGTGCAGGACCTGGATGCGTAGCACGAGCCTGCATTTCCGCGCCGCGTGAATGGTAGAGCACAGAACTCTGCGAGATGAGCTGCCAACCATGGCACATAAGCGTCCTCAGCAGCCCACATGAGCGCCACTGGGCATGTCATGGAGCGGTGATGGAGCATGCGGGACATAGATGGCAAGTGTGATACTCACCATTCGCACGGCTACTACAGCCTATCCGCAAGTTGGTCGAGAGTGCACAGCAAGTTACTGGCGGCGCATGCAGAAGATAAAGTCACACTCACCATGATGATCGAGCGACCTATCGTGTGTAACACACTGTGTTGATCACCTCCTCTCACATCCTGATATTCACAGCGGGGTTCTTGATCTGTAGAGTGGACCACATCGTTCATAGCGGCTATGGCCTATCATGATGGAGTTGCAGAGCGAGAAGGTAGACCTGAGAAAGCACATAGGACAGCCTGAGGATGGGAGGAGGTGACTCAGAGAAATGAGCAGACAGCGTGGAATGCTCTGGGTCCGTGCAAAAAGAGAAGATCCACAGAGAGGCGACGGGCGGAGAGATCACGGTGTCAGACTCGCTAGCGAAGGAGTGCCACTGCCAGCGCACCGTGCGGTTCCGAGTAGCGCACACGTTCTCACGTGTCCACTACTAGCGAGATCATAGATGTCTTGGCTCTAAACCTCCCGCCAAAATTTGAGGCTCAGAGATGTACCACACAGGGCTCTAGATAGAGCAGTAGGCTGAACTTGAGCGAGGACTCTTGTTCCGGCGCTGGGCCTGACTCGGAGGTTGACGTGGCATTCAAGAGGTACTATGTGGCTGAAATGAATGGGCTCCAAGATAGCCTAATCCTAGGGATATTATAAAGCTGATTGGAGCAGGCCTGGTGACGTGTAAGGACAAGAGGTAGCAAGAAGACAAAATGCGGAGCGTGCGAGATTTGCAAAGTTCCAAGTGTTTGGTACCGAGCACAGCCGCGTCATATCGTCCATCCTAATATGGGCATGTAAGCGCTCTCCGACACGGACGTGCCGTCTCGCTCTTTTGCTGTCTACCCAGCACCTCGCTGACCCGGACAGGATACATAATATATGCTTCCCTGATTACTGGCGCGTCTAAGAGTATATAGGCCACGACACCTCTAACGGAGTTTATTGACAGATTGTGTTCAACATGGACTTTGCGGAGCCCTACAAGACCATCTCGCCGCACATACAGTTTGTCTGTTGCGTAGGAACATTAGGAACTAATGCTGACACGTGGCAGAAACACACTCTGCCGAGCTTCTGAGGTATATCCCACAACACAGGTCGTACGGAACTGGTGGAACCGCTAGAACGACCGCTTAGACACATGTCCTCCTCGAGCCCCAGCCCTCCGAAATTACGACCCAAATTCGAGCTAAAACACCGCCCATACAGCCGAGCGCTCGCTAAGCCAAGCGCATGCACTATATCTAAGACCCGAGCGTGAAGAGCGGGCTTGGAACATTCCTCTTCCCTCCGCCTCCGCCCCGTAATTACCTTGCTCCCTCCCTAATTTCCGTGTCGCTCGCTGGTTGGCTGACCCACGCTGGAGGCATGACGTACCGTGTACGAGCTCCGAGAGTCGGACCACGGGAGCACAACGCACGGGCCATGCTGAGTGCGTATAAGTACATCCCCGCACAATCAAGTTCAGCACTCACCTCCTCCCCCTCCCTCCTCCTCTCACCTCTACTCCCTCCCTCCCCATCACGCATCTCATGACGTCTCTGTGCACATCTACTCTGCCTGTCTCCGCACGCTCTGTCATCTCGACAATCGCTGCCAACCGCGAGATGGGTGAGTTGTCCCTGGTACCTGGGAGATCTCCGATTTACTCACCTTCATACTTCTCTCCCAGGTACACGAATAGCTGTGCTGTGCGCCGACACACCGTCACTCCTATGGACACGCACGCAAGTCTCTAGCCGGTACAAATCCCACAGTAAGTCTTTCCAATCAACATGCATAAGAGCAGACTGACATCCGGTGTCCTAGGTACATACATGGTAGCTACTCGGCGTTCAAACCCAGTCAGCTCGGCGCAAAGCTCCCCGGCAGTGTACGTACCACCTTCTTCGCGTCCGACGATCATACTCACCGCCTATCCAGAGTGATGAGTCCCGCCGCCTGACGAAGTGTTCGCAAGTCGTCGCGTGTCCTGTCCCGCCGGGATCCCGATATGGTGAGTCCTTGTGCTCCAGCTGCTCACAGTGGCACTGGCTGTCGTGGAGTTGAGCTTGCCCTCGTAGGAGATCCGAGGAGGCACGGCCGGACACTCACACGTGCCGCGACCGACTTGTACCCCTGCGGAGCCGACGACTTGAGTGCGGGTGCACGCGAGCCCCGCACCCATGCACTGTGGTCCGGTGTCCACACCGACTCAGCTCCCGTACGCTGTCGCGTCAACGAGCGGATATGTGAGCACGACGATCTGCTCGCGTGGAGCCCTGGGGCAAAAGAATCGTCGTGAGCGGCGCCCGATGGAAACGTGCTCCAAGTTTCCGAGCTGCGCGCATATTGGCAGAGTCCGCGGTACCGTGCTCGTCGCCCGGCTCAGGGATGATTCCGGAGAACTCGGCCGTCGTGGAGGCGTGCTCTGGCGCACCCCGCACGCTCTGTTGGCAGGGCGTGAGAGGTGCTCCAGCGGCGGTGAGCACGGCTCGTGGACGACCTTCTGTGAGGTCACCGCGAATCCCGGCGGCTTGTGTGATGCGGACGGTACACCGCTTGTCAAATGAAGACTCACCTGGCGGGAGTGGAGACGTCGAGGATGGGTGGACGCGCCGCTAAGAGTGGTGCCCGGGGGAGATGCGTGCTCAGAGGGGCTCGCGGGCAGCTTCTCGCCTCCAGCTGTCAAACGAGGCCTACCATCACATCGTACGGCGAGAGTTCGGAGCTCACCGGAGGGAATGTGCGTTTGGGGCACAGCGTGAGGAAAGCGGAGGCGGCGAGGAGTGTCTTGATAGGTGGCCGGTCACAGAATGCGCGTACGGTACATGTCGCCTATCGCATTTCAAGCGTTCCGGAAGAGACGTGACGGGCAGACGATTGTCGTGTCGTGGAGCCTTGACGGATGCTTGTCCAGAGGCGGATACGGTACGTGAGCATAACACGCACTCGCACACGCTGTACATGTACTGACAGAACAGACATCCGACTCAGACGACTCCGCTGTCGTACGGCAGCGGGTCGTGGCGACTGATTGAGGGGTGGGCCCCGGACATCGCAGTGCGACCGGCCTGTCACTGGAGGGATTACAGGTGCGTGACCGTCGAATGCGCATCCGCAGCTCTATCCTGACTCATTCAGCAGAGCGGCCACTCACCGAGAGAACACAGATGCCCCAGGGCTTGAGCCGGGACGGCTCAGCGATGATCAAGCCGCGTCCGAGTGGTAGTATACGCACCGCGTGCCCGCGGCCTGACATCAGGCGACTCGGAGGCGATGGAGTCAGTAGAGCGACGTCGTCGAGCCATCTGCTCGAGAGCGCAAGGTGCGTGTCAGCGCGATGCTCATATAGTCTGAACACTCACGCACCTTGTGACAGAGGGACCGCTGCGACGCTGCCGTGCCAGTGGGAGACGTGCTTGCGGCCGCCCCATCGTGCTCTGTGTGTGTCTCGATGGCGCGTCCCGCCGTGCGTGTGCCACTCGACCCCGCGTCCCAGCTCGAAAACTGTGGAGTGCGGACGAGTTTGCGTGCAGCTGGCTCGAGTTGATCGAATGAGCAGCGAGACCGCGCGCATCGGTGGACGGTACGTGGCTGCCCGTCTGGCTGTACGTGCAGTACACCCCTCATCTTGCCGGCTGCATGAGTGCATCGGGCGGGGCGCATCCGGGCGATAGCCATGGCATGCATGTCCCTGGTGTACCTGGCGGGTCATCAACAGCTGCGTCCGGCTGCATTCAAAGCGTGTACGTACCTGTCGTTTCCGCTTGCGAAGAAGCGTTACTAACTCTGCGGCGTCGGGTGCAGCTCGAAAGACGGATTGTGCGGCGGTCGGAAGGGACGTGGGCGCGAGGGCGGGCGTACGGCGATGTGAGTCGTACGCGAGGTACGTGCATCCTCGCAGCGTATGGATGTCGTCTGCGAAGTCTGAATCGCTCGCTCGCAGCGGTCGGCGTCGTGTCCGCACAGACGCGTGAGTGGTCTGCCTTGTTGTGCTCGCGCGGACTCGCGCGCGTGCGTCCGCGAGCTGATTGGACTTTGCACTGGCTCTTTCGAAGAACGCATGCGGGGGCGTGCTGCACACGTTCGTCGCGGACAGCTCCGGCGCACGCAGTTGAACGTTGAACGTTGAGGAGCGAGGGGCGGGATGAGGCTGCTGGACGTACCATTGGGAGAGTTTGCTGACGGTGTCGGATTCAGGTCACGATGGGAGTGCGGTATGTATCGAGGACGGGTATGGACGGTACATGGTAAGTACAACGGGCGTGCTCGGGTCGAAAGGAGGGCAGAGCACAACTGATAGGGTGACAACGGTGTGGCGAAGTGAGGCAGCGGGGCGGGAGGTACTTAGGAGATGTGCTCACCGCGGCGCGTTGTGGTCCCTCGCGGACCCTCGCAGACGTGACCAGCGACGACGAGCGGTAGAAGAGGGAGCGAGCGTGTGCAGTGCGCCTTTGTGCGCGCCGTACGCGTCGAAGTCAGCCAAGGGCTGCGACAGCACGTCCGGCGCATGTAGCGTCGCGAGTACTACTGAGCACGACGGACAGAGTGACAGGGTCGTGCACAGAGAGTGGGGCGCGGGGATGGGAGTCGGGACGAGAGCGGGGGGTACTTACGAGATGTGCGCTCTGCGTCGCCGCCCCATCGCGGTCGTGACCGTCGGTGATGGCGAGGCGGCAGGGGCGGAGGCGTGGCGGCGGGGGAGAGGGAGAAGGCGGGAAGAGGGAGAGAGCGCATGCAGGGCGGTTTTGAGCGAATTGGAGGTCGAGCGGGTCGAGGTCTTGCCATCCGCTGCGTCCTCTGCTGCCAAAGAGCGGAGGGCGAACGGCGAGCTGGAGGGGACCCGAGCGTTAGAAGGAAGGAGCCACGGGGCGGGATCGGACACGAAGGAAAGGTCGCTGGACTCACTCGGATGACAAGCGACGCGATCTTCGCGGAGGCCATGATGAGAAGAAGTCGGTGAGAGAGATACAAAGGCTCGCAGCTTCAAGTTTAGGGCCTGGTCAAAGCGTAAATAGTGGACGGTGCTCCCGACGGCGCAAGGCCTCGTCAGTGACGGTGACGCTCAACGCGACCTTCGGCGCCACTGGCCGGCATCATCCACGTGACTCGATCAAAATATTGTCGCGACTCGCGACTCGTCCATCCAGGCTGGCGCAGGTTGGTCTCTTACACCGCGAACCTTCCCGACCAGCTGCTGATCATGCCGCCATCGTTGCCCTCCAAGAAGCGCAAAACGCGCGAGGTGGACGACACCGCTCACGCAATCCAGGACCTCGAGACACAACTCACGACCGCCATCTCAAAAGGTTCTTCGCTGAACCCGCTCGCCGACCTTCTCGATATTGCCCTGGACGTCTCCTCATCCACGCAGCTCTCCAAAGCCATCTATGCGCTGTACCGAGTCTTTGTGACCATCATCTCGAACGGGCTGCTCTCCGGCCCCGACCGCACAGAAGAAGCAAAGGCGGTTCGCGCATGGCTCCTCGAGAGGCTGCACGCCTTCGTGGACCTGTTGGCGAGCTTGCTTAAGGACGAGGAGGCGTCGTTGAAGGTGCCCCCAGCCTCACTCCTGCACCGTCTCGCTCTCACTCCCGTGAATACAGAGATCCGCGCTCGACATTCTCTTCTCCCTGCAAAAGCACCTTTCTTCCTCGCTCACCCGGATCGGAGACAGCAAGCAACTCCCACAGTTCCACGTATCGCACTTCCGCAAGATAGTATCTGCACTACTACTCTGTCCTCCTTCACAGCGCGGGAACGGCACCAAAAAGAGAAAGACCGATCCAGAGTCCGGCGCAGACCGCACCTTGGATGCGGACGTCCGCGATCACTTCGTCACCACCTGGTTCAGTGTGAACGACGACATACGGTGGTTCTTCCTCCGGGATGCTGCGTATGCGACAGTCCACTGTCATGCCCGTTATTCCATGTCGCTCACCGTTCTCTCACAGCATACTCATCTCCAAGCATCCGCACGCCGAGGCGCCTCAGTTGCCCGGCAACCTCCTCTCCATCCTCGAACGTCTCACCACGTTCCCCACCAACGCGGCAGAGCTCAACAGCTGGTGGGTCGAGGAGCTCGGGACGAAGCCTGCGCCGTCGAAGAAGTCCAAGGCCGACGACGATCAGGACGAGGATGACGACGCAGGGAACGATCCGGCGGACGCCGCCGAGGACGACTGGCGCAAGTTCTTCGACGACCCGCCCGCGAAGACCGCGGCCGAGGGCAAGAAGGCACCCGCGGGCCGAGTGCACACGCTGACCGTCCACCAGTCCCTGCACTCGCTCGCAGCGCACCGGGCGGTGTTCACCCGCGCATGGCTAACGCTGCTGCCGCGGCTGTCGCAGGGCTCGGCCGAGTCCACGAAGGGGCACTCGCTCCGGGTCCTGAACGTCCTCCACCGCGGGGTGATCCCGCACCTCACGCGCCCCATCCTGATCATGGACTGGATAAGCGCATCCGTCGACCACGGTGCGTGCCCGCGGGCTCTATCTGACAGGCGTGCCCGGGCTGAGCGTTCCTGCAGGCGGCACGGTCGGGCTTCTCGCGCTGAACGCGCTGTTCACGCTCATGAAGGAGTACAACCTGTGCGTACACGCCCCGCGCGCGGCCACACATGCTCACAGCGCTGCAGCGACTACCCGTCGTTCTACACGCGGCTCTACAGCTTCCTGGACAGGGACGTGCTCCATCTGAAGCACCGCGCGCGGTTCTTCCGCCTCACGGAGCTCTTCCTCGGGTCGACGTAAGTGGAGTGCGCTCTCACGGGGCCCCGCGGCGACTGACGGTACTTACGCGCACTTCGCACTTGGCACTGCCCAGCCACCTCCCGGCGAACCTCGTCGCGTCGTTCGTCAAACGGCTATCACGGCTCTCGCTGAGCGCGCCCCCGGCGGCGGTCGTGATGCTCATCCCGTTCACGTACAACATGCTCCGCCGGCATCCTGCGCTCCTGGCGATGATCCACCGTGCGGACGAGGTCGCCGGAGCCGAGTGTGGTATGTGCGATCCGCCGCCTCCCCCTTCCCTGCGTTTGGGTTTGGGATCGATGCCGATGGGGCGCTGGCGCTGACGATGACTGTGGCGGCTGGCAGATGGGTTCGATGCGGCGGAGGAGAACCCGACGCTGACGAACGCGCTCGAGAGCTCGCTGTGGGAGCTGTACAGTCACCGGCAGCACTACCACGCGTCGGTGTCGTCGCTCGCGAAGATCTTCGAGGAGGCGTTCACGCGGCCGAGCTACGCGATGGAGGACTTTCTGGACCACACGTACGGGACGGTGCGTGCTGCCTGCTGTGTGTCGGGCATCAGACGAGTAGCTGTTCGACACGGAGGTGAAACGGAAGATCCGAAAGGAGCCGGCGACTGCTCTACGGTGGGTGCCGGCGTGGCGGGGGCAACCTCGCGTGTACATAGTGCGTGCAATATATCTCGTTTCCGTGAACACTCGGCTGCTGCGTGCTGGATCTCGTCTACCTCCGTTGGCGGACGAATCGCAAGGCGCAGATGTCCCGGATCGATCTCTTGCCTTAGGGCACTGGGAGGGGGATATAGAAAACTAGGACACTTGGAGGGGGATATAGAGAACTAGGGCACTTGAAGGGGGATATAGAGAACTAGGGCACTTGGAGGGGGATATAGAAAACTAGGACACTCTCCAGGAGCATATTTGGATCTACTCAACTCTTCGTAGGTGTTCATACACACAGGTACACCCCTCTGACTCATCCATTTCTGACGCTGTCCTACAGAGTATGTACTTGCCCTGCCAGGAGAAAGCACTGCGCACACATACCCCCTCCAAACCTCCAAATCTGCGGTCCGACGTACGGGCGCCTATATGACTCCTCCTACGGTCTACCCATCAGGCCTCAGGGCCATCACCGCTAATTAGATGACATTGACGGTGCGGGACTTTCGTCGGCACAATTCACGTGTGTCATGATCATCTCCTCCCGCCCGTCACTGCTAATTAGATGTGATTGACGGTGTGGGACGCTCATCGACACGATTCACATCGAGCAGTGCAAATACGCTGCACATGTGTCGTCGAGGTCCGAGTCTATGCACATCAAGCAGTGCACATTTCAACGGTTGAAGTCGACATGTATTAGCATACTATGGGAGCTACTAGTACATCGACTACTACACTCTAGCGTGTATTGAGAGCTCACCTTGATGCAGCATTCGACGCTAGCCTCACGGTCAGGATTCCGGCAAATAAACACTTGAGTTGAACATTGAGGCAGGAAGCATGGTGACGAGGCTGCGGGGATACACACAAACTCTTGACGTGTCCAGCTCCAAGACCTGTGCAGGACCTGGATGCGTAGCACGAGCCTGCATTTCCGCGCCGCGTGAATGGTAGAGCACAGAACTCTGCGAGATGAGCTGCCAACCATGGCACATAAGCGTCCTCAGCAGCCCACATGAGCGCCACTGGGCATGTCATGGAGCGGTGATGGAGCATGCGGGACATAGATGGCAAGTGTGATACTCACCATTCGCACGGCTACTACAGCCTATCCGCAAGTTGGTCGAGAGTGCACAGCAAGTTACTGGCGGCGCATGCAGAAGATAAAGTCACACTCACCATGATGATCGAGCGACCTATCGTGTGTAACACACTGTGTTGATCACCTCCTCTCACATCCTGATATTCACAGCGGGGTTCTTGATCTGTAGAGTGGACCACATCGTTCATAGCGGCTATGGCCTATCATGATGGAGTTGCAGAGCGAGAAGGTAGACCTGAGAAAGCACATAGGACAGCCTGAGGATGGGAGGAGGTGACTCAGAGAAATGAGCAGACAACGTGGAATGCTCTGGGTCCGTGCAAAAAGAGAAGATCCACAGAGAGGCGACGGGCGGAGAGATCACGGTGTCAGACTCGCTAGCGAAGGAGTGCCACTGCCAGCGCACCGTGCGGTTCCGAGTAGCGCACACGTTCTCACGTGTCCACTACTAGCGAGATCATAGATGTCTTGGCTCTAAACCTCCCGCCGAAATTTGAGGCTCAGAGATGTACCACACAGGGCTCTAGATAGAGCAGTAGGCTGAACTTGAGCGAGGACTCTTGTTCCGGCGCTGGGCCCGACTCGGAGGTTGACGTGGCATTCAAGAGGTACTATGTGGCTGAAATGAATGGGCTCCAAGATAGCCTAATCCTAGGGATATTATAAAGCTGATTGGAGCAGGCCTGGTGACGTGTAAGGACAAGAGGTAGCAAGAAGACAAAATGCGGAGCGTGCGAGATTTGCAAAGTTCCAAGTGTTTGGTACCGAGCACAGCCGCGTCATATCGTCCATCCTAATATGGGCATGTAAGCGCTCTTGGACACGGACATGTCGTCTCGCTCTTTCGTTGTCAACCCAGCACCTCGCTGACCCGTACAAGGTAAATAACAGATGCTACCCTCATTTTCGGTGCGTGTAAGAGTCTATAGTTTACGACAACCTCTAACGGAACAGATCGTGTTCATGGACTGTGCGGAGCACTACAAGACCATCTCGCCACACATACATTTTGTCTCTTGCGAAGGAGCACTAGGAAATAATGCTGACACGTGGCAGAGACATACATGATGACTCTCTGCCAAGTGTCTGGGCTATACCCCACAACACAGGCTGTACGGAACTTGCGGAACAGCTAGAACAACCGCTTAGACATATGTGCTCCTCGAGCCCCAGCCCTCCGAAATTACGACGTTAAATTCGAGCTAAAACACCGCCTATGCAGCCGAGCGCTCGCTAAGCCAAGCGCAAGGCACCCTGACTCCGACGCGAGCGTGAAGATCAGGCTTGGAACATTCCCTTTCCCTCCGCCTCCGCCCCGTAATTACCTTGCTCCCTCCCTGATTTCCGTGTCGCTCGCTGGTTGGCTGACCCACGCTGGAGGCATGACGTACCGTGTACGAGCTCCGAGAGTCGGACCACGGGAGCACAACGCACGGGCCACGTTGAGTGCGCATAAGTAGTTCCCCGCACAATCATGTTCAGCACTCACCTCCACCCCCTTCTCCTGCCTCTCACCTCCGCTCCCTCCCTCTCTATCTCGAACTGTCATCTTATGACGTCTCTGTGCACATCCTCTCTGCTTGTCTCCGCACGCTCAATCATCTCAACAATCGCTACCAACCGCGAGATGGGTGAGTTGTCTCTTCCTAGAAGATCTCCAATTTACTCACATTCGTACCTTTCTCCCAGGTACACGAATGGCCGTGCTGTGCGACACACCGTCACTCCTATGGACATGCACGCAAGTATCTAGCCGGTGCCAATCCCACAGGTAAGTCTTTCCAATCAACATGCATAACAGCAGACCGACATCCGGTGTCCCAGGTACATACATGGTAGCTACTCGGTGTTCAAACCCCAGTCAGCTCGGCTCAAAGCTCCCCGACAGCGTACGTACCATCTTCTTCGTGTCCGACAATCATGCTCATCGCCTATCCAGAGTGACGAGTTCCGCCACCTGACGATGTGTTCGCAGATCGTGTCCCCCCGGGATCACCGATATGGTGAGTCTTTGTGCTCGAGCTGCTCGCAGTGGCACTGGCTGTCGTGCAGTTGAGCTTGCCCGAGGAGGAGATCCGAGGAGGCACGGCCGGACACTCACACGTGCCGCGACCGACTTGTACACCTGCGGAGCCGACGACTTGAGTGCGGGTGCACGCGAGCCCCGCACCCATGCAGTGTGGTCCGGTGTCCACACCGAGCCCCGCCGCTTCGTCCGTGTGACCGGCGCGCCTGAGAATAACGGCTACGCCGACACCCGAGATGTGTGTGGTGCCGTCATCGCATGCTTCTCGCGCTCTACCACATTCTAACGGTGTCTTCTCGCGTTCTGCAGGACCTGAGGACAGCTGTCACGACAGTCTATTCGCAGACTCGGCTGTGTGCGTGTGGTACGTCAACCCTCGCTGGAAGATTGGCTAGTTTACACTGCTTACCGTGAACAGCGCCGCTGAACTCGGCGGTCTGATGGCAATCGCTGTCCGTGAGGTGCTCGCACAACAGCATGCTGAGAGCGACGCTGCGCCGTCCAAGATGGAACGGCTGGACATCGCCACAAGCTAGGTTCGTTCTTGCACCGTGAATCACGCATATTCTGATCCATACCCTGGCAGCCCAGACATTGCGCTGTTGCGCCATTCCGGACACTGACATCTACGTTCACACCGCCAGCTCGCGCTCACCCAATATGCAGGGACTCCGCTTGGTGGTCCTCCCGACCGGCCGCCTTCGCCGTGTTCCCGACGGCTCGGCTGCGACTCGATGGTACGTACCCAGCTCGCCCAGCCTGTGCGCCGTGCAGCTTTGACATGTACCCAGGCTCCCGGTCTTCCCGTATGGAAGGCCCGGCCCGGAAAATCCTGCGCTGCGCGAGACCTGCTAAGTCGATGCTCACCTGCCAGTTTCGGAAAGTTGCGGGGTCGAGAACGAGACGGTACGGCTCGTCGCCGTCCTCTCCTCATCTCCGGTCCTTCTCGGGCATGGTCTCCTGCCGACGGTACATCCACGATCTCAAAGCGTCCACTCGCATCCGCTGACGCGACCTCTCCACAGTGCCGCCGTCTGCTGGTCGTCCCGACGCCGCAATAGAGCGTTCGCGTGTGCGCCGCGCATCTGGGGTGAGTGCATCGAGTACCGTGCGCCGCTGAGTCGGTACTCACCTGCCGGAATGCTGCAGATCTGAGACGTGTGCAGACGAGGTGGTACCGCCCGTCGCCGTCGCTGTCCTCTCCCGCGCTCGCCCCGGGCCTGCTCATCTGCCGACGGTACGTCGGCACGATTTTGAGGCGTTCGCTACCGACTGCTGACGCGCATTCTCCACAGCGGCAACCCGGTCGTCTTCTCGCCGCCGCGAGCGCCGCCGACCCGGAGTGAGACGAGTAGGGGCCCACGACCGCGTGATACTGTGTCAGCAGTCACGAGTGGGTTCGAGAGGCGGGAGATGGCGCAGTACCACTCGTCGTCGTCCTCTCTCGCTCTGGCTCTGGCTTAGTCTGGTACGTCGGCACGATCTTGAGGTGTTCGCTACCGACTGCTGACGCGCACTCTCTACAGCGGCGACCCGGTTGCCTTCTCGCCACCACGCGCGCCGCTGACCCGGAGTGAGACGAGTAGGAGACCCACGACCGCGTGATGCTGTGTGTCAGTAGTCACAGAGGTTCGAGAGGCGGGAGACGGCGCGGTACCGCTCGTCGCCGTCCTCTCCCGCTCTGGCTCTGGCTTAGTCTTCTTCGCGGCTTGCCCTGCTGTACTCTGCAGGGATGATCGCGGTCTTCCCGGAGACGCACACTCGCCGCAGTGCGCCGACGAGTCAGCTCCCATACGCTGTCATATCAGCGAGAGGACATGATCGTTGTGGACGGTGCACGTACCTTCCGAGCTCGGTAAGCACTCGCCGTGGTCATGCAGAACTCCGCAGGGATGATCGCGGTCTTCCCGGAACCGCGCCCTTGGCCGTCATCCGGCGCAGAGGCCGAGCCCACAGCGGCGACTCAGCCATCATACACTGTCATGTCAGTGAGAGGACGTACCGTGGACGGTGCCCGACGGAAATGTGCCTTCCGATCTCGTTCAGCGAGTTCACGGTACGTGCTCGTGGCCCGGCCCTGCAGAACTCCGCAGGGATGATCGCGGTCTTCCCGGAACCGCGCCCTCGGCCGTCATCTGGCGCACTAGTACGCACGCTGTGCATGGTGCCCCAGAGGCCGAGCCGTCGCCGCTATGCGGCGACTCAGCTCCCGTACGCTGTCGCGTCACCGAGCGGATATGTGAGCACGACGATCTGCTCGCGTGGAGCCCTGGGGCAAAAGAATCGTCGTGAGCGGCGCCCGATGGAAACGTGCTCCAAGTTTCCGAACTGCGCGCATATTGGCAGAGTCCGCGGTACCGTGCTCGTCGCCCGGCTCAGGGATGATTCCGGAGAACTCGGCCGTCGTGGAGGCGTGCTCTGGCGCACCCCGCACGCTCTGTTGGCAGAGCGTGAGGACGACCTTCTGTGAGGTCACCGCGAATCCCGGCGGCTTGTGTGATGCGGACGGTACACCGCTTGTCAAATGAAGACTCACCTGGCGGGAGTGGAGACGTCGAGCATGGGCGGACGCGCCGCTAAGAGTGGTGCCCGGGGGAGATGCGTGCTCAGAGGGGCTCGTGGGCAGCTTCTCGCCTCCAGCTGTCAAACGAGGCCTGCCATCACATCGTACAGCGAGAGTTCGGAACTCACCGGAGGGAATGTGCGTTTGGGGCACAGCGTGAGGAAAGCGGAGGCGGCGAGGAGTGTCTTGATAGGTAGCCGGTCACAGAATGCGCGTACGGTACATGTCGCCTATCGCATTTCAAGCGTTCCGGAAGAGACGTGACGGGCAGACGATTGTCGTGCCATGGAGCCTTGACGGATGCTTGTCCAGAGGCGGATACGGTACGTGAGCATAACGCGCACTCGCACACGCTGTACATGTACTGACAGAACAGACATCCGACTCAGACGACTCCGCTGTCGTACGGCAGCGGGTCGTGGCGACTGATTGAGGGGTGGGCCCCGGACATCGCAGTGCGATCGGCCTGTCACTGGAGGGATTCCAGGTGCGTGACCGTCGAATGCGCATCCGCAGCTCTATCCTGACTCATTCAGCAGTGCGGCCACTCACCGAGAGAACACAGATGCCCCGAGGCTTGGGCCGGGACGGCTCAGCGATGATCAAGCCGCGTCCGAGTGGTAGTATACGCACCGCGTGCCCGCGGCCTGACATCAGGCGACTCGGAGGCGATGGAGTCGGTAGAGCGACGTCGTCGAGCCATCTGCTCGAGAGCGCAAGGTGCGTGTCAGCGCGATGCTCATATAGTCTGAACACTCACGCACCTTGTGACAGAGGGACCGCTGCGACGCTGCCGTGCCAGTGGGAGACGTGCTTGCGGCCGCCCCATCGTGCTCTGTGTGTGTCTCGATGGCGCGTCCCGCCGTGCGTGTGCCACTCGATCCTCGCGTCCCCGCCCGAAAACTGTGGAGCGCGGACGAGTTTGCGTGCAGCTGGCTCGAGTTGATCGAACGAGCAGCGAGACCGCGCGCATCGCAGTGGACGGTACGTGCCTGCCCGTCTGTTTGTGCGTGCACTACACCACTGATCTTGCCGGCTGCATGAGTACATCGGGCGGGGCGCATCCGGGCGATAGCCATGACGTGCATGTCCCTGGTGTACCTGGCGGGTCATCAACAGCTGCGTCCGGCTGCATTCAAAGCGTGTACGTACCTGTCGTCTTCGCTTGCGAAGAAGCGTTACTAACTCTGCGGCGTCGGGTGCAGCTCGAGAGACGGATTGTGCGGCGGTCGGAAGGGACGTGGGCGCGAGGGCGGGCGTACAGCGATGTGAGTGGTGCGCGAGGTACGTGCATCCTCGCAGCGTATGGATGTCGTCTGCGAAGTCTGAATCGCTCGCTCGCAGCGGTCGGCGTCGTGTCCGCACAGACGCGTGAGTGGCCATGCATCTGCCTTGTTGTGCTCGCGCGAACTCGCGCGCGTGCGTCCGCGAGCTGATTGGACTTTGCACTGGCTCTTTCGAAGAATCGCATGCGGGGGCGTGCTGCACACGTTCGTCGCGGACAGCTCCGGCGCACGCAGTTGAACGTTGAGGAGCGAGGGGCGGGATGAGGCTGCTGGACGTACCATTGGGAGAGGTTGCTGACGATGTCGGATTCAGGTCACGATGGGAGTGCGGTATGTATCGAGGACGGGTATGGACGGTACATACTAAGTACAGCGGGCGTGCTCGGGTCGAAAGGAGGGCAGAGCACGACTGATAGGGTGACAACGGCGTGGCGAAGCGAGGCAGTGGGGGCGGGAGGTACTTACGAGATGTGCTCACCGCGGCGCGTTGTGGTCCCTCGCGGACCCTCGCAGACGTGACCAGCGACGACGAGCGGTAGAAGAGGGAGCGAGCGTGTGCAGTGCGCCTTTGTGCGCGCCGTACGCGTCGACGTCAGCCAAGGGCTGCGACAGCACATCCGGCGCATGCAGCGTCGCGAGAACCGCTGAGCACGACAGACCCAGTCACAGAGTCGTGCACAGAGAGTGGGACGCGGGGATGGGAGTCGGGACGAGAGCGGGGGGTACTTACGAGATGTGCGCTCTGCGTCGCCGCCCCATCGCGGTCGTGACCGTCGGTGATGGCGAGGCGGCAGGGGCTGAGGGGTGGCGGCGGGGGAGAGGGAGAAGGCGGGGAGAGGGAGAAGGCGGGGAGAGGGAGAGAGCGCATGCAGGGCGGTCTTGAGCGGATTGGAGGTCGAGCGGGTCGAGGTCCTGCGTCTGCTAGGCTGCGTCTGCTGCCAAAGAGCGGATGGCGAGCGGCGAGCTGGAGGGGACCCGAGCCTTAGAAGGAAGGAGCCACGGGGCGGGATCGGACACGAAGGAAAGAGTGAGTGGGAGAAGCGCAAGGGTGTGTCGCTGGACTCACTCGGATGACAAGCGACGCGATCTTCGCGGAGGCCATGATGAGAAGAAGTCGGTGAGAGTGTAAGCAGTGTCAGACTTAGAGAGATACAAAGGATCGCAGCTTCAAGTTTAGGGCATAAGCTTAAGGCCGAAGGGGTCAAAGCGTAAACAGCGGACGGTGCGGCGCAAGGCCTCGTCAGTGAACGCGACTTCGGCATTACGGGCCGGGAGATGCCGGGAGCATCCACCGCTCCACGTGACTCGATCAAAATATTGTCGCGGACTCGCGGACTCGTCTATGTAGACTCCAGACCTCCATCCGGATTCCGCATAGGCTGGTTTCTTACAAGCTCCTACACCGCGAATCTTCCCGACAAGTTGCTGATTATGCCGCCATCATTGCCCTCCAAGAAGCGCAAAACGCGCGAGGTAGACGACACCGCTCACGCAATCCAGGACCTCGAAAAACAACTCACGACCGCCGTCTCAAAAGGTTCTTCGCTGAACCCGCTCGCCGACCTTCTCGATATAGCCCTGGACGTTTCCTCACCCACGCAGCTCTCCAAAGCCATCTATGCGCTGTATAGAGTCTTCGTGACTATCGTCTCGAACGGGCTGCTCTCCGGCCCCGACCGTACAGAAGACGCGAAGGCCGTCCGCGCATGGATCCTCGAGAGGCTGCACGCCTTCGTGGACCTGTTGGCGAGCTTGCTTAAGGACGAGGAGGCGTCGTTGAAGGTGCGCCCAGCCTCACTCCTGCACCGTCTCGCTCTCACTCCCGTGAATACAGAGATCCGCGCTCGACATTCTCTTCTCCCTGCAAAAGCACCTTTCTTCCTCGCTCACCCGGATCGGAGACAGCAAGCAACTCCCACAGTTCCACGTATCGCACTTCCGCAAGATAGTATCTGCACTACTACTCTGTCCTCCTTCACAGCGCGGGAACGGCACCAAAAAGAGAAAGACTGATCCAGAGTCCGGCGCAGACCGCACCTTGGATGCGGACGTCCGCGATCACTTCGTCACCACCTGGTTCAGTGTGAACGACGACATACGGTGGTTCTTCCTCCGGGATGCTGCGTATGCGACAGTCCACCGGTCATGCCCGTTATTCCATGCCGCTCACCGTTCTTTGACAGCATACTCATCTCCAAGCATCCGCACGCCGAGGCGCCTCAGTTGCCCGGCAACCTCCTCTCCATCCTCGAACGTCTCACCACGTTCCCCACCAACGCGGCAGAGCTCAACAGCTGGTGGGTCGAGGAGCTCGGGACGAAGCCTGCGCCGTCGAAGAAGTCCAAGGCCGACGACGATCAGGACGAAGATGACGACGCAGGGAACGATCCGGCGGACGCCGCCGAGGACGACTGGCGCAAGTTCTTCGACGACCCGCCCGCGAAGACCGCGGCCGAGGGCAAGAAGGCACCCGCGGGCCGAGTGCACACGCTGACCGTCCACCAGTCCCTGCACTCGCTCGCAGCGCACCGGGCGGTGTTCACCCGCGCATGGCTAACGCTGCTGCCGCGGCTGTCGCAGGGCTCGGCCGAGTCCACGAAGGGGCACTCGCTCCGGGTCCTGAACGTCCTCCACCGCGGGGTGATCCCGCACCTCACGCGCCCCATCCTGATCATGGACTGGATAAGCGCATCCGTCGATCACGGTGCGTGCCCGCGGGCTCTATCTGACAGCGTGCCTGGGCTGAGCGTTCCTGCAGGCGGCACGGTCGGGCTTCTCGCGCTGAACGCGCTGTTCACGCTCATGAAGGAGTACAACCTGTGCGTACACGCCCCGCGCGCGGCCACCCATGCTCACAGCGCTGCAGCGACTACCCGTCGTTCTACACGCGGCTCTACAGCTTCCTGGACAGGGACGTGCTCCATCTGAAGCACCGCGCGCGGTTCTTCCGCCTCACGGAGCTCTTCCTCGGGTCGACGTAAGTGGAGTGCGCTCTCACGGGGCCCCGCGGCGACTGACGGTACTTACGCGCACTTCGCACTTGGCACTGCCCAGCCACCTCCCGGCGAACCTCGTCGCGTCGTTCGTCAAACGGCTATCAAGGCTCTCGCTGAGCGCGCCCCCGGCGGCGGTCGTGATGCTCATCCCGTTCACGTACAACATGCTCCGCCGGCATCCTGCGCTCCTGGCGATGATCCACCGTGCGGACGAGGTCGCCGGAGCCGAGTGTGGTATGTGCGATCCGCCGCCTCCCCCTTCCCTGCGTTTGGGTTTGGGATCGATGCCGATGGGGCGCTGGCGCTGACGATGACTGTGGCGGCTGGCAGATGGGTTCGATGCGGCGGAGGAGAACCCGACGCTGACGAACGCGCTCGAGAGCTCGCTGTGGGAGCTGTACAGTCACCGGCAGCACTACCACGCGTCGGTGTCGTCGCTCGCGAAGATCTTCGAGGAGGCGTTCACGCGGCCGAGCTA
This sequence comes from Daedaleopsis sinensis, assembly GCA_033807695.1. Lineage (NCBI taxonomy): Eukaryota > Fungi > Basidiomycota > Agaricomycetes > Polyporales > Polyporaceae > Daedaleopsis > Daedaleopsis sinensis. Next base: position 1,831,247 of record CM066301.1, read on the forward strand.
CGCGATGGAGGACTTTCTGGACCACACGTACGGGACGGTGCGTGCTGCCTGCTGGGTCTCGGGCATCAGACGAGTAGCTGATATCAGACGACGGGCAGCTGTTCGACACGGAGGTGAAACGGAAGATCCGAAAGGAGCCGGCGACTGCTCTGGAGCTCAGTCTAGTGCCCGAGGGCGATGGGATGGAAGAGCTGTGGACGATTGGCTGAGGAACCCCGAGGGTGGAGATGATGTGCGGTGGTGTGGAGAGCGGTCAGTATACGGAGTCCGGCAATACAGGTGCAGATTTAGAGCGAGCTGTGACGAACATGGTTGTGCTCAAATGACACGCGTGGTTAGAAAGCCGGGGTGGGGGGAGTCAGTGGAGCAGAGGCACGTTGTCGGTGTTTAGAACGCGAGCATAGGCGAGCATGGAGGATGGCCGCCGGTAATTCACCGGAAGTTCGTGGTTGTTCCGAGTGACCGGAGGCGTGACGGAGGCGCCCGGCGCGTTTACGCGTTTACGGTTGATAGAGGAGGGCGGCTTCGTGCCTCTTCGTGCCGTTGGTCCGCGTCGGAGTGGGGGATGGAGACGTATGGCGTGCTCGACGGCGGGCGAGAGGCACTGGGCACAATGTGGCCGTTGAATAGGTGCAGGATTGGTGCAGACGGCGATCCGGGGAGTCGTGCCGGGAGAGATATGTCGGAATATGGTTGGTAAGTATGTGGGCGATGGGTAACGAGGAGCACTGGTCCAGATGTCACCGTGCACGGTCGGAGTCGAGGTCGGAGCGCGCGCCAGGGGAGAGAGCGGGAGCAGAGAAAGCGTAGCCGACTGAACATTAACCGTACTGGGCCGTTGCGGGAATCGAAAGGGGGCATGTGAGCAGAGAACTGGGCTCAGATGCGGCAAGATGTGGGCAAACAGGGGGAGAGAAGTGCGGGCACGAGTGTGTGCGTGCAGGCGTCGGGAGCGCGAGTGATGGAACCTGGCGCGGAGCGCTCGTCGGCGCCAGGCGTGTAACATGGCAATCAAAAAGTAGGTTGAAGGGCGGACAGCGAGTGCGTCAGTGGGCGCTGATCCTCCCGCACGGCCGCCGTGTGCGTCCAAACTGGCGGCGATATCAGGCAATATCGCGCAACACGAACGGGGCTGCAGTCAGAGCTGGGACGAGGGGCGGGAGAGAGGGCGGGGAGGCGGGAGGGCCGGGGAGCAAATGAGAGACCGTGGGTAACCGGGTGGATGCCGAAAGCGGGGGGCGGCAATCCAGATTGGGCGGATGTGCGGGGCGGGCGGGGCGGGATGGTGGGTGGATGCATGAGATCTGAGAGCAGGAGGAGAGTGCGATTGGGACGGGGCGTCGGTGACTTGGAGGAGGCCTGATTGGGGAGGCCGGCGGGGGAAGTAGCCGGAGAATGAAATCCGGGGAATAAACGGAAATCGAGGCCGGGTACTTATTTTCGATTAACAACCGGATAACTCCCCCATATCATTTCATTTCTTCCCGGCCTCTCACGTCGTCCTTTCCCATCTTAACCTCCTCCCTCCCTCCCTCCTCCCCCCACCTCCCCTCTTTCCCCTCCCGCCCCTCCTCCTCCTCCTCCCTCTCCCCCTCCCCCGTCCTCCCCCACTCCGACTCCCGCTCCCGACACGCTGCGACCACACATCTAGCCTGGACCCGGCTACCATCACCACCGCTCTCCTCTCTAGTCCCCGTTGACCCCACCCGGCGTCCATCCGTCATGGATTCAACGGCCACCAATGGAAACCCTCCGTTCGTCTCAATTCGCCCCTCTCACCCTCCAACGCTCACTCTTCCCCCTTTCCAGCACCAAGACCCCCGTACAACGAGGTGCTCGCGCATGTACAGTCTGTAGGCTGGCAAAGGTGCCCATTCCCACCCTATCTCTCCCCGTGATCGTCATCCCGACCGCCCCCGTCAGATGAAATGCGTCGGTGCCGAGGACGGCACAAAACGTTGTCAACGCTGCCAGAGATCCGGCGCAGAGTACGTCCTCCTCTTCTCCATCTTCCCCTCCTCTCTCATTCTCCCCAAGATGTGTCTTCGAGAAGCACCGTCGCGGTCGCAAACCCGGCTCAAAGTATGTATACTCCCTATCATTCCGAGCTCCCCCCATCTCAGCAACCCTCCTTCTTCTACTCCTTCCCAGACTATCCGAAGCCTCCAAGATGCTTCGTCGTCTTGAAAAGGGTCTTAACAACGCAAAGGCAAAGCATCCCCCGTCTACTGCCCTCTCCCAGCCATCCTCCGCTCAGTACGGCCAGGACGATGCTTCGGGCCCCTCCACCCACCCAGGGCCCTCCAACAATGGCTCTCATTCCGGCCAGCAGTCTGACGACGACATGGACGACGACGAAGAGGATCGCTCCGATGAGACTCTTGGTCCCACATGGCCTGCCAGGGCTATCCGCTCTTCTATCCGCTCCTCCTTCCTTGACGTTGTCATGAACAAAGAGCCCGCGGAGCATTCACCTCCGCATCCAGGCGGTAGTCCCACCGACCGTGCCACTCACCTTTCCCCCAAGGCGCCCTCCCAGAGCCCTCCGCGTTCCCACAGCTCTCCGCAGCCCAACCCGTATAGCGGTCTCTTCTCCTTTGAGCCTAAAGATCCTGTAGAGGCCGGCATCATCCAAGAAGCGGACGTCTCTACCTTCTTCGACCTCTTCTTCCTCCGTCTCAACCCGTTCATCAACCTCTTTGACCCTGCTCTCCACACTCCTGCCTATGTCCGCTCTCGCTCCCGTTTCCTCTTCACTACCATGCTCATGGCTATTTGCAAATTCTTCATGCCCGCCAGCTACCAGGCCGTCAGACGTCTCGCTCACGAGTGGTGTCTTGTCTCTTTCGCCGATGGCACGGAGTCTGTGGAGACTGTCCAAGCTCTTGCGTGCATGACCTACTGGAAGGAGCCCGCCGACAGACGTACCTGGACATACATAGGCATGGCTTGTCGCATGGCTGTCAATCTGCGCCTCAACCGCTCGTTTGGCGTCCGTCAGCACAGCGAAACTGAACACCAGCTGCTCGAGCGTCGCAACAGGGAGCGTACATATCTCGTTCTCTTCGTACACGACCGGTCGCTTAGCATGCAGACCGGCAAGCATTGGATGCTCCACAAGGACGATCTCGAAGACATCCACCAGAGTTGGCACAGGGAGGGTGTGAGTGCTGGGATTCGCCCCGAGGATGTCATCGTCGCCGCCTTTGTCCACCTGCGCATCATTGGCTCTGAAGCCACCGACGCCTTTTACATGGAGCCGCACATGTACGACTTCAAGCTGCACAAGTACAACAAGGAGCTCGACAACTGGCTGAAGTACTGGATAGAGCAGATGGCGAACTGTATGCCTAGATCGCTCCTCTACGTTCCCCGCACTGACGATTGCCTCCAGCGCCTTTGGCTGATCCGTTCCATACTGCTTTCCTGCAATTCTTCCAGTCATACGTGAAGCTGTTCCTGAATACCTTTGGGCTCAAGAAGGAAGTGAGTGTCTCAGTAGAGGAGCACCGGCGTGCTTCGTACTCACTGATTCGTCGTCACAGAACAACCGGACGACCCCAGATACAGAGGCCGTCCGCCAATGCTTCGACAGTGCCCGCACCAACCTGCAGATCGTCTCCGAGCACTTTGCGGGCACGCATGTTCTGGTATGTTTCTCTATCATTTCGTATGACCTTGGTTGGCAAGCCGGCGATCTCTGAAGCTATTCTTGCAGCGCTACGGCCAGGAATCGATCACTGTCATGTCCGCGTACGCCGCCGTTATGCTTCTGAAGGTATATGTTCAGGTGCCCCTTTCTTGCGAACCGACGCTCACATGCTATTCCAGCTGCTCCGCGTTGCGCAACTCAGGGAGCGTACCGAGGAGATCCATACCATCATCAACAACACAGCTGATGCCTACCAGAATGCCCATGGCCATGTCAGCGGGTCTGAACTGGACTCGGCTGCGTATCATGCTCGCTTCCTGCGTCGGCTTACTGGAATGGACCGCGAAGGGCTGCAACAGCAGCAAGAGCGAAGCGGTTTGTGGGCAGACGGTGCACTGTCTTCATTCAAGCAAGGCCTGCCTCCCATCCGCGCAGCCCAGCCGTCATTGGGCATGCCTGCGTCTCAGCTGCCGTCATATCTTCTCCAGCGGGCGGCCGTCCAGCACGGAATGAACCATGCTCAGCTCGCGCCGCTGTCGATCCCGAGCTCCTCGCAAAATATGCACAACGTCCCCTCTGGCCATGTCGACTATGGCATGAACTCAGCGATCCGCACGGGGCTCTTCCAAGGTGGCAACCGAGGTCCTTCGCACCCCGCTATCCCACCCACGAGCGACTCCGACGACTCGTACTTCCAATACATCCTTAACGAGGTAGGCGAGGGCAGCGGCGAGGGCCTCTTCGGCCGCACCAACGGCACCCCGCCCTCTGGCGTTGGCTTCATGGGCAACGGGTCCGGCCTGCCCGACTTCGGCTACCCCGCGCCCCAGTCGAGCTTCCAGTACCGCGAGCAGCCGCAGATGCACGCGGCCTACGGCGCGCAGCACAACCGCTCTGCCTCGTTCCAGCAGCACCTCCCGCCGCTCCCGTACCAGCACTCCAACGGCTACGACGCCCGGTAGCCGCTGCGTGTCCGCACCCCGCCTCGTGTCTCCCGCCATGCTCTCCCGTGCTCTCGTCATTTTGAACTTTGTTCCGCCTGCCTGCGGCCGGACGGCCATTATCGTCCTGCAGATAAGTCTTATACGAATGTAATATTGCGCACATGTCACCGCCCCGCGTTCGCGTTCTCCGCCGCCTTCCCGCCCCCGCCCCACCGTTCCCCCGGTCCCAATGCCATCATCACCGCATCCCATTCCACGTCACCGTCCGGTCTCCCCATCTTCGCTCTGCCTGTGCCGTGCGCCCGTGTGCATACGCCGCTGCCCCAGTTCCGTCCATCTATTCGTTCCATCGTCCTGTCGCTCTGCCACTCTGCCATTCCGGCCCCCGTAGCACCCCTACGCTGTTGTTCTTCCCTTCCACCTGTACCATATCGTGTCGTGTTCTCGGACTCCGGAGTATATCAAAGCAATGTTTAGTACTTACGTCGCCTGGATCCGCACGGCACCGCTTCTTACGTGCTTGTGTGCTTGGTGTTCGCTTGGCCCGGCGCACACAAGTGACAAGAGGTGACAAGTCGTTGTGCTTGAAGCGCGACTGAATGCGCCGAGTCGTCGGCGATATCACGCCAGAGTCTGATTCCCCAACAGTGCCTCGATCGACAGCAATATTGAATCCGAACGCTACGTGCTACAAGCGCATCCACTCCCCCCCGCTTCCCTTGCCCGTGCCGCACGCGCCGCCTACGAGTCCACGCCGATGTAGAACACGACAACCTCGCGCCCGACCGCGGCGGCGATGCGCGGGATCCCGCGCGCGGCGACAAAGTCGAACGCGCGCACGTACAGCGGGCGCGGCGCGATCTGGAACGCGGTCGGCTGCGCGTGCGTGTACGCGGCGTTGTGCACGTGCACGACCGCGCCCTGCGCGGGGCTGCCCGCGGACAGCGCGAAGTAGTCGGGGTACGTCGGGCACCACCTGCAGCAGCCACGCAGAACAAACAGAACAAACGAGGGAGTCAGTTCCAAGTGCCGTGATGATGAAGGTCGTCGTCGCTGGCGCGTCGCCGTTACGGACGGGCGTGCACGCCCGCCAGGGTCCGAAGCCGCCGCACGCCATCCGTCTGACAGGACGCCGCCGTGGGTGGACGGTCCTGCGGGCAGCGGCAGCGCATCCCTGCAATAATCAATTGCGGCGAGGGGGCTTCGCTGGCAGTGGCACAAGGGGTCGTGGCAGACGGGCGGCGGACGGCTGCTGTCGGTGCGTGGCCGGGGCTCGAGCTTCCCACCCTGGGAGGTATGCACGCCTATGCGCGCCGGGCGCAAACGACAAACCTGCGCGCGCGCGAGAAAGGAGATCTGGCGTACCTGAACAAGTGCCCGCCCTCGGCGAAGCTCGTCCCTGTCATGTACGGCTTCCCGCCGAAGAGGTTGCCCATGTCCCACAGCGCGAACCGCGAGCCGTAAGCGGCACCCACGCTGTATCGGACGGAGACACAAGCAGGATCTGTCAGTGGGAATGCGCAGCGAGGCCAAGCGAGGCTAGAAGACAGGCCGGACGACAGCAGCTACCAGCAACAGCGGGGGAGGGTCTGCGCGGCCGACATTCCTGCGTGTCGCCGGGGCCGTGCAGCGGAAGCGGGTGGGACGAAGGCGTTGTGCGCAAATTGACAACTCACATGTCTGCGGTCGCGTCGCGGCGCCAAGCCACGGAGCCTGACCACTTGTTGGACAGGCCGGACGCGGCATCTGCAAGTGCACGGGGCTCGACGAGCTCGACGACGGACGAGTTGCGCCAAGCGTCCTGCTCGTTTTCATCCGGGTCGGACCGCCAGTCGGTGAGAAAAATAGAGCCGCGACAATCGGCCACGAGAAGCTCCTTGCTTGTGCTCGGATGGGAGTTCACGCTGGTGAGGGGATGGGGAAAGGTAATGACGTATGCGGTAGGTTGAGGGCGGGCCGGGGGGTCCATGCCGGGAGACGGTGGGGAGGCGATGTTGATATCGGGGCTGAGATCCCACACCATAAGCATTTTGTCGTCTGGGCAGCATGTCAGGCTTGCAGACGAGGGAGTGCGGGACGCGAAAGTGGTTAAAGAGAGGACCGAGACTGACCGGAGACAGTGGCGACATAGCGGGAGCTGTCCTCGCTGCGACCGCCGCAGAATGTCATGTCGTTCACTTTTCCATGGTGTCCGCTGAGACCGCCTCCGAAGGGAAATATTTCTTCTTCCGTGGTCGCGGATTTTGACAGAAGATATAAGCTGTAGTCGGCGCCGGCGACGGCAAGTCTGAAGGAGAGTGGGTGAGGAGGGAACGGAGACGGACGAAAAGGCAGGCGCACTCTATTGACCAGTCATCGGTGAGAGACGGAGAGCTAACATGTGAGGACCAGGCGATTGCGGTGATGCGGGAGCCTATGTGGAAGTTTGCGATTGTCCTGCACGAGGATTCTGACTGGGCGTGGCGGGAGGTGAGTACCAGTCCTGATCACGCAGAGAAGACTCACAAGCAGTAGGATCTCGACAGAGTGTGCCCCGGAGATGGCGATGAGGTCTGCCGCGTCGTCCTCGTAGCATGCGCGGACGACATGGATGTCTGTTCCGTGGGAGTGGCGGACATCCATCGCGGTCGCGGACAAGACGCGTCGAGCACGTGCCACGCGCCAGGGCGGGTGTTTGGGCGTGTTAGGATCAGAAGGTGCCGGACAACAGGGCCAAACAGGGAGTCGGAGCGGAGGACGGCTGCCGTTCTGGGACAGAGCGTCGGTCGATGGCTGGTCAGAACAAGCACCCGAATCCACTCCTCTTCGTCGCCATCTCTGCCCTTTCCTTCGCCGCCTTCTACGCGACCCTCAAGTACAGGGCAGCCACGCATCCCGCCTCTGCCCAGCCCCGCCAGCTCGATCATCCTCTCGTGCCCCCGCGTCACAAGGAATCTAGTGCCTGATCTATCATGCCCGCCATCATCGACAAGATTGCTGGGGCCCTCCACCTGAACAAGAGCAAGCATGAGTCTGATTCTGCCGATTCATCCGCCGTCCAGAGCTCGTCTACAGCTACCCCCGCCTTCGACCATGCCAAGGTCACCGTCCTCTTCGTCCTCGGAGGCCCCGGTGCCGGTACGCCTGCGATGACCTCCAATCTCCACAATATATCTGACAGACTGGCCCTACAGGCAAGGGCACTCAGTGTGCGAACCTTGTCAAGGACTTCGGTTTCTGCCACTTGTCCGGTATGTCGATAAATAAGTCCACCTTCCCTGCCCCCAGTTTCTCACTCCGCCGCCCTCCCCTGCCGTTCCCGTCGGCCTTCCGCGCCATGGCTCGCGTGCGCAGCTGGCGACCTTCTCCGCGCGGAGCAGAACCGCGAGGGCTCCGAGTACGGCGAGATGATTCGCAAATACATCCGCGAAGGCCAGATCGTGCCCATGGAGGTCACCGTGAAGCTGCTCGAGAACGCCATGCGCGCAGCGCTCGCCGAGTCCCGCGAGGGCGAAGGCTGGCAGGACGGCAGGGGCCGTTTCCTCATCGACGGCTTCCCGCGCAAGATGGACCAGGCCGTCAAGTTCGACGAGGACGTGCGTGCCCCTCCGTTCTCTCTCCCCTGCCTGTCACCCTCAGCCCCGTTTCCGCCACGTAGGTCTGTCGTTCGTCCATGGTTCTGTTCTTCACAACGACCGAGGAAGAGATGCTCAAGCGCCTCCTTGAGCGCGGCAAGACCAGCGGCCGCGAGGACGACAACGAGGAGAGCATCAAAAAGCGCTTCCGTGCGTGTCTTCCGTGTAGCTGTCTCCGCCAGCATGACCCATATTGCTTCCAGGCGTGTACAAGGAGCAGACGATGCCTGTCATTGAGCACTACAGCAAGGAAGGCAAGGTTGCCACGGTCTGTACCTCCCTCTGTCTCCACCTGCTCCCCCTGCTCATTAGTGGCTAGATCGACGCGACGGCCACGATCGAGGAGGTGCACGAGAAGGCGAAGGAGGCTGTCGGCAAGATCTTCTCTGGCGAAGTGGGGCGCAATATCACCGCATGAGCGCGGCACACGGACGATCTAGATTCCAGGACACTAGACGGATGAATCTACTTGTATAACGACCGCTCACAAGAAAGCATGGATGATGGTACAGCGTTGGGCATCGTGTGCCTTGAGTTCGTGCAATTAGTCTAGGTGTACACGGTGAAGCCGGTCTTGTCGCTCATGGGCGTCGCCGCCGTGCACTTTGCTTTGCCGCCCTTGGGTATAGTCAGGATATCTCCATCTGCGCACACAAGGTGTGCCCTCTCGTCGATGTCGTCCTAAAGCAGATAGCGCAAAGCAGAGAGCGTCAAGGCCAAACTGAGTTCAAGGGTGTGCAGCCCACATACCGGTTCCCATTCCCAGCCGCCGCATCGGATGTACTCTACCACGGTAGGGCCAGAGCCCTCAGAAACGACGCTTCCGTCCGCAGCGTACCGCAGCGCGACGTGTGCGCCGTCCTGGTACGCCGCCCCGAGCACCACACCCGCCTTCGCGGCGAAGGCCGCCCGGGCTGCGTCCGATTCCATCTCGTACGCGGGGTCCCGCGCCGGCCTGACAATAACCACATCGAGCGCGGCCGACGCCTCGCCGGGGCTGGCAATGGGCACGTCCCTGCCCCTGGGGGTGATCCTGAACGCGGGCTCGAGGCGATCGACGTTCACGGTCGCGAGGAAGTACGCGAACGGGCCCGCGAGGTCGACGATCGGCTCGTCGGCGGTGCTCGCCGCGTGGGGCACGAACGTGCCCGCCGCGGGGTCGTACGCCTCGACGACCCCGGCGCCGGTGCGCGGGAAGAGCTTGACGGACGCGGCGTACCAGCGCACGATGTTCTGCCGCGCGGCGGTCTTGAAGCGCTCGATGCTCGGATCGGACGCGCGGAGGGCCTCGGAGTCGTGCAGGATGGACGCGTGCAGCGCGGTGGACGCGACGACGGCGGAGATCGAGACCTGCGGCGCGGCCGGGGGCTGCCCGGGGGCCTTGACAGGGGGCGGAGAGAGGACGGTCACGGCTAGGTTGAGGGGCACGGTGCGGTGGGTCTGGGAGGCGAACGCGCTCACGGACCTGAGTTTGTGTGCGAGAGGATCGTCGTCTTCGGCCGCCGGGGGGAAGAGGGACGAATAGAGTGCGTTCGCGGTGCCGCACGGGACGAGGGCGATGTTGATGCGAGGGAGGGGCTTGCTGCTGGGAATACCGTTGAGGGTGTTGATCAGCTCGTGGAGGGTGCCGTCGCCGGAGCCTAGGATGACAGAGATGGGCTGGGAGTCGTCCGGGAGGGAGCTGAGGAAGTCGGCGACGATCTGGCCAACGTGGCCTGCGCTCTCGGTTGCGACGATCCTGTCTGGCGAGACGTTGTGCTTTGCGAGGAGGGGAAGAACGTGCTCGTCGAAGAGGGCCTTTGAGGAGCGATCGCCGGAGACGGGGTTGTAGACGACGAGAAGAGGCATGCTGGAAATAGGCTACGAACACGCGGTGGGCGATATGTTTAGGAGTGAGAGGGAACTGGGCACATATGGACGCTTGGCCCGCTGAATCGGCGTTCTGCTAGCAGCCTTAAGCTTGAGATTGACAGATTGAGTTGGCGGGAAGAGACAGGGGCGTGCACGGGCGCCCATCGATGCCCGCTCCAAGCACTGCGCAGATCCTTATCTTGATCTGCCCAATCGAGATCCGAGTAAATCGGGATTATGTACTCACATCCACTGTCCTGGGTCGCTCTCGTCATTCAACCACCGCTAGCCTCCGTGACCCAGACCCAAGTCTCTCAGCAGCCTGCCTTTCGGATGCTCCGCCTTTTCACCCGGACTCTCTCACCTCCTTCCTCTCGTCTCCTGCGTGCTGCCATGTCGTCCGCCGCCGCACCCACCTTCAAGCCCTTCAACCTCGCCCTCATCCAGCTCGGACAGACCGGTCCTGACAAGGATGGTACGTCGATATGTCGCAGACCGTGCGCTCGGTCCGGGACCCATTCCCTCTCGCTCGATCAGCGAACCTCAAACACGCTCGGGAGATGATCAAGAAGGCCGCCAGCGGAGACGGAGGTGCAAAGCCGAAGCCAGATCTCATCGTACTTCCCGTGAGTGGTCTCGACCCTGTCCAAACCCTCGCCCTTTGCTCATGGACGATCGTCGTCGCAGGAATGCTTCAACTCTCTCTATGGCCACGTTCACTTCCCCGTGTACGCCGAGACGATCGGGTACACCCCGGGCCAACCATACGACGTAGCCTCCTCCGAAAGCCAGAGTATCAAGATGCTCTCCGCCGCTGCCAGGGAGGAGGGTGTCTGGCTTATCGGAGGTACGCAGTGGCCTCGCCTTCCCCCTTGGAAACTACTCTCACTCCTATCGCCCCAGGCTCGATACCAGAGCGCGAGGCTAACACCGGCAAACTCTACAACACTGCGACCGCCTATTCTCCGCAAGGTGCACAGTCGACGTCACACTCCCCGCGTTACTGCCATCCTTGCTGACTGAGCTATCTAGGCGAGCTCGTAGCAGTCCACCGGAAGGTCCATCTCTTCGATATCGATATTCCGGGCAAGATCACTTTCAAGGCAGGTCTCGCCACCTTGTGTGCCCACGTCCTACTCATGCGCTGTCCAGGAGAGTGAAACCTTGAGTGCTGGCACGACTATCAACAAGTTTGACACCGGTCCGTTACCTGAATGCGGAATGCTCGCTCGCAATCTAACAATCGTGTCAGACTTCGCGCGCATCGGTTTGGGCATCTGTTACGATGTGCGCTTCCCTGAGCTTGCGATGACCTCCGCTAGGCAAGGTGTGTCCAGCTGTTCTGGTCTTTTGATTTGATTCATCTTCATTCGCCCGCTTGCAGGCTGTCATGTCCTCATCTACCCGGCCGCATTCAACACCACGACTGGTCCCTTGCATTGGGAACTGTTGCAGCGAGCGCGGTGTGTACCTACGCCAATCAAGCGATGCTAGTTACTGACTCGTCGATGATCGTAGTGCGGTTGACAACCAGGTTTATTTCTCGATGTGCAGTCCCGCTCGGGATCTCAACCAAAGCTACCATGCGGTATGACAGCCCGACTCTGGATTGTGTACGTTCACTGACGATGTCACTAGTGGGGACACACGATGGTCGTTGACCCGATGTAAGTCCGCCACACTCAGCTACTCAGACCATATCTGAGAAGTGCATAGGGGGAAAGTGATCGCAGACACCGAGCACGAGGAGGACATCGTATACGCGCACATTGGTGAGCTTGCTGACTTAGTGTTCCATGGAGGGCGCCAGCTGACTTGCGAGATGACAGATCCACAGGTGTTCCAAGACGCGCGAGCTGGGATCCCAGTGACCACGCAGCGGCGATTCGACGTGTACCCCGATGTCTCCAAGGGGCTGTAGTGTTCTCTGGGAGGAGTATGTACAGTAGAGAGGCCGAGTGTGTCGGAGAGGGCTGTGCTGGATGTGGAATACGATTGGCTGCTGGATGATGCACCTGCCAAATGCGGACAAGAGATACCAAAAAGGGAGAGAAAAGTCGTGAAGATTCGAGGAGATTCTCCTCCCTTCCACAGCCCGACTGCCTTTAATCCGCCCTCTCTGCCACTCCCTGCTCGACTTTCTCCTCACTTCTCCTTCCAGACTACCCGTCCTCCGACCCGCCACCCTCCTCCGACCCAGACATGGTCAAGGAAACGTATGTTCACCCAGGTCATCCGCACACAGCGTCCTGCACTCTTGATTGACCCAATTATCCCGCCACAGCAAGTACTACGATCTTCTCGAGGTCTCTCCCGACGCCTCTGAAGCCGACCTCAAGAAAGCGTATCGCAAAAAGTTCGTTCCGTGTACCTTTAGTCCCGCCTAGAACCCACCTGCTCACCCGTGACGTTCTAGGGCGCTACGACTGCACCCAGACAAAGGCGGCGACCCGGAGTTGTTCAAGGAAGTGACCCACGCGTACGTCATTCCATTCGCATACTTTGCGTTCTGCATCGAACCGAACCCCCTCTGCAGATATGAGATTCTTTCCGACGCGCAAAAGCGAAGCGTGTACGATGCACGAGGAGAGGCTGGTCTGAATGAAGCGGGTGGCATGGGTGGCATTAACCCAGAAGTACGTTTCTCTCCGCTCGCGCACACACCCCGAATCCCAACATCGCGTCCTTGCAACAGGATCTCTTCACCCAACTGTTCGGCGGCGGTGGATTCTTCCCTGGCGGCGGCCCCTCACGCTCGCAAGGCCCGCGCAAGACAAAAGACCTCGTCCACCGCGTACATGTCACGCTCGAGGACCTCTACAAGGGCAAGACGACGAAGCTCGCGCTCACCCGCAACATCATCTGCACAAAGTGCAGCGGCAAGGGCGGCAAGGAGGGCGCGGTGCGGCAGTGCGGGTCGTGCCAGGGCCGCGGCATCAAGATCACGCTCAGGCAGATGGGCCCGATGATCCAGCAGCTGCAGCAGCCGTGCGACGAGTGCAGCGGCACGGGCGAGATCATCAACCACAAGGACAAGTGCAAGACGTGCAACGGCCGCAAGGTCGTGTCCGAGAAGAAGATGCTCGAGGTGCACATCGACAAGGGCATGCGCGGCGGCCAGACGATCAACTTCCGGGGCGAGAGCGACCAGGCGCCGGGCGTCACCCCAGGGGACGTGATCATCGTCATCGAGGAGAAGCCGCACGAGCGGTTCAAGCGCGCGGACAACGACCTGTTCTACGAGCAGGAGGTCGACCTCCTGACTGCGCTGGGCGGCGGGCAGTTCGCGATCAAGCATCTCGACGACCGCGCACTGATCGTGAAGGTTGCCCCTGGCGAGGTGTTGAAGCACGGTACGTCTGAGCTCCTCTGCCTCTCATGATCGTCGTTCGGGGCCTCACACGCTGCACGGTGCAGACGAGCTCAAGGTGATCCGCGGCCAGGGCATGCCCTCGCAACGACACCACGAGCCCGGCGATCTCTTCGTCAAGCTGTCCGTTAAGTTCCCCGACCACATCAACCCCGACGCCATCCCGCTGCTCGAGCAGGCGTTGGAGCCGCGCATACCGATCGAGAAGTTCCCGCCAAGCGTGCATCTCGACGAGGTCGAGCTGGACGAGGTCGACCAGCGGCAGCGGGAGCGGGCGAGCAATGCGGACGACGCGATGGATGAGGACGACGAGCAGCCCCGCGTGCAGTGCGCGAACCAGTAGGACGTGGTGACGGAGGATTTACGGACTGCCGGCTTGTACGCTTACAGGTGTCTACGATGACCACGATAGAGAGAGGGGGGAGGGAGTTGCTGTTGATTGCTGTTGCATTGTCCGCTTGCACATTGTCTCGCACCACATCCGTATACGTAGTTTACGTCGACTAGTTGCATTCGCTCGCTAGAAACCCTGTGACAGTACATTGTTTTATAGCAACATCGGTTCTGGGGACTTGAAGATCCTTTTCTGCGTGTTGTCTTGGATGCATAGGTACCGGTGCGCCTCGTATGCCTGACCATTGACTGACTACAAAAAGCTTCCGGGTCAATTTTGCAGTCTAATCTACAATATACGCACCTACTTTGTGTGATCCAACATATGCATGTACATGTGGCCAAACGCTTGTACGTCATGCCGCTGGAGAGACTAGTCGAAGACTCGAAGTGACCGTGTAGTCGAGTGACAAGCTCCTGCCAGTGGTAATCGGGTTCATCGTCTGGGGTGATTTAATGCCCTTCCGAATCATGGAATCTATCAAAACTGGAGGGGGGTATCAGTAAATTGACAGGGTCGCAGATCCCTGCTGTGTGAATGACTTACTAGGAGAGCAGTCGTACTTGAAGAGACCGGTGCGGATATACTCGGTCACCATGGACAATAGCAACAGCTGGTGAGAGCAAGAAGAGATGCAACGAAGATCAAAACCAAAGGCATGTTCGAAGGGCGAACGTGACAAGTCTGACCTCGAAGGACTCAACTTCGCCATCCAGCGGTTTGCACTGGACCCCAGAGCCCGAACGCAAGGATAGGTCGTAGACGGTTGAAGGACCGTCCATCTCTCACGTCAATAGGTCCTCACTGTCGTCTGCCTAGGGGAGACAATCGTAGACGTACCTTCGTACATTGAAGATCAGACCGCGTATACCCGCAGCCATATGAGAACGACCACTCACTCTACCTCGGGTTGGAGCCAGCCTCGCGGCGTTCTACACTCTGGGAGCACAGCTGGTTCAGTGACTTGGGATTTCTTTTCGGTAGTGTAGACGAGATGGCTCTGTAAGGGCATTGTCATTGTCAATGTGAGATTTCAGAATCACAACCAGCCAAGGCGATTCGGGCGCTCCGTCACGGTTAGTGCCACAAACGGACGCGCGTTGTGACCCCCAATCCATGCGCCTGCGGTGTTGCTTCCACGCTTGTCACGATGGTCGAAGACTGAATGACACTCACAGCACTGAGGCACACGCGTAACGACCATGATCATGCAAATGAAGACTCTCATTGATACGGCGGACATCGCACGACACAACACATCATAATGCCATATCACAGGCAGCGACTCGCGAGCGAACAAATCACAGTTCGACTGTAGCAAACGATCTACTCCGAGATAGCGTAAATGTGACGCGCAAAGCGCGTGACCCAAGATTCAGCGAGGCCATGAGGGAGAACCTCGTCGGCGAAGGTGGCTAGAGGGATCACCTCCTGACGGAAGCCGATCTCTGCAAGCATCCGTTGAAGCTCCTCCCCTGCGAGAGCGCTGGTTAGTCGTAAGGACGACTAGAGACAGACAAGACATACTCGACTGTAAGAAGTGCACATTCTTCCGCGACTGAGGAGAGAGATAGGAAGCCAGCATGTCGGGTGGATTCTCATCTTTCTCGAGAGCTAACTCCTGTGCTATCTTGGCTGCAACCTCCTGCTTGAGGCCACATTTGTACAAACCTACAGAGAACTGCGATCAGTAACCATCAGTAGGCGGGAACTGAGGAAACTGACCTTGAGAAGCGGTTTCTACGGTCCACATGTGAAAACTGGAACGGGGTCGATGGACTACTACTGCCCGTCGTGTTGTAACCAATATTAATCGCCTGGCGGTCGACAGGAACGCGCGTAGCACGTGAATCGAGAAGCGAACCATCCGACCCGCTCGAACCGCCACCAAGTACACTACAGTCTACAGTCTGACTTCACTCGGTCAAAGAACCGCACTCTAATCGTCTTTTCTCTTGCTCGCCTGCTCATCTGCTCGTTGGACGGCCGTTCACTGCTCTTGCTCTTTGTTCCAAACATCCACGCATCGATTGTCCACAAACCACGTCTCCCCGGCCTCAATCGTGTTCTACTGCTCCACACTCCTCACCCCGTCCTACACACCATCGCGACACGATGGCCACTCCGTACAACCCCGGCGAATCTTCAGGTCCCCCGCGTCGGCCAGACATCAAGCGCAAACTCGTGGTAGTCGGTGACGGTACGCGCGCGCTCCATCTCTCGCTCTGTGAACCATACTCAGTGTCGTGACCGCGAACGAAGGCGGCTGCGGGAAGACGTGTCTGCTCATCGTCTACGCTGAGAACCGCTTCCCAGAAGTGCGTATGCTCTCCACCCCTCCCCCTCGCGTAGGGCCCGCTGAGCTGACACGCGTCGTCCGCAGGCGTACATCCCGACCGTGTTCGAGAACTACGTCACGCTCGTAAACTACGACGGGAAGCTCGTCGAACTCGCGCTCTGGGACACGGCGGGCCAGGAGGAGTACGACCGCCTGCGCCCGCTGAGCTACCCGGAGAGCAACGTGATCCTCATCGTCTTCTCCGTCGACTTCCCGGTCAGCCTCGCGAACGTGCAGGACAAGGTGCGAGCCCCTCCCGCCTCTTTGCAGCGCGTCGCATGCCCACCTCACCTCGCTTCATTTCACGACGCGTCCAGTGGTATCCCGAAGTCGCGCACTTCTGCGAGGGCGTGCCGCTCATCCTCGTCGCGACCAAGACCGATCTGCGGAGAGACGATCAGACGCGGCGGATGCTCAACGCGCAGGGGCAGGTCCCGGTCACGACGGAGCAGGGCGCGATGGTCGCAAAGGAGATCAACGCGAAGTACATCGAGTGCTCGGCGAAGACGGGCGACAACGTGAAGGAGGTGTTCAATCTCGCGCTGAAGGAGAGCATGCGGCGGAAGTGGGGGAAGATGGTCAAGGACCGGCCGTGCGTCATCACATAACGACTCTCGCGATACGACTGCTACGACTGCTACGTGATGGGGAGTTGTGGTGGACAGCCTACCCTCCCGTGCACGCGCGCCGGCGCATTGCTATTTATCCCACCACACGACGATGCATTCAGCACCTGGACACTGGTTCCGACGATCTATATCAGCACTACGGTAGACCTGCCCGCGTTGCATACTGTACTGACATGACACTTGCTTTGGCCATTATCAATCTGTTTTCGAGAAAGACTTGAGGGACAGCCTGCGTGCCGTCTGTATCGAAGCGACGAGCAGGTAGAAGAACATGACAATCATGACCACAGCCGTGCCAACGTCCACCCACGCCAAGTCGGCGAGCTTCCCTACCGGCACGACAACCCGCAGTTGACTCTCTGGGTGTGCGTCGGGTATTAGAGTCATGGACGAGGATGGCCAGCCGGGTAGAGACGTATAGGATTGAAGTGCGGGTGGGGTGGGAGCGATGCCTGCGACGCAGTGAGCAGTCTAGCGGGTCGCGTGTCATCACGACTTACTTCTCGAAGAGCATGCGAAGAAACCAATTGGCCGTTTCAGCTCGATACTATAGTAGGCGGAGTCCGCGCCAGCGACTGGTCTCCCATAGCGAGCGTGAAACGGCACGTCGATGGTGATGTTGACATTCGCGTCCCGTCCAGACGCATGCTGGAACGTGTCTGCTTTCAAAAGCAGGACGGAGCCACTTGGGTCAACGGCAGAGACAGGCCGCTCAAGGTCAGACGTGCCCCAGAATGAAGATGTGTAGCCAGGACGCTGCGCGAGTTCGTACTGGTCGGCATACACATGCTGATCTAGGTCGTAGAGCACATTCAGGGCGCAGCCGTCGAGGTCCTGCGAGGATGGGACAGAGACGGTGGTGGACAGCGTAAAGTGGAAGCCCTGGGTCGAGATGGCGGAGGAGAGGGCGGCGGCGGACATGGTGGAGAGAGGCAAGACGCGCCCCTCCGCTTCGGAGGCCTCGGGCACGTCCTTTCCGGAACTCATGGCATTCACGCTCAGTCTCGATCGTCCGAATCTCCGTTTCCTTTTCCCTCTCATCTCCCCACCTCCCATCGCCCGCACCGGGTAACATAGCTGGATTTTGAGCAACATGTCTGCCGCGGACACTCCAGACAAGGCGGCCCTGTCCCCCCTCACCGACAGGGAGCTCGCAGCAGTGGACGGCGTCCTCAAGGACATGTCCGAGAATTTAGAGGAGTCAAACGTCACCATCACCGTCTCCCGCGATGTCGACGTCCCTGTGCGCGATATCCTCTCACCTCCGCCCGCGATGTTCGGTGCCGGAGGACCCATGTACGAAGGAAGCTTCAGCATACTCGAAATTGCATTTCCTCATAGATCTCGCAGGCTCAAGCAGTTCGACCAGTCGAACGCTGCTAGCAGGTTGATGTCACAAGCATCTACCCCTCCCCGATCGGTAGTCGGTATCGGTGGAAAGGGTATGTCGTGATAGTAACACAAGCTATGGCGGTCCCCCACTGAATTGTCGAAGTTGCGAAACCCGATTACTCCGAGGCAAAGATCGTCCTCGCTATGGTCTGTTCTTCATCATGCAAGGCTGCGTGGCTCGCTCACGCTGCGCTAGGTCGGACTACCTGCTCGAGGCAAGTCCTACCTGAGTAACAAGCTCATGCGGTACCTCAAGGTCTGTTCCCCATCCAGGTATCGCATCTCATTCTGTTCATGTTCATCATTCTCGATAGTGGCTCGAATATGACGTCAAAGTATGTACGGCTATGTCATGCCGTCAAAACCATGTCTGACCGCAGATCTAGGTATTCAATGTGGGACAATTGCGTCGGTCGCGTGCCCGCCAGAGGGCCCAACAGTAGGTCAACAGCACGCGACAATTCGACACCATTGATCTGACCATCGATGTAGGAGCGGAACGCGTGAAGACCACACTGCGTCGTACTTTAGCCACAACAACGTAGAGGCGACGAAGCTGCGCGACCAGCTCGCGAACGACAGTCTCGAGATGCTGATCCAGTGGCTCAAGGAGGGCGGAAACGTCGGAATTCACGGTAAGTTGCTCGATATGCGGATGGACCGCTGCAGAAGCTGACATTTTTCGCAAGACGCAACGAACAGCACGCGGAGTCGCAGGTAAAATCGTCTCACACAGTTAGCGGAAATCAGCTAAACACTCCTCAAATCTAACCCAGACAGAAGATCGTCGAGCGCGTCTCGCGAGAGCCCGGCCTTGTCGTGATCTTCCTCGAGTCGGTCTGCGACGACCCCGCGCTCATCGCCGCCAACATCGCGCTCAAGGTATCTTCCGGCGATCCCGACTACAAGGACATGTCGCGCGAGAAGGCCAAGGTGGACTTCGAGCGGCGCATCCGCGAGTACGAGTCCGTCTACGAGACCATCACCGAGCCGCACCTGTCGTACCTGCGGATCAAGAACGTCGGGAGCCAGGTCACGCTCTGCCACATCCACGGCTACCTGCAGAGTCGGATCGCGTTCTATCTGATGAACCTGCACCTCAAGCCGCGGAGCATATTCTTCTCTCGGGTGAGCTTCCGTGCGTTTAGGAATTAGGAGCGAACGCTCAACGGGGCGCAGCACGGAGAGAGCCAGTACAACGTAGAAGGCAAGATCGGCGGCGACTCTGCGCTGTCCGAGAGAGGTATGCATTATGCCAACGCCCTCCCCGCTCTCATTACGGACAACATCGGCGATGCGCCGCTCACGGTGAGCGGATCGCGCGTCCCTCACTCCACAACCCTACTCAGTGCACAAATGTTCATAGGTCTGGACCTCGACGCTCCAGCGGACGATCCAAACTGCCCAAGACCTGCCGTATCCTAAGCTGACCTGGAAGTCGCTCGACGAGCTCGAGGCCGGCGTGTGCGACGGCATGACCTACGAGGAGATCGAGGCGAGTGCCCTCCTCCCGCGTCCGTCCACGTCCTCGTGTACGTGTATCGCTGACCGCTCCTACAGCAAGCGTACCCGGAAGACTTCGCCAACCGCGACGAAGACAAGTTCAACTACCGCTATCGAGGTAGGTCCGGTCTCTCCTCCTCAACTGCCACGCTCACGCTGTGCCGTACGCAGGCGGCGAATCGTACCGGGACGTCGTCGTCCGCCTCGAGCCCGTCATCATGGAGCTCGAGCGACAAGAGAACATCCTCATCATCGGCCACCAGGTGCGCCCTCTCCGCCCCCCGCCGTTTTCCCCGCTGACACACACTCTTTCCGCCCCCAGGCGATCCTGCGCTGCCTGTACGCGTACTTCCACGACCTCCCGCAGGCGGACCTGCCATACATCAAGATCCCGTTGCACACCGTCATCAAGCTCACGCCCAAGGCGTACGGCTGCGACGAGGAGCGGTACACGCTCCCCATCGGCGCCGTCGACACGCACCGCCCGAAGCCCAAGGCGCCGGGCCCGGTCGTCGCGATCCCGAACACGGCCCGCGAGTACTACGCCAAGGACGCGTGAGAGGGTATGCGCGAGGGGAAGAGACAAGTAGAGGAGAAGTAGAAGAGATGTAGAACAGAATGTTGTGTTTGTATTGTTCACATGATACGGTAAACAACTGGAACTTGGTACATGCGGATATAGCGATCTCATACCGACCCTATAGCTAGGGTCTAGGAAACCGTCCTTCATTGTGGAGGTGAGTTTGATCCGAACCTGGGACCGGGTGAGCCAATCTCAACCTTAAAGAAGCACATATGCCTGGCAATCAGGTACCCGATGGAAGTCGATGGATCGACGTAAAATCAACCGATGGTTAAGTACAGCGAGCAGGGAGCAGGTCTAACATCTATAGCAAGTTACAGATATATTTACTGTACGGCACATGCGAGGACAACTCGCACACTTAAGGAGTGTATGGCTAGAAATACAACTTCAAGGTCGTTTACTGCTCATCAAGAGCAGCACATCAGAGCCAGGCTGCCTGCAGTGAGTTATACACGCGAGCGGTGCACGGGGACACCCCGTCGCATCTATACTTGCGCCTGCGCCGCCCCGCGGCTCTCAGCAAAGAGCTCGTCCGCAAACTTCACGTCGCGCAGCGTCTCCACGGTGACCGTCGCGTTCGACAGCGGCGTGTTCAGCCATATCCACTTGTACCCGAGGTGGAAGCGCACGGCGGGCAGCCACCGCTGCGCGAGGCCGTTCGCCGGGTCCGCCCAGCCCGGCCACTCGTAGTACCGCTCCACGCCCTCCAGGCAGTTGCTGCAATGCGCGCAATGAGCGTGAGCACCAAGTCAAAAGAGAGACGACGTACAAATGGAGCATCTTGGGGAGCACCGCGCGCCCCGCCTCGGGCGTGTGGTCCGTGTGCACCTGCGCGCGCGCCTCGGCCGCCTCGTCGACGGCGTCGTCGCCGAGCCCCGTGCTGTACATGTCCATCAGGCAGCTCGACACCTCCCAGTCGTACCCGAGGTGCGCGAACAGCTCCGGGCGGTGGCTCACGATCGCCCACCAGTAGCCCTGGTCGCCGAGCTTCACGTCCGCGTACTTTGCGCGCCCGCTGCCGCTGCCGTCGTCGGGGATGGGGACGGGGGCCCCGTACATGGCGGCGAAGGCGGGCGGGGCGAGCGCGGGCAGGCGCGCGCCCTGCGGGTCGGCGCGGTAGTGCGCGGAGTCCATGAGGCGCAGCGCGCGGAGGCGGGCGAGGTCGAGGAGCATGATGCAGCTGCAGATGCGGTTCGCGTGGTGCCACGCGGGCTCGTACTGGTCCGGGTGCGAGGGCATGGAGATCGCGACGCCCGGGGCGAGCGCGGCGAAGCGCGCCCAGAGCTGCGCGGGGTCCGAGATGAAGAACGCGTCGGTGTCGATGAAGATGGCGCGCTCGACGGATGGGGGCAGGATCTCGTGGATGAAGAGCTTCATGAGGCCGGCTGTGGATAGCATAGATGCAGTCAGTAATGGCGGGTTGTGCGGGGCCCAAGGGGACGAATTCGACTCACGGACGCCGGCGGAGTGGTCTGTGTGGAGAGCACCTTCGCGTTCTATGCGAGCGACCATGTGTTCGTAAGGGATGCGATAGAAGCGGACGAGGATGTCGTGTTGCGGATGCTTGAGCAGGGCAATGCGTTTTTCAATGTAGTCTTGTGCGGCCTGATCACAAATGATATGGAAAGCGAGCGAGCTCGAGCTATAAAGAATTAAAGACTAGGGTACAGTCAATACGAGTTGAATGTGAGAGTAGGCGTGTTATGCACCTTGATAAGGATAGCACCCTCAGCGGCTGAGTCTTCAGAAAACATTATGAGCGCGAATGTAATGGGGTCTGGAGGCGACGGTTCATGAGAGGCCTGGCTCTCTTCAGGATCAGGAGAGGTCGATGCGGCCGAAGCTTTCAAGTTGGGTATCTGGGTGTGATGGGGTATGTGGTCGACATGAGTGCTGTGGAATTGCGGGCGTTCAAGCGGGGCATTCTCGGGCTCAGCAGAGTTGTTGAGTGGTTGGTAGTCATTTTGAAGAGAAGGCCGAGAAGCATGATAAAATGAGAGGAGGGTTATGGCGACAAGGACGGTCGCAAAGATTAGGACAATGGGACGGAGACGGATAGACGGACTCGGACGACGATTGAGGTCGTCCTTTTGGCGTTTTTGCCAGCTGGGCGAGGGCGGAGGGATTGGGAGGAGAGGCTGGTGTATGCGCGATGGTCAGAAAGGAGAGACGATGCGATTCACCACGCCCGACTCCCGACGCAACTGTCTTGTCGCGGTGGGCAGCGGACGCGCATGGCAGTCAGCTGGTGGCCGCAGTGAGGAGGAGGGACGGACATGGCGGAGCGGTGGGCAGCCCGGCGGGTCGGGACGTCGCAGGCGAGATCGGCGGGCGATGGGCGAATCGGAAGGGCTCGATGTACCAGATCGATCACTTGCCTCTGTACTCGGGGAATGGCCTGTATTCTCTGTGAGCTGCTTTCTGCTCTCTGCTCTCTGCTATTAATCGGGGTCTCTTGCCTCTGCTCTCTCTCGGATCGCTGCTCTCATCGGCGGTGCGGCGGTGGCGTGGCCTGCAGCGTCGGCCCGCAGAGAGCGACGCAGAGTGCATATAGCCACCTCTACTTGGACGACCAGGAGGAGGAACAAGCGGCGGGCGTTTCTCCTCCCAGAACGGGAAACGGCGCCTGTTACGACGCGGTCACGCGACGCACGTCACGGTCGCGTCTCTTGCCTCCCGCCACCACCTCCGTCTGCTCTACGCACATCCCGATGCCCTCTCTCGCCCGAATCAACGCTGATTTCGACTACTATCGACTACAGCACCCATCTTGTACTACTCGCGCCGCTGGGAAAGCAGTCGCGCGCTAGCTGGCAGCCGCCCCTCTGCTACTCGCCGCTGAACCGCCGTACGCCCCCCAATCGTTCCCTCCGATGCGCATCTGCTTAGAAGCATCCGCGAATATACTCGTTTGAACGCATTCGCGCAAGTACAGCTCGCAGGAGATCACGGGCACAGTGCGTACCGTCCGGGTCGACACCCTAGGTCAGCACTCGAATCACACGCTCGTACCGACGGCAACACGTACTTGCTCACCCCGCCTCCAGAGTCCTCCACCGCCGATGACCTGCTTTCGCTCTCGACCCGTGCCACGCATAGCACTCGGATGACACGACCGAACCGACTGCGAGACCCCCACGTCCTCTCCTGGTGCTGTGGCAAAGATGGGTTCGTTCTGAACCTCCCATTCGCGCCGTATGACGGCTCCAACGTCCAAGACAACCTGCGAGGCTTCCAAAAGCTCAGTCCCACACTGCGCGATCAGAACAGATACGTACCGCTCTGGTACACCGCTCCCGCTCCCCGCGTCCTCTCACTCCGGGTGTCGACGGCTCCCGAGTCTTCTGCCTCCCCGGAGACGTCCTCGGGCGCGACTGAAAGGTGAGTCCCTCGTCCGACTGCTACGCTGTCCGCGAGCCCCGGTACACCCTCTGACACTGCCCAAAGTCAGTCCTGAACTGACACCGCGAGGAGAACAGATACGTACCGTCTAGCACACCGTTCCCGCTCGCCCACGTCCTCTGGCTCCGCGCTCCTACGCCCGGCCGCTCGTCCGCGTCTTCTGCCTCAGAGCGACGCCTTCGTGCGCACTGGAACAAGTGAGTATCGCATCATCTGACTTCACCGCTCTCGATGAGTACCGGAAGCCTGTAGACAACGTAAAACGTCAGTTCCGGCCGGCACGACAGGGAGCAAGAGACGTACTTTGCTGGTGCACACTCCATGTACCGTCACCGTCCGTCTCGCGCTCTCCCGGCATGCACCAAACGCTCTCGCGCCCGGCTGCTCCCCCGTGTTCCGCCGCCCGGGAGACGCTTCCTCGGGCCACTGAGACGGTCGGTACCGTCGAGGAGCTCCCGGGAACGCTGCATAACGTCGGTGCTAGGCCGGCCGGCAGCGTGAGGATGGGAGAAGGAGACGTACCGGACGCTCCTCTGCGCAGCGACTTCGACCGCGCGCTGTTGAATATGCGCAAGGTGAGTCCCAACTCGATCGACCGCACAGAGAACACACGTACCTGCACCGCCCGCTGCCACCCTGTCTTCGTCGCCCACCTCCTCCGCATTCGTACGGACGCTGCCATACACATCCACGACGGTAGGCACACGGACGCGTGGTCTTCCGGTGTCGATGACACGCCCGGGACGCGTTTGGTGAGTTCAGATCGGGACTTGGGTCCCTACCGCCGTGAGGGCGCCGTCGCCGTCGAGCCGCCGATGGTACGCCTGGTGAGTGTGTCCCGCTGTCCCGCGACGTCAATACAGGACATGGAGAGGTGAGTGGTGTGTTATGAGGCTCACCGAGCACGTCGAGCCGGTAGGTGTAACGATGTCCTTGCAGGACCTGCGTCGCATGGACGGCGACTGTCGTTCGCGCTCGAGGAGATAGGGAGGTGGAGAGCAGGTGTCGCGGCGTGCAGACTCCGGTAGGTGCAACGATGTCCTCGCAGGACTGCTGCATCGCACGGTCATGGGGGTTTGAGGGAGGCGGAGAGCAGGTGTCGTGGCGTGCAGACACGTCGCGGTCACGGTGCGTACGTAGTCCCGAAACCTCTTGGTTACAGCACATCGGGATTGGCCGCCTGAACATTGTAGCGCTGCTAGCGCACCGGCGACGCGAGTGAAGACCCTCGCTTTGCCGGAACCTTTACTAGCCACGCCCGCGCTCAGAGTCCCTCCGAGGACATCGCCAGCAGTCCGGGACTGAGAGAAGGAACATCTGTCTGAGACGCAGGAGCAGCTGCCCCTCGGACAGATGTTTCTACTCTCAGTCTGCATTCTGCATGAACGTGACAACACGCTGAGCCTGAGCTTGACAGAACGGCCGAGCGGCGGGCATCGCGTTGCAATATCGGCAGAGCGTCAAGCGTCGGATGAGCGTGAGGACCCTCTGAGTGGTGGTTTCACTTGAGGCTAACCATATCAGTGCTGATCCTTGACCGTTGCCCGTGGGCATGGAAACTTATTGCATGTTGGTTGTCGCTCAGTCTGCTCTCCGCACACAGTGCGGCAGCACTCGGTCTGAATGTTCACTGGACCCTCTCGATATACCTCAGAAGTAGTATATGGATAGAATCGGCCCCGAAGCTTCCAATGAGCTGGCTCGGTACATACTGAAAAGATTGATATATTTATGCTCCGCATTGCCAAGTGTACCATGTCAGCCAGGTACGAACATGCTAAGCGGTGAGTCAGACAGTGGGCGGGTGAAATTCAAGTTCGCATTATAGTTTCTGTATTGTCAACTTGTATGTACATTAGAATTCGAGTCATCAGTGCAGGAGAGCAGCACGACCGCACAAGTTCGAAGGTAGTGCAAAGAATGGATAGGGAACCGGGACACCAGAGTCCGACTCAGCAAACTAACAGCAAACAACAGTGAAAGTCCGACTTGCGACTGACCACTAGGGTACCGTGCCGGGGTCCGCCCTCTTTGATTGCGGGACAGTCGTCAGCACGGATGCGCATTGCGACCATGCTCCACTGGAGGCTACCAGGGAAGGGGGACGAGATTGCCGAGGATGAGGAGGATCGAGATTCGAGAATGACGAGACTTCGTCCACTGGCGCTCAATTCACCCGGCTAAGGCTGCGAGCAAACTCGCACATTTTGCAGGTTGCTCTGGAACTCCGGAGTGAGTCTCTGCAGCTGCAGCAGTGGTGTATGGTACTCGCATACGAGTGTGAAGTGCACTCTCCAGAAGAATGTTATAAAAGTCATGCAGTAGCGGAAATTGTAGTAGTACTACCAGGTACAGCTTGCTCCTGCACCGTGACATCCGAGCCTGTCCCGTATTGTGCTGCTGAGTCCAGTCCTGCGCTGAAATCACATCAGCAGGTACACAAGCGAGGACACCACATGGGACTCACACACTAGTTCTCTGCCGTACCCGGCTGCAAGCTCCAGGGATGTGATTCCGTCGCAGAGGAACCCTTTCCTCCCACCCCGGCACCCCGAAAGTTCCGCTGTAATTGCATCTTTTCTGCGATCAATTTCTTGAGGCGCTCGCTAAGAGAAGCGACACCAAGCGAGTGCTGGGCACGACGCTAGCTCTGGCGGCCGTGGGCTAGAAAGCAGAATGGGGTTCCATTTGCAGCTCCAGTCCGTCCGTGTCACTCGCTGGTTGGTGGACGGCAGTCCGTGGCCTCGGCCTGGTCGTCCCGAGATGTCGTCGCTTGGAGACGTCAGATGAGTAGGCGGAGAGGCGATCTGTGCACGGGCCATCTGTGAGGAGTATAAGTACGTGCATTCCGACTGACAGCTGCTGCACTCACCTTCCGCTCATCTCCCCTCCAACTTCCCTTTCCACATCCATCTGCTACTCCACTCTCCCCCAGGCCGTCGCAGCTCCCGGCCTGCCTTACTACCTCTCTGTGCACGTACGCTTCCGCCCTGGATAGTACTACGGACAAGGGCAGTCCGTCCGCGCTTCCAGTTGCAGCCACCGGCGCAGTGTCCGTCCCGGGCCGGGAACCGTACCGTCGTCGCCTAGTTTGTCTGACGGGTCTCTCAGGCTCGTAGCCTCTCTTGCACGCAACCACCATCTGTATATGTTCGAGGCGACTTGATGCAATTCCGGTAAGCACGTGTTGCCCGGCACTTTTCTACCACACTGGCTCACTCTCGAAACACAGGCAATGGACTAAGTACTCAGCGAGTGACGTTTTTGGCATGCTGTCGACTATTCAACAGGATCAGCACGCAATGAGTTCTGATAGCAGACTCTCAGGTATGCTCACCTGACTCCACTCTGTTGGCATCCACTCACCCCGTGTGTTTGATTGCAGCACGAACATCGCTCACTCTCGCGGGAGCGTACGTCATTAATATCCCCGAGTGCTGCTATCTGAATCAAAGGTTGGCCTTCGCGACGCAGGCTCAGTGTACATGGCTACTCTGCGAAGGTGAGCTAACTGCAGGTCGTCGAATCGCTTTTTTGTTCTGCCCTGCTGACACATTGTCCCTTAGATCATGTCTCTTCGCGAGCACGCCAGAACAACCGTCCGGACGTCGAGGTATGTTGATCTCCTTGACCGTGGTCCGTGACCAAATCTCTGACACTTGCACCGTAGATCAGCACTGGATTGCTTTCGGGCTACCAACCGGGAATCACTCACCTGGTGTCCAGCGGGTACGTCACTCATTCCATGTGCTGCTGCACGCCCGATTTGACCGCTTAGCTCACTCGTCAGCAGGCCAGCTCGTCGCTCATTCACATCCCGGCCCTGTTATTTGAGACGGTAAGTCAGTGCCGAGCTAATATAGCATATGACTCACATGGCAATGGCAGAACTATGTCCATTACTACCTCTCGGAGTCCTCCGTTCGGAATGCGCATGCATGCCATCGACTCCCCACCCGACGCAGATCCCGGGCTGCGCTGTCAACGGTGAGTACCGTGCGTGTCCTTCTCCCATCACCGGTGGCTACGAGTGGTAGGACCTGGCTCCGCGTGTCGGCTTCCAGACCGCGAGAGCATTTGAGTCGAGTCGTTGATGCTCTCGCGGCCTGGAGTAGTGGTGTCGCAGCTCCCGCAGGCTCGAAGTCGAGCCAAACATGTCTTGTTTCGAACGAGGCTGGACACCTATATCCGGCCGCGCTGTGGTGGTATAGACTGCAGAGGGTGCCGTAGTACTTGGTGCACCCAAGTGTCCGGCACCCATGAATCTGCGGTCTTGACCGCATTTTAAATGTCGTCCGGAAGTCGCGACCAGGTTGTACATGCAAGCGACGTGTCAGTACACTCAGATGAACCCAATCGCACCGCGGTACTTGCGTCTTTCAGGGAGTTTCAAAGGTGCGATTTGGTGCACCAGAGTGCCTGACGCCCATGAAATCGGTTTCGACCGAATTTGAGATCTCGTCCCGACGTCGCGAGCAGCCTGTACATATGACACAGATGTCAGTACGTTCAAATGAGCTACGTCGCACCGCGGTACGTGCAATTCTCCGCATGTCATGCGTGATTTGGTGATCCAGACTGCCCGAAAGCAATGAAATCACGGTTTCGACCGGATTTCAGAACTTGTTCGAGCGGCGTGAGTAGCCTGTACACGCAACGTCGGTGTCAGTGCACTCGAACGGACTAGGTCTCGCCGCCATACCTGCATCTGTTCGGAAGTTATGTGTGATCTTCGGTTGCGCACATCTCGACTACCGCCGAGTTGTGCTCAATCTAAGAAGTTATCCATAGCGTTCAGAACACAGTATACGACGTCTTCAGAGTCAGTCGACTGCATTTTGAACGTTGCGCCGATGTTCCGACACACGACGAGCATGCAATCGAGCATGCTCGCCGTGTGCCTATGAAATCCGTGATTTTGACGAAAGTGGAGACCTTGTCTGAGCGACTTGAGAACATTTTACGTGGATAGATAGGTGCTCAGGGAGTGTATGACTCGCGGTTTCGGGTTCTGAGAATGCATATGTGAGGAGGAATTGATTATTTACTCGTCAAATAGACAGATTTCGGGACAGATACGGGCCTGTACCGTGCTCCCATGTGTCCTGGACACCCCCGGAGCTTGATAGGCGTGGAAGACGACGCTATCATCCGGGATACATGAACGCGCAAGGCGGCCTGCAAGGTGAGGCTCGAGGGGCGGCGAATCTGCGCTGTCCGAGAGAGGTATGCCAACACCCTGCCCGCTCTCATCACGGACAACATCGGCGATGCGCCGCTCACGGTGAGCGAATCGCGCGTCCCTCGCTCCACAACCCTACTCACTGTGCACGGTTGTCCATAGGTCTGGACCTCGACGCTCCGGCGGACGATCCAAACTGCGCAAGACCTGCCGTATCCCAAGCTGACCTGGAAGTCGCTCGACGAGCTCGAGGCCGGCGTGTGCGACGGCATGACCTACGAGGAGATCGAGGCGAGTGCCCTCCTCCCGCGTCCGTCCACGTCCTCGTGTACGTGTATCGCTGACCGCTCCTACAGCAAGCGTACCCGGAAGACTTCGCCAACCGCGACGAAGACAAGTTCAACTACCGCTATCGAGGTAGGTCCGGTCTCTCCTCCTCAACTGCCACGCTCACGCTGTGCCGTACGCAGGCGGCGAATCGTACCGGGACGTCGTCGTCCGCCTCGAGCCCGTCATCATGGAGCTCGAGCGACAAGAGAACATCCTCATCATCGGCCACCAGGTGCGCCCTCTCCGCCCCACGCCGTTCTCCCCGCTGACACACACTCTTTCCGCCCCCAGGCGATCCTGCGCTGCCTGTACGCGTACTTCCACGACCTCCCGCAGGCGGACCTGCCGTACATCAAGATCCCGCTGCACACCGTCATCAAGCTCACGCCCAAGGCGTACGGCTGCGACGAGGAGCGGTACACGCTCCCCATCGGCGCCGTCGACACGCACCGCCCGAAGCCCAAGGCGCCGGGCCCGGTCGTCGCGATCCCGAACACGGCCCGCGAGTACTACGCCAAGGACGCGTGAGAGGGTATGCGCGAGGAGAAGAGACAAGCAGAAGAGATGTAGAACAGAATGTTGTGTTTGTATTGTTCACATAATACGGTAAACAACCTGGACTCTGTACGGGTCTAGAGATCTGATACCGGGGCCGTAGGAGACCATCCTCAATCGCAGAGGGGAGACTGATCCGTACCTACAGAGGTAAACGTTAACCATAAAGTATGGATCGAGGGACCGCGCGAGCCAATCTCAACCTAAAAGCTAAAGCATGGCAATCGTGTATTCGATGGATTGAGATAGTCACAGGCTGCAGCGAGCAGCGAGCAGGTCTAAGCATTATCTACCATAGCAAGTTACAAATATATAGTTACGGCGCATGCGAGGACAACACGCTTGCATGCAGGCACGTAAGGAGTGTATGGCTAGAAATACAACTTCAAGGTCGTGCAAGCTTGCTCTTGCCCTTACTGCTCGTCAAGAGCAGCACCTGCCTGCAGTGAGTTATACACGCACAGTGCACGGGGATGAATACCCCGTTGCACGTTGCACCTACGCCTGCGCAGCCCCGCGGCTCTCAGCAAAGAGCTCGTCCGCAAACTTCACGTCGCGCAGCGTCTCCACGGTGACGGTCGCGTTCGACAGCGGCGTGTTCAGCCAGATCCACTTGTACCCGAGGTGGAAGCGCACGGCGGGCAGCCAGCGCTGCGCGAGGCCGTTCGCCGGGTCCGCCCAGCCCGGCCACTCGTAGTACCGCTCCACGCCCTCCAGGCAGTTGCTGCAATGCGCGCAATGAGCGTGAGCACCAAGTCAAAAGAGAGACGACGTACAAATGGAGCATCTTGGGGAGCACCGCGCGCCCCGCCTCGGGCGTGTGGTCCGTGTGCACCTGCGCGCGCGCCTCGGCCGCCTCGTCGACGGCGTCGTCGCCGAGCCCCGTGCTGTACATGTCCATCAGGCAGCTCGACACCTCCCAGTCGAAGCCGAGGTGCGCGAACAGCTCCGGGCGGTGGCTCACGATCGCCCACCAGTAGCCCTGGTCGCCGAGCTTCACGTCCGCGTACTTTGCGCGCCCGCTGCCGCTGCCGTCGTCGGGGATCGGGACGGGGGCCCCGTACATGGCGGCGAAGGCGGGCGGGGCGAGCGCGGGCAGGCGCGCGCCCTGCGGGTCTGCGCGGTAGTGCGCGGAGTCCATGAGGCGCAGCGCGCGGAGGCGGGCGAGGTCGAGGAGCATGATGCAGCTGCAGATGCGGTTCGCGTGGTGCCACGCGGGCTCGTACTGGTCCGGGTGCGAGGGCATGGAGATCGCGACGCCGGGGGCGAGCGCGGCGAAGCGCGCCCAGAGCTGCGCGGGGTCCGAGATGAAGAACGCGTCGGTGTCGATGAAGATGGCGCGTTCGACGGCGGGGGGCAGGATCTCGTGGATGAAGAGCTTCATGAGGCCCGCTGTGGATAGCATATATGGAGTCAGTAAGGGCGGGTTGTGCGAGGCGCAAGGGACGAATTCGACTCACGGACGCCGGCAGAGTGGTCTGTGTGGAGAGCACCTTCGCGTTCTATGCGAGCGACCATGTGTTCGTAAGGGATGCGATAGAAGCGGACGAGGATGTCGTGTTGCGGATGCTTGAGGAGGGTCATGCGTTTTTCAATGTAGTCTTGTGCGGCCTGATCACAAATAATATGGAAAGCAAGCGAGCTCGAGCTATAAAGAATTAAAGACTAGGGTACAGTCAATACGAGTTGAATGTGAGAGTAGGCGTGTTATGCACCTTGATAAGGATAGCACCCTCAGCGGCTGAGTCTTCAGAAAACATTATGAGCGCGAATGTAATGGGGTCTGGAGGCGACGGTTCATGAGAGGCCTGGCTCTCTTCAGGATCAGGAGAGGTCGATGCGGCCGAAGCTTTCAAGTTGGGTATCTGGGTGTGATGGGGTATGTGGTCGACATGAGTGCTGTGGAATTGCGGGCGTTCAAGCGGGGCATTCTCGGGCTCAGCAGAGTTGTTGAGTGGTTGGTAGTCATTTTGAAGAGAAGGCCGAGAAGCATGATAAAATGAGAGGAGGGTTATGGCGACAAGGACGGTCGCAAAGATTAGGACAATGGGACGGAGACGGATAGACGGACTCGGACGACGATTGAGGTCGTCCTTTTGGCGTTTTTGCCAGCTGGGCGAGGGCGGAGGGATTGGGAGGAGAGGCTGGTGTATGCGCGATGGTCAGAAAGGAGAGACGATGCGACTCACCACGCCCGACTCCCGACGCAACTGTCTTGTCGCGGTGGGCAGCGGACGCGCATGGCAGCCAGCTGGTGGCCGGGGTGAGGAGGAGGGACATGGCGGAGCGGTGGGCAGGCCGGCGGGTCGGGACGTCGCAGGCGAGATCGGCGGGCGATGGGCGAATCGGAAGGGGTCGATGTACCAGATCGATCACTTGCCTCTGTACTCGGGGAATGGCCTGTATTCTCTGTGAGCTGCTCTCTGCGAGCTGCTCTCTGCGATTAATCGGGGTCTCTTGCCTCTGCTCTCTCTCGGATCGCTGCTCTCATCGGCGGTGCGGCGGTGGCGTGGCCTGCAGCCTCGGCCCGCAGAGAGCAACGCAGAGTGCATATAGCCACCTCTACTTGGACGACTCGCTCGCGGCGGGCGCTTCTACTCCCAGAACGGGAAACGGCGCCTGTTACGACGCGGTCACGCGACGCACGTCACGGTCGCGTCTCTTGCCTCCCGCCACCACCTCCGTCTGCTCTACGCACATCCCGACGCCCTCTCTCGCCCGAATCAACGCTGATTTCGACTACTATCGACTACAGCACCCATCTTGTACTACTCGCGCCGCTGGGCAAGCAGTCACGCGCTACCTGGCAGCCGCCCCCTCCGCTACTCGCTGAACCGCCGTACGCCCCCCAATCGTTCCCTCCTGCGCATCTGCTTAGCAGCATCCGCGAACAGACTCGTTTGAACGTACTCGCGCAAGTACAGCTCGCAGGAGATCACGGGCACAGTGCGTACCGTCCGGGTCGACACCCTAGGTCAGCAATCGAATCGCACGCTCGTACCGACGGCAAAACGTACTTGCTCACCCCGCCTCCAGAGTCCTCCACCGCCGATGACGTCCTTTCGCTCTCGACCCGTGCCACGCATAGCACTCGGATGACACGACCGTACCGACTGCGAGACCCCCACGTCCTCTCCTGGTGCTGTGGCAAAGATGGGTTCGTTCTGAACCTCCCATTCGCGCCGTATGACGGCTCCAACGTCCAAGACAACCTGCGAGGCTTCCAAAAGCTCAGTCCCACACTGCGCGATCAGAACAGATACGTACCGCTCTGGTACACCGCTCCCGCTCCCCGCGTCCTCTCACTCCGGGTGTCGACGGCTCCCGAGTCTTCTGCCTCCCTGGAAATGTCCTCGGGCGCGACTGAAAAGGTGAGTCCCTCGTCCGTCTGCTACGCTGTCGGCGAGCCCCGGTACACCCTCTGACACTGCCCAAAGTCAGTCCTGAACTGACACCGCGAGGAGAACAGATACGTACCGTCTAGCACACCGTTCCCGCTCGCCCACGTCCTCTGGCTCCGCGCTCCTACGCCCGGCCGCTCGTCCGCGTCTTCTGCCTCAGAGCGACGCCTTCGTGCGCACTGGAACAAGTGAGTATCGCATCATCTGACTTCACCGCTCTCGATGAGTACCGGAAGCCTGTAGACAACGTAAAACGTCAGTTCCGGCCGGCACGACAGGGAGCAAGAGACGTACTTTGCTGGTGCACACTCCATGTACCGTCACCGTCCGTCTCGCGCTCTCCCGTCGTGCACCGAACGCTCTCGCGCCGGGCTGCTCCCCCGCGTGTTCCGCCGCCCGGGCGGGAGACGCTTCCTCGGGCCACTGAGACGGTCGGTACGTCGACGAGCTCCCGGGAACGCTGCATAACGTCGGTGCTAGGCCGGCAGCGTGAGGATGGGAGAAGGAGACGTACCGGACGCTCCTCTGCGCAGCGACTTCGACCGCGCGCTGTTGAATATGCGCAAGGTGAGTCCCAACTCGATCGACCGCACAGAGAACACACGTACCTGCACCGCCCGCTGCCACCCTGTCTTCGTCGCCCACCTCCTCCGCATTCGTACGGACGCTGCCATACACATCCACGACGGTAGGCACACGGACGCGTGGTCCTCCGGTGTCGATGACACGCCCGGGACGCGTCCGGAGAGTCAAGACCGGGGCTTGGGTCCCTACCGCCGTGAGTGCGTCGCCGCCGTCGAGCCGCCGATGGTACCCTTGGTGAGTGCGGCGCGCTGTCCCGCGACGTCAATACGAGATCACGGAGAGGTGAGTGGTGTGTTATGTAGACTGACCGAGCACGTCGATCTGGTTGGTGCAACGATGTCCTCGCAGGACCCGCGTCGTATGGACGGCGACTGTCGTTCGCGCTCGAGGAGATAGGGAGGTGGAGAGCAGGTGTCGTGGCGTGCAGACTCCGGTAGGTGCAACGACGTCCTTGCAGGACTGCTGCATCGCACGGTCATGGGTGTTCGAGGAGAGAGGGAGGCGGAGAGCAGGTGTCGTGGCGTGCAGACACATCGCGGTCACCGTGGTGCGTACGTAGTCCCGGAACCTCTTGGTTAATATTATAGTGCATCGGGCTTGGCCGCCTGAACGTTGTAGCGCTGCTAGCGTACCTGGGCGACGCGAGTGAAGACCCTCGCTTCGCCGGAACCTTTACTAGCCACGCCCGCGCTCAGAGTCCCTCCGAGGACATCGCCAGCAGTCCGGGGCTGAAAGAAGGAACGTCTGTCTGAGACGCAGGAGCAGCTGCCCCTCGGACAGGTGTTCCTGCTCTCAGTCTGTGTTCTGCATGACCGTGACGACGCGCTGAGCCTGAGCTTGATGGAACGACCGAGCGGCGGGCATCGCGCTGCAATATCGGCAGAGCGTCAAGCGTCGGATGAGCGTGAGGACCCGCTGAGCGGCGACCGTGGTTTCACTTGAGGCTAACCATATCAGTGCTGATCTCGACCGTTGCCCGTGGGCATGGAAACTTATTGCATGTTGGTTGTCGCTCTCAGCACACAGTGCAGCAGCACTGACCGGTCTGAATGTTCACTGGCTAACTGGACCCTCTCGATATACCTCAGAA
Source organism: Daedaleopsis sinensis (assembly GCA_033807695.1). NCBI lineage: Eukaryota > Fungi > Basidiomycota > Agaricomycetes > Polyporales > Polyporaceae > Daedaleopsis > Daedaleopsis sinensis. Next base: position 1,866,065 of record CM066301.1, read on the forward strand.
GTAGTATATGGATAGAATCAGCCCCAAAGCTTCAAATGAGCTGGCTCGGTGTGTACTCAATAGATTGATATATTTATGCTCCGCATTGCCAAGCTTAAGTGTACCATGTCAGCCAGGTACGAACATGCTAAGCGGTGAGTCAGACAGTGGGCGGGTGAAATTCGCATTATAGTTTCTGTATTGTCAACTTGTATGTACATTAGAATTCGAGTCATCAGTGCAGGAGAGCAGCACGACCGCACAAGTTCAAAGGTAGTGCAAAGAATGGATAGGGAACCGGGATGCCAGAGTCCGACTCAGCAAACCAACAGCAAACAACAGTGAAAATCCGACGTGCGACTGACCACTACTAGGGTATCGTGCCGGGGTCCGCCCTCTTTGATTGCGGGACAGTCGTCAGCACGGATGCGCATTGCGACCATGCTCCAGAGGCTACCAGGGAAGGGGGACGAGATTGCCGAGGATGAGGAGGATCGAGATTCGAGAATGACGAGACTTCGTCCACTGGCGCTCAATTCACCCGGCTAAGGCTGCGAGCAAACTGGAACATTTTGCAGGTTGCTCTGAGACTCCGGAGTGAGTCTCTGCAGCTGCAGCAGTGGTGTATGGTACTCGCATACGAGTGCGAAGTGCACTCTCCAGAAGAATGTTATAAAAGTCATGCAGTAGCGGAAATTGTAGTAGTACTACCAGGTACAGCTTGCTCCTGCACATCCGAGCCTGTCCCGTATTGTACTGCTGAGTCCAGTCCTGCGCTGAAATCACATCAGCAGGTACACAAGCGAGGACACCACATGGGACTCACACACTAGTTCTCTGCCGTACCCGGCTGCAAGCTCCAGGGATGTGATTCCGTCGCAGAGGAACCCTTTCCTCCCACCCGGGCACCCCGAAAGTTCCGCTGTAATTGCATCTTTTCTGCAATCAATTTCTTGAGGCGCTCGCTAAGAGAAGCGACGCCAAGCGAGTGCTGGGCACGACGCTAGCTCTGGCGGCCGTGGGCTAGAAAGCAGAATGGGGTTCCATTTGCGGCTCCAGTCCGTCCGTGTCACTCGCTGGTTGGTGGACGGCAGTCCGTGGCCTCGGCCTGGTCGTCCCGAGATGTCGTCGCTTGGAGACGTCAGATGCGTAGGCGGAGAGGCGATCTGTGCACGGGCCATCTGTGAGGAGTATAAGTACGTGCATTCCGACTGACAGCTGCTGCACTCACCTTCCGCTCATCTCCCCTCCAACTTCCCTTTCCACATCCATCTGCTACTCCACTCTCCCCCAGGCCGTCGCAGCTCCCGGCCTGCCTTACTACCTCTCTGTGCACGTACGCTTCCGCCCTGGATAGTACTACGGACAAGGGCAGTCCGTCCGCGCTTCCAGTTGCAGCCACCGGCGCAGTGTCCGTCCCGGGCCGGGAACCGTACCGTCGTCGCCTAGTTTGTCTGACGGGTCTCTCAGGCTCGTAGCCTCTCTTGCACGCAACCACCATCTGTATATGTTCGAGGCGACTTGATGCAATTCCGGTAAGCACGTGTTGCCCGGCACTTTTCTACCACACTGGCTCACTCTCGAAACACAGGCAATGGACTAAGTACTCAGCGAGTGACGTTTTTGGCATGCTGTCGACTATTCAACAGGATCAGCACGCAATGAGTTCTGATAGCAGACTCTCAGGTATGCTCACCTGACTCCACTCTGTTGGCATCCACTCACCCCGTGTGTTTGATTGCAGCACGAACATCGCTCACTCTCGCGGGAGCGTACGTCATTAATATCCCCGAGTGCTGCTATCTGAATCAAAGGTTGGCCTTCGCGACGCAGGCTCAGTGTACATGGCTACTCTGCGAAGGTGAGCTAACTGCAGGTCGTCGAATCGCTTTTTTGTTCTGCCCTGCTGACACATTGTCCCTTAGATCATGTCTCTTCGCGAGCACGCCAGAACAACCGTCCGGACGTCGAGGTATGTTGATCTCCTTGACCGTGGTCCGTGACCAAATCTCTGATACTTGCATGGCAGTAGGTCAGCACCGGATCGCTTTCGGGGTACACACCGAGAATCACGCGCCTGGTGTCCAAAGGGTACGTCACTCATTCCATGTGCTGCTGCACACCCGATTTGACCGCTCAGCTCACTCGTCAGCAGGCCAGCTCGTCGCTCATTCACATCCCGGCCCTGTTATTTAAGACGGTAAGTCAGTGCCGAGCTAATATAGCATATGACTCACACAGTGGCAATGGCAGAAGTATGTCCATTACCTCTCGGAGTTCTCCGTTCGGAATGCGCATGCATGCCCTCGACTCCCCACCAGATCCCGGGCAGCGCTGTCAACGGTGAGTACCGTGCATGTCCTTCTCCCATCACCGGTGGCTACGAGTGGTAGGACCTGGCTCCGCGTGTCGGCTTCCAGACCGCAAGAGCATTCGAGTTGAGTCGTTGATGCTCTCGCGGCCTGGAGTAGTGGTGTCGCAGCTCCCGCAGGCTCGAAGTCGAGCCAAACATGTCTTGTTTCGAACGAGGCTGGACTCCTATATCCAGCCGCGCTGTGGTGGTATAGATCGCAGAGGGTGCCATAGTACTTGGTGCACCCAAGTGCCCGGCATCCATGAATATGCGGTCTTTCCCGCAATTTGAACGTCGTCCAGACCTCGCGAGCAGGCTGTAAATGCAAGCGACGTGTCAGTACACTCAGATGAACCAAATCGCACTGCAGTACTTGCATCTTTCCGTAAGTTTCAAAGGTGCGATTTGGTGCACCAGAGTGCCTGACACCCATGAAATCGGTTTCGACCGAATTTGAGATCTCGTCCGGACGTCGCGAGCAGCCTGTACATATGACAGAGATGTCAGTACGTTCAAATGAGCTACGTCGCACCGCGGTACGTGCAATTCTCCGCATGTCATGTGCAATTTGGTGATCCAGACTGCCCGAAAGCAATGAAATCACGGTTTCGACCGGATTTCAGAACTTATTCGAGCGGCGTGATTAGCCTGTACACGCAATGTTGGTGTCAGTGCACTCGAACGGACCAGGTCTCGCCGCCATACCTGCATCTGTTCGGAAGTTATGTGTGATCTTCAGTTGCGCACATCTCGACTACCGCCGAGTTGTGCTCAATCTAAGAAGTTATCCATAACGTTCAGAACACAGTATACGACGTCTTCAGAGTCAGTCGGCTGCATTTTGAACGTTGCGCCGATGTTCCGACACACGACGAGCATGCAATCGAGCATGCTCGCCGTGTGTCCATGAAATCCGTGATTTTGACGAGATTTAAGACCTTGCCTGAGCGACTTCAGAACATTGTACGCGGTTAGATAGGTGCTCAGGTAGTGTATGAACCTCGGTTTCGGGTTTCGATGATGTATATGTGAGGAGGAATTGATTATTTACTCGTTAAATTGACAGATTTTGGGACAATTACGGGCCTGTGCCGCGCTCCCATGTGTCCTGGACATCCCCGGAGCTCGATAGGCGTGGAAGACGACACTATCATCCGGGATACATGAACGCGCAAGGCGGTCTGCGAGGTGAGGCTCGAGGGGCGGCGAATCTGCGCTGTCCGAGAGAGGTATGCCAACACCCTGCCCGCTCTCATCACGGACAACATCGGCGATGCGCCGCTCACGGTGAGCGAATCGCGCGTCCCTCGCTCCACAACCCTACTCACTGTGCACGGTTGTCCATAGGTCTGGACCTCGACGCTCCGGCGGACGATCCAAACTGCGCAAGACCTGCCGTATCCCAAGCTGACCTGGAAGTCGCTCGACGAGCTCGAGGCCGGCGTGTGCGACGGCATGACCTACGAGGAGATCGAGGCGAGTGCCCTCCTCCCGCGTCCGTCCACGTCCTCGTGTACGTGTATCGCTGACCGCTCCTACAGCAAGCGTACCCGGAAGACTTCGCCAACCGCGACGAAGACAAGTTCAACTACCGCTATCGAGGTAGGTCCGGTCTCTCCTCCTCAACTGCCACGCTCACGCTGTGCCGTACGCAGGCGGCGAATCGTACCGGGACGTCGTCGTCCGCCTCGAGCCCGTCATCATGGAGCTCGAGCGACAAGAGAACATCCTCATCATCGGCCACCAGGTGCGCCCTCTCCGCCCCACGCCGTTCTCCCCGCTGACACACACTCTTTCCGCCCCCAGGCGATCCTGCGCTGCCTGTACGCGTACTTCCACGACCTCCCGCAGGCGGACCTGCCGTACATCAAGATCCCGCTGCACACCGTCATCAAGCTCACGCCCAAGGCGTACGGCTGCGACGAGGAGCGGTACACGCTCCCCATCGGCGCCGTCGACACGCACCGCCCGAAGCCCAAGGCACCGGGCCCGGTCGTCGCGATCCCGAACACGGCCCGCGAGTACTACGCCAAGGACGCGTGAGAGGGTATGCGCGAGGGGAAGAGACAAGTAGAAGAGAAGTAGAAGAGAATGGTGTGTTTGTATTGTACACATAATACGGTAAACAACCTGGACTCTGTACGGGTCCAGAGGTCTGATACCGGGGCCGTAGGAGACCATCCTCGATCGCAGAGGGGAGAGGCTGGTCCGTACCTACAGAGGTAAACGTTGACCATAAAGTATGGATCGAGGGACCGCGCGAGCCAATCTCAACCTTAAAGCTAAAGCATGACAATCGTGTATTCGATGGATTGAGGTAGTTACAGGCTGCAGCGAGCAGCGAGCAGGTCTAAGCATTAAGTATCTACCGTAGCAAGTTACAAATATATAATTACGGCGCATGCGAGGACAACACGCTTGCATGCAGGCACGTAAGGAGTGTATGGCTAGAAATACAACTTCAAGGTCGTGCAAGCTTGCTCTTGCCCTTACTGCTCGTCAAGAGCAGCACCTGCCTGCAGTGAGTTATACACGCACAGTGCACGGGGATGAATACCCCGTTGCACGGTGCACCTACGCCTGCGCAGCCCCGCGGCTCTCAGCAAAGAGCTCGTCCGCAAACTTCACGTCGCGCAGCGTCTCCACGGTGACCGTCGCGTTCGACAGCGGCTCGTTCAGCCATATCCACTTGTACCCGAGGTGGAAGCGCACGGCGGGCAGCCACCGCTGCGCAAGGCCGTTCGCCGGGTCCGCCCAGCCCGGCCACTCGTAGTACCGCTCCACGCCCTCCAGGCAGTTGCTGCAATGCGCGCAATGAGCGTGAGCACCAAGTCAAAAGAGAGACGACGTACAAATGGAGCATCTTGGGGAGCACCGCGCGCCCCGCCTCGGGCGTGCGGTCCGTGTGCACCTGCGCGCGCGCCTCGGCCGCCTCGTCGACGGCGTCGTCGCCGAGCCCGGTGCTGTACATGTCCATCAGGCAGCTCGACACCTCCCAGTCGTAGCCGAGGTGCGCGAACAGCTCCGGGCGGTGGCTCACGATCGCCCACCAGTAGCCCTGGTCGCCGAGCTTGACGTCCGCGTACTTTGCACGCCCCCCGCGGTCGTCGGGGATGGGGACGGGGGCGCCATACATGGCGGCGAAGGCGGGCGGGGCGAGTGCGGGCAGGCGCGCGCCCTGCGGGTCGGCGCGGTAGTGCGCGGAGTCCATGAGGCGCAGCGCGCGGAGGCGGGCGAGGTCGAGGAGCATGATGCAGCTGCAGATGCGGTTCGCGTGGTGCCACGCGGGCTCGTACTGGTCCGGGTGCGAGGGCATGGAGATCGCGACGCCCGGGGCGAGCGCGGCGAAGCGCGCCCAGAGCTGCGCGGGGTCCGAGATGAAGAACGCGTCGGTGTCGATGAAGATGGCGCGCTCGACGGCCGGGGGGAGGATTTCGTGGATGAAGAGCTTCATGAGACCCGCTGGTGATAGCATATATGTAGTCAGTAATGGCGGGTTGTGCGGGGCCCAAGCACGACGTGCAATGGCCAAACTCGGCGGCTCGGAAATTGAGGAGATATTGGGTTGTAAGTAAGACATTCCGGCCACATTCCCAGACGCCTTTGGTCTGTGGCAGGATACAAACAGGATACAAAGACTGTGAAGACACTGTCCGGCCATTGGGCTCGATAACCTGTCCAACCTTATGTTCAAAGGTTGGGAAACCGTTCCAAAATGACGAACTTCCACTGGTTGGAGATTGCTGAGAAATCGGTCGGAATGTCTCGTGTTCCAACCGATTTCCCAAGAATTTCCGGGTCCTTGAAATTGGCGATTGCACGTCGTGAAGGGGACGAATTCGACTCACGGACGCCGGCGGAGTGGTCTGTGTGGAGAGCACCTTCACGTTCTATGCGAGCGACCATGTGTTCGTAAGGGATGCGATAGAAGCGGACGAGGATGTCGTGTTGCGGATGCTTGAGGAGGGCCATGCGTTTTTCAATGTAGTCTTGTGCGGCCTGATCACAAATAATATGGAAAGCAAGCGAGCTCGAGCTATAAAGAATTAAAGACTAGGGTACAGTCAATACGAGTTGAATGTGAGAGTAGGCGTGTTATGCACCTTGATAAGGATAGCACCCTCAGCGGCTGAGTCTTCAGAAAACATTATGAGCGCGAATGTAATGGGGTCTGGAGGCGACGGTTCATGAGAGGCCTGGCTCTCTTCAGGATCAGGAGAGGTCGATGCGGCCGAAGCTTTCAAGTTGGGTATCTGGGTGTGATGGGGTATGTGGTCGACATGAGTGCTGTGGAATTGCGGGCGTTCAAGCGGGGCATTCTCGGGCTCAGCAGAGTGGTTGAGTGGTTGGTAGTCATTTTGAAGAGAAGGCGGAGAAGCATGATAGAATGAGAGGAGGGTTATGGCGACAAGGACGGTCGCAAAGATTAGGACGATGGGACGGAGACGGATAGACGGACTAGGACGGCGATTGAGGTCGTCCTTTTGGCGTTTTTGCCAGCTGGGCGAGGGCGGAGGGATTGGGAGGAGAGGCTCAGGATCTGGCAGATGGTAGTAGGCCGAGGACATGGTTGGCTGTATGCGCGATGGTCAGAAAGGAGAGACGAGGGCCATTAATATCCATTATTATTGGGGGTCTGTTGCGTTATCGACCTTGGAGCTGTCTTTGATGCGATTCGCCACCCCCGACTCCCGACGCAACTGTCTTACCCGACCCACCGGCGCTCGGCCCGGGACGCGCCTTGACCGCGACGACGACGATACTCGCACTCCGACGCGTCCATCCCGCCTCGCGAGCCCTCGCGCGGGCTGCCCACCGCTCCGCCATGTCAAAATCTCAATGTGCGTCCCTCCTCCTCACTGCGGCCACCGACTCACTGCCATCCTAGCATCCAAGAAACGTTCCGCGTCCGCTGCTCACCTCGACCAGGACCAGGCGGCGCCCTCCAAGAAACGCGAGTCTGCTCTCTTGCACGACCTCCCCCAACTCTTCTGACTACTCAGAACTGTACAGAGTACTCCATCTTTGACAAACCGGGCTCTTCCTCGCAGTCCACCACTTCGACCTTCCGCTGGATCTCCCCCTCCCTCGGTCCCAACCGCTCTTGCCTCCATGGCGTCAACGCCGATCCCCGCAGTCTTCCCAAAGTCGCCGCTTTCGACCTCGACGGCTGCCTCATCGTCGGCACTTTTCCCAAGAAGGGTGCCCCTCCAAAGTTCGAGTGGTGGCGCAAGTCTATCCCCAGCAAGTTAAAGGAAGTCCATGAACAAGGGTGCGCTTCTTCGCGTCCCTTCTCACCGGGGGCATCAAGCGATGTGACGAGTCGTTACATGTGGGGGTCAGAGTGGACGAATCTGGGTGATTTTGGCTCGGAATCTGCAGATGCGTCGTCCCCAAATTCGCCTTTGGATTTGTTCGGACATCGCGCGCTTAGCAAGATTCTGAGCAACATCTCGCTTTTGCAGAAGGTCCTCGGGAGGAGCTTTTGCGGCGCAACATCGCGGATTTTGGATTTTGGAACGTCGAGACGGTTGTGCGATGTGGATCTCAAGCGTTTTTGTCATACGACAGCGTCGCAAAAATTCGGGTCGGCCAAAGCAGCGCTCGATTCTCGACCTCGATGTTGGGTATCGATACCCAACATTCTCCTCAGATTCTCGTCCAAAATCGCCTCAAATTCGCCCACTCTGACCCCCACTATTGTAGATACATCGCGAGCAAAATCCAAATACGTCTTCGCTTTGTCAAGGCGTCACATTTTGGATACACGCTGTCTACACGCAACATTCAAATGTATCCAGGATGTGACGCAAAAACGTGCAGTATTTTGAGTGTTTCCAGTATATTTCTTGTACGAAACACCGCGGTCTCATTTGGATTATGCTCACGATGTAACTGAAATGTTGACGAGAGTTACATCGGCCAATGCCCCCGGTGTCTGCTCCCGTTCCTCATATCCCGCCCTCTTCGCAGGTACTCTATCGTCATCATCACAAATCAAGCTCTCCGAACCACCGCTCTCATCAACGACTGGAAGCAGAAGATACCCCTCATCGCCGCTGCCGTAAATCTCCCTGTCTCTCAACCCGCATATATCCTGCTCATCCCTTCCCTTCTTTAGCTCCCCGACGTCCCCTTCCACATATTTGCTGCTACCGCCAAAGATGGTTACCGCAAGCCGATTCCTGGCATGTGGTACGAACTGGAGCGTATATTCGCTCAAGACAATGTCCAAATAGGTCTGTTTGCTGTATCACACGTTCCCGGGCTCGTCACTCAAGTCGTCTCCTCCCACTAGACATTTCACAGTCGTTCTTTGTGGGCGACGCTGCAGGTCGTCCCAACGACCACTCTTCTACGGACAGGAAACTAGCCTTGAACATTGGTATTCCTTTCTACACTCCCGAGGTGTTTCCCTCTCACATCATCTTCCACGCCTTCAATCGCTCAATTAGTCTACAGGAATACTTCCTCGGTCTCCCCGCCGCCAAATACAATCTCCCCGGGTTCAACGTTTCCAGCCTCCCAGCAGACGGTGCGTCCCTCGCGCGCCCTCTGCCCGTCGCCCTCTCAAACCTCAAACCCCCATAGAGCCAAGACTCGTCCCCGCGGACCCGCCGATCCTCCCCGCGTCCTCCGCGCCCGAGCTCGTGCTCTTCGTCGGGTACCCCTCGCTCGGCAAGACCTCCTTCTTCCGCACGCACTTCGCGCCCGCCGGGTACACACACATCAACCAGGACGCGCTCAAGACGCGCGACAAGTGCGTCAAGGCCGCGGCGGAAGCGCTGAAGGCCGGGCAGAGCGTCGTCGTCGGTGCGCCCACCGCCCCCGTCGCACGCTAGACGTGTGGTCGCGCTGACCTGACACTTAGACAACACGAACCGCGACGTGCAGACGCGCAGACACTACCTCGCCCTCGCGAAGAAGGCGGGCGTGCCCGCAAGGTCGGGCACCTCTCGCGCTCTCGCGTTCTCGCCCCACCGCGTGCTCACCCCGACGCTCCTTACCAGGTGTTTCCACTTCGCGGGCTCGCTCGAGCTCGCGTGGCACAACAACCTGTACCGCGCGTTCAACATGCCGCCCGCGCTCGCCGCATCGGAGGTGCGTCCGTCCTGTCCCCCACTCGGCTCTCGCGCGATGCTGGTCCTCATACGCGGGACATGTACAGCCGAACCGGTCGCTCCTGCCGATGCTCGCGTTCAACAGCTTCCGCGCGGACTTTGAGGAGCCGACGGTCGACGAGGGATTTGCCGAGGTGCGCAGGGTGAACTGGGTGTTTGAGGGCGACGAGGAGGCGAGGAGGCGATGGAGTATGTGGCTGCAGATCGACGGGAAATGATTCGCCTTTGGATACACCAGGGACACACACCGTATCGCCATCTCTCGGATGCTCTCCAGCGTAAGTTATCTGTATCGTACTGCCGATTCTGGGATGTGTACAATGCATGTGTTCGTGCACCGCCTCTCTCGTATATGCTACATCTTAGTCCAGTTTGCCGGACCCGTGGCTCAAAACATTGCATCCAGCGTTCACTCGTCCTCGCCGACCTTCTTCAGCCCGCTGACGTCTCTTGTGCCCCTGCATGAAAGTGATAGCCATCAGCACACGCCGTCTTCTGAGCGTGGATGTGCATACATAACCGGCATCCCCAGAATGTCGATCGCGTCAATCCGCGTCTCCTCGCCGCCCTCCTGGTTCGACGTAACGAAGATCTACGCCGCCGTCAGCACGCGCTCTACCCCTCGCATCGCGCACCCGCACCCGTACTAGTACTCACATGCAGGCTGTTCACGCTCTGGAAGCGCACGAAGCGCAGCGCGACGCGGCGGCCCTCCTCGACGTCCTCGCGGGTGAGCGCGAGCTCCTGCTCGCCGGCGTCGTCCTGCACGTCCGAGAAGCTCAGCGCCTGCTTGTTCTTGTACAGGCGTAGCTCGTGCGGGCCGAGCGCCGCGTCGCGCGTGTGCAGCACGATCGCGCTCACTTTCACCGTCTGGTTGAACTGCGGGGCCAGAGTCGGGGGTGGATTGCGGTTCGTGGGGCGTGTTCGTGTACGTGTTCGTAGGGGCATGCGCGTGTGGCGAGGCGTGGACGTGCATATATATAGGAATGGGATGGCCACAGATGCAAACCGCGCTTCAGCACGCATACGGGGACACACGGGAGGGGCGGGTGCGAGGGGACGTACGTGGATGTTGAGGAGGAGCTCCGCGTCGGCTTCGCTCTGCACGTACGCGTTACTGTCCGCGTTCCGCTTCCTGCCCTGGATGATGGACTTGAGTGTGTGCTCTGGCGACTCGTTCAGGCAGGTGACGAGAGGCGGGTCGAGGTGCTCGAGGAGCGAGATCTGCGGGGAAACGCGTCGTGGGTGTGGGGTGGCGTCGGTCAGTAAAGTTACTTTACTAGCCACAGGCTGAGGAGAAGAATAAGCACGGCTCACCTCTGTGTTTGACATGTTCTTCCGGGCAGCTTTGCGGTTGGATGTTGGTGGGTTTCGAGCAAGAGTTGGCGCTTTCGATGCGGCACTGAAGTGCATAAATGCTCATATATGCGGCTCCCGGGCCGGCACCGTTACAGCCATCGATTCATCGACGAACGCACACACCATATGTAAAGTACAATTCGAGTTTCAGTCGGTGCGATGGTAGCTAGGCCTCTCGTCCTGCGTTCCTTATAAGAGAGCCGGCTCTAGCCTCTAAGTACTTCCCGCTAATATATCTCCTCTTTCCGATCGTGAGCTGGATAGGAAGGGTGATGCAGGATATAATTGTACTAGATACCACTCGCACAACGTCTTGTGTCAAGTCATTTATGATACTACACGTAGTCCTCCTCGTCCATGTCATCGAAAGGCCAGTTCGCCGTGACACGGGCCCGTTCCTCCTCGTTGTCGATCGACGCCCATACAAGCTGCTTTATCTGCTCGCTATTTGCCATGGCCTGCTCGTAGTTCTCGACGGGCACCCAGCATTCCGACCCGACACCGATCTTATCCCGCAACACCTCTAGATAATCGTCGATCTCTCTCTGCGCTGCATTCAGCTTCATCGTTCCGCGTACATCATCAGGGTCAAAGACGACAGGACACGGCAGGCCTTCCCCCGCGAGCGCCTCCCAGTTCTCGGTCGCTTGTATGAGCGCAACCTTCAGCTCGAAAGTTTCGCCCTCCCACGGGTCACGGGCGTAGCGAAAAAGGCGTCGGCGGAGCATGCCCATGGGGTCCGTCAACGCTACGTAATGAAGTATGTTGTACTTCCTGGTGTTTTCGACGTAGTGGTGATGGAGGAGGCGGCGACGGTAAAGTTCCATCTCTCTTCCTTGCTGGGTCTTATCCATGTCGTCCAAGTTCTCCGGCAGCGAAGGCGGCGTCGAGGGTTGCCAGCCAGCATCATCATAGTTCTGCAGCCATTTGGGTATACCGGCGTTGAGAGACAGGGGTAGGATGGAAGTGTGTTGCCAGTCAATTAGGCAGACGATGTTGTAAGAGTTGGAGTCGGGGGACCAGGACACGATGATATTGCTCGGCTGGAGGTCGGGATGGCGGATGCAGAAATGGTCAATAGGCTGGTTTCTGGCGATGAGTGAGGGTGCGATGCGAAGATAACGGTCCAGATTTTCGATGTGGTCTGACGGCTGCTGCTCCTGGTACTGATAAGCTTCCCTCCTTACGCGCTGGAACGGCAACAGCGGTCGACCGAACCGCTGTAAGTAAGCTCGTTCCTTTTCGGCTCCTCTTATGAGGGTTGCTTCGACATTTGCGTCTAGTGATTAGTTAGTCTCAGGTAGAAGTGAAAAACAGGAAGCGGCCTACACGGTCCTCGATCTACGTCGAGCTGCGACCTCCGGCCATACCATAGAGGCACGCTTGTCTCTGGACCAACGCAAAAACGCTTGTCCTTCAGCGCGATACCCGGCCCGGATGCGCTCCCCGCCACATTCGCCAGGTCTTCGGCAAAGTACAGGCTTCCACCAGCAGGGAAAGCCGTGGAAATCATCTTCGACTCCAGTTCAGCAAGCTGGCGCAAGATAGAAATGATGTCCCCTTCTCCTAGGTCGGACAACACGTCGGTTAAGCTAATGCCTTCGATATATTGCATGAAGATATACTCAGTCCCCGCCGCGTTGTCCGGCGTAGGCGAGTATCGGTATACCTCCGGTGTAGGTAGTCCAGCAGCACGGAGATAGGCCAGTGTAGCTGCTTCACTAGCGACAGCGAAGTACTTGGGAACCGTAACCGGGTACGGGATGCGCGCCACCATCCGGAAGCCGTCGCGCATGGTAATGAGGAAGACGCGGTTGAATCCACCCTCGCCTAGTTTTCTCAAGCTCTCGATGTCGTCAGGACTCCGCTTGACAGACTCCGCTGCGAGCCGACATAGCCCATCGACGTTGAAGTCACGTCTGCGCTCTGCGTGGCGAAGCTTGTCGTTAACGCTGACTCGACAGATGAGATCGTGACATATCCCTGGAACAACATGCATGAGACTTACATCCACCGCCCTGACGTATATTCAAAAAGGTCGCTGTTGCTGCGAGGTGCTGCCATGGCGGAAAACGCGCGACGTGGCAGACGAAGGGTCGGGGTGGCGATGCGGCTCGGAGATAAGAAGTAAAGTGAACGCGGTGAGGAGCGAGGACGGCGCAGAGGCTGCAAGATTGAGACTGAGGGTAAGTCGAAAAGTAGCCTCGCTCTCCAAAGACGGGACATGCCTATGGTTGTGGACAGGCGGAAAGAGGGACGTGGACTTACACGATCGGCGGCGCTGCTCTCACTGCAGGCTCCTTGAACTCAGGCTTCCACCACCACCCTTTGGAAGCATCGAGCATGGCCAGACAACACTCTTGACCTCCCACGACTTCTCTATCGGCCACTGGCACAAAGGTTTCCTAGTCGTTGATGTCAAGGCGCCCTCTATCTCTGTCACTCGTTTCCTCGAACCCTTATAATCTGCAGTACCTTCTACCTGCTACCCAGACAAAGGAGGCTCGGCTGAGTAGTGCGGACGATGAAGCTGAGGTAATAAATGAGGCTATAGAACTAGTAGTAATGTCCACGCGATGAATCAGAATAGTGACACCGATATCTATACTGCCCTATTGAGGCGAGAATAAGTGGAAGTTATGTTGAGCACGACTTGATCAGTGCTACTCGAGAGTCGAATCCTATAGCTTTCCTCCAGACGCCACTACTGTACTCACTGCTCCATGTCGTGCCTCCAACGCGCACACTCTCCGAGACTTGCTTCGTGTAACACGCGCTGTTCAGCGATTCAGACTGGGTGACGCGATGCATGTGTAGTCCAAATAAATCCGGAGGTCGAGTGGTCCCACTCTAGAGCTGCCGGCACAACCCCGCTGAGGCGTCGTTCGACCTCTCGTCATTCTACCCTCCCTTGCTGCTCGCCCATTCCTTGTGATTCTCGCCGCGCGTTGGCTTAAGCTCGCGACCAACAACCCCAGATCTCAAGGCACCGTGCTCGCTATGTCTGCATACGCGCCCCTCGACGTCCCCACGTCTGGAAAGCTCCCCTTCACGGACTACGCCCGCTGGCGGTTGCGCGTGTCCGACGAGGGCGACCACACCTGGCACTACCTCCGTACGGACGAAGAGTGCGCGGCGTGGCCCCAGTCCGACTGTGACAAGTACTGGCTCGGCGCGCCCCTCGACCTCCCAGAGCTTCCCAGACCGGAGAACGCGCTCGAGGCCGCGCGGAACGGCTACAGGTTCTTCAAGCACCTCCAGACAGACGGCGGGCACTGGCCCGGAGAATATGGAGGCCCCATGTTCCTCATCCCGGGCCTGGTCATCGGCTCGTACGTCACAGGGATGCCCTTCAAGCTCGAGGAGAGGCTCGAGATGATTCGGTACCTCTTCAACCACACGAACAAGGACGGAGGATGGGGAATGTAAGTGACAGTTGCCCTTCAATCCAAGGCCGTCGTTGTATGCATGCACTACAATCCCGCATGTTGACACGAAGTACGTCCCAGTCACATCGAAGGGCCCAGCACCGTCTTCGGCACTGCACTCAACTACTGTGCCATGCGCATCCTCGGCGTGAAGCCCGACCACCCTGTCGCGGTCAGAGCGCGTGCGTGTCTGCACAAGTTCGGCGGTGCGCTCGGCATACCCTCCTGGGGCAAGTTCTGGCTCTCCATCCTCAACGTGTACGATTGGGAGGGCAACCACCCTGTCCCGGCAGAGCTCTGGTCAGTCCGTGGTGGTCAGTAAGGCACCGTGAAGTGTCGGCTAAAGAGATCCCGTGCAGGCTGCTCCCGGATTGGATTCCCTTCCACCCGCACAAGTGGTGGATCCACACGCGCATGGTCTACATCCCCATGGGCTACCTCTACGGCGTGCGCTTCAAAATGGAGGAGACCGACCTGGTCCTCGCGCTCCGCGAAGTGCGTCCGTCCATCGCACTGTGCCCGCTCCTTTCGTGTGCTCACGTCCACGATGCCGCTTGCAGGAGCTCTATACCCAAAACTACTACTCGATCGACTGGCCCGCCCAGCGGAGCAACGTCCACGCGGTCGACCTCTACACGCCGCACTCGTACATCCTCGAAGGCCTGTACAAGATCCTCGGGACGTACGAGAGCTGCGCATTCCCGCCCCTCCGGCGCGCGGCCGTTCGCCGCTCCTACGAACTCGTCGTGCTCGAGGACGAGAACACGGACTGCCAGGACCTCGGCCCAGTAAGCAAGATGATGAACCAGATCGTGCGGATGCACGCCGAGGGGCGCGACAGCGCGGCGTACAAGAAGCACTACGCGCGCCGCCACGACTTCATGTGGATGGCCGCGGAGGGCATGATGATGTGCGGCACGAACGGCTCGCAGCTGTGGGACCTCGCCTTCACCGCGCAGGCGCTCGTCGAGACGGGGCTCGCGATGGAGGACGAGTTCAAGGGGAGCGCGGTGAAGATCCTGGAGTGGCTGGATAAGTGTCAGATTAGGGAGAACCCGCGCCATTACCACACGTCGTACAGGCATGCCACAAAGGGCGCGTGGCCGTTCAGCACGAAGACGCAGGGGTACACAGTCAGTGACTGCACGGGTGAGGGGCTCAAGGCGGTGTTGTACATCCAAGAACATGTCAAGTGGGTGTTTGGACTCGTAGCTGTTGGGCACCGATTCACCGATCTATACCAGGGGCGCGCCGAAGCTGATCTCAGAGGAGAGGTTATGCGATGCTGTAGACATCCTTCTGAGTCTCCAGAACCCCGACGGCGGCTTTGCTAGCTACGAGCTGATTCGCGCGCCACTATGGATGGAGTACCTGAACCCTGCAGAGGTATTTGGTAAATATTAGCTCTGGTGCGATACCCTCGGTCATACACTGACGGTACCTCAATGCAGGCAACATTATGACCGAGTTCAACTACCCGGAATGTACGACGTCGGTTATCACCGCACTCTCTATCTTCAAGAAACATCACCCGACGTACCGCGTACAGGACATCCAGTAAGTCCGTATCTCGGCGGAAAGACGCACGCTCACGGTCCCCGCCTTCCTCGCCTGCCAGACGCACCATCACCAACGCTGTGGACTACCTGCACAAGGCCCAGAAGCCCGAGGGCGGCTGGTTCGGCTCGTGGGGGATCTGCTTCACGTACGCGACGCAGTTCGCGCTCGAGTCGCTCTCGCTCGTCGGCGAGACGTACGAGACCAGCGCGCACGCGCGCAGGGCGTGCGACTTCCTCCTCAGCAAGCAGCGCGCGGACGGCGGGTGGGGCGAGAGCTACAAGGTGCCGTGCCCCTTCTGCGCTCTCCCCGTCTGTCGTGTATCGTGCTGACTGGTCTGGGACAGGCATGCGAGGTCATAGAGTGGGTTGAGCACGAGCAGACGCAGGTCGTGCAGACGTGCTGGGCGGCCATGGCGCTCATGTACGCGAAGTACCCCAAGCCCGAACCGATCGAGCGCGCCGTCAAGCTCGTCATGTCCCGCCAGCGACCGGTGAGTGGTCATCTGCGTTGCCCGCGATCCACGGTGCCGACATGCTAATCGCCCACCTTGCCATGTGCGACAGGATGGCTCATGGCCGCAGGAGGCGATCGAGGGCGTGTTCAACAAGAATGTCGCGATCAGCTATCCGAACTTCAAGTTTGAGTTCACAATCTGGATGCTCGGGCGTGCACATCGGTACCTGGAGGAACTCAAGGCAGGAAATGCATGAGCATTGTGGTGCTCGTCGATCCTAGCTTGGTAATGTGCGCACGCGCCGCAGGATGTACAGCGCTGTTTACTTTTGATTATAAGTGGTTAATTTACTCGTAATGCTTTCATAGACCTCCTCCCAGCCTCTCCGGAGTCTGCCCATGTGTCTAGACATATGGGCCAACTGTTCTATTCCGGTCGTGTGCTTCTAGCTAGCGTGAACAGCAACGGTGAGGAAACAAACGTCGAACTTCGGCTGTCAGTCGAACAGTGAAAATGGATCCTGTGAGTACAATGACATCCCTCTACATCCGTCATCCTGCCAGATATACATATACGGATCTCCAAAGGAGCGCGTCCGCCACACTCGCGCTATACAATAACACACTCGTCCTTCGCGTCCTGACGCGTCGGCCGTGCCATATTCGCCCGCCTGTTCCCGTTCCGCTTCATCTCCGTTAAGCGGTTCATCGCGCGTTTGTTGCCTTGCGCTGCAGAGACCAGTCAGAGTCAACGAGCGTTCCCTAGCCGAGTGACACAACAGCTTACCCGCAGCACGCATGTACCACCGCTTCGCGAACTCGACATCCTGCTTGATGCCGATCCCGACCTCCGCGTAGTACCCCACCGCGTACTCGGCCTTGCTCAGACCCTTGTTCGCCGCCCTCCGCGCCCACAGGTACGCCTCCGAGTCGCTCTGCTTCAGCACGCCCTCGCTCCCCGTCAGATACCACCCGCTCAGCGCCAGCTCCGCCTCCGAGTGGCCTTTCTCCGCCGCCTTCGTGTACCACGCGATGGATCTCCGCGGGTCGACCGGGCACGTCAGCGACCCGTACTCGAACGCCTGGCCGAGCTTGAACTGCGAATGCGTATAGCCGAGATGGCCGGCGCGCGTGTAGAGGTCCTTGGCGTACGCGGGGTCGTGTGGGACGACCCCGTTCGTCGGGCTCTCGTACAGCATCGCCAGCTCGTGCAGCGCGTGTGGGTTCTCCTCGTCCGCCTGCTCCGCCGCACGCCGCAGCCAGCCAATCGCCTCCCGCGGGTTCGGCGGCTGCTTGAGCAATCCACGCAGGAGGATGACGCCGAGCTTGTACATCGCTGCTGTGTCCCCCAGCGAAGCGGCCTTGCGGTAGAAGGCCGCGGCGCGCTGGGGGTCGGCCCGCGTACCTGCCCCGATCTCGTTGCAGACTGCGACGCGGTAGCACGCTGCTGGATGATTCTGCTTTGCGGCTTGGAGGTAAAGATGGTAGGCGCGCTCGTGGTCGACTTGCAGCCCAAGCATTCCGGTACCATGGCAATTGGCAAGGAAGAACTGTGCCTCGTCGTGGGGCTGGCCCTGGGTGGCGAGCCGTCGGATGACCTTCAAGGACTCGGTGATGAGCGTGTCTCGGTATTTCCTTACACCGCGCTGGTCCTTCGCATCCCCACCGATCTTCTTGGCAGCATCGATGAGGTACTTTGCGTACTGGAACTGGGCTTCAGGATCAGGGTCGTCCTTGATTCGTTGGCGGTACTGGTCGATGTACTCCTTCGTGTATGGTGGGGCGCTCAGATCGATGGCCTTGGTCTTCTGTGTGCGCGGAGCGACGGAGGCAGCCGTCTCGGAGCGCTGCATGCGCGGTCTGTTCATATCGAAATCAGAATCCTCTGAAGGAATGGGCGGCATTTGAGGAGCAGTCTGGTACGAGCCGGCGCTCGAGGGACCTCTCGTCAAGCTCGTCTGCGAACCGGAGGGGTAACCTCCCGGACCGGGCTGATATGGGCTGGGTCCTAGGTATGGTGCCGACTGACTAGCGGGGATGCCTTGGCCATAGTTCTGAGCGGCGTAAGGAGAGGGGGATGGACCCGAACGAGGGTAAGGGGCCTGTGAAGGACCCGGGGGAGGGTATGTTCCTCCGTATTGATACTGAGATTGCATCGGTGGACCAGGAGGAGCTCCGCCAGGAGGAGGACCCATTCCGAGCACATCCGAGGCGGCGGCGTACAGGTAGTCACCCTGTGGAGGAGGGTATGTTGGATGATGCCCATGGCCATGCCAACTCTGAGGAGGTGGAGGACCTTGAGGTGGGGGACCTTGGCCAGGGCTGTAGCCTTGAGGAATCTGTTGTTGGGCTGCAGGGTCATCGTATGAATACATACTGGTGATGTCTGTCTCGACGTCGTAGGCTTCGCCGCTATGAAAGCTCGTGTATCCGCTATTACCGCTGCCTCCGGAGGCGACCGAGTTGGAGCGCATGGCAGGGTCCGCCCTGCCTGGAGGGTAGCGTCGCGTATGCTGATCTGGGGAAATAGGAAGACCACCGTTCATAGGCGGGCCCATGCGCTGAGGAGACTGCATAGAACGCGCCGACATGGACGTGCCCGCACGCGGGATAGGATCACCCATTGGTGGTCCTCGGATTTGCGGACCCCGCTGAGCCAGATGCATGTTACCAAACTGATCCGCAAGGCCATTTGGGTCGAACTGAGAGGGAAGTGGAGGTACGGTATCATATTCCGCATACTGATCTTGGTGAATCTGAGTATGTATTGCGGGGACAGAGCGATTTTGGTGGCGCATGAGAGGATTTGCTGCCAGCGAAGAGAAGAGACAGTACGTTGGGTTTAGGCCCGTGTTAGGATGTTCGGCGGGAAGTATGAGCAAGGGAGCTCACTGTTATCCTGCCCATCGCTGTAACCCCGAGAGTCCTGCTCTTCGTATGGAGGCGCGTCATAGTTTAGTGGCTCGTCGTAGAGAGGGCCGTTCCATTGCTCGCTGCTAGGAGGAAGTCCCTGGCGACGGGCCTGACGGTCGGTAAGCTGGGGCGACGGACTGTGGTCCCCTTGTGGATCGGCCATGGCGGATTGTAGAGGACACAGATGCAGCAGAGACCCGGGACGCAAACGAGGGTAGCAACACGCACGGGGAGGGCGGCCGAAGGGGATGAGGAGACGGGAGGTGGGATTGGCAGTAGCCTACACGAGTGACGGACAAGGACAAGCACCGCTTGAATGGACCGATGTCATGATTATAATGATCCATCATCAACCTCTACTTACTACTACTACATATTAAGCACTACCGACGATACAGTCCAGAATTTGGCACATCCGTCACCATCGTCCTGAGTCGATACATACATATCGCCAGCAAACAGGGGCAATAATGATACTAGCCAGTCCTACCCTGCCTAACCGCTCTCTCCCTCACCGACCTTCCCGTTCGCACCTCCGCCAGCTATGTCCACAGGCGGCGTCGGCGTGGCAGACACTTCCTGCATCGCGTCTTGATCCTTCTCTGCATCCTTCGGAGTGGTCGACGGCGAGCGGTGCTCATCCATGTTGACGTCGACGGGCTCTGTCTTCGCAGGCTCCGTAGGCGGTGTACTTGCCGGAATTCCCCCGTCCCATACCCACTCCTCCAGTGTCCTCTCCACCATCTGTCGTTCAAGGCCCTTCGCTGTCCGGCGGACTTTGATGATGACGTCTCGTCGGGACTCGACCTGTGCCTCCTCCCCGTCTTGCCCCTCCAGGACAGGGTCTGTTCCTCTTGTCCAGTCCTCTGCCCACGCCTCCGCCTTCTGGTCCGGCCGCTGTGCCTTCACACTTCTGCTCGTCAACTGTGTCGGCCGCTCTTCGACACGTTCCCAGGTTGGGCGGTGGAAGTTACGGAAGAGCTCCGGTCCATCTTCTCCAGTGTCCATGGCACCGCGTTTGCGTTTGTGACTGATGCCGTTAGAGGTTGGTTCACCATTGGCTACTGCTTTGCTCTTCGAGTGACGGTTGCTGCGGCCTTCGTCGTCGCTCGAGTATCCTGCGGCAAGCCGTACCCTCCAGCGCAGCTCTCTGGCCAAGGCTGGCGCATCCTTGATACGATCGCCCGGGACCTCCTCTTTCGCTTGTCTCTTTGCAGAATCCGTTCCGCGCTCGATGACGCGAGCTTCGGACACGAGGAATTCAGCCAATGCGTCGACTCCTTCGAGGATCCGCGGCGGAAACTCTTCCTTTCCTTTAAGGTCGCGTAAGTACTTCTCGGCGGCGTACCAGCAAAGTCTGAGTACGAAGTGAGTCAGAAATAGAACGCGTGAATGACGACGACACATACTTCACGAAGTGAGGGAACCGGAACTTTTTTGGGACATGTGTAGCAATCTCAATCTCTCGTACGCGTAATTCTAGAGAAGAAAGGTTCAACACTACGGTTTAGCAGGTGATGCCTGGACTTAGACTGGCTTACGCGTAGAGACATTGTAGGAATGCAAGAAGTTGCCTCCGAATACTAGGGTATCCATGGGAGTGTACTGCAGATATGCCGTGAGCGGACACGATGAGTACGCGATGTTCGTGGGTACTGACGACGGCATGAATCCATCCGGTCGGAATGATCATGGTGTTCCCGGTCTTGAGCTCGACCTTGAAAACCTCGTCGCACATGTCACCCAGCCATGAATGATTTTGCGCCTCAGTGCCGGACCACCGCTCATATGCAGCAAGGTTTGCAGGAGTAGGGCGGATGAAATAGAAAACCTGCATGTGTACGATGATCAGGAGGCAGCCATGGCGTTTGTGCTAAATCCGTACCTTTGCCCCATGGAGGATATGATAATACACTGAGGAGCCGGCAAAGTCGACGTGCCAATCCTACGATGTTCATCGTCAGTACATCGACTGTCGCATCCAGTAGTCATATACTCACTGTCCACGCCCCTCCTACACCCATCAGACAGTAGAGCTGAACCTTGGGATAGGTGTGCCCCCGTCCCTTCTTTGTACTCGGCCAGAACTTCTCCACCCAATCTAGCTCGCGCACTATCCGCGGAGGAAGTACCTTGTCCGCGAGCTCCGTGCCTGATATCTCGAGCGAGATGACATTGCGTATCTTGTCTCGCTTGGACGGCTCCGTGTTCCAGTACTCTGCCCACTTGCCAAGGTTCCAATGGGGGACGTTAGACTGAGTCGCAACATCTACGAAGGTGCATACGACAATTATTAGGAACCCGACATTCTCGGACAGCCATTCCACAACACTACTCGACGGCGAGGAGTCGAGCCGCGACGTACCAATGACTTCGAGAGGATACTCCTCCCCCAGAGCCTCAGCAACATCATCCACCGTGAACCCTGGTGGCGGCATCTTCATCCCCAAACCCTCCTCCGACTCAATGAGGACCGGCTCTTTCATGGCCTCCTCGTCAGTCTCCAGCCACTCAATCCCAACCTCGCTCCCCTTCATGCGCCTGAAGGGATCCTTCTTTATGACCTTTCCCTCCATCATGCGCAGCCACCTGCGTGGGTCCAACTCTTGCCCGGAGTTCAGCCCGGCATAGTCGCGTTGGGTCTTCTTCCGAGCAGACTTGCGCGCAGGCGGCTTCATCGTAACGACGCGAGCTGGGTTCGCGTTCAGACACGGTCTACAGAACCTGTGGCGTGCCGCAGACCTCTGAGGTGAGTGTTGCCGTGCACGTACACAAAGCACGAATAAAGACGGGCACGCACCATTTGTCTACCGCGTCAAGGTCTCCGCCCTCTCCGACACATCTCCAGTGGAACCAGACCTTGCACGCATCGCATCTGACCCACTTCTCCTTCTCCACCGCGGTAAGTGTGTCCTGCGGGTCCTCTTTGCAGGCCGGACACTTGTCGTCCTGCGTCTGTCCACCTTCCTCCCGGTCCTGAGCTGCATGCCCCTGTGAATCGTCATCGGTAACGCCCGCAGGGTCCGGCGTCTTCTTAGACCTCCCTGTCCTACGACGAGCAGGAGCCATTGTATGGACAAGTGTCTGAAAGTGTTGCGATCTCACAACAAAGAAACGAATGACACCCGTGAAGATGCAGGTGATGTCGTGAGCGGACAAGTCTGACCTGTGAGAGCAGCCACGATTCAGCGCACTGGCTCGTTGGCGCCTGTTCTTTCCTAAAACGGTTGGCGTCCAGCGGCGCTTCTCAGATCCCCGGACGGCGCAACCTGGCGCAACTCCGTCGGTTACCGTGACATCGTAACTTTCGGAAGTACACACGAGCAACACCCGTCCTAAACCCGGCTCTCTTGCTCTTGCACGGCGCAGATATCCTGGCTCTATCGATATTCATCTAGTGACTAGCATTACAGTCTGACTGTCCAAGTCGTACTACAGGTACAAATGTTGACATCTTATGACTTCTCAGAGCGGTCGCAGTGTCCACTCACTGCTTCTCGCTCAGCTCAGCAACACCAGGGAGAGTCTGAAAGACATGAAATCAGTCCCAGACACTCCATCGATCGTCGTACCCTCGGAACATTGCTCACCTTGCCCTCGAGTAGCTCGAGACTGGCACCACCGCCCGTGCTGACGTGGCTGAGCTTATCCTCCGCGCCGTAGTTCGCAACGACCGTCGCAGTATCACCACCGCCAACGATGACGGTGGCACCCTTCTGGGCCGCCTCGATAGTGGCATCGAGGAGTGCCTTTGACGACGCAGCGAAGGCGGGGAATTCGAACACACCAGGAGGACTGTGTCGAAGATGTGAGTATCTCCCGTTCGCTGAATTGCGAGAATTGCTCACCCATTCCAGAGAATAGTCTTCGCCTCCAGAACCGCCTCGCGGTATAGTTCGCGACTCTTGGGGCCAGCATCAAGACCCATCCACTCGTCTGGAATGCCCTCCTCATCAGTAGCAAGGCCGGTCTGTTTGGTGAGAATCACTTGAGCTTGGACACTCTATGACGGCAAACAACACACGAACCTTCGCATCCTTGTCGAACTTGTCAGCAGTAACGTAGTCCACTGGGAACACAATCTTGATGTTGCTCTCCTTGGCCTTCTTGATCAGTGCAGCGACCTTCTCCGATCCCGCGGCATCAAACAGAGATTGACCGATCTGCGAACAATGGATTGATTCAGATATTTCCGACGAAACACAGCTCACAATCTTACCTTCACATTCTCGAGGGTCTTCTTGAACGTGAATGCCATACCACCACAGATGATCAGGGAGTTGACCTGGGATACCCTCATGAGGAGCTGTTCCGGTTGGTGAGTCGATATCACTCACCTTGTCAAGCATGTTCTCAATCAGCTGGATCTTGTCAGATACCTTGGCGCCGCCGAGGATAGCAAGGAAGGGACGCTCGGGGTGCTCGAGAGCCTTCGCGAAGTAGTCGAGCTCCTTCTTCATGAGGAAGCCCGCAGCGCGTTGTGACAGCTTAACGCCGACCATGCTAGAATGTGCGCGGTGCGCAGTACCGAACGCGTCGTTAACGTAGACATCGCCGAGCTTGGTCAAGCCCTCGCGGAACTCGGCGACCTTGGCGGGATCAGCTTTGGTCTTCTTGCCCTCCTTGTCCTTGCTCGAGCCCTCTTCTTCTATGTGGAAACGAAGGTTCTCGAGCAGAATGACGGTTCCGTCCGGGGCCTCGTTCACGGCCTTCTCAACCTCGGGTCCAACGGACTCGTTCACGAAGGTCACGGGCTTGCCAAGGTGCTTCTCGAGCTCATGCGAGACAGGCTCGAGGGAGTATTTTGGGTTAACCTTGCCGTCTGGACGGCCAAGGTGGGACATGAGGATAACCTTGGAGGCACCTGGAAGCTCATGAGGTCAATGCGTGGTATGGAAGCGGCTCGGGGACGGACCATTGTCGATAGCGTATTTGATGGTGGGGAGAGCAGCTACGATACGCTGCGAGGATGTCAGTCGCGTAGATGAGGAGGACGCGGGTGTACTTACGGCGGGGTTGGTGACCTTGCCCTCCTGCATAGGGACATTGAAGTCGACACGGATGAGGACCCGCTTGCCCTTGAGGTCGAGATCGGTGATAGAGAGCTTGTTGGCGATAGACATGGTGAGGGGAGGAAATCGATGGGTGGACTGAGCAGTCGCGATCTCCGTACGCGGCTTTATATCTCAATGGCCAGATTCGATGAAGTCACAGCCCGGCATCTTCCATCTCTGCGCGTCTCCCGACCATCTCTCCTTCGCGTCGAGCCAAGTCTAGTCTCACCGTCTCTCGACTAGACACGTTCATCCCTCTTTCCCATTCATGTCAGACAACCCCTCCCCTGACCAGGCCGCCCCCAATTCCCTCGGTCTAGATCTCGACGCCCTCAAGATCAAGGACGACCTAGACTCGGCCGAAGCTAAACCATCCGCATCGAAAGCCTCTCCCTCCCATCCACACTCGTCTAAAACCGCCGAGGATGTTGCAGAGGACAAGGACGATGACAAGGACAACTCCGCCACTGCAGGTGACAAGAGGGAATCCAAAGAGAAGAAGAAGCCATATGTGAACCCCGATCGCGTCAACACTGGTGGTTCTCAGCGAGTGTGTAATATCGTTGCAATGGACACGGGTGTTTGGTCTTGAACGTCAATCCAGGAGAAACTAAGTGCTGAAGAGCTGGCGGAACGCATGGTGCGTATCCGGGAACAGAATGAGAAGATCAAGCAGCGACGACTGGTACGATAGAATCTTTGTTCGTGCCCAATCCTCGTCGCCTGAAGTTGCCCCAAGGATGTCCAAGCGGACGTAGACGAATACAAGAAGACGCAGGAAGCCGAACGCGCCAAGCAGGCAAAGGCAAAGAAAGTGCAGGAGAACGTGGACAAGGCCCGCGAGCAGAACGCTCGCCGTAAGTTGGACAAGGTGAGGATGATGGACCAGTCTCTTCTAGTTCGTCTGCTGACGGTTTTCATGTAGATCCAAAGTCGTGAATGGGACTCTGGCAAACCAGAGCGCCAGTGGAACAAACCCAAGAAGGACGAAACCGCGGAAGATGGCGAGAAGAAGCCACCACAGTCCATCAACATCCGCGGTGCTGTTCGCGGAGGCGGTCGAGGGGGTGGTCGCGGTGGTGGTCGCGGAGGAGGAGTCACCTCTCCCACGACAGAGAAGACTGAGAAGAACTTGAAGGATGCTACACCTGCCCCGACCAAGACAGAGACCCCCGCACCGACTGAGGGGGTGGCCGCGAGTTCATGAAGTATACCCATGTATCAATACTTTCTTGCTGTATTCCCCGTGACTCATCGTCCGATGCTCTTCATGCTTTTCTTGCTCGCTATGTATGTACAACAGTGAACCAGTCTGGGCTAGCAATATTACAGACTCGCCAATATCCGTTGTGTCCTTCTCTCCCCGGTCCGCTTCACCCGGGTAAACCAATATTTTATTGAGCGCCCATTGTCCTGCGAGTTCAATGCAAATCGTCCACTTGTTCTGCAACTCGACCTCCATCATCTTCCATCATGGGCCGTGGCGTCCTCCTCACCTCGAACCTACCTCAGCTGCAAAACCTGATCAAGCGTGATCCCCCTGCGTATAAAGAGGAGTTTCTTCAGCAATGGAATCATTATAATAGCATCCGCCAAATCTTCCTGATTAACCCTGACGAGAATGCGCAACACTTCAGAGAGCTCGTCTCGTTCATTGCTCAGGCATGTTCGCTATTCTGTCAGAACTGCTACTCGAGCTCACCGTGTGTACTACAGGTGTCCCTATGTTACCCCAAAGAGACTGCAGACTTCCCGTCCCAAATTTCTACGTTACTCCTTGAGAGCTATGGAACCCTCTCCCCAGACACTCGGAAGTCGCTTGTGCAGAATCTAGTGATGTTGCGGAACAAGGATGTCATTACATCTATCACGTACGCCTCTGTCTTCAGATTGTCGTTGCTCCACGACCGCTCACGGGTCCTCCAGTCTTCTCCAGACCTTGTTTCCCCTGCTCCCCCGCACCACCTCGTCCACCCTCCGTTCATTCATTCGGAGAACCATCCTTTCTGACATCCGGACTGCAAACCTCCGCACCAAAAATCACAAGCTGAACAGGGCCGTGCAAGCAATGCTCTTCGGGATGGTGGAACGTGGGATGGATGCCGAGGTCGTAGGAGATAAGGGGAAGCTTCGAGCTGCCGCATCGGGCAACAGCGAAGAGGCAATGTGGGCTGTAGTGCTCACGAAGGAGCTGTGGAGGAAGAACATCTGGTGCGTTCAGAAGTATCTCATCATGCTAAACGAAACCTTCAACTGTCTCCCCGGTAGGAATGACGTGAAGACCGTCTCCATCATCGCCCTTGGTTGCTTCCATCCTGTCACCAAGGTACAAAGTGCGTCCCTGCACTTCTTCCTCGGAAGTGACGAGGAGAAGGAGGATAGTGACGACGAGGACGAGGATGTACGTTTATTGGTACTTTCCTCCCATCTGCCAACTGACGTTCGGGTCTAGGGCCCCAATGTCAAATCCCTCCGACACGTTAGAGAGATCAACAAAAAGACTCGCAGCGGTGACAAGAAAATTCAGAAGCAAGTGAAGTCTATCAAGGCCGTAAGTCGTCATGCTCGCCCTCCCCATAGCGCACCTACTCAGCTCGTCCAAAGAAACAACGAAAGAAGGCAGATGCTTCAAACCCAAACTTCCCAGCCATCCAGCTCCTGAACGACCCCCAGACGTTCGGCGAGAAGCTCTACGACCTCCTCAACAAATACGACAAGCGCTTCTCGCTCGATCACAAAATCCTCATCATGCAGCTCCTCTCGCGAGTCATGGGCGGCCACAGGCTCTGCGTGCTCGGGTTCTACACGTACATCATGAAGTACCTCACCTACCACCAGCTCCGCATCCCCGCGATCCTCGTCGCGCTCGCCCAGTCTGTCCACGAGTTCACCCCTCCCGACGCCGTCACCCCCGTCATCCGTAAGATTGCGCAGGAGTTCGTCCACCCTGGCGTAGGGGGCGAAGTCATCGCGGCCGGGATCAACTCCATCCGGGAAGTGTGCAGGAGACAGCCATGGGCGATGGAAGAGGACCTGCTCGGGGACCTCATCGAGTACAGGAAGAGTCGCGACAAGGCGGTGACCTCCGCTGCGCGAGGCATGCTCCAACTTTTCCGCGAGGTCAACCCCGGCATGCTCAAACGGAGGGAGCGCGGCAAGGATGCGGCCATGGGCATCGCGAAAGGCAGCCAGCCGTTGCCGTTCGGCCACAGCGCCGAGGCCGCGGTCGACATCGAGGACCTGGTGGTGCGTACGGCACATCCGCCTGATATCACTCATGTGCTCACGGGTTTGTTCTCAGCTGCTCGAGGACCACCTCAGGAAGCTGCGCGAGGAAGATGGTGTTGCATCCGGCGACGAGGAGGAAGACGACGAGGCGGCCTGGGAAGGCTGGGACGTCGAGACCGACTCGTCAGACGAGTCTTCTGATGGCTGGCTTGACGTCGACTCTGACAGCGACGGAGACCTCGAGATCAGCGATAGCGAAGACGAGGACGACAAGAAGTCGAAGAAACGCAAAGGGAAGGGCAAGGCAAATAAGGATGAGGACGAGCAAGAAGCCGAGGGCGAGAAGGAAGACACGGCGGAGGATGCTGTCAAACGCATATCGACGCTTGCAACGACGAAGGTGTGTGCCTGCCTAACGTTCTTGCCTAAGTCCAGGCGCTCATTTAGCTCTTCGCGATGCATAGATCCTCACTCCCGCAGACTTTGCGCTCCTCAACGACCTCCGACTCAAGGCGGCGAACGACGCGGTCGAGCGCGGCGGCGGGAGCGCAGCCAAGCGCAAACTCGCATCGCTAGAGTCCCAGAAGAAATCCCTCCTCGCGTCTTCCGACGGAAACCTCGCAGACACCTTCATCTCCGAGAACGACATCCTCGGGCCGCGCAAGAAGGCGAAATCCGACTACGCGGAGCGTATCGCGTCCATCGAGAAGGGCCGCGAGGGCCGCGAGAAGTACGGCTCGCTCAAGGGCAAGAGGAACAAGGCCGCCCCGAGCAGCTCGACCAACCGCGAAAAGGCCCGCAACAAGCCGCTCATGATGATTATCGCGAGTGGTGCCGTGAGGGGCAAGAAGAAGGCCTCGTTGCGGGAAAAGCAGCAGAAGCTGCGCGCGCATATCGATCGGGCGAAGAAGTCGTATCACTGAGCCTGCGTCGATCTGTGCGTGCCATCGTTCTTGTTCCATCGCTGTTTGATTTCTGCCACTGTCTAGATCTACACGGATAGGTTAGATGCTGCTGTCGACGTCTACACTGCGTCACTTGTACACAAGTTTAGCTGTTGGTTGCGTCGACTCCCGGCGTTGCAGAGACATTGTCAGCATTGCCCGACACATTGAGATAGTGCACGTCAGGCAAGCCTCTCAGCCGCTGCGCCGCTTGCTCTGGGGTAAGGTCGCGCTGAGGCTCGGACATCAGCTCGAAGCTAGATAACATCAACGGTCAGATTCTGCACAAACGCTGCCTTGACAGACGATACTTACCCCACAAGGAACTTGCGCACTGAGGCGCTGCGAAGGAGAGGAGGAGCAAAGTGCAGATGCAAGTGGGCGACGTTCTCCTCGTCCTGGTCCTCCGGCACGGTGTCGGAATTGGGTGGGGTCGGGCGTTGGTGAATACCCATCGAGTATGCGAATGAACAGGAGAACAGGTTGTCGTAGCGGATGGTGACCTGTGAGAGGATCTGCGCAAAGGCAGTCTTCTCCTCTGGTGTGAGATGAGCGATAGACGGAACGTGACGCTTGTAAGGGAGAACTACAATGTGGTGAGTGTCTTCGAACGTCCTCTGAACATCATAAAGAACTACTCACGCATGATCTCGAAGGGCCATATTGCCCACCAAGGCACGAGAGCCACCCAATGATCGTTCTTGAGAACGACGCGGCCTTCTTCCTGAGCCACGGTGACCTCGAAGGAGACGTAGTCACACAGAAGACAAGGCCGGCCGAGGGGACCGCGAGGGGCGTCAGACGGCGGAGTTGAAAGCGAGTACTTCTGCAAGCTCGCTAACTCGGCGGCCGGGAGTGTGGGTACGGCAGACAATGACCAGACTTGACCATGGGGGTGAGGGTTCGAGCAGCCCATCATGGCTCCCTTGTTCTGTGCGATTGTGAGCATGCTAGTTCCATTCTCAAGGGTATAAGCGTACCTCAAAGATTTGGACATACTTGATGCCCTCCTCCCTGCCTCGCTTCTTGTAGACAGAAGTCCATTCCTCGATAATGCGTTCGATGTCCGGGGTGGACAATCTCGCCAATGTGAGATCATGACGGGGGTGAAAGCAGAGGACATCGCAGCCTCCCTGGACGGGCTCAGTCTTGAGGAGCGGGTGCGGGGCAGGAGGGGCGGCGGGCCCAGGAGGAGGAAGGACGGCAGCGAAGTCGTTCTCGAAGACCATGGTATGCTCGTACTTGTCATTGTGCTGACCTCCGGCGCGGGTGTTGCCTGGGCAGAGGTAGCACTGGGGATCGTACTCTGGGAGAACCGTCTGCTGAGGAGGCTCTGTCTGGCCAAGCCATGGCCGCTTGTTGCGGTGGGGAGAGACAAGGACGTGCTCCCCGGTGAGGGGGTTTACTAGCAGACATACTGATCAGAGCTTGGGTGAACTCGGGGATAGAGAGATGCGTACCGCGTCGGTGAGGATGGGTGGTGGGGTCGAAGTGGACGTCAGCCATGGTCGTCGAGAGCAAGCAGGGCGATGGTATCGGTCATCTGCCCGTCGCTTTGAGGACTCCGATCGCGAGGAGGGCCATATGCTCGTCCGTAGCATCGAATGATCTCATCCTCCCCAGGACCCGGCCCGTTCTTCCGACAGGCGCTTCGTTACAATACCTGGGGCGCTTCCTACTGTCACAGGTGGCTTGGACTCTGGATCTGTTTAAGTTACTCCCGACCACCACCAGTTCGCATTTATCCATGTCTGAGCCAGCCTACAAACGTGCCCGCATTCAGCGCTCTCCCTCTCCCGTATACAAGCTCGACGACGAAGATGACTCCTACCAACCGTATGTTCCCGTCGCTCAAAGGCGTCAGGCCAAACTCGCCAAGCTGACGTCTTGGGGTGCGAATGCCGAAAAGGACAAGGCGCGAACGCTTGAGGAGGAGCAGGACGAACGCGACTATGCGGAGCGTGAGGAAGAGAGACGGAGGGAGAAAGCTCGCAAGGAGAGGACCCTCCTGATGGAGGCCCAGGAAGTGCACGTCCGGAAAGCTACAGAAGGCGCGTCGTGACCCAGTCGTTCCTGCGTTTCCAACTGACTCTCGTTGTAGATGCAAAGAAGACTGCCGCAGAGAAAGAAGAGGAAGCAGACGCAGAGATTCTCACTGCCATCGCAGCTCGTAGAAAGCTCGCTTCTGACCTCGAATTAGCCAAGGGGGTACAATATATGGAGCCCATGAAGTCTTCGTGCGTACTTTGATCACCGTCCATGGCAAAGCAGGCTCTCATTTCCGCCATCCACCAGATGGAGGCCACCAAAGTTCGTACGAAATCGCCCCATGGAAGAGAGCAGGCGAATATGGGAAGAGAACCACATCATTGTTGAGGGTGAAGATATACCACCTCCCATAGAGAATTTCACCGACATGAAGGTTCCTGAACCGCTTGTCAAGTTCCTCAAGTCCAAACGAATCACCAAACCTACACCCATCCAGTTGCAAGGCATCCCTACAGCGTAAGTGGCACTTTGAAACGGTCAGTATCACCCGTTACTCACAATCCTGCAGTTTTGCTGGACGTGACATGATCGGTATCGCGTTCACCGGTTCAGGCAAAACCCTCGCCTTCTGCCTGCCTCTCATCATGGTTGCCCTGGAGGAAGAAGCTCGGCTGCCGTTCATCCGAGGGGAAGGCCCTGTCGGCGTCATTCTCTGTCCGTCTCGAGAGCTTGCAACGCAGACGTATGAGAACGTCCTCATCTGGACGGAAGCGCTCGCCAAGGACAGTCGCTATCCTCAGCTAAACACGCTGTTGTGCATCGGCGGTATCTCCATGGGCGAGCAAAGCCACGTGCTGAACAAGGGGCTCCACGTCGTCGTCGCGACACCTGGTCGGCTCATCGACATGCTCGAGAAGAAGCGGTTCACGTTCGATAACTGCAAGTATCTCTGTATGGACGAAGCCGACCGGATGATCGACCTGGGTTTCGAAGACGACGTCCGTAACATCATGAGCTTCTTCAAAGTACGACACTCCTTCAGCCACTTCGCGCATGTACTGACAGTCCCTTGCAGCGTCAGCGGCAGACTCTCCTCTTCTCCGCGACCATGCCGCGCAAGATCCAGGACTTTGCGCAGCAGTCGCTCGTGAAGCCCGTGCTCGTCAACGTCGGACGTGCTGGTGCAGCGAACTTGGATGTCTTGCAGGTCGTCGAGTACGTCAAGCAGGAGGCCAAGATGGTGTACCTCCTGGAATGTTTGCAGAAGACGCCGCCGCCTGTCATCATATTCAGCGAGAACAAGAACGAGGTAGACGGTAGGTCTCCCATGATCACAGACACCAGGATGCCGCCGACTGACGAGTCTCGCAGATATCCAAGAGTACCTGCTCTTGAAAGGCGTCGAAGCGGTCGCCATTCACGGTTCCAAGAGTATGTCATACTGCCACACGCGTGCTCATCCATAGTGGACTTACGTTCTGCTCCCTCTAGCCCAGGAAGAGCGCCAGTACGCGATCAAATCCTTCAAATCCGGTGCCAAGGACGTTATGGTCGCGTCCGGCGTAGCCTCCAAGGGACTCGACTTCAACGACATCCAGCACGTCATCATCTTCTCCATGCCCAAGGAGATCGAAGACTACGTCCATCAGATCGGTCGTACGGGCCGCAGCGGCAAGACCGGTATCGCAACCACGTTCGTCAACATGAATACCCCCGAGCAGACGCTCCTCGACCTCAAGTATCTTCTCATGGAGGCTGGTCAAAAGTACGTCACAATCTTCTTGCCTTGCGTTGATCTCCGAGATTGGCAAAGGGCATTCGCGTCATTGGTTGAGGGTGCTGATGAGCGATTGCGACAGGGTACCGCCGTTCCTCCAGAGCATCGAAGATCCGCGCGCCGCTCAGGGTGGGGCGCTCAAGGGCTGCCCCGTGTGCGGCGGTCTGGGACACAGTATCTCGAACTGCCCCAAGCTGGAAGACACTCAACGGAGACAGATGGCGTCTCATCGGATCTCAGACGACAGAGGCTATTAGCGTTGTTCGCCCGCGCAGATACAATGCTTGTCAAATGTTACATTCTACATATACAGCAACATACAGCTTCACAGTGTTGTTCTCTTCTTGACTTCTCAAAGCTTAGGCGAATCAATGAAGGAGACACCCTGATGGACGTCGGTGAGTGTGAATCAATAGACTTTTCCCGTATTCCACGTACCTTCTCGATGTTAGTCGCCAGCTCAGGGACGGCAGCCTTGATAAGGCTCGACTCGAACTCCGTGATCTTTCCGAGCGACTTGATCGCGAGCACACCCTCGGGCTGTGTTCGACTGGTCAGAGATGTGCAGTGTACAGGAGCATTGCACACATACCCCAAGCTCTACCGGTGCAGAGAAGTAGTCGAGGTCCTGACCGATCTCCTTCTTGATCGCATCACCGCCAGCCTTGTCCGAGGAGAGGTGGACGAAGGTAGGAGCGACAATACCCTTCTCTCCCTTGACAGCGCGGATGATCTTGTTCGCGAACTCGACACCAGCGTATGCCATGGAGAGCGTGGCCGAACCCGCGCCGTCCTTCGCCTTGACGACCTCGTCACCACCGAACTGCACACGCTTAGTGAGCTCTTCGAGCTTGTCCTGGGCGAACCCAGACGGGAGAGGGTGGGACGATTGCGAGAGCAGGGGAACGATCTATGGAAGGTGTGGGGTTAATACTCGTCCCCTGATTGGTGGTCTCATGGATACGCACAGTAACGCCGCTGTGGCCGCCAACAACCGGGACGACGACATTGGGTGCGAGGGAGAGGTCGCTAAGGATCTCCGAGACAAAGGTTGAGGCACGGACGACATCCAGGGTGGTAACACCGAAAATCCTGCGCGGCGAACACGAACATTAGGGGGCACTGATGAGCATCTGTAGCGCGACACGTACTTCTTGGGGTCGAAGACGCCGTGCTTCTTGAAGACTTCCGCAACAATAGGGACCGTCGAGTTGACGGGGTTGGAGATGACCAAGACGAACGCCTTCGGTGCAGTGGCCGCGATACCCGTCGCAAGATCACGAACGATGCCGGCGTTGATCTGATTATGCGCAATTAGCAAAGCAGCGGTCAGAAGTTTGCGGCAGATAGAGACACGTACCTTGAAGAGGTCGTCCCTGGAACGCGCGTACGTTCAACACGGATACATCACAATCAGCAATAGAGATGTCAGTGCTAACCTAGTCATCTAGGGTGATACATTAGCGAGAAGTACGGGCAGAGTTGTAGGGTACGTACTCCTGGTTTCCGCGGCACGCCGGCAGGGATCACAACGATGTCAGCACCAGTCAAAGCCTTCTTGAGACCGTCATCGGGGGGCAGGTAGCCAACGACCTTTGCGGGGGTGGCGATGTGGGAGAGATCGGCTGCGACACCGGGAGTGTTGACGATATCGAAGAGGCTCAACTATGCTCCATGTGAGGACGCTATCGGGGACATAGCAGAGCTCCTGAACGAACCTCGGTGATGGCGGGGTTAAGCTTGAGGAGGAGAGACAAGGGCTGGCCAATACCGCCTGATCAAGAGCGATTAACGACTTAATCTTGCAGTTGTTAGAGTGAACACGAACCTGCTGCGCCGAGAACAACTGCCTTGACCATTGTGATAGATGCTAGTGACGATGGAGAGCGGATAGCGAGAGATGAGAGTGAAAGCCAAGGAGTCCTCCCTTTCCCCATCGCGAGGTATATATCGACGCACGTGACCGCTCAAGCTAGGGCCGGTCCGACTTCGCCGCTCGAGCTGAGCGACGTCGCGTCCCATGTTCCTCCGCCCACCCACGACGATCCGTCTTCGACCCCGTTTCTTTTGCCCATTCTCGCATCCAATCTCACTGTCAAGTCGTCGCAGCATCTATCTCAGGTCGCAACCGCATCAAATGCCAGACTCCAAGGTCGTCTCAGTCGAGGACTTGCCCACAGCGGATGCCAAGTGAGCTTCCGTCTGATTTGCGTTTCGAACCCATCGAGGTTGAGCGGCCTTCCGTGTCCCTCAATAACAGGTGGGTCCAGCTCAAGAAATGCACGTACAAGGACCCGACGGGAAAGGAGGCGCGTTTGCAGCCACGGCGTTCCGGGATCGCCCATGTCCTAATGACGCCTTCTAGCGGCTCTGGGAGTACGCCGAACGACCGACGAGGTCCTCGGGAGGCATTGACGGTGGGCAAGATCATCTAGTCTGTGATTATGCTGGGACTCATAATGCTGCCGCCACAGCCGTGGCCGTTCTGGCTATCCTCCGGTCAGAATCAGGTGCTTTCCCACCCTCCACCGTGATCATCGAGCAGTTCCGCCCGCCTGTTGACCGATATGTCGTCGGTACGTCTAATCTCGCAGGTGGCTGCTGATATGCATCTCTTGACGGTAGATGCTCGCAGAACTTCCTGCCGGTAGGGCTCAAGGGCAATGCTCTATCTATCATGGTCTTGATGCAAACGGTGACATTCTCTAGGTCTCATCGACGAGGGCGAGTCTCCCGAAGACAGTGCTATTCGAGAACTGGAAGAAGAGACTGGTTTCAAAGCAACCAGTGTGATACAGACGTCGCCATTGCTTGTCTGTGATCCAGGATAGTAGTTTCAGACTTACTCGACGACACAAGCTCACAATCGGATACAGGGATGACGAATGCTAACATGAAGCTAGTCACGGTTGATGTTCCGTTCCCAGATGACTTGAAGATGCCCGAGCAGAAACTCGAACCAGGAGAATTCATCACCACCCGCATCGTTGAGTTATCCAAGTTGACAGCCGAGTTCAAGGGTGCGTTTATTTCCCAGCAAATGATATGAGATCACACCCAACGCCGGTCTATCTCTCTCCTAGAGTACGAGAAGAAGGTTTGTTCTCTTTTCCCTACCATGTTGAACGTAGCAGACTGAGGTTTCTGCTAGGGTTTCGTCATTGACGCTCGGCTCGATTCCATTGCAAGCGGGTTCGAATTAGCGGAAAAGCTCCGTCAGTCGAAATGAGGCTTCGCACCTATAACTTCAGCTGTCGTAACCCAAGTGTACTATAGCATCATTGACTGCAACCCTGACCCGTACAGGTTCCCGTTGTGGACAGGTATGTCTTCAGATTCAGGTGTCAATCAAGTGCTGTCATATGTAGGTTCAAAACGCCTAGTAACACCAGGATCCAGTACTTGTCGTCAGACTAAACTCACACCGCATTCAATTAACGTGATCGCAGGCCAGAGCTTACGGTGCGTCCTGTACTTTTCAGTTCTCTGTGGTTTGATATATGCGGTCGCGCCGCCCTATCGTCCAGCGCCCGACGTAATTGTGGCGTTTGGTATGAGGCATCGTGCCCTGCATTCCAGTCTTCAATATTGCCTGGAACGCTACAGGGCTCACCTGGAACTTCCCTCCCATCGGACAGATGGCGGCCATCCGAGTTCTGGAGCGTCCTGGGCAGAACCGACGCCATCGCAGTGCTCGAGCTTGTGCTCAACAAAGAACTATACTCAGGGCAGAACCTGAAGTACACCGCGGCACATCACTATCTCTTGTGCAGACCTAGCCGCCTGCCTTGTTCATGGCAATGCGTGGAAGCATCGATGACCCAGGGTGTCGGTCCCGGTCGACGTGTTGGCTCCCTGGAACCTAAAGGCGAGGAGCGTACTAGAATCCCATCCACATTCTCCAGATGTGTAGCTGTCTTCCCGATAGCTGTTACCCTCTCCACGGCCATTGCATGCGCTGTTTATAGCGACCGGTAATGTGCTGCGATGACCTTCGGTGGTGCCTTCTGCTCCGGCCTAGCCTTCGCGGATAATGGTCATGGGGAAGGCCCACCTCGTCTACCGTCACGGTGTGGTCTCTGAACACGCGCCGCCAAGGGTGACTCGAGAGTTCCAATAGGCCGTCCATCGTAATCTTCCGTGGTTCTGATAGGACCGTGGCTCCCGTGCTCCGTGGCCGCTTTGCCCTGCAGCTCGAAAGCTCTCAAGAGCACTGCCCCGCCACCCTTTGCGCATTCATCCTCGAGCTGCAGTCTCTCCTGCAGTCCTGCGCGTGCCTCAGGGTTCACGCTCCGGACAACAGCATCTCCTTCACGGTCTTTGCCACCAGCGCATCCTGGCGTACAGCAAGTTCAAAGTCCTGTGCATCCTGGTGAACGTCCTCGGGAAGAGGTGTCGGTCCAGAACCAGGACCGTCGCCCTCGTATTAATATGATTAATCGCGGAGTTACGGGACTTGAGAACGAATCTAGAGTCGATGCTGTCCAGCGGTATGCCTGTGTGGTACGTGTAGCATGAGTCAAAGAAGCTGCTATATATGCTTCAAGGACGATGACTTGGAGTCGCTGCATACGCAGACCAGTGTAGATGATAGCTTCCTGCGCGAACTCATTAACGACGCGAACTCTGCACATTAGGTTTTCGCGGTGTATCTGGTGGATGGATCTGCGGCGATGTTGGTTGTATTCGTGTGGGATGACTAATACTTACTGCACAGGGCATTCTGGATGCACTGGCCGCTTACACTGCCCAGCGCGGTTCTAGTAGGTTGCTACCGCTGACGGCAAGCACTGTCATGTTTCTTTTAGAAGAAACGAGAAGTGGTAGGAGGCAATTCTTGGGCGGGTATCGTCTACCCAATTGTGGACCACCGCTCAAAGAAGCTCACACGATGTCAGGTGCAAGGTTCGCACTGCCCTTGTCAAACTTCCTATAAACGCGTTCGCCAGGCTGCAAGTGACAATCCCACACGTTCTATCCTCCCCTCGTCAGGACACCCCTCTTCACGGCCTACTCAGTTCCATCAACATCGATTGTTCCAGCTAGGACATCCCCTCCTCACTGCCTACTCAGTTCCATCGACATCGATTGTTTTATCTCAGGTGTGTACTCGCACACAAGCCAATGTCGTAGGAGACCGATGCGATTCGATGCTGACTCAATCCTCAGATCCACACAGTTGCAAATGTCTATTATGGATTATCACCAGTTTGCCACCTCGCTCGCTGGGTTTGCAGGGGGCGAGCAAACGCTCGAGGCTTACCAAGTCGCCTACACCGAGGGTCGGCTTCATCTTCCTGCCATATATGTCACCCCGGGAACCTACGCTACCGCGAAACACTACGCGACGCTCTCTCAGGCCCAAGTCTTCGACGGTGCCCATACATCCAGCATTGACCGTGCCGCATTGAACTCTACTGCGGAAGCCACTCACGGCCCCAAATTTGTTGCAACGTTTTCGGGGACTATCATGGCCATGACCGGCCCTATCGCGAAACTCCTCGTGGATTTTTCAAAGAAAGTACCGATGGCAGTCGCAGATGGACGAGTAACCACCCCCCACTCCGTCACCATCGTCCACCTTCACAGTGCGCCCGACATTGAAGAACATCCCTCTGTTAAGGTGAACGCACCAGTCATTGTCCCGATCGCCGCCAGCGCCGTCGCTGCCGCCGCATGCGGTGTCACTGGTGATTGGAAGACGTTCGCGTTGATCATATTCGGCATGGCAGTGGGCGGATACGCATCGTCCCGCCTGCAAGCCGGCGACCTCACCTTCACTCGACCCGCCACCACCCCCGGCGCGCCCGCTGGGGACGGCTACCTCGACATCGGAAACGAGCTCATCGTACTGAAAGGTGCGGAGGGCGCGGTCAGCTCCGTCACACGTGGACGCTTCACCGTCCGATTCAAGGACGAGAACTCCCTCACGCGCCTCGCGACCGCGGGCACGTTGCTTTACACGCAGTGCTTTGTCGAACTACTCTTCGTTCCCTTCGGAACCGCGCTCGGGCAGCTCTTTTTCCTCCTAGCCATGGGCATCTCTTGGCTGTTCAACGCGTATGTCGCACGTCAGGAGAAAGCCGCATGGAGGCGGCTCGTGCTTGAGGATCTGTTGAAGGCGCCGACGATGGAGCGCCACAGCCTCGGTACGAGGACGATGGCTGCCGTCTTTCTGATGCAGGTGCTGAAGCCGGCGAACATTGAGGAACAACTCGCGCTTCTGCTCCCCAACAACACTCCAGTCTGGCAGGCGTGGAGGCAGACCGTCGCGCGTAGGTTGCAGGACGAGAAGCCGAACTTTGCTGGTGCACATCTGCAGCACATCTCCACCTTCAGTGCCGACGAGTCAAAGCTGTTGGGGACGCTCTTTGGCGATGCCCAGGACGCTGTCAACGCCTTTCAGAAAGGTCTAATTCCGAAGTACTGAGATGTGAACGTGGACTCAACTGTATCGTTAGTCTAAATACCCTCCTTCTACACTATTGGATACCCTCTTACTCATAATCTAGACACACCTTCTTGTCGTTCTGTAGATGAGGTGCGTCCAAGCCTCACTCTGCAGCTGTATTTCTTGTGAGCCCGGATATTTGTCGATTTCCGTCAACCTTCCCGACCGTGTGCTCTCGTTACCACTATGCGAACTCTCTCCTTGATTCCTATGTGAATCTGTCGTCTACTTTTTTCTGCTCGCTGACAACCTACTCCGATATTATATTATCCTCGCAGGCAATTGCGATTCCCAAAGTCTCCAGACTCCTGCCTCAGTGTGTCCGATCTCTAGTTGCTATTTATCTGATGCGTACGACTGTACTTTACTGTACTCATCCTGTCTCTCAAGTGTACTGTTGACGAGTGCTGCAGCGCTGATATCTCTTGTGGTAGTACATACTTTGCGGTGACCTATCCGAGGCGTGTTCAATTAACTCAACGTTGGAACAAGCGCCGTAAACAAAGTTCCAGCGCTTCCGAGTCGTGACTATCGTTCCTCCTTGTGCACTACACTCGTCCGAGTCCAACTATAGCTCAAGCTTCGAGAGATACTGGTACGTAGTAGTCTCTCCGTCTGACATGCATCCTGGTGCTACGTCTAGATGCTCGACTTCACTGGCAGCGCCTGCCACAATGCAATATCGCCGGGGTCTCGGACTCAGAATGAATATTAATGACCTGTCAGTGTCAGAGTCTCCGGATCCACCATGCCGTGGCGGTCCACCCACAGGTATGTAATTTCTGGCATGGTACCTTGCTGGGCCGGAGTCCAAGAGGCAATGCTCATCAGCCATTGCCCTCGTGATGTGCGGGCTTCCCTCGAGCATCGCATCGACGCGGACGAAGTGCGAATATTGCAGTAAATGGTTGAACGCTCAGGTCTCGGCTGGCTTCCTCTGCGTGTCGAGACTCTGGGACAGCCTCTGTCTTAAGCCCACCAATGCCGATCCTACTCGAGGGCGGACATTTCGCCGCGCGCAGTCGGGAACCTCCTTGTCGAAGACGGGTCAATTCAAGGGGTACCTTATTTCCTATCGTCCTATGGAGTATTCGCCCGCTCGCTTTCGTGCCTCCTCATCGGCTCAGGGACGCTCTACATGGAACACCCCGGGGCCGTGCCTCCCCAGTTCCAACGGCGTTCCGCTTGGAGACGGCATTCGGGGTGCAGATCAGTCTGACCCGGTTCAAGTCATCCTGGGCGAGGAAAGCGCTGTGCACACCGTCACGCGAGGCAAATTCCTGCACTTCTCCGGAAAACCTCAATGCAAGAAGATTGTGTTCTGCACCCTACTCCTCATGATTTAATTTTTCACTCAGCTAGGTCAGCCTTTGTCAGGAATACGAGTACCCGTGCGCTTGTGTTGACTGAACTCAACCTCAGCGCCGGCGCCGGGCACTGCAGTCTCCCTGTGAACGTTCAGATACTCCAGCGGCTGGTGTACACACAATTACTAAATAACTACATCTTGAATCCAGCAAGTTCAGCTGCAATTCGTCCCTGAGGTCCTGTCGGAGCTATAAGCAGTACTTATGTGAGCACACAATACTTCTGAGTCATATCGCACCCACCGCTCACATAGTTGCAGTCCACACAATCTTCGCAATCTCTGCTCCATGCCACTCTCGACATTCCAGCATGTCCTGCACCAACTAGATCAGGTGAAGACGAGATACAACCTCGATATATCCGGAGTCGCAGGATTCTTCGGTGGCAAGGTCGCCGTAGCAGCGATGGGCACCGTCCACATCTACAGCGGACGAAAGTACCTCGGCTGGTACAATTCTCCCGGGAGCTACGAGATAGCCAAGAGCTACGGCGTCCTCGGTGCGTCGAGGCTTTGGGACGCTCTCTACCCTGGTGCCAACGTGGATCCTGCCGTTCTCTTCGGACTCGAGGGCAAGATTGGCCCGACGTTTCGCGGCGTGCAGTCCGGAACGTTCTTGTCGAAGACAGGTCAACTAGGATACCTCTTCATGGAGGAGTGTCGAAGGATTCCTATCCCGAAGGACAACGTCGTACGGGGGCGCATCAGCAAGGAGGTTACGTTGACAGTGGTCGACCTCCACCATGTTCCGCCGGTCAAACTCCCTCATCCCGCTTTCAGCGGGGATCTTTCTACCTTCCTTGCCTTCGTTCCCATCACGGTCACACTTGTGGCAGCCACCATGTGTCTGCTTGTCGCCGATGACTGGTTCTGTTTCGGTTTGATCATCTACGGGGCATTCGCTGGTGGCATTTCCTGCCTCGTCATCGGCTCCGGGGAGCTATACATGAAACATCACCAGCCTTCCAAGGGCGTCCCTCTTGGAGATGGCATACTAGGCGCTGATCAAGCGAACCCGGTCCTCCTCCTAGGCGAGGAAGGCGCTGTGAACACCGTCACCCGAGGCGCATTCGTCCTCCAGTTCTCCGGAGGACCCCAATACAACAGGATTGGGTTCTGTGCCTCACTCCTCACGATCCAATTCGTCGCTCAGCTCCTCGTCATCCCGTTAGGAACGCTGTTCGGCCAGCTGATGTTCCTCATATCACTTGCCGTCTCCTGGCTGTACACGACCTACCTTGCGTCCATAGACCGTGAAAGCCTCCAGCGGCAGATCGTCGACACCAAACTCCTCCGGTCTCCCCGGAAGACGAAGTACCAGTTCGGGACGAGGACCGCCATGACGGTGTTCATTTTGCGGACTTTCCGTTCCCGGTTCCCACCCAGCATGCCAGATGACGAGGTGGCAGAAGCGCTTCGCAAGGTGCTTCACGACCTGCTACCTAATGAGACCTCCGTGTGGCGCAGTTGGAGACAGACCACGCTGGATCGCATCGTGAGGAGTCGGGAGCCAGGAGTGCAGATCTCTCATCCGACCGGCGATGATCTGAAGAACAATTTGCTGGCCGATGCGGATACAGCTCTTGACTTCTACAGCAGGAGTCGTTTGCAAGAGTACGTGTATCATCGTGGTACTGCTAGTAGTCCCGCAATGTTGATCATTCAGTATAGACATAGCCAGCAAGTCTTGGTTTTGAGGTAACGGCTGAATCTGCCACTACAGTTCAAGTGAGCCTGCTAAAACGCCTCATCAGGAGATCATCTTCCACATCCACCGCCGTTTAAACAACTTTCGGAATCTGGCGACAACATACCTCGTGTAAAGTGTACGTACTATGTATCTCATTCAGACATCTCTGACAACTCAACGTTTCTGACCAGCTCTATGCAGAAACATCTTTGTGGAAATATTGATTGCTGCCTGACCCCGGTCAGTGCTCGCACCCCCTTCTTTGTTGCTTCATGCTTACGCTTACAGCTCGAGTACTCAGTGGACTCCGCTCGTTTGACATGCTGCCGTACAGTGTACCATTACTTATTTGCGGTGACCATGCACCAGTCATACCTCCTCTTCTTCCCGGCCGACGTACGGCCTGTGCAGAGCCTTTCCTGAATTTCCCCGAGCTGAGAACCTCGCGACCCTGAAAGTTATTGAGGCTCCCACGGCTGGACTCCTTGCGTGTGGTCGTGTAAGCGCTCTGCGCTCACTATATAGGAACGCCGACAAGTTGCCACCTGTTCTTCGCTTCCATGAAGGATGTGGCTTGTAGCTGTGGATGTCACTCATACTAGATAATGGGCAAAGTGGTACGTGCTTGTGACTATTGTCTGCCGAACACAATGAGGTGTCCCAGACAAGGGTCGTCAGGATACAAGTACCTGTGCGCCTAGTATAATGATTTTGACTGAACTTAACCTTAATCGCAGGTCGGCGGTCTCCCACCACGGTCCACCCTCGCTTCTCTGTACACGCTCACCGCCCACTGGTGTCTGACCGCTGTAGCCGAGTACTTCTATTCTGCGCGTCGTCGAAGACGCAACATCGCCTCAATCGATGAGCGCACGGTCATACCGCGATTTCGACGATTTCGACGGATGAGGTAGTAGTAGGCGGTCCTTGTCCTTGATCATGTCAAGGCACTGCTCGAGCTAGAAGCAACTACACGAGGTTGCCCAGCCATACTAGCGGCGCCTTGCCCTGCCCACCGCCTTGATATACCTCCTCTGCTCGAGGTTGTCTCCAGGTCGTCCCTCACTTGCAGCCCGCAGCCCGCCATTCTCGGTGCTCTGACGACGCTTACGACTCACGAACCCTTCATCACCCTACACCCCTCTCCCCTCCCTCTACTACCGGCTCCTCCATGCCTCCAGTGGTCATCCCCGCCGCAGACCTGCCCCTACAACAATCCGCCATAAACCTCGACATCTCTGGTGTCGCTGGATTCTTCGGCGGGGACGTCGCTGTCTCGGCCATGGGAACTGTACACATCTACAAGTCGAGGAGATGGCTAGGGTGGTACAACTCCCCAGGCAGTTACGAGATCGCGAAGCGCTACGGCCAGCTCGCCCGGGCGCGTATATTCGGAGGGCTCTATCCCGGCGTTCGCGTCGACCCCGCGACCCTGTTCGAGCTGGATGGACAGGTTGGCCCCCCTTACCGCGCCCTGCAATCCGGGACAGTGATGGCGCAAACGAGCCATCTCGCACACTTGATGCTTCAGTATTGCAAGAAGCTGAAGCCGCTGCCAGTGTGCACCCAGGCGAAACAGGTGACATCCCATATCGATGTCTCCGTCGTCCATCTGCACCACGTCCCCCGCCGCGTATGCCATCCCCGCAACACGAGGGCCTCCAGCTATGCAGCCTTCGTACCCATCGCCGCCTCTACCGCCGCCGCCATCGCGTGTGCGATGTGTGGCGACTGGCTCTGCTTCTCGATGATTGCCCTCGGCATGTTATGCAGCGGGGTTTCATGCTACATCATCGGACGCGGGGTTTTCACCTTCAAACATCCGATGTCAGCGAAGGGCGCACCTCCAGGCGATGGCATCTTGGATGGCTCGCGAGGGAACCAGATGGTCATCGTCCTGGGGCGGGAGAACGCCGTCAACTGCATCACCAGGGGGCAGTTCTCCCTCGAGTACTCCAAAGACCCCCACTACCAGCACCACGAGATCGGAATATCGTCCATCCTTCTCACTGGGCAGTTCCTTGCCCAACTGCTGATCGTTCCTCAAGGGACGATATTTGGGCAGGTCATGTTCCTCTGCTCGCTCGCCGTCTCGTGGATGTACAACTCGTACCTCTCCTCCTTGGACAAGGAGAGCATCCAGCAAGGGATCCTCGTCGAGGATATCCTCAAACGCCCTTTCATGTGCAAGGTCAGGGTGGGTACGAGGACTTCAATGGCCGTCTTCGTCTTGCTTGTCCTCGCGACATCCGAGAATGTAGACTGGACCATGTTGAGTGCCATCTTGAACGACCTTCTTCCCAATGACACCAGAACATGGCGTATATGGAAGGAGGCGGTTCTGAAGCACGTCGTGCAGGTGGCTGGTCACCGGGCCGGCGGTGACGATGAACCCCGTCCTACCTTCGAGCCAGACTGGAACAAGACACTTGCGGAGAACATGTCGGCGGAGGAGAAACAACTACTCGAGAATCTACATCAATATGCTCAAGCGGCACACACTGCGTTCGAAGCTTACCAAAAGTACGTTCATAGTAGCGCATTTTCGAGTTACTACCCGACGCTGACATACCTGCTCTACCAGGCTACTCAAGACTTGCCCCAAGGGTAAGAAGCCCGATGAAACCGAGTCAGAAGACGAATCGGAAACGGTCTCTGAGAAGACTGTCGACATAAGTACCGAGAATAACGAGAAGGATTTTGACGACAAGGCAACGTACGTACCTTCTCCATGCATCTGTTACAGAGGAACTTGCTGACTAATATTCTCTCAGCGTTGTAAACATGTGTTGAGCGGCGTAGTGGCGGCCTTCCGTCCGCCCCCCCTCCCCCCCCTCGTTTCAATAGGACCTGTACATCGTCTGCCTAGGGGAGACAAGTGGCGCCCGGCGTTTCATTATCGGTCAAAGGCCTGCTAGCAGGTTTGATTCAACTTTGACTATGTACTAGTACTGTTTGCAAATATGTACGATCATGATTCACTGCACCTGTATTCTTGTATATCAATGCCATGTATTATTGACTGCCGTGCCGCAACCAAATGTATTCATCCTCGAAGTGCACTGTTTGCGTCGAGATTTGCGATCGACCGATCGATCCCGCGAAGAGGACGGAGGAGGGAGGCAGTGCAGCCTGCATGAGCACTTGGTCGCCAATCTGCCATCCGCCTCGATATCAATATCACAATGGCATGCATCCTT
Organism: Daedaleopsis sinensis; assembly: GCA_033807695.1. NCBI lineage: Eukaryota > Fungi > Basidiomycota > Agaricomycetes > Polyporales > Polyporaceae > Daedaleopsis > Daedaleopsis sinensis. Next base: position 1,910,930 of record CM066301.1, read on the forward strand.
GGAACCCTTTGTAGTCCTTTGTCCTCCAAACTCACCAACGCGGCAGCGCCTTCAACTAGCCTTGCCTCGTATGTTCCTCTTCTCTCTCCATCTCACCCTCTCCTGCCCGCCCAGTAGCCACCCGACGCTCTGACACGACCACACTCATGCCTATACCCGAAATCCCTCTCAAGGATTCTGATCTCAACCTCGACATCTCCGGCGTAGCGGGGTTCTTTGGAGGAGATGTAGCCGTCTCAGCGATGGCCACCGTGCACGTCTACCAGGGCAGGAGGTGGCTAGGGTGGTACAACTCCCCAGGGAGTTACGAGATTGCAAAGCGGTACGGTCAGCTCGGTCGCTCCCGCTTCTGGGACGGTCTCTACCCTGGAATCAACGTCGATCCTGCGGTTCTCTTTGAACTCGACGGTAGCAACGGTCCCAAGTACCGTGCCGTACACTCCGGCACCGTCATAGGCAAGACAGGCCACCTCGCGCACCTTTTCCTCCAGGAATGCACGGGGATCCGCGTCCCCAGCGCAAACATGCTGCCAGACAACCTCACTCGAGTAACGACACCCTTCTGTGTCACCGTCGCCGAGCTCAACCATGAGCCGGCGTGTGAGCTGCACCCCCGGCTGGCCCGCGACTCTACTAGTCCCCTCGCGTTGATACCCATATCTGCCTCCCTCCTCACGGCGACCGCCTGTGCCGTCTACAAGGACTGGTTCAGCTTCTCGATGATTGTCCTAGGGATGATCAGCAGTGGCGTTTCGTGCTACGTGGTCGGGACAGGGACCTTCACGTTCAGCCATCCGGTTCCCGCACCAGGTGCGCCCCGAGGAGATGGCGTGTTGGAGGGGAAGGACGAGATTGTCGTGCTGAAGGGCCCTGAAGGCGCCGTCAACCCCATTACTCGCGGTTGCTTTTCCTTGCAGTACGCGAGCGAGCCGGAGTATCACAATATCGGCATCTGCTCGATGCTTCTTACCATCCAATTCCTCGCCCAGCTCCTCATCGTCCCGCAGGGCGAGATCTTTGGCCAGATCATGTTCCTCTCCTCCCTCGCCGTCTCGTGGTGCTACAACTCGTACCTCTCATCGCTAGACAAGGAGAGTATCCAGAGGCGTATCCTCGTCCAGCAGGTCTTGAACTCCCCGGTCATGCGCAAGTACAAACTGGGTACGAGGACCATCATGGCTGTCTTCGTGCTGCTCGTGCTGTCCCCAGCCGACGACCAGTCGCTCCGCACGATTCTGGACGACTTGCTGCCCAACGAGACGCGGGTGTGGCGCCTGTGGAAGGACACCGTCTTGCACAAAATCCGCGCCCTTTCCGACCACGAGAAGACAGAGCCTTCCCCATTCCGATTCGACGAAGAGATGTCGGCTAGCGACGGCTTCGAACCCAGCGATCGGATTCTGTTGAGCACACTGTACAAGGACGCAGTCACCGCGTACATTGCCTATCGAGAGTGAGCAAATTCTTAGTCGGTCATTGTACCCCGGCTCATGATGTGTTTGTGCAGCCTGTATATTGCTCGGTATGATACCTCACTAGACGGTGCCCGCTCAGAATTTGACGTTCAAGTCCCACGTAGACCGAAAGTCTCAGACTGGAGATCGCCAACCCCATGCTGACCAGACCCTATAGAAAGTAAGAGGTTTGTATTCAGCTTGTCTGCCGTGGTCATACTTACATCCGGATTGATAGGCATTCTTGGTTTGTGCCGCCCCATTGCTAGGCCCTGTGGCCTCCCTGCACCTCACAATTGGACATGCTTGTACTTCATCATCTTGTTTCTGCTATCTCAACCTCGCACGCCTTGTTACGCATACATCTCCTTCTCCGACTGTGTTATACCTCGCACGATCGTGCCACTGGGCTGCGCCTGACACAGACTTTGTAGAGTACAATGCCCGCTATGTCTGCTCGCTCAATGTACACTCCCAGGAAACAATGTACCATACGCAACGGTCTCTTTGCTACTAACGGTTGCTACTGACGGTATCCCGCACCCGAGTACAACGGCAGCCACGACCTGCCTTTCAAAGCCGCACGGTGACTGGATGTGACGCTATTCTGTGACATGCGTGACATATGCGGAGCGCGTCGTAAGTAGACGGCCGACGAAGTAGAGGTGAATTTGGACCGCTTGACTGAGACCGATGTCTACTCGCCGACACAAACGACGACGCGTCGACAGGGACCTGGAACAACTCTATGAACCGACCTCTCCTGCAGACGACACCCACGCTGAGGGAACAGACGCGACCGCTGACCCGGAGCCAGCTGTGGAAGCGCCGAAGGAGGGGATAGACGGCGACTCAGAGGCGTTTGCGAAGGAGGCCGAGATCTGGGACTCCTTCAGAGAGGAGCATTATGAAGGTGCGTCTGTCCTCCAGCATCGACCACACTCGCAATCGCAATCGCTGAGCAACGACGACGTGCCGTCGCTCTCCAGTCCTCGAACAGTTGCCTCTGACACTGCACCGGGTGTTCAAGCTTATACATGAGCTGGATGGGCAGGCACAAGGTAACGTTTGTTCGGATGGGTGTGCTTCAGCTGATGCTGAACTACGTCAGAGCGCATATCCAATCTCTCCCCGGCCATCTTGAAGTATGTTTCTCTGCGAAGGGCATTAGTCGGTGCGGACAAAGGAGCAGGCGAACAAAGCGAAGTGCTCGAAGGTGAAACTGCCAACGATGATCCACCCGCCTCTGGTGATCAGCAGGCTGCCGAGCCCCACAACACGAACGGCAATAGCAAACTCTCCAACGGCAGCTCGCTCTCGCCACCGCCGGCGTCCAGCGCAGGTGCGCCATCGACCAAGAGCCGCACGACTCCCGTCCCTCCCAAGTCTCTCGCCGCCGTCGTGGAGTCGTCTGACTCTACGCGCGAGGTGCTCATCAGCATCGCGCAGTCGGCGGAGGAGATCTCGCGGGCGTCGAACGAGAAGTACTACCTGGCGCGGTATGTCCACGAGCTGGTGAGTATACGTCAGTCAATCCCCCTCCCCGCGAAATCCCAGTCGCCGTCCACTTTCCGACATCTGTCGCCCTTCGTTCATAGGTCGATAGATACATGCGCGATTTGGACCGCAGCATCAAGGAGCAGGAGGCCTCCATCACGCTCGGCCTCCGCCCGGGCACCCATCCCGCGTCCATCATCCTCCCAGAGGTCGTGCTGCCCAAACTCAACCGCAGCAGGGTCGTGACGAGCCCGCCGCCATTCGAGATACCGATGGACCCGCTCTTGCTACCGCAGCCGGCCGAAGACCCTCCGAGCGAGGAGGTCCAAGAAACACCCCCGCTGGCAGAGGAGGAGACCCCAGACCCGCCCCCAGCGCCGGATGAACAGGACGAGCCCGTGGAGATCGTCGAGAGCGAGGAGCCTGCCGGCGACGCGGCAGAGCCTCCCGTGCGCGTGCGCGGAAAGCGCAAGGGTCGGAAAAGGCGGAAGTCTACCCGGACCCGTTCAGAGGCTCCTCCAGCAGAAGAACAGGCCGTCGCGGAGGGGTCCGTAGAGCCCGAGCCCGAGGAAGAGGACGCCCCGGCTGAGCACCAGCCTCCGCTGATGCTGAAGATTCCTGCCCAGAACCTCACTCTGCAGCCGCTCGTTGAGCCCGAGCTGCTCGATCCCAACGAGCCGCGCTATTGCTTCTGCAATCAAGTCTCGTACGGAGAGGTATGGGGAACGACCGCTGGAGTTGATTGTAAGCTAATGACCCGATGCCTTGACACAGATGATCGCGTGCGACAATCCGAGCTGCGAGAGAGAATGGGTGCGTGTTCTGCCTGCTTGCGCGAGAGATAATTTTCCAACCGCCGTGGATGCAGTTTCATATGGGTTGTGTGGGCGTGACTAAGACGCCGAAGGGAAAGTGGTACTGCCGCGAGTGCATAGACCAGGTCAAGCGACCCAAGCATAGGAAGAGGCCACGCTAGCATCTTGCCGAGTACAATGTTCTCGCCTCCGTTTCGTCACAGCGCAGAGTGCTTTCATCGGGATCGTATGGGCCAAGGGAATACATATACAACACCAGTACGATGATGCTATGGCTATGCGCGATTTACTGTAGCAATAACATAAATGACAGGGTATACACTAGAGAGTCCAGATGCTATCAATATATATGGGGCGACATCTCTGTGTCGCGGTATGCGAGATGTGCGGTATGCAAGAAGGGTGGTTGTGTGCATGCGAGACAGGGGTTCGTGGAGAGCTAACACAGCGAGCAAGATCGTGGCTAACGGAGCAAGAGACAGCGCGAGGATGGAGTCGGGGTGGGGAATCAGAGGAGACCGATTCGGGGTACAATTGCAAGAAAGAACAAGGGCAGCTCGAACGTACGTGTCAAGAAGATTTATCTATACATCGCACTCATCGCGTTTTGGGGGCAAGCAACGGTTCACGGTATGGGGACGTCTTCGGGTTGCTCTGCTTCAGCCGGGGTCCCGCAGGGAATCTTCAAGGTGAGGATGCCGTCTTCAAAGGTTACTGAGATGTCTTCACGCTACATAACGACAGCGAGCAGCAGGGAAGGGCGTCAGTCAACCTACGAGTCACTGCGCGAATAGTCGACGCACCCTTGTCTCCGGGGGCACTGCGAGGGTCCTGAAGAATCCGCCGAACTTGCGCTCGCGTACAGAATGTCCTTGAAGTGGCAGCACGGCGCGCGAGAGGCCCGAGACACTGACTTGACGCACACGACTGAAGGGACAGACGGACATCGTAATCCGTACGTCGCTTTTCTTCACCCCGGGCAGCTCGAACATCGCGGTCATCACGTTCTCCTCTGCACTGTAGTGGACGTCGGCGCGAATCGAATACCGCCGCACGGGCTCAGGCGGAACCGGGAGGCGTTGGCCAGCCTGCGTCGGCGTCGCCTCCGTGTCGAAGCTACGCGGAGAGATCAAGAGGGGGGCAGAGAGACGAGCCGCACGACGCGCACACACCTTGGGTTCGTCGACGTCAGCCCCAGCAGTCCCTCGCGCCAGGAACTCTGAGCTGGACAAGATACAGCCATCGCTGTCCCAACCGTAGGCATCACCGGCAGCGCCGCCGCGAACGACGGCGCGCCGCCCACGCTCGTCTGAGCCGACTGCAACTCACTCACACGACGAGATCTCACAGGAGCCTGCGCCCCGACCCCAGCACCGGGGGGCGGCGGCGCGCCCGAACCCGAGCCCGACGCGGCCCGCGACTGGGGCCGGCGGTATGGGTGGGCGGACTGAACGTGCGCCCGCGTGTGCGAGACGCGCAAGGGGCCAGCAGAATGAGCGTGCGCGCTGCTGCCGCTGGGGCCGGGGCTCGCAGCCGCAGCGGCGGAGGAGGACGACGCGCGCGAGGTGTCGACATGGAGAGGAGGCTTGCTCGCGCCGCGACGGCGCGACGAGCCCGGCCGCTCCCCAGTCGCGCTCGCGTGGATGAAGTCCTCCTCGGTGACGGTCTCAAACCGGTACTGGGGCTGCGCCTGGACGGGCGCGACTTGGATGGTCTGGTGATGTGGCGTGAACTGCTGCTGCAGAGGTTGAAGTTGCGGTTGAGGCTGCTGCAGCTGTTGCAGCTGATGGATGTGCTCTTGTGGCGAACCTGAAGCTGAGTGCTGCTGATGCTGATGTGCTGGCAGGAGCGGTGGAGGAAGCTGCTGAAGCTGAAGCTGGCTGGGCGATATCTGCTGTAGCTGTTGCTGTTGCTGCACTGATTGCTGAGAGTCTTGCTGGAGCTGGAGTGTTGTGTCTTGGTCGGACGTTGTTGACGCGACTTCCCAGTTGTACACACGCGGTGTTGTTGGATTTGAGTAGTCCACATACTGGTGGTACTGGAAAGACATGGTCACACACAATGACTGTAAGTAAATAAGGATTTTGGAAGGTGCAGCGGGCGGGCGAGCGCACGGGCTGCAGGGGAGAAGTTGGGGGGAAAGATGCAAGGTGCGCAAGCCCGTATCTATGTCCTTATGTGGCGGGGCCGACGCGTCTGACTCACTTGATTCGTCCGACGGCACCTCCCGGACGGCCCAATCAGGAAGGCGTCGGGGCTGGGCCGCCGCCTCGTGTCGGCGCTTGTGGGCGGTATCACCGCCGATTGGCTCCCTCCTGACCGTTTCTCACGTCGTCGCTCTATTGTTCGTCTTTCCTGGCCGCCGATTGGTCGCTAATTCGGCAGACAGGGCGCCCCGCCTCAACGTGGGCGACACAGCCATAAGCTGGACGCCGAGGGAGGCGTACAAATAGGCGGGGGATATGTACAAACAAATACTACTCAGGCGTGCGCGCGAGACTTTCCAGCAGCCTGAGGCCTGCGGCGGAAAGCTTCTCGAGTCGACAGGGCTCCGGAGGACGGGGTTTGAAGTCTTTAGCGTATCCTTATAACAGTTAACTGACGAAAAAACTATGCTACTTGATATCGATACAACATTGTGCAGCAGTCGTGCACTACTAACTTCTTCGAACTGGATGCGGTTGCAATCTCGAAATGCCGCAAAGCCAGCAAAGTCGGGGAGTCCCTTCATAAAGTCAGCGACCTCAGGCACTCCTGACCTGCATACCCAGCTTGTTCGCAAGGATCTCCATGTACACCTCTGGTATATGAACGTCATCAGCACAGCTCGCAACAAGCCAACTGCAACTCACCAGCCCCGTGTCGAAGCTTCCAATACTCGGTCAGCAGCTCGTTTAGCTCACCCTCGCTCGTCTTGAGGTGCTCCGCCATCTGCATTTGAAGTCAGCATTGCACTCAACCACCACGCACGTCCGACCCACCTTGCGTTCGATGTCGTCCGCTTCGGCACGCAGCTCCTCCACCTGGCGATCGTTGTCTCGCCGCTCCACCGACATCTCCTCATATTCGCGTTGCAAGCGCTCAATTGTGTGCTGGCTGGCCTCTCGCCTTTCCTCCACGTATCGTTGGGCACGTTCGAGCTTCTCCAGGGCGTTCGAGAGCTGCTTTTGCACACGCTGCGTGTCGAAAGAGGCAGATCAGCGTCCGTGGTGAAGGGGAAGGAGAAACTGCCCACCTCGCGCCGCATGTTAAGTTCGGCACGCTCTCCTGTCTTGCGATCGAGCGCGTCCCTGAGGTCGCTGAGCTCCTTCAGTGCCCCATCCAGCGCACGCGTCTCCTTCTCGATTCCCTGCAGCTGCTCTACGCACGAGCGCACGTCCTGGCTGGCGGTCAGGCTGACGACTGTTCTCAAGCGGAGGAGGACGCCTCACCTTCTCGATGTTGAGAAGCGCATCGATCTTCGCGCGCAAGTCCCGTGTCTTCGCCTCGTTGGCGGCGACAGCCCGTTTCTCCTCCGTCGCCGTGTTTCCCATGCTGGTGATGGTCCGTTTAATACGCTCCGGCGACTGCACGATTCGAGAATTCGTGCGAGTGATGCTGTCGGTCACAGTAGACGTCTCCATAATCACTTTCTCCTGCGAACGAAGTACATGGTCAACAGACGATACCACTTTACTTTGGTGACTACTCACAATCTCTGTCACGAGAATAGCCTTCTCTTGCTTGAGACCTTCGACCTCCTGCTTATAATTCTTGTGACGCTCCTCGTACACAATGACTTGATCCATGAGCGCCTTGTTCTCGTGCCGTAGGGCTTCACACTTAGGCTCGTCTTCGGCCCTCTTGACTCTGCCCTTGTGGTTCATGCCCTCTGTACAGCACAAGATTATGGAGTGACTCACTTGAACTCCGCCATCTTGCGCTCCAGATCTGATATCCCTTCGGCGACGGCTCGACGCTCCTTGATAATGGCGGTTGACTGCTCGCGCAGACGGGTGATGAAAGCCTCGCTCTGCTCTGAGAACTTGATGAAGTTGATGAAAGCAGAGAGGATTCCGCGGGTGCGGTCGGGCTCAGGGAAGTACAGATCCTTCGAGCTGAAGTCCGTGATCTTTGCTGCATTCGCGAAACGTTGGCTGCATTTGCATCAACTTGGTGCACATATCTTGAAGGCGGAGACATACATGTGATGCAGCATCAATGCATGCGGAAGGGCATGAGAATACAGGTCCTGAAGCCTTGTCAGTACTCGAACTGAAGGGACGGAAAAGGGGACAGACCGGGTTCTCTAATATGGCCAGTGACTGCTCCGTAGGCTCCTGCAGACTCTCAACAGTGATTCCAGTCACCTGCTCCAGACATGCGCTGTATATGCCGAGAACGAACTCGGAGGTTGGTCTGGAGACTTGGTCCGGTTTGATGAAGTATCCCCAACCAGTGAAGGCCTCGACGATCTCTTCTGGAGACATAGACGGGAACCAGAACTTGCTCGACATCGTGTCTGCAGAGTCGCCGGGCGATGAAGGGTAACAAGGGGAGTAGGTCGCGAGCGGACGAACGGGAGACGCGACTGGACGCGGCCGGCGGTAAACCGTGAACGCGACTTTGTTTACTCGGGGACGCGGCGGTCATGTGACCGAATACCGACGCGTCGCGGTGGAATCCCAGCTTGGCAAAGGCGGCGACCCGGATGGCGTCCTCAATCATCCTTTGCCCGTCCAGTCCAGCCTCCCAGCCTAAACCCCCCTCCCTCTTTCTTCCTCCCATCTCGTCCTCAGCCGTGGCCTGCTCTTTCCCCCATGTCGCGCCCGCGCAACAATCTTGACGAGCTTCAGCGGAGACACGCCCTTCCCTCCGCATCCAGCCCCGCGACTCCCCAACCTACAGGCAGCAAGGCGTGTAAGTCTTTGTTTGCTATTGTGAATCTTCTGACACGCCCTGGGTCAGGCGAAGTTCAAGCCGGCCAAGTCTATCCCCACACCCAGCGGTGCGTCTATTATGACTGTCTTTATTCGCTAACTTCCCTGACCCTCCTCAAGTCCGCAAACTACCATCGTTCTCCACACCTGGCTGGAACAAAGTCAAACCACCTCCCCTAAAGCCCGCCGACAACAGCAACTCGTATATCAGTGTGTCGTCCGCTGAATCCACACCCCTCAATGCTTCCACGTCCAGTATCCCATCCAAGCGACTGTCCGCCGGCTGCTCTGATGATTTAATTCCTCCGTCTCCTCCGAAACGCCCAAAGACAGCTCATGCTCCGGATAAGGAGAACATCTTCTATGTTGACGCAGGAAAGGGCAAAGGGCGTGCGCGTGAACCTCCACGCACGCCCGTCTATTCGACTGGAGGGGGAGGGTCACGAACGACAGCTGCCTCATTCACCCCGCACACCTATGCCGTCCCCCTTGTAGCTAAGAATGACAGACCTGCCCGCACGTTGCGCGCAACCTTCGACGCACTACCTCATGATGTCGGCCTCGGTCAGGTATGAGCTAGCAGGCCAGCGGTGAGCGCTTTGGCTAACTATTGTCTCCCCTTAGAAAAACGAGAAGGAGTTGCGCGCTGCATGTGATACGGCGCAGGACTTGATAGAGGCCGTTGACAAGCTGATTGGTGCAGCTCGAGCAGACCCCAATGAACCGAAGGACGTTGAGTTTCTCAATATTCTAAGGTATACTCCAAATCCGTCATCATTGTGTCTCTTCCACTCGTCTCACTGCTATGTCAGCGATTACATCGAGAAACGACAAACGGCGAGCCGTGCCGAGCTGAAAGCGATACAGCGTGGTGAACGATCTGCGGCTCCAGCGAGCACTATAGCTGCCTCCGTTGATACTGTGGCCACTGGGTCGACTACCTTGGTCGATAATGAGCTATCCTGGAACTCTAATCCTGTCGTACCTCGCGATCCTGTTGACGACCGGATGACCTGGGATGCAGGTCCCGTTGCCGGTCCATCTACTATCGACGCCACATTCGACGCTGACGAGCAGCTCTGGAACTCCTTTGAAGACGAGCCGATCGACCTTACCGACCTCCCAGACGATGCTGCTGTCCCCACACCCGCCACGCCGCCTGCGACTCAACCCCGTTCCGCTCTGCTGTCTCGTGCACCATCACCTCTTGTCGAGCCTGAAGTTGTCTATGAGCCGACGACCCTCACGCAGCGCACGTACTTCAGCAAGATCATGGACGCTTTGAACAAGACGTTCAAGCTGAAGTCATTCCGTCCCCAGCAGTTCGAGGCTATCTGCGCAGCGATGGAGGGTCGAGACGTTTTCGTCCTGTTCCCTACCGGCAGTGGCAAGAGTCTGACGTTCCAGATACCCGCCGTCTGTCAAGACGGTGTCACGATCGTCATCAGCCCGCTCAGGTCCCTGATGAGCGACCAGGTGGAAGGCCTTCGCAGACACGGGGTCGACGTTGCGAAATTGACCGGTGACATGAGCGAAGGTGCCAAGCGAGAGGTTATGCAGAGGTTGTCGAGCAAGGACCGCAAGAAGCCAAGTCTAGTCTACGTTGCTCCAGAACAGCTCCAGATGAACGCCGGTCTCTGCCGAATCTTGGAGTGGCTTAATGGACGCGGAGAACTTAAGCGGTTCGTTGTCGACGAGGCGCATTGTATCTCTGACTGGGGTCGGAGATTCCGAGACTCTGTATGTTTTCTCACTCAGCGTCGTAAACGTTCAGCTAATCCACCTCGGTCGTACAGTACACGCAGCTCACCGACCTCCGGAAGATGTATCCTACAGTGCCTATCAGTGCGCTCACTGCGACTGCCAATGCAGAGGTCGAGCGGGATATCATCGTCCGCCTTGGTATCCAAGACTGCGTCCGCCTCAAGCTATCTTTCAACAGGAAGAACCTCGACTACGACGTGCGCCTCAAGAAAACCGCGAAGGCAACTCTCGCGGAGATCGCGCAGTTCATACAAGGGAGTCATCAGAACGACACTGGCATCATCTACTGCCATTCTCGCAACAACTGCGAGGACGTGGCGAAGGCACTGCGCGATCAGTACAACATGCGCGCGAAGCATTATCATGCTAGTATGGACTCGGGCGATCGGGAGCGCGTTCAGAGGGAATGGAGTAGAGGGGAGGTTCTCGTCATCGTGGCCACGGTATGTTTTATGCCATGCATCTGTTTTCAGTCAGTACTCATCGCAATCGCAGGTCGCGTTTGGTATGGGTATTGACAAAGCTGACGGTGCGCCACATTACTTGAGGATCATGGTCTAGTGTATTGAAATCTGCCACAGTTCGCTACGTCATCCACTATTCTCTTCCGTCAACACTTGCGAAGTAAGTGTATTTCATGTATGCGGCCTCATAGACATGACCGACTGGTTGTGAACCCAGCTACTATCAAGAAACTGGCCGTGGAGGACGAGACGGCAAGCTTGCGAAGTGCATTCTCTGTATGTTCAAGTGCTCTTTTGCGTCGTGGCTATATAGGCTAAAACTATTTAGACTACAACTGGGGCGACGTCGCCACGCGTCTCGAGATGATCAGGAAGGAAGACAAAAATACGGAAGAGAAGCGTTGGCAAGAGGATGACCTCATGACCGTCTACCGGTACTGCACCAACGACGTGCGCTGCCGTCGCCAACAAGTACTCGCTTACTTCAGTGAGAAGTTCGACAAGGCGAACTGCAAGGATCTTTGCAACAACTGCCGCGATAAGACTCCCACCGAGACTGTCGACTACACGAAGGACGCAGCCAATGCTGTCCGCCTCTTGGCGAGCCTCAACCGAAACGGAGGCGCCTTGACGAAGCATATGTTCGTGAGCGCACTCAGAGGCAGCAAGATCAAACAGATGACGGAGAAGGGCTATGACAAGGACCCGAATTACGGTCCATGCAAGCATCTCGCCCAGAACATCGTGGAGCGTATCACCGACGAGATGCTTTTCGAGGGTCTGTTGCATAGCATCCAGGTCCAGAAGGGAGAGTACAACCAGACGTATATGCAGGCGAGTATCAAGTATACCCACCTATCTAACAGACCACTCACAACCTTCTTCCAGGTCGGTCCCAAGGCCGATCGCCTGAGGAACGGCGAGATCAAGCTGGAGATCGAGTTCCGCAAGGGGGGTGCCGCCCGCCAGCGGAAGCCAACGAGTCGTGCCGCGCCAGACTACGACTCGGCGGGTCCCTCGCATGCAGGCCCCTCGCGCGTCGTCTCACGCAGCCGGAAGGCCAAGGCTGTCGTCGCCCTTGAGGAGGACCCGGCGGAGAAGCTGAGCCTCTATCGCGACGCTCCCGACGACGACCCGGATTTTGACGACATCGAGGAGTTCACAAGTCCCCCTCCTCCCGCCCGCCGGATGGGCACGCGCGCGGCGCCGTCTGCGTCGCAGTCCTTGGTGGAAGACTTGGAGTCGGACATCGAGGAGTACGACGCTCCCCCCAAACCCAGAGTGGTGACGCTCGTCCAGCCGGAGGACCTCCCGTTCGCCGTTCCGGCGCCCGCGGGGGTTGACTTAGAGGTGGAGTGTCAGCGGGAGCTCTTCCTGCTCCGAGAGGAGGTACGCGGTGTCCGTTTTCCGCGCCCGTGAGCGACGACCTAATGTGCAGCTATCGCAGATGAGCGTTCCCGCCCGGCACATCGCCGAACTCCTGACGGACGAAGCGATCCAGCTCCTCGCAGTCTGCATGCCGAACGGTGAGCAGCTTCTTAGACACGAGTTTCTGCCTATAGTCGACTTAACTGTGCGTCCTAGATGCCCCGCATCTGCAGGAGACTCTCGGAATGGAACACCTGGGCATAGAGCTCCTGGGAGAATGGCACAAGAAGGTCTTGAGTATATGCGCCAGATATCGCAGGCGACGAGGACATTGAGGATGATCGACGACTGGACATATACTTGTAGAGTGTTATCCGTTCGCCATTTCTTGAACATACATCTTGCGCCGTTGACTCGGAGGGACTCCGACTCGCCCGGCTGGAACATACATACATTAATAGCATCAGTCCCATCTTGTACCAAGTCTACCTACTGTACACCGTGCCACCATCCTATTCATCCTCGAGCCTGAACGTGCTGTACCACCCGTGATCGCCCTCCTCGACCGTGCTCGTCCGCGAGAAGTGCGACTCGTGCGTGAGCCACGCGGACGTCCCGAACAGCCGCCCCGTCTCCTCGAGCAGCTCCTCGAGCGTGTCCACGAGGCTCTGCATCACCTCCTGCTCCGCGAACGCGTACACGAGCGAGAGCCCGAGCGCGTCCCGCTCCTCCTCGCGCGCGAGGCGAATGCACTCCTGCACGTGCGCCTCCAGATGCGCGAACGCGTGCCGCGCGGAGGGCAGGAACTGCGGGAGCGGCTCGCGCGCGCGGAACGCGTGCTGGCACGCGTACAGCGTGATGCACACGCAGGACATCTGCGAACCGTTCGTCAATCGTCGTGCGCTGTCAGATATCTTATGCATAGTAGAGGTGATGGACCACTAGCCACTGCACGTACGAATTCTCTGCGCTCGTTGAAGACGGTGGCGACGGTCTCCTTGCGCGGGATGTTCTCCCTGATCTTCCGCAGGCCGGTCATGAGGTCCAGCAGCTTCTGCATCGTCGTGACGATCGCGCGATAGTGGCGGAGCGGTTTCTATGCGCGACACGGTCAATCGTGCTTAGGTTCAGCAATCAGTGTGTGTGTGTGCGAGTGATGGACTCACCGGAAGGAGGCTGAGCTCGTCGCTCATCGTTCTCAGAAGGGCGGACAAGCGGTACAGCGCGCTACGGATCTGCAGCTCGAGCTTCAATATCTTCCGCCTTTCCTCGTGGAGGCCCGTACGATGCACCCGGAACATGTCGCTGTATTATATGGCATATGCCCGTCACTACTCCGCGCCCGGCACGTTTCTCTCCCGCGAGTACTCACTGGCTGAGAGTCAGGTAGAGGCTGCTGAGCAGGCCCAGTGTCTTGCTCGTGTCGGACAGGAACAGCACCTCAACGCGTCGCCCTTCGGTCAGTCCGCGTTCTGTGCCTCGGTCACGACGAACGTACGAACGACATACCCTGCAGTGCCGCGGGAAAAGTACACTGTTCATGATGAGTGCGGCCACGATCCCGGCCGCGATCATGACCGCTCGAACAAAGGACAGTTCTGCGTCATACGAATACGGTCATGCAGTCAGAAACGGCCCGTGCACTGGATATAATACTTGCGAACGCAGTGAACTCACTAAGCGCAGACGTGGTCGAGTCAGGGTGGATGTACTGTGCGAAGACGATCGGAGGTAAGGTGACAGCACTATCGCGCGCAGTCAGGCATCTAAATCGTGAATAATGCAGCACGGCACGGTCTGGACCGGACTTACGCAGGGACGGCAAGGGGTGCTACGGATGTTTTGAGGATGATCCAGGTGATGGGGATGTCGAAAGCCTATCCAGACGTCAGCGAGAACTGTCGCGCGTGTGAAGCTTGTGAAGGATCGCACGTACGGTGACCATAGCCACAAGCCCATATGGATTAGTCTTGCAGACGATGGCGGTCTAACAGCGCTGGTATCAAGGCGCAGGACTTTGGTTCGGGGGACATCGTCAGCACGTACGATGTATGCATACACTGCTCCCAGCAGCGTTCCGAACTGTGGGGTGACACATGAATTATCTTCCTCCTCACCGTGCCCGGGTAAGGTATGTATTTTGCACTTACTAGCCTCAAGTAGCCTGTCCTCCAAGTGGCACCGGTGTTCGTCTCCAGGACCCAAAGATAGCTGACAGACGACTATATGAGCGTAGCAGGAGCCGTAGACGTCGTCTAATGTCCACCAACCTGATCGTCATCCACTGACCTCTCCATTCCTGGAACCACCGACGTCCTGCACGAGGCCGAGAACACACAGTGAGCAGCTAACCACACCACACATGCGCCGAGGTCGCTGAGGTCGAACGTAAACGTACCAGGATGGTCCTCCGGCAAGAACGCAGGGAAGGTAAGCACCGCGACCCCGATCGCGTTCTTCAGCCCGTGCCGCCAGTGGCTCGAGTGCTGCAGCGCGCGATAGCCCCGCGCGAGCCGCACCCGTGCACGCACCACTCCCGCGCTCCCCCACACCCGCCCCGCGCACCCGCTCCAGAACCGCCACGTCCACACCCGCGCGGCGCCCAGCCGCAGCCCCATCTTGCTCGCAGACGCCGCCGCGTCCGCGCGGTACCGCGACGCGAGCCCGCCCGCGGGCAGTGGCCGGCCCTTGACGAGCGTGAACGAGTACGCGCGCTCGGCTAGGCCCTGGCGCGCCTCCATAATCGTCAGGCGCTCGTCCGCGCCCGCCGTGTCGGCGTCGGCCGCGTCGAGCGTGCCCCCGGAGGCGTGCACTATATCCCCGTTGTCGTCGGTGATGAACGGGCCGGGGGCGACGCCGAGCCACTGGAGGGAGAGGTGCGGGTACCACAGCCGGGTGCTCGATTGCTCGTACAAGCTCGCGACGCGGTGGGCGACCCGCAGCGCCTTCCCCATTTCCTGGGCCATCTAGCGGTCACAGTGAAGGGTGAAGGTCAGCGCCGCTCACTGCTGCATGCCGACTATCGGAACATACCTGAAGCAAGGCGATAGCGGCGAGGCTGCAGTCGAAGATCTCCTTCGGCAGGTGCGCCTTCTTGCCCTCCGCACGCTGTTGCATGTCCACTTGGTCAAAGACGTGCCGGAGGACCTCTCGCATGCTGTCACGTGCGACGACGAGGTTCCTTTCCGCGACATCCACTGCAGCAGTCTGCGATCGTGAGAGAGAGAGGACTGCGTCCGAGGACCCGCTGGCCGACCGCTGGTGGAAGGTGACGGTGATCATCCGCTCGACGGTCCTCATAGCGTCCAGAACACTGCGTGCCAGATCGAGGGCCGGGGGCTCGATGACGGCCAGAAAGGCGAGGTCGTGCTGCGGTATGGAGAAGTACTCGTGAAGGCTCGTGGCGCCACTGCGAGGTGAAGCGGGGGTTCCTGGCATCGGCGGCGAACGCGGCGTACCGGGAACGCTGCGCAGAGGCTTGACGGGAGCTAGACCCCACGCCAACTCCCTCCTGAGATGCTCCACAATCCCAATGAATGGGTGGATGGACTGGACTGAAACGATGCATGAAGTAAGTCATCCAACTACCAGAAAGTGATGGCACATACGGCTCAGTCGGCCCAACCTCAACTCAAAGGCAGCTTGCGAGTAGGATTCGTTCAATTTGATTGAGCGCTGCAGTAATTGAGTATGAAGTTGACGGTAGAAGGACACCTCCATCTTCGTATCCCGTGCGCCGACACGGTAGAGACTTTGTGACAAGCATTCGTGGAGCACAGTGAACGCCGCTGCGGTTTCAGATTCAAAGTTGGTCGTGGATCCACGATATACGACCATCATGGATAGAAGAGAGACAAGACAAATGACGGCGGCGGAAAGCGTCACCCACAAGAAGTTGCCTGCGTCAGGGAGTACATGCTGTCACAAGGAGTCAGTCATAGTAAAAACATCAGAATATGATCATGGTCAGAGTGGGCGATTTGGGAGCGATTTTAAAAGAAGTCTCCGGAGGAGCTCGCAGCCCAGAATCGCGGATTTTGGATTTTGGAACGTCGAGACGGCTGTGCGACGTGGATCTCAAGCGTTTTCAGTCGTGCGCCAGCGTATCAAGAACGGGACGATCAAACCAGTCCTCGGTTTTGGACACACCCGGATTCTGCTTCCAAAATTGCCCCAAAATTGCCCACTGACCCTCATTATTATACAGTGGGGGTCAGAGTGCGCGATTTTGACGAGATTCTGGGTAAGATTCTAGCAAGCTTTTAGTCTATCAAAAGCAAATATGTCAGACTCACATTTTGCGAACCAATACCGTTCGTAAGAAGCCAGATAGAGATGAAGCATGATATGCGAGTGGAGAGTTGTAGACGGACAAGCCTGCTTTTGGCTACGCCAGCTGCATGATTTCACTCAGCAAGTAGGTAGTGAATTGGGGAGAAGGAGGGGCTGCCTCACCTATAAAACTAATCAAGATCAGGAAGCATGCACAAGTTGTTCGAGCGCCAACGCTATCTCGACCTGCGAGAGACGCGATGAACTTGGCAAGGGTAGACACTCCGATGCCGAGCAAGGCACCGATGATATTGAGGCACGTCAGTTCAAGCTGCTGCGCGAGGTTCTCCTGGACGGAGAAGACGAGTTCCTTGAGTGCGAGAACGAGGAAAGCATATTGTCCTCCCAGAGTCGCGAACGGGCGAATGACGATGATGACGGAGCATAACAAGGTCGAGAGCAGTCTCGCGAGCGGTCTTCTCGCGAGCCAGACCTGGCCGAGGGAGGTTAGGAAGCTAGCACACCTCCTCTGTGAAGATTCAGAACCGCTCATGAGAGTAGAACAGACCGACTCAGACCACTCGGATCTCCAATCAATGCACTCTCGAGTCTCGACCGTACTTAGCCGCGGTCCGATCCTCCCACTCCAGCAAGCGCTCGTGCGTGGGCGCCTCAACGTTAACCCCGCATCTTTTCAGTACGTGCCTTCAAGTTAGTACAACCTTGGCCCACATTGCAACTTAGCTTCATGTCCTCCCACAGCTTTCAAGCGAAGTTCAGTAGGAGGATGTGCAGGGTTCCATAAGGGTGCGTGGCGATTGTACGTCGACTCTGACGCACGAGACGAGGACTGCGTCCGTTGGGAGCGACATTCTCAAATCGGCCGAGAAGGCCGTGAACGCAGCCGGGTGACCACTACCTGCCTTTGGCAATTTCAACAGCCGGATAGACATGGGATCCCCCAGCGACTCCGTAGGGAGGGCTGTCTCAGCGCGCTGACCACAAAGTCAACCTTAAAGACCATCTTTCCGGTCAACTTTGAGCTTGACACATCGCGGACACATGCCGAACGCTTCTCGTGTTGCTCAAGCTCCGACGAACGTGATAAGGTTCCAACGACGCAAGGGCCCCGTGCATGCGAAGGCCGCCACGATCGCGCGACAAGGTTCGTCCGTCAGCCTGGCCATGGCATGACCAGCACGTTCAAACGTTCAAACGTTCACCCCCTGTCTGGAACACCTTTGATATCGACCGTGAGCAAACCTCATAACCATAAACCGCCGTATAGAGTTAACTCACCATCTGTGAAAGTCGGCGCCGCGGCACGCCGTGACAGGCCTGGCTCCCTAGTGAGCACAAAAATAGCGACAGTGGAACTCTGTTCGCCACGGAGAGGTTAGCAAGGCCTTTACGCACGTTCAAGATGCATCCCAGAGGTCTGTGAGAGAGCTTGGATACTGTCAAAGGGGGAGGGGAGGTGGTATGGTCGGGGAAGAGCTGGCGGTGGCTGATTTCAAGTGCCATCCGAGGGTTCGGAGAGAATTCCCTTATACAGCAAGGTCGTGATAGCCACTGCTTGACGGCGACCCGCTCGTGGACCTCGACGCTTTCAGCAAATTCCACATACCAATTAAAACAACACAACCACATCCTCGTTCGCCCACATAGCAGCAGCTCGCAAGCGTCGAGCACGACTCTACCACCACTCTCTCTTCTTAGGCAGACATCCGGCAGATTGTCGCAATGCACGACAATGATCTTCCGCCTTCCATCGGCTGGCTACCCCTCCTAACATGGCACTCCGGAGTGAAGACTGTCTCGTCGGCTATGGCTACTACCCCTGATGCGACGGGGTGTCGTGTCTATGTGTCTTCTGCGAACATCATGACATCCTTCCACGACAAGTGCGGTCGACCTGGAGGTCGTCGGCGTCACGGTCAGCCTACCGCTATCGGACGAGTAATGCGGTACGTGCCTCCCGAGTCCCTATCTCCTGTCACTCTCGACCGCTCGGCGTACATGTGTGTGGCTGCCCTCGTCTTCGTGGCGGTTCTGAACGACGCATCACCATGCATTCAGTGCTCCTGCTCGGATCCAAACCGACCGCCTCGTCCGTACATCGCTCGCGCTTCAACCAGCGGATGATAGACATTCTCTCTATCATGGTCGGTGACTCGGTGGCTTCCTCGAGGGACTAGCTGAGACGACCATACCGGCTTCCCCGCATGGATCCAAGATACTCCGACCACTCCGACATCGGATCCAAGTGCAGTATGTTATCCTGCCTATCGTTCCACCGGAAGAAGGATCACACTGTGCGGTAGTCGGAGAGCAAGAATACACTGAACCCGTCTCGTGGTTCCGAGGCACTGACCGCAAGCCGTTGCACGCCCACGCCTCGATCCGGAGTGCGCGCTGCGACGAGCCCCTTTGCAGCTGCGTGGTTGCAGCCGAGTAGGTGCCAGACAGCCGCTGCGAGGTGTGAGGTGCGAGCTGCCTCCTGCACACGCCTTCGACTTCGATGCATACATCCCCGCAACATGGGGTAGCTTCGCGCGCGCGACAGGGATCAGAGCCGTGCATCGAAACGCAGCTTTCCATCCGCATGAGGTAACGATGTGCCGCCGTTAACGATGCCTGGAAGAAGAGTGCGCAGCCGACCGACTGGCTGCCCGGTGACGGTGACCGACCGGAGCGTGCCCGTGGCCGACTCGTCGCAGAACCTCCCGGCACGTCTCCACATCCTACGACGGTGGCTATTGTTGCAAGGGGAGCGAACGAACCGTTCGGGAACGAGAGAACGACCACGCATGGGAAAGCGGCAGAAGCGCATCGAGTACTGTGACCAAAAGGGCCGAAACTTGGTGCGTCAGTAGAGCTTATGCATCGAGGGCCGGTGTCCCACTCCGCATGATGGCAATCCCATGTAATTTTGCTGCGCCGATCACGACCAGGAGCGTGTAAGTTGTAATAACGACTCATAGCCAGCGAGCGATTCTACGGGGAGGACAATGCAGCCCACCAGCCATGTGAGTCGCACCTTCATTCACAGGACGCGGCCGCGGCTGACGCGTCGTTCACACACGTACCACATCCCTTAGCTCATCCCATCACCTCTGACACCAGCTAGAAGGTGTCGCTGGGGCACCCGGCGTACCGAGCACGTCAAATTCCAGGACGCGAGTTATCCGGCCATGCCTGCGGTGTCGGAAGGCATATCGCTGCGCGGGAGTACTGTGACTAGTAGGCGTTCGCCATTCGTTACCCGCATCGGGTCGGTCTGCATGATGACACCTGGACATCATGCCGTTATAGGTAGGCGTAAGCTCAACCTCTGAAGTGCCCCACCACGCAGATGAATCACTAGCTCCCTCCCCTCGCCCATTTCATATCGGAAGGCGGTCGGACGGAGTGATGCGCGCCACGGTGTGGTGGAAAAGAAGCCGCGTCCAGTCGACGCGACGGTCACGGCTCACGGTTATCTCTCGTCTCTCGCTGCCCGGATGTGGGCGCAACCAAGTTCGTACACTCCTTCACTCCTGCGCAAGAGCCCAGAAATACGGGCCAATGGCGCCGCGCCGGACGCCCCGCAACCCCGTGCATTAGAGCTACGTTCGCAGCGACGGTCTCCCTATCGGCGCATCGCAGCTTCGCGGCCGTGCGCGTGCCAATGGGACTCGAAGCTCGTCCGCGGACGACCCCAAGGGACAGAACCCCTCTCCCTCTCCCCCTCCCCGTCCCCCTCCCGAACGTGCAGCCGGGGTCCGACGGCTCGCACGCGCCCATTATCACAGCGCAGCAGGACCATGGTGCCGTCCGACGTTACGAGAGTTCCCGTGCGCGCCCGCGCCCGCGCGAGGGCTATCGGCCACCTCGCGTCGCGTACGTCAGATTGCGCTTCTCTGGCCAGCTCCCCCACCTCGGAGATCCGCAAGCCGCTCCCTGATCTTCGCGAACGCGCGTTACGCAACGGCCGTCGACCCCAGAGACCAGGGCCACATGCCGCGGCCGCGCGGGCAATGCCCGAGTGCCCGAACGTCCCCGCCGGTCCGGCGCCGGCCCTCCCTGCCCTGCCTGGCATCCTATCGCACGTCCATGCACCATCGTTCACCAGTTCACTGGTCACTCACTCAGGCAACCAGCCAGGAGACGTCCTTCCCAACCACACGCACCGCGTCTCCCGCCCCGTCACAGAGTCGCGCAACGCGCGGGTGCATTCTGAGTCCCCGGACTAGTATGTACTCAGTCTCTACTTAGTTCGGGAGCGCGTCTTCTCCGCCGTCCGTCACGCCTGCCTGCTGGCCTGCTGGCGGCGATACGCCCGACGGAGATCGCGATATGTCACTGTCGTGCACGCCCACGGTCCCTGTAGCCCACGGAATACGGAATGCGCGAACGCGCTGCGGCGATACGCCACCTCCTCGAGCTCGAGCTCGAATCGATCGCCAGGCCTCTCTCTGCCTGTGAGCTCTCCGTCGAGCCCGAGGTCGGTCGCTGTCGATCGCTGCTAGGGGCGCGCCCCCGCTTCTGGTTCCCAAGCGCAGCACTCAAGTTCCGAGTTCGAAGCTCCGAGTTCCGAGTTCCTTCTCGTTCTCGTTCTCGTTCTCCAGCCAGCTGACCTAAGCCAGGACAATTAATGACACTGCGGCACGCGGCCGATCGGCACCTACGCTACGCTATGCACCCGCGAACGAGCTACGAGTTACGAGACGCGTTACGAGACGGAGCGCAACCGACGTCGAGGCGACAGCTGGCCGGGGCGACAGGCGACAGCAGCACGTCTTCGCGGGCGCGCGAGCGGACTCGGACTCGGGCGTCGGTTACTAGTACCAACACCAGACAACTGCCACTGGGCCGGATCCACAGTGTCAGTATCGACGTCGCGCGGGCTGCCAGTGTCAACGTTAACGTTGCCAGTGCGCACTGCGCAGCGCTACGAGACACCCACTGCCAGGCTCGGCGTACGTGCGTCAACTTGGCGATGTCCGCCATGGCAATATTAATCCGAGTCCTGACTTGCAATGGGAATCGGATGCGCGCGCGGACGACTCGGCCGAAACTCGAAACGGGGCCTGGCACTCTGCAGCCTCGACGGTCTCGACTCCTCCAGCTCGAGCTCTCATCGGGGTCATCGGACGTTAACGTTGAACGCTGGACGCTGCTCGGGAGGCGCGCTCGTCCGGAGTGGCACTCACACACGTCCACACCACCTCGATGCCCGACCGCCACCCTCGCCCTCGCCCTGCCAGGGTACACGTTACGGACTTTCGAGTCTCGACGCTCGACGCTCGACGCACCCGCGGCGTTTCCGTGGCCGCCGGGCTGATCGCGCCCCAGTGGCAGGATGCTTCGGCGAGGCTCAGCAGTCTAAGGGCGCCGCGCGCGCGCGCGCACCAGTGTAGAGTGTACATAATACGGTATACCCACTACAGTCCGCGTGCCCCAGTCCGCGCACCGCCGCGAGCGCATCCCGTCCCGCCGCGGAGTCGTCGCTGGGGCCTGGGGCATGTGGCACACGTACGTACGTACGCAGCGGTCTCCGCGCCGACGTCCTGGTTGTGCCAAGTGTGCATTGTGTGGCCCGTTCCCCACATTAATATCAATATTAATGTCATATACTACGACTTGGCTTCCCGCGCGTTCTCGTTAACGTTCTCGACATGATGTGCGCTGCACAAGGCTACACCTTCTTCAAGTTCCCGCGGCCGCGCGCATGTCGTCAGCGCAATGCACATCGCCTACGTACTACTAGTCGTACAGTACGTACCCGCGTCCTCGAGGCGCGCGCTGTCCCGGCTGCAGAGCACTTCCGCATTGATCGATATCATCGACACCGACACCGACGCCCGGACGCGGACGCTTCGAAGTTCGGGGTGCAAATACAATATATAGTCCGTTTTTCCGGGGGCCGGGGACTGGGGGGATCAGGTAGAGCTAAGACAGTGTGGCTAGAGCACAAGCACAAACACAAACAGGGATGAAGGAGGAGGAAGGAGGGAGAAACACAGAAACACAGAAACACAGAAACAGAGAAACAGAAGAACAAAGAAACAAGGATGAGGGGATGTACAAGGCACGAGGCACATAGGGGGAATCCGGACCAGTCTACACAACACGCGACCGACGACGCAACGAGCAGGCTAGTGTACAGGCGGCGGGCATTCAGACGACGACAGGGCGCACAACACGGACGGCGGGAAAGCAAGAAGGCACAGAGGGAGAGGGAGAGAAGGAGAGGGGAGGAGGAGGGCATATGGACATACAGACAAACAGACAGTCACAGTCCCAGTCTCACAGACGGGGGACGGCGGGCATAGGAGGTAGTGATAGACAGATCACAGAAGGACGCGATACGTAACTGTACCTCACGCAGTGAGCGGGACGCGCAGACGTCAGGACAGGGCGTGCTCACGTACTCGATGCATGGATCGCGGGTGTGCCGGGCGCTCACCCCGCCTTCGCCTGGCCGCCGTGGACGGGCTCGCCCACGCGCCGCCCGTCGCCCATCTGCGGGGCCCCCGCCTCCGGGCCGCGCGAGGGCGGCTTGGGGTACATCTGCGGGTGCGGGTAGGGCGCGTACGCGTGCGGGTGCGGGTGCGCCATCGCGACCTGCGGCGCGTCCGGGCGCACGTGCGCGTGGGGGTGCGCGTGCGCGTGGGGGTGCGGCATCATGTACGGGGCCGCGTACTGGGGCGGGTACGGCGCGAGGAAGGTGGGGTAGAACTGGGGGTGGGCGGGGTAACCTACCGGCTCGCCGTCCTGGCCCGTGCCCTGGGGCGGCGGCGCGGGCATGGGCGCGAAGTAGAACTGGGGGTGGTAGTACACCGGGGTCTCGCCGGGCTTGGCGGCAGGCGGGGGCGGGTACTGGGAGTACAACCCCGGCGGGTATGCGACCGGTGCAACGTAGGGGATCGGGGGCGTGGTGCTCGGGACGGCGGGAGCCGCGGCGGGCGGGACAGGGATCCCCTGCTGTTGTTGTTGCACGGCAACGTCGACCTGCTGCTGCTCGACGTTGGCGGCTGCGCGATCCGTGAGCACCAAGAACCAAGGGTCACCCTAGGCGCCAACGGGGATGGACGGCGGGGAGGAGAGAGAGAGAATGGGGGTGCTTACTCTTTCCATCGCGCTTCTTGTAAGGCCCCCTCTTGATCCCCTTCTGGCGCTCCTTGCGCTGGGAATCGACGCACTCCTCTGCGATGCCATACTTGACGCAGCGGAGGCAGGGGCGGGCGTCGTCGCACTTCTTGCAGGCCTTCTGGCAGTTGGTGCAAGCGTTCTTGACCTGACGGCGCTTGGTGCGGGTGGGCTGGGCAGGGACGATGCCCGGGGGGAAGGGGTACATGTGCATGGGCATGCCGGAGTAGGAGATGGGGTGGATGGTCATCTGTGGCTGGACGGAGTCGGGGGACGAGGGCTGGGGCTGGTGGGAGTCGGACTCGGGGATAGAATCGCCCATGGCGGGGTGGGGGAGGGAGAGACGGGAGGACGGAAGGAGGATAAGAGTGGACTGATATAGAGGCTAGGCAGACGAGTGGCAGCAAGAAGGCAGCTGGGAACTGAATGCACGTTTGGCGCTGTGTGCCCTGGAAGACACACGTGTCGAGCGGCCTCGCGGGGAAGGGGCGGGGGCGAGGCGAGGACGGCGGGGCGGGGAGGGCGGGAGCTGGCGGGCATGGGTGGTGAGCGGGGAGGGCGGGGGACGGACATGGAGGACTCACGGCTGTTGATCACCGGCGTCGCTGAGCTTGGGGCTGAGCTCGGGGCTGAGCGGGGGCTGAGCTCGGGGCTGAGCGGGGGCCCAGGGCGTCTCGGACCGGGAAGCGGAGCTGGCAGAGCGGGGGCTCGAGGGGATTCAAACGCAGCGGACGCCCTTTAATCTCCCTTTATGGCCCCCCTCCCACCACCCACGTACGTAATCACTCCCAAACTCTATTCTACATCCTCCGACACACTCCGCGAGCCCCGTATCCCTCCTTATCTCCTCCGTTTCCTGCTCCGCTTCATCTCCCCCGCCCGCCCTCGCCTCCCTTTCTAACCATCGTTCGTGCTCTCCCAATCCGTGCAATCCGTGCTCTCCCAATCCGTGCTCTCCCAGCATCCCCCCAAGCGACCACCCGCCCTTTCCCAGCGATCCCTTCGTCCTGTGAGAACCCGGTTCGCGATAATTAACCAGTCCAGCACACAGCGTGGAAACTCTACTGGACAACGTGACTTTACGCGAGACATCCTCCAGACGTGCATCCTCCGCAGACGCGAGCATGACGTACCCACCGCGTTCCCTCTTCTTCGTCGTACGTTGCCTGTCCATAACGGGCAACCGTGGTGAGCAAAGCATACCCCCGCGATGGCGGCGTACCGCCCCTTGTCACCCCCGGGGCGTTTTCGAGACGCATCGGCGCTGAACGACGCCAGCGATATCGATGCGATGCCAGCCTTGGGAAGGAGGAACCGCAAAGCCACAATCAGCGTTCCATACGCAGGCAGAGAACGGCACAGGGCTTCGTCCACCGGAACGTGTTCTCCACGCGCCTGAGCAAAGTCTCCATGAGTTTACTAGCAGATCACGACGCGACGACGAGCATGGGGTGACATACACACCACCGCACCGTGTGAGAAACACGCTAACCTGACTAGTTCATACTGCTGCACTCGGACGTTGGTAGCTATGACGGATTTGGCAACCAGCTTTCCTTTCGTGGGAGGGGTTAAATGGGACCCGCAAGTGGTTGGCCTCGACGTTCGTTCACGCCAACCGGAGAAATTGTATCAGAGCCACAACCCAGCTGGACTCTTTAGAGGAAGACGATTGAGCGACACTTTCCTGACCTCTAGCTCGACGCGCTTGGCGGTGTGTTCCATCGGCCACTCATTACGCCGGCTCCCGTAGCCATGGCCTCGTCATATTCAACTTGGGACGGTTGAGGCCGTGTGCCGGTGCTATGTACATACTAGTAGATTATAAGTATGCGGATCGTCCACGGATTCAGACACGAGTCACCTTCAACTGGCCCCGTCTGTCGCCCAGTACACGGCCAACATCGGCAGAACAGTAGCACACGGTCGATATGTAACGAGTACGCACCAACGTCGTCACCGTCCCCACTGCGCGCGGCCGGCAGGGACTGGCAGGGACGGCTCATGTTCAAGTTGACATACGCTACTTGTACAGGCCGCAAGCGCGCGTCCAGTTGGGGCGCTTGACGTCGAGGAAAGTGAGATGCCGTACCGTGTTGCATCCTAGATCCTGCATTCGAGGGCTACGTGCTTTGATGAATGCAACCCTGCGGACATATACATGAGCTTGATACCCACCCGAACGCGAATAACAACCCACTCACTGATGCCGCTACGCACAAGTTCGACTGGAGAAGAGGATTGACGGGCGGCTGTGCGAGGTTGGGGCAACAATGGGAGGGATGCCACAAGACAAACAGGGTCAAATAACACGAGGCTCTGTGGACGACGAGGACGGTTTGAGGTCGCTACTCCAGCAAACTGGCATCGTCCTCGAGCTCAACGGCCAGTCGGTATCCAGCTTCTTGCTGGTCCTGAGCCCCGCATCCTCCTTCCAACCTGTAACTCCACCTTCTCCAGTCTTGTCTTCGTTCTTCATCATCCTCCGGCAGTCTTTCCTTTTTCTCCTTCGCTCCTTATCCTCTCTCTCTCATGTCCGCCCCGTCCTCCCCCACCTTCGGTCCAGTGGCTCATGAAAAGGGGTACACGAGGAGGAGAGACAGGCCCCCCGCCTTGGACATCGCAGAATCAAAGGCCGCCTCGGATGGGGATGTACGATACGACCGTGATGTTCTCCATCACTCGCGAAAGGTGCCACGGTTCGTCTCTTGCCGTCAACGTCCACTTACTCCCCTCTCCCAGCCCTTCGTGCAAGTCGTCGCCGCCGAAGAACAGCCCACCGACGTCGAAGTGGACGTGCCCCGCTCCGCGTCGGCCACGTCTTCCTTGGACCCGTACTACTTCGGCGTCCATACCCCATCAGACTCTCCCATCCCGCCCGTCCCAAGCCTACCCAGTGTACCGAGCTTGCCCAAGACCCCAGACATGCACCACTACGAGCCCGTCACCCCTGGAAGGGACCCCGCGGCGATCGACAGACGCACCCTGGTTGGCGTCGGGGAGCTCGCTACCCCTCGCTGGGCGCGGGGTGCCCGCAACGATGACTTCGAGTTCGTGGCTCAGGAGCGTGTCGATGAAGTCAACGAGGACGAGGCGGCGGATGCGGACAGGCTGGAGGAGGATAGAGACTCAGATAGCCCGTGGACAATCGAGGCTATAGATGGAGAGCAGGATGAGAAGGAGGAGGTCCGTACGCCTGCACCCTCTCTCCGCTTCCTCGTCTTGACCCCCGAACAGCAGCTCATGGAAGTGAAGCCCGTTCGCTCCTTGCGTAATCAACGGTCGATGGCCGACGAGAGTGGCGGAGAGGAGATCCTCTATCCTCGTCACCCTTACACTCACTCATCGGACGTTCCGCCCACACCTCAGATACCTCCTCAGCCTCTGAACGATGCAGAAGATACGGCGACCACAGCGTCGCCTTCCGTTATCGAGGCAGGATCACCTCCAAGCGCCTTTACAACACCACCCCATCGCCCTAGGAAACGAACGTCTGAGGAGTTCGAGTTGGACAGCGGCGTCTTGGTGCCGAAACTATCCTCTCCCTCCAATGCGACACCCGGAACTGCGAAGGACAAGGAGAAGGCACGCAGGCACAGGAGTCTTGGTGCCGGTCTGCCGTCGCAGGTGACGCCCAAGGAGAAGGTCAAGGATCGCAGGCGGGACACACTCTCTGTGAATGTGCGTCATTCGCGCCAGGGCTCGTCGTCATCCAGCCATGGCGAATCGCACCACACACGGAGAATGCACAACTCTGACTTCTCGCACTTGCCCCCGTCCCCGTCCTCGTCCTCGATACAGCAATTCCTGAAGCAGGGCGGCAACTCGAGCAGCTCCGCATCGTCCCCGCTTCATGCGCAGCCGCATTTGGCCTCCAACGTCGCGCACTCCCTCTTGCGGGGCACGCAGGAGGGGTGGTCCGATCTCGACGATCAGACGACGATGGAGGCGCTGAGGAAGCTCGACGGGCTTTCGGGGAAGACGGCACGTGCCCGCTCGAGTATCGGCGGCCACAGCAGGGTCGGCAGCTCTAGCCGTCCTGGCACTCCCGCCAAGGGCACGGCGACTCAATGGGAGGGGATTGAAAGCGGCGGTAGTAGGAGCAGCAAGCGGTCCAGCATGCACGCCTCGCTGAGCGGAAAAGACAGGTCGCCAAAGGAAGGTGCTCACCGTGTGTCCTCTGGTCTTGTGCAGTCTGCGCCCGAGAGCACCGCCGACACGGACTATGTGGTGACCAGCGGCGACGACGCACATCGCAGCTCCCCAGACAAGTCGGCAAAGAAGGCGGGCACGGCGAGTGCGCGGTCGAGCTTCACGCCCAAGAGGGGCTCCGCGTCATCGGGTACATATGCTAGCACTCCCACGAGCTCACGCGATTCCGCCTCGTTGTCTGTGGCCACCAGCAACACGTCTGTGTCTGCGGCCTCCGGCCGGCAGTCCTCTGGGAAAGCTCGACGGAACAGCGCGGGGAGCGATATATCTGTCGGCCACGGGGGAGACTCCACGTCCGCGCGCGATCGTGCTGCCGCACTCGTGGCCCCAGTCGACTCTGCTGACGAGGGCTACGTGCCGCCTGTGCCCCCGCTGCCCAAGGAGCTCTCCACGTACAAGTCGCCCATCGCATCCCCCAGTGTCGCCCTTCCGCACCACGACGTCCCCGACCGGAGCAGACGCGAGACGTTCAACGATGTGACTTTCCCGTCCACTCTCGACGCCCCCGTTTATCCGACGACCCCGTCCAAACACAGCTCCCTCCAGGTGCCCAAGTCCACGACGCCGACCAACCTACACAAGACGCCGTCGAAGAAGTGGAGCTTCACAAGCGCCCTCGGCAAGAAGCTCTCCTCCACCCCGTCCACATCGTCCATGAAGGATGCGGCCCAGCCCCCCAAGTCGCCGACGAACCCCACGAGCCCGCGAGCGATGTCCTTTGGGCAGCAGCTCCGCAAGTCCATGTCAAAGGAGAAGCACTCGTCGCCGAGCAACACCTCAAAGGCCCCTGAACACTGGTCGTCCATCAACTCCGACGCCATGGCCTCCGCCACCTCTTTGGCCTCTTTGTCCTCCATGGGGTCTGCGCACGGGGCCCTTTCGCCTGGGGCGCAGACCACAGTCGCCACCTCGCGGACCCCCGACCGCCTGACGTCGAGCCGCGCAGAGACCGCGTCCAGCGCGAGCACGAACGTCCCGCTCGCGCCTCCGAACGCCCCCCTCAGCCCGTCGTCGTCCGTGCGCCGGAACCCGTCGACGAAGCGCCTCACGCCGTCCTCGATACCCTTCTTCCGGCGGTCCTCGTCGCAGTCGATGCAGGTGCCCCCGAACGGCGTGCACACGTCCGTCTCGCCCACGTTCTCGAGCGGGCCGCTCTCGTCCACGCAGCTCCGCGCGCCGAGCAGCACGATGTCCCCGACGAAGGACACGAGCCTGTCGTCGCCGACCGTCCCCGGGTCCGCGAAGAAGTCGTCGGGCTTCGGGCTCGGGCTGCCGTCGCTGCTCAAGTCGAGCTCGCGCCGCAGCCTGCACTCGGACCGCGAGAAGAGCGACGCGAAGAGCGGGAAGGAGGCCGCGACGTCCGCGGACGAGAAGAAGGCGAAGAAGGACGACAAAGACCGCAGCGAGAGCCGGATCTCGGTGCTCATGGGCAGAAAGCGCGGCAAGGTGCGTTTGTTCTTCTCTGCGCACGGCGGGGGCCCCGCGCTTACCGCTCTCCCCCGTGTGCAGACGTTGTCGTCCGCCCAGCAGCCACCCAAGAAAACGGAGCCCGTCGCGCTGCCCCCCATGCAGATCTCCGCGCTGCCCCCGTCCACCGCGCAGCGCGTCGCTAACCTGAAGTCTTCCTCGCAGTCGAGCCTGACGTCCAGCACAGGCTCCGTCAGGGCCGGGTCGTCGCGCGCCACTGCCCAGACGCTCAGCTCGATGCAAAAGCAGTCGGACAGCTCTCTCCGCCGCCACCAGCTCCCCACCATCGCCGGCTCCCCCTCGGTCGGCGGCCTGCAGCCCGTCGTGCGCGACGGCAAGGAGGGCCCGCCGCTGTCCGCGCTCAACACCTCCGTCGCTTTGTCCAAGGAAACGCCGACAAAGATCCCGCGGATCTCGAGCCGCTCGTCCGCAGCGAACTCGCCCACCCTCAAGGCGAACGGGACGAGCCGCCGCGCGAGCATGATCGCCGGATCGTCGAGCGGCCTGGTGTCCTCGCGCGGCGGGTCGCCCGCGGGCGGGAGCGACGCGCTGCACGAGTTCGGCGTCTTGGAGAACGGGCTGGGCTCTGCTACCAAGACGGCACGCAGCTCCGCGCGCGCGTCCCCGCAGACCTCGTCTTCCCGCGTGCCTCGCCAGATGTCCACGAACGGCGCGCCGGCGCCGCGCAAGAACCGCGAGTCGCTCTCGTTCGGCCTGCGCAAGTCGTCGACGAGCTCCGTCGCGTCGACGACCTCGGGCGCCCACGAGCAGCAGCAGCAGCAGCAACAGCCGCAACAGCCGCAGCCGCAGGCGTCGCACTCGCACCACCGGTTCTCCGCGCTGTCCCCGTCCAAGGGCCTCAAGCTGCTCAGCCCGAAGGTGTCGCTGCCGACGCCGCGCTCGTCGAGCAACAACAACTCGTCGACGCCGAGCATCCAGCAGGCGATGGGCACGCCGTCGAGCAGCCGGCAGTCGCTGTCGACGCCGTCGCCCGCGCCGAGCTCCGTCGACGAGGAGGAGGTCCTGGGCGACGAGGAGATGATGCAGTACATCAAGCGGCAGCAGGCGAAGAAGCTGCAGAACGGCTCCACGCAGGAGGACCTCGACGCCATGCTGCGCTTCCCGGAGCCGATCCCCCCTGCGCCTGCCTTGTCTCCACAGGGTACGTCCTGTCGCTTCGTGCGTGGCTGACTGAATGACTGACTGACCCGACCCAATTGCGCTCCCCTCTAGCCGTCCTCAAGAGCGACCAGGTGCGCTGGCTCTCCGAGTACGAACGCAAGGAGATGATGGACTTCGAGTCGGTGTACTATTCCGGCGCGCGGAGCGAGAAGAAGATGGCGACGCCGGATAACGCGACGAACAACTTTGGGTACGACGACGAGCGCGGAGACTACCTTGTCGTCAATCACGACCACCTCGCCTACCGCTACGAGATCATCGACACCCTGGGCAAGGGCTCCTTCGGGCAGGTGCTCCACTGCCGCGACCACTGCACGGGCGAGTCGGTAGCGATCAAGATCATCCGGAACAAGAAGCGCTTCCACCACCAGGCGTTGGTGGAGATCAAGATCCTGGACAATCTGCGCAAGTGGGACTCGGACGAGAAGCACCACGTGATCAAGATGACCGAGCACTTCTACTTCCGCGGGCACCTGTGCATCGCGATGGAGCTGCTGAGCATCAACCTCTACGAGCTCATCAAGGCGAACAACTTCCACGGGTTCACGACGGGCTTGATTCGTCGTTTCACGAGCCAGATGCTGCAGTCTCTCGCGCTCATGCGCCACCATCGCATCGTCCACTGCGATCTTAAGCCCGAGGTACGTCCTGCGTCCCTGAAGACGTGCTTTGACAGATGCTGACACCGGCGTGCGTGTAGAACGTCCTCCTCCGTCATCCGGCAAAGAGTGCGATCAAGGTCATCGATTTCGGCAGCAGCTGTTTCGAATCTGAGAAAAGTGAGTGCAAGCGCACGTCGCCGCGGCCGTGCGTGAGTTTGCTGACGGTGAACCCCAGTCTACACGTACATCCAGAGTCGGTTCTACCGGTCCCCGGAGGTCATCCTCGGCATGAACTACCACATGGCGATCGACATGTGGAGCTTGGGCTGCATCATGGCCGAGCTCTACACCGGCTTCCCGATCTTCCCTGGCGAGAACGAGCAAGAGCAGCTTGCTTGCATCATGGAGGTCCTCGGCGTCCCAGACAAGGACTTTGTCAACCGCAGCTCGCGCAAGAGGCTCTTCTTTGGTTAGTGCTCTCCCGGCCGCGCGCACGATTGCATGCTAAATCGCCCCCAGATACCACCGGTGCTCCCAGGCCTGTAGTCAACTCCAAGGGGAAGAGGCGACGACCTGGCACCAAAACGCTGGCGCAGGCGCTGAAGAACCCTTCGGACGAGCTCTTTGTCGACTTCATCGCCAAGTGCCTCATCTGGGACCCGGAGCGGCGGCTCAAGCCACAGGCCGCGCTCCGACACCCCTACATCACCGCCGGCCGACGCTCGAAGGTGCCCAACCCGACACCGAGCACCGCCAGGACGCTGCTGCAGTCCGCCTCGTCGAACCTCGGCAGCCGCAGCACGAAGGTGACCGAGACCCCGAAGAAGTCGCTCATCAGTGCTCCCACCCCGCTCACCGCCCGCAGCGCCCGGACGCTCGCCGTGCCGAGCACCCCGAGCAGCTCCGGCGGCGTAAATAACACTATTGGCTCCGCTTCCAGGTCCTACCGGTCGTCACAAGCGCAATCGCTCTCTTCATACCACTCAAGCCGCACTATGGTGAGTCCCCCCTCCGCCCCGCGCGCAGACGACGTGCCGGACGCTGACGCCGTTGCCGCGCAGACCACGAGATGATGACCACGACCGGGATATCCATACGGACTCTTGCTACCCTAATCGCGCCCCCGCAGACTATCCACGATATCTACACTATGCTGACGAATCTCGCGCTGGTCTGTTCTCCTTGGTCCCGCCTCCTTGCTATCCCATACCCATCCCGTTCGCTGTACTCTATTCCCCGTCGCACTCGCATCTCTCCCCCCACGTTCTTAGGTCCGATATCGCACATCGCGCGTTGTTGTTATTGTCTGTCCCCTCAGGCGTGTCCGTTACCTCATTATTTCACGATCGCATCCCCGACCCTTCGCAATATAATCCGCCCGCCACGCGGTGCCCATTTCTCGCCTCAGCATATGCATCACCCGTGAGCCGGCTTTCGTGCGTGCTCTTGAACCATGTTCGTTCACTCGCAGCCCGAGCTGCCTTCCGAGTTCCGACACTCAATATTATGCCTAAGGATTTCCACCTCTTCCATCCATACTATGGCTGCGTGTGTTGTACAATTACTCGGGGTTCAGTTATAGTTAAACTAGACTAAATTTCCACGTCGCCGCCGTCGTCGAGACAGCGCAGCTTGATGAACACATCGCTTCCTGCAAAGAAAGACGAAAGAGAGATCAGCGGCGCGCGCGCAGACAGGACGAAAATGCGCGCAGACGCACCCCAGCCATCCAGCGACTTGAAGTCGAGCGAGCCCCCAAAGTAGCGTGCGTACAGCCGGCTCATCGGCAGCCCGTACCCAAGGCCCGCGATCGTGCCCATGCCCGTCTGCACCCCGCGCCCGACGACGTCCGCGAACAGGCCCTCGCCGCCCGCCGCCCCGCCGCCGCTCGTGTGCTGCGCGGCGTACGGCCCGCCGTCGAGCGCGAGCCCGCCGTCGTCCGGGTCCGGGTCCGGGTGCGCGCCGCGGCCGGCGGTCGTGAACGAGTACGAGAAGATGCGGGACATGTTCGCGGCGGACACGCCCCCGCCCTGGTCGCGGATGCGCAGGAAGAGGAAGCGCGGGGCCGGCGCGGGCGCGGGTGCGTGCGGCGCGGACGGGGGCGCGCGCGGCTGCTGGGAGATGGTGATGTGCACGGGCGGGACGGGCGCGGACGCGGACGCGGCGTGGGTGCGGTGGTGCCACTCGACGGTCGCGCGGAACGAGTTCTTGAGGATCTCGGTGAGGATGTACTCGAGGTGCACGGGGACGTAGCTGCGGCCCTCGGGGGTGAGCGCACGATGAGGGTACAGTGGGCGGGGCGCACTCACGCGAATGTCGCGTCCGCATCCCCGTCGATGACGATGCGCGGGCTCGCGCCGAGCGTCGCCTCGCACAGGTCGCTCACGAACGAGCCGCAGACGCCGATCAACTCTTTCGGGGAGCAGGCAAAGTCGACGACGCCGAGATGGTTCGCCCCGCCGTCTCCGTGAGCGAGCGCGCGGGATATGGCGATGTGCTGCTCCGCGATCAGGCGGACCGCTATGCGGTTCCGTATCGTGCTGTCCAGGAACTCGCTGATCTGCTCCGCGGTCATGTACCTCTGGCATTCTTGAAAGCTGCACTTCCCCACCCCCACCCGGTTATTCCAACGATGAGCCTTCCCAGGCGGGTGCCCATCATGATAGGATTACTCACCCTTTGGCCATAGCGGGGATGTCGTCTGCGTGGCTCTGCACGAGATCGGACAGGTGCTCGATGAACCGCGCGTTCTGCTCAAGGGTTCTGACGGGGGGTTGCGTGATGAGGAACTGGAACGAGCTCCGGTGGGCCTCCAGCGTCCGCGCGATGTACGGGTTCATGCCGACGATGAACGGCAGTGTCTCGAGCGAGCGTGCCCGCATAGCGAGCATGCGCGGGATCTCGGTCGTGACGTACTGCACGGACTCCAGGACGGAGTCCGGGGTGAGCGGGCGCGCAAACGAGAGCAGCTTGGAGAGGGTGAGGGGCAGACGGGGCTGCTTCGCATGCTGCTCGATGAGTCGCGTGAGCTCTGCTGGTGGCAGTTCATTGTCGGCCAAAAGCTGCGAGTGAAAGGCATATTGTTGTCGCAGTGTGCTGGAGGAATGGTAGCCGGAGTGTGGGGGCCGCCGAGGACGAGCGAGTGCAGCCAGATGATGATAACTTCGAGGAAGAGAGGCACGACGAGCAGCACGCAGAAGAACAGCGTGCGTGGTCATCGCGAAGTGTCGGCGTTGTCGCAGGTGAGGAGGAGGAGACGGCTGAGACCGAGAGTCAGGCCATGGGCGTCGGTGGGCGGAGCTTGGAGGTCGCATGGACGCGACGCGCTACACGCCGGGTGGCGGGCCGGCGGGACGGGACACGGCCACACACGGTCACATGACTGATGGGTGTGGTTGTCGCGCGTTGAGTTCGTGTTCGTCCGAGTGACTCTGAATTGTACGCCCAGTTTGGAACGCCTGGGGACCTCCGCTGCCTCAAGGTATCGGCGAGAGCTTTGAACACACGCTATCAGATTGTTATCGACATCGCCATCGACATGGACTCGCTCCGCCAGGGCCAAGTTATAATCCACCTCCCTCAGTCCTGCCCCCACTGGCACCCCGACTCGTCTTCCAACATCCACCTTGCCATTCTCAAACGTCGCGTTCCCCATCTCTTCTACTCTCGACGCTCTTCTCGTCGCTCGAAACGTTACAACATGGCTAACCCGGCGACCATCTCCCGTGATAATGACCAAATCCTCGATACTAGCGCGATCTTCTCCAAGGTTGTCCACACAGATTTCGGCCGTAAGCTCACCACACGCCTCCGCGAGATCCGCGCAGGACTTGCAGCAGAAATGCAGGGGTCACCAGAGCAGGGTTCAATCCAGTCCGAGCTGTACTTCTTCGGCCTGCTCTCGTCTCGTTTCGTCTCCGGGGACCAGCCTGACGACCGCTGGGTACAAACCTTCAACAATTTGCTCACTAAACTGGAGAATGCGTTCGCGCAGGCCCTTGAATTGGAAGGTGGACATCTCCATGAAACCTATGAGGACGAGCACAAGCGTTACCACAAAGACATCACATCCTGGATCGAACAAGTTGTCCCTTCTCACGTTGAGTTGTTGAGGTCTTCGACACAACCCGAACGTCTCATATATCTCAACGAACGTCTTCCCTCCATCTACGAGAATCTCACAGCATTCTCCGAATCTTACGAGTCAGGCTCGGGCGCCCGCCGGGAACAACTCGACATGCTTATGCATACTATCATGCATCACATGCAACGTCACATAGCGGAACCTTCATTCTCAGTGGACGACAGCATGGCTGTCGAGCAGCTTGCCATTCACATAACAGCGCACCCTGACTTCGACGACTCCTGGAGTTCTTCCGATGATGATTCAAGCCCACGTGCCAGTGCGGTGATGCAATTCTTCGCGGAGCGTACGTCGTATATCATCATCCTCTCCTTTCTCGTGTACTCACAGTTGTTTCTAGGTATGGAACACAATGCCAATACGAGCGACTTCTTCGGTGATCGTGCTGCCGAAGTCGCGCAATTCCTGCAAGGTCAGGAAGCTGCTGCAGGGACGGCTGCGGCTCACGGTGGACTGGGCGGCGCTGACGGTAACGGTGACGGTGATGACAACCACCACCATAACCTTCACCCCGACAACCACCACCCCATCAACAACACCACCAACAACGAAGGCCAAGGCCAAGGCCAAGACGACGGCGTCGACCAGCATCAAGCCAGCGTTGGGGAGGGGTCCGCAGACATGTCTATCGATGATTCTGTACATGGCCGGATCATGCATCCCGGTCACAGGTCGTTGATGCGGAGCATACGTCGTACGTCCCGTCCCCAGACACACTGTCGACCATCCGTGGCTCATTCGTTTTATCCCAGCGCACACTGAGGATCATTCGTTGTACGAACGATCAATGCCGATGGATCTGGATTCAAACGTCATCATGGACTACGCATCTGCGCCCCCGAGCGAGGCTGGTTCGGACTCCAGCAACGGTCCGGGGCACTCTATCCTGCCCTCTTCCCTTCGAGCTCCTGCCGACACAGCAAAGACGCCGGCCGTCTACGCGGCTCTCCCTCAGGCCCCCGTCCACGCGTCGGGCGTGGAACGTACCGCCCGCCCCCCCATACGTCGTCAGTCTGTCATGCGCCATTCCCCCGCCTCGCAACCCAGCGCAGGGCCGTCTGGCACCGTCCGCTCGCCGTCGCCGAAAGTCGCAAGCGCGCGGGTCCCCGCGGGTCCTTCGCGCTACACTGCAGATGGGCAGCCGCGCGCAGCGTCGCCCGCCAATATCCAATTGGACACAGAGGAGGCGCGGCGCACCTCGACTGCGGGTAACTGGTCGGGCCGTACTGGACTCCGCCCATCGTCTATGACCAGCGAGGAACTCGAAGGCTATTCGACCCCGGCGTCGCATAAGGCCTCGGGGGAGGGTGCGCGCTTGACCGGTGCGTCTTCTCGTAGCTCTCGTGCTGCGTCCCCCGGCTCACAGCTGCTCCCAGACTTCAAGATGCCGCAGAATATGGCCCTTCTCGAGGAGAAGCTCGGCAACGAGCGGGCCGCGCGCAAGGCCGCGGAGCTGGCGCACAAGCAACTGCTTGCGAAGGAGCAGAGTGAGCGGGAGAACGAGCGGCAGATGGTCCAGAAGATGCTCGCGAAGGAGCAGGCAGAGCGAGAGAACGAGCGGAAGGCGCTCCAAGAAACACTCGAGAGGGAGCGGACGGTGCACAAGGAGATGCTCGCGAAAGAACAGGCAGAGCGCGAGAAGGAGCTGAAGCTGCACAAGGAGATGCTCATCAAGCAACAGAAGGCGGTCGATGAAGCGGAGAACCGAGCGCGAGTAGAACGGGAGAAGAACGTTGAATTGACGCAGAAGGTATACGAGATGCAGGTGGCGCGTATGGCCGAAATGCAGAAACAGATCGAAGAGATGAAGGCGAGCTCCCGTGGCCTCACGCATTAGCACATCGTAGGTAGGATGCGCCAGCCAGTGATCCTCCAATTACTCGTACCGACCGAGTTGTATTCTTTACTGCTGTTCCATTTGACATCTTATGCAAGGACATCTTTATTGCGACATCAGATACACTGGACGCCACTATCGAGATCAACTTGAACTGGAGACCCTCCGGATGGTTAAGTACTTAAGCGCTAGCGCTCAGACTGTTGTCTAGTGGGCACCTCTTAAACCGACCATTTATCCAGCTCAAACGACAAATCCTGTAATCTTGTACTGAAGAAGCCGTATAGGTCAATGCGTAGAGCTGGTCATGTCAGTATTTTACCCCCTTAAAAACATGAATGTTTGAACGTCTGAACATCCAAGTTTTTTCCTCTAAGTGAGTTTATCCCTAAAGGTCCGATAGCATAACGATATGAGACATCACAACGACGTGGACAAATACTACTGGAAATCTAATTATACACTTGGTACAACGGCCTGGGGGTATTTGTCAGTTCCCGCAAAGACGCGATGTGAACTAGTCCACTTACGTGCTAGAGAACTTCGTGCCTTGGCGTACGACCTTCTCCACGGCATCCAAGAAGTCACGCTCCGTAGCCACCTTCCGGCGCGCGCGAATGGCGAACATGCCCGCTTCCGTCGCCACTGACCGCAACTCTGCGCCCGTAGTGTTGGGACATAGACGGGCGATGAGGTCGAACCGGATGTTGCGCTCCACACTCATACTACAACGAAGATTAGGGGGCGAACCGGTTTTTGCAGAAGGAACGCGGACTGACCTGCGCGCATGAATGCGGAGAATGTGCGCCCTGCCCTCGTTGTCAGGTAAAGAGAATTCTACCCGACGATCCAGACGTCCTGGACGCAACAGCGCGGGATCCAGCGTGTCCGGTCTACGAGAGGTCAACAACGATGTCCGGGCTACGGTTTCATACAAACTCACCGGTTAGTGGCCATGAGAACTTTGATGTTCCCCCGAGGATCGAAACCGTCCAGCTGGTTGATCAGTTCCAGCATCGTCCGTTGCACCTCGTTATCGCCTCCAGCACCGTCGTCAAACCGGGCACCACCGATAGCGTCCACCTCGTCGAAGAAGATAATGCATGCCTTCTTGCTTCGCGCCATCTCGAAAAGCTCGCGGACCATCCTAGCACCTTCTCCGACATATTTCTGCACGAGTTCCGATCCAATGACGCGAATAAAGGTCGCGTCTGTTCGGTTGGCGACTGCCCGTGCACAAAGCGTCTTGCCAGTACCAGGGGGTCCGAAGAGCAGCACGCCCTTCGGGGGGTCAATACCGAGGTTCACAAAGCGTTCGGGCTAAAGGCAGATAAGCATACGTGACTTCTTGACGAAGCACGTTACATACTGATAGTAGAGGAGTTTCAACGACTTCCCGAAGCTTCTCGATCTGCTCTTTGCAACCACCAACGTCGGAGTACGTCACATCGGGCTTCTCCTCGACTTGCATCATAGTGACAGATGCGTCAATCTTGGGGGGTAGAGGGATTTGGATTTGGTACTTGTTACGGTCCACGCTGCGGCGGATTGTTAAGCGACGGGAAGTCCACTCTTACGCTGTGCCACACTTACCCAACCCGCATGCCCTCTTCAATGTCGGTAGGTGCGACACGGTCGCCAAGACCGACCACGAACTTTGCAATCTGCTTGATGTTGATGACGTACTTGTCCTGCTCATCTGCACCCTTCTGGCCCTGAACCGCACCCTCCGGGTTGACCGCACGGGCACGCTCCGCCGCCTCCTGGTCTACAGGAATTATCTTGGTACACCGGGCGACTTGCAACGGGTGCTCTTCACCAATACGTTGACGGTCTGCTGCGAGATCCCAGAGATTGGGAGAGGCCAGGCCGGTGTCCGATTCCTTGACACCTACGAACGAAGGTTCATACATGTATACAAATAGAGGAACAAGTTACACACCAAGCTTCTCGTTTATCCGCTTCTGAACATCCTTAATGTCGCCGTCAATCTTCTTGAGCCGTCCCGCATACGGTCCTTGTCCCTGTGACTAGATGAGACCAGAAGACGACAAACTCGGTGCGAGGAGCATACATATGTCTTCAGGATTTGAATGTCACTGTCGTCAAGAGCTACATAGGCTATGAGCGTAAGAAGCAGAGAGGTTGGATCATCACACACGCTTGATTTCCTTCTCCTCTTTGTCGTCTGTCTTCTTCTCCCCTTCGCGCAAGTCAGTTGTATGGAAACATTCAAGTTGAGCACAGCTGCGTACATTTCTCCCAGTCACTGTACGTGGACAGTTAGCTTACAGGTCAGAGTATCAAAGTGCCTGCACTTACGCTTTCGGTGGCATTGTATATGTGTAGTGGCGGTCGAGTATGGAGGAGGAGAGAAGTGAGGTGCAGTACGTACGCTTGGTCAGAAGCCACTTGGGAGGACGCGTCAGTCCACGCGTAGGCGCCCACTCTGACACGCACGTGCCTGATCTCCCAATCGGGCTACACCAGACTCTGACGCAAGGCCCCGACTTGGACGACTGTCGTCAGTCGGCCCTGCCTCCGCTCGTCCATCTGTGCCGCCCATATCCCCTCTCTCATCCTCCACAATGGCCGGTGCACTCCCAAATGCGAAACTAAACCTCCCCAAGGTCAGGGATGAAGACCGCGAGTCTCGCTTTGGACAGGTCTTTGGTGTGTCGGGTCCCGTCGTCATCGCGGAGAACATGACCGGCGCCGCGATGTATGAACTCGTCCGTGTCGGCCACGACGAGCTTGTCGGCGGTGCGTCACAGTGCGCAATGGCGTTGGATGTACCCTGACTGTGTAATTGTGCTGAAGAGGTTATCCGTATCGACGCGGACAAGGCGACGATTCAAGTATACGAGGAGACCTCCGGCGTTACTGTCGGCGATCCCGTTCTTCGGACAGGGAAGCCTCTCAGCGTCGAGCTCGGTCCAGGTACGTTCGTGTAGGATGTATCATGACTCCATAACTCATAACGCGAACAGGTCTTATGAGCAATATCGTCGATGGTATTCAACGACCACTACGAGTACGTTCCTTCATCAAAGATCCTATTGATGGTGTCTTAACATGAGATGCGTAGTCTATTCAAGAAATGTCCAAGTCAATCTACATCCCTAGGGGAATCAACACCGATGCACTCGATCGCTCCTTGAAGTGGGACTTCAACCCCATAAACTACAAGGTGCGTTTGCATCAGGCACCGCTCTTGACCCGCTCGCTACATATCCCCTCACACAGGTTGGTGATCACATTTCGGGAGGTGACATCTTCGGGAGTGTATACGAGAATTCCCTAGTCGACAAACATAAGATCATGCTTGGACCTCGGGCCCTCGGTACTATCACCCATATCGCTGAGAAGGGTAGCTACGCTGTGGACGTAAGGATGCACATATGCGATCCCGTCGGCCTTGGTTTGATTGGTATATGTCCCCTAGGATATCGTATTGGAGACGGAATTCGACGGCAAGACCACCAAGCACACTATGATGCAAGTATGGCCCGTCCGTGCACCCCGTCCTGTCGCGGAAAAGCACACGGCCGACTACCCCCTTATTACTGGCCAACGTATTCTTGATGCTCTCTTCCCGTAAGTTCTGTACGCTCAGACGTTTAGTTCCACTTCACCGTCTCACCATCGTCCTAGTTGCGTGCAAGGAGGAACGACTGCTATTCCCGGGGCATTCGGCTGTGGCAAGACCGTAATATCGCAAGCTCTGTCGAAGTTCTCGAACAGTGATATCATTATCTACGTCGGTTGCGGAGAGCGTGGTAACGAGGTAGGTTGGACAGGCTGCCTGTACAAATTGAAGAAGCTCATACTCTCGTTTAGATGGCAGAGGTACTCATGGATGTGAGGATCATTGTCTCCGTGCACATTCAAGCATACCCATACTCATTCTCTGTTAGTTCCCTAAACTCACGATGGAAGTTGGCGACCGTGAAGAACCCATCATGAAGCGTACGACTCTGGTCGCGAACACTTCGAACATGCCAGTGGCCGCTCGTGAGGCGTCCATATACACCGGTATCACCCTCGCGGAGTACTTCCGTGACCAGGGAACGAACGTCTCTATGATGGCTGACTCGACATCTCGTTGGGCTGAGGCATTGCGTGAAATCTCCGGTCGTCTTGCAGAGATGCCAGCCGATTCGGGTTACCCTGCTTACCTCGCAACCAAGTTGGCTAGCTTTTACGAGCGAGCCGGCAAGGTCACTTGCCTGGGTAACCCTGTCCGTCAAGGAACTGTCTCTATCGTCGGCGCGTGAGTCCTATGACCACAACCCTATGACCGCCAGCTTACCGTCAGATTTTA
This sequence comes from Daedaleopsis sinensis, assembly GCA_033807695.1. NCBI lineage: Eukaryota > Fungi > Basidiomycota > Agaricomycetes > Polyporales > Polyporaceae > Daedaleopsis > Daedaleopsis sinensis. The sequence goes on from CM066301.1 coordinate 1,952,385, forward strand.
GCGTGTCGCCTCCTGGTGGTGATTTCTCCGACCCTGTCACCTCCGCCACCCTCGGTATCGTACAGGTGTTCTGGGGTCTTGACAAGAAACTTGCACAACGGAAGCACTTCCCGTCTGTTAACTGGTCTTTGTCATATTCCAAGTACGTCAAGGTTCTCGAGCCCCACTACGAGGCGACCGAGCCTGGCTTCATTGAACTGCGGGCGAAGACAAAGGAGATTCTTCAGAAGGAGGAGGACCTTGCTGAGATTGTGCAGCTCGTCGGAAAGAGTGCACTCGGCGAGAACGACAAGATCACCCTCGAGGTTGCCCGCATGCTGAAGGATGACTTCCTGCAACAGAACGGTATCAGCGAGTACGACCGTTACTGCCCATTCTACAAAACGAGTGGAATGCTTCGCAACTTCGTCGGGTTCCACGACGCTGCACAGAAAGCGGTTGCATCCGGCGACATCTCCTTCGCGAAGATTCGCGACTCTGCATCCGACATCATGTTCAAGCTTTCGCAAATGAAATTCGAGGTGCGTCCGTGCTGCTCTCCCGTCATCATCATATTCACAACGATCGACTCTTCCACAGTCGCCATCGCAAGGCAAGGAGCCCATGAAGCAGAAGCTGGACGCTTTGCACAACGAGATTCAGGAGAAGTTTCGGCAGCTGGTAGAGTAAACGGACTCTATACCCATCACGCCCCCGATTCCTGTATGTTGCATCAGTTTTCCTCACCTTTCTTTCTCAACGACGCACATTATAAACGTTGTATTCTGAGCTTATCAGCAGCACGGGTTACGATGTCTCATGGACATAACCTCATGAGCCGCCAGAAGCTTTCCGGGACCGTTGCACGGACGCTCCTATCTCGTCATGATACTGCGCATCGCGCCACACCGAATCTCGGCCTAATAGCAGTAGACTTGCTAGCCTTCTCGAGCGCAGCGCCCTTGCTGCGGCTGCGTTCAGTAGACATCGCGGGAAATGATGAAAGCATCGTCATATCTGTGGCCCGCTCTGGAATCTGATGAATACACATACATAAGCCCCGTGGTGAGGTCGTGCTAAACACCACTTCTACCCCACCCCCTCACGATGCTCCTGCTGCACACTGTGCTCGCAGTGACATACAGCGGCCTCCTCGTCTCCGCTCTCTCGGGCGGGGCGAGGGAAGTCGACGTCGAAGACGTCGGACTGACCGACGACTTCTTCGACAGCTACCGGTACCCACACGATATCGATGTTGCCCGTCCAGACGATGGTGACTCCGAGTCTCAATGGACGCCCGGGAGGGCAGGTTACGGCCAGTTCGTCATGGACGCCCCCTACGCTGCCGCCAACGGGAAGGAGGGCAAGCAAATCCCCTTCCCCGACATCCCGCACCCTGGCCCTCCTGGGCACGACTTCCCCGCCAAATGGCCGACGCCGGATCCGCAGCGTCCTCCCAAGCCGCCGCCCGGCCCGCCGGTCCCTCCACACCATCCGTCTGGTCCACACCACCATCCGCCCGCGCCGAACCTGACAATCTACCAAACCCTGGAGAGTAATCCCAGGCAAGTTTAGCTTCGCACCTTCCTGCATCTGCATGAGCGCATCTTGACATTTCGGCAGGTTCGCTCGTATCTTCAAACTCGTAAATTACACGGAAGACATCACGAAGGTTCTGAACGACTCCTCTTCCAAGTACGTCCTGTATCTATGCCTATGTGGTGTGACTAACCCCTGTCGCGTTCGTGCCTGCAGCGTCACGTTCTTTGCGCTCCCGGACTGGGCGTTCCCCAAGCCTCCACGGCGACCTCCTCACCGCGGCGAAGATTACTTCTCTAGTGTCGATGAATTTGCCCTCCCGGAGGAAGACTCCTTCGATGTGCTCACAGCTGTCGAGGGACTCATCTACACCAGCAACAAGCCGGACGAAGAAACCATCAAGAAGATCCTGAAGTATATCTTGTCGTATCAGATCTTGCCCTCGCATCTGTCTACCGCGGAGCTGGGCAAGAACTTGACGCATGCAACATCGTTGGCGCTGCCTGACGGCTCGCTCGACGGAGAGCCCCTCCGAATTCGTGTGGCCGGCCACCCTGTTGGTGGAGTCTCTGTGAATGTCATCGCGAGGGTCGTACACCCCAACATCCCGGCCACCAATGGTGAGTCGAGCGGGGGTCGTATAGTACGCCGATGCTAATATAACTACACAAGGTCTCATCCATGTCGTCAATCGTCCTGTCCTCCCGCCGCCATCGATATTCCAGACTTCGTTCTTCCTTCAAAAGATCTTCTCCGCACTGGTACGCTCGCCTTTCGGAATGGTCCATACAGACTAACCCATGATTACATAGACTTCCGCACTTCAGCGTGTCGAACTCACGGACGCCCTGGAATGGCGCAACGTCAAAGGCCCCGTCTCCGGCTCCCCCGCAGTCACCTTCTTTGCACCGAACAACGAAGCGTTTGCTCGACTCCCGCGTCGACTCCGGCTGTTCCTCTTCTCACCATTTGGCGAGAAGGCATTGAAGAAGCTACTACAATTCCATGTCGTTCCCGAATTCGTTCTTCACAGCAGTCAGTATGGCTCGCCTCCTAATCATGGCCCAATGACTAACGTTGATTCATGGCATGCAGACTACCTCCACAACGCTTCCTCTTCCGAGGTCCAGCTTGAAGAATATGACTCGCAGTCGAGCTTGCTTCATAACTCGATCGACTACAGTGAATACGACTTGACGCAAGGCATTCGGTTCGGCAATTACGTGGAACCTGCATACCTAGGTGAACACATTCCATTCTTTCCCCACGGTCCTGAACATGGTCACTTCCCCTCTCCCCCTCCCGCGCATCCCTTCCCGCCGTGGGTGCCTCACGAGCGTCCGCCTCGTTCCCAGTTTCCGGATCAAGGTCATGAACATGAGCCGCCTCACCACCCTCACCACCCGCCGTGGGTGCCTAGCGAGCGTCCATCTCGCTCTCCATTCCCGGACCAAGGGCGCGAATATGACCGTCACCCGTCACCGCATCACCCTCACTGTCCGCCACCTCCCCCGGTTCACTTCCCGGTTCCGCCTCCTCACTATCCACCTCCTCCACCTCTGGTGTACTGCTCGCCGCCGCCGCCTGATCACTTCTCGCCTGAGGAACATCACGAAGACGAAAGTCCGCATCGCCACCGGTTCCCAGGACAAGCACCCGAGCACGGCCCTCACCCCCCGCCCCCTCCTCCCCTCATGTGCGAGTGCGAGTCCAGGCGCGCGCGGCCGTTCCCGCACCCCCGCCCGCACCCGCACATCGTCTTCTCCCAGAACACAACCGCGCCCACGCTGCTCGGGAACCACTCCCTGCACGTGCACGTCGTGCAGTCCGCGCACGGGCTCCCGCGGCTCCCGAAGTTCTACCAGACCGCGGTGTTCGTGCACGGCGTGAGGGTCGTGCTCTCGGACGTGCCGGCGCGCAACGGGGTGATCCATGTTGTCGACAGGCTCTTGAACCCGCTCAGGACGCCGACGCGCGGCCCGCACCATCCTCCTCCTCCTCATGGAGGCGAGGGGCCGGATATGGGACCGTTGGTGTCTGAGGAAGAAGAAGAGGAGGACGAGTGGGCTGGGTGGGAGGAGTGGCTCCCCGCCTGGGCCGACGAAGAGTGAACACTCGTTTCAATCCTTTCGCCTCATACCGTCATCTTTTCCTGTATCTCTTCCTATGTATGCTACGCGGAATTGTCCGTGCAGAAGCGAAGATAACGTCGACAGCAGCAAATCCCATCAGATGTACGAAGTAGCACTTCCGAGCAATCGTCAGACAAAGGTCCCTGGATCTCTCAAGCTCCTGGTTCCAAGAAACTGCCCGACAGCACTGGCTGTATTGTACTACACATCGAACAAGGTCGATAAAATAAGTGACCGATAATCCCTCGGACCCAGAACTACTACGCCCCGAATGTCTGACGTCTAGTAGCCGTCTTTGCCCGTGACGACGCCAAACGCGGGCCCTCCCTTGCCAAACATTTTCCTGAGGTCGCCGACGAGTGCGTCGGGCGCCTCAAACGCAGCGTAGTGCCCGCCCTTCTCGTGCCTGCCCTCGAACACGAGCTTCCCAAGCATGTGTGCCCATCTGCCAGAGAGCGCGTGAGTGTCAATCGCATGAACGAAAGGAGAAAGAGGAGGGGGAGAGGGGGGGAGAGAGACGCACGACGAGGGGACCCGGATGGGCTCGCCGGGGAAGTGCGACACCCCCAGCGGGACGGAGGTCCAGGTGGTGGTGCCGAAGAGGTCCGGCGCCTGGTTCCCGCGCGTGAGCTCGTAGTAGATGCGGAAGGACGCGGCGGGGCCCGCGCGCGAGTGCCAGTAGATGGAGAGCCACTCGATGACTGCGCAGACGGGCTCGTCAGCACAGAGCACACACGGGGCGTCACCAAGAAGCCAGGGGCGCACCTTCGTCGTCGGTCCAGGGGTAGTTGTCCGACCCCTTCACGAGCTTTTCGTATATCCAGGCGGCGAAGCCGGACGGCGAGTCCGCGAGGGCGTAGCCGAGCGTTTGCGGCTTGGTGGCTTGCACGGTGAAATACGCCATCTCCGTCTTGCGCAGCTTCAGGGTGCTTTTGATGGGGTCGCGGATGGCCTTGTTGAAGGGCATGGTCAGCAGCTCAAGGAAGAGCAGCGGGTGCGACGTAAAGCTCGGGATACGGTAACTAGTGGGCATGTGCGTGAGTGCCGGCCGACGAAACGCGCAAATTCGAGTACTGACACGGGCATGTTTGAGTGCCATGCCTTGACGTGCTTGTGGCCGAACTTGTTGACGATATAGACACCGATCTAGAGGAAGATGAGTGCGAGGTGCGAGCAAGCAAGTCTCAGAGGCGTACCGTGTGACCGAAGTCTCCGCCTTGGTAGACTATTGCAGTCCGGAGAAGGGATCAGAACGCAGAGGTGCGCAACATGCGCTCAGTAAACTTACCGTATTCGTTGTAGCCAAGAGAGACCATGAGCTTGTTGAAGGTCTGGGCAACAGATCGGATTGGTATGGGGTAAGAGAGCGATTATGACGTATATTCATACCTCCGCGTACTGGTACCCCGCGAAACCAGGTTTGTGGGGAGCTTCAGAGAATCCAAAACCAGGCAAGCTCGGTGCAACGACGTGGAAGCTCGGGTGATCGGGTGAAGATGCAGTCAGATGAGGCAGGAGCTTGCGAACTTCTAGGAAGTGGCCAGGCCCTGAGATGCGATAGAACATGAGCACAACAGGCAAGAAGGTGAGAGATGAGCGTGGACTTACAGCCGTGGACGAAGAGGAGCGGGATAGCATTCGGTGATTCGCTCTTTTGGTGGACGAAGTGGACGTTGAGGCTTCCGTGCCCTTCCACCTCGATGTCCTGAGTGTACATGGGCAACTGGTTTATCTTGGCCTCGGCCGCACGCCAGTCGAACCCATCCTTCCAGTGCGCAATAAGACGCTTGACATCGGAGAGAGGTACACCGTAGTCCCAGCCAACACCATCAAGTTCGTCAGGGAAGCGGACTAGCTCGAGCTTTTTTCGGAGAAGGTCCAAGTCGGCATCGGGAACAGAGAGCGTGAAAGGCTGAGCTGAGCTGGACATTGTACGACGGCAGGCGTTGGGGCGTTGAAACTTGAACGCAAGAGGAAGAAGGGGCGGCAAAAGTCGAAGGGGAAGTAGGTTGAAACAGTCTGGCTAGGCGCAGCTGGGACTTAAGAAGGATAGCAGCGGCGGCGATTGATTGGGACCGCGACGGGGAGCAGCAAGCGGGATCATGGCTGTTGATGGATTAGGATCGAGCAGCCCCTGTGTTGGAGGTTGGGCTGAGTTGGGAAAGAGGAGGAAAGAGGTACAACAAGTCGGAAGCATCGCCCCCTTGCCAAGTTCAGTTGGCCCGGGCCTGGTAGCTGCATGTATCAGATATCCCCCACACTCTTCTCGTCAACGCTTGAAGCTTGACCGGCAGTGCACACGACTCAAAATCAAACTAGATGGCCATGTTAGGATCGACAGTTCAGATGATGACTTTCAGACAGGTCAACGGCGAGAATGTTGTGGTACTGACTAGTAGAAACTACTGTACCATTTCGACCTAATATTCATGGGGGGGGACAAGTGACACCGAAATCATGAATATTCATCGCTTAGCAGCCCCTTGTGACCATGGGACAACCTCAAATATTCCATTCATAGGCTAAGTAGGATCCTCTGCCAAAACGCGGTTAGCGCCCGTAAAGCGCCCGTGACATTGACTTCAAGCGATCTTCAACGACCTTTGTGACGCGGGACAGACTTCCGATTATTCAGATTCAAGACCTCTTGTGACGCGTGACATGAATATTAGGTCGAAATGGTACAGTATACGCACTTACATGTAGCACCCTCTTCCATCTCTTCATACATTATTAATATCACATATACGTTATTCGTCGGGTCTCAGTTGCTTCACTAAGCTTCGCTAGTAGTAGGGTGAGTAAACTCGGAGCTAAATCATGCACGGTGAAATGCCAGGTCCGACCTCGCTTACACCGAAAACTCAATGGCATCACCCTCCGCCATCCAGGATATCCATGCATCATGATCGAATGTTTTCAATTATATCCAAGACATAAGTATACAGTTCAATGCGGAGCTGTACCAACGTTGAACGCATGCCTGTCGTATATGGCTCCGTTTCACTCAGGTGAGTGCAGTATGTAGTCTCTACAGCCAAAGCCGTGCCTCTAGCTTTTAAATATGTACACAAGAGCAGATTCAGCTCACCTTTTCGCAGACACTGTAGTGAAGCAGCTACTTAAAAGTTCGTGAGCGATTATCAAATGGAACGCCCGGACCGATTTCCGGGCGTTGAGTAAAGCGCGATGATGTGCTTGCTCATGTTGTGATTGTGGCTACGCGTCGGTCAATCTCTGAGAAGACCAACTCCAACCCGAGCTCGCTGTCGTCGACGATGGCTACCGTCTCAGCCACCTTCCGCCATGCCCTTCGCCGGCCACTCGCCTCTCGTGCCCCTCGCCCATCTCCTGCTCTCAGGCATGCACGCGCCCTCCACAGCACCCCAGTAGGTGAGCTCTCCAGACCTCCCGAGTCTACTGCAATCCGGTATTGAACATCCCGTTCAGTGCTGAAGAAGAAGGGGAAAGGGTCCGCGTCAGAGGCGGACGACCTCTTCGGTGAATCTGAAGCCGACTCCGAGGAGCTCTTTCCGTCATCTTCTGGCCACCTCTTCACCGATGCTACCTCGTCCAATGTGTCCGCGTCTTCGACCCAGCCCATACCTCCTCATCATCCGTCCGTGCCTCTTCCTCGAAGCGTTGGCTTAGAGGAACGCTTTGAAGAAATGTACAAGGTACTACATGCCCATCTGGTGGACAGAGCTCCAACGTCCATCCCTCGTTCTACCCTGTGGTTGCACATCATCAACGTAGCCGCAACCAGGGAACACCTCGAACGCGTCGTAGCATTGCTCCCTAAATGGAGGGGTGCAAACAGACCGTTCCTCACGCCTACCGCCGCCCACTTCGCGAGTAAGTCTCTTCCTCGCGTCTCTTCTTGCCACCTTCCTTCCCTACCCCCACCCGTAACTGTCGACTACACACTTCCAAAGAGTCGCACAACCTAACATTCTGCCTTTCAGAGCGCTGTGAAAGGTTACGCTGTCCCGAGCTTGCTCTCAAGGTCTTCAGCGACCACCCCAAGTACGGTCTCGACCTCACCTTCGACGCCGCGCGCGTCGTCCTGCACGGACTAGCGGTCACGCGCCCCGTGCAAGAGTGCATCACCTTCACATCCCTCTTCAGCGTCTACAATCTGCCCCCCGTCACCTCCGACCTGCTCTGTACGACGATGCTCCTGCGCGCGCTCAACAAGGACGGCTCCGAGGAGTCGCTCACCGTCGCGCGCACCTTGGTGCCCGCGCTGAAGGCGCTGCTGACCAAGGCCGACCCCCAGACGTACTCGTTCCAGAACAAGGCCCAGCGAGCGCACGACACAAAAGAGAAGAAGTGGCTCGCATGGACGCTCAACTATCTTCAGAGCCACATTCCGGAAGAATGGCTCAAGCAGTGGATGGAGGCCAGCGGGTACGCCGCCTTCGCTGCTGCGAAGGGTGTGGCTCCGTCATAGCGTCTTCTATCGCTTGGAAACCATATACGGTAGACTATACTAATGCGATGCTTTACGTTGCTTCCCCCCTCTCGTTTGCTGATTTGTCGAGAGCGTCATTTTTGTTCTGCAACGCTATTATGTTCGCCCTACTAGTGGAGAATCGACGCGTCGAATGTGCGGAAGTGGAACATGTGTCTCTATGAAAGCTCGGGGTTCGTCGGCACTTCAGTGCTCTCCGATTCCTCCGACTCCTCAATACTCCCCGGCCGGCGGAATCTTGTACCGCCTTTCCCTCTCCCTGTCATTCTTCGATGGCCACGGCTGCGCACATGCATCTCAAGCTTTGCGCTATCTACCATGACCGGCTGGTCCGGGTCGACGGTGCACACTTCGCAAACGACCCGCCGATGCGCGCTCAGCACCGCCAGTGGACTGGCACTCTCGTGAGCATCTCGATGAATCACAGCAGCAGCACACGCAACGTTGTCCACTCACTCTGTCGGGCGGTCTCGAACCGCGAGCATCTCGGCCGCGGTCGAAGAGAGGGTCAGCGGGTCCTCGAGAGCTTCTCCGCCTAAGTACGCTGCAGCAACAACCACCGACATGAGTGACTAGCAGGAAGGAGCCGATCGGAGAGCCACGGACCTTCTGTGAGACGGCTCGCCACGTCTAGGACGTTCCTCTGCCACGCGTCCCCGAGCTCTGCGCGCGAACGTCTCAGTCCCACCGTACTAGGGATAGAAGGAGCCATCACCGAGCACTGAGTACTGACCAGTCGCATCCAGCAGGTATGTAGGCACGATTGTCGGTCCATGCTCAGCCTGGGCTACGGCGTTCGCCGCGTTCACTGCCGGGAGGAGCTTGTTCCTGATCCAGGCGACTTGTCGCTTCGCGTACCGTCGCGTGCCCAGCTTCATCTGCTCGACCGCTTCTTGGAATGCGGCGTCAGACGGTGCCGGGGAGCTCAGGTAGTCGTGGAACTCCTTGTATCCTGGGGAGTCAGGCGGCGGGTCAGCTGCGCGCAACGCGGGGAGCTGGGCTTGGGGCCACGGAGGTCTGTGCCATACCGATTGACTGATAGATACCGAGAGTGTAGTCCATGTGTTCCGAGGACTCCGCGATGCCAGATGGCGTATTGCTGTCAGTGGACTCGGAGGCTATGGCTCGAAGGGTCTGTATCTCCTTCAACAGGCCTTGCTACTACGCCGTGGGGTAAGCAGCACTCGCGCCGGAGCAGCTGTGGTGCGTACCGCGATCATCTGGTCTACACGCTCGTCTAGACGAGGCTTCAAAACCTCCGGCTTGGCATACAGCCAAAAGCACAACGTGCGGTATCTTTCAAAGACCATAATTAGTGATTGCTCGTGTATGCCCGGAGCTGACGCTACACCCACCTCGGCTTCGACACGGTCTGCGATTGTTCGTGGATTATCTCGCTCGCAAGCCGCCTGTTATCCAGGATAATGCGCAAATTGGTCAGGACCTTCCGCGAGTCTCTCCAGTGCCATCGTTGCGCAACCAGCGGGTCCAACGACGTCAGCAGCTTGTGCAGATTCAGACAAATTTGAGGATCTGCGTCCGCGCTGGGTGCCGCCTCCGGGAGGTCGTGCAACAAAGCAAGTAGCTCTGGGGGAACGGAGGCCAAGGCCGTGGCATACGGTTCCGAGGGCATCCCGTTGCGTGCTGAAGTGCCCGGCTTGTCAAGCGAGGCCATACGTTCCGGGAAGATGAGGTGTTGGATCCAGTACGAAGTGCCGCCGACCACGATGGGCACTTCGTTCCTCCCGTGCGTCTCCTCGATCTGCGACCAGAGTCGATAATACGCCCAAAGCCCGACCAGTCACGCTGCAGCTGCACGTACCACATCGAGGGCGTCCTTGATCCAGTCCGGCCCAGTCAGCTGCTCCCCCGGCTGCTTGTAGTCCATGAGCAGGTGTTCCACGCCGCGCCGCTCTTCGACGGGGACCTTGTTCGTGATGACGTCCATCCCGGAGTACACCTGCATCGAGTCTGCATTGATGATCCGCGCACCTGTGAAAGAGCACTGGCGGCGAGCAGAGGAGAGAGCGAGAGCGAGCTCGATGCCGAGCTTCGACTTGCCAACACCCGTCGTCCCACAGATGACAATGAGCGGCTTGGAGGTCATCTTGCTTAGCGTTGCATAGGATCTTTTCCAGAGGGACCAGATGGACGTCTAGACAGGACTTGAGATGGGAGGATGCGCACTAGCATTGGTATGGTATGGTACACACCACCATTCAGCAACAAGGGTAAGAGATCAAGAAAGCTCAGGCGCTCACAATGCGTACGATGACGTCGAGTATATAGACTGTGCAACAACTTTCAACATACATAGGGCAGCTGCTACGACGAGAGTACAGCACAGAAAATCACGCCGTATCCATCCGATCTGGGGAGATACTCCGGCTACGAGAGCGGAACCGTCCTGCAGGAGAGCCACCCACAGACCGGCCGTTGGCGCGGTCTGGCGAAATGCTGCGACTCCGCGAGCGGTACGGGGACCGCGACCCAGACCGGCTGCGCGAAATATACCGCGAGCCCGCGGGCGACGGAGAGCGGCGCGACCGGCTCGGGCTCGCACTCCCCGAGGGCGAACCGCTCTTCGCGCGCGGACTGCGGCCCCTGCTCCTGCTCTTGCTCCTGTCGGTGCTCCGACTCCTGCTCCTGCTCCTCTCGCTCTCGTGCTCGCTCTTGCCTTCCATCGCGTCAAGTAGCCGGCTCTTGCGCGGCCCGATCTCGCCTAGCTCCTCTAACACGTCGCGCTTCGTCAGCCGCGGCAGGATGAGGTCGCACACCCGCTCCTCGGTCAACAGCTGGTCCACGAACTCGTCCATGTGGAGGAGCGTGTAGCCGCCTGCGTGTGCGTGAGCGTGGACGTCTTTGTGTGAGGAACAGTGACAGAGCGCGGACGTACCCATTCCGAGGTATCGTATTTTTCGGTAGTCCTTGAGGAGAGGTTCGAGGATTTCGTACACATCCACCGGGCGGAACGTCATGCGTATGTAGAAGACGGCCAAGGCTCGTAGATACCTTGTTGAAAGACCTGACTCAGTGATTGGGACAGCCGATCTGGGATGTGTACGCACTTGAACTCGTCTGCCTGTAGGTACTCCAACAAGATCTCCTTCTCCGGCTGGATCTGCAGCATCTTCAGGAGCAAGCATAGGAACTCCGTTGGCTTTTGGTTGCCGTACACCCCGCCAATCGCTTTCAGCTCAATAGCCTTGTCGATGATGGTCTCGGCTACACGTCGCAATGGCTCAGTGTCCCCTCTGCTCACGCGCAACCTCGCACCGTACCTGTGAGCGCGAAACAGTGTTCCTTCCAGAAGTTGGAGTCATATATGCGGGCCCGGATGACGGATTCAACTAGGTACTAGGCACTCAGTTTTGAATGTCTTCCATATGCATGGAAACACAGGTCATACCTGAGGATTTTGACCATGAATAGCGATTGCTCCCCGGACGGTGGTGTTGGCCATGGCGAACGCGTTATTTGTCGTTATTTGCGCACTTTCGCGTTCTTGACGCGGACGTCTGACTGGAATAGGCAACACCGTGTTCGAACCCTGCTGGCCTCTCGTGCGCGCTTGGCGGGTATGTTTAGCATGAGCTATAGTATTAATGAAGCGTACCCCCACAGACCTCCGCATGTTCGTATTCATGAAGCACGCAATAGACACGCGACTTGCAAGTTCATGATCATCATCGTAGCGTCAACAATACAAGAAGTCGTAGGCGCGATCCTCAAAGGACATCCGCGTTACCCGTCCTTAGTACTAGGTACGACTACTGACTAGTACTGACTACTGAGCACAGAACTTGCATGAAACCCACACTATATGACAGTATGGTTCACGGACTAGAGCCGCGTAGACTGGATGTTGATGGAGGAGGCAAGGCGTTGCTGGATCGGCAAGGCAAGACGTTCTGGCGCATCGTAGTCAATGGAGAAGATGCTGACAGCGGTCTCGCAACCTGCGCTAATCGGGGTCTCGCCTATAGACAAAGTCAGCACCAGTGCGACACCTGGTGAGTATTATGGGCGTGTCACGAACCAGGGTCTTCACGGATACCATTGATGTTGGTGTTTACGCCAGTGGCCTCACTACGAGCGGACATGAGACGATGTTATGTCCAATGATACAATATAGACCGACTTACAGGTCTTTGGAGAAAGGCAAACCGGTGGTCTCATTGATGAAGATCTGGTTCACGACTGCACCACCGGTCAAACGAGTGAACCTGAGGGGAGGCTATGCATAGATTCGCGTCTCAGCGATGCAATGAGATTTTGGATCAGAAAATCGCTACGAACCGCGGTGCAGTTGCTCCCTGGGCCGAAGGTAGGGATGTTGACTCTGCAGCTGCAATATCAGTAACTAAAATGAGTGAAGAGACAGGTGATACTTACGACATGCCAACACCGAGGGGAAGCAGGCGCGACGTCGTCGTGTTGACTCCGTTTGCCACAGCACGGACGACATTCACAACGACCTGGGCACGTCTCAGATCTTTGGGAAAGCATAACACGAAGTGCTGAACTTACGTTAGCTGCCAAGACAGCAGGATCGTTCCCGTCGCCGGTCAGGGTCGTGAAGGAGCGGTGCGTCGAGTTGCCTGCAGAGAACGCGATGGCGGGGAGCTACCAAGTGATATAATGGACTCGATCAGCGAGATTTCCGGCTAACCAACAAGACTCTTGTACCCCGCGCTCAACAGAGACATAGGTTGCACCGACAGTACCACTTAGAGTGAACACGAACGGCCCGTTGTTTTGTCCCTCATTTGGTCCAGATACCACGAGATCGATGGGAGCGCTGCCGAACTTTTTGGGCGCGATGATGTCAATACCAAAGACAGCCTGGTAATCCGCACGCCTTATCAGCCAGTTCTAGGGATATATCTCCGCGATTCTCACCGCAGCAGAGGGTGTGCCGTTGAAATAGACTGCACGCAAGGAAGTTAGGTCAGTTGACCTAAATTGCTCGTCGGAGCTGAGGTCTACTCACAGAGGTCACCGTTGTCTGCATCTTGGCCGAAGTATGGAGCCCCGACGGGAATGGAGCCAAATTCCCCACCAGGCGCGGTGATGTTGGTCGTGGGCAGGACAAAAGTACCACCTTTGCCTGACTGCTGGACGGCGGGGCTGGCGATGGATGAGTATGTGTAAGCTTGCAGACGATAGTTGGCTTGCTCACCCAACCATGAGCACGTCGTGGCCATCTGCTTTCAGCGCAGTGTACGTGGCACTGGGCGAACATCAGCACAGGGAGTACATCACTAGAGGACGAGAGGCGTACCGAATGTTGGCGGAAGCCCAACTATCATCGTTTGTGAGCAGGATGTTGAGGCCCGCGGCGCAAGACGCGAGGGCGAGAAGATGCGCGGTGCTCGTGAACATCTGGTCGGTGATTAGGAGGGTCTCGAAGTGGGGGGTTGAGCCGCAGCGTCTCGAGCATCCACTCTGCGCTGATTTTGTACCCAGCAAGGCGTCGACACGATCACGACAACATTACAGTCATCCCAGGAGCGCCGGTCTGGACGCGAGCACGGTTGGCGAATGGGCAAGGCCAATGGAACGCACGTTGGTGGCCTCGTTGACAGGCATTTGTACGGCCGAGAGACGGCGCGGGTGAATACGCAAAGCCATGATGCATGGCCATAAGAGTGGATCCTTGCTAGACGGTTCTCTGGATGACAGTCCTGGGGAAGTCGACGAACAAAGTCAGCACAGGTCGAACCGTGTATGGAGGTGCCAACAGGCACAAGAAGCATTGAACTGACCATGACTGTCTTCTCTAGATCTAGCAAGTAGGCCTTACGGCATTTACATAGTGGTGAGAGGATCAGAGATGTTGGATTATTTTTATCTGCAGCCTCGGTGGTGTAAGCTGCTCATGATGATTTTGCGAACGTGCTGCCGCGCGATAAATCAAGCTGGGGGACTCAGTAAGTGCTCAGATGCCTATGGGAGCAGACATGGTTACTTACGTGCCTGTGGTCTGCAAGCTGGTTGCAAGTAGGCTAGGTCACCGTGCAACATGCGTAGCCGCCGGGTGTAGGTGTGTCGAATCAAACGCCGGTCGATGACGTTATGTACATAGGACGTTGGCGCGCAGTCAACTATTAATATATTAATCCCAGCTTCCGAGTCCACCGTGGCCTGAAGTTCTCATCTCGATCTCCTCGCGGTAAATCACTACAACGCTTCACTGCTGCTCACCAGCTCTGCTACACGTTTCTACGACGTCAATCACCACTGCATAGTGTGGAAGATGCCTCTAGCATCGTAATAAGGCCTGGCCAGAACTGCAGGAGCTACCACACTCAGAGTTCTAGGCTCATTGTCAAGGTAGATGGTTTTCAATCAAGTAAGCCATGCGATTGGGTACTCCACTAGCATACATAAGATATGGTTACCCCAGTGGTGTCATCCACCGCTATCCTTGCAGCCATCCAGAGTCGCCGCCCCTTTGGCCTGCAAGCCTCACGCTAAGGTATATCATATTGGGAGGGGCGACCACTTCGCTGCTGAGACCATTCGTCACGGTCAACATATATCAGCATATATCAGGAAACGAGAGCACACTCGCTGCGCCCACCTGATACGGAACTGCGGTGCGTGTATTCAACCGTGCTTCAAACTAGCTCCTTCGTAGCTGACGCAGGCTTAGGACCTTAGGTTGTGCTTGGATTCCATATTGTTACCTCACATCGAGGCAACGGCTTTCCGCCATGGAGTACGTTTAATACACTCCCAATGGGATGTGTTCACTTGGTCGGAAATGGACCATGGCTTTTACCGCCGTGTACATTTCAGCTATGAACGACTACCTCACGCATGTCCGTCAAACGAGGACAAGACAGTGGGGGTGGAAGGACGTGTCTGTCTAGTGTCGAACTAGGCCATCTCATATATCCGGTGGACGGACACCGATGGACGAGGATGTGCAGACCTGACCTGCGTATCGACGGGCCCTTGAAACTGTCCTGGTGGTAAGTGTCCTCTAGTCCTCATTGACCAGGGAACAATGCTTAATCTTTGATCAGATATGATGAATGCGTCCGCGCACTAGTGTGTTGCATTGTCTTGTTTTGTGGTCGGAAACGGCATGGCAATCGCGATAGTAAGCGTGTACTCCCGGCTCCAACAGGGCACAGGGGGTTTGCTCTGCAGAACAGAGTCCGTTTGATAACGAATCAGTCGGAGGGATGGCAGGTGCAGAACGGACGTTCGAAGATGTATTTACGTGTATGTAGTCACGGAAAGAATGACTGTGAGCCTCTCGGAGAGCGGGAACGCTGTCGTTTGCGACCATCATCGCCACTGCTAGAGTCTGTTGTACACCTACCACTGGACCTTACATCCCACTCAGGGCGCGGCGCGGCAACTCCTCCACGCACCAATCGCGACTTTTACTGTCTTTCTTGTGCACAACCCGCCAAGCGATGGCCTCGGTCGAGAGCGTGCCCGCGTTCTTGCAGCCAGGGGTGTCTGTGTCACAACCACCCCACCTCGAGGGCGATCCATCCTTGGCTACGGAAATCCTCCCTGGCCCGCCTCCTCTTGCGTCCCTTCACCAGGCCGCGATACTGAAGAAAGACCCAAAAAAACCCTCTGTGGCATACTCGTATCTCCCTGCGTCCGACCCGGGGACCACTTATACCACCCATTTCGCGCTGGGCTTGGTTTCCGCAGCTCCCTCCGCTATGGACGGGTCTCGGAGGAAACGAGCTCGTCTGGACAAAGGGTGCGTCTGTGTGCTTTGTCTCGCGCCGACAAGAGCTGATTTGAAGTTTCATGGAACGGATCACATTGGCATCCGCGTTATATCGCGAAACCGGTCGCTCTCATGCGCTTGCTGTCGCCCACGCCAACAGCGTCGAGAGCAGCAGATCCCAACGTGCTTCCGCACGCAGCCTCGCCGTGGTGGCTCCCCCCGCCGACCCTATCGTCTTGCCGGAAGCGACCGCTTCGTCATCACACGTCTTGTCGGACTTTGATCCTGCTCTTTTACCACTCGATTCCGACGACGCTATGGTCTCGCGGGCCACGTCTTTCCACCCCGAAGATTCACCTCCAGAAGCCGCGGAGAGCTCGAAACGACATCGTCCGCGACCGACCAAAGATAAGGGGAAGGGGAGGGAGAGGGATACAATGGTGAAGGTGAAGGAGGAGCCAGGCGTGGTTTCGTTGAGTGGCGACATCGCTCCCTCATTGGTGAGTTCCTCATTTCTATGCACATCTCCCGAGTTCGTGACCCCGTGTGCAGGCCAACGAAGACCATTGCTCGGCCTGTCGGTCACTAGGCGCGCTGGTGTATTGCGACGGGTGTCCTAGAGCCTTTCATTGGTTATGTCTTGATCCTCCGATGGAGGCCACGGACTTGCCGGAAGGAGAATCTAGATGGTTCTGTCCGGCATGTCTATTGGAGCAGGTAAAGTGCCGAACCAAAGTTCTATCGTATCATCGTTAATCAGTACCGCGTCTAGCGACCTTCCCCTAAACCCCCAGCATCCCTCAAGTTCATGGCGCCCCTTGTCCACGAGCTCGGATCAAAGATGCCCGCTGAATTTCAGCTTCCCTCAGACATTCGTTCGTTCTTCAAGGACGGTCAGTTCCGCAGCTTCATCTGGAGCTTTCCCACTCGATCTCACTAGCCACGTATACAGTGGGTACTGGTCCCAGAGGCACATATCAAGACGCCTCCGAGATCAAACCACCCCGTTTCAAGTAAGATATCTGTCCGCTTGGCAACCTGACCTTCTTCTAATAATCTCTCCAGCCGCCTCGGCCAGTTGGAAGACCGTGATCCCTATAAACTGAAGGGACGGAGTGGCGAACCCATCCTCTGCTTCCGTTGCGGGACATCGGCTCTGCCTCCGGGTTTATCTGCAGATTCCCCCACCATCAAACGAGCTAGGAGGGCAACGTCGAGCAACGCCAATAACTATGAGACCGGGAGAGCCATCATTTCATGCGACTATTGCCATCTGCATTGGCATCTGGACTGCGTTGACCCCCCGATGATTCTCATGCCACCCTGGTCGAAGAAGTGGATGTGCCCGAATCACGCTGAACACGTCTTGGTGAGAAACCGGTCTGGATGCGCGATTCATCCGTTCCATCGTCCTCTAACCTATCTTACAGCAGTCGAAACACCGCATACCTCGAGCAAACGCGACACCGATCGAGATCACCAAGCCACGGCAGTATAACAACGGCAACATCGAGATCGTTCAAGCCGATAACCCGCCCCCGCCTCAGCTCGTGCCCGACCGGCTCAACGTGGACGAAGTGCTCATCAACGGCCGGCGGTATCGAGTGCCAGAGCGGATCATCACTCTGGACTTTTGGGATAAGATCTCGAGGAATCGCAGAGGCGAATCTGCATCCGATGGGTGAGCGGAATCTTTCGTGAAGTGCGGAG
Organism: Daedaleopsis sinensis; assembly: GCA_033807695.1. NCBI lineage: Eukaryota > Fungi > Basidiomycota > Agaricomycetes > Polyporales > Polyporaceae > Daedaleopsis > Daedaleopsis sinensis. Next base: position 1,969,924 of record CM066301.1, read on the forward strand.
TGGTTTTACTCACAAGTTTGGGAGTAGAGAGATCGACAGCGCAAGCGTCATGTCGTCACCGCTCACATCATTGAGCTCGCTCGACGACGGAGAGAGTGTGCCCCCATTCTCCATGGAACCGTTAGGGTACAGTCACGATGACATGCAATTCGCTCAGGTGAGGTCACTCATACGTCTACGCGATCGCCATGCTCATTACAGAAGGGCGGACAGATGCTTTGCGAGATGCAGCTGAAGTCCTCTTCCAGTTCGTCCGCCGGGGGGCTAGAGCGGACTAAGAGCCGTACCAACGGCGTACACAAGGTGAAGCCTATCATCAAGATCGAGCCTCAAGAAGGAATGCCCAAGGTGTGTGCCCTCAAGCCTGGTCTTCTGCTGGATGACATATCGCAATACGTGTGCAGAGTCATCGACATAGTACCATGAATGGCATCGCTGCTCCGAGCAGTATATCGGCAGAGACCTCACGTCCGCGCCGTACTGCTGCGCCTCGAGCGACCCCTGGCAGCTCGCGATCGTCAAGGAGAACCGGTCGGCCTGGGAACGAGGACCGAATGGATGTCGACTTCGAGCTTCCCGAGCTCATCATCTCCTCCGGGAAACGGCCTGATGCTCGTCGCAAGGCGGCCAGACCACCCGAGCCAGTCGTATCTCCTCCGGCGCCAGTCCCGAGCCTGAATGGAGTTCAGCACGCCCCAGCAGAGAACGACGTTGTTGAGATCCCAGCACCTCAGCCTGCTTCAACGTCTTCAAGAGCGAAGAGGAGCCGTCCGCCCGCTCGGCAGAAGACAAGCTCCTCCAAAGTGACCATCAAGCCCGACCCCGACCAGCACGTCGTCGACCTGTCGAAGCTCGAGCCCCCGCCCCCACCGCAGAAGTCCGGGTCGAGCAAGAGAAAGACCAACGGCGACTCCGCCCATCGCCACCACAAGCCCGTCACGCCCCCTACCACTACCACCAACGGCCAGGCCCCGGCGGAGAAGACCCAAGCGACACCCACCCTGAAGATCCGTCTCCCGCGGCTCGGCGCCTTCAACACGCCCTCGACGACGCTGGCCAGCCAGTCGGCTGCAGTGGACGCGTCGAACTTGAGCGTGAAGGCTTCCCCGGCGAAAGCCCCCGCGCCGTCCGCCGCCGCGTCGCGCCCCAGACGTTCCTTGCGCCGGCAGACGTCGATTCCCACCGCCCTGAACTCTGCGTCCGTAAGCGAGGCAGGTTCATCGTGAGGGGGATCGTCGGCGGTCGCTGAGCGGCTGAGCCTGCTTGGCAATGGCTGAGGGGCTCCGCCGCGGCCGCCCTCGCTCCGTTCCGCCCTGCGACTTCCACAGACCGGCTACGACAGGTCCCTTATCGTTATACATTCATGTCGTGTCCCGCATCGCTTTCGTAGTACTGTAAGGCAATGTATTCCACTCCCTCGTAGCATCCGAGCGCGCCGTGACTGGACTATCAGTGCGGCGTTCTTCTGCTCCTGTAATTAGGCCTGGACATCAGTCCTCGCAACATACTACGATGTCCTGTCCCGCTATGTAGATCACGACTTTAAGCCCGAATGATCACATAGTGGTATGATGGTTCGAGGGTCAGTTCCTGGGGCGCTTACAAGATATCGCCTTCGAACCCTTCTCCTTCGTTCATCCATAGAGGCAGGGGGTCCGAGCTGAGCGTTATGTCTGTGCAAGTAACGGTGCATCTTTTAAATCTCTTAGAAGAGACGTAAGGTAAGGGAATTCATAGACAGCTCGTTTATCACACATGACTATCGTTACAACACTCGTAGTATACAAGTTCGTGTGGTTTTACCACGTCGTAGGGCTACGTGAGTTAAGTCAGCGTTACAGTGACTAATATACAACCGTCAGAACAGAACTCACCCGAAGGCTTGGCCGGGTGCGAGAACCTTGAGGGGAGCCGCAGCGCCGTCCGCGTTGTTGAACGAGACAGTGTTACCCCACCATGTCTGGATCGTGTCCGCGCCGATGGTGTTGTTGCGCGGGTATTGCAAGCAGAAGAAGATAAGGATAGCGGAAATGGCAACACCGGAGTCCAACGCGGCGGACAGCACATCTGCAGAACGCAAGGCCGCGTGAGCAAGCTTTGCCTTTACACAATGATACGCGAATGGACGCACAGTTGTACTTGGTCCACCAGGAGAAGTGACGGCGACGGATGACGTAGTTGAACACGAAGCCGACGATCGTCCAGGGCACGTAGTTAAACGCAGTCGCGGGCGGGATGAGGCCCGTGCCGCTGAAAATGACGGGGAAGTTCACGTATTTCAAGAACGAGTTCGGCCACTTGAGCATGATGAGGTAGCTGAAGAGCGGGAGGGCTGCGCCGATGAGGAAGAAGAACACGAGCCCGCTACATAACCGCAGTCAGCCTACCGATATTGAAAAGCTCGAACGCGGGAGACGCACTAGTAGATCTGACCCGGAGAGAACTGGCGAGCGGGCCCAATGACACCCCAGATGATGGACGCGGTCCCAAAGACTTGCGTCGAGGGGCACTAGTCCAGAATCAGAACCTGTCGTGCGGTGAACTCTGTACAACTAGCACTTACGATGAAGCCGTTCGGTTGATCGGAGTCGCACATCCCAGGGATGTTCGTGAACATCCAGGCCTGGACACCCAGCTGCACAGTGCCAGCAACAACCGTCGCGACGACCTGGGACCAGAACATGGGTCGAGGAGGGATCTTCATGTAATGACCGAGCTTGAAGTCGGAGGTGAACGTCAATGCCTGAGCCATGGTAATGTAGCCCCATGTCTTGAACATCATCATCGCCACGGGACGTCCAGGGAGAGCGTAGCCAATGACGAGTTCCGTGATCACACTATGCGCGAGGTCAGTCTACACTCATATTATGCGAGCGCGCAAAACGTACTTCAAACCGATCTGCTGGTTAGTAATGGCTTGGATCATGCCGATGGGGATCGTGTACACAAATGCTGCCGAACGAGGTCAGCGTCGATGCAAGCAAACCGAGAAGACCGTTTCACCCACAGATGATGAGAGCGAGGACGAATGCCCAGACGGGGAATTGCGTGTGCCACACCTCAATTGAGATGACACCAAACACGAACATGGTGACTGCGCATCAAACTATTCAGCACGACATCCAGCACCGCTATGAAGATCATTGACTCACGGAAGATCGTGGCATACCACCACTCGGGCACCTGTGGGTACTTCGACATCAATCGGGCGTGGATATCGGGCTGCTCGCTCATCGAACGCCTCGACTGCACCCAGATCTGCTTGCGGAAGTAGAGGAACGTGTGCATGAGCGTCGCGGTGATCGACGCGAACGACAACCCGTAGGACAGAGCGAAGGTCGTAGAGAGGAAGAGCGGGCTGTACTGCTCGTACTTCATCACGTTCAAGGTCGCGTCGTCGTTGATGATCTTGGACACATCGTATTCGTTCCCGAAACGGTCGAATGACGTGCGCGAGGAGATCCTGGTATATGAGGATGCATGAGGACGACGTCAAGTGTTGTAATGTCACCGTGACGTACGGCATGAACTGCGCATACCACACATTGGTGTAGTACAGAATCGGGGTGATGATCCCTACTGGGATTTAGCCTTTATAGATCGAGATCCGAGAATGATACTCACAGAAGAAGAAGATAAATCCTGCCGCAACGTTAGCCTCAGCCCACCAGGGCGTTGCCAGGGGGGATCCGATGTAGGCAATTTGCGCCCAGTCGAAGGTGATCAATGACATTCCCTGATTACCGTGGTTAGTTGTAATGAATTTCAAATTATAGAGAAACCACCATACTAGGCCACTACTATAGCCGAACAGCTGGTTGACGACAACGTTGTTTGGCGCAATCCAGCAGACCCAGTTGAAGAACGAGAGGGCTTGGAAAATGTATCCCGGGAAGAAGTACCAGCATGTAGAGGCGAGGAACCCATAGAAGAAGAACCTTTCACGGCTGATACCTCCACGGCTACCGATACCGGCGTAGACCTGCGAGTGCAGGGTGTTAAAGAGTGCACAGGTAACTAGGTTCGCCGGCCATACTGGGAAAACAACGTGAGCTCCATGCGTCATGAATGTTCATATGACTTGCGACTTACTCATGGATGGAGGTTGGACGAGGAAGCGACGTGCTATTCCACCAATCGAGAATCCAATCTATGATCAGCTAGTCAGTTGCATGCTTCGCCTGGCAAAGTGAATGGCATCTATCAAGCAAGACACATACAAGTTGCGTACTCATGACAACCATCCATTGGTCTGTCAGATGATGGTTAGCTACTGTCATTCATCGCGGAAGAGAGAGCGGTAGGACTGACATCCAAAGGTGTAGGTCTGGTTGTAGTACACCCGCTGTACTGCCACAATATCCGTCTGGTGGCGGCGTTAAACACTTCATTACCGACGATCAATTTTGTTCTCACCGCATACGCCGAACCCGCCCCGACACTGGCCATGATGGTAATCAGGACGTGCTCCTTCACAGTGAAGGGACCCGGGTTGAGTTTAATGCCGAAGATCTTGACGTTAGGCAGGAACCTGGCCCATGCGCGACCGATGGGGAACGAGATAAGTTGGGCGACAATCTTCTTGACATTAGAATTGCACTACTCGGCGAAAGTTGGGAAGACATGGCGACGTACCCCACCAACGGTGACACTAGGGAAGCGGAAGAAGAAGAATTGGTTCATGCCGGGAATGATCATAGCCCAAATGATTCCAATCACCCATACACGGAGGGAGGATACGGGCATTGACGGATCATCGGTGTTGGCGACCGCAGAGCGGACCTCCGGGTACGGGGAGTCATCCTCTGTCCGAAGTACGCGGTGGGAGGTGAGATATGAATCAGGACACTTGTGACAACTTAGAACATACCGAGTAGGACGGCGTCCTTGTCAATGTTCGGGTCGTCAAAGTCGTTGACAACGTCCTGAAGCTTCACGGCCGCTAATAACTGACATTCAAAGACGGAATGAGGTGTGAGTCGCATGCGACGTACGAGCTTTCTCAACGTCAGTCTTCTCCTGGATCGAGCCTTCGCTGCTGTTGCGCTCGGAGGCTTCGACGTTGTGCGCCATAACGGGACAGAGGAGGGAGGGGCCTGTGGAAGTGGGGCGTGTGGCCGGGGGTTCTTGTACTGCGTGCGAGTGTACCCCCGGCGCGATAAGGAACACCACTCTCTTTCGTCCTGTTTTCTGCGCGTCCCAGGGCAGGTCTTATCTTCGCAAACACTCCGCCGAGAGCGGTGGCACGGATTCCAGTACACGCTTGTCAACCACCGGCGAGCGATGGAATGTCAGTCTGCCTGTCTGTGCCCCGGCTTGACCGAGCCCGACATCTCTGCAGCAAAACAGCGCACACGAGATCTTTTAGGGACTACCGCTCGGCGATCGACCCTGCAACCCATGTGAGCACGGAGCAGCGCAAGGCACGCAGACGGGACTTTATACCTAGCTTCCTGTTCTCCCACCAGCATGCGACATGCAGCGAGCTTCACATGCCAAAGCCGACACCGAGGGAAGGGGTGCCCTGTCCAGGAAGACAGCCTATAATTGAAAACGGGAGATTTATGTGAGGTACCGTCAGCAAGCGTAGCGCACCTCTCTTCCTATCTTGTAGCCTACACACTACCCCCACCATGGAATCCTATGCCGATTTGGGTTAATGATAAGGCCTGAATGAGCCTCCCAATCGATGCCCACACGAGGCAAGGCCGAATGGATTGAAAGCTTCCTGCGGGAGCGGCGGTCCCAGGTAAGGAAGCCGACGGCCCATGGTGTAAGTGCGACTTTACTCCGCAGCTAAGATCTAAAGAAAGAACAGGAACCATGTGCAGGCCGTGATCAGAGAGCGGTAGTCGATGCGCTGTCCAGAAGCCGACGGCCTCACCGGAAGAAGACATGTAGATATAGTGACTATCCCCGATGACCTGTAGACTGGGCGACCAGTTGCGTTACCGGGAACGCTCACCTCTGCGATGATCGGAATCTGTTGATTGTAGCGCAGCGTTTGAGAAACTTGTGCTGTGAGAGGTCGATACAAACTTCACACAACACGAATTAGCCCATGGTACAATCATAGTGCCGGGGAGCCAGATGGAGCAAACGACATTGACAGCGGTCGGCACGCGATGGGCCTGGGAGAGAAGCCTGTCCAAGCTGCCTCATAAGCAGCGGAAGGAACAGTTCTCGGGGCTTGGACATTCTGGACCCTGAGAAAGGACGTTTGTGGGTGAGTACATATCCATAGTGCAGCATGTGCTCGGAACGCATTCGCACCTCATGCTGGTGAGAAGCTCACTGCGCGGCCGCTCGAAGCTCCTGAGACTGTGAGCGCTCAGCCAGTACTCGATTCGGGGCAGGACGGCTGGCACGCGCAGTGGCATCTGGGTAGGCTGGGGGGGAAGGGGGGCAGCGAGCGCGATCTAACGAAACGTAACGTGAGCGGTGTGTGCTAGACGTGGCCAGATATGGCGCGACCAGAGACAGCTGAGCAGACCAAAGTGTTTCACGACATCGTTGCAGGGACTCGACTCACCTCTAGCGTTTGAAAGATCCAACCAAGCTCACATGCGTACATTGGAAGGCGGGGAGCCTGCCAGAGCTTCAAGCTTCAAGGACGTGGGAGATGGCACCTACATGCCCTGGTGCTCGTCTTCCCATATGCTTGCGGCCCGTCTCACGCCACAGAGCACTCGATACACTATCATAGACTGGCGAGAAAGAGGCCGAGCAGATGAATCCAACGAGCGATGTGGACTGGAAAGAGTTGTGGACTCACTCGTCTGTAAACCTAAACAAGTAATAGAAGCGCGCATGGCCGGCACGGGGCTCCCGGGGTGTAGTAACCGAGGCGCAATTGCGACCACTGCCCATCGCTCACGACCCTCGTCCACGACCTCCGCCTAGATCTATCTGTGCATTATACCTGGCTGCCATATACCCTCGCATCTAGATCAGCAGCCTCAGCCATGTCTGTTGACTCTCAGAAGAAAGAGCTCAACGCCTTCTATTCCTTCTTCGCCACTTTCGACCTATCTCGTGTTGTGACAACTATTGGGGACTTATCTGACGGAGCGGCACTCTATGAAATTCTCTCCATTGTGTGAGTCTCTACGACTGCCTTCCATATCAGCACCGCTCAATTCTGGGTGGATAACATAGCGATGCCGACTACTTCCGCCAGCCTGCGCGACCTCCAGCGCAACCCTCGGACAACTGGGTCTTGCGCTTCAGCTCCCTGAAGAAACTGTACAGACTCATGACCCAGTACTTCTCCGAGGTTCTGCATCAGCCTACGAGTGCGTTGGAGGTGCCCGACCTCCAAGCAATTGCCAAGGACTACAATGTCAATGCTACCCTCGTCATGTGTCGTTTGGCCATCGCCATTGCCGTGCAGTGCGAGAATAACAAGGAGATCATTGAGCGGATACAGAAGCTGACGGAGTCGGAGCAGCATGCGCTCATGCGGGTCATTGAGCAGGTACGCTTCATCTCGTGAGCAATGATGCCGTCAGCTCAGCATCGCCGCGGTAGATTATGACCAAGGTCAGAACCTCCGCTGATGCAGGAGTGGAGGCCAGTATGACCGAGTGCGTGGCTCTGCTCCTAGCAAGATGTTGCGTGCATTGAGTTCACGGCGTCAACAGAGATGATCACTACTACCAAATTCAAACAGAACGGAGTCGCATTCTTTCGGAAAAGGAAACGTTGGAGAAGGTCTATCAAACACTTTTGGAGGAGCACAGGACGTTACAGACCAATTTCGACGATGTCACCTCGGAAAAGGATGAAGCACTAGCACAGCTACGGCAAGCACAACGTGAAGCTGACAGCAAGCGCGTGGATACTCGGGGAGATGCTGTTCTGAGAGGGGAGATTGACCGGCTTCGGGCTGATCTGTGAGTCAACACGTAGTATATGCCATGAAGCTCTAACCCAATCACGATTTCAGGCAAAAGAGCGAAGATAACCTCGCTATGGCCGAGTCCGAGCTTGACAAGCAGACAGTCCTGGTTACCGATCTGACTCGGAAGGTTGATGAACTACAAGCGAGAGCGGACGAGGCCGTCCGTCTCAAGGACCAACTCGACGAGTCAGTGTTAGGAACAGTCGCCGCAGTCCAATGTTCACCCTCCGCGTTAGGTACCGGCATGCGGCGGACAAACTGCAGAAGACCGAGAACGTCATGGAGAAGTACAAGAAGAAGCTGCAGGAGGCTGCGGACATGAGGCAACAAGTCAAGGTACGTGGAACGCAGGTCGCGCGGCTAGTGCGTAGTATACATGGTGTTCGTAGGGCTTGGAGAAGCAGAATGCGGACCTCGTTGACAAGAACGCCGCGCTCGAGGAGGAGTACCGCAAGGTCGCCGCGTTCAAGCCGCTCATGGAGTCGTACAAGTCCCAAATCGCAGAACTCGAAACCAAGTCGTCTGCACGGAGCAAGGAGATCGATGCATTGAAGTTTGAGCTTGATCAAACCAGGACAAAGCTCAAGGTCACCTCGGAGGAGCGCGCGAAGGACTCCGAGACCCTCGAACTATACCAGGAACGCGTGCGCGAACTTGAGCTCACGTCGACTCGTTCAGTCGCCGCATCACGGACACGGCCTAAACCCGACGACGAGGATACCCGGAACATGTCTGAGTTCACAGAGGCACAGCTGCTCGGCACCGAGGACGGCGCTGGAGATGACGACGAAGACGTTGCGGGTCTGGGCGAAGAGCTGGACACGGCAATGACCGGCACGACGATGACCGATCTCAAGTTGCAGGTGCGGAAACTGCAGCGCGAGCTCGACGCGGTACGGAAGAACGAGGCCGATGCTAGCCGCGTGCTCGTTCTGGAGAATCTGTTGGAGGACGCCAACCGCATGAAGGCTCGCTATGAGGCGGACTACCTAGCCGCGCACCGTGAAAAGCTCATCATGCAGAACGACTTGGAGGAGATTAGGAGTGGCAAGTCCATGGGTGATGGGTACGTGCAAAGTCTAGTATTCTCTGCACGCCTCCCCGCTCACCCGTTCGAAGAGCGGAAGCTGCCATCGCTCTGCGACAGCGCTTAAACGAGACTGTCGACGAGCTAGACAAGCTAAGAATAGAGCATGCCGAGCTCGAAGTCAAGTTTGACGCAATGTCGAAGGAGCTCACTGTCGCGAAGTCCGACTGTGAGTTACTCTATGTTATTGTCGTACGCCTAGCTGACGGGTCGACAGTGACGCTCGTCAACCGCGATCAGCTCGATATTCTCAAGACTCTCCGCGAGTCTGTCAACGAGGACAAGGCCGAACTCGAGGCCGAGGTCGACCGTCTCCGGATCCAAATCAAGGAGCTCTCCGACAAGAACAAGATGCAGCTCGAGCAGATCAACGGCCTGCTCCTCGAGAAAGTCAACCTCCAGAGCGAAGGTATCGACCAGCGGGACAGGATGCTCCAACGCGAGCGTGCGATTGGGTGAGCGTTCGGTGATATGCGCTTCCCCGTTGCTATGCGCTGACCCAATGCTAGTGATCTCCGTGCGTCCCTGTCCGGCAAGGACGTGCCAGAAGATATCAAGCAGCGGATGCTTGGCTTGCACGAGGAGAATGTCAGTCTCAAGGAGCAGTACAAAACCGCCCAGGAGAAGCTCGTCAAGGCAAAGGCGGTTCGTATCGCATGCTGTCATCGGTGTGGCATTAGTAGCTCATATCTGTCCGACTCAAGTTCATCAAGTCACAAGACAAACTCTTCAAGGAGGAGCATGCAAAGAGTGTCGGCGGTATCCCATCCGTGAGCTCCACCGTACTTGAATACGTAACAATTGTTCATTAGACCGACAGGGCGCATTCGAGGAAGCGGAGAACAGCTACCGTTCACAGATCAAGATCCTGGAGGAGGACAACGCCCGCCAAAAGGTAAAGCACCTGTGCTGCCCCCACCCTCGCCCCCGTCACTCTGACTGACATCGCGCGCGCAGAGGCTATTGGGAGAGGCGACGAACCGCTACCGGAGAGAGCAGGCACTCATGCTCAGTGTCATACATGGCGCGGGAATGCATACGGCACGAGATCAGCTTGGATATGCCAAGCAACAGAGCCGTCCAGAACCGACAAGTTGGCTGAAGCAGCAGCGACAGAATGTGAGTACTGCAAGCCTGTAGGCCGGTATGCGCGCCACCTGACGACGTTGCCTCCACAGCTGGGACCTATGCTTCGGCGATGATTGCGTCGGTGGCGGGCTGGGCTTGCATTCGCATCGATTTCTACCGTACCTTATTGGAAACCTCCCTTACTACGCTTGGGATATTCACATTCTTTCTTATCTGTCCTTCTAGCAAACTCTCTGTACATTGCACAACAATTATCTCGTAGCGCCAGTCCTCGTAGGTGGTGCTACCACCAATGTATCAAGCATAAAGGTACGTTTGGTACCCGAGTCCAAGTCTTTCCCGATACGGCGGGCAATATTCATGCTACAAAGACATCCGAATCAGCAGAGATGACCAACGGATCCGAAGCATCGAAACTGACCAGCACCGTGAACCCGTCAAGGCACATCGACACCAACGTGGGCTGGTGGTCCTTCGGGAAGGGTACCCTCATCGCCCAATGCGCAACGTGCGGGACCGTTGCGCGCAGCTTCCTGAACTGCATGCCGTCCATCTCCCTCTCCGATACTCGTTTCGCGCCGCTACCGCCGGAGCCAGCCTTCTCACTTGCACGTACCGCCCAAGGGTTGAGGTCGAGCATGAAGACCGTGTCCTTCTTCCGCTTGTCTCGAGAGAGGACGGCGACGCGGGTCCCATATGGAACGAAAGTCGTCACCTGCAGGCCTGTCACGTCCAGCAGCAGACTGCCTTGCCGGCCCCATTCGTGCCAAAACACCCGCCGCGGCCCAGCGCCGGCAGCGGCGCCTGCGAGTGCCAGTGTGATTTGCTCCTGTATGGTCGCGCCAGGAACGAGCAGGAGCGCCGCCGACAGTGCAGGATCGTAGATGGCGAACCGGATGGGGAGCACGGCCAGCGCATGATCCGGGTGGAACGCGGCGTCCGCAGGAGACGACGAGTGGCTCCTGGAGCGGTCGTCCGGGTGGACGGAGCAGCGGAACGCGCCCAATGGAAGCTCGAGAATAACCACCGGCTCCGTCTGCGGCGGACCAGAGCTCGGGGAAGCGTCGCGGTACTGGTAGACGCGGAGGTCCTCCTGGCGGCCGATGGTCACGAGCAGATGGCATTCATCTAGGAGTGTGTACGACACCTGCGGCGGGAACACTTGACGCTGTCAAACAACAGGAACAGCGATGAGGACGCGCGCAGTTCGCAGTGGTGCACGTCCACTCACCCACACAACGCGCCCGCTCTGCCAATTCCAAATCTCCACAGCACGGGATGTCGAGCCCGGGGAAAACCTCTGCCACACGACGTATTGCCGATATATCTGCACTGGGAAGACCCGTCCGCGCTCGGACGTTGTGTCGAGCGCCGCGTGCGCCGCAGCGGGGTGCGCCTCGCCCGAGTCCAGAGATAGCATGTGCATCTTGACCTCCCTGTCGGATGCAGATGACACCATGGGCATGGCGGGTGAGTATCAGCACTCGAAGGTCCTTGGCTGTCACACGACGGGATGGTGTGTACCCACCAGGAACGCGTATCGACGACCTCCGATACGACGAGCAACGCCTGCGCCACGTCCACCGCCTCGATCCGGGCGTGCTCTCCCAGAGGCCTTATCGCCAGGTGGCGGACCGCGGGGCATCCGCTCGCGGAAGGTGGAGGGCGTATCTCGACTTCACAACCCCCGTTCCTGTGCACGGCATAGAACACGGTCCCGTCACAGACTAGGGCTTGTGTGGGGCAGTCGGTGGCGGCCCAGACATGTCCCTCGGAGTCGAACTTGGAGCTCTGCGAGCGCATCCGATGGTTTCGCAGGGCCTGGCAGCGCTCTTCCATGGTCGTGCTGCCGCCCGCGCCATCCACCATGCCGGTGGCGGCTAGTTCAAGTCGATATTGGGACCACAAGTCGCTCTTCAGGAAGCGCGACCAGCCGCGGGACACCTAAGTCTCGCGATCTCAGATGAGTTATGACATGCAATCGCAGAACCCATCCCACGCACCTGTTGACATGCAGGGAGATCGACGGCATCGAGCAGACTGAACATAAGGAAGAGGATATCTTCCGGAAGTGACGATATACTGAGAGTTTGTGTCTCATCAGTCTTCGTGACGAACGTTCCACATCCTTCATTCATAGTGGGAGGATTGGGGGTCCGGTATGCGTCCTTCATGTCTTGCACAACACGAGACAACCGCTGCGTAATGCTCATCATTTGTGAGGGTAGAGCGCTTGTTCAACTAGAAGATGAGAAGTTCGAGTTGAGTTCGATCGGAGAGGGGGATGCAGGTGAGCCTACTTTGCACGAGGGTTTCAACAGAGAGCCGGTTGTCGTTGACAACGAGAAACTCGCCCTCGACGTCCGCGTCAACGTTGGCGGTGCGCAGCGGAACACGTCGAGCGTTGTGACAGTTTACTGATAGCCTAAAATGTCAACATCCGCCTTCCAGAGACGTGTATGGCCAACAGCCACGTTCCCGGACGTGGACGATGGAGATAACGTGTGACTAGAGTTGTATGCATACCAGTATCTCTGCTGCGGTTGGAATACTGTACGTGAAGTCAAGCTGAACCTCGAAGAGGCTTGTTACTATTAGCCACACGCCATCAAGCGATTTCGCCGATTAAACCTCGCGCTCCAGGCGTGACGCGTGACGCGTCGAGCTTAGCTTGTAGTCGACGTCGATAGCCCAGCAAGAGACATGCAGTAGAAAACCTGGCGCGACCGCAAACCTGACCTGCGCGACATCACAGAGGGCATGACAGATACGAATGTGGTTCTAATACAGCATGATGTACTCCATTACGCAGGCAGATCCTCTGACAGAAGGGCCAGGGTGGTACACGTAGTCCGGGGATAAATACGAAACAAGCGAACGAGGTCGTCATGATCATCACCGGTTGAACGAGAGCAGAGACATGTCACCCAATTTCCTGTACGCACAACGCATCATCGAGTTAGACAGACTGTCACGGAGGGGAATCAGGAGTGGCGGTACAGACCTTGGTTTTATGAGGTGTCGGATGGTACCAAGGATGCCAAGGAGGACAAGAAGACCAGAGGCTGCTACGTACGCCCAACCCAGGAATGGGTTCTTCCCACCCATCCACGACACTGTCGAGATCACAATCCCTTTCGTGCCCTTGTACGGACGGACAGGGAAGTCTTCAGTTCAATTCATAATCAGCACTCAATATTCAAAGTCAGCCTCGATGAAGGGATTGCCAACGTACTCATGTTCACAGTCAGCTGATAACGGCCCTTCGTCAGGGTGGTTCCGTCATTCCGTCCCCACAGCTTCGTGAACGTAGGGAGCCCCGCGGTGCGCATCCAGTTCTGGAAGTGCTCGTCCGCCGAGAGGTCAGGGAGGTTGTCTGCCGTGTAGCCGTCGGGGAATCGCAGTGCCCAGTTCGGCGGGGGCGTGATTTGCGAAACGTCGTACTTCGGCTTCGACGTGTATTTCTTGGCTTCTCCTGGCCATGCGATGCCTTTCTCCGACCATGTGTATGTCGTCGACGAATCCGACGTCAAACTCAGGGATGTAAACGTGTCTGTGAGGGCACGAGCACTATGAGCACTCGCTCACGCACCGGCCGCATAGAGCTCGCAGGAAGAGCTCGCACTCACCGTTGAACACCGAGTTCGCGATCAGGCCGCACGGATACACCGCTTTGTCGCCGACCACTGCGAGCGGCTTGCAATCTCCATCCTTCAGCTTGCTCACGCTCACAGCGTCGCCGCGGAGCTGGTTCTGGTCAAGACTCTTCACGTATCGCCGATGGTTCTGGTAGAAGTTCGTGAGCTTGTAGTAGAGCAGCACCGGCGGGTCGATGTCTATGGGCACGTCGAACTGCACGACGCATTGCTGCGTGCTGTCCACGCCGGCGTCCGCGGCGCCGGTGCGGTCGACGAAGGCGTATTGTGGGGTGTTGTAAGGGGCTTTGGAATGTGAAGCAGCAAGCTTGTAGGCGAACTTGGAAGATGGAACATCTGTGAACGTCAGGTCGGTTCCGTTGTGCGCGCTCAGGAGCTCGCAGTCGGTGTAGTCGATGTCGATCTCCGTCACCTGGAAGGAGCGCAAGATGAGAACGCAGAAGGGGCGGGAGACAGTGAGCAAGAGCACACACCAGACCACTACCCCAGATGAGGAGCACGCCGATGGGCGCGAAGAGGATACCGATTATGAAGAGTGTCGGCAGCACGGTGCGGGGTGTGAGGATGGGCTGCCATGCCTTCAGCCGCTGCTGCTTGAAGGCGGTATCTGAGAGGCGAGGGTGACATGCAACATTGAGGGGGCCCGTCTCCGTGCATCACAGAATGACACTCACTAGCCGGTCTCCGCCAGCTGCCCTTCTCCTTCTTCCCCTCGCCGTCCTCTCCGTTCTTCTTGCGGTTGAAGAGTCCCATGCAAGCTCACAGTTGGCAAATATCGACAGACCAGGAAAGAGGCGGAGAACGGACAGAATAAGGACCAGCCGGGGGGAGACGTGGACGGGGCAGGCGGAAGAGATGTGGATGAAGCTGAGAGCGATGTCGGCCGGCGCTGCAACGACGCCCGCTTCCGCAGGAACAGCTTCGCCCAGTCACGTAAGCACGGTTGCTCGGGGCGGGGCGCCAACATTTCGTTAGCCGCCTGCAGGGGCAATAGCATGCTTCGCAGACTGTTTCCAAGCCTCGTGTATTCATCCGAGTTACTGACATGGACTCTGGTCTGTACAGTATTGATCTGCAGCATCTCACCATGAACAAAAGACTTCTAACGCCGCAAGGTCAAGCACATGCTTATGTTGTGTACAGAACATGGATTAGTTGCAGTTTACTGCATGATGAAGCAAGCGTAATGAAGTATTAAATCCGCTATACAACATAACCGCCAACCTATCGCGACAGCAAAGAAGGGTGAGGATCATACAGTGATCGTTGAGCGTGCTTTCGAAGACGTACGTAAAGACCGGAGTATATAGGATATCTCCTTCGCCTGTGAGTTGCATCCGAATAGAGTGTGTAGATGGAAATCCGCGATGGATGCGCGTAATGTTTGTCGTGAATCCTACTACAAAATGAGTCAACACGCTACAAGGACTAACGTTTAATTTGAGGGACCGCACCATATGAGCAATGGCCTTAAGTACAATGTGCGCTCCTCTGCGACGTTCTTTACTGCGATAGATGACTGCGAAGGCCTCAAGGGGATCATTGTGCCTTTGCTACACTGCGATCGAGCCGATCCCTTCTGTATACTTGCTTGACCGCGTCCCAGTGCCGAAGGACGAGACCGCCGCAGAGTCCGGTCGGCTGTTCACAATCTAGTCAGCGTCATGGTCCGACGTAGATTCATTGGAAACACATACGACTCTAAGACGATGTTCGTGGTCAGCGTAACATGGCGGTGAGAACTAGTCGGGGCAACGACGCCCGGTATACCAGGTGCTGGAGGGTTTCGAGCTTGTGCTACAGATTGGCCGGCCCTTGGAACGAAGGAGTGATTAGCCACACACGCGCATATATATGCATAAGGCGAACATAGTAACTCACGTTCCCTCCATCTCCTCTGGTTTCAGTGAGAGCACTGCAGCTGAAGACATGATCACGCTGAATGTCGAGGCTGGTGAAATTTGAAGAGTTCAGCGTATGGAGATGAATTGGCGAAGATCGACATACCGGGCATGGATGCTATAACATTCATGATCACTAGACACGACATCGAGACAATGAGAGGTCAGCTACTAGATCCATGCGTTCAAGAGACACCCTACAGTTCAAGTTCAATATCGGGAATACCTGTGGAGAGAATAAGATCATATGCATTGGCGACATACAATCATGCGACGTACCACGGCAGGAATATTGCAAATGAAAGTTCCCAGACAGTACCACAGGCATTGCTCCGATAGTGCGCCGCCTATCGCGCTTTTGAGTGCAGCCTTCCTCCACAAGCCACAGATGGTCAGGACGAGGATGGCCAGGTCCATGAGGATAGCTGGACATCATTCAGCTCAGATGCACAAAAGTTCTGACAAGCGGGTTGGGAGTACGCACTGTATAGGTAAAAGACGAACATAGTGATGTGGCTAGATTGAACAACAATGCACGCGTTGAGCTGTTCGTTCCACGCGAAGGTGACACTCTTTGCACCCTCTGTTCGCGTGACCGTCAACGTTGCTCGCATTTACATCGTTTCATGCTGCACTCACGAACTGCCACCAGGACTGCGTGACCGACACAACCAGACGATAAGAGCCAAACCACGACGCGGTTCATGTCCTTCCAGATGATGTACCTGTGACTGCCGGTTCCAATCACGTAGAAAGGCGCAAGTCCGATTGACATACGTTCGTAGCCCCAGATTCAGCGTGGAACAAAAGGACGCTGCGCTTCCCAGCAGCGCGAGCGATTTGTACGTAGCTACGGAGACGAGTAAGCTCATTACCCCACCGCAGAGTGTATTGTGCTCACCGTCGCAAGCTACTCTGGGATTAAGCCGATTGGTGATGACACTATGCCACTCCGTTGAGCTCGTCGGGAAAGATGATCCGAGGGAACAAGACTCACAAAGTGAGTATGGTGACAAGGATTGAATATCGTCCAAACAGGTAAGGGATCTAAGGAACAGCTTCTGGTCAGCTGGATAGAAATGAAGGCTTGGATATATATAATGCACACACCAGGACGGGGTTAAACCGACGTTTCCTCATCAGCAGGGACCACTCGATATCCATACGGGTGATGACATGGTTGCTGAGAGTACGTGGGATCTGAGGCCTGGATACAGCGGCGACAATGTGAAGCACGTACCCGAGGAAACCTAGGAGGAAGACGGAGATCTGGTTGTAGAGGAAGGCGCAGAAGGCGACAACCGAGGGATCCTGCCAGGCCACCATGACCCTCCGGCGAGTCGTTCGCGTCGACTAGCAGCCCGTCGTCTATCGCACAGACCCAAGCAAGTGTATGGAGTGCTAGCCTGTGAGCAGAGGCTGCGGGCTACTGGGAAGAGACAGGCAGCTTCATGCGCCGAGAACTCGGAGGAGGAGAGGGGGAGGGGAGGGAAGGGGGATAGGAGGTCGGCAGACAAGACTTTGACCTGACAAGACCGACTGAGAGACCGGGCGGCGGGCGAAACCATTCTGAGCATAGGCGGTCGCAAGCGCGACTTAGGCTAGCTCGCAGCCGTAAGACGATCGAGGCCCTCGCAGCACCTCAATCAATGCACTCTCTCCTGTCCCCTGATTGGCTGCACTTACCCTATCCGCCACATGTTGGCCACATGGCACGCTACTCCTTACGTAAGCTTCTCTAACGCCGTCTCAGATCTAGAGATCGGATTCGAGGGACGCGTCAGTGGCTGCTCCCGGCTTTGCAGCAAGTACTCTGAGTCTTGTGCTCACACCCCATCCAAGTCTACACCAAGCATGTCAACACGTCAAACGCGTGGCGCATTCATCGTCGTCGAGGGCCTCGACAGATCCGGGAAAAGCACACAGGTCGGGCTGCTAGAGGAACGCCTCAAAGCGACCGGCCGCTCTGTGCAGCTCATCAAGTTCCCCGGTGAGTGAGTGTGTTTCTCGCGTCAACTCACCGTCGACGATACTCAATGTCTATACCAGACCGCACCACCCCGATCGGTAAACTGATCGACTCTTACTTGCGCTCCGAGTCCGAGATGGACGACCGCGCCGTCCACCTCCTCTTCTCCGCCAACCGATGGGAACTCGCGTAAGCTGTCCTCTCCAGTCTCCAGTCTCCACGACACGCAGCTCTCAACCTGCATCCCATCCCTCATGCAGCAAATCCATTGAGACTGCTCTACAAGCCGGGACGACCGTCCTGTGCGATCGCTACGCGTTCTCTGGCATCGCGTTCTCCGCAGCCAAGAACGCACCCGGCATGTCGTATGAATGGTGCCGCGGTCCGGACATCGCCCTCCCCGCCCCCGACCTCACCCTCTTCCTCGCCGTCTCGCCCGAGCAGCAGCAGGCCCGCGGCGGCTTCGGCGCCGAGCGGTACGAGAAGGCGGACTTCCAGGAGCGCGTCGAGCATGTGTTCGAGCGGATCGGGGTCGAGATGGGCGACGGGTCGAGATGGATTGCGGTGGATGCGGACGCGACGAAGGAGGAGGTCGCGGAAGAGATGTGGAGGCTTGTGCAGCCGCTCGCAAAGGGTGTCGATCGGCCGCTTGCGAGACTCTGGGCGGATCTGGATGAACGGGTGAGAAACGCACATTTGTACATCTAAATACACAGTGCGCGGCAGAGTGTGTCGCGACCAGAAGCCCGAAGGAATATATCACTGACAATGCGGTTAACTGCAAGTTCACTGTCTGGCTTTGCGTGGATCAGAGGTTTCTCCGTCTCGGCGAAGCTGTTGAACTTCCGCCCTGAACTCTTCCTATAGAAACATGTGAGGATGATCCGACAAGATACTGACACCTCAATGACGACCTACGTTTAGCTTATATTCCTCCATAAGGTCCTTGCATACGAGGTACTTCCAGCCGAACTCTGTCATCATACGATCTTGCGCAATATCATCTGCCGTCAAGAAGGTCGCAATGCGAAACTGTGTAGACCGCGGACTCATAAGCGTTACTGGCGTTCACGTCCAACATGCGGCATACTTTGATATCTTTCCGGAGCCGCTGGTATGCCTCGATGGTCGCGGGGAACTGCTGGTCCCGCACGCGCTGCTCGGCGGCTTCTCGCTGTTGAAGCTCCCTGCGCTGCCTCGCCATTCGTTGCATCGTGGCTAGGTAAGCATATTGGTGCGCGTCAAGTTCGTTGTCGAATGCGACTTTCAGGTCGTTGCATGGCCTGATCATACTTGCGACTAAAGCCTGCCGGGGATGTGAGCTCCCGTCGTATGGCCGGCGTTCGGTGTTGTACAAGCAGCCGACAGAGCGAGAACAAACAAGCTTACCTCTCCTACCGGGTCATGTTCATCCGGGTGTGATCTAGACAGGTCGAGCATGTCGTCGTAGTAGTCCTGCGCGTGCCACTCGTACAGCGTCCGGACCTCCTCGAGGTGTTTCTTCTGCAGGTCCTGTATGCGGGTCTTGAGAGTCTCAGACGTTTCGGGCGTCGCGTTCGCCTGTCTGAGCGCGTCCAGTCTGGACGGGGGGTAATGTGTGCACGACAACGAAGAGCACATGCTCGCACAACAGTGGCACGAGGACGAGAGTGAAGGCGATGCATACACACCCAGGGAAGAACGTTCCTTTGAGCTCCATCATGTTCTCGACGACCTGGCGGCGCTGCACGGCGTCGCGGAGCACGCGACGCTGCAATTTCGACGCCTTGGAGGGGTTCGCGGCGACTGCGTGAAGGTTGACATTTGCATCGGAAGGCCCCGCAGAGCCAGAGATCCTTGCTTGGATCTGGTCAGTGTAGCCGTTTAGACCCATATACTGCCTCTGTGGTTTTGGGAGGGTATGGATAGATTCTGCCATGTTGAGAACAGGAACAGCAAAGGGCGTCGATAGAGTTACATATGTAGGAGGGAAAGGTGCTCTGAGTCCTCGTCGGTGGCACGGTTCAGACGCAAGTGAAGCGCGCATTTCGGGTCGTGATCTCTACACTCGACCACCACCCACCGCGACGCGACTTGAAGCCCATGGCACTCCCGACGCACGGTCGCATAATTCTAGAAACCACTGTGGGGGAGATTGACATCGAGCTGTGGTCAAAGGTGCGTTTCACACACCGAGTCTTGCTGCCTCTGCTCATGTCCTGCAGGAAACACCCAAAACATGTCGGAATCTCATAGCTTTGGCCATGGAAGGTAAGTCGTGTACGTTGTCCTAATATGTTCCGCTCGCTCATGACGGTCTAGGCTACTATGACGGAGTAATCTTCCACAGGTGCGCGTACATTCACGCTCGGCGCAGGGCTTCCGGAGCTGACCGGTCGTGTCTCGTCCTCCTAGAGTTGTTCCCAACTTTCTGGTGCAGACTGGTGACAGGACAGGCACCGGAGGAGGCGGAGAGTCGTTCTACGGAGGTGCGTGTTCTGACAGCCTTGTTCACTCCGGGTCCCTGGAGCTCGTGGACAGAACCATTCGAGGATGAGATCCACCCACGTCTGCGGTTCGTACACCGCGGATTGGTTGGTATGGCGAACAATGGCACTAAGAACTCGAACGACTCTCAGTTCTTTATAACATTGGGTGAGTGTTCTCGTACACGCATGTTCATTCAATAACTCTGACGTTGGTTATAGACCGCGCGGATGAGTTGAACGGCAAGCATACGCTATTTGGACGTGTCATTGGGGACACTATCTTCAGTACGCACTACCAGACAGCCGCAACGTGTGGAGCTGACTTCCTTTAGATGCGTTGAAGATTGGGGAGATGGGTAAGCCCTTCGCCTCTCCCTCCTCGCGTCCTGACCAACTCAGGTAGTCCCTACTAGAGCTTGATGCCAATGAGCGGCCGCTGTAGTATGTGCCTTCCCTTCGTGACTACTGAGCGCTGGCATTCATATTGGTTATCTTAGTCCGCCAAAAATTAAACGCGTACGTATTATCGACAACCCCTTCGAAGATATTGTGCCTCGTATCACGGCCGAAGAGAAACGCGTACAACAACGTGCGCGTGAACAAGCTCAGCGGGAACGCGAGGAAGAACAAAGACGTCGAGGCGCAAAGAAGTACGTCAACACTCTTGTTTTACTGTGGTTAGATCAACGACCTCATTCATGGCGCACGTAGGGATGTAAAGCTCCTGAGCTTCGGCGGAGACGATGAGGCAGATGAGGAACCCGTTGTGTTCAAGAAGAAGCCAATCGTTCGACCCGACCGTATGTTTACGATGCTTTTGCGTGGGCTCGCCAACTACTGACAGAAACGGATCCATGTAGTGGTAGATAGCCAAGAGCTAGCAACAACCATACCAGGAGTCCCGGAGCCTCCGGCATCGAAGAAGTCATCGAAACAAGAGCACACAGAGGAGAGTCAGGTTGGTGAAATGATTATAGTTTCATGAACCCCATCCGAGACTGTCGCTTACGATGATGTCAGGCTGAAAAGAAGCAGTCAAGAAAGGAGAAGGAGAAGGAAGACGACATCACTAAGATTCGCGAGCAGCACGAGCTTGAGAAGGCTGCCGCGAGCAACTCGCGCAAAACCGAGATCGAGAAGATGGAGGCCGAGATCCGTAAACTCACCCGACGTGGCGGCGGAGGCAGCGACGACGATGAGCCTGCCAAGAAGAAGCCGAAGAAGTCGTATCTTGAGGAGGAGATGGCGAAGTACGCCAAGGGCCGCGGGCTGCAGAAGAAGGGAAAAGGTCGCAAGGACGAAGGAGATGTCCTCGCGGCACTCAGCAGCTTCAGGTCGAAGTTGAAGGCCGCTCCGGTCGACGACTCGCCACCACCGGACGAGAATCCAAACGCTGCAGCTGAGGAGGCAGAGCCCAAACCTACTGAAGAAGACGAAGGCATGGAAGTGGACAACGACGTGGGCTTCCTCGGACACCTGTTGCAATTCCCGAAGGGGAACGAGGAGGAGGTCATGAAGGCCGAGCGCGATTACGAGGTCATTGATCCCAGACAACGGGGTGCACGGGCACGAGAAGAGGAGCGCGAGCGGAAAAGAGCGATGAAGGCAAAGGACGTGACCGGTGGACGCGGTTATCGGAGGTAGCAGACCTGCATTCACCGCGCGCAGCACTACATGGATATCGGTCTAATATACACTCTCGTCTAGCTAGCCATCTACGCTTGTTATGTATCATAGCTCTCCGTCCCGAAGCCCCCTTGCAAGCGTTTCTTTCAATGCGATGCGTAAGTAGTAAGTACATACATACGTGCGAAGCGCCCGTAGCTGTGCTATCGACGTCGAACAAGCCTCGACGACTGCGCTCACTCTCGTCCCAACTGCTTGCTGGTGGTACCGGCCAGCTACCATGAACTCCTCCGAACCGCAAGCATTCACAATATATGGCTGGATAGTGGCCATCTGGGTTCTAATCGTCTCCTTTCAGGTCAGTGCCCTAGACGGAACCGTCCTCGCGTGCTGCTGAACAGGAGACTCCCATTCCTCGAACCCGCTCTTCACAAAACTGCTCGGGATATTCAGTACGGATTCCACATATCCAGTCTCAACCAAATCCAAGCAGTCCTCACTTGCCGCGTCTCCGACGTCCCTGGCGTACCGGCAACGTACTATGGCCTCCCAACGTGCATA
Organism: Daedaleopsis sinensis; assembly: GCA_033807695.1. NCBI lineage: Eukaryota > Fungi > Basidiomycota > Agaricomycetes > Polyporales > Polyporaceae > Daedaleopsis > Daedaleopsis sinensis. The sequence goes on from CM066301.1 coordinate 1,992,184, forward strand.
CCCATGTCCGACGCGACGTTCTCCGTCTTGACATCTGTCTACACCGTTGGAGGCCTGATTGGCAGTATTGGCGCGAACGTGGTCATGGATCGCTGGGGGCGCAAAGGTGCCGTCCTCTCGAGTGCGTTCGTCATGGCTGTCGGTGCGGGATTCATGAGCGTCGCTGCATCGCTGTCCCCCATGATTATCGGACGGTGAGTTCGTGTTGCCTCATGCTGCCGACGAACCTCCAATGTCTACCCCTAGACTGCTTACTGGCGTTGCTGCTGGTCTCGGGCTATGCGTCGGACCTATATACATATCTGAGATCGCACCAAGCAAGATTAAAGGTTCAGTCGGTGAGGGACCATATACATATACCCGGAAACATCACTCAAGTCCATGCTATAGGCGTACTCACCCAGTTCGCCATCGTCATTGGCATTATGGTCACCCAGTGCATGGGTTTGCAGCTCGCAACTCCCCGCACATGGCGATTTGTGTTACTCTTCTCGTCCGGACTGTCTCTTGCGCAGTTGCTAGTCGGACCCTTGATTCTGGAGTCTCCTGTCTGGCTGAACCGCCACGGACTGCTGCGAGAGAAGGACGCGGCTGCCCGCCGTCTCTGGAAAGGTGTAGTCGTGGTACGCTCACCGGACGGTATGTATCTTGCCAATTTTCTCCGCGAACGCATTCATCATGTCATGACCTGTCAGCTGCGAATGAGGACGTCGAAGACCCTCTACTCAGCGACGATGAAAATCACTCGCTGCACGATCACCGTGAAGAACATGCAGCGGCTGTGAATGTACCTCAGGTGCTAACCCGTGCGGAGTTCCGGAAGCCGCTCGCCATAGTTTGCTTCTCGATGCTCTGCCAACAGCTTTCCGGTCAGTCCTACTACACAGTTTAGCAGAGCGTTGCGTCAGACTAATACCAAAACACGAATCATAGGTGTGAACGCAGGTTCGTATCAGTACATTCGGCTGGTTGGCGTCCAACTGACGATTCGGTGTCAGTTCTGTACTACAGCAACGACATCCTCTCGAAAACACTCCCAGACCTTGGCCCTTACGTATCTCTGGGCATCACGATCGTGAATGTACTGACGACCTTCGCACCCATCATACTCATTGACGTAGGTCCTCTGTTTCCACCCACACGACGCGATCTCACGCCTATCATGCACTACAGCGTATGGGCCGGAAGAAACTGCTTTCGTTGTCCGCCACTGGAGCTATCGTCTCTCTGCTCGGCGTCGGCATCGGCCTGGACAGCGGCGCAGTCACTCTGGCCAGTATAGCTGTAATGACGTTCATCTCGTTCGTCTACCATTCCTTCCTCTCGTTGGTAAAGTCTCACTCCTTGCGACAGGTCGTTTGCTATCGGCATTGGCCCGGTGCCGTTTGTCATGATCCCAGAAGTGTCTCCCCACCATGTATGTTGCGGGTTTTCAGGATCGCGCTATAATAACGCTACAGGCACTGACGCGTCCCCGACAGGCTGTCTCTGCGCTATCGTCGGTCGGCCTTTCTCTAAACTGTACGTCCGAGTTCCGTCCGATCTCTCCCTTTTTCATCTGACGCGACTTCTTCAGGGGTCGCCAACTTTCTCGTGGGGCTCGTCTTCCTCCCCTTGCGCAATCTGCTCGCAGACGGCGATCCGCTGAAGGAGGGGCGCGTGTTCTACGTGTTCGCTGCGCTCCTCGCCTTCTTCACGTTCATGCTCTTCCAGACGTACAGAGGATAAACGCGGCCCCCTGAGCCCAGTTTGTCGTTGGGCTGCATACATCCTATCTGTGTCTCGCATTCGCTTTTGTGGTCTCTCTCGGATGGACATTGTAAACTATGGTCAAGGGTACTCGGTGTGTATAATTTGCAGCTAACGTTGTCGGCTCCCGAGGATCATCGCAGCATGGGATTTTGGGTTACGATTCAGAGTACAGGAACAGACAAGACGATTGCAGGGGACAACAGCCACAAATCACATCGAAACAATCTTTCCCAAGTCCGCGAACATCACCATTCACGGCGCTGTCGATGGAAGAGTTCAAGTTCGAGGAGCGTGGCTGCCGCCCCCCGGGGTGCGGGAAAAGCTCTCGAGCGACGGGCCCCGCATTATCTCCCGGTCCGTTGATGATCGATGATGGCCCGGGCCAGATAGAGCAGCTTCTCGCCGATACTGGTGGGACCGAGCGCGCTCTGGCCTGACGTCCGAGTCCCGTCCCCGTCGAGAGCTTTCCATCTAAGGCGCACATCTTGCGTGAGGGCGTAGAGCTATTGCGCAAAGTGGTAAGTACAGTACCTAGGGAAGTGTGACGGACGCCGGGGCAATGTGCGAAGCTTGAAGGAGCGGGGGCATTCGAATAGAGCTTGGGCGCAGGTGCCCTGCTCCAGGATGCTCAAGTCTGCGTGGATAGAGGTACACGTGCCGAGATAAAGTGAGAGATACAAGTGCTAGTCCGGAGGCTTTGGTCGGAACATTGTCATGTAATGGCAAATATTATCTAGAACATGCACCATCAGTAAACAAACAGAGTGGCATTGAGTGTAGTCCAAGTCATGCAGTACCGTTCAATTGGGATTGTCGGAACTCGAGTCGGACTCTGAGTCTGACGGCACCAAAGTCGCGTCCTCGCGGTGTCTCAACCACCTCTTGAACATGGCTTCGCGCAGCTCCCGACCGAGAGCTACAGACACTGGCCATGGGACCGCGTTGCCGATCTGGCGGTTCATCTGCGGGCAGCACCATCAGCGTCAACTCACGCGAACCCCTACTCCGCAGATTGGCACATACAGTCGTGACTTTGTTTTGATCCGCGACGAATACAAACCAGTCTGGGAATCCCTGCGAGCGGGCGAGCTCTCGAATCGTCACAATCCTGCGGCACTGCACACATGCATACACGTGCACCGGTCCGTCAGCGGCGACGAGGACGACTCCTTTGAGTGAGGCGTAGATTGACGTACGATGTAGTGGACGACATAGCCTTGCTTCGCCATGGGCTGGACATTCGTCACGGTGGTGTGGAACCACTTGTCCTTCTGTATCCGCGCGTAGAACCCTGGGACAAAGCCTAGTCCCGCTGCAAACGACAGCGGGTGGGCGTTCTGCCATTCCCAGTATTCCCTTTCCAACGCTGAGAAGCAAATGAGCATCGGGATCGGGATCTGTACACTGTGGGCACGGGCATTACATACATCTGTAATCCACCTGCGCCCCCACCGGGAGATTCACTGTCCTAAAAGTTCGATGGGTAAGTGCACATCTCGTCGAGGCCAAACGACCTCGTTACCGCTCGACTATTTCCGGCCTGAACGTTCTGGTGATGTGCTGTAGGTCCTCTGTCGGACGCCTGCGACACTCCTTTTGATAAGACGTTCTGGGTTCGTGAGCATACCCTCTCCCTCGAGACGTATCTGGTCCACAGGATGGTGCTTTGGACGCATCGCACTCTATTGTTGGAACATTCCTCGACTGATATGCAGAGTTCTTCTTGATAACTTTAGGATTCTTCCTGCCAGCCCGCAACAGAAGTCAGCGCCTGCCCATTCACGGATCGGTCTGAACTTGGGTACCAATCCCATTCGATCAGATCCCCGATAGCCTCGTGAACAGTGACATGCTTGAGAGGAGCGGTACCTCGCGCTACCAATATTGGTCTGACGATGTGTTCGTCTGACAGGACCATCCTCAATTCCTCCGGGTTGAGAGAGTCGTGGCTCGGCTGAGGGAAAAGCGGGAGTGGGTAGCCCTTCTGAGCGGCGATGAGGAAGAACCTCGTCCGATCCTGAGGGGAACCGTATTGACCCGCTTGTAGAAAAGCGAATCTGACCTGGTATCTGCGAAAGCGATCCAGTGAGCGCATCGTACATCGACAATGATGGTGAGCCTACTCCATGTACAACAAGGCATGTACTAGGAACTTGAGTCCGCCCTTGTCAATGCCTCCCTCTACTCTGTGCCTCCCCGCTTGGGTCGCATGGAGGTTATATTTAAGGAATCCTCTGACGTTCTCGAAGTAGCAGTACTTAGGCCGCAGGAAATCGACCCACGCGAGGAGGGTGAGCATGAGATGACTCTTCCGATCATGTGCCTTCTGGAACATGTTCAAGGTCGAATGTGGCTGGCTATTGCGCAGTTAGCGCATCTCATCGAGCTGTGAATCAAATCCGTCATGTACCATGGAAACCCTGCCACGATACAGTCCACCATTCCAGGGAGAGGAGGAGGCGGAAGCTCGTGCTCCTCACTGATGTCCTTGGGAGGTGGGCCTTTGTATTGTCCCGCGTGGGTCTTGATGGCGTACTTGAGGACTTCGTTGGAACACTGATTGTACACCACGACACTTGGGCAATTCTTCCTACACGATGGAGATATTAGTAGGACAACATACTTCTCCGACCCGATTGGACTTGCTTGAGAGTCTTCGCCGCGCTAGGGGAGATCTCTACCGCATGCGTCACTTGCATACATCCGCTCTTCTCGAGCCCAAGCCCGAAGGCGCCCACCCCAGCGAACGGGTCGAACGCTCGCAGATGATTCCGACGCTGACCCATAAACTGCTGCAACTTTCCAAATTTGTCGCTCTCCTCCAGGAAGCATGGCTGACAAACGGGTATCTGACGCCGCTTGAGCTTGGTGAGAGCGGCGTATGTAGGTGGGTCGGACGAGCACAGATGCTTCACGAAGAAATGAAGCGGCGAAAGCTCCAACCACGATCTGAGATCATGACCAGCAGGTATCGAAGTAGGATGCAGTACCAAACATCGCTTGAGCAGGTCTTTGGCGTCCACCGTGGTTTCTTGGGGGGTCATGAACAGCTCTCTCTAAGATTACGTGAATATGCATGACCAGGGGAATGTATGTCGGGAACTTACTTCGTCAACAAACCAATCCTCAGGCGCGCCAGTACGTGGGACGTCCACCATGCGACCCAGCAGCTGTACCGATACGCTCGGCGAGAGGTTCCGCCTCGGATGGAGACCGACAATCCGGCCGATGTGGGCGGGTCCCTTGTCAGAGTGTAGGAGCGCATAATCATCCACATGATATGTGACGCCTAGGAACTCAATATGATCATCGGACACAGACGGATGAAGCTCGTCATCCCTTTGCTGTGTGACGCGGCAGACAGAGCAGTTGTCGGGCGGACCAGCTCCGTCAGTGACACCCTCATCGCCCACCTCAGTAAACGAGCCGTCTGCGTCATTATGCATGAATCTGTTCGGCAAGGAATGAGCAGGCATCGACGCATGTACAAATGGCATGGGACGCACTGGCAGAAGAATTCCGCGAGCTTCAGGGCCTTCTTCGGACGAGAGCGATGCACCTTCACCTTGCCCACGATGCCGACTTCCATTAGGTTGACATCTCCACAAAGAGGACAGAGGAATAGTTCCTGCGGATCGGAGATCCAACCAAGGAAGGATTGTGATGAGTGCTCGTACCACTGTATGTGCAGCTGCTTCAGCTCCTGGTTGATGTAGATGATTTTCGCAAACCTGAACACAGGTCAGCAAGCGACGCTCGCAGGCGAGACTTTAAGCAGAGGTAATAGTACCAGAAATAATCGGCAATTATCGCGTCCTCGGCCACTTCGGTGAGATCGCTTGGTATTTCTTTGGCCGCGCGTCCCTTCCATTGACCCGCACGGACTAAGACGCAATCGCCGATCTGGACTCGTAAATGCAGTCCCGTCAACATATGTACGCATTGACAGTTTTTGAAGGATTACCTCGTACATCTCACCGTCTATGGAGACGGCTGTCCAGTATTGATCCTTCAGGCGATGATTGTTAGGGAACGAGATACGTGGGCGATTCCCCAAGCACCGCGTCAACAGCTCGCACACATATATGCGTACGTCCCGGCGCTGCTGCTTCAACTCGTGATTCGTGAGTCGCTTCGTAGGCGGTCCAACCACCTGGAGGCGTTCGTGAAATAGCCCCCACGCGAGACGATCTATGAGAGGTGTGACGTGAGTTGGTTTCTGGTTCTCAGGCCGGAGGACTGTAACATCAAGATCTCCGATGCGTGTGTGAAGCTTGAATATAGCAGGTTGACCTGCTGGTCGGCCGGTCGAGGACAGCGTCAAGAAGTAGTTAGCGGAACGACGGCCAGAATCGTCAATGACTGCTTGAAGAAAAGGTCGAGTAGCGCGCAACCGTCGAAGCTCATTATCAGACAGAATCGCTTTCACAAGTGCTACCTAGTTTCTGGCGTAAATTCGAGGGACTGAGGTAGTCGTTGCTGCTTACTGCGGGTGGTAAGTCGTCCATTTGGATACGGTCACCGAGCATGGGATCCCATGCGTCGATGTATCTCTCCTGGAACTCGGCGAGTGTGAGGACGTCTTCTCCACGGGCGGTCGATATGAGAATCTGAGCGACACGATGATGCCGATAGAACCTTGTATGCACGTCCTGGTATAACTTTGCCGGGGTCTTGAGGACATACCATGCATGCTTAGTCTCTATGTAGAGAGGTCTATAGTCCGGCTGTGAGTTCGGTACTTTCATAGGAGAGGTGGCTAATGCATCTCACTCGTCATACTGCTTGTAGTCGATAAAATATCGAAGGATGGAACTCGTCCGCAGCCGCTGCAAGTGAGGATCGTTATCATCATCATCTTCCTGTGCGGCGTCTTCCTCGTTCACAAACATGGGCGCGACGAGACCGGCGGCCTGGAGCTGGCGTGACTGCTTATTGCCCTCGTCCAGTAAACTGAGTGGAGCATGCTCATATTCTTGCTGATGGTCGAAGATGACGAAGTCGACGAGAATCCGGACGGGTTTGGACACCGAGCCCTCTGCACTTGCATCGAGTTGTTGATCGGGATCTTCACCCCAGATCATTGTATCTCCTGATTCCAAAATCTCTTCCCCGGTCGTGTTGTATGCCCGCCCTGAGAATATCGGACTTCAGCGGATGATCGTGAGATATACAGGGACTGAAGGACGGACTAGGGGCGGGTGGTCCGCCTTTCCGCATCTCCACGACTCGCTGGCGTTTCTCGCCAACCTGCTAGCCTGGTCAGTATTCTGTCTATGTCAGCGGCAACTCTGGCAGCCTCACTCCAGCAAATACATTTGATTGCTTCTTCCGCTTGTGTCCTCTGGACGAAGACGCATGAGGGGCTGCTTCAGCTGCCGAGTCATCGCGACCCGTCAGAGGGAATGCAGAAGAGGAAGAGTTTTCAAGTTCCTCTGGAAAACTCAAGCCAAAGGCTGTAGGACGACGTAAATGAGACATTGAATGGGAGCGGTAGACACTGGGGCCAGTGAGTCTCAGCAATAGGGTGTTCCTGCTCAAGATCGTGACGGCTCCGCTCTGCCTCTCGGGGCGAAGCTGCGGCGACTGCAGCCAGCGTCTAAGGCCCGGCTGCAGCACTGTGGCGCGGCCGCCCAGCGCGCGCGGGGGACGGTGACCGGCGTGGGCAGCGATGTTCTCACGGGGGGTCCCTTACCCACCCTCTCAAGTAATACCAGCCTCTCTATTAAGGTACGCAATACGAGAGGCTGGCAAGCGAGCCTACCGTGGACAGTGTGTCGTGCGGGTGTGCGCGGTCTCGTCACGACAAGGATGAGGAGAAGAGAGTGATCAATGACGAATCAGACCAGCTGCGGGCGCTTCCATAGACGCTCCTGAACATAAATAAGTGCTGCTATTGGGCGCTACCCAATATCCAGCCACAACCCGTCACGGTGAACCTAGTTCAATTGTAAGTCCCGCCAACATGTCTACCCGGCCTACCCGGCCTTTAAGCACATATTCTGAAACGGCATTTGCTGACATGCTCATGCGCATCTGCCTTTTCATGCTAGTCACCGCAGTGGGCCTCGCTACAGCCGACGCAGTGGACAACAACTTGAAGTTCTCACCGAGCGACATCATCGACGCACAGACTATCATGAGCGATACGTCTCGTCCAACATCCAGCTCCTGGAAGGTGTCGATATCCTCAGACTGGGAGGTTAGTGACCTCTCTCTTCAGGTAAATCAAAGCTGAAGCATCGGGCTCGTCCAGGTTCTCGGCCCATTCCCTGTCCATGCCCGGGAACAGCACTATATCTCGCCATCGTTCCCGCTCGACTGTGGGTTGTCTCTGTTTTTATATTCTGACTTGCTAACACGCCCTTGCTTTTCAGTGTCAGGGCCGATTGACTACAATGCGACCTACCCTTCGTCGTATGCCGATGGTGGCTTCGTCAGCTGGACCAAAGCTGCCGCCGACGAGCACGGCAAACTCGAAGTGGCATTTCCTCATATCAGGCATGTCATCGTGATATCTAGTATACACACTGGCTTGCAAGTTATAAAACCGTTCATACTTGCAATGTCGCGCTAAGTGATCTCGCATCACCGCTTATCGCTTCCACCTCCCGCCGCCTCATATGCCCGCCACCTTTACCCGCTGCTCTCCCTCCTCACGAATTTAGGTGGTGGCGGGAAGTGGAGGCAATGGGCGCCGAGCTCACGTGCAAGCCCACACTGCGTGCATCCCCAGATATCAAGCCCTTTGACACGATGCCCAGTCGACTTGTAATGTTTGTGACATCCTTCACCAACAAAGGTCCCTTTGTCTGATTCAGTGACAGGAAAGATGGGGGATGCATGCTGTGCCATGTGTAGAGGGCTCATTATCTCTATACCAATCTATTCCTTATGTGTCGACGTTGACTCGTTTTGACAGGTGGGAATATCTTCGAGCGACCGAAGGTTGGGCGGCTTTGCAACACCATAACGTCCTGCGCACAACAATCACCATTTACCCACCCAAGTTAGCTCAAGGACAAGATACTCCCGAACCACGTCTCGCAGTAAACCTCATACAAGGATCCTTCTTCACTCTGCGCCCACAACTGGATGCCTCCGAAGATACACCCTTCGTTCCAGAGTGGCACTCGGGCAACATCTACGACATCGGACGCTCGCCGCCAAACATCGTCACGCTACCTACCCCTCCATCAGCAGAATCTCCGACTACGTACGAGTTGTTTATCAGCGGAGACTACGAGGTGACATAAGGAGTCTTCGGGCGTAGTGTCGTCAAAGGCTAACTGGTTTGCAACAGATCAGGCTCTTTGGTGACCCTCTTCACGAAGGCTCAAGCACCCCAAAGCTCTCAATTTCTCTCACCGTCGACATCGAGCAGGACGAGCGATCGTTCCTCCCAGTCGCACGCGATGAATCACATGATGTCCTGCCAGACTTCGTAGACGGCTGGGCGTTCGGCGACGCGATCGGTCTTGGTCTGCGCGGCCTTGAAGACTGGTGGACAGTGGTCGGTATCCGCACATCAGCGGCGATCTGTGAAGTGAGTCGATAGCGCTTGGGTCTTAGTAGTTATCTGACTGGTAGTAGTTCGTCGAGCTGTCCTTGGTGCAGGACACGCGCATCGCTCCGACGCAGACCCGCATAGTACCGTTCAGGCTCACACAGACCAAGCCGTTCTCCGCCGGAAAAATCGAGCTCACGCTGGAGCTGCGCTCAGGAGATAAGACATCGGAGATTCTCGTCGCTATCCCCGTGCAACATCAAGCACAGTGGACGTCAAACGAGGTCCCTTCCGCAGGAATCAAGGCTTCCTATTTCTACAGCACGTCTATGCCTACGCTGTTCGTCGTCAGCCCGCCTAAAGAGCCGAACGGCGACACCCCGTCGCCCCCGATCCTCGCACTGCGTATGTCTTCCATACTCTGTGTGAGACGCTGCAGAACCTCATATGTATACGCGACAGATGGTGCTGGCGTAGATATCATTGCAACGGACTTCTGGATCAAAGCGCTTCCTCGGCAGCGCCATAGCTGGCTCATCGCCCCGACGGGACGGACTGCATGGGTACGTCTCGAAGTAGCTGTGAGACCGGCTCAGTCCTCATCGGACTACAGGGACTGGACTGGCATGGACCCAGCGCGCGCGAGGCGTTCGCCACCGTGGAGGCGCTGTACACCATCCTCGCCGCGCGTGACGAGTGGTCCAAGTGGGGACTTGCCCCGCAGACGAAGGTGCTGCTATTTGGGCACTCTAACGGCGGACAGGGAGCCTGGTTCAACGCGGCGCGTGGGCGCAGGCGGACCGCGGTGGTGCGCGGCTGCTCGCTGATGTCCGTGATTGGACTGCCCAGCTGAGAATGAATGCGACAGACGAAGATCTGCGAGATGCAAGTCAAAACTCTGTACGCTCAATGGGTTGTAATCTGGACGGTCACTGATACGCTCAATGGGTTGTAATCTGGACGGGCATACGCTCACTGGATGGTAATCTGGACGGGTACAGGTGTCGAGGGGCGGGCAGCATTCCAGTGGCCACTGTGTACATAGCACGAGAATATATTTTGTGTGCTCTACAGCGCGAGGGGAGGGGGAGGAGAACTCGGAGGAGGAGACTCCGGGGACTCGACGAACTTATATGCTACTACTCGAGACTCGAGGTCTGACAAAGGTACAGACACTCCAGAACTCGCACAGACCACTCTTGCAGCTCCAACGTCCTCGATCAGCTCGCATTACCGTGCTCCCTCGTCGCGGCGGTCAGTAGACACTCCGGCGCCTATGTGACCATTTCTGGACAGAGGTCTCCGAGTCTCTCGCGTCTCGCGCCTCTCGCCTCTTGCTTCCCGCCACCACCGTCTCCGCCGCAAGTACCTCCCGTCCCCTTCTCTATCTGGTCTCCGACAGCGCGACTTGTGCTCCCGCCTGCCTCACTCGTCTGCTCGGGCTTCGAACTCGGATGCCGTCTCGTGCACGAATCTGACACTCACCTCCCTCGGAATCGGACTCGACTCGCCGGCGGACTCGACTCGAGCAGAACGCGCTGCTAGCGGCGTCGGACTCGGCCTTCGTGCTCTGCTCGTCCGCACATATCCCCGCCGCCTCTTCTGACTGTGCCCTCGCCGTCCTCGTTCCCGCCACCACTCGTTCCGGCCGACCACATCGAACTCTCGCGTGCAGCGCCCACCACAAACTCCGCGCCCGCACCCCCATTCCCAGCCACCCCGCACCGACGACTAGCCCTAGCACGACGCGATGACACACACAGGACACTCACCTGCTCATCCACACCGTCCGCCCACTCTGCAGCTGCCTCGTCCGCCAGCGGGCGCTGGCGCGTGACGTCACTGGACGTCCCTGGACGCGTCGACTTCTGGCGAGAAAGCGGTCAGTCTTCTCTCGTCCATTGCTTCATCCAACGTCAAGGTGCGTACCAGAGTACATTGTACTTCTGCTGATCTGCAGTTGCAGCTTCCGGTCCCATCATCCACACGACACTCTGTAGCGGCATCCGTCAATGACCACGAGAGAGCGCGTCGTGCTGTGTGTGCTCTGCCCACCTGTGACCATCACCGTCGTCCGCGTCGGCTCTGGCTTGTGTCGGTCGTCCTCCTGGCCTCGCCGCGCGATGGTCTACAACATCGACGAGGTATGCCATCCGCACGACCGCCCTCGTACACGGTCCCGTTCTTGTGGTACGCCGAGTTGTACATATCCACGACGCACTCGCAGCGATCCTCGCTCGATTTCTTGACCTTCGTGCCGTACTCGTCCTTCAACATGCTCCTCGGGGCTCATGGCACCCGCCGCCGGATAGCGAGGTCCGAAGACGCGTAAGTATGTGTTTTATCCAGGTCGCAAGCACACAACTAACCTTGTTGCTTCTTCAGGCAACGACTTCGGCGGCGGGCTCACTGCCTAGGCGATCTATCCGCTCGCGAACACCCTGCAGACCGCAGAAGGTGAGTGGCAATGGACACGCGCGAGAAGACCGCAACACATGTCCCCGCCGTGTGCACTTTGAATCCCGTGGCACCCCTCCGCAACCCTCTGCTCTATGTCAAGGTCAGTCAATTGCACTGGTGCCCGCGAGAGCGGCGACAGACCTTGAGTCCTCCGGTAACGCGACTGCGCCGCACGCAATCAAACACAGTACGTACATGTCCGAATGCTATCCCGAGGGAGATGTATCGCATGGCCACGAGATCTCCCGCCGCATTCGACTTCGACCCCGCCGTTCTGGTTCCCTGCTGCAGGCACAGCACCAGAACTCTCATCTGTGCACGCTGTCAGCGACAACATTGAGTGGAAGATCATGATGATAAAGGTACGTACCTCGAGAATCAGCAGTCAAACTGTATACGACATGCTCCAGAACGTCGCCGGCGAGTGTGGAGGCACGTAGATGTGTTCTCGATTCATCGACACGTCCAGGGGGGACCACCAGCCCAACTCCGTCGCTCGCAAGCCATCTCGTGTCCGCTATCTCGAGGAGCGGGAGTCAGGATGATGAGTTGGGGTGTAGTCTGGCAGCACACTCACCAGTGTCGAAGCCTGAGGGCACTGCGATTGCGTCCTTCTGTGTTAAGGGGGAGGGACATGCGGGGGATGAACGCCAGGAGGACGATTGTTGATGCTGTGCATGGCAGGTAGTTGAAGACTCGGAAAGCCTGTATGTAGACAAGTGCAATGGATATGGTGGAGAGAGACTACGTTGCAGAGCCGTGTGAACGTCTTAGCAACGAGGGGCTCTTAGTGTTTGTCCCGAGAAATGCCGGAGCATTCCATAACCATCCGACTTACGTAGGTTCAGACATTGTTCGGACGCGGTCACTGTGGAACTCTCCACGCCGCTGAACTTTCCTACTGGAGCTCAGCATTCTGACACCCTCCGAGTCCTCCGTGATTCACACTGAACTTCCTTTCCTCCAGCCTGTTGCATGTCCGTGCTGCTATAATAAAGGAAAGTAGGAGAGCAGGAGAGAAATTCATGCACAGAGAGTAGCTAGATCTCCATGTGCGAAAATTCCCATCCTCAGGCTGCTCAATTCCGGTCCGAACAGTACTTCCATGCAAAGCGGTTTAAGCGAGTCCGATGCCCGTGCCATCGACTCTCCGAGAACCCCGCTGGTTGACCGTTGACATGATGCACTCACCACAGCTTCTGTGAGATGCCTTTCCCCTCTACAAGATGCCGCCATCCTAGTATACGACAAGTTAGCGGTGACACTCAGTAGCACACTGAGATATGTTCTGTGGTAGTCGACATTGTACAATGAGTCTGTTGAGTTTCAAAAGGACACAGTTGTAATACACTCACACGCAGTCAGTCTGAAGGCATGGAAGGACGCAAATTCAAATTTCATACATCTGATGCATGGCTAGAGAAGCAGCTATCGTTATTCGCGAGATGTCATGGTTATCCCTGCATCCCCCAGTCATGAACCTGAGCACAACATTTTTCAGTAGCTGCCGGTGTGGGTCTTAAACAGGTCAGGATTATCCTTACCTACCGCGCCGCTGCATTGTTGATATTAGAGAACGGGAGGTGACGATCGTCGGGGCGGACGGCTTGTATAGCTGCGGTAAGGAACACATGGGACAGGCGGCATGGACAGGCACAGAGGTCGAGAATAACTTGACCGGGTTTGGAAACGCCGGGTTCCAGAGCTTACTGCCCATCAGGCGGATGGCACATCTTGTTCGTGTCGATTCCTGGAGTATATTCTGGGTGGGAAATGATGTAGGAGACACTCACTTAGGTCCGGAACGGCGAACTTGAATAAAGTTAGCAGGCGGAGGATTCCGCAGTGCCGATGTGCCGGTATGTCAGAGTCAGTGATGGCAGCGGGAGTAAGTTGGTACCACTCTGCGTACAGGAATTAATTTGTCTATCACATTGAGTAGAGAAAGAGTTAGTGTACGCACTTCCAAGTCTTGTCTCCATCGGATATGCATGTATACTGTACTACTAGTAGTCGGGAATGATCCATCTGCACAGTGCAGTAAGGGGGTCAGTTTGACCGTGCAATCCTGTCGACATGCAGGTAAGCAGCGCGAATACTGATCACGTTGTATAACTTGAACGCACATGTACTAGTAGTACTAGTAGTGCAGCGTGGAAACTTTGAATTTCCGGCAGCTTGACTCCAACTTGAAGTCCTTGAAACCTGTCCCGGTCTATGTGAGCTATGAATCAAACTCCAGGCCATTTAGCGGCATTTGGGCCCTGGGGAGGCCGTGCTAGTAGGAAAATGAGCGAAGCAGTCGGAACGGCACGGTGGGGATGAGCGTCTTAGTCAAGGCGAGAATAATTGTCCAAATATGGACGACCATACTCACCTCCGGGCGTTTATCTCGTTCTTCCTCTCCCGATCTCTGCGACGAAACTGACGCAGTCCACTTAGCAGGAGGAACACCACCGCAATTGTTCACTTATGCGACTATGCTGCACCCTATAGACGCTGTGGCCTCAAAAATGAACCTCTCCTGCACGTAAGTCTACGATTTTTGCATCATACTCAGAGTGTTGAGATTTCTGATTGATATGCAATTATCATAGAGCCTTCAGCATCAAATAGGCTACAGAGTACCTCATAGGCAGCGCCGGTACATGACCGGCCCGAGATATATCATTCACATAGCCTGCCTTCGCTGGAACGGCCAGAAACCTTGCGCACGGCGTTTTCGACACTGTACCCCCTCCTTGTGCCTCTTCCGCCCCAATTTACGACGGGATCGCAGCGAAAATTGTGTCAGAGGTTAGCCGAGCGCCAATGTCATTACGTGAAGACAGCTCAGAAGCTTTTAGGCTCCTTCGTGCTCGGAACCTGCGGCACACGGCGGGCAGGGTCCTCCTTCCCGTCTTCCTTGTCCCCCGTGGTGGATCCTGGTTGGTCCCGCCCCCTGCACCCCCGGCGCATGCGTGAGAAGTGCGTGTTGTCACATCCTCACGCTCAAGTCTGGTGACCGTGGGGGCTGCGCACGGGCCAGGCTCGAGGGGTACAAGTAGGCCCGCAACCTCGTCGAGACAGACCAGTACCCCACTCCCGCCCCAGACTGGACTCACTCCCGAGTGCGCCCCTCTCTCCTCCCTTACCCTCACTGCACTTACTTACTAGCATTAACTATGCTGTACTAGTAGTCTGCCTCGCTACACTCCCCACACTGTATTTCACTGCCTCCCCAAGTTGACAACACTTGTCCGCCGTCCCGCCGCTCCGTATCCCGCTCGACCGCTCTCGCTTTCCCACACGTCGACCGGATCTGCGTCCAGTACCGACCTTATCCGACCTCTCCTTTGGCCACGCGTTGATCACCGACGCCGTACGCCAGTGGCTGAATCTGGATGCGCTTTGGTGAGTACTGACCTCTACGGCTGTGTATTCGTACTTGAACTGACTTCCTCTTGTGTCAACGTCCGACAGGCTCGACGACGTCGTACGTACAGTATCTATTGAGATCTGCGTGCTACGCGCTCGCTGACACTGTGCTCTCGCTCGTTGTAGGGCGGCAGCCCGCAGGGTCCGGTCTCGAGGCAAGTCAAAGCCCCGCAGAAGTTAGAGATCTGCACTGCACGATCTCAAGGTACGTGGCCTCGACCTGCGTCTGCGCATCCCATTAATGTCTGACTATTATTCGTTTTAGACACTCCGGAACGTTTCCAACATGCTTTCTCAGACGGCCAATTACATCTGAGATCCCTGTAAGGTATGTCTGTATTGCGCCAGCCTCTCACAACCTGTCCGGATCACTGAGCTGACTATCTCCGTACAGGTGACCGCGTGCCTCACAAGCTACCCGGAGCGCAGACTATCAAAACTCATGCGCGCAGGCGAGTCTCGGATCCCGACCTCGAGCTCCTGCTGTCATCTACGTTCGCGGCTCGTTCTCCGGCATGGACAGGTGCGCACGGCTCATGGGCCCCATCTCTACGCGCGGCGCGCGGTGCTGACCCTCTTCGCCTGTTTGCAGGCTCGCACTCGCACTCAAGCTTGCAAGACCCGGCCCCGCGCCCCGCCGCATGTGTTGCGCCCCGCACGCCGGTATTTCTAAGGTACTCCCGCCTGCGTTTGAACCGCTCCCCGGAGTCCGGACGCTCACAGTCGCTCTCTTCAGGTCTCCGTGTGCGCTCATGGCTCGCGCGCCGCTGCACGCCGTCAGGTACCTATCCCTGTCCGCACACCGAGAGCACGGCGCTGACTGTGCCGTTTACCGTCAACCTTGGACGGCCGGCTGTCCGTCTCAGGCGGGCTCTGCCGGACCCCGAGTGCGCACACGTCGCGAGCAAGTCCACGGCCGGCTCGGTGATCACGAGTCCCGTACGTACCTCCCGCCACGTCCGCTCGTATCCCAGCTGAGCACTGCTGGCTCGGCCAGGCTACTGCGCGCGCAACGCTGCCCGCACGACGTCCGCCCAGCCCGCGCGGTCTTCTGTCCACTGCCAGCACTGGGACGGTGACCGGCGTGTCCCACGTCGTGCAGCATTAGTAATTGTCGATAGACTATACTACATAGCGTACATGTACACTCGACTACCCATGTATGTGCCGCGCCGCCCGCCCGCTGACCCCCTGACAGCGCCGCCCGCGGACGTACCTCCCCGGAGGCCCATCCGTGCGGCCGTCTCCGCCCGCACAGACGCAGTCGACCGTGTCGCACCCGTCTCGGGGCGAGCCCCGGGACCGTCGAGTCTCGGGCGCAGGGGGCGGCCATCCTCGGCGAGGCGACGCACGAGCGCGGCCCGCTGCGGGCTCGGCGGGGCTGCGCACGAGCGGCGGCGGCCTGGTCGCGTCGATTCCCGACGTCGCGGACGATGGAGGCGTGCCCTCGATGCGAGGGCGATGTCGGCAGGCCGCGGACAGCGTGTCGTGCGGGCGTGCGCCGCGGCGCTCGCGGCGGGCGCAACCCCGCGAGTTGGCGCACCCTCTCGCCCCATGCCCCATGCGCGACCGTCCCGCGTCCGAGCTCGCGGCCGTCCCGCGCCCGCAGAGTGTGCCTGAGACAGAGACAGAGACAGACCGAGGGGTGTCCGCATGCGGGCGGGCGGGGCGGGGCGTGCTTCAGCCTTCGAGAGTACGGCCGGCCGCGGCGCCGCCCTGAGGCTGCGGCCCTCGTGCCCGTTGTCGTCCGCAGCCCGGACGGCTTCGCTTCGCTGGAGCGTGTACAGCGTCCGCATACAGCCTCTGTACATGTGTCGGGGTCAGTACTAGTCGCACCCGGCAGCTGGGACGCGCTGTATCCCGGGTTCGTGTTGACCGGCCTCAGCTCAGGCTCAGTGGAGGTGGCCCCAGGCCGCGGGCCCGATTTTGGAACATCGCGTGCGGGGCCTGTGAACACGGCGTGCGTGAGCGATTTAGTCAGCGTGCGCACAGTATACACGCTGCGCGACGCGATGGTCCGTCGTTCGGTGGGAAAACGCACTCACGTCCGGGGCGCATGAAATCGTGATGGAAACGATTTTTCCGACCTCGTCGGATCGGGGCGAGACAGAGCGCATTCGATTCGAAACGTGCAATGTATTCTGTGCATGTGTGTTAGCATGCGGAAGAGTGAGAATTGGAGGTGTGATGGCCGAGTTTGTGACGTACCGCGCAGAGATTGGGGTGCCGTCGTCGAGCACGACAGCGGGCAACTACAGTGCACGTCGTCCGGAAGTCGTTCAGGCTTGTACTGAGTGATAGAGCCGAGTCCGGGACGGAGGGGAGAGAGATGGCGGGGGAAGAGTTGATGATGGTCACCGGGAGACCGGGTGTTGTCCATGAAATCGCTACGAAAGCGAATTGTGCGACGTCGTCGGATCGGGGTGAGACCGAGCGCATTTAGTGCGAAACGTTCGGTGCGTTCTGTAGATATGTGTTAGGGCTCCAATCGACCAGAAGTGGAGGAGATATGTCGGATTTTCTAGCGCACCGTGTAGAGATCGGGGTGTGGCCGCATGGTACACTGGCGGGGAGCGTCGACGCGCGTCGTGTGAGAGACGTTCACGCTCGCGATGAGTGGCGAAATGGAGTTCCGGGCAGAGGGAGAGTGATGAGGGCGGGAAGAGTTGGACGGGTCGTGGAGAGCAATGAAATCGACGAGTTTGAGCCGATTTCGAAAGTCGTCGGATCGCTGTGCAGACGAGACGGATGTTGAAGACTGCTCAAGCGATCATTGTCGTCGCATTTTGCGGGCGGGGGGATGGCGAGAGCGAAAGTGGGACGAGAGTTGGTCGTCGGTCGGGCAGTGTTAGGGGCGTGGGCGGACGAAGAGTCGACGCACCGCGGCGAGACGGATATGGGCTGGTCTGCAATGGCGAGGACTACCGGACGCAGCTTGGTTTGCGGCGATCCGTTGAAAAACGAGCGAGCTAGACCGGGATCTCTGTCATGGAGGACACGAGATTGAGTCTGAGCACAAGTCAGAATGAGACGGGCGAAGTATGATGAGGGTGCAACTAACAGGTATTGAGGCCTTGAGTCCTGAGGAGAGCAGAGAGCGGGAGAGGAAGGTGGAAGGAGGACTGACCGGGGGGGAGGGCTAACTGGCACGGCAAGGTCGGGGAGAGAGGATAAGGCAATCGCGGGTTGATTTGCTGTATGTACGGGTACAGGCATCGATCGTGCTACGCGGGGGCGGACGGACGGACGGGCGGGCAGGAGCGGATGGCGGGGGGAGTCGAGGAGTGGAGTCGGGGAGGGAGGGAGGGGAGGAGGGCAGAAGGGCGGACGTACGTGGGGTGCGCATACAGCGCTGCGTGAACAGGGCTCAGATCGGGGCCTGAGTGCTGCGTCCTGCTCCGAGTCGTGGACGGTGGCCGTCCTCAGCGCTTGGAGAGAAGCAGAGACCTTGGAGAGCGACGGTCGACGGATCCTGAACAGGCGACCGTCACGACAAGGATGAGGACAAGAGAGTGATCAATGACGAATCAGACCAGCTGCGGGCGCTTCCATAGACGCTCCCGATCATAAATAAGTGCTGCTACTGGGCGCTACCCAATGTCCAGCCACAACCCGTGAACCTAGTCCAACTGTGAGTCCCGCCAACATGTCTACCCGGCCTACCCGGCCTTTAAGCACATATTCTACAACGGCATTTGCTGACATGCTCATGCGCATCTGCCTTTTCATGCTAGTCACCGCAGTGGGCCTCGCTACAGCCGACGCAGTGGACAACAACTTGAAATTCCCGTCAAGCGACATCACCGACGCACAGACTATCATGAGCGATACGTCTCGTACAACATCCAGCTCCTGGAAGGTGTCGATATCCTCAGACTGGGAGGTTAGTGACCTCTCTCTTCAGGTAAATCAAAGCTGAAGCATCGGGCTCGTCCAGGTCCTCGGCCCATTCCCTGTCCATGCCCGGGAACAGCACTATATCTCGCCATCGTTCCCGCTCGACTGTGGGTTGTCTCTGTTTTTATATTCTGACTTGCTAACACGCCCTTGCTTTTCAGTGTCAGGGCCGATTGACTACAATGCGACCTACCCTTCGTCGTATGCCGATGGCGGCTTCGTCAGCTGGACCAAAGCTGCCGCCGACGAGCACGGCAAACTCGAAGTGGCATTTCCTCACATAAGGCAGTTTATCGCGTGATATCTGTATGACTCGACGTTGACTGCGCTTTGACAGGTGGGAATATCTCCGCGCAACCGAAGGTTGGGCGGCTTTGCAACACCATAACGTCCTGCGCACAACAATCACCATTTACCCACCCCAGTTAGCTTACGGACAACATACTCACGAACCACGTCTCGCAGTAAACCTCATACAAGGATCCTTCTTCACTCTGCGCCCACACCTGGATGCCTCCGAAGACACGCCCTTCGTTCCAGAGTGGCACTCGGGCAACATCTACGACATCGGACGCTCGCCGCCAAACATCGTCACGCTACCTACCCCTCCATCAGCAGAATCTCCGACTACGTACGAGTTGTTTATCAGCGGAGACTACGAGGTGACATAAGGAGTCTTCGGGCGTCGTGTCGTCAAAGGCTAACTATATTACAACAGATCAGGCTCTTTGGTGACCCTCTTCCCGGAGGCTCAAGCACCCCAAAGCTCTCAATTTCTCTCACCGTCGACATCGAGCAGGACGAGCGATCGTTCCTCCCAGTCGCACGCGATGAATCACATGATGTCCTGCCAGACTTCGTAGACGGCTGGGCGTTCGGCGACGCGATCGGTCTTGGTCTGCGCGGCCTTGAAGACTGGTGGACAGTGGTCGGTATCCGCACATCAGCGGCGATCTGTGAAGTGAGTCTATAGCGCATGCGTCTTAGTAGTTATCTGACTGGTAGTAGTTCGTCGAGCTGTCCTTGGTGCAGGACACGCGCATCGCTCCGACGCAGACCCGCATAGTACCGTTCAGGCTCACACAGACCAAGCCGTTCTCCGCCGGAAAAATCGAGCTCACGCTGGAGCTGCGCTCAGGAGATAAGACATCGGAGATTCTCGTCGCTATCCCCGTGCAACATCAAGCACAGTGGACGTCAAACGAGGTCCCTTCCGCAGGAATCAAGGCTTCCTATTTCTACAGCACGTCTATGCCTACGCTGTTCGTCGTCAGCCCGCCTATAGAGCCGAACGGCGACACCCCGTCGCCCCCGATCCTCGCACTGCGTATGTCTTCCATACTCTGTGTGAGACGCTGCAGAACCTCATATGTATACGCGACAGATGGTGCTGGCGTAGATATCATTGCAACGGACTTCTGGATCAAAGCGCTTCCTCGGCAGCGCCATAGCTGGCTCATCGCCCCGACGGGACGGACTGCATGGGTACGTCTCGAAGTAGCTGTGAGACCGGCTCAGTCCTCATCGGACTACAGGGACTGGACTGGCATGGACCCAGCGCGCGCGAGGCGTTCGCCACCGTGGAGGCGCTGTACACCATCCTCGCCGCGCGTGACGAGTGGTCCAAGTGGGGACTTGCCCCGCAGACGAAGGTGCTGCTATTTGGGCACTCTAACGGCGGACAGGGAGCCTGGTTCAACGCGGCGCGAAATCCTGACAGGGTCATCGGAGGTGTGTCCATGTGTGCATAAGATGCGTGCGTCGCAACCAGCTAACGGCACGGTCGATAGTTGTGCCTGCTGCCGGTTACATCAAGTCTCAAGCGTACGTACAGTGGGCTCTGTCGAGGTGCGTATCATCAGGCTCTGCAGCTGCTCTGTCTTTGCTCATCTGACTTTTCTGTCTGCCTAGATCCGCTCATTACATCGACCCCGCTTTGCGCGCGATATTGGACTCGTCACTCACACCAGACGACAACGATTTGTTCCTCAGCAACCTTGTTGATACGCCCATTCTAGCCATACACGGGTAGGTCATCTCCAAGTCGACGATCGAAGATGTGTGAATTTCCATCTGTCACAGCGGCTCCGACGACAACGTCCCTGTATGGCACACACGCGAAGCAGTCTCTGTGCTGAAAACATGGAATCCCGACGCCAATGTGACGTGAGCCATAGCTGGTTATGAGTCAGTTCTAGATCCAGGCGTTAACTCAAACTCACCTCTGGCAGGTACCGCGAGGATCCCGGCCAGCCGCACTGGTACGACACCATCTTCGCCAGCGACCAGGTGCAATCGTTTGTATCGAAGACTCTTCAAGATAGCGACCTCGCTCCTGCGCATGCTTACACGTCGTTCACGCTCACCGTCGCCATTCCAGCTGACTCGGGGTCTCTACATGGATGGTCGATCCACCGTCTGCATGTTCCTGGGCGGTACGATCTATTATCTACCACTTGCGCTTTCTTGCCACCCTGTCTAACGATCGCGTTCTCAGGCTCGCGAGACTGTCCGTAGAAATCACTCGCGACGCTATCCGAGTGCGCACGACGAACGTCAAGGCGTTTTCCGTCCGCATCGGCGCCTTGCCCGCGGACGTGCGCAACAAGCCCTTCCTCGTCGACGGCCACGCGGTCGAGCTGGACGAGGCGAGCTGGGAGCTGCCCGACTTCACACTCGGCCTCGCTCACGATGACGAGGCATGGACGGTACGTGGACCCGGCCGCACCGCGGCTCGACGGTGGGACTGACTGCATCCTGAAAGCCCTACGCTGTCTCCAGTCTGGCTACAGCCCCGCCTACAGGCCGCATCGCGAACTTCCTGACCACCTCGGGCCCCGTGGTCATCGTCGTCCCCTCCCTCGTGCCCTCTCGGCTGCTGTCAGCGGCTCTGCGCATCGCGCACAACCTCAATGTCTACCACAAACTCGACGCAGACATCGTTGAAGACGCAGAGGCCGCGCTCAAGATACGCGAGGGCACCTTGGGCACGGGTAACCTACTCGTCCTGGGCAGCGGAGTGCCAGGCGAGCTCGCCGAGTCGTTGTTGCGCCAGGGCCAGACGTCATTCAGTATACGGGACCGCGCTCTACAGCTTCGCGGACGGTCGTTGAACGCGCCTTCGTCTGCTACATTGTTCCTCCACCCTCATCCGGTACATGCAGAGAGTCTCGCGTTGATCCTCCACGGCTCAGACGATAGCGGGTTTGAGAGAGCACTGCGGCTGTTCCCAATTCGCACTGGGGTTACTGTTCCAGACTGGGTTGTCGTCGGGCCCGATGCTGACAAACGAGGCTCAGGCGGAGTGCACGGCGCGGGGTAAGTTGTTCTACAAGATGCATATACCCGACACTACCTATTGACACCGACTCTCGTACACAGGGTTTGGGGTAACGACTGGAGCTGGAATGAAGCTATGTCCGCATTCTAGATTACGACAAGAGGTTCGTATGGGGGTGATACATCACTACTGAATATACATGACACATTTAGGGTAGTACGTCATTGTGCAGGTCGTGGTGGGTTCGTCAAGGCCGACCATATAAGCAAAGTTCGAGCCATCACGTATGCCTTTTGTAACAGTGCGAGAGGGGAAATCTTGTTACAATACAGTGCAAGGAGAACACAGCCCAAAATGGAGAAAGGAGGACGAGCTCGGGATATAGATCACAGATAGCGAAAGCGACAGCAAGATGTGAGGTACCGGCGGCGGGGAGGAGGGTGACTCTAGGATTGGAAGATCGACCTCGCGACCTGTTACCCAGATGAGACTACATCAGCGTGAGGAAACAATAAGCTACGCACATTCTCGAGAAGAAGGGTGACCTCGGGAGCAATGTGAATGAACTCCTGGTTCCAGAAACTGTACTTCGGGTTCCGCAGCAGCTCGATGAACGTGACAAGCGCGCCCCAAGGGTGAGGACGGTGGACAAGGAAACGTTCCAACAGGACCCTGGTCATGACCTCCCTGAACTGGTCGACCTGCACCTCGTGGAAGAGGTACAGCATTAAGGAACTGAACCAGTGCGTGTGCGCGTTGGGGTAGCGCAAGTGGAGGACCATGGCACTCAGAAGGTGGTGTTGCCCTGAAGAAGGATGTCAGAAGGCGCGCTACTTCATGGACTCAAATACGTACCTTCGACATCAAGGTTCGTAGCCAGGTAGTGCAAGGCAACTACTCCAGGGTCGGTCGGGACGAACATAGGACCCGCACTGCGCGCGCGCGCCTGACCAACCGACGACACTCCAATGTACATGACGAGGGAATTGAGGAGCGGGAGGTTGTAGGTCTCCGGGGCACCATCTTGCGCAGGAACTTTCAGGCGATCCTTGAGCGATACCAGGAAAGTAGCCTGAGGGCCCCTGTTCAGCAAGTATTGATCGAGGTACATCCTCAGATCGCCCGCCCTGAGATTGGCGGTGAAATCGGAGAGAATAGGAGGGATTGGTCCTAACTCGGGGATGGATTCGAAATCGATGTCGCGGAGGTTAGGGTCGGGAAGGATGACGTTCGGAGGGTAAGCGCTTAGGACAATGTTGCGGAGTTGTATGCAACGCGGGGGGATGACGTCGCAGAGTGAGAGGTAGTATTCGCTGAGGAACTCGGGGAAATCGTGCAGGAGGACAAGGAGGAGACGGAGAGTTCCCCGGTAAAGATCGCGCCCAGAAGGCTGGAGATCAGCCGTTTTGAGGAATGGTGCCAAAAACTTGAACAGCGAAAGAAGCAACTTGTAGAAAGCAGGCCATCCCTGTAGTCTGACTTCAATAACATGTTTAGTCAATATAGAAAATATTGTGCCTACCTCGCGGTTGTCTGACAGAAGCAATTTTGGCATGAAGAGGCGGTGCGAAATCAAGCTCATCCACGAGAACGCGAAGCCAGGGAAGTACGTCGGCTGCAGGGAACTGAACGTGTCACTGGAAGAATGTGACGATGTGAGAATATGTACACGTCATCAACGAATTGGACCTTACCCGATGGCCAAGAGCAGTGGGAAGTACGCCGTTCCAAGACTGGTTTCGAGGGTGTGCAGGTCGTTCAGGAGGCTGCAGAAGAAGCGGAAGAACGGCTTCTGCTGGAAGTGAGGGCCTTGATCCTCGTGCATGTTAGCCAGCACCAAGACGAAGATGGTCAGGATCTTCGTCAAGTAGTGGACCTTGGCCTGATCATTGTTCACACCCGAAGCATCACCGTGGTACTTGATGATGTACACGATCAATCGCGACATCGCGTCCAGAGCTTGGAACGCAAACCCGAACTCTCCAGCAGTGACATGCTTGATGTAGCTGTTGACGCTCGACTCGGCACACACGCGGAAAAAGAACGAGGAGACGTCTTCCGCCTTCAGGATGCCTTGACGAGTGAGCTGGGTGATGTACGGCACGAACGACTTCTCCGGGGAGTGCGAGCGCTGGTAGATGCTGACCCATTGCTGGAACCAAATGAACAGCTTCTCCCTGAGCGTCTCAGTTTCCGGCTTGACGGACGGCTGACGGGCCGGAGGGTTCTCTGCTGTGGCTTGACTGGCACGGCGAGGTACACCACGCAAATCGTCCAACAAACGACTGGCCCTGTAACACCGATGAGTACGGCACTCTGATGTGTAAGTAACAACCGATACTCACTCGTCGTTGGCTTTGCCTGATTGAGCCAAGCGGTCCAGCACCTCAAGCGAGTACGAGAACTGAGCCTGGGTAGCAAGTGGCGGGTCGGCCGCAAGACATTCCCGGATAAGTCCCGCCGCAAAGTTCTGCAAGCTGGGCCGAGGTTCCTGATAAAGAAGCTTGGCCAACTGCTGATCCTCCTGAGAGATCGTAACTAGACCGCTTCGCAGCAACGTCACTGTGACCGGGACGTTGAACTTGCGCTCATCCTCAGCATAGATCAGCCAGGTGATAGCCTCCCGCGCAACGTCCTCGAACTGGTGGCAGAGCTGATCAAGCAGCGCCACGTAGATCTCGCGTCCGAGCGGAGACGGGGTCTTGTACAGCAACTGCACAATCTTCTGCGACATGAGGAGCGGGGTACGAGTGCGGTCCGGAGACTCCGTTGCTATGATGAGGATTTGACGGACGAGGAGACGGACGTCATGGTTGCTAGGAAGGGCGGCTAGGGATGGGATAGGAAGTTGGAGGAGGATGGACTCCAAGTCTCTGATGAGAGCCTGCAACCGCTTCAGTATTTGAGCGGATAAGTTCAAGACAAAAATACTCACATTGAAACGCTCCATTGCTTCTTGAGGACGCACAAACGTCTGGCTGGGTGGTTCCGGCGCGGGAGACGGGCTGTAGAGGGCCGACGCGGCAACCTGGTCGGCACGACTATACGAAGCTGTGGAGTTCGGGCGGCTCGTGAAGGCGCGTCGCTTGGGATCATTGGCTTGCACGAATGTCAGCAACTGACAAGGACGGGAGAACAGAAAAACGTACTGAATTCATCATAGACCTTGAGCTGGTTGTGGGATACACCTCCAGGTTTGATGCGCAAAACATCTGGCAGAGAGTTGAAAACGGTAGACTGAGCTACCGAGGTGTCCCAGAAGGGCTGTCCTGGGTGTTGCTGCTTACGGGTTTGTAAGCCTTGTATCCCAAGTGTCGATGAGGATCAACTCACCTCCCTGTGGCGCCTCCGGATCTCGTAGGCGGCGGCGAAACCGTCATCGACATCAATGACTGCGCGATCCATAGCCGCCTTCTCAATGGCCTGGCATGCTAGCTCGATATTCTCCTGGACCAACAAGATCACTACCTGGTCGGGGACCATTTGCTTTGGAGAAAAGTCAGCACATGTCAATCGCGAATTACATAATCGGATGTACCTCTGTGAAGCCGAACTCTAACAAGAACTGACGAATGTGACTCCCCAAGTTGCCCCTCAACGGCTCCTTGCAGGTGACCAGCGCCAAACTTCCCGCGAGCTTTTGCGCCATGGAATGCCCGGCCTTGCGGAGTTTATCGTCATTGGGTTCGGTCACAAAGTCTTTAGCAACGAGCTCTCGGGTTGAGATGCCCGCAATGGTGACAGACCGCTCGACGACGGGGAGGATGATCTAAGAGGACCTGAGTAAATGGATGCATTAAATGCCATACCGATGTAACTTACCTCGCGAACCGCACGATCGATGGCCATCTGTACCGCGCGTTTGAAGGAGGGGTTGGTATTGAGGGGGGCTAGCTGCAGACTGATAGTGACGTGGGGGAGGATGCTGGACAGGATGTTCTCGATGTGGGCGCCGAGCGCGCGCTGAGAATCCGATGGAGAAGCGGGGCCGAGAGGCAGAAGCTGAGGATCCGCTTGGGCAGTGGGGTCATACCCACCCATAGGCAGAGAATCGATGTCACCGACATAGTCAGGGAGGGGAGGGCCGGATAGGGTGTCGGTGAGAGGACGGTTGCGGAGGATGGTAGTCGCCTGCACCGTGTCGAGGTCCACGTCGAGGGCCTTGCAAAGCATCTCGATCTCAAACTTGAGATTTAGCTTAAGCTCCGCAAAGTGGTACAACTCGGTGAGCAGGCTGATCACTGCCATCAGCCAGGGGTTGGGGGGGCGGAAGACCTTGGACCGAGCAGCGGGTTCTAGCGTCTTGCAAACGAAAGGGATTGCGACAATGAGCCGGCCATTATCGTATCCCTCGATCAACAAGTCTTTGAATGATAAGTTTTTGTGTTTGATTGGGCGGTCGCGCGCGAGAGTGATGCTACCCAACCACGATGCAACATTCTTGAGGACGGCACGCTCTGAACCCAGCTGCAAAGTCTTCTCGGAGTTTAGAAGCGCCGTCGACTTCACCAAAGTTTCGTGGAGGACGAAGCGGAAAAGCGAATGCATGTCCAGAGCGTCCAGGAAGCGAAGGTACAACTGATGGTTGTTGGGTTCGATACTGACCCGCTGGTCGACGAGATAGTTTGCGAACCATCGAGAGTAGTCCTCCTGGAAGTGGCCCTTCATCTCCGACAACTTCGCTTCGAAATTCGACGGCGCAAGGTTGTTGACGATGAATAATATCTTGTCCGACACCTCCTCCGGCGGTTCCTCAGCCTCTCCGTCTAGCTGATCCGGCTGGATGGAAACGAAGATAGGAGGTGGCTCAGAGATAGAGACTGAAGTGAGAGTACGCAGATCAGCAGAACTACTCGTCCCGTCTCCGTTGATGAGCGCGCGCTGGATGCTGTTCGCAAGTTCTGGTCGTTGTTCAAGGAGATGGGGGATCTTGAGCAAGGCCTGGCAGAGGGGTTGCCATTCGGAGAGCCGCGACTCAAACCTGGATAGAGCCTGGATACCAAACTTGAACAGGTTGGTCTCCGGAGGACAATTGAGAGCATCAAGGACGTAGCGGATGGCGATGCCGAGGGGAATGAAGTCGACGAGCTGGTACTGGATCAATGAGCCGAAAAGATACCCTGTCATAGCGAGCTCTCGAGGAGGATAGTACGACTGGAAGAACTTGTACTCGTCAAAGAGGAAATGCAACATGCACGAGAAGATTTCGTGATCTCGCGGGTTGGTGGAAGCCTTGTTCCTCTGGAGGAGCTTGATGACGTCGTCAATGGTGATCTGTTCGTCATACATCTGCTTGTAGATCCCGTCGACCTCTCCCTCGATCTCGGCGGTGTAGCTGACGACCGCGAAACCGGGCTCGGCGTCTGAACCAGGGGCTAGATTCATGAGGCGGGGATGGATCTGCAGGCAGGCATTGCGGATTTCGAGGCAGTAGTCGACATCGCTCTCGTGCATCAAGTTCGAGCTGACAACGTTACGCATGAGATAACGATTATGGACCAAAGCGGATTTCTTACCTATTACGAAGTACGCGCAAGAAAATGGCGATGGTCTGAGGCGAGAGTTGCATAGTACGAGGATCAACGGGAGGGTCTGATACTCGGGTAGTCTTCTCGTTCTCCATCTTCATCTCCAAGAAAGCTATGACAGCATGCAAGAAGTCCGCTCCGTGCGCTGTCACGTTATCGGCGAGCCATTTGTCAAGGTTCAGATACTCCCGACGCGACGCCAACGCAGCAACATCCAGGCCGAATTTGAACGGGCGAACCTCAAGCAATGCATCGAGTATCTAGAGAGCGTCAATCAATCGCAGGCAACATGAGCGTGTTGGTTACATACCTTCAAGTCCTGGGCGACGTCCAAGATTCTGGTAATATTAAGATTGTTCTCGTCATAGAAGTCCCGGAAGGCGTCAGTGAGATATGCGGGCTCAATCTGCCAAATCCGCATGAACACTAGCTGATGGTTGGGATGACCAGCAAGGAACATGGCGAGAAGGCGCTGGGTGTACTCGCGCCGAATCTCATTCCAAGGAGATTGCTGGGGACTGGTCAGGAAGGGATGATGGAGTTAAATCGAGTGACTCACCGGCACTTGCAGCAGACCCATATGAACCAGTTCTGCGCTGATCTTCACCGCCTTGTCCAGCATCTCACGCACGAAGTTGGTGACCTCTACGCTTTGACTGTCAGCGGCCTGTACCAGCACCTCAAACAAATCCAACGAATTCCATGTGTGCCCCTGCACGTTAGCAGCAAGGGACTTGATCGTTGGACTTGCCACGGCAACATCCTCCACCGTGACGATCTTTCGACCTGGGAGGTTGACAAAGTTGAAAGTGTCTGCAGGAAGCGAAAGAAGGGCGTCAAGAAGCCGCAACTGGTACAGGGTGTTCGACCACAATTGCCAGAACCCAGTCACAGCATGAGGATCGTCGCGTGGCGAGTTCATAAGGATAGCGATGAGAAGCTTCAATGTTGCCGTGTCGACACCCTGACGTTCTGGCAGATCGAAGGCCTTGATTGCCGCTGCCCAGTTCAGTTTCGGTTCCTGCACCTGCGATTGGTAACGTGAGCGCTAAGCAGGACCCACGATGCTGAACACTCACGAAGCTACTGAGTGCTCTGACAATCGCGCCGACATCAGGGAGCATTGTTCCTTCGGACGCCATACGAGCAAGGGCAGTCACAAGTTCAACGATCTGTATGTCTGTCGGAGAGTTGCTCTCCGTAAAGCCGAACCTCGTTAAAAGAGCGCGGACGACGTCTGCATCACTGGTGATCTCAGGCCCCAATTGCACCAGAGCTTGCACAAGCGATGTTCCTAGCGGAAGGCTACCGGAAGAGTGTTCGTACTAAGTTGGCGGCGCTACGTAGCATAAACCCAACACGTACCTGAGATTCGGCATAATGCGTTGCAAAATGGGAGAGACGATCTCCGAGCCATACTTGGCTTGCGCAGCAGCAATGAGAGCTTGTCGCTGCGTAGCATCCAGTATTGGCGCGTCAGGAGGACATTCGGCGAGAAGGTTGGACAACAACTTTGCGACTTGGTTCGGATTGAGGTCTGCATGATCGAAGGAAGGGTGCTGGCACAGAGCGAGAACAGCGTTTTCGAAATCCATCCGAATCACTGTTGCTGCTTGCGCTGCGAGCTCTCGCCGGGTAGGGGCAGCGACAATGGAGGACGCCAAAATGAGCCTCTCCAAAGGACGAAGACCGATGCGGTCTGCAAACTTGACGAAGTCGAAGTTGCGAAAGATGTCCACTTCACCGCGATCGATGCCATCTCGAAACCTGTCTGCGAGGAAAGGATCCCGTGCCAGGCGTTGAGTTTCTTGCACTAACAACCGGAACGTGAGGGCGGAGGAGGGATCGAACGCGGCGGGGGAGGCGGTGGATGTGAGTCTGCTATGAGAGTGAACGATGAGGCGGCGGATGAAATGGAGGTACGTGTCGAGGCCATGTTGTTCGGACAACTGGACACGCGGAAATCACAGAATTGTAACGAAGTAAGCGGCGCGACCTTCCAATACAACATGAGCGCATATACGCACCGAGCGTATCTCCACCTGATTCCTCTCAAAGTTCTCCTCTGTGAGCGTTGAGAGTAGGAAGACGATCTGCGCTTTGACGATGGTGTGGATGTTGGGGCTAGCGGTGCCGTCCATGGCTGGGGTGCGAGCCCTAGTTGAGGCCTCCGTCATGCGTCGACCGCCGAGGCCACCGCCAGAAGCCGTTTTGAAGGAGTTGTGGGGAGAACAGGGAATACTCTGGCACAAGACAGACCGAAGTCGTCCTGAACAGCGAGCAGAGATCCAATAGACTCAAGCCTCGGAAGAACAGTCTGAGAGCACGCGTCGCATTTCAAGCTCCGATCGAAAACTGGTGGCAACTCCCACCTGGAATGTCGTACTGGTCTCAAATTCCCCAATACCTCCGTCCATCCAGTGCGTATGCATAAAGTAGGCCCTCCGGGCGAACCTGGCCACGTACCGTCACAGCTGGATGAGATTGAATGCACTAGACGCACATTCAAACATTCATAGCCAGTATAGTGAATATCAGTTATAGAAGGAAACCTTGAGCTTGCTACTACTTACACTGGCAGGCTTGCAATTGTTAGCGGGCGCCGCGCCTCGGGTGGGCTACGCCCGCCCTCGGCCTACGGCGCCCACTGCTTTTAGGTAGTACCTAGCTATTCTAAACCACTTAGTAGGAACCGGGGTCATCCTGCCACAGTCACTCATGCTTGAACACTAGTAATAAGCATACTACTATGTTCGCGACCGCTTACTTTTCGAACTGTGCTACGAGTACATCGATTCAATGCCACCGAGTTTTCTGGCTCCGAGTCGCATCGGGACTCACGAGTTCAACTTAATGTTACCTTCCCCGGTCCTGCACTCCAAATTACCGCACTCAGAACCAGCTAGTGGCGGGTGCTTGTGGGTGCTTGCTACTACAAACTTCTTATAAAGGATATGTAAGCACGAGCCAACCTGAGCTTAGAGCTAACCAACTATGGACAAGGGTGCCAGGGGGAGCGGTGCCAAAAAGTCACGTGAAGCGGACTTGACTTTACTTCCATCGAGACCTGGACTCAGGCTCCTCCACACCGTCGCTTCGAGTTGAGGAGCTGAATCCACGATAGAGGGATGAGGGAATAATATCTAGTATAGCGTAGACGTAAGCTAAATTATGTACGGCGCTAACTCAGGCTTGTTCACGTGACTGTAGTGTGGTGCTCCTCAACTCTCAGCGACGGCTGCCACAAAGCAAAGGTAAACACACGGAGCCCGGCCAGGAGACGCTCGCTAACTACCCCATTTGGTCGGTAGAAACATTGTCGGCTGGTAGGATATTGAGATATTCATCAATACACGTTTCGCATCATACATGCACTCCTCTGGCGCGCCGCTCATGTCGACAGAAGGGGAGCTAGTTCGCGGTACCTCTAGCCTCATCCCCGATGTCTCTGAAGTGCGTAGGAAAACATTGGAGAAACTTGGACGACGGCCGTGTCTATGGCAATGCGAGGTCGCGATCGCTCTACTCAAAGGGGAGCAGGACATTATCTGCATATCTGGTACAGGCTCCGGCAAGACTCTGACCTTCTGGATACCGTTGCTCTTCCGTCCGACCGGTGTCCAAGTCATCATAACTCCATTCAATATCCTCGGTACCCAGAACCAGAAGGAGCTCATGGAGTTCGGTATAGAAGTCCTCACCATCGAGTCGGGTGAAACAGCGACACCAGAGATGTTCAAGGTGACGTCGATCTTACTGTTCTCGTACGTACGTAATCATCACTGAGACAACCTCAGTGGGTACCTCTTCATCGGCTCGGACATCTGAGGTGCTGAGGAGGTGCTGTAGTAGGTCACAAACCTCGGGAGCGACCTCGAACATCCTGGTGATCATATCTTCGAGTCGGAAGTCGCGGATTTGATCGGGATGGCTATGGGTGGCGCGGAAGTGCCAGCTCTCTTCACGTGCAAGCAGCCGAATTTCTGCAGTGTAGTGGGAGCACTTGATCTTGTGAGCCCATTCGGAGATGCGAGCCTTCGAGGTGGTATTGAAGTAGTATAGGGAAGCTACAATAGATGTAGCACTGTCAATTAGATCTCGTAGAAGCGGATTGTTCGGGTCGTCATACTGAGTCAGAACATAGGTGATCATATGGGATAAGCGTAGATTAGACTGCTGTAGCTCATTCAAGAAAGCCTGAAGTAAACGAGCAGCGTTATGGTCCATGGCGTGATGGTATTGGGAAAAGCGCGCGGTGGTGAGTATATGCATCCCAGTATGGCATCTCGCTTGCAGATATTCCGGTAGACGCTCAGGAAATCCTGCCTGCCTAATGGGGCGAAAGGGCGTCTCCTGGCCGGGCTCCGTGTGTTTACCTTTGCTTTGTGGCAGCCGTCGCTGAGAGTTGAGGGGAAACACACTACATACGCGTGAACCGGCCCGAGTAGCGCTCACATGAATAAGTTACGTGTACGCTACTAGGATTTATCTCCTCCTCCACCTCTACCAGTGAAATCAGCCCCTCAACTCGAAGCGACGGTGTGGAGGAGCCTGACCTGGACTACGTAACTACGTGTCCAGGAATACTACTAGTCCACGTCTGTCTACGTGTCCAGGAATATGTATATTCCGCCGGATATCAAGAGAGCATACGTCACAGGGGACATTCCCCGATGTTTCCGGGGTTAACATGTGGAAAACATACAAGAAACAGAAAAGATATTGATGTAATGTTCTCAGTGGAAACACAGCAGCAACAGGGAGGAAATTTTCGGGACATTTCTTCCATGTTGACAGCGTGTTCAGGCATGTAAATACGACGTGAACAAAGATCTTGTTCTCAGAATGTTTACACGGGAAGTGGGGAACAAAAACATCCACCTTGTTGATAAAATGATATCTCCTTAGATAGGAGAACAATATTATGCGAATATGCTGGATATTCCTGCTGTAAACATCGAGTCATGTTGATAGGATACTAGATGGTGATAACAGCGAGACAATGTTCACGATACTACCTTGATGTTATCACTCTAAGCATGCAGAGAACCATCAAGTAAACACCCTATTTGCTGCTCCAATGTTTACAAAGTAGACATGGCCGAGACATTGCGTTGACATACAACACATTTCCCTCTTATTATCTCAATACACTTGGCCCACGACTGTGCAGGCTTAACCTATAGATATCTAGATATGTGTGAGAACCGCGTCAAGTACTACTAGTAAGTACTAGGGATGTATCGAGGGGTGTATCGATTGCACCCCACCGCGATCAATGGCATCATAACTAAAAAGTTCTAAGGTCTTCGACTGTTTAACGTCGCAAACTACTACTACTTCGTCGCAAACTACTACTACTTCGTCGCAAACTACTACTACTTCGTCGTATACTGCCACCTCCGCCGCCAGCCTGCCCCCGAGTTCCATTTCGTCGTGCTCACGGGCAACTTCGGCGACATCCTCGTGGGTTACTACTAACCTGTCTAACAGTCACCATTCTCCCATAGGTTCTCCAGGAAGGCTAGCGCAGAATTACACGTGGTCCTCCGTCTCTTCTCTATTTCCCAATCTTAATTACATTGCATCGTCATCTAACTATCTGTAGTTCCCGAAAGCCGGTATTATATGATAGACCACCGTATTGACAGCTCACCGCGACCCAACCGCGACCCCTCTTCCGAGTCCGAAACCTCGCTCAGACTATAATATATTACCTACCCAAGCCTGAGCATAAGCCTGAGCCTTCCGCAAATCGCTGCCATATTAATGCGAGATGGCAGCCCCACAAATCCACGACAGTCCGCAGCTGTATCCAACGTCATAAAAGTAGTATGAGAATGATGAGTTCACAGCTATACGTAGGTGCCAAGGGGCTCAGCGGTGCCAAAATGTCACGTGAAACGGACTTGACTTTACTTGCGGTCAGACCTGGCCTACTGTCGTGTCCAGGAATGTTGACATCAATGTCTTAGAAAGATTTTTTCTGTTTCTCAGATGTTTTCCACATGTTTACCCCGGAAACATCGGGAAATGTCCCCTGTGCGTGTTCCGCGGGGCCTATCACTTACCTGACAGCATGAGATCCCATTCTATGCACGCGTTATCTGGTAACCGCAGGAGTACCCCGTTCCATCTCTCTGGTCCCGTCGCGCACACGCCTTCGGCCTCGCAGAGTCGATCCGTGGGATGGGTGTGTCCTGTCTTTCAACAGTCGTGTCATATCATTGCCTCCATTTCTCTGTACTTACACGCACGTAAAGCATCCGGTATGTCGGGGTGAGGGTATATGAACAGCGTCCCCACTCCCACTTCTGTACTTGGCTCCCTCACTCCGACCGTCCTTGTATTGACCGTCAGCCATATAGCGGTCGAAAGCCATCCTTCCTATTATCTACAATATCTCAGTGAGTTGCTGCATCTCACCCCCCTTGCCCACCCATGCTGATATATTTGCACATATGGTACCTCCCTAGACAGCGATGGGTGGACTTTCCGAAGACACAAGGCTCACCCGGGACACTTATACGGGGGCTTCCACAACAGTAGAGGTGCGTTATTCACGTATGTGAGCTCTCGCTACTCCTAACTCACCGTCTCTTTCAAACGTGCAGATTCGATGCCCTGACGATGTCACCGGACTAGAGAGAATCATATTGGTTGCTCAGGGCGATCTTCAACGACACTTAAGGTCAGATGAAGCCTTCGCCGTCATGCGTCCAGCCTCGCTCAATTGCTCTTGCTCCCATAGTGCTCTATTTGCTCGCACCATCACCATCGAGTGCATCTATACTAAGACGGGCCCGCGCGGCACTGGAGCCTCTCTCGATAACCCCATCTACCAAGAGCGTCAAGTTCACCTCAAATGCGGCTCGCAGGTCGTCTGTGTCGCCACGTCCTCAGTGACCATCACCTCGCCCGAGTGCGAACGACTCCTCCTTGACGAGAAGTTTGCCCTTGGACAGATATTCAGACGCCTCCGAAGCTACCCACGCTTCGCCCTTATCGACATGGGCACCCAGGTGGTCAAGGGGAAACGCGAGCTCCGCAGGACTTATCTGCTGGAGACCGAGGGCATTAGATGCGAGATCCTCGAGGTTTTCCCGGACCGTGACATGTTCGATTTGGGAGAAGCATGGTTGAAGCAGGATTCCCGAGAGAAGTTACAGAAGTCGTTCGTTCCCTACGAGAAGTGAGCAGCTGCTCCGAGCTGACATGCGGCTTATCTTGGGTCGCGGCTGGTGTTTTCATTGTACATAGATGACATGCGGACCTTCTCGCTACCTGTACTTGTATCTCACTCAGACTTACTGTGCTCATTCTGGAGGCTTGCTGTGCAGCAGCAGTACTATTTGCCCACGCCACAAATGTCCCGGTTGTCAACTGTCTGTAGTTGTTTACTCGCAAATCTATCTGCACTCAACCTCCGGCATCTGAATCATGCCCCCCTTGGTAATACCTCCTAGGATCGTCAATACCTTAGGGCCATGCTGCCTGAAGTGAGTATTTCTTGCACTTGCTCCTGAGTCGACTGTACTGCCAATAGTACTACTCACTGGCACCCCTTCGTTGCTTGAGCAGACAGACATGCAACCCAGTTTGACAACAGCACCGATGTCTTCTTAGCATCTCGCATGTCTGGGTGTGGGACGTAAGATGTCGACGCCGATATATGATATGGGACACAATCCAGCATACACACGCGTCCATTCCGGCATGCATCTGGCTCCAGAGCGACTTACAGCCCACATTATCGAAGTTTCCTTGGCAGAGGGCTGGGCAGAGGTAATATGTCATCTAATTAACGGCCGGCGAAGAGCTCGGTGGCCATTTTACGCCGAACTTTACGGCGAGCAACCCACCATGGCCTCGTACCCGACACGCGCCTTGTACGACAATCACCGCTTGAAAGGCCGAGACTCGCAATTGAAACAGTGCAGAAATTGAGGTAATTCGCGATGCCTTCTCCACAGTCAAATGTGACGAAAAACAACTAGGCCGGCGGGCAAGGGCCCGGGCAAGCTTCCAGTTGAGGCCAGCCTCGAATTCAAAAGCGGAACAAGGGCCCGGCACCGCCCAGGCTGAGGTTGCGAACGCGTGCGCTGGTGAGCTACCGTCGACGTTCGTACATATCCTGTACATACCTATCGTGAATGGAAGCTAACCTCTGAGTCCCTCAGAGCTCCAGTTCGATTATGCGCTCACCACTTGGGCGCGCGATCGAGCATACATAGAGGTGATTCAGATCCGAGTCCGACGGGTAAACTGATCAGAACCACGACCTTTCCCTGCATGCCTCGCTTAAGGACGGAGCAGATACGCGTAGGTATATTAGAGCGTCGAGATGCAGCATAGTGTCGTGCCACGTCTGCGCCCGCCTTCCCTCCCTTTCCCTTGCCACTCCTCGTTCGTCGTTTGTTGAGAGGCTGGTGGTGGCAGTTCGGTGCGCAATGGCGAAGCGACTCTCATGTGTCTTCTCTGCTCTACTACCTCTTGTGCTGCCTGGCTTTGCGGCCATTGGACCTATCACTGACCTAGTCATCAGCAACACCAATGTCGCACCCGACGGATTCGAGCGTGCTGCAGTGCTTGCAGGAGGGACGTTCCCTGGCCCCCTCATCGCAGGGAACATGAGCGACCACTTCCAGATCAACGTGGTCGACAAGCTCACAAATCACACGATGCTCAAAGCGACGAGTGTAGTGAGTACAGTATAATCATGTGAACTAGTCGGATTGTATTCCGCAAACAACGCTGACGTCACTGGGGCAGCATTGGCATGGTTTCTTTCAGAAAGGCAACAACTGGGCAGATGGCGCTGCCTCCGTGAACCAATGTCCGATTTCCTCAGGGAACTCGTTCTTGTATGAGTTTCGTGTGCCGGGGCAGGCTGGTACGTTTCACGAGTGTTTGCGAAGGGTTGACGCTGAGAGAGTCTGACCATGCAACCAGGCACTTTTTGGTACCATAGCCACCTGTCGACGCAGTATTGCGACGGCCTGCGAGGGCCGATGGTGGTGTACGACCCCGATGATCCACACGCTAGTCTTTTTGACGTCGACAACGGTAAGAGAACATGATAATATGTGAAAGACAAAATCACAATCCGACTTTTGACTTGATGCTTTCAGATGATACCGTCATCACTCTCGCGGATTGGTACCATGTTGCCGCGAGGATTAGACCAGCCTTTCCGTGAGTGTGAACATTCGTGCTTGATACGTCGCACAATACATCCTAACGTTGAACGATTAGCTTCGGCGGAGACTCGACTCTCATCAACGGCAAAGGGCGTTCCCAGACCACACCAAACGCAGAACTGAGTGTCATCTCGGTCACCCGAGGCAAACGATACCGGTTCCGCCTGATCTCGCTTTCTTGTGACCCCAACTATGTCTTCAGCATCGACGGACACGACATGACGGTGATCGAGGCGGATTCAGTGAACACGGAACCACTAGTGGTGGATTCCATCCAAATATACGCCGGCCAGCGATATTCTTTCGTCCTCGAGGCCAACCAGCCTGTCGAGAACTATTGGATTCACGCGAACCCGAATGTTGGTACCACCGGGTTCCTAAATGGCATGAACTCGGCCATCCTAAGATATGACGGTGCGCCGCCTATCGAGCCGGTTACTCAGGGTCTGCCGGTCAAGAGACTTAGAGAAGCCGATTTGCGTCCCTTAACCCCTATGCCAGTCGTAAGTCTTGTGCGTATGAATGGGCGACATGTCGGTTGAATGTCAACGTTGTCACTACTAGCCTGGAGATGCCGTGTCAGGAGGCGTAGACAAGGCAATCAACTTCGCGTTCTCGTTCGTAAGTGCATACTCGCAAACGAATAGACGGTGTGATATTCAATACTAATCGCGCGTCCTTCAGAACGGCAGCAACTACTTCATAAACGGAGCTAGCTTCACGCCGCCTACAGTCCCTGTCCTCCTGCAGATTATGAGTGGTGCACGTGAAGCATCAGAGATGTTGCCGGCCGGCAGCGTCTACACTTTGCCTTCAAATGCAACCATCGAGCTTTCGTTCCCAGCCAGCAACAACGCACCTGGTGCTCCACACCCGTTCCATCTTCATGGGGTAAACTTCACTCGACATGTATCATGGCCTATAGATTAACTCCTTGTCGCAGCACACCTTCGCCGTTGTCAGAAGTGCGGGCAGTTCGGAATACAACTACGAAAACCCGATCTGGCGGGATGTCGTCAACACAGGAACCGTGCTCAATGGTGACAATGTTACTGTCCGATTCAGGGCGAGTACTGCTGGTTGCTCCCTGTGCAGTGTCTCATGACTGATGATGTTATACAGACCGATAATCCTGGACCGTGGTTCCTTCATTGTCACATCGATTCCCATCTCGAGGCCGGATTTGCCGTTGTGATGGCTGAGGATTGTCCCAATACTAAGGCAGCAAATCCAGTCCCCGGTGGGTCCTTGGTAGTTGAGGTATTCCATTGCTCAAAAACTAATCGACTGTGATTCAGAGGCGTGGTCCGCTCTTTGTCCCACTTACGATGCCCTTGACGAGGACGACCGATAATGCACTCCGCTCCTCCTTAATCATTGCCTGCCGCTTTCGAACTTTGCTTGCTTTCGTGCACTTCGACACGGACGATATCGATCCTTTTACATGCTTTTTCTGGCTATTATACGAGTAATCCTACCTTCGAATCTACTCCATATACGGGTGTAACTATGACTAGCGAGCTCTACGGATTTTGAAAGCCATTCTTAAAAGTAGTCTAGGTCTAGTCGTGACGGTGACGAGCGCGAGGCGTGATTGTGACCAGTCGCGTTCAAATTGACGCGTAATCGACACGCTTGAAAGCTTGACCACTGACCACCACCACGTCTGACGGCACTTTCACGATGACTGCAGATTACCGCACGCAGGCTATACAGGACCCGACTGCTGTGATCCTTGACCTCTATCGCTCACATGCCTCTTCGGAAGATTTCCCTCGCTTTGTGGCGGAGCACTTCTCCAAGATCTTTGAGAACTCGACGACCTTTAACAACGTATGTATTTCTGTAACCTTACAACTACTGCTATGCAGGCTCTGATATACTGTCTACACTCAGATACCGACCCTGAATGCCCGCTACCCTCCGGGGTCCCACCGGGATCGGGCTCTAGTCCGCTTCCGTGCTATGGTGCAAGACACGTCGCTCTCGACGGAAATGTACCTCTCACACCACCACGACGGGTCAAGTGGCGGATGGGGTATCTACGAAGCCGACGGCGGAAGCAGCGCGAGCGGAGGGAACGTTGACTATGCCGACCTTCGCGAATGTACTGTCCTCTGGGCCACAACGGTCCCGGCCGAGTCCGAATGGTGCTCTGCAGAGCTCGACGCCCTCAGAGATAGTGCGTGGCATATGTTACGATACTCACTGTGAATAAATACTGAATCAGACCCCGTGAAGGAGATGCACCTCCGCCTTCAGAAATGTTGTCTTCGCAACAATCGCACAAGTATCCTCACCCTGGTTCCCAGCACCTCGGTGTGCAGGTCAAGGTACCCTCGTTGTGACCTGTCTCAAATAATATCTGATAACACGAATCCAGGTCTATGATAGAGAAGGCGCAGAAGCCTTTAAAGCGACAGACGTAGTGACGTTCGTTGGCATCTTATCATCGGAACCGTGGGTTTTGCTCGTATGTAGCCTGTACGATTACCTCATTATGCCGTTGCTTCAGGTGTGGCTTCGACCATGCGCAAGTCCCACAGGAGGTCCCGACTCTCCACGTCCTATTCTCTAAAACGCATGCGTCTGGTGTGCTCCCACGAACGTTCCCTCGGATTACCAGGCAGGCTTCCTCCAACCTCACAAAAACTCCCTCCGGCGACCTTGAATCGCCTATCGTACAAGATAATGCTCAGCTGAGAACTGAGCTTATTGATTGGATAGCTCAAGAGGCGTTGGGTGGGGACCGACAGGCCGCCGAATGGGTCCTCTTCTCCTGTATCTCTCGCGTGTACGTGTCGCGTCTTCCTCGCCATCTTTTTTGTCTTCTTCTAACTCTCAGTGCTGTTCAGCCAATCTCGCCACCCGCCTCTCCTCCCAACGCCGCTCGTCGTCTCACACTTTCCACGTCCGCCCCCCGTCCCAACCACCTCTGGGTCATCTGTGATCCCTGAGCCCGCACTTTCCGCGGTGCTAGCACTGCTTCTCCCCCTAACTCACACCCTTGCCCTCTCGCTGGAGACTCTCAACAAAGAGAGGTACACGCCTGAGAGCAAGGACGAGGACCTTCACGCCGGGGTCCTGCAGCTCCCACAAGGCACCGTTCTCCTCGTCTCCGAGAGTGGAGTACGAGAGGGCCAGCTCCTCGAACGAGGTGAGCGCCTCCTTTGATGGGATCGGAGAGCCACTCTACGCCCAGCTGTATTGCATGCTCACTGATCGACAGGGGTGCTGAATGTACGGGCTCTACAAGAACTGATGGATGCGCAGACGCTCGCATACGTGTTCCCATTCAGTCAGTTCTCGTTCCCGACCGACGTCAGCTGCGTCATCCTGGCCGAAGGCCGTAGGAGCGCGTTCTTCAAGACCGAATTGAACATTCCTCTTCGTGCGCCCGCTGATCCCGCAGGTATCGCAGCGCTATACAAACCTGCGGACCAAGTGCGCTTGCCGTCCCCCGAAAAGCTGGCGGCGTACCGGGATTTGGTGGTCGGTGCGCGATGTGGGAAGGTGTCGGTCCCCGAAGGGACCTCAGAGGTATAGCACCGTCGGCTCGGTCCTCCGCGCGTACTCAAAGTGTCATATACAGCACATCCAGGCACAGTTCGTGCAAGAAAGACGAGAGGACCGAAGCGTGACCGCGGACGACCTCATTCGCTGGATGACGGTCTCGAAGTGAGTTTTACGTCCACTCTTCAGGAACAAGGGAACTGACGAAGCACTGAAGGTTGTACGCACTGTCACTACATGAGCCGACGTTGAGCGTGGAGACATGGCAAAAAGCCAAGGCATTTGACGACCAAAGGAGGTCGCTTTTGGCATGACTCCGACTCGTGAGGCCACAACCCCAAGGCTATGGGTGGTGTGATACAGCTGCACGACGATATAGACTCTGTGGTGTATGATCTATCGTTACATTTGACCCCTCGTTCTAGGGCATGCCAAGCTCGTTCTTCCCCGCTTCCATCCACACGTCCGACAGCTCTCTGACAACTCTCGGGAGTAACTCAGCGACTGCGGAGGAGTTCTTCCCGCTGCCCTCAAGGTAGTATTTGATTTTTGGCTCGGTACCACTCGTCCTGCGTGTTATAAGCATCTGCGCATATAGAGACTCCACGTCTAATGAAAGCCCACCTGGTCGTCAGCGTGATCCTCGTGCCATCCTCTTTGTTCTCAGCCCTGAACTGGATCATGTGCCCAGACGAGAGCGGGAGAGTGGGCTCAAAAGTGGGAGGGTTCGCGCTGTCGTATCCCACTGTGAGATCCCGTACACTGGTGACTGTCAGTCCTGCGATCGACTTCGGGTAGCTCGGCGTCTCGGACGTGGCCTTTCCGTCGAAATCGCGGATACGCGCGAATATGGCGTCAACGGTATGTGTCTCGGTGCAGATAAAGTACGAGTTGCTGGTCTGCAATGTGCAGTCAATCATCAGGTTACCTCGGATGAGAG
Organism: Daedaleopsis sinensis; assembly: GCA_033807695.1. Classification (NCBI taxonomy): domain Eukaryota; kingdom Fungi; phylum Basidiomycota; class Agaricomycetes; order Polyporales; family Polyporaceae; genus Daedaleopsis; species Daedaleopsis sinensis. The sequence goes on from CM066301.1 coordinate 2,033,678, forward strand.
GAATTTGTAGATATACCTGGAAAAAGCCATATCTGCAGGGCCGGGTAAGATCATTCAACGACACTGAGTGGGTGCCTGCCACGCATCATTGCACTCACTTCTCATACAATTCCTTCAGGTGAGTGCTGGCGGTCTTTCCCCGTCTCTGTAATGCGGCCACCATCTCGGCGAACACGACCTGAGTGTAATACATCAAGACTGGTTTGGAGAGGGAGAGCCTGAAAGGACCCACCGATGCAGCGACACCGTCCTTATCACGCAGCTCCGAGCCAAACATGAAGCCTATGGCCTCCTCGTAGCCGAAGGGCACCTCGTAGCCCTCCTTCTGCAGGGTAAGAGCGGTGTTCCCGATATACTTGAACCCTGTGTAAACGTCCTTAGTACGGTTTGACGGCAGGCGAGGCGCAACCTATGAGACCTGTTAGGCACTCGGCGAATTTGAAACCTTCCGCGTGCGCGATTGCTTCAATCATCTTTGAGCTTACGGTTGAAGCCACCATCGCGAGTTGTGCTGTCAAATGTGGACACGTTAACTTCTGTGGCCTCGACATTATGAAGTTGCGTACAGATGGGCTTCCCGGACTGCTTGTACCTCTCTAAGCATGCACTAGCAAATAGTGTACCAAGTTGATCGCCGGTGAACTGTATCCATTTTCCATCATGTCTGTATGATTTGTGAGCCAAACAGGAACAGCTTATTGTGGTAGTCAATCGTCACCCTTTCTCTGCTGCTGCGAAGCGATCAGAATCCGGGTCCTGAGCGAGTATGTAGTTTGCGCCACTCTCGTTGGCCGTAGCGATGGCGAGGTCCTGTCGCTAGATGAGAGACATGTTCACCAAACTGCAAGTCAATATGCACCAATGCTCCTAGAGAACTGCGTCGGCATACGTCAAGCAAACTTTGGGGTATGTGTTCACATACCCTTCTCTTCCGGATTTGGGAACTTGACCGTTGGAAAGTCGGGATCCGGCTTTTGTTGCGCTGTCACAGGAATGTAGCTTGGAAACCCGAAGAGTTCGAAGGCTTTGCTCATTGCGGTATCGCTGACGCCATGCATGGAGGTGTTGACAAATTTGAGGGTGGTGAGCGTGTTAAGCGTTCTACATAGCCAGCTCAATACAGGTAAGCAGCGCCCAAACATGCAAAGACACGAACCGATTGCTACAGAGCGATGCGATATATTCGAAGTAAGGTTCTTCGTCGAACTTTCTGAGCAGCGTCGAATCGTCTAATGAAGTCAGGTTGAGATGTCTAGGCTCTTGATGCTGCCTGATAGATGCGGATATTCCCTTGTCGTGTGGCTCGATGATCTGTATTACTAGTCAGAACAGTGCATGATGGGCTCAAATAAAGAAGAACTACCTGAACCGCATTGTCCCAGTACACCTACAAGGTCGCATATTTCAGACTTCACCCCGCCTGATCAATTGGATGAATGCCCACCTTATATCCATTATCTTGCTGACGACGCACTCGTAAGTATTGAAATCCTACAGTCAGCGGATGCTGTCACTGACCTTAGGATTGTGGCTCGCTATTCAAGATTATGTGAGCTTGTTGCGATAACACCAAACATCTATTCTCGAACCTGTGATCATCACACCGCACGCGGCCCGTTTCGACTTCACAGTGAATGGTACCCTAGAGCTACGGTGAGCCACATATCGTTGATTTTGCGTCGTGCAAGCCACCCACATAGGTGTGTGAACGACCTTGTCATAGAAGTATACCGGGACCTGCTGATCGATAAACACTGCAGCGGTCAATCTCGCCCACTTCTCAGAATGATACCGATGATCGTGACCGACGACTACGCCGCGTGTGCGTGCATCTTGGACATGTTCCAACACGTACGCGCATAATCCCTTGACGCCGTATCGCCGTCAGCTAGAGCCTAAGTGATAGGACAAACAAGGATTTACTTGAGATGCTTGGATGATAATGAGGTCGTTCATGCGTGCCCATCCGGCTTCCATCCTACCACGAAGACCTGCGAATAGATCAGGGCCAGGTACCTGATCATTGAGAATAATGCTCCAGTACCAGCAGTACCAAACTCGATGCGCGGGCTAGAATAGACTGTTATAACCACATGTTGTCACAGCATGAGAGGCAGAGTTACCTCATCCTCTTCTCAAGCTCCACATAGTTCTGTGACTCGACTAGGCTCTTGACTTCTTCACGAGTTTCCGGGTTCTACCGTTGCAAGCAAAGTAAACGAGTCAGTCATCCGTAGAGTAGACCAAATTTCGTCCGGATCTCAGCTGGGTGCTCACAGGATCTTGTTGGAGCCATTGATCGACAAGTTCTTTCAAGAGAGGGTTCATTTTATCTGCCAGCTGTAGCTAGTATAAGCATCTCAAGTCTGTTGAGCACCATAGAATATTGGTCAACCTACTGTATTTGCTAGTGGTTCCGTTCCGCGTCCGAGTCACGGTGCAGGTTGCCGGGACTCCTTGGTTAAGGTTTAAACGCGAACGTCACTGAGGCTTCCTGATTATGTAGGACTCATTTCAAATCAGGCGCTCGATCAGCTTTCCATACTTAGTACTTACTTCAACGCTCCTCTACTTCAATCGTACGCATCCGGAATCATCGGTATGTTCATGCGAAAGCTCTGCGAGGATCATGATACCGATACACATCTACGCTAAAGCATGGCGGACCTCGAAGTGAACCGCGAGTCCGAGGAGACTCATATTGTGCGAGGTGTGGTGCGCCTCCCGCCGGACTCTACACCGATAACGGATGCCGACGAAGAGGTATACATCTTTCGCGACATTCGCATCTCCAATAACAAATCTCATGAACGCCGCCGCAGGTCTTCCTTCTATATACATCTCTCGCTGCCAGGAAGGTAGCAGACGGAGAATCCACTGCCTTTCGCGGTCTAGGCCACATCGACTCTCATCAGGATACTTTGACGATCTCCCTCAACATCGGGACTCGGACGTCCATTGCTGATGCAACAGAGCATGTCCCTGTCGAGCATGGTCACTCTGCAAAGCGTAACAGGCCTCTTAAGCGCAAAGCCCGGAATTCAGACAGCGTCGTGGAGACGTTGGAAGTGGAGATTGTACAAGACAAGACCGCCCTCAGGAGTCGCAAAGGGGACACTGGGAGCGTCGTGTGGCATGCAAGGTAGGACTCTGCCACGACAAAATCAACAACCTGGAATTTTGCTGCGCTCATATGAATGTACTTACTCTTGTTGGCTGTACAGTGTTGATTTCGCGGAGACGATCCTGCAACAGCTTCATCGCAAGAATGACATCGGTTTCTTCAATCCATCGGGGCTAATGAATGCGCATGTTGTAGAACTTGGGTAGGTGATTCCCCATCGTCGTAGCAGACCATCTCCTGATACTGCGCTCCTAAGGGCGGGCACTGGACTCCTTAGCATTGTTCTCTCACCGTTCGTTCGCCACTACACGGTTACCGACATCGACGATCTCGTTCCGCTCATTCGCAAAAATGTGACAAGAAATCTCTCACCATCTCAACTCCGTTCGTCTGCTCCCCGCACGAAACATGTGCATCCTCCGCCACCACTGGCAGCACACTCGAACGTCACGGTGACAGCCCTTGACTGGCTTGAGGTACACAACGCGCCCCCATCCCTACGAGCGAGGCTTGTCCCCGATGATCCGGCAGACGTGCTCTTGGTCGTGGACTGCATCTACCATCCGTCCCTAATACCCGCCTTGTTGGCGACAATCGACCATTTGACAATCCCGGGTCGTACAACTGTGGTAGTCGTCGTGGAACTGAGGGCGGAGGACGTAATCCGAGAGTTCCTGCAAGGATGGCTGGACAAGTCCGTGGATGGCGAGTGGGAGATCTGGAGCGTGAACGGTCTATTAGACGGGCCGTACGCAGTATGGGTGGGGTGTAAGCATAGCAAGAAACCTCTCGAAAGTTGACACAGCAAATCAATACAAATTTGTCCTTTCCGGAGACATCGTGAACCACGATGAGATATCACCAGGATTGAAGAGAAAAACGTACAAATACGACATGCTACCGCTTTCCTTTCACATTTCCCTTCCTCCTTGAGCCCTTCCCGCCAGCCCGGTCTGCCTTCTCGAGCTTCCTATTGCGCTGCTTCTGCCGCTCTGTTTTCCGCGCAGCATTCGTCTGGTACTTGACAGTCTTGACTTTGCCAGACACCTTTTGTTTCGTCTTCGTCTGTGCAGTATCCGGCGCGGTTCTTGTCCTGGCTGGGGGCTGAGAACGTTGTGATATCCCCGCATCTTCCTCCTCGGCTTCGTCATTAGGGGCCTTCTGCGGTGCTGAGGGGCCGTGGATGATGCTATCCGGGTCGAATTCCTCGACCACGGTGACAGTCGCAAGCTGCTCTTCGTCTTCGTACTCCTCTTCTTCAGCCTCTATCGCGCGCTCCTTTCCTTTCGACGAGCCGAGGCCGCCCCACTCGCTATCGCTTCCCTCATCTGCCACGGGCGCGCGTTGGGTGCCGGAACTACACACAACAGCGAGGGAGCAGACTCACCGACGATGGCACCATACGCTCTCTCCGTATCTTCTGCGTTCTTCTTGGCTTGCTCGGCAAGCATTTTTCGATGCTGGCATACAGTCTTGGTCAAGGGTGCCCCCCATGCAGCAAAAGAACAACACACCTCTCGCCGCGTATCGAGCCGTTCTTGCTTCTCCCTGTCCTGCGCCTTCTTCTTCGCCGTCTCCTTCTTCTGGAGCTTGCGTTTGTGGAACCCGGTCAGAAACTCCCTGTGCCCCGTAAAGGTCACTAACCAGGACGAGCGACAGAGAAAAGAACAGGCACACACCTCCGCGCAGTATCGTCGAACACGATCTCCTTGATTTGTTCGCGCTTTGCTTTCTTCTTTGAGGCGATGATATTGTGCGACTTCGTCAGCACAGCGAGATTTGAGGTCACCATATCGCTCGTCGTGGGTTCTCCGTGTCGGTGTCGAGCAGTCAGAAGCTCGAGTGCGAATAAGCAGCTGGTGGCAGTGGTCCGGTCCGCCTTGGACGAAATGTTTGGAGCGTCTAATTGCCACGTGCAAGACGCGGCCCGTGGCGCCGTAGACTCTAACGGAGACTAACCTCCGATACAATCGAGCGGTACATTTGAAGCGAGTTGATTGTTGCCAACGGTTATGTCCGAGACTCCGAGTTATCTTGTACATTATAGGCAGTCGGCGAGTCTACTGAACTGGGGATGGACGGTCCTTCCACCGAGATGTACCGTCGTCTGGTACGCGCTTAGCAGGACTCGTTGGGATGGGTAGCGGCTAAGTACAGTGACGAGTCATAACAGATCGACTTCTTGTACCACATTTGTCTTCAATTCGCAGCCGGCTTGAGGGCCATTCAGTATGCATTCAATGAACGCAGCGCTCATCTTGGGTGTTATTATCTGGCCAAGAGATCTTAGAAGCGCTTCGGTGACACCGAACCCGAGGTGGCCAGTGACTCGTCTCGTATATCTGTGCCGCCGATCACCGTCGAGGTTGACGCGGGCGCGGAATCAGACGCAAAGATAGGCAAATATTTGCCAGATCGGTTACTTATCTGGAGCATGGACCCATAGGAGCACACAGCTCTGCAATGTCGTAAACTCCTTCCCCGGACACAGCAGTCGGCCCGGCAGCAGGCTGAGCGCTGAGCCTACCGTCACCTCTCTGGCTGAGCTCTCCGCGTCGCGTCCGATCATGCCTGTATAACGCCAACGCGTGCTGATCTGAGCATGGTCAGTCTTGGTCAGTCACGTACCACTGCACGGTGTTCACAGTCTCAAAATTAATCCATTTGACAGGCTACTGGTACTACTACTTCTTCTACATGCTCGAACCCAAGCAAGTAGTGAAAAAAAAAACCGGCCTATGATCCCAACCTTAGAACTACAACGAACGAACTTGAAGAACTCGAACCACGGTAAAGACAGCCAGTAGAAACCCGAAGTGCGCAGTCTGCGCTGGTAACCAACACCGAGAACGTCCGCGTCAAGAGCCTAGAGATGTGCAGTCGTACCACCCAGCGGACTACAAGTGTACAGCGGCGCCGAGAAAAAAAGAGGATAGGAGGGGTAGGTAGCGCCCGGGTCGTCAATGATCGTGAGGGCAATGGAGCCATGAGACAGAAGGCATAGTTTGAACGAGACGGCGCAGGAGGGCTATAGTGCCCAAAGGCTTGCGACGCCCATGATGAGAGAGGTCACGATGGCAAGGGGCGACATGGAGGGCCGCCTCGACGCATTGTCGCTGCCTTGAGAACCGGCCCCGATCTGCGTCGTCTGTGTGGACAGCGTGTGGCCGCAGAGGCCAGAGCCCGGAAGCGTATCGTCGGGAACGAGGACATAGGGGACACCACCCTTGGAATACTGGAAAACAAGGCTACCACCGCTGCCGATGACGTGCTGTGTGCATGTCAAGATGCTGTGCACGCTGATATCAGTATAATGTCGGGGGAACGCGGGAGTGAAGGAGCATACTCGATAGTGCTTGTACTTGGCGGGAAGGGTGTCATCGCTGTGATGCTGACACCATCCTGAGGCTGTAGAATGATAAAAGCATCAGGGAAGGTTGACTGCGGGTGAATGCAATGCAGCTCACCGGGGAACCAATATTCGTCAACACAGTGATGATGTTTCCTTTCATGAAAGCGATGGCCTTGTCTGTATGGCTGAGGACGTTGACTTGCTTGGTCAACCAATCTTGCGAGTTGTTGATCATAAAGTTTCGCAACTAAACATGACACTAAATGAGTTCACTGCACGACTGTATAGCAATTTGAATAGATACCTGATTGAGCTTGGATATCATGTTGTAACTGGTCGTGTTCTGGTAGCTTGACGGCCAGAGCGGCTCACGGTTGTACTAAAAGAATTCAGTCCTACAGCCTCAAGATACTGCACTATATGTAACTCACCGGGTCGGCGTTCCCACTGAATCCCTGCTCTTGACCGTAGTAGACGACCGGGATACCATCAGACATGAATGTGAAGACCATCGCGTTCCACAGGCTTTGAGGATCAACGGACATGTTTGCCCAGCGAGGGACATCCTGATCCTCGAGGAAGTTGCCGAGCAAAGTGGGGTCCTGACGAGCAATCATGAACACATGACCCAGTGTTGGCCATTCTGGTACTCACCGTTGACTTGTCCTTGATCTGAGCCATCATGTCGATGACCGCGCTCATGTTCTGCTTGCCAGGAATCGCAAATCCGTCGACCAAGGCGCTATACATCGGATAGTTCAAGATGGCGTCGAGAGCCTGCGGCCCCTGGTATTGCAACGCTTGGCTGCAATATCGTCAGTCACGGGTTTTTATTGGGCGATACACCATTTACGTACCCAGCGTCGGCATCGAAGACTTCACCGATGCAATAAACTCCCGCCGCTCCACAAAACTGCGGCCAGAAGTCCATGTTCACATGCCTACCGAACCATAGTCAGAAAAGGTCTCACGGAACAGTAAAAATATATACTGAAACGTACTTAGCAGCTTCGCATGAGAAACAGTCAGGTCAGCGGACGCACTGATATTACTGTTAATGAACTCACCGTCAATGCGGAGGCCGTCAATTTTGAACTCTTGCACGAGGGCCTTGATCCAAGTCGTATAAGCGGAGACGACGGATGGATTTTTGGTGTTAACGTCCGGGAGAGTGACATTTGTGTCGCCGAGCCAGCAGTTCATTTCGCTGTCAGTGTTTCCCCATTGAATTGGGCAGTACGGGTGGTATTGAGACTGCGGCAATGTCAGTGAACTGATTGCGCTCGTGATCGGTTGATGTATCGGTAACGAACTTTATCCTTGAACATGTACGTTGACAGATCTGGGTCGGTACTCAACCCCATCACGTTGTTGACAACAACATCAACCATGAGGTACCTGTCACCATGTCAGATGTGCGCATGGCCGAGTTGTGGTCATAGGAAGGCCAGAGACGTACATATCTCGCCGGTGAAGCTCATCTGACAGGGCCTTGAGGTCGTCAGCCGTGCCGAAGCGAGAGTTGAGTTTGGTCGCGTCCGCGATCCAGTAGCCATGATACGGGTCTCCGTACGGAGTACGAGGACCCTCGTAGTTCTGGGAGACAGGACTGATCCAGACTGAAAAGCGGAGGGGTTGGCTGAGGAACATCGAAAACGACCACATTACGCACCAGCAGTGAAGCCGGCATTCTGAATGTAATCAAGGTTCTCCGTGATAGTCTGCCATGTACCACCGCAGAATGACTGTTGCCCAGGATCACAAGCAGTGAGGTCCGCACCCTTTGGGAGGGCAAAACGGTCGACAATGATTCTGTGGCATGGGCAGGTTCGTTTACGTTCCGAGGCGAGCAAAGGAGAGACGCGACGCACTGGTATATTGACCGTTTTCTCCAATCGTCTGCAGACGCGGCGTAGGCGGAGGCGAGCAGAGAAGAGGCGAGAAGGAGGTCGAGGAGACGCATCTTGACGACGGGCGTGAGGAATATTAAGTATGTGTAAAGTTGAGTTTCCCGAGGGCGGTCAAGGAAGAAGGAGCGTCGGGGGGAAGGAGAGTGGGTGCAGCTTCAAGCTGAGAATATGAAGCCGTCGAGGAAAGCTCGGAGGGCGGGCTCGGGAGAAACTCGCGCGAGGAGATGGAGGGGAGGAGGAAGAGGGAGGAAGGTGGTCCGTGGATGAGAAGCGTCGAAATCATGTTGGCTTGATCATATGTAACTGTTGGCCCGACGGCCCCGACCTGCCTGAACGGAAGAAATAAGCGTAAATAACACGGCGGGCGGGTGTGAAGCGTATGTGACGGGAGTGATGGCACTGCGTCGATCCCGCAACCTTCACACACAGCTGTGCCTTTCCCCACATTTTCGTAGCGCCTACCCAGGCCTACCAGGGCCTACCCTGGAGATACCGTGGGATACCGTTCACCAGCTCTCGCAGGCTCTCGCGGAAGCAAAATGGCTCCTCCAGTTCTTACCTCCATACGATGCCCACCCAGCCCGAGCTTCAGCTGACTTGAAGTCGAGAGCTTGAGCCTAAAAGAACTCCGACGTTGTCCAATATGCATATCCAATCAGCTTCCGTGCCATGCGTTCACCGTGGGAGGAGTTTGTGGCCAGGTCTGACCATGGGATGAGGTACGCGCTAGTACGCGTGTGTAAGCTGTGACTGTGACGACTTGTCTCTCGAAAGTCAACGGCCACCTCCGAGTTGCCTCCGAGTCCACCAAAATTGACGAGAATCTCGCCCTCGCTGCTCCTGCCAGTGTCCGCTTACCGTGATGGCATGGGTTGCTCACGATACCCAACGACACCAGACGGCAAGCGTGGACAAGCTCTTGCAACATCTACTGCTGCAGGTTGCCAATGACCCAGGGGCGAATCCAGACCTTACGCAATGCGAGGAGTATGTTCGTGCGGAGTTCAGCTGTGATAATACACTGCAGAACGCCCTCGAGAAATAGTACGTAGTATGACTTGCCACTTGATCGTCGGTATGCGTTCATGGCAAGCAGTAAATCCGCGTTTCCTGAGAAGCACCGATATGAACACTTCATCACCGCCTTCAACCACGTCTTATCGAAGTTGAAGAACGCGCTACCCGATGTCCTTCGCCCTGTTGACACTGATCTTGATGTTCTCTTTTGTCGGAACGACCCCAAAGTCACTCACGCCTCCTACACACACCATCGTCCGACGGATGTGATGCCCGACGTCGTTCTTGTCTCACTCGCTGCAGCCCGTTCTTTCCATGGTGTCGACAAAAGGTATAGTTGGGATGATATGGTGAAGAAGCTTGCATCAAATCAACCGAATAGCGAGAACCCACTCCGTTGGAGGCAAGTGCTCTTGGGTGCGGAGTTCAAAGTCAAATACGAGAAGTGCAAACCGACGTTGGATAGCAATGCGCTTCATCCTCACATCAGAGATGTTCATAGTGAATGGTATACATCTTGTATTTTATGTTCTATTGCCATCCATGATGATGGGTAATTGCTGATGTCTGTTTGTCTTCAGCGCAATACCCCTCGCGAGAAGATACCTCAAGTCGGACTCAGTCTGGGGAAAAGAGAGCACATGACCCTCAAGACCTATCTTTGAGTAGTGAGTGTCAGCGGCGGTTGACCAGCTATCGATCATAGTATATTACAGAGAGAAATGTGCGGCAGAAGACGGACACTAGCTCGAAAGCGAGTCATGCGAAGGACAGCGAGGATGAGCGGATGAAGCAAGACCGCTCGGTCAAGCTACACGAAGACAAAGAACTACGCCTTAATGAACCTGCAGAAACCGAGAAACTTCCCCCACTCGTCCAGTGCACCATTTATGCTGCAAATATGCTCAGCTCTTCCCCCGGTCGAAGTCATGTGTTCAACATGATCATATTCAGTAGGTCACGGTTGTCGTTCCTGTGATCATCGCTCATTATATCGCGCCCAGACGAAGTGATTTACATCTGGTGGTACGACCGCGATGGCGCAATCCAAATGGACGGCATCGATATGTTGACCGATACCAAACCCAAACGCTTCATTCTCTTTCTCCTCGCCATCCAGCGCCTGAAGATACATGACTGGGGGTTCATTCCTGACCTTGAGCCTCGAGTTCAAGTCGGTGTGCCCGAGGGACCGGGACCATGGCCAATGAGGTTCGGAGACACGACAGTGAACACTGAAGACAAGTCTTGACGCTCCGCTCTACGATCGCTTCTGCCTTGTTGGCCGTGCGACACAGGTTTTCCCTGCACAATCGGTCGCCGGTGCCCATTATGTCGTCAAGATGTCATGGGTTGACAAGACTCGTACATCTGAAAACGTGCTCGTGCGGAAGGTGAGAGAAGTGGCCGAGCCGCGCATTCAAGACCACCTGCCTCACATCATCGCGGAACATACCTACGACGACACAGACACGGCAATGATCCGCAAAGCGCTCGGCCTGGACCCCGATGGGTCACCGTCGCGCATCCTTCGCGCACTCCTCGTAGAACAGTTTTACCCGATCACAGAGCTCAAAGGCGCCACGTTCCTACGTGTCTTCCTTGAGATCGTGCTCTGTGCGTCCCTCCTGCCGTTGTCACTGTCTCAGTCGCGCTGACCTAACCTGCTCAAGGTCACTACCTCGCGTGGACGAAGGGTAACGTGCATCACCGCGATCCCAGTCTCGCCAACTTTATGTACAGGAAGACAGCCCCGGACGGCGACCCCATCGGTATTCTCAACGACTGGGACCTCGCGACCACCGCGGACGCCCGACACGACAGTCTGGAGCGTACCGGGACTGTGCCCTTCATGGCCCAAGACCTTCTCCGTGCCGCTGCCACTGGGGAACAGGTGGAACATTTCTACCGACATGATCTCGAGGCGTGCTACTGGATGTACATCTGGTTTTGCCACTGTATCGGCGAGGACGGCAGGGAGCTCAGGCGACCCGAGCTCGGGCAATTCAAGAATTGGAAGACCGGGGACTACACGAGCTGTCATGATGCGAAGGCCGGCTACGAGATTCGACATTTGGAGGACGCCCGACAATATGTGGTGCCCACGAAGATGGCCCTCTGGGAGATCGCGAAGGCCTGGCGCGAGAACATGATGCGCGCGCGGCCGGACATGTCGATTCACCACACCGCCTTCGAGGCATCCCCGCAGGAGGCGATGGAACGCTTCCTCGGGGTGTTAGAATCGGTTCGGATGCGGAAGGGACTCGAGGATCATGGGCAGGAGGGGACCGATATGTTGCATGCAGTGGACGAGTTCGTGAAGACGAGTCGTACATGTAGGACGAGGCGCTGAGTGAGCTCGATTCTGTTGTATGTTTGCACTGAGAACGACCTTTCTGAATGTACTGTCGAAACATCGCACCATAAGGTGGTGTGAGGATGATTGCACAGATGGGTATGTGTCATCACCAAGTTCAAGCCAACTCGAAGGTACCTCGACCAATTGAATATGATGACGAGACATATGTGCGTCGTAAAACATGTTTCCGACCACGTACATTACCTGTTACCGGGGGCGGCGGGGAGGAGGCAGCTGGCGCGGCGGGACGGAGCGGATTTGACGGAGCGCGAGCGGTCGAGCGGCGCCGCGAGGTGCTCGTCGTTGACCGGACGTCTCCTGCCACTTGCGCCCGTCGCGCTACGCTGCACGCTTTGCGCTTGCGCTGGCACCGGCACCGGCACCAGACACTCGTCGTGCTCCGCTGCACGCTCGCACTGGCACTCGACTGCGGCTGCGACGCGCGATGGGAAAAGGCGGCGCCGTGTCGATATCCGGCGTCGTGTCGATATCCGGCGTCTGCGCAATTATTTAAAAGAAAATGTCGGCAATTGCCGTACCCCAATCTGGATGACTAAGTATCTATTTGCCGTCTTTTGCCCATCTGACATCCATCTATGGCTATTTTAGGCCCATCCGTCGCAATCTGATACATTTTTAAAAGCCATTTTCGCCCTCCAATTTCTATCTTTGCCTCCCGCCCAGATATGTCCGGATGGGGTTACCCTAAATACCGACAAATTTAATGCGCACTAAGCGGGCGTCTAACTCCCCTCAGCACAACAATCATGTCAGGCAGGCAAGGCGGCAAGGCGAAGCCTCTCAAGGTATGCCAACCCTTACTCACGTACCTCATCTGCGCATATAACGTCTCTTCAGGCTCCCAAGAAGGACAAGAAGGAGCTGGACGAAGAAGATGTTGCCTTCAAGGAGAGGAAGAAGGCGGAGGAGGCTGCGCTCAAAGCCGCGCGCGACAAAGGTGCGTCTGCGCGATCTGGGGCTCATCGTACGCCGCGATGCTCACATGCTGCACTGCACAGCTGCGAAGGGTACGTCTGCGAAACGATCGCGGAAGGGCAGGACACTGATCATCGTGCCGTGGGCTAGGAGGAGCGCCTGGCGGTGGTATCAAGAAGTGCGTGATGCCCTGTTACCTCGAGACTCAGGATCCTCACTGTCAGTATCCTCATAGGTCCGGAAAGAAGTAAACGATGCTATGGCAACAGTGCTCTGTCGCGAACGTCCTCCCTCCAGACCGATGCCCGACCAATCTGACGGGCATCTCAGATCGCGACCCGTTTTTGTTTCCCTCTCTCCCTCCAAGTGCCACTGTCGACGGTTGTATCGTAGAATCATGATCTCGGCGAATATACTCTGGGTGTTGCACATCTCGACGCCTGCAAACCAAGCAGCCACCAACCGACCGATCCCGCACGAGCACGAATAACGAATGACGAACGCGATAGCTTGACTGCTTTCATACGACCAAGCGTAACACAACAGGTGAGTGAGAGTCATCTTCCGTCCTCCGATCCTCCGGTATCAAGCTCCCCGCCTCCGCGCGACCACACCCTCCCCCTCTCCGCGAGCGTTGATCGCTGCAGGCATCGGCGGCGGCAGCATCGCGCCCACGTCGATCGGGACACGGATCGTGCCCGAGTGGTCCCACGGGCCCCGCACGAACTCCTTGCTGTTCTTCGAGCGCGTGCTGCCCATCGAGCTCGCGGACGTGGGCGAGCTCGGCCCGCTCCAGGCCCCGGATGCAAACGGCTCGTGGGCGGTGGTCGGGGCAAACGCGCTGGGTGCGGCTCGGATGTCCGGGATGACGAGCCCAGGGAGCTCGGTGTGTGTCATGCGAGCTCGGGGGATGGGGCCGGCGGTGACAGTCGGGATGGGGCCCTGGAAGGCGGGCCGCGGGAGCGAGGGCAGGGTGTGCCGGGGCAGGCCCCGGGGCGGGAGGGGGCCGTTGTGCAGACGGAGGGGGGTTGGGGGCGTGCGGCGCGGCATGGTGGTGTGTAGGGCGAAGAGATGCGTGTAGCGTGTGGGGTCAGGGAAAGGTATGTGTTGGCGAACAACGCAGCTGTTTAAAATGCGGCGCGCAAAGCGCAAAGCGCAAGAGCTTTGTCAGTGTCCATTCTACAGCTTGCTTTGCAGACATTGAGACGCGGGGATAGCGGAGGCGGAGGGCGCGGAGGACAGGGACGTCGTCGGGTGATGGCGAAAGGGTTACTCACAATGTTAATGTGCACCGGACACTTAATCTACGGCCAAACGGATCGGCGTAAACGCGAAGGCAATGGTGACAGCAGTCGGGTCAACCGAGCCTGGCCTGTCTGTAGAACAAGTAGAATGAGCAGAAGTGAGAGCAGCGAGAGCGGGCACCGCGAGCGACGACGAGGTGGAAGGAGTCCAAGTCAGCGACCTTTATCACTGGGGCAGGCTCGGACGGAAAAGTCGGTTACAGAAGCGCTCGCCATGGCGCCCTCGCGTCGTCATGATCGCGGTTCCTTGGATGCTGCGCGACGTGCCCGTCGCGACACACACCTATATTTACCGGGATAATCCTAGTCGAGAACGAGCGATTCGGTGCCGTCGGGAGTAGCAACGTTGCGTAGGAAGGTGGGGAGACAGTGAGCAGTCGGGAGGACTAAGTATTAAGTAGCGGTGGTCGATCTCAACCAAGCTGTTGTATTTAAAGGCAACGAACGTCTGCTGAGATTGCCGATCTCGGACAGGCTATGGCCTTGCAACTGTTGGGATCATAAGTATGGCTGCAGTTCGTCTGTGGGTGTCTACATGGACGAGGTGTCTGATAGACCTCATTTTTGAGAGTAAATGACTAGGCAAATCTATCCGGCCAGAAGATTGGTACCAGTTGCAGTCGGGCGTACTCAGAAACCATAGAATTGGAGAAGCGGTCGTTGTATACATGGGGGTGGTATGAACATGACGGGAATCCGATGATGTATTGTCCAGCAGAGTGGATAGCGAGACATGCGATGAGACAACAATGGTGGATACAGAGACATAACGCACGGGACAGACGTGTACAATCAATCTGATCCCTCGTCAGTAATGGGACGGTAGTGCTTGAGCAATTGGATCTTGAATTCTGAAGAGCATGCCTTCAATACAGGAACAGAACGAAGCATTATCACAATCTTACCGTTGGGACTGTCCCAAATTTCTGATGCGTCCGGGTTGAGAGGAGATGCGTTGTTTGGTTCTAGGGGATTGATTAGAGACAATCAATACGCACATCATTTTGACGAACATACCACCCAGGAGCGACTGAAGCGAGAGAAGGATTGTCTGCACACTGTAAACGGCGGACCATTTGTCCTGCACGGGATTACGCTGATCAGCGCTAGGTGCAGAGGAGAGCGCGGGCGAAACCTTACCTGCAAAATGTCAAGACAAATACCACCGCCATTGAGGTCAACATTGGGGTGGAAGCAAGGAGAGTCAAACTTGATCGCGGGGGGTGCCATAGGATAATTTGGAGGGAAATTGATGGTGATCTTGAACTTCAGACCTGCGTAGACCTTAACCCCCCAAACCAAGGGAGAAAACGCGTTCGTTCAGACCGCGCAACGCGCTGCCATGCAAAGCGCGCGGACTTACCGTGCCTGCTGGGCCCTCGATGGTTCCCACCCAGTCAAACAAGTTCGCGTCCGATCTCGGAAACGCGGACTACACGTTGCGACACTGTCAGCCGAAAATTGGTGCATGGTGCCAGCAGCAATCACTCACAATACCAGGAGACGAGGACATCTGGTACACTGGTTAGGACTGCCCGTAAAACGCTGTTGGAAGCGACTCACCATAAGCGTCATGAGCTCATTGCTGAGTCTGCGCACGACGTCTTCAGAATCCTGTCACCATTGGACCACCCAGACCACATACCGTTTTGTTACACTCCCCGCAGGGTCTCCTCCCGCTCCCGCCACTGAGGGCTTAATCGCTGCACGAGGGGCAAGTGAGGAGGTGATCTGATCCATGTGGCAATCCGGTTATGCAGATAGACTCGCACAGGATGTGATAGAATGGCAGGAGAGCAGAAGGTGGGCGTGGTGGGTTGGCAGTCGTGTGTTGAGTTGCAACTTGCCGCGTTTTTGAACGCGTCCTGAACAAACGTCACGTGCTCCGCACTTCAAGCGCCCCAACTGGGCGCTCCGGCAGAATCCATTGTCATTCGTGTTTCATTAGAGGTCAATTGTAGTCCAGAGGACAGCAGTATACAGGATGTAGTGTACAGACAACGCCATTCCATAGTTTGTACGCGAGGAGAAATTCTCTACTTGTTCGCGAGCAACTTCATAAGTGCGGGAAGATATGCTTCGCAAATCGACGAGAAGTAGAACTCATGTTCCGAGTTATGGGCTTTGACGAGATTGTGCGCAATCTCATGAGCTAGTGTGAAGTACCTTAAATAATATATCAGTACCCCACGTAGCTGAAATTGACAGCTGCGGTCCTTACCAAGAAGTGTATGCATTCGAGAGTTGGCCGGCCTGCACTTCGCCGTCGTCTAGAAAACAATGATCTTCAATGTCTGTGGCACAAAGGAGAAGGTCGGTACATACGCCATTGCTCGAAGAACCTGAGATTGAGGAAGAGACTAGCGTTTCTGTTGAATGCAATGAGGTCCCCAGCACGGTCGTAGAATATGTGCAAGCTCGTCGGTGGAAGGGTGTAGACTTGTTGCAAGTCGCGAATAGTATAGATGAATAGAGCCAACGTATCCTTCTTCGAATCAATCAATGTCCGGATGTCTGGGACATCTGACACCAGAATTGTGAGCACTATCCAGGTAAATCGGTACAACTTCACTCACCTTTGGCCACAAATATCTTGATGCCACCCATCTCACCTAGAAACTCAATCAGTCGTGCGCAGTCGATGATTGTCACAGAGTACTCACCAACTACAGTCATATCCACCGGATGTCCGGAGATATCACAGTACCCCTCGTTCAACGACTCCTTGACCATCTGCATCTGCTGCCGATTCTGGAGCGTATCGCCTCTTTCCTCTTTACAGGCTCGAATGGCAAGGTCGATATTCGCCGCTAAGAGAGCATTAGTGTAGTCAATAGCGTGAGCATTAGTTGCCTTACCGATGCTGCCAAGCGGTGTTGCATATGGGTTCGGGGTCCGGGGGCGTTCGGCAGAGCTTGGAGGAGGAAGTAACGGCGTTTGTGCATCGGAGTAGTCCTTATGGTCCTTTGGAGGAAGTGCTGGGCTGTCGCTGGGGCCTGCGATAGAACTCGCATCATCGCGTCTCACCTTACCCCGCAGAAGGTCGAGCGAGTGACGGATGGTGCTCTTCGCGCGAGAAGGCCCCTTTGGGTCGTTTGAAACGCCTGATGAAGGCGCATGCTCAATGAGGGCATCTTGAACGCCATTCGCTTTCCCATCTGCTTTAGCAGGAGCCGAGACCAGTGCATCTGCAGCGGAGCTCCCAGCGGATTGACTGACAAGGGCTGCTTTGGCTCGTGCGGCTTCCTCGGCAGCCAGCCGGTCTGCCCTTTGTTGTCGCAAGATACGATCCACTTGAAGAGAAGTTAGGACACATGACAACGCATAGTTGATACAAGCCGCACCATTATACCCTCGTCTCCGCAATGCCCGAAGATCTGTCGATAGGATGGTCATGAACAGAAGAGCGTCGTTCACTTTGGGGGCGTCGAAGAGGAGGCGGCACATTGACGTCGACACTCTAGCAGCACGAAAATTAACTCCACACTTGGGCTGAGACAATATCAACACGACTCACTCATACATGTCGACCTGGTCGTTCCCTGCCAGCCAAAGCTCAATAGGTCCCCGACCAAGGCGCCTAGCAACCGCAGAAGCATCCTGGCTCTTGGACGCACGCTTCTCGCCAAACTGCAACGACTTCGTCACAGTGAGCTTGCCATACGTCTTCACAACGAAGTTGTCCTTGTTGTTCAGCCAAGAATACGATACGCGCGTCTTAGTGTGAGTGTGTTCGTGCAGAAATAGGGGAAGGCGCTCGAGGATGAGGGCGCGTGTCTCGGCTGCTTTCCGTGAGCTGACGACTTCGCCACTCGTGTTGTACTCCTCTTGAACCATGCCGCTCAGCCGTTTGCAACCGAGCTCGAGGTAGAACTCTACGTGCGGATTGAGTACGCAACGCGACGAACTATCAGCATAAGTGCGTACCTTCAAGCAGATCTTCTTGAGGAGCAGAGAAAATGACATCGCCGAACAGTTGATACGCATTGGTCTCGTCGGCGATAACGATCTTGTCGGGGGTCAATAGGTCGTACTGATACTCCCAGTCTTCCTCTTCGAGATCACCGGAATGATCATCGGGTTGCTTCTTGATCGCCGCAGGCTTGCTCTTCCTCACACGCCGAGAGCCTAGGAGTACAGCGGACCGCTTCATGCGAGTTGTTGTACCCGATGACAAAAGGCGCCTATTGACTGCGATGTTGCGCAACTCTGCCAGATAACTGTGAAGATATTAGGCATATGTGACGACCGATAGAAGATAACAGCGCACTTGTCGCGCCCTTCAGCCAGCTCATAGAATTGGCGAGGGTTATCGAGGAGGATCTTAGCGATTTCATCGACTGAAGGTTCGTGCTTGACTCCGCAGGCATTCAGAAAAGTGTTCGCGGTGTTCCCAAAGTCCACGAAAGTGAAAAATTTGGAATGAACCTGAGTCTTCGACTCTCCCTTGAAGTAACACTGAGTGGGCGGAAGATGGCGAATGGCACCATTTGTTCCCTTAACGGGCACTATGGGGATTTGTGACAAAGCTCTTAGTTCAGTAGGAGAGAAGGCTGATAAAGGATATCAGTGAGATATCTTCGCAAGCGTGCCGAAGACATACCAGTGATCCGGCTAGCCAGAGTTGTGAACCATTGCCTGGCAATGTCTTCAGTCCGCGGAGGAGAAGACTTGAGAAGGTTGACGAGTCTGGGACCTTGAGGGTGGTCCTGGATCCGAAGATGCATCAACGCCTCCCCTTTCAAGGATGGGTCGACCACCAAGAATCCAAGGCTTGCCCACTCAGGCGCCGAGAAGACCTGGATATAGATGAGTATAAATACTTTTGTGAAAGACACGGTTGGCCGTACTTCATGCGGTTTGGCCAGACAGCGAGTATTGCCGTTTAAGGCGGGAACGAATGCAACGTTAGAGAAGGCATCGGGATCGTAATCAGCGTAACGTGTCGTATAATTGTCGAAAAAGTATTTCAATGCTGCCGCCCGTACCGCCTCGTCTTTGCCAGCCGCGAGACCAATGAGAGCAGCGAGAGGAGGGTACCGTCGCAGGCCTAGCTTGAATAGGAATTTAGCTATGAATATTCTCTTATTAGCCTCTTCAAACATACGGAGTGCACGAGGGAATCATTCACCTTCCTCTGAGTTGGTTCTCCATTTCCGTTGCGTGCCCCAGTCGATCACAGGTAACTTGAGCTCTCTGAAAACGTCCAGGGGCTCGTACAATTCCGAGGCTCTGTGACGGGGGGGCTTGCCATCCTCAGGCAACTTCTCATCATGACGCTCTCTGAGAAATGCCGAAGTCATCTTAAGGCGTTCAAGCTCAGTCGGGGTCAACGTAGACTGTACATCGACCAGATACTTGATCAAATCTGCAATGGTCCAGTCCCCAGTCTTGATCATTCTGCTACCTGTATGAGAATATTGCAGAACCTATAGTGAGTACTTGAACGCACCGATCGAACACGATCTGGAGATCGACGTGTTTCCTCACGCCGATAGCTTGCAGGAACTTTTCCAGCTGGCCTTTGACCACGGTGCCGGAAGGGAAGGTGATAACGGGGAGATCAGGGAAGACATGAGCGTTCTGAAAATATGCCTCTCCGGGTTTCTTGAGCCCGCCAGACGTCGGTATGCAGGCGTGCTCCTGAAGGATGAGCGTGATTTCGTCCTGCCGACTCTTGGGTAAAGACTGGGTAGCGCGTGAGAGCACGTTGATTACACGCTCTGCCCACTGAGGAGACAAATGTAGATCATGTTCCGCATCGTGTGGTGCCGGCGGGGTGGTGACGTGTCGCAGCCACTCGATGATGCTCAATTCGCGCCAGTTGAAGGCAGCCATGAGCGACGAGGGATCGAAGTGCCGTGATATCGTGACAGGAAGTAGATGAGGGGGGAGGGGGCCGTCCGCAGGGATGAGTGCGCCCGAGCTTCTGCTGTTGAGGAAACTCTCGATCACGGAAAGAGGGATGATTTGGGCGGCGTTGTTGTCCTTCTCCTCAATAGAGAGTACAGCAGCGTCGAGGAGCTCCTTCCGTACATACTCGAGCCTAGACTGATCGCCGTGGTTATACACTTCAATCCACCACTTGAAACAGGCGATCATCTCCGTCTCCGACAGAGGGCGATTGCGAAGTTCCTGCCGGACGTCCGGAAAAGTAATCTCCTTGATCATCCCCCGAGTACGAAGTGTATCCACCATCGTCTTCGCCTGTGTGAGGATCTCCTCCGGAATGACGGGCAGGTCCCTGACGAAGCCTGCGAAAGTAGCATCGGGATAGCGAACTTCAGATACATCGCGCACTCCAGTTGTAGACATGATAGGGAAGGGTGATTTGCTCGATGAGAGTGAGAGGAACGATGTGGTTGTTGCACAGGCAAAGAATGCTTCTTCGAGTGAAGCAGATACGACAGCAGATGGTGTCGAAGAATGGAAGGTGAAGAACTTCAAAGCGTGTACCGCGCGATTGCACAGTTCAGCTCGGACTTCCGCGTCCACACTGTTGTCGGGCCCGTTCGCACGCGCTGCTGTCAAGGCATCGCTCCATCGCTGCCGAATGGCGTCCATCTCGATCTCGTACGCTGCGCGAGAAAGGAAACCACCAATATAGAGCAGCTCTCTGTTCCACACTAATGATGTTTACTGAGAAAGTCAACTCTCTTCATGAGACAACACACACATACCTGCGACGTTACGATCACTGACTCCAATGTATCAGCAAAGTGTACCCAGGAATATAGAGGGGGACGTACACCAAATCAATGGACTCTCGTTCAACAGTCGGGATGAACCGAGCTGACATATGGCCACCGAGGCCAGTGGTTTGAGCC
Organism: Daedaleopsis sinensis; assembly: GCA_033807695.1. Classification (NCBI taxonomy): domain Eukaryota; kingdom Fungi; phylum Basidiomycota; class Agaricomycetes; order Polyporales; family Polyporaceae; genus Daedaleopsis; species Daedaleopsis sinensis. Next base: position 2,054,507 of record CM066301.1, read on the forward strand.
GTCGAATGACCCTATAGTTAGCAGCATGAGGCACCTTGCCCAGGAAAGATTGTTAAGGTACTGACGATGAACACCTTCGCTTGCCCCGTTCTGTTATATCCTCCTTGAGTTTCGCACTGCGCCAACGAAGGAATACCACACATACCCCTCAAGATCCGCACGCAACCCCTGGAAGACGCTCCCGGTTATACTACCGTGCCGTTCGTCCTCTTTCTTACTATCCTCATACTGCGTTTGTCCGGTCTAGTTCCAACTGAGTATCTGACACACTCAAGCACACGTTGACATCCGCTTACGTATATGAACTCATACTTCATTCTCGTGGGCGGGTTCTTCTTGGTAGACCGATTGAGCTCTGCAATCATCTTCTTATCCAACTTGACCACGATATCAGCCGCGAAGATTGACAATGCAACATTGGATTCGACCACTGTTTTTGGATCAATCTTTGGTTCAGGGGTTCGTGCAACCATGGGCGTCGCGGCTCGTGTCGGAGGTGCAGATCCTGTCAAGGATGAGAAGAGAGACGAGAAGAATCCGGCCCCTCCAGCGGTAGGCTTGGGCGGTTCCTTCTTAGGCTGGGGCTTCTCGGTGCCCGCCATATAGACCCACTGCATGACTTCCGCTTTGATCGCGAGAGCTGATGGCCATCGAGTCAGAGAACAGACATGCGTGTGCATTTGTATGTAGATCTTACGAGTCTCCTGTAATCCATGGACCTGCATCGTGTTCAGGGGACTTGTCGTCCTAAGCCCTCTGGGTATACTCAATGCTTTCGGCATACCGGGTGCTTTAGTGAGACGAGATAGCCGTTTGTCGTCGAGATATACGCTGACGTCGAGGAGGTGCCTCATGAAAGTGATTGAAGAGGCGAGGAAGCGAGTAAAGTCGAAGGGCGGAGGTATAGGAGTAGGTTCACGTAGTTCCATTTGGAATGTTGTCCATGGGTCATTGTCGGCATCATTGCGGGCTCCTCGACGTGCAAATAGCTGCAAACCGAGTTGCTACGGGCACAAATAAGGATATTATAGATGTCTCACCTGATCCTTCTTGTCCTTCCAATAGAAATTCATCCATTGGCCTGAGATGAGGTATCACTATAGTTCAATATCCTGAGTACCAGGAGTACACACCTCCCGAGAATACCCAAGGTTCTTCGGTCACAGAGAAGAGGGAGTAGAAACCTGGACCACGTAACGTTAGTACCGACTCTTAGAGTGTGATACACGGCCATAGCACTGACCAACGCCAAATGCACCAATCTTCTCCTCATCAGGGTTTCCCTCCGCTGTAGACTCTTGTAAGGTACATCCTGCGATGAGGATTGTGCGCTGCTACATACCTATCTTCTTCAACCGACTCCAATCCTCAGCTCCAAAGTGCTTGCCGTTGTTCTTGAAAGTCCATTGGTGAACCTACACTATATTAAGGGCTTCTCCTTACTGTCAATCCCAGAGAACATACCACACTCGTCTTCAGATCTGGCAAGCTGTCGTCCTGCGCGACAGCCTGTCCGTCTTCCTCGCCTTTGCCTTCGGCGTTTCTCCTCTCAACATACTGCTTGGTCTCGAAGTGTATCTCCACAGCAGTCGCATTGGCATCATCGGAGTTCTGCAACAACTCGCGGAAGACTTGCGATAATAGGGGTCACCGACAGCTCCTGCTGGTCTCGGGTAGATCTGACACTCACCCGTAAACTCCCCAGAGTAGCGTGCAAGGACCTTGTCTATAAGGGCACGCTGGTTCACCTCCACCGACTCGTCGTAGCCGGACTCCCACTACGATGCGGTTGGTAAGAAACCGCGTAGGGTGGTGGAGGGGAAGACATACGAGCGCATCCCGTGCATTAGCCATCGCGAGCCAATTCTGCGGCCGTCCGTTGTACTCTGAGGTCTATTAGAGGGATTGTTCCGGTGTTTCCTCTTGAGGTTGATTATGTGTAGTTGACTGTATGGCACCTGCTTAGGCACTAAGTCTTGAATGGCCGCTACGTCTACGGGGCGTGTTGAGGCGCAGAGTCGTGAAAGCGTAGACAACAGGTCGCGAAGGAGAGAATATGGATGGTGGAGGAACTGCGCACGTCCGCTACCAGGAGGTGGACCATGGCAGACGCTCCGGCCGGAGCGAGGATGACATGAGCGCGCAGCGCGTCGCGTCGCGCGTTGTTACTATATCCGAGCGCGCACGCGTCTTGCACAATTCTGCAGCTTCTCCCGTCGCGCGACTTGGCACCGTCGCCCTAAATCATCGTTCGCGATACTAGATCTTATCCACCTCGCATCTCCTTCGCGCACTATTGCGCTGTATATACCACTGCGCGCCGCGCGATCTACGAACATGACGACTCGGGCCCTGTTCACTCCCGCGTCCTCCTCAGCCAAATTCAGTCCGCGTACGGGGAGCATCAGCATTGATCGCCAGGATGGAACCCCTGTCATCCAGACGGATACACCAGCACTGCTCACCGCCACATCGCGAGGGATAGTACCTCACTTTTCGCGAGATAGCCTCAACCGCACAGAGGCCGTACGGCACGTACAGGTATCGTTCGAGTCATTGTAAGACACTCCTGCCGTAGATTGTTTGCAGTTACTTCACTAACCACATATTTTCTTCAGTCTTGACAGGAATCCACCCGTGCCGACCATCGTGGGCGGAGCGCACCCACTACATAGTTTCCTAGGCTATAGCACCGACAGGCATGTCCTGACATTGACCCTGCGCGACCCGTCCGACGGCCGCAAGATGCCTCCGAACGGAAATGATTTCGTGTCCGCGCAGTGCAGTCGCGGTGTACGCAAGGTACAATTCCTCGACCCTCGACCCTTCACCGATGCATGCTGAAGCCTCTCCGCTTTCTAGATCAGCCCCTCGGCCTGGAAGACCTACGTCCAAAAGTGCAACCCAGACGTCGTGGTGGCTCTCTCCGATACCCCTTTCACCCCTCCGCCGCACTCCCAGAAACGCCTGACGAAGAGCATCGAACGCTCAATAGCATGGCTCGCGGACTTCCTCAGAGCCCCGACCGGTCCTCCCGATGCTCCTGTTCCTAGACCAGTGCACGTCATCGTTCATATGGCCGGCGGAGCTGAAGCTCACGCGCGAACAGAGTTTGCCGACCGCCTCGCTGAACCCATCGAAAAGAAAGACGCTGCAGGGCTCGCGTCGCTCAGGACCCTCGACGACGGGGTAGCGGGATACATCTTCGACCTACTCCCTCTCCACACTGCTCTCAGCGCCGCGGAGCGTGGGCCCCTCGAGTCAAAGAACCGCGACGAATTGCTGCACATCAGCGACCGCCAGCGGTCCTCTCCAGAGTCATCTGTGCAGCTCGTAGAACTGCTCCACGCATCCTTGGATCCACTGCCGTCCAACAAGCCACGCATTATCAACTCCCCTGTCTCTCCCCACGAGATCCTGCGTATTATCAGGGACGTCGGAATCGACCTCGTTGACGGCACCTGGGCACAGCGCGCCGCAGACATCGGCATCGCGCTCGACTTCCGCTTCCCAGCGCCGACAGCTGCAGCGCAGCCCGGCCAGTGCCCTCCCCCCAGGGCACGGGAGAGCGGGAAGCACGATCTCGGACACAACCTCTTCGACTCCTCATACCGGCACGACCACTCGAGACTTGCGTCTACCTTCGCGGACGGCAAGTCGACACAGCACTCGGATTCGACGGAGCTCCCGGTCTGTCCATGCGGAGCATGCTCTCCTCGTGCACCGTCCTCCCGACTGCTGCACAGTTCCATCGACATTCACGCCTGGCAGGACTCGGAGCACCCTCTGCCGCCGTCGGCCCTCCAGGCGCCTTTCGTGCGCTCGTACATCCACCACCTCCTGCACACACACGAAATGTCGTCGCACACTCTGCTGGCCATGCACAACCTCACTGTGCTCTCCGCTTTTCTCGACGGCGTCCGAGCGGTCCTCGCACGCGGGGAGTCCGCGCAGGAGACCTTTGCCAAAGAGGTCGAGAGGTTCGAGCAGATGTACGACGAGGATATGGTGCTGTGGGAGGAGGCGGAGAAGATGTGGCTGGAGGTCGAGCACGCACGAGGCAAAGGGCGGCTGGCACGAGAGAAGGAGAAGCAGGTAGCGTCGACAATAGGGACGGCGGTGAACTTATGATTTATTGTTTGAGTTCCGGCTTATTAACGGTAGATTAGCATCGACAGTACGGTAAGGCCCTCGGTCAAGGTATTATTTGGGTGCAGAGATAGCTCTGCGCATCTCGGGTCGCTTTTGCGCGTCATCAAAACGACGGATGATGACCTCACACTTTGTCGACTGGCAAATGTGTTTTGAGTTCGCCTTGACGGCGTCCGAGAAGAGAGTCAATCCCGCAGCGCGTTCTACAGCATCAACTATTCGGAGATGTCACTGTCTGTCAGCAGATGTCGAGACGGTAAGTGAAGCGGAGTACCTGGCACGACAAAGTTCTCCAGCTTGGCATCGTCGGGAATCACAGCATTCGGTAAGACGAATGCACCGGTAGATATCTCCAGCACATTCGGCGTAGTAGGGGAAGACGGTTTTGATGTGAGGACCACCTTCGCGAAGTGAGTCGGTACAGACACGTTCGGCGGAGAGCCAATGACTTCATGCGACTATGCGTGGACCGTCAGTCCAGATGCGGCACACATTCAAAGTAGATACTGACCACACGCCATTTCCCATCCGGTTCTTGCTTTGGGAGGTACAGGGGGATGGTAAAGACGTAGACGTCGGCGAACGACGATGTCAAGCGTCTGCACCAGTCCTCCAGGTATGCCCAGTCTAGAGAAAGTCGAATCAATGAATTGATAGCACCCTGAAGTCGTATGGAGCTTACAATGTCTGTTGAATCCGTCACCGACTTGCGGTGCGATATTGGTCAGGAGGAACGTCTCATTCATGGCTTCCTAAAAAACTCGTTAACAGGAAGCAGAGATACATCCGACCAACGGCCTCACTTGCGAAATCTTCGCGTCCGCGGCAGGAACCCTGCGAACGACATCGGCCACTGTCAGTGTCACGGTCCCGCCCCAAACGCACAACGCGAAGAGGAACGCACATATGCCCGCGGTCATACCCGCTGCGGAAGTAGTCCTGCAGCTTCGCGCGGAACAAGGCGGGGACCGACGCGTCCTCCTTGAACTGCGAGTTCGAGCGGTCGCCCGACGCCCCACTGGCACCCGCAGTCTGCAGCGCCGACTTGCCTAGGGACGCGAGGGTCAAGTGCTCTGCTGTCTGGCGCAAATTTGAAGCAATGCAGGAAATAAGCCCGTGTCGGCCTCACCACATGGAATACCTGACAGTATCCAGAAACACGAACATACCCAGGCTGGATGCCTCCGCTGTCGATCGTAGGCAGTGATGTACGCCCGTCTCACGAGGAGGTCCGATACAGGCCCTAAATAGCGCGTGAATACGACACCTTCGAGTCGCATCCGTGTACGCGAAACACTTGCAGGCGAGGACGTACCAGGATGCCCGTACTTCAATACCCCCGTGTCGACCTGTACCACAGACCCCGGCGGCGCCTTCATCATCGTCCCCTCCCCAGCCTTCATGTCCAGCACAGGTGGTGGTGCAGGCACTTGCGAAGGCTTCGCAGGAAGCATGTCCCGCCTCCGTGAACTGACCGCGGTAGCCACACCACCGCCGACCAAGGCCCCGACGGCGAACATGGCAGCGTGTACGACCGTTGCACTGGGCATTTTGTTCTTCGAGCCAAGTGCCAGACTGACACTAGTGAAGGGGTGCTAGGCAGAGAAAGTACTGAGAGGTAGAAGAATCCCGAGTCCGAGTCCACTATCCAATTCGACACGTCCAGCTGCAGCACCAGCGCGTCTCGGAGGAACGCGCCGGTACACCCGAGGCTCTCGATTGAGCGTCTACAGACCGCGCACCGTAATCGCCGAGCGCAGTGCATGCGGGGTTCTCGTATTGCAGATTCCTGAGGAACGGAGACGCACTTTCAGACTCTAACAGGACTCTAAACACGCACACACGCGCATACTCAGTACTGTAGTACAGGACATACACAAGGCTGTGCGGTGTGCCCTTGTCCATCCAATATATACACCTGCGCACTTCTCTAACTTGAACTTGCGATATCGGTCACTCATACAACCAAAACCTACGGACGGGAGGATGAAAAGAGTCGGGAATCGGGATCGGGAAGGCAATGAAGCATGAAGCATGAATGTGGGTGAGCAGCGGACGACTATGATATATGGGGGGTGTGGAGACTAAGCCCTAGCATGCAAGAAGGAGACAAGTGGAACACAAATATGGCTTTCATCATCATAAGACAACGGAGGGGTGCACCGGCGCGGTCTCGTGCTCCGCAGAGACCGCCAGCCACGATTAATGTGGAACACGCTAGGAGGGTACTTGGCCATGGCATGGTAAGCTGAAGGACGGGAGGTGCAGGAAACGGAGCGGGAGGCGAGGAGAGCGGCGTAGGAATGAGAAGAGAAGCAGCAAACACGAAAGCAGAAGAAATGCGTTGGATGAACGAGGGTGTCGAGTCTGTACGAGCAATATGTAGCATGTAGAGAGTACGTCACGAACCGTCAACGTCCAGGCCCACGGGTCGCTGCGCTCTTGCATGTAGTGTGCTCCATTAGATCTCCAGCGGCTCGTGGGAACGCGCCTCGAAGCCGCCGCGGTTGGTCTGGCTCTCGCGGCGCTCCCTCCTGGACTCGAAGCCTCCTACACCGGGGCCGCGGGGTTGACGGACCACACCAGTTGGACTGTCCATGCCGCCGCCGTTCAAGCCAGAGACGCTGGCTGGGAGCGTGGGTACAGGAGGGATGCCATTGCTGCCAAAGGCACCGTTGTTTCCGAACAAGGCAGCAAATCCAGGGGAGCGCCGGGAGGGAGAGGCAATCGTCGCGTAGCCCTCACGGATATTGCCGTTGGAGGAACGGGTCTGGAGACGAGGAGCCTGCGCTTGGAGAGTCTTCATGTCGGGCATAGACTTCTTGACACGGAGGCTCGAGGCTGTCATCGGGGACGTCGGGGAGAGATAGGATGGGGGTGCGCGCGACAGCGTCTGCCGACCAGTCTGTTTACAGTTGTCAGCCATTTGTCAAGCGACCCATCACGGTAACTTACGGGGTTGGGATCAATGCGAGTCACGACAGCATACCGCTCTTCGCCTTCGCCCACAGAATAATGGTAAACACCGAGCTTCTGGGCCACGAGGTGCACAACACGTCGCTGCTTGGGAGACAACGTTCGTGAAAAGGCGAGCTCGTCGCGCATCGGGTCGTCCTTGAACAGTAGAATGCGGGAATAGATCTCCAATGTCGATGGGTCGTTCAAGTCCAGCTCGTTTGAAGGAGATTTCAAGGCACCAACGCCAGGGGACACGGAAGGCAGAGGAGGAGACGCAACGTTGAAGGATTGCGAAGTGGGAAGCGGCGGCATCTGCGGCGGCGAGTACTGCGAACTTTGATAGACGTTGGACGCAGAGAACGAGCGCTGCGGTGTGAACGGAGTGGAGAGAATGGTGCCGAAATCATCGTAACCTCCCTGCTGCATCGCCTGCTGTTCCTTTTCGAGCTGCATAGAACGCATGCGACGAATAGCCTTCTCCCTCTCGATCCGTTCCTTCTCGCCAGCCTGAAGGACCTTTTTGTACTCCACACGAAGCTTACGGCCTTGAACGTCGAAGCCGTTAAGGGCAGCAACCACAGCATCGGCGTCCACGGACTGGCGGAAGTTGGCGAAGGCCAGGCCGCGGAATTGACCGGACTGGTCGAGATGGTAGTTGAATGCATACGGAGTGGGGATCGCAAGCGATGCCTGAAGATGTGTCAACCCCGTCCTGATCCGTAGGAGGCGAGAGCGTGGAGACTTACGATGATGTCGAGCAAAGTCTCACGTTTAACGTTGAACGGGATATTCTTAATGACAATCGCAGTGGGTATGATCTCGTCGTCGCCGGCAGGTGTTCCAGGAGTGATTGGCGGGGCATGCATGTGACCTAAGGGCGGAGAGCCCCCAGAAGAAGAGAGATCGGAGTTGTTGGGGGGCGACAGGGAGCGATTATCAGGGATACCACCGGTGTTATCGAGCCATTGCTGGTTAGGGATGATTGTCGAGTGAGAAGAGTATTGTGAGGGCAAAGAGGAGGCTGGAGGACGTACAGAGGGCAGGGCAGCGCGAGAAGCCTTGTTCTTGAGAGGCGACTGGCTCATGCCGAGGGGGTTGTACTGCGATTGTGCGGGGATAGGAGGGGACGTAAAGTACGGATTTCTAACATTTCCACCTGCGTTGCCTTCGAAGTCGTAAGTGTCATGAAGACGTTGCTGGGAGGGCTGGGAGCCAAGGGATAGGGTTGCGACTTGGGAGGCGATGTCCGGGGTGGAGGAGGAGCTGGTCATGATGGATACGCCTGAGGAGTATTAGTGGTGGATGATACAAGGCCGTTCGTGAAATGACTCGTTAGACGGAACTAATGGGGGGTAGGAGAAAGTAGAGGGAGTGGACAATGCACCAGACAGCGAGATGGTCGTTGATGGAAAAAGTACGGCCGCCAGTCAGGCGCTTGCCGGTGTGAACTCCTTCATGCGCCTTCTCCACCACGAGGCAGTCCTCTCCGCCTGTTCAACAGCTTCAACAGACCACATCTATCCTCCCGCCAGCATGAGCACCGCTCGTCTCCTCACGACCGTCTGTCGCGACGAGCCTGCGTCCAGTGTCGCTGCGGGACTGGCTATGTACTTATTCCCCAGACTAAGATCGGCGTAAGATAGCCTTGTAAGCCTACAGCCACCACGCGCGCCCGTCGCCGGCCGGATGTGCCTGTATTCTGTCTCAGGACGCCGGGCCCGCTGCGCAGCTGTACATGTGCACCGTGCAGCGCGGTGGGTGTACAAAGGTGTACGAGTGTGCGAGCAGCGACGTCGCCCTCGCCGTCATCGACCCAGGCTCTCCAGCATCGTCGAGAGCCCCCGTCCAGTCGATGCCTCTCCGGCGCCGGTTCACCGCGCCCTCCCGGCCAAACCTGTGCTACCCGAGCCAAATGGGAACGTGGGCTTACAACAACTATCATTATAATTGTAAGTCGCGACGGCGATATCAGATATAGCCAACCGACATCCAACCCCATTCTCTACATGATCCTCTTACCTCCAGACGGCTCTATACCCCCTCCTCTCTCCCCCACCTACCCCCAGTCGCTTCCAGGGCCGTCGACAGGATCGTCTCAACACGCTGTCATCTCCCCCGAGGATGACGTCCAACGGCTATTCAACGTCTGCAAGGTTGGGCGAGGCAACGCGGAGTTGTTGCAGGAGGTCCTGATCTACGCCAAGCCTCAAGAGCTGAAGAATGAGATTCCGAAGGTAGCATGTCTCTACCTGTGCACTACATCGCGTCAATTGACACCAGCTTAGGAATTGCTAGGGCGCGCTCGGGCGTCCCATGAACTGATCGGCTCTCAGATCACTTGGGCAACGACAGAGGCGGAGAAGTCGCGTCGAGTGGCCGGGCCAGCTTCAGAAACAGTGCAAGAACAACTGCTGGCAGCGTTGCTGAGTACATACGAGCAATTGGCGGAGTGCCTAAAAATGCACGAAGACTTGGAGCGCATTGCTATCGAACAGGAGGCGGAGGAGCGCATGAAGACTGAACGCCTCGTATGTGACATTCTCTCTCTATTTGTACCAACTCTCAATATGCGTGCAACGCCGCAACAGATTCAAGCGTTAACAGCGGTTTCCGAATATCGTCCAGCGCCCGAGGAAGGCCCACTCATCGAATGGGTACTCTCCACTGGCGATCCCGAATACACCGGCAAGATCAATCCCCAGACAGCGACGCGAATCTTCAGTGCGTCGAGCCTGCCACCAGACGCTCTCGCAAGGATATGGGAGATAGCGAGTGTGGATAGCAAGGACGGGCTTTTGGACAGGCAAGGTGTAGGGGTTGCTTTGCGGTTGATTGGATATGCACAAAGTGGTGCTCGAGTCACTGAGTCGTTAGTCAAAAGACGTGAGTACCATGGTGCTACGCAATGGCTGGTATTCATGGTACATAGCGGGACCACTCGCTGTTCTCGAGAACATCTCACCACTACCCATGGGGTCCACAGCGGGACCGTCAACTATCTTCGACGACCTACCCCCGTTGACTTCGCATGACCTAGCGAAATTCAAGAGGATATTCAAGGCTTCCCGCGCCCAGAATGGTATCCTAAGTGGTGAGTATCAATGCTGTGAGTGCAAGAGTTACTCCCAACATCATAGTAGGCGACCATGCTAGGGAGGTGTTCATGAAATCGCATTTGCCATGGAGTACACTATCAGAGATATGGTATGCACGTTTTCACGCCGCTACCTGGTGTCCTCACAGTTTGTCCTTGTCCAGGGCCCTTGCCGATGTTCGCCGTCGCGGCTTCCTTGACGTCTCGGATTTCACCATTGCAATGTACCTCATACAAGCTCTGATGACTGGGAGATTGACATCGGTACCGAGTGCTCTCCCATCAAAACTATACGAGGAGGCCGCGCGTCAAGCTTCCTCCCCGACTGCACCTGATGCTCCTCCTTTCAGACGTCCTTCACCCAGACCTCCGACGCATCCCTCCACAGCTGTCTATTCATCCCCGTTCTCCGGACCGCCTCCGCTTCCGCCTCGACATCCTAGTACCAGTTCGCCGTCACAGCCGCCTAGTCCTTCTTGGGATGTCTCGCCTGCAACCAAGGTCCAAGCAGACCATCTTTTCTCGACTATGGACCCACGAAATCAAGGTTCCGCTACAAAGGAAGCTGTTTGTGCATATATACACCAAATAGGTTTGACAAGAAACGCAGCCAGACGAATCTGGTGAGTTGCTATCTTCGCCTCTACCGCGCGCAAAACTCACTCTTGTGTGATAGGGATATGGTGGATATCGGTCACAAAGGATACTTGACACGAGACGAGTTCACGATGGCCATGCACCTCGTCAAGATGAAAAAGGATGGGCACAAACTACCATGTTCACTTCCAAGAGGAACCCTGCCTACCTCCAGCCATATCCGCGACAACGATGCTTACATCGGGATTGCTGACGAGACACCCCGGCATCTCGACCCGTACCGCAACACATCACGTCCATCCTCGAGTCACAATGCCCTTCGGGGCGACTCAAGGACATCCGATCCCCCAGCCCTGCGTTCCTCTCGAAGCTCGTCACGTCTTCCCACACTCTCACCAATCATAGCACACCCCCCGTCTCCCAATACACCATCTGTGTTCCCTATGTCACCCCTCCCAGGACCCGCGAATCATGTCCATTCTCAACCGACGAGCCCCGCGCATTGGGATATCAAGCCTGAGGACCGAATCCGATATGACCAATACTTCGACCAGCTAGACACCCACAGGAAAGGATATCTCTTGTCCGACGCGGCCGTACCGTTCTTTGCAAAAGCGAAGCTACCCAACGATGTCATGGCGACTATCTGGTATGCTCCTACTCCTCGACAGCATCTCAGATTTTGTCATTAAACTTGAACACTTGACAGGGACCTCGCCGACTCAGGACATGATGGCCGCATAACTCGTGACGACTTTGCCGTAGCTATGCATCTGATACGGCAGAAGCTGACTGGCAATGACTTACCTACTGCGCCTGCGGGGTCGCCCCCCCTTCCTATGCCATCTTCGACGGCGGAGCCCTCTGTACACAGACGGGACAGCGGGCGTCCTTTACTGATGGAGCCGCCATCGCTGCGGTCGTCAACTAGCTCCCATCACGAGCCTCCGCTCGACCCAGCGACAGTACGTTTACCCGACAACGCGGACGATGGTATCCGCTCTGATACCCCACCTCCTCCCTATGAACTCATCGCTTCGGGTACAACTATAACATAATTCATCTGCTCATATGGACTTGGATACTAACGGAGTGCTTGCTGCACGGCCGTATGCTGTAGAGCAACACGGACTCTCTTCGCACTGCTTGGTTTATTGCAGAGTCCATACTATGTATTCATACGACACACTGGATCTTCTACCCAGTTTTGGCACTCCATCCATTCAACTTTGCACACAGAGTTATGGTGTACAATAGGCATCCGCCGGGCCCGATTTACGTAAATGTTGAGCGATGCAGAAAACGAGGCAGAAGTTCAAACGGAGCTGGCAGGGTAGAGAAATAAGCGTCGTGTAGGTCCTGGTACGCTCGTAACAGTGTTTACCTGGGCCGACAGCGCGAGGAACGACGAGCGGGACGACATTGACGACGGGGGTCGGTAGCGAGCAATCAAGTTCACGTTGTTTGGGCCAAACATGATCAACGGCGCGGCGCTGCGAATCAACTCGAAACCACCTCCACCACAAAACTCTGTCCCGCACCCCTCCATCCAGCTCCCCATGTTGGGCTCGCTCGCCGCCCCTAACAAGCCCCCGCTCGGCCAGCAGCAGCAACAGCAGCAGCAGCAGGGCCCCCAGCAGCAACAAGGCCCGCAACCGTCCGAAATCCCCCTCCCGCCACAAAGCGGCCAAGACTACACGCTCTCCAACGTCCTCCACTTCCTCCAGACCGAATGGCGACGGTACGAACGCGACAGGAACGAGTGGGAGATCGAGCGGGCGGAGATGCGGGTGAGTCCTCGCTGTCTCGTCGGGTGCTGCAGGGGCGGGGCCCGGGGGCGGCGCGTTGCTCATTGTGCGCTCCAAGGCCCGCATTGCGCTCCTCGAGGGCGAACGCCGCTCGTTCGACAATGTGAAGCTCGACCTGATGCGGCGCATCAAGATGCTCGAGTATGCCCTGCGGGTCGAACGGTACGCGTCCTCCACAGCCGTCCTCACGCGCGTGCGCGACATTGACGTGTCGTGTCGCAGCTCCAAGCAGCTCGTCCAGCCCGCCGCACAGTCCGTCCCGCCCGCCAAGCTCGCGTCGCTGCAGTCGCAGATGGCCCTCACGTCGCAAAAGGACGACGCGAGCAGCGGCAGCTCTCCACGTAGCGAAGGTACGTGTCGCGCTCGTACGACCCCCCCGCGTCGGGCCCTCGCACTCACATGTGTGCAGATTCACCTCTGCCCCCCGACCGGATGTCTGTCGGGTCTGTGCCCAACGGAGCGGCATCCGGGGGGCCACCCAGCCGTACGCAGACGTGGATCAGCACCACCGCATGGTCGGGCGTGAATCCCAACGCTGCGACGGCGGGCACAATGGGTAAGCCCCCTCCCGGCCGCGACCCCAAGAGCAGAGCGAGGAGCAGGGATTTCTTGAAGCAGTACGTGCCCAGTCCCTGTCCTTCCGTCCGCTGCTTCATTTGCCACCAGGTGCCTGCAAGAAGTCTCGTATCTCACGTCACCGCAAGCCATGAACCCGCTTCCCAACCGCGCACTGCTGGCCAACTCTGCGCTGCCCCTCCAGCTCCCGAACGTCCCTCAATTTGACCAGATGGCATACAACGGCCGTCCGAGGAAGGCTATGCCAGAAGTACGCAAAGAGTTCTCTATGCTCAATGGCATGGGTTTGATGTCCGGTCCTTCGACCGCACCTGCTGCTCCGCAGACGAATCCCTTGGACCGCCCGGGTCTTGCAGGACCCGGGGTACTTGGTCAGCAAGCGAACCAAGCACCTTCCATACAACCGCCTCAGCAACCGCAAGGTTCCCAGCAAGCGTTCCCTGGAGAACCCAACGATAGGGATGAGGGAGACCAGCCTATGTCCGACGACGGGGGTGACTGGAAGGAGAGGTTCCGGTTATCACAGGAGGGTTCTGAGCAGGCCCGTCACCAGCTCAATAACTCAATAACCGGCGGTGGCCCATGGGAGGGGCGCACGAGGGGTGATGAGGACGATGGGAAGGACGAGGATGGGGAGGTCGACGACGACGATGCAAGCGTCATGAGCGAGGGCGAGGGTACGAAGGTGTGGAAAGCGAAGAGGACACTCCGGAAGTCAGTCTCGTGACCACCTTAGAGCGCATCGTTCTCTCGGATCCCGACAGAGCTAACTTATTCCCTAGTCATCTCGACGCCGTGCGCGCACTCGCGTTCCACCCGACGGAGCTCTGCCTCGCGAGTGCCGGCGACGACAGCACGGTCAAGATCTGGCGCGTGGACGTCGCGAGCCTGGCCTCTTCTGTGTGCGTTCTGCCGTCCCTCTCGGCTGCCTCCAAGGGACTAAGTTCAATTGCAGATCCCGCCCCACGACCGAGGTCGAGCCTCAGCTCACGCTTCGCGGCCACTCGGCAGCGATCACCCGCCTGGTCCACTCGCCCGCGAAGGGCCTGCTGTATTCCGCCTCGCTGGACTCCTCGATCCGCATTTGGGCGTTGCCTGCCCCATCGCACACGACGTACGCGCCGTACGACTCTACGCGGGCACGGGGCGAGCTGATCGGCCACACGGACGCGGTGTGGGACTTGGCGCTCGCGCGCGACGAGAGCACGCTCATCAGTTGCGGCGCAGAGGGATTGGTCAAGGTCTGGGACGTGTCAGGGCCCTCGGGCGGCGGCTCGCTCAAGCTGTCGTGGTCGTACAACGGCCTGGAGCATAGCGACCTGAGCCCCGAGGGCGACCTGCCTGGGGCGACCGCGGTCGAGGCGATCAAGACGGACCTCAAGAAGGTCGCGGTCGCCTACCAAAACGCCGTCGTCAAGATCTTTGACATCGAGAGCGGGAAGGAGCTCTCGCGCTTCCAGGTCGATCCCGTCGACGGGGGTGAGTGGCTGTGGCGTCCGAGCAGCAGGGTGCGTGCGTGTACTGACGAAGAGGCGCAGACGACTCCATTTCCGCCCAAGCGAACAGCGTCGTGTCACATCCGACCATGCCGCTGCTCATCACCGGGCACGAGGACAAGCACATACGCATCTTCGACATCATCACCGGTGCGTCCAATGTCCATTAGGCATCCCCAAACCCGTCGCCCTTGCCCATCCCGCTGACCGTATCCGTATCTCCGCGCCCCACAGGCCAGTGCACGCACTCGATGCTTGCGCACCTCGACGCGGTCACCTCGCTGTCCATCGACGCAGCGGGCTTCGCGCTCGTCTCCGGCAGCCACGACTGCTCGGTGCGCTTCTGGGACATCCTCGGCTCGCGCGCGTGCATCCAGGAGAGCACGAGCCACCGCGAAAAGGCGCGCGAGGGCGTGCTCGACGTCGAGCTCCACCCGTCGCTGCCCATCATGGCCAGCGCGGGCGCGGACGGCGTCGTCAAGCTGTACGCGTCGTCGACGTCATGAGGGCGGCGACGGTGCTCGCCGTTCATCGAGGGCTGCGTGGACTGTATCGGCAGCCGTCTGGTGTGGTTCTTGGACGGTAGACCGCTTATATGCTTCGTCACATAGCTATAGCCGTCCACGACGCACGCGCGCCGGCTGTGTTCGTTCTGATCCTGCTTTCCTGTACATTCGTATATACCTCGCTACGACCCCTTATGAGCGCAGTAATAGTATTGTTATGGAGCGGAACGGCATCCGCAGGAACATAGAGTGACGACGGGCGAGTTCTAACGGGATATGAACGGGGTATGGATACAGTGACTAGGGCTACAGTGTGGTGTGTCGAGACCTGCGTGCTATGCTACATTGCGAGATAGAGTGTCGGCGTGGAAGAAAGTCATAATAGAAAATAGAACTCGACCTGCTAGATTGCTGGAGAGGCGTAAGTGGAGGATGGCACTCGGACCAGCGAAACAAGCACGCACTTATATGCATCCCCTGCTCGACGGCCACGATCTCCGCGCCGAGACCCTTCGCCTCCACGAGGCTCCGCACCTGGCCGGCGATGACCTTATGTATCGGCTCGTCATACGCGCCCAGTATGTCGTCCTTGCAGTGGATGACGAACACGCGCAGCCCAGCGAGCACGCCCCGTACACTCGGCGGCTCCTCGCGATTGCGCCGCTTCTTCTTCCTAGCCCCGTTCGCCTGCGCACGGCCGTGCGCGCGCTGGCGCGAGCGCGCGACCTCCACAGCGAGCGCCGCGAGCTCGTCCGCGAGGTGTGCGGGGCTCAGGTGCCCGTACAGCAGCCGGTCCTCGCGCCCCGCCGGCCACGAGCACTCGATGAACAGCGCGGCGAGCGTGTCGGGGATCTTCGGGGCGGCGGCGCGCCACACCTCGCGCGTCTGCGGGTCCGCGGCGAGGGAGTCCGGCTCGACGTCCCCGAAGAAGAGGAACTCGCGGCGGCGGGCGTCGTGCCGGACGAAGTACGCCGTGCACGGGTACGGGGCGCCGTCGAGCTGCCCGTGGCTGATCGGCATCGTGCGCACGGAGATGTCGCGCGCGACGGGGGTGTACCCCGCGTCGGGCGAGAGGCTGCGCACACGCATAAGCACACGTCAGGCGGGGCGCGAGCGCGGGGAGGGAGGGGGACTCACGGGGAGAGCAGCAGCGAGCTGCCTGGGACTGGCGCGTCCGCCCAGCTTGCGAGCCGCGGCCATATGTCTCCGGAGAATATGGAGGCGACGCCTTGGAGCGTTTTCTGCGCGCCGTGCACGAGCTTCGCGGGGCCCGCGACGGAGCCGGCGGAGAGGACGAGGCCGTTGACGTGGTCGAGGTGGGCGTGCGTGACAAGGTAGCAGCTGAGTTAAAGCAAAGCAGAGGTGGACGCTAAGCACACTGTCGCCGCCCTGCCGTGCTCTTAACGGGCTAGACGGAGGGGGGGGAGACGCACCGGATACGGGAGTAGACCTCCGCAGCAGTGGTTAGACCGCCGTCGGCCTCCGCCTCGGTCTCAGACTCGGAAGGGCCGGGAGCGAACGCATCAGGATGCGCGTCGAGCAACCTTGTCATAGCGCCGAGCCCTGAGCCTGCATTGACGGGGGCGCATCGGTGACGCGGGCAGCGGGGAACGCGAACGACCACGTACCTGCTTCCAGCGCAACGATGCCGTCCTCCCAGGTCGCGTCGTGTGCCTTGAGCAGGTAGCTGCGAGGGTCAGTTGGCCAGCGCACCACACACACGAGCGGCACTGGTAGGCACTCACCTCGAAAGGTTGTCCTCGCTGGGTCCGCCCCCTTCAGCACAGACATTGCAGCTCGTCAGGTCCGATATCTACTAGCCGACACACAACGCGACTCACCGCAGCCGACAACGACCATGTCAAAGCTCGCCATTGGGTCTCCTGAGTCCTCAAATAGTTTGTCGGGTCGCGCGAAAGGGCCGGGACGGAGGTCGGGCGGTGATGGTCACGGTCGGGATCAAAGTCGGGGCAGTCGCGAGCCAGCCGCGGACAGGACAGGTGCTAGTCGACGCGGGCTGTGAAGGCGGCGACCTCGACGTGTGTGTACGCGGGAGAATTTATACGTGCGCGGGGTGGGGAGTCTTGGGCGGACGTGGGCCTGAGAGTGGCCTGCCTCGAGGATAATCGGGTGCGTCTCCGTTGTACGCCTCTTTGCCCCCCACCGACAATGCACCAGTCCGCCGCGAGTCTACCGCTCGTCCCCCCGCCCTCCTAGCCACTCTCATAAGCGCCCGTTCACGAGTCACCTCCCTGTGACCGCGGCATAGCATGTACTGCAAAGTGGGTGTCAGTAGCACAATTAGACAAGTCCGTCCTCTCCCCGTTGAATAGGACCTGTACATCGTCTGCCTAGGGGAGACAAGGAGAACAAGGTAGGACTTCGTACAATGTACACGGTCTGCACCACATTCCTGCATCGCTTGCTTTGTCTCAGGATAGCCTCGCAGTCACGTTGTACTACATAGCTGACGGAGTCTACCTCTAAGGTCTCGACAAATGAAGTACACACCCTAGAGCCTATAGCGCTCCTCACTTACTGACGCCTCGTTCAGGTTGTCTGAGATACACCTGGTCAAGACGTAGAAGCACGTACTCAGGTGCCACACAACCCATTGCCGTTAAGCGTGGAACCGGAACGACCACAGGGGATACTCCTACGTGGACCGTGGAGAGACACCCGGTGGATCGGGCAGGACGGATTGTGGGTATCGAGAGAACAAGATATCATTGACGATAGCGATGAGCGTACGTACGTTCTGGCATATGTATGTGCAGGCGATGCACTGTGCGCCTCCACCCGGGCTGCACGGCCTGCAGCAGCAGGCCGCGCGGGGCTCGGAACTTGGAAAAAAACAAGGAGGATGAGCGTCCGGATCGATTCGAGAATAGCCGATTACTTAGTGTGGCGAACGTGGAGGAAGGAAGAGATAGCGGAGGGTCATATCAGTATCCAAACGAGGGTGAGGAGAGCGCGATGAACGAGCGACGAGTGCAGGTGCCCTTCGTAAGAGTCGAATCATTCACAGCCATGAAAGTGGTGAAAAGGAATATAGAGTCCGTGAGGCGAGCGATTATTGACCTGCACAGTACAGCGAGCCTGTCAGCACACCGCACGCGGCCTCGCACTGCGCTCGGGGAGGGACACGGTCACTGACCTAGTAAGCTATTGAGCGCCCTCTGTACATCGTACCCGTGCTCCTCGAGCGCCGTCACCGCCTGCGTCCTGCTGAAGCCCATCCCGCAGAGCGTCTTCACGGCGTCCACGTCGTCCTCGACCGCCGGCGTCGGGTCCTCCACGATCTGCTGCTGCGCGAGGTGCGGCACCGGCGGCGCGTCCTGCTGCTTTTTCTTCCGCCCGAACGGCAAGCGAATCTACAAACAAGCCACAGTCAGCATCAGGGTATCCGATTCGAGCACCGTCATACATACACTCAGTCTGTTGTGTCTGGTCGCTGTAGCCTTCTCCTTCGTAGAGTCGGCCGTCGACGGCCGGGGCCTCGGTGACGCATGACGCGGAGGCGGCGAGGCATGGCGCGGGGACGGCGACAATGAGCGCCTGCCCGGACCGTGCGTCGAGCTCGAGCCGCGCGGCGACGACGCCGGGGAAGACGACGGGAACGGCTGGGAGACGGACTTGGCGGGCGGCGGACCGGGCGGCGGTTGGTACTGCGTTGACGACTGGCCGATGAGCGAGTGGTCGAGCGCGATGGCGTCCTCGTTCCCGCCAAACGCATCCTCGAAGGAGATCCCGCCGTTGCTCTGCGTAGAGCTGCTCCCGGCGAGGTTAGGCGTCGCGACGGCCGGAGGGGCGCCGAAAGCATCCTCGAACGATACAGGCTTGGAAGCTTGGGCCGGAGGGTGAACGGGGGCAGCTACGGGCGGGAACGTAGGGATCGCAGGGGCTTGTGCTGGGACTGGCGCGGCGGCTGGGCCTCCGGGAGCGGGAGTCCCGAACACATCGTCGAAGCTGGTAGCCTTCGTCGGTGCAGGCGGGAAAGCAGTGGCTGCACCAGGCACTTCGGTTGGTTGAGCGGCCGATGCCGCCGCGAAGTCGAAGTTGTCGTCGAACGCAGAGTCAAACCCCCCAAACCCGGAGAACTGGGAGGAAGGAGCACTGCTGTCTGTTCCAGGGAACTTCCCTAGCGCCTGATCGAACTCGCTGACACCGGGCGAAGGCGCAATCGCCGATCCGTTCGACTTCGGTGTATCAACCACAGCAGGAATGGGTGCAGATGGTGGTGGCTCCTTGGACACCGCAGGGATATCAAACACGCTTGCGAAGTCGATCGGGGCGCTGGACCCCGGTGCTGTAACTGGTACTACAGGACTTGCCTGCGTGAGTGGTTCATCCGTGCTTGTTCCGGAAATGCCGAAAGAATCGTCAAAGGCTGAGGTACCGGATGGTGCCGCAACGCCGTTTGTCTGACTATCCGCATGGTCTGCCAACTTAGCCCTGACAGAGGTAAGGGGCTCGTTGTCTTCATCGTCATCGCTGCTGTCACTTTCCGACTCTTCGATCTCCTTCAGCTCATGCGCAAGGTCGGTATCCTCGTGTCCATCTACCTGAGGGTCAGAAAGCGTTGCCGCGGGTGGACCGGTAGGAGTGGGCACGCCATCTTCTGTCGCAATATCATCCAAGGCCGGGAAATGGGCTTCGTTGGCCGGAGGTGTGAACACGTGGTCAGACATGGTAGCTGTCGATGGGGGAGTGGTGAACAGATCCGACTCCGCAGGGGAGAGGATGCCTGCTTCTCCTGGCGAACCAATGGTCAGAGGAGGGGGTATCGAAGGCTTTGGAGTCTGTGGCTCGGACACCTCGATCTTCGGCTCTTCGGGCGCACTGAACGCTTGGTTGAACCCGAATGGATCCTCGGGTACGACATCATGAGCAGCTGGCGCGGTGGGTGGAGTTGGAAGAGCCGAGGTGGCAGCGAAGGGAAGGAACGGCGACTCTGGGCGAGGGCTGGCAGACATAGCCAACCGCTCGAAAGGATTCGTGCTCTTGGCCGCAGGAGGTGACAACTCTGGAGAAGTGGGCAGGGACATCGGCAGAGGCTGGGCAGCAGCGAAGGCCAATGTCGGATCAGGGGTAGGTGCGGGGGATATGTGCCCGTTGGTGAGCACGGGAGCGTCTTCCTTCGCAAGCTCGGCTTCAGCGGCTTCGCGTTCGGTCGTGATCTCCTGCAACTCCGCCTTTGCCTCCTCCGCCTCCTTGTCGACCTTGGCTTTCTCCGTCTCGCGAGTGGCGAGCTGCTTCTTCGCAATGGCCAACAAACCCTTCTGCTGCTTCGCTTCCTTCTTGAACTTCTCCAGTTCAGCCTTGCTCGCCTCGATCTGAGTGCCAACTTCGTGCATCTTGCGATGGAGGTCCCGAACTTCTTCCTTGTCGCGCAAAACCGCGCCCTCAACCTCCGCCTTTTCAACCTTCGCGGCACTCAGGTCGCTCTCGGCACGGATCAGCTCCTCTCGCGTCTTGTGGATTTCTGCGGCTTGAGCAGCAAATCGGTCCTTCAATGCACTGAGCAGCTTGGTCTCAGTGTCATACGCAGCCTTGGCAGATGACAACTGCGTTTGTAGACTGGACAGGAAGGCGGCTTGCTCCGTCAACTGACGTTCAATGTTCGCGCGCTCAGCCTTAGCAGTCTCCAATGACCGGTTGGTAGAGTTGAGCTGGTTCTTCACGTTGCCGATCTCCGCAGACTGGTCATGTAGTGGGGGTGACGCCGCTTGAGGTTCATCATCGTCACCAAGAAGATCCCTGTGAGGAGTAGCTATAAGATGAATTAGCAACTGCACCGCAGGGTCTCGAACAATGTGAACGTACGAGCGCCGAATGGGCTGCTAGCAAAGGGGTCGGATGCAACCGCAGACGGAGCGCGCGGAGGAGGAGACATGGTAGGTACTGGATGAGAAGACATCGAGGACAGGGTCCCCGTAGACTGTGGCTGGAGAGTGGGATGCGTCGAGGCAGTCGCAGAGGCGGGCGGAGAGTCGTCCCAAAGAAGGTCCTTGATAGCCTCAGGTACCGCGGGCTGAGCAAACTGTGGAGCAGGAGCAACAGAGCCACGCATCGAAGGGGGCATGAGAGACAGTGGGAGAGTAGACGGGATCTCTTTGCCTGCCAACTTGCTTTGAATTAGGTGCATTGCGACAGCGAATCCTTCACGGGTGAGATGACCGTCATTGTTGAGGTCCGCCATGTCCCTATATGTGCGTGAGTGATATGTGCGCGCTTTGCAGCGTTGGCAATCGTCGCTCACCAAACTTGTGCGAGCACGTCTTCGGGCAGCTGCGACTGAAGCAAGAACGGAACGGCGACCTCGCCCTCGATATATCCCTTCTTGTGCGCATCGAGACCGTCAAATATACGATCGGAATTTGCCTTCTCTTGCGGGGTGACATCCCACGGCGGCCCGGTAGCCTGTGGCTGCGCGAAGGGGAATGTCGAACTCTGCCCCGTAGACATGGCCGAACGCGCAGGCAAAGGCGGAGCAGCAGGCGCAGACCTGAGGGGGCCTGTCATCTGAGGCTGTATCGACGAGATGGTCTGTCCTGTCATTTGGGGGTGTATCTGCGAAAGTGCTTGACCAGTGTATTGGGGTTGGATCGAGCGACTTGTAAATCCGCCAGTGAACGAAGGACTGATATGGCCGCTATCGCCCGTTGCTTGAGGCACAATACCGTTAGATGCCTGTTCATAAACAGATGGTGGTAGCGATGGAGGGATGCTCTGAAGTTGTCCGGACATCGACGCTTGAATGAGGTACATCGCAATCGTAAAGTCCGTCGCATCCAAGGCACCACGGTTCTTCGTGTCCGCAAGGGCCCTAGCAATTCTGAATGAGTCTCAAAATAAGCAGAACTCGACGCGCGACGAACCAAATTGCGGAAAGTTTCTCGACTGGCAATTTCGACTTCACGAAGACATCCCGCGCTTTGTCACCTAAACGTCATATCGGTTTAAACCGCGACCAAGCTGAGGTGATGCAGCATTGAGCTCACCACTCAGCAAGCCATTGGTGGGGTTGCATCCAAGGAACAGCTTGAGGAACTTGTTCTTGTCTGCAGGGGTGAGAGGAGGCATGCCGGGGGGTGGTGACTTCGCTGGAGGGATACCCATGCTCGGTGAGGCGATAACAGGTGGAAGACCTTCGATGGTGGGTATAGGGCCAGCTGGCGACCAAACCGTTGGAACGCATGTTCAACCGTGTAATGACACGAACGACTGCTCACGTTTGGTCACGAAGGCCTCCAACACCCTCTCGCCACGCTGGGCATGTCCCAACAGGCGAATCGCGATGCCAACGCCCTTGCGGGTCAACACGCCGTTGTTGTCCTCGTCTGCAATGTTCCATATCTCCGCGAGCACCGTTGGGGGTAGCTTCGAACCGCTAAATATCTTGACCGCGGCATCGCCTGTGATGACACCGAGTTTCTGTGTGTCGGCCTGGGCAAATATCTGGTTGATGAGTGCAACTTCCGAGGGTGTTGGGGTGAATTTGGACATGGCCAATAAGTTAGAGCTAGCGCATGCGTTGGCCAGAGCAGTGAGCTTGCGAGTGCAAGTCCGAGAAGCTGACGTCCATCAGCGTCTTCTCCGGATGGAACTCGTGGGAATCCCCGCACGCAGTAAGCGCAGTAAATAAGCGTTATAGCCCGGCCCGTATTACCTACCATCTGGTGCCTTGGAGGCCGACTGCAACGTCGAGACTCCGACTTGCTTAACTTAGTAGGCAGCGTCGCGTCGTTGACTTGAGTTATAGTACAGGTTGAGTACAGAGTACTGTAGCGGTAAAGTTTGCATTCAGATGTGAGATGTAGGAATAAACAATGTATATTGCGTAGCGAAAGCGTCAACAAGCATTACACAGCAGCCCATGGGTGGCTAACGAGTCGTTGCACCGAGATGAGTGCTTGGTACCGTACATCCGGGTTGGCGTGCGACATGAGCTCCATAACGCGGGTCTTACCGCCCAACTCGGTGAGCACCCTGGGTTAATTATGAGAATCGATGCGAATACAGAGATAGAACTAGATACTGACTTCTTGCCACGTTCATAGTGCTTGACATATTGACCAATATCATGTGAAGCTACAGCAAGAACCGTTGAATCGGTAGAATCCTTCAACAATCTGATCAATATCCTGCGAAAGCCGTCAGCACGCCTCAAGTGTATCAATGATTCAAAGGATGTACTTGAGAAGCTCGTAATCCTTGTCGTTCAATTTCGTCGCATTCTCCTTCCAGAACAGGTCTGATTCGTGCACAGGAGACCAGGAAAGATGTCCCGACAGAAGTTCCGACCGGTACTCGTCATATGTCCTGCGCAGGGTCAGTGATACCGAACAGCTACAGGAGAACATGCACTCACGTTAGGCTTTCGAATCGGTTGGCGAGTTCGTCGCGCAAGTACTGGATGTCCTCGACGATATCTTCGTCCGTCCATTTACGACCCGAAAGATTCTTAGCAAACGGTAGGAGTTGAGCCACGAGCATTGCTGGCAAGTTCGCCGATGGCGCTTTGGCAACAAGATTCTGGATACCAGATGAGTGGAACATGAGATGTCACAGCTGAATGTATGCTTACCCGGAATGTGGCTACAATAACACGGATAACTTTCTCCTTCGCGGCTCCTTGAGCAACATCGACGAGAAGGGGGATAATGTCGAAGCGTCTGACAAGACAGTCAACGAGTGTTTGCGAGACATGAGGACAAGAAGTACTTCTGGATTTGCTCAGAGACCTCTTGCTCGAACGTGAGCAGCCAGAAGCAGAATCCTACTTGATAGCTCATCTGAGGTGATGCGTTGTGCTTGAGAATATCGACCAACCTGGCACATCATCGTTCTAATGAGCAATGTACATGGAGGAGTGGTGCTTGCATGATACCTACCCTCCAACTAAAGAAGGGTTGGCCCAAACTGCTTTCCGACATTCTGGGCGAGGAAGCACCGCTTCAAGACACTGAACGGCGACATCCCTCTTATTAGAAGAACTATTGACAACGAATTGGGCAAGGGTATTGAGGAATGGTTGCAGCTGTTGCGGTTGCAATGGAGATTTCTCGGAACTATAACAATCTGAGACTTTGAAGGGGTGGGTTCATGTCTATGGCGCGACCCACCTGAGCAAGACAGTGAGAATTTGGGTAACCTTCAGTTGTACGAAGTCGTCCTGAGATTCCAGTATGCTAAGAACAATGAGCTTGCGGTCAGTCGAACTACTCAGGGAACATACCGGAGGAGAGGACCATATGGTAGTTCGGGATCCGTTTGTGAAGCAGTCGTGAATAAGGGTATCCGTTCCTCGTGATCTGAAGGTGTGTTCCTGTTCCTGGTTGCGTCCCGATCACAACGCAGAGCAGAACTCACCGGTGAGCGCGTCAGCAATCAAGACGAGAATGCAGGATTGGGTATCAATCCTCTGGAGCTTCTTCAATAAACGGAGGTACAGGAGAGCGTATGTCTTGCCATCGGCGGCATGGAGGGCTTCAATCTTAGATCTTGTCTGGCGGTCGACCTTCTGGATGAGTTGCAGCTCCTCGGGAGTGATGAGTCCGGCGCGTTGGTATCCCTATTTCGAGGTATATGTGACCGCGTCTCTACAGGAGTGGCTGTAGGACATACCTCCCATGGCACGGGCTTCGAACGGATCTTGGCGGAGTTCTCGTCGAGGTAAGAGTTGGAAACGAGTGTTATGGACATTCTGAGCGATCCGATGGTCGTTGTGGACCGGGAACAGGGGAGACTTAGTTCGAGGCAAGAGGATCGGTGCTACCGCCGAGAACGGTGACCTCAGTCCAAGGCTGCAGCCGAGCTTCCCACGCACCCAATCGGGAAAACCAGAGTGCTGTTACCTTTAACGGGCGCTTTCGAATTTCGGTCAGACTTGTCTCTCATCCCTCTCATGTTGTCCCGGAATGCGGTTTCTGCTTGCAGACAGCGTACACGAGGTGAGACAGAGCGTGAAAACTCCATATACGCTTCTCTAACGCGAAAATACAGCGTGTCTGCACGCCCCGTCACGCTCATTAGCGTCGGTTGCGGACGCCCCTTCCTCCTCCCCGTCCACTTCCACAGCTATCCTCAACGCAGCAGTGGTCCTCAACCGCTCTCCCATACTGACTCGCACACCCACTCTGCTTGAGCGCGCGTACTATGCCTACCAGTCTCGCATCCGCCGTGCACTCTTCAATCCTTTCCCCACCGAATTCTACTTCAAGACCGGATCCCTCTTAGAGAAGAAGTTCGCGCGAGAAGAGAAGCTGCGCGAGCGCGAGGCTTTTGGAGGGCCTTGGGCAGTGAAGCAACAGGCTGCTGTGCCCGACGATGAGGTTGGCATTCCGAACTCGACCGACCCGACGGATAACATGGGTGAGGAGCCTATGGAACCTCCTGCTCCGAGGATACACGAGTCGGATCGGGTCGGAGACGTGATGAGTCTGGATAGGATGGGCGAGAGGAACCTATACCTCCTTGTGCGAGGGAAGGACCACTCAGGGAAGGAGGTGTGGAGGTTCCCTCAAGGTAGCGTGAAGGAGGGCGAGTCGCTGCATCAGGTCGGTCGCGTCTGGTCGCCCGGTATGATACCTCTAACAAGCTATCTATCACAGGCTGCTTCACGCGACCTGCATGCTGAGTGCGGCGAGAATATGGACACTTGGATTGTCGGTCAGAAGCCTATAGCTGTGCACAACCCTCCACTGCCTGAGAGCACCCAAAAGGCTTTGGGAGGAGAGGTCAGATTTTCTGTCATCGTTTGCATGGTACGGGCTCACACATCTCTACCTATAGCTTTACACTTTCTTCCTCAAGGCGCACATACTGGCTGGACAGGTCCGGCCAGACGGCAAGAACGTCACCGGCTTCGCATGGCTTACAAAAGAGGAGATAGAGCCTAAAGTCGACAAGGCGTACTGGGCGAGCGTGAAGGATATACTATCTGACTACTAATGCATCATCTTAATGGTTTTGTTTACACCCGCTCACAAAGTATTCGCAATGATCGACGTGGCTGAAGACAGTATGGTGAACACATTTGACGGATGGACGTGAATTCAACAACATCATGGCGTAGAAAGCGTTGAGAAAGACAACTGAAACGAGCAAGAACTGATACACAAAGAGAGAGATAGCAGAGCGCGAAGAGGTAGGCAGTGTGAGCAGAAATGAGCAAATGCGAGGTGCGAGAGCGGTTGGAAGCCAACGGACATTTGATGGTACACTCAGGAGGACATACGTATACAATATGTGTACAGCTGGGATTGTGCGCATGGACACGGATGAAGAAGAGTAGCAAAAACAGGTGGGTCGTGAAGAGTTGACGTGTACAGCGTTCATGGACTTATCGCACCGTTGATTGTCACTAGGACTGGTGGAGTGCGACAAGATCGTGTCGTTCAGCACTGGCTCAGGATGAGACGGCGGGCCTGCTCGGAGCGAGGACGGATGTCGGCAGGGAAAGGCTTCGGGAAGCTCGACAGACCGGACGTGTACTCTCCAGAAGGCGTGATCTCCTTCCCGTCAGGGCCGATCGCCTTGCGGATTTCCATGGTCGCACACAGGGAGGCGATGGCCATCCACACGCTGCCCATAGCGAGGAAACGCCCAGGGCAGACACTGTGAATGTACGTCAGTGCCGGATTTTCCCTAATGGCGTGCATGCGCGAGTACGTACCGACGGCCGAAGCCGAACGACGCGTGCGGGAACTGCTCGGGCGCGCCGTGCGGCCCAGGGAGGAAGCGTTCGGGCTTGAACGTCTCGGGGTCGTGGTACACACGCGTGTCCATTGCCATAGACCTGCACAGCTGAGTGTGAGTCCCAAGAGACTACTAGTACTTACTTCACGTCATCTCATCACGTACCAGGCGTTGGCGAACACCATGGTGCCCTTGGGAATGAACATGCCGTTATACGTGTCGTCCTCCATCGTGCTGTGCGGGATGCCTGTCGATGCGTCGTCAATGCGCAACCATAAGCCTCTCTTCGGCTTCGCGTTGAATCATATGGCATGTACTTACCGAGCGGCACCACCGGACGCCACCTATTGCACAGTTTATGATTAGCATTTGGTAAGTAGACCGGCGGAGCGAGCACGATGTCTTACCTCAGCACTTCCTGAAAGATCCCCTCAATATATGGCAGATTCTCGCGATCATCGAAGTCCGGAAGTCGAGTCTGGCCGACGACCGTGTCAATCTCGTCCTGTGCCTTCTTCAGCACGTGTGGGTGCAGGACCATCGCGAGGATGAACGTGTTGATCGTGGAATACGTCTGAGGAATGCCGCACCGGCTTGCGTCAATTGTGCGGCCAATGGAATGTGTTGCAACTTACGGTCTCGGCACCGCCTGCGTAGATAGCTCCGGTGGCATGCTTGAGGTCGTCAAGGCTATGTTCGCCTTTGTAATCAGGCTTGGAAAATTCTTCCAGGTAGGTGAGCAGGAACGACGGCGGGGCCTGTCCCTCGGCCTACGACGACTAGTCAGATACAAAGCGATCGGGCCGTGTCAGCGGTCGAGAAACATACCATCTGACGCTGAACTTGTTCGAACGGGTAATCATGGAACTTCCTGATCGCCCAGCTCCAGTCTATGCAAGCTCTGATCAGTGACTCGCACAGAGATTGAGTGACGGTCAGCTCACTGTGCACCACGCGGTTGAACCAGCAGCCAGGGAACCACCAAGGCAGGTATTGCACTGTAGCGGCAAGTCCGCGGTCAGCCCTCATGCCACGCGACGTCCGCAGAACGTAAAATCGGCGAGCAACGTACAGGAGGGGAAGAAGTCAACGGGCGCCGTGCCCGGATCGCCAGCATCGACATGTGCTAGCGAGACGTTCTCCGTCAGCTTGATGTACTCGTCGTCGTCACGCTCGATCTGGTGGCCGTATGCGATCTTCATGATCACTGCCGCTCCGAAGCTAGCACATGAAACCCGGTGACCGGTCGGTCACTGTGGCCCTTACGTAAAAGCACGAGAGAAAGCACGAACCGGCGGACGAGCCAGTCGAAGTCGTTCGGCCGGTCGATCATGTTCTTCAGCATCTTGTGGGCCTCTTCCGTGTGGATCGGACGGAAGCGGACGACCTCCTGCTTCGCGAGGTACTGCTGCAAGATGCGCCGCTGCTTGAAGAACTGTGCGCCGTACTTCAGGAACGTCACGCTGACGCCCCATCCGAGGCTACACAGTGGCAGGAGCTCAGCGAACGCGCGGTGGGTGCAGACAATGTGGAGCGAACGCTCACTTCATGAACAGCGGGAAGACAGGCCTGTCGCTGTAGTTCGCGCTGCGTTTGTCCATCAGCTCGTTCGCCATCTCATAGTTGTTGACGATGACGATCTTCCGGCCGAGGATTTCGAGGTAGAAGATGTCGCCTGGTCGACAGATCAGCGTCGCTAGGACGGGCAGCACATACGGCGGACCTACCATATTTCTTCGACCATTGGAAGAAGACCTCGGCCTGGTACGAGCGAGGGAATATGCGGTAGTGTCCGATGACAGGGTCGGCAGGGGGGCTAGGCGGCAGGTGAGCGTTCCTGCGCCTCTTGCGGATCTGCCATCTGACGATGACGAGCAGGAGTGCGAAATGGAACGCGAGGAAGGTGGCGAAGGGCGACAAAGTCGTGAGGGCAGGAAGTGTGGCCATTGGGGGCGTTGTCTGTCCGGCTCGATGTCCGTCCTCCAGCGTTCTGCGAGCATTTATAGCCTGACGCCTTCCATCACCGCGCCCTTGCCATGAACGGGAGGAGGTCCCTGACTTCGAGGTCCCAGTGCTCCGCCCGTCGTGCTACTCATGTCGTAAGGGTGAGCAAAGAGAGATCGATGATAACACCGCCCAATACGCTAGATGTCGTGGATAGCGCAATGGGAACTGGAGCTAGAGCTAGCGGGGCGGCTGACAGACCCTCTGGAGGCGGAGGTGAGGCCCAGCCCGCTGGAACGGCCCCACGTAAGGTGTCACGATCTGCCAGCAAAGCAGTAGTGTCTGCTTGTGTAGCAATAGTCTGGTCCGAATAAATTGTAGATGCCGTCCGAGAGCGCTCAGCGAAGTAGATATTAGCACAGAAAAGATCAGAGCACGGACCTTCCCATCGGTTGTGGGTCCATGTATCCCTACTTAGTCCAGCGGTGGTTCCAGTTTGAGAGGATGGATTTCTCATTCATCCTTCCCATGATGGCGGACATATTCAGTGCCAACAGACACATCAAACACCGGTGCGAGAAGCCCTGCTTGACCTTGGCTATCGGCCACAGGCCGTCCTCCTTGGCGCGCTTTAGATGATCGTATGTTTGCCACGGCACTGGGGAGTTACTTTGGGTGTAATGTCATCACCCTGCACATGTCGATGACGACCTCACGCACCAATTGATTTAATTTTGTGATCCTCGGCAAGCCACGCCAGACGGAACCCCACTCAAACATGTCCGAATGGGCAAAAGACCACAGGGTGTTACGTCCGGTCGTGTGGTGATGGCGAGGTGAAGGTATACGTCACATCAGACCCGGGGAGAGAGAGGCACGAGCAGGGCACGAGCTAGGCCAATGGAATCATGGATCCCTGCCAGCACAACCTGCAGCTGGTACGTGGAGTTGCTCCCGCGGCGCCCTCTGGAACGTTTCGTCAATACTCGACCGTCCTCGTGTTTAACGGCAACATGGAAACTTTACGTGAACACTATAGCAGAGCGCCGTCCGGCACTCTTATCGATGCACTTGGAGTCGTCTGGTAGTTGATTGTCCCACGAATATGGCAGGTATCGCAACATCAGCATAGGCTGAGTGCGGCCGCCCCGATCGACCCCGGTCGGAAAGACTAAAACACTTATGGGCGATCGAGGGCGCAATCAGGAGGCAGCATCGTGACGGCGATGCGAAACCCAGCGGCCAGCGGCTAGCCACGGTCCACGGAGGCATGGGTGAAAGCGACCAGCCAGATTCGGGTCGTGCGGGCGTGATGCTGTGAGCTGGTGCTGAGGCGTGCCACGAGAGTGTCAACGTTGGCGCAGCGCCGGGAATGTTCGGATGACCTACAGCTTCTCCCGTTAAGTTAGTCGAAGACGCTACTTTCGGTATTATAGACTAGAGCCCACCGACCATCACGGCTCGTTATGAGCGCAATCACAAGTCGCCAACCCGGAAGAGCTTGTGGGTGCTTCGTTTCGCCCCGCGAGAGGTTTCACAAAGGGAATATTTCCGCGCGGCCGCCGAGGATTGCTAAACGAGTGCTGGTGTTTCTCGTAGTCCGTCATCAGGTCCTCATATGTCGGCGTTCGGAAAGAGGTATCCCGGCTATCTATTGAAGATTCTTACATCAACAATGGCCGCATAGTACGCCGCCTGTAGGCGACGAACCGAGAGGCTCCGAGTCCCGCGGGGAGTGCAGGTGAATTAATTCACCTAGCATCGCGAGTCCTATAATATAGTGTTACTGAGACTCCAGAGAGACACGGGATTGGAGGTGAAAGCTACCTTCTCTGGTGAAAGAGTTGACGGAGACTTTTGAAACGCCGGCGCCAAACCGACTATCCTAATCGCCGGCCGTTGCCGGTGGAGTTTAGCCGCTCGTATAGTAGGATGGAGAGGATAGTACATCTCAGGCTGGAAAATGCCAGGGTGAGCACGAAGCTCGAGCAATGCATGCCCCTAGAAACGGGTGCAAGAGATCTTTGTAAAACGCCAGGCCGCTGTAGCCTGTCTGCACAATATGTGTTAATCTTGGGCATCTCGAGAATGTGGGCTAGCATTCTAGTAGCCGACGTGACCGTCTTGTTGAGGGAACTTGTATTTCAAAGAGAAATTCCCAGCATACAAGTGCAAACGGTAGAGATTTGACCTCCATCCAGCATCTTTGTCTATTAGAGTGAGATCTTTCTACTAGAGCAAGCATATTCTACACGCGGAAACGAGCAAGAAAGACCCAAAGGATTCGGACAGTGCTTAGTACTATATGCACTGGAATGTGTGGCTAGCTCGCATAGCTAGTGGGAAGGATCACAGGTTGATGTGCAGCCTGTAATTACGGCTTGAGGCGTGTCGAAACCTTCACCCATGCCGGAATATATATTATTGCCGGATGGGATCAGAGGCTTGAAAAGTACCGGTAAGACTTGAAATATGTGCATTATCCGCATGCTACCAATCGCACAGGACCGTCCATCCCTCATGTCAATAGCTCCTCATCGTCTGCCTAGGGGAGACAAGAAATCGCACATACATACCTGATCGAGTGCTGGCTGATCACGATGACACGACAAGTGAGTCCTAATCCCCTTTATTCCCCCACTGACCGCGCGGGTAGTGAGCGATAGAAGTACAAGAGCGACTCGCGTCTGTAGATACTACTAGCAACAGATGAGACATCTAGCGAAGTGACCTAGTGTGCGTGGATGAGAGAGCGAGATGGAGACGAGTGCAAGAACAAGAATAGAGCAATCTACCCCGTGGGTGTGGGCGAGCGAGCTGTAACGGCGGGCGAGCAAAGAAAAGGGACAACGTCCGATTAAAAATGAAACGGGAGAAATGGCGCGCGTGAAGACGCGGTGTGCAGCTGGCCCCTCCTTAGACGAAGCCCCTTCCGCCCCGCTTGGCATCGATCCTCTTGAACCGCTCCTCCTCTTGCCGCTGCGGATCCAAGCAGCTTGTCAGCAACACAGCGACCAAACAGAGAGAAATAGAACGTACCCTCTTGATGACGCACATGGTGGCCAGGAATAGGCTGATCACCACCGCCATGAGCCCGTATATCTAGAAACGATCAACGGGGTGAGCGTCGCGTTGCAGCATTGCCTGAAATAACTGCGGGTTGCAATCGAGAGCTTACCGATCTGAAGGTGACAACAGTTACATCAGTACGGCGACTACGAGCCTATTGATTGATCACTTACGTGAAGATGTTGTTCAGCGTGTAGTCGGTGGAGGCGGTAATTGGCCCGACGCAGCGGCCGAAGCTCGTGTCGTTCGGGTTCACGAGCGACTCCACGAAGGTCAGGTTCGTGCAGAAGGAGCCCCCGATCTCGACCGTGTCGTTCTGCGTGAAGTACCCGCAGCAGGAGAACTACGGGACAGGAGGCTCGTGTGAGGCAGCGGCGCGGATTGCGCGTGTGGCAGGACTGACCTTGTCCTGAATCTGGATCCGCGTCTCGGCGGGGACGGCGTTGTAGACCTTGAAGTAGTTGGCGCGCTGCTCGAGCGAGAAGAACCAGATGATGGTGCCGACGACGAGGATGACAAGGGCGTCGACGACCAGGAGCCAGTTGAGGAGTACAAGGCCGGATGTGACATGGTTCTTCTGCACGATACCGCCGACGGAAACCACGAATGTCAGGAGCAGGAAGATGCCCGTGATCAGTCCGCCTGGCGACGGGTCAGGAAGGGCAGAATGGAAGAGTAGCTGGAAGGAACCGCACCGAGGAGGAAGCCGTCGTTGAGAGTGAAGTTGATCATGAGGTTGGGCATCTTGAATATCTGCGAGAAGGCGACAAGGAGGGCTCCGCCCGCGAGGAGACAGACGTCTACGAAAGTCCAAAAGCTCATAAGGCGCTTGGAAGGCATCTTCGCTGAATGTGTGTAGCGTATGAACTACATTCGGGCAGGGAGAGACTGAGCTGGAGAGGGCGAAAGAGGAGAGGAAGGAGACGGACCAGAACGGGATATGCTACGACTGAGAGCGAGCAGGTTACGAGTCAACTCGATGTAAATGCGACCAATGAACTCTTCCAGAGAGAGCGGACACGACAGAGGTGGCTGCAGCACCAAGAAAAGAGAGGAAAGAGACGTTCAACGCCTGCGGGGGGCGGTCAGCCGAAGAACGAAGGGGAGGAAGGAGGGGGTGAGGAGGAAGGGAGGCGCACCTGCTCGCAAGCGTATAAGTCCAGCTGTTGACGGGACGGGGAGGGCAACGGCGATGCGCTCTCCCACAAGCCACGCATAAATGATGGTCGGCCCGTCTCCGTCGCCATGGCCACTTGTCGAATCCAGCCCATTCGAGCCCCGCAGCCTTTCCCCCGCCTTTCGCACTCGCCAGTCCACGCAGTTGTCTCTGGGCACTCATGAGCCGGTAGACGTGCACAATGCGACCGCTGTCTGCCCATTGTCTCCCGCTGTCTACGTAAGCACCGCGTCGGCGCGCCCCCGTCGTCGGCCCCGGTCCCGGCCATCACCCGGACTACAATCACCGTTGCGCAGCGCCCAGGAGCACCGACTCGCGAGACGTTTTGATTTACAGCGTTCAGCCAAGTCTTGGACATGCCACCATCCTCAGAAGACCTCTCTGCGCTCTCCGGTGGCTCTCTCCTCCTCGCCTGGCAGCTCGCTGGCAGGACAGTCCTCATCGTCGGCGGCGGCGACGTCGCCTCAGGCCGCATCGAGTCCGTCCTCGTCGCGGACGCGCGCATCACCCTCATCTCGCCCCGCGCCGGCCTCCATCCGCTCACGAACCGCTTCATCGAAACCTCTGACCGCATCACCTATCATGATCGCGTCTTTGCAGGGCCTCAGGACCTCGAGGGCGTGGACATGGTCTTGACGGCGATCGACGACGTGCAGGTCTCCCGCCAAATATGCGAACTCTGCAGGGAGCGAAAGATCCCCGTCAACGTCGCTGACATCCCTCCCTCCTGCGACTTCTACTTCGGCTCCCAGATTCGCAGCGGGCCCCTGCAAATCATGATCTCTACAAACGGCCGGAGCCCCAAGCTCGCGAACATCATCCGCAAGAAGATCGAGGCCTGCATCCCCGAGCACGCTGGCGAGGCGATTGAGAAGGTCGGCGAGCTTAGGTCCAAACTCAAGGAGCGCGCGCCGGGTGTGGGAGGCGAGGTCGGGAAGAGACGGATGCGGTGGATGATCGACGTCTGCTCGTCGTGGGGCATGGACGAGCTTGCGGTGCTGGACGACAAGATGATGGCCAAGCTGCTGGACGAGGGCTGGGAGAAGAACCACGTCCCGCGGCTGGAGGACATCGGAGGCCACAAGAAGCAGGCTACGGATGCTCACCCGGTGCGGTCTTCGTCTCTTCTTCTCCCCACCGCACTGGGATTCGTCGTCGGCGTCGCATGCACGGCAGTTGTCTTGCTGACCCGTCCTCGGTGACACCTATCACCTTTTGACATCTCTGCCACTCCTCCAAACGACCACACCGCGGTCGACTGTCCACTGGTCGGCCTGACGAATAATGAGACTCTTGGATACATACATAGACGATAGAATAGACACATCCCCTCCGCCAGAAGCCGAGCCAATGTACCATAGTTTGCAATACGTTCCAGATCCTTTGCGAACGGCGTGTCGGCTGAGTCAGGGCTGAGTCAATCATGCTGTCCTCGAGTCATGCTAAACGTATACCGCTGCCAGTCCGACGTCCAGGTGTGAGTGAGCATCCGCAGGCAGTTGGCAGTCTCCGGCATATGAATCAGAATAAGGTTGACCAACGGAGCACTTGCAAGGCGCGGAGGCGGCCGAGCTGTGCACACCTTCTCCGAGCGGTGACATGACTCAGAGCGCCCATCGTACAAGCGCCGAGTATATAAAGCGGCAACGTCAGACGAGCGTTTCCCCACATCATCCGCCGCTCTTGCTGTCCATCTCTCACTCTATAGACGTCTATCCTACCGCACTCACTAAACACGATGAGCAACACCGACTGGGACGCCAAGGTTGTCATCGGCCAGAAGGCCAAGGCCCCAAAAGTGACCCGCAACACCTCTGATCTGAACGGTACGCGCCCCGCAGACCTGCTGTGCGCCATCGCTGACGAACGATTGCCCATGTAGCCGTACGTATGCGTATCTGGAGTGCGCAACGGACAATTGACTGATGCGCTCCGGACTTGTCGTGTTGCCTCGCAGGCCCGCCGGGCAGGTGCCGTCGTCGGGACGGACAAGAAGGTGACGGGGGGGCTGAACAAGGCCCATCAAGGTGCGTCTCTGTCTCTGCATCCGTCCCCAGCAAGCACGCAGCACCGCCCGCTGGGGTCTGGAGATCGTCTCAGTCCGAGGCGCTGCCCGATGTGCCGCTGCTCACATTGTACATACACGCACGCAGGGACGGACCACCAGAAGATCGCGAAGCTCGACCGCGAGAACGAGGTCGCGCCCCCGCCCAAGATCGCGCCCTCCGTCGGCAAGGTGCGTCTCCCTCCCCGCCCCGCCCCCCTCCCGCACGCACGCCTAGGATCCGGCTGACCGCCCGCCCACCCGCCGCACGCCCAGGCCATGCAGACGGCGCGCATGGAGAAGCAGCTCTCGCAGAAGGACGTCGCGCAGAAGATCAACGAGAAGCCGAGCATCCTGCAGGACTACGAGGCGGGGCGCGCGATCCCGAACGCGCAGATCCTCGCGAAGCTCGAGCGCGTGCTCGGCGTGAAGCTGCGCGGGACGGACATTGGGAAGAAGCTGGAGGGGCCGAAGAAGTCGTAGGCCGCCCCCTCCAGCTCTGCCTCGTGCCTGCGACGGACTGCCCGCCGCCCTTGACTGGGGCGTGTTGATGTCGTAATGTTTTTGATGCATACATATGTCTTTGTCTTACTAGAGCTGTCGTCGCATCTTCTCCTGCATAATCCTCGCATGCAATTGTACACATTGTTACCCTTGTCATTCACGTGCGTCTCTCACTAAAAGCAATGTGGCGGCCGCTGTGAGCTACGACAGTTAACTATCAGTCTCTTGCACAGCCGTGCGAGAGCAACAAAGTTGAAAACGTGGAGGTTGAAGGGTACTCATACTGACAGATCAACGATGCAATGCGTACTGGACTACATGCGACCTTTGGACGGACATAGAGCGAAACGCGTTTTCGCCGTCAACTTTGACACAGCGCCAGAACTGCGTCCAACAAGGGCAACGCTCAATGAGGACCTACTGAACAGGGGGATGCGAGGGGAAAGCACGATAGCATCCATAACATTCTGCACCATGCGCTAGAATACAAGAGGTTAAGCTCTACACAACGTATAGATATATCTCGCCTAAGGACACAGCAGTCAACAATCGCAGTCGTCGGATCGTCGAATCGCCACACCAGTACTATCATATGCATCACGCGCCCTGCTCGGCGTCGCCAGAGCCCTGCAGACGCACAGATCAGAACACGAGTACCCCGAAAGAGACAAAGGGACGCACGTATGTGATGTAGTCGGGGCTCTCACACGCCTTGTACTCCTTCTGCAGCTCTTCCGCCGTCGCGCTGGAGAAGACAACGGATACATATCAACGCTTAGTGCGCGATTGGGCGCGAGAAGGCGTACCGTGCGTCATCGAACTCCTCAAGACCGTCAGAGAATATCTTTTCCTTCTTGTATTGTTCGACGAAGGCGTTGCGCTTGCGCAGCCTATCGAACTGGTCGATCATGCGCTTGAAGAGCTGCAGAGTATGTATGTCATATCAGGGTGGGCGTGGGCGATAGCGAGGCGTAATCACGGACCGAAGCAATACTTGTATGGTTCGCGAGCATCAGGCCGCTCACGCGGTGATTCGTCTGCACGTAAGGCGACCTGCGGGTGAGTGCGACCTGGATGGATGCTGGACCCCAAGGAATGAAGTTCGCGAGTTGTCGCTCTCGGATTCGGAGTAACGATTGATGAACCTATGTAGACGGGTTGAGTTCGTCGGGTTCACTGTAGCCTACATTTATGACACGCACATCGGTAGGATCGACGTCGCCCTGTATGATGTTGAGAATGGAGATGTAACATGCGGTTTTGCTAGGAGTGGTGGACACCATGCAATTCTTCGGTTGTAGCAGGCGGCGCATTACGTCCAAGACTGTAGTTCGTCGAATGGGTTTCGCCTGCGCATCAGTAATGCATCTTCAGCCTTTCAATTACGTCTGTTAGTAAACGCCTCTTCGCACCTTGTCAATCTGGTCGCTTGTGAAGGGTGTGTATGAGGTCATAAGGAAGTGACATCTTGGTGTTGGTATAAGGGATGCAATGATTCCAACTAGGTCGTTGTTCATGTATCCGGGGTATCGTAGTGTTTGAGTGCTTGCTGCTATAACCGTAGATACCTGGGCATGGTGAAATCAGAAACTCCACGATCACGATTGAAATGAGCTTACC
This sequence comes from Daedaleopsis sinensis, assembly GCA_033807695.1. NCBI lineage: Eukaryota > Fungi > Basidiomycota > Agaricomycetes > Polyporales > Polyporaceae > Daedaleopsis > Daedaleopsis sinensis. The sequence goes on from CM066301.1 coordinate 2,091,755, forward strand.
AGTTGGTTCGTTTGATCGAAACTCGGTGTCTGGACATGAAGCCTATCTGCGGATATTCGCGTCAGAGCGCCATTGTCGAGGACGACGACGGAGTCCGCGTGGTTTGTCAATCGCTTCAATGTGAGGAGTGCGTTATAGGGTTGGACGACAACGTCTCCCTCATTTGCATTCGGGAAGACGGAGTATGTCTGGATGAGCTTCTTCGGGAACTTATCGTTGAGTCTCTCTAGCAGGAAGGATCCCAGGCCGGACCCCGTTCCACCCGCTATTGAATGCATCATCATGAAACCCTGGACTCGCAGTGAGTCAAATGCACTAGTTGTTCAAGATGGCCACGTACCTCCAATGAATCGCTACCCTCAGCTTCGCGATCCACCATTTCCATGACTTCCTCGTATATCCGCTCTCCTGCAGAGTAGCCCTGTGCCCAATTGTTGCCTGCGCCACCACCGTCTTTCGACACGAAGATGTTCTCGGGATTGTATAGATTAGCGAACGGTGAAGATAGAATGCCATTGATAACCTTCCGTTTGAGTTGTCAGGGATGTCAATGGATCAAAGGAGACGCGTAAATGGGGAACATACGCGAGGCTCGAGGTCAACTAGAATGGCACGGGGTATGTAGTGCTCGTCGTCTGCTTGGTAGAAGAATACGTCTTTCCTATCCCCGCCCTCTGTCGCCCAGTCTTCTAAGATGCCTTCTTTGTTAATGCCGTGTTCAGCGCATAGCCGCTGCCAGTATACGGAACCCACTTGGAACGCCTGTCAGCGCGTTGTATATTGCTGGGGACGGAAGAATCCGCACTTTGGTTGCCGCATTGGCCCAGCTGAACCGTGACAATCTCGCGGGGCATTGTGTGCGAACGAGGAGAGACAAGGACGGAGAGAACAACGCTTGCCGAGAGAGACGACGGAAACGACGCGTCTGGACGCGTGTGTCACGTGCGTGACTGTGACTGAGGGGCGTGACCGACGGAGCGGCACCGGCAAGTGACTGTGGGCGATGTCCTGGGCTTTGGCCACAGCGCTCTAGTGGAAGAGAGCTTGCTCTTGTTCTTGCATCCGCCACTGGCTCGATGCCCCCACCCTTCGCCTCTAGAGACTCTCCTCGTACTCTCCATGGTCGCCGCAGGGCTCCCCGAGGCCAGCTAGCTCGCTCAGGCTCCATTTTCGGGGCTATCAAAAACATAGTCACTGCGCCTCTCGCCTGGTTCACCACCTACGATGATACCGAGAACGTATCGGGCAAACGCGGTCGCAACGCCGAACCTATCCTCGAAGCCGAGGGGGTGTACCACGAGGAGCAGCCTAGTGCGAAGCGGAAGAGGGTAGACAGCCCTCCTGCTCCTCACCAGGCTACGCGTACCAACCATGGATACCTCGATGTCCCCGCAAACTTGTTGCCTCAACAATCTGGCACTCGTCAACGACTAACTGCCCCACTCACGCACGGCCGGTCATCTTCCCTCGTCATTCCGCTCGATGATCCCACCGCATCTGGCATCCATCCCGCCCGGCGGACGGCTTCCCCAACGGGCATCACGTCGTATATGCAGTCCTCCATGATCCAGCGGACCCAGTCGATGGATCCTCCCGCGTATCGTGCGTTATCGCTGTCGCGGGATGTCTCTATGGAAGATGGTGTGCTGGGATCTGCCAACCGCGATGTTACCATGTCGCCCTCCCGCCACACTCCCTTCCAGCTCCGTCCCAGAAGTTCTATGACCCCTCAGCCCACCGGTCAAACTTTTGGACCTACTCTCCGTCTCAAGGAAAGAGATGTGTCTGAGCCGCCACCGCTGGCAGCGCTCATCACCAAGCCAGTTTTCGTGAAACCACCCCCTCAGGTGGCGGAGGAGCAGCCGCAGCAGCCAGTCACCACCCTTGGCACCCTTAAAGACAACGGAAGAGCTGTACGTGCGATTTTCCACGCGGAGTGCTTATCAGATTGTAACCAAACTCTACAGAGTCGATCCCCCATGCGCCAGCATAGTGGCCTCTTCCTTGGCGCTCGTCCGGGGTCAATTGCTGGCAATAGCTCGACTCGTATGTACCTCATTTCTGAGTTGACTGCATCGTCGGAATTGACCACAAATTTTTCAGCATTCGTAATGCCCATGAATGCAGCTGAGAAAGCTCTGCACGACCTTGATGTGTACAAGACGCCACTGTTACCGTCTCGCCTTCGCGGGTCCCAAACGATCCCGGACATGTTCAAGCCCAAGAAAACGCACGCTCCGGTACTCATGCGGTCTGATCGTGATCGCGAGCGCAAGCCTCGTCTTGGTATGTCTGAGAAGGGTAAGAAGGAGGAAGAAACTGCCGCTGCTTCGAAGCCGTATGCAGGCCGTGGGGGTATGAAGAAGATGCTTGCGAAGCGCAAGCTTGAGGAGGAGGAAGAGCGCGAGAAGGAGCGCGCTAATGCAATCGAGACGGACCAAGACGAGGAAGCGGACAAGTCCATCGAGAATTCGGAGCTGAACACTTCCGCTAACATGACCCGGCTTCCCTCTCCGCCGGTCTACGCGGCCCCTACGCGTGTAGTTGGAGGCCGCGAGCAGTCCTCTCTGCGAGTTGGGCGGACACGTACCTCCCGCAATCACATCGCCCGACCTGTTTCCAAGAACAGATTCTCAGCTGCGTATGATGAAGAGGATGGCGACGATGCCACGCTCGACGATTCCCATGAACAACAGACCGAAGAGCCAAAGAAGCTTCCTACGCTGTTCGAGAGCCCCAAGGGATTCAGCTTTGCCCAAGATGTAAGTGATCGCGCGCCATTCCGTGTTGTGGGAAACATGGACGACTCACCTCGAACGATCTATAACTTCCAGAAGGCACCGATCTTGCATGACGCAAGCAATGCAAAAGAACCGCCCATTGCAGCTCTACCATTTTCTCTGTCGAAATCGAGCTCGACACCTGCGGCTCCGCCCGTGTCTGCACCTGCCCTCACTCCTGCAGAGGTCTCGAAGACAGCCTCTATTCTACCCAAGGCAGCAGAGACCACCAGTACCGCGAACTCGACACTTCAAACGTTGCCCTCGATCTCCCTGATCCCTCCGAGTCCTGCCCCTGCAAAGCCCGCTGCCGACGAGTATACCAAGGTGACAAGCTCATCCGACACCGCGTCTACCATTCCTAACTTCTTTGCCAACTCGTCGATCTTCGCAAAGCCTGGTGCGACGACCCCTCAGCCGGCTTCCACAAACTCTACATCCAATGCTGAGCCAGCCAAGCCAGCACTTGCTTCTGCGTTCAGTTTCAGCGCCCCGGCTCCTTCTCCAGAATCGGCTCCCGCAGAAGCTCCCAAGCCTGCAGCAGCGGCTATGTTCTCCTCATTCGCCACTCCGGCCGCACCGCCCTCTGCAACACCTGCGCTGTTCTCGACTTCTTCCGCCAAGGAAAACAGCACGAACCCTTCTGCTGGTTCTTTCTTCTCTTTCCCCCCTTCGGTCCCAAAAGAGGCTGCCGCTCCTACGCCACCTCCTCAGGCCCCATCGACCGTCCCAGACAGTGTGCCGTCGCTATTTGGTGCAGTTGCGAAGCCTTCGGGAGCATCCACCGCGTCGTCAAACCCAATTAATTTCGGTGTCTCTTCCGCTCCCACCCTGGCGTCCACCACGCCCGCGCCTGTTGTTACCCCGGCTGCTCCGGCTGCTACACCATTCATGTTCGGTCAGACCAAAGCTGAGCCGGCCAAGGTGCCCGAAATCAAGCCTGTCTTTGGTGCTGCTGAGCCTACGAAGCCGAGCTTGTTCGGTGGTGCTCCTGCTTCGTCCTCTCCGCCGTTTGGTGGCAGCCAAGCGAGTGTCGGAGGAGAAGCCCCAAAGACAGCCTTTTCGTTCGCGCCGTCCATTACCACTCCCACTATTGAGGCGCCCAAGCCGCTTTTCCCATCCACCTCTACTGGAGGAGCGGGTGGCTTCAGTTTCGGGCAACCGGCGCAGGCAGTGACCTCTCCTTCAACTCCTGCGAAATCACCCTTCCAGTTCGGTGTAACCCCTTCGACTCCGCCAGTCAGCACCCCAGTCGAGAACAAGTCTGCTTTTAACTTTGGCGCGCCCTCTACGCCCGCAGCTACTGCTCCGAGCACTCTCTTTGGCGGACCATCAGTTGGTAGTAACGGTACAGGTGGGAGTAAGCCGTTCAGTTTTGGTGCCCAGACGCCTGTACGCCCAATCACTCCGCCGCATAAAGAGCAAGAGCAAGAGCAAGAAATGCGGATGGAGGAGAGCCCAACGCGCGGCGGTGGAATGGATATGAGCGGTGGACATGTCTCCTCGGCCTTGAAGCCGCCCACCACAGGCTTCCCATTCGGTGCACCTACCCCGTCTGCTTCGACCTCTTTCGGTCAACCGAGTGCATCGACGTCATCGCCTTTCACGTTCGGTGCGAAGACGGAGCCGAAGCCAGAGATAAAACCAGCAATGTCGTCCTTTGCGAACTTCGGTCAAAATTCGAGTGGGTCTGGGTTCTCGTTCGGTCAAAAGTCGGATGCCGTACCTTCTCCCATCTCGCCTGGGTTCGGTGGTTCTACACCCTTCGGCCAGACCCCGACAAACACGTCGTCTGGGTTCAATTTTGGGGCGCCTACCATCACGACCAGTGGGTTCGGCCAACCGTCGTCAGTGAACTCCCAGCCCGCGAGTCCCTCCACATTCGGTCAGCAGCAGGCACCATTTGGATTTGGCACAACACCCACCTCGACCACTGCTCCGTCGGGTATGTTCGCATTCGGAAGTCAGCCGGCTTCCCCAGCTACTGGAAATGCCGGACTTCCCCAGCCGCCTGGCTCGTCGGGCGGTGGGTTTTCGTTTGGGGCATCCAGCCAGTCGCCCTCCTCGCCGTATGGGGCGCCCTCGGCACTGCCTGCTGCAGGCGGCGTCTCGTTCACAATCGGATCCGCCACGCCCCAGGTGCAGTCGGGCCCTAGGCTCACCAAGAAGCTCCCTACCCGCAGGGGCGCACGCCCGCGGTAAGCTCACCGCGCAGATACCTCCTCCAATCCCCTCTCTTGTCTATTCTCCTATGTAATTCTCTCGTCCCCTCGCAAGAACTGTCACACCACACATATACATCATATACACACAATCCACTGTTCCGCCTCGATTAGCTTCTGTGTCCTTAGTTGACATCCCTTCCATCATGCCATCATCTCCGTCCCGCGTCACCCTCGATCCTCCCTGCCATCCGTACCGTCCAAGGTGTTCCCTCTCGTTTCTCATTGTCTTGTCCTCGTCCAGGTTGTTTTTCTACATTACGCTATCTGCTCGCATCCGGGGACAGTCTCCCGCTCATCATCACTTGGCTGAAGGCCAAACATCATCGCAGCATCGCATTGCATCACATTTCCATCGATCATTAGTACGTAGGTAGGTAGTTGTTACATAGGTAGGTACCCCATCCGGGTTAGATAGCTGGCTTGTCATCGTCGATTGCTCAGGGCTGAAGGCCTATGCATTGCGTATTATATTTGCACGCTCTGTGCGTAGGAGTAGCTATTCCAGTCGTCACCGTCGTCCGTCATCCCAATATCATGTTTCCTATAGTGTCATTATGAAGAGCGGTGTGCGATACAGTGTGGTCCAGATGCGGATCGTAAGATCCTATGGTAAGTTACGTATGAATGGTCCTCGATCCCTCAAAACGCCTCGATCGCGCAAACCTCAGTGCGTCTTCGAAAGTACCTTCTTCAGCTGGGCATTCTGCCTCTCCAGGCCCTCGATCTTGTCCTCCGCAGCCCGCATCTTCTTCAGCAGGTAGCTTGCACGCATCTCCACGGCGCGCTTCGAGCCCCAAAAGTTCGCGGTGCCAGCGTCGACGTCCTTCAGCGTAATCAACTCGGCTTCGCAAGCCTTGACTGTAGTCTCGGCCGACGCGATGACCTTCTCGTTAAAAGTGATGTCTTGCGTAGCTTTGAAGATGGGATCTATACCAATGCAACGGCATCGGTCGCGTTCCATGCAAAGCAGTAGAAGACATAACATACCGTTTACTAGTTGCTCGAAGACGAACTTGTACACCGGCTTGCCTGGCTTGATGGTCGAAGGGCGTCCTGGGTGTGCTGGATGAGCTATTGCCTCACGATGACCGCGATATCCGGCCCGCTCACCGTTAACAGTGCCGATGGTGATCAGTTCAGCATGCTCCATGTGACGCAACGGGGTCTCATCGCCCTTGAAGGGGAAGTCCATGAGGACCTCATGATATGGTATCTGCGATCTCGTTAAACATCGGTATCGGACAGTCTGAGGGCCGTGCATACCTCGGGCTGTTTCGACAACTGCTTCATGAGGATCCAAGCTTGCTCCCTGGTCCAAGGGAGATTCTTGGAATCCTCGACGTCGTCTCCGAACGCATTCTTCCGTAGCTCGCTGAGGCCGCGTATGACAATATCGTCCACTGCTTCCTCGACGGACATGCCGCTCCGCATCTTGTGTATGAGCTGGGCATGATCCTCACCATCAGCCCAAGCCGCTCGACGACACATACGCACTCACACTCTCAAGGTCGCTCGCGCGACCGCCGAGTCGTTGGATCCGGGTGATCTGAGACTGGGAGAATTGGACGTCCAGGCCGTTGTCGTGCAGCTTCTGCTTGACGAACGACAGCGCGCTAGCGTTGTCGGCATCGGAGAGCGAGATTTGGTTCAAAGGCTTTGACGGGAGAGCTAGATATGCTACTCAGTGGTAGGCTCTCGTGAAGATGCCTGCGTTCATTACCTTTCGCGATCCGCTTTACATTTTCCCGGTTGTCGCTGACGACAATGACGTGTGCGATCTACGAGAGACGTTGATTGATGGAAAATGCATCTTGAGCAGTGCACTCACCTGGCCCTCCGCAAGACTCGCCCCCCACTGTGCTAGCGCGTCGAGGAGCGCCTCCTTCCTCGAACCTCCGCCCTTAGTCTCGAAGTTCTTGATGATCACAACGGGCATAGACTCCACGACCTGCAGATCTTCAGCACGTTGTTGCTTCCGCGCCTCTTCAGCTTCCCGCTTTTCGGCGGACGCCAGCTTCTCCGATGAATCCTCGCTGTTGACTTGAGACTCGGCACGCGGGCGCGGAGCAGCATCCGCTTCGGTGAAACGTTCGATGCCTACGCCGAGCTCGCTCATAACGCCGTTTCCGCATACGACGTCGATGCGGCCATCGTGCCATATACCCTCCTCTATCCTCTCTCGCACTCTCTCCTGCTCCTTGCTCTGCACTGCATCCAGCTCCGCGCGTTTTGCCACGCGTTCGCGTCTCTCATGATGGGAGGCGTTGCCGCGAGACAGACCACGACCAACGACGTCCAGTATTTGTTTCAGCTGTTCTGGGAGGGAAGAGCTTAGACCGGCTACATGGCCGTGTCAGAGAGAGTACACAATGCATTAATGGGCTTATCAGACCTTTTTGTCCGATAATCCCAACGCTAGCCAGATCGATCATGTTGTTTAGCGAGTTGAGGAAGGAGAAAACGGGCCAGTACCCGGTCTGGTTCGCAAGACCGGCCACAAGTGCCATTTCTGAGGATGCTTTCGATAGCTCCTCAACGTCGATGATTAACGATTTGCTGTAAGATGATCTGTTAGATCGGTCATACCGCCTCAAGGGTCGGATGATCACGAACCGTTTGGTGTCCTTCAGTAGACTAGAGATCATGCGAGTCTTGCCACTTCCTTGTGGCCCGTGCACAAAAGTGATTGAATCTGGCGAAGCTTACTTCAGAAACAGGAGACGACGCGCCAGGATCCCGCCAATACGTACTAGGAAGATCAGCAAGATACTTCTTGAGGGCTTCCTCTGCGTCTTGTCTTTCTTTCCAAACCCCTTCCTTAGCAGATGACTCAGGCGCGGCTCCCGAACTGGTCGAGGAAAATCGCTCGACGGTATTCGCCCGAAGCCATTTATAGATGGTGAATTCTGGAAAGCAGGGGTCAGTTCGAGGGAGCACAACGCTCTGTATAGAGATAATCACCCTTATAGTCGAACCAATCGTTCATCTTTCCCTCTACCATGAGAACACGTATGGGGTCGAAAATCTGATAAACACATCAAATATCATTTTACTAGAAAGGTCAAGCAAAAGCAACCTACCGCGTATGTCACTGTGCCTATCAGGAAGAACAGGACAGGCAAGAACACCCTGGGATGATTGGCAATATAGTTCCCAACGACGTTGACAGTTTCAGGTTGGGCATAAGATGTCCGTAGGGTCGTGAATGTGGACGGCGATGAAGGTAACTGGAGTGAATGGATGGTGTTGCGAGCAGATGTCGCAGAGCGAAGGTTTCGGAAAGTAACCAAGACCGACCGCAGGGTACCCGCTGGGCCAGGTGTAGGAGGACTGATGTCGTATATTCTTCCATACGGCTGAAGGTGGAATGAGACCGCGGACTCAACGAACAGGCATAACCGTCACGCACCCGGAGTACCCGATAGAGAGACTCCTCTGAAATATCCGGGCCTTCGAAGGATACCTTGAGGATGGCGGAGACATACCTATGCATGTCCTACGTGACAGATGTCATGAGGACATATCAAGGGGAGCTGAGCGAGTTGACGCACCTCACGCCATGGGGAACCTTTGACCAGCCAAACGTCGCCATAGTGCAGCCCACACCATGAAGGTACTCCTCCCTGGTTATGGACACTCTTCCGCGCACTCTCAAGGATGGTTTGCAATGCAGTGTCCGAGTCCGCCGCGTCGTACTGAAACTTCACGAACACACCGCCATCCTTGGCATGCGGCTCAAGGGAGACAATTCGGAAGCCGTGGGTGTCGACTTTGGACAGAAGCGCGCGTATTCGTTCCAAGAGTGTATCTTCTCGCGCGTATCCAATGTAAGACCGTAGGCTATAGATATTGAGCAACGCACTAGCTGTATAGAGCAATCCCGAGCACTCACTCCAATCGACCGAGACTCACAGGGAACACTGAATCAATCCACAACCAGCCTTCCTGAAATCATGCTCAGTAAGTCTTATGTTGGGAGTGAGACGCGCTGCTATACCTCTGGAGCGCACCCTTCTGAACTGTCGTTTACCGCTACACTTGGACTATCGGTGATATGCCGGCGTTGCCGAAGGACTTGTATGGCCGCGTTGGACGGCGATGCGAGCAGGGCCCTCGAGGATGGGGAAATGGCCGTTCTGAAGAGTCTTGTAGTCGTTAACATCGCATATCCAAGCAAAACGGAGGACGAGAGAGGAATGTGCACGGGCGTCGGGAGGAAGACTCTGAGGACGGCCAGTACTTGGACGCGTTTCGACTGGCACGGCTGCAGTGACGTCAAAGCCGCAATAGGCAGGCGGAGGCTTTGGATCCTAACATGCACAAACAACCGCTGCGCGCCTCGGCCCGAGTCGCGTCGCCGTCTGCGAACTGCACCGAAGTCGTCTGAGCTCTTCACCTTCATCTATCTCCTCGGGACAAGCTACTGGCGCACCCTCAGCACAGGACTCGAGAAAATTATGGATGGGAGCGGTCAACTGCTGTCGCTGAAGGTGATGCGGGTTTCGGTATGTGCTCGATGTGCAGTAGAATGGCAGTCTGTTCACGGTGCATAGCGCCCGACACTTGGTAGCGTATGGGAACCTTTCTACTCAAGCTCTCCGTCTCTCTCTGCCCACTCCACCGCGTCCATCACCTCCCTTCAGGGAAAAACCCCGCTTGCTGGCCATCCCAAGACTCTCCGGGACCTCACACACATCACTGAGCTCCTTACCCTTCCCTCATCATTTGGCGCAATTCAACTTGGGGAGACTTTCTCTAGCTGCCTCTCCATCAATAACGATGCAAATGTCGATGTTGATGGTGTCTCCATCAAGGTCGAGATGCAGACAGCTTCTTCCAAGGTCGTGCTAGCAGAGTTCGGCGGTGCTGAACAACGGCTACCGGTCGGTCAGTCTCTGGAGAGAGTCGTGAGCCATGAGATCAAAGAACTCGGTCAGCATGTTCTTGGATGTACCGTGTCATATCGCATGCCGCCTGGAATGAGACCACCTCCTGGACAACCTACCGAGCCGCAGGAACCGGGCACACAGGCATTCCGTAAGTTCTATAAATTCGCCGTAAGTGCACAGTACACGCGTCACATCGTGTTATGAATACATTGCCGGTGCAGGTCACCAATCCTCTATCCGTCAAGACGAAAGTCCATACCCCGCGTTCTCCTTCTGCCCTCCTATCGAGTGAAGAACGAGAGAAGGTGTTTCTAGAAGTGCATATACAGAACCTCACACAGGACGCAATGTGGCTTGAACGCATGCAATTTGAGTGCATCGACGGATGGCAAGCACAAGACGCAAATATCATGGAGCATTCTAGCGGATCGAAGGAATATTTATTCTCTGGCTCAACAGCTCTCATGCAGCCACAGGATATTCGCCAATACATCTACATCTTGTCACCGAAGTCTATCCCCGCATTTCCTGTCACTCATGCACCTGGTACCATCTTGCCCTTGGGGCGTCTGGATATCTCTTGGAGATCATCATACGGCGAGCCCGGACGACTGCTCACATCTGTATGTGGTCTATGCAGTTATAGAAGTCCTGCTCTAACATTCATATCGCTTGGCAGACACTGTCACGACGAATACCGCTCATTCAGGCTCCTTCACAACCACAGGCGCCTTCACAAGGTCACCAGTCCCCCGCGATCAAACAACCTCCATCCGCCATCCCGTTGCATCTGCAACGGAGTAACACTGTTAGCGGCAGTCCTTCGAGCTCTCGTCCACAATCACCCCAGATCGCACAGCGTGCGCAAAGTCCACCTATCAACCCGACAGGGCCAGCTCCATACCGCGGGCGTCCGGCCAGTGTAGGTCCTCCCCCGCGTAGCCAAACTCAATCTCCTGGTCCAGCAACGTCCTTCGGCCCATCCGCACAGCGTCTGCCGGATGACGTGGAAGTAGACCTCGCTGTGATATCAATCCCCCGAGAGTCGCTCGTGGTCGACAAGCCCTTCAAGATCGCTTTTAGAGCAACCGCTCAAGCACCCGTACCTGTCTGCCGATCCAATGAATCTCGCAGGCAGCGCGTCCTTTCTCTCGTCATTCAGCATACACGGCCACCCAAAGACGTGGGTTTGGCCTCTGGAGTCGCTTCTGCGCTGGCAGTGACGCATGCTGTCCCGGGGCCGACCCAACCTCAAGGTACTGGTCATGGCTCGTGGACACCCCGCATGCCTTCGTCCGGCTTCTCGACCCCATCCCCTTATTCCACTCCTATCCGTGGTGATTTCCACGACACGCTCGCCCAGCGTCTCCTCGTCGCCTCCCCTCGCGCGATGCACGCAGACGCCGAGTCTGATGGCGGAGAGACTCCCAATCCTAACGCGCATGGCGCTGGGCGTGTCTACGACCTTCCGTCACCCGACCTCCACAGTACCATCAGCAGCAGCACGCATTCGCCAGACAACATCGTCCACCTCGGGACGTCGACGCTCTTCCTCCAGCCACTGCGCCTCCCAGTGCCCGACCTGCCCGTCCACGCGCATACCCCAGCGCACGCACGCGGGATGTCGGACAGCACGGACAGCTCGGTCGATAGCAGCGACAGCGACGTGCCGCTCGCGCTCGCGCTGCCCGACCGTGTCAAGGCGACGGCCGCGCAGGAGTTCGAGCTGGCGTTCCTGCCCATGAAGAGCGGGTTCTCGACCGTCGGCGGCTTGCGCGTGATGCTGGTCGAGGACCGGCTTGCGGAGGACGACGATGGGGCCGAGGGCGCTGCCCCGAGTCTCCCTATAGAGCCGCGGGTGCTGAGGGAGTGGGACGTCGTGGCTGAGGTGTGGGTGAAGGCGTAACCGATATCTTGTTGTACATTGTCATTTGTGTATAGACATGAAAACTACGGCAACATGGGTGGGTCGAAATGGCGTATATCATTACCGGGCCCTACGTAACGCGTCTTCGTGCGCGAGCTCTATGAGCATGGCTTCGTATTCGGCCGAGCGTGGCTTGATGACGCATGGGAAGGGCTTCGGGTGGCTGAGCAGCGCAGGACGGGCGTGAGCATAAGAAGGCCGTCTCACTTACGAGAAATCGGGCAAGCGAGCGACAGACGAACCTCAAGAACCCAGGGTTGTACTCGCCCGCAGGCGTGATCTCCAGCCCGTCTTCCCCGACAGCCTTCGTGATCTCGAACACGCTGAGCACGCGCGCCATCGTGAGCCATATCGAGTCCTGTGCGATGAACCTGCCCGGGCAGATGCGCCGCCCGTAGCCGAACGCGGCATCTGCTGGGTTGAGGATGGCGGGGTTGAGCGAGCCGTCGGGGAGGAGGTAGCGGTCGGGGTTGAATCTCTCGGGATCGGGGTACATCTTCTCGTCGCGTAGGATCGCCCTGCAAGAAGAGGGCCGGCCGGGTGAGTGTGGGTCCCAGACTTCGCGTCGTCGAGCACGACCACAAATCACGTAAAGTGGGGGGTTCTGAGTCTTACACGTACCACGAGTTCGCGATGACGAGTGTGCCCTTTGGCAGGTAGTATCCGTTGTAGGTGTCGTTCTCGGTAAGCACATGTGGTACGTCTTGTGGAAACGGTCAGTATGTCAAACAGCCTAAGATTGTTGATGTTGATGCTTACCAAGAGGAACGACAGGTCTCCAGCGCAGGACCTCTCGCAATAGCGCGTCGATGTACGGAAGTAGTGGCCTGTCTGTGTGGTCAGGGAGACGGAGGGAGCCGACGACCTGGTCTATTTGCTTGCGCGCCTTCTCCTGGAGCTCCGGATAGAGTGTCATCGCAAGGAAGAATGTTCCTAGCGCGGAGGTGGTCTGTACAACAATCGATGAGCTCCCACACTCTATCGGAGGAAGAAGGTCGCGTACGGTGTCTGCTCCGGCTGTTACAAGCGACGTCAGTCCATTGTCATAATTACCCGATAGAAGTACTAGTGGTTGACGAACCTACATACAAGGAACCGAGGACGGAGCGTATAATATCCTCGGTGTACTCCGGGTTCTGTGCTCCCTTACCAAATCTGTCGATTAGGACCTTGGCGGCACAATCACCGAGCTCTCCAGCTGCCTGCTCGCAACAGACTTCAGTTCAGACAGTGCCAACGCGTGGAAACGCAGATACTGTACCAATCGCCGTTGTATATCTTCGAATGGAGCCGACCGCAACTTTTCTACCTCGATGCTCCACAATCTTGCTCGTTTCTTGAAACCCGCGCCTGGAAACCATTCCGGTATATACTTCACTGTATCGTATAGGTCAGCGAGCCCAGCGGTCACGGCAGCTCATATTCCCGACTGACGGATAGGGAAGAAGTCCACAAGGTATTGCCCAGCACTCGTGGTCTCAGATATCGATTCAGCAGCTGCCTCTGCGGTGAGGATGTACTGGTCGTGCAGAGACTTGATGTCGATGTCGTACGCTACATCCATGATTGTACAGGCGGATAAGCTGGGTAACATGTTAGCAATTTGCGCGTCATAGGCTCGTCTTTGGAACACACTAGCGAAGGTTGTCCATGAGCACATCGGGCTGCCGATATAACTTGATCAGGAATCTGTTCGTCGAGTTCTGTTCCTTGACGTGGTACTGCCTGACCGGAACCTCGTGCAGCACGTGATGAGCCATTCGACGCATGAATCTCCATTCTGCGCCGTACCGCACGAAGGCCAAGCCCCACTCAAAGCCCGAGCTACAATATAACAAAGAGTACTCAGTAGGCTGCTCAGGGGATGATGAGAGGAGATTTGTCACGAACAGTTCGTTGAGCATGACAGCCCTGGCTCTAGGAGTTGCAGGCAGGATGAGGTTGCATAGATCTGGCATAAGGAGTGATATCGTACCGGTCAGAGTAGATAGCCGAACGTCTCTCGAACAAGTCTTTGACCACCTCAATTGAATGAACGACAACTATGTTCATACCCATGGCAGCGACGCGAATGATGTCGGAATCTGTGGAATCATTGAGAATTCGGTTTGGGAGAAGTTCACATAAGCTCCTATAGTTACACGTACCATATTGGCGGCTCCAGTTGTAGTAGGTCACGTTAGGAGGCTCGGGGTCGTTGGTTGTAGGGACGTCGAACAGGTTACCTATCATTGGAAGGCCAGGCGGACCTGGAGGGTGACAGCGTATCCGACGACGCCGTACCCACAAGATGAGCACTGTGCACAGCGCAAGAGCAACAATGTCTGTAGAGAATAGGATCATAGGGTAGCATAAGACCACAACCGGTCCAGCGAGGTGCACCAGTGGCATATATAAGGGCGTCGGGTACCAATGCTACAGGCAACCATCAGCAATAGAAGAGCGGCACTGAATAACATGACGTGAATTGTTCTCAAGCTCTATTGACTCTGGTGTGAGTTTCCGACGCAGAAAGGGGGGGATTGAGGTCCACCAGCGCGGTTTGAGAAGGTTCGTGGGTGTGTCGTGTTGGTGTCGTGTGTGCAAAGATCATCGCATATGACAAGGCGCCTACTAGTAGAGGTTGCGGGACTGAACACTTCTGTGCCTATTGGTAGCTCAGCCAGGGGAAAAGGATACGTTGGCTGTGACTAGTGAGTCTACTATGAGAGACGCAGTAGCAATGCGACCTTGACAAGATGGACGTCGCACTTTTCAAACATTCAAGCGCACAAGTCACATATCGTGCGGGCGCTTGTGAAGGATGACATCAGGAAGCGCTGAGCGCTGAGCAAGTACTGTACCATTTCGACCTAATATTCATGTCACGCGTCACAAGAGGTCTTGAATCTGAATAATCGGAAGTCTGTCCCGCGTCACAAAGGTCGTTGAAGATCGCTTGAAGTCAATGTCACGGGCGCTTTACGAGCGCTAACCGCGTTTTGGCAGAGGATCCTAGCCTATGAATGGAATATTTGAGGTTGTCCCATGGTCACAAGGGGCTGCTAAGCGATGAATATTCATGATTTTGGTGTCACTTGTCCCCCCCCATGAATATTAGGTCGAAATGGTACAGTATTGCCTGCTTCGAGTAACGTTAACGCCTCGCGCCTTGCCAGCTTCTGGCCATTTGGTGGTTTGATCGCTCGCGGGTTTCCCATGGCCAAAACACGGAAGAACAAACGGAAAGCCCCTGTTACATCCTCCGCCCGACCATCTGACCGCTCTTCGCAACCTTCTGGCTCGTCTTATCGCCCGCAAGCTACGAGATCTGTCATCCGCCGCTTCCACGTTCTCCTCAAACGTCAGGGCCAGCTTCGACAAGTCATCCAAGATGCCACACCGCATGCAAAGACGGAGGTCCTGTCAGCTCAGAATGAGCTGTCCAGCGTGGAGGAGGAGATAGAAGCCCTGGGTGGACTGGCTGCGTACCAGCGCATGTCTACCATTGGCCAGGGTAAAGATAGAGGAGGTGGCAGTGAGAAGGTGCTCATCGCATGGATGCGTGAGCTGGACCTTCATGACGAAGCGAAAACTACCAAGACTCCCCTGCGGTGAGTAATGCTATGCTATGTTTAGTAGTTCTCCACGAATCATATGCTAGTCTCCTCGAAGTGGGTGCTCTCAAACCGGACAACTATGCTTCATGCGGAGCTTGGCTAGACGTTACTCCAATCGACCTACATTCTCAACATCCATCTATTGTTGAGCAAGACTTCCTTTTAATGGATCTTGAGGAACATCGGGAGAAGTGGGACGTCATTAGCCTCAGCCTCGTTTTAAACTTCCCTCCAAATCCTACGGATCGAGGTAAGCGACGTCGCTTCCACACCTTCCGTGATGTAGCAGTCCATTGACAGCGATATCGTACATCTCAAGGTCAAATGCTCCGCATTGCGCACGACATATTACGACCTCAGGGTCTCTTGTTTATAGCAGTATGTGCACTCCAGAAGAATGAACGTGGCAACCCTAACGCGTTCGTGCAGCTTCCTCTACCCTGCATCATGAACTCCCGATATATGACACCCGACCATTTCAAGGGATTGATGGAGTATGTAGGATTCGACCAAGTCCGCACTCGTTGGAAGGACAATGGGAAGATGGCTTATTGGCTCTTTCGACGGACCCTCCGGCACCCCTCGACGACGTACCAAGAGCGTGAGCTGTATCAGAAAAAGACGGTCTTTCGACAAGGAGACCGGAACAACTTTGTAATCCTATTGTGAGGGTTCGACCTATACACATTTCTGAAAAGCCGACTCGCGGCCAGAGAGGTCCGTATATGCCAACGGAATATATTTCGCTACTGACATTTGGCTTGCGTTATTTACAGCATTAGCTACCCGATGAATCTAGCTAAGCTAGGATCGCCTGGCATTGACAGCAGAAACACCCACCCCCTTTCCAGGCTCGTAATCGCCTACCGGTGTGCCCGTCTCCGGCCCTCGCACTAATGCATATTTCCTCGAGGCGGGCAACGACATGTCAGGCGATACATCATTCTTACACTATGGACCCACCATGAGTTCGATGACTTGCGCACCTTTCTCCGCTTTCTCACACCAGAACCACGATTCTACTTAATGCGTACGTACGCATGAGCGCATGAACGGTTGACCGCTCGGGATCTTGCGCCCACACCCGCCCATCCTATAAATCGATATGGACTTGACAGTGTTGGCACACTCCTGGCGTTCATCATGGCCGCTTCCTCCGCTGACTTGCTCGTTGTATCACTCTGTGCGCTGCTCGGCCTTTGGCTGTGGGCGCGGAATCGCAAATCCTCGAAATATCCACACCCTCCTGGTCCTCGTGGGCTCCCCCTCATTGGCAATTTGCTTGACCTCCCTAGCTCGCAAGTTCCCCGCTGGGAAACGTATCGTGAATGGAGTCGTCAATATGGTACGTACTAGCCTAGACTTCATTCATAGTTCATGACGAGACCAACTCAAACGTCACGCCTAGACTCCGATATAATCCGTCTCTCTGTGCTCGGCCAGAACATGATTCTTGCGAACTCCTTGGAGGTCGTGAGCGAGCTGCTCGATAAGCGTTCTGCCATCTACTCCGACAGGTCATCCGCCATATCTTTCCCAGCCTATGACACTCGCTGACATCTATTTGCTTCACGTTCACAGACCGAGAATGGTGATGTTGAACGAACTGTTGGTTCACAGGAACGCCGCTGCTTCTAGCCCCTCGCTAATCGCTCTTTCTCAAGGTCGGGTTTCGGCTGGGGCACGGCCTTCATGCCATACGGCGACCCGTGGAGATACTCGCGACGGATGGCCCACCACGAGTTCCACTCGGCGCCCGTGAAGCGTTTCCGGCCGCTCGAGCAGCGTTCGACGCACCAGTTCCTGGTCAACATGTATACGCAGCCCGGGAAATTGATGGATAACCTCCGATAGTACGTGGCCTGGTTTCCCTTTCTGGCCTCTGCCGCGCCCGGGTCCTAGACATTGTCGCTGACGATCGAGGTCCTGAATAGCTTGGCGGGCTCTACGATCATGTCCGTCGCGTACGATATCGATGTCACGTCTCTCGATGATCCGTACATCCGCATAGCAGAGCTCGCGGCGGAGGCGATATCGGAGGCCACGGACGCCGGCTCGTTCCTCGTGGACGTGCTTCCCGTACGTGAGTACCTCCCCCGACTCGGGCCCTCTTTGAAGAGTGGCTCCCACGACGCTCAAATAATGACCTACTTGCTCCAGTCAGATATCTCCCCGATTGGTTCCCCGGTGCGCACTTTCAGAAGCAGGCGAAGGTCTGGCGCGACGCCATATTCAAATTGCGCGACGTGCCGTTTGAGAATGTGAAAGAGCGCATGGTAAGCCGCCCTTTACGAACAGGGCATCGGCATGCTGTGACTTACAGAACACCGCGTAGCCTTCGGACAACGTCGAGGATTGTGCTGCGAAGTCCATGATCGAAACCTTTGCCAAAGACGAAGAACCTGAGCGAGCCTCGTTCACTGATTATATCATCCGATCGACCCTCGGTGCTCTATACGTCGGTGAGTGAATAACACGTTTCTTCATGTATTCGCGAGCTCGACTTATCATGACGTACCTTATCACAGGGGGCGCAGATACCGTATGCATTCTCTTCTTTGACTAGCTCAGGGCAATGCTCACGATTCAATAGACGGTATCTGCATTGGGATCGTTCTTCCTCGCTATGGTCCTTCACCCGGAGATTCAAGAGAAAGCGCATAGGGAGCTCGATCGAGTAGTTGGCTCCAGCCGTCTTCCTGATTTCTCTGATCAACCGTCTCTTCCATACATTGTCGCGCTGGTCAAAGAGGCTTTACGCTGGAACCCGGTCGTTCCCTTAGGTGCGTGAAGAACTTCCTCCCTCGTATACCCACATCAACAACTCCCGGCTTCCTGTAGACGTTCCCCACAGACTGACCGAGGACGATATATACAACGGATACTATCTTCCGAAAGGCTCGCTCGTTGTGGCTAACTCGTGGTACGTAGCTCGGCGACCATCGTTTGGGCATCATTCCCTCACCATTGTTTTCCCGGCGATAGGGCGATTCTACACGACGAGAAGGCATACCCGGATGCGTCGACTTTCAACCCGGACCGTTTCTTGCGTGCCGACGGCACACTCAATCCGGACATTCGCGACCCAGCAGTAGCAGCCTTCGGGTTCGGAAGACGGATTTGCCCTGGGAGGTTCATGGCCATCGACTCCATGTGGATCACCATTGCCTCCCTACTCAACGTGTTCGAGATTGGCCGAGCCGTCGGGGACGATGGGAAGGAGATCATACCCGAGGTGGACTATTTCTGCGGGTTCTTGAAGTAGGTTCACTTTCTCGAACCCACCGGCCCACTCATCCGCTGACGCACGGCCCTTCCGTCAGCCATCCAAAGCCATTCCCATACACCGTCCGGCCACGTTCGAAGGAGCATGAAACGCTTCTCATGGAGTTGGCACAGGATGTGCGAAGCGCGTAACCCCCATCGAACGTGCGGCACAAGGCCTGTCTTACCCGTGTACTCACTCAAACTACTTAGCTCCTTCCCTTCTCTCTTATCTGCAACATCTCTTGTCTATGTACCTGTTCCGCACGCTTGGTATCGCTCGCTGTCATCGTAACGAATTTGATAATTCAAGCTTTTCACTCGTCAACGTTCGAGCATCCTCAATCTGACCGTGATGTCAAAATTGAACCACACGGAGTTTTCCCTCGAAGAATCCGTGAGAAAAGGGTTATAGGACTCCGAGCCGCCTTCGCATACTGCTGCGGATCGACGACGGCAGAAGTAACACGGGTCGACAAATTGGCAGCTGCATCTCCCGACCGCAATGTACGCGTGTACCGCCACAATATCCCCCTACGCTGGGCCGCTGGCAGCCTCCCCGGCGGGCGTCTCTGCTCCAATGTCCAACCTCCATCTTCATCCTTGCCGAAAGTTTCTTCCTCCTCCTCCTTCTCCTCCTTCCCCTCCTCCTCCTCCTCCCCCGCCTCCATTATCGACTCTTGTTACTTACATACTTGCGTCCCGCCTACCACGGTACCGCAGTTGCCGTCAGAAACTCTTCGAATGGCAGCCTCGTAAGCAACACGCTTGCTTACTATTACTATTAGTCTGCTGCAGGGTATACAGCTGACAACGGCCACTCCCAGGACCATGTAAACTCTCTCCGAGCTTTTGGTAAGTTCGAATTCATAGCAAGTTACTGCAGTTGGCTGCCACTCATCTGCGAGGCTAAGTCGATTCTCCCCAACTCAGCGTCAGATTCGGAGGCGATTGACAGAGCTCGAGTCATCTACAGAGGCTCGATAGATAAGAACCACTATGCTGACGACTATGCCCGCGACCTCACCATGGCTACCTGTCCAGCGCAGAAGGCCTTTTTTCCATGATTACGTGAACCAATGTGATAGACCAGCCCGAGTGCACCCTGCAGCATTACAGAACGTGGCCACATCTCCGGTTCTATCATCGCAGGCAACATATACACTGTACGGTGAGATGAAAATGCTCTCAATGATTTAGGTTTGGCTCCGAGGACTCAACGATCGCAGGTAAGGCGGAAATGCGCGCAAGTATCAGCACCGCAAGCGCATCTCAGAAGTGAGTCGTTCCTGACTTCTGTGCACCCGCCGGCGAGCAGGGGAGATAGGCCACTCTGACAGAGGGAGCACTGAGAATGTAGCCATTCAGTGGGCGGTTCGGATTCTCACTCACGAAGACGAGAATACTACCACTCACCTTCTTTTATTTTGTTCGATTTCTCCACCTGTCGTCCACCCGTCAAATGCGCTCATAGGCACCGGCCATCCAGTAACGCGATGCCCAGGCAGAGCAAGCACAGGGAACGACACGGACGTATACCTCTAGCCACAATCGCGGTATCTTATCGCTCATCATACTTTCGATCAAAGAATCAAAAGCTGAGGCTTGTGCTCAATGCTCATGTCAGTGACCTATCGAGGTGGTGTGCTACTATGCTATTCTTTTAACAATCTACAGGGGAGCGCACGTGATGACCAACTGGCCACACAACTTCAGTCATAGACAAGCCTTCTCGTTCATCAAAGTCACGCGTAGTCTCTGTGAGCACAATGTTACTAAGTAATCAATGCTCGTTCTCAGGACCCACCTCTGATGAATCATCTGACACAGGTAGAGGGGTCACCTGAGCAAGGATATCAACAGCTTCGACAGAATATTATTGTTGGCTTTGACGAATCCTCAGGCCTCAGCTCTCGTCTCCCGGCCGCGGAGTGAGGTGACGCGCCCATCCAGAACATCAGACTCAGTGGCCGGGATACATTCTGAAGTTTGGGTCAACCTTGCAGGATGTATCCCCGTTGCTGGCACCCCGAGCATGCAACGATCATACCTGGTGGTAAAATCATCGCTAGGTAAACATATATGCGCAGACTTGAACGAGACCATCAACCGCCCACCGACAATCCCGTCCGTTTGTAGGCGCGAAGAGGACCCGCCATTCGCGCTCCCTTCCCTCCCTCGCTGCGCTCGGGGGGTTCCCCGAGCCGGTTGCGTTTGGAAGGCGGGCACTCTGAAGCCTCGTTCGCGCTAGATCTAAGGGAGCGGCCTCCCGCCGATGTCGATGATGACTCAGAGAGGCATGAGATAATGGTATACCTGGTGACATCGCCAGACATACCATCATCTCCTTTCTGGCGTTGGTAACAACTATACCCGGGGATACATCCTGCCAAGGATGACAAAACGTTCAAGCTTCAGGATGTATCTCGGCCTCTGAGTTTCTACCTCAGGCTGTGCCTGTGGCACAACTTGGTGCAACGTCTGAACCTTGTCTCCAGGCTGGAATAGGCTGGCACGTGTTCATTGAAGCATTCAGTACACTCTCCCACATTTGATGCTCATCGCCTCGAGTCTGTCCGACTTGATCATGGATTACCCACAACGCCGCTGTTCACAACCTATTGAACGCCCGAACTTAAACAATCGGCACACCCACACACGTCCCACGTCCATCTCGGCAGCACGTCTGGAGAATGGGTTTTGCCTCTCTGTTACCCAGGGGGCAGTATATATAGGTCGTTTTCTCAGGTCGCGCCCTCGGCAGTGAGCTGTTTACCGTCCGATTCGAGGCCATCTGAGGTACGAAGCGAGCGAAGAATCACCTTCCCCGTGGGCCGTGGCATTGAACTTTCTCTTGTGAGTTCGTCTTCACTCTTGTAGGTTCGTTGTCTTCACTCTTTTGTTCATCTATCAGAAGCTCTTATTGGTTCCTGCCATCTCGCGACTGGCTGGCAAACCTCGGGCTTGAGCAGCTCGAGCGCTCTTAGTACACATACTCCGGTTGCCCCATACTTATACGCACTGAGTACTGCAGAAGCGCGTTCAGGAGACCGATAGCCACGGGGCGTTCAAAGTCGTATGCAGTCCTGACTATAATTATTTTAAGTAGTTATGAGTCGGCGTGCACCTCCTTTGACTGTGCCTAGCACTGAACAGGCGACAACTCCACTCACAATCTATCCAGCACTGCGTTACCCTCGAATCTTGCCTACACAGCGGCGACTCCGAGATGGCCGCGCAACAGCCAACATGTGTATCCGGCTTGCTATAGTACTTGGGTGCTACACACCGGCCCAATCTCAATCTCGAAGGACTACGGTGCGACCCATGAGGAGAGGTGCGTAATACTCCGGTCCCGTACGGGCTCCATATGGCGCTCTAGGACCATCTCTCGCTCTCTACATCATGCTTCTAGTCCTCACTCTACGTTGACATGTTGATTCTTTGATAGGATATCCGCTGTGGAGCACTCAAACCACACCGCCGGCGCGCGCATTCATGAAAGGCACACATCTGTGAACTCAATCCACGCACTGCCGTGGTTGTCACCGTATGTCGGTCCAGGTTAGCATTCTGAATCAACAATCACAGATGTCCCAATTGGCCTTAAAGTTCGCAATAATGCATACGGGGAGATGATAGTATATATGAGCAGCTACTCGATCTATCACCAGTCCTTGTCACCCCTTCGACTCCCTCTCCTCAATAATGTCCGAGTCTTCAAGCGACAACGCTGCCGTATGGCAAAGTATCGGTCATGATCTCATACACTCCTTTGTCGCCGTTACTGTTGAGACATTTGTCATCGGTATGACGTTCACTCATCTGTTCAACCAAGCATGCGATGTTAATCACTAGTATTTTGCAGCCATCTACTCTGGTTTGGTCATCAAAACTGGGACACTCCTTCTGTACGTCCTCTTGTTATCAATCGTCTCTCGTCTCCCATGAAGTTTGATACCACTTCGTGCCTATGCTCAGGCGCAAGAACCATACGAAGGTCTCAATCTCAACATTCACGGCCGTTCTCGTTATGTTTGGCCTTGCCCTGTCCCTCTGGATGATCGACATCCACAACGTTGTGGCAGAGATTCAAATTACGCTTCTGCATGAACCCATACCCGAATCGGAGTCGCTCAGTGATGTCTACTTCTCTGCTGTCAAAGCGGTTTTGCGGCTTGCCTCGGTTGAGGACGTTCTGTATTCGTATATGGTAAGTAGACCCCGATTATCCCATACGAACTTGAAGCATCTGCTTACATTTGAATATAAGACCATCGTCGGAGACAGTATCATCATATGGCGAGTCTACGCTTTCTGGTCTAACGGCCACGAGAAGCTTGTTCTTCTCATTCCTATCGCATTCCTATTTGGATCAATCGGTATGGCCTAGACATTTAGTGCATACACATTTGGCATTGATCCCACTCACAGCGACCTCCATGATGCTCACTTATTGTGCCGCCAGACTGGGATCTGACATCGTCCTTGGGACATATCAAGACCCCGCTTTCTGTCGCAACATCCAAACAGCATCGTATTCAACGACACTGGCAACGACTGCGGTGGCGACCTTGCTTATATCCTATAAGACCTGGTAAATGTCTCGACATGGACCGCGTAGCTCATCTGTTGATGGCCTTATGACAGGGAATACCGACACATTCACTTGGAGGCGTTCGGCAGGAAAACATCACGATCACGAACACAAAGAATCATGCTTATTCTCATCGAGTCTGGTATCCTGTACATGTTGTTCTTCGTGCGTATTCTGCCGCTGACTTTCGACTGCACAAAGATTTAACACTCTGACTTCGTAGCTGGTACAAGTTATTATGAGTCTGCAGGTCGTGAACGACAGTATCAATCGAAGCAAAGTCCTTCCGTTTGCGTTCACCATCTACCAGTTTATCACTAGTCTCATCGTGGTGAGTCTATAGTCCATGTTCCTTGCCGTCTGTAATCTTACACTCCAGACAACTGCAGGGAATATATCCTACCGTCATCGTCCTTCTCGTGAACTCGAAGTACTCAGTGCTCAAGACGACCTCGGTCACCGGCAGTTCTGGAACAGCGAACAGTGCCAGCAGATACAAGACCAGCAAAGGAACGAGCCAGAGCACCTTGCCGCATTTCCATCCGACATCTAGTGCGACAACTGCGCCTACTCGCGGAGCAGCGACGACGGTCGATCTGTACGAGATGGCGCGGCTCGCAAGCACGGATGGAATGGGGGGATCTGATCTGAAAGACAGCGGAAGCTTGAGCGCGAGGCCCGCCGGGGTCATTGAATCTGAGGACTATCGCGTTGTTTAAGTTTGACTCAAATTACACCAGAATCTACGTCTGCGACTTTCTCCGATATGCACCACCTTCAGTGTACGTGTCAGCCTGAGTGTACAGTAGACCTCTGTCTTGACAAGTATTATTATATCGCCGCGAACTTTGGCGGCGCGGCGCTCAACTTGTTTCAAGTTCTTAGCACCCTTACGAAGCCTCAGCAACTACCAAGAGGAATCCGTGGGGTATAAACTCCGGGAGTGGGACTCGGAGTTCTTGGAGGCACTTTGGGGTTAAGTCATACTGCCTGACACTCGGAAGCCCCGGTAAAGGGTCGTGCTCAGGTCAAGTCAGTGTCACCTTACTGACCTCCGAGTCGAGCGTCGAGTGGCCACTGCCCCGGGGCCGTATGTGCGTCGGCATGTGTAGTACCCGCCGGGTGAGTCGTGACTACCAGTAGTGCGCGGTCACCTTTCCTGACGTCGACAGTGAAAGGCAGCTCACGCCGAATACTACTACTAATAATTAAATCACCTTGAAACTCACATAAATCGTACATCTATAGAGTCGTACTAGTGAGCCTTAGTAGTAGTACGTCATAAGCCTGAGGTTCTGGACTACTACGACGCTCAGTGATCCATAGTAGGAGGAGGAGGAGGGTAAGTTCAGCCGCAGCAGATGTGTGAGGCACATCAGCCCTTGTGTACTAGGTGGCACTCAGGCTGTCACGGCGACTCGGAGCGGCCGCTAATAATACTCTGCGAGGGGTGTGTAAGAAGAGAATGTTTTCATACATATGCATGATGCGGCGGTGCTGCGCAGTGATCATGGGCGCGCCCTCGGAAGTGATTATGAGAAGGAGCAGAAGCTTCGACTTGGAGCTTCATCACATCCTGCGCTCCGTACCTTCCTTCCGGAATCCATTTCACACACTGCCAGTAGTGGTTTGACAGAACTCAAAGTTACAGTTTGAACTTAGAGGTCGCGCCAGAGGCATCCCAAGCTTCGAACGGCGCCGGCGTGGCAGCCTCAAGTCAAGGGGCCTACTCACTGGCATCGCCAGCAACGGTTTCAATTCGTTCACCGGTGTTTTTAGGATTGTTCCGGGACATCGTCGACGTCTGGTTAGGTATGGCGGCGAACTCCCATTCAGAAACCCCTATAGTCGGACAAGCTTGCCCGTTTCTAGTGTGACTACCCGCCCTAGTACTACTAGACTTGCGGGCCTATTGGTGCCACAACGGATGACACCAGCGACGCACGACACGCCCCGCGTCTTGATTATAAGAGGTGGAGTGGAGGTCGTATAAACATTCAATGTATATCAACACGATGTAGAAAGGGCGGCCAGGGCCATACAATATTAAAGACAATCAAGTGCTATCCAACGGGGTCCGGTCTACTAGTCTGATGACAACCCTCAAATCCCCCGCCGCGTCGTACTACGACGGCGGAAAGATCGCTTTGTGATGGGAGCCAACTTGCTACCAAAGATGCTCCCCGGTCCAAAGTCAGGCGTCCCCCCCAGCGACCCAAAGATGTCACCAATGTAGTTCCTAGGCTTCACCCCCTTCTCGAACGTTTTCTCCCACTCCCTCACGATGCCCGTCACAACGGGGACGCCCGCGGCGACGATGTTCTTGATCGAGATGTCGAAGCCGGGGGACATGAGGAACAGGTTCTCCGCCGCTGTCTGCCCATCGAAAGGCCGGTCAAAGTCGGACGCAGTGCGCATGATGATGATCCGGGAGAAGTCGACGAGCTTCGAGCGCGCGGCACGCATGAGTGCCTCGAGCGTGCCATTGTCCTCCTGCTGTGACGTGCAGTACGTCGCACTCCCGTTCGTGAAAAGCGTCGTCGTGTTCTCGAACGCGGCCGCGAGCAGGCTCCCCGTCCAGAACGTGTCCGACGTCGCCGTGTCGCACGCGACGACGGACGGCGGGGCGGCCCCGGGCTCGAAGGCGGGGTCAGTCGCGTAGTTGGCACGGTACAGCTGCGACGGCTCGTCGTCGAACAGCGTCGCGGTGTTGGCCATGCGAATGGCGAGCTGCCGGAGGTCCTCATTGACCTCGAACACCTCCGTTCCGTACAGCTCCTGCGGGAACTGACTGGGGCTGAACGACCCTTGGGGAACGTAGCCTGTCGGGAACTCGGCCGGCTTCTCGCGCGCGTCGAACTCGAATTGTAGCCCGACTTGAACCGCGAACCGCGCGAAGGTGACGGTCCCGAGCGTGCCCAGCTTGGGGCTGACACCCGCGATGCCGGCGATGAGGAAGTAGGTATGCGTGAGGTTGAACAGAGGGGAGTGGGCGAGGGCAGTCACTGTCGCGGCAGCATTGATCTCGGCCTCTCCGGTAACCAGCTGGCAGATGGACCCGTCCCGTGTACAATGGGCTTGGGGGAAGAGCGGAGAGAAGCCCGGGACGGTGATGTTTTGTTCCAGGACGTGGAACTCAGGGATCCCGTGCCAAACGTCTCCTTCGTCTTCAAACTAGTGATACGCTGGTGAAGAAGGACAGTATGCAAGACAATGTTTAGACTCACCATGCCGATGATGAAGACCTTTGGCGCAACTTTCGAGCTCTCTTCTCTCCCAGTAGCATATGTGGATGTCAATGACATCAAGAAAGAGCATAATAGAAGCAAAGGGAGAGCGAATGCCATCTTGCCTGACAGTCTGTAGAGCTAGTAGAGTCAGCATCTGCATCGTCGAAAGAGGAGAAATCATTGCGTAGCGCACCTCAGCCACGAAAGAGTGAGGGTTTGCGGATAAGTGTGACGCGGGTCACTGAACCTGGGCCAGCACCCTACCTTTACTGTGCTTCGAACTTCCCTATATCGCGCGCCACAGTCTCCAGCGCTAGAAGGGTGTAATCAAAAACGTCGCGGCCTCTGACAGCATGCGAAAGTTCAGGCTTCCGCACATGAGGTATGGAACGAAGGTCTTCCACGGTCTCCTTTTCATCAGTGCATCATCAGTATAATATAGACAGCGGAGAAGGCGACGTGCGGCAGGGACAGTTCATACTAGGTAACGAGAACCGAGCGGTGAGGCATGCGAATACTGGAATGGAACTCACCCACTGACTAGTATTCTGTACTAGACGGTTGGCAATGCGTTGGCAATGCGAATTGCGCAGTATCCAACTATCTACTATAGACACCACTCTGACTCGTAGACATGTGTGAGGCAATTACTCGGGAGGGCGGAACCGAGTTGATGTAGAATGTCATTGTGGCCAGCGGGAGAGGGACCGGCCACACGAGGTGCACGTCGTCACAGCCGTGCGTTTCAGGGCAGCCTTACTTGTTGCTTCCGCCGGATGCATTCCCTTCTGATAGATCTGTTCATTAAAGTTTGAACGTTGAAAAAATTGCTACTTCTCTTACCAACATGCACCATGAGAACATGCACCATGAGCCGGAGGTACCCGTGGGCGGCGCTGCCGAAAGAACTTTGCTGCCGAGTCCATTTCCAAGGACTCCGGAACGAGGAGCATATATTGTGGTCTGATTAAGTGAGTTCTTCTTCTTGAGCGGCCCCCCGTTAGCATCTCGCGATCGGTTACCTCGGGTCTACCTTTACCAATCCGAGTCGTCATCGTAAATCACGAGTACGGTGTTTCTTCCATATGCATCATGCAAGCGCAGATAATTCAGCTAGTTGAATCGATTATGCCTACGAGTTCTGCGCGATAGATCAACAAAATCAACATTTGAATCAACGAGCTTGCCAGCCGTGGCTGATCTTGCCATTATTATTTACCTGAGTGGCTTGAGTTCAACAGGGTTGGTCTCGGTCTGTGGCGAAGTCTACAAAGGATGGGTGAGGTGATGGCGAACTGGGGATATGCCAGAGGAGGAGGGGAGGAGGGGGGAGGAGGTTGTTGATAAAAATCCGAGCCATATATTGAAATTCAAATATTCAAGTTTGACGTGAGCCACACGGGCGCTTGACGCTCGAACTGTCCAAGCACCTCTGCGCCTCCGGTACTATACTGCAGAAAGGTTCTCGACTAAGATTGCATAGCGACTATCGGAAAAGACAGCAGTGCTTGGAGTCGCAGCGTGATGGAGGAGGAGGGCAAGGTGCGTATTGGAAAGTTTGAACTCCGCTGAACCACTTCAAGATCCCTTTTCAAGTAGCTCGTCTGGTACTCAGACTCCCCGGAAGCTACTATTTACAGTTTATAAAGAAGACATGTAAGGTTCACCTGCCTCGTGTGGCAGAAAGGAAGGGCGCCTACAGGTTGACTGAGAGTTTGATGTCATCGATGCCGACAGTTGTATATAAGGCCTCCCAAGGCCTCCTCCGAACTCGTTCAATCCTGCCTCTGAACAGTCACGTCTTTACCCCAAGTATCAGACCTGACGGCGCCCCGAGTTATAGCTGATCTAGTCCAAGATGAGTACACCCGCTGACGAAGACGGTGAGTTCCTCATCTAGAATTTAGATACGAACACGATATCGCCTCGTTCATCCCCAATCTTCGGCGAACTTACATTTCTACTACCAAACAGTTCTTGTAGGTGTCATTGGAGGTAGTGGCCTGTACCATCTGGACAATCTGACATTGCTGTGAGTTGGTCCCTCAGACTAAGTCAAAGAGATCCGACTGATCACCAATTAATAGCAAACATGTCAATCCCGAAACTGTCCGTACATCACCTCTTGTTCCTCCATGCATACTCATATATAACTCCTTCAGCCGTGGGGCTTCCCTAGCTCCCCTATCACAATCTGTGCCCTTCCGACAGGCACCAAGGTTGCCTTCCTCGCCCGCCACGGCGTCGGACACTCCATTGCACCCTCGGCCGTACCGTCTCGCGCTAATATCGCCGCACTAAAGTCCCTCGGTGTCCGGACGATCCTCGCGTTCTCCGCCGTCGGCTCCCTCCGTGAAGAGCTCGCCCCTGGCGACTTCGTCCTCCCCAACCAGATCATCGACCGCACCAAAGGCGTGCGCCCAGCGAGTTTCTTCGAGGGCACGAGCATCGTTGCACACGCGGCGTTCGGAGACCCGTTCACGGCCAAGCTCGTGCAGTGGCTCGAGACCCGTGTCCAGAAGATCATCGAGGAAGCACCCGACGACTACTCCGCGCGCGGCGTGAAGCCTACGCTGCACTCCGGCAAGACGATCGTATGTATGGAAGGTCCGCAGTTCTCGACCCGTGCGGAGAGCAAGATGTACAGGCTTTGGGGCGGCGATATCATCAACATGAGCGTCTTGCCAGAGGCCAAGCTTGCTCGGGAGGCCGAGCTTGGGTGAGTTCGGCCAATGCTACTGTCTCGCCCTGGCTGAGTGCTGACGCGAGTACGCAGATATGCGTTGATTGCGACAGTGACCGACTATGACTCGTGGCGCGAGAACGAGTCGGTCGTGACGACTGCGGAGGTGTTCAAAACACTGAACGCGAACGCGAGGCTGTCGAGGCTCGTTGCTGCCACTGTCCTTCAGGAGCTTCACGAGGCCGCGCTGCAAGGCAACATTCTCACGGAAGAAGTTGGCTCGATGAAGTTCTCGATTATGCCGCGCTCTGAGCAACAGAAGGAGGAAGATAGGGAGAAGCTCAAATACATACTACCGACGTACTTCTGACTCCGAACTTGAAAGTGGGGTTGATAGATGTTAGTACTGGTATGCATGTACGATCGTGTATCTTGTCAAGAGACGGCATTGTTCATTAAGCTTTCAAATTTCAAGGGTTGTACGCGACTTCAACTCCACATCGCGCCCTGCGAATCTGATGATGCTGTGTGCCGACTCATTGTAGTTAATGTGTATCCGAGTCGGCCAAGGTCGCGTTGACTCGCGCACTCCGCGCGTTCTCGCTGTTCCACATATCCTCGCTCTCGCCTTACTCTCTCTCCACCTCCTTCCTTACCCGCATGCTCGAAAGGTTGGTACTTACGATTCTGCTCTTCCACCTCTTTCCTCAACCACATGCTCGAAGGTCCGCGACTTCGAGTACCTGTTGTTTTTCTTCATCCATCTCAATACATACTTCCCGCGACTTTGTCCGAGATCGCAGACAACACTGTGTGCCTGGAAGTTCGTGGTGTGCACGAAGAGGATCAGTATGTTATGTTCGTGAATATAACGTATCACATTCATGATAGTCACGAATATATCTTTAAGCGCGTAACCCGACAGGTTCGTGAAAATGTTCGTGATAATCATAGAGAAACTGTCCCACATCACGATGTATGTGGTACTACCTGTATCGTGAACATCATGCAGTACATTCGTGCATTTACAGCACATTATGTTCGTGAATCACAGGATGCATCTTCATGAACAGTACGCACTCAGCACTACTTATGAATTCACGATGCAGATTCATGCACACCACGAATATGTCATCAAACATATGCATTCATAGAATCTACTATACACTAGGCGGTACAGAGGGGACGCGACATGGAGATACGATGCGCCAAAAAAGAACAACACCTACAGGTAGGTTCAAGCAGACGGTATGGAGCTCGTTCTGCCAGAGACATTGCAGCGCATGCCACACCCAGAGCCGTGCACGCTGGACGTCAGTATTGGCACAATCTCCTCAGGTCACTGCCCGAGATGGGAGAAGGGAAGGGGAAAAAAGAACACTCACTTCTTGAACAGCTGCAGGCTCGGCGGCGGGGTGTAGTAGAAGACGGCAGCGGTGGCGGGCGGTGCCGTAGCGTGCGCTTGTAGTCGAGCGCGGACGTCGAGTCGTCGATCGGCGGGGGCGGCTTGAGCGTGTTCTGCTCGTCCTGCCGCCACCGTGAGGTAGCGAAGTGGCAGCGGGGCGGGAGAGTTCCGCTGTCGCCTGTGCCGTCGCTGGACTGTGTAACGTGTCCCGCAACAAAACGAGCTGTCAGGGCGCTGGCGTAGACTTGTCTGACACTTGTCGGTCCACATCAGGAGGGAGCATGGTGACTTACCGGCGAAGGAGATCGGAAGCGGCAAGATCGTGAGTACACGGGCATAGCATATACGAGGATCGACACACATACCCACTATATGGACTGCCTTCATTGGTGTGGACAAGGTAACGGTGAGGAGCGTTGAAACATCGCTTGCGGAGTGTAACTTGAAGAAGTGACTAGTGAATCGCTAATTACTATGGGAATGACTCACTCGGTGTCCCAAACTACGTGCTGACCAACTTGTATGTCTTGGGTGTAGAAGGGAGAGAGGCATGGGTCGCCGTAGTAGACCTAGGCCTAAGAGCTTAGGGACAGACATCGAGGTGAGAACATGTCCATGAATCTGTAAGCCAGCACGAGAGAGACTGCATAGTACTGAGTAGTGAGACCTGAGATAGACTTTGACGACTCAGAACAGACTCAGAAGGGCACAGTAGAGGGAAGGATCTCAGTTGGAGGAGGGAGGAAGGACAAGTCTTCATCGTCGCGTTGCCTCTGAACGCCACTACTTAAACAGGGACAAACAGAGGAAAGTCGGCGCTTCTCCTCCCTGGCGACCAAATTCGAGAACTAGCGCTCGGGGGATCAGAACCTCTGTCCTCGGTGCGTGTATTTCACGAACATATATCATGTATTCCATCTTCGTGGTCACCATGATGGCGTTCACGAACTTATTCGATCACGAACTTGTCACGAACCTGCATCTTGATGAAGCCTTTTCACGAGCGTTATTCGTGGGCGCCACGAACTCTGGGGCGCATAGTGCAAGAGGCTTGGATGATGGGGTGTTTCTGTTTCTACAGGCCTACGGGTTGCATTCCTGCTCATGGTGCTCCTGTTCGAAGTCTGGGTACAGCTATTGCAAGGTGCTTGGTCAGCGCTCGACCCCGCCATAGTATTAGTACTAATAGTATACCCCATCTCGTACTCGCTTTGCCGGGATTCATGATGTCGTGCGGGCCAATAGCGCGCTTGATGGTGCGCATGAGCTCAACCGTATCTGCGCCGAGCTCATCCACGAGGTACTGATTACTATCATCTGATGCGATCTCCCAACTAGTAGTAGTAGCAGCTCGTCTTGGCCGACGTGGTAGCAGAGCCAGGGCTAAGAGAGGGCTGGACAGAAGCCTATGTCTAACAGGCCTAAGTAAGCCGAAATTGCTATTGCCGGAGCCTCTGGCCTTGTTTGTGAGCGAAGAAATGCAAGTCTATTGCAAATGGATGCCAAGTTGAGGTCTAGAGTTGAGGTTGTGGATAAATTGTGAGGGCTCAGGAGGCGCTCAAACGCGCTGCTTAATTTGGGCCGAAACGGCTGAAAAGGATGCGCCCAGAGGCGTCAGCGAGACGCGCAAGTGGCGGCGGGCCTGTCTCCCGGCCGCATCTCCTGCCCATCGCAATTGCGCATATATTTACCCCGTCTTGCCCTCTTCCTCCATCTGCGACCCCGGCTGCTGCTCGACGACCTCTAGGCGAGATGTCAAGCCTCAACATTATCCATTTCAACGATGTGTACCGCGTTCAGCCGTTCAAGCTCAGCCCCAAGTCTCCAGAGACGATAGATGTCACGCAGTGGGCTGCCATGCTTGACGATGTTAGAGATCAATGGCCAGAACGGCCAGATGGGCAGCGCGATGGACTTGTTCTCTTCTCCGGTGACCTCTTCAGTCCCTCCGTTGAAAGCTCTGTTACAAGAGGAAGTCATATGGTCCCTGTTATGAATGCCATTGGCCCCGATGTCTCCCTCACAGGTACGAACCCTTGTCCTTGTAACCTCAGTCATACTTATGCGAGGGCATTCTGTATAGGGAACCACGACTTTGACTTTGGTGAGAGGAGGCGACTCCGTGGAATGTGCTACATGATCATGAGACGATGACTCCTAGGATATCCCCATCTTTCCAAGCTCGTCTTGGATACCAAGTTTGTCGGTCAGCCACAGTTGTTAGTTGACTCGGGATATTAACTCTCATGCGTAGCCCTGGCTTCTGAGCAACATCATCAACACTGAGACTTCCCGTGTTCCTGACCACCTGCTTGAATTCGTTGTCTTAGAGCGCTCAGGTGTCCGTATCGGTGTCATAGGCCTGGTAGAGAAGTAAGTAGACTTCGCGCAAGGAAAGCTTCCAGTCAGAGCTGACACTGCAACTTCTCCAAGGGAATGGATAACCACAGTCTCGACTTGGCCCTCGAACTTCAAGTACAAGGACATGGCAGAAGTCGGAATCGACCTATCAAAGCGGTTGCGCGATCCAGAGGGACAACATAAATGCGACATAGTCATTGCATTAACCCACGCAAGGTAAAGTGCATAAGTTGTGAAGAACACTTAACCGTTCATGTACTCAACGCAATGCAGAGTGCCGAATGTGAGTTCGACGGGCGGTCGAGAGGACTGCGTGGCTGGCTTCGTTGACGCAATAGAATCAGGATATCGCCCTGGCGAAGAGTTTGAATGCACTCTCACCATCTGCGCAAGAGAACAATCCAGTCGACAATCTTCATGGCGTAGATCTCATCCTCGGAGGCCACGATCATCTGTACTATATTTCGAAAGGCATGACGTCATGGGACGGTTACGACCTCAAGCAGGAGGTGCTCGGTGCAGAACAGGACAACGGCGACGTACTCGTGATCAAAAGCGGAACCGACTTCCGCGACCTCAGCGAGTTCACCCTCGAACTCGCGGACACTGCAGAAGGCAGCGTCCGAAGAAAGGTGATCCGAACAATCAAAGGTAGGTTCTCCCTCTTCTTACGCTATCATAACTTGCTCACCAACATCTCATATAGGAAAACACCACGAGACCAAACCTGGATCAAAGAAGAGTGAACGCGTAGCGAAGCTCCTAGAGTCGCTTTTATCCTCCGTCTCGTCCGCTCTGAAGGCACCTGTTTGCAAATCGGCCGTAGAGCTTGATCTTCGCTCTTCTCTCATCCGTGTGCAGGAGGTAAACTCATTCTCCAAGCTGAGCATCTCGTATCATCACCGCGTGCTCATTCCCCTTATCAGACGGCAGCAGCCAACTGGTTTGCTGACGTCCTGCGTCATGCATACGACGATGCGCTGTGCCTGAAGACCGGCGGTGGGGCAGACGGTGTCTTCATCTGCGCGGGCACCCTGCGCGGGGACTCTGTATACGGTCCTGGTGAGCGCAGCCATGTCAAAGGTGTCGCGATTTCCCGTATTTACTGCCATCGCAGGTGTGGTCACCCTTGGGGATATTCTGGAGATCTTGCCATTCGAGGACCCGATTGTCGTACTGGAGTTGGACGGCGAGACAATCTGGGCAGCGCTGGAGGCATCCCTCGAAACTTGGCCCGCACAGGAAGGGTACGTTGAGGCTAGGTCCGGAACCACGGCGTTCGTACTGACCATCGTCCGCGCTCAGCCGCTTTCCGGTCATCTCGGGATTCCGAGTATCCTGGGACTCCCGTCGACCGCCAGGGCAACGCGTTCTCGGAGTCTGGCTCGTGCAAGAGCCCTCAAACGGCAGCAACAATCCCTCCGCAGCGGGCACCCCAACGCACAGCGGCACGTCTTCTCCGAGACCCCGGGAAGGGTCGACATCCTCGATGTCCAGCCTCCTGCAATCCACTGTGGTCGGCCAACCGTCGGCCAGTGCTGCCCCCTCGGAACCGATCAAGCGCATAAAGGGCGGCAGGATGTACAAGGTCGTGACGAGAGAATACATGGCGGAAGGCCACGACGGCTTCCTCCCGCTCAAAGGTAACAAGTATCTCGTCGACGACGAAAGCGGGCAGCTCATGAGCGCCATCGTGCGCAAGTACCTCCTCGGTATGTCCTGCCCCCGCCCCACCACCGTGCTGCGGCGCTGACCTCCCGTCCGCCGTGCAGGGAGCCGGTTCGTGAACCGGATCACGCGTCTCTCCGCGCTGCACCACATCAAGCTCCTCGACCCCGAGTCGACCGCGATCGTCTCGCGCGAGAAGGCGCGCCAGCTGCGCCTCCCCGGCCGGCGCTCTCGATCCCAGTCCAAGGATCGCTCGCTCTCCCCGACGGCGCGCGCGAAGAGCCCCGTGGGGTCGCTCGGGGGCGCGGCGACCCCGCGCTCGAGCAGCCCCGGGCGCGCGATTGGGGAGATGTGGCGGCGCGTGGCGGGCCTCGCGCTGCGCTGGTCGCGCGGGCACTACCGCGACAATCTGCGCATCACCGGGCGGGAGCACATGAGCGACGTGGACTGCATCGACGGGGCGAGCATGCGCAAGGGGCGGTTCGAGCGGGCCCCCAAGAAGGCGGGGGCAGGGGGGCAGGACGGGAAGGAGGGGGAGAATCCGGAACTCGAGGGGGCGGAGGAGGACCTTGCGACGATCCAGCCAATCGTGGATGGACGTCTGAAGGATGAAGGCAGGAAGTGAAGATTTGCGGATGAGAAGAAGGGGAACGGAAATTGTACGATTTACCATAGCTGCAGGAACAGCTTGGGATGGCTTGTTTGGTCTCATGTAGATGGCACTATCGGGTCATCTAGTTCCGCTACATGGGGACCGTACCTTCATGATGATACAACGAACCCCTCAAGGGCTCAAATGCTACTAGATACAATCTGCAGGAGAACACTAGCTCAGCTCAGGCCGCGCTTGTGCAGTACGCCCAAATTCGCGGGAGTCGATGCGAAGCCAGACTGCAGAGTACACAACCGCCTTACGCGAAAGTGAAGGTCTGACAAGCTAACGCGTCAGCATCTACAAGCACCGCAGAACACCAAACAGACAGGATCTCACCTGAGACGCATCGTTCGCGTCGCAAGCGACCGAGTCAACAGCACCTCCGCGCACGCCGAAGCAGATCTTACCCTCGCCGTTCTTGGGGGCGAGCGACAGGGTGTCCGTGCCAGCCGTGTGCGTGAAGGGGAACAACTGGCTGTCCGTGACCAGCCCGGAGCCGTCCGCACGCCCGCCGCACGAGAATGTGAGCACGGTGTGCCCCGCAGCGCGGCGCGGGTCGAAGTTGAAGCACGCTTGGGTCAAGGAGCTGACGATCAGCGCGGCGCCCTGCTGGTCGTTATGGACACCCTTGGTCTGGGGACGAAGATGTCAGTTCTGAACCGCGATGATCAGCGTACGCGGCAGCTCAACGTACGATGACGTCGAACTGCTGGCCTTGGCTACCGTCGCAGGCTGCGACCTCGATGGGGCTGAGGTTCTCCCTGAAGTCGCCTGTGCCGCTGGTGATCTGCAGGCAGCGTCCGTCCCCGGACTGCGGACGTACGCAGGTGAGCATACATATTGCACTGAAATGAAGCCATATACAGGGCTGTTCACCTTGATCTGGGTGCCGGTCAGCGCACGAGTCGCAGTGGCGTCACGTCTCTGGGCCTCGGCTGTTGCGTCTGGGTCGACCTTGGTAACGGTGCGTCCGGTTGGGGTCGCGGCGGGGGCATCGGCGGAGGAGGTCACGGCAGGAGGCTGCTCCGGGGCAGGCGGTTGTTGAGAGGGGGCACCCTCGCTGCCGAATGTGAACGTCTATTGTGGAGGTGGCGAGGAGATGTCAGCCGGGTTCCGCGCCCACAGTACTGGTGGGCCCATTCACAGACAAATACCTGCTCAGCGGCGCCAGCAGCGCAAGGGGCGGAGTCAACGACATTGCCGCGGACAGCGAAGCAGATGTCGTTCTCGCCGTTCTTGGGGGCGAGCGCGAGGGGTCCAGAGCTGCCGGCGAAGGGGAAAAGCTGGCTGTCCGTCACCTTTCCGTCCCCGTCGGCGCGACCACCACACGAGAACGTGATAACGGTGTTGCCTGCGGCGCGGCGGGGGTCGAAGTTCATACAAGCTTGCGTCTCCGAGCTCACGATGAGGGCGGCGCCAGCCTGGTCGTTGTGCACTCCGGCGGTCTACATCCGTACGACGGAGTCAGTATCTAAGCCGCTGTGATATATGGTACGGCTGTGAACACGCACGATGACATCGAACTGCTGGCTCTTGCTGCCGTTGCAATCTGCGACCTGGATGGGTGCCAAGTTCTCCCGGAAGTCTCCCGTTCCGCTAATGACCTGCAAGCAACGTCCATCTCCCGTCTTGGAGTAAGACCGTCAGTATCGTCGAAATGGAGGAGGAAATGCTGTCTTACCTTGATAGTGGTATCGGAGAAAGCCCTGGTAGCCGTACCATCGCGACGTTGTGCCTGCGCGGTCGCCGTTGGATCGAGCTGGACCTGGCGAATGTTCAAAGGAGCGGCAGCTGCAGATGCAGCAATGATGAGCGTAATGAAGAACGGCGTGAACATCTTCGTAGACTAATGCTAATGCAAACGGAAATAACCCGGGAATCCTCGTCAAGAGGTTAGAGAGAAATAAGCTGAGAGATCGCAAGGAAACGAGAGGGGAATAGCGAGGGGGTGTTCAGGCATACCGCTCCTTTTGTACAGTTACAACCCTGGGAACAACATGGGATTGGAAGGACCCTGTCCATGAACGTGAAAGGGTAATGGATGACCATCCTTGTATGGCAATGTCACATTGTTCGACGAGTTAGAGCGCGGATCCGAGGAGGAGCTTGACTGGATTTGACTGGGATCAGTTCAGAGCTGGATAAGCCTATTTTGAATAATTATCGCAGGGTGATTGAGGCGTGCCCCGTGGACGGACTGCAAGCTTGTTTAGTGTCTCGGCCATGGTGCATACTATAATGCTGGTGCAATGGATTAGATATGTTGTACTGTACAGTGTTATCTTACAGAGATATCAAGTCCGCGATCAGCGATGATGTGGCAGTCGACCAGTGAGTTCGATGTAGATTTATACCATGTTATTTTATGAACTTGAAGAGGAGGGTAGATCAGGTGGAAGAGGCACTGTAGGGGCAGGATCGCCTGTAATCGTTCTCGCGTGGTGCGCGATGACGCCGACCGCGGAACCAATGCCTGCACCTCCGAGTATCACTGCGAGCCAGGTTTCACGGTCAGCGCTGAAAATAC
This sequence comes from Daedaleopsis sinensis, assembly GCA_033807695.1. Lineage (NCBI taxonomy): Eukaryota > Fungi > Basidiomycota > Agaricomycetes > Polyporales > Polyporaceae > Daedaleopsis > Daedaleopsis sinensis. The sequence continues at coordinate 2,129,565 of CM066301.1, forward strand.
CATTTTCAACCAACTCACAGTTGATGCTGTTTGCACGTTTCCAGAACAGAGCAGGTGTGATAACCGCGAACAATATGCCACCAATGGTGGAGTGGTCGTCCGCTCGAATAGACGCGGTCTTGAAGTTGTGGAGGAGCGAATTTCATGTAAGGGAAGGTCGCAAAGACACTATAGCGAGTCAAACGTACATTATACGCGGTCTGGAATCGCCTTAGCCTCACTTTGTCCGGATTAGAGTATGCAGACCGGGCGTACTCAAAAGCTCCGCCTCCGACGATGCCTGGACGAGTAGTGAGTAGCTGGTATGCGTGTGGGACACTGTAAAACGCACCAAGAGACCCGCCCATCCATGTCGCTCGTAGAACGCGGTTGACGGATAGGTGCGCACGTCCATAGCGCGTCACAGCGAACACCGCATATACCGGCGGAGTGAGGAGAGACAGCAGTTGGTAGCCTTTGGTCATGCCCCGACGTACGAAGAACTCGATGTCCGCATTGTGAGCCTGAGTGGTCGCAGCAACAGCGAAGTTGTCGGTCATGTCTCAGATCTCAGAAGTGGTCGTCGAGGAGGAGGAGGAGGAGGAGTCTAGCTCGAGAGTCTGAGCTTGAGGGCAATGAGGTCAGTGACACGCCGCGTAAAGCCGGCGGCAGCGCGTCCCGCGGTCACGGGCAGCGCGAGCGCGCGTAGCTCTGCGTAGCTCGAGCTGATTTTGGCGTTCAATTGAACCACCACCACCACCACCGACGCGTCTCCTCCGCAGCCATGTCCTCAGAGTACACGGACGCCACGTTCGCGCAAATTCGGGACACAATCGCTCGTCTGCAGTCTCCCATCAAAGACCTCTCGACCCTCCTCCCTCTGCTAGCTGCGCCGCTCGCCTGTCTGGGTCTCCTGCCCCCACGTTTTGGACAATACAACACTTCACCCTTGTCTTCTGGTCAAGTTGACTGCGCCAGACACGTTCCCCTTCTCCAGAGAGCTCTGCTGGAGCACGTTATTCCGACCTGGGAATCCATACTCCTCCAGGAACACAAGTACGATCTTGTCGAGCAGTACTTCTGTCCAGATGCAATATCCTTCGCATCCCCGGCGGCCGGCCAAGTTGCTCTGTATGCATACTCAACAATACTATCATTGCAGTTGAGAGACGCTTCTGTTTCCCTGCTTGCCAGACTGTGCAAGGCCTACCCGATCGATGTACTGCACTCTGTCCTTTATCCAAGTTCTGGTACGACAGTCGCGAGTTCGAGGCACTCCGTGTCTTGGGAAGACTGCGTGCGAAACGCTATAGCTGTCCCTACAAAAGTCGCCAACTACACAGAAGGACGATCGATCCCTCACGTCCTGGAATATGGGACCTACTTCACTGATATGTGCACGCGTACAGAGATCCTGATCTATGCCTCCTCGTCTCGCACAACTCAAGGTCAGCTTGGCAATCTCTCGCTATACATGCAAGCTCATTGTATACGCAGAAAGCATATCTTCTCTCACCTATCTGCTCGCTAAACTGGTCAATGTCGGAGTTTTTCCTCCCTCAATCCCTGCATCTCCGGCGCAACCTTCGTTCTTCCGGAGTACGCTCTCGGTCATACGCACTCGATTCGGCTCCTCTGACGGGTTAAGGTACTCTGTGCTGTGGAATGACCTCTGCTTGAATCTACCTTCGTCGCAGAACCTGAGATCGGTCATGACGTCACTATTTTCCTCGTTGACAACCACCAAAGACGGCTTCGACCCCGAAGCACGTACGAGAGCAGTGGTCAAACGCGAGGCCACTCTTCTGAGGCGGCTGATCGGCATTCTCGGGAAAGATAACGGCGAGCTGCTCGACTGTTTCAGTGCCGTCGCCCTGGGACGTACTTGGGATGAAGGACACGCGCGCATTTTTGCCTGTTGGGCCGCTGGAGCGCATGGTAGTTATAGAAATCGGGAAGGTGAGAACGCATGCGAAAAATGTCATTCCGCACTGCTAATATGTTTCGAAAGGCTTAGATCTATTTCTCGCAAAGATCCTGGATATTTGGACGGACGCAGAACACATCCGACATTCGCTACTGTCGCAACACCGCTGTGAGACCCTCCGTGTACTAAGCACTGTTTGTGTACTCTAATACACCTCGGCTTCAGATCTGACTTCTCTGCTCCTCCTTACCATCAACCAATTTCCCGCCCCTTCCCCCGCCCATGACCTCGCGCTGTCGCCACCTTTCGTCAGGTCCATCTCGACCTACATCTCTCACCTCGACCCCTCCGTGCGTAGATGCGGTATGCTCGTCGCGGAGGAGGTCGCTCGTGCAGCAGGAAAGGCGCTCAACTTTGGCGAATGGGAGGGTGAGGACCAGGGACGCCCTTGGTGCCGGAAGCTCAGAGATCTCCTGCAGGCATGCGACGCAGATGCGGACGAATTGGGGGAGGAAGAAGACGACTTGCAGCAGCCTCGATCACCCGTGTCGCGGCCCGCTCCAGCTGCTGCAATACCTCAGGACGGGCCCTCGGCCCCGATCGCGGTCGAGGTGCCAGCATCTGGGTACGACTCCGACGACTCTCTGACAGGGTATGCGTCTCCTTCCTCGTCCCGTTCTGCCTCGCCCACGCCGTCAGATCTGGAGGACTTCGAGCGTGACCCGACCGTGCGCGTTGGAGTCAAGAAATTCCCTCGTCCGGTCTACCTTGCCCAGTTGGGCGAGATGGTACGGAGCTCCGGCGGCCTCCAGGGCGGAAACGAGCAAGACACGGCGACTAAGCTCGAAGTCGCGCTTGATGTGGCTGAAGAGCTCATCCGGCGGAAAAGTGGATACGGCACCGAGCTTGGTATGTCGTTCCTCTCTCGCCCCGCCTGAGGTGCGCTGACTGGGGAGCAGAGGAGAATGCTGTCAACCTTGTGTATGGTTTCGTTGGCCTGCAGGACAACTACGATCTAGACGGGTTCGACCAAAAGCGTCAGGCGGCATTGAATGCCCTTGTGGCTTGTTGCCCGCGTAAAGCTGCACCGTGGGTGGTCCGGACATTGTGTCACGCACAGATCTTGATGTATCTTTCCTCTGGCACAGAACTATCATAGAGCAGTTCTTCACAAACCAATACTCGACGGACCAGCGGTTCGTAATGTTGAACGCGCTGGCTCTTGGGAGCCGAGAGTTGGCCTCCCTCCCCGTCCCTGACCTCCCGGGTCACCGGGCGCTGCCAGCCAACAAGACGTCGTTCCCGAGCAAGCAGCTCCCTCCAGCACTCCACAAGAAATACCTCACAACAGGAGACCAGCTGAGCACGAACAACCCAGTCCAATATCTCCTCGAAGGGATCAGCCAACTCGCTATCGACAAGGGCAAAAGCGCAACCGAAGCCAAAATCCCCGAGCTCGTGCGCGAGCGCACCCTGCGCGTCCGTCCCCCGTCCAAAATCTCCGAAGTCGCGCCCGCCTCGTCCGCACGGAGCACTCTCATGCACCAGCTCGCCCCCGCCGCGACGCGCACCTCCTTCTCGGACGTCGCCGCCGAGTTCGTCATCTGCCCGCTGATCCACCGCTTCTGGCAGTTCCTGCGGGACGAGCAGGCGCGCGAGGCGCGCAGCGCGCACCAGGCGCCCCTGCACCGGTACCGCAGCGCGGGGTCCGGGCTCGTCCTGGGGGCGCTCGTGCTCGGGCGCATGCTCGAGACGCTCGCGGTGCTCGTGCACGCCGCGCGCAACGCGCCCGAGTGGCTGCACGTCGTCGCGCCGGACGCGCTCGAGCTCGCGCTCACGCTCGGGACGCGGCCGGTGTCGCGCGGGGAGGGCGTGGACGAAGACGCCGACGCAGACGCGGACCCCGCAGCTGGACCTGCGGGGGAGAAGAGCAGTAAGGAGGCGGCGGTGCTCACGGCTGCGCTCGAGCTCGCGCTTATCGTGCTCGACGGGTGCCTCGACCTGGACGAGGGACGCGCGCTCGGCCTGGGGCACACTGCGCTCCTCATGGGCACGGGCGAGTGGGCCGGGCGGGTGTTTGGGAGCTTGGAGGACGGCGCGAAGGTCCTGGGGGGAGGTGGGGTGCAGGAGGTTCGTCTGCGGCGCGCGGCGGCGGGGGTTATCCTTAAGGTTGACGAGCTGACTGCGAAGTGGAGGCGGTCGATGATTGAGCTGGTGTAGACAGATGCGTTGAGGACGCAATGCATACTTCTCCATGGACCCGGTTTGGACCCGGTGGCTGCTTCTCTCCTGCTACGAGTGCGCTGCTCATCGATGCATCACTCATCGATACATGTAGAACCGCAACAATGCAGCGAGTCCGAGTCTGCGCGCGCGCGAAACGGCGTTACCGGCGAGGCTTCTTCGCGCGTACACGTACAGCGGCTTCTTCGCGCGCACCGGTATAGCCGGCACTGGTGCGTGCCGAGGGGCAGCCTTTGTGCCAACTTCGGCCGACGATATCGGCACAGTATTGATGATTTTCGACGCTTGTTTCTGCCCACCTATATATACCGGCACACCATGTCCCATGGCCCGACAAGTACGTACTCCGGCGGAGCACTGACTCATTTCTTCAGTAGGCTCCCACGTCGTCCGCATCCTCGACGGCGACCTGCTCAGATTCTTGTCTAGGCAACAATTCTCTAGCTTTTCGTCGCAGCCATGGCGACGTCGGTGCCAATGTCCCAGCAAACGACCCTCCACGCTACGGACGAAGAGGCTCTGGCTGCAGTGCGGGCCGGATTTCGTGTGCCCGAGGAACCCCATCCGCTCGACGCCCACTCGTCCGGCTCGCGTGCAAGACCTTGGCAAGAGAATAACCTCAAGTACCCGGGCAGCGGGACCCACTCGGACCCATATGTCGTCGACTGGGACCTTGGCGACCCGGAAAACCCCTTCAACTGGTCAGACCTGCGAAAATGGGCGATCACGGCCCAGGTAGGTGCCAGCTCCCTTGTCTGGGCGCCCGGTGGATCGTTAGCAACGCGAAGACTGACGACCAGGTTTTGCACGGTTCCGTTCTTCTAGCTGGCGATGTCGACGTTCACTGTGTCGTTCTGCAGCAGCTGCTACTCCGGCGGACTGGAGTCGATGAGGGCGGAGCTGCACATGTCGGACGTTCTCGCCATTCTCGGGGTGTCGCTTTACGTCCTCGGCTTCGGCCTCGGCCCGCTTGTGTTTGCTCCTCTTGGCGAGCTCTATGGCAGGGTGAATATCAACTCACTCAATCGTTCAACTTGATGTCTATAATGTCGACATCTAACTGACCACTGCATTGCGTCGGGCAGCGGATAGTCTTCGTAGTCACCGGCTCGATCTTCACCATGTTCCATTTAGGCGGTGCGCTCGGCCGCAACGCTGCCACAATCCTCGTAACACGACTGCTAGCCGGTACTTTCGGGTCGGCTCGTCAGTATATCCCCGTACCAGTGTTCGCTGTCACAGATAACTGACGGACGGCATGACCTACAGCGCTCACGAATGCCGGCGGCGCGTTGAGTGACATGTGGATAGCCCGGGAGCGCGGATTCGCGTCTTCTATCTACGCAACAGCGCCGTGGATGGGACCAGGCAAGCCGCTCAGTGGTGTTTCGTGGCTGCGCCTCGCTAGCTGACATGGAGTGACATTTGCGCAGTCGTGGGACCCATCGTGGGCGGGTGGGTATCCCAGTCGCGGCTCGGATGGAGATTCTCGTTCTGGATCATGTTCATCGTCTCTGCGCTGAACGCGCTCGCTTGCATATTTATCACCCCGGAAACCGTAAGCACGCCTCGGCCATTCGCTACGAGTGAACAGCACAATCCACTGACCTCTCCTGTCCGCCCAGTATGGACCTGTACTTCTCCGTCGGAGAGCGGCAAAATTAATGAAAGCGAGCGGGAAAAAGGTCGTGTACGTCTCGCGGTTTGACCTCAACCGCTCCCAATCTTTCGCCAGTATCATGAAGCGTGACATGAGCCGTCCTTTCTGTGAGCATGAATCGACGACTCACGCTCCAAGCAGCCATACTCACCGTCTTAATAGCATTCCTATTCACAGAGCCAATCGTGGCTCTTTTGGCGATATATATCGCTATCGCATATGCGACGCTTTACGCATTCTTTGCAGCATTCCCCATTGTGTTCCAACAGCATAGACATTTCTCGGAGGGGGAGGGAGGGCTTGCCTTCCTTGGTATCGGAGTCGGCAACCTTACGGGTCTTTCTCTCGCGCCAGTCCAGAATAGACTGTACTGGAGGGCCATGGATAAAAATGATGGTAAAACCATACCCGAAGGGTAAGCAGATGAAATTGCATGAATTTCTTGAAGGAAGTTGACATTGTGTTGGCAGACGGTTATATTTGTCTATGGTTGGCGGTGTCTTTTTACCGATCAGTCTCTTTTGGTTTGCGTGGTAGGTTCACGACGATGTTCAGAGTGAAGACAGCCTCTGAAGAATGTCACAGGACAAGTACCCCGTCCGTCCACTGGATTGTACCGGTCCTCGCGGGAATACCATTCGGGTTCTCATGCGCACTCATCATGCAAGGCCTGGTACAATACCTCATGGACGCGTATTCGATCTATTGCGCAAGCGCGATTGCCTCCACTGTCGTCACTCGCTCGGTCGTCGCGGCGATCTTCCCAATCATTAGCCCCGCATTATACGGCAACCTGGGCGACGCCTGGGCTTGCAGTGTATTCGCGTTCCTGGCGGCGGTGTGCATGCCCGTCCCGTTCCTGTTCTACGTAGGTGGTGTCATTTCGTCCTCAGTGGCTGCAAACTGATCTCTCGGTGCAGAGATACGGTTCGTGGATACGGAGCAAGTCGAAGTTTGCGTTGCACGACCATGCACGGCTTGCGGAAGAGCCGCCGTCGCGCGCGGAGGAGGATAAAAAGGATATTGCTGTTGTTGGAGAGAAAAATGTGGCAAGATGAATCGCGATTGCACGACTGTGACGCACGCTATTAGATGTTAGATGGATCGCAATCTGTCTTTGACGTTAATCCAAGTGGGCCGGCCCATGCTGGCAGAAGATGCGAGGCCCCGGATGCTTTGGTAACCTCAATGACGCTTAGTCAGCAGTCATCCGCCGGCTGACGTGAGCTGACGTGACCGTGTCGCGGTCGCGTCGTTGGCGCCGGACTGGCGCGTCCGGCTTCGAGTCGAACATCGTCCAGCGCTGGAGCCATTCTGCAGTGCAAGGCTCAGCCTCCCTGCAACGCCACCTCCAACTACATTCTCTCCTTCACACCACCGCCTTCCATGGTACCCACACTCGCTTTCCTTCGCCCGTCTGCCACCCACCTTTTCGACACGCTCGCACCACCGCCGCCGTCTCAGGAGTTCACCATGCAGCATGTGCCTAACGTCTTCGTCATCCCACCGGAAGAGGAGCAAGACTATAACCCACCATGGTGCTACTTCGATGCTGCGAAGGCCGAGGAGGACGGCTTCTCGACCTGCCCGGACATAGACGCACTCAACGTCGCACTCAGCTTATGCCAACAGACGGACAACCGGTCGCCCGCCTTCCACCGGTCTTTCACAAACGAGTCGCAGGAGACTGTCGTCATGCCGCGCCGCAGCGCGGTACTGAAGCTGCACAACGTCGATATGAGCCAGGAGGAGGACGGCCAGACAGACATCCGCACACGCGGGACGAACCGCAGGTACGACGAGGAGATCGTGGAGGTCGTCAAGGTCCGGCGGCACGAGTCGGACGGCGACGACGGCTGGAAGATGAAGAAGTCAAACACTTTCCGTGCGCGCGCGTCTCAGGCGCTGCGCTCGATCAAGCTCAACGTCGGGGGCGGGAGGGGTCAGAAGAGGAGAGCATCTGTGAGCGCCCCGGCACAGCCGCAGCCGACCGAGCTCCCGACGCGGCATTCATGTCAGGAGGAGCAGCCTGCTCCAGGACCGTCTTCTCCGACCGTGTCGAGACGGCGGTCCCTGACGATGTCACGACTCTTCACCACGTCTAAGGAGAATCAGGGCGGTAGCAGACCTGCCAGCCCCTCGGACGAACTTATGTCGCCCACATCCCCCACGCTTGTCGCAACCGACTCTGCCCCATCAACCCGCCCAATGTCACCCACCGAATCTGTGTCCTCGCCGACCGATCGCTCACAGCCATTACCTCCGCCCGAGGCTTGTGTAGCAACGCCGTCGAAAGCGGCTACCTTGTCGCCTCAGTTGCTCGAAGCGGAGGGTTCCTCCAAGCCCACTCTTTCGAAACGCAAGTCCTTCCGCCGCCGCCTCTCCGTTCTTGAGCTGCAGAAGATCTTTACTCTGGGCGGTTCAGGGTCGACAGCGCCGTCACCCTCAGAACCCGTGCGTTCTCCCGTACCGTATTAGTTAATTATCATATGTCTCACCGGCGTTCTGCGCTGTCCATAGGTTCCACAAACACAATTTGAAGACGACGCGGACGCGTTTTCACACTCGAGCTCACGTCCGAAATCCATGGACGTGACGAGCGTCTTCTCGTCCACATCTCGGGCGTCCGTCTCGAGCACTGGCACGGACCTCACCGCGCGCCCTTCAATGAGCTCGCATCATACGAGCGATACCATCAGAGAGAGCGACGAGCTCGAGATGCGCCTCGACTCGCTACATTTTGACTCGTTGCACATCGATCCGGACGAGCTGTTCAATTCGCTCTGACGAGGGACACGCCTCTTGTACACATATTTACGGCTATTATGCTGCTCTCCGTTTGGATATTCTGCCCGTTCCTGTTCCCGTTCTCTCGACCCTCTGACATTGACGACCTATCGTTCCTAGCATTGCATTGACTGCATCAGCCCTACATACCACGCACATGCATCTTCGTTCACGCTGCTCATATCTGGAGTATTGTTACCCCGCAAATGACTTGCATTTACACATGTCGTCGACGGCGGTCGTCCTGTTGTCTTGCACTCAACTGGTATGTGTGGTTCATTCTATGAATCGTCAAGGCGGCTGCATGGATTGCTAAAGTGAGACACCAGCGTGTTCTCGCTCCGTGTGTCGGGCTTCGATCAAGCATTTAGCCATATGAGCCGTAGCAAGTCACACGAGTGCGGTTAAATAGCTGAACTGTTACTTTTTGAGGGTTTGTGACACGGGACTCGGAGTGAACTAGTGATGGTTCAACTGAAGTGGCAACGCGGGCGGAGCACCAAATGTTTACTCGGAAAATGCCGACTACTAGAGTCATGTACTCCGCACACACGCGCGACTTTAAGCAGTGACCTACCCATGCTGCCTCCGATGATATCTCACTGGGAATATAGGCTGCAAGTGCAAGACTGTCAGACATACTTTGGACATATTGGCACCAGGACGATTCACGAGATCCCGGATAACCTCAATTCAACTTGGTGCGGCCGCCTGCGACTGGCACGGTGGCAACTGTCCTTCACTCGTCGAGCTCAACTCGAGCGGGAACTCCTCCATGCAGCCTCTCGCGCTGCTACTCACCCACTATCGATCTCTCCAAGCAATCTAAACCTTACGACAACGGGTTCCGTCCGAGGGAGGCGCGACCATCGCCAAAGCGTTGATCGAATCTGCCAGGCTGCCAGACTCGTCCCGTCGAATCTGCGCGTTCTCTCATGCGGCCGCAATCGGCGCGGTGCCCTCCTGGCCTCCTGGCGCGAGGCTAATCCGAGCCGGATACACGAACCTCTGGAAGGTCAAGCTCGTCGACAACGGCATCGGGTTCCCAGCGATAACCCGAGGCCTACGCAAGTGTACCCACCTGTGCCCTCGGCCTCCGCGAGACCCTTTTCATGGGTGACATGTTGTCCGCCACGGCGTGGCTGGCTGTATGTCATCGACCTTCCTGGACGCACGAAGAAGCTAGACTCACTCGACCTGTCGGACTGTAATATCCGGTAAGTTGCAGTGGTGGAGCTCACCCGGCTAGCTCAATGGCTCATATCCGCCGACCGACTCAGCCGCCTGTAGACCGTCCTCCTTGGACATCGAGGGAAACGCATTCAATCATTACCTTGCGAAGGTAGTAGCCGGTTATCTGTCTGTCTGGGATCCCGCCGTGGAGCATCGACCTGGACCGTGAAGCAGTGCAGAAGTCGTCGAACACGCTGGAGCAGCGAGGGGGTCCAGTATCGGTGGAAGTCGAAGACGACGCCGACTTCACCGGTAATGAGTCAAACAGACTGCGAATGCCGAACCAGCACCCGTAGACTGGAAAGGAGAGGCTGTCGTGGACAACCCGGCCGCCGACGAAATAGCTCGGCTCAACGTGTGGTCCATCGCGTACGCGGTCGTCTGCGTATACATGCACCCCGGCCTCGTGTGCTCGTTATTCGGAAAAGACAATTGCATATTCTCATCTTAGCTGATCAACCGATAGCGCATCGTTGCTCCTCGGAAATGGTGGCATGTGCACTTTCCGTCAGATTCCTCACCGCATAGCTAACCTAGATCACATCATCATATCTGTCTGTCCAGTTCAGGGAAACCCTGGTGCCAGTATGTAATCGAACGTTATAACCACAAATTCTCAAGTCGTCACATTTCCGAATTCGTTGCGAGCCGAGGCGGTACGTAGATGTATTGACGCTCAAAGACGGGCCACGTTTCGGTGCGCCGAGGCCTGGAGCCCACAAATGTTTCCTTTTCGTATTCTCGCTCGGTCCTGCAAAGGTAAAAATTGGTTTCACCAATTCCACCAGCAGCCATTTGCTATGTAATAGAAATGCAATCTCAATGTGAACCTTGCATGCTGCGAACGCCAGAGCACACGCGCCGCAGTATGTACCTCACCACTGCCAGCATCACAATCTCAATGATCCGCAGGAGAGAGCATGCCGCTCGTTTTACGGTATATGCGGCCATGATAGTCCTGCGTCCTAACAGCTTCCGTACGACATGTACTAACCCCAACCACTTCGATGCCGTCATCGTCCCGACATATGCCGACCAAGTCTCCGCGTTCAATACTTCTCGGAGATGACTGAGACAGACAGGGTTAGCCGACCCTACACCTCGGGCAACCAACGGCGATACGTACTGAGTGTGACGAGCGACGTCCAGCCTGTGAACGGATGACTGTACAGCAGGCAATGTCGAGCCAAGCAGAACGGCGCAATATGTCAGCAAACGGTCTTTACCGCCCCACTCCGAATTCGACACAAGGAGGCGATCTGCTGGCGTTCGAACAGAGCCCGGAGCTCAGACGAGCGGATAACACGATGCAAGAAGCGCGACGTTGCGACGTACAGAGAAGGTGATGGGGAACAAGATAGAAAAGCAGAGGGTGGATAGGAATGTAATAGCACGCACCTCCTCCGTCCAGCGCCCGTGAGAGGGTCGTACTGTTCCCACACGTATCCCGTTCGGACATATTCCTATATGGATGGCGAGGGCACACGGTCAGCTCATCTATCGCGCTCTTCCACCGCAACTCCATATTGTGCCTGGAAGGCTCTCCAACCGCACCCACACACGCCCAGATCGCAGAGCGCGAGCAGACGAGGAGAAGCTCGAGGACATATGCGGCTAGACAGACGAGAAGGCATACCTTGTGCACGTTCTCGATGACGTTCTTCCGGAGCTCGGCGTATATTTCCTGCGCGCGCTGTCTGTACGGACCCTCTTGCGCAGCGTACGTCTGTAATCCGCGTCACACATGGCCCCGCCAGCCAGCAATCAGCCCAATCGACCTCTCGCGCTTTCGCAGGTCCACCGGTTCTAGCGGTGGAATGTGCGATGAACGCGGCACGCACCTTGTGGAGCGCTGAGAGCGCGAGGTAGTTCATTTGGATCCAGATCGGACCCTTCCAGTAGTTCTCGCCTTGGCCGAAGTCGGGGTGGGACGCCGACAGGCTCCGGAGACCGTACGGCGACCAGAGGTGTTCGGGGTCGCGCAAAAGGTCGAGGATCGCGCCGAGGTGTGGGGAGTCGGGTGGAAGGAGCGAGAGCAAGAAAGGGAAGAGCGAGAGGTAACCCTTGTGACATACATGGTATGACTCGTCTACAGCTCGGATCAGTAAACGTCGCAAGAAATTACTTGTAGACAATGCAAACCATCATCATTGACGCCGACGTCGCAATACATTTGGTTCTCCTCGTTCCAGTGCAGGTCTGTATCACTTGCCCGTTAGCGGGCCTCGGCCAATACCATATTGTGACGTATATCGTACCATCAATATTCTCGATGGTCGCCTTCGCTATTTCTTCGAATGCGGCTGCATCGTCGACCTCGCCAACAAATTCGGCAATGTCCCGCATCGTTTGCGAGAAGAATGCCATCCATGAGATCAGGTCCAGGTGAAGCTCGCCGGCGTGAGGCGGCCCACGCGGGTAATCGTCCATCCCGCTCGTCAGCACATGTTCCTTCGAGCGACCACGCCAGCGGTACGCCTCCGTGCGAGAACGCGCTTTGCGCCCGTACTGCTTGATCTGCCCACGCTGGGTGCGCCGGAACCACTCGTAATGTCTCTTCAGCGGCTTGTAAATCGAGCGCAGGTATTCTAGCGCGAGTTCCGGTTCGTCCAGGAGTCGCCGACCAGGGGTAGATGGCTCGGAGCCGGTAAGAGGAAATTGGGAGTCGAGGCCGAATTCCATGCCAAGCTCTTGGTCGGAAGGACCTTTCTGTGCACGCAGTCGGTGGATAAACGCGGTAACGGCCATCGTCAGAGTGGGCGGGTTTGCGTTAGTGGGAACCTGTGTCTGGAACTCCGCTGGTACTCTGCTACGGGCTTCTTCGCCGAGAATTTGCTCGCGGGCGACCCAACCGTCCTCGTCAATCAAGTTGATCCAGTCCTTGAGGATCTCAAGACTATATGCGGTGAGTCGATCACACTCTTCCGCAACAAGATATTGAGCATTGAAACCAACCTGAGATCGTTATCGTATTCGCCAATGTGCAAAAGGTGGAATCCTTCATCCCTACCACGTCGCGTTAAGATATCATCCTTGGATTGTGTATCTCACTCACCAGTAGAAGCCACGAGGGAAGAAACTCCTACTAGGAGTTGCAGTGAGGAGACCCTTTGGCTCAACCATGGTAGGACCCTTCTGTTCACCAGCCGTGTCTTCAGCCGTGTCATCTTCTTGATCCCACTCATACGCGAACCCCCTATCCATGATAGAGGTCCCATAGAAGTAACCGATGCCGCCAATGAGGTTGGAAGTAATAGCCTTGGAGAATGCCCTCAGGGAGGCTGGATCGGACGTCTCATAATTCGAAGGCAGGGGGAAGACGGAGTCAAAACGCTCGTTGTATACTGTGGAGAGCGCAGGAATACCCTCGTCCAGAACAGCAGCTGCAAACATTGAATGAGTACGGTAGCAGCGTTCCGGCGATTTGTGTGATAGCTTACAGCTGAGCTTCTGTTTGCCACTCTCGAAGAACACATCAAATTGGAATGGTCCGTCATAATGTTTCTGCACGGCGAATAGATTGCTACTCGAGTAGAATTCGTCTGGGAGCTGGAAAACGAATGCGGGGTCTGGGTAGCCTTTGCCAGGCTCGTTGTACATATTGATCACGTCTTGTGCGTATTTGATAACATGCTGCGTGATGAAGTCTAGTAGAGCAATCAATATGGGCTGTTGAATTTCGGACAACTTGTTCACCTTTGGCTTTCCAGACCTGCCCAGGGGGGACGCGAAGGCTGAGCAAGTGTGACTTTCCGGTTCTGTGGGCGAACGCGTCTGCATGTGGCCCCTCGGTGATGAGGGTGTTGGCAGGACCTGAACAAGAGCAGTTAGGTCAAATGGCCATTCTGGTCCTCGAGTCACACATGCCTTCTACGATGCGGATTGTGAAGTCGTCTAATTCTGGAGTTGAGCCCACGAAGGCGATTGGCCCCTCGATACCCTATGCAGCAGCGTTAGTTGATTCGATATTCACAAAGATTGAGTACACACATTCTCTTCTTCCTCAGTTTCCATTTCCATGCCACCAAGACCCTCCAACCCGAAATAGAATATTGGAGATATTCGGGAGGGAAGATCTATGTGCACCCACACAGAGTCAGTGCCTCTGTTCGGAGTGAGAAGGACGCAACTCACCAGGGTTAATTGGCTCCCCTTTGACCCTAGCTGCCCAGCTACCTCCATACTCACCCCCGGGCACCTTCAGGAACTCGGTCGTGATCTTGACGTTGTTCGGACTGTCCTTGATGACCTGTACGCCACCATCACGCGGGTCGTACTCTACCCAGGAGTATCCTTCCAGACCATCACCTTGGTCACAAGCATGGCGCATCCCTGTCCATCGGGGAACAGCTCAGTCCATGCAGCCACTTGATGAGAACGTGTATGTGTTATTGGACGTACGTGAGATAGACTGGTAGTCTTGTGTTCCAAACCACATCAGGCCAGTCATAAGTGACTGAGGAACTTTAGGCCGCAGTCCAAAGTACAAGTTTGGCCGGTACGTCCCCCAGAACAGAGGGTCAGAGTCGTTGCCCGGCTTTGCGAAGACAGCGGACGCGAGAGGAAGCAACAGCCATAGTGACCTCATTTTGCGAGGCAGTCCTCCCAGAGAACTAGCAGCTCAGAATACCCAGAGCAATGTCGACAAGGGCGAGGAGGCAGAAGGAGAGAAACGTAGAGAGTCCGAGATGTCCGTGACGGTCCCCACAAACACGATCGGACGTGGCATAGAGAGCACCATCTAATCTTATCTTATCTTGCCGAGCGCGTCTTCCATGCACTCAGCAACGCTCAGGCAACGCTGCTCCCGACGCCCACCACGGCTCTAGCTCCTCCTCCTTCCCAGCTGGTAGCTGCTCTCGCTGTCCGCATGGATCCCTCTTGAACTCTCGGGCTGTCTATGAACCCGGCGAGGACGTGTCCGGCATCCCACGCTGGCAACGGCGTGGTCCTGGTCCCTGCATAGCGCCGCGCTGTCTGATCATGTTCTACCGCCCATGTTCATGACATGCAGTACAACGGCACTCTCATTGCTTCCCATACGACCATTGTCTTCCTCTCGCTCCGCAGTCTGCACCTCCTCGACGAAGGTCAGACATGAGCGAGCCATTCAACGAGCATGTTGCCATTTTTTGGGATTATGGTGCGTAGGTTTCGCTAGTCTCACCTCTAGAACGATTTTCCGAGATTGTCGCACAGAGAATTGCGCCCCACCATGCAGTGTTCCCGGTTACGACGTCGTCAACAACATCGCCCAAGTCGCCCATGAGTATGGCAGCGTCAAGCTATTCAAGGCGTATCTCGAGCTTTCCGAGCAGTCCTCGTCCAAGTCCATCGGTCTTCGCTCCGAGTTGCAGTCGTGCGGGGTTTCTCTCACCGATTGTCCACACAATGGGCGGAAGGATGTTGCGGACAAGATGATGATCGGTACGTTGCACCACAGCTATAATACCTGGTTCACTCGAGTGATCACTCAAATTCGGCCACACGGATACCCCAGTCGACATGCTCACATATGCCATTGACAACCCCGCACCCGCTACCATAGTGTTAATATCCGGCGACCGTGACTTTGTGTACGCTGTGTCCGTCCTGCGGCTACGCAAATACCGCGTCGTCCTGGTTGCGCCCAACTCTGCGCATGCAAGCCTCAAATCCCAAGCTTCTGTTCTCTTGGACTGGGATACCCACATCATGCGCAAGGCGTCCGTGCGACCACAGACGCTCGAGGCGTTGCATGCTGCCTCGGATGACGCCCTGCTGCAGCGTTCTCCCAGACGACCGCCGCTGTCGTTTGGGGGGCCGCTGCCACAGCCCGCCCCCAAACATACGCGTCGGCCATCGTTCAAGGTAGCAACCCCAATAACACCAGTCACGCCTATAATTGCAGGCGAGAGCGATGGCGTGCCGGTCCAGGGCAGTCATCTTAGACACCCTTCGATTGTCACTACGGATGAAACCTTACCGCCAACACTCTTGCATCAATTGGCTTCCTCCGGCACCGAGTATTCGGACAACAATAGCCTGCGTCTCCAGGAACTTCGCAATGATAAAGATGGATCTCTCTGCACTCCGATTCCTGACATCCTTGAAATTATGCGGGGATGTAGAGAAAGGAGGGATCAAGTGCTGTCAACAACGTCAGGGGTACGTACTACGGTTACAATTGAAATTGTCCATCCATTCGTCTAATAATACTACCCCCTTGCAATGCTCGCGAATGTTCTGGCACGTCTGCACAGTCAAGCACGGAAGAGTCTAGTGCAGACCGTCAATCTCCATCTGCTACATGGCTGTCAGTCGCATCTGTCAACAGTCCGGCACCGATATCCGTGAGTTCCACGTCTTTTTCGTGCTAGCATGACCAGGATAACATACCTTGGGAACGCATGTGCAACAGAACATACGCATGGAAACGCTCGAACCTCTTGCCAAGCTTCAGCTCAACGTCACTGACGATGAGCCGTCTCGCAACATCGACAACACGACTGGTTCTTCAAAACGCAACTCCAGACCGGTCATTGCACCGAAAGCAGTCTCCTTCCCTTGCCTGGGCCCCGAGTCTCCCATCGTGCGTCCGGCGACCGTGGAGCCCCTGTCCAGAGTGCTCAGCGTTCTAGCGCCACAACCGCTATCATCGGCCCTGCCAGAGGACAGGGAACACAACTCCCCCCACCGTCGAACCCACATGGAGAACGACCCTTGGCGCCGATCCTCAGCCACAGCCTCTGCCTCTCCGCCGATACTATTACCAGCGTCCAGCAGCAACGATGCTTCGTGTATCACCAGCCCTGTAACACGCAGTTCGCCGCCGGTCGCATCGGCGGTCGGACAAACGCCTGTCGATCCACCGCCTCCGTCAGCCAGTGCAGTTACCGACGTGTCTGCGTTGACCAGTGCTGACTCAATGAAGCCGCGGGCCATTAAGTCTTTCGTGACTGTGCCAGCGTACTTCCATCACCTCATGCGAGTGCTGGAACAGTCGCGGCTGCGTGGACTAAAGCAGCCGACGCGGTCCTGGGTCGGGCTCCAGCTCCGCCCCGGTACGTACTCCCAAGCGAAGGTGACGACGTTCAGGGCATACGCTGCTGCCGCGGAGAAGGCCGGTCTCATCGTGCTCGGGGGCGCGCAGGCGGCGAGTAAGGCGGCGTGGATTGCGTTGAGCCCCGACTGGCACGGCAAGGTACCCGTCCCTGCAGCGGCCCAGCAGTAGTCTGAAGCCTGATTCGCGATGGGGGACGTCATTGTGACAGGCGACGTGCTGCGGCTGCAGTTTCGTCGTCCTGAGAATGCGGTGCGATACTTATTTTGGGGGGTCCAGAACCCCCCTGGCCGGTCAATCTTGTTGTATTGTATGTATGGTTATTGATATATCTCGCAAGCTGGGCGCCAGTGGATATCCGACGCTTTTCCTCTCCTCTTCCGATATCGCGGCGATGTCATAACATATCGTCGGGATGTACAGGGCATGCACACGAATAGCTCCAACGGCATGGAGTGAGGTGAGAGCTGCACTCTCGGGCTATATTTTGAGCGATTGTTAACTCTGATAGCCTTCGTGCAGGTCTCATGATCGGCAATATCTACGGTGCCGACGCGTACGGATGGGCTGGAAGGCCGGGAAGCGTCGGGTGCCTGAGGTGAAAGCTTGCTCTCGGAGACGCGTCGGGGACAGTGCGCGGAACGTGCGAGCGGTAGAACGAGAAGCTGGAGAGACGGCAAGTGACAGATGCGATGTGGTAAATTGAGAGCGGCAAGTTCTGGGTACAGAATGTGGGGAACGGGCTGTCTGGGGTGTCGCCGACTGGTAAGTACTCGAGGGCTGGAGTGTGGGTCCGAGGGCGTCTCAGCGGTGGCACTGTCGAACAACAGCGGTTGCCAAATATGGGCAGGGAGGCCAATGGGTGGCTAGCCATTCGTCGGTCAAGCCTTGGCTCGAGCCATCATTGACAATTCGGAGCTGCACGGTGCGTCGCCGGCGACATATCCCCCTGGGTCAGACCTCCGACCGTTCCATCCCCGTTCTCACAGTCTCCTTCAGGGATGTCCGCACATGCACATTCGGCGCGATCTCACTCGTTTGCGGCCAGCCGAGGTCCATGCTGTTCCTATTCATACTTTCGCGCCGTTCGACATTAGCATATCCAGTGCACACACGTGGAGTGCACTGCGCTGATCTGGGGCCTCCTCTCGTAAGCCGTAGATATCGTGTATTCTGTGAAACCCGGAAGATAAAAGCTCGCTGCCCCACGGCTTGCAGGACCTGATCTCTCCCATCCCCCCCTCAGCGCAGTCATGTTGGCAGAAGTCAGGAAGACCGCGAAGCGCGTCGTGGGGGTGTCCGACGAGGAAGTCCCTGTCGTCTCTACACGGGAATGGGCTGGAAAGCTCAACCGCGATCCCGTCCAAAGGGTTAGTCCTCCTGCTCGATGCACTTTTGATGTTGTGATCGCTGATACCGTTCTCCACCTTCTTCTATTAGGCGACTGCCTACTTAACCAGCCTCTTCCCCATATTCGGCTGGATCTCTCGCTACAGTACGTTTCACCCGCTATCGTGCTCGCACTCGGCATCCCGTAACGCTACCGGTACCTTGCAGACCTAGGATGGGCGAGCGGCGATCTCATCGCTGGACTCACCGTCGGTATCGTCCTGGTTCCGCAGAGCATGTCGTACGCCCAGGTGAGTCGCTCGTGAGCACTTGGTCGTCTCGGGAGTGCTGAGCTCCGCTCCAGATCGCCACCCTCCCTCCCGAGTACGGCCTCTATTCGTCCTTTGTCGGTGTATTGGTTTACTGTGTGAGTCATGGTACGCTTCTCTCCTTTATGTGACGCTTACTGTCGGGGAAATACCAGTTCTTCGCAACGTCGAAGGATGTCTCCATTGGCCCCGTCGCAGTCATGTCTCTCACGGTCGCCCAGATCATCAAACATGTCAACGATGTCAGTCCCGACACTTGGGCCGGTCCCCAGATCGCGACCACTGTGGCCTTCGTCTGCGGCTTCATCGTGCTCGGGATCGGTCTCCTGCACCTGGGCTGGCTCGTAGAGTTCATCCCCGCGCCGGCTGTCAGCGGTTTCATGACGGGTTCCGCGCTCAGCATCCTCACCGGGCAACTGCCCGGCCTAATGGGAATCAGTGGATTTGAGTCAGTCTGGTCATTCATTCGTCTGACTTGCCAATTACTCACGAACTCAAAACCGCACCGCCCGACAGTACCCGTGCGGCGACGTACAGAGTGTTCATCAGCACTCTGCAGGGGCTCCCACGGACGAAGCTCGATGCCGCCTTTGGCATTACTGGACTCGTATCGCTCTATGGTATCCGGTGGTTGTGTGGACGTCTCTCTAAGCGGTATCCCACCAGAGGTTTGTCATTGATAACACAACAGTCACCGCATGCTGACCATTCCCGCTGCGGTCTTCAGCGCGTTTCTTCTTCTTCATGTCGGTCTTCCGAAACGCGTTCGTCATCATCGTCCTCACTATCGCGTCGTGGCTGTACACCCGCCACCGGCGAGGCGCGGATGGCAAGTATCCCATCAAAATCCTGCAGGACGTCCCGAGAGGCTTCAAGCACCTCGGGCAGCCCACACTCGATGTCGAACTCATCAAGGTGCTCGCTCCTGAGCTCCCGGTGGCGACCATCATCCTCTTCCTCGAGCACATCGCGATATCAAAGTGTGAGTGTTATCTCCTGCGCGTCCACGCGGTGGGTGGTCCTGGTCAGCGTTGACCATATGCATTCCCCAACAGCCTTCGGCAGAGTAAACGGGTACAAGATCGACCCGAACCAAGAGCTCATCGCGATCGGCGTCACGAACACCATCGGGACGCTCTTTGGAGCATACCCCGCCACCGGCTCGTTCTCCCGCTCCGCCCTCCAGTCTAAGTCCGGCGTGCGCTCCCCCGCCTCTGGCCTGTTCAGCGCGGTCGTGGTCATCGTCGCCCTCTACGGCCTCACCCCGGCCTTCTTCTGGATTCCGACCGCCGCGCTCTCGGCGGTCATCATCCACGCGGTCGCGGACCTCGTGGCGTCGCCCCGGCAGGTGTACTCGTTCTGGCGGGTGTCGCCCATCGAGTTCGTGATCTGGTTCGCGTCCGTGCTCGTCACCGTGTTCGCGACGATCGAGGACGGCATCTACACCTCGATCGCGGCGTCGCTCGCGCTGCTCCTGGTCCGCGTCGCGCAGCCGCGCGGGCATTTCCTCGGCCGTGTGACGCTCCACAATGCGTCCGAGTCCAGCTCGCGCGACGTGTACATCCCGCTGAAGCCCAACAAGCACCTCATGAACCCGGACGTCAAGGTCTACCCGCCCTCTCCGGGGGTCGTCGTCTACCGCTTCGAGGAGAGCTTCCTCTACCCGAACTCGTCGCTCGTGAACGACGCCATCGTTGACTACGTCAAGGAGCACACCAAGCGAGGGATGGACATGACCGGCGTCAGAGCCGGCGACCGGCCGTGGAACGACCCAGGGAAGAATAACGAAGCCGAGAATGACCAGGCCAAGCCGATTCTGCATGCCGTGGTGCTCGACTTCTCCGCAGTGTAAGAACCCTCCCCCGCACGCGCTCCTGCGTTTCGCGGGAATAGCGCTGACCGCGTCCTGCAGATCGCACATCGACACGACCGGCGTCCAGGCGCTGATCGACACACGCACGGAAGTCGAGCGGTGGGCTGACCGCCCCGTGGAGGTACGTCCGCGTCCCACTGGCCCGCCATCCGCGCGGCGACCCCGCCTCGTTGTAGAGCTCTATCTGACTCACGGACCTTCGCATCCCGCAGTTCCACTTCGCGACGATCCTCTCCCCGTGGATCCGCCGTGCCCTCGTCGCGGGAGGCTTCGGCGTCGGCAACTCGACCGTGCACGTGCACGAGGAGATCGCGCCCGTCACGCGCTATCACGACCAGTACATCGCCGACCCACAACACACGGAGCTCGTCGACGACCCGCACGCGCGCGTGGACGACCCGGAGATGGCGAAGGGATCTGCGCACGTCGCGGCCGTCAGCGTGCGCTCGTCGTCCGAGGGGACGGTGGAGTCGGTGCCGAGGCAGTCAGCGCTGATGATGCTGCCTGATACGCCGTTCTTCCACCTGGACCTGACCGCCGCGGTGCGTACAGCAGAAAAGGGGCTGTCCAGGGTACCGTCGAGCGTCGGCATAGTGAAGCCGTGAACTACAGGGCTTGGAAATCGGACCTATGTTTGCTTTCCTTAATATAGTCCTGCTTGTATCAATTACGACGCATGTATGTCGTGTAATGTCTTGTAATGTCTTGTAATGTCTAACTGTGACTAGCGATAGCCGCAGAGCTGCGCCAATTCAGCACGACCATCCTAGGACACTCCGACAGAGTTGACACAGTGTAATCTCACCTGGCGTAAATCGCGTCTACTGCATCATGCGTCGGCCGTCGTCCACACTTTGAGCGTGTCGTCGGCGTCCTCTATGGCTTGCACGAGCTTCGCGAGACTCTCGCCGGCCTCGTCGTCGATGTCCTCTAGGGGCTCAATCGGGGCATACACCAGCTCACTGCTGATCAGCTCGCGGCACACCCCCGGCGCGCTCACCGCGGACGTCAGCCTGTGTAAGGACGTCTGCGGACACTTGAACTGCACGAACACTCTGACTGAGCATATTTCTGGATCACGGCGTATCATACGCAACAGCGCACCTCGATGTGCCGGCTCCCGTCCGGCTGGTCTTCGGAGTCAAAGTCTTCCGCGTCGGCATCCAGGGCGACGTCGACGAGCGCTTCGAGGCGCGCCTCGATGTCGTCCCCGGCGTCGAGCGCGACTCTGACGCGTCCTTCCCGCTTGAAGAGGAACTTCACGTCCGCCATCCGGCCGCTGCGAACATCCGCTCACATCCCCGGTCGAGAAACGCGCGAGCGAGGTGGGACGGGACGTACCCGTTGTCCTTGAGGATCGTGCTCAGGAACTTCACGGTGCGGTTCGGGTTGTCCGACAGGCATTCTCTTTCGACCGGGGGCTCAGGGCAGGTGTCTCGTACGCAGCGGAGGGGACTCACACGATGATGCCCGCGGACCCCGGGCCCATGACTTCGAAGAGGAGGTGCGCCTCGCCCTTGTCCTTCCCCCCGGCGGCCTGCGACACGTCGCGTCGGTACGACCGCACGGCACACAACGCGCGGGACGTACCTTCTTGAGCGCGTTCTCGATGTTGTCCTTCGGGACCCCGGACGTCTTCGCCCACCGCAGGGCCGCGGCGAGCGCGTTGTTCAGCGCGGGGTCGACGCTCCCGCCATCTGCACCGTCACGACAGGCGTCAGTACAGGCCACGGTTCTGCCACGCGACGGCGGGGGTCCCGGAATGCGACGCACTGCGGACGGCGAGGACGATTTCCTGGTCGTGCGTTGTTCTCTGAGCGTGTGCGTCCGTGTACGCGGGGGTGGGGGGTACGTACCCTGTACGCTCGGCTGTAGAGGGCTCCCCTCTGCATGTCATTGGCCCCCTTGCGCTGCTTGATTTTCGACCACTGCGAGCGGTGTCGGTGTCAGCGTGCGCGTGCGACCCATGACCAGAGAGACCGTTCACTTTGTTGTGTCCAGAGAGCGGTATCGGTGAAGAGTGGAAGCCGCGGTGCAGAGGACGGGCGCGGAAGGACCGCCGGAGAGCGTGCATGAAGTAGAGTAGTAGTATACGAAGTTCGCCCGTAATGGGCGCCTGCAAACTGTGCGACTGGGGTTCTCAAAATGGCGCTCGGCCTGTCAAGCCGACAGCAATAGTCCCCTCCCACACGAAGGTGTATACTAGTAGACATTATGTGAGAGAGCGTAACTACAACTGTACACAGGGTAAAACCAAGCGAAGAGACATGAGTGTAGGGTACATATAGCGTGAGGTCGATGATACAGTCAGCGCCAGACGTCATTTTACGATGGCGAAAACACGAGCACTTGGGGGGTTGCAACCCATCTCAGACACATCACGCCTCCCGAGTATGCACACTCGGAGACTCCGAGCCCTTCGAGTAGCTCGAGCTCTCGAACCTGTCGATCCCGAGCCCGGACTCCGCCGCGCGCACCGCCGCGACGAGGTCGAAGTGGAAGAAGGGCGTGTCCGCGGAGACGATCGCGGCCTCCTCCTCCTTCGCGGGGGCCTCCTCGACCGCCTCGACGTCCGCCGCGCTCTTCTGCCGCTGCCCGACGACGTGCGTCCGCCCCCCGCGGTAGGGCACGACGGGCGCGATCTCGGTCGGGGCGCGCGACGCGGACGCGCCGATGCCGAAGCCCCCCGCGACGAGGGCACGGCGGATCCACGGGGAGAGGATCGTCGCGAAGTGGAACTACACGCAGACGCGGGGCGGGCACTGTCAGCGAGCGTCGGGGCGTCCCGCAGAGCAAGGGGCTTACCTCGACTGGCTTGTTGGCCCACCGTTCGACTTCTGTCCGGGTATCGATGAGCGACTGCACCCCAGTGGTGTCGATGTGGGAGCTGGTGGTTTGTGTGCGTCAGCCCGCATTGCTCGACTCGAGGAAACGAAACCGGTGCAGACTCACACTCCGGAGAAGTCGAGCACGATGGCGTGCAGTGTCGGTTTTGCGAGGTTCTCCGCGTTCTCGTCGTGACCGGGCCTCGGTCCTGGG
This sequence comes from Daedaleopsis sinensis, assembly GCA_033807695.1. NCBI lineage: Eukaryota > Fungi > Basidiomycota > Agaricomycetes > Polyporales > Polyporaceae > Daedaleopsis > Daedaleopsis sinensis. The sequence goes on from CM066301.1 coordinate 2,153,007, forward strand.
TCGTTCCATGGGCGGTCACCGACACTGACCTGGTCCATATTGATACCGCGCCGCATGTTTGTCCTGACGTGGTCGACGATCGCATCGTTGAGCAACGAGGTATTTGGGTAGAGGACGCTCTCCTCGAAGCGATACACGACGACGCCTGGTGCCGGAGGCATCACCTTGACAGGTGACAGCACACCCGGGCGCTCCTTCAATGGCACGAACACTTCGCGCACTTCGGTGCTCGTGGTCCTGTTGCCGTGCAGGGTAACTTTGCCCAAGAACTGACCCCTTGGGTGCGCTAGCCGCACAAGGAGGAGGGCGATGGACGCGCAGATGGAAGTGTAGATGCCGTTCTCGATGGTGGAGAAGATAGTAACAAGGACGGCGGCTGCCCAAATCACAAACTCCAGAGGAGAGACGCGCCAGAAGGAGTACACCTGGGGAGGGCTGGCGACAAGGTCTGCGACCGCGTGGATGACGACCGCGGAAAGACCCGCGCTTGGAATCCAGAAGAAGGCCGGTGTGAGACCGTAGAGGGCGACGATGACCACAAGGGCAGTGAGGATGCCAGCAGCTGGGGTACGAACACCGGACTTCGACTTCAACGCTGAGCGCGAGAAGGAACCAGTAGCGGGGTAAGCACCGAAGACAGTGCCTATAGTGTTAGTCACCCCGATAGCGATGAGCTCCTGGTTAGGATTAATCTTGTATCCGTTCAGGCGGCCGAATGCTGAAGATGCTGTCAGTGTCGTTCCGAGACCTCCAGATCACAGGTACCTACATTTAGATATAGCGATGTGCTCCAACAGCAGGATGACCGTCGCAACTGGAATCTCTCCAGCCATCGCGGCAATAAGCTCGCGATCGATCACCGGAGGGCCGACATGCTGGAAGCCCCGCGGCACGGTCTGTAAGATCTTGATGGGGTACTTGCCTGACGCGCTCTTCCGGTGCCTGCAGTAGAGCCAGGATGCAATCGTCAAGATGACGATAACGAAGGCGTTTCGGAACACGGAGATGAAGAAGAAGAGTCGTTCTGTGACAAGGTGTCAACATCCGTCTCGACTCGATTGCGGCCGGCACTCACTTCTGCGTGGGTAGCGGCTTGAAAGGAAGTCGCAGGTGTAACGAATTGCGTATAAGCAGAACAGACCGGTGATGCCGAAAGCAGCGTCGAGCTTGGTCACGGGCAGAAACTTGAGACAATTAATGATGACTTTGTATGTTGCTGCCCGAGTGCTACAACAACATCAGCGGGCCAGGAGGCAGTGAAATGATCTGGAGACGTACTCAAAACCAGTTTCGCCGAGAAGCCCTGGAACTTGACCAGCGACAATGTTGATTGCCGAGCCAGTCATAAACCCACTGACGGCAGGGAGGGGGATGAACTCGACAAGCCAGCCAAGCCGAAGCAGACCGATTAGGAGGACTATGAAACCGCAGATGAATGCCACGGTGGTAGCGATTTGATGACCCGGCCAGACATCGGGGTGGTGCTCGTTGACGCTAGCAATGATTCGAGAAACCGTGAGGGACATGACAGCGACCGGACCGATGGACACATCCTTTGAGGTAGCGAACAACTATACTCGGGCAATGAGTAAGGGGGTTGACGTTTGCGCCGCCGAGAGTTACCGACTTACACAATAAATGAATACTCCTACGAAGGCAGAGTATAGGCCGTATTGCGTGGGCAAGGTTGCGATCTAAGGCCGACAGGCGGTTAGATGTCAGCTGCTTCCCCGCACTGCGCACTGCGGAGGCGGGTACACACCTGAGCGTAGGACATGCTTTGAGGCACCACAACGATGCCAACCGTTAAGCCAGCGACGACGTCGCCATACAACCAGCCGAGGTCTGTATGTGGTGTGATGATATGTTCCGTCAAAGGGAGTCTGGGACTTACTGTATCGGGTGATCCACCCTACGATGGGGAAGAGACTCTCCACATAACTTAGAGCCTGTGACTGAATTCAGACGGAGGGAGGGGATGATAGAAAGAGAGAGCGCACCGCTCGCCCGGGGTTCGATGTGAAGGAACTCCTGGACCAGTCCTTGATAGAGACGACGGGGATAGGATGCTCGGGGCGTCCGATGACGCGCTGCACAAACCGTTTGGACTTGTCAACTGCCGAGGCCATCGCTGAAGGGAGGAAGGGTGAAGGCGATGGAGAGTTGGGCGGTCTGGAGGAGAGGTTTAAAAGACGGAGAGAACTGGACCGGAGGCCGAGAGAGGGAAGAGCCAGGAACGGGTGCGAATACGACGTGATGTCGCAAGTTCCAATGAGATGACAGAAGCTAGGGGTATCTTACGAAACAGACGTCGAGAAGTGTGGGATGGGCCCCGGGGGTGCCAGAGTAGACGAGGCTCGTCGGAGTTCTCTTCGGGCGGTCGAGCGGGAAGCAGCGGACAGGTGGGACGCAGACGGGTGGGCAGAAGAGGGCGCGAAGAGAGCGAAGCATTGAATAAACCAGCTCCTGGCCATTCCTGCGCGGTGATGTCAGTCATCGACGACCATGTCAACATATCGAGTCGCTCAGAAGCACGCAATATACCATCCTTCTTGCGCATAAACACGTGACTTGCCTTTTCCGGACAGCGCACTTCCCAGACAGCATTTACGCGCGCCCCCGACTTGACTAGTTCTCCCAGCAAGGCCGAGGCCGCTGGCCAGCGATTTGCCGAAATCATCGGCCTTGACCTCCTTGGCCGTTTGCGCGGTGGCGGACGACACTAGTCTGTAAGTATCCCGACAGCACTTACGTTGGCGTATGTTCCTCTCGTAGCATCGACTGCGGTGAATTCCGAATTGAAGCGCCACGATAGCACTAGTCGTGTGGCTCCACAACGCCGAGCCCTGCGCATCTAACCGCTGATCGTGAGTGCATACACTCGACGGGGGTACCTATGCAGCGACCCTGCAGATGCGCAAGACATCGCGACTATCGTGACAAGCGTATGTACGCTATCTTCTCATGCCACTTGCAGGTATCGAGTGCGCTAGCGTGGAGCAATCGACATGTAAGTCTTCTTCAGCCGGAGCAGCGGGTCTCCGACGTACGCACGTCCGAGTTGCACCTCCACAAGTGAATTGCGAAGTACGGATGCGTCTTGAGCACCACCCAGACTTGCTGAACACTGGCTACTTTTTGACAGCCTGAAAGAGCCCGAAGGTCATTTGCCGGATACAGCGCCGCAGAAGGGATTCTGGAGTTCAAGCAGAGGGGCCATCGATGACAGCTATTTCGTGAAGCAGCAGTCAGAGCATAGAGCTGGACCACGACGTTGGGGGGAGGAGGTACGGGTCGTGGGGAAGTTGCACACTCCTCTCAGTCCTCTCAAGTCCGGACCACCCGACGTTGGTTAATCTCGGCGCGCGAGAAGGTATGGAGTGACAGCGAAGCGCCCTGTATTCCCTGCCTCGACCGAAAGAAACACACCGTGCGCAGACTCACGCCGACTACACCCCGCGCAATTCGGAATTCGCTGCGGGCGACGGGGGTGTGTCGGCAACATACGTCAAACGCGGGGTGCTCAGAGCCCTCCGCAGTCGTCCTTGAGATGCTTGAAGGTTCGGAAATAAGGCTACTTACCTCAGGGTCGGACCATGCACAGGCGTGGACGGGCCGTGGGCGCAGAGCCTGACGTATATGAGAAACACGCGCAGGGACTCATGGCGGACGAGCCTCAGCTCGAGACGCTGGCGCTGTGGCCACACCTGGACTGATGGAGGAGGGCGTGCATGCCAAATGCGGCAGCCCACGTGGCGGGCGGCAGGATTGGGAGGATCGTGTCGCCCGCCTCTCCTCTGTTCTCCCCGCCTTTCGCCTTGCCCGCCCCCCGTCTGGCCTTCTTTTTCTTTCGCCGCCGCCCGTTCATCTCTAGACCGCTCAGTGCGCCGTGCGCCTGAATAACGACCCCCGCAACGCCCGCAATACTCTAGCATACGACCCCCATGGCTCTCCCCTACAAAGCCGTCCCGCTCGTCGCCCCCGGGCACACGCGCCCCGTCACCCACCTCTCCTTCTCGTCCCTCCAGGACGACGGCACGTACGTCCTCATCTCCAGCTGCAAGGACGGCAACCCGATGCTCCGCGAATGGACCGGCGACTGGATCGGCACCTTCATCGGCCACAAGGGCGCGGTGTGGAGCAGTAAGCTCTCGCCTGATACCTCCCGAGCCGCGTCCGGCAGCGCAGACTTCACGGCGTGCGTTCTTTTGCTGCTCCCAGAGCCTGTGGGCGTCGTGTGTGCGTGTGCTCATCGCGTTCCACCCGTGTGATCAGCAAAGTCTGGGACACGTACAGCGGCGACTGCCTCCAGTCCTTCCCGCACAACCACATCGTCCGGAGCGTCGCGATTTCGCCCAGCACCGGCCACCTCCTCACCGGCGGCCAGGAGAAGAAGGTGCGGATGTTCGACCTCGGCCGTCCCGACGCCGAGCCGGACTTGCTCGTGGACGGCGCCGGCAGCCCTCTGTCGCACGAAGGCACCGTGAAGAGCGTCGTCTGGATCGGCGAACACACCGGGGTGTCGGCGGGAGAGGACGGACAGGTCAAGTACGATCGCTGCCCCCGTCCATGTGTCTGGGTTCTCCGATGCTGAAAAGGCTCATCAGGTGGTGGGATCTCCGGACGCGGCAGCTGACGACGAGCTTAAACTTCCCCAACCCGATCACGTCCATGGAGTTCTCCCCACGAACGAACAGGATCGTGGTCACGTCCGGCAAGACGGTGTCGTTCATCCCCGCACTGCTGAACGGGCCCTCGACGCACAGCCTGACGCTCCCGTACGCGCCGTCGTCCGCGTCGATCCACCCGATCCTCCAGGATCGCTTCGTCACTGGCAGCATCAGCGACGAGTGGGTGCGCGTGCACGACATCACGGGCGAGGAACGGGAGGTTCTCAAAGGGCACCACGGCCCGGTGCACTGCGTCGAGTACAGTCCCGATGGCGAGATGTTCGCGAGCGGAAGTGGTGAGTCGGCTCCCTGCCCTCCGCGCCGATCCCCCCGATCTTGCACTCACCGCCTTCTAACCCCATCGCAGAGGACGGCACGATCAGGCTGTGGCAGACTACGCCCGGGAAGAGCTACGGACTCTGGCAAGGTGTGCAGGCGAACGGCGGCTAGACATCAATCTTACGCACTGCTCTAACGCCCCTCCCTACCTTGTTCTTCGTTGTGGTGGCATCCAGAGTCTCGGCGCAGACACAACGCAGCATAGGAACGCTGCCGCACCTACCATGGCGATCGCCATATGTATTGTTTGTGACTCTAATCAGGAAATCAGGAATAGGTAGCTACAATGTCACATCGGTGGTGATATGCCGGTCCATTGCAATTCCAAGTCGAGACAACGAGCACAAAATACCAAGCGCGACTCCAACATGTCGCTATATGCACTTAAGGGCGGATGAGCCACATTAATATTGTCGTGTGTGTGGTGATAAGTGTGGCGTCGCACGGCTCCCGGTCAACACCAGCACTAACCATTGTGCCTATCTGCCGACTCCGATCGTAAGTATGAACGTACCGCGCGCGCGGATCCGTATCCGCTACCGATAGCGCGACCCGCATCCCTCGCACGTCTTCTCGCGACATTCAGCATGCAGCACACAAGGCATGTGCGCGTGCATGAACTGCACAATGGCTGCTGGCATCACACTGCCGCCGCCGCCGCCGCGCGCCGATACGCCGGGTGCAGCGCGACGTAGTTGTGCCCGTCCGCGCCCTCGCGCGAGAGCGTGACGACGCCGCGCGCGGCCGCCCGCGCGGTGTACTCCTTCAGGCGCGCGACGCCCGCGCGCTCGTACACGGCGCCGAGCCCGCGCGGCGGCGCCTCCTGCGAGAGCAGCTGCCCGAGCTGCGAGGACTCGACGTGCGCGACGCCCGCTGCGAGCTGCCGCTTCAGCACGCGCACGAGCGGGCGGAACTCCGCGGGGAGCGCTGCGGGGGCGGGGGCGGGCCGTTTCTTCGCTGCGCGCGTGTACGTCTGCCAGTCTTCGCCGCCGTCGTTGGGGGGTCCCGGGGCGTTAACGTCGGCAGGTCGGGGTTGTGCTACTTGGTCGGCCGACTGGGCGGGGAGGGCCGTGCTGCCGAAGACGAATGGGGGCGCAGCAGCTCTCAGCACCGGGGCGGAGAGCCCGGGTGGTCGAGTGACGGTCGAGTAGTTGAGGTCGGGAACGCTGCCCTCAGTTGCAATGGTGGACAAGTGGCGGGGGAGAGCAGAGTTCGGCACATGCCTGTGGTCGGGCAGATGGAGGTGAGCGACGGAAGCCTGTGGTTTAGAACCATCAGCAAGTCATGTACGGATGTGTATGGCACCGAGGCATATATACCCACCCAGGACATCGACGGAGCCGCGCTCGGCTTACTAGGAGACAGGCCCTCGAACTGGTCGTGTGCTTCAACAGAGGCGTCATATCCGTCCTCTGCGGGTGACCCCTAGCTCACAAAGGCGCCACGCTTAGTGCCAGCGGGTGATACGAAGGGGTGGGACGTGCACTTACTTTATCAGTGTCCGGCACCAAATCACTGTCGACCTCTTTCGAGAGTGGCGATTGGCATAACAGTTGCTCTCCAGAGTTCGAATCGGATTTGGCCCCGTTATCTTCCACGTTGGTCAAGTTGTCATAGTCGCGAGCTTGGGTAGTAGGGTATCCATGTTCATTCTCCCCTTCACTGGAGACATCATCCCAGGACGGATCACTCGAAGTCGTGAGGGGCGGGGTAGGGCACTGGCCCTTCCAGTCGACAACCGGAATATTGCCGTTGCTTGGCCTTCGGACACGAGTAGCAGGTGGTGTGGGAGATGGGGAGGAGGGAGGAAGGTCGGGCAAGAACTGGTCTGGCCAACGGTAGACAGCACTAGCCTGAGCCTTCAAGCTGCTATGAGCAGCTCTAGGAGCGAGCACCACGACCTGATATTGGCGGAGAGCCAACACAGACACAGCGTACACAAAGTCACGGTCCCCAGAGATAAGTATGATTGTCGCGGGGGCTGGGGTATCGATCGCATAGGCCATCATATCGACTGCAAAGGAGACCCTAGCTTAAGGTGGTGCTGCGGTAAATTCGTGGAACCTGCTCACTCATCATCATCTTGTCTGCGACTTCTTTGCGACCATTATGGGGGCAATCAATGAGGGATACACCGCAGGACTGGAGCTCTGACCGCAAAGCCAGGGATTTGATTGATGACGGCTCGGGATATTCAAGGTAAGCTTTAAACGACTTGACGCTGCCAAACTGATGCGCAAGACGGCGAATGCTGTTCACGATGGTATACGAAGGCTCTAGTGCTGGAAGTGCACAGTTTTCTATGCAATGCCGGTGAGTAGACCCACAGTAGAACACTTTAATGATCATCTTCGCTCACCGTAATCCCAAAAAATGGCTACACTTGCAGACATCTTGCGGATAGGCCACCGTGGCAACGTCGAGATACGGGAAAGAGTGAGGCAGATTCGGGGCATACGTGAGGCTCTTGTCGCCAACCTTTATATCCAATATCCGACGAGCTCGGTGGGCAACGAACGCTCTATAAACGCATCTGTGAGTCGTAGACACTAAGAAAACTCTGAGAGAAGAGGCTGCCGAATAAGAACGGCGCTCCGCGCGAGAACTGTGCTGTATACAGAGAACCTCCTTAGCCGGGAGCCTGAGCGATATCTCGGGCCACCGCCGCAGGAGTCGTGGGGGAGGTGGTGTGTGGCTTTCTGAGTCAGAAGCAGTCAGCCAGAATGAGTGAGTGGTCTTGAACCCTCCGGAATTGGCCCTGTTGGAAACCGTTGATCTCGATTTGTCTAGTCTAGCGAGTGACATGGCGCGAATGAGGGCGCGAGATTCGGCTTCGAGGGTTGTTCCGGGGTACCACGCACTGGCAGCTGCGGTAGCTGTTCGAGGAGACCGAGCGAACTTGAAATGTCGCTTCGGGGGCTACGTCCACATTTAACAGTCGCCATGACTCTTCCGGCCAGTTAAGCTAGGTACCTGAGCAATCACTATCTGAGCTTTGTAGAAACGCCAATTCACCGATCGCGAGCGATGATTCCTTAAGTCGGAGGGCTTGAGCTAATTAAGGTATCCCGAGCATCTTTGTCAATGAGCTAACAACTTGAAGCCGCTCCACCGCAACACGCGGTTCGTGCATATGTCCTTGGGCTAGGGTCATGCTGGAACGTACCCTGTGAGGCAGTTCAGAGGGCCCTGTGTGACTTCAAGCGTCCAACATGCTTGGTGGATTGACAGGCTCATTCATGTAACGTAGATATCGTTCGCGACGGCCGGTTTGATACAACTTGGACTTTGACCGGGTTTTCCGGCAGCTGTATTCCTGGTTTGGGGCAGCTATCTTATTAGCGAGCGGCTCCAGAAACCATTTTGAGGGCAACATAACATACCTTCAGCAAGTCAGAAGAGATTTGGAGGTGAGAGAGACACACAACTGCGCCCTGCAGTGGCCGAGACCTCGGATCCTTCGGAGGCGGAGGAAAGGGCGCTTAACGAATTTGAAAGTGAATGATGTCACGCATTTGCCGAAGGGCGCCTGTGACTTTATTCCATGTCGTCTGTAACCATGATGCAGCAGCACAATTCCAATTCCTGGCTTCTGCTGTCCTCCTCTACCGTCTTGTGACTGCTACCTCTTACGTGCGTATGCTTCCTTGTCATATTGGACTACAAGAGGTGCAATCCAGGCCGCTACAAATCTATTGGACCGTTGGCTAGCACGATTAGCGGAGAGACAGCGCTGCATGATCACGCAGGTCTTTTATGTACGAGACTGCTCAAGACGGACAGAGCTTCCTATTCGCTTTCTCGTGCTATCATCAGCGCAGTCAAGGTGAGCTTAACACGTCACAATCTTGGACTATTGCTCCCAAAGTTTGCTTCCTAGTCTGGGAGAGCGCGGAATGCCTTAGACCCCATGACCTTGGTCGGTCTCATACATAGCGATTCTCGTGCGCTTTCAGCGTTCTGGGATAGGTACAAGAGCACTGGGAAATTGGCACTATCTCCCCTACTATCTGTCCTACAATCCAATCGGTCTCAGCAAAAGAGCCCCTCCGAGGAATCGATATCACCATGGCCTCGATACTATCCATAATATCGTCAACTTTCAAACATAACGCCCGCCTGATTCGCCCGGCCATCCCAATCGGAACCAAAGCGACTTTCTCGAGTACTGCACGCGCGTTCGATACCGCCCGAGGACGCGGCACTGGCCCCCTCCCGCCCTACGGCCCCGTCGGGGTCGCCAAGGCGTTAGAATCCTCCCCCTCCGAACGTGAGTGCACACTCGCACCTACAAACGCTTATCGCCTCACCCATCACCGACGGGTGCCCCCAATCAGCGGCAAAGCCCACGCTCTTCACGCACGAGTTCTCGCTCGCGGACCGCGTCGCGCTCGTCTCGGGCGGGAACCGCGGACTCGGGCTCGAGATGGCGCTCGCCCTCGTCGAGGCCGGCGCGCGCGCCGTGTACTGCGTCGACCTCCCGAAGGCCCCCGGCGAGGCGTTCACGCGGGTGCAGGAGTACGCCGCGCGCATGGAGGGCCTCCCCAGCGAGGGCCGGCTCGAGTACCTCAGCGCGGACGTGCGCGACCAGGAGCGGATGTGGGCGGTCGGGGAGACGGTGGGCAGCCGCGAGGGCCGGCTGGACGCGTGCGTCGCGGCGGCGGGGGTGCTGAAGGCGCACACGGACTGCTTGGAGTACCCGGCGAAGCAGTTCCAGGAGGTGAGTCTCATCCCGGTCTGAGTCTGGCTCCTCTCGCATCCGTTTGTGTCGTTGGCGAGCTCCAGAGTCGTGCGTCGGCAGACGGATATCAGTTACAGGACTGTAACCGTGCTGCGCGCATTGAGAAGTGTTACCGAGACCTTGACGGATGTTACATATCATCCAATATGCTTTGGCAGATGTCACAGTCTAGGAGAATGGAGCATATAGGCTCATGTCTATACCTTCCAGGGCTAGGGTTTACACGATTGAAACGTTCGTATTCGTGTTACGAATTTACATTTACTGACTGGTGTGCTTCTTGTTAATCCTGCAGGTAATGGATGTGAACGTCAACGGTGTTCTCTTCACAGCCCAGGCAGCGGGCCGCCAGATGGCCAAGTTCGGCAACGGCGGGAGCATCATCCTTATCGCAAGCATGAGCGGAAGCATAACAAACAAGGTGGGTGTCATTTGTCCCGTCACGGTCCATTGCAGACGGTCGCATGCGGTCGCACGCAGCCTCGGGCCCAACACCATACTTACGCGTCGTGCGTCTTCTTCGATCCATTGCGGCTGCGCAGCACAACTGTGCAACTCGTTTGCTGACGTCTTCCCTCCTTTCCCGGCATCCATTCCCGGCATGGTCTGCGTACGTCGGCCCGTTCCTGACACAAACTTGCCCTGTATAGGACCACGCATGGGTGTCATACAACACGTCCAAGTCCGCCGTACTGCAGATGGGGCGCAGCATGGCATGTGAACTGGGCCCCAAGCGCATTCGGGTGAACACGTTAAGCCCTGGACACATCTACACAGAGTACGTCTGCGTCATGGTGTGTCTTCTTCTACTCCTGCAGCCGGGGTTCCCCATACCAATCTCTCGGAGGCATGGTTATATCCCGATGTGCGGAATGACTATGCGCTCCGAGTTGCGCGATCATCGTGCCGAAGCCGTGAACTCGCGCGCGTGGATATTTTGCGCTCTCGGAGTGCTTTCAAGACGCCGAACTTGTCATCCCACGCGCCCGACGCGGCGTCGACCCGACTCCGAGACTGCGGAAGAACGCCGTCTGGACTGACAAAGTGTTACTGATGTCACTCTCTTGCCGTAGCATGACCGCAGCATACCTTGATACGCAGCCGCATCTGCTCGATAAGTGGGCGAGCCTCAACCCGTTTGGGCGTATCGGCCGCCCTGACGAGCTGCGCGGCGTGGTGACCTGGCTCGCGAGCGACGCGAGTACGTTCTGCACGGGAAGCGAGTGCGTGTCTTCTTCCTTGGCGCGAACGCCGGCGGAAACTCACACGTTGTGGCCTTCGCTGCAGCATCCTCGTGAGCGGCGGCCATCATGCGTGGTGACCGTGACACGGCTTCGACATCTGCGGTTCTGGACGTGGATGGTCTGGACAGGTGGCACGGAGAACGGAGGGATCTGGTTCTGATGGTGTGCCCGCGCGGGCATCCCGAGTACGCCATCTATGGGGAATTGGGGTATTTTTGGTGTCTGCGGCCGCTGCGATAGTAGCTATCGATGCAAGTGCGGTTGCTGTGAACGTGTGAGAAACCGAGCGTCCGCGGGATCCTCGAGTACTGGGAGAGACCCTCTCGAGACTAGCTAGATGAGGTATGCGGGTAGTCCTTGGAAGCCAATGGGGGGCTCAATGACGAGACCGGCGATGCCGAGGGCAGAGTAGCGCGTAGCTTACCCGTATGTCCGGGATCGCGTAGACAGCGGGGCCTGTCTACTCCATGAGGATGGCCGAGTGGTTCAGACAGAGTGGCGCGGTGCGCGCGGTTATGAGTTCAGAAGTGACAAGATCTATCGTGCCCCCATGCATGATGCGACTCGACACTCGGTGTTCGCAGTGTGGCCCTTTGTCTTCCTCACACTGAAGGATGCGTGGCCGCTGCGCGATCACAGACGCCTCACAGCTAGTGCCGTTGCTGAGGAACGCACCCATTCCCCAGTCCCTCGTCTCCATTCGTCGATGTTGGTTCGGATATAGCTATGCACGAGGCTCCTGCTCGGATGTAACGAAGTGGACTGAGCGGGATTGCCGATGACCAATAACGTGCCCTGTCACTCTGCTTTGCAGCTGAATCTTATACTTACCACAGCGCGGCCTAGAGGTATCCTTCAGTATCTCCCCTGCCCAGTCTCCGTTTCCTCTCAAACATGGCGCACCTGTATGAACCTCTGTGCGAAATTGAAGGGCAAATATGAGAAGGAGTACTGACACCAGGGGCATCAAGCGATGTAACGAGTCGTTACATTGTAAACGCATCGCGAGCAAAATCCAAGTTTGTCTTCGCTTTGTCAAGGCATCACATCTTGGATACAGTACATGCTGTTTACACGCGAAATTTACAATGTATTTAAGATGTGATGCGAAAACGTGCGGCATTGTGAATGTTTCTGGGATACAGCTGTTTCTGAAATGTTTGTCCTTCGAACTCCGACGCCACAAGCGACTGCAGGTTCGACACGAAAAAATCGGGAAAGTCGATTAATTTCTACACCGTCCTATGATACCTCTAGCGGCCTGAAACTTTGCATATGCGTAGCATACGTACTGAGGAACATGTACAGCAAGTTTGAGGAGGAACGACGTAGAAATGAGTGCACGGTTGGTCGTACGTTTTATTCATAAGAGGCGCCTCAGTCTGAGGTGCTTGACATCCCTTTGATGCCACCGGTGTGCGCTGCATTCTTCCTAGGCTGTTCAATGTATTACATATTCTAAAACCTCTTCATGAAGAACCTGTGGACCTCCACTCAATGTGATTCGTGGCCTGAGGATACTATACCGAGTCATCTTGCCACTTGTGGGCCAATGCTTGCCCCCCCTGCACTCGGACACATCAAGGGCATATGCGAGCTCACAGACTGCCCCTAGAGCCGAGACAAGCACAGCTGCCCCTTCAAATCATTGGCAGTCTTTCGATTGTGCATATGAGGCTGGAAGGAGGAGGGGAGCGAAGAGGAAGAAAGCATCGATCCGGTGGAATCTCGAGCAAATGGACATCATAAAGGCGCCGATACATCTGTCTATGTGTCGCTCACAGCATGGTCATTTCTCCATCAATCTGCTTCAAACTTGCTGTACATGCTTCTCAGTACGTATGCTACGCATATGCAAAGTTTCAGGCCGCTAGAGGTATCGTAGGACTGTGTAGCAATTAATCGATTTTCCCGATTTTCTCGTGTCGAATCTGCAGTCGCTTGTGGCGTCGGAGTTCGAAGGACAAACATTTCAGAAACAGCTGTATTTCTCGTACGAGACATTACAGTCTCACTTGGATTACGTTCGCGATATAACTGAAATGTCAACGAGAGTTACATCGGTCCATGCCCCCGGTGTGAGTGACATACATACTGTAGAAATAAACAGTGGTCTGACTCCAGATGCCACACACTGGCGTCTGGAGGTGCAAATCCTCTTCCTCCCCTGTGCTAGTCATCGGAACGCATCGGAGAAATAGGTGAGCATGTCTAGAGGTCTTATAGGCACTCACAGTCAAATTTGGGAGCTTTCGGAGAGGTTCTCGGGCAAGGGAAAGACCAATTGCGCGTGCTTAGCGCGACTGACTCATAAATGGCCACACAATTGTCCAACCTGTGTCCTGACCTCCAATTCCTCTCGCCTTGTTTCTAGTACACACAACAGACTTCCTAGTTTGAATGTAAACATGTTTTGGAGTTTATGGAGGGTGAATAGAAGCACTATAGGCGTTGTGTCGCATTGGGGGTCAAACGGCGCTTGTGTCGCATCCGGGGGCATGATGTGGTTAGCTGCTATCGATGTAAGTGCGGTTGCTGTGAACGTTCTCCGGATAGCGGAGACGCAGAGAGCAGAATGAACGACACGTGTGACACTCGAGGCATCGAGGTAGGGGGTCCGTCCTTCGAACCGTGGAAAGAGTCGAGACACAAATAACGCGCGGGATCGTGAGCGGCCGGCGGCAGACGATTGATACCGAAGAAGGGGCTCGTGCCATGTACATGGGAGTAACGTCTCGGGGAAGTCGGGGGAGAGGGGGAAGGAAAGCACATATAGCTGGGAGGTACACACAAGCCCGGGAGTACGTGAGTGTGAGGGCTGGGGTGTCTGGGAGGCGATGTATGACACAGGTGTGAACAGCACATGAATACTGAGACGCTCACCGCACGGTCCCGGATACACAGCGTCAGAGCACGCGCACTCTCCGAGGACGCACCGAGCGAGAGAGAAATGCCACCGTTTGGCGAGCGAAGGGCAGCGCCGTACGTGCCACGCACGGACGACACGGCACGTTCACGGACGACGCGCTGATGCCGTGGGCAGACAGGCACAGGGCAGGCGCATCGAGAAGCGCAGCGTGGGTGTCCTGCGGGGCGATCACGATGGCGAGGACGAGGGCGGGGACGGCGGCGAGGGTGACTGCGACGAATATCGGACTCTGCGCCTGTGCTGGGAACTGGCGCGCAGAGACGAACGGAGTGCCGCAGCAGCTGTGACGAGGCGTGACCCACCGTGACCACGCCGCCCATGAGGGGAAAAGGCGTCCATATATGGGCATTCGTGACAAAGCGTGACGATCGATCGAGATCTAGTGCGCAGCTGGAGAGAGGCTGCGGAGTGCGCAGGCGCAACTTGGCAATTGGCTGAGGTAGATCCCGTTAGCATTCCTCCCTCACTGCGCATCGCAGCACCCATCCTCTTTCCTCTCCGCCCTTTTCCTTCTCTTTCTCTCTCATCTTCCACATCATCCTCGTTCCCCGGCGTCGACGCGCTCTTCATCCTCACAAACCACACCATGCAAGAGCCGTCCCAAACCAAAATCGCCACTCTATCGAGGAAAGGAAAGGAGAGGGAGGGCGCACCGCTCGATATCGCCGACAAGATCATCGCACTCAGACGAAAGCAAGCAGCGTGCGTACTCTTCCTGCATTCGACTCGCTCGAACCCCCTCATCGACCCTCTCGCGCCCTCCAGTACCGCCGTCCACCGCGAGAGGCCAGAGCGGCCCTCGCATCCCTCGACATCCTCCCCTAGGGCATCATCTACGCGCCCCGCTTCGCCACGAAGACTACATGCTCTTTCCAACCCTAATCCTAATATCATAGTGTCTGAGGCCTCGCCATCCCGAATGGATGCCGACCCGGACGACTTTTCGCGACGTCTCAAGATATCGCCTAGTTCCCCCCGGACTGCGCACGCGCGCCCTGCTGCGAACGGCAGTCCCGGTAAGCTTTATAACCCAAACACGGACCCCGTCCGCAGAACCGCCATCACCTCCGAGCCCGACGCCATGTCCGACGCTGCGTCCAGCTCGCAATCCCCGCGTGCAATACACCCCCGGATAATGCAGGCCGCCAATCCATCGCGCGGCGTGCCAGACTCTCATCGCCAGCTTTTTGATCCCCGAAAGCACGACGCGGTCCTCTTCTCTTTGCAGCACCGTCAACAGGGTCCAAATCCGCCAATCAATGGTTCTCCGAGCACCGGGCGACCGACTCCAACGCCCAAGTCTTCGGGCGACTGGGTATCGGCGTCTTCCACCTCATCGGCATCATATGCGCATTCCACCATCTCATCCAACTTCACGCTCTCTTCCGCGACAGACTCTTCCTCTGCATCGTCCGCCCTGTTCGACACTTCGAATCCTGCGCGCGCTCGATCAGAAGACAGCGCCTCTAGCGCGAATGCTTTTTCTCGTAAGCTCAAGGAGGTTTACCGGACGATCAGCGCTTTGGAGAGCAAACTCCTTGGTAACGAACGCGATCGAGAACGCGCGGACGATGGCGAGCGTGCGTCATCGCGGGTAGGCGTACTCATCAAGGGGCGGCCGGCCAGTTCTGGCACCTCCAGTGCGGCGAACGAGGAGGGCGAGTCCGAGCGATGGCGGAAGCTTGTGTCCGAGCACCAACAGTACGTCAATGCCACAATGCTGCCTTTCTTTGACCTTTATGGATCACTGACATCCATGATCAGACTTGCTGAGAGCATTCGCGAGATGCTCGCACTTACTTTGGCGCCTACCGTTCCCGCCTCCCTGAAGAATATCCCCCAGAAGTACAATCTTATCATCCGGCTGTGGTCCCACGCCTTCTACCATCTTCTGGAGTCTCTTCGACATGCTGCCCGACCACCTACAACCTCTCAAGTCGCTTTGGAGTACCTGCAGGTAAGAGCGATCAATTTGATCGCGTTGACCATCATCACTCATTAAGGTTTTAGCAATTCTTGAACTACGCGTACGTCTTCTACGGTGGGCTCATTGAGGAGCGGAACTTCGCGCAATACCGCGGCGCGTTCCTCGAGGCACTCGGCGACTTGTCGAGATACTGGATGGCGGTCAGCGCGTTAATCGAGGGAACATATACCTCGAGCAACACGCTCACCGCTTCCGCAATCGCGTCCAACAACCTCCTCGCCTCGAACACTCCTCGACCTTCTTCTCCAAACCCGCCCACAACAGACGTTCGCTCGAACGCGGTGTCCCCCACTCCTGCGCGCATCGATGACAGCCCGCAGTCTTCACAAGCAGAGATGCCGCTGGGTGTCGACGCGGTGGCCGGCGCTGCCGCCATCAACATGCACAACATCCCTTCCGTCGGCCAAGAAGCTGCACGCCTCATGGAGCTCGACCCTGACAAGGAGCGATGGCGTCAGGTCGCAAAGGATTGGTTCGCGCGCGGACTCGCGACCATGCCGAACTCCGGTAAACTGCAGCATCATCTCGGATTGCTGTGCCGCGACAAGGACGGAACCGACGAGGAGCTTCGTGGCATCTACCACTTCGTCAAGAGGTACGTCCACTGTGGTCCCGTCTTTCGTTTCGCTCTGACACGTGCATTGCAGCATGGTGGCGTTTCATCCATTCACCACTGCTCGCGAGTCTGTGCTCGCCATGTGGTCACCTGCTGCACAGGCGCGGCGCCAGGCGCCGGACGCGAGCCTGGGCGAGCTGTTCGTGCTCCTGCACGGCATGCTGTTCACCAACATCCAATTGGACGACTTTAAGCGCGTTTTGGAGCGGTTCCAGGAGAAGCTTCAGATTGGAGGTTGGTTCTACGCGCGTTCAATGTACAAAAGCCTGTATGCTGATATCTTCTCTTTGCAGATGGCGAGCCAGTGGAGGAGCGCGAGTGGATCATGATGGCCCTCATTAACATCGGGGCGCTGCTCGAGTACGGCCGCCCGACGGCGGTGCTTCGTCGCGTTGCGGGCATCGAGACCCGAGGGACCGGCGCGAGCCTCAGTCCGACGCTTCCGACCGGTGCCACGGCGGGGAGGATCAAGGTGTTGATGGCGAAGCGCCTGGACGGGGACACGTCCAAAATGGATATCGACGACGACGATGTCGATGTCGACAAGGCTGCTGCTGGCGAGACGCCCAATGCCCCCAGTCCGATCTCCCAGGAGCCCGAACTGCCCGCCGCGCTGAAGCTCGCGATGCAGCTCACCTTCGCCATGCTCTCGCACACGCTGCGGCACCCGTTCCGCCGTCCCAACGAGTACGCTACGCCGACCCTCAACCCGTACAACACGATCATCCTCACGTTCCTCGCCACTGTCTTCCGGGAGTCGACTGCGCGCGCGGCGCTGGAGCGCTCCGTCCCCTGGGAGGAGCTCGCGACGTTCCTCACGAACATCCCGCGCAAGGACATCCTCCGCGAGCACCAGAAGATGACCGCGGAGAGCGGGCTGCTGCTCACGAGCGGCTGCAAGCCGCTGCCCGAGGACTGGTGCGTGCGCGGGATGGGGTGGGGCGGGAAGAAGGTGTTCGAGCGCGGCTTCTGGAGCAAGGAGCTCGACTCGGCGGGCGAGGAGCGCAACATGGAGGTCGAGGTGCTCGACCGCATCGAGGTCCCCGAGCAGCTCATGGACGGCATCATCGAGGACGAGGGCGACGAGCGGGAGCCCTCCTCCAAGGAGCAGTCGCCGGAGAAGCGGCGCTGGGTGCGCCTCACGCGTGCGGGCCTCCGCATCGCGCGCGACATCCACGGGTTCAAGTTCACGTCGTCGTCGCCGCATGACGGCCGCCCGTGCTGGCGGATCGAGGGCGTCCTCGCTGAGAAGGTAGCGCGGTGGAGGGAGGAGGTGCGCCGAGAGCGTGACGAGGAGGAGCTGCGGCTGCAGGGGACGCGGTGGGACGAGGACTCGATGGAGGTCGACGACGCTGATGAGATGCACGTGGACGACGAGTCGGGCGATGACGGCGAGGCGGACTCGGAGGAGATTCGGAGGTTGAAGGTAGGCCTGGTATCATCGCGCTCGTGGTCAGGACTAACGGCCGTTGCGTTTCGTACAGGCGCGTCGGCAGTACTTGGAGTCGCTGCTCGAGTCCGGGCAGCAGGAGCCGTCTGTCCCTCGTCGCTCCCGGCCAGCGTCAACGCGCAAGCTAGAGCGTGCACGGCACTTGCTCCATGTGGTACCAGGCTACACGGTTCTGGTCGTGGACACGAACATCTTGCTCTCTTCTCTGGCCGAGTTCTCCGCGCTCGTCGAGTCCACCCGCTGGACGGTCGTCGTCCCCCTCCCGGTCATCATGGAGCTTGACAGCCAATCAAGCTCGATGACGCCCCTTGGCGAAGCGGCGGCCACGGCGATGAAATACATCACGACGCACATCCGGTCCCACTCGTCGTCGCTCAAGGTCCAGACGTCCCGCGGGAACTACCTCACGAACCTCAACGTGCGGACGGAGCAGGTCGACTTCTCCAGCAACATGTGGGAGCGGAACATGGACGACCTCATCCTGCGTGCAGCTCTGTGGCAGGACGAGCACTGGGTCGACCGGTCCGCGCTGCTGAAGAACGAGGACGCCGCGCCGAAGGACGTCGCCGGCGCCGCGAAGGTCGTGTTACTCAGCTTCGACCGTATGCGTGAGTGGCAATCACTGCGGGCCCGTAGGCTTAGCACGCCGTAGCTAACGTCACGTTGCTTTCTGCAGTGCGCCTAAAGGCCCGTTCGCGGCAGCTGAACGCAGCGAGCGAGCAGGACCTCGCGTTCATCCTCGCTGCGGGGACATAACGTCACGCCCTGCGCCCGCTGCTCTAGGAGTCGCCTCAAGCCTCCATCCCACCCATACCGCGGCCGTCCTGCGCCCATGGGGAGCCTCTCGACTCTGTGATAGGCTGTCCTTGGGCGCTCCGCAGTCCCCTTGCATTTCGCATGCCCTACCCTGGCAGAACCTTCGCGTCCGGCTGCGACATCCGTCTTCCTTGAGAACCGCGAACGCTGCTGCTGTAGTATGAACACGCAGGAGGCTCGATGCACGGAGTCGTCCGTTCGCTTTGTGTCCTTGACGCGCCGGACTAGTTCGGCACTACCCAGCACGGACACGCAACGCCGTCGCACCCCACTCTCACACCGCGTCTTGGTTATTTATACGTGTGCATTAGCTCTTGTCGCATCGACCCCGTCTCTCTTTGCAGATCTCACTGTCACCCAACACACTCGCCCGCACCGACGCATTTCATCTGCCGTACATAATACCCTCGCTGTGCCCCTCGGACTGGTTATGTTTATATCGGTGCCCCGCCGTCTGTTCGTTTCTGTCCTGTCATATCTACCGCCACTGTCTTTTTGTATCAGCATCTGGTTCAACGCATTGGTACTCTTTAAGAAGTAAATTCAACCCGCGTGTGTACTATGGGCGCCCGAACCGCCTCTTTCGGATTTGCGCAATCGTCATGGTTACCAGTCTCTCTCTCCGCCCCCAGGACTAGTGTGCCAGTGCATTCCTCCATGACGTCTGTCCACAACATATCGATCTGCATTTCTACTCAGCATCCGTCTGACGTGTGAGTGACCACATACGACATTGGCAAGCACTGCGAGAGCTGGTCCGCTGTTGTTGGGTGGTGAGATGGTGCTGTGAGGTACGTCGACGGAGGGCTATCCACTTCTCGTCTATGCTGATGACACCAATCGGACTGGCTTGCACAGACAACACGCGCGGGGGTGTTTCAACAGCTCGTGTACATCGCATACGCCTCTCGGACGACGGACGTCGTTGGCGCATCACCATCGCTTGCAGGGTGCTCGAGCGTGACCCTCTCGATCGCCTCCGTCAGTGACTGTGCTGTTGTGCCACATCGACAGCGTTCGTAAGTCTGTCGAATGAGCGGCTCGTACCACACTGGACAAGGGAAAGCGGCAGGCGCAGCGTGGAGGTACCTGACCGGTCCGAGTGGAGGGCAGGCCTGCCAGTGCATCAAGGGTTTTCTGGTGGTTGCGCAATGCGCATGGCCAGTACTAGTGTTCAAACGTTCACGAGGTGAGTAACAGGTCCAGACTACTATCAGGGATGCGCGTTCGTGGACCCGCCGGACATGCCGTCTCCCCAACATGACGATGGCGGGGACCTGGACTCGATCACATATGTTGGACATCTCAGGCTCGACTGCTTAAGGTCAAGACCGCAGCCGTAGGTGCGGCTGTGCACGCCGCGTCGGGCGTCGGTTCAAAATTGAGACGGAGCGCAGACCCAGGGAGCCTTTCGGTGGCCGCGAAGGCCCTGTGTCTGCTCCTGTTTCGAACGCCGCCGGTCAAGCGCAAGCTGCCCGGAGCCTGGAAATTACGCCGGGCGGTCAGAATGGAATGGGTGCAAAAGACAATGGCCCCGCGTCCGTAGGGGCCGGAGGTGGTCTAGTCGACCACTGCTCCATGGAACCGCCGAGGGCACATGCATCTGGAATATGGCAGTTCGATGACCTCGTCCATTCTGAGGACGTGCAATGCATCTCGGTTGTTGGACAGAGCGAGCATACTTACGTGCTCATACATACGTGCCGCCTCCCTGCACCGCCTGCGCCGACTCGATCCCTGAGTCCGGCCTAACAATTGGTGGCTGTCGCGCGCCAGCGGCGGACCGGCAGAGAGATCCCCACCTCCCGTCGAGCGAGCGCCCCAAGACCTCGTCCTCAGCGTTATCTTCTCCGACCGCCTGCGCTATCTGAGTCGCAGCCTCCCGTCAGGAGCGCTGTTGCTCGCTATATAACCTGCTACCGTCGAGCAAAGGCACCTCGTCGCTCAGGCCCCTCTCATCCGCTCCCCCACGCCGCTCGTCGCCATGCGCTCTCTGAAACTCTACGAGCACCCCGACTTGCAGGCGGAAGAAACCGACGTCTCCCTGCTCACCACCATATGCTTTGTGCTCACGCTCGCAATGGCCGGTGCCCTCTTCATCCTGAGCATCTCCTGTGTGCTCCTCTGGGACGACTGCAGAACATGTGAGCTCCTCCTCGCACTCGTGCCGCCGCCGCCTTGTTGACTGTCCAGTGCAGCATATCCTATCTATGCCGCCCGCCCACACCTCCTGACTGTACAACAAGTCCTCAAGGGCTGAATGCGCGCGCGAATCGTGATCCTATTGTAGCATCTTCATTCGGGACAGAGGTCAGTCTACCGTTCACTGTGCTACACACCGTACGCTCAGCGCTCATCCCTCGTCCAGTATCTATATCCTGGCTTCGGTCACTGTATCACTAGCAAGTTAGAGCACACTCCCCGCGTCCCTCCCCGAATTGTCCCCATGAGTATCTGTACACCTGTAGAGCTAATGCCCTCCATCCCATTCTTCCTGCCAGAATCACCGTCCAAACCATTACACGTTAGCGTCCGCCAGTCGTCTTGTCTTCACACACTACATAGCTATTCTTATTGCACTCTACATCTTGCTGTTCTTCGTCGCTGCGCATAGTACCCTATAGTACCCGACTCGCCATTTGTTTTCTCTTGCGCTTTCCCAAACATGCTTCTTCCGTCCGAACGGATCGCGGCCACAGCAAGTTCAGATCCGATTGTCCGGCAATTATCACGGAGATTGGTGTGGCTCGTCATGTGTATTCCTGTGTCTACAGCGTATCGCTCGAAGTGAGATGATAGCGTCCATGGAAAGTCAAAACGCCGCCATACGCAAGCCAACTGTCTATTGTATCCACATCGAGAGCGGAGTCTCGCGCGACGAGGAACTCCTCGACGTCGCTGCACCGGTAGCTCGACCTGCCAGTGCCAAGTGCTCCATAAACGTGCATCTCTAGCTATCTCTAGGCGCGAGTACTAGTGGTGCGCTCGGTGATGTCAAGGTTTGCCTAAGATGCGTGGCGAGGCGCGTACGAAGTAGTCAGTATCGACTAGTGCCCAGCTAGACATTCGACCCTGACTCGTCCCCACATCCGCGCGCAACAAGGAGTGCGCTCTACTCCTATAGTACCCACGAGCGATCCGCAAGAGCCCCTCGGGGGCTAGAGGAAAGCCAGTAAGGAGACGGGACCGGTCGCCACCTGGCGCATCTCCGTGCGCTCTCTCGCAGGACCCCGCGCCTCCCCTTCGCCTTCCCCTCCGCCGCTCGGAGCCTCTGAGACTGCGCCCCCACGAATCGCCCACGGCTCGCTGAACACATCGTGCGTCCCGTCGTCTGCCATGGGGCTGTCAAGCGCCGCCATCCGCGGCCGCCGCCGCACGGACTCGGAGCCGGAGGATGCACGGGTCCCAGCCGGCGCCACGCCCATAGCTGGCAACGGCATGGGCACGCTCGACGGGACATTCCACCCCAGACGCTCCTGCGCGAACTGTCGCCGGAGGAAGAGCAGCCCGACGCTGTACGTGCCCGCGAACACCTGTCATTGACAAACGAGATCAGAGACGGCGATTCGACAGCGTGCCACCGAGACATGCAGGAGGGGGTCTGGCGTGCTGGATGAAGTGAAGCGCAGCAGCCCGTGCCGGACTGAGCTACTCACCGCTGCCCATCCTATGCAAATCGCGGCGACGACGCTTTGGCTGGCGCCGGTCACCGACGGATCTCGGCTTGCACCGTTGATGGTCTGTGGATGATTGCGTCAGGAGAGCTGTTCAATCCTCGTGCACCGGGCCTGCTCGATCGTGGAGATCACAGCGCACCTCGTATACAGACAATCCAAACACCACGAGCCCGACGACGACGTGGATGACGTTTCGTGGGGGGTGGGACGCCCCTTGCTTTGGACGGCGCAAATGGACGAGCGTGCCCAGGGCGACTTCGACGATGTAAAGCACGAACAGAACCACGCCGCAGATCTGTAAAGACGCCCGCGAATACAAGGGCGGCCGCAGGCAGGCCACGGTCAGCGCGGACGCCGTATTAGGACCGCAGTGCATGGATGGCACCCACCTGGTGCGCAGTCACGACGTGTTCCCCGCTCTGCTGGGCGACCGCGAGCGGGCCGAGCGCCCACCCGAGGCAGATGAGTGGAATCCCGAGCACGACGTTGACGAACCAGTGCGCGGTGAACCACTTTGGCGTGTACACGCGCGACCAGCGGGCGAGCAGGGTCCCCAGAGGCAGCACTATCAGAAACCCGGCTGCAGACAGCACCGCGTGTGCCACTAGGAGCCCGCTGGGGCGTGATGTGCGTGCGGCCGATGCGGACGGCGTTGGGCTACCAGTTGTCGCGGTCCTGGATCCCGCACTCGATGACGGACTGGTTGCGGAGGAAGATGGGACATCACTTGCTATGACAAGCTCCTTCGTGAGATTCAGGGAAAGGGTCCCAGCGTCCAGATGCTGTTCGATCCTAGCGGTGGGGCTAGCATCCGGCGTTGTGATTCCAAACGCCCAGATGAGCGATTGTACCGTGTCGTTGGCTCTCGGCATGTCGAATGCCAGAATGGAAGACACGTTCGAGGACTGCGGAAGATCAGGTACCTCTTCAGTGGTGTCGACAAAGTAGCAGGACGGTTTCTTAGACGCACGGGGTTAACACGATGCGATGTGCTTGCTAGTCGCGGAGGATCCGTGACAGGTTGAGGCTCGACACGACCTGAAGCTTGTCTTTGAGATAGTATTGTACTTCCATCTGGTGCTTGCCAGACGATAACCATCGGGGTGTCTGCCATATGACTCCCGAAGCCACTGTGTAAGTGCACAATCAATCGTCGCCTCTGGTATCGCAAGAGAATATGACGACGTACATGGCCATCCATCCCAGCTGATTGAGCGATTTCAGCTCATCTAACGCAGAAAGTTGATCAGGGAAGGCGAGTTTACTCGTTCAGTGAGGCGCACATGTTACCGTCGAGGCATTGACCGTAGCATTGACACACATTAAGGTCCCGCACCACGAATCGCCCTGCAGCGCGGAAACATCGGGTATGTGGTAGGGCAGGGTAGCCAGTAATACCAACAGCAGTGACTGCGGAAGCTGGGCAAAGGAAAGTCGTAGCCTTTCAGGCAGCCAAGACATGAGGAAAGTAGAGAGATGAAGCGAGAATAACGTGGAGGAGGGTGGAATGCAGAGAGGGACATCCACGGCGC
Source organism: Daedaleopsis sinensis (assembly GCA_033807695.1). Taxonomy (NCBI): domain Eukaryota; kingdom Fungi; phylum Basidiomycota; class Agaricomycetes; order Polyporales; family Polyporaceae; genus Daedaleopsis; species Daedaleopsis sinensis. The sequence continues at coordinate 2,177,008 of CM066301.1, forward strand.
CCTGAAGCACGACATGCAGGCCCTCACCTGGCCCTCACTATTCCCATGCTCGGCTACCTCGAGTATCCACTGTACCCACCCTTGAGAACAAGTAGTTTCAGAACCCGGCGCAGGGCATCCCGGATTTCGAGGCGTGAGAGGAAATCGGTCTAACTCTGAAAGGCGGTGAGATCACGATATGCGCAATGATTTCCTAGAGTTACATGCTGTAGTCGTGTGTTTTATACAATGATCGTGACTTTGACTTCTCGCGATGCAGCATCTACTCGAAGATCCACTTGGCCTGGTCGTGAGTGTACTGGACGATACCCTCGGGGAACCAGCTGGCATGGATAAGGTTAGCATGTGCACAGTGACCGCGCGAAAATACACGTACAGCGAGATCTCCTTCTCGGCGCTCTCAACGGAGTCAGAGCCGTGGCAGATGTTGCGGCCAACAGCGAGGGCGAAGTCGCCACGAATAGTGCCTGTCAGGCAACGTGTGTTCAGCACACCTTCGCACGGCACGTGTTATAAATTTTGGATCATACCTGGAGCGGACGCGAGCGGGTTGGTCGCGCCGAGCATGACACGGCCAGTCTTGACAGCATCGAGACCCTCCCAGACCATGGCGACAACGGGGCCAGAGGCCATGTACTTGATCAAGCCGGGGAAGAAGGGCTTGCCCTTAAGGTCGGCGTAGTCTGCAGGCGTCACATTCGATGAGCTCAATGTAACGTGTATTTGTGACACCTGAAAGTACGTACGCTTCTCAAGGTGCTCCGGGGTAGCATGGACGAGCTTGAGGGCAGTTAGCTTGAATCCACGCCCCTCAAAACGGCTGATGATGTTGCCGACGAGTCCACGCTGGACACCGTCGGGCTGTATACCAATAGAGCGAGTCAGTACACTTGCTCTCGTGTCAGGCATGCTGCAAGACGCTTGCTACGCACCTTGACCATGATATACGTGCGCTCGGTGACGGACATGGCTGCAGTGGGGGTTGGATGAGGGAGATGGAAGAAGATAAAGAGATGGAGGAGGAGGAAGAGCACAACCGAGGTTTTATACATCTCTCCTTCGATCTTGACCTTCAGTTAATCGCTGCCAAATCGGGGCAACCGCATCGAGCCTTCGGCGCTTACCAAACATACCAAACACGGCCAAACACAGCTCGGGCAGAGTCGCGGTCGACGTCGGAGCGAGTCCGCACACACTCATACTCATAGACATCCACGACCATGTTCGGCCCCCTGGGTCTCTCTCTCGCCCCCGCCATCCGCAGGAACCGCACCGTCTACGCCTGGGTGAAGCCCATTGCCGACTGGTATGCGAACACCGCGGGCTACAGAAAAGTCGGCTTGAAGTACGACGACCTCCGTGCGTGACGTTTCGTGTCTTGGGTTCCTGCAGAGTCGCCAACATGTTTTGCTGCAGTCGTCGAGGAGCGCCCTGATGTCGAGCGGGTGAGTCGCCGCACTTTTGGTACTTTCCGAAGCGGGTCATTGAACCGGCACCCGTGCAGGCGATCGACCGTTTGACTCCTCGCGAGCAATACGACCGTGCATACCGTTTCAAGCGCGCCTCGCAGTGCGCCGTCCTCCACGACAACCTTCCCAAGGACCAGTGGATCAAGCCCTCCGAGGTATGTGCAGAGTCATGCCTGTGTGCTTCTTAAGCCAAAACTTTGGCTTGCAGGACACTCGCTACCTTGCGAACCATGTTGCGGAGGTGGCGAAGGAAGACACCGAGCGTCGCATGTGGGACAACGTCGACGTTGAGAGGAGGCGGTAGATGCATCGAGGTCGAGGTGGTATCATAGAGAAGCATACTACGCCCGCTCTCTAATGCACGTTTCCAACCTATCATCCCCGTGGGACGCATATCGAATCGACCGGCAGGCACCTCATATCATGCAGAGCAAACCTCTATATGACAGAAGAAATACAAGAAATACACTGCATTCTATTTGACCTCGCTTTGTCCCTTGTACCCTGACCATGTAGTGATGAATGCGAACGCACGGGTGCATCTACAAGTGCTCGCCACCAATAGCGTCGATTGCCTTGAAGAGCGGTGAGATGACTTCACCACCCTTCTTCTTGTAGAAGTCGACCACCTTCTTGCCAACAGCAGCGATGTCTGGGATCAGTCGTCAGCATTGCCGACGCAGATCCAGTTCAGTGCACACGACTTACTAGGTCCAGTCAGACCGAACTTCTCGTAAACCTGTTTGTACGGGCCGGAAGCACCCCACCCAGTAAGACCGAACGCCTGCAATTCCGGTGAGGTTAATACTCATCGACGCCTGTTGAGCGACTCGACATACCTCGTGGCTGTACTTCTGCCATCCAAGGGTCTGAAATGATACCATGGTCAATGCCCTTCGCGCACAATGTAACGCAAGGACCAAGAACTCACCGAGAGAGCCTCGACAGCAAGGATGGGCGCGCCGCCGCGCAGGACGCTGAGCTTGTACTCGGCGGGCTGGAGGTCGAAGACCGACCAGCAGGGCAAGCTGACCACACGGGTCTTGACACCCGCCTCGTTCAGCTTGGTCGCCGCCTCGAGCACGATGGAGACCTCGGAGCCCGTGCTGACGATCGTGAGGTCCTCGCCCTGGACCTCGTGCAGGACATAGCCGCCCTTCAGGGCGCGCTCGATGGTCGAGCCCTCGAGGTTCGGCAGGTTCTGGCGCGAGAGGGAGAGAATCGAGGGGGTCTGGGTGCGCGTGAGCGCGGAGTAGTACGCGGCGGAGGTCTCGTTGCCGTCGGCGGGACGCCAGAAGTCACAGTTGGGGATCGCGCGGAGGTGCACCGCCGTCTCGACAGGCTGGTGGGTGGGGCCATCCTCCCCGAGACCGATGGAATCGTGAGTGGCTAATGGTGGACGAAGAAGTCAGCTCAGAATCACGTCAACGGGTCTCAAGACGACTCCACTCACCAACCCAGATAACCTGGTGCTTGCTGAGTGCTGATAGCCTGACGGCACCGGCGGCGTATGACACGAAGTTCTGCGGCGACATATACTTATCAGTGCCCACAAATCTTGCTCCGTCGATGTAGACTCACCATGAAAGTGGCAACGAATGGGATGATACCACCATATGCGTGGAGACCGTTGGCAATCGCGGCCATACCGTGCTCACGGACACCGAACCGGATGTAGGTGCCCTTGTAGCTGCCGAGACCCGTGCTCTCGGGCTGGAAGTCGATCATAGTCTTCGTCCTGGTCAGGTTACTGCCAGTCAAATCGGCCGAGCCACCAACGAGCTCCGGCAGCTTGGGAACAACAGCAGTCAGAACGATCTCCGAGAGCTTCCTAGAAGCCTGGGCAGGGTCAGAGGCCTTGTACACGGGCAGAGACTTCTCCCAGTTGTCAGGGAGTTTGCCAGCGATACGACGGGTCAGCTCGGCGTGCTCTGTAGGGTACTTCTGGGCATATGACACGAGGAGATCCTTCCAGGCGGCCTCGAGCTTAGCACCACGGGCAGCAACGGCAGCATAGGTCTCGTATGTTTCAGGAGGAACGTAGAACGACTGATCTGAGGGAAGGCCAAATTTGGCCTTGAGAGATGTGATATCGTCGGCCTTCAGAGCTGACAAGACAACAGTCGGTAATTTGTCATGATCCAAATGGAGGTAAACGCGACGTACGAGAACCGTGAACACCGTGGGTGCCCTGCTGCTTGGAGCCAAAGCCGATGGTAGTGCGGAGACGGATGAGAGTGGGCTTGCTCTTCTCCTTTTGGGCCTCAGCGATAGCGTTGTAAATCGACTCAAGGTCACTGGGAGCACGTTAGCCTGGAACACAGCCCAAAGAGACATAACTTACGAGTCACCGTTGTCGACGTGAAGAGTTTGCCAGCCGTACGACTGGAAGCGTTGCTCAACGTTCTCGGTGAACGCGACAGCGGTGTCACCGTCAATAGAGATGTCTGCAATATCAATCAGTGAAGTCGGGATTCGCCAAAAATTGCCTCAGCTCACGGTTGTCGTCGTAGATCTAGAGTGGCCAATGAGTGAATTTGCCAATCACATGAGATACCCACAATCACGTACCGCAATCAAGTTGCCCAGCTGCAAGTGACCAGCGAGAGACGCGGCTTCACTGGCGACACCCTCCATGAGACAGCCATCACCAAGGAACACTGAAAGATCCGTTCAGACGCAGAGATGCAGAGTGATGTTCTTCTCCAACGAACCGTAGGTGTAGTTGTTGATGAGATCGAAACCGTCCTTGTTGAAGGTCGCACCAAGGTGCGCCTGTGCGATGGCGAGACCGACAGCGTTTGAGAAGCCCTGACCGAGGGGGCCAGTGGTGACCTCGATACCGTCCGTGTGACCAGCTTCAGGGTGACCAGGGGTCAAGGAGTCAAGCTGACGGAACTGCTTGAGGTCGTCCATCGAGAGCTTGTAGCCCAAGAGGTGGAGGAGGATGTACTGGAGGGCACAACTGTGGACTACTCAGTGTCTTTGACCTCATCATCGATTCTAGGACACCTACGCGTGTCTAAAACAGTCAACATCAGTATGAATTCCACCGCAGCTTCATCGAGCAAGTACGCACCCATTGGAGAGGACGAAACGGTCCCGGTTAAACCACTTCGAGCTCTTCGGGTTTGCATTGAAAAATCTGGACACCTAAGTAAGAATCTCGATCCGCCAGCACACCAGAAATCATACCGAGTGAATAGGACGTGCGCGACAGGCGCCATGCCCATGGGGGCACCTGCAAAACGAAAAGCAGTCGGTAAACTGCCAGGATCGGATCAAAGAAAAGACGGACCAGGGTGACCGGAGTTGGCTTTGCCTACGACATCGGCCGCCAGGGCCCGTATGGAGGCAATGGAGATGTTGTCTGCGGATTGTGCGGTGAAGCTAGACATGGCAGAGGGAGAGGAGGATGGGAGGGGCACCCGCAGTGAGAAACGGAGGGCTATATACCCTCGGGACGGTCGCGACGCGGAGCTGATATCTAATCACGCATCCGAGCCCACTGCGCGTCTCCTCCCTCTGTGCCCCGCGCTCCGGCCCGACCCTTCCTCTCCTCCGTCCTTGCCCACCACCACCGGCTACTTTCCTCGCTGCCCGCCCTCGTCTACGCCGCGCTCTCAGGAAGGTCTGTGCGTGGACTCGCGCTCTCCAGCTCGCCTAGCAACACCAGCAATTTGCATCTGCATCTGCGCCCTAGCAGTCACGGGAGATGCACCCTCAGCTGACGGAGAAAAAGATAGGTTCGCACCTCCTCTGCTCGTGTCATCCCCCGCCCATAGCAGGCAGCAGGCGGGCGTGACTGACTCATCGGGTTCACATAGTCTGTCTGGAGTTCATTCAGGCACTTGACGCGTGTCACGCCAATGGGTGGTCGAGGTGGACGGGCGCATGCAACCAGGAGAAGAATGACCTGAATATGTGTCTGCGCAAGGAGGTAAGCACCCACCCCCATGAGTAAGAGCAGCGCGCTTACGCACAGCGTCCGTCCTGCGTCAGCGCATCGACCGGACGACAAGAAACCGGGAGGGTGCAAAGGTGCAGCGGGGGAAGATCCAGCAAGCATGGAAGGACCTCCATGCAGAGGACTAAACGTGCTCTTGTCCACAAATGGATAACCCCTCCCCCTCGTGATCCAGGTACTCGGTATTGCACCAAACCTTACCTCTCCTTAGAATGCGCGCATTCTTCATCCTACTGCGTTAAGCTATACGTTCATTGGACACTCCAAGGTCTGGACACTCCAAGGTCCGGGCGAGGCTGCCGAGGCTCTGGACAGGATTATAGAGGACTGTTGTACATCGGATTGTCTTATGGTCAAACACCACTCCACGTACGCTATTCCCGCTGCTAGGTAGCGGGTCTTGGTGAGCTTTTGGGTCGACGCACCAACCTCCTCTTTTGCGAGATGCTCGCGACTCTTCGTTCCTCTCTTGCTGTCGCTCTCATACATACCCAGGTCATCTCTGGAAACATCACGTACTCCCTTCGTCCCTCCTCAAGTGCATCGAATCTCAGGCAGCATGCGCCTCTGTCCGACCCCGTCGTCAGCTCGCCCAGTGTCGACGTTAACTAAACCCCGCACGAAACGATCTCGACAGGCACCGGCCCTGGCTGTAACCTCGAGAGTCGGTGCGGTGCGCCACACATACGCTCGACTCAATTACCCTTCTGTCGTGGTATGTGGTATCATCTCCCACACCGTATCCATCTGTTGTTGGGTAGCCGCGGTGGTGGGGTGAGGATGAGATGGGTACCAGCCCATACCCGTGCTATAGACTCCCCCAGGGACCCTACCCTCGTCGCCCCAACTTGCCTAGGCCTGCTATAGAGCGCGCTACGTCATCATACTTCTGTACCATTAATTGGTGCACCATCTGTCCCTGTCATCGAACGCTGGCTCGTCGCCCGTTCATTCACTCTACCTGTCTGGCGATTGACCCTCAGCTGTGCGCATGGCATTTCTACCGACAGCGGCACACTATATGATCATGGTCGACGTTGTGTCATATTTCTCAAAAGATTAATTCTTGACTAATTCTGTCTTGTTTGAACTTCTCCGAGCTCGTATTGTTTCGAGACTCGCAACGTACTTGCAACGCACGAGTCACATCAACCTTGACCCAGAACGATTCTGTCTTGAGTATACTTGTTATTGCGCGCCGTAATCAAGGATACTAAGTAGCGGCCTTACGACTTATCTTACATGGTACGAGTCCGTAACAAACCACAACTTACAATTTCAACGACGCTCCTGTCTCGCCCTGCCCAACCTCTGCGGTCTTCACCACGCCCGCAGTGAAGTAGCTCAATGACTTCAGTGTGACTTGCCCGCGCGCCACCTTGAGCCTGACCTCTCCGTCTTTCAGCTGCGCTTCCACCACCCCGGCGATGCCCGCTCCCTTTCCGATCGGGACCTCAGCCTGGACCGCCTGTCCCTCTTCGAGTTCGTACACCTGGACCTCCAAGCCGCTCGCGAAGTCGTAGTCTGGACGGCCCACTCCCTTCGGACCCAGGCACAGGACACTCCCTTGGCGCACCCAGACCGGAATCTCGTTGACTGGCACGACCTCCTTGATCCAAATCGGCCCCACCTGCACACGCGACGGGTGGAAGAACGACGTCCAGCGCCCCGCGGGAAGGTAGTACTCGCACTCCTCTCCGTCCGGGACGAACACCGGCGCGACGAGGAGCGACGGGCCGAGCATGAACTGCCTGTCGAGGTAGTGCGTCGTGCGGTCTTCCAGGAACTCGATGAACATCGCGCGCTGCATCGGGTGGCCCTTCGTGTGGCCGTGGATGGACTGTCAGGAGACGGATCAATACGGTACATGAGCGTTGTGACGCCGCGGATTGTAATCGACAGACGCACGAGACTGTAGAGGTAGGGCATGAGCCGATGTTTTGCGTCCAGGAAGCGCGCCATGTACGTCGCGGCTTCCTCTCCGTATTGCCAGGGCACCCTGTAGGACATGGAGCCATGGAGCCGAGAGTGCGAAGAGAAAAGCCCGTATGCGACCCATCGATGGTAGATCTCCGGTGGTGGGTGCCCCTGGTAACACGTCAGTCAGGTATGTCCTCCGAATTGCAATTGCAGTGCCTGGTGCTGACCTCGAACCCGCCAATGTCATGCGACGCAAATGCAAAGCCCGATGCTGTCAGACTGAGGCCGCCGCGGAGCGTCTCAGCCATAGCCTCGAACGTCGATTCACAATCCCCACCCCAGTGCTGACCACGAGGGAAATCCCGTCAGACATACGTGCACAACATGCGTCGACGACATCGTACTACTCACGACTGGGAATCTCTGCCCACCGGCAGTAGCGGAACGCGCGAAGACGACGGCTTCGCCCTTGCCGAACCGCCGCTCGAGCAGTCGGAAGACCATCTCGTTGTAGATGACCGAGTACGTGTTATGCATCCGCATCGGGTCGGAGCCGTCGTGGAACACGACATTCGCGTGCGGGATCCGCTCCCCGAAGTCGGTCTTGCGCACGATGCCAACCAGCAGCATGAGCACGAGAAGACCGGCCATGCAGTCAAACCCTGACCTTGAACGTGTCCACCCCAAGGTCCACGAGCGCGTCCAGCTTGTCTTCGTACCACTTGCAGGCCTCCGGGTTTGTGATGTCGACCACGCCCAGGCCAGGCTGCCACAGGTCCCACCTTCTCGGGGATGAGTCTCGTGCGCACGGAAAGACAGCACCGACTTACTGCCAAGATGTGCCGTCCTTGCGCTTGATCAGATACCCTTTCTTCGCCGCCTCTTGGAAGATAGGAGAAAGCTGGGAAATATACGGGTTGACTGCCCATCAGAGGCGACGGGTAGAAACGGGACACATGGGGCACACGGGATAGACTTCAGGATTAACGAACACGGAAAAGGCTGGTGGGAACAAACGCACTCCAAACGCAGATCTTCACCCCGTATTTTTGCTTGATCTCAGAGAGATAGGCTTTGGGATCGGGAAAATTCTCCGGATCGAACGTGAAGGAGCACCTGTTAACGTCGTGGTCCAGGAACCAGCATGAAGCTCAGCCATTGAGCGTTAGAACTCCGTATGGGGCTAGATACGTACCATTCGTACTGCTTCATCCAGAAGCAGTCGAGGTGGAAGACCCGTACCGGACAGTTCCTGGTCTGCATCCCCTCAAGGAATCCCGATACCGTCTTCTCATCGTACGACGTCAAGAATGACGTCGAAAGCCAGAGACCGAAGGTCCAAGAAGGCAACAGCCTGAGAAAGCACGAGTCAGCCGTGGTCGAACGGGGTAAAGAACATCATCTGCTTACGCCGGGCGACCAGTGATACGGGTGTATCTCTCAAGGATCTATGCCAGCATTGGCGATCAGTATCGGAACTCACAGCGAGAGCAGCGCACATAAGGCTCACCTCGAGTGGCGAAGGCCCGTAGATGATAAAGTATTCCAAGGCCTCCCCGGCGACGCTCACGCCGACCCGACTGACCTTCTCACTGCCCACCTCGAACTCCACCTCGCCAGGATGGTTCACGAACACGCCATAGTTGCGGTTCGTGATGTAGAATGGGACGCACTTGTACGCCTGCTCGCTAGATGTGCCGCCATCTTGGTTCCAGACGCTGACCGATTGGCCTACATAGCCAGCAACAGAAAGGCGGGTTACACACCAGTCCATCAGCGAGCATCCCCAAGCATTCCTACCGGACGCTGCCTACCGTTCTTGACAAACGGTCCGAACTGTTCTCCCAATCCGTAGATCAGCTCGCCTGGGGAGAGGTTGAGCTCGGAGTGCACATATCGCACGGTCTCCGGTGCTGCCTCCGGGCGCGGGTTCGAGCTGACGTCGGTCGTGAGACACGAGTTGTTGGACGCGCTCCGCAGCGTCCACTTGTACGGGATATCGTATATGGCCTGGTGCTTGTAGCCCGCCGCAGTGAGCGTGCGCGTCGGGGACTTGAAGGTCACGGTGTACGGGTTCTGCGTAACCTCAGCGGTGAGGCCGCCAGTGGAGACAGACCATGTCGTCTCGGTCTTGGACAGGGAGACGGAGGGCACGGGAGGGTCGTCCGGGAAGAGGGCAATGTCCGGGGTGGGGTCGATGTGCTTGAAGTGCTCGATCTTGACGCCGATCACGCCCTCTGTTGGAGAGTGCACTCGCACGCTGAGAACAGGTCCTGCAGTGCTACGAATGAGACCTGGGAGGAGTGAGTATGCTGCGAACGCGACGCGTACCGGCAAGAGTGTCTCCTCTGTGGCGGATGGGCTTGGTAGACACCTGGAAGTTGTATCCGTCGCCGTCCTGCAAGCCTTGCACGACCTGGAGGCCGTGGAAGGGCTTGACGCCGCTCTTGAGGAGCCAGAAGCCGTCGTTGAACCTCATCGCGGGTCTCTGCGGGGGCTCGGGGGATCAAGGAGAGCTAGGGAGAGTGATGCTATATACTCCTCTGCAGCTGGCCCGCATACGATGTCAGTGGCGGGCCATTACGCCGGGGGGGCGACGGCCCGCAGATGCAGAGCGGACGCGGGGAAACAGCAGGACGACCACGAGATACAGGTACACAGCACTTCTCAAAGTTCTCATCCCTCCCCGCGGCCTCAGCTCTCCTCCGACCACAGATTCCAGCAGATTAGCCTTGCCACATGACTCGATACTGCCTAATCTAGCCATCCAGTGGCAGAGGCAAACCATCTGAGTAAAAGCCGAAGGGCCTTCCTCCTCCTACTTCCAAACTTCGCATTAACCAAGCTCTGGACGTCGTTCCTTCCTCTGCAGCCCGCTCCGTCTGCTGAGCGCTGCTGATCAAGATTCTAAGAGGTCGTTTGTAAGCCTTCCTTCTTGAACGCGCCCCTGACTAAGTCAATAACAAACGCATAGAAAACGAAATCAACTTGCGCGACGCAGACAGTATTCACGTCCGACATGGAGCCGTATTCCGACAAGCTCTGGCTGGAGACTCCTCTCATACGCTCCGTCCATATCTCTTCTCTGCTCGGCTGCAACGCGTACCTCAAGCTAGAAGTGAGCCAGGGTCTCGCCTTCCCACCTTCCGCACCCGCACCCGCACCGTTCCTTACTGACGCTCCGGCACGCAGACGCTCCAACCCCCCCAGTCCTTCAAAGCGCGCGGTATCTCCCACTTCGCGCAGCACGCCCTCCGCACACACGGGCCCGGCGTGCACCTGGTCATCGCCTCGGGCGGGAACGCGGGCCTGGCGGCAGCATGGGCCGCAAAGGCTCTCAACCTCAGGTGCACTGTCTTCCTGCCCCGCCTTGCCAGCCAATCGACGATCGACTTCTTGCGCAAGGAGGGCGCCGAGGTCGTCACCGAGGGAAACCTCTACCTGGACGCGCTCCGGCGTGCGCAGCAGGCGGTCGAGGCCGAGAGCAATGCGTGAGTGCTGCGGTATTAGCACCCCATTGGATTTGGATGTGCCATGACGCACACCGAACGCACACTCATCCGCGCTGACAGGGTGATGATCCCCGCCTACGATGATCCTACGGTGTGGGAAGGGCATGCGAGCTTGATCCACGAGATCCAGCATCAGCTGCCTCCAAACACCACCCCGGATGCTATCTTCTGCAGCGTAGGCGGCGCTGGCCTTGCAGGCGGCATTATGCAAGGCTGCGAGGCTGTCGGGTGGGACGACGGTCAGTAACTGGCGATGCTTATGCAGGCGTCCATACCTGACAAACCTTGCTAGTCCCACTTGTGACTGTCGAGACGCATGGTTCGAACTGCTTCTACCAGTCTCTGGCACTCAACGAAGGCTCCGGCTTTCCTATCGATGCCAAATCTCAAACGCCTCCCGAAGGAACGAGGGCAGAGCACGACAAGGAGCACAACGTGACCGTAGCTCACCTCGCCAAATTGACGTCACTTGCGACTTCCCTTGGTGCATCCTCTCCCGCAGCGGGTGTAGTACAGATGGCTTTGAAAAGAAGTGGAGGCGTCAGAAGCGTGTGTGTTCCTGACGAAATGGGGATGCAAAGTGCTCTACGCTTCGCAGGTGGGTGTTAGCGTGTAATGGCCATGCATTGATTGGCTTACCTTCTGTTGCAGAGGACCACAAGACGCTGGTCGAACTGGCATGTGCTGTTACGCTTGCTCCGGCCTATAAGCCGACCCTGTTCCGCAAGCTTGTACCCACCAAGGACGATGCCCCGACAGTCGTGTTCATCGTGTGCGGCGGTTTCAAGATCACATTAGAAGACATGGAAGCGTACAAGCAAACCGTGGCAGGAGAGCTAGCCAGCGGTGCCGATTGGGATGTAACGTGCAATGGGGAGCATCTTGCTGTTCCTAGGGGAGAGTAATTGTTGTAGAGCGGTGAAAATTGCACATAGAAATACATGAGGTAGAGGAGGTGCCATTAGTAGAGCGATAGAAAGCAATATAGACGACACGGCAGAGACGCAGCAATCATCCTGTAGCGTTTGCGCTGAGTTGGTCCCTGCCCGAGGATCGAGAATGTGAGGACTCACTCCACGGCCACCAACTCCGTCCTGCTGCCTTCTGTTCCTCCGCAGCCAGTTGTGCAAGATGAGCTGCCCTAGCTTCAGCCTCCTTCTGTTGCTTCCGCTCCAAGTTCCTCGCCTTGATCTTCGCAAGCTCCTCTTTCAGGGTTGTCGAATCAGTAGGGATGCTCTGGATGTCCATTCAGCCCTCGTTCCAGCCAACTACGAGTAGGACGCACTGTGATCAGCCTATGTTCAGGCGGGAAGATCTTATCCTTGTACTGAGCATGTTCATTCAGTATTCCGCAGAAGCGATGAGCACCGTAGTCCACACACCGGAAGGACGTTCTTCGAGTACCAATCCGGATTGCCATAGTAGAAGAGCATGACCACCGGGAAGAAAACATAAACAGAGAACTTGAACACCTCCAGATTTGGGCCGCCCATGGTGTGCTGTGAGGTCCTCTGCGAGTCTGAGACGGCAAGACACACGATGACGGTTGAGACAGAGACGCGACCCGCATGAATTTCAAGCGAAGCGCCCAACTTCACGATCGAGACTCTTCCGTAAAAGGCAAGCATATTGACAGCTTTCTCCGGAGCGGCACGGCCTTGTTCGTGAACTGCTGCCCACAACGCATGAAGCAAACAGTCGTTACAGACCCCACAAGACGGGTATCGCATAGGTACATTACACGAAATAAGAGTTGCAGTATCATCGAGATCTACGATCCTAGACACGGAGTCCAAAATACCAAAAGATCCTGGCGGTCGTGATGGTGGGTGTATGTATGTATCTTGTAAGGGTCATGTCTAGCAGGCTCGAACGGTCACCGACGCTATTTTGCACCCACGCAGCCCCCGGGGAGTCAGCACGCTCAGGCACCGATGACCATCGCGACCGCGAGGCCGACCATGGCAGCCACAGCGGTCGACGCGCCGAGCTGCATGGCGCCGTTCCCGCTCGAGCCGCCCGAACCACTGGTGCTCGTCGACGGCGCCGGAGCCGCGGTGGCGACGGCGCCGACACCGCCGGAGACAAAGCCGTTGTCCTGGAGCTGCAAGCCGCGCGAATGCTCAGTGCCTTGTCGAGCGGGCAGCGGCGCGGATCCAGATGCTTACCGTTTGTTCTGACGCGCCGACCTTGACGGCGGCCGCCTGCCATGCGTCGAAGGTGTTGCCAGAGGAAGGTGCGTTAATGGATCTGCACAGGCGATCAATACATGAAGTCCTTCCATGAGCGCAGCGGCACGTACCCGACCATGCCCAGACCGCAGTGGGTAGGGGCCTTGCAGAAAAAGTAGATCGCTGTACAACACAGTCAGCTAACGACGATATTGCGAGTCGCTGAGTGTGCTCACGGATCTGGTCGTTGGTGATGTTGAGCGTCCACTGGACACTGTTCTGGAGGCCAGAGTCGAACCCGGTCTCACCGCTCTTAACGGCGGAGAGGGGCTGGCATGGGCTGCTGAAGTCACCCTGAGTGACGGAGTGTGGGATACTCCCGCTGTTCACGGCGATGAGCGACCTTGCGACAGGATGAAACAATGCTTTTGAACTCACTCGGGGAAGAAGAACGTGACCAGCGTGCCGTTAGAAGCAGTCACGTTCGAGGGGCTGAAGACGAAGTTGCCGCCAGCACCGACGTCGATCTGCACGGAGCCATCAGCCTTGTTTGAGATGAAGATTGCGCCTGTACATACGTTAACCTGCCCTGAAGTACTCGGTGGTGCAGACGGGGCAGCAACCGCGGCCTGGGTAGTCGGTGTGTTGGCAGTGGGAGGGGCATACCCGTATTGGGGGTTCGCGGCCGCGACAGCGACGAGGGCGGAAAGGGAGAATGCAGTCTTCAGCATCGTGTATGCGTCGAGGAAGGAGGGAAGAGGGGGCTTGGCGGCAGAAGACTCGGGCTACGGCCTTTGAATAGCAACTTGGAGACTGTGGGTGAGGAGGGGGTAGGCGAGGGAACATGAGTCTTTATAGCGACGAGGCGAGGCCCGAGGAGACGTGAGGCGTGCCCCATTTCCCAGTGGAACGATAGCGGGGCTGCGCAGCTACGACTGTGTGTCAACAGTACGACGGATGCGTGAGTAAGTCAGGGAGGTGACCGACCCGTATTGGAGCGGCCGACTGACCAACGGGCCGATTGCGCCCAATCGCCATATTCATGGGTGGTCCACGTCGGCTACGCTGTTTTTAGCGAGGAGACGCAAAGGTTCTTCGCACAAAATGCTCATGCCGCGTTTCACAGATCTCATCGTGGGAGGGAAGGTTCCTCTGTGGATAGAGATAGGCTGTGTGGGGGTCGCGAGCCACCTCCCACAGTGAGAGATTTCTCGCACTTTGGGCAAGGATTGTGCCCGGCGACCATCTTGACGGAAGTGCAAGCGTCCGTGCCTTCGACGCTCGCCATGAATGTAAGCGTCCGCAGCTCTTCATCATCAGTGGTCGCGCTACAAGTCCTCGGGCGCCGCTGAATGCGAGAAGGTCAGCCCCTGAACCACAAAAACTGGCCGAGCAGCCAGAAGCTTGACGCTGAGCAGCATGTTCGGCCTAGCTGCCGAGCCACGCGACCGAGGACTGTTGAACAGGCCTCAGTGCCACTTCTGTTGATACAGGACACAACAAGGTCCGCAGCAAGAAGATGACACATGTTCCCTCGATCAGTGCTTCCTGTTCTCTGCGTGTCCATTATGCGGACAGCATCAGGAATAGCGGGTCCCCGAGGCTGGGAATTAGCACATATTAGCTCCCGGAATGTTCCCTTACGGAGTGGAGGAGAAGGTGTCTTGCGACCCACGAGTTCCCGAGGTGACCGCCGCAGCAACGATGATCCCCTCCGCTAATATGGTGTAAGACGAAGACAGCGTGGCATGGAAGCTCATGTGAGACGACGTCTTGTAACAGGATCTGATATGGGGTCATTTCTTGTGTCAAATAGGACACCTCCGCAGGTTTACTTCGAATACTCACCAATCATTATGAGTACTGCGCAATACAAACGGGCCCCGGCGCAGAGATCATTGCGGGACGGGCGCTGTACTTATTGTGTGACAACGTTTCGAGAGGACAGCATTCTCTTTGGGAGTCTGTTCAGTAATCAGATAATTAGCATGAGCTCTGCGATGCTCTTCGGCCCGCCGCACAATGTCCGCTATAACGAGCGAGACCAGAGGCTGTCGCTATTACGAGGCCAGGGGCTGTAACCGTTGCTCCTAGTAGAGCAAACGGTGGGAGGAAGATCGCGAGCAATAGAGATAGAAGGTTGGTGGGAAGATAGTTCTGCGGTTTGGCATATCTGACCGCGAGTGAGCTGGACCCAAAGGGACCGCACCGATCGTCACTGACGTCGCAAGGGGTGACATTCTGAAATCGCGGTCCCAGTAGTCGACTGTTCGCCGGTAACCAATCGAGACAACCCCACGCACGGCATGGCACAAGTCTGGCATGCGGTACCATCGTTCTACTACCAACTTCCATGGTCATGAGAACTTGGGAGCACTCACCTATATAATCGAGCACCGCGTCCCGCATGCGCGTGTTCGCACCACTCCATGTCCGACCGCAGCTAACAAGTAGAGCCAGACGAGCGTACCCCGTTCTCACCTGACCCGAGCAGAAGAGAAAGCGCGAGGGCCAACCTAGTGGTGAGCCCTGGATTCGGAACGGCCGTCGCCAACTCAAGGTATACAGGTGGGTGCATAGTATGTTGTGATGACAAGTGAGTCCACTGATGAAGTGACCGCGAGTAGATTGGTGAAGGCCATGTTCGACACAATGCTGGAGACGCGTATGTACCAGAGGACGGCGTTCGGTGAGGTACGGGTTGCGAGATTGGTCGTGGTGAGCAAACAAGCCTGTTTCCTTCAGGTCCGGCCCGGGTCATGGCGCGGGCGTCGGTGTACTGACGGAAAAGGCAACCATCCAAGAACATAGAGTCCGCATCCACCCACCGCCTCCTCCTCCCTCCTCGGTTTTGTGTAGCATCACAGTGACATCAACGCCCGGATGCATATATACTGACCACCACCAGGAGAGGCGACGCGACGATGTCATTTAGGCGATGTAGCCGGACTATTGAGGCTCTCCGCCTTCCAGTGCGGCCCCATCGTCACGGTACTATCCACGCAGGATATAAGCCTGTCCCTAGGCCTTGGCCCTTATCCTTTCTCTATCAAACCCGCTCTCCATCATAGACTTCATCTTCTGCCCTACCAATCCTTCGCGTCTCGCCAATATGCTCGGCACTCGTCCCCCATAGTCCTCCTTCCCCCGCAGTTTCTCTGTCGGCTGCCAGTGCGACGCCGACGGCAAATATCCTCTGCTCCATGACATGGTCCACACACAGTCTCTGCCGCCCTCCAACGTATTTCCGACTGCCACACCCTGGGGTCAGAAGAGCCGCGCCCTCGCGGGGGTTCAGACCCACGATCCCCACGCAGCGTCCCACGCACGCCATTGCTTGCCAGGACCCTGAGCACGTCCACCCCCTCGCCCCGACTTACGACAAGTTAGACTCAGACTCCCGCGGACACTTCCTGGCGTGCCAATGAGGCGCAGCCGCGGCCACGGCGTCTGCGCCCTTCCTGAGCACGCTCCGTCCATCCGTACCGCTCTTCCTCTCGGATGCAGTTACCGGCGAGCACGAAGGAGCTCGCAGAAGGATCGCAAACGCAAATTAGGGCACCTTCCCCTCCCCTCCTGACCTTATCGGCCCGGCTCGATCTTCCTGCTCATTGAGCGAGACTTCCTATCTACCCCAATGGAAATCAATACTACATACTGGGTCTCCGACGCTGCAGGACGCACTCGTTGCATAGGCCCGTCGCCACGGACGACTCAGAACGCGCAAAAGTAGGATCTTGTGCTGCAGGACTCTTGGACGATGAAGACTTGTTCAATCGTGGCTCTCTGTCGATGCCTGCTCAACCCTCACGGCGGGTGCGGTATCACTTCTGATCGTCAACTAGTTGCCTTCCGTGCCAGAGGCCATCAATAGCCGCTTTCCATGTCACGGTCGGATCCGACAGTAGCCAGATATCCTCCATCTGATTCATGACATATAATAGCGACTAGTTGTACAGTATCATAAGTGCACACTCACGTTCTATTACAATCAACCGCTTCTTATCGTGATCGTGCAAATGGTGGTTTAACCGGCGTGACGCTATGACAGGGTATTGAATCGGCACTATACACAAAAACCTGATCGTAAATTCGCGATCCGTACAAACTCAAACGAACAGCGTGCAAACATAACTTACAACTTGTCATCACCTATCAGTACTCAGTACTCAGTGATCACCGCCTCCTGAACTCATCCCTTCCACGGCAAACTGTACCCTTCTAACAGCAAGCGTCCGGAGGTTGACCAGCACAAGCACACCCGACTCCCTGAACTTCGGGAGCAGTACGATCCGACACCTCTTCGGGGCCTCTGCATCGTCTCCCACATCCGCGTCCCCATGCTCCTCGACGAGCTTGGTCGCGAACGCAGGCTGGTTGCCGACCACGTAAATATCCGGCGTCTGCGGAATCACGAACGGGTCCTTCTGGAAGTACGGGTGGCACCAGAGCGTGTCGGGGGCGGTGGGTGCAATGTGCCGCCAGCGCAGCGTCGCTTGCGCGAGGGCCATGCGCGAGATGGGCGGCGTGGGCACGTACTTGAACATGTCCTCCAGGGGCTGCCCCGAGTGTACGAGGATGGTGCGAGTCGGCTCGGGTGCGTCCGGGTCAGGGCCGCCGTTCGCTCGCGCTTTGGACGTCGAGGCCCCCGGCTGGCTAGCACGCGAGGCGGATGGCCCGGGGTCGCGTGCGCGAGCGACGGTGATGTAGCAGGGATTAGACTCGCACGAAAACGAGGCATAGTGCGAGGCGCCTCCGAACATCGCTCGCGGGAGGGGTTGTTGGGGCAGGATGGTCGCGGCAGGATCAGAGGGACCCGGAAGCAGATGCACGGGGATTGAACGACAGACGTCCGTGAGGTGGGCGGCCAAGTTCTGTGTAGGATGTGAGGCGACTGGCGCTGCTTGGTTATGTTTTCGCTAGTAGAGACTAGGATCAGCCGAAGACACTGACATACAATATCGCGTACGTACGGATTTTCTATCCGTATCACCGCTCACGGCACTCGTGGGATTCTGTTGCATAGGCACAAGGGAGTTCCCCGCGATGATCAATCTGGAGATGCGTGCAGACTGCGACTGGTCGTCCAGACCTCCAGCCTCGCCGGCGAGGTACTCCACAAGCATCTGGATTGGACCCTCAGCAGCGTTTGTTGCGCCCACTTCTAGGCCGGAGACCAACGCAACCCATTCATCCGAGTCTGTGGCGACCTCTCCTGTCGACTGTGGAGGTCAGCAGGAGTTTCGCTTGGGCAGAACGGCAGTACTGACCATCTATGTCCATAGACTGGTCCGACACTTTTGTTGGTGACCAGGGGAGACTGGCTGAAAGTTGTGGTGCCATTCCAGGGTAGCACAAGTCGATCACTTCGAATTCGCCGCTGTTGGTTTCGATACCGAGAGCTCCAATGATAACCCCCGTGACGAGACACGCTGAACTAATACGATCGCCCACGAGACACACCCGACCGGATTCGTCTTCCAGCATAACGCTATCGTTCTCAGAATGATATTTTTCTCGTGGAGGAGGAGCAGGGATAGAGCGCTGCGTTCACCGGCATTCATTTCAGAGTGTGCCTCTCGACTCGCATGCGAATCACTCACATCCCGGGCTATGTCCTCCAGCACGTTGGGTTTGAGAGGCATGTCCATATACACTGTGCCGATGACGAAGCATAGCTGGCCCTTCTCCACGTCAAGAACACGGGGAACAAAGACGGGACCGCCTGAGAGTGGATAGCGTTGGAAGATATTGTTGTACACAGTTTAAGCGAACACACCTGCAACTTCGCTCCATCTCTTCTTCGCGCGCTGCTCGACGTATTTCCGCAGGGTGTGTAGCCGGACAAAGTAGATATTGGAATACTGGTGCTTGTATGACTTGTCGCCATGTTTGATGAGGAAAGACGCGTCTTCCGGCGGTGCGTGCAAGGTGGTCGCCTGACGCGTCAAGGGTGTAGTAGGCACAGGGCTGCGGTCCTCTGTGAGCCCAAGAAGGTGATGAGGGGGAGGAAGCTCACATAGGATCAACGACCGCCATTGGTACGAGCTAGCGCAAATTGATACGAGCCACGTAGAGAAGGATATGTCTGTGGTGCAGGAGCCCGCGCGTGTGTAAGTAGCACGACTGGTCAGTGCGTGCGGCAGACGCGTCGAGAGCGCGTCGCGATCCGTTGGTCGTGTTTGGCTACGCTGCCGCCCGATCCATGACGTCACGACCGGGCCTGCCAACCCATTCAGACAGGTATCGCAGGTTCAGTCAAATTCAGTCCTGCCGAGTCACAACTCGCAACTTTACAGGACAAAGTGTACGGAGACTCTGTACGGTCTCTAAACAGATCCTCTGGAAGAGATCATCTGGTCGTTACAGTCAGAGGTTTGCGACAACCCCATGAGGACTAGTAGAAGGAGGTACATGGAAAGGTACTTGTCTTGATGGAACCTCGTGGCCGACGAGGCCTACGCTCACTCCGGAGTCCGAGACTCCGAGTTAACGTTCATTGCAGCCGCTAGAGCCTAGCGAGAGCTATCAGCCAGGAACCGCCGACGTTTCTGACAAAAATGATTGATTTGAAACTGGGGGGCTTTCGACAGCTCTCGACATCCCGCCGCGGAGTTCCCCTTGACGCTATCATTGTAATCAACGTATCCATTCAATCGTAACAAATTACAATGCACCTTCTAGCCTGCGCCAAGCAAGCGCCAAGGTCTGAAAGTTACTGATCCGTGCACAGTGCCAGATCTACTATGTGTGATTACGAGCCTATACGTTGGGTGAATCCCCCAGCCGAAGGAAGTACAATACAGCTAAGCAAGTATATGAATGCAATTATATGCAATGCGATAGAGAATGTTGAAGGGAAGCGAACGCACGATCTATGAGTGCAAAGAACAAGGGGCCAGGACGCGAGCGAAATGTCCAGTGGTTGCCCGAGGACAGAGGCGCGATGAGACCGAGTTAACGGCCCTCGCGCAAGCAGCCTCGGCCGGGATGTTTTGGGCGATCCCGTCCAACGAGGGCGAGGACGAGGACGTCGCTCGAGTGTGCCCGCCGTGCTATCTTTAATCAATGCCACCGGACGCGGCTGCCACACCTGACAAGACGCCGGGTGGGAGGCACAACAATTTTAGACCATAGGGTGCTTGCTGTGCGCACTGTCAAACTGTCCGAGAGACTGTCAGCGTCACGTATTGTCGGCATTAGGACACCGCGCCAAGCTGCCGACTCACGTCTATCTCACCGGCCTCCCTCTGCGACTCTTTGGTTGTGTCGATCCGGATGGCGATGCCGTCCCGAGCATGTGTCGAAACCTACAGAGTGTGTGAGCCGACGCTCCGCCTGCCAGCCCATGGATGATGGAGTCGACGTACACCGTATGTACCGCGAGTATTCGCGCCGTTGGTGTGCATGTCACGAAGAGAGACAGAGAGGTCGGTAGCGCCGGCCGAAGACGAACCCTGTAAGCTCTTGCGGGCGTTGAGGGTGGCCAACAGCGAGTTGCAGTACACTAGCCGTGCCAGTGGCACACCAAACCAATTAGTGGGATACCGCGCGCAGAGACGACGAGTGGCTTACAACGGCCGATAAGGAAGTAGAAGGTAATGTAAACGAATGTGTTCGCAGCAGTGTAATAGGTGATCATAGATGCGACCGCGCACACGCTGGAAGGAACCTTGAGCATCGTCCGGTGTTAAACACGTCGGCAAACGTACCTCGTCAGCAGACCAGTGTTGACGGCGAAGACCATCTACACATTACATGGCATACGATCACGGTGAGGTCGAGCAGGGAATTAGATGGGAGGGGGCACACACCAGCTTGTTGATGAGTGTGTTCGACCTTGAGAAGCTCGTCCGAGAGTTGTGCAAGATCGTGCACAGAATCAGGGCGATGAGGACGTCGCCAACAGCGGCGAAGGCGTTCATGCAGACCGACAAATCCTACACATGCAACAGTTAGATTATTCGTAAGATAACGGCATGTTATGAATGGAGCATTATGCGAGGCTGACCTTGAGTTCGTTCAGTTTCGCGAACGTCTTGATGTGGAACCCCCGTATGACATACACTGCGCGGAAATGATGTCAGACATTTCGTCAATAGGATACAAGTAGGTATTACTCACCCACTGATACCACTATATGTAGCCCCGCCTCCTTTAACAACCGACACCGCGGACGGTATATATCAAGACTTACCAAACTCGGCCAAGATGAGAGAAACTACAGGGATGACCAGGTAGTACTTGTGACCGCTAAGCCTCCAAATACGGTGGGCGAAGAAGCTGGACCATGGTTCGATATCAGATACCGTACAAGCTATGCACACGACAGTAACAACTCACCCCTGGACGAACAGGCCCGTGAAACCCTGTAAGGAATGTGCGCGATGAGCCGAGTGACAACCCTACTTTACCCTTCGAGACATACGTTGAAGAGAACCTCCGTGATGATGGAGCTAGAAGGACTGATTCAGTACGACTACCGTGTAACGGAGTCATGTGCAATGACTCACAAGTTTGGCTTAGAGAGGGCAACGGGGTCCCCGAAGTTCGTGACTAGGTAGGAGTACACTGCAGGAAGAGTGCTCGTCAGCCGTATGTAATAGGAGACCTTCGCCCCAGTGAGATCGTACCGCTGTGTATGATAAGACCCTCAGGAACAGTTGATATGAGCATCTGGGAATGTGGTCGGACAACCGTCATAGCGACTTACCTGGTGTACACTATCCGACGCCCATGTTGCGAAGACCTTTGCACGGGTTGACGCGGGAATGGAGAGGAGCACAATTGGGGGGACTTACGAGGAGCTTCAAGGCCCATGGGTCCTTCCCGTAGCGCGTGTAGTAGTAGTACAACTGGGAGCACGACACTGTGGGTCCATGAGCCTCCCGGACCGCAGAACACGACACGAGAGGAGGGAGCTCACCGCCGTACAAGCTGGTCCCGCAGACAGCTATCAGCTTTGCGTGCGCCAGAGTCGAGATACGAGGGTGACTCACATGCCGGAAGTGATCACACCCAGAAGGACCGCACCCATTCTATGCAAGATCGTCAGCCAGACACACAAGCCAGATGGGCACGAGCGACGACGGACGTTTGGTCGAGACTCGACGACATGGCGAGATGGGGTGTGACCTGGAGAGCAATGTACAGGGGCCGGGGCCGTGATTTGGAAACATATGGGTCGCCGTCCTTTAAACCCATCGTGAGGAGCATGAGATCTTGAGACCCGATCTACGGCGGGCACCGCCTGCTCCAGGATCTAGGCTTCAACATTCTACGTAGTAACCGACGGTCTTGGGTCGCAATATTAATCAGTGGCGATCTGGGGTCTGCGCTCGCGGCAGAAGATTCCACGCGTCGGTGACCATTAATACGGCGCTTGCAGCCCAGGAGAAAAATGTTCCAGAAATGTTCACTGCTTGATCAGAGGCTTCCTGTTCAAACGTACTTATTTCGGGTGGAACCTGTAACCCGTTGGAAACCAGGGCAGAAAAAAGCCGTGTCGCGGGTTGGAGCAACTACGGAACATTAGAATATGCGCTTGCACAGCGTTCTTTTGCCTTGACAATAATATTCCTCGGACTTGTCTGAACTTGTCCCGACGGTAGGCCTCGGTAGGCTCGTCGCAAACCCCTCACACGAGGCGCTGGCGTGGCGCCGGAGGGTTCTGGTACGAGACTAGTCCCGACGGCACAATAAGTACACTTACAGACAAGCGCGATCAATTAGTGCCTTCCTCCCTGGATTGGCGCTACAGTCTCTGACCGTTCAAGTACATATATGCATGACATTGACATCCCAAGGCTCATATCTCTGCGTGTGAGGTCAGGTTCCACAGCTGTGCACGTGGGCCTACTCTTATGGCAGAACACCTAAATGTCGACTTCGGGTTTCACCTGGCGATGAATTGATGGCGTTCAGTATGTCCTATACCTAATATAGAAATCAGTCACGTCAGCGGCGGCCGTGCCTAGCCGTGCGGCACCCAGAAAAACTTCAAGCTCACTGAAGTTTACTGGGTCTTACTGACAGAGTCTAATGTCTAACAACAAAGGAGGGTAAGTAATCAGAGTGGTACACATTCGATTGGAGAGACAGAGAGAGACTGGTCACCGTTTCATCTGACACTTCGCAGTCATCAGAACATTTTACCCTCGTGAGAGGTCCACCGGGAGAAGACAAGAATGATGAGTCCGTGCACCCGCGCTTGAGGAGGACCATACGTTTCACATCAGGGGACTAGTACTTACTAAAAAGGTTCATCAGGTGCGTCGCGGTGCGACGACGGTGCGACACAGAAGGGACACAGATTATGTAATCCCAAACTCCGACGTAAGTATCACTACTTACTACTAGTAGGATCGATTGATGGCGACATAGGGCGACACTGGGGCGACATGCACCACGGGGTGCAGTTTGGTCAGACCGTGCCAGTGGTCTCGTGCAGTACTAACTTTAAGTAGATATCAGTATCATATATGTGGATGCAGCCTGAGCAGTGTACGGAGACTAGTCGGTACCACGTGTACGATATCGATGTCGATGTCGATGAACTTCAGGATGGGAACCATCCGAGTGGCCTGTTGCAAGTCTCGTACCCACCATCGAAGTACTTATCGCCCGCACCACATTACAGCACCTCACCAGGCTCACCACGTCCGAGTAGCCGCGGTGGTGGGTATCGCGCTCTTAAGTACCACGACGGATGCACTGTAGGTACGAGACCAGTCGGCGGCCAACATGTCATTTGCCCTAGCTATAGTACTCCAGACGAAGCAAAACATGGTGACGATTCTGAGCACACACCAAGAATAACGCCAAGTTCAAGGACTAACCTGCATGTAAGTCGTCGTTGGAACAGCGTTAAATTGAACGTCGAACGTCGAATATTTGAACAGACGGACCGTTTGTTACCATTGGCGCTCCGGCTCCGGGCCCGGGCCCGTCCTCCAACGACTCGTGTTTCTTATGACGACGGTCTGGCTTCTGTCTGGCTCGTTCTGGTCTCCCATCCGAACGATTAATCGATGCTATCTCTGCTGAACAGTTGAGGAGGTCGTACGCGTGCAGTGTAACGGTGCAGATGATCGAGATGTGAGTGTCTACCACAGTAACCACTGTCTAGATCTTAGAGCTCATGCACATGTACAGTACGCGCGCACGGACGAGAGCCAGCTGGCCTTCTGTCGACACGGATGAGACGGCTCCGCTATGAAAATGACGGCAGACGGTGAGCACGTTTGCGAGGCACAGTGGGCACAATGATGTCACTAAGAGCCATGTCCTAAACTATGACTCTGCGTTATTTATATCGTCGCTGTGCATGTTTTTGCCTATATAACCCCCCACTGCCCGCATCTCCTCCTGCCACTCTACCCCAATCTTGCACCATGTCTCTCTCCAAGGTTTGTCGTCGTCGTCGTCGTCGTCGTCGACTTCATCCACCAATCACCGTCTCCGTAGCACCTCAATGCCGATCAGCTCATCCAATCTGCAAAGGTACGTCATCGCTGGTGTGTGCGCATGCAAACAACATCTCACGCGGGGTCGTTATAAGGACCATAAAAGTCACGTCCATAGCTCCACCAATCATACTGCCATCCACCCGTATGGTGGTCGTTACGGCACCGAGCCCATTCCCAAGTACAAACTTCCTTCGAAGGTCTCTGCGTTCACGTCCGTGCACTATATTCCCTCTGACGCCTTGTTTTGCCAGGGGGTTGATGCAGATTCGACTTACCAACTCATTCACGATGAGCTGTCTCTGGATGGCTCCCCGGCCCTCAACCTGGCATCCTTCGTACACACATGGATGCCGAAGCAGGCCGATCAGCTCATGATGGAAAATATCTCGAAAAACCTCATTGACCAGGACGAATACCCCATGACGCGTAGGCGCAGTCTAAATTTGTATCTCGTGCATCGAACTGAAGTTTATCACAGAGGTCATCCATACACGTTGCGTTTCCATTCTTGCGGACCTATGGCACGCGCCCTCTACCCAACAGGCGATCGGTACCGCGACCACCGGGTCGTCCGAGGCCATTCAGCTTGGCGGACTGGCTATGAAGCGCATCTGGCAGGAGAAGCGCAAGGCGGCAGGCAAATCGATTCACGAGCCTGGGCCGAACATCGTCATGGGTGCCAACGCTCAGGTCGCTCTTGAGAAATTCGCGCGTTACTTCGACGTCGAGACGCGTCTTGTACCTATCTCCGAAGAGAGCCACTACCGACTCGACCCCAAGAAGGCGATGGAGTACGTCGACGAGAATACGATCGGTGTCTACGTCATTTTAGGAAGTATGAACATTCACTCCCGCTTGATGGTCGTGGCGTTTCTGACGTTAGAACATATATAGGCACCTACACTGGACACTACGAGCCTGTCAAGGAGATGGCGGTGTTGCTGGATGAATTTGAGGCTCGCACAGGGCATTCCGTTCCTATCCACGTTGATGCCGCTTCGGGGGGCTTCATCGCGCCGTTCGCGACGCCTAAGCTGGAATGGGACTTCAGGGTTCCGCGCGTCGTTTCCATCAACACTTCGGGGCACAAATTCGGCTTGTCGTACGTGGGCGTAGGCTGGGTGATATGGCGCTCCAAGAAACTCTTGCCAAAGGACCTCATCTTCGAGCTACACTACCTGGGGTCCGTTGAGTACTCCTTTTCGCTCAACTTCTCGCGGCCAGCGCATCCTATCATCGCCCAATACTTCAACTTCGTGCACCTTGGCTTCGAGGGCTATCGCAATGTTGCCCTACAAGATCTCAAGAACGCGCGTCTTCTGAGCCGTGCGCTAGAGAAGAGCGGACTCTTCACTGTACTCAGCGACATCCACCGGTCAGAAGAGGGCTTGCTCTCTACAGCTCATTTGGCGATTGACGAAGAGAGCGTCGAGGTCAGTGTAGCATCCGTGCTCTGTTTCCCGTGTCCTCTTGCTAAGTCCTTGGATGTAGAGCTATATCCCAGGGTTACCCGTTGTTTCTTTCAAGTTCTCGGAAGAGTTCCGCAAGCAGAACCCCGATGTGCAGCAGAAGTGGGTTCAGGTCCTCCTCCGCGCAAAGGGCTGGATAGTTCCCAACTACGAACTCGCGCCGGATCTGGAGCAAGTGGAGATCTTGCGTGTTGTCGTTCGCGAGAACTTGACTGCGGTCATGGTCGACAGACTTGTCGCCGACATTGTGCGTGATATAACCCGCATGGATGTATGTGATGATTACTCACCGGTCTCCCCAGCTTGACGTGGTAGAGAACCTCGCGAAGCAAGATTCTCCCATCCATGCCCTGAATGCGCTGAAGGGTCGGAAGACTGTCGAGGGACATCACGGTGGCTTGGAGGAGGGTTCCGGCAGCAAGTCGAGTGGAACTTACGCTAAGCAGTGCTGAGCGGAAGCGCCACAGCGCTGTTCAATGGACGGTCTATCGAATTCGTTTTACAAGGTGTACGATACGCTTCATGACTGTATATCACGCAACGTTTAGCATGGCCTTGCAGTTGGCTATGTCGAGATGCTAGTAGCTAAGGAGTGCGACGAACTGCTCAGCGCTCAGCGCTCAGTCCCCGAGATAGTGTCCAGGAATATGACATGTGCCTAAACACTGGACCGCGCGAAAGAGCGCGCATTTAACATCCGTCAGTATCTCGCCACGACCTGTCCACTCTGACTGTCTCGTACATCGCCTCGTGAGATGCAATGGACGGCTTGAAAATGTTCACAAAGCTCCCTCAGAAGATACCGGACCCATTCAATCTACTAGGAGACCAACCGAAGCTTGCTTTCCGCAGTCAACCCGGAGGAATAGCAAAGCTCGCTACGACCCGCGTAAGTCTGAAGCACAGAATGCTTGGTCAATGGAGACGATATCGCGGTATTCACGGGTCTCCGATACTGCTAGAACATCTCCGAGAAGGACTCTTACTGGGATCAGGTACGCTCGCTTTGTCACTCCCAGCACAGTTCTCGATTCACCTTCTGCATTCTCTCGCCAGTATGTCGTCCTATTCGACTCCGCCTCGGACGTCTTCACTCTCATATCCCACAATGACGGTACGTGTGTACGCTCTACGACCCCGTATCCCTCGTATATTCAAGGCTGTCCGGTTCGTCCCGCACCTGCCCCCCGCGCTCTCCCAAACAGTCCGCCGCGCACTGTACGAAGCCCCGGAGAACGTCGCAACGCTCATCCGCGTCATCACCTCCCGCCTCTTCAATCTAGTCTCGGACCACACGTTCCCCGCGCCGCCGTCCTCGTCCGTCAGTTCCCTAGCGTCCTCCCTCTACCGCACCGGCACCGGGGCCGGCGCGGAGCGCAACGCGACCAAGGAGGTGCTCAACTGCATCCGCGTCCTGCAGCGCGTCCTCCCCGCCGTCTTCGAGATCGAGAGCGAGCCGAGCAGGCTCGAGCAGGAGGTCCTGTGGCGGCGCGCTGAGGCGCGGGAGGCCGGGGTGGGAGGGCCAGCTGCGGGCGGGGCGGGCGTGGTGGAGGAGTCGAGTGCGCAGCCGCAGTTCGTGATCGAGGACGACGACGAGAGCGACGAGGAGGACGGGAGCCCGCGCGGGCACGCGCACAAGCCGCCGCCCCCACAGTCGCCGCCGTCGGGCGAGAGGTCGGAGGGGGCGGCGAGGCCGAAGGAGCTGCTGCCGTCCATCGCGGAGCGGCTGTTCAGCTGTCTGGTCGACCTCATGTTCTGCTGTGGGTTCACGCTGCCGACGAAGATACAGGTCGACCATTACAAGATCAACTATGTCATCTGGTGCGTCTGTTTCCTTCGTGTTTCCATCATGCATTGTACGTGCGGGATGTTCACCCGCCGCGTCTAGGGAGAAAGGCATCGGGTCGACGGTGGACCCTGGTCCAAGCCAGCAGTACGAGAGCAACAAGACGGAGGTGCTGCGACTCCTCCTTGTGCTCCTTTCGCGCCAGATCTACGCGCCGCCCTCTGCACTCTTCATATCCCCGTCCTCATACACTCTACACTTCGTGCAGAAGCTTGCGAGGCGCGACGTGCTGACGGTCCTCTGCTCACTCATGAACACAGCTTTGAACGCGGCACATTCTGGGAGCGCGAACATGATGGGCACCGTCACGGGACGTCTTCCGTATAACCACCTGCTGCTCAAGGGAGAGGATCATCGCACGACTCTCGTTTCGACATGTTTCCAGGTGCTGTGTGTACTGCTCGACTTCCAGAGCGGGAGCGCGCGAGACGCAGGGACCGAGGGACAGGTCTCTGGTCCCACCGCGAAGACGAATGCCTTCCGGTATTTCATCGCCAAGCTGGTCAGTGTCCTTATGGTCACATGAATGCGTATCTCTCACCTCAGAATAGCATCGGCCAAATGACTTTGCATTCATCCTGGATGGGATAGTCGGCATTTTCGAAGATGAGATGTCCTCTATCAGTGGACTACTACCAGGGTCTAAGAAGTCGTTGCCCTACATGGTCGAAGCTGGTACGTTCATGCAGTGTCTACTTTCCTTGTTCAGTGACCGATTTCCTGCAGTAATCTTCCTATGGAAGGTCGTCGACCTCAACAAGGTAGGATGCGCGACCAATCTTGAAGCATTGAGGATACTGACTATGTGCAGAAATTCCGCGCATATCTCCTTGACTCTGAGAAAGCAATGGACGTACTTGCGTACCTTCTTTGTTACGGACATGAGATCAAGGACAAGCCAGGTAATATTGTCCTAGTTTCTCTTCCTAGATTACTGACTCAAGTATGCGTGCGCTAGAACAACACGGAATGTGCAGAGTGCTGTCTTATTTGATTCAGGGCCTTTCAGCGGAACGGGCATTCGGTTTCAAGTTGAGCTCCCCTCTGCGAGCTCAAGTACCTCAGAAGTACGCGGCCATGGGCACTGCGGGCGATTTCATGGTTCAGGTCAGTATCGCCAAGTCTGTTCGAGCATCGCACGGTGTTGATTCCTTTTCAGTCCATCTATTCCATGGTCGCGACAACATCCGGAAGTTTGAACTCGCTGTATCCTGCACTGATCATTGCGCTCTCCAACTCTGCTCCTTACCTCAAGAACCTCAGCGTGACATCGTCAGCACGCCTGCTGCAGCTCTTCACCGCATTCTCAAACCCTTCATTCCTTCTCTCCGACGAGGGTCACCCCAGATTACTGTTTTTCATGCTCGAAGTCTTCAACAGTGTCATCATGTACAACCTCTCCGAGAACCCGAACCTTGCATACGGCCTCATCCGCGCCCACAAACAGTTCGAAGACCTCGGAACGTTCACGCTCGCCCGCGGTCTCCGCGAAATCAGGCGCAGGGAGCAGGCGAAGGAGGAGCGCGCGAACCAGGCCAAGGGCTCTCTCGACAAGGGCAAGAGGCGCGCGAGGGATATCGAGGAGGGTGACCCTGCGAGCGAGAAGGCACGCCTGCTGCGCAGCGAGACGGGCTCGCTGGACCTGCCGCGAAACACGGACTCGACGGACACGCTCTCCGAGGCCCTCGGACGACATGCGGATGACGAGCAATCGCCGACGCGACCCTTGATGTCCCCGCCCGCGATAGAGGCGCCGCCATTGCCGACTCCTTCCTCGGCAGGACCGACGGATGTCTCGGAGAAGGCAAGGGGGAAGATGCGGGCGGCTGGGAGGTCGCTCTCGGGCGACATGACGGGCAGCTTGGAACGCCTCGCTGCTGCGGGCGTTGGACGGAATGGGTTCGTCCCTACGCAGGAATGGATCTCTTCGTGGCATCAAGGGTGAGTCCACAGACGGATTTTGTTTGCACGAAGCTGAGAACAGTCCTGGCAGTCTTCCGCTTGATGCTGTCATGCTCGTCATATCGGAGCTCCTGCCGAAGGTGCAGAACCTGCAAGCGTCGTTGAACGCGACAACGGCGAACAGCGCGATCATTGACATGCTCAGAAGCGTCAACCTCGACCATGTGCTACCGAAGGCGGGACCGATCACCCCCCGGAGATTCATGGTGAGCTGCATTTCGGCTCTTCTCGGTCTGTTGCTAACACCCACCAGTGGTCGGACGCATCAATCGTATGGCTGACATCGCTAATATGGGGCGAGATCTATGTACGCGGGATGACCCCGCTAGGCATCTGGAACTCAACGACGGTCCGGCTGTTCTACGTGAAGCACGCACAGGCGCAGCAACGGCAGCTCACAGAGACGGTCACTCATGTTGTAGGAGGCCTGCTGGGGCGTACAGAGTCGTCGCAGTCAATAGGACGGCGGCAGACCTGAGGGATTGGATCATTCTAACCATTGGATTAGTCGTCGTCATGTATCATATGTAGCCATTGTCACACTCTAGAACCTCTGTCGATATCCCTCATGCATCATGCATGCATGCTCGGTCCTTCTCCGCTGCACCAGTGTTGACACTGTTGAGCACGTAGTATCCCAGTCCAAAAGATGGAACAGTCCTCCCCATTCCGTCACGATCACGTGAGTTTACCGATGTTGAATGCGTTCAGCGCCGATCGCGTTTTGGCTCCAGACGCGTCGCTTCCAGAGTCTCACTCCTTGCGGGGCATCCGCCTCGCCCCACCAAACCATCAACAACTTTGACTAGGGATGGAGGGCCGATATCTCGCGCACCTTGAGTGTCTCAATATGGCCCAGAAGACAACTCTAGCGAAAGGTATGTGCAAGGTAGGAATCGATGTATCATTCCTATTGACCATTGTGTTGCAGGGGGGTTTCAGAAGGTCTCCGATCTCCTCCTAAAGAAGCCTTCTGAAGCAGCTAAGAAGTGCAAGCTCACTCTCAAGGAAATGGACCACATCATAAGCTCTATTTGCAAGGAGCTTGAGAAGCCCCCTACGCTGCTCCGAGACATCGCAGACGTCGGTGATGAGCAATTCACCACCGGAGAACCTGCGATGGATGACGTCCTTGGTGGCGGCATACATACTGGTATGATCTGGGAGATATCTGGAGAGAAGTGGGTCTCTACCGAACGGTCCATTATGGGTTGCTGACACTTCGATAGTAATGCGGGGAAGACACAGCTCGCCCTACAGTTGTCGCTCTCTGTACAACTTGATCAGGCCCATGGCGGCGTCTCTGGTTCGGCATGCTACATCACAACTCGTGAGGGCCTCCCGACCAAAAGACTCGACGACATGATTAGGCACCACCCCAAGCTTTCTCCAGTGCTCTGCAACTTGTCAGACGTGGAGACTGTCCATGCGTTCAACCACGGCGCTTTCAATCGTGTGCTCACCGAAATCGTGCCCGAGACCATCGCCCGCCGTGCGACATCTAGCAGTCTCAAGCCCGTGAAGCTGATCGTTGTTGACACCTTCTCTGATATCTTTGACTCCGCCAAGGATTCCCAGTTCGAAGATCTGGCACTTCGAGCACGTTGCCTTCGAAAGGCGTCACTACTTCTCCACCAGCTCGCCAGTAACCATCGCATTGCCGTGATTCTCCTGGGCTCCACGAGGAAGACCCACCCTCGTATCGAGGGACAGGACAGGGCCCCAGGGGAGCTGCGCTATTCAGACCAAGCCCGCTGGTTCGCCCGCGGATATAGCTATCAAGGCGAAGACGACAACGAGGCCATCCTGGGGCACGTCTGGCCCAACCAGCTCAACGCGCGAATCATGATGAGCCGCACGACCCGTACCCGTCCACGCTCGGACGTCGATCCGGATTATCGCGTCGGTGACGGAGATAGGGCGGCCAAACGACGGAGACTAGACTCCGACAGGCTTCCGGGATCGTCTCAGGCATCTGGAGACGACCGCATTCTATTTCGCCGCTTCTCGGTCATCTTCTCGTCCGTGGCGCCGCCCGCGGCGTGCGACTACGTCGTCTTGGAGCAAGGCGTGGTTGCATTCGCTATCGAAGAATCTGCCCGTACCACCTTCATGTATGCGAGCCCAACACCACCACCTGCTAGTGCCTCTCCATCCACTGGTCGGAGCTCGCAAACCCAATCCTCTCCTCCAGCCGCAACGCCTACTCCGACGCCTACACAATCAAACAACAACAGAGTTACCTCTAGCGCTGCCGCGGGAAGTAGTAGTCGGCCTCCCTTCTCACGACAGTCGCTCTCGTATGCTACCATTGCGCCGTCGCCTCAGTCGACACCTCCGCAGACGCTCCTGAGGGCGAGGACGCCCAGAATTGTAACCACAACCACGACGGATGACGACGAAGACGCTATGTTGTGGGAACTTACCCAAGAACAGAGCGAACTCTTTGATTCCCTCCCCGATGCAGTGCTAGGGGAGCCATTCGAAGCGGGCGCGGAGGCGGACGCAGAGGCAGAGGCAGAAGAGGGACCACCGGTGACAGAAGAGGATCATCACAGCTCCGACTCGGAACTCTGGAAGACTTTCGATTCGGACTTTGACTAACTGCCCTCCGATGCATTCATGCTTTCCCCTCGTCCTTCTTGTGCTGTCGATGTCGATTCGTTGCTACTGGTAACCACGCTTGTGCTGATCATAATGTTGTATTAAATATAGTTCTTGCCATTGGGCCCATACCGATGCTCTAGATTCGAGATAATGCTACACGGTGGATGAGGGGAGAGAGAGGAAGCAACGAAAAACGTAAAGGCTACAAACAAGGAGTGGACAACGGTCTATATCACTACCGGCAGTAAGATATCCAGCCACGGAGGGTGGAAGTGGAAGCAACAGAAGTTTCGAAATCAAGGTGATGAAACGGCGTACACTCAGAAAGCCTCCCCGGGAGTGATGTACCACTGGTACTGCGACGTCTTGATCGGGGGCGGCTCGCGCAGCTGGCGGGCCTTCGGGTCGTACGTCGGCCGCGCGGGCTGCAAGACCGGAGGAGCAGCCTCCTGTTGGGCCATGCCCCGATGCTTCGCCCATAGCTCCGGGGGCGAGCCGTGTTGCACAGTAACGATCTTGGCGGAGATGCGGCCACCCCTCACAAGCGGGCGGTGGCGTGTGGGCTCCGGCGTGAGTGTCGACGCGGTCGAGGGCCATTGAATGGGCTCCTCCGAATCCTCCTCGTTGGAGCAAGAAGTCTCTTCATGAAAGATGAACCAAATGAGGTGGACAGCTAGCGATGACACGGTGTTAGTCGAGAACGTGACCACGAGAACGCCTATTAGGTGCTCACAGACGGCCCACGCGACGAAGGTCAGTGCGATGGCAGCAGCGACAGCGAAATCTGGCCGAGGGAGGCCTGCGAAGCCGTCCACGAGAGAAAGCGAATGGACGCAGATCCACGCTGAGTTGGCTACGGAGAACGTCAGTGACGTACAGTGAGGGGCGAGGATATGAGCGCACCGAAGTTAAGCACCAACAGCACGCCGACAAATACGCGTTCGCCGATGATGGAACGGCGCCGCATTCGCTGCGCGTACGTCATCTTGCGATAACGAGCCAAGTACCACAAGCTATAATCCATGTCAGCTCCTCTACCACCACGAGAGTTCAACGTTGAGGTGACGCACCGGATGGAGACCATAACGCATATAATAGCTTCTACACCAAGAGCAATGACCTCTGTGCCTGTGTATTTCACCGTCAGAAGGACTTGACCTAGGGGGGATGCCAGAGAGTACTCACTCTGTCCCGAGTGGACAACAAACGAAAAGATGAAGAGAAGGACAAGTCCGAAGTGCAGGCATAGAACAAAGAAAGCTGTCGCGACGAACAAGCGTCGTGGTCAGAACACACTTGTCATCCACACGAGCAGCACCGTAGGACTCACTCGTAGCGAACTGGAGCGCGAACTGTAACGTAGACATCCTCGGGAAGCCTTCAGAGGGCGAGAGAGCGGACAAGTACTGGCAGTGCGCGGAGTGTTCGGCGCTCTACGCCTGGGTCGTGACGACGGCGGGGAGAAGGTTGAAAGGCTCGAGAGGAGAGAGCAGAATAGCTGGCCGCTCCGAAAGACGGAGGGGTTGAATTTATGTAGGAGCTCTTACGCTTTTACAAAGCGGCTCCGGCCGTAACTCAATCCGCCACGAACAAAATGGCATTGTGCGCGGGCCCCCGACTGCTTTGTGGGTGGCAAGTGGCGTACTCCCCGGAATTGGTGAAGAGCAATGTAACAGGGGCGGTTGGGGAGTGCCGATGCTTCATACCTCTACGCTTCGCTATTGCGTCAGCTTTGAAAGATAGCAAGCAGAGCATTCCACCAAAGGGGCTTTGCCGTCCTGTCTACTAATCGAACATGGGGCGATGTCAGGCGGGCGTGTCCAAGCTTGCGATACTGTCAATGTTTTTCTGCGACGATTGTCTGCAGCACGCTGTAGCTGATGCAAGCTTCAGTCCAGCAGTCAAAGAATCACAACAGCAGAAAGACGTACGAAATAGCTTGAGTCGAAGCAGTGGAGACTCGTGATCATAGAGGTCATACACAAGCGTGCGGGACTCCGTGCGTTTGCATGCAGGACCGGCCACCGATACGAAATCTTCATCATTGCCGCGCCGCTTGCCACGCTGCTTTGAGCTGTGTTCGTAAACGCAGTTGAAAGTTGCCTGTAACTGGAAAGCTGAAGGGTAAGATCTGCCAGCCATCGGCAGTGAGCACATAGATTAGGAGCTCGAAGAGCATGACTACCACTGGCATAATCGTCTGCGGGGCCCGGGCTGCAAGTCGCAACACATCGACGTACTTACTGTACCAGACCAGCACGGGTAGTCTGTACTGGCAGCGTTGTGAAGTTCAAGAAGTAATTATCACCCTACTGTCGTCATGACTTGCTAGACCAAAGCTTGCTGGACGAATATTGAATATTCGATCCTTGCCAGAATGCACCGCGCATGATGTATCGCAGGATCACAGGCTGTCCTGATGTCTCCGCTGAAAGGTTCAAACCTAGGATTGGGAAGTCTTAGCTTAGGTGGGATGAGCTATGGACCCGACCCGTGTACATGTCATGGTGGTCTGACTCCGAGTCCTCTCGAGTCTCATGAGTTGTTGGAGTCGTCTAGCGGCGCTTACGAGCACGACGGCAATCCGCCAACCATGACAAGCCGATGGCACTCATGGCCAGCCACGACGGGACCAGCCACGACGGTGACGTACACATGCATCCCATATACATACGTGATTATTCCATTCGTGACTGCGTTCTGAAAGATACAAGCTGATATAAAATACAAGGCCCGCATCCGGAGGAAGCAGACGTGATGACGGGAGATATCAAACTGATGTACGTATATCTGGGACCACCGGGCACAGGACACGGACAGTACTAGTGAGGGAATGAAGCGGACGGAGGCGGCGGTGTACGCGAGCACGCACGGCCCATGGGTGATGTGGAAAGAGGTAGTGGGGGATATCTGGATACATGACACGTGCACCGCCGGTTCTATTCTGCTGGTCGAGAGTCTGCGTCCGCGAAAGAGATAAACGAAGACCGAGGAGCCCAAGAACGGGAGGTACGGGAACGCGCATAGCACGGGCGTTCACCGTGAACCGAAGGTGTTCTCGCCCGAGTAGCTCACGTACAAGAAGCCGTCCTCGTCCCTGGGAGCAACGATCGGTCAGATGGAGAGACCCCTGGAGCCACAATGACGAATCTTACTTGTGCTCCTCGTAGATGGCACTCATGAGTGCAGCGGTCGGGGGTAGGACTTCGTCCACGAAGATGAAGATCGCTTTCTCCGGAGCGAGCTTGATGCGCTTCCGGATAACGTAGACGAACTGGCCCACCGTTAGGTCCTGCATCACTGCAGCTCAGCACAACCGCCACAGTCAAGAATGGGGAATCGTGGCGCACTGATGGGACCAGATACTTCTTCTTGTCGATGGTGGGGATGTCCGTCTTGTCCGCCTTCTCACAGATGACCTGCGCATCCCGACGTACATTGTACCCGAACACTCAGACAGCTGCACGCAATGAACGCAAGGAAGACGTACAGGTATTCTGTCCGGATACTTCTGCCTGATGCGCTCCGCTTCCGCCTTGCGCTTATCTGGGGCATACGTAGTCCGATGAGCACAGATCGTACGCATCGAGGGAATGGCGCCACCAACCGAAGGGGTGCTCATCCTTGAACTTGGACCTCATGTTGTGTTGTGGCGGGGAGTAGGGTGCGAGTTCTAGTGAAGATGGGGAGGTCGGTGGGAGGAGACGAGGTGAAAGAAGGGCGGGGAGGATGAGGACGACAATGAACCTGAAGTAGTCAGGACACGGTGCTGCTTCGGCCAAGTTGGGCGCGACGGCTGCGGGTGACTCGGCAAACACGCGACAACAACGCGCGGCGGAAGGTCGCTCAATTTGGCCACCTCGCCGGCCCCGCTTTCTCTGCTGAGTTACTACCGCTCCGCTGCAGCTTCATCACGCTCTACATACGCAGCACTGAATCCCGAGTCGGACAGACACGCACCAGCAGGCAATTAACATGACAAATCTCGGAGAGCCAGTGAGCCGCATCGGTCTTACACCATCCTCCGAAGCCCTACGTTCGCAGCTATGTTGGCCGAGCACGCGACATCCGAATGCACGACAAAGCATCAAGAGCAGTATTCAAATCAGGCATAGTAGAACTGCCGAGTGAGAGATTATGGGTGTATTATACATCGACGCATGCTTGTTCGGGGTCTACAGTAGAAGCATACCAAATACCATCTGACCAGCGAAATGTCCTGCAACGCCAGTCTAGTTGAGCGTCTTGCCGAGACGAGCCAAATGGTAATTGATGGTCGGCTTGTGTTTTCTAGTCGGCGCGGGCTAGGGACAATGTGTGAGAGGGATGCGAGAAGCATGGCAAGAGCACTTACCGCTGTACGCATGCATTGAAGCAGAGCTTTTGCAGAGTCAGCACATGCTTCAGTCGACATGAGGTCGTTTGTCGCCGACCAGCATGCCAGCATGGTCGCAAATTGCGTGGTGCATGGTCGGATTGCGGCCGCTGGGGACAGTGTTACAATCGACCGTTGTGTTTGATTCACAGCACATACCTTGACGCGGCCTGACCTTGAGCCTCTCGATATGCATCACGCCCTCTCACCAAAGACCTGCAGCCAGAAAAGCAGAGATGGATAAGCACCAGTAGAGATCAAAGCCCTGGAGAGTTGGGTAATACCTCGAGATCGAGAAACGTGAAGTGACGGTTGCAGAGCAGCCCAGAAGAGCGGGCTGCCCAAATCCGGCTCGGCCCGCCCCGAACTCACGTGCTTCCACGTTGCGCAGGGATATTATGGGCGCTTGGCATGCGGGGAGTCCGAAATCACCAGGAAACGGCCGTCTCTCCTCTCTCAGATCTCATCCTTCGGCCACCTCTCCTCCTACACACAAACTCCCGCAGTCATATCACTGTCACCGACATGGTTGCCGGCGCAGGCCTCAACAAGAACAACTCTGGTTCGTACACTCGTCCGTTATGTGGCGTCCAGCCAGGAATTGATCTGGCTGTAGCCGTGAAGCGGATTATGCAGGAGGCTCGGGAGCTTGCAAACGACCCGTGTACGGACTATGCTGCTGCACCACTCGAGGTAAGTGCAACGTATATGGTATCTTGTGCCTTGGTGACTCATTGTCTGTTGCCTCTCAGGATGATATCTTCGTGAGTTACATGGCCATGGAGTGCGTTTCTAACCAGCATTGACGTGCACATCAGGAATGGCACTGTACCATTCGAGGCCCCCCTGGCACGGAGTTCGAAGGAGGACTCTACCATTTCCGCATCCTCCTCCCCTCCGAATACCCCTTCCGTCCCCCATCTATCATGATGCTCACTCCCAGTGGGAGATTCGAGCTCAACACGAAGGTGGGTCATGCTCCTCTCTCCATGTCGTGTTTACGACTTCTCACTACTTCTTCCAGATTTGCATCAGCTTTACAAATTGTATGCATTCACCCCAGTAACATGCGTCGATTGTGACCAACCATCGATTTATAGATCACGAAGAGTTGTGGCAGCCAGCCTGGGGAGTCCGAACAGGTGAGTCTCACTGCCTATCATGTCGCGTCCCGATCCCTCACAGTTACTATTATAGCAATCATCGGTCTCCAAGGGTTCTTCCCTCTCAAGGGTACTGCTGCGGTGGGTGTCGGTGCCATCGAATACCCTACCGCAGAGCGCAAGCGTCTCGCAGCACTGTACGTGATGATATTGTAGTCTGCTGATATCCCGTAATGACTCGCATATCACATCCAGCTCCCGCGCCTGGGTATGTCCGCGCTGCAATTGTTCCAACCTCCAGCACCTGCCCGACCCACCTACGTCCGAAAGCAGTTCCGCCAGCGACAGCACATCTCAGGCATCAACTGATACATCGACGAGCACATCGTCTCCCGCGCCTGTCAACCTAGAGGCTACACTGTCAGATACCCCTGCCGCACCTCACCCGCACTTGACAGAGGACGCCGTTCAAATATCTAGTCTCAAACCCGAACTGCCCGTCATCCAGCGCCCCATCCCGCTCATTGCCCCCAGACCCACCCGTCCCAACACCCATGCCTCGCTCGTGACACAATCCTTCACGCCCCCACTGACTCCCGATCCTCCTGTCACCCGCGACCAAACGCCACAGCCTGCACTCGTCGCAGCGGTGCGTCAGACGACCCCGCGGCGCCCTCCTATCCTGCTAGACACCGCGATCTGTGTGCTCCTCGTCCTGACGTTCGCACTCGTCGCTCGTAGGATCCTGTAATCCCCTGCGCCTTGTTGACACTCTCGTCCGTATCCAGCCTTCATTATGTTCATGCAGTTATGGTAGGTATAGATCCTCCTGGACGCTCTTATGGATTGTATTTTACTGTTGTCTGACGTCCGACGTTCGGCTGTCTCGCTCGTCGTATCCCCTTACCCGGCTCTCGTCGCACGCATTCCGTGGTTTCCCCTTGCTCGTAGTCGGTCCAGTGTCTTAGGGAAAAGCATTACATACGATATAGTATCAAGTACAACATGGACCGCGTCTGACGTGCACATGCTAGGCCGCAAGCAGAGAAAGAAAACCCACCGCGCTACTTTTTCTTCTTCTCGTCGCGGACGGTGGCGACCACCAGGTCCTCGTCCTCGAGGTTGTACACCGCGATCGTCTGCGAGTTCGTGAGCATCTTGCCCGCATACGACAGCCGGATCTTCGACGCCCCGACCGTGCTCCCCGTGTGCTGGATGATGCGGTCCCGCAGCGTCGACACGAGCAGGCCCAGCGGCAGCTCCGCGATCGTGATCACCCCCCCGTCGAACTTCCACTCGGGCTTCGCGGGCTCGCTCGGGAGCTGCACGCGCAGCGCGATCGGGTGCGGGTGCATGCTCACCCAGTCCGCCTCCGGGTACAGCGCGCCCCCGGGCAGCTTCGCGACGCGCTGCCGCTTCGCGGGCGGGACGTCCTCCGCGCCGCCGTCCATCATCTCGTCCGCGCTGCGCACTGTGCCGCCCTGGGGCGGGGTCCCCGTCGGCACGGGCGCGGCCAGCGCGGCGGCGCGCGCGGGGTGCATCGTCGGCGCACCCGCTGGCGGGGGCTGGTAGCCGAATGGCTGGGCGGCGTCCATGCCCTGGTAGTGGAGAGGAGGGAGCATGACGGGGGCCGGCTGAGGAGGGAAGAGGGACGCGGGTTGGGGACCGGAAGAGACTGTCGCGGCGGAATAGGCAGGGTTTGGACCAGACATGCCGGGAGCCATTGGAGGTGCTGGGAGGGATGCAGGCGCTGGAGGGAGGGAGTTGAGGGCAGCGGGAATCGCGGCCGGTCCGATACCTGGGCCAATCGCATTGGCGTCTTGTCTGTGGGGGTGGTAGACAGTAGTCAGGAACTCCGTCAATCGAGAGAAGGGAGTAAGAACACGTACGGCCCGAGACCCTTCGCGCGGTGGATGGCTGCGATCTGCTCGTCGATGTTGGAGTTCATCGAGAACTTGTCGAGCGTGTTCGCTTTGGACGCAGTGTGACCATCCCAAACGACCTTCTCGCGCTCCCTCCTGCGCAGCCGCTCTTCCTCCTCTTCCTTCTTCCGCTTCTCCTCCTCGGCCTCGGCACCGAAGATATCCACACGGGTACGTGCGAGGTTCTTGAGCGACGAGACGACGTTTGCACCGCGCTGAAGCTCCGATGCTTGCGCTTTGCGTGCCTCGAGCACGTCGCGCTGGGACTTCCACTTGGGGTCGAGCAGCTCGATGCGCATGTGCTCCTGCAGCTCGTCGACAGGGATTTGCTGACCACAGATCGTACACAGGGTGAGTTTCTCGACTCCCTTCTTTTGCACTGCCAGAGAATGTGAGATGTATCTCCAAACGCACT
This sequence comes from Daedaleopsis sinensis, assembly GCA_033807695.1. NCBI lineage: Eukaryota > Fungi > Basidiomycota > Agaricomycetes > Polyporales > Polyporaceae > Daedaleopsis > Daedaleopsis sinensis. The sequence goes on from CM066301.1 coordinate 2,217,214, forward strand.
GAAGTGATACGCACGTTTGGGCACATAATCTGTCCTGATCTTCATCGGACCGCCGACATCCAACGAGCTGGCCTGAACGGCCCGGGCACGCTCGATCTCCCTCGTCCTCTCCTCGTCTTCTCGACGCTTCCGCTCCTTAGCCTCGTCGTCTTCGTCGTCGCTCTCCTCCATGACCGTGTCTTCCTGATCCGCACCAATTCCTCCGACCGCAGCTGCAGCCTCAGCTTCTGCGGCGGCTTGCTTGGCACGATGCGCCTCGACGTCTTCGGCAGTGGTCTCCATGATCATGGCAGCCATCCTCTTTTGGGCGAGCGTCATGCTCTCCACCTCCTGCACGCTCATTGGGGGCGGCAGCTCCGACGTAGAGTCGGCCGCTGTGAACTCGATCGTCTGCACAATGGCATAGTCATGCCAGTCGATCTCGGCGAACGCAACTGCATCGGGGAGTCAGTTTCGTGCCGCCCTTCGACTGAGCGGCAGGACTCACTTCTCTCCTCCTCCTTGTCATCCTCCCGCTTCTTGTCTTGCTCGCGCTTGACTTGCTCCCAGCGCGCGCGCTTCCTCGCGACCTCGAGATCGTTCCAGAGCGCGCCATCGTGCGTACGCTCCTTCAGCTGCGCGAGAGTCTCCTTACTAGGGAGGAGGACTTTCGAGTACTGCTCCACCAACCTGTTGAAGTACCCAAACAACGAGTGCGTTGGCCGCAGGAAGTCGAACTGGTAGTTCCGCCCCTCCCGAGCAGAAAGAGCAGCAAGGAATGGCCGGCCCCGACGCGCGGTGAACAGAGCCGTCAGCTTGATGATGTCCCTGTCACGAGCAATACACCTCAGCGACAGCGACCGCGACGGCTTCCAGAAATACGCAGTGGGATACGCACAGGTCAATGGCCGTTATGTTCGGTATGCTCATGATGAACTCGGGGATGGGGGGCTCCTCTCCGACGTCGACAGGCACAACCTCAACGGGCGCCTCCTCGACCTTCTCCGCCTCCTTGCCCGGGGCAGCGGCCTCCTCCTCGACCTCACCGCTCTTGACCTTGTCCATGCGGTGTCTATAGTAAGCATGGTAAGGGTCCGCGGGGTTGAGGAACGCAAACTTTGGGTCCTGACGCTGGTTCTCGCGAATCTTCTCCTCGAACTGGGGCGGGTTCGCCGAGCGCGCGACAAAGCTTGCGGTGCGGTCGATGACGGCTGCAAGTCGCGGGACGCGAAGATACCCCAGTCAGCTCGTCTGATCGCGTTCCCTAACAAGTGGAACAAGCTCACATTTGATTTCTGGAGGAGGGAGGATGAGGCCACTGGCATATTTGGGCTCTTTGTGTACGCCGTTTGTCCCGTCCGCGTCGGTATTGGGTACCCCGTTCCCGTTGGGTGCTGCAGTGGGTGGGGGAGGCATAGATTGCGTGGCGACGCTCATCTTGGAGCTCGTACGGAAGTGGTGGCAAGTGGTGGCAAGGGCTGAACGAAGCCAGGAGCAAGATGTTGCACCATGCACATCGCTGGTCGCCAGTCTTCTGTACAGGCGCCCGCTGAGTCAGCAATATCCTTCCTTTCTCGAACGCTGGATCGGTCTGACCAGCGACCTCCACCGTCGACCGCGGTGCGAACATGTTTGGAGCATTCAGACCGACACAACCGAGTCTTGTCGGCCTTCTATGGTGTGTATACGACCCCTCATGTTTGTGACATATGCTCATAAGCCCTCTGTCTGTAGGAAGACACCATGGAAGTTGTCACGTACACGGAAGGCTAACGTTCGGGCACGTCTTAAGCGGGTGGACTCTGTGATCGAAGCAGTCAGGACGAGCGGTGTTCAGTGTGCGGCACTGGTGCGTACTTCGTTGACTGTGTATGTGCTGTTAGTCTTATGCCATGTTCGCGTGGTAGGACAAAGCACTGGAGCTTCCGAAGGAACACGAGATGCCGCCGAGGGACAAGTACACTGTTTTCTCCCGCCACGCGAAGGGGTACCGCAAGGGAATACACAAAGTCCCTAAGTGGACAAGAGTGCGTCTCCAACAACCCTTTCCAGTGTGCCGAGCTAATACGTCGTACAGATGACCTTGAGGACTAATCCCAAGGGTTTCTGATACTATTCGCGGTAATTCACTGTATGATATACACAACTATTATAGAGGCCTGTTGCAGACCTTCGTAGGTGCGGTAAGGGGGACGTGGGGGTAATATGTGAGTACAGTGGAGTTTATAGTAGTACTAACTGGATCGTCCCCTGCTTCAAGCCGTTGAAGACTTTTGGCGCACCAAGCAGTGTCCTGAAAACCTCATCCCGTGTCTCTACAATGTCTAGCAGTGTACGCTTCTTCACGTCTCGAAAAGAGACGTCAAGGATGATGTGAGTGAGGGCTGTAGTGGAGAGAGCATCTATATGGTTCACGACATTGTGAGATGACCATCTTCCACAGGTTCGCGCAAAGGACGTACCCGTGTCGCACAAGAGTTTGCCTAAGCGACCTGGAGTGCCTACTGCTGCCGCAATCTTCGTCCTCTTTAAATAAGTGACGTGTTCCTCGAGCTTGAAGTGCTTGGCGAACAACTTCGCAACGTCCCCACCCTTGTCCCCGCGCAACTGCTTATCCTTGAGCACTCTGGTAACATCCGCCACCCGCAGGGCCGCTCCAGCAACGAAAAGAAGGGTCGGTGCCCCATTGGATTTGGGTCTCTGGCCCAAGCGAGTACGAAGGGTGGGTAGTACTACCGTGGTAGCATTAGCGTTGTGCGGCCTGTGTGTGTTTCATGCAGACGCACCTTTGGTAATGAAGTCCACCAACTGGTCCAAGTTCCTCGATCCCTCCCATGCAGTCGTGTCCGCTATGGAGCTCTCTGGCTATGCGTTAACACTCAGAACGCACCTGCAGAAGACGAAGACCGAGACCGATGCTCACCCGGTATTTGGACGTCTGAGAGCTCGATACCCGACATCTTGGAGAAAGACTTGGCTTGCATTGACGAAATATAGTCTGCGAGCAGAACCGGAGGTTGTGCGGCCAGTGAGGGGGGCTCTACGGGCTCTATAGTCTCTGCTAACTTCCGCTTCTGCTCGCGAGACAAAAGTTCAGGCGAGGACGATTTGCCGAGGACAGCTAGGACGTGCCTTCACTTTGCGTTCCTTCTCCTTTGCTCTCCGTTTCCGCTTCTTCTCGACGGTAGCGGCACTCTGTGCCTGTGCGGGCTTAGCCGGGCCTTCGCCATCTTCTTCTGCGCTGAGAAGCTCCGCGATCTCCTCGATTTGGGGGACGTCCTCCTCGTCTGAAAGGGCGACTAGGTCGTCGGGGACAAAGTCATCTTCTAGGTCATCGCCGCGCTGCATTGTGGTGGGGGTCGTTGAGGACCGCCCTAGAGCACCGGCACCAGTGGAATGGGAAGTCGAGGTCGGAGGCAGAGTGTGGCTCGGAGGCACTGAGCGAAATGCAATGTGTAGGCGCTGGGACGGTGTGGCCAAATCTTTGCGCACGTGGTGGGCGGGCCGGGCCCAATAGGAGAGAGAGCATGTGGAAGAGCGGCAGCCGTGCCACATCTCGACCTCCGTGCTTGTCACTAACCACGGCCGGCCATGGTCGACGCTCGCAGGCCGCTCATTCTCGCCCTGCACTCGCGGCGAAACTCGCTGGCCCTTTTCTCTGCGCGCGAGGTCAGCGGGCGGTCTTGTGCTCAGCGGGAGATCGCCGCGGACCCCGAATACCGTTCCGTCGAGCGGTAGTCGATGCGCTAACGAACTTGTCCCGGACGTCGTCGTGCTTCTCCTCGCTCTTCACGATGTTCTACTTGAACCACCTCCTGGACGACCCCCTCTCTCAACTTCTGCCTGCCTCCGCCGCTCTCGCCCTCCTTGCATTCCTTTCCGCCGTTATCATTCTTGCGCGGCGCTATACTCAAAGTTCACGCCCGTGTGAAGCTCAGACTACTCCCGAGCTCGTCCAATCTTGCACCGACGCTCGCACAGACGACACGCCTCTTCCCAGCACCGCAGCTACCACCGAGCACGCATCGGACAAATCGCCACACCGAGCAAACGACACAGACACACCGCACGCGAGCACAATGCCCAGACGTCCTAAGCAGCCGTACGACGCCTTCCTCGTCCTCGATGTAGAGGCGACGTGCGTGGAGGGAGCAGGCTTTGACTATCCAAACGAGATCATCGCAAGTCCTACCGTTGACGTGTACACATGCACACCCTGACCGTGAGTGCGCGCACCGCAGGAGTGGCCCGTCTGTCTTCTGCGATGGAAAGACAAGTCCCCCAAAGGCAATGCCCGTGTCCTCGAGGTCGTCGATGAGTTCCGCAGTTTCGTCAGGCCTACATGGCGGCCCCAGCTCTCGCCATTCTGCAACGCCCTAACAGGCATCACCCAGGTCAGTCCGAACGCCCCATGTTCACGCTCCTGATCCAATCTGCGGCATCGCGCGATCGCCTGATGGTGTCTCCGGTTCGCAGGAGCAGGTGGACGTCGCGCCAACCTTCCCAGAGGTCCTGCAGGAGTTCCGCAAGTGGCTCGAGGGCCACAAGCTCATCGATCACGCGGGGCAGCGCCTCGCCCGCTTCTGCTTCTGCAGCGACGGCCCCTACGACATTCGAGATTTCGTCGTGAAGCAATGCTTCATCTCCAAGGTCCGTCAGATGGCTGCGGACCATGCGGGCTGCTGACCTCCCTGGCCGCCGCAGATCCCGGTGCCAGTCTGGCTCACCTGGGACGTCATGGATGTCCGGAGAGTGGTGGGGGAGTGGCACGACTTCTCCAACTCGTCCTCCCCGGAACGCAATACGGTGCGTCCTCCGCAGCTGAGAGATATTTCCGGACACGCGTTCTGAGCCGACCGGGGTGGCGCAGGGCGCGTTCCCCCTTCCCCGCAGAGTCGTGCTCTCCCTCCCGCGCCAGCTGCACGCGCTCGGGCTCGAGCCGTTCGAGGGTCGCCAGCATAGCGGTATCGATGTAAGTTCGGTGTACCTCGCCGGAGCTCGCACCCCTCGCCCCAATGCCACTTAACCTCGGGTGACTGACGCTGCCTTATCCGGCCACACAGGACACACGCAACATCTGCAGACTCGTCATCGAGCTCGCCCGGCGCGGCTGGCGGCTCGGGCCCAACACCTCCATCAACCCGAACCGTCGCTGGCCCTGGATGGGGAAGCGGGGGAAGGTGCTCGAGGAGTACTATCCCTAGCCGCCCCCCTGTACCTCCCTGTACACCTATCTATCTTCGCCGCCCAATCCCGGGGCAGCGAGCGAGTCCCACTCTCCCATATCATGTATCATGCACCGTGCGCACGGATGTTGTAGCAGTACCATTCGATGGCGACGTCGATATACGATATACATAGCGCGAAACCGCCAAGCATTTCCCGAACCCTCACTCTCCCACTGGCACTGCGTGCTGCTTCCCGCTCTATCCCTGCGCGACGTCCCAGGCTGGTGCCGGTACGTGCGGGGCCCGTGTCCGGTGTGTGAGCGCAGGGCACGCGCATATGCATATGCAGCGGTGTGGTGCTCGCTCGGCGCGTCTGCGCACCCCAGAAATGAAATATGCCGCGGTACGTATACGTTGGCGGGTCACCGGTCAGACGGCCTCAGATAGGCGTGGTGCGGCCGTAGTATCAAGTTTTAAGTTAGCCTTGCGCGGCAGGCAAGCTGGCTGCTGTCGAGCACTCAGTCGGGGTCGGATGTACGAACGGCACCCCCAATTCCGTCCCGGACGGATGACGACGTCCGCGCGCAGCAGTTCTAGTGTTGTGTGTCATCGGAGGCGCGGGCGTGTTGTGCGCGCACGCGCAAATGCCAATGTTTGCGAATGCGAATGCCAACGCCAACGTCAGCGGAGACGTATGGCCCCGTCGCCGCGCATGCCAATGCTAGTGAAACGCAACTCTATTCGACGCGCGAGAGCTAGAGTGATACAAGGAGAGACAGTGCGGTGTAATAAGTCAAGATGAGGAGCGGGGAGCCGGGGGAGCCGTGAGTGGTAGGTAGGTAGAGTACTATGTACAACTTGCATGCAGCGCAGCGCAGCGCCCAGAGTAACCAATGACCGGGACCGGGGAGGGATGTCCGTGCGTCGCGCCGTCTATTAGAATCGATGAGAGTAAACGGCCCAGCCCGTTGTTGGAATTTGCGACGGCGACGACGATGACGACCCGTGTGTGGGTGCGGTCACTGTAAAGCGAGGATGCCCGTCAGCCTCTGCGCGGCCCGAGCGGGGACGCAGGCACTCACGAAGTCCCAGAGGGTGCCGAAGCACGGGATGCCCGCTTCCTTGCATCCCTACAGAGCGCACGACGCGGTCAGCACGGAAAACACTGCGGAATGGACGGACGGCAGGCAGCACGCGCGCGGGGGCGGTGCTGCGGTTTACTAGTGTGCCAGGACGCGGGGACGCACCTCCATCATCTCCGAGTTCCCGATGTAGTTTGACGTGATGAAGACAACTGCGGGAGGAGGGCGCGCGCTGGTCAGCGACTGGTGTCCGGGTACGCACGCAGCAAGATGGAGGCCGTGACGGGCAGACAGCTGCGACAGTGCGCGTAGCGCACGCCGCGTGTGCCCCCGGGTCGGCGGTGCAGGAGGGGGAGCAGGAGAAAGACTCACCCTCAGCATTCCACGACTGGTACACGTCCCGCAGGATCTTCATCGTGTCCGGGCGGCCGCCACGGACCTTCGAGTCCCAGAGCAGGAGCCGCTCGGGCTCGATGTGCCTGTGGATGAGGCCGCTGATGGTCGGGCCGAACGTCTTCTCCTGGTCGGAGCCTGTGTGTGCGTGTGCGCGCGGAGCCGCGGCATCATGCGGGTGCGAATGCGAATGCGAAAGTCAATCTCGAGGCGTCTCAGGCGGCGCAGCGCGAAGCGGGCGTGTACGCACCGATCCAGATCAGGTACCTAGATGCGACGCGCGTCGGACACGCGGGAGGGAATTCGAAGGGCAGGGATGGAGCCGCTCAGCACGACTGGACTCGGCACGGCGCGCGGTGGGAGCACACGTACCAGTATGGCGACTGGATGCACGTCGAGAGCGCGGCGCCGATGCCGGTTCCGGTGCAGATACGGATGCCACGCTTGTAGAGGGTGGAGGTGTTGGACACGCCGGCGAACTGGTATCCGAGCACGCTCCTGGGTCAGCACGCTGCGGGGGGGTCATGCGGAGGCGCACGCACCTTCAGTTCACGCGTCCAGAGGGTCCGAGGGGGGTCGTTGACGAGACTGCGTGTGAAGTCGCCTGCAGAAGGCGGGGGTCGGGACCCGTTTTCGGAGCGGAACGAATGGGAACGACGGACCTTGCACACCGCAAATCATGTAGTGGTACTTCGCGTGAGTGCCCTCCCTTTTTTCGATGCTCGTCAGCACGGAGAACCACTGGAGAGGAGAGGGGGGCGCGTACGAGATGATACCAAATGCGTGGTACTCCTTCACAGCGCTGCGACTAATGCGACCGAGCAGTCCTTGCTGCATCCCACGGCGGAAGCGCACGATGGCCACCTTGGGCGACGGCTGCGATCACCGACGATGCGTCAGCGTTCGGCACTGACAGAATTTGTAAAGCAGTGGAATATTCACCAGCTCGATGTCGACGGGCACTTCACGAGTGCAGATCCAAGGGAGGACAATCCAGGTGGTCATTCCCATGACGTACCAGAAGTCCTGTTGGCGGACGAGATGCCGGCCGTCAGGGATCCACTGCCTGTTAGTCGTGTCGTAGATGTCGCCCATGATCGTGAAAGCCCCTGCGAACCGTTTCAGTCAACGCCCACGGTTGTGTGAAATAAGGTGCTTACAAGTCAGGAACAACGCAGTCCAACCCACGAAGCGGTGGTGACGCTCGAATACGCTGCGGGTACACGCGTTTGAGCATCCGACGGCAGACGGCACACGTACACCTGGAGGACTCACTTGTGGTGGGTGTTGCGCACCCATGGGAACGCGGAGATAGCTGTAACGATCACAGCGACGTTTGTAAGCAGACCGATGGTGAGGATGGCGTTGTTCTCGTTGACGTGGTTGCGGACCGTGTTCACCACCTTATACGTCAACCAAATAATGCCCGACACTGCGCATCCGGAGTGGATACCGCCGAGATGCTAGAGGGATAATGTTGAGTCATGAAACAGTGATGAAACTTCGTGCCACAGCACCGACCTGCAGAATGGAGGTGCAGCCCAGACGCCACCAGAGAGGAGTCCACTGTACGCCACAATTAGCGGTCGAATTTCTTCGCGGATACGCTGGACATACCTTGGCGAACAATGTGTTGACGATGAGGTAGAGACACCGGCCGAAGATCTCGTTACGCATGAGGATGGAGACGTTGAAGTTGGCAACGGCGAAGGCACCCGCGTATTTGGTCGCGTACGGCCAGTGGCCAGAGACCGCGAACCCGAACATGATCATGTTGACGGAGAACGCAATAGTGAAGAGTTTACTGCGATGGGTGCCCGGTGAGCTGCTGTCGTGCGCAAGTGATCGTCCGCCACATACCGATATGTGTTGTACCATAGCTTGAGGAGGATGACCTTGGATACCGGCTTCTTCTTGGCACCCTTGGGGGCCGCGTAAGGGTCCTTTTTGACCTGAGGTGCAGCCAGGGCGACATCCTTCTTCTCGCTGGCGAAGGGGTCCGTCTTCTCGTCCGCGGGGAACGCGATCGGCTTCTTCTCGACGGGGTAGACCTTGTCGAGGGTGCCCTTCTCGGCCTCGTCGTATGCGGGGGCGGCGCCGCGCGGGCTGGGTTCTGACGACATGGTGAGGGGGGAGTCGTGCGATGAACGTCGGAGGGGGGGCTACTAGTAGCGAAGGTCAATCGATAGACCGCTACACGGGACGGGGAGGGTGGTCGGGCGAATCCGACAAAAGTCCAGCCGGCCTTTATCCATTCTGCGAGCGCGAAGCAGGCACGGAGGTGTGAGATGGAGGGCATGGATCTCGAGCGTCCGCGCAGGGAAGGGCGCACCGCAGAAAGGCAATCCAGCAGATCACTGCTCGCACCCGGACGGGGTATTGTCACAGGCCCGGAGGGAGGGTAGAGAGCCAGGGCCACGGTGAGAATGCGCTCCCACAGCGTCCGAGAAATCCACGGGCGAATGGGAAGCGTGGCCGTGCTAAACTTCGGGACGGGAGTGGATGTGTGTATGACCTCACGCATTCGTTCGCTTGCCATCCTGCTCGATGTGTCCTCTGCGACGTCGGCATGCAGATCTGACAAATGCCAACGTCGGGCCCTGTCCATTTTCCGCGACCATCACGCTCGAGGCGCGCGGGGGTTTGTGGCGAGCGCGACGAGCACGGACGGTACAAATGTGGACGGAGCTAGGATGGAAGATAACTGCTGTGGTGCCGCATAAGCGTGGAGCTCGCCGTGTCAGTCACAACTGATTGCGCAGGCGGCCGGCGGACGGTTCCCACTGTGAGTAGCAGCCATGCCCAAACGCCAGCAGACTATCATACCTCTTTTGGCTGAGAAGAAACATGCACGGCTCCGGTAGCACGCGCCCCAGACGATAATGGGGGTGGTTGGGCAGCCCGCAGGCGTGGAGCAGGCGCAGAAAGAGAGGATCTTCACACCGATAGCAGAGGCGCGTACGGCGGGGCTCCCATACCGTACGTGCGGTGCGGCGCGCATCAGGCAGGTTTCGCCGGTACGTCGGTATCCGTGAAAGTACCCGAACCAAGGCCACAGGAAGGGGTCACACCGCTGCCCCGTCGCCCGGTGTCCATCCACGAACCTTCGCTCTGGACGGCGCCAGCAGACTGGCAGACTAGCGCGCTATCAAATAATTACAGATGACTCGACGCTCTAGAGCACCGCCGTGGCTGCGACGGGAGATCGCGTTAGTGTGTTCCCAGCTCAAGACGAAGCGTGGTCGAGGACTGAAGCAGAGTTCGGACACACAGTCTTGGGCGCTAGACGGCGCTACTCGAGCAAGAGCTGTGCCCGCCGTGGCGTCTACTGCCCCGCCACTTCCGATGTCGGAACGAGGCGTATGGTTTGTCTGTCGGAAGACATACCACCGCGCGACTGCACTCTTGTTCAGGCACGAAACGACAGCCAGGAATATTAATGTTCCCAAGGCGCACGCGGAGCCGTACCCGAGTCCATATCCACTCGTCGAGAACGGGGCCGAGGGCGGCCTGGAATTCCCCCGCATTCCCAACCGTCACATCGGCACGTATCCGTTTGCAGAACTTCATACGGACTGGCAGCTGGCCGACATCCGCGGCTCTCGCACAACGCAAGTGGCAGCGCCGCTGCCGTCAGGGATACACGTCCCCGTGTCAGATACCTGTTGGTATGACCGCCGGGGACGGCGCAACCACAGGCGTGTTCTAAGAATGCACCAGCAGCTCTCGGATCCGGGGCTGAACAAAATATGTCCCACCGTGAGGTTGATAGCACTATCAGCACCGCTCTCAGTGCGCTAGGCTGCCGGCGACCCGGGGCCTGCGTGCATTCGTAGCCCTGCTGTGCACATGGAGAATGGTTCAGAGCAGTGCTTCGCTGTCAGTGCTTCAAGTATGCGTCTTCAAGCTCACGGTACGCGGCACGAGCAAGTCGTCATCCCTGTGCAGCGTATACGCCGTACTTGCTGGCGGTCTGAGAATAGCGTGGCACCAGTGTGCTCCTGAACGGCAATGTCGAGCGAAATCAGACAAATAGAAGGATGCATGAGTCAACAGAACGCACCGTAATGATTCGCGATGACGAGGGATGCTTAGGGAGAGCACAGCGTCAGCGGCATGAGGCCGAGACATGAACGGATAACCGTCGACCACCATTCTCGTACAGCACAAGCAGGCGGTGGTTGTGAGGTGTAGCCCGTTCCTTGAAATTTCATGCGGTGTAGTGTTTCTTGAAATTTCATGCACCATTGCGCGGATTGCGACTGATGCGCAATACGATAAGATCGCGGCCTTTCTAGACACCGCGCAGAGCGCAGCTTCGTTTCGCCATCCTGTCAAACTTGCAACCAACTCCCGGTGTCTGTCGAAGGGGGCGGGAGAACACGGAGGGTCCGTCCGTGCTCGAATGTTCAAAAAGTTGATACGAACCCCATGTTTACAGACAATGTTCCGTAAATCCCGTAAGATGCGCAAACAAATTATGACACGCGTTTGATAGAAGGGACGGGCCAGAGCAACGAAAGAATGGGAAGATAGGAGGGATTCGGAATGGCAAGGACATACCGGTGTCTGCTGTAGATTCTCGAGCTTGTAGGCGAGACTTTGACATCGATGTCTGTCAAGTCAATATCGGCATTGCAGGCGTCGGCGCTGCTGCCAGGTTCTGCTCCAATTTTGGAGCGGCGACGGTGGCAAGGGTGACCAATGATGCCTTGTCCGCGGCGATATAAGTGCATTCGTCTGCCTTTCGGAAGACGACGGACCTGCAATGGACTATCAGTTATCCTGGGATGACAGGCAAGGAACAGAAGAGCGATCATCGTAGCACCCTCGTCGAATGGGGTGGCTCGTCTATTGGACGGTGGCAGGACGGCCCACCTATCTCCAGGACAGTGCTTCGCGCCAAACTGCTCAGCCAATGACTGATTTACGTCTTCGCCGCTGTTTTAGGTCCTCATCGCCGGTGCTGAGCGGCCTCTTTGCGAAGAGCGACCATACTGCAGTAGGCTTTCAATCAAGCTCTGCTATCGTGTCTCGGACACGTTCGATCCTAGCTTCAGAGCGTCAGATGTGCAAATTTGCACAAGAGAGAGTGGGGTGGGGGGTATAGCTTACCTTGAGCACGAGAATTGCTTGCTATCTCGAGTCGGCAGAGTGAGTGACATACTGCGAGCTGCGGTCCCACCCGCAGGGCCGCACTACACTGCCAGCAGCAATTTACCATCGCGTATGATATGATGATACAGTCCAGTCACTTGTCCGACGGCCTCTCGTTGATGAGCCTGGAGGTGCGTGGTCACCGTCAGAATTGGTCAGAACTGGTCTTCAAAGTTGTGGTCCGAGTCGAACTTGGTGCGCCGCGGCCCCGGTACGCGTCGGTCACGAAGCACGTGCCCGCGATCAAAAGGCTTCGCTGCGTCGGCTCCGGGTCACATCAAGTCACACCGAGTCCCTGCTTCAGCTTCAGCTTCCCGCAGGCCCAGGATGGCGTCCAGCTGCAGCTTGCACGTCGTCCACCCCCGCCCACTACACTCTACCCCTCTCACTCGCACTCGCACTCGACGCCGCCCGCCATGTCCGCCCCCAAGGAGCTGTTCGGAGGCGCGATCACCGTGACCCTCCCGACGACCCTCATCGATGCCTCGTCCGTGCCCGCCCGCCCCTCCTCCACGCATACACGCCGCTGACCAACGACCCGCCGCGCCGCTGCCCCGCAGAGACTTCCGTCAGGTGCCGGACACGCAGGAGGTCTTCGTGTCCCCGACCTCCGATATCAGCCTCATCGTCGAGGTTCTGCAGAGCGTAGCCGCGACGGATCTCCGAGAAGCTGCCGGGTGCGTCTTCGTCTTCGTCCTCGTCCTCGTCGTCTGTCGCGCATCCTCACCCTAAAACCCTCATACTCTCTTTCTCTCTCTCCAGGCTCCACTTCGACGCGCTCGCGCACGACAACGACGCGACCTCGCAGACCGTCGCCGAGACCGCCGAGGCCCCCAACGGGTCGGGCGGGGCGACGCCCGACCCGGTCGTGCTGCGCGGGACGCAGGCGGTGAAGAAGTTCAACAGCCGGCGCGCGGACGAGGTCCGCATCCTGCTCGCGCTGTACCGCGTGCCCGCCAAGAACGTCGACCTCGTGATGACCATGAACGTGCCCATGACGGGTGCGCAGGGCGGCGCGGTCAGCGAGGCGGACTGGACGGCCGCGCGGGATGTGTTCGACGTCGCGGCGAAGTCGTTGCGCATCGTGGACTATGGGCTGTTTGCATGAGGGGAGTGGACATGGTCCCTTTTGTAAAGGAATGTGAGTACCAGAGTCCATCTGTCGGTGTGCACCGTCCTCTGATTGCAAGTCCCAAGCTTGTCCCAGTATTCGAAGGACCAAAGTCGGATGATCGATGAGGGCGAAGGAAATGTACGATTAGGAGCGGCGGTATGTAGCTATAGATACAATCTACTATACAGAACGGAAAGCATGAGATACAAATCAACGAAATGACTGTCGCACAGCGACACATGTTCATACAGAGCAACCATATCCAACACCCGCTGCTGCAGGAACAAGAATGACTCTGCCTGCTATCGCCGTCATCCCCTGAGCTCAGCACAGACGCAGTCGTATCACGCAGCAGCGATGTCGTCCCGTTCGGCCGCAGCCTCTGCCTCCGGATCCTCCTCTATCCGCTGACCGACGACATTCGTCGTCTCCGCCGTCGCCTTCGCCTCCTTCTTCCGCTTCGCCGACTCCTTCAGTTTCTCCCACCGCTCCCGAAAGCGGACGATCATCGCTTTCTGTAAATACAAGCAACACGCGCGTCAGTGTCCGTCTTCGCGAGCCCACAGGTACGCGGCGTGTGGGGAAACGGGGGAATAGAGCGGTGGGGGCGGGGGGTCCCGTGGGGTCGTGCAAACGCACCTGCTTCTCGTTCTCCGTGCGGAGATTGCGGACCTCTTCTTCGAGCTCGCGCACGCGACGCACCAGCTGCGGGTCACGCTCCCGGCCCCCATTCAGTGCTGCGACCGGGGCAGGCACGGGCGGGGGGACCGGGACGTTGATGTTGAGGGACGCGATGTCGACGGGGGGCTGCGCGGGTGCCGGCGCCCCCACTGGGCGAGGAAGCACGCTGGACGAGATCATTGCACGATGCGCCTGGAAGCGGGGTAACCCGACACGAATGAGTTATTATCGCTCTGAATGGAAGCGCGCAGTCAGGGATAGCGCAGGACACGAGGACTGACCTCTTTACGTGCCAGCATGATGCTGTCGCGCAGATGCTGGTCTTGCTCCTGGCGTGCCTTGAGCGCGAGCTCCATGTTCGCGAATTGTTGTTTCTGCTTCTCGAGTTCGGCTTTGAGCGACAGGTTCTCTTCTTGCAGCGCCGCCACGCTTGGCCCGGATTTAGAGGGAATGAGGCAGAAGGAATCCGCCATGTTGTCATCTGAAGCTCTATCATTCAGCTACCTTAGCGATTCCCGATCGCGATCCTACGTACCCTCGAAGGCCGTAACGTCGTCGTCCCAGTCTTCTCCCAAGTCAATTGCGTGCGAGGGCTGTGGTGGCGGAGGGAACGTGACCGGCTTGGGGGTGGCTTCCGACGCGGATACCGAACCGGAGGAGTCATGTCGGGTGAGCATTCGAGAATGGGCTGCCTTGACCATGTTGATTCCGCGAGAGATTTTCCTCGATATGGGATCATCCGGCTCCGTGTCACTGCTAGAGCTACCGTCGCGTGTTCGAGATTTGGAAGCCGGGTCTTCGGGGGCTAGCGGAGCAGTCGCAAACGCAACGGGCCGTGACAGGTACTCGAGCATACCCTCGGTAGCCTTCCAAAATTGGTGGAATGCGTCTCCCGGATCGCTCTACCCGCAGGGACCGGTCAGAATTTCCTGTCTGCGTATTCCAGGATATTGGAACTCACCCTTTGTCCCAGCAACATGAACGACTCGTCCACCGTATGTTGTGAATCCGACAGCCGGTTCTGGGGTTGATCGGCTGGGGAGGGCACCGATTGTGGAGGGGGGATGGCCGTGCTCGTGCTAGGACCCGCACTCGACGTGCGTGGGGCTTTCTGGGGTAATGCAGGGTCCTTGTTCTCTTCACGCAGCTTGGCAATCCTCCTCTGTAGGTCTTTACCCATCTTCATGTGCTCGTTGTGTAGCATGCGGAGAGTGCGCTTGGTCTGAAGCGAAGCAAGGCGAGACAGCATGCGGATGAGACAGCCATGTTTGCGCATGGCAATGCGTATGGAAGAAGTGTAGGTGAGAATGGGAAGAGTAGAGGGCGGGGACGTGCGTACGTTTTCGTCGTTTGAAGCATCGACGCAAGCCTGAAATGCTTCTGCGGCCTTATAGTGCTCCTCGGCAGCAGGAATGAGCAGTCCACGGGCGAGAAAGTCATCAGCGTTCGCGGCATGCTGGTGCGCCTGTGCTCCCGACACAACAAGTAGAATGAGGATTTGAAGACATTGATCATAGATCATGAACATACAGCATTCAGAGGAGAATCCATGGGTGCCATTTTGTCGCGTTGAGTGGAAAGCAAGGAGATCCGAGGACACCTACAGTTACAGTAGCGGAGTGCGTGAGGCTCGGCTCAGTATGACTGACGCGTGACGCGTATCCCGCTAACCCTAGATTTGGGTTCCTTCCGTCAGGAGCCTCCCGGTCCGCAGCCGGTCTGGTTTGTATCGCACGACCCGCGGTACCGTACTTGGTCGCATGCCTATGATAGCTATAGCCATCCGCTCGCTGCCTGTGGGACGTCCCAGGCTCAGGCAGAATCCCAACAGCCGTTCATGGAACTGCAGCGGCTCGTACCGGAACTGCCGTCGTCGGCTTCCGTTCATGGAATGGACTTAGCCCCTGGTGTGCGGATGTCTCTCTACATCCGCGCGCAGCGCCGTTCTCCGCTTTGACCTTGGAAGGTCGGTAATGGTCGCTGGGCTATAAAGTATGCCTTTCCATGCCTCACCATTCATCACCCACAACTACCCACTCCCAGCACAACATCCACCACTCTTCACAACTGTCCGGTACAGTCACCATGTTTCAACGTGTTTTCAAGAAGAAAGACGATGCTGCAAATGTCGAGCTCACCAGGAAGAGCCGGGTGGAGGTTCGTTGCCCTTTCGCTCCTAACGCAACTCGCTGTTCAACTCCTCCATGCAGAAGAGCCGCAGGCCTAGGACTGCGTCGCCTTCAACTGCCTCGTCTTCTCGATCTCGATGGAGCAGAGCTATCTCTGTGAGTGTAACTGTTCTTCCCGACTACCCTCCAAAATTAACATGATCATTATAGCCCGATAGTCGCCGCAGTCTCCCGGAGGGATCAATCTCTAGAGTGGGTATTACAGCTACAGTAATTATAAACGATGCTCATCCGCTCTCAGCGTGAACTGTCATCCAACTACGGCCCCACGTTGGATGAGTTGTGCCGTCCGGCCATACTAGATCGCTCTGCGTCCTCCGTCTCGTGCGACATACGCAACCCCTTCCGGAGCAACACGAGCGAGTCAATTCAGACCATATCTATCAGTCGCACTACAACAAGGGATTCCTCCATCGAGAGCGGCATACTCGTGCAGCGTGCTGTTCCTACATACCACGCGACACCTATCGAAGGGTCTCTCAACCCGGAACCACACCGCGCCGCGATCTTCACCCGAGGCGCACAATGCAATCCCGAAACGTTTTCCAATGAAATTATGCCTACTACGCCTACTGAAAGCCCATGTCAGGTATGCTGTTTGCCACGCCAAATTGATATGTCGTTTCTAACGCATAAGTCGACTAGGATGGCAAACGCCATCATCGGTCCTTCATGAAATATCCGAAACACGACTTTCTCAGCATACATATACCGAGTGGCATCTTCAGTCCTCCAAGTCGCGAGAATCGCAATTTGTTGTGGTCAAGGGCGTGAAGAGCAAAGCCTACTCATCCTACTTTTCCTATAATATGCCCTGTAGCCATAACCACATGCTACTGCTATCGACTTGTATTCGTACTTCCCTATGGCTACTACTACTATACCATATTATTTCCTTGACAGAAGAAATGGTTGTCTGAGTCGAACTTAAGCGTAGTATAACTAATAGCTCACCAGGTACTCTGGGTTAGGTACTTCGTAGTATTACCTTGGGCGAAAGCTCGGCAGTGACTACGTCTCCACCTATAAGTATTATCAGCTGAGATGGCTTGTGTCGTTTAACATCACCTCTGTGTGTGTAGTACATCCAATAAGTCGGTGGAAGCGAAAGTTAGTGCATTTATACAGTTGCCTTTTTGGGAAGCGTCGCGTATTGCCGAGAAATCTCTCGAGAGCACGAATCGCTGCACGACTCCACATCCTTCCTTCCTCCCTCTCTCTCGCGCATACCTAAAATGTTCCAGCGTGATCCGCGTGCAGGTGCTTTCTTGGGAGGTGATCGTGTATCAGGGCAGGATGTTCGTGATCAAAATGGTGCGTGAACACCTCGCTCGCTAGAGGGACATCTACAAACATTCCGAGACACGCGCAGTCCTTGCAGCTCAGACGATTGCAAACGTCGTGAAGAGTTCGCTGGGACCGATGGGTCTCGACAAAATGCTGGTCGACGACATCGGAGTACGTCCATTCTCCCCCTTCCTAATCTTGCAAAGCTGCATAACTCAATTTCGATCGTGCCCCATCTTCCGATCGCCTCAACGCTCACAGGAGGTGACCATCTCCAACGATGGCGCGACTATCCTCTCCCTTCTGGCCGTTGAGCACCCCGCAGGACGCGTGTTCGTCGATCTCTCGCAAAAGCAAGACAAGGAAGTCGGGGACGGAACGACGTCCGTTGTACTGATCGCCGCGGAGCTTCTCCGTCGCGCGAACGAGCTCGTGAAGCAGAAAATCCACCCGACCACAATCATCACGGGCTACCGACTTGCGTGCAGGGAGGCGTGCAAGTTCATGCAGGACCAGTTGAGCGTGAAAGTCGACTCCCTCGGGCGTGAAGCGCTCATCAACGCGGCGAAGACGAGCATGTCCAGCAAAATTATTGGCGGGTGAGTACTCTGGTTCTGTGGTCGAACTGCGGGGATACAGGAGGGGCGATGCCCAGGGTTGGATGCAATGTTAATGTTGGTAGCTGACACGCACGGTAGGGACGACGATCTGTTTGCGCCCATGGCCGTCGAGGCGATGTTGGCCGTGAAGACGATCAATAGCCGTGGAGATATCAAGTACCCTGTCAAGGCCGTCAATGTCCTTAAGGCGCACGGTCGGAGTGCCCGGGAGTCCCTCTTTGTCAAAGGTTATGCCTTGAACTGCACTGTTGCGAGTCAGGGTAGGTCCATTCCTATCTACACATTTTCTCCTGTTTCCGTGGGGCTGACTCTTGCTCGACAGCTATGAAGAAACGCATCACCAATGCGAAGATCGCATGCCTTGACATTAACCTTCAGAAAGCTCGCATGCAGCTTGGTGTCCAAATCCTTGTTGACGACCCAGACCAGCTCGAGGATATTCGGAAACGGTAAAAGACACTTCCGTCGCTCTCATAGGAATGACCATTTCCTAACGTCACAATTGCAACAGAGAATCCGAGATCACACTGGAGCGGATCCGCAAAATTTTGGCCGCTGGTGCCAATGTCGTCCTCACGACCAAGGGTATCGACGACCTGTGTCTCAAGGAGTTCGTTGAAGCCGGGGCTATGGCTGTGCGCAGGTGTAGGAAGGAGGATCTCCGCCGGATTGCTAAGGCCACCGGCGGTACACTCGTATCAAGTCTCGCTAACCTGGAGGGCGAAGAGTCATTCGAGCCAAGCTACCTGGGCTTTGCCGACGAAGTCGTCGAGGAGCGCATCTCCGACGACGAACTCATCCTCATCAAGGGCACCAAGGTCGTCAGCTCTGCGTCGATCGTGCTGCGAGGGGCGAATGATTACATGCTGGACGAGATGGAACGCGCGCTCCATGATACACTCTCGATCATCAAGCGGACTCTTGAGAGCGGCTCCGTTGTGCCTGGTGGTGGTGCCGTCGAGACCGCACTCAGCATTTACCTCGAGAACTTTGCTACGACGCTTGTGAGTGACATCGTCATTTAACTCATATTTGTCTAACCAGAAGGGAGCGTGTAGGGTTCGAGAGAACAGCTTGCTATTGCAGAGTTCGCGTCTTCGCTCCTCGTCATTCCCAAGATACTCGCGGTGAATGCGGCGAAGGACTCAACGGATCTCGTCGCGAAGCTCCGTTCGTACCACAACGCCGCGCAAAACGCGCCAATTGGCGACCCAAAGAAGGCCTTGCTGCGATACGGGCTTGACTTGCTCAACGGTCAAGTGCGAGACAACGTCACCGCTGGCGTGCTTGAGCCGACCGTTAGCAAAGTCCGAAGCTTGAAGTCCGCGTTTGAGGCAGCCGTGTCGATTCTGAGGATAGATGACGCCATCCAGTGTGTGCCTGGTAAGTGAAACATCGGTTTTAACCGTCGTGTCTATTGTGCTAAAATTGATTGCCATTTCAACAGAGTCGAAGGGCGGTGAAGATGATGGTCACGGACACTAGAGACGGATGAACAAAGTATGGGAAGCCGCGTAGAGCATAATGACTGTTGCTGCATTGTACATCACATACAGTACGAATGACCTCGATAGCAGTACTTTGCGACTGCATACGATTTTTGTCAGACATCCGTTGTCTCATGCTCGAAACTTTTTAGCCACAACATGAGGCTCAGGCGTTGAACTCAACTTGAAGTTGAAGCTGTATGCGGGGTCTGCGGCACGTGATCTAGGCGCGGTTGGTTTGGCGAGATGTGCAAGGCAAGTTCCTGAACGTCTCTTGAACCTCCGCCACTACGGCTTGCCACCCACCACGACCCACACGCCGCGCTCTCTGCCCGTCGTGTCAGCCTGACCAGCTTCGCTCACGCTCTATGCGCTAAGACCTATGCCACACGACGACCCGCCCGCGGCACTGAGCCCGCAATTATGTCAACGCTACTCTTTTCTCATATGGTCCTTCCTCGACGCCGATCTTCCTAAATCTGCCCTATTCTACGCCGAGCAGTACTATGTCGTCAACCCTGTAAACCACGACGCGCGACATCTCTATGCCACC
This sequence comes from Daedaleopsis sinensis, assembly GCA_033807695.1. NCBI lineage: Eukaryota > Fungi > Basidiomycota > Agaricomycetes > Polyporales > Polyporaceae > Daedaleopsis > Daedaleopsis sinensis. Next base: position 2,236,924 of record CM066301.1, read on the forward strand.
GCGCTCCTGCAGGCCGGACAACCGCACTCGGCATTCCGACTGGTTAACCTGCCCCCGGACACGCGCTGTACGGGCTGTGTGGAGGTCATCGCGAAATGCTGCGTGAAGCTCGGGCGACACAGGCAGGCGCGAGAGGCGTTTGAGACGTGTTTGCGGGACCACGCGTACATCCCCAGCCGTACGTGTTTCCTTTGTAATGTCGCCCTCTGACGCGTCGCGTTCACCACCGTTTCACGACACCGCGTGGTTTTGGTTTCGCTGCAGAATCGATGGGCGCGCGAATAGCGAGGTCTTTCCCCGACGAGGCGATCATGTACTGCATGGCGGGGAACGCTGCGCTCAAGGGTAACCTGCATGAATGTGCGAGCATGAACTATCGGCAGGCGCTGGCATTGAATCCGATGCTATGGGAGGCATTCGAGGGCCTATGTGCGATAGGTGCGGTCTGGTCTGCTCAAGGGGGCGAGGCACAGTGGGCTCACGGCTCTCCAGGCGAGATTCCTCCCATAGAAGACTTGTTCCCGAACCGCCCGTTACCGGTTCTGCGAAAGCCCAGCGAAGATCCTAACGCTGGTCCCAGCAAACCAATACCAACTGCAACAGGTGCTGGATTTTTCACGCCTGACGCTGCGCAGGGCCGTAACCCCTTTTATGGTTGGAAGCCCGAGCTGAGGATGGACGCCCCGGCAGGAGCGCGAGATTCAATGTTAGTTGGAGAGAACTTGACGACTCACATGCCGACTCGTACTGACCCTTGACAGCGGCACGGCCGACTCGTCATTCTATGGCGAGCCCTCGTTCCTGAGGCCCGTACGTCCAAGCCGGTCGCAGCCGAGCACGTTGATTCAGCCACCAGCTGTGCGTCCTCTTTCTTCAGTCGATGAGGTGGGCCCAGTGAGCAAGAAGCCACGGTCTACCGCTCGGCAGCGAACCGCGCCGCCCTCGACGACCGCGGCGGACACGAACCACGTCAAGCCGTCGAAGGCTGCCGGGACTCTACCCGGGGGACCGGGCCTCGCGGGCGACCGCACGAAAAGCTCAAAGGCACGCGCACGTCCGGTTCTGACGATTGTTAACATCTCCTCATCTCCCGGCCGTCCTGCCCAGGCTGCGGCGGCGTCCTCTAGGTCCCATGCGGTCGGTATCGGGAAGCCCACCGCGAGCTCGAATGCACGTCAGAGTTCGAGGCTGCAAAGCGGCGGAAGCAAGATCGCGAAGGTCGGTGTCCACTGTTATCGTCCAATGCTAGGTGGGACTCGCGCATTGACATAATCGTTATGTGCCAGACTGTGCGCGATCGAAGACGAGTGCCGACCAAGACACGTTCGCAATCGCACGACTCTGGGCTGGAGGAGGAGCCTGGGGGCGCTGAACAACCCCCGGCATTTGCCTCGGCCTCGCCTGTCGCCCAAGCCGGTCTCTCAGAGCCGTCACCGCCTCCGTCGGGGATGTGGACCGCGGAACAAGAACAGGCTGCGCAAGAAGCGTATTGGAACGAGCTAGCCGATATCACCATCTACGATGTGATGAAGAAGTTTGCGAGCGCAGCGCGAGCGATGGCATTGTATGACTGTCGACGGTGTCTGGAGGAGATGGAAAAGCTGCCTGCTGCCCACAAGCGCTCCGCGTCTGTCATGGCCATGTTGGGTAAGGCTCAGTACGAACTCGGAGTGTACCCAGAGGTGCGTGGCCAGACGTTCACAGCATCTCGAACTTTCATTTGCCTTTGAACCCCAACTCATGTCTGTCGGTTCAGGCTGAGCGCGCGTTCGAAGCTGCGAGAAACTTGGAGCCGTATCGGTTGTGGGACATGGAGGTCTACTCGACGCTCCTCTGGCACCTGCAGCGGAACGTGAAGCTATCGTTCCTCGCCCAGGAGCTTCTCTCTATCGATCCAAAGGCCCCCCAAGCCTGGATTGCGGTTGGGAACTGTTTCTCACTGCAGAAAGAGAAGGCACAGGCACTTACGTGTTTCAGACGTGCAGCTCAACTGGACCCCACATGTGCCTATGCGTACACCCTGAGCGGGCACGAGTCGATCGACGAGGACCTGAACAAGGCGATCTACTTCTTCCAGTGCGCTTTACGTGCTGATGCACGACATTACAATGCCTGGTGCGTGGAACTCCACTGTCGCTGATAAGCCGGTGGGTCTGGGAGAACGCGGCTGTTTGTGCAGGTATGGGCGGGACATGTTACATGCGCATGAGCAAGTTACATCTAGCGGACTACCACTTCAAGAAGGCCTCTCAAATCCACCCACAGAACGCGGTGCTGCTCGGCTGCGTGGGCGTGGTGAGTTGCGGTCACGCGAGCATTTCTGATCCGTCTTCAGGCTACTCACGGCTGTCTGGTGTGAACTCTGCGCAGGTCCGCGAGCGGTACGGCGAATTCGAGAGGGCGCTGGAGCTGTTCAATCAAGCCATAGGGTTCTCGCCCGAGAACGCGCTAGTGCGGTATCATCGAGCGAAAATCCTTATCGCGCAGAAGAAATACACGGTTAGTGTTGGCGTTTCAGTTTCCGTATCGCTGGGACGAAGTGGTCTGATTGATATACGGCGTGGCGTCTGTGCTGTTTTCCCACCGTCGGGCGATCTGACGCCATACACAGGCAGCGGTGCGGGGACCTGGAGCAGCTGCGGGACACGTCCCCGGACGAGTCGAACGTGTTGTTCCAGCTCGCGAAGGTGTACCGGCTGATGGGCGACGAGGTCAAGTTCGCGTAGCTGCTGGCGGAGGTGCGCGACGTGGCGCCGAAGAGCGTCGCAAAGATAAGGAAGCTGGTGGAAACAGTCAAGGACCCGGACGTGGGAGAGGGAATCATGGACGAGAGTCTGAGGTAGCTCGGGCGGCAGAGGACCGCCGCGGTCGGTCGGAGGTTGGGAAGACGAGTCGGATCGGAGGTGGAGGGCTCTCTGTGCGCGGGCAGAGCGTGTAGATAGACTGTTGGCTGGCGCAATTATTGTATATCGGCCTGGGAGAGGACGCGATGGTTGCGCGAGAGGGACGAGGAGAAGACGCCATGAACCCAGGTGAGCGGAGGGGGCAGCAGTGGCGGGATTGGCTGGCGTGATGGCGGCTAATGGACGGGCGCCTGTGCCATATCAGGCCGCGTTGAGTCACCGCTGGTGCGTTCAGCGTGTTATAAGGGGCGCTTGCTCGCGTTGTCTCCCTCCACCGGCCCCTGCCCCGTCCCCCCACCATGTCCGTCTAAGTCGCCCCCGCCCCCGCGCCCCTTGCTTTCTTGCCTCGCCCAGACGTCCTCTCTAGTCTCGGCGAACAGTGCACCAAGCATGGTTAACAAATCCGTCCGCAAGTCCAAGAACGGCACCATTCTGTTCGAGCCCTTCATCGTCTACCGCATACACCGTTGATAGCACATTCCGCCCTCCTGCCTCGTATGTACGCCCTCTGCCTCTCTTCCTTTACGTGCATCGCTGACACGCGTCCTACGCACTCCTCCAGAACGCACCACTGCCCCGACGCCACAGTCCTGTCGCTCAACCGGCCGTCGTTATCACTCGTCACTATAAATCCCTCCCCACCGTCCATGCAGCCAGAAGTGCAGCAATTGACCATCCCATCTCTCTTTACCATGGCTCGCTCAAAGCTCCACTCCGCCGTCTCCGGCGGAGTCAAGGACTCTTGCAGCCTCCACCGCTGGGTCCTCCTCAAAAACTCCATCCTCCGCTCGCACACACCCGAACCCGCTCCGTCCCAGGTAGAACCTGATGTACAACATGTATATAGATGCGACGCCGAGGAGGCACGCGACGACCTCGAGGAGGACGAGGACGCCTTCATGTTCCCCGACCCGCACGCTCTTGGCCCTCGCAGCGCAGACGTCGGCGACTCTGAGAAGCAGTGGCTAGACTCTCTTTTGGAGGACCTCGGTGACGATGACGAGGACGCGGACGGTGCGACGTCCATATCCATCATCCCTGTCGACGAGGACGACGACGCGTTGAGTCCATTGGGCTCCCCCATGTCTTCGTCAGACGACCTCGTCGGACACTCCGGGCTGTTCTATCAGCCGCCTCCCATCGCCGTTCCCTATCCCATTCCCTACCCCCCACTCCATCCCCCACTCGTCCCCTCCTGGCTCCAGCTCGACTCGTACGACCACGATCCCCTTCCCTATTTCGACGCGGATGACGACGTAGAGGACCTCCCTGTGCCAGACGCAATAGAGGACACGTCGGACGATGAGTCGGACGCGCTGTCAACACCATACAGCCAGTCCATGTCATCACTCTCTCCTGCCGACCCAGCGTCTGTGCCCCTGCCCCCCGAGCGCAGGCGGTTGCGAGGTCATCCCCACGTGTACGTCACGGACGACGCTTATTTCTATCCCTTCGAGCTGGACCCTCCACCCTTCCACGATGTCCAAGACTCTCTCGACTCCGCTCGTGTCTTCCGCCCGTCTCTGTACCAGGAGTGTTAGTTTACTTTTGTGTGTCCATACTTTGAGCATTGTCCATTATTGACTTCACTTCACTCCCGTTCCCTTTGCCTCCCACCATCTCTCCCCGCTGCCATCTGCTCGTCTGTTGTCGGATATCTTACTGCTCGTATGCTCTCCTCACATCGCCATGCTTCCTCCCTCCTACTACCTAATTCCTCCTCTTGGGTCCTATTCGTTTTCCGAATACAGGGTATTGATACCGACACATCGTACGTAATGGATGTGGTCTAATTCAATCCGTTCTGGAGACTTGTCGCAGCTTGTCGCTCGCACCGATCTCGCATGGCCGCCTAACTTCTTCCAGAGAACGCAGGAAACTCCGCCTTAGAGCCGCCTGCCGCATCACCGTTCACGCATCATGCATCATGGTCGGACGACCCTCGAGGATACCTGGGTGTGTCGGATGTACATGTCCAGCCTGATTGTTCTCGTCCATCGTGATCCGTTTCAATACAGCCTCCCTTGACACTAACACTCGCTACGCCCACCTCCCCCGATGCAAGTCAGAACCGGTCCTCGGAAGCTGGTGCGGGGTGCCGATGCGATCCTCGTTCAACGACAACATCCAACCTTATCCGGATCGGCTGCAGCCTGCAGCCAACAATTGAAATGACTCCCCCGCAGAGTGCTGCTACCTGCCTATTGCGCTCTCCAGCTCTTTTGCAATTCGGACCACGCCTTCGCACTGGCAGAGTCAGATGGGCCTCGCGCAGGGCGCATGACGCATGACGCGTACACGGTACACGGTGCACGGTGTCACTCATAACGGTACACGGTGCGATAAGGTGGGCCAAGGTGGGCTACACCGTGACTCAGGCTGCAGTACTCAGTCCTTACGTCGTCGCGGCTGCACGCGGAACAGACACCGAGGGCCATGGCATCATGGCCCATGGCCACCACCGCGAGAGCGTTGTTCGTACGTACACGGTGCGCCAGCCCAGGGGCACTCCGAAGCTGCCCGAAACTGGTACCGTGCCAAGGTTCGGCGGGCCACTGGATACGGAGAGCTATATCAGCTGCAGCGAGGCCATGAGACATGTACAAACCGTGCGTGTCGCTGGCCGAAACTCGAGCTTACCTAGCTAGTACTTGCGCAATAGTCAGACTCCGCACCCCGGGGCCCCTGAGGCCTGAGGCCTAAGGCTAGCGGAGTTCGTCGAATCGTCCTCGAGCCTCGACGTTCCCCGCACTTCGCATCTCGCGTGTACATCCCCCGATCCGTCGCTGGCCACGGCTTCGGGCTTCCTCAGCCTGACTCGCGCAGACTGTACAGGCCTGTACGTACGAGATGGCCCGGGTTCCGCCGCGCCGCGTAGCTTAAGGCTAAGCACTATGCTGGGGTGGTCGTCTCTGGTCTCTGGTGGTGACTTCGAATTGGCCCCCATGACATGGCCATGGCCCGCATGCGGTAAGTACAGGACGGCGAGTACATATCAGCCTAGTGCCGCGCACAGCGCCCGTGCCACCCACCCCGCAGCTGCACCAACCACGACCGTCACCTCGACGCAAACAAGCGGGGGCGGGGTGTAACAGTAGTAGGGTGCAGTACATGTACAGGCTCAGCGCGACGTGACCGGTTGGCCACGCCCTATGACGCAGGGCCGGTCGCAGGACTTTGTGCGGTGCCATCGGGGCCAGTGCCGCCCGACTCGTCTTCGGACGTGACCAGCTCGCGCCGGGGTGGAACTGGCAGTGGAACATCACTAGCCCTAGCACCCGCGTCCGGGTCCACTGGGCTCGTACTAGTCGCAGCTGGAGGGGAGGCCGATAACGCGGTTACAACTTCTCGCGCTGGCGACGGGGCGAGTCCAAGTCGGTCTCGCGAGGGGGAAGAGGGGGCGGAGGAGTTTGAACCTAGTCGATCGGGACCACTAGCACTACCAGCACCGACGACATCGACATCGACGATGACATCGCTGCGCGCTTCCGCTTGAGAACTGACCGCGGTGGGAGCCTCAGCCTGAGCCATCACGCGCACGGTGGAGCCAATGCCAGTGCCAGTGCCAGTGCTTCGCGGAGGCAGCGCCCACCAGCTGGGGTCGCGCTCAGCGAGCGCGCGGGTGCGGACGAGCTGGAGCGCGGTGTTGTTGAACGCTGCAGGGTACGCGGCGCAAGGCTGCAGCGGGCGGCTCGTCAGGTAGGGTGCTGTGTGTGTGTGTGCACGTGCGAAGGTGTTGTCAACGCGATTGAATGGCGCGTGTGCGATAGGGCAGACAAGGGCGGAGGGCAGAGGCATGGCGTCCCCGTGCGGAACGAAGGGCGAAGCGAGGAGCGAGGAGCCGGGGACGGGGACGGGGACGAGAATGGGCACGGGGATGGGGATGGGGATGGGGACCGGGACGAGGAAGGGGACCGGGACAGGGCGAGGACGGGGCGTGCACGATGCATTGATGGGTGGGTCGGTTGCATTCGACGCGATGCAGGGTCGGCGCGCCGTGTACAGGCAGTCGCGAGCAAGCAAGCGAGCAGGAGGGCATGGGCATGAGACGGGGAGCGCGTCCCGAGGGGGAAATGAAGTGTACGTACCAAGGCGCGCGACACAGGGATGGTCTGCTGCCAGTTTGCGCGATGGGATACTGGTTTCGCGGGGGAGGAAGATACAAGGTTAGTACACAGCGACGGATGCGAATACAGAAGCAGACGGGAGAAGAGGCGGAATAATAATGATCAGAGATGCCGTGGTGCACGGCCTTGCGCGCCAGCGTGAGTGTGGTAGGAGATACGTGCAGCAGGACGCGCGCATGTCTCGGTACGGGCGACGGAAATGGGGATGAGTAGCCGGCAGACCACAGAACGCACGTACCTTTCGGCATACTCGCTCAGACGATTGGCGATAAGGAGGATATTTGACAGACGCTCCAAAGACCAGTTCTCGCGGAAGAGATTCTCGTAAAGATGGAGGTCGCAATGTGGCATGAAGACGATCGTGGGCGTTTCGAGCGCATGCCTTGCCACCTAGAGAGACGCATGAGCGGAACGGGACGCAAACGGAGACGCGATCGGGTGGCGAGCGCGAGAGCGAGCGGAGGAAACGTACGCGGTTCTCGGTGAATGGAACCAGCCCGCGCTGCGCAAGAAGGTGGATGTCCTGCTCCGTGAATACGGGATCGAAGGCGGACACTTTCGTGCGGTCCTGGGGCGGGTGAACACATGGTGATGGTTGACGCGTGAGTGCCTACATACATGGGAAGACGACACACTATGTGCAGATCGTCGCAGGCCGCAAGGAGGAACGCGAGCTGTGCGCGGGCATCACGCGACGAAGACGGGCTACCCAGCCCAAGGCACAGCACGTCTGGTGCGACGCCCGAGGAGGCGAAAGCCTCATCGAGCGACTCGCGCAGGCTCTCTGGTGGGGAAGGACGTCAGCGAGAAGCGACGACGAAAGATCAGAAAACTCTGAGACGGACGCTTTGTGTTGCGCAGCCAGTCGGTCTCCGCGAGTTCTTCCGATGTCTTGTCCAAGAGGACGGACGGAGATGGAGGCTCCGTCGGGGCCCTATTCTTGCGTTTCTTCCGCGTACGCGCAGGTGTGAAATGATCTTCGTAGCCAAATTGTGGTGCGGTCTCGCTCATGATCGCTCTGGTACCTGTTGGAGAACATGTGAGTGAGCTCGTCCCTGTAATGAGAGTATTGTTTGGCTAAACCTACGACAATATCGCACTTGGACGGCGTAGTACGACTGCTGGAGAGCTGCACACCTCAACCTGGTCTTGACCTGGTCCCAAAAAACCACTCAAAGCGCTCCCGGGCCATTGCCTTGCGAATCAAACACGAACAAACACCGCCACGTGCTATCAGCTCGTGACTCCCAGCTTGTCCCATCTCTGAGTCTTTGTCAAGTTCAACCTCGAGCTCATCCGGTCCGTTTATCGCAGACCGTGCTGCCATCTATGATAGCTCTTTGCTCATCTGACTTGGCTCTGTTCTCGTAGTAGGCTTCTTGTGGTGGACCGACTCGTGCGGGCAGATTCGGACATGCTCTCCAAGTTCAACCATTCACCGCCTGCAAGCCCCCTGGCACTGGTCCTGGAGAGCTCGGAGTAGACTCCCTCGAGAATAGCGCGGCGTACATATACGTATGTACAGTACCCGACGCGCTTCTCCCGTCGTTCGACGCGCCGAGCCCACTGCCAGGAACGACCTGGAACGACGGGGCCGGCGTCTCGACATGAAAATTTCTCGTGGTTCCATATGTACGCCCACTATTGTCCTCCTTGTTTACGTGTGCTACCCAGGACCGAGGTTCATATATACATATACGCACACAGTATCCCCGGTCATCCAAGAATTCGCCAGGGCCGTTGACGTCGACAATCGAGTGGCCAGCCCTGCCGCTGGCGTGATTTGCCACTTGCGATTTGCGATTTGCGAGATCAGAACGTCGTGAGATTGTCCTAAGCGACGCAATCGCAATTACGAGTCCCAGAATTCAACACAACGCCATAACCATCGCAGAGCGCGCGGAGCAAGCTTGAGGCTTACACTCTCCGGAGACCGGCCAGTCGAGGCGAGGCGGCCCGTTCGAGGGTGATCCGCCCCCGAGTGCGCGCGCCGTATAAGGCATTGTCACGGCTACTAACGCATCGATGACATTGACTGCCATACACAACGGCCGACAGAGTTTGCTCCTGCTATACGGGTTGCCGGAGACTCCCGACCGCCACGGACTTTGAATTGTTTCCGCTCCCGTTTAACCAACGCGGCCAGAGGAACAAGAAACAACATTGATTTGGGCATTGCACGGCGACATACAAGCGAGACGCGGAGGATGGATAGCCGGATCGAAAGCAGAAGTGAGTAAGTAGTGCTCGGGTACAATGGCGATGTGATCCAAACGCCGGCAGACGGGGTATGTGGTTGAATCGCAGGAGTTCAAGTGTGTGCAGTACAGTATGAATGTGATATGGAGCTTGAAGACGACGCACGAGACGAGACGGGTATAGTAAGTGCGGATAGCAATCAGACTACAAGGACGTGCCTGAATTTTGTGGTCTAATCGAAGTGAAGCAATGGACGTCGACAGGAAGCGCAGGGTTAGCCGCACGTACGAGTCGGCTCTATCCTTGCTTCAGGAATCAGGCTACATCCCAGGCTCCGACTCTGGCTCGGGAGAGGGCTCTAGGACCACATGCCAATACCCCCTGTTCGGGCTGTTGGCGCGGGACTCGATCGAGGTGTTCGCCAGCCCAGTCTCTATGAACAACGTCGAGGGCGAGGCAGGTTCGCCACGGCCGCCCGAGGCCGATCCTGCACGTCGGAAGACTAGCGTCAGCGTGTGCGGCGTTGTAATAAGATGAACGTGCATGGCACTGCAGCTCACCGCGGGCAACGTTCGAAGGACCCGCCTCAGGCACACCATCCGGGCTTTGGCCCCGCAGGCTGCTCTGGCCACCTGCGCAAGCAAACGTCGACCAACTCAGTGCTGTCCACCCAGTACCCCTCCTAGAACGACGACGCACTGCTACGAGCTCCTGCCTGCGCCCCGGCATCGTGGTCTTCGGACTGAGGGCGTTGTTGAACTTGTTCGTGCGTGGGGGCTCTGCCTAACAGACGCCGACAAACGGCGGCGCGGCGGGACCACCTCTTAGTCACAGACTCGGACCGCCGCGCGTGGATCGTGGGGGACGAGGGGGCGGCCGTACCTCGCGGCTCGGGCCGGCGGCACTCGAGATCCTCCTCGACGCAGCGCGCACACGCCGCGTCGCCCTCGTTGCGCTCGCAGGCCACCCTCGTCGACCTGCTGCCGGTGCCAGTGTCGCCGTCGATGTCGGACATGGCGTGCCAGCCAGCATGATGTGTGAGCAGCAGCAAGACATACGACGATCCGGGCACGCGACTCACCAGGCCTCGCAGGCAGTCGTGCATTGTACCCTGGTTGGGAACCCGGCGGGGCTGCCGCCGCCGGCCGGTGTCCAGCTGCTGCACTCCAGCTGCTTCTTCACGCACCGCTGGCACGCGCCCGCGCCCGCAGGCACGTCGCACCTGACTGGATGATGGGCGGGGGAGGGCAGAACGCGTGTGCAGGCGGTGGGTTGGGATTGGGGGCCGAGGACGCGTCACGACTCGTTCGGACTGCAACTGTGGCGGGCACGCACCTTTTTTGCGCCGGCAGTTCCTGCAGGCCACCCCGGAGCGAGGCGGGGCCATTGTCAATGTGGGTGTACGTGGGCGACGGGACTAGTACGCGTCTCGCAAGAGACGGCTCGCAGGGCTGAGGACGGACTCGGAGGGCGTGGGGGGTATGGGCTGGGGCAGCCGCCGCATGCTGCGGTTATATGGCGAACGGGTATGGCGAACGGCGACGGGAGAGAGGAGATCGGAGGATCCACGTGAAGTCTAAGCAACGCGTCGAGCCAGGAGGGCGGGTCAGGGCAGAGCGTCCGCACTCCTCAGAGGAAAGGAAGGGAAGCGTCCGAAACGACGGCGAGAAGCAGCAGAGCCAACGACTGATACGGAACGTCCTAATCGAGGGCGACGGCAGCGAGCGCGGTCACCTCCCACCAATCCGCGGAGAAGAGGACATCGGCCGCCCGGGCACCCCCAAATCGTTCGATGGGGATGCTCGTACGGGTGAGGCTAGGTAAGGGGGGCTGCACGTCTGCTGTATCCGGATCCAAAGGACGCCGTCCGCAGCACGGCGGTGTTTACCAGTACACACCCACCGCAATCGTCCGTGACGTGCCGAGGACGATACTTCCTCCATCGAGGAGGCCTATCGTTCTAGCCACCAGAGCACGGGCGGTGTGAAAAACGCGATGCGGGGGCGATGGAACGACAGCCCGAGCCTATGGGGTTTGGGCACAATAGGCACGGCCGCTCGAGCACAAAAACGAAGTTCCCTAATTGTGCGCCGCGTACGTACGCGCCCGTCGTGAAATCCCTGTAGTTCCATGCCTCCCGTCGCCCCACGCAGGAGCGCTAGCCGCAGACACAGACACGCCAGGCAGGCCGGATCGCTATAGTCTAGATGTCAGACGGGACCTCGAGCGGACGACATACACTACTATGTAGCTTCGCGACACCATCCGGCCGCGATGCACGTGTCGTGTCCAGGGTCTTGCCGTGTGGTCTTGAAACGCGTCGTGCTGGTGATACTTACGTCCTAGTCTTGAGCGAGCGAACGCGCCTTGTGCCACTGCGTGCTCCGGATGTGCTAATGAGATCCGCAGATGAAGGAAGGTGGCTCGCTTGCACGGATTGCAACGCCACCACGCCCAGAGTCGCAGAAGAGCCCATTACATCCCCCACACGGACCGCGTGCGACGACGGCAGGAGTCCAGACATGCATTCGCTCCCACCAGAGACCAATACGAGCGCAACATCAAGGGATGCATTGCGCCGAGTCCGCGAGCGCTAACGTGCGAGTCTTCCCAGAACCCCAGAACTAGCCTCAGGCGACAACGACTGAATGAAATCTGGAAACTAAAATAATTCGAGGCCAATATGAGCATTCATTCGTTGGATGTGACGAGAACAGAAGAGCACAGTTCTGGCCCAATGCGGGCAGGCCATGGCTGATCGTTCTCAGTAAAGGGTCTTGGGAGAACATGTCAAACATAGAGTTTGTTCCCAACCGGAGGATCAGTGGAACGTCAATGACAATATTATTGATGATCGATTTGGTCGGCGCAGCGACTCACCCGTCCGTCTACCGCCGAGCCGGCTTTCGAGGGAAGGGACAGCTTGCGGCGCAGGCGGAGTCGCAGAGGACTGGCCCACTGCGTCCGGCCCTGAGGGGGTGGCGATAGCTTGAAATCTCGACATGTCCCGCTTGCGGGGAAGCAGAGAAGGTCGCGCTGATGCGCCGAGCGTCAGAGGTAACCAACGAACGGATGACGTCCGGTGAGAGCGCGTACCGCGAGAAGCGAGCCTGGGGGGGCGCGCCCCAGCCGGCGGACGCCCGGTGCGTGTAAGGCCCAGCGTTCTCCCCCCACCCCTTCCGGTATGGAGCAAAGACACGTTCTCGAAATCCACCGAGGAACAGGAACCACGCACGGCACGCGTCGGCAGCGCTCCCTCAGAACAGGCAACGCGATACCTACGCGAGCCGTGCTAGCCATGCCCGCGAGTGCCACGGACCGTCCTCGTCGGGAGCCCAAGGAAGCGCCTCCGCGGGACGTACCTTCGGACCTTCGGTTCTGGGGAAGCTCGAGCCCCCGTTGACGACGGTGCCCGTCCACGCCCCATCGGCGATCGCCTTCATCTCGCCTTTCATCTGTCTTTTCATAGCGCGACAGGCTCCCAGCAGCCTATAGAGTGTGCCCTCCGGGGCGCGGCGCGCGATGGACGAGTCCATCTGTGTTGCCATCTATGAAGCTTCTCGCGCGGAGAGAAATGAATGGCTGGGACGTCGTCTGCAGTGCGGCCGGCCCACCGTGATCGATATCGGCCGTTAATATAGCTATAAGCAACAGTGCGAGTGCACGGGCGGACGCGGCGGAGGACTCGGAGGCAGGGCGGTCCTGGGTGTGATGCGTGAGTGCGAGTGCGAGTGCGGGGGCTGGGCGAGTGCCGGCGGGGAAGGCAGGGCGGTCCTGAGTGTGGAGCGTGAGTGCGGGTGCGGGTGCGGGTGCGGGTGCGAGTGCTGGGCGAGTTCCGACGTCCAAGATGTCGCCAGATGTCGCCGTACGCGCGCCGTGTGGGATAGCGGGAGCGTAAGTGCGTGCCTCCACATGCAGCATGTCGTAGCGACACGAGGCTGCTAGTGGACGTCGCAGAGGACTGCTCGTTCTTCCAACTCAGGCTCCGGGTGGACGCCAGTGTCGTCATCAGGAAGGCATCGCTGTGGACGAGTCCAGAGGGCGCACTATGAGAGTGGTAGTCGGGAATCAGCGCGTGTCTGTCCGTCAGTAAACCTACCGCACTACGAACGCGAACGCGAACGCACGAATCGCATCGGACACGCTCCAGCTGCACTGGCTGCTCGCCGATGCCCGATTACCACCAGAGCATGATCCTGACTGGAGCCGGACGGCCTTCCGCGGTTCCTTCGCCCGATCGCCCGTGCGGGTATATCAGGCTGCTGCTGGCAGTTCCGCCAGCCCTTCGTTTCGTGTTCATCATCGAATTTTCATCTCGCGTGGCAGAAATAACAGGCCCGCAGCGGTCTTCCGACGACCTCCACTGGCGGCGTGTCCCGCCGTCGCCTCGCGGCCCCTCTGCACGCGCACTACACTTGATGAACTACCGTCGAAGGCTCGGGTTCAGTCAGCGCGCGAATGTCCGAAGTGTGCGAGCCCGGGACGGGGCGGGGGGGAGCACATACCGCACGCAGCAACCGCCGCACACCGGCGATTATCGCGCTGGTGCATGCGACGGCACGCTGCGGGGCTACGGCGGGCGCACCTGCGGGTTCTAACTTCTCTGTGACGGCGAACCGGGAGGGCCTCCAACCTTGAGCTTGTGCGGAGGCGGAGGGTGGATGGGAGAAGACGAACCGTGTCCGCACTTACGTTTCCATTGGGAACCTGGGTCGGCTAGGCTGACCATCAGGTACGGACGAGTCTGCCCCACCCCTTGGCGCCCGCTCTTCAAGTTCTGCTGATAGATAGCGATCCCGGCCCGGCCTCTCCAGTCACTTCCTCCGAGACGTCGAAGCCCGACCTTCCTCCACCCCAGCAGCCTCGGGCTTGCGCTCGACTTTCCTGCTGCTCTGAGCTCGAGCACTGTGCCGGGCTTGTCGAAATATCCACATGTTCGCAGAGCAGCAGATGCAGATGCACACCAGCACACCAGCACACCCACCTGGAGCGCGGAGCGGCGGGCGTTCTGCCTCTCGGAGGACGGTGCGCCCACACGAGACAACAATAGCGATGCCTTTGTTCTCAATGCAGTCCTCTAAGACAACCTCGCCTTACTTTACGTGTCCCGTCGCGAACTCCAGCTGCTCGCCCCCCCTCCCAGCCGATGCACCTTAGATGCGGTCTCCCACACTCCCCTCGCATCATCGGCAGACACCCTCTCGAGTCTCGAGTCTCGAGCGTCGAGTGATTCGTGAAGCGTGCAGCCCCCGCTCGCCAAGCACTGCAGCCCTCCGCGTCCGCGTCCGAGTCGTACATAACCACACCCGCCCCCCGCAGACACAAAGGGCTCCACAGGGCCGATCGAGCTGCACCGCACGGGCCCCGCGTCCGCCTCCGCGTCGCGGGAAGGGCCCGGGTGGCACTGGCACTGGCCCCTGGGTCACAAGCACATACGTAGGCGCAGCGCACGCACGGATCGGGTGACGTCGACGGCTGATGGGATGGATCGATGTCGAGACGTCGACTGTGCGCATCTCCCCCAGCCCAGGCATATGTCCACATACGCACAACGCGGCCCAGCCGCACGGACTCGGGCGGAGCGAAGCTACCAACCGCCTCGGCAGGCGAGGTCGAAGTTCGAACGCGAAAAAAAACACACGCACGCAGGAGAGAGTTCGCGCTTTGTCAGCCGGGAGGGCCCCGCCGTTAATCTCCTGATCGGCGACGCATCGATCGTCGCGGACTTTATCTGCGCTCGCGCGGGTCGAGGGAAAGTCTGCGATTACAATTGACATTGACGACGGGAGGCGGCGGACGCGCACAGCGATGTTGGCGGTGGGTGTGTATGTGGGTTTGTACACGATACGATGCGATACGATACGATGGGACACGATACAATACGATACGATAGTGGGGGGACCATAGAAGGACGACCGAGACGATGCCAGATATTTACTCACGACGAGGCCACCTCGCCGGCGAGGTCTGATTAGGGGGCGGGGGCGGGGACGGGGGCGGGATTAGGGCGTGTAGGTAAATACCTAAGACGCGCGCCAGCCCCGGCGTGAGCAAACGCACAGCGAGCCGTGAGAGAGAGAGAGAGGCAGGGGACGTACGGACGAGACTTCCAATTAGATGCACAACGCATGCACGCGGGGCTAGTGGCTAGTATTCCATGTCGTCCTCGGACGCCAGCACGACGGACCAGTACGAGCGCGGGCTGCTCGCGGCCGACGGGGGCGTCGTCGGACGGCCCGACTCGGGGAACGCGTCGATTTGGAGCGACGGCCGGGAGGCGGGTGCTTGCGCGGGGTTAGAAGGCGCTGCAGGGCGACGGAGATGGGGTGCGAAGCGGGGTTGGCGCAGGGATCTCCGACCGACGGTGGACGACTCACGAGCGTGCCCCCGCTGGCCTCGCTGCGCCGGGGGTGGGGGGTGCGACGGGCCGGCGACCGCCTGGGCCCGCGCAGTGCTCTCGGACGACCGCGGCGCTGAGAGCCGGGGGAGCGTCGAGGAGCCGCGTCGAGACGGGGGCGAGGACCGAGGGCACGGGCGAGAGGGAGGGGGAGGGGAAGGGGCGTGCATGAGTGTCTGCTCGAGGAACGCGCGACAACGGCGGCGGGGCACTGACCTGGCTGTGGGGCGGCCCGCGAGCACGGCCGGTTGTTCCTCTCGCACTCGCGGCACGCGCCGTCCGGGACGCGCGACGGCTCGCAGCGCGACTTGGCCTTCTTGCTGTCGGACACGCCCGTGGGCCGTCGGTGAGCATACGCGACGCGTGCGCGCGATCGGACACGGACGGACGCCTACCATTCGTCGCACGCGCTGCGGCTTACGTTCCCCTCCGGCCACTGGCACGCCAGGCCCTTGGCGAGACACTTCTGGCAAGAGTCCGTCGCGGGCTCCCGCACGCACTTGACTGTGGCAGGCAGGCGTCGTCGGACACGGTGCGGCGGGGGGAGAAGGAGGACCGGGACGTACCCTTGCTTTTGGCGCAGGGGGTGCAGGACTTGCTGGTGCGGGTGTGCTTCGGCGGCTGCTCGCGCGACTTCCGGAGTATGCCCATCATGGTCGGCTAGAGGAGAGGAGGAGGAGTGGGGGGACGAAATGAAACAGGAACGCCGACGCGAGGGATATATGGCTCTCCATGAAGCGGGGGGACGGAGACGACTATCGAGTTTGGGGACCCCGATCTGAGGCACCGCCTTTCCCAGGCTCGCGAAGGCATTTAGAGAACTGACTTCGCTCGGGCCTCTGGTTTGATGGCCTCCTGTCCTGGAGAGCGGTGGGAAAACAAACAAGGTGGGCGAAGAGCCGAGTCAATGTCAATTTCGTCCCGATCCCGTCTCGCTCACTGGGGCCGCGCGGGCTCCAAGGAGGAAAGGCGGCATTGGGCCGTCGCCGTCGCGCCTTTTGGCAACAGAGCGCACCAGGGGGGGCTGCCGTCTCGCACCGAACAGATGCAGGTGCGAGAAGCTCCGCCGAGCTGCGCACCGTCGCGCAAGCAATTCATACAACGAAATGCCGAGCCCAGGGAGGGCAATGGTGGGTGACATGGCGATTGAGGAAAGATAGGGCCCGCTGGCGCCCATCACGACACTGGCACGCGCACCGGGCCCCCATCGCGGCCTCCACACGACATGGATCGGGACTTTTATGGAATCGCATGCACGCGCGCCCCGTCTCGCAAGAGGAACACCGAGCATGCGCAGAGCCTGTCGCCGCCGCAAGGGCGATGGCGGGCTCTGTGGGCAGCGCGACGCGAAGGGCATGACCGTTCGGGTGCAGTCACACACTGAACAGGCGATTAGCAGTACCGGCGGGCGAGCAGGCAGCACGCGCGATGCGCCGCGACGTTCTGAGTCCCCGGTGGCAGCTGCGTCTGCTCGGGCGCCGCGCGGGGGGAGGAAAGGATGAGGCGTCGGGGGGCAGCGGCGCTCCCGGCGCACGGACCCACGCATCGGGCGCGCCGCCGGGGGAGGCTTCAGATCATGAGATCCAGCGAGCAGGATCTCGCCGACGACGGGGATCATGGACACAATATGGGCGGACAGCGAGAACGCTTGAACTGTTGGGGGCTGCCCAATGGCGATTCCGCGCCCGCTGCGTGTACGGCATGTCCGACAGACAGCTGCCCGCGGTCCCTGCCCCGCAGCGCAGCGCGAACGAACGAGCTGAGCCAGAGCGTGACAGTTTGTTTCAAATCGACGTCCGCGCACGCACGACGCAAGCTGGGGACCGACGCGCTAAGGGGAGACGTCACCGACCGAGCACGCACCGCGTCCCCGCAGAGCATGGCGTGCGTGCGCGGGTCTGGGCCGCCGCGCGTCGTGCCGTTCCAGTCGGGCACCGTCCGCGGCCGCCCGTACAGTGTACAGTGCACACGTCCGGCGGCGCCCCTTCGCTTCGCTTCCCCAGGAACTTCACGCGCGCACGCAGCGCGTCACCCGTATGCGTGTTCGTGTCTTCCCAGACACGGCCGCGTCGCGAGTAGCCCTGTCCGCGCTGCATGCAAGACGCGGTCGTGCGTGTGCGTCATCGACGTCGCCGGCAACGAGACACTCACATTTCTCGCACTAAGTATGAAGTCGGCCATGTCGAGTCACGACGGCGGCGCGGTCGCGATCGCGCTCGACCTGTGCCTTCGCTTCGGGACGGGACGGCAGCTGCAGGGCGTGCCAAAGCCAAAACGCGACGACGAGACGCATTACGGCCGGTGCGGTCGCGGTAGGCGAGACGGTCTGGCCGCGTCAGGGTCGTCTGGTGCAGCCGGAGACGTGTTCCCATGGCCGCGCGAGTCACCCAGACAGTTCCCGACGAGAAAGGCTCCTGGCGCGACAGGAAGAGCGAGCGCGACGAGGGGGATTCCGAGGGAGCGCAGGGTTGGGGGGGAGCTGGGGGGGAGAGCACAGGAGGATTCAGCGAACGGGTTTCCACGCGACAGATCCCCTAGACGCCAGCGCGATGAGGATCGGCTCGGAATCTGGATCTCCTCCGCGGGCGGCTATCGCGACACTCCACTACCGCCGGCAGCCCTGAGGGCTGCTAAACCGTGCACCTGGAAGGCACGCGGGCTCGTCGGCGAGCACGACGCGCGCAATATCGCCTACGCCCTCCCATCTGCAATTGCGCGTCCAGAACCCCCAGATCTGTACGGGCGGCCCACCTTCGCGCATACACACTTAATTGCTCGTCGTCGGCGATCACGGGAAGCCCGACTCGACTCCGTTCGCGAAACGGGCACGGGCGCAGGAACGCAGGGCAGATCATCTCGTCACCGTACCGTACACGCTCTACAGTGGCATCGTTCCCAAGAAAGCTCGGAATGTAATCCAAGTACACGTCGTGTCCGCCGTCGCCACAGCACGCGCGTCCCCCGCAGCACGCACGCGCACGCGCACCAGATCTCCCCAACGAGATACGCTTTTTCGTCTGACGTGCGCCGTCCTCTGCGATCCTTCCGCTAACACCACCGGGGTCAGACTCACGGCCTGATCAGCACGACGTCCAGGAAGGGCGTCCGGCGCGGAGACGTCGCCCCGTCCGACGACGGGCTCAACGGCGACGGCGGCGTGTCTATCACCGAGCGATCCGCCTGTCAGCAACGGCACGACAAAGTGGAGACAGAGAGAGGACCGACGGACCTGCGTTGTCGTTGTCGTTGCCGTTGCCGTTGCGGGTGCCGGTGAGCGTGCAGGGGAGGCCGACACGCGCACAGTAGTGGCACGGGCCCGCACCCGCTGCCGACGCGCAGCGCATGTGCGCGGTTTTGCTGCCCGACGCGTCGCCATAGCCGTCGTCAGCCACAACGACGTCGACCGGCGGGGATTGCGGGGCTCACCAGTTGTCACACGGACCGTTGCCCGCGGCGGCCGTCGTCGCCGTCGCGGCGGGGCGTTCGCAGCACTTGCTGCGTTTCGTGCACTCCTCGCAGCTCTCTGCGCCTGGGGGCACCTCACACCTCACTGTTCGGAGAAGGTTGTTAACACCGTCGGCGGGCGATCGAGGTGCGGAGTGGAGGGGTAGTATGGAAGTGGGGCTGGAAAGAGGTGGGTGTATGACGCGTCGACTGGCAAAGAGAAGCGCGTCGAATGCATACGCACACCGAACGCGAAAGCAGCAGCAAGACAGAGACAAATGACTCACCCTTGCGGAAGGAGCACTCCGTGCAAGCTTTTGGTTTGGCCATAGGATAAGATAGTCGTCCGAAGGGGGGCAGGAACGATTGTGCAGCGGCTGCAGGAGCCCAAGCCCCGGGAGAGGGATGGCGAGCGGAGGGATGGGGGAGGGGCGCGACGGGTGGCGATATTTATTAGCATTGACAAAAGCGTGCGGCAGCGCCGGGGGGGCCTGCGTCTTCTTTGATACGATCGGCCGAGATTCGAAAGAGGGCGCATGAGGACGTCTCCGCCGCCGCATCCAGGGTCCCCAGCGCGTGCCACGGGCACGGGCAGAGCGGCGAGATTCGAGGGAGATGGGGCAACGGACGGGGGGGGACGTGCGCTCTGTTGGCTGTCTGGTACTCGGACGGGCGTGGCGTTTCCGCAGGATTCCGCCTACTTCGTGACGCGCGCCTGGCAAGTCCGCCGCGGCCGGTCCCTGTGTCCGCGTCGCAGCTGGAGCAGGCGGCAGGGCGGCGAGTCGACGGCGACGACGGTTCGGAATATCCGTCCTTTTGCATTCCAGCCGGCGACGATTAGAGTTCAATTCTTCCCAGATCCGGCTGGCCCGCGTGAAAGGCTAGCGGTCGGCGTGCGGGAGGGTCTCGGACCATTCCCCGTCCGCCGTCGCCCTCGGTTCGAACAAAAGCGGCGGTCAGTAGGAACATACCGAGTGCAACGTCGATCGGCGCCAGCCGCGAGCGCGTAGGCCGCAATACAGTCGCGTCTTGCCGAAAGTCAAAATAGTCGCGCGGCGGTTGTAGGCGGCCCAGGGCGCCCCCAGCTGCTTAGTTCAAGACACCTATGTGCTCGCATATAGGCTGTGTCTCGCAGCGGCTCCAGAGTGCCATCGCGGGAGCTTGGCGCCCTGACAGCACCGCCCAGGCGCGAGAGAAGTGCGGTAAGTGGGTGATGATACAACGCCGCCGTGCGGCTGGGAAACCTGTTGGTAGTACATCATCAAACGTTGCAGCTCGCGGCTGCTTACAGCTGCTGAACCTTCCACAAATCATCTCCGAGATACGTCACGGTCTCGACGCCGATGCCCTTGTTCACCTGCTTGATCTCCTCCGTGCCGAGCTTGGTGATGCCGATGGCAGCTGCGTGCTCCTTGCCTTCGGCGTGGATCGCCACCGGCGTGTTCGCGGGCAGCGCCGCGGACGCAGGAGGGAGGTCGCCGCCAGCGGACGTCAGGCCGGGGCACATCATGTGGGCGCCCGCGAGCAAGAAGCGGATCGCTCCTCTGTCCACACGCACCGTGGGCAGCACGAAGGGGTCTGGGGTGTAAGCCGCGCGCTGTCAGCTAGACTCAGGGCGGTAATCTGCATCAGCAGGGTAGGGCAGGGGGGGCACGCACACTTGTGCAGGAGCCTGAGCGTCGGGAAGAAGGGCCCGTCGAAGTGCTGGAAGAAGAGCGGCTCTCCGTGGAGGGTGTAGATGGAGATGTGTTCTCTACTGCGTCCGAGGAACGCCGCGTCCGAGAGGGGGGCAGGGCGGCGGTACGTTCGTCATCATCATCGCCTTCCGGCGATCGAGGCACACGATGTGACTGACCATTTGACGAGCGTGAGCGACTCCTTCTTGGGCCAAATCTGCTCGAACGTCTCTGGCGCGATCTTCCATTGGGCGAGGATGTTCGAGCGGATGGACCGCTGCACGGACGTCTTGACGCTGACTTGGCCCGACACGTCTGCCGAGGGCTGGAATCTGCGGCAGCTGCGCTTAGCCGAGGGACAACACGTCGGACGATGTGCGGGCGCACTTTTTGAACATCTTTGGGACAAGGAAGCAGCTCGAGTATCAGAACAGAGGGGAACAGGCGAGGGCGAGGATGGCGGTCGATGCAGGCAGATGATGGCGGTCAGTGGCTGAGATGCTATCGCCCCGCCCGCCCCGGAGTCGGAATAAACCGATCGTGAGATCACAGAGAGAGCCGCTGAGTTGGATAATTAGCGTTAGATTCGTTTAGATCTGGCGGAAACCACAGAGGCCAAGTCGCTCCTTCCTAGTCCTTCCTCCCTCCCAGGCCGACAGCCTTCCGCCGCCCGCCGCCCCGCAGTCGCGGCTGCCATTTCAAATCGCATCCTCGGATTCCAACAATGAATATCCACCGAAACCCCATCCCATATCCTCGGTCTGCACGCCTGGCGGGCCCTCCATTCTACCCCCCTACGCCCGCTCGAGATCCTGAGCGCTGCCTGATCTTCACGGCTGTCACGTCTGTTGGAAGACTGATTTGACTGATGCTTTCCACGCACGCACGCACGTCGCGAGTGCCCGGCGCAATCAGCGCTCACACGCACAGTTGGCAACTCAGAAATCGTCCACTGGTACCCGGAAGACGAGGACCTGGACGCACCGCGCACACCGGTGTCCGCGTCGCCCTCCCAGAGTGCGCTAGGGAAGGCCGCCAGCGTACGACACCTCGCCGTTCTAGATTCGCTTCGGGCCATGCGCATCTTCCACGTCCACACTAGCCGAGCTTCTGGCGTTTCAGCCCAGGGCCGGCCGGCGTCGGACCTCGTCGGACTCACCATCTGGGAGCCCAAATGGGCAGTTGCCAGTTGCCTGCTTTGCAATTGGTGCACTATAGCCAGCGAGGGCCGGCTTAGGAAGGCTGTCGCTCTTTCCTTCTATGGACCCACATAGCCTCCAACGCGAACCACTTGGCGCGGGCCTACCGTTCCCGTGGCACGCCCCCTCCTCCTCCCTCCTCCTCCGAGTCCTCGCCGGCAATAATCGCCTGACGTGCCTGGGTGCTGTCGTCGCACGCATCATGCGTTTCAGGGTCCACCCCGCAGCAGATAACGCAGCGTGCGGCAGCACAAGCCATGTTTCAATGCCGACTCCCGAGGACCGACGGGCACCTGGCACCCCGGCCTCCGAGGAGTCGTCGCCTGGTCGATCTCAGTGCGCAGCGCGCATCGCGCAAGACTCGAACTCGGACCCCTCGAGGCACGCCCCCCCTCGCCCGCGCGTCCGCGCCCGCGCTGCTCGCGTTCCTGCTCGAACTTGGAGCCGCAAGGAGCGGTACTGCATCCATATCCGGGCACCATCATCATAGAAGCTGTGGCGCTGCCCGTGGTTGGCGCACGTGGCACTGTCATGATCACAATGTTGAATGCAGGTGTACGTGATGCTTATGCGCCCGGCACGCGCCGCTCGAGTCAATGAACACGCCTCGTTACATCATCGGTTTCCTTGTGTGGGACCGTGAGTGTACGTGCGCGCGTGAAGGGGCATTCAATCCTACTAGACCCTTAGTTCGAAGCAGAGGACCCTGGCGACGAGCGACAATTGACAACCCCCAACAAATTGGGGAAGATGCGAGTGGACACGAGCACGTCCGTGAAGAGGGAAATGGGACCATGTCGATGTCGGGACGTGGAGCAGAACCAAGCAGCGGCGACGTTCGCCGCGTTGCGCCGCGACGACCCGCGCCGTCGGGCGTGCATCGCTCGAACGAGCAGTACAAGGTAAGAGCAGGACATGGAGCAATTGATACATTACTTCTCTCGTATTCCTCTGCCGGAAGCTATTGTTACATGTGTGGTAGATGCGGGGGAACAGCGAGATGCGATAGCAAGAGTACACGGCTGCTGACGAACGAGGCGAGAGACCGGGCGAAGAGCAAGCCAACGGGACGACAACCGTTGGCTCGTTTGCCACAACCAAAGGGTGTGGAGGGGATGCATGAGGACCAAGGGGATGGGAACGAGGGAATTGGTGACGAGAACGTGGAAGGGGATAGCAGACGGGCAAGTCGTCGCGAAAACTGAACGTCTATCATACAGTGACAAGATAAGTCATGCGGTCCGTGTTTCAGATGTCTTCGTCCTTGTCTTCCAGCTGCGACGGCTTCAGCATGCCCGGGATGCGCATCGCCGCCTCGCGCTCTTCCTGCGCCTTGCGCTGCGCCTCTGCCTCCTTCTCTTCCAGGAAGAGGTCTGCGTTGTCTCCGGAGAACTCCTTGAGCTGAACGAGGAAGTCGCGCAGTGCGAGCTTGAACCTGTTGATGTCGCTGTGGAACTCGCCCAAGCACACGACGAACGTCTGTATCTGCGCGCTGTTCCCGTTCGGTCGATGTCAGTCACATCAGCATGAAGAGAGTAGCGCCGGATTACTGACATTTGCACGTGAGAGAACGCAGACTTGAGCAGATTCGCAGTGTACTCGCGCAGGAACAAGGCGTTGCTGATGTTGGGATCGGGCACAGCCGCTGGGTCGAAGAGTGGAACCATAATCTGGTTCGTCTCGACCAATTGGAACATCCGGGCAAGGAGCATCGACTGAAGCTTGAAGCCGCTCTTGTGATCAGTATCCGTGAGGACGTAGAAAATGTCCTGCATGATGCTCAGGAAGTACTGCTGGAAGAATACGTTGGCGACCGAGGGGTCAGCACCCGCGAAGTTGTTCACGACCTCTAGGCACACTGCGACACCATCCCATTAGCACACCCACGTCATGGCGCGGGGATAAGGCACTTACAGTTCAGACCAGTCTCAGCGATATCCCGCATCGTGTGCTTGATGGCCCAGATGATGCTGTCCATGAACAGCTTGAATTGCGGTGGTGGGATGGTCAACAGAGCTATGTGTAAATTTAGCGTGGGTGAAGAATGCGCTGTATGTGAGCAGAGGCACGCACCAGGGAAGCAGTTCAAGTTGATCGCACGGAGCAGCTTGAAGAAGCCAACGCGGTGTTCTGGGAACTCTGAGAAGTCTTGATTGATCATGTTCAACGTCGGCTCAAAGACGGCGTCGAGGATGGCGGGCACTTGGGGCGTGAGTAAAGGCTGCGGCGATCATTGTCAGCGTGACGTCCAACGCCAATTAGACTGGGAAGCACGTACTCCAAGGCGGCCGATAATCGTGGCCATGACATTCAGTACCTCGGCATCTCGGGCTGCCGGTACGTTGCGGTTGTAGTCACCCAGGATCGCGTCAAGGAGAGGCGGCATGAAATTCCCGTTCACGGTCTCGAGATCCTCTGACTTCTTGATGAACGTCTCCATGAGCTTGAGAATTTCTTTTTTGATAGTACGAAGCTGCCGGACTTTCGGTGTCTTCGTCGCGATGAGCCCTGAAGGTGAGCAGATGAGTAACCCTCGAGCATAGTATACACAAGGGGGACTTGCCATCTCGAGCGACACTCTCGCTGATGATGCTGCTGACAGCCTTGTACAGACCCAGCATGTCGAGGAATATCCGACCTATTTGGGGAAGGTAGAATGTTCCTATCGAGGTGCACGCTGACACATTCGTCTTCAAGACATTTGACAAGATCTTGATGTTGTCGAGGCTGCTCAACACGTCCATGTTCTGCGCTGCTTGTGCCATTAGAGAATCCCACTGTGCGATGCATTATTATCTTGATGGCCTGTAGAACATAAAGGAACGTACCGCATTATTTGGCAATTCCATGAGTTTCGCTATGAGCTTCTCCTGCTGTGGTTTATTCGGCTGAGCCGAAATCATGTACCCGACAGCCTCGTAGAAGGTATGGACCTGCGATGGCACAAAGCCTCAGTGGATGGATGCAGTGTACGCGGAGACAACGAACCTGCTGTGGTGACAGGTCGACTGTTATCCTGTGAAGAAGACGCAGGATCTCGTCGACGAAAGGCTCGGACTCTCCGGATTGATGCATGACGAAATGACGGCGACATTTCTGGGCAATCTTGATGAAAGTGTCGCAAGCCATGTCCTGTACACCTGTATTTGGAGTGAGAAATGTCCTGCGAGTAACATGTATAAACTCATGTATAAACTGTACCTTCGTGAGTCTCGTGCATAAACTCGAAGAGCTTGTTGACAACGGTCTTCAAGAACTTCCAGTGTGCCTTGAGGAATCGAGGGTATTGGCCAACAATGTACATGATATCCGATGCGACCACGGCCTTGTTGTCCTTTCCACGCTTGATTTCGCACAACCCAAGCAGATCCTTGATGACGGTAACCAAGAATCGCTTCTCGGTCTCCTCGTCTGCAACATGTGGTTAGCGAGTCAAACTCGATACTTTTGATGAACACGCACTCATAGCTCCGGATATAGAACCAATTGCCCAACAAAGCGTGTTGAGGTTCTGCCATGACCACTCCGACCCATCCACCTGTTTCTGCAACTTCTCCGTCAAGATGCTCTCCGTGTCCGTTACGTCCAAATGCGTAAGATACACCAGGAGTTCGCGCATGGACTTGTACAGCACGATTGTATCGCTTTCCTTCATGAACTCGCGGACGATCTCTCCTTCCTCGTTCTCGACAATCAAAACCTACCATAGAGTGTGTGTGAGAAACGACGATGACTTGAGTGATGATGGACAATAGCGTACCTCCTCAGGCTTGACCATTTTCTCGATAACCACTAGTCGGAGGTTTGAGAGTACGTCGCTATAGATGTTCTTCCGCAACGAGATACCGTTGAGCATACTACTGCCACTCCCCAAGCTGAGACCCATGAGGAGGCCGCTGTCCCCGATGGGCAAGGTCTGGATCTCCTCGTACAGTTCCGCGACAAGTTTCAACCAGTATTCCAAGCAGATCTTGAAGATCTCGCGTTCGTCGACCTGGGAAATCTTGACCATATACAAGTGCGCGTTTAGCAGTACGTCACGATTGGCGTCAGTCTCGACGGCACGAAGATGGTTGGAGAGGAAGTTGCAAAGGAAGAGGGCCAGGTTGAGGACTAGCTCTTGACCCGCATCCCCTGCGTTCGCATATGCTTGTGCTATATTCGTGCTCGGTGGTATCATGCGATTTACCGAGGTCATGACCATAGCGAACAGGATAACGAACTTCGGGTCGTACTCCGGGCCAACGTTGAGTCCGGCAATCTCGGCGAGACATTTGAGAGTGACGTTGCGGAAGTCGGGGGCTTCCAAGAACTAATAAAGTGGAGGATGATATGAACGCTATAGAGAGCACAAGGAACGACACAGACTCACCCGGTTCAGCAGCAGATCAATAATGGTTGTCTCGAAGATGTATCCCAAGGGGATCCAGTTGAGGAACCTCAACAGCGTCTCCAACGTTGCCCTGATCAGCGATGTCTTCTGTGCCTCTTCCAGAATCTCCGAGCAGAGCTTGAAGATTTCCGAGAACTCGCCGCACATCTGATTCTTCAGGTTTTTGACCTTAGCTTGGGTCATCTGCTCTGCCGAGTAGTCGAAGATCTCCTCGGAAAGCAGTTTGAGAATGACCATGTTATTCTCGCACAGGGAAAGGTTGGTCTTGGAGGACTCGACTAGTTCTGGGATAAATGTTGGCCAATTGTGCGGCCACTCCTGCTTCAAGATCTAGAGACCGTAGGGTGAACGCGTCAGGAGTGTGTGAGTGCATAGAATGCGGGACCGCCCACCTGGACGAGGGCAAGGTTCAACTTGTTGAGGTACGTTTTCTCTCTCCGCATTGTGGCTTCATCTGACGCAACCTTGACCGTGATTCCGACAACGAAATTGCGAATTCCTACATAGTCTAGAATTCACAACACTGCGAATGCGCCACTAGGCGAGTACGAACCTTGCCGTTGGCCATCCGGGAGGGATTTCCACCTCGTAGTAATCAACTTCTCCAGGATTTGCAAGCCGATGTACTTGACGCGCTTGAGGTTCATGGGAGAAGGGCCGTAACAGATATATACTCACCTTGGTCTGCGCATATGATGAGCGTTCAAGTACATCGGGTACCCTAGTCCACGCTTCCGGGTTGTCTTGGAATTGGGTCAAGACTTGCTGGGCGAGTTGTTGCTGCACATGGGGCCTGTAAGGAGCAAGAATCTCACGGATGATTAGCGACACGACGTACCTCCTGCCCAGTACCCCCGTAAAAAGCCATGACCACTCTGTCCATGAGCGAGACATCGAACTCTTTGGAGAAGTCGAGTATGCCCTTTAGCCTGTTCAGTACGAACGGTCGGTATGAGCAGTGGGTGAGCAGCGTACCTCCATGGTGGCAAATGGGATCGATTGACGCGTGCAGTGGTGGTCGTCGTAGTAGTCGATGTCGAACCGCTGACGAAAGAACCCAAAGGCTGTGGGCGGTCAAGTGGGCAAAGGGTGAGATCTAATGGATTGGATCTTGTCTTATCTACGGCCCCTCGGCACTTACTCCAGCTATAGTCAAATTCAACCTCCGATAGAAGCCGATAGAGCGGTATATTATTCAGTCATACTTACACGCGCTATAGGTTGACTCTGGCTTCCGCGGCCGACTTTGTCGATCTTAGCGAGAGTAAGCTACTCTCAAGGGAGTACTATTAGTAGTACTGCCACCAGGGTGCATCTCTGATCACTCCGTCATTTGTTTGAGGCTGTTTTAGTGTCTATTGACACTTGATGGCGAGGAAAGCCGCTGCGATGCGCCCACAACTTTTCTACAAGTCCCTTCGCTCCTACCCCCGTCGTCCTGAGCGGCCTAGAAAATTTGCTAGACCTCGCACTGGGCACACCGTCTGCACAGCTCCTGCTTCATCGACACGAGGCCGGCGCGCTCGTCAGGCACATATCGATGAACTCGAAGTTGAACAGGACTCTGGTCCGGTCTCCAAATCCTCATGGCAAGTATCACTATAACGATCATACACTGCAGAGTCTACGCAGGGCATTGGCTACATACGTATCTGCGGGATCTATCTCGTTCACACGCAAACTTTCGGAGGCATTACAAGCACTTCCAAATCGCACAAAAGTAGTCATTGATTTATGACATCGCATCGCACCTGAGATGTGAGACTGCCAGTATACCTATTACTTCCTTCATACTGCCCAAGAGGATGTCTGCTCCAATACAGAGCTGCCTTCGGACGGTCGTAGGCTGTTGTAGGAGTAGAGTCAACAGATGAGCGCTAGCTTTCGGACGGTAATCACAATCGTGACAAACGCGCTACGTGACATGCATCATGTGATCGCGTTTAAACGCGTCACACTTGTTCTTGTTGTACTGAGGATCATTAGGCGCGCTCTCAAGGCTAACATCTACCACCAACTTCGACCTACGACAGTCTTCGCAAGTCATCATATAATGGCTATAAATATGCAGGACGCAGTGTGAGTAAACTTGAAAGCATGTAGCGAGAAGAGCTTGACATTGAATCTACAGGAAAGCGATGGGAGAGATGGTTCCGATCATCGACCCCGAGGATGACTACCTCACGATTGCCGCAGCAGAGGAACGGATGGCTCTCACACAGGAAACCCGACAGAAAGAATTACGCGATGCACACGCGAAGCTCAAGCGTGAGCTACGGTTCATCATTCTCATGGAGACGCTAGCTCATACTCCCCTTCAGAACTTGCCAAAGTGCTCGAAGCGGCACGCATATCCGCCACTCGACCATCGACCATCCCATCTGCAGAGGAGCACATCGCACAGATGAATGACTTGGACGCTACGCGACTTTCACTGGCCAAGGCGATAAACGACGCGGAAGGCGGGCTCGCAGGCAAGGAAGCTGAGCTCACGCGTCTGAAGGAAGATACCCGTGCCCTCGAGATGTCCGACCCAGCTGCGGAACATGACCTCGACACTACTGCGTCAGTTCTACCGTTCCCAAAGTGAGTAACCTACTAATACCACTGAAATGCGTGCAGACTACGCCTTGCACTGTACAAGGGGCTCGGTTTTGAACCCGTCGTTGAGAAGGACGGTCATATGCCGAAGATGCTAATCCGTAAGTCTCACGTCGTCAGCTCACCGATGAGCTCAGTTGACAATTAAAGTAGGCGCTGAATCTGGGGATGTGCATTGTGTCACATTTGACCAGGGCAAGGCAGACGCAGAGTATACCAATCTGTTATGGAAACTCGCGGTATCCTAGAATTTCGTTCGTTCTCCTTCTTTCGTTCCCCGATTCATAAGTTATATTTATATCAACTAAATGTGTGACATAGGAAGATATGTGGCGGATACGATACACTAGAACAAGGAGCCTGATCACTCAGAGGGATTATGATATCCGATCCTCGCGAGCTATGCCATGTCTGCCAAAGAGACTATGGCATCCCAAACTGCGCCTGTTAATACAACAATCAGTAAACATTCCATAGTCAAGTACAGAGACAACCACTTACTCGTACACTCGGCTTTATGACCCAAACCTTCTTCTCCTTGCATTTCTCACCGACCTCCCGAACCTTTGCCTCGATCGCGTTCTTCTTCACCTTGTGGGCCTGCAGTTCCCGATGCACCGTCTCAACGATACCCTGTAGACTGCTCGTGGCGAGCTCGTTGACACGGGCGAGCAAGAAGGGAAGATGGGCCTCAGGAAAGGGGTTCTTCGGAGCAAGCGCCGGACGTTTGGCAACCGACGCGGGGGATGCATCTGAGCTCGTACTCGTACTTGATGTTAGAGCAGATGACGACTTCGCCAGGTGTGGCGGTAGAGCGGGTATGGCGAAGCCGTCTGCAGTATGGTTGTGACTCTGCCCTGAACCAGAAGCGGAGGTCTGTTGTTCGACCGGTTGAGAAATGTACTTGAATGGATCGATAGGGTGTGGTGTATCTAGAGCGCGGTGAGGAATCATATACGCGTCAAACATGGGGAGTTGCGAGGAGGGGACATACCATTGAATAGCTGTATACGGTAAGCCTTAAACGGCTCGTACGCGCACCGTCCGACTGACGTCTCCCATTCCGGACCTTTGACGAAGGGTACGAGAGGGATGACGACCCGTCTCTTCTTGCCTGCATTGCTCTTGTCCTTCTCTTCTTTCGCCTTCCTCTTCCCGTTAGCACTTCCTGGAGTCGGAAGATCGAGATCTGGAAAGCTAGGAGAAGCCGGCCGCTCTTCTATAGGCGTGCCGGGATCCTCAACCTCGTCGTCGTCAACTAACCAACTATCCAAGTCCGAATCTGGGTCTTCGTCACCATCGCCTTCTTCATCGCCATCCTCTACCACGTCGTCTGCGTCACCTGCGTCTTCGTCTGCCCATTCTTCGCCGGAATCGTAGGTGTAGTCCACTTGAACAGCATCGCGAGCGAAAGGAGTACGAGGCCCTATGTCGCGTGAGTTTCGCGTGAATGTGCCGAAGTAGCCCGGTCGGGCGTCCTCGTGAAACATGAAGGCCTTTGCGGGCAGTGCCTGGCGGTCTCGGAGGATAGCGAGCAGTCGCCGGACTTCGGTGTCATCTCCTGCAACCTCTGCCTCAGTGAGTTGTGACATGAGTCCTCTGACTGATACAGGGTTGTATGTCTTGTAGCCAGTCGGTTGCAGGGGTCGCCGTGGTGAATTGAGCCCCGCGGGTAGACGAGCAAGAATAACCCGCAACCAGTCTGTGACACGATCAAATATACAGGCAAGTGAGATGACGGGCAGGACAAACCTCGAGGAGTCATGCTATCCAGATCCTGTATGTCTTCCATCACCACATCCTCGGGCCCAGTAGCTTCTTCGTCATCGTCAAGCACTATGACATTTCCTTCTGTCCTGCTGGCAACTCTTCGCTTGCGTTTATCGCGCGAGTTACTTTCACGGAACCAGTTCACTGGGGCCAGTTCTGCGTCCTTCTTGATCGCAAATGGCCTGAAAGTTCGCTGGAAGTCTGACTGAGCGGAAGTGGGCCCAGGAGAGCCCGTCTCGCTATCCTTAGGAGACTTGCCCTTGGACGGCGACGCAGAAGCTACACCCTTCGCCTTTCCGAAGAAGTTCGCCATTATGGAACGCGATTTAGCCTGAGCGGCCTCAACTTTCTTCTCCCGTTCCGCTTTGGCAGCCTTCTTCTCGAGACGTTCCTTCTCCTGAACATTGTGAGCGAGCACATCACTGGGATCATTCACAAGTCATGACATACCTTTGCTACCTTCTCAGGATCGACAGACTTCCTGGGCCTCCCCACAGACCGCTTCTCCTAAAATGTAGTTGAGTTATGATCAGGCGTGCACACGTAATGTTCACATACTCCAGCATCGGTCTCCGAGGTAGAGGTCTCTACAGTCGTCTTGTTCTGAGCCAATGTAACAGGTTCGTCGTTGCTGAGGTCTATGACAGTGGCCCCCGGCGGCGCACTTGTGGCCTGACGGAGATCTATTACGCTTGACCCCGGCGCACCCTTTGAACTCTTGACCTTCGCAAGGGCCTTGGTGGAGTTCTTGACACCGAGGATAGCTACGCGTTCGTGATCTGATAATGAGTCGAAGAGCGTCTTCACATCATGCTTCGCCTAACAACATTGGTCTTGTCAAGCCATGGTGTTAATCGACCAAGTAGGACACGTACCTGCTGCCTCTCCCTCAACCTGTTGTCTGCTTTCTCTTTTGCAGTCTTTGGCAGCCAGTCTCGACACGCGTCTGATAGTTCCCAACGCCATACAAGCCACGAGGCAGGCACTTTGCCACCCTCCCCGGGGCTGTCTAATCCATAGTTGACACGTTTCGCGACACTCTTGATCGCGTTTTCCAGCGTGTCAAGCGGCAGCATGGCGCGTATGTCGCTATCGTCGTCCTCATCTTCGTCCACTTCGGGTAACAATTGGTGTTGGATATGCTTCGAGAGTGCTTGTAGCGTCTTGTCGCTGCGGCATACCCATGAGACAATCTGGGGGGTTCTATGCAGGTTGCATGAAATGTGGCGAGGCGTACCTTTCGTGTGCGAGCTTGGCAATTACTGGTTTGTGCTCATCGGGAACCGCGGTCAATGGCGGCAGTTTTGACGACAACCTTTCCTCCAGCATTACCCGAAACTTGACAATCTCTGCAGGACATAGGCTCGCATGGCTCACATAAATAGAGGGGCGATGCGTACTCACCTTGTAACGTCTCCGACATCTTCTCGAACGACATCGTCTTCTGCTTAAATGCAAGTTTGCCATTCTTCAGCTCAACCAAAGACGTCTTTGCGACTTTCTCTGCTTGAAATCAGCGAGATGACACGTATAACCACGCCCGTGCGTTCTCACCGCTGAGCGCGCCGTCAGAGGACGAAGCTAGGTAGAGGCTGAGTTCAGACGAGAACATTGGAGGTGCTAGCCAATACACACCCAGGTTAAGATCCGCGTTCGTCATGACGCTCATTGGTGTCTTCATTCACGTCGAGGAGGAGGGCAGCGGGAGCGCGGGCAAGCGGGATGTGGTCGGGAGCAGCGACGCGCTCCGTCACACGTTCCCTTTCAGTGACCGCGCGTGACGTCTCGCGGTCGGTACGCGTCACACCGCGTCTGCGCGTCGACGTGACTTGCCTCCGACCATGTCTTTCTTCCAGCCACACGCACCAAAAGCCGCGCAGAAACAGGCTGTGGACACACAACATCAGCCATGGGTAGAGAAATAGTGAGCAACCTGTGGCAAATCATGCACTCAAGCTGACGGTACACCGTGCAGCCGTCCCAAAACCATTGACGATGTATCCGCACAAGAGCATACGGTGGCGGTTCTACGAAAGACTCTGACGTCCTCAAATGTGCGTGGCACGTATCTTGCTCTCTGACATGCTGTTTACATTAGAGCAGCTCCCGCATATGCTGTTCTACGGACCACCGGGAACGGGCAAAACATCCACAATCTTAGCTCTAGCACGACAACTCTTCGGGTGCGTTGACCGCTTGACTCGTGTTCAAATCGCCGCCTCACGCATACAATCAGACCAGACAATTTCCGCTCACGGGTTCTGGAGCTTAATGCATCTGACGAGCGAGGTATTAGCATAGTGCGGGAGAAAATCAAGAACTTTGCGCGACAGACCCCCCGAGCCCAGGCAGTCGGGACTGATGGCAAGACCTACCCTTGCCCTCCATACAAGATTATCATCCTGGACGAGGCGGATTCCATGACACAAGATGCTCAAGCTGCTCTGCGCCGTATCATGGAACTGTACGCTCGCATAACGCGCTTCTGTCTGGTGTGCAACTACGTAACGAGGTGCGCATCCGTCGTCCGTCTCTCAATATCGTTTCGCGCGACAGTATCACCTGACTCCGTATTCGCAACTGTCGACTTGCATCCACACCAGAATCATTGAGCCGCTCGCCTCCCGTTGTTCTAAGTTCCGCTTCAAACCTCTAGACCCGTCATCCACCTCCACACGTCTTGCGCAGATCGCCAGCGCAGAGAATGTCCCAGTCGACTCCGAGACGATTGAGGCCCTCATCACTACATCCCATGGAGACCTCCGTCGCGCCATCACGTACCTACAATCCGCATCTCGACTCGCCATGTCGACAAAACCACCCAGCGACATTACCCCGCGCGATATTCAAGAAATCGCAGGGGTCGTCCCGGACGAAGTCATTGTAGGGTTTGCCACCGCCCTCGGAATCGAGCAGGTGGGCGGAGACAGCATGGACATTGATATGGACGACGCGGGCAACGTGAAAGTGAAGGGGTATGACGGGGTCAGACAGAAGGTGAAGGAAATCATCCGAGAGGGCTACTCAGCATCCCAGATCATCTCTCAGGTGAGCTCCCGTCGTAGCCCCCATGCACTGGAGTTGACCGAGATTACTAGTTGCATGATCATGTCGTACTGCACCCAACCCTGAGTGCGCGTCAAAAGTCCCAATGCGCACTTGTTCTTGCGGAAGCCGACAAGGCTCTTTGTGATGGCGCGGACGAGGAACTATGGATCCTCGAAGTGGGGCTCCGGGTACACAAGGCGATGTCGTCGAAGTCATAGTCCATCACCCACTTATTAACGTTTCGTGTACTCGCGCATCTGTAGCTTTAGTCGCTTTGAATTCGTCTCATTTTGGTACGGCTACATACATTCATGAGTGAGACAAGAGCAAGAGGTGCAGGGATCACGCTAGCAGGCTTACAGGTACAGAGAAGGAAACCGTTCATTCATGTACGTATAAGTGCGATCATGAAACAACAAAAAGGTGCAAGAGACAGACAGCGACGACGCGAGACCAGAGCATGCAAGTGCCAACACTATCCACACCCTCCGCATCCTACAACAGCGTGCATATCTACATCATGACAGGTCGTAAGTCTTTGGCTCTACCGCATACCAGCGGTCGCCTTTTGCAAGGCGCGTTTGATGCCGAGCTGCGCCTTGCGGAGCTCGTCTGACGTCGAGTCTTCGATCTCGAGCTTCTCAAGAGCACGGGCAAGCTCGGCCTCGACCTGAGCCTTAGCATGACGCTTGATCTTCATGCCGATCTCGGGGCTCGTGATGGTGCTCTCAACCTGGTGGATGTAGCTCTCGAGGTCGGCCTTCGCCTCGTGCCGTGCACTGAAGTCCTTGTCCGCCTGCTTGTAGTGCTCTGCATCCTTGATCATCTGGTCAATCTCTGCCGACGAAAGGCGACCGACGGAGTTCTGGATGCCTATTGAAGACGTATGAGTAACATGCAAGAGGATTGGACAGCACATGGACTTACTGATTTGAGCCTTGCGGCCGGATGCCCGGTCCTGAGCGGTGACCTTGAGCAAACCGTTCGCATCGAGCTCGAAGGTAGTGAGGAGCTCGGCGGTACCACGGGGCATGGGGGGAATACCGTTGAGCTCGAACTCGCCGAGCAGGCGGTTGTCACGGCACTGCGTACGCTCTCCCTCGTATACGGGGAAGGTGACGGTTGTCTGGTTATCCTCGACAGTGGTGAAGACACGAGACTTGTTGGTGGGGATGGGGGTGTTGCGGGGAACGACGACACCGAAGATATCGCCCTGCATGGCGACACCGAGGGAGAGGGGGGCGACATCGAGGAGAAGGAGATCGGCAGTCTTATCGGAGGTCTGACCGGTGAGGACAGCGGCCTGGACGGTAGCGCCGTATGCGACAGCCTCATCGGGGTTAATGGACTTGTTGAGCTGGCGACCACCGAAGTACTCCGAGACCAAAGACTGAACCTTGGGGATACGAGTGGAACCACCGACAAGAACGATGTCATCGACCTTCTCACGGGGCATCTTCGCATCCTTCAGCACACGCTCGACCGGGTCAAGCGTCGACTTGAAAAGAGGAGCGTTGATCTCCTCGAAACGAGCACGAGTGATGTTCGCGGAGAAGTCCTCACCCTAAGCGAGTCGGATGAGCATATAGCCACTGTTTGAGACTAAACAAGCGCCTCACCTGGTAGAGCGAGTCCACCTCAACGGTAGTCTGAGCGACGCTGGAGAGTGTCCGCTTAGCACGTTCGCACGCACTGCGGAGACGACGGAGGGCACGAGCGTCGTCAGAGATGTCGTGGCCGGTCTTCTTCTGGAACTCCTTCTTGAAGTGGTCCAGGAGGTTGTTGTCGAAGTCCTCACCACCCAAGTGGGTGTCACCAGCAGTAGCCTTGACAGCGAAGACACCCCCAGTGATGTTAAGTAGCGAAACATCGAACGTTCCTCCACCCAAGTCGAAGATGAGAACGTTCTTCTCCGCGCTTGACTGGCGGTCGAGACCGTATGCAATCGCAGCAGCGGTAGGCTCGTTGATGATACGGAGGACCTCAAGACCAGCGATGGCACCAGCATCCTTGGTCGCAAGACGTTGTGAGTCGTTGAAGTACGCGGGCACACTAGAGTGTCTGTCAGTCTCAAGAACGTGGTTGTGACATGAACATAACTCACGTCACGACAGCCTTCTTCACGGTCTTGCCAAGCTTGGCCTCAGAGATCTCCTTCATCTTGATGAGAACCATCGAAGAGATCTCCTGAGGGCTGAAGGTCTTGTCCTCGCCAAGATAGTTGACCTTGATGAGGGGAGAGCCATTCTTCTCGATAACCTCGAACGGCCAGTGGGTCATGTCCTTCTTGACGTCCGGGTCACTAAAAATTTGAGGATCAAATTTAGTACCCATGCGTAACGGTATATCTTAGCATGACTTACTCGTATCGCCGGCCGATCAAGCGTTTTGCGTCGAAGACGGTGTTCTTGGGGTTCATGGCGGCCTGGTTCTTCGCGGCATCCCCAATCAGACGCTCCTCGGAGGAGAAAGCGACGTAAGAGGGAGTAGTCCGGTTACCCTCTGCAAGAGATCCTTGAAAACATATCCTAAGAGTGACCAAAGACTAGCACGTACGGTCATTGGCGATGATCTCGACACGGTCGTTTTGCCAAACACCAACGCAACTACCGATCACGTTCAGCTTCGCGTAGGAGGCCAAAGATCCAGCCGGCTACTCACGAGTAGGTGGTACCGAGATCGATGCCAACGGCTCCGTCGAACACGTCGTCCATTTTTTGTTTGGAAAGAGAAAGAGCGAGGGGGTGAGGGAAGGGAGATGGGAGAGGGCTGAGGCGAAGCTGAGGAGGTTTGGGCGGTCAAGAGGAAAAAAATCGATTGAGGGTGCTGATGTAAGCGTCTACCACGCGCCCCCGGAACGCGCCTTGCCAGATGCCGCCACCGCGTCCGACCGCTCCTACAGCAAGCCATGTACGCCCTCCCCCGCTCCTGGGCTGCCCCCGCCGTTCGGTGTACACGGCGCGCACGACTGCCGACGCCGGCCGCCGTGCACGTCCGACATCTCTCGTCTGCCAGGGTGGAGGAGAAGCCGCTGGAGACCGTGGACGACTGGACGAACTTCCAGCTAAAACGTGCCGAGTATAAGAAACTAAGTGCGTGTCATATACTGTTATTCTCCAGTACACGCTCTTATTGTGAACGCAGTCGACACATTCGCAGAGTATGGCTCTACTCAGACACGAGACAACACCTTCCAGCCTCACCATTCCCTCCACCGACCCGTCGCGCCCTCCGACATCACCCTCTCTGCTCTCATTGCCTCCGGCGCACACTTCGGTCATTCGAAGACCCGCATGAACCCTAACTTCGTCCCGTACGCATACGGGGTCCGTGCGGGCATCACCATCATCGATCTCGACCACACACTTCCCCTCCTGCGACGCGCCGCGCAAGTCGTACGAGGTGTTGCTGCTCGCGGCGGCTCCGTCGTCTTCGTCGGGACACGGCCAGACCTCCGTCCAACCGTCCGTCTGGCGGCAGAACGTATGGGCAAGCAGGGCTACCATGTCGGCGAGCGGTGGCTACCGGGCACTCTGACGAACAGAGTACACATGTTTGGCCCGGAGGTGGCAGGCGACGAGCAAGTCATCCCGGACCTGGTCATTTTCCTCAACCCCATACAGAACATTCACGCCATCCGGGAATGTGCACTCGAGCATGTACCAACTATCGGTATCGTCGACTCGAACGTTGACCCTCGTGTGGTCATGTATCCTATACCGGCCAACGACGAGAGCACTCGGACAGCAGAACTTATCGCGGGGTTGCTCAGTGTAGCCGGGCGGGAGGGGGTTGCGATATCCGAGGACGAGGCCCGGTCACGCATGGCAGCGGCAGCCAAGAGGAGGGGCGGCTCAGCATAGATTTACACATCAATACACTACGTCGTCTAATCATACCGCTGGAACACTCTTCGCATTTTGCACGTCGTACCAGAATTCTGACATGAGCGGTCAGCCACGCACAAAAGACGGTGAGCACAGATCAACCTACGTTCTGCTGCCTCGAGAGCCCTCATGTTGCCTTTGAGTTTGTTGAGGGTCTCAACGTATTCTTCTTCTTCTACGCTGTCGAAAACGATACCGCCGCCCGCCTGAAGGTATGCGATTCCGTCTTTAAAAGTCATGGTACGAATAGCAATGCATGTATCCATCTCGTCTTCTGCAAAGTCGAAGCGACCGACAGCCCCAGCATAGATCCCGCGCCGCTGCTTCTCGAGCTCGTAGACGAGCTCGATAGCCTTGATCTTCGGGGCGCCCGATACGGTACCTGCAGGGAAGATGGAGCGGAATGCATCGAACCTTGGGTACGACATAAGCACGCAGTTGATGCACGAGTCAATGAGATGCTCACCTTGTCTTGCCCTCGCGCAGCTGACCCGAGACTTGCGAAGTCAAGTGGATGACATGGCTGAACTTCTCCAGCCTGAGCAGGTGGTCGACGTGTACCGTCTCAGGCTTGCACACACGATTCACGTCGTTTCGCGCAAGGTCGACCAGCATGATGTGTTCTGCTCTGTCCTTTTCTGAAGCAAGCAGCTCCGCTCCGAGCTTCTCGTCCTCTGAGCATACGTGAGCACAGGGGTGATTGCCATCGAGTGAACAACTTCCGCTCACCTTCCACAGTCTGACCTCTCCGGATAGTGCCTGCAATCGCGTGGTTGTACACCTTGTTTTTCTCGACCTTGCAGAGCGTCTCGGGGCTAGCACCAACTATCTGGATGTGACCACAGTCCATGTAGAACATGTACGGACTAGGATTGATGCGTCGCAAGTGCCTGTATGCGTTGAACGGGTGCAGATTGGTCGGACGTGCCAGACGCTGCGAAGGGACAGCCTGAATGATGTCCCCCGCCACAATGTGCTCCTTAAGCTTCGTCACAAAGCCCTCATATCCAGCCTTCCCCACGTTAGACACGGCCTCGTTGCCGAGAACGACAGGTTGCTGGTAGACTTCAGGTGTTGCGCTGCTCATCACGAGCTTTGCGAGCCTTCGGGCCTTCGACACCGCTGTCTGATAGATGAACGAGAGGTTGACCTGATTCGCGTCCCCTGGGCAGAAGACATGCGAGACGACCTTCAGGTTCTGGTAGAGATGGTCGTAGATGAGGAGGGTATCCACAAGCATGAAGATGGCTTCAGGTATGCGGAGGGGGTCTTCCAAAGGGCGCACGGTCTTGGGCTCGAAATGCTGGATGGAATCGTACCCGACGTAGCCGATTGCTCCGCCAGTGAACGTTTGAACCTCGGGCAGCTTCACGTACTTGTACATGGCCATCTCCTTCTGCAGTGCGACCAAGGGGTCCCCAGTGATTTCTTCATTAGGTCCTACCCGGATGATCTTGAAAGGGTCTGCTCGTATGTCAGTGATCTATGGCTCGTTCGCAATAGGAGAATGGGACGCACCTGCTCCGATGAAACTATACCGCGCAAGGCTCTCTCCCGCCACTACTGACTCCAGGAGGAAGCTGTACTTGGAGTCCTTCGCGATCCGCAGGTATGCGACGCATGGTGTAAGGAGGTCTCCCGGGAGCTCGACGTATACAGGCACGCAGTTCCCCTGCTTTTCTTTGAGTATGATGTTTTCAACGGTGGACAGGGGAGGAAACGCTGGGAGTTTCTGTGTTTCGGGTCAGCTAACGTCACTCTCACACACGGCGGAATAGCTCGCTTGACCTGCGTGTCTATGGCCATGTTGAATGAAGCCGGATGAGCGTCGGGGGCAGGAGACGTCGTCGGTTAAATGCTTTATAGCATTCAGGGCAGAGGCAAGAGCCACAGGGCGGATCGCGACCGCCTCATCGAGTCACTGACTCACTGACATGAGCTCGTATTGCAGATGGCCTGCCTTTCCACTCGCCTCCGGCCGCCAGCACTCTCACAGCTTGCAAACGATGCTGTCAGTGTCTGGCGATCGGAGCGAGTGTTGTCGGCGGAGCACTGCAGGGCGTAGCCCAAGTGCCCCGGAACGGAGCGCGCGCTCAATCCAAACCACCAACCGCCATCTCGCAGCAGTTAAGGAGTTCAGGAGAGCTGCAGTATGATAACACCCAGATTCTCCTGCTCGCAGACTGACACCTCCATCGTCGTGTCGTTATATTGTCCCTCTGTGCGAGTAAGTTGGCCTCTCTCTCACGCCCTCAGCAGCCCTTTTCGCTGAGAATCTTGTCCTGGAAGTAGGCGTCCGACGTTGAGATCAACGTCGACGAGACGCTCTTCAGCGTGCACATCAGCCCCTATTTTCTGCGCCTCAACTTTTCGCATTCTATCCTCGAAGACGACGCCTCGAGTGCCGTCTATGACCCGAGCACCGGATATCTGACCGTGACGCTCACCAAAGAAGTGCCCGGTCAAGTGTTCAAGGACCTCGACTTGCTCGCCAAACTTCTCGCACCCCGACCGCCCAAGGAGCCTCCGTCGCAACCGGTGATTGAAGTACTCGAGTCGCACGACGCCCTTCATGATGACGGGACCGACGAGCTGGTTGAGCGGACGCAAGAGCTGACTCTCGAGCAGCAGGAGATCCTAGAAGGTACGACTTGTCGGCATTCCGCCCGTACAGCTCTCATCCGTTGTCGCAGCCGCCGAAAACGATTGGCAGTTGCCCCAATCAGTGCCAGAGTCTCTGCCGCAATTGCAGACGAGCGCCGAGCGCCCGTATGGGTTCTTAGACATGCATTCTGGTTACTTCAGGCATGTGGAGCACGCCGAGAACGAAGTCAACGAATTAGGCGTCGACGCAGAAACGTGCCCACCCGAAGAGCGCCGTCTGCGACGTCTCAAGCACGAGGACGACAAATGGGACGAAGAGCACTACATGCAAGCTCGCCTCTCACATATCTTTCTTCGCTACCGTAAACTAAGCTCTGTGTTACGTAGGGCTGACTACGCCGATGATGAGTACATCCGCGAACTCATCGCCTGGCCTCATCCGCACGTCGCATCTGCCGACGAATTCCAATACACCGAGAAGGAGAACCTCACGATGCTGCGCCTGCCCCGAAAAGAATGTGCGCTCATCTGCCTCTCCCAAACCCTATCTACACGCGAATGCGCTTCTGAACTTCCCGAACAGACCTCGCCACGCCCGCGCAGACTCGCCAGCTCTACCTCACCCTGCTCACCCTGCTCTTCGCGTACGCGTACGAGACGCGCACGACGCAGCACGACGCGACGCCAGAGAGCGCATGGACCGTCGCCACTCTCACGCCCGCGTTCTCCGCGCTCGACCCTCCCCCGTATGACCACGAGCTCCCTGCGGCGACGTCTGCGTTTACGGAAGCTGAGCTAGCCGCGACCTTCGCTGCTTCCTACCGGCGCGCGCTGGCCTTCCCGCTCTATCGCTCCTTTGCGCTCGCAGAACGCTGTCGGGAAGATGTCGCCGGACTGCTTGCGCAGGGCAAGAGGGTCGTGGCGCGGTGTCTGATCGAGCTCAAGGATATCTTGGACCACCACGATGTGTATTACGTCTATAGCAAGATCTGGGTCGACGACTTCTGCGTCTGGACGGTCGCATACGCCAGGTGAGCTCCGCAAATCAAATGATGGCCAGCGGGTCAGGCTTAGCTGAGCTCGTTGTATAGTGACGAGGTTCTGGCCGAGATGGCAGACGGCATGCGCAGACTTATCATGAAGAAGAGGATGATCGGGTGGGATCTCGAGGAGCTAGAAGCCCTGACACGAGGAGAAGCCGGACGCAGCTCGGATAGTGATGATGAATCCGAAGACGAGATTGAACGCATGCTTCCGGCTCCCTTATGAAGCAGCAGGCAAGAGGACGTCAATATCATTCCCCGCTGCTAGAAGTCGTAGTGGAGCAAATATAATCACGCACTCGACCCGAAACGCATTACTTCCTCATCCGAAGCATACTCGCGGTCGAATCCAATCTAGAAGAGTGTTCAGTCATCGGGCTCAACTATGCTACCCAGCCTACCGGTGCTGCACCATGTGCACTCATACGTACAGTGAAAGATTGTACTATCATACTGATTCATCTTGCCAATTAGATGAACTAGGCCGCGAAGAGTCCGTGCAATTTGCAAGAACCTCTAGCCAGTCTCGGTAGTTGCACGATATATGGGAAACGTTTGAACTCAATTTTCAAAGACGCACAACTGGTGAGACTGTCTACTACTTACCGCGGGCTGGATGGATAACCTTGGGCATGCGTAGAGATACGATAAGTAACACCGGGCATGGTATGTCGTCCGTGCGACCAAATCCCCGACTGGCCACGGGGGCGAAGTAAAACCGAACATTTGAGCTAGACCGATAAGTGTACGCTTATGGTTTGAAGTCAGCCTCATGGGAGCCCGAAAGCAGTGGATCCAGCAGTTATGGCAGCGCGCCCTCCCTCTTTGTCCACGGCCCCCAGCCAGGAAGCGGAAGATAGACACGTGCCGCGCCTCCCCGCTTCTCTTCCCTCGCGAGGGGCCGCCTCGCAGCACGATTCCAAGCCTCTCGAGAGAACGTGGCCCCCGAGCACGCGGGCCGAGTGCGCGTTCTCCCCGAGCACCCCTCGCTCGGTACGTCCCCGGGGCCCGTCCCGTCCCCGAAATGTCGCGTATTGTCCGCAGACGCTGCGCGTGGCCGGCCACGCTCTCGCAGTGATTGACTTCGAGCTCGCGGGTGGGCTTCCAGGCGGAGGCTGTTGGATGGCCCGGCTTGGCACGGACCCAGTTATCAGAACTTGGATGGATGAACAGAGGAAGGTGGGTGTGAGCTCGAGTCTGCGCACGTCAGTACATATCACGGTCCGCGCTGGATCGTCAGCGCCTGTTTTGAAGGCGAGCATGTAGGAAGCCGTGCGCTGCGGCCTCGGGACTGGCTAACCGGCCGCCTGATTGTGTTGGTGGCTTCTGCAGCTGTCTGAGACACAAACAGAACCTTCGAAGCGTATTGCGGTCTTCGCAGACGCTATCGCGGAGAAACAACTGGGATGAAAATGCAAACTTTATGAGTTATTGTGCGTGATAGCGTCAATTGTGCGAGGCTTACATTTACACTTGCGATACTTACTCTCAGTACAGAACCATCAAGAATT
The DNA here is from genome assembly GCA_033807695.1 of Daedaleopsis sinensis. NCBI lineage: Eukaryota > Fungi > Basidiomycota > Agaricomycetes > Polyporales > Polyporaceae > Daedaleopsis > Daedaleopsis sinensis. The sequence continues at coordinate 2,279,726 of CM066301.1, forward strand.
CTTGCCTCAAGTGATCGCCTACTCGGAAGTCCACTGTGAATCGCAGCAGTCAAAAATGTACACACCAGGTCAGTGTGTTTCCTTCAAAGGGTGTTTCCTTCAAAGGTATCACTAGTCACTTATGCAACGAAATGGATAGGATGAGGATGCGACGAAGTGGCTCGATGCGGATAAGCCGACCGCACTAGTTATTGCAGCGCGCGGCAAAAGAAGCACTCAAGAGAGTTCATGATGACTGATATGTTTCTCGGCGTTGGTGCCGCCGCCATTCGGAGGAACACATCGATGCGGAAGGCGAGAAGCTGGACTTGTACTCTTTGGGCTGGTATTCTGGTTCCCGGAAAATGATGGAGCCTTCGGGACCGCAATGCCGTAAGGTTGCTCCAGCTTCACAGGCGGGTTCGCCGCCGCAACGTCGACACTAGACAGCATAAGCTGCACATCGCCGGTTCAGTTTGGGTAAGTGGCTCCTCGGTCACCAATCACTATGGCTATGTCCTAAGGTGTTCTCCCAGTACCGACATCATTGACGAAGATAAGACATCACTAGCCGTCGTTTTCAAATTCAAAGTCGTTCGACCACGAGTGTTCCTCCTCACAACACCCGTGAAACGTCTCAGACATGGACGGTGGTCTCCGTAGCTCACCAAGTAAAAAAGATGACATATGAAGCCGCAGTCTCGTGGTAGAACCATTCACGGGGCCATATGAGGCAACTGCCAGTGAGACTCTGATTGGTTAGCCAGCAAGTCTCCTTGGGGCACATATCGAGACCTATCCTAACCTATCAACGCCAAGCACCATCTCCCGCCAGAGTCCAGACTAGTGGTCGCATTCTGACAGCACGCCATCCTCCCTCCACCAGCTTCCAGAGTTCCATTTTGAAGACGACATACCCGGGCCGCGAAGCGCGAAGGGTGCAATGTCTTCTGACTACTGATCATCCGTCTTTGTCAACGGCTCGAGCGTCGCACAGCGGGTAAGTCATTAAGTACATAATCTAAGTACATATTCGCTAACCATCATCGTTGTCGCTGTCAATTTGTCAAGCTTTGCTCATCTGTCCATCTCATCGCATCTCCATCTCTCCGCCTCTCTCCGCTCGTGGCATGCCGCATGTGTCATCGGTACCGGCCGCGTGGGAGTACGCACGCTACCCCGGTCTTGGCTAAGTTGGCTTGGCCACGCACTGGTCGGCATCGCCGCCGCCGCACTCCGTCTGGACTCTGCACACAACCGTTGCAAGTTTGTCAGCCACACCACTATTACGAGCAATTGACGAGGCTAATCGTCACTGCGAACCTCATGTACGTCCTTCGCAGGAGCGGAAGCTATCCATCATGACCGAGTTTCCAAGAACTCCTCACGTATCCATTAAGCTTTCAAGGCTCACTTGGAAGCCTTGCGATGAGCTTACAGTCCATCGACTCTTTATTTAGAATGATCAAGCCAAGTAACCGAGGCTACTTCTATATCCGCAGGTCGTCTATCGACGCTTGCTAGCGTTCATCGGGGACCCGGGACACGAACAGCACAAGACGCACGGAGCGCGTGGTCTGCCTCGGGGCAGCACTTCCCAGCATCCGAACATCTCGAACGTTGCAACTCGCCCGCTCAATCAACGCTGCAGGCGCACCGGTCTCGCTCCATAGCGACGGGGGTCGCTCCGAGTCCGACCGTCAAATTTTTCGCATCGCATGTTGTCACCGCTGACGATGTCTGCAGTCCGTGTCCGACGTCCGTGTCGTTGCCCTCTTAAACTTCTCTTCCTCGTGACTATTTTCCGGGAAGCCAGGCTGGACCGTTCTCTTCCATGACTCGTCCCCGTCCCCGTCCCCGTCCCCGTCCCCGACCCACACGCATGCCCACATTCCGCCCACCCGCGTGTGCAGCCGCAGGCGTGCTGTTCCGCAGTCCTTGCAAGGCAATCGGGCGAGACGCTCCCAGTCCTGCAGTGCTTCTCAGTAATATTAACTCAGACCGACAATTATCACAAACAGCACGCGTCCGCCGTCGACGCGAGCCGCTGTTCAGATTTCTTGTTCCATGTCGCTAAGTAGCAGCCGGTGGATCCTTCGCGCGCGCGCGAGCCCGAGCCCGAGATCGCAGATCCCCGACGGAGGGAGACCAAAACGCAACAGAACGCAACGAGACAAGCCTGCCGGTGCCCAGCCCCACGCACACGGAGAGCCCAACGGGCCAAGTTCCAACAGCCATCACCCGGCGTTTCCCGCCGCGATCGCGATCGCGCGGCCGACCCGCACAATCGGAAGGTTTCCGCGAAGCTCGAGCACGACGCGCCCACGCCCGAACGGGACTAGCCCCGGCAGCGCGCGCGTCGCTGCTATGCGCATCGCGCTAAGTGCTTATGTACTTTTGGTGCCGGCCCCCGGCTCTCGTGCGTGCTGCTGGTGCTGGTGTCGTCGGCACGGCTGGGATGGCACCTTCATTGATTCGAGCAGGTGCACGGGTGCGGACGGGTGCAGGTAATGATGGTTCTTGGAGCTAGTGCTGGAGCGCGGCGCGGGCTGTGATGTGCGCGCGGCGCGGAGGCCCATGGAAGTTGGGACTGGCACTGGCACTGGGAGGGCTAGACCGCAGAACGCGCCCCGTCGTCGCGACAATTCACAATTCACGGAAAAGATTCAAGACGCGGTCGCCGGGAGAGCGACGAACAGGCGCGAGAAGCACGACGTCGGCGGCGACGCGCTCGGGAATTTGTCAGTCGAGGACGCGTCGCCGTTGGAGATGCGCGCGCCGTGACTCCGAGGTGGTTGCGACTTCGCGGCCATGCGCGCTACCCAGTATCGATCGCATCGCCCGCGCCGTCAACGCGTCATCCCCGGTGCGGCGATGCGGGGCGAACACGGGCAGGATAGGCAGGGCATCTACCGCTGCACGTCGTCTTCGGAATCGCAGCTCGGTCGGGTATACGCTGTCCGAAGCGTGATCTGTAAAAAGGTGGAGGAATAAGTGCTGTAATTGCACCCGGGGGTAGTGCTGGAGGATAAGTACATGTGCGGGAGGCCGCGTGCTGCGTGCCCACTCATAGTCATACCCGCTCGCAGAGAATTGGGGTGCGATGGTCGATTATGGACAGATGGATGAAACACGCACGCGCTACGAATGCATGGAATCCGGATATCTGTGTCACAGCCTGTCACAGCCCTGCGCGTTGGCAGCGGAGCAGTGGAGAATGATGTGCAGCTGCTGGGCCGCGGGGCCCAGCGAACGCGAACGGGACATTAATATTACTATCGACATCGATGGCGAGGCTATTAAGGTATCGCGATGTGTGTGCGTGCGTATGTGTAGGATCGTGAATGTGTGTGCGTGTGCCGGGGTCGAGTCCGCGGCTAACGAGATGCATGGGCATGAACCGAAATGGAGACTGTGATGCAGAGGGAACCGGTCCAGACTATATGCAGATGTGCGAGAACGACGAATGCGACAACATGAACGATGATCGACCAGAAGGAAAGCGACGGGGACCGACCCCGAGAGATAGCACGCACTAGAAGGCGGCTGAACAGAAAACAAGCCGAAGCCGCGTCCGAGTCCGGAAGGGCATAGACCGTCGCCTGGTGCAGTGGCAGAGACGCAGGGTCGGAGGCGACGCGCATGCTGGGGAGGCGACGATTGGCTTGCTGGAGCGCTCGGAAGCGTCGGGGGATGCTGGGAAGGACGAACCCTGGATTCGAGCGCGGCCGTGTGTCACCCGCCAGTCCGCTTGCGCGTCATGCCCAGCAGCCCGAGCATGCTCGCGCTGCTCCGGCGCGACTGCTGCTCGATGCGCTCGAGCTCCGCCTCCCACGCGCGCACCTCGTCGACCTCCAGCTCCAGATTCAGCCCGAGCCCGGCGGTCTTCATGCTCTGCCGCCTCTCCTGCTCGTCCTCCCGCCCCAGATCCTCGACGTCTCGCCCCCGCTTCCCATCCCCGCCGCGTGCTCGGGACTTGCCCCGAACTTTGTCCATCGCGTTCATCATGCTCTCCCCGAGGCCAGACTCCCGAGACTTCCCTTTCGAAGACGAATGGCTGTGCGAACTATTCGCGCTCGACCGGCTTGACGTTGGCGGGTCGGGTTCGGAGGGCAGAGTGGCGACCGCGATCGCGCCGAACGTAAAATTCGCCTTATCACTCGGCCCGGCGGACGTATGCGGCCTCCGGGGAGCCTTCTTGCGCGGCTTGTTACTCGAACCCGACGAAGCCTTGCGGTGCTCGCCGTTCTCGCTCGAATGCGCAGGTGTCTGGGGAGGGGAAGGCAGACCATGCCCGTTGGGCTTCCCATGAGCGTCCTCCGCATTAGGACCATCCTCACCGCGCCTTCTCCACGGACTCTTCGACTTGCTTCGTTGGGAGAGTTCCTTCTGCTCTGTCCACTTGTCCATCGCAACTCGCCGATCCGCCTCGTTTGTCGGTACGATTGTGAGCTCCTTGGGCTCGAGCTCGAGAGTGTCCGCGCCGCCAGGCCCAAAGACAACGACCCTCGTCCGAACAAAGAAACGTACCGTGGCGAAGTCGCTGTGCATCGTCTCCCCGATTGCCCAACGATGTGCGCCGCGAGCATCTGGCCACTGCAGTGTCATAGTCTTGAACCAGAGTCCCGAAGAGTCACGGTCAAAGGAGCTGACTTCAGCGGAGACAATAGAGGCAGTGATTGTCTTCATGGGCGAGTCTGAGGAAGGTGAGGGGGCGATACGAGGCGAGATAGACAGCGAAGACGAGGGGGATGGAGGGGGCATAGATGGTGACAATACGCGAGGAATGGGAATGGGAGAAGAAGCACCGTTGGAGCTTGGTGGCGAGAGTAGTGCCATGGTGGAGGAGTAGCTAGCACTGCTGATCACGGAATCGAACGTCGTTTGGCTGGGACTTAGGTGGGACTCGTATGGAGAGTGAGGATGGGACGAGAATCCGGAATGCCCAGAACCAGAAGCAAACTGAGCAGTGGTCGGTGTGCGTGCATCATCTTCAGAGTGTGAAGAGGGAGTCGGGGAAGCAGGCGAGAAAGTCGCAACCGGGGAGGCAGAAGCAGCATTAACATGATTGATGCCTGTCGTGACCAATGGTGTAGGAACAGCGGGAGCGTGATGGAGTTCAATCCGACGCTCGACCGAGACTGTCGCGCTTCGGACGGTGACCCCCTGGTCCTGTGGCTGGAGAAGGAGGGTCGCATATATGAGGTCAGAGGGCCCTACCGGGGGTGTAGGAGTGCACACGTTGTAACGCAGCACGGGTGCACGAGGTTTGCTTGTCTGATGGATGAGAGTGTGTTGGGACGCGAAGTGTTTCGGTTGTATTGACGGGGGAAGATCGTAGCGTAGAAGGGCGAGGTCGTAATAGCGAACAATGCGGGAGCCGACACTGGGAATGGGTACATGGTCGAGGACTTGAGAGACACGGGTGAGAAGAAGTTATTACGATGATCGTGGCAGATGGCAGATGGGGGCAGCAAGCGGGGCAGAGAACGTGATGACTTACTGGCTTCTAAACGCCAGAAGACGCGGTAATCTTGGTAGTTGGCGGTGCTGAAGCCGAGGGTGCGTTTTGGAAGGGTGATTTTGAACGGGAACTCGAGCTCGCCTACGTCGGCATAGTCTTTGTCTTGGGGCTTGACCCAGAGGACGTCGGTGTGGTCTACGACAAGGGCGGAGCGAAAGGAGCGAGAGCGGGTGAGGCGGGATTGGTAGCAGCGGACGGAGATGGAGATAGACTTTGCAAGGATTGGACGGGCATCTTCGTCGAACTTGGTGCGCACGACTGCGAACAAAGGTGAGCTGCGGGTCGGGGGTCGGGGGAGGGCACACATACCGCCTTCGACGCGGACGGGGGTGAGGCCGAGGTAGCCCTGGTGGGGGAAGAAGCGGTTCCCGGAGTTGCCCCGCGTTGTGGAGACGACGAGGTGGACCATGGGGAGGAGGGAGGAGGACGAGAAGAGGCCGGCGAAGATATAAGTACGCGAACATTGGCTGATCCTTCCAACCAGCCCAAAGCCCGCCAAAGAATAGAATTCCGTCCTCCTTCTTCGTTTCCCCATTACTTATTTATTTATTTCCCCGATCACCCTGCCTTCCCTTTTCGGGGTTCTTCCATGATTTCCATCCGACGCTTCTCCCACCCCGAGAACAGCCGCCCGACCTCTCTCCGTCACCCGCCACGACGAGCTCAGCCAGTCTGACGACCCCCGCCGTCGTCGCCCGCCATGCCCTCCTCCCTCTATGTCCCCATTCTCATAGCCGGCATGCTCATCACCGTCAGTGCCGCCCTTTTTCCCCTCCTCTCCGCCGTTCTAATACCTCCCTAGGGCTCCAGCAACTCCCTCTGGAGCAAGTGGCAGGTGCATCGAGTTTAGCATGCGCATATATGCAGCCGTATTCATCTCCTGTGCCACAGGATATGCAATGCGTGGAGAATTGCGAGGACAAGAACCCTGCAAACCATGTCCTCTATGAGCAACCAGTGTGGCAGACGCTCCAGATGTTCCGTGCGTGTGTCCCATACCGTGTGCATCCACCCCACTTATCCCGTGTCACCGTCCGCACTAGTCGGAGAGATGCTCTGTATGTCCATTCCGTCGACTATCCCACATCTCGTCAGTACGTGTTAACACGTGGACCCGCCAGGCTTCCTCCCTGTCATCTACTCCTGGGTGCGCGCCAAGCAGCAAACTCAACCGCTACGCCTCCCTTCCGCTTCCGAAGAGGAGCCTGCCGCCGGCGCAAAGGCTGAAGTCTCACAGACTCGCCTCCATGGCTGGAAACTTCTCCTGCTCTGGTTCCCGGCGGCTTGCGATCTCACCGGCACGACAGTGCGTCTCCCGCTTGACCTTAACCGTTTGCTTCTTCTCATGATGTGTCTTTGGTAACAATGCGGCTATACAGTTGATGAACGTCGGTCTGCTGTATACTCCGGTCTCGATCTATCAGATGACCCGCGGTGCTCTCGTGCTCTTTGTCGGCGTTCTCTCTGTCATCTTCCTCCGTAGACGTCTTTGGCTTTACCAGTTGAGTGCTCCTCTGTCTCTCAGCCATTATCCTCGATACAGCATGTCCAAATGTCGGTGTGCTTTCGTGTAGAACCTTGGCTGACTCTTGTTCCCAAGATGGATCTCCCTTATTACGGTAATGGCAGGTGTCTCCCTCGTCGGTCTCAGCGGCTCCATGGTCAAGGACGCCGTCAAGGAACCTAGCCTGAACGCATTGGACGACCTGCCGCTACCCGAACCCGTCGAAGAGCCAGAAGTTACCAAGGTTCTCGTCGGTGCGTCTAATAATCAACGCGCAGTCCGCTTCGATGTCATCTGACTGCGCACCATAGGCGTGTTCTTCATACTGTTCGCTCAAATCTTGTACGTCTTACCCTCAGTCGTATCCGCGATTGTCCATGCCGCCACGAGCTATCGACTGTATGGAACGTGCTTTCTGCTGACACTTGACTTTGCCCAGCACGGCTACCCAATTCGTGGTCGAAGGTCAGTTATCTTGCCGCAGCATACGCAACCCTGAGCACTGCTGATATGTTCGCACGCTGCGCGCACAGAAAAGATCATGTCCCGTTACTCAGTTGCTCCGTTGGTAGCCGTTGGATTCGAAGGCCTGTTCGGCGCGCTGAGCATCGTGCTCGCGATGCCTCTTCTTGCGCGCTACGCGTCTGTTTCGCCATTCTTTGACCTTCCACGCGGATGGCACCAAATGATTGACACCCCATCGGTCCTCTACTCCGGCCTCGTCATCGCGGTTTCGATATCGCTGTTCAACTTCTTCGGACTCAGTGTGACCCGGCACGTCAGTGCCACCGCTCGCAGCTTGACAGATACTTGCAGGACTCTAAGCATCTGGATCATCAGCTTGGGTCTGGGCTGGGAAGTCCTGGTGTGGCCCATTTCTCTGCTACAAGTTGGCGGTTTCGGACTGCTTGTGTAAGTCTCATACGTGTTCTTGATGACCTCGCATGCATAATCACTGACACCGGCGGGCGCTGACTTGGTAGATACGGCACGGTAAGGACATTCTCGCGCCTCCGTAACTTATGATGCGCCAGTGCTGACGGTTTCCCACAGTTCCTCTTTAACCACCTTGTCACTCCCCCGCGCTTCCTCCGCCCTGCTTCTGAGCGGGCCGCTGCGGCGCCGATGGAAGACGAAGGCGAGACACAGACCCTGCTTGCCGAAGAGGCGCTCGACGAAACCGCAGCCCTTCCCTCGGACCTGGGACGCAGTGGCTTTGACGTTGTGCCGCCGGAGGACTTGCCAGCACACGCGCATGGGCGCGCGACCCATGCTGCTGAGAACGACAGCAGGGTCTGAGTTCGATGGATTGCACGTCGCCCTTCCCAAGGCTGGGACAGATGCTCCGGCTGGGAATCGCAGGCTGCATCGTGGCCTGTCAAGGCTGTACATCCCTCCTTTCTTCCTGGCCTACGTGGGATATCTACCTGTTTGGACTCATGGATATTGTACCATATAGTTTGTCATGCTACACCTCCTACGTGTTCCGTAATCTGTGCTAACGTCGCACGCCGCCTGTGCCCGTGCGCAGGCGTGAACTGTCTGCGGTCGCATCCTGTATATGTGATTTATCCGTCGACAACGGTTCAGCCACTTATCGTGTGGATTGCTAGCTAGTCACCGCCGCCGATCAGAACATTCCACCCCACCGAATTTGAAGGTGGTGCGAGGAGCTGGTACGAGAGACACCAACGTTAGTCTCGGTCAGTCTCCATCAGTTCTGGAAAAAACCAAACTTCACATCGCCCGTGGCGTATCTCTCGTCATGATCTCGCCCATGCCAACGATCCGTGCAGCTTGATTACCGGCGCACGCCGCGCAGGGAGCCCGAAGTCGGGGCCCGGGGCTTGCCAACTGGGAGGCTCGGATGCTCGCGTACCCGGTGCAGCTCGAAGACAGCGCCGCCGTTGCCGGGCTCCTCCTGCCTTCAAATGCCATGATCGTTGTACGGCGTGCTCGAAATCGTGGCACGGACGCGGACGCGGAGCGAAGCGTGCCAAGCCTCAGGCGCTGTCCATCATGCAGTCGACGTCGGTGGCGCAGTACGGTGGACATTGGAATGGTCTTCTTCGCGGGGAAGCGGGGGCGATCGAGGTGCGCGGCGTCATGCATGATGCATGATGCATGATGGGTTTGGGCGACTCGGAGGTGCAAGAGAGCTTGGCTTGTGGCAAGAACGGCGATAAGTCTTAGCTAGCGCCATTCGAGGAACTTTGTGTACTTACTAGTAAGTAGCCGGCTAAGACATGCAAGCCGTAATGCACTAGAAGCGCATGAACCGTGCATGTGACAAGACCTGTTGCAATTGAGCAACGCACGACGGTTGATCAGATTGACCGATGTGCGAGTATCGTCGGGCGCGGTATTGTTTCAGCTGCAGAGACTTCCGATATTTACTAGCTCGAATAGGCATCCTGTGTTGCTACAAACTTACCATCTCATCTACTGTTCTCAGTCTACATGTTCTGGCCTTGAAGCTTGAGCCCGGGAATATTCTACCAGTACATATGATGATGAGCTCCACAGTGCATGGCACACTGTCGGAAATCATCGATGTCGACGACCATTCGCTCGTGACAATACTCACCCGCCGTCTCGAAAGTGGCGGACGCACGATATTAACGAGATCGTGAGCAGTAACCATGGGTAGCAGTCGTTGTACACTACTACATAACCTTGTGAGATTAATAGTACCTGAATCGTAGTACTACTACTTACTGCATTGCACGTTGGAGGTGAGCAGGCGCCCGTGGCATTCCCTGCCCGCCTGCGCGGCTGGCCACGTGTGCTCTCCACACCACAAGGTTCTGTCTCTTGTCAGTGTCACTTCTTCTGTGATCGAGGACTCCACAACACTCTCGATCTATCTACTGACCGCTGAGTCGCATTAGCGTGTTCAAGAGCCTCCTCGTATTCACAGCTCTACGCTTCAGAACACTTTCATGTGCCCCATGGCTGAGTTGGTTACAGCGTCCGACTGTTAAAGCGCATCGGAAGGTCGTGAGTTCGAGCCTCACTGGGGCAGAATCATTTTACCCATATTTGCGAGGTCGTCATCCGTTCCGACCGTGTCCCCTGGACAAGCGACGTACGGGATTCCGACCAGAGATATCCATTATATGCCATTACAATGTCCCCATAACGGACTGATAATCTATCTCAACATCTAGTCTACCTTCATCTTTGACGGTGGAGAGATGAATGTCGCCTGATGATCACGAACAGTCAGCGTGAGCAGTTGTCCTGACGGTCCTGACAACGATAGACTCACGGTGACGAACTTGAGCACCTCGTCAATGAGGACGACGGGCGCGCTAATAAACAGTACAGCCTGCCATTCCGTCCAGTTGAGAGGGGTGATCGCGAACAGCGTCTGCAGAAAACAACGACATTCAGCGAGACACAACCGACGTTATGCAGCAACCACTTACAGTGAAGAAGGGAATGTAGAGGATCGCGACGTGCAACGCCATGCTAAGTGCGATGGCGCCGACAAGGAAGGGGTTCTTCCAGATCGGGAGCCTCAGGAGACTCTCGTTCTCGGACAGCGAGTTCATCGCGTTGAACATCTCGACGGTCACGAGGATCGAGAGCGACATCGTCGTCGCGGTCCGCGCCATCTCGTTCGTGAACATCTCACAGCCGATCTCAGGGAAGAGGCTCGAGCATTGGTGGAAGTGTGTCTGCATCGACGAAGTCAGTTGCGCTGCACATACAGTGAAGCGAGATGGACAGCGGTGACGTACGAGTTGGTAGAAGGAGATCTGGGGTCCGCCGGTGTAGAAGAGGAACCACCATGCGTATCCAGCAACAGTCGCGAAACCGACGTATATTCCGATGACCATGTACCGGAAGAACAGCCACTTACCGACGATCGGTTCGCGACTGTCTCGCGGTGGTACCCGCATGATGCTGTGGTCTGCCGGGTTGAAACCGAGCGCGGTAGCAGGCAGACTGTCCGTGACCAAGTTCACCCAGAGCAATTGCACCGGGATGAGCGCCTCGGGCATACCGAGCAGGACGGTCAGGAAGATGCTGACAACCTCGCCGATGTTCGAAGAGACTTGAAAAATTCTCTCAGTCTGAACGCTCTCGTTGTAAGATGGAAGGAAGACGTACTGAGGTAGCGGATGAACTGCTTCGTGTTGTTGTAGATCAACCGACCCTCTTCGACAGCTAGCTCGATCGTGGCGAAGTTGGAGTCCGTGAGAACCATGTCCGCCGCGAGCTTCGCAACGTCGGTACCACTTCCCATAGCAACACCGATATCAGCCTTCTTGAGCGCGGGCGCGTCGTTCACACCATCGCCGGTCTTCGAAGACTGTCAGGCGCTGACCAAAGGACGTAACATACACCACGCACCATCGCAACAACGAGACCTTGGCTTTGAAGGAGATCGACGAGCTGACTTTTGTGCGTAGGTTCCGTGCGGCTGAAGAGGCTCGCGCGCATAACAGCCTTGAGCTTCTCGTCCTGGCTGAGCTCGTCGAGCTCGCGCCCAGTGTAGCTCTTTCCAGTGAGGTCTTCGTGCTCGCCAAATATACCGATCTGCCTGCAAATCGTCTCCGCGGTGCCCTTGTTGTCGCCGGTGATACAGATGACACGGATGCCCGCAGCCTGGCACTTCGCAACGGCCTCGCGAACCTCGGGGCGCGGAGGGTCGAGCATGCCGACAAGCGAGACGAAGGTGAGGTCCTTCTCGAAGCGAGCGTACTCCGCGGTCGTCTCGGCCTTGTAGTTCGCGAGGTCAATAGACACGTTGTCCGCGTACGCGAGTGCGAGGGTGCGAAGACCCTGGCTGCCGTAGGCGATGGTGCTACGGAGGAGCGCGTCGCGGAGCTGAGGAGAGAGAGGGATGGCGCGGCCGTTGACAAGGACAGATGAGCAGCGCTCAAGGATCGATTCGGGAGCACCCTTGGCGTAGAGGACACCAGTGCCGTTTTTCATCGCGAGGACAGACATCATCTTGCGGTCACGGGAGAATTCGAAAGTCATGAGACGGGGGATCTTGTGTTCGTAATAGTCGTTAATGGCGTTTGCGCGAACCACGGGTGCAAGGGAAGGGAGGCTCTTGCTCAGCTCGGCGTCCGGGCAAGGCAGTTTCTCTGCGAGGACCTTCAAAGCTGCCTCCGTAGGTTCACCAAGATTCGCGTACACGTTCTTGTCCTGTAGAGATCTGAGCGTCGTTCATCATATACGACAACAAACTTTTCTACTGACCGCGTGGTAGATGATTTTGGAGTCATTGCATATAGCGCTGATCTCAGCCAGTCGAAGAAGGGGTTCTAAGCTGACTTCAGCTGATGATTTGCTGTCGACAGGGGTCACCGAGCCTTGAGGCGCAAACGTGGTGCCCTCAACATGGAACTCCCGGGGAGTGCCAGAGATGTCGACGACCGTGAACTATTTTGGAACGTGAGTGATAAGGTCACCCGGTGAAGATTAACAAAACACACCTTAGACACGCTCATCTGGTTCGTGGTCAACGTGCCAGTCTTGTCGGAGCAGATGACATTCGTGCAGCCAAGAGTCTCAACGCTAGGAAGGTTGCGAACAATCGCGTTCTTCTGTGCCATCTTCTTGGTGCCAAGGGCGAGACATGCGGTGATCACAGCAGCCAAACCCTCAGGGATTGCAGCGACGGCGAGCGCAACAGCAATCTTGAAGTAGTACACAGCACCCTTAAGAACACCGTGGTGCGAGGGATCCCAGAAGTGACGAATATTGACGAGCCAGACCAGAATGCAGATCACGGTAATGACCTTGGCGAGCATATCACCAAAGTCGTCGAGTTTCCGCTTCAGTGGCGTCTTCTCGCTAATTTGCGAGCTGATAGACTTGTGGATGTCGCCAATGGCAGTCTTCTCTCCGGTAAAAACGACAACGGCAGTGCCCTTGCCATTCACTACCGTGGTGCCCTAGTGCACAACAGGCCGACTTGAGCGACCGAAGCGGTGGTCACAAAATTGTACGGATTACTCACCGAAAAGAGCATGTTCGTCATGTCCTGTTTGACGGCCCTAGGGTCGGCGACGGGCTCCATGAACTTGCTCACACTGACACTTTCTCCGGTAAGAATGGCCTGGTCAATGCGAATGCTCGTAGATGCTACAGTGAGGAGTCGGCAGTCCGCAGGGATCTTGTCACCGACCGCAATCGACACAATATCTCCAGGAACGAGCTCTGACGCGTGGATGCGCGTCCACGCACCGTCGCGGAGCACTTTCGCTTCATCGGGAGAGTACTCTTTCAAAGCCTGTATTGTCATGAGCACTCAGCCGGGAAGCACGGAGGGCATAACCACTGACGTCGATAGCTTTCTCTGCGCTAGACTCCTGGATAACACCGACGGTCGCATTGGCGATGAGAATGAGCAGAATGACGAGGGGTTCTACGAACGCGCTCCACCAAGCTGACCCATCAGACTCCTCGAACAACGCCAACACAAACGAGACGACGGCCGAGGCAAGGAGGATGAGGACGAGCTGGTCCTTGAATTGCTCGAGGATGAGCTCCCATAGTGGTGTTGACGGGTCCTCGGGAAGCTCTGAGCGGCCGCAGACGTGAATAGTCAATCAAAGCACGCCATATGGTGTACGTACCGTTCTTCCCGTAAAGTTCTGCGTGTTTGGCAGCGGTCTCCGAAGTCAGACCGCGAGTTGGGTCCACAACGTAGTGCTGCAGCACTTCTTCACCAGTCTTGGTCCACGGGGCGTCCATGTCGCCTGCGGAAGGCTCTATGCGTAAGAGAGCGGGAGGTGAAGGAGAGGATGGCCGGGGAGTGTAGAGTACAGTGGGCGCGGTCTGGAATCTTTTGGAGAGAAGACTCCCGGCAAAAGCGCCAGTATATGAGCAGACGCCCTCGCTAAGCTGACGTGGCGGATTCCCGCCGGCCCCAAGCTCCGGGTCCACCGCCTCCCACCGCCATGAAAACCGTCTGTGTTCCAGTATGTTCTCAACCTTCGCCTGAGAGTCTCTCCTGACATCCCTGGTACACCTCCAGCCCATCTGACTCTGTTCATGTATGTTTCGTGCGAACAATGCCGGCCGTGAGTATTCGTGAGGTACACGAAGTACGGCAGATCGTTGGCAGGCACCTCAAACTTTCAAGTTCGCGGTCTCTGTCCATTCCCGGGCTTCGACTGTGGGAGGGGACAGCACCGTCGACCGTGCAAGCTCTCAGAGTCTGAATGCCGACCAATGGCCAGCGAGGCATTGGTGCGAGACAACGAGATTGGAGAGGCACACGCCAGCGCATCCCCGAACCACGACTGATAATTACTCGCATTTATACACACAGCGGACCGTGAATCTATACATTGACATAGGCCTGAGAGGGGAGAATAGTACGGGATACAGCGCACAAGATGGTTCGCCGACTGGGACGTGTTGCGCGGAAACGGGATTGCAAAGATGTGTCCTTGCAGCCAAGTGCAGAATCACCATCATCAACGGCATTGAGGAGGCGTGAAGAGCATCAACGTGGTAGTAGAACGAGTGTCCGTGGAGATGAGCGAAGAGACAGACGATTATGAATCTAAGGTTCACGTTGCACCGCTGTTTATTTATGAAGTGAGCGTGTGGAATATCGATTCATACAAGGTTCATCCTTACGTTGCGAAAGTAGTGGATTAGTGTACATGTCCGAAGCCAAGATGCATTCGATCAATTGACAATCGTCGTGCTGGGTTCGCCTTCGGTGGAAGGCGTTGGGAGCACAGCAGTATCCAATAACGGCTTGTCAGACACCGATGACTCGGGAGACGACGGGAGGATGTCATATGGAGGAGAAACAGAAGAGGCGAACGATGGCGGGTGAGCAATGGCTGGACGGTCCGTCGTGTGATCGTTTGAAGAGGGCGCGGAAATCGTAGGTTCCTCCGCGGTAACGACGGGCAATGGTGTGTTTGAACCCGTCTCGCCTTCGCCAGTCGAAGCAGAAACCGGTTCGGAGGCTCCTTCACCAGCATTCTCACTCTCGGCCAAAGAACTCCTTTGCTCGTCCTCCGGACTGGGGCTCCCAACGGCACTGGCGGTAGAGGTGGCGCTGAGAACCGCGGCGCTGATAGTTCCATATTGCGAACTCGGGGTAGAACGACCGCTACGTCGACCGCTCTGTGAACTGCCTGTTACAAGATCCGAAGCTGGAGGGAGACCTGATATACGCGAGGAGGTAGTGCGTGCTGGACTTGAAGTCGAAGTTCGAGAGTGAGGAGTTTGAGTACCGTCATCCGTGGACTGCGAAGGAGCCGGCGACTCGTCTGAGGTCGGGACAGAGACTGCTGTATGTGAGAGATCTGTTCCTTCCGGACCCCCTGTAGATTGGCTCTCCGTGGCACCGCTTGTGGCCGCTGCTGCGGCTTCTTCTCTCTGTTTCTTCTCCTCCTCTTCCTTCTGCCGCTTCTGTTGGGCTTCGTGCTCAAGCAGCGAAAGTCGCATGGCCTCCATGACCATGATCTGAGAGCGGCGTCAAAATTCTGTGATTGAGTGATTAATGGCCACGTATTGAGCATGACATACCTCTTCTAGATCCTGTCCACCAAGACCCATCGCACCGAGGAACTGATTGAGCTCCTGGTTCTGCTGCCTTCTCCGTCTGCGACTTCCACGGTCGCCGCTGCCCTCCGTACTCTCCGCCCCGCCAGCGTCCGTGGCGATTGTGTGCACACGACCACTCGTGACCCCAACGGGAATGAGCCGGTCGCCAACTTGACGCATGATGATACGCCTGTTGGCGCGCCGGGCAACAGCAGCACGTACCGCCTCCAATTTCGCCTCCCAATCGGGATGGATTTGGTCTTTCATGCATAAGAGACCGAGTCACATACCAAGTGAATGTGAATGTGCCATTGTACTCACCGACCGTGACAACTTCGGGATCGGTGTGGCTAAAGCTCTTCCTCCGGCGCTTCGTCGAAGGTCTCTCTGATGTCGCCTTGGGTGAGTCAGGCCATGATGGCGGCGTCTATGATTACGAGGACGTCGTCGGCCACATGAGCTGCCAGTGGGTGGTCAGCGGGGAATGGGAAACACGCACCGCGCCTTCGCTGTTTATCCCAGTGCGCCAAGGAGGGGGCGTGTAGACGACGCCAAAGTTCTCCTGCACACAATATGGACAAGCCGCAGGTTCCGAAACGACATGAGTAGTCGTAGGCTCCACTCTCTTGATCTGCACGAAGCACTCGGTGCAGATGGCTTGGTCGCAACATCGTGAACGGTTGATATTGGGTGGATAATACTACGCGCCCGTGTACTCGTAGTGAACATGGAGGGACAGAGAGACATCAAGACAATGGGACGCACCAGGAAGCATATGGGGCACTCCGTAGCCCCGTGGTATATCGCAGCCTCTGGATTGCGGGCGGGCTCCTTCACTGCACTGGGGCGTTTCGCATGATGACCTCTACTCGCTGCGGAACTTGCAGACTCGGCGCGTGATGACTCTCCGCCTTCCGGTTCGGGGGTTTCCTTGCGCGCAGCGAGGATCTGCTCGTCGTCCCAGCTCTCTTCGTAGTCCTCAAGCGGCCTATAGAACGGTGCGAGCTTGCGCTCGACTATGAGCTGGGTCACAACAGCTTGATTCCAGTCTCGTGGTCCGGTGTAGATGCCCTGTGGGGTGAGGTACCCGAAGTCGACCGTCTCGTCGTGGTGCCCCCGGCTGGAAGAGGCACTGTTGCCCATCGTGTATGAGAAAAAGAGATCGCAACGGCGAGCTGTGGGCGTCGGGGGAGACAACGGACGGGCCCCGCGAGCTGAAAGACACCGCCGAGTGCAGGTTGTCGTCACAGAAGTGACGCCTGTGCGGCCGATATGGTGGGTTCGTCTCGGCTAACACCGACGGACATGGCTGTGACGCCCCCGCCGTTTAGCCTTCTCTCCTCCCAAATCTTTCAACTACTGGCAATCGTAATGTGACTCTGGAACAACTGATGCATGAAGCTGTGAAGGTTTGTTCGACTCATCTGAGACGAGCCTACAGGTTAGTCCTAACACCCAAGGCGTGACAAAAGAAGTCCTGACGCCTACGTATTTACTGCCACTCAGGCCAAGTGCTTGTTGCCCCAAAAGGCCCATGTTCATAGTGTCTTCCTCGGTAGGCCTTGTGCCGATGTGTTCCATACACACTTTGCTCCGAAGTGTTAAGATGCGATGCAAAGCCGACAGGGCCAAACAAACTGTTCGACCAACTGCAGCTGCAAGACTGTACATAATCGGTCTCTAGCGGCCGAACTCGTACGCAAGTCAGACACCACCACCTGGTGCATCACCAGGCTCATGAAGGATGGACATCCAGTGTAAGTACAGCACATAAGTAGCTGGACATCATGCCACACCATATCGACTCGGTCATCTAGCACCGAACAGTCCTCCGTGTAGCGCGTGCACAAAACATCGAGGCCCCGGAGGGCGAATATGCCGAAGCAACTCGTGATGGTCGCAATTCATACAGTCAACCCATGCCACGGTCAGATTAGCTCACACTCGTAGCTAATCCCGACTTCGCCGAACTCCTTCTAGCCATACTTACTTCGATGGTGCTCCCCGGTCCCGGCAACATCTGGCTACATGTGCATAAGCAACGTACAGCAGCGGCGATACACTGGCCGCAGTGGACTACGGCACATCATCCTAGTACGGCATACAAACCCAAAGACGCAATTCTACTCATCAGTATGTACTGACAGACAGGTTTCCATACGATAGAACTCACCTCAATGTCTTGAAGGGAGTTCCGTGTAGCACGGTGCGCTCTTTACGATGTCATTGCCAAGGCTCTCATTACCCCACAAGTTGATAGAGTCCCTCAACCGTCCGAGTAACCTCTCGCCAACTCCATATTCTTCCCCCGGATCTCCCATTCTCTTACGTGGCAGCGCGAGAACACACCGACGACCCCCGCTCCCGCTATCCAATCGCCCTGCTCCGGGGTACACAAAGCATGGTCATCCGATGCCGCATACGGAGCGTACGGAGCGCCTGCTGTGCGGCTAACCATCACTTTGCGTTTCTACTGTGTGAAGCGGCTCGGAGATCACCTCGACCCTCGCCCTCCTAAGCGATTCGCACGTCAGGGATCCAGGCCGGTGAAGGGAGATGAGCCTATATAACAAGTCTGTCCACCGTCTACCCCAGTCATTGGGTTTTCCGACCTCGGCGCGTCAAATTTCTGGTCATTTCCGCTTTCTCCGTTCTCGCTCTCTCGCTCTCTCGCTTGTCGCTCTTTGCTCGCTCCCCCCGTTCCTCCTGCTCAGCATCCACTCCACGCTACACGCAACCCAGCTCTCGTTCAAAATGTTCAACTCCCGCCGCTCCTTGCTCTTCACGCTCTTCAACCTCGTCGCTTTGTTATCCGCGCTCGCGCTCGCGGCGCCACTCAAAGCCCCGCAAGCCCTCGACGCTCTTGAGGGCCGTTTGCCGAAAGGTGTGGTCACCTTCGATAAGCGGTACGACAACGCCCGCTTCACATTCTACGATGCCGGCGAGAACGCGTGCGGGTCCTACGATTCTGACAAGGACTACGTGAGTGCATGTGAAGACCGTTGTCATTGTATTGGATACTGATTGAAAGCCTTCAATAACGATAACGTCAGATCGTCGCTCTCAGCCCCAAGGTATGTTCTCTCATGTCTCACTGTATGGGTGCAAACTGACTTGATAGACGTGACTAGATGTACAACAACGGTGCCCACTGCTACAAAACCGTAACTATCCAGTACAACGGCAAGCAAGTCCAAGCGAAGGTCACCGACGAGGTATGCCCCCCATTCTTTCGATGGCATCCCCGTCTGACACCGGTGTTCGATAGTGTCCGGGATGCAGCGACGCCCAAGTTGACCTCTCGCGCCCCTTGTTCGCGCACTTGGCGCCGCTCGACCAGGGCGTGGTCTACGGCCAGTGGTGGTTCAACTGAACACGAACCAACCGTCAGCATCCTGTTATCCTGTGTATAGGATTCCTAGGTCATTATTTGTCGGGTCCTTATTTATCTGGCAACTCCTGGCCTTATTTGCTGTCGCTCACTATCGCTGTATTGCTCTCATCGTTTGGGGGCGGCCTTCATCCTATCATGGTGGATCTACCTTACTGGCTGTGCTATTGCGGTTCTGGCGCGTTGTGTAATCATACCGCTGTAACCCTGGCTCTTACTATGCGTCATACTATACGTGGTGTAGTATAATAATGTTGATCAGTCGTCCTTTCTGTGCGTGGCAGAGTGCATCGAGAACGGACTATTGCAACGAAGCCTACATCATATAAATTCACGTCGATGATTAGGTTGAGCATACGTTGCGCCTTGCAACTTGATAAGTGCTATAATACATGGGGCCTGTAGGACTGCAGGAAATACTCATGGACGCGAGCCATCCGCCCACACGGGTTTTTGGGAGTCTGGGTCATTTAGCTGCAGCCACCGCCAGTGTCGATCAGTACTGCGCATGCCGACTATCGGGAACAGCTGGGGATATAACGAGCACCCACGCACCTGGGCAGTCTCCTGTTGTTTCGTCGCGGTCTCCCTTGCCAACCTTGCTGCACGATTTGCGTCGACCTTCCGCCGGAGATCAGGAGACATAGCCTGACAGGATCTCAGCGTAAGTAATGTGATCGAAGGAGTATTCCCCATCGCTGCTTGAACACCCGCTGTATAGTAACCGGCTCCCCACCGAGCGAGGCAAACTATCGCATTGAGGCGTCCAGGAGAAAGTGACATGGGAATGCTCCGCTGTGTGGTGCGTGGTGCGCTTGTATGTTGGAATAGAACTCACAGCATATGTCTCTTCCGGTGTAGGTGTCGTCGCTGAGGAAGCATCAAAGCAGCGTCCCACGCAGCTCACAGTATGAGTACAGGTCGGGAATCTGTGACCAATACACGCACCTCGCATGATCATGTACCCAAAACCCATGACTATCACAAGATGCAGGGAGGACACGACGTCGCATGAGTGGGTCTACCGAGCAGGTCGCAGAAAGGTACGTACTGCCCACGGAAGAGAGGGTGAGACGGAGCCAAGGGAAACCTTGAGACATAGTCAAGACGTTGGAAGGACGGAGGGGTAATAAGTAGTATGGTCGATCGTGAAACGGTGATGACGGTATTCGTTGAAGGAGAGGAGGAATAGGCGCCAAGACGCGGTCACGGGAAATGGTCAGGCACGCGTGGCGGCTGCCAAGCTTGAAGCTTAAGCTAGCGCCCAGGCCCAGGTCAGCCTCCTCCGACCTCCCGTCAAAATTGGCGACAAATGGCTCAAGATTCCGCACCCACTCTTCTCGTCATCCACCCACCATCGAGCCTCAGGCCTCCGGCAACCTCTCAGTCTTTACTCAAACTCTCGTAGCCATAATGTTCACCCTTCCTTTCCGCACCGCGTTACTTCTCGTCGCCCTGACTTCTGCTCTCGCTTCCGCCGACTCCTCTCACGAACACGTCGGACGTCGTCGCCATCATGCCTCCAATCTCAATGAGCGGGCCACTCACCTCGGGAAACGGTTCGATGATACCCGCTTCACGTACTTCGCACCTGGTGTCAACGCTTGCGGAGGGTATGACCACCCCAGTGACTTCGTACGCCCTCTCCTCGCGTTGTAGTTTCACATGCAATTGTATCGCTAACTTTGTGTTGCTTAGATTGTCGCCTTGAACACTCATGTGAGTAGGACGCAGTGCGATCTGCTTCACGGCTGACAGTGCTGACGGACTCGACCATAACAGCAATGGGACGGTGGCTCGCACTGCTTCGAGGAGATAACCGTAATGTACAAAGGCAAAAAGACCAAGGCGAAAATCACCGATATGGTACGTCGTCGCTGCCACTCCCTGCTATCCACCCGGAAATAACATGCTTGGCATCCAGTGCATGGAATGTCCCTACGGCGCTATCGACTTCTCGCCAAGTCTCTTCACGTATCTCGTACCCGGTGGCTTCGACCAGGGTATCGCCTACGGTAGCTGGTCGTATGGCGCCGCCGAGGAGCCCAAGCCCGAGCCCACTCCGGAAAAGACTCAGGAGAAGCCCGAGAAGAAGACCACGACATCGACGAAGCACACGAGTACCACGACGTCTGAGGCGACACCTACCTCAACGACTACGTCCAGCTACATATCATCTACAACCGCTCTAACCACCACCACCACCACCTCTACCACTCCAAACACCGCTACTACTTCCACCGCCCCAACTGCAATTTCAAAGGTCCATTCGCTCGAGAATGGCAACCTCAACCAGTTTAACATGGCCATGATCCAACTCACTGAGTTGCTACTCGCGGCCTCTAACAACACGTAAACGCCTACCTGTTCGGCCTAGAGCAGTGGTCGAGCATAGGTGGTTAACAAGCAAACTTCCGGGTCAATTATGCGCTAATACATGTACGTCTATGATACTGGTGACGTACACAGCTGGATTTCTCGTGCCTATATTCAGATCCAGTCATATTCATCCTATGATACATTCATATATTTGACAATGGTGTAGCGCTCGCCGCTCTCCACCTTCAACGCATCGAGCTCAAAGAAGAACTAGCCGCTAGATACTCAGAAAGTGTAAATCCCGTGCTTTGGAGACGTGATATATCAGGCTATTGCATCTGTGTAGCGGAAACCTATTAGCCTCCGGATATTCTCTTCTCTTAGGTCGGAATAGCCTTACAATGTCCGTCAGGGCACGCCGCACAGGAGACATTGACGAACCATATGACAATATACGTGGTGTAGTACTAGTAGTAAGCGACGATGGCTATTGACAGATAAACGTTCAGATCCGTCCACGGACGACGTTGTAGGACCGCCCAACGCCGCGTCTTCATTTTCACCGGTCTATCAATGTTGTCATATGGAGTTATGACTTCGGTCACTAGCCCCCGGGGCCCTGTCAGCACACTGCGGTATACGAGTTCGCTGGAGCCTCTGCAAGCCATTGATCCTATGTAGACGTACTAGATGTTGAGGCAAGGCGTTGAATATGACTCTGAGCGATGTTCCGCCGCGGCAGGCATCTGTTACGAGCACATGTTCTACCTCGCCTCATCCTCGTTCCCACCCTGTTTCATTCGTTATTGTCTTAGCTATTGTCCTGTGACCCTCGACGGGCCTCCGTGCTTTCCGCTTGGTTTCCGTAGCACGCCTCATGTTCTTATTGTTCTACATGTGTTATTGTTCTCGTAGACAGGTCTCTACAATATAAAAGCCACTGGATGCTGGGGTAGAGTCCCCAGCTTCGGATTGGTACATTGTCACCCAACTCTAGTCTGCCTTCGTCCTAGCCAAGGGCGTATCATAATCCGAAGCTACCACTCTTCTCGACTACGGGCGTGCTGTATCAGTGCTACCCCGTACGTCTCCACCTCTCCTCCATCACCATCAACCCCGCCCACCACCATCCCTTTCACCCCGACCTTCACACATCCCGCCCATCTACCCTCGATCTCTGGGCGCCGAGCCCACGGCAGCAAGACCCTCGATCCTCTGCGTACTATACGTCTCCGTATCCGTACGTTCCGTTCCGGTGTTACCCTTTCCTACATACACACGCGGTAGTCAGCCTTCTAGGCAACCGTGTCCGAGAGACTCCGCCTCGCCAGGCGCGGTAAAATCGGTTGTGCAGTCACGAGTTCCGACCGCCGGCGTTCGCAAGAACGTTTGTAGGTGTGCGTCAGGCCTTACACGCCCTCGTGATCTCGACTGTGTTTGATTGCTTTACATTTACACATTCTCCTTTAGTTTATGGACAAGTGGGACTCGTTGCTCCTCTCGTACGAAACCGAAGCGCGTGACCACACGCGCGAAGAAACATCACGGAGCAGGACACCAAGCCGAAGTGCGCCGAGAGGTTCCACGTACAATACAGACGAAAGACAACCGACGAGTGGGGAGACTTCTCCTTCATTGATAGAAAAACCGGATTCTCGTGTTCAGAAACTCCCTGCCCATACCGACATAACGACATCGAACGGCCAATCTGGTACGCCGGTGACAGTCCAAGGATCAGACTTATCCCCCGACCACAACCAATCGAGTCCTTTGTCACTTCCCCAACTGCAGTCAACTCCGGTTCTCTCACTCCCACTCAAGCGCAAGTCGACGCTCACCTCGCGGGAAGCGCCTTCGACCTCACCCCACTCCAAGAAGCCCTTCCTCTCCCAGAAGCTCGAGCTCCCGGCCCGTCCAACCGATCCGTATCCTCTTCCTCGTCGTCCAGCACAGCTACCCAACACTCCTCTTCGAGCTCCTCATCCCAACCTCATACCAGAATGGGGACAGCACCGCAACCGGCGTTCTCGCTCGACCAAGACGCGAAAACCTTCTTCACGAACCTCTTCCAACGCCAACACGTCATCCGAGCCTCCGCGCCCAAAGTCGCTGATCCAGAACCCTTCGATGGATCCCCAGACGCGTATAACGCCTGGAAGTATCTACTCCAGGTCTACGTGGCCGGTATGGGAACAGATGATGCAATCCGGCTCGTTCTTTCCTACATCCGGTCCCCGCGTCTGATGACTTGGAAGAAGAACTTTGTGGAAACCAACTTTGTGAACGGTACCTGGCTTACGAAGATCGCCGACATGGACACGTTCTGGTCGAAGCTCGATAGTCGTTTCAAATCCCCTACTGACGAGTACGATGCGGTCAGCACCCTCGATCACATTCGCATGGGAAACAAGACGGCCGAGGACTTCTTCGCAGAATGGGAGGACTTAACGACACGTGCCGGCATGAATACGCAGCGCGACACCCCGTACATGCGCCACAAGCTGGAACTCGCCCTGCCTATGGATCTCGTGCAGATGATCTACGCCAACGAGACCGTGCCGGACACCTATCTCAAGTGGAAAAATCGCATCACGGCACTCTCTAAGCAGCATCACATTCATCAGCGTCTTTACGGACGATCGCGGCAACAACAGCAGCAGCAACCACCTCCCCGCGCTCCACGACCTCCTCAGTACTACGCAGCGCCCCCTATGGCATACGCTCCTCCGCCGGGACCCCCACCTGCGCGCTATCAGTACTACGCACCTCCCGCACCGCAGCAGCCTGTATATCAGGCTCAACCAACCAGTGATCGTCGTACTGGAACCGGTACCGTCTACGGAGGCCGAGGACAGCCGATGGACATCGACACCTTCCGCGCCAGGCCGTGCCGGAAATGTGGTGCCAAGCAGTCGGAGAAGGGCACATGTGGAGACAGATGGCATGTCCCGAACCGCACCGGCCCAGACGCGCAGCGCGTGCGTCGATGGGAGGTCCCTGGTCAACGCGAGCCGTTCTTGGATGAGATTCGGCAATACATCGTCGAGGACCTGCAGGACTTCATGGAACAGGTCGTGCCGGAGATCGGAGCTGAGCAACAGGAGCAGGAGGACATTTCGGATTCGAGCAACGAGCCCATTGTTTCGGTTTTTCAGGACAATCAGTTCTAGCCGCACGTAGATCTGATACGGACTTTTCTTATGTACTCGAATCCAGTAACGCAGATTGTACGATACCGATTCTCTCTCCCACCACTATGCCTACCTTTATCGCCCCGTTATCGTCGTCGGACCCTATTCCTGTATCTATCACATCTACCGAAGAGGCGTCTCCTAGCAAGGAGCGCGGCCGACGTGAATCGGTGCTTAATTCCTCTTCCAAAAATAACAAAAAAATCGAAAAATATCCTTGTGCGGAGGAACCAAAATCCAAACCAGTTAACGCCATCCCGATCATGCCCTACGGGCCTAAGTACTTCCGAGCAGTCCGTGGCACAGGTGGAAAACGGCAGTTCGACGTCCCGGCCATGATCACAAACATCGAGACCCTACGCACCTATGACATCAAAGCGCTCCTCGACACCGGCTGCACCGGATCGTGTATGCATCGAAACTTCGTCCTCAAAACAGGTCTCACGCCTAAGCCTTTCGACCAGCCTATCGACGTCTTTAACGCCGACGGGACACCAAACATAGGGGGACGGATCACACACTATGTCGAAGTCGACCTGCAGATCGGAGATCACCGGGAGCGCATCCCATTCCTGGTCACAGACCTCGGCAAGTCGGACGTCTTTCTGGGCCACGAGTGGATCGAACACCATAATCCCACGATCGATTGGAAGTCTAAGATTCTTGACTTCCGTCGCTGCCCGAGTACCTGCCAGCATGTCGTGAACCCCGGAGAGCGCGTTTTCATGGTTAACACTAAGTCATGGTGTGACTCGCGTACCGTCCACGTACGTGCAAAGACCTCGGTTGCAATGGAAATCGCTATCGAGCAGAATACGGCCAAAGCCAAGAAAACGTTCGAGGAAACAGTCCCTGAGCAGTATCGAGATTTCCGAGATGTCTTTGACGAATCGACGTTCTCTACTCTTCCCGAACGAAGGCCGTATGACCATGCGATTGAATTGACCGAGGATGCGAAACCGTACTGCGGAAAGATCTATCCCATGACCCTAGACGAGCAGGATGCCTTAGATGTCTTCCTGGAGGAACAATTGAGCACTGGACGTATTCGACCCTCTAAATCGCCCTGGGGAGCACCGTTCTTCTTTGTCAAAAAGAAAGATGGGAAGCTGCGACCAGTCCAGGACTATCGCAAGCTGAACAGCATGACTAAGAAGAATGTGTACCCACTCCCGCTCATGTCCGAACTCCTTGATCGACTCAAAGGTGCCAAGTACTACACAAAGCTGGACATTCGCTGGGGATACAACAATATCCGGATCAAAGAAGGTGACGAAGAGAAAGCCGCGTTCATCACTAATCGTGGGCTGTACGAACCTCTTGTCATGTTCTTCGGACTCACGAACTCCCCGGCCACGTTCCAGACCATGATGAATGAGATCTTCCGAGATCTTATTCTGACAGGAAAGGTCATTGTGTACTTGGACGACATCATCATCCTCTCCATGGACTTAGCAGAGCACCGGAAAACGGTCCGGGAAGTTCTACAGATCCTTCGAGAACACCGTCTCACGTGTAAACCCGAGAAGTGCGAATTCGAAACACAGGAAACAGAATATCTCGGTCATATCATCTCCCCTGGGGAAATTCGCATGGACCCAGGGAAGATCCGAGGTGTCACCGACTGGCCGGTCCCCACGTGCAAACGGGACGTCCAGAGTTTCCTTGGCTTCGCCAACTTCTACCGACGGTTCATCAAGGACTTCTCGAAAACGGCCGGCCCGCTCAATCGTCTCACGGGTCTAACGGAATGGATGTGGGGTCCGGAACAGCAGCTCGCTTTTGAAGGGATCAAGAAAGCCATCACCAGCGCCCCGGTGTTAGCTATTCCAAATGACACAGATCCCTTCCGAGTAGAATGTGATGCTTCGAACTACGCTGTCGGAGCAGAACTTTCCCAGTGTCAAGATGGTCAATGGAAGCCAATCGCGTTCCTGTCACAATCTCTGACACCCGCTCAGCGCGGCTACGAGATCTGGGATCGTGAAATGCTCGCGGTAATGCTGGCACTCCAGGAATGGCGTCATTTCCTCCAGAGTGCACGTCAACCATTCGAGATTCATAACGATCACAAGAATCTCGAATACTTCCGCAAACCGCAGCGGCTTAACCCCCGTCAAGCACGATGGCACACAGAACTCGCCAATTACCACTTCACCTTGTCACACAAGCCTGGTCGTAGTATGGGAAAACCGGATGCTCTCTCACGTCGAGCTGATCACATGGACTCCGAAGTGCCACAGGAGGACGTCATCATGTTACCGGAGCACTGGTTCAATGCTACGCATACGGTTGACGGCGCTTCGGAGCTTCACGACTTGTGCCTTAAACATGTGTCTCTGTACGATCGCTCTATCGTCGAGAAACTAGGCCAATCGGAAGACCTGGAATCAGCCGAGGACGGCTTGATCTACAGGAGGGGGAAGTTGGTCGTTCCAAATCACACGGAACTTCGCGGTCGTGTAATCGCAGCACATCATGACTCGATCTCAGCCGGACATCCGGGTGCAGTAAAGACGCAGGACATGATCATGCGGTCCTATTGGTGGCCATCCATTCGCAAAGACGTACGCAAGTATGTTGCTGGCTGTCACACGTGCCAACGGGTCAAGATTGATCGTCAACCGCGTGCAGCGCCGCTACACCCGAACCCCATCCCCACTCGGAACTGGCAGTACGTCTCCATGGACTACATGACAGATCTTCCTCTTTGTAACGGTCATGATGCAATCCTTGTCTTTGTATGCATGAAGTCAAAGGACTACATAGCCATCCCATGCTCAAAGACATTGGATTCAGAGGGACAAGCCAATCTGTTCATCGAACACGTCTACGCCCAGCACGGACTTCCAGAACGAGTATGGTCAGATCGAGGACCCACGCTCGCTTCCTCATTCACCACCGAGCTGTACCGGAAGTTAGGGGTCAAGACCAACACAAGCACTGCTTTCCATCCCCAAACCGACGGTCAAACCGAACGCATGAACCAAGAGATCCAGACATATCTCCGGATCTTTATCAACCACCGCCAAGACGACTGGGTTCACTGGCTCCCGCTGGCAGCGTTCGCGTATCGGAATCGGGTACACTCGTCAACCGGGTTCTCACCCTTCTACATGACGCATGGTTACCACCCGTTCACTGGAGTCGAAACCAAGCAGGATCTGGTCAACGAATCTGCAATACAGTTCGCAGATAGGATGAAGCGCATCGGGGAACAGGCGTCAGAGGCACTCACTGTCGCCCAGGATGCGATGAAGCGCCACTACGACAAACATCGGAAAGAAGCTCACGACTACAAGGTCGGAGACTTCGTTCTGCTCGACTCGTTCCACATTCGTACAGACCGACCCAAGAAGAAGTTTGAAGATAAGCGCTTCGGCCCCTTCCAAATCATCGAGAAGGTTGGAGCCAGTGCATATCGGTTAAAACTTCCGGCCAAGTGGAAAGCACTTCACAATGTGTTCAACGAAGTTCTCCTCACTCCTTATCGCCCATCCGAGTTCCCCAATCAGACCAAACCAGCCCTAAACCTACCGGACATTCTCGACTCCGACAAGCAGGTCGAGGAGATACTTGATTCGAAGTTCCTTCGGAAAAAGCTCTGGTACTTCGTGCAATGGGTTGGACTACCGCGATCTGAACGACAATGGGTGGAACGTTCTATGCTGATCAAGGACGAGCGCGTGAAGAAGCTCATCTCCGAGTTCCACAAGGTTACCCCCAACGCTCCCCGCTATCATGTTACGATACCCGCTCGCCAGGATGCTCGGTTTTTACTTACTACTTACGACAAGGACGATCGACAGATAGTGTACGATACTGATGACTGGAACTACTGGACTCTTAAATACGAACAATGGAAAAGTAGATGTCCCGACGGTATACAACCTGTAGTCTCACAACTTGTACGAGCACTTGCTTTCTCCTGAGGCATCGCGAGGACTCGATGCTAAAGGGGGGGGTAATGTTACGAGCACATGTTCTACCTCGCCTCATCCTCGTTCCCACCCTGTTTCATTCGTTATTGTCTTAGCTATTGTCCTGTGACCCTCGACGGGCCTCCGTGCTTTCCGCTTGGTTTCCGTAGCACGCCTCATGTTCTTATTGTTCTACATGTGTTATTGTTCTCGTAGACAGGTCTCTACAATATAAAAGCCACTGGATGCTGGGGTAGAGTCCCCAGCTTCGGATTGGTACATTGTCACCCAACTCTAGTCTGCCTTCGTCCTAGCCAAGGGCGTATCAGCATCGAGACATACTTAGACCCCGCGGGTAACTAGTATACGTATATATGTAGTACTACTAGTAGCAATTTGAATGTTACCGGTCAGTGATTCACGAACGTACTTGAAGGTCTAGACTCTAGATCTAAGAGTTGTGACTGTGACAATCATCGATCACTGCCCCAGTGGCAACGGGATGAGTCTGTTGTTGTGGGACAATTTACAAATAAACAAGCGACCGCCGACGGGCGACTAATACCGTAGTTTCCTCCTGCCCCCCCAGTCTCCCCGTCTTTTCGCGGTTGCCCTTCCTCTACGCTCTCTGCCCCATCACGCTCCTTGCTACACGCAGTCCTGCCAATTCGGCGTAATAACCCTCCTGCACACCACGCACTTTAGGAACTGACCGAAAACAACCATGTTCACCTCCCTCTTGGCCGTTGCTGTCCTCTCGCTCTCCCTTCCCTTCAACGCCCTCGCCTCGTCTCATGGCTCGGCCCAGCACCGCCGTCACGGGGAGATTGCTGAGGCTTTGCACAATGCCACCGACGTTGTCACGAACGACCTCCACCGTCGTGGCCAGACCTACAGCGGCGCTCGCCTGACGTTCTACGATGCCGGTCTGTAAGTGTTTTCCTTTCCCTCTGACGCCCCCAATCTGGTCCTCACCATTGCGCACGTACACGATCCCTAATAGTGGAGCATGCGGTAAAACGAACTCGGAGAACGACTTCGTAAGTGTCACGAGCTTCTCTCAGATTTGAGTTCATACTGATTTACGTGCCCCTTTCCAGATCGTCGCTCTTAACAGCCCGGTGAGTCTCACATGCCAAAAAAAACGTTGAGCGACCTTCTTATATTTCGTGCAAAGATGTACGGCGGGGGTTACCCTGGACCCAACTGCTTCCGCCCCATCGCCATCACCTACAAGGGCAAGACGGTGTCTGCGACGATCATGGACGAGGTGAGCGCGATCTCCGTATGCTGCCACGCACCGCGATTCTCACACGGCTTTAGTGTCCCGGCTGCCCGGGTAACGGCGGCCTCGACCTGACCAAGGGCCTCTTCGCGGCCCTCGCGTCCCTCGACGAAGGTGTCATCTACGCCGACTGGCACTTCACCGACGACGGCGGCGACGGCGGCGACGACAAGCCCACGACGACCAAGAAGCCCTGGACGCCGCCCACCACGAGCTGGGAGTGGACTCCCCCGACCACCACGAAGGCCAAGCCGACGACGACGACGCACGAGGAGCCCAAGACGACGAGCACCCCCGAGCCGACCACCACGAGCTCGCCCAAGCCCAAGACGACGTCGACGACGTCGAGCAGCAAGACGTCCACCTCGCCCGTGGCCCTCGCCACCTCGTCCAGCTCGACGACCACGACCACGAGCACCCCCGCCCCCACCCCCACCGGCCCTGACACCCTCGGCAAGCTCAACCAGGCCTTCGTCGGCCTCGGCGAGCTCCTGATCGCCGCCGCCCAGGCGGCTTAGGTCGTCGGGCGGCCGCGATGTCACGCCCGGTCGACAGCTTTCGATGCGACCGGTCTGGCGCCGCCGACATATGTATACCCCTCCGTTGTCACCCTGCTTGTTCTGACACTGTGACGCTACTTGCTCTCCCCCCCCTTCCCCCGGTCAATCTTCTTGATTACTTCCGTCTGATTTCCTTGATTACTTATATTCCTCGCTTACTACTTGACCCCGACTGGTGTGCCTCTGTAGTGTGTACGCGGTGCACGGTGTATGAGGTGTGGCAGGCTCTGCCATATGGGGCATTCCAACCGCCACGTTTTCTCCACGAATTGTTGGATAGTGTGCATCGATCGGTACCCACATTGCTACTGTAATCCTCTACAACGCTATACCTGGCGCATAGCTCACCTAATGCACATCTTTCGCGTTTGTTGAGATAGGTTGAGATATGGCACTCCCGGATGCTCCACTGCCTCCATTCTCTGTGATATTCCTTGTGATGGGCATCGGGGAGAATCATCTCAGAAGCCTGCAACTTTACTTCGATTGCAACTCCATTCGTCCATCGATCTATCGGTGGTGATGGAAGAAGACAGAATACTAAGATCGAATATGGGCAACATCTACGCAATATCGTACATCATCTCTAAATCAACGAGAAGCGCGGGGGTTTCAAAGCCAAGGAGCGGCAGCAGCGATATACAGAACGAATGGCGAACAGAATGATACACGAAGCGGCAGGCGGCGTAGCGCGGGGCTGTATCTTCGTACAGTATGGTACACCAAGCGGCCGAGATAGGGCCGCTCAGGCAGGGATGGGGAAGTCGAGAGCAGCGTTAAGGAAAGACTAGGACAGGGGGGAGGGGGGAAGTCATCATGATCAAGGAAGGAGGGGGTTCGAGACGGATGCCATCATCGCAGCGGGGCTGCGTAGCGTAGCAGGCAGAAGACGAAACTGCAACGCGTATGGTTCGGTCGGAAGGGGGCATAGTCCTGGATGCATACATACAAGGCCTTGTTCAGGCCGCCGCGCACACACGCACGGCACGATGGTGCTCTATGCGGTGTGCGGGTTCGCTCAGACTTTCGCCTGAGCATCATCAGGAAGCTCGGGGTCGATTGATACATTTCGGTTGTTGTGGATCGCCGTGTCGCCATCGCCGTGTGACGACGGTGTGCTTCACCGGTAGCAGGTGACGAGGAGCACGCCAAGCCCGCTGTCCTTGACGGTCTTGAGCTGCGCGCGCTTCCCGCCGCGGATGTCGCGGAGGAGCGCGGTGCGGCTCGGATGCATGACGCTCCGGAGCGCGTCGATGCCCTGCGAGCGCACGGCGAGGTAGTCGCGGATGTTCACGAACGCCTGCGACTTCAGGAGCGCCTTCGCGGCGCGGAGCGACTTGGGGAGCGACGGGTACTCGGCGCTGTGCGTGTGCTCGTCGTACACGGGCGAGTAAAGCCCGAGCTCGATGATGAGCGCGTGCAGGAATGCGAGCTTGGGCATGCTCGACTGCGTCGACGGGTCGGCAGAGAGCACCCTGCGTTCCCAGGAGAACACGCACCAAGAATACCATCATTACGATCAGCAGGAAACGGGGGAGGAATGGAGGGACGCACGATGAGACGTATCGCTGGGCACTCTGGTACAGCTCCGGGTGGATGTACGGGCTCTCGCTGCCCACCTCGGAAACGTCGTCGACGATCGGCCTATCGCCGAACCCCGCAGCAGGCAGCGGGGTCGAGCTCGGGCTCGGAGAGAGGCCAGCAGCGCGGGCAGCGGCCCGCCGCGCCTGCCTCCGCACCTTCGAGGGGCTCTGGTGCTTCGGGCTCTCCGGCGGAGACTGGGGCTTCGCGGCGGCATCCTCGTTGCCAGGCGCCTGCGCAGCACGCCGCTTCCGGTTGCGCCTCTTCGCATTCGAAGAGGCCCCTGGGGCGCTGCTGCCGTTATCGGTCTTGCTGCTGCTGCCCGAGCCCGCGCGGCGGCGGGAGGCGGGGGAGCGTGGGGCGACGCTCGCCTGGCTGAGGGAGAGCGCGGAGAAGGAGGGGGTGAGGTCATCGGAGTCGGGGCTGCGAGGCCGGCTCATAAGGACGAACTCGTCGTCGGAGAAGACGGCCGGGGTGCGGGGCTCGCCGCGCTGGGAGAGGAGGTCGGCAGATGAGAAATCGGAGAAGGAGAGGAGGACCTCGTCGTCTGAGGAGCCGTCGTCGGAGACGGACCCGTAAGAGCCATCGTCGGACTCGCCTGAGGAGATGGCGCGGGAGTGGGAGAAGAAGTCGTAGGAGGAGAGGGACGAGCCTGGAGAGAGGGCTCGGATCGGGGACGACATAGTTGCTGCTGCTGCTGCCGCTGTGGGCGAAGGAGAAGAGAGGGGGGAAGAGTTGCGGGCCTGGCAGAGGGCTGGGTTTATGAGATTGTGGGAGAGTCGATAAAGTGGAAAGGTGTGCCTTGGATGGGCGCACACGAGGCAATGGCCGGCCGGGCTAAGAGGGAGACCAGCTTGATAGACTCGGCCTCGAGGAAGGGAAAAGGAGACGGTCGCGGACGCGGAGAGAAAGCAAGAGGCATGTGCGCCCAGGCGAGGCAGCGGTGAGGCTCCTTTAGTACTTCCGCCAGTCACCCATCTGATAGACCCTGTCTCACTCACTCTCATTCACCAATCTTCGTCGCCAAGTCTCTGCCAGCCCTTCTCTGCCAACTGTTACTCTGCATTGCCGGATCGTAACAATAGACATGAAAATCACTATCATCAGCTCTCGCAGCGCATCCCACGCCCGGCCCGTATATTTAGCGTATCCGCCAGTATACCACCGAATTATTCCATCCAGCCACCGCTCGTTGCTCGACTGCGACTCCCTTCTTCCACAGCTGGCCTTGCATATCCCGAACCTCGCGTGCCCTTTTCGCCCGCAGCATGAATCGCCCGCCCTCCACTGTCTCGATAATCGTCGGCGTGGCCTGGCTGCCCCGTTTGCCGGTCCCCAGCTGGTACTCGAAGTTTGCGCCCCAAGCGACGACGTCTCTACCCCCTCCTCCGGGGCCTGCACGCGCCCGGGTGTCCAGTGTGAGCAAGACGTGGCCTGTCGGGGAGATAGAGATCGTTTCTGGCGCGATGGCTTGGAGGCTCTTCGAAGTTTCGCTATCTGTTAACCGACAGCGTCAGTGATCGCTTTGAATCGCATCGGTGAAGTCAGTGAGCGTGGGTGCGACCAAATTGTGACGCATAGGAGGTAAGTGCGCCCGCACGGAAGCGTCGTAGAATTGTCCGAAGTCCATTGCAAGTGCAGCACGGCCGAGCATCGGTACACGACGCTTATACCGTCGCGCGTAGGGCATATAGATTGATCCACTTACATTCCACCAATCCGCTCACGCTCTTAGCTCGAACAGGCGACGACTGTGCGTTGCTGTACAGTGCGTTGCCTAGGCCGCCCCACTGACCGTTGCCGCAAGAGAGGACCTCGACTTGGGGGATCCCTGAACCGTCTGCGCGCTCAACCTCGAACATTGTGAGATCTCCGCCTATCCCCGCGTATCTTAGTGTCACATACTCGCAACATAACATAGCACGCACCGGCAAAGATGTCCAGGCATCTTGTCTTGGTTGTAGCAGGTACCGACCGCCACAATATGACCTCAGTCGGTACACTGATCGTGTCCAACGTAACGTTCGCACCGAGACCAATCTGTCTGCAATGCCATATGGGTCAGTTGAGTGATCGTGAACAGTCGGCGAAGGTATTACCCAAACTCGTTCGCGCCCCAACCAAGCACTCGGCCATCGGGCGTTTTGACGAAGCTACTGCGCCCCCCAGCAGCTACACGATCGACCTTGACTCCTTTCAGCGCCGGCACCTCGAACAGCTTGTCCGACCATCTAATGTCATTGTCGCTCAGCCCAACTGCGGCAGCCTCTTTGCCAATGAACGCCTCTGTGAGCCGCGGCGCAGAACCGGAAGGACGAATGCCAGGACTGGACCTCGCATACGGATCGGCGATGGCCTTCGGTGTCAGCTCCAGATTCACGCGGGGGTGCTGATGTGGGAGGTGCACTCGCTCCCGGTCAGCGGGTGCAGGCACATCGCACTTGCGGAATCCCAGCTGCCCGTGTGAGTTCGCCTTCAGCGTGATCGGGTGCGCGAACGTGCGCCCATCAGACGTGAGGGCCAGGAGGTGGTCTGAACCGGCCGAGATTTGCACGAATCTGCGTTTACAGCATAAGTCGCGTGGGGCGGGGATCAGGGGGAGGGGCGTGTTTACCGTTCTCCTCGCTTGAGTTTATCTTGAGGGTTGATCTCCGCAAAGTCCACTTGCTCTTCTTCGCCCCACAGCCAGCCCGTGCCCCACCAGGCTGAGCTGGCAGGGGTCTGTGCCGCGGTCGGGAGAGCTTGGTCTGCTTGACGAGAAGACAGCACGTATACGCGCCCAGAAGCAGAGAGAGCGAAGACCCGTGTTGGGGAGAGTTGCAGTTGAGTGATGTTCTGAATGTTTCAAAGGAGGGGTGACGGTAAGTTGACGTACTACTGAGTAGTGCATGCATACAGCACGATCACGCACCTTTCCCTTGAGGGTCAGTTGGGGTCTGGCATGCGAGGAACCTGGTTCGCTCCCAAAGAAACCGTCACCCCATTGGTACACGTCACCTCGCGCATCTATGCACGCAGCATGAGTTTCGTGCAATGCGAGATCCCTCAAAGCCACGTTTTGGAACCACTCGGAAGACGTCGGTATGCGGATAGATTCCGGTAGCTCGTCATCGAGTACATGCGTTCTGACAATCGTCGCCTTGAGTGTTACACGCACAAGCCGTTACGGAAGCAGAAACGCACCTGTTTGATCCCCATACCAAAGTGCACAACTCCTCATCCTCTACGACTATTGAGGACACGTCGGCCGCCCTGGTCTTGGTGTCCCCGTTCAGAGGAGGCGCGTCGTTATGTATCACATTCCCGCTGTTTGTGAGATACCATAATGCACCGGCAGAGAGTACGGAAGATGACGCGAGAGCAAGGACGAGGTTGTGGCGAGGGCCATTCTTGATGGTGTGCGAGAATCTCCGGCTGGCCTGAGTAGACGGCGAGCGAACGAATGCGCGCCTAGCCCCTCGTAGCATTGTTGCGGCCGTGCGCAGGTTAAATTATGAGTGTTTGGAAGGGTGAGTCTAGCTAGCCAGAAGCAAGTGTGCTGACGCGTCTGACAAGGATGGTGGCAAGATGTGATCGAACGCGTCGCGTTGGCGTCGCGCGCGACGGTTCGGATAGCGGAACCGGTAATAACTTTAAGCCATGACGTCACTAAATAAGTACAACTTATTTACTACTTCTACTAAGTACTGCCACTTTACTATTAGTCGTGATCGACCATCCTACCAACTTCCATGTACTCAACGTCGCCTGCCTTCTGAGAGTGACCCAATCCCCGTACAACGTCCATCTGCGTATGGATCAACACCAGTGCTATCAACCTCCGTCCCACCGGCACCATCAGTTTTCTTCTTCCGACGAGGACGGCAGTGGCCGCGTCACTTATCCAGACCAGGGCCACCAGGTTAGACAGGTCCGTCCGCCCCCCCGTTCAATAGGACCTGTACATCGTCTGTCTAGGGGAGACACGGCCACCAGGTACCTCCGCAGATTTGCAGTTCCTGGCGTCGGTCCATACCTCGCACGATATTAATCTTGCCAGCGTATTCCTTGTGACGACGAATCTGGCTTACGGAGTGGACGACCTGCGCGGTTGCTCAATTGTCCAGCTGCAGATTGAACGTTAACAACAAGGGCATGAGAACAGGTGAAGAAATCAGGTATTACAACGATCCATGCTACAAAGTGGTTGACTAATTATATACTCTTCAAGTTCAAACCCTTCTCTACTCTGTCAGCGAGAACAGAACACTCCCGCGCGGTTTCTCCCTGCTGCCCCTGCACGATCCGCTTGCAGTTCGTCAGTGCAAACTGGCACGACACCTTCAGCACTCTCCCGGCGAGCATAGCGAGCGCTGCGTGCCACGCATCTAGTCCATGGGTCCCTCCGATCCCAGACGAGCCGAACCTCTCATGCATCCACACTCCCATCGGCCCCGCTAGCATCGCCCATGCACTGCCTACGGCCAACCAGACGGACGGCGAGAATGGGACACGCGCGCCCAGCCATCGCTCCGCGGGTTTGAAGCTCTTCTCAGCGGTGCATTCGTCCAGGGTGCACGCGACCGCTGTGGTGGCTGCTAGGAGCGACGGGATCCCAATTAACCACACCCCGTAGCAGGCGACTCCTTCGTACGTGGAGTCGATGGAGGTCGACTCGAATGTTCTCGAAGGGTCCAGTGCCTTGGGGAGGTGTTGCGCGAGTACTAGATGGCCGAGCATCATGAACCGCGCGTCGAGGTAGGCGTTTCCGGCGAAGTATAGGAGGGATAGAAGGACAGCTTGAAGGAAGCAGAGAGTCTTGCGTAGACTCGGTTTCTCGGAAATGGATCCCAAATAGTTCCCCATGGTTAATGCGTTCGCGAGCTCGCAGGAAGGGTGGAGTGGGTTCACAGAGGTTAGCGACTGCGGCGGTGTCGATTTGCTGTGTTCAGTACCACGAAGATAGTGTACTATTGAATAGGACTTTACTTTAGGTCGCGTTGACGAGCTTGAATATAAATATGACTCACCGATTTCTGCGTCGAACTGCTTACTGACGTTGGCGGACAAGAGGCAACTTGAATGGGCGAGGCAGGATGCAGTCGTGGGTTTAGTAGGCTGGCAGCTGTACGGCTTGGTCGCAGTTGGTCCCTTCACCACGTTCTCGCTCCACGTATCACGATCCGCTGGAGCAATCGCCGAGCAATCGCCGGGTACATCGTGCACCGACATGGGGCGCAGGAATGGTCCGAGTAGATGTGATACGGTTCAGAAGTCTAGCATTGCACGGAGCCATCAGGCTGGACATGATCGTCGCGTGGTCGATGTGATATATAACGAGGGAGAGGGGTGCCAGTGGAAAGCAAGAACGACATCGTGAACTCGAATAGCAGACAAAAACGGAGGATAGCAAATAGTACAAAGCAATGTAGCGAGTGGCAAAAAGCAATCAAACTGAAAATCCTTACTCACCGTACACGAAGGGGTGCCAGTCGATGGTTGACCTGTGAGTCGGAGTACATAAATATGAGGTCCACAAATCGATGGTTAATTTGCGAGAGGAGATTACTCACCCCATATTTCGTGCACATCAATAGCCCTCCCGGTCCCTGCTGACCCCCCATAACATTCCTGCCGCCAGCTTCTGCTCTCGGGAAGCTCCCAGTCACGACCCGCCGGAGGTACGGTCGACGAAAGCTTCACGGGGTAGAAGCAGGAGTAGGAGAAAGACAGTGATGATGGAGACCTTCCAAACGGTCATACCCGGGGCCCTACGCGCGAGTGTGCTGACCTCGGAGCCTTGCAGCCGATTCCAAAAAATCATAATAGGCGGCTGAGAGCGCATCGGGCTGTTGTTGCTGTACTGGCCCGACGGCTTGCTCTTGAAGTGGTTGCGAAGGTGTCTAGTGAGCAGCAATATGCGGATTGCGAATACGCAAAAGAAAATGATGAGGAGATACGCCATTTGTTGAAACACACGGACGAAAGCAGCGAGGGAATTGGTGGTAGCGGAGTAAGGCCCCAAGTTGGAAGCAGTCGGCATAATGTCAACAGCATTCGCGTAGAGGAGGGCCTTGGATGTACGAAGGCTAACATCTATGAGCAGTCGTGTTGCCCCTGCAACTATCCGCTGAGCCGGTCGTGTGAGCGACAGGCGGCCGGAAGCAGTTGCCAGCAGCGCCTTGTATCGAGGTCTGGAGCCATCAACTCGGACTTTGACCGTCGACAGCGGAACCGGATCGGGAAAGCCCATGGCTGCGCAATGGAGTCAATCAGCGTCGACAGGTGTGCATATGTAAGAGTTACACACCTGGAGACAGGGTGGGGGCGGGTGTCTGGACTGTCACAGAGACTGCTGCCATTTTTATATCAGCAGCACTCACTGATGATTAACTGAGATAGCGAGGTGGCCAAGGTCACCGTAAAGACTATCCAGATATCCAGATAAATCTTCGGTACTAATAGAAAAACGGGGCATTAGTGGCTAACTTGTGCACGCGTTGCCTCGAACCCCGCGCGAATTGATATCACCGCATATTCCGATTAATCGGTCGCAAGACATGGCCAGAGTAGGAGTTCTGTGTATATCGTGCACAATTACAGGATCTCTGACACAGTCGTCGCAAGATGTGGCGCATT
Source organism: Daedaleopsis sinensis (assembly GCA_033807695.1). Taxonomy (NCBI): domain Eukaryota; kingdom Fungi; phylum Basidiomycota; class Agaricomycetes; order Polyporales; family Polyporaceae; genus Daedaleopsis; species Daedaleopsis sinensis. The sequence continues at coordinate 2,318,136 of CM066301.1, forward strand.
ACCAGGGTTGCAGCCCACAACTCTTGTACAGCGGGCGCGACCAGCAGCCTGAGAGAGCGGATGGTAAGGTCTAGCTCGCGAGGGCTATTGCTCACCCCGGCGTCCCTGTACCTGAGACCTCACTATTGGCAACATCAGCAGTGTGAACCCAGATATAACGGAGAATGACGAACGATGGCAGCGGGAATGACAAGTTTGGTTGCGCCAGGTGCATCGGTGCTTAGTATGGCAGCTGTCACAGGTCAGTTGCTAACCGAAGACATCCAGCGGCACAGTTCAATAGATACCTGAATAAAGCCCTGCCACAATGCTGGTGTCAGAGCGCTACCAAGCCTACGTTGGTCCGTAAAGCACACACCCGAGATGTGGACTGCTTCGTAGCGTCAACGGAATAGACCCCGAGCTTGTAGAAAGTAGGTGCCATGAGTGCTGGCTGGTGCATGCCAGCCAGATTGTGGATAGATGCGTATCAAAGACGCGTCTGGCGCGCGGCCACCACGAGCGAGCCCTGTCACTTCTGCCTTAAAGCTATGGACGCTCTAAATCTTGATCAGCTTCTCTGGCGCACATCTGCAAGTTTTCAAGCGCGCCGGCGATGCTCCTGTCCGAAACCCAAGCGGCCTCCGGTTACGCAGATATCTGTATGCGCCTAAAACGAGTCACCTGGGTATTTCTGCAGTCTGTGCGACTGGTACAACAGTAGGCCCGGTAGGTCCGATGGAAGCTCCCATGCGACGAGAACAGCGTCCCAAAGGTGTTGACCGCTAGTCACGAATTCGCGAAGATCCCAGCCAGGAACAAGTGGAGGAGCACACAGCTGGTGAGGTATGGAGTGATTGGGTGTCGCTGTAACGGCGGATAATGTGTCTTGGGACTACTGCAGAGGCGTCGTACGCGATCCTCCCAGCACACCTAATCATAATGAAGCTAATGAGCAAAGTCATGGTTTCCAGGACTTGCCAGTGATCAATTTCGAACCGGGTTCTGGCTGCATTCTGCAGGAACGAGAGGCGCACGGGATTTCATGTATGCGGATGCAATGAGTATCAATAGACATAGACCTGAGCAGAGGCAAACCATATTCCATGGCCAGATTCCGGCCGGTGCATGACTCAGAAGAGATCACCGACGCGGCGTGAGTCTCCAGTGAGGGAATAAGTCTTACTGGCTACGACTGGTGCAGGCCCAGCCGCACGCTTCGAGTTTAAACCTTAACTTGAAGAACGGTAAACAGTGAGCAGCTCCGAGAGCCTCAGCAGCAGTTGATTGGGCGCCGGCGCCTAACAATATCTGTGGCAGTGCGACCGCCTAGGCCGGCCGGTCCCGGCCCCGAGAACTTGACTAATAATATAAGGACCACCCACTGCCATCCCATTAACTCTCCCTCCTCTCGTGAGCATATAACTGCTCATGGACACCAAACAGATAGGTGAAATATCTCTTCTCCTATGTTCCTGTACGATCACTCATCTTCTTGGTCTGTAGCAGACTTGGAGGTCGGAGATGTGGAGTTGAGCAAATCGCTCCTCGCTAGCTATGAAGACAGCCTCACCGTGAAGGAGCCGGGAGATGGTCAGGAACGCACTTCCAACGCCGTGGGTTCGGCGGGTCAGTGTCCGTTCAGCCGCCTCACAGCCTATGGCCGCACGGGCTACGCTCTTGCGCAGGCGAAGGCCGAAGAATTGTATCCCCGGGTCCTCGACCGGCTGAAGCGCTTCTTGAAGCTTTGCGGCCTCACGTTCATGATCATCTTCGTGGTCCTGCTCGCATCCTGGTGGGTCGCCCTGTCGCATTGGTTCACGGTCGTCTTTGGCCACATCATCCTCCACTACACCGTGCCGGAGGGTCTTGATCCCCAGTTCGACCATGCGAAGCTCGACATCACGATGATTATGGCTGGCATCGGAGCATTCGTCGTCAACCTCCCACCATTCGTGATCTTCCTCCTCTCCTTCCCCTTGACCTTCGACCGCACCGTCCTCGAGGGAAGTACCGCGCCGGCCAACGAGTTCATCAAACGCATTACGCCGCGGAGCCGCTATGCGCTCCTATTCATGAAGTACGCGCCTCGCCTTCTCGCAGCTCCGATCGGCTCCCAGATTTTCTGGCTTTTCGAGGGATCGAGCACGGAAGAGTACAAACCGGATGCCCTCGATCCTTTACACGCTTTCCTGGTCGGCCTGGTCGGAGAGTTGGTACTCACTGGAATGGGTCATATCAAGGATGCGCTGAAGAAGAAGCGGACGATCAGAGAGGAGAATACTGCAGAGGTATTGCCCATGTAACAGAGATGGATATAGTATAGGGGTTTGCCGGACGGGGGTTTACTTGGATTTTGAAGATTTCTTCTGGACGAGCGGGGAGTATCATATATTAACAGATTAATGTAAACTCATGTACATGGATAGTCAACGCAATCGCGCACACGCGCATGGGCTATCACGTATTGTGTGTTTGTGAAGGTTTGCATGCGTTAACGACCTCCTAATGCTGGCTTCTCTGCCTCAATCTTGGGGTTGATCCAGGACGCCTGAACCGCAACGAGTTGCAATGCCTCCTCTGAGCCTCACAAAATGCCGGACACTCACCATCATTGTGATGTGCTCAGAACCATCTTCACCGACCCACCTCTTGACGGTGTCCTGGTTCACGCTGACACTGTTGACATTACGACCGAGGCGATTCAACTTGTCCACGTCTAGACCGTACTTGTCGGAAAGGTCATCCAACTGGCTTTGCGTGTAGGCATGCTTTCTCTCTTCGAGAAGCTCGAGAAGGGACGAGGCCACTAGGCGGTTTCGTGTAGGTCGAGAAGACCGTGCCTCTTCCTCGGAGCGTAATCTTGACTGAATGATGTGTTGGGTGGAAGCTGTCGCCTGGGGCAATCTAATGCATAAAGTCATAGGTTTTGTAGGGCGTGCACACGCACTGGATGTATGGATTGCATGTGATGGTCAACCGCGACAGGTCCCAGCTTGGTCAGGTTCGCTAGGAATTGTGGGTCATGCGAATCCCGCTCAATTGCTGGCCACACCAGAGAGCATGAGCAGAAGCGACAGTGTGAATAGTGTGGAACTTGCCTTCACTTCTCGTCTCACTGACCTGCGGTTGTGGTCGTGCATGCGGATGTGGAGGACGCTCGCCAACGTTTGGAGTTCTTGCCCCTGCCCATGCAGGAGGTGTCTTTGCTAGCTTGCGTACTGGCTTTGAGGTCGCTGAGCCCATGACTGGGACGAGAAGAGACACAGTGGGTGGCGGAGCAGTCGGTCGCGGACTCCGTGAACGGCGACGCCACAGCAGGCCACAGCACGCGTCACGAACATGTCTCCGGGCCGGTGACTCCGCGTCGAGGACTTGAACTCGAACGGCGGCGATCTGAGCCTGCACAACGTCCCCCCTACCCCCTTCCCGACTCCAACGATGTCCAAACGACGCGTATCCTACTACTATGACCGTGAGCACTGCGCTGATATCTGAAGGTGGATACCCTGCTGAGGGTGCATCAAACAGCGGATGTCGGCGCATACTCCTATGGCCTCTCTCATCCCATGAAGCCCCAGCGCATGCGGATCACCCATGAACTCGTTTCAGCATACAACATGCTTCCCAAGATGCAAGTCCTCGTGGGTAGCGCTGCCTAACCTTTGGAGCACACTGATAGACGTCGGAGCACAGGGCAAAACGCGCGACCGCGGAGAGCATGACAAAATTCCACACCGACGAATACGTCGACTTTCTGTCCAAGGTCACGTACTCCAACGTCGAGAAGCTCACATGCAAGGGGACTCGCTTCCTAGTGGGAGAGGATAATCCTGCATTTGATGGGGTCTTCGAGTTCTGCTCGATTTCCGCAGGAGGCTCTGTCGGTACGTCTCCGCTCCTGTGACCCTCCCCTAGTCCTCCCCCTCTGAACATATGTTCGACGTACAGCTGCCGCTCAACGGCTCATGAACGGAGAAGCCGACATAGCGATCAACTGGGCTGGAGGGCTTCACCATGCGAAGAAACGTGAAGCGTCCGGCTTCTGCTACATCAACGACATCGTTCTCGCAATCCTCGAGATGCTTCGTTCCGTGCCCAGGGTTCTCTATATTGACATCGACTGTCACCACGGAGACGGAGTTGAAGAGGCCTTCTACACCACAGACCGTGTCATGACCTGCTCCTTCCACAAATTCGGCGAATACTTCCCCGGCACTGGGACCCTGTTCGATAGAGGCAGGGACAAGGGACGGGGGTACGCCGTCAATGTACCCTTGAAGGATGGTGTGACAGATGAGTCGTTTAAGGTTCTGTTCGAACCGGTGAGTGTTCCTCTACGAGAAATGCCCCCTTGGTCGCGCTGGGCTGAGGTTGTGAGTCGCCAGGGATAAGCTCACGTCCGGCCGCAGATTATCGACAAAATCATCGAAGTCTACCAGCCCAGCGCCATCGTCCTGCAATGCGGCGCCGACTCGCTCTCGGGCGACAAGCTTGGATGCTTGAACCTTACGATGAAAGGTCACGCGAGCTGCGTGCAGTACGTGCGCAAGAAGAACATCCCGTTGCTACTCCTCGGTGGTGGCGGCTACACCGTCAAGAACGTCGCGCGTGCATGGACGTACGAGACGGCCTGCGCGCTGGGTATTGAGAACGACATAGATCTCAACCTACCTTGGAACGAATACTTTGAGTGGTTTGGGCCTCGGTATCGGTTGGAAGTGCTCGAGAGCAACATAGACGACATGAACGTGGGCGGACTTCAGGCCCTCCGGTAAGTAGCGTAGAATCGTCTTGTATATCGCTATCCTCATCGTTTTACTATCAGCGACAGTGTACTACAGCACCTGTCCGAACTGCGGCCGGCGCCGTCTGTAGGCCTGCAAGACGTGCCCGGAGAGAGCGTGGGCAAGCACCTCGGCATCGGACGCGTCTGCGAACAAGCCCCTCTGGACGACCTGGACAGGGAACTGGCTCGTGAGTCTCGCCCTTCCTCCCATGCTGCCCCGTCCTCCCCAACATTCACCCTTCCTCACCCCTCACCCTTCCCCCCTTCCCAGAGCACACGCGCTTCGTCTACAACCTCCAAGAGTCCCAAGCCGCCCCAGACTCCCCATCCTCATCCGACGACGAGTCCGACGAGTCCTCCGCCGTCCGCACCCGCACCCGCTCGCGGAGCCAGCGCGTGACGCGCAACGGCAAGCAGCGCATGAGCCTGCTCACGGGCGGGTACCACGACGACTCGCGGCTCGAGGAGCGCGAGCACGGCTACTACGACCTCGGCTGCGGGCACGAGCCCTGGGCCGCCGCGGGCAGCGACCGCGGCGTGCGCCGGCACTTCTTCGGGGGAGCGGCGCGGTGGGACACCGTGCTGCGCCAGATCGTACTGGAGCGGGAGCGGTCGGGCGCGCCGGACGCGGCGCGAGTAGACGTGGGCAAGCTGATGGCTGCAGGGGGGCGGCCCGAGGGGGAACCTGCGAGCTCCGACGCGGTGGAGGACGAGATGGACGTGGACGACACGCCTGACGCTTGACTCTTAACTTATGCATATGCTTCGTTGTTCGTTAGGACCCTGTATTGTACGACTTACCTTAGCCTAGTGTATCATCGGTTTCCTGGACTGTGTACGGTTGAGCGAATGTTATCATGGACCGCAGGCTCGCACGCGTTGAGATTTGGCGTTATTCTTCTATGATTCAGCGGCCATTTACACGGCCCCCAGTAGGTAGTACATAGTACGCGACCAGAATTGAGATGATGAGATGAGGAATATTGGGGAGAGAGAGAGAAAAGACGAGATGCGAGCCAACCAGTCACCCTTAAGTACAGGTATCGACGTCGTAGATACCGTCCTACGGCCCGAACCGCGTCCAACTTTTGAGAGAGGAGTAGTGGAACAAATGAGTGAGTGTGCACGACGACTATGGAGGGGTGGGGAATGGGATGTGGCATAGCAGTGGCGTGGGTGACAGCAGAGTTTAGACTGGGCGATGGGCGATGGGGGTATCGAGAGAGGGCAGGGGTGCGCGCGCGCACACTCAGCGGTGAGCGCTCGCGCGGGCTGCTGCGGGATTCATACTATAAGATGTAGAAAACAGGGAGAAGCAGTAGCAGGGGGAAGCAGCAGGAAAGAACGGAGTATCCTCATGGCTCGGCCGTATGTTCCAGAGAGCAGTTCGTTACAGTTCGTGAAACCGATAGCGGTTGAACGTTGTGGGTTGGGGATATCGAAGACTCTAAGCGTGGAAGGTGCCCATATTCTGGGGGTTCTGTTGATACACTTGATACATGTACGCCTGGTAGACGTGCGGCGGGACGGACTGCGGCTGCATCCCGTTGTACTGCGGCTGATTCATGTTCAGCATGTTCGCGGCCTGCGACATGCTCGGAGACTGGGAGCCGTACGGCACCGGCGACGGGGAGACGGCGTGATTAGGGGGCATACCGCCATTGCGACGAGGGCCGTTGTTCCTGGGGGTAGCTGCGTCAGGCGTGCGGACGGCGAATGGGTTGAAGGGGTCCGAGTTTGGCGAGAACGCGGGTGACGGGTTGGAACGGACACCACGCTGTTGAGGAGGAGGTGCACCATTCTGGCCGTATCCTGGGTCGATCTGGAGGCGAGGCGGTCCCGAGGCAGCGTTTTGTCCGCCCATCTGAAGAGCAGCCATCATGGACTGCAGACCCTGGTCGCTGGATGGGTAGCCGGCTGGAAGGCCGGGCATGCCGAACTGGTTCTGCTGGTTGTACTTGGCCTTTCCGCTGGGTTGGGGGATGTTGGTAGAGTACGTGGGCTGCAGGTTAGGCACCGGCAGGCCGACCTCCTCGATGAGACGGCGGTACGCTTGGGTCGCGATGACCTTCAGCTCAATGAGCACGCGCTTCGTGGCTTCGATGTAGCTAGGGCGCTGCGAGGGGTCGACGAAGGGGCTGGTAAGGATCTTGTGCACGACAGCCACACCGTTGACTTGATCGCCCAACACGTCCGTGAGCACGTGATCGCCCGGCGAGTTGAAAAGGGCCTCGACGATCTGCTTCGACGCATCCGGTTCTACCTTCTGGTTGACGATCCGAAGCACCGTCAACGACGCAAGCTTGTGCGTGCACAAGTGCGAGAGGTGGGGCGTGAAGCGCGGGGCAAGCAGGTTGTAGCGCGAAGGGAAGCTCGAGGTGTCGAGGAGCCAAGTCAACAGCAGCGCACCGTTGGGGTTCGTCGCAAGCGGGATGGAGTTCAAGATGATCGCGGTGGCAATCCGGCGCTGCTGGTTGAGCGTAATGTGAGAGCTCTCGAGACAGGCCCTCATGCTGCGAGCACCGAAGCGGCCCTGAGCGATCTCCCACAGACGGTCCACCATCGCGTCAAAGAGGAAGTCGGTCGCAGGAGCGCCGAACCGAAGGCAGCACCTGCACTATCATCAGAACACACACCCCAGGAGCACTCGCACTCGACGCCACTCACTGTACAACATAGTTTCCGAACTGATCCAGAAGGAGCGGAGGAACATAGGGACGCAAGTTCTGGGTAACAAGAGCGACCTCATCAGGCGTTGCGACACACTCGATGATCTTCTGAGCAGCCCAGGTGCCGTTCTTGTGGATGCCGATCATGGCGATGTGTGGGGCAATCCGGTCAAGCATTGCCAGCCTCGGGTTGGGAGAGCACTTCTCGAAGAGCTTTTGAACGACCTACGTGACATCCCAGCATTAGCCATGCGAAGCATGCGCGGATGTAGTCTACTCACCGTGTTGCCAAGCCAGTCCGAAGCAAGGTCGACGATCTCGCCGTCGAGGAAGTCGGCCGCGACGTTGTCGATCTCCTCGGTTGTAATGTTGCTCGTGTCCAGCCTCTTCCGCAGCTCGCGCAGCTTGGACGCGTCCCAGCGCCTGTTGTGCGGTCTCTCAGAGACCAGGGGGATAGTAGTATAGTACATGGTCGGAGGGCGGAACTCTGCCAGCGGGTTAGTTCTCCGACGCACCACGCGCAGAACGTTCTGTACACACCAGTGAGAGCGTGGATGTCGGCCTCCGCATCGGGACTGCCTCCACTGAGCTCCTTCATAATCATCTGCTGCTCCGTGACCGACGCCGTCCATCCTGCAGGCTTGGTGACACCGTCGTACCCGGTGTGTCCGCCAGAGGCAATCATGCTCAGGAGCAGGTTGGAGCGATAGTTCTCCAAGGACCCGCTCAGGACCTGCTGGTCAACCGGGATCGTCGACGCACCCTTGATGTTGCGGAGCGCGTGGATGGTGGCACCGACGCTCAGATCACCGATGCCCTGCACGCTGACGTTCGCCGCCTCGTCCTGGCCGCCGTTGCCGTCCTGGCCGTTCTTGACGGGCACCTTGGCAAAGCCGATACGAATGGCACCCACATCGCTCCCGAGGACGTCGCGGCCGTTGAGGGCCTTGCGCGCCCTGACCGCATCATCCAGACGCTCAAAGTTGACTGCGCAAACCGTTATCAGTCTCCGCAGAGCGAGCCATATACGGTCAAGCACGTACTGAAGCCACAATTCTTGTGCGTAAGCACCCTAGCGGACTCTATCGGGCCGTACGGACTGAAGACACTGAGGATAGTGGCGGGAGTCGTCGTGGACGGGATGGACCCGATCCAGAGCGCACGAGTAGGAGTCGACTGGATCTGTGCATCCAAGCCGGACAGCCCTGCGTTGTTGCTCCCAGACTTGCCCAGAGCGCCGCCAGGGGAGGTGGCGATGGGGCTGTTCAAATTCGCGCCTTTCGCGGGAGCGACAGGGGCACTGTCGGCCTTACCGAACCCGATCCGCACAGTCTGCCCGTTCGGCATGCCGATATCTCCGCCGAGCCTGTTGAGGACGTCATCTTTGGCACGGATGGCGTCGGCTTGGTCGACAAAGTTGACGAATCCACACTCCTACCATTCCGACGGAGAAGAAGGACAAATGAGTGGCAATCGTCAACGAGAGAGAAGCGCACACTGACCTTCTCTGGGAGTAGACGCAACGACTCAATGGCACCGTACGGAGCGAAGACATGGATGAGCTGCTCGCTCGTGAACGAGCTGTCCAAGTTGCCAATCCAGAGCGACCTGGTCGGGGTCTGCATCTGGGAGGACGGATTCTCCGACTTCGGCGAAACAGCGCGGTTTTGGTTCGACGAGGGCGCGGCCAGATACGCAGAGGCGCGACTCGCAGGGGGCTCAGCGTTGGGGAAGTGCACGCTGGCAGCCATACCGTTCCTCGGCGCGACCGCCTTCTCGGAGCGCAGAATGCCCGCCGGGCTCAGATTGGACACGCCGAGCCCGGAGTGGAGGGACAGGTCGCTTCCGAAGTTGGTCTGCAGCTCGCCCATGCCGGCGCGACGGTGAAGCCTGGAAGCCGAGTCGTCGAGGGTGCCGACCGAAATGGCGCGGGGACGCGTTCCCATGCCCACACCAAGATGGTCGGACTGCTTGAAGCCCTGGGCGACGTAGTTGGCAGACAGATAGCTTCCGGTGTCATCATACGGCTCAAGGCCCTGATTGCCACGATGGTACAGATCGGCCTCGTACATCTCCTCCTCCTCTTCGGCGTTGGGAGTAGAGAGGAGCGATGCGGCCGAAGGACGGAGATGGTACGGGTTGGACACCGTGCTGGCACGCATGCGGGCGGGATTGTTGTTCAGGTTGACCGTGATCGCTGCCTGGGCTTGGTTGCGGAGCTCAGAGAGCGTCGCGGCAGGCGGGTGGCGGACACCGTCGTCCAAACCGAGGTAGTCCAGCGTGTGTACGTCAAACTCGTCGTCCATAGACGCGACAGAGCGCAGATCGTCCAGCATCGGCAGGCCGTTCGCCCCAGTCCTCGAAGAGAGCCACGAGGAAGAAAAGATGGACGGACCAAACGCATTCGAGAGCCCCCCGGTAGGCAGGGTGAGCGAGCCCGACCGCAGGCGGCTGTTGCGCTCCGTCAAGGCAGAGGAAGCGACCGAGGAGGCGACAGAGGCCGAGTGACGTAAGCCCGGGCGAACGGGAGCAGCTGCCGACGTGGACGTCGGGGTGCCCAGCTCGCCGCGCTGCCTGAGCTGTTCGGAGAAGGACTCGGTCGAGCCGGGGGTGCTGCCCAGAGTGCTTGAGGCGGCAGCAAAGCGCTGGGCGGCGAGCTGGACGTTGGAGGGGAGGGTGCCTGCCCTGGCCCTGCGGAACCCCGGGGGGTAGTTGGTAGGGGGCAAACTGGAGGTATCGGCGGGGGAGTTGGTGGAGGGGGGGTGTTCGTTAGGAGGAGAGCCACCGGAGGCGAGGGCGCGCAGCGCGGGGGGCCTGTACCTGGCACCAATGGTCTGCTCTGCCTCGAGTTCCCTCGCGCTAAAAGAGAAGAGAGAGGTCAGAGAGAGAAAGATCGCAGAATCTGCGAGGCGAGTGGGGGGGTGGAGAACACACCGTTTGGCATAGGCGGCCGAGGGGGCAGGAGGAGGGGTCTTGCCTGAGGAGACGCGGAAGGAGTTGTCGTTGGCGGAGAGAGACATGAGGGGGTACTTGAGGATTAGGTATTACTTGACGATTTTGCGGGGAGAGCGAGTTGTGCGAGAGCAAGCAAGAAGCGGAGAGGGGTAAAAGTAGCAGGAGGAGTCCGATGGGTAACTATGAGCAGGCGGGCTATAGGTCGTAATAGGGCGAATTTCTTGAGAAACCAAGTTTTTGGGCGAAGAGAGAGAAGGGGATCGCCCAGGACTACTACAGTAGGGTGGACTCCAGTAAATAGTAGAGGACTAAGTAGGTTGAAGGTCGTCGTCGAGTGCAGAGAGCCGTCTGCCCTCCTCTCGTCCACCTCACCCCCTCAAAACTCCGCCCCTTCTATAGCCGCCCGCGCACTTATCGCACGCCCACGGCCGCTCTCCCGGCCGCGCTCCTGTCTACTCAACTCTAGCTGCATTCACTAAACGCTGCTATCGTACCTACAATACGCGATATACGCACTAACTACTCTCGTACCGAGTCGCTTTCGTACCGTCGTCCACCCGCCCCCAATCCGCAAATCGATCTCGCCGCCAGCTGCAGCCTCCGGATCCTCGGCGGTGATTGGGTGTCCGCATCACCCATCGCACTCAGGAAGTGCCCGGATGATCTGATGCTCGCCTCCATCCTGCGAGAAATCACAAAGAAGCAGCGCGCGCTCGTCGCCCCGGTCGAGACTCGCTCACCACATGCCGGCGGCGGGAGTGTCAACACGTCAAGGGCGGGGGGCTGGGTGGGGTGGTGTCCGGAGCAAGAAAACAATGGAACAGAGCGGGGGGAATGATGCAGTTGATGGATACACTACGGGGATCTACGACGAATACGAACGAGTTTTATCGAACATGAAGGCAATAAGTTTAGAACTCGAAACAAAGGGCAGTCTCGGAGAGAAGGGCGTGAATGGAACGTAAAGGGTGATGGGTCATGAAAGCGATGTGCGCGAGCCCCGCCTGCTCGACCGCGTGCGCGACCGTGTGGCGACTGCATTGGCCGCTACCCGCTTGGATCGCCGGAGAGGCCGCTCCTGCGACATATCTGCGCTCTCCGTTGACGGTCGGGCTGAGCTAACCGCCTCTTCTTCCGCCTCATCGATCGGCTCGTCGACTGGTGGCGGCGTTTCCCACTCCGGAGCGGCGCAGAGGACATGGAACATCTCCTCTTCCGTTGGGCTCAGCGGCGTCTCGATCACTGCAGGAACCTCCTCCTCCGCCGGTAGGTGGTCGTCGATGGCGGCAGTGGCGAGAATGAATGGTGGATGTGTAGCAAGGTGATCCTCCCACGAGACCTCGAATTCTCGTGGTGGGAGCTCTAGCCGGTGCGAAGTCATAGAAACGCGCCTTGCATCAGATGCCGACTTGAACTGATGACCGAAGGGAGTATATGCGATCTCTCGACCTGAACACAGCACGTCGATAGCCTCGGGGAAGAGCTTGCGTAAATCGTCCGAGAGGAAAGCTTTGAACGCGGGCTCGGCGGTCGCAAATTCTCGTGCTATGTTCAACGGCGTCCACGTGCCACAAACGAGCGGCGAGCCTGCGGTTATGCTGACGGCACTCGGCGCTGACGGGCATGGCGCGTTTAGATGCTGGGCGATAGAGGAGACGTTCACGAAATGGGTGTCCATTCGGCGGAGGAACGTCGTGATGCCCAGCGTCATCTGATACACCGGCACGCCTGTGAGCATTGCAAATGTCAGTCGTGTAAGTAAATGAAAGTTCTAAATCACCGCACCTTCGAATAGAGTAGCAGAAATAGCCGGCGTGGAAGGCAGCATGGTGTGAATGACAACCGACTCCGCATCCGAGGAGGTGGCAGCTCCATCCACAAGGTGCCACGGCACAGCAAGGCTCGATGTGGTGGGTACAGATGGCGCAGGGGCCTGAATGGACAGTGATGTCAAGGACGCGATTAGGGTTGGCGAGGTGATCGACAGATTCCTTTCTTGGGAAGCTGGCGGGTCTGTGCTATGCATGTCCAAGGGGGTGAGAGCACTCCGCGTGAGCGTCGGAGATGACGATGGAGAAGCAACGGTGACAGTAAGGGGCTCAGGGGAAGATGACCGTATACGCTCTTCTGGAGAAACCGCGCGTGGGCCGCGGTACTCGTGCCATACTCCATCGTCCAGGTCGCGGGGTTTGACGCTATCTGGGCCAAGAATCTCCACATCCCTCCACTGTAGTTCGAAGGATGGGCAAGAGTCGTAAAGATGCGGCGGGCATCCCTCGACGGGCGACTCACAAGGATCGTACGGGACGATGGGAGACGAGAACTCTGAGGGTGGCGTGGGATCGTGCTCCGTAAAGAACAAATTGGCCTCGATGTCCTCCTGCTTGATGTGCTCGATTTCTCCCGCCTGGAGGCTCGGCCAAGACCACGAAGCCAAGTCTTCTGACGTGGACTGCTCACCCTGACGCTCGGCCGCGGCCGCCTGAGCTACAACGTCTATCACCTTCAGCTTAGTCGCCCTGTTCTCCAAGTCATCCCAAGCGTCCAGGAAGCCGCTAACGTCAGTTGGCTCTTGTTTGACTACAATGTCGTCCTCGATCTGCACAGATGGTGAGCGAGGTCCTGGGCTTTCCCATTGCGTCTCTGTGTCCGCGTCAAAATCTCCAAAGAAGTCTTCCTCCCACGAAGAGTCCTCGTCGTCAAACGGGGTGTGTGGACGGCCCGCAGTTGGGCGCTGAGTGCCTGTCATAGTGTCTTGGAAGGCCTCATCTTCCTCTTCTGAATCCGGCGGAGGAGAGCCTGAGAAAACGCTATAAGGAACAGATGGTGAACGTCGATATGGACCAGCGTGGGGAGAGAAGCACGGGGGCGGAGGTGGTGAAGCTTCGGGAAGGGAGGCGTGGCGCACAGACGCAGCAGGTCGCGAGTAGGACCGAGATACCGATGCATGAGAATCCTCGTCGTCTGAGTCGACAGACATGGAGTCACTGTCCGACTCGTCTGACTCTGAGTCGTCAGAGTCGTCGACATCGATGGGTTCCAGCTCGTGAGGGGGGGAGCTACCTGAGCGAGAGTCGGAAGACGCGGTAGGTGCCACGCTAGGACAAGGTTTCAGTTTCAGCGTGAGCTTGACCTTTGGGGGCCTCTCCTCTTCTTCGTCCGAGGAGGTTTCTGACTCCGAACCCTTGTCAGCGCAGGACCGCAATAGGCGTTTCCGTTTCTGGCCAGCCGATTGTGCCGCCTTTCGTAATCGGTCTCGTTCACGTTTCTTCTCGCGTCCTGGGTTAATCGGCATTCCAACTTTGCCGTTCTCATCGTAGTCGCATAGACGGATGCCTGCTTTCGCAAACGGGCATGGAGCGCCGGCAGCCTTGCTGAGGTACCAGACCATGGTCCCGCGGCGGAAGTTAGTAAGCCGGTTCTCGCCTTCAGCTTGGGTGCAGTGTGCTCCACCGACTCGCGAGAACAGTGCAGGGACAAGTTCATCGTCTGCGCCCGTCCCAGACATGATATGACGCAAGAGGAGGGGTTGATCTTGTTGTGTATCACAGCGCTGGAGGTGAGTGCGAATGAAGGTCGTGATGGCTTGGCCGGCAGCAGACAGACTGACAAGGGTGGATACATGCGGTCAATCACGGTCCCTGCAACATCGAAAACTGAGACGCACTTTTGACACATAAGACCGCACTTCATGCACTGCTCGGCGAGGTCCTTTACGGTCATAGCACGATTGTCCTGAATGGTTGAAAAGACATTGTAGATTGGTATCGGAGATATGATATGACAATAAGAGGGTACGTACAACAGACATCAGGGCACGTCCGATTGCAAGGAAGACTTTACTGCTCGCGTCGTCGGCGTGTAGTACGACATGGGGTGGAGGGAAGGGGATGGCGGGCGGGGGATGGGCAGCGGCAGAGGCTATAGCACTTTGCTTTGTCTTGCAGGATGGAATAGGCTTGAGACGGCGGGGAGGTGGCGGCGCGTCCGGAGACTGACGCAGACGGACGGTCGGCTTGATGGCGGAGTTGGAGCGTATGCGTGTCTCGTACTGATGCTTGACGGACGAGGGCTTGGCGGGAGCGGGAAGGATGGGTGTGTACATGGAGGAGGGCCGGGGACCATTAAGAGGTGGATTGAGGTAGAGGTCGACCAGCGAGAGGGAGGAGAGAGAGACGGAGAGGGAGGGTGCGGGGGGAGGAGGTGGTGGGGGAGAGGGAAGTTGAAGAAAGGAAGGACACGCGCTTCTGAGACCCTAATGGTAACCGTCCCAGGCGTGCCTAATTCGAGCTAGCCTGGTACCATGATGGCCGCAGCCTCCGATCTAGATGACGCAACCTAAAGCGTCCGTGTAATCTCCTAGGCGCCCTTCCCCCTCTCGTCCTCGCCCCGCCTCGCTCGCCGCAGCCCGCCCGCGTCCCCATCTCCCCGCCATGGGCGCCGCGGTGGCCACCAGCACAGAAAGAGCGGAAGACGCACCGAGGACGCGCGCAGAGGCCGACGCGGCGATGCACATCCAACAGTTCCAGAAGCATCAAATGTTTATGTCACCCTTCTCGCCCGGAGTTTCCACTCACACCACTCACCTCGCAGTACCCGAGCGCTCTTACCTCCGTCTAGTGCCTTCCCCGTATCCGCCTGATGCACGTCTCCTCCCCAACCGCAGCCCCAGACAAAGCAAGCACTCCCCACGTTTCTTGTCGGCGCTCGCCCTTCGGAGGCAGACTGTTCTGGACACCGCGGCGACTGATAACGGTATTTGGCTCTTCTCGTCCATCCGTATCTTACTTAGTCTACATTTGCCCTATTCCTATGATAAGTCCTTAGCGACAATGTTTATGAGTCGTTCGTTCGAGGTCCACGAAATGAACATCGCACTCACCGAACCGTGCCTAGTCTGGAGCCCGCTTGCTCCCGCCACTTCCCTTTCATTGCCCAGTCCGGTGGCGTCCGAGCCTTCCCCTCGCCTAAACACGATCGTGGATCGACCGCAGTGCATCGTCATGTCATGTACGGAGGTCGGCTTGCGGTCCGCGTCTTCATATGCCCAGGCGCACAAAGTGCTACTTACACGAGGAAAAAGTGAGGCCTAGGTACGAGCGAAGGCCGAAGATCTTCTCCCAATGTACCTGTAAAGAGAATAGAAACCACAAGATGGAACCCTTGACCGCCGCAACAACTCGCAGCTCGTGACTGACAGCTTTTCTCGACTTGGGCATCCACTTGACTTACGCATAGATGAGTTGTTCTGCCCATGCGTCGCACGGAGGATCATCATTCAAGGCAAATGCCCTTCGGGCTTCCGAAAGCATCTGCGGCAGACATCGTCTCGTTTAGAGCGAGAGAGTTTCGACGGAATGCGACAAACACGCACCAGATGCCCCGAATCACGAGGTTTGGCAGAGAAACGTTAACCCCTCACATCCCTCCGCCCCAAGAGCCCAAGGAGTTCGGGAGGACGAACCGACCCATGCCAGTCCATACAACCGCTGCAAGGGGTCGGGGTAGATGCGCTGCCGTCACAGGTCCACGACTATGCGTATGCACCCATTACCCAGAGCTCAGCGCGTCCATCGTCCATCGTCCATCGTCCATCGGATTCGCATCCACGCATCCGCGCACGCCGAGCCCATTCAACGGCGTCACTCATACGCAAACAGGCTCACCAGAGAGGCGGCGAGCGCGATTCTGCCAGGGCCGGGATACGACGATCTCGAGTCGGAAACCGGGGGTGCCAAAGTGGAGATTCGGAGGCGGACCGCTCTCCTGCGAATAAACTCTGCTGCCATCGGACGGAGGTCGACCAATCAGGAGCGCAAAGGCATAGGTCGAGTCACATCCGGGAGAACGTCGCAGCCATCGCAGCGAAAGATGTGGAGGATGTGGTTGTGGTCGATGTCGATGAAGCTGAGAGTGAACGGTTCGCCGCTACTGTATATTGGGCAATTTCCGGCTGTTAAGGGATAATTAATTCCGAAACTCTCATTGGCTGACTGAAAGGCGACGATGTTGAACATAGTCCTTAAGCTCATCAGCGACTTATGATAGCATACTGAAGTACTGCATACAGTTCTCATGTGAAGACATTACAACCAATATCTGCCCCTTACAACCTCAAGTAACCGCTAACTTTGGTTGAACTTTGGGACTAAGAAGCAGTCGGTCACATGATTGCGACGCGTCCAAACGCGTGCAAGTTGCAACTTCAGGTAAACCCGTTGAAGGTCCTCATCGTCTGGCTAGAGGAGACAACCGCTCTCTCCAAACACACGTCAGTCCGAGTCCGAGACCATTGATTCGAGATGAGATATAGACACATCACAGTACCGTAGAGATATATAATAGTACACGATTGGAACACACTGCGCGAGAAACAAAACATGCAAGAGCCAATAATGTAGACGACCAGAAAGAAGATGAAGCGCATCATGCGGCTGCCTAAGAGAAACAATCAGACAGTGAGCAGTAGAGACTGTGCGTCGCACATACCTTCTTCGCTCGTGGCTTAGCAGCTGGCTTTGACTTCGAGGCGGCGGACTTCGCTGCGGCAGGCTTCGCCTTGGTGGCCTTCGACGCAGCAGCCTTAACAGCGGTCTTCTGCGAAGGACATTAGTACAGAGCAAGGAGGCACACGCGCAGAGGACTAACCTTCTTCTCAATTGTCTTAGCGGTGCTGGTCTTCTTCGTCGTCGACGCCGCCTTGGTCGTCTTTGCGGTCTTGGCCGGAGCCTTCTTCACCGCGGGAGCCTTCTTCACAGTCTCCGTCTTCTTCGCCGGAGCAGCCTTCTTAGCGGGGGCAGGCTCCACATTCTACGACAAGAGTCAGACTCGGAAGAAAGACACAGCAAGCCAACCAACAACTTACCTCGTTCGCAGGTTTGGTCTTGGGCGCAAGCTTAACCTTGCCGGAGGGACCCTTCGGGAGAGCGAAGGTACCATCCTCAGCACCGTTGGTGATAGCGCGGTTGAGGTGGGAGAGGTTAATCGGCGTCGTGGCGTCGATACCAAACTTCTCGGTGATATACTAATCACAGACGAGTATCAGTACTGCCCGATATCACAAAAGGGTACCCATAACCACGCACCTTCTTAATGCTGGTACGCGACACACCGTTGCGCTCCTTGGTCTCGACGATGCAAGCCTGGTAGTCAAGGTGAGTGGTGAACATCAAGAGATATGACAACACGTTACTTTGATCATGTCCTTCCAGGATGGGTGGGACTTCTCGTCAGCCGCGGGCTTCGCGGCCTTGGTCTTCTTTGCAGCGGCGGCAGACTTGTTCTTGATACCAGCAGACTTGGCCTTCGTGGTGATGTCCTTAGGAGCCTTCTCCTTGACGGCCCGCTTGGACCTGGGCTTCTCAGCGGCGGCAGACTTAGGTTTGTCCGCAGCGGACTTGGGCTTCTCCGCGGTGGACTTGGGCTTGTCCGTGGCAGAGGACTTGGGCTTCTCGGAAGCGGAGGACCTTGGTGCGGTAGCCATTGGAGATGTTGAAGATGGGTTAGGGGAGAGGGCGCTCGGGGGTGTTGCGGATAAAGTGCGGAAGGGCAATGTCAGGGGACCGAAAGTTCGAGGGAAATGGGGATGGAGGGTGTCAGACGGCGCTGTCTTATAGGGACGCGCGCGACGCGTGTCACGTGCGTCCTTGACGCGTTTTGTTTAACGCAAACCTTATTTCTCGCCTAGACGCGTCCAGTCAGGCGCCCACCCAAGTCCACCTTCAGAGCACCGCCTGGCTCACCTTGCGATTGCCCGGACCCCTTTTGTTCTCCCAGCTCCTACAGTTTCGTCGTCGGCGCTCCTTCGCGATGCATTGGCGATGCATTGTTTCGAAGAGATGGCTGGCTAACCTGACGTTGGTAGATAGCGTTGACTTTTGCGATGCGCTACTGAGAGGAAGTACAACCCCAGTGAAATGTTACTCCTCGTTGATGGTGAATGTACCTAGATCACGCAGGATGAAGACTGCCTCTTCTACTCGCATCTCCAACACTGTCAACTTCTCCCTCTTCTTCTCCCACTGCGCGAGCAACTCTCTCTCGTTCCTCGTCAACAACCGCTCCTCGTCCTGACTGACGTCGCTCCGTTGTCGCTTCTCGAGAACTGCCTTCAGGTTTGGCTCATCCTGTTCCGCCTGTCGCCTCGCTGCGATGTTGTAGAGCGTCTTGTACATGTTCCCTACTAGCACACTGTACGCTTTCTGTAGGTCGACGTACCTAACCAGACGACGTGAGAGAGAGCGCGGAGGGCACGAACTATACTGGCGTACCACAGATAGAACATTCGAGTGGGATTTCGATCGGCACTCTTTGGGACTTCCTGCAGGCTTACTAGTGATTCCGCAGACATGGCGGACAATAGTGGTCGGACATCCTTAGTCGCCATCATACCAACCTTGGATATCTACCCCGCCATGAGTCACGAGTACGTTATGGATAATGGGGGAAGACACTGCACTGACCTGTTTCTCGTCCATCATGGCCGTGTCTAGAAGCAGGCGGATGATCCGTACACCTTCGTCACCGTGTCTCTCGCGCGCAACCCCTTCCAAAACGCGCCGTCGTAGTCTCCTGGCGATTATTTCGAACTCAACCTGCACTTTCGATCCGCTGAGTGACACAAAAGCAGCAATTCGACCGGCTGGCGTCGGGTTGTCCGCAGAAGCTAGGATCCCCAGATATTCCTTCAACAGCGTCATAGTCGGCAGCTTCTTCGACGACTGCATAGCAAGACCCGCGGCGAGGTCGAGGTCGTCTGGTAGGTGTATAGCAATGTTTGCAAGGGACGTCGGATCTTATGATGATTGAACAAACATCAAAGCGAAGGTCGTTGAAAAAAATTACCTGAGCGTACGTCTGTCAACTTTCTCTGTTTGGGCTCGGTTGCTTTCAGCGTGGCTCGGAGAACAGCGCCGGCGTACTGATTGTGCCGTTCCGAGGCAGCTGTTTCGATGAGCTGAATGGATCAATTAGCCTATTTTACTACGAAGACCGCGAGCGGTGACGAACCTTATTGCGGATGTGCACGTTAAACCGCTCGCAGTTGACACGGAAGTAGACAGTATTCTGTCGTAGACAAGTCAGTTTGCAACGAATATGCACAGCTAGGAGAGCAGAAAACTGACATCGACTTCCGTGTCATCTTCGACTGCTTTGCGCTACAAATTGAATGAGTACAGCCCACCTTCCTGTAAGTGAGCCCTTTACCTTCGAGGACTTATATGAGTGGTCGCTAGCTTTTCTCTTCTGCAACCTAAGCATATCATCTTCTGACTCGGCATCAGGAGCTAAGATGGCTCACCATACCGACTTGCTCCGCCTCCTCCTCTTCACGCTTCATTCGAGCTTCGGCTACTTCTTTTGCTTCGCGCAACTCCTTCGCGGTGGGGAAACCAGATATTTTTCTTTTCTCTTCCGCTTCGTATCGTATACGTTTATCGCGCGGCGACAGGTGAAATAAGACGGTCGATGGCTTCAAGTAGCCTTCCTCTACCAGCTTGTGCAGCGTTTGTGCAAGGACAGCCGGTGCTATCATTCACTCAAGACTCAGCACAAGCAACTGAAGCCAAGTCCATGCTCACCTTTGATAGGGTCGTACACTGACAGCTGAGATATGATGTCTGGGGGACGCAACTTGCCATGGTCCAGTATTAGTTCTATGATTTCCGCACCCTATAACATAATATGTTGGCCTCACGGATACACCAAGAGGATGACATCTACGTACCGCTTTACCATACAACTGCTCTGCCGTCCAAACGTATCGCCCATAACGCAACCTCAACAAACACTCGTCCGCGTTGAACTCGAACACTTCCCCCTCATCGGACTGAGCGTGCCACAATAAGTTATGCTGTACGAGGACCAGTATTGCGGCGCGAACGATACGAGGTTTCAACTTCGTGAAACGAATCAGTTGTGGAAGACCGAGTCGACCATGCGTGAGTAGTAGGGATGATATAGTCTGTGAGATTTGGCAGAATGAGTTCGATTCAGGGCCGGGAAGCTCAACGATACTCACAGCAGTCAGTGGGCCAAAGACTGATCGTACTATTTCGGTGCACAGGCGTGCGGTGTCTGCATCGGCCATCCCGTTCGTCTAGCTATGTTGCATTGGTGAATATGGCGGGCAGGCAGAATGAAGGAGGGATTGGCCCAAAGTACATGGATTGTAGCGCGCGCGAATCCTGAGTCAAGGGAAAAAGTAGACACACGGCCGCACGGCGAAGTCCGTACAGACCTGCCCTGAACTTCGTTCTGCCTCACTGTGCTGCACCGTCCTGTTGCCCCTCATATTCTCCGCCAAAAGTCTGCTTCCGAGCAAAGCTCTCTCTGCGCACTCACTACCTTGACCAGCTCACCTTGGTATGACGACAGCAATGGCCGAGGTATTCGACACCCAGATGGCGGATTCTGGCGAAATCGATATGTCTATGTATACAAGCATGGCAACTGCCGACTCTTGGCTATCCGTGGAGGCCCAAATGACCGACGAAGGGTTTGAGTACGCACAGGAAGGCATCGAGGTTGAAATGGGTGACGACGACGAGCCAATCACTGAATACGAGATGGCGGATGAAGGTGACAACTACGAACTTCAGGACATCGAGGTCTACGACATATCACAGGCCCCATCGCCTCTGGTTGTCGATGACCACCTCATATCCAATCCTTCACCCGATGACACCGACATCATGCACATACCATCCGATGACCATCCTATAGACTCGGTCCCAACGGCGGCGCCCGAGATCGGATTCTCGGATACCTACAGCGTTGAGGGCATCCACCCTGTCGAAATCGCCCATGTGGTCCACGACATTGACGCGGCGTATGAGCCACACGCAGAGTTGACGACGGCAGCCGAAAATGGGTCAATGGCTCCCTCTCCGACGGATGGATTCGACAACGCCGCCGCCGCCGCCGCCGCCGCGGGTTCCGCAGGGCTTCACGAAACTACCCAGGACCCTGTAGCTGTCGCGATGGCGAGGGATGTTGACCAGCAAGCGGTTGACCCTGTACCCGAAGTCCATCCGGACCCGGTCTCCTCTAGCTTCGAGTTCTCCCATCTCACTGGCGAGTCAGAACACACCGCGGTCGATATACCTCAAAGCGCCACCGAAGAACGTGCGGCATCACCGAGCAGCGGGACGGCAGATCCCCACGAAATATCAGAAGGGGTTTGCATTGATCCACCACCAGCAGTGCTCTTGTCCCTTCCACCCTCATTTGAGTACGGGGATTGTTCTCTTTTCAACTTGCCTACCTCCAGCGTTCCTCAGAGTCCGTCAAGCAGTGCTAAGGCTGATACTGGCAACGACCTTCGCCTCTTGTTGCACGATCGTCCTACACTGTATTACGAACCCATCTCTGTCGTGTTCGCTGCTCTCAGGCAAGAGCAATTTGTGCAGAACATGCCTGATTACGCTGAAGTGGAGTTGGTTCTCGATGCTTACGACCTGCAACTATCGATATCTGAGGTACGTTTGCTTGCCGGACTCATCTTTTACGACCGGCTGACAGGGATACAGGACAACGTGTACACTCATGAAGTCACGCTACACGAGTTGAATGTCATCCACGATGGTTCTGACCTCGGCGGACCTCTTAGGCTTCGTCTCAAGGTCATTTCCCCTCGATTTGTGACGCGCTATACCACCCTTCGGGACCAGATAGCTCGCCTCAACATGACCGGGGATGGAGATATGCATCATATAGATGCCTCTGCCGCCGTGGAGCAGCAATTTGAGCAAGGTGACCCTGTTTTGCACATGGCAGAAGAACCGCATGCTCAACACGAGGATTCTACAGCATATGACTACGAAGCTGCAGAAGGCGAAGCTGCGCCAGTCTCCGAAGAACCTCACACCACAGACACGGTGTCAGAACTTGTCGCACACAATCGTACTGACGTAGAAAACTCAAACGATCACGTTGCCGAAAACGCGACTGTTCCCTCAATCCTCCAGGAGACTGCCCATGAGACAGTGCAGCAGCAAGCTGAAGCAGATGCCTTGGCTCATGACTCAGAAATCTACGACGAAGATGGGGAAGGAGAATTAGAAGAAGAAGCTGACGAGGGTGAGCGTTATAGAGAAGATGGAGGCGTTGCGGAAGAGAATCAGGGGAATCCGGGGACAGAAAACGCGGTAGCTTTGGACGAGGCGGAAGCGGACGACGAGGCGGAAGCTGAAGATAATCTTGACGCGGACGAGGTGCATGACCACGCTGCCGTGGAAGAGGGCGGTGATTATGTCAAGCACGACGAATTCCCGGACGATGAAGATGACTTCGGTGACGATCTCTCGGAAGAGCTGGACGGCGATGCACCACACGAAGAATCCTCTCGCGCAGGTGCGAGTGGCGTTGAGCCTGTTCAGGAGACACCGTATGTGGAAAACGAGAGCGAGTACGCCCGCGAAGAGCTCGTAGAAGCTGCCGGCGTCGGAGATGACGGTTTGTGACACATCTGGTGGTGTTGTCATTGTTCCTAACAGCATGTCATACAGATCAACGCGAAAACAGCGGTTTGACCTTGAAGACGGGTACTGATACTATTGAGCATTCCAACAGCATTGAAGGTATGATTCGCATATACCTATGTCTCCTGCTACGGACCACTGATATATTCAATACCCGAAGGCGACCACGACAGCAACACATCAACAACTTTCACCACAGAAGACCACGACGCTGCAGAGTGTACGTGGTCGATACAATTTGTTGTTCCCATTCCAGGCTCATGGATTCTTCCAGACCAAGACACAGACAACCTACACGACGTCTCGCAGTATCACACTCTCCCTGCTGGAGAGGACGACCTTGATGATAACTGGGACGACGAGGAGCAAGATCCCGAACAAGCATTACCCGTGGATGACAAGACAGAGGCTCTGTCACGCAGGAGCTCCACGACTACTCTTGCGAGCCGAACCTCGAAACGGGCATACGAGGACACCGGTCTCGATGACCTCGATGATGGCGACTTCGAGCCTAGCTCTCCGGGTATGTGTCTACCCCTGGTGTTGTCCTGCCAGCCGTTAACTTTGATTCGCAGGCGCAAAGCGACCGCGAGTCGAATAAACGCAAGCGACCAGCGTGGTGATCATGTCTGTTTCCGACTGAGAACTACTTAGTCCTCCACGTCCAATGCTGCCGGTCCTCTGTTGCCCTCTGTCGACCACGCTTATCGGCCCGGCAACTCTCAAGGTTCCTCAGATTCTTGAACAGGTTGAGTATTGGGTTCAGCCGTGCCGTGACGACTGTTCACAGCTAGTATTTCGGCGACGATTGGGTTCTATTGTTTTCATTGACTTTTGCACTAACGTTTTGCAGGTTCGCGTATTCTTGCGTGCTTCACGACAGCTTGTCCGCATCCGAGTGTCTGACAGTGGAGGTGTCGACGATGTGATGGTTTGGGATGATGTTTCATTTGGTGCTCCGTTGCTACAGGGTCGTTGTTGCGTCCTTGTACCACTCATATTGTACCAACCTAATTGCAGTCTTCTTGAGGTCTCGACCGCCATGGGTTGCTTGTCCCGACGACAACGTAAACTGAAGACAGACTTTGAAGGAGCATATAGATTGAGTCGCTACTAATAGGAATATTCGTATGTGGAAGCAGAGATACATCAGTTACAACAGGTCAACGACTATATCACCGAGAGCGCAACCACGTCGTCGCTTACACGGTTTTGCCAGTGAATTGCGATGCCACATGCATCCGCCATGCCCGTTTTTTCCATGTCCTATAGCACCTCTCTAACCGCCGTAGGCCGTGCCAATGGCCAAGCTCTCAGGCCTTCGAAGCGACAGAGACCTTGAATGTACCGTTGGAGGCAACTATAGCCCTCTCGCCAGCCGCCCTCCACCCACGTTCCTCCTCTTCCTCTGCTTCTTCCTCGACGGAAAGCGGCCGCCCAATGCTCGGGCCGCGCATATACAGATCGCCAACAGGGTCCGCCCCGCCCTCCACGGCAGAGTCGTCCACGCCGACGAGTTTGACCTCGACGTTCACGGAAGGAGGGCCGACGGGCGCGAGGTACGTGAACGCATACGCGTCTGCTGCGGATGCAGAGGGGCCCGGGGGCGTGCTGGGCGGGAAGGTCTGCAGGTCGAGCGGGTGCGTCGCGAACACGGGTCCGGCTGCGAGCGGGTGGGCGTGCACGTTGACGACCGGGACGGAGAGCGCGACGCGGGACGGGGTCAGTGCCTGTGCCTCGAGGGGGCCTGGAGGTGATAGGGGTGATGATGAGAAGGGGTCTGCGTATAAGGAACGCCATGTACGGGAGACCGGGCCACTCACCTCCGCCCACAATGACGGCGCGCACCGTACCGGCGCCTTTGCCCATGACTTTGACACGGGCGATGTCGAAGACAAGGCGGTCCCAGAGGCTTTGTTTCGTCATGTAGCCTTCCATGATGCCGGCGAGCTTGTGGCGCCAGGCGAAGTTGAACGCGACCCAAGATGTGTTCTTCGCCTCTTGTTCTATCGCACCGCTGAGACTGGTGAGGTGATCCGGGCGGACGAACAGGATGGTCGGAGACGAGATGTGGTATGAGGCGGAGGTGCGAAGGTCCTTGAGGCCGGACAAGGATGGAGCTGCAGAAGCAGTTCAAGATGGGCCACATACTGTGGACAAAACAGAACACGAACCGTCGTCTGATTTGATCAACTTAGTGCTATCCAAAGTGGCGAAGCCAGTGCTTTCAAACAGCGCCGTGTAGGCCACAGCACGCCCGTAAGGCGAGCTCAGGGGGTACGCGGATACTATAGTGTCCAGAGGAGATAGTGCGCTGGAGGTAGGCAACAGAGCCCGAGTCGCTGCGACACCAGCGGTCAAGTTCTGGTGGGTGAGCTGTACACCGTCCAGTCCGCCAGTTGGCGTCTCGAAAAACGAGATGGTGAACACGTCGTTTACATCTGTGACGGGGATGTTCCTCAGATACGCTGCTCGCGTGAGATGCAGTTGAGAACTAACCAGGAGTAGGCAGAGCAGACTTGTCAATGGAGGCACCTTGGCGCTCCAGATCGGCCCAGTTGAGTATCTTGACGTTGTTCAGCCGAGGAAGCTTGCTATCAGCGATATCGCCAACAAGAACGATAGTGTGATGCTCGCTCTCGTTGGAGTCGTAAATGAGCTCCATCAAATGGTTCAAAAATGAAGCATCGGTGATGATGACGGATGGGGGATGACGCTCAAGAACGGAGGACAGCAACGATAGCGACGAGAGGGTAAATGTTGGAACCGAGTACGATGCAAGAGCCAGGTCAGACACGAGGAACTCTAGGGATGCAAATGATTATCGCAGTATGCAGTGACGACTACTGGAGTACACACCTATGCCGTCATTGAGCAGAAGTAAGACATTGGAATCTTGGGGAACAAGACCGGCCGCTCGAGTGAGCCCAGCACCAAAGTTCGCAATGCGTTCCCGCAGTTGAGGATTGGTGATCTAGGACGGGGACATTAAGGGTTTTGTTGGTTGAGACGGTGAAGGTAACTCACTTTAGTAGACCACAGGGTACGGGGGGCATCAGCGTCAGGCTTCACGAGATCAAGCAGAACCAGTTGGTCCTTCGTGGGGCGTAAGGGGAACTACAATCACAGGTAGTTGATGTTATGGAAAAACACTGGAGCATACGGGGTACTCACGCGTCCCAACATGCCAGTACTGTAGTTCCTGTAGACCGCGCTCTCGGACGGGTTTCTGACGCGCGCAACATCACTCTGCCGGCCAAGCAAGATTGGGTGTACGAGAGCTTGTGGTTTGTAGAGATTGTGAAGGAGGAATAAACCAGCAGCGACGAGTGAGAGGACTATGGTCAGGTCATCGGTGACCAGATAGTCCGCGAGTGCCATGATCGAAAGGTCCTGGCGTGAAGTCAAGCGGTACACTGTATGCAGCTGCAGCTATCGAGAAGTCCGAGGCGGCAGGTACTGGAGGAAAACGATGTTCACTGACCACTGCCAACCAGACGAAGGGCGACGTGGGCTCGGGACGGTGAATAGACGCTAAGTGTGGTCAAGCCTTGCTTACATGATTTAGGTTATGTGTCTCTCTAGTGAGTCTACTTGGTGTCGTGGGTCTCAAGCTAGTCTCAGACTCTCACTTAAGAGTCGGATATGAACGCATCCATTGCGTACTTTCTGAGTCTGACGCCAGCACACGGCCCTCACTAAGTTACAGTACTACATACTAGTATCCGACGACGCGTCACGCACGTCGCAAGACGACGCGTCCAGTCGCGTCGTGACCGACGGTGTCACGCTGCACGTGCAGTCACCCGCTTTTCAGGCTCCGCCGGGACCGTGCCAGGCGCGCCACAACGGACGCGCTCTCTCTCTTGCGGTCCTCCTCTACCTCTTCCTCTGTTTCCTTACGTTTCTACGCGACTCTTCCTACCGTCGTTCCCATGTCTGGCATCAAGCTCAATGCGGAGCTGTTCTCAAAACGACTTCGCATGGTATACAATGCTTGGAACGTCAGTACCGTCCGAATCAACGCGGTTGCGAGCTCTGACTAACGGTCAAACCCTATCTATATCCTTGTTTCATACAGAATGCCCAGAAGGAAGACGACTACGCTTCGATATCGGAAGCCGACGCGTTACTGCTTGTTGCTGGAGACCCTATTGGTGACGACGAGCCCTTCCGCAAGGGTACGGCCTTCCAGGCGAGTTGCCTTCTCTCTCACCTCCTTCCGACCGTATTCATGCGTCGCTGTTGCAGACGTGGCTGCTTGGGTTTGAGTTCCCTTCCACCCTTCTGCTGTTCCAGAAGACACAGCTGTCCATCCTATGTTCAGCCTCAAAAGGTAGTCCCAGTTGGCGTACTAGGGTCGACCGAACTGATATAGCGACTTTCACTTAGCCAAGATTTTGTCCCAGCTCAAGAACTCTGACCTACCAGTACCGATTGAGTTCTATGCTCAAGCGAAACCCAAAGAACCTCCCACCGACGCGCTCCCTCGCTTCCACCAAACGTATGCTAGCCATGATCGAGTCGCCACCTTGGTGAAAGAGACGCATTTGGGGAAATTGATCGACGAGTGGAACAAGGCTGTATCGGAAGCAGAAAAGAAGCCGACTGTTGTTGACATGTCTCCCGCGGTCGCATCATTTCTTGCTGTGAAGGATGAGGAAGAGATGGTGCATGGTCTATTCCGTTGGCTCCCAACTCTCTCTAACTAACATCTTCACCTAGAAATGCGTCCGAACCGCCGCGAACCTCACGTCTACCTTGCTCGCGCATTACGTCGCCCCCAAACTCGAGACTATCTTGGATCGAGAGGCGAAGATTTCTCATGAGGCATTCGCCGCTCAAATTGAGACACGGATTGGATATGGCGAAGGTGAAAAAGCGAAGGGTCCGGACATGAAGATTTGGAGCAAAAGTCGCTCTCTCAATGACGTGAGTCGGCCTGTAAAACTGCTCGGCAACAGTTTCCAATGGTACATGCGTGCAGATCGACTGGGGCTCTACAGAATTCTGTTACTCGCCTGTCATCCAGTCTCAATCCACCAGTAGTGGTTATGACATCAGCCCCACTGCTGAATCCACTCAAGATGACATATCGCACAAGGGAGTCTTACTCGTCGCTGTCGGCATGAAATACAAGAGTTACTGCGCAAATCTTGGGCGTAGCTTCATTGTTGACCCCTCCAAAGTGAGTAGCTTCTCAGTTTGTGGCACCGCAACAACTCATCATCGATCGCACTCAGGAGCAAGAATCCATCTACTCCCTGCTCGTGTCTCTCCAGGCGGAGGTGTTGCTACAGCTGAAAGACGGTGCTGTTGCCCGGGAGGTATATCACCATGCCTTGTCGATCGTCAAGGAGAAGAAGCCGGATCTCGAGGGTCATTTTGTCAAGAATATCGGACATGGTGTATGTCCTCTTGTGGGCACTGTAATCATGCCGCCGTGTCCTGACACCATCTTGTAGACGGGTATGGAGTTTCGCGACGCGTCTTACGTCCTTTCGGCCAAGAACGCTCGCAAATTACGCTCTGGCATGGTTCTGAACCTAGTGCTTGGATTCACCGGGCTGGAAGAAGGTGGCAAGAAGTAAGTATGTTCTGTGCCCGGGCTACCTCCTATTGATCATTTGCCGCTGCTAGATACGCTTTGCAACTCATCGACACCGTTCTCGTGGGCTCAGACAGGGCAACATGTCTCACGTCTGGGGTCAAATCTACCAAGGAAACCATGTTCTTCTTGAATCAAGATGAAGGTGAGCCATCGTCAAAGGCACCTGCGAAGAAGCCTCCAGCTGCCAAGTCTGGAATGAACGGCAATTCGTCGCCCGCGAAGAACAAGACAGCTGGTGGCAAGGTGCTCCGTAACAAGACTCGTAGTGCCGCGCAAGAAGAATCGGTTCAGTCTATGTCTGCCAAGATCGCCGAGCACCAGAGAGAGTTGCACACTAGACTCCATGACGAAGGTCTAGCAAGGTTTTCCGAAGGTGGTGGCGGTACTGGCGGTAAGGAAGGCAAAGGGTGGAAGCGCTTCCAAAGCTATAAGGGCGAGGCAGCACTCCCGCGCGAGGTTGAAACTCTCAGGGTCAGTCGTAGATCGCGATCGTCGGAATCTCTACTGATCTCTTGGTGATAGATTTTCGTCGACAGGAAAACGCAGACTGTCGTTCTACCCATTCACGGTTTCGCTGTGCCATTCCACATCAACACGATCAAGAACGTCAGCAAGAGTGAGGAGGCGGATTTCACCCTCTTGCGCGTCAACTTCCAGACACCTGGGCAACTCGCTGGGAGGAAAGAGGATACTGTAAGACACTCCCGCGTGTACATACCCTTTACTCGCCTACTGACGGCATTGCCTAATAGCCGTTTGAAGACCCAGATGCCACATTTATCCGCTCAGTTACATATCGGTCT
This sequence comes from Daedaleopsis sinensis, assembly GCA_033807695.1. Taxonomy (NCBI): domain Eukaryota; kingdom Fungi; phylum Basidiomycota; class Agaricomycetes; order Polyporales; family Polyporaceae; genus Daedaleopsis; species Daedaleopsis sinensis. The sequence goes on from CM066301.1 coordinate 2,347,424, forward strand.
CCCGATGCGAACCGTTTCGACACGATCTCTAAGCAGATCACCGACCTCAAGAAGGAAGTCAACAAGCGCGAGCAGCAGAAGAAGGAGATGGCCGACGTCATCGAACAGGACACCCTAGTCGAGATCAAGGGACGTCGCCCGACGAAGCTCCCCGAGGTGTTCGTGCGTCCTGCTCTAGATGGCAAACGCCTTCCGGGTGAGGTCGAGATCCACCAGAATGGTCTGAGGTACCAGTCACCGATGGGGTCGCAGAAGATCGGTATGTAAATGTACCGGCTTGATGACAGCTGGATCGCTCATAGCGTGTGTAGACATCTTGTTCAGCAATGTCAAGCATCTCTTCTTCCAGCCTTGCGATCATGAACTTCTGGTCATCATCCACATTCACCTCAAGGCGCCCATCATGATTGGAAAGAAGAAGGCGCATGTGAGTTCACATTGCTTCGGATATCTCCATGTGTACAGCTTGACTGACTTGAGAGCATTAGGATGTCCAATTCTATAGGGAAGCGTCTGATGTCCAGTTCGACGAGACCGGTAACCGAAAGCGCAAGTATCGGTACGGTGACGAAGATGAGTTAGAGCTCGAGCAGCAGGAGCGCAAGCGGCGTCAAATGCTCAACAAGGAGTTCAAGCTCTTTTCCGAAAAGATCGCTGAAGCGGCTACAACTTCGGTAATGCCTTCCCCTGATATGCTATTAGTCTTTGGTAGGTATGGCTAACTCATCTCGCTCCGTAGACCGGAGACTCTTTGGAGCCTGACATTCCTTTCCGTGAACTATCGTTCGAGGGTGTGCCGTTCCGGACCAACGTCCGTCTCCAGCCAACGACCGAGTGTCTCGTACACCTGTCGGACCCTCCCTTCCTCGTCGTGACTCTCTCGGACATCGAGATCGCGTCCCTGGAGCGCGTTCAGTTCAGTTTGAAGCAGTTCGACATGGTCCTCATCTTCAAGGACTTTACGAAGACGCCCCTCCACATCAACTCTATACCCACCGCGCAGCTGGATGACGTGAAAAATTGGCTAGAGTAAGCTCGCATCGTTGCGTCGTTTCAGGAGAACTGATGTCATGACGGCGATCAGTTCCGTGGACATTCCTTTGAGCGAAGGGCCGGTCAATTTGAATTGGGGGCCTATCATGAAGACAATCAACGAAGACCCGTACGAGTTCTTCCAGCAGGGTGGCTGGTCGTTCCTGGGCGGCGCAGGAGGTGGCGAGGAGGTGCGTGAAGATTGACCCCCCTCGGCGCATGCTTTGACTGAGACATCACTATCCAGAGCGATGCCGAGGACGCCTCAGACTCAGAATCGGAGTTCGAGGGGGAATCAGACGAGGTCGAGAGCTCCGAGAGCAGCCAAGAAGGAAGCGACTACTTCGACGGCTCGGATGCAAGCGACGACGAGGGCAGCGGCTCTGACTTTGGCTCCGACGACAGCGAAGGTATGTGTGGTATTTGCAATCACATTTGGATATCGGGTTCACCTCTGCATAGGCGACGACTGGGACGAGATGGAACGCAAGGCGGCAAAGGGTGAGTGATCCTTTGAAATGCCGACTGATAATTGTTATGCCTGCTGACACCTGGCACTGTAGATGACAAGAAGCGTACCGAGACAGGACGCGGCCACGAGTCGGACGATTCGGATCGCCCGAAGAGGGCACCGGCTAAGTCCAAAGGCAAACCGAACGGCAAGACGAGCGGCAAGGCGAACGGCAAGGCGAGTGGCCGGCGATGAGACCTTGAGGCCTTGAGGCTCCTCGGAGGTTTGACTTGTTATCTACGACTGTACTTTACGTCATTCTTGCAGCATTCCTCAGTAATCACACAGACAAACTTCTGCGATCCTTGTCATTTGCACCATCAAACCGCAGCCAACAGTGCGGTCAACACTGGTGTAGCGCCGAGTATACATGGTTCGTGCAACTGCGCCGTCATTGCTGTTGAGTCTGAGTTCGTCGCAGCGTTGAAGTTGAGTACTTCTGCTGCGGACTTCGTAGGCCACAGTTCTGATGTGCCTCACCGTAAGCAGTGCTAACTCTGCAAGTTTAGTAAGTGATCCGTCTTCTTCGAGAGAGCACTGCATTGATTTGAATTTTTCCTCGGTCCTTGTAGTACCTCGGCGATGTGCACGTACCGGCTGCGGGACCCAAATGACGACTTCTTTGCCGGCACCAGCGTCGGTTCACTCCTATGTGCACTGTGCATGCATTCGCATCGCATGCTGCCCTCCGCAACCTGAACTTGCGAGGAGTCGACACTGCGATTGTGAATGACAGGCGCCCATGCTTTGTACCATAAGCTCACAACCCAGCTGACGTTTCACTTGTGACATGATACGAACGATCATGCCAACATGACCGACCGAGGGCTCCAGTTGGTGCGTTGACATCGTATCTTGGCCGGTCACTGGCCTTGGGCGCAGCCGATGGGCTCCGCCAACACGGCCATGTCTCCTCAGGATTGTGCAAGGAAGATGAATATAAGCATCCGCTGTACGAGTCGGAGGAGGTCACTCCAGTCTCCGCATACCACTTCCCGATCTCTACAATAATACTCTAACATCCGCTCCTAATATAGGTTGGTTGTGAAGCGTTTCTCTGCCGATATGTTGCTCTAGCTTGACTTCTTCAGATATCTAGATCGTTCAGATGTCGAGACAGACAGGACAACACGTCTCTCAGCCCTCCGCCGCAGGTTCCAACTACTCCGACTTTACCGGTCCGTCTTCCTCGTATCAGGCTGCCCCCACTCAAAGCTCCGTGGGCGCAGACGAGATAGTGTGGACCCCGGAAGCGTGCCTTGCGGGGTATCAGAGAACCGATGAGCAATATTGGAGAGCACGGGGACTCACCATGCCGGTGGATCATTCCCGTGCGAGCGACGTTCCGCACCATATCGGCCCTTCACATTGGGCAAACCATCTGGCCAACGTGCGTTCATTGTACCACCACCATATGCTACTTGGCTGATGCTGTTGTTGCAGGGACAACAGTCGACGCTTCCATACCGCATATTGCCCCAACAGCCCTACGTCTCCAAACGCCGATTCCAAGAGAAGCCCCCCATCCTGTTTCGCACCACCGGTAGCAACTATGTCCGCCTTGTCGACGCTATGAATGGCAGCCAGACCGGGTTAGAAGGACCGGACGATGCAGTTTTCTCCGGGGATAACCTTAAGAGTCAGAAGCAGTCTATCCGCCTGGAAGTAAGTGGTTTCATTTCGCCCACATAGTCTGCGGTCCCTGAGCCTTCTCAGGTCCTCGGCTTCCAACCGCTTACAAACCAGGAGGGGCCCAACAACTTGGAAGTACGTACTTCCAGAGCACACCGTATGCCCACCGCTATTGCTAAAGATCCGAATTGTGACAGGTCAGCGGCTGCAAATCGTTTGAGAGACAGATCAACGTTCGGAACCCGGCCAACAACGCCCGTTCAATCACGAGAGCGAAACTGGCCGAGAAGTTGGCAAAGGAAATCTATGAATTCATGCGGGTAAGCACTGAGTATCCGGATCCTTGAGAAACGTATCACGACCACTGTTCCTCCTTTCAGCGCAACAAAGGTCCATTCGGTGATCCCTCCCTGGGTTTGGGACCTGGCGTCGAGGGTTTCGAACGCATCGTGTTGTTTGAGTTGCGCCATGTGTCGACGTCGAGCTGGCAGCCCGTACTCGGCGTCATGCCTTGAGCCTCTGGTCACCGCACAGGTCGAAAAGTACGTCATTTCCTGTACAACACGGTAGTTGAACTTCACAATAGAGTAGTAGAAAGTCGTAATTTAGTACTAGACAGTGTGTAGTGTAATTGTTTGAACCGTAGTAACCTCTATAATGTATTTCTTGGTGTTGGCCGTAATTCTCCATTCTTGTAATATGCATGTTAGGACGTTGCTCAGTGCAAAAATATTTGGAACTTGAAGCGTGGACGAGTCTCATCAGTTGATCATACCATTTGGAAAGGTTTTAGTATGCGGCGGTGACCAGTGGTCAGTATATTGAGTTCTTCTGCTCCTTAGGAATGAGCGAGGACCGCCGACGGGTCGTTAGATAGCAGCCTGAGTAAATCACCCGGTGAGATCGGTTTCAATGATTGAATTTGACTTGCTGAGTGGTTTACCGGCCTGACGTTTTGGCTATGTACCACACGCGAGTTGGCGCCCACGGGTTCGGAATGATGACGCGTTGAATGCATCGGTCTCCTCCAAACATCGACCTACCCGGCCGATTCTTGCACTACACGTTTCACTCGCTCATCAACATCTCGTATGTCAACCATCGCTAGCTATACGCTCTTTCAAGTTGTGTGAGCCGCTTGCAATTGTTAGCGTTGACCTAGCTGGCAGCTACAGGCGAGTGCATGAGAGTAGCGTACACGAGTATGTGATGAAGTAGGTGGGTTGTACTATTGACTATCGCACAGAAAAGTATACTGAACCTCACGTTTATCAAGGTGCACGTGGTAGGTGATGTAAAACAGAGGTGAGTCTCGATTTTGGTGTTTCGGCCCGACAGGAATCTCGACAATGGGAAATGAACATCGATGGCTTGTGAGCTGCCAGAGAAGAATCAGACTAGAAGCGAGAGGAACACCTATGTTCCCATCGAACTGAATGACGTGTACAAGACAGTATGCCGTACCTGCTCCGAGTCCCATCTCTTCTCAGAATATGTCCACGTTACGACTGTCAAGAGCCTCGCGAAGTGCGTCTTCCATTCGACGATGCAGAGCAATCTGGGTTTGTCAAGGTAAGATTCTGGTACGTTGCATTATTTACGGCTCACCCGTCTCGTAAACGACAGGCGCACCCCGCTCTCGTGTCTGTGGATGAGGATGGCTGGCTGTGAGGCTCATAGTCATCGACCGTGGAGCTGGAGCTTCATTTTCCGCACTATGGTCAATAATAACCCCTCTTGAAAGCGGATGGGTTCCCACACAGTCTCGCGTTCATCTCCTAGTTACTCAGGCTGTCCCGAACTTTGCGATCTCGTGGCTCTCACCTGCGATAACAACCACGGATATATTGGACAGCGGCCCCGTGCTTGTCGAACCGCGTTCATGCGGTCTCAGCGTATCGACCCAGGCGAACGGCATCAAATCGCAGAGCAACGGCAACAAAGACAATATCCTATCCGCCGCCAAAGCGGTGGGTTGCGGTTCTAAGAGGGCTTGCGCGACCACAACGAGTCGATCATGTGTTTATAACGGGGAGCAAGCTCAATCGGCGAAGATGCAGACACGGTACGTGATAGTCATCCCTCCCATGGTGGCGCCTCCCTTACGGCTTGCTGATCTTCTCCCCGGTCCTGCTGGAATCACAGGGCTCACAGGGACAGATCTACATCATTTCCTCGCATGTGAGATATGAGATGACCGGTGGGTAGATTCCCCCGCTAGTCAGATCCAGCTCGACTATGGTGTCAAATTTTTCACCGCGCATTGTAGTCTCTAGACATGTATACGGCTCTTCTCGAGGAGACGTCTCTGAACCACACAACACGAGGCTACAACAACCTCCGTTCGCTGGACTACCGCCCCATAGCATTTCTCGGGCGGCGTCGGGTCCGCTCTGCCCGTACCCATTAATCCCATTGACCACCATGCGAACTCTCCAGCTGCTTCCTATGGGGAACGAAAGTGTTTCCTGCTCCACACCACGTACACATGATGTTGCTGGGAATGGCCGGCCTGAGTTGCTGCGCTGATGTCGCGGCTATGAGAAGCAATCGTATAAGCTGACGAATGGTGCGCGTATTCACCAGCGACTCGATTCCAAGGTAGAATTGCCCATGTGCCTGAGATTCGTGCACTGATTCAGCGCTCCGTCAGATCTTCGGTTGCGTCTACATATTCACCCTCCAAGCCAAACCAAACAGCGTGCTAGCGACAGCTACTTAAACAAGCATCTGTCAGGGTCAGTTGGACCGTCACTCGGGCGACCTTAGGAGGTCCCACGATCGTACGACTCCCATCCGCCTCCGGTCACTGTAAACTTGATCTTCCTCGTCTCGGTCTTATTAAGATACTACCGACACGACCGGGGTTGTAAAGGCAATCCCACTTGGTATAGTTCCTTTCATCCTTGCGAAGATGCCCATTGACCGACCGTGTGTACAGCCGCGTAGCCATGGACATGGAAGACTTGCCTCAAGAGCCCTATGGCACTTTCCCACCTCAGCACACTATTATCTTCACCACGGATGCTGGAGAGGGTGTCCGCCTCGGGGCAGCCTTGTACGGTACATTGCACGATCTCCACCACAAGGACGAGGACGCTTTCTCGCCGGAGATGAAAGTGAACGCGAAGATCGGCCTACGAATTCAGGTGCGACGCACTGGTCAGACAGTGACTCGATGGCGACAGAGTTGCCTCTAACATCTACATAGGTTGTGGGCTATCCGGTGCATAACCGTCAGATCAATGCTCGACGCGCGAATATTGGATCCGACCCCATCACGCTTGCCAAGCTCTCGACTAAGATTGCGGAGGAAATGCAGAAGTACATGGTATGACCGTAACGTGCAGCTATGTCCATATGCGGCGCCTATTGATTCGTCGACAGGGGCAGAACGAACTCAAATTGAGAGGGCATACGCTCAACCTAGACAATATCGTCTTGAAGAAGTTACATCACGTCTCCCAAGGCTCCTGGCAGCCAGAACTCGCTGTCGTCGGAGTCCCGGCTTGACCTCGGAGGGTTACGTGGGATCCGGTGGGTATCGCTGACTGGGACAAGTCGCTCAGCCGATGCCAGCTCCTGAATCAGTTTGTAGCTTGCGTCCAGTTTCTTGCTGTGGTCCGTTTGTTATGGTCTGTCCAGTGTCGCCGCTGACTTTGAAGTCGCTCGTACAAGAGAATCAGCCTTGTACAGTGACTTGAATTTCGGCGTCGGCGATGTATGTATGTATCGCGCCTGTTGTGATTGTTTGTTATGATGTTGTTCGTCCAACTGCCGTCTAGTATATCAACAGGATTCTTCGGCCTTCGGCTTCAAGTTCGGACTGAGAAGTTAGAACGACTGCCAATAACTTATAGTGGCGGCAGCGGAGCGCCCCGGGATTGTTTACTTTCTCTTCCAGTACCGGTTCAACGGTTTCACTTGGCCAGACCACGATACAGACCAACACAAGATCTGCATTTAGTAGGTTCGGATCAAAAGAGTCTTGGTATGAGACTATCCATCTAACTCCATATTGGCCCAACATTAACCCCCGGAGGGACCGTCAACGTCGTCCCTCTAATCCATGCCCTCTCATCCTCCGCGCTGACATGACCCTCTTCGAGTGCCATTCGGAACTCCAATTGGAGTGGCACCATGACTGCTTTGAACGTCACTACTCATAGTAGTAGTTAGCGAGAGAAAGCGTGAGTATCATCGTCACCACCGTCGGACGAGGTTCGGATTGAACGCATTGGCGTGGTAGTATGGGGGAGTAGCCTAAGGAACGGACTCGAGCTGAGAGGATGCCTGCCACTCACTAATCATCAGATCGGCTCGCTGGTGGTTTAATGCCACGGCGGTTCGTAATATTCTCCACAATACATGCACTCTCGCCGGGCCTTGAAGTAGGGGAGGCCCATCCGGCGCCGTAACCGAAACTTGGAATCGTCCGCAACTCGTGTCCGATCGTGAACGGTGAAAGGGCCCCAAAGTTTCCGCTATCCGGCCTGTTGCCAGGCGTTCCCCGTCCTTGCTAGTCGATGCCACCAGTGCCGCCGACTTCACCGTCAAGTCATTGGGTTATTTGATGTATTAGTCGTGTCGGGATAACTGGTACGGGGGGTATCGACTCACTGGCGCGCCGGCTGTAGTCGTAGCTCGGGGGAGTACAAGCTATAGATGATGCAGAGAGTATTCACATTGGCAGGAAAGGCGTCAGTCATACCGTGACGGTCGGGCGACTCTGACTCATGTGTCCGGCGGCGTTCCACATTCCCACAGAACCGCCCTCTACACACAGAGACAATAGTGCTGCTATCCGGATAGCCTACCACCAAGTATACACGGTGGTAGTTCATACGGATGACCAGCCACACCCAGCTATACAGATACCTCACAGGGGATTAACCTTCGACCGCAGCATTTCACGAGATAGAGAAAGAACACGACTCGGAGGCTCTTCGATATTCCGAATTTGTTTTGCAAGCGTGCCCGCTACCTCTGCACAACACGGACCCAGCAAGACTTCCCTGGCCAACGGTTCTGTTGATGTGCATGGCGCGACCGTTGCGCTGTCTCGCGGTGCTCCTGCCATGAGGTCAGCGGTCGTGTAACGGCGAAAGCCGCTGTTGACGGCGAAGTCGTGGACGTAAGAGAGGGCCGTGTCGTGTGGACGACTCCAGCTGTATATCTGGCTGGTTGGTTAAGGGAAGTTGTGGCTTATCCCCATGCGCAGCTGATGCAACAGAGTCGTCTTGGGTACCTACGGATATCTGTACAACCATCAACGTCGTATAGCTCTGCCAGGGGTTCTCTGCTCACCTGCTGCATAATGACTCCGGAGGGTATCCGGGCCCAGCAAGTCGCCCTCAACTGTACAAATTGGTTCATGCGTGTTAGACCTAGGAGCGTGTTCAACTTTAGGTCCTAGGATCTGCTGAAGCTTAGAGGATAGTGTCCGACAGAGACAGCGAATATATTGACGAACCGGCAAATCGCCTTCTCCGTGCCAGGATAGCTGGTTTAGTGGGAATGGTGGTTAGTTGAGTGTTCTGCTATCTTGCAGGTGACTGGGTGCAGGGTAAAATCGCAACCATCCGGATAGAACATGTTGTCATAACTCGCCGCGGCGCGCAGGTCGCCGGGATATCTTGCCGCGAGTAGCAGTGCGGGGCGGATGGCGCCGCGTACGGCGCACCGTCTAGATATCCTGCCGCGAACTGTGTGTGGCCTGTGTTGCCCTGCGTGTATAAGAGGGTCTGCAGTGGAACTGTGGACTGCACATTCACTTTCACATTCATCATCTCTACTCGTATTTCCACAACGCGATGAGTTCAAACACCTGGGATGACTTCGAACAGGTGAGCTCCGAGACCTACGAGACATAGAGAGAGTACTCACTCGTAGACATATATGTAGAGCGACGATGTCCGGTTCAATCAAGTAGTCTCCATTTTTGACCGCGAACAGAATAGAGTCTGGGACAGGATGGAATATACAATGACCCATGGCCAACCACAGCCACAGACTATCCCCTCCTCAACACTGCAGGAAGCGATGACATTGCCCAGCCAGACCGCCGGGGATTCGAGCCCGCTGGGCGGAGTACCAACAAGCCGACCGGGCCAGACGCACCAGTCAGTGGGTGCAACCGACGCGGGGAGAGCTGTGATGGCGAGGGAGGTGAGTACAATTCGCAATAATCGCTTCGTAGATTCATTCTCAGGTATCAATTGAAGACACATATACCCCCCGGTTGGGTCCTTGAGCCTCTTCCGTGCATGCCATACAGCGGACACGGTCGGCAGGTCACAGAGTTTGCCACGGTCATCCGATTCCAGCATGCCGACGGCTCGGAAGGTATTTCGCTCATGGATGCCTTTCGACGTGCTTGCTACGACCTGCCTGATGAAGATGCTCCTGCCTTCCCGCCCGATGTTGCTGCAAAGACATCTATTTGGATACATGTGAATATACACTCACGACCTTCGATATCGTTCTCGAAACTCACCGAAATGTCAGGTTGTTGGCCACGAGGTCTATAGCAGGCAATTTATGGCTCGCAGGGCGACAAGCGTTGGAGAGCCTATCTCTCGGAAGGAATTAGCAAGAAAAATCGCAGAAGAAATGCATAAATACCTGGTGTGTTTGTTAGCATGCGATCGTGTTTATTTTGTAGTTGACTTCATTATTCACAGGGGAAGATGCGCAAGCCGTTAACTTATCGAGGAGCCGAGATCAGGTTGGAGGATCTTTTTCTCTGCTCACTTTGCAGAGTTGCGAAGGGATCCTGGATGCCAATAATCCTAGTCCGTACTAGATCACGCCGATGAGAGTCTAAAATCATGTAGTCGTATGCATTGCTTCGTGTACGATCCTTCAGTTCCGTCGTCCTGTTTCAGATATCGAGTCAATGAGGCTGAGGCGAGACTGCTTCCAGTTGATCGCAACCAGATCGCGCGCACGACCGGTCGCAGTTGATGAGGGGCCGGATTAGAATACTATATGTTCGAGTTATCGGTTGTTAGCCTACCAGTCACAATGTACACAAACATTAACTCACGATCTCCGGTGACCACGAGTGCGCTCAGCTGAGGAATGAATCTCGTTGATTTTCATTCATAACTGAGTAGGGTCAAGGAACTCACTGTGGGCTTGAGGAAGGCATGGGTGGGCGTTACGTGAATGTCCGGTTACACTGCAGGGGACGGCGGCAGGCAGCTAATCGCGTTACGGGGGGCAGGACATCTCGGGGCGTGTACTAGTCTATATATCTGGGGAAGACGCTCGCCAGTGGTAGTACAGCATGATGGTGACATTGCCAGTGCGTGTCTTCGCAGACCATCCTTGACAGATACGCTCCCACCTCCCTGTTCTGAAGCAGGTCAAGAGACCACAAGAGCGCGCCATGGCTGTTCTCGAGAGCCACCGATACGGGCATTTCTGACAACGGTGCGGACGACGGTGGAAGTGAATAGCAAGTGTTTCCCGGGGCCCGAGGACTCGATAACGAAGTACTTACTACTATTACGCTCTCTGAGTTCAAGGCCTGATATATTGAAATCAGCTACGTCATCATCATGAACCACTCGAGGGGAGTTAGCAGGCCTCTAGTTCCGGCGGCGTCGTTCCTTCAGCTTGTAGTACTTGCAGAGTAGAGATGGAGTCGAGGTTTCCAAACACTGCTGGCAGTGTGAGGCACTGCCTCCAAGAGGCAATGCCTGGCGCCTAACCTGAACCACACGGCGTGCGTCTGTGTCATATTATATTAATCAGCACCCTTCAGCGCTTCAGCACCATTAATAGGTGACTACTAGTACTAGTACTGTACGAATAGCTATGATATTGCACTAGTACTCCAGTGGGCAAACACCGCTCTACTAAAACTTAACGAATGCAGTCGTATGTACTAATTTATGAGATAACTACTAGTACTAGTATGAGCGCACTACTAACACCGGCATTCAGTAGGTTTTAATATTCTATATCCCGGCCATCAAGTGCCCGCGGTACCCGGATGTCAGATAAGTAGTCTCTCAAGGTAGTGACGTCAGCTGTAGTAAGCTTAGCCTGGACCTGGACAGAACAGATTCAGTACACACCTCTCGCTCTGCGAGTCTTTACTTCGTACGTCGTTAGACTATAGTACCAGACGACAACCCGGTGCGTTTCATTGAAACCTGGTTAAACATCATTCGCTCACCAACTCCAGGTATCTTCACACCGGCATCAGGCCTATTTGCGGTCGTTGTATAACGGATACATAACCTCGAGGCTCATTCACAAACATCACAAGACCAAACGTTTAAGAAATCCTGCATTATGACAAGCGAGATCATGCCCTCTGCACCAAGTTCTGACAGTGACACCATCACGGCACCTCGAACCATTTTCGACCCTGCTACATGTACCCGCAAAGGTCTCTGCCCGGTCACACAAATCAGGAACACAGGAGACCCGCTAGAGAGCCATTCACTGTACTATGAAGTGCACGGGACAGGCCCGGAGAAGGTTGTGTTCATCATGGGGTGCGTGCCCATTTGTCTGAGATACAGGTCTTCGGCACTAACGCATAGTCTGTGTGGTAGGCTTAACTCTAGCTCCGCTGGGTGGCTACCCCAAGTAGACTATTATGGTCGCAAGCCCGAGTACTCTGTACTGGTGTTTGACAACAGGGGCGTAGGGAACAGCGGTGCCCCTCGCGGGCCATACACGTACGTCCAGCTAGCCATCCTGAACTAAAATCCCACCTCGAGCCCTTCTTGGGTTGCAATTCCAGAACGAGCGGCATGGCGGACGATGTGGTCACCCTTCTGGACTTCATTGGATGGTCGGCTCAGCATCAAATTCATGTCGTCGGTGTGTCTCTTGGAGGAATGATTGCGCAAGGTATGTAAACCTACGATCCCTCTGAGCCGTCGTCAGAGCCCGGTCAAACACCGTCCCAGAGCTCGCAACGAAGATACCAGAGCGTATAGCGTCTTTGTCCTTGATCGTAACGAAACCGGGCAGGCGGCGGTTAGTGGAATTGCCCTCCGTGAGTCACCCATAAATGCCAATCTCTACACATACAGCGATAACTGACAGGGTCTCTAGTATATTGGTATCAAGAACCTGGTGCGGACCATGATGATCAAGGAACCGGAACGGAGGATCCCTCTCGTGCTCGAAATGCTCTTTCCACGAGAATGGTTGGATGCCAAGAATCCAGAAGACCCGGAAGGGCGAACGAACAGAGAGATTGAGACAGCAGTCCGTCTACCTTCACCATACAATAACATCAAAAGTCAAAGTCTCATCATTCATTATTTCGCAGTCTTACCGCAAACGAGTTGCTTTTACACGACCACAACCGTTCGTTGCTGGCATCTCACAGATGGCTGCGGCGATGACGCACCACGTATCACCTGAGCGGCTGAGGACAATCTCATCCACAATCCCAAAGGTTCTCATCGTCACAGGGGATTCCGACCATCTAGTCGATCCTGCCAATAGTCATTTCATCAAGGAACATATGCCGGAGGCGGAGTTGGTGGTACGCGAGGGAGCTGCACACGGTCTGACGATGCAATGCAAGCAATGGATGAATAATCTTCTTGAGAGGACTTTCAAGGAAGGTCGCGAACGCGTAGGGAGTAGTGTCGCAGAGTGAGGACAGTAGGATATTTGATACGACGGAACGTACGTTACGATTGCTTGTCAAACTCTTTCCAAGAACCACAATCTGGAGGCGACAAAGAGTAGACAGGAGATGATAGAGGCGATATCGAAAGGTAAGACCCTGCGCAGAGATGAGATTGCGATGACTGAGCAAGTAAGGACTGCGTACTTGAACGAGGGTTAATGCTCCTTCAACATCGCGGCCAACGTTTTCCTCGCTTCGCGGGGAAGTCCTCTCAGCGCTGTCCTCGCCTCCGACGTCTCTATCCGTATATTTGATGGGAAGTCTGCGCCAGCCTCCTGCTGTCGCTTCTGGAGTACCTCGATGAGGGACAGTCGAGGGACGTCTGACCGGACTGGTTCAGGGATGGGCCGAAGGGCGGGGTCGACTTTAGATCGCGGTACGACACGCACAAGGCGAGCAAGCGTGGGGCGCATCCTGTCCTGAGGCTACTGAAAGCGGAGGAGAGATTAGAGGGACCCGACGAGGAAGTAGCAGAACAGCGCACCCGCAAAGGTGAGGGTCGAAAGCAAAGTGTTAGCTCGTCACGCATCACGGCTAACGCCCTCGTGACCTGGCGCGACGCGACGCGACCTGATAGGCGCCAAGTCGCTCATCCCACTTTGAAGGTAACCACCACGTCGGAGCTACGTTCTCTTCGTGCACCATTCATCCTACATCTTCCATCGTCATTTGACTACGTTTCACGAGCATTGATACACTGAGGATGTCTACCAACACTCGTAAGCGGAAGACACCCTCAGGAGATGGTGGGCCTGGGCCATCCAAGAAACGTGCGGGCAAGAAGATGGCGCTACAAGACGCCGCCCTAGTGTGGCCCGAGTACTTCAACTATGTGTGTTCCACTGCTTGTGCGTACGCCTAGTGCGACTAACAGCCTAATCCTAATACCTCCAGTTATTCAAGGTATGCTCTCTCTGTAAAGTCGTCGAAGCCAACTGCCAGTGTCGAGCCCTTATCGCCATCCTGGCACCTTCTGCAGGTATTCAAGGTACTTGTGATACATGTGTTCCTAGCAGCAAGATCCGGCTGACAAAAACATTGCAGGCTCTGAACACCGTGCTCGCATTTTGCTCCTCGCGAAAGAACTTCGCTATCACCTTTCCCGTTGTGAGAACCTCCGTGGAAGCCCTTTTACACGAGTGAGTTCTCTTTGAGCAGGCGTGTGTATCGTACTGAGTTGCTTCGTAAGGCCCTTGGAGCTCGATAAAGTTGCTGAACTCAAGTGCGGTTCCTTCAGCTTCCGGTCCTCCGCACAATCCTAACTGATTGATCCAGGGCATTGCTCCCTGAGGTTGTCAAGTTCGCATACACCCCTCGAATCGAGCTCCGCATTCACAGCGATCAGAATGGTGCCAAAGGGAGGGACCGCTCCCCAGATTTCTCTGCGTTTCGGGCCGCAGCCGCGGGTGCATCCAGCTCACGACTGACAGATGTCGACGCAGACGAGCATGTTCTTGTTTTGGATTTCGTGGACAATACACGAGGAACTAAATCATCTATTACGGGATATGCATATGCACTGCCTCCTACGCTAACACCAGCAGCGACCAAGAAGTTGGTGGAAAAGCGCAATAATCGGTTCGTGGAAGCTGTCAATGAGTTAGTTATGTTAACGGTTTATGCATTATAATGCGCTGAAACGTCGGGGGTTATCGCAGGTTACTTAAAGCTACTCAGGAGGGCGAAGATCCCGTGGCCTTACTCCGTGCAGCCGCTCGAGATCATATTCCCGTTCATCCTGGTTCGAAGGAAACTGCACAAGGTGCAAGTCAAGTGGATCTGAAGGGAAAGCCTCGCGAAGTTCCTGAGCCCGAACATAGACCATCCATCGAAGATGTGATTAATGAGCTTGAGAACCAGGAGTGGTACAAGGACCAGATTGCGTACAAACGCGTGTTTGAAGCCAAAGAGGGGCAGTCTGGTATGTGGCTCTTCCCGTGTACGTGCATCTTCACTCAAACGCTCACAACATTATGACTGTTAAAGCGACTCTGGATCCGCCTCTTTCAAAAACAATCGCGCAAGCACTGCTAGATGCACGCAAGATAAAATCGTTGTATACTCACCAAGTCGCAGCGATCAATGCGCTCGCTCAGCGTCAGAATGTCATCGTGTCCACAAGCACCGCATCGGGGAAGAGTGTTATATACCAAGTTCGACGTTTTGTCTTCTGTGTACGCGTTGGAGTTCTCATGATGACTATAGGTGCCTCTCTTGCAATTTCTAGAAGCCGATCCACAGTCCACGGCGATCTTCGTCTACCCAACCAAGGTCTGTACCCTAAAACTGAGGTTGTTGGTCCCACTCCGTCTCACCGTCACGTAGGCGTTGGCGCAGGACCAGCGGGCCGCCTTAGAGCAACTGCTCTACTCGTGTCCAGGTCTAGAAAATGTGCAGGTATCAACATACGATGGTGATACTCCTCAAGAACTGCGTGCTGGTACGTCCGCACATGTGTATATGAGTTAGTAGCGCTGACGTATATAATTATGAAGGTATCCGGGAAACGGCATCCGTGATCTTCACAAACTTCGTGGGTACCTATTACGCAGGTCCACATGTATCCGTGTGTGTACCGATAGGTCCTCGTATCAGGATATGATACATGCGTCCATCTTGCCACACGAGGACACATGGCGGAGGTAGCCATCGTGCTTCTGATCTAGCTCTATTCCGCATGGCTGATACCCCTCTCAGATTTCTCAAGAACCTCAAGCTTGTGGCAGTTGATGAATTGCACTATTATCACGGTGTCTTTGGCAGGTCAGCGCATTTCTCATTCAAATTCAAGCGCCGCTTATATGTGGAACAATAGCCATGTTGCTCAGGTCGTGAGGAGACTTAGACGGGTCTGCGCTGCGGTGGGAAGTAAGTCGCCAATGCGGTAGACGGCTGCGCGCTTTATCCTCATAGGTCTGCCGTCAGATCGCCGTTCTCGATTTGTGTCTTGCAGTGCGACTATCTCACAGCCAAAGGAGCATATGCAAAACATATTTGGCATCGAGGTTTGTGACCCCGTGTCCAGCCGATCTGTCTGCTGAAGGTATATCCTTAGGATATCGAAGAGATCACCGAGGACGGGGCGCCTTCGGGGCGCAAGGATTTCTTGGTATGGAACCCGCCGTTGAAGGATGCCATGGACCCTGCGCTTGGGAGAGTGCATTCGATGCCTGAAGCCACGAGACTTATGCGTTTCCTCATGGCGAGAGGAGTTCGCGTGATCCTGTTCTGCAAGGTAAGCATTTGACACCATACCCGCTTACATGCATCCGATTGAGCGGAGGATTAGATCAGGAAGTCATGCGAACTCGTAAGCATATCGTACTCTGTCGTCGGACAAGGGGCTCATCGAAGGCGCAGGCCATGAAAGCGCTTAGGCAGGAACTGTCTGCAGATGGCCGCCTGGATATTCTGGAACGAGTCATGTCGTATCGTGGTGGATACTCTCAGGAGGTATGCACAGGCGGAGTGCGGGACTGCAACCTTAATGGCTTCTCAACCACAATTAATTACACAGGATCGACGGCGAATTGAACGGGAAGCCTTTTCGGGGAATTTACTCGGGATAGTTGCTACCAACGCCCTGGAACTGGGCGTCGACATCGGCGTTCTCGACGCAGTCATAATGCTGGGGTTCCCCATGGGCGGCCTCGCGAGCTTCGTAAGTCTTTCGCACGTCGTATACGTATGTCTATTCTCAATGAGGTACACAGCGCCAACAAGCGGGCAGAGCGGGTCGCCGGGCGAGGGATGCCCTCGCCGTTTTTGTCGCGGACGCATTGCCCGTGGATCAGCACTACATCAACAACCCCGAGGAGCTCTTCGATCGTCAGACAAGCGACCTCATGGTCGATCTTGACAGCAAAGTGATTCTAGAAGCCCACTTGCAGTGCGCTGCCCACGAGATGCCGTTGACTGACGAAGACGAGACGTACTTCGGCTCCAACATGAAGGAAATATGTGCCACGAAGCTTGAGAAGGATAGAGAAGGCTGGTGGGTCTATCACTGCCACCGATTTTTTCATCTCGGGTGTTGATGTTTATGTATCATGATCTCCCACAGGTATCACACACATCCACGATACCTGCCATATCCTGCCAAACACGTCTCTATCCGAGGGATCGAGGATGAGAAGTACAGCGTCGTGGATGTCACACGTGTCGGAAGACCTGGTGGTACTGCACACATACTTGAAGAAGTCGAGCTCTCGCGCGCATTATTCGAAATCTATGAAGGAGCAGTGGTTTGTAGTTATTAGCTCATCGCTCGTTCCAGCATTCTGACGACCCTTGTTCCAGTTCATACATCAAGGCTTAACTTTCCTTGTCAGTTTTCATTTACTTGCCTTGATGAACGTTCGTACCCCTGAAGTCTAATATCTTCAGGTACAAGAAGTCAGTCACGACTCCAAAATGGCAAAGTTGGTCAGATCGGATGTCAATTGGATCACCGAGCCCAGGTTAGTATTTTCATCGTGTGTAACGACATGGTGCTCAGAATTGCCTTTTAAGGGACTTCACAAATATCGACCCACTACAGACGTACCGGATTAGAGAAATCAAAGGATCCCCTCATCGCGCCTTCTATGGTCGTGAGCAGTCTTTTGTTTCATCTGTAGAATTGGGCTTGCTTAATGAAACCTGTTTAGGTGTCGAGTTGTTCACTCTTGTCTATGGTACGTCGCTCATTTGGACACGGGGCGCGCAGTCATACTCAACTCCAACTACACCGACACGCTCTTATAGGCTACTTCAAGCTCAGGTAGACTCGCACACTGTCATATCGACTGATCTGTGCTAAGGAGATTGTCCCAGAAACAAGGCGATCATTGATGCAGTTGACCTAGACACCCCGCCCTGGCAGCGTGAAACGATGGGGATGTGGTTGGACGTGCCCAAGCCCGTGCTCGAGCTCATGCGAGACTCAGGCCTCAACCCTGCAGAGGCTATCCATGCAGCACAACATGCCTTCTTGAACCGCTTCGCCCTTGCTGCTGATCTTCGAACAGAATGCAAGGTGCCGGAGAAGGAGTACAAGGCCACTGCCTCGCAGCGGAAGCGACCGGCGAGGTACGTCCTAGGCTCCTTGCAAGATCAACGTCGCTGAGTAATGTCTAGACTTATATTCTACGAGCCTTCGGGTAAGAAAGGTGGTGTTTCAGTGAGAGCGTTCGATCACGGTATGTCATTTTGCGTTGCAGTGCTAGCTCCCTCTATAAACTCACTTGACCTAGTCAATGATACCCTACGCGATGCCCATGACCGGACAGAGGCATGCGGGTGCAGCGAAGGATGTGCCTCGTGTACGCATAATAGCACTCCATCACAGCTGTGATTTGCTGACATGTAGGTCACAGGTGTGGTCAGTCCATCCTGCAAAGAAGGGAATCTGGTATCGTCGAAAGCCGGCGCCCTGGTCGTGCTCAAAGCCCTCCTGGGTCTCCCTATCGACGTCGACCTCTTACAGCCGCCAGACGGGATGGTCAGCGACGCATTCGATACTGTCGTAGAGGCAACCAGCGTCCGCGTCGCTGAGGGTGTCGAAGTCGAGTCGGCATAGATACAGAAGTGACAGACGAATCAATCATCCTCAATAATATACCCAGCCATACAGTCAGTTACCAGCCAGAACATAATTACGCTAGAGGATCGAAGTCTCCCCAGTCATCCTTAGATAGCTGCTTGGATGAATGTGTGGTTCCAGCCCATTGCGGCTGCGCGGGCTTCGAAGGAGCCAGTACGCTGCCCATGGACATCTGTGGAGCGAAAAAGGCCGGTGGTGGTGATGCTGATGTCATTGGTTGCATTGGTTGCATGGGTTGTGATAGTTGCGCAGGAGCTAGTGATATGTTGTAATTCGGCGCTGTAGGGGCAGCGTTGAAAGCGTTAACCGGAGGGGTAGCGTTGTACGTAGGAAAAGATTGTTGCATCGGAGCCATGGACGGCGTCGAGGCCATCGGCCGGGATGCCATCGCAGACGACGGCGTCGTGTCGTGTGGAAACGCAGATGAGTTGAACGAATTGGCGGATACACGAGTCGCGCCCAGTCCTGCTCCAGGGCGGGAGAGAGGAGATCGCGCAGTATGCGGATTCAACGAACTTGATATCTTAGGCGACGATGGCAAAGACTGCGTCTGCTGGGCCGTGGTAAATGATGCCGTGCGCTGTGTTTGCGGCACGATGGGTGCAATGGGTGGAGACAGCGCTGGACTCAGTGCGGCTGACTGAGGTAGAAAGAATCAGTTCGGACCGACGCAGCGCTGCACGGTGCTTCAACTCACAGATGGCTCGCTCGAGAATATGCTTCCCCACACCTCGTCTTCCCAGCTCTTGGTATTATCGGTTGCACCGTCTGTCTTCAGGGGTGAAGCAGTGCCACTGTTCCCCACAAGACTCTCGAAGTCAACGGGCCCAGCGGGGTTGGTCGACACACTCATTCTGCCGTTTACAGCAGAACGATCTTCTATTCGCTGGGAGTCACGGAGGTATTGGTCGTGTTCCTTCTCCACACGGTCGCCAAGTTTCTTGATGACATCCATAAAGCGTTTGAATTGGGTCACAGTTAGCACTGTCCAAAGATATAGATGAGCGCAGGATCCCTGCTGCGCGAATAATTCGATCACTCACAGGGCCCCATGGACATTGCCCAGAGCTGAGGTAGAACGAGAGTTGCGACAGCTTCTCGGTCTACCTTCATACCCATCGCCTCCTGAACGGCGAGCGTTGCCATCTGAATGAACGTGATTAGCGAGGGGTCATGTTCTGGCCGTCATGTCAGATAGATGCATACAGTCACAGCAGGTTCTTTCGTCCGTATCCTGGACAACAATGGTACTAGCTTTTGCGTCAAACTCGACTAGTGATAAATTCCATGAGCACGCCACAATAGGCCGGAACCATAGGTGCGCACCTGATCAAGCGTGTTCACCATAGACAGGAAGGTTTCCAATGTCGCGACTTTGACTGACAGTATGCGGGTTTTCGTGAAGACCAGCTGGAGAACGGGTGAGTGTCCTGACGGCGAATCCTTCTGAGGTTACTCACTGCAACCCTCGGAAACAGTACACCCTGCACTTCTGCGTAGTCGATAGTCTCGCAGAGAGTAGGCACTGCCTTGAGCGCACGCTCTTGGACCTTCCACGCTGTCAGCGGCATGGACCATGATATAATTCTTTATACCTACGATAGCATGCTCGCTTTCCAAGGCGTTGTAAACCAAGGGAAGAACGTCTACGGCGGGCGAGAAATCAGCAATAGATCTCGAACAAAGATTGCATCCACTGCTCACGTTCTCGAAACACAGGCTTCTCAGTCTTGTCCTGTAGCATCTGCAGGTTGTCCAGTAGTGTCAACATGTTCTGCGGAGGCTCCTTGATCGCAAACAATGGTTTCAAACTCGGCAACACCAGAGCTGCGAATTGGATGGAGGACAGTATTTGCGCGATTGCAAATATGTTGGGGAGGATATATGGCAGTAGATGGGTATCTTTCATCTGGGATAGAACTTCTCAGTCTTCCAGGTCCTTCGCGCCGTCAATCATGTGCTCTGACTCACCTCTTCCAGAAGCGACGGTAGAATCTTGCGGGTACGTAGCCCCTCTGTGAACCTATCGAGAACGCTAGTCAAGCCCTTCATGAACGAGATCTTCTCCTCCCGGGTCTTGGCAGCGAAATTTGACCGGTCGAGGAAGTTGAGCGTCGAGACAGGCAGGGAAGAAAAGAATGCATGCAACGGTAGATCGGAGGGATTAGGTCGACTATGTGGTTGTCGTGTGATAAGTGCGTTGAGAAGTGCTATGAGGACGTCAGGAACTTCCTACTTTGGACTAATAGAGAGATGGGTGTACTTCTCAAGTCCTGCTCTAGTCGTTCTATACCTGCCAATGCCTTTCCAGCGTTATCGCGCACTGACGTGAGACTGCCGTGGTTCTTGAAGGGCGGGTTGCCTTTACAATGTACTGCATAAATTAAGCACCCTAGTGAGTACATGTCGGAGGCGGGGTCGAGTACTTCGTCCAGGGCATATTCAGGCGCTGTAAAGACGATAAGTATTGTAATGTTTGGCGGAATCTTGGTACCAGAACGCACCGATGTAGTCGAACGATCGTTGTGTGTATGACGATGCGCGTCCATCGAACGTCGGGAACTCCCATCGTGTGGGTCCCCCATCCGCTTTGGAGAGTGGTATTGTGAGACCGAGTCCTGATAGCTTCCAGTCACCCTACATACTTCTTTTGAGTAAGTTGTATAGGGCTTTCATAAGGGTTCACTTACCGCGTTGTTAATCACGATGCTCTCCGGGTTGATGTTGGAATGGATGAGACGAGCAGAGGTGTGCAGGAAGGAGAGACCCTTGCATATCTGCAAAATCCCCTTCTGAATCTGTAGCGAGCATTCGTTTCGAGTCAAAGTGACGATACATATCTGGCATGCGCACCTCGACTTCATCCAGTTCGACAAGCGGCGTGTATTGGAACGAACCGGGTATGGACAAGTGCAATGACGAGAGAAGAGGTTCAGTGGCAAAGATGAGCTCGTTCCGGGTCTCCTCAAGGGGCTCAACCATCTCTTCAACCCTCTAGTCAGACTATCTCGCACATGATTGATAGAGTACTCCTCACCTAGAATCGACGGGTGCCGTAGCCGACTGAGAGCGGATGCCTGGCCAGACCAATGCGATTCATACCTTCCGCATCGACACCATGTTCACGCACGCACCTCGCCCTTCAGCACCTCAAGCGTTCTATCCCTCACCGCGGGACCCATCCGTTCCATCTCCGAACTCCTCTTATCCGCACTCCATACGGAAACGCGCTTGTTCGTGACTTTGTGCGTTGCGGATTGCACGCGCCATGGGCCGACATTGAAGGGAGGCGGTTGCGCAGCAGCGGGTAATGAGGCAGCTCCTGTGGGTGCGGGAGATGCAGTCCTACTTCCGCCTGCTATTGAGGACGCGGTTCCGATGTTATAATTCTGCGATATGTTCGTCCTTGCGAAGAACGAGGAAGCGGCCGCGAACATGGTGAATCAAGATCAAGTATGCACTTCCAGAGAAACAGAGAGGTCACAAGTCGTTACGGTGCAGATGTAAGGAACGAAATGGGGTCCAAGCGCAGCTCGGTCGCTGCGACTCGCGAGGGACGTGAGCAATAGTGCCAATACGAAATCGAGCTTCCTTCCATGAGCGCTCTACTTATGTCAAGCGCCACACATAGACGCCTACTTAGTGCAAATGTAAGAAGTAACAATCGGAACTCTCACGAGGCACTGGCATCAGGCCTTTCTCCCCGATAATGTGCTACAACACTGCGTACAGCGGGTAGGATGAGCCGCCGCGTCGGGCTCAACATCGGCGGCACGAAAGTCATTCCGCCTGCTCCCCGCCCAATCCAAGCATCGGCTGATTTAATCGGAGGTAGGTTAGCTTTCACGGACCACCGTGTAGCGAAGCACTCACTGCAGACTTGACCAAACCCCACAATGAAAATTACCGCCCAGATCCAGCCCAACCATCCGCCGACCCTCTTCCCGGTGATCACCCTGTAAGACTTCTCCGCCAAGACACCGAAGGGCTGCACAAGGAAGAACCAGATGACCCTCACATCGATCGGCTCTCCTCCCAGATACAAACCGACCTCGTGGAAGAGCCCGGACGCAAGGAATGTGCCTAACAGCAACCCAACGTCTCCAGCGAGCCATCTTCCGGGGTACCCCCCATACACGAGGAATGTGTGTCGCAGAGTCTGGTGCCATCGCTTGGACCAGAACTCGTGCAGCGACCCAACGCGCCAGGGCTCGTCGTGGAAGGGCGGCCACAAGGATGGTGAGTGGCGGAAGAAGCCGACGGCGACGAGCGAGAGGATGTCGTACCCCATACTGAGGCCGAAGATGATGAACAGTCCGGCGCCGATGTGAAGCGCGGTCGAGACCGCGTAGCGGGGGAGAGAGGGTAATTCCTTGTAGAAGATCGTTCCTCCCGTAGCAGTGATGCCTGGCAGCCTGTTGAGGATCACGAACGCCAGGTCGACTATGAGGTAGGTCTTGAGGACAGAGAGTAACGTTGACTTGAGATATTGTCTGCGACTTAACGGTCGTCCCGTCCTGGGCACTTGTATACCATGCGAGAACTTCCATCCTATGCCACGTAACGCAAAAGCGACTTCGAGGGCATCGTAAACGCACGCAGGGAGGAATGACGCGTCGGCTGGGGTCACAGTATTTTGGCTGGCTTTGTGGGCAACGCCGTTGGGTTCATGACGATCGCTCGCATTACGGATGTCCTCGTCGACTTTCAAGAGTCCTTCTGAAAATGCGGCAAAGTAAATCGAGTGCGCTATGGCTGCGAGCGCACTGAGACCTATGATGGGGTCGGTGAGTAGTCGACCTACCATAGCATCAATGCTGGAGGATACTAACCTCGAAGCCAGTTAAGACACCTTAGCCGAGGATTCTCAAGGCGGTAGTACATCGTACAGCGAAGAGTGACTATAACCACCGGAAGGAGCACCAGAAGGCGCGTTCGGTGTGTGTTGGGTCGTCTTGTGAGATACGCCATGAAGAGATACAAGATCAAATGTGTGTGCGCCAAGGAAGCGTTCCCCCATGTCAATGGTTCGGGCGGGACCTCAGACGTGATAGAGTCGTACACCCAGGAAGTAGCTGTGGACCATGTTGTTGCAGGCATGTTCTGTAAACGTTGAGTAATTGCCGATCGTGGCCATAGGTTGGGTCCGTTGGGACGCCGCTCAGGCTCAAATTTCAGTGAGCGTGGATTCCGACGTAGTATGCTGCATAGGAGCACAAACCTTGGAAAAGAAAGATATAGCTGGAAGGCCCTGCAGCTTGCATGTCGTGGCTCAACCAATTGTGTCGGGGCGGTCAAAAGGTGCAATTTGTGGCGCATGGTGACGTTGTGGTGCAAGGCTGCAAAAGGCAATTTGAAAGAACCAGCGGCTAGTTGAACACCAGAATTGATTCCACCGGAAACGTCGAATGGATATACTGATTAATGATTCTGTCAGTCTACTAGTTGTAAGCTATGCATTCTAGTTTGTTAGTACAGTACCACGCATGCATCAGCCACTAAGATATGTAGCAGGGTGGACGAGGCTCAGGAATATGCCAGACCATCATCAATTGATCATGAGAACCGAGCAAATAGCGCAAGCATCGGCCTAACCACGCTCATGAACGGCGGAATAGACCACGCACCCCCTATGCCCCTCGCAAACCACGCGTCCGCTGATTAAGTTGTCAGACACATCATATGAACCACATCCAAATAGTACTCACTGCACATCTGTCCGAAGCCCAGCACGAAGACCAACGCCCACACCGTCCCGAGCACCCCTCCGACCCTCCTGCCCGTCACCGCTCTGAACGCCTTCTCCAGCACAATCCCCACCCCTTGAAGGAGGAAGAACACAATGACCCGGTAGTCGACATCCTTCCCCGCGACCGTCATGCCGACCTCGTGGAACAGAGCTGACGCAAGGAACGTCCCGAGCACCATCCCGACGTCCCCCGCGATCCAGCGCCCCGGAAACCCCCCGAAGGTCAAGAACGTGTACCGGAGCGCCTGGTGCCACCCCCGCGCCCAGAACTGGTGCAGCGACCGCGTCTGGCGCAGGTCCCCATCGATCGGCGGCCACGCGCTCGGCGACTGCCCGAGGAGGAACACGCCCCCCAGGGCGAGGTAGTCGTACACGAGCGCGACCCCGGCGCGGATGAGCAGCCCGTGCGCGAGGTGCACGAGCGCGGCGAGCGCGTACCGCTGCAGCGGCGGCAGCTGCGGGAGGAAGATCGTGCCCCCGCGCGCGGTCACCCCTGGGACCATCTTCTCCAAGACGTCGACGACGTCGATGAGCAGCTGGTTCCGCACGAGCCGCCAGACGGTGTGCTTGACGAACGCGCTGCGCTCCGCGGGCAGCGCGCTCGGCCCGCGGGGGACGTACACGTGCCGTCCGAAGTCCCAGCCGACGCCGCGCATGGCGAAGCTGACCTCAAATGCGTCTAGGAGCGGGTTCCGCGGCAGACGATGCGGAGAGGATGCGTCTCGGCCTTCCGTCGGAGGGCCCCCGTCCTCGTCCGCCGTGTCTTCGCCGGAGGCCTCGCCCTTGTTTTTGCCCCCTCCGATCGCGCCGGCAGGCACGGCGGGTGGCTCGTAGATCGGCGACAGCTCACCCTCGCCGTCTTTGCGCCGTCCGTCCGCTGCACATGCATAGTCGAGAGATTTGGCGATCACGACCAGCGCCAGTAACCCTAGCGGACAAGCGAACAGATCCGGCCGGAGCGAGGAATCGTCAGTGTGGCGAATATGGTGCGAGCTTTCTGGTCCGTGATGTACCTCTGTCCCACTCGTACCACGCCATGCGCGGGTCGTCGCTCTTGAAGCGGAACGTGCACCACACGGTCGCCGAGACTACCGTCGGGAGGAGCAGCAGCCGTATGAGGTGTGTGTCCCGTCTCCGAACGAGGAAGGCCATGAAAAAGAAGGCTGCCAGGTACATAAATGCCTGGGGCAGCGTGCGCCATGTCAGCACCTCCCGGTCTTCGAACCGAGGTATTAATTGTCGCCAGGCAAGCAGAGCCGCATGGCGAATCCTAGTAATTCCGCAGCATCATCATCATCATCAAAGCACGTCAGGAACACCATGTTTGTGAGTAGTCTTGGAGGATAAATTTGAAGATGTGACTCAACTCGTCGAGGACACCCGGACCGCGCATGACGCCAAGGACAGGGCGAATGGCGTACTGGAACTTGACGGGAGATCGGAGGAGGGCCTCGGTGTCAGTCAACCTGCTGGCAAGCGTCTACGTTTCCTAGCGGGGACACCCAAGCGTCAACAACAGCGTCAACGAGATCCAGATCGGTGCATGTATCAAACACCACCGCCGGTGGCAGTACCATGTTTCAGGTTCCCGAGGATCCCCGGAATATATAGTGCTTATTCATACAACTCCGAGTGTTGTCAAGGGTAGAGCATGATGCGAGATCTGTGAACTGTGGTGTTGCAAGGAGGTCGTAAAATAAGCGGCTGTCTAATTCCTGACATTATACAGCTATAGAGGACTGTTGTGACCGCAGACTACACCGGAGAAAGAAGAGGGATACGACGAACACTGTGAATGATGCAGTAGAAGCTTCTGTACAGAGAATGTGGATACAATAGCGGGAGGGGCAATGCAACAAGAGCGAGGAATGCTAGACAACAGCAACGAGTGTGATGGGATGAAGGACACAGAGAAGACCAGTCGTGAGAAGTCGTCAGGCGGATAATTTACAACAAGAGGACCTGCGCCGCAAATGGAGCGGCCCAATCAAGACAATCGGTGGCAGTCGAGCAGCGTTAAGTCTGCCGTCGTAGATATCGATGCACGTCGTTCAGCCCGAGCGCAGGGAACGGGATCCCGCCGAGGGCAAGAGCCTCGCTCTGTAGGGTCCCGTACTGGTCCGTCGTCAGCGTCACCGGCACCTCGAGTTTGTAGACCGGGAAGTCTTTGAGATGTTCCGGTGGGAGAACGACCAACCGTATTACGTGCTACATGAAGATGCGAGCTTCAGCAATTGATCGACAACGCGCTTCTTCCACTTACCTCGACTGAGACGGTGTCCCGTATACGCCAAGAGCACTCCCGGCCAGCCTCGCCCGCCTGGACCTCGAGGCGAAGGTACGTTGTGCCCTCCTGCGAGTCATCGGCAAGGTATACGTCAGAACGCGACAGCAGCGACTCGCGAATACTGATTTGGGCGCCGAGCGATATCCACGTTTTTTGTCGCTTGACGAGCGAGAGATGGGCGTTGTGTGAAAGGAGTTTCGCGAGGGCGGGAGCACGGGGACACTCTATCTTCATGGAGAGTGTGATTGTGTCTCCGGACGCGAAGCATTTCGACAGCGGTAGGGTGCACTGCATGGCGTCCGCCTTAGTCTCGATGCTAAACCTCTTGGAAAATATTTGACTGAGAGACTTACTGTGATCTGCGGCAGGTCGTCTCTCTGCGTGGCATTCGCATCGCTCCGGGCCGGCCATGTCGGGGATATCGTGACGGTTTCCATCCGTATGTCATCCCAAATGTCTGTCCGCACCCATGGTATATCGACCACCGGAGGCAGGGTCGGACGTGACTTGGGCAGGTACAGCACGGGCACGGATAATCTGTGCAGCACGGTAGCGCAATGGTCAAGCCATCTATCACGAACACGCAGGCGACATGGCGGCGTACTTCTCGTGGCGTCTGAGGCCCTTCCGGACGATATCGACGCGGAACAGGTAGGATATCTCGGTCGAGATCCCCGGCTGGTAGACGGTGTACGATGGCGGAAGGTGATCGAGCTGACCGTCGATATACTGCGGGAACTGGACCGCAAACGGGAAGTCGCCTTTGAGCGTAGCACGCTGACCTGGGCCAGCAGCAAACAGAACGATTTTCTTCTTCAGTATCACATTTCTACTGACGCCAGGAACTGCGACAGTTGCGTGTTGACTCGCGGAGGTATCAATGGTACCTTGGAGCTGCGAACGACGGCGGGTGTCAGTCGTCATGTCGGGCATCGGGCAGAAACAGATGTGGATGTAAGGCATTGATATCACTCACTGCGACCGACAGCTCCACGATGTGCGAACATTGCTTGCGGAACGTTATGAGACCGTCCACTACGCCGTCCAGGCCGTAGGCAGGGAGGGTCAAACCCCAGTGTGGAGGATGGAGGCGGACTTCGAGGTGGTCGGACTTGTACAGGTGTTTCTGACCCTGGGCGGCCGGAGCAAGGCCTGTTGGATGGTTTTCGGACTGAAGGACGCGCTCGTTTGTGTTTGGACGTTCAGAGTAGAGCGGTGCGGGGGTGGACGTCGACGTGACGGCGTAGGAGGGGGGGAGGTCGCCGTCCATGATGGCGGGAGGAGGGGGACACGGGCAAGGATCAACGCGCAGGCGACAGAAGAGGCAGCTTAAGAAGCCAGGAAGGGCTGATGGCAGAGGAATGATAGGGCTGGAGGAGGCTTATAGCCTCCACATGGTCCACATACAACTACTCGGCTGGATTACTTTGATAGACGCGAACTTGCAACTGGGATCGTGATCGAGGAACGGAATGACGCACGATCACACCCTCCGTGACTCGACGTTCAACCCGCTGACTAACCGCCCTCACACAAGCGCTCGCGACGCAAGACTCTGTTCGCAATCCTCCATCAACCAGTGGCATCCAATGCCATCTTCATAAATTATCCGCCCAGAGAATGACAAACAAAGGTACAGGGCCGCATTCCCGCTCCGAGCTGTATATTGAATAGCAGAGTCTCAGTCTAAGCTAGCGATCGTTGTTGTACAATGTCGTGCTGCTTCATTACTATCGAGTGATCACTGGCATTGCACATGCGAATTTGAATGGCAAGTATAAGTTCATACGGCTGCAAACCATTCCAGTGCACAGTAACCAGTTAGAAGAGTCTCATCTTCGACGTTCTACAGCCACAGCCCACACGGAAGAACCGGAGGTTAGATAAAGCGTGATCAGTGTATCCGAGCGTAAATACGCACCTCACTCGTACAAGGACTGCCCCCAGCAGCACTATAGGGCTGATAGTGAATGCAAGTAGACGGACCACATATGCGCTATTCTTCTCCGACCAACTCGACCATGCACCTCCGAGGTACGCGGCGAGAAGGAACAGTGGGAACAGAAGATACCCAGAGAGCCTGTACATCATCCCGCACGACACACGCGTCAGTGAGCTCTAGATCTGTACTTCGAAGATGGAATGTGTCACCTATGATACTTCCACAGCAGTTTCGCCTTCGGATTGCCGCCGAAAAGCTTACCGTCGAACCAGACACTTCCGCCGCCAATGATGACTTGGGCGACCATCCATGCTATCGAGATAATCCCGATGGTCTAGAGCAAAACCCACCGTCAGCAACGGAATATGCGGCGCACAGCAGTGACTCACTCCATGCCATGTTGTGAAATGGGGGCTCTCGTGGATAGACTTGCGCCAGACGATTGCGATAGTGCCAAAACTTATAGCAGGCACCCCGAGAGCGAGCATTGCCAATTGGTGCCTTGTCAAGCCGGCGGTCTTGGTCTTTGCTTGGGATGTGGGTTGAAGTGTTAATATACCTGCGGCCCGCGATGTCAGCATCTAGCGTCAAGGTTCAACCAGTCTAGGCGTGCGTGACTCGAATAATTTCAAACGCTGCAAGTCTGATTCCAGAGTAATAAGGAGACATGACGAACGTCCGGCACTGTTAAAACTATAAGATAGCTCAATCGATGCGAAGATTCCGCCGTAATCTTGCCACGCAGAGTAGGGAGAGCATACTGCAACGCCGTATTATTGAGCAAATAAGAGCACGCACCATAGGTGAACATAGCGATAGAGAGACTCTGAAGGATAGGGTGGAAGAAAAATAGTCCCAATTCCGTAGGGTGATTTGACAGGGTCATGACCCAAGTGACCACTACGAATACCTGCTGAGGATCAGGAAAGGTTCCGCCTGCAGAGTTCGCCGCACTCACTCCCACTGCACCCTATACCAGAACTAAGTAACAGCACCTAAAGAAGAGGCGGGTCCGCACGTACGTATGCCGCCCACTGAGCGATATCATCCCCATGTCTGCCTTCGGGCTTGACAAAAGCTTCGTCGGAACCCATGTCTATCTCTTCCGCTAGGGGGGTGTCTGGATCCACGTTGAGAGGTTCGTACTCGGGGCCGTGACGCTCGTTGGTTGTCGAGGAAACAAGAGGGGGCATGGGGGGTTGGGTAGCGGATCGGCAAATTAAGTATAACGGCGTGTGTCGGTTTGTAACGCGCGCGAGAACGCTAACGATGGGAGGATGAGAGAGGAGAGAGAGAGGGCGTACGTGTCAGGACATGATACGGCAGCGTCGGGCAGGAGAGCCCTGGCAATAGAGTGGTAAGCAAGCGCAGTGAGAACGCTCAAGCTGCCAATCCCAATGTCCGTGTCGCGACTTCAAGCCAACTCGGCCGTGTGGGAGTCCGGCTACTTCCACAACCGTTTCGGGAGAAGCGGTGGCCATTTAGACTCGGGGTCCTCGTGGCCAATCTGGCGATCACCGGAAGCAGAGTCACGTGGCAGAGACCCCGGATGCTTCCCCGCTGCCGTCCCAGTGCCGTTCCCGAGCTCCGAATGCGAGCGAACTCATCCCGAGTCTCTGCGACGTATTGAGCAGACTCGCGACTTGCCTCTCTTCCACTTCCCCGCGGTTCACGGTTGGCTGCGCGACAGACTATCCACATCATGCGGCCCACACTTCGCCTGTTCCAGACTGCGTCGGTGAGCGCGCAAAGACAGAAGAGTGTCAGCTTCATCGGCTTGGGACGGATGGGGTCCGAGATGGCATACAACCTCTTCTCCCGCAAACTGGTAGAGAGCCACGGAGGGGCTCGTTTGGTTGTCTGTGACGCTCGCGAGGCGACGTCGCAAGCGTTCGTGCAGAACTTCACCACCCAGTTCCCGGGCGCCCGCATTGAAATCGCGAACACACCCGCAGAGTACGTCCATTCCATGGTCGCTATGGAGCAATGTATGCATATCTGACCGGGCGTTCGACCTTGTGCATCGCCTAGAGCCGTGCTCGCGTCAAGCACGGTTGTCACCATGCTGCCCTCATCACCCCATGTACGGAACGTATACTCGGAGGAGGATGGCATTATCCCCGCTCTCCGAACGCTGCCCCCGGAGGCCGCAGCGTCCACTTTGTGTATCGACTCCACCACCCTTGACGTCGAGGTCGCGCGCACAGTAGCCGCAGAAGTGCAAGACGCGGGGGCTTCCATTGTCGACGCGCCCGTGTCCGGAGGGGTCGCTGGGGCTAAGGCGGCCACGCTCAGCTTCCTGGTCGGGGGTCCGAAGCCTGCGTACGCGCTCGCCTACCCTTTCCTGACGTACATGGGCCAACGGGTGATCTACTGCGGAGAGTCTGGCTCGGGCCTGGTGGCGAAGATATGCAACAACCTTATCCTCGGCGTGCACCAGATCGTGGTCGCGGAGTCGATGCTGCTCGGCCAGAAACTGGGCCTGGACCCGAAGGTGCTCGCGAGCGTGATTAACAGCTCGACCGGGGCGTGCTGGGCGTCGACGGTGAACAACCCGGTGCCGGGCGCGCTGGCAGACAAGATGCCTCCGTGCGAGCGCGATTACGAGGGCGGGTTCGCGACGAGCCTGATGCTGAAGGTGCGTGGGCCGGGGACGGCACGTCGCGGGACTTACCTTGTGTGCCTTGCAGGATATGGGCCTCGCAACGGACCTGGCGGATGCGATTGGAAGTCCGCTGCCGATGGGGCAGACGGCGGAGAGGATCTATGCGGACGTGGTGAGCGAGGATGCGGAGCTGGCGAACAAGGACTTTTCGTCTGTGTACCGGTATCTGCGTGTGTCTGGATACTCGAAGTGATGGCCTTGGATGTACAATACATGGTATTTGACAACAAGGCAGCCGGGGTGTTATGGGCGGCTGTGGCTGGGACGCAGACGAGGCCGGTCGTGATCGCGTCGGCGAGGTGGGCGGGGTACGCCGCCGGAAAATAACATCGCGCGCGTCGCCAGAGCTCGCCATCTCTGCACTCCCCCACGTCGTTCGCCCACCCCCCGCCGTCGTCCTGGCCAGCGTAGAGGCCGGTCTCGTTGATCGAGAGCGATCCTGACCTGCCGTTTCTGGAAGAACCACAGCCTGGTCGGTTACCGTGCGCTGGAACGGACAAATTCACATCATTCTCTCTCTAAATCGCCCTTTGTGATCAAAGACCCAACTCCCTCTTTCCCTCCTCCCGCCCTCCCCCCGTCCTCGCCCCCGTCGCCCCCGATGTCCAAGAAGCCAAACGCGATCATCTTCGGTGTGCTTTCTCGCTCTATGCCCGTCTGGCCACCATCTCACTACAGACGCGCTCCGCGGAACGCGCATCCCAGGTGGCCTCAACACCTGCTCCCGCACCCTTGCCGGTCTCCTCGTCCCACCCGACGGCGGCGAACGACTCGTCGAGGTACGCACCCGCTTGCATGTGATGCCCTAGTGTACATGTCCAGCATATCGATCCCCCACCCTCCCAAATAGAACCTCCGCATCGTGGACAAGTACTCTGTTGCACCTGCGACTACGTAAGGCCCAGCCGGTAATTATGTGTGCGGGAACCCGGGTACTTATATGATTGCACAGATATCTTGGCTCTGTCTTTCCCGACGTTCTGCGCCAGCCCAACGTCGAGTACCGTCAAGCCAATCTCACCGTCGCCGGTATGTCGTCGCCCCATCGCCCCGCCGTTGTCCAGGCGCAGAAGACGCCCCCTGATCCCCCTGCTAGCAACCGTCGCGTCGTGTTTCGATCCCCGGGAAGGACAGGACGCTTTCGACTATGTCTTTGACTTTACTGGGGAGATCCAGCCAGACAGGCCAGAAGGGGTGAGTGTGTCGTGCGTCACGCCCGCATTCCCTCCATGCTCAACGCATCCATCCCTCCCCATTGCGCCCGACTCGTGTGATCTGCGCCAGATTCAAATCGGCCACACGTTCAAGATCGCGCGGCTGGTAGGCCTCGAGGCCACGAAGCGGAAGGTTGCCGCGTACGTCAGGATACAGCATCCCTTCTACCAGTGTAAGGACAGCGGCTCGCACGACGAGAAGGAGGATGTGAAGCCCGAAGGTGTCATGGGAACGTGGTGGCACGAGGCCCTCCGCACACTAGGCGCGATCGAGGAGTGAGTGTCGCCGTTACGTCTCTGTTGGGGCTGCTGGCTTACCAGGGTTGGATAGTCTCAACCTAGTTATCGTCCGAACAGCCCTGCCGTATGGCCCGTATATCAACTACCTTGGTATGTGTTTCACGTCGCCGGCATCTCTGCGCCACGCTCATGTCCCGGCGTTCGGCAGCGATGGTCCCATTCATCGCGGTCGCCGCATGCTACGGTCATCTCAAACAGCCCATGAAAGCATTGTGAGTGTTCATGATCCGTCGTGGCTTACTAAAAATGAACCGACTGTTATGCCAGACACTCCCCGGGCAAATATCCCTCACATACAGTCCATGTAGATGACATCGCGGGTGCGATGTGGGCTGCCGCGGAATGGATGGCCAAGACCGGTAGGAAAGAGGCGAACTCGCTTGCTGGTGAGGAGATTCTCTTCAAGAATGACAAGAGCAAAGTCAGCGAAATCGAGGGCATGGTTCCTCCGTCGCAGAAAGTCATTGCGCCCCTGTTCAACATCGTGAGTTCCTTGGCCGGTGCACC
This sequence comes from Daedaleopsis sinensis, assembly GCA_033807695.1. Taxonomy (NCBI): domain Eukaryota; kingdom Fungi; phylum Basidiomycota; class Agaricomycetes; order Polyporales; family Polyporaceae; genus Daedaleopsis; species Daedaleopsis sinensis. Next base: position 2,380,517 of record CM066301.1, read on the forward strand.
TCTCCAATGTATGGTGAATTAACAGCCGATACAGGAGGATGACTCGAAGGTCAGCATGGTCGAGCTGGGCAATGTGATTGCATCCTACTTTGGCACCACCTTCGACTTCCACAATTTCGTTACGAACATAGCTGCCAAGGTAAGCACGAATTCGATCCTCTTCTTCGTCTCTGACACTCCTATGCCTGGCTTTCAGTTCCGCCTCGAGGATATCATCGAGGATATCAACGAAGTCCATGTCAGCACCTGGACTACAATGATCACAACCTCGAACCCGCCAATCCCGAACACCCAGTTCTCGTCATACATGGACACCTACAACCTGAAGAAGCATGTCGTGGCGTTTAACGCGGACAAGCTCAAGAACGTCGTCGGCTACAAGCTCAAGCGACCGCAATTCGACCACGCCTCGATAGGCGACATGGTCGAGAAACTCAAGGCGGAGGAGAGCTGGCCTAACAACTCCTGAACCAAGCGCTGTCTCCCCGGTCCACCTTGGGCGTGTCATCGTGTGTGCAAGACAAGGACGGAATGTAAAGATTGGATTGTTTTCTAGTAATGTTGTTATGAATGAGTTATGTGCTATCGAGGCCCCCGTCCCGCTCGTCCTCTCATCACCACTATCTACGTATTCTTCCTACCCGTAGACCCCGCGCTGGACTTCGCCCTTTCGCCCTCCAGCCCACCTAATGCTCCCGCATAATCCTATTCCACGCCCAATCCCATCCTGTTGTTATCTCTCAATCTGCGGCACAGTAGTACGTATCCCTCTTGCCTTTACCGAAACGGGTCAAGCCCTGGAATTCCCTCTCGTAATACCGTTGGCGATCGAGGTGCGGACGACACGAATGACATCCTTACAAGTACATCTCTCGACAACTCTATCTCTTGCCTCTTGAGGGAATGGAAATCCATAAATACACACATTGCATGCGACAAGAACTGCTATGCTATCAAACGGGGACATTATGAGGGAGGCACCTGGGGTTGTGCGGGCGCAGGCGCTGCGGCAGGCTTTGGTGGCGGCGCAGGGATAATCTCGTCCAGGAAGCCGGGCAAGAACCGCTCGATGCGCTCGTGGGTCGCCGCCCACAGCGCGACCTGACGCTCTCCGCGGTCGTCCTCTGGCGCGCTTGGCGGGACGAGGAGCCCGGTGGCGTTCATGACGAGCAGCACGTTCTTCAGGGACTCGGGCACCGCCTCGTACTATATACACAAACGCAGTTAGCCTTCGCCGTCCTTTCGTCACGGGCGGGACGCCAGGGGCGAGGCCCCGTACGCTAGCCGCACTCGAACGCACCAGCTGGTCGCGCCGATCGACGTGCATGAGCCGATCGAGCAGGTCGAGGACCTGTATCCACAGCACTCGGATGTCGGCCGTCTGGCCCTCGCGCGCCTCGAACTGCATGAACGCCTTGCAGAGCAGCGCGGAGGCGCGCAGCCGGGTCTCCGGCATGCCCATCGGGTCGCGCATGAAGACCTGCTGTTTGAGCAGCTCGTCGAGGAGCGGGAAGATGACGCGGTTGAACGTCTCCTCGATGTGGCTGTGGTTCCCTTCGTCGAGCGGCAAGTGCGGGCCCAGGAGGATGCGCTGCAAGTGGACCATGGACGCGTGCCTGATCTCTCGTGAGGTGTTCGATGCCTGGCGGGCCAAGGAGGACAGTAGGGGCAGGCCAAATTGACGCCACACTACTCGGGGTCAACATAAGTGTGGCGCACATAAGAAATGGTCTTACCTTGATTCCGCTGCAGACCGGAGGACTCTGCGAACCGCTGCCAGCACTTCTTGAGATCTGCGATAAGATCGATCGCCTTGCGGCCTCGCTCTACAATTGGAGAGCTAATCGCGAAGATCAACGATCTGCGCGCCGCGATTTGGACAAGAACTCACCTGGCTGCAGTCAATGACTGTGTCCGCCGACCTTGCTGTTGCGCGTCCACCGCGATACCAGCGGCAGTTGCAAACTCGTCCAATGCATTCACCAGACCCAAGAAATTGTCGAGAGTCACAACCTGTTCGTTGCTTTCTGTGGCGAGACCTGCGAGAATGTCGAATGATTGCCTTGACGCTTCCGGGTGAGAAATCGTTGAGCGCATAAGCGCGAAGACCACATTCCACTCCGTCTGGGAGCGAATGATCTCTCGATGCTGTTGCAGGATGAGAGTCAAGCCTGCAACGACCTGCTCCGCAACAGCACTAGCTACGGTCGGCGGCAACCTAGCGAGCAAGTCGAATGAAAGGTAAATCTGATCTCTCAGAGTATGCTGCAAACATTGTCAGTGATCAACAAGATTTTGGTAGGGTGCTGCTCACCCGTTCCGACAGGACCAGACACAACCTGAGAAGTGCAACAACCGCACGCTCGATCAGAAGGACGCTGTATTGCGTTGGGGTGGACAGCAGCGCTGAGAGGTGCTCAAAAACTATCGGCCTAAGACACCATGAGGAAATTTGCAATAATTCATAAATACTGCACTTACCAGACCTCTTCGATATGCTGCGGTGTGCGACGAGCGACGCTGACCATGGTTTCTAGAAGGAACACTGAAGCTGGGTCATATGGCAACGTGTATTGGCCACCTTGTGATGCACCAGCCGCGCCGACGTCGTCAGATTCGAGCTTCAATCGTGCAACCGTCCGCTCATGAGCAAGGGCTTCCAAAGCACGGATTGCAGACACCAATGCTTCTGGTTCGAGCTGCCTACAGACGAGAGTCAGAATGCTATATCAGGAGCCATAGCTATGACACTCACATGATTTGGGAGTAAAGCTCATCGAGGCGACATGTTGAAATACAGTCAATGGTACATAGCGTGTTTTCCACATCCGAGTCTGTGGCATCTGGGACCAGAGCATCTGTGCTGGAATTATATGGTGTCATCAGGTAGGAAGACAACGCAGAGAGAAGACCATCCGATCTAGGTGCTGCTCGAGTTGGCTGGCTGCGACGAAGAGGGATAACAGAGGAACCGCCGAGGAAATCTTCCATTTGAAGCATTCGAACAGGTAAGAGCGAATGCAAGAACAGAGTCTGGAACATCTCGAAGATCTGCAACCTCTCCAACGTCAAAATACGGATCAACAGTATGCGGGTCGAACACACCTGAGTCCATCCTTCCCGGAGTGCGTTCGCATTTCCATTGACGATGTTGAAGAGCACGACAGCGGCCAGTTGGCCCTTGAAGTTTGTACCAAACTTGACAGAAAGTGAAGACACAGTGATTGACTGGCCGTCTACCTCCAACACAGGATAGTTAGGCACTTGGGAGGGCTGAGTCTCGGATAAGAGGGAGGTCGCCTGGGACAGAGAGATGACGACGTAGTCGAAGACATCAGGCATCTCAAAATGCCGCGCCAGAGTAGCGCACTGTCGGAAGCCAGCAATGGCACGCTCGATGATGTAGTCATCCTCGAAGGAGATGAAAGCATATGCGATGGCTGAAATCACTGGCCGCCACACGGCCTTGAACATGTCAGCGTCGAATGCGGAGGTGTTGCACGTCAAAAGGTCGCCTGAATATGCATGACATCAGTTAAGGTTGTGGTCAGACGTGTGTAGCTCTACATGCCTGTTTGTTGCGTACGCGCAAGAAGTTCCTTCCATGCGTACTCAAAACCGAGCTGTCCGGTGTGTTCTTCTGGCATCACGATTTCTCGTTTCCGGATAGATTCGTATATCGTAGACTGAAGGAAACAAAGTGAGCTTGGATGAAGTCAGTTTATTGTGGAAACTAACCAAGAACTCAGGCGAGAAGTCAACGCCGTCATTCACGCCTTTGAGGTTACGAGTGTAATCTTCCAGGGTCATCCGTTTCTACGGATTGTCAGCGCGGAGGAGTCTCGTCTCCAGTAAGCACTCACTCGGATTTGTGGACTGTGCTGATCGGTGTTGAGCATGATGATCGAATAGGCGAGAACATAGACGGAATCTTGCGACTTGATCTCCTCTGCTCTGCTTTTAGCGAAGGCAACACATAATGATTCATTGACGACTGACCAGGTCCAGTAGCGAAATAGACTTCAGCAAATGTCTCAGCTATACGATTGATCTGCTGAGCTTCTCCAGGTAAACGGAATGTCTCCAACATCTCTCGTAGGGCTTCTGCGACGGGTTTCTAGACAGATATGTCAGTTGAACGCTCCCGAAGGTCGATAAATTGACCTTACACCCTTGAAGTCCATGAGAGTCATGAATGCTTTCAGCAACTCAATGTTGTCTGGCTTCGATAAGTAGTCGCCGAGTACACGTTTGTCGATCCGAGCTGAGCTTTTCAGAAACTTCGCAAGACTGAGCGGGCGAGGTTCGTCTGGATTGGTATAGATCAGCTTATTCTCCTCTAGGAACGCCAGGCCTGTCTTGGGCTTTGTGTTGAAGCGAGACATCCCAGTGAGGATGAGCTTTTTCTTCGACTTCGTGTCCTGCAGCTGCTCTAGTGGGGGGAACGTCTACCAATCAGGCAGTCAACCACAGTGCATGCTTAAATCCGTCCTTCAAGCTCACCATAGGCCATGCATCACTTCCCTGGAGTCCAACATTCGTCAGTAGCCTCAAAAGAAGAGAGCGATAGACTTACACCTTCTGCTCGCGCTGTCATGCGGCCGACAAACGCGAGTATGAGATCCAAACATAGATACTGTGCATTCTGCTGTTGGTAGTCATGCCCGCCCACACTTTGAGCTGGGTAGATACCCTGCAGCATTGTGAGCATATACCATACCCTTGACACAAGAGACCCACTGTACCTTGGAGGCGAACTCGATCAGGCGCTCAAACATATTCTCGCAGTTCATGTCACAATCGTAGTTTGTGTAGAGGTCGACCATGAAGCTCGGATGTCGAGATACTTGGGACAACGTCTCCAACAACATCTCTCGAATGTCTCCACGAGCAGGAGACACTAGGAGGCGGGGCGTGGCTGGGCCTTGGTCAAGATCAGATTCGGGAGGCCCGAGTAGTGGAGTAGATGGGATGGGTGTGCCCCTCGGAGAGCCGGTCAGAGCCTTCTGAGTCAGGGTAGCGTTCTTCAATACCGGCGGGGGTGCAAGCCGATCGACGGTAAATGCCAGGAAGAGCTCCTGTTGGAGCTTCAATTTTGGCCGCATGGTCTCGAACATTGTCGCGATAACACGGAGTGTTGTCTGAAGAACTACCGGGTGATCTGAGCGTGCGAGTTGGAAAAGGTATTTGCAGCCATGGTCGAGGATGAGGCTAGAGAGAGAAGGAAAAGCGCATATACGTGCACCCGCCGCTTCGAAAGCGACATTTACTGTCCGAAGGGCAGTCAAACGCGTGGAGTCGGTGTGTGCTTGGTCGTTTGGATCGAGAATGTTGATGAGGACACGAAGAAGCTCCAAGATCGACGGTAGACCATCTAACAAAGTCATCAGAAGCCCATAGTTTAGGAAGTGAGGAATGCTGTTTACATGGCAAGCGAAGAACGCTGGGAGTATTTGGTGGGGGCTCTTCGACATCGGGGGCAGGTACCTCTGCTGTTTGCTGGTCCTCTTCCCCTTCTCCCTCTTCACCTGTAGTGGCATCGGACGGGGTTATTGGCTGAACACTAGAATTTGACACATTCATCTTCATTTCGCCACTTTCGATATCACTGGTGTCAGCCAGCTTCTGCTCCTCAACCTCCGGGTCGAATTCATGTAAGCGTGCAAAGACTATTCTGACGAGCTGATGCATAGTTCCCTCGGCAGAACGTCTTAGAATTTCTGTCAACATATATCAATTCTTTGCAGCCCCGCGAGGGCTATATATGCCACATACCGCTCAACCTCATCTGACAAGACGTAGTAAGGACGGTTTCGAGCATCTCACAAATCTCGATGTCACCCAGCGACGTTCCTACACTCCCGGACATCGCATCGTGAATGACAGTCATGATCTTGAGCAAAGTGACCTCATCTCCAGACGAGTCACTAGCTTCAAATTTGCAACTTGAAAGGGCGCTGCTTAGTTCAGCCAAAGAGCTTTGCAGAGAGATAGCTTCTGGAGAGAAGAGTCCGCATAGGAAGAAGTTGTGGAGGGCGGTGAGGGCAGCAGAGGTAATGGGTCCGGTCGACAGTGGTGATCTGATGATTGCAAGAAATGGGGAAAGGAGTGTGCTGAGAGGAAGGGAGTGTATGTCTAGACACCGGAAGATCTGTATGAAGAGGATATTCGGTAAACTGGGCAGCACGGACCTTCGACATCCTTCACAAGCCGCTTGAGATCTTGGAAGCCCGTCATGAGCTCCTGCTCTGTGCTTCCGTGACCTGACGCGTAGGCATTTGACGAGCCTTTGGTAATCCTGAGTCCCAGACTGCTGGCAAGTGCAGAGTCGCGTGCAGTGAACGAAGGAGTCGCGAGAGCCCATCTAGAGTTCTTGCGCATTACAGATGTAACCGAGAGGATCTCCGACAGCAAGATGTGTTTCGGAGACACCGAGAAGGCAGCATGGTGGCTACCCTGGTGAACCGCAGCCATGATAGGTAAAGAGAAGTGGGAGTACAAGTAGAAGCTAGGTGGTGCGAAGACGGTACGAGGTTGACTAGCACGGACGTGTCCCAGTCTCCTTGTTAGGCGTCTATAATCACGAAACGTGACGTCGCGGACATGTACAGTCCTGCAAACAATACGGGCCCATTCACATTCGCATGTCCAGAAGGTCCGACTTTGTAAGGTGGATGGTAGAATACAATTGATACAGGAAACGACTTTACTGCCCCGATCCACCTGCTGCTTGTGACATCGCAGCTTGCCCCGCGGCAGTCGCCGCCAACCTCGACCGCTTGCGCTCCGCCTCTGCATGTTAACGTTAGCACAAGAGACCTAAGAAGAAGGATCGTGCATACCGGCTTCCTTCTCGCGTTCGATATCTGCAACGATGGCTTCAATTTGCGCAAGATCAAGGCTCTGTTCAACGAACGCGTGAGTTCACTCGAATGTTTGCATGCAGCGATCGCTTACCGTAATTTTGCCATAACTCTCCATGACGCTGATCTCGATATTCTTTGCACCAGTCTGCACGACCTCGAGCAGGCTCTTCACAGTCAACTTGATGGTATCATCTCGCGACATGTCGTCTTTGTGATTCTTCTCAAGGAACTCGCGAACGGTCTTCGAGGAACGACCAATAGCGTTGGCCTGCAAGATAGGTAACTGTGAGTTCGAAGCTACGCGGTAGATGCACCTGCTCACCTTCCAAGCACTGTAAATACCTCCGGGTTCTGTCTGGTATAGCCGCGGTCGCGTGTCGTGGGGGTCGAATCCGACAATCAGAGTGGATATACCGAACGGTCGGACACCTCCCGATTGCGTGTATTTCTACAAGGCATATTTTGAGACACATCCAGAAGGAAAGAACGTTAACCCAACCTGCTGAATACCGGCAATGTGACGCGTGATGTATTCGACGGTGACAGGATCTTCCACGGTGAGGCGATGGCTCTGGCATTCTATCCGCGCTTTGTCGATGAGCACACGGCCGTCCGCAGTGAGACCTGTCTTGACTTAGCGTCTGCAAGGAAATGGAATCTGATGAAGCCGTACCTGCAAAAGCAAGGCAGACATGGTCATCGAGCATAGCGACTTTCCGGACTGTTCGAGGGTCTTGCAGTTGCAGCACAGATTTCTTCTCTACACCAAGTACGACAACGTCCTTGCCGCGAACACCGACCTGGACAACTAGATGAAGGCAACGCTTTGGCACAATGACACCATAAACATACCGCGCATGTTCCCTTCCGTACTGCCTCCAGGGCATATTCCACCTGATAGGACGACGAAGATAAATACCAGATTGATCGAGAGCTTTCGGCGACCGTGGGCTAACCTGGAATAAGTGACCATCGGGGGAGAAGACGGTGAGGGCTGCAGCAATATCAGAATCGCGTCCCCAGCAGATGATTATGCATAAATGCATACCGCGATCATAAGACCTAGACATGGTGGTGAGGGTGTGAGTAGAGGGATGTACGGAGGAACTCAGACTTAGCAGCACTTGTTCTTCGACGCGCGTCGAGCTTGCGTCGCCCTGTGACGTCAGCACGTGATCCATCACGCTCGTCGACGCGACGCGGTGTTGCGGGCGCTTCATGTTCTTACTTACTTCAGCTCCACTTCCCGGCCGCAGCGGTCCTCACAAGTTCAACCAACGTGCGACATGCCGAACAAGATTAGGAGTCTTACTGACGACGAGGTAGAGCTCGTCGCACACAACCATCCGTAGGTGTTTGGCACGAAACCCCTGATCGCCCAAGCTACGGCGGAATGTGTGCAGTAGCTGCTTTAAGTTTGATACTTACCGATGGATACAGGAACAAGCTTTACTGTCAAATATGTCATGTGGACTTAACTCCTATGACTATTTCTCAACGTGAATATCACTATGAGGAACACTTCTCCGACGAGCCACGCGGTAAGTCAGCTATTATGATGTCAAGCAATGCCTACGTATATGTGCTAATTAGATATTTCAAAGCGTCGGGCTCCAATTCATCAGGAGGTGCGGCTGGTGAGGAGGCCAACCATGCCTTGAGATCTCCCTCCAAATCTCCTTCGAAGATCCGAATCAAAGGATCCGGCCCCTCCAACTTAATCAAACCTTCGCACGAGAAACAGAACATATTCTGGCATTCATCTCAGGACTCTGTTCCTCCACCAAACTTCAGCCCAGGTATCTCAGATGTCTTCTCTTGATGACTGTATGTTGATTTATTTGTGCTTTCGTTCAGGGCTGATATCTGTATTGAAGAGAGCACTCACGAGATCGCACGACAAAGGAGCAACGGAACGCGCCTGGCTTGCTTTCGAAAAGGCCGTATACATACAGGGAGAATATTGGGATAAGATGTGGGGTTGCGGGTACGTGTCTCGTCTTGCCTACTGGCTCTTCGGCCTCTGTGACCCTGCACACAGATACCGGAACTATCTCATGGCTTGCGCAGCCCTTATGGACCAGCAGACTCAGCCTCTATACTTCCCGTTGTTGGACGCGCCAGCGCCTCCTGGTCTACGCAATCTTCAGATTTTGGTGGAGCGAGCATGGAAAGATAGTAAGCAAATGACCCATAAAGACTAGATCTTAAGCTGACGACATGTGACAGACTATGACCAAGAAGGTGCCCGCCAGTTCAAGTACCGTCTTGTCGATACTTGTGACTGGATAGGTGCAGGAGGTGAGAATTCGCGGTGGACGTGGTGGGTGTTCGGCCATTGAGAGTGTGACGCAGAACTCTATGTTGCTTTTACATATCGTGGTATACCGTAAGTCTTCGTGATTACAGTTTGCATCGCCGTGACTCATGTCCTACACAGAGCTCAACTAGTGGATTTTGAACTGCCCAGGGGTAGGCCATAACATGGAACTCGTGATGATTCAGGTCTAATCGTACCAGTAGGAATCGAGCCCCTTCTACAGTGGATATTGGACTACTTTTCCGAGAGTAATTCGCATCATCCCAAGGCGACAACTGTAGGCGAAGCTTTGCGTGGGGCTCGTCCAGTCATCGTGACGGACAAACTTCCTATCATGCTTCAACACCAAGGTCACTCGCGAACAATAGTAGGTTGTGAGCAGGTCAAGGGTGGTGCTATCAATCTTCTCACCTTTGATCCAGGAAGGTAAGCCCATTCGTCTAAATTCGGACATCATAATCGTCCTCACTTCGACGATCGCCAGGAGTGTACCTCAAAGCATCAGGCGGGCAGGTCTTAATTACCACAACCCGTCTGGACTAGGAGGGAGCACGTCTAAGTCCGCGAAAGTACTGCATCAAGTCATGCATCCAGTCCAAACAATGAAGGCCCACAAACGCAAGTCTCCAGACCCCCAAGATGGCCCTTCTAAGAGGCGGCATGTCCCAAACGGCGCAGCCCGTCATGATCAGGACGTCATTGTCATTACAGACGAGGAAGACGAGGTCGATAGCCAATCCGAGAGTCACGGTGGACCAAACCCAGGGGCGTCCGAGGAGCCTGAGCCAGACCAGGTACTCAAGTTCTTTCGGGTCAGCCTCAAGACGCTGAGGTGCGCTCAACAATCAGCCTATGCGTCTGCGTCGGCTAATTGTGAGACGTTCGCAATCCAGCAAGCATAAGAAATTCCAAATTCTGTGGTTCCCCCTCGAGGAACCTCTCAGCGAGCAGGAGAAGCGTAGAAGGAGCGAAGTCACCAGCGAGCATATCGGCCCTTTGTCATAACTGGAGCATCGTAGTCATTAGGAACAATACCAAGCTACTAATCATACTACGCGTTCTTTGTGATATCGGTGACTGACCGCCATGGTAGAGCTGGTGGCTTCGATGTTTCGGAACGTCGCAATTGAGAAGACTTATAAAATACATGTTATACAACAGCGGGCAAGACATACACATAGAAGTTCATCCCAAGGCCATCACGACATCTACTGGACCGTCAAGATCCACAGCCATAGGCTCTGGGGGTGGCGCAGGCATGCCAGACAAAGGCATGATCTCCAACCCGGCCACAGCGTACCTCAACGCCCTCTCCCAAGCCTGCTCGACCATGTACCCGCCCGCCCGCATGATCCCGTCGCGGTCCCTGCGCACAGCATCGCTGACGGGGTCGTGGTACGTCTCGCGCATCTGGAACATGTCGTCGTACGTGTAGTAGTCGTCCTGCATCGGCACGTGCGGGACGTCGGGCACGGTCGTGCTCTGCGCGGCGCGCGAGCGCAGCAGGCGGGCGCTGCTTTGGCTGAAGGCCGCGGAGGACGACGTCGCGGCGCGCGCGGTGGCACGGCGCTGCGCCTCGAGCCGGGACTTGGCCACGAGCCGCGCGGCGTTCTTGTCGGACGTCTCGAGCTTGTCGATGATCGCCTGCTTGCCCTTCTCGCGCTCGTCGCGCTCCTCCTCTTCGATCCGCCGGAGCTCTTGTGCGCGGAGCTCGCGCTCTTGTCGTTCCAGCTCTTCTTGCTCTTGCAGGTAGCGCTGGTACTCCTCTTCCCGCTTGACGTTGAGCTCGATTATGGCCGCGTTCTCTATGCGGTATTGTACTATGCGGGCTTCGGTCTCTGCGACGTCTATATCATTGATGAGGTTGAAAGCTACGGCGATAGTGAGTTTACGCCATTTAGTGGGTGCAATACTTCGTACCGATTTCCTCCACCCACTCCAAATAGTCATTGTAAGAGCGCAAGTCATGGAAGTCTTCGCGCCTCTTGTTGAACCTAGAGGACGTGAGCCAGAAAGCTCCTTTGAATGCGTACAATCCGTACTCTTTTGCTATCCTGCGCCTGATTGCCACCTCCTTCTCTACGGTCAGGTCTTCAAATGTTTGTGGAGTGAACGCCAGTTTGCGCAGGATTTTGTTGCATATTGGACAGGGTGCTGGACCAAGGGTGAACAGACGGTCTATACATGACTCGCACCTAACTTCTCAGTCAGGACGGCGATAACATAGATGCGAGCATGACGCACATTTTGTGGTAGCATGCGCTAACCAGGAGTCGCAGCTTTGGATTGAGGTATCTGTCCGACTTGCAGACGGGACACTGGTCGTCCATAGACTATCCGCATATCGTTCTAGAGTCTGAAGCTACTCCCGGGAATGCGTACGCACAAAGTATTCTGAAGTTCTCCCAGAAGGATCTTTCACTCCTCCACCAAAGATGGTCGACGAGGTACTCTGGATTTGCGGGGTACTTGTACGAGTGCTGGTCGCTGTCGACGCGCCAGACTTTCGAATAGTCGTCCCTCTCAGCCAGCTATTTCTCTGAGCCATATTTTGTGAGGTGAGAGAGAAGAAGTGATAGCAGAACAGTAGTATTGGGTCCTGACGACAGTGATAGTGAATGTGAGGCTCGAGCCTTCTGCCAGTGAGTTAAGTAGTAAGGATCGAGATCCAAGTGGCGGCTATTGCCGAGAAAGGGGGGCGTTTATGACTAGTCCTGCTACCATCCAGTTAGTCATCCTGTTTGACTCTAGGCTACGTATAACCCCTTCCGTCCTATCTGCATCTCCTTCCAAGTTCCAACCTCGTTGAAAGTGGTCCCGGGAACTTGTACCCGTCTTGCGGCTCTTACTCAGGAGACTCAGGACCACTGACTCCTACCATCCAGTTGGTCATCCCGCTTGACTCTACAGACTAGCCTTGATACGTATGCATTGTATACCCTTTTCGTCCTATCCGCATGTCGCTCGTCCAATCCTTTGGAGGGGGCGGGCGGTCTGGACTCTGGGGACGGTGGGTACGAGTTCCCAGGACCAGTCGACCACCTTCAAAGAGATTGGAAGGTCCAAAGCCTTGTCAGCTAACATCATATTGACAGTCAGCGGTGTCATCTAGATGTCGTAAGCTACTTCAAGTGCCTCATATAAAGCTCACCAGCAAAGTCAAACTTTAGTCTCTCATCTGCAACTTAGCTCGCTACACTTGGGCTACACTGGTTAAAGTCGTCCGTCGTGGCTACCTATCGAAACCTAATCATCTTCGCCATCTCCGTTCTCTCAGCCGTCATTCTGCTCCGATCCAGAACAAACATCATTGCGTCGATATCGTTCAAGACCATGTCCACCGTAAACGGAACCAGCTCACCTCTCCCGAAGACACAGGCGGCCTGGCGGAAAGCACTCGATGAACTGCCCGGAAGTCCCGAGAAGATTCCCGCGTTTTTCTTTGGTCACGGCTCTCCTATGCTAGTTGTCCCGGACTCCGCATCTTTGGATAGCACTGGTATAATGCGCGATGCTGGTCCGCATGGTCCCCTTGCCAGCTTCTTGAAGGACTTCGGCCCTGCCCTGCTATCTAAGTATAAACCAAAGGGCATCGTGGTGTTCAGCGCCCATTGGGAGACATCAGGCGAGCGGCTCGGTATGTCTTCCATGTCACCCACCTCTCCGTTGATTGAACTCTGACCTTAGTTATCGCCTCGTGTAGTGACTGATTATGAAGAAGAGAACCCGCTGCTCATGGACTACTACGGCTTCCCGCAGGCAATGTATCAGCTGAAGTTCAAATCGCGCGGCGATTCTGTGTTGTCGCAGCGCGTCGTGCAGCTGTTCAAAGATGTAAGTTTCATCCACGGGAATATGCTCAAATGAACGGAGTTTCTCATAAAGTGCTCTTGACAGGCTGGTTATTCCGCGCGGACCACGACTAAATCGGAAGCGCGCGGCTCAGACGGCAGAGGATACAGTGGTCCCGGCCTGGACCACGGAGTATTCGTCCCGTTCAAACTCATGTTCGGCGACGAGTTTATGGACGTCCCTATCGTCGAGGTGTCCTTGGATGCTAGCCTGGATCCCCAGAAGAACTGGGCGCTGGGAGAAGCCGTGGAACCTTTGAGGTGACTTGACAGACTGCCGCTCCTGCCATTCTATCCTGATAGTCTCCGGTGTAGGCGGGAGGGCATCCTCGTCCTATCGGGCGGTTATCTCGTGCACAACCTCCGAGATCGCACGTCGTTCTCGGAAGCACACGCGAAGACGGTGGTGAAGGAGTTCAATCAAGCCATTCTGGACGCGATGACGGTGAAAGACGTATGTGTCCGCTTCTCCGGCCCCGCGTGCACTGGCACTGTATTGACGAGAGTACCCCACCAGCCTGCAGCGCGGAGGGAAGCTATGATCAAGCTCGAACAGCACCCAGGCTTCCGCGCCGCGCATCCCCGGGCTGAGCACTTTGTTCCCTTGTACGTCGCTGCGGGTGTTGGGGGTGCGAGTGCGGAGGTGAAGGTGCTGTCTGCGATCTACGCAGCTCCGACTTTCGCCTTCGACTAGTAATATTGGGGTTGTATGTGGAATGTACAGTACTATGGGCAGCATCTACAGTATATATGAACAGGCTGACTGCGGCCGCAGTGACGCTCGATGGACCGTAAGGTGCCTGCTCGCGTCGACGATCGACGGCGCAAAGAGGTGGCGGGTGGGTGGTGGCAGATTGCCGGCGGTGCGGAAATGAGCGACTTCGATCGTGCACGTGGGGCAGGGCCGCGCACGTGGCGTCTCAGGGATCGGTGGACAGATCGCGTTGGTGGTTTTGGCCAAGTTTGAGCAGCTACGCCTCGCTGCATTCCTCCGCCTGTCTCTCTCCCAGTCCCAGTCCCCGCTGTATTCTTACTTCATCTCCAGCCAAGTGCGGAGACCCCGCACCCCGGCTCTTCCAGGTCTGTTCTCTGCTACTTCGCTCTCCCAGCCCTCCCTCATCGCCGCTGCGTCTCAGCCACTCCTGATCTCATCGCGGTCTACCGGTCCAGCCAATCCTCCTCGCTCGAACCCCTCGGTCATTTCCAGCCAGCAGATACCGGATGTATTGAACGTAACTTTGTAGCCCTGTCCAATCACCCTCTAATTATTGTCACGGTATGACTGCCTCCTCCGCACGTGTTCAGCGGAGATTCGGACTGACAGCTCCCTGTCCCAGCCGCCAGACCTTCCGGCGAGCAGGCGTTTACTGCAACTCTTCATTAATGGCTTCCAGAAGTATGGAGCACCTCAACTACCCCGCCTTCCGCTCTACCTCTCTCCCCAGTTCCACAGCCCTCGCTCTCTCCACCACACCCGACCCGAGCATCTTTCGCCGTGATTCCGACTGCATGCTTAGCGACGGTCCCATCACACCGCCACTCTCACCTGGACGTAGCGAGGACGGGGATGCCGCTATCATCGTTGACTCGGAGCCCCGCTACAGTGGCCCCGGTGCCCAAATGCCGTCGCCAGTACCACACGCACACCTCAGGGAGGCGGACGTGAGGCACGGCCGACGAAGTCAGCAGCACGATAGCATGGACGTGGACCCCCGCCCCCTTGCAAGCTCGCCTCGACCGCCGCAGCGCCATTTAGAGGACGAGCAGTCCCACCTGGAGAAGGGGTCGCTGAAGCTGACGGATTTCGAGGTCAAGGGCACTGTGGGTAAGTCTCTTTTGTGAGGTCACAACAATTGGATGCGTCGTAATGATGCGCATCAGGTACCGGGACCTTCGGTCGTGTGCTGCTAGTGCGGATACGGGGCCCCGCTTCCCAGAACGCGTCGAACTGCTTCGCCCTAAAAGTGCTCCGCAAGACAGAAATTGTGCGCCTCCGACAGGTCGAGCATGTAAACGCTGAACGATACATCCTATCGCGAGTGCGCCACCCATTCATTGTCGACCTCTACGCGACCTTCCAAGACAGCCTGAACGTCTACATGCTGATGTCTTACGTCCCTGGCGGGGAGCTCTTCACTCATCTCCGTCGCGCGCGGCGGTTCTCTGCGGACGTTACCCGTTTCTACCTCGCGACGATCATTCTCGCACTCAAGTACCTCCACTCTTTCAACATCATCTACCGCGACTTGAAGCCCGAGAACCTCCTTCTAGACTCGCGCGGATATCTCCGTCTCACCGACTTCGGCTTCGCGAAAATTGTAGACGATCGTACGTGGACGTTGTGCGGAACGCCGGAGTACCTCGCGCCAGAGATTATCCAGTCGGACGGTCATGGGAAGGCAGCTGACTGGTGGGCGTGCGGTATTCTCTGCTACGAGATGCTCGTCGGTTACCCGCCTTTCTTCGACGAGACGCCATATGGAATTTACGAGAAGATCCTTAGAGGCAAGATCCATTGGCCGAACGTAGTCGACCCATTGTCGAAGGATATCATCAAGGCCTTCTTGCACCCAGATCGTAGCAAGCGGTTGGGCAACCTCATCGGGGGCTCACAAGACGTGCTGGACCATCCATGGTTCCGTGGCGTGGATTGGGATGCATTGGAACGCCGCGAGATTAGGGTATGTCGATCCCGGTGTTGTTATGCTGACAGGCCTGCTTGGAGCTTACTTCTTGGCCCCTCATTCAGGCACCGATCATCCCGCATGTTGCGACTGTCGACGACACACGGAACTTCTCTCACCTTCCCCTGCCTCCTGCAGAAGAGATTCCTGGTCTTATCCGGGAAGAACGCCCGCCGTCGATCCAGCAGCGGTTCGACTCCGTCGCGTACCAATTCCTCGAGTTCTAAGCTGGCCCTGCTCTCACCTAACGTCGGTGGTCCCAGGTGGCATTCGAAGCTCGGCGCCGTTGAGGCGACCGTGCGGCCCCTCTGACCCGGGCTTGGGGTGCTCTCTGCGCACGACCGCATCCGGACACCTCCTCCACTACATCGTCCTCTTTGACCGCCACCAACCTTCATTCCTTTACCTATCCTCTCTCTTCCTCGCGCAACGGACCTTCTCCTCATAACACTATAATCTGCCCTCGCTGTCGCCTTGGTCTCCGCCATCGGAGTTGGACTACCTCCCGCTATTATACTCGTCGAAGTCATACCCCGCTCCCGAGTTGTATCACTTTCGTTCCCGTCGGTCCCCCGTCGCCCTCCCATATGTCGCCTCGTGTCGCCTCTCCTCTGTATGATCCCCCTCTCGTCCAGGATGATCGGACCGCCGCTTGCTGCGCAGTGCACACACGCGCGTCGTCCGTCCCCTCCCACGCTCGCTATCACCACCCTCTCTAGGGTTCGCTGTCCGTAATTTGTGTATATTGCCCGCCTGCTCGCGTTCCGGTTCCGGTTCTGGTATAGCCCTCTGTCTGGTACTGTATCCAGGTTTAGTTGCTGTATTATATATTGTTCTTGGCCCCCGTGCGGACGACATGTCCGCTCCATGCACCCTTTGATCAGCAGTCGAGCTAAGAGTAAATACCTCAGCGCTGAGCGAGGAGATTGTTTCCCGCGCCAATCAGAGCCGTGAGAGTGCGTGAGATTCGATCTCGATCTCGTCGGGGCCGTTCGCGCCCAAATTTCTCTTGCCACGGGCGGCTAAGCACTCTGTAACTCGAAAAGTCATCTCTGTCTACAGTCTAACATGGCCCGTAAACGCAAGAACCGCACACATCTCAAGGGAGGCACTGCTTCAAGCCCTGGGTCCGCGGAGGGCGTCCCCAAGTCGTTCGTGATCAAGCATGGCCAGGTCGGGACGTCGCTCACGCAGCTCGTCCGGGACGTGCGCAAGGTCATGGAGCCCAACACGGCGAGCCGTCTCAAGGTCAGTCTCCATCTCCGTGCGTATGCATTCCGCGTCGGCGCATTGACTCAAACGGCTGCAAGTGAAGGAACGCACACGGAACAAGCTGAAGGACTTCCTGACCATGGCCCCCGCGCTCGGGGTGACCCACCTCCTTGCGTTCACGCTCACGGACGTCGCACCGTCGCTGCGCATCGTGCGCCTCTCCGCCGGCCCCACGCTCAGCTTCAGGGTGGAGCGGTATAGCTTGATGCGGGACATCGTCAACTCATCGCGGAGAGCACGGAGCATGAGCATGGTCGAGTACCTCAGCCCTCCTCTGGTGAGTCTCCTGCCCTACAACCGCATGTCCTCTTACTAACAGGACTGTCCTGTCTGTGCTCTCGCAGCTCGTGCTCGCGTCCTTCCCGCCCCCGGGCCCAGACACTCCCCCGCACCTGACGCTCGTGATGAAGACTTTCCAGTCGCTCTTCCCGCCGCTCTCCCCGCACACGCTCTCCCTCTCCTCCGCGCGCCGCATCGTGCTCGTCTCCTACAACGCCGACAGCGGGACGATCGACTTCCGGCACTACCTCATCACCGTCAAGCCGTACGGCGTCTCGAAGCGCATCCGGCGCATCCTCGACGGCGCGACCGCCAAGAGCTCCTCGCACGCGCACGCGAGCGTCCTCGATCTCGGCAGCGAGAAGGACGTGGCGGACTTCCTGCTGCGGCCCAAGGGCGAGGCTGGCCCCTCGAGCGACGGGTACGAGAGCGCGGCGTCGACCGCGTCGAGCGTCGCGGGCGACGACGGGGACGCCATCGACCTCGCAGACGACTATGTGGGCAGGAACAACAAGAAGGGGCAGAAGCGCGCTGTGAAGCTCGACGAGGTCGGGCCGAGGATGGAGCTGAGGCTCATCAAGATCACTGAGGGCGTGCCGGGGAGGCCAGGGGGCGTTCTGTACCACGAATTCGGTGCGTTGGACATGGGTCGCTGTCTCTCTCTGCAGTGCTTAACAGGGCTATCACCACAGTCAAAAAATCGAAAACCGAAGTCAAGGCTCAAAAGGCGGAACATGCTGCGAAGGAGAAGCTCCGCAAGCAGCGGAGAGAAGAACAGGAACGGAACGTAGAGAGGAAAAATAAGGCAACAGAGGGCCAGGGAGCAAAGGACGAAGACGACGACGAGGAAGAGGAGGGACCCGAAGGTGGAGACATTGCGGACGAAGAGGCAGAGGATGAGGATGGTCTCGATGATGGTGAAGGTGCGTGGGACGATGAAGAGGAGATTAGTGAGGGTGAGGAGTCGGCAGGCGAAGAGAGTGATGAGAGCGAAGAAGAAGAGGTACGACGACCTCCGCCTAAAAAGATGAAGATGCGGAGTAAACGGTGACAGTCTGGCCTTGTACTCGCCCACGCTGTATGACATAGCTCTTCTTCACTCGTCCGTGGATGCTTTCGCGAGCGAAGCGGGCATTATGACATTATACACTAGTATGCAAGGGGTGAGTACGTCGAGCATCATGCTTGAGGAGGTACACTCTGGGGCGGTGGCGAGTTCCCCCACAATCGGCCGAATGCTTGCCGCCAGAACCGTTCCGTACGCAAGCGAACACCTTCCCAACTGTCTAGAGCAGGTCTGACATCGAGGTAAAAGGAGAGATTCTTGGAGGAGGGCCCATTCGTATGTCCTGAGTAGAAGTCGATGACATACCGCATGCGGGTGCCGCAACGGTCGACAACCCAGTCATGACGATCAAATGGACGAGAGAACCTGCAAGGGCAATTCATGCCGGACTCATTGTAAAGATGTACGGCTACGCACCCAAGCAGGCTGTAGAACCTAGCCCGCGGGGACATGTCGTTCGGCCGGCCCTTGAAGCTCACAAGCTTCACGCCCCCACACCGGTCCCCGCCCTGCCCGTTCTCCCACTTCATGATCTCCCCCCATGCGCGTTCGTTCACGGCATTGTGGATGGGCACGACGACCCTCATGTCCACTTCCTGGGGGTCGTGATTCTTCCTCGCCATCGCGGCGTAGAACTGGGCTTGGGACGGGTACACCCAGTTTCCGCCGTCAGTCCTCGGTATTGATGATGTCTCGCGCTCCAAAGGGAGATTGGTCGGGGGAGCGGGAGTGTCAGGGAGCTCTGCGGCGCCGTGGCCGTCTTGTGATTGTCGACCGAGGATGGAGGTCCATGACGAACGCTGAGAGTGGTCGACGGGGCAGGTTTCTTTGGACGTGGAGGAGGATGCGAGGGCGCGGTGATCGACAGGGCACTTGTCCGCAGAGTCTGACATGGAGAAAGGTGTGGGTGTTATGTGCCCTTGTCTAATAGAGGGGAAGGGTGGAATCAACTCCTCCTCGTTGGTCGAGACTCAGAGGTGATTTGCTTGCGTCACATGATCTGCGAGTGCAGTGTGTTTCCTTTAGCTTCGTGGTCTCGTACAATGTCAACAGAGTCTACTATGCTGCGTCCGAAACACTCTTACTGTAGTGCTTCACCGTCGCCAGGCTGCTCCTATTCTTGAGTCTCTACATATGGCAGCCTGCATTGTAGAATCCCAAGCGCCCAGGGGACGGTACCGCTACCGCCCTCCGGTATACGCAGAACCGGTCGCCGGGACTGCGACTCGCTCGACCGTACCGTGCCCCACGGGGCAATATATCTCACCCACACATGACCGTCCGGCATCCCGGATGGGACTGTGTTATGCACTGTATTGTGCAGCTATAAATGCCACAGCTACGCTTGACCCAAACGTCCATCTCCTCCCAGCGACTCGGACATCCACAAGCCAGACGCAAACATGCCCTCTTCTCCGCCCGTCTTCTCCACCCCGCTCACGAAGCTGTTCAATATTAACCACCCGGTTATGCTGGCGGGTGAGCGACATATACTCCTATGTGCATCGCTGAGACACAGAAGCCTAATGTACACCATTATGCGCTCATAGGCATGAACGTCGCGGCTGGTCCGAGACTGGCTGCAGCGGTCACGAACGCGGGTATGCTCATGATAGTTCTCTACGGTCATCCTAGACTGAGCAAGGACAATGTGATATGCAGGCGGTATCGGTGTGATTGGAGGCGTCAGACAGAGCCCCAAGATCCTCCAAGACAACATCGACGAGCTCAAGAGCCACCTCGAGGACCCGAACGCGCCGTTCGGAATCGATCTCCTCATACCTCAAGTCGGCGGAAATGCCAGGAAGACGAACGTGAGTCCGCATCTGTGGCAGCCTAGCAGTGAGGCGCAAGCTGACGCTCGGTGCCCCTCAGTACGACTATACCAAGGGCCAGCTGCCCGAGCTCACCGAAGTCATCATTAGGAGCGGCGCGAAGCTCTTCGTGTGCGCAGTAGGCGTTCCTCCAAAGGATATGGTCGACAAGCTGCATGCGTCCGGCATTGTGGTGATGAAGTGCGTCCCAGCATGCCGCCCGAAGTCTCCGAATCCGGCCTCCCAGCACCACTGACCATTGCATTCGTCTCGCAGCATGATCGGTCACCCCAAACACGTCCCGAAGGCGCTCGCCCAGGGTGAGCGCAGTCCGTCTGACAGATGACAGTCCGCTCACCGGCATCTTTCCATAGGGGTGGACATCATCTGTGCGCAAGGCGGAGAAGGCGGCGGCCACACCGGCGACACGCCCTTTTCGATTCTCATCCCCGCCGTCGTCGACCTCTGTAAGACCGCCCGGAGCCCACTGACCGGACAGCCTATCCTCGTCGTCGCAGCGGGCGGCATCGCCGACGGGCGCGGGCTCGCCGCCGCGCTGTCGTACGGGGCCTCGGGCGTGTGGGTCGGCACGCGGTTCGTCGCGAGCGAGGAGGCTGGGGCGCCGAAGATCCACAAGGAGCTCGTGCTCAGTGCCGGCTACGACGACGTCACGAAGACGACCATCTATTCTGGGCGTCCGATGCACGTCCGCAAGACTCCCTATGTGGCCGAGTGGTGAGAAACCACACGATCTGCACGAAGGGAATGAGCTCAATGGATATTGTGTCGACAGGGAGGACAAGAGGCAGCAAGAGATCACAGTGCTTACAGCGCAGGGCAAGATCCCACACGAAGTCGAGCTTGAGAATCACCCCGAGAAGTCCATGGAAGGCCGCATGTGTACGTTGTGCGTGTTCCTCGTGCGCGATCCTACTAAATCCGTTCGGCTCCAAAAGGGCTTATGGGTAAAGTGTCTGGCTCTATCAAGGTGAGTGTCTCATCGTGCAGTTCAGTAGACAACTGCTGAACGAAGTCATTGTAGGATATCAAGCCCGCTAAGCAGATGTGAGTACAGAATCGATAGAGTATTGCACCTGTCGATCGATGCTAACACGCCTGTTCAGTGTCGACGAGTTGGTCAACACGGCTGCCGCGAGCCTGCAAGGCGCTTCTAACCTGATTGTCAGCAAGGCGAAGCTTTGAGCTCCGGTGTATGAGTGCAGCTTCTATTGTACATGTATAGTACTGTCATGGCCCATGGCGCATGTGTACTTGTATACGGGTAGACCACATCGGTCTCCTACCTCACCGTTAATCGTCTTCCATGAGTTCCGCAAGCTCCCGCTCCTCGTCTTCGTCCAGCAAATCGGAAGAGGCTTCTGCACTAGTGAGCTGTGCTTCCTCACTGTCGGGCTCCGTCGGGGGAGGAGGATGCAATAACTCTAGCGTACGGGCATGTGAGCATATCATCAAGCCCGCTCCGTCAGTACCGCTACGCACCGCTCAATTTCCATAGCCTGAGCGTCCCGTCCAGGCTCGCGCTCACGACCCACGGCTCGACGCGTACCTTTCCAGGGTCGTTCTCCACTGGCGACTTGCGGAACCACAGCCGGAGCGCGGTCACGTCGTGCCAATGGCCGTCTGTTTCGGCGATGAGCTCGGGCTCCTCAGGCGTCGACACGTCGTAGACCCTGATGACATCCCCGGAGCCGGTGAGCAAATACGGCTCCGCGAGCGCGGTTAGCGATAGCGGCAGGATGGTCCGCACTGCCGTCGGGTGCTCGATGGGCGGGACCGGCTTTGTGCCGGTGACGGGGGCCGGCGCGGGGTGCGAGATGATGTGGACGGTCTCGTCGGTGGATGCTGCAATGAGTTGCTCGAGGTCAGCGTGGAAAGGATGGGGTAAGACCGCTACTGACCCGTCCATAGATGACCGTTGCCGTGGATCATCTCGTTGATTCTCGTTCGATGGTGGTTGAGCTCATCGACCAAGGTGCTCTTCCATCGAGATGGGGTTGCGTCGTCTCTAGTGATATCCCATATTTTGATCACGCCCATGGTGTCGCCGGTGTAGAGCACGAGAGACTTGTCCGAGAGCACGCGAGCATCGATACACGACACGGGGCGTGTATGTTCCCTAAGAGTGGCCACAGAAGTCAACGGTCGTCCATCGCCGACTGTTGATAGATCCCTTTCGTCGTACGTGTGCAGTTCAGTACGGCTAAAATACGGCAAGGAGTCGAGCAAGAGCATACCAGATTCGGACGATTTTGTCGGACCCGCTAGACACTAGTAGGCGCAGGGATGGGACGACGTGCAGGGCTTTCACAAAATCCGAATGGGCCTCGGTAGAAGAGATCAGCTTCTTTGTCTGCAGCAGCAAACTCAGGGTGAGAAAACTTGAAAAGTGAGTTCGAGAACAGAGACCAAGTCCGCTCGTACCTTTATGTCCCAGATCTTGATCGTCTGGTGGTGCAGGGAGGGATCAGCAAAGCGGTCAAACCATGTATTCGAGCGATGTATACTTTGTCCCATGAACCCGTCACGAGGAGGTCACCTTTGCCGGATCCCTGTACGCGGTCTACAAATGCGAGTGAGGTGACCGGCGCCGTGTGCCCTTTGAACAATTGAAGTGTTTTTCCCGTCTGTGCATCGTCCTTAGTTCCCGTGCACGATCACCGGGGGACGACAGACCTCCAGGTCGAGCTTCCTGATGACGGTCGTATTCTCCGCGATCCAAGCGACGCCATCGCGTACTTGCAGGGCCAACGCTTTCCCGGGGATTTGTATGGGAGAGCCGCGATCCTTTATGCGTTCTGCTTTCTCCTTGCGAGTCTTCACAAACGGTGCTGGTCAGACATCCGAGGCCTGGGGAAGATGCATTTCGTCAGGCGTACTAGTTCGAGTTTCAGCTCAGCTTCAGAACGAAGCAGATGTGATGTGTCCCCGGTCTGCATGTCGAAGTGCTGGCGGTGAGCTTTTGATGGCAACGGAATATTGAGCGCCACTGACACTCCGCTCGATTGAGCGCTCCATCCAACGGTTTTTATGAACTCGTACTCCGAGTCGTCCCTTGCAACCGTCCCTCTTGCCCCCTCGCACTCTTCTCGGCCGGAAGCAAGAAGAGCACGGTATGCATATGTGTCCCATTCTCACTTACCAGCTCGGAACTCACCCGAGACGGATACTGCTTCACAGACAAGCCAGCGCCTTTAACCCTCGGCTAGCCGCTAACCTAAAGTTCAATCCCAAACTTTCCTAAGCACTATACTTACTACGCGAGATTGCCGTGGCCAAAAATCCCACTGTGACGGACGTTCGCGCAGTTCGAATTGAATCTGAGCCTTGCGGGTGTGTTCCGGATCCCGCGGAGCCGTTTCATGCTCAGCAACTTGTCAGCAGCCACTGCCAAAACCTTCGCGCCTTCCGAGACGTCGGCCCTCTCCAGACCCATCCTCCTCCGAATACTCATCCTCGTCTCCCCGCATTGTACTCATAGCCTGCTAGCACGCTCATCGTTCTTCACTCGGCGACCAACTCCATTTCGTTCTTTGATTCTACGCGTACACCATGAGCGGCCGTCTTGCATCCTTCCGTGGCCCTTCTACGCCTTCCTCATCCCCCATCTCCGTCCGCCAGCAAAACACCCCAGCGTCGCCTTCACGGCTCTCCGAACTGCCGCACCATCGAGCCCTCAGAACACAACTAATCGAGCTGCGGAACATCGCCTACGAGTGGGACGAGCGAGTATCTGGCCAAGGTCTAAAGGCTGTTTCGAGTCTCGTGAACGCTCGAACGGAGCTTGAGTATGTCTCCCGCACGCGTGTTCATTGCTTCCGACTTTGACGTCTTGCGTTCCGCAAGCAATGACCTCGCACTTATACCGGAAGGGAGACAACCGACATATCCAATCGTGCTGGAAAGGCTACGTTTCATGGAGAGCTGCATAGAGGATCTCCATGAAGTGGTCAGACGACTTGTGAGAACCCCCCTCTCCTTTATCTGGACTCCTCCTGAACGACACAATTTCAGGATAAGCTGTTCCAGAAGATGGTGAAGATCATCCGAAGTCTCGAAGTCCTACTGCGCGAAGTGCACAAGACGAAGGGCTGGAAGTTCGCTCAGGAGCCTCTCTGGGTGACTTGGTCTCTGGAGAAATTCGGTGAGTGTCGTGCCCGCTCCGTCGTGCGCCGGCGTTGACCCGTCGCCAGTGACGAAGCTGCCGTATATTCTGAAGCCGTATCGACGGTCCCTGGAGATGCACTTGGACCTGGTCGAACAGCTGCGGCCCCATGACGTCACTTTCGACGAGTCCCGCAAGATCGTCGCGTTGTGGCAAGCGCAGCCGCACCTTGCCCAGGGCGGCTGGGACGCCATCTGGGAGGACATCTGTACCGTCGAGGTCGACCGCTGGGCTGCTCCCCGGTGACAGTCCCGACTGCGGCTCCCAGGACTTTCTCTTCGAACGTGCATACGTGACATATACCTTCATCACCCCTACCACCACTCCTACTGACCTCGAGCTCGCCTTGAGATGGACAGTACATACGCTCTTTATTGGTGACTTATACCACCGCAGGTCGTTCTGCCATTCACACTGTACATATCAGCATCATCCCTTGCTGTCGATTCTGCTCTGCTCAGCTGACCAACAATGTATTCATATGCTCGCTACATATCCGCCGTATGTCATGACCTCACAGGTCCGCGCTTTCATAGTCGTGTGGGACTCAGTAGTTCCAGCTGGTGTACAACAGTATAGTTCTTGACAGCAGGCTCCGTGCGGGTGTGGCACAAGGTATACAGTATGTATACAACCCATCCTACGGTTACAGTGGAGGCTTGACAATGCCAGGGCTGACTTTATAGTACACAATCGACGAGTCCTCCGTGTTGATGGCAAGGTAGACGTGCGGGGGTGCCCCGAGCTCTTTGAAGGTGGTCCGGATCCTGCACACACGCGAAGAAGCCCGCGTCAACATGCATCGGAGAATGTGCGGCGGCATACATACCAGTCCGTCGAAAGAGACTCGGACAGCACGCATGGGACCACACAGAGCAGAGGTTCCTGTGC
Organism: Daedaleopsis sinensis; assembly: GCA_033807695.1. NCBI lineage: Eukaryota > Fungi > Basidiomycota > Agaricomycetes > Polyporales > Polyporaceae > Daedaleopsis > Daedaleopsis sinensis. Next base: position 2,405,743 of record CM066301.1, read on the forward strand.
GAAGCTCGTGTTAATCGAGGAGAGCGTAGCAAACGCATCCTCCGGTGGCAGTCACGCACCATTTGTGGTCGGCGCCCACGGATAGCACATCTCGAGCAGCCGGGCAGCTCGATGAGCTCGAGATCGGTCCATTGCTGGGCTATAGCAGACAAACATCCCCTATTATGCGGTGTACTCGTGCCATAATGTATGTGTATGCGCACCTAGCTTCATGTCATTGTAAGTTTGGAACAACGAACCCGCCGCTTTGGGAAATTTTGAAAGGTACGGAGCCAGCGTTGCGTACTATGCATAGGTTAGGCCTCTGAGCAGAGTTGAGCTCTGCAAGGGCTGACACTCACGGACGGGTGCTTGTCCATGTCGAGTGGACTCGTCAACGAGACAACTAGAGGGACGAGAGCAAAAACGAAATGACTCCGCCAACAACGAGAATAGAATCGCTCGATTAGGCAGGTGCAGTGTTCACTCAAGCCTCGCGAGTCTCATGCTCAGGCTGGCTGTCCATTTGATACATGAACCGAAACGATAGCAGATGCGCAGGTAAGTACTACAACAACAACGAAGCAACATCAGTCCTCCTCGTCTGATATCTGGATCTCGTCCTCGTTCGCCTGCGGTGCAGCCTCCAGCGCCTCCTGCTGCCTGACGTTCGTACTGTGCTTCGCCGACACGAACGCCGGGGTCTTCCCACTCCCTCCAGCCGCCTGCCGCTCCGCAGCGGCCATCGCGTCGGCGGGGGGCGCATCCCGCTCCGCCTCCGTCTCCAGCCCGGACTCCTTCGCGGCCATCTGCGCGGCGAGGTACGACGCCTCGGTGTTGAACTGCGCCTGCACGCTGCGCTTGATGCGGAGCATCTCGCGGAACGTGTCCTCGGACCCGGTCTCGATCTCGAAGTTGTTCCACTCCTGCCAGAACTTGGGGTGCACGCGCGGGTCGCAGAACTGCGACGCGTGCGCGTAGATGGCCCGCGCGCGGTCGATCTCGCCCAGCTTGCGCTCCATCGCCGCGAACCGGAGACACATCTCGGCCGTCTGGCGGTCGGGGAGAAGCTCGATCGCGCGCTCGTAGATCGGTCGGGTGGCCGGGAGGCCGTAGTTGGAGGTGGCCTTCGCGATATAGATGGTGAAGAGCTGCACGGGGAGTGTAAGGCCGTGCTCTGGATTGACACGTGTAAACGCACCTCGAACTTGTCCTCGTCGGCGACGGCATTAGTAGCGCGATCATAGATGGACATGGCCCGCTTCGCCAACCCATGTTCCTCCTCGCAGGAAGCATACATCATGAATATCGGCTTACACGACTTGGGCGGGCATTTCTCCAGTGCTTGTTCAAACAGATCTCTAGCGCGTTCGATCTTGGTCCCACCCTGAATCATACGCGCATTTTAGAACCGGGCTGAAGCAAGTGCACAGAGGGAGAAACCACATACGTATCGCTTCACGAACTTGGCCAAGTAAATGTTCCAAATTTCGAATGACACTGGGAAGGTGAATAATTCCGTGCCACGCTCGTAGATCTAGCGAAACAAGACTTTAGAAGCAGTCCAATGAATTGTTGCGGATACGTACCTTGAAACTTTCTTCGTAATACTTGTTCTCCTCCAAGAATGCGGCGTAATTGATAATGATCTGCGCATTCGCAATGCGGAGGTCCATGATCTTGTCGTATACGGCCTTGGTCGACTCCACGGTTCCTAGTGATTCTTCAAGATCGACATAGAATGACCAAAGCTTGAGGGACTTGAACAATCGCGCCTGGGCCGATAACGACTACAAAGGAATACTGTTAAGCCAGATTCGGATGCTTACCACAATGACTTACATGGTCGAAGAAGTTGATCTTCGTGTTCTTCGGAATTACTGCGGCGCGTTGCATGACACGAATGGCCTCATCGTAGTTCCTGCATGGAAGGTGAGTCCACGGTCAATGAATGATTCTCATTCACCTACTCCTGACGGATCTCCATCTCAGCCCATTCGCACCAAACTTCAGCCAGCTCGTCCACGGTCTTAAAGTTGACCTTCGTGGCCTTGTCGAGAATCTTCCGTGCGCTATCGAGGTCGTGTTCCGCCTCGCCTGTTGTTCCACCTTCTTCGTAAAATTTGGCGAAATTGATGTACAGCCGGTGGAAATTGGCGGTTGCTTTGCGCGGATGGATTGTGGCAAGGGCTTTGTTGTATGTCTCTGCGACCTGTTATCCCAATTAATGACCGGTTACATAGATAGCACATGAATAACAGATCGAAACTTAGGACATACCTTTTCGTCGTTGTCGCCCCAAAGCGCCACTCGCTTTTCCCACTCCTGTACATCGTTCGGATTCCTCCTCAGAAGAACATCATTGACCAGGAACGGTCTACGATCCATGAGCTCCTCAAACTCCTTCATCTTCGCATCCAGCTCCTTCTCGGTCTGCTTCACGTCTTCCTCGTCCTCGTCCTCGTCGGGGTCTGCGATGCTCTCCATCATCGCGCTGATCAAGCTCTCCGAGAACTCCGCATACGCGTCGAATATTTGCGTGAAGTCGCGGAGGGTGAGGACCGACGCCAGGCCGCGCTCGAATGTGAGCTTCGCACGGTCGAACTCGCCGCGTTTGATCCAATACGTCGCAAGCCCAGTCCAGAGTCGACCGGCTTGGTCTTTGTAGACGTCCAGACCGTCTTTGTGCACAATGTTCTCAATATTGAGCTTTCGTAGGTTCTGCGGGTCCTCGTCCTCATCGTAGGGACCGACCGGCTTGCCGTCCGAACCGACTGTGGCTGCCGGTCCGGCAAAACGTATAAGCTTGCCATCGACGGACGCGGGTTCCGCAGGCTGCTGAGAAACAGCCGCCTCTTCGATCCTGGTGTTAGAATCAATGGTGTCCGATACGTCCATTCCGACCTCCTCAGCATGTTTCTCGACGACGTCGAGGAACTCGCCAAGGAGTTGGTATGGACTTTTCCCCTCGGGACTAGTATACTCTCCACGCGCAGCTTTACGAGCAAGCGATAGAAGTAGTTTGGCGGCTTCTAACGGTCGAGGGTCAGGGTTGTTTTCGGAGAGCAAGATAGCGGTGTAGCGTTCGGTGATGCTGGGATCTACGGCGAGGTATCGGCGGTATACTGAGACAGTTGTCGCGCCCCCTCTTGACTCCGCCCATAGCAAATAGCGAGCCCATATTCGTCCATGGAGGGATGGAGGGAGGGTACGCAACGCACGGTCATACGTTCGGCGGGCATGGGTATAGGACAGTTGTGGAGGACAGAACGGGTGGTTGAATATTGATAGGTAGAGCAGCCATAGACGCGGCATCTTTCACGCTGTCAGAAAGTCCGGACACGAATGAAATGGATAAACTCACTTTGGGTAGCCACATGAGAGCACGCTCGAATGTAGCGATCAATAACTTCCACTCTTGCCATCCAACAATCCCATCCACCCCTCCCTCCCATTTCTCCAGATCCTCGTACTCATCCTCGAGAGCCTCACGCATCTCGGGGAACTTCTTCCTTCCGCCTGCTTTCTTCTTGACTACGAGTTTGCCCAGCACGAAGGACATTCGGGTCTGAAGGTACGATTTCCACAGTTTGAATGATGATGGAAATTGGGCGAGGGCAGCTTCATAGAGATAAGTTTGTCGCTGAAGAGATTTGCGAGCAGCAGGGGAAGCGAGGGGACCTAGAAGAGCAGCCGCCTCTGGGGCCAAGTCTGAAGGACTCTCCGCCTTCTGCAGGGCTGCAGAGGCTTCTTTGACATTCTGAATAGCAGTCCACCAGTGCCTGAACGAAGATGGGTTCCTCAGCAGATCCTCCTCGCGGTGGAGATCCTTGGTAGAAACGAGGTCTGGATGTGTTGTGGGTGTTGGTGTCGGGAAGGTGAGAGGGAAGGTGGATGTGAGAGACTCCAGGGTCGGTTGCTGTGAGGTCGCAGCCGGCATTTTGGAGAGAGTCGACGAGAGTCTGGCCGATGTCGGACGAGAAGGAGGGATGGTCGTGAACAACAGCAAGTTGCGCGTCAGACGCCGTACGCGAGTCTGGCGCCGGGCGCGCATACGTGCCACAAGCGCGAGATCAACAGAAACGCGTTATGGGCGTCTGTGTCCACACTGCGGTTATCTCTCAACCTCGATCATCCATGGTACGTGTGTGGGCACTTCTCCTTACTGCTCGTCGTTGACCTTCCAGTAGCACGGCGTTCAACGGGTTAGATACTCTCGCGAGGCACTGGCCGCGAAGAAAGAGCGGGAGCAGACCAAACTGAAGGAGTTTCAAGGCTTGACCGAGGCGGTCCTCAGCCGAGTGAGTTCTGACCGTGCGGGTACTTACTCACAGGGCTTATATGTACCTCGCTCCCCCCACAGAAGAAGGATAGAGACTATGGAAAGGACTCCTTTGATCTCACTACCCGACTCCTCCACGTCAACCCGGAGTTCTACACTGTTTGGAACTACCGCAGACATATTCTCCTCAATGGCACATTTTCCACAAGGTATACAGCGGCTTCGTCGTGCGGCCTCAGACATATCTGATCCGGACTATCGCAGTACATCTGCCCAAATCAACGACGCCCTATCGGATGAACTATCTCTTACAACTACCTTCCTAAAGCAACATCCCAAGGTGTACTGGATTTGGAACCACCGTCAATGGTGTCTACAACAAGTTCCAGATGGTCCGACCGAGAGCGACCCGGACGGATGGCGCCAATCATATTGGAACAAAGAGTTGTTTGTCGTAGAGAAGATGTTGGACGCCGACCCTCGTAACTGTCAGTATCTCCCGCATGGCATCTGCCGGCTACGGGCTCACCGCGTGCTAGTCATGGCATGGAACTACCGCCGCTACATACTAGCGATGATGCCGGTGAAGCGTTCCCCGCTTACCGAGCTATCTTACACCAAGCGTAAGATCGAAGCCAACTTCTCAAATTTCAGTGCATGGCATCAGCGCTCGAAGGTCTTGACCACCCTCTGGGATTCAGGGAAGCTCGATAAAGCCAAGACCATTGAGGAAGGTACGGCACGACATGACCTGTTGCCCTGCATTTTTCTCATTTCATTTTACCGCAGAGTTCGATCTGGTCAAGAACGCTATGTATACAGATCCGAATGATCAGAGTGTCTGGATCTACCATCGTTGGCTTATAGGACGAGGCCAGTTAATTGAATCCTGAACATGAGCTATCGCTGATAGAACTAACTGTAGGTGACGAGCGCGACATCATAGAGCGGGAGGTGGCATCCATTCAAGAGCTACTCGACGAGCAGCCCGACAGCAAATGTGAGTAGCTGAGAACCAGCTTTTGCTTAAAAGCAGACAATGACGCATTCAAATCAGGGTGTATGGAGTCGCTCGTATTCTACAAGCGATTGGTGTTGCGCCGGCATGGCGATTCTATCACCGGAGACCAGCGGCGCATGCTAGAGGAGGAATGCACGGATTTGCTCCACAGGCTGCAACTTGTGGATCCGGATCGGCGACAGCGCTACATCGATATATGTGGGTATTTCTTGCCTCAATATTCTATTGCTACAAGCTCAATCGAGTCACGAAGCTAGCCGCAGTGCATGAATGAATGCAACTATTTTGTCTGTATCAGTCTCCTCACATGGTCATCAGAACAATGGCAACGTTCCGGCATACACACTCCAAATATGTCACCACAACCCGCAGTGATTCGCGCTCGGCGAGGCTTGTGACTTCAGCTTATCGATTCACAGGTACAATTGCCAGCGCCATACAAGCTATCCTACACACACGCTGCCACAACCCATCGATGGCTTGATGGAAAGGAACAGCAGGGAGAGACGTTCATGAACGAGACGCAGGGATAGGTGTAGATGGTGGTTCGTGGGACGTTCAGCACTTGCACTCGCCGGGCTTGCAACCGCAGCTGGAAGGTAGTAAGGTCAGACAACATCTGCGGTCGACGGTTGCTCTGCGAATACTGACGTCGAGCCGCAGTTGCAGGTGCTAGAGCCGCACGCAGCGTTCTTGGGAGCGTCGGTGTTCTGTAGAGATGGCGGTGAGCACGACAGTCCTCCGAGGACCTATGGTGGATGCGTAGACTCACAGCGTACATGGTGGGGAAGAGGTGAGTGTTATGAGTTTGGTTGGCTAGTGGTGGTAGTGGTTGGAGCACTGAGGAGAGATGGGTGCCACTGGCCGCCTTATATCTCCTTCATCAAACCCTGCACGTGCGTGGCGCGGCCGCGCAGCAACACCTGAAAAAGGCAACCAAGTAAGTTTGCGCGACTTTATGGACACCAATCACACATCTCAGCCGCAGAGCGCTTCGGCTTGGGTCTTAGCGGTATCCCGAACTGCCGTAAGTTCAAGGGTGCTTTCACAGACCCGGCCGATGGACCGATGGTCTACAAAATCCCTCAGCGCGAGGCGTGGCGTCCGCCGCGTCTCCAGATGCTTCCTTACCTCACAGGGCCGGGAAGGCAGGTCGTGGTGTTCTGCTCTAGTGCGTCCTTGCTTCCCAATGCCCCGAGCAGTGTCTTGTTACCCCACTTGGGCGTGGACGATAGAGGTTAGTCGACACACCATTATGTCCTTATCTCCACTGAATTCGTATATCGATAGAATTCTCCTGTTACGGCTGTAGCCTCGACTTGCACACTGACTTGAAGATGCGATGATCGTGCGGGTAAGATCGTTCTTCGTCGCTCAGCCGTTCGAAGCGTCAGTGAGGCCGTTATCTGGCCCCTGAACTCACAGGTATGGCGGATGTGCCAGGAGGAGAGGAGGAGATCAGTGAATCTAACCATATACGCGGGTTCTCTATTTCTTCGGCAACCTTCGCGCATGAAGAGCGGTGAAGCCTCAGGCCTCAGGATGCTCCTGCACTAGTCATGTCACTTGTCAATCCTGAACTCAACCCTCCCCAGTCCAGCGAGACCTTTGATGTGTTCATGATCTCCTTGGCGACAAAACACTGCCTCAAAAACTGCCTACTTCTCACGGACAAGACCCTTGTGACCAGACGGGAGTGCCACATGTGAGGCCCATGTTGATTGCGCCTGCACTCTGTTCTCCGAATTACATAGCAGCTTTGGCCCTGGCCACATGTGCCATTCCCCTCCATCAAACCCAGAGCTCAATAGAGTCTAGCATCGCTCATCTTCATCTTCGTACTAGCTTGAGAGAGAGAAGTTGATATGAAATTGCTGCGGATACATGTAGAGTAACACGACAGTAGGTACAGATTTTCGACAATGATGAGAGCCATGAAGCCAGCGTATTGCGGGGTTATCAAGAATCGTAAGTTCGTGAGAGTCATGTAAGGCATGAGGAGGCGTTCAACGGGACGGCATGCGCGACAAGAAGGAAGGCGTGGGGGAGGGTGCAACCCTACATGTGTAGAAGAATAATAATGTACTTTCATGCACAGCAAGAGACGTCGACGGGGAGACCAAGAGAAGAGGAACAACATATCGCGGATGACAAGCATACATTGGTCCAAAGAATTGCTCATATCGGCTTGCGGGTGAGGATGTCCTGGATATCGCTGATAGTGCGCGTGGCTTCCATCGGCGGGACGGGGAGGATCGACAGGCGCTGCTTTGTCGTGTTCAGCATCTGCTGAACGCTCGGCATGACGCGCGCAACATAAGGGGAGATTAGGGGATCCTGAAACATACACGTGAGAACAACAACGACTCAAACGGGGCTGGAGTAACGTACGGTGGTGTTGAGCGTGGTCGCTGCCCGCTGGAGCCACCACATGGACACCTTGAAGGACTCGTCGACCGGCGAGGTCTCACCAATTATAGTAGAGAGCTATTCAAACGACGGGGTGAGCTACACGAGAAGCGCGTTCGGGGGATTATGACTAACCCGATGCACCAGCGTCAGCATGACGGCTTGAGAAAGCGGGCTGGGGCCGTTCAGAGGCATGACGATCTCTGGGTTGGACCGCGCAAGCAGTTCACGGAGTTGCCGCGTGTCCTGAGAGCCCAGAACCGCAAGGTAAGCGTCGTCCCACTCCTCCGGCTGACCAGAAGCGGGAGGAGTCGCGCGTAGCAGCGTCTGCTGCTGCTGCTGCTGTTGCTGAGGAATTGGAGGGGGTGCAGCGGGATGTGAAGCCTGTGGGGCCGCGATGTTCGGGCCGAACCACGGGCCATGCATAGGAGGGGGCTGCTGTTGTTGAGGGGGAGGCGGTTGCTGGTACTGAGAATGGGGCTGGTAGCCTGAGGGCTGAGACATGGGACCCATGTTAGGTTGACGGAGAAGCTGCGGCAGCTGGTTCGACTGGATCAAACCGGCACTAGAAGGGCCAGGAGAACCGCGGTTCTGCTGCATGTGACCGAAGTTGGAAGAGGGGGGATGGTTCATGAGATACTTGACTTGCTCAGAGAGCATGCGGACAGACTGCTCCAGTTCGCGAACGACGGACTGTGGGATAACACATGAGTAAGTTGCTACCCCAAGTTAGAAAACACGCTGCGACAAGTACCTCTTGTCCACGAAGAGCATCACCCTGCCAAGCGAGCACCTCCTTCTTGAGATTGAGGATCTCCGTGCGGATCTCGCGGGAGAGCTCTTGATGCATAGCGGACGAGGGGATCATGTTCTTGGAGATGCTCTCCTTGACCTGTCTCTCGATGGCGGGCGTCACTGACGTCGCGAACGCACGAGCGACTTGGTTAGCCATCTCGGGCCGGTTGAGCACGCGCTCGATCTCGTTGGGCAGGTTCTGAAAATTGGAATTTAATAAGAAGCAGAACCAGTCAAAAAGAATCAACTACGCACCACTTTCATCGCATCGGTGATACCTTTCGCAATCTGGTTGCCGAGCGCGGCCTTGACCTCCTGTTTTGTGATGTTCTCGAGCGACGGCAGGACGGAGTTCTGGACCTCGGTCTTGACGGCCATCTCGACGACCCGCGTGGTGTTCTTCGTGAGCTCGTTCGAGATGAGCTTCAGGATCTTCTCCTGGCGGACGAAGTCGGCAGCCTGCTCGTTCTGGCGGACCTCCTCGAGGCGTTGGTCTAGAGATTAGGGCTATAAGTGGATGGTTTGATGACGCGAGCACGTGAGCCACTTACGCTGCTTGTCGAGTTCCTTAGAGATGAGACGCCCGAGGCGGTTATGCAAGTTCTCCTCGGACTTCTTGATTTCCTTGGTGAGGGCCGCGCTGAGCTCACCGTTCTCGACGTCAGACTTCTTGTCGGCCTTCTCCCTCTCCGAGTCCTTGTTGTTGTCCTTCCACCCGACATTCTTACCCTTCGCGTTCTTGCCCTTACCACGGCCACCTTCTTCCCTGGGCGCCTCAACCTCGACCTCCTCGGATGGAGGCGTCTTGGTCCTCGGGAGAGGGACGTTGAGAGGCGAGGGGGCAGGAAGCTGGTTGTGTTGAGCAGTGCCCATGGGTGGCAACTGACGCTGTGGCTTGATGTCGATGGGAGCAAGTTGAGGTTGAGGCGGGTGGTAGGCAGGGAAGCGCGCAGGAGCGGTGGCCAAAGCGGCATTGAACCACTCCTTCCGGATAAGGACTTGGTCGACACCGGACTGGTGCACGGAGAACGCAACCAAGGCAAGCTCGCCAGGGGGCAGTTTCGCAGCGACACACGCAGCGTGCGCCTCATCGCCATGCGGATCGGCGTCGGCGGTCAAGATCACGAAGTGAATCGTCGGCTTCGGCCCACTGAACTCGACAACCTGGTCGAAGTAGGCTCCGCGGCCCATCTCATCGCTACCGAAAGAGGGGGCACCGATGTCGAAGTTGAGCTTGAACGCGATCATACTGTCTCGCCTGTTGTTGGCGATCCACAGAGTCTGGATGCGCGAGTCGTAGTTCGCGTGACCGAACATGTGCGGGTCCTCCTGGTCGCCGTTGACGAACTTGACGGTCGACAGCACTGAGCGACCCATGACAGGCAGCAACTGGAAGACAGTGCCGTTCTTGCGGCCCACTATTACACCGCCATCGACGAAGGTGAGCGAGGAGGGAACGTCATCGCCGCGGATCTTGTGATGCCAGAACGGCAGCTTGTCGCGGATATTCCACATCGTGAGCGTGGAATCCTCAGAGATCGTTGCAAGCGCGGATCGAGGAACATCGTAGTCGAAGGCAACGATAGGCTAGAGAACATTCAGTAAACGTCATCAACATCCGAAAGCTGAAAACTACTTACAGATGGGACGGAGAAGACTTGGCCGACACGGTGCAGCTCCTGCTGAGGGATAGGTTCGCCGCCGAAGATGTGCGCGGCCTCAGCGATGTTCAAAAGGTACACATTCGTGGCCGATGCCACAGCGACGAGATCTGGCTGCTGGGGGTGCCACTTGACGGCGTGAAGAGGCTCAATGTCATTCTGTGGGTAGACGCAGAGCATCAGACGTCCACTGGAATTAAATTATGATAGTCAGCGAGGTCCTACGAAGAAGGAAAATGCGCATATACTCACGGGGCATCGTCGGTGATAATATCTGGGAGCTCCCAGACAACGAAGCCTCCATCGGAGGTCACTCCTGCGAGGCGATTACCGTGGACAGACATGTCGCTCACAGCAGTCGAAGGCGGGAAAGGAGGAGGGAGCTGGAGAAGAGTCCTGTCACCGCTCGAGCGGGAAATGACACGAACGCGCCCTGAGAGCGATCGATGTGAGTTCTCCGTCAAGCTGGTTAGATATAGGAACGTACCCTTGGTCATTGCATAGGCTACCCACTGAGTGGCCCCGATGGTCGTACCGGGCAGGAACGTCGAGTCAACCTTGACAAGCGCGATTGCCGTCGACTTCACGGCGTCCTGCGGAGCCTGGATCTCATCGAGAGACTGGGAGACGTCGAAAACAATTGTCTGGCTTTGTGCGCTGCAGTCTTGGTTAATACACACTCCTTTCATGTGACTTGGGAACAAGTAAATACTCACCTCGGGCTCGTGTTCTTGCCCTTCTGGCTGTTGCGCTTCTCCACGCCAGCCCGCTGAGGAATCGGCGAACTGTCCTTGTCGCGCTGGTAGCTGTTCCCAAACGGCCCTTGTGGTCCACCGATGGGAGACTCGCCCGGGCGCCGCTGCTGGCGCGCCGGCTGGCTGGCTTGCTTAGGCGGCGACGACCTGGGAGATCCAGTCGGGTGTGGCGGGAGCGGGCGGGGGCCCCTCGCCTGTAAAGGCTCCACCTGCGAGACTTCCTCCGTTTGATAGGAATCGTAAGGAGAGATGGCGGTTTGGGTCGGTTGCGAGAGGGGCGCCTGTCCCCGGGTAAGTTGGTCCATGAGATTTTCTACAGACTTGCGCTTTGGGTCTATGGATACATTGGTCCAAGACGATGAATCTTCGGACGATTGTTGGGGCTGGGGTTGGGGCTTCCTCTTCCCAGCATTCGTACTGTTCAGGGCGTCGAACGGGGAAACGAAATCAAACATGGAACGACGGGCAGGAGACGACGCGCGTTGCTGCTGCGGGTCTTGTGGGGCGTGGTGCATGCCGGTGGATCCCTCGCGCTCGTGCGGGTAAGTCTCTGGAGGAAGGGCGTACTCGTCATGGTGTACATGCTCTGCCGCTTGCGGGATATAAGGCGGCGAGGGGCCTGAAGGCGGAAGCGACACGGAGGTTTGTTGAGCATCGGGCGTGGAGAATTTCGGCGCGCTGCACACGAGCACATAGACATTAGCATGGAGAACGACGGTCGAGGCCATACGCGCAGTTACAAGCCCGCAAAAACGAGACTTTGGAGAAATTGCGCGGGTATCTAAGATCGACACTCACCCGACCATCAACTGCTCGAGCAACAACTTCCCTTGAGACTCGCTGTTGGTCATACCTCCGCGCGGGGCAGAGCCCGGGGGCGTGGGGACCTGCTGGGGCTGCACGGGGCCGACGGGCGGGATGGGCTGAGGGTTTGTGGACGGGGTCGAGACGCTGCCAAGAAGAGAAAGCAAGGCGTTCTGCCGTTCAGCTGTCTGGTTGCTGGGACCAGATACGTTGGAAGAAACAGAGCCAGCGTGTCCGGACGCTGGAGTCGCGGGCCCAGAGTGCGGCTGCTCCTGGGGACCGTAGTAAATATTGCTTGCGCTCGCGACGCTGGGCTGCGGGCTGACGTGGGAGGCGGAGGGGGCACCGAGGCCGTTAAACAGGGACTCGAGCTGAGATTGGGCCGCGGTCGGCGGTGCGACGTCGCGTTGGGCGGGAATCGGGGAGACGTGGGGTTCGGTGGACTGGGCGGGGAGCATCTGGAACTGGCTCACCGGGGGCGGGGTGGATGGCCCGCGCGAAAAGACGTTATCTCTGTTGGTGATAGGGTCCATGCCAGCAGCGATCGCAGAGAGTAGGGAGCTGTTGGCTGCTCCGGTGGAGGTGTGAAGGGGAGAGATAGAGGAGAACGCGAGCGATGCGCGATGCAAGCACTGTCTATACCACTCGCCACCTCGAGGACAACACGCGTTCGCGGCAAACTCCGCCCCACCCTTCGCCCAATCCCCATCCTCCCTTCCCGCGTCTCCCGTGGGCCCATGGTCCGTTCTATCACCATCTGCCAGATACCTCCCTCGCTCGTGGTACTTTTGATTCCGATCCAACACAAACACCGCCAGACAATAGCGTGCCCCACGGCAGGCAAACACGAGCTCATCCGAGCACAAACAATTCCGGGGTCTGAATGCTACTGTACAAAAGCCACACCTTCAGTCTCTAGGCCACTGCATTCTTCATCGCGGCCTCTGCATTCCTCTTCAACGCCTCCTCTGCCACCTTCTCAGGGATAAGAATGATGTCACGCTGCAGGAGCTTGTACGAGCTGCCCGACGGGAAGCCACGCTTGCGCGTCTCAGCCTCGTCTTTGATGTCCTGGTACGTCTACGAGGACAGTTAGGCCGTTTTCTTAGCGACAAAGATCGACCACGTACCACCACGAGGGACTTCTTCGTGCCGAATACTGCGTCACTCGCCAACCATTCATCGCCATCGGGGTACCACGCCGTGACTAGTTTCCTGAAACCAGGCGCCTCGACCATGAGGTGCAAGTGGTTCGGCCGCATGTTGTGTCTCCCTATCCCAAGGAGCAGCTCTCCAACAGGCCCCTGCATGACATCAGGTGAACTTGAGGCACACAAAACAGGGTGCGCAGAGCCGTTCACTCACGTCTCCGGGGATCGGATAGGGAACAGGCACAACTGCACGGTAACAGAAGTAGCCGTCCTGGTTGGAATGGATGCGCCCTCTGCAATCCGCCTTATCGCGGTCCGCATATTGCGTATCATAAAACCCTGTCGGCGACGCAACGTCAATATCGCGGTGCGTAGCCGAGCTTCCCAACCAGAGCGGAACCCACCGTTGGCGTCCGTCTCCCACGTCTCGATGCGCGCCCCAGGGATAGGCTTCCCATCCGTGCTCAGGACGCGTCCTTCAACGAAGAGGTTATCGCCCTTGCCCTCAGATGCGATAGACCCTCCGTTCTCGACTGCCGGACCATCCGCATCTTAGCACTGAAATTAAAGGCTGTTTGTCGGTTCTCTCACCGTCGGGGGCGTCTTCGGTGAAGAACGGTCCGAAGACGCTGCTGTGGGTCGCACCCGCCACAGGTGGGTTGTTGATCGCATCCACGAGCGCAGACACCCCCAGGACGTCCGAGAGCAGGATGCACTCCTGGCGGATGGGCGTGCATGTCTGGCCAACACGGGTGAGGAACTGGATGGCCCCCATCCATTCCTCCGTAGTTAGACTATGACGCCATCAATGGATTAGTCGCCATGAGCGTTGCATGCACTGTGACTACTGCGCACGCACCTCGTCTCCCGCACAAACTGGTGTAAATGAGTGAGAAGGTTCTTCAACAAGAACCTCTTACGGCTGCATGGGATTGTGCATCGGCCCCTCGCTCCGTGCGTGAACATCACTTGACTGCACTCACTCGTCCGGTGTGAGTTCCGCGAGCTTCAGAACATTGCTGGTGATGACATCGGGGCTGTCGGGGTACTGGGTTCGAGAAGATCAGGGGTGGTTCCTCAGCATACATACATCGGACCTACCGGCAGCTCGAACGGAGGCGGTAGGAGCCCGTTCGACACGGCTTTGTTGGGCACACTCATGACGATTCAAGCTCGATGTTGAGCTTCGCGATGCCGACGGAGTGTGCGGACGTAGAGCACGGCAGTGGATGGAGGTTGGGGAGGAGAGTGCTAGGCAGTGGAGGAGGCGAGGGGCAGGGAAGCCAATCATGCGCTATATATATGAAAGCCTCCGGGCCTTCTCGTACAGATGTGAGCGACTTGGACTCCGGATCCAGCCCGATGAGCATTATCATACGTACGAGAGACCGCGCCTGACTACCACAGAGGGACCCTTGTAGACTCGTTTGCCTGATATAGACAAGTCATGTGTGCCCCGATGTCCCATTTTGACTCTCAATCTGCAAAGGAATAGCTCCGGCGCATGCTAGGAATAAGGTCTAAGACCGTGTCGTGAATAAGCACGGCTTCCGTGCAGTGTGATTCAATAGGGCATGGCAAAAGAGGAAGCGGCATTTCGTCAATCCTTGTCAGCGTTGATATCGCCAGTCAGAAGAAGGTGTTTATTTGTCAATTCTCGTCGTGTCAGAGAGGTGTATTTTGGTGATACACTCCTTATTTGAGGGGCATAGTCGCACATAAGAAGACCGACGAGAGCGGATGGTCCATGACCGGCAATAGGGTCGAGGGATGTTGAATATGGCATTTCAAAACCACGGGCAATTCAGGAAGAATTCCTTGATGGCATGAATCCTCGAGAAAGCGAGTTGCGAGATCATGTAGACCAGTCGTGCAAGTCCGGAGCGCTGAGCCCAGCGTAGCGTTGCACAAGAAGTGAAGGACGTAGTTCGAGGGCAAGTTTGGCCATAGACGCGTACCAGCGCGTACAGAACGCGTCGCGTACGGGCGCTACTACCACGTGTTGCGTGCTTGATTCGCTGCACACTGCACAGTCGCCTTGACGCCCATAGAACGGTCCCCGCAACACCGCCGAGAGCCCAGCTTGCTGGCCTCCCCTCTTCCATCCATCCCATCCCTGTTCAACTTCACCGCTCGCACTCCATTTTCTCTGTCTCCGGACGATAGGCAGGAACCCTACAAAAGCAAAGCACATAAGTGAAGACATGGCGAACTCCAAGGGCTGGTTCAACCTCGAAGCTGCGGGCGGCGGGATCCCGGACACGCAGTTCTTCGAGGGAGACTCTGCGTTTAAGTTCCTGGGCCTCACGCGCACGCAGCGCTTGTATGGGTTTATTGGATGGTGAGTGCTCTGGCTGCAGAGCCGACGAGAACCAAAGTCATTGGTTCAGAAGAAGGACTCACGAGAGCTTACGTTTCTTCGTGCAGTATGGGCGTGGGCTTCCTGCTCAGTCTGCTGGGAGCTATCTTCTTGCTCCTCGGGTCGCTGACGAGCTTCGCATGTACGTATCACGTCGGCATTGTCGTTGACTCCCGGATGTGACAAACGATACTCTGCAGTTCTGTATGCCCTCGGGACGGTCGTCTCCCTGATCGCGACGGGGTTCTTGATTGGGGTACGTCTACCACGGGCAGTACGGAACTGATCATTGCTTACACGCATGCTACTGTGCTACTTCAGTTCGGGAAACAGCTTCAGATGGTGCGCCACATATGCTTGTGCCGTGACAGTGAGCAGAGATTGACCGACCAACGTGCTGATATGTAGATGTTCAAGCCCGTACGAGTGGTCGCCACCATTCTCTTCCTAGCCTCGATAGGCCTCATCTTCGTCGGCGCATTCGTCATCCACCAGGGAGTGAGTCTGCCCATTAGTCTGAATGCACATTGTAGCTCGGCTGACGCGTCCACCCGGCACGTAGTTCGTATGCATCAGTGAGACCTGCGTCATCGCCTCGTCGATGTTCACGTTCCTAACGCTTTTCCCTAGTCTTCGTGATCGTCGAGTACCTCGCATACACGTGGTATACACTCTCCTACATCCCCTATGCGCGCTCCGCGGTACTCAAGGTCTTCGGAATGTAACATGCTCGTTCCCGCCTCAATTCGCCTCCCGGTCGAGTCGATGGATTCGTGGACGGCTGTGTTTGCACCTTGCCGACTCTCTTCATTTCCCTAGGACGTGTATCAGTATAGTACGCTTATGCAAGGAAGCTCTCCGCGAACCAGAAAACGGGTTTGCGCTAATATTCGGCCCGAGCAGTGCAATCACGTCGGGGGACGTGCAGTTGGACGATGCTACCGCTCCTGTGCATACTGATACGCTCACGGACATACAAGTACAGCTTTATATATGTACTGATGATACAGATGTTCCCTTCCGCTTCGACAACTTCACAGATAACTACGTCTAGAACTCATCAGGTGAGATGCAACGATCCGTGATAGCAACAGATGACTATACCGATGCAGATACCGCGCTCACCCCCTGTAGTTGTTCTTGAGTGTCCTGAGGGCATCCATGACGGCACCGGATTCCCCGCCGCCAGTGGCTTTCCTGCAGCGAGAGAAGTCAGCACGAACCACATCAGCGTGCCGACAACGGCGGACGTCTCCGAATTTCAATCCACACGCACTGCACGGGCGCGCTCTCAAGGCGCATGAACGGATTCCACTCCTTCTCGTCTCCAATCGTCGTGCGCTCGGCGGGGATCACGCCGTCCTTGATGAGCTTCTCGAGGCGCGCGAGCGCTGTGTTCTCAGGGTCGACGGACTTTGCGAACGCGAGGTTGCCCTTCGTGTACTCGTGCCCGTCGTACACGACCGTCTGCGGGGGCAGCGTCCCGAGGTATGAGAGCGCGGCGTGCATCTCCGCGCCGGTGCCCTCGAAGAAGCGGCCGCAGCCGGCGACGAAGAGCGTGTCCCCAGTGAAGACGCCGCCCGGGTGGGACCCTGTACTGTCGGACACGTAGTAGCAGATGGAGTCCTGCGTGTGGCACGGCGTGGCAAGACACCTGGGGGTTGCGAAATTGTGGTCAGATGCGGAGGAGGTGCATCCGGAGGCGAGGCGAGGCGGTGGCCTTCGGCCGCTGGGGGCGTAATGTATGTGGTTAATAGACGAGGCGTGCGACAGACCTGACGTGAATGCCGGCGACATTGAATTCATCCTTGTCCTTCACTTGTTTCGTCAACGCAGGAATCTTCTCGCTTCCGCCATAGATCGGCGCGTCTGGGTATGCGGTGGCCTGGGGCGGGGACGGTGCGCGATCACCGTTTGTGCAACACTCGAGTGATCAGGAGCATGACGTACAAATGCCTGTGGGCGCAAGGTGGGTATGAATGCGAGTGCGGCATAGAGATGTCTGTACGCGCAGGGCAGTACCGGCACGACTGGTACTGACCTGATTGCCACCACTGTGATCAAAGTGGTGGTGGGTGGTAATAGCCGCAATAATCTGCACCCCGGCCTGTTCAGCGGCGGCCTTGACCTTGGGAACGTCGTACGGGTCTACAGCGGCGGCCTTGTTGGAGGTGTCGTCGATGAGCAGGTAGGCGTAGTTGTCATCACGAACGGGCACGGGTAGGACCTTCATTCTGAACGCAGCTGAGGACGAGAACGGTGCCGACGCAGATCGCAGCGAGGACGAGGTGAAACGGGCGACGGTGAGACAAGAGAGTCGAAGCATTGGTCAGTCAATCGGCACGCGGGCAGAGTTGAGACGGTCACGGTGGGAGGCGGAGAGGCGGCCCGCGTATATGACGTCGGAGCGCCGATCCTGATGAGCGCGCCTAAACTGCCAACTACGGCCAGCCTGCTACTGCGGATCGGCGTCAAGGTAGGATCTCTGACCATGGCCTGAGGCTAGCTGGAGAGGCGTCGCAGGTTCTGCGCAGGCTCGTATCGCACGAGGGTGCATGCGCTGATGGCTCGTTGACTGCGCGTCCGGGTAGAGGAGAGCGCTGTGTGAAATATGCACTGCGCCCAAGCCTTGGTCTTAGTCGCTCGTCCACAGCCACACCGCACACACAGCTCCTGTTCTATGCCCTACTCATGACTTCCCTCTCTTGTCTCCTTTTCCCTTCGTCTTCTCTACTCTGAGGCCACCATGCTTTCCGCAGCAACGATAACGGCACCACCACCCGCACGGTCTCCGGTACGTCCACCTAGCCGCTTCACAGTCCTAACTACTGACACGACCCATCCGTTTTCTAGCATTTACGACGTCAGGACCCAATCCCGGGGGACAATGGAGGAGGGGGACATGGCTCGGGCGAAGACGAGCGCGTGCATCGTAGTGAAGCAAATGCCTTTGCGTCAATATGGACCCAAGATTGTGGCTACTGGAGCGAAACCCTCTCCGTACAAATCGCTTGCTTTACATCCGAGGTCGATCAGCAGAGCCGGTTCGACTACTCTACCTTTCTTGATCCATCGTTGACATTCCTATCGCTCGTGCAAACCACCCCGTCCGATATCTCACCGGAGAGCACCTCCACCCCCGGTACGTCCTCCCTCGCCGTCAGTTCTCGTCCAGCGCCCTGACGCTACCATGGAATCAAGTGATTGAGATCCCAACGACGTTCTCCGACGACCTACCAGCGAGCACCTCGACAGGGACAAACCAATCCTCGACGTCCTCGTCCTCATCCTCCTCCCACTCGCCCAACGTCGGCGCAATCGCCGGCGGCGTAATCGGCGGCCTCGCGCTCCTCGCTATCGCCGCCGCCGCCTTCCTCCTCCTGCGCCGCCGCAAGCGGCGGCACGCGGCGCCCTCGGCCGAGTTCATGCACATCGCGCGCGGGGCCTCGCCGACGTTCAGCGCGACGCACGTCGAGCCGGGCACGAGCATGAACAGCGACCACGTGCCGCTCGCGCGCCAGAGCTCGCTCGAGGAGGAGGGCCCCCCGCCCGCGTTCACCCCCGGGAGCTTCAAGGACCCCGTGTTCGAGAAGGTGTCCGCGTCGGCGGCGCTGCACGAGCAGTACGCGGCGCGCGACGTCGACGTCGAGGGGGCGTACAAGGACGAGGGCAGGTACAAGGACGAGGGCGGGTACAAGGACGAGGGCGGGTACAAGGACTAGGACTGGGACTGGGAGCGCTGCCAGGTCTAGGGAGCGAGACCCAGTGGACCGTGGTGTGGTCTTTAGAGCGGATGCTTGCTGGTGCTGTGCTGTTGGTGCTGTTTTCTTCCTCTTAAACTGCACATCTTTTGCGAGCTAGCTAGGCTTGCGCCAGGCCATCTAAGTTATATATTCCTCTCGTCTGGTGGGTTCATGGTGTATGTCGTAGCAGTCGACTGTGTAAATGTATCATTCGTGTGCTCGTCTGATGCGGGATTGAGTGTCATTCAACTTGATATCATGCGCAAGAGCGTACATGCGGGACCGTCCATCCCTCGTCTGCCTACTAGGGGAGACTAACGCGGTCCGAATTCGTAGATCATACAGACGTTTTCTGGCTATGAAGCTTGGAGCATTGGCTACATCGACACGACGAAGAGTACAACAGGGTTGGGAAGCGAGATCACAGACACTTGCGAATTACAGCAGAGGCTCTCAAGGAAGAATCGTTCTTTGCGAGCTTGGACTCCTTGAAAGTTCTCTGCCAGCCTGAGTACTCCAAGTCGAACCCGGCCATGTCGCCGTTGATGTCCGGCGCCGTGTCGCCGAGGGACGCGCCGTCTTCGCAAAGGAACTGCAGACGCGAGCAGATCCCGGGCCTCTGCGTACTACACCCAAGAAACATGTTCCGCGCACTGGCAGGTTCTCCATGGGCTATGACGGGAAGCCCAATAATGAACATCAGCATCTGCAGGGCATACAGCTGTGTCAGACATCACGGTTCGGGATAACGACGAGGACTCGGAGGAGCAGGAGCTCACAGCAGACAGGGGCGGGGATTGAGACCGTCACCGTCAGACCGAGCGGATGGCACTCGCATACGTGCGACAGAGATAGAAGGTGAGTGTCTGTGTCTGTGTCTGAACCCTGTTCAAGTTCGCAGACGGTACGTCGTCAGGCCTGACTGCGTGCTGTAGAGCGACGGACAGACGCTACACTCACTACTCACTGTTCCTTGTTGAACGGCGTCTCGCCCAGGAGGACCACGTATTGGCTCGGTCGGCTGGCTATACAAACGATATCGGTCGCCGGGCTATACAAACGATATCGGTCGCCGGGCTATACAAACAATATCGGTCGCCGTGAGTGCGCTGCGAGTGCAAAGGACGGCTGCGAGCGAGCAGCCCGCCGTGCGACTGGAGGTAGACGTCCTGCCAGTGACTCCGAGTCGGACTCCTCGTAGTGAGGATTCGTATTCCTCGTGGACCAACAGGCCAGCAGGGCAGTTGCCCGACCTCAGGCTGTTACTGCTGGGGGAAGAGCCCTGGATAAAGGGTCGTTAGATATGGATATGTTGGCCACGCAACGAGGACGAGGACGGGAATCAGCCGACCGTTTGCCAACCGCGATGAACGGCACCTTCGGTCACTGGGTTTCGGGCATACGTGCGGCGCGGAATGCCTTCGCATCATAGTGTGTCTATTATCAGCATCGGCCGTGGGTTTCGAGGGGAGCTCCCGTGTTTGTACATTAGAACTTCTGGTGCTCGTCAGTCTAGAGGATTGTACGAGTACGTCAGCTAATGTATCGCGGAGAACAGAAGATGTCATGTAACGACTTACCTCAGTGGAGTAGCACAACCAACTGAGGGCAGAGGAATGGACCGGGGCGCACAACACGGGATTTCGGAGTCAGAGGCGTCAAGACGCAGTATAGCGGCAACAGTTCGACGTCCATACATGCCTTCTCTCTTCGAATTCGATAGCACGAGCACACGGCATGGCATGTCAGAGAGAGCACGGAGTGACGCGAGAATAGAATACAGGGCGTTCGCAGACATGTTGAACATACATACAGGACAAGTACATGCTCGCCGGATCTACTGCGTATCAACATTACGTGCCGGGTCGATAAGATAGAGTCGTGGCGGTCGTGGCGGTCAGATATCATATACCAGGCGGAGATAGAGCGTGGACAGCGGGCGTGGGGAGACAGGCCTAGGGAGGCGTTCAAGGCGCACTCAGCACGATCTGCGCACGGAGGAAGGATGAGCGATGCAGTCCAGTCGTATGCGTGTTTGCGACAGCACGCGGGCGCACCTTCATGAACTGCTCGTAGTTCATCTGCACCCAGCCGTCGCGGTCCGTGTCCACTCTGTGGAAGACAGTAACGTTCAGCCGCCTTCCCGTCAACGAGCACACGATAGGACATACCGCTGGAACGCCTCCGTGAGCGTCTTCACGACGACACACGCCCGCACGAAACGGTCGAACGTGATGCCGGGCGGGGGCCCGTAGCGGTCAGAAGGCCCGGAAGCTACTTCACGGTCAGTCCACGCTCGCGGCGGTCCCTGGCGGCGGACGACCCAGCGACTCACCGTACTTCTGCTCGAGCAGCGCGAGCAGGGCGGGCGACAGGTTGTAGCCGAAGCTGCGCAGCGCCTCCGCCAGCTCGCGCCCTTCTATCGAGCCCGAGCGATCTCGGTCGAAGTGTCTGAAGACGTTCTGCCAGTCCTGGATGTACTTCCAGAGCCCGGCGAATTCTGGGGGGGAAGAGCACGCGTCAGGCCCGTGCGACGCCCGTGACGGGGTGCCAGACGGTGGGACTTGCCGTTGAACCCAATCGTCCCGCTGCGGTCCGTGTCCTGCGATGTGTCTGAGCCCGGCGCAGCGGAAAGAGAACGCAGCGCAGCGCACTCACGAAGATGGACATGAGCATCTTGACCGTATCCAGGTCAAATCCTGCGAACCGCGGGTGTTAATTTCGGGAGTCGGGTACACACACACACAGGCGCATGGCGTGCAGACACGCGGCAGAGGCACATCTGCGATGCCAATCTGGCCCGTGCATGTGGAGCCCCGCCCCGGCCTGCGCACTCTACCACCCGCGAACCGAAGCTGCGAGAGTTCGAACTCACTGGTCCAGTTCCCTGTTCGTGCGCGACCGCGGATTAGCCTCGATCGCGGGAAGATCAGCGCGGCCAGAAAGCGCGCGCGCACGCACCGTTCACGAGCGCGACCTGCAGCTCCGTCACGCTAATCGCTCCCGACCGATCCGTGTCGACGGCCGAGAACCATTGCCACAGCTGGGGATCGGCTCCGGGGGGAGGGCCGCGCGGGGGAGGGGCGCCGCCGTATCCGGGCGCGGCACCGTGGCCGTAGTAGCCCTGTTGGGGCGGCGGGGCTCCGTATTGCGAGCTTACGGGGCGGGGCGGCTGGGCCCCGTAGTGAGAGGCGTGAGAGGCGTTCGACGAATGGCGTTGGGGGGTGCCGTAGCGAAGAGACATCGAGGGTGTGTGTGGGGGATAGGGGTGCGGGGGAGCACGGAAGATGATGGAGGGAATGTCGAAGGAGGTTGGACGCCTTGGCGCTCTTTTGAGCCGCGCTGTGGCAGACTGAGAGAGCTCGCTAAAGGCTGTGAGACTTTTGGTATGCAGTGTCAGCTGGGGCCTGCGCCTGCGGGGGCGGCTGAGTGCGCGCAGCCGGTGCGATGACTCGTTTGCAGTGCGCCTCGCTCCATATGCATATCCGAGCCTCGTAAGTAGTAGAAGTACCAGAGCTTGTCGAGCACGAGTGCGATGGCGATGCGACGACGGATCGCTTACTCAGCTTGGTCTGTGTACTGTGTCTCCCAGACATTAGGCGAAGTCCCCTGTCCCTCGCGAGGGCCTTTCGCCTCGCCTATATGGGCGCTTGTCCCCGTGTCCCGGGGTCCTCTTCGCCTAGCCAAAACTTACCATATATGGTAATTTCCGATGACATTGTCGCCACAACCATGGAGGATTATTTCCACAGCTCAAGCACCTTGTGTAGGCTTTATTCGCACCTCCTAGCACCCGAATGTATCCTAGAAGTCTTCAACAAGCATTTTCGTCTGCGGGTAGGGACGAGCGCTTCGCCTATGTCCCCTGTCCCCTGGCACCTTTCGCTTGACAGCCCGTTTCCCACGGGTTAGGTTAGGGTCAATTCGCTTCGCCTAATGTCTGGGAGACACAGTACATGTGCGGATTGAAAGCTATTGAAAGAAGGAGTTTGTTCTCTTGAAGCGCATCTAGTAGGGCCTATGACGAGTACGATGCGTAGTAGTGTAAAGTGAGAAGTAAGTACCCTTGCTCTTGTTTACTTGTGTACTCCGTCCGTCCTTACGTACAGAGGGCCCGGGTCAGCAATTATAGCTGCATGCTGTGCCATGGGTGCGGGATGCCGCATCACTCGACCCAAGGACCATTAGCGCGCAATGTTGCTTTCAAGACTGGATCATCTGGATGGATGCCCAAGTACGCCGCTCGCAGGCTCTAGTCTCCCTCCTTTCGAGCCAGACGCACTCACGCCGCGTCATACCCCTCCTCACTCCAGACGAAGCGCAGAAAGCCAATCTGGAACAGATCTCGGGCCCAAACCGCGTAGAATCATGTGTATTGAGACGGCAGTAGATGAGACGCCGGAGCCCGGCCTTTGCCCTGGCCTTACGCCCGGATCGTACATGCTGCTACCAACCGCACGACGGAACTCCTCCAAGAACTCCAAGGCGTGCAGGCATCGAATCTCGCGCTAGTTAACCGCACTCAACGTCTCGCACTTTCGACTGGGCATCGACATCCCCTCAACCTTCCGTCCATCCTCTCAAGTTGTCACCCGAAGCTACACTGGCATGACTTCGCCGCACCTCAAAGCTGTGATATTCGATGTACGTCTGTCTGTCTGCCCGTCGTCCAGAACGCTGCGCTTCCCCGCGAGCCCGCCCGAGCTCGCGCAGTCGTCTGATCCCGCCACCGCCAGATCGGCGGCGTCGTCTGCCGCAGCCCGCTGCTCGCGATAGCCGCGTACGAACGGGAACACGGACTGCCCAACAACTACATCAACTGTGCCATGTACGTCCCCTCTCCTGTCCCGAGAGCTGTTTGACGAGTCCGTCACACCCTCTTCTTCGCCCTGACGGTCGCTGCCGCCACCGCCATTGACAATGTGACGCGCCCCCTCCGACTCGTCCAGCACGGCCCGTGGATCGCACGGCGCATGGCAGAAGTTCGAGCGCGGCGAGATCCCCCTCTTCCCGTTCTACACACAGTTCGGGCGCGAGCTCTCCGACACGGCCGTCAACAACCCGGCGTACGCTGCGTACTGCAAGCGCCGCGCCCTCGGTCCGTCCCCTCTCCCCTCTCCCCTCTCTCCTCCTCTCTCCTCCTCCGCACGCCCGTCGCAACGCTGACGCGAGCCCGACGCATACGTACGGCAGCGTGTCCGGAGCTGCCCACCGCAGCGCTGCACATCGACGGACGGGAGGTGAGCACCGTCCCGTTTCGTCGCCGCCGCCTGCGCCGCGCGGAGCCAATGCTGAAAGGAACTGTCACCGCCGCGTGCAGCTGTTCGGGCGGATGATGCGCGAGAGCGCCGAGCTCGACGCGCACATCGTGGAGGCGATCAGGCGCATCCGAGGCGAGTACCCTGTCAGTGTCTCCCGGGGGCCATGTGCGCGCTGACACTACCAGGACCGGATATCGGATCCCCGTCTTCGTCTACCTCCTCCCTATCCTGCGTAACCGAACTTGAACGTGCGCGTGAACGTGAACTTCTGCCTCCCGCCCGCGACTGTCGCCCGCCGCCGGCGATCTGCGCACGCAACGCAAACGCACCGTGAACGCACATCGGGCTACGTATACGCACGCACAATCGCATGCACATCGGGCCACGCACGCGGCCGTACACAGCGGCGGGCAGGTGGCGCATCATCGCGCTCACGAACAACTTCTCCAAGTCGGACGCCGACATCGCCGGGGGGGGCTCCACGGCCGCGGACGTCGACGTCGACGTCGCGGCGGAGCGCGCGTTCCTGGGGTGGGGCGCGGGCGCGACGCCGCCGCGCCTGCGCGCGCTCTTCGACGACTTCTGCGACTCGAGCACGCTGGGAATGAGGTGCGCCCGCGTGCGCGCGTGCTCATGTATCGAACGCTGACGTTGAACGTTGGACATTAACCGTTATCACCGCGCGTGCGTGCGTCCCCGCCGATATCGATGCTGGGCCCGTGTGCTCGCCGTGCGCGTTCTGCTTCTGGCGCACGCGCTGAACGCGCTGAACAGGAAGCCCGAGGCGGGCATCTACCTGCTTGCGTGCGAGCGCAACGGGATCCAGCCCTCGGACGCCGTCTTCCTCGACGACCTCGGAATGTGAGCTCCCCCGTCCAGCTTCCCTCACTCCCTTTTCCTTTCCTTTTCCTTTTCCCTCACTCCCCTTAAATTCCTTTTCCTTTTCCTTTTCCCTTTCCCTTTCCTTTTCCTGCCCGCCCCGTCGCCGTCACCGTCGAGCCCATGCGGCCGCGCCCCTTCTATACCACGCTTGCGCGCACCCTGACGCGGACATGTCTGACGTACACCTTCGACTGCAGGAACCTCAAAGCGGCCCAGGCGCTCGGCATGGAGACCATCCGTGCGTCCCCTCCCTCAGGCCTCTCTCTCTCTCGTATCCGCCGCGTCACCGCTGACGTGCACCTCGCGGAATTCTGCACGTACGTCTATCGTGGCTGCGCGGCACCTTTCACGTTCAAACGCAAACGCAAACGCAAACGCAAACACAAACGCAAACGCAAACGGGAACGATCAGGCGTGGCGATTGGCGGATCGCTCGCGGCGCTGCAGCAGCTCGAGGCGAAGCTGGGCATCGACCTGACTAGCTCGCAGACGCCTGCGCCTGCGGGGGCTTCCAGGCTCTGACGGCGTATACGATCGCGATCGCACGTCGCCCGCCGCCGGGCCCCATGCGCCGGTGCTGGATTCGGGATTCGGGACGCTCGGAGCAGGAAAAGGCGAAGGAAAGGGAGACGGAGAAGGAAAGGAGAAGGACGTGCCGATTTCGAGTTGCGTAGAGGTCTAAACCTAGGGAGGCGAATGCGAGAATCGAGCTTCGAGTGCGGGGGCGCCCGCGTACGTACGTACGTACGTATACGTTGCGCTGCGATTTTCGCGGTCGTGCGGTCTCGCGGGCTGGAGAAGCGTGCATGTGCATGGGCGTGGGCGTGGCGGTCGCTCGATGATTCTATTCAGTGTCCCTCTACATACTAATAGCCGTTGTGTACTGTGTACTGTGTACGCGTATGCACCCGTGTGGACCATGGACCATGGCTAGTCTCATACCAAGACCCTCAGGGTTTGATCCGGACCTAGGACCATGGCACTGGTGCGCGGTACTCGTCGTCTTGGCCTAGAACGGCTTGTCCGACGCGGGCGTCTTGTCCTCCCAGTAGCCACCGATCTAGAGAAGCGGTCGTCAGGCATCAGGCATCGAACATCAGGCAGCGGGCATCGGGCAGCGGGCATCGGGCGTGGCGGGGTGCGAGGGTGCGAAGGCGGGAAGCGGGGAGGGGCGGCGGCGGCGGCGGCGGCGGCTGAAACGTGTACGCACCACGGGCACCTTCGTCAGGAATCCGCGCTTCACGAGGGGCGTGACGGACAGCAGCTGCAGGTCCACGCACGCACAGAGATTGGGCGTGGACGTCGACGGTGAGGGAAAGAGAAGAGGGGGAGAGACCGTGAACGTTAACGTTAGTTTTTTCGAGAAAGGCGAGAGGCGGGCGGGTAGGGGGACGTACGGAGAGCGCAGCGACGCCCGCGCCCGCACCCCACATGCCGAGGGACAGCGTCCAGGTGCGCGCAAACTGCGAGGGAGAACCGTAACGCGTAACGTCCCGGGGTCGCTGGTCAGCCCAACAGCCCTGGCTCTGAGCACGGGGGGTTCAGAAGACGCGGAAGCCTTGCCTGGAAGAGGGGCTTTTGGGGCGGCGTGTGGTGGTAGAACACGCGAGACATTCTGGAGGGCGAGGGTCTGGCTCGAGCGGAGGCTTCGTGGACGCGACTGGCGCAGTGGTGGGTGTGTGGACAAGGCGAAGGTGCACTGCAGACTGAGGGCCGCTGGCGGGCTCAGGCTCGCGGGAACACCCGACGGGGGACGCCGGGGACCTCCCAAGTTGCCGAGCCGCGTTCTCTCGGGTGCCCAGCTTTTGCTTTTGCTTTTGCGCTCAGCCAGTGCCACACTCACTCTTCCTGCGTGCGCGGCCCTGTGTGCCTTGTAACTGTTCTCTCGCTCTCGTTCTCGTGCTCGTACTCGTTCTCGCAGGTGGACGGCCCACACACGCTCTATCCGCGCCGCTGCCTACGCTTGCAAATCCGATCTCCCGGCACAGATTATCGCACGCACAGCGAGTGAAAAAAAGAAGACAGCGACAGACGAAAACTTATGGCGAACCCCCGGCAGCGACGCAAGCTGCGCTCTGGGACGCACAGGCCGGTGCAGCACTCGCGGCGCGCGAAAAGCCTGCTCAAGAAGCAGCCGCGTGCGTACCCTGTGCTCTCACACACTCCCCAGCGCACGGCTGAACCACTTAATACTGCAGCGATCCGGGGTCCCAAAGTGCTGCAGGAGGCCTGGGACGTGCGGAAGACGGTTCGACAAAAGTGAGTGTGGGCTGCAGTGGTGCGCGTGTGTGGGCAGGGTTACGGAACGGCGGGGACGGGTGCGCAGAGAGCGGCTGCTGATGTGCTCTATTGCAGCTATGAAGCTCTGGGGCTCGCGGCCTCGCTGGCGCCGACCGCGTCCGGGGGGTCCGAACGGAAAGAGGGGAGCCTAAACGGGCGCGAAGGGGCCGCGGAGAAGAGAGAAGCAGGCCCGTCCGGGACGACGCAGGAGGTGGGAGCCAATGGGGTGCGGAGGGGGTTCGGGAAAATCATCCGGGACGCGGAGGGGAACGTCGTGGACGTGCTGCTGGGAGAGTCTGAGCCTGAGGAGGAGGGAATGGGGGACGACCTGGACCCGGGCGCGGACGCACGGCTCGCGGGGTGGGTCGGGCTGGGGTCGGAGGGGCGGCGGGCGGAAACGGGGGTGGTGCAAGGTGAGCGCATCGAATTCTGCGGTGGTTCAAGGATGTGATAGCACGGGCGCCATCGGGCACGGAGCTTCTCGTCCTTGCGTCAGGCCGGGCTTCCCGTTCAGATTGGCGGGGCATCGCGCTGACGGGTGTATTTGCAGCACTGGAGCAGCTGTCGGCGTCGGCGGGCGGGGTGCGGCGGCACACGTCGAAAGGCGAGCTTGAGCAGCTGCGGCGGCTGGTGGACAAGTACGGGGAAGACGTGGAAGCGATGGGGCGGGACCGACGGCTGAACGCAGGGCAGCGGAGTGCAGGCGAGCTCAGACGGGCGATCCGCAAGGGAGGGCTGAGTGGCTGAGTTGAGAGCGGGGCGTGAAGGGGGGCGCGGTCATGTTCCGCTGTGGCTGTACTCTCGACCTCGGGCAGAAGGGAAATAGAAGGAGTCCTTGAAGGAGAGCATATTGCGAGCATATTCCATCGCGCACGGCTGTCCCGGCCTTGCTCCATCCGACCCACGCGCACCACTAGCCTCTGTCAGTTCCGTGCGTCCTTGCCCTCTCTCAACCGCCGAGGCGCTCAACGGTCTGCACAGAAGTACTGCTCCCAGCTACACTCCTCCAGCGGCTGCTCGCACTCGACGCCGCCACCGTCGCGCTCTTACAGGGCGCGGCTGCGTTTCGGGTGGACGTGTCGCGTGCAAGCTAAGGTTGCGCGATCTGCCGGGGGCGATATGCCGGGCAGGCATGGTATGTTACCGAGTGGCAGATATTCGATGGCCGTCACCTCAGTCACCTCCCAGTCACTTTCGGGCGTCTGCTCGAAATGGCATGGCCCACCCACCGCGCACTCGAGTGTGAAGCGGCCAGTCCTCCCGCATGGAAGCTTCACTCTGCGAATCGACCCCCACCCAACATGCCTCCTTCCAACGCTTTGACACAACCCTTTCTTCCCTCCCCTTCCGTCCACCGTCCCCTTTTTAGCTGCCCTCCCTCCCCCCTCCCACCCCCGCATCCCGTTCTTAATCTCGCACGCCCCTCCCTCCGTCCATCTCCGCCCCCCGTCCCCGACGCCCCCCATGTCGTCCAGGAACGCCTCGTCCCCCCACCCCCGCTCAGACTCCGCCTCGCCCTATCCTAACATGTCCCGCAAAGCGCCCGCTCAACCCAAGTCCACCCGGCAGCAGTATAGCGGTATGTCACCCCCCGTCCCCCGTCCCGACCACTTCGCTTACCTCTCCTCCTTAGCCTGCGGCGCGTGTCGCATGCGCAGGTACGCGTTCTCGCGCCCGCCACCCTCCCAGAGCCTATCTGACGCGCTCATTAAGGGTCAAATGCGACCTCAAGGACCTCCCCACCCTCGCCTCCGGACTCCACCCTCCCTGCTCAAATTGCAGCGAACGCGGCCTCAACTGCGTGTACGTCCCCCCTCAGTCCTCCTCTGTCCGCGCGCGTGCTCAGCTTCCACAAGCGACGAGTTTGCCGAAGTCAAGGCCGTCAAGCTTCTCCGCCGCGGTCGCCGCCTACAAAAGGTCGAGTGAGTGCCTCGCTCGCCTGACCGGTCCCGCCCTGGCCCTCATTCCCTCCCAGAGCAGTATACGGCAAGGCCACAAAGGAAGACGCGGACCTCCACACCGTCATCCCTCCCCGATGCGTAATCCCACAGCTCAAGCCGGAGTTCTTCAGATCTCCATTCTTCCGTCGCTTTCACATCCAGAGTGCGTAGATCCCCCCCGATCGTCCCGCCCCCGTCGATCGCTCACCCGTCCCGATCGCGGCCCCCAGGACCCATACTCGAGCCCACCGAGTTCTCCACGCGGTTCACAGAGTGGTACAACGGCAGCTCCGACTGCCTGCTCTTTCCCGGTCAGTTGATCGCCCTCGCCATCGTCGTCTGGGCCGCGAGCTACGGCATAAACGAGGCGGGGGAGGAGGTCCTCGAGCTGCGCGACGAGGACATCCAACAGCGCAAAGAGCGCATCAACGAGATGCTCCTCGAGCTGCTCTATCTCGTCGACATCCACGGCCTCCTCCGCAAGCCATCCTGGGACGGCGTAAGAGCACTGCTCCTCATCATGCCTCTTACCGAAGGTCTGCCCCCTTGCTCGCACCGCTCCCCCAACGCTCACTCTTTTCGTCTGGTTAATTTCCAGAGGTGCAAACCCCCCTCGAACGCCTGGTAAGTGTCTCTAGCCTCGGTCAACGCTCTCGTTCCCTCATCTATCCGTCAAGGCGATGTACGACGCCACCATGAGCCAGGTATATGCGCTCTGTAGCCTGAACATCGACAGTGGTCAGGGTGAGTATGTCGAGGCCCTCGTGCGGGCGCGAATATTCTGGTACTCTCACGTCATCGATGGAGTGACCAGCGGCCTGCGTGGCGGCCGCATCGCATTGTAAGATAATTAATTCGCTCACGTCCCGAGTAACGGCATTTATGGCAGCCCACAGAACCGACGACGACCTGACGTCCTTCGAGGCGACGCTTCCGCCTCTCGGGAGTGATGGGGGGCCGTCGAGTTCGTATGCGTTTGCTTACCGGTTCGCTACCATTCCCATCCGCATTGCCTCGGTCTGTCGCGACGTTCACGCCGTCCTCACCGGTCCCAAGGCCCGCCAGCGCGACGACATCGACGAGGACAGTCTGCAGGACGCCTGGGACATGCTAGAGCGGTGCTGGCGGGACCTGGAGGGTCTGCGCCAATTTGGCCCGTACGGCATAGTGCAGATGGAGGACGTGGAGCGGTTTATCGATGGGTGGCAGGTGAGCCGCCGTCGCACTCGTGACGGATCGCTCCGTGCTTACCCATAACCCTGCGGTCGGTGCCAGATTTTTCTTTTCGAGTCGCGTATGTCCTGCTTCTGTTCCTCTCTGCGTGATATCGATTGACACATCCGTTCACAGATAATGTCATCCGCGAAGCTCTGAAGCAGCGGCTCGTCGCGCTCCCCGTGCAGGAGACGGCAAGCAGCTACCTCCCGGACTCGCATCCGTCGAGCAGGACGCGCAAGTCCGACACGATCTTCCGCCTGCACATGAAGGCCAACACGAAGTGCCACGCCGTCGTCAGACACGTCGTGGCCATCCTGCGCAGGAATCTCGGCACGCCGTTCTTCCAATACGACGCTGCGCTCGTCCGCGACGGCTGCTTCTTCGCCGGCTTTCTGCTGGCCGGGGAAAGCGGATCGCGCGACGACGTCGAGGTCTGTCTGACGGCGCTGTCAGAGATGCGCTGGGCGTTCTCGAAGAACGACGAGCGGCAGCGGACCGTACGCCTTGTGTGGGACGCCCGCGCCTCGCAGTCCCGAGGCCAATCCTCCCGGGGCAGCTTCTCGGCCAGCCCGTCGGAGGAGACGATACGCGGCCCGGGCACGTACGACGGGGGCTACGTCCGCCGGGGCCTCATGCGCCCGACGAGTGTCCCGCCGATATCCCTCTCCGCGACGACCATGGGCCACGGCTACGAGAACTCGTCCGCCCCGAACACCGCGTGCACCCCAGACGGCCGCTGGCCGTCCGCCACCGCCCCCTCGGCGTCGGCCTCGGGCTCAGGCTCGGAGACAGAACGCTACCCAGCGACCTCCCGCTCCCCGTCGCTCCCCAGCACCTCGTCCTCGTACGCCAGCAACGTCCTGCAGCCCGAGGACGGCCCGTCCGCGCTCCTCCTGGCGCCGGCGCGACACGCGAGCGGGCAGAGCACGTACTACGTCCCGCCGTACAACTACCTGCCCATGCCGGTCGGCGACGCGGGGGACCCGCGCCCGGCGCCCCTGTCGCCCACCGCGGCCGCGGCTGCGGCGGCGTACGAGTACTCGGCCGTCGCGTACGCGCAGACGGTCGCGGAGGCGGGGCCTGCGTACCTCCCCGCGCAGGCGGCCGCGCATGCGCAGGGCGGCAGCCCGACGTTCGGGGCTGGCAGTTATTACTAGTCCTAAGGCCCGGGCGGCGCAGGCTCGGGTTTGGGTTTGGGCTTGGGAACCCCGGACAGGGCTCGGACCGTTCTGCGTATTTCTGTCGGTCGTGGCATCATCATCGTCGTCGCCTTCGTCGCCCAGCTGTCTCGCTCTGCATGTCCCCATACATCGGACCGCGCCCGCCCCGCTCTCGCACCTCATTCGCTCTCGCACTCGCACTCGCTCTCGAACACGAACACCTCTTGCGCCGGCAACTTACGTGTATATCGCATTCGCACTCGCTTTCGCGCCCCGTCCCGTCCCCTCGATGTATACTATGACATCGCCCCGCTCCGCTTCCGCCGGCCTCTTCTCTTCCCTTCTCTGCAAATACTCTCCGCACACTGCACCGCACACCGCACACCGCACTCCGCACACCGCATGATAGAGGTTATTGCATCACATTATCGCGGGGCGCGACGTCGACACCGTACTATATCATACATATCACCGTCCCTTTCCGCCCCTGTACGTAGTACCAGTAGCCAGTACCAGTAGCCAGTAGCCAGTAATCTTGTACGCCTACCCCCCGCACCGCACCCCACCGCACGCACGCACGCACGCACATTATTCTTGCACGCGCCACGCGGCCGCGTCGTGGCGCGGCGATTGCAATAATACACACCCATAATCGCAGGGCACGCATGGCATTGCATTGCACGTATGGCAGACGCAGACGCAGAGGGGAAGACACAGACGCAGACGCACAGACGCAGAGGGGAAGACGCAGACGCAGACGCAGACAGGAAGACGGAGACGGGC
Source organism: Daedaleopsis sinensis (assembly GCA_033807695.1). NCBI lineage: Eukaryota > Fungi > Basidiomycota > Agaricomycetes > Polyporales > Polyporaceae > Daedaleopsis > Daedaleopsis sinensis. The sequence continues at coordinate 2,438,226 of CM066301.1, forward strand.
AGACGGGCAGAAGGGTCCCAGATCCCGAGGGCCGATGTGCACGCGCCCGCGCGTTTTTCTCGTAGCTGTCAACCCGAGGGAGGGAGATGGGAGATCCCGCCCGATCGGGCAGCCAGACCGCCCGAAGCGGGCTCGTTTCCCGGCGGCCCTGGCGGCGCGGGAGGGGCAGGGAGCCCGAAGCCCGAAGCCCGCGTCGAGAGTGAGAGTGAGAGTGAGAGTGAGATTGTTCTTGAAGCTTGATGCAGATGGTCGAGGACGCAGGCTCAGGAGGGCGGCCGGGCGGAGAACACGCGGACGGGGAGAAGGGGGTGCGAATATGAGTCGCGCGCGGCGCGCGGCGCACGCAGATGATGATGGAAAATGCTCCAGACGTTGATTGCGTTCGAGTTCTGCGTTCGAGCTTCGAAGGGTGGGGAGGGCACGTCGACGTCGATGCCGACGTTCCGATAGATGGGGACAGTGCATAATACATATGATGCAGGTTCCGCCCGCATGGGACACCGTGGAGCCCCGGTGAACGTTTGAACGGCGGCTCGCACTGGCTGGCTGCTGGGACTCGGGGGGGAGGCGCGTCGGCCGGCCGGATGTTCAGATGCTCAGTACAAAGTAGGTCGGTCGGTAGGTACCAGCGCAGCCGGCCGCTCCTGCCTTATCCTCCGCGGCCTGGGAGCGCCGTTCGGACAGTTGTGGGTGCGCGGAAGACGCGTTGGCCGGATCGGGGTATATGAGCCTGGGGCCCATGGCCATGGCCAGCGGCGGACGGACGCACGGAGGGGGCCCCCGCTGAGCTGGGGGCACGGCGGCACGGCGGGGGATCGGACGGGCTGCGGTACGGGGGCCCTGCTGGGGTGGCGCAGGCGCAGACGCAGACGTCGACGAGGACGAGGGAGCGTTGTTCTGCGCGATTCAAATTGGCACATTGCGTTCGCGCTCGCTGGCACGCCTGGGGCCTGAGGCCTCGGGGCGCGCGCGGGTGCACTGGCGTTGTGCTGGGTGCTTGGCAGAGCGTATGGCGGCGGGTGCTCTTGTCTTTGCGGTGTATTGGCTTTGTGCTCGCGGCGACAGGGCTCTGCGGGACGGATGCCAGTGTACGGGCCAAGCGAGCCGGCGGTATGGGAGGCGTCGAGACGTCCGACTCCGAGGGCGAGAGCTCTTTCGGTGGCACCCCGGCGTCGTGGGTGTCCCGCTAGACCCGACTCGTCGACGTTAACGTCAAGGCAGATCTAGCGGCTAGGGTAGTCCGCGATGGACATTAGTGTACACCGCTTGCGGACGATGGGGCCACGGCCCACGGCTGCGTTTTCCTCCTATGCTCCCTAGCCATCAACCCAGTGTTCGTGGTTGTCGGAGAGGGAGCTCTGGGCCGTGCCTCCGTGCTCAGGGCTGCAAGTGAAAGGGGCGGGGATCGGTGCGAGTGGGCCGGCGGACACGGCGGGTGGGTTGTGCGGGGGATGGGACGCGGATGCGGACGAGGATGCACGCCATTGGCCCGCGGGTTCGCGGGTTCGCTGCCAGGCTCGCTGGCTGCCAGCCTGCAGGTGCTTCCCAGACACGCGTACGCGCAAACGAGGGCGTAATGGCCGGGGATCGCCAGCGCCAGAAGCCGCGTGCGAGGATTCCAGTTCTCTCTGCGCGTTCAGCGTCCAGCGTCCAGCATCTGAATCGTCGGAGCTGCGCAGGCGGGTGTTGGTGGATGTGAGAGAATGTGCCACCCCCACCCGGTCTGTCGGCGCCCGTGCTGCTGTCTGGAGTGGTGAGTTGCACTGAATTATCGCGGGCGCGTACGGCGCAGTCCTATCAGATTTATTGCGGCATGCATGGAGTGGTGGACGAACGAACCCGGCGACGCAATAGAAGGCGTCGTGCGGACGGAGCGCCCTGCACAAATTACGGATGCAGCATGCTTGGAGGATGTGGGCGGAGGGCGTCACGGTTGCGCACGACCGACAGCACTGTGGAAGGGCCGCATCGCCATCCGGGCACTTGGAGAGTGCGAGGGGGTGGAAGGCTCCCATCTTCTGTCTTGACATGGTTGGGAGAGTGCTCCCTTGGGCCTCGGAGGGGCGAGCAGATCAGGCCCGGGAAGACGCACTGCGTATGGCAGTGTGTGTGCGTGCAGGATGTCCGAGAAAATCGCCCATGCATGCTGTAACACGAGCGAGAGATCTGGCGGTGGACGCGTGGCTGCGAAGAGAGCGTGCTGAGTAACGTGGAGTGATAGCGGTTGGAATTCAAACTTCTGAATCTTACTGTAGTGCTTACTGCGCAGTGGGGCTCGACCGGCCATCTTGGCTGGCCTCGCTGAGAAGAACGACGGCAGCCAACGTGGACCTCGGCATAAACCTTGTTCAAATGCTCGCGGAGTCACGCACCGCCTAACGTTCGCGTTCGTTCAAACTTGCCGATCATTAGGGGGTTAGGTGTGAGTATTACGTAAGCGGGCGGCCCGTACGCAGTTCCGCAGCGGCAAGCCGCATTTGGGTCGCGTGTCACGGTGTACACAAGCCAAGTCAGCCCCAATGGCTCCGACCGACTCTCTCAGCCTCGTACCACCACCATCACCACCGCCATGTGCTGTGAGTGCTCATGTATGTGCCGCGCTACATGCCACTGACCGATAGTCCCAAGTCTTCCTGCCAATCGTCTGTACGTACGCAGCGTCAGTCGACTCGACCGTCTATGTCCGGGATCTCCGAGTCTGAGTCGAATACCTTCAGACTCTGAACTCACTCCATCTTTTCAGTTGGCTGCCCCACTCGCATGCACCCGGAGGGTGATCAAACCCCGAGGATCTGTCCTAAATGTCATAACGGTGCGCACAACCGCTGCCATCGGATACCGTTGCCTCGGCATGCTGACTTTGGTGGGAATATGTCCTAGTGTCCACCATCCGAGTGAATTCACGCATGTGGTTTGAGCTGTGCTTTGTGCCCCTCATTCCGATGAAGAAGGAGCACCTCTGGGTATGTACCGTATGCCAATGGAATGTCCCGCTTCAGCAAGGGTAAGTTTTCTTGCGCGACTTCTGCCCGCACTCCCCGACTAACGCTCACGGTGGTTCCTGAACACCGGTAGATGGGAGCCAGCTCTGCCTGGCTATGGATTTCATCAAGGCGGCCAGGGCCCAATTCCGCCATCGCCCTACAGCCAAATGAGCCCGCCTCCGACCGCGGCGGCTCATGGATATCAACCTCAGTATCCGGTGCCGCCGCCCAGCGTGAAGCACAACTGACCCCGGACCTGTACCAATAGTTTGCTCCCGTTCCCATTCATGTTTCCTCACAGGACTTGTACTCGTACCGCACTTTCCGACCATATGTAGTCATTATTGCTTCTGTACACGCACACCGCTTCGCCAATACAATCATCGTCTGCATCTTCCAATATGTACCTGTCATCGAAGGCTCAAACAGACACTTCGCGAAGCTACATCACTTCTTTCGACAACCGCACAGCGAGTACACGAGGACAACGATAATTATACCCGCAAGAAAGCCGCCTGCTGTAGCAATCCCGCAGATGTCTTCACCGGAAAGCATGCTGCTGCCCGACGCGCGTAGTGAGTGAGTGTCCCCCGGTGGAGACGTATCGGTGCCTCTTTCCCGGGTGAAAGCTACGAGGGCAGCCGCGGGGTCCGTCAGTCCACGAAGGCCGATTGCGGGAGGTTGCGTATTGGTAGCCGCGTGGTGCGTCACATAGACGTTCTTGAAACAAGCATTTAACACGTCAACGCGGGTCCGGCGCCGGAGCTAGAAGGGACGAGCAACACACCCGCAAGAAAGTATCTCCAAGAAGCCAGTCTGCGGCGAAAACCTGAGAGCGCACAGCGGAGGGGCCGTCAGCGATCGAGTCCCGCGTTTGAACCGTCAGAACGGGAAGACGCGACAAGGGTGTGATTTAGGAGGGGGTAGAAGATCTGGACGTACCCCGTCGTTGCCCTGCAGCCCGCCCAAACACCAAGTGCCGTCGTCGACAGAACCTTCTTTCCAGCTGATGTCCGCCGGGTCGAGAGCATACTCTTTCTGATCGCTGCCCTCGCCGATGACCAGCCCGACGGCGACCGCACGGTTGCAGGGAACCTCCCACCCCCTGTCGGCGCGGCGTGCGCCGCCGACCGACTGCCAGAAACGGGCAACGTCGTCGGAGGGCCCGAGCGCGAGCGTTGTGCCCGTGTCAAGGACTGCGATCGGCGCGGCGGCGCCTCTCACACGCGACTTGGACAGCGAAAACGCCGTCCCGTTGATCGTCAGCGACTGGAGCGGGAGCTTCCAGTAGTCGAACAGGGACCCGCCCGATGGAAACACGGGGTGGAGGGTCAGATCAGCGGTCGAGTTGACGTATGCAGGGTCGAGCTCGCCGATGGTGAACGAGGAGTCGTCCTTGCCACGCCCGAGCCTGAAGGTGAAGAATCTCGAAGAGTCGTTGAACGCAGAAAAGAGGTTCTCTGCCAACGTGCGACCGGTGGTGTCGGCGATGGACGCTTCCGCGGCGAAAGCGAGCCCCATGATTCCGCTGTTACCTGTGCCGGAAAGCCCCAGACCGCCCGTCGAGTTCGCAATCGCTGCCAAGAGAGAGAGAAGTTAGCTGACTTCTATCTTCACGAGTGGGCCGTCTGGACGATGGAACCAACCGAATGTTTGTGACGACACCTGGAATTCCCCGACGGTGACCGTGTCGGACCCTACAACCCCAGTCACATTGCCCATGAGGTAATTTAGATGGAATGGGACATCGGTCAAGGAAAGGGAAGCGGATTTGTTGTATTTTGGGACCCCAGAGCAGTCTTCTGCCGTGCAATCAGACGAGGCGACCCACTGGATGCCAATCAGCCGCCAACCCCAAACATGTCAGCCGCATTGTTGTCGGCTCGAACTCACCAGATCGGAGGAGCCCGTGTCCAGAAGAACCATAAAGTCCTGTCCGCCGATGCTGGAGACAGATCAGCGACGTTGTTCTCTCGAGGCAAATGGAAAGGGCATACTTGATTTGGACCAGATACGCGCTGCGAGGGTGGCATTTGTGAGCGAACCTTACGGAAGATGATGCACAGGTCACTCACTATTCATTGCCGTTGATGAGAGCTAGATCCCCGTGCAGGCTCGAGCCCGGCAGCTTGGTGAGTTGAGAGCGGGGGACCCTGTACACGGGTATCCGTCCCATCCCTGCAAGCGCCTGAACAGTAAACCACGCGAAGGGGAGACCCGAAAGAAGACGCCTAGATATGCCCATATTGCGGACAGATGACGCACAGAAGAGAAGGCGTGGACTGTGGCTGGCTTCTCGGTGCAGGAATTATACCGCTTCGCCGTGGCTGACGCTGCAACGAGTGTCCCTAATTCCAAACTGGCCTAGAAGTTGAGTCTGTGGACCATGGCCCTTAACGTGCATGTCCGCCGCCGGCGAGCACGGTATAAATCTAAGATCCTCGGTTTCCATGGGAGGAAAACCGTCTGCACGAGCCGGCGGGGCGTAAAAGGGATTGCTGCCACCTGCCAAAAGTACCAGTGGGGGTCAGGCCGGGCTCTTACACAACCAAATTCGTTCTGAGAATTACCTGGACACTTTTGGGTTTGTCGTAAGGAGGCGTGCGTAAGGGGGAAGCATGGACCTCAAACAGATGGATTTCATGAGGCTTGGAGTTTTAGCGATGGCATAAGGTGGGCAAGAGCGGCTGAAGCACAGGCGTCGCGGAGGGATGTACAGCGTCAGGAGGATAGCGCCTGCGCCGCCCACCACAGCGCTACGACGCGAACGCCGATTGCTCATGACACTGACAGCTACGCTGGCGGTACATCAAACACGCGGTTGTTTGTAGTGCCAGAACTCATACCCTACAGTGCTAGATCACTGAGGGGCGTCACCTGCAGCTCAATTGCAATTGTTGAATGGAGTCCTCAAAGAACTATGACGCCGGCCGTATTTAGCAGCATGCCCCAAATTGCGTGGTCCAGGGTGTTTGAATGATCTGTGATTGCATGCCAGTGGTTGTGATGCCACGTCGGGGGCAAGCATTCTTTCTGGTCCTGCCGCTTGGAGGTACTATGTAAGTAGTACTAGTAGGGCTGACGGTAACTGTTAGCAAATTCACACGAAGAAGCGGCTGACCGGGGGGTGTGAGGTTAAGTCCCTCTGCGCCTTGAACAAAGTTGGCACTCAGTACTCACAGAGAGAACGACGCCAGCGTGAGGCCTGAGGATCGAGTTCAAACCAAGTGAAGTCTGTACTTCTTCCACTGCAAGACGCCATATATTGTGCGTAGCTGACGATTCTGAAAAGCAAATCGCCAAAGTATCTTTTAGCTCCGAGCTTGACATGAAAATCTGTGGATGCGTGATTTATGCTGAAGTATGCAGGACCGGCTGGGTGAGTCGTAAGAACCTCAGTGTCGATGTTTACTGCTTAGGATATCAGGGCCGCATGGAGATATTAGAGAGTCATATTGAATGACTCGGAGGTGCTTGCAGCTTTACTCGTATAAAAGAAAGTTCATCTGAATTCAAACGGACCAGGCTGTCATCGACTCTGCAGCGAAAGGCTGTCTTTGATACAGCTGTCTTTGATACAATCTTCCGACGCGCCCGACTTCACCGTCAGTGCTAGGAGGCGACCCTACAGGAAAAGGAGGATACTGTGAGTATTATACATCACCCCCGTCGCACATGCATAGGCGTGACATCTATCCACGACGTACTTATATGCACGCAAGTCGGTAGTACCGAGGTATTTATCCTTCCAGATATCTTGACACGCAATGTGCGGGCAGAGAGGGGATCCGTCCAGATAGACGTGCAGCAGAAGAACAGGGGGTGGATGAAGCCGGAGAGAAGCTGAAGCAGGGCGACTCGGGGCAAGGGGCCGTGAGCGCAAGGGCGGCTGTGCGGGCGGTGGAACTCGTCAAGGGCGTTTGCCGGCCATGCGCCTGCCAAACACAGCGACACGCGTCACGACTCACAACTCCTCCTCCTCCTCTCCCTCCACGACCTCTTCCTCACGCCCCTCGGCTCACCTCAACCACCTCGTGACACGATGCACACCAGCGAGTACGACTACCTCTTCAAGCTTCTCCTCATTGGCAACTCCGGTGTCGGCAAGGTGAGGCGTCCTACTCGTATCTGCCTCCCTTCAACCTGCTGCGGACAGATGAGGATTTGCGTGCTAACACCCATCCCCTCCTCATTGGCATAGTCTTGCTTGCTGCTCCGTTTTGCCGATGACACCTACACGGAGAGCTACATCTCCACGATTGGCGTCGACTTCAAGATTAGGACCATCGAGTTGGAGGGCAAGACTGTGAAACTCCAGATCGTGCGTTTTCCATCTCTCCTCGTCTTTCCTTCTTCTTGCATTGCGGAATGCAGTCGAAATCCACTGTGTCATCTTGGGGCGGCCTGGTGTCTCTGGTGTACAACCCTAGGACACGGCGCTGTTGATTGTGCGCTTGGAACCACACTTCTCGGCGCGCTCGCCGAGTACATAAGACATTATGGTCCCGTCTTCATGGTGTTATCTCCATCGCAGAAGTTCATGAACTCATGCATGGTTTTCTTCTTTCCATTGGTATAGTGGGATACTGCTGGTAAGTCCCCTTATCCCTACGAAGTCTTGCGCGAACGTGTCTGACTCGCTACGAATAGGCCAAGAACGTTTCCGCACTATCACATCGTCGTACTACCGTGGTGCACACGGCATCATTGTTGTCTACGACGTCACCGATAACGGTAAGTGGCTCAGGCCTGCCACAGAGTATAGGAACCCGTTCTCATTATCGGCGCAGAGTCCTTCACAAGCGTCAAGCAGTGGCTGCAGGAGATTGACCGTTATGCGTCGGAGGGCGTGAACAAGCTGCTTGTTGGGAACAAATCCGACCTGACCAACAAGAAGGTTGTAGAGTACAGCGTCGCCAAGGTACGTAAAGACCGACCTACATGGATCAACGGACATTTATGGGAATGCCCTGGTGCAGGAATTCGCGGACCAGCTCGGCATTCCGTTCCTGGAGACGTCTGCGAAGAACGCGACGAACGTTGAGCAGGCTTTCTTGACGATGGCCAAGCAGATCAAGGACCGGTACGTTGTCTAGGAATGGACATCTTCCTGTGTACTCATGCGCTCCAATTAGCATGGGCTCTACGACCACCGCAGCCGGCACCGGCAAGTCATCAACGATCACACCTGGCCAGACCGTCCAGCAGCAGCAAGGTGGTGGATGCTGCTAAACGGCTCGCACTTTCCGTGTGTCGTGCTACCGTTTGCACTTTGGCAGCAAGAGGACTGTCGAACGGGCTGCAGTCGGGGCTGATACTGGAATGGTTCCCGTTCATCGTATAATCTATGCTTACAGCCTTTGTTGTTGGACTCGTCTCCTTCCTCCTCGTTTCCCCTCGTTCTGACGACTGTCCGGGAGTGGTACCCTATTCCTTCACTCCACCCAGGTATTGCCCATTGTACCTGTTACGATACACCACCTAGGAGTAGGGGGTAATGATCATGCTATGGTGTGTTTCTAGATTACGAAGTGGCGAGCTGGCACCATCACTATATCATACAACCCGAGAGGAATGTGTACAGAAAGCTCCCACCGCACAGTTGCTAGCTACAAGACGTTCTCTTCCAACCACAAACGAATGGCCTTCTTAGATACTAACCCGAGAACACGGGTTTGTTCTTCAGGGCTGCGTTCCCGGTAAAGACGCATAATGTACCCAGCCACGCTCCAGACGTCTTCCCAATCAGCATCGAACAGCTCCCACCAGCAGCTGTCTGGAGACGACGGGAGAGCGATGCCGAGATGTCTTGTTGCCAGCAGGATAGCGGCACTGACGATGGTCGGGACGGCATACAGGGCATAGACCGGTGTTTGCAACCTGCAGGAGGACCGGGAGACGTCAACGTGAACGAGAGTCCTATGAACTAGCTGTAAAAGATACTCGCGCGTCGTTTAGGTAGCCCCACGCCCTTGTGGATACATCTTCCCGTTCGGTGAGCCCTAGCAGGCGGAGGTAGTTCACGAGCGTGCCGTAGGGTAGCACGACGTTCACGTTGAATCCAAGGCGTTTGAGTATTTGCATCTCGGCCACGACGAGTGCGTCCTTGAGGTCGTAGAAGGTATTGCCGAAGTAGGACATAGGCACGTATCTGAATTCGGGGGGTTGGGACGCGGACGGGGAGGGGGAAGAGTGCTTGAGGTTGTGCGCCGTGCGCTGCAGTAGCAGATCGTAGACGTTGATGAGATCCCGCATGCGGATAGGGCATTCTTCTAGCTTGGATGCCAGATAGAGCGCGCCCATGCATACGTCCTAGGACAGCGCGGTAGGGGGTCAAATTCGTGGAACACGATGCACGATCCACAGAGAGCACGTACCCCGATTCCAAATGACTTCATGGAGGTGACATACCAGAACCTGTGGAAAAGGATCTGCGCGGTGGCTACGGCCACTTGCTTTCTGCCCTTGCTACCATGAGGATTCGCGGATGGCGAAGTGCATATGCCTGCTTACTGTCGCAAGAGTATGCCGGCTTCGTGTATCAGCTTGCAACCGAATGCACGGAGGTCCAGTTCGAGATCTTCGGGGATACCATCTTCGCGGGACGGTGTCTTCTCTATCTGCGCAAGAGAGGCCAGCGGATACAGAGAAGTAGACATGACTGGACGAGGAGAGCGAGGTGTTATGAGAGCATGGGCATGGGAGTTGAGGACCGTTGAAGGATTGTGGTCAAGAGCAAAGGACCCGTACTAAATGGTGAGAGGCGCCGAAACACGACACAAACGCGCTCCAGTACCAAACTGTGGGTTAACACCAACCACGACCAGCTCTTCTGCTTCTATTACCGTTTGCTCTCGCTTTCTTGTCTGAAATCGTGGCCGCGGGGAGCAGGTCGTAAAGCATCGATCGATGTCGCATTTGCCACCCAAACCCGAGTTTGAGTACCCACCACGGTACCCTGAAGTCTCTAGGTCCTCCTACTCTCGTGCACCACCACCTCCACCACCGGCACCATATCCACCTTCCGATAGATATGCACGAGACCGTCACGGGTACCCCCCACGGTCCCCTCCCAGAGCAAGGCCTCCTCCAGTAGACGCGTATGTTCCCGCGAGGAGTGGTGAACCTTACCGTCCAAGACCTCCGCCACCACCGGTGGACCCTTATGCGTCTGCACATTATGACCGGCGTGATGATGACAGGTACAGAGATCGCGATTATGGGAGACGTGCGGAAGACTACAGGGCACGACCTCGAGAAGAGTGGCCGCCGAGGGACAGAGAGCGGGACAGAGAACGTGAGCGAGAACGGAGAGAGGACGAAGCGCGTCGGGGACCCAGGCCAGATCAACGAGAGCGACAGAGAGAAGGAGACCCACGCGCAACGTGGCTGCGCCCGACGGAGGAGAATTGGTTACGCCAACGAGAAGATGAAAGACGGTACGGACGAGATCGACCACACGAGCCAGAACCTGAACGCAAATGGGTCTCGCGCAGATCGCGGTCTCCTCCGCGCAGGATAGGTATGTCTCTCTTTAACCTCCATAAGACTGAGCACTAACGTGAGCAGCGTCCGTCAAACCCACGGACCATCGTGAACATTCCCCTACAGCTAGTCGAACACGCACACCGTCGCCGTCGAAGCAACGAGCGCCTCCTACTCCTGGTCCCGCTGCCAGTAGACCCGCAAGTAGACCCGCCAGCAGAGCTGCTTCTCCGTACCGAGTGGAGAGGTCCCGGCCGATCCGAGGACGTTCGCCTGCAGGAGAGGTAAGGCTAGGCAATCACTCTATCTCCGTATCGCGGACGCCCGCTCGTCCTCGCTCTCCCCCTCGAGACAACGACCGGAGGCTTCCGCCAAGTCGTCGTAGTCGTAGCCCGGACCGAGCAAGACGGGAATACCGGCCGGAGCCTAGTCGGGGGAGTCGCCCAGCACCCCTCGACTATAGAGGACGTGACCGTCGGTCACCGCCTCGCCGTCGCTCGTACTCCCCCGCTTCTCCTCATCGAAGGAAGAGTCCGCCCAAAGAGGTCAGAAAAGCCATTCATTCGCCGCCGAGTCGATCTCGTAGTCGCTCGCCGACCAGGACACCTCCGCCGAAAAGGCATGTCCTCCCACCCCTCAAGTCCCCAACGCGACCCCCGCCTCCGCCCCCACCTACAGGGCCCCGTAACCGTGGTATTCCCCATCACCCTCAACCATCGCCCAAGCCTGACCCAGATGGAGACATCCAGATGGCAGAACCAATTGTTAAATCTGTCGCACCTACCCCCACTGCTGCACCTGATCCGGAACCAGAATCCGAAGTCAAACATGAATCTGAGATCAGAACTGGACCCATGTCTGCGCACGAATCCGCGCCTGTATCTCCTGCCTCGTACGAAGCAGCTCTGGAGCCCGCACTAGCTTCCGGAACTGCTCCAGCTTCGGAAGCCGCCCCAACTCCGGTTGTCGCATCTCCGTCGCCGCCGCCCGTAGTACCTGTCTCCCCGGGAGAGGTCACACCCGTCGCAGCCGTGTTGCCAATTAAACCGGAAGTAGAGATAGAACGCAGGCCTACCCCCACGCATCCCAGAAGGCGATCTCGGACGCCCCCGACGGGGCCCCGACATCACGGTCAATCGTCTTCCGGCAGAAGTCCTGCCCATGGTGTCGCCGGACCTAACCTGCCTGCTAGACCCGACTTCCAGCCGTCTCGTCGGCCAACAGGCTATGTCGGACATGAGCCCACAAAGCCCGTGGAGGCTCCAGTGCCCGAGCCTGCGCCTGCGCCTGAGCCGGTCGGATTCCAGCCCGAAATCCCAAAATACCAGCCACCAAAGAATAACTTCACTGATCTTGAAGCTGAGGTACGTGCAAGCTCCTTGTCGTCACAATGCTCTTGGTCTGATGCACAACGCAGGCTATTGGACGTCGGGCGACCCGGATAGCTTTCGAGCGTGAGTACGTGGCCGCCGCGAAAGCGACCAAGAGAGCGATGAGCGAGCTCTTTATTGCCGATCTGGAGCTCAAGAGCGCGGAGGCGAGACGGGCTGTCACTTCCGCGCACCTCGAGAAGGCGCGCATGGGGATGCTCGGTGTGGACTTTGTCGCTGATCAGGCGTGAGCTCGCCGCGCTCCGCTATCACGACATCGGCGATGATTGTATCGCAATTAGACTCGTACACATACATACATATAATGCAGGATCGATGTGCGCCTGTAGCGGTCGGCGGAGGTAGCTTTAGAGTAGTGTAGTAATGTGTTCAATTCTTGGGCAAAGGTGTGCACTCGATGTGCGTTCGTGTGGGGTCCATTGGTAGAGCGCAGAAGAAGCCTTGATCCTAAAGCCGGCTCGTCAGTATGCCCGCCCCGCTACAGCCGTACTGTGGGTATTGCACTTACCTGCATAGCCTGGAAGAGTCGCGTCGAGTGCATTTGCATCTGACCGGCAAGGTACGCGTGCGGAATTGAGTGGGCGACGAAGCGCAGAGGCGAAGGTGTACAGACGAACCATAATGCACTTCTTTCCGTCCTTCCCTTCCCTACATAGTTCTGACTGAGGGGCGTCGCGCTCGCTGTTGAACGTGTAGCGCGAGCTGGGATCCTCCTTGTCGTGGCAGACGAACGTGAACGGGCATGAGATGAGCATCGAGGATCCATGCTCACGAGACGTACCGCAATGAAATCTTTGAGAGTCTTCTCCGGAGACTTCTCCTCGTGTGTGGACTGGGAGAGCTTTCCCTGCAGTTTCTGGGCGAAAGACATGGTTGATCTGAGAGTTGTGGCTTGCACCAATCGCTCAGGAGCGCCGCTAAGTATGCACAGGGCTAGGATGACGTCATTCCGTAGTATGTCACATACACTGAAATCCCTATGGACCGCCTGTAACAATCTACTAATCAAGTACACAACATGTTTTTTCTTCTATGTCTCGCCGCGCTGAGTCTTGGTGAATATACGGATAGACCATGATGCATGATGTCCGGGTCTACCAACCGCGCCCCGCCATTTTGCCGCCCTTCAGGTTGTCGTCGCTGCACAAATATCAATCGGCAATGCCCCAACGAATGCGCGAGACACTCACATAGTCAGCCCCACCATGGCGGGTCCGATATCTTCTGAAATCTGTGTACCAAGGCAGGTGTGAGTAAGGGATCAATAGTACTCCTACTATGCTGCTCACATCGGCCAGGATTTTGGGATTGTTAAAGTGTGTGACCTGAAAAGGGGGTTAACAATGTTTTTCCTGAACGAGGCATGATCCCTGGAAGACGTACTGCTTGAACGATTGCACGCGCGCGCTTCGCAGGGTTCCCGGACTAGAAGATCGGTGTCAGTAGTAATGGACAAGGAATACCACAACAACGTACATGGAAGATTCCGGAGCCAACAAAGACTGATACAGGGAGAAACATTAGGGCGCGACGCTGATATGGAGTCTATAGGGACGTACCACCATCACATCCAAGCTGCATCATGAGGGCCGCATCCGCTATAGAAGCTAGCTTTAGACACACGCGCCAGGATAGAATCGGACCATATCATCGGCGTACCAGGAGTTGCGATACCCCCTGCAGCGAAGTTGACGACGGGTAAACGCTTCAGACGTGCTGTCTCCTTCAGCAGATGGAACGGCGCCTGGATTTCCTTCGCATACGTGTAGAGCTCTTCTTCGCTCATGACGCTGGCCTTCCGGATTTCACTCATCACCGCACGCTGGTGTCGTACGGCCTCGACGACGTTCCCAGTGCCTGCTTCGCCCTTTGTGCGGATAAACGCTGCACCTTCAGAAATCCGACGGAGCGCCTCGCCAAGGTTACGCGCGCCGCAAACATATGGCACCTTGAACGCATGCTTGTTGATGTGGTGTTCCTCGTCTGCAGGTGTCAAAACCTCGGATTCGTCAATGTAGTCGATGCCGATGGCTTGAAGGATCTGTACAGTGCAGGTGGCATGAGCGGGGGTCAAGGCGCATTCAGGGTGGGCAACACGCACCTGGGCCTCGACGAAATGACCGATCCGCACTTTCGCCATCACTGGAATGGTGACGGCATCGACGATCTCTTTGATCATGCGTGGGTCGCTCTGTAGGGCTTGTCGGCATTCATCACATAGCATTGTAGCAAACATCTTACCATTCGTGCAACGCCTCCTTCAGCACGAATATCCGCGGGCACACGTTCCAGGGCCATAACGGCGCACGCACCGGCCTCCTCGGCTATACGAGCCTGCTCAACGTTTACGACGTCCATGATAACTCCGCCCTACAAGCCGATGAGCATCGCGTGGGCGTAGAAGCGGTCTTGGTGCGCTAACCTTCAACATCTGGGCAAGGCCCGATTTCACCTGTAGGCCGCACGCTACCGTCAGGACAGCTTCAACGCATTTGTCATATCGCATAGACGCACCCCAAAGGTACCCAAGCCCCCAACCGCGCCATCCTTGTCCTTGGACCGTGTGGGTGCAACCACAGGAGTTCCGGCGGGATTCCCAACACCGTGCGGGACCGGAGGCGTCGAGACTGGCGTTTGCGCTTGGACGGGAGTTGTCATTGGAGGAGATGATGGTAGAGACGACAAAGAGAAATTTGCGCGCTGCAGCGTTTTGGCCCGAGCACCTGAAGTAACCGTCACACGAGGATTATCGCCCAAGATACTTTGTGGCTGAAGCTGACTCGTACTTACTACTGACTCCCACCAGGGGCTTTTCACTGCGTGCTCTCTATAATCAGTGGCCTTCCGTTGCCTCCGCGCGCGTTCCGTCCATCGAGTGATCTGATCCCAACCGCACTTACCATCATCATCCCCCGGTCTCTCAGCCACTTCCACTTGAAGTACTCTATCTCCACGATGCCGTATATTGATCCTTCGGATTTGTACGCAGGCCAGTCGAGTTCAGCAAGCACCTCGACGAGTATCGCACAAGGTGCTGGTGGGAAGGCATGATCAATGATTATGTGGGATGCTCTAAGCGCTCTATACTGGTTGCCTTCAATCTACTTACGCTTCGGATTCTGAATCTCAAGCTTCGAGCTTGCCAACCAGACACCGGGCTTGCTTCAACTCCATGAAGGCCGACCGGCCCACTCTCCTCGGTCATGAGGCGTACATTCTCCTCGACCCTGCGTTCAGAATACAAGGTCGCCATACGTTCTCAGCACCGAGGTTCGGACTGTTTCCTCAGTGCCCTGCTCACATGTCCTAATTCTGATCTTCGTAGGCCAGCTAGGCTCAATCGCGGAAAGATTTACCCTCATCCCCGTGCAAAGTCTATACATCCACGGGTCATACTCCGTCGGGCTACGCGGTCGGGCTACCTAGTTACGGAGTCCGCCGGTCTTCTCTCTATGAGCGCCACGCGTAGAATCTGGTTCTCGACGGTCCGTAGGATCCTATTTCGACCTACGATGACGAAGGGGCAGTCTAGCCGAGGAGCACCCGATGATACAGGGCGGCCCGTGCGCATCTAGACGACGCCCACATAAAGAGGCCCTGAAGTCCCTCGGAACGAATGGCAGGCTCATCTTCGGTCGCCATGTTTCCTTCCCTCACCTTCAAGCTGCTGCTCGGTCTGCTCGCTGGGGTCTCCGCAGTCGCCGCTCAGATTGTATCCGGTGCTCGTTGGACTGACACCAGTGGAAACGCGATTCAAGCACACGGGGCTGGAATCATCAAGGTGCGTCGATCTTGGGAGAATAGACTGACTGAGCTGATATCCGTCGTAAGGTCGGAAATACGTTCTACTGGGTTGGAGAGGACAAATCGCACAACAGCGCGTTGTTCAAAGCAGTTTCTTGCTACACTGTATGTGTCTCAGCTGAGACACTGTATACAAGCTCACCGTCGTGGTAGTCCACAGACCTAGTGTCATGGACCCGTCAAGCCGATGCCTTGACACCCATTGCTGGCACTAGCATCTCGACGAACAACATCGTTGAACGGCCTAAAAGTGAGTTAATGCTTCAAGGTTGCGGTGTAGTTCGAGTTGATTGGTTGACTTTGCTTCACCCATGTCAGTCTTGTTCAATAGTAAGGTATCACCTAGCCCATTCACGATGCTCGCATCATCGACTCAATGATGGCCGAACAGAACCAAGAATATGTCATGTGGTTCCACTCGGATTCTTCGAAGTAAGTCCGGGAAGTCATGCACCTCCTTCTATCCCAATGTTTCGTGGATCTGGACTGAATGGCTGGTGGCCTCAATAGCTACGGCGCGGCCGAAGTCGGTCTTGCTACGGCAAAATCTCCATGTGGACCCTACTCCTACAAGGGTAGCTGGAAGCCTCTCGGCGCGGATTCGCGTGACGAAGGATTGTTCCAAGATGGTACGTAATCAGTCTGGAGCTGAACTGACGTGCCTCTAACACCTATGTATTGCAGATGATGGTGTGTCATGCAAACGTTCTCCACGATTACATACATGAGCTCATTTGTGGATGACCTGTTACAGGTACTGCGTACCTGTTGTATGCGTCTGATAACAACCAGAACTTCAAGATCTCGCGCCTGGATGCCAACTACTACAACGTTACGGCGGTTGCCAGTCAGCTGAACGGTTGGTGTCATTCACTGGGCATACTGTGCGTCACAGAAATCTGACCTCTGACCTCAGCCTCGACGCTCGAATCACCGGGAATCGTCAAACGGAATGGGGTAAGTCCACGAGGTTTCGGAATACAATGCATCTGACGAGTCGTCATAGGTTTATTGGCTCATCGCATCCCACACCAGTGGCTGGGCTCCCAACCCGAACAAAGCTTTCCATGCAACTGTGCGGTCCCTCCGACTGATCATCTTGCGTCAGAATAGTCACTGATTGTCAACATTTGGAACGGCAGTCGCTCTCTGGCCCTTGGTCCTCGCAGGCGGACATCGCTCCCTCGGGTGTACGCACATGGTATTCACAGAACGCATACGACCTCCCGCTCGGCTCCAACGCAATCTACATGGGCGACCGATGGCGGTCGGATCTACTGGGATCGAGCTCGTACATCTGGTACCCGCTCGACTTCTCCACCGGCTCTCCTCAGCTCGTTCACGCCGACGTCTGGAGCGTCAACCTAGCTGCGGGTGAGTACGTGTACGGCAGCGAGCTCTGCGGAATTCAGCGCCATATTCGGCGCGGGCTGCGTGGACTGCGTGCTGACACTGTCGTGCCGTCAACAGGAACATGGTCGGTTGCATCCGGGACGACGTACGAGGCTGAGAACGGTTCGCGAAGCGGCTCTTCTACCATTTTGTCAGACTCGTCCTTCTCAGGCGGCGAGGCGGTCGGTTATCTCGGTAGGGCTTCTCGCGATTGAGACAACACCGATGTGACTAACTGCTCGCTCGGGATAGGCAACGGCGGAAGCGTCTCGATCACCGTCCAAGGCAAAGGGACGGACCAATGGGTCGCACTTTACTTCGCAAATGGAGATTCCAACTGGAGGAACACAACAGTCAGGTGCGCATTCTTCCCCGCTTATAAACTATAGCGCGTCCAAGCTAATCAAGAGCTTTAGTGTCAACGGCGGGTCCCCTGTCTGGCTCGACCAGCCCAGCACCGGTGGCGGTCATGTCATCATCAGCGTCCCCGTGAAGGTCAACCTCAGGTCGGGCTCCAACACGCTCACCTTCAGCGCCGGGCAGAGCAGTGAGTTACCGAGCGCGTGGCCGTCTATCGCCGTCACCCGCGCGCATGTCTTGAACCCAAATATACTTGCTGACAACTTCTATGTGCAGACTATGCTGCGGATCTCGACAAAATCATCGTCTACTGATTCCGATGACGCGCAGGACACCGCGCTCTGAGTCCCTGCCAACACATGCACCTCCTTCTCTTCTACGGGTCAGCTCTCCAAGCCCCCGTTCGCGGCTGTCCGTTACGGTACGAGCTGTTCTGTGCTCTGTGAACTATAAATGGCAAACGCTCCACTTCGTGTGTGACTGCGTGGGCACGGTGCGACGGCCCCCTCTGGCTTCGGGGACTCGATAAGTGCCAGTTCTTTCTACCGCAATCGCTGACTGGGGACGGCTGCAGTCGCGGTGGAAGATGCGCATGGCGTCCCCTGATTTTCGCATGGTCGCGACCGACGCTCTCATGGTGCGTGATACTGGATGCTCGCGATGCGCATGCGCTCCCACAGCGACGCTGCGTTGCATGACCGTCCGCGCGAGAATGTTCGAGAGTCTTCCGGGCGAGCGATGCGTGATGGCCAACGTTAACGTTCGGCGGCGAAGGTGATTCGCGCGGCCGTTGATGCGTCTGCGTCTGCGTCTGTTCCGCTTGAGACGACGACGTTGCCGACGTGCGTCGGATGCCATCTCGATTGCCGAGCGGTCGCTGACCGTCAACGTTCAACGTTCAACCTTGAACGTTGCACTTTCAAGCGTGCAATAATTACTCAATACGTCACCGATCCCTCCTCCCGAGCTCTAGTGCGCCGTCTCGCACATAAGCTCTGTCACGGTGCTAGCTATCAAGTCCCTTCAAACAGCACTAACAAGGCTCAGCGGCCTGTCCGACTGAGGCGTATCAGTTTGGGGCCCGCTGCCGGTGAAACCGTGCAGTCTGGCAGAAGCGGCGGAGACAGTTCTTGTTCTTCTGACACTGGCATACATATATGATACAGCGCATGCACGCTGCGGCTGATGTCGGGCGTGCGCAGATGGCCATGGGACCCAATGTTGTGATCAATCGGATTCGCAAGGGCGCAACACCCGGTTGTACGAGACTCGCCTGCCTCGGCGCGCACCGGTACCTGCGCACCTACCTACGATCATTGCGAATCGGATGCTTCTTGCAAGTTGCGAGCCTGCAGGACGATCATGATGAGACCAAAAGGCTCTCGTCTGTCGAGAACCGACTCCCTAATACCATGTAACATAATAATGATCGCTCGCTGCGAGAGGCTCCTAGGTGCGTTCGCTCCGAGTCTGCCCACTTCGAATTCAACTTCAACTTATTGGCACCGATCTCAGCTCCGAAGTTCGTACGCTCATATATACACATGATCAGCGTCCGAGTCGCACCGCCGCGGCCGGTCGCGCATCAATGCTCATTGCAGTACTAGTGATTAACAATGACACGCACGGTGGTCAACGCCATATGCATCAGTGGATCATCATCGTGTTATGTGTTCCCAGTCCCAGTTCCAGCACCGTCTTGCAGTACATACGGCCCACGGGGCCTCGAGGAGGGCTCAAGGCGAATGTGCGTGTTGCGGGTGCCTGCGCTGCTCTTCTCTATACATACATACGTATACCGTGCCACGAACCACACGGCGCGCGGCGCCAAGTAGCCTTGAGGCCTCTGGCCTGACTGCCGCAGCCTGAGACACACAAGCTTAAGTGCTTTCTCAGTCTGCAGCTCCCATGGCCAGTGCCATCGTGCTCCGGCATCTGAGCGTGAATTGATGATCTGACGGGCACTGAGTACTGTGGGCCTGTGCCTGGCACTAATAGCATTAGCATTAGCAATAGATATCGATATCGACCGGCGGGGGGCGCGGCGGACCGTGGAAAGAGATACACCGCGATACACCCGCGGCCGGGCATCTGCTCTGAGTCTGAGTCTGCTCTGAGAGACGTCGACGATACGGCATTGATGCATTACGCCGCACATGCCCAGAGCCATGCCTATTTGAGGCGGCTTGGTACGCGTACGGGGGAGCTGCCATGCAGATGGATATGGATATGGATGTGATCGTGTGCCAGTACGGCAGCGTTCCGTATATGCATAATGCTATCACGAACCCGCACCCCCTGTAACTGCGGCGCCCCGGGGCCCATGATTGCGTATACTTATTACCTATGAGTGCGGCCACACGCACGCGAGGAAACACTGGTACTCAGTACTCGGGGCAGCGAAGCTCGCGCGCGGAGGCACGAACAAGACGAACTTGTCGGGCCCCATGCAATGGCCGATCTATGGCCGGTTCCGGAGGCGGAGGAGCGGGAGCGCCGCCCGCGCCATATAACTTACAAGTATTGCCTGAGGGCGCACGATCGCGCGCGTCGCATTCGCAAGTGGCGGCCCTTGCGCGTCGTGTCTGTCTCTCGTATGTGTCCAGGAACGTCAAGGGAAGCTTCACGCAGAGTCAGGGGGACAGATACGTGCGGGAATTGGATAGGGATATGTCATGCGCGTCTTGTCAGACGCACCGATGCGCGGCGGCGCAGCGGGTATTGTGTGGACGAGGCGGGGTTTGCGGACGATAGATACGGCAGCGCTGTGTATTCTTAATATTACTGCGAGAGTGACTGTATGGAGTATAGGGTTGGGCCGCCAGCTGCGGGAGCTCCGATTCCGAACGTCGTGGTGGACCGCGGGCGCTGCGCGTCCGGACAGATGACTGCTATGCCTGCCGCGGTGTGCACCGAGGATCCGATGGAAGAGGGGAGGGGTTGCTAATGCAATTGAGATTGAGAACGCCAGGCGCGAAGAGCGAGGGTGGACACTACATCCTTAGGTGCATATGGAGAAGGACGGAGAAGTCGCCGGCTCGGAACGCTTGGGAGTAGAGTGCATCATGCAGCTGGTGAGTCAGAACGCACTCAGAAGCCCCGCTCGGAGAGCCAGCGGATTACGTCGTTCTTCCACCGTCCGCCGGTGATGACTAGATGCTGCTGGCGGACGATTTGGATGCCTATGCGCTGCGCCTCGTTTGAGCCGGCCGGGAAGAGGGTGCGGGCGAGGTCGTCGGCGAGCGCCTGATTGGTGATCGTCCGGGGCACAGGTCGGGGAGGAAAATCGAGGAGGCGATGGAGGTGCGTTGGCCCACAATTAGTCCCATGCATCACAATTGGCAAGCGGGGTGATTGCGCAGACGGGTTTGACGTGGGGTGTGGTGTGCGACGAAGGGGCGAGTGCGAATGTCAGATCAGTCGCGCGCGGAACGGGAGGGTGCAGATGGCGAGGTGATACGAGAGCGAGGATGCGGTGAAGGAGAAGGTACCCAGGGCGAAGGCGGGGCGGCATAGGAAGAGGGGGAAGGGAGCAATTAAACATGGTCAGCACGCGCAGCGAAACGCAACAAGTCTCAGGGAAACAGGTCGCACATGTATGTTGCCCTCGACGTTTCGGATCAGGACGAGATATCTGGTGCCACCGTTACGAATATCGGTGTACACGGGCACGGTGCCTCGCGTGTTGCCACCTCGACATCACAGGAACCTAGGCTAGTTAGCCTCCAAATCCCATCAAACGTGGAGGCTAACTAGCCTGGAACCCGCTCCCATCACTGGCATCCATTAAAGCCGAATAAATACACCCCGGCAATCGCTGAGTACATCAGCAGAGTCCGGGCCCTCCGGAACACACGTCCCGCCGAGTGATGGCGCACGTATGCGTCATGCCGAACGCCCGCCGCTCGGCACCTGTCCCCGCCGACGCCCGCGCCTCTGTCCTCGTCGTCGCCGACGGTGAGGAGCATATCTCCTCCATATCTTAGCCGTTTGAGCCCGTTTTTTTTGTAACAGTAGGTTAGTTTACTCTGCGAACACAATGGTATATGTATTGAACGCTCTACGTGGGCAGAATACACCATTAACTACGAGGGAGAAAAGGTGGGGGGATGGTCCGTGCGCTCCAGGCACGTGGCGATGATGCCATCATCCGCGGGGCTGGACACCGTTCCGATGCCACCCTCCCGCATTTCTCCGACCCGCTCGGCGCTTGGTCCCGCGTCTGCCTCCCGCCCTCCATGTCCGCTGGCGCTAATGCCCTCCGCGCCCTCCCGCTCGCCGTGACGACCATCGCCCGCCAGATCTCACCCTCCTCTTGCTCAAATCGCTCCGGAATCTCGATATACCATACCTAATATGCATGTACTTATGTATATAGAGCTACGCAATGGCTATGTGCACCAGGGGAGCTCACTAGCAGATGTCCGGGCGAGCGCGCGGGCGTCTCAGCTTGTAATCTAATCTAAGTAGTCACCGATAAACATTCAAGCGCTCACGCTGATTGTTCATCTAATCTACAGATCAGTATATAAGAGCTGTCGAAGCTCATACTTCTCGACTTCTCTTCCCACTGCCATGAAGAAGAACTTACGTGCAGCGCCTGGTCGCGTCGCGAACCATGTCTATCGCACCTCGATCAATCGTACGAATCGCAGGTCTCTCAACACGAGTTTGAACAACGAGATTGTGCGCCATAAGGACATTGTGAGAGAGAAGGCCAGGAAAGAACAGCAACTGCAGGCTCAGCTGGCGGGTATGTGGAGGGGTAAGGTTATGCTTCCACTGGGGTTCTGATCTTCTCTTCACAGGGTATGGATCGCACACTCAACAAAGGTACAGTGAGATGCAAGAGGACTCCGGAATGCGGGGCAGCTCTGAGCCAGCAGCCCCGGGATACGACTTCGGCACTCCTGCGCCCCTCGATGCTAGTGCTCAAGACCTACAGACAGCTAGATTAGAGATGGAGGTTGATGAAGGGCCCGATGGCCAGGATACCGAAGATTTCGTGCACGCACTGCGCGATATCATGAACCATCCGTGAGTTGCCTCAATATGCTTCAACTAATCCACGCTGACTATCACATTACAGCATGCAGAGCTATCGCTATCGGGATACTCGAACCTGGAAACAACGCCTCGAACGAACGACGCACAACTGGTCCACTCTCTATGAGGCGCTCACCGAGGCCTATCTGTGTTGGAGGTATCCCGAGAATCTCGGAGATGAGCCGGCGGTCGGTGATCAAACCTCTCCCGACGGCAACGTGCCACAGCAGTCGGCGCCAGCAACACCAGCGCCCGCGGAAAATCAAGAGGATGCCGTACCTCAGCCTGCGTCTCAGTCCGCGCAGCCCACGTCCGACCGGTCTTCGCGCCCGCCTTCTCCACAGCGCGACACCTCCTATGATTTCACAATAGATGTTATAGACATGATCACTCTTGACGAGACGCGCCACTTCCAGAGGGATGCGACCGACCTGACTCCCATCTCTCTCGCTAAGGGCGGGTTCCTGGCGACCTCACCGCTAGCCCCGACTCTCGCCATATCCTTTCGAACGTTGGAACTGTTCCGACGCCTTCGCCGTCGGAAGGCCTCGTACAGTATTGAGGCGTTTGCAAAGGTTGTTTGTGACACGTATGGGGTGCGTTTAACGCTATGATGTCATCATAACGCGCCGCCGATGTACTCATTCTGACTTTAGTACCCGTACCGCCGGCGCTTCCGTACCGCCATTAGCGACAGCTATGACGTATATCTCCAGATCCTCAGGAACGTGGAGACGCGGGTGAAGGTGTACCTCGGGCGTAACACACCGAATTGGCGCGTCAAGAATGCCTGTCCGGCATGCAACTTCGAGCTTGAAGATGAACCATGCATGCGGTTCCAGCGCGTCTTTGCGATGGATGGAAACAACTCCCTCAAGCGGATCGCGAAGATCGGAGATCGCAACATTGCTGATTCCCGCGAATTTGTAGATAGCGATTACTACCTCCTGTCAGACTATGTCGACCGTTACAAGGACGAAGTCAAGCATGCGCGCGAGCGCGCGCGCGCGCGCGGGGACACGGAGGAACCCATCGACGATGACGGCGACGGAGCGTGGTCTGATGAAGAAGGCGGACATGGGGAACAGGATGGCGAGGGTCCAGCCGATTTCGCGGGTGCAGCCGACATGCTGCGCGAATGTACAAAGAACTGGAAATCGGCCGCGCGTGACGAAAAGAAGAAGATGTGGGGTGTCTTCCACGAGACAGGAATCTTCGCGGCGGCGTGCCGACATGGTTTCATCCTCTGGATCATCGATATGGTTCGCAGCGGCGAATTGTATGTACCCTGACTCCAGTGTAGAATTGTGTGCTAACTATGCACTCATAGAGCAAAGTACGCGCTCGCGATTGTGGCCAAAGCGCTGGAGGTCTTCGAAGATGCACACATGATTGGATATGATATAGGATGCACTTTCGAGGGGACCATCTTGAACAGCTCCCTGGGCGAAGAGTTCGCGCGCCGCCAAGCCCGATGCATCGTGAACGCGTTCCACGGATATTCGCACAGCCACAGCTGCCAGACTATCAATCACCCAACAGTCGTTAAGGGTGCAGGGAACAATGACTTGGAGACCATGGAGCGCGTCTTCAGCGGCTCCAATGAGCTCGCGCCGATCACTCGGTATGCCAGTGGATATCATCGCCGCATCAATATCGACAGCTACTTCCAGCAATGGGACGAGGACAAGTACGCTAACCTCGGCAACACGATTTATAACTTCTACCGGCATGCGATTGATAACATCAACAACAATGCTTACGAACTCCAGCAGTGGCTTGCGCAGAGTGGGCGTACACTGGAAGAACTCGGCGCGTGGGAGAAGGAGGAAGCCGTGTACTTCGCGCAGCTTGGCAAGGTCACAGAGGCAGACAGGTACGCGGTGGAGTACGTTACCCGGCTACGCGAGTTTTGGGATCTCGAGTAAGTCTATCTTCCCCTGATCGACTTCACTGATCAATAACGGAGATCACAATCAAAGTAATCGCATAAATACGGCAACTTCAAGCTTCGTGACGTCAATCCCCGAGGACTACCAGCCAGCGGCCGTCAAGCGGCGGCGCGCAGACGCACGGTATCGCAATGCCATCTCGCACACGCAGAGACAGGAGACCCAGATGCGCGTCCTTCGCGAGAGGCGCACCAGCGCGCTGACAGAAGTTGTCGCCCTCGAAACTCACATGGGGATCACCACAAGATGGACACCCACGACTCCCGAGTTTCTCGAAGCTACTAAGTATATAACAGAGCGGGACTATCTGGAAGCCCTCGATAGCCTGCAACGGCTCGTCGTGCAACGCCTCTTTGAGCTGCAATCAATGAATGTCGCACACACCGGTACGTACTGCACGTCTACTACTAACAGCGCCTCCGACTCCTCGGACTTCTACTAATGATGCTCGTCCCCCTTCAGCATACAAGGTTCGCACGCAAATTGCGAAGTCCCTTCACTCTCGGTCGAAGGCGATCCGACGCGCAGTTGATGCATATAACCGCGCGGCGAAGGGCATGGTTCCACCGCGTGCGACCCTCGACTGGACGAAAGTTACCCACTACAACTTTCTTGAAGAATTCGAGTTGTTGCGCGACACCCGCAATGATCTGAGTGGGAAACCATGGGCCGACACACTTACGAGGCAATACATGAAGAAGGCACGCAAGATCGAGCGTTCGCGAGAAGAGATCCAGCGTTGCAATATCGAAGTTCGCCGTCTGCACACTTCGGTACTCGAGGAGAACGCGGCACTCGATCAGGCAATCGCGTCGTCCAAGAACGACATGCACGCACTGGCTGGTGCTATCGAAGACTTCGGAGCACGGCGCAAACGTGTCAATGCCCGTCAGCTGGCGACCATTAGCAAGATATACGCCCTCCCGGGGTTCTCGGGCAATCCCACCCCAGGTCGAAGGAAAGGGAGTTCTACTGCGATTCTCTCAGCCGAGCCACCTAGTGCCGAGCCCGGAGTGTTGCGAGAACTGAACGAGATGCATGGCGAGAACTCGGATGAGGAACCTGAAGAAGAGGAGGTGATGCAGGTGACCAGAGTACTGGAGTTTGCAACGAACTTGACCTAGCGAGACACTGTTATCCCACATTATCTCACTTGCATACATGATATGGAGTGTATATACTCAGTTCATTGCCCTACAGCTACGTATGTACTTCCAGTACCACGCTAAGGTACTCGGACGGTCTTGATAATAGTGTGTAAGTATGTAGTTCAAGACGGGAGGCCAGAATAAGCCCGCTGTAGAGGTGGGAGAGGTGGGAAATGTGTTGCGTGAACACGATCGCAGTCGATGCACACGGCGTCTCACGCATATCTGATCGAGTCCTTTACCCCGCTCTCTTGCCCCTGCCCACTTCGCACCTTCTCCTCTCACTGTCAGCTCCCACAGTCTGTACGCCATTATGTCGCCCTCCGAGCAGTCCAACTCCGGTGCCCCTTGGTTCGTTATCTTGGGTGACGGTGTGAAAGGGAAGTGCGAGAAGACGCAGAAGCAGTAAGTGCTCCCGCTGTGCCTACTCGGGCCATCGTCTCTTCCTCACCCTGCCTCTCTCGTGTGCTGTCCCATGTCTCATGACGCACGCCCCAGACCCTTCATGACTGGCGGCAAGTACGCCTCGCCATTTCCCATCGTTGTGAAGGTCGTGAGTGAGGAGCACGCCAACGAGGTCCTGAAGTTCAGCGAGGCTATCAAGATCATCAAGTCCATCGAGAATGACGTGCTCCAGCAAGTGCGGCTGTCCCTCTCGCTTCCGGGATGCAACGACATTCTGGCAGAGCTAGCTGGACAGGGTGCGAGGCGAGGGTTTTACCCGGTTGTCTACGGTCGAGAGTGTGGGATCTTCACAGTATAGTGAGTATTTCGGTTCTGGTGCCACGATCGCAGCTGTGACACACTCTCCATCACAGTGAGGACGCCGTCGAGGCAACGAAGGCGACATGGAAGCCGATCTGGCGGAGGGTTCCGACGTTTGGCCGCGCGATCGCATGCATGGTATCTGCAGGGGAGAGCGAGAAGGAGGAAAACGGTGACTATCAACAATTAATTCAATCGCTCGCGTCCGGTGCGTCACTGCAATGATATATATTGGCACCTGTACTAATGCTGCAGGGCTATAGTGTCGATGGAGCAGCCGTCAACGCCCACAACCTCTGATAGGCAAGAACCCCGTTCCCCGATTCCCGCCGCTCCTGCTACCCCTCGCCGCTCGACTGCCCCTCCCACCCGTCACCGCTCTACCGCTCCTCCAACCCCACAGCACCTTACCGCCTCTCCCGCCCCGCAGCGTCCCGTCTATCCTCTGATACCCCAGCGTCCGGACACCCCTCAGCGCCCCGTCCCATATGTCGCACCCATCCCTGTGCCCCCGCATCCGATCTTCCAACACGCGATTTTCAACGTCGCCCTCGCGGACGAGACCGTCAATATCCCGACCCTCCCTCCCGGATTCGTCTATCGCCACGAGCGCAACTTGCGTGGCGTGCTCTGTTCGCATCCCTACCCCGTCAATGAGATCACACCGGCACCTTCTTGTGGTCCGGCTGTCGACGCTTTGCTGCAGGCCTTCGGGTACAATGTCGATTCGAAGCTCATTGTCGCGCGCAGCCTTCAGTACTCGGCCGACATGGGGGAATTTGTAGGTCGCATGGCTGAGCATGGCATGGCGGCTCTGGAGGCAAAGTATATTTGGGATAAGTACAATGAAGAGCCGCCTGTAGAGGAGTGGGCCGCTGCTCATTTCATGTAATCTTATCTCTTGTCGTCGGGTATGATATGTTTGTTTTCTGGTCACGTGTTGTTGTTCAAACATGCAACACGCTCACGCCTTTGACTGTCTACCACCCCTACCACCTACCTCCCTCTTTCGACGTGTCGCCCTCGGTATGCCCGCTAAGCCAGGAGTCTCCAAATTAATCGCGCGGCGCGCGGCGGCTGAGCACCGCAACGAGTATGCGGTGGACGCCGCCGGCCGACCCCGGCAAGAGAAAAAGAAGCGCAACCCTCCTGTCAAGACCCCGGAAGACGTTGCACGCGAGGTAGAAGCGCGGAAACGCAGCCGTGTTCAGAAGACGATCGCCGTGGAAGGGGCACGCGACGCTATAGACGAAGAGGTCGACAAGCTGAACGCGACCTTCCCTGGGCACTCGCGACAATACTTCGAGAGGGAGGTTCTTCAAACCTCCATCCTCAAGAAACAGCGCAAGACGAGCGCGTACAACGCGTACTTGCGCGCTGAGCTGAAGAAGCTTAATGATGGTGTGTACAGTGACAGCTTCATTCCCGCGTACGTCACTCATGGCGGTATTCCAGCCCTGCCCGCCGGAGCTAAGAAGTACACGCCATCATCGCCGGAGGCCGCGCCCATCACCGCAGCCTGGAACACCATGACCGACGAAGAAAAAGCGGCCGCTGCCGCTATGCCCCTGGCAGACCTGGTGGAGACCAAGGAGACCGTCAACACCGCAAAGCACAACACCGCCATTGCGGCGTTTCATGACGTCCTCGATACCCTTAAACTTATCCATGAAGAGGTGAGTACCTTCCCTTTCTAACGCCCCGAATCCATACGTCACACGCTGACCCACCCCTCAGCTTCGCCGTCTCAACATCCGGACAGGTGCCGAGATCGCGCTGGTCGTTGTCCGCTCCCAACACGACCATTTCCCTGCCCCCTCTACCTTCACCACATCCCCGCGCGTAGACGAGTTTTTCAACCTCGCATATAAGGCAGGCCTGGACGAGTTCGCCTGGCGTCTCGAGGCATATTGCCTAAGCGGTGTACACGGGGTGCTCAAGCGTCGAGAGGACGCTCTTCAAGAGCTTCAGAGTCGTACCGCGGCTATCATTGCCCAAAAGTTTGGTATGTCTTCAATCACACTATCCGTATACGCTGCTTGCTAACAGTACCTTCAGCCGAGATAACGAAGTGGCAGGCTAAGAAGATGTACTACAAAGGCTTCAAGGAGAAGATCACCCGCCGCTTCGGCGTCGTCATCATGAACTGGCCACTCAGTCAGTTCTGCGCCCCCAGCACTATCAAGTCTACAACCGAGCTCGAGCTGTTATACAACTCCTGGAGCACAGGCTGCACGTCGTTCCGGAAGTTGACGGCAGCGGAGAATTCGGCGTGGTTAGAACGGAACCCCAAAGGAGCCTCGCCGAACGGCGAGGATGGTGAGGACGAAGAGGACGGTGGAGCAAGCACAGCGACAAGACCCATGGTCAACGCCGTCGGCGCATCTGGGGGAGGTGCGGTAACAATGAGCGAGTCCATGCCGCGCAAGCGGCGTTCAGACTACCAAGGTACTCACGCCAGCAAGAGGAGGCATACAGAAGTCGCCGAACCCAGTCCCGCACAGCCTCGATCGCCCGACGACCCGCTCCTCTCTCCCTGCAGCACGCCGTCTACTCTTGCCGACCCGCTTCTCGCCTCCCACGGTGGAGCATCGTCCGCCCCTGCCAACCTTCCTCCTCCAGGGATGGCCTTGCCACCGAACGCCGACTCGCCTCCCTCTGGCGAGTTCCCTTCGACGCGCTGGGTACAAGATGGGCAGACGTCACGGTCGCTGGCGACGCCCGCGCCTCTCCTGCATCCTCCTATGTCGTCACCTCCCGTCATGGAGTCTGCCGCCGCTCATACCCGCCCCGCTGCAACCTATGCGCCCGCTCCCCCGTCCGGGAGTCGTGCACCGACCCCTGCTCACTTCCCGAACATGCCCACGAGCCGCGCGCCGACGCCGGCGGGCTATCCTCCCATGCACGCGAGCCGTGCGCCGACGCCAGCAGGCTATCCCCCCATGCACGCGAGCCGCGCGCCGACACCAGCAGGCTATCCCCCCATGCACTCGAGCCGCGCGCCGACGCCGGCAGGCTATCCCCCCTTGCACGCGAGCCGCGCGCCGACGCCGGCGAGCGTGACTGACGCAAGCACGAGTGGTGTATCGACTCCTGCAGAGTACGCGGCAACAGTTGCGCACACTCCTAATCCTGCATACATGCACGCGCTGGGCGGCGCGCATGGCTTCGCGGTGGCTCCTCCTGCAGGTACTAGCCATGCTCCGACCCCAACATATCCTCCTCAGTATGTCAACCCTGCCACTGTCATGCCACCGCCTATATACCCTATGGCCGCTCCCCGCCCGCCGCTCCCTAACATGCACCCTCAGTCGCCCTCCCCTCAGCAGCTGAACATGTACCAATCGCCCCCGGCTCAGGCCTCGTTGACAGCGATGTTCACGCGCCGCAACAACTATGCCAGCGGCAGCTCAGCGAGAACGTGGTGGGGTTAATGTGTATATAGTACTTCATGTATATAGTGAAGTCTCCCATTACTTATATACTGTTGACTGATGTCTTTAAAGGATGAGTATTGTATCGTTGAATACTACTTAGATTAGATTACAAGCTGAGACGCCCGCGCGCTCGCCCGGACATCTGCTAGTGAGCTCCCCTGGTGCACATAGCCATTGCGTAGCTCTATATACATAAGTACATGCATATTAGGTATGGTATATCGAGATTCCGGAGCGATTTGAGCAAGAGGAGGGTGAGATCTGGCGGGCGATGGTCGTCACGGCGAGCGGGAGGGCGCGGAGGGCATTAGCGCCAGCGGACATGGAGGGCGGGAGGCAGACGCGGGACCAAGCGTCGAGCGGGTCGGAGAAATGCGGGAGGGTGGCATCGGAACGGTGTCCAGCCCCGCGGATGATGGCATCATCGCCACGTGCCTGGAGCGCACGGACCATCCCCCCACCTTTTCTCCCTCGTAGTTAATGGTGTATTCTGCCCACGTAGAGCGTTCAATACATATACCATTGTGTTCGCAGAGTAAACTAACCTACTGTTACAAAAAAAACGGGCTCAAACGGCTAAGATATGGAGGAGATATGCTCCTCACCGTCGGCGACGACGAGGACAGAGGCGCGGGCGTCGGCGGGGACAGGTGCCGAGCGGCGGGCGTTCGGCATGACGCATACGTGCGCCATCACTCGGCGGGACGTGTGTTCCGGAGGGCCCGGACTCTGCTGATGTACTCAGCGATTGCCGGGGTGTATTTATTCGGCTTTAATGGATGCCAGTGATGGGAGCGGGTTCCAGGCTAGTTAGCCTCCACGTTTGATGGGATTTGGAGGCTAACTAGCCTAGGTTCCTGTGATGTCGAGGTGCGTGTTGCGACGAACATGATACGGCAGGGCGAGGGCGGTGGGGCGCTGAGCGTGGGCCTGTGGAACGGATGGAGCTGAAGTGGTGGTGGTGGCATTAATGGCAAGCGGGGAATAGAGCCGAGCTTGGCGGACGGGAGCCGCGAAGAGAGAAAGAGGGCGGACGAGACGGGCGAGCATTTGAGTCGAAATCTGCAGTGGGCGGAGACGTTTCATGATCAGGCGAACTGCGCGCAGACGTGTCAGTGTTCGAGGGTTGCACGTACGCAAAAGGACGACGCTGCGTGTGTCTGAGAAGGACGAAGACTCGGACACGGCTGCGCGGACGCTGGCGGAAGCTCGGCGGGAGGAAGAGGACAAGATGGGCGGAGGCACGACGAGAACGGAGAGAATTTGAGCCGACGTTCATGAACACCTCGCCACACCGCCGTGGGACGCGCTTCCCCTTGCCGCGCGACCCCCCGCCCTGCCTCCCCCCGCCCCGCCATCCGCGCCATCCCCCAGACAGGCGCGACCGCCTCGCAGTGCGCGCTGCTGCCCGTCGCGCACGCCGCGCACGCTCGCGGGGCAGGGGGAGAGGAGGGAGCAATCGGCCAAAAGGGGAAAGGGAATGGATCGGGAGGGGATCTGAGACGGCGATCTGGATCTGAGTGACAAGTGACGAGTGTCTGTTCCTTGCACCCGGCTCTGCGGCGCCCTTCGTGCACCCGTCCTAGCTACCGCCCCCTCCAATAAGTATATATCTCACCATGTCCCCTCTCTCCCCCGCCCTTCCGCCTCCTCTCTCTCGTCCACCATGAACGCAGACTGCCTTCTCCGCGACTTTTCGCACAACAAACACGGCCCCCTCACCCTCCCCCCGCCGCCCTCGACCACCTACCACCAACGCTCGCTCTTCTACCCACCAGATTGGCGGTCCCAGCCACCCAATTCCTCCCTCTTTGCAGGTGCACTCGCCCCATCTAGCTGGGCAAATGCAGGGCCCTCCAACTCCCAGTCACTCTGGCCCAATGGGCCCCCCGAGTTTCTCCTTCCATTTCACCATTATTCATCTAGAGACTGCAATGCACCACCCTGTGAGTCTTCTCCGTTCTTCCATCGAATTCTTGCTCATACCCGTCCCTCGCCTGTGCCAGTCTTGGTAGCGCGATCAGACACATCCTCAGCCGTCTCGCGCGACAGCGACCTCTCTCCGTCTCCCGAAGTAGCCGAAGTCGTCTGCAATGCACCCCTTGTCGCGCCCATTCCCCTGCCGTATCATTCGCCCACCTTCTTGCTATACGATCTTCCAGACGAGGACGAAGATCTTTCTCACCCACCCTACACCCACCGCCCTTCCAAGCGCAAGCGTGCACGCGACGACGAAGACGAGCACGCAGTCCAAGAGGATCCACATCCAATGCCCGCCAAACGCCGTTCCATCGTCGACAGCTCCCAACCCTGGTCTACCCCTGTAGGGCAATGGGCCAGCACCGCTGCTGCTGCCCCTCCAATCCGTGCCCTGCGCCAACCCGCTGCGTCCTTCTCGCGGCGTAACCGAGCGCGGTAGGCGGCTCCAGTTCGGACTGTCATGTTTGCGCTCGGATACTCGGGGCGTCAGATGATTTGGCTCGCTATCGATTGCATTCTCCTTCGTCGGACATATTTCCCCCACATTCTCCCATTCGCAACCGCATTCCGCACTGTACATTACGCATACATGGCATCACATCATTTGCTCCTTCATCTCTGGTCAAATCCACGCCGTTCCCGGCTCTCGGGACTTGATCCTGTTCCACACACGCCGATGGGCCCCTGGAAAGTGTGAGTACGGTCATGGTTCGATGCATGCGACTTCTCGTGACTTCTCGCGCTGATTACTTGACGCCATCCCGGCTTCCCTTCCCCTCTAGCCCGGTATTACGCTTGCTTTCCGCACTACGCACACCAACACGGACTCACATCAACTGGCCAGTGTCAGTGCCACCCACATAGCGCCCTCGCCGTGACATACCGCCTACCACTCATGGGACACGGTCATGGCGTCCATGCATGACCGGCTCGGACGCAGCAGCATTCATTCATTCTCCTCTCCTGTCGCAGGGCGACCTACTGCCGCGCTCGCCTCCTATGCCATGCCAAGTGGACAGGAATGGTCGCTTCCGGCACGGTGGCTGTATCCGAACAAACGCAGAGCCCGCTTCGCGCACCGGCGAGTGGTCAAGAGGCTGGATGCGGTACGCCGACGTTATCTCAGGTGCTGCGCGCGACGTCTGCGGCCCTGCGACGTCCGGATGGGACTGCCCCCACGGCCCACGGCCAGGACGACGGGTCTTGTGCACAATTCCTACTGTATAGGCTGCCGCTTAGCCTTCCACGTCCACAGGCGTGGCGTGGATGGCCCGCGTGCGCTTGCGCTTGCACGCGTAGAGATATGTATACCATCGCATCTTCTAATAGCGCCGCGTTTTATTTGTCCGCTCCACCTTTCCAGACATCCGCCCGCGCGCAGCGTCCGCCTGGTTTATGGTTTCACGGTTACCCCGGGCGAAACATCCTGCCTGTAAGGCAAGTCAATCGTTCGAACCCTTCTGCTCGGCGGCCAAGGAAGGGGCCTTGGGACGCACTCTGCGTGGCGCCTGCATGGCCAACCACGGAGCGTCGTTTTCCATCTCTGATTCGCAAGCTACGTCGTTCACTCGTCGTCTCACGCGCACGTCCCGTCTGTTCCTGGGCAACGCTGCCCATAGGGCACGGGGCGATTGCATCCTCGTATGCGCGCAGGGTTGTGTTTGTATGGCGTCGCGGAGCGTGCGGGACGGCGTGGGACGGCCGCGGCACGCAGGACTTCGGCTATGGCGCGGGCGAGCTTGTTCCCGACGGGCTTCCCTGCGCTTCCCTGAATCCGCACGTCGACGTGTAGCGCGAAGCCTGATCAAGCTCGGACAGCGACGTTGGGGCGGCCGTTTCGACGAAGGTGAAGTTCGAACCGTCGGACGGTTCTAGCGCATTCGCGTTCTCGACGGCGCAAGTACTGTTAGTGTGAACGTGAACGTGAACGTGAACGTTCGCATTCTCGCATTCTTGCATTCTCGCTTCGAACCCCTGGGTCGCTGTTGCGACGTGTTCGAAGGCACCGCGAATGGAGATGGAGGCCGAGCTCGAGCTTGTTTGCGCCATGCATGGTGCGGAGGCGGAGGCGGAGACGCGTGCAGGCATGCACAACATGCTTATGCCACTGCTACTGCTACTGCTGCAGCTGCTAGCAACTAGCGTCAGGGCTCGCTAGGGCTCGCTCGGGGTTTAGTGTGCATGCAGCGCTCGCCGCGACACCGCCGTCCGTGCGTGCGTGTATGTGTCATTGTCAGCCCGGCCAGGAGATCTAGAATGCTCATTGCCCATGGAGATGGAGAGGCGCTATGCATCGATGCGCGATTCCGAGCTCATCTCAGCTGCCTTGTTCTGGTTCATGGCGGCCGGGGCCACGGCGGAGTCGTCAGCGACGATTATTCCTCGCGACGTCGCATGCCCGCTTCAACTTAATAATGGCGCAAGAGCAAGTCATGCACTGAGCCTGTGCAGCGCGTCATCGACATTTCGCGAGGTACGTTCACGGGTTCGGTGTATCATGTACGTGTAAGTGTCATGAGCGAGCGAGGCTAATTATCGCAGCTGACTGCGATTTCTCAGATCTATCACCCCAGAGCCACACGCAAGTATGTACACGACATGACAAGTAACATGATGATGTTTCTGCGGCGCGATCTCGGGACTCGGCGCCCCCGCCGCTCCTGGGGCTCAGGCGATGTTTGATATATGCATATCGGATCCATATCCCCAACAGTACACCATCGCTGCGCGCGCCGTTCTCAGACAGGCTCGGATAGACTTTGGATGGACCGCGGACGTTGAATAGATAGATATCACACGGACGGTGCTCGCAGGGCGCATGCGCACGGGCATCTGCCAGTGAACTCTCGGACATCCGGTCCCCAGTGTGTCTCGCGCGCGCACTACATACGTACCGGCATGGATGAGATCAATCAGTGGCGAATTCATGGACGAGCGGGCGTGCGCAAGTACTTCCTGTCTTCTGTCTGGCACCCCGGTGCCACCCAACGCAAGCGTACGCGTGCACATCCGACGACGACATCCGCGCGCACGCGCCGCGTCGAGAGGAGCTTCGAATCCGATTCGTGAACGATCACGTCCGTCGCATCAATGATCTCCATCCCGTTCTATTTGCGTGTCACAGGCAAGTGCTTGCAATTGCTGTATCTTCGGATTCCTGTATCCGCATGCGTGAGGCGGTGGATCGGGCCCGGGAGCACCTGGACAGCGGACCTCCTGTTGCTGTCGGCCGTGGAGCGGCAGACCGCACTAGGACGCCGCAAAGTGTACATGTCCTTGCATCGCAGAGAGTTGCAGTACTAGTATTGGCCAGACGCCAGGGCGTCCGGAAGTCGCGATCGGGTGTGCGTCGTGCGATACGAGATGCTGCGGCGAATATACATGTGTAAGTGACAGTGTCAGCGGATGAATGGATCACGGCGCACAGCACTTGTCCACAGCGACGACTCACGAGCACGCCATAAGCCCGGCGGCGTATATTATTACATGCCCGCATCCCGATCGCAGCGAGACGGTGGGCTGCGCGTAACTCGTAACTTCAGTACAGTAAATGGGACGCATACGGCGGGCGAGCGTCGACGTGTGACACGTCTCCGAATTTCCAACCCGCGCGCGATGGCAAGGGGCGTCCGTGTCAGTGACACAGACTCAGGACTGCGCCGAGGCTGCACTTGGCTCGCGGGGGGCGAGGCACGCCGTCCGACAGCCGTAATAGGTGTTCGAGCATCGGCGCCCATCGCCGTCGATGCATCTCTTGGGACCTGGCCAGGCACTGGAACAGTGAGCTGTAACACTCATCTATAGCACTCGAGCTCCTACCATCCCGAAGGACCGCTGATGACGATTCAGATGTGTACTCAGCTGCTCTCGGATAGATGGGAACGCGTGCGGATGGGAGGGTCTTCGAACGGGCGAGGTTGAGACGGATGTAATCTTCAATCTTGGAGTGCAGGCCATCTCGGATGGGCGCCACCGCTGTCACGGTGTGCGATCGCATGTTGAACTTGCAGGATGCAGAAGCATGCGAGGCGACCGCAGGCGGGCGACGGGTGATCTTCAACAGACGGTATTGGAATTAGGTAGAGATATGATATAATATTATAGCAGGCATGATTGGGCATCTGTGATCCAAGGCTGAAAATGGTGAGCATCGAGAACTATATCCAAAAGCGTGGCGAGCCCCGGTAGCCGCGTCCGAGGTTGTTCTAATCGCTCAGAATGGCTTGGACTACGTTCGCGACGCGCAGCTGTCTGAGGTCTGTATAGGTCTACAGGTGCGAAAGTGTGCATGAGTTGCCGTATCCACGGTGGAGGGCGCGATACATACCTGTCCGCATCCAACGAAGATGATGGGCTGTCCAGTGACGTATGTCATTGACAGTGCAGCGCCGACCTGGTATGGAGAACCGCAAGGAGGGCAACTGAGCTATCTGCCGCCAACGTGACGAAGGGAAACGCGCGGACGCCAGCCTACCTTGTCGTCAACAGTATCCCACTTGGTGACGAGCATTCCGTCGATACCGCGCTCCTGTACACCAGATGCGGCCGAGAAGTCGCGAAGCGCGCGATCGAATTTCGTGAGCTGGTCGACCGCCTCGTTTCCCACCAACGCTTCGCCGACGAAGATGATCTTGTCTGGGTTGTTCGTCGCGACAAGCTGTGTGAAACAAAATTCAGTACGCTCATCTTTACCCTGCATCCAAGGAACAACAAATTGCGGGCATAGTAGAACTGCGGGACGCATCGCACCTTCGCGAGAGCGCGCATGAGGGGCTAAATGATGACAATCAGCGACCAGGTCATTCAGCGATGCAGCGGCACTGTCGTACCTCGTTGTCTTGCATACGCCCAGCGGTATCAATGAGGACAACGTCGAAGTCGTTGTCGCGACCTTCACGGTCGAGACATATTAAGGACAGGATGACAGTGCAGGTGGCAGTAACACATACCGTAAGCGATAGCTTCTTTTGCAATGCCAGCGGCGTCCTTCCCGTACCCGCGCTCGTACAATTCAACGCGCCCTTTGCTGTTCGTTGCTCCATCAACACCGAGCATGCCGAGGTTACGGACATGGACGCGGAGCTGTTCCACAGCACCACTCCTGAATTCAAGGTCATCAATGGTTCGTCGGGGTGGTTTCGTGCAACGTACCGGAACGTATCACACGCAGCGATGAGAACTCGGAAGCCGTTCTGTATGAGCCAGAAGCAAACTTTCGACAAATTTGTACTTTTCCCAACGCCGTTCACACCAACGAACGTGATACTGTAGGGCAATCTCTGCTGCGAGGCGGCTACGGGCGTTGATAGCTTCGTGCGGATAGATAACAGGAGGTCCGTCGAAGTCTTTGGCGTAAGTATGCGTGTAATCGAGTTGGCAAGCGCCTGTCGAACAGCTGAAGTAGTGCCTTGAGAAGTGCGTCAGTATCCAGATGAACAGACTGGTAGAAGATTGATATTGAAGACATACTTTGGAAACCGCCGACCTTCTTGCCCACGAGGGACTGTCCAACGTCTTCACAAACCTTCTCAGAAATCTCTTTGGCGACATTTTTCTTCATGAGATGCTGCTTCATCGCCTCTAACACTGGCTTGAGATCCTCGTCTGTGAGAACCTTCGAGCCAGTGAGACGAGCGAATATGGAGCCTAGTGCTCCAAGAGATCCAGATGCCGGTTTAGCATCTTGTGATCCCTTCTTCAAGACCTCAGCGATGACGTCGTCGGCGTTCTTATCGCCTTGAGTGGAAAACTCCCAGTCTTTGACCTCATACAGGCCGTCTTGGGTGCGAGACCCAAGGGAGCTATTATCAACTAGAGCAGACAGATCTAGGGTGCTCTGGTTGGCATCGGACGCCGCGCTGTCATAGCTATAATCCAGAGAGGCCATGTCCGACTCGGTCGGCACGGCATCACCCCATTTGCGTTGTGTCTTGGCCTTGGTCTTGCGCTTGGACATGGACGTGGTCTCGGAGCTGCGGTAGGACACGATTAGAATGGAAATAATGGCAATTGGACGCAAAGGGGGAACAACGCACTCGGAACCGGGAAGACTTTCTCTTCCGCTGCCAACTTCCGTACGACCACGTCCACGCCGGCCCGGCTGACCACCCCGTCCGCGGAGTCTGTTTTTGAGGGCTTGCACGTTCCGCGCTATCTGTTCTTCGTCCTGCACTTCCGCATTGGACTCAGAGGGTACTAGACATATTTGGTATGACGGGACTATTCATGACGGTGAAGTGCCTTGATCCGACTCACTTGTACTACCGTCCTCCGCTGGAGGCGTCACGTCGACTGCAGGCCGAAGAGGATGCGAAGTGCGCGTGCGCCTTTCCTACTCACCGATCGGGTCAACATGAGCATATGGAGAGATTGAATGACCGTACTTGCGCGGCTCTGTCCTCGAGACCACGGAGGAGCTTGTCAAACACTGCATCCCAGCCGTCGAATGCCTTTCGGAAATCCCAAGACGTCAATGTGTCCGCCGAGGAAGAGAGCTTTGCGGCGCTAGTGACATGAAGTGAAGCAACGAATGTAGCCAGGAAGGGCTGGAAGAGCTTGACAAAAAGAGTCTTGAGAGCTAGAAGCAGTTCATCGACATACGTGAGCTGCAGGATCCGCTGATACGCCACCTAGGCAATCGATGGAGGAGTCAATACGGACAACAGAGAACGATAGAATGGTACGCACGACGAATATCAGCTCGAGGTCATTAACGAACGTCCACTTGACCGCATAGCCATCTTTCTCGTACTTTCCATCCGAGCTGCGGCCTTCGATAAGAGCTTCGCGGACTAGGGAATTGACGGGCGAGGTGGAGGATGCTGCGGTATGGGATGCTGCAGGAGTGAAGGAACGAGACCAGAGTACGACGCCGCCTGAACAGCCAAGACGACAGTCAGCAGTGGGCCCGAGGAGAGAGGAAGGGGAATGAGCGTGCCCTTGTGTGAGATGGAGCAGTGGTCGAGCATGGTAGGAGGAGGAGGGAGGAGGAGGACAAGGTGAGCGCGGCGAGCGCGTCGACGAGGATCCCGCTTGGCGCCCAAGATCGCGATCTCAGTAGAAGCGCGCCCTCTTCTTACCAGATGCGTCGCGGATGCGTCCGAGTCAACGCTCCACGTTCAGTACGCTCGGGTCGAACAGCATGGTCGCCCGTGTTCGACTGTCGAACGAGGCGGCCTGGCCCCCACATATATATAAACCCTCCATCGACGCCGTCGTCCGCTATCTTTCCATCCCCTTTCCTTCCAACGTCACCCAACCTATATCTTCAACTTGTAGCTCAAGCCTGCCAGTGAATCATCTTACTTGTCGTTCAAGGTCCGTATACCGTCTCTGCTACACCGTTCTACTCCACGCTAAAATATTTTCAGATGGAGCGAAGACCAATTCAAGTAACTACGAATTCTTTTGAGATCACCGCGCTCCCTCGGGAACCGTACTTTCATTTCGATGGTAAGCCATCATGTTCTGTCTCCTGAATGTTCCCCACAAGGCTGACTGTTCTGTTCGATAGTCGGTGAGTCTCTGCTACATGGCTTCGTAATGTTACAGTAGGATCTTATGCTGCGATGCAGAGATCAACCCGCCTAGCCTGATCAAGAACAAGAACTACGAGATCATCGGACGTCTCGTCGCAGACAATGCCACAACGTTCAACCCTCGTCCTGTCTACGACGGGAGGAAGAACTTGTTTTGCAAGCGCGATATTCCGAGCGGATCGGTAAATACATCTCTCAACCGAGTGTCCGTCCGCGATATTGACAGCCCAATTATCAGTACGACGTCTACATGAGACGTGATCGGTCCAGGGGGCCTACCCATAGCGTGGTTATCAAGCGAGTGAGCATCATCGACCCTCGGTACGTACAGTATGCTTCCATCTCCCGCTACGCATCGTGTGTTCTCACAACTCCAATATAGAGATGTCCAGAAGCTCACGCGCCGACGCGAGCATGGCGACAATACAGAGCAAAACGCCATGTCTCTGAACCTGCTTCAATTGATCGTGCGCCAAGCAGCCAACATGCGACATCGGTTCCCTGACGACGCTCGATCATTTTACATCGAGACGAACTCAAGGGATCTTGGGATAGGATTGTCAGCTTGGCGTGGCTTCTTCCAGTGAGTGGTCACCGGTCATGGATTATAGGTGTCTCGGATATCTGCTAATAACTCATTCAACTTACTAGGAGTGTTCGCCCTACAATGGGCCGGCTCATCGTCAACATTGACGTCTCTCATGCCATGATGTAAGTGCTCGGAACTCCGTGTATTATAATCACTAACACAAACCGCATGTCCAGATACACTCCTAGTCCCCTGATCGACACTATGTTCCAAGTTCTGGATGTGCCACGAGACCGCAGGAACGTTCGAGACCTGCAAGATCTCGATCGCACCAAGATGACTCGCCTGAGGACCTTCCTCAAAGGCGTCCACATCGTGCCCACGGTGTCGCCTCGCATGCGTTCGAGACCAATTTCAGACCTCGTGGTCGCCGCTGCGTTGCAAGAGTTCGACAAGGACGGGGAGCGCATCACCGTCAAGGTAGGCTTTCCGTCAATTTTATTATACTCACTAGTTCATGGTTGGTATTAATCATCACGCATTTATTTAGAGACACTTCGAATCGAAGTACAACGTTCAGGTTCGGTTCCCTCAACTGCTTGGCGTAAGAATTGGGAAAACCGCGATCATCCCTGCGGAGTTCTGCAAGATTGTACCTGGCCAAGTGTATCGCAAGAAGATCACGTCCCCTCAAGCGCAGAAGGCCTTCCTCGAGTTCGCGACTCAGAAGCCGGATGCGCGCATCAACATGATCACCAGTGCGGTTCGTGATGGTGTATGTGTTCTATTTCTCACCTTGTTGCCAATGTACTAAGTCGCCCTGCCTAAGATTTTCGACTACGCAACATCGGATTTCATGCGCGACGCTGGCATGAACATCGGAACGAACCCGATGGGCATTCAAGGTCACCTCCTCCAACCGCCGCCCATCAAGTACGGTCCAGGATCACAGGTGAGAACCGTAAACTAAACATCTTGCCATTCTATTTACTCACGCACCCGTCACTTCGTCATAGCCGCAAGTGCCTGACAAGGGCGCCTGGAACGTCGTTGGAAAGCGATTCTTGCGACCTGGGAAGCTCGCCAACTGGGGCGTCGTAGTGTTCGACAACAGGGCCAACCCTCAGCAGGTACAA
The DNA here is from genome assembly GCA_033807695.1 of Daedaleopsis sinensis. Taxonomy (NCBI): domain Eukaryota; kingdom Fungi; phylum Basidiomycota; class Agaricomycetes; order Polyporales; family Polyporaceae; genus Daedaleopsis; species Daedaleopsis sinensis. Next base: position 2,479,173 of record CM066301.1, read on the forward strand.
ACCTTCGTCAGCACTCTTGTGAGAAACATGACAAGGCTTGGTTAGTGTCGACTTTTGTATGCCCTCAGCTGCTACATTATGCTAACGACACAATTCACAGGAATGAGTAAGCAGTGACCCTCCGAAGTTTGTGATCAAGCTCTTATAGCGCAACAGATGTTCCTCTCACCACACCGCCAATCAGTTTTGGGAAGACCAGTGGAGCAGCTCAAGTTGAGACTGTAAGCTGACAGATTAGGTCGAGTTTACGTTGTTTGACGCTCATATGGGTTTTCAGTCTCTCAATGACGCCGGCGAGGAGATGTTCCGGCTTCACAGTCGGTCATATGGGGAACCACAGCTCCTTTTGATTTTTCTCCCTAGCAGCGCTGCAGATATTCGTCGAGCCGTCAAACACTGGGGCGACTGCAAGAGAGGAGTGATCACACAATGCATCGTGAGTACTACTTATTCCTCACTGTTCACACAGTATATTCAATCACTTATGTTTGCTATCAGAAAGCCGGGAAGTGGGAGCGTTGCAACGATCAATACTGCAACAATGTTGCACTTAAGTAAGTCCCATGAAGGCAGCTCCCTTGTCTCAGACTCGCTTATGAGGTTAATTCCAGGATCAATGCACGTATTGGGGGAACCAACTCGTCTATCGACGTCCCTCAGGTTCACAACCACGTCCTAAAAGACTCAATGATCATTGGTATGTGAAACAATCAATCGTTCATAGTCACCTTACCTCCTGACCGACCGCATGTATCAGGTGCCGATGTCGGCCACCCTGCTCCCGGCGTGAAACACAGGCCTTCTGTCACCGGACTGGTTGCTACCGTCGATCCGGACGTCAGCATCATGGCGTCCGCCGCAAGCGTGCAACGTCCGCGCTTGGAGATTATCCAGGACCTTCGGCAGATGATCATGGTAAGCGATACGCAGTTTTCAAGAAGTCTGTTACTCACATTCTTACTCGTTCGCCATTCTCACAGACTTCACTCACTGCTTGGCGCCAGTGGAGGGCCCACAACATTCCGGGCTACCGGGAGAATCAAGTTCCTCCTCGCAAGATCATATTCTACCGAGATGGCGTGAGTGAGGGGGAGTACGCACAGGTGATCCAGCACGAAATCCCACTCATCAAAGGTATAATCCGGAGCTCCTTCACGAGCCGCGACCGAAGCTGATATATAAACCTTTGATGCAGAGGCATTCCGTGCCACAGGTATGCCCGAAAATCTTTGGCCCAAGGTACTGTTCATTGTGGTCGGCAAACGGTCAGCCCAGTCTCGTCATCGTTGCGTGGGCGATATGATATCTAACGACTCTTCATCTAGCCACCACGTCCGGTTCTTCCCTCAGCAGTGCGTATCCGTTACTCTTCCCCCTCGAAGTGATGCTAACTCTTACTCTCGTGCAGCCCCCGGGACGCCGACAGGTCGGGCAACTGCCCTGCTGGCCTGCTGGTCGACAGGGAAATCACGAACCCTCACTACGAGGACTTCTATCTCCAGTCGCACGGTGGGCTGCTCGGAAGTATGTATTGCTCGCAGCCGTTCTTTGCATTCGCAGCACACTCACGGCGACCGATGTTGTTTGTACAGCTAGCCGACCAAGCCACTATGTGATCCTTATGAACGAGACACCGCTCACTAAGGAACAGTGCGTATGACCCTCAACCTTACTACGTCTGTCTGTCACCTTGTCCTAACAGCGTACCGTATGCAAACAGGGTCCAAACGCTCACCTTCCATCTTTGCCACACGTATGCGAGTGCTACCCGCTCGGTCTCCATCCCCGCTCCCGTCTACTGTGAGCCCCGTGATCTCTACTCACTCCTCGTTCTCCCGCGATGTGATTTCTGACAAAACTTTATGCCCTGCAGATGCCGACGTGCGTCCGATATTTTTACTGCTGGCTGTTTCTCATTATAGCCTATCATGGAGAACCTGCACTGATCATGTTTCTTGTGCTTACAGAAGATCTGCTCTCGCCTCGAATTCCACTGCGAGGACGGCGCGTCGCTCAGCGACACGGCGTCGAACGTGACCGGCGACACGGCCGAATTCGACTTGGAGTACTGGCGAGGGATATTCAAGGACTCTAAACTCGCTAAAAACAACTATTTCCTGTGATTCTCCGCAACTCTATGGACGCGACCTCTACTCGCGGCATCTCCGCTCGCTGTTGGCTGGCATCGTTGGGCTTGTCTGCTTCGTTTCCCCTCTGCTGTAGTAGTCCCTGTTGTACGATAGATCTCGCGCCTCGCACGCCTCCTGTACTTTCCGTTGTGTCGATCATGTAGCCCACTGCTCAAGTTTTGATGTTTCATAGCCAGAATGTATTTGTGATTTACGTGTGCTCACTGCTCGTGCTATCGGCGATAGGAGGCATATGGACGTTGACTGTCACCGCAACACTGCGTCTTGACGCCTCTGACTGCGAAACTCCGAGTTGTGCGCCCATAGAAGCGTGCTTCTGTCCGCACGCATAGATGCATCGCTGGCGGCCTTGCTTGCCACTACTACCTACCTTGTCGAGTTACGAAGCCTGCGGTTCAAAATTCGTTTTGAGGTACGTATATCCTGCTTGCCATAACTGGCATGGCGGCGGTACCTGACTGCATCATGATTTCACATGATCAAGTAGCCTCGACCGGTAGCATTAATACTATACCCGCGCGACCAACCTCATCAAACGCGCTCGACGCCGTCAGCCACGTCTCCACACTGCGACTTTGTTCGTACCAAGCCACAAGTCGCGCTATCCTTCAGCCCACTGCGACTCAGCCACCCGCGTTGACTCAGAGTACCCGTAGAACGCGCGGTAAGTTGTAGACGTTCCTCGTGTTGCCAGTCGGACACTCACCCCCCTCGTGTTCGTTCCGCTGCCACATTCAAGCTCCTTCAAGATGCCCAACCCGTTGACTACCGAGTTCGCGCACCTGCCTGTGCCCCTTCCGGAAGATGCGCCCTACCACAAGCAGTGTATAGAGGTTCCAGGAACGAAACGCCCTGGACAGACCGGTACGTTTACAGTCTTTGGACGCGTCGATGGTTGGACTGACTCCATGGCATGCCAACCGCGTTCCAGCGCATTACCGAGGAGGTGAGTGTCCCATTCGTCTCCATCTCCCTAGCCTCGCGCGAAAGCCTCGCGAAACACGACCCGCAAAGCGCATTGCGCACCGTTCCCTTTGACTATCCCCCGCTGACCCGCCCCCCCTATCCACCCCTCACAGCGGCATACCCGTACATCACGCTCGAGTCGCCGAAAGTCTTTACGAACCTCGTCCAGCTGTACGACGAGGGCTTCCAGCGCGCGAAAGGCGGCCCCTTCCTCGGCCACCGCCCCGTCCTCTCGACCGAGCCGCTCACGTACGCCGACTATCACGTGTGGCAGTCCTGGCCCGAGGTCGACGCGCGCCGCCGGGCACTCGGCAGCGCCCTCCACAAGCTCTTCCAGGACGGGACCGTCGGCGGCGGGGAGCTGCCTACGGTCGGGGTGTGGAGCAAGAACTGCCCGAGTACGTATTTGCGAAGTTGTATTTGGTTGGACGCGTTTGGTATTGACGGACGTTCTGGTCCGTGCGCATGCGCGCAGGCTGGCAGGTCGTCGACCTCTCGCTGCAAGCTTACGACAAGGTCGGCGTCAGTCTATACGATACTCTGGGGAAGGACTCGGCAGGTGCGTCGTCCTGTCTGCGTCTGTGAGGGATAGGGGAAATTGACGTCGGACGTGTTGCCATTCGTGTGCAGAGCATATGTGAGGACGGGTGTGCTACTGCCCGCTTGCGGACGACGTGCTGACCTGGTGTTTGCAGCATCAACCACTCCGAGCTTTCGATAATCTTCGCGTCCCCGATGCATCTATCCTCGCTTTTGAAACTCGCCCCCAAATGCCCTGTCCTGAAGATGGTGGTCTCGATGGAGCCTCTATCCGCGCAGACTAAGGCTGTTCTGTCCGCCTGGGGCGAATCCATCAACGTCGAGGTCAAGGAGATGGCTGAGTGTACGTACACACGTCAAGGATGCTATGGGTCGTGTTGTACTAACCTTGTTTCCGTAGTGGAGGAGTTCGGCCGTGCAAACCTCGTCGAGGTGATCACCCCCAAGTCCGACACGATCGCCACTATCTGTTACACCTCAGTGCGTTGTCATCGAGTAAGAGCCTGTAGGTTGCAATGTAGTGACTTCATTTCATAGGGTACTACCGGGTTACCAAAAGGTGAGATCGCAAGAGAGCTTAGCTGAAGATGTCTCTAACCGGAGACTCCAGGTGTTGTGATCACGCACGGGGCGATGGCACAGGCTGTGTTTGGCTTCCTCTACCAGTTCAAGATGGACAACGAGACGACGATGATGTCCTTCCTGCCGCTTGCGCACATCTACGAGGTCAGTGTCACAAGAGCCGTGCTCGTCCCCGCCTCCCTTACTGACGCCTGTCGTAGCGTTGCATGGAGCTCATTGCTGTCTCCATGGGTGCCCAAATCGGATACACTACGGGTGACCCGTTGACTCTCTTGGAAGACCTAGCGATCCTGAAGCCGCACTTCGTGCCTCTCGTGCCCCGTGTTCTCAACAGGATTTACCAGTCGGCGATGGCGGCTGGCACGGCGCCGGGCATCAAGGGCGCCCTCTTCCGCAAGGCCATGGCTACGAAGCTGGACAACCTGCGGACAACTGGCCAGTTCACTCACACATTGTGGGACAAGCTGGTCTTTAAGAAGGCAAGTTTCCTTGAATTTAACGAAGTTACGCAGACTCACCTCGTTTCCCATTGTATTCGCACGAATAGCTGCATAACGTTCTTGGCGGCAGGATCAGGATTCTCACCACCGGCTCTGCGCCTATCAGTACAAACGTTATGGACTTCCTCAAAATCGGTCTACTCACCGAGGTTATCGAAGGTACGTGCCGCTTGCATTGCACTATACGAAGCCCGCGTCTCACTCACCGGCCTGCAGGGTACGATCTCCGTGGACTCGGAAGCGGTCTTGTATACTGAAAATTTTTCTGGGTTCAAGGTACGGTATGACCGAGAACTGCGGTAGTTTCGTGCGCACGTGGAGCTACGACGCGAAGTCGAGCGGCACCGTCGGCTCCCCACTTCCTAACTGCGAAATCAAGTTTGTCGACGTGCCTTCCATGGGGTACTCGGCAGAGGACAAGCCGTACCCGCGCGGGGAGATCTGCATGCGCGGTGCGCCGCGCTTCACGTGCTATTACAAGGGTGCGTAGAACGTGCGCCTTGCAGATGCGTGTCTCCTCGCTGACAGCCCCGCCGTGAGTTCAGACCCCAAGAAGACGGCGGAGACCATCGACGAGGAAGGCTGGCTGCACACCGGCGACGTCGGCCAGCTGGACGACGCCCTCCGTCTGAAGATCATCGACCGTGTCAAGGTGCGACGCCCGTCCCCGTTCCTCCCCACGCGGGAGTCTGAGTCTGAGTGGACACTGACGCGGGGCCGTGGCGCGCACAGAACATCATGAAGCTCGCGCAGGGCGAGTACGTCGCGCTCGAGAACATCGAGAACATCTACAGCGGGAGCCCGCTCGTCGCGCAGCTCTACGTGCACGGCGACTCGCTCCAGTCGTACCTCATCGCCGTCGCGGTGCCCGACCCCGTGCAGTTCGCCGCTCTCGTCGCGCGCGTCACGGGTAAGGCGGTCACACCCGAAAACACCGCCGCGCTCGCCGCGGCGACGAAGGACCCGCAGGTCACCGCCGCCTTCCTCGCCGAGCTCCAGAAGCAGTCGCGCCAGGCTAAGCTCAAGGGGTACGTTCTCCCTCGCTCATCCTGTCCGCCCATGCCCACGCTAAAACTATCCTTTCCGACGCCTTTCCTTGGTACACCCTTTTTCCTGTGGCGTTCTTCCCGCCCTGGTCGGTTCACTCGCCGTTCGTCGCCGCATACAGCTTCGAGACGATCAAGAGGCTGCATCTGACTACCGAGCAGCTGTCGACCGAGAACGGGTGCTTGACGCCGACGTTGAAGGTCAAGAGGTGCGTGGCCCGACCGTTCCGCAGGCTGAGTGGGCGGCGCTGATCTTCCGCGTTCTGCGCAGGCGGGAGACGTACACGTTCTTCAAAGAGCCCCTCGACGCGCTGTACGCGCTGGGCGAGCCCTCGGGCTCCGCTCTGAAGCTGTAGGTTGCGCGTCCTGGACTGCGCAGGACCGTCCCTGGCTTCACGACGGCTTCGACGACACGCCTACTTCGGGCGGGAGTGTAGATTCACGCCGGTGTCGCTCACGGATGGATGTTTGTATGTGTATTCTACACGATGCTAATGAGCCGTACTCTACATTGTGGTGGTGGTGGGAGCAGTCTGGGACGCTTGGGTGCGACGAGCCCAAGAAAGAGATGCGAGATTGAGACAACACGACACAGCACAACAACAACACAACAACAGCACAGCACAACGACTCCTACCGAGCGTCGACAACTGACAACTCCCATAATCCGAACCGCCCACTCTATCGAGAAAGAATCGTTCCGGTCGTGTTCTGTGCTCACCGGGGCGGCGGCCGCCTGCCCTCCGCGATGCGGCGCGAGAGCGTAGTGCCGAGGAAGCAGATGAGGGTCATGACGATGACCCACAGGTAGCGCAGGAGGATGAAGTCGTGGCCGATCGAGAACGCGAGGAGCGAGCTGGCGATCGCGGGGCTGAACGAGCGCGCGAGGCACTGGATCCGGAGCGCGGCGGGATGAGGGCATGAGTATCCTGAGAACCCTCCTTTTGACCGCGAAGAGGAGGGGAGGGGAGGGAGGAGCGAGAGGAAAACTGGGGAAGCGCTCACCATCGCGAACTGCGCCACGCCGTTGGTCACCCCGAGCGACGCGGGGTCCGGCGCGCTCTCCTTGACGAGGATCATGCTCACCCTGTCGCAGCGCACCGCAGAACGTCAATAATCGGCCGAGGAGTGGGCCCACATGCGCATGCGCACGCGCACGCGCAAGCACAAGCAGTGCAGTTGCAGTTTAAAGGACTCACGAGAACGCGAGCGCCCCAGCGCGCGAGATGAGCAATATGCCCGCGATCCCGAGCCACACGAGCCCCTGCGCCTCGGGCGCGAGCGCCCCCGCGCGGGCGTCGACGGCGCCGAGGCGCGCGAGCACGTTGAGCGCGGGGAGGAGCACGAAGCAGAGCGGCCAGAGCCCCATGCAGAAGTTGTACATGCGCGCGTGGTCGAGGCGCCGGAGGAGGACGGGCATGCACGCCAGCTGGAGGAATATCGAGAGCGCGCCCGAGATCGAGAGCGCGTAGCCGATTTGCGTGGTCTGTGGTTTGTCCGTGTGGGGTGGTGTTAAGTGGGGTGGGGTCGTATGAGGGTGATGGAGCATGCGCGGATAGAGTGAGTGTATTAGTGCTAGCAATCGCATGTGGCGATAAAGAGGCTCACGTCGAAGGACAGGCCTCCCTGCGGGATGGGCGTGTAGCAGAAGAGCACTGTCGAGGTTAAGCGGGCAATTCAGTCTGTGACTCTGTGCCAGCGGGATTGCCTCCGCGACCGAGTCCGGACGCACCGAACGTGACATCAAAACCGGTTGCACTGCACGTCGCGTCGGTGTCACCGTCAGAATCCGGGAGCACGCGTAAGTACATCGCGAAGCGCGACTCACATGAACGACAGGCCCGCGCCACTGAGGCACAGCGCGCGGACGAGGGGGATGGTTAACAGGTGCCGGACGCTCGCCGGCTGCGCGGGCTTCTCGAACGCCCCGCCAGGGCACTCGGACAGCTCGATGTGCTCCTTCTGCCGCTTCGCCCGCTTGCTCGGAAGCGTCTGTCAGAGCCACACGCGCCCATAAGCCATAACTGTCAGATGAAGGGGCAGCGGGATAGCGCGTCTGCCACGGTGGGGCGCACCTCGTTCAGGTAGAAGAAGCCGTAGAGGCAGCCGGACCAGGCGATGGCCGCCGCGGCGATGCATGGGAGGAGGTACGGGTACCGGCGGAAGAGCGGGGTGTCGAACAGCCCGGGGAACTTCTGCGCGGGATTCGAGAGCAGGCCGCCCATGAGCGGGCTAATGGGCCCGGGTTGAGCAGCCGTTCGGTCAGGAATTGGCAGGCAAGTCGCTGGGCTCACCCAATGATCGCCCCCAGTGGCCAGCAGAGGCCGTAGAGGGGGAACGCGGTCGCCTGGTTCGTGGAGTCGGTGATCTCGCCGAGGACAGAGTGGATTACGGCGATGTTTCCGGAAAACAGTCCACCTGCGATGGACAAAAGTTAGGCCGGGTATCCAGACGTAGGGAGTGGGATGACGCACCGAGTGACCGAGCGAAGAGCACCCCGCTCAATGTCGAGGACATCCCCATGAAAATGGTGGCGAGTCCGATGCCAAATATTCCACAGAGGACGATAGGTCGTCGGCCGATGACATCTTCAAGTGGGAAGGACGGATATTGATATAGACGCGTGCGCGGTTAGAAGAGAGATATACTGACCAGACAACTTGGCCCATTGGTATATGGACACGACCTGAGCGATCGCAAAGCTGCTCTCCTGTGGACAAAATAGCCGAAGATTAAGCGTCGAACTTAGTGACATTCCAAGTTGGGCGCCGGCGCAGCGAGCCGACATACCACCAGACCGCTGTAGAAGCCAATTTTGGACGGGTCCTCGGTGAGGTGCAGGTGCTCAATCATCTCGTTCACATAAGGGAAGATCTGGGTGAAGACAATGGGGTCGACGAGTCTGACGACGCAGAGGGTCGCGAGGGCAGCGACCGGGATCGGGGTCGGAGCCTTTTCAGACTTGCGCGACTTTTGGTTCTCCAGGGCGCTGTCGTCGGCGAGAGCGTCGTAGTCGTCGAAGAGGTGGCGGGCCTCTTCGGGGGCCTCTACGCCGCTGGAGGAGGCATGGCAGTCGACGGCCATGGGGAGTGGACTGGTCGGGGGGAGACGGTGAGATCAGCAAAGGGCGCATTTGGAGCTAGAGGAGGGATATAAGGAGAGCGGACTTCTGAGGTTCTCGATTCACAGGAAAGGAAGTGACCAATCGTTTACGTGCTATCGAAAGGCGACGGGCTCAACCGCTCTCCCGGGGACACCACTGACCTCAACCTCCCAGGAACATCCCCACACTCCCCGCTGAGCTCACCGCGGGTGCAGCTGCAATATTAATCAACGCGCACCGTCCCCATCCTCTGCGCGCGCACCGCCGACGATGCAGTCTGCAGCCGCCATGGACCGGTCGAGGACGGCGCGGATGGCAGCAAACTTGCAGCGAGAGAAGATTCGCGCGGGAGGAGTGGCCTTCTGCCTAGCGCCTGGTCAGATGGCCGACCGGCTCCAGTGGGCCGGGAGACCAAACAGTGGCAAACAGGGGGGATGTGTTGCTGAACGCCTCTGGGGCGACTCTGCTGAGACCTGCGCTGCCCCGACCATAATGACTTTTAATTCCAACGACAATCTTGTTCTCGTCGCACCGCGCCCAGTGCGCATCGCAGGCGGCCCCGCTCCTTTCCCTTTCCACTCTCCCGTCGCACATCGTCCCCGATCTCGCGCGGCCATCTTATCCGCCGCAACCGACGCCTTCGACCGCCTCAGGCTAGTCGACGATCACCACGACCACCAGGACTTCAAGACCCAAGACTTATCCGACAAAGACTCTCTCTCCCCCCGTGCCTCTCCTCGGTATGTCTTCCGATCCACGTTTCCGCTGACTCCCGTTCGATGAGATCCTCTATATCTCCCGACCCGAGGTCACGTCGTATTCATTGTCAGTGCTCTCAATATATTGTCCCCGTTACTGAACGCCTCTTCACCCAGATCCACCCCCTCCGAAGCTCTGGAAGAGTTCCTGTCCATCTTGAACCACCCCAGCTCTCTCCGCTTCCGCCCCACCTCCCCCATCCTCAGGGCGGGCAACCACAGCGCCGCCGCCTTCTTTGCGTACCGCCGCCAGACCCCATGCAGCCTCAGCCCCTCCAGTCCCGCCGAGGGACTCGGCATGACTCTCGCCGGTGAGCGTGCTGATAATAAAGAGAATGACTCTGTCGGCTACCCGTTCAGACTCCTGGGCAGCTCTCTTGGTACGTCAAGCAGCCTGCCGTCTTTCCAATTTACGCAATCATCTCACTCTTCTCCTGCCGTAAAGGGTCACCTGTCTCTCGCATGCAGACTCGCAACCCCTTCCAGCGGCACCCGTCGTATGATGCTAACGTCGTGGGTCTGCTGGGTCCGCCGCCCGCCGTGTCGCCCTCGCCCATCATGGCGCTCAGCCCGGCGGCGATCCCGCTTCCGTCGCCGACGCCTGACGAGATGGAGCTATGAGTCCATCCGATGGGCAGTCAAACGGGATGATCGATGATCGCCCATATCCTACTGTCGTTGCTCGTTAACCCTCCGCTGCAGCTACAGTAAAACCCCCCACCCACACTACCTACCTACCTTAGTATCTATCCGCTTATTATTATTACCTCCCCCCGCGAGCGTCATGATATCCTGTACCCGACCTCGCTCCTGTGTATCATGATCTACCGGATATCTCTCTCCTCTCCTCTGACCAGTTAGCGACATTCGTTCCCGTTTTTTTCTCTCCGTAGGACGTCTCGCAGTGCTCGCAAACGAACTGTAAATCACAATATTGTAATGGAATCTTTTCTACACATAGCGAATCACGCGGTACCGGTGGGAATATCGCATCGCCGCCCTTCGTCCTTAACCAACTGGCAACAAGTACACGTATGTAGATGCGCCGTCGTCACACGCACAAGCCCCATGGCCAGCCAAGCTGGTACGCCAGAGCCGAGCCATTAGCACAGTGCGTACCGTCCTGGTACCAGTGTCTTCACGCGAGAGCTCAGCCTGCGACATATGCATCGACAGCTCCGCGGAGGCCCGCTGCCCGCACCCCGCAGCGGGCTACGCCCTCATCGCAGGCTCGCTCCTGCTCCTCCTCGTCGGCTCCTACGCCGTCTTCTTCAGCGCGTTCGCGCCCCCCGGCGGCACCGGCATACGCGTGCGTGCTCCATATGCATCCCAACCTCAACGGACTTGCAACTGACTTGACTTGACTTGACACGTCGGCGATGCAGGCGCTGGACGCGCTCGCGGCGGACAGGCACTACAAGTACCTGCCCGCCATGCTCGTCTCGGCCGGGACGGCGTTCGTGATCTCGAACTGGGTCGGGTGGCAGTACTACAGGAACTCGTGAACGGACGACCGGCGAGCTATCGTTATGTTTGCCAAGTATTCTGCTGTGGTCTTTGGTCTTTGATCTTTGGTCGGTTCGGGACGCGGGTCGCCAGCTGCACCCTAGTGGAAATGTACGACCACTCGAACGAGACCACGTAGAAATTCCTGGACTCGAACGAGTTTTGAGGAAAGTCGGGGGTCCCTCACGTGACATTGGCACCCCGACCTCTGACACCCCTTGACATCTCCCCTTCGGGTTGCGTGGGGTTAACTTAAGAAATTCCTGACATACGTACTATGCAGGAGGTTCTCGAGCAACCCATACCGCAACCTGACAGTGCCTGATAGTATCTGAATCAACGGTGGAATGGCGCCGCGCCGAGCGGCTGGCGAAAGCCTGCCCGAGGACCGGCGCCTACACCGTTCTGAGGTTTTTGTGTTGAAGTTCGAGGTCCAGGTTTGCCCGGAGGGCGGTGTTATGCATATAGGGGGACAGAATATAGTATGAGCGCATATCACGCAGTCCTACGACTCCTGCGACTCATTGTGCTACAGGACAACAATCCAAGCAGACGGGGCATATCGATATCGATTCCGAGCATGTCATATGTAGCGGCCATGAACCAAGCGGAACGGCAACTTGAAAGGGAATAACTTAGCGCAAACCTCATCGAAAGAAACAGTCCCCAGTCCCGTCCAGCGGCCCGACTCACAGCGGCTCCGGCGAGTACGTGCGCGCCGTCGGCGCGCGCGACCGCCTGCGCGTCCGCACCTCCTTCAGCTCCTCCCACAGGCTGCCCCGGCCGCCCGCGGGCGCAGGCGCGTCCCCCATCACGCTAGGGGGCGCGCTCCTTGCGGGGGGCGGCGGGACGCTCGGCCGCACCTCCTTGCGCCACGCCTCGATGCCCCGGCGGTACGCGGGCGGGGCGGGCTCCGCCTCCGCCTCCGCCTCTGTCGCCTCTGTCGCCTCTGACGGGGTCGGCGCGCGCGGGGGCGCTGTCCCCGTGCGGCGGGCGCTGAGCGGCCGGCGACGCGCGGGGGAGCGTGGTCTGCGCTCGGGAGAGGGGGAAGGGGAGGGCGAGCGGGGGCGCGCGTGCGAGGGCGCGAGGCTGGTGAGTGCGATGCGGGCGGGTTTGACGACGGCGAGGGGGCGCGTGTAGGCTGCGCGGGACGCGCTGGACGCTGGGCGGGGCTCGGCGGCGTCGTCGTCCCCGCCGTCGTCTCGGGTAGTGCGGCGCCGAGGCCGTATGGGTAAGGGTAAGGGTGGGAGGATGCTCCGTGTTTGCGGGGCCAAGGCAGAGGCCTGGGGGGCGTGCAAACTTGGTTCGGAGGATGGGCCGATCCATCGGGCACGACTGTGGGCGTGATTAGTTCGTGATTCTGATTCTTGGCGGACACTGAGGCGAGGAACGTACTTGATCGCCTTCAGGCGGAGCTTGACTGCATACCTCTCCTTCCACAGCGAGAATGCTTTCTCTGAATCGGACTAGTCAGTTACAATTCGTCGGTTTGCGCTGGCAGGACGCACTCATAAGATTCTGCCGATCGGTTTCCCGTGCGGTTTTGGCTTGCATTGCTTTAGGTATCCGGGCTCTCCACTGCTTCCAAAACCTGACCTTGAGGTTGGTAGCGTGGAAGCGCACAGCAGGAAGCGACCGAGATTTGGAGTGCCAGATAGCGTAAGTTCGGAACAAGAGATCGCTCTGATGCTGCTGGATGAACGCGTACGCCTGTGAACAGAATGATGAGACACTGCGATAGGACAGACTCGGGGAATATTTACCAGGGGTTGCAAACGGATGTCCTGGAAGCGTTCGCGCCATTTATCCCAAGCTCCGGCGATGACCGTGAACTGGAACTGCTCTTCCTTGGCTTGGAGCTGAAGGCGTCGACGACGGGTCGACCTGGTAGCCCCAAGCCAGCGATAGAACATCTTGCGCATACTCTCTGAAGCGGCGGTCAGATCTCGAGTCTTTGTCAGATTCAATTAGTAGTCAGTCACCTTCGCGCTTAACGTCTTGGTAGCTCTGCATGAGGCTAAGATCGTTACAATGCCTCTGGCGAATGGCCTTCCACTTGCTGTACGCATGACTAGAACATGTTCATCAGCAAAAGCTTTCAAACGGATGGCGCATATCACGTACGCAATGAGCCTCTTCTCATAAGCCTGAACGGTTTCGAGCTCTCGTAGTTTCGAGTCGGCGACGCGGGTGGTCCAGTGCATCAAGGCGTTGGTCATGATCCGCTATCCGTGACGTTGGCGTAAGTGATCTATGTGAGTTCATGATCAGACACACGTACCATGGCGATGTCTTTGCGGATCCGCTTGACCGCCCGTTCCTCGTGCACTCGTCGTTTCCACTCTATAATCCTTTCAGCACGTCTCTTACAACTAGTGGGACAGAGCACCGACCATCGAAACACTTCTTTGTAGCCCGTAGTTCGAGTTCCTTCAGCTTGTGCAGCCGCTTCTTTTCTGCGACTTTGCCCGTCCAGACCTTGAAGCAGCGCCGCATCAGTAAGTACTTCTGTGCGACCTTGGCTTGTTTGACCATGCGCAACTTCGCACGGAGCTGAAGACGCCAGGCGAAAAGCGTCTTGTACTGCAGTTGGGCTCTGTGGTACTGGACAGCAAACGTCTGAGCGTTCTGATGTGACCGATACACTTCTCTCCATCGCTTGAGCACAGACGCGGCGAGGAGGGACTCCGATCGCGCCCTAAACAGCTGCGCCATCCCTGTCGTGGCGTTATGAGCGCGACTATATTTCGCGGGAGGGTTGACGGACCTTCTTGTTCTGCTTGCTCCTGCATCTTTCGTTTCCAGACAGCCCATGCCTGCTTGAGCGTTCGCAAGGCTTGCACACGCGTGAGGAGCTTGCCTCGTTCGCGCGCTTTCCAAATCCGCATAATAGCTCGAACGAGGACATCGTCTTGCCTTGCGACGTATTTCGATGCACGACGTTCCATCGACTGAGCAACCGTAAGATGAAGTCAGACACACGAAAACGGATTAGACATGCCTTAACTCGGGCCTGAGCATCTTTCCATCGTTGCAATGCATGCTTGGCCACCAGTGCGTCGTGAAATCGCTCGGCGACATGAGACTGTTGACTGCCAGAGGTGAATAAACATGGGGTTGACTGTCGCATCGTTCCACTCACTGATTCTGTCTCCAAACCTCGATCGCATTGGCCATGATTCGAAGTTCAACACGTTCTCGTACTATCCGTTCGGCACGACGCAGTTCAGCAGCACGACGCCAAGACTCCCAGAACCGATCTACCATCTCCGCCTCTCGGTTGTATATGAAGTGGTCGGCAGCGGCTTCTAGCTGGTCGAGGCTTTTGACCTTGGTCTTCCAACGTTTGAAAAACCGGCCTACTACCTTCCGCGAGAGCTGCCGCTCCGAAAGACGTGTGAGATAGGATTGTCGCCATTTCGCCCACAATTCCTTCTTCAACCGACGTTCGTCGCGCTCTCGCACAAGCTTCATGCGAGCCCGCATACTCTCCCGCCACCGTCCCTGCTTCTTCTCCCTCAGTTTCAACTTCCAAACCTGGAAGGATCGTTTCAGACAGCGGCGGTCTGACAACGCGGCAACACGCTGGTATAGTTCATGGTCGGCGCCAATTCGTTGTCGCCATCGCTGAAGAGCGCGTCGCAAGATCAACATGTCGCGGGCCTCTGCTATTTGGTCACCCGTACTCTGTTAATGTGTTAGCATATTAGACTTGTTGAACAGTGAGATACCGTACAACGATCCAATCGTAACCCTGCTTCCACACTTCATAGCATCGCTCAAGTAGGCGATCGTCGTAGAACCTGGCGGCCATCTCCTCGTCTCGTTCGCGCCTGATCTTCTCGAATGGATCCTGCGGGTCAACAGCATAATCCTCCCAATCTCTGGGACCGAGCACTTGCGTGGTCTTTCCCCTCAGGTGAGAAAGGGGGAGCTCCCTCCCCTTCCCCTTCTCCTTTGCTGATATCGGCTGCTCACGAACGACAGCGCCGTAAGATGGAGGTATACTTGACACCTGTGTGGTGGACTCTGCCATAGTTTCAGCGTCCCAGCGAGGGACAGCGTCGCGTACCCGAGCGGATATACGATCTAGAACATGCACTGGGTCCAGTAAGCTCGATGGCGGTCCTGTATCAAGGCCAAGTGAGTTCGTCGTCGTCGTATCGAAGGTAGGAGGGGAGTCGAATCGACGGCGGGGACGTGGAGTGTCATGGGGATGTCTGTTGTTTGCATAGGGTCTCCCAGTCGTCAGCATCGTTGATGGTTCGTGTAGTTCATCCTCGGTATGATCTGAGGGTTCATAGCGGTTCTTGTGCGCGAGCATGTCGGGCACACGCGAGGCATAAGGGACTGGAGTGGAAGACTTCGTCGTAGGTTTCGCGGGTGTAGGTGTGGTGCGTGGAACTCGAATCGTTCTCCCTCCTCTCGTGCTCGCGCTGGCATTACGCACATACCCTTGCTGCTCCTTCACTGCGTTCCATTTGTCCGACCAACTCATTCCCTTCAGCGTGCCGATTTTGAGCAGTTTCGCGTAGTAAACCACTTCGTTTTGAGGGTCGATGCCCCGCTCCTGCATGACGTCGTTATAGGCTTTGAAGACAGGGAGAAATGTAGAGGCGGTAGTTGGTGCCCGACATATCACGTCGTCGATAAAGTCAATCTCCTCCGCGGAGAGGCCCACGAGTTCTGGCGCGGTGATGCCCAAAGAGTGAGGTTCTTCCGTGAGGTCTGAGACGCGACTAGATGGACCAGCAAGGGATTTGGGAGGCGTCGAAACACGCAGAGGGCGGAAGTGAGACATGGCTACCTCAGCTTCGCGCGAGGAACATAGCGGAGAAGACGAGCGTGGTGGTTATAGGACGCGAGGCACAACACGTCAAGCGCGTCGAGCACGTGACCCCGTTGTGTATACTGTAAACGCCACTCGGCGTCGAGTCGAAGGTCTCGGTCAAGTCTCGGTTGGAAGTGAGCTCATACTGTGCTTGACTCGTTCAAGGAAACACCCTTGTATATGGGTACTGGAATAAGCATACAGGTGAAGGTACAGATATAGGTACAGAGCAATATAAATACAAGACGGCCGGCAGTCACTGCAATGAGAGTAATACTACTACATCCTATGCGGTCCATGTTCTCTCGAGCTCCTAGAAATATACACGTAGAGCTGATGGCATTGTCGACTCCACCGGGCAATAGGGACATTTGACACGCCTAGAAGTATGTGTGAGGAAGGCTTATATCAAAGACGAGATTGCTGCTTACCCTCCGGGTTTGCTGAGTTTCTGCAAACTCTCCTTAGTGATAACATGCCCACAGGCCATCATCATAGGAGGATTAGCCTCAGTGGACTGCTCCTTGGACACCGGACAGGCAAATATTGAGTGATAACGATTTGCCGCGGGCAGGGGTATCTCGATCTGGGGCGAATACTGAGTTTAGCGTCACATCCATCACAAGTAGCATGCTTACAGGCAGTTCGTCGGATTGACTCCATTCGCTCTTGCGCTCTCGCATGACTTTCCGACCCTTCTCAATCCGAGCGAGAGCACCACCGCCTCCAATATCGCCAATAACTCTAAGGGGAGCCTGCCTGCTCATGCCGAGACTGGCACAGTACTCCGTAGCAAACATGCCTTGCAGGTCGGTATGCACCGAGGTATTGACCAGGTCGCCATACGGCGAGTCCATCAGTCGACTCATGGGTAGAAAGAGTACGCAGGTCATTAGTCGGCGCACTTCAGTCCCATGATGTTCGAAGAACGGGGAGAAGTTTGTCTGTGCGTAGGCCAGCGCGGTCTTGACGTCAGGAGGGTGAGACAAGACAAGTCGGAGGTATTGAAAGCGATGCAAGTGGAACTCAAGCGACGACGAACGGCGGTGGAGGAACTCGCGATGCCTGTGTGTCCAGCTGCACGGCAGTTGTTCAGATTGGGTGCTATCTTGCGAGAGAATAAACACATACTCCAGTGCAGGTGATATGTCGCCCCCCTTCAACGACAGCATGATGCGATGTAGGTCCACAAACTGTGCCCGCATTTCAGGGGAAATATCGATGTCTGACTCCTGCCAGTGCCGCGGATAAGTACAAACTACGGAATGTGCAACGCAACGACTTACACTGATAAACGTTTCAGCCGTGTCAAACTGACCAGTCCGCAGGAAATGCACAGCGATGATCCGTTCAAGGGACGCCTTCGCCTGTGGAGACACAAATAATGGCTCATATGACGGTAATGGGTTTGTGAATTTCTAGTAGCAACGTCAAGCCCTTGTCACACGAGACGCCACGTTGAGCGCACCTTGTCCAATGCCTTCCCGACCTTGGCGGCGGCGTTGTACAAGTCCTTCTGCCGCTCATCCATCTCCTTCTTTCTATCCTCCACTGTCTTTGCGAGGGCAGCTAGCGTTGTCTGGGACCCTGCGCCTGTCGCAAAGCGCTCTTTGGCATTACGGAGGGAGTCTAGAAGGGCATCGAGAGACTGGTCGATGGACGGGGCCTTTGCTTTGCCTGCGGGGGCACCAGCAGCAAGTTTCTCAAGTTTCGCAAGCTCCTTTAGAGGGCCATCCATGATGAACGTAGTGGTATTCTCAGAGAGTGTTTCGATGGTTGTCGGCGTCGAGGCCAAGTCAGGACTCGGACGATCGCACGAGACGAGAGCTGAGACGAGGCGCGGATCCGGACGGCCAGTCCGGCACGGTCCACAGTTCAAAGCATGGGCGCTACGAAATCGTTACAACTTTCTCGTCTACCATCTGCATCTGTCTGCCGACTCTACGACCTTGTGCTCACCATGCCACGATTCTTCTCTGGGGATGAACTAGGGGCAATAAAGTCTATTGCTTGCGTACCGGAAGAAAATACAAGTCAATGGCGAGCGACCTCCACTGTCCTGGTCCCCGGTAGCTCGGATAGAAGTAAAACTGTGCAAAAGCTCGCCCTGAATCGAACCGGAGCAGACACTCTGGTACTATTCTCCAACGTTCTAGCCAGGAGACTCACGCCCTCATCTACCATGTTTAAGGAAAGCTAGCTGCAGCACATGGAGACGGATCAGTCGTCCTCCACAACATACAAGAAGACTCTTCAGTTGCGACCGTGCACCAATTATCTGAACCTCGGTTGAAGGCAGGACAACGTTTCGTGGGGCTAGCAATGACAGAAGGGTCAGTTCACCTCGTATCGTGTCAAGTACAAAGCTGACACAGTAAGCAGGTCCATTTTCTCGTGCACATCTAATGGTGCTCTCCGCCTCACCAAGTTCTCACCAGAATCCACTGAACCTGTGTCATCTCTCGCCTCACTGCCGATGCGCCTCTGTGAATGGCGTCTCTCAGACAGTGGTCAAGCTTTTGCATATGGCGGAGATGAAGTCGAGCTATCTCTCTGGGACACCGAGAACGCATTCTCGTCCAAATCGGAAGTTCGTCCGTCCTCTGATGAACCAAAGAAGAGGAAACGCGGAGATCAATTACTTCCTGGTGAGGTTTGGCGCGCGAAAAACGTACGTGCGCATTCTCCATCTAGGACCGCACACCTCATCATCTACGCTCAGGTCCCAAATGATCACTTGAGCCTACGCCAGCCTGTACACAATACGGCGCTCACCTTCCTTCAACCATCCTCCTCCACCGCCCACCATGATCTACTAGTCGGAACGGCCGCGGGAAATGTTCGCCGGTATGACACGCGTGCGGCACGCAGACCGGTCGCAGATTGGAAAGCAGTCGGCAAAACAGGTGGCATTGGCATTGTCGAGAAGGGCTTCCATGAGCAGTGAGCCCAGCATCTTCGTATCTTATCTATCTGGTACTGACTAGCACAAAACAGTGAGGTATTAGTGGCCGATCATGGCTGCACGCTCTCTGCGTTAGATTTGCGCAGCGGAAGAATTATATACACGTACAAAGGTTTGTGCCTAGGAGGCTCCTCCATCTGTTCACCCCAGCTGAACGACCCATCTGCCAGGCATATCCGGAGCAGTAAGCTCCGTTGCACCAGCGCAATCCTTCATGGCGTCGGCGTCCCAGGATCGATACGTCCGTTTACATTCAACCTTTGGTCCTCCGCAAGAAGTTGGGCAGCAGCAGGAACACAAGGGGGACGTACTAGACAAGCTCTATATGAAAGTGACACCTACGGTGGTTGTATGGGATGAACACGATGACATCGGTTCTGCTACCCCGGACCGGGAAGAAGAGGGCGGAGATGATGTATGGGACACCATGCAGGCGGTCGAGAGCGACGACGAGGATGTCAACCGGGAAGGTTCGCGGAAGGGGAAGAAAACCAGAACAAATTAGATGTGATCTTCTCGTCAAAAGTACACGCATGTACACTACACTATAGTCGGTCCATCCAGTCGCTACTCTACAGGCCTCCTATCTTGCTCTTCCAGATACGCGCTCCTTCGAACCCGTTCTTGCCAAGCTGGTAATCCATGAACGTCTGCTGAATCTCTTCGCGCGACGTCATGACGAATGGGCCGTACTGGACAACGGGTTGATCCAGAGGCTCCGCAGCCGCCTGCCAATCCGACGTTAAGTGGACCTTCTCGTGTTGAACAAGACGAGCATGTACACCACTTACCAGCATGAGCTCAGTGTTCCCTTCCGTAGCCGTCAACTCGACGCCGTTTTGGGTCGAGTCCGCAGATAGAACCATGGTGTTGTGCTTCTCGTGCACGGTGGGATCGGAGCCGATGCGGAGACCACCGGTCATCACTGCGCCGGCCTTGTCAGAGGGATCAGCAACGACATGAAGATGGATCTGACTTACAGTATATGAATGCGGTCCATCCAGCCGCTGGGACAGGTGGCAACGAAGGTTAGTACTCAGTCTCGAGCCCTATACCTCGCGATGGGGACGAAGTCCACTCACGAAGCTCTTGGAACACAGTACCCGGCTTGTCGAAGATCACATGGAAGTACCAGCACCCTCCGAGAGGGCGTACAGGGGACTCGGCGCCATGGCTTTTCCCGCTGATCACCCGTATCTTGACGGGGCCATCCTTGCCCTGCGGGAACGCCTCTGGAATGCTAGAGGGGGCATGAGCTGCACTTCAGGGCAAACGACGCATGTAGACGCACTCCTTCGACTTCAGCTCTTGGTATGTGGGCTCGGACATCTTGTACTGCTTCGGAAGGTCCACCCAGAGCTGCAGGCCGCGAGGTGGGGGCAGGCCCTTCCCGGTTGCGGGCATCTCTGCGTGGATGACTGCGCCGCCGCCGCCGCCTCAGTACTTTGCTAGAGTCAAGGTGGGGGTCAGCCTGAGCACTCACTGCCTTTGCCCTGCCGTCATGCGAGAGGTCAGTATCGCTCCTCTCATGTCGGTGAGGACTTGAAGCGCACTTACCGCACACATCCACTGAACGTCACCGGGCTCAAGGGTTCCCTTGTGGCCGGCAGAGTCTTCGTGGTGGCTCGAACTGCACGAAACAGACCGTTAGCTCACTCCTGAGACAGCGCCTGATTCCGTCCTGTGCGTGCTCACCCCTCGAGCATGTACGTGACTGTAGCTTGGCCCCGATGAGGGTGATCGGGGAAACCTGCAGACTGATATGTACACCTGTATAAGCACAGAGCAGGCAAGAAGCGCCCGTATTCTATCGTTCCATACCTTGCCGTCTGGGATGTAGAAGTGGTCCAGCATCAGGAACGGGGTCAGGTTCCTCAGCTGCGTCGTGCCGATGGATCGCCTGACGAGTGCTCCAGCGCCCTAGTGACCAGTGTCATGAAATTCAGAGTGGGTAGATGATGTTCGACTCCAGATGCACGGGAGCGCGTACCTCTTCGGTCTCGACAGCTGGCACCTTCTTGACGACGGTCCTCGAGGTCGACATATTCGTTGGACTTGGGTGGTTATGAAGCAGGGGTTTGCCGGTATGACACTAGGAGGCCCAGGGGTAGATTCAGATACTTTGGCTGGATAGCGTCGTTTGTCTCGCTGCTCTTATACTCGAATGGAACACGCTCGAACACGCTACTCACAGTGTAAGCGTTGTTGAGTAGACTAAGCTTGTAGTAGCTAGGTCATCATTTCAATCTGTCTGTCATAGAATTTCCATCTTTGGTCGAAGTTGTCCACGCCGCGGCACCCGAGGGGCAAAGAGTAATCGGTCTTACGAGGTCGTCAAAACCTTCAACGCACGCGAGGAGACGCATGTTTGTGCATCCATGCGCGCTGTAAACCATCGCATTTAAATATGAGGAGGTCGGGACCTATATCTATAGTATAAGTAAGGGTACATCGTACATCATAGCATATCAATCGTAATACACGTAATCCACAACCCAAGCCACTACAAACCATCCCAGAACTGTTGCAGTTTGGTGCGCGGGCCCCGGAGCTCCTGCTCACGGTTGAAGCGCTCCTCCTCCTCGTCGATCTCGCGCTTGCCGGTGATAAGGTCGACCTTCGCAGAGGGGATCTGGGTGGTGCGGAAGTAGAACTTGTAGCTGAAGTAGAAGACCACGAAGATCGGGAGAGCGATATATGACGTGACAAAGGTGTCCTGCTTGAAGGGCATGAACGTGTCGAAACCTGCAGACAGCCAATGTCAGCATCTGAGTCAGGCTCAGCACGAGCCGATGCTTACCCTTGAAAATCGTGATGATCGCGGTTGCGATCAAGGCGAACCATGAGCCCCATGGTTGGAAGGGCGCAGTATACGGGAGGTCTTGACGAGACATGCCCTGCGCTTTCACCGCCTTCATGAAGCGACTGGTCGCGTCGTCAGTCCGATTCGTTTGAAGACATCACAACATGGACGTACATATGTGTGTAGGCGATACACATCCAGGTGATCGCACCAAAAGTGGATACCAAATTGACGAACCAGGTGAACACTGCAAGCTTGTCAGCATACCGACGTCAGAGAGTGTACGACAGAGCAGACGGACCCTTCGCGCTGCTAGACGACACGTTGAGGAAGACGAGAGCGCAGAACGTCGTACAAAGCATCAGCGCCGGGTATGGCACACCGCTCTTGTTCACGCGCGCGAAGATCTTCGGGGCTTGACCCTGAACAGCGAGACCGTACAGGGTACGAGTGCCGATGTACAGGTCGGAGTTGGCTGCACTGAGCACGAAGATCAAGATACAGGCGTTGATGATATGGTTGAGCACTTTGATTCCGACAAGGGTCGTGGCTGTCAACGGTATAACGTCAGATCGAACGTATCGCAAGAAGGTTCGGAATAGACTGACCGACGACGAAAGGAGAAGCAGCAGCGCCGGGCTTGGAGCTGTTTGCCACGAAAAGGTCCTGCCAGGTCCCGGGTTAATGTCAACTTGTCAGCGTGAAGCGCGATAAGAGCTCACGTGGGTAGTGCTAGGGACGATCAGTCCTACGACGAACACTCCGCCCACGTAGAAGACGAGGATACGGAAGAACGTCCTGCGGATCGCGATCGGGATGTTCTTCCTCGGGGCCTGCGCCTCACCAACGGTGACACCGATCAGCTCAGTACCGATGTAGGCAAAGAGCGCGTTTGTAAGCGTAGCCCAGAAGCCGAGGAAAACCGATAGCTTGTAGTCGTGCACTTGTTTGAGAAGGTAGGAACCCATGGGTCCATACGAATCCCTCCAGTACCGGAAACCGATACGGTCATGCTTGGGGTTACCACCGAGGTCGATTATAATGCCCATGAGCAGGAGGCCGACGAGAGTAACAACTTTGATGCTGCTGAACCAGAATTCAAGCTCGCCAAATACACGGACGCCGAGCAAGTTGACCACGAATACTGGAGAGAGCTGAGGATGAATCCCGGATTACTGAACTGATTGCTACTCACTGAATGCAATAAAGATAACTAGAGGATGGCGAAATGGTGAGCGGCCGGAATAGAAAGCACCGGCAGTGGAACACGCACCCATCCAGATAGCAATGTGCACCTTCCGGGTCCAGTATTGGATGACCACGCCGGCAGCATTGATATTGTTCGGCGTAACGATGAGATACCTGACGCATCTGAGTCAGACTGCTGCGCGCAATCGGGGAAAAAGGGCCGTACTTGAAGACGTAGTTCCAGCCAAGCGCGAAACCAAACGCGGGGTCGACGAAGCGGGTCGCATAGCCAGGGAAACCCTTTTTGTGGGGGAGGTATGCAGCCATCTCGCCAAGTCCAACCATGACCATGTAGCAAATAAAGCCGACGAACGCATATCCCAACAAGATACCGAGTGGGCCCCCACGAACGAGCGCAGTGCCAGACCCGATGATCAAACCGGTACCGATCGCACCGCCAAGCTGCAGGAGGGAGGTCTCGTTGGTTTGCGGGTTTTTCGACGAACGACACGAGGAGAACGTACCGCGATCATGGAAATCTGCCGCGCAGACAGGTCTCTGTGAAGACTCTCCTTCTCCTCCGGGTCTACGAGGATTTCATCGGTATAAATGGCTTCCTTTGCACTGTTTGCGGAGGAGCCGGAGTCGGCTGCGTGTTTCTCGACGTCGGACATCGTGCGGTCTGCGTGGTCGTGGTCGTCGTCAATGCGGGGGTCGAGCGCAGCACGTTTTGAAGAGCGGGAATCCGTGGACGGACAGGGACTCGGAGAGAGGTTGCATGCGGAATTTTATAGTGAACAGGGTCTATTGGAGATACTTAACCGCCGTTAGGGCGCTAGCCGCCATCCCATCACACGCAGAAACGCGCATCATCCTGTATCATCTCGCCAAGCCTCCCGTCCCCCGCGATCCCGTACGTATCCGACTCGGACCTGCCAAGGCACGCGATAAGTGATAGTCTCTCACAGGTCTCTGAAGATCTCAAGTCTCGTCTGCTCACTCCACCATCTCCTCCTCAGCCATTTACTTCTCTTCTGAGTGCAGTTTCCGGGGCAGTAGGCAGTGCTGGCCAGCTGTCAGCCTGCCACATACATACATACACGGGCATGCAATGCTACTAGCCCCGGGTCAACCTCACGAGGATGGTCCCCAGTGTTAGTTTAGGATAGCCCCAGTACTAATCTGAAGGTTTTAACCCGGGGTCAAAACGTCGAAATGTGAGTCCCAGCACAAACCGATTTCAGTTTCAACACAAACCTGAAGTCACGTGCTGATGGGATGCCGGGCGAGCCGCAGCCTGTAGACGGCTGCTAGCTCGGGTACCCCCCTCACGCTCGTCCCTCGTCGCTCGCAGGCAGGATTACAACGCACATCTAATAGTCACAAATTCACAGTACTATACTACTACAGCTCATGCTCGACTATTTACATTACGTCGTACACCAGTTCTTCACGCACACCTTACCTGGACGACTCGGAAGCACTCTGGCGGTACCGGAGCACAATCTCGGTCTCAATACAACAGACCATCGCCCTTTTTGCGGAGGCACCTGTATAAAGACTGTGTCAGCTACTTCTGTTGAACGAAGACAGTGGCCTAAGAACAGCTGTGTACTCACTGGAATGAACAGTTGCTCGGGACAGGCTGCTTGAGAAGCAGCTGGCATTGTGCAGAGTGAACGGTCGGGGTAGAAAGTACCGTCCTGTAGGCAATAATTGTTCAGGACCAACGACACATCAACATAATAGCACCGACGAGCTTACTTGTGGTCAGCACTGAGGCAGTATCATACGCCGGCGTACTCCTAAACATGCCTACGGTTTGTATCATTGTCAGTCATAACCTCAGCGAATCACTCGATATCATACCTGAGACGCATAGAACACAATACTGAGGCCGGAATGCGGCGGCATATCTCCAAGTCAAGGCCAATCCTGGGCCAGTCTGGCTTAGCAGAAATCGCCTGTGGTGACGTGGCATGACCCTTCCCACTCCCCAGAATGTGCACAGGAGAACATGCTGAGGGATGGGAAGTGTAATGCACGTCTTTCAGTGCGGTCTCTGCTGAGAAAGGGAGGGACGACATGGGCGGGTGGAGGCGATGGCGGTTGGGAGCGAGGAGCGCGAAAAAAACGACAAGTCCAACATGGAGTGAGCGCCCGCTCCAGTGACTCATCGTGACTGCACGTGACAGATTGCGTGATAATGGTCACTACTGTTGCGGTAGGCGCTCGCTCCCGAGTTAGCCTGGAGTTCACCCAGCGCTGGCTAACCTGGGCATCACCTCACGATTTAACCCACACTGAAGAACACCTCATTTAAACGAAAAGTGAGACTCTTTTGTCCCCAGCTTGAAAATCTCATCTGTGTCCCATCACAGAATCAGAATCAGACTCTCATCTCAAAACCCCGTCTGGCCGTGTACACATGTCGCAAATGGCGGTACCAGATTGTCTCAGAGCTCCATAGTTCCGGCCGATATGTGATGTGCCCCGGATAATCTCTTTTGCTTGCAAGTGCAACTCTGGCTAGACTCTGGGTCGAAACAGGTCGTATGTTGTAACTTTGAGTCTTTTTTTTTTTTTTTGGAGGAGCGTATTCGCCGTTGAACTACCGTCGTCTCGAAAGCTCATCATGCTGTTCTGATTACGAATGTAATCCGGCACGCTGACAGCTTAGGCCAGGGACATTACCCGACTAAGCTGTTTTTGCAGGGATTTCAAACCCCGCGGATTTGAGCACCAACCAAAGGGAGGAAATGCGTTTACGCACACTTCCAGAGCCTTTGGGTGCAGCCGTGCTCTGGAAGTAGTGTGGGACTCCTCCGGCGTGATCCGACTGGCCATATCCACTAAAACCCCCCGCGGTAATAATGGGACGGCTAAGTCCCGGGGCGGGCTCAAACCCAGTGCTTCTGCACATCTGGACACTGGGTCTTGATCGAGTTGAGAGTGGTATACCGCTACGCCACCTCGCCCCCTGTAACTTTGAGTCTGACTGTAAAGCACCACCGCTGGCTGCTGCATCAACATACGAACCTAGCGGCTACAGCTCCCCAGTAGCGAGAGAAGACGGCATCATGGATCCAAAGATAACCTCTAGTTCAACAAGCGGACGACAGAGGACGACAGTCGCTCCTTTGCAAGTAGCGCCTTGGTGGCTGAACGGACGTTGTGTTACCCTAAGTATGCACCATTAAGCCTGCTACCAATTGTGCTCCATGATCAAGCAACGAGATCACCGTCAATCTGACATAGACCACTTGTCCACTATACATGTCCTAGAAACAATCAGTTATCTTCACCAGAGCGGTCTCAAAGCTTGTGCCTCAGCTCCTTCCGCGCGATCTTCGCAAACCGCTCGTTAGGAATGCCAGTCTCGAACCTCGCCGCCTGAGCGTAGCTCTCCCGCAAGTTGACCGCGTCGAGGTTGTGTTGATCGTTGAGGCCCGCCTTGAGGAGCTTCTTCACGCCAAGCAGCGCGCCCGCATCCAGGCCGTCCAGCTCTGCCAGGACGAGTCTGCGAACCTCGGCCTGGAACGAGGGAACAGGTTGCTCCGGGAAGATTTTGCTGTGAGCGGGCCCATCAGTACCTAGTCCGGAGCCGTATTCATTCAATAGCATCACTGACTTGTAAAAGCCACACTCGAGCAGTTCCTGGGCCTCTTTCTTCTTGCCCCAGATAAGCATCTCGTTTGCCTTCGCAGCACCGACTAAGTATCGCAACGGGTAGATCAGCCGCAGTCCTGACACACCATCCATCCAGATGGCACTTACTCCTGCTGCGGAATGTTACGCTTGAGCCGGCCTCTGCGATAATACCTATATGTAGTACTTGTCAGACAACGGCAACTTTGTGGACAATATGGCACATCGCAACTCGCCTATGAAGGTGAACGGGACGGACATCCACGCGCCCGGCAGCGCGTAGACAAAGTCAAAGTGTCCGAGAAAGGCTACCTGGGGTGTTAGAGACCGATTGCTGCCGTTACATCTATGTGCATCATGAACGGACCTGCCGCTATGCCTGATGGCACCGGGCAAGATAAGCCAGGTTAAAAATGAAACGCAGGCGGGAAGAGACCGAACGGACTCACCCATGACGGGGCCATTGAGCGCCGCAACAAGGATTTTCGTATGTGTGTACAGCTGATAGAGCATTAGGCGAGAGACCGC
Organism: Daedaleopsis sinensis; assembly: GCA_033807695.1. Classification (NCBI taxonomy): domain Eukaryota; kingdom Fungi; phylum Basidiomycota; class Agaricomycetes; order Polyporales; family Polyporaceae; genus Daedaleopsis; species Daedaleopsis sinensis. Next base: position 2,506,287 of record CM066301.1, read on the forward strand.
AGCGCCTCGTAGTACAAGGGAGGCAATGAAACTTACAGCATTGCTAACGTCCGTGTTCACAGCGGAGACCACGTGCTTGAAGAAATCCCGCTTGGTGGTCAGTTCGGCCTCGCCCTCGCGGAGGGTGCGTTTCACGCTCGTTCCGCTGCCAGTCCCGAGTCATAATCAGCCTCGGGGTTTCGCGAAAGTGAGACACTCGTGCTCACGCAGAGAACCACTTCCCGGTCGCTGCAAGTTCGAAGCCGTACGTCAACACAGAGATCTCACGACGACAGGGAAGGTAGTATGTATAGGGGCCTTACCCTGCCAAACCGTCACGTAGACATCGTCTCGCTTGTCGACGGCACGAAGGTACTCAGCGAATGCATCGTAGTCTGTGAAACGCGTGTTAGTCTGGATGCATGTATGTATATCCGCTCAACGGTAGTGTGTGCCGACCTTCGCGGTTGATAGCGTTCAGTTGCTTAGGGTTATTGAAGGTGATAGTCGCGATGCCTTGCGCGATATCTAGCGTCACTGCAGACGACATGTTGTACTAGTACGCAGGTGTGCACGTTCAGGAGGTTGACCGCAACGTGGGGAGGAGGAATCCTCTACCCCACGTTCCACCGTAATGATGGGCAGCGCCCGGTCGGCAACGCACAGAGACCGGGAATTTGGAAAGTGGTCATAGGGTGATGTGTCTAAAACGCCATAGTAGTACATTGTCAACTCCCAGACTAACTTTACCTGACTAACTTCATGTGACAATTACCTTCGATATGACAAGCTCGAGGTGCGACCGTGCAGTAGTAGAAGTAAAATGGCACGTCGAAGAAGGACGGTGGCGTCTCCGTTGCCGACTGAGCTGAAAAAAGATGACACGTTGAGTCTTGACAGTCGATATTTTCTTATCATGGACCACCTCAACCAGGTCTTGATGCGCTCCATAAGAGAGTGGATGGAAGTGGCGGAGGCCCAGGGAGGCCCTCGGAGGCCTTCGGAGGCCAGGTGAGCGAGCGTCAATGAACATGAAACTGATCGTATGAAACCGCCATGTTCAATTATACACCTATTATCTCTTGGTATAGTACGAAGCGAGTGCTATGCTTGATATACACAATTGCAGATGCCAAAATATCGGAAGCAACCCCTCAACACCCACGCCCTCTACGGCTAGCACGACCTACAGATCTAGAGCTAACTACTTGTCGACCGGAGTCCTGATGTATGCGACGATCCGTTGCTCGCCGTACTCTGTCGGTTGTACTGGAAGAGGTTGTGCAGCTTCGACAGCCTGTCCTGCTGAGCATCGGGCAGGTCAGAGATACTCGACCGCGGAGGTGATCGAGGTGAGGCGTCAGCACGGCTGCTGGCCGATCCGGGTGAAGTTGGAACCGTGCCATGTCCATTCAAGTCGTGCACTGTAACGATGCCAATGAATACGTTTACACATCATGTAACGATAGTACACAGGAAGGGACTCACTGCTCGATATGCTTGATGTCCGTTCGCGTCCGTTGGACTCGGACCCTGTGAGTCCTGTGACTGGTACATTAGCACGTTTGATTCACGACTGGCAATGTGGCAACATACTGGACAAGGTCTGGGCAACAGCCACATTCCGCTCTTCGTCCTCAGCCGCACGACTCGCAAGTGCGCGAGTAATGTACTTCCGGAATGCCGGACCGGTCGACTCCAGAATCTTGTCGACCTTCAGCTTCTTGTGGGGGTATGCCTTCAGGTAATGGTGCAGCTCCGTGATGCCCTCCTTGTGCATTGCGCCAGTCGTCTCGCTAGATATGTGGTCAATGATCACGTTGAGTTGGTCGTCGAGGTCCGGTTCCTGGACAGTCTCCGCGTTGGATGATACGCTTGGACTTCTCGTATGATTTGACGAGGACGGCGCGCGAGGGTCAGAAGTGACAGATCGTGACGACGCGGTCTCTTGGGGAGAGATTGGTCGGCTCAGGGCCGACTGTCTCGGCTCCTCATGGATGGGATCATGACGCATAGGAACTTCCGCAGCGGTCTTCGTCGACGAATTGAGGATACGGTATACGTATGGATAGACAATCGTTGCGGATGGATCATCGAAGGCCGAGGAGAGGTGATCATATACGTCGTCTCCATATTGCGCTGGAAGCGGGTCTATCATAAGCGTAGGCCGGGAGTGACAATGTCATGACAACATACCGACGACGTGTTGGATGATGACTTTGATGGTCCTCAAAGGCATATCTCCACACGGGACCTTGTTGGTAGCGCGAGCTCGCCACTCATTCGGTGGAACGGATTGTAGGAAATGCTCCACCGCAGGGAATAGCTCCACGGGGTCCAACGCCCGCTTCTCGAGGTCTTGCGGGATGTTCCTCGCCAACTTCCACACACACTTCAGGACCAGCTCGGCAACTTTCGCCTGTTGTGAATCGGGGCTCGTCCCGTTCGCAGGGAAGGGCTTGACGATTCGCAGCAGCAAAGCGAATAGAGCACTGTGATAAACCAACGTTAGTTATAATCTGACGAACCTGTTAGTTATGACGCACCGGAATATTGACATTCGCCGGCCTGTTGCGAACAATCGGAGAATGATCATGTTGATGAAACGCGACAGATCCTTCACTTTGCCGTCAGGACTGTTGTCCGTCTGAAGGAGACGGAGAGTCAACTCTTCAAGTAGCGAAGTCATGATGTCGACTGTCAGAGACTCGGCGAGGAAAACGTGGTCGCAGAACGCATTCAGGGTTTGTATGAGGTGCTTCGCCAACCGGAAGTTCTCTGGCATAGTTATGTTCTCGGGATGCTCAAAGACATGGGCCATTTGCAAGGTGATCGTTTCAATCAAGCCCTCCGTGTGCTCTGCAAGCTCTTGATATGCCGGAGAGGCAGGTCCTTGATCCGGCCCGATCTCGAGCACCTTCTGGATCTTCTTCAATGCCTCGACACTCCGGGTTGCGTCGTTGCTGAGAATGCTAGAGATGGTGACCGTGATGTCCTCTGAAGCGTTGTCATCTGGCCGACCGTGATCCTCCTCAAAGGACTGTCTACTTGGGCCTGAGACACCTATATGGCCATTAGAGGCAAATACGTCTTGCATGGGCGCTCGCGAGACAGATGGTGCAGGCAAACCGAAGTGTGTTGCAGTGCTGTTTAATCGTGATCGAGGAGGGCCGAGTCGTGAAGGGAGGAGACTCTTTGGACGGGTGCCAGCAGTTGGAGAGCCTGGTGGTTGGATATGAGAGGGTCCAGCGATTTTGGATACTTGAGACGGTGCAGGAGATGATGATCGAACCATCCCAGACGGAGAAGCAGGTCGCGCGAGTCGGGAGGGAGCTGCCACGGCAGGACTGGCGGGTCGTGGTATACCGGCTATGCGCGAAATCGCACTGGGGGCCGGGGAGCCTGACCTCGGGATACCGGTGGCGACACGAGAGGCGTGTGTTGCGAGAGGAGCAGTCTCCACTTTGTCAGAACTGCTTCCCCCTGGAACTCGGCGTAGCCGCTCTTCGAGTTGAGTCTTGTCCTTGGGGGACATATGTCCGACAAGGGACCAGATCTTTTCGCCTACCAAGACATATCCCTCGCTGATAGAAACCGCGTCAGCCTAGTCACACCACGACGAAAACATACACGAGATTCACCTAAGTGCGGCGAGAGCAGATTTGCGCACAGCTGGGTCCTTATCAGAGATCATGACCGCGATCTGAGGGAAGGCCTTCGGAGGTTCGCAAGTGCCAATGCCAAATCGCTTGAGAAGGCCCGCAAGCTCGTCGAGAGTACCCTGCCTCGTCTTCGCCACCTTGGACTTGAGACTGTGCTCGAGCAAGAGGTGGAAGACGCGGCTGTAGGCATACACCTTGGGCAGAGTCTGCACGATATGTGAGACGCGTTGGCGGACAGGCTCTCGAGCATCACCAAGCTATGGGAAATCGGTTAGTCATGTCATTAAGGTTGGGCGATGAAATCTTACCTTGTGCGTGATTGTCGGGATGAAAACCATCGCTTCTTGTTCAGTCAGCTGGTAATCGACGCTTTGGAAGAATGCAAGGACGGCTTCGACAACATCCAAGCACTTCTGGACAAGGTTGGACTGCGGCTCGTGGACCTTCAGCGATACAAACTTCAACGCGAGGTCCGAGTTGGCAATACAAATCAATTGCATCTTGTCGTCTCCCGTCTGCGCGTTGGTGTAGAAATCTTGCAGCATTCCCAGCCCGTTGACGTGGTCGTTCACAGCATTGTGATCGTGGCTGAACAGCAACGCGAGAACCTCCTTCGATGCATGAGGCTCCATCTGGTGTTGCAGCAGTTCCGCGAGGTCTTTGCGCGATGGACCTGATTCGATGACCCATCTATTCAAGTCCTTAGCTAGGCGCAAGCGCTTCGTTTCAGGGTTAAGACTGCTGAAGACAGCGGTGTCCATGACCTCGACAACGGGCGCTTTCGACGGACCGCCGGCAGGTGCTCCTGGTCTCTTGAGGCCAGTACCAAACTTGTTGGGAAGACGAGAGGTGGTTGCTTCGGGTGCAGCCTCGGCACGAGAATCGGGGCGAGGGACACTACCTTGAGGGAGCTTGCGACGTACACCAGTCAACTTGCTGGGAGGAGCCATCTTTGACGCGTCGGGAGGAGGGGAAGGATCGGCCGGAATGGGAGACGTAGCCTTCGAGGGAGCGCCCTTGGAAGCGGCTTTGGGAGCAGGAGCAGCCTTAGATGCAACGGGTGCTAGGACCTTGACCGCCTGTGCGGAGCCACGAGCAGCTTGAATGATGGGCACAGCGGTGGCCTTGGACGCAGGTTTCAATGAATTCGTCTGGCTCATGACGTGCTCGAAGCTCGAATACGAGATGAGAGTCGGCAAGAGAGCCTGAGCACCCTTCCTGACGTCAACATTACGGTCGTCAAGACAAGTTACGATAGTTCCAGCCCAGCTGCTGAGGTCAAGACCAGGTGTTGGCTCATGTTCCTTGAGGGTCTCGACGAGCCAGCCAATCAACGAGGCCCGCTGTACCGGGTTATTCGCCTCAAGTGCAGTAGCGATACCAGAGACGAGAGGCTCGAACCCTTCGCAAGCGTTGTAGATCGCCGTCAATGTTTGTACTGCGGCGTTCCGATACTGAGCCTTCTGGTCAGCGAGGACACTGGCAACTGGGACGAGGAAAAAGCGGGTCTGTTTCTCGAACGGCTTGCCCATACCAGTGGCGATACGGGCGACAATGTCCAAAGCTAGCACTTGCACAGCTTTGTTAGCATCCGTCAATCGAGCTTTCAAAACCTGGGCGATTTCGCCTATCGGGGAAAGGAGCGCGGTTAACAAACCACCTGATAATGCCATACCGAATGAGAACGAACCCATGGTCGGCTTCAGCCGCTTGTTTGCGCCCTGATCTAAGATCGCTTGCAGAGTCTCGAGGGCCTCCTTCTTCGTTTTCCACGCGTCGCTCTTCGCATCTGCCAGGATCGTCGTGCCTTTTAGCAGATTATCTATCTCTACCCGAGGGAACAAGTCGTCCAGCGGATCACCTCCTGCCGCACCGGCCTTGCTCGCCGCACCGGCGGCAGGAGCCATAATAGCAACATCTGCTGAGGTACGAGTTGGCTCCGGGGCTGGTGTACCTTCGACCTTGTCGAACTCGCTGCTAATGGTCGCTAGCAGTTGTGGATTGAGATCTTCCAGGAGGTCCTTGATCGCTGAAACAAAATGTCACTCAGATAATGACGCAGAATCACCGTGTTGGGGGTACTGACAAGGGCCCGCAAACAGCTTGACCGTCACGAGGGCTTTCGTTGCACTAGTCCGTACAGCAGCATTCGAGTTCTTTAGCGCACCCTTGAGGAAGTCAATGAGGCTGCGTAGGGATAACCCTGCGATGCCGAACTCCGCGATTGCCTGATCGACCCAGGCGATCGAGTCCGCGAAGACTTTCGGGGCTTTCAACTTGGACAGCGGATCGTACGCTATAGGAATAAAACACCATGGGTGTGGGAGTAAATCACGGCAACAGATAAGGACTAACCGTGACCAAGTACGAATTGCAAGGATGTCTTCTCCGCATAGAGAAGCAACGTATCGCCCGCGGGTTTCTTCAGCTTCATGTCTCCGAGCTTCTCACTGAGGGGAGGTATGGAGAGCGCAGCAGAAGGACGACCGAAGGAGGCAGAGCGCTCGGCGAGTATTCCAAAAATCCCATACACTTTCCCGAGGACCTACCACGGATATCAATACCGCCTCGAGGCGAACGATCGCGTGACGAACCTGGAAGTTGCTCTCCTTCGCGGTCTTCTTTGCCAGGAAACGAACGACCACCTCAGAGTCCAGTTCTTCCGCAGAGCCTTCGACCCAGCTTGTCATCTCTTCGAGTGCAGCTAACCGAACCTTCCATGCTGAATCACCCAGTTCGGTGACAATCTTGGGCGGGATGAGTTCAGCGGCCAATGCTTCTGAGTCTTCAGGAGTATGCTTGTACTTGAACGTGTCAAGAGCACCGGGCGCGGGGGCCGCACCACCTTTGGCAGGTTTGCTCGCGGCAGCGGGTGGGAGTTTCTTCGGTGCCGGAGCAGCTGCAACGGGCGCAGCAGGGGGCTCGGCACCGTCAGCAGCAGCAGGCTTCTTGGCCTGGATCACCGGTTGAGTACACGCATATTTCAAGCACGTCTATGTACGTACCATGAGACGCGCGGGAGGCTTCTTGGGAGGCTTGTTCTCTGTGGGCGTCAATACTTCATCCTCGGTAGGAACGGCCGGAAGATTAGCAGTGGGAGGTTGCTTCGCCGGCGGTACTTTCTTTGGCGGTGCCTTGGCGGCAGGGGGTGCAGCAGGCTTCGGAGGAGGTCCGGACCCGGCCTTTGCCTTCACTTTCGCGTTATCGAACGCCTCCTTAACCTTCGCCTTCCTGACGTCCGCCAAGCTGTCCATGAGCGCGTTGAGAGGTCGCTCTCCAACCATCTTCATCAACGTCCCGAGACAAAGCGCGGCTTCGTTACGAGCACCCTCGAACGAGTCCTCAAGGAGGGATGCAAGTGCTTCGGAAAGCGGTTTGATCTGTGGTGTGGGTATTGGTGTGGCAGAGGTAGATAGACATCTCGCTAGGAACTTCAAAGTACCCTCCTTGACTTGAGGATTCTTGGAATTCAGAGCCGGAAGAGTGTCGGGAAGTATGTCCGTGAGAGTAGTCTGGGACCGATCGGATGAGACTCATGGGGTTGGCATAAATGATCAACTCACCGTCGCGAATACTGCATCTAACGCGTTTCCGATCGCGTCCGTAACGTTCGCTTTCCGCTCTTTCAACCGGTCCAGCATGGGCGGTACAATGCTCTCGCGATACCTTGCAAAGGAACCCATTAGACCCTTCGCCAGTCCCTCCAAGCAGTTAGCGGCGACCATCACGCAGTTGATGTTGGCGTCCTTCTGTATGCATGTCGCGAGCGACCTAGCGAGTTCTCCATGCTCTGACGATTCCTTGATCCTAGGATTCGCGTTCACCAGTGTCAACAACTCGTCCAGGACTTCTTTCCTCTCTTTCCACTTTGAGGATTTCAGCGATGCCTGCAAGTTGGCTGGGAGCTTGGGAATGATATCGACTTCTTCAGCAAACATCCTGGGATCTGGGGGCACGTCTGGAGCGAACATATTGAGCAAGCAGGCCGAATGTCGAGCACGAGACGCACCTTCTTCCGGCGGTGCATCTTCGACGCCAGCCTCAGCAGCAGCCTCAGCCTCCCTCGCTCCTTGCCTCGTCATTCGTTCAGGCTTCAGACTTCCCCTTCCCTTCCCTTCCTTCTCCAGTACCTCAAAAGCCTCCTTGAGCTCCTTGACCTGAACCGGCTTGAGGTCATTCAAGAAGGTCTCGATAGCGGGTCCAATGTATTGATAGAGGATGTGTACTAGTTGGGTGCCTTCCGCGCGCACGGTCTTGTCCGAATGAGCAAATATCTTCGGCAGGGACTTGAGGACTACTGGCGGTGGTGTAACGGACGTGCCGAACAATCTGGATTATTAAACCGACGCGGATTGGTACAATGCGGCTACTACAAGCAGAGCGGTACATACCTAACAATCTCCTTAATCGCGGTCACGGATCCAGCGACAGTCTTGGGTTGCTTCGCCGCCAGACCAGGCAGGATGTTTTCCTGAAGTATACGCGTGATGGGTGAAACGGGGAGGCTCATAGATCCAGACCGACGTACCACGACCCCTGCCGCACCGTTCTCCACCTCTACATACTGCAGACACAGCTCTATAGCTTGGGTCTTCGTTCCGGCACGCGCAGCACCGAGACACTTGTCCACCAAGGCCGGTACAACAACTTCTCTAGTCCGAGCCGCATTCTCACCGGCGTACTTCACGAAGGCGACCAGACTTTCGAGACCCTTCTCCTGCGCGATAGCATTTGAATCAGTGGCGATCTTCTTGAGGGTGTCGGGGTTGTTGACGTAGGGTTTGAATGCGGGATCGGTATCAGAGGCAGTGGTTGAGAACGTCTTCACGAGAGACTCGTAGGCGCTGACTCGGGCCTTCCAGTTCTTGTGAGCGAGTCTGTCGGATATCGGGATAGTAGTGAAGTCCTCCTCCGGAGGCGGTTCGCCGTCCATGGTTAGGAGAGGTGGAGCGGGAACGAGGTTAGAGCAGCACGGGACGTTGATTCACGCGCAACCGAACCGCGCCGCGCGACTTGCGGGCGCTCTCTTGGGCCGTGTAAGCTCCGCTAGAACCGTAGGCGAGGGGTTCAAGCTCCGCTATGCTTGACTGTTGCGGAGCCTGTACTTAGTCGCTTAGCAGTTACTGGCCAAGTACTTCCAATTGGTCCTCCTCCTTCGAATTCGCGCCGCCTCCTTCTGCATACATTACTCGGTATCCAATGCATCTTCTTCTTGAGCATTGTCCGAGCCGGGTTCAGCGAACCTCATCAACGGCAGGATCTACGCATCTTGCATTAGTGGCTTGCGACCTGTAGTTCCGGATCCTGGGCAACCACCACGGTACAACAGCATGTCTGTGGCTCCTCCTGGGTGTTATCGCCTCTCCGACATCCTTGATGGACAGGCTCATCGATTGGATGAGGAGTCATAGGACAGGTTACTGATATGATTGAGAGGGGGCGATCCACATTCGGCCAAGGCGTCCTCCAAGCTTCTCTCGCGGATTGCACAACCACTCTTCGCTGAAGTGCACCTACCGATCGAGCCTGGTGAGTTAACGAAGGCGTTCGCGAGCATATTTGTTTGCACTTGTGACTGATCACTCTTGCGCTTCAGGCCATCGGGCGCACACTCTCCAGTGCCCCGGAACCCCACTGCCCAATTTCATATCCCCACACAGGCCAGGAGCCAGGACGACCGCCTCCTCCGTTCTTATTGCGCCGCGATCCACGTGCGGACGCAGATCCCTGCTGTGTCGTAAGGGAAGCTTCTCCCGACCCACCTTCCGGGCGGCCATGCCGCCCAGGAGTGGTCTTCGGCAGTCGTCTGAGTCATTCGTACACTGAAGAAGTCATTCGTACACTGAAGAGCTCGTCTGACCTGGGTATGTCTCGCGACCTCATGTCCTCCGTGCGTTTTCTCCGCGCCCTCTGCCCAGTCGAGGCCGGCACGAACGCTGAACTCGCTCCTATGGGCATATGGAAACCCTAGAACCATGTACGCCCGCCGCCTCGAAGAAAGCTGCAGGCTGTGGCCGCGATACACGAGTTTGGAGTGCCTAACTGGGGTGATCGTCTCTGCAGATCTTGAAACGAATCTGGGAAGCGTATGGTCAATAGCGTCGCGGTATATGGACCTTCTTAACGATTGTAAAATCGGACTCACCCGCCATCCCTAGCCACCCTATGTACCTTCCAGTACTGTACGCTGCGATTATTCATTTCGCGCTCTAATGCGAACTGTGAACTGTGAACTGCCACCAAGGGCGAAAACGCTCGACGTTTCGGAAGCAAGTATGGACAGAGAATAATGCCTACAGTTTATGACTCTGTGTGATTATGGAGTATACTATAAAAGCCTAGGTATGATGCATGACGTGAGGAATGCTTGGAATACATACTGTATGTGCAGGACGAAGGAGACAGTGCGATGGGAAGACGTGATGGTGGGACAAAACAGCAAGAGGACGAATGCGTAGCAAGAGGACCATAGCCTATTTTGCGACTAGAAGGACCGTATGTTATCTGACAGCGAGGATAAATGGCGTGAGACGAGCAATCATGAACATGAACAATATGTAACAGCGAGTAGCGAAGCAGAGGGGAAGATATTAAGACTATACCAGACATTAAACACGACTACCATGACGGGGCAATAGGATCGAATAAGATAGAGTCCGACGGGACGGGTGCGCGGCCTCTGTAGGGTCCATGGACGAAACCGACGCGGTTCGCGGGCCTTTTGGACGACGAGCGGGCATGCGCAGTACGGGGTCCCGGGCGTGGGAGCGCCTCAAGCCCGCTCGAGCTTGAACGCGACACGGTTGTCGCTCGCCGCGCGGAAGAGCTGTCGGTAGTGGGAAGCCCCGAAGATGTCGACGAGTGCGGCTTCGTGGCTCGTCACCCATTCGACAGGCGGCAATCCACGGATGGTCCGGTATACGCCCTCGCCGGGCACCTGCTCTTCCTTGATGAGCACGACCATGCCGGTGAGCAGGCACTGGAGGAGGTGGAGGAGGTCCGCGATAGCCGGGACGGTGTGTCGTAGTCCGGGGAACAGGGCAGAATGGAATACCATCTCCCACTGGACGCGTCGCTCACGCGAGAAAAACGACGAGGCGTTCACGGGGATCTGTAGACGCATATTGGGACTGCGTGGTAGGCCTCTTGAAGACCGGTACGGCGTGGGACACTCGATGTCAAATAGGAGGCGAGAGTCCAGCGGGGTCACATCCCGCCAGCCGTGCTCCTGCACGAGCGTGGTACGGATGGAGAGGAGCCAGCGCCGCGCTCGCGCATAGTTTGTGCCCAGAGCGTCGGCGGTGGTCAAGGGAATGCCTGTTCGTTTTGCCCATTCGTCCATGGATGCGACCTCATTACTGAAGAACAACTGTGGCGGCGGGCTGGCCATGATAGGGCGAGGACGCTTTTGCGGGTGCGCGAAGGGCGGGGTGTCGCGAGGCGAGCGGAACGAAAAGTGGGGAGGGGGGCGAACTGCATACATTGGGGACGAATGGTTTGGGCTCGTCGCGCAACATATATGCGGAAAGGACTCACCCCGAAATGGCGAACGGACGAGCCAGGCTGCCTCCGGCAGTTAAGAGTGTGGATCAAGGAACCGTGTGCCCGAACGGCAAACACGTTGAGCACAGCGCGGAGGGAGGGGGGAAGGGACGAGCGTATGTCAGAGGGAGATGGAGAGGGAGAAAAACATAGTATCGCGTCGGGCCTTTTGAAGGGCGGGCGTTGCGCCGAGGCAACTGAAATTGGACCTGGCGATCGCCACGGGGAGCGGCCCCCATAGGGTTTGGGCGACATTCCGACGCGGCAAAGACACGAAACGTGTTTCGATGAGCAAAGCCTGCGTTTTTTGGGCATATCCTCAGCCACTATCTCTCCGAACTCGGCCTTCCCACCAGGCCAATCTGTCCGCTCCGCCGGCCCTGGCCTCCATTCTCCCGCCCCGCCCCGTTTCCGGCACAACACCCGGCCTGATTGGGCCATCTTCCCGTCCAATCCGCTGCATGGATACCCACCGATACGCGCCCCGCGCTCGACCAGCCGACTCAGACTAATATCCCGCCGTGGCGCCTATGCGAGCGTGGCCGACGCTCAGTGCGGCCTCGCCCGTCTCCAGTCCACCAGCTGCTCGCAACTGTCACGGCGAGGTGGTGAGCGCACTGGGGACTGACGCATGATATATGATGTCCGGCGCGCTTCGTGTGGCCCACGCTGTAATGGGGCGGCGGGTGCGTGTTTTGCGCCCACACAGGCTGGGTAGGCCCGAGCTAAAGCCTACACTAGGCGGCGGCCCTGGCGGCCGCGCCCCCAGAGATCCCCAGCCCAGAGGCGGTCGACGGCGGCGACAGGGTCTGACAGCCCTTGACAACCGACTGGGATGGATCGCGGTCGCCGGTCGGTCGCGCGAGGGTGCGCTCGGGTAACAGCGCAGACTTATCCGCTCGCGCCTGGTTCGCGCCCTGAGTAAACCACACCAACGTCATCGTCTCCTGCCATCTTCGCGTCCAGATCCGTCTCGCGTCGACACGTCGGCCAACGCTCGCGTCCGCGGCGACAACTTCCCCGTCGGCTGCATTCCACACAGACGTGCCATGGAACCTCTGCTATCTCTCCGAGCGAACAGTACTCACCGGCGGAGCAGGAGCAACCCCCAACGAATGGCCTGCGCCACCAGTGTGGTCCCTGCCCGACAGTGACTTGTGTTCAGCTCTGCGCGCGCTCCGGCAGGCATGGTCAATGATGTATTCATGTATGACGTTTCCATGTCACCCAGATGTGTCTCACGGCGAGCCATATGTCTGAGTGACACGCCCAATGTGTCGTCAATGTCGCCTGTGATATATGGCCAATAAGTAACAGGGATGATACCGTCCCTGTCAGCGTTTAGAGCCCAGGGCGACGCGCTCGTCGTGCACGACGAAGGTGCGTATGGCAGTGTGCTTGCAGCCTTGCAGAAGATAAGCAAGACTTCTAGAGACCATACATAGGGGGTTTGACGATCGGATATGAATGTGCGCAGGAGAGCCCAGTCGGCAGCAGGCTGATGTTTTCGGGGAAGAATCGAACGAGAAGCAAAGGATTACATACTTCGCTGCTGTCGCGGACGCACATGGGGACCCTGCGCGTTCGGATCGGAAGTGATTGCAAGCGAAAAGGCTAGTACTGCGGAATAATCGGAGAAACTAGTAGTCCTCGGGCAGCCTCGGGCGAGACAGTCGGGAGGTTTCAGCGCGGGGTGTGTTTCGCTGGAATCTGCTGGAATGCAAGGATATGCAAGCAGTTGGAGGAGAGAACTGTGTATACGCGAGGCTATAGCAGCTGGAAGCCTGGAAGAAATGTTCGAGGGAGAAGCTAACGTTCAGGCGCGATCGATCGAGATTAGGAGATGAACCGATGGAGTCACCTGACCGCGTCGAGTCGCGCCTACACGTGAGAGCCGAGTCAGATATCCGGACCGTCGTGACGCTCGGCCCTTTGCTCGTCTCGCCGTCATTGGCATTCTCCATCTCGCACATTGCTTCTGTCGTAGCGGCATAAATCACTCATATCGACCTCTTGCCTTGCCTCGGGCTGCGTTATCGACCGCATCTACCGCTACATCTCTCTGCGAGGTCTAACCATGGCAGAGCCAGTGCAAAACCATGGCTTCGATATCTATGCCACCTTCCAGGAATTTCTGCACGACGACAATGTGCGCATCTCCTTCTCACACCGGTCTATGGTCTTTGACTCATATCTATGTCAAGATATCACCGCCGCTAGCGGCTATTCTCTCGCTAGCGGAGGCGATCGTCAGGTCAAATGGTGCGTTAGCAGGGCGTATACTGTTTGAGAATCAGGAACATATCCAGACATCCTCAAGCCGGCACGATGTTCGAGCTCGTGCAAGCTCTGAACAATGGCGCGGAAGAGCTCAAAAAGCGCTCACTCAACCCCATCAGCCTGAACGCCGGCTGTGAACTATTTATCGCTTTCGTTACCCTCTTCCCGCACGAGTCTGATGTGAGTAACGTTACTGATTCGATCACGCCTTCTCCATCGATCTGACTAGGGTATTGCCATAGAACTTTGCGGAGCTCAAGAAAGAGCTCGAACAACAAGGGCGGAAATATGCAGCGGAGGCGATCTCTTTCCGAGATAAAATCGCTCAGCTCGCGCTCGGGTTCATTAAGGACGACGCAGTGGTTCGTGCGCCCTGCAGTGCAATGCAGCGCGTGTTGATGCTTATCGGCTGATACGACCAGATCCTGACCCACTCTCATTCGCGTGTGGTCCTCAAAGCATTGCTCCATGCTCACAAGACAAAAAGGATATCCGTATACGTAACGGAGTCCCGGCCTCGAGGACTAGGGTAACGCCAGATTTTTCTGGTCAACCGTGATGAAACATTGACGTGACGATTTCCAGTCTAAGAACCTACGAAACGTTGACTGCTGCCGGGATCCCCTGCACTGTGGTTCTGGACTCTGCAGTAGCATACGTGATGGACCGAGTAGACTTCGTCCTAGTCGGCTCGGAGGCGGTAGTCGAGAGCGGTGGTTTGATCAACTACGTTGGGAGCAGCCAGATGGCGATCATCGCCAAGGCTGCGAATAAACCATTCTACGCGCTAGCAGAAAGGTGGGCCTACTCACCGGCATGCTCTTTGCTCGTTCCTGACCTGCCTATTTCTCTGTCCATCTGTTCGTCGCGCTGCTCAGTTACAAGTTCCACCGCCTCTTCCCGCTATCGCAGTACGATCTCCCAACCCACAACCCGAACATCCTATCGTTCCCTACTCCGACAGGACGGTCAGCTGGCCTCGACGGCGCGCCATCAATCACGATGCCGGCCGCCACGACGAAGGGGCCTGCAAGTCCGGAAACGTCATCGTCGAGCACGGCACGCGCAATGAGTCAAGAACAGATAGCGAAGAACCCCGGGGTCGACTACACAAGGTGAGTGGACAGAGGAGACAAGCCAGCGGGAGATGTACTGACGCCGCTTGCAGGCCGGACCTGATATCGCTGGTATTCTCAGACGTAGGGATCCTGACCCCCGAGGGTGTAAGCCAGTATCTGGTAGGCATGTTCGCCGGGTGATGTATATCCGACGTTGGGACGAGATCTAGCGACCCCGATTGAGTTTGCGATAAACTTCGTGGGCATGGGATTATGCTGCGGACTATCTGCACGCTAGCATTTCTCCGCCCACGTGTGCGATCGCTCGCGCTTGGTCCGAGGCCGACGACTGCTCGCGGTGTGCGCCCACCGCGCTCGCCTTGAGCTTCCTCTGCGCAAATCGCCCCCAGCTCCGACCGCAACCAGCCTCGCGCTCCGGTCGCTCGTGGTCCCCCCCCGGTGCGCATTGAGCTGCATGTGCTGTGCGCAGATGCGCCACTTGCCTGCTCGCACTGAGAATCGGTATCGGATGCCATCTTGATGGCTGGCTGGTGCCCGTTAGTCGTGGGGCGTACCTGTATCGGCCTGCTGGACGTCCACGGCGAATCGGTTTGACGTATTCATGGCGTCCGTGCGGAGGATCTGCTGTCAGGTATCTGGTCGTCTGGCGGGACTCAGATGGGCGGCTGCTTCGAGAACGAGATCTGCTGATTGCACTTTCGGGCCCAAACGGGATGATCGGGGTTGTGCGCTGGGCAGTGGCGGTCGAGGAGGTGAGTATAGCAGCCTATGCATTCGTCCATCGCGAGGCGCCCTACCTGATACTATCGCCTCGCCATCTGCGCCACGACGGCCGTCCCATCTTGCCCATTTCTCCGCCCAAATATGTCTCTCTTCCCGTCCGTTTAGCGTTTTAGCTTTAGCGTGCCCCGGGCAAAACAGCTCACCCTCCTCGACGCCCCTCGCGTTTTCTGTCTCAGTCCGCAACAGACACCGATCTATCTGCCTTGCTTTGTTGCGCGCCTGCCGCGAGTCTTCCCTCTTCGTCCTCATGTTCCTCTCTCCTCGACTCCGCCACTTCATCTTGATATCTCCAGCGAGAAGGGCATTGCGCAATCTAGCGGGACGGCCCGGCGCGCTGATGTTATCGCCCGTCGTCCAGTATGGCAGTATCTTGCGGCCACACCTCCTGCAAACCACGCCGGATCTCTGACATGACCGTTGCTGCCAGCCTCGTATAAAATGCCGGCCGCTCGTCTGCTCTCCACAGGCTCTCAACCAACGTCGCTCCCCCCTCTCCTCTCCTCGCGCTCTCCCTCTCGCTCCCTTTGCACTCGACATGTGTCACTGGCGTCGGTGCGTCGCGCCGCGCCGCTCTGCTATGGCTGGAGTCCCTGACGTCCGCCGCCCACCAGCGTCCGAAACAACTACAAACGCTGCGGGCATTACGTCGACCTGGTACGTGCCGTCCCTGACCGTCTTCGCCCCCGTCCGCGGCCCTAACGACGTATTTCCAGCCCGACGAGATGGTTCGCGTTCTCGCTGCCTACTTGCCTGTAGATCTCAATTCAGTCCGTCCCGTCGGCGCCTAGATTCAATGCGACGATCGCTACTGCAAGTTCAGCACGTCGCATCCCAGGAACTGCGTCCCACCCCGCTGCACGGAGACTTGCTGGCAGTAGTAAGTCCGTCGGTGTTCCCGTGCTGCGATGGCCACACTGATCGCTCCGCACCGCTCTCTGCCCCTTATCAGCCGCCAGTTCCCCCAGCAGTATAGTGCGTTGCTTCCTTCCGCGACTCCTGCGTGGCATGATCAGCTGCTGAACATATGACAGACCCCGTCATCGATGCCTTCTGTCCCGTCTGCGTTCAGCTTGGCCGTTCCTAGAGCTTAGATGTGATCACCGGCATACACTGTACTATTATGCACCTGCACCCCCCCATCGCACTCTCCTATTTTCGTATTCTGATATTCGTCTATTCCGACATTCTGTAATCCCGTTTCCTCGTGCTCGAAACCTCTTCGCCGTGCTCTCCGAGGCTCTCCGCTACATGCGTTACGTTACTGTACTGCTCCTACTTCTCCCGCCCTAAAGTACCCGCCGCAATGATGCTGTGCTAGGATAGGCAATCGAGCCCAGTTGATTTGTGCATGATGAAGGGTGATTACGCGCCCGCAGCAGCGAAAACTGAGAGAAGCGTACCAGAGGAGATCCGCCACAAAGCGAGCAGATGATGCACGCTGCTCTCAACCGTGTTCTGCGCGGACCATGCAGGTGCTACCGCTGTGCGTCGTCTGTCATGCCTGTTCTGGGCAGAGATAATAAGCTCCCCGTGTAAAGCATCCGCCCATAGGGCTCCCCAACCCAAGGCTTGGAACAAGGTCCGAGCGGCCGCCAACTCGAACGGACGGGCGCAGGCGATCTGGTTGGGCACGCACGAAGCAGATGTGCGGCGACGGACCTACGCCCTGCGCGTCCGTGTTTTGTTGCGAGAACCTCGGTAGTTTGACACATCTGCCGCGGCCGCGACGCCCAGGGAGGGGCGGAGCGCGAGTTCTGAAAGGCTGAACGGTCAGATAACGAGCTGCGTCGGCGGGCAAACTTTTCAAACTCACAGAGACGGTTCTCGCATCCGAAACACGTGTGTCAACGCCTTTCGAGGCATGCCTTCAAGAAGCACGCTGGGCACGGCGCTCGCCATTCCCGTACCTCAAATAGACGTCGCCCTGACAAACGCGAGCCTGCGGGTAAAGACAGTCCCTGAAAGCTTCCAGCGGCGGCGCAGCGTCGTCGCGCACGGACATGGGCACTGTGGCGGCCGATAGCAGACCTCCGAGGACGGGTGGAAGCTGTCGCGGGCTGGCGCATTTCCGAGGCGCAGATGGGAAGCCCGTTTCTTGCCTTATCGCCGTATTGGCCGGGAGCTCCCACCGGGTGAGACAGAGGGATCAGCAGGAACAGGAGATGCGCTCGTCATCCGCGAAGCTCCTGGCGAGTTCACAGAGCTGTCACGAACTGGGTATGGGCATGGACGGAATTCGCAGCGCCTGGATAGATTCCGCACAATAGTCAGATGACTGGCGAGATAACGCGGGCAGACACGGCAGAGGGCGGCAGGCGGACCTTTGTGCGGTACGAAGAGCGGTATCAATGGAAGTTTGGGCGGATGGAGCGTGTCGCAGTCATCAGATCATAGTCGTGTGTATTATCACGAGCCGAATCGAGTAGGCCGTCATAAATGGAAAGCATTAAATCCTGCCCCCCTGGCCAGCCTGATGCGTGTGCTCATCCGAGCGCACAATCCGAGACCGGTGAGCGCGACATAACTCTTCTAGAGCGGGCCAGATAGCTCACCGACTTGCGAGTCCGATTGCCCCCGACAACGTTGCCAGTGCATACGCATCGCGAGAGTGGTCCCGAGGACGCGAGCTGCAAGGATCTTCATCGGCCGCGGCGAATGCAATACCTCGGACGCGGTGGGCGCATGGACGGTCGTCGAATGACTTATCGATTGTGGTGGCGAAACATATCGGCAAACGGAGGGCATTGCGAGCCAGATGGCCAGCTGGTGTCGCCGACCCGGTGCGGACATGCCCCATGCAGACTCGGATTTTTCGAGCCGCTATGAAGGTGTCTGGTTCCCACCTGCTAAGGAGGGCAGCGGGGGTTCATCCGAGGCGCGTTCTCGTACTGGAATATGGGCAGGTGATGAGAGCACGAAGACGGAAGGAACCTGGAGGCCGCGCACCTGGTGGAGACGATGGGGGAACGCTGGATGAGCGAGGCTGGCGGGCTGGCGGAGGGATGGCGCAAGGTTCGAGGCGGTTGCCCAAGAAGGAAGAGCAAGTTTGCGCTTATCCGCTGCTCTGCACGTGAACCGCCGAGCGCGAACGCGCTGAGATCCTCTCCGCGTCCTCTCTCAGCTCACACCCTGATCTCCTCCTCCCGTTCTGGCTCTCGCGCCCTCGCTGTCCCTCTCATATTGTCCCCGACAGCCCACCATGGCCTTTATGTATTACCGCGCAGCAGATAGTGCTCACAAGGACGTCTACGCCGCATTGCCGCTCATCAATGTAAGTCTCATGTCCCCTGCCCTCCGCTGGTTATCTCTCACCGCAGAGCAAGAATGAACGGATGCGACTGGATTCACAAACTCCGTTCATCCCCAGTTACGTCAAGCGAAGCGTCACCAGGTCCTCCGATCCCGCGCAGGCGTACGCCAGTCGTGTCCAAAGTCGCCAGATCCTCCTCGAGAACCCCGCGCGCGAAAGTAAGGCCAGGAAGGAGCGAGAAGAGAAACGGGCCAAGCGCGCATCGGAACGTGCTCGAAAGGCCGCTGGCGGCAGCTGCAGCAAGAAGGAGAGCAGGAAGCGAGGTTCCTGGAAGTTGCGCAAGGAGGAGACCAAGTGCGGCCCGTCCGAGCTCCCGGTCGTGTGTGTTCTTGCTGACTCTGGCGACGAAGATTCGACCTCTATCTTCCCCTGCACTCCCTTTGGCTGGGGTACATGTCCGAGCTTCTTTCCCTAATACCACAGCCCGCCACTCCCAGCGCAGACCCCGCGTCTGCGATGCCAGGAGCCGCGGGGATGCATGCAAAGCTCATTAAGGCGGATTTTCATGGCTCTATCGTGACTGGTACGTCATGTTGTGATATATCACATGTTATTCCTTTCGACTCCCACTCTATCTCCTGCGATCACCGTGCTGGCTCAGAAACACGCCGTGAACGACCACTGCATGGGCTCCGCAGACCTCTTCTATACAAGAGTTTTCGACCCCGCACAACGCAGCTTCTCATGCTGAGTTCTGTCGATATTGAGAGGCGTTTCTTCGAAGTAACATTGGACTGCGTCCTGTCTGCATCAAATACACAGCTTCATTTCGCATGCACTTTCTGAGAACTTGCTGACCCTGGGTTCAGTTCGACAGAGCAAGAACCCTTGCCTCGTGGGACTCTCGGGCATAGTGATACACGAAACCGAGAACGCTTTCAAGGTGATCACCCGGAAGAATGAGCTGAAAAGTTCGCCGTTGCTACTTCTTTCCAATGTGTCAATGTTGACAGAACCATGATAGTGTTACCAAAGCAAAACAGCATTTTCGTTTTCGCCGTTCCGCTCTATGCCACACCCGCACTACCACCGGCACCGTCGACGACCGGATCTTCCAAGACGATCCTCGACATGCCCCACATCGAGTTCGAGTTGTACGGAAACCACTTCTGCTACCGCGCGGCCGAGCGCGCTGGTCGGAAGTTCAAACACAAGGAGACGATAGAACTATGATCTTCTCTCGCCGGCTCGGGCCACCGACCAACTACTTACTCACAGTACTCACCTCGCACCCACTCGCACGCCGTGTGCATTCGGTTAGTTCATGTATGATCGAAATTACTCTACATTACTTGTACATGATAGAACTTCTGCGCGATAGCAAAGCGATCAGCACGCGTGCGACGTACGACGGGACAGCGTCTAGGAAAACATGGACTAGCAAGGTTATAGCAGGTCGCTCAGAGTCCCGTTACGAGACCGGGGATACGAGGCTTGGTGCAATCAGGGCAAGAGGCGGCGGAAGGGTGTGTCATTGCCCTTCTGGGGCCCCTTCTGCCACAGGTTTCCACCCACCCGAGACAAATTTCCCCGGAGTGCTTCCATCCGCTGGAGTGGGAGTCGCTCCTTGGCTGCTAGCATGCTCAGGTGTCGATGAGCTCGCAGGCTGCACGACAGGCGGAGCGAATGTGGAAAAGGGCTGGTAGAGCTTCTCTCTGCTGTGAGAGGCCCTGAGAGGCGGAGGAATCTGGCATGGAGAGTATTATGATGAGGCGAGCTGACGTACGGGATGAGTCATTACTCACAGACGCTACCGTGTTGAAGAATTCGCTTGAACTGTTTTGCTCCTGGGCGCCGTAATACTCGAGGAGGATGCTTATGGCATCTGTCGCGTAGACTCATAAACATGCACGACTAGAAAATTTTCAGAGGAACTCACCCGCAACGTTGACGAGTTCGATCTCGTTGAACCCGTAGAACTCTACAGCATGCCGAGGAGTACCGTTTGGTTGCGCCCTGTGTGACGGCGGCGTGGGCAACGACGCAGATGGTGCTGGCGAAGCGATGCGTGCGTCAAGCGGGGATGATTCGGGCCCTTCGATAGCGTGCTCGGCAAGCACGTAGCATGCGGCAGCAATGACTTTCGGAGGATACAAGATGCACAACGGGGTTCGATAGCTAGGAGGAGGGTCAGCGTCCGATAAGCACACAGTATCGATGGGCGGACTAACGAGTCATTCGCGATCGACCAAGCACACTCTTCGACCTGCTGGTTGTTCGAGGAACGTGCATCATACAGGTCGACGAGCTCCGCGTGGGGGCTGTCTACGACGAAATCGAAGCACAGCCCTTCAAGCAACACCTCTTCCGTGAGCAGAATGCTGGTTTGGCAGTCCTCCACATCCTGTCCGTGGTATCAGCACCGTGCATGAGAGCTTGTCGCGCGACTGTCACCTTGCTATCGTCCGGAATTTGGGCGATATCTATCTTCGATATCTTCGAGCAGACAACCTTGGCCACATCGCGAAGTTTCCGTCCGCACTCTTCCGTCTTCGTCGCTAAGAATATGCAAGACGCCGCGACGTCCTGTAAATGTTGATTGTGAGATCCGGACACGTAAAAAGCCGCGACGCACTGACCTGCCGGTGGTAATCTTCCATGGAATATCGCATGTAGAATCGATGAAACCACGTAGCAGCGGTGTACATAGCGGAAGACGGCCTGCAGTGTGATCGTTATTCTTAGCCCGGCTTCTCACGTCAGGTAAGAACGAGCGTACAGCCCAAGTGAGACCCCCAGACGGTACAGGAACTCGACTCCTCTGCTCCGGTCGTATAGCTCTCTCTCCAACGGGATGTTGGAGGTTGTCCGACTCGGTGTCTTTTGCAGAGCAGACACGGGGAACAGCCATTGCGAGCTTGAAGCGGTACCCATATTCGTTGCACCCATCCTATCGGTTGAGAATGGAATCAGTTCACTACTATTTTGTAGTGCTAACGCGAGTTGGCGCCACCTACTTGGACCACAAACGCGATGGTGGTTCGGGAAGACGCGTGCTGTCACGTCCCTCGTCACGATCATATACACGCGTAGACGCCCCATAGGCGCCGCCCAAAGTAGCCGTAGTGACGTCACTTAGTATCGTACTGCAGCTGCATTCTTGAAGCGCTTGCAATTGTTAGGCCACAACTTCAAGTTCGACGATTGTAGCATGATTACCTAATTGGCAATCCATTGTGCGAGAGTATGGTCAGGACGTCCTGATACGAGTTTGACTGACTCTCATAGACACAACAATCCAACAACTTCCACCGGTGACTCACCATCGGAGCCTAGAACTGCACGTCACCCTCGCCCGCGTACTGCTTCCGTAATTGATGCAATGACTGGTACTTACGATAGATTTCCCTCGCCTCCTGCATCCCCCGTACGTACTATCTGACATAGAGCTACGCTCTGAAGCGGATATAAAACTGGATTCCAAAAAAAGAAAAAGACTCAGCATCGTCTTCGGAACTTGCTCAAGTTCTTCGAGATTTTTGGTCAAGTTCGTTACTTGATCTCGCTTGATTCGAATGTGTTGAAATGTGTTGAGTGTTTTAGCGACGAATACTCAAGGAGTACCCCAATATATACCCCCCTCCCGGCATGTTCTGCCGATTTGTAGTATACCAGTCACTAGCCAACGAGTCTGCACACGAAACTCCTAGGAACGCACAGTATGCCAAGTGTGAACCGAACCTGATAGCCAATCAACATCTTCTCCAGCATTTTTCTGTGTACGCACGGGCAGAGACAACACGTAGGATTCGCATGCGAAGTTGTCTCCCCTGGGCAGACGATCTACAGGTCCTATTGAACGGGAGGAGGACGGACCTGTCCATGCGAAGCTTGCAAACGAAAAAGGAAGGTCAGACTGATTCGCTTGGTCTTGGAGAGGTTCTCTGTCGACGTGATCTTTTGACGATCTACAATCTGTTTAATGAATGGTTTGAACACACACACGCACCTTTACTTGACGATCTCTCGGTGAAACCTGAAGAATGATTCGAGTAGGCGCAAGTGCTTCCGTCAGGGGCATAGCATGAGTAGGATTGAGCACAGTACAATTACAGCAGAACAATGTTCACAGAAAGCAGGAGTAACAACATTTCGACATCATAGCGAACCAGAGCAAGGCTACGACTTTCAGAGTCCAGACGCAGTCCATAAGTGTCAGTGCAGCTTAGATACTAAGCCACTGAGGCTGACTCAGAGGCTGACCCAAGAACCCCATGAGGTCCTCCACCCGGTCAACCCCCTTGCCGGAGTGTGGGGCATAACCGCTCATGTACGCTCCTGAATGCTCCTCGTCGTCCCCGAAGTCACGCACGGTCGAGACCGCAGAGGAGTCTGTGGTGTCGGAGACGAACGAAGCCTCCGATAAAGCAGGGGACCCAGCGCGAGGCTGTTGCACCCAGTGGGCAATAGCTTTACGATTGTAGCTGGTGCGCCGTTTGCTGCGCCTCCCCGCCTGCCCGTTCATGATGGTCCCGGCATCGTCTGCGTCATCATCGACCGAGGCGATGCCAGAGGGACTGTGAGAGCGAGCTTATAACAAACTGAGTCAATATGAGAACGCAGGCATAGAGAAACATAACTCACCGTCGCTGCGCGCAGTCCATCCGTCAGATACGACAGAAGGGGCAGAGCCAATACTGGGCTCAGTCTCCATGTCCACTTCGACGGGTTCCGTGTCCATGTGTACGTCTTCGTCCTGACCCATGGTTAATGGCTTCTCTTCGCCCACTTCAACAACTTCGGGGACCTACATGAGCAAGTATTCGTGAGAACCATCTTCAGTACTGCGTTGACCGCGGGCTATGGTACGCGTGCAAGAGCACGAAGAACCTCATGGTCCAACTCCCCGGCAAGGTTGAGGCAAACGGAGCGCAGAAAGGACGGATACCGTGGTACGCCTCCTGTGATCTCGACACTGACCTGTGGGATAGCCCATGCGCAGGGGAGAGATTGTTCGCCTGAAGTGGCCGAAGCAAACCAGAAGAACAGAAGTTCCATGACCGTCGGTTGCTTAGAATTCCAGTCTACGATGTCCGATACCCAAGCCTGGGTCATTCCTACACTCAAAGGTCAATGTACAATCATGAGCTATAAGCGAGGTCACGTACCGTCGGAAAAGGTCCCAAAGACCCAGCCCCAATAGCTTGTCAAAACAAACCATCGTGATCGGGTATGCGAGCAAACGTCATAGATTTTTAACCAAACTCGTTGTTCGCTTCGCACGGGTTGGCCTGGAAAGTGAGTGCGTCGACTAGGGAACTGGGACAAAGATTAGAAGTCGAGAGATTAGAATTTGGATCAACAACTTGAATACCTTGTTACACTTCACGAATGCCTCCATGTCCTTCCGTGTGAGTATCCAGGGAGTTTGTACGAACACTGTCAACGCGGGTTTGTTCATGTCTTTAGCGTCTAGTGCGTGCTCGGTAACGGGTCCCCATGTAACGCAGCGCATGAGCTTGGTATCGTGTCGTCTTGATTCGTTGAACGTGTAGTCCGAAGAGCTAGGATATGATAGTTGCATCATGCGACGGACTGTCTCGAGGGGGTACTGTGTGACCCATTCATAGACCCTAGGGTTGAAGAATTCGAACAACATTTGCTGTATATATGAAGCGACACCTACCGGCGAAGGTCAGAGGCCTTCCCGATTACTCGGGGAGGTATTTGATACCCCATGTCGGGAGCGGGGATCGTGATCTGGCTACCATTCTCGAGATCTTCATCCGATTCACCTCTCGGTGTCGTGGGCAGGTTCTGTCTGCAAACTATCCAGACCAATTGAGGAGACAAAGGTCGTGGAATGACAGAAGGACTCACATGCAACTGCTTGATACAGTATGTCGGGACGTAGATGCGCGTTCTCGAGGTCTCGGTGACCCTCAAACGCAATAGGCAGATGATTCTTGTGACTTCTCAAGTGTGGTGCTGGGAGAGTCGGAATGATATCTTGACCGAGCTCCATTTGTGGGAGGATAGCAGCGCTAGCATATTGCTGCAGGTTTTGATGTGCGCGAGGAGAAGGCTTGATGTACGCAATGGCCGCCTCAGCAGCATTATAGAGCCAGGAAGTCATGGCGGTGGAGGGCTCTGAGGGGGGTTCGTTGAAGGGGTCGGTAGTGCCATGAGCATGGCAGACATGCTATATGAACTGGACGAGAGTCGACGCGCATACATTATGAGAATTCCATGACGACCGTTGTTCCATTGACAAGAGAAGGATCTCCTGAGTTTCCGCGAGTCTGACGAGGACAAGACACAGAAAACAAGGAGACGGCGCCGAACTTGTCAACTCGAACAACGACAACAGCTGGCGGCAACCTTTCCGAGTACAATGACATAGGCGCGCGCCGTGCGGCCCGCCCGGCCTTATACCCGCAAGACCCGGTCCCGATCCCGAGCTCCTGGCCAGGCTCACTGTGATGCCAGTGCCCTCTTTCGGACGAGTCGACGTGCGTGTGAGGCCCTGCCATCTCCAGTGCAGTGGCCCGGGTCACCGAAGACATCAAGTTCAGAGTGGCAAAAAGTCTACGGCTCGTAAGTAGTGCTGATGATGATCGGACATTATGCTGAAGGATGGGGATATCGCAACAGTTCTTTGATCCCGACTGAGAAGCCAAGTCAAAGGATCAAGGTTTCCGACCGCAATGCATGTACCGTGCATGCCACGATGGTGGCTCGCACCAAAACACATCCGATGATAGATGGGTCGCACTCGGCTGTCCGGGCGTCCGAGGCGACGAAGCGACGAGCGTGGATTTCGCGCGCAAGGGCCTCTCCCCTTCAACACGACTTCGGAGCCCCTGCGACGCCCACAACGGCACCACCCTCAAGACGGAGTCGGAAATGAACACGGATGTGGCAGGCGCCAAAGGAACGCGTTCAGCTCGCTACAGTGGGTGAAGCCGGTCGCGGGTGGTCGTCTTGAGCACGGCCGCAAGAAGACGTCCCAAGAACTCGACCCCCTCCCTGCCGATGTCAGCGGCAGCAGCTGCAGGCCACAGCTGGGGAGCCTCGGATGTCGTCTGCGCTCGGACTCGGCATTCGGAAGCTCGGAGCCACGTCCTGGCGAGGACGCGCAGCCAGCAGCGGAACTTCAACGCGTTCCCGTTGCAGCCTGCGCCGATCGCCCGAGGGGCCCCGACAAAGCTTCGCGGGACAAGTTCATGAGGCGTGCGCCGTGCACGACTCTGCAGGAAGGGTCGTGTATCGGGCCATACGCGAGGATCGCATATCGCTGGGTTTGAAGTGGACCTTCTGCACGTCCAATGCTTGAGTTTCGCCTTCTTGCTCGGACGGTGGAGCCGTACGCCAACATGGGTGCGTCTATTATGGAACGACGGTCACGGGAGGCACGCCGGATGCGCGTTCGTCTCGTAGCTGACTCGCAAAGCGTCCGAGGCTGTACATTACCTTGAGACCATATGGGCTTCAAGGATTTCGGTGGATATGCTGAAGGGCTGTTGGGGCGGAGACGAACAGCATCTGCTACTAGATGAACCCGATCGTACTCAAGTATGAATAAGAGGCGTTCATAATGGCATATGAGATTAGCGCGAGGAGTACAGGCGACTGCAGTGGCATAAGACGGAAGGCGTTTGGTAGATATAGATACATATTAGGCAATAGAGCGTGCGGGGAATAAAGCGTGCGGGGAATAGATAGTGGTACAACAGTGTCCAGGTCCAATGCAACAAGTAGATAGACAATTATCCAGCGCCAGCGCCAACAATACGGTACTTCGCCCTCGACGTTAGCTGCACCTCGTACTCGAGATGCAAAAGTCGCAAGAACAATGAGCAGGAGGGAGTCATAGTGGTAGAGGATGCATGATAATGACGGAAATGCTGAGGTGACGCGGTCGCGAAGGTGCGCGCGGTAGGGAGGAAGCAAGCAGTCGCGCGGGTCGCCGGACGCATCATGAGCATCCGAGAACCCCTCGACGGTCGCCGCGCATGATGCAGTCCGCACACAGGCTCTCGCTGATCCTGATGGGGTTGCGCTGTGGTGGCTGCATCATTCTCGTGCAGGAGTTCGACCTGCAGCCTGCGTCGCAGGGAAAAGTTTGTGTCAGTACACCATCGTTTATGACGCAATAGGCTGGAGATCGCCAAGGGAGAAGAAGGGGGCAAGTGAAGGGCGCGCGACGTGCACAACCCGCAACTCGATGGAAAGGAACTCACCGACTGGGTGGTCGTGGTTCCTGCTGAAGAGACAGTTCGAGCGGAGGCAGTCTTGCTGACGCGTAGACATCGGAATGAAGTGCTGGCAAAGGAGGTGCAGCCTGCCGTCAATAACCTGAAGCATCGGACCCGCCGGTATGTCAGCAATGCCGTACAGCGACGCCCGCCCAACGAGTCTACTTACGTTATAGCACATTGCGGACTAGGGTGTTCTGTACAAGTAGTGGGTGGATGAAGAACGAGCAGGGTCGACCTGGTGCAGGAAAGTGGGAGCGGCTTGAGGTCAGGACTAGCCAACAGAGGCGGGGTATAAGTACGGGACAGCGGTCCATCACAAGACTGGAAGCGAGGCGTACTGAATCCGGCATGCTGACCGCGTTCTGGTGCAATCGGCGAACCTGCAAGGTGAGGCTTGGGGCCCCTCGTCTTGCCATATGCGCATGAACCCACAAGCCGTCGCGGGGCGGCGCCTTTCTCAAGTCGATCAAAAAATGCTGAAAAAATGCGAGGTGATGTCGTCGGGTCGCCGGAGGAAGGTGCCTCAAACCGGCGGGACGGAAGGTGTCGTCCCATGAGAAGACGTTCAAGATGCCGTCCAGATCAACAGGGCCCTTGAATGCGAGCAGCGAAGCATCGCTCGTTGCCCTCTGCAAGCTTTATCTTCACACAGATGCAGTAACGCGACGAAAGCGAGAATTGATAAAATGTCGAGTATCGCCATCGTGCTCCCCACGAGGCGCGTGCATGGCGAACACATGTTTGTGGTGGGTCAACGTTGGGTGATCTGGATTCTGGACCCCGACACGCGCCTCGACACATTAGGACTACTCGCCGACGCATTAGCCTTTCACATCGGGACGAGCGCAATGTGAGAAATACCTCCAGCATCCGCCACGCAGGCAGTAAGATCCTTCCGACCGGGTTCCGACACCGAGCTGTGCGTGGATGCAGTCTGCAGCGGCCAGGACGAAAACCTAGACCACAATATGGCATGCATCTGAAACTTTGAAAATGAAAAGGGACCCCTATCTGCTCAATGTCTTCGATCCAAAACGACACGTTTACCGGGGCATCAAACTGAACCAGGTGGAATGCCCAGATTATCGCCAGGGGCCGACGTGGATATCATACTACAGTTCGACGACCTAATGCAGTCTGCTGTGAAGGGTACTAAAGGATAGGACATGGAGTTGGACCCTCATCATGCTCCACGGGCACGGATTTCATTGACAAGCTGCACCCTCTTCCTCACCTGCGAAAGACCATTAACACAACTCGGTAACTCGCGAAGAACACATACCTCATGCGCAAACCGTTTTCGCCACCGGAGACTCTTGAGACGGTTCCTTTTCTCGCCCTTCTTCTCATGCCTCTCGTCCCGGATATGACTGTATCGTACGCCGTTGACATTGAGGATGGTCTTGAGTGCAGCAAGTGCCGAGCCCACATCTCCTTTGTACACGGCTACGCTGCGTCCTGAGGATACACTATGAGCGTGGCAATGACGCACCCATCATTCAATCACATACCAGAGTACGCGTTGTGTGGCCTAAGCAGATTCTTCACCCGGGAGTTCTCCATTTGCTCCCAGAGCTGATCCGGACTTGCGTTCTTCTGGTGTTCTGACGTGGGATTGCGGACCACTTTGGTCATTCCGTACCATCCTGATGAGCTGCTGCTATCGACGCGATTGGTGGATTCCATCCCTTCCCAGCCTTTCGCGGAGTAAGGAGAGGATTGCTGCGAGACATGACTAGACGATAGGGCTCGAGCATGAACAGAACCAAGCAGTTTAGAGAATGCCTGACGGCGGTATTGGCCGACGAGTGTTGGCGCGATCTGGCGTAGAGGATGCATAATAGAGCGAAAGCGGGGGACGAGCTCGTCGTTGCAGGTCGTTGCTGTCACCAATTCGACCAGGTTCGACCCGGACGTTGGCTCTGAGTCTCTGACTCTGAGCGCTCCGACGCGTCGAGAACGTGACCCTGAGACCCCAGTCACCGACGATGCCTTTCATTTCGCGAGACGATACCGCCGCGCGCTGGAGCAGCTAGACTCGAATCCATCTCTCCTTCGACCCATGTCTTCAGTCGCAGAGGTTCTCGCTGAGGAGTTCGAGGTATGCTTCATATGAGAGTATGCGCGCAGTATCTGACCACGATGTACAGGTGCTCGAGTCGATATATCCCACCGAACTCACAAGTGCGTCGTGCCGTGCCACTTTGATCGCTCACTCGAGCTGAGGCTCATGGAAAGAATTATCCGAAAGGGAAATCCGCATTGAAGTCGAGCCCGATGATCCCGTAGATGGCGTGGACGAACGTGAGTTTACGATGAGCGTGCGTCTCGAAATGTGCTAACGGCATTCGCAGTTGCAATTGCCCTGGGCGTCGAGTACCCCGACGAATACCCCGATGCAGTCCCCAAGTTTACAATAGAGGTGGAACGAGGGGAGCTAGAAGAGAGCGAGATCGGTCAACTTCTCGGCGAGCTGGAGAACGTGGTATGCCTGCGCGTCATCTGCGAGTCTGTGTCTCTCACCTCACAGCTGATCAGGGAGAGGAGAACCTTGGGATGGCTATGACTTTCACATTAGTGAGCCACCTGAGGGAGCGGCTTTCCTCAGTCATGCGCGAGAAGGAGGAGCGTATACGAAAAGAAGAGGCAGAGAAGGAACGGCGTGCTCTCGAGGTATGCTCGGTTACCCCTCGGCCCCGGATGGGCATACCCACTGACCTTTTTCCGCAGGCGGAAGAAGCCAAAACGCGAGGCACACCCGTGACAGTCGAGTCCTTCAAAGTTTGGAAGATCAAATTTGACAAGGAGATGACCGCAAAACGTACACGAGAAGAGGACGAGAGGCTCAAGGGCTTGTCACCAAAGGAGAGAGAAGAGTACAAGAGGTCACTGACTCGGCTCAGCGGTACGTCCATCATCTCTCTAGGTTTGGCAGGCCTTATGAACCCCGTATGTGTTTCAGGTCGGCAACTCTTCGAGCGTGATCGGAACCTTGGCACGTTGGACGAAGGGCTCGCCGAGGAAGACGCCGTATCGGTCGACATCAGTCAATATGACCGAACTGCGGTGGAAGAAGAAGACAACGAGGAAGACCATGTCACGTTCAGCGACAGCGACTGAAAACGCACGGAGCTCACGCGATTTTGTAGCATTTTATGGTGTATGTCTACTAAGCTGTATGTCGTTATGTAGTGTAGGCATCTATTCTCGAGTCCGAAATCTATAGCCCGGCGAGAAGCCCTTCCTCGCCCTCCACGCCGATAACATGACCTCCGCCCTCGACTTCCTTACAACCGATGTCATCCCTGCCAAGCTCCTTTAAGAACCCATCCACCTCGTGCAGCGGCCGCCCGCGCTCAGAATCTGAAATGAGATACTCCCCAGCCGCTCTAATCCACTCGATAACAGGCTTCCGTATCCACCTGTCGAGTTCCCCGAACCGTTTCCCTGCCTCGAACCAGCCAAGATGGCCGCCACCCTGGGTGACTGCGAGGATGATCCAGCCATTGTCTGTGACGCCCACAGGGACGTTGCTCGCAATGGGGTCATCGGCGGAGCTAATCGCGAGGAAAGGCACCCGAATATCACCCAGCAAAACATGGCTCGACGAGCCAACGTAGTAGTCGTGGGCCGTTGGGAAGGGAAACGGGGGAGAGGACCCTCCCGCTAGACGTGTGATGGTGTTGTCGAAATCGACCAAAGCCATATCCTTCCTCGACAGTGACGTCTGCGTCGCCTTGTACAGCGCAGACTCCGGAAACCTGGCAAGCGCGTCTTTGTGCCGGGCAACGAGATTGTTCAGATTTTGGGCCATTCCGCGGGAGTACACACGCCGGTGGAAGAATCGGCCCTCCATCCTAAACGGCAAACCTTATGAGCATGTGCGCCGGGCAACGAGACAGGAATCCAATTGAAAGGCAGGGACGTACCGCTGACTGGACGCTACCAGGTCCCACGGCTAGGCAATCATAGAACGCACGAGTTATGAGCACGAGGTTTCGTAGAGGGAAAAAGGTGCCAGATCGACGGAACTTACGGAGGCAAGCGCGCAGCCCGCAACGAGTCGACAGTTCGGCCCTTCCTGCGCCATGTACCGCGTGAGCACATTGGCCCCGAGCGAGAAGCCAAGGCCAATGAGCGGTGCGCTGGGGTACATTTTCGCGATGAACATCACGGCCACCCGTATGTCGTCGGTATGAAGGGCCGAATACAGCTGCGGGCTGGTAAGAGGCACGCCGGCACCTGTTTGCAAAAGAGACACGGTTAATGACAAGTTTGTTCTAGAACAGAGGATCGCTCACAGCCACGAAAGTTGACGACAATACCGCGGTAACCTAGCCCGCCTTGCTCGACAGGCGTGCATGCTGGGGCGAGAATCGAGCGCACATACGACTCATGTGAACCTGCCGACTCGCAGTGAGCACGCCGACGCACCGAGGGCCGGGTTGAGTCAGCTTAGGTTGAGTCAGCCCGTACCTCCCGTGAGACCATGTAGGACGACGACGATCGGCGTGTCGTCCTTGAGGGTGCGCTCTTGAGGGGGTGGAGTGAAGTCCAGTCCACTGGAGAATATGCGGATGAGTAACGAATATAACTATACGCGGGCTCAACAACCGACACTCACATGGTTCCGCCATCCAATGTCCGAATAAGTTTCCTGCGTGGAGGTGCATGTAGGGGTTATAGAGCACAACCGGTGCGCTACTTGACTCAGAGAACCTGCGTACCTGTCGTACTCGACCTTGTCTACCTTCGAGAAGTCTCCTAAGACGCAATACGCGGTCTGCAAGTGTCCGCTACGCGGTATAGAGAACTTGAGCTATGTGGGGGCATCGGAACGGGGATCAGCACATACCTATTCAGCCACCAGGCGGGCCGGAACTCCTGGAAGAGCGACGGACACCAGAGTTGGACATAGTCTCGGAGCGTAACTCTCTCCACGGCTTTGCTGCTGGCCGCAGTTTTGACAGACACAGTTTCAGGGATAGGTCCGAAGTGTAGCTTGGGCACATAGTACGCAGCAGAGAGAAAACTGAGGAGGGCACCCATCCTGGATGGCGCCAGCGAGAACGACTCGGACAGGATTTGTGATTGCTCTCGGAAGATCGCAGTGGCCAAAGAGCAAAGATTCAGAGATGAAGAGACTGGTCACAGCCGACGGACCAAACGCATTCCAGAGGCGAGGGTCCGCGGTCGAGCAAGAACAAGTCAAAAAATATATAGCGATGCTGTCTGAGATCTGATGCTGTCAACGTCGAGTTCACGCCGACGATACTCATTGCTTCGAATTCGAGCCGGTTATCAAACATGCCCGAACCGGGCGCCCGTGCCCCATTCGCTGTGGCCCCCCGGAAGTGCCGCACCGCAAAGTACGATGATGCTGGTTAGATTGCACCATCCGCGTCTGCAGGAATAGCTATAGGTATGTAAATTTCTGAGAAAGCAATAGCGACGACTGTAACAATCAAGAAGGACGACCAAGCTAAAACCAGTGATACTCGATACAGCAAACATTCTACGTATGCATGCAGTCTTGCAACGAAAAGCAATACGAGCCGTTCAGCTGCCTAGGCCTCATGCCCAGGCCTCCAAGGTACGCTTCGCAGAGGCTGCCACCTTCGGGTTCGCCTGCGGGCCTTCGTCCTTCGCAAGAGCCTCGACCAGCTCACGGGTGCCCTCTTTCATCCGCTGCAAATCAGTGGCCCTACTCTCCGCAACCACTCCTTTCCGGCCCAGCTGTCCGAGCAGAGCGCATGCGTTTGAGCGAACTTCCGGAGGGACGTTCGGCGCACTGCCCTCGCGCAGCACGCTGATGAGCATGTCTAGCGCACGCCTCGGGCCCACGACCGGCGACCCTTCAGTGGCAGAGACAGCCGAGAGCGGTTGTGACGTCGTGCGGATCGCCTCCGTAGGCAGAGGGTTTAGCAGGGAGTCCAGTACCAACGTGCCTGCGAAACACGGGAAGAAATGCGCGTCAGTGCTCGATGCTGCGCGGCGGCATGAATATGAACGGCGCGTCGGTATACCTCCGTTAGGGTGTGTGCTGATCAGCGACAGCGCGACTACGCCCTCATTGATGAGGGTAGGATACCGCTTGCTTCTCCCGATCAGCCTGGCCAGTGCGGAGACGCATGGCTCCGTTACGATCGCCTTCATAGTGGCTTCCCGCTTGGCGGCTCGTTCTTCGTCGAGGTTCTTCGCATCCACAGACCACAGCGATTTGACCGCGTTCACAAGGACCCGTGTCCCTTCGCTCTTCGTGGCGATAGAGTCGGATCGACGAACGAGATCCAGGATCTGCTTCAACGGCGAACCACTGTCATCCGGCAGCACGAGCGTGAACGTGTTGTCGACTATATCGCGTAGAATTCTAGATCAGCGAATGCACGGCACGGGGAAGGCAAAGTCACGCTTACTGTCGCCGCTGCACATGTGTTTTGCGACCCCAATGGCCCCCACCTGAATGATCTCCACCATGTCCGCCTTCTCGCCCCAGATTTGCGAAGTTCCTAAACGCTGTATAACGCCAGCCTCGCCGAGTGCTGCCCTGCAGCCTTGCGACTGTGCCAGGTGTTTCAGCAGTCCTATGACGCCATGCTTCACCTTGATATCAACATCAGGCTCCAGCAGGGCCGCGAGATCGGGTGCGAGCGATATAGGCGGCTTCACGATCGCAGTGGAGTGGGCGTCTGTCATACGGAGTCAAGGTTGAAAGGACTTCGAGAAGCATTGCATGAGCACGACGCACCTCGCCGGCAGATATTTCCGAGGCTGAGGGTGGCACAAATGACCAAGTCATCGCGGCTCGTCTCCTTCAGGCTCTTGTGGGTGCGCACCCATTCCACCATGCGGCTCACGAACGCACCGCCGGGCTTGTCGGCTTCTGAGTCATCCCAGAGCGTGTCGATGTTCTTCTCTTCACCCGCAATCTCAACTATTGCTTTCACGATGGCACCCTTACCAAGGTCGAACCCTTTCTCCTTCGATGGGCGCTCCTCCGGTGACCAGTACGGGGGGTAATCGCCCTTGTCGACGAACGTCAAGAGGTCTGCCAGGCAGGGGACACCAGCATGCTCTCCATCAGGGAATGACAACCCCCGCGCCAAGGAGAGCCGAACATCTTCCACATCGATACAAAGCGACTCGATGAGACCACATATTTGCTCGTAGATATCGAAGTCGGTTTGAACAAGACTCCGGCGAGAGGCAGGTGTGGCGAAATGCGGCGGTAGTTCAGGATATGGTGGGTCAAATGCTTTGAGCTGCGTGACCAGCAAAGGTAGCGCGTCTTGACCAAACACTACACGCGGTGGTTCTGTGTGTCTCCTAGTAAGTCATTGAGCATTATTACGTCTTATGCGATTGCTCACGATTTTCTTCGTCGCCTCGCAATTCGTCAATAGCTCTCCAAGACCAGGCAGCCATGGTACTGCGTAGACTCCAAGCTTCGGAGAACTCTTCGGCATTAGCCTCAGGAGGGGAAGATTGCAGCCATGATGCGATGGGGTATATTGCGGCAGAGAGCCTCAAGATAGTCATAGCAGCCTCAAGGGAGATCAAGCGGTCCTTGACGGGGTCTGTAGATATCGTTGAACATTAGGTGGGAGCGCTTGGCTCATTACGCACCGAATCCAACACTCGCGTTAAGCAGGAAACCAATGGCGGTCTTGACAACTTTCAGCTCCGGTAGAGAGATAGCGAACGGGGTTCGTTGCGCAGGCTTGACAGACTCAGCATAGCTCTCCAGCAAGCTGAGCACAGTCTGAGGAACGCCAGCTTCGAGCAGAAAGCCTCTGTTCTCATCTGAACCAAGACGCGCGATTGAGCCTAGCCCCTACTGCGCACGGTTGACATGCTCACCATGGTCCATGCATAGATTGGCAGCAACGCGAAGGAGCTCGTTGACAGCAGCCTTAGAGCTCAACGCATCGTTGAGTGCGCCCTTGAGAAGCGAAGTCAAGGTCTGAGGGAGCATGGTTTGTCCGAGCGCAGTCTGCTGTTCAACTGGAGAGCGCGGGTTGGCATAGTGCACGCAGAAGAGCAGAGGGGACGCATCGAACCATTCTTGGTACGCAAGTCATTGGCAAGGCTCTGCGCGGTGAGCTCAATCTCGGGCCAGCGGTCTGGAGGATTGAGAGGAAGCTGGGCCAGCAGATCGCCGAGCTTGGAGGCCGATGCGAGGGCTGTGCTTCCAGCCATGATTACGAGATGAGATGGCGGTCAGGAGAGATCTTAGCGAGACGCTACCGCCGACGTTGAGGACACGAAGCTGGCCAGAGGAGGTGGACGAGAGCAAGACGACGGTGGGACTGCTCGAGCTGTTTCGCGCGGAATCCTGAACTCAAAGTCCGTCGCTTGCACGCACGCTCCCAACCCCTCCTCATCGCCAAATCTCCCCGATCTCCCCCACGTGCTCAGCTGATAACAACCGGCCCGGCACCCTCTCCGCTTCGAACGGACACTGCCGACCCCGCCCAGGCTGTGGGTCCAGTCCTTCTCATTCCGTCTAGTACAACTACAGTTGCGTTCAGATTCCTCCTCGCTTCTCGCACTCATGCAGACGTCTTGCGTGGGAGAGCCGTCCACTCCCTACGCAGGCCCATCGACTCAATCAGGCTGGCCGGCATACAGTACACAGGGTCCAAGTCATCCAGCCCTGGATAGCCCAACAGCGAGAGTCCTGGCAGCCATGTTAGCAATGCCGTGAGCAGCTGAAGCCGCAACACACATACCTGCGACTCCAAAGAGGGTGTGAAACACATCTGGCTGATTCCCGGGTCTGTCTGCGATCCCGCCATCTGGATCCTACGATACAACAACATTCGTCAACTGGTTCTCGCGACCGAAATCGACATAGTGACGTACTTGGGCAGAGAGGATAAAGGAAGTTAGCTTGTCCGCGTTTATCCATGGGATCTTGTTCAAAATAGACATGGCTGATAGGACCCAGAAGCTATAGCACACCTAGAGTCGGGGTCAACGTGACAGAACATCAAACACTTATGTATGATCCGACCTACATCCTCAAGCTTTTCCGGTCGCCCATTGAGTCCGCCATTAGGCAGTTGACGCTCTGAGAGCCACCAGCCCAGCGTATCCTGGTCGACCTCGTCGAGCCGATCAAGAATAGCGAGGGCAGCTACGCAGACAAAGACTAACCATAGAGCATGTGAGCATACGATCACAACAAGAGCGGAAGGCCTTCTACCTTGGGAAGAATGACTTTCAGCTCCCTCACGAGCCCCGAACCCACCGTCAAAGTTTCTGCACCGGCGGATGTACCCAACTGTCTTCTCGACATCAAGCTCGTGCAGATGGCCGAGCAGCGAAAGGGCGTTCACGGCGCAGTACAAGAAACGCGTGTCGATTTCCCCAAACTGGTCCCCTGCGAACACGCCAGAGTCCTGCTGTAGCGATAGGATGACTGCGTTCAAGAATTAGCCAATTCAGAAGGTTCAGTACGTACAGTGCAAACAGTACGTACACTTCGCAACACGAGGTTTGTCTAGGCGGTCGAGTGCCCCTTGGGTCGTGAGGATCTGGATCGCACTCAGGGTTGACAATAGATGCGCATCGTGGTCCGGATGAGCACCGAACCCGCCTTGATCCTAGTCAATGAGCACATCTGACAAAATTCACGGACAACCCAGTGAACAGACCTAACCTGCTTCATCGTCCCAGCAGCTCACTACGAAGTCGATCATGTCTTCTCGATTCAGAGCATCCTTCTGTTTCATGATGCACAACGCTGTCAGGCCCCAGTAAACCGCGTTCATCCGTAAGTGAGCTGTAAGATGGTAGACGAGGTCATCCTTGTTCTGCAAACGAGTAAGCGTAAGCTTGAGATCGTTTATGAGAGTAGAGCATCCTTACCTCTCCGAGAGATTGTATGTACTTTACATGTAAGGGGATATCCAGCGTAGAGCTCATCTTGAGTCAGTATCCTGGACACAGCTCCTTGAGATGTACAAGAATCTTTGAACGTTGAAGTTAGACGATGGTTAAAGGACACGCTAAGAGCTGTGCGCGTCTGTGCTAGATTACTCGCGTGATGGACATGGCCATATGTGATGGCACATGATTGAGGTCATCCTCCGGTATCATCCAAAGCGCCCGCCTCCGTGGTACCTCTGCTTCAGACACTCTTGACTGCGTAGGACTGCGTCCGGAGTCCCCCCTCTTCCCTCCTTCACGACTTACGAACTTCTTCCTCCCCCACATGGCCGTAAAAAATCACCACACAACCGCTGACCTGGTATACGACACTGCTCTCCTCTTCTGGAGGACGGTCACAAACATCTTCTTCCGGGAAGTCCGACCTCGAGGCGCGTTCAATATTCCTCGCGAGGGACCGATCATCTTCGTCGCTGCCCCGCACAACAACCAAGTGCGTTCATCTTCTGTGACGTCTCGCGTTAGTGGTTCTCAACGTCTCGGTCTCGTCAGTTCCTCGACCCTTTGCTACTCTATCAAGAGGTTCACCGAGAAACAGGCCGTCATGTGCAATCTCTCATCGCTGCGAAGAGTATGAAGAGGAGGTTTGTGGGGTATGCTGCAGGAATGATGGGCAGTAGTGCGTATGCCTCTTGTTGCAGCGCAATCCGGTGCCTAACGTCACGTTTAGTCCCCGTTGTCCGAGCGGCCGACGACGCGAAGACCGGATCGGGCGAAATCACTATTTCCGAGGAGGACTCATGTCTAATCATCGGACATGGTACCAAATTCACTTCTGAGTTCAGTCCGAAGATGCAAATTATGCTCCCGAAGTCTGTGGGCTCCAGCGTCGCCGAGGTGGTCGAGATTCTGTCAGATACCCAGCTCAGGATCAGGAAAGAGTTCTCGGGACTTGCCAAAATACGGGAGAAGATCAGCGAGGCTCAGGCTGCTGGCCAGCGTGGAATGACATACAAGAGACTCCCTTTCGTGGACCAGCACGAGATGTATCACCATGTGTACCAATGTTTGACGGAGGGTGGCGCTATCTGTATATTCCCCGAAGGTACGTGGCTCTATGCGTCATAACTCCCGTAAGGCTGTCTTACGGGTGAATAGGTGGTAGTCACGACCGAACGGACCTTCTCCCTCTCAAAGCTGGTGTCTCTCTGATGGCTCTTGGCGCGATGGCGAATAATCCCGAGCTTAAGGTCAAGATTGTTCCCGTCGGTCTCTCTTACTTCCACGCCCATCGATTCCGGTCACGAGCGGTCATTGAGTTCGGAACGCCTCTGGACGTGCCTTCGGAATTCGTCGAAATGTTCAAGCAAGGTGGTACGAAGAAGAGAGAAGCCGTAGGCAAATTTCTGGACATCATATACGATGCCCTCAAGACGGTCACTTTGAGGGCACCGGACTATGACACACTTATGGTGAGTATATTCGCCGAATGTCGCGTTCGTCCGCCTTAATCACGCATGTATAGCTCATTCAAGCCGCGCGGCGGCTGTACAAAACGCCTGGTCAACACCTGACGCTAGGTCAGGTCGTCGAACTGAACAAACGGTTCCTACAAGGATACTTACACTTCAAGGACGAACCCAGAGTTCAGAAGCTCCGAGAAGATGTCCTGAAGTACAACCGTTTGCTTCGAGATCTGGGTCTGCGTGATCACCAGGTAAGTCACATTCCACGTGAGGGCCGAACGTTACACAATTCTCATATATGTGCGTCTTTGGTAGGTGCCTAGAGCCACAAAAGCGGGCTGGAAGACTTTTGGTCTCTTGACATATCGTCTGGGCCTTCTGACTGTCTGGTCGCTTCTCGCACTGCCCGGGGTGATCCTGAACGGCCCCATTTTCATCACTGCGTCGATCATCTCCCGCAAGAAGGCTAGAGGTACTACTTTTCTCTGGGAATCCCGGCCTCTGACTTACTGTGTTTCCATCCGACAACAGAGGCTCTTGCTGCTTCTGAAGTCAAGATTGCAGCTCGTGATGTGATCGCGACTTGGAAGGTCCTAGTCGCGCTCGGTGTCACACCGGTCTTGTATATATTGTACGCTACATTGGCCACAATTGTGGCCGTCAAGGCGAACGCTCCGCTCAGGTATAGGATCTGGACCCCGTTCCTTATACTCATGATCCTCCCCATGCTCGGCTACGCTGCGCTCAAGTTCGGAGAGGCCGGAATGGACGTTCTCAAGTAGGTCCAGAATGCACGCGCCTGACAGGGGTCCGTTGACGTGTGGTCCCATGACAGATCATTGCGGCCGCTCGTCGTTGCATTAATACCTGGCCAGCAGCGGTCTCTGGATAAGCTCAAACGCATGAGAGAAGCCGTCTCGAACGAACTTGTCACAACCATCAATGAATACGGACCCAAGATGTTTGAAGACTTCAACGAGGTATGGGGACACTATGTACGCTCTCAACGCATTTGACCCGTTTGCAGTGGCGTATCCTTGTTCCCTCTTCCACCGCTCCCCCCTCGTCTGGTCAGTCGGGCATCTGGCGTCGCAAGAGCGCTACCGGTGGCGTCGACGCACAGGGCAACCTCCTCGTCCACCCCATGGTATGTCGCTCATATGCTCGTAGCCACCCTCTGCGTTCTCCCCCAGTCGCTCACCATCGACATCTCTCGCTAGACGTGGCTCGACGAACGCCTCTTCGGCTGGTCGCGCAGCGCAAAGCGCGGGACGAGCGCATGGGCAGGGACGCGGAGCCAGGAGATCAGCCGCGCGGCCACGCCAGACGCGTCGGACGAGGAGGATGCGCCCGACTACGACAACATCCTCGCCGTCCCGGGCGGTGACGGCCACTCGCTCACCACGCGCCCCCGCAGCCAGCGCAGCTCGTACGCGGACATGCAGCGCCTCCGGCGCACGTCGAGCGCAGCCAACACCAACGGCGGCCTGCTCAGCCCGCTGTCCCCGGTGGAGCTGACGGTGGCAACGGGTGAGAAGCATCTGGAGACGGACGGCTTGCACTTCCGCGGGCAGACAAGAGCGAGGAAGGCGAGTCTGACCGATGCTGTGCCCGTGGAGGATATTGGGGAGGTTGGCCGCGAGGAACCTTTCAAGAACGCCACTGAGGGCCTTAACAAGAAAATGCTCAAGCGGCGAAATAGCCAGGAGTAGGCTTTCCCATATCAGCTTCCCGGTGGCTCAGAACGGGTTTGCATCTACTCTATATCATACGCTACCTTGTGCATCCATACTCACTCTGTATGCTTATTCTGGCATCCGTCTACCAATGCATTGCTTCGTCTCTCAAAGCAAAACTAAGCTTGTGTTACAACAGCGTAGTGAAACAATGTATGAGCGGGGGTTGTCTAGAGCAGGGGATCGATTCTGACCGGGTCGAACCTCATTCATTATTGGAGGTCTTCTCTCGGCTTCCCCGCGGTCAAAATCTCAACTCCAGTCTCGGTAATCCTGTGGGAGCGGTCAGCGGGCCAAGAACGGCGAGGAAGAGTGCGGCAACGTACAGCAAGGTCTCCTCGAACTGGGCACTGCGCTTCCCGTCAATCGTGACGGAGGTCCAATCATCGGGCCAGTGTGCGAGGTCCCAGTGTCCCAAGTTAATCATCTGGACGGAGCATGTTAGCCAGCGAGTGCAGTAAAGCTTCCCCGCGAGGTGGATAGACCCCAAAATACGCGGGTGGCACGAGGGACGTACAGGCTCGATGGTGAAGGTCATGCCGGGCTTCATGGTCCCGATCGCCTTATTCTTGGCGTAGTGGGGCACGTTTGGCGCGGTGTGGAAGAGGTCGTTGACGCCGTGCCCACAATACGTGCGCACGACCGAGCACCCGTTCTGCCGTGCGATCGGCTCGCTGCGGGTGGTGAGGGGGTAAGTCAGCTGTCCGCCACTCGGAGATGCATCCGCAATGCGTGCAAGAGCTAAAAATTTCGAGGACGTGATACCACTTACATGGTCTTGCCCAGGTCTCGGAAGAGTGCACCAGGCTTGCAGAGCTTGATGGCCTCGTCGAGGCACTTGCGTGCGGTGCGCATGAGTCGCTTCGAGTCGTCGTCCACCCGCCCGACAGGGTAGGTTTCGTTCAAATCCGCGTGGTAGCCTGCCCGTACAATAAGTACGTGATTAGGGTGCAAACCAAAGATTGATGAACTTACCACCCTTGTACACGCTCACGTCTGGAAACATGACAGGTGAGGACACAGCCCAGGCCGATCACCAAAGTAACTTACCGATATTAATGATATCACCTTCCTGTAGCTTGCGCTTGTCGGGTATTCCGTGACAGATCACTTCGTTTACAGAGCTATGACAAGCCAGTAAGACACGAAGTGGAAGGCCTGCTTATGGTTAACTTACGTGCACACCGACTTAGGGAAATTGCGGTAATTGAGCGGCGAAGGGTACGCATCCCGCTCGATGGTTGCTTGGTGGACGATAGCATCAATCTCGTCGGTTGTAATTCCAGGACGGATGGCAGCGGCAGCAGTGTCGAGGACCTCCCTAGCCAACTAGAAGCAGCACGGGCAAACGCAGGGTGTGGTCAGAAGCGGCTATCGGGATGGACTGACGGGGCGCTTGAGCGCGGGACGTCGACGAGTCGGAGGAAAGCTTACTCTGCAAACATAACGCATTTTGTCTTGCTCTTCTGCCGAGAGGAGCTTTGGGGGCTGGCCTGCACGTCTTGACTCGGTAATCGGGATGCCTGGAGATCGACGATGATTGAGCGAGATGTACTCACATGGCCCGAGGGACGGCGTATAGGATGCGTTTGAGCGTACCATCGTCTGCGTAGTCGGGCCGGGGGATGTGTGCGGGGACTTCTCGCCTCGGGGACAGTGGATAGACGGGACGGAGGGTGCCGGTGAATTTGTAGGTACCGAACGGGTTGAAAGTTCCGTCTGCGAGGCAATGGGATATATGCATGGAGCAATGAAAGCTACGACGGCATCACATACCTTTGTTAATGTTGGGATCGTCTAGGAGCGGCTGCTTGGGTGTCGCGAGATCGTGAATAATTTTGTGCGTTTTCTGAGGCCGGGACGGTCAAATGGAGTGGCACGTGAAGTGATTGGAGCATTTACCCCTGTCGAGTCGGTAAGTTCGCAACAACCAGAAGGCTAGCAGCGGGAGACGTACAGTTAGCTTTGAAGCAATCCTGACCGCAGAAGAAGGACCCTTTGATCCCAAGCCTGATGGGAGGAGACGATGAGAACGAGGAGGGATAGCCGGGAGGTGAAGAGGACGGACTTGTTGCATGTCGGACACTCGAGACGCGAGGGCGGATGGCCGTTCGGGCAGGCAGAGGACTGGCAGGCAATGGCAACGGCACTCATTGTGGTCGCGGAAGGCAGCAATGAATTACAGATTCAAATGGAGGAGCCTATTTACCTTTTTAGGCTTAGGCGCTCTACAACCACACCTCCGAGGAAACACTGGAGTCACGCGATACTCGATGGTCTACCGCGCACTTCAGAGCACTCCGGCCGCTTTTCTTTGCTAGGTTCTACTCTCATCTTCTCTTGTTCTGCTTCACTTGAGTAGTTCGTGCGTTCATTGACAAAGCTCCCGTCGTACACTTCTTACGATTTGGGAACAACTTTATCAATCACGCACAGCCAACTTGAATGGGCATCGCTACAGTCGGTGGTTACATCGATGACCAACGTACGACGTTCTACAATGTCTCGGCAAGATATACTTGTGAAGTTGTAGTCAACCAGCAAAGTCGTCGGTACGACAGTATCCTGCATTCAGCACTTACTTCGCGTGGCGGTGCCGATATAATCAAGTTGCTGATCGTTGCTAACTATGCTGAGAAGATGATAGTCGCGAACTGTCATTCTGACACGTTTGACCCATTTAGTATCACCACTGGCACAAGTCGCTATCAATCTTCAAGTTGCACCTACATATATCACTTCCACGGTGCATGCAGGGTCCTAATACGAATAGTATGACACCGGCGTACAGCCTCTCAGATCTCAGTCGCACCACGCTGGTACATATTCATATTCAAATCGCACTGTTGGCCTTCTACGTTCATTAGCAATATGAACTCGTCTCCCCCGCCACAATGTCCCTACCCAACACTGCTCAAGTCCTCGTCGT
Organism: Daedaleopsis sinensis; assembly: GCA_033807695.1. Lineage (NCBI taxonomy): Eukaryota > Fungi > Basidiomycota > Agaricomycetes > Polyporales > Polyporaceae > Daedaleopsis > Daedaleopsis sinensis. The sequence goes on from CM066301.1 coordinate 2,549,148, forward strand.
TGGGGGAGGCCCCACAGGCGTATGCCTCGCACTTGCGCTACAGAAGCAAGGCTGTTTGGACGTCGTGGTGGTCGACGCTGTCGCGCAGGGGGAGAACACATCTCGCGCAATCGCATTGCATGCAGCCACAATGGAGGTATGTCTTAGTTCAATTTGAGATCCAGCATATGTAACCAACCGAGATATTCACCATCACAGGCGTTTGAACAAGTAGACGTTGCTGGCCGGCTCGTCAAAGAAGGCGGGAAGGTGGAAAAGACCGTCGTCTGGCTGGGCCGCGGTATTCCACCTGCCGAGACGGCGCACTTCACCCCGCTATCGAAGTACACAAAATATCCGTTTATCTTGGCGTTGCCGCAACATATCACGGAACGAGTCCTCAACACCGCGGCGCAAGAACGCGGTATTCAGATCTATCGTCCGTACAAGGTCGTCAACCTCAAGCCCAACGAGGACGACATCACGCTCACCGACGTTATCTTCGACAACGGCCACGTTTTACGCACCCGCTGCGTGGTGGGCGCCGATGGCGCACGTTCTGCGGTGAGTGCATCCAAGTAGCCGATACTGACTGACACTGACCGACCATTCTCTCTCATAGATTCGCCGTCTGAGCAATGTCACATGGACAAACCCTACCGGCGATGCAGACGTGAACACGCAGGACGACTTGCTTTCCAACATGGTTATCGCCGACGTCACTCTCAACTATGCCCCGCCCCTCTACCGTGACTCGATAAACCTCATCGTCTCCCCCGGGAACTCGATGCTCTTTCTCAGGCTCCCTGGCACGCCCTACGCCGAGCAGACGACGGAGCAAACGTTCCGCATCGCGTGCGCCATCCCCACCGACCTCGGCGTGCCCCCGAGCGCGCCCGACGCACCCTACCTCCAGGCGCTGCTCGACGCATTCGGCCCGAACACCGTCCTGCCCGCGCACGCGCCCCGTCTCGAGGTCAAGCGCAGGCTCTGGTCGAGCCGCTTCCGCACGCACTCAGCCATCGCCGAGCGGTTCTTCACCCACGTCCCCGCGAAAGCTCCCGAGGGTCAGGGTGGCCTCGTGTTCCTGGTCGGGGACGCGGCGCACATCCACCCCCCGATGGGCGGGCAGGGCATGAACCTCGGTATCCGCGACGGGGTGAAGCTTGCGCCCCTCTTGGCGAAGTACCTGCGTGCGGCCGCCCCAGGGTCCACGGAGGCAGGCTTGAAGGAGGAACGCGAACGTGCACTGGCGACGTGGGCGGCGCAGCGTCGAGAGAGGGCGCTGCAGGTGATCGGGATAACAAAAGGTCTCCAGAGGATGCTGTGGATCCCGAACGAGAGGAGATGGTTCCTCGGCATTATCCCGTATAACCTCTGGTGGTTACGGAATTGGTTCCTACGGATCGCTACCAAGTTCGAGTTCTTCAAGACCAAGGGTGCGTGGCGAGTGAGCGGATTGGGCGATCCGTAGGAGGCCGTGTATGTCATGGCTGGGCTCGCTACCTGGTATTGATAAAACGGCTCGAAGATAGTCAGAAGAACCTGTAGAATGCGTGCTTGCTCCCATTCGGATTAAGTTATTCATGGAACCTCGCTGGTATATCCAACCCCAAGTATCTTACCAATCACTGTACCTGCTACAATCCACGGTAATACATGCTACCCAATTCTCCTTCTTGGCGTTATTTCGCCCAACCTGCGTACATCGTCTCTGTCACCTGTTAACTCATCTCGACGCGATGGCCGCTCCGACCTCTGTGATGATAGCCCAGACGTCCTCAATCCACGTCTCGACGACCACGGTGTGCACATGCTCACGCATCTTCAGCGCGGTCGCATGCTCTTGTGCCACTTGATCCCGGCGTTCGTGCATGCCGACATTGTGCAGGATGACGGAGAGCAGGAAGAGCACGTCGCACTGGGCGGCGAACATTTCGATGGACGCGTACGTCTTCTCTGCGGCGTCAAGCAGAGGTATCGCCTCTTCCAGCGCGGCCTCTATATGATGGAGAACGTAACGACGGAGCGCACCACAGCGAACGGAACATGGGCGCGCGGGGTTGGCGGGATGTTGGTAGTTGAAGGGTTAGAGGAGTCGCGGGAATGAACGGATGGTGTGAGAATGATACATGGCCGAGAAGAATGGAGTCAATCACGGGCAAGAATGAGTGGTCGGTGCGATGCGGTAGGGAAGACATGTCACGGAGATGGGCGAGGACGATGAGATTCGGTTATGGCCAGGACGATATGCAGAAGGATGATTAGGTGTGTTTGAGGGCGTGAGTGTGGACACGGGAACGAAACAGCGCGATCAGCTGGGCGCACACGACAGGGTTCCGGGCAAAAAGCAGACTTACGCGAGGAGTCACCAGCGGCGATGATACAGCGCGCGAGCGTGAATTGCGCAAACGCTTTCTGTTCCAAATCATTCTCACTCATGATCTTCATATTAAATTAAATAACGGATGAAATCGGCGGTGCACCGAAGGGTCAAGGATATATGAGCGAACATCATACGAGGGCGGTGTCATCGAGCGCACGAAGCTACGTACCTGCGGCATCACCTCGTCAAGGACGCGTTTGCACCATTTGGTCATTCCGAATTCTAGTCCAACGTCCGCAAGGAGAATGATCGCGGTACGATACAGGTTATACCGCCCATGGTATTCTGCATACCAGAGAGCGGTCAGTAGCTGGTCGACACTTGCATGGCTCTGTTCGCACATCTGTGGCAATAGATATGTAGTGATAGAGGTGAGCACTAGGCAACGGCGAAAGCGGCATGTCGACTTGTACGCACGCGCATGAGCATGGCTTCGTAAAGGGGATCCCGAATGATTGACCCGATGGGTTCCTTTGCCCATTGATATTCGCGGGGCGCGTGCGGCGTGTTAGGACGTCTCGGCATCAGGTACTCCTTCAGCTGGCGCTGCTTGCGGCTATAATCAAAACAATATAGTTTAGCTTTTGCGCGCAAGACAACATCTGTTGCTCTGGCTGACATACTGGCGACATGCGCGCAAGGCGAGTATGTTCCAGATTTCGGACGCCCAGAGATTGTAGTCGGCGATGTTCAGACCTCGCCAGACGTCTGGTTCCAGCAAGGACGCTACAGATTCCTCATACCTGCCCTGACGCGCGTTCTGAAGATAATGCACGCCGAAACGGTTAGCCCCATGACATCAGAAACAGGCGGTACGCAAGACCTTATACCTACATGGTATGCGCGATTGAGCGTCACAGTCAGCCTGTTATTATCATCGCCGCCGACCTCAGAGAAAGCTGTGACGATATCCTCTTCTACGCGAGCGAGTTTCGAGCAACCTACAATAGACAAGAATAGTAGGGTGAGTCTCCGCGCTAATAACGACAGGATAAGATTTACCGAAAGTTTCCCAAACGACACTCTGCACAACATGTTGAGCCAATTGCTCTGACTCGACGTATTGCCCGCCCTGGACGTCGATGAAATGGTCATACAGACCGATTGCTTGCGTTATTCGCTCGTAGGATGCTGCTAGTGGTTGTTGCTAAGCATACCAAATTAGCTCATACATTCAGTCTGCTGCTGCATCACCTACATATTGAACATTGATCAGCTTTCGCACATCTGCCAATATCTCGAGCGGGTGCATATCAGGCTGAACTTCATTGATGACGGGCCTTCGCCCGCGTTCAAGCGGTGGTAGTCGGTGTAACAGGCTACGCACTATACAGTCAACTTGCTTGATCAGAGATGTGCTACACTTACCTCGAACAGTGCTGCAAAGTCTTGTTGTCGCTAGCGGTGCGAGACGCAGTGATTGCTTCCTCTAAAGTCTATTTCCATTATTTCCGTGGCAAGACGACTTATAGACTTGTAGAAATGACTTACTTTTCGACAAGCGGCCAGTTCCCGTCGAAGGTAATACATGCGAGCTAGATTAAGCATAGCATGTTGACGCATACCCCTGTTGTGAAGCTTGCGTGAGATCCAAAGAAGATCGTGGCAGCTGCCCCGATTTGAGGACAAACGTACGATTCGCTGCCATCATGAAACTTCTGTTCGAAGAATCTACGCAGGCCATCGTTCGCTACGTTGCTATCCCCAGTGGTCAATCCTTTCATGAACCTAGCCGAGGCAGAGAGGGTGACATTAAACAGCACGGTTAGCTTAGTACGATCGAGTAAGGTCAGGGGCTCACAGAGCATAGGTTTCTGCGTCAGCGTACTCGGTCTTGTCCAGTTTGGTTTTGAAGAGCTGGTAGTCTGTCCGAGGGACGCGGTCAGCCGCTACCTTGAGTCAGCGATGTTACCAAAGAGGTTAGCCTACCGTTGGTTATGACGTCTCGCCGAATCTGTCCGTCCAACACAAGTCTATCGTCTTGCGCAGAGCTCTCCCCCCTCAGATAGGCTAAGAAGCCACTGTGCAGCCTCTGGATCCCACCGATGGACAGTTTGGTGAAGGTTACGAAACACCGATGGCAGAAGTATCCAAAGAACGAACGACGACTCTAAGAGTTAATGAAAGTATCAGCGGACGGTGTAGCCGGAACTGGAAGGTTGACTTACAAAACGTGATGTCTAACATTCCTTCTGACTTAAAAATCTTATCTTTAATTATTGTCAAATCACCACGCACCTCGTCGTCGTCTTTGTCCAGGAAGATGAGAGGAAGCGCTTCGAGGACATGAGTTATCAACAGACAAGAGCGAAAGGGAGGCATACTTTGCATGAAACTAGACACGATGTCTGGCGAGGAGAAAGTAATTGGCTAGACGGCATGAACTCAGATACAATATTCACGAGCCGGACTGATTGCGTACCAATCGGTGAAGTTTATGAATAAAGTCTTGGACAGCGTCCGTCTCTCGAAAGGGAGAAGCAGTTTGCTCGATCTCAGTCAGTATATCCCGGTATGACCTAGGCGAGGTCACCTAGAACGGATCACTCAATGACGAGCACCAAGGGAGTACTGGAAGTCCTGTACCTCAGCGACTTCTCGAACCAGCAGTCGCTGAAGACCATAAGCGAAGCGTTTGGGCATTGTGTTTTCATCTTCGTCAAGCCCGTAGAAGCCGTGTGCAAGCGCATAAAGCAAGAATACGTGGTGAGGCCGCAGGACGTGACTCGGACGTGCGCATGTTGGGATGGGATCTGGTGGCGCCGGTGGAGGTGGTGGCATGGCGTTGTCGACCTTGGAGAATGGCCAGGCTTCAGAGAGGGGTAGATAAAGTCCCTTGTCTTGGACAGTCCAGATGAAACAAGCTAGCCACAAATGAGCTTGAAGAGTTGAGAACGTATTTTGGAGGATCTGGAAAGAGAGGCTTGAAGCTAACCGCCCACTAAGTATAAGACGCGTGTCGCGTGAGGTCGCGTGCGGTCACAAGACGTCACACACGCGTCGTGGGAAAGAGATTCCCCTTCTGGTACTCCCAGATTTTCAGCGATGGTCAGCGGCAGTGGCACGCATTGCTCACAGTTAGTATTAGGTTTCCTTAACCTCTTCAAGGTCTTGCTTCTACCGCTACTATGCCTTCAAGGACATCAGCAAAGAGACACAGTCATGCTCCACAAGTCAGTTAGCTACTTAGCAGGTTGAGAGACCATACTGACGGGACTTGGATTATAGCGACCGTCCAAAAGACGCAAGGTGACAGATGATGCAAAATCCTCAAAGACCAAGAGCAAGGGGAAGGAGAGGGCGTCCGACAGGGCCACTATACCGATACCTGGCAAGGGTGATGAAGATGACGTCGAGCTTTCAGATGAAGATTTAGATCTTCTGGACGAGTACGGAGGCGCGGTGCATTTCCTGCGGTCTCTGGATGAGAAGGGCATCTCCAGGTACGCCCTTACCATGATATTGTACGCAGAACAGTCCACAACAAACCATACATAGGAGTAAGAAGGAGACAGAACGGTTGCATCAGTTACACAAACCGGTCCGAAAAGCCGCGGTGGATGACCTCCCTTCAATACACTCCAACTCTGACGAGGACGAAGAATGGAGCTCGGGTATTGAGGACATGGCGGGTGCTTCTGAAGACGACGACATGTCAGATGTGGATGCAGAGACAGCTGAGTCGTCGTCATCCTCATCGGACGCAGGCATGCAGCACAAGCGGAGACGGAAACCGGCTGACTCTGATGAGGACGAACTCCCCTTCGAGACAAAACCTCGCAAACGACACATGTCTTGGGAACCAGAGTCTGACAAGGAGAAGGGCATTGAACGGCTTCCAATCAAGCTCGCAGACGGCCGGGTACAGAAAAGCGGCAACAAGGTCTTCTTGGACGATAGCGAGGAGAGCGGCCTGGACAGCGATGATCAGAGAGATGAGCTAGAGGAGAGTGCTCCCCATCCTCGCGTCGATGATGTGGCCACAGGCGCGCGATTTGGCAGAGCGGCAGTGGTAGATGTGATTGGTCAAAAGTCCCGCAAGGCGCGAATACAGGGCGCAAAGGAACAGATCGCCGGACTCTGTCAAGAGATTCTCGGCGACCCAGAAAATAGCGTAAGTGGTCCACCATTTCTCTATGGCTATATTCGTCCATGTCCGAGCTTATTCGAATGCAGTTAGGTCTGCTACGGCGATTACACACCTTCTCTTTGCCCCAAATATCTACGCCGTCACACCCGGACCCTGTACCGAATGACGACGTGATCCGGAAGCTTACAATGCTGTCGCAACTGGCGGTCTTCAAGGACGTCATTCCGGGATACCGGATACGAGCCCTCACTGAAATGGAGAAGGCGGAAAAGGTCAGCCAGATGGTCCAACGAACCCGAGATTGGGAACAGGGTCTCGTGGGTGTGTACCAAACATACCTGCGCAGTCTAGAGGCGGAACTGAAAGGTATGAAACACGTCGCATTGACCCCGCCGTTCATGTCACTAACTCATTTTTGCAGGGAAGAGCGATCTGGCACAGACAGCGCTACATTGTGTTTGTGCGCTTCTAGTGGAAGTGACGCATTTCAATTTTCGCGTGAACCTAATGAGCTCTGTGGTTGCCGCTCTCAGTCGGAAGTCTTGGGATCAGGTCAGTGAGCCCCTTTCCTCGGGCCTCGGAAATGTCTCTTAAGCGCTGGGTGTCTGATCACCGGTCTTACTACCACACAGTCTTCCGATCTATGTCTGGACACCCTCATCAGAGTCTTCCGCGCTGATATAACCGGCGAGTCTTCCTTGGAAGTCGTGCGGTTGCTCAACCGCATGGTCAAGGAGCGGAAGTTCAACGTCCATCCGGAAGTTTTGTCCTGTTTGCTCCACCTCCGCTTGAAGACGGAGCTCGGCGTCCGGGCTTCCGAAACAAAAGCGGACAAGGAGGGTGGCGGCGTAGGGAAGTCGTTTTCGAAAGGCCGGGCCGCAGCCCGCCGAGCGAAAGGCAAGGCAGTGGACCAGCCTCATCTAAGCAAGAAGGCGAAGATGGCGCTCAAAGAGCGCAAGGAGATCGAGAAAGAGATGCATGAGGCGGCGGCGGAGGTTGACAAGGAAGAGCGCGCGGCCAGAGTAAGTAGCGGTCTATTCCTTTGCGCTGGCGGTGGCTAGTCTAATTGTGATGCTATTGTGCTTCAATCTTCCCACCGCGCCCGCTCACACGACTTCATACTTTGCGACTAACCATACTTGCCTTTCTGTAGCACACGGAGACGCTCAAGCTCCTGTTCGTGCTGTACTTCAGCATCCTGAAGAACCCTCATCCAACACCGCTGCTCCCAGCGGCGCTGCGCGGGATCGCCAAGTTTGCGCACCTGGTCAACATCGACTTCTTCAAGGACCTCCTCCACGTTCTCAAGACGCTCATGACACGGGACGAGAAAGCCGCCGCTATTGTTGACGCAAATCCGGACACGACCCGCTCTTCTCCTGCGCCTGGCCCGCAGAACATGGCCGACATCGCCACCGTACAGCATCAGCTCTTGTGTATCGTGACAGCCTTCGAGCTTCTCACCGGACAAGGTACGCACCCCATTTTCCTGGGCCGCACTTCCCCTTTCCCACTGCCGTCGCCCATGCGGAGCTGACACGTCTCTGTCCACCGGCCGCACCCGCATCTGCATCTTTACCTGCATCTACACCCGCACTCGCAATCTGCATCTGCATCTGCGCCCGCAGGCGAGGCCCTCGACATCGACCTCAGCGACTTCGTCAACCGCCTGTACGCGCTCCTCCCGCAGCTCGCGCTCCTGCCCGACATCGACGCCGCCCCCGCCCCCGCGAGCGCGAGCGCACGCGCACGCGGCGCGCCCCCGCAGTCCCCCGCGGACGTCCTCTTCCGCGCGCTCCAGCTCGCGTTCACCCCGCGCTCCGCCGCCGCCGCGCCCCCCGCGCCCCGCGCCGCCGCGTTCGCAAAGCGGCTGCTGGGCGCCGCGCTGCAGTGGCCGCCCGCGCCCGCCGCGCGCGCGCTCGCGCTCGTCGCGGAGCTCGTCGAGCGCGAGCCGAAGCTCGAGGCGCTGCTCGCGACGGAGGACCGCGCGGGGGACGGCGTGTACCGCGCGGACGTCGACGACCCGCAGGTGTGCAACGCGTTCGGGACGGCGCTGTGGGAGCTGCACACGCTCGCGGGCGGGCACTGGGCGGAGCAGGTGCGCGGCGCGGCGCGCAAGGTTCTCGGCTTGCATTCGTCGTAGTCGGGTATTGTACATGTTCTGCCCGCTAGGGGCGCTATGCTACCGTGAAATAACCACTGCGTACGTGCTGTGTGATATACGAGTGAGAGCGGAGAACGGAGAACGGAGAACGGGTGCACGGACGGCGCGGTCGACGGGCGACGGGCGGCGGACGGCGTGGCTAACGGTGCAAAAAAGGCCCGGGGGCAACAGTGGCTGATACAGAGTGATGATATTCAGGCGGGCTATATCTACAGTACTTTGGGCGGGGTGATCCGCTTCGAGGCGGCGACGGAGGGCGGGAAAGATGGCTACAGGGGGGATCAAACAGACCGTTCGAGTTCATGACAGCGAGAGAGCGGGACGAAGAGTGCGGGTGCGGCCGGTGAAAAAAGTCAGCGACGGACGCGTGTGCGTGGCGGGGGCGTGGGCGTGGGCGTAGCCGGAGGCGTAGACGAGGGCGTGTGCAAAGGCGTGTGCGAGGGCGAGGGGAAGGAGGTGGTGGGGCAGCACTGGGGCAGCAGCAACGGAGAGGGTGTGCAGGGCAGGGGGGCCAATAAATAACCGTTATTGATGGGTCCGTCAGTAAGGTATATAAATACGCAACAAATGCGCCAAGAAGAAGTGCGAGTGCGAGTGCGCCGCGGACGTGGGGGAGAGGTTAATGCGGGATCGGGTACCCGAACGGCAGCGGCGGCGGGAACGTGTACATCGTCTGCGCGGACAGCGACACGTCGTCCGCGCCGCCGCTCCCGCTCGCGGCCGTGGCGCTGCACCGGGGAAACAGCGGCGACCCGGGGGAGACGGGCGTGTACGCGTACGCGTGCGGGAAGCGCGGCGAGCGCGGCGATACCGGCGGGGACGGGGACGGGACGAGCTGGAAGGGCGACGCGGACGCTGCGGACGGGGGCGGCGCGCCCCGCCACGGGTACTTCTGGACGCCGATGAGCTCCATCGCGGGCGCCGGGCGGGCGCCGTCGGCTGTGCGCTCGAGGTGGTAGACGAGCACGGCGAGGACCTCGTTGTCGACGACGATCTGCTGCGTGATCGTGCGCACTGCAGGACGGCGTCAGCGCGTGATGGGGCCCCTTCGTCGTGCACGGACGCCGGGGGACCGGATTGAGAGACGTACCTGTGCCGAGCCAGTGGCAGCGAGAGAGCGGAGAGTCCGGCAGGTACGCGTATACGGTGTGTGGGGACGCGTTCAGGGAGAGCGCGGCCTGCAGCTCTGGGGATGTGACCGGGGTGAACATCCCCTGGTCGAGCGACATCACCGTCTTTTCCTCGCCCCAGACCTTTGTGTGGCACTTGGCGAAACTCGCCCAGGGGTTTGCGAAGGAGACCGCACCGCTGATGCCCTGCAGAGCGGGCGAGCAGCGGAGATCTTCAAGGGGCGGAAGCGAGACGCGGAGGTGCAGGAACGTACGCGAAGGCGATGCCGGGCTCGCGCCGACGACCCGGTCGACATCGATGGTGAACGGGAGCATGCCGTCCGCCCAAAAGTATAGGCTCGTTATGCGGTTCGGAAAGGATATTGGGTATTCGGACAGCGAGTCGCCGAGCGGCTGCGGAAGGGTGAAGAGTGCCGGATCCATCGCGAGTGGCTCCAGCTTGATGGACATCGGGTTAATGGGATGTGTGGTCTGCGGCGGTGGCGACAGATTAACAAAGGCTGGGTCCGGGCCATGCGAGGAGGAAAAGGGATTTGCAAAGATGTCGAGTTCGGGAAATGGGGATGCTTGGGCGGGCGGGGAGAGGGACGGATATGAGCCGGACGCGGAGAACTCAGGCGGGAACTCCGAGGTGTGGTATTCCGGTGTCGACGAGGATGACGAGGACACAGCGGACGAGTCGGGCAAGTCCAGTCTGCTGGTCGATGCTGAGCCCGGAGAGCTCTTCGTTGTCTTGTTCGTGTCGGCCAGAAGGCCGTTCTCCTGAAAGAGTTCCTCGCCACCGGCAACCAGGTGAAATTCTGCGCGCGGTTATCAGCCACTGACGTCGCGTGGAGAGCGCGGAACGCACCTGGCTGTCCCCTCCACATGTTGCGGAGGACCTGAATGTGGCTCGCGACCTGCTTCTTTGTACGCTCGATGCCATTTCGCTTGAGGTGGTCGACGAGGAACTGGTTACGCCACCTGCTACGGCCGCGGGAATATGTGGCCCACGGGGATTGCCAGTATTCGCGGAGCCCTAGACGCGTCGCAGCCGATGTGAGCAAGGGAAGGAGAGGTAAGGTGAGTGAATTGGTAGACGCGTACCTTCGACGAAGATCTTCTCGACATCCTTGGACCAGACTTCGCTGCCGTCCTTGAGAAGCTTGTGGTGCTTGCGGGCGGGAGTGAGGTTGTCTGGGGGAGTGGGGGGAGAGTCCATGCTGGAGGAGGAGGAGGAGCGCGGAGAGGGCGAGAGGGAAGGGTAGGTATATTTGCGGCGGCGGTAAGCGGAGGCGACTTCTCTACCCATGTGGGCGGCTGAGGACGGGCTGTGGAGGATATGGAAGGTGGAAAGGGAGGAGGAGGGATGCCGACATAAAGCCGGAAGGGGAATATATATACTGGGGGAGGTTGAGAGAAGAGAGTCGAGCAGGTCGGCGCCGCGCTGAGAGCCGGAGGGAGCACTCGTGATCCGGGTATGGCAAGCAAGGTCCGCTGATTGGGAGTCAGTCAAACACACAAAACAGCCCCTGACGCTCCGTTTTAGCCTGGATTCGGACTGGTCTGGGATCGGGGTTAATCGAAATCGGGTTTCTGCCAGCCTGGACGGGAATGGAAAGCGAGGTGGGCGGCGGCTGGGGGAGCACACACCAACGCCCGCGCGGTCGAGACCGCGAGCGTGTCCGGTTTGAGGATAGTGGGGAAGCAACGGTTTGGACCCCAGACGTGTCCGCGGAAATGGACGGTTGCGGTCGCGGGCGCGTGAGGACGGCAGGCCGGGAACGCGAGCGTGTATCAGATGGAGGCCTTCGACGGGGAAGGTGAGGTTCGGAAGGACGGACAATGCGAACGAGCAGAGGGCGTTCACACAAGTCCTTTGAGCCTTCCCGAATAGGAGTGGACATCGTGGGCACCGCCCAGGGCGAAAGCGCACGGCCTGAACGGGGGGGTCGGCGGGAGCAGGCGGGGCCGAGTCGTCCGTGATGGGGAGATGTGCGCAGCGGAGAACGAGCGCAGAGGAGGTCGGCAGCGCGTGGGACGATGGGGGCGGCAAGTGGCTGGCGGTGAGTAGACACGCCCCCCGCACACGCGTCGCCCGAGATCCATCGCACTCGCGCGCGGAGGTGCAACCTTGCCACCTTCGCGACTTCAGCCAGGCCTGTCCCGCTCAACAGTAGAGTTTCAGATTCCCAACCAGCCCAGCTCCTCCGTCTCCATCCGGTCCGACCTCCGACCCCGGCGTCTGCTGCCTAGTCACCCGGCGTCTACGCCCACGCTAGGATCTTACACAGTAAGTTACACTCTCCGGAGGTTAGAGACGTGCACAGACACTGTCAGACAGCCAGCCGCGATGAGCTCCCTGACCCACAAGTGGCTCCGCCAGAACGTGCAGCCGTACGCGAACCCCGAGCTCGTCTTCGCCCATGTGGACGCCCTCCTGTCCCGCCAGCCCGCCATCCGCCCCAAGACCGATGTGTACAGTTCAGTCCCAATCTTGTCCCATCCTCCGATCCCCCTCACTCACTTCCCGCCCTTGTAGCATATGACGACGGACGGACACAGCTCCTCCTGTGTCTGCACGGTCTTCTTCCAATAGCCTTCAGGGGCACCGCATACCACATCCCGATCGCCCTTTGGTTACCGAGGGACTATCCTCGCAATCCGCCGATTCCATACGTCGTCCCAACCACCGATATGCTCATCCGTGCAGGTCCGGACATGGACGTCAGCGGCCGATGTCGCGTTCACTATCTACGCGACTGGGAACGCAAGAGCGAGGTCCGTTCGTTTCCACCCTTCCCGCCCAGAAACAACCTCATCACCATCCACTTCTCATCCAGGGCTGCAGCCTCATAGCGCTCCTTGAAGCGATGCAGCAATCGTTTTCGCGCGAGCCTCCAGTCTACGCCAAGCCCGGAGATGCCGCGGCGGCGACGACGACGACAACACCCGCCCACTCCTCTCGTCCTTCCGCGTCTTCTACGCCCGATTACACGCATCGACCTCCGCCACCTCTTCCAGCAGATCGCGCGGACTCCGTGCAGACACACGCACAAGCCTCAATCTCCGATGCCCAACCCGGAGGCCCCCCACCCCTCCCTGCCAAACCGGGCCTACCCGCGGCGCTCTCGTCGTCGCGGAGCCCTTCTGCGCCGCTCCCAAACGCGTCTCCAGCCCCAGCCCTCCGCACCCAATCACCGGCCCCCCTCAGCTCTGTACGTGCGCGTGTTGTATGTTCGTGTTCGTGAGCGCAGAAGACTGATCATTCCAGCGATCGCCGATGCGGCGGCCGGACAGCCTGCTCTCGCTCGGAGACCACCGCCACCCCTTCCCGCGCAGGAAGTCGCCGTACCTGCGCACTTGCAGAATTCGCCGGGCCCGCCTACCTACGCATCGCACGCCCGTCCGTCCGTCGACCTCCATCCCAACGCATGGCCCGCGGGTGCGCCGGCGAGCGCATACCGATCGCACACGCCATACCGGGCAGCCGGCCAGTCCCCCTCTCCGCCCCCTCCTCCTCCGCCGCCGCCGCTGCCACCCGCCGCGTCGATGTCGCTGTCGCTGTCCGGCGTGCGGTCTCCAGCAGCGGCGTACGGGGGCTTCTCGCCGCATGGCCCTCCCGGCCGGCTGCAGTCGCCGGCGCCCCCACCCCCGTTCGCAAACCAGCCGGCGGGGGGTGCCGCCGCCAGCCCGCCGTACCCGTACGCAGCGGCCCCCCCTCCGCCCTTCACGCCAGCATTCTCGCGTGCAGCCCCAGCCCCAGCACCCCCGCCCCCGCCGCCATCCGTGCCGGCGCCCGACCTGCTGGGTGCCGAAGAGGTCGATGGGGGCGCGTCCGGGGGCCCGTCGACCCCATTCCCAGCTGCAGCGGGGGCCCCCGCGCCCCCGCGCCCGCCGAACCCGGAGCTGCTGCGCCTGCACGAGCGCGTGCACGCGAAGCTCGCCTCGGAGCTCGCGTCGCTCGCGCACGCGATGGCGCTCGACGCGGAGCGCCTGCGCGCGAACCAGGCGGACCTGCTCGCGGGCCCGCCGGCGATCCGCGACGAGCGCGCGCGCCTGGAGGCCGTGCGCGACGTGTGCCGCGGGGTCGCGGCGCGCCTCGAGGGCGTCGTCGCCGCCGGGGAGCGCACCGTCGCGGAGCTCAGGCGCAAGGGCGACCCCGCGGTCGACGAGATGGTCTGCGCGACGACGATCGTGCATAACCAGTGCGTGCCCCGTCCCGTCCCTTCTTCGCGTCCGTGACATGCGAGCTGACCGAGGCTACCTCCCGCGTGCATCTGCCCACCCATCCTGGCAACGCCGCCTCCTCCGCGCTGCGCACCCCGCTCCGCTCCGCCGTCGTCGCACTGCCGCGTGGGACTGGGACCGGGCCGCGCGGTGCAGGCTCATCAATCTGGTGGCGGAGGATAATGCCATCGAGGACACCATCTACCACCTCCACCGCGCCCTCAACACGGGCCGCGTCGACCTCGAGCGGTTCCTGCGGGTACGTCACCCCCTTCCCTCTCCCTCACCATTTTACCGCTCGGCTGCCTGCTGCCTGCTGCGTGACAGTCGACCCTCTGCTGCGTGACATCAGCCATCTGCTGTGTGACAATCGACCCTCTGCTGCGTGCGAAGGAGCGGCGGATTAAGGACTAAGGACTAAGGACTGACGAAGGTCTCCCACAGGTCACGCGCGTGCTCGCCGAGGAGCAGTTCATGAAACGCGCCCTCGTCGAGAAGATCCAGGCGGGGCTCCCCATGGGCAACGCGGGGTACCCTGGCGCGGCGGACTGGCGTTGATTGTCCGCGTCCCTCACACTGACAGACGATATCGATGAGTCGATGGGCACCTGCGGCGTGCGGGGGCGCCCGGCGGGGACGGGCGGTGCGATGCGTCGCACCCGTTGCGAAGAGCCTAGAGGAGACGCTGCTGTGGCGGAGGAGCGACGAGCTGAGTACAGTACCGTTGCAGAGATGTCCGACGCGTCTGTTTGAATCCGTATTCGAATTCGAATTCGCGTTCGGACGAGAAGGACTATCTGAGCGCCAGTGTGCGCAGCCCGTCAGACTTGCGTCCGACGCCGCGCTCGGTCGGTCGGGCGCACGACCCAGAAGCGACGCTCGATGATGTCGATGAGGACTTGATGAGGACGAATCACGGTGAGCGTTCCGCGTTCCGCGTCAGCGCGAGCCCCGAGAGAAGACGGGGATCCCATTCAGCCCGCCCAAGCGCGTGCGTACGTACGTACTACCCCCAGCTTCTGAGCTCTGTCCCTTACGGCCCCGGCGACGGAGGCGAAGGCGAAGGCGACGAGACCAACGACATCGGCGGGCCCCCCGCTCACCCCCGTGTGCTCGGCGTCCCCGTCGCTGTGCCGCCGCTGATCGCATCCCGGCCAGCCAGATCGCAGAACGAGCTGGCCATGGCTCGCCCGCCACCGACTCGGAGCCCTCCAATGATACGGACTCAAGTACGGACACGGACGAAGGGACTTCCCAGTGGGACACACACCCGCCATCGCCGTGGGCTATGTTACAACTTACAAGATCACCGTGGCCCAGTCCTCGCCGACCCGCGTCTCGCCAGTCCTCGACGCCACAGCAGCAAAACGACACCGTCGCTTCTGGGTACTCTGCGACTCGCACACAAGGTCTGGCGGTCCGAGTCCGTACATCCCGATTGCGTGCCATCTGCACCCGCCCCGCGACCGATTCCGACCGTCCGATGGCTACGTCGCATGTTCGTACTACGAAGCACTCAGCACAGTACCAGGTGGTTGCGTTGCGTCAGTGGGCACACACGGAATCCGAACGCATCTTGTCTGGAACTCGAATATGGGCGCGCACCGTGTCCGCCATCCGGGGCACCCATGGACCATGGCCACGGCCAGGGACAGGCACTCGCCGGGAAGCTGAGCGGTGGCGCGGGCACGATCTGAACGGCATCGGCCCCCATCCTGAACACATGGCTACCGTACGCCCGCCTAGCAGGCGCCGCCACATCAACCTAGGACTCGGCGCCACGCCTGCCCGGATTGTCGCTGGTGCGTGGCTCGCCGCCGCGCGCTGCTATCCCTCTTCAAGTTCAAGTGCCTCGGTGTCCCTGCCGCTCCACCGTGTTTTCTCAATGCATATGCCCAGCTGGTATCCACCATAGCACGGAGAACGCACGCGGATTCGGGGCTACTGAGTAGTACTGGTGACGTTCATTGCCTCGGGCCCGGCGTTCGCGCACTCCGGGGGCGGTATGTAGCAGCACTATCGCCTTGCGAGGCTAGACTTCACGTACTACATACAACGCACCCCAGCGCACCCCGCACCTCCCCTCTCGTCGCGATCGAAGGCTGCGCAGAAGTCGACGTGGCGGAGGGGGCCGCGTACGGATGGTGCATATTACTTCCGGGTGCGCCGCGAGAATGCGCCCGAGTCCGCCTGCACTGATGCCGTTCCGAGATGAGGCTCGGGGAGGATTTCAAGTCTGTAGTATTTTTGGCCCGAGGCGACTGCGCATGCAGACTGCAGACTCCGACTCCGAGTCCAGAGGAGGACGCCCTTGGAGTGATGGCTGGCGAATCTGATGGTCTCGCGTCTTCCGACTCGAGAGCTACCGTAACCCCAGCCACCGCAGCTGTGTACCAGTAATTACGGCGGCCGGGATGCCCGGATGTCGTCGACTCTAGTGCGGATGTAGACACGACTCCGGCTCACGTCGGTCGCTGATTGCTGGTTCGTGATTCGTGAGTTGGGTGACTATGTAGCACTGTCGACGGATGGCCTCAGGGTGAACTCCCGCACGGATGCTTACGCTATGAGCCTGGCATTATTATCATAAGCTGCGTAAGTCTGGCGCTGACATCAAGATGTTCAACGTCGTCTGCGTACGGTGGGTATGTTCCAGCTGTCTCACAAGGCTCGTCAGAACCTGGGTCCGTCCCTCAATCAGTGGAGGGCCAGCTGATGGAGCTTGATCATGTTCGACCCCAGGGTGCCCGGCTTCATATCCGAGCCTGAGGGGGTTGTTGCGGCCTTTGAGGCGCATCCCAGTCCTGGGACCTGCGCTGTGGGCACTGGGTGATACGCTCGGGTGTCGTACGCGATGGACTAATCACGCGCCGACGCGCCATTCGCGCATACAGATGCACACCGCCAAACCAGAGACGATCCGAGGGATTGCCGATGTCCTGCAGGTAATGTTTGGAGGGGGTGCGGGGATTAAGAGAATTCGAATCCAGTAGAGTGTTCAGCGAACAGTTACACGCTGCTAGAATACACCTGTACATAGATATTGTCATAAAGCAAGGGAGGACATACGTATACGAGGGAGGGCCCCAAAAGAGAACTCAAGACGATAAGCGATAGCAGGTGCGAAACATCGAGTAGCATCATAGAGAGTGCAAACGAAACACGTACGGGAGGGAAGAGATAAGGCCCAAGGACTGCGTCAGAGTTCAGGCAACGATCCGCCCCTCTCCGAAATCCAGCCTCTGGATTCCTGGAGTCCCAGGAGCAAGCGTCTTCCCAGTGCTGCCGACCCACTGCCATACCCGCTGTTCGTCTCCGCCTTCGACCTCCTGAAGGTTCGTGCGGACGTTCGTGTTCCCTTCGACGACGCGTTCGACGTGGGACCACAGTCGCTTGCGCTTGGAGACGTCATGCACCTCCTGGAGGACGAGATCGCGGAGCTGGAGGGAGGAGAGGTAGGGCCTGGGGACCATGACCGGGTCGATGTGATGCGCAAGCTCCTGGTTCCGGAGCGAATCCAAAGCGACGGTGACGAGTCCGGCGACCTGCTCTTTCTCGATAGCCTTCTGGGCCTGGCGGCGCCGAATGACGGCAATAGACGTCAACAGGGCCATAGTCCCTAGAGCGATCGCAACGACATCAACGACGTACGTATCACAGACTCAGAGACGAACATACCTGTGATCGACCGCCACCACTCAGACCAGGACTGCCGAGCTTTCACTCGGGCAGAACATTGCCAACTCATGGCTGGCGTCTTATGCGCAAGGAAGCGTTTCCCACTACCGTAAAGCGACGATGAGGGTCCGTTAAGCGTGAGTAGGATGAATCAACTTACGTAGAATCTTCCCCCATGAAAACGCCTCCCCACTGGAGGAGTTGCTGGACGGCTTCGTTGAACGTGTCGTCGAGCGTATTGAGCATGTTGGGCTGGGTATCCTCGGCGATTAGATCCACGTCATCAGTAGTAACCATTGCACTCACCGGAGTCTTCTCCTTGATATGCTCTCGTAGCTTCTCGACTTCCATGCCCCACCTCTGAGCCTCGGTCGCTTCGTCGCCTTCAGGAAGTCCAACGCCGACGCCCTCGCAGAGCCTCCGCCCGCGCTCATTAGCAAGAAGCGATTCGATCGCCTTCCCAAGGGCACCGATATGACGCTTGCGTCGGGGATCTTCGACGCACCGCGGAGGTACTGCGACGGGCCCAACGTACGGCAAGCCGTCGATGGCGTACGAGATAGCGCCGTATAAGGTACGCGTGAAGTCGCCGTTCGCGAGCACGCCGGAAGGCCGCTCAAACGCGTGCAGCCCTCCTTCCTTCTGCACTGCAGGAACGGGGAAAGCGGCCAGGAGCGGGTGGGGTCGTAGGATGTAACCATTTTCGCAAGTGATAGAGGACGGGGAACAAGTCGCGTGCTTCGGACAGGGCGTGCACTCGTCAGGTTGTATGTAGGGCACCAAGAGAGGGGCCGGACAGGGTTCGACAGCTGCGCCGGAGGGGGCGTGCCCTTGACTGGGGGTGGCCGTAGGCACAGGAGGGGCCACAGAGACTGTCGAATCGGCATCGGTGATGTAGAGAGTGGTCCGGTTCTCGCGGTTACAGCTCTCAACAGCAATCCGGTGAGCACGAAGCCCCTCCAAGATGCCGTTGGTATTCTGCCCAGTGTTGCAGAAACCGATCTCGGCAGACTCTTGTTTGTACTGATGGATGAAGCCGAAGCTGGAGAACAAGAGACCAGAGAATAAGAGGTAGAGGAACCAATGGCTGCTGGACGACTCCGAGGGAGCTTGTCGCTTGGCAAGTTGTCCGCCGTCAGCAATGCGCTGCGCGACAGCTTGCACATTCTCATCACTCTGCTGCTCACTGTTCAGCTCGTCGACATCCTCGTCCTCTCCTTCTGTAGAGACGAGTACGCCTGCTTCGGCCATGGTGTTAGCCAAGCTAGCAAGAGGAGAATGTTCGTGTAGAGGGAGGCTCTCCTCGTCCTCCTCCTTGGCGTCCGGAACAACCGAGAGCTGACGCGCGAGCAGAGGTAACTCCGGTTCGAATGTGCTTTCGGGAGGTTTGATAGAGGAGGACCTTTCTCTCGCTTTGCCTTTGTCCTTAGCAGGGGACGGCGAGGATACCTGGGGCGGGGCGGACATAGACTTCCTCGCCTTGAGGGCAGGGCGACCAGTCGCCGATGACTTCCGGGCGCGAGCGCGTACGGGGGAGGGGCGCATAGGTGAAGAGGATTCGGCCCCCGATTGGAACACGTTGTTGTCCTCCCAGCCTGACTCTGCGTCTTCCGTAATTGGTCTCGAGACGCGTCTAGCTTGTGTGCCGGCCTCCGCAATCTACGACAAACGTCATGAGTCTAGAGATCGAGACTGAGACGCGATGGACATACGTTCTTCCTCGGTCGCCCGACCTTGCGCACGACCGGCTCCTCCTCTGGCTCGCTCTCTTCGACCAAGGTAGGTTCGGCGGGCTGGGCAGCCTTCTTCTTAGACGGCCCGCCCAAGGAGGGCTGCGCAGAAGCGCGCCGGCGTTTAGGCTGTATTCCATGCCGTGAGCAATGGTTGCCACACTAGCCAACTGAGCGGGATGGACATACTGGAACGTGCTCTGGCTCTGATTGTCCTTCAGGTACGGGTGTCTTCGAGAGACGTCTGGAGCGTCGTACATTCTGCACAAGCAGCGTAAGGCGCGCTAGGACTGCTAAAGGGCGCGGGAACACGCACCTTCTCCTTCTCCTTCTCTTTCTCGCTCAGCGGTCTCCCGGTCATCCCGTCCGTGATGCCGTCTTGACTGGCCTGGCTGTTCTCGCGCTTGATACGTTCTCGAGTGAGCTTCTTCGCTTTCGGCTTAATCTCAGCATTGAACAACTCGATAAGGATAGGTTTGGTGTAGCGCGTGGGATACTGGACGTCATGGTAGGCAAGAAGGCCGAGGAGCTGGCCGACGGTAAGCGACGCGGGATTGAAGTCAGGCTTGAGATAGTCGCCGAGGGCGATGACTTGAGTCGTGTTCAGGCGCGACATTGTATGCGAGGGGCGCGCGGAGACCGCGATAGACGGCACACGCGGAGCGGGGAGCGCGAAGACGGAGAAGGATGGGGTTGCAGTTCAGGTTGCGGCGCGTCAACCTTCCCACGCTCCACGCACCATAAACAAACACGCGACTACCACGCTAGTCACGTGCTACCAAACTTCGTGTGGCGCTCACTGGTCTAGATCTGGCGCTACCGTAGCACTCGTCCGCCGACCCCCGTTCGATAGGACCTGTACATCGTCTGCCTAGCGGAGACAACCGCAACACAAACCCCGGCTCTATGATTGTAGACCTACTCTAGATAGTACTGCTCACAGCGAACAGAAGGATCCCTTGATAGAGTCAGTCGAACTGAGTACTCAGTACTCAGGCACAACCTCAGCGATATGGAAGTCAAGTAGATTCGCGAAGCGGTCTCAAACCCGTACGCTCAATCGGCGTTAGCAGCTGAGCTAGCATTACTTGGCCTGGAGGTTAGTCTCCTCATTGTCGACGTCAACCACACGCAAAACAAGTGGGGGCGTCAGGCCTGATTGTATTATCACTAACCAGCGACTGCCCTAAACATGTGGGGGAGGGTGGTACCTTTTCCTCGCATGCGAGACTAGTAAGGTAAAAAAAAAGAGGGATCACGGGATAGCAAGCAGTGTGAGAGGAGAGACGTAACTAGAAAGAGTCCATGTCCATGCGCAACAATAAACACCGGTGTCGAGGTAAGTGGTATCGTAGCGATCTACAATGCGGGGGCCCTGAAAGTGTCCGGGACTATAGCTATAGCGGTGCCCAAGTCCATGAGAGCGGGATGTACACGTCGGGGGGAGGTCGTCGTCGTCGTCGGGGATCGCGGGAGGCGGCTAGCTGCGGGGTGCGCTTAGAGCGCGAGGAGGGCGGCGGCGAACGCAGCGGCACCAAGAAGCGCGGACGACGCAACAGTCGACGCCGCGCCGTTGTTCTTCGGCGCGGGGGACGACTCAGCGGGGGGAGCGGCGGCGGCGGAGGTCGCAGCGGGGGAAGCAGCGCCGGTCGCGGCACCAGAGTCAACGGCGTTGTTGATGGGGGCCATGTCGGCGGGGATGACCTTGGGGGCATCGCCGGACAGGTCGATGAAGCCGTTCTCCTTGAGCGTCTCGGGGTTGGCACCGAGGAAGCTGCGGGTGTAGAGGACGTTCTCGAGCGCGACGTTCTGGGCCCACGAGGGAAGCTTGGTGACGTCGATGTTCGAACCCCAGGTGGCGGCCTGCGCGTTGTCCTTGGTCATCGTGTCGGTGGTCGCACGCATGGCAGCAAGGTCAGAGCTGTTGGAGATGACGGTGGACATGACGGTCGAGGTGGCCTGGTACGCGGAGGGCGGGTTGATGATACCGAACATACCCTTC
Organism: Daedaleopsis sinensis; assembly: GCA_033807695.1. NCBI lineage: Eukaryota > Fungi > Basidiomycota > Agaricomycetes > Polyporales > Polyporaceae > Daedaleopsis > Daedaleopsis sinensis. Next base: position 2,570,516 of record CM066301.1, read on the forward strand.
TGGCAGTGACCGGGGGTGTTGCAGAAGAAGAACGTCGGGTTGGTGTCGTTGACAACCTGGGTGAACGTGAACGGCGCGGACTGGATGCCGGTGTTGAAGGGGCTGTCGCTCGTCTTGTTGCAGAGCTCGAGGGCCGATCCCTTGGTGACGGTGTGGTTCTTGGCATTCCACATGAACATGACGGTGTCACCAACAGAGGCGTTCACCGCGAACGGAACGAAACGCAGGACACCCTGGGTGGGGGCAACGATGACGGTGTGGGTGGCACCAGTGCCGGATGAGCCGTGGTACTGGCCGTCGTTCGACGAGCCCTGGGTGGAGCTAGGCGTCCAGGTGGCAGGAGGGGCACCGTACGAAGCAACGCATTCTGTGAACGTTGTCAATACCAAACGGTCGGAAGAGTGACTCGGGAATACTCACGCTGCACGCAGTCGTTGTACCCAGAGCTACCCCAGTTGGTGCTGCCAGAACCGTACGCCGTCGAGGTGCTGGTGGCGTCCGCGGTCGAGGTCTCCATCATCATGGACGTGGAGGTGCTCTGCTCCATCATGGTCGAGGTAGCATCCTTCTTCATTGTCGAGCTCTCCTCCATCATCTTCGAGGAGGACGAGGACGAGCTGTCCATCTTGCCGCAGTCGCTGGAGTTGCAGCCACCACTGCTGCTGCTTTGGTACCCAGAGTTGCTGCTCTGGTAGCCGGAGTTGCTGCTCTGGTAGCCGGAGTTGCTGCTCTGGTAGCCGGAGTTGCTGCTTTGGTATCCAGAGCTGCCGCTGCTGCTGCTCTGAGACGACTTGTCCGACGACTTCATGGTCTGCTCAGCCATCATGGACGACGACGAGGCAGAAGCCATCACAGAGCTGGAGCCGAGCAAGGTTCAACTTCCCGATCGGGTATACATAGTAATGGAGTGGGACTCACTCGGACATCATGGAGTTGTCCTCCTTGGGGACGGTCGGGGCGGCGGCGACGAAGCCGACGAGAAGGGCGGAGCTAAGGATAGTAGAGAAACGCATCGTGATAACAAGCTAAGAACCGTCGAGGTGTGGGTGTCGGTGGACAAGGACAGGTGAGTCGATCTAGACGTCGAAATGAGCCTCCCTGGAGGTGTTGCAGCTAGCGGCCCCTATCAAAGGAGGTGATCTGTGTCGTGGCATTGCGGTCAGTATGCGGAGGGGAGGGAGGAGAGGACTGCGAGCTCACCCCGAAGAACGAAGAAAGAAAGAGAGAAGAGGAGACTGAGCTCGACTTCAAAGAGTTGGAAAGGAAAGAACGAAGGGGGCGAACGAAGAGTTGGCGGCCACCGACCGAGAGGGTGCGGGCTTATATTGGGGCCAAGGCATGATTCGGAGATGGAAGCGTGCCATGGCGACAGATGATCCTGATCCCCTTGCCCGTTCCGGCGTCCCATAGCCCACCGCCCAAACGGGGTGCCGTCCCAGCCAATCCCCGTCCTCGCCGAGGTGCACTTGGCCGTGACTGAATGCCTCCTCGCGACCGCTGCCATCACGACTCTCATCCCAGCTCCCACTCCTCCAGCGCTGTCCTATTCCTGGGTCCTCCTCGCTCACAAATAACTCGCGAACAGCTGTGCGCATTCCTCTGTTCATCAGCGCACCGATGGGCAGCACCCTCGTTTGCTCTCTCCACTCGCATCTTGCTCGCATCAGCTCGCATTAGTCGTCTTGTCAAACGGACAGGACGAGCACGACCCGGCGCTGGCCCTCTTCCACTCCCATGGGTCCGTCCCCAAATCAGGTACAGCATAGATCATGATCGTGATGCCTTGTGAATTGGGCAACATGCCGGTTTGTGACTATCTTCTAGAATCCAGGGCTTCTCGTCAATCCGACCCAAGCATACCCAGGGATACCCAGGGTCTATCGTGACTGACAAGTGCGCATATCGCAGATGTAGAACAAGAACAAGAGACAGCATCCGTCACCCCCCGGCCGACGAACATTCATCGGGTGATGCATCCCGTCTCGCACGTCCGCTAGTGGCGACGCTGTGCAGTGTGCGCGCAGCATGCCATGCCTTGGACGACGTGCTCGTCGTGATACAGGTCCACTTGATACACACCCACAGGCCATCGGGGCAATGAAGCCTCTACGCAGTGCTGGCGACAATCACAAGCACATATCAGTTCGTTGACGTGGGGGTGTTGCACGTCTCCGCTTCCAGACCCCCGGGCAGACCAAGTGATGAGCATTTAATATACGAACTCGGTATCCAATCAGCCGACATAATACCAATCAATGCGGCTTACCTCGTCGTACACGTATGTCATGCGTGATGGTGCTGTGCATATGCTGCACGGCAACCTCGAGCCTCGAGGGCGAGTGTCCAAGATCGCCCGGCAGAGGTGTCCCAATGAGTGTACAAGATCTATCACAACAAATCCAGTAATGTTAAAACACGCAACACGGAGAGCCTCTAAATCCACAAACAAATACACGGAAATTTCGAACGGACGTACGTACGCAGGCGTTGCAAATCGCCCCTCGACGCCCGACCGAGAACTCGGTACCGGCCCACTCACGCTCTCACCGGGCGCACCCCAGAAGGCAACCCCAGCCGTGTGGACGGTTGCCGCCCGCGAACCCCGAGGGGGGCGCCGGGGCCGGGCGCAGGCATCCCCCTCGGCCTCGTCGGCGGGGGCATCTTCTGATAACTCGGCTCCAGGACGGGGACGGGGGGCGCAACGGGGAAAACGGGGCGGGCGACGTGTGGAGCGGGGCCCTCGATGACCTCGTCCGGCTCGTCGCCGAAGCGCACCTTCGCGCTGCGCTTCGCGTCGCGCAGTTCGCGCAGGCGCGAGATCGACTTCGTGACGTGCGCGTCGCTGCCGGCGCGCGTCGACATCGCGGCGTCGGCCTTCCGGTCGGCGAGGGTGGGGCCGCGTGCGATGCGGGGAGGCGCCTGGGCGGGCTCCGCGTCGTAGTCGTACTCGTCGCGCCGGACGGTCGTGACAGATCGTGAGAGCTGGGAGGCGCGGCCCGTCGCTGCTGCATTCGTCTCTGGGGCGCGCGCGGATGCCTGCTGGCGGCGGACACCCCGCTCGCGCTCGTCGAAAAGCCAGTCAGGCAGGTCGGCGGGATCGCGGGCCTTCTCGATATGGTACGCCTTCAGCGCGCGGGTGAGACGTGATTCTCCGCCAACCGGTGTCTCTAAAATTCGATATTCATCAGCCGTGCGCACGACAGGCTTGGTTCGTTCACAGGCACATCCGAACACGAACCTTCGCCGGCAAAAGTTGTGACGTTGGACGACCACGCCTTGCTGACGCTGATTGTTAGATTGCTCGCCACGCCGGTGATGTTGCCCCAAAGCGATGACCCAAAGCCCGCGGGAGTCTTGCTCTTGCCGTCGTACATCTTCTCCATCTCTCCCTCGTCCATACTGGTTCGAGAGGAGGGCGGAGACGGGGCGGATGTGTCGGACGCACCAGAGGACGACGAGGAATCCGAGACCGGTTCCTCTACCCCCCTTCCTCGCGAGCGGTACGCGTTATAATCCGCGGACCGACTGGAAGTGTGGGCAGGCATCTCGCGCCGATTCTGGGTCGGCCCCAGCTTGGGACCTCTGGGCAGAGCCGGCATGGCTGGGAGTGGCGGAGGGGGTTCGGAGTATGGAGAACCATATCCCCCATATCCGCGGCGCGGTTCTGTACCGCGTTCTACCGAGCGAGATCGTACGGAGGGAGCGGGTCTGACGGGAAGCGCACTGATAGAACGCGCGGGGCGGAGGGCGCGAGCCTGAGTAGGAAGGGGCGGAGGTGTGGCGTAGCTAGACGGCGGCGGACGTTCACTCGCAGAGCTCCGTGGTCGGGGGATGGGGTCTTGGTCTTGCCGAACCTGGCTCGCAGTAAATGTGCGAGCGCGAGGGGTCGATGGTAGTCCGACGCTAGGGCGGCGCTGGAAAGACATGAACAGGACGTGATTGAGGACGGAGTAGGTGAAGCAAGAGGGAATCCGGCGCAGCGATGCGAAGGGAAGTCAGTCCTGCTGCTGTCGAAAAGGAAGGCTACGACCGCACAGCGGGTGTAGAAGCCGGAAATACCACTAATACACCTAGGAACTGAACGAAGAGAGGTATGAGGTAAGAAGGCCGGCGGAAGCTAGGGAAGGTGGGTACGCACCGAAGCAAAGTTATATGAGCGAGGTGTGGGAGTGAACGACGTCGTATCCGTCCCACTAATTCTCGCAGCTCTCCACTAGGACTCCGGTGACAATTATGTTCACGTTGCACGTCGACTGCAGGACATGTGTTAGTGGCAGAGACGGGCGTAGACTGGGGCGGTGACAGCAGGCAAGAGGGACGACAGGACGTTGAGTGAACTGGCCAGCAGTTCGTCCTAACCGGCTCTTGGATGGGAGGAATGAGAACGCCGCGGGGCGGAGGAGGAGGAGGACAGAAGACGTGGACAGACACGGTTACGATGGAGACTCGGAGGGCGGCCAGGCCGCCCGGCGCTGCGGCGGCCCGTCCAGGTCTCCGGAGCCGTCACGACCAAGGCATCACGCTACGCCTCCGCATGTTGTGCACGTCGACGCTGGCATCCTGTCCCCGGTGCCCTCGAGGACGTCGTGTGCGACGCTGTCGGAGCGTGTCGGACACTGAGCGCACAGGTCAGTGTCCGTGCGCGCCTGCAGCGGCGAGCGCTAAGGTTACTGGCCGCCACCACCTCGAGCATGCGATGATGACGAGAGGGGCACGCCTTCAGTCTGCTCAGCTCCTAGCTGGACCTTGTATTCCGAATGGACAACCCAGGTTCTTTCCGAATTGCTCTTGCTGCCGTACGTTGTACCACGGCCCTCTCTCCCACAGCTGTCAGGTATCCTGCGCCCGCTCTGCGCTGCGCATGCTAGCTGTCTGCTCCCGCCTATAGCCCTGACATCGACGATCTGTCAAACAAATTTGCAACAAATATGCACTCCGTTGCCCTAGGCCTTCGACTTCGCGCCAAGGCGCTCATCAACACCAGAGCTTCTGCTCTTCGACATGCAAGCACCTCTGCAGCGAGCAAAGACAAGTTTAAATTCCTTATCATTGGCGGAGGTACGTCGCTTTAACTTCAACTGCCACCACCGTGTCGAACATGGGCCTGCACGCTGCCCACACGCACAGGCTCAGGTGGTTTAAATGTCGCGAACCAAATCTACGATCGCTTCAGGAGCGCTGGGAAGGCCCTGAACTCAGGCGACATCGCTATTCTGGACGCCGCCGAGTATCACTACTACCAAGTACGTGCATCGATAAACTATAGTCCCCGTCATTCTAAAAGTAACCGATCTCATTCGTCCCCGCCCCCTTCCTTCCACACAGCCTGGATGGTGAGATCATCAGCCGTCTGCGACCGACCGCCCGTGTCGACTAACCCACTCGATCCGACAGGACGCTTGTTGGCGCAGGGCTCAAGCAAAAGGAGGACACCCGCAGGAGGCTCGACTCTCTCATCCCCTCGCACCTCGCCCACATCCCTGAGAATGTGCAGACTTTCGAGCCCAAGTCCTCGTCCGTCACCACCTCAGCCGGCCGCAAGATCGAGTACGAGAGCCTGGTCGTAGCCACCGGTCTGCAGATCAACTGGTCCTCCATCCCCGGCCTCGAGAAGGCGCTCGCAGACCCCAGCTCTGGGGTATCGTCGATCTATTCGTATAGCACGGCCGATAAGGCGTGGAGGGACATCGATGCCCTGGGCACAGGGAGGGCTATTTTCACGCAGCCGGCGGGAGTGATCAAGTGTGCGGGAGGTGCGTGTCTTCCTCTTCCCGTGAATCTTATGTGGCACGATCAGGAAGGTCGCTCAACGTCCGTCGTCGGCCGTGCCTCGCGCGTGCACACTGCAGCCCCCCAGAAGATCATGTGGATGGCCTGGGACAGGTACCGCAAGACCGGCCGCGGCGGCGCGGTCGACATCGACTTCTACACCGGCATGCCCACCATGTTCGGCGTGAAGAAGTACTCGGATGCGCTCAACGAGCTTCGCGTCCAGCGGGGCGTCGGGGCGTTCTTCCAGCACAACCTCGTGCGCGTGGACCCGGACGCGCGCAAGGCGACGTTCACGACCCCGGATGGCGAGGCCACCGCGGACTACGCCGTGCTGCACGTCACGCCGTCCATGGGGCCCCTCGACGTGATCAAAAACTCGCCGATCGCAGACCAGGCGGGCTGGGTCGCCGTGGACCAGGCAACCCTCCGCCACACGAACCCCGAGTACGGCAACATCTGGTCCCTGGGCGACTGCTCGAGCCTGCCCACGAGCAAGACCGCCGCTGCCATCACGGCCGAGACCCCGATCTTGGTGGAGAACCTGTTCTCCGTGGTGGACACGGGCAAGCTCTCCGGCGCGACGTACGACGGATACACGAGCTGCCCTGTTAGTTGGCCGCCCATCCGCTCTAGATGAGTTGTAGGCTGATGGATGCAACCTCACAGCTTCTCACCGGCTACGGCGAGCTAATGCTTGCGGAGTTCAAGTATGGAGGGGTGCCCAAGGAAACTTTTGCGAGCATGGTCGGCGACCAGGCGATTCCTAGGACGGCGTTCTACCATCTGAAGAAGGACTTCTTCCCTTGGGTATACTGGAATCACATGGTGAGTATTGCTTAGACTCCGGTATTCCGCTGAATGTTGTGTGCTGACTGGAATTTGTGTAGGTCAAAGGCACCTGGTTCGGATCGACCGGTTTCTTCCGTCCCTCTGTTCTCCAGTAGACTCTCCCATGCGACACAACACAATGGGCACACTGTACAACTAACGGATATCACCATAGAGGCCGTCTGTGGAGTTAGATCCACCCCTCACATTTCTAACGACTAGCACGATGTAGATGATTATGCTCTAAAATCACATCTCACGAGTTACGACCAAAACAAATATTTCAAATGCCGAAGATGTCGTCGATTTCATCCCGCTTCTTTTTCTTCTTTTTCACCGGTTTCGAGCCGTCTCCGTCAGTCTTCCTGCGTTTCGGCGCGCTGACAGGTGTGACGATAGGAATTGTGGTGGCGACCATGTGCGATGTTTGAGCTTCTGTAACGTGTGAGCGATGGGATGTGAGTACTTGAGTGTGGATCATGACGACCGCCCATTTCACATACCGGTGGACAGCTCATTAGAAAGCGAAAAGGCCCTCTCATGCCGAACTGAGTTGATACGTCCAATCGTTGTTGTGTCCAGTATTGGGGTAGACGCGGCTGGCTTCCTTTCAGTGGCCACAAGCAGGGGACGGGCGAGGGTATCTCCTAGGTCTTCGTCGTGCGCGTCGGTCGCGGTGGGCCCCGCACCTAACGCTGGTTTGGGTTGTGTCGAGGGGACGGCAGCGGTCAAACCAGTGGTCTCATGGTCCGCTTTGGTCAGTAGCATCTTCACCGAGTTGGCTTCAGATGGCTACAAATAGGACAGTCAACACGACTTGCGTCCTCCGGTTGAGGTGTAAGAAAAACATACATACATATAGTGCTGTCAGGACTTTGTGGCCGGCGGACCAAGCAGCCTCGAGCGCAGACCTTACTTCCGACAGAAGGAGACTCATGCGCGAAGCAAGGGCGGCAAGCACGAGAATGAACTGCAGAAATGCGCCTGTCTGCATCATGAGCGTGAACGACCTGCGCGCGGAGGTCAACACGATCTACGTGACCGCAATGGCGGAAACACGCACTCATAGGCACCCACAAGGCGTTCTCGTGCCTGTGCATCGACATGAGCTCACGTTTGTGTCCCCGCAGTGCGCACAACGGCTCGCACTCACTCGGTCGATGAGCACACAGCACGCGCTGCATCTCTCCAGCACGAATAACAGGACTCGTCCGTCTGGATAATGGGTCCACGGACCTTTTAGGACCTTCGCACTGCGCACATTCAACACACGGCTCGCTTAGACTGGGGCCATCTCAGGCCACGACTCACGTTCGCGAAGAAGGCTCGCCCCAAAACGACAGCCGGAGGCTTTCGACGACGTCGTCGATGTGCATCTCGTCGACCCGCTCGCCGAGCTTCCGCATCTCAGCGACGCGTTGCCAGAACAGAGCCGTGCGGTGCTGGTTTTTGCCCTTGTAGTACAACCTCTCCAGGACCTGGAGTTCCGTTCGGTGGCTTGAGAGGGCCGCCTGGAGCCGGCGCGAGCATGCTTTGAGCTGCTTCAGAACGGCATCGACAGTAGGGTATTTCTCAGCTTCGAGTGAAGACCGTTGGGCGCATTTCAGAGCGGGAGGCGGGACATGTCGACGAGGCACCATCGTGGTACGCACTGGTGTCGCTCAGATGGATTGTGCGAGGAAGGAGCAAGGTACGATCGGGCGCTTCCGCCCGGACCAGCTTCCTCCTCTTCCCCATCCCGCGGGACTTTGACTATATACCCCCTCACAACTTCCGAGTCCATTGCACAGCCCGACTTGAGGCCTAAGCTCGACCAGTATGAGCGGACAAGGCGGCCAAGATGCCAAGTTCTTCCAGCGAGGCAAGATCCAGGTGCGCGATCTCGTCTGTCCGCTGTCGGGGGCGCGGGGTCCGACCGTGACGCGTGCAGGAATTCCGCGCGGAGCTCGAGGCGGCGGAAACCAAGGACAAGAAGTTCACAAAGCGGAAGACGGTGCTGAAGAAGATCGTGGCCAACATCACGATGGGCAACGACAGTGAGTCGGTGTCCGCCATGGACGGTGCGCACGCTTACGGAATCGGCTTGGGACAGTGTCGCCCCTGTTCACCGACGTCGTGCAGAGCCTCGGGACGCCATTGCTGGAGATTAAGAAGAGTGCGTGCCTCTTACAGTGCCTGGGGCTCACCGGTCCTCATTGTCATCGACGCACCCAGTGGTGTACCTCTTCCTCGTGTGCTACGGTCGTCAGAAGGCCGACCAGTTGCACCTGGTCATCCCAAGCTTCCTACAGGTACGTGGTGCTCGCGCGGTGCTCACTTCATGGAATTGTTGACAATGTTCAGGACTGTAACGATCGCAATCCCCTAGTCCGCGCCCTCGCCATCCGCACTATGTCCTATATACCCACTCCCATCGTCACCGAGGCCCTCACGGAACAGCTAAGACACTGTCTCAAGGACCGTGACCCATACGTGCGCAAGACCGCCGCCATTTGTGTTGCGAAGCTCTACACCGCCGACCCACGGAAAGCGGAGAAGGGCGGCTTCGTGGAGATGCTACGGGACCTGCTGCTCGACTCGAATGCGACGGTCGTAGCGAATGCAGTCGCGGCGCTTTCGGAGATCGGGGACCGCCAAGACGGTGTTATCTTCAAGCTCAATCTGACGGTAGCGAACAAGCTGCTCACAGCATTGGGTGAAAGCTCAGAGTACGTCTTCCCCTAGCTTGCTTCCAATCACCACAGCACACTAAACAGGGTGTGTCAGATGGGGAACCATCTACATCCTAGACTCGCTATTACGATACGTCCCTGAACGGCATGTCGACGCGGAGATGATGGCAGAACGTGTCATCGTACAGTTAAACCACGCCAATTCTGCAGTAGTCCTCACGGCGATCAAAGTCCTCCTATATCTCATGAATTACATGGAGAACCGCAAACTCATGGATTACATCTGCAAGAAGATGGGCCCTCCTCTCGGTAAGTTTGTAGCACAAGTTGTAGACTCTGCGATTCACCTGCTTCCAGTCACGCTACTTTCCTCTGGCCCTGAAGTGCAATATGTCGCACTGCGGAATATTCTCCTCATCATTCAGAGAAGACCGGCGGTGCTCAAGAACGACGTCAAGGTCTTCTTCTGCAAGTACAACGACCCAATATACGTCAAACTTGCCAAGCTTGAGATCATGTATCGTCTAGCACGAGAAGAGAACGCGAGAGAAGTCCTCGCGGAGCTCCAGGAGTAAGTGTTCGGAACGCCTGTATCGCGAATTTGTTATCTTAACGTCATAAAGGTACGCGTCTGAGGTGGACGTCGACTTCGTTCGCAAAGCGGTACGGTCTATCGGTCGCCTTGCTATCAAGGTTCAACCAGCAGCGGATTCGTGTATACAAGCGCTACTGGACCTCATCGAAACGAAGGTGTCCTATGTCGTGCAGGAAGCGGTCATCGTCATCAAGGACGTGTTCCGGCGATACCCAGGCAAATACGAGGGGATCATTCCCAAGCTTTGTGAACACCTTGACCTGCTCGACGAGCCAGAGTCGAAAGCGGCCGTAATCTGGATCATCGGCCAGTTTGCCAACCGCATTGACAACGCTGATGAGCTCATGGATGATCTCACGTACACCTTCTTGGAGGAGCCCACGGAGGTTAGGAGACCCTTGCATGCCCGTGATGGCTGATTCTAACTCTGAAATACAGGTACAATTGGCGTTGCTAAGCGCTGCGGTCAAGCTGTTCATCTACAAGGCGCACTCGGACACCACAAAAGCGCTCGTTCACAAAGTCCTGAAGTGGGCGACGGAAGAAGTCGACAACCCTGATCTGCGTGACCGAGGTTTCATGTACTGGCGCATGCTTGCAATCAACCCCGCCGTCGCGGGCGAAATCGTCTTGGCCGAGAAGCCTGCGATCACCACAGACGCCGACCGCATGGACAGAGGTGCCCTCGACCAACTGCTCCTGCACACCGGAACCTTGGGCAGCATCTATCACAAGAATCCGGAGGTACGATGTCCCTCGTTTCGTTCACAGCATGAGTCTCATTCGAGATTCGACGCAGACATTTATCCGCAACGCGACCGGCAAGGCGCTCACAGATAGTCCTGCGCTGAACCAGCTCTCCCGACAAGTCCTCGTCCCTATCAGCCGCCCCCACATGCCTCCTCCTGCTGTTGTGGTCCCGGGCCCCGGTCCTTCGGAGCCGTCACAGGCGGGCCCCGCGACAGAGAACCTCGTACAAACGGACGAAGAGCAGCCTGCCCAGAACGGTGCTCAGAACGGAACTCAGAACGGGGAACACGCTGACCTCATGGCTACGAGTGCATCTCAGGATCCTTCGAGCAACGAGGGCGACGACGACGACGGCTCCGTGTCCGCGCCTACCTCGGCGGCGGACCCATACGCAGGGCTCGACAGCGCGTTTGGAGGCTACATGGCGGACGAGCCTCGACCACAGAACAAGGACCTGCTGGATATGATATGACGATGCTATCGATGGACATTGCTTGTATAATATACTATGGATGTACTGTGTACACCGATGATCTTCGCAGACCTTCATACCTCAAACGCCTGCCATTCGACTTGCTAGCTGAAGAAGACGCAGCTAGTAGTAGGTGCGTTTTGACAAACCACATCTCACAACCATATCTTGAGGGTGTTCTTTGCTAGCGAAGCTTATCGTACACAATTACTAACTTCTCGAGGTGCTTCGGCTTCTCAATCAGTTGAGCTCTTGCCTGCGATCCTGCCAAAAACCACGGCCTCCAGCAAAGAGGACCCGCCCAGCCTATTACGCCCATGTACGCCCCCGATCGCTTCTCCGGCAGCGAACAGCCCTGGGATCGGCAGGCCATCACCGTTTAATACCCGTGCGTATTCGTCGACAACAATGCCGCCCATTGTCTGTGGATCCGAAGGTCAGCGAGTCTTCTGCGTGCTGGGACATGAGAACGCACATAGTGCACTACTGGTGTCATTTCGGCGACCAATAATGGGTCATCCAGCGCATACACGGAGTTCGTGAAGTTTGCTGTATGCGGAGGTCAACACATGTCGTGGTTCGAACTTCAGAGGGGGTAACGGGGCCCCCGATGATCTACGCACACTTTCCGAAAGGATCTGTAGCAGTTCCTGAAGCATAAGACTGCAGCGCTTCAAATGTAGCTTTGAGGTTCGATAGTGGGACATTCGTGTCTTGTGCAAACGCAGTTGCTGATTCGTACTCCCTCATGAGACCCTTGGCCTTGTAGAATCCAACTGCATAGAGCGGTCGAAGTGAGGAAGCGAACTGAGCTAGAGAGACAGAGCAAGCCTACTATGAGCTTCAAGCACCTTCGCGGCTTGAGGATTGAGCAGCAGCCGAATCGGCCCTCCCCCGTTCTTTGAGACTTCATGCATCTTCTCCGTGACAAAGTCGCGTCGCTCCAGCTCGTCAACGAAACGGGACCCTTCCTGGTTGATGAGAATGCCGCCGACGCCTCGCAGCGCCTCGGCCGCGAGGAACTTGGTCTTCGCTCCCGGGTCCTTCGGATCGACGAACCCTGTGGGATGCACCTGCACCTGGTCCATGTCGCAGAGAGCGCCGCCGAGAGCGACGGCGAGGCGGTGTCCGTCGCCAGTCGCGTGGTCGCCGTTGGTGGTGGGTACCGCGAGGAGCTCAGGGCGGAACTGCGAGAGGTATCCGCCCTCGGTGTAATCTGCTGCGTAGCCACTGCAACAATACGCGTGAGCTCGCCGTCGAACAACCAATATTCGCCAGAAGACAAAGCTAACTAACCCCGTAGCGATCACGACGGCACCTTCTTCCGTCTTCTTCTCGCCGCCGAGCTCGTACTCGACCCCAGTGACACGCCCACTCTCGTCCTGGAGCAGCTTTGTGACTTTCGCGCCCTTGAGTATGGTCGCGCGCTCTGGCTGGGCCTCGAGCTTCTTCACGAGCGCCGATGTCATGGCCCAGCCCGGTGCGCCGCCCTTGCCACGGTGTGTCCGGGCGACACTGTGTCCCCCGAGCTGCGCGACCAGAGAGAGATCGACGCCGAAGCTGTTCGTGAGCCAGTCGAGAGTGGGCACCGAGTTCTCTGTGAGCGCCGTGATGAGATGTGTCCTTACGAGGTCGCGTGCAGAGGTGACAGTGTCCTCGTAGCTGCAGAATGGCAGATGTCAGCGTGCGGTCCGAGCCATTTCTACGCGGAAGACGTGCAATGCTTGTGGAGAGTCCACGATATTGTGTAGTTTTTGCGCCTCCGTCCCTGCGCCGTTGATACCAGAGCTTGCTTTCACCGAGTTTCCTCCGAGCCTGCATAGAGTCCAAGTGAGATTTCTCCTCTCATCTTGACCATCGGAATCAGAATCGCTCACGAGGGTTTCTTGTCAAGCAAAACAACAGTTGCGCCGTTCTCCAGTGCCGTATGCGCTGCGCTTAAACCAGCGAGGCCGCCACCCACAACAATCGTTCGCCGAGTTGACATAGCTGCGCGGCGGAGGTATCTGGCGAATAGAAGAGATGTAGCGACAACAGACAGGGACTTGAGAAAGGTTCCACGGGTGACGAAATGCATAAATGACGACGGGGCCGGCTTGGAGGCTTTATGTATCACGAGGCCCAGCGGGCGCGCATTGCGCAATTGCGTACGTGTGTTCGTTCTGGCCCAAATCTAGATGAGCCTGAGCTACGACTAACGTGAAGCCTGGAATTGGGAACATACCGGGTACCGGGATCCAGAACGTTCTGTATGTGAGCTTGTGAGTAGACATGGTTCCCGTCATACCTATACGACTTGCATCTTTTTGACTATAACGTTTTTTCTCCGCTGGTCTAGTACTACGGTAGGCGCGAGCGGCTTATGTGACATTGGTTGGACAGATACATCTTCGACTTACTCTTAAGGCCAAAGTTCGTCAGCGTGAACTTTCCAATCCTCTTGCCAACCCTTTACTGAGACTTGCTGTAGGTGGCCGGGTGGTGGTACACTAGCAGGCTCCGAGTCCGATTATATTTAGGTTGACCGTTACTGTAGGGGTAGAAGCGCCTGTAATACCGAAGCGGCCCGCTCGGAGTAGAACGCGTCCAACGTGACCGCGTCCGATGAACGGAGGCGCGCAGCCCATCAGCTTCGACGCGAAGGGACCGAGTCGGAGTCCGGCTCAACGCTCTTCTGACCTTCCAATGCGTTCCTGAAGTGCTCTGTGAAGACTCTTGGCCACCGGCTAGTGTTCAACCGCAACATAAAAACTAGAGGCACTTGATGGGCATCATGTCGTACGGTCTGACCCCGGACCTGACCTACACCCATCCCTGAACTCGGAGTCTCCGAGTCGCAAACAGGCTCGACAAAGATGCTGCTCAAAACTTTGCTGTCAGTGCTCATTCTCGCGGTGGGCGCTATTGCACAGGCGGGCATTCGTGATGGAGACTGGAGCTGGATCGCGCCAGGCGGATTGTGGCTCGACACTGACGGTACGCCATCATTCTTATATTCAAGTTGTCGGACCTGACGCGCTCAATGACAGGCAACGCGATCCAGGCGCATGCAGGAGGTATCGTGAAGGACAAGGACATGTGGTATTGGATTGGGCAGGACGAGGGCACCGACACGGACCGCCCACTCAACTCGGGCTTCAACCTGTACAGCAGCAAGGACCTTGTCGACTGGAAGTTCCTTGGCCAGCCTATGTAAGTCCACCCTCATCAAATTGATTCTCATCTTACCCACCTACTCTCGCACTTCTCCTAGGTCACCTAAGGAGGGTGATCCCAACTTCGGCCCCGACCAAGTCGCAGAACGTCCCAAGCTCATCTATTCGCCTACCATCAAGCAGTGGGTGGTAAGTACTTTGAGCTTGATTCTGAACGTTCGTTGCGACTCACGCATGATTGTCCAGCTTTGGTGGCACAGTGACGATGCATCCTACGGTTCTCTTACCCAGTCGGTGGCGTTGTCGCCGAACATTACTGGGCCGTACACGTACTACGCGACGTACAAGCCTCTGGGAAGCGATGTATGTAGTTCACCAAGACATATCGACGTGATAGAGAACCTTACGGAAGTACGCAGTCGCAAGATTTCGGTCTGTTCCAGGACGATAATGGGGTAGCATATACTTTATATTCTACTGGAGACCAGACACGCGACAATAAGATCACGCGTCTGAACGCCAACTTCACCGCCCCGGAAGAGGAGGTCTACACGTTCAACGGTATGTCTATAGTCAGTGTTTTAGTGCATTCACTCCTTTATGCTGTTTCGGTTCGCTAGACATTGATTTGGAAGCCCCCATGATTGGTATGTACCGTCTTAGTGTCTATAGACATTGCGGCTCATCTGATCTTCATCCAGTACGCACTCCTACAAGCTACTACATTGTCATGAGCCACAAGACCGGCTACCGCCCCAACAGTGCGTATGGGCAGTGGCACGTCATATTGCGCTCTCTGCTCACCTCTATGCAGATGTTGTCGCCTACCGTGCCAAGTCCCTGACCGGACCCTGGAGTCAGCCGGTGCCCATCGCGCCTCTCGGGACGCGCACCTTTTCCTCGCAGTCACTGCTCAACATACGCGTCCAGGGCACGAGGCAGACTTCGTACATCTACGTTGGCGACTCCTGGAGCGGAACAGGGTCCGAGCTCGGCGAGTCGCGATACCTCTGGCTCCCGAGCACGATCGACGAGCGCAAGGGCACATTCAGCATCGATTGGTACGACCTGTGGGCGGTCAACATCAAGACGGGCGAGTGGAAGGGCGTGAAGGAAAGCCAGGGGAGAGTATATGAGGCAGAGGATGGTGTTGTTGCGGGTTCGGCCTGGAAACAAGAATGTGTGAGTAGCTGTTCCTCACTAGTCGAGTCAATACTAACGGGACAACACGTAGGCTGTCTGTTCCGGGCTGAGGATTGTGACGGGTATCCAGGGCGTGAACAACACACTCACGATCCGCAACATCCGCGGCACTGGCCAGCCGCAGTGGGTCTCCTTCTGGTATATTAACAAGGACGACATGGGCTACGGCGACCAGCCTGGTATGTACATGCTAAGGTTCCTTCCGCGGTCACCGACTGAAAGCTAAAAATGCTAGGCGGCTCTCCCGACCGCCTCGGCTCGCCTTGGAAGCTGCGCCGTGTCGCGTCGGTCTCGGTTAACGGGGGCGAGCCCGTGCAGTTCCGCCAGCGCGACTCGAACAAAGGCATTCTTCTCTCCGCCCCATTGAAGATCACGTTCAAGAAGGGCTACAACAACTACCTCACCATCGGTGGCTATGACGGCGGTGCGTGGTATCCTTCCAGAGTTCAGACTGAAGGTTGATTGTGAGGCCATTTGGACTAGACCAAGCAGCCGACTTGGACAGAATCGTGGTGTACGATATCTAATGGATACTATTCAAGGCCGTGTTCTGGGTTACATCATAATTCCCTCTTCAAACAACGTAGTACTGAGTAGCCTGGGTAAGGTAAAGTTGTTGGGAAGGCGGTCTGAGCTAGGGTACTCGATATTCGCTGAAGTATGCACCTAATACAGCAGCGGCGGGGAGCCCTGCATATTGCATACCTCTTCGCCAGCATGAGCAGCTGCACCCCACCATCGTATCGTCACTGAAGGTTCCTCGGATTAGAGCAAGGTGAGCGCGTTCACGTCCATACATCCGCCGTGAGGACACAGTTTGGCTAGACCAGTGATCCGGGTGTTGGCCTGCGATCAATCTCATCCATCAGCTCGATGCGCCATTCAGTCTTGTTTACGTGCACTCTTTCTTGCTCAGGAATGCACAGAATTTGAACCTGAAGTATGTCCCCTCGCACTAGATTTCGTACGGCTGGCAGACTCGAGATAGACGCATTCGATAGCAGCTACAGTCCCGTGTTTCGCTCGTCACCATGCTTTGTAGCATAAGCCATATGACACACACACAGCGGTAGCAAGCTCCAGGTCCGATCCAAGTGAATTAAAGCAAGAAGCTAAATGTAGAGTAACAGACAAAAACATCGAGTATGGCAAGACGCACGCATATGCTTGATAGACTGCGCGTGTACTAGAATTGTATTAAGTCGTCATCCAATAACCAAAAGTCATCATCGGGATCGATGTCAGGGTCGAATTCGAATCCGTGGTCCCAAGGCGCCTCCTCGTTGAGGAAATCGAGGTCGGTCTGGGCATAGGCTGCGCTGACCTTTCCTGTCTTCAAGTACCGTTTAAGGTAGACAGCAGGTAGGTGAATGGAGAGTGCCTCAGGCCGCGAGTCTGGATGAAGGTAAGTATGCTCCGTAACAATGTACTTGTCGGCCTGGATGTCGTGTCTGATAACGGCGTGAGTCGACGTCCTGATAATGAATACAACAGCCAGAACTCGAAACTAACCGCTTGTTGAGATGTAGCATCATGCTTGCCCGACGCGCGGTGAAGTCGCAGTAGTGGCAACCATGAGTCAACTTGCCTTGGTCGACTAAATCAACGCGCCGGTTGCGTTCATCTTCGACTTTGGAGACTTCCGATCTCTCTTTTCCCGAGATGCGCTCCCATTGGGGAGTCCCATACGAGTTATCAACGGTATGAGCGAGCTAGTTGTAACAATGACAATCAGACTGAAGCGAGCAAGTGATGCCAAGAAGAAACTTACTGCACGAACGCAATCGTAAACTTCCACCGGTTGATATTCCCCACCGGAGTCGTAGTTGTCGAAAAATAACCCCAATATCAACGCTGGTCCCCCCTTCCTAGTCAACCGTGTCTCGCATTTGGCAGCTTCTTGGTGCGTGGCCTGATTTGGATCCAACCCGCAAGCTTTGAGGATAGGACGGAAATGGGTAACACCCTCAGTGGAGAACTTCAAGCAGTGGGCGCCCCACACGTCCTGAGCATGATTCGGGTGCCAGTATGATCGAACGGCTTCGAGGTACTGTTCTTTTGCGCTGTGACGGGAGACCCTGAGGCAAGGATGGGCTATCACATTAGGATATGCCAGGTCTTTACGGCCGCAGGAAATGCAATGAAATAGTGCTGTGGCGAGTGTAAGGGGGTCGTCGACACCGTCCGGCACCGTCAACGACTGGCGGACCATGGCTGTAAGTTCGTCTTTACGATCCTGGCGCCATCGAGCGTCTGCAACTTCAAACTTGGCTCGCATAACATCGGAGTCGTTCAAGATCGAAATGTCGCTGTTCTCCGGGACATCCAGGATGGATCGAAAGTCGGCCATACATGCGAAATCCATTATACGCGGGGAGGCAGGCCAGTCGTCGTCCCTCTTGGTTTCGGGAGGGTGGTATACGTCATATGCCTGAGCAAACAGCTTGAAATGCTCGTGTAGAACCGCCTTGCGTTCGGCCTCTAGACGCTGAGCTCTGATGCGTTCCATGAATGTGAACACATCATCTCGGATTTTGTCCCATCCTTGTGAGAGCATTAGAATCTTGATCATATACGTACGTGTGACAACGTACCTCGGTCTGTGAGTAGTTCGGCTTTGGTGGCGAACTTTTCGTCAGACAGCCTCATGTGCTGAGTACGTGTCATGAGATTGAGCTCGTCATCCCAGCCACCTTGCCGGAGGCGAGCCTCGATCCTAGTTTACAGGAGCTATCATGGTCACCAGGACTAACAATATCTAAGATTGAACTTACGATTCGAAGCGCTTGGCTCTGATTTGGTCCAGTTCTGCTGATCTCTTGTTCTTTTGGGCTTCCTTCCAGACTTCAAATTCGCGCGAGGCCTGTGAACAAGAATCAACATATCGAAATGAGAACAATAATGTTGATGAATTACCTGGTCGATTTGCTTGAGCCTTTCAGCACTTTCTGCCAATAGCGCCTTCTTTCCCTCTAGATCGAGTCCTTGCCACCGTGCTTGGAATCTGTCGACCTCCGGCTTGTGACATAGTGCACTATTCCTGTCGACAAGGGCAGGGGGTTAGTGCCCAGCGTCCTCATGTGATGATTGCAGGTCTCAAGCACGCACCCAACGTTTGGGTAAAATGTTGGAAAAAAACGCTGCACTTGGCCTCGCCCTACCACGGAGTATATTTCCTGAATGAGGTCTTGAATCGCGCGACGATCTACAACGCTGGGAACTTTATCAGCTAGCAGTCTCGAAGAACTACATTGTGAAACTTGCCTAATTTGTTTGCAAGTCGGACAGTAGCGCGCAGAAAACACGAAGATAACCGACTGAACGTTTGGTTTGAGACAGAGCTGGTCGAAGTTATTGTTTGTCCACACAGGGACGTTCAGGGAGCGCACTCACGTGGCAATACGTAAAAAACAAGAGATTAACCATGACAGGCTCGCTCAGATAGGGCGGACACTTCGGCAAGCCTTCGACGCCTTCCATCGAGGCTTTCCACAATGGCTTCGCAGATATACTCATCAGAAAGGCACGGAAAGACTTGCTCGTACGCGCCAGGTTCATCAAGTCTTTCGGATGCATTACGGCGAAGATCTAAGACGCGATAGTATAACCGGGCCCGACACAATGTTGGATATTCATGCGACGCATACCTCCATCAAGATATCCAGAGGCATGTTTGGCATGTCTTTGAGGCCTCCACGGCGACCACGAACATTCCTACGGACGGTTCCGGCTTGATCTGGTTTTGCGCTGTCTGGGGCCCGGGGTCCTGTATCACTACATGTGCTTGATTGGTCTGCTCGTGTGTTGGATTTCTTGGCCTTTTTGCGTGGAGGCATGGTGTACGGAAGGAAAGGAGTGGTCGAGCTAGGGGAGGAGTATGTTGGGTGTGAGAGGAGACTCTAGTGGGCCACTCGAGTGCCACTCGATGGTGGCAGTGTGACGGAAGACGCGTCCAGTAACAACCCCACTCGTAACGCGTCTCGCTTGTCACGCTCTTTATTGGCATGACATCATAGATCGCTCGTTAACACGGCTGTGTGCGTTCCCCAAATCTCTAGAAGTTGCCAAAGAACTACAAAAGTCAAGGGCGCGAGTCGCGATAATCACATAGATCTTCCGTTAAACGTGAAGAGAAGTAAAAGCTGTCGAAAAAGCCGTTAGTCGAGATAAAAGGTGACTACTTGTAAGCTCGAGCAGTTTTTCGAATAAAATCGGGGCCTAAGGGTTGCCGTGCAACATGTAATGCCGGTGACTATATTTATTGTCGACGTGAGCAATCAGTGCTGCTCCGGTAGGAGTGTGCCGCAGCTGGATTGGGAGTACCGGGACGACTTACACAAGATCCGTTCGCAAAGCTTCATTGAGCCGATCAGGCTGGATATGGATAAAGACCAATGTGCTAGAGATACAACGATTGCACTGAGTCAGTCCGAACGTCCTAAAGTTCGAGTAGGTTCTCCAACTCCTGTTCATTCGATTTGAAAGGCAGATTTTATGGAAGTTAGCAGAGATTTAGGTCTTAGAGAATTGTAATGCTATTGGAAGACAGTGAGCCAGGCAATCATTCACTATTGAACGGCAAGATCGTACCTCTCCAAGTCCATATAGCCGTCTATGATAGCTGATATACACGATGTTCTTCTTGTCTGCAGTTGGAGGCATGCCGTCGACCTGAGGTTCATGTACGACAACCGGGGGCGTACCCCCTTGAACGACGTGTATCGGGACATTGAACGCTCGGCTCAGCGCGAGGATCTCCGGTTCGCCGCCCCACATTGCGGTGTCGCGCATGGTCGTGCAGTACTTGGCGAACTGCTCGCGGGTCATGAGTCCTGGATCCGTAGCACCCGCTGCGTCTTCGCCTATCTCGGAGGGCAGGAAAGGAAGGAAGTCGTTCGGATGGCTGTGGATATAATCGGCGGCCGCTATGCGACATGTCGTGTATGACGCCTTGGACGATGGAAGGACCCCCAGCAGCGCCAGTTGGTCAGCAACTGCCGAGAACAGACAATGGCCGTCTGGATTGATCTGATGAGCAAAGATTAATCGGGTCTGGAGAAATCCAACGGTGATGCTCTCTATCCACCTCATGCAGGATCAGACCGAGCTCTTCACAAGATCGCTTGATGCTTTCCTCCTCGGCCTTGGCCTCTTGTTGTAGACGGGCATCCGCGTCCGCGTCCGAAGGGGCATAGCTCCCCGCAAGAGCTGCTGCCTTCTTCACCTATGCTGCCACAGTCAGCTGCGTACGCTCACAGAATATCAAAACAGATACACACCTGCCTCGCCTTGTATCGGGCTTTGCTGTCTTTCTTCTGGGCCTGGTCAAGTTGTTCGGCGGCTTGACTGGCATGCATATCGTTCAGGACGGCGGCGGACTGCTGCCGGACGACCTGGTTTTTCGAGTCGAGTTGTGCGAGCAGGTCATCCATCAATGCGTCGTCGTCGAGGGGATCCTCTGCGAGCGGTGGAGCTGGTGGAGGAGGGGAGAGCATCTTCTTGAGCTTGTTCCTCTTACCCATGATCTGCCAATGAGGTGTGCAGAGATTCCGTTGTAGTCACAAGTGCTGGTAGAGAAGTGGAAGTCAAGCTGCAGTGATGCAGTCTGTGTCAAATAGAGAGATCTGAGTGGTGGTTGCAAGTTAGAACTTGGAACAACTAAGACCAGAATGCGAGGCGCAGTGGAATCGCCGTCATCGCTAATCTGAGGTCGACCCTAACCCCAATGCAAGTCCGGTTCACGGCCCGACAATCTCGACTAAACATTTACCTGCCCTTGAGCGCTTGAGCGCTCGAGGCCTTCTCAGTCACTGGCACTGCACTGAACGGTGACCAAGCATGCAGATCTCTCACAGTCTGCACACTCTCGCGCGACGGGAGCCCGTCTAGTGACTGTCTTATCGATATATATCGCAAGTTGTCTCCCCTCCGTTTGGGTGCGCATACTCTCCAACCCAGCTCATACCACCTCAAACCGCGGGGTGCTTCAAGTTCCACTACTAGCATCGCAATATGGCGTCCACCAGAGTCCCACTTTTGTTCGTGAGTGCACGGAGATGTTCCCGATGAGCTTGGCACTGATCTACTGCAGGGTACAATGACGATAGGCGAGGCTGGAAAGAACGGTGTCCGCACCTCCGATCTGAAGGAATCCCAGGATATACTCGATGTGTTCTTCAGTCATGGCCATAAGGAGCTCGACACAGCGCGTGTGTATGCGGAGGGAACCACAGAACCTGTACGCTGCCATGGCGATGCGTATCCTGCGTTGGCGTATTCTTGCTCACCTTCATTCATAGTATCTAGCGAAGTTGGACCTTAAAGGGGCTACTGTCGACACCAAGTGAGTGAATGCCATACCAGTATCCGCCAATGACCAGACCTAGATGCCGTCATGGTAGAGTCTACCCTGTCAAACCCGGAGATCATGCACCCGCAGCCCTGCGTGCAACCTTCCAGACCTCGCTCAAGCTGTTGGCACCGCTGAAAGTGCGCGTGCTGTACCTGCATGCGCCAGACCGTAGCACCCCCTTCGAGGAGACGGTTCGCGAGGTGAACGAGCTCTACAAAGAAGGCCTCTTGTGAGCTGAAATGACTTAAAGAGCTGCATGACAAGTTATGCTCACTTCGATTAGCGATATATTCGGGCTCAGTAACTATGCTGCTTGGGAGGTGAGTCTTATTGTACTTGCAACCCAACCCGATACTGATAAAGATACAGGTGGCCGAAATAGTGACTATCTGCAAAGCCAATGGTTGGGTACAGCCTAAAATCTACCAAGCGTATGCCACTTGTACATTTCGTTATGGGAACGAAAACTGATCTCCTGTATATCATGCAGGATGTACAACGCTGTGACTCGGGAGATGGAGTCGGAACTCGTCCCTTGCTGCCGCAAGTTTGGCCTGCGCCTCGTGATTTATAACCCACTCGCGTGAGTCTTCCGGATTGTGGTCCAGTTACGCAACGACTTTGAGATTGATCTTCCGGCGGCCTCAAAGTGGCGGCTTCTTTGCAGGGAAGGTTGCTGCTCCTGACGCTGAGGCACCCGCCGGCGGCCGCTTCGACCCCAACAGCAACATGGGCAAGATGTATCGCGCGCGGTACTTCAACAGCGGTTATTTTGATGCGCTAAAGTATTTGCAGCCCATCGCGGTGCGTCCACAAGTATGATATCTGGAGAACGAGAGTGGACTGATACATTACTCACAGGAGAAGCACCAGCTCCGCCTGACTGAAATAGCTTTACGGTGGTGCCAGCACCACTCGGTTTTGACTCCTGAAGACGGTATCATCCTTGGGGCCAGTAGCGCGGCTCAGCTGAAACAAAATTTGGAAGACAGCGAGAAAGGGCCCCTCCCTGAGGAGATCTTGAAGGCGTTGGACGAGGCACGCCTGATCGTGGGTGCAAGTGCCCCAACCTATTGGCGGTGAGGCAGCGAAGACGAACGGCGCCGAGTTCATTACGTGTATGAACTGGTAAGGGAGTCTACGATCGCATTGCGCCCGGATACGGCTGACGCTGACTCCGCTTCTACCTCAGATGGTGCGACCGCACGGCGCATCTCAGACTGTCAGTGGCCACCTTCTATGAGTACCAATATCAACGCTTCCCACTTGTGTGTCTTATCAAGACTGCCAATGACATCTTGCACTCACCCCGGGAAGTGCATGTTGCATCGCTGACGGGGTACTCGGTCGAGGCCCCCTCGAACATAGTCATCAGTGGCTCGCTCCTCTGGCGCGGGAGTAGTTCGAGGGCTGCGTCGAATCATCAGCCGTGGTTTGCATTTGCTCCAACATGAATAGACTGGTACATAGTCTCAAAGCGGGGTTAAGTTGCACAATGAGCGCTTGGGGTACGAGCCTACCAGTGCACAGCTTGGGTTTGCGAGCGGTGGGTATTCGAGCAGCGTGCGTGAATTTTCCAGTGATTGTCTGTGGATGCAAGTGGGATACTGACACCCGCACGGAACCTATAGAGGACGTGCAACCCTGACCTGCGTGGGAAATGGGATATCCTTAACCAGAATCTACTATTTTGAACGCCGGGCCATCGTTGAGAGAAGAAGTTGTGGAGTCATCCGCTGTCCTGACAGGGCAAACGACCTTCGCATTGTACTCGTGGAGCACGTCCAGTAGCCTTGCCGTCATCGCATCATCATCCATGACCTCGATCGCGAGCGAAGTTCTCGCCCATCCGGTGCGTCATATCTTCCCCAACTCGGTTCAAATTCCGAGGGACCTATATAGGATCAAGGATGCGTAGCCAGCCAAGTCAACGTACTTTCAACCACCACTGTCTCTCGTTCGTATACCCTGTCTCCTCGGCAGCAACGACCTGTACGCCTCTCACGCCTACTGAAGTCTACGACCCGCGACCATGGCCGGCAGCTCCTTGGACACCAACCCTCCGAATGCTGATCGTCATATCACATCCGGTGGATCTGACTGGCTATGGGCCGTCTTTGCAATCATGCTCCTCGCGGACTTGGTCATGATATTCTGGTCGTTTAGAGTGAGTGAACGAAGCCCAGAGGAGGCCTGTCCAGTGCTGACTTCTTCTTCACGGCAGCGACCACGCGGGACGCGTCTGTTCCACCAAATTGCCATCATGATTCTCACCACCTCTACGATTGCGTACTTTTCGATGGCTTCGGATCTCGGATCTACACCCATTAGAGCAGGATCTGGTCGCAACACCACTATTACACGCCAGATTTGGGTAAGTCCGACAGGCTTGATGATGTCCCGGGGCGGACCATCTAACCACGACTTATAGTATGTTCGCTACATCCAATGGTTTATCACGCTTCCGCTGCTCCTCCTCGAGCTTCTGCTCGCAACGGGACTCTCGGGCTCCGACATATCGACGACCTGCTTCATGGGCTGGGTCTTCGTTATTTGCGGCCTCCTCGGCGCACTTGTCGCGACCGCATACAAGTGGGGGTACTTCGTCCTCGGCATATTGGCACTGTTCTATATCTGGTACGTTTACTCCCACAAATGGCACATAGCCACATGCAGCTTACACTCTACCCTTCTTCAGGTCTGTCCTCCTCGGCCATGGGCCGCGCTCAAACTTCGCCGCGGGAGGTGTCGTGCGTTCCGGGTTCGTGCGCGGCGCCGGCTATCTCTCCTTCCTCCTACTCCTCTATCCTATCTGCTGGGCTCTGTCCGAAGGCAGGAACGTCATCTCACCGAACGCCGAGATGATCTGGTACGGTATCCTCGACATCCTCGCTGGCCCCATCTTCCTCCTCGGCTTCCTCTGGAGCCTCCGCAGCATCGACTACGGCACGTTCGGCCTCAGGTCGACGAAGTACTCCGACGGCGCGTACGGACACAGTGCCTCTGCATATGGGACGGGTGCGGGCGCTGGCACGGGGCCGCATATGACGAACAACGGCGTGGGCACGACCGGCACTGCCTATGGGACTGGTCACACTGGTCCGACGACGCATAATGGAGTGGGCACCCACGCCGGAGGGCCCGGGGTGACGGGCGCAAACAGAGTTTGAGTGTATCGAGCGAACATTTTTGGACACTGAGCCAGTCGCTGCTACAAGCCGTTTACAGCATATAGTATATACGATCGCTGTAATCATGTTTCGTATTCTGCGTTCACTTGTATCAGTAACCTCGATCGAAGATTAACTAACTTCATTGCATTAAATCATGGACTGCGAATGTGAAAGAGGATCGCGAGGTCTGTATCGTAAGTGAACATAGGGAATCCTTGGTATCTGGTACAGTACACGGCAGTTTTCTCCACTACAAAGCAAGTAACGACAAATAACGACAGCATGGGACACATAGCATACTTTGGCAACATTAATAATTCAGGTACATAATTTCTTCTACGCCACTGGCGTTGTGGAATTCGTGAGCTCCGAGATGATCTGTGCTGCGCCCGCTGCGGTCGACACAGTTAGAGTTCCCGAAGGTTCGAAACGATCAATGGACTCACCCGCAAAAGGTATCTCCTGATGAAGCTTACTCGCGCTCCGGTTGAGGGCATGCATCGCCGAGGTCCACTCGATTTCGCTGTTCGGGGGCGGCATAGCGCCAGTCATCGCGGCCCACAAGATCTTCGCGACCTCGGCCCAGGCGACCTGCACACGCATGCGATCAGCCTCCGCGTCCCATCATTCCCAACCCAATAATTAAAAAGATAAAAGGATAGAAGGACGCTACGCACCCCGAGGAGCGGGTCCAGCAGGATGTAGTCGCAGTCCTTGAAGGAGCGCGTAGTGCCGACGACCTCCATGACGACATCGATCGCGCTCTGGCGGCTCTCGCGGTGCGTGCGGTGGAGAAGCCAGTGCAGCTGCGCGAGGCCGGAGAGCGAGACGACGAGGCAGAACTTGAGCGCGACGGTGTTCTCGCGCTCGCCGTTGAACGACGCGCGGAGCATCACGGGCCGCAGCTTCGCGAGGTGGTCCACAAACTCTTCGAGGAGCGGCCAGTACGCGTCCATCAGGTGCACGCGCGCGGGCTGGAAGGCGGCGGCGGGGCCGGACGCGGACGCGGGTGCGTTGATTTGCGCCCATTGCGAGACCGTCTCGGCCGCGCGGATGTAGAGGAGAAGGCTCCGGGTGCGGAGGTACACGATGTTCGTCTTCGCGAGGTTGGGGAAGTAGATCTATGGGGAGATGGTGATGAGTGGGCCGGCGCACACGCGTCGAACGAGGATGAGAGACGCTTACCGCGACATCCTTGAACGATTCGTTGAAGCTCCGGTCCAAGCGTATTCTCCCGCCAAAGATGAACGAGGAGACTCGGTCGAGGTACAGCATGTGGGACAGCGCGGTGATGAGTTCCGTCTCGTCTTCCGTCGCCTCAGGCAAGTCCTGCAGCATGACCATCGTGTCGACTTTCGCGGGGTACGCGAGTGCATACTGCCGCACTATATCTGCTGCTATGACCAGCTGTTCTTCCCCATATTGCATGTGCTCCTTCACTAAGAAATAGCAGGCAAGGATATATCGTATCTGTAGTTCCGTGACGGGGTCGATGTCGTCCAGTGCGCCGCGCAAATATTCCAGCTGCTGGTCTTCGACGTCCTGATACAGATGTTTTATGTGTCGTTCGTGCTGCCAGAGATAGCAGCCGTGGAGCTGTGCGACGTAAGTGAATGCGGGATGTACAACTGTGCCCGAGACGTCTCCGGCAACGATCGCTTGCATCTTCTCCCAGGATAGCAGACAACCGTACTGTGCGGCGTGAGCGGCGAAGGTTTCCCGGCTGTAGAGAAATTCAGCAGAAGTTCTTATTGTCTGCATACAGAGGACGTACAATTCCTGGAGACCTTCTCGAGGCGGTGGTGACGAGATATACTGTAAGTCAGTGGTGGGCGACGGAGGGCACATGCGACTAAACGCCGTGATTACGTTCAACGCTTGCGGGAAATTGTACATAGGTAGGTCGTTGAATGCCGCAAAGGACGGCGGAAACAGTTGGGAGGATGAAGCGACCGGCGGTTCAATGGGAGATATAAGCGCTGAGTACGAAACGGCATCAGTTGGCACGACACTAATAGAGGATGAACACCGTGACATACTATCGATACTCATCGTAGGCGACCCAGGATATGCTCCAATCGGGACACTGCTTGAACGACTTCGCTCATAAAGTGCTATGCGTTGCTCGAGGACATGCACCTTGACTAGCGCTTCAGTGAGAGTGCTTTCAGGATTGTCGTCGAATATACACTCTGTCTCTTTCCCTGCGACTTGACACGTCGTGCAGTAAGGACGTTTGGCATCACATTTCTGGCCTATATTTAGTGTATGAACGGAAGCAGACGGTCGCCGCGTGGGGTTACCTTTTTCTTGCGCCTTGAGGGCGACGGGGATAGAGCGACGAGTAGGAATCAGTCGGACGGAGTCACCTGGGCTCGAAGGGACGTACCGACACGGTGCACATGCTGCGCCCTTCTTCAAGTACTCGCCCTTGGGGGTAGCGGTGATAGCTGTCGTGGCGGTATAAGTGCATTCCCGCGGCTTGCGTGCTTTCGTGCATGGACCACAGGTAGGTTGGATACCATCGCAGCGCTGCCAATGTGGCACCTGCATTAACGCCCCGGAAGAGGGAATGGGAGGGGCAAAGGGGACCCACCACTTTACGCTCCCTGTAAGGCGAGGGGTGGTCAGAAGCACGAGGTCGACGGAAGGGAGGAGATGGTACCTGCAGGCTGCACACGTCGGGGCACCGGGGGGCATGGCGGGGAGGGGACAGCAGTGGGAAGTCAGGTCGCGGATGTGCGTGCGTTTATATCGCGATGAAGGAGGTCGATAGCCACAAAGGCGCCCGGCAGATGTGCCGGAGGAGACTGGGAGGTCCGAAATAATGGTCGGAGAAGAACTTTGTTCAAACCTTGCTGAGAACTCGCGCCGCTGCCAGCTAGAGTGTCCGGTGGGCGTCCGTCGTGACCCGGTGCCCTCCTGTGCTCTCGCCGGTTGTCCGCCAGAGTCTGAGTGCTCTCGAGACTCCTCGTCGCTGTCCTCGTCGCTGTACTGTGTACATCATCCTCTTTGTCAATGTGGCGCTCTAACCTCAGCCTGCACAGCCAGCAATCCAAAGCGGGACGGTTGGCAACCACTTACCGTGGGAATGTTGAGCAAACATCCTATTCATCTCCGTTCATATCGGACATTGCTGTTCTCCCCACGGCCCTACTCACAATACAGTGAAAATTATGATGCTGGGTAACAGGAATACGAGTACGATGTCGATATCGACACTCGACCTGCCGGGAGCCTTTCATCTGTGCCGCAGCAATGAAGCTTAATGATAGCGAGACACGAACTGTCACACTGTCACACCCCTCGGTCACGTGTCGGACAACGCGACCAACATACGGACGCTCCACCACCACGCCCTAACCTCTGCTTTCCTCTCCGCGGCTGACTCGCTCGAGCCTCGGGCTGTCTTGATCTGTCTTTGGCTCATAGAATGACCAGCAATGCAGCCATAGATATCTGTCAAATGGACTCTCCACTCTCTTCTCCAACCCAACCTGCCGATTCTCCTGGCCTTCTCACTGACAGAATATTCTTTGGGCCCATACAGTCTCCAGAGAAGAAATATGTCCCGTCTCTAGGCGCTCCTCGATTCCGTACCCCAGTCCGTCGCTCGACAAGGCTTTCATCCGCGATGGTTCCCTTGCCGTTGTTTTCGGAGGAGGTAGAGGAGGAGACTGCGGATACACGAGAGGGAACTCCAGAAGAAGATGCTGTACCTGATGGTGAGTGCTACCATGGCAAACTCCTGTTCGGCCGGTAAACCACTGCTCGTTCAGAACCCTCCATAATCCTCGCCAGCCGAGTTTTGAGCGCGTGTAGCAATCCCTCACCACCCCCCACTCCTCCTCTGCCGGCTCAGCATGTGTTCCCCGAACTTCCAGATGCCCAACTCATTGATCTCTCGGACCCCGCGGAAGCACAAGATCAGCTTCTCGGAACTCCCGCCCGACCACTCCTCCCCCTAGAGCATCTGTCTGAACCTATTTCAACCTCCTCTCCTCTCGCGCCGCTTCCATCACTATCCATTTCCACTACTCCCGCATATGCAGAAAATCAGGCTAATGTCTCCCAGCCTGACCTGATTGCATTTGACTCGTTCTCTACACCAGATCCTCACGAACCCGATGATCCTCCAGCGCTCTCTCTTAACGTGGAGCAGAATCCAGTTCCACTCGTGCCTGTATCAGTCGACGATCTGTTAGCTATGTCACCTCACACTGCTGTCGTTGTTCTGCCTGAAGAAAAGACGCAACAAGAAGTCGACGCGCAAGACCTGATCAGTAACAAAGACAGTGCAGAAACCGACGAGCCAATGGAAGTTGTCAAGTCCCCACTACTAGCAGTCATCCCATCTACCGCGACGGTCCCTATCATCGAAATGACCTCACCTGCAGACGAAGCAACGTCGGGTGCACTCCAAGAACAAACACCGCCTCCCCGTCGTTCCTCCCGCCCTCGGAAGAGTCGTAGCCCTCTACCGCAAACCGTTGTGCAAACCGTTGTCGATGATTCCCCGCAACCTCACCCTCCGGCTCAGACGGACACGATGGTGCCTTCAGCCACGCATGACGATGTTCAAAATAGTCCGCAACGGAAGCGGAAGCTCAAGGTAACATCCGACCACGATGACAGAGGTGGTGATGACAGCAGCGGGGCACCCCTCACACCAAAGAGACTCCCGCAGGTTGCTCGCATGCATAGGGAGCTTGGTTCACTATCACCTATGTCTGCTGGCGTCCTGATGCAGTTGTTGCCGAAGCCTGCGGATGGGAGCGCAAGTGGGTCGTCTACACCTCAGCCTCCGACGACATCCCAGGTTAGCAGCCTGCAGGCAATACCTGAAGCCGCGCTCCCTCCCGTACTCACGACGCCCCTGCATCAAACCACCGGCTTCGTATTCCCCAAAGTTGCACCGTCAGAAGTCTCTAGTAGTGCTGCACGACCGAAGAGCCCATTACGACCATTCTCCCCACCCAAAGTTGCTGATGGTTCTCGAACGCCTGCTCGACGTGTTCCTATTGCACAAGCTATCGCGGACGGGACGTACTCCGCGCAGAAGCTTCCTGCGGCCTTTAGCACAGTCCGTGGTCCTAATCCTGCATCTCCAGTCTTCAAGAAACTAGCTATTGACGACCCCACACGGAGCCCGGCCAAACGTGTTCCTATGAGCGAGGCCGTGCCCATTCCTCCGTTGTCTCCCGGGAAGAGTTTGGACAAGGGAAAGGGAAGAGCCGTCACGGGCCTGCAGTCGCCTGTCCGTTCTTCATCTATACCTCGGGATCGTCAGCGGAGCACTTCTGTCGAACCCCAGCCTCTGCTTGGAAGGCGAGAACGCGGTGCCTCCGCGGAGCCCTCATCCCGACCACCCGCGTTAGGTCGAAGACCGTTGTTCCAGAAGCCCGCGTCCTCGGATGGTGCATCTTCGAGCGGCTTGAAGTCGCGCACTACCCTTCCGTTTCCGCTCACTCAGCAGCAGCGTCTGCATCCAGTCATCCCAGAAGGCGAAGAGCCCGGGCCATCTGCCGTCCATTCTAACGCAGCTGGGTCGAGCGGAGGTGCCAACGGGTCTGCCCAAGCTTTAGCCAGTCCGACGAAGTCCGGCTCGAGTTTGCGTCAGCCATCGGCGGGTGCTGGAAGCAAGATCCCACGGATCGGGGCGAAGCCGTATGCACGACCGAAAGCCGTCGACGGAGCTCCGAGCAAACTTCCCACCCCTGCAAAGTCGAGAATAATAACGAAAGCAAAGGTGAATCGCGTGCAATTTGCCACATCATTACAGGACTGACGTGCTGGCTTTGGTTGTAGCCGCTGCGCGTCGTAAATGTTGGATCGTCGAGCGGGAGTAGCTCTGATGAGGCACCGATTAACGCGCCGTTACCCGCCCCGGTGTCGAAGCCTCGACGAGTAGTCTCTTCCCAGTCCAGCTCCTCCTCAGGGTCTACAGAGCCGGCACCCCAACCTGGGTTGAAGCGTAAACGTGAGCAGGAGACCTCCGCTTCGAAAACTCCTGCGCCGACTACGCAACCTGTACTGGTGATGCGCAAGGTTGTGCCCGGGATGTTCAACAAGGGCAAAGAGCCTCCGCCCACCAAAGCCCGTACTCTCGGGTCTGCGTCGGGACAGGCAGCTGTCCCTCAATCGCCTGTGAAGTCCATGGGTCCCATCAAGGCGCGGTCCGCTGTAGGTTGGAAGCGGCCTCCGCTAGACGGCCAGCCGTCAGCTGCCGTTTCTATCGCGTCTGCGAAGACCGAGGAGCCACCGTCGAAGGAGCGAAGCCTAGCACCAGAAACGATTCCGGATCCCGTGTCCACAGAGCCCCCCGGGACTGTGCCAGCTCCCGCTACGGTGGACCCTCTCCCAGAACGTCCAAAGAAGGCTACAATGATGAGCCCACCGCCCGTGTCAGCTGCACCTGCACCCCCAGAAGACTCGAGCGAACCGCCGAGTTCGTACCCGACGCCCGCCGTCGAGTCATCCGGGGCACAATCTCTCGTCCCTCAACCCCATCGCCGGTCTACTCGTTCAAAGCGCACAGCCCCTACGATGGACGTCTTCGGCTCGGTGCTGCCTACGGCGACCAGCCGTCCGCTGCAGCCCCGGCGGCGCGGGCCCTTGCCCTCTGAGACCGCAGGGCCGTTCGCAGGGATGAGCGCACTCGCGCTCAAGACGCTCACGTCTGCGAACACCCTGAAGAACCAGCAGCAACTCGCGACGATCCAGACGGAGGTCGTCCGCAAGGAGGGGGCCCGCCCGGAGAGCCCGACGACCCGCGTGCGCTCCGCACTCGAGAAGCAGAGGGAGGAGCGCGTCCTGCAACGCAAGGAGCGTGCCGAACGTCGCGCGAGGCGGTCTGGGGGGAGCGACTTGGATGTCTTCTCCGCAGGGGAGGGGGAGAGCGTGTCGGAGCAGGCCCAACAGGATGGGGCCGATGAGGCCGCGGATGCGAGCTATGCGACCCTGGACGACGATCCATCCGAGAAGCACAGACGCGGAGCAGGGGACGACGACGACTACGAGACGCCGGAACGGCCGGAGCGGCCGGTGAAGCGGGGGAGGTTCGAGGATGGCGTCGAGAACAAGGACAAGGAGCGTGACACGGAGGCACCGGAGAGACGGGTCAAGTGGGATCGTGGACTGTACACTACGGTGTATCTGGATGATGCGCCGCCGAAGCCCAAATGGGACACCAAGGCAGTACCGTCCACGAAGGGCTGTCTGGCCCCGGCCGCAAAGGTGCGCACTCGGGCATATGCGAAGCAATGCATATCCGGACCTGTGCTAACGGACATCTGTGCTTCTTCTTAGGCCGTCCGGCTGGACACGCTTGGGAATGTCCTGAATGCCGAACTTCCGATTGGTGGGCTTGTCAAGGAGAGCGTCATCGTGAAAAAGTTCGTGTTTGACGACGATGCGCAGCTCGAGCTACAGACACCCGCTCTGCCACCTGTGCCACCCCCTAAGAGCACGAGAAGTCGAAGCAAGAAGGCGAAGACGTAAATTGTACACCTGCGCGGCGCGCAAGGACACACTAATGATATATCCTGCATCTCATGTATATCCCTACCATCTTGCATTCATAGCACAAATGTTTTCTTGGCCTCCGAATGCCCTATAGCTGGCTACCGCACACGGTCGCCTGTCGAGATCATGTTAACCTCGAGGTCGGACATAGTTGTGTGGCTCAGATAAGGCCATATTGTGGGTGCTCGGGCGGGCTTCCCCCGCCCGACTCCGCGCTTACACAGCGGCTCATAGGTCCACAAATTTAAACGAGTCATGCCCCACTGGTGGTACTGTGTGATCTTGTATGTGTGTATATTGGTACATACAGCCTTCTTTCGCTTTCTACTTCACAGCATTCGGACCGGAGCGTCGCATCGCAGATCTCCTAGAGCCTGCCGCCCCGGTAGTTGATCGTCGGGCTCGCTTGGTTGACGGGGAGGACAAAGAGCTCGGCAATGTTGACGTGCGGCGGACGAGACGCCGTCCATACAATCTCCTCCGCGATATCTTCGGCAACCACTGGTCGAGTTAGGGAGGGGGTTAGCGTCGCGATGGAGGTGTGCGGGGCGCGCTGCTTACGGGGTTGGATGTTTTCGTACACCTTGTCGGCGGCACTCTTGTCGCCGCGGAAGCGGACGACCGAGAACTCGGTCTCCACCATGCCTGTATGTCATGTCAGCGCCAGGACAGGGAGATACGATTCATGAACGTTTATGCGTACCGGGTTGGATCTCGGTGACGCGGATCGGGCTGTCGACGACCTCGCGCATTAGTGCGCCGGTGAACGCACGTACCGCATGCTTAGTCGCACAGTAGATGCTACCACCAGCATATGGTTCGCGGCCTAAAGAATAATGTTAGGAATCATTGATGATACGTCATATCCATATCTCGGATTTCACCTGCGATAGAGCCGACATTGATGATGTGCCCAGTCTTGCGTGCCCTGAAGTCTGGATTGGTAGACAGGAAATCAGGCTATGTGCAACACGAGTGTGAGAGTACACGGAGCACACCTTTGATCAAGAGCTGGGTCATGGAGATGAGTCCGAAGACGTTGACTTGGAACATTGCCTCTATGTCGGTCTCGGAGATGTCCCCGACCTTCTCGACACCAAGCACAAAACCGGCATTGTTGACTAGATGCGTATACAAGGTTATTCGCATCGGCCCATTGACTGCGAGGACCAAGGCGGACGTACCAAGAATATCAATATTGCGCAAGTCTTGTGGGACTTTGTCAAGGAACGATGCGATTTGTTTCTTGTCTGCGACATCGAGCTGGATGGTGGCAAACTTCCCGCCCTGCTGAAGACCGGACTCCTTGTGCGCCGCTGCGCATGCCTCCGCTACGGATTTGAGAGCGTCGGTACGACGAGCGCAGAGGATCAAGTTCGAACCACCCTGACCCCATCCATCAGAACGACCGCGAGTCGGTACCATCCGAGGACATACCTTGGCAAACAGCACTGCGGTAGCCTATACAGTGTCCGTGCAGATCAGTGAACAGATCGTCAGAACTCGATGCGCATGAATCTGACTCGCGACGCACCGCGCCGATACCAGCGCTTGCGCCCGTAATGAGCACGGTCTTGCCGAGAAGGCGGGAAGCGTTGAAGACAGACATGTCGCGCCGCTGGTGTCCTTGTTGTCGAAGCTGGTTCGCGGTAAAAAGCGCAAGACTTGCAGCAGATGAGTGTCTCGGGGACGCGGTCTGCAAGAGGTGTGTGTGCGAGAGCGTGCTCGTGCAGCGATGGATGCGTGCTCCTCGCGGAATAGACGGGAGCCGGGCTCGGAGCTGCTATCTGTGATCAATCGCCCGCGGAAAAGTTTACTCTGACTCTCACCGTCGTGGACATCTCCTGTGTCACCTGCCTCGTTCTGCGGTACTCGTCTGGCTGCCTGCGGTCCGCTGGAGAGACCCTACTTATCAAAGGTACTGCATTGGTGGGAAGAGAGTGTGCTAAGCGGCGACTCCGACACCATGGACGACTTGGAGCAACACCGGTGGGAGCGCTTGCTGCGGTGGCTCAACGAGGAGCATGGAATGGACATTGGTGAGGATGCTTTTCATGTCGAGGCTCGTGCAGTCCCAGGTATGCCCCGTCTTGCCTGTACCGCTAGATGGCAGGTTGAGAAGAACCGTAGGTGCCGGCAGGGGCTTGTTCGCCGCAAGGCACTGTCCAGTAAGTAACGCTCTCATGTTAATCAACGTCCGTCCTCTCAGAGTAGGATAGCCATCAACGACGCTATTCAAAATTCCGGCCACTGCATTGTTGAACAGGAAGACGACAATCAAGCTGTACCCTCAGTTACGCGGGCAGGCTATGTCCGGCGTGCAGCTTGTGTCCTTACACCTCTTGCTCCATCGACCCGTCGACAACGCGGACTCCCAGGACCCCATCTTTGGACCATACATCTCTACTCTACCCCGCGAATTCTCATCTCATCCCCTCACATGGATGGCGAAACGCAAAATGTACCCACCCGACACCTGGGACGAACCTATACTTAATTTGCTTCCGCCTAGCACCTATCAAAAGCTATCTGCGCTGCATGACCGGTTCAGGGCAGATTGGAAGGCGGTAGTCAGGATACTGGTACAGGTTTTCATTTTGTCTGCTGCGCATCTACTCATCCGTGTCCGTTCCATAGAATGAACATCCCACTATCGCTGCCCAGTCGTCCCGGATGAATTTAGCATCTACGT
This sequence comes from Daedaleopsis sinensis, assembly GCA_033807695.1. Classification (NCBI taxonomy): domain Eukaryota; kingdom Fungi; phylum Basidiomycota; class Agaricomycetes; order Polyporales; family Polyporaceae; genus Daedaleopsis; species Daedaleopsis sinensis. The sequence continues at coordinate 2,605,704 of CM066301.1, forward strand.
TACAGGCTCCAAGACAAGATGCCGGCTTACTTATGGACTATCTCTGGGCTTGGCTCAACGGTCGCTACTCCGTTTTACTCTCTATCACCCAGGCTCTCACGAAAACTTTCTAGTCAACACTCGATGCATCTTCTATCGCATACGCTCTACGCTCTCGGACCCGGACAACTTGACGCTATGTCCCGTGTTGGACTTTGCCAACCATAGTCATGGGCCTACCCACATCTTTCCCCTTATCGACTCAGAAGCGTGGGCTGTTGTCACGAAGAAGTCTCCTAAGTACTTTGTCTTCTTAGGCCCATCTCGGAACACTGTCTCTTCGGGGCAAGAACTCTTTCTTCAATACGGGAAGCACTCGAATAGCTTCTTGCTATCGGAATACGGGTTTGTAAACCAGGTCCCAGACGGCGCAGTAAGAAGCGGTGCATATTTTGGAGAAGTCGACGTTCAAGAACTTGTCGAGGAGCTTTTTGCCAAGAACACCTTTCTGGGATCGCGCCTACGAGCTGTTCTAGAGGCAGAAGGTTACTGGGGGTGAAGCATCTCCTAGACATCGCAAAACTGGGATTTTATTCGCTAACTCGCGCCATTCTCCAGTGACTGGACAATCCATAGCTCACCTATACCGGCGCATCCGTCATACCGCCTCATGACAGCGCTTCGCCTTCTGTGCCCGTTCGACGATGTCACGATTCCTCAAGCCGAAGCATCGCATTTCGAAGCGAGTGTAGATGTATGGCGAGAGGTGATCCATGGTCGAGCGGAAGAAACGCCTGGTACCGGAGAGAGATGGAGGCGGCTGTTGGAACGACTATGCGGGCACATCGTGGAGCGCGCTCGCTGTCGTTTGGCGAGTATGGCGGCCACGCCTAGTGTTCACAGTGATGGTCATGGTTGGCGGGATTGGATGGTTGGAAATGTGCGCCTGCTGTGGACGGAGGAGCTTGAGGTCGCGGAGGCTGTACTGGAAAGCTTGTCAGCCGGGGTGGAGTTCTGAGAACTCTACGCATTCATGTCCTGTCTGTCAGTGTTGCGCAGTACTTACGTCTGCACAATAAACACCTTTACACAGTCTTGATAGCGGTGCAGTGCAGACGGCGCAAAATTCGAGTTATAAAAAGGAGAGCTCAGAGTCAGAGCCGCCACCGATGCGGCAGGAGGCCGGCTTATGTAATCAAAGCGGTACGGACAACAGAGCCTCGGGCTATTAGACCCGTTCAGAGAGACCAACAACTGCCTCGTTTCTTTCCTGTCTCTCCTTCACTGCACAACCCTAGGCCACCTCCCTAGGCCGGGAACTCCCCACCTCCTCCTGGGACTTATTGTCCTGAGCCTCCCTTGACTTCTTACTCTCCTGGGTGTCACTGCTTTGCTGCCGCCATGCCCGGTAACTTCAATGGTGCGCTGAACACGAACGCCCAACGGGCTTTTATGGGGACAGGTGCGTAGGCGAATTTGAACCTGTTGTGAAACTTACTAACGATGTGCAAACGTAGTCTTCTTCCGTGAGTTTGCGTAACTCGGGATCGTTGGTGGGGTTGGTTCTAAGACACACTGTTACAGAGGCGATAGTCGTCATAGTCATGGTGGCGATCACATTCAGCAAGGTGGAGGGTAATGTTCCGTTGACCGATTCCCGGTACAAGGTGCGTGCTTTGCTCGTCGGATCCTGATCATGAATATCTCATGCTGCACGCCCGTATGATAGACCATTCCATGTTATCTTGCCCTTTTTATTCTTGCCGAGTGAGTACCTTTCATCCTTCAGACCGCCTTGTGCTCATCCGTGCAGGCTTTTCGAGATTTTCATGGCTTTCGATGCACTACGACTACGAAACGTAATACAGCTAGTGGGGATCCTCCGTGCGTACCGTTCTCTGTCTCCCTATCGCGCGCGCGCATACCCCTGACGCGCAGGAACTCGTGCAGTCTTCCATGCAGCGCTCATTGTCATGGCCTCACTGCAAGTGCATGAGACTCACGCCGCCTTGGTATCAAATCCGAGTGCAAACTGGACGCAAGACTATGTTGTGCGTGATTTGGACATGCGTCTGTGATATCGGCCCTTACGACTCCCGAACTGTAGCACGGCGGCGGGGCAGGCACGCTGTGGCAAAGTGTCCTTCCTTTCTTGATTGTTGCCCCCGTGATCATCGCGGTTTCGTGGGTGGTCATGATGTGGTTTGTTCGTCAGTTGTACTACGAGTTTGGGTGAGTGTCAGAGCGCTGAACCATGTGCCCCCTGTTAACCTCCCGTATAGATGGGCCATCTTCCACATAGTCGGTGCAGACCCAGCAGCGAAGAGTCAGTTCGGTGCCGTCCGATTTGCCACCGTCATACTGATACCTCCGTCTAGCCATGTACCAGTATTACCAGGTCATGATCTGTCTGCTTAAGTTCGATTTCTTCGCTTTTATCGGTGTCACGATGCAGGTATGCCCTTATCCCTTCGCTTTTGGTATTGCCTAACCAGTGGTCATATTGCAGCTGCTCATCGTCGTCCTTGCGACGAGCACTGCGGAGTTCGGCCTTACGATCGCAGCTATTCCGATCGTAATGGTGTTGCTAGTCGGTTGTGGCCTGGCCGTGCAGCGCGAAATCAAGTGGTCAGTAAATATAGTCCTACAGTGCCATGTCCAAGTCTGACCGCCTAGTAGGTTAATGACGGCTTCACTAACCCTCATGCTGGCTGCCGAGTCCTACTGTAAGTGATCGTCCCATTCAGACTGTGGATAATCGATTGACATGACTCCACTTTCCGCAGTCAGTGAGGATATTCATTGCACGCACATGTCATCATTTTTGCTAAATGCCCACAGTCTACAAACTCGTTCGTTTCTACGAGCCCAACTCAAGCTTCCTCTACGCTACGGTGCGATCAACGCTGACAACGTTCAGTACGTCAACCTTATATGTTTTGCCCGCCGGAAACACCGAGTTGACATGTATCAGCTATCATCGCTTTCCTACTCCTGTTTGCAACATTCGCAATCGGGTTGCGCTGTTTTGCCGACTTCGACAAGGGCCTCATCAAAAGCAAGCTGCACGGTCAGTCCTACAAGCGTGTTAACCGTAGTGACAAGGATGGCTTATTCGGTGATTATCCACGTTCAGAGCATGCTTCCCAGCGACAATACTCATCTTCTGCTCCCGGCACTGCAGGCGGAAAGAAGGAAGAGGGCTACGGTTCAGGGGCGCCGCTAGGTCAGCGCGTGTCAATAGAGTAAACGACACTCGCGGATTCTTGTGCGCACCCGTACAGTTGCCACGTCTTTCACGTCACCCTTTACGACTTTGCCTGCAGTCTGGATTGTGACACCTCGCGTCTGTTGGACACACCTACCGGGCTCGTTAGGTGTCGAGTGTTGTGCGGATGGGATTCATTGGACTTTCGTTGTTGTTCGCAATTGCTCTACCGCGTATTTATGCTCTATAATCATCTTTGTACCATGTTATCTACCACAGCGGACTGAATGTGACACATCTAGCTACAATGGACTCGCGTGCAACATCACAGGGGCGCTACGAGTGAGAATAAGATGCAGTCAATGACCGCAAGCAACCCGAAGAAGGCCGGAGCGATGGAGGCTGCGCCGTTGCCCGTTGCACTGGGAAATGGCTGCGTCGCGATAGAAGTCCCGTCTAGCCACGGTGTTTGTGGTGGCGGAGAAGACAGTTGCGGGAAGTCCTGCAGGGTGTTGGTGCCGTTGTTGCAGGCATCGGTTGGGTGCTCGTTCATCACCGTAACACTGTTGGCGACCGCATTGATTCAGCACGACCACAACAGACGCAGAGGAACACATGGATGGGCGGTGCACTTACGGATAGGCGGTGATGGAGAAGTACGGCTGGTTGTTGATGTGAGACGCCTCATAGAACGTCAACTGTGGCAGGCAGCACGCTGGTCAGGAGAGGGTTAATAGCGGTTCATCTCGACATATACATACGTTGTACGATCCGGCCGGGATGCACGTGGACACATTGAAGTCCCAGTGCTTGACCGTGCTGCCTTGTTCGCGCGCGAGGAGGTCGGGGCCAGAGGAGACGGTGAGGTTGAGCTTCGTTTGGTAGGAGACGAGGTAGATCTCGAGACTGTCGAAGCGGGTCGACTTGTCGTTGCCGGGAACGGACGCGCTCTGGTCAAGATGTCCGTCTCCTGAGATCTGTGTGGCATGGGCCGCATGGCAGCTCGAATGTGAGCTGACGTCACATCTGCAAGTGTGTGGATCGGGACGTACATCGATAGCGACCTGGGTCACTGAGCCAGCGTGCATCGGACTGCAGTTCTCTTGTCAATTTCCTTGAGATTGGAGTTGAATCATACATAATAACAGCTACCTGTTCGGGGCGGGTGCATCTACAATGGCAAGGCCATTGGTGAATATCTGGCCGTTCACGAGGGTCTGCGCATGAGCAGAAAAGGCTGAGGCAAAGAGAGGGAGAATGGTAAGGAGCGTGGGGTACATGCTAGCCAAGGCAGAAAGGTCGATGTCCGAGACGGAGAGGGAGAAGTGGATGCGTGCGAGTGTGTCCACAATGCATTATTTGACAGCGTCCGACGTGAGGATGGTGGACCGATGGAAACCGTGTCTTTCAGGTACCCGTTCGGAGCGCCCATGTCGCGGAGCATCCTCGGGTACCTTGGCGTCTATGAGACGCGTCGACGCGTGATGCGTGATGTGTGACAGACGCGTTTCTCCCACCCACCACCACAACCCGTACCGCGTCGCCACCATTGTCAGCGCATTAGTTATGGACGACCGCGAAGACCCTATCTCACAGTTCTTTCCCGATGCTGAGGACGTCGACCTCTATGAGGTTCTCGGCGTCAAGTCCGACGCGAAAGCGGATGATATCAAGAAGGCATACCGAAAGCTCGCTCTCAAATACCATCCCGACAAGCACGCTGGCGCGAACGAGAGCGCGAAGGCAGACGCGTCGCTCAAGTTCCAGCAGCTCGGCTTTGCATATGCGGTCCTATCTGATGAAAAGAGACGGAGCCGTTATGACTTGACCGGCAAGACCGACGAGGGCTTGGACTTCGGACCTGGGGAGGACGGATGGGAGGCCTACTTCGAAGAGCTCTTCGATCGAGTGACGAAGGGAAAGCTTGATGACATGAAGATAGATTATCAAGGTGTGTGCTCATCTGTATTCTGTTGCTGCTGAACGTCGCGTCATGACGGCTTCCGTAGGTTCCTCTGAGGAGCTGGAGGACCTCAAGAAAGCATACATCGAGACCGACGGCTCCATTGACGATATCATGACCCATATACCGCATTCGACATACGACGATGAAGCACGCTTCATTGTCGCCATCTCCGAGCTCATCAAGAAGGGTGAACTACCCTCTCTGCCCCAGTGGGAGTCGAGCACGAAGGACGAGAAATCGAAACTCGTGCGGAAGAAGCAAGCAGACAAGGAGGCGGCCGAAGCGGAGGCATTGGCGAAGGAGCTTGGGGTATGGGATGAGTTCTATGGGAGCGGGAAGCCTGGCGCGCGAAAGTCGAAGGCCAAGGGGAAGGGGAAGCAACAGCAGCCGGCGGATGGGGAGGAGGACACCTCGGCGTTGCAGGCGTTGATCCTGAAGAAGCGCAAGAACATGGACAGCTTCTTCGACAACCTTGCTGCCAAGTACGCGGAGCCGGAGGAAGGTAAGAAAGCTGGGAGGAAAGGGAAGAAGCGGGCAAAGGCGGATGATGAAGGAGAAGAAGAGCTCTTGGAAGCATCGCCGAAGAAGAGGTCGAGGAAAGAGGTTCCTCCGCCACCAGACATCGATGACGCGGAGTTTGAGAAGATCCAACAACGGCTCATGGAGGGCAAGACGAAGCGTGCTAATGATGAAGGCACTGGGGTGAAGGGGTCAGCCAAAGGCCGGGCGGCGAAAGGCAAGAAGGCGAAGTAGTCTCTGTTCATGTATCGCATCATTTCTCTCTTATGTTGTATTCTAAGCACTCTCAACCTATCGCATTTAGTCACCGCATCTCGCCGCTTTGGCCCAAACAGCATACCTCAAAGGCGTCTCGAGGCCGACGCGTCCTCAAAAGGAAGACCTGCAAGAGTTATCCGAGTGGCGGCCCTTGTGCCAATAGTATAAATACCCGTCGTCCTGGGTGGTATCTGATGCCTGCATACCTACACGATGACTCCCACTGCTACAGCGCTCCAGGACGACCGCAACAGCATTCCTCCCAACGTTCATCTGCCCGAGAAAGATTCTGACGGTTACGAGTTCTTGAACCCCGATTTCGAGGAGATCGTCACCGACCGACTGACGGCATCCAGTACTGTTAAAGTCCCGGTAAGTTGTTTTGGGCGATCTGGTTAACTGAATGGTTGGTGAGATTTGTGATGTAGCGCAGTGGCACCGCCCATAATCTCAGGGTGACATCCAACGAAATTCACGGGGGAGGACGCAGGAACCAAGCACCACATGCGCAACAAGTGAGAGTGGATAGTGTTCTTTGGTAAGTACCTATCTCCTCTCGTTCTAAGGTCCGTAGCAATTACTGTCACTCACTCGTTTTGCAACCACAGCATAATCGATCGTCTGCTAGCAGAGGGCTATAAGAATGAGGTAGACCGCATAGGGTCCAAGAAGCTAGAGAATAGCCTCCGCCGACCACAGGCAAAGTTTGCTCGGAAACGATTGACAGACAGATGTGAGGTGTCTCTTCTCCTATATACGGATGAGGTTTGTGTGTGACTCATTCTCGCGTAGCCTGGATAGAGGTCAAGCTGAAGGTCATAGAATGGATGAAGTATGTCGAACGCGAGACAGTCATGGCCGCTAGGTTTCAAAGTTGCTCAACGTACATCAAGGATTGGGTCCGCGACAGCTGGTCGGCCTATGACAACCCTGACGACCCCTTTCCATCAGAAACTCTTGGGTTCGCAGATTGGCTCTTGCTGCCTCGTATCAAGCAGATTCTGGATGTCCCCAGCCATCACCGCCTATCGAAGCAAACTATCGCCTTGTCACTGGGGGACGACCTGTACAAACTCGCCCTTGACTGGTACCGAACATGCCAGAGAACCCTTCTTTCAAAGCTGCGTGAAGTGGGCGAACGGCCCGACCGCCGACTCACGGATGTGGAGAAGCTCGACACGTTACGGCTTGCAGTATATACGTTTAGCTGCACATCTTGCCATTTGCAGTTCATGTCATTTCGAAAAGCGCTCATCCACCGGTGCCGTCCCGTAGACTGCACGCATCCTGTGGCATCTCTTGACTACGAGGCTTTGGTAGCCATTTACCTGGACAAGAAGCAACCTGTCGAGCAGGCCAGCTGGAATTCCGACCTCATTCGCGTCAACACAGGAATCGTGCCACACAAGGCCCGCGCTATCATCAAGTCGCTTGGTTTCGACCCTAACGTTGCAACACACGACCAATTGGAGACATGCATGACACGCCTGACATGCTGCGATTGTGAGGATGTTCTCAAGTTCAAACGCGGGCGAAAGGGGCCATCGCCATACGAAGTCTTCAACTGGATACGTGCCGTAAGTATCAGCGTCGTTCAGTGATGTGCTTCTTGGAGCTCACTGAGTCTGTCTAGCTGTATCACCAAGACGGGATGCCGCACTGCAACTCGAAGAAACCATGCAGGTGGACGGCCCTGCCGATGGAGATTGCAGACCGCGTGCGAGTATTCGAAGATGGACTGAAAAACGTCGATTCGCTGACGGCGTGCGATATTCGTACACTCACGCAGTACGAATGTACCGTGCAAGACTGTGGCAAACGATTCATGTGCAGCGAGCCGCAGGCGCTGTTGCAGCATCTTCGGTCACAGTCAGCATTTCTTTTCCTTTTGCGTAGTTTTAATCACATTACTGACGATTTCGACTTGCAGGCATGGTGTCTTGGAGATGGACGATATGACCGCTGGGACTGCCTATGAGGAGAAAGAAGAAGTCCTCAACACGGATGAGTTGCAGCGTGTTTACGTTTCTTACGCCACCGGCAAGAAGTGCGGAGAGATAAAGATCACTTTACATAGTAAATTTGTGGACCTACTATAGGTCCGAACATGCGGAACCTAGACTTATGACCAGTACTAGTACCGGCCCGACCGAGCGCAATGGATGGATGCTGCAATATGGGAGTCATTTCAAGTTTGCATGGATTGCGACTCGGAGTACTTACCGTTCTGTACAGTGTTCCGATTCCACTATGATTCTGAATCGGTTTTTCCAGCTAAGGTTGTAGCGCGTCACGTGAATATCGCGGCACCCGATATAGTCCGCCCCGTTTCCGATTGCACCCGGAATGTTCGACTCATCCCCCTGCTATCTATTTCCTCCTCTCCCATCTCTGCTACCGTCACTTACGTGTGTGCTGCCCTCCCCGTCTTTCCGGACGTCTACTGACGCGCGTACAGAACGATGCCTGATCCACTGCATCCGCACCTCTTTGAACTTGGACTGGACGGATCTACGTCGACGTGCTCACGTTGTTCTACAGTCCGACGCCGTCGTCGACGCGCACAATCGCGGACTTCCCATCGTTCATGCCCTCCTCCTGACCGCTGCTGTCCCACCTCCTGTACCCATCGCTGTGAGGGACTTGATCTTCATCTACGACGATGAAATAGATGTCGTCAGTCCTGACGCCCATCTGTACTTAGGTTATCACCCTCGCGCGTCGTAGACATGTACCGCCCTATGACGAGAGAGATGTATACTTGGACATGTCGTCAGTTACTGCATCTAATGATAACAAGCGCTGCAACAAGCGCTACGCAACCCGTGGAATCGGGACTAGCGTGCGGAGCATCGCGATCACCTACCAAGTGATGCATTGGGGCAGTGACCGCGTCTCGGCTATGTTTCAATCACGTGTAGCGCGTCGATGCCAATTTATTATTTAACCGGCGCCGCACCGTCTGACTTGAAGTAGTACTACCACTGCTTGGTGTCCGTGCATCTCATCCGTCGCACGTCTTACAGCTCGCTCTTCAGGCTCTGTACACTAGTACTGTCGCGCTTGGATGGAGTACATCGCACGTGGCACTCGCCGTGTCCGACGTGGCCGCAGAGGTGGGCTGAAGGACATGCCGCATATGCCTATGGACATCCTGGTCGAGGTAAGCCGTAGTGTGATGCTCTCCGAGTCACTGTGCTATAATATTCATGCGCCAAATCTCATACATCCGTCTCTCAGATATTCTCATTCATGCACCCTCGCGATCTGCTTAACCTTGCTCGCACTACGAAAGATTTCCGGGCATTCCTCATGAGCCGTACAGCCGCACCGTTTTGGAAGGCTGCTCGGAGTCAAGTCGATAATCTTCCCGACTGTCCTCCGTATTTGAGCGAGCCCGCATACGCCAACCTTCTTTTCTTTCCTCACTGCCATGCAAGCTCTGATTCTTCCTGCGCCTCTTCTCATGCATTGACCATTTGCCTGACAGATCTGCCTCAGAACTAACATACAGAATATAATGTTTGAGTTCTCCGCTCGCTATTGTCGTGATTGCCAACGATGCATGTAAGTCTTCAAGGCCGCATGCGCGATAAATTCCGGCTTATTTTGGCATAGGCTCATTGAAGACAGAGAAGTTATCGACATCCTATATGAGATTCAGCAAGAAGCTGGCGTCGAAGACCCTTTCATGAACACAGTAGTGATCAAGAAGAAGTCAGAGTGAGTATATATTCATTCATGGGAGTCAACGCAAGCTTGCCTGCTCATAATTTGAGTAGATACAAGGCGTACTATCATCAGCCTGAGTACGAGGAACTTCTTCAAGCATGGGACCCGGGGCGCCCTATCATGGAGAAGAGACAATATCTTTTGGACAAGGCGGCCATAGTCGCAATCGTTGAACAGGTGAGACTTGGCATGGTTCTCTGATATTATCCGAGTAAACTGGGAGGTCCAGTCATGTCCAGAATTGTATGATTGGAAAGAAGATCTGGTGCAAAATAGGGCAGAAGAACTGGACAGGCTCCGAGAAGAACGCCTCTCTACGTCCGTTCACCCCATTTCTTCTGTCAGCGCAGCTTACTGACGCTATCGTCGACCTTAGTATTCTTGATTTCCTGCGCAGGGATGGATGGGCGGAAGAACTCGTGCGGATGGAACAGGACGATCTGGAGGCTCTAGCCGAGCAGCCTTACGCCCGAAAGCCACAGAAGCTAACAAGACGTGGTATGTTCCCTAGGTGTGTGATCAAGCGATCGGGCTGACCTCTGTGACATAGCATGGGAGGGCATCCGAGAGGATGCGAACGCCTTCATGGTAGACGTTCAGGCTGAGCGACTTCACCAAGAACGTAGCGCTCTCATTTGGGACCGTCTGCGTAACTTTGGAATCATCCTCGCGGAGCTCGGCCTGATTGGTCAAGACAGGACACCAGAATGGGAACTGAAGCCTCACTTCGAAGATCTCGCGCTTCTACCTGCAGTTCAAACCGTCTTAGATCATCCCAATGACGCACAAATGGACGATGAAGCCGCGACTTTCATTCGCGACAATATCAACGCCTTTCTCGAACAGTGGCAGAACGACAACAAGGGAACCCTCATCCTCAAACTTCGTCAAGCAGTGGACCTTCCTGACGACGTTCAGAATCCGCTCGACCTTGCTATCGCCATATTCACGTGCGGTTGCAGCTGGCGCAATGGAGCTCTATGGTACCCCGACTTACTTGCCCACGAGCCATGTGTGCGGCCTCATGTCTGGAGTAACCTCGGCTCGGATGATTACACGGAAATTGTGTGCAAATTCACGAATACTCTGAATACTCGCTCCGCAGTCGACCTCGATAACCTGCGCGTTGATAAAGCCATGGTCGACGATATGCGCGCAATAGTAGAAGCTTATGGGTTGGACCCCCTACGCGCCACGCGTCAGGACCTGGAGCGATGCAAGACTCGGTTATGTTGCGCCAGGAGTAGATGTCACACTGAGCAGCGCTTCCGTAACTATCCAGAACGGAACCGGATTATAGTACAAGGATGCGATTGGATCAGGGCGGTGAGTCCGCTACCCAATCCATCAACCACCCAACTTGTTATAGCTGACGAATATACATTTAGTTCGAACATAGTAGAGTATCTCACCGTGAATCAATCAGGGGACGAGCACGGTGGAAGACCCTACGTACCGTCGGAGCAGCCCGGGTTCGAGTGGCGGAGGATCAAGTGCGAGCATTCCCAGATTCTGTCAAGGATCATCTGCGCTGCTGCGTCTATTGCTCGTACTCATCGAGGAATCGCGACAGCATACGCCATCACTTGCAGGATTCGTACGTCGTCCCTCTTGTCTCGCACAGAATGTCCAATATCAACCTGCCCTACTCGATGGGCTCATGCAGGCACGACATTATGGCAGGGGAAGAAGAGCTTCACCAATACTTCTACGTCCGCCTCGACAAACCCTGGGGAGAACTGCCCAAGATTCTCGTACGCTACTACGAGGCTGATGATTACAAAACTTTCGATGTCAAGCTCGAAGAGCGTTGGAGGAACATTGCATCATGATCAAGATAAGGCCGCTCGACATACGTATCTTCCTCTTGTGTTCTTGCATCTTGTCCCGAACGGACCCAGTTTGTTTGGCCGCACTGATACATTATAATTTACCGTAAAATTGTCCATAATTGGTGAAGCTTTGAAGAGTCACTGTCTATCTTAGCGGGTGGTAACGACGTCGTAACACGTACAACATAATTGAACTCCAGTAATCTACAGATAGCGAATCGAGTCTATTCCCAAACTTCGTCTCGCGTGGATGATGGCCACCAACTCCTTGATAGACTCCTCTAATATCACGACGTTGTCCAGCAGCTGCGACAGCGTGACGTGCGTGATATTCGACTGCACCTCCTCCTCCGTGTCGGAGTCATCCATGACCCGCGACCCGCGATTCTCTCCCCACTGCCCCGACGAGCCAAACACATCCTCCTCATCCGCCACCCACTTACGCGACTTGGCGGGCGTCCAGGGCCCGGACGACGGCGCAGGTGCAAGATAAGGCTCGACAGTGATCGCGCCGGTCTTCTGATAATGGGGGCCGAACGGACTTGCGTCAACGGCCCGCGAGGCGCCGCGCGAAGGGGTTGTGGGCTCCGAGGGTGTCGGCTTCGTCGGCTTGTTCTTCTTCGGGGTGAGGAAGGACACGAATGAAGAGGACGTGGACGACTTGGACTTCGGCTTCGGCCGCTGTTGTGGCTGCTCGACCGGTGACGATAGGATTGACAGCGCACCGCCAAACATGGCCGACTTCGGGGTCTCGAAGTCGAGCGCGAGGGTGAGCGCGTCCGTCAAGTTCTCGTTGAAGAGGAGACCTTGGCGGCGCTCTGTGAGGTACTGGTCGAAGTTGTCTACCAGCTGGCGGTATCGCTCGAGCTGCGTGACGAGACCGTGGAAGATAGAGTGGACAACCGGGCGCGACTGCTCGTCCATACTAGTGGCAGGGAGCGCGTTGAACTCGGATGTGAGTTTCTCCTCTATCTGGAAGTCGATAGACCGATCGTCGCCATCATCCTCGTTAGGTAGAAGCTCGTCCTGGTCTCGGGTTTTTGAGGGCGTGGGGGACTCTTTGGGTGCAAATGTCAACCAACCCGCGAGCGAGCGGTCGGGGCACAACGCGAGGGTTGCTAGGACTCCAGTCAGGGCCATGTTCGTCTCCGAGGTATTTGAGAAGAATTTTCTCAGCGACTCGAGCACGAGGGAGAGCACCGGGTCATTTGGGTTCAGTCGGTGCTTCAGCTTCGACCGCTCTTGGGGATCCATATCTAGCTGGAAGCAAGACTGACTCTGGATGGAGAAGAGAGCGTCTCTTAGGTAGTGGTCGTAGCCGGTGCTGAAGGCATCTTCGGTATGGTTCGGATCCACACGGGAAACGAGCTGGAGATACAAGCCCATCTCGCGTTCGTGCGTCCAATATGTGGTATCTGGCTGGCTGAAGATGATTGCGGACTGTAGGGTTACAGGCTCGGCCTCTTTGGTATCTTCTGCGCCTGGGTATACGAACGCGTCTTCATCTTCATCATCAGAGTGATCCTCCGGTTTTGAGGGTGGAGTATCTTCGAAAGCATCTGGAAGGATAGCAGGTTCTGGAAAAGAGGTGGCTTGGGGGTCGTGAATGACAACAAGCAGCCTGTCTACGCAGAGAGTGCAGTATTGGAGCAAAAGGGATTGGAGAAGTTGGAGAGCGGCGGTGGCAGTTGGTTGAGACTTCGATCGCAGACTTGTGAGAAGGAGATCCTTGAGAGTGAATCGTCCCATGGAAGTGAAGTAAGACGACTGTCGACGTGCTCCAGGAGCTTCCATCTCCAAGAGCGTCATCGCAGTGCTCTTTCTCCGTCTTTGCTTCGCCGCCTTGCTGTCCGCTTTGCTGGTGGGAGGCAACTTGCCACCAAGGTTGAGCATGGAATGCGGACGAGGACGAGAAGAAGACAGGTCTTCAGCGTTGTCCTCGCTCATCAGGAAGTCGATGAGCAAATCAGCCAGCTGGCCGTTCTCCAGTGTTCTGACCATAATCTCGATGTACGACATCACAGCTACGGCACTCCCATCCGCGTCTGAGCACTCGAGAATGGAAGGATAGAGGATGTTCTCAAGGAACACTCGTCGCACCGCGTCGAGGATGGACTGCACTATGGCTGAACCGACGAGGACGGACGCGTCGAGACTATCATCGCCACCATCGTGTATCTTGTTCCGACGGAAGACATCCTGCAGGAACTCCAGCAACTTCAGGAAATGATCAAGGCGAGCTTTGAAATCCGGATTTGATGACTCCTCTAGGCCCATGGCACGACTCCTCTCCCGCTCGGCGTCGACTTTCTCCTTCTCCTCAGGGGACAACTCGGGCGTAGCGCTGCTGCCGAGGATCATCGCAGTACCAGGTGCAGCCTCGGTTGCGGCTGGTGTTCTGACTTCGAGCTTCGTGGGAAGGAGGGAGTAGACAGCTGCTAGGCCGGCTGCGAGGACATCGGAGAAGTCGCCATCGAGAATGTACTCCGCGAGAGCTAGCGCCGCATCAGTATTAGGGTCGCTCTCAGGTGCCGAGATCGTGGATGTGGACATGCGCAAGTCCTCCTCAGCAGACTTGTGGGAGGTGTCCACCGGAGACATAGCGACATCCATGAGGAACAACAGCCCTGCGCGTGCGAAATCTCCAATCTGACCTTCCCGATGGACAAAGCGTAGGAGATAGTTGAAGAGGAGGAATTCGTACTCGGGCTTTTTGGTGGTAGACGAGCCAAGTCCCGAGTTCTCTGTCTGCTGCGAAGGTGCAGGAGATGTGGGACGATGTGACACGGTGGTGTCAGGCGCAGATTGCTCCTCTGACTGCTCTGCAGGCTTAGGCGTAGGCTGCCAGAGGACATCGTCCTCCTCTTCCTCTTCTTCTTCGACTGCGAATAATGGCTCAGGACGATACCACTGCTTGTCATGGAAGAAGATCATGAGAAGCTCGCGGTACGTCCGGATCCTGCTACAGAGGATGCAGAGCAGGTTGACCACTGGTAATATCGTCATTATATGCGCACCGAGGTTGAACATGTGGAGGTACATACGATCTTCCTCGTACTCGGATGGTTGAGTATGATTCACGTTGCCGGCCGCACCCATAGGCTTGTTCCGACCGTCGAGCTGTTCTTGCAAATCATCCCCGACGCAGTTGCGAAGCAGACGAAGGACAGCCTTGTGCACCGCAGAATGCACGAGGAACTGCTCATCAAGCAAGACTACCATGTTCTGGACTGCTCGTAGGACCTCTGCTTGGATTCCAAACGGCCGGTCGGACTCGCTGAGCTTCACCAGGGTTCCGAGCACGTCTTGGCATTCTCGACATGAGAATCAAAGAAGAGAGACAGGGTAAGGACACATACCGTTCTTGAGCAAGTATTCCAAGCATGCCCCAGTTGTGCTAACGAGCGGTAGATATAAGCATGTAACGTACTTTCACGTCACGTCGCCTGACATACCCTTCCTCCGTACGAGTGGACTCCCAAACGAGCGAATCGACCATGGATTGAAGATGTGCGGGAACATCGGTGGACTTGATTCCACGCGTCAATTGGCGTTCATCCGGGTGAAGTAGGGTATTCTGTAGGACATCCGGTTGGACGTGCTTTAGAGGGGGGTTTAGATGACACTCACCTTGATGAGGACCCATGACTTATGGAACTCCTGCGCATGATCAACCTATTTGGACCAGGCATATCTGAGACATGTGAGTGGTAGCGGAGGATCAACGAAGCGCACTTCTGCCTTAGGCGTAGACTGGGTATTTGAGCGCAGGAATTTCGAGAAATAGTCCATTTAGGGAGGCGGTGGCTTTTACTAACGTCCAAGCAGTCCACTATACGCAAGCTAAGTGCCCGAGAAGCGCAACAGAGGCCAGCTGTCGATGTAAACGTCCGAGTAGGATGAACTCGATGAAGCGGGAAGCAGATGATAGGGTGGAGAAGCGCCCGTGCTCCCATACTTAATTCCGCGGGCTTGTCAAATGTCGTCCATCACCGCATGCATGTATCACTGCGCCAGCCTACTCAAACCGTCGGATGGCATCCTGAATCTACCACTCATGCGAGCACATAACGATCTATCACTACAAGAAAACTTCATGGAGGCTAACATACCGGACTTTCCAGCCTTCAAGCTTCAAAGCTACATGGTCAGCCGCAGGTTAACTTGAAAGTATAACGGCCTCACATCCAGCTGGCATAAAGGTCAATTCTCTTCCTTGGTGCAGTTGCTTCGATGGCTAGCTTCGACTCTTCGTCTGTCTATGACTCCACATCACTTCGCGCACACATAACGGCGGGCCCAACGTTCAATGCACCGTCGTTGCTACTCTCGGCAGGCGACAACTCTTCCGACCCAGAAGAATTGATCGTCTTCGATTGTGCTCCGTCTGCTCAGTCTACCCCTGTAATACCAGCTCCTAGTCCTCGAGTCCCTCCTTCTGCACTCCTGGGCTTGCCCAACTTGAAGACACCTGATGTGCACCTGGCTCTACCTCTGCCACATTCACTGCCAACACCCGCCCCCACTCCTCCCGCATCCCCGAGAGACGTCGAAGCAGAGCTGCGTGACACTGTCAACAACTTGCTCAGGACAAAGAGGAACACACAGCATGCACTGAACGACGAGAATGCCTCCCTCCGCATCGAAGTTTCCTTCCTCAAGCAAGCGCTCTCTCGAGCGTCCACCCAAGCAGGCTCGGAGACCGCGGACCTCGTCACCGCGCTCGACCGCGAGCGCACCATCTGCCAGAACGCCGAAGAGTCTCGCGCGGCGACAGCCAAGTACCTCGCGGAGCAGGTCGCGGCCATCACGAAGCAAAAGCTTGCGGTCGAGCAGACCCTGCGCGACTTCACTCACGGCTGCGAGTTCTGGAAGGACAAGGCCATCGCTGCTCTCGGACGGTGCGAGGCGTTAGAAAAAGAGAACCTGTGGGTTAAGACGCAGCTCAGTGCACTAGCGCGAAAACAGTCCAGCGTCGTCACACAGCAAGTTGATTCGGTTCTACGCGAGGTCGCAGAAGAGCGAGACCGTTTAAGACAACTCGAAGGCGCAGAGTTACTGCTTGAAAGGCAATGGAAGGTGCGATATGACTCGGTGCAAGGTAGCAATATCCAGGTGAGGCTATTCTCTCTGCTATTCGATGCCTAGATACTTATGATGGTATTCCAGGCATCAAGGCCACAACCACATACCAGTCGAGTTCATACTAGATAACGATATTCGGAATACGATTCGTATACAGCTCTACAATATTGTAATAACTATACAACACATCCTTCATAGCTGTGGTGGAATTAAACGCGACGAGCCGGTCCGAGAATCCACGACGCAAAGCCTAGAGAACGTCCAGAGAGGTCTTCAAACCCTGCGTTCATACTCCAATGGTCGCTGAACGTGGTCTCCGATTTGGTACGACGTATTTTTGGCGATCCGTTGAGAGTCCCATGATAGACGAGGTGTGAGGTTGCCGAAGCGGGACGCGTGGATAGAGTACAGAAAGCTGAGAGTCATGGCCTCGATGCCAGCCCCGAGAGAATGCGACGAGAGGATCTGCCAGGCGGGAAGTAACCAAATCGATGATGCCAACTTCGGTCATGACCGAGTTGTACAGTACGCGGAGCGCATGATGTCTCGCTCGGTAGGTGACCCCTACTATAGGATAAATTCGTCAGGACAGATAGTTGCGGGGATGATTGGCCAAATGTCCTTACATTAAACGTCGCCTGCCGGAGTTTGTTTCCCGCGGATGACTGTGCGGATGCGACAACATGGAGGCGCAGCGGGATCGTACGGATCGTTTCAAGCGGAGGCACAGGAATGTAGAGAATGCCTTCCGGTTTGACCTGGTCATGCAGAATGGGTGAAGGAAGGTCCTCATCGTCGCTTGAGTTGGCAATGTCGCTATCGCAAGAGTTACTAGGAGTGAACGCTTGACCATGGACCTGAAGACAACGTTGAGTGAGCCGTGTCAAACGCACGCTTTGCTCGTGAACAACTCACCCTCTTTTGTAGGCTCTCCACAAACTCCATTGCAGGCGATGCCGGTTGGGGTACACGGAACTTGTAGACCACCCATGTACAGATGCCGCGGATAACAAGCAGCCAAAGAAGAACGACAAAGAGGTCCAGCGCGATCGAGAGAAATTCTGAGATAGCTCCAGAGGAGAGGAGCGACAAGAGTTCTGTAAATAGTCCGAGATTGGGCGCGGCAGCCGAACGTGCGAGACCGACGGTAGTATGTTCGTCCGAGGCGTTATATCCGGGAGAGCTTGGAAGTGACCGAAAGTGGTTCGCATAGAAGCGATGACCGCGAGGTTCCGACTCCCATGCAGCCGCTGGGAGTAGATTCGCAGCGTAGTGTTGACGATCGCGAGTCCACGTACTGGAGAGAAGCGGAGTGTAGTGGGAAACAGATTGCGATACCATGGTCGCAATGTAAGGCGGATTCAAAACGGTGAGTATAAGAACGCCGGCGAAGAGGAATGGTAGGAGGAACATTTCAGCAAAGAGCGGGTGGGGTGTCGCAAGTGATGGAGGGAGGTCAAGAAACGAACCACTTATGTCGGTAAATGCCGAACTGCATCTGGAAGGACGCACATCCAGCTCACGACCAATTCAGTTCATTTTGGTCGTGGATTGAATTGATCTAAACCTGGAGACCGGTTCAATTTAGATGTGTGAATCGGACCCAGGATTAAATCCAGAACGGCGAGCCGCTTCCAGGATTAAATCTGGATCGGAGAGCCGGTTTCAAGAATAGATCTAGACCTGAGGGTCACTCCTGGAATCGCCCCACAGACGCTAGTTTATAACACTCTCACGGTTGCAGATATAAGGGCCGCACGCATTGGTTGAAGTCAGGTTGAAGTTGACCTCGAGTCCTAACTCCCTCTCTCATTCTTTCTTGTTCGCTGTCCCTGCTCTCTCCTGCCCTCTCCAAGTCGTTCCGTCGTTCGCCGCTGTCCCTGCTCTTTCCATACACACACACGCTCTCTCTCTCCCTCTCTCGCTCGTTCGCTACCCCTGCTCCTTTGCCATTGTGACTGTATCCTGTTGTACAACTTGTAGTTGGTAAGTGGCAGGAGACGTCGTGCAGTTTTTGATCTTGATGGCTAACTTTGGGAGGGCTGGATCTCATTTATCTAGATATGCGTTCGAAAAAATCGTCCAACAAGGCTCCTACTTGCAAGGCCTGTCATCAAACCCTCGGTTCGGGCGAACAAGTCGAACATGACCTTGTTTGCCCCGCTCGAGTCAGAGGTGCATCCCACCCAGACCCAGGTATGTCATTTTATCGTCCCTTTCGATCTTAATGCTAACTATACTCCCGCTGGCATCGACTCGCTCCGCAGGTGTGGGACCAGCCCACGGAACTCCTCACATTGGCGCGGTTCCTACTTTGAAAGGAAGAGGTACGAGTTGCCCGCATGTTGATCCTCGCCGCTATTGAAGTGTGTTTGCAGTGTACATACCGGAGAACGTGCCCGCTCCTCAGCCTGCTCAAAGCTCTCAGGCTAGGGCTCCTCCTGTCCGGTCCAAGATAGTCGTTCCTGCTACACTCCTCGACTTCTCTGCACCTCAGCCGTCTCCTGCTAAGGGCAAGGAGCCGCTCTCTACCACATCGCCGCCTGACTCCGAAACAGGGAACGAGTCGGATTCTGGCGGCAGAATGCCTTCGCTCGCCGAATTGACGGAGGATGACTGGGATTCGAGTGAAGGAGATATCAAGGTGATATCACACTCCCACACCAAGACAGGGCGCGTCGTCTTCTGGAAGCTCGACGAGTTCCTCGCCGCAGACACCCCGGCTTCTACCCCGGTCGCGAACGTTCCTGCCGAACCGTGGAAGCCGTTCAAGACGCGCACGGACTTCGAGTTCGCGCACTTTGCACTGAAGGTTGGCCTTACGAAGGCGCAGATCAACGAGTCCTTGTCTCTCATCAAGCGTGTTGGGGCGGACCCGAAGGAGCTCACCTTCGAGTCGTACAAGGACGTGCGGGAGGCCTGGAAGGCTGCCGAGAATGTTCAACCTGCTGTCTGTATGATTTGTCGTTCTAGGATTGGTCTGTAAAGCTCATGTATTGTCTGTAGTTCACGTCATATACGATATCTGCACCATATGTCCATGGCACCAGTCGAACCTACACCGTGTGGTCTCGTAACATGTGGGATTGGGCGCTCAACCTGATCAGAGACCCGATTCTCGCTTCGAAGATGGTGTGGCATGCTGTCAAGCGCTATAAGTACACCGACAGTGAATGGGTGAGATTCATTGACGAGCCGCACACCGCAAACGCCTGGTGGAGGATTGAGGTGAATATGTCGCGCATATATTGAACGTTGGCTCACACTCTATCACCTAGGATACGCTCCCCCCCGATGTTGACGGCCCTGTTATGTTTATTCTCTATGCGGACAAGACTCGACTGTCTTCGTTCGGAGGGAAGAAAGGGTACCCTGTCGTCGCAAGGCTTGCGAACATGCCGGTCAACATCCGCAACAGCGATGGTTTTGGAGGAGGTCAACTCGTTGGGTTTCTGCCGATCGTGAGTCGACAACCTTCTCAATCGAGTGTTCAGTTATCTCATGGAAGAACAGGTCGAAGACAGCAATGAAGAGGGAAAGCATAGTTTTACTACGCACAAACGGGTGGTATGGCACGAGTCGTTCTGGATTATCGTCAAGGCTATTTGGGACGTATACCAATGGGGTTCCGGACGCGGCCAGAAGTTTCGTTGCGGCGACGGAATAGAGCGTATACTATATCCGATCATCCTGATTCTCTCCGGAGATTACGAAGAACAGTACGCGTTTCCCGAGCCCACCGTTCTCGTCTCCATCAATCTCGTGCACCTTGTTCACCTTTTCTTCAGGAGTATGATGGCACTCACGCGCGGCGGCGGCGGCGTTCAGAGCTGCCCTGTATGTCACGTACCAAGCAACTCACTGAAGGTGTTGGCAGAGTTTCCTCTGCACGCGATGAGGACTCACGAGGAGGGCAAACACATCGTGGAGCAAAACGTCTCCAACACTCGCAAACAGAACAAAACTGGAGATATAGGTCTTCGACCAATCCTGGTACGTCTCTGCACCCTTTGCGTTGTGCTCGCTCACGCATCCTGTACCACAGAATGTCTTTTGGAGAATACCACATTGCAACGTTCATGAAGCCATCTCCTGGGATAGGCTTCATGCATACCACGGTGGACTATTCAGCGATCATCTCTTCGACGAGTATCAGAAGATTTTGGGACTCGCGACACGTAACGCCAGAATTCAAGTCAATGGACAGTAAGTTGGGGACAATTATTTCGCGCACGTTCACGTTTGATATTGATTGTTCTAGATTCGACGGTCTCCCACGCTGGAGAGATCTCAACCATTTCTCCGAGGTCGACTCGGTCACTTTCGCTGACGGTACCAAGTACGAAGATATCTCGAAGGTAGGACATTGTACTGCTGCTTGTTAGAACTCGTGCTAATGATTGTCTTTGATGCAGGTTATGGTACCTGCGACCTACAACGTTTTGCTGCACGACCGACGTTGGTACCTCCTTATGAAAGCGACCCGTATCTACACCGTCCTCGACGTCTACTCCAGGCTGACTCGACGGACTGAGGCGCGACTCACCTGTTTCCGAAAGGCGCTCCCTCGCTTCTCTGAAGCTATTCAGGTAATGTCGCATTCCGGCACGATTCGATGTGTTGCTTATCTCGCTTGTATTTGTTGTATCTGTCAGGAATATGAAAAGGTCTATCCAGACAAACAGTGGAACTTTCCCAAGATGCATCTCCACGACCACGCTGCGAAAGATATCGAGGACAAGGGTGTCACCCGCAATTTCAATACCAAGCCCTCTGAGTCCTCTCATCATGCGCTCAAAGTTATATATCAGACGCGGACAAACTTCAAGGACGTTGAGCATCAGGTAACTCGACTTGTTCGAGTCAGCTACTCTGACTCACATCATACCTCCCAGATCGCGAACATCGAGCACCAGTTTCTTGTCGCGAAGGCCATCCGCCATCTCCTGGACGCGCTCGAGTCGACGAGCACAATCACCGACGACTCGGACTACAACATCGTCAGCCGTGAAGATATCGACGAAGAATGGGAAGACGTGAACCCCTTCCTGTTTGGTCACGTCATGCTTGGCTCGCGCGGCGCACCAGTCTCGCTCAGCTTCATCGAAACATCACACGCTGGTGACCCGACGTACACGCAATTCCGCACTCGCCTGAATCAACTTCTCGTCAAGCTGAAGATCACTGATGCAGCAAAGAAGGCAATCTCGCTCAAGGCATCTGATATGGTAAATTGTTTCGACATGACTAGTACATAACCCGTCCACGACAGTGCTGACTCTGATCACGCAGGTCATCCCGGCGAAGTACCTCAAGGTGGAATACAACTCCGAGGTCACTTGGGAGCTATCAGTCGACTACTTGCGGTGCAATCCAAGCTTCCACCATGCCCCTCGTTTCGACTGCATCACTTTCCTTGTAGCGGGGGCCGACTCATCCAAGTCCGCAGTGAAGTTTGGCCGACTCAAGGAGATGTTTATCTATCAGACGGCCACTGGTGACATGATCCCTTTCGCATTCATTGATGTCTTCGACGTGGTCGTTGATACACCTCGTCGTACTGTTGATGCTGACCTAGGACTATGTCGTGTCCGCTTGGGTGGTACCATGTTCATTCACATGGAGTCGATTATTCGTGGTGCTTACATTATCCCTGACTACAGTGATCCCGAGCATCGTTGTCACTTCGTTGTTGATACTGTAGACGGCGACATGTTCTTACGTTGTAGGAAGTACTTTGGTACGATCTGGGATACGTAGTATGATGCGATGCCTTATATTCTCATTCGGTACTGAAGCTAGTCTAACTTTCGCGTCTCGTGCTTTCGATCACATTCAACCAGATGAAGAGGTGAGGTAGTACTAGGATCGAAATAGATGAGCGAGGCGTCTACTTGGCAAGGCGCAGTGCAGATACCGGCGCTTCTCGGGCCCGCCTTGAACTCGAACATCTACATGTCTCTACCTCTCCTGGTAACCCAAGACTTCGACCCTGCTCACTCACTCACTTGCTGCTCGCGACCCAACGAGGACTTTTCTCAGTCAGAAGACTGTCAAGCCGTTAATTCTGATTGGGAACACGGGCACCAATCTGAGTCGCGCCTACGGCTCTGAATCAGCGGCCGCAGAAAAGTCCACAAAGCAGTAACGTCCCCTACAATCCCTGAAAATCTACAATGTCTGCCTCTCCTGCTGTTACTCTTACTCCGGACGCCATCCCGCAGCACATTGTCGAGGTAGTGCCTCCTCCCACGGCACCTGCCACGGTCGCGTACAACCCTCCACTCGCGCCGCAGATGACCCCCTCTGCCTCCCTCTACACCAGTAAGCTGGGCCCTACTGTCACTGAGGCGATGCTCTTCGAGATTTTTAACATGGTTGGCCCGATGGCTAGGTGCGTCTCACCTTATAGTGTCTTATCGCTCGAATCGTCTGACCGCCCGCCCACCTCAAAGGATTTGTGTCTGCCGAGACGCTGTTACTCGTCGGTCTCTTGGCTATGCCTACGTCAACTACCTCAATGCCGCAGACGGTATGCGTTCGTTCTTGCGTCGGGTGTGCGTGCAATTCTCTGAACTCAAGCGCAGGCGAGCGCGCTCTTAAGCAGCTCAACTACTCTTTGATCAAGGGCCGTGCCTGGTGAGTCCATGAGAGCGTTAAAGTATCGTCGAACAGATTGTCTTAGTCTCGCGCAGTCGTATCATGTGGTCCCAGCGTGACCCCGCCCTCCGCAAGACCGGCCAGGGCAACATCTTCATCAAGAACCTCGACGACCAAATTGACAACAAGGTCCGCTAGTCGGCTTGTGATCTTGTGAATATCTACTTATGACTTTGAACTTCAGGCCCTCCACGACACTTTTGCTGCTTTCGGCAATGTCTTGTCTTGCAAGGTCACCACCGATGAGCACGGCCGCTCGAAGGGCTACGGCTTCGTTCACTACGAGACCGCCGAGGCCGCTGAGACTGCTATCAAGGCCGTCAACGGCATGTTGCTCAACGACAAGAAGGTTTACGTCGGCCACCACATCTCTCGCAAGGCAAGTATCCGGATATATGTGCTCGCTCAGTGCGCTGACTTCTACCTCCAGGAGCGTCAGTCCAAGATTGAGGAGATGAAGTCCCAATTCACGAACATCTACGTCAAGAACCTCGACCCTGAGGTTCTCCAAGAGGAGTTTGTGGCTCTCTTCGAGCAATTCGGCAACGTTACGTCCGCCGTCATCCAGATCGATGACGAGGGCAGGAGCCGCGGCTTCGGTTTCGTCAACTTCGAGACCCACGAAGAAGCTGCGAAGGCTGTCGAGACGCTTCACGACTCCGAGCACCATGGCCGCAAGCTGTTCGTCGCACGTGCTCAGAAGAAGGCTGAGCGCGAGGAGGAGCTCGGCAGGTCCTACGAGCAGGCCAAGATGGAAAAGATGAGCAAGTACCAGGGCGTCAACCTGTACATCAAGAACCTTGATGACGAGGTCGACGATGAACGTCTCCGCGGAGAGTTTGAGCCGTTCGGCGCCATCACCAGCGCAAAGGTGATGCGTGACGAGAAGGGCACCTCTAAGGGCTTCGGTTTCGTTTGCTTCTCCTCTCCCGATGAGGCCACGAAGGCTGTCGCTGACAACTCGAGAGCCAGATCGCTCAGCGCGACCAGATCCGCATGCAGCAGGCCGCTGCTGCCGGTATCCCTGGTGGCTACATGAACAGTCCTATGTACTACCTTCCTGGCCCCGGTGCTTACCCTCCCCCTGGTGGTCGTGGCATGATGGGCGGTTACGGCCAGCCTGGCATGATGCCACCTCGTCCCCGCTACGCCCCGAACAACCAGGTCTCTGGTATGCCCATGGCTCCTCCGTACGGTCAGGCCCCTCCTCAGGCTTACGGTGGCATGCCCGGCTACCCGCGCGTGCGGCGCCCCCCACCGGCCGGCCGCAGTGGTCCTCCCGCTGACCCCAACGCTCCTGCGCCCAACGGTGTTCCTCGCACTGGTGCTCCGCAGGGCGCCCCCGTCAACTGCCCTCCCCCTACTGGGCAGCCCCCTGCTGCTCGCAGCGGTGCCCCCATCAACCGCGCCCTGCCTCGTTTCGGTCAGGCTGCCCCCGTCGCTGCCCCCACGGGTGATGTCCCGACGATCACTGCCGGCCTTAGCGAACACCTCCCAGGTGGAGCAGAAGCAGATGCTCAGTGAGGTCATCTACATGAGGATTTCCCTCGACTCACGTTGACACGGGAGCTGCAGGTGGAGTACGACGTCGCGCCTTCTGTGCGTCAAACGTGGTCCAATGGTTGATGTCATTATATGCACTTTACCTTCCTGTCTGCTGGATGTTGCCACCGTGTTGATTTACTTACGCTTAGCTATGGTACCATCTTCAATATGGTTGACTTGAATATTCGTGGAGAATATAGGATGTCTGGTATGTTTCCGACAGCATTACATCGTGCCACGTATGCTAAATGATGTTGTAGCTGGCTTCACATGTACATTACAACCGAGGTTGTCTGCACCTCCCTCCCGTCTCCGAACCTTGTTTGATATGCTCAATTATGCGTCGCACGGCGCCGTGCCGAAGGAGTTCGGAGATCCTCGAAGGCTGCGACACCCTTCAGTATCAACCCTCACAATGTTGTATCTGCCAAAACAAACAAGATATGTTCGCTACATTACTTTTGTATACTGCTCTTGCGATCTAAGTACCTATACATAATCTAGGGACCAGAATCGTAGTAAGTTATCACAATCAGTCGGGAGTCTTGGATGATCACTAATCCTGTTATACATAGTGACCTTTCTATCGACCGATTGTCCCCTGTGCGTACCTTCATAAGTGATTTGAAGCACTCCTTCTTGGGCCCGTGTTGTGTAGATGCGTGCGGAAGATTGAGCTTCATGACGGAGCGCCACAGAAGCCCCGAAGTCAGAAGATTATGTCAAGCGCCTGGAGTTACAGATATCGAAGCAATTTAACCTTCGCGCGCAAACTCGTCCTTGGGCTCCTCTTACAACAGCTCGACCATATATCAATCATGTTTATAGCTTCCTAAGGCTCGACTAGAGAGAGTCTTGAGCAGAATTGCTGACCGTGATGGTAGGAAAATGTATTTATAGGTATGTCTTCTCGAGGAAGCATCGCGGGCGCCAACCGCAACGTGCTTGGACCCTGCGCGAACGGTGTCAACGTTGATTTTGCTCGTCGTCGGCAGTGTCGACGAGCTCGATTTGTGCAAGTGCCTCGAGGGCGAAATCTCACTCGACGGCGACGACATCCAACTCATCCCAGAACTTCCCGCCCCCTGGAATCCCTCTTACTTGCCCACTTGAACCTCCATTCACTCGCTTAGACTAACTCCCCCTTCTTGCCACTCATCTGTCGCTTTGCTCCTGGCAACTTCGTTCCTTCCCTCATCTATTCTGTGCTCTTGTCTCCCTGCTCCTACTCTTGACTCTGCTACGAGCTCTGTACCCATTGAACCCTTTGCCCACCACCCCCTGCACCCAAATCCGTGTACCGCTGCCTGAATCAGAGTCACGCACTACATCGTATGTCCTCGCTCCTCTGAATTGCCACGTCGATTGCTCACGTCGCTCACTCACTCCCGCAATCACATACTACTGCACCACACGCTGACTGACTGTCCGCTCACTCTGCACGTCTCGTTCCTCCCACTTCCGCTTGCTATCCCTCACCCCGTCGCCCTCCACCTATTGCCCACCATGCTGAACACATACCGACCACGCCACCTGCTTGCCCTGTACTTCTCCCTCCGCCCGCTACGTCTCCCGCTTGCCATTGCCTACCGCACCCTCGAACCTATCATCCTCCGCGCGCTCCGCCCACCACGCCTCTTCCACCTATCACTCACCTGGCCCAACACTGACCGACCACGCCATCTGCTCGCTCTGTACGTCTCCCTCTTCTTTCTATGCCTTCCGCTTGCCACCGCCCATCGCCCACCTGTCGCTCACTTCGCCAAACGTTGACCGACTGCGCCGCCCGCTCACTCCGTACGTCTCCGCTCCTGCGCTATCCGCTCGCCGTGCCCTCCACTTCTCTGCTCACAACGCCAAACACTCTTCCGCTCGCCTTGCCCCACACATCGCACCTCCGCGCACCGCGTCTCACGTCTCGGTCTCGCGCAGTGTGTCGCCTGCGTATTTGCGATCTTCGTGCATGTACCTTTCGCGCCGTGCATACCTGGCATCAATTGCTCTTCTAGGTAAGTGCGCCTTGTACAAACTACGTGGTGTTACCATGCTGACTGCACATGTAGTCTCCAACAATAATGGCGCGTAAAAAACTTCCCATCTCAGACTCCTCGGATGAGGAGGAGACGTTCGACCTCAATGTTTCCGGCGATGACGACGACGACGACGGTGTACGTCTCCCTCCCGCGCACAGTAAGGCATCGGGTTCGAAGCCTCAGAAGGGGAAGGAGAAGGAGAAGAACGACAAGGAGAAGAAGAAGGAGAAGAATAGGAAGGAGAAGGAGAAGGAGAAGGAGAAGGAGAAGAAGAAGAAGAAGGAGAAGGGGAAGGGGAACGAGAAGGAGAAGGAGAAGGCCGAGAAGGAGAAGACGAAGACGAAGACGAAGACGAAGACGAAGACGAAGACGAAGGGGAAGTCAAACGACGTGGACATTGACGTCCGGATTCAATCCTTCTTGACGGTCGTACCTGAGCATGCAACTGCGCAAGACTTTATCGAGGTATGCTACCAATCTTTTAGTAGATTCTCACCTCACGTTGTCTGTAGTTCATTAGGGAAGCACAAGTCCTCATTGGAGTGCTTCGTCAGGAGAATCAAGCTCTCCGAAACGCCGCCGCCGGAGCCAGCAAACTTTGCACATCTTGTGGCGGCAGAGTCAAGAAGGCCGATTACACAAATCACCCCATTGCGGTTCAGCAGCTCATTGCCAAGATCCAGGACATCGGCCGCAACTACGTTCTCGTATTACGGCCGTGGTTATCGCGCGAGGCGCTCTCGAAGGTTAAAGCACCCTATATTCAGAACGTCGACCCTAACGATTGGACGACTCGTTTCAAATCTACCAGCAGCCGGGTAGATGCGATGACGAAGGAGCTCGTCGACTTCCTGCCCTTCGGTGTCGACGAGAAACTCGACGACCCGCTGTACTTTGACGCAGTATGTCACACATTTCTTTTCATTTATCACTCGTACTAATGTTCGTTTCTAGATGTTCAACTCCGCCGAAAACTACAAGGGCCACCTAATCGAGAGGCTCGGAAAAGCTCGTGACCTCATCTTATGCCACATTCCCAAGTACAAGAATCAGAAGGTGCTGATGCAGCTGGCGGGATCAAAGACCGACGCACTGACACCGATCATATACCCTGTTGGCTTTGCGGGTGTCGCGAAGAAGGTGTTCCATCAAGAAGCGATCCAGAAGGTGCGTATGACTGTTGACATCACTGTATGCCATCCGAGCTTACTTATGTTTTCTCTACAGATCTTACGCGTTTTTTGTTATGGCCCCAACTCTCTCAAGGACCAATTTCGGCCCCGTTCCAACACGAAAGGTGTCAAGTGGGACATCGACACGATAACGTACCCCATGGTCGCTTTTGCGGCTGTCGCGGTCAGTATATCCTTATCGACAGCCATTCATCAATTATTCTGACCTGCATGTTCACAGCTACGCTACTTGGTATCTAACGACACTCAATTTGGTAACGACTGGGAGAAAATCTTCGACGAGTACCTCAGTTGGTTCCTCGAGCACGGCAAAACAAAAAGAGTGCAGTGTCTCATGAAGACTATCAAGACCTTCGTCTTGCGGGGCACGAAGCATGACAATTCCTCGATGGACAACCCCACAGTCGACAAGAATGCGAAGGCGCCAGATCCAGCGGCCGGCACAATGAAGAGTATCGACTGGAGCGGCCTCAACGACGCAACCTCTGAAGAGGACGACGAGGATGGTGCCGGACCCAAGGACGGCAAGCGCAAGGACGGCAAGCGCAAGGTCGACGGGCGCAAGGGCGACGAGCGTAAGGTCGACAAGCGCAAGGTCGACAAGCGCAAGGTCGACGAGCGCAAGGACTCTGGGCGTAAGACCGGCACTGATGATGCCAGCAACAACAGCGATGACTCGGACTCGGACGACAGCAGCGACCAGGACGAGGACGGCGGTGACGAAGAGGGCGGCAGCGACGAGAGCGACGAGGACGAGGACAACGGCGATGAGGAGAGCGACAGCGACGAGAGCGACGAGCATGAGGACGGCAGCGACGACGAGGGCGGCAACGACGACGAGGGCAGCGACGACGAGGAGGGCGGCAGCGATGACGAGACCGATGCCGACGCAGGCGTCGACAAGGGCAGCAAGCGGGGCAAGGGGGGCGGCAACGACGACAACGGCGATGAGGAGGGCGGCAGCGACGACGAGGGTGGCAGTGATGACGAGACCGACGCCGACGCCGGCGTCGACAAGGGCGACAAGGACGGCGGCAGCAGCAAAGCTGGTGACGGCAACGACGGCAACGATAGTGATGTCACCGACATCGTCCCTGCGGAGCCCGACGGCGTCGAGGTAGCTACCGACGCCCTCGCTGCTGTCTCTCTCGATGACACCGGCTTTGATGAGCCTCTCACCCCCACGCAGGACCTAGCAAAGGTTGATTGGGAAGCTGAACTTGCCGCACTGGGACAGGTCAGGATGATCATTGCGATGCTCTCATTTGTACAGAAGCTAACCGTATGTTTTTTAGGAGCCGGTGATCGCGCAACCTGCCGTGGCTTCTGAACGTCCATCAGCACCGGACATGGATGTCAAGGCGGATGCTCCCATCTCAGCCGGCCGCTGATGAGCCTCAGGACCAGCTAGGCCCCGGAAACACCACGCAGCCCATCACTATTCGCGCCCGTCAGTCAATTCACGCAGTATGAAGACGAGCGGCTTCACAAGGAAGGCGAGCGACTACCGAAGGAGCGAGTACGGAGACATGCCATTCCAAGGGTCGAAGGAGCCGATGCCGAGCTGCCGGCGGCTGACCGAGGTCGCCAGAGCTCTAGCCAGGACAGAGGAGGCGATCGATCGAGGGTCTGGTCTAGGCGACCGCCACGGAGTCCAGCAATTGGTACGAAGGTCGTCGGAAGAGGCACGGAAGACAAGGGAGTGAGGGGGACGGCCTTCCGAGGCCTATGAAGACGAGCGGATGGACTTCAGACGCGATCACGTGGTGACGCGCCACAAGACTAAGCGCTCTCGTGACCGCGGATGCAAGTCGAGCGGCGACGTGATAGGCTCGGTGCAAACACCTACCTAACCACCGGAGTGCGCTGTAGGGGTTCAGGAGAGGAGGATCGCAACGTGAGCGTGGGAGGAGCAGGGTTTCCTATGATTGGACGATTGGTAGGATAGTTGTAGTTTATTTGGTGACGATTTGTACAGTATATAAGCCAGCGGGATTGCGGCCCAGCAAAGCAGCGCAGTAGCTCCAGAGATCGAGTCCGAGTCCGAGAATCATCTAGTCGACACTCAATTGAAGACTGTCCGTCTTCAAATCTCCTCCTGCAGACTAGCCTCACCCACGGAAGTTGCTTGACTTCCGTCTGAAGTTGCTCAACTTCCTTGTCTATCGTCGACGGGCTACGTGAAGAAGAGCGACTACACCGGGAACCTGTCCTCCACCTCGCACCCTACTAGGTAGCTGATCTCGTGCTCGTTTGGGTGTGTGTTTCGCCCAGCGACCCAGAGTTACCCCATCATTCTGGAGCCCACCGCGAGGGGTACAAGAACAGTCTCCACCGGTTCCGGCTCAAGAATCCCACGTTTGCGGCCGACGCGGAGCAAACGTATCCGTCGCCTCCATCGACAAACCGAACAGGCTTTAGAGGAAATCGAGGCAGAAGACCCCGAGAGAGCAGAGCAGATCACTACCGTAATCGAGAACAACTTCGCGGTTTTCGCAGACTCTCCGCTTACCGAACTAGAGGACGCTTCCGAAGACGAGCAGGAGGACATTGAAGTTCCGGACCATCCGTTCCTGACTTCAGAATCAATTAGTAACCCAAGACCAACGCTATCACATACCGCAGGGGCCTTCAACCTACCTAGGAACCCCCTTCCTTCCCTGCTAGCCTACGCCGCTCAAATATTACCTACGGCTCTACCACCCGTAGTACCACCTACAATCCATTCAATGGCTAGCGCAGATCTATCGAAACTACCGTTGCGTACGGAAAGGAGTGCGCCCCAATTCGATGAGGAATCTAAGGACACCGTCGAGCGGTACTTTGACGACCTTGCCCGACTCCTGAAGAAGCATAGCATCACTGATGAACAAGCTTGCAAGGCGGCGGCGGTCGACTACATACCAGCGGGAGTCGCCAAGCGATGGAAGTCCCTGCCGACGTTCTCGGACACCCAGAAGACGTATGAAGAATTCAAGACGGAGGTTCTATCCTTCTACCTCGGGACGGATGCCCAGTACACCTGAACACTGCGAGAATACAATGAAGTCATCGGGGAAGCCGTACGTACGGGGATATCCAGCCTCGAAACCTACATGAAGTTCTACGGCAAATTCTATCCCATCTACCGGTACTTGCATGCGAAGACCGAACCAGAGCTAACGGAGCGCGACGCGTCGACAGCCTTGCTACGGCTAGTTCCTATGCAGTACACAATGGCGGTATCCGCGCGGTTAGCACACCAGGTGCCTGCAAAACACAAAGAAGAAGCTTACACGGTCGCGCAAGTTCATGAAGCAATTTCCTATTGTCTGGCGGACGGAGGCCCGTTCGGCGGGATCGGAAGTTGGTCAACTGCGACGTCCGGTAACCTCGCTCGAGTCAATCCTCCGGCTCCAGCCATGGCCTCCACGGTTATGGTGAAAACTGAGCCGGATCTATCGGCCTTCAAGCGGGAGATGATCTCCATGATGAGTTCGACCATGCGCGACTTCGTGAGCCAGCAGAGGATGCAAGCCACGCAACCGCCGCAACAAGGGGAACAATACCCTTCACCACCACAACCTCCCCAGGGAAGGTACCAGCAGCAGCAAGGGGGCCTATACGGACGTAATCCACTCGCTAACGACGAATGCATCTACTGTGGCCTACCGGGATGTCGGTTGAAGACGTGCCCGAAAGTCGCAGAGGACATGACGGCGGGACTCATCCGGAAGGACGTATACGACAAAATCATCCTACCAGGAGGCGGTGTGATCCCTCGTAGTCTGCCAGGGAACTGTATGCGCGATAGAGTCAATGCTTGGCACGAAAAGAACCCAAACCAACGAGCGCGAGGAACCATGAGCAACATCTATCAGTTCGAGATGCAGGAAGACGAGCGTACCTTGGAAGAGGAGTTAGAAGTCCTCATGCACAAGGCAAACATGGTTAAAGAGCGCATGAACACTCGCTCGGGACGGCAGGTTTTTGATGGAGTCGAGCTAGAGACGCGGCCTCGACGTATTACGCGCAACTCGGAGAAAGGGAGGGACGACACGCGGGCAGGGACGCCCGAGCGTGATCAGCCGCCTCACCAGCCGACGAGAGAGAAGGGGAAGGAGAAGGAGAAGCACGTTACCTGGGACACGAGGGCAAAAGAGCCTGAAGAGACCTTCCATCCTTATGCGCCGACGGTGGTACCCAGAGGCCAGGAATTACCGAAGAAGGACGAACCACCGGTCAGAAGGACCGCAGCGATCATCGACCCGACCGCGGAAGAAAGAGTCTTCAACCGAAGCTTCGGAGACAGCCAGAGTATCACAGTGTCACCAGCCGAGCTACTCAGTATTTCTCCAGGACTCAGGAAGCGAGTGCATGAGGCAACAGCTCTCAGGCGAACGCAAGTCAGAGACGAGCAACTGCAGGAAGTGACCAACCGGGAAGGCGAGCGGCCTCGGAACAAGGTACTAGTGACCGAAGTCGCTGAAGACGAAGACTTCCCGGAAGACAACCTCCAGACAGCAGGAAGTTCATCCTCAGGGACTGGAAGGCCGACGCTTGGATCCTTTGCATTCGTAGACCTGGACTATGAAGGCAGCGAGGACGAGGACGAAGAGCCAAAGTCGCACAATGCACCGTATGTAGCTCCGGGACAAGGCTATCCTGCGAGCAGTCGGCGGAAGTCAACCATCGTAGCCTCGGAATCGGAGAAGCTGAGGTCGCTGTTCACCTGGGTAGCTCGAACGGACACGCCGACAGAGTGTACACTCGACGATGGGTCCCAAATAGTCGGTATAAACGACCAAATCGCTTATGCGTTGAAGATCCCCTACGATCCTACCAAGCGAAGGAGGATGATCAGCGCAAATGGGACGGTCGACATGACACTCGGTCTAGCAAAGAACGTGCCTGTGGAATTAGGTGGCGGGATCGTGGTCTACCTCCAGATGCATGTTGTGAAGGCAGCGCCTTACCAGATCCTCCTAGGAAGGCCGTTCATGACGGTGATGCGTGCGAGGTCGAGCAACTCTATGGATGGACAATTGTCAATTACCGTCACTTGCCCTAACTCGAACCGCGAACTGACGCTACCGACCTACGCGCATGGAGACTCTCCGAGTTATGGACTCAGAGTCGAGGGTTTTCGGGCTTCGAGGATCTGATGAACAGTCAGGGAGAGGTCGCTCTCGTCCTCGACTATGACGCAAGAACGGGTCAAGTTTTCACGACGGCGTACAAGGACTTAGAAAACCTAGAAAATTCCACAATTCAGTCAGCATATCTATCGGCCTGTGACGACTCCGAGACAAAGCAGAAAATCAAAACCATGTTCTCGAAAGTACCGATCCAGGAATCGGAAGGGGATAGAATGCGGAGCCGACAACCACATCGCGAAGTCGACCGAGCCCTCTTCCGAGGACGAGCACTCCCAGTATACGCTACGAAAACCAGAGGCAGAAGAGCAGTCAGAATCCGGTCTAGGTCCAGCGAAGCAGCAAGAGCGAGCGAGAAAACTGAGCCGAGCGAGCAAGAACAAGAGGCGGAAGGCGAGCAACTTCCAGAAGACGACGAGCGGCAAGCAGCCACCGAGGACCCCGAGAGCGTACGCAGCTACGTGAAATCGAAGAAGAAGTACAAGCCAGTGGATAAGAAAGTACGACCAGTGATTGGGGAGCTTCCCAAGCAATACAGAATTGTACGGGAGATAATCGGCGACCCTCTCGAAGGGATGAAGCCGCTTGACCTCAATCCAAAGCCTTTTGAACCAACTGGGCGGTACACAGCTGAACGACGCGAGAAGCTCCACAAAGTCAATGCTCACCTATCGGAAGAAGAGCTAGCTTTGCTAGACGACATGATGTGCAAACAGGAGCAGGGATTCGCTTGGGAAGACAGCGAGCGTGGCCACTTCAGGACGGACATGTTCCCACCAGTGAAGTTTGCGGTTGTGCCTCACACTCCGTGGATTGAAACGAATTTCCCCATTCCACCCGGAACCTACCGACAAATCTGTGAGATCATGAAGAAGAAAATAGAATCAGGCGTATACGAACCGTCAAATGCGTCTTACCGATCCAGATGGTTCTGTGTGCTGAAGAAGGACGGGAGTCTGAGGATCGTCCATAGCCTGGAGCCGCTCAACAGAGTCTCTATTCAACACAGCGGTGTACCGCCGATACCCGACCACATGGCGGAACGCTTCGCAGGGCGTGCGTGCGGGACAACCCTGGATCTATACGTTGGATACGACGAGAGGATCCTGGACGAAGAATCGCGCGACCTCACGACCTTCCAAACGCCTTTCGGAGCCATGCGGCTGACGACGCTACCAATGGGATGGACAAATTCAGTACCCATCTTCCACGACGACGTGACCTACATATTGCAGCCTGAAATTCCGGATACGACGATTCCCTACATCGACGACGTACCTGTCATTGGACCGGAGTCTTCCTACGAACGGGAAGATGGTTCTTTCGAGTGTATGAAGGGGAATCCAGGCATCAGGAGGTACATCTGGGAGCACATGCAAGACGTCAACAGGATTGTACAGCGGATGAAACATGCGGGAGGTACCTTCTCGGGCAAGAAGTTCGTCTGCGCGGCGCGCGACTTCGTAGCGGTGGGACATCGATGCACACCGGAAGGCCGTCTTCCAGAGAGAGGTTGCGTGGATGCGGTACTCAAATGGGGACCGTGTAAAAATGTTTCCGAAGTACGGTCGTTCCTGGGAACGGTAGGCGTTGGGAGGATCTTCATCAAGAACTTCGGGAAGAAGGCCGCGCCATTAGTCAAGCTCACGCGGAAGGACGTACCATTCGAATGGGGAGAGGAACAGGACAAGGCCATGGAGGATCTAAAGACAGCATTAGTGGAATCCCCGGCCTTGAAGTCGATCAACTACGAGTCGAAGGCCCCGGTAATTCTAGCGGTGGACACCTCTTATATCGCGGTCGGCTACCAGCTGTGTCAAGAGGATCCGGAAGACCCGCGGAAACGATACTACAACCGCTTTGGATCCATTACCTTGAACGAAAGGGAAGCCAGATTCTCGCAACCGAAGCTCGAGCTATATGGTCTGTACCGAGCATTGAAGGCGCTCCGCTTTTGGCTGGTCGGTGTACGAAACCTAATAGTAGAAATGGATGCGACATCTACGAAAGCCATGATCCAGAATCCGGATGTCGCGCCGAATGCAGTCATGAATAGGTGGATCATTAGCATCAATATGTTCCACTTCGAAATGCGGCACGTACCTGGAATCTCCCATGGACCGGACGGTCTCAGCCGACGACCTGCGCAGCCTGAAGACGAACCAGAAGAAGCAGACAACGGAGAATTCGATGACTGGGTGGACAACATGTACGGCTTTACACACCTCATAAATCCACCTCCACACCTGGGAGACGCTCCTCTACAACACGAGGTTACGCGGAAAACGAGCAACTTCGAGACGGAAGCGATGGGCTTCAGTGCGCTCATGCAGCAGACAAGCGGGACGGCGGGCAAGCTACCGGACATTCCAGAAATTGACTACGCAATCGTACCGCGCACGGAGGTTGCCCAGAAGTTTGACCACAGAATAGCGAACGTCTACGAATTTCTGTGCACCAAGAGAAGACCAAAGCTGGTTCAGAAGGAGCTCGATGCGTTCGTCAAATACGCAGGACAATTCTTCGTGAAGGATGGCCGATTATGGAAGATAGCAAAGAACGGGAACCACAGGAGGGTACTACCCCCAGAACTACGAGCGAAAGCGTTCGTGAGCATGCACGACTTCATAGGACACAGAGGCGTACAGGCGACAATCTCCTTCGTGGCCGAACGGTTCTGGTGGCCAGAAATGAAGGCGGATGTGGCCTGGTATGTGAGAAGCTGCCATCAATGTCAAATTCGACAAACTACGCGGATCTACATACCACCTTCAGTTTCCTATCCTGCGGCGCTGTTCGTACGAGTTCACGTCGACTCTATGGACATGCCTGGCTCGTACAAGCACTTCTTCCATGCGAGGTGTGCAACCACAAGTTATGCTGAAGGACGGGCAAGTACAGTTCAAACAGCGAAGGCGGTCGGCGACTGGATCTATCAAGACCTGCTGTGCAGATGGGGAGCACTGTCCGAGATCGTTTCAGACAACGGAAGTCCATGGGTTGCAGCATTGGAGTACCTGGCAAAGCAATACCACGTCAAGCACATACGGATCTCAGGATACAACTCACGAGCGAACGGGATCGTCGAGCGGCCTCATTTCCACGTCCGGGATGCGCTCTTCAAAGCATGCGAAGGTGATACGACGCAATGGGTGGCGCGGGTATATTCAGTACTCTGGGCGGACCGAATCACAGTACGCAGGAGACTAGGGTGCTCACCCTACTACGCGGTAACTGGGACGGATCCAATCCTGCCCATGGACATCACAGAAGCCACGTACCTGCTGCCTATACCGACGAAGCTCGTGTCCACAACGGAGTTGATCACCAACAGGGCGATGGCCTTGCAGAAAAGACCGGAGGACATAGCACGGTTGCGGTCAACCGTCTACCGAACACGCGTGCAAGCTGCGGAGCTATTTGAGAAGGAACACAGCGCAACCATCCGAGACTTCAACTTCCAGCGAGGGAGGCTGGTTCTGATGCGGAACACGGCAATTGAGAAGTCGCTCAACAGGAAGATGAGACCACGGTACCTAGGCCCTCTAGTAGTGATATCGCGCAACAGAGGCGGCGCGTACATCATTGCAGAACTCGATGGGACCGTCTTCGATCGACCAATAGCGGCCTTCAGAATCATCCCCTACCTAGCGCGTGAGGACCCAATCAACTTCAATATTGAGGAACTGGACGCACCACAGAGCCGACTGCAAGAATTGGAAAACACAACAGAAAACTACGAAGAGGAAGGATTAGCAGACGACGACGAACACGGCTGACACTCACGTTGACGAGGACGTCAAATGGAAAAAGTGGGGGGGAGGAAGTCGCCTGACTACGGAAGTCAATTCCTCTACAGGCCGAAGAGCGCTTCAAGAGGCGCTTCGCGCGTCGGTCATCTCGGAGATCACACAAGAAGAAGAGCAGAAGGCGATGTGATACATTCGGGATACTAGATACAGTACAGATTAAGAAGGACAACAGAAGCTGAGCGCGACGGGATACGGGAAAGAAAACCAGAAGGAGACATTACAAAGCCCAGAGCGACAGGAGGGAGACGGAGAGACTAGTCCGCGGGAGACAGAGACGAGCAGAGGAGATATATGCGAAAAACAGAAAACAAGACAGCGCGAGCCGCGCGACGACAGGACGAGACGACGACCAAGCAGGAGATGACAAGAAAAGCTAATAACAAGAAGTCCGTGGACGCGCGTGCGTCGAAGAAGTCCCTACTCGGCATTGCGAAGAAGCTCGAGGAGATCCTCACGATAGCCATTGGACGCCACCAAGTCCTTGAAGGACCGCACGTCGTCGCACCCTTCGATCTTCACGCCAAAATCGAGCTGGGTCTGTCGAGTCTCGCGGCGGGAAAGCTGCCGAATGGACACCAAGTCCTCGACGATGCGCGCGCGTGCGAGGCTGACCTGCGAGCAAAGATGGTTGACCTTCGCGACGACCTCCGGCGAGAAGCTGACCGGCTCCGGCGACTTGCGCTTGGAAGATGAGGACTTGATCGAGATCTTGAGGGGCGTCGCCGGTTGGGAAGTCGACTTGGAGGGGCTCGGCTTCTCCTTCTTGACGCTGCCAGAAGCGCGAGACGAACGAGGAGGCGGCGTAGAGTCGTCGGGTTCGGCCTTGCTGTTGCCATAGTCCTCGAGCAGGCGGCCCTTCTCGTCGAGCGAAGGATAACGCGTAGGACCCTCCGGGTACGGGTAGACGGGGGTGTCCTTCCGGATGGTCTTCGGACGAAGGCGCTCCTGGAGCGCGGCCTTGTCGACGGAGAGGAATTTGTGCGAGTTCCTCTCGAACTGGCGGACGAAGTCGACGGCGAGAAGACGGTCGGCGGGCGGCAGCTGCGAGGGTTCCCGGAAGGAAAACCCAACGCCGTTGTACATCGCGCCGATGCGGGCGTGCACTAGAAAAAAAGACAAGAAGTCAGCAAGAAGACCAAGAGAAGAAGGGGAAAGGTACTGACCTTTGACCGTCCCCTGGACACTCAGGTGGTCGTACGCGCACGAGAAGCTCTTCCCCTTCTTCTTGCAGAAGTTGCAGCGGAACGCGGAAGGATCCGGACGTCTGCAGGTGACCCCGGCGCGACGGCACTCGTCGCAGTCGCCCTCGATCTGCACGGCGCTGGACAACTCCACGGAGCCTTGGCGAGTGGAAGGAGGCTTCTTGTCGCGCTTCTTGACCCTAGGCGACAACTCGACGACGGGAGGCGGACGTTTGCGGGGCGAGGTGCGGGACTTCTTCTTAGGAGGCTCCTCCTCCTCGAGTTGGTCGACTTCTTCTTCGCCTTCATCGTCGACCTCGCCCTCGGCATCGCGGTCGGAACCGTCCTCGGGAGGGGAAACAGCCTTACGCTTTCCCTTGTCGACGGGCTTCTTGGGCGGCTCGCTCTCATCGGTGCTGAAGAAGAGGGGCGTCTTCTTCCTCTTCAGCGGCAGCTGAGACAGCGGAGGCGGAGGAGGATGGTCAGGCGAGAGGGGGGAGCGTGTGCGGAAACGACGAGGAGAGTCGCGCTGGGCAGCGTCGGCCAGAGGCTCGTCGTCAGAAGCTTCCTCTTCGGGAACGTACTCGACACCAGTGACCATCGCAGCCAGGAAGGCGTCGCCAGGAAGGGCATCGGGGTCAGACGAATGCGCGGTCGACGAGGAAGTGGGGCGTGTGACGAGCATCCTCGTGAGACGCTTCTTGTCGAGGACCGGGACGTAACGCATGCCGGACAGCAAAGGCAAGAACTGGTCGACGCGAGTGTCGATGGTTTCACGAGAGGCGCGCATGTCGGGCGGGTAATCGGCGACCTCCATCCAGCGCGGCTGGATGATCTCGTGGTACCAATTCACTGCAAGGAAGAAGCGGTCTTAGTCAAGCAAGAGTGAGGGCAAAGAACGTGAGTACTTACGCTCGAAGAAGCCCAGCCGAAGGCGGTGAGCCTGGAAGGCGATGTCGATCTCCAGCGGGGACTCCGTGACGGTGCTCGAAACCGCGAACAGCCGCAACCGGCGAGAAGTCAGCGCGTACGAGCGAAAGAACTCCGAGACCAGGGAGGGCGGCGCGTAAAACTCGAACGTCGGGAGCGCGGCGAGGAGCAGGGGATCCAGGTACCAATTCCACTCCGGGACGAGACGGTGCTGCGAAAAAGGAATGTGTCAGCGAGACAAGACTTGGAAGGCCGGGACGGCGTACCAGAGCCATGACGATACGATCAAACATGGCCTTGAATGTGCCATATGAGAACGTAGCGAGCTGGTCGTCGGTGTACTCTTCCAAGATCGCCCGGAAGTCGCTGATCGTCAGCGGAGCGGCGTCCTGATCGCGAAGCTCGTCAGGCGTAGTAGGAACGGGCTCCTCACAGCCAAGTCGATCGGATTCACGCGTGAATTGCAACGGGAGCCACTTGAACAGCTCCTTGGGGGTCGGTCGCCGAGGAGCATCGGAAGACGAGCCAGTGGCGGCGACGTTGGAAGACGAGCGACGGTTGGAAGCGGACATGGTGGGCGATGGATGAGAAGACGAGAGGAGAATGCACGAAGGCGGACAACCAGAAGGCCAAAACGTTTATTAAGGGCGACAGTCAGAAGAACGTGAAGGGAACCGTGAAGTACAACGTCCAAATGCGGTAATCTAAGCGCTCTCCGCGCGACGGCGATCGAGGGCGGCCCCAATCAGTCGCACATCAAAGGAATAGAACCGAAGACTTCATCCTCGTCTGACAGAGAGGACGGCGACCTTTCCAGCTTCTTGATGGCCGCGTGGAGGGCGGACTGCTCAATACGCACCCCGCGCAGTTCAGCGGCGACCAATTCCAGACGCGCGAGTACTTCCGAAAAATGAACGCGGTACCGGTCGTCGCGCGCCAGGTCGCGCATGACCTCCAGGAGTTGAAGTTCGTGTTGCAGAGTGGCATGCACTGAGTCCAGGAAGTGGAGGCGGTACGGCAGGCGGTGCGTCTGGACCAGGTCGACAAGGAACGCCTCAAGGCCGTTGGAGAAGAAACACTGGTCGATGGCGATGGACACGCGGGCAAGTAGGTCGGAAACGCCGACGAGAAGGCCGTCATGAAGCATGCTCCAACCATACTGGGAAGGTGTCAATCAAGCGCGAGAAGCATCAGGCCGAGAAGCTCACCAAAAGTTGCCCTAAACGGGAAAGCGCGTGTTCATACACAACGCGGGGACAGCCGTGGTCGACGGATACCGTCTCGAAAAACTCGATTTGCTCAACAATGTGCGCACGAAGCGGGGAGAGGAGTTCAAGGGCCAACTCGCGGTGCGAGCTGACTTGGAGGGCGAGCGTACGCGGGAGGACGGTCGACGACATGAAAAATGGAAGTTGATGAACTTCGAAGGCAGTTACAGCGGCTTTATACGACACACGGCTACTCAAAAGTGGATGTCCTCTCGGAGGCTGGCAAACTCCTGATCTATCTCCTCCATTTCCTTTTCGACCTTCCGGATCCGGGCATCAACCAGAATAGACTCCGTGATCAAGGATCCTCCGGCGCGGTTGAGGACGCGGCGCGCGCAGAGTTGCTTCCGGAGCCGCTGCTGACAGGCAATGCGACGGGCATCGAGGTCGGCCCGACGAGCGCACCGACGGGACCGGGCGACAAGCTCTTGGAAAAGGAAGAGCTGACGGTCAGCCAAGGCAGGCCAGCCCTCGGTGATCGTATTCTCGGTCCGTTTCACGAAGTCCGCGGCAACCTCGCCATCGTCCCCCAAGGTGATCAAAGTGTCCTGCCATGAAGACAGTCAGCCACGAAAACGAGGGCCTACACGCGGAAGGAGAACGACGTACCACCAGTTCAGCAATATGGTCGTAGGAATCGTAGATGATTCCAACGTCCTCTTCAGTACGAGCGGCAGCAAGAGCTTCGAACTCAGAGATCGCGACTTCAAGCTGACGGACAGTCTCCGTGAGGATGGGAACATTGAGGAAGATGAAGGCAGACATTGCGAAGGATGAAAATCGAGGACGGAACGAGGGTGTTTATATACGCGCAAACCGGGGACGGTTCGAATGCAAGTGGGGGGGAGGTGATGAGCCTCAGGACCAGCTAGGCCCCGGAAACACCACGCAGCCCATCACTATTCGCGCCCGTCAGTCAATTCACGCAGTATGAAGACGAGCGGCTTCACAAGGAAGGCGAGCGACTACCGAAGGAGCGAGTACGGAGACATGCCATTCCAAGGGTCGAAGGAGCCGATGCCGAGCTGCCGGCGGCTGACCGAGGTCGCCAGAGCTCTAGCCAGGACAGAGGAGGCGATCGATCGAGGGTCTGGTCTAGGCGACCGCCACGGAGTCCAGCAATTGGTACGAAGGTCATCGGAAGAGGCACGGAAGACAAGGGAGTGAGGGGGACGGCCTTCCGAGGCCTATGAAGACGAGCGGATGGACTTCAGACGCGATCACGTGGTGACGCGCCACAAGACTAAGCGCTCTCGTGACCGCGGATGCAAGTCGAGCGGCGACGTGATAGGCTCGGTGCAAACACCTACCTAACCACCGGAGTGCGCCGTAGGGGTTCAGGAGAGGAGGATCGCGACGTGAGCGTGGGAGGAGCAGGGTTTCCTATGATTGGACGATTGGTAGGATAGTTGTAGTTTATTTGGTGACGATTTGTACAGTATATAAGCCAGCGGGATTGCGGCCCAGCAAAGCAGCGCAGTAGCTCCAGAGATCGAGTCCGAGTCCGAGAATCATCTAGTCGACACTCAATTGAAGACTGTCCGTCTTCAAATCTCCTCCTGCAGACTAGCCTCACCCACGGAAGTTGCTTGACTTCCGTCTGAAGTTGCTCAACTTCCTTGTCTATCGTCGACGGGCTACGTGAAGAAGAGCGACTACACCGGGAACCTGTCCTCCACCTCGCACCCTACTAGGTAGCTGATCTCGTGCTCGTTTGGGTGTGTGTTTCGCCCAGCGACCCAGAGTTACCCCATCACCGCGACAAGATGGATGCGATCGTACAGCCTGAGTCAAACGAGGCCGACGATGGCGTCGTCAAGGCCAAGCGTAGGCGCACTGCAGCGCAACCTCAGGCTGCGAAGTCGAACGTCACGAAGACTCGGACTAGAGCCTCCCGGGCCGCTGCAGCAAGCAGCTTGAATGACACTGAGGGCGAC
The DNA here is from genome assembly GCA_033807695.1 of Daedaleopsis sinensis. Taxonomy (NCBI): domain Eukaryota; kingdom Fungi; phylum Basidiomycota; class Agaricomycetes; order Polyporales; family Polyporaceae; genus Daedaleopsis; species Daedaleopsis sinensis. The sequence goes on from CM066301.1 coordinate 2,647,977, forward strand.
GCTGTCAAGGGCAAGGGCAAGGGCAAGGGCAAGGGCAAAGGAAAAGCCCCTGCGGCTGCTGTGGAGGAAGTCGACGCCGCTGCGAACGACGACGAACCTGAGCTAGACGAAATCCCTCGTCCTCAAGTCACTCGCCCGGCGCGTGGTCGCGGTCGCGGTCGCGGTCGAGGTTCTGCTCGTGCTTGATAAACCAATCTTTGTTCATTTGGCTGGTGCTCGAGAAGACGTACGTCGTAAACTCACAGGCTGAAGAAGAGACAATGTATTTCTTGACCATTAACGTTTCAATGTACCATCAAAACTATTTCTTGTCACTCCAATTAATGCTCGTTCTGGATTATTAGACCCTCTCCTGATACCCGACGAGCATCTGGATCTCATCATGTTGCCATCAAGTTGAATTTCGTTGTTCCTGATTATGAAGTCATATTCTAGTATTTAACTATATACATTGTTCCCAACAACTTTATCAGTTTCTCCTGGATGCATCTAGACGCTGACCAGCATTAAGCGACATAGATTCTTCACAATGTCACCTTTTGAACACAGAATTCAAGCTCAGCTACGTCACACTAGTCTGTGCGCCCTATCTGAGTCTGAGTGGCCTCTATCCCGACGAGAGTCCTACTGGCCTGGAGAATTAATCGACGTGAACATTGCGCTGTCTGAGAGCGGATGTACTATAGTATGTTAGGTGGATATTAGCAGACTCGGGGTAAAAATCGCACATATCGGAAAGTATAGAGGCCCGAGCAAGTGCGAAGTCTAGCAAATGAAGCTTATAATTGGCTTGAAGTAGAATGAAGTTCTGTACTGTATGAGTTTGGAGGAGGAGGAGGAGGGGCTTGCCGAGGACGGCGTCTATCCGAATTCCGAACTTGGAACTACTAGTACTTATACGCCACCGCGGAGGAAGCGGCGACGCGGCGATCTCAGATCTAATCACGTTCACGCGACGCGTACAGAAGACGCCCGAGCAGCCACCCGCGCGTCCGTGGGTGTTTCCTGTCGAGCTCCTTCCACTCTGCCCCCACCTCGTCTTGCAAGTCTTCATGCCCCCAAAGCGCATAAGGCGCACATCTCCTGGTCCTACCGGCCTCTCTGCTGGCGAACGTCTCAAACGTGCGAAACTCACGGGAAATGCTGCATATTCTGCCTGGGGCTGGGTTGGGACGGAGGTGACAGACGCGTCTGCCATTCGAGACGAGCACCGCTTGGCAACTTGTGGCTTCTCAAAACACAGCGGCCACTCGCTTTGTCGAAACAAGCATACTGAAAGGCGGAAATCCCCGTTGAATGAGGCCACTGGTCAATCTGGTCCATCCGTGCAGCCTGCAGTCACAACGGAGGATGTTATTGTGATCTCTGACGATGAAGGTCCCGCGTGTAGCGTTAAGTCTTGCAAGCAGAATCCGTATTGCTTGAACTATCTTGGTCAGGAGAAGTGGGAGGATGCAGGTAAGTGCATTCCTAATTAAGAGGTGTAATGCAGAGGGGTAACATTGGAGGAAGATGCGGCGTATGAGAGCTACATCAAGACGAACCAGATCGGACAGAGTCCCATCTATGAGTCACGAGATGGGCAAATGCCGATAGGACTCAAGGTATGAAGGCTTTCTTCATACGCAGTACATTTGTCCTAACAGTATTCAGAACTTGGGGGCGACATGCTATGCCAATGCGTACTTGCAGGTCGGTCATTCGCTTCTAGGCTTGACATTTGCAAGATTTACTTTAGTACAGGTATGGTTTCAAGACATACCGTTCCGTCAGGGCGTATACAAATGTCAACCAGCTGAAGACGCACAACATCCATTCGAGGCTGGTATCATTCGTTACCTTCGTCAACGTATGTCTTAAACATTTCGTTCCTTCCAGGAGTCGCCCATATTCCAGCTGCAAGTCACATTTGCCGCCATGCAGCATAGCGCTCTGAGTGCCTTCAACCCAGTAAAGCTTGTGGAGAGCTTGAAGCTGCGCGCCACAGAGCAGCAAGACGCTCAAGAGTACGTAGCGTTCCTTGCACGTTGCATAAGCTGCATAAGCTCCAACAGACTCGGGTTTCATAGGTTTTCCAAACTTTTCATGGCACATCTCGACAACGAGTTCAAGAAGCAGCGCAGTGCTGAGTTGAGGTCATTGATTGCTGATCAGGTTCGACCTCAATTATCTGACTTTCGTTTACTGGCTCACGTTCTCGTAGTTCCAGGGCAAACAAGTCTACAATACGGTCTGTCAGAATTGTAAACGACGGTCGGAGCGTGATTCAGACTTTCTTGAAATTGAAGTCAACCTAGAGGTGAGTCTAACGTGCTCCGTGAAGCGACTAGAAGTGCTCATCTCGCCAGAACAACGCCACGTTGGAAGAGCGGATTTCTGCTCTCCTCGAGCCAGAGACTCTATCCGGGGATAATAAGTGCATAGTTTCAATCGACTCGTAGCACGGCATGCTCAAATGACTTAATCTATCAGATACCTTTGTCAACAGTGCGACAGTCTACAAGATGCAAAGCGGTATACCGAGCTCTGTGAATTACCTCCAATTTTGCACTTTTCCCTGCTCCGATTCGTCTACGACATCTCTTCGATGGAGAGAAAGAAATCCAAGCAGCCGATATTGTTCCCCACCTTCATTGATATGGATCGGTTCATCGGACCTGAGGAAGCTCGCAAGCAGCGCAGAAAGAGGCGACCGAAGGAGAGCAAGAATCTTTACGAACTGCGTGGGATCCTCCTCCACAAGGGTACAAGTGCTTACCATGGACATTATGAGGCGCAAGTCTTCGACATAAAGTGCGTGTGACCGATAGCCTATCGACAGATCTCTTCAAGTATTGATGCGTATGAATATTCTAGCAATCAAGATTGGTACCAATTCAACGACGAGACCGTGACCAAAATCCACTCTCTTGTGCCCAAGATTGACGTCGCGAAGAAGGGAACCAAAGCATCGAAAGACGCCAAGAAGTTGGTGTACCATGGCTGTGCTCGGATTTATAGCTGATATATATCTTAGAACTGCTCCTCCCAAGGGTCGTCCACCTAAGAAGCGTCAACGCATTGATGACAGTGACATCGAGAACGACGTGGAAATCATTGAGTAAATCAACACATCCCACTTACGCGCACGTCGAGTACATACTAACTGTGTGACAGGGATCCTACGCCATCACAGAAGAGCGACGCTTCACCTCAGAGAGATGGGCCGGAGTCAGTGTTATCCGTACTGCCTCACCCATCGTTAAGATCTTAAGCTTTGACCCTCCTCAGGTATATCTCGTCTCGAGATGCGTACATGCTCGTATACGCTCGAGTCGACCAAACATCCCCCGCATCAACATCTCGTTCGGACGAACGTACTCAGGCTGTCGCATCTACTTCAACACTACAACGAAGTAATATATCTTCCCCTCCGCTGCTTCAGGCCCCAGAAAAAGCCCTTAGCGTTGTTCACGCTCTTAATGCGGAACACAACAAGGCTTGCGAAGAATTTGCTCAACGGTAATTAGTCTCACGCCACTGGTTATACACAGCTAAGGAATCGGACCGCATTTATGGTGAACAGGGAGATTGAAGCCAAGGCGCGGTTCAATCGAATACGAAGCACCATCGTGGATATATACCGGGAGTGGAACATAAACTCACATACAGAGGTGAAATAATTCGAGTGACGTGCCACCTGTGATGCTCACAATGCTCCAGGAGTGTGTGGTCGTAAGTCGCCAAGCACTGGAGTCATGGCTAGCACGACATATCGCCAAACCTAAGAGCCCGAAGACCACACCTGTACCTGCCCTAGCCGCTGACCAAGGACCCAATGCGGACCGCCAGGAAGCATCGGTGTCAGGGGAGCCGTCTAAGATATCTATCTCTGTCTCCAACATTGTGTGTAGTCATGGTAAGCTGGACCCGGAGAAGGCGAGTGATATGAAGGTCATCAAAGCGGTGGGTGCTGCTTCATAGTGCATCATTTGGCGGCATTATATTGATTTTTTGCAGGTTGCCCACCGTCGCATATTGGAACAAGATGGCTGTTTGCTGACTCCCAAGCTAACCACTGGGGATGTCTGTACAACGTGTGTGGAGCGGTTGTTTGGAGGTGCGCGTCGCGCATCGCTCGTGCAAGACGTGTGTGGTGTTGACTGGCTCAACCCTCTAGAGAAGCTCTATCAGATAGAGCATCCACGAATGGTTTCTCGATTTGACGATGTGTCTGCAGTAGATGATGACGAGGATGGATATCATATATCCAAAGCTTGGCTTAAAGGTGAGGTGATAATTACCTCTCATTGCTGCGAATCACCCGGGTCCCTAACCTACCCTTGCTAGATTGGCGGCTTGCGAAGCCCAAGATGCATGTGGAGGGCGCACACGATCCACCTCCTGATGCTGAAGAGTTTCTTCGAGACGTCATTTGCGAACACGGAGGACTTGCTACCAATATAACTGTCAGGAGACGAATATCAGCGGAGGCGTTTGGGATCTTACAAGAGTTATTCCCGAACTGGAAGCCGCCGTCGACATCCGCAGAGCCTTGTCCAGTCTGCGAGGCCCTTCTCCACATCTCCAAGGAGGACAAGCGTGAGTACCGTAAACAGGCCGAGGAAGAGAAGGTACAGTGTCTCCATCTCTCCATGGTGTCTCACTCACCCAGTCGGGATTGTGTAGGCAAGATTGAAGCACATGCACGAGAACGCACTGAATGGGAACACCGCACTTCTTGAAGATATCCCTTGCGCAATCGTACCGTCACAGTTCGTGCGTTCATGGAGACAGTGGCTGATGCGCCCGGGTGAAGTGTCTCGTCCCCAGAGTCTAGACAACTCGCAGTTCATCTGTGCCCATGGTCTGCTGAGCTTCGACCCAAACATTCCCGGTGACGTCGACGCCTCGATGACTATCATCAAGCGAAGTGACTGGGACGCTCTGGAGGAACTGTGAGTGGACCACCCGAGACGAATGGCTGATCTATATGTCTGATGTCGTGTAGCTACACCGGAGGCCCCCTCGTTGCAATTGAAAATACGGACGGGAAATTCTTGCACGAGCTGGATGTTTGTGCCGAGTGCCGACTCAAACGGTACGTGTGGAAGTTGTTTTGCTAGTGTGTTCTCACATTTCCTTTGTAGACGAACGTCCTTCGATATGACTGAGATCACAATCCGTGTCCTAGGGCCCGATGATCCTATCCCGACGCCACAAACATACAGCGAAGACCTCCCCCGACCGTCCAAACCGGTGCAGATGACCCTTACTACATACGGCAAACGAGCCAACGAAGGGTCTCGCAAGTCGAAGCGCATTAGGCAGGGCAGGGAGTACGGCAAAAGGCGCAAGATCACAATTACGAAAGCGATGTCGGTGAAGGACCTGAAGGTCATGGTACGCCAGATGACGCCCTCTACGTGAACCCGCCCCTGAAGTTCTTTTGCATTTCCAGTTGAACGACGAGCTCGGGATCCCTGTGATCACTCAGCGACTATTCTATCACGGCGAAGAGCTGAATGACAGCTCCGCGACCATGTTGGCACTAGGGATCCTCTCGAATGACCTGCTCGATCTGAAGGAGGAAAGCGACGACCCGATTGTGCTCACCGATACGGAGAATGAGTCAGGACCGACGATTGGAGCAAGGAAGCGGGCAGAAGGCCAAGCATTTGGCGGTACCCTTCTGGGCGGACTGTCATACTCCTCTGCGCCTTCATCAAGCCAGTCAGCTCCAGCATCTGCGGCGTGTCCTGCTTGTACATTCGAGAACGGTCCTGCAGACGTGGCTTGCGCCATGTGCGAAACTCCGTTGCCCAATATCACATAGTAGTGCTCTTTTTGGCTCATATGATATCGTTTTCAGTCATGCGTGGACGGTCTGCTGCAGCGGGGTCAATATACAATACGTACCAACGCAAGTTCGGACGACATGGGTACGGTAGTATATGATATAATCTTGGCTCACACCCTTGGATGAGGCATATATAACAAGTGATGACTTGTCGCGACGTCGTTTGCATTCCTCACCGTCGAATCCATACCTCAACATCCGGACCTCGACATGGTCAGAAACTCCATCCCTTCGCCTGCAAAGGTTTCGAGGCGGGTTATTTCGATAGAGATAGACGGATCAGTCTGTCTCGCAGACCAGATGAAGCTCAGCGGATGCCGGGAAGACGTAGTTTCGTACTTCGAGATCATGGTACGCCATTGGATCCAGATGTGACATGCCTTGATCGTCGATGCTCATATAGTCCCATAGCGCACTGTGGGGAGGCTTTGCGAGAGGTATGTGCCCCACAATAAGGCACTGCCAATGTCAAGAGAGGAAAGGATACGGGCGACAAACACTATCATCTCGCAAGTGCGTGATATGAATGTCCAGTAGCTTTCTGATCACTCTTTGGTGTCGACTGACTTACAATTTTCGACAGGCTCGAGAGCAGCATCCCATCCTGGAAAGTTACAAGGACGCATGGCCAATTCCTACGATGGTCACACAGCATCGACAGATGCGCAAAGCAGGATCTCGACGAGGAATCATACGTACACAGGACGAGATTGCATCCGTGAGTTCTTGACTTGAGGGATCATCACACTGGACTCAAATGACACCTGGCAGGTTTGCCGGGCCTTCCACCCATCGCGCCCACCACCCAAGTTGAACCGGCCGGGCCCCCAGATCTATCAGACTGGATCTGTTTATGTGTGTTTGAAGTCATCTTGTAAGATTTGCAAAGTACTAGTGTGCTCACTCGCATTCTAGATCGGGGCTCACCCCAAAGGCAAGAAGAGCCTTCAGCAATCACAGCCCCGCCTGGCACCGACATCTGCAACCCACGAAGATCGCGAAGGATCGGTTGACACATTGGTCTCCACACATTTGAGCCAGAGAGAGTCCCAAGGGATTGTTGCCTTCCTCTCACGACTCGCACAGGATCTCACATTCCTGCTACCGGTATTCGTGTCGCATGGAGTTGGAGACGAGCAGGCATTGCTTAGTATAATTCGCTTGACGAACTGGCGCTCCTGGCTGTATACTTGGGTTAAGGAGGGGTTACTCACTGAGCTGCAGTTCAAGATGGTATGCGACGGATTGGAGAAGATAGCTTAGAGGACATACCCGGTATGTATCTTGTAGCAACGAGACTGCAATAACGACAAGCTCGAAGCGTCAGTGAAGCGAGCGATCCTTGTCAGCGAAACGATGCGCTCGTACTGGTACATACGATGTTACTGGTACAATGGATGGGTACATGGAGATAACATGGTGGAAGCTTAGCAGAAACGATCGCTAGACGTAAAAGCATGAGCTGAAGGAAGAGATGTAGCGAATGCAGCTTCACTCGCCTCTTTAGTTTGGCCCGTCGGTCGAGCAGGGCTTCAGCTAACCGGCCTTCCTTCTTGGCACGCTTGAGCTGACAGATTGCGTCTATCAGCACTGTATATTGGAAACACTGTAATAGTATCTACCTCTTTCTTGTCATCCACTGAGACTATCGATCGTCCAGCACCCCATGCTTGGTATAGTTTGCTGATGACAACGACATCAATGTATACCCATGTCGACAAAAGACAATTACGCACTTGGCACCAGCTTCATCGACTGTAGACATATCGACCATACCGTCTTTACGCTTCTTCTCTTCTGCATGAGCCTCTTTCTTGTACTTGCTCTGGATCTTGACCCAGAACCGTTCTCCAAAGCCCACCTCTTCGCTGTCGCCTCGTAACGCTAGCTGCCCGCCGGCAACTTCATCTACGCTCAGATACTTCTCATAGACGTTCTGGAATGCGACCATGCCATCCGGAAAGACAACGGGTGTCCATTCTTCCTGGGGACCGCGGGCCTCTCTGTCTGCGGAGACTAGCCCATGCTTGTCGCAAGATATGAACTTGCCCTCGCCAACGCCGGTTCGTAAGTTGATGGTAGGCGAACCAGCGACTCGAGTGACAACCCAGACCTGAGAGACATCCGTAGGAGTGCGCTTGAGTATCGAGGGCGACTCAGCGTCCTCAGACTTCTCCTTGTCTGCAGACTGCAGCACAATGCGTCCGCGAGTAGAGTCGTATGTGATGCATATTGGAGAAGGGTCGGAGGGATGAAGCATGTAGGCTGGTCCACGAATCTCATGCGCAGCGTCCGGGAGCACCCATGTGTCCGGAGACTCGTCGTCCTCATCTTTGCGCTTCCTCCTGCTTGGTCCCTCTTCATCATCGTCCCGTTTACGTTTCTTCTTCGTCTTTTCGCCTTTAAACTTGAGCTTTGTGGACCGGACTTTGTCGGTAGACATTCTAGTGATGTAACGTGCAAGCCAAAGTTCCTTGGGATATAGAGTGACGAGGACGAGACCACTGATGACTGCCAGACGTGGAGGAGCCGGATAGACTTGCGATGACCACGAGCGCTCCGTGTATTCCTCGCCGCGCCAACGTGTGACTTAGACTTGTGACCTGTGACACGGTGCCTCCAGCGTCTGTCGCGCCCGGTCAACGAGAGGAGCAAAATCTGCCATCGTCACCGTCGACATCCTCAAGACCCTCAAGATGAAGTTCAACGCCGGTTAGTATCCTCACTTTGCAGGATGGGATGCTGCTGCTGCGCTGTGGTGGTGGATTATGCTCGTTGAAGGGGTGGACTAGGCTGGATGGATCGGAACCGTTGTGGATGTGGTGTGCTATGGTCAGTCCATTCGAGCTAACACGATGTCCAGACGTTTCTTCCTCCCGGCGCAAGTCGCGCAAGGCGCACTTCTCCGCCCCTTCCTCCGTCCGTCGCAAGATCATGTCGTCTTCGCTCGCGAAGGACCTCCGCGGCAAGTACAACGTATGTCTTACTTGTCGATGCACTTCATACGTCTCATGATTGACGGTCATCTGCGCTTCTTCGAACTTCACACAGACTCGTTCACTACCCATTCGCAAGGACGACGAGGTCCGGATCGTGAGGGGGAAGTACAAGGGTCGTGAGGGGAAGGTCACTCAGGTGTACCGCAAGAAGTGGGTCATCCACGTTGACCGTGTCCAACGCGACAAGTCGAACGGTGCAACCGTCCCTATCGGCATCCATCCCAGCAATGTTGTCATTACGAGCATCAAGCTGGACAAGGACAGGTGCGAATCAGTCTCGAATCAATCATGATCCCATACGCATACATGCTACAGGCGGGCAATCCTTGACCGGAAAGACAGGAAGAAGGCACCAAAGGCGGCGGGCGAGGACGTTGAGATGGTTGACGTGCGTACAGTCCATGAATCTTTTTATCCATAGCTGCTGATACATGAACTTTCAACAGTAACTACTCAGTCTCCTCCCTCTCCACGCAGTTCTTCTGGTTTATCATCGCATTCTCGCTGCAAAATCTCACATGTATGTATGCCGCTACGCATATGTTATGCCACATGGGCCACAGGCCATCACGCCGTCCCGAATTGCGTGTGCTCACACAAAATGCACACCTGCAAGCGATTTCGCTAGTCATGCGCTTGTTGTATTGTACAAGACGACGGGTATCTCATTCAATATCGTGAAAGTATGAAACTGTCCGGTGAAAGCATATGCGCCTTATTCAGAAGATGATATCTTCGTCCTTGCTCCCTAGAAGGTCGCCACCACCACCACCACCACCAATGACGGGGGACGCTTGCGTTTCATTCGACGCCTCGAGTGCCTTCCTGAGCTCTTCCGCCGCTTGCGTATCTCGCTTCTTTTTCCCTTGCACTTTCTTCAGCCTAGGCATGGTTGTCAACGCTGCATATTAGAGTATAGAATGGGGAGGTGATCACATACCGGAAGAACTCCTCTCTGTCCATCTCGTCCAATTCACTTGTGATGTATTTGATTGTGTTCTCCAGACGGGGGATTACGACGTGCTCGATAGCATTGACTCGTCGATTCGTCGCACGGATGACCTCATCGAGGATCATGAATGCCGTCTGGAGGGATGCTAGTTCAACCAACGTCTCCACGGCCTTCGCGTAGACCTCTTTTGCACGCAGGACCTGCTGTCCACCACGCCCGAGACCGGTGAGGTTGAAGTCTACCAGAGAGGATGGGATGAACAACCGTAAGGCGAAATCGATCGACATATATAGGGGAGAGAACGCACCTGAGCCCGGTACCCTATCAACCTCGAACGCCGGGAGGACGACACCCGATACGTTCTCCTGCTTCGCTTTGACCTTGAACGACGCCGACTTGGCCTGCTCTTGCACAAGGTACGAGATATCGCCTGTCGCGTACGTGACCTCGGCGAGCGAGAACGACGCGAGCTGCATGACCCGGCCCATTTTACGCTTCGCCTACATGCATTCCTTTTGAGCTACGGCAGATGGAAGGTGCTTCAAGGGAGTACGAACCTCGTCTACCCTCCGGAGGATTGTACGGAAACGGGTGGTGAGCGCATCACGTTTCTTGGCGAGCAGGGAGTGGCCTGTCTGTGCTCCTTTCAGACGGAGCTTGGTGTTGGTCAGGGCCATCCGCGTGGGGAATATGTTTTCTCGAGGCCCGGTTCCAGACATGATGGCGATCGGCGGTGGTCAAAGCGGCCGGAAGAGGTGTGTTGCTCGAGAGGCTTGGAGGATGATGGTAGACGAAAGCGGTAACGCAAGCGCCCAGAATATGGATGGAGAAGGTTTACGATGTCACAGGACACTGCTGGAGGCTTATGGCACCCGGGCCAGACACATTTTCTCATGATGCGTACTAGGTTGCATTGGATGTTGAAACCCACACAGCTCGACAGAACGTGAAGACGGTAAGGCCAGCAAAGCATAGATACTAAGTGGACAATGTACATGACATGCAAGTTAAAACGGCTGCGACTATGCGATAGTATAGTTCCCATAGTCCTTGTCCGGGTCGTAAACCTACCGGGACAGGGCCTGAGCATGGGATGCACAAAATGAGAACTGTTTCACATACCTCCCATCTAGAAGCGGGGAAGATATGCTTGTTCCGCTGATACCAACTTCTCTCCACGACCTTGCCCGCGTGGGACTCATCCTTCTCGACGGAAGCGTCCGCGAGCAGACGGATATCGTCATGCACGTCGAAGTTGAACAGGGGACCGGACTTCCCGCGCGCCTTGTTCACGATAAAGTCGTAGAACGTATAGTGCTATCCCAGACATGAGAACATCACAACAGTTGTGGAAGCATAGTTGACGTACACCTGGAATGATCAAATCCTCCTGAGACCGAAGTCAGTGCGTGCCGCGAAGCGCGAGCCTGTCTGCGACATACCTTCACATACATCAGATTGTCTACGCTCACGCCGCGGAGTTCAGGGAACTGTTGGCGACACTTTTCAAGGAAGGTAGAGACGCTGTCGCCCTTCTTGCACTAAGCGGCGAGGATGGCAGTTCCGCATGCATGTACCTACGTGGTCAGGCCGAACACACGGACGATGCACAGCTAAAAACTTACCATGACGCTCTTGCGGTGCCCGCTCCCGTCCCAGTAAGAGTACGTGATCTCGATTTCCTCAGCCTTGAGCTCGATCTGCTTGCGCAGCCACTCCTGGCGGAGCTGCTCGCGCTCGCGCCGTTCGGCCTCTTCTCGCTCCCGGTCGGGGAGGAAGGATGTGTCGACCTCGGGGTTCTTGCGCGATTTCGGACGTTTGACGGGCGGCTCGTCGCCGTTCTGCGACGGGGCGCCGCTCTCCTCGCCCCCCTCGTCGTCGTCAAGCGCGAAGGAGAGCTTGGACGAGGCCATCTTCTTGCGCTTCTTCACCTTCTTTTCATCCCTAAACAACCCCTCCACATCCTGTGAGCGACCCGACACCGTGAACGGCCCGCACGCGCACCGCCGTAAGAATCCCTGACATACTTGAGTTCGCTCGTGCGCGCGGCCTCGCGGGCTTTTGCCTCCTCAAGCTCCTTCCGGCGCTGTTGGAAATCCTCGAGTCTGACGAGACCGACGGTGCTCTTCTTGAGGGTGTCCTCCATGGAGTCATTCTGGCCGACGAATCGGTTCGAGGAGGGCCGCGCCTTCTCGGTCTCCTGTATGAGGTTCTGTTTCTGCCTTTCGAAATCTTCGCGCATTTGGTTGCGCTGTTTAGCTAGCGCATCTTCACGACGACCCTCCGCTTTGCTGGTCGACATCGTTAATTGGGCGAACCCGGAGGGAGGCAAGGTGAGGTGACAGGTCGGAAGACAAGGCTGAGTGGGGCACTGGCGCCCAACTCGAACTCCGAGGCTATGGGCGTCTGCGCAACACCTTTCTGCCACCGCTGTTACCTCCCCGGACCTGGGTGTCCTCGACCACCATGCATATCCTCGGTGTCCTCCTCCCCGAGAACCAGCTCGTCAAGGTGTGCACATTGGCTTGTGCGCCCGATGTCGATTGCAGCGCTGACCCTCTAAGAACAGCATGCTCTGACGCACTTCTATGGTATTGGCCAGAAAACCGCACTCCGCCTCTGCGCACGCGTGCAGGTCCACGAACGCTGCCGCATCCGCCACCTGAACCAGTCGCAAGTGACGGCCCTGACCGCCTTCCTCTCCTCGCCCGCAAACTCGCCCCCCGTCGCCCCGCACGCGCTAGCGTCCCCAGACTACGTGCCCCCTCCGCTCTCCCAACCTGCGCCGCAGCCCGCGGTACCCCAGGTCGTGGACCGTCTCCGGGAGATCAAGATCGAGTCGGACCTGCGCAGACAGATGCGGGAGAACATCGCGCACCAGCGCATGATCGGCAGCTACGTCGGACGGCGGCACGCGATGCACCTCCCGGTCAGGGGACAGAACACGCAGAGCAACGCGCGGACGGCGAGGAAGCTCAACAGGGTCGAGCGGTACAATTAATCGATGTTGCCCCTGCCGGTGAGCACCGCTCTATGGCTGCTAAGCCCGAGTAGCCTCGCTGATCGGGCACGCACCGCAACGCAGTCTTGGTTTTGGTGGTAGTCGGTTGGTTGCACCCTGGGCCCCAATAGACCGCACCCCACATCCCAGAACCCTGATGCCCTGCGCGGCGGGCGCATATTATGATAGGGCACACTATTGTACATACATGCTCCGGCATCTAGTCGTCACCAACAGGCACCTCCTCCTCCAGGTACTTCACGAGTGTGACCCGGATCTCGGTCGTCTCGTCTCCTCGCAGCACGTCTGACACGAATGAGGCGGTCACCTGCATTTGCACCTGGGGGGTCCAGAACGTATGGATCGGATCGTCTGAGCACGAGCAGGGTCACGTACCATTTCCAGCGCCCCCCTGAGCACCCCGCATAGCACATTGCTGAACCAGAGACCACCCTCGAGGGCCTCTTCGGGCAGCTCGACAAATTCCGCCAGGGGATTCTCTTCAAACGTGAGGGTGAAGTTGGATCCAGGCGCGTTCACACTAGCATTCGCTTGTGGGGGTGGCATGCTCGTCCTAGTCGGGGACGATGGAGGTGCTTGTGCGCCGTGCGTTACGTTCGGAGTGATGTTCAGAAACGACTTGAACCCGACCTGCATTCCCAACGTGCCGGCTCGATTCAGACCGCCGCGATCGGACTCGCACACCACCAGCGTACCTTCGCGACGACCTCGCCGACTTCCCGGAAATCAGCACAGCGGCCGATGGTGCTCCGGGCGAGGAAGTCCTCGATGAGGCGCGTCCCGATGTTGTAGCCCATCTTTTCGAGCTGCTTGTTGACTTCGGCGTAGTCCTCATAGTCTTGTATCAGCTGGACGACGAGCGCGCCATAGGTGAGGGCAAAGAGCTCTGCATTCTATTCCTGAGCACGTCAGGATCGCTGCGGCTGCTCTAGGGACGAACGTACATACGATCTTCTCTGTGCGAGCCTTCCACAAGTCCTCGCCTATCGCTTTGTATTGCTTGCTCGTGGTGGCCATCGGGAGCACGCCTCACAGAGCGGGTAGGATGGTCTGTCCGATCGAGCGTTCACGAAGATAGTACGTAGAAGGTCGCAAGAGGCTAGAAGAGTCTGCTAGTACTGAGTACTGCTCCCGGGGTAAAGAGCGTGAGTACTTAGCGCGCGTCTTTGGTCCCTAAAAAGGCAAGCGGGCCACAATGGGCGTCTATAGGTCGGGAACTGCGCGCGGGTTACTTAACAGTAACTTCTGACAACGGCGGAGGACGACGGTGCCGGGAATACGTACACATTGGATCGCGCTGTGCCTCAGAAACTTCGACTAATTTTTAGCAGGATGGCCTGTGAGATAGGTCATGGAAGCTCGGCGTTCCTCATGTCTATAGGGGGCAGCTTCGGGGAAGAAGGCGGCTCGGAGGAGGAAGACGGATGTGTTGCTGTCAGAGTTCCGTCGACGGAGGCTTCCCACCAAAGACTGAAAAATCCCACAGCCGATGAGTGATCCACGCGGAAAGAGGATGTCAAGTCTGATATTTGTATTACGAAGTCGCGTACACGGCCTAGAAATGTTGTGCGAAGAAGTGTGTGAAGATAGAGCGGGAGGAGCAAAGCGCGTACGAATTCCGGAAAAAACAGAAGATGGCCACGACGGTGGGAGGACAGGATGCAAACGCACGCTGGATCATCGGATGCCAGAAGGAGGTGCTCAGCAAGACGCAGGTGACAGGAAGGGAAGAACGGAGACATATCGAGCACATCGGCGTAGGGCATATGACCCCTCCATCGAGTATCGCGGCAGATCAGGCTCAAGACGCGAATGAATACCTGCAGACGATCCGCTCATTTCAGATAGTGCGGATACGAGACCAGCCGTGGTTGGACGATTGCATACGATAGCAACGATACCGACCGCGAGCGCTAGTTGAAGGCGAGACGGAGGCTGATCAAAGCCGACTCGACGACGAGGCGTTGTCGGTCGTTGAGGGCCACAGGAGCAAAAACAAACTGAGGCAAATTGGAGGCAAAAGCCAAAGTTGCAAAATATGGCCGGAATGACGATTGACAACGGACAAGCGTCGACGTCTGATGCGATTATTGAACAGAATGCATACTATGCCCCCGATGGCAGCATTTCCACGGAGACTGCGGAGGATGGACGATAGCCGCGAAGGACGCGCGCGATGAGATACCTCGGTCAACAGGTTTGTCGAGGGCTAGAAAGCGGACCATGGCAGATTGAGAGGTGATGTATGAACGAGAGGGAGGAGGAGGGGCAGGAGAGCACTACTAGTGGTTAATAAGGCAGTGTTTGTGCGTGTTTACCGGACGGCCTTGAGGCGTGTGGCCAGGCTCGACTCGGATGGCGAAAGCTCGTGTCCGCTCGGTCGCTTCCTCTGGGCCATATTCGCGTACACTCTTCCTTCCGCCCTCCTCCTCGTCCTTTCTCTTTTCTCCACCACCCACCCCGTTGTGCATGCCGCAAGCCGTCTCGCAAGCAGCCGCTACTCCCGCCCTGTCCACAACTCCCGCCCCGATTGTCCAGATTTCGACCATACTACTCTCCGTCCGCGTGGACTTAGTTGCCCATTCAGGTCCGTGCCACACATTGTCCACAGCTCTCTCATCTCTATATCTCTCCTCTCAGAACGAGGATCTAGAGGCTTCGCTTCGTTGTGATCTACGGGCCTCCAACTCGCCATCCCTTCTTTCCTTCCGTTCCACCATCCAGTCCACCACGTTCTACCCACCTCGCGGCGCTCCGTGATCATCCCCTTGCCCGCGCGTGCATGGCCACAATGCAGGAGATGCAGTCTGCCCCCTCGGTCACCGTTGACCCGCAGCGGTATCAGCAATACTCCTCTGGTGAAGTCCCTATCCCGCAAACTTTCGTCTCCCTCATCCCTGCTCCTCTACCGGACCCATCGATACCTCCAGACCCTTCCGCCCATATGCACCTGCAGATGCCCCCACCGCTCTTCACTCAGCAAATGGATCACTCCTCCGCAGTCTCTATGCCCATGCAAATGACTATGGCTTCGTTAGCCGAGACCGTCGCCCCGATGGATGTCCTTGCCCCTCCACCTCTATCCGGCTCCCCATCTGCCATTTCGGACCTGTCAGCGCAGGCAGCGCTCTTTGGTCTGGATCCTCGTCTCACTACCCACGAAAGTATTGATCCGTCCCATCCACTTCTCTCCTCTCCGAGCGCGACTTCGGCGTCTACGAGCGCTTCACACGCTTCATCACCCTCATTAACGGGTGTCGCCCCTTCATATTCTGCTGGTTCGTCGTCTCTCGCTTCCGCTCTTGATGATGTCGGTGCTACTCGTAGCCGTTCAGGATCTGCTGCTTCCCCGGCGAATTTGACCGCCTCCAGTTCGGACCTTGGCTTCCCGTCAAGCGCAAGTGCCCCCTCCACCACCGGACATGAATCTGGTTTCCAGTTCCCTCCGCCCGGCTTTGAGAACCCCATGCAGGCTAGCAATGACAGCATGCAAGAGGTGCCTGGTGGTGCTCATCTGATGGTCTTGGGTGACATGCTCAAAAAGTGCGTCTCGACCAGCCCACCACTGTGACGAAAGCTAATGAACACACCTTCTACTATCCCGCGTCTATTTAGCATTGCGCGGACAGCTAGTTCCGGTAGTGAAGCATGCACAATGGGGCAGAGCGGTGACGCGCGCGAGATTGTGAGTATGCTCAAGAAAAACGTTCTCCTTGTCGCGGAACTCGTTGCGGCCATGCAGCTCGGCGACGCAGCAGCAGCTGGTAGCCCTCCTCAGTCCCTTGGCCCAGGGCCTACAACACCACCCGCGATGCTCAATGCAAACTCTACCTCTGCTTCTGCTCAGAGTGGAATGCTCGCGGAACAGCAACAGTTACCTAACCAGCAGGCAACACCTCCCAGCTTAAATGGCCTACCTTACGGCGGTTCCATGGACCCAAGCACCATGTCAGATAGCTCCGAGTCGCGCAAGCGATGTGCTTCGTCCGTCGCGGGTGACCGTGTCGTCAAATCGATGAAGCTTGAACCCCAAGACGAAGGCCCGCCCTTGCCGCTCCCGCCTCCAACAACTCTTCCTCCCCCATCGATGCTGCCCCCAACACACTTCTCCTACTCATCGTACAGCACTTCGGTACCTCCCCCGCTCGCGCCTGTAGCTGAGATTTCGCCGATACCCCCGCCTCTATCCTCGGGTTCCCTTTCGAGCTCTCGCCCTCCTAGCTCGGCTGGACTACCGCTTGGAATGCTCCCAGATGCTGCTCAGCAAATAGCTGCAGCGATGCATCCTGCCATCCCCATGGATAGCATGGCTTCGATGTCACACTCACCTGACTACGCTGCCCCTCCATCCGCCACAAGCACTTCATCGAGTATGACTGGCATCATCTCCGGCTCCGTGTGGCCAGACAACCGCGTCCCACGTCAGCATCATCATTCATTGTCTGCTGGTGCGATTCTGAATCATGGATCTGCAGTCCCCCAGAGCGTACCTATTGCCGGTCCCTCAACGATGTCATATACAACGTCCATGTACTCGCCGACGCGTAGTACTCACTTGCAGCAGGCACCTCTGAACGCCGCTTCGGCGACGCTGGGACGTGCTTCCCGATCGCAGTCAATATCGAACATACACGGGAATCCGTTTGCGCACGTACCGGACACAGTGACCCATCCTACCATGTACGAGTCGTCCTCGCAGTCGAGGCCGTCGACGTCAGGACGACACAGTCCGCGTCCGGTATCGCCAGAGGGCGATTATGATGAGGGGTCGGATGACGAGGGCGGCGAGCAGTACTCGCAGGGCAATCAGTACGCATGTTCGGGACAGAGTTTGGATGACCTTTATACTGAGAGTATATCCAGTGCCGAGGGCCTCGTGAACGGAACATCGCGCAGCCTTGCCGGCCAACGGCGGATGAGCCGTACTTCACCCTCAAACGAGGGTGGCTCCTCTGGCCACGGAAACGAGGTGCCGCAGGAGTACCGGCCCGATGTCGAGCGCATATTCTTTGAGTTTTTGAATTCAACCTGTTCCAATCGTACGTACCCGCCCTGCGGCCTTCTCTCCGGCGCAGCGGCACCTCCCTTCCGCGTGCGTGTCGCGCTGAGCCGTGTCTTACGTTCTGCTCCACAGTGGATGCCACCGATTCCAAGGGCGAGCCGATCCATCAGACGCTCATGGCTAAGAAGATGCAGCGTCTGGACGAGTCCCCCGACTACCGTCCCTTCAAATTTCGGATACAAGCCTTCACCAATGCCTTCCTCGAAGAGGTACGCTTCCCATGATGAGAACAATCGGCAGCCCGGCACTGATGACCTCACGTTATACAGCTCGCGCGTCAGGGTTTTCCCGAGGAGAAGATACCTATGAAGAAGGCGAGTGTGATAGCAGCGTGTACCTCAACCGTCGGCATGTCGGCTGACATAAGTGTCACCCTCGTCCTCCCCTAGATCCGGAACTTTTTGTGGAACCAGCCCTACATTTCGCGCTTCAACGAGGAGGGCAAAAAGTCGAAGTCGAAAGGCAATCACATCTGGCACATCGACGCGAAAAAGTCAGAGGGTGGCTGGCATTTCCGGCCGTTCAGGCGGAAGCTTGCCGGCACCCCTCCAGGTGTGGCGTACGTCGGCCTGCGGTGGACGTGGACACCGAGGATCTGGGATCCACAGGCGTCTCGCGCGAACATGCCCGTCACCTATAGCTCCCCGTCCCTCCCATCTTGGCTATCATGGAAAGAAGACTCGCTGACCGGAATCCCAACTCCGGATGCGCAGAGTTGCGACGTAACAGTCGAAGCAAGGGTGTGTTCTCAGGCCATGTGAGGTGGCAATGCCAGGTTCTGACCCTCGATTGTAGTTCATTCAGGATGGGAAGGAGGAAACGCTTACGCACACTGTGCATATCACTATCGCCCCAATGGCCGCTGTAGACTCCTCGTTCACGCCCTCGCGGCGACCCTCTCTTGTTGGTGACATCCACAACCCCCGACGGATCATGAGCGATTCGGTAGTCAGCGGGGTCGTTCAGTCAACAAACGGGCAACGGTACGTTCTTCCGATCGCTTCTCCGGGCCCCGCTGTATACTGATGGTCATTTAGACTACTGCGTACGGGGCTCGCCACGGCCGTACCTCCGGTGGTAGCGCCCGAGTCACAGGTCGTACAAGTCCTCACCACCGCCGCACAGCGTGTCGCGCAAGAGGCACAGTCACAGGTCGTCGCATCCCCCAACGAGGCCGGTCCGGAGCTGCAGGCCTTGGCGAAGCAGCAACACGTCCTCACCGTCACCGCGCAGGCCATCAGCTCTAAGATGGCAGGAGAAGTGCCTGAAGGAGGCGTCGCTCAGTCCAACGCTCTCACGGCCGCAGCCCAGCAGGTCGTGCTGCAAGCCGCGCGCCAGGTCGTCGCAGATCGCACAGTCGCCGCTGTGTCATCAGGCTTCCCTCCCGCCGTCGTGACCAGCACCATGCCCGCTGTGACCGTGAAGGAGGTCTCGGTCGCTACGCAGTCTGCTGTCGCCCAGGCGGTCGACATGGTTGGCCCCTTGTCCAGCGAAGTCGACGTGCTGATGACCGCCAAGTCGTTGCTGCAGCAGCAGACCCGGGGCCCCCCTGTCCTCTCCTCGATGGAACCGACTCGGCCGCACTCAACAGGG
The DNA here is from genome assembly GCA_033807695.1 of Daedaleopsis sinensis. Taxonomy (NCBI): domain Eukaryota; kingdom Fungi; phylum Basidiomycota; class Agaricomycetes; order Polyporales; family Polyporaceae; genus Daedaleopsis; species Daedaleopsis sinensis. Next base: position 2,667,444 of record CM066301.1, read on the forward strand.
AACACGCCGCCGTTTGACATGCCGGCGCCACCTGTGCCGATGCAGGTGCAGGTGCAGGTGCCCCCGCCAGGCGCGGTCTACTTCCCGCCCTCATGACAATTACAGGATAGTGACTTCGATATGGGTATGGGCTATTACGACCCATAGTTATGTTATGTCGACGATATTGGGTCTCATCCGCATCCGCATCCTCCGTACTATACGTACACATCCACATCCGCATACCTCTCCCCCCTCCGATTCCCCGTCCCGTCTGTCTTCTCTCCCCCCCTAGACGTCCCGAGGTATCCAACGTCGTGCTCGTCCCTCTCCTGTCCCGGTCTTGTGTTTTCGGGAGCACCGCTGCGTGGTGCATGTGCGTGTGTGTCAATAGCTTATTTAGAACGTGAAAGTCGCTCCTGTCGCTGTGAATGTGTATATCTAGCATGCCCCGCAATCCTCCTCCTCCCCATCTCTCCATCTCTCGCACTCTGCGCCTCGTCGATCCGCCGCATATATGCATAGGTACCGGTACCCCCTCTCGTCGCGCAGCACTAAGCAGGTATATGTGGCGCACGCATTTGCATCAATTTCCCGGACACTCAGGCTCTTCGTTCATGTGCATTATATCGTACAACGTTACATCTTGTTCTGTTGACTACATACTTTTCTCGCGACCTCAATGTCAACCTCCATGCTTGCATGTACAAACTTCATTGCGATGTGTGATCAAGATAAACGAACCTAGCGTCGTCTTGCAGCGTCTGGTGGCCGCACGATCGCAGCATTACAGATTTCTCGCACTCTCGCACTCTGCAGGCTAGCTTGTCTTCAACGCCCACTCACCACCTTCATGCCGCGAACCGAGGTCTAGGCAACGCGCAACGCGCGGAGACCGGCGAGGAGGAGGGAGTACTGGAACTCCGTAATACGGCGTTCTTTGACCCAACAGTAGAGCCAGCTGTCTCGCGTCTCCATTTGGGCAAGACCGTTGAGCTCGGGACCTCCGGTCACACCCTGCGAGAGGAAGATGGGGAGCAGAGGGCTCTGGTCTGGTTTGAGGGAGCGGAGAAAGGCCAGGACGGGTTCCGACTCCTTAGAGTCGGAGCTGCCAGAGGGATCCACGGATCCGGAATTCGAGGTGCGCCGGTTGCATGTCTTCGTAGGAGAAGAGGGGGTGGGTTGCTTGCCTGCGGGCGCGCTCGTCCGAGTTCCAGGCTGCGACTTCATAGTAGTTGTGCTAGATGCAGTGCTCTGAAAGGTGGTCGGCGGTTTGTGAGTCGTGTTGGGACTTTCGAAAGGCTTCGTGATGAATCGGAATTAAAACACTTACTGTTTCCGATGTTAGACTTCTTTGAGAGCTTGTCGGTGCCGTGGCCTCTCGCTCACTAAGGGAAGGTGTGCCTTGGTCGATGATAATGGGCGCCGAGGACGCCGAACCCTTCAGATCCGCCCTGGTGCCAGTGAAGTTTCCCGACTTTGAAGAGGCGATCTTGCGAGCTCTTGTTCTCAGCTCGCTAGATTTCTGTTCCCCGATACAACCTTCGAGATTAGCGTCCAAGATTACTTGACTCTCTGCAGGGCATGTTGCCTACCACATATTTTGTCCAGTCAGCTAGACCAGACTCAGATCTCCTTTTGCTCTTCCTGTGAGACCGAATAATCGTACGCACAGGCCACTGATCCTCATAGTTTTCCAAAAACTCGCATCTGGATGCTGTCTGAAGAGAGCAAGGTTGTATTTTTAGTGCTCAACATCCATGGGACCACGTGCATGTACATGTAGTATGAAGACTTACGATTGAAAGGAATTTCTTCCATTGCGCTATATCGCACTGGTTCCGGATCAGGCTCGGATGCTCATCACCTGCTCTCGCCACGGTTTCCTGAAGTTGCTCTGACTCAACGTTGAGGGCAATGTCTGATGTGCGAGAGACACTTACCACTATCTGACAATATAGTGCCAAACCTTCTTAAGAGTCCGATAGTTTCATGAGAGAAGCCAGGCTTCCCTCATCCCGGTTTGGAGTCATCTTGGGTACTTTGAAGCGGTTGCTTAGACCTTTAGGCTTGGGGATCATGATGCTACCCCAAACTGAGGGCTGTTTGAAGGCCATTTCCGAAAAGTAGTCAGAAAGGATAGGCTGCCAGTGGGGCATCTTAAGGCTCTACTCATGCCAGATCTAGTAGGGTATCCGAGGAATCGATACAGATGACTCTGGCATGCTCATACACTTATAGTACGCCATGTCTCGGAAGATTCAGCAGAGCCGTGAGCCTAATCTTGAGCACAAGTACTTGTTGACAAACCTTGTAAGTGTGGCTCTCAGTAGTGGGTGCACGTGAGCGTGTAGCCCATGTGACTAGATATTTTCGCGAGACTCACTAGGCTCATTACTGCTACTGCCAGTGCGATTCATTCATATCTCCTACAGTAACACTTCAATGCTCCTTCTAAAGTCTACAGTGATCGATACTAGGTAAACTGGACACTTTGCTCTGCACTAGCTTGCCTTTCTATTATGTCACGACCTGAGCTACAAGCACCTCCCGAAATCGTACGCCCGGCCTCAACGCTCGACGTATTCGAGCAACAGCCTTGACACGCTCCCCACAGTACTATGGAGATATCGAGGCCAAAAAGTACACCAACAAGTGCGTACATGCCCTAGACCAGCCCTGTCCACGCGAGTTGACCTCACATAGCTCTCGCATACAGCAAATCCAGGCTGACATGACCTACCGCGCCCTGGAGCTCCTCAATCTCCCTCCAGACGAGCCCGCGTTTCTCCTCGACATCGGATGCGGCTCCGGGCTCTCTGGCGAGATCCTGGATGAGGAGGGCCATGTCTGGGTGGGTGTAGACGTTGCCCCAAGCATGCTTGGTGAGTCTACCGTTCTCCGCTCCACGACCCCCCGTCAAACATTATCCCTTCGCCAGAGGTCGCGCTCGAGCGAGAAGTCGAGGGAGATCTGTTCCTACAAGACATCGGCCAAGGCTTCGGCTTCCGGCCAGGGAGTTTTGACGGGGCGATCAGGTCGGTCCCTCCCCTCCTCGATCTATCCCAAAACTGACCCCGGACCTACCGTCGACGCCGCAGCGTGTCCGTCATCCAATGGCTGCTCAACGCCGAGACCTCGCATCCGACGTCCTCGCCGCCGCACCGCCTGAACCGCTTCTTCACGACCCTCCACGCCGCGCTCAAGAACCCCTCGCGCGCGGTCCTGCAGTTCTACCCGACCTCGGACGACCAGATCCAGCTGATCACGTCCGCCGCGCAGAAGGCCGGGTTCGGCGGCGGCGTCGTCGTCGACTACCCGAACTCTAAAAAGGCACGGAAGGTGTTCCTCTGCCTTTTCGTGGGCGGGGGCGGCGCGGCGCAGCAGGTGCCGAAGGGCCTGGAGGGCGAGGAGGAGGAGGAGGGGGTGCAGGGGAGGGCGCTGTTCGAGAAGAGGCGAGAGCGGCTGCGCTCGCGGGATAAGGGTGGCAAGCGTAAGGGCGTGAAGGACAAGGAGTGGATACTGAAGAAGAAAGAGGTGTGGTTTACTCTCAAGTGCTCGTGGAAAAGAAAACTGACGCCTCTCTCAGCTCTATCGTCAACGAGGGAAAGAGGGCGTCCCCCTCGATTCAAAATACACCGCACGCAAGCGGAGAGCCGTCTTCTAGGCGTGGTCGTATCATCGCGTTCATATATGTCGTTGCACATTCTCGCCCCTGTATCACTCAGCACATGGAGTCTGCGAAGATCTAGACTAGCATTAACAGTGTTGTACTTTTATCATCCCTGTCGCGGGACGAATAATGTCCTGACGTCCTGTACGGCCTCACGGGCATTACTCCTGATAAACAGGCCTTGCAATGCCGCCATGCTGATCCGCCTGCCCTTGCCTTCTTCCGCCTTAACAACTTCTTCGATTCCGGCTGCCATCTCCTGTACCTGCGAATCTGGAATACGTTCTGAGTCCTCGATTTCTTGCGCCTCCTGTGGCTCGAGTGGTGTACTCTCGACTTCACCGCGGCCATAGAACCGTTCGAACAATCGGCGTGCTTGCTGCGGCGACGCATCGTCTATGAGTACGGAGAGATCAACGCGCCCGGGTCGGATGAGGGCAGGATCCAGACGTTCGGGGTGGTTTGTCGTCATGAAGATGATACGCTCTTCTCCAGATGCGACACCATCCAGTGCGTTCAGGAAGCCAGAGAAGGTGACTGAGGACTGATAGCCGTCCTCGCTGGACTGGACGCGTTTATTGAAGGCGGCGTCGATGTCCTCGATGAGGACGATACTGCGCTCGGGGGTGTTGGAGAGGAGATGGACGAGCTTGTCGTCCGCGAGTCCGCGTTCCGAGAGATTGAGAACGCAAATGTCGTAGTTGAGGGCGCCGGCTAGGGATTGAATGAACGAAGACTTGCCAGATCCAGGAGGACCGTGTAGCAGATAACCACGGCGATATGGTATACCTGATGCAAATTCAGTAAGGTGACCATGCATGATGCTACTACTGCAACCTACCTCTGTCGGCATACCATTGTCGGCGTTGTAGGAACGCTTTGACATCCGACTCGATCTTCTCGGCTACGCCCTCTTCTAGAACGACGCTCCGTAACGGACGCTTGCGTCGCGGTTGACCAAACGGTTTCCATTCAATGCCCCACGGAATGTTGATGACGAGCTTTCCCTCCTGCCCGCGCATGGCCAAGTCGCGCGCCTCCGACAGCAAGTGGGTGAACACTCCTCTGTCCCTTGAAAGCGTCGTGATCGTGATGGTCTCCCAAGGCATTCCGGTCATGAGGTTCGGCGACTTCGTCTCCCGATCGCGCCGGACCTGCATCCACACCTTGCCGTAGCGGAGGTAGTGCGTGCCCGGGGCGGCGACGAGCTTGAACAGCACGGACGCGCTCCCGTTCTTGCGCTGCTCGTGGAGGGTTTGGACGCCGAGCTGGTGACTCCGCATCCACGGGGCGGACGAGCGGAAGAGGCTCGAGAACGGGGCAGCGCCGGCGTGGGTGCGCGCGGACTGGACGGCCATCCAGGTGAGGAAGTAGTCGTACGCGGGGTCCTTGTTGTTCATCTCGAGCGAGACGAGCATCTGCCTGCGCATGGTAGTCGCGGCGAGCATGGCGCCTTGGCGGAGAAAGGTTAACGCGACGCCCACTCCCTGGTGATGTCCGCGTAAGGGCTTTGCTTGACGAGTAACTGCAGGGCGTGGAGGCGTACCATGATGCCGAAGCCGGCCTGGAAGTAGGGACTATGCTTCACGGTGTTCCTTCAGTGATGAGCAGGGTGTAGAGGTCATAGTACGCACTTGTCACTCAGCAATCCCGAGAGAAAGGATGCGCTCCCATTTGCTGTCTCCGGAGACCTGGGAACAGCTGGCACGGCAGGCGGCGCGACATGTTCGAGGGCAGAAGTAGGAGGAGGTGGCTGCTGCTGCTGCATGCAGACCGTGTCGGGAGCGTCCTGATAGTCAAAGAGGCGGCGGGGGTAGGAGACAGCAGAGTCGATTAGCGCGTATGACGCGAGACGCGTTGACCGAAGCTTTCCCAATCGGGCAGTGGCACGCGGTAGTCATTTGGACGCGCCCGAGCGCTAGACGGCGCGCGTTTTTCGCCCTGTCTCGCTCTCGCTCACTCTCCTCGCCCCGCCACCCGTCCAGCAATGGTCCACCGACACGCCACCGTCGCCGAGGCATATACCACCCTCGGTCTGAGCGAGGTTCGTTCTCCCAGCCTCCCTATCGACCTCTAGCTGATCTAGACGCGTAACGCCCACAGGACGCGTCGCTCGAGGTGGTCAAGTCGACCTACAAGCAGGTGCGATACCGACGCGCGTACCACACCACCCATCTTGATGACATCTGACATCTGCCCCCTCTCATACTCCAGCTCGCGCTCAAGACTCATCCTGACAAGAACCCGGGCGATGCGGACGCGACTGCGCAGTTTCAGCGGCTCAGCGAAGCCTACAATACTCTAGTCAGGCACCTTGACCGTCCCGCTACACCACCCTACGGTGGCCACTCTAACTCTCACTCGCACTCACACTCGCACTCGCACTCACACTCACACTCGCATTCTCATTTCCCCTTCCATCCGTTTGGATTCGACGAGGAGGACTATTACGACGACGACGATTACTACGACGACGATGAGTACGATGACTATGGCTCCGACTACGAGGAGCGCATGGATTTCTTCAGGCACGTGCTCAGAACCTTCTATAGTCCTCTAGCTGACAGTGTTGCTGCAGGTTCATATTTGAGGAAGCTTTAAGAGGGCATTCTAGCCGTGAATCTCATCGTCGTATGTTCCCGCTTGTCTTCTTTATGGCACATATCTGATCATTCCACCTCCCCTCAGAATATCGCCGTCAGAACAGTCGTCCCCAGGCTCCACCTGAATCAGAAGAACAGTACACTGCTCGGCTTCGTCGTGCAAGAGAAGAGCAAGAACAAGCTGCAGAACGGCGTGCCCGACTGGAAGCCAACCGCAAGGCCAACCAAGAAATGGAGCGCGAGCGCCGTACGTCATTGAATTTGAGAATGTCGATCCCCATTTTGATGGTTTCTCAAAGTGCGGCGTGAGGCTGAAGAGCGTCAGCGCAAGAAGATTAACGCCAAGAAGGCGGAGGCAGCTGCCTCCCGCCAGATGGCCGAGCAGAAAGTGCGGACCAAGCAAGAGCAGGCGCAGACCCGCCGCTCCGAAGTCTTCGCTGCCGCACGTCGGAAAGATGCGGCTGCAGTCAAGAAGGGCGTATGGGAAGACAACGTGGATGTGTCTGGGGGCGAGCTCCTCAAGGGTCTGGAAAGCGTCGTAGAAGATCCCCCTTCGGACGCGAAGGAGACCTTACTGCATATCGCTACGAATAACGGCGACCTCGACCTCGTGCAATGGCTTGATTCACATAGTAAGATCTATATGACGAACTATAGCTTACATGCATGCTCATTGACTTGTTCTGTAGGTGCGGAGCCCGACGAACGCAATCAAGAAGACATGTCAGCGTTCCATATCGCTCTCCGAGGCGGTCACCCCGAGATTATTGCGCACCTCTTCGAGGCCTATCCTCCGAAGGACACCGATTATGCAGCCATCTACCGTTCCCCGGAGTCTCGCTCCAATCTGCAACTCGCGCTTGACAGCCAAGAACCTGCGATGGTATGGACGGTGCTCGACAATCGTCTGTACACCAAGCAGGAGATGGACGAAGCGTGGAAGGTTGTCACGAGCGACTCGTACAAATCCGGGATCCCGTCTCCCAGTAAATACGAGGAGTTCGTGAATCTGTTCACGACGTTTGGCGACTACTCCATCGCGGCCGGATCGCCTCCTAGTCCCCCTGCGACACCGTCGCAGTCGGAGAAAGATGACAAGAGCCAACAGCCTCGTCGAACTCGTCCCACCGTTACTGTGGAAGACGACCGGTCGGACTCCGGCTCCCCGGTCTCCGAGACGCCGCATACGCCTCTCTCGACCGCCTCTGCGAGGAATAGCCCGCATCCTCATCGCGGGCAACATCCGCGTCGCGGCTCATTCCGTCCCCAGTACAACAACACCCCACAACCGTCCTCTCCTGTGGTCGAACCTGGCTCGCCACTCGCCGGCAACTCCTACCAGAACGGCCAGCAACCCTTTAACCCCCGCGGTCGCGGTCGTGGCAGGGGCCGAGGCCAATTCCGTGGTCGTGGTCGCGGGAGGGGTAGGGGTGCGGGCGAAACTGCGTAGTCCAAAATTCCCTCGACCGCGCACTCATCCTCTCTGACAACGATCCGCGAACTGCAAGTACCCCCTTGCTCACTACAATCATATATATAAACAAGCATACAGTGTGTCGGCTATTCTTGGAAGATTATCCTAATTTCTTGGCACCAGCATCCCTCGGGCCTCCTCCATATTCCCCGTCCATAAACATCGCCCGGGCTCCATCCGCGTCGACTGCCCCTGCGGCTCCATACGTCCCTGCACATGACATTTGTCCCGCATCATAGTTGAGCCCGTCAGCACCCCCGCTCACTGCATCGTCTGCTCGGCCCTCGCCTCATATTCCTACTTGTCACGATGTATGATAGATAGTTCCTACGAGTAATTACGATATTCCCATTGTTACTTCCTTCTACCATACGTACACATACGTAGACATGTATATGTATGACATCTTGTGCTGTCTTCTTGAGTTATGCTTGACAGTGAAACCTACTACAACTAGTCTGCACAAGGTTCGTATTGCTCTCGAACAGAGTGCGGCAGCAAACATACACCTCCGCGATTTTTTCTCGTACTGTCATATCCGGAAGTACGCTCCTAGTAGAAGGGTGGGACGGCTCTCTGTATCATTGAGTGCCTCTAGGATTACCTCTAACCAGCGCAAACACAACCTCAGCTCAACGCATGCAAGCCATACATTGTACAGTGCATAGCTACAACAACATCCTCCCCGCCCAGCGCGGCATCGCCACGCACTCCCGCACGCTCTCGATCCCGCCCATCCAGCTGATCAGCCGCTCGAAGCCCATGCCGAACCCGCCATGCGGCGCGCCCCCATACCGCCTCAGGTCCAAGTACCACGCGTAGTCCGCGCGGGCGAGCCCGTGCTTGTCCAGCGCGGCCTCGAGCAGCCCAACGCGCTCCTCGCGCAGCGACCCCCCGACGAGCTCGCCCATCCCGGGCACGAGCAGGTCGAAGCACGCGACGGTCTCCCTCCCGGCCCCCCCGCCGCTGTGGTCGTGGTCGTCGTTCAGGCGCATGTAGAACGGCTTGAGCGCGGCGGGATAGTCCGTGACGAACACGGGCGCGCGGACGTGCGCGTCCGCGAGCCAGCGTTCGTGCTCGCTCTGCAGGGGCGCGCCCCACGCGGGCGCGAACGCGAACGCCCCAGGGGTGCGCGTGTGGTGCGCCGCGAGGAGCGCGACGGCCTCGGTGTACGTCAGGCGCGTCCAAGGCGCGGGGGCGTCCGCGAAGGACTGGAGCGCCGCGCGTCTGGCCTCGGCGGATGCGGATGGGTGGCTGCCCCAGAGGGCGTCCATGTCCGGGCTGGAGGCGTGCGCGCGGAGGACGTGGCGGATGGCGTGCTCGGTGAGCGAGCAGAGGGAGGAGAGGGAGGAGAGGAAGGCCCACTCTGCCTCGAGCATCCAGAACTCGGCGAGGTGGCGCGAGGTCTGGGAGCGTTCGGCGCGGAAGCAGGGCGAGAGGGTGTAGACGCGGGAGAGAGCGGCTGCTGCGGCTTCGAGATGCAGCTGGGAGGAGACGGTGAGGTAGGCGGGGTGGCTGAAGTATTCGGACGGCTTGGTCTGTGTCGGGGACGGAGACGGAGATGAGGAGGAGGATGAGGATGGAGATGGAGAAGACGAGGGTTCTGGTGTCGACGACGCGATGCGGAAGGTCTCGCCCGCGCCTTCACAGTCATTAGAGGTGATTATAGGCGTATGTACGTGTATGAAGCCATTATTCTGAAATGGATTAGCCAGGCCCGGTCGTAGCATCGGTTCACTCACATGGAAGTAGTCATGTAGTGCACTAGTGGTAGTGTCACGCAGGCGAAGCATGGCACCAATCTCTCTTGTCCGCGCGCGCAAATGACAGTGGTCCCTTAAGTACTCTGTCGTCAGAGCTTGCTTTTGCATCGGGTACGTCTTCAACCGATTTAGCAGGGATGAGTATGGTCATAACAGCACGGAACGCACCTCCGGGTCACATTCCCCGAGAACCTCTGCCTCCGCGACCTTTAGCTCCTTGGCTTGTCCCGACCCAGGGCTGTCCGCAAGTGTCCCTCTCAGACGTACGCTCGCGCCGTTTGTCAGGCTAGCAGGGTAAGAGTATAGTCAGTCGCATGTCTAGCATGCGTGTCTGATCAGCGACGCGTACCGTTTCGCAAGGTTCACGTCGGCGAAGACGGCTTGGAGGCCCGCATCGGACGACCCGTCGGAGATGACCGCGAACGCGACCTTTTTCTGCCTACGGACGGATTTGACCCAGCCATTGACCTCAACAGCGGCGGCAGCAGAAGACGACGGGGGCGGGGACGCGAGAAGCTGGCGGATGGTGGGCGGGAGGGACGCGGTGGTAGACAGGAAGCGGCGCGCGAGCATGGTCAGCGAGCCCGAGTCCAACGCGAGCAGGCCATACGTGAGAAGCGCCCGTCCCACCTCATTCGCGCGTCACGCGTCAGCACTGCGTCAACGCCCGTCCAGAAATGGCAGGTGGTGTATTCACCCTCTCGTTGACCGGTCGACCTCCGACTCCCCATCTCGATAGCCTCTCCAGGTCATCATGATGTCAGCTACCCCAGCTCATCCCAGATATAAGCTCGCAGATGCCCTAGAGTTTCAAACAACCCACCCACCAGTCGTACTATACCACTCATCTGAGCCGACCGTCCAACTTGTACCCTCACACACATCCGGGACGCTATGAACTTCCTCGCGCTCAAGGACTCGGAGGAGAAGACGACCTCTGTCTCCCAGTCCGAGTCCGCCATCGACGACGCGAACTTCCTCATCCCCCCACAGGAGGAAAAGTCCGGACAGATCTTCAAGGCCGCCGGCCAGAGCTGGCTTGTCCCTCCGCAAACAGAGAAGGCGGAAGTCGCTGCTGTGCGCGGCGAGCAAGGTGCGCACACGCTGAGACCCCCCTACCCACACTGCTCGTAATGCTCATCCACGCTCTCGCGAACCCGCCAGCTCGCCTCGACCACCGTACGTTGAGCACATCCTTGTGGGCGGGGAGATGACCACACGGTTTCTGACGACCATGGGCAGCCGTCGGTCGCGTGCAGGACCAGATCAACCAGAGGAGAATCGAGAGCGAGGAAAGCTGGTCCACGAACGAGCTCGCGCAAGACAAGCAGCAGAGAGCCGCAGTGCTCTCAGGCGCGGCCGGAGTCACGGGCGAAGACCTTGGCATCGCGGAGAAGCACCGCGTGGTGCGCTCTTGAGTTTGAGGCTTGAGCAGCCTCGAGTCCAAACGGCGAAACTGGACGGGAACGAAGAAGTTGCTAGCAATTGCCAGTGCGCACATACTGTATAACACGTATCAATAACATCCTGCCTACAACCCGACAGACGTCTGGGATGCAAGCAATAACGATAATACTCGGTACAACGACTTAAGTCGCGATAAGCATAAATCCGACACAAGAACACTAGTTTGAGGGAGAAATAGCGCACCAGACCAAACCGACAACCCCTTATCCCATTATAGCATACACGCCTCCATAGGGCATCCGCGGCACAACAGAGTAAGGAGCATCCTCAGACAGTAGGGAGCGCGTTCACAAGTGCTTCTGCGCTTGCACTTCGTGGCTTGATTGTACACTCGAATGGCTCAGGGTGGCTAGTACGGACACGCACAGAATCCCACATGAGCACCTGGAAACCCCCAACAGAACAAATGACACGCACCTAATGCCACCATCCATGAACTTCCCGGAAGGCACGATGGGTTTGCCGTCCTTGACCGGGGGCACGACGTCGAACGCCGCAAGCACCGAAATACACGCGAGCCACATCGACGCATCAGCGAGGTGGATTCCTGATCATCGCGAGTCGTCAGCATCGAGATAATGAACCCGGCCGCGAGGGCGACTTGCCTGGACAGATCCTGTCGTTTCCGAGATCGAAAATGAGTGATATGCCAACGAAGGGGACGGACCAGCTACGATCATGATGGAGAAACACGCACCGACGGCCGTATCCGAACAGGTACTTGCGCGGGTCGAACTGCTTCTCCTCGCCCATGAACCGCTCGGGCGTGAACGCGTCCGGGTTCGGGTACGTCTTTGGGTCTTTGAAGAACCGCCTGCGGACCGCAGGGTCAGATCGGCATCCAGGACTGCGGCTTGCGCGCGCGAGTACTCGGACATAGATGGGAAAACACGCACCAGTTGTTCGGGATGACGATCGTGCCCTTCGGGATGAAGTACCCCTCGTGGACGTCGTCCTCGCGGGCGACGTGAGCCAGCCCTGCGCACCGCACACGCCGAGTCAGCCGTTGCCAGACACCCGCGCTGCGACGGGAGATCCAAACGAGACTCACCGAGAGGCCCGAACGTGTAGTAGCGCATGATCTCGAGGCAGAGCGCCTCGCAGTACGGCAGCCGTTCGCGATCGGCGAACGTCGGAAGACGATCGCGCCCGACGACTGCGTCGATCTCGGCCTGCGCCTTCTTCTGCTCGTCCGTGTGGCGTGTGATGCCCAGAACGAAGGCCTCGATGCCCGCGACCGTCTAGGGGCGCGGAGTGCGTCAGCGTTCGGCGTGGGCTGGAGAGCGGACTAGAACTGACCGTGTCGGCACCACCTGCAGCGCGTTACGAGCGAGCTCGGGCGTGAGTGCATTGTACGAGAGCAGGGGAGTGAGTGCGGGAAGAGACGTACCGCTGTAAATCCCCGCAGCGGCCCATTGGATGATGCGTTCTTTCTCTGCGGTATGCTTCTGCCCGTCCAAATGGGCTTGCGTGAAGGACGGTCGCGCAACGCCCGTCGCCTGCGTCAAAGAGAACGCTCAGCTTTGGTCAAGCTGAAGGAGAATATCTTGCGCAAACTAACCATCTGTCGTTTCACGAGGTCGAAGGGCGCCCGCAGCATTTCTTCCAGGTAGTCATGGTACTCCTTCGCTTTGTGCTTCCACCCCGCGCCAGGGAACCAAGCAGGTACATACCGCACTAGACGAGCCCTTCAGCATGAAATCCGGAAAGGCAATGCGAGGAAGCCGGCACTGACAAATGGGGAAGACGTCGACCAGGAACGCGTTTGCCTTGGTGGTCTCCGAGAAGCCGAACATCGCGTCATCCACGAGCTTCACGAGCTCCTTCCCTCCGGGGTCGGACGCCCTGTATCCATACGCGAGCTGGAGAACCAATCCCCCCGCGAGCCTTTGCAAATTGGGGGTAGGGTCAGGCACCGTTTTATTGCATCCACAGTGGGAGCGAGGGCGTACCGGCGCGTGTGCTCGACCCAGTCGTGCGGCTCGGCGAGGAGGTGCTTGAGGAACACGTTCGTCTCCTCGTGCAGGACGTGGTCGAAGGCGTCGATCTTGGCCTTGGTGCCCATGAAGTGGCTGAAGAGGCGGCGGTACTCGGCCCAGCGGTCGCAGAAGGGGCTGAGGGCGGGGCCCTCGTCCCATCCGACGATCTGGCCGCCCATGACGAGCGTGGGGCGGTCGCTGTAGAGGAGGCCCTTCTTGTCGAGCATCTCGAGCGCGTACTTTGCGTCGTTGAGGACGACGATGTGCTGCCCCAGGGCACTAACGTGCGTGATTCCACCTGCAAGAACAGATGCGTTCTGTTAGCTCTGTGACCAGCGATTGCATTCAAGTCATCGCGAGCAGGATCATTCGTCCGTCCCACGTCTACATGATAATTAGCGACGACATGTTTAGGGTGTTCAACAGCGCGTGGCACATACAAATGCTGCTTTGTATCCGGTAGCGTCACGAACTCATACATAGTACCGAGCTGTCTCTGTAGAGTCCGATCATTGGTTTCCCCAAATTAGACCTCACAGAGACAGCTACCGAGACCGGGATTCATAAGTCACAGTGCTACAGGGACGCACGCACCATATATATCGCCCCACTTAGCGAACGTCTCCCATGGACGAAGCTTTGGGAGGTCGGCGACGTTCCCGATAACAGGAAGCGGCTTAGGCCCGGGCGGCAGCGGGGCGGGAGAACTGCTCTTAGAGATTGATCTGTAGGCGAGAACGGAGGCGAGGGTGAGGCCTAACGCGGCGTAGAGGACTGAGCTCGAGCTCTCCATGGTGGTTGGGAGGAAGCTGTGGGAGGCGGGGGAGATAAAACATCATGAAGTCAGGGATTGCTCAGGTGCTCTGGACGGCCCTGCGCCCGCAGGAGCCCAGGGGGGAGGGCGGTTGATGGCGGACATATGGGAAGGTCAATTGCAATGGGTTGGATAGTACGTTACCGTCCTGCCAGCCCGTTGACGAGATATCTCATGTCCAGTGACCTCTGCACCCACGAACGTCAGTTCAGCTGGGAGTCACACATACCCCATTCCATGTCACGCTGTCACACAGCCGGAGAGGCCGGAGGATAGCCGAGAAACTCAAGGTTCAGTCAACGGGCTCAGTTGGGTACTGTCACATCCTTTTTCTGCTTCTGCCGCTGATGTTGTCCTCCATTTTTGCGCGTGCTGTGGGCGTGAGCCGGGTCAGAATGGAATATCCCTACCGAACCCGAAGCCCTCTTCATGCCCGCTCAGTCCACACAAGCCCGTCTTCTTCTCCCAGCTCTCCTCTAATCCACCATGTCCTCCCAAAGCCTCACCCAGCCGGACTCTGAGCTTCAAAAGGAGAAGAACGCACAGACCTGGTCACAACCTGCGTCTACACCTACAGATCCCGCACCAGCACCCAAACAAGCCGTCCGATTCGACGGTGGCTACCAAGCCTATGCCTCTCTCGTCGGAGGGTCAGTACTAGCCGCAAACCAAGCAGCTCTTGGTTTTCATTCACAAGTACCCTCAGATTCTTCGTGGCCGCCGTCACATTTGGCTATGTCAACGCGTTCGGGGTCTACCAGGACTTCTACACCCGCGATAGTGCAACTGCATCCGCCTCTGCGATCAGCTGGATCGGTTCAACACAACTATTCTTCGTCCTGGCTATGGGACTCCCTTCGGGTATACTTCTAGATCGAGGCTACTTCCGTCCCACACTAGCTGTGGGCTCTGTTCTCTTCGTCTTCTCGTAAGTCCCCCAGATCGAGGTCTACCGCAGTCTGTTCCTGCAAGTGGGATCTTCGGGTCTCTTTGGTGGATGGATAGAGGGACTGCTGTCTTACGCTGAGGAGGGCACCGTATTCTCTGAAGTACTCCTTGTCTATGTGCTCCCCCTGGCTGTGATGATCGTTCTATGAAAAATACAGAATAGTCAGACAACCTTTGTATGGAGGAATGTCGTTCATTCTCAACGCCCGCAATGTTACTACAAAGTCGACATAGCATTGACTGACAACTGTTTCACAGCTTGTTCATGGTCTCAATTGCCGATCGCAGCAAATACTACCAGCTCTACCTCTCCCAAGGTCTTGGCATGGGCATCGGCGCCGGTCTAATCTATGTGCCCGCCGTCGCCGTGCAAGGCCACCATTGGCGTGCGCGCCGCGCTCTTGCAATGGGTGTAGTTGTATGCGGTACGCTTCTCACTAGCTCTCATCCTGATCCTGAGTGGACATTCATACCCGCCCCTAGGCTCGTCCATTGGTGGTCTCATCTTCCCCATCATGCTCAACAAGTTGTTCAATGGGTCTACCGGCTTCGAATGGGGCGTGCGCGCGAGTGCATTCCTCATCCTCGGTCTCCTTGTCGCCAGCAACTTCCTCATGACTGCCCACCCGGCTGCACGCCTTTCGGACGCGCGCAAACCAGACATGAAAGTTGTATTGACCGACGTGCCATACCTGCTTGCTAACTTCTCGTAAGTGTACATTATATTCAATGTCGAGATGTCGTGTTTGCTGACCGGTGGCTGCCTCCTATAGCACACTGTTGATCGACTGGGGCCTGTTCTTTCCATGTACGTACTGCGCAGCCCGCCACCATTGCCAATGTAGCTCATGCCAAGGCAGACTTCTACCTCCAGCTCTACGCCATTCTTCACGGAGTAGACGCGAACGTCGCCTTCTACACGGTGCGCCCATCAGCCGCGCCGCCCTTATGCGGCGGTACTGACTACGATCTCTCCAGCTCGCGATCATGAACGCGGCCGCGATCCCAGGCCGAGTCGTGCCCAACTACCTAGCAGACAGGTTCGGGCCGTTCAACACCATCGTGCCGGTCACGCTCGCGTGTGCCGCGCTCCTGTTCGCATTGTTTGGCGTCAAGGAGATCGCGGGCACCGTCGTGTTCGCGATTCTCTTCGGCTTCTTCTCGGGCGCATGTCAGTCTCGTTCTCCCCCCCTCTGCTCGCCCGGGAGGCTCACGCGAACCTGTATCGCACAGACCTCTCTCTATGCGCTCCGTGCGTGGCCAGTTTCGCGCGCGATCCAACAGAAATAGGGTGCGTGCTGGCCGGCGACCTATCGCACACCCACGGCAATGACACTGACACTGACACTGACACCGGCACTTGATTGTTGCCTCCGCAGCGCGCGATTCGGCCCAGCGTATTTGATCACATCCTTCGGTGCACTGACGGGCACCCCGATTACTGGTGCGCTCCTAGGCGACACGTTCCCATGGTGGAAGCCCATCCTCTTCTGCGGCGTACGTCGTCCCTCCCTCCTTTGCATTGCCGGGGCACGTCACGTCTTCCCGCTCGTCTGCGCCGTGATGAAGGTGTCTGCACTGTGCAGGCAGCGCCGACCACACAATATAACTCGAACCGTAACAGCCGCTGACGCCTCGTCTTGTTCTTGCAGGTCGTCTCGGTTGTCTCGCTGATCGTGCTCGTCATCTCGCGAAACATGATCGCCGCGCGCAAGGGGACGCAGTGGGTGTGAGCGGTGTCGTGGGCGGCGATCGCTGGTGAGTGCTCTTGTGTGCGCGTGCGCACATGTGGTGGCCGGCGTGGGCCCGGGAGCGGCCGCAGACTATGTGCATTGTGAGTAGAGAACAGCGTACTGCAGCATGGATGTGAGATGGCATCGCTGTATACATATTGGGTATCTATCCTGTGGCTGTGTGCTTTGTGGCGGCGGCGATATGAGACCATCGTTGATGATGAGGATGCGGTGCCTCGACATCTATAGCCTAGGCATTGCCCACAGCAGAAAACCCATTCTTGACGAGCCGTGAAACTACCAATTCCTACATACAGGCGTGAATGATGCGCTCACCCTCGAGTCCAAGCTATCTTCGTCTTCAACATTTCAATTCAAGGCTATCCAAGGTGTCCACGTTGGGGTGGCATTACAGAACTCTTCTCTGAGTTCGCGACTACTAGCCTACCACTTTTTGCATCCTCAGGTCTTCGGTGCGACGCGATCGTGAGTGCCCTCTCCTACAATGTCGTGGAAGCAATTGCAGACTGACCCAGAGGCCATGATGCATTGATGTATGACATCCGCAGGCTCCGCTCGATGTCGCAGATCCAGCTGAAGCACATGGGTGCCTGGCACAACCGTGTCTGCGGCAGCGGGCGATTGACCTTCCGAAGCGATCACCACGGATTCGAAGCTGATGTCGCCGGCCCTCCGACGTGCTTCTGCCGGCTGCAGATTGGGAGAGGGAAGCCGCGCGTCCAGGTTCGGAGTGCGTCACCTGCGCCCCGTGTCGTCTTCTCTTCCCTGCTGAGCTGCGACATCGATGGATTGCGTGCGGGGGATGACGGGGCCATCATGATGGAGGATCATGTATGTGTACACGACGCGCATGATTAGCACATCGCGTCGTGAGGCTGGGAATACCACGTATACGTAGAGGGAAGTCCTCTGCCAGTTGCAGGCATTGGAAATCTCTGGACAAGGAGAGGTCTTTCCCATATGCTAGTTGCCGTAACCATGACTGATACCACAACCCCTCAGGTCGTTCAGATTTAGTGACCGCAGCGAGCGTACGCAGTAAGATTTCCCATCGAGCTTCGCTTTGCCTGTCGAACCCTGCTACCATTGACACTGGCACCAGCACCGCCAGTCAATCTTTCTGCATCGATAGATGCCCCACACACATCATGCATCAAGAAGAGATATGCACCGGGCGACGTCCCCGCGCAATCGTGTTTCACGCCTGTCCAATGTCCATCCGGAGATTCGGAGTCTCGCAACGCCCGAAACGGACGCGGAGCCGGAACTTCGCAAGAATTATCATTAATTCAAATGAGCGCGCAACGCTCAGCTATCTTAGCTGGGATTCCCCCGGGGTCGGCGCCGAGGCCTTTGAGTTCTAATGCCGGCCATCGAGATGGGCGGCGTGGACGTGACGGCCTCGAGGCCGAGGAGCTCGACCTTTGCAGCCTGAACGCTAACCTTGTTATGTTTGGCCAAGCCCCGAGGGTCGTCGGAGCGGAGTGGCTGGCGTGAGGCGGCGAAGCGGCTGGGCGTTTGAAAATGTGGTGCTGAGGAGCCTCGAGCTTCAACATTGCATTGGCACCGGGGAGCGTCCACTGCTCTCCACTGCCGCGAAGGAGCATTCCGATCGAAATCATATTGTCGATGATGGCAGTACTAGTACGAGGCGGTCATAGTATGCATCGCTGGCCATCGAATTCATTAAGCAGTATACATCCGACTTCGGGGCGATCTAAACTGATCGTGCGTCACATCATCGTACAGGTTGGGGGGACTCGAGGCTGGTATCATGTAGGCGCTCCATTGATTCTACAACATATGCATGCATGGCAGGTAGTACATAATGTACAGGTGCCCTCTTCGTGCGCGCCGTCGGCCGCGGACTCGGACTCGGAGTTTGGGCCCGTCCGCGGACTGCGCGCACACGCCCGACAAGCTAGATGGATGCACGATCGGAAACGAGGAAGAAGTCAATAGTTTACGACTAAGGAATGGCGCGCGGCTAGGGAGGACGAGGGATTGTGTAGGGAGGGAACAGAGGGGCGATCAGGCAGCAGCAATCGAAGTCCTGAGCGTGCAGCGGAAGAGGAACCGTCCATGCATAGCTTACATCGTGCGTCCCATCCGTGTCCGGGCACGCAGATGGGCATACGCGGGTGGGCGGGTCTCACACCAGCCGGTCCTGCGGACAAGTCAGCGAGCGCGCTCGGAGAACGAGAACGCGGAGGCACGCACGGGTGTGGTTGCAACCTTGGCGTCGAGCTCGCTCAGCTCGAAGCTCTGCCGGCCAAAGTCGACATGGACCTGCTCGGTCGCGGTGACTTCGGAGGTCACGGTGTCGCCGACGGTGCTAATCCCCGTGCGGTGCGGTGAGTGGAAGACCATCGTCGTATGTGTCGGGCGGCCTGTGGTCGCCGTGGTCGGCTGCTTGCCGATGTCGCGGAGGTGGTCGCGCGCGTTCAGCGTCGCGAGCAGGCTGTTGACGTAGACTGCAGAAGGGGCGGCTGTCAGCTGTGGCGGTTTCACGAGGACATGGGACGGCGTACTGTGCACCGTGATAAACTCCAGAACCATCGCCCAGATTTCTCCTGGTCGGAGGATCAACTGTGGGGCGAGCATCAGATCACCAGTCAATCGGTCGCACACATCGCGGACAACACGCACAATGATTGTCTGCACCATGACCAGGACGCTAGGCAAGACGTGAGGTCAGTTCGAGGCTGTAGACCGTCGAAGCGCTGACTTACGTCGTTAACACGAAGCGGTTAATCGCGTACATGATCAGCGTTTTGACCAGCTTGATAGAGCTAAGAGGATACGCGATTATTATCAGCGGAAGTCACACGCAGCGGAAAATCACCACCAACGCACCTCCCAAACTGATCCGAGCTGCGGTCGAAAAGCACCACACACAGTGTGGAGGCGGTGACGGTGTCTGCGAGCATGCGGACACAGAAGAGGGGGATCATAGAGATGTACTGCAACGAGTTTTATGACGACTTCTGTGAAAGAAGGAAGGGAAAGGATACGTACGACAGCTTCCTTGATGAGGTACAACTCCCAGATCTGGAACCTGGATACACGTCAGAAGTTTGGAGACTTCAAGGGAAGAGTAGGCACATACAGCTTGACGGAGAGTGCTGGTAGGAATGGCAGGTCAGTGTGAAGCATTAGGGAAACATGTTTCAGGGCAACTCTTACTGATTCCGAACCCTGTGCCATACCTCGTCAGATTGACTCTAGGAGATAATGTGGCAGTACCTACCAAGCTGCGCCAGAACCAACACGGCCTGTAAGGTTAATTATGTGAGCCAATGGGTAAACTACCATTTGGCAGAATATTTACCATGAGTCCCGTAATAATGTACCTGTATCTTCCCTTCAACACTACACGAATGCAAGACGTTAGCGGACCTCGCCCATGAAAAGATTGCGAAAGGGCACTTGCGGAAGAAGATCATCCTCCCAAAGAAGCTGTGAATCCATCATCAGAGCAAGACACGGTGTGATGTAGGAAGTGTGAACTTGCCATTGCACCAGGAATGAGGAAACGACCTAGAAGCATCATTAGCATAGAGGAGAGACTTAGCACACTGAGAGCGTACTGACCCCAACAGCTGTCGAAGCCTGATACAATTCGTGTCACAATCACGGTAGGTCAAAATTTCGGAAGAGACACGCACGTAAACAGACCTATCAATGAAATAGTGATAAGCATCAGAGGGGTGCTTAAATTCGATCAACTGGTCGACTTGCCATTCTCCGTCAGTGAGCAACGCTACATCCGTGTAGCTGAAAACCTGTCGAGTAGATGCTTGAGACGGTTGCGACACCGACGGAAAGCGCCAGTTACTCACGAGGTAATGCCACACGGTATGACACACTGCGCGCTAGATCAATATCTCTAGCAACCAAAGGCTCGCAAGCACGGCTTACCAAGAGCGGCATGCGCTGTCGATAGCAAGCTACGAGAGACCGGTCGTCAGAGCGCGATAGTCCCGTCGGTGACGGGTGAGCACATACAATAAGACCAGGACCTGTGTAATCGCGCGCAAAGTAAAGTCAGCCACACACCCCGACGAACGCCGCACGGGCGACTCACCAGCAACTTGAGATAGATGCGGTCTTTCTCGTATCGTATGAAGTACAGATAGGTCTGTTGAGATGAACGGGGGTCAATCCCAGATGCCTGGCGAAGACCATCCTCAAACGGACCTGCAAGATGGACAAGCCATAGAAAACGAGCATGACTTGGCAGCAGGCCAGTGATCCGCCTGTCCAGTAGGAGTCAGAACACAGCGACGGCACGCGGTAGTAGGACACGCACCATAGCTCTGCTGGAAGAGCGACTGGGAGACTGGCGTCGGACGGTCGAGCGGCAGCTGCGCGTACGACATGGCTGGAGGAGGAAAGGTGTGGACGGGACCTGAGCGGTGTCAGGGCAGGGCCGCTGGAGTTACATATATCTCTCCGGGCTCTGGGGGAGGCGCAGCGCGACAATCGATCACATGAGAGCGAACCTTCTCTTCCAGCGGCTTTTGCAATGACAGAGCACCGGCGATTGGCAGGCCATGTAAAGCTCCCACCGCCGGGGATCTACATTCAATATTTAGTATTCAGACCCTGAGCCGCTGGTGGGGGTTCCCCGCGCAATCAGTCGGACTTGCCCGCCGCTGCTCGCTGCCCGTCCGAGTCCGAGTCGTCCTGTCCTGGTGCTCGGCCGGCGGGGTGCGCCGCTCCAATCTTGGTGAGAGCTTCTCCGACATAACTGTCCCAGCCAATGGTGCGTGGCCCATCGGAAAGGCGTGCCGTACGCCTAGGCGACGATGAGTTCTCATCTGTGGTCCGAATTCCGTCACTTCGGTTGGTCCCAGTCGCATGGCACGCACCTGGCAATATCGATGTACTACATGAGGCCCACTAGTACTCGGTAGTCGACGATGCACTCCAAGTCGACGATCGGCGCAAAGCGGTGTGGACGCCGAGAGCCTCGGACAGCCGTACAGAGGACGAGGCGGGCGGCTGTGCGCACTGCGTCGACCGAGAGTGTCCGTCGCAACAACGCCGGATTGTACAAGGAGCCCGCTCCGGAGTGCGGCATTGCGTCGAACGGCAGATGCTGTAATCCGGTAAGAACCTCCCCTTTTGGCGCCCTCTCCGGCCATCGCGGGCTGTGCTCTCCTTCCAGAACCGGACTGTCGCTCCCAGCAACGTAACGCCAATGAGAAATCATTCCTCCTTTATTCAACGCATGGAGTCCATCTTCTTCCTACAAAAGCTACAGCATCCGTCTAGCATATGCCTCATCCCCGCGAAGCCATCTCACGCGCACTCCTCAACGACGTTCTCCTGCGTGCGAAGCCGTCAGGGGTCGTCATCATCATCATCAGACGAAGACGAAGGGGCCTCACCGGTCGGGTGAACGTAAATCGGTGTAGAGATGTGTACGCTCGCGCGTATCCAACCTCGGCGTACACGAATAGATACCGCCATTTGCGCTTGAACGCTTCCAGGCTCTCCGGGTCCTGCAAGAACGGGTACTTTGCCTGCATCGTCTCCAGCGCCTCGCCCTTGAAGTTCTTCTCGAATCGCCTGGAGAGTTCAGAGTCGTCTTGTCAGCGCAGCCGTGCACGCGCGGAGCGCAGATACACGAACCTTCCCCATTCGCGCAGAGTTCGACAGTAGTCTGGTAGCCTGTGAGCAAACGAAGCCATGATACGGTTCGGGGGTACTGACGGAGTCCGTGGTCTTCCACAGAATACAGCACGAGCTGTCCGTTAACGGCCTTCTGAACGGCAACGATCAGGCTCGTCGGGCTTGGTGCGAAGTTGTTCGGCCAGTGGTAACGCCGGGCAAAGTCCTCATACCTACACGGAGTTGGTCATGTCTCTGAGATGGTGGATGGCGCCATGACTGCTTACTGCATCTCAGTGTATCGGTGTTCGGGCTGCGTGGTCGAGGATATCACCGCCGTTCCCCGATCCTTCTTGAGAGCCCAGTCCACAACCTTGAAGTAGTCGTTGTAGTTCTTGGGTCCCACCGCCTGCGCGAGTGTCAGCTGAGCTGGCATGTGTGCAGCACACAGAGGGAGCGACCCACCTCTATCATCTCACAGCTGATGAATGCATCAAAGGAGTTCTTCCACGAAGGCGGAAGCTGACGGTAGTCGCACAAATGAATACGGACACGATCGGAAAGGCCGGCGGCAGCTATTCTCTCATCAGCGAGCTTCTTCTGCTCGCTCGAGAGCGTGACGGAGTCGACAGTGCATCCGAGCTTGCCCGCCTGCGAGTGAAGTTCCCGTGAGTATGGCAGCTTATCCAGATATTGAAGGGGATGTCGTACCGCTATGGCCATAGCTCCCCATCCGGAACCGACTTCAAGCAAACGATCACCAGGGCGCAGACGCGCCTGCTTCAAGTAGTCCTGTATCTTGCGTTGCTGGGCTGACTCCAGGTCGCCTGCGAAGGGGCCTACGCTGAGGTCTCCTCGCGGTCCGTTCTCCTCAGGTCCCCAGAACGCCGCGGAATACATCATTTCTTCGCTGAGGAAGCACTGCAGTCTTCTATCAGGATATGTTCTCTTGGTCACAAAGTATTAGTCATACCTGCATGAACGCGTTTGAGACGTCATAGGAGGCCGACTGTAGAAATTCAAGTACTGGTCAATAATTATGCACGGAACATGGATCTTCTACTACATACAGCGTTCTCCTTGGCCATGGCGAGGTTTTGTCGATACACACCCTTGATAGCCATAGCTGTATAATAGTTTATGAGCGAAGAGATAGTGCTTGCTAGAGCATCCAAGCCCTCGCGGTTGTCGAGCCAGAGCTAGAAACATCATTTCAGCGCCTAAGTATAGCAATGTTGATGGGAGACATACGTCCATGAACCCTTTCAGATCGCTGATGTCACAGTCGCCATACATGTAGCCTTCCGACACTAGACCAGACAAGTCAGTTGCGGTGCAACGTAGCCAGAAGATAACGCATGAACACTCAAGTACTCACGGCCCAAGTCATGGGATAGGAATATCCTCATCCAGAAGTTTGGGTCGCGCACGGTGAGGCATACGGCCTTGCGCGGAGGATCAGGCGTGCCGAAGACGTGCGTGTCGGTGCCCTCTTCGATGATGAGCTGGCCGCGTTTCAGGCCTTGAGAGAGAGTAGAGAAGGTGCCGGCGCGAACTGACGGCGCAAATACGGCGGTCAGACAATCCGGACGCCAACGCCATGCGGTTGGTACTGTGTACGCGCAGCACTCACTGTAGTCGACGCACCAGCCCAGGATGGTCCCAGGCTGGCCAGACGTAGCGGCCTTCTGCGAAGTCGAAGTGGTGGCACCCATGGTGGAGTTGGAGACTCGAGAGGTTCGCTCTTCAGCTTACGTAGGTGCTTAGGAGTGGCAGTCCAGACAAGCCGCGAGGAGCGCTTTTATATCAAGTTCTGCAATGCTTTAAATGTGATGAGTTCGCGCTGGCGCATATTGCAAAAGCCGGGTTGCACGGGGATGAGTCCGTAATGAGTGTGCCCTACCCACGCCGTCACCTCCGTACAGTCAGGCGAAGGGCAAGGAGCACTAATTCTTGCATTGGTGACGGAGTGCCGCCGCACTTCTTGCAATCAGACTTCTGTTAGCTGGTGGCGAGCGACATAACATGGAGATGTGACCGCGGGTAGGGAGACGGATGCAATGCGGTGGTGGTGGCAGCGTGCAAAATCGAGAGTTCGAACTTCGAAGAAGCGGTGCTTAGTTCGTCGCAGCACGCACTCGCGATTTGCCGGAGCGCCCACGACTGCCAGTGCGCACACAGTGCTTTCTGGCAGCTGCCGACCGCGTCTTGTCTTGTCCACGCCCAGTACACGCCTTTCTTCTGCATCAGCGAGCACAATCAGCGCTGCGCGCACAGGATCACCTTCGAACGATGCGTCGACAACACCGCTTCCGGCCTTGAGGATTCCGATTCCCTCGCCACCGGCGGGGCCGATGCGCAACTGAGTGCATTCCTTGCGCATCGGATCTACTCGAAATATGCAGGCGTACACACACCAACCTAGATGACTGCGCCCGGGATAAGCCCCGTTCTGCCATGCAAGCTTCTCCATATTTTCTGCCCTCGTATCCAGAGGGCCTAACGAGGTCTCCAGGCTGTCTCCGACTCCTTTCACCCCCCTTTCTCTTCCCTCGCCCCGCGGGCTCCCGTCGGAATACGGATTAGCACTTCTCTTCAACCTTGAAGCCCTCACTCTGAACACACACAATGCTCTCCGTACCTTGGCCCGTGTGGTGTATCGCGTTCTTGGCTTGGGCGGCAGCGTATGCCATCCAGCGTAGACGACGCACCTCTCTTCTCCCTCCAGGTACGGCGTAGCCCTTCCGCCACGTGTGTTTGGCACTAATTCCGTGTTACGTTAGGTCCGACAGGTCTCCCGTTTATTGGCAACGCTCTCCAGCTCTCGCTCGTGGATTCCTTCCTGCAATTCAAGGAATGGAGCAAGCGTTATGGTATGTGTACTACCAGAGTCCACTGTTCGTGACCAACTGACATTATACTTAGGCCCTCTCTTGTACTTCCATATCTTCGGGAGGGAATTTGTCGTCATAAACGATCTCAAGCCTGCACTAGACTTGTTTGAGCAGCGCTCAGGCATCTACGCGACCAAGCCCCGTCTTGTACGTACATGTCTCTAAGCTTATTGCAGCTCTGTCACGCTCACCATGATCCCCTATAGGTGATGGCTGGCGAGCTGGTTGGAAAGGAGAAGACCTCCATGGTATTCTCCAAGTACAATGCGCTCCACAAGGAGTGTAGACGGATCGCGCACACGTGGCTGAACAAGCAGCATGTACGCGAGTACTCCTGGCCGCTGCAAGAAGCGTCGTCTCATCGCCTTCTAGTCGCGATCCTAGACGACCCAGCTAACTTCTCGAACTACATCCGGACGTGAGTCTATACTTCGTTCGTCGCTTGCCATTCTTGTGGAATACTAAACTCCACCAATAGCAATGCAGGTTCTGTCCTACTGAAGGCACTATACGGCATCGAGTGTCTGCCAATGGACGACCCCAATATCGCCTTATCGGAGTATGTATGCGAGCTTACAGCCGAAGCCATGCGTCCCGGCCGCTGGCTCGTTGACTCCTTCCCGTCACGTATGTCATCGCCCACTCACTCGCTTCTCGGCGCCGCTAACATCAGCCTCGTAGTGACGCGCCTACCCGCCTGGTTCCCTGGAGCGCATTTCAAGCGATGGGCGGCCGAGACGCGTGCGACTACGGAACGCCTGATCCGAGAGCCGTTCAACGCAGTTAGAGATGCAGTGGTAGGTCTCCTCGCCACGATCTCGCGAGATCCGTCGTCGAGGAGGGCGCTGATGGACCGGCTTCAGCTCAACGGCACCGCCCCTCCCTCGTGGGTCGCGAGCGCACTCGTGGACGAGGCCGGTCATGTCAAGGCCGGGGAAGACACTAACGCTGCTATGGTCGCCGCTGGCACGTTGTACGCTGCGGGCATTGATACGGTGAGTGGCCGGGGATTTGGAGCATTGGAAAGTCTCCGTTGGTGCGTGCCGCTAACCATCTTTGGTCTGCTCTCCCGCGCAGACCGTCAGCGCAATCCGGTTATTCTGGCTGATGATGGCGCTCCACCCGGAGATACAGCGCAAGGCGCAGGACGAGATTGACAAGGTCGTCGGGACAAGCCGGCTGCCCTCCATGGAGGATAGGGAGAACCTGCCGTACTTGAATTGCATCATCAAGGAGGTCTTGCGGTACGGGACGATAGTGCCGCTCATGCCTCACAGCTTGGATGTCGATGACGTGAGTATTCTAGTCATTCCGCTCTCGAATGTGTGTTACCGAGCTCACCCTGACGCCTTTCGTTTAGATTTACGAGGGTTACCTTATTCCCAAGGGAGCCTGCGTGATGGTCAACATGTGGTCTGTTGCATGCTGTCTACCGCCGTCCGCGCTGCTCGCTCACCCACACTCGTAGGGCAATATATCACAATCCTGACACATACCCCAACCCAGAAGAGTTCAGACCGGAGCGCTACCTTCCAGAGCCGGGCTTTGCTGCACAGTTCGACCCAGAAGTCTTTGGGTTCGGTCTCGGGCGGCGGTACGTCGTCGTGACTCGGTTGCCAACCCGCCGTTCACCTCGACTGATCGTATTTCCGCAGAACGTGTGTGGGAGAGCACTTCGCCCAAGCAATCATGTTCCTCAACATGGCCCACGCGCTCTTCGTATTTGACATCCGCCCCGCGAAGGATGCGCACGGCATCCCGAAGCCCCCGGCTGTCGCCTGGACCGGTGGCCACATCCGGTGCGTTACCCCAGTCTATTTCCGCGCGTGCGTGGAACGCTGACTCTGACTTTGACTCTGGCTCTGGCGCGGACGCGGACGCCATGCAGGCGGCCATGTGAATTCGAGTGCGAGATCGTGCCGCGCAGCGTCGCGAAGGCCGCGCTCGCGAGACAGACTTTCGCGATGACAGAGGCGTGACGACTGCGAGCGTAGGTTGCGCTGCGGGCGGACTGCGTTACGTATCGTGCGTGAGCAGAGCGGCTGCAATGGCTACGGCCGCTACCCCGTGTGGTTCTGGTGTGGATAGTGGCACTTAGACCTCGATTGTCCGGATTTGGGACCGGCTAGATTGTGTGAAGACATAAAGGAGTACTAGTAGTAGGATACCGGACAGATATCGATGCCGGACAGATATCTACTCATGTCAACTTGCGAGGATTTGATTCGTCGCCCGCGCGGACCCTTTCAAGTAGAGTACGCACGAGCAGTGCTGACTGCACAGCGCTATCATTTGCTTCCGCGATCATTTCAGTTCATCAGGAGTAGAAGCAAGGTCAAAGCTTGCTGGCTTCTGGCATCTGATCTCGTCAGGCGACTCAGGTCTTGAAGCTTCATCCGGGATTGTTTTATGACAATAGACCTGATGGGTTTGCGCAGTTGGCTCCGAGCTCCGATCCTCGATGCATTCCTCAACGTCGCGGGCGGCACAAAGCCGCATGTGCCCGGATGAGCCTGAGCGTTTTCCATGCCAGAACCCGTCCGCGGATGCCGAGAAGCAAGCAGATTACACGTGTATAAACCGCTATACGGCGCTGTGACAGCCGGCGTGTGAGCGGGGGGAACCTACTTCTTCGCTCGGGTGCCAGTCCGGGGGCGGTTCATACTGTACTACAATCTACTACGCCCACAGTTGAGGTCTGTTCCCAATACCAATATAGGGCCCTACCTCGCTGACACCTACCACTGGTTGTTACCATCCACTACAGTAACAATGCCTCTGTCGGCGGAGACGTTGCAGCCGCTGACGTCGTCGACGGTCGAGTTCGACTACTGCCACGACCGCCCGCTCCGTTCGCTCGCCACACGATTCGTCCTCCGCGACCAGCCAGCGAACGATGTGCCAGGCCGGACTACTTGTTCCTTGCTCATGTGCGCGGGCATATCTCTCCGTACGTATTTCCTGATGCTAGAATCCACACTCAGGCTCACACGGTCTATCGCGCGCGCAGAGAAGGAGACGTGGGTTCCTGTCATAAAGCGCCTCTACCATCTCACGTCGCAGCCACACAGCAAGGTCACGATCCACTCCGTCTGGGTCGTTGAGCGGCCCAACCATGGCGATGCCGGGCTCATAAACGCGGCCATGCTCAAGGAGCATTACAATGTCATATGTAGGGCGCACAATCGCCGCCGCGTCGTCCAATTCGCTGACGTCGAGGTTGTCGTGATGTACAGTTCCGAGCCTCCAGTACGCCGCTGCGATCCGCGCGTTCTTGGCCGCAGACATCCTCTCCGCCTGTGAGCGTGCCAACCTCGTTGCGGTCGGACACTCGGGCGCGGGTGGCTCCATGTGCGTCCCGTTCGTTCGTTGCGCTGACAAGGTCCCGAAGCTGACACTCGTCCGGTTTTCACTAGACTACAGGCGATGGAGCCAGCGACGTCCAACCTGCCGATCTCGCGCTTCATGCTCGTCGAGGCGCCACACATCGGCCACGAGGCCTGGGAACCGATGAAGTTCCTGTACAAGATGGTAAAGGCGTCCAACGCCCGGCGCAAGACGAGCTGGGAGTCCGTGGACGAAGGATTGGCGTACTTCAAGAAGCGGCCGCCATGCAAGACGTATCATCCTGAAGTGTGGCAAATCATGTCTGTGCGTAGGCGGTGATTCCCTCGAGCCTCCTCACACGGTTCTTCGTGTGCCCTGGCTAACGACACTGTCTTGAATCCCTAGGAGACCTACTTCCGCGAGGACCCTAGTAACCCTGGGCGCGTCACTACGAAGACGACAGTCGAACAAGAGACAGCGTGCTTCCTCGACGACGGTACTCACCTCGGAGCTTTAGACTACCTCCGCTCTATCTTGCACATTCTCCCGTCGCACCTGATCCTTGGCACAGAAGAAGACATATGGTAAGACTCGGTTACTATGCTTCCCCTGCCTGGATCCACTCACCTGTCTTGACCCACCATAGGCCGCCTGAGATCTACCAGCAGCAGCGCGACAATGTTGAACAATCCCGGGCAGCGCTGGCGTCCGTTAGCTATATCGAGGGCGCAGGGCACTACGTACGTCTGCTCGAATCCGCGAGTCCTTCTGACCAAGCTCCTGACATGAGCAATCTGTTTCAGCTACCTGTGCAGATGCCGGACGAATTGGCAGCTGAGATGGCTCGTCTGCTCAATGAGCATGTTGGTGGAGCCAAACTTGCCAAACTTTGAGCGCGAGCGCGAAAGTAGCCTTCTTGACTGTTGTATATTATACACAAATGCCGCAAAGAACGTATGAGATTGCACTTCGAATACATCAGCATATGGATGACGCGCTGATACCCACAGAGGCGAAGTTAAGTACGTGGAGGAGGAGTTGATAGTTGGCAGCGTATCGGTTGCGCACTCTCGGTGAACTTTATTGTGTAATCAATGTATAAGTATCCGCATTAAAAACAGAGTTGGTACGATTACCCACGACATAGCAAGGTAGAGAGAGACATTGACTCATCGTGTCCCGGTCCGTCAGAAATTCAGGTGTAGTCGGTCGAAGGAGGAAATCTAAACGCCCATATACCAAATGAGTGTAGTGGACAAACATTCGCAAACTCGGACTTCGGGTCACGGGCGTCGGGCGACACTTACACGCCTGTGGCTTTCACTAGCCTCTTGTACTGCACTCTTTCTGCACATCGAACGGCAAACTACACATTTTTCAACCTCAAGCAATTCATCAACATGGGTCGACTCGCTGAGATGCAGAGGAAGCTCCTTGAGGTGCGCACCTGCCTGCGTGAGTGGAGAGCTTACACTAACTGTGCGTCACTAGCAAATGATGGGGCCAGAGGCCATGGGTGTGTCGAACGCAAACCTGCACTGGACGGACGAGAAAGTGTGTAGGAACTTCCTGTGCGGGACGTGCCCGCACACCCTTTTCACCAACACCGTACGTATCTCCTCTCCTGTGCTGATGTCCGTGCAGTCACCGACCCGATCCGCTGCGTAGAAAATGGACCTCGGCGCGTGCCCCAAGTCCCACACCGAACGCCTCAAGACCGAGTTCCTCGCGGCGCGCGAAGCCAACCCCAGCGACCCGGTCTTCGCGCGTTTCCAGACGGAGTACGAGTCGAACATCTTTGCGTTCGTGGACGAGTGCGACAGGAGGATTCGCGCCGCGCATCGGAGGTTGGAGAAGACCCCCGAGGAGAACGCAAAGACGACGAACCTGGTATGTTACTCCTGTTTCTATGCGCCCGTGCGTCATCCGCTAACGCGAGGCAGATGAGGGAAATTGCAGAAATCGAGCTCGCCATTCAAGGCGGCACGGAGAAGATCGAGACGCTGGGCGAGCAGGGCAAGGTTGACGAGTCTATGCGGGAGATGGCGGCCATTGAGGCGTTGAAGAGCGAGAAGGCGGACAAGGAGGTGCGTATCTCGCGAGTCTCACTCCCCATACCCCTACTCAACCTATTGCAGCGCGAGCTGCAACAACTCACCGACACGTCCGGAGCGTCCGGCCACCAAAAGCTCCGTGTCTGCGATGTTTGTGGCGCGTATTTGTCCGTGCTCGACTCTGACCGTCGTCTCGCCGACCATTTCGGTGGCAAGGTACGGCGCTACGCCCCTCCCTGGCTCCACCCATCGTGTTGCTGACCTCCGCTCGCGTAGATGCACTTGGGGTACCATGAGCTGCGGAACATGCTGATCAAGTTCAAGGAGGACCGTGACAAGCGCAAGATGGGTCCGCCCTCCACCACGCCATCTGGGGGTGCTCTAGAGCCTGCAGCGGGCGGACCTCCGCGTGGGGGAGACCGCGACTACCGCTCGTCCCGTGAGGACTACCGCGAGCGCGACCGAGGCTACGAAGGCAGACCTCCGCGTCATGAGTGAGCGTTGGCGTTGTTGTGCGGTGCTGTGTGGCGTGACGACTGACGGTGTGCGATGTTTCGTTGCAGTGATAGGCGGAGAGAGCGTTCTCGTTCACCTGGCCGGAGAAGATACTAAAGGTAATGTATGTCGGCGACTGGGTCCTCGTGACCCTCTTGCTCTTTCCTCTCCGCGATTCAGTTCCGCGCTCTGGTGTTTGTTGTCGCTAGTGTAGTACTGTAATAACATGTTGTGCTTCGTTTCGAATCGCGCGTGAGGTACCTTGATGCCCAAATCATCACAATAGCTTGCACATGTCAACAAAGCATTCCGATAGCGAATATACACGATGTAATTAGGATAGCGATGTCCAATTGCAATAGGTAGCCGATCAGCTTGCACTCCATTTCTTCCAGTCGAATCCTTTCCCACCCGAACTAGAAGCCCGACGTGCGCTGTCTGCTTTCCGCGGTTTGATTAGAGGTTTGTCTGAAGAGTTCCCGCCTAGGTTACTGTTATTGTCCGGAGGGACGACGGGTCCTCCTGCCGGCGCGGACACGCGTGGTTCAGCCTTGGCCGTCTTTGCATCAGATCTGACGGACGCCTCGGGAGCCTTCGCGGTATCCCTAGACAGGGACACTTGGAGCGTGGACCGCTTGACCTTCGCCACGCTGCTGGCCTTGGTCTTGTCTCTGGCTAGCGGGGGCGGGGGCGGCTTGAGCCGGTGGGCGGAGAGGGGTTTCATGGTCGTCGGCCAGTCAGGGACGGCGAGTCTCATGATAGGCTTCAGCTTCTTCGCAGGGCGCGGCGAGTCACCTCCTCCGTCGTCGTGCTCGAGGTCGGCACTGGATTGAGGCTGAGGCGGTTTGGCCCGGCTGGTCCGGCCTGGAGCCTTAGCCGAGCTTGGGCCCGCATTGTCCGAGGATTGCTGTGACGAGGACGCGGAGGTAGCCACGCGAGGCTCTAGAGGCCTCTTTAAACTCTCCCTCTTCAGTACCGGTCGCATCGCGGACAGCGGCAGCACGCCCTTCTGCTCCGGGGCCTTCCGCGCGAACGGGTTTGCGCTCGTCGTGGTGCGCGCACCGGCGGAAGTGGAAGGGACTCCAAGTCCCCGGGCTCCTGGAGATTGAACGGCGCTCTCTTGGCGTTTCTGCACGATATTGAACATCTGCTGGATGCTGGACAGCGCGTGCATGCGCTTGCGGGCTTGGTCCGCGGGGGCGACCTCCTCGGCGTGCTTGCGCTTTCCTTGAGGTGCCCCGTCGGAGTCGAACGTCGGCAGCGATTCTGCGAGAGGTCGTGTGGGGGAGTGGGTTCTGCTCGGCGTCGGCGTGGCGAATACGCTCGTAGGCATTTCCTTCCGGGACGCGGGTTTGATTGGAGGAGAGGATGGGAGGCTGCTCCACGGCGGTGGTATGCGGAAGAGCATGAGGGGATCGGTAGAGCTCTTCATTCCTGGCGAGCGCACGCTGGAGTGTGTGTTGTGTGTATCGCGTGATGTACGACTCGAGGTAGGTCTAGTTTGTACCTTTCGTGGGGGCTCCGCGTAGAATCTGTCGATAGCGCGTTGATTGGAGTACAGGGTGTTCTCGCGCGTCGCAACCTCGTTCATCCACTCGTTCTGCCGTGGCACTGATCTCCACAGACTTTCCTGGAGGGCCGCAAGTCCATCGGGTGTGGGCGTCGACCGACCTGGGGTCTCCCTGATCTCGGCTTCGTTCGGTGTGTCAGAGTCATCGAACGAGTATCCCAGTGATCTTCTTCCATTTTGAGCCTCGTCGTCGCCGATGATCCTCTCTGAGCCTTCATATGCTTCGACTGGCCAGAAGTCTTGTGATTCCTCTCGTGGAGCGTCGTAAGGAAGGAAGACATCCTTTCTTCCACGAGCTATTTGAGGGCCATGCTTCGAATTTACACTCTCAGATTGATAGTCCCTCCGAAACCGTTGCATGCCAATGGAGCCGGCGACGTGATGGAGGGAGTCTACGTTCAAAACGTAAGGTGTAGGATGGGAAAACAGTGTGCGGGCATTTCGTGTCAGCGATGCAAGGTTGCGTAGAGCTCCTACGAGAGGAGAAGGGTGGTATAACTCTCTCCTCGAAGAGGCTTCGAAAGGCGACCGTGCTCGTCGCCACGGTTGGCATGTCGTTCCTCGCAGGTCTAAACGAAACAACGATTGAACAACATGATTAGGAGGCTCGGTGACTAGGCGGCCTACCGACAACGCTCAGCAAGGGGAAACGAGGAAGCCATTGGAGAACCTCGTCGTCGATGTTAATGCAGTCCTTGAGGTAGAGAACGCGTAGTCCCCAAGGCCCTCGCCGCACGGGAGGTTGATCCGCTGAGCTGTCCCCGTCACTCCATGATAGACATTTCGAGAGTCGCTGAACCCCCCAGGAGCCCAGTGCTGTCACGCTCGCGTCAAACGCAGACAGCGTGTGGAGATGACGAAGTTCTTGGACCGTGTCGTCTGTGAGTTCTCTGCATCTGGACAGAGAGAGCACAGTGATCAGGGAGAAATGTTCGGTGCTGGGGATATTTTGCAGCATTGGGAGATGGGGATCCGAGAGTGGAAGGGTGTAGTTGCGGAAGAGGCCTGGAAGGTTCTCAAAGATCTGAGCCAAGACAGCCCATAGACGGGGGTCGACGACGCGTAAGTCAAACCCCCGGTGGTTAGCAGAGTCAAAGGGACGGTAGGTCGGGATGAGAGCCTGAAGGATGTCAAAATCATGCCTGCCCGCAGGGCGTTCGTAGCGTAGTCGGGCGGGGCCAAGTTGGTGTACTTGGTCTGTATAGTCAATAAGCGTCTTGATGCAAAAGTAGGACAGCGGAGGGACATAAGAGAGACTAGAAGTCGCGTTGGCAGTGTCTTCAGGCGATGGCTGGTAAGGAGCGCGAATAGAGGAAGGAGACAGAGCGAGTGGGTACTGAACAATCGATGTGCATGCGTCGTCAGAGGTCAGCGTGGCCTGTGGTGTCCATAGAACAATCGGCCTTAAACTCATCTCACACCCACCTCGTCCTCGTGGTTCAAGACAAGCACCAAGACGCGTCGCTGTGACATTGACGCGTCTTGTCACGCGTGACTAGGCCCCCGATCAGTCTCGCATGCGGCCACACCCCAAGTAAACGTTGTGGTGGCTAAGTGACCAGATCCTCTCGCTTGTTGGACTCGTCCTTATGACGATCAACACCGTAGCCAACCGACTCGCTGTGGTCATATCCAGCACTATATCATATGTAAGTACGAGTGGTGTGTCATCTACGCATTCAGAGGAATTACTTCTGCACTGGCCCTCTGACAACTTCGCGTGCACGGACGTAGTTAGACCAGAACACCTTCCAGTCTGTCTCCAACGTGCCTTCTCCCGGCTTGCCGATCTCGCCAGCTCTGTCTCTCCCTACACCCGCCCATCCAAGAGCGCGTTCATAGCATTCCAGAGCCTTGGTGGGTGCATCTGGGGAGCCTGAGCCCTCCGTAAGGACACCGATGAGATTCCACGCCTCGGCCGCAGTCCTACGAGCATCGCGCAGGAGTGCCTTCGCTGGCCCACTCATGGAAGGCGACTTCGTATATTCGGGTACTAGAGGCGTTTCAGACGCGGGTGGGTGTGGAATCGCAGAGCCAGGGGCATCGGGATGGGTGGCAGGGAGACCGGAGAGGGAGAGGGCAACACGTTCGGACGATTCCGCGGCTCGAGAAAGCCATTCGACCGACGTCGCAGGCTTCGTTCGTAGTGCGTAAAGAACTTCGGCGAGGTGAATAGAGAGGATAGATGAGCGGTGAAGGACGTATAGAAGGTGCAGTGCTTGGGGAGGCGTCGCAGAGTCAAACGACTGAGGAGAAGGTAGGGAGCGGAGGAGGGTTATGGAAGATTCCTCCAAAGCTTGCGCTTGACGAAGCTGGCCTGTTGTCGCATAGTAGGCTGACAAGGACACAAGCGATGACACCAATGTCCTTTGGGCCATAGGCGACGACGGTATAGACTCTGGGACAGTCGGTGGTACGTTGGAGATCGCAGATTTGTCCTGACCTCTGGTGAGTTGGATCGAACGTGCCCACCACGACAGAGCATCTTCAGTGTCTCCCAATCTCCTGTTGAGGTCGCCTAGCTTGAGCGCGATGCGAGCAGCCTGAGCACCCTGTCCCGCAAGGTTTGCCCAGACGCGCTCGTATTCTGACCGAGCTTCGTCCAAGGCATTCCGATTACCCATCCGTTCCACCACATCGGCGCGCCGAGCGAGCAGCGCGGTCAGAGTCATCGGATGGCCTTTCCCTTTTGCGGACGCTTGCTCTGCAATCTCGATGGCGATACGGAGGAACTCTTGCGCGTATTCCAGGCTGGCTTGGATGGGGGCGAGAGTAGGACGCTGCCCTTCCCGCCCGGAGAAAGCTTTGGAGCCGACCACGCTCGTGTTGGAACCCGTGCCCCAGTTCATGACCATCCATGCGCTCCTAACCGCATGCTTCCCAGAGAACCCGAGAGCTGAGTCGGTCCCTCCTTTTGGCGAACCAGTCCACCTCTCCGCCTCGAGATCCCACTCCCACTTCTTCGTCTCCTCGTCGGTTTCTGCAGCAAGACCCACATGCTCCACATACATGTGCGCGCCCTCAAAGGCAGTCAATGTGGTTAATGCGACGGTGAATACGCCGATCGCGGTGAACTTGAAGAAGCGTTTGAAGAAATCAATGGTGAACATGGTGTGTGCAGCATAGCTATCGCTCAGATAGGGTCCGGGAGCCGCCTCCCTAGGAAGGGGAGCCGGAGGGCGGGTGTCGTCGGATGCATGTCGACGAAGAAGAAGACGAGTCGCAGGAGGAGGCCGACGGGGAAGACCGACAGAAATTCGTCGACGAGTCGTTGAGAGCATCTTCGAGCTGAGGAGGCGCGTCAGAGGCGTGTTTCCGTGACGCAAACGGCCTGTGACGTCGACAACGTGCTACGTCACAGTCCCACGCTCTTACGCGCGACGCGTCTCTTCGCGTTACAACTGCACCTTGTCTCCGGACCACGGTCATCTCCTCTGTCAGTCGACGCGGAGAGCCCCCTACGCCACTCTTCATCACTAATCATGAAATTCTATATTGACGACCTCCCTGTGAGTGTGTGTTCAAGATGCTAGGGAACATGATGCTCAACAGTTGGTTCAGATAATATTCCCTTATGACCGAATATATCCTGGTACGGACTAGGGAATTCTCCTGTGCTAGTGTTTACCACTGAGCCCTGATTTGTAGAGCAATATGCTTACATGTGTGATCTGAAACGTACTCTGGATGCAACGGTGCGCTCACTTGGTACTTTTGGATAGTGTCCTGCAAGCTCACGATCTATCAGGGGCATTGTTTACTAGAAATGCCGTCCGGGACCGGCAAGACGGTCTCACTTCTGTCTCTCATTGTATCATATCAGCAAGTATGCTACTGTGTATCTGCTCGATGGTGCAGTGCTGATTATACTTTAGTTCTACCCCACGAAGAGGAAGCTCATATATTGCTCTCGAACGGTTCCAGAAATCGAGAAGGCACTCTCTGAGCTCAAGCGTCTGATGGACTACCGTATAGAATGTGCCGAGAACGATGAGCAACGGGAGAAGGAGAAGAACTTCTATGGCATCGGTCTCACGAGTCGTAAGAATTTATGTATCCATCCTGAGGTAAGTGTCGCGACGTGGAGAAGGGGACCTCACATATGTTGTCGCAGTACACTCCCAAAACGCTCTTCTCCCATGCCACTAAGCTAACGGTCGTGCCCCATCAGGTTTCGAAGGAGAAGAAGGGTAAAGTAGTCGACGCTCGATGTCGCGACCTCACAAATTCCGCAGCGTGCACGAAGGGTCGTGAGAATCCAGGCTCCGTTGACCTGTGTGACTGGCATGAGGTTTGTTCACGTCCGTTCGAATGTCAATCGCTGAGTTGACCACGGTCCAGAATCTCGGAAAGTTAGAACCCGGTAACCTGATTCCACCCGGGATCTGGACATTGGCAGATGTTCTCCAGTATGGCAGGGACAATCGGATATGTCCCTATTTTCTCGTCCGTCGGATGGTAAGTCTTCACGGGTTGTACAATGAGTCAGAATCTCTAACAACGTCATAGATGCCGTTTGTAGACATCGTCATCTACTCCTTCCACTACCTTCTGGACCCGAAAGTAGCGGAGCAGGTGTCCAAAGAGCTGTCAAAAGATGCTATCGTCGTCTTCGACGAAGCCCACAACATCGGTAAGCAGATCCGGAAGCACGTAACATGTTCGTGTTCATGTGGCTAACACGTGTATAGACAACGTTTGTATAGAATCCCTAAGCATCGATCTCACGAGACCCATGCTGGATTCCGCGGCGCGCAGCGTGATACGGCTTGATGACAAGATCGAAGAGTGAACGAAGTCCTTGTGACATTCAGAGCTCTAATGTCGACTGAAACCATCCACAGGATCAAGAAAACGGACGCCTCAAAACTCCAGGACGAATATGCTAAGTTGGTTGAAGGTCTGCAGGAGGCCAGTAGCGCGGAAGACGCGTTCGTGTCCAATCCAGGTAAGGTTCAGTTTTCGTGAGCGTGGCTTGACAGTCCAGTTAAAAACCTTACTCGAACGCGGTGTTAGTGCTACCGGAAGATCTGCTGAAAGAAGCCATCCCTGGAAACATCCGGAAAGCGGAGCATTTTGTCGCGTTCCTCAAACGCTTCGTCGAGTACCTGAAGGTCTGCATCCGATACCAACCATCTTCCTGGAGCTATCCTCTGATGGGTTAGCCTGTCTGCAGACACGCATGCGCGTTCTGCACGTGGTCGCAGAAACGCCGCTTTCCTTCCTGCAGCACCTCAAGGACATTACGTATATCGAGCGGCGACCATTACGGTGTGTGGCGTAGCATTTTCGTGCCGCGGCATGGGCGTCTGACCGCAAGTTTGGTAGATTCTGCGCGGAGCGCCTGCAGTCCCTTGTGCGGACTTTGGAACTCAGTCGCGTTGACGAATTCGCGTCCCTGCAGAAGGTGGCCAGCTTCGCCACTCTAGTAGCAACTTACGAGAAAGGTACGCGAAATTTTCGTGTCGCTTGAACGGCGCACACTCATGCCATCGCAGGCTTCCTCCTCATCCTCGAGCCATTCGAGACGGAAAATGCCACGGTGCCCAACCCCATTTTCCACCTTACGTGTGTTGTTCCCCGGGATACGCCACAGGCAGTCTGACCCACGAGATCGAACAGGTGCCTCGACCCTGCGATCGCCATCAAGCCAGTTTTCGAGCGATTCAGCACGGTGGTCATCACGTCCGGGACGCTCTCGCCGCTGGACATGTATCCAAAGATGCTGCAGTTCACCCCGGTCGTCCAGGAGACGTACGCGATGTCGCTCACCCGCAACTCCTTCCTCCCGCTCGTAAGTTTTTTTTTCCTTTCACCCCGTAATCATGGGACGCGAGCTAACCGCGCGTGCATGACAGGTCATCACGCGTGGGAGTGACCAGGTCGCGATCAGCTCGCGGTTCGAGGTGCGGAACGACCCCGCGGTCGTGCGCAACTTCGGGAGCATCCTCGTCGAGTACAGCAAGATCGTGCCGGACGGCATCGTCGCGTTCTTCCCGAGCTATCTGTACATGGAGAGCATCGTGGCCGCGTGGAACGACATGGTGAGCCGCGCCAGGGTGCCGTCCGCTGCCTGCCGCATCCCTGACCGTGGTGGTGCGCCAGGGCATCCTGAACGAAGTATGGAAGCACAAGCTGATCTTCGTCGAAACCCCGGATGCGAACGAGACGAGCATCGCGCTAGAGAATTACCGGAGGGTGAGCAGATCTGCCGGCCTCCGCTCTGGGACCGCGGTTTGCGTTACTGACCCCGGCCGCAAATGGTTCCTGCAGGCGTGCGACAACGGCCGCGGAGCAGTCCTTCTGTCCGTCGCGCGTGGCAAGGTGTCTGAAGGCATCGACTTCGACCACAACTACGGGCGGGCGGTAGTAATGTTCGGGTACGGTCCACGCCGCTGTGCGCTACAGGGTCTACTGCTGACACTTCGCCGACGCAGGGTGCCGTACCAATACACGGAGAGCCGGATCCTGAAGGCACGGCTGGAGTATCTACGAGACGCGTACCGGATTCGCGAGTCCGAGTTCCTGGGCTTCGACGCCATGCGGAACGCGGCACAGTGTGTCGGGCGCGTCCTGCGCGGAAAAACGGATTGGGGCCTGATGGTGTTCGCGGACAAAGTATGTGCCCGCCTGATGCATGCTGCGCGCACGGAACGGACGCTGACGGGAGCCGCGCGCTCGCCCACAGCGTTTCGCGCGGGCGGACAAGCGCGCGAAGCTGCCGCGGTGGATCAACCAGTACATCACGGAGACGGCGGCGAACCTGTCGACGGACATGGCGCTGACGCTCTCGAAGCAGTTCATGCGGATGATCTCGCAGAACCCGAACGAGAACCAGACGGGGATCTCGCTCTGGACACTGGAGGACATCGAGCGAGCGCAGGCGAAGCAGCGGGAGCTCGCGCTCGCGCAGGAGGCGGAGCAGCCGGCGGACGCGGCGATGGACGACGGCTCCGGCGACGAGTACGGGGACGGGGGCATCGACGACGCGGCGCTGGGTGCGCTGGAGCTGGATGTATAGGCTTGTCTACGTTGTACAGGTGCGGGCCCGGGAGCGTACTTAATACAGGTATGTACAGATCGTGGGGGTCGTGTGCGAGGGAACGTCGTGGATCAGGCACAGCGGGGACATTTGGTATTCACCTGCGATGGGTCAGAGCGCGGCTGGGAACGAGAGAGGGGGGGGACGGACCTCGTGGGTGATGAGCCGTTCGGGTTGGCTGGCGGGGCGGCGGTGAGCGGTGGGCAGGGGCAGGAGGAGGAGGGGGGCGGACGCACGTGAAGTATCTGCGGCAGCGACAGACGGAGGTAGAGCCACAGTTGTTTGGGTGGGCGGAGCTGTGGAAGCAGTCGGGTTGTGCGCAGTCGATGTTGATCTCGCCGGAGAACGTCAAGTGACCGCATTGTGTGGCCTTCCAGAGGCGCAACTGGCGATGGCACATCTGGCGGATCACTCGCGAGATCTGGGAGAGTGGACGGGGACGACCGAGCGGGCCACTCACCACGGGCGCTTTGCGGTCGGCGGAGGTAGGACGAGCTCCTGGGCGGATGCTGCTCGCCGTGGCTGGGCGGGTCCCCTCGATGGCGATCGGGCTTCTTGTAGGTCCACGGCCACCCGAGTGGTTTGCACGTTTGAGCGGAACGTTGAACCAGCGGCCGTCGCGCGCGCTGGGCCCCTTCGCGCTGCCGTCGCCGCGTGCTGCGCTGCTGCTGCTGCTGCTTCGCTGACGTCGCCGTCGGAGTCGTCGCTGGCCTGGCCTGGGCGCGGGTCTGTCGTGGTCGTGGGCGGCGGGTCGTAGGCGGCGGGAGAGGGGACTGCTGGCCTTTTACGCAAGACGGGGGCCCATTAATGTCTGCGGGTGGGAGCGCAGGGGCCTCGCCAGATGATCGTATGTAGGGCGAGCATGTGCAGTGCGCATCGATTGGCGGACGCGGGGGCGGCAGTGGCCCGTCCCAGCCAGCCATTCGTCCACCACCAACACACCCACCCGCTTCAGATGGAACAACCCACACCCGCTTCCGGCAGCTCGTACCCGATGCCCCGGCCCCGGACAATCCCGCATGGCTCGACCCCGGACACCCTGAGCGGTGTGAACGTCCTCTCCTACCCTACGGTGCTCGCTGGTCCACCATGGACGCCGCTCTCAGAGCATTCTACTCCTCCTCCCCATCTCCTCCAGCGACTCAGCTCTTCTTGCAGCGCGGCGCTCCGTCAGCCAGCACGGCGCTTCCGCGCTCGAACTATCCGGTCTGAAACATGTTCGTCGCCCAGCGCCGTTCACCCCATCACTCGCGAGCTCCTCAGGGGTCCGACGTCAACACACCGGTCCAGCCATGCCGTCTTCGCTCCTATGCGTCCAAATGTCTACTTGCTCACCGAGCAAAAAAACACACGACAACGTGCTTTCACACCGCTCATAGAATATCGCACGAGGTATAACGCATGAAGTATAAGTATCCCCGTACTCCTCCTCGATGCTTCCCCGCAAAATCAGACTCCCGATGCGCAAATTTACCCAGGCCTCGTGGTGGCG
Source organism: Daedaleopsis sinensis (assembly GCA_033807695.1). Classification (NCBI taxonomy): domain Eukaryota; kingdom Fungi; phylum Basidiomycota; class Agaricomycetes; order Polyporales; family Polyporaceae; genus Daedaleopsis; species Daedaleopsis sinensis. Next base: position 2,708,391 of record CM066301.1, read on the forward strand.
ACCGCTGACGTCCAGTCCGACCCTGGTCATCCTCGACCAGACTAGACTCAATGTAGATATCGCTTCTGTGCCCCTCGCGACATCCATACCTGCTCTTTACCGCCCCATAATTCTATCCGCGCACGCAACCACTCGTCGTCCACCAGCCCCCGGCGTCGTCATCACTTCGAGGGTGTCATAACCGCGCCTGACTCCCGACCCCCAAGTCTGCGCCTCCGACCACCGAGCAGGGATCCTTGTGGCCCTCTCGGCTCATTCACCGACTACTCTCCTCGCAATGAATCCAAAAACTCCATTCTTCCGGCCTCCCGTCCGCCATTACGTCTATGGTGTGCTATTCCAACATCCGGTCCGATACACCCTCTCCTTCGGCTGGTTCTCCGACTCGGGGCGAGTCGAGGTACACACTCATGTGTCATCAACACCGCCGTTCTCATCTCACCATGACCGAGATTCACTCGCACGACTAGTCTGAACGCCCACGGCGCTATCTCTCTGAGGCCCATCATACTTCAAACACCGAAGGGATCTTCGCCGCTGAAGGTCGCAGCGGCCCTGTGATCGTCACTGAATGTTCTACGTAGACCTGCGGTTTTCCATGTCAGACCCTCTGTGAGTTTATAACTCTATCCACCAAGCACGACTACACTTATCGATGCGGCGCGATAGGTAGACGGCGGCGCGTGGATCCGTGGAGATCGCAGGACCCCAAATTGTCTTGGGTTTGGGTCGTCCGAGCGCATCGGCACAAGACACCTTTTTACGCAAAAGCCAAAAGTTCGCCCACGGCGACGTAATTATCTCGCGGTGGCCCACCTCGCGACATAGCACGAATGCTCCCGTATGCGGACAGCTATCCCGTAAGGGTGCTCTCGAGGCTCCCGTCATTCCCGCCCGGCAACCATGCAAATACGCGATGCTCTCCCTTGCCCTGGCCTGATACGTCCTGCCGACTTGGCCACCCGCTCGCTCGCGGCGCGAACCACGTGTGCACGAACACAGTCGGTCCGTTGGTTCACGGGATTCTCAGACCCTGCGCGCCCCCGCTAATGCCCCCGCGTTCCTGGCAAAGTCAAACTGAAGATTCGGTCGAACGCGGACGGGGTCTCACTCTTGGTCGAGCGTGCCCGACCCGCTCTCGTCAGCGTGCCCCTCGCCTCGGGTGTCCACACGCCGTTCGCGCTCTTCTCCTTCGCATCCTTGTCTCCGTTAATTGCCCAGCACCCACGACGGCTGCAGTCCGACGTCGAAGGTCGAATGCTCGGCTTATCCTTGGCCCCGGGCTGCCCACCATGCATGTGCCGCCCTTCGGTCAATATCGCTCGGGCTCTCCGTTTCAGGCCATATGACTGCGTTCAGTCCGCCCATCGAATACGTACGTACGTGCGTACGTGCACCCCTCCCGTGCCCGCAATCAGGTCAGCCTCCGGAGTGCTCTTTGACACATGATAGACGGCCCCATGCGCCGCAGACGCAGACACAGACACAGACGACGGCGCACTGGCGCGTCGTACCAGGCAGCGCGCTCCGCGCTGCCCACACCACACCTAGGCACGGCCCCGGACGCCTTCCTCCGCGCACCCGCCTGCGCATCCGCGAACCTCGCCCGTGCGTCTGGCGTCTGGCGTCCCGCGTCCCCGTCCCTCCCGGGCGCACGAGCACGAGCGCGGATACGGACGCGGACACGGCGCGCAGCCGAAGGTTGCCGGAGAACCAGCGACACGGTTTCCTCGGCGTACACCCCCGCCAGCCCTTCTCTCTTCCCTCAAGGTCCCTGCGACCCCAACCCCCTCCCCCTTCTTCTACGCCGCTGCCCCTCGCACGCATCGGCGCATCCGTGGCATCCGTGCATCGGCGCATCCGTGCATCCATGCATCCGCTGGTCTGTCCGTTAGCCCGTCTTCGCCGTCCGTGTGGTGCGCGTGGCCCGTCCGTCTGGCTCCCGTGCGTCGCGCCTAACCTTGTCTGGGGCCAGTGGCCCGTGGTGCGTGCCTCTCCTCAGTCTCGGTCCCCGGCCCTCGAACACAGACTCCCACTGCAGCGTGCCAGTGCGCCGCGAACCCCGCCGCACCGCTAGAAGCAGAAGCACGGGATTCCGTGCTGATACATACGCGCGCTGCGTCACGGACGACGCACGCACGCACGGTACTCATGAGGTCGCAGGCCCCAGCCTGAGCTCAGGGCGCGGCCCTGCGGAGCGCCCGCTCGAGCATGTACGTATGTGCATACTGGGTCCCGGAACGCGGATGCGCATACGTGATACGTACAAGTGAGTACGTGCCATGTGCGCTGACTGCCGACGCTCTGGCACTCACTGGCAGGACACCCACGGCTCTGTTGACGTCGCCCGGGAGCATGTCCAAGCAGGTCGGGACGGGCGTATGCACTCCGGGCAGCCACAACGCGGTCGCAGCACAAGGTACCGTAGCTTACGCCCGGATCCCCCATCTCCCTCAGTCTCCGAAGACCCCCAGTGGTGCGTCGTGCACGCTCCGGCGGCTCGGGGAGCGCCTGCGTCGAAGCCGCCCCGCCTCAGTCGCGACTCGCAGCCCCGCAGGCTCGCACGCCCGCCCCTTCCTCCTCGCGGCCTTCTCACACGCTGCTGTAAGGCGGCTCGATAAGCCCCCTAGTGCCAGTCACAGGCCTCCTGCAGCGTGCGCGGCGGCTCGCGTGTTCCCACCCTGGTCCTCGCGAGCACCAGCACCAGCTCAGGCCGCTGGCCTGGAAGTCCTCGCTAGTCGCGGGTTCGCGAGCTCCGCACTCACGCGGCACGCGGCGCTCGACTCTTTCCGCGGGGTGCTCGGGGACGTCGCCGCACAAACCATGGCGCTGCGGGAGCGCAAATCATAGAGGCCCAGCAAGCCTGCTGCCAGTGGGGAATCACGGTCCCTACGCAGTGTGTGCGCACACAATGTACTTACTCATCATGAATGTCATGCAACGTATTCATGTCGCAGCCGCACGCCGTCACCGTGCACGGCTGCGACGCCAACACGTCATGCATGATGGACGGGCCCGCGGCCGGGGCGGCGGGGCATTCTCTCGACAAAGTGAACCTTGCTCGTTCGCTGAGTTTCGCTGCGCCGGGAGGACGGAGGAAGCCAGGGGAAGGGGACCCACGCACCGTACCCGCGGCCGCCCATTGGCCGGCGCGAGGACGTCGTCGATCTGCCAGAATTGTCCTGCGGGCCCAGGGCGAGAGAACCCAAGAGTGTTTGTACGTACGAGCGCGAAGCGTCCGCGCTAGCTGCGACGGATCACCCGGCGGGAGCTCGCGAGAAGGGGCGGGAGCCAGGACCTTGGACACTGCGGCCGGGCGCGCTGCGGACTTTCGGGAAGCAGAAGGGAGGGGCGACGTATATTTACAACAGACCGGACCAGGAGCGCGAGCGGCAGACCGCATGTACGATGACCACGGATTAGACCCACTAAATATCTATGCGAGTATGCGAGGCAGACAGACGTGCGAGTGCTATGAGGCGTCGCCGTCGGATTGCATGCGGGTGAGGTCCTCCTTGATGACCTCGTCGATGTCGCGGATGCGCTCGCCCCGGATGACCTTCTGCACCTCCTCGGCGTCGAGAGTCTCGTGCTCGACGAGTGCGCTCGCGAGCTGGGAGCGGGGATCGAGACAAGGCAACAACCGGGCAGGGTTCGTGTCAGAACGTGTGATAGCGTCGCGGGAGGAAAGCACGCAGAACGCACCCGATGGAGCTCGTCCGCTTTAGCCTTCAGGAGAGCGGTGACCCGTGACTCGCCTGCTATCAGGAGGCTGGGGGGGCGGGAGTCAGCGGACGCACGCCCTGAGCTCGCAACGACCGCCGTGGGAGCTCCCAGCGGTGACGCATAGCGGTGTATGCGGCATGCGATGGAAGCCCGAGCGGACAATGAATGCGGATCACATGCGAGGTTACGTACCTCCGCACTTCGTCTTCGATTTCGTCCTTCTTTTTCGGACTGATCGTGTCTTCCCTATCGCTCAGGTAGACGGGCCCAATCTTGTGAGAATAACCCCAATTCTATCGCGGCCACGATAAAGGATGAGAAAATCGCATACGAATCACAGGCGAACGCTCGGCCACTTACCTTAACCATGGCGCGAGCGGTCCGCGTAGCGTGTTGGAGGTCCGAGGACGCACCACTGGTCACATTCTCGGGACCGTAGACTAGAAGCAAGGGCGGTGAGACGAACAGCGGTCAGCGATGAGAATGCGTGCAAAGAAAGGACGCACCGATCCCCTCGGCCACTCGGCCACCCATGCAGACGTCGATCTCCGCAAGATACTCCTTCAGCGAAACCGAATACCTATCGTCCTTGGGCAGTTGACTGGTCTGCAGATTTTGCCAGCATCCGTCACATAAGCCAGCAGAGAAGCAGATCGAACAAGACGCACGATACCGAGGGCATGGCCGCGAGGTACGCAGGTTACCTTGTGGAGCGGCATGGCGCCTTCCGTGTAGAGCGCTACGAGGGCGTGGCCACCCTGGAAGCACGGCGGTCAGAACCTACAGCAATAGCTAGCGAAGACGGTAAGACAGACAGACCTCATGGTAAGCCGTCATCTTCTTCACTTCATCGCTAATGAAGGACGTCTTGCGCTCTGCTCCCATGATGATACGGTCCTAGCATTCGAGTGTCAGAGTGTATTCGAACGTTGTTCGGAAGCAGCCCACCTTTGCCCATTCAAAGTGCTTCAGGTTCACAGACAGCGCGCCTTCACGCGCAGCCTTCACCGCAGCTTGACTACAGGAAGGATCAGAATCACCTAACGATGCATGAGGTGGGCTAGAACGCACTTGACCAGGTTCTGGAGGTCAGCGCCAGAAAATCCAACCGTTCCTCGGGCTAGAATCATCGTGTCGACCTCTTGACAACGCGGTGCGGCGTGAGAACGATCGACGGCTTAACTAACGTGAGGGACTAACCAAGGGCGGTGGTGACGTTCTTCATGTGATGCTGGAGTATCTGCACACGGCCGCGGACGTCGGGGAGCGGTACCGCGACGTGCTTGTCGAATCGACCAGGTCGCACAAGCGCGCTGGAACGGCGTGATATGTTAGACCACATTGACAGATACCGTATAGGCGAACGCACGGATCCAGGGAGTCCGGGAAGTTGGTCGCAGCGATGACGATAATGCCTTCATTCTGTAGGAAACCGTCCATCTCGACCAGGAGCTGGTTGAGGGTTTGCTTCATGTAGTGCTGGTCTCGACTCGAACGCTTGCCGCCTATGGCATCCAACTCGTCGATGAAAATAATAGCCGGTTGCTTCTTGCGGGCCGTAGCGAACAGGTCCCTGACGCGCTTCGCTCCAACACCCACGAACATCTCATCAAACTCAGAGCTAGAAAACAGCGTTTGTGAGTCCATTCCGTAAATTTTAGAGTGAGACTCTTACCCCGACGCGAAGAGAAACGGTACACCTGCTTCCCCTGCTACTGCCCTGGCGAGCATGGTCTTACCAGTCCCCGGGGGTCCCGTCAGAAGGACGCCCTTTGGTAGTTTGCCACCCAGAGTACCAAACGCCGTAGGGTCCTTCAGGAACTCGACAACTTCTTGAAGCTCCTAGAAAAGCGACGGATATTAAGCGTATAATCTATTCCCGCGGACAAAGAACTTACCGCTTTCGCCTCGTCGACACCGTGTACGTCACTGAACCTGTACGTCTTGGCTTGTATGGGCTCGAACTCGGCTTGACGTGGGCCTGCCTTGAGCAGCCCAGAATTCTCAACCCAGATGGACAGCAATACGAGAACAACTGTCATATTAGATGAGAGTGGGACGTTATATCAAACAAGGGTACTGCACTCACAAAATGCCACCAGGCCTGCTGAGACCACGAATCTCACCAATCGGAGGAACACAGCACCCTTAGCTGTTGAGACGATTAGGTCAGCGATTTTGTCGAGACATGTCCCACCAGATCATAACGAGATAGTCTAGTCGCATAGGCCACAATGCTGCCACAGTGCCACAGGCGGCGAACACATCGTGAACCGGCTGATGGACACGGCAACCCAAAGGCGAGCGCGCGTGACCGAGGTACGCTCTACGAGGTCGGAATATAGCTCGCCCGTGATACATTGCGGGGTCAGTATGAAAGTAAGTTATCCCGTAGGCTTGTACCCAGTTGACGATCGCATCAAGGCACAGTCCTGAGGGTCCGCGACATCGAAACGGAGACTCACGTTCGTTCAAAGTCACGACGATAGGATTTCCGGGGACACCCGCGCCACGACCAAGGGCTGCCCCGAGAGCGTCGAAATCGGTGTTCACAGAACGCGCTACGGTACCCTTGCCAGCGAGAACTTCTTGTGCAGCTTGCTGACTTGGGGTAGTGTTCGTAGCAGTAGATGTGTTGGCAGAGGGCGAGGTTGTGGTAGTTCCTGAGGTAGGTTCCGAGCTTACCGAAGGCGAGTCAGCAGCGGTAGATGAGGTGGCTTCAGCTTGAGCAGGTGTCCCAGAGGCAGTGGCAGCTGTGGACGCAGACGCAGCCAAAAGAGCATCTCTTCTCTGAACTGCCTCAGTGATCGTCGAGTCAAGGCCAAGGTCGCGCAATGCCGTCAGGTACAGTTTGAAAGCAGTGTCCGAGCGGAGGAGGGGATGTGACGGATTCTAGCCGTAGCTGAGTAACATGAAAGGAGAAGAAGAACGAGGACTCACGAATTCGCATGTTCGCTCCCATCGTGCCACTACAGTACTCAAACCCGGCTTCACCTTGGTGTTCACCAACGCTTCAAACAATGTAACCTGTTTCTCCACATCGCCTGGGTTCGCGTCTGCTTCCGCCTCGAGCTTGGATATGTTCGCTACGACCGAAGGAGGTGGTAGGGAATTGGGTCGGCGAAAGAGAGATGCAAGGGAGAACGACCGTGAGGTGAGATACGCAGGAGAGATAGGTGGTCTGTGTTGAAATGCATGGGCACGTAACGGGGATGATATTGGGTGGAGACTGGACAGTGAGCGGAAGGGAGGAAGAGAGTGTCGGGCAGTTCGGAGAGGCTGTATTGGAGGGTTTCGACATACACCCAATCTAAGGAACTACTCAACATTGCGTTAGCCTATATTCGTGAAGTCAGTAGAAGGTACTCACAAGAGACATCGACATCGTCGATGACGAGGTCGGATGACCTGGCAAGATGGGGACACAGTCCTGGTGGGCGAACGGTAGAAGATGACGGTGCCACCGCTGTGGCAGACGCGGTCTCGAAAGACGGGTCACCGGCACGTGCATTACGCAAGCCAGACCAGCGCTTCTAACAGACGCTTGCGGCCTGCAGGCAGCAGAACCAGCTCAGTTCTACTAACATTCGTCTAGATCTATCTACCGTATATAGCAAGCCTGCAGGACAAACATCGTGGTTCGGTCAACAAGTACCTCTTCCATGTTCTACCCGGATTCATCGTGCCCGACAAAGGAAAAGGATCTCGTCTACATCGCGCCGGATTCAAGTCGCCATAAGTTTCTATCTGGACTTTCTCATTGTTATCCTCTCAATAGTATTTGATGCGGCTTTCCATAGATTTGGGCAACCGCAGACTCCATCCATCTATCGTACACTGGCACAAATATTTGTCTCCTGTTGGACCCAGCGCGGCGCCACCAGCCGAAGCCCGACGTGCTCCTTGTGAGATGACGTCGAAATGACCATCGGTCACCGGTTCCCCACGTATCCACTGCAGCATAAATCGCATGAAATCATTTGCTTCCGCTAACTCACACACCTCCTTGCACATCCGCCATGTCCGAGAAGAGCGATCTGACAAAAGTTGCCCCTCCGAAGGAACTCACCGACGAGCAATGCGCCGCCATCCTGAAGCGTCTCTCGCGCAATCTTGCGCGCTTTCGGAACACCGCAGAGCTCCATGCAGCTACTGAAGCAGATTTGTCCAAGAACAAGAAGTACCAGAATGTATTCGTAGAGGCCATAGATTCATGGGCGCAAGACACCCTCAAGAACGTCTGGTTGGCCTGTCGCGAACCCGGCGGAGGTAGTAGAGATGACCTTCTCATCATAGAATTATGTACTGACTCATCTTTCAAGGAAGTCCACCGAGACTCGAGGCAATGTCCGACACCTCCACAGCCGGCATTCCACCTCTTCCGCCTACGGAGCAGCTCGTCCCCCTCCTGAATACCATCGTTCTTCTACACGTCACCGCCGACAAAGAGTACTCCAGCCGAACACGCACATTCCTCTTCTCCATCGCCCCAGTCGACGAAGACGTTATTGCCGCAACACTCAAAAACCCCAAGCGTGCTATCGAAGAGGCCGAGAAAAAGACTGACGCTGCTAGATTGAGTCACGCTCGTCAGAGCAAGATGATGCGGATGGCAGGCATGGGCGCGGGTGCCGTCGCAGGCGGAGTCCTCATTGGAGTCACTGGCGGCCTCGCCGCGCCAGCCATCGGTGCTGGAGTCAGCGCCGTCTTGGGATGGCTCGGTGTGGGCGGGACCGCTGTAGGGATTCTCGCGACCGGGCTTGCAAGCTCCGGGGTTGTATGCGGGACTCTATTTGGGGCGTATGGGTCCAGGAAGTCTGCCAGTGCTATCAAGGAGTACACGAGGGAAGTGCAGGATCTCGCTATCAGACCCGTACATGAACCCAAGGAGACCATGGCTGTCCGTCTTTGTGTGACGGGGTGGCTCGACTCCGCTGACGATGTCGTTGAGCCATGGACCATCTTCGGCGGAGATGATACTTTTGCTCTGCAATGGGTGAGAGGTTATTCGTAGCTAGCGTACTGACCGATGCACTGACTATGGTCCACATTACCACAGGAAGTCGATGCGTTAAAGAGCCTGTCAACAGCCCTAGTAGACCTGATCAAAACTCAAGCCATGCAATACATTAAGGGCCAGATAATCCGGCAAACTGTGCTCGCAGCCCTGTTCAGCGCCTTGTCGCCCACAGTTTGGCTAAAAATCGCAAAGGTCATTGGTGAGCAGCTGATTACATCCGTACCACTGCCATCGAATTGCTGATCTGGACTCTTGCAAAGACAACCCGTGGATGACTGCGAGGTCCCTCGCCATTAAGACGGGCAAAGTCCTCGGGACCCTCCTCGCAGAGCGCGTCCTAGGATCCCGCCCCATCACCCTCGTCGGCTACTCCCTCGGCTCCCTCGTCATCTTCGAGGCCCTACAACACCTCGCGACCCTCCCGCCCTCGCAGACGATCGGACTCGTGCAAGATGTTTACCTCTTCGGCAGCCCCTTGCCCGCCGACCGCGCCGCCTGGGCTGCGGTCCGGCGTGTCGTCGCCGGGCGGCTCGTCAACGGGTATTGCAACGCGGACTACATCCTCACCGTGCTCGCGCGCGTATCGGACATGAACTGGACCGTCGCCGGGCTCGCGCCCGTCGAGCTGCCGGGCGTCGAGAACGTCGCGTGCGATGCGGTCGACGGGCACCTGAAGTGGCGCGGCATGATCGGGCAGTGTCTCGCGGACTGTGGCGCGTCAGGAGTGGACGCCGCGCAGGTGAAGAAGCAGCTTGACATGAAAGCCAAAGAGATCAGCAAGGAGATGGACATGGACGAGACGGAGGCGGAGCACGCTGTGCATGCGGGTCCTGGGGAGGCTACGAGTGATGGGGAGCAGGACCTGAGCTCTACGTCGGGTCGGGAAGGGACTGGGAAGAGAGAGCACATGAACCAATCGACCCTACAGAAATGACAACTCACCATAGTTAATCTTGCATTGACCGCACTTGCAACGAACAAAACACGTACATCCCGCTGCATTGGGGATCGGTCACGCACTGCAGCTGAGTGAGAAGCACGCACCCCACCACGTTGCAATCCCACAGCAATAGCAGGTAGAGGAACTAAGAGTGCTCTACTGATAGCATCGATATGTCCAAAAGCTCGACTAGCTAGATATAGTCCGTGACGAGCAATAAAATCAAGCAAAAGTCCACAAGATTCATGATTATAACAACCCTGCCAACGCGCCAATGTTGATACCAAGACCTTTGAGAAGGGCCTAGTCGGCGTGACTGTGAGTTAACCTCCCACCAGTGGGACGAATAGGGTGCTTACTTCGAACTGCGTCAACTCGCTGCCCAAGTTGCATGCGAAGCTGACCGGCTGTGACACAGATGTGCTAAAGGGTATCAGCATGATCTTGAGTCCAATCTGAGAGATGATAAGACATATTTCAGCAGGCCGCCTACACCGCTCATGGCAGACACCTCTTACCTTGATGTTCACGGTAACCGACACCTGCGTGGCTGCAATATTGGGGTCGACGCCACACTTCTTTCCAAGATCAGCGATTACTGCGCCGGTGGGATCAGAGCTTGCGTCGTATGAGATGGTCACTGGGAAGGTGAAATTCGTCTGTGTGTGGTCTTGGAATTTAATATCTGTCATATGTCCGGAACCAATCTGGGTGTTGTTGATAGGGTAAATGACCTATTCATTGGATACATCAGTGAAAAGTTCGGTGAGTTTACCCCCGAGATGACGCACGGATGCATCCAAGGACGACAGCTCCACAGTGAAATAATTCGGGTTGTTCACGCTACAACACATGGTCAGCTACCACCTCCCATCAAACAGAATCTATGCACGCACCTGATAGACACAGGCAGCGCAATGCTGATCCTGGTGCCATTGACGGCAAACGTGCTTAGATCAGGGGTCGGGTTGCTGATAATGATGTTTGGTGGGCGGAGCCACTGAAGACGAAGAGCAGCCTGGGTTAGCCACCGACCCTATAACGACGAAGCTGAGAGTACTCACGAGGGCAAGAGACAAAACGATGCTGATGAGGAAGAAGAGGAAAATCATGAGCGTGCAGCAGAAGAATCTTCCGAAGCAGCCAGCACGGGAGCCCTTTGTCCACAAGTCCTCCTGGTGCTCTTTCCGCCACCGCCTGATGTTACCAGGTGTCCTGGAATTCTGGTCAGCGGATACTAGTGGACGAAGCAGGTGTGGAGACGCACTTCTCGCCCACAGGCCGTGATGCAGCATCCTCGTCAAACGTGCTCCTCTCCTTCGTCCTCCCAGAGGCGTCCTGGTCCGTATACCCGTCATAGCCACCATATGTTGCCTGGCCGTACGCCCTGCTTTCTCCTCCTTGCTCGTATCCTCGGCTAGCTTGCTGCTGCTGAACTTCATACGGGTTGAATGGTGCGTCTTGGTATTGCTGCGGATACTGGTTGGTCGAGTATGGGTCGTGGTATGCCATGGCGTGAATCTGGTCGTGCGAGTAGTCGTGAGTCAAGGTAAAGACTGCAGCAGACAGGGGACTAGCAGATGGTAAGTAGTAAGAAGGAGATGAGACGGCGACCTGCGCAGCGCGAGGAGTGGAGTGAGATATAAGGAGTCGGAGCCCGGCACTAGATTCGAGTTAAGTAAGTAACAACGCTTAGGACAGCCTCGGCGTAAATTGTAATCTCAGTAAGTACTGTCACCCTCCGCAGTATCCCACGTGACAGGGTGTCACACTGTATTCAGCGCACCGGGCGCACTGCCGCGCAGCACCCAGACAGCACGACTCGCACACGGCCTCGCTCGAACGACGATTGCTCCCATGCATAGTTTGGTGCGTCTCCTTGGTCGTTGTAAGCTTTTCCATCGTACACAACCTTGAGAAGTCTGACTGTATGCGCATAGAAGCGTGCTAGTTACATGGCACCAAGAACATCATACCGAGATCGACAATTTGAAGCTTCTCCACCGCAGTTTCCGGTGTCATTCTAGACCACCAGAAGGACCGTGTCTGAATGGCGCTCGTTGTCCTCCAGAGGCGGTCGACGCGGATCGTGAAGACGCCTGAGAGACCATCCCAGAAGTCGCCAGAGAAGCAGATTGAGGCACCGCAGACCCCGGAGGCGCACGAAGCAATGGATTCGAGCCGTTTGTTGGGAGAAAGCGTTGTTGCTGAGTTCTGGATAGACTCCCCGCCTGAGGCACTAGAAACCGAGGTGTGCCTGCTGCAGACGAGGGCACGCTCGTCCTGCTGGGCGTGGAGGGGACGAAGCGTTGAGTGCCACTTGAAGACGGGACCTGAGATACTCCGACTGCAGGGAAGAACGACGGTCGCGACGGCAGAGATAGAGGAGTCGACGGCGGCTGTCTCGGGGCTATCCTAGTATCCACAACGCGACTTGTGGGTACCGGGGGCGGTGGCATGGCTCGACTAGTTTGCGCAGGTCTGTCTTCTTGGGCACGTCGACTGGGGCCAGACTGAGCGTGCGAGAGAATAGGTGTAGCCATGACTTGGCCGTGAGCGCTGCGAGGAGCAACATAGGCGTATTGTCTGCATACAGTAAGGGTGAATAGGCCTGAGGAATCGATCCATGACCACACTCACACCAGCTGCTGCTGTGAAGCACCAGAGTCGCTACTGCGCTGAGCGTGACGAACGTTGAATTGCGGCTGATGACGCCCAGGGGGAAGGGTGAGTCGTTCAGGCCCAACGGGTGTCGGGGCAGATGTTGCGGAGTGTGGACTCGAGGTTCGATGCCGGCTAAAGTGACTGCGCGCGAGTCAAGGTGAAGTTCTGCTAGAAAGTGTCAGACCTACGCTTCTTCATCCAGGCGCCTCCGTTTGCTGTTCTCGTTGACTGTGTCTCCGACGAACCCGTTGTGTACATGTTCTCTTAGTTGATGATTTTCTGCTTGCAGATCTTGAACCAACCTGGGGTTGCAGCTCGGTTAGAATGAGGCGATGCCCTATGAGTAGCGAATATTACTTCTCGAGGCGCTTCGTCTTTATGTGCTCCTCCTTGAGTCGATCGTATAATGGACGGTATTGCTGATACTTCCACTTGAAGTGGCGAAGTAGGTTTGCCATTGTATTCATCTGGAACTAAGACAGAGGTCACGTTGATTCTAGATAGCGATGTGTGTTACATACTCTTAAGGCATACCCAACGGCATCGAAAGCGACCGGGGCGGACATGAACCAATTTGACATGGGGGGCTCGAGCTGACACGGCCTCTACGTGAGCAGAAGACGCAATGTCCTCAGAACACTCTCACCTCCTTCGCTAGAGGCGTCAGTTGTATGCCTTGACTGCCACACTCCGCGCAGCTCTGATCCGCATCTTCGTTGGAGGAACTTGAGTATCGGATTTCGAAGCGGACCTGAATGCTCACTGATATGGCTGTTACAGACGACGTGACCGCATTCCGTCAGCCAGAATGGAGCAGAAGACAGTCCGCCGGAGGTCTTCACAAACTCGAGATGGCAAATTCCACAATTCACGAATTCCCAAAAGTCCAGTTCTGGCGTAGCGGAGACGGTTGACATAGTCGTAGCACCAGAAGCAAAAGAGCCGCTGTTCAAGTCAAGTGTCCAAGGAAGCAAAGAGATAGCGAATTCGATGGGTGCTGTCCTGGCAGGAGAGGGTTGAGAAACACAGAGCGATCGACAAGTCGCGTCGTCGCGTCTGTGGCGGGACCCTCTGTCACTGATGTTATGGTCACGTGCTTAAGTATGTGTGACGTTCCCTCGGCCCTGTGACCCACTAGTACTGGCTCTGGTAGGGTTCCATAGAGGAGTGGACATGGTTCTAGTGAGCCTTGAGGCACTCGACGCGACTCCGCCACCCTCGACGTTGAATGGGATGTGATGAGCAGGCGCTGAAGGTAGACAGCGAAGGTGGACAATGCGGGCGTGCCAATAGTCACGGTGGACATAGTAGGGCGCTAGAGGGAGATCCTCATACCCGAATATCATCGACTCCGAGACCTGTCCCTATCATCACAGTCCCAGTCGCGTTTGCCTCCTGAGGCTCCCCTATCTCCCTCTTTCCAGTGAAGTATCCTTGAGGTCGCGCGGAGCATCCCCGACCGCTTCCACCATGGAGGAAAAGAGGCGCAAGCTCATGCTGCAGAACCAGGACTTCTTCGCGGACCTCAAGAACATGAAGAGCAACCCACCACCCTTCCCGATTCCGCGTCGCCCGACCAATGCGCTTCCTTTATCGCCCATTACACCACCCGCACGATCCGATGACGCGTCAGGTTCATCCTCACAGACTGTGCCTACCCCGACAACCTCCATGGCGCAGCAACAGCAGGACAGAGCGAAAACCCCCTCTCCTCGCGTAGTTAGCTCCGAAGCAAGCTTTGGCACTCCACGCTTGACTTGCAGAGGATGGAGCATTCCAGGATTCTGCGACAGCTACAAGAATTTCCAACCCGTCCGGAGGATCTCCGCGCTCCTACCCCCTTCTGAGCTGCAGGAGGCGCTTCACAATCACGACGCGAGTGGCGAGCCGCTGATCATAGAGGGTTGGCACAAGCATCCCAAATGGCGAGAGGGGCTCGTGAGCATGGAATGGCTCCTAGAGAACGTTGGGAACAAGGGTGCGTGATCATTGAATCGTAGCGTGCAATGTATGAACACATCATTATCCAGACATACACGTTCGCAATGTCCACAGTCGCAAAGACACCACCATGCCTCTTAGCCAATTTGTGGAAATATCGCGTGCCCAAGAGGTGTTTACCGTACCGGGAGGTCTGTTGCTCGCTAGATAGGCTCTGCGCGATTGCTAATGATGCATACTACGTACGCGAACAGAATCGGAGAGGCTCTATTGGAAAGATGGGGAGTGCCCCCTCCCATGGAAAGAGTGGCTTCAAGAAGCATTACCGCCAAATATTCTGCCTGGATGTACAGACGACCTCCTCCGCCATCTACAACCATCCGTACGTTGTGTTCATAACGAGTGGTCGTACCCTGATTTACTCACGTGATGGCCTAAAACGACAGGAAGCTGTTGAGTCGCTCCTCTGCTACCTTGGTATCGGCGACACCTATACGCCCGCGCACAAAGACCTTTGCGCATCTTCCGGCCATAACCTGATGTGCTTTTCTGAGAACGATGGCTCGTCGTTCTGGTTCATGACTGCGACCGCGTCTGCTCCAGATGCCGCGGGGTACTTCCAGAAGAAGCTCGGACAGGAGCTTGACTGGGAAACACATGTTATGACGCTTGAGGAGTTTGGACAGGCCCCATTCACCGTGTATGTTGCAGAGCAGAAGGTGGGCGACCTGGTTCTCGTGCCTTCGCGCAGTGTCCATCAAGTCGTCAACCGCGGTGGTCTGGCGATGAAAACGAGCTGGTCGCGCATGACCCTGGAGAATTTGAAGGCCGCATATCGGTCTGAGCTGCCAATATACCGGAGGTACTTGCAGTCCTGTTCCTCGTTGACGCTTCCTGATCTTACTTTTACTAGGGTGTGTCGCCTTGAGCAGTATCGTGTGAAGACCGTTCTCTACCGGTCTATGTTGTACTACGCGGAAGAGCTCGAGACGATCCTTGCATCCGCAGCGCATAAGTCGCCGATGGAAGGGGACGCCGACACGCCGACACGTTCTCAGTCGCTACGACACAGCAAGGCGGAAGATCTCCACAGCCTCATACGTGTATTCGACGAAGTGCTCGCCGAGGAGTACCATGCTGGTCATCAGAAACTCCGTCACATTCCTCCGCACAGAATGGCCGATCAGCCGCAGCGACTCCAACCTATACCTGCTACCCCATCCCTTGCTGGGAAAGACGCCGAGCGGGCGAACTCCTCAAACCTTGCATGCGATTTTTGCGGCGCGGACATCTTCCAGAGCTTCTTCGAATGTCAAACTTGCTACGCTTCAGACCAAGACGACGAGGTGAAGCTTCAGGTCGGCGATGGATTGCTCGTTTGTCCAGGCTGCTATGTCGAAGGACGCACATGCGATTGCGAGGAGATGGAGCCGATTCAGTGCCGATCGTTCCCAGATCTACTACAAGATCGCAATCGCGCGACTAAAGCGGTGTACGAGGTCCTCCCAGATGGGAGGTCGAAACTCACGAAGAAAAAACTCGTCGTGAATCTCGAAGACAGGTGAGAAGACGAGAGCATTAGTATTCGAATGTGCTGATTAACAATGATGCAGGCATTTCAACAACCAGTTGTGTATTTTTGAGGCCGCTTGCCTGTTGCGAGAGAACAGGATCAAATTGTCTAACGCGACGGTGAGTGATCATATAGCATATTGAAAACTATTTCGTGCATGTACTTAGCTGTGCACTGTACGCAGCGCAAGTGTAGGGGTCAGATGCGCCCCCCGGGCCCAAGCCACATCATCCAGTCTTGCGAAGGGATCCAGTGTCAACCATGCCATGGGACGAGATGTTTCACACACTTGCTAGCAATGGGGTCGCACTGTGCGGAAGCAGTGCTAGTTCGTTACCGATCATCGGACGGAGAGAAAGCGTGGCACGATGTCCACAAGAAGAACAACGAGAACTTCAAGTCGAAACATCCAACCTTGTACAAGTTCGAAGGCACAAACGTGAGGAAGAGGCTTTTGGTCGCGGCGGAGAGTTTCCCTCGGTGCAAACCAGGACACCCCGCGATGCAGCTCGGCTGGTACGACTGGTACGATCAAGAGCTTCGGGTAGGTGTCCGACTACTATTCATCGCATATCCCCGTGGGTTGATCTACTACTTGGTCAGCAGCAGCCGAAGAAAAAAGCCACTGAGCTAGTGACCCCTCGTCCTCTATCGCTTGACTTAGATGACGCACGGCATGAGGTTACTGAGCGCGCCGATTCACCTCTAACACCATTGAACAGCTCCTTCGGCAGCCCCGGCAAGATGGATGACGACGTGATCTCCCTGGACGATTCTGAAGACGAGTTGGATGTGTCTGCATCTTCACATGCAGCCTTAAACCCACAGAAGCGTAATCGTGCATATGTGGAGATCAGATCATCTTCGTCTTCTCGCTCCTTGTCCGCCAAAGGCCAATCGGTGACTTCAGACGCTGGTGACGCTCTCCGAGCGCGGAAACCCATCATGCTGGTAGATGACCCTCGTTCGGTAAGTCCCCATCTCTGCTTGTGCCATCTACTGTATAATAACAACAGTGGTTCAGTCGCCTGAACCAATGGATGACCACGTCGCCGAGTCATATGGGAATCAACTCGTAGCCGCCCTTCGAAACGCGAATAATGCAGAGCCTATTTTCTCAAAGAACTTGCGACAGACGAAGAGCGGCACTCGCCGAACAGTCATCGACCCTGACGGCGATGGCCCATCTCGGCCTTCTTCAATCGTCCATGCTTCGGTCACCGTGCCGCTGTCTCAAAAGCCCGCTGCGACTGAGGACACCGATACCTCCATGGCTGCGCCCCCGCTTCCACGTTTCCCTCGGGCTGCGAAGAAATCTCTCCAATTGCAAGTACGGGACGAAGACGATGCTCCCCCTACGACAGCCGCTGTTGGCTCTTCGACCCGTAGTGCATCGAAGAAACGGAAGAGTACTGGACCGCCTGGGCTACGAGAGTTGCCAAGTAGTTCAGTGTCCAAGCGGACTGAGGTGGCTACGTGGAAGAAACCTCGATTGGCGAAACCGCTAAACGATGGGTTAGACAACGACGAAGTCGTCAAGATCCCTACGCAAGCTTCGACCTCCGCGCGTAACACCTTGAATTCGAAGTCGTCGGGCGAGGTGCCTATGGATACCGCCCCCGATGTGGTTGCATCCCCTGCTTTAGCCCAGGTCATACGTTCTTCGCTCACTTCTACAGCTCCTCGCCGTCCTGCCCCCATGCCTAACACAGCCGGGTCTGCAGCCTCAATGGCCATCGTCTCTACTGCTACCAAGGCTTCTGTTCCTACTCCTCCCAAGGCCGTGGCTCCTCCTGTTGTCACTCTCCCCGCCAACACCGCTATGCCTGCTCCTCCCCCTCGTGCTCTTCCGCCGCCTATGTTGCCTATCCCTGGGACTAGCACGAATCAGACCACATCTATCCCAGCAGCAGCAGAGCCATCTCCAATGCAGCTCGCAGCGCCCTCAGTTGCGGATGCTGCGCGTGTGTTGATGAGCGCCCTGACCGCTGAGATGCCCTTGCAGTCTGCGGCCACCCAAGCGTTGGAGAAGACTAGCCAGGAGCTCGAGCAGACCAAGCAGGAGCTCTCGGATCTTCGCGGACAGGTGCAGGTCCTGTCGAAAGAGAACGAGGAGCTCGAGGGCTTTCGCGAGCAGATGCAGGTCCTGCAGAAGCAGAACGAGGAACTCGCAGTCCTGCGCGAGCAGATCGCGGTCCTGACGAAGAAGACCGCGGAGCAAGACGAGCGGATCGGTAAGAACGATGAGCTCGAGCAGAAGATCAAAATGATCGCGATCAGCTACGAGAAGATCGAGGAGGACCTCAAGAAGGAGCGGGTGGAGCGAGGGATCGTGGCCAAGCTGGTTCGCCAGCTAGAAGAGCGAGTCTCGCGCTGCGACGCGGCCCACAGTCCTGAAGCGGTGAAGCTTATTGTGGACCACTACTGCAAGGAGAGCGCGGAGCGATCCGTCCAAGAGAGCATGCAGAATACTCCCAAAGAGGACCTGGAGCGGTTTTGCAGAGAGAGCGCGGAGCGCCACTGCGAAAGGCTCGGAGGGCGACACGCTCAGAAGTGGTTGGCCGAATTCATGCCAGACCTCACGCATGCGGTCCGGGAGCTGTCCCATATGGCGGTAGAAACATACCTGAAGGAAACCCTCATATATCAGGAGATGACGACGAGGGTCACTGCAGGGCCTGCAGCAGCTGCCACCAACTTGCTCAACACCAGAATCGTACGTACTCGAGATCCATAGCTGAACACCGCAGCAGGTCACTCATCTACCGTCCGCAGCAGCCGTTATACCCGGGAGCTTCGCCCGCTACCCCCTCAGGCTCAGGTGCACCCGGCGGGCAGCCACGGCTCCCCTCAGAGAAACATGCCGACAGCGGCGAAAGCCGTAGACATTCGCGCCAGTACGGCAGCCAGAGCTCCTCCTCCAAACACCAGCAATGGAGCAGCCAGCACCGGCTCTCGTCAGGAAGCCAGAGCGCAGTCGACGTCGGCCGTCCCGCCAAGGACCTCGCCAGCGCCAGCGCGGCGGGCGGGTCCCGCGACGAGGCGCGTTCGAGCACGCATACGCGGTCGCGCCACCACCGTGACCGCAGTCCCTCCTCGTACTCGGACCGGCATCGGCGCGAGCGCGACAGGAGCTACGACGGCGACGAGCGCAGGCGGCGCGGCCGCTCCCGGTCGCGCTCCCGATCACGCTCGCACAACGGGTCCGACACGCGCAGGCGGCGCTCGCGGAGCCGTAGCCCCGAGCGGCGGCACCGCCGTCACGGCACCCGTGACCACCGTGGTTCCGACGAGAGCGACGAGCTGGCGGACCAGGCCCTCAGTAAGCCGTTTCAACTTTCGCTGACCCAGTCTCCAGATGTCTTGAGCGCTGACAGTGTATCACAGGCTACCCCGACCTCGAAGCTACTCTCGAAGAGAGCCGTGCGCGAGAGGAGAGGCCCTCGCGCTCGACCATGCAGGAGAGCTCCTCCGCCGACCGAGGTGCGTCGTACATGTCCTGGGGCGTGTTTACAGAGGATGAACCCGCGCCGGACTACAGCTGGTAAGGGCAAGGGCCGGGCGCAGTCCCGCAAGTCCAGCTCACGGGTGCGGCTCTCGATCCGCCAATGAGCCCGAACTTCGAAGGCGCAGCGATCCAAGACGTCCGCGTCGTGTACGATAGATAATGTTACCCCGTATGATCTCCCGCGGTATGCTCCCAGCTGTAATCTCTTATTTCCCTGTTCCCTGCATACGACCTCAGACCTGCTCAGACTCGACAGTAATAGTATCGACTTCATCGGCATCAAGCCTTCCTGGTATTCGCGTGCATAGTTGATCAGAACTGTACTACTACCGTCTGCGTTGGCACTATGTAATCGGGGCGAGCGTGAGACGTATTAGTAGCGAATTATGGGGGACTGTAAGGGTAAGCGTGATGGCGGTAGGAGCGGGGTACGCACGCGCAGGGGGATGGCGGCGACGGCAGCGGGGTCGTGGCGGGGGGATCAAGATTGAGAGTGAGAGAATTGCGAGCAGGTATCGATGTGAGTGCACGAAGACAGCGGGGTAATCAGAGGATGAGCGAGAGACGTGAGAAGACCATGGGGAGCACGAGCGGGCAACCAAGCAGCATGAGGGGCCAAAAATCCAGCATCGAAAAGAAAAACCAATATGCGAGAGACCGATCGTAAGGACAGGACAGGACGAGTGAGGACGAGTGCAAAGCAGCAAAACGACGCGCGGGCACGCCCGCTCATCCGCATTGACATGTGAGGATCTTCCAGAACGCGCTCTTCGGTGGCTCGGCCTCTTGCTGGCCGTGGTAGTCGCCGCCGTTCGCGACGCCGACCTCGCCACCCATCGCACGGACGTTGCTCAGCGCTGGCGGCGCCGCACCGACGCTCGACACCATTGGCGACGCGCGCCCGTATGGCTGCTGGCTCGCCGAGTACTCGTCCCGGCCGTAAGTGTCGTAAGTGGCGTTTGCGTACGGATGTGATGCGGAGTGCTGCTGGCTGAGCCGTCGCTGGGTTATTGGCACGCCGATCTGCGCTTCGCCGGAGGGAGCAGCGCCGATGCCGATACCGCCACCCAGGGCCGCTGCGGGATGCCGTGACTTGGACCCGGCACGGACGAGAGCTGGTGACGGAGGAACGACGGGGTTGCCTGCCTGGGATGCACGTCGACGATCGTCGCGGCCTGGTCGGTCATCTCGTCGGCGATCGTGCTGCTGCGCAGCGGCGGGGGTGTTCTGTATTTGCGCGAGAATCTGGTTCTGTCCCTGTGATGTCCCAAGAAAGGGATTAGGATACCTAGTGGAGGGGAAGACTCGGAGACAATACGGACCAGTGACATTTCCCATCCTCGCCCGGCTGTTCGAGATCGAGACATTCAGTTTTGGGGCACGTTCGCGAGCGTTGGTCATGCGTCTCACCGTTGAGAAGGTTCCAGTCATAAACGCCGTCTTCAACATCGCCATTGTTCTTCAGAACCTTGGCAAAAAGCTCTCGCAGGAAGTCATAATCGGGCGTCTCCTCGAATCCAAGTTTCCGAACATAATTCAGATAGATAGAGAACTCCTCTGAGATCGGGGTTTAGTTGTAACCCGAGGACGGCAGTCCTAGCATTCTGGCACATACCAGGGAACCCTTCACACAGCTCCTTTATTGGTGTGGTCTGCTTCTTCTCACCGATCTTCTCGTACTTCTGTTTGTTCGTCGCAGCCTTCAGGCCCTGCCATGGTAGACTGCCGCGCAGGAAATACATGAAGACGTGACCAAGGGCCTCAAGATCGTCTCGCCGAGATTGCTCTATGCGAGTGCATGTCAATGAAAGCACCACTCCGAGTGGCATACATGACATACCGCGTCCTAGATGAGTATTAATGCTCATGTACCGAGCCGTCCCGCTCAGGCTCTTCCGTTCCCGGTACGGAATGTGCTGCTTCGTCTTGGGATCGCGGTATTGCTTCGCCATGCCGAAATCAACGACGTGGACCACTGGAAAGCGCGCACAGCGTCAGGCCTTAATACAGCCTATATGCGCGCGGCCACATGCAGCACCCACCATTCGCATTCTTCGTGCCCGGGCGACCGATGAGGAAGTTGTCTGGCTTGATGTCCCGGTAGATCAAGTTCTTCTCGTGCACCGTCTGCACGCGGGTCAGCTGCACGGGGCGGGAGGCGCGGGAGGTGTCAGTGTGAGCATCCCGCTTTCGGATTCACGCAATGGAAAAAAAAAAGTTGCGTTCGGTAGGCACACGCACCATCTGCCGTGCCGCCATGCAGACCGTCTTCACGGAGAACTTCCGCCCGCACATGTCGAACAGGTCCTCCAAGCTCGGGCCCAGAAGATCGATGACGAGGATGTTGTGGAGGCCTTCCTGGCCAAAGTGGTATATTTGGGGTATGCCAGCTGTGCACCAAGCCGGCCGGGGTCAGATGAAGGACGGCTGCCGTGCGGAGGGAGAATACTGACGACACCCAGCGAGTATGCGGTACGAGCGGCACTCGTCGCGCAGCTGAGGGGCTTCCGCCTTTCTCGGTTCCTGCGTCCATGGCGGTCCGAGGGAGGGATAGGGCAGAGACGATCGTCAGCACCGGGTGTATGCCCATCTTTCACGCAACGGAGATCGGACACTCACGAACTTGATGGCCACCGTCTGCGAGTTGAGCAGGTTTGTGCCTGCGCATACAGACAATGATCAGCACGCGCCCGCGCCGTGCCACGTCGACTGCAGGATGGCGGCGCAGTGGGCAGCATAAGATAGATGTGGGACACACCTTCAAAGATAACACCGAATGAACCCTCTCCGATCTTCTTCCCGACACGGTAGTGGGCACCGACGACATTGTTGCTGGAGGACGAGTTGTGGGAGGACATGGCGGAGATGGACGGCGGGTGGAGGGGAGGGAGGGGACGGACGGCGGGAAGGAGGACGGAGGAGGTCGACCAAGCCGGCGAAGGAGGAGAGCGAGCCTGAGGGCGACCAGGAACTCACTTTCCACTATCGGCTTTCCCCGAATCGCTTGCCGCTTTGGGCGTCCGGGGTCCAGATCACAGTCGACCAGGTTCCCGCCTGTTCCCGCGCGCCGTGGGCTGCGTCGAGCACATGGTCGCATAACTCGCAGTCCCGAGGGAAGAACGAGAGATGATGGATTGCTCAAGTCGTACAACAGCTATGTAGGAACTACCACGAAAAAAAAATAGTACAGAGGAACGCATGCAGTGGTATGAATGGAGGTGTCGTTAACGCGGCAGTCGGTAACATGAGCAGGTCCGGGGGGATATTTCAGTAGATGCAACACAGCTAATGGGTAGCAAGGACGCCAACACATAACGAGAGGCATGACGCGAGGCGAGTAAGATCAGTGGAGACAAAGAGCAGTTGAATGCTGATGCGCACGCTGCTGAGCACACCTTTTAACGGTGTCGATCACCAATGTACACTTCAGACACAGTTAGCTATTATCGGAACTCGAAGCAAGAGCTCGTGTGCTCCGGAACGTGCACCAGAGACAATTGCTGGTATCTATTGTCAAACCAGCATTTAGCAACAT
This sequence comes from Daedaleopsis sinensis, assembly GCA_033807695.1. Lineage (NCBI taxonomy): Eukaryota > Fungi > Basidiomycota > Agaricomycetes > Polyporales > Polyporaceae > Daedaleopsis > Daedaleopsis sinensis. The sequence goes on from CM066301.1 coordinate 2,731,298, forward strand.
CCTGCTGTAGCAGAGGACAACACTCACGGCTCGGAGTTCTGATGGAAGTAGAATCCACTCATCGTCGCAACATTGGATGGGCTACCCCGTGAAGCGGACCTGCCAGCTCTAAGGGCGCCACGGTTTACAGAGATCCGTCGGGACCGAGAAGGGGTATCGGGCTTGGTTGTCGCCGTCGCCGTCGCCGTCGGAGAAGATGGCGTCACAAAGTTCTCTGTCACGGGCGAGGGAAGGTGCACGACGCCTGATTGTTGTGGGTTGAAGTCTACGCATACGTAGTAGAAACCTGCGAACGCCACATAAAAGCATGGTCAGTTCGTACTCTTTTACGACCGTTGCGGAAGGGGAGAATACCAGAGGAATGCCAGAGAAATAGGGCATTCGAGCATCAACGACAGTATCACTCACCTGCAAAGCTCGCACCGTTGATGTCTTGGACACGGTGGTCCGGAACAAGGAACTTCTCCTTCCACCGCATGAACACCGCACCACGATTCAGTGCGTCTTGCATCGTCAAGTGAGGCTTCTTGAGCTCGTTCTTGACGTGCCGGAAGGCGGGGAATCGCGCCCAGTGGACCATGTCTTCCTGCTCCGTCGCTCCCCAGTTGCGTGTCAAAAACCCATACCGACTGCCAATTATCTCAGCGTCAAAATACGTCGTAAGCTCTGGCCAGTCGTCTGTCAAGCCTCGGATCCTGAGGTAGCCGCACAGGTGTGACGAGGAAAAGTCGACGTCCTAGGAATGCGAGATTTGGATGATGCGGTCTGTTAGAGACATGGCATGTGGACGTACCACAATTGTCACGTTGACATCGTAACTATTCCTCCCACTCTTCTGGGTTCCTTGGAAGGTGGCGCCAGGGTAGAGACAGTGGTGGCCTTGCGAGCGAACGCGCAGGCGAGTAATGTCCGCAAGAGGGTCCGGTGCTGACGAAGACGATCCATGAGAACGTTGTCGGCTGCCCGTGTTATAGGGCTCGGCACGTTGGGCGACCGGCGCTTGTGAGGACGAGGAGGTCGACGGTCCGCTCGTATCAATCGGGGAGAGGGTCGGGCGAGTGAGAGCGGACGGAGACGGAGACGGAGAGAGCTGGGGGAGACGGGGTGAAACAACGGCCACATGAGATGTGGGGGCACTGGCCGATGCCAACTCGACAGTCGGGATAGTGAAGGAGCGGGGGACGGCGGCGTGTGCATCCATTGCTATATCCTGGGACGGAGAAAGTTCAATGGCCGGAGTGCTCGGGGAGCTGGAGGACTCCGACTCGTGCTGTTGCGGGGAGTGAGCCTCGTTGTCCGCAGGTTGCAAGGATGCCGCGCGCCGTAGAAGCTCTCTCTCCACCTCGGCAAACAGGCCTTCCCTGGCGGGAGGCGCGAGACCTGAACGACACGAGGCACACACAGGGCTCGCATCCACCGTCGACGGGTCAGTCGGGTCTTGAATGAGGAAGGACGCGCTGGCTGCCTCTGCTGAGAGAGGAGAGCGACAGGCAAAACAAAACTTGACCTGTGACTGGGGGGGCTCGGGTAGGGAAACATCGTGTATGGCGGTAGCAGCGTGTTCTGCGGGCATTGTGAGCTGGTAGGGGTGGAGGGGAGGATGGGAGGGAGGATGACGGAGAGGGAGGAGGTGGGAGAGGAGAAGAGAGAAGTGGAGAGTGTGGGAGGGGCACAAGCGATGGGCTTCTGACTTGTGCACCCCAGCCTGGCCAGGGCACCTCCCTCTTCTCCAGTCCCCAAGCGGCAATCATCCCCCCCTCCCCTGTTCTCCAGCTCACAATTGCTACCCAGCACCAAGCAACCGTCCATTTTGCACCCACAACGCGCTTTCTTCGTCCTCGGAAACAAAACAGCAGCGGCGTCGGACGCGAAAAAGTCGCCACTGCCTCCTGATCACCCTCGCGCGCTCTGGGGGCCCGGCCTCCTGGCTCTTGCAACGGTGCTGCTCGACTCGAGCTAGATGCGGTTAAGGCTCACGCTCAGGCCCGTCAGCTAGCCTCGTCCAGCCACCGTACACGCTCGCTTCCACCAATCGCGACCGCCACGGCCCCGGCCGTAGCACAATACTGATCCAACGTCGTTCTAGAGTCGCTCACCCGACGACCCCGTCCAGACGGCTCTGCTGGAGGCTCTGGCTGCTGCCATAGGCTGCCATCCATGCCGGGTCCCACACTCGGAGAAAGTCTCGACCGTCCTGCAAGTGCCAGCTGAGCGAGAGAGCCCGTTCCGAGCAGCCATCTTCTCAAAACGCTCGCCAGCCTGCCAGCATGCTATCTCGGGCCTACTCCTCCTATCCGGACATCGCCCCTGCCAGAACGACGACGAGCAGGCCAAACGCTCCGAGGTGGGGGCCATCCGAGCGTCCGCCCCTCCGTCCCGTGCTAAGTTTATTTCCCTTCGTGCTGCTTCTTTCGGCGTTTGTGCCTCTTCGTTCGTCACTTCCAACTGCCTCCATCCATGTGTCCTTCCCTTTCATAGCTTCGGCTTTCCCTCCTGGATATTCCGTGCGCATCCGTCCACGCTGCGCTCCTTGATGAGGCCGTTCCGTCCTGCAGCTGTGCCTGCACAGCGTACCCTGTTCGTACCCGTCGCAGCGACGGAACGCGGCGGCAGCGGCACAAAGTAGCATGTTCGTGTTGGTCGTCTACACAGCGGTAACCGCTAACAAATTCGCACAATATTTGCAACACTATCTACTCACCGCAATCTCAGCCTGTTGCCGTCAGATCACCCTGATCACCTACCCCCTCGCATCTGTCACAGTGTGGATTTGTAGAAAGGTGCTCGAGATCTCTCCATCCACATCACGAAGCACCCTACGTCGTTGAGTCCCGACTTCCGAACCAAGAAGTCAGAGCCAAGTATTCGCACTCGCTTGGCGCTTATATCCAGGCTCGGCAAGCAGCACGCAGCACTAACCACATCTCCACTATCCCGACAACCGGCATCGGTGCGAGATATATCCTTTCGTCATCCAGGACACCCGCGATGCAACACGGCCGCGCGAATCTCGCGACTATTACTCAGGCTTTACCGTTGGGTCATGGAGATCCGGCATCGCATTCGTAACCCCGTGTCAGTGCCAACGTACTGTCTGTCACGATGAATCCATCATCGAGCGGCAGGGGGCGGACGCCCGTCTGTCCGTCTCTGTGCTTAATCGTGTCAATGCTACATTCGCCCGGCCTTCTCAAACGCGATGCCGTATTGCAAAGCCTGCGCTGCCGCTGCCGCTGGCCAGGCGAGCTCGAGGTCCGAGGCCATCATGCATCAAGATTCAAGAAGACCCGGACCTACACTATCATATGGAGCGTGCGTAGCACGCCCCTCGCGTTCTCATGTCTCCCTCCCCGCTTCTCGCACGTTCTCCCGGGCCCGCAGGCGCGAGCTGACAACGGCGACAACACGGACAGTGAGCTGGGGCCGCCCGCGAACGTACGGAGCTCGAGCGCGCAGCTCGGATGCTATCCGTGATCGCGCTGGAAGGTTCGCCACAGTCCATGTACTGTATCGCCGAACTCGCCCCAGGCGTCCACGATCCCGGTGACCGTACGCATGCGCGCAGCGCAGCGCATCTCGCCGCTCTCCTCCGTCGCGGCTCTTCTAACTTCCAGTTTCCAAGTTCCCGTCGACGTCAAGCACACGAGCGCCACGAAGCGCCCTCCTCCCCGGGGAGGGCTCCGAGGTCCGAAGTGCCACCAGTACAACGGAGCATTCAACATACAACATGCAACAATCATGCACCCCGGCGTTAACGTTCGCGCCGCGTCATTGACAATACTGAATGCATACATACCTCCCTATTGTCACCACCATACATGCCGCGCCGCCTCCCGGCGGCATCTATGCTCCCCTTGATTCCCTGCAGGCCGCCGCGCGCTGTCGAACGCGCCTTCCATTCATCTCTAGGCGCGCCGTGCGTCCACAAGCGGCGACGGAGCGGTGCATCCGTGGACAATGTAGCGTACGATTGGAAGTTACGCGCGCGGCCCCGTCGTGTCATGCCATGTCAGGGTTCGGGCGTCGGGGTGAGCTCCGTATGAACGCCGGCGTTCATACAAGCTCGAGTCTGTTATGGAGACGTCCGATCATCGAGGAGTGGCCCGTACGTTGCTCACGACGATCAGTATGTACACAGTTGTACAGGACTTGCATTATTATGATTGTGGTCACACAGACGCGCGCGATCCATTGCGTTCCGACAGCGGGCCCGAGTACGCTCGAGTGAACGGGTGGGTGTTAATGTTGAGGATCATTCGAGGACTTTAACTGTATGACCAGTGACTATTAGACTACCTGCTCCGTATCGTACACGAACACCGAACACTGAACACCATCCGCGGCCCTCGCCCGGTTTTGGAGAGGCGCACAACAGACCCCAAGAGGAACGGAGGCAAAGACTATGCGGGGCGATGCTACATCATGAGGGAATTATCATCAGACGAGGATGCAGATTGTGACAGCCGGGGAAGAAATGGAGAAGGAGATGGAGACGGAGGGGGGTAGGGTGAATGTGTACGTGGTCGCCACTCTCTGCCAGAGAGTCAGACGACCGTCTATCTATCTACGGTGTATGATATGTATGTATGTGCGGGGCGTCGGCCTCATTAGCTCGTCAATCGTCGTCGGAAACGCGTGGAGGGAGGGCACAGCCTGAGACAGCGCGCACGGCTACTTCGCCGCCTTCTCGTTCTCGCCGTCGTTCTCGACGGACGGCTCGTTCGCGGTGTGCTCCGTCATCGCGTCGTCGCGCGACACGCTCTCCGCCTCGTTCGCGGGTGCGGCGATGGGGGCGTTGGCTGCGAGCTTCTCATCCGCCTCGGCGGCGGCGGCGGCGCCCTGGTTCTCCTCTTTTCCGGGCGTGCGCACCACTGTCCGCTTCAGGGTGTAGCCGCGCAGGAACATGACTGCGTGCAGATGAGCATCTACGTCGACCGGACGACTAAGATGTACTTACCGAGGATGAGGCCAACACCCATCATGGGCGTGTTGACGAGCCATATCGTGGAGATAGAGCGAGTATATGCCTGCGTCAGCGCCATACGTTGGCCGATATCCTGTCAATAACAATGTGGTCAGAACCATTGGGGTCGCGGCTCGCAGATGGGCACAAGGGCAAATCATGACTCACAGCGATCTGCGGAATCTGTCTGACGAGCTGTGTCAACGACGCGGGTGAAGTATCTATTGATAGATTCGGGATGTTTGCTACACGCTTGCGCAATTCCTAGAAGATACCCGTCAGTCGTTGTATGCGTCGACTGGTGCTGGAAGGAGCGTACACTCGAGATGATAGCCTGTCCGACCGAGATACCAACAGTGCCGCCCAGCGTCCGAATAAGAACAAAAGCGGCGGTACTTGTTGCCATATCTTTCAAGGGCATAGCGGCTTGCAGGCCGATCAGCGGGGTCTAGGTATGTGTGTGACTTGAGACGAGCTGAAAGTTTTCAAGAGTTATATCACCGACCTGGAACAAACAACCAGTGCCGATCGCAGTAATGAACGGATATAGGACCTGTTCTGCACTGTATGTAGAGAGTGAGTGGGCTGTAACACACTCTGTGGGACCTGCAAACTTACGTGTTTGAGGTTTCGTTCAGCATAATCATGAGGCCCCATCCTAGAGTCATGATGACCCAGGCGAACCACATGACAGGCCGCCAACGTCCCGTCCGGGAGATAAGAATTCCTGACATAGCGGACACCAACGCGGCGGACAGAGAATATGGAAGCATCCTATATTGCAACCATTTTTGTGAGCGTCGCAGAAATATGAGAAAATAATGTCACCCACCGCACGCCAGCATTGGTAGCCGACGCACCAAGAACCTGGAAGTATACTGGAAGATAATACGATCCGGCGAAGAAGCCAAACGCGTGGAAGAAGACAGAAATCAGGATAAGCCCGGTGGTCCTTGTCTAGTTGATAAATCCATCCGATGAGATCTACGAGGAGGTCGAGAGATGGCAACGAGGCGAACCTTGAACAGACGCGGAGGCACAACGGGGGACCGCTTAGTCAATGTCTCATTCAACGCCGCGCCGAGCAACAGTACAACGCCGACAACCAGAGGCACGATGCATCGAGGTGTCGACCCTGCATATATTGTTATATCTTTTGTCTTCGCAGAAAATCGGATATACTCACAGCCCGTCTCACTGAAGTTGAACCCGAGTAGAATGAGAACAACACCGGCGACGATCATGATGAGCCCAATAAAATCGAAGTCGCTCGCGTGCTCCCTCCATGTACGTCCGCGGTGTGGGTTAAGATTGAGGAAAAAGAACAACATGGCAAACCCGACGCCGCCAGTGGGCCTGCGTAATTTGATTAAGTAAGGAGTTTCTCTATGTCGCAGGGAACCACTCACAGGTTGATAAAGAAGCACCTATCAGCAATTCATAAGTAGTAAAGTTAGAAATGATAAGGAGAGATGCGAGATTATATGTCTCTTACCATCGCCAGGATACATGATCTGTGAATACCTACATCAAGAGGATGTGATTGAGCCATTGAGCAAAGCTGCGTGAAACCTGTACTTACACCACCGAGGAGAGGCCCTATGACACTGTGGAACGCGCTGCATTTAGACATTGCTTGCACAGGAGAAGCGGTATGGTCTCACCTAGCAATACCCCAAGTGGCGCCGATGTATCCTCCATACTTGCCACGACTGTAAACCTGTTAGAACAGACATGTACGGTTACAGAAAGCACATACTCTTGTAGGGACACAATGTCCGAGATCGTGATCTGAACCAGCTGAATGATTCCTCCACCGCCAATGCCTTGAACTGCTCGCGCGACAATGAGCCAGACCATATTTTGCGCGGCACCGCAAAGGGCAGAGCCAAGCTACCGTTGAAGTTTGGTGGATACGGAGAAGATTACCACAGAAAGACGATGCGCGTACCAGGAACACGGCGATAGAGGCAAACAGGACGGGTTTCCGCCCTACGGTGGATGAGCGATAAAAATAGTTAGAAGCACAAAACAAACATACCAACGATGTCCGATAGCTTGCCATAGACAGGCGACAATGCTGCGGATGCGAGGAGGTATGCACTAGAGGATGCTCGGTAAAAGTGTGGGAGGAATGGACGGAGAACAAACCTTCCAACCCAACTGTAGTCTTTCCCTCCTCCTAGTTTGGAGACGATGGTAGGGAGAGCAGTAGCGACAATGGTCTAATAGATTACGCGTAGTGTCAGAGATAACGCGCAAATGTGTTCGTCGATCGCGCGTTCGCGAACCTGAGTGGGGGGAGGGACATACCTGGTCCAGTGCTGCGAGGAATGTACAAGCCATGAGCCCAGTGAAGACGAGGCTCATCCTGTTCTTCGGAAGTACATGCTCTTCATGTTGCTTCCAGTGCTCTCCGGGCTTCGTTTTCTCGCCCTTCTCGGGATCGGAAACGGGGGCAGGAGTGGTGGTCATCTGTTCCTTGTCCGAGGCCATCGTTTACAGGGTAGAAAAACGAGCAAGCGAGCACCAATGACGTCGAGACGCGGAAGACTGGTGTCAAGGACGAGCAGAGGATGGTGGCCGGTGGGAAGGGACGACAGAAGAGGCGGCGGAAGCTGGCGAGGAGGTCATCGTGCTCGATATTTAGAGATGAGAATGTGCATGCGCGTGACAAATCTTGCACTGTGCCGATTCGCGAATGACAGCGAGCCGAGATGCCGGGGACCTCCATCCGACGCCACGACCCGCCTGCTCGGATGGAAGCCAATCATAACTCATTCTCTCTCTCCTGAAGCGCGCACAGACCCACTCGACTGCCGAACTGGTCTACCACCCCACGACGCTATTTATTACACCTTCTCCGTTGCCCATCCTCGAGTCCTCGCTGAATCGCCCCACTTTGCCGCATCTACTCCCAGTCTCACGTCCTCGCGTTCATTCTGAACGGTCTGCGCGAGTCCGTCATGATCAGCGGCACCATCTTTAAGTCTAGAGGTTTTTTCCGCCCAAGCGACGTCACACCACTACTGAAGCTTACAAAGTTACATCACTTGGTCTACTCGTCTCGTGCCGGCAGACACCTCCGTGTGCATTACACTGACACTGACAATGCAACTTCTGACACGTTCCAAACCTAGATCTGCTCCAGCGTCCTACCGTCCGACGCATCGGCACCTCACCACGCGCTCTATAAATGACCGGTAAACTCATGGCTGAAATCGCGGCACGTCTTCTCGATTTCCAGATCTTTGGGTTCAACGTCAGATCTATGCCTGTTCAACGTTCAAGAGCCCATCGTATGCACAATACTACACCCCATCTATACACGTTCAGCTCGATGACGCTGCTCGCAGATCTTCCTCGGGCACGACCGCCGCTCATCCATACCACGGTACCACACCTTCCCATGACCATGTGCTACGCTCACGAATCGGACGCTGATGCAATAATAATGGTGATACGCTCCGAGTATACTCAGTCATCTGTTGCCGGATTGATTGAACCAGTACGAATGCCCGAATCACGGCACAGTTTACAGTGCTAGCGACCGTATGGTTCAATATGCTACGCCAGCCACCAGCACGTACCGGATGCATCCGCATGCTTCAGATATCACATCGAATATCACTAATGAGAGCGAGGGTCGTGGACTTTCTTGAGCTTGTACATCGTACTCTCCGTCACCTTCCTATCTAGGGCGTTTCATGCCGATGTCAGGGATACATATAACATCCACGCTGTGTCAAACGAATAAGAAGTCGAAATATACGCGATGTCGCCGCTTCTTCATTCATCTTTGCAGAGTAAATCGCAACAATTAGCTTTCTCACTACTAGGAACTAGTATGTACGTGCCGTACACAGCACGGCTAATGCGATCATTTCACAGTCTTTCCTGCAGGTCCAGAGTACGGCGGTGGGGGGTTGTCGTAGTGAGCCATAGTGGTCGTGGTAGAAGAGTAAGAGAGGAAGGATGGCGCAGTAGTTACAGAGCGCGAATTCATAAAGTGTACATGCATTGTAATGAGCTGGAAACACGTGAACCTCATTCACCCTTTATGGATCTTGTAAACGTTTGAACCACAAAGTTGAAAGAATGGCTTTGGCGATAATGACGAAGCGAGATCGCTATGCCCGATTCAAGAGAGATAATCGTGATTATCTAATCTTAGGCTTACTTAATGCCATCTCTGAAGTCTTCCGCTTCGCGCTTCATCTCGTCCAGAACATCCAGTTCTCTCTTTTTCTTCCGTCCACCACCATCTCCCTATCCTAGATTCCCCAGATGTCTGGCCAGGCTATCCCCACCTTCAAGCTTGTTCTCGGTGTGTACAATCGCGTGATATGCTCGAAGCTGCTACCCACTGACGAGCCGATCCCTCTTCGCCCTATATCTTCCATCGATGTCTGTGCCACTTGCGTATTCTCGCGTTTTGCGCCTTGGAACATGCTACTTGATACCTAACACACGCGATTTGACGCGATATCGTGTAGTCGGCGACGGCGGTACTGGTAAAACCACTTTCGTCAAGGTATGTGCACGTCCTATGTATGTTCAGATCGCGTGCTGATATCTCCTCTCCTCACAGCGTCACTTGACGGGTGAATTCGAGAAGAAGTACATCGGTGCGTGAATCGTCGCGTCGCTGCCCGCGATTCGTAGTGCAGAAAGATTGATTGCGCCACTTTATGCAGCTACCCTCGGTGTTGAAGTACACCCTCTTGCTTTCACCACCAACTTCGGCACGATCTGCTTCAACGTTTGGGATACTGCGGGCCAGGAGAAGTTTGGTGGTCTCCGTGACGGATACTACATCCAGGGACAGTGTGGTATCATCATGTTCGACGTTACCTCCCGCATCACGTACAAGAACGTGCCCAACTGGCACCGCGATCTTGAGCGTGTTTGCGAGAACATCCCCATCGTACTCTGCGGTAACAAGGTTGACGTAAAGGTGCGCGGCCGGAGCTTCTCCGAGGTGTCCCCTGCTTTATCCTGATCGTCTCCGTCAATTTCGGCGTCCAGGAGAGGAAAGTTAAGACTGGCCAGGTCACTTTCCACCGCAAGAAGAACATCCAGTACTTCGAAATCTCGGCGAAGTCGAACTACAACTTCGAAAAACCCTTCCTCTGGCTTGCTAGGAAGCTCGTAGGGTATGTATAAACTCATCATGTTGTATGCGGCTGTATTGACAGGTAGTACAGCAACCCTTCGCTCGAGTTCGTTGCCGCGCCCGCTCTTGCGCCCGCAGAGGTCCAGGTTGACGCTGCGCTCATGGAGCAGTACCAGCGGGAGCTTGCGCAGGTACGTCACGCCAATTATGCAAATCCCGCCACACTTCCTAACCCCATCCATAGGCCGAGGCTGTTCCCCTGCCAGAAGAAGATGACGACCTCTAAACCTACGCATTCACGACATATATCACGGCTTACTACCACTGTTTTCTTACGCACTGTGACCACCATCGTTCCAATGTAAAGCTCATCGCATCTCGGAGTTGTCTGCCCCAACCTCCTGCTACGTTGCACTGTAGAAGTTGTTTGTTGTTGGTGTTGTCTTTGTATCGAAGATTTCCTTTTTCATGCGGCAATCGTCTCCGTGATATTGAGCAGGATGTCACTCCTCGTCGCCGACGGGTTCAGATCCTGAGATGATCGTCCTGGAAGAATCGTTCAATGATATGGTAGTAGCGCGCCTCGAGCGCTTGACGCGTCCGTTTGTGACGCCCTGTGACGCGTATGCGCAAATCGCCCGGAATGGCAAGTTAAGCGCGCTATAGTGAAACACTGAAATCCAGTCCACTCCTGAGCTCACGCAGCAGCCGCAGAGCATCCAAGCTCCACCAATCCTATCACCTCCCGCGACTTCCTCTCTCCGTGACTTCTTGTACTTGCATCCGCTACAGGTCGATGACTTTATCTGCTCTTCGTGCCTCTTTGCTCCTCAAGACTTCTTCGCGCACTGCGTCATCGCTACCCGCCAAATGCCTCTTCTCTAGACGCAATATTCGTCCGCACGCGCGCACTTACACCTCCTCCTCTCTCCCTCGCCCTTACCGCTTCCATGTCGGAGCTAGCTGGGCGGGCAAGCCACCCGACCCGCGAGGGCCCCGCGTCAAGAGCAGCCCATTCCCGCCCGACAGCCCCATCGGCAAATGGCGCGACGCGACGCTGTCTCGCCCGAACTCCGGCGCAGGGACAGACATCGGGGAGGACTTCTTCTACATCCAGGACGTGAGTGTCTCCCCACTGGCTATGCGCACGGGCTCGTGTGCTGAAAGGTGCATGGGTGCACGCAGATGCGGGAGAAATCCGTATGTCTCCTCACGCCCGCCGCTCTCTGACCGTCTCTCACTTGCAGAGCCTGTCGCAGGGGATCTCGCTCGGGATCGCGGACGGGGTCGGGGGCTGGACGGAGTCGGGGGTCGATCCCTCTTTGTTCTCGCAGGCTCTCATGTACCACGCGCAGCGATACGCGAAGGCGGCCTGGCCTGGGGAGCCGGAGGTGGACCCAATGCAGGAGTACGAGGAGCGCGAGCAGGTCGAGGGCTGGGAGCTCACGCCGCTCGAATGTCTGGAGTCGGCGTACGGGGGAGTGCTTCGGGAGCGGAACGTCCTTGCGGGTGAGTGTTTACGAGAGCGACCGACTGCGAGACGTCATACTGAAAGAGTCCGGGGCATGCATGGGCAGGCTCTAGCACCGCGTGCGTATTAACGTTAAATGCGTCTACTGGGGTGTTACGCGCCGCGAAGTGAGCATCCTCGGTGAACGACCTCGTGCCCAAAGTATGCTCACCAACGTGTAGTTTAGGTGACAGTGGATTCTTGGTGATTCGCAGCTCCTCGGTGGTGTACCAACAGCGCTCCCAGACGCACTTCTTCAATTGCCCAAAGTTAGTATCTGCTCGACGTCACTGCGCACATTTGGTGAACGCTCCTGCTCCAGACAGCTATCGAAACTGCCAACGACCCAAAAACGCTTCTCGCGAGCATGTGTCGACCATCCAAGCGACGCAGACCTTTGTGAGATGAAGCTGCGGCATGGAGACATCGTCATCGCATACGTATGTAATCGTCCGTAGACGCGTTGCTCAAGTCTTGCTGATGCATCATTCACAGACGGACGGGCTGTCCGACAACGTCTTTCCATCGGAAATGGTGGCGATCTGTTCCCTCGTCTCGAGGCAGTTCCAGCTGTCGAAGCGCACGATCACTCCCGCCGGCGAGTCCGATGTGGAGACGAGCGCTGAAGACGAGGAGGTCCAGGCCGTAGCGGAACGGATCGTCGACTATGCGCGGATGTGCATGCACAACGTCAAGAGAGTTAGTCCCTTCGAGCGGGCTGCGGCGCGCGAGGGCATGTACTTCCGAGGCGGGGTGAGTGGCGCAGTATTTGTGCTCTGACAGGGCAGATGGCTGATGGATCGTGTACAGAAAGTAGATGAGTGAGCAAACGGTTCGCGACCGCGCTCGCTGACAAACTGACTAACAATGTATTATCCAGTGTGACCGTGGTAGTCGCCATGGTCCAGGAAGCCATCTGAAGGAAGGTTTGTTTGATGTTTCCAAAATATAGGTGCATGCTCTCTCCATTCTGCTACTGTGCGGGAGCCCTGTGCTGATGCTTGTTGGGTCCGCCCGTTCAGATATAGGAATACTTGGACATTCTACTATCTAGATTCATGTGCATGCTACTGACCGTGATACCCTAATGTTCGCCACTTGGAAGCCCTGGTGTAATGTACTTGTAGAGGACGGATCTTGTCATAATACCGTATACATAACATACGTCACGCACCGACCTGTTGTATTTGCCGTTGACAATTCTTCGCTAGGCGAACATTCAGATATAAAGCTTGCAATGTTGGGGTTTTGCACCTTGGTCAGTCCAACGCCCACGAATGTTGGACGTCGATACAAGTATATGAAAATCCCCCTACGTAGCCCTACGTATCGCCGGTTCACGCACACAAATTGTGTGATTCGTGGAAGTGTCGCGTGCGCCGCAGTACTAGTGGTACTTATGATTTAAACCTGGTTAGGCTGTACCCTGCTGTACCGACAGTACCGACGGGCACATGGCCATCACCGGGAACGTCACCAAACCCATCGCACCTGCCCCACTGCTGGATGTTTCAAGTACTGCCTGGCGATTCCGGGCGAGCCGAATGCCACCAAATAATCAAAACTGTACTGGTGATACTGACCGACCTCGTCACAATGCTATAGCTACGGGGGCGGTCGCCCCGATGCAGCACACACCCTCTGTCATCAATATGTTATAACCGAAGACTCGGTGTACGGAGGTCGGAAGGCCAGGTTGCCAGCAGGCGACAGCTGATGGCTATTTCTGACTATACCGCAGCCGGGCTGTTGGAATCGGGTGCAGACCTCGCGGACGTGGGTGTTGAATCTCCGTGTCCAAGAGGCCGGGCGGCGGTGCGAAGATGAGCAGCATCGCTGCCACCGCCCACCGGCCGGTGGAAGCTCACTAAGTATGACATGTGCATGAAACCACGAGATACTGAACTCCGCTGCGGAGAATCTTGAACTCGATGCGCCATACGAAGCTGCAATCGGCCAACGAAAGGTTGTTTTTGGGACCGCGGGATTTAGGTGACCGGTGTGCAGGCCTCATGTACTTGTAGGCCGCCGTTAGGATCACCCGTCGGAATTCCTTGTGTGGCACAGTAGCTACTAGTGCAAGCTAGGCAGTTCCCATCTGCGGTACCCGGGCAAGAACGCCCGTTGTTTGAGCGAGGTGTGCAAGGTGGCCGAGTGTGTGGACAAGAAGCAGAATAGAGAGAGATCTGTGAGACTGGAGGAGTTCAAGAGACGGGCATGAGGAGAGGAGGGGGACTCGGGCCAAGACCGAAAGTGGCGGCAACGGACTTCCCACGCAACCGATGGTACAAACAAGGAAGCCTGTCCGTTGTTGTCCATCTTCCACCGCTCCTGCCTGTCTCACTCTCTCCTCTCCCTCTCCTCAGACCCAACACCAGCTGTTGCAGGTCCTTTCACTCCTTTGACCCCAACGTCCACCACCAACGCCCTCGGTCCTCGTCCCCATCTTCCCTGACGCACCGCGTCTTTTCTTCCCATGGCTCAGCGCCCTGGCTACAACCAGCCAAACCCCTTCTCCACCAGTCAACCCCAATACGCCCGCCAGTACCCCGACTCGGATGCCGACTCCTACACAAGCCGCAACGCTAGCAGTGTTCCTCTCGCCACATCGGGCTACTACGATGGCAACTACACCCCTCAATGTGAGTCTGCTCTCTTCTCGTAAAGCCCCGGGTCTCCGCCGCCCAGGTGGTGCCATCATGGTTCTTCCGTTGGGGGGTGTGTGGGTGCGTGTCGATGCGCTCAACACGTCCCTACCACTGTTCAGCGCCGTGTAGCTGTGTGCTGGATATAGGGCAAGAGTTGTGACGTTCGCACCAACCCTCCCCATGTCTTCGCCTTATGGGCCTGCCTACGACAGCTCATCGACTGAGTCGGTGGGGCTCATTCCTTACACCCACCCAAATCTGTCATCATATCAACCCCCTTCCTCAATACCGCATATCAGACCGCCGTTACTGAACTATCCGCTCACAGCTGGCGAGGACGCGGCGTTCCCTGGAGGCTACAACCGTCACTACAGTGCCTCTGTGGAGTCGCACATGAGCGGCGGCACCAGCATAGGACCGTTCGCCGATATCCCTGGCTCAAGCGAACCCTACCCTGCCTGGTCTGCCGACCGCCAGATACCCATGTCGACCGAGGAAATCGAGGATATCTTCCTGGACCTTGCCCAAAAGTTCGGATTCCAGAAGGACTCGATGAGGAACATGGTACGTCCTGTCGTCCTCGTCCCCCCCAAACTCGAGCTCCCCACGACGCCCCATGTATTGCATACGTTGCTGAGTTGAGATGACAGTTCGACTTCTTGATGACAATTCTTGATTCCAGGGCGTCTCGTATGACGCCCAATCAAGCCCTCCTCACCGTGCATGCCGACTACATTGGCGGCCAGCACGCGAACTATAGGAAATGGTACTTCGCTGCACAACTCAACCTCGACGATGCCGTTGGTCAGTCCCAGAACCCCGGTCTGCAACGCCTACGGAGTGTCAAGGGCAACCCAAAGGGCGCGAAGTCTCTTGACAGTGCGCTCAACCGATGGCGGAACGCTATGAACAACATGAGCCAGTACGATCGCCTACGCCAGGTCGCGCTTTACCTCCTGTGCTGGGGAGAAGCGGGAAATGTCCGTTTCACGCCGGAATGCCTGTGCTTCATCTTCAAATGCGCGGACGACTACTATCGGAGTCCCGAGTGTCAGAACAGAGTAGATCCGGTGCCCGAGGGCCTCTACCTCGAAACTGTCATCAAACCGTTGTATCGCTTCATGCGAGATCAGGGTTACGAGGTACAAGAGGGCAAGTTCGTTCGTCGAGAGAAGGACCACGACCAGATTATTGGCTATGATGACATCAATCAGCTGTTCTGGTATCCTGAGGGTCTTTCAAAGATTGTTCTACAAGACAACGTGAGTTCGTGCCGAGTCAAGTTTGTGTTTCAATGACCGAACCGTCTCCCGCAGACTCGCCTTATCGACGTGCCTCCGGCGCAGCGGTTCACGAAATTTGGACGCATTGCTTGGAACCGTGTCTTCTTCAAGACGTTCTTTGAGAAGCGGTCATCTGCACATCTTCTTGTGAACTTTAACCGGGTGTGGATCCTCCACGTCGCTGTCTTCTGGTTCTACACCGCGTTCAACTCGCCCAAAGTCTACGCACCAAAGAACGCGAAGTCCCCATCGGCGCCAATGACTTGGTCTGCCGTCGCTCTTGGTGGAGCGGTTGCTACATCCATCATGATTGCCGCGACCGTCGCCGAATTCTCGTATATCCCCACTACATGGAACAACGCTGGACACCTTACTGCTCGTCTCGTTTTCCTGCTGATCGTTCTCGCACTCACCGGTGGTCCCACGTTTTACATTGCTCTCGTCGATGGTCGCCCCAACCAAGGCAACATCCCCCTCATCATCGGTATCGCCCAGTTCTTCATCTCGGTGGTTGCCACTCTCGCGTTCAGTATCATCCCGTCGGGACGCCTGTTCGGTGACCGTGTCGCTGGCAAGTCGCGGAAGTACATGGCGTCGCAAACCTTCACCGCCTCGTATCCCGTGCTGACTCGCAGTGCGCGTATGGCTTCCGTTGGCCTTTGGCTGCTAATCTTTGGATGCAAGTTCGTCGAATCGTACTTCTTCCTGACGCAGTCCTTCAGCAACCCGATTGCTGTCATGGCACGAACCAAGGTCACGCAGTGCAATGACAGGTACTTCGGGACGGCTCTCTGCAGTAACCAAGTGCCTTTCGCTCTCGCGATCATGTATGTCATGGACCTCATCCTGTTCTTCCTGGACACGTATCTGTGGTACATCATCTGGATCGTCGTGTTCAGTGTGGCGCGATCTTTCCACCTGGGTTTATCCATCTGGACTCCTTGGAAGGAGGTGTACACGCGGATGCCGAAGCGAATCTTTGCGAAGCTCCTGGCTACGTCGGAAATGGAAATCAAGTACAAGCCCAAGGTATGTCATGCTGGCAGTCGAGCTCTTCGATTTATATTTTGACACCTTCTTTCAGGTCCTTGTCTCGCAAGTATGGAACGCTATCATTATCTCTATGTACCGCGAGCATCTGCTTTCCATCCATCACGTTCAGCGTCTCCTCTACCACCAAGTTGATGGTCCAGACGGTCGCCGTACCCTCCGCGCTCCACCCTTCTTCACGAGTAACAATGGCAACGAGAGCGACTTCTTCCCACCTGGGGGGGAGGCCGAGCGTCGTATTTCCTTCTTTGCGTCATCCCTCACCACGGCGCTTCCAGAGCCTTTGCCGGTTGACACCATGCCGACGTTCACCGTCCTCGTCCCGCACTACTCGGAGAAGATCTTGTTGAGTTTGCGGGAGATTATCAGGGAGGAGGACCAGAACACTCGTGTCACGCTGCTCGAGTACCTCAAGCAATTGCACCCGGTTGAATGGGATAACTTCGTCAAGGATACCAAGATTCTCGCGGAGGAGTCTCAGACCGCTACATTCGACGGCACGCAGAGCACCAACGAGAAGCAGGCGAACAAGCGCACGGACGACCTTCCCTTCTACTGCATTGGTTTCAAGACTGCCGCTCCCGAGTACACGCTCCGCACGCGGATCTGGGCTTCCCTGCGCGCACAGACTCTGTACCGTACCGTTTCGGGCATGATGAACTACTCGAAGGCCATCAAGCTGCTCTACCGTGTGGAGAACCCACAGATTGTCCAGCGTTTCGCAGGCAACACGGATCGTCTGGAGCGCGAGCTCGAGCGGATGTCCCGCCGGAAGTTCAAGTTCACCGTCTCGATGCAGCGTTACGCCAAGTTCAACAAGGAGGAGCTCGAGAACGCCGAGTTCTTGCTCCGTGCATACCCCGACCTGCAGATCGCTTATCTCGACGAAGAGCCCGGAGAGAAGGGGGGTGACCCGCACCTCTACTCCGTCCTTATTGATGGCCACTCCGAGATCGATGAGCAGACAGGGAAGCGGAAGCCCAAGTTCCGCGTGGAGCTGCCTGGTAACCCCATTCTCGGTGACGGCAAGTCGGACAACCAGAACCATGCGATCATCTTCTACCGCGGCGAGTTCTTGCAGCTCATCGACGCCAATCAAGACAACTACCTCGAGGAGTGTATCAAGATCCGGAACATCCTGGGCGAGTTCGAGCAGTACAACGTTTCGAGCCAGAGCCCCTACGCTCAGTGGGGTCAGAAGGAGTTCTCCAGGTTCCCGGTCGCTATCGTCGGTACCCGCGAGTACATTTTCTCGGAGAACATCGGTATTCTCGGTGACATCGCTGCCGGCAAGGAGCAAACGTTCGGTACGCTGACCCCGCGTGTCCTCGCGTGGATTGGCGGAAAGCTGCACTACGGTCACCCCGATTTCCTGAACGCGACGTTCATGACGACGCGTGGTGGTGTGTCGAAGGCGCAGAAGGGTCTCCACCTGAACGAGGATATTTTCGCGGGTATGACGGCCATCTCTCGCGGAGGACGCATCAAGCACTCCGAGTACTACCAGTGCGGAAAGGGACGTGATCTCGGTTTCGGTACGATCCTGAACTTCCAGACGAAGCTTGGTACGGGTATGGGTGAGCAGATGCTCAGTCGCGAGTACTACTACCTCGGCACGCAGCTCCCCATCGACCGCTTCCTCACGTTCTACTACGGTCACCCGGGTTTCCACATCAACAACATCTTGGTTATCTACTCGGTCCAGACGTTCATGGTCACTCGTAAGTCCCGTCGCATGCGTATTCGTTGTTTCAAGTCGCTTATACCGTGATATCTGAACAGTCCTTTACCTCGGGACGCTGAACAAGCAACTTTTTATCTGCAAGGTCGATTCTCGTGGTACTCCCCTGCCTGGACAGAACGGCTGCTATCACCTCGTCCCGGTCTTTGACTGGATCAAGCATTGTATCGTGTCCATCTTCTTGGTGTTCTTCATCGCTTTCTTGCCACTGTTCATGCAAGGTACGTTGTCCGTAAGTCATGTCATCCATGATGACTTACTGACCATGTTGCAGAACTGCTTGAGCGTGGTACTGGCAAGGCACTGATCCGCCTTGGAAAGCACTTCCTATCCCTTTCCCCGATATTCGAAGTCTTCTCGACCCAGATCTACTCGCAGTCCATCCAGAGCAACTTGACGTTTGGTGGTGCACGATACATCGCTACTGGTCGTGGTTTTGCAACGACTCGTATCTCTTTCACCATCCTCTACTCGCGTTTCGCTGGCCCTAGTATCTACATGGGTATGCGGAACCTGCTGTTGCTCCTCTACGCCACTATGTCCATCTGGACGCCGTTCCTCTTGTACTTCTGGCTGTCGGTTCTTTCCCTCTGCGTCGCGCCGTTCGTGTTCAACCCGCATCAGTTCTCCTTCGCCGACTTCATCATCGACTACCGCGAGTTCCTCCGCTGGATGTCGCGCGGCAACGCGCGCGCAAAGGCGAGCAGTTGGTACGGATACTGCCGTCTGTCGCGGACCATGATCACTGGCTACAAGAAGAAGAAGCTTGGGCATCCGTCCGACAAGATGGCGAGCGACGTCCCGCGTGCGAAGTGGCGGAGCGTCATCTTCTCCGAGGTTATCCTTCCGCTATGCGGTGCCGCGCTCTTCGTCGTCGCGTACATGTTCGTGAAATCCTTCCCTGATCAGAACGGCAACACGAACCCCAGCCCTCTCATCCGCATCGGTGTCATCGCCGTCGGCCCTGTGGTGTGGAACGCGGCGATTCTCCTGTCGCTGTTCTTCGTCTCCCTGTTCGTCGGCCCGATGATGGATGGATGGGCGAAGTTCCCGTCGTTCATGGCATCATTGGCGCATTTCCTGGGTCTCATCGGTCTTGTTGGCTTCTTCGAGTTTTTCGTAAGTGTCTTCATTTCCTGGCTTCGCTGCGCTACGTGTCTAACACATGTCTTGTAGTGGTTCCTCGAGCTCTGGGATGCCTCGCACGCAGTGCTCGGTGTCATTGCCATCATCGCTATCCAACGTGCGATCCAGAAGATCCTCATCTCCGTCTTCCTCTCGCGTGAGTTGAAGCACGAGGAGACCAACCGCGCATGGTGGTCCGGCAAGTGGTACGGCCGTGGTCTGGGCTCGTCCGCCTTCTCCCAGCCTGCCCGTGAATTCGTCGTGAAGATCGTGGAGATGTCTCTCTGGACGTCGGACTTCCTTCTCGCCCACTTGCTCCTGGTTGTCATGACGCCGCCCATGTTCATTCCGTTCGTGGACAAGATCCATTCCATGATGATGTGTAAGTGTTCCGAGTTGTGCAGACTGAACCCGGCTTGGTTGCTTATGGCTCTTGTGTACAGTCTGGTTGCGGCCGTCCAAGCAAATTCGTCCGCCACTGTTCTCGACGAAGCAGAAGCGGCAGCGCAGGTGGATCGTACGTATCTTTCACCTTAGGCATGCTCGTACAAGGCTCATCCCGCATTCCTTCGCAGGTTGCGAAATATTCCCTGGTCTATATCTTCATGGTCGCATTCCTCGCCTCTCTCATCATATTGCGTATGTCTATCCCTCGGTTCCATCTGTATTATGCCCTGACATGCCATCCACAGCCGCACTCTTCCGGGACCACATCACGTTCACGTGTACTGTATGCCGCAACATCTAACCTAATGCCCGCGCGCACGCGTCTTCGCTTTCCGACCGTGCTGTGGATGTCTACCCGTCCATACTGGCGCTGTTTCTACCTCGTCCTAGCATCATTCAGCTGACACTTTCACGTCTTGCACTGGACTCTGTAACTCTACATAGATCTATACAGCCATCTTATTAACCGTACATACGCATGGGGTCGGAATTCTGCGAATACGATCATTTTATCATCAAATGTTGAGCGTGTGGTCACCGGTCAAGCTTCGAAACGGTGGCAGAGGTGGCAGACAGTCGACGTCCAAGGTATTGAACGAAGGCCGCATAAGACGGAGTAGACGCGCTCCGGTTAGAGCCAATTTAGACGGTCATCCTTAGTCTCCTCCCCCCACCGTTCTCTCGCGAACCCATGTCTTGCTAGAACGCTTGAACTATGTCATTCGCTGTGGCCAAGCTGGCGGCTGTTGCTACCCGACTGAAACAACGACTGCGAGGCGGAGGAGACCCGAACGCTGCTAGAATCCAGCGGAGGCAGGCTCTCTCAAGGAAGCTCTGGCAAGGGCTGCCATTAATCAAGTGAGACTCCTTTTCCTCGTGTGCTCTGTAGGACCTGATGCGAACTCGGTGGAAGAGCTCTACTATTCGCTGTTGGATACCTCTGGTTACTCGCTATACCTTCCTCGCAGTTCGGACAACGAACATATATCGACGAGAATGCACTGCAGCCTGCACAGGTGCGTGGCAAGCCCCCGGGTCAGATGCAACAAAGTCCGAGCAGGCCCACTAGGTGAACACATACTGGGATTGGAACGAAGTGCACCATGCGGACAGGATCTTGGAGGACTTGGAACAGCTGAGAGATCGCAATGCCAGCAGCGATGAGTGAGCATGGGTTGGAGGACGAGCGTTGCTGGTATGCTTCTAATTCGTTCTGCTCCTCGACAGGATAGCGAACTACGCCGTCGGACGCTTCGAGAAGCTCGGCATACCCGCACGCACGCAGCGCTATTCCTTCGACACCATAGACGGGGTGTGTGCCGCGCCTAGAGTCCTCTTGACGCGTTTTGGTAACCCTATACATGCCAGGCTCTCGAGGGCACCAATGCATACGCAGTGATGCAGTCACCTCGCGCCTCCGGCACCGAAGCCATCCTCATAAGTGCTTCTTGGCTCAGCAGGACAGGCGAGGGTGACGGCACTCTCAACCTACGGGGCGTGGCTACCGTATTGGCTCTCGCGCCGTTCTTGAAGAGTGGGTACTTGAGCCTCACCCGATCCTTCCTACCTAACCTGCCGCGCGGTGTATAGAGCACTCGTTCTGGGCCAAAGATTTGATATTCGTCGTCAGCGACGGATATTTGGACGGCATGCAAGCTTGGATTACAAGCTACCACGGTGTAGCACAACCCAGTACGTCCTCGTGGTAAGATTGTGTTCTTTGCACCGGCTGAAACAACAGATAGACTTACGCGCGGAACCTCTGAAGCTCTCTTCGGGCGTGATTTGGACAGCAATCAACGTCGACTACCCCGGCCACTCTTTCTCCCATCTGGGAATATTCTTTGGTACGCAATACATTCGCAAGCAGCCCAACTAGCTGCCTTATCACTAAACTACTCGCAGAGGGTCTAAATGGCCGGTTACCCAACCAGGACTTACAGAACTCCGTATCTCTTATTGCTCGCCATACCGGAGGGGTCCCTGTACTTGTTCATGACCACATCGATCCTAGGAACTCCCCCGGCCAGCCCAGTCTCATTCCTGCTTGGGTGCCAGAAGAACTCAAGCGCAACCCGGATGTGCAAGAATATGCTGTACGAGCTAAGAACGTCGTGCGCCATATGAACTACCAAGCGCGAGGACTAGCCAGTGGGGTACATGGCCTGCTCCATCAATTCCGTATCGACGCAATCACAATCTTCGCCGTTCCAGCAGTAGGCCCTCATGGGTTCCATGCTTTGGGGAGGCAAGTACATCGGAGCCGTCTGCGTTGTTCCTGCTAACATCCGCTATAGAATTTTGGAATCATCTCTACGAACGATGAACAATCTATTAGAGCGACTGCATGCCTCTTTTTTCTTCTTCCTCCTTGTCGGACCTACGACGTTCATGAAGATCGGCAGCTATCTACCCAGTGCGGTTCTTGTCGGAACCGCCATGTTATTCTCTGGGCTCGGCGAGTGGGTCAATGCAGGCTGGACTCTGGTTGCAGATCCCCTCGGCCAGAGCGAGAAGACGGAGAAAGAACAACGCAACGCATATCCCTCGAATTGGACGTCGAGACCCAGGCCTGTTCTGTCAGCAGTGTCTATCATGGCAGCAACTCACCTCCTTGGTGTCGCGCTGTTCTATCTTGTCAGCAGCAGACTAGTAGGTTGTCTACCTAAACTTTTTCATTCGTCATCACTCAACTATGCTGCTTGTTCAGGCGAACCAAACGGTGCTCTTCCTCGCATTCGCGACTATTCCAGCCTTGTCTCTCTCGCTCGTCCCCAAGCCACCTTCTACCTCCGCACCAATCTCGATCGTGCTCAAAGCCTTCAACCTATGTCTCACATCTGCAGTGATCTCGATAACCTCCCTGCTCAACTTCTCGCTTGCGGCCACACTCGCTGTCTTCATGGGTCTTCCGCTCACACTCGCATCCTCCTCCCCTTCCGTACACAAGCGCGTCGTGAAGTACGCACTTTATTCGACCCTCGCGTTTGGGTGGTTAGTTTTCTGCCCAGAAGAGACGCACAATGCGATCTGGAACTGGGAGGTGCTCGGGGTGTGGATCGCGCCGTTCGTGTGCGTAGTGTACGCGCCGTTGGTCGTCCAGTCGGCTCTGGTGTGCTTGCTAGCGTCATGACGGAGTCGTCGTATCATTGCATGTACATACGGACCATTAATAGCACACGACGCAGAGAACAGCATGATTCTCGAAGAGTCTTGTCATGGCTGACTCTCGTATCAAACCACTCTCCTATTCGTACACACCAGAAGATGCCTATGCTACATATTATACCGAAAATATCCGAAGCAGGAGAACATTAGTGCGACATCCACACTTGAATAAGTCGAGGGCGAACAGGAAAACACGTGAAGCAATGTCGTGAAGGCATAGTAGGGAGTCGACGTCAGGCAGCATGCAAGCTAGTTCAGCCAAACTCTATCTCATCGGGACCTTCGCCGAAGAGATCGTCGTTGTCGTCTGCGCCGGAGTCGTCCGCGTCGTTCCGACCAGCAGCAGGTCCTCCTGGTGCGATACCCGCCTTGCGCAAGCGTGCGTTCTCCTTCATCTCGTCGCGCTGTGCCATCTTCGTGTCCAAGTCGGCCTGCAGCTTCTTCAGCGCATCCTCGAAGCGGCGCTGGGATTATTGAGAGCGTCAGCGGCAGACAGCGCGGCGGGTATAAGGGACTACAGACCTTGATGAGCGGGTTTGCAGAGCTCGCGATCTCTCCGCGCTTCTTGTTCACCGCCGCCTCTAAGTCATGGATTTCTTCGTTCAGAAGCTTCCGCGCCTGCACCGTCTCATCGTCGTCGTCATCATCCTCATCGCTCTCTTCGTCGTCGTCGTCCTCATCTTCATCCTCGTCTTCGTCGCCCTCAGCGCCGTCTTCGTCTCCAAGGGCGAGGTCGAGTTCTGCTGCGAGCTCCTCGTCGATGTCTCCCTCGGGTTCTTCCTCCTCCTCGCCTCCCCCAATCCCTGCACCTTCATCCTCGTCGTCGTCGTCGTCCGCGTCGGCGTTAGCTGCAGGTGTTGCAGCGTCGAAACCAGGTGTAGGTGCATCAAGTGCCTGCTCATCGACCATGTCGATGTACTCGGAATCGGAGAGGTCGGGATTGACGTTCTCAAGCACTTCGTATTTCACCTCAGACGCCATCGCGTCGGCCTCGAGCAGCCGCTCGACTTCTTGCTCGACTGTCTCGATCGTCTGAATGCGAATGAACAGATCATTCAAGCAAGGACAAAGAGTGCTGGTAGGAACTCACCCTGCGGTTCACGCGTTTACGGAAACGGCGTTTGCGGACATGTTTGAGAGGAGGGGTTATTCCGTGCGGCCAGATGAACTCGTCAATGTTGAAGTTGCCACGGTTGGACAAAGCGTCCTCGCCAGATATCTTGTTTTCGACCACGAGCATCTTGAGTAGGCGACGTAATTCAGAGGACGTCCGAGACAGAGACAGGGGAAACGCACCTGACATATATCCGCCACCTTGAACATCTGCTTGTTGTCCAGGGTTTTCTGCGATTCGATGATGCATGGTAGGTCCACAAGCTTCGACGAATAAGTGTTGTTTCCGATGTGGAATACAGCTCTCCTTGAGTCTGTATGGGGGTACCTTCAGGGTTATGTTAACAGACTCAGAGAGGATATGTCGTACCTTTGAACTTGAACCATACGTCGTCGCTAATCTCTCGGGCCTGGACCATCTTCCTCAGCCTATCACAGTCCTCTCCTTGAGGCATCCTGAGAATGAACTGCTCCTCGAACACCAGCTCCTCATCGTCGGAGTCAAGCTCGCGGTCGTATGGACCTAGGAAGGACATTCCGGGAGCTTGTGCCGCTGCCTTGTCGCTCAGTTTGAGCTTGAGTTTAGGTTGTATCTTTGGACCCCTTGCTGACGAGCGAGTTGTACGGCCTTCAGAAGGGTCGACATAAGATGGAGTGCTCTGTCGGCGTGCGGCTCGAGAGGCTCGAGGAGGCAGACTGCGTTGGGGGGCATGGCTGGCAGAAGCCCTGTGAGAGGGATGAAAGGTATCGTTGTCATTGTCGTCGTCGTCGTCAACGACAATCAAATCTTCGCCAAGGTCGGTCATTGTGCCCAAAGAGGAGGGGGATGTAGCCTTGGACTTTCGTGGAGGGTCACCGGTGGTGGTAAGGTCAGACCTCAGCGACTCGGCGGCCCGGGCGACGGCTACTGCTCAAGTGACGTGTGACACCCGTGTCTGTGACAGAACGCGTTTGTCCCCAGGCGCTGCAGGTCCCAGCCGTCCGTCGTAGTGCCGTCCTTGGCCAATTCCATCGTGTTCATGGTATGTAATTACCAGTGCTTTCTCGCTGGACGATATATTTATGACGGCTACTAGTAAGGTGGATCACTGAAGGCTGGCGCCCAGGTCAATGCCGTGTGACATACGTGACGTGACGCAGCGCGTCGACTGACAGTGAAAGTGAGTCCTGCTGGCTTGTTCCGAGTCGCAGCGGACGATGAGTGAGGCGAACTTATCTGCGGTCCTTGGTCATCGTCATATAACTCTGCACGTCTGGCCCAGACATGGCGACCTTCCCTCCTTCGACGTGGCTTCTCTAGCGACCCTGCTCTATCTCCAGCTCACTATTCCTGGTCATTTCTCGCTTTCGTACTGTGCTAATCCTGACCTGTCTCCCGCTGGTAAGTTTGGTGTTGTTCTCGCTAGTAATGCCTCGCACCACGGAGCTGACACCTTGCATTGTTCAAGGTCAACTGCCTTTTCTTACTCATGGCTTACACCACGTCTCTGGCTTCGGACCCATTGTGTCTTGCGTCCGCCGATCACCGAACGCACGCCAGCTCGATGGACATTTGCACGGCGCGGAAGCTGCACAGATGACGGCACGCGTGGCACATGTCGAGTCTAACTACGGAGATCTAGTCGTGAGTCACAGAAGGTCTGTTTACATGCTCTTCATTTCGAACTCAACTCGATCCATGTTTGAAGAACCACATGCTCTACTCCCTACAAGAAAACTGGTCTGGCGTAACAAGACCTGCGCTGGCTACCATGCTTCCTATCCCCCAACGCTACTATGTTCCATCCCGCATTCGCAACTCGTACAAGGCCCGACTAGAAGCTGCCGAGTTGTGGCATGTTCCGGAGGACGAAGACGAACCTGAGGAGCCCCGGAGGGTTCTCGGTAGGAGGAGAAAGCAGCGTCCCGAAAACGAACCTCACAAGTTCAAGACAGCGCTTGAGCGAGAAAAGGTACGCTTCCTGCATCAGTAATACTCGTAAGTCCTTTCAATGCCTTACTCCGAGTGTAATAGGTCATCCAAAAAGCACGCGCATTGTTTGACGTGTACGATAGACTGCTTGGTAGTCAAGCGTTCTTCATGGGTAGTGAAGCGTGCGTACGTCCTTCTGATTGTGGATCCTGCTTGCTGAACATGTCTGCGTAGGCCAACGACTCTGGATGTCCTATTCGCTGCCCATACTCATGTGCTCCTTTCACTCGAGTTCCCCGACCCTCTCGTCGTATCGGTCCTAAAGGAGTCGTATCCCAGTTTCGTCCGGCATCGTGATGCAGTACTCTCCTTGGCGCTGCCCGACCCTTCTACATTTCCACCAACAGTCCAGAACGATTGGACATCGTCCTTGCGCGCTTTGGTGCCTTGCCCCCGTATACCTTCCCCCCGCAAGGCTCCCGGGGCTGTCTACTCCAAGGAAGCGCAAGATGTAGAATGGCGGTATAAGCTGTGGCGCTGGGGATTTATTGGGGCATCTGTTCTGGCAGCTGCAGCTTACCTGAATTACGCAGCTATCGCCATTGTGCTTCAACCTCGTAGCGGATCAAGACGGCTACCGGGGTCTCAAAAAGTACCAGACGTACAATCGCCGGGGACGGAAGGGGAAGGGGATGGGGAGGAGGATGGGGATGTAGTAGATGATTAATTATGACCTCAGGTAGGGTTTCCTCTATGGCAGCCTATCGACTCGGGATGCACCACCGCTTAATGCGAGACATTTCCCTACTCACATACACTTCGAACATTGTCGACCCTCGTCCACCCCGCGACCGCCAAACGCGCTCTCGCGGGATTGGGTCATGTGAGGATGACGTACGCGCGCGAAGGCGCGTCGGATTGAATGGTGGCCACATTCACCAAAACTTGCTTCGTCTCCCCTTGGTCTGTCAGGTCATTCACCTCTACTGTCTACACACACGTCTTCGCATCCATGTCCCCCCTACGTCTCCGCCATCCCAAGGGTGTCACCACTCTTCAGGTCGACTTCGCGAATGCTACGGTGCAAGACTTACAACAAGAGATTTTCGCTGCCACAGAGATCTCGCCATCGAAGCAGGAGCGTGCGTTCTCCCCCCACCCAATCGGTGTACGCATATCCTCATGGGCTACATGCAGTCAAGGCAGGATACCCGCCTCGCCCCCTTACCCTCGTCCCGGAGCTTCCCATCGATAGTCTAGGCTTGCAGCAGGGCGAACAGCTAGTGGTGACAGAACGCCCATCCGCGGGCCACCAAGCTTTCGGGGGCGCGACCTCATCTGCTTTCCCCGCACCGAGCCCTGTGGCTGCGATGACGGGGCTCACCGCTTCGCAAGTGCGCGAGCCCCCGCCGCAGACGGCGAAACCTAGTACCAAGGGAGGAGGCCCTGACTATGTGCCCACTAGTAACGGGTATCTGATCCATCGTGTACGTGCCTCTTCAACCAATACATTGCTATATTTTGTGCCCGAATACGGGTGTGCTGAGCTGTGAGCTGTCTGGGCAGATTGTTCCTGACGACAACTCGTGCCTGTTCTCGTCCATTGCCCTCATCTTTGAACAAGATATGAGTAAGGCGCAGTCGATCAGAAAGAGTGAGCAAAGAACGCTGCAAAAACTCCTACTAGTCGCTCAAGTGCATGCGTAGTTGTCGCGGACGCTATCCGAAAAGACCCGGTAAAGTGGGACGAGGTAATCCTTGGGTACGTCCGTAAACCTCTCTCGCTCCTCTCGGACAATACCTAAATTGCCACCTTTGCGCCTCGGTGCATACAGCCGTCCCAGAGAGGATTACATTCAAACCATTCTCAAACCCTCTGCATGGGGCGGCGCGATCGAGCTCTCTATTCTCGCTCAGCACTACAGCACAGAAATTGCGTCGGTAGACGTCGAGACCGGACGCATCGACCGGTTCGCTCCACCGCCTGAGACCGATTCAGGCAACCGCGCGATTGTGATCTACTCAGGGATACATTATGACGCGACGAGCGTCGCGCCGATGCTCGACGCTCCAGAGGACTTTCACCAGACGATCATGAGCCGAGGCGAGGGCGACGACGACAAGGACGAGATGCTCGTGGCGGTGAAGAAGCTGGCGGATACCCTGAGGGCCAAGAGGGCGTACACGAACACGGCCACTTTCGATCTGAAGTGCCAGGTAAGTCGTGTATCTTGTGCGCACGCGAGCGAGTGCTGACCAGTTGGCTCTATGCTAGATCTGCGGAAAGGGCTTGAAGGGGGAGAAGGAGGCTCGGGCGCATGCGTCGGAAACAGGACACGTTGAGTTTGGTGAATACTGATACACAAACAGGCTGCAGAGGAACACGGAGAGGGAATCTTAGAAGGCGTAGTGCTACCAACACTACTCTCGTGCTGCGTCTTGTATGATTAACCCGTGAATTCACTCTCACGCTTAGAGCTTCGAAGGCGTCGAGGAATAGACCCAAATTGTGGATATTAATGGGCCTATGCTGCCACAGAAAGCTTGGTACCGGTCAGCTATAGTCCAGAGTACTAGTGTGTAACTCATCTCGAAGTCTTTCAAGTTGTGTCCGCATCTTCCGATGACGCACTCTTGTAATTATGAGCGCTAGACGCGTCTGTGGCACCAATCTCGATCGTCGATCGCGTCTTGCCAGCAACTCGCATGTTCAACGCGTCCCGGCTATCCCGTTCCCACATCGTTGGCCTCAACCACCACCCACGCGGCTGTCTTCTCAATCGCAACTCGCTACACTACCTGCTTCTAAGATACACGCATCCCTCACTCTTGCTTAGTGCAATTATGCCTCCGAAACGCGCCGCGTCGACGCGGACGTCCAAGCGCAAAGTCGAATCCGAGTCCGAATCCACCGAAGAGGCCCTGTCGTCTGCCTCGGAGGAGGAGCGCACCGCGAAGAAGCGCAAGACCCCAACGGCCGCCAAGGGGAAGAAGACGGCGGCAGCGGCGAAGTCCAAGTCCAAGTCCAAGCCTGCAGCAAAACCGACAGCGGATGCGGGTGCGGACGAGACCGAGAAGGACCCGGACGCGCAGCCCAGGAACAAGGTGATGCCTGTGAGCGTGAGCTTTGCGCCCAAGGCCGAAGGCACGGTGCGCATCGCGTCGTGGAACATATGCGGGCTCGCCGCTGCGCAGAAGAAGGTGTGTTAGTGTGCCGCTCTACACCCAACGCGAGCGTACGCGCGTGAACGTACGGAGAGGCGCAGTCTCGTCTGGCCCTCCTTGGCGTTGTCGTGGCTGAGGTCTGCTGGCCAGACGACGGTGGCACGCTTGCACAGTCCGAAGTCTGTTTACGTGGACCAAGTTCTGGCCTGAGACATGCGGCGAGGGCGCGGCCGCTCAAGCTTCCAGCGTCGAGCTTCGAGCTGCGAGGCGAAGCGCTTCTTCGAAGACGTAGAATGCGAACACGAATCCAATAGCTGCGCCAGGATGCTCACATGGCCTCTGTTTCGGGTCGCAGGGTTTCAAGTACTATGTCGAAGCCGAGGACGCGGACATCCTCATTCTGACGGAGACAAAAGTGCGTGTGCTCTTCGGTCTCCGAGCTGCATTTATCGGCACAGCTCAACGCAGCATCCGGGAACTATAGGTGAACAACGAGCCGGTCGACCCCGCGCTCACGGAGCGCTATCCGCACAGACACTGGGCGATATCCAGCAAAAAGACGTACTGTAAGTTGCCACCCATATGTCAGACAACACTACGCCCGCCGCCGGTTGTCATAGACTTGGTCTGCGCTCCGCGCCGGCGAAGTGGTATCGAGCTGACCACTATTGCGCCGCTCACATTTGCATTTGCACAGCCGGTACCGCCATCTTGAGCAAAGTCAAGCCACTGTCTGTCGACTACACGCTCCCCGGCCACCCAGACCCCACGGCGGTCAAAGGCCGGATCGTCACGCTCGAGTTCGCGAGCTGCTATGTCGTGGGCACGTACGTCGTGAACGCCGGCACAGGTCTCAAGGTGCGCAGCCCTAGGGCCTTCTGCATTCTTCTCGCTCGCTCTCGCTGTCACACACACGCGACGAGTTGCCTCGTGGGTGGGTCGTATGCCCATGGACCATGGTGTGCTGCCGGGCACGCGAGCCCGGGGTGCAACTCGCGTGCTGCGCAGCGGAGCGTGAGCCTGTGTTCAATGTTGGGGGATGTCGTTCTCACGTATCGCCGTGCGTATCTGCAGACGCTGGACGCCAAGAAGGAGTGGAACACGCACTTCGAGGCGTACATCCGGGAGCTGGACACGAAGAAGCCGGTGGTGTGGACGGGCGACTTGAACGTCGCACCGACCGCGATCGGTGCGTCCTGGTATTTTGTGTTTGGGTGTGCGGAGTTACGAGACACCGTGATGGCTAGTCTCAGTTGGAAGCAGGAGATATGTGTTTCCTCCATTCTAGATTCTTGCGCCATTCTGGCTATCGCCAAGAGTCTGGATATGTTCTGTCTTGATATTACCGAGGGCATGGTGCCAATGCTGTTACCGCGTCAGAGCCCTACACACGGTGACCGTGCTCCATACAGATTGTGTCGCGCTGACCGCTGGCAGTCACTGACGGCGCTTCCTCTGGAATACAGACCTTGCGAACCCGAAGACGAACTGGAATAAGACGCCCGGGTACACCGAGGCGGAGACGAGCTCGTTCGCACGAATCCTGAACGCGTCTGATGCCGACGCACACGACCCGGACGCGCCCAGGTTTGTGGACGTGTGGCGAAAACGGCACCCCGACCTGCGGCATTACACCTACTTCTCGTATCGGTTCAACTGTCGCGAGAAGGGCCTCGGGTGGCGTTTAGATATGTGTACGTACACGCTCTCTGCCTTCTGGTGTTCTGGCTTTTCGCACACGCCCCCGGCGTGTTGTGATGGTGATTTCGCGTGTATCGCTGACGTCGTTTTGTGCTTCGACACACGCAGTTGTGGTGAGCGAGCGGTTGGAGGAGAAGGTGAAGATGTGCGAGATTCGGAGCGAGATCTATGGGGCGTCGGACCATTGCCCTGTAGTGCTGGAGCTGGACGGGCCGCTGTAGCGGAGATATGTTGTTACGAGGTGAGTAACCGAGATATGTCGTGCTATGTTTTGGAGGAAATGAGGGGATGACGTGCGTTGTGCACTCTGTTGTCTCCAGGGCGGATGACGACGAGGCCAAACAGCAGCTCGATGACGACACGGGGTGTTTCGTGGATGATCTAGGACAATATCGCTTTTATCTGCACATCCCCAAATTTCGATGCGAGCGCAACGATGTTGATGACGTCGTCAGATAAGGTCGCGTGCTTA
Organism: Daedaleopsis sinensis; assembly: GCA_033807695.1. Classification (NCBI taxonomy): domain Eukaryota; kingdom Fungi; phylum Basidiomycota; class Agaricomycetes; order Polyporales; family Polyporaceae; genus Daedaleopsis; species Daedaleopsis sinensis. Next base: position 2,762,712 of record CM066301.1, read on the forward strand.
CCGTAACTGCTACCATCCTCGACAACACTCATCCACGGACGCCACCATGGCCAACAGCTCCAATCGCAACAGCAACTTGAACCCGACGGCTGCGGTGATGCAACAACGGGGTCAGCGTCCGGAGGCGTCCGGTGTCCGTCGGAGCTGTTGCGACTTGCAACTCCAGACTGGGAGCGCCAGTTGAATGGAGCTGCGCATCTAGGCGCGCATCGCGGTGTACTGCGCGATCTACCAGCAGCAGCTCCTTTCCGCCTAAACTGCTGTTGCAATTGCTGACCACATCCCCTGTCAAAAGGCACTGGTGACCCCTCGGAAAAGGCACGAAGGACGGTGCACAGGGGTGCGCAGGTGGAGGAATCTGGGGTGCTGAATGGTGCGCCGTTGGCTGTGTGTGCTCGCCAACTTGTGCTTCTGGTGGAGGAGACGATGATAAAGGCCCCCATACGTCAGAGGCTGTTGACGAAATTTATTACTTGCGGGGGAATAAAATCAGAGTGAATTCTGTGCGCGGGTGGGCCATCAGAAGCTGTCTGGATCGGGGAGAGATCTGTGATGGGATTAGCCGCGGCGTTTGCCAGTCGACGAGCGTTCTCACGCGTCCGTTTCTCAAAAGCGGTTCGAAGCCCGCGCCCATCCCCTCGTCCTCTCCTCCGACCCCCGCCTCGTCCCCGCAACGGCCCACGTCTCCCCGCGCAGTCGTTCCAGCTGCAGCGCACGCTGGTGGCTCCTTAAGCACCTGCCAATACCCCGCCACGTCCCCAGATACCCCACCAGTCCCCATAGACCTTCCCTCTGGTATCCGTATCTATGTCTCCGCTCAAGGAATACACACCACTTCCCCAGCATGCCGTCGACTTCGACAGCAGCTCGCGGGACCCCGAGGCCGGCATGTACGAGAAGCAGCAGCTGGACTTGCCCAGTGACACCCAGCAGCAGCCCATCCCCTCAATATGCGGCATCCCTCTCAAGTACCTTTCGTGAGTTCTCCTTGCCCATCACGCGTCACCCGCGTTCCCCACATCGACGCGCTCACACCATCCGTGTCTTCTCCAGACTAGTGACCTTGGCAGTCCAGAATGCCCTCCTGACACTCATCATGCACTACTCGCGTGTGTCGGCGGCACCTCAACACACCTATTCCGCCGCCTCCGCAGTACTTTTAGTCGAGCTCCTCAAGGGCTTTATCTCCCTCTCGATCGCCTTCATGCGTATCGACCCAGGCGGCGCTCCGGGCTCTCTCTGGTCCCCGAGGGTGCTCCTCTACCGCTTCCGCCGGTTGGGCAAGGAGGTCTTCCGTCCAGACTGCTGGAAACTCTCCGTCCCCGCTATCCTATATGTCATCCAAAATAATCTCCAGTTCGTTGCCGTGTCCAACCTTGAGGCCGCGACGTTTCAGGTCAGCTACCAGATGAAGATCCTCACCACCGCCGCCTTCTCCGTCCTCCTCCTCCGCAAGAAGATCAGCTCGACCAAATGGCTCGCTCTGCTATTCCTTGCCCTCGGTGTCGGCATCGTTCAGATTCAGAGTGGTTCGTCGTCTGGTCACGGGTCCGCAAAGGGACACGACATGAACGCCTTCAAGGGCTTCTTGGCCGTTGTTATGGCTTGCTTCACCTCCGGTCTCGCGGGAGTATACTTCGAGATGGTTCTCAAGAACTCCCAGGCAGACCTGTGGGTGCGTAACGTCCAGCTTTCGCTCTTCTCCCTCCTCCCTGCCATCGTCCCCATCATCTGCACCAACGCCTCATCCTCCGCGCCCGGGCCAGGTTGGCTCAACCAGCTGTTCGCCAACTTTGGTGTGTGGGCATGGGCTACCGTCCTCATTCAAGTCCTTGGTGGTCTCCTCACGGCCCTCGTGATCAAGTACGCGGACAACATTCTGAAGGGCTTTGCCACGAGCTTGAGCATCGTCATCTCTTTCCTCGCCTCCGTCGCGCTATTCCACTTCCAGATGACGCTCTCGTTCATCCTCGGCTCGACGGTCGTCCTGGTCGCGACCTGGATGTACAACCAGCCTGAACCGCCGGCACTGGAGACTATCTGTACAAGGGAAGACCGCCCATGGGGTTGGAGGTGGCGCCGTTCTGCCAGCCCTGCATCATCCGCGCTCGAGCTTGCGGGTGGGAATATCGCCATCTCCCGTCGCCCGTCAACCTCCTCCCTATCTTCCATTACGTCCTCACCTACACTTGGTCACCCAAAATCCTACCCTGGCTCGCCGGTTGAGCGGGAGAGTTCAAGTTCACCGTTCTTCCCCGCGCAGCTGCTCGAGAAGAACCTTCTGGGAAAGCGCAAGGAGGATGACCCGACTCCGTTCTTCCCCGTACCGCTGAAGGCTTCGCGCGCTGCATCCAGGCTCACGCACTACTTCTCGCGTTCGGGCTCGGGCTCGTACATTATCCCTGATAGTAGTGCCTACCCGCCGTCACAAGCACAGTCGACGTTGTACGCGTCCGTCACGCCGTCCTCGTCGTACCCTTCGACGCGCCCGCCCAGTGCGATTTCATCCTGCCACTCGTCAAGGCCGACGAGCGCAATGGGCGGCGCCGTATTGGGGGCGGTTCCTGAGCAGGACCGCCATTCATGATGCCCAGCTGCGCCTGCCTGCTCGTTGGAGCAGCGCCATGACAACGACTGATGCCCTGACGAGAGAAGACGAGAAACGCGATGATATACCGGGACCCGCACGCCGACGAAACGCCACAAGACCAACGGAAAGGAGACGGAGGAGTGCTGCCAGTCGCTATTTAACAGCAGAAAGACATTTCGCGAACGGTACTGGACTCGTACATTATACTAACTAGCGACCCTCGGTCCCGACCACTATTCACGAACCTTGCGCTCACGCCCCTTCCTCACATCCCGCGCACCCCCGTTTCGTTTTGCTTTCGCGGACCGCCCTTATTCTCGCATTCGCCCTTATCTTACTTGCCCGGACGAACTCATCTTACAGCCACATAGACTTAGTCTTCAGTTCCTGCGGCTCCGAATCCTGCTCTTCCCGTCCCCGCGCGCTGTTCTTGTCGTCGTAGCAAGTGTTCGCGTCCTATTGCTGTCCGGACTGCATATAGCTATAGCTCGACGCGAAGACGTCTCAATCACAATACCACTGCCCGGCCCCGCAGGCTATTCGCTATCATTAATGATACCACCACACGCCGCCGACGACGACGGCCGGCCCCTTGATGGACGTACTAAGTTAGTAGTACTTCCTTAGACTCGTACCCAGTCGGTAGGCGAGCGGAGTTTGAACGGGGGGTAGCTCGCCATACCGACTGGGCAGATCGGTCGCCCTTTAGTCGGGGAGGCACCGTGTGAATTCGTCCTTAGCAGAATCTGTGCAAGTCTCTTGGTGCTTTTACGAAGGTAGCACGTATTTCTGTATACCCTTCTGCCCATAAAATTTAAGCGATGGGTTCTTGCACCCTGTCAATGGTACTATATGTAGTTCTTATGGTGAAAAGGATACGACTCACTGTCATATACGTTGAATGTGCGTCCGTTGGGTGCATATGCACACAGGCGGCTAAGGGGCGCTAAGTTGTATACTAGGCGCTCTCAAGCTCGCCCAAGGGTAGCTTTGAATGCATTGTTGAATGCTCTCTTGCCACTCAGCATGGGGTAGAAGGGGTTGTAGGCAGTCTGATAGTAGTCAGTAGCTTGTATACCCATTTTTGAGGCCATAGGACGCTGCTACACTTACTAACAGTATAGCTCATGTCCCACTAGTAGTAGGCAACTGGCTCGACCGTCAGTTTTCGACCCTTGTATCATTCAGTTTTTGATATGGCTGGCTGAGATTTTTTGGGTGAGTGCTAACTTCATTGTGCTCTCTCCTGACGCCGCATAGTATATACAAAACTGCTCTACATGGACGGGTACTTTGGAGTTTCTCTCAGAGCGAGAGTCCGAAAGCTGCTAAGTACGAATTCACACGGTGCCTCCCCGACTAAAGGGCGACCGATCGGCCCAGCCTGTACTGTGATCCTCACAACGGAGTTTGAAAAGTCATCACCGAACAGGCTGGGTACGAGCCTAGTACTTCCTGTAACTTAAGAGGTCGAAGCGTTACGCCATCGCGCGCGACACTGTGCGTGCATTGTTTCAGGCGCTGTAGCTTCGCGTGCGACGGCTGAAGCTGATAGATCCGAGCCCGTCGGCGAGCCGCGACTCGACTCGGACACGACGCGACGCGACGCGACCGCGAAGTACATACGCGCCTTCCCAGCTACGGTCCGCGGATGCACGGGGAGCGGCGTCGGACGTCGGAGTCCGGACGTCCTCGTCCCTCCATGTCCGCATCCCCCGTCTGCCTGCGCAAGGACACCGTATACCCGGACCCATACGGACTGGCGCGGCTGCAATATTAATGTCCCTCTACAGTGCGATGCGACGATGATGCCAATGCGCACATGCATGATGCAGACGTGACCCTGCACTGACCACACGACACGCTAAGTGACACTGACAGACTGACAGAGAAGTTAGAACCCCCCGGGTCTGGCGGAAACTCTGTGCATTCGCGTCGAGCGTGCAAAGTTCGTAGAAAAAGGTGCGGATCCGACGTCGAGACTCGAACTTGGCCGCGAACTCTCCCTCCCTCCGGCCTCCGAACAGAGCGCGCGCGCAGCGCGCGACGTGGCTGCCGCGTCCGCCTGGGGTGTAGCCTTACCATTGCCGATGCGCGCTAGTGCTAGGACCTACTAGTACGTTGAATTCTACTCGCAGACGCGGACGTAGGCGCAGACTCGGACGCAGACGGTGGACACGTCGACTTGCAATTGACACAGACTCGTGCATGCGAACTCCGGATCCGAAGCGAGCCCTCTAGCCCACCTCGTGGCCCGCCTGTATTGCGTGGTTGAATGGGGGAAGACCTGGGAAGACGGTGTCGCGGCGTGGATCAGAAGGGAAGGTCAGAAATTCAGGAGGGAAAAGGATGCAAAGACGAACATCAACATCGCCCCTCAATTCTGCAGGGAAAACTGTACTGGAGGCATCAGCGATTAGCACACACCTCGGGGGCTATTCAGTGTTCGGGCTACAGCGGTGTGCGCCCGCACCGCTGCACGCAGCGCGGTAGGCTAGGTACTGTGTGCATCGCGGTGATGCGTGGGTCACGAGTGAAAGTGAATGCACGCCTTGATTTGATATAATACATACATACAACATGTACAGACAGAGAGATATGCGAGCTTAGATGTTCGTTGCCTCCTTCCCCTCCCCATCCTCTACGCTCGCCGTGACAGATCGCAGCGAGAGAGCCCACGCCCTCAGCGCTCAGCAGCGGGAGATCTCCCGAAGCTCCCAGGCTCAGGAGGACGCAAGCCTGCCCTCGAGCCCCTTCTTGATCGCTAGGCGGGTGGAATAAGCGTCAGCGCACGCGCCGGGCTTCCCATACTCGGCGCCGAAAGGGGGACGAGGCTCACCTTCGCACGTCTCGCGCGCGTCGCCAAACAGCATCTTCGTTCCGGGCATGTAGAACATCGGGTTCGGGACGTCGGCTGCGGAGATGGTGCGGGGGCGGCAACGTAACGCAATCAGCATCCGTGGCTTCCGAGTTCCGTGCCCCGCCGCCGCGAAGACTGCAGGGAGACGGACATGGGAGGAAGCTCACCGTAACCACTGGACATGCCGCGCTTCATGACGATCACCTGCTTGCTCTTCCACGCGTGCAGCACGGGCATGCCAGCGATGGGCGAGCCGGGCTCGAGCGCGATGGGGTTGACGGTATCGTTCGCGCCGATGACGAGCGTCACGTCGGTGTCGCCAAAGTCGTCGTTGATTTCATCCATCTCGAGGACGACTGTCAACACGGATTGGATATGATGAGCACCCGATGCAGCCCGTCAGTATTCAATCTATTCAAGCATGGAAGCGGTACGCACTGTCATACGGCACAGACGCCTCCGCAAGCAAGACGTTGCATTGCCCGGGCATTCTAAGTTCCACGGTCAGCGACGCCGCACTTGAATTGTGACAGGACGCGCAAACCTTCCAGCCACTGGATGGATGGCGAACCGGACGTTGATACCCTTCGATCTCAACATGTTGACAACGTCGGAGATGGCAAATTGTGCCTTCGCAACTGCCATACCATAGCCTACGACCTGTGTACTATTGTTAGCAGCCATCCCCAGTCGGTCCGCGCCAGGTGCGACACTTGCCAGAATCACGTTCTCGGAATTGAGCAGGTTGTCCACAGTATCGTCGACATTAGTCTTCGTGATCGTGCCTTCGATCTTCTGTTCGGTTTGTGCGGTCGGTGCGCTGATCCCTCCAAAGAGGACGTTCGTCAACGTTCGGTTCATGGCAACGCACTACGGTCTGTCGTGAGCCACAGCAATCGCGCCCGAGATGCATGCAGCGCACCATGATATACGAGAGGATAGAACCGCTGACTCCGATCAGCGAGCCCACCGTCGTGAGCAGGGGATTATCGAGCATGAATCCTGCGACAGATCTATCAGCGGCGTATACACATCGTAGGCAGGTAGAGGGCGCACCTTCTGCGACAAGCGCAAACCCTGAGTACGCGTTCAAGACCGTGATCACGACCGCTGTCAACAGCAGTCGTCAGCGAACCATTGCCGCCATCCAACTGAAGTCGAGCGATGCGCACGCATATCCGCTCCGCCAATTGCAGCCGTGGTGGTGAAGCCCTTGATGAAGCTCAGGACAGCGTTTGCTCCGAGGAAGCCAGCGGCGACCAGCGGCACAGAGGGTGCCATCGTGACGAACGCGCCCATCGTCGCGACGTTGGCCGCCAGCAGCGACGAGTTGACAAAGTGCTTCGCTGGAATGTAGAAGGGCCGGGACGACATGCGTCCAGCGAGCTTGAGGAACGCGACCACCGATCCGGTAAACGTGATACCACCTGCAGGTCGCCGCATGAGCTGAGCACCCGTTAAAAGACAGCTACTGCTGGTGTCTTACCAATCAAGACGCCGAGGTAAGCAGTGACCAGGTGCAGCGTCGAGGCGTGAGACAGGTCCGCGAGCACACTCGCGATACTTGTCATGACGGCGGCAAGACCGACGACGGAGTGCAGAGCAGCAACCATTTGCGGGAGTTCGATGGCCGTGATCCTGCGTCCGATGAGGGTACCGATTCCGCCGCCGAGAGCAGCAACGCCGGCGAATTGAGCGAGGACTTCTGGCGGGAAGCCGACCGCCAAGAGCGAGGCCAAGATGCCGGAGCCGACACCAAGCATACCGAGGATGTTCCCTTGCCGTGCCGTGCTCTGCGCTGCGAGACCTGATAGAGAACCTGCAGGAGGAGATATTGTGAGCAACTTGCGTAGCAGGCGTAGACTCGAGACGTACTGATGCACAACACACTGCTGGCAAGGTAGCCTGCCTGGACAAGGCCAGACATGCCGGTGCTCGCCGCAAAAATATAACCACCAGTGTAGAGTACCGCAGGGATGCCGTAGAGCCAAGTGTACTCCGGGGGGTCAGTGGCGCCTTCACAGAAATCAGTATCAAACTGGCTCGGGCGGAGGCTGTCGTCACTCACGCTTGAACATGTCGAGCATCCGTTTCGTGATGACGAAGCCACCAGCGACGTTCACACTCGCCAGCAGTACCGATGCAGCACCCATAGCCTGGGGAATAGTCGCAGGCAAGTATCCACCGCCCATGACGAACATGCCTCCCACACCGACCATGCCGGAGATGGCGTTCGTGACGGACATGAGGGGCGAGTGCAATGCGGGCGCGACGCCCCAGACAACACGGTAGCCGATCAGACCAGCGAGACCGAACGTGAAGAAGTTGCTCATGAACGCGGGGCCGGTCAGCTTGCCAAGAGCGATCATCGAACCCATACCTCCAGTGACGAGAGCGACCTCACGAGACACGCTCTGCCATGGGGTCAAAGCGCGAGCCTCTGCCGCCTCAGCGACCTTCGCAGCGCTTGGGGGTGCAACTGGTGGCGGAGCAGGACGAGGAACCGGGGGAAGTAGGTTACCGCTCTGGAGGACGATGGCACCGCGGACAACCTCGTCCTCGAGGTCGATAGCGAACCGGCCGTCACCGCCGATGGACAGCAGGAACTTGGTAACGTTGTTCGAGTAAAGCGTGGACGACTGGGTCGGGAGGCGCGAAGGCAGGTCGGTGTAGCCTGTACATTCAATTAGGATCACCTGCAGACAGCAGACCCAAAATCGCACGTACCGATAATCTTGACTCCCTTGTGGACGTGGAGCTCTCCGGGTTTCGTGACAGCGCAGTTGCCTCCGGTTTCAGAGGCCAAATCAACAATGACCGAGCCTTGCTTCATAGCGGCGACCATCTACTTAGAGCATTGAGAAATTACCCGGTCACTAAGATGAGTTAACGCATACCTCTTCCGTGATGAGTTTCGGTGCAGGTTTACCTGGAATCAAGGCCTGTCGCAGTGTGAGCAGCACGTACACGTCTTGAGTTATCAGTACACACCGTAGTGATGACGATGTCGACATCCTTGCATTGCTCCATGAACAGAGCCATTTCAGCCTCGATAAACTCCTTGGACATTTCCTTGGCGTAGCCTCCTTGACCTTCGCCAGATTCTTCAAATGGTACTTCGAGGAACTCCGCACCAAGAGACTGGACTTGCTCGCGCGCTGCCGCGCGAGTGTCGAAGCCGCGGACGATGGCACCCATACGACGAGCCTGATATTCACTCGCGTCAGACATTCGACAAGAACCAAACCGAAGCACTCACCGTGGCAATAGCACTCAAACCAGCGACGCCAGCGCCGATGACGAGGACTTTGCATGGTGGAATCTAGATGGAGACATGAGTGATTGCAGCAGGCATACGCGGTCTGGCGCCCTGACCTTTCTAGAGGGTGAACAAGGTATCAGATCATGCACGCAATGAACGACAATATACGACGTACCCGGCCGCAGTAACCTGACCTGTGAAGTAGCGTCCGAAATGGTTGGCAGCCTCTAAAACGGCCTTGTAGCCGGCGATATTGGCCATTGAACTGCGTAGGTCGACCTCACGTGAGATACACTGGTACATCTCGGGGGTGGTCATTTGGCCGCGCACCTCAGAGCATCAAAGACCTGCGCCCGGGATATACGAGGTATCATTTCCATAGCAAACGCGGTGGCCTTGCGCGCCGCCAGTGCTTCCACGATAGGTTTGTTCTGGTTCGGGTATAGGAACGAGATGAGGGTGCTGCCCTCCTTTACATGTTCCGCCTCTTGTCCACTTGCGGGCGGCCGTACTTTGAGCAGGATGTCTGAACGCTCGAAGAGCTCGTTCTTGTTGACGATGGTCGCACCCGCCGCTCTGTAGTGCTCATCCAGAAACTGCGCCTCGAGGCCGGCAGACTTCTCGACGAGAACCTGCCCGAAGCCCTTCTTGAGCAGTAGAGCGGCATTCTGGGGTGTGAGGGCCACGCGGCGTTCGTTGGGGTATATTTCGAGAGGCACGCCGACGCGGAGGTCGGAGTAGGGGATGCCTTCGAGATGGGGTTAGGTTCAGAAGAGCGTATCTGAGCCCAAGCTGCATTCGACATGTGAACAGACGCGCTCACCTGGTGCTTCGTCTTTCGCAGCACTGGCTGGCTTTGTATTGGCCGCAGACTGAGCGTTCCGATGAGGGAGAGTAGTGTGGAAAGAGCGGTGGGAGCACGAGACTGCACGGCCAGTCACGGTGTGCTTCGATTAGGAGCAATTTAGGACGCAAAGATGGAGGCGGACTCACTTTTGAACTGAGTCGCCGTCGCGCCGACGAGCCGACCTCGACAACGGAGCCCCCACGCGCCGACGAGCAGGATGTCGATGGCCATAGCTGATGGTGGCCAGACAGACAGAGTTGCTCAGAGAGTGCTCGAGAGAGTGCAGACGATGCTCAGCGTCGCCAGCTCAGCGTCGAGTCCGGGGCGTGTGCTGTAGCCGATCGATTGGTTAGGAAGGACCGTCAGTTGACCACCGAAGGCCCTCGCAGACTGCCTGAGAAGTCGTGGTCACACAGTGCTCATGCGGCGACATGCGCTGCTCATACAGATCCAGGTCAGGCGGCCTCGCCTGCGCTCTGCTCTCGATGCGCCTCTCGTCCCTCGGCTTGATCCCATAATTGATCCGGCATGCCTTACCCCGCGTTACCCCGCATTCTCGATGCGCCCTCTGGCGGCCCTCATGCGGTCGTGACAAAGTCTACATAGTCATGTCTGTATGTATGATATTGTACATCACTGTCCGTCGACCGAGGCAATACCATTATATGAGCAGTCTATTCTTCAGGATTGCACCTTCCCGCTGAGCTCCCGCTCGATATACACCAGCTCCTGCGTGTGAGGGTGTTCCCAAAGGGCCGTTCCCACCGCGGCCTCAATTGGCGGCAGGGGCCGACGGGTGAGGCCACCGTATCCGTACATCTTCTCCAAAAGGTATTTCGTTCCTGCGATGCCGGCCTTTGCGATGGTGTAGTCCGCACGTGCAACGATTCCCTGCAACCGCTGCGCTTCCGGAAGCAACGAACGGTCGGCCTTCGCCCTCTCCGAAATATCGAATAGCTTGGCAAGGGTGAGCTGAAAGGCCGAACACAATTAGGGCCCTCACCCGAACGCTGCACGAGGAAAAATGACGTACCGGTGCAATGTTCGCCAGCCCTGTGATCGCACCATGGCCGTCCACAAACGCCGACGTCAGGATGAAGTCCGCGAAACCTCCGAGGACGACGAAGGGTGCGTTCGCGTTCTTGCGGGGATGTGATGACGCGAACGAGGGAGTTGAGACCGTCGCACAGATACGGGTGAGTTTGCCAACGTTCCCGCAGCTGGACGCAACGTTCAGGAAGAAGACTCAGACTGTACGAAGATATTGAGTTCAGACGTACGTGAGCTTGACACCGCACAGGTTCGGGCACTCCTCTGCCAACTCCGTAATTAGGTCCGAGTCCAGATCAATCCCACCAGCAGCTCCGGGGTCTAACCTTGTCGCTCAGTATGATGCCAGCAGATCGCAATGAAGTTCCCACTGACAGTTATAGATCATAATGGGTATGGGGCTCTTCTCCGAGACGTCTGCCCAAAACGCCTTGAGAGCTTTCTTGTTGTTTGCGAGCGCCCCGGCAAAGTAACCGCTGCAAATCACGATGGCGTAGTCCGCGCCAGCCGCCGCCGCCTCCTCCGAGAGCTCGATCGTCTCTCTCGTGCTGCCCGTGCCCGTGCCAGCGATGATAGGGACGTTCTTGTAGCCAGCGTCGTCCAGCGTCTGACGAGCGGTCTTGATGAGGTCGACACGCTCCTGGTGCGAGAGGTGATGTGCTTCACCCATCGTGCCCGCGAGCAAGGGCTTCACGCCCGCCTTAGCCAGACGGAGTACATGTGCCGCCTGCGCTTTAAGATCTGGACCCACGGAAGGTGTAGTGAGGTATAGAGAGATGCGTACGTCCGAGAGGGAAACATACCGAGGTCCTCCGAGTCCGGCAGGAAGAAGGTGGGAAGAGGTGCGTAGATGCCAGCTTCGAGGGGGCGGACGGCGGCGGCAGACATAGTGAAAGGGGCGGGCTCGGACGAGGATGAAGGGATCCGTAGCTATTGCCTCTTGAGCTTCAAAGCTTTATGGACGAGGACGGATTGCGTCGGGCCGGGAGAGCCGGGGTTTGCCGTTGCACCTGACCGACGGGCCGCCCCAAGATGAGGTCCTCGCGCTTGATTCATCTTGATCGAGAGTCGCCGTTTTGGCTCTGTCGGAACCCCGGGAGAGCCACCAGGGGCCGCAGGGCACACTTAAGGCACTCGCGTCGGCGTATGCAACCCGTTCGCAAGCCTCGCCTCGCCAACCCATTAGCACATCCACGTTGGCCGCATAATCATACCATACCACCGCCGATGGAGTTTTGAAGCGCACTGTGATTCCTCGTGGGGCCCGACCCTGCAGATGACTCCGACCTCCGCCAAGCTATTGGTCTTCTCGCCTTCGTTGACACAACACCTTGTCCACAACGCGGCCACTCGTTCGAAGCGGCTGACCCCCTCGAGACCGCCGTCCTCTTCACGAGAACAAGTCACGGGTGGCACGCAGCGACATTCGTCAAGCTGCATGCCCCAAGATCGACCTGCGGGGAAAGAAGACGGCGATTGCGAGAGAACGGATATCGCACAACCACAATGAGTGGCCATCCCGGGTCCTGGAGAATTCCGAAACACTCGTCCCACTGTGGGGTACAGCAGCCGCGGAGCCCAGCAACCTAGATTGCGGGGTCACGGTCAGTTAATCAAAGCTCCCAAGATGTGAAAAGCTTGCCGGTTCAGTTGAGGAAGTGTTATCCTGTCCCCGTACGAACGCTGTGCTTCTGCCTCCCGATAGCCTCTTATTCAGATACGCCTTATCTGGAGGATGGCATGGCCACAAGTCAGAATCAACCTGGATACATCTAGTAAGTCCGTTTGACCGAAGACTCACCGAAATACAAATGTCAGACGGCAATCTCTCAACGGACGGTGATAAAAAGTGCTCGGTCGCTAGAACCAGTAAGTTGCAGCACATCCACAATATGGATGCCAGGAGTAAGAAGGTGTGTATGATAACCGCCTCTACATCAAATCGGTGACTGGTAAGCCAAGGTAAGCCAAATGAGAGAGAACCAGCGATGCTTACAGCTATGTCACAATCTCTAATTTATCTAATACCTGTCTCTCCCACTCTTTCCGACCTTCAGCGTCCGCATCCCCTTCGTTCTCCAACGCCTTCTGGAAGACCTCCCATGGAACACAGGCGCGGTCACCCTCTTCTGTCGGCTCCAATGAAAACCGCCCTTGTCGCGATCTTGTCAATGTGACGACATGCCCCGCGGACCCCAGGGCATGTGCGAGGTCGTGCACGATAGACCGGACGTACGTCCCCCCCGAAACCTTCATGCTGAGCACGAACGCGGTGGGCACCTGCTCCGACGGAACGTCCGTGTCCGGTTCGTCCTTGAGTGAGAAGGAGTCGTCGACGCTCTTCAAGGCCTTCTCCATCGCCTCCTGCTCCTCTTTCGTGAACTTCTTCTCCGGCCACCGGAAGGCGTGCTCGCTCCCTTTCCACTCGATCAGCTCGAGTGAATGGACCGTGACTTGCCGTTTCTCTATTGGCCGGGGAAGCGGGATGCCGCTCCGCGCGTACTCGTACAGCGGTTTTCCGTCCATCTTCAACGCGGAGAACCTGTGCGCAGATGAGTGGCCGCATATAGTCAAGAAGACCGACAGATACGTACACCGGGGGCACCTGCTCGATCTCACCTCTGAACTGGTCCAATGCCTTCTCTACCTGTTCCCGGGTGACGTGGTGCCACGGCGCGACGCGCACCTGTTTGCCCTCGCTGTCATAGCTGTCCGTCTCGCAGCCCAGCAGACACGTTGTGCGGTATTCCTAAGTACGCGCCTCGGTCAATTACAGTGACCTGGAAATTTCGAGTTCGACCGTGATTACCTTGACGCAATCGAGAAAGTCAGACAGCTTTTTCGTACCTTTACCCACTCCAACGACTACATGCGCGCTCAGATGGGGTGCGGAGACGGGAAGTAATGGCCAGAATCACCGAGGACGCCGTCTGCGAGGGGATCAAGAGTGCCTCCCTGCCCGATTTTGACCGCCTCTCTGCCGTACTTGCCCCGCTTGCCGTGCTTGGTCTTGGCTGCAAGCTTGGTCCCTTCGACGAACAGTGGGGATTTTGTAACCAGCTTCTTGATGTCATTGACCAGTGACATGGAGGTGGGACCTGACGGTTTCACGACTCCGAACAGAGCAGAGATTGGTTCTGGTCGATTGTCCTTAGGCATTGCAGTCAATGGAGGATGTGTTGAGTGAGATAAGCTTCTGCAGCTTGCACAGAGCCAGCGATTGCGTAGTGGAAATGGTCGAAGAGAGGCAACTGTGCGAGTAGTCAAAGACATTTTGCCATGAACTACATTAGCGCGCGATAAGGACGACCGTTAAATATGTTCACACTGTAAGCGGCTTGTAAGCGATCCAATCCTCCTGATAAGTATGCCCATCGCCAGTAACATCTATACATAATGTACACGGCCAGTTCGTTGTTTACTTATTCTATGTACATTCTATGTACTGGATGTTGGCCTCCGCTCAGCTACACCCGCGATTCCTACCAGAGTGATAACCTTAGTCATCCATGAACTTACACTGTCGGTCGGTAGGAGTAATTTTGAGTAAAGTCAATAGAGATTCTGTATACGAGACAACCAATGACGTACGAAAGCCCGGTGGTGTAGCTGCGAGCCTGCCTCGCTGATCGCCTTGACTTCCTCTGCAGTGAGGTCGGGGAGATACTGGGTGGCAACGTATTCCTTGACGCGTTCTTCTTTCGAGCTCGTCCTGGTGGCGAACACAAATGTCAGTGATTGCACTGTGTATGTATATCTGGTGTAGTCACGCACGTAATTTCGACGATGCCCTGGCTTCGCAGCCACAGACCAAGAACCTGGCCCTCCGTCACATTCTTCCCGCTATCTTTCTCCAAACGCTGCCGGATGGTGGCGAGGACGGGGTCCACCGGGCCGCCCGGTTGGCGGACGATCGGGGTCAGACCGCCATACGATGTCGCGACGATATTGTGCTTCTTCTGTAACTCCAGGAGCGGGACAGCCGCCTTGTAGACGTAAGGGTGGTACTCAATCTATACGGTTAAGCCACCATGACATAGAACATCGAGCGTGAGTGACGCATACTGTTTGGAATGTGGCAATCATACTTACCTGATTGACGGCGGGTATGACCTTCGCACCGTCTAGGATCTCCTCAAAATCCTTGACTCGGAAGTTAGAGACCCCGATACTCTTGGCCAACCCCTCTTGCTGCAGATCTTCGAACTCCTTCCACACGGACTTGAGCTTGCCCTCGTGTTGTATGGGCATGTGAATAAGGAAGAGATCGACGTAGTCCAGGCTCAGCTTCTTCAGAGACTCCACGAGGGTGTCGCGGACAGTCTTGCCCTCCGGCACTAGTCCGAGCTTCGTGGTCACGAAGAGCTCAGCGCGCGGCTTTCCGGAGGAGACGATCCCGTTTCCTAGCGATTCCTCATTCTGGTACATCTGAGCGCCATCGAGGTGGGTGATACCATTGGCGATGGCGACGCGGACCGCAGCTTCGGCATCCTTCTGGTAGAGAGCAGTTCCGGTACCGAAGCCCAGCCAAGGGATGTGCTTGCCGTCGTTGAGGGGAATGGTGAGAGGAGCCATGGTGCGCGAAACGGTGGACGAGAAGCGACGGAGGAGGGACAGTGCGGCCATGCTGACAAGAGCGACCGCTATATATGTGCCCACCGATCTGAACGACACGCCTCTCATACCCGGGCTCCGATCGATAGAGATGACGACACAGCAGTCAACTACTGCACAATTTCAGTCAGCGATATCGCGCACTTAAGACGACCGAGCAGCACACACCTGACTGCGACCACAAGCTATCGCTTCCTGCACCATGGCCATGGGGCCCGGGACTTGCTGTGGGCTCATGAGAATGTTCACGCGAGTGCACGACAACGAGCAGCTGAGTCAGTCTCAGAGTTGACTCCACACCTTCTCACTCTGTAGCGCTTGCAAGAGTCAGCATCAGCTAAGATCGGTGGATTATGACCGGGTCACTAGTCACCGTCTCGCAAAGCAGAGGTCGATTCGACATCGGTATTGCCGTAAGTACTAGTAGACATATGCTATCGGTACTGTAGCCGCGTGTAGGTACCTCCAGCCGCGGATTCCAGGAAGCGTCTTCGTGGGAACGTCCAGCCTGCCCTGAAGTGACGTGCAGTATATATACCGAAAAGAGACGTATATATCCCTTTTCCATCTTTTAACAACTACACAGGCGCTTATTTACCACATGTTGGTACGTCGTAGCTTCCGACGACGTTCTTTCATCTCTTGGTGCCTCAGATTGAAGTCGCACTCTTTGGCCGGTCATCCTAAATCCCCATGGATCGGACGGTCACCTGGTGCTTCCGACATCCATCTGTGCCAATAAAGCATGCCTCTCGCTCTGTCCGAGCTGTACTTCGTACTCCAAATATATATTTGTTTCTGAAATTCAAACCACTTAA
This sequence comes from Daedaleopsis sinensis, assembly GCA_033807695.1. Classification (NCBI taxonomy): domain Eukaryota; kingdom Fungi; phylum Basidiomycota; class Agaricomycetes; order Polyporales; family Polyporaceae; genus Daedaleopsis; species Daedaleopsis sinensis. The sequence goes on from CM066301.1 coordinate 2,778,753, forward strand.
TTGTAAGTACCAGGGCCACTACAGAAGACGAGGACTTTGGAATGAGTCTGTCGTCCCAACATGTTACAACTCGGGAATCGGGTAGGAGACTTGGCGTGCTTGGTTTGGATAGGTAATTTGGGACATGTCGATAACGCTTGGTTGGGGCAAAGGCGGGGGAGTAGGCGGGAAAGTGGTAGGATCGGAGGGGTCCTATCATATGAGATGAGGACTCGAAGCAACGACGGATACTTGCTGTATCCACTCACATACAAACGCATAACAGCGCTGTCGGGAAGAGGAGGCGTCGTCGGGAGAGTCGGAACAGGCGAGGGTGCCGAAGGAGCTATGAGTCCTGGAGAAGCGGCTTTCGCCTCAAACAGATCGTTGGAAATAGTGAGGCCGCCGGGCGTAGAGTCTGACGGTATCTCCAGGTCGAAGGCCGGCGCCGCGGCATACCCTGGCCTTGCTTGGACCATTCCTTTCGCCGAGAAGGTCGTCACTGTATGACGCTGCCGCATCCGCATGCAGAGGAAGTAGATGAGCAGACCGGCTATGATCGCGAAGACCACCAGTCCACCGACGACGCCGCCCACGATTGGACCGACGTGAACGCTACTGGTGCTGGGTGGGGATCCGGATGTGGTCGTAGATGGTGAGGTCCCTGCACTTGTTGGAAAGCCGTCGCTTCCGGAACTGGTCATCGTTCCTGTATTGCTTCCGGTGAGACTCTTTCCGTCGTCGTCGTTACTACTGTGTGTAGCACCCGTCGTTGTAGTTGCAGCAGTCAAAGACGTACTACTACGGGGGGTGCCCGTTGGTGTCGCAGTCCCAACTGACTCTAGTTTGTCTATTCCGACCGGTTATAGTCAGTTATATACTGCCACGTGTGCTCCCGAGAGGATGTTTGGGACGCACCACCTATGTCCATGGCTTGTACTCCATCGAACTCGTCAAGCTAAGGCCACGACGTCAGTGATCATACAATGTGACGATATCTGACCGCATAACTCACGAAACCGGCGATAGAGACGAATGCCCATTCCGGGATTCGCGTGCCTCGAGGTATGGGATGGGGAAAGCTATAAGATCGTTCGTCTTGATACCTCTCGATCACAACTGTCTGGTCAGCTCACCTGCCATTGTGGACAAGGTCTGGTGGGCAATTCTTCGTCCATGTCGCACTCCATCTGTGGGCGTTGTATGGACTGCCATAGCCTCGCAGTAAGTGGGAAATACTCACTCAGGCCAACCAGCTCCCTGACAAAATCCGCAAGCACTGGATAGCGCATATGCGACAGAGCTGCACGTGCATTCGTTGGCTTCGTCCGCTGTTGGACCTCTGTACTGGAAAGCCACGTCAGGCAAAGCTTGGAGGTCCCAGTCTGGTCCGGCCTTCAGCACAACAAGGTCGTTATACATACTCGACGGACGAGTACTCACTCCCATCGGGCTCGCAGGCACCCATCATGTATGCAGCCATGAGACAAGGACTCTGGCCGAGAGAGTTGAAGGACTAGATATATGCGTTGTAGTGAGTTTACCACCGCTGGCGTAGCACGCTGGTATGTGAGCTTGACGATTCACTCACCCACTCGTTTCCCGACTTGCATTGCGCGTTCGTTGTCTGCCCGCGAACGGAGAATATAAACGCAAAAAATGCAGCTGTAGCTAGTGAGGACATGACTGAGAGGTTGTGAGCTGAGGGAGTCAACGAGGTGATCGGGGGAATAAGTACACTACGTGGAATGCCCAACCATATTCAGCCCTGCGAATTTGCGCTCTGGTCGCTCTCTTACAGAAGATAAATTGGCTGGCCCATAGCGGTTAGTGAGCAGGATTGACAAGGGAGTTGACGTCTTGTTGATCTGCGAATGACAGGTGAGCGGCCGCCGCGGCGACAAACATGTTGAAGATATCTGCGTATCAACAGCAATATCGGACAAGCGTGTACGGCGTGTGCGCCTTACTGGCTACGGGTCTGAGGCACATCCTTGTCGAGACTCACTAAACCGGAAGCGCTGGGAACAGAACATCCTCAGGAGGCTAAATGGCATGCCGTGCCCTGAGGATTGTCGTGAGGTATTGGAAATATGCGTTCAAGGGATTGAAAACGATAGAGATTCTTTGTCGTGTTGCAGCTTGAGGTTCTTGTGACGATTTTCGACCAGGCTTTCGCAACTTCGGCTTTTCAAATCCACAAGGACCCGACCCTTCAATATTCATTAACGTTCATTGGTAGCCAGTCCGTGCACGCAGCCGTGGCGCTGCACAAATAAGTAGTGTGCCTACTACTACAGCTAGTATTCAGCACAATTTAGTATAAGTTCGTTACTGGTACGCACCTGGACCATCCCCCTGAGCCTGTCCTCATCATAATCTGCATAGGGGCCGGGAGACAAGTACGCACCAAAAATGCCTGCCCGTGACGAGGCAATGTTCCAACAATTTTGACCTCGCGTTTCTGCTGAGCTCGATATCAATCGCGGTAAAGGTTTAAGGAGGCTTAGCTCAAACAAGCTCAAAAGGGGCCTAATCCTGGGCGTCTACTTACCCGGCGGATAAACGGTACACAGTCACGTGCATGACCAACCAACCATCTTGACGCGTTTAGACGCGTCTCAGCAGGTTCAGTCCTGTCCAGTTCAACAAACGTTGCCGCATTCGCGCGCGACTGTGCGGTCAACAACGGTTTGCAGCTGCAACCATTGTAGTCCGCACGCATTGGTCCGAGGCGTCTTTACACTGGGATCCTTATAAGGGCTGGTGCCCACCCAAGTACGCCTCACTGAACCGCAGACCCCCATCCTGAAACCGAGTCTTGGTACGTCCACCCAAGTATATTGCCACCAGCACCCACTGAACTGGTCTCCGAAGTTTTCTGTACTGTCATCTCCTACTGCTTTGCTCTCCATCCTTCATTTGCTATCTCGCTACTATCGCTCGCCACAATGCTCGACCACCGCGGTTTCTCTGCCTGGATCACGTCTGACGATCTCGAGCTTGTTGAGCTCGAACCCCGGACCAACGAAAAGAACCATACAGTCACTTGCTGGATTTCCGGAACATCTGGAAAGGTACTGACACGTAGCCTTCGCCTTCTACGATTCTTAACCACTGTACTCGATATGTCCTAGACCTTCATCGTTCACTGGCGCGACCACGGCAGCAAGGTAGATAGCGCGAGCTATATCTACTTTGACGGCTTCAAGGTGTCCGGACAATTTCTCTACGGAAACGGCGAAGAACTGCGCCGCGGTGTCCGAGTGGGCTCGGAGGAAGAGAGACCGTTCGTCTTCTCTACCATTGAACCCGGTAAATTTATACATCCTCTTCATTCCTTTCTCTATTCACGTATGCTTTAGGTGATCCTTCGGGAACAGGAAAACCTACCGACAAGAACGTTGGCTCCATTGTCCTCGAAATTCGGTTAGTCAAGCGCGTAGACGAGCGAGAGCCGAACCCTATCCGTCCACCTCCTGACGTCGTCCGTGGTCTTCGTCAGGAAGGGGACGTGGCGATCAGGTTCGTGACCGGACACTCTTTTGAAACGCTAAAATTTGCCTGATGATTATCATCGCGTAGGTACGGTGAAGTTCGGCCGGCGACAATGCAGAAGAGGACTTGGAAGATTGAACCGTTCGACCCGAAGGCGCCAGGCCCGTATGTTACCTTTGTGTTCAGATACAGGAGCCAAGGTAGGAATGCTTTATGATCCTCCTATGTGCGATGCTGATTCGCTTTTAGAATGGCTTGTTTCCCAGGGTATCATTGCTGACGATGAAGTGACTACCCGAATGCCCGACCATCCGCCGGCGAATACACTTAGCGTCGCTGATCTTCCACCCATCGAGCACAGCGATGATGAGGAACCTCCTGCGACCGAAGATTTAGAAGAAGTCTCGGTTCCGGCAAGCCCGAACATCCTGCATTCTCCGGTTCCTTCCCCACCTCCAGCTCCTTCTCCTCTTCCTCCTGTAGTTCACACTGGATATTTTGATAGCCTGAGCCTCGGACCCAGACCCCAAGCTTCTACTACTGAGTCTGGCCGAGTAAGTTCCCTGTTGGCGGTGCTCGTATATTTGTTCGCAGCTTCTCAAAGATATTCTACAGGTTGTTTCTGACAGCTCCATTCGCTCCTTTTCCGGCACTTGGGACCCGACTCCAACTACGAACGAATACGAAGAGTGGGACGATTATCGTCCTGAAGACTTTAACGAAACTGTCGACAACTATTACTCCTGATGCTTTCTTTGCACCATCGCCATCGCAGAATCCTTGCTGAATATCCGCTATCCGCTACGTCAGAGTTCTCCTCGCCGTCCTTGTATACTTCCGCTGTCGCTTATCCCGCTATCGCTTTGTACACATCCCTGCCTGTGAATACCGTCCGAGTCCTGTCCCGTGACTGCCGTGCAGCCATGAGCCCATAAAAACACCACACATCGCTTTCCTGTCCTTGTCATCCTATGTTTACTTTTCTCTCCGTCCCTCCCCTCGCTGTCTCGTTGTCCATTTGCTGAAGCTATATCACCGTTGTCACTCTTGCCCGCAACTGTTGATTAGTGCTATCTTTTGTTGTCGTGACTACCTATCCCACTAGCAGTTGCCTACTACCTATGCTCAGTGTAGCCTCTATATATGACGGATACTTTGCTGACTCTGCATAGCTGGCCCCACATACCGTCCAACGCGTCCACTGTCCGGGGTGATGGTCACGGTGCGACACCGAGCCTCTCCGGGAGGGCGCCTATTGTAGCCGAGAAACGTCCGGGCCGCGTGCTGCCGCTGCTGCCATCCAAGCCACCGAGCCTGAGCGCACCTCTGCTGCGACCTCCATGTCCTCGATTCCTTTGACGCAGCTCACATCCTTACCCACCTATACCTCGACAACAACCTCTCGCCTCAAGTCTCTGTACTCCGACTTCACGTTTCAGAAGCAATCCAACCCTACCTCATACACTTCCAATGTCGAGTGGTGGCGTCACACGTTAGAAGCCGCCCTTTTGCGCGGATGGTTGTCGGACCCGCATGGTTCTGGTGCCGTCCCAGACAGGCTTGTCATGCATGCTCAAGGAGTCGGATTTGCTGACCGGTTTCGGATGGAGGGTGTCGGCAAGCCTCTGAGCATACCGACCGTTATAGTGAGTACACACCCGAGTCTGCACGCGCAATGATAGCTCATCGGTGCCGTCTCCTAGTGAAGTTTGAACTCTGCAACTCGAAGGCGTTGATCCCGCTCTCCGATTTTCTCAATGCGTCGCGCTCTATATACGACCCCGGATGGCTCCCATACCGCATCGCGAGCTTCGTCGTCGGCAAGCCGTTGTGGTGGGCACTCGGACAGCTCGGGATTGTCGACTCGCATGGGACAGCGTTTGGAGACTCGGGCACCGCTGAGCGGTGGAAGAAGGTTCGAGGCGACTACGTCGCGGTAACTCTGCTAGAGGCTGCTGCAGATCGAATTATGGACAAACAAAGGCAGAAGAACACAGGGCAAGTCGCAGATTCTCTCTACAACGCGGAGAGTTTCCGCGCAGAGTTTGCAGACTGCGCGCTTGATAATGCGACATTGTCCGGCCTGGATATGAAGGTGGTGCTGAAATTCCTGGAACGAGATAAGGGAGTTGTTGTTATACGTGGAGAGGTGCGTGGTTCATGCGATATCCTGGCCATGGGACCGACCACAGGTGTAGGTCATCAAGTTTGTCGATGAGGGTACTGCTCAGACGACCGAAGTGACTGCGGTAGACAGCGGAATCCTAGCGCTGAAGTCATCTGTCGAGAAGCTCCAGGCCCAAATAGATAGTCTTCAATATCGGATCGACCAGTAAGTCAAATGTGTTCCATGCGTGCATTCAGCTCACAGCAGGACAGGCACACACGGCAGATATCCGACGCATTGCGGCAGAAGCGCAAGGATACTGCTCTTACGTATCTTCGTGCGCGAAAACAACTTGAAGAGGTCCTGAAGAAGCGTCTCGGATCTCTCGAGCTCCTCCAATCCACTCTTCTTCGTGTTGAGACATCTGCTGGGGATATTGAGGTATTGTTTCGTTCTTTCATGGTATGTTCAGAGACGGAGAGGCTGACGCGGTACACGCAGATCATGAAGTCGTACGAGTCGTCGACCGCTACGCTTCGCGAGATTCTCGCGCATCCCCTCCTCCAACGCGGGAAAATCGACGAGACGATGGATGCTATGGCAGCCGCCAACGCTGACGCACGAGAAGTGGACGACAACATCCAGATGGGCGCGGAAATGGCGCAAGCCGAGACCGCTATAGATGACTCGGAGTTGGAGGCAGAGCTCCAGGCTCTCGTCAAGGAAGTTGAGCTGGAGAGCACACAGGCTCAACGCGACCGGCTCGGTGCAGCTGAGCTCCGCACACCTGTGCACACGCCTAGTCCAGCGGAAGTTTCGTCGCCAGACAGGGAGAAAGTCCCAGTTGCTTTGTGATCTAGGTCGATGTATGCGATGACTTGACGATACTCAAGGATAGAATTACGAGTTGGACTTTGTTGCACCAGGCAAGCTACCATACGTCGCGTGTGTAATGTACATCCACGAATACAATCTAGCCGATATGCTACAGATCGTAAACTCCGAAGACGCATTTATGTATGTTTACCTAGAATAATAGTACTAGTGGTCCCGGCGCAGTTGGCACAACGGCCCATAACACCTCTCAGAACCCACTGTCTCCACCGTGACCCTGCATCCGGCTCTTCCTCTCCTCGTATAATCCGTAGATGCTGTAGGTCGGGCTCCTGTAGTCTTCGTACCCTTCCGGGTTGTCATGCGCCATAGCCATCTGCGCCAGACTCGGCAACGGGGGCGGCGACGGTACCCTCGGAGGCCGGTCTTCCGACCTTGCATTCGCAGTCAACCCCCCACACCCATACCCGCCCACACTCTTCCGAGGGACACGCGCCCTCGGCGCGCTGGCCTGCGCCCCACCTACGGTGCGCGAGGACGAGAGCGACGCCATGCTAGTGAACTCCGCGAGCATGAGGTTGCCCAGCCTCGCGCTCGCCTCCGTGCCGGGGCTCATTGCCGCCTCGCTCTGTGTCCGGCTGTGGCCCGCGCCGCCGCTCCTGGTCCTAGTCCGGACCCGGTCCCCCGCGAGCGTGATGGAGTCGTCTGGGGTGAGCGTCGGGACTGGGGACGCGAACACGGACCCCTCGTAAGGCATGGGGCTCATGAGCCCAAGAGCAGACGCGAGAGCGCGTGTGTCGCGCTCGCGCCGTGCTTCGGATTTGAGTGCGGGAGAGAGGGGGGGTAGCATGTACTGCATATCCGCCTCAGAGTGGCCGACCATAGAGGTGCGATCGCCTGCGCGCGTGAGGGTCGCGATGCCTGCGACGGTCGAGGAGGCGCAGAGAGCGGGCCCGCCTGGGACGTACCCCGCCTTGACACGTGCGCGGCTCTGCGCGGCGGCGTTCGCATTGGCGTGGATGGAGGTCGACTTGCGCATAGCGGACTTCATGGGCATGGTGGGGCTCAGAGTGGCTCCGGACGGAGTGTTGGGATCTGGCGAGGATATGCCACCGTAAATGTCGAGGTATTCGGTCGCTGCGAGGCTGTGGCGGGCACTCTTGCGGCTCTTCGACATACGGTCTCGGGAGGGCTTGCGTTGCAGAACAGAAGTGCCATCTGCGGTAAGAGGAGAGGTACAACCTATCGCGAGTCCAATGCCAGTGTTCGTGTGCGCTGACTGTGGCGAGGCGGGATATATCGACGTAGAGAGGGCAGAAATCCGGTTGGCAGCTCGAGTCAATGCAGTCTGCATTTGTTGCATTGGCGGATTCGCAGCAGTAAGATTTGGGTTCATGGGAGGAAGAGGGACTCGAACTGGAGCACCAGGCTGGCGGGGCTTCTCCGACACAACCACAGGAGCTGGCGAGATCGGCACGTTCTGTTGATAGTCACTCTTAGTCCGGAAGACCCCAGATTCAGAGGCATTGGGGTTGTATTGAATCCAAGGATAGATACCGTTGCTGTTAGGTCGCGCAACTGCAGAACTTCGTTCTCTCCCTCCAAACAGCGATTCTTCATCTCCTTTGATCTCTTGCTCGCCGAACGATTCTTGATCATGAAAGATAGGGCGAGAGGGAGTCGGGCAAAAACGCTTGCGTGGGCGATTGCGTACCCTCCAGCAGAAGATCAGACCACCGAGAAAGAGGACGGCAACACTGATAGTGACTAGGACGATGACGACGACCGACAGATGGTTGGAGGTTTTCTCGTTAGTGTTGCCCGACTTGCCAAGCGCCCGAGACGTCCCTTCGACATGAGTGATTCCGGTATATACGCCAGTCGCCGAGATGACAGAGGACGTTGCCCAAGCAGTAATTGATGGCAAAGTAGAGAACCCAGATCCGTAAGAATGAGAGTATCCGGCGAGGGTCATTGGCGATTGCGTTGGGATGACAGGGAGAATGCCAGTGTGGATCGACCCACTGGCGGGCTTCAGCGAGGATAGGCCAGTGTCGGAGTCGGGCACCGGAACGGCATCAGCATCAACTTCGGAGCTCTTAGTAGCCTTGCTTTTGGCGTTATGCTTCGGCTGGTCTTTGGCGGCAGTCGAATGTTTATGTCCGCTGTCGATGTCATCCTCAGACTCCTTTTGCTCCGACAGGTTGCTGGGCGCGATAGATTTCTGCGTTTTCACTTTCTTCTTGGAGGAGGTCTCGGACGTTTTAGAGCTCCGAGAGGGGCCCTTGGTTGACTTTTCAGGTTCACGAAAGGCGAGCATAGGAGAGATGTTCATATGTGAAGAGAGCGTGGGGTAACGAGTGTGGTCACGGTCCTTGAAGGAGAGTGGGTGGACTAGACGGAGAGGAATGCAAGCTGCCTATACAGCGACCTGCACTGAAGAGGACGACAAGCTAAGTGGAGAGGCCGGCTACAGAGACAGGATCTCAGTGCGCAGGGTGGGGAGAAGAGGAAGGGAAGAACAACCTCTCAGCGGAACGCCGCCCTGGTTAACGCGTCCCACTGTCACATACCACGTGATCGTGTCCCGGCAGATGCCGCCCGCAACCGCGACAGACACTACCGCGACCTACGCGACGCAGAGCTCTGATGAGCACTCGTCGCCTTGTATTGCCCTACTCTTGCCTCCGCCTCCTCCTCACATCGCCTGCGCAGGCGGACTTCAGAACTCATCTACTGCTTGCGGTTATCTTAGTTGATCAGCTGCTAGTTTGGCTCTCCTAAAATCATAGATCTAGAGCTCGCCTACAGCCAGTATCCTTGGAATCCTGTGGCCGACCGAGCGGTCCAATCCACTTCGCTATACGGAACGACGCGGACGCGACCGCTTATTGACGTGTTCTCTACGTCGTATCTCTACGTCGTATTCTGAATACCCATCGGAGGGATAGTGAACTTGTGTAGGGAATGGCCATGGCTACAATCTCTCATTCCAGGTGAGTGTAACCATTATGTTTGCTGGTGGTGTCTCATTCGCCTCAGGAGTGACGAATCCCAGGCGAGTCAGCTACTCGCTGCCGCTCTGCGACCGAGAGAAGCTCCGAATGCGGCACAAATCCCCCCTTCCGATGACGACCCTCACTCCATACCTCTCGAAGGCTCTCTTCAATCTACCACCACCTCTGTGCATTATCATATGCATGGTCTTGCAGCTACCCAGTCTCAATCGCTATATAGTGGCGAAGATCAGATCGATCAAGAGAGCTCGCAAAAGGAAAACACCCCTGCGTCCTGGGACAAAAGTAAAGCATCCCCACCTCATACCTTTTCTCCGACGAGCTCCCCAGTGCGCCCAGTAGTTCCACCTTATACAACTGAGCCCGCAGAGACGCCTGCCAATGATTCGCCTTTACACAAAGATTCAAACGAGAAGCTTTTGCCAATGAACGGTAGTGTCCGTACAATTGGCCTTTCGTCTCCGACCAAGGCCTCTAAGGCAGTCCCTCTCGCCTCACCGTCGCGTCTCCAAGCACGTATAGACCGCTCCCCAATCGTCCCCGCTCGTCAGATGCTCCCACCACCGAAGCCCAGGTCTCCTTCGCTTAACTCCCAAGACTCATTCGCTGGTCCACTGCCGCGTCCCGACCCGGTGAAGGCTTTCATCGCACAAGCGAAGAACTTCACGATTCCGCTGTCTCAACTAGGTGAAGACACCCAGTCTATCTCTGACGAAGAGGGCCCTCCACCCGTCGCTTCAGACATGTGGCCATCCCGTCGACACAGCCCCGTTTCTCATCGTCCATCTCCTACTGGCAAGATCCTTGTGGCCGGAACCCCTTCCAACTCCTCCCAAGGCTCTCAATCTCAGCGGGAGGACCATCTACAGCATTCCCAGCCGACCGAGTCGCAGTCCCAACAGGGATATTGCGAGTCCTTACCACAAGCCCAGCCTCGAAACATAGATATCTCTGAGTATGCGGACCAAGCTACGCAGGAAGGCAGTGGATCAACACAAGAGGACGAACGTGACACTGATACCAGAATGTTCTCTCCAGTGTCTACCATGCCCTCATCGTCCTACCAGAAGCTTCTCGAGTTCCCTGTCGCTAACGAGCAACAAACACTCTCTACCCAGGATTGCGACCAGTCCACACAACTCGCGGACGAGACCCAGCCCACTCAACTAGTCTCATTCGACACTCTCGCTCAGGAGCATGAGTACTATAACGAGGACGGGCAGATGGAGTTCCCAACAGTTCCTTCAGAAGCTCGTTCGAACTACAGCAGGCAGCCACCACCGAGCGGGGTTCGTCGGCTGGTCGCGGGCAAGTTGTATCGTTACGAGAACATCAAATCGGAACCCCGAACCATCCCCTGGGATTTCACCATGCCAAAGCCGCGGCTTTCCGATGAGCCCTTCAGCCCTACTCCTCTGGAGCAGACGCAGTTGTCAGGCGGGCCACTTGTCTCCGAGATGATCGAACAAACTCAACCGTCCGACGTTGCCGTCAACGGCAGTGACCTCTCGATCCTTCCAGTTCGTAGGTTGCCTCCTGCGAACCGTGCCCTTTTATCCCGCCCCATCGTTCCTCCTAGATCGCCGGACATTATCGTTCCTGACTCCGAGGGTGCTGAACCTACGCAGGTTGCAGAGTCGCCTCTTCCTCTTCCCCCAATCCGGCGCGGTTTGCCGTCTGCGAGTCCTGATGTGTCCCTTGCGAGCCCTACGAGGATCCGTCGTCAGACACACTTGCAGTCTGAGGATGAAGTCCTGCGGACTATCGCTATAGAGCAGCCATCCATCCCCGCCGGACGAGAGGAGGAGGAGGAGGAGGAGGAGGAGGAGGAGGAGGAGGAGGAGGGGAAGGAGGAACAGGAAAGGGAGGAAGAAGAGGGAGAAGAAGGAGAAGAAGATGAGGACGCCAGGCCGGAACCGTGCGATGAGGAGGAAGAGGAGGAGGAGGATGTTCCTCTAGCCATAACGAAGACCAAGGGTAAGCGTAAAGCTACCGCACCCAAGCCAAAGCGTAACACCACGTCCTCGGTCGCTGCTAAGGGACGAGTAACGAAACCACCTCAGTCTCCGTCGAGGCATGCAATTCAACGCGATGCCAGGAATATGTCGTGGCGAAACGTCGTCATACCATCCTCAGATCCTCAGGAACGTCGTGAAGATGCGAAAGTTGCGGCCGCGAAGTCTACTAAATCCTCGAAGCCGCGCACCCCAACACTCGCGAAGCCTACCAGGGGCCGTAGTACGCCCCGCGCAGCAAAGCTCGCTGCTCGCGCAAAGCTACGCGAGAGCTCGACCGAGGATGAAGCCGACGATGATACAGATGAAGACGTTCCTGGCAACCAGTCAGAAGCTCACGACACCGTTCGTGCAGAAGAGGAGATGGACGTCGATGTTCCTGATGTCAAGCCAGCGCGCAACGCCAAACGAAAGAGGACTATTTCGTCGACGTCACGCAAGGTACCCTCGAGGACGATCGTCAAAGAAGAGTCCACAACCCCTCTCGGGCGCCCCGCTAAGCGTGCGAAGACAGCATCTATCCTGCGAGGAGGGCTTCACACACCCACTCGCGTCTTCGCGTTGTGGACCCATGACGCATGTTACTATCCTGGCGTTGTCGAGCAGGTGACTTTGCCGTCGAAGTGCAAGATCAAATTCGACGACGAGACCACGGCAACGGTCGACATCAAACACATCCGTCTGTGTCGGGTTCAACCTGGCGACGAAGTCCTGACTCACAGGGGTACAAGAGCAAAGGTCGTCAGCGTGCCGGAGTGTGCTGGTTTCGGTCACTTGCCTGAAGACATCATCGCCGTCGAGTACGACGACGTCGAGGATGAAATCAGACTATCCGACATCCATCTTGCGTCGCGCACGATCACGTCCGAATGGAGCGATCGCATCCTCACCAAGGACGCCATTACCCCTCTTGTACCACCGAAGACCTCACGGGCCAGTCCGACCCCTAGCCGAGTTTCCGTCGGCCCAAGCGAGGGTTCTGTGCGGGGCGCCGCAAAGCAACTGCTAGTCAAAACAGGGCTTGTTGTGACCCTCTCTCCGCACAACGCCGAGTGGTCCCACCAGAAGGACTCTTTGATGGCAGATATCAAGCGGCATGGCGGTATCGTCTTGGAGGACTGGACAACTCTGTATGCGATGGATGGCATGGTGGAACAGAAGGGCTCGCGGTGGATCCTTAGGCAGGGTGACATCCAATGGAAGAACCACAAGAACATCGAACGCGTATTTCTCATATCCGACGATAACCACCAGAAGCCGAAGTTCCTGATTGCGCTCGCTCTGGGGATACCGTGTCTCTCTGTGAACTGGCTCAAGGCGCTCGTTACCGAGGTGTGTATCCGCTATCTTGCACGTAGTAGAAGGCGTTGCTCATTGCGAAAAATAGCGGGGCTCACAGGACTGGACCTCGTATCTCTTGCCGGCCGGGTTCGCGGAGCCGCTCAATGCCCGTGTGTCCCAGATGGTCGACATGGACTGGGGTAATAGCCTCAGCCAAGTCAAGGATATCAGAGAAAATCTCGTCCCGGCGAAGGTGTTCGCTGACCATTCCATTCTCTGTGTGTCGTCCTCATTCGTGCCTTGCCGACAGAAGGGCAAGAAAGTACGTCTCACCCACTCTCCCTGTGCCTGCGGTGGCTGATTTGAATCTCTAGAATGATGCTACGAAGAAGGGTGCGGCCGAAATGGTACCGCGCATCATCCTGTGTATGGGTGCAGCGACCGTTGAGGCGGTCGCTGACCTCAAGCATGCCTCCCGCGGTCTCGATGATTACAACTACGTGGTTGTTCCTGACAGCGACTTTGACCAATTTCCGAATCTCGACCTGTGTGTCGACGTGAATTGGGTCAAGAACTGCCTGATATCGGGCAGGCTCCTCGCTCCTCCTCGAGAGCAGAACTCCCAGGTTGCCTGATCATTGTTAGGACGCTCTAATCTCTTTAACATATTATCGGAGCTACGGTCTCCTGCACATACGCACGACTCGCGTTTGGATTACTATACCATTTTGCTTAGCTTTATAATAGCTATCGTACCCCCCCAACAAGCTAGATTCTTGATTCACTGACTGCACATAACTTTGAATGTTCGTGTATCTTGTATCATCCATGCATCTGTTACTGTATACATACTGCTATCTTGCTTACCTGTTGCATTCGTAGCTTCTATCGCCAATGCTACGACGTAATTAGCTCTTGAATTCGATCTTTGCAACACTTGTAAGGTGGTGGTGGTGGTGGTGGTATAGGCAACTGCACTCTACTGCAATTGGAGTAAGGCCGAGATCGACTTCGGACCAACTCCGCTTTTGGATCCGGAGGGGCGGCAGCGATGAGTGCCGGCGCCAAACCGAGTTCTCGGCTTGAGCTTGAACTTGAACGTAGGCTCGTAAACCAGCCTCTAGTTCAAGTGTCGGAAGACAGTCGTTCCTTTGAATAGAGGCTGGAATCACCAAAGAGGAGGGGTGCAGGAAACCCCCGTGGGAACGTCGGAGTCCGAACATGCCGACGGCAACTTTGACCTCGAGTCTTTCGGCGTCTACTGGCGCGTCGCGACGCGTGTATACACGTCCTTCCGGGCCTCTGCGTCCCTCGCTCGAGACTTGCTGTTATGGATAGTGAGGAGGTTACGCTGCATGTTGAAACGTTGACAGTCCGAAGACTCCGAAACGCCAGAGAGCCTTCAACTGAGTCGTTGAATCTAGGTCACGTGTGCTCTCCCGCTGCAGGACCGTCACCTAAGATAGGGCCACCTCAAAATGTACTAAGTCACATGCGGGCGCTTATGGGCGCTTATTTGCGTTTGGCAGGGATCAATAGCTAGAAATCTTATAACTATCCGTGTGCGCCCTTAATAAAAAATGTAAAACCTGAGAGCTGTAGCCAAATGCCCTATCTACACTTCTCAGGTTTTCGATTTTTGATATCTCTCTTGTGTTCGAAGTTATAAGCCATTTTTCAACAGCCACAACTGCTTAGTCAGCGGATTATGTACGAAAATGGAAGCATGGTTGAACTTTGGTTTATTCCTGTACCACCACCGAATCATGTCTTTGTCTTCGACAATGCTCCTACTCATCTCAAGCGTGCTGAGTGTCAAAGAGTACCACTGCACATGGGAAACAAATGTTTGGAGTTGATGCTCCAGTTTGTGACCCGACCACAGGTAATCCTGTCTATGGGGCTGATGGCAAAGTCTTGAAGCAGCGTATTCGTATGACGGATGCGCAACTTCCAGATGGAAGCCCTCAGTCACTTTACTACTCAGAGGGTCATGAGCGTGCGGGGGTTTTCCCCGGGTCGGCAGGGCGGGACGGACATCCGAATGTGTGAGAGTCGCGGCAGGAGAGACTGGAGAGGAGATTTCCCAAGTTTGACTGCCCTGCAGTTCCCCCTTCTGACAAAATTTCATGCTGCTGTTGTTGTCTTCTCTATAATGAACCTGACTTTGCGGGTGTCGAGTCAGTGCTTGAGACATTCTGCAAAGCAAGAGGCTTTGAGGTTGTTTTTCTACCCAAATTTCACTGCGAGCTGAATCCTATTGAACAGTGTTGGGGATTTGCGAAGCGGATCTACCGGGAGCTTCCCCTCGTGACAGGAAAATCAGCAGAAGCAGAACTTGGGAAGAATGTCATTCAATCACTGGACTCTGTTCCATTGGTATCTATCAGAAGGTATACTAGTCACTAGTAATTTCTCTGCGTGATTTATACTAATTATACTCATTTTTTCTAGGTTTTTCACAAGAACACAGCAGTTTATGGACGCGTATCGGAGGGGACTTAGTGGGAAACAAGCAGCATGGGCAAGCAAGAAGTACCGGGGGCACCGTGTGCTGCCAGAGAAGATCTTGGAGGAGCTTGATGCAGAGGGGATCACACGGGAATAATTATTGGAATTGAATTTGAATCAATAAGTGATTCGATAACGTTTAAGCGCCTAAGGTCATGTGACCGGACCCCTTTACACATTTTGAGGTGGCCCTATCTTACTAGTACCCAGTAGGCTAGCCCGCAATTCGTTCCGACTGCGCCCTTTCATGGGCTTCTCCTACCCATCCAGCCTCACAGGGCTCTCATTTACATCCACCTGCTCCAATACCTGTCCTCTTCCCACCACCGCCACCGGTGTTTACCTCAAACATGGCACCGACTGCAACTGGTCATTATCATTCACGTTCCCCTACAGTGTACATGTATTTCCTCTACACTCTCAATTTACACAGCTATTACACTACTCCCACTGTTCGAACATCATACTAGAGGCCTGGGTTCATCCATGCCGCCGAGAGCGAGCAGAGGTCCGCGGGATTACCGCCATCATGATTGGTTTGCCAAATTTCAGGGCAGAGAAGCACCTCGAGGTTTCTAAACCGAGTGGTTATAACTGACCAATCATTCATTGCTAGAGTAGAATTATAGAGTCATAGGTCGTAGTGCTACAGGCAGACTACAGGCCCCATCTGGGGGTCGTATTCGATGCTGCTGAGTGGCGCGAGTACCGGCGCCTAGTACATACGAGGCCAGTGCCGTCGGCATGGTCGAACTCCGACGTTCCCACGGGGGTTTCCTGCACCCCTCCTCTTTGGTGATTCTAGCCTACTTGAACGCGTTTGTCGTTCGTAAGTGCTTCCCTCTGGTTGTCACTCCCATCTTAGGACGCATCAGCATCCCTCTCCTCCGTATAGTTCTGCGTCATTCTATATGGGAGACGGCGAGTACGAAGTCGGTGAGTCCTTAGCGTAAGCTACAGCACCAGAAGTCGACGTGACTAATCTCTGTGTGCAGAGTCCATTGTAGGGGCGAAGGTAGTAAAGGTCAAAGGAAAGAAGGCATGGGTGAGTTGATTAAGATTAGCTGGTCACCATGGTGGAGGAACTGAATATGTCGTTGATAAACCAGTCGTTCTACGTCAGGGTGAGCCATTGCATCTCATTTGTACGAAGCTTCATTGTCTCAAGTGCTGGTGCAGTGGAAGAATTATGGGGCTGAGGATAACACGTATGTCGCTCTCATCTCGTTCCGTTGCTGCATCCCGCACGCCACATTGCAGATTGACTCTCATGCAATACTCCTCGTTGCCATCTGCCTCAGGTGGGAGCCCTCTACGTCCTTCAAAGGCGGCTCAGAACACTTCATTCAACACTTCTGGGACCGCGTCACTACGGACGGCCGTGACCCCGATAAACTCTCAGAGTTCAAAATGAACGAGGAATTCTACCCTTCCGGACCCCCCCGTAAGTCCAGTATGTGATCATCTTCTTGTCCTTCAGCTCAGCCCTTTGTAGGCCGGAAGAAGGCTAAGAAGCAGAAGAACGAGGAGGAGGCTCTTCCTCCGCCGCCAGCTATAGAGATCTTCGACTCCTCCGAGGACGAGGCTCATTCCATCATTGACGTCCAGGAGTCTTCCACACCTCAAACTAAGCGACGTCGATCCTCTGTTGGTGCTGCAGCAGAAGCACCGGCTCCCAAGCGTAAACGTAAGGGGCCTCCTGGTATCAGGGCCTCAGAAATGCAGTTCCCCGAAGCATCTGTTAGCGACATTGGTCCGACACCCAAACGCCGTAGGGAATCCTCACGCGGTCGTGCGTCCGCAATTACAACTACTCCTGGACCAGAAGAAGCGCCAGCGTCATCTTCCCGACGTTCATCAGCTCGCAAACGCAGACAGCCCGAAGCGCCAGGTCGTCAGTCTTCGCCTTCATCTGACGAGCTGTTGCTCGGGCCTATCGAGAAAAAGAAGACGCGCCGCTCAAGAAAAGAGGCATCACCAATAGACAATGCCATGCTTGTTGATGACGTTCTTGACGACCCTCCCAGTCTCTTTGGCGCACCGTCTTTACTAGAACCCGAGCCCGAGCTCGAGCCCGAGCCTAAGCCCAAGCCTAAACCCAAACCCAAAGTCCCTTCAAAAGTTCCTCCGATTCCACGAAACCTTGGACTACGTCCACGTGCTACTCGTGTTAAGCAGACGGATGATCCCAATGTCACAGAGACCCAGGGTCCAATCGCCGTGAAAGCCAAATTCATGAAGCCCACCACCGCTGACGGGGATAGTGCTCCAGAGGCGAGCGGTAGTCGTCCTGCCCGCGTCGCCGCCTCTCGACCAGGCCCCGGCAGATCTTCTGGCGGTCTTGTCGGGGGTTCGCTCCTCACAGTACAGAACGGGGAATTGAAGAGCGTGAAGCCCAGGAAGCCTCGTTCTGTCCAACAAGAACCCAATGTCGAGGTTGCAGCTCTCGATGCAGATGAATTAGTCGTGTTGGACACCATATTGCAGCCAGCTCCTCCGCCCACCGGATCGGAGCTACTCGAAGCTGCCGGATTCAAACTAGCAGACCCTGCCGCGGAAGAGCTCCCAGACTTTGAACAGGAGGTGGAGGCTCGAGTCGATGCTGATCTCGTCATGGTTGAAGCACCAGAGTACGTGTTACCAATCCATATGCTCATCCCTGCTGACATCATCTGCTTGTGAGTAGACCTTCATCATCACAGCAGGTTGAGAACCAAGCAGTATCCGAGCCGGTTGAACAAGCGCCTGTTGAACAAGCTCCGGAAAAACCAGCCATTGTTCTGGAGGCTCGACCGCTCACGTTCGCGAAACTTGTCTCCACCGCATGGACGAACTCTACTATCTTCGGACCTCTGTGAGTAATATCGTCTATGGTATGTCGCGCCACCTAACGCTAATGTGTTCTAGCGGACTCGGGTTCTCTAGCTCATTCCAGTCGGAAGGTCAATCGACCTCGTAGGTACCTTCTTAATTCGCTCAATGTGTCAAAACTCATTTTGTCTATAGCAATTCATCAGAGGATAAGAAGCACTCCCTCTACCTCAATTTGGATCCGGCTGTTTCGGTGCCAATCATGTTAAAGGATGTCCATGCTTCCCAGCCCTTCCTCGACGGCCTCGATGCCATGGCGCGCAACCCGACGGGCAAGTTTTACAAAAGCCAGCATGCCGTTGCTCTCGTGTCCACCCTAGTCGCGCAGGGCTCGCACGCCCGACTTGTGCTCGCGGATGGTGCTGGCGACGACCAGAAGGCCCACTTTGAGCGGTTCGTTTCCCGCCTCGAGGCTGGAGAGCTGGTAAGACGTTATTCTCCCGGTAGACGCACCAATGCTTACAAAATACCAACAGTTCATTCAGATGAATCGCGCCGAGACGCTCGCGGTGTGCGCGTCGAGTAACTCCGACCTCGCTCAGAAACTGGGTTTCCCCGCGCAACTTCTTGGTCTGGGAAACTCTGCAGTTGTCGCCCATGTCAACGTCGAAAACTACTGCGAGTACGCGGAGGCGGCGGTACACGCAGACAACTCCCGTTGGTGAAGATATTGTGCAATATTGTGATTGACGTTGTGAGATGCTATCTACCCTGTTATCGCTGATCTTGTTCCTCCGTTGATGATGGTACAGTATGATATATGTCTGGTGTAATGAACCTTCTTTACCGCCCAACCTTAACACATGGAACTTAGAATTGTCGGTGACATTGCGGATGATATCACATTACATTAGCTCCGATTGCCTTTTGGTAGACGACTTCTCTCTTCCACATTGATGACCGATTGCCGTGGTATATGATTCTCCGGCTTATGCACTACGATTATGTTCTTACAGAACTAACCCTCAGCGTTCAACGTTCAATGTTCAACGTCAACCTCCATCTGAAAGCATCACAACCTCGCTTTTGGGCACTCATCGTTTGCCAGGTAATGCAACGCAACCTCACGGCACTCATCGATAAACTCTTCCACATCGGACCTCGCGTAGACATTCGCGTCGAAGGTGGCCATCATCCCGATCTGGTCGCGCTCAGTCCCGTTGCCCAGCAGAAGTAAGGTCGGCCGAGCGTGGAGATAGGTTTGCGCGTCGGTGATACGAAGAAGCGTGTCGCCCTCGGAGACTGTGGGGGGAGCTGCGGGGGTAGCCTTTCCTTCTGTCGCGGTGGCGAACCTTGGGTCTGCCGCGCGCCGCGTGCGCAGAGAGAGCGGATGGCCAGGCGGAAGGGGGTACCTCTCCGGAATCAGGAGAGACAGCTGCGTCGCGCGGTCAGGCGCATTCAGAACCAGAACGTCCAGAGGTGTGTCACATCCGTACCTGACCTACGCTCGAATGATTGTTGGAGTTGACGAAGTCGGCAGGGAGACTGTCCCAGTGCGGCGGCTGGGCGAACTCCGGCAGGGGCTCTCCGCTCTTCTCTGCGAGCCAGTGCAACGCGTTCCGCTTCTTCCCCAGGATGTTCGATGGCTGCCGCGCGGAGGCGATGTCCACCCTGAGCGGATGCGTTACGTGCCTATGCAGCTGCGCCTTGAAGAGTCGCGTGCGGTGGAAGAAGCGGGCATGCGACATCAGTGCGGAGTAGGGGGGCGCGCCGTCGACTCGAGGGACGCCCTCGTCCTTGCGCGTACCATACGGCGTGGGCATGAACGGCAGCGTGCACTCGTAGAGGTCGATCATGAGCGCGATCTCCGTTGCCCCGCCCTTGCGCTGCCACTCGGCGTCGACATATGGGCGGATGTTGACCGCGCCCGCGAAGTGCATCGGCTGGCGGCGGCGGTACTCCCACTCGTCCGCAGGCATGTCGCCGCGGAGGTAGCGGCGGTGGAGGATGCGCGTGAGCGCGAGCTGGGAGATGACGGGAATCGCGGCGCCGAACGTCAGTTTGTGTCGCTTGCAGCCGGTGAGGATCGCGACGGTCTCGGCTAGGGAGAAATGGCGGCCGATGCGGTCGGTGGTGCCCGGAGTGCGGTATGTCTTCTCTGTGATCGTTCGGGGGAGGGTGTGGCCGCCCTGCAGGACATAGTATATGGACTGACAGTGCGGGCCATAGGTGATGCATCACGTACCGCGAGCCGTTTCCGTCGGTTCAGGAAGGTTACTTGTGCGATCGCGCGTCTCCACCGCTGTCTTGGGATGCTCATCTTGTTGGTCGGGTTGAGATGGTCGGACGCCAGCGCCATAGCCAGTCTCTCTTCTAGAGGAGGGGTCGGGATCGGTGGCGAAACCAAGGTGTCAAGAAAGTCGCGTGCAAGGGTAGCACCAGACAAACCGTCGGCCATACAATGTGAGCATCGGAAGAATATCTCAAACGTCCCCGGACTTTGGAGGTGAGGAAAGACGATGACGCGGGAGGTGAGGTGGTGGTCCGCCATGGGGTTGTAGCGTAGCAGCGACCAGAGGACATCTTCGACTTCCGCGGCGGAGGACACCGGGGTGAAGGTGACATCGTCCGGATGGGAGTAGGTCAAGGCATGCTCGGACACTACGAATCTGGCGCAATCGAGTCCGTCCGACGCGTCTACGCGTGCAGCGAGGATGGGATACCAGCGTTTGATGGCCATCCATGTCCTTCTAACGTTCTCCTCGCTGAAAACTTCCGCGCTCTTGGTGGGATCGGGTAGCTGCACGAGGTAACGCCAGACAATATCGGCTGTACCGTTGAAGACGCGGTCGTAATAGAAGCTTGTCTCGTTGAGGCCGAGCGGGCGGGCGTATGTCTTGCCGGACGTGGGCGACGAGGAGAGGAGGGACCAGGACATGGGCGGAGGAGGGTGGCATGACGGTGCAGACGAGGCGACCTATATGCTATGGCTCAGGGCTGTCGCAGCGGGCGATTGCCTGCCAAACCAGGTCAGGGCAGACACAACCGGGTATACGCACTTCCGATTTGGGATGCGTTCCGCAGGGTAACGAGACGCGAACACGTGTTTCCAGTCAATGTTGCGGTATGATGTTGGTATGATGGCTGTGCAGTGGCGCACTCCTATACAGCGCACTTCGAATGCCGATGCTCCGAGCCTCCGCTCTCCGGTATCGATGTCCCTCGCAACCTCTCGCAACCTGTCTTTTCCAAGGCGATCAACCCAATACGCTGAATCTGGGACTGGATGTGCTTTCAGCTCATCCACGAGGTGGACCTCGACAGAATTCCTACGTACCGCTCATGGATAATTTCCATGTCAGAATGTTGACCACGTCGAGACCAGCACTACTCACACTGGTCACAGCATGTCGACCACATGACAGCGGAGTCAGTTCGACATTGGCATCCAACGTCCGGTCATCTCAAATCTCTGCCTCATTGGGTGTTCGTATAGGTATTTACACGATGTCTGCGCGGCGGACGCCGGCGACACCCTTTTGTCTTCGCCGCATGATCCAAGAAAAACTCGGAACTCTGCGTCACAGCTTTGGCTTCGGTATTCCATCGCCGCCCAAGTAGAAGAGGGTGGCCTGCCGGCACTCCTCGATAAACTCCTCCGCGATCGCCCTCGAATACACGTTCGCGTCAAACGTGACCGCCAGGTTGATCTGGTTGCGGTCTGTCGAGTTGGCCAAGAAGAACTCCGTGGGCCGTGCGTGCAAGAAAGTATTGCTGTCCACAATGCGCAAGATTGTGTTGGCGTCGGTAGTTACTGGAGGCCGTGCCGGTATGGTTTTCGCACCAGAATCTTCGGCCATCGCGCCAAAAGAAGGGCTGGCAGCCCGTGGAGTGCGGACGGAGAGAGGGTGGCCGTCAGGCAGAGGATAGTTTTCCGGTAGAATCAGAGACATCTATACCGAACCACGATCAATGAGGTCGTCAATGATCCAAGATCAGAAGACCTCACCTGTCCGACGCTGGATAAACCATTCGAGGGAAGGTAGTCGGAAGGGACGCTGTCCCAATGCGACGGTTGCGTGTATGACGGCAGAGGCTCCCCCTTCTGCTCTGCAAGCCAATGTGTCGCAATCATTTTCTTCCGTAGAGCGTATATCGGCTGTCGTGCCTGTGCGATGTCGAGCATCAGAGGGTTCTTCACGGTCCGTAGCAGTTGTCCTCTGAAGAGCCGCGCGCGGTGGAAGAATCTCGCGTGCGACAACAGCGCCGAGTAGGGTGGCGCTCCGTCCACACGCGGGACGCCGTCGTCCCTGCGCATCCCGTAAGGCGTGGGCATGAAGGGCAGGGTGCATTCGTAGTAGTCGATCGCGAGAGCGACCTCCGTGGCCCCGCCGTTCTTCTGCCATTCGGCATCCATGTACGGTCGCAGGTTGATGGGGCCACCGAAATGCATCGGTTCCCTGCGACGATGCTCCCACTCGTCCTCTGAGATCTCTCCGCGTAGATAGCGTCGATGCAGGATGCGAGCGGAGGCTAGCTGGGAGATGACCGGGATGACCGTCCCTAAGGTGAGCTTCTGCTTCTTGCAGGCATCAAGTATCGTTGCGGTTTCCACGATCGAGAAGCGAAAGCCCACGCGATCGCTAACCGCTGGTGTGCGGTATGTTTTATCGGTGACCGTACGAACAATTGCATGGCCACCCTGCAATTGGATATATGAATGCGGTTGCAATCGTTGATAGCTAGGACTCACCGTTAATTTCCTTCGTCTGTTGAGGAAGGTGACTTGAGCAATAGCTCGGCGCCATCGTTGTCTGGGAAGGCTCATTTTGCTCGTGGGGTTCAGTTGCGCGTATGGAAGAGCCATGGCAAGCCTCTCCTCAAGAGGTGGAATGTGGGAAGGTGAAGAGGTCAAGACGTCGAAGAAGGTACGTGCGATCGTCGCTCCAGAGATCCCGTCTGTTATGGAATGCGCAGCGCGGAAGAGTACTTCGTAAGTGCCAGGACGATCTTGACGAGCGAGGACGAAGAGCCGAGAGATGAGATGGTGATCAGCCGTAGGATCATGCCGTGTCAACGTCCACAGGAGCTCTTCGACTTGCGAGGAGGATGGGACCGTGCGGATGACCACTTCGTCTGGATGGTGGTGGGACAACGAGTGTTCTGAGACGACAAACTTGACCGCGTCGATGCCATCGGAGTCGTCCATCTTCACGCCAAGCAGAGGATACCATTGCTTCAGTGTAGCCCAGGCTCGCTCAACGTTCGCCGCGCCGAAGGTGTCACGGCTTGTGGCAAGGTCTGTCTCTTCAACAACATATCGCCAGGTGATATCTGCGGTGCCGTTGAAGATGCGATCATAGTAGAAGCTGAGTTCGTTGAGGCCGAGCGGCCGAGCGTAGGTCTTTCCCGACGACTGCGACGATTGCAGGGACCAAGACATGAAATTTGGCGTGGGTAGTATCGGCCATGACTTGCCTATTAATACTGTATGTAGTGGCCGGGCTCAGTAAGTAGGGCTTCTGACTCGAGTGATTGGAGAATTATTTCAATTGTCCACGTGATGGAGTTGCGATCTCGTGACAACTCGAGTCGCGTCCGGGCTTAAGCCCCCTAATCTCTTGAGCCTTGGGCCACATGCACCACCTCTGCCGAGTCCTTGTTCCTCCTCGCCACTAAGTCTTGTTTGACGCCACTCCAACGAGTCATCATACCCGCTCAAATGCCCCTCAAGTGGCAGAAATATGCTGCGCATGTTCAATGTGATGGGAAGGAGCTAGAGATGTATGATGTACGGATGGATGATGAGAAGACAACCTCCTGCTGGATCCCTAGCGAAAGCGGCAAGGTGAGCATGCCTTCTTCACAGGTCAATCAATGCATTTGACGGTCCATCGTTCTACCAGGAGTTCACAGTGCACTATGATGACGAATCGTCAGCTACCATAATGCGCGTTACCCTTGACGTTGACGGCCGAAGAGTAGGGGCATACGCATGCCAGAATGTCCCCGGAGGGGTCATAAGAGGTGTGAAAGAGCAGCCAGGATATTTGCGAAGTTTCCTCTTTTCCCCACTCGTTATCACAGGTGCTGGGTCTGAGTCCTGCATTATACTCTACCAAGAGGCTGATAATGGTGCTTGTTCTGTTTCTAGATGACGAGGCAGCCGCATCCTCCACACATCTAGCTTCAGATATTGGCATAATCGAGGTCGCCATGACTAAGGTGGATCGTTTTCAAGAAGATCAAAGCATTTACGGAGGCGTGGGCGATGTTGCGAAGATAGGTGCCATACACGAGAAGAGTAAGAAGGCGGGCGTGCATGCTGTTTCGTAAGCATTGGATACTTCTCAGATTAGGATAAGTGTTTAGACTGCTTGCTATCAGCTTTGGGGAGGAGAAGAAGACATCCGTGTCAAAATCTATGACGCCAATAGGTCAACATAAAGAGTCCTTTGCCGTGTTTAAATTCCGCTACCGGCCGTTGGGTATGTAGCCAGACCATCAAATCATGCACCTCACTTACCAGGACTCTACCCTCCATATCTACTGCTTCAGAGCTTCTGCAAGCGACTGGAATAGCGCCTCTTCTGGCTAAACCAAAAGCGAAGAAGCGTCCCTCCGACCAGCAGGAACCCTCCAAAGACCCGGGTCCAAGTCAGCCGAAGCGACCGCGAACGGAGGCTGAGAGAGATTCACCAGAGCCACCTGTGAAGTCTGAGCCCCCAAATTCAGATAACGAGGACGATACAGATGCGGATGATGTTACATTCTTAGAGGTGCGCACCATTGCCGAGCCGAAGTCGGTCATTGGTAACGGAACGGTCTCAGGAGCAACTCGTGATGCTTCAACAACGTCTAGCGGAGAAGAAGGCCAAGAAGCAGGCCAAAGCACCGGTCAAGCGAGAGCCTTCCCCTATCTCCGTGCCAGCTTTCTCGGCGAACGAGATCATAGATCTTACCTAAGGCAAGGCTAATATATCCTCTTTATACTATACGAGTGTACCATTAAGCAGTCGGGTTAAGTACATTAGCATACCACTACTTCGAGTTTCCTACACTACTACACACTTCATGCTTTATGCCCATGCTTCATGACTCGCTGTTTGCTGCTATAGCAGCGCTAAGCCTTATTGTACTATTACCTCGTGGGTTCTGGGAGGTTGGTCGAACCTATATTAACCTACATTCCTCTACTTGGCCACGAAAGATTCAAATGTGTTGTCGCTCCTCGATTTGGCTTCGTGAACAGGATCTAGCCTATGTCGACTGTAGTCTACCGGTTTCCACCTCAAGCTGAAGGTGCACTATAGCGTTCAACGTTCAACGTTCAGTAGCGTGTTACGTGAGGCCTCTCTGCTACGGGTCGCCTATCCGACCTACTATAAACGCCCGTTCCAGGATGATCCTGCATTTCGACCTTGAGCCAAACCACCACCAGTGACCAGCGACCAGCTAGTCCTCTCTGCGAGTCGAAGCTGTGCTTAACTTGTAACGTAGTCTCGGTCCAGAAGATCGACATATCAGTACCATGCCTCCGAGAGCTTCTCACAAGCGATCTGCCACGGTTACCAGCGAAGCCGACAGCCCTGCTCCAGCAGAAGGCTCTCGCAAGAAAACGCGATTCGTCGAGCCTTCCGAGGACCCCGTCAACTTCGCCGAAGAGGTAGACGCACAGCTCGAAAATCCCTCCGCGCGTCGCAAGGGACGCGTCAACACCGAAGGCTACGATTCGGACTCGAGCGACGATGGCGAGGGTGTCGTGAACAGCCGCAAACCCGGCGCGGCCGGCGCTGCGGAGGACGAGGAGGAAGACATGTTCGCGATGGGGGAGAAGGAGGAGAAGAAGGTCGAGGAGGGCGGGAAGAAGAAGCAGAAGGAGTTCCTCCGCCTCGGGGACATCGAGGGCCAAGAGTTCGGCGACAGGTCAGACGGAGACTCGTCTGAGGAGGAAGAGGACGTCGATCCGGAGGACGAGGACGACGCGGAACGGAGGAAGAAGGCGGGCATGGGCTTCGAGCTGTCCGCGTTCAACATGCGCGAGGAGATGGAGGAGGGCAAGTTTTCCTCGGACGGCATGTATGTCCGCACGTTCGACCCGCACGCGGTACACGACCGCTGGATGGAGGGCATGGACGAGAGGGAGATCAAGAAGGCGCGCAAGCTCCATAAAGCGCAGGAGAGGATGCAGAAGGAGAAGCAGCGGGCGGAGGAGCGCGAGCTGCAGGAGCTAGGCGGGAAGGACCACGTCGAGCGGCAGCTCGTCGCCATGCTGAAGAAGGGGGAGACAGTACTGGAGGCCTTGCAGCGTCTGGGCGCGAAGTCGAAGAAGTCTGGTGGGGCGAAGAAGAGGTAAGTCCTCGCTGATTGTCATAACCACTCAACAATCTGACACTGGGTTGGCAGGCCAAATAACAAGATGAAGCGGGACCTCGACGGCGGCGCTATGGAGGTCGACCCGGCACCGAAGTCTACAGCCGCATCAGACGTCGAGCACATCACGCACCTTGCGTCCACCCTCATGTCCCTCGGTGACACCGACATCTACTCCAAAACATACGAGGAACTCGTGCGCTCAGTCCGTGCGTCTGGCAAGGTGGACAAAGACTGGATCGCGCCCTCTGCTGACATCAAGTACGAGTACAAGTGGGCCGTGCCAGAGGCTGGCGAAGCGGATCAAGTATTTGGCCCGTTCAGTGAGGAGGAGATGCAGGCATGGCACGCCGCCGCATACTTCGGAGTGGCGGGTGAGAAGGTCAAGGTGCGCAAGGTCGGCGGAGACTGGGGAAGCTGGAGTGAGACCGTTTCTTGAAGTACGTTGCCGATTACGATGCTGTTACCCATTCCTCCATACCACATACCACATGCTCGACGTGTACATTATATGTATCTGTAGTCGATCACACTTTTACTTGCTGAATATGTCTCTGACTTCGAATACTTGATTATGATGCTACAGGCTAATTGTACAACTTTCCAGACCCAAGCAAAACTTGAGCTATGCCGAAACGTCCATGGAATCGTGATAGTCCGCAAGCAATGTCTAATGACTGATATACTGGAACACAAAGGAAACCTCAGGTAACCCAACCTCTGCACGGAGCAGATCGTCATGATTGTTCTTGAGTTCGACATTCGTGAAGTGGTTCCACCTAAGATATCATGAGTTTTCTCGTTGTGAACCATCCGCTGAAGTCCGACTCACGTGCTCGCATCTCCGTAAAGAAGTGCAGGAGCCTTGATGAACTGCCTGCCGTCCTTGCACCGCTTGCATTTGAACGTTTCATGGGTCTCGCAGAGCGTGTTCTCGTTGAACAGGAAGAGCTTCCGCAGTGAGTCGAGGGAAAAGTGACGCTCGACATCCTCTTTCTCATCCACGACGGCGGACGATAGCGATTGTTTATTCGCCTGCCGCTGGAAGATCTTCTCCTCGATAGTACCAGTCGAGATGAAGCGGTAGACAAAACCTGACGTGTCTGTTTTAGACCGGCGAGCGGGCGACTCAGTGAAAGTGACCTACATTCTTTCTTCTGCCCATCACGCCACACACGAGCAAGTGCTTGTTGGTCGGCAGCTGGATTCCAGTCTGCACAGAAGGTCTGTTAGCGGCTAATGCACGAAACATACAGGATGTAACATGCACCTGGGTCGAACAGGATGAGGCGGTTCGCTCCAATGAGGTTGATACCACATCCTCCAGCTTTACTACTTAAGAGGAAGATGAACTCCTTGCCCTCAGGGTTGTTGAACTGATCGACGAGCTTCTGCCGCTTGTTGATCGTCATTGTACCATCTAGGCGGAAGTAGCCATACCTACGAGCAATTATCAGCACCGATAACCACCACGGCGAAGAGACAAGCTTCTTACTTCTTACTCCGCAGAAGTTTCTCGAATAGATCAAGAGTCTGGGTGTAGTTGCTGATCAACACGATCTTGTCTGTCGTTTCTGTATGTATGCGGTGCAAGAATCTATGTTTTAAGTGTATGAGTCGACCCGAAGTCAGTTGACTTGTATGTGAGCTACCCACCGCTCAAGGACTAAGAACTTCCCACCCCATTCGCAATGTACGGTCTGGTTCCGCCCCTTGTCTCGGCCACTGCCAGCGGTACTTGCACCAATGAAGTCGGCAGGAAGAAGCTTCTCGGAACCACGGAGGTCGCCAGGTAAATCAAGTAGCTCCGGATGATTGCACAGCTTCTTGAGGATGTTGATCGCCTTGAGAGGCTGCGAATCAGCGCCGCGGAGGAGAGCCTGAATTTCGGGGGAGGAGATAAATAACCGGTACAGAGCCAGCTGCAACTCCGATGGTCTACAAAAGACTACCTGCTCGTACTTGACGGGCACTACAGCATCGCGGAGTGAGGTTCAGCATGATGGCGACTCAGAAAGAATGTACGCACGGTACTTGGAGAGCAGGTCGTTTGTACGACGAATGATGAATTTCGACACTATGCCGCCGAGCTCCTTTAGCTTCTTCTCGCATTCCGCCTTCGCGGTATCCGTAGCGTCCGCATCACGGCCACGGATGATAGCATTCTCAAAGTTCTTCCGGAAATCGTTCTTCGTGCCGAGGAAGTTGGGGTTCGCGAAGTTCAGTAGAGAGAAATACTCAGAGAGATCATTCTAAGATGGCGCGTGAGTCTCCCGTGCAAGGCTAAACCATTGAAGTATGTGTACCTGGATCGGTGTGCCGGACAGAATGACGCGCCGCTTAACATTGAGACCATTCAGAGCTTGGAACGTCTGTGACTCTGTTGATCGTCCATGTCAATCCCTGGCATTCCTCGTAGACCTCTGAGGATCATACCTGAGTTCTTCAGACGGTGCCCCTCATCGCACAGGAGCAGACCAATAGTGCAATTCGCCAGATATGCGGACAGTGTCCGGAGGGTCTCATACGAGACAATCATCACTATAATAAACGGAGGTATATTCATCGCCGGACATGCAGTATGACGAGACCGACATACCTGGTTGCGATACATTGCGTCCCGACGCGGCAATCCATCGAGCGACCCGTTCAAGCATTTCCGCCTTGCCTCCCTTGCCGTCTATAGCTAGAGCCGTGACAGCATCCTTGCCCAACCACTTGACTAGCATAGAGTGAGTACAGAACATCAGCTATTGAGCAACGACTTACCGAGCTCGTTCGCCCAATTCTTCACTAGGCTGGACGGGCATGCAATGACGCATTTCTCGATCGTCGGCTTGCTGGGATGGGGAGATTGCTTGAGGAGCGTCCACAGAAGCGCGATGCATTGAAGGGTCTTGCCGAGACCCATCTCGTCGGCCATGATGCAGCCGTACTGATTCTCGACAACCATTCCGGTCGTGCACTTGTAGAGGAACTGGAACGCGTATGTTGGTTCCAGGCGTGGAAGGAGCTGTCGAGAACATACCTTTACACCCTCGATCTGATGTGGACGCAGGACCTTGCAGAGCCGGGGGTCGATGACCACGGGGACCTTGTTGGCCTTCTTCTTCTTGTCCTTCCCGCCGCCTAACAGGTCCTTCAGACTCTTGTGCGGGTTATACATACCGGCACACTTCTCCTGAGCCTCCTTCAGCGCACGCTCTTTAGCCTCCTCCTTCTCCCGCTCTTTACGCTCCTCGTCTGTCTCCCTGTCGTCCACAGTGGGATCATACAAGACGATAGCATGATCGGCCATTGGGTCATGCAGTGGTCGTGGGATGATATTGGCGAGAGGGCGAATTCCTAGTGCAACATTGCTCTGTATTGTTGAAACGATCTCCCCTTCCTTGTTACGCATCTGCGGTATGCTGAACCGTCGACCCATTTGGTCAAATGGCTTCGGCTTGAAAACAGGGTAGTTGACGATGTTGTTGTCTAGAGGACGCTCAAACTCCCCATTCCTGCTCGCTTTCTTCTTCTTCTTCGTTCCACCCTCATTCGCAGAGTCTGAGTCGTCGTCGGAGCCGGCCTGTGCACCCTTGTAAGATACGCGCTTTCGTTTACGCTGGGGTTGATCCCGAGAGACAGCAAGGGTTGGTGGTTTGAATTGTTTGTTGACACGAACACTCTCTTGAAACCTATCCAGAGGCTTTCCGTCTGGAGTGACTGGAGCTCGACGCAGCATTACAAGATAGGAGGTGGTTTAGGTAAGAAAGACAATGAGCCAGGCGCTGAGCGCTGAGGCGCGATAGCTCACATATTAATAATGGAAAAAAAACATATTCTGTCTAATAATAGACGCGACGCGCGCTCACGTGACCGTGACCTTCGGAAATCGGACCGCATAGTAATTGCGAGCGAAGCGAGCATACCGGTTAGGCGTGAGCCCAGTGCACTTCGCCGGGACAAACATGTACAAATGTTACGGTACACAGAATCCAGGCGCCCGTAAATTGGATCTCTCATAGGAGCTCTAAAATTGGTTTTATCAGCCTCAGAGTTGTCATAGACGGTGGATGCTACATCCTAAATGTCTGTGAGAACTTTGAGCCCAGTTGGTGACGTTTTGCGAGAGCTGTCGGCGTCGACAGCCTAACCGTGACCAGAGTGTGGTTGGGGCGCCTATAGCTCTTCGGCGTCTCAACTCAACGCCCTGTTGTGCGCCTCAGTCCGACTCTGCATCTTACTCCTTCCTTTAAAGCTTCGATAAGGGTTCCTCAGCAGGCTGGCAGAATATCTGTACTCTGTGGGCTGCGTAGCGAGCTCAACCGTGCCCCACGGAGACTAGTATACTTAGTAGTCTCGTCGTCATCCGTTCTGCCGCTCGTACCACTTGAATGTGGTGGTCCCGGTGGCGTGCCAGCGTCTGTGAGTACAGCTGTCGGCAACACGGATGAACGCAGTGTGCACGGAGCAGCATGCAAAAAGAAAGCTCGACGTCGAGTACGAGCTACCGGGCGAGGAGGGGACGAGAGCTCACTGGGTGCGGAACCCAGTGGCTATATACCGGAGAGGACAAAGGATGCATTGTCCGGCGGGCGTGACGAGTAACGCTGCCATAGACCCTGGATAATAAACATTATCCAAAACTCAGACTAGACTTTCGTATATACATAGCTACATAATAATTAGTCTCGCCAGCCGTTACAGCCACTGTCTCCGAGTCTGTCCGGTCAAAAAAGGACCTGTTTCTTCTCGTTCTCGTTTCCCTTGCCTCTTTCGGACAGGCCCTATCCGTCTGGTTACGAGACTAACTATGCCCCTGTCACAACCGAGTGAGGAGGAGGAGGAGGAGGAGGAGGAGGAGGAGGAGGAGGACTGAGGACTGAGGAGGAGGAGTGTATTTCGGCCAGCTCAGTATTACGTTACAGGTAGACGCCCATGACTATTTATGTGGTGGACTATCTACGTTGAGTGAAGTCTGTGGACGTGTATGACGGGCAGCACCGAACACTTAGCCGCAAAAAATTCAAGTTCCCTGTTGGACTTTTCAGGTTCAATCCGGGGAAATTTATAATGAAACTTGAAGTATTGGTTCAGTTCACCCACATTCAAGTTCAAGTTCAAATTAAGGTTTGATTGCAGTTCAAGTTCAACTTCGATTTAACTTTCAAGTTCAAGTGCGGGTTCAATTCCAAGTTTAGTTCCGCAAGTTGAACTTGATGCAGATTACCTGAGCAGGCGTCTGCATCAGGCGCACCGAGGGACGAAGTCCGAGGTGACCGAGCCTCCTCCACGCTGCCTCCGAGTCATGCTCCACCGAATGTTGATTTCGATCTCGCCGACGCACAGCGACTTCTTCGCAGCAGAAATGGCGTGAGCTAGATGATCATTCCAGAGAACTTGAGTTCCTGCGTAGACCGTCTCGCATCCGTTCCACCACCCACACTGGCCTTGCCGTGGGTCCCGTAGGAGTACCAGTGTATTCGAAGCAGGGATAATCAAATTGATTTGAGAGAGAGAGTTCCTGCGTAGTCTGTCCAGCCTCATGAGTACCTGCGCTGTATGATATGCGCGTCACGGTAGATGCTTTATTGACGCCGGACCTGAACCTCCGAAGAACGGTCGCATCGAAGCCTCCCATTGTCTCAGGCCCAGAAAGCCAGCCTGGTCCTTGTCATACAAGCAAAAGAAGCTCTGCTTGAAGATGGACAATCACGAACTAATTGAACTCGGAGAACACAATAACACCCCTCGTACGGTCAAGTTCTGCATAGGACTCCGAGTTAGAACAGTCTGACTTCGTCCAAGCATCCGGTGCCAGTGAAGAAGTCGATCGATCACTGTACTGGCATATGACCAGGCCTTTCTTCAGCAAAGATCGCATCAGCCACTGTTCGATATATTCGATAGGTGGGGACCTACTGCTTGCATGTCCATTTTCAACACCCTCTTCGCGAGTCTTTCGTAGAACTGCAAGGATCCTGATGTTATAGCGGCGAATACCCACCTTCGAACGCGCGCAGGCCTCAGGAAGACCACACCTGCACCCTCCGAGACCCGAATCAGTCGCAAGATTCGGACCAGGCTCAGTACCACTGCACTGGTGAGATTTGGGGAGTACATGCTTATGATCAAGACTCTTCTTAACATCCCTAAAGACTGTGTATTAGTACTAGACTTGTCACACCCAATATCCCCACAACCAAGCGTGCATATCTGCCAGCTTCAAATCACAAATAGCTAGAAACTTGAACCGCGCCTGAGGCCTGAGGAGTCACCCCGGGTCGTATTCCTGGACATAGTAAAGTATTTAATGTGACTTCATTTGAGCTTATAGTAAGTACACTAGCCCAAGCTTCTGGCATTCGAGTTCAACGTATCATCCTAGTATGACAGGATGTATACCAGCAAGTCACAACAGGCAGGAAGACTAGGTAGTGTTATATGTAGGTACCGGCGCGGTAGTACCTCGGTAGACCTCGGTCCGTCTGCAGTAGACGCCCGCTCGGCGTGATCCGCACCAAGTTGAACTTGAACTTGAACCTGAATTGGGATCAAACTTTAATCAAGTTTAACTTGAATACGCTGAAATGAACCAACACTTCTAGTTTGAATATTAATTCCCTCGTATTGAACTTGAAAAGTCCTGCATAGAACCCAACTACTCCGTCTAAATGCTTTTGTCCACTGAAGGCCGTCATAGACGTGTCTCACTTCGGAATCGCTATCGCGTCTCGATCCGCTGGAACTTAGACTTAGCTCGCGGTGAGTGGTTTGTTGAACGTTGTAGTCTGGAACATGCGCGCCGTATGGTTTTCAAAGCTATGCACGCTAGTTTCGATCCCATCATGACCCGGGAGGCAAGCTCGCAGTACAGACTGGATACGAGTCTAGTTAGTTTCAATCCCCAGGGACTATATGGCGGCTGTTAGGAGCGATCGGTGTTCCAGGGGTAAGATACCCGTCTCTTCCTCCAGTTGGACAAGGATTCCAAACAGGACCGACCCTCCCCTTCTCATCCTCTCCTCATTCTAAGTCGACAATGTCTAGCCTTCTCAGCACGAAGAATTCATACTCTCAACTGTCTTCTAGGTATAGGTCTTGAAGCTGCGAATGAGACGTTCATGTATGGTCGCTGACAATCCGCGCCAGCATTCGCTCTCCTGTGCCCGAACAAGCCGTTCGTTATTCGCAGGGCTCCGTGTCAAAGGCCAGATCATCTCATCGTACTTTCCGGTGGACATATCCTTAATGGCGGCGTTCATACAGACAGCCCCGGACTCCTTGGATGGCAAAGGCGCGCATGAAGACGTAAGCTTCCCAATCTCATTCCCCGGGAGGCGGACATTGACGCGTCAACAGCTCACCGACGAGGCCTTCTTGTCGGAGGTCAAGCAGGTGATGCGAGACTTCCTTCGGGAGATCGAGTACAAGCCTATGGGGACGGTCCCCAACCCGAGACTGCGCCAGGAAACCAGAGACGAGATCGTGTCGATAAACTCTGCGGATCTCAGCCCGGCCTACATCGAAGGCCTCACGGACGTCGCGGTCTGCATCGCGGAGTTCTCGTACAGCCATACCAGCTACGCGCACCAACGCTACGTCTCCTTCATCACCGCCTACCTCGTCGTCGCCGACGACCTCGGCCACAACAACATCGAGGCGCTCGGTCAGTTCGTGCGGCGGCACACCTCTGGGCAACCCCAGCTCCATCCCGTGCTTGATAGGCTGGTGCTGCTGCTCCGTACGACACACGACCTCTACCCGCAGGTCAGCGCCGATGCTATCGTCGCGAACGTGCTCGATGCGGTCGCGTGGATGTACGTCGAATTGCAGACGCAGGAGCAGCCCGTGCTACCTGCTGCGTCGAGATATCCGTACTACATGCGCGTCAAGGTCGGTGTTGCCACTGGCTACACGCACTTCGCCTTCATGAAGGAGTGGGCGGACAACGCCGAGACCGGGCTATTCTACCTTCAGTTGATACCGTGAGTGCACAATCATTTCTATACACTTACCTGCATTAACATCCCTACGTTCGTCCCTACAGAGACATCGAGGTCCACACCTGTTTCGCAAAGTACGTGCTGCGAATGTTGGCGTCGTCCGTATCGTATGCTGACAATGTGGTCTTTTTCATAGTGACATGTACGGCCCTTTCGTCTCTATCAACGAGGTGATACTGACCTGTGATTAGCCTTTCGTTCTACAAGGAGGCATTGGCAGGAGAGACCAACAACTACGTCCACCTGCGTGCGGCCGCAGAGCAGAAACCGGTCATCGAGGTGCTCCGAGAACTCGTCGATGAGACCGTAGTGAGCATACGGAAGATCGCCGAACTCGGAGCTGTCCAACCCGGGTTAGCTAAGGTTTGCAACGACTACATAATGGTAAGGTGTTGTCTGTACTTGTGACATCTCGTCTTTCTGACCGTGCCGCCTCACAGGGTTACGTCGACGCCCATTTCATGGCAAAGCGGTATCGCCTGGAAGACCTAGAGCTCTGATCAGTACCTCAGCAATCCCGAGTTCCCCACTCTCTCTTCTAGATCTATCTCAGCAACGTCTATAGAAATGACATCGTTGATTTCTTGAATAGATGTAATTAATGTGTACTTGTGCCTTGACGAGCAGATGTATTCAATATGTACTCGGCTTTCTGTCAGTAGCATTTATTACCTTGGCTAGTCGACGTTTTCTCCTGCTACTCTGGATTGCAAGACACCTCCTCGAATACTTATTGGCCTGGGATGCGATATCCACTAGTAAGTACTGAAGTACTACAATGACCAGTAGTCCAGCCTTCGCCTGCATTGACACCGGCGACATCTCGCCGTGATCTAAGGTGGGACAGTCAGGGGCAGAAGGCGGTAGCGTAAGAGCAATGAGATGGCAGAAGTCGTTCAAAATAACGTTTCTATGCTCGCTTAGGCGCAGTCGAGGCAGAGCATGTAGTATCTAGGAAGGTTCTCTCTTGATACGATATGTTAATGCCCCCCCAGGCCTGTCGGCGACGCCCTCAGGTTCCGAATAGTTGGTTGGCTTGAAGCGCAAGTCCTTCGAGCTCAGATGCACCTGCGATGTCAACAATATTTTAACATCGTGACTAGTGCGTTCGATGACACATATCTGCTATGACTCGTACCTCGACAATGTTCTCCTCCTCGTCCTCATCGCTGTCCTGACATTCTGCTTTGCAGGAGAAGGACGGTTCCGTGGGCTCCTCCTTGACGTTGGGTTCCGTCTTCACAGGTGTCTCTGTGTTGATGTCCTGCTCTGCCTTGACACCTGGCTCCGTCTTAATGTCCGGTTCTGCTTTGACGCGTGTAGCCAGTGCGGGTACACCCGGCATCGCATAGTCGGTCCGAGAGCTGAGATGAACCTACTCAAGATGAGTGACGGAGACGTTCACATCCCAGAACGTCACTTCACCTCTGTGACTGGGGTGGACTCTCGTTTTATACTCAGGCTGGAACGTGTGCGAGCAGGGGCTGAGGTATACTCTCGGTTGATCGATCGCCCTCTCTGAT
This sequence comes from Daedaleopsis sinensis, assembly GCA_033807695.1. Lineage (NCBI taxonomy): Eukaryota > Fungi > Basidiomycota > Agaricomycetes > Polyporales > Polyporaceae > Daedaleopsis > Daedaleopsis sinensis. Next base: position 2,814,693 of record CM066301.1, read on the forward strand.
TCATGGGGCTGGTAGGCTCCCTCTTGACCGACGGTGGTTCTCCGGGAACGTTCATGGGACTAGGCTCCCTTTTTACTGTTGGTTCCGCTCGCCGAGCGTTCGGAGGGCCGTGCTTTCTCTTCACGGGAGGTCGCGTTGGACTAGGCTCGTTCTTCACTGCAGGTTCGTTCTCGCTCGACATTTCCCTCTTGACTGATGTCTCCCTCTTGACGCACCCAAACCCTTGAGCAGTATAGTTGTTCGACGAGCTGAGATGCACCTGTACAGGGGATGAGTCACCCCGCAATGGAGGAGCAGCAGCAGCAATCTTATCACCTCAACGACATTCTCCTTGTTATCTTCTTCGTCGGCCATTGATGGATCATGATCATTCATGCTATCGTCAGCCATTGGTGAATCATAATCACCCATGCTATCGTCCGCCACGGAAGAGTCACGTCGCCGCTCGTTGGCTCTGGGAGTGAAGTCACGTTCATTGACCTCAGGGTCGGCTCGGCGACGTTTCCTCTCTTCTGAAGTAGGGGACTTGCTCGATGTCCGTCTTTTCTTCGGCGTAGCGGAATAGATGGACGACGAGGATGATGCAGCAGCGCTCGGACGTTCCGTACGCGACGCCCTACCTGACAGTATACCGTTTGCTTCGAGAAACTCTATGCAGACACGATGAGGGATGCGACCTTTCGAACGGGAGTGTCGACGCACCTTTAGGTCGATAGAGGAAACGGAAGGTCACGTATGGCTTGTCGTCGATAAGCAACGGCTTCAAGATGGTAGACGTCGGTTTGACACCCTTCTGCTTCCCGAGGCTATAGCATAGAATTTCAATCACGCACTCAAAGTTTTCATAGAAAACACGCACGAGACACAGTGTCCGGGACCAGCTCCCTTCCTGGTTCGCTCGTGAACATTTGTTTGCCGTGGTGTTGGTCGTGCCTTCGGAGTAAATGGCGTTGAGATGAAGTCAAGCACGCGTCTCAGCCTGACTTCGATCGTTCCAAGCTCGTCGCTATACGCTGAAGGGAGCGCGTCGTCGTCGTCTAGCACATATGAAATTGGTTTGATGCTGAACTTGTCGGGAAGCCATAGAAGACCCTACCAGTGGTGGCAAGAGGAGCAAATTGGTAGGGGCAGTGGGCATCAATTGCAATACGAAAGCCGCCGTTTGTGGTCTTCGAAGATTGCTTGGTATGTGATAGCGTACCCATTCGCCGTCCGTCCATCCGGATCTCAACCGACAAGTGTGAAGGTGGTTTCGAGTCGACCCAGTGAACTTTGAAGTCCTACGTTCGTCTGAGGGTACGCCTGGCAGCCATAAATACGCTACAACACACCTTCCCAGCTTCGCTAGCAATGTAACACGAGACGACTTTCTCGGTCTCCACCTTAACCTCGTGCGCTTGAAGTTCTTGGCCGTCGCAGGAGATGTAAGCGCCGTAACCTCGATGACGCATAGGCATTTCAAGTGCAGTGTTGAGGTAAATGAGCAGGCTCTGTGGACGAAGAGTTGGAAGGAGAAAGCGCGTTCCAGACGCGTCGGTCAACGGCGGACGCGGTGACGGCGCGTCGGGACGCGTCCCATTTTGGCATGTGATCGAGACCCCGATCAGATCTCAGTCACAAGTGTGGCCTGGCGCCGGCAGCGGCTGTCAGTGAACCACCCGAGTCCTTCAAGAACGCCTGTTCTTCCGACCCTAGCCAGCACACGAGGCCGGTAATGGCTACAGATGATCAGCTCAGTGCCTTTATTGCAAGGCAGCACCAGCTGCTTGACAGAGAGCGCGACGCTGAAATCGAGCGGACATCTCTGCTACTTTCAAACTGCCCACCAAAACTCCTCGAGCAGAAGGGTTTATGTCTTGCTGGTCTTGGTGTATCGTCTATCGGTATTGGACTGGGAGGAAAGACGTGCGTATGATAATACAATAGCCACATGCATGGCTGACAGACTTCGAAGTATGGTTGAGCTTGAACGACCTGCTGCTTTTCATACCAGTCCAATTTTCCCGCCACATACGATCAGGTATATTTCCTAACATTACTACGATGCTATTGTAGACATTTTATAGACCAGGAGACCTCGCACGTATTGAAGAGCATACCAGTGGTGCATCTGCACAGAAGAAGAACTCAAAAGTCAAGAAAGTCGGGGGTCACGGTCCTGAGAAGACGAAGAACGATGGCATCGAGGGCGTGGTGTACAAGGTTTGTTTGAATCAAACGATTCAAGCTACGTGCCTCACTCCATGCAGGTCACAGATACGAAGGTTGTCGTCGCAGTCGATCCGCCGGATACCAACGGAGAAGACCTCGATCTTCCGGATCGGTGTCGGGTGGTGAAGCTGGCAAACAGCGTGACGTATGATAGGATGGACAAAGCCCTCAATCAACTAGAAAAGGTTGTGCTGCCGAACTCCGATGCTGTGAGTCACCATGCGCTTTGGTATGCTGCAATGCATTGCGATTAAGCTTTATCTACAATGTCTACTCGTGGTAGAAAGAAGACAGGTTTCTGCCCAAGTTGACCCCCCTCGTACGAGTCTTGATGGGAATCTCACGACCTTCTGCGAAAGTGGCCGTGAAGGAGATACTGTTCTTTGATCAATCGCTCAATCCGAGTCAAGAAGAAGCAATTCGTTTCGCTCTCGAGTCCCCGGAGGTGGCCTGTATTCACGGTCCCCCAGGTCTGTCTGGCATTGACAGCCATTTCTCTATTGCGGTCTAAAGTAGGATTCTTCTAGGCACCGGAAAGACACACACTCTAATCGAGCTCATCCGCCAACTTACGACAGTCACACCATCCAACCCTAAGCCCCTTCGCTTACTGGTCTGCGGCGCGTCCAACTTGTCTGTTGATAACATATTAGAGAGACTCCTGGCTCTGCCTGCCACCACAAATGGGTCTAAGCTGAAGGTCACACGAGTCGGACATCCTGCTCGCGTTATGGCACACGAAGATGTGATAGATGCGACGCTCGAAGTGAAGGCGAGTAGGAGCGACCAGGTGTGTGTTACTGCGACTCGGGCTCGTGATAGTCTACAGCATGGCTGATACCTCTATTTTCAGGCTATTTTGGCGAAAGACGTCAAGAACGAGCTTGAGACAACCCTCGGCGTGCTATCTGGCAAAGGCAAAGGTGCCAAGGGTAAGGCACCCAGAGGACTGGAGAGGAAGAAGATGTGGGAGGAGGTTAGAGCTCTGCGGAGGGAGTATGGCGATATCTCGTTCCAATGTTCATGTGCAACGCTGATCCAGATGCACGCAACAGGTATCGACAGCGCGAAGGAGGTGTTGTCGAGAGCGTGCTCAGCGAATCTCAAGTCGTCCTTGCCACTTGCCACTCTTCCGGCGGGAGACAGGTTCGGTCGCAGAACTTTGACGTCGTCATCATCGATGAAGCCACGCAGGCTTTGGAGGCGGTGAGCTGATACAACTCGGTGTGCTACAATAGTCGATGCTAAAGTCACCTATGCTAGGTCTGTTGGATTCCAATCTTCAAGGCACAGAAGCTGGTACTGGCTGGAGATCCTATGCAGCTTCCACCGACGATCATCTCATTGGACAAGAAAGGCAAGAAGAAGAATGAACCATCGTCCTCCAAGGCAGCCCCGTCCATAGAGAAGGGGAAGAAAGTGAAAGCCGGCGCAGTCAAGGCCACACACGATGACAGCGTCGCTAGTGGTGACTCAGAGCACGATGCCAGCAGTGAAGAAGAATCAGATGACGAGGGTCAGGGTGATGCTGAGCCCGTCGACGAACCGGAGAAGCCTGCGTCACAAGGAAAAGGCAAGGTGGCCGGATCGAAAGGCATTCTCCGCCCGCCTCGCTCGCTGGAAACGACGCTCTTCGAGCGACTCGAGAAGATGTACGGCCCCGGTATCAAGCGCATGCTTACCGTGCAATATCGGTCTGTAAATTGTCTTCTCTGCAGCTGTACTGGACTCACGGGAACCCTGCAGCATGCACGCCCAGATCGCGGCGTTCCCCTCGAAAGTGATGTACCACTCGAAGCTCAAGAACCACGCGTCCGTGGAAGCCCACCTCCTGCGTGATCTTCCGAACGCGAAGGCGACTTCTGAAGAGGATGAGAAGGAGGTCCTCGGCACCCCTGTGGTTTTCTACGACACCGCGGGCTGCGAGTACTTTGAGCGACTTGAAGGCGACGGGGAAGAAGGCAGCAAGTGTAATGAGAATGAGACATCCGTAGTCAAGATGTGGGTAGAGCAATTGGTGAGTGTGCAGAGATTGTTCTCGTAGATTTCTCTGGTACGGTTCACTGACGACGGATGCCAAGATTGGAGCAGGTGTCTTACCGTCTCAGATCGCGGTCATCACTCCGTAGGCACTACTCCTTTGCATTTGCACAACGCGTTGAGTCTCACCGGGCTGTTAGATATCAAGCTCAGGTCACCCTGTTGACCTCTCTCCTGCGGCCCGTGTATGGACCAGCGCTTGAGATTGGTACTGTCGACGGAATGCAAGGGCGAGAGAAAGAGGCAATCATCATCAGTCTTGTTCGCAGCAACGAGAAACGTGAAGTAGGCTTTTTGAAGGACAAACGAAGGCTGAATGGCGAGTAATCCTGCTCTTGAGCGTAGAGTCTTCTCTCATCTAGTCTTTGCAGTTGCGATGACACGGGCGAGGAGACACCTGGTAACCACTTATTTGTCTCTTATACCAGTTCTGCTAACATACTGTGACAGTGTGTTATCGGAGATTCTTCGACGGTTCAGCATGGTAGCCCCTTCCTCAAGAGGTGGATGGCGTGGTTAGACGCAAACGCCGATGTACGGTATGCAGGTCTTGAGTAGGAAGTGCGCGCATCACGCACGCAGTCAGATGTATCCATAGCTCTGCGATCGATGTAACCTGTACGATACACGGCTATGCTGTAGTATCTAGCACTCCCGATGATTATACTTCTACAAGTACGAGTGGCGACGGACGGAACTATACAGATACACTTCAGTCAGTCAGTTCAAGCACAAACAATCTGCATCCTCGCGTCAAAATCCGCCGGTTCCGTCCCTAGAAACACTGCCCACCCGTCGTCGGGACGCAGTGGGGGATTCCTCTGGACCTGTGGCTTCGGCGCTCAGGAGGCCAGCTTCTTCCTCGTTGTATGTACGAGAAGAACGACGACCATGGGGGCCGCCTTTCGGGCGATACAAGACAGATTGAGTGACGATAGTGATATCGAACATGAGAGTTCCCCCACTCCCGATGAGATACCTGGGCAATCCGGTGAGTAAGTCGTATCCAACGCACCCAGCCTTATGATAGTGCACTCACGGAATACTCTCGCGAATGAATGCAGACAGTTGCGGCTGGGGTTGTTGCATGTTAGACGACGTTAGGATGGATGCGACGTAGAAAAAGTTGCCCAGGAAAGCGAAGATGAATAGATAGATCGAAAGACCCTGCATGAGCAACTCAGTATGCCATTGAATGCCTGAGAGCTATCATCTCGCATTACCTCTACAGATTTTCTAACATACTGTGTCGAACGTCAGCCTAGAGGTTGTGAGGCGTATTAAAACAACTCACATTCTTCCATATCTGTGGTAAACGGGAGGTAAGATATAGTGTCGTGCAAATCCATGCTGATATTCGGCCAATGATGTACTCCGTGGTTGGTCCAGGCTCGGGTTCAGAAGACAGCTCGACCATCATGTTCTCGCTGGAATGAGAGAAGTGGAATACCGAGGGCTCTCCAGCGAGCTGCGCAGAGAGGATGGAGTCCTTCAATCGTGGGTCTTGGACCTGCTCGGAGAAGACGGGCGTCGGAACGTCCCATCGTGCCAGTACCCTTCCAGTCCGTTCCATAACCCCGGTGGAGAGTGATGTCCTGCCTGTAGCGAGTGTGCCAATCCCGAACAGTGCCCATACGCCCATGAACACCATAGTCGCACCCTTGCGACTGGCCCGCGACCCTCGTCTCTGGGTGTTCGCACCCAGCCAGTCTTCCCCATCTACTGCCAAATCAACCGCTCTAACCGTAGAACGTCCCCGGGCGGATATTTCCGTCCCTTCAGTCGGCCCGGTCATCTGAAGCACGGTAGGCACCTGGCTTGGCTGACGACTCCGTCTGGTACTGGCTTCTCGACTAACGTTCTGACTCCATCCGACCTGTTTGCGACGCGCCGAGCGGCCAAGGTCAGAGTGAAGACTCTCCGCCATCCGAGCCAGAGCTTCTTCAGATATGTCTTCGTCGTCATCGTACTCCGTAGGGTGCGGCTCGATGGAATACGAGCGGCGCCCCCAGCGCGCGTGTTCGTCCTGCTGTGCGGCAAGCGCCGCGACTGCAGCTACGTTTGCTGCGACGTTGGAGAGCGCGCGGTAATGTGGTGCGGTCGCCCCGCGATCAGCGGACAAGCGGCGGACAGAGACAGTCCCAGTCGTGGTACGGTCGCGGCCATGGAGGAACGGGGGTCGCGCTGGCTTCTTCGCATGCAGGGAGTAGTAGATGTACTGGGAAAGGAGAGTGAAGTCGACAAAGCAGAAGTATGTCGCGAGATACGTCTGCAGACGCAAAAACGAGACATGAGGATGAGGGATATTCGCGAGAGGGCTATACCGACGCACCTGGAAGGGAAGTTGGTGGGTCAAGATACAGCCCAAGAGATTGGTCGCATCACCTGGTAAAGTCCGTCGTAGAAGTCAGTCCAGAGACGCACGCACGAGTTTGGCTCACGCGACATATCGCGCGATGAGGGTGATATATCGCGAAGGGCAAACCGAGGTGTACTCACCCAGAAGCCAGTTCATGAGAAACGGCAAGGCAAGACCCTCGACAGACTGATTCCGTACATTCTCTAGGAGTTGCCTATACGGTTGTCGGACGTCAGGGGGGGAGTGTGCAGCGTACATGATGCCGAATAGGAACTTACGGGATCTGGGCCCCGAGCCAACATGCGATAGAGGTGTAGCCTAGAAAGTCGCTGAATGATGTGCTTAGCATGGGCACGGTTGCATGGGGCGTCGAGGAGGACGAGCTCGGGAGAGAAAAGAGATAACTGGGAGCTGAGACGGATGCGGGAGGGTGAGACAGAGAAGGTGCCCGCTCGAGTGCTATCTTGGCGCGCTCTCCCGACTCGCTCACCGAGACTGCCATTTCCGGTCTCCAACGCTCTCTTTCCTCCTCCACCTCTCCGGCCGGTGTCGGGTTTGACGGTCGCAGCAATTGGATATCAGCTCTCTGCGACTGCCTCAGTCTCCTGCCCACGCGACGCTCGTCGTCAACACACTCGGTAAACCAGACGACTCTACCTACATACGCCGAGGTGGCTCTAGCAAGCCGTGCCTATTCTCGCGTGCCGCAGGTTTACAGTTTCCTGGAACAGCCCGAGTACTACCCCTACACGGTTGGTTTGGTCAAAACACCATGTCGAACAAAGCGGGTCCCTCCAGGAGCATGAGGTTGCTTAACCCCGCACCTCAAGAATTGGTCAGTAGGTTCATCGCAGGAACTGTCTCCTCGCGCATTGAACACATGTTCGTCAGCGTGACCTCGTTCTCGATTACCTCGTCCACAATTGCTACACAAGCACAGCCGGTGCATTCGTGAGGGAGAGTGGGATTAAGCATGTCGATGCCGACGGAGACGAGATGATGCTTTCTCCGGACAAGGAAAAGCCTGAGGTGCTCGACACTTTGGAACTACGACTGGCCATGGGTGAGCTTCGTAAAGGTATGGCATTGCTGTCCGAAACGGCTGTCGCGTGCACTCAGCGTCCGCTCACCAGACATACGGATGCATATACTCACCGGCAGGGTCGACGACGCCACCGCTCTCCTCAAGAAGCACTTCCCTACAGTACTCGCGGATACTGAAGAGGACACCGCACCGTCGTCGTCTTCTGACAAACTCCAATATCTACCCTCCACTTCGGTGAATCCGGCCCATCTGGCCCTTAATCTCCGCATACAAGCGTTCGTCGAAGCCGCGCGGACGAGACCCTTGCTGTACTATCCGCCGGGGTCGAAGACACCTCTGCCACACCCTCCTATACTATCAGTGCCCGGTAAGCATCCGAGCCCTTCCGGGGACGAAGACGACGATATGGCGGAATCCGACGCCGAGGAGGCCAACACCAAACTACTGATTCGCGCTCAAAGCCTCTACTCCGAGACCAATCAGCTGAAACGGCCAGAAGACCGTGCGCGGTATCTCCTCGAACTCGGGAAAGTCGGAGGCCTCCTCGCATACACGGAGCCCGAGGATAGCCCGCTCCAAACATACATGTCGCAGCTGCGGCGTGACGCCGTCGCGGACCAGATCGACTCCGCAATTCTGTGTGAGCATACGATCCATATTCATGTGACACGGGGAGCGGCTTTGCAACCACGGCTGATGGTAGCGTGCTGTCATTATAGACCGTGCTAAGCGACCCACGATATCGCGCATTGAACTGTACACGCGATATACGTCCACACTGTGGGGCATGCTACATGACATGGACATCAAGGTCCCGCCACGGAAAACTTGGCCCCCTGGCGTGGCCTTGCCACCGTCGGTACGTGGTCTACAGGAAGCCAAGCTGGCTTCTTCCGCGGACGCAGGGAGTCTGGAGAATGCGATTCCTACCGCCAAGAAAGCCGCCCCGGAGAAAGAGGCGGAAGAGGTACGTCCTATGCTCTCATGCGATTGGTTCGAGCCAGAACTGATCCACCATTTGTAGACCTTACCAGCATTCAACTTGCATCAATTCTTGGAGTTGCAGGAGTACTGATGATGCCGGCGACACAGTTGGGTTGCACACGCACACACCTCCCGCATATCAGGTTGACATTTGACTTACGGGTCTCGCGCTTGATGGAACTTTGTATTTTATTGTTGTAAACGGCTGGCATGGATGGAATTCACCACTTGTTACAGAGATCGCACCGTGTCCCATGCGAAAACCGTTCAATCGGACAACCGGAGATTCTTCCTCATTCCATCCACTGCATGTAAACTCGCACCGAATGTCCGTTCGTCCACACCGATCACCAGCACCTCGGCTTCGAACCGCGCTCTGTTGACCCGCACAACCACTGCCTGCGGGGCGTTGCACTCCCTCAGTCCTAGAACACGCAACCTCGCCCATTTCTCCCACTCGATCCGATCCAGGATAGTCTCCGACAGGCCCCCAGGCCCATCGGGTTTTTCAGTCAGCCAAGGGTTGAACGAAAGGTCCAGGACCTGTAACAGCGGACAGACGCGCGGCAGACGATGGATCTGGGTGGGAGTCGGCAGCGCGATGAGCGCAAGACGCGTGACGGTTGGGGGGAATATGAGGGGCATCGTCGCCGGCACGACCGCGTTGAGCACGACGAGCGTGTGCAGCGCCGGGGGTTCGTCCTGCGACGCGGACGAGCCGGCGTCCCAGGTGTCCTCCGCGTCTTCAAGTTCTTCCTGCTCCGTTTCAGGACCTCTTCCCCCTTCAGGCCCAGAACTGCCCTTGCGATAGCAATGGGAAGACGGCCCCTCCCCTCGGTCCTCTGGGCCTCCATCTGCGGCTCGACGTGATGGAGAGGCCGGAGACATCTTGAAAAGGACGTCTCGTTGCAGCGTCGCTTGAGGCCCAACGACAATCAGCTCGCCATCGACGTGACCATCGGGCTCGCACAATGCATACAGCTTGGCGTTCGGGAGGGGGTCGTGCACCGCAGTATATCTCAGCACGTCCCGGTAGAAGAACTGCGGCAGGATGGGGAGCAGCTCGTCTCGAAAGTCCGCAGGTTCCGGGAACAGATTCAGCAGCGTCTTGAGACATATCTGCCTGAGAGTCGGGATAGGCTGGCGGAGAGGGTTTCCGTTGCGCATGTCCGACTCCTCGAGCAATCCAGCCGCAGAAGATGACCCTGAAGCGGGGCTGGACTTGGATTCGCCTGATATACTGAGGCCCGGGACGTCGTCGGAGCCAAAGCTCGACGGCATGCATGACAAAAGGATTGATAGTGCCCTCTTCCTAAACGCAACGGAGTTGCGCTCGTCCACCGGTTCGTGCTTGAATAGTTCACTCCAGCTACTGGGCACGGGTGGTCCAGGAACCGGCCCACGGGGATAGTCATATTCTAGTTGTCCATCGCGTATGATGAGATGGGGCGGTGGCATACCCACATCGCGCGAGCGAGCCCTTGCTTGGATATGTGCGTGCTTGTAGATATCGGAGAAGGGGAGTGAGGGGTCGTTGAATGTACGGGAGGTGATGGCCGCGAGATGCGCCTTCGACCGGCGTAGGTTCTGCGAGTGTCTGAACTGCTCACCACTGTCGAACGCTACATGAGATTCCCTCCATACTGATGAGGGTCCGGTACATACCGGAGAGTATGGAGGAGGTTGTTGACCTCGCGCGGTGTGGAATGGTTGTCTTGCTGCGAACGAGACATGTAGAATGGCTGCTATGTCGTAAGTACGACCTGAGCACCAACAGGATGTGTACCCTGCATGGTTGAGACTCGAGGCTGAGTAAGGTAGCGGTAAGGAGTCAAAACCCGCGATATTTCATCGTGTGCGCTATAGGCATTCGGCGTCCTCCGTGGAAAGTCTTTCAATCTGAACTCGTACCGTTCTACATACTCTACTCTAGATACCCTGAACGGTGGTGGTGGGGGTGCTGCGAATACGCATTACCAGTATTATCTACGGGTATGAGACCACTCTTGATTGTAAGTGCACTTGCACATCGCGGACTTCGCACGTTCAGAAAAGCCTGACGATATGCAGTTTTCAACGCTTGAGGTGAACATAGTGGCATACAGGATAGGTAGTGATACTAGTCGTGGTGGTAAAGCATGCCATTCATACTCCCTCATAAACACTCGCCCGCGACCCTGTGAACGCAAGCAGAGATCCTCCCCAGGACAGCTCAGTTCATCTGGCGGATGAGCTTGTTGATGTTCGTCTCCCGGTCGCCGAAGTCACCACCCTGCACGAAGTGCTTGAACTTGCGTATTCTCCAGCCACCAGTGGGGTTTGAGAGCTTGAAGGGCCAAAGGAAGTTCGACGCCTGCTTGAAGTTGGGGCCGGCGGTGAAGATCTCGTGCACGAGATCTTCGACTGAGAGGATGTCATACTTGCCAAGAGCCTCCTCGATGACGGCGTTGTTGGAGAGGGGGATGCGCTGCTTATCGACTTTCCCGTAGCCGCGCTTGTAGATGAGCTCCCGAACGGACTTCAGGTTAGCCTCGCTGCAGCAGCCCATCAGTTTCCTGTAAGAAAGGATGCAAAAAGGGAACGCACCCATAGGTCACGTAAGGCTCAACAAGACGGAGCATCTGCTCGGTGGCCTTGGTGACCTTGACGAACACACCGTTGTTGATCTGGAGCAGCCGAAGCAACTGGAGGATTTTACGGGGCTTGGGTGCGATGTTGTTGATACTGCGGAGTTTTGTCTAGTAACTTGGAATATCGAACAAAAAATCAAACTCACCCCCGGATACGGACGACGAAGTAGACCTTCGCCTGCGCAGGGACGTAGAAGTCACCAGTCGCGCGAGCAGCCCGCTTCAAGCGGATCTCCTCCTTCTCCTTTGAAAGATACTCCTTCACATAGGACTCCGCACGCTTGAAGATGACCTTGCGCTTGGCCTTCCCAGCCTGCGTAGTGGAGACGTGTCAGTGATCCAATCGTAGACGTCACAAGAGAAAGTGAAGGTCAGTCCCGAAAGATGGTATATTCCGGCACCATAGTGAAAACTAGCCAAGAGTTGTGGTATGCATCATGAAGTAAAACGCGAACAAGGATATGTCGCGTCTGTACTGCATGGAATTGTACACACCTTGCGTGCAGCAACGGCGGCGGCCAGTCGCTCCTCACGAGCCTTTTCGGTTTGCTTGCGCTTCTTGAGGAGAGTCTCCGGGACTTCAATGTCCTATATCGATGTCAGGATTCCGAGGTGCAAGCTTGTTTGATCGTGCGGAGAACTAACCGAGACGGTCGGGACGCTATGAGCGCAGTGTCAGCATTCATCTGCAGTGTTGGAATGGCATGCCAGTGATACGCACGTAGTTGAGGGGGCCATGGGGAGCTTGAGGAACGACGGGCTTTGGCCTTCGGATGTCAGAGACTCGAGAGACGCGTGCTGAGGGCTGCTCGGTGGCTTGCCACGACTATGCAGTTCTTGAATCTGTTTCCCACGACACCGTTTGGGCGCTTTCACGGGGCATATCCCGCTATTATAGGTGCATCGTCCCGATTCGCACCTTGTATCCGATTGTTCTATGTGCTGAATGTCGCTCGCCATTCCGTTTCTCCACAATGCATCGACTGCGTGACTTTGCTAGACCGACAAACGCCGCGGATATCTGCTCAGCTTCTGCGGCTACTTCAGGCTATGAGGATGATCCTGTGGGGACCAGCAGCGCCCGGTAGCCGACATCCTAGTCTCACGGGCAGGTGACTAGACAGATTAGAGTTATCTTAGGAGATAAAACAACTAGATTATCTATATCTGTTTACCCACGTGGATGAATCACTCTTGGCCGGCCTGCTCAACGCACAGCCTCCAGATCTCTCAGATTCCCTCTCTCTAAGCGACACTCCCTCGATCGTCCTCATCTAGCCGGTATACAACTCCGACCATGTAGCTTCAGCAACACACAGGAGGGTGGATGGAACCACAACAAGCAACGGATATAAAATACGAATAAGTTACAGTAAATCGAACACAGTGCGGTCAAAGAAGCACGGGTGACGGCATCACATCAACACGCTGTTCCCACCTGCCCGCCACAGGCTGCCCTCTCACGAATCTTCCTCCTCCTCTATCTCCTCCCAACTACTCTCGACCTCCTCGTCACCAGCTCGCCCGACTGACCTGTCAAACGCCTCTAGCTCGCTAGCAGCCTGCTGCTGCAGCTCGGGGTGGCTGTTGTACCGGCACACAGCCTCCCTGAGCTCCCTCAACTGGTCCTCCTTCCCCCCAAGATCCTTCGCTGGCCTCATTTTCTTCTCCGCGCGTGTAGCGACATCGACCCACTGGCGATGCCACCGGAGCTGCTGCTGGATGTCCGCGACGCGCAAAGCCGAGGTGAGTGCCGTATTGTCCAGGATTGGTACGAGATTTCTAAGCGCCGTGAGCCGAGTAGTCTTTTTGGCCGCGGTAACTTGCCTGTGGGCCTTTCTGGTCTCCGCCGCCTCAGCCGCCGCCTTTGCAAGAACATCCCGCCGCTCCTTCTCAATCCCACTAGCATCCACCACCCGGTATTTTGCTCGCAAGTACTTGAGGGTCTCCGGATCCAAGCTGCTCATGTACGTCGTCGTGCTGTTTTTCTTGTACATCGCTCTTGCATTCCACTGACCTAATGACATGTTTGTAGCTTGTCTCATCTCCACCCGGAACGATCCGAGGGCTCCTTCGTTCGCATCGTTGGTGGCCGCCATGAAGACTTTGCTCTGCTGGGTCTCCGAGAGCTGAGCTATTGCCCCATCTGGCCGAAACTCGGCCGAAAAGCGCTCCCAGGTCTCCAGAGCGCCGATCAAGAACTCGACAAGACCATCGCGGACATGCGGTAAGTGCGGAATGAGTTTATGGACTGCGATGAAGGCCTCCGGATGCTCCCATGCCTTGCCGTCGAGGGCACCGCTGACATGCGACGCATTAGGATCGAGCAGGAGATCTGGATCCGCAATAAGGGTACGAATGTGCGCCTTCACGCGATCGTGTAGAGGCCCGAGTGAGAGATGGTTTGGATGGTCCGGCCGTCGCACTTCGCCCATGTACGGATGAGCGATGGCCTCCGAATATAGGGATAGGATGCACATTTCGGTCAGTGTGGGCTCGTCTTCAAGCGCTTTGTGCAGGTTTTGCTCAAGATGATTCCAGCGGCCAGTCGTCTTCCCGTCACGAGTTTGTTCGAGGTAGTCCCGCAAGAGTGGCAAATAGGTTACAAGAACCGAGGCGGCATCACCATGAGAGCCGAAACGAGTGTTACTGGTATCAGGAAAGGTGAATATCGTGCCTGTCATGCGCTCTATCCAGTACCGAAAGGCATCTTGCTGACCCTTTTTGTCGTCTTTGTGTCGTAGCCACGTACCCGCTAGCTCCGCTGTCTTGACCGCTCCACCGGTGGACTTCTGAACAGCCTGCACAGCCGCTGCTCCTCCAGCTTGGGCGGCTGCATCGTTGTCCTTGTTCATCAAGAGGCAGGGTCCCGTCAAGCCGCGCGACTTCCAGAACCGCTGTAGCCGGGAGTACCCGCCCTTGGCAGCGTTGAGCTCCTTGTGCATGCAGCAACCTGCGTGCACGAAGAGCTCCGCCACTTCACGCTCCGCCTGTGGTAAGGCTGCGTAACTGTCTTCGCCGACTCGTCTGATGACACCACGTGCGATCTCCAGGTCTCTCTCCGCCATTTCCTCTGGTGTTTCGGCCTGTGCGCCATCCGCCCGATCCATGACCGCTGCAGTCTCCTCCGCCACAATCAACAGGAGCTCTGCAAGGGGAAGTGTAGGGAGTGCTTTCTCCCCTCGAACCTCACGGTCAGAGGTAGTCTTCCACTCCTGGATTAGCCGCACGAGTTTTTTCTGGTCCTCCGCATGGTCGGTGAGCATTCCGACAGTCTTCATGGCGAACGTTCGCTGATCCGCAGGTGACTCTTGACCACGTGGGCTTGCATTGTAGATGGCATAGAAGTTAGAGGTTAGGTCGAGCCATCCTTGCTTCTGCGTCTCGCTAGTATGATTGATAGCTGCAGTCACTCCCAGGGTGCGACGCTCGTGAGCGCCATCTGCACTGATGACCTCGATGTGCCGTGCGTCATACGGAATATGCCGGTGCGTAGTGCCGTCTCCGCTGAGGGTGATAGCTAATGTCCTCATTATTTAGCATGTCAGATAAATAGTTGACCTCACGTACCTTCTGCGCGCTGATGGGGTAACTCTGGGTCGCTGGGCGAAACACACACCCAAACGAGCACGAGATCAGCTACCTAGTAGGGTGCGAGGTGGAGGACAGGTTCCCGGTGTAGTCGCTCTTCTTCACGTAGCCCGTCGACGATAGACAAGGAAGTTGAGCAACTTCAGATGGAAGTCAAGCAACTTCCGTGGGTGAGGCTAGTCTGCAAGAGGAGGTTTGAAGACGGACGGTCTTCAATTGAGTGTCGACTAGATGATTCTTGGACTCGGACTCGATCTCTGGAGCTACTGCGCTGCTTTGCTGGGCCGCAATCCCGCTGGCTTATATACTGTACAAATCGTCACCAAATAAACTACAACTATCCTACCAATCGTCCAATCATAGGAAACCCTGCTCCTCCCACGCTCACGTCGCGATCCTCCTCTCCTGAACCCCTACGGCGCACTCCGGTGGTTAGGTAGGTGTTTGCACCGAGCCTATCACGTCGCCGCTCGACTTGCATCCGCGGTCACGAGAGCGCTTAGTCTTGTGGCGCGTCACCACGTGATCGCGTCTGAAGTCCATCCGCTCGTCTTCATAGGCCTCGGAAGGCCGTCCCCCTCACTCCCTTGTCTTCCGTGCTTCTTCCGACGACCTTCGTACCAATTGCTGGACTCCGTGGCGGTCGCCCAGACCAGACCCTCGATCGATCGCCTCCTCTGTCCTGGCTAGAGCTCTGGCGGCCTCGGTCAGCCGCCGGCAGCTCGGCATCGGCTCCTTCGACCCTTGGAATGGCATGTCTCCGTACTCGCTCCTTCGGTAGTCGCTCGCCTTCCTTGTGAAGCCGCTCGTCTTCATACTGCGTGAATTGACTGACGGGCGCGAATAGTGATGGGCTGCGTGGTGTTTCCGGGGCCTAGCTGGTCCTGAGGCTCATCACCTCCCCCCCACTTGCATTCGAACCGTCCTCGGTTTGCGCGTATATAAACTCCCTCGTTCCATCCTCGGTTTTCATCCTTCGCAATGTCTGCCTTCATCTTCCTCAACGTCCCCATCCTCACGGAGACTGTCCGTCAGCTTGAAGTCGCGATCTCTGAGTTCGAAGCTCTTGCTGCCGCTCGTACTGAAGAGGACGTTGGAATCATCTACGATTCTTACGACCATATCGCTGAACTGGTGGTACGTCGTCCTCCTCCCGCGGGTAGGCCCTCGTCTTCGTGGCTGACTGTCTTCATGGCAGGACACTTTGATCACCTTGGGGGACGATGGCGAGGTTGCCGCGGACTTCGTGAAACGGACCGAGAATACGATCACCGAGGGCTGGCCTGCCTTGGCTGACCGTCAGCTCTTCCTTTTCCAAGAACTTGTCGCCCGGTCCCGTCGGTGCGCTCGTCGGGCCGACCTCGATGCTCGTCGCATTGCCTGTCAGCAGCGGCTCCGGAAGCAACTCTGCGCGCGCCGCGTCCTCAATCGCGCCGGAGGATCCTTGATCACGGAGTCTATTCTGGTTGATGCCCGGATCCGGAAGGTCGAAAAGGAAATGGAGGAGATAGATCAGGAGTTTGCCAGCCTCCGAGAGGACATCCACTTTTGAGTAGCCGCGTGTCGTATAAAGCCGCTGTAACTTCCTTCGAAGTTCGTCAACTTCCATTTTTCATGTCGTCGACCGTCCTCCCGCGTACGCTCGCCCTCCAAGTCAGCTCGCACCGCGAGTTGGCCCTTGAACTCCTCTCCCCGCTCCGTGCGCACATTGTTGAGCAAATCGAGTTCTTCGAGACGGTATCCGTCGACCACGGCTGTCCCCGCGTTGTGTATGAACACGCGCTTTCCCGTTTAGGACAACTTTTGGTGAGCTTCTCGGCCTGATGCTTCTCGCGCTTGATTGACACCTTCCCAGTATGGTTGGAGCATGCTTCATGACGGCCTTCTCGTCGGCGTTTCCGACCTACTTGCCCGCGTGTCCATCGCCATCGACCAGTGTTTCTTCTCCAACGGCCTTGAGGCGTTCCTTGTCGACCTGGTCCAGACGCACCGCCTGCCGTACCGCCTCCACTTCCTGGACTCAGTGCATGCCACTCTGCAACACGAACTTCAACTCTTGGAGGTCATGCGCGACCTGGCGCGCGACGACCGGTACCGCGTTCATTTTTCGGAAGTACTCGCGCGTCTGGAATTGGTCGCCACTGAACTGCGCGGGGTGCGTATTGAGCAGTCCGCCCTCCACGCGGCCATCAAGAAGCTGGAAAGGTCGCCGTCCTCTCTGTCAGACGAGGATGAAGTCTTCGGTTCTATTCCTTTGATGTGCGACTGATTGGGGCCACCCTCGATCGCCGTCGCGCGGAGAGCGCTTAGATTACCGCATTTGGACGTTGTACTTCACGGTTCCCTTCACGTTCTTCTGACTGTCGCCCTTAATAAACGTTTTGGCCTTCTGGTTGTCCACCTTCGTGCATTCTCCTCTCGTCTTCTCATCCATCGCCCACCATGTCCGCTTCCAACCGTCGCTCGTCTTCCAACGTCGCCGCCACTCGCTCGTCTTCCGATGCTCCTCGGCGACCGATCCCCAAGGAGCTGTTCAAGTGGCTCCCGTTGCAATTCACGCGTGAATCCGATCGACTTGGCTGTGAGGAGCCCGTTCCTACTACGCCTGACGAGCTTCGCGATCAGGACGCCGCTCCGCTGACGATCAGCGACTTCCGGGCGATCTTGGAAGAGTACACCGACGACCAGCTCGCTTCGTTCTCATATGGCACGTTCAAGGCCATGTTTGATCGTATCGTCATGGCTCTGGTACGCCGTCCCGGCCTTCCAAGTCTTGTCTCGCTGACACATTCCTTTTTTCGCAGCACCGTCTCGTCCCGGAGTGGAATTGGTACCTGGATCCCCTGCTCCTCGCCGCGCTCCCGACGTTCGAGTTTTACGCGCCGCCCTCCCTGGTCTCGGAGTTCTTTCGCTCGTACGCGCTGACTTCTCGCCGGTTGCGGCTGTTCGCGGTTTCGAGCACCGTCACGGAGTCCCCGCTGGAGATCGACATCGCCTTCCAGGCTCACCGCCTTCGGCTGGGCTTCTTCGAGCGTAAGTACTCACGTTCTTCGCCCTCATTCTTGCTTGACTAAGACCGCTTCTTCCTTGCAGTGAATTGGTACCACGAGATCATCCAGCCGCGCTGGATGGAGGTCGCCGATTACCCGCCCGACATGCGCGCTTCTCGTGAAACCATCGACACTCGCGTCGACCAGTTCTTGCCTCTGCTGTCCGGCATGCGTTACGTCCCGGTCCTCGCCAAGAAGCGTCTCACGAGGATTCTCGTCACACGCCCCACGTCCTCGTCAACCGCGCCTTCGTCTGACCCCGATGCCCTTCCTGGCGACGCCTTCCTGGCTGCGATGGTCACTGGTGTCGAGTACGTTCCCGAAGAGGAAGCTTCTGACGACGAGCCCCTGGCCGACGCCGCCCAGCGCGACTCTCCTCGTCGTTTCCGCACACGCTCCCCCCTCTCGCCTGACCAACCTCCTCCTCCTCCGCTGTCTCAGCTGCCGCTGAAGAGGAAGAAGACGCCCCTCTTCTTCAGCACCGATGAGAGCGAGCCGCCCAAGAAGCCCGTCGACAAGGGAAAGCGTAAGGCGGTGTCTCCTCCCGCGGACGATTCCGACCGCGATGCCGAGGGCGAGGTCGACGATGAAGGCGAAGAAGAAGTCGACCAACTCGAGGAGGAGGAGCCTCCTAAGAAGAAGTCCCGCACCTCGCCCCGCAAACGTCCGCCTCCCGTCGTCGAGTTGTCGCCTAGGGTCAAGAAGCGCGACAAGAAGCCTCCTTCCACTCGCCAAGGTTCCGTGGAGTTGTCCAGCGCCGTGCAGATCGAGGGCGACTGCGACGAGTGCCGTCGCGCCGGGGTCACCTGCAGACGTCCGGACCCTTCCGCGTTCCGCTGCAACTTCTGCAAGAAGAAGGGGAAAAGCTTCTCTTGCGCGTACGACCACCTGAGTGTCCAGGGGACGGTCAAAGGTCAGTACCTTCCCCCTTCTTCTCTTGGTCTTCTTGCTGACTTCTTGTCTTCTTTCTAGTGCACGCCCGCATCGGCGCGATGTACAACGGCGTTGGGTTTTCCTTCCGGGAACCCTCGCAGCTGCCGCCCGCCGACCGTCTTCTCGCCGTCGACTTCGTCCGCCAGTTCGAGAGGAACTCGCACAAATTCCTCTCCGTCGACAAGGCCGCGCTCCAGGAGCGTCTTCGTCCGAAGACCATCCGGAAGGACACCCCCGTCTACCCGTACCCGGAGGGTCCTACGCGTTATCCTTCGCTCGACGAGAAGGGCCGCCTGCTCGAGGACTATGGCAACAGCAAGGCCGAACCCGACGACTCTACGCCGCCTCCTCGTTCGTCTCGCGCTTCTGGCAGCGTCAAGAAGGAGAAGCCGAGCCCCTCCAAGTCGACTTCCCAACCGGCGACGCCCCTCAAGATCTCGATCAAGTCTTCATCTTCCAAGCGCAAGTCGCCGGAGCCGGTCAGCTTCTCGCCGGAGGTCGTCGCGAAGGTCAACCATCTTCGCTCGCAGGTCAGCCTCGCACGCGCGCGCATCGTCGAGGACTTGGTGTCCATTCGGCAGCTTTCCCGCCGCGAGACTCGACAGACCCAGCTCGATTTTGGCGTGAAGATCGAAGGGTGCGACGACGTGCGGTCCTTCAAGGACTTGGTGGCGTCCAATGGCTATCGTGAGGATCTCCTCGAGCTTCTTCGCAATGCCGAGTAGGGACTTCTTCGACGCGCGCGCGTCCACGGACTTCTTGTTATTAGCTTTTCTTGTCATCTCCTGCTTGGTCGTCGTCTCGTCCTGTCGTCGCGCGGCTCGCGCTGTCTTGTTTTCTATTTTTCGCATATATCTCCTCTGCTCGTCTCTGTCTCCCGCGGACTAGTCTCTCCGTCTCCCTCCTGTCGCTCTGGGCTTTGTAATGTCTCCTTCTGGTTTTCTTTCCCGTATCCCGTCGCGCTCAGCTTCTGTTGTCCGTCTTAATCTGTACTGTATCTAGTATCCCGAATGTATCGCATCGCCTTCTGCTCTTCTTCTTGTGTGATCTCCGAGATGACCGACGCGCGAAGCGCCTCTTGAAGCGCTCTTCGGCCTGTAGAGGAATTGACTTCCGTAGTCAAGCGACTTCCTCCCCCCCACTTTTTCCATTTGACGTCCTCGTCAACGTGAGTGTCAGCCGTGTTCGTCGTCGTCTGCTAATCCTTCCTCTTCGTAGTTTTCTGTTGTGTTTTCTAATTCTTGCAGTCGGCTCTGTGGTGCGTCCAGTTCCTCAATATTGAAGTTGATTGGATCCTCACGCGCTAGGTAGGGGATGATTCTGAAGGCCGCTATGGGTCGATCGAAGACGGTCCCATCGAGTTCTGCAATGATGTACGCGCCGCCTCTGTTCCGCGATATCACTACTAGAGGGCCTAGGTACCGTGGTCTCATCTTCCTGTTGAGCGACTTCTCAATTGCCGTGTTCCGCATCAGAACCAGCCTCCCTCGCTGGAAGTTGAAGTCTCGGATGGTTGCGCTGTGTTCCTTCTCGAATAGCTCCGCAGCTTGGACGCGTGTTCGGTAGACGGTTGACCGCAACCGCGCTATGTCCTCCGGTCTTTTCTGCAAGGCCATCGCCCTGTTGGTGATCAGCTCCGTTGTGGACACGAGCTTCGTTGGTATAGGCAGCAGGTACGTGGCTTCTGTGATGTCCATGGGCAGGATTGGATCCGTCCCAGTTACCGCGTAGTAGGGTGAGCACCCTAGTCTCCTGCGTACTGTGATTCGGTCCGCCCAGAGTACTGAATATACCCGCGCCACCCATTGCGTCGTATCACCTTCGCATGCTTTGAAGAGCGCGTCCCGGACGTGGAAATGAGGCCGCTCGACGATTCCGTTCGCTCGTGAGTTGTATCCTGAGATCCGTATGTGCTTGACGTGGTATTGCTTTGCCAGGTACTCCAACGCTGCAACCCATGGACTTCCGTTGTCTGAAACGATCTCGGACAGCGCTCCCCATCTGCACAGCAGGTCTTGATAGATCCAGTCGCCGACCGCCTTCGCTGTTTGGACTGTACTTGCCCGCCCTTCAGCATAACTTGTGGTTGCACACCTCGCATGGAAGAAGTGCTTGTACGAGCCAGGCATGTCCATAGAGTCGACGTGAACTCGTACGAACGGCGCCGCAGGATAGGAAACTGAAGGTGGTATGTAGATCCGCGTAGTTTGGCGAATTTGACATTGGTGGCAGCTTCTCACATACCAGGCCACATCCGCCTTCATTTCTGGCCACCAGAACCGTTCGGCCACGAAGGAGATTGTCGCCTGTACGCCTCTGTGTCCTATGAAGTCGTGCATGCTCACGAACGCTTTCGCCCGTAGTTCTGGGGGTAGTACTCTCCTGTGGTTCCCATTCTTCGCTATCTTCCATAGGCGGCCATCCTTCACGAAGAATTGTCCTGCGTATTTGACGAACGCATCGAGCTCCTTCTGAACCAGCTTCGGTCTTCTCTTGGTGCACAGAAATTTGTAGACGTTCGCTATTCTGTGGTCAAACTTCTGGGCAACCTCCGTGCGCGGTACGATTGCGTAGTCAATTTCTGGAATGTCCGGTAGCTTGCCCGCCGTCCCGCTTGTCTGCTGCATGAGCGCACTGAAGCCCATCGCTTCCGTCTTGAAGTTGCTCGTTTTCCGCTTAACCTCGTGTTGTAGAGGAGCGTCTCCCAAGTGTGGAGGTGGATTTATGAGGTGTGTAAAGCCGTACATGTTGTCCACCCAGTCATCGAATTCTCCGTTGTCTGCTTCTTCTGGTTCGTCTTCAGGCTGCGCAGGTCGTCGGCTGAGACCGTCCGGTCCATGGGAGATTCCAGGTACGTGCCGCATTTCGAAGTGGAACATATTGATGCTAATGATCCACCTATTCATGACCGCATTCGGCGCGACATCCGGATTCTGGATCATGGCTTTCGTAGATGTCGCATCCATTTCTACTATTAGGTTTCGCACACCGACCAGCCAGAAGCGGAGCGCCTTCAATGCTCGGTACAGACCATATAGCTCGAGCTTCGGTTGCGAGAATCTGGCTTCCCTTTCGTTCAAGGTAATGGATCCAAAGCGGTTGTAGTATCGTTTCCGCGGGTCTTCCGGATCCTCTTGACACAGCTGGTAGCCGACCGCGATATAAGAGGTGTCCACCGCTAGAATTACCGGGGCCTTCGACTCGTAGTTGATCGACTTCAAGGCCGGGGATTCCACTAATGCGGTCTTTAGATCCTCCATGGCCTTGTCCTGTTCCTCTCCCCATTCGAACGGTACGTCCTTCCGCGTGAGCTTGACTAATGGCGCGGCCTTCTTCCCGAAGTTCTTGATGAAGATCCTCCCAACGCCTACCGTTCCCAGGAACGACCGTACTTCGGAAACATTTTTACACGGTCCCCATTTGAGTACCGCATCCACGCAACCTCTCTCTGGAAGACGGCCTTCCGGTGTGCATCGATGTCCCACCGCTACGAAGTCGCGCGCCGCGCAGACGAACTTCTTGCCCGAGAAGGTACCTCCCGCATGTTTCATCCGCTGTACAATCCTGTTGACGTCTTGCATGTGCTCCCAGATGTACCTCCTGATGTCTGGATTCCCCTTCATACACTCGAAAGAACCATCTTCCCGTTCGTAGGAAGACTCCGGTCCAATGACAGGTACGTCGTCGATGTAGGGAATCGTCGTATCCGGAATTTCAGGCTGCAATATGTAGGTCACGTCGTCATGGAAGATGGGTACTGAATTTGTCCATCCCATTGGTAGCGTCGTCAGTCGCATGGCTCCGAAAGGCGTTTGGAAGGTCGTGAGGTCGCGCGACTCTTCGTCCAGGATCCTCTCGTCGTATCCAACGTATAGATCCAAGGTCGTCCCGCACGCACGCCCTGCAAAGCGTTCCGCCATGTGGTCGGGTATCGGTGGTACACCGCTGTGTTGAATAGAGACTCTGTTGAGCGGCTCCAGACTATGGACGATCCTCAGACTCCCGTCCTTCTTCAGCACACAGAACCACCTGGATCGGTAAGACGCATTTGAGGGTTCGTATACGCCTGATTCTATTTTCTTCTTCATGATCTCACAGATTTGTCGGTAGGTTCCGGGTGGAATGGGGAAATTCGTTTCAATCCACGGAGTGTGAGGCACAACCGCAAACTTCACTGGTGGGAACATGTCCGTCCTGAAGTGGCCACGCTCGCTGTCTTCCCAAGCGAATCCCTGCTCCTGTTTGCACATCATGTCGTCTAGCAAAGCTAGCTCTTCCTCCGATAGGTGAGCATTGACTTTGTGGAGCTTCTCGCGTCGTTCAGCTGTGTACCGCCCAGTTGGTTCAAAAGGCTTTGGATTGAGGTCAAGCGGCTTCATCCCTTCGAGAGGGTCGCCGATTATCTCCCGTACAATTCTGTATTGCTTTGGAAGCTCCCCAATCACTGGTCGTACTTTCTTATCCACTGGCTTGTACTTTTTCTTCGATTTCACGTAGCTGCGTACGCTCTCGGGGTCCTCGGTGGCTGCTTGCCGCTCGTCGTCTTCTGGAAGTTGCTCGCCTTCCGCCTCTTGTTCTTGCTCGCTCGGCTCGGATTTCTCGCTCGCTCTTGCTGCTTCGCTGGACCTAGACCGGGTTCTGACTGCTCTTCTGCCTCTGGTTTTCGTAGCGTATACTGGGAGTGCTCGTCCTCGGAAGAGGGCTCGGTCGACTTCGCGATGTGGTTGTCGGCTCCGCATTCTATCCCCTTCCGATTCCTGGCTCGGTACTTTCGAGAACATGGTTTTGATTTTCTGCTTTGTCTCGGAGTCGTCACAGGCCGATAGATATGCTGACTGAATTGTGGAATTTTCTAGGTTTTCTAAGTCCTTGTACGCCGTCGTGAAAACTTGACCCGTTCTTGCGTCATAGTCGAGGACGAGAGCGACCTCTCCCTGACTGTTCATCAGATCCTCGAAGCCCGAAAACCCTCGACTCTGAGTCCATAACTCGGAGAGTCTCCATGCGCGTAGGTCGGTAGCGTCAATTCGCGGTTCGAGTTAGGGCAAGTGACGGTAATTGACAATTGGCCATCCATAGAGTTGCTCGACCTCGCACGCATCACCGTCATGAACGGCCTTCCTAGGAGGATCTGGTAGGGCGCTGCCTTCACAACATGCATCTGGAGGTAGACCACGATCCCGCCACCTAATTCCACAGGCACATTCTTTGCTAGACCGAGTGTCATGTCGACCGTCCCATTTGCGCTGATCATCCTCCTTCGCTTGGTAGGATCGTAGGGGATCTTCAACGCATAAGCGATTTGGTCGTTTATACCGACGATCTGGGACCCATCGTCGAGTGTACACTCGGTCGGCGTGTCCGTTCGAGCTACCCAGGTGAACAGCGACCTCAGCTTCTCCGATTCCGAGGCTACGATGGTTGACTTCCGCCGACTGCTCGCAGGATAGCCTTGTCCCGGAGCTACATACGGTGCATTGTGCGACTTTGGCTCCTCGTCCTCGTCCTCGCTGCCTTCATAGTCCAGGTCTACAATTGCAAAGGATCCAAGCGTCGGCCTTCCAGTCCCTGAGGATGAACTTCCTGCTGTCTGGAGGTTGTCTTCCAGGAAGTCTTCGTCTTCAGCGACTTCGGTCACTAGTACCTTGTTCCGAGGCCGCTCGCCTTCCCGGTTGGTCACTTCCTGCGGTTGCTCGTCTCTGACTTGCGTTCGCCTGAGAGCTGTGGCCTCATGCACTCGCTTCCTGAGTCCTGGAGAAATACTGAGTAGCTCGGCTGGTGACACTGTGATACTCTGGCTGTCTCCGAAGCTTCGGTTGAAGACTCTTTCTTCCGCGGTCGGGTCGATGATCGCTGCGGTCCTTCTGACCGGTGGTTCGTCCTTCTTCGGCAGTTCCTGGCCTCTGGGTACCACAGTCGGCGCATAGGGATGGAAGGTCTCTTCAGGCTCTTTTGCCCTCGTGTCCCAGGTAACGTGCTTCTCCTTCTCTTTTCCCTTCTCTCTCGTCGGCTGGTGAGGCGGCTGATCACGCTCGGGCGTCCGTGCCCGCGTGTCGTCCCTCCCTTTCTCCGAGTTGCGCGTAATACGTCGAGGCCGCGTCTCTAGCTCGACTCCATCAAAAACCTGCCGTCCCGAGCGAGTGTTCATGCGCTCTTTAACCATGTTTGCCTTGTGCATGAGGACTTCTAACTCCTCTTCCAAGGTACGCTCGTCTTCCTGCATCTCGAACTGATAGATGTTGCTCATGGTTCCTCGCGCTCGTTGGTTTGGGTTCTTTTCGTGCCAAGCATTGACTCTATCGCGCATACAGTTCCCTGGCAGACTACGAGGGATCACACCGCCTCCTGGTAGGATGATTTTGTCGTATACGTCCTTCCGGATGAGTCCCGCCGTCATGTCCTCTGCTACTTTCGGGCACGTCTTCAACCGACATCCCGGTAGGCCACAGTAGATGCATTCGTCGTTAGCGGGTGGATTACGTCCGTATAGGCCCCCTTGCTGCTGCTGGTACCTTCCCTGGGGAGGTTGTGGTGGTGGAGGGTATTGTTCCCCTTGTTGCGGCGGTTGCGTGGCTTGCATCCTCTGCTGGCTCACGAAGTCGCGCATGGTCGAACTCATCATGGAGATCATCTCCCGCTTGAAGGCCGATAGATCCGGCTCGGTTTTCACCGTAACCGTGGAGGCCATGGCTGGAGCCGGAGGATTGACTCGAGCGAGGTTACCGGACGTCGCAGTTGACCAACTTCCGATCCCGCCGAACGGGCCTCCGTCCGCCAGACAATAGGAAATTGCTTCATGAACTTGCGCGACCGTGTAAGCTTCTTCTTTGTGTTTTGCAGGCACCTGGTGTGCTAACCGCGCGGATACCGCCATTGTGTACTGCATAGGAACTAGCCGTAGCAAGGCTGTCGACGCGTCGCGCTCCGTTAGCTCTGGCTCGGTCTTCGCATGCAAGTACCGGTAGATGGGATAGAATTTGCCGTAGAACTTCATGTAGGTTTCGAGGCTGGATATCCCCGTACGTACGGCTTCCCCGATGACTTCATTGTATTCTCGCAGTGTCCAGGTGTACTGGGCATCCGTCCCGAGGTAGAAGGATAGAACCTCCGTCTTGAATTCTTCATACGTCTTCTGGGTGTCCGAGAACGTCGGCAGGGACTTCCATCGCTTGGCGACTCCCGCTGGTATGTAGTCGACCGCCGCCGCCTTGCAAGCTTGTTCATCAGTGATGCTATGCTTCTTCAGAAGTCGGGCAAGGTCGTCAAAGTACCGCTCGACGGTGTCCTTAGATTCCTCATCGAATTGGGGCGCACTCCTTTCCGTACGCAACGGTAGTTTCGATAGATCTGCGCTAGCCATTGAATGGATTGTGGGTGGTACTACGGGTGGTAGAACCGTAGGTAATATTTGAGCGGCGTAGGCTAGCAGGGAAGGAAGGGGGTTCCTAGGTAGGTTGAAGGCCCCTGCGGTATGTGATAGCGTAGGTCTTGGGTTACTAATTGATTCTGAAGTCAGGAACGGATGGTCCGGAACTTCAATGTCCTCCTGCTCGTCTTCGGAAGCGTCCTCTAGTTCGGTAAGCGGAGAGTCTGCGAAAACTGCGAAGTTGTTCTCGATAACGGTAGTGAGCTGCTCTGCTCTCTCGGGGTCTTCTGCTTCGATTTCCTCTAAAGCCTGTTCGGTTTGTCGATGGAGGCGACGGATACGTTCGCTCCGCGTCGGCCGCAAACGTGGGATTCTTGAGCCGGAACCGGTGGAGACTGTTCTTGAACCCCTCGCGGTGGGCTCCAGAATGATGGGGTAACTCTGGGTCGCTGGGCGAAACACACACCCAAACGAGCACGAGATCAGCTACCTAGTAGGGTGCGAGGTGGAGGACAGGTTCCCGGTGTAGTCGCTCTTCTTCACGTAGCCCGTCGACGATAGACAAGGAAGTTGAGCAACTTCAGATGGAAGTCAAGCAACTTCCGTGGGTGAGGCTAGTCTGCAAGAGGAGGTTTGAAGACGGACGGTCTTCAATTGAGTGTCGACTAGATGATTCTTGGACTCGGACTCGATCTCTGGAGCTACTGCGCTGCTTTGCTGGGCCGCAATCCCGCTGGCTTATATACTGTACAAATCGTCACCAAATAAACTACAACTATCCTACCAATCGTCCAATCATAGGAAACCCTGCTCCTCCCACGCTCACGTCGCGATCCTCCTCTCCTGAACCCCTACGGCGCACTCCGGTGGTTAGGTAGGTGTTTGCACCGAGCCTATCACGTCGCCGCTCGACTTGCATCCGCGGTCACGAGAGCGCTTAGTCTTGTGGCGCGTCACCACGTGATCGCGTCTGAAGTCCATCCGCTCGTCTTCATAGGCCTCGGAAGGCCGTCCCCCTCACTCCCTTGTCTTCCGTGCTTCTTCCGACGACCTTCGTACCAATTGCTGGACTCCGTGGCGGTCGCCCAGACCAGACCCTCGATCGATCGCCTCCTCTGTCCTGGCTAGAGCTCTGGCGGCCTCGGTCAGCCGCCGGCAGCTCGGCATCGGCTCCTTCGACCCTTGGAATGGCATGTCTCCGTACTCGCTCCTTCGGTAGTCGCTCGCCTTCCTTGTGAAGCCGCTCGTCTTCATACTGCGTGAATTGACTGACGGGCGCGAATAGTGATGGGCTGCGTGGTGTTTCCGGGGCCTAGCTGGTCCTGAGGCTCATCAGCGCTCCACCTCTTCGACAATCTGCATCATAGCTGCCAGGTAACCCTCCCCGACAATTCTTCCTATTGACCGCTCGCTGATGTTGCCTTCGACAGCCATGCCCGTCGCTCGTGCAATAATCTCAATGGTTCCTCGGACTTGGCTAACCTTCACCCCCAGGGCGATCAAGTCTCGCACGAGGGAGCGTGTTGAATCAGGTATGACGCCTTTCTCCTTGAGCTTGAGAGTGTGGGATTGATCAGTGGCATCGTGTGCAGCATGTAGGGCATCAGAGACGGCGCGAGCCTTCTGCTGCGGATGGCGCTCCACTTTCTTGCGCAGGGCATCGTTCTTCTTTCGCATGACGTCCATCCGTGCCTGAAGGCGCTCAGCCAGATCAAGCGCCTCGTCAAGAGATGTCTGGAGCTCTTCCCGGCTATCGTGTTGAAGGGCACGCTGCGAGACTGCCAAGGTGCGAGCTTCTTGTAGATCAGACCTAGCCTCTGAGAGGGCAGTGACCAACCGCTCATTGACATCCACGGTGCTTGCAGATTGGGCCCGTTCTTCTGCCATTGCCGCCTCCATGGCCTTGCGCAGGTCCTCCTCCCGCCGCTCCCCCTCCTCTTCGGCCCTCCGGATCGATGCCCATGCATGTTCCTCGGCTGCGGACACCTGAGAGGCTGCTCGAGCCCCTGCTGCCGAGACCTGTCGAGCTGCCTCGCACAGTGCCCTGTGCACCGCGAGCGCTGCGTTCTTTTCAGCCACGCAGATACGTGCCGCTGCCTCCTGCTCAACTTGTGCTGCCACAACCCGAGCTTCTTCTTCGGCTCCACGACGTATCACAAGAAGGTGAGTGACTGCGTGTGCATGAGCTTCTTCCACCTGGCGATGAGTTAACTCTGTGGCATGCCTTTCAGCCTCGCGAGCTGCATCAGCTGCCTCCTGTCTCGCAGCGTCAATAGCTGCTTGAGCACGAGCCTCAGCTGCAGCGACAGCTCGAGCACTGCACTCCTGTGCGGTGAGAAGTTGGGCCTGTGCTTGCTCCTCCGCCCGTTGCAGCTCAGCGGCGGCCCGGCACCGCTCGTCTTCTACCTGCGCAGCGGCCTCGATCTCGATAACTCGAATATGGTTGGCAGCACGGATAGACTCCCGCTGTAAAGCCTCGTAGATTCCCTGGGTTGTGCTCCGTTGGACTTGCTCAATAGAGCTCTGCGCGTGCGTCTCGGCGAGCTGAATGCGTGTGGCCACCTCCGCGGCGGCTGCTTCCCGTGTCCTACGAATGTCGAGAGCCGCCTGCTCCTGCACAGAACGTACGATAGCCGCTGCCTGTTCTTCCGCCTGGTGGACCTGTTGAAGGGCGAGCTGATTGGCCTGCTCCTTCGCTGTATGTACTGCTAGAGCACTCTGCTGCCATAGACCGAGGATGTTGTGCTCGAGCTGTGCAGCACGAGCACTAGCTTGGTGTGCCATGTCCGAGAGCCGAACGTTCTCAGCTTGTACTTGAGATAGGTGAGCTTCGACCTTGATTAGTGACACTTGGTGGTCCACTGCCAATTCCTCGAGCTCCTCCCCTAACGTCTCATTCTCCCGCTCCAGCTGCTTGGTCTTCCTGTTGGCATATTGAAGGCGCCGCAGAGCATTTCGGAGCTCATGCTTCGCGGCCTGACATTCCTTCTTCTCTACGGAAATCTTCTTTCGGTTCTCGACCTGGGCTCGAAGTGTGTTGCGGTGGGGTTTAGCAGGAGACCCGGAGTGGCTGAGTGTGACCGTTGTAGTAGTACTGCGAGTGGGAGAATGACTAGGGCCTGCCAGTGGTTGTGCATTCTCTTTCTCTTGTTCTTCCTGATGATGTCGTAGGGCGTGAATCTTTGCCAAATTCCCCATGAACTGCGCCTTCCTTCTGGGAGATTGGTGGACCATATTGCATGACCTAGAGAGTATCGCTCCTGTTATGGTAGTAATGTCATCGACACTGCGACACTGTCCGCTGGCGTCTCCATTGATTATGTAAGTGAATCATTGAGCATTGCACTCGATTATCTGTGCAACTTTGCTTTGACGGGCAGATCTTGTACATAGACATCATGTACTCTATGAGATGTATACACGGTCGAAATTTGAAGGACAATCTTCGGCCTCGATCTCGAGATACATAAATCTTCAAATATTGTGGTGAACATGTCTTAATCAAAGATTCTACACCGAGGACTATGTAGAAAACTATGCTACAGACTTAATGTGTAATTCTGAGTGCTTCAAACAACTCACAAAGGCAGGGGAAGGGGTAGGAATGCAAGGACGAAAGTTATCAGTACCCGCAGCCACAGATGGCCAGAAGCGGGAATCTGTGCCGCAACGGCCGACTGATTGGACTCTAAGCGAAGGACCTCGGTCTGGGCATGAGGGAAGGGATGCCGATGATGCCGTGATTTATCTCTCGAGTAGATATTACAATACGATGTAGATAGCACTGAGCCGGAGAGACGCTGTTTTCGGAGGCAGTAGCGCTCGTTCAGCGCTTGGACATCGGGTAGGTCGCCACGGCGGGCGCTGCTGGTCCCCAGATCCTGGGATTTTCAATCTGACTCAAGCGACAAGGCTACCTTCAAAACGCCTATCGGCTATCACAAGCAGGGTAGACATACAGAGCAACATACTGAAGTCTCATGTACTCGATGCCTTAGGACGTACACATGGTCTACGAAGTACATGTGGCTGCAGGACTTGGTATGATGGATGGATGAAGTGTAAGTCATATACTGTTAAGATGCGATTGTTGCAAGTCAGTGCTTCGATCCCTGGTCTGTCCCCGACTCAGCGTTCGCTGCAAGAGCTTGCCAGTCGACTTGGTCTTCTGAGTTTGCTAACATCTTCCGCTCTCTTTCCTGTTGCCACCGTTCTCTCTTCCACCGCAATAACGAGATTAGTCTCAGCTCTTCGGGCATTGCTGTGCGCGGATGCGTTTCGTAGAGGTAGTAGGCGAACATGCCTGTGAAGACTCCAAGAATGGGATCTAGAGTCCTACGGAGTGTAAGCATTGGGTACCAACGATTGGGCCCGTCAACTACCTCGACAACAATGGCGGAGGCATGGTTCAGTCAGCAATTGCGCCTACAAGCAGTGGTGTAAATGTGCTCATGGAGAACATGCAGAGAGCGCCTCACCTTGGACTGCCCTTTGCAGTTACAGTGTTGTCGGACACAAGAATGATCGGTTCAATGCGGTCGACGGAAGAGTCGGAATGAGACGGAGCGGCCGACACCTGTGGGCGCTTCTACAACGCGTTCCAAAATTTGGGGAAACGCGTAGCGGCCCTGTTCGTGTCATTGCCCACTCACGACGAATCTCTTTTGCACGACCTTCAGGCTCCTCTCGTTTCTTATACTTCATCTCTCTGTGCTATGGATCGCCAAATTCGCCCAATCTATGGTTGGCTCGATGCACTATCCCTCGTGGTCAGTAACTCAATGGACTTGGTATATCACAGAGGCTTTGGACACAAACTCCAACAAGTCCGCGATCCTGGCATGCAACAAGGTCCTCAAAAAGCATCCAACGAACGGTCTCGTTAAGGTGCGTCATGACCCTGAATGGTTCGTATAGATGCTGTACGACAGCTGTCCATAGGCTCTGAAAGCACTAGCTCTTGTGCGTTCTCAAAAGGTTGAAGAAGCTCTCCTGCTATGCGACGAAGTCCTTGCATCAAAGCCGGTTGATGACCCTACCTTGAATGCTATGATGCATGTCCTGAGGGGACTTGGTCGTCGTGAGTACATACAGTGTCATGAATCAACGCGGAGAGGCTACAGCTGTTCGTCATAGACATGGATATGGTAACAATGTATGAAGACGCTTACAAGCAGCAGCCTACGAACGAGGAGTTGGGAACCCAAACCTTTTATGCCAATGTCAGGATAGGGAATTGGAAAGCTGCACAGCAGGTCAGTTCCCTGTCCGTCTTTCCGAAATTACCGGAATTGAGTGTCCTCGGGCAGATTGCTACCAAGATGCACAAGCAATTCCAAGACGACCATTATATGTACTGGAACGTGATGAGTGCCCTTCTACAGGTACGTTCGCTACATTCCACAAATTCAAACGATTACATGACACTTGTGAATTCCAGGCAAACGATCCCTCCACTCCCGAAGCCCTCCGCACTGTGCTCAGGAAGCTAGCACATCGCATGATTTCCTCGTCCCAAGCACTGTCTTACTACCACGCCGACCGCTTCCATCTACATGTCACTGTTCTCAAAGAACTGGGATTGTACGACGAGGCATATGAAATGGTCGAGAGCGAGAATGGTAAACTCGTGTGCGCCGGAACGCTCTCATGCGAGGAGCTACGTCGCGAAATTTGGAAGCTGAAGGGATTGACCAAGGAGGCAGGCGAACTGGCAGGCAGTCGGATATTGGAAGCGAAGTGAGTGGTTTGCCGTTCGACGCCAATAAACTGGAACTAAGTAATGTCCACCACTAAAGTGACCGGAACTGGCTTGAGTTCCTTGCAGTTATCGATGCCACCTTCGCCGACTTAACTGCTGAGGGTGCAGATGCCGAGGCTGCCAAGGGATCTTGCGTCGAGCACCTCGCGCGGACACGAGATTTGTTTGGGAAGGTTGTCGAGGAAGACGGCGTGAAAGATCGCTCAGGACATCTGGCATTGCTTGAGCTCGAGAAACGCTCGAGGGAACACGGACTCTCCACAGGTGAACAGAAACCGTTAATTCGGAATCGAAGGGAAATTGACCCTTCATAGATCCCACCGTGCTGATTTCGCTGTTGGAGAGTTATTTCCAACATTTCGGGGGCAAGGCTTGCTGCTACGAGGATCTGCAGCCTTACATCCAGTTCCAGGGCGAGGACCTTTCACAGTGGACTTCCATCTTGGAAAAGCAGACTGCCGCTACGGTATGCTCACCGCTGTCCCCAGTGCTTCAGTCTAACAAGATATTCAGACTTCAATACCAGACCTTTGGCGCTATATCAACGCACAGAAGCTACTCCGCTACAACCTCACGGAGACCCAAATGTCGGTCGAGGCAGAGACGCAACGAGCAGTACAGTGTCTCGATGCATATCTGGACGGTCTCAAACTTGGCAAAGAACTCCCTTCCTACGAACTCCAACCAGCAGATGATCTTGCGATTCTCGCTGCTCAGGCGCTCGTGAACAACTGGAAACGGACTAATGACGAGACATTCTTGTACAATGCTGCCGCTCTACTTGAGTATGCCATTGGAAAGAGCAAGATGTCTTACCAGATCCGTTTGCACTTGATCCGAATCTATCGACTTCTAGGCGCACCTTCGCTCGCGTTGGAGCATTACAGGAGTATCAATGTGAAGCAGGTTCAGAACGACACGCTGTCCCACTTCATACTGTCAAGAGCCTCAACGTTCTCGTTGGCAGCTACAGGGGACATTACGTACACGACCGAGTGTTTAGAGTCCAGTCGAATCTACCTGTCCAACTCCGAAGAGGCCAGTGGCTTTCATATCCGTTTCGTGCGACTTTTCTGACTAGCTCTAACAGACAGCAGAGTTGATCGTCCGAGCCTTCATTAACGAAAAATACACTCAGGTCCGTAGTTAGTCGACTTTCAGAGGGAAAGTGATGACTGACAGTCGCGATAAAGATCCCCGACTTTATCTTGTTCGAGGATTGTCTCGATAATTCGCTGCAACGTGATTTGATCAAGATGGAGCACGTTCGCATGCGAATCGCTCATGAGCCCATTAACTCGGACCTCGTCGATATGGAGCTCATCGAGTTGAAGTTCATTTTCGATCGTCGTACGTCAAGGTCTGGTTTCGTCTTCTGTAGAACGATGTCTCATCTAGCAGAATCTCTAGTCCACCATGACAACCGCGACTTCGGCATTCTGGCCAATTACCAGCCTCGCAGTGTCGCCACTTTCAACGAGCAGACGCAATACATCGATAAGACAGCAGGCGCAAGTCTTCTTGTCTGCTTCGTTCCTTCTACGTTTGCTGATATGACTGTTCCCTACAGTCTGGATGGCTATGGGTATTCCTGAAGATCTATATCAAGGCGTTCCAACTCGCAAGCGACTTGGATGATTCAGTGGAGGACAAGCTTCTTATTGGTGATCGTCCTAAGCCAAGTAACGACCCCAAGACGAAGCTTCCACTGAAAGAGCGGCTCGCGGCTAGGAAGCAGGAGGAGATTGATGAGGTACCGGTCCAGTGATCTGTCCGTTACAGCATCTGACATCGCGTCTGTATCAGCTCTCCCCTGATGAGTCTCGGTACTATGATTACGCCACGGCGTTGTCAGAATGGTTAACTCCCTACCATGACTACGCTCGCCCTCCGCCATCGGCTGTCCTCGCTGAGGCCGCCAAGCTGACAGAGCAGAAGACTGGGCACCCGTTGAAGGGCTTAGAACTTCCTCCGGACGCTGGTGCGAACGGTCACTTCAAGAAGGACGAGGAACCCCCAGCAGTTGTTGAACCTCCTGCTGCCATCAGCAAGCACTTCGATGGTGAGATGCTTCAATAATGACCATTCCTCTTGCTAACAATACACGATTCAGAGCTGTCTACGCGCGTTAAGGTAGTGTTCGAGAGCAACGCTCTGCCGTTCGAACTGCTTCACGTTGCTACTCTTGCACAAGAAGTCAGTGGATGACATGCTGTTCTGTGAGGGCAATCGGAGCTAACAGGGGTTCGCCCAGGCTTTCCTCCTTCTAGCTATCGAAACAACCAGATTCAAATCACCTTCTGTTGTGAAGCAGAACAAGCTTGGTGGGGTGAGTGCTCTGTCTGTGCGCGAGAGATCGCTATCTCACAAGCGATCATAGCTCTCGCAACACCTGAAGGATATTCGCTCGAAGTCCGCAGCCGTGCTCGCCGAGGTATCGACCGCGTTGATCAGCCGGGGTGAGGCTGAAGCTACTGCGGACGGACGCAAGGCTATCGTGGATGCTTGCAAACCTATCGTCCACGAATCAGGAGTGAGTGTCTTCTGCAATTACTACTGCACCTGAGAGCTCATACGAGAACCCAGCTCGACCACGACTTCGTTTTGAATGTTGCGAAGAAAATTACGGATGCGCGCAAACATATTTATGAAGGTCTGGGTAAGGGCATGACGAAGCTGATCAAAACCCATGCGTGATGACATAGAGTTTGACACTGGACTTACACGACACGACACCGCACTCATACTACATAGACATGACCGCACACGCATATCTCCACTCAGCATCATATGGATCACGCACAAGTATACTACTACAATACAGCTCTAGTGATTTGTATCCCTCCCAGACCCGAGGGGTGTGGTGGGCCAAATACATGCGTAAGTCTCTGTCGCGTGTTTGTGTCTAGGTGATGCCACATTATGGGCATCCTTCAGGTGCATATTAATGGCCCGTATTCAATGCCATGGCACATGGGAGACCCCGAGGTAACTTTCAGTAGCCCGACGAGTGTGACAGTCGCGTCTTGTCACGTCACGCCATCGTATTAGAGTAGCCACGCGTCTTTCGCGTCTTGGCCTTTCCCACCAGCTGCAGTACTTTGCGACCTTCTTGCTCTCCTTGCTTCTTACCCTCCAGTCTGCATAGCTACAGGTATGAGCGGCTGTAAGTGTCATCTCATATCTTCTTGTGCAACATTCGATGGGCTGAGGCCGAACAGTTGGTGACAGCGGCCCTTTTTATGGCAATGGGGGTGGATTCTTATCACAGGGCTCACCGTACGGAAGTGGTGGAGGTAGTCCCGGAGGCAGCGCACGCGTAAGAACGCGTCAATTCTCTATTTTCTACTCGTCTTGACACGTTTGGATCGTGGCAGCAAGCTACCAGTCATTCAATCCGACCCGTTACCCTCAAACAGCTCGCTGAAGCCACTCAAGAACATTCGGATGCGGCGTGGAGGATTGGAGACGTTGAGCTCGGCCAGGTGCGCTTGCTATGCGCTCTTCTATCTGTGATCCGCTGAGCTCCCCATAGATCACGGTCGTGGCCCAAGTTCTATCTGTGCAAGCCCAAACGACGAATGTCGTCTACATGCTCAACGACGGCACTGCAAGGTACGAAGCTCGACTATGGATCAACCCAAACAACGAAGAGGAGGGCAAGCGAGAAATCAGGTAAGCGACCAATGGCAGGGCACGAGGGTGCCGACTCAAGGTTTCCTAGCGAAAACATTTATGTGCGCGTCTTGGGGTCATTGAAGACGTTTGGCAACAAAACATACATCACTGCAACACACATCAGGCCCATTGCTCCAGAAACGACTGCAGACGAGATATTCTATCATATCTCTGAGACCGCCATGACGCTACTCATTTTCGAACGGGGCCCGGTAGGTTGTCAACTTCGAATCATATGTTTCGTCCGCTCATCCCATACTAGCCACCTCGCCCGAGTGAAGGTACAGTGCCGAAGCGGGCACCTGTGACAAACGGCACTACACCCCATTCCGTCGCGTCCGCATACACTACTCAAACACACAACACCGGCACAAACTCCAGCCGATACGCAAACCTGCCTCCTCTGCAGCGACAGATAATCCAATTTATCCTCGCGCAACCAGCTAGCGACGAAGGTGTCCACGTCGGTGCAATTGCTAGATATATCGCTACTAATCCTGATGCGGGCGATGCACACGGTATCAGGTATGTTTGCTATGAGCATGCTGGCTTCTGTTGTTTCTTGACTGAGCATATTGTAGCTCTGCGCTTGACAAGCTCATGGATGATGGGCTTGTGTATAGCACGATTGATGAATCGCACTTCCTCGTATCCGAGTAGGTCGATGTTGAAAGATGCGACGCGTACTGTGACTATTTGTCTCTGCTTTGTCGTGCATCTATCGCATTTGTATGTTCTGATTGTACAGTGTCCAGTTCACTTTCACCTCAAGTTATTCATTGCTTTCGGCATCAGTATTAGCTGACGTGCTGCGGGAGACACGGACCACTCATTTAGGCTTCCGTCAGACCGCCATCGATAGCGTGCTTCATCCCGGACCGTGAAGTGTCCAGCTGCAGCCTCAACTTCGCGCCACTGCTTTCACTGGAATCTCATCTATAGTTCTCTCCATCGTTCCATCTCTCTAATATGCAGAGTTCTGTGAGCTGGAGTGTATCCTTGCAGTATGCCATTAGCTGATGCACCGCTGTAATTTTTGTACAGTTATCTTCATCTACCAACATTCGACCGGTCACAATCCGCCAACTTCTCGATGCAACAAGACCCCATTCAGATGCAGAGTTTAGTATCAATGACATCGTGGTTGACCACGTACGTATTCGCACTGTGCTAGAGAACGTGGTGCTTTCCTAATGGATATCCGTATTCTTCGCAGGTATCGATTGTTGCTCACGTCATTAACATTCGCCAATA
Organism: Daedaleopsis sinensis; assembly: GCA_033807695.1. Lineage (NCBI taxonomy): Eukaryota > Fungi > Basidiomycota > Agaricomycetes > Polyporales > Polyporaceae > Daedaleopsis > Daedaleopsis sinensis. The sequence continues at coordinate 2,851,595 of CM066301.1, forward strand.
CGACTCGTGTCTTCTCTATCATCTTGATGATGGCACCAGTGGTGGACGTATAATTGCGCGTCAATGGCGTTCAGACGCGGTAGAGCAGCTACCAGATGACGACACGCAGCTCTACGTGCATGTCGTTGGGCAGTTGGATACCAAGACGGCGATCAACAAAAGGAATTCGCTCAACATCCGAAGGATTCATAGAATCGCCAGTACCGATATAGCTGACCAACTATTCTTCCACATCGCGGAGGCGGCCTTTGTGACGCTATGCTACGAGCGTGGACCTCCCGTAAGCTACTATGCCTTCAATCTGCTCACGTTGTTACTTATACGACTGTCTCCAGCCGCAAGAGGCACTTCAGAGTGCGGAACCGCAGCAAATCACCGCTTTCAACAGCCCTCCGGTCACTCCCTCCCGGCCGACGAGGGACTCATATTCTTACAGCACCCCGACTTCTCCTCTATCGCCGCCAGCACCATCCTACAAAAAAGCCAACGTACACACACCTCTGTCACCTACGCCTACCCTTCTCCCCAAGTCAGCATCGACCTCTCCGCGAACTCCAGTCAGCCCGGTCAGGGAGCCTATGCAGACAACAGCAGTTCAGTCTCCTGTGCCAATTACCCCGATCCGACGATCTTTGCTGCGCAGTCCAGATCCAGAGCCTACAAGTTCAACTACTCGCGCGGGCCAAACTTCCTCCTCCCCTTCTTCCTCAACACACCGTCCTCCTCCTCGGATCACTCCAGAGCAATCCAACCGCCGGGTATCAGTGTCATCATCTCAATCGCCGCCAGCTGTCACAGCATCTCCTGCTCAAAGGGCTACAGGTGAGCTGTCTCCAAGCATATTTCCACTCAGACATAATGTTAAAAATTACTTTGATTTCGAAACGAGGAGGATCTCGCCGCCGATCGGGCATCAAACGAGATCCATACGAACACCTCACCGTCCTACAGCGCGCTATACTGCTTCAAATACTCAACTCGTCTGCGCAGGAGGGAGCGGACTTGCTGAGCATTGTCCGCGGCGTCAGCCATCACAATGCCACCGCAGAGCAGGTTGGGTAGGTCCCGCCTAGCGTGTTGTACGTCTGAGTCAGGAAGGTTCTGAAGGCGGACCTGCAGAGATGCTCTGGACCATCTCCAGGCGGAAGGTCTCATAGAGAATACCGTGGACTCGACGCACTACGTTGTGAAGACCAACCGATACTGAGGATCCTCAGCAGGTTCGTCTCCCTCGGGCTCTGCTGTGGCAATTGCAGACTTCGGCAGCGTCGGAGAGGGAGTGAGATCCAGATCGTATATGGACAACGTTTGAACGCGGCCCTTGACAAGAGGCTACAGTGCGGAAGTGTTGGCGTTCCGCATTCCAGCGCAGGCCCGAGGCGGATATATCGCGAAGCCGCCAGACGCGTTTGAAATCCTACTGCTATTTTCATACCATCTAGCTCGAGGTCTTGTCTAAATGTGACAATTGCTGTTTTTGACCAGTCCGCTACGACGCGAGTCTTCTGAACCGGCCCAAGCCCCGGTCGGAATTGCTTGCCTGGCCGAGAACGGTAGGTGGCCCTAGGGGGTTCCGCCCTTCTCATCCGACAGGTCAATAGCATAAATACCCGCCTCGTCGCCCACCCATCTACTCACAACCCGTCCCTCTCCAACACCCAGCAACAACTTACTACCACCACACCACACTCGCCATCCTTACCTGCAACATGGTCGCCCTCCGCACCTTCCCCACCCACGTCCCCGAAGAGCTCCCCGCGAGGGAGTTCGAGCGCGCCGTTTCGCTCGCAGTGCTCGTCGCCGAGATGGAGGAGCGCCACGGAGTCCAGCTGACAAGACAGACGGGCTTCAAACACGATTTCGCCGAGTGGTTCGCGAACTGGTGGCCTATCGGAGCCGGCCGCCGGGCTTCGGAGACCGCGGTCATGGAAGCAGCGCTGTCCTCAGATCCAGCTTACATCGACTACACCCTTGCTTTGTCCACGAAACCTCCTCTGCAGGTAAGCGCCCATATGTGCTGCAGAAGACCTACGAGACACTGACTGCATTGTTTTCGTCGTGCAGCGACCGGTGCTGTACAGGAGAGTCGCGGCGCTGGATATCAGGGCGCACCCCTTGATGAAGCCCGTCTATACGAAACATGCACGTCTCCTGCGCACCTGTAACCGAGTGGTACGTCTTGTTACTTCGATGATGCATCCAAACGCTCGCTAAGACTTGCCTACCGTTAGATGTCAATGCGTCGGAGGTAGATGCATATCACTCGCAGTCAATACATCAATCCGGATGTCACCAGTACTGTCACATGACGACCCTTGTACCCCAGTCCAAACAACAATGTACCAATACCAATGAAAATGCCGGGGGCTACAGAAATTAATGCGACTTCGAGATCCACTTCCCATTGTAAATCGTGTCTGCGCTATTCGTCACGCGTTAGGTCCGACCTTCGCCGCTCTCTCTGGCGGCGAGTACGCAGGCAGGGCGCTGAGGAATTTTGAGAGATCGTGCGCGATCCAGTCGTGCATCTTGGTCGAGGGATGCAGATTGTCGACCCAGATGTCCCCGCCTGACCGCGAGACGTGCTCGGGCGCGAATCCGTGAGCTACCGGGTCGTTGAGCACGCGGGTGAAAGTATCCCAGGAGGAAAAGAAGAGCGTCGTGACGTCCGGGTGGGCCTGCGCGAACCTGGCAATCCGGTCGCGCAAGGTTACATTCCACACATCGTAGACCTGACGGAATTCGGGATCGTGGTTCGAGAAAGAAAGACCTGATCGAGAAGAGTATATTCAGTCAATGGGAGATCGACAGGGACGAGTTACACACCGATGGGCGTCCGATGTATTGGGGGGACATCGATAAAGAGGAAATTGCGCGCGCCGACATTATACAGAGCCTCCTGTTCCACGAAGAGCTCGTCTACCGTCGACGGGACGGAGGTGACGTCCGATATATGTCTTCTCGAGCGATTTCAGTGTGCATGCATCGTATGTCCAAGGTGAGTACGGCGCACCCGCAATCATTTATTCCAATCCAGGTGACTGCGAGGGAAGGAAAAAAACGCTCAAGTTAGGGACCGTAGTGGCGTAAAACTTAAACACTTACCAAAAAGTGAGTCCTGAGCACTCCAGGGAGCCCAGGCAGGCTTCTCGCCGACGCGCGGCAGGAAGTTGACCTGGACCTGCTTCCTGACGCCGGTAACGGTGTCACCGCCGTTGGCGTAGTTGTAGACGAGGAGGCGGGTGTATGGGCTGTACTCCGTGATGAGGTAGCCGACCCAGTTGGGCATGGCGGGCTCTGCCCAGGTCACGCCGGGGTACTCGATGCCGAGCGGGATCTCGTCTGTGGGTATGGAGGGTTCCTTTGTGTAGTCGTAGCCCACATCCGAGTACGAATCGCCGCTGGATCAAGGAGACGGGGTGCGGGGTTCAGAAGAGGAACGGTCGACATCCGCTGAGATCCATACAAGATCACCAAGTGCCTGAGGCCGGAGTAGCCGCGCCAGCTTGGGCCGATCACATTGAGGTCTGCGGCCATCGTGTGTGGGTGCTCGGGCATTGGCCGCTGGTATGCGCCGTCGACGGGGCGGGCGGGAGGTGGTGGGAAGGGAAGAGGGAGGATGGTCTAGAACGCACGCGTACCTCTGCTGCCAGTGGCTCAGCCTGGCTGAGGTTTTCGCTTGTTTCGGAATGTCGCTTTCACCAGTCTAGAGATGCCGCCGGTCTCAGCTCCTGGCTGCACCCCTCTCTGCTCTCCGCCCACTGCGGCTGAGTGCGTCGAGAGTCGACAGTCGAGCAGGCCTGCACTTAGCCGCCGCTTGCCCTCCGTCCCGATCAGATCGTCGATCCCATCTTCCCACGCTCCACAATGCCTGCGCACCTCCGACTCGTCCTCCTAGGACCCCTGAATATACGCCCAGAGCTCCGATCCCCCGACCACCGAAAACGGGCCCGGAGGGCCCGCAAAGTTTGATCCAAATCACCGAAATCTGGCCTGTTGGAGGCCGAGGTTGTATGCCCGAAATACACACCTTGGCCGACGGCTTGTATCCACCGGACCACCGAATATGCCCTGACCGGTCACCGGAGGCCGAGCTGGGCCGAGCTGGCCGAAAAATTGTCATTAACTAACCTCGCTTTCACCGTTGAATAGGTTTCCCTAAACGCTTATAAAGTCGTATCAAACCCATCATTATAAGGAGAGGAAAGCAGGCGGCGTCAAATTGCTCGCAGATCTGTTAAGCGCCCGAGCGCTTTTGAAACCTATATGCCTGAAAACACCGAATCTAACCGGTTTTTGGGCAAGTTATGGGACAAATCACCGAAATTGGGGGTCAAAGGCCGGTCAAAAAATCACCGAAACTGGCATTTTTGGGATCAAAGCTCTAGGCGGATATTCGGGGGTCCTGTCCTCCTCCGTCCGCGTCCTGGTACCCTGTCCGCTACTGTCCACTCCTCGACCGCCATGCCGCGCGTCTGACTACCGCCATCACGCTCTCAACTCTCAGCTCTCTCTTGCTTTCAACGATCTACACGCATCACACATTGTATTTTATATTCCGACAATCCCGGGACTCTTGCACGTTACCACAATGTTTCCGTCATTCTCAATGTCATGGCTCCCCTCACTCCCCTCGATCGACTTCACGCTCCCATCTAGCATTCAGAAGCGCTTCATCTCATTTGCTCTCAGGCAGTCTCTCGGACATCTCCTCAAACCCGGACAACTTGATATACAGCAGGTGGACTCTCAGATTGGTTCAGGGTATGTTCAGGTCCGCGACCTCGAGCTCAATAATGAGGTGGGTCATCATCAACATTTATGCATGCCAAAGCTATACTGAGGTTGCAGGCCATCAACGCCCTCATCTCTGGCTTGCCCATACGATTGCACGATGGTTCCGTAGGCAAAGTAACCGCACGAATACCCTGGCCTAATCCCCTCACCTCCACCGTGGGCCTGTCCCTCGAATCCCTGCATCTTACGTTCTATCTTGAACCCTCTTCGGCAACCAAGTCTGAACGTGCCTTCGCGGATGATCTTGCAGAGTCCGTTGCATCCATGGCCGAGACATTCATCCATGAGGAACTCACGCCGAACGAGGAGGCTACGCTTCGAGAGTCTATCCACCCCGAGCTCAGCGCGTCAAGCTTGTCTACATTCGACGACCATGTCCCGGGTGGTCTCGATCCGTTCTTCTCGGAAGAGGAGGTGCATTTCAACGAATCCGACCCGCCTGGTGTATCCATCTTCGCGACGCTGATAGAGAGGTTATTGGCTCGCTTCCAATTCGACGCGACAGATACTCGGATTACCATCGTAAATCCTCAGCAAGCTAGTTTCACGCTCATCGTTCCCGAGGTTCGTTACGCGACGCAGGTTCAGGACGGAGCGGCTCGTTCATCGGAGCCTCCGAGTTCTCCACCTACAGACGGCCGGCTCTCGGGGGAGACGAGGCGGATCACCATCAACGGTGTAACAATGACTACTCGCTGTTTACGTCCTCAAAGCCCACGACCAACCACTCCCCGTAGCTCAGCTGTTGATCCCGCAACGCCGAAGAGCACCTCACCTTCCACACCTACCTCAGCACCTTCGATACCAGAAATCCGTACGCCCTCTCCGGAGGTTCTACTCTCAGAGCGTTCGCCACCTCCACCTGCAGAGCGGATTGCTAGCCCCCCCTTCGAGCCTGAACCGTCGTCTCCTTACTCAGATTCATCAGATCTCGATGAGGAAACTCAACTATTCATGTCGCAGTCGATTGCTATGCTGCCCCCGCGGCCTGTATCTCCAGCAAGCTCTGTAGCAAGCAGTATGTATCAAAGCGCAATTTCCACCGGCGAGGCGGATACTCTGCTCGCTGACATTCCTGAGGAGGAAGATTCCGGCTCGCGTAGTCCGACCCCCTCACGCGAAACGTTTGAATCACCTATTTCCTCCCCACTCGCTGGGAACTTAGAGCACCCATCGGCATCTTCGCCGGTCGTAGACCCGACTGTCCTCGCCTCGCATTCACCGACCTCCTCGCCACCCCAGCGTCGTCTAACAGTGCGGCCAGTGGACATAGAGGACGAGACTATTCTATCGCTCGGCTCCGAGCCTATTGAACTGCGTATCACTACGCCTCCTCCCTACCGGCCTGCCCCAGCACTTCGAACATCCGGGGGTGGACCCGGGCCCTCAACACCTCAAGAGAACGCGCCACCTCGTATTGCAGTTACAACTCGACAGGACAAGGTCAAGATAGAGCTCAGTATGGGTATGATTGCATGCGCGTTGAGCGCACGACAGATTCGGAGTATCATCGACGTTGCGGATATTTGGACATCCCATAGCGTACCTACACGACCATCTACCGGGACAGGCCAAACCACTGATCCTAACTCGTCCCTTCCGTTCGATGATATCGAAGGCTCTATTCGAGTTCGTGGACTCATCATCCTTCTCCTACCTGCGATGCGCTCCTCTGCCGCCAGCCCAGACGATGCGCTGACGGAGTACTTCTCCCGTCCGTTGGTACCGCCTCGCCTTCCCCGTGGATATACTAGGATACACATCGACAGTGTTTCTAGTTCGTTGTCTATGAAGCGCCCGGAGCTCTCGAAGAGCAAACGCACACGAGAGTCGCCTACCGTCTCTGCGTCCTTCTCAATCGCCGACGTCTCTGCATTTGCATTCATCCCTCGTGCAGGGTCGATCGGGGAGATGACTGCGTCCCCGATTCTCATCACCGACCCGCACCTGCCCTCACAATACCCGATCACACATGTACACCCGTCACCGGCCGCCACATCGGAGCTCAGTCCATATCTGCCTACTTTCGACGTGGCGGATTGGACAGATCCTACACTAGGCGCCACAGCAAAGCTCTCGTTGTGGAGGACAAAGCTGGCACAACCTACACCGTCGGGACGTGCGACATCGTACTCTGGGAATGATGAAGGCCGGTTCCCGTCACCCGTTCCTACCAGTCCTCCCAGACACGTAGCAGATTTCTCTAAGCCGTCTAGTCCACCGTCGGCCCGGCCGATTCCCGTTGCGTTGCCCTCGTCTCCTGGTAGACTTGGCTTGGCGGGTCTATCGTCGTCTCCGGGCAAAGGAATGCATGCACCGCTCAAGTCATCTGCACCCGCCCTGGCGGTAAAGTTCCGGAGTGCTCGTCCAAAGGAGGGTCGCGACGTTGCGGACGTTCAGGTCACTCTGGCCCCGTTGCATGTGTTCGTGGACGCAGGATTGATGCTGGCTCGCAAAGAGGATGGGAAGAGCGAAGTTCTACAGTTTGTGGAAGAGCTGGCTGCTGCTCAAGGTTCTACCGCGGATAGCGCAGAAGGGGCTGAGCCTCCCGAGGGAATATTTGATGACGATGACGAGGACATGCAGCCCAGCACTCCTCGAATATCCGGGTTGAAGGGGCTGCCTATTCGTGAAACGGATGAGGAGAGGGAGCGTCGTAGGCTGGAGCAGTTGGTAATAGAAGACCTGGATCTTGGGTATGACTATCGCGGACAGACGCGAGCCAGAGTTCCGACCACGCCGACATCGCGTCGTTCAGGAGTAAGTTCAGTCGACCCTTCTAGTGCATTAAAATTGATGGACAAACCTTTCCAGAGGAGAAAGCGACAGAAGACTAGCGGTCCTGCCATTTCCATTGTCTTACCTGCGGTTCGCATCGAGATACGCACCCCTCCACCGGCCGGTCGGTCACCTCGCTCGGGTGCGGTCGTTCTTGACATCCACGACCTACGCCTCTCACCCGGGGCCGCTCCCGAGCAAGATGCGCCCCGTACCGCAAGGTTCGGCACCGCGGAAGAGCTGTATGGCGGCGGTACGTCCGGGCGCTCGTCAGAGCAGGACAACGTTGTTTTGGGCGCTAGCTGGAAACGGATTGTCATTGCGTCCTCCTTGGTCGGGGAGAGCAAGGCCCGCGCCATCCTATCTCTAGGCCCTCTCTCCCAGCGCGAAACTGACCAAGTCGCACACTTCGGGGTCGGCACGCCCCCCGCGCGCGAGTTAGGCCAGACTCTACGCCCCAATGTTGTCGTCCGGAAGGCTGCTGCGACGTGCACGTCGACATCATCTATTCCCGTCAGCTCGACCGCAATCTCCGTGGACCTCCCGTCGATCCATGTTGAGTTGTCCAAGCCCATTCTGGATGGCTTGCAGTTGTGGGCCGACGACCTGTCCCAGCTTGCGGAAGCTGCGTTCGCCGAGTCGCCAGGGTCGGACTCGGGCACTCAAAGGACTGGCAGCGGCGACTCTAGTATGATCGGCAGTCGGTATTTCGCGCGGGCGAGCACTGCTGGCAGCGGCACCGAGAGCGGCGGGACTAGTATGGCGAACACGATCAGGGCTCGGCAGGAGCCTCGCAGCGAGACGGCGGTCAAGATCGCTATCACCGAAGGTGCGTGCGAGAAGCTCGTTGACATCGTTCGTTGTAGAGTCTGACTATGTGTATTAGCTGTGCTAAGACTGCTTGCTCCAAGAGGAGAGGACGCTGCTGTCGTCGTGCGGCCGTTCGACGTCACCGCCTCTGATGTTGACGTTCTACTCGAGCTCAAGCCTGAGGGGAAGGTACGTCTGTCTTCTGGATAATCTCGTGGTGCTCATGTTCAACATATTGCATTGATCAGGACGAGACAGTCGTGACCGTTGGAGTCATGGATCTGAAGGTTCACGACACAACAGCGTCCGGCCGTAACTGTTTCTTGTCGCTGACAACGCCCCGCTCCTTGGTGCGTGCCCATGAGCAACTACTATTTGCTCGTCAACTCATGCAAAGGTATCTCCATAGTCCACGTCCGCACGCTCAGCGTTGAAGCTGCGATTCACGTCCCTCGTTGTGCCCGAAACGACTGCGAAAGAGTCGAGAGTTCGCTTGACTGTGTCGGGTATTACATACAACTTTTATCCTGATATCGGGTGGGCCGCAGATCTAGGGAGGTTCTTCAAAGCACCTCCAGGGGTATGTTATCTCTTCCAGTCGGGGGAAGCAGCAGCTCACATGTAGTCATTGACAGGCATTCGAGTCCGTCGTTCCGAGCGAGAGGACGCGCGTGAATGTCAAAGTCCTCGACACCTCGATACGCCTCTTCGCACCCACGCACAAGGGGGCGCTGCTGCCGTACATCGGAGAGCTCGAGTTCTCAACCATCATTGAGGGCAACTCGCCCGTCATGTCGATGACCCTTTCCCTTCCCGCCTTCTACTTGCTGCTCATTGATGACCAGACAAGTAATGCCGACGAAGCGGGGACACCGAAGACGTCGGCATCTCATGGAGTAGTGCTTTGGAAGGTCGGTCGATGTCTGCACTCCTGTGATTAAGATAGCTGACATAGTTTGCGTTAGAGCTTAGGATATGCGGTCATCACCGAAATTCTCGACCTAGTGTTGGTTTTCAAGCAGGATAGCTCGGTCAAGCCCCCAGATAGTCGGGTAAGCTCGTCAGCTCGTGTTGACCCAGACCGCTCAACGAACGAGCAAGCAGTTGTTGATCGAAAGGGGTGACCTCCGCGTCCATATGTGCGCAGACACGATGGGTGTTCTAGGTGCTTTCATATCAGATCTGTCCTCCGCGTTCAAGCCGCCCCGCACAGAGTATGTATCAATGACAACGACGAGTCTACGGGCGAGTTGATGGGTCGTTGCTGACTGCGCTACTTGGTTTCGCAGGTCCCCTGAGCCTAAACGGAAACGCGAGCCTACCAATGTTAGCCACAAGCCACCTTCGTCTCGTAGCCTTCTCGGTGAGCTATGCATAATTCTTAATCAAGTCATCACCTGCTCATGCTTGCCCTGCTGCTAGCGTCTCTCGACGAATCAGCGTTTAGGCGCCTGCCCGAAGTTGGGTCCGCCCCGGATATGATCGAAGACGATCTGCCGACCAATGCAGACTACCTGGACGAATCCTTTGGTGCCGCAGCTGGTCTTCGCGAGTTCAGTGACGACGAGTTTGACGACTCAGACATCGATAGTCCGTCAATCATACCTGGAATTGAACCTTCCGAAGGGGTGACATCTGCCCATGGTGGCGAGACTGTGCGAATGCTCCGGCCTGAAGGGTTGCACATCATCGAGAACTACTTCGACACACTACCTCCAGAACCTACTGAGGCCTCAAGGTAGGATATCATCTCGGCTGTAACGACGTTCTCATACTGACGGTGGCGGTAGTCTTGGAGATACCACCTTCCAAGTGCGCATCAACAACTTCAACGCCACTCTCCTTCTGTATGATGGCTATGACTGGGTGCGGACGCGGAAGATCATCGACGAGAAGGCCAAGGAGATGAGGCGGAGGCTGGCGAAGATACGACAATTGGTAGCCAACGGGCAGACTCCAGACCCCAGCGTCGAAGAAACCAATGCCTTGCTGTTCAACTCTGTCTATATCGGGCTGGAGCACAACGTGGACGAGCTGGAGCCTGGAGCTCTTATTGCTGCGATCGATGAAGAGCTAAACGACGAGTTCGAGACCAACACGCAGAGCTCATGGCAATCGCTCAAACCTCAACCGTTGGCCTCGCCAGGTCGAAGCGCCGCGACTTCATCACGACACAGGAGACGTCTCCACAGGTCGAAGGGCTCCAGTATAGAGATCAAGCTGATGCACGTGAGTGCTGAAGTGGATCAATATCGTCCAGAGGTCGCTCTGGTATCCCGGGTCTTCGCGACCGTAAGGGACTTGGAGATCCTCGATCATATCAAGACCTCGACGTGGAAGAAGTTCCTCACAAGCTTGAGAGCAGACTCCCGGGGCAATGTTCGCGAGACCGAGTCCAACATGGTGCGCGTTGAGCTACGGATGCTACATCCCGTTCCGGGGCACCCCTCAGAGGAAGCACGGTTGCGGGTGAGTGAGATGCCTTCTACATTCGTACGTTTGTATGCTCATGCTATTCACCACTTCACAGGCGAAGATTCTCCCCCTAAGGCTGCACGTAGATCAAGATGCTCTCGACTTCTTGAAGCAGTTCTTCGCTTTCAAGGACCCCGATGCTGCACCTCCGGCCAATACCGAGCCTGCTGACGAGATCTATTTCCGTATGTCTATGCGTCGCCTTGAGAATAGCTCAATGCTCATTCCCATTTATAGAGCAAGCAGAGGTCTTCCCGGTCGACATTAAGTTGGACTATAAGCCGCGTCGTGTCGATTACCGAGCTCTGAGGGAAGGGCGCACTATCGAACTCATGAACTTCTTCCATTTCGACGGGGCGGAGATGACCTTGAGACATATCACACTGAAAGGGGTCAGTAATTCTCCTAACACGACTCCTTCCTCTACTGACATTATCGCAGATCACTGGGTGGCCCAAGTTCTTCGACCTGCTCAACGACCTGTGGACCCCAGACGTGAAGGCTACTCAGTTGGTCGATGTCATCTCCGGCGTTTCCCCAATCCGCTCCGTGGTGAACGTGGGTTCTGGTGTGGCCGACCTCGTTCTCCTGCCCATCGCACAGTACAAGAAGGACGGCCGGGTCTATCGCGGTCTGCAGAAGGGCACAAACGCGTTCATGAAGTCCACAGGAATGGAAGCCATCAGGCTCGGCGCTCGGCTCGCGACGGGAACGCAGGTCATCCTCGAGCAAGCCGAGACGGTGCTTGGGGGTCAGTTCAAAGACGAGGTCATGGCTGAGACCCTTCAGCTTCCCACAGTCGACCTTGATGATCCTGAGCTGGACGAGGAGACGGCTGACCTGATAAGCAAGTACGCCGAGCAGCCGGTGAACGTGAAGGAGGGCGTGCAGTCAGCATATAGGAGCCTCAAACGCAACCTGAACTCTGCGGCGCAGACGATACTCGCTGTGCCGATGGAGGTGTATGAGCGTTCGGGCAATGAGGTAAGAGTTATTGCTCTTGTTCGTACTATCGTTCAAATAATGATTCTTCATGTCAGGGCGCCGTTCGTGCTGTCGTACGAGCAGTCCCAATAGCGGTTCTCAAGCCTATGATCGGTGCGACTGAAGCTGTTAGCAAGACACTGCTTGGCCTTCAGAACACTTTAGATCCTAACATACGCGAGGAGAATGAGGCGAAGTACAAGCAACGTTAGATGATCACTCCCCTTATGGGCTCCATCGACATCATCCCTGCATACATCCGATGTACTTTATCAGCACTCTTGTAGTCATACCAATACACATTAACGAGAACATATCTCATAGCATGTACGTGTACATCATATAGCAATACACCAACCGTCGGTTGACCGCAAAACATATCGACATGAGAGCGCGCGAAAGGCGCGAGAGGAGGAGAGTGGTGCGAGGTGCTTAATCGACATCCATACCCATAGACATACCCTCCCCTGCGACCAACGCACTTCGCGTCTTGGTCGCAACCTTGATCTTCTCCTTGACCTTCCGTGACTCGGGGGTGATAGGTTGGAGTAGTTTGACCGACGTCTTTTCGAGCTTCCGCTTCCTGTGCGCCTTGAGCTTCTCTCTCGCGACGACCATCCTGCGGCGGAGATGAGGTACAGCGAAAGTGAAGATACAACGATAAAACGCACCGGTTCTTCCAGAAAGCGTGCTCCCGCTTCTGCCTGATCTCCGCTATCCGCTTCATTGCCTTCACCGTGGTCTGGACCAACTCGCGGTCGTAGCGGACAGGGACGTTTCGCCTCTTCTCGAACTCGATCGTAGAATCCTGCCCCACCGTTAGAAGAGTACGCACGGCGGGAAATGAGAAGGACATACGATGGTCATCTCCTTGCCTGCCGCCTTCCGGAACGCCTTCGTCCAGCGCACCTTCCTCGGGTTGCGCTTCATCCTGAAGTGAAAGTGAGTTCCTGCCAGAGAGGCCATACAGGTAAGACTTTACTTGAAGTTTTTGTTGCATCTGAAGGAGGCGTGGATGAGAACAATCGAACAGGTACAGGTGTAGGAGTACTGACTTTGAGCTGCAGAACCGGAAGACCTTCGCATCGTTTCGGACGAATGCGCTCCCTTTACCAAGAGTGAGCTTGGGGTTCAACGAGAAAAGCATAGAAGCATACCATGGCCAGGGTAGACGCTTTTTGAGCAGAAATAGCACTTATCGATACGCATGGCAGGAGGAGGTTGGCGTAGTACGGGACTTGGAGCTGCTCGGCATGCAGACTCGTGCCGCACCAGAAATTCTTAGACGCCTATGCTGCCAAGCAGGGACAAACAACTCGGAGCCTCATCATGCGAACGCGCAGACGCCTGTGACTCGAATCCGAACAACCACTCCCGCGTCGTTCTAACGTCTACGTGTCAAGCTTAAAGAGCTTGCTCCCCCTCCTGTCTACGTCGTGTGCGGTCAGCAGCAACTACCCCCTCACCAATATCCTCAAGATGTCGGTTACAGCAAGATAACCCCAAGATTGTGCCCGATCACCGCCACCGGTCACTAGTCACGACCGTAAAGCATCCATTACAGTGTGAATCACAAGGTCAATGCTCCAAGCTCAAGCTCAAGCTCAAGCCCTCAAGCAACCTCAACTTGTCGACCATTGCGAAGTTCAAGATTGTGTGCAGTCTGATACGACGCAAACAGAAGATGTCACACCCAGAAGAACTCAGTACAGTCGCGGCAAGCCTTATTAGCGACCTATGTGTGAGCACTGCTATGAGTTTGTACTATCTGAGTGCATGGACAGCTGCAATGTGAAATTTGAACGTTGAACACTCGCTCGTTATACGCCGCTGTGCGCGACAGTCAGTGTCTAGAAGAGCATCAATCCATAACGAAGATCGCCGCCACAACCGGCCTGTCACGGCTGGTGACAGTCAATACAACCAAGAAGCAATTCGATTTCAAAGCGATGCGACGACGACAGCAAGATGTTCTACAGTACTCTACAGACAAGATGAGGGGACAGACCCGCGAGATGGCATGCGTATAGCTACATTTTGTTGGACGATTAGATGAGTAATATGCATAACTATGTTGCACTGACGGCGGGCTAGCAGCAGGGGTGGATGATGCAAGATGATATACCCAAGAACATGAATCAAGATCAACGTGCGGGCTTCAAGTCATCTTCAAGCTTCGGCAGCCGTGTTCGAAGAGCGTCGCTTTTTGCGGAGGCGCACGGCCAACGCAAGATCCTGGGTGTCGGGTTCAGTGTGAGGGAGAGAGGGCCAAACGCGTCCTGACGCACGATGATGAGTGAAGTGAGACTTCGTTTCTTCTTAACAACCGTCCCTTTGTCCTCCTCCGCCACTTCCAAGACGCGCTCCAAGTTTGCAACTGGGTCGGGGGCAGGCTGATCAGACATCGGCATCGGCGTTCGTTAGAGGTTAAAGCAACCGAGTAGAGAGCGCAGCGCGTACTCACAATACGCGTCTGTTCGACCACGCTCGTGTTGGGCTCCTCTGAGTACCGGCGATCGACCGTCCTCTGCGAAACACGCCCCGATGAATTGGTATCCCAATGACGCGTCTGATGGTAGAAGGGTGGCTTACCATCAACGAATTTGCGGATGGACCGCGACGTCGATGCTGGGGGTATGGGTGAAATCGAGCGAGAAGGCTTTCGCGGTACGTGGGGAGGCGGAGCGAGTCCTTCTGCATGGCTTCGGACATGGTGGTGAAGGAGGGGAGGGGGAGTTCTTCGATGATGTTTCGGGGCATGATCACAGTAGATTGGTTTGAGATTATAGCATGCGACGGTGAGCAATGTAGAGAACGAATAGAGTCGGGGCGGAGGTGGGCGGAGAGAGAAGAGGGAGATGGCGGCGAACGGGGAGGGGGATCGCCATTATATAGGCGGGAAATCGTGGGGAAACGGCGACTTCTTGTAAAGGACGGGGCGGGACCAGCTAGGAAAGGGTGCTGGTTCGCCTGATTCCGAGCCGAGCGCGCTGCCTTGCACAAGCTCCCAGCTCGGGGAACGACTTTGCTTCCAGTCCACGACTGATGCGCCCAGTCACGTCGACTCTCTTCAAGCACCCTCGCACAACACCTCGCGCAACACTTATCTGCAGAAAAATCGTTTCAAGGACCACGAGCAAGGTCGAATTCCCATGGTTCAGTAGAGAAGGAGGCTTAGTGTTGTAACCCCCGTCAAGGTGAGTTTCAACCTCCTCGCCCCCTTCATCTCTCCTGTGGCTCGAGTTCGAAGTCATAACTCCATCCCTGCCCACTCGCAATAAACCGATGGCCTCTACCAGCATGCGTTGTCCGAGTCTCTCGCACCCACACGCTCCTGCCCATTCGGGTATCGGGAGGTCGAAGGTGAGTGCATCATTGCGAACATGGTGATGGTTCTGATCATTGTACAAGATACAACTGGGTGTTCATACAGGTGTATAGTAGCACCAACGAACGCGGAAGAGAGTACTAGTGCCTCTATTCCACGGTCGCAGGTTCTACAACACATCCTCGTCCCTCCATGGCAGCCGTGACATGTCACGTCATGTCACAGCCCCGCGAAAGTGTGACCCTGAACGAGGTGGGTCCACAGGCACTTCTTCATGTCTAGATATATACCCTCATAAATGCCTGAAATACAATGCAGATACCGCGAGAATACGAGGGGCTGCAATGCCTGTATCAACCTGTTACACCGCACCACACAGTGGGTGTTCAATGGGGTTCCCTCATCTATTCCAAGGAAATTCAGCAGCCCGACGGTCAACACGGCGTAACGCGTGTACCACACTGCAAACGCTCTGGTGGGAGAAGACGCAGAAATGCAGCGCACCTATTTTTGCTCGGTCTCCCGAGCATTCTCCCTGTCTGGGCGAACCATAACCAGGGGGTGCGGTTCGTGCAACGACGATCCTCGCGAGGGGGCCGAGCAACCACAATTCTGTCTCGGACAGGAGAGCCCGAGAAGGCGGCGCCAGGGTTATTGAAGAACGCGAGCAGATAGACGACTGGATGAGACAAGAGAGAGCGAATATGCCGCACCGTTTCTGAAAACCAGCAAGTGCATCAAGAAGCCTTTCGAGAAGGCGAATGCCGACGAGAGTCAAGTAGCAGAAGACCCGCACCCTGGCGCAGGAGATCACTACGCCCCATGGAACATCGACGTTGACGTTGAAATCCTAGTGGGGTCGCCATTCGTGAGTTGTTGAGAAAGTGGATACGCACGGTGAACGTCAAAGTGTATTGGTCCATTGGTTGGCTGACCGTATTTCAGTTGACAGGCTTGCGGGAGACCAGGGCTGAACGTTGAACGTTGAACGGGACAGTCCGAGAGCCGGGGTGCGAGTCGACGAGGGGGAACGTTGTAACTTCAAACTTAAGCTGGAGGTGGTTGACGTCGACGACGCTGGAGGCAAGGGGATCAGAGGTAGTCGCGCGTCGCCTGGCCGCATGAGGCAACCTCCTCCCGCCCTCGGACAGGAACCGGGTGGCGCGCTCCGTCTCGATCAGAACAACCGATATTCCGGACTCTCTTGCCCGCCGCAACGCATCATACGCGCTCCGCACCATATCCTCTCACTTTCTATCATCCTCGAGCTTGCTCAGACCACTTCATCCGTTCAACAAGGCCGCAGAGAACTTCGATTATACAACAGTATCATTATTTCTATCCAAAAATCGATTGAAGACAATACAACACCAAAATCGTCAAGCCCCTCTTTGGATCCAGAGGGAGAGTTTCAAGCTCAGCAGTGTCACAACCGTGATGGTTGACGTTGAACGTTGAAGACGTTAAAAAAGACCTTGAGGCCGCCCGTCAATGAGGTCAAAGGCGGGCGGTGAAAACCTGTCTACTTGGAATTGACTTGGAAGGGCACTGTGGTCTCACGCGAGATGGTGATATCACCGTCTCTTAATCACCCTAGAGCCGGGCGGTGATGTGTAGACTTGAGGCCTTGAGCTTGAGGTGTCGACCTGGTGAGTACTTAGAGTAAAAGATCTATCCAACCGACATCGAATTCCTCGCTAGTGGTATATGGCGGGGCGTGTCATTTACGACGGCCAGTCGACCCACTATAAGTACGCAAGCTTGATTCGGAGATGATTACATCTCAGTTGCTATAAGGACTCAGGCCTGAGGCCTGAGGACTTGCAATCGTGTGTGACCAGCTGATCCCTTGATGGAAGAGAATATCGTAACCACAGTCATCTTCGGGAGATAGCTGCGATGATATGTTGTTTTCAGACAAACAGCTCCTTGAGCTTTTTGGCTCTATCAGATACAATCTCGCGATGGCGTCGCCCCGGTCTGCCCGCAGAGGTCGCACCTCAACCTTCTTATGTGTATGTATATGTCAACATTCCATGGCGGCCACAGCTAACCACCCCTATACCTATGTATGGATACACACATAGACCAACCTACCGAGGGTTAGGATTTCTCCGAACCTACACCTAGATGTGAAGCGGTGCCTTCATCATGATCGATGCATCATCTACCATCGTCTACCACTCCCTCGCATCACCACCACCGTCAACCGGCCACGATGCTCAGCCTCCAAGTTCAAGTGCCCGAATGGTGGTCCAACATCATCAGCCTACAGTCATACAGCCAGCTCTCATGGTTCGGCATGCATCTCCTTCCAGCTCCTTCCCTGCCACTTCAGACCCTGGCCCATGCCGTGGACGGACGCTCCTGGGAGAGTATCTTCTAAGTACCACCGATCCGAATCGCCACCAACGCGCACCGCGGCCCTGCACGTATCGCTCACACTCTCGAGACCGGCCGTCGTCGGCTAAATTTTCGACAGCAGCCCCTCCCCAAGACACACATTGCTAGTGGCGCGTGCCCGGCCGCAGGCCCTGCCATTCATAAGCCCAAGTTCTCCCCTACAGCACTACGATATACGCCTTCTTCTCGAATGGCATCACCCCCTCCTCGGCGTACGTTCCCACGTCCAGCCTTTCTTGCCCTCCTCCCTCGGCCTGCGAAAACATGACCGTGGTCGTGACACTCGGAGTACAGGGTGCTCGTCGGGCACGTCGAAAGCACGCGCGGGCCGTTCTAAGACGGCTTGCGCGTCGGACCTTTACGGGCTCGGCGGGTAGAGCATTTACCGCGACCCGTCAGCACGCTCGGAGTTTCATGGTGTACCACTGCATATGCATGCATGCCCAAGCTCGACACCTCCGAGAAGCACCAACTACCTCGACTTCTATCGGCCTGGTGGCGCGTGGTCTACTGAGCCGCGAGCTCCGGCGTAGGTGTCTGCGTGCAGTGCGGGCTTGACTCGGAGGACACGCTCTCCGACGTATTTGCGCAATCGCCGCTGGACGGTTTGCCAAGCACGATAGCATTAGGTGTGTCGACCTTCCACTCGGACGCGGACTCGGGTACGGCTAAGCGCGGCTCTAGCCAGTGGCCCCGGTCCGGAACTTTGTACTGTGTATGGAACTGTATGCACTATGGACTTTCTGGTCACCGGAACTCGCTTCACGCGGTACATACCATCTATTACAAGTGCACTCTAGGTCTATTAGCGTTGTTCTGATTCAAGCTACCTTGGCCCAGGCACTCAGCCTCAAGTTAGCTTCTAACCCCGGTGATGCTTTCATTCGCTCGGAGCATTGCGACCGTACCGCTGCCATGCGTGCCCTAAGTCTGAGTCTCGCTGACCACCTGCTAGAGAGACCAATGCTTTCTGGGTTTTTTTATGTTGTCCTTACTGACACAGGAAGACAAAACAAGGGTATCTACCCCCGAGACTGACCGGCCCACCGATACTGACGATGCAATCTACGCATCCCAGAGCTCGTCGACCACCAGCCCCGCGCGGGCGCCGATGATGCTCAGCAGCGACTCGCTGAGCCCGTGCGTGGCCTGCGTGCAGCCCTGGAGGTACACGCGCGGCTCCTGCGCCTCTGGCTGCGCGCTGCTCGGGTCCCGCTCGGGCAGGAGCCGGTACGTGCGCGAGATGCGCACCCGCGAGTCGCCGCCCAACGGGGAGTGGTGCGAGTGCGGCGTGTTTGGCGTCGGGGGCGTCGAGAACCCGTCCGTCGACGTCGCCGACGAGCCGGACGTGCGCGGCTCGACGTCCACGAGGTCCGCGAAGAGCGGGAGCACCCCCGACGCGGGCGCCTCGGACTCGGGGACGAGTTGGATCGCGGGGGATTTGATGCCGAGCGACGGGGCGAGGTTCGAGGACGCGAGGAGGCGCATCCACGAGTCGCGGTCGTAGCCGGTGCCGCAGAAGACGGCGTCGTACGTCTTCTGCGAGACCGCGCGGGTGAGCACGCCGTGCAGGGTGAGGCGGATGGAGTCGGAGGCTTCTGCCGAGGAGGCGGTGGGGACGACGTCGGCCGAGTAGATGGACGTGTGCGGGAGGAGGGTGATTCGCGTGCGGGCGGCCTCTTCCTCGCGGCCCGTGCGTGCCTTGATTCCGTCCATGAGCTTTTGGTGATACATGACCTCGTAGAACTGCAGATCACGACTGTAAGCATCTGTTAAAGAATGGCTATCATTTGTGAAAGGGCTCACCGAGTCGATCGTGTTCACGTTGACGACGCTGTAGTTGGTCGGACCGTATTCTTGGAGCACGTTTTGACGATCACGCTGGGTAGGAAGCGAGAACATGAAGTCGGTAGCTGGTGGCCGCATTAGCCGGGGAGCGTCGCAGAGCGAAACTAGGACTTACAGGCCGGGTCAAAGATCTCGTTCGAAAACGGAGAATCATCGCTGGGCTTGAGTGAGCCCTTGCGGAAAATCATATCGAGTTCATGCTTCCTTCCGCCGGATACCGGCAGTGCGTTGAGGCGGCCGTAGAGATCGAGGAGGACTTCGGTCGCAGATTGGCCAGCACCGATGACTGCGATACGCAGCGGCTTTGAGGACTGGGGGAGAGACGAAAAGAAGGCATTGGCGGATGAGATGTATGAGGAGCTATGGAAAATGCGGGGGTGGGGCCAGTGCTCGGTGAGCGCAGGGGGAAGCTTGGGCGTTCCGCCAGGAGAGATGATAAGGTTTCCTGGACGGGAAGTTTAACTTTAAGACATCAGTGAATGATTATTCAAACGCACTGGTTCTCCTGCAGAACTCGTCGCCGGAGGCGGTATTACGACTGCGGATCTCGACGGTGCCGTCATCGCACCGGGAGATGGCTACAACCTCCTCCCCATACTGAACTTGGATACCGTGCTGCTGAACGTAGTCTGCCGCCCATGAGAGATAGTCGGCGTACTCTCTACGCGTAGGTGTGGAGCTTCCGCGGTTGATGAAGTTGAGGAGCCTGCCTTGGGAATGCAGGTAGGCGAGAAAGGTTATGGGAGACTGCGGGGAGCGAAGGGTGGCCAAGTCTTTGAGGAAGCTGGACGTAGAGATTAGCCACCTTGTTCCAATCCGGGAAAGTGATTAGATTCGCACCTGATCTGCATGCGAGAATTAGGGAGAAGCATGCCGGGGTGCCATCGGAACTCGGGCTGCTTCTCGATGAAGAGGACCTGCTGCAGAGGGCGACGACTCTGGTGACCGGAGCAGGGTGTCGATAACGAGAGAATAGCGCGTGAGGAAGCGCTGTGGACACGGAGAGTTTTGGCTTTCACCTTTGAGTCTGTGGAGTCGGAAGCGGCCCATTTGTCGAGAATGGCACCAGCTACGGCGACGTTGGCGGGACCGAAGCCCAAGCCTATCAGGTCGTAAAGTTGGGCGGAGGCTATAGGAGAGGGCATGGGGGAAGACCGGCGATGGTGGGGCGAGAATAGCTGGAGAGGTCAGGGAAGGGGACGGCCGGTGTAAGTGGGTTCTCTGTCAGCGTGGCTCGCACCGCACGCTTTAAAGGAGCGGGCGGAAATCATGCCAGATTTGCGCACGGTGTTTCCACGGGTAGTATAGTGATTTTGGTCTCATCCCGATGCCATGTCGCGCAGAACCGTTCCAGGGCCGAGTGGGGTCGGCAGGCCCTGGCCCCTGGATGTACGGGGGTGGAAGCCGTTGTCGGGCGGAGAAACCGAGAGACTAGTGCGAGGTCGGGGCTGTCCAGAGTGAGAGGGCATGGAGACGGTAGCTGCAGCCTGCGAGAAGTGGTCGCCGATAGTCCGCACAGTCCACAGACAAGGACGGGTCCGCTGCACGACGCGCGGGGGACGGTGATCGCTATCTGATAAGATCATTCTCTATGACACCTTTAATCACCCGCCACCAGCTCGACCGAGACTATCAGATTAGATGATCACTCGCTTAGCCTCCCGGTCCCGCTCGACCCTGGCTCGACCCAATCCTCTGTGTCCTCCTTCCTCCTCTCCGCATGGCCTCGTCCCATTTCTCCGCCCTCAATCCGTTCTGTGTCAGCTTTTCGTCATACATTCAAATTTTGCGCTCTCTTGGCACTCACCCGGACCCCTTGACGGTCACCATGCATGATGCAACACTTTTCCGGAATACATCCTGCATATCCGTCGCGAGGCCGGCCGCCCATACGCAGCCCAGCATCCCGGTCCTCAATCACATATGATTCTGCACACTCGTCCAAAGCTATCTGCCCCACTTGACCACAGCTATCGCCGACCACTCTCTTTCGCGGACTCCGTCTCCCCGTCAAGGTAGCGTATTATTAACTGCTTCACATCTGGTCACACGTCCGTCGGTCCGAGCTCTCATCCCGCTCCGCCCGTCCTCCAGTTCCACCCTGCGATGCCTTCATCCCCCCCTCCCCTAGCATCCTCTCCCACCGTTGGAGCTACGGATGCCATGGTCGTCACAAACCGGCTCCTCACAGCCTACAGGCACCACGACTTCCCCGATCTTTCTTCGCGTCGCTTCCCTCCTGATAACGTTCAGTCATTCTCGCAGCCTTTAGAGCTCAATTCCTCACAAACTACTCCCGTACCCCTCGCTGTTTTCGTCGCCGTAGTCGCTCGCGTTCTCGGTGCCTACTGCGCCTCCCAGGACGTCCTTATAGCCTTGGCGCACGGGTCTGAAGAGAAGGTCCTCCCCGTGAGAGTCACTTGGGCCGACAAACACACCTGGAACGACCTCGCTGCCGGCATCGCAGAAGCTCTCGTTACTCCCCACTGGCCCAGGCTCCATCCCGACTCTCTTCGCCGGGCCCTCGATCTCTCCCAGAGACAATTTCCCGCGTTGGCTCTGATTAGCGCAGGAGTGGTTCCCCATCCTAACCTTGACAGGCATTTTCCCATCTCCGTAGCGCTCAACGACGACAGTACCCTATCGGTCACCGCGTCCGAACGCAATTGCCATCCTTCGCAGTGCAAGCTGTTCTTGTCTCAAGTGGTCGCTCTTGTCCAGCACGCTCTCAACGAGCCGCAATCGCTAGCTGCCGCTCTCCCCCCGCTCCCTCAGGACCTTCTTTCGACCTACGAGAAGCAGTTGTTAGAGGAGCGACGCGAAACATACTATCTCGTCCCGCCGGTCAAATATGCCACAGATTATGTATGTATACGAGCGACAGAGAAGCCGACCGGCGTTGCCGTACGGTGGTATGCCGACCTCTCTACCGATGTACCCATCTCGACCTTCACCCCGGAGGTGATAACAAACGAACAACTCGACAAGCGGGCCAATCAATTGGGCCGGTGGTTAATCGATATCGGTCTTCAGAAGGGACGCTCGGTTGCCGTTTGTATGAAACGCGATGTTTTGTTCCACGTTGTATTCATCGGCATACTAAGGGCTGGAGGGTGTTACGTTCCGGTAAGACTTGAACGCGTCTGTCGTTGCGTGCAGCGCTCACCTTCTCCCGTCCCTAGATTGACGCTGAGTTGCCTTCCGAAAGGCAGCAATATATCGCACGAGACTCCAATGCTCAATTCATTCTATCAACCTCCGACATGCCGTGTTTTTCTTCACTCGGAGATCTTGCTATAGACGTTCAGGATCCCCACACACAGCAGACTATCCAGAAAATGAGTTCCGAGCCACTCCTGGTGCCCGACCTTGACGATCTATCTTATATCTTGTACACATCTGGTGAGTTCTGAGAGCATATAGACTGGTATATGCTGTCTTGCTCACACGCCTCTACAAGGGACGACCGGCACGCCGAAGGGATGCATATTGACGCACCGCGGTCTAGCTGAAGCTATTTGGGCATTAAGCCAGTTTTGCGCGTCTGCTGAACTCGCACCCCGAGAAAGAGTTAACTATCTATCAATTGCTTGTAAGCATTCTCACTTGTACCATTGACTCATGCTGATCGTCTTCTAGCGGTGGCATTCGACGTTCACATTGCTGAGATCATGGTTGCACTCGCTGTGGGCATACCCATTCTAGCGGCGCCGCGCTCCCTTTTACTCGAGGACCTCCCATACTACATCAAACATCTCCGCGTCTCCCATGTCGGTATCGTCCCGAGTCTGATTGAGGCGACCATGGGAGCTGTACAGGCAGAGGAAGACTCGGGAGCCGCAACCTCTCTCCGTTACATCGCGAGTGGCGGAGAGAAGATGAGCGATGCGGTACGTTGCCCTGTATACGCACTAGGCAAGACAACTCATCGTTCTCCAGATTCTCGACAAATGGGCAGACCACCCGAAGGTTCGCCTTGCCAATTTCTACGGGTGAGTCTTATTGTGATCCTACTCGTATCATGCTATTTACTCAGCGAGCTTTCAGACCGAGCGAGGTGACCATCGGCTGCGCGGCCCGCATGATGGACAAGGATACTCCCCGGGCGAACATCGGCCACACATTCGCCAACGTTGCCGCCTACGTGGTCGACGAGAACATGGACGTCGTCCTTCGTGGCGGCACTGGGGAGCTAGTCGTCGAGGGCCCTCTGGTGGGGCGCGGCTATGTGGGCCGCCCTGACCTCACGCAGAAGGTCTTCCTCAAGTTTCCCGACGACGGAACTGACCGATGGGCATACCGCACAGGCGACCTCGTCCGGATGATGCCAGACGCGACGCTAGAGATCATCGGACGTATCGACACCCAGATCAAGCTGCGGGGCGTACGCATCGAGTCCGAGGGGATCTCTTCCATCCTGCGTAACGCGGCTGCTCCGGCGCACGCGCTAGACGTCATGACCATTCTCGCCAAACACGCTGCTATCGGAATCGACCAGCTCGTCTCCTTCGTGGCATGGGACCCCTCCGTGCCGGTCTCTACGCGGAAGGGAGGGAAACCGACCCTCGTCACTCCCCCGGCCGGGCTGCTGCAGCGTTTGCGCAGCGCCAGCGAGCGCGAACTCGCGAGCTACATGCGTCCGAGCCATATCATCCCCCTTGACTTCATTCCCTTGAGCTCGAACGGAAAAGCCGACGCCAAGGTCCTCGCAGCGTTCTTCTTGGCCCTCGACATGGGTGTCCTGACCGACCTGATGTCGGGTACGAAGTCTTCCACGGCCTTGGGTGACACTCGCAGAGAGCCGACCGAGACGGAGAGGAAGGTGCTGGGGGCCCTGGAGCCGTATATCAAGATCCCCGTCGAGCGCCTCACTCTGCGCACGAACCTTTTTGAGTGCGGCATGGACTCTCTGGCTGTCGCCCGTCTTGCCGCTGACCTTCGGAGGGCGTTCGATGTCAAAGTGTCTCCGGCGCAGATTATGCAGGCGCCTGTGGTGAGCGGGGTGGCTGCCCTGATCGATGCTGGCGCCACGTCGGTGTCCGACCATCCCTCTTCGGGTGTAGACAGGTTCGCCGATGCAGTGCGGGGAGAGGTCGAGGAATCATACAGTTCGGACTCTATCCAAGACATTCTCCCGCCGCTCCCTGTTCAGGAGGGCGTCCTGTATCGGTCCGCGAATGCGCCGACGATGTATGTTCAACACGTACTTATGCGTCTGTCTCCCGACACCACGGCCTCGAGTGCGCGTGAGGCTTGGCAGCAAGTCGTCGCGCAGCATGAGATGTTGCGGTAAGATCTCTCTTCCTATCTGGGTAATTCGTGACTGAGCCGCTATCGACTTTCCAGCACTGTCTTCCACTTCGGTAGCGAACTCGCGCAGGTTATCCTTCGTCCGGGGTCCTATCCTCTGCACATACCCGAGAAGGAGACTTCAGAGTGCGACGATGCTGCATTCACCCGCCACTTCACGGAGGCGGAAGCTGCATCTATCGCGCGAGAACTCAACGGCGACGTCTCCAAGGTCCCCCCGGTTCGGCTTTCCTTCTTCAAGCATCCCACATCCTCCATCACATACATGGTGCTATCTATTCACCACGCTCTCTACGACGGAGCATCGCTCCCAGCTCTACTGCAGCACCTCGAGCGCATCTGCACCCACCAGGCCAGCATTCCGACGGCAAACCTCCGCGCCGTGCTCGGGCACCTTGCCACCGTCGATCAAGGCTCCGCACAGCACTTCTGGACATCCTATCTCAAGGGCTTCCCTTGGCAATCACTTCTCAACAAGACCGCGGCCTCCTCCACTGCCGATATCTCGTCCCACACGTTCGCGCGGCCGCTGGCGGAGTTGCAGGCCATGGCCGCCGGAAAGCACGTGACGCTGCAAGCCCTCCTGATGTGCGCGTATGGGTCCCTCCTGGCACAGCATCTGTACGGTATTGATGACGTGGTATTCGGGGTGAGTACATCATTGTTTTGGATTGGCATTCATTTACGGGTGGTTCTGACAACCGTTCTTCAGGTCATCCGCGCCGGGCGCTCGATACCGGTCGATTATATCGAGACGACGGTGTGTCCGATGATCACTGTCGTCCCCGCTCGCGTACGCTTGGGCGACACGTCCAGCGCCCTTCGGACGGTACAGGAGGACCTCGCGCGCATGAGCGAGTACGAGCACGTCCCGCTAAGCCGCATCCAGCGGTGGATCCAGGATTGGGACGGGTCGCTGTTCGACACCTTGTTCTCGGTGTCGTTCAAGGAGACGGCGACGAGCGCGTCATGGAGCATCCTGGACAGTCAGAATCCCGAACCTGATGTGCGTCATAGTTCTTTGCTGTGTAATCTATTGCGTGAGCGCTCATGGGATCCTTCAGTACATCCTTGCGGTGGAGGTCGAGCTGGACCCGGGGAGCGATCGGGCGGTCGTTCGTGCCGCGTACACTTCGTCTGACATATCTCCCGCGCTCGTCGAGCAGATCCTCGGCGGTCTGGAGGAGACCGCGCTGCGTATAGCAGAGTCTAGCGACTGGGGCGTTGTCCTGTCGCGCCCGGCTGCACGCAACCCAGCGTCTACTGCTTCCCCTGACGATGCGCTCGATGAAGAAAGCGTCAGCGTTGAGGACGTCGACGAGGAGGTCTTGACCAAGCTGTGCACGCTTGCTGCACGCTTCCTCCGAATTGACCTGAGCTTCGTCAAGCCTGATACTTCTCTTCTGTCCCTCGGCCTCGACTCCATCAAGTCGGTCGGGCTGAGTCGCAAGCTGACCCAGGAAGGATACGCGCTCTCTTCAGCGGACATCATGAGGCTCTCCACGCCAGTACGCTTGGCCGCGTTTGTCCAGCGTGCGTCGTCCTCTCAGAAAGTCGAGGATCGCATCGGGGAGACAGAGTTCAACGCCGAGTGCCAGAAGCTGGCCGAGGCGATCGACGTGAGCGCGATCAAGCTCTCGTCTGACGACGTCGTCCGGGTGTACCCCACTAGTGTTCTTCAAGCTGGCATGCTGTCTCAGGTACGGTGGTCAACCTTGTGGCACCTCGACCGATCTGACCGGCTCTGCAGACCCTTAGCTCCGGCGGACGCCTTTATGTTCATATGTTCCCGTTGCGTCTTTCTAACGGGATCGACCTCGACCGCTTACGAGCCGTCTGGACGAAGGCCATCGAGATGTTCGACATCTTGCGAACGTCGTTCCATTTTCTCACGGGTCAGGGCATCTGGGTTCAGGCTGTGCATTCTGCTACTCCGATCCAGTGGTCGGACGGACAGTACGACGCAGAGGCCAACATCGTCGATACCCTCAACCCTTTCCTGGACGTAACCGACACAGATGAGAGCGCGATCTTCCGTCAGCCGCCCGCCTTCTTCCATCTCCTGAGGGGTTCCGCGCCGGACGACCCACATCGGCTGGTTGTCGTGCTGCACCACGCCCTGTACGACGGGCTCTCCATCGCGAGACTCTTCGAAACCGTCGAGGCGCTGTACCGCGGCTCCGAGTTGGCCGTTACCGAGCAGTACCACCAGCTCCTTCCGCGGCTGTTGTGGCAAGAGCAGAACGGCACCTCGTTCTGGGTGAACCGGCTGCGCGACCTCGCCCACGCGCCGATACCACAGCGAGAGTCTACCGGAGCGGATGCTGGGGTGGTCCACCAGTGCTCCCTGTCTATTCACGTCACGGAGGAGCACATCCGACGCGCATGCGGCGATGCACAAGTGACGCCGCAATGTGTAGGCCAGACGGCCTTTGCCAAGCTGTTGGCTAGTCTGACTGGGCGTCGGGACGTTATTTTCGGCCGTGTTATATCCGGTCGCGACGTCCCCGGAGCTGAAGAAGTCATCGGACCCATGCTGGTATGTCTATGTCACGATACTTTCGCGCTGAGGCGGTAGATGACCCACGTTGTCTTATGCAGAACACTGTGCCGTGTCGGGTCACGTTCCAGGATGGTCTGCGCAACAGGGCCCTCCTTCGAGGGGTGCACGGCGCGAACATCGCAAGTATGCCTTGGCAGCACGCTTCGCTGCGCGCGATCCAGCGCGAAATCGGAGTGCCTAACCTCTGGGACAGCCTGTTCGTGTATCAGCCCAGGCAGGAATCGCTGGACGCTGGCGTGGATGCTCCTTGGACGTTCGATGCAGGAGATATAGACGAAATCAACATTCACGTGAGTGTTTGCGCAGCTCAACGCCGTCTCGACGCATGTCTGACTTCCACTCTTTTTATAGTACCGCCTCAATGTCGAGTTGCACGAGTCAGAAGACGGCTTTGTGGTGAAGGCCGCGTGCATGTCAGACGTTGCGAGCGCCGAGGAGCTGCAGGGCTTGATGGAGCGTTTCTCTGCTATTCTCGTCGACCTTATCAATCGGCCGGACGAGTCGTGTCAGACAGGTCTCCCCGAGATCCCCGCCAGCGCCTCTCACGGGGAGGACGAGTCCTCGCTGAACACAGTAGAGGACGTATCCTCGGATTTGGAGGGTCAACTTGGTATTTTGCGGGAGATACTGTCTTCCGCGACCAAAGTCCCGTCCTCCAAGATCCTTGTTGGGACCCATCTTGCGGCGATTGGGGTCGACTCCATCACGGCCGTGCAGATCGTGGCGAAGGCTAGGCGGGCTGGCTTCCGGTTGGCTGCTGCCGACGTTGTTCAAAGCAGGACAGTGGGCGACTTAGTCAAGAAGATGAAAGTAGTCAAGCCCCCTTCGACGGACAGCAACACCACCCTCGCGGCCCCCCTTGACCTGCCCCGCACCCTCTGGCCCACGACGATCTCGCCTGCGTTGGTAGATTCAGTCGAACGCGTCACGCTTGCGTCTCCTGGGATGGAGTGGATGATGGGCATGTGGCAGCGCAGCAAGGGCTCCCGGTTCCAACACGTCTTCGGATACCGTGTATCATCTCCCATCGACCCAGTCAAGCTGGAGCACGCTTGGAGTCAGCTCTTGCGGAGGCATGCTGTGCTGCGTTCGACTTTCGTCTACGACAAAGAATTAGGCGTGCCTCGTGTCGTGGTCTTCAAGCCGGAAACCCTAGACTCGTCTTGGACATGTGAGACTGTTGGCGGCAGCAAGGACGAGCTCGCTACGATCCAGCAGTGTATGAAGGATCTCGTCTCGCATCCTCCTCCGGTTGACCGCCCTATCACACGAGCGGCGTTGTTCCAGGCACCTCAGGGGACGTATCTGCTCCTCCACCTGCATCACTTCCAGTACGATGCCTGGAGCCTGCAACTCATCGTCAACGACCTGTCGCGCCTGTACGCAGATGAACAACCCAGGAGCTCGAGCGATCTAGATGGCTTCCTCCGATTCACCTCATCTAGCGTCGAGACGGAGGAAGAGCAGAAGAAGTACTGGACAACGGCTCTCCCCGAGAATCCACGAACCTTCCCGAGCCAGCACAAGAAGCCAAGGATGCGCGGCAGAGACGTCTACACGGAGTATGCAGCGATATCTGGGATCACGAAGTTGGAGCGACGCGCGCGAGAGCTCGCTATCCCTCTGCAAAGCGTGTTCCTCGCCTGCTGGGCTCAGGTCCAAGCGAAGCGCGGAGAGACTGACACTCCGGTGTTCTCTCTTTGGCACTCGGGGAGGACTGGCGACATACAAGACATCGAGCGACTGGCCGTCCCTTGTATCAACGTGCTGCCTTTCGGCGTTAGTGGCGCGCGAGTCGAAAATCCGTTGGTTCTCGCGAGGCAAGTGCAAGATGATCTCCAGGGTCGTTCTGCCGTTGTAGAGCAGAGCCGTTTGGCGAAGGTGCACGAATGGGTCGGTCGCGGGGACGAACCCTTATCGAACGTGTTCGTCAACATTGTCAAGATTGCTCCGGAGCTGGAGAAGACAAGCCATGCACTGTTTGAAAGTCTCGATGTCAGTCCTTTCCGCTATCCACGCGTTATCCATTGCTAACACGTTCACAGGTGCCTTACTTCATACCTGACGTTCCTCTGGACGCGGCCGCAGGGATTGAGAACATGCATATCACAAAATTGACCAAGGTTTGTTCTCCTCCCTCCACACTGGAGCGAATTTGAGCACTGAACTCCACTCGGACACAGGACGACATCATGGTCGACATCGTTGTCGTGGAGGAGAAGGATCAAGTTGTCATGTCCATTGAATTCTCGGAAGCGATTCTGAATAAGGCGATCGCGAAGCAGATGCTAGATGAGTGGGCAGCATTGGTCAGAAACACCTTAAGCGAGGAGAAACCAGATGCACTTTGTTGCACATGCATGTAATATTAGCGTTCCATCCTTGTATCCAATGTCACTCTCTACCCATCCTCGCGACTTCCAGACATTCCTTCTCGAACCCCTTGAGCCAGATGACGTCCACACCAGCATCCTTGAGTTTTTGCGCGCCTTCGCAATTCACGAAGTCGTCGGGCTCTCCTACTCCGATGAAGCAACGCTTGATTCGGGCCGCGATGACCGCATCTGCGCAGGGGGCGAGGCCGGATGTGCGAACGGAACAGGGCTCCATCGTCGTGTAGATGTCGGCGTGTGCTAGGATAGCATCGATGGTGAGAGGAGACGACGCGCCGGGAAAGAGCCCCTCGAGCTCCGCCTGTGATAGTTGCCGAGCTTTAGCGAGCGCATTGGCCTCAGCGTGGGTGTTGCCCGGGAGCTCTCGAGAGTATCCGCGAGCGAGGATGACCGGCTTCGCAGACCCAGGCGGGTACGTTGCGGTCAGCACGCACCCCACGCAGAATGCAGTCGGAGACGGCGTGCACTTTCGTGCCTCATCGAGCGCGAGGCGAAGGTAGTCCTGGTCCATACCGACAATGATAGATGTTCGAGAACAAGACTATGAGGGATATAGATGACGTTGATGAAGGTCAAATGTCGAGTATGATCTCAGTATGTATTGACAACGAAGGCTCACTGTGACTTGAGGACATCCAGCTGGTCAAGCACAAGTAAGCGGTAAGTTTGGTACTCCGATAGTCACCATCATTATCCTCTCAAGCTCCGATGATCGTTGGCCTAAGCGAGCATTAGAAATCAGATCTGGATCTCCACGCTTACCCTGGCAGACAGGTGAAGGCCAACTGAACTTGTGCTTTGGCCCTGGACCCTCGCCTCTGCCACTGTCTCCATCATGTCCTCTCCGGCAGCCGACCTTGAGCACGCAACTCGTACGGAAGTCGACGACCCTATGCAAGGGAGCGGCCAAGAGGAGGAAGGCGAGAATGTTGCCGTAAACGACGCCTCTGACGACAGTTCGGAAGAGCCAGAAGAAGACGAGGAGGAGGAGAGACGGATAAGGGAAGGCTTCATTGTCGACGAAGACGAGGAGGACGAGCCGGACGAAGAAGAGGAGAGGCGGAGAAGGCGGAAGCGGCGCAAGAAGCGTCACCACAAGAAGAGTGAGTGTGTTTGATATGTGCATGCGCGTCGTGTTGTTGATACCGCTTTTCTGAAGGCGAGGATGAAGACGACGCTCTTGATGAGGACGACCTGGAGCTGCTCGAAGAGAATACGGGGGCCTCTTATCCTCGCCGCAGAATAACTCGTATCCGTCCAGGTCGGGAGTCTGAATCTCCCCCAGCCCCTTCGTCTTCCAAACACAGAGCTGTGGTTGAGTCGTCGGACGAGGATTTGGACGACGAGAGCTTCCCGCGTGTGCAGGACATTCACAACATCTGGGACGATGAGAGGGCGGCTGCGGGGAGAGACGACGATGACGACGTCGACATGGACGACATGGACAACTTCATCGAGTATGAGGATGAGGACGACCTCGGGGGTGGTATGGATGAACAGGAGCGAGAGGCACGGCGTAGAGAACGTCGGCGTTTGGAAAAGGCGAGGCGGAGAGCGATGGGTTCACGACCCGAAGTGTCTGGGATTGACGCAAAGTAAGCACCTCGTCCCATGAGGCGCATATGTCGCCTGCTCATCCTTTCTATCAGCGCGTGGGACGATATCCACGAGGTATTCGGTGACGGTCACGACTACGATTGGGCATTGGTAGACGACGAAGAGGTTGGCTATGAAGAGGAACAGGTCAAGCCGGAGATGAAGTACCAAGATGTACGTGCCCTGATCAGGAGCTCTGAGGAACCAACACACTCACTGCCCACTAGGTTTTCGAGCCGTCAGAAATCCGCGCTCGGATGCTTACAGAGGACGACGACATCATCAGAGCTCAAGACATTCCTGAAAGAATGCAGCTCGCGACTTCGGCTTTATCTCCTTCCGCCAACCTCTCTACGCATAAAAACCTCTCCGAGAACGACCTAGACGACGCGGCAGCGTGGGTCATCACCCGCCTGTCTGCGCGCAAGGAACGCGACTTCTTCCGGCCAGATGGGATCTACCACAGGCATCTTCCTCAGTTGGTAGAGGCCATCACGTGTGCTTTGCGATACCTCTTCGTCTCGGACTTCGAGGTCCCATACGTCTGGATGCACAAGAGGGATTACATCTCATATTTCGACCCTGACAACCCGAAGACCCATGTCGAACTTCTCTCTCTGGATGACCTCTGGAGGATTTATACCGTTGGCCAGAAGTTCCGGTCACTCCTGGAACGGAAGTCCGCGTTAGACGCTCTCTATGCTCGTCTCAACGTCAGGGATGAGTACTTTGAAGCCGAAGTACGCAAGAAGGTGGAGACAGCGGAGATGGCCGCCGACGCTACGGAGTGGCTGGGCATGAAGTATCGTGAACAGAAGAAAAGTCATTTCGACATTTCATTTCACGACGATGAGGAACAGGCGGAGGCCCCCAAGCACAAAATGCCTAGCCGTGTGTCCGCCTATGAGCTGGCGAAGAAGACCATGGTGTCCAAGGTTGCTGATGTATGGGCTTTGTTCTTTGTGTCTGACGAGTTACTCACAGTTATGTGTGACAGGGCTTCGGCATCCGAGCTCACGAAGTCGTCCAGAACTTCCTGTCGGACCACAACACCCACTTCGTCGAAGAGCAGGATTCGATTCCACTCGAATTTGCCGACAAGTATGTGGACCCTACCAGCCGGCCTTCTGTCACTGCGGATGAGATCCTTGCACGGGCAAGGATGATCATCGCCACTGAATTGGGGAAGGATCCTTTGCTCCGTCAAGAAATCCGGCAAGCGTTCAAGAGGAATGCTCTCGTCTCAGTGCTCCCTACAGAGCGAGGTGTGTCGAAGATCGATGCTCAACATCCATACTTCGTGGGTTATTCAAGATTGTTCATGCGAACGTCGCCACTAAACCTCAATTACATCATCTAGAATTTCAAGTATCTCTACAACAAGAGCGCTGCCGATATGTTGCAATCCCCGCAATTCCTCAACATTCTGGCCGCTGAGTCGCAGCATCTCGTCACGGTCTCCATCACTCTCCAGGCCGATGCCAAAGCCACGTTTGAGCGCCGGCTCAATGACGCCTTCGCTTCCGATAGCTTCAGCGACATTGCGCGAGCCTGGAACGAGGAGCGTTCGCGTGTCATCCAGGAGACTCTTGAGCAACATCTTCTCCCTGCCGGTGTGAAGTGGACTCGTGAATGGATTCGTGAAGAAGTTGAGGAGTACCTCGCCCGGCAATGCGCACAGACTCTGCGTGAAGTCAGTCCGTCCGTCCTGATCACTTTCTCACATTTACTGATGTTTTTCCAGCGTATCGATGTCGCGCCTTACGTTGGACCATCAATGAAACTAGGCGACACACCTTCTGTGCTAGCGATGTCTTGGGGCAAGGGTGACCCACACAAGGATTCTATCGCAATCGTTTTCCTTGACGAGGCCGGACGATTGCGGGAGCATACCAAGCTCGACAACCTTTTTGATCTCGATAATCAGGATGACTTCATCGACATTCTCAAGCGACGTCGCCCGGACGTCATTGGTATCGGAGGCTTTAGTATCGCCACAACTAAGCTCGCCCGTCGAATCAAGGAGCTTCTCAACAGCCTGAATCAGAGCTCGAACGACGATTCGCAGGGCGCATGGGGAGAACAGAACCGGTCGGACGAGTCGTCGAGCACACCAATCATTTATGTACACGATGAAGTCGCACGGCTATACCAACATAGTCAAAGTGCCGAGGAGGAGTTCAGCGCTCTCAGTCCGCTGAGCAAGTACTGCGTCGGACTAGCGCGCTACGTGCAAAGCCCGCTGAACGAATACGCCGCGTTGGGTTCAGATATCGCGGCCATCACTTTCGAGGAGGATTATCAGCAATTGGTCATTAATCATTCCTTTTGCTCCATGCATCACATACTCACTTTACGATGGATTAGGTTCCCAAGGAGAAGTTGTTCACTGCTTTGGAGCGTACTATCGTCGATGTCGTCAACAAGGTCGGCGTCGACATCAACCGAGCGGTCACGGATCCCTACTATCAGCGTCTGCTACCGTTCATATCCGGCCTTGGACCCCGGAAGGCGCAGGTTTTGGTCAAGAAAATCGCTTCTATCGTGAGTCTCAAATACACACGTTTTTATGGCATCATTGACGAGCGAGGATAATTATCATCAGGGTGGCAACCTCGTTAACCGGGACCAATTCATCAAGAACGGTCTGCTGACCACCAAGATCTTCATCAACGCTGCAGCGTTTTTGCGTATCATTCAAGATTCGGGGCCGAAACCTTCGAAAAACCGCCATGGCGAAGAGATCGATGTTCCAGATCCGCTTGACAACACTCGTGTTCACCCCGAAGATTATGAGCTTGCTCGGAAGATGGCCACAGATGCACTGGAGCTAGATGAAGAGGATATCCATGACGAGCATCCCTCCCACGTCGTTGCTGTGATCATGCAGGACCCCGACAACGAGAAGAAGCTCGATGAGCTGAATCTCGATGACTTCGCGGTTAACATGTACAGGACCAACCAGGACAAGAAGCGGCATACTCTCAATGTCATCCGTCAAGAACTTCTCAGACCCTATGGGGAGTTGCGCGAGAAATACGTCCTCCCGAGTGAGTGGGATGTGCTCACCATGCTCACTGGAGAGACAAAGGCCACACTTCGCACTGGTATCATTGTCTCGGTGCAGGCGGTCCGTGTCAAGGACAACTTTGTCGCTGTGCGGTTAGACTCAGGTGTCGAGGGAAGCATTGCCAAGAAGTACCTCACCGAGTCCGGTCTTGCGCCAAACACCATCGTCAAGACAGGGCAAACGCTCTCCGGTGTCATTATCGAAGTCAGGCTCGACCTCCCCAACGATTCGTTCAGCGTCGAGTTGTCTGCGTGCGAGTCTGACGTCAACGCCGGTGATAGCCAATACCGTCGCGTCAGGCACGATGATATGTGGAACCAGGCTCAGCACGACCGGGATACGGAGCTGCAGGCGCGGAAGAAGAGGGCAGAGGTCGACCGGACTCGCCGTGTCATCAAGCATCCCAATTTCCACAATTTCAACTCCCAACAGGCAGAGACGTATCTCGAGAAGCAGCAGCGCGGGGATGTCGTCATTCGTCCGTCGTCGAAGGGCAACAATCATCTTGCCGTGACTTGGAAAGTCGACGACAAGCTCTACCAGCATATCGGTACGTCTCCGCGATTTGTTCTATAAATGTGTTCTCACTTGCCGTTACAGATGTTGTAGAGCTCAACGTAGACCCCTCTGGCCAGACATTGGGCTCAAAACTGATCGTCGATGGCACTCACCAGTTCTCCGATCTCGATGAGCTGATTGTGAACCACGTCCAAGCTATGGCGAGAAAGGTGGAGGAATTGATGCTGCACGAGAAATTCCGACCGGGGTCGGAAGACGATCTTCGTGCGTACAGTCCTAACAGTTCATGCGTTCCTCAGCTAACTCTGTCACAGATTTGTTCCTCCGGAACTTTGTGGCAGCCAACCCTTCGAAGAGCGCGTATGGCTTCACGCTCAATCGCAAGCGACCTGGGCATTTCAATCTTTGTTACCTTGCCAACAAAAACTCGACAGTGCAGACTTGGGTACGTTCCACGATCCGCTGTCCTTCTTTCATGGCTCTGATTCCCTCATAGCCGGTGCGTGTAACGCCGGAGGCATATTACTTGTTCGACACGGGGGCTGCCGGTGTGCCAGAGCTCTGCGATGCCTTCAAAGTTAGGTAAGTAGCACACATTGACGAAATCGTTCGCTGCACATTTTTAACTCTTCTTGACAGGCAAAAGTCCACGTTGATGAATAGCGGCCTTGGTGGTGCCGGCGGCGGCAAGACTCCATTCGGCGCACGCACCCCTGGGCGAACCCCTGCTGCTGGCCACGCTACCCCAGGCCACGCGTCTGTTCGCCAGGTTGGTCGGACACCGAATCCCTACAGCGGTACTGGGATGCCTCCGCCGGGCATGCCCCCGCCTGGTGGATTCACGCCTACCTTCAATGGGTACGGGCAGCAATACGGTGCCGGGGTCCCAGCACCTGGATTCCAGCCGCCAGCACCCCCTGGCTATGGTCAACCTCCTCCGCACGGAGGTGGCGGGGCGGCTGGAGTGCACCCCTCGCGCGCTGCGATGATTCAAGGCAATGGGTGGGGTCACCCCTACTAAGTGCCTAGATCGCCGCTCTCGGTCACGACGACCTCGTATACTCGCTACATAGTAGTATCGTTCTGTACTGTGCTCCATACGTTACCATCCGTGCATGCTGCTTGCTGTAATTCATTGTATATTATTCGCACCCAAACTAGATTGTGCCTGTGTTACTAGGATGGTTATGTGGGATGCTTGTATCGAGAAGGGCCCGAATACTCGTCAGGACATCACTCAGTTGGGGAATGAGTTCGGCTTCTCGCTGGACGCGTCGTATGAAGTCTCCATGACAAGCTTGGACCCGCTCTTGGAGGAAAGCCACCGGCGGCATCAGGTCGCCGGGAGTCCGTGGCCACAGTCTCGCGTTGATTGGGCAAGACTGGCCCATAGCAAGGCTCAACGCGTGCTGTACCATCTTCCAAAACGTCAACCAACTGCAATGGCAGTGACTCGATATGATCAGCATATTTTCGGTACTTGACGGTGCAGTCAGTGACACGCACTTCCACCCCGCATCCTTTTCGACGACATCCTGCACAATCGCAACCCATTCGTGCTCCCATGTTTGACCGTCCTTTGAGAGGGACTGTTGGGGATCATCCGGGTGCGCGATCGCTGAGCTCGACAGGAGCTCCTTGACATCCTCGAGGGCGCGCTCGACTTCGACAACTTTGGCACACATGGACTCGTACAGCGAGGGGAGATTCACGGCGTTGCACCAGTTGTGGTTGATAGAGATGCACGGGGTGAGGTTTTCGACCTGGTGGAACCATCCACTAGGCCTAGCGTTAGACCGTAGACGTCAGCGCACGCGATTACTGTACGATGCGCCATGAACACCACGAACACGAAGATCGTCTCCCCAGGGCCTTGCTCGACCACGACGGGCTGCGTCTGGCTGAACAGTGGGAACGCCACGGGGTCGACACTGCGGACGTCGAACGCCGTTTCTAGATGCTCCTCCCCGCCCTTGCGGAAGAGAAGGGGCGTCTGCTCTGGAGGAAAGAGCCACCACCGCTTCCGGCCTGCGACATTCGTGGACCACGAGTAGGAGGTGTAAACGTCCCGATGGAGCGGGGTGAACGTCCCCGCGGGGCCAACGTACACGAAGCGGAAGTCGTCGGCCGTGTGGGCGGAGTAGTACGCGTTCATCCAGTCGTCGCGGAGCACGTCTGGGGTGGTGTAGAACGGCTCGTGCTCCTTCGATGCGCGTTCGTTAGGCGGAGAGTCGTTGTCCGCAGCCTTGGGGCCAGTTCCATTCGGATCGGGCGCTGAGGCGCGGTCGTTGAGTACGCGGGCGAGGTGCCAGTCCTTGACGTACAGCGACTGGCCTCTGCCCTCCTGCCAGATAGAGACTACGTCGCGGAAGAGCATCTGCTGTCGCTTCTGGTCGCTGAAGTCGCGCGTAGAGCAATCCGCCACGGTGACTTGACACCATCCGTATGTGGTCTTCAGGTACTCCCAGTTGATGGATCCATCTGCAGTCGTCCAGTTTTTAGTTGCCTGCCACGTGGAAATGAGAGAAGGCCCGATGATGGCTGGCCTGTTGGATAAGAGATGTTTGTGAAGGAATTCCTGATATGTAGGGACTACATTGAGGTGTATGGTCATGTCAGATACCACGTTCAACGCCCGCGTCGGAGACTTGCACGAAGTACTCTGTGAGTTATACTGTCTACGGAATGCACCGAATGAGCAAGTACTGACCTTGGAGTCAGGGTCCCGGAGCAGTAGATGATCCACTGGAGGACGGAGGAGGTTGGGACGACCTGTGACGACTGGTAGCCCGGCGGGGGCCAACGGCCCGCTCCAATTGAGACGCCAAGCGTTATGCCGAGCTCAGTCACGTTGCGCCGGTTGTCCTCCTGGCTTGATACCGATACCTGTGCGTCTTAAATTAATAATCCAAGAAAAGAAAATACGAAAAAGGAAAGAAGAGGAGGAGAGGGAAGAATCCGAGGCTACAACGTGTAACTAGACGAGATGAGCTTATGCTGCATCGATACGTGCTCACAGTGGCCATGATATGGTCACCATTAGAGCTATGAGGATATTTTTGAGTCCATACCTTGAACGGGGAGCGCAAGAATTTGATGTTCAAGTCGCTCGTCTTGCTTGAGCTTCCGCGCGCCGAAGGCGCGCGGATACCTAAGATACCGTTGCATCGTTCCCTCTTGCCTCTGTGAGCGAGCGGCATGATGGCCGTCGGCTATCCATGGTGGGTAAGCGGAGGTAAGTGGTCGAATAACTGGATCGGCTCGTCTGCTACATGGTATAGTATAAATATTATTAGTATGCTCGAGTTCTGTGGAGTCCCCCAGACTAGTGATTACAGACAGTGTGGTTTGCCTGCCATAGCTGAGCGTATCGTAGCATGTCAAGACAGTCAACCATGACCGTGACTAGTATAAGTTCTGCATATGATTAGTACAGTGCAACCCAACTTGAAGTTCTCGAGGACATCATTCAGGTCTTAGACCAGGCTGGAGGGTAGTACTTCCTAAAGTCAAGTAAGATCATGATGCCACCTACGCGAGGCTTTTAGTAGGCACTTATCTGCGTATCAAGTCACTGTGTCATCTGTAGACTCCGAGTATTTCGAGTCGATCTCAGCTTCCGAGGAGCTTGTCAAGCTAGAACAAAGTAGAGAGATTGATCATTTTCTTGCTAATCACCATAGCTTACCTGCTGTAGGACCCCAATCTCGGTGAGGCTTCCATCGCGAACTGTTCAAAGTGCATGCATTAACGGTAGAAGTACGAGGTGGTGCATCGAGCGCTTGTACACCTTCCGGATAAGTCAACTGATTATGTACGCGTCCCGGATAAGGAAAATGCTTACGTACGCTATCCGCTATCAGTATCTCGCACAGGTATCCGTGGCGAGCCGTCCTCCTCCCTCCTCCCTCCAGGCTTCATCCCACTTCACGCTCCAGGCTCCTCGCAGGCTGTGGCAAGCAATGACAGCTTGTTGTACTTATGCTCGCTGTGAATATGGCACAGCTGAAGCCCCTAAGTAGCTGAGTTGATCTTAGTCAGTTGGTCGGACTGGTCAGTAAGTACTCAGTACCTCAGTGTCGAGCTGGTTCTGACACAAGGCAATCCCGACAGGTCTCGTTTGTCACTATCGTGAATTGCGTCCAGTGCACCGAGTCGGCAAGATTTAATGGATATCAGTGTGCGACACAGAGCGTGCTTCCTGCCTTCCCGGCGGCCCGGACTCTTAGCATGACCAGAAGCACCTCATCCATAGTTCAGTTGCCTACCGACCATCAAGCATTCAGCAGGACGTCTTAGCTCACAATCGTAGCCCCCGTGACGCGATCGCATGATGCATTCCTAGGAACCGCTGTAAGCGGTGGCATCGGCGAACGTCTGATAGGCAACACAAAGTAATTCTTAAGAGGGCTCAGGCTGGCATGGCCACTCTCTTGGACGATGCTTTTCCTCGCCTTCCTCTCTTTCCTTGCTCTGTCCTTCTGCGCGTTCGCGGCTCCTAGCGCACACCCCTCCTCGAATCGCCAGAGGTCGTTCATCATCATAGGTGACAGCACGTCGAAATATGAGTACGAGCCTTGCAGCGTCGCTCAAGTGAATACTGACGGCCGAATCCTCACACTCACATCATCACTAGCGGCGGCTGGGGACCGGGATTCTGCACCTCTACCAAGAACATCACGACTGTGACGTGTATAAACCTGGCCGTGAGCGGTGGCACGACTGGCGGTTTCTTCGAGAGCGGTCTGTTTGAAACTTCTCTGGCCGCAATTGGTTCCGAGGCTGCTCTGGGACACCGCCCGGTGGTCACCGTGCAGTATGGGTACGTTTTACTTCTGCATGGTTCGCTTGGGAAGGATCACATCATTGAAGCTGACCTTGGACAGTCATAACGACCAGAAGATCGCACCTCCGGAAAGTATGGGCAGGAATCTGACCACTATTGTGAAGGTAGGCTTGCTATCCCTCGAGACATGGGAACCGACGCGCTGATTCACCATGAATTAACTCCAGGCCATCAAGGCAGTAGGCGGGAGCCCCATCCTGGTGAGTAGTTATCCGTTATTTCAGCAGGACTCCGTCCATGAAATATTGATGACATGCAATCAGATCACCAGCTTGACGCGCCGGAACTTTCTCGCAAATGGCACCACCATAGACGACGCTCTTGAGCTTTGGGCTGAAGGTACTTATATGCATATCATCCTATTGTGCAAACCAATGATTCCACGGACATTACGTAGAGACGATCAAAGTCGCAAATGAACAAAAGCTACCCCTCCTCGACCTGCATGCCAAGTCCATCGAATATTGCGAGGCGATAGGACCTGCGGCATCTCACCGTCTCAACTAGTAGGTGCTTTTATGTTCCCTGTCGACAATTGCATTGCTCTACATATGAATTAGTCTCCCGACGGACAACACACGTATGAATACCCACACATGGTTGTACTGACTTATTCTGACCCCAACATCTCTCTCCGTAGATTTGAATCCGAACGGGGCTATTGTCTTCGGGAGGTCAGTCTTCGTTATTATTTGTGTTGTGGAAAGTGCTACATCACTGAAAATACCGGGTGCATAGAATGGTGGCAGATCTCATGGTTGCTGCACTGGGAAACAGCACTTATTTGGGCATCATTGCCAATCCGGAGCTGACATACAACATCACGCATGGTATCCCGTCTTACTAGACTATCCTTGAGGTTGTGAATGTGGTTGTCATGAAGGCTACTCGAGGGATCTACCATGTCAGGCTGGGGCGTATGTGTATGATTCGTAGTGTTTAGCTGGTTTTGTCTCACGTAGGACGTTGAGTACGTTGAATGATGAAAGAAGGATGCAACGTACCGCGGTAGCCGCAGCCCCTCAGGCTACTGGCAGGGGACCGTGACTGCGGCCACGGATGCGCGTGACGTCATTGTGCACTTTAAGCCAGGTGAGCGTGTCTATGCCACACTGCTAGTGGCTGTTGCACCCTGCAACTTCAAGCCAACACGACTCCGCAGCCCGAGTTCTTTGCAAGGACAACACTTCTCGAAGGACATTGCTACTACTGCCTACCATGTCCATCGATATTGAACTGGACGACCTCTCGAAGCAGAAAAGCAAGGCACCACTGGCAGGAGACTCCGAGCCATCCCATGTGACGGAGCCTGTGGACCATCCTGTCGCGGTAGACGATCATGGTGTCATCTCGAGCTGGGCATGGATGTCGGCTGCATTGTAAGTGTGCTTTCTTGTGAGCTGGTCACACAAAGGCTTATGATCATTGGAAGACTTCTGGTCGTTGCAATCCCACTCATCCTGTCTCCGAAACTACTCCTATTCCTCTCCGAGACGGGCATGGAACGGAGGGCCTCACTCACTCCGTTGGAGTCATTTCTTGCCTGGAACACTGGAGTCCTGTTGAGTGCGCTTTCTGTGGCTCTTGTGATGAACGTGAGTCCCTCGCCACCTCTACTGGACGCCTGGAGTGAGTAATGTCATGTCAGGTTCCCACTGGGCCTGAAGACATCACTGCACAACGACGAGCACCAGGACATCCGCTCCTGGAACCACTCTCTGCCGCATGTCTCCTCATCTCTTTCCTGTCCTACAACACGTCCTCTGTTGGTTCGCTTGGATTCTTGCTGTGCCTGGGGTCAGGCACGATTGGTTTGTGGGGGGCGTGGGTGGTGAGTGTCTTCCCAATCTATCCTTCATGCCTCCAACGTCGGTTGTCGGCATAGATCATGTTCGCGGGGTCATCCAGAGTATCTCGAAAGACTGGAGCAGACAAGAGGACGTCGCGCTTTCTCTTTGGTAACAAGTCTGCGGCCTCAGCACAGAAGAAGCAATGGAAGAAGGAGCAGGCCGAGCGGTCCAAGGACATGTAGTAGCTCTGACTCTTCTTTCAGGAAGTGGTTGTGTAGGATATGATATGTCGGGCTGATTCATGTGCGGGAATATCGGAATGCATTGGCAGTATCACCAGTCGAACGAAACCCAGACGAAACCAGACATACAATTATCCTAGGCTGGCGCCTAAGGCCTAATCCGTCGGGCCGGGCGCGCAGATTGCGTCATACGGGCAATGGTGAGCGTTTGGCCGACGCCCAACGTCCGACGGCACTGAAGCTCAGCTCTCTCAGCTCCCCCTCTACTTCGCTAGTCTGCCACCATGGCTGCTAACGGCGAAACAGCCCCCCTTCTCGGCGACGGCATTCCCAACCTCGCGCGCACCGCCAACTTCGAGCGCGAGACCGCCCAACGCTCCCGCGCAGCTACTGTCCGCGCGATCACCTACGCCGTCCTCACGACTGTATTCGTGGCCGCTCTGGTCGTCGTGCTCTTCTTCTGGGACCAGTTGACTGGGTATGTCGGACGGCTGCCGGCTGACCCGGACAAGGCCGCGCTGTACATCTTGAACAGCTCTCCTGTTATCGTGAGTCGAACCTGTCTTGCTAATACGTGCGCGGCGCACTCACCCAGGCTCTGCATCTCGGTAGGATGGGCATATAGGTCAGTGCTGCTAGCGAGGGTACCTCCGGGTGTGTGTTCTCAACGCATACGCAGATCTCCCTATACTGGCTCGCATGAGGTACGCGAACAATGTCTCCGCCATCGACTTGAGCAAGGAGTTCGAGGGTCATGTCGACATCCCTCGTCTGAGAGAAGGGAAGGTTGGAGGCTTCTTCTGGTCGACGTATGTCGATTGCGCAGCCGACGGCGCGGTGGGAGAGGACTTCTTGACATCGACATGGCGTGTTCGGTATGTTCCCTTTGTCACAACCGCTTCTAGCCCCTGACCCCCGACTAGCGACACGCTGGAGCAAATTGACATCGCGAAGCTATTGATCGCCAAGTATCCTGAAGTTAGCTCATGAGCATCTGCACGCTAGTACAAAGTTACTTATCCCATGGGTTGTAGACGTTTGCCTGGTCTCTGTCTGCCAGTGACATCAAAACTGCCATTGGCAGAGGCCAGATTGCGTCACTGCTTGGCGTCGAAGGGTACGTTGTACCGCGTCGATGAACTTCATATGCATGCTTACAGTACCATCAGGGGTCACCAACTCGGGAACTCCATCCAAGTCCTCCGGACCTACTACGACCTCGGCGTGCGGTATGTGACGCTCACCCACACCTGCCACAATGCGTTCGCGGACTCGTGCGGATTCCTCCCCGGCATCACGCCTCGTTGGGGCGGTCTCAGCAAGCTCGGCTACTCGCTCATCGACGAGATGAACCGCATCGGGATGCTCGTAGACCTCAGTCACACGTCCGACGATACCGCCAGGCAAGCGCTGAAGTACTCGAAGGCCCCTGTCATCTGGAGCCACTCGTCTGCCCGCACGGTGCACGATGTGCCGCGGAACGTGCCGGACGACGTGCTCGAGCTGGTTGGCGTCGGCGAGAACAAGACGGACGCTGTTGTTATGGTGAGAAATTAGAATGATGCTTCATACCGTGCATGTCTTCGCTCACTGCTTATAATTTTGATAGGTCAACTTTGCGCCCTTCTTCGTCGCTGATCCAGATGAGGCGGATGTCAAGGCGGTCGCGGACCACGTTGACCACATCGCGAAGGTCGCAGGAAAGCTCCAGTGCGTTTCCTTCCGATGATGTAATGCACACAGACTGACTGTGTCTGCGTTGGTAGTGTCGGCATCGGCAGCGACTATGACGGCATTGACACGGTGCCCGTTGGTCTTGAAGATGTGTCCAAGTATCCCGCGTTGGTAGGTGCCCATGGTTCTTCTGTATCCATGATGTGTGCTCACGATGCGTTGGTGTCCAGATTGCTGAATTGTACAAGCGCGGATGGAACGCGTACGACCTCGCAGGACTTACTGGTGGAAACCTGTTGCGGGTGTTCGAAGGCGCAGAACGTGTTGCCCACGAGCTGCAAAAGGCGGGGTTCCCTCCGGTCTCTGCGATCTATGACAAGAGGTCGGATCTGTGACTCTGAAGTGTGGTAGTTGGCGTTAAGGTATGATCCGCTCATGTGGTCGAGATGTGATGGAGAGAACTAAGTACACTCCGTGGAAAAGATGTCCATGGGGACTGTCCTGGAATTACGCCGAAACGTGAGTCGTCGCGTGTGCTGCTTCACTTCAGATGTCCCTCGAAACGTAACACAATTTCCTTGCCGCATCGCCCCGAACCTAATCGGTGCTCTGGATAGCGTACTGTGGAGTGGTATCACTGCATCTGGTAGCATGTGACGATCGCAAACTAGCTAGCCGCGACGCGTTTTTCACAAGTCATATTTCGAATTGTACGAACCTCGTACACCCAGGACGTCAGGCACATGCGCTGTCCGCATAGAACCAGCTTCTGTGGTATCATGCCATGGTGACGATATCTGGACACACAGAAGTGCCAGTAACTGCGTAAGTAAGTGGTGGGATTGGCTGATTTGCACTGACACTGCGTGCATCCCCAGATATCAAGCCCTTTGACACGCTGCCAAGTCGACTTGAAATGTTTGTGACATCCTTCACCGACAAAGGACCCTTTGTCTGATTCAGTGACAGGAAAGATGGGGGATGCATGTCTTGCGCACCGAAATCTGGGGATGCATGCTGTGTGACCGTGGCCTCGGTTTCATCCGTGGTGGGAATCGGAGGATTTCAGGCCTCAGGGCTTCTGTGTTACTGTTTACTTGATTCCGAGATGGGATCTACTGCGGGGTACTTAATTGTCCTGATGTGACTTTGGCAGGGGTACTTATACTATGTACCATGCTCCATCCCGCGCAAGTTGGCGAGGTCGTCGACGTCCATCCTCGGGGTGTGCAATCTCTTGGTACGTACTCGTCGTTGCTCTCATACACCATCCGAACCCTACAGTCACTCACAAACGGTCGCTAGGACATTCGCCAATTCGAGGGGTCGTAAATATTCACGATGCCGAAGACTAACGCCTACTTGAAGTCTCCACTATGGAATCTATGGTTCCTGCTGTCGAGGGCGTGCGCGGTCATGGCTCAGGTGGACAACACCGACGAACGGTCCCTTGCCGCGACGCTCCAGAACATCAATGGCATGAGCTCCATCTTCTCCCTCCTCCCCGTCCTTTCTGGCAAGACCCAGAATGTCAAGGCCGTCGCAGCCCGCACCTTT
The DNA here is from genome assembly GCA_033807695.1 of Daedaleopsis sinensis. Taxonomy (NCBI): domain Eukaryota; kingdom Fungi; phylum Basidiomycota; class Agaricomycetes; order Polyporales; family Polyporaceae; genus Daedaleopsis; species Daedaleopsis sinensis. Next base: position 2,896,578 of record CM066301.1, read on the forward strand.
CCCGGTACACTGACGATTGCCGGCCTCGGCGCAGGCCGCGTACTTACAAAGCTCCAGATCGGAATGCTGCTCTTCAGTGCAGACCTCTACCGGAACCTCGTCGGGGAGCTGTCGTATTACCACGAGGAGTACGTCAACAAGTTCTCCCCGCCTCTCATCCACATCCCAACAGGTACCCCAGAGCGCCACTCATCCAATGTCATCGTGAACCACAACCCGACAGAGGACTACATGGTCGAGGCATGGTTCCAGACTCAAGGCCTGCCAGCGAAGGTCGAGCTGAGCCAGACGAGCAATCAGCGGGCGTTTTGCGGCATGCTCATCTTTCTCATCCTCTACGCATTCGAGACGTTCCTCTCCGTTCAGAACGCGGCGACCGGCACGGCGATCCCCCTCATTGTCCTACAGTCCCTTAACGGCATCTGCTGGGTCGCCGCGATTGTCGTGCTACATATAACGCGTGGGCAGGGCAAGCGGTTCATTTACCTCAACCGGCTCGCTACCGCGGAGTACCGATGCTTCCGGCTCATATCGTCAGGGACGTACGTGCACAGCGCACTGTTGAGCACCCAGCTGAGCAACGTGCGCGAGTACAACCTGTTTCACTCGAAGTACGAGTGCAAGAGGCTCAAGGCCGTTGGCGCGGCGATAATCGCCAGTGCTACGATCGACGTGATCGCGACGGTGCTGGTGGTCGGCCTGAACCCCTGGGCATATGGTTGGCTCGGTCTACAGGTCACCCTCATCATCGTCAAAGTCATATTCAGCTTGGAGCCGATGCGTAGGATCCCGATCGTCAACGTGCAAGCTCTGGTTGCGGATGCCCTGCCCGATCACCGCTCCCAAGCCGCGTCCGCGGAGGACTGCAAGACACGGCTGCCAATGACCATCGAGACCTGGGAGGGGTTCACCTTCAAGGAGGTCGGCGCCACACACAACGTCGTCTTCGAGACCGCGACGCGCGCGTACTGGCACTCAAACACGCCTGGGGTGTTCATCGGTCAGCCCTACTACCTGCAACGGCCCGGCTTCGCGTCGGAGAAGCGTACTACGAGCGAAGAGAGCGTGCCCAAGTTACCGCAGCTCCTCGTGCCCGCGGCTTCTGAGAAGGGAGAGAGGGACGAGGGTTCCGATCCGACCATTGTCCCCCTTCCTCCTTCTCCTGCCAGTGATCACTGCGCTTCGCCTGCCTCCATAGACACGGACTACACCGTGACCCCTGCATCAGCGGGCTTCGGCTTTGTCACCGAGGTCCCGCGAATCGTAGTCTCTCCTGAATCCCCCGAGGTCGCGTCGCCGATCTCTCCTGAAGCTCCCCCAGGCATTCCCGTCACTCGGACATTGTCCGCCCAGACTAATTCTACTCGCGCGCCCACACCTCCCGCGAAATCATCCATACATCGTGACCGAAGCATGGCCCCTTCGCGACCGACCGGTCCAGTCAGCACCATCCCACGAAACGTTCTGTCATCCGCACACTCTAAACCAGACCACCCCCACCATCACCACCCCCATCATCAATCCAGACCTCCTCCGCATGGCCAGCAGACAAAGCAGAAGGCCTCATCCCCTCTGTCACCCCCAGACCCCGTTCGCTATCTCGTACAGCAAGACGGGCGGCTCACGCTCTCGAACGAGGAGCCCATGCGCGAGACGAACCAGGCGTTGCAGCGCGAGTTCCTCGCATGCCTCGCCGAGGTGGTCAGGGCGAACAAGGTGGCGAGCCCCGAGTTCCTGCGTGCGGTCGACACCATGCTGGACGGCATCCGGCCGACGATGACGGAGAACTGGTACGCGTTCGGGACAACGGAGGTCCTGCGGTATATGCGTGCCGCGCGCGAGGATATTGTGTGGCGTCGCTTCGTATGAGCCCGCTGTGTCCACGTTCTCCCCCTACCTCTCCGTATGGCGGCCGTCAGGCTGTACTTGTAGACCGCCGGGTGAGGTCCCTGTGACTGTCGCACGACGCCCTTGGCACGGTGCTCGGAGAGCACTTTCCGGTCATTACGGCGAGCTCTGTGGTGACCCGGAGTAGGCGTAAGTTCTGTCTTCTATCTGCGGAAATGACTGGCGGGTCCAGTGCAACTGATCCCGCCCACATTCACGCACGACCACCACGATATCCACCCGATACCCTCTGCACAGACTCGGACTGCGATCTTCCCCGACTTCATATACGACGGATTGATGTCATGTATGCATTTTATGTCCGATCACGGCGATCATAGTACCGTACACCTCTATACGTATTGAAAGCAGATGCTTGACTAGTCCGCTGTGCGCGAGAAAATACATAGAAGTGCTGATGGCACATGTAAGTATAATGCATCTTCCTCTCTTCGTGAACCTTCAAATACTCGCTAAACAAAACGTCGAATCTCTCATGGTGGGTTCACCTAGGTGTTTCTACCGGCGTTGTAAGCACGGCGGCGAACAGTCTCTACTACATATAAACCCTACAGGACCTAACGAGAATGATTGTACACAATATTAGTACAAGGATGATATCGATACTGTAAGACGCCGAGTCTACTCCTCAGAACAAATGCTTGACTTCATGCACGAAAACAGTCTTAGTATGTTCCCCATGCCAGCCACGATTGCTGCTGGCGCTAACTAAGAACCTGGCGGCGGGGTCGACCACTATGTGATTCAGGTGAGCGTGGACGCTTCGACACAGTGACCAAAACATACACATCTGTGATACGTAGCCACCGTGGTGGCCAGGAATGATTTTGAATTGCACGCCGCTTTTCATCTTCCCAGAGGCGTCTGGCTCTCCGGCTTCCGCCACATTCCACAAACGAATATTATCCGTGGATGCACTGATCGAAACTCAAATCAGAGCCCGCGCGCACAACGAGGTATAAAGACCGGCTGACCATGCAAGATGACGGCCATCTGGGAACGCCACAACGCACGAAACCACGCCTGAGCTGACGGGATTCCGCAGGGTCTTGAGCACCCTCGGCGTGCCTGCGCGACCAGTCTGACGAACGTCGTAGATCTCCACGCTGCCATTTCGTCTTCCAACGTAAATCTGACTACCATCTGCGGACCAACATGCCTGTACAGGTGGGCCGTGAATGTTGTTAGAGTCAGGAACCCGGCATAACAAGGTTTAGGTTTACACGTACCGACATGCACCAGGGCGGCGTCTTCTCGCTCAACCATAACCGACCCACGCCTTGCCCAGGCGAGTTCACCCTCCTATCCCATAGGATGACCTGCCCGTCGACGTGTGCAGTCATGAGGAGGTCAGGTGAGAACGTCGCATACGTCTCAGGGTTCAGCACGGGAGGTGCCCCTTTGGGTGCGATGGCGCCCCGTCCAAGGTATTGGCCATTCGATTGCAGATGTCCCTGTCCAGACGGCACATGTGAGGTAGGCATGCCTGAACCATCTGCGTCTCCGTCCGCGTCAGGCTCGTCGAAGAGAGGATCGTATGACGTGTCCGATCGTGCGTCTTCTTCTTGCTTGGGACCATGGTGGTGAGGATGTCCACTATACGGACCATTCGCATGGGGCAGTGGTGGCGGAGGCATGGTCCCTTCATACGAGGGATGCTGATCGTCTCGCGAGCCTCGCATCGAGACTGTGAACTCGCTACCCGCGCCAACAGTGCTCCATGGGTTGTGGATGAAATTCTTGGTGAGCGGCCGAACAGCTATCGCTGCGAGCTGGGCCCCGTGAGCAGAAAATCTTCGAGCGATGGCACCATTGTTCAGATCCCAATGCTGGCGAGCAGAGTCAATCGAGTGCGCTGCTGTGTATGCTTGCCAAAACGACTCACAAATGCTTCACCATCCCATCCAGCACTGAAGAATCCTTTCTCATCATGCTGTAACGTAAGAGCGGAGACTGGTCCTCGGTGGCCATGCATAACATGGCACAGACGACCAGGACTATGTCGTACAGTGTACAGGCCAACATGTCCTTGCTGCACTACGGTAAGTACGCACGACACCTACCATAGATACTGGCGAGACTTACATCCGAACCGGATATTGACCACAATGCATCTGACTGCATAGCTAAGCTATACACTGGGTAGAGGGGTGAGTCTCCGACGGTGCCGTCTGGGTTCATTGCTGGAACCGTGTTCTCCCACCAACATCGAATCTGTCCTGCCTTCATGATTCCTTCAATGACCCCGCAGTGTTGTCTTTGTGGTGCAGTCAAGAAGACCTTGCCGTTGACTGCCGCGAAGATGTCGTAGTCCCGTACGTAGCCGTCGTCCGAACCCGTTAGGAGATGGGTCATGCATTGAGACGATGCCAGAGCATGGGTGGCGCAAGGATGGGGGATGGCACAGATGGCTTCTACCGTGAAGGATCTCGGCCATGAGATGTTGGACAGTATCTTCATCCTGCGAAGCTGAGCAGGAGAAGGAGGTCTGGTTGCAGCAGGAAGTTGTGGCACTAAGGGTACGTTAGCTTCGATTACACACTACTATCTGCACCATGTTGCATCACCTCACCTTGTGCACTCAAGGGAGACTCGGTGGCAGGTGAAGGGGGTACGCTGGGCAGAATAGCCTCCTGCTGCAAAGTCTGCGTGAGGACTTGTTCTAGGTCCTTGTGGGGATATATGTCTTGCTCGTCTCCATCATCATCGTCTGTACCTCCATCTGAGGTTGACGAGTCCGTATCCTAGGGCATTATGAGTCAGGGTCGAGCGGTGGTTGGACGGAGGAGACGGTACCTCTTCGCCCTCAGTACCCTCCGCGGCGGCTGCAGCTGCGAGGTCTTCTTCTAACGCATCAACAATGTCGTCGTCGATATCGTCCGCGTCGGAAGCAGCATCGAAGTCGTCAAGGTCATCGTAAACGTCGTCGTCGGAGTCGCTGTTGACCATGGTGGACGCGTAGGAGGTACATCATCATGGGAGAGATCGAAGTCAAGCGTGCGACAACGCGCGCGAGCGCAATGGCCGATCCACCTCTTGTTCCTCCACCATGGTGTTGGCCGATCTCGGCCGCAAACTCAATGCTGCCCTCTCTTCGCTCAACCGTGCTCCTGTCGTCGACGACAAGGTCGTTCTATCTCGTCCGCGCTCTTGCAGCCACATAGCCTGACACCCTGCGCGGTCATAGGTCCTCGATGCTCTACTCAAGGAAGTCTGTGCTGCTCTATTAGAATCCGATGTAAACGTCAAACTCGTCGCTACATTGCGACAGAAGGTCAAGGCAAAGGTCAAAGCTGCTCTGGAGGGTGGTGCGGATAAAGGGAAGGACCAGAACCGACGACATGTCGTCCAGAAAGTGAGTCGAGCCCTCTCAATTCCGTAGGCTGCATTTACGAAGAACTGCATGTTCCATCTAGGCCATATTCGACGAGCTGGTTCAGCTCGTTGACCCTGGGGTGGAGCCATACAAACCCAAGAAAGGGCATCCCAATGTAATCATGGCTGTCGGTCTGCAGGTGCGTACTCATCTACTTCAGCGTGTTTATCGTGTTAACTGGAAGGTGTCGGCTGTAGGGTAACGGTAAAACGACAACATGTACGAAACTTGCCGTCTATTACCAGAGGCGTGGCCTCAAGTCATGTATCGTCTGCGCGGACACTTTCCGTGCTGGTGCATTCGACCAGACCCGTCAATCCGCGACGAAGGCCAAGGTTGCTTACTTTGGCTCTTATACGGAAACCGACCCTGTGACGATCGCCGCCCAAGGTGTAGCCAAATTCAAAAAAGAGCGTTTCGACATCATCATCGTGGACACCTCTGGACGACACAAGCAAGAGTCCGAGTTGTTCAAGGAGATGGTGCAAATCGGCGAGGCCGTGCAACCGGATATGACTATCATGATCCTCGATGCAAGCATTGGTACGACGTTCTCTCCACCGTGCGCATGAACATGCCCTCACTAGTCTAAAGGTCAGGCGGCTGAGGCTCAAGCTCGTGCTTTCAAGGAGAGCGCGAACTTCGGGGCTATCATTGTGACCAAGATGGACGGGCATGCCAAAGGTGGAGGTGCTATCTCAGCGTGAGTGCCAGTCATAACGAGCATCGTTGCGTCTGTGCTACATTGTCACTCCCCTAGTGTCGCTGTGACGAAGACACCCATCATCTTCCTCGGTGTTGGAGAGCACTTACACGACCTGGACAAGTTCTCGCCACAACCGTTCATATCCAAGCTACTCGGCCTCGGAGATGTCCAGGGTCTTGTCGAGCACATGCAAGACATCGCGACTCAGAACCCCGATAAGCAGAAGGAGATGGCCAAGAAGCTCGAAGAAGGCAAGCTCAGCATCCGCGACTGGCGAGAACAAATCCAGAATGTCATGAACATGTTAGTGGATCTCGCTCCAGTCCTCTTAGTTATCCCTTCATGACGCGCTTCACAGGGGTCCACTGTCCAAGATCGCTTCAATGATCCCCGGCTTGCCCCAAGATCTCCTGCAAGGGTCCGACGAGGAAGGTTCTCTCCGGATGAAGCGCATGATCTACATCACGGACAGCATGACCGCCGCCGAGCTCGACTCGGACGGGGCGATGTTCATGGAGTGGGGCAAGGACGGCAAGCCGTCCGGCCTCACCTGGCGCGTCACCCGCGTCGCCAGGGGCAGCGGCACGAGTGTGCGCGAAGTCGAGGACCTGCTCTGCCAGTACCGCATGATGGCGAACATGGCGAAGCAAGCTGGGGGCAAGAACGGCTGGCTGCAGGCGATCCAGAAGATGCAGTCGGCCGCCGGAGGGCGCGGGCGCGGCGCCAACGGCATGCCCACCCCGGCGCAAATACAGGCCATGCAGGTCCGTCCACCATCGATTTGCGCATCTGGCCCATGCAGTCGTCACTGACACGCGCGGTTTATAGCGCGCAATGCCTCCTGGCATGCTTCAGCAGATGCAACGGCAGATGCGCAGCGGCGGCGGGATGCAAGAGATGATGAAGGCCATGATGCAGGGCCAGGGTGGAGATCAGTTCGACATGGAGGAGATGCAACGTGAGTACCATCTGTCCTCTGTATCGGCCCCCGCTTCAACTTATCGTGCAACACAGGCATGATGCAGCAAATGGGGGGCGGCGGTCTCGGTGGACTTGGTGGCCTCGGCGGCCTCGGTGGTTTGGGAGGTCTCGGTGGCGGCGGTGGCGGCGGTATGCCCAACATGGCAGACATGTTCAAGATGATGGGCATGGGAGGCGGTGGCATGGGTCGGGGCGGTCGGTGACGGCACAAGTTGGATACCTCTTTGGATAATGTACGACTCGTGTACTAATAGGCCCATCCAATCGCAACTGTAGCATATCTTCAGTTCGGGTTTGAGGCTCAGTTGTGCAAGCAGGTGCCAGGCACTCGAGCAGACGAAGCGTGAACGAGTGACAACATTCTTCAATTCGTGACGCAACCTGAAGAAAGATCCCACTAGCGAAGCTGCAGTAATGAATGCTGTCACCTCTCTGTTCCTACGAATCTAGTACACACAAAGGAACGACGACCACACAACCCTGTCCGCTGGTGGATCGGAGCAAACAGAGGAGCAACAAGGGAGATAAGAACGTCGGCGAAGAGGAAAGCGAAGAGGGGGAAGCATGCGGGGGGGGAGAAACTACAACACCTATCAGAACAACACCGCGACGACTTTCTCTTACTTGCTCTCCACGGGCTCCTTCTGGGTGAACTCGTGCAAGACGGCGAGCGCCTCGTTGACCTTGCCGTTCATCGAGTCCGGCGACTCCAGGAGGTGGAGGAGCTCGGTGTTGTCCATCTCGAGCAGCATGCCGGTGATCTTGCCCGCGAGCTCGGGCTGGGACCTAGAAGAACCAATCAGTCAACGCGAGCTCCCGGGCGTCGAGGGAAGGGGGGACTTACGGAGCAATCCTCATGTAGATGACCTCACCGAGCATCTGCTTCTGCTCCATCGGGGAGGCGTTCGCCAAGGCCGCGGCAGTGATCGTGGGGACGTCGCCGGTGGGGGCAGCGACGGGGGCAGCCTGACCGGGACGAGGCGGGGCGCGGTTGACGGGGGCACCGCCGCGAGCAGCGGGGGGCTGCCCAGCAGCGGGAGGGCGGTTGACGGGGGCGCCCTGCGGAGCACCAGTGCGAGGAACACCGTTGGGCGCAGGAGCGTTGGGGTCGGCGGGAGGACCACCACGGCCGGCCGGAGGGGGACGCGGCGCGCGGGGGTAGCCGGGCATGCCACCGTAAGCCTGAGGAGGGGCCTGACCGTACGGAGGAGCCATGGGCATACCAGGGACCTGGTTGTTGGGGGCGTAGCGGGGACGAGGGGGCATCATGCCAGGCTGGCCGTAACCACCCATCATGCCACGACCACCAGGGGGAGGGTAAGCACCGGGGCCAGGAGGGTAGTACATAGGACTGTTCATGTAGCCACCAGGGATACCGGCAGCAGCGGCCTGCTGCATGCGGATCTGGTTGCGCTGAGCGATCTGGCTCTCGAGCTGCTGCCTGCGAATCTCACGACGCTGGGCGAGAGAGACGTAGAGAGGCTTGGAACCGATCATCTTGTTGTTCATCTCAGCGACAGCCTTCGTGGCCTCATCGGGAGAGGAGAAGCAAACGAAACCGAAGCCCTTAGAGGTGCCCTTCTCGTCACGCATCACCTTTGCGCTGGTGATGGCGCCGAACGGCTCAAACTCTCCGCGGAGACGTTCATCGTCGACCTCGTCATCAAGGTTCTTGATGTACAGGTTGACGCCCTGGTACTTGCTCATCTTTTCCATCTTGGCCTGCTCGTAGGACCTGCGGAGCTCCTCCTCGCGCTCAGCCTTCTTCTGAGCACGTGCGACGAACAGCTTGCGGCCATGGTGCTCGGAGTCGTGAAGCGTATCGACAGCCTTCGCAGCTTCTTCGTGGGTCTCGAAGTTGACGAAACCGAAGCCGCGGCTCCTGCCCTCGTCATCGATCTGGATGACGGCGGACGTAACGTTGCCGAATTGCTCGAAGAGAGCGACAAACTCCTCTTGGGGAACCTCAGGGTCGAGGTTCTTGACGTAGATGTTCGTGAACTGGGACTTCATCTCCTCAATCTTGGACTGACGCTCCTGGAGGTAGAAGTCAGCGCACTGAGCGAGCGCATATATCCGGATACTTGCCTTGCGGGAGATGTGGTGGCCGACGTAAACCTTCTTGTCGTTGAGCAACATGCCGTTGACGGCCTTGATAGCAGTCTCAGCGGCCTCGGCGGTCTCGTAGTGAACGAAGCCGTAGCCCTTCGAGCGGCCGTGCTCATCGGTGGCGACCTTGCAAGACAAGACGTTGCCGAAAGCAGCAAAGGTGTCGTGGAGGGCCTGAGGTTCAAAGTCATAAGTAGATATTCACAAGATCACAAGCCACCTAGCGAACCTTGTTGTCAATTTGCTCGTCGAGGTTCTTGATGAAGATGTTGCCCTGGCCAGTCTTGCGGAGGGCGGGGTCACGCTGGGACCACATGATACGACTGCGCGAGACTAAGACAATCCGTTCCACGATACTTTAACGCTCTCATGGACTCACCAGGCACGGCCCTTGATCAAAGAGTAGTTGAGCTGCTCAAGAGCGCGCTCGCCTGCGCTTGAGTTCAGAAAATTGCACGCACACCCAACGCAAGAACGAACGCATACCGTCTGCGGCATTGAGGTAGTTGACGTAGGCATAGCCAAGAGACCGACGAGTAACAGCATCACGGCAGACACGAATGCTTTGAGGTGGGTGAGCGGTCGGACGATCCGGGCGATAAGACACCGCAAGGTGAAACGCACCTGGCCACCGGGCCAATCATGTTAAAAATCTCGAAGAGCATCGCCTCAGTGACAGTGGGGTCCAACTCCCCGACGTAGAGCGAGGCAGAAGGAGTGACCTGCTGGGCCGGAGGGGGGTTGTATGCGACCGGGGCAGGTACCGGGGGAGGAGGCACGGCCTCGACAATGTGCTGCGGGACGGCGTCCGGAGCAGGAGCAACAGCAGGAGAGGCAGACATGGTGGATTTTCAGGGATTGTAGGGGGTCGTTACTGCTTTGTGGACTTTTCTGCGACTGCGATGGACGAAGAACGGTGAGCAAGATCACATCTGACCGTAAAATTGCGCGCGGTACGCACACAGGAGGCGACAGAGCAACTGCTTTTTGGGATTTTTTATTGTATAGGATTTTTTGATGTGTTTTGACCTGCGATAGACATGAGTACGCGTTGGGAGGGCAGGGGAGGAGGGGACAGACCTCGAATGATGGTTGAGGAAAACCTAGCGCGAGCTAGCGAGCTCTATAGCAGTCCTCACTTCAAACTCCGACAATCAAGCTTGGGCGCCAAACCAACACGCACCAAAGCAAGCGCGACAAAAGGGGTCGTCTGTGCACAATGACTCTCCTGGATGGCCACGCTTTGGCCCCCATGCTTTGACCACACGACATCACTACACAAGCTTTACGAAACAACTCTCGACATAAATGTCGTTCGGGAGCAGAAAGACATCGTAATTCGTTCCGTGACACATACAATCCACAGCAGACAGACACGACGGAGAGATATTCGTACTATTCAGATTCAGATTCGTAAAAGATAGAGATATACATCTACCCTCGCGTGAAGTAAGCCTTCGCACCGTGGGAGGCGAGTTCAGTCTTCGCCTTAGACGAAATCCGCTGGTCAGCGAACTTATGGCAAATCCTCGGTACGTTAAGGAACTCACCTTCTCAACGGAATGTCCTGCCGCTTTGTGATGGGCCCAAATCTGGCCGCAGTGAATGAGATTGATGAATGGTAGACGAAAGTGCTTAGACTTACCTGGCGGTAGTAGTATGCAAGTCCAACGCCCTGGACGACCCACCCGACGGTCGCGACTGTGCCCACGATCGCGGAGGGAAGGGACGGCTTAGAGAATGCTTGGATGGTTTGTATGAGACCGGCAGATCCAGTGCTAAATGGATGGGTCAGCAAAGATTCCCGGCTAGAGGCTAGATCGGTTCCGTTTACCTTGGAATGCCGATGATCCTGGGAGGCGTCAGTTATCATGAAAGCGCGAACATTGTGAGATGCCATACTCACATGTACACCGAGAACAGCAAGTGGAACCCTCCGAAGAAGAAATACAAGTCTGCACAGCTGCGTTAGTGTCGTCCAAATGTGCGCCACACATGGCAATCGTACAGTAGTATAGTGCCTGCTCCTGTGGGAGAAGCGGTCAAATGAGGTCGCGGTGCTCAACATCTGCCTATTTACCTTCATATAGCCATTATATATAGGTCTTGTGATGGGTTATCCCATGAGGAATGAGGACGACGGGAGACAACGCGTAGAATAGAGACGTACCGGTACCATAGCAGGAATGACAAGGGCATGATAAATACTATATAGCTACATAACCCCGTAAGCGTTGAAGAATACTCATGCGGGCTGAACGCGTACCCAATACTTGATCCAAGGTCACTACCACCGTTTGGAGAGCCGGAGATCAGGATGCAGATGCAAGCCACCATGTTGACCACCAGGGTCGCGGCAAGGACGAGCCATAATTGATAGATGCGAGTAATCAGAGGCTGCGACGCTTGCGGAATCTCCTCCGAGATTGAGTGGAAGATGAGGGGGAAGTCTGCACGCCCGCGTGCACGCCGTACATCGAGCTCAGTTTGCATGCTATCCTAGTACAATTACGGGTGTACTCACATGGTGGCCAATTGTTACGCCCGTGTCTCCGAACGTGGTCGGTCTTTTGTGCAAGTTCGCGTTCTCTCCTCTCCAGTTCAAGTTCCCTTTGCCTGATTTGCTCCAACTTTGCAGCATGGTCAGCCTGCTGGATGCTGGCGGGGTCTTCGAAGGGATTCGTATCGAGTGAATGGGAGGAGGCGAAGGGATTCTCGTTATAGCCTAGACAGAGAATCAGACTGGGGTCGTATTCGAATAGTTGAACGAGCCGTACTCATGATGGATTACAGAGTGTAGGGGGTTATACAGGTAGACGGTTGGGAGAGAGGAGACGTCACTGCGGATGGAGTAAGCGCGCATTCTGAGCTGGCGTCACAGCCCTTGGGCCGTGGTGGTTTGTTCCGGTTGCCGAAACAGGTCTCTGGGTCTGAGACTGAGACTGTGAGTGAGACGTCCGCGATGGCAGCGCTATCCCCCGCCCTTGTTTAGTAAGTACACCATTATATGCTCGAACTTGGCTGAAGGGACGCGGATACAGGAGCCCGTCGTGGGTCGTTGGATGACATAACGTTGCAATTGGACGAACCCATGCTTGTCCATTCGCCTGCCCGACGGCGGCGACACATATGCTGTACGCTTCCCATTCTGAGTCGTCTATGATACCTCCGGAGATAGGTGGACCCCCGGCATCTCTGACGCCTTTTGCCACGACAGGGAAGGAGAGATCGAGGGTTCCAAACTTCCCCGAGCCAGACCGAGCCACGTTCCTTACCCTCGTCGTGGAACGCGCGCGGTGCGCTCCAATGTTTGGCTACGCACCGCGTGCCTGTATACGGTGCCTGTGATGTCGACACATGGCCGGCGGGCCGCGGGAGGATGGGCGGGCTGGCCGCTGCGCAGGGCATGCGCAGTCTCAGACCGGTCAATTTTTGCTACGGAGATGGGGGGAGTTTCGGACACTCCGACGTCGTGAAGCAACCGGGGCAGGGACGCCGGAAGTCGGCCGGCAAGTTGCTGAACTTATTGGGGTGAGGTTCTCTCGACGGCGAAAATATCCTACAAGGTGCGCGCCTCGCATTGATATTCTCGAACCTAGTAAGCACATTACAATGGTCTGGGCATACTTGGTGCCCTGTGTCCTGCACTCGCATCCAATGGACTGCCGCCTTGGCCTGGGCATATGGGCCATAAGAACACAGGGGGCGGCGAGCAGACAATTGATAATCTATGGGAGCGAGGAGGGGCGCAAGGAGGGTAAGGAAAAATAAAATACTCGAGGAGCGGAAGGAATGCTGTACGCGCGCTCGCGGCGACGGCCATGGAGCGCGGGGATATAAAGCCGGGGTCGTATTTGTGAGACCCTGCCCTTCCGTCCAACCCCCTCACGGTCTTTCTCCCTCTTTTCCCGCCCTCCCCCCAGGCGTGCTCTGACGGTCCGTTCCTTCACTCGGCCGTATATCTTCCCCCACTCACGCTCTTGTCTGCAGCAGTCACTCTCTTACAGTCCCGACCCGACGGTCTCTACATTCCTTGACTTTCTCAGTCTTTGCGTCAAAGTCCCTCACCGCCTCCCCGACCGTATCCCTAACAATGCAGTTTTTCACTATCGCCTCTGTTGCTCTCTCCGTCGCTGCTGGCGCCTCCGCCATCTCGATCCCTCACAACCACGTTCGTCATGCCCGCCATGAGTCTGAGAAGCCAGACACGTACTACGAGGGCTACCTTGAGGTGAGTTGATCTTTATACATGCAATCCACAGCCATCTCATTCCTGCCGGAATAGCCTTACCAGACCTACCACACCCGGTACCTGGCTATCGACTGCGACGCGAAGCACAACACGTCCTTTTTTGATCGCTGCTGCCATCCCCTGTTGGTAAGTTCCCCCAGACGATGAAACGCGATCTGGCGTCGATCTTGATTGTTCTGCAGGCTACGGAGACTCTCGCGAAGAACCGCGACGCTGACTGCAACCCCGCCAACCACGTCACCTCCACCATCGTTTCCACTACCTCGACGCCTGCCATCGCTTCCACTACCTCGACGCATGCCATCGCTTCCACTACCTCGAAGCATGTCTTAGCGCCGACGCAGACTGACGATGACGGCGACTGTGACGACGAGCCCACCTCCACCGGTGCTGCTGCTCCGACGTCGACTGGCGATGACGATGACAGCGACTGCGAGGATGAGCCCGAGCCCACCGTCAAGGCTCCCGCTGCTACCCACCCGGCTACGACCGCCGCTCCTTTGACGACGACTACCACGCACACTACCCCCTCGACAACGAAGACGCCTACTACCACCAAGGCGGCTTCCACCCCCAAGCCTACCACCACGTCCACCAAGGCCGCTACTACCACCAAGGCCGCCAGCTCCCCTGCGCCTACTGGTGACGGCAATGTCAACACGGGTGGCCAGTGAGTACTATCGAGAGGACAGGTCGATTTTTTTTACTAATCCATGCCTCACTCAGTGCTACGTTCTTCTACCAGGGTGGTCAGGCCGGTGCGTGTGGTAAGGTAAACGCGGATTCCGCATTCGTCGCCGCCCTCCGTGAGTAAAGCTTGTCTTTGAGTCGAACAAATATCTTACAATCCATGGATCATCATCTAGAGACCGAGCGTTACGGTAACCTCGGCGCTAAGTCCTCCAACTGCGGCCGGAGGATCAAGGTCACGAACCCCGCCAACCAGAAGACCGTCGAAGTCCTTGTTGCTGATGCTTGCCCCACTTGCGGCGACAAGAACGATCTTGACCTCTCTGTCGGTGCTTTCACGCAGATCGCCACTGAGGAGCAGGGCTACGTTGCTAGTAAGTGGTTTATGACGGTGCTCGATGCTAGGGTGCTGACAAAATCTGCAGTCACCTGGGAGTTCATCTCCTAAGGGCTATGCCACTCCCCATAGCTCGTCACATCTTTCATAATCAGTCTTGGGTCCTCGATTTCCTCTTGTTGTGGTATTTCTTCCCCGGCCCAGTGCCATGCGTACCGTCTGGTAGTGATGGCGGCGAAGAGCTGATACGAAACTGACGACCCTGGTGGAGAAGGAATCCATGCTGCTCGCTGCTCATCTCACGATACGCTTTCATTTGCATTCCCGACCGGGTACCCTGCTGTTCACCGGTGCATAGCTTAACGTTATCGTTATTGTCTCGTTGCGGTCCTGATAGATCTACCCAATGCCAATATGTTGTACATAGGCAGCTTACTTTGCACTTTTTGTTCGACTATGCCCTGGTGACAAACCCCAAGTTCCGTTTCTTGAAGAGTGATCTTGTGCTGAGTGACATGGTTACAATGCGACGCGTCGACAATGATCGAGATCCGACGCGTCCCGGTGACGTCGACCACTGGAAGTCATCGCACGGTGCCTTTCAACCCAACGATACACATACTCTGTCAGTCCGGATCCATGTCGTAGCCCGCATTGCACTCCTCTGTCTCTACTACCATGACCTCCATCCAAAAGATCCTCGTTATCGGCGGAAACGGCTTCGTCGGTGCGTTTCACGGCCCCAGCGCTGCGCTGAGGACGTTTACCCATCCATACTCACCGCAAGTGCAGGTTCAGCGGTCTGTCGAACAGCACTGGCTCGTGGCATGCAGGTAGCCAGCGTAAGGTGCGCCCATAGACGTCCACCGCTCGTGTACTTCTATCGACCACGCGCAGCCCGTCCGGCCAGCCGTTCCAGACACCCAAGGGACACACCCCCGGCTGGGTATCGAAGGTGCGTGTGGTCGCGTCCTCTTCGCCCGCACGCACACTCGCTTACTTACGCATACCCCTTCCCTGCGCCGCCCGCGCTCCAGGTGGAGTGGCACAAGGGCAGCGCGCTCGAGCCGGAGACGTACAGACACCTGCTCCCGGGCGCGAGCGCGGTCGTGCACACGATCGGGACGCTGTTCGAGAAGACGGGGTACAAGAGCGCGCTCAAGGACGGGAACGTGCCGCGGCTCGTGGGCAGCCTCGCGGGCGCCGGCGCCGGGGCGAACCCGCTCGAGCGCGACGAGAGGCGGCGGGACGGGAGCTACGAGGTCGTCAACCGCGACACCGGTGCGTCTCCCGCGTTCGTGCGCATGCATCGGGGCTCTCGTGTCGTATGCGGGTGTTGCTGACGTGCCTGCGTGCTTGCTTGCAGCGTTGCGCGTGTGCGAGGCGTTTCTGGAGTCGACGCCGACGGCCGAGGCGGACGGCCCGCGCGCGTTCGTGTACATCTCCGCCGAGGACTGCACGCGCCCGGTCGTGCCAGCAGGGTACATCCGGACCAAACGCGAGGCGGAGGTGTCGATCGAGCGGATGATGCTCGACCGCCCGGGCTTCCGCGGGGTGTACATCAGGCCGAGTACGTCTCATTATTCCTTCGATGTCGAGCGAGCGCAGAGCAGCGGAGGGCTCATAAGTATGCCATTATTGCACCGCAGGTCTCATCTACCACCCCCACCTCCGCCCCATCGTCTCGCCGGTGGCGGCGCTCCTCGACCTCTCCGCGACCGTGCACGCAAGGCTGCCAGCAGGCTTCCCGACCCCGTCCGCGATTCTGCGGACGCTCGGCGCGGCGCTGCCACGGCCGGCGCAGGCGCAGGGGGCGCTCCTGCCGGACACGGCGTTCGAGTCCATGGCGCGCGCGCTGACAATCCCTCCGATCCACGTCGACCATGTCGCGGAGGCCATCGTGACCGCGGCGGACCGCGCGCGGACGGACGTGCGGGGGCCGTATGGCGTGCAGGAGATGCGGGAGTTGATTGGGTGGCACCAGAAGGGACAGCAGGGTGCATCCGGGGCGCATGCATAGCGCATTCATGCGTGCGCGTTGTAGACTTTGGGTACTGTACTTGCACTCTCCTGCGCGAGATCGTAATGAGGACGTTGCCACTCTCGATTATACCGCGGACCACACGGTGGTGCACTCATGCCTGACGTCAGTAAATATGGCCTCCAGCTCCTGCTACCGGCGTCTGGCGCGGACCTCCGACAATGTGCGCATGGACTGGGAACAAGTGAAGCTCGCTACACACACCCCTCGTCGACAGTAAGACACGGTGTCTGGAAGTCGTCTACGCAAATATTGTCGATGCGGTGGGCTATATGGGAGATGCGAGAGCGGTCCAGAATATATCGCCTGACAAATGACGGAAACGCGCAGTAGCTGCCCTCAATTGTAAACTCACCTTAAATCGGGAGGAAATCTCTCGAGTGATGGTGATGGGCGCGCGACAGCCGACTGACAGCCGGACGCGAAGGACAGCGACCGTTCGACTTGCAAACGTCCATCCCTCCCAGTCAGCTCCTTCGGGAGTCTTTTCAACTGGATAATACACATCTCGACGTCGTTGCCGTTCGAACGAGACGCTACATGGCTAGTGCGGTGAAGAAACATAGGCATGTTTGAGTTTTCTCAAGAGCGTCTCGAGTTCGGCTGTCACCACCGCCCATCACCATCACTCGAGAGATTTCCTCCCGATTTAAGGTGAGTTTACAATTGAGGGCAGCTAGTGGGGAGAGAATGCAATCGCGTGATCGGTCCAAGTAGAACTTTGGGGAGACTGCTACGACTGACTCAGGAGTCCCCTCCTCCCTCCCACCCCCTGCTCGTTTGCTTCTAGTTCACCCAGGCAAGCACCTCTCTCGAGTACGTTGATCAGCTAACTCAACGCTAATTGTGGTCTGCGTCGGTGTAACAGTCGGGGGCACGTACGGCCGAAGAGACCCGCCCTACCCCGGTCTGCAGAACCTTTGGAAACCTCAGGACAAGATGTCTCTCCCGGGCCCTCTCTTCTCCTTCCGCGTCCTCCGCCCGAGCCCCCTCCTCGTCCCGCCCCCCGCCAGAGTCGTCGGGCGCACGCGTCTCCCGTGCCGCCGTGGCTTCGTCCAGTCCGCCGCCGCGCAGAGCCCGAAGGCGCTCCCGTTCACGCTCAACGCAACGCGCGCCGAGGCCGTCGCGCCCGCAGCCAAGACTGGACATGGACATGGGGAGAGCAGGTTCTTGCGGATGATCATGTTCGGTGCGTGCAGTCCTACGTGCGTCATGGGGCTTATGTCCGCTCCGTTGCTGGGGTTGGGCGGTAGGATGACTTGAGCTTGAGTCTGTGTGACGTTGTGCGTCGCGCTCTCGTGCGGATATGCGGCGGCAGCCCGCGCTACGCCGAGTCCTACTTCCGAGCCTCGTCGGCCGGTGCTGTGATCATTCATGGGGTGGAGCGACAGCTGACGGAATTCTCTTGCTGCGCTGCTGTTTGCAGGGAAGCCCGGCGCGGGCAAGGGCACGCTCACGTCCCGGCTCACGAAGAAGTACGAAATCATATCGCTCTCAACTGGGGACCTGCTCCGGCAGCACATCGCTGAAAAGTACGTCGCGCCCCGTCCGCTGTCTGCGCATGCCCCATGTCCTGAGCGTACTTTGAAGGACCGAGGTGGGTCTACTTGCGGAGGAGATCGTCGCGGCAGGCGGCCTTCTCCCCGACGATGTCATGCTCAAGGTCGTGACCAGCAAACTGGACTCGTTGCACAACAGGGTGAGCGCGGGACGCTTTCTTGTTTGCCCCGCGCGCAGATGCTGAAGCGTCCCGCAGCACTGGATACTGGACGGATTCCCGCGGACACTCGGGCAGGGACGACTGCTCGACGACCATCTGTCGTGAGTCATGCATACCCCGTTCAGTTATCGTGGACACAAGTCCGACATCGCTCCCTCCACAGACGACAAGGGACGCCTATGAGCTTCATCGTCAACCTGGATGTCCCGGACGACGTGATCCTGGGGCGTATCTCGGACCGATGGGTGCATCTGCCTTCAGGGCGCGTGTACAACCTCTCGTACAATCCCCCCAAGGTCGCCGGCCACGACGACGAGACGGGGGAGCCATTGATCAAGCGACCAGACGACAATCCTGTAAGTGTTATGGTTATGTATATGCTGCATCATGTATTGACTCGCCACCAAGGAAATCTTCGCCCGTCGCTTGGAGCAGTTCTACGCGTCCACGTCTCCATTGCTCGCATACTACGAGGCACGGGCGGCCTCGGACCCGTCGACGAAGCTCGTCAGCCTTGCTGGCCGGACATCCGACGAGATCTGGCCCCAGCTCGAGAGCGCCATCCGATCCAACTTCTCCTCCGTGAAGGAGCGGCTCGAGGTCAAGCGCCGCACGAGTCTCTCGGACGCCACTCTCGCACGACGTGAGTCGGAGGTGAGAGAGAAGACGAAGGTCGCTGCTTGACCTGCGCGTCTCTGTCTCGTCTCTTGCGTTCCTCTCGGCCACCCCTTTCTATCACGCATACATCGCGTTTATCTGCTTCATCGTTACGTCGCCCGCTCCACGGACCTGGTCCAAGGGCACTTCGCATCCAGTTCTGCTCGCCCGTCTCACACCGGCACCCGTCTCTTCTCTCTGCATCTGCATTCTCTGCCGCCGGCACACCACACGCCTTCCTCCTATAACTGTAGTCGTAGAGTTCTGCCAGTGCTCGTCCCAGCTGGATAATGACAATTAATGATGCTATCGAAACACCCCAAGGGCTCCCCCGACGCCCACGCCCACGCCCACGCCCACGTCCATCTCCGCAGACCCCCGGGCCTCAATTGAGCTTTCTCGGGCGGCGGTCCCAGTCGTCCAGGTTGAAGTAGAAGCGCGAGATCAGGACGGGGGGCACGCTGCGGTCTGTCGATCAGCGCACGCCGCGCGACGATCAGGCGTGGAACAGCCCTCGGACCACTGGCACTCACACATCGAAGAAGAGCCGGACGAGGAACGGCAGACCCTGATTCGGGAGGATCGCGGTCACCAGGTAGAGCACGTCGAGGAACATCCGCGCGCTGGGTACGTGCATGGATCAGCGCTAGCCACCTCCGAGTCCCGAGCCAGGGCGACTGTGCGCGAGTGAGAGTGAGACACAAGGACGTACACGAAGTACAGCGCGCCCTCCCGGAGCATGAGCGCCATGAGCGACAGCAGCTGGCGCTGTTTGCAGAACGTCGACCACGCCCGGATCGCGATCACGAGCACGACGGTCGCTTCCGAGAGGAGCAGGCAGACGCGGGTGAGCACCTCCACTGCGGGCAGTCAGTCCTATCATGCATGGGGAGGAGCACGACGACGGGAGGAAGACGTACGGCTGTTGCAATTGATATTGTTGATATTGAACGTCGAGAGCCGGGCGGGCGGGCGGTCAGTACTCAGGCGTCGTAGATGGGCCCAGTATGCAGAGGCCCGCGCGGAGGCGTGAGCTCGGAAGGCGCACCTCAGGATGTCTGCGAAGTCCAAAAGCCCGCTCGTGCCGCAGAACAGCGACTGGGCGGGCGGGGCGTCCGGGATGGGTATCACGACCGGCTGGATCATCACGTCGAAGGTCTGCGCGCGAGCGGCGGGCAGCGTCAGCGTCAGCCAGGCAGCAACGGCGAGGGCGAGGGCAGAGACTCGGAGGGAGACGGGCGGGAGAGGGCGGACGCACGATGTTCGTCACGAGGGGCGCGAGCGCGAGCGCGACGACGAGGGATGCGATGGCCTTGTTGTTCTGCCCGCTCACAGCGTACACGCGCAGGCCCGAGAACGCTGTGGGGCATCGTATTATGGGTCGGCGTGTGCGAGGGCGAGGGCGCGATGCGGCGGGGATGTGCTCACCGGCCCAGACCACGTATAGTATCGCGGTGGTTGTGTTCCCGAATCGATCGAGGACCACGCAGCTGTGGTGTCGGGCTGTGTGAGCGTGGTCGCTGTAGACGCATGGAAGCGTGGCAGCTTACCTCTTAGTTGGAGATACTGTGATCAGCAGAGTACTTCGCGAGGACGTGGACTTCAAGACACGTACGAAGAATGTTACAGGAAGGAACGCACTCGCCAGACCCGAAAACGTCTGGAGGGTTATAAGATATCGGTTGAGGATGAGTACGACCTGCGCCCATCTGAGTCTGCGTGCCCGGAGGTAGCGAACTTCACTGTCGAAGGTAAGGAGGTGCTCGTATACAAGAACCGCTGTGAGCGAGTCCAGTCAGCAAGGACGATAGTTGTGGTACGAAGGTAGATGGCAGTTAACTCAGTGCCGCGACATAGGTGAACTTCATCGCCTGGCTGCAGACGACGGCCGATCAGCGAGCATGCCGAGTATGCTTTGGAGTTCCACGTACCTGTCCTCAAATCCTTGCACCAGAGCCTGCAATTCGAAATCCGCTGTCCCCGAGCCAGTCGACGACATGTTGCGAAGGTGAATTGAGCTGGAGGCATCATCCCAGTAGTGAGTAGCAACGGTCCTATATATCGTACAGTTCTCGACCACAAAGTAAGCACGCAGATGTGTCACGAGAACGCGGCGGGCTTCTCGTGCTGACCATGACAGCGTCCATTGAGGGGTCGACGGCGGCGGGCAGGACAATGTAGACGAGACTGCGATATCAATCACCGGCAGTGCCTCAGAACTGGGATCTGTCCTTGTACCGCCTAGCAACATTCTTTCTGCTTGTCCAGCATCGCGTAGCGCGAGTCTGGCATGTGCACGGCCTGTGGTTGACATCGAATTCGAAGAATGGTTGCAAATCGGTTAGAGAGCCACCGGCCATGACTCGGACTTGTCGGATAGATGTAGATCTGTCCAGTCCATGTCAGACCACATAAGAGCTTCCCCGACCTATGCTCAGCGCTCACCTTTTAGATACTGCTGCGCCCCAGGATCGACAGGAATAGATATCTGTAAGACAACAATTCCGCGACAGTATCCAGGTTGGGGTGTCACAAGGTAAGTTATAACTTTACATTGGCCTCCTGGGTCAGCTATTATACACGGCTCTGCAGCCCAAGAAAGGAAGGAGGGAAGGAAGGTGTACATGTACAACCGCAAGTTGAGGACCAAGAGGAAATGTTTCTCAGCGTTGATAGCTTCCACGGTCCCAGTCATCCAAGCTGAAGTAGAATCTTGAGATCAGGATGGGTGGGATTCTGGGGATTCATCAGCATTCGAACTCTATAAGATAGAGAAATGCCATACACATCGAGGAAGACAAGGACTGGTCCATAGGTGATCACTTGGTCAGGGAAAATGGTCGCGATCAGGTTGGCGGAATCCAGTAGTAGCCTGGCGCTTCCAACATGTAAAGCGAGTATCGATAAGCTGCGAACTAAGAATGCGATGACAACTCACAGGAAGTAGTATACGCCTTCTTGGAAGACCAATGAAGTGAGGGACATCAGCTTCCGTTGCCTGCGATACGCTAGCCATGCTCTTTCCACGACCACGACCAAGACTATAGCTTCTGAGAGCATCAAAGAGGCACGTCCGACCACGCTGACTAGGATACGTTTCAGCCTCAAGGTGCACCACAGTGGTTAGAGGTCCTCACGGCTATGTTGAATGTAATAAATAACCTCGATTGACATGCGTGAAAGGACTCGCACATACCTCAACACATCACGGTCGGTGAGGCTCCCGCCTTTGAAACAAAGAGGGACAGGCAAGGGGTCCTCGGCCTCGACAAAATATACGGTGAACGCGAAGGTGATCTGGGCATCCGTCAGCATCAGTGCCGATTATAACAATGCACCAAAAGAACTGAACTATATTTATCGTGGTCGGCGGAATTAAGGCAAGGAACACGACCAATGAGGCGATGGTCTTGCTGCCTTCACTTATTGCGTATACCCTCAGACCTGCGAACCCTATGAGGTGCCTCCAATGAGCATAGTACTTGGCAAATGGAAGAGTCGTAAGAGCTTACCGGCCCAGACTACGAACTGCGTCGCAGTAGTTATGTCTACAATTCGACTGATGACGACACAGCTGTAGTACCCCCAGCGGTCGGTTATCTCTCTGGCTTGGAGACATGTATTACTCACTTCTGCATAGGATGAGCAGCGAACGCAGGCATAATCAAGAAGAACACGCACGAAGTAGTCACCAGGCGACGGAACACTAATGAGAGCGGCCAAAACCTCGAAAACGCTGAGGTATCGATTCAGGAAAAATACACTTGTCGCCCATGTTAACTTGCGGCCCCAGGCATACTGAATTTCGCGGTCCAAGGTGATGAGGTACTCGTATAGTAGCAAAGCTGTGAGCGTTGCGGCACAAGGTCATTATCAGCGCGAGCAAAGAGTTGATGAGTAGCAAGCATTTTGACTCACTGAATGGTGCCACGGATACGAGTTGTACGATGAACCTGCGGATCGCGACAGCACGGCATATCATGAGCTCCTCAGCCACCAGATGAGTGTCGTTGGCCAAGTGCGCACTCCACCTCGAGGAATTCCTCCACGTCCACCAACTCAGCGGCCAGCGTCGCGTTGTAGTACCAGCCGTTTGGTCCCGAGCCGGTCGGTTGCTGCATGCCCACAGTATCGCACTGCCTCAAGGAAGGTCCCAAAGGAAGCACTCCTCATAACTGGAACTACTTCCGTGAGAGTTACTAATGCAACGAATGATAGGCCTCGCAGCACGATCTGTCTGGCGCACAGATTCTTCTACACCGGATGGTGCCCCTTGATCTGCCCCTTCGACACAGAGCGTGAATGCGATTTGCCTGTCGAGAGCTCTCTATAGTCCTCCTCAGATGACCAGCAAGAGGTCGATGTCGGGGGAGTCGCTGTGCGGATGTGTAAGACAGTTATATCCACGCCACGGCTTCTTACTGCGCTCACCTGAGCACGGGAAGGCCACTGCTTGAGAAGAGGATGCCTAGAACATATTGATTTATTATAGAAGAAGACTTGAGCACCGCAACTTTGTTGGACAGTCCAGACAGACTAGGATTTGTATTGCCACAGTGCAAACATGGTACCTTTCGCTCGCATCTACGCGATGTCCGATATTCCGGCATAGCATACCGGGGCATCTCGGGAGGAACAGAGGCTACAATTGCCTATGCTGTACGGGTGTTCCTTTGTTGGGATAGGTGGCAAAGGCTGCGGTGTCTTAGTGAGATCATGACATCTTGAGTGAAGAATCATGGCGCACCTTCTGTTGCGAGGAATGCATATCAGGCTCTCGTGTACGAAGATCGTCCACGTGGAAGTAGAACCGACTCATCAAAACAATCGGGATACTGGGGAGCAGATAAGACTCGTGGATGCCAGGACGTCGTACTTCCGCTTACAGCGTTACATAATTGTTGGCGATTGAGAGTTTGAGGTCAAGGCTGATGTTAACAACGAACCGGAAGACGGATGCCACCAGCGTAGCCCTATAGTTCAGGAGCGATCAGCACTACGCAGGGAGACGCGCTACAATGCGCTACAACGGGACTCACAGAAAGTATAGCAACCCTTCTTGCAGCATCAACGAGGAGAACGATACAACTGGTTCTCGGCTCAAATGAGCTGTTTGGTAGGTGTGTCTCACAATGACGATGATGACGACGACTTCCGCCGATATTGGAAGCGCAAACTCAATCAGAGCGACTAGAGCATCGTTTTCGGTCAATCAATGCACCGCCGGGCAAGCTACGAGACGATCTTACGGCTACCCAAACATGAGTCGAGCAATAACATGGGGCATGTTATGAAAACACTAACCTCAGGGTTACTGTGGTATCCAAGTTCACAGAGCCGGCGCAAGCAGGCACAGGAGAATAGGGAGTAAAAGGGGTGATGACCTCCAGGTATGTGGAAGCGAAGAAAACCTGCGCAATCGTTAATCTCCATGTGAAACGCGGGGTAGAAATTCATGTTCGTACAAAGGATGTCACCAGTGGGGTCAAGGTCAACAATACAACCATTGTCGTAATATATTTCAGGCCCTTTCCAACGATGGCGTAAATTCGTAAGCCGGAGAACACTGTTATAGTTGTTAAGGCATGCACAGAGGGGTGCGGAGAAGAGAAAATGCACTCACTCGCCCATACCCCAAAAAGAAAGATCGAGCATATCATCAGCACTCGCTGTAAGAAAACGCAGCTGTGCGATTTTTTGCAGGTTAAGGTTCGTCAAAAGCCACACTAACTCTTGGACTTGCCTCTGCGATGTTAAGTCAGCATTCGGTCATAGGAAGTGAAGAAGCTCTCTCACGAAAAATGTCGGTCTTGCAGTAGCGTGAACGACATTGATAAAGAGCTGGAATAGGCTGATGTATCGGTTGAGGAAAAATAGGATTCTCGCTAACGTGGGGCTACGACCTCTAGCATAGTGCACTTCGCGATAAAATGTGATGAGGTACTCGAAGAGCAGAATCGCTGGTGAAGACGTATCGGTCATTAGATGTCGGTCATATGACATCAAACAGGCCTGGTCGCGCACCAAACATCGACATAGATATATACTGCGACAACTGTCTTAAGTGGATGATGTCAGAGTGGTGAGTCTCAGAGTACACTAGGGATAGGCTAGTACTCACTGTGCGAACATGAACTCCGCGAACACATTAGCTAGAGTTTCTAACTCCCAATCATCTGTCATTGAGCCAGTCAACGCCATCATACTGTAGGAGGAAGGGTAGTAAGACACACGAAGACATGCACCAAGATATATACCATTCGAAATATACCGCTGATGCTAGAACACATCTCCCCAGTTAACGACAATCAACAATGAGTGTTGTCAGAAGCTGAGTACTGTCTGACAAGTGACGTTGGATCGGCTTGTTGCACCGGATGGTACAGCTAAGACTCCGTGAGTGAACTATAGGGCGAACTTTGTGCAAACGTGTGGTACATCGAGGCTGAAAGCGTGCGAGTATACATACGCTACATTTGGAGCGTGATCAGATGAACTCGAGATGGTTGTGGTTTGTGCAGTTGGGCTAGTCCGATCGAGGTTGTTGATTCCGTCTTCCAAAAACACACACGTCTCTATGATACAGTTCATTGTGAGCGTAACTGTGTCGCAGAGTCATCGCAACTTCACGAGTATCGTGCTTGATTACTGTAAGGAACTCCCTTATTGCTATGGTCAATCCGTTATCTCAAAGCGTACCTGTAACAAACTCATTAGCGACATCTATTGTCAACGGACGTCACGTACATTTTAACAGGATACAGTCCCTCTGGGAACCCACCCTGCGTCTCCTCGTGTAGAAGCTTCAAACCTGCGTCCGCAAAGCACTGCTTCCACGCGAGATCAGACCTACAGATGCACCAGCGACCGTCAGATTAGTCACACCAGACGACGAACAAGCAATCACTCACCGGGTGAGGCTCGAATCGCTCTCATCAAACACTGCGCGTGGCCCACCCTGCTCCGAACACGTATTCTCCTTCACGACGATGACACCCTTCGAGGGGTCTCGGAGCGCAGCCCTGCTCTTCCGGAAGAAGTCGATAAGGTCCGCATCTCCCATTGTCCCTAGACACCACTGACACCAGACGATATCGAACTTGTCGTCGAGATCTTCTGAGGGCGGTGTGTAGCCGATGCGACCGAGGATCTTGATTCTGGTGTTTTCGTCGGCAGGGTGGGTAGGGTCGAAGTCCTGGAGCGTTCCTTGAATGAAGGTCACACTCTTCGTCTTATTGCGGATACCTTTCCAGGGGACAACTTCAAGCTCGTGGCCTTCTGCTCCCGACGGAGGAACGGCAGCGGACGGTGCTTCGCTCGCCATACCCCGCCTCAGGGCCTCCCCGACGAAAGGTTCTACGGGCTCTACGAGCACAACGTCGGAAAAGAGGTGGAGTAGCACGTCTGCGGTCACGCGTCCGACCCCTGCCCCTACATCGAGCGCACGAGTACGTCGATTGGCAAGATCTTCAGGAACTTGTAGCGGACGGACCGCAGACGGGACGGTAGAGAGTTCTGGCAGGAGATACAAGATAAACTGGCGCGATCCAAGTGCATCCACACGAGGAAGCGACTATAGTTTGCTCAGTTATGTCGACGAGGTGGAACGACTGCCTAGGACGCACCCCAGTTCCAAAACCACCTAGACACGAAAATCACTTCAAGACCCATGGCTGCTGGTAAGACGCATACCGAGGACACCATCGTAACTCGCGGGTTGTGAGGTCCAGTATTTGATTCCTTGATCGACGTCCGGGTCTGGTAGAGGTTTCGCAGAAGCGTCCGACGACATTTTGTATGTGAACTCAAATGAGGCTCGGAGCAAGCTTAGATGTCGGCGTCCGAGTCAGGCCTCCATCCGTGACGAATATGACGTGACTCTTCGTGACCGACGCGTCTGTGGCACGCGTTCCCGGTCACGGTGCGCGTTCGCCCACCACCACAACATGACCTCCCTCGCTGATATCTGGGACACCCCTGCCGAATCCGCCTCCCACTCAGATCCTGCACCGACTCAAGTGAACTACGACGATGATGGCGACCTTGGCCGTAATCCAAAGCGGTCCACCGCCCGTCCTCGATCCACCTTGTTTCTCGACTCCGACTCCGAAAACGACGTCCCAAAGTCCTCTAAGGCGCATTACGCGTCGAAACCAGGCGCATCAAAGCCCGACATAGACGCTTTCTGGGACGACCTTGATGAGGAACCTGAAAGCGCGTTCAAGCCCCTCGCGCCGTCTCTCGATGTCGAAGCCCTGAAACGGCAGGCAGACGCGAAGATCGCGCTCACCCCGCATCAGATTCTCCCCAGTAGCTCTCCGCCACGAGACCTTGAAGACGACGAAGGAGACGGCAAGGACAAAGGTGGCAAGAAGGGCAAGGATGTCACTACTAAGAAGAAGAAGCGGGCGCGGCTGGATGAGGGCAGGCTCGTGGGTCCGAGTGGTCTCCCCGCTCTTGTGAAGCATGCGAAGGACTTCAAACCCAAAGGAAAGGGCCACGAGGTATGTCTGTAGTACATCTGTCATTCGTGTTAGCTCATGATGTTACCCAGCTGTCCGACTTAAACAGACTGCTGAACGTGTACCAGTTCTGGGGACACCAAATGTACCCTAACACCCAGTTCAAGGATACAGTTCAACGCGTCGAGAAGCTCTGCCACTCGAAGCGTATGCATGTACGTTCCTGAGATCGTCATTGCTAGTGACACTGCTTGACCTCTACATCTGTTAGGTCGCTCTCAGTGTCTGGCGAGACGAGGCCAAAGGGCTCATCAACGGACAAAGCATCCCTGATCCGGAGAACCCAGACCACAGTGACAGTGACGATAACGACAAGAACGACGACGGCGACGATGCTGCCCGACCATCTGACGTTCCCATCGCGACTGAAGACGAGCGGTCTTCCCCCGCGCCCTCACGCGGCCCCTCGCTTCCTCCATCGTCAGCGTCCGAAACGGGAGGCCTCGACGACGACTTCGACATCGACGCTATGATCGCCGAGGAGGAGGCAGCGCGCGCACAAGAGGCAGCCGGCGGCTCTGCCATGCCCACGAGCGAATCTCGCCCGTCGGTGAATGAGGACGAAGCGATCTGGGACGAGATGATGGCAGACAGTCTTCCGGACGAGCCATGGGTTCCTCCAGACCTCGAAGCGACAGCCAGGAGCTCAACATCGGTTGCAGCCAAGCCAGCGATGGAGGAGGATGAGGACATGTGGGATGCGTTGGAAGACTTCGCGATGGACGCTCCAGAGACGACAGCCGTAGCACCGAAGACGGCGGGTGAAGAGGTATCAACGACGACGACATCTGCCACGGTGTCCTCCCCAAAGTCCGGCAACGCCGCACGCGGTTCTTCGCCCGTCACCGGTGCGGCTGGGCTTGTAGGAGTGGATCCTACAAGACCAGCGACCAATGACGACGGCTGGGATGAGATGTATGCTTAGTTGTTTTACTTTTGTCGAGGAAGCACCATGCAACTATGTCTCTTGCCCCGGGCAAGCGTGTATCGTGTGTCGGGGATCTCATCATAAAATCAACGTGTTCGTCTGCAAAAAGCGGTAGTCCATGTGAGTTGGTAAGTTAGGTCCCATAACCTGTTGAAATTCCAACAGGTTATGAGCCCTGACTTACACGACTCTGCACTACGCAGTGTCGAACTGTCTCTTTGGTGCGGATGATCCCTTCATGTGTTCATCAGGCATTGAGACAATACCATTGATCTAAACGACGACGACGACAGACAATTTATCGACGCCAACTTGTAAGTCGAACATACTGCAACTTCTAAGTACTCGTACACGGTTGTCAACTAGGTTCTTCGTTATCAAGACTATACGTATGGGATCATGCGGGGTCGGACTACTGTAGTTTGGCGGTAGAGGAGGATGAAAGCCGGAAAACTAACATGTACAGTGAGCAAAGTTTGCAAGAAGGGCGAGATATATGCGATATAATATACAATGAAGTGTCTCAGGGAGACGTAGGTGGGTTTTGTTAAGTTTTGTTTCAAGCAGCGGGGTCACCGTGACGATCAATGGGGGGGGGGACTATAGTTATATGTACATTATACGAAGCAATCGCGGGAAGTAAAGGAAGGTGAAATGCGTGCAACAGGATGAAGCATACGATCGGGGGTCTGCGAGACTGACCAAGAAATGAGTGGAGGTGTTTGCGATGGATGTTTTTGCTGCGACTGCGACACGTAGGCATCGGCTGACTCAAGCCTTTTGGGAGCCTGAGCCTTCTTTAGGGCGGAGGAAGTCGCGGACGGCCTCCTTCGTCAGGTACTTGACACGGAGAGCCTCCAGCAACGCCTTGAGTCGGTCGCGAGTCAGCGCTGGTAGCGGGGTTCAAGTTCAAGGGAGAATGATGAGACAGGACTCACCGAGAAAGCTGCTGCCAGCTTGCTGCGACCCAACCTCTCGCCAACGGGTATCTCGTCACCATCGTCATCCTCAACGCCGACCGCAGGACGGTCCTGTTCTCCCGGCAGAGCGTCGCTGTCGGGGATCTCTTGGCAAGGCGATTCCTCTGGACGCTAGAGCGTGACAGGAGCGGTGATTAAGGGAATGGTCCGAATTGTGGGTGCGACTCACGTCCGGCTGAGCTCCCAGGATCGGCCGCTCCTTGTAGCGGTTGTCTACCGTGGCCTGTGATGTCCGGTAGGTAAGGGAAGATCATGTGAAGACTCGGCGTGCACCTACCATGAGACGGTCCTGAGGATGATGAGAAGCAGCCGCCTTGCCATACGGGTGAAACCGTTCCAAGAAGCTCGAGCGGTACGCCGGGAGACGCGAAGGGTCGAAGTTGTGAACTTGCGCTTTTGACATCACGAGGGTGAACGAGGGGTAGGGCGGGTCGAATCGCCACGTAGGCATTGATTGGGTGTATGGAAGGAGAACCGCTCTAGTAGGAACTACGAGAGCGAAATCTGCGCGTAAGGGAAGCAGACGATGAAAAAGAGCGCTGCGCTGATGTAGTAATGGAATTATGAGCGAAACGAGGGGAAGAGAAAAGAGGGGGGAGAGGGGAGGAGAGGGGAAGAGAAGGACGAGGATAGAATGGCGGAGAAGGGGGCGAATGAGAGTCCGACGGCCTCCTCCGTCCTCTAAAAAGGAAGACACGACGAGCAATGCGTGAATCGAGCCGACCCTACAGATACGCACCTGGCTCGCTTGATTGTGTCGCCACCCCAGACCCAGCGCGCCGGGTCCCCCGCTCCCGATCCCGTACTTTCACAGCGCAAAATGCTTCCGCGAACGTTGGCCGCGATGCCTCAAGACCTGATCACTCTCGTCCACTACCCTTGCTTACGGTATTCGTACATAGCCCACAACTCCGATGCGATGAGGGACCAATGAGCTACAGGCAATGCAGGAAGAACAAAGGGTGAGAAAGCGCGACTACTGGTGGATAGTCAACCTGAACCACGTACCGCTTGCAAGCATAGCAGGTTCATGATCCCCTCAGCACCACTGGATCATGTACCTTCGAGGTTTCTTGTGCTTGATGGACAAGATTCAAGCCTCAGCACAGATCTGATACTCGTGAGTGGAGAGACATCGTGCTCTTCCAACCTCTACTCCTTCGAGCCTCAGTTGAGAAGTGCGGCCCTTCTCACTGGGCTCTTTGGTGGAACACTGGCACCAGTGCCGTTCAGACAATAGTATTTGAAGACACCGATCAGCCCCGTCTCGCTGATTACGCCCCACAGGCCATCGCACCAGCGAGACGGTCTCTCGTTCTACTCATCGACAGAGGTCACGTCACCCGTGACAGGAGTCACCAGCGTCAATGAGTCATAAAACGGGGGCGATGGTCATAGTAAGTCTCCCAACTACGACCACCACCCTCGCACAAGCGCGATAATAATGCTGAAGTTTACTATGATTGTGTCTGATCATCTAGCCTGCCTCAAGATTGTCACAAGCCATATGTGTGCATGAATAGAGCCAAGACAGCCTCAAGTCATAGCCGACAACTCGGCCAAAAACTTGGGTAGCAGTACCCTGTTGACGCAGACAATGCTCGACGAAGACGCAATAGTTTGACAAGATGAGGGCCATGAAGAACCAGCAGTAATGTCAAGGGAAGAATCAGCAAGGGACGCACCATGGCAAGAGTGATGAGCTGCACACGCTCCCGTCCCCCAAACCACGAGTGCTATGAACGACTCGACCACAACGGAAGCTAAGTCTTGATTGAGTTTACGCGATCGTCTGCGTCCTCTACGGCAATACATAGATGGACTCGTTGAGTGCAACATGACTGGTCGGTCCGCCTCGGAGGCTGGTCAGTGATGTTGGTCTCGCGATGTCGCCATCAGAGTCGATAAGAGTGATTTTCCCTGCGTGGGCGAATCCAACGTCGTCGAGGGGTCGACCAGAGAGCAGCAGAGGGCAAGGAGGTTGGCCAGACAATTTTCGAACCGCAAATTGTCGATCAACGTCGAGTTGTGACCCCTAGACGACGAGCGATAGTGGTTTCGACGAGCCAGAACCTATGATCGTCGAGAGAGGCATGTCGAGCAAGCAGCTGGTGCCGACGGTATGGACGACGACGGAGGAAGAGATGAGGAACATCAGCCTTGTTTGTGTGGTCACGCAACGCCGCCTGCGTGCAGCCGGTCCGCGACGCGGTTTCCTCCCCTCCCGCGCCACCCCCCTCCCGCGCTCCCCTCCCATTCGACACAGGGCCATCGTCCCTCTATCATCCACCCACCCTCCGATTTTTCTCTCGTCAATCCAGCCTTCTCGTCTTCTAGTGTCACTTGACTTCACGAGCAGACTGTCCATCATGTCCTCGCTCAACTGCTCTACCAGGTCCACTGGTTACACACGCAAATCTTCGGGCCTCACTCGTTCTCACTTCCCACCCGACGGGAACAATTCTCCCCCTTCGATGCTCAACTCAAATCGTCCACACCTTGAAGATGGCCAAATTCTCCCAATCTTCACTCTTCGTCTGTCGTCCTCGCCTTTCCTCCAGATTTGCGGGCTATCTGGAAATTCTCCCTCAACACTGCATCAGCATGGCGACCCCCAAGACATGCAATACGGCCTCAAGAACGCTGCGAATGTGATTGGAGGGGTCTCGGTGTCTGTTGGTATGCACATCATCGAACCTTCCATCGCTCACTTCCTTCCTCCTGCTCGCGAGTGCTAGGCTCGCACGTCTGGCATCGCTTGCACCGAGATTGTCGCAGGAGGACTTCTCATCGCCATCTGAAAAGTCTAAACAACCTCGCCGATGCAAGATGCTCCGATTGTGGTCCATGCTATCATACCCATCGGGATTCAAATGCCCTTCCGACGGATGGTTACGGTTCGAATTGGCCTTACCTTCGCAACAGTACGCAAGGTCAACGACATCTCGCTTTTTTCCAACATCCAGACCAGTCAGCACGGTTTCGATCTTTTCTATCCCCCTCATCATCACATTCCGCTCTACCCATCCTCGGGTCTGCATGCGGTGGTCTCATCTAACGTGGCTGGCTTGTAGTATATTGAAATCCCTCGCTGACAATTCCATCAAATCGAGTTTTTATACCAACGGGGATCGCGGTTCTACCATGGCATCTTTTTTGACTCCTCGTGCATGTGCATGCAAGAAGAATTTACGGTGATGAGAAACTACTTCAAAGATCGAAGCAGAGAATGAATAAATAAATAGGTTGGACTTACTGAAACTTTCCCCGTCATCCTGAACCTCCTCTCCTCCTGCTGTATGCCTTCGCGGACAGTTTGACACGCGGGATTCTCATCGTTCGACGGATTCTCCGTTGCTATTTCGGTGTTTGAGCACTAGTGGCAGCATATATGCGTGCACGCAGGGGACCTCCGAGTCTTTCTGCTCAGCGCTCATGGATGGTCGACACCAAGTCGACAAGGTTCAAACTTCTCCTCTCGAGACCTGAGTAGTTGACCGGTCCGACCCTCCGTACATAGTCAAGTACATCATAATCTAGCGCTCGAGTCTTCGCACCTTGGCTCCGACCACGACCTCGAACGATGGCGCACATTACGATCCTCCGCACGTACGCAGATCCAGAAAGCACCGACCCCAACATCCTCCCGCCGAACATCAAGCTCTGCCACACCGACTTCTCGCTCACCGTCTTCGACCGCTATCCGAAGGCGCACTTCCACTTCCTCCTCCTGCCCCTCATCCGCCCGCCCCTCCGCGTCGCCGACCTCCGCGACATCTCCTCGGTCCTCCGCCTCCCGCGCGAGCAGGCGAAGGCGCTCCTGCTGGGCATGAAGCGCGACGCGGCCCAGGTCACGCGCCTCATCGAGGAGGAGATGCTCCAGCAGTACGGGTTCAAGTGGGGCGTGCAGATCGGCTTCCACGCCGTGCCCTCGCTGGAGTACGTCCCCCGTCCGCTCCAGCACCTCCAGTGTGTGCCGTTTCCTTCCAGACTCATCATTTCCTCCCTCCCTGCTTTCCTCTTTCACTCTTGCATCTGCTCACATCTGACCCCGCTCGTCTGTGCCCCCTCGCCACCCGTTGGCCGCCCTGGTGGGTATGCGGCTGACTTATTGCGCGTGGGGTTCGGGGGCACGTACATAGGCACATCCATATGCACATCCTCTCCGACGAGTTCCGCGGCGCTTACATGAAGGCGAAGAAGCACCTGAACTCGTTCCATCCCAGGCTCGGGTTCTTCCTCCACCTCGACGAGGTGCTCTCGTGGTTCGGGCCCGACATCGAACCCACCTGGTTCGCGATGGTGCGTGCGAGACAGCTTATGATCTGCCAGTGCAGCTGACCCCGCTTGTGTTCGCGATTGCTCCCAGAAATCCACGATCGACAAGAAAGAGCGCCTGAAGCTCCTGAAGGAAGACCTCACCTGCCCGCACTGCGACGAGCCGTACAAGTCCGGGTCTAAGCTGTCCGAGCACTTGGCTAGGCTGTGGAGCAAGCGCGTTCAGGAGCACAAGAAGAAGGCCGAGCAAGCCGCCGCCGCCGCCGCTGCGGCTAGCGAGCGCAACAAGCGCAGGATCGACGACACCGACGATGGGGAAGAGTCCGACGGTGCTGATCCTCATCCTGCCAAGAGGCGGGACATCGAGCCTCCTGCAGCGGACGCAGACGCGTCATAGCCCCGCACTCACGAATCTTTGCCGTCGTTCCATATGGTCATGCATGTCGCTTGTGCACTTTTTGTCTTTTACCCTCGTTCTCTCGAGTCTCGACGCTATTTTACTATTAGATACTATCACGATCTGACGATCTGCACCCTAGCTTGTCCGCAATGTATATCACCCTCATGTTGTTCTTGTCCGATTGCTCTACACAATCAATGTCTACATTTACTACTCTTGTACATCTTGAGATTTCTGCTATCATGATATCGTGTCTACATTCGCTTCTCTGGTAGCCGTGCCGACACCACGTCTTTTTCAGGCCTCGGGAGCAGGAGCGTCCTTCTTGACCTTGCGATTGCGCTCCGCAGAGAGACGGATAGACCAGGTCAACTCGTACGTCTTGCACGCATCTGCGGACACCGCGTCAGCGATTGCTGCAAAGCACTCAAACGTACATCACGCACCTTCGAACGAGCTGAGGATCTGGGCGGTCTCCGGGTCCTCCTCAATATCCTCGATGTTGTCAATGAGGACGGAGATCTGGCAGAGCGCGTTAGCAGGCTTCGACTCAGATCTGCACAGATCATCCTCACCTCGGAGAAGAAGGGATCATCGTCGGGGAACCTGTGGGTCTCCTCGATGTCGCTACCGGGCCTGCGGATGTAGAGAACAGGCTGGACGTAGGGGTTCACAAGCCTATCCACAGAGATGTCAGCGTCTTCCGCTAGAGGGAAAGCTCGATTGACGGATGCTCACTTGAGTTGGTAGCCGTCGGCGTACACCTCCAGCTCGCAGCTGTAGTCGTGGCCCTGGAGAGCCACCAAGTGCGTGAAGCTTCCAACCGCGCCGCTGTCGTACTTCCTACAAAGTCCATTGACTCAGCCTCAGCCACTCTCGCACGCACACGGATGGACGGCACGCACCAGGTCGCGGCGGTGACACGCGGGATCCTGTTCTCCGGCGTGATCGCGGTCTCGTCCACGGACATCTTCGAGAGGTGGCCCGCGTTCTCGTCCCACTCGAGCGAGTGCGCGTTCACGGTCGACATGTCGACCTCGCCGCCAAAGTAGCGCGAGAGATCGCAGAAGTGCGTGCCCTGCTCGACGATCGGGCCCGCGCTCTTGGACTTGTCCCACCAGTCCGGCTTCGCGATCGCCTCGTACGCGCACGCGTACCGCGCGATCGTCGCCATCACCGTCAGGTTGTTCTCGTTGATGATCTGCTTCATCATCTGGACCGCGCGCAGGTAGCGCAGCATGTACCCGACCGAGCAGAGCGTGCCGCTCTCGCGGATGGACTTGGCCACTGCGAAGGCCTCAGGCAGCTCGCTCGCCGGGCCCGTCGCGGCGGGCTTCTCGATGAACATCGCGACGCCGGGGAAGTACTTCATGATCTGGGTCTCGATGTCGCGGCCCGACTGGATGGTGCCGCGGAACATGGGGGGCGAGCCGACGATGACCGCACGCGG
Organism: Daedaleopsis sinensis; assembly: GCA_033807695.1. Taxonomy (NCBI): domain Eukaryota; kingdom Fungi; phylum Basidiomycota; class Agaricomycetes; order Polyporales; family Polyporaceae; genus Daedaleopsis; species Daedaleopsis sinensis. The sequence continues at coordinate 2,931,913 of CM066301.1, forward strand.
CATGTCCTTCTTGGACATGTTGCGGACGAACTCCTCGAGCGACTTGAACACGCGCGTGTTCTCGTACGCGGAGCGCACGAACGTGTCGCATTTCTTTTGGAGGACCGCGGTCGCGCGTTCGATGGCGGGGTCGATCAGGGCGACCACCTTCAGGCGCGGACCGAGCTTGCTGTAAACGAGGTCGGCACGCGTGCCCTTCGCGAATGCGGTCAGGAGACGGAGACTCACTGTTCGAAACGGAAGGAGTGGTTCCATGGGCCCTCGTCCGAACCTGCGATGACGCACGCCGGCACCAATTGAACTCTCGCGCACGACACGCGGGGGACGGCCGGTACGCACCGAACATGATGTTGCCTGCGCCGACGAAGACGACGTTGAAGTCGTCGGTTCCGCCGATGTGCGAGACCCTGGCGCGAACGCGTGCTCTGAGTTCCAAGGGACGCTGATCTGCGCGGCGCGTACTCACTTGTCCATGCGCACTAGCCTGGAGGGGTCGATGGACGGCCGGCGCGAGTCCACGGTCGACTGCCGCCTCGAGAGCGAGACGGGGGAGTCGAGCGCAGACGGGCGGCGGAAGGAGGTCGGGCTTGCGAGCTCAGAGGTGCGGCGCGACATGGTGGTTGCGGGAAGAGAGGTGGTGGGACGGAGTGGGTGATCAGATGGGGGGATATATGGGCGAAGACAGGGCAGGTGAGCGCAGGAGAAGAGAAGGGGGAAGACGAAACGGCAATGAAGAGCGTCGCTATAAAAGGCGGGGGTGGGGGTCGTGGAGCTGTGGCGAGAGCAGCTGCCCTGCTTTCCGTTATCCCCCATCGATTTTCTCGCCGAGCGCACTGCACCCTAACGTTCACCTGGCCCGCCCGGATCCCAACCCGAGTGAACCGAGACCGGTCTCTCCGCTTTGATTTCCACTCGCACTTTCCTTTGGTATCATCTGTACAAATACACATTCCGACTCCCGCCCCGTATCCAACCTCCGTTGTTCCATAATCGCGTCGGACGCGTGTACGAGACCCCGTGCTCGTCTCCAGATGCGCGCAGCTCACTCAGATTGTGTCCCCTCCGCCGACCGCCGTGTGCGCGACTCGAGGTCCTTCTGCTTGCGCTCTGCCGCCTCCAGCCGCTCTGTCATCGCCCGCAGCTCCTCCTTCAGCTTCTCGTTCTGCTCCGCGAGCTTCATCACGTTGCTCTGCCGCTTTTGAACGCGGTCCATCCTGCACAGTTGCGAGAAGGAAAGTCAGAATCAAAACGCCACATTTCATCCGACAAGACACGAATAAGCGCCCATATGCTCTCCAGGCACAGCGTCTAGTGCACGCACAACACCACACCGTTGAGCGAGAGCAGATGAGACTCACTCCTCAGGTTTCTCCTTCTTGCTTGCTTCGAGAATCGATTCGAACGTCATCGTGAGGTCGAGGTTAGCCTGGGGCAGGTCGATGTCGAGCCGCGCCGGCTGCGACGGCAGCCGCTCGTGCGTGTGCTCGTCGAACACATCGTCGTCGTCGTCGTCATCGTCGTAGTAGTAGCCATCGGCCCCATCTGCACCCCGTTGTGACAGCGGTGTGTTCGATCTAGCGATGTTGAGGTGCGAGCCCCCGGACGGCTCCTTCCTGCACGCACAATGCGCCGGCGGTAGCGTGTGTGAGCGCGCGTCGATCAGTGCGGGGGCGGGACGCACCCGTGTTGGACATAGTCGTGTTCTGGCCGCCCTGCAGCACTCATGGCTTGCTATCTGAGTTGGACAGACGTGCAGTGGAGGGGGGGCAGAGGGGGGCAACGGGGACGTGACGGTAGGAGTGTAGGAGGAGATGTCGCTAGTCGACGCGATTCGATTCAATGACATATTGATCATGCCCTTGGCCAGCCGGCCGGATGCACCTCTCTCAGAATCCTTCGTTTGCCGCGTTTCTTTGGCACCGCTTTTCTATAGAACATCTCTAGATCGCCGCCCATTTCATCGCAACTCATCGGAGCAGAGTCGTAATGCGGATCCATTATGTGTGTACTCAGTACAGAGGCGTGCAGACGGAAGTATTCGGCATAAAATGGGGGGAGGTTCATGGCTACATGGCATGGTCATGAATTACAGCGACAGCAAAGACAGCAAGCACGGCAGAGACTGTCCGAGATGGGAAGCAGTAAGGTATTCCGGTCGTGAAAATTAGCGGGGAGAACGGATAGCGGAGCTTGGAGGTGGGGGTTGTGAGGCCGGAACAGCGCACCTGCGCGCAGGATACAACACTAATTGAACGATAAGAGTACAGCAACAAGACCGGGGAAGGAGGAACGTAGAGCCATGGGGGGAATCGGAAGTAACAGTGCGGTGACGGTATGGAAGCATTGCAATGGGGAGGTATCAACGCGGAAGGAACAGAAGAGGACATCGCAGAGAAAGAGCAGAGAGTCAACAAGGATCGTTCTATGTGACCTCGAGCACAGAGGTCTCGAGAACTCGGAAGTGGGAAGTGTCCTTGCTCAGCTCGGACCAACCAACGACTTCGCGCCAGTTCATTTGATTGGCTTCCTTCTCTCCGGCACCGCTGAAGAGACTCAGCTCGTCATCGGTGATCCCACGGTACATGAGGAACAATCGCGTGAACACGCAGTTCTCTACCGTCACGGATATGTCTATCGCCGCAGCAATCTTGCCGGGGGACATGAACCGATAGGCAATGTTCCGATGTGAAGAGAAAGCGGCCATGTTGTTGCTGCAGGATGATCAGTTCAGCTGAAACCTGGTATGAGATCGGTGTACGAACTTGATGAACGATGTCCGGGCGAATAGTGACATCCCGAGTTGGTCGAGGACACGCATAAGATGTGGTACAAAGTCACGGAAGGACATGGCGAATCCGTTCCGAGGGGCGATGAATTCTTGGGGATCGAGCATTCCTGGCTCGGGTCTGTTTTATAGCGTTTGGTATGATTCTTAATGATGCTGAGGAATTTACTCACATCGCTTCGTAGTAGAGGGACGTCGCGGTCATCTCCGTCTCGAAGTGCTCGACAGCACCGCCTGGATGGACCCGCAAGAACCACTTCACTTTGTTCGGATTCTCGGGGACGGGCTCGGCCGGCGGCCAGCTCACACCCATTTTCCAGAGCGGAGAAAAGGAAAGGATGACATCTGCATACTGTTGTGCGGGGGCCAAGATGCTCAGATGGCATTTGGCTGTGGCAGGTTTGGCGACCACGGCGAGCTTGTTGATGACACGCGAGTCGACGATCAGATCTGTCGAGACATTTTCGGTGTTTTGGATCCGTGTCCCAGAGAATTCCATCTTGTGTACGTCCCCGTCGTGCACGATGTCGAGCTTGCCCCAGAACGAGCCGTCAACGGTCGTCCCGTCATCCATTCGCGCCATGTCCAGCTCGTCGGATGTAATGGTGGTGTCCAGCGCCACCGTCTGGCCCGGTGCAAGCTCTAGGCTGAACGTACCGGGCATCTCCAACACAGGTGGCGGTCTACATCACTGTTAGAAGATCGGGTTACGGCTATCGCATCAAGGAGACTCACGGGGGCGGACTAGTCACGCAAGAAAGTCAGCTCTGGTACTTCCACAGAGTGTCATAAGACTCACGGAGGCTCATCTGGCGGGGGAGGACTATCACACACGATCTCGACCCGTAGCCCTTGTACTCCCATTATCGCGATTTGGTAGGAGTCCTCGCTTGTCAACTGTATGGCCCTCAGTGCAAATCGATACATAGACCGGGGTGAAACTCACATAGATATAAGGACCTGCAACCAACCGCTGGAAACGCGCGCCATGGTGAGCAATACGAATCGGAATTGATTCGAGCACTCACAGCCGCGTGCAAGGATGCATACTCGATCGGCACCCGCAGCCCAAGCGGGATTTCTGGAGGCGGCTTGACCCACTCCCGCGCGAGCATGTCCAATTCCTGCGCTACAGTTGAACTCGACGGACTCGAGGCAAGCGAACACTGTGCAAACTCACCGCGTACGAGTTCGGAAGCTGCACGCACTACGTGAGTGGCGCAGCTGATATAGCAAGAGTATAGCACTGACCATCCGTACTGTCTCCATCTCCTCGAAGGCAAGGGTAAGGAGCCGTTGTCGTGTAAGGGCAAGCTGAGCTTGCTGCTGGCGAAGTTCGGTCTCCTTGGGTGTTTTCGGAGTCTTGAACCTGCCCCAGAAGCCGCCTTGCGAGCCAAGGCTCGCATTCGATGTTCTAATACCATCGGATTGCGGGTGATCAGATAGCTATTGCGCGCGACGATTCACGAAGAATAACTCACGTTGGAGAGAGCAGCATCTTGGGGACGGAAGGGGGGAAGAGGGAGGAGATGGAGGGCGAGAAGACAAGCGGAAGTGCTATGTATACGGAGGGAGTCAAGAGAGACGAAAAGGGCAAACACGAGGCGGCGGGAACACGAGGCAGCAAAGATTGAAGCAGAATAAACGGCCTTTGGAGGACAGATGGGTTGAGATAAGTATCACCGATGGCGATAGATAGTCTGAGGCTGTAGCTCTTCTCCACCAGCCCTTGACCCAGCGTGCTCCGCGCTTCTCGTCGTCGTCGCGCTCGTCGTCCTCGACAGCGAACACGTCCTCGACGCTCGACAGCCTCGACCGCGGCGGCGCTCGACTCGGACCACGTGCCGGAGGTCCGATACCCCACACCCCGCTTATCGATTCCAACCGCCACAAGCCGCCACATCCCTCATCTACCTATGTTACATGTAAACCTCCGCCGAACATACACAGAGGGAGAAAGCTGGGAGAAAGTCAGTGCGCCATAGGTGTTTACCATTTCGAGACGTCATACTGAACGCCCCTTCCTGGTAGATGGAACTCTAATCTGGATAGACTACTTATTTAGACACCTGACACATCTAGGCATAGGACAGCAGGCTTTCTACGACCAGCATTCGCCGCAGCGACTTAACTGGCCGACTGCGCATGCCTCGGCCTTCAGATCCTTAGATAGTACGCAGTGAGCATTTCGAGCGAGCATTTTACCGTGTTGAACAGGTGCTTCTCTCATCAGCGCTGCTTTGAGCGCAACACGACCCTCACGGACCCCCTCTAACTTGTCGCAAGAAGGCTTCCGACACCCAAGGCGACGCGCCCGCGAAGCAACACAACGATGGCCCAGCATATATCTAGGCGTCGCTCAGTTCTCAACCGCACTTCCACTTCCACTCCTGCTCTAGATCCACCTGTATCTTGTAAGTCTTCGCCTTGCGTCGATGCCTGGAAGCTGATTTCTATCGTGTGTTTGATAGCTACGTTCCCGAGTTGAAGATGGCGACGCTCACCAAGGCACCCATGATTGAAGGAACCATTCCCTTCACATATCAGGGAGAGACATATCAGACGTACTACAAAATATTCGGGGACCTCGTCAATTGCACTCGGTGCCCTCTTGTTGCCCTCCATGGTGGCCCGGGTCTATCCCATGATGTCTTGCTCCCTATATCCGATCTCGCCGACGCGTCGATACCCGTCATATTCTACGACCAGATCGGCAACGCACGTTCCACGCACCTCAAGGACAAGCCCGCTACCTTCTGGACGATCGATCTCTTCATCGACGAGCTCGAGAATCTCCTCAAGCATTTCGAGATCCATGACCGGTTCAGCCTCGTCGGGCACTCCTGGGGCGGCATCCTCGCCTCTGAGTTCGAAGTGCGCAGGCAACCATTGGGCTTGCAGAAGCTCGTCCTTACGGACTCGCTGGCTGCTATGAGCCTGTGGAACGAGAGCAACGTGCAGCTTGTGACATCCTTCCCTGCTCACGTCCAGGAGGGGTTGATGGGTGGCATGAAAAATCCGCAGGCTTTTCAAGCGGCCTTGCGAGAGTTCCACGCGGTGCATGGTTGCCTGGTGAAACCCATGCCTAAGGAGTTCCTCTACTCCATGGATCAAGTTTTTGGGGAGAATGGTGATCCTACCGTCGCAAGTGCTCCGTGAGTGCAGCTTGACATACACACGCTCTACAAAACCCTCAGTCTGATCATCTTGTAGGATGCTGAAAGATTGGTCGATCGTTGACCGCTTGCACTTGATCCGAGTGCCGACCTTCGTGATCAATGGACGGAAGGACATCTCTCAAGACTTTGTGGTCGCTCCGTTCTTTGCGCGTATTCGCAAAGCCAAGTGGGTTACTTTCGAGCACTCTAGCCATACTCCCTTCTTCGAAGAACGCGAAAGGTTCATGCAACTTGTGGGGGATTTCCTGTTGCTGGAAGTGCAGAATTAGGACAGAGAGACATCGCGATACGTGTATACATGCTCAGAATTTCGCGCGGTGTACTAGCTGTGGTGTAGACTATGTAGAGCTTGTTGCAGACTGTAGTAGCCTCAATTGCTTCCGGGATCCAATCAAAGGTGTGATGACCTCATAACGTGCATGGGCGCCTGAAACACGCTACGTCCGAAGTGTCCCGTCCGTTGAATCTTTCTTCACTTCCGTCCGCCATGCACCGCGTTGCCCTCCGCGTCCCTCTCCGCTACGCGATTGCCCCTCAGAGGAGAAATTTTGTCTCCACGGTTCTTCTCACAAAAGCATGGGAGAATGAAACTATGAACGAGCTCAAGAAGGAGGCCAGGAATCGCGGGTTGTCTGTGTACGTCGCATCGGTCCTCGAGTCCGCGCACTATCCTGACATCGTTTGCAGTAGGGGCAACAAGGCAACCTTGGTCACTCGTTTGAAGCAAGATGACCAGAAGAAGGCGTTCGCCCCCGAGCCTACTCCCCACCCCCAGGCTCGCCGCGCTTCTACCTCTACCGCCCCTCCCACCAGCGCAGAGCCAGCAACGGAAGTGCCTGGCATCCCTTCCACTGCGGAGATCACCCACCCCAAACACAACTGGGAGGTTCTACTGCCCAACATCTCTGAACCCGAGCCAGAGGTGCCGGTACAGATTGTACGTCCCTACGGAGTCTCGCCGAATTTGACTGTTCACTCACCCATATGCACGTGCTAGCCATTCGTTCCCGACCTGTGGGAGTCTTCCAAACTCAAGCACACGGCTGCGCCCCCGGAGCCTGCGCCGTCAAACGAGCCTAAGGTCGTGGTCATAGGCGGCGAGGAAACTCACCCCGGTGGTGGGCCCTCACACAACCTCTGGAGCGCATCGTCGCCGTCCGAGCCGCAGACACCGCGCAAGGAGCCCTCCTCGCACGTTGGCAAGCTCTTCGCCGACATGGCGGATGACTTCGACGTTCCGACGACCTTGGGGCTCCCCGGTCCTGGGAGCGCCCAATACGATGCCGCCGCGAAGACGGAGACGTCGGGGTCTCAGGACAAGACCTACTCTAGGGCCCTCGATGCGGACGAGAAGAGGGGCCTCTGGGTCCTCTTTGGTGTGTTTGCTGGATCCTGGGTCGCAGCTAGCTTTTTGTCTCCCGTTTCCGAGTGGGCGCACAAGGCGGAACACGTCGCGCAGGATGTGGAGGAAAAGGCGGCGGGCAAGAAGCACTAGGGCGTTGCGTTCCATTGGTATGAACTGGACATACATGTAGATAGATCTCCCATATCGCACTACTATCTATAATGTACCTGAGCCTGTCGTCAATGCCACCGCTCAACTCGGTACCTCTTCCCAAGTGTGCACAGTGAAGTCCGATAAATTGTATACTTGTCAGCACGTGATGGGCGTTGCTCTTCGTCGAGTACCACCATGAGCATGCTTCCTCGAGCTTCCTTCTCGCCTTGTAGACCCTGCCATGTGCGATCCTTTCATGCTTCGGTAGCTCGTCAACACCTCATCGGTCCGCCGGACCCAGTTTCTCACCTCCGCCCTGTCATATACGACGATGCCCCACCCCTTCCACCACCGCCTGTGCGACACCCATACTCGCTCAGGGAGTTCACAGGGGATACGCGGGAGTATCAGTGGAAGATGCAGCGACAGGAGATCGATGCGTTCAACCACGATTTCTGGAAGGAGGTGAGCACATACCGTCACGCTCGTTCGACTGGCCCTCCCTCCATCGCCCAAAGCCTAATTGGCCCTTCTCCCCCTCCCCAACAGAGCAACACCCGCTTCTACTCAGCGAAGGAAGCTGTCCTCCAGAGCTTGCCCGAAGGCACGAGTCCGGAACAGCGCGAAGTGGCCCTGTCCGAGTTCTACACCCGCTGGGTCGCGCAGGAGCGCACGCGGCTCGAGGAGTACGGCGAGGAATGGCGGCGGCGGAACTGGGCGCAGATCTCGCTGGGTGCGCGTGTGCGATACGAGAAGCTTCTGTCCCGCATCATGCATCCGTTCAGGTGAAATAGCAAGCGTTGGGTTTGAGGCCCTAGAGCATCCCCACTCCCACATCGGTTATGCACGCGATGGAGAAACCAAGACAACAAGCCATGGCCACACGGAGACCGTTCACGAGGTGCTACAGCAGTACAATCAGACAGAACAAAAACAGTACAGTTTCGTGCGAGAGCAAGGGTTCGAGAGCGTTCGAATACTACTATGTGTGGTCATGCATGCTGATGTCGTTCTCCACGAGTTGCTCCATGCTCTGGTAGATGCCGTCCAAGTCCAGCCCATGCACTATGCTGCAGTCGCGCTGGTAGTCGCGCTCGATAGCGATCACTTCTTCAGGAGACAGGCTCGGCCAGCGGAGCGCAATCTCGGCTTGCTCGGGGGCCTCCAACGTCTCTGCAGGCGTGAGCTTGAAGCCTTCGGGACGTGACTTTTTGTGGGCAACGGCTTGCAGTGCTGCGTATAACGCTGTGTTGCGAAGTCGTTCGTTCAACTCCTGGTCCGACACGCCCGTCGTTTGGCGGATCTGGTTCCAGCTGTAGCGATAGCGTCAGTCATGCGCCTGAGCGGACGGCAGCGTGGAAGAGCTCACTCGTCATGCCTCAAGATTCGTCTCCAGACGGTCCTGGATGCGTTGAGCTTTCGTGCGCTCGGAATGTTCTGTGGAGATGAGTTTAGCAGGGCTATGGATGGAATGTTGATCGGTATACCTCAGCACGCGCGAGCAACTGCAATGCACTCGCATAATCGTCGACGTGATTCTTGTTATCTTTGAGGCTCAACACATCTGCTATGTCTTCGACAGAGAGTGCTTTCCCTTGCAAGAGCTGTCGGACGAGGTTTTTGAAGACCTAATCTGTCTGTGAGCATACACATTCACAAGTATCACGGAGGACCCACGTTGTAGAAGGCTTTGGACGCGCCCAGATTCGCAGCCTTGTGCTGCGCAATGGTCTCGACCTGCATTTCGAGAGACTGTCGGGAACGAACGGTCGCAAGAGCCGACTTCAGGTCTTCCACTAGTGTGTCATGGACACTGACGAAGTCGAGACCGTCGTGGAATGCTGCGGTAGGATGAGTGCTACTGTAGAGAAACCATACTGACAGAGTTTCCATACCATCCAATACGTCCTGGCTGATCTCGGTCTCGCCCTCGTGCAATTGGGCAAGATGTGACAACTTCCCGATGCTGAGCATGAGCTATGGACGTATAAGCCGCGCATCCCTTGACATAAAGAACGAGGTTCACATACATGTTTGGACACCAACTCGGTGGCGTGTTCGGCTTCAGTGAGCAATGCTTGCGCCGCAGGCGCATAACGAGCTCGACCGAGATCGTGGAGCCATGAGATACCCGGATATTCGTGCTCCGCGAAGAACAAGTCCAGGTACTCAATGTGTCCAAGAGAGAACATTGTCCGCAGCTCGCCGTGCTCAATGTACCATCTGAACAACTCAGTCGTGAAAGTCTCCTTGAACTTGTCGATGTATGCTTCAATCCTGGCGGCGTTGGGGTTCTCCTGAGGTGGGTAGATCTTCCCCTTGTGACAGAGTGCCGCAAGACTCGAGAAGTCATGGTAGTCTTCCGCGAGCCGGAACGCCTCGTTGGCAAAGTCATTCTTCCCTGTGCGAAACTATCTAAACGCCGCCATCAACACATACGAACGCGGCACTCACGAAGAGTTTCAAGAACTTGCGGGCGGAGCTGACGAAACCTCTCCTCTTGTTCCGAGCGTTCACGCTCAGCTCCGGAGTCTTCAGAAGCAATTGGGCTTGAAGACGAATGTAAGTAGAGAATCTCTAGCAAAGTCATCACTAGTACACTGACCTCCCCAACCAGTCCAATCGCTCTTGGATGCACTTGAACAGACATGACGCAAGTTCTGGCAGCTGAGACTTGGGCAACCTCTTGATGTTCGCTGTTCCGAAATCGCCAGAGGGTGTCTCGACAATTGCCGCGGTCAGAGTGAACAGCTCGACCACGATTGCAATGACATTAGGCTGACTCGTCCAAGGGTCAATCATCGGCAGCGTTATCCCGTAGACACCGAGATTGAACTCGCGATAGTTGTATGCGCTTTGGAGAATCGTCTGGAGCATCTTCGTTCAGATCGAAGTTCATCTCAAGATGGTATGGGCATGGGACTCACCATGACGATCTGGTTAGCTTGAGGTATCACCTCCGCAATCCTGCCGTTCATGTCCGACGCAGAGACGCGGACAAGCTCCGCAACATGGGGGATGAGGCCGCCCAAGTCTCGAACGCGCATTCTCAAGAAAGCCCTGATCCCATCCTCGTGATGGTCTTCCCCGATTGCAGTCATGTAATGATGGACAGCCTTCTGTAGAGTACGTTGATTCTGACCGGCACTGTATACATAGATGAGTCCAGTGAAAGTCAACTCAGAAGGTTCAAGACGAACTGTAAGCTCTCATTATGGCGGAGCCAGAGTTGATGAGCCGCATAGAGTTTTTCTGCATCGGTGGCCAAAGTTTGTCGACTGGATTGGGACATCTGCATTGGGAGCTCTTAGTAAAACCATGCTTGTATAAGTAGAGACACAAACCTTGGTCAGTGCCGAGTTGTCGTTGATGAACTTGATGAGGAAACTAAGGCGATCTTTACGGCCAGTCATCTGCGCATTGAGATCGTGGTGCGAGCGTACGACCTCGGCATCTATGTTTGGTGGGGATGCTCAGTGTTGTGCTAGGTATGATTGACCACTGATACTTGCCTGACTCTAATACAGCCTCGCTCAGCTGCTCAGCACCAGACATGAGGGCTTCTTCATCAATCTCGGGAGGGAAGCTGAAGTGTAGAGGGTTCTATACAACGGTTACCCACGGTGTCGATCACGATGAGGCCTGTCACTGACCTCTGGCAATGAACCGTATAGTATGGCCTTGGTCATTGTGGACTTGATCAGATTCGCACGGCCGGTTCTGAGTTGAGATGAGCTTGTGGTCAAGGACATATACCGCATGACTTACTCTGGGTGGAACGAAGCGACTTCGTTGAGGTCGACCGTTGTTTTCATCATAGTCGCTGCCGTCAACACGAGCAGTGACCCTTCGCCTTCGATGACGCCAACGCCCAACGTGCGGTCTGTCGAAGACTTCAATTCGAGTCGATCCATGAACTCGTTCTCTGTACGTGTGTGAGTAAAGCAGCAGGCGCGACGTTAATCTCGCCAAACCTTGAGCACAAATCGTCACAGCATCACCGAACTGGATTGCGATTAATCGTTCCCGTACTACAATCTGAAGCCTCGGGTGCATAGGTGCGCCTGAGCTAGAAGTCTGCACTAGAGTGAGCGACGAAAGGGTGAAATTGAGCGGACGTGACACATACGCTCTGGTATGGCACTGCTTGAACCTTCAGTATCTGGAAGGAGCCAGGAAGATGTCGTAGATAGGCGATTGCGTACACCCGACGAGGTTGTGTTGTGGCTTGCATGGAGGTGTCTTCCTCTTGACCCGCAAACGAGACAAGAAGAACCATATCGTTAGACCTGTCTCCCAAACGCGTTAACAGTGTGGGAGGCAGTGGTACCTTTGAGGTTTCGAACACTCACCCCTGCACCTTCAGGTCCAGAAGCTCGAGATCGAGCTCGACGTCTTCTCGAGGAGCGCTGGGGAAGTATTCCCGTACAGCAGCTCTAGTCTGTTCGCCAACGTCCTCTTCCAGTAGTAACTCCTCCCAACCCTCAACAGACATGTTCCACTGTTGCAGCCTCGTGTCCGCAAGTGCCCAGACAACCCGGCCAGTGGCGTCGCGAGCCAAGTCACACACCGCAACAGCATTGACGTTACCGCGTTGAGGTTGTAGCTCCTGAGTGGACCAGAAACCGGGAAGAAGCCGCGTCAACGACAAGGAGGATGATGGTCGACTGAAGACATGTGTCGACAGATGGTGTTTGCCTCCAGAAGACGTCAATACTAAACGGAACAGGCGTCCCACCGAGGTCGAAATGATAAACGTTTGCGACTATGCAACGTAAGTTACATTCAGCCAGACGGTGACGCGTCAACATGGTGGTTGTACTCACGTCTGCCCTGGTTAGACTGGTTACGTTCTCGCCCTGCTCCAAGCTCAGCTGAGAGAAAGAGAAGTTGTCGCCTCCAGCAAGGCCCATTCCTATGCTATCCCAAAAGCGTATCTGGCCTATGTTGGAGCTCACTATAAGTCCAGGTTCTCTCTGCGAGCCAAAGGGAACCAGCGCATGAAACGGTGTGGTCATGGGGGGAGGGTTAGAATCGTGCGGGCATCCGAAGATATAGCAGGTCGGGGTCCCTGTCAGAGCCTAGTAAACACAGTCGGTGTTCGTGAGCTAGAGGTACGCGGTGCATCTGCAACTCTACACGCACTTGACTATATTTCCAGACGAAACATGTCTCCAATGAGGCAACCACAGCAAATCCGGTTACTGGGTCAACATCTCCGGTGTAACCTTCTCTGTAGAAGTCTGCGCGTGGTGTAAGAAATATATCTTGAACTAAAGTGGGCTAACGCACCTGCATTGCGAAGGGCTTGCCTCACTTCCAGAGGTAATTGTGCGTAGAATGTCACCGTCATCTCCTTTGACTTCGAGAACACGGTTTCTGTCTTCAATCCACGCTCGAATATCTCCGAGCCGCCTTCATCCACGTCCATACCCGAGCCGGACATGATAGAGTCATCATCGCGTACAGGAGGCAGTTGTCCTCTCCCCACAGGCGTAGAAAAGCGCGATTGTGGCTGCACACTCCCGAGACGAGTTCGTTTGCTCGTACCCTGCCTGGGAGGCGAGGGAGACATCCCAATCGACGAGTAGCGCGCTGTGCGCCGTGGTGCTGGTGAGAATGTCGCCATAGATGCAGCTGCAGCAGAGCAAGGTGTGCCACCAGGAAGCGAGAGAGGCCAACAAAAGTGAGCAGACAAGGATCTGAAGCGCGAGCAAGCGCGTCACGGATTCAGAACAACGCGTCCTGAACCTTGTTCGGGAACTGCCGAACCAACTCCGTCTCTCACCTCCATCATCATGCTCGGCGTCGAAGGCTACGGCAGCGACAGCGACAATGGCAGCGACACTGAGACTACCCAGCAGACATCCTCGACACCACAGCGCTCCTCTCTAACCGCCAAGCTCCCTAGTCCTGCAGCAAAGAAGTCGACATTCTCTCTTCCACCGCCCGCAGCCCCATCTTCCAAAGCATCTTCAAGTCTTTCCCTACCTCCCCCGAAGACTAAGAAAGTACCTAAGAAGATTGCTATTGGCCTACCTAGTCTCCCCAAAGAGTCGGATGGCGACGTCTCGGACCCTGATGATCGGCCAGCTGCGAAGAAACCCCGACTGGATTCCGGCGCTGGTGCGTCTGCATTACTGTCTATGCTACCGGCCCCCAAGAACGCGGCTCCTGTCCCTGCTGCTCCTGAGAGGGTACTGGGTGGGGGGAGGGGGCCTGGACTTGTGTTCAAGACTGCGTCCAACCCCCGGACGACGACCGTGGAGGATGTGGAGGAGGAGGCTGAGGACCATGGGGAGACAAATGACACGCTAGGCTCTTCGCACTCGTCAATTCTGGAGGAGAAGGTCGTGAAGAAGCCACCACTGCCATTTATGCCTACGTCTGTGTCTAGAGGCAAGGCGAATGTCTCGGTCGAGGAGAAGCATGCCGCACCCATCTCACGACCAGCCGTATCTGCCGCTCCGGCAGTCGATTTCTTCTCTCTAGGTGCGTTCTTCGTGCGGCATGTTTGCCTCGTGCCTAGCATCTTTGCTGATCATTGCATTCCTAGGCTCTTCATCCGCTCCTTCGTCTTCTCAATCAAATACTGGGAAGGTTTCATCCACGCCTTCTGTCCCTTCCGTCTCTGCTACCCCTGGGATGCCGTCTTACACCGCTGCACCGAAGGTAGACGACTTCGCTCCCCCAGATCCCACCCCGGACGATCCATATCCCGGCTACTATCTTCTCCCGTCCGGCCAGTGGGCGGCGTACGACCAGGCGTACTACAAGAAGTTCTACGACAAGTGGAAGAAAGACTACGACGCCCATGTCCGTGCGCTCGAGAAAGGCAAGGTTAAGGGGTTCGAGCGCGCAGAGGAAGAGGCGGAGGATGTCAACGCTTTGGAGGAGATGGAGAAGGCGAAGGTGGAAATACAGGAGCGGGAGCAAAGAAAGGCACTTACAACAGCGGGTGCAGCCGTTGCTGCAGCGCCGAAGATGAACATCAAGGTATGTGAGCGCAAGGGGTATATTCTATAGACATGCTGAACTTCCGCACAGGGTGCTGCGTTGGGTGGAAAGGCACGCACAAGACATCAACTATCTACACTACTCACGGAGGCATACTCGAACAGGGAGGCATTGGAAGAGAAGATCGCTCAGGGAAGGCGGAATCGCAAGGAGGCAGGCAACAAGTATGGTGCGTCATCTCTATTTCACGTCACTCGTACCCTCTTCTCATACTTGCGCAGGGTTTTGAACAGCGTGATACCTTCCTTCGTACATACCTCGCTCCGTACATTTACCATTTTCTAGCTTTCTATGACGGCCACAGCTGTTCACCATGTAAACAAGAACAATACTCCAAAACAGCATGCGAGATATTAGAACACGACACTATAGTACATGTGTAGGATATGCAAACAATTGCACATAAGTCCCATAGATGTCTCACTTCTGGCTCGACGAGAACTTGGTGACGGACTTCGTGCCCTCGGAGATAGCATGCTTGGCCAACTCACCCGGGAGGATGAGACGGACAGCGGTCTGGATCTCTCGCGAGGAAATGGTGGATTTCTTGGAGTACGACGAAAGCTCTGCGAAGAGACGATAAGTCACGTAACGGGCAGAGAGGGTATAGGTACTCACTGGAGGCCTCAGTCGCGATACGTTCGAAGATATCGTTGACGAAGGAGTTCAGGATCGCCATCGCCTTGTTGGAGATACCCGTGTCAGGGTGCACCTGCTTGAGCACTGCAAGCAAGGCATCACACGCGTTGGTCACCCCGTCATCGCATAGATTGCAGTAGTCCACGCACCCTTGTACACGTATGAACTCCAAGTCTCCTTGCGGGACTTCTTGCGCTTCTTCTTCTCCCCGTCGGGGCCCGCCGAAGCCGCCGACTTGCTTGTCTTGCTCGCAGCGGTCTTTTTCGCCTTCGACTCGGCCTTGACAGGTGCCTTCGAGGCAGTGGTCGAGACGGGGGCCTTAGAGGCAGATGAAGCAGGCTAGAAGACGCGTCTATGAGATCACGAAGTACGTGGTTATGGCCGGACCACGGCGTCATACCTTGGGTGCCATGGAGAAAGAGCTATAACTTCGTGTCAGTGTATGAGTTGAGATTGAAGTGAGACTGTACTAACCTTGGATAGGTGAGGAAGGGGTGGTGGGTGGTGGGGGGTCGAGGACAAGAGCGTTGAGCACAGAATTCGCTCGCGTCGACTACTATAAAGGAATCAACAAGGTCACGTGCGGACGCGTCTGTTTACAAGCCACACGCGTGTAGCGCGTAAGCGCCGATCGCGTCTCGGCTAGCGCCATGTGTGCGTTCATTCCGCCGATCGTCTTTGCTCCACCATTGTCCAACGATATGAGCGATGCCTCTACGCCTGTGCAAGCTAAAGCTGGTGAAGGTACACCATCCGTTCATTGTTCTCCGAGCACTATAAAGTGGACACTCATACATTGGCCAATACGATCCGCCCAGTCATGCCCACAATCCCGCTCTGGATCTCCTCTGCCCATACCCGTATCGTTTCTTTGTCTTCTTGCGTCCCACAGATTCTGATTGGCCGGTTTACAACGATAGGGTTGATAGCGCGATACTCGAATGCTTTGAAAGCAGATGCGGGCAAGTGTACGGCTGCTGTGTCCAGTAGCATCAGTGCGGTAAGGGGGCCATGGACGAGTCTCTCTATATAACCGCCGTCAGCAGCGCATACGTTCACGCCGACGCCGACATACCGGGATATCCCTCGGACTTCTGTGCATACTCCTTGTCAAGATGGATATAGTGACCATTGAAGGTGAGCGCCGAGAAACGAAACAGGGTCGTAGGAGTCGGGGAACACTCCAAAGTGAAGTCGGGCCGCGGGAGGTCGTTCACTGCATGGACGAGAATGAGCCGTCTGCGTCAGGCCCCCCAAGGCCTCCCCGTCTTCCGCCATCGGGCCCTCACCTTGCTTAGCGCCTCTGCGGTTGCCTGGCATTGCCAGATAAACGTGAGAGCGCTCCTCCTCGATGCACACTTCGTCGTTGCCGACTGTCCTGTACTCCATCTTCTGCTTCACGAAGACCATGGGAGTGCCTGTATCAAATCCCTTCTTGTCGACGGCTGCTATTGTGGAAATGGCGGCCGCTTTGTCGCCGACATGCAGCGGCCGCTTCCATATCATGCGCCCTCCCGCCCACATCCGGCGAGTGAACGGCTCTGGGGGGCAGAAATCGACGTCCGTGCCGTCCGAACGCAGCGCACATTCGGGGTTCCGGGGATGGAAGAAGACCAGATGGTGGCCGTAGCCCAGTGGAGCCCCGGCCTGAGGAGGAGCACATGGACGTCGCGACCCGTCCCTGGTGGGAAGCGTTACGTAGAGGTCGGCGAGGTGCTCTGGCCGCAGCGTATCGCTAAAGCTGAGCCTCTTTTCGGCGGCGATCCACTGGTCGAGGGCGGCGGCGTGCGAGGGAGAAACATGCGGAGTTTGGGAAGTCGGCGACGAATAGAAAGGGCGGGAATCGACGCGCTGCGCGACGCCACGACGGGACGACGATGTGGCGGCCACGGTGAGAGAGCGGCGTGTGCGCACTGGCGACACGGATATCAGCATCAGGTCATCCGCGAATGGGAGGGTGGAGTCGCGACGGACCAGATAGACGGAAACTACACTGACACTCACCATGCACAGCCGGCGGCGAGATGTGACGTCGCAGCATCCGGATACACGTAGGGGCGGTCCCTGGACTCACTGGGACACCGGAATCCAGATGGCTGTCCTTGGCTGTCGTGGATGCTCAAACCGAAGCTCGGGATCAGTCAGTGAGACTCGTGTATGGCTGGGACGCCGAAGACGCCGAAGACGCCCCTGCGATCACCCACGGAAGCTGGCCACACCGCCCAAGGTCACTGCAAGTGGTCGCAGACGGATATGGTATGTGGTTAAGCTTCGAGTCGGTATGAGTCGCGTACTGAATCTAAAAGAGGCAGGTCGTTGGACGGCGCCATTGCAGCGCAGCTCCATGTGTCAAAGCGATATACGAGTACACATGGACGAGCACAGGCATGTGAGAACAAACAAAGCAGCGAGCGGCCGAGTCTAGCAGCTCGGATAGAAGAGAATAAAGAAGGACGACCGGGAAGCAGGTGAGTGGCGACTAGGCTGTTAGAGGTAGCTTCCGTGGCTTGGCCCACGATAAGAGGAACCACGAAATGTCCCCGAGCGGCGGCGCTCACAACCAGGGGCTGCTTGCCGATGTCATGCAGTGTTCAGAGTGTACGCGCCGACGGCCGGCGAACCTGCTCACAGGGAATACCGGCCGTGCGTGTCATACTGTGCAGAACAATGTTGTTGTTTGAGTATGGACCGCTCGGCGTTCAAACGTTCACGCTCCTTCCGTCACGCGATTCGCGATGAATGAACTGTGCATTCAATCAGTTCAAGTTGCGGATGGAGGAGACTCGGAATTGCCGTTTTCTGACTTGAGGCGGCCGAAATCTGCCATCTGATCTGTATCACCGCATGAGAGAAGCGACAGTATTTGCCGGCCTTCTTTTGTGCGTGTGAGGAGCCTGGGTTAAGGAACAATGGGTGGATGTGTCGTTTCATGGGAAGAGAGCGGATGGTTATTTGTTGTCCGTGCCCGACCCTCGTCTGGTTGCGAGGACCACGCGAGAGAGACGCGGGGCGGGCGCGTCTGTCGCAGGTGGAAGCGGGTTGGAAGCGGGCGACAAAATAATATACGCGAGCGTCTGGCAGGGTGGCAGAGGTGCCACAGGGCGGGCGAATATGGAAAGGTGGGACCGAGGGGGCGAACGCGTCCGGATTCGGGGAGGTGAGAGCGTATGGTGGGCTAAATACATGGATGACCACCCGCGCCGGCTGAGCTCTCTCTTCCTCCCCCATTGTTCTTCCCTCTCGGAAGACACCGCGCCATGTCCAGTCCTTTGCCTTCCCTCTCATCCCTTTAAAGTCCTCAGCCCGTCTTTGTGTATCATATCCAAACATCCCTCTGCGACCCATCCCGCCCAAACAACCCCGCCATCGCCCGCACCACGCGCACAACAATCAGCCATGGTCGACATCTCAGCCCCCAGGCCCCGCTCTGCGCTCCCATTCTTACCCAACCGACGCGCTCCTAGGGCATCCCTGCCGTCGCCAGTCACTGACGACACTTTCTACGTGTGTTTTCTCCCTCATCGTGTTCCGGATCCCCTCTCATCCCTCCCCAGTGCCTGCCGCGGCCAGTACCGCTCAACAGCCCTCCAAGGCTCCTCTCACCCTACCGCCTGCCTGAGGACGTGGGTCTCCATAAGGTGAGCTCACTATATGCGCGCTCCGATCCTCCGATTCTCAAAACGCCCGCAGTTATCCAAGCCTTCATGTACTCCTACCAAGAGGCGCAGGGTCGTCGCCCGTAACTTATCGCGCTCTGCTCGCCATCGTCACGGCGCGCGGACCGATTGCTGTATCAATACCATCTCTCGTCCCCTCACCTCTCTCGATGACTTGCCCTGGATCTCTGCCTTATCCATCGAGCCAGACCATTCGAATCCCGGCGATCTCGCCGACCTTTCCCTCCTCGATGACACCATCGAGGAAGAACCATCCTCCAATGGCCCAGGGCCTGTCCGGCGTCGCAAGACATCCCTTCGGTTGGACCCTCTGGCCCAACGCTCAACAGAAGACAATGAGGTCCCTCCTGTTGTCTTCCCCTTTGTCCGTCGGGCACTCTTCGCTCAGTCTGAGCTAATTCCCCAGACGCCACCTCCCAAGAACCGGCTGAATCCGTCCGAGGTCGTCTTCCACGGTCTTCGACCGATCTTCCCATCGGACGTCGAGGAACTGCCGAGGTCCATGACATAGAAATGTATTGTCATTTTCCACGTCGTCGGTTCCTACGCTCGTCGCCCGTGTCACCTCGGATTGATCCATCATCTGCATCGTCTCTCGCATCCGCTCCACCTCTACCTGCAATTGTTCTCGTCCATATCACGTATCTTCCAACACTGCAATCTTTATTCGCCCCAAGAGCTCGACGAACGACCACGTATACGTTATGGCCACGACGCCACGAATCTCGTCTGCAACTCGCATCAATATTATCCATCTCCGGACCCTATCTGCACATCTTCCATCTGCAACAATCTCGAGTTGTCGTCCTCTGCTACCGTACTGATGGACATGGCTGCTTCTTTCTATAATGACGCTTCCGCCGCCGCCGTGGCGTCGTATCTATCGATTCTGATCTGCTGTTCAGATTCCGTTGCATCTGACTGTTTTCCAGGTTCCTGCCTTCCTTTCGACCTCGGTGTCGCATACGTCTTTCCCAATCCCCGCTACGCTTCGCCTCTCACGCTCTCCTCAATGTTACGTTCTGTTCCATAGTGTCGTTGTCACTGCTGTTTTTATTGCTGTTGCTACCGCTTACGATTCCTACGTCCTAATGTGTGTTACTTGATGATGTACTCTGGTGTATCTGTGTCTCTCTCGACCATATGATATCTGTGAATCTGGATGCATCATAGCGTCCTCCATAGCAAAGTTAACTGCCGTCTCTCACACCGAGATACGCATGTGCCCATGTTCGACTGAGTCTGTCAGCGTGATCAACGCACGCGAATGTGGCGATATTTTGAGGTCTGGGACTTCGAGCTCCGAGCTCCGAGGCTCCCCCACGCAGCGGTATTTACCATGACTCACTCACGCTCAGCTATAGAAGCACTCCTGAGACATCGACGTTGCACCTTTCGAACCACAACATCGACGAACTACCCCTCTTCTCCCGTTGTCTCTGATCTCGACGGCGATGAGCTCTGAACACGGACGAGTAATCAACTTCGGAGCAGGACCTTCCGCACTCCCACTCTCTGTGCTCGAAGAGGCGCAAAAAGGGCTGGTCAACTTCAGTGGCACGGGCATAGGCATCGCAGAGGTCTCCCATCGCTCCAAGGAGTTCCAAGCATTCCTCGACCAGTTCGAGCAAAACATCCGCACGCAGCTCGATGTGCCCCCTACGCACCGTATCCTCTTCACCCAGGGCGGTGGGACAGGTCAGTTCGCTGCCGTCGTCCTCAACCTCCTCGCGCGGCACCGTCTGCTGCACCCCACCGCTACGGCAGAGGAGACCGTGCTCGACTACGTAGTCACCGGGTCGTGGAGCAAAAAGGCCGCAGAGGAGGCGCGACGGCTCTCCGGGGGCGTCGCCACGGTGCGCACGGTCGTCGACTCGCGCGTGTACTCCAAGGACGGCAAGTCGTTCGACAACATCCCCCCGCACGCCGAGTTCGCGTTCTCGCCCGCGCCCGCGCTCGTCTACTACTGCGAGAACGAGACCGTCGACGGCGTCGAGTTCGCGCACGACGCCCAGAGCCCCGCCGCGTTCCCGTTCGCGCGCCTCCCGCAGCCGGGCACGCTCGTCCCGCTCGTCGCCGACTACTCGTCCTCGTTCATGTGCCGGCCGATCCCCCGCCTCGCGGACCACGCCGTGATCTACGCGGGCGCGCAGAAGAACATCGGCCCCGCCGGCCTCACGATCCTCATCGTCCGCCAGGACTGCATCGTGGACGTCGACGCGGCCGCGGCGCTCGGCGCGCCGCCCGTGCCGCTCACGCTCTCCTACAAGACGCTCGCGGACTCGGGCAGCCTGTACAACACGCCCGCGGTGCTCCCCGTCTACATCGCCGGGCTCGTGCTCGAGCGCATGAAGGCGCACGGGGGCCTGGCGCACTACGAGGCGCTCAACCGGCGCAAGGCGCAGAAGCTGTACGCGGTGGTGCGCGAGGGCGAACAGAAGGGCGTGTTCCGGCGCAAGGTGCAGCAGGGCTCGGAGAGCTGGATGAACGCCGTCTTCGAGGTGCTCGGCGAGGGCGCGGAGAAGAAATTCCTGGAGGGCGCTGAAAAGGAGGGCATGAAGGGTCTCAAGGGTCACAGGTGGGGTTTCCGATACAAGCTCGTGTATTGGCTTTACTGATGCTCGTGCCGTCTTACAGATCCGTCGGAGGTCTGCTATCCATATCATTTGTTCTTACTGCCTATGCTCACATATCTGCCAGGTATTCGTGTCTCTCTCTACAACGCTATCACAGATCAAGAAGTCGACAAGCTTATTGCATACATGACGCAATTCATGGGGGACGCAGAGAAGAGTTCATAAGTGGAGAGACTCAGAAGGACGTTGAAGACACATGTACAAGCTTGAAGTTGTACTCGTACTTAGCCACATTTCACCAAATTGTCGACACTTAAGCCTATAGTGTTGTTTACCCCTGTCGTTTGTGTGTCACTTTGCCGGAGTGGTTAACGGGATCGCCTGCTATCATTAGCTGCCAGCGGTTGGGCTTTGCCCGCGAGTGTTCGAATCGCTCAGGTGACGCTTTTTTTGTAAGTCAACTTGTTTTTGCCCTTGAGCTTGACCAGACCCTGTATACTGCGTCATGAGCAACTGCGCAAGCGATTGCACTTCAAGCGAACCAGGCCCCACGCTTATAGACGAGGGCACTTCAGGTTGACGCTGCTCAGTGTTCCCTTCCGTGTTGCAAAGTTAGAAAAAGCAGATGGGCGACATAGTGGCAGAACTAAAAACAACGTTGCATGTAAAGCTGCATGCATAAATAATCTTGAGCCCGATATGAAGTTCTAAAAGAAGTTGCTCCGAGAAATACTTCATGTCCTAGAATAGCGGAGACGCACCTATACAAGGCACGAGACTGGGACAGTAGAGATACAAGCGGTAGGAGCGACGTGTATGCATTGAGAGCGGAGCCACAGCGAATCTAGCAATACATGTCCTGATATACACCTATTGTAACAAGTCAATGCGTCCAAAGTGATATATGATATTTGGAATATTACTGCCCTGCCTTCAACAGTTCTCTAAGCTCCTCGCTGATGAGCGGTAGCTTCGAAGCCACATCAGCGGTAGCAGTACTAGTATTTCCAGTACGTCTTTGGCGTAGCGTGGCGGCACGGGATGATGTCTCTTCTGCTTCGCGCCGGTCGATGTCGGCGATGATCTGAGAGAACGACAGGAACAGGACTTCGGCCTGTGCGAGTGTACTGTCGAGCTCGATTGTCATACTCAGGTCGTTGCAATACTGACAGTGGATCGGTCAGTATGTGAGAGCGATTAATCACAATATGTCCTCACCTTCAGGATCTCATCGAACTGGAAGAAGAAACGGCAGGTCGTTCAGATATATTCAGACATTTTGGGGAGATATGACACACCTCGACGAGATACCTCAAGATAACGTCCCTGTGAGACTCTAGCACAGCCAATGCGACAAAGAGGACAAAATGTTTGCTGTAGTAGTCCGTCCATAGAACTTCCCATAGACGGAGTACATCCTCGAACGGGAACTCGCGCTTGAATGTGATGAGAATCCAACTGTGCAATCTCGTCAAGTTAGGAGCAGATAATCTGTACTGCAGACATACCGGAAGCAGAAAAATAGATTGAGGCCGTCGGTTTTCTCTGTGGCAGGTACCAGTGAGTTTAGGCGGATGTTGTTGTTACATAGCAATGAGGTCAACACACCTAGATGGCGATACAGCTCAGGATCCATGACAGATATTAGCTGCTGCAAGGTAGAAAGCTGTTGCTTCATCCCGCTCTGATCGCGGAGGAAGTTCTGCTTCTGTCATGATGGGTTCGATTTTAGATACCGCCTCATGGGGAAGAGCACAGTTAGAACACGCACCATACGGTCCATAATATGAACAAAACACCAGAAGGTCATGTCCTCCTCGCCATCCATGACGACATAAACCGGAGCGCAAAGGTCGGACATCCCCTGAACGTAGCCTACGATAATTCGATGAGAGAACTAATACTGACAGATCGCTTGCTGCACTCACCGAGCTCTTTCTCGTAGAAGTTATACGTCAATAGAATGCTAGCAAGCCTTTCGGTATGCTCGTTGGTCGGTGCTTGCGCGCCAATGTCGCCGAGCTGCGGCGAAATGGTGGAATACCGCATATGCATGCCCTTCTCGTTCTCGGAGGCCTCATTAACCGGCGTAGTCTGCGCAAACAGTGGCTGCGTTCGATCTGTTCTCCGGCAGTCGACATCGATACGATGCCGCTCCTATTCCAGCATGTCAACTCAAGCAATGAAAGCTGAGATGGCGGCGTACCTCTATCACGTCTTGCCGCTCGAAGACTTCCGGAACTCCCCACCATTCATCCTTGAGCTCACGATATCGTTTCCTGCGCATGTATGGACGATGTCACGGACAGAATCACATACGATCTCGTTGCACTCACCTCCTGCCTTCCCAGGCATTTTCCCGTTTGTCACTGTCACTATCCCACTCGTGCACGCCCAACACGAACGGCCACACTTCCTTTCGGATCGGCGGATCGATGCCTCTACGGAATACCTCTCGCCTCATCTCATCTCTCCCGATCTTTGTACTCCCGTCAGGATTGAACCAGCTTCGCCACAATTTCTCAGTCACAGGGTGTTTCGGATCCCTCGACGACTTCGGTTGCGGTAGTTTCGACGTTGATTGCAGTAGCTCGAAGATACCCAGCGAAGAATCTTCCTCCGCAAGGTCCGTGGATGATGTTGGGAGTACCTGTGCCTCCCGCACACGAGCTCGTTCACCTTCCTCGGCGACGATGCGAGCCCATCTCGCGAGGTAAACCCGAGCGCTCTCAAATTCACCAACTCCACCCTTTTCGACCCAGCTACCCCATTCCAAGTCGCCATTCGCATTGACGAGGCTCCTGACGGGGTCGGGGAGGTGAGGTACGATAGGTTTGGCCAACGGATGAGACAGAATTTGTTGTGCGGCATGTGCAGCATGCCTCGTAATATGGGAGAAAGACTGCAACAGAGCTATGCGTGCCTGGGAGGACGAAGAAGCTGTATGAGACGTCACGGGAGATAAAGATTTATGGAGTATAGATGACCGCTCCGAGTAGGAGTTTTCGACAGTCGACAAGGGCCGTGGTCGTCGGTGTGCAGGAATAGGGGAATGGGAGCTTGCATACGAAGACTGAGCCAGAATGTCATCCACTGCATCGTCGGAGAAGAGGGGCGTCGAATGGGTGTCGATGTCTTCTCGAGAGGGGTCAACAAGGTAGAGGTTGGATTGGAGACACGAACGAAGCAAATGGCAGTATGACCGTAGCTTTGAGAGCAGATCTTCGCCTCCCCAGGTACTACTCTTGGGTGCATTCTCGGACGGAAGGGGCGGATATGACATTGGACGTGATTCGATCGGAGACTTTGTCGGCATAGTGAACGACCGAGATTCGTCGTCGTGGAAGTGCAGCGTAGGTAAAGTGGACCCACTGATCAGGTTGATAGCAATGGAGCCATCTATCGTATACGAGGTAAGACCAAGCGAGGAAGAACTGAAGTACAACTTACACCAAGAGGAAAGGGACGGGGAGTTCACAATTAAGGAGTATAACGACGTCAATGGTACTGAGAACGCGTATGACTCCGGTCGTTGAGTCGGGAGGTCAATGAGCACAGCATCTGCCGGAGGTTTGTAGATTGTGAATATTGAATCGGAATTAGAGCCTAGGCTCACCTTCATCCTCGTCGTCAACAACAGCATGTTCCTCAATTTTGACGAACTTGTTCCATTCGGTTGGCCCCTTCTCATTCAGGAGGGTCTCCGGAATCCAAGCAAGAAGATATACAGGCTGCGCGGCTTCCTATGCCATGTTCTGAGTCACTACATGTAGACAGTAGCTCAAACAGGACGCGCACCTTCTTCACCAGCGTAACAAACCCAGGAATGTTGTCCCGCGCATACGCAGTAGGATTGACATAGACCTTGGATTTACTGTAAATCAATCTGTACTTGCTGTCCTCCGATCCTTCCTCTGAAGCTCCGGAAGATGTGAGGTAATCTTGAGAGCTAGGCGCAGTGTGTTTGATCTCGACCATCGACTCGACCTGGTTAGAGGCTGGTCAGCTTCAACGTGTGATCCACAAGAGGACGCTTACTGAGATGGTTGATAGTGTACCGTCAAAAGGTGGTGGTTGTGGGGATCCACTCATCAGAGCGACATGGGTGAAGGCTTTAAAGGACTGCGTACCGCGGCTGCTGCGTTCAAGTCCGAGCCGCTGCGCCGCGGGCGTTGACGCGGACGCGTTATCCGACGCGTCATAACCAATGCATCACGTGCTGAAGTCTAGCCTGAACCATCCTTTTCGGGAAGAAACCAAGCATGCGCAAACAGCCATCTGCAACTGTATAGTTTCTAACTTTACTTTTCCCATCCACTGCCAACGACGCCAACGACGCCCCGCGCACGCAAAAGTCCACTATCTAGCCATGGAGAACGATCAGGTATGTTCAGAAACACAGCTCGTGAAAACGCGACAATTCTGACCCTGGGTGAATTGCAGGGTATCCTCGTTGACCTCTACGTCCCCCGCAAGTGCGCGGCGACCAGTGAGCCCTTCTGCTCCGATCTACGAATATCTTACGATACTGAGCAAATCCGGCGATTTAGACCGTCTCATCACTTCCAAGGACCACGCTTCCGTCCAATTGAGCGTCGTTGACGTCGATGCCGACGGTCGTGCGCTCTCTACCTCCACCACCTTTGCGCTCTCCGGCGCGGTCCGCGCTATGGGCGAGAGCGATGACTCGCTAAACCGTCTGGCGACCAAGGCTGGCCGTGAGTGTTCATGCGATTGTCTCTATCTTGGCAACGGTCTTAAATCATGGCTTTTGCAGTCCTGCGGAACGTCTGGTCGTACCAAAAGTAATGCATGTCCGCGTTTCTGGAGTTGTTGTCGTCCACTGTATCGCTGCTTTACCATCATCTCGCCGCATATTCATCGCCCGCACGGGCTCCTTGTAAACTCTGACCTGCGTGCGTATCGCTGTGCGGCATTCGAAGACCACTTCTGCGCCCACTCGCCTCTCCTTTTCCGACGCACATCTACAACACCATACAGGCATGCACTATCTCAGCACAATCGATGATGTTTAACCCAGGATAACCCGATATTTCTCTCCAGACAGACTTGCATACTTCAACAATCCTTCTGCAGTAAGGTGAGATTTTAAGGAGATGTCGTGGTGAGTCTATATACGACCGAACACTGTCGTGAGTATGGAACACGTACGCTTGCCATCGGGATTCGGAAGACGGGTTATGATTGTGTAGGGCCTGTCTGTGACTTAATTGTCTTACAGCCATTCTTCGAGGGATCCCTGATCAGTATAGGTAACCGGACGAGAGGAGACCTCAGTGGAGGCACACTTGACTGCATTCCCGTTCACTGACCCTTGGTTTGTGATGCTCTGGCGGCTTGCCTACGATCTGCATTGTTGATCTAGTTCCACTAAGTACCACTTCTGCGAGTGCGTCTCCCTCAAGTCTCCCTTGTGCTTTCAAGGCTACACACCATACCGACTGTATGTGATCACTTGCAACGTGAGTGTGACTATCGCTAATCCCTTTCTTCGACAGATGTGCCGAAGTGCCTGATCTCATGCTGTAACGGAGACTTTCTCGACCCGTATTTCAATGGAAGGCTTCAGTACCTGGATGCGCCATGTTTAGCAAGGATCCTACCTAAGAAGTATTGCCTGCATCGGGAGACCCCGAATCTTACCCCCGCTCCAGCACTTGTTGAGCTAGTTGGGGTACGATCCATGTATCATGCCATTCGTACTTCGTGTACCTCATGGCTGCTATTCTATAGGATAAAAATAAACGGTGAGGATTGACACAAGCAAGCGGAGTCACTAAATCAAGCTCTGACCGTGTGGTTGCCGAGCAGCGGGCTAGAACCTCCGTCGCATCTCTCATGTACTTTTGGAGAAGACCCTCTCGATCAAGCACGTCTTCGCGACGAGAGGATAGTCTAATGGACAACGCTATACTGCCTTGCGCCCAAGCAATCACGCTGTCCTCATAGGTGGGGACGACGGCCTGAGTACGATACAAAGCCCGTGGAGCAAGGTCACTGATTACGGCGCAACTTCGTCCTACAGGTTTACTACTCCGTTGATCGCTTGTGTTGCGACCAATCCAAATCAGAGTTCCCCGCTCGTTCTTGCTTCGTTGGTCGCATGGGAAGACATGCCTTCGTGTTGGCTGCACTACCTGAGGTCATGTCATATAGAGCTCACGAAGAGTTCACACTCAGGCTCCGGTCAGCTTGCATTGGTCCAGGTCTGAACACGAGCTATCGTTCACTCGGTACGCTCCTGTCCACTCGGTGCCGGCTTCAGGCCATACTCAATGTCCTAGCCATGGCCCTCTTATATAAATCCTTCTGTTTGGGGTACCCAACTGCACCCCGCTGCGGCAGGGACCTCCCAACCCCGACCTCCTCCTCACAACTCACATCTTCACCATGCTCGCCAAACTCCTCTCGTTAGTGAGCCTGGCTGCTGTCGCCAATGCATACTGGGCTTTCGGGGGCGTGAGGCCCATCGTTACGACTCGCCTCGACCCCATCATTTTCCCGAACATGGTACGGTTTCTCTCTACAATATATAGTGGCGCAGGCTCACTGGTGGGGACAGATTGGCTCGCACGTTCATTCGGTCGTTGGGGCAAGTCGCTTCAAGAGTGTTTACGACCAGGACGACCTCATGGGTAGTAATTGTACCACGATACCGGTCCAGACTGACAAGAGTAACTATTGGACGGTAGGTCCTCGTGATTCACGACAACAATATCCCGTAGCTGACAATGCTCTCCAGCCCCAAATGTATCACCAGGACCAGACGACAGGCCAATTGACTCCAATCCGTAAGTACCGATCTATCCGGCCTGTATCATTCACAGTCCGGGTCCCGTCGATCGATACTGTATTACGCCTATTTGACATTCGCGAGAGATCTTCTCGGTTGTGCTTAACTCTTGAATGACCATGGAGGACGGGTTTCCCATCCTCCGGCTTCAGATTAGCGGGGTCTGACCTTGTTTGATTTTTCTTCTCAGCTACGGGCTTTAGTATCTACTATCTGAATCGACCCGGCCCAAAGAACGCGACACTGAAGGCCTTTCCTCCTGGTTTCCGAGTACGTCTCTTCTCATACATACACGGCAACAGCATCTTGACACAACCGCCTACAGATGATTGCTGGAGACACAAATAGGCGTTCCTTCAACGCATCTAGCTTCGCTGATCAAGCTGTCGATTTCGTTTGCCTCGGTCAGTATACTCCTCTTGATACGGCAAAATTAGCACGCTCATGTCCCGGATGCAGATTCAGGCGACGAGCATGTAAACGACCCCGATTGGGCAGAACGTCCGAGCTTCTTCGACCACAACTGTCCGAATGGCATGCGCGCACAGGTCTTCTTCCCATCATGCTGGGACGGCGTAAACCTCGACTCGGAAGATCACAAGTCGCACGTCGCGTATCCTATCCAGACCTTCAACGACGGCGACTGCCCGGACACCCACCCCGTTCATCTCGTGTCCCTCTTCTACGAGATGGTCGTCTCTGTCAACCAGTTCGACTTCTGGGGCCCCGGCACCTGGGTATTGGCCAACGGAGACACTACAGGCTTCGGTCACCATGGCGACTTCCAGAACGGGTGGGACGTCGACCTGCTGCAGGACGCGCTCGACAACTGCGGTGACGCAAACGGAGACGTGCTGGCCTGCCCCCCGCTTGCCGCGGCGTTCGACAGAGCCTCCGCAGATGCATGTGTCCTCGAGACCGAGATCGTCGACGAAGACACCGGGTTCGACGGCCCCATCTCCCAGCTTCCTGGATGCAACCCGCTTTGGGACGGCACGGGCCCGCGTCCGACGTGCGCCCCAGAGGACACTCCTGCGCTCGTGTCTGTGATCACGCCGCTCCCGGCGGACTGGGCGGAGATAGGATGCATCGCCGAGGGCGAGACCGGGCGTGCGCTCACGGGCGCATCGACCACTGCTCCGAACATGACGCGGGCCGTGTGCGCGGCGTTCTGCGAGGCGAAGGGCTTCCCGCTCGCGGGCGCCGAGTTCTCGGACGAATGCTACTGCGACAGTGAGATGCGGAACGGGGCGTCGAATGCCACGGTGACGTGGAACGAATGTTCGAACCATTGCGCGGGCAACAGTAAGTTCCGAGCCCAAATACGAGATGCTGGGTGCAAATTGGCTGACAACGGTTTGTTTGCAGGCAATGAGATATGCGGTGGTCCCAACCGCCTCACCTTGATGTTCAACTCAAACCTACCCGCACCTTCGGCGGCATTGAAATCTACGGCCTCGGCGATGCACTCAAAGGCGAGTTTCACTCCGTCTGGATTGAACTCGAAGGTTTCGCCACGCGCCGAATACAAGCCGCGAGACGTGGGTGGGGTGTGATCACAAGGGAGGGATGGGACATAATCGCGAAATCGTAGGAGGGGATGTCGAGAGCCTGCAGATACTGTATATATCGAGCCTTTGTTGTGATACTGATTGTTCTTTGGGATAACTCATGCTTCCTCAGTTAAACCTGCATACCGAGTTGGCGGATGACGGCGCAAAACCCGTTTATAAGCTATACCAGCCACTAGCTATCTCCACGTTATGATCTTCCGAGAGCTTTCCAACCCGAAGTTAGAAATGCCGTCACAATCGTTAGCATAGATGTGTTTGCTATTGGTATAAGAGACTCGCCGTCAAGCGAACTCAGCTATCCAACCACCTGCCGATCTTCTTCAGCCCCTCCGTGCGCTCCGGCTCGTGCCACGGAAAGATGGTGAAGTCGTGGATAGCATCAGGGAATACTTCGACCTCGACCTCCACTCCATCAGCCTTCAGCTTCTCCGCCACGAGCGTAGAGTCATCCAAGAGGAGCTCCATTCCACCCGCGGATATGTACGTGCGAGGGAACCCCTTGAACATCCCCTGCGTCTCGTTGAAGACGGGCGACACCGGAGAGATGTAGCGATTCGTTCTTCCCTCCTCGCGGTCCAGCGAGCCGAGGTACGCCGCGAGCGGATAGGCAGCGCCCATTCCGAGGATGTCATGCTTCCGATTCTGCACCAACGACGACTCTGGCCCCCTGTGGGTCTCGGACAGGTCCAGCCAGGGGGAGCATGAGAGGAGGCGGCCGGGGGGCGCGAGCCCGGGAACCACGTTCTCGACGAGGTGCCGCACGAGTGAGAACGCGATGTTGCCTCCGGCGGAGTCGCCTACCACGACGATGTTCTTGGGGTCGAAGCCGAGGTCCTTGACGAGGTGCTGGTATGCAGCGAGGCTGTCGAGCACTGCCGCGGGGAACGGGTTCTTGGGTGTGTCGGGTTTGGCTGCCGACAAACGATAGTCTACTCCGAGCACTCGATTGATGGTGTTGCTATGATCAAGGATACCTTGGGATAGGTTGGATGTAGGGGCTTCTGGGTGCGCGCTACCCAGCTGGAGTTATCAAAATCAGGGTCAGCACGCGTTGTAATTTGTATGCTGAGTGGCGTACATACATAAAATGCACCTCCGTGAATATGGAGAGCTACGGGCTCGCCTTCCTTAGCCTTTAGGTCCGTCGGTACAGTCGTTCCGGACTTGAACATCCAGTACGCCCCGACCTTGTCGGGGTGCACATTGTTGATCTCTGCTGCCCGACGAAGCTCTCCGCAGAACACTTCGGAATCCTCGGTCAGACCGTCTATCCAGACGAACTTGGCGCTCTTGAGCTCGTCGTCAGACTTGGGAGGAGTACGGCTGGCGTCGATGCCCAATTGTAGCGCCAATTTGGTGAGAACCTCGCGGTGCGCAGTGACCATGATGCAGCGTTTGAGAGGCCACGACGGTCTGGGACGGTGTGACCGTGGCAGATACCAGATGCACCACCATGGCAAGCGGACAAATGTCACTGAGGTGAAGAGGTAGAGGATGTACAGGCTCTTGAAGGGTTGACGACGCGTCCAAGTCATGGTAGGTGAGTTCATCCTGCCAGCGGGGGTCTGTGAGCGAGATCAGAGTGGTCAAGAATCAAACGACTCTTGAGAGAAATGGGTGAGCAGGGGTGGCTATGTAGCTCTGATCATGAGTAGAGTGCGGGGAATCCGGGGCCCGGGGCCCCGAGGGGACGTTGCAACGTCGGTGGCTGTAATTCAATGAGCCGTATGGCCATGGGC
This sequence comes from Daedaleopsis sinensis, assembly GCA_033807695.1. Classification (NCBI taxonomy): domain Eukaryota; kingdom Fungi; phylum Basidiomycota; class Agaricomycetes; order Polyporales; family Polyporaceae; genus Daedaleopsis; species Daedaleopsis sinensis. The sequence continues at coordinate 2,963,411 of CM066301.1, forward strand.
GATCTGGGACTCTATTCCCGGCAACCTAATCAAAGTCCGACTCGGTAGGACTCATGTTTTGAACGGGATGCTCCAAGCCTGTAGCCAGAGCATGCCCTCAAGATGTTTCATTGTCGAAACATTAGCAGTACATACCAGGACTCGTACTACGATTCAGATGAGAGTCGTATCGCTTCACGTCATCTACATTACCGGATGGGTACCTCCTTCACAGAGAACTCTATCCCACGTCCAGACTTTTCCCATTCGTCGGCACCATCCGCTTTCTCGTATGCCGGCAGGTAGCTTGCACGCAGCTCTTTCTTCGCTGCGGTCACCTGTCCAGACGCAGCATCTCTCTTTCTGACCAGCTCAGCGGGTGGGCCCGCTCCGCCACCTGTGTAGGACATCATTACATTGGGTGGGCCGAGAGGTAGGTCGGGCGAGATGTCGATGGCCCATGTATGAATCGTCTTCCCGTATGTCTTGTGCAGCTCTAGCATGGCAGGCTGTTCGGCGAGATCTGTGACCCCCCCTGTATACCGACTGGTCAGCATTTTTCTTTGGGACACGACACAGGAGCTGCGCACCAGGTACCAAACTCTTCGTAGAGAGCTGAAGGAGGCCACTCTCGACCTACAGAACGGTGAGCCTGTGATTGCAGATAAACCACGATGGTGAAGAACTCGCACCTCGTATTTGTGCGAATGCCAATACTTCTTCTCGTCGTGGGGGAGAGACCGGAATATCTATGATATGGACTTGTGATAAGCGATGATTCGTTTTTACAACATAAACGGAGGAGCCTGCCTTCTCAGATACGATATACTCGATACCGATGAGTTTAGCATCGGCCTTGTCCGAGTCGTAGATGACACACTGGTGGAGGTCAGGAGAAAGGTGCTTGCAGAAGTGATGCGCCTCGACATGGCGAGAGTGGTCTTGACTGCAAAGGACGTGTTCAGTGTAACTCTGTAGCAGAGGGGATAGTATGTGCCACGCACGCATAAACATGGAAGGCGCAAAGATGCTGGTGAATCTGGTTGATTGGCTGGAAACTCATCATCGCCTCTCCGGCGACATGATAGGGTGCAGAGTGGTAGATAGCCTGCTTGGTTTCGGGCTGCATTGCCATGTGTAACATGAGAGGAGGGGGGACGTGAGCTGATGTATATATACTGGCGAGCCGCAGTGAACGCAGCATGACGTCTTTCGAACTCATAACTTGGAGTCATTCAACTTTACCCATAGCTCCTTCGACTGTCCAAGCTAGGCAATGATGTGCACATATACGTACTTCTGCGTGGCACCCTGTCAGAGGAGTAATATGCATGCAGTAGCAGTACGGCGTACTGGGAGTGAGTTAAATGGTTCCTCGAACTTACTAGGCTCGCTGCACTGTTATAATGGCGATGTCCCAGCTTGAGGTCCAGTCAAAGCATTGTTGCATGTTTCTGAAAGTTGCCATGTCGATACTGGACCGAAGGAGGATCAACATGAACTAGTGCATCGACGTCGGACCTCGTCGACCTTGGTAGTAGTAGTACGAGACTAACCTCGTCCGACTCGGAGTTCTGGTCGGCGCTAGTAAGTGTACAATTCCGGCGTTCGCGATCAGGTTAGGGTTACGCGTGTACCCCGCCGCCGTTAGCGACAGTGAGCAAGCCCTCCCACACGTCCTCCCCACCCAAAAGCAACCGTGAGTACACGATCCATTCGACACCTGTGCCGCCTCTCTGTGCAAAGACAAAGACGTCCCCCCGAGCATCTCGCCCCGATGGATTGCGCTCCTCCGCTGTGGATGTAACAGCAGACGCTGACCGTGTCCCCCATCGCCCGCACAGATGTCCGCCACCATCGAGGAAGTCCACTCCGACCACTCCGAGCACGAGCACGAGCATGACCACGAGCATGATCACGACCACGACCACGCTGACGAGGACCCGACCTCCCAGGCGGCGCTCGAGAAGATCCAGTCGCGCTCGGAGCGCAAGGCCAGGAAGGCCCTCATCTCCCTCGGACTGAAGAAGGTGCCCGGCATCACTCGCGTCACCCTCAGGCGGCCCAAGAACGTGCGTAGATGGCGCAGCGTATGTGCGTGGTACAAGTGGTGACGTTGCTCGTGCAGGTGCTCTTCGTGATCGCGGCCCCCGATGTCTACAAGTCGCCCAACAGCGACTGCTACATCGTCTTCGGCGAGGCGAAGGTGCGTGTCCGGTCCTACGCGGCGCACTCGCAGATGCAGATCCTCACACTCGCCATTGTCGCGCTAGATCGAGGACATGAACTCACAAGCGCAGCTGTCTGCTGCCCAGCAGCTCGCGAGCGGCGCGGGTGGTGGCATGCCCAACATCCAGAGCTCGGGCGCTGGCCCCGAGGATGACGATGATGACATCCCCGAGCTCGAGGCTGTCGAGGAGGACGGGAATGTCGACGAGACAGGTGTCGACCCGAAGGATATCGACCTTGTCATCCAGCAAGTCGGATGCTCACGCGCGAAGGCCGTCCGGGTACTGAAGGAGAGCGGAGGTGATCTGATCAACGCTAGTACGTCTAGTTCTTGCTCTGTGTTCAACTGTGCGCTGATGCGGCGTCAAAGTCATGGCTGCGAGCGAGTGATCTTGTTGTGTTGCACTGTATCATTACCACACTGCGTTCCCTTGTCGTGCCGTGCTCAAAATCCACTCGATGGGCTTGTCGATGATTGCCAAACTGTTGTGTGCCGCCGTTCAGTGGAATCCAACTCCGCTGGTGAAATAGCCAGGTCATCGTTCCCAGCGACGCAACTCTACGTAGTAGTTCGACCTCTCCCACCCATCTTGCACAATCTGAACACCTTGTCGTCTCTCACCATCCACACCCTCAACTCGCTGAGCGGGTGCGTCTTCCACCACTAGGCCCATTCCTAACGCGGCCTCGCATACCAGTTGGCGCAGCTCCCCTTTTGCAAACATGTGGTAGTATCTGTCGAATACCTTCGGCGGGTTAGTGGCCGCCGAGGTCTCTTCGATTGTGGTGCCTTGGTCCTTGATCTTCCCCCTCTTCCGTGACTTGGTTCTGGGTTCTGCTGATTGAGCCAGGACCCAGGGCACAAACACGTCTTGACCATTAGCTGCCGCGACCGGACCTTCGCTAGCTCCGTCTTCTGTGCCCCCGGGTATGCTGCGTTTTGACAGATCGTCTTGCTCAATGGCCCACACGTAGATGAGGGCACGTCCTTGCGACGGCGAGATGCTCTCTAGTAACCTCTGCGCGTTCGTTAGCACCGCGTTTCCACACGTCCGAGCACTGCAGGCATGACCTGTATCGCCGCCACTCGTCTCGCAGGGGTCGCCAGATGGTGGATGGTCGCTATTGAGATAGCGTAGTCCTACGAGGGTCGCGGTCAGCGCGATCGTCTGGCAGGAGAAGCGTCGGTGTGAGGTACGAACAAAGGCACCTCGTCGCCATGGACTATCCAAGACATCGCCCCATACGACCTCTCGGTCGGCATCTCCTGCTCGTTTAGCGAGCTTCAGCAGGTTGATACTTCTATCGAGCCCTACAGTCCACACGCTTCCCGGCGGCCGCTCATAGGGAAGGGGCAGGTACTTTCCGTTCCCAGTCCCAAGATCGACGCCGACCGAGCCTGTGGGGAGGGAAGACAAGAAGGCCGCGATGATAGGCCAGGCCTACTCATACGGGGATTGTTGAGATGGACTGCGAGGGTGCGACGGCGGCCTACCTTGTATCGGGTGCTCGAGAAGTGCGGGGCGATCTCATCATACACGGCGTGCACATGTGTGGCTTCGTACGCTTGCGGATCTTCGGCGGAGACGGTGGTAGGCTTTACGTCGGGCATGCTCGGCGACGATCGACGGGCGAATTGATGCAGGGAAGACAGAGATCCGAGTTTGATTGCTACAGGGATATGGACGGATGTGGTGGGTATAGACAGTAGAGATGGACGGTGACAGCAGTGGTGATACAAAAAGACCCAGAGAAAGAGAGAGCAGAGACGAAAACGGACTCGACGTACATGGGTGCCGGTCAGCGCTTGCGGGCGCTGCTCTCGCGGCTGTGGCTGAAGCCCATCTCCTCGTCTATCAACTCCCGGAACCTGCTGCCGTCGAACTGGGGGAAAGGCACGAGTGTGGACGCATCTAGGTTCTCGATCGCGCGAGGCAGATCGCTGAGCACAGCATGCCAGACGAAGCTGGTTAGTACGACGACCAGAGGACGTGCAGAGGACACTCACGCGACCGTGGACGACCTCAAGTGCCCGAGCCCTGCCAGTTCGTCCGAGAGCTCTGCCTGGTGGTTGTCGAGCAGAGTGGGGTTCGGGATGACTATGAGCGGCTTCTTCATCCTGAGGACGTCGATGATCGTGCCGGAGCCTTCGGAGGACGGCCGGCGGGTGCTGAGGTTGGCTGAGAGCGTGCGGGGAAGGAGCAGCGATGACGCACCTGCATGGCTGATGATCAAGTCGGCCCGCTCGTAGTCGTCCTTGAGAGACGGCTTGAACCTCCATATGCTGGCCTCGGGGTCCCCAGTGCGCTGCCAGTGGTCGTCGGCATCTCGGCGGAGGCCCGGGAGCGAGGGGTCGAAGTCCGAGTTGCCGCACTGGACGTCGATGGAGCGGTAGCCCTTGGTGCGGAGGACGGCGAGGACGGGGTCGGAGAGGACGGTCTGGACGAGTGCGTCGAAGCGGGTCGAGCCGACGGTGACGAAGACGTGCATGCCGTCTGCGGGATCCGGGGTCGCTGGGGGCGAGGGGTGGGACGAGGACGAGGACGAGTCGGACATGGTGCAGAGCGGGGAAAGGTCAGAGGCCGGTGTGCCTCTTGCTCTTGACGCCGTCCTAGGTCCGTTCATATACGCCTCCGTCTCTCTTTTCAGGCTTCTGAATCTCCACCGGCGATTTGATCTCATTGAGGACCGCAGCCTTCTGCCGCTCTCACCTGACGCCGCGATGGGCTATACTCTCTGCGTCCTAGGTCACTAGATCTCTCCTCTCTTGCCATGCTCCGCCTCACCCCCTTCGACAGGATGCGGCACAATGGGCGTCGCCATCCTTTCCGGCGTCCTCGCCAGTCTCGACGCGAAGAACTCCGTCCCCATTGTCCCCCACCAAAAGTGGGAGTCGCACACCCCGGGCACCGTCACCCCGCAGACCCTCGAGGACGAGTCTCTGCCCTCCCGCTTCATCGCCTGTGTCAGCCGCGAAGAGACCGCCAGGAAGCTCAGTACCGCCTTCCTCCCGGCCGGCAACCTCGCCCGGAGTGTTGAAATAGTGCGCGCGCGCAACGTCGAGGCGGTCCGCCAGGCCAATGTCATCTTGCTCTGGTGAGATCGTGTCCATATGTCCCCTGCATAGTCCACTCAACGCTGTGCGTCGCGCCGCGCAGCTGCAAGCCGCAGCTCGCGAGCACCATCCTCAACGAGCCCGGGATGAAGGAGGCCCTGGAGGGCAAGCTGCTCGTCAGCATCCTCGCGGGCGTGACCATCGCGCAGCTCCAGGCGATCGTCGCCCCCTCCACAAAAGTCGTTCGCGCGATGCCCAACACCCCCTGCAAGGCGAGTCCCTCTAAACCCATTCCCCAGCCATCTGAGCACATCAATGTGATATGCGCGGCGCGGACTGACATATGCATCCACCCCCAATCACGGCCTAGATCCGCGAAGGGATGACCGTAGTCAGCTCCCTCCCGCCCACGGACGAGTCCGAGCTCGCGCAGTCCATCATCTCCAACATCTTCTCCTCGATCGGCCGCTGCCGCTTCCTCGAGGAGAAGCACTTCGACGCGTGCACTGCGCTGTCGGGCTCCGGGCCCGCCTTTGCGTGCATATTCATGGAGGCCATGGCCGACGGCGGCGTCATGATGGGCCTCCCGCGCGCGGAGGCGTTAGAGCTCGCGGCGCAGAGTACGTACCCCTCTGGTCCGTCCGGGCCCAAGAATATTCCTGCTGAGTCGCGTTTCAGCTCTGCAGGGGGCTGCGCGCATGACATTGCAGACCGGAATTCACCCGGCGCAGCTCAAGGACGCTGTCACGAGTGAGTGTCGTTGCTGCATGACCACTAGGCGCGTACTGAGAAGAATGATAGCTCCTGGCGGATGCACCATTGCTGGGCTCTTGGCAATGGAAGACGGACGAGTACGGTCTACCATCGCCAGAGCCATACAGGTCGCCACTGACAGAGCGAGCGAGCTTGGCCAACCGGCGAAAAAGTAGAGGTGTAGGGGACGCAACCACCGAAGAATCCAATCTTGTACTGCATTGAAGTGTTGTGTCTTGAAGCACAGGAAACATGGGGAGGCTTTGCAAATATTGATACACTTAGATGTATTGCACACTAACAGACAATCACGATGAGGGTACAGAAAGCATGTTATCCTACATACGAGTCGGCGACCTCCATCGATGTAAAGGCTACCGCTAGAGTGAGGATACACATTGAATCTTGCTCCCATAAAATGAGGATGAACGTGTGGGTAAAGAACGTCACCCAGAGTGTTGGAGAGCATGGAAAACTTCAAACATGGGTAATAAATTTTCATTGCCACGAAGCATGGATACTGGGGGTATAGTGAGCGGACGTGACGAGGAATGAAAACTGCGGTACGCACCATGAGGTCACTACTATATCCCAGCACCTAAAAATGAGTTGTACCCCGCGTGTGAACCACTCCTTTCATACGAACGACGCATGAACGCCGCGCGATATGACCATTCGAAGTCAATGAAAGGAGAGGCAAAAAAAAGCACGGGGAAACGAAGTCTTTCATGTTGCTCTATTGAATGAATGCCCCGCCGATGGATAGGACGAGGGGGCACTAAAGTGTAGAGCGTGTTGAACGGATCACTCACACAAGGGACTACAGAGATGCGAAGAATATATTGTCCAGTAGAATACAATGCAGCCTGCACAGAAACGGTCAGAAATGTTGCCACCGAACGACGTGTCATATCACGTACCACAATGCGATCGACAGCCATCACCGGTCTGTATAGGAGCGACACAGTGAGAAGGAATCGACGACGACAGGAGGAGGGAGAGCGTACAGAAGTCCAAAGTCTCGTCGGCGCGTTTGACATTTTGCTGAGAGGAAGGAAAAGAATCGAGGTGAGCTCATATATCTATGGCGTCTCCGTGAGCCAAACAGAGGCAAACAACTTACTTTCCACGCCTCCTCGAAGTCGACAGGCAACACTATGTAGCGGTTCTTGCGAACGGCTGGGCACGCTTGTTAGGAAACATCCTTTAGAGTGCCTCATTTACACGAGCACTCACCTTGCAGGCCCGCAGCCTGTACGATTGAGGTAATCTCAGCACACGATAGTCGCTCTGGTCTCGAAACATCTAACGGCACAATCAGAACATGAATGAAGGACTCGCGCATCAAACTCACAGTCTTCGAGGTCCACATCGGGCCCGAGGTTCATCTTGTTCGTAACTGTCTGGAAGATGAGACGCTTCTCTCGTCGTGAAGGCAAGGGGAACTCGATCTTCCGGTCCAGTCGTCCTGGACGCAGCAACGCCGGGTCCAGAGTGTCCGCCCGGTTAGTCGCCATGATAACCTGCAACCGCGTTCCAAGGTTACAGTGAGACGAGAGTTAAAACACAACATGGTGCGGGACGTACCTTGACGTTGCTCCCTTGGTCGAAACCGTCCATCTGGTTCAACAACTCAAGGAGAATCCGCTGCACTTCACGGTCGGCACCCGTTTGCGCATCGAAACGTTTTGTCGCGATAGCGTCGATTTCGTCAACGAAGATGATGGCGGGGGCGTTCTCACGTGCTAGCCGGAAGACGTCGCGAACCATGCGAGGACCCTCTCCCAGGTACTTCTGCACGAACTCACTACCCACAACGCGAATGAACGAAGCAGTCGTATGGTGGGCTACTGCCTTCACAAGCATCGTCTTCCCGGTACCTAAGAAATGGTCGGTATATGATGCACCCGAATACAACGCAAGGAGTCAGCCTACCTGGTGGACCGTAAAGAAGCACACCGCGGGGAGGGTCGATACCAATCTTCTTGTAGAGGTCGAAATGCGTGAGCGGAAGCTCGACAGCTTCCCGAATCTCCTGCTTCTGAGCGTCCATGCCACCAATATCTTGGTAGGTAACGTCTGGCCGCTCCTCCTTCCCAAGCATGGCAATGGACGAGTCCGCTTCTGGAGGCAATATATCGACAAGGGCATTCGAGTGTCGGTGGAGAGCCACAGAAGATGAAGGCTTGAGTAACTCGCGGTCGAGGGTGGAAAGGATGCGAACGACGTAGTTTGAGCCAGTTGTGGACCCGACGATAGCCGTATGTTGATCTATAGGTTCTAGGAACTGGCCTATGACGAGTGGGACGGATTGAATCCGCTTCACTTCCTCTTGTGCGCGGATGAGTTCGCGCTTGAGGTTTGCCTGCTCATCCTTGATGTAGCTCTCTTGTATGTCAAGCATCTCAAGGTGTCGTGCGAGTTTCTTGTACTTGATGTAGAGGTCCTCTTCAGACTCTAGTTCTTGCAAGAGCGCGGTCTTCTCTTCGACCACAGTCTCGAAGGTAGGCTCCTGCCACAGCTATGAGCGTTGAATCCGCCGTTGCACCAACTCAGCACAAACCTCCTTCTGTATTTCCACTCCAATTTCATCCATACTTGAATATAGCAAGGCGTAGGCGGCGGAGAAGAGTTGTCAGAGGAGAGCGTAACGTTGAGCACAGAGCTGACGCGGCCGCTCAGAATCAAAGGGAGACGCGTCGAGTGCGTCCACGTGATCTTGATAGAGCGCCAGTGCCATAATACCACCCCGGCAGACCCCGGCGCCACCCCACGTCGAGCCCACGAGGACGAGACACTAACCATATCAGAACGTATCCGCTTGTACTTATATCTGCCTTAGGACACAACAAAGACCTTGGACCGCGACACCCATTCTCTTCCCCCTCGCCATGGCGCACATCGTCACTCCCCTTGACCAGCCTTCTAATTACAAGGATTCGCAGTCCAGAGTGGACCGCCAGAAGCAATATGACTTGCTGAGGAAGTCGACTACCCTCTATGTATGTCACGTATATGCTCTCTCTTTGGTAGTCTATGCTCAATGTCATCTCAGATCGGAAACTTGAGTTTCTACACGACAGAGGAGCAAATATACGAATTGTTCAGCAAATGCACGATACCCGACGAGGGAGGAGGAATCAAGCGCATCATTATGGGCCTTGACCGGAATACAAGGTCGGTGGTCGTCTTGGTCTGCAAGGCTGCCCAACAGAGGACTTAGTCTGCGGCAGGACTCCGTGTGGATTTTGCTTCGTTGAGTACTACCACCATGCGGAGGCTCTAGCTTGCCTTCGCTACATCAGCGGCACGAAGCTCGACGAACGGATCATCCGTTGTGACCTTGACTTGGGCTACCGAGATGGGAGGCAGTTCGGGAGGGGAAAGAGCGGTGGGCAGGTGCGCATGCTCAGTCTTTGTCTCTACACCAGTCGCAGACTTTCCACCAGGTCAGAGACGAGCACAGACAAGACTACGATCCTGGCCGCGGTGGGTGGGGTGCTCAAGCCCAGCGTGCAGAAATCGAGCGTCGCAGAGATATGGAGGAGCGATACAACGATGCACAGGATGTCCCCGGCGCTGTTGCGGGCGGCGGAGGGGACTGGAAGAACGCGGACCACCAGGTGGCGGAAACTACTACCCTCAAGCGGGCTAGGTCTCCAGAAGATGAAGGAGACAGTGGTCGCGGAGTGCGTGTTCTCTGCGTTGTCCTTGTATCTCCTTCTCATACTATCATTTCGCAGGAGCCACGTATGAAGATCGAGGAGCAGGAACATGATGCAAGCCGTATGTAGGAGGTCCACTGTTGTCCACAGTCGCCAAATCAATTCTTTCGTTCTCCGGTGTACGTTGACAATCTAATGACTCTCATATTCGAGTGGTGTATGTGTATGTACAGTATGCTTATTTAGTCCAGTCAGTTTACGAGATCACTGTAGCTCGTACGGTAAAACTGTCCCCATAGAGGTCTGGTCGCCACTTGTGCATGTGCAACGTACGGGTGAGGCGATATGCCTCTGAAACTGATTCTAGTCGGACCAAGAAACGCGCCATTGCCGAGGTAACCTTCTCTCTATAGGAATTGCGTAAGAGGGCGGACACGATCGTATGGCATTCCACACTTACTCTGCGAGCTTGATGACCACTGGCCGACCTTGCTCCAACCCAGCCAGCTTGTAGTTGCGCAAGCGGTCAGCCAATTGAGCGGGCTGTGTCTTCCCAGGCAGACCGCAAATCAAGACATTCTTCCCTCCTCCTGACAGACCAGCATCAGGACCGTCCCCCGTGACGATACCTCTCTGTCCAGCTTCAAGCAACCCCTTCGAGCCTCGACCGCGGAATTCTCTAGACACATGGTTCAGGGGCTTTGGACGTACAGTCTTCCCGCCTAGTACCGATCGTCTCAAAGCTTTCAGAGCCGGAAGTACCGCTTCAGGCCGGGGGAGCGCAAGGGTAGCTGACCCTGTCGGTTTGAACCGCCTATAGTCAATTGCCACTATAGCAGCAATCTCGCATCAGTTGCCACCAGTCGAGCGAAGGTATTTACGCACCATGAGTGACGCCAACCTCACATTTCGCACACAGTCTTCGCAAATCACTGGGCAACGCAGTGCGAGGCAAGTTTGTCAATCCTATGTATAGACTGGACGCATTGCCTGTACGTAGATGGGTGTCAGAGTAGATGAACGAAAGCATTCAAGCTCACTAGTGGTAAACACCCTCGCTGCCGGTGAGGTAGCCATGAGAGGGGACGGTGAATGGCTGCTTGATAGTGACGGCCGCGGTCAAGTCTCTGGCACCGTCTTGCTGGCCAATTTCGATTTCGCTGATTCGGCCCGGCCCGGTACATGGGCGCCTCCAGCTGTGGCTAGTTAACAAGCGCTTCCGTAAAATCAGTTCTGTCTCTGTTCCCTCCAACCTCGACCCACCGCATGCGTACTTCATCGTTGACTACGTACATCAGCACACTTATGTCTATGGGCCTTGGCTCCGCTCTCTGTTCTCTACGCTCGGAGAGGCTTTGTGTGTCCGTGACGCGGCGAGTCTCGGATAGATCTGCAACTTCTCGCGTCCGGAACTCGCTACTCTCACAATCCATGAATAGGTCAACTCTGAATAATATACTGTAACGTCGGCCGACACGAGTGGACCAGAACGCTGATAGTCTGGTCTCGGTCATACGACAACATTACAAACGACCGCACTCTCTACGTCATGTGAAGCCTGCTTGCTAGTGGTGTGCACCATCGGGTAGGTCATCATTCCGATTCTTTCGCGGCCGTCATCGGACGAAGGTCATCATCCTGCCGTCGAGCGCAATGATTCCGTCCACGATCGGTATTCGGACGGTCAATCATGACACAACGTGTGTAGCTCCATCCATGATGATTCGTCTCGCTCAAGCTGACAGAGAACAGGAGAAGGTTCGTGAACAAAGCTCGAATGCGTTTCGGCCATAGACCCTACGATTGCTTCCACCATGACTTATCGCGCTCTCCGATCTCCTACGATTTCGCGGACTAGACCTACTGTCCGAAACCTTGTTGGGGAACGGATAAATCTATAAAATTCTCGACAGAAGATCACCTGTGGCCTCGTCTCATCAGCGTCCCCCGACGACAAGACTCCATCTCTCCCTTCCACTGTTCTGATAACACGCTATGGGAAACGAAGCACTTGACATCAACCCCCCCAATGCAACCTACCACCTCTCGACTCATGGGTCAGACTGGGTGTGGGCTGCCTTTTCGATTTTCGGGCTCTCCCTCCTCGCTGTCGTGATCTGGACTTTCAGCGTGTGTATCACCACTGTCAAGAGTCCTAGATCATTTATCTGATGCAGTCTGTTGCAGAGACCGCGTGGAACACGCCTTTTTCACCAGATTGCAATCGTCGTGTTAACCACCGGCTCGTTGGCATACTTCTCCATGGCATCCGACCTTGGTGCGACCCCAGTATCGGTAGAATTCAGAGGAGAAGGCACACGCCAGATATGGGTAGGCATAGACATACTACGTCCATGCCAAAGTGCTCACTTCCCCCTGCCTCTAGTTTGTGCGATACATCAATTGGTTTATCACGTTCCCTCTTCTACTGCTTGAGCTCCTTCTTGCCACTGGGCTATCGCTCTCCGACATATTCACCACTCTATTCATGGCCGTCGTGTTCGTTGTTACCGGTCTCGTTGCGGCCTTAACACCCAGCACATACAAGTGGGGTTACTACACATTTGGTGTCGCAGCACTCATCTACATATGGTTCGCCAAGTCCTGCATACGGCGTTCGTTCCAGACGATTGATATCAACCTTTGACAACAGGCACATCCTTCTGTGGTACGCTCCGCGTACGACGTTCGCCGCAGGGGGTGTCCTCCGGAGTGGCTACCTCATGGCAGCTGGCTTCCTCTCCTTGCTTCTGCTGCTTTACCTCATCGCGTGGGCTTGCTCGGAAGGGGCCAACGTCATTTCGGTGACTTCCGAGATGATTTGGTATGGAATCCTCGATATCCTCGCCGGCCCCGTTTTCCTCTTTTTCTTCCTATGGGAGTTACGCGGCGTCGACTATGCTTCCTTCGGCTTGCGCTCCGGTAAATACACAGACACAGAGAAGGCGACCTATCCGACCTGCAGCGATGCCACTGGCACCACTGGGAATCTTTGACAGCTTCCTCGAATTGTAGCCTTCACTATACTTTCCCCTTGTAACGATATCCAGTCAGGCTTATTTCTCCGTCGGCTCCCACATCTCTCATGTAAAACATCCACCAGCCGTCTACTAAACTTGATTCATACTCATACGCCATACTTTAGTTGTACGTAACTGTTCCCTTCCCTTGTATCGGTTAGTGTATACGTTATTGTAGCCTTCAGTACTTGGTATCGTGTTTCGATCAACTTTGATGATGTATCCGCATTAGCGGATATCGATTAATCCATGCTATTCACGAACCTCTACCTCCTTCCTGACCCTATGAAGCTTGGCAATGTACCCGATCTGCAGAGGCATATCGCAGCACGACTTTGCGCCATCATGCGCAATCGTCGATGAATTGACGCTTACATACCATGATGATAAGTATACCGGCCATCCCGGGCTATGCACATGTAATCAAGGACGTGAGTCCTCCAACGGAACGAGTTGAAGGTGTCTTCATCTCACTTTGTGTATCATCTGCGATGTCTAGCCCTTCTCCTCCGGAATGGCCACCTGCGATTTCAGACCGACAGCGCGAAGAACTCACACTTCTGGCGACGACATACGCGTTATCGCACGGCTTGATCTACCTTCCCCCAGCGGATGTGCAACCGCCTGCGCCGACATCCGCAATACATGCTCCACTCGCCCTCTTTCCATCGCCCTTTCCGCGCAAACAATTTGAACTTGCGAATAGTCTACAACACCAGTACAATGTACTGTACGCGCGCGTCGCGTTGGACGAAGCCTTCCTCGATCGCGTAATGGGTGCAGAGCATGGAGCCGGCCGTGTAGACGAGTTCACAGGCCAGCTGTGGAGAATATGGAGGAGGCTGCGCGATGAGGGTATCACCCAGGTACGTCGATCGCATACATACATCAAGGAGAGCAGCACATAAATCTATCGCACAGACTCGCCATCTAGGTCTCTTCAGATCGGACTATCTTCTACACGCGCCGAAGAGGGGCGGACCTGTGTCTCTGAAGCAAGTCGAATTCAACACGATCTCTTCGTCGTTCGGTGCGCTCTCTCAGAATATCGCGCAAATGCACAGGTACTACTTCAGGTCGGTCAGCGCGCACCTCAAAAATTGAGAATCTTGCAGGTACCTCGCTTCTGCAACGGAATACTACAACAGTTCGCCATTCCTCAACCTCTCCAACATGCCACCCAACGATACTATCGCTGGTCTGACGGAAGGCCTCGTTTCTGCCCATAAGGCCTATGGCTCTCCCTCGTAAGCTACCCTGCATACACATTCAGATGCATCACCGACTATATCCAGCGCATGGGTCTTGTTCGTTGTCCAGAACGGAGAACGAAACGTATTCGATCAACGGTGGCTAGAGTATGAGCTGGTCGAGAAGTAAGCTTATCAGATGCTCGCGACATGTTATATGCTGACAAGGAGCAGACATTCCATACGAGTCCTCCGTCAAACATTTGAGCAACTGGCTGTCTCTGCGGAAGTCGAGCCATCCTCTCGCATCCTTCGCGTCAATGTGCCGGGTCTGCTTCCAGGCGGCGTCGACTCCATCGAAATCTCTACAGTGTACTACCGTGCTGGCTACACGCCAAAGGACTATCCAACTCCCGCCCATTACGAAACGCGATATACCTTGGAGGGCTCCGCCGCCATCAAATGCCCATCTGTACAGCTCCAGCTCGCAGGAGGGAAGAAAGTGCAGGAAGTCTTGACGCAACCTGGAACTCTGGAACAGTTCTTCCCTCAGGAAACTACCGACCTCCGATCCAGTTGGATGGGCATGTGGGGCTTGGACTTCCAGGGCGACGAGGGGATGCGCAAGGCGCGGGCCGAGGCCCTCAACCTAGTCCTCAAGCCCCAACGTGAAGGCGGTGGGAACAATGTGTACAAAGAGGATATCCCGGGGTTCCTGGACACGCTGCCGCACGAAGAACGGGGGGCATGGATCGCTATGGAGCTCATCCGAACGCCGGAAGGATTGGGCAACTATCTCGTGCGCGCTGGCAGTGGGACGGAGGGAGCGGTAAAGACGGAGGTGGTGAGTGAATTGGGCGTATTCGGATGGGCGTTGTTTGGAGGGCAGGATGGTAGCATCGAGGACAACACGGTAGGATGGCTCCTTAGAACGAAGGGAAAGGACAGCAATGAAGGTGGTATTGCTGCAGGCTTCTCGGTTTTAGATTCTCTAGTACTAGTAGACTAGATGGGGATACATGCTTTCCGTTCAAAGTGCTAGTGTAGGTCTGTACGATGATTGTTTGTACGATGATTGCTTCGATAGAATGTGACAATGACATTCCTGCAGACACTGGCCAGTGGCTACTACTAGTACTACTACTAGAGAGTACTAGCCACCGACGCGTTTCAGTCACGTGCTATGTACCGGCGTGTTCAAAGATCGCGGTAGTGGCCCCGTCATTACGCGCTCTGTTAACCCACTCAGTACTCACCACCACAACACTGGTCTCTTCAGGTTTTTCTTGAGACCATGTCCTCGCGCCAGGACTACCGTCGGAGAGACAGGAGCCGGGAACGCGATGAATATCGTGACCGGGATAGGGATAGGCCCGCTAATCGTGGTGGCCGCAGGAGTCGGTCTCGAAGTCCTCCGCGGAGAGGCGAAAGGGAGAGACGTCCTCCAGGTGCGCATCTTACTGGTTCGACCGCAGGACCGCCGATCTCACTTGCTCGCACGAATGTGTCTCAGCGGACCGCAGAGAGTACGGGCGAGACAGAGAAGACGACCGTCGGGACAGACGAGATGACCGGCGGGACGATAGAAGAAGGGATGACCGAGAAAGAAGAGACCACGACCGCGACGACAGACGCGAGCCTCCTCCCCCAAGGCACAACGCTGACCGGGAACGGGACAGACATGACAGGGATAGGGACGAACGACCTGCTGCAGATCGCTCCTCTGAGCACGACACAAAGCCCCCTGCCGGAGTCCGACAGCCGTCTTCAACAGGTGCGTTTGCTCACTCTTAGTCCTGACAAGGCGTTTCATATCAATGCAAGGGACAGGTACTCCAGGCCCCGAACCGTCTGGCTCTCGCCCCCGACAAGACTCCGAAGTGCCTACGGACGGGGCAGAGGAAGGGGAGGCGATGGAAGCAACCAACGACGACGACGCAGCCATGATGGCAATGATGGGCATGGCTGGATTCGGTACCACCAAAGTACGTCCTCCGGTTTCGCTGGACCTGTCATCCAGTGGCGTAATGTGTTTGCAGGGCAAACACGTCGAGGGCAATCAAGAAGGCGGCGTGGACGTGAAGAAGATGCGAACATGGAGACAGTACATGAACCGGTATGTTGCATAATTACAGCTTTCGACGATCATATCGCTAAGCATAGATCGACTGTTACATTTCCGTAGGCGTGGAGGGTTCAACAGGTAAAGCTCGACTTCCTTCATTGATTTGTACGTTTCTCTGACACACTCTGATAGACCGTTGGACAAGATCAAGTAAATTTCGTGCTCCATGGCCCTACCTTCCATTCGAACTGTTTCGTTTCAATTCGAGAACAGTTGAGTTTGTTTCGCCTTATGATGTACGTGTGACGCTATCCTGAACCAATTACTATTGACTCTGTTGCTGGATTAACTCATGCTGCTCATTAATATTGCTCAATTCGGATGATCTACGAGGTCTTTCACTTACGCTACTGAACAAATCCGCAACTCCGATCACGGCTATGATGATCACGATTGGTAGCGCACAGGTAGCGCACTGCAAGAGTACTTTAAACAACCTCACTTCGATTACGGTGTACAGGATGATGCACGTAAGTCCGATAATTCATGACGGTAGGTAGTACATACATGGAACTGTACAAGCGAGACGTGGGACGGGACAACGACATGATGCAGCGATGAAGAAAGAGAGGGGAAGAGATGCAGAAGTGCTGAACCAATGCTCTAGCTCCCTACGACAGCTCGACGCTCAGAACCCGTGAACCTTGATGGTAGCCTTGGGTATGCCCTCTTGGACGAGGAACGTAGAAATCTTCAAACGTTGATCACCCTGGAGTTGGATGACTTGGCCCGACTCCTCATCATCAACGAGGGTACCGTTACAGGCAAATTCCTGCAACCATGATTGGTTAGCAACAGTGCGTCCGGTAACTCTTCTGCGCGCGGCAAACGCAGAAAGAAAACACATCTAAAACTTGCCTTCTTGAATGCCTTCAAGAGCTTCTTAAGGTCATACTCTGCATGACGAGTCAGAGATCGCATTCCTGAAAATAACCAGGGCGCAAGACGAACCTTTGGGGAGGCCCTGGAGCGTTGTCAGGGTCTTGCGGCCGTTCCGCTGCTGGATACGGATATGGATGTAGTTCGACTGAGAACCGACGTCTTGGGTAGTTGCAAGAGGGTCTCCCTCGTCTGCGAAGGGATCTGTGCACGGACAAGGCAGATGAGCGGGGGGCGATCGATAAGCTGAGGCGCCTCGAAGGCGGGCGGGCGGAGGGAGGCTCACCGGTAGTGTTGAAGTTCTGCACGTTCATGCGACGAGAGGGAAGGATACAGAGAAGGATGAGAGAGAAACTGAGCGGGGTGTAGTAGGTGGGGGCGGTTGAAGGAGGTGAGTTGTGCGCCTTGAAGCCGCTATATATCGCTCAACGCGCCGTTATGTAATCACCGGCGGTTCTCAGGCGGTCAGTGCGCGCAGTGCAGTGCCCCGCTCCTTCTCGCCGTGCACCGAGCCCATCTTCTCGTCTCAGTCACCGCTAGCACTCGCCAGTCATTTTCACTCTAGCTGTAACACGGAGGCAATTCCTTCCTGACAAATCCCCTGCGACCCATTCTTGTCACTTCGTTATGGCTCCCTTGTCTTCGACATCACAGCCGCATGGCGTCAAGCGTAAAAAGCCGCCAACTTTCCAGCATCTTCCTGCTGAGCGCGGTATGTCTTGTCTGACCCATAGCTTGAACAACGGCTCACGACCTCTCCTTGCCAACTGTAGCCAAGAAACTGAAGCAGTCATGGGTGGAAGTGCAAAAGATCAAGAGCAAATGGAAGGCACAGAAGCGCAAGGAGGGGCTGGCTCCGTCGCGGCCTCAGTTAGAGCGCGCCGTAGAAGAAGACGACGAGGCACGCGAAGAGACGGAAGAGCACGATAGGTCCGACGCTTCAGGGTCCGGTACAGGTGAAGGGGCTGGATCAGGCGATGAGAGTGGAGAGGACAGCGGAAATGAGACGTCCGAAGATGAACAACCGCCACGGAAAAGTACCACTCCAATTAAGACCAAAGGGCAACAACGGTCGAAGACGAACAACCAGAAGCAGGAAGCACCGCCATCCGTACGAGACCTTGAACGGATGGCATACTCGCGCAGTTCACTGCACACGCACAAGTCCAATCCATTACATCGTCACAAGGGTGTCGTGGACACAAGTGGAAGGGGTGGGCGAGGGAATAGAGGTGGACACATGGGCCGAGGCGGGCGGGGTGGAGACCACAATCGAGGACGAGGGCGAGGTCAGCCAGACATGGGTCTGCGTATGAAGGCGATGTTGGAGAGGATCAAACAGGATCACACCTAAGGGCCAGACAATATCTCGCCCGCACCTCTCATGAGCACATCTCGTATGATCATACATCGCAGGGTCAGTTCATTTATTCTCCTTCCCTTCCTCTTCGTCTTGCACCATCGGCACATCTCCGCTCTCGCTAGCCTCGCTTGCCGCCGCCTCCGCCGCCTTGACAAATCGTTCCTCCAAGGTACCATGTAGTGGGCGTGAAGGCATCGTGGTTGTAGAGGATATCGGCTCGATGTGGTCGCTCAGATGACCCGGACTTGGATCATCCAGCTCGTCGACCAAGCCCAAGACCTTCCCATCTGCGCCTTCTTCAGCGGCGGTGATGCCACCCACCACTGTCGCAGGGAGGACAAGCGGGCTTGGAGGTGGACTGCGTGACTTGGACCGCCGAGCATCTTCGTGCAGGAATGGGATAGGCGAAAACATGGGTGTGTTCGGGGCTGATACGGCCGATGTGGTAATCGAGGGGTGGCCTGCAGCGGAATACGTTTTGGCTGTCTCGGAAAGTGTTGGAAATGCGTCCCATGTCGAGGTGACTAGGAGTGACTTCTCCATCGCTCTTAGGTATTTTCCGACGTACTTGTAGTGTTTTCGCGGATCGACGCACAACTCACATATGCGTTGTATGGTGAAAGGCGTGCTGTAAGGCCTGTGTCAGTCTGCTATCCTGAGCAATTGGCACTCTTGACGTACTTGTCAAACTCGTCTAACAGCGCATATATAGATGTCTTCATCTCCTCTGCCTCTTTGTCGGAGAAGTCGACCTTCGGTGGAGGTGGATTTGGGCTTCCCGGGATATAGTCTCGAGGTGGAAATGGTGGCAATCTGAGCCCGCCAGTCTGTAGTTGCTGGGGAACTGCGATCATGAGGGGTGGTCGGGGCTCCCATCTAGGGCCCTCGCTGAGGAAGGCAGCGATGTTCTGCTAAGGATTAGCTCTGCGATATTCATTGAAGCCAAGCCAAGCATCTGGATCACCTTTTCAAGCTTGTATTTGATGATATCGCGCAACAGCGGCCAGTCTACGCTTCATGTCATTGGTTCGCATTACTTGCCCATTCTACGACAAGGGGCATGGACGTACTCGACGACATCTGAGACGGCTATTCGCTCGAGGGCATCACCATGTTCTACAGGGCTGATGAGACAATATCCTTCTTTGATAGTAAGGAGTTTCCATACCTTCTTTCCACTCAAATGAAGAGCCTTCGGCCATGGCGGATGGTGGTGGAAGTATAAAGCTAGCGCGGCTAGACGCGCGGACGCGATACATGTATGATCGGAACATCTGCCAAACGTATTCAATATTCAGTCTTCGTTTGGTCTTCGTCCTCCCCGCATCTTCCGACACGGTACACAGGTACAGTGCACACAACTAGAGCTGGTGAAACTCTCGAATCAAGACTCTGCGGTTCGCGATGTCCTCGGGGTTCGTCTAGAGACTCGGAGATGTATACAACTTCTTGAGGGAACACGGCCGCGGCCCGCTTCACTCTCATGCTCTGTTACTCAGCCGGCCGTCTTTGCACGCTTCCCGTTTCGCCCCCCGCGGTCTGGTGCTTCAAGTTGAACGTCAAGCTTTCAAGACTCAAGTTCCGCTTGGCTTTAGCCTCGGCGTCGTAAGCGGTGATTGGAGAGGGCTGCCACGCTCGATCTCAGGCTGCCGACCCGAGCGCGGAGACAGACACGGGATGCGTCACTGCCTCGGATAACTGTTACCCCCACTCGTCACCGTGTTTCCTTGCTTGTACCCCTGCTACACACCCTTGTTGATGCCCTACCAACGTCTCCCAGACCCCGAAGAATATCCTCTTGCGCACTATCCTCTACGCTCCCAGTCGGTTCGCTCGGACCCCTCTGTCTATTCGACCGCCACGAATCCCAGGGAATACCTTTATCAGCCTACAAGCGGAGCCATGTCGAACTTCAGAAACCGCTACAGCAAAAGGATAGGTGTTCAAGCTGTGTTGTCATATGCCCCAGACTGGTGAGCACAACTCCGATGTCAGTCTCGCTCGTGTGTCGTGTGCCAATATTCTCTGCACGATTAGGGTGTTGTGTGTTGTACTCGCGTGAGTGCGGACCAAGGTTCTCGTTGCACCACCTGAACGCAGGATACCAGAGTTGCTTTCTACACACTGGATAAAATTCCTGGGTTTAAGAGAGAGTTCTCCTTGCAAGACACCTCGTGAGTGAACATCGTTCTTCGAAGCTTTTCTCCAATCTCACTCAAGCCATCCGCCAGCATTCGCCACACGTAAGTCCTAAGCACTGTACGCAATCTGCTCGAAGGGCCAATAATGTTTCCCTGCCCAGATTTGCGATCCATGAGCGTGTACCGGTAGGTCCAAGAAGTCCATTCGTGTCGTGTGACCGGTGCTAACTCGTGGAACAGAATTGGGCACTCTATTTAATCTTCGCTGCTGCCCCGCTAATACTTGCCCCGATTGTCAACGTCTTGACTGTACGGTCCTGGTGGGATTTCCACAGTAGCTGGCTTGCATGTGAGGAAATGTTCCATATAATCGGGCTCATGCTAAGTGAACTCTAATGGACTTTCGCCGCCGTCCTCTAGGGTTGCTATCGGTGACGATCACCGGAGCTATCACGCAGTTTAGCAAAGTCACAGTTGGGCGACCTCGACCAGGTCAGCAAGCATCACGTCAAGTCTAGCATCGAAACTCTTAACTTACAACATCTGTAGACCTCATCGACCGTTGTCAACCTATGGCAGGCGCAGCGGACCCGCCACTTGGCTTGTCTACAGCGGCCATCTGCACCCAGACAAACACCCATATTTTGAGGGATGGTTTTAGAAGCTTCCCGAGTGGCCATTCAAGTCGTAGGTCGACCTCTCACTCGGCTCGGACTGCCCGATTATTCAGCGATACTCATGTATCCTGCAGTGTCATTTGCCGGCCTTGGCTTTCTCTCATTGTATCTGGCAGGGAAGCTACATCTCTTTGATGAAAAGGGCCACACTGTATGTTGTTACATTACACTACTTGTCGTTGACTGACGCAGATGTCCCAAGGTGAAAGCCTGGATTTCTCTGACTCCCCTAGCGGGTGCCGCACTTGTCGCCATCTCGCGCACCATGGATTATCGCCACCACTGGCAAGACGTCCTCACGGGATCCTTGCTCGGCCTGGTCGTTTCCTACTTCGCGTACCGCCAGTACTACCCTCCCCTGACGTCCGACATCTCTCATCAAGCATATCCCCCTCGGTACAAACGAGGAGGCCACGAGCTGCCGACGCACCACCGCACCCCGTCGGCGGTGCCAGCCCTTGGCAGTCGTTCGTTCGATGATGAGGGCTTGCGCCCGCGCCAATCCAGCGCGCGATACACGGACGCGAGTTACGTCGACGAGGAGATGACTCGTGTGGAGCCAACGTCGCAGCCGCATTCATCCGCGACTAATGATGGGCCTAAGGAAATTTAGCAGGATCAACTCATGGATGTGGTTTCTTTAATACGACGTTACTGGCGCACAACTTGGAGTATTCAGTCAATAAACGTTGCCGCAATCGACAGTAATGCGCTTATACTATCGTTCGGCTGCCTTTAGTATGAAGTTCTTCATGTTAGAAAATCCACCTACTCGCCTAGCTCTGATTGGGTAAATCGACTTGTTCTGCAGGATCAGATCTGTTGACAGTTGCAGTCAATAACATAGCTTTCAGGTGGTTAACGAAAGGAAAATCGCCGGACGTACTACATAACTCTGCCACAAGATAGACAGTAAGATTAATACCTTGCATTCCCTGATACTCGACCTATGAGTATTTGAGCTCACTAGTCACTCTCGGAGTAGGGTGAACTGAGTAGGTTCGAGTCTGGTTTGAGTCTAGGCCGCCCGACCGACCAGCGCCTTTTGCTGATCAGGCTCGGGACGTGCAAGCGTTTGCGGTCATGTCTTCCTCCACCACAGTCGCCGAACTCTGCCTCCAACTCCGTCTCGCACTCGAGTCTTCCTCCGATGCGCTTCCGGCCAAAGAACTGAATGCAAGGGTGGAGACTTTCGCCAAAGAACTCCCTGACTCAGGTCCCCTACAACAGCTCGAGGACGAACTTCAAGCTATATACGACGACGTTCTCGGCCATTTCATCATATCGCAAGCCGAAATATTCCTCGCATTCATTTATCATCTGCGAACAGTCCTGCCATCATGCTCCATTATATCTACTTGGTTTGACCTCGTCCTGCGCCCAACGCTACGAGAACCGAAACTGTCTCCCCCCGCGGTTGAGTATGCGAAGGGTCTGATCCTGACTGCCCTCGACCCAGACAGAAACCTCCCTGATGCGGGGGATGGATCCGTGGACCTTGAGAAGATGAAGGAACGAGTGGGTGATTTCAGGCGAAGGCTCATGGATTTCTACCTCCTAGACGCATTCAACGAGAGCTCTGGAGACGATGTCCTGGAATGGGCAGACCTATCGCTGGAGGAGCGTGACAAGAAAGGATGCTGGAAGGCAAACCTAGAAGACATTCTTGTGAGAGTAGGCTTGGAACGGCCAAATGTGAGCACTCAGTCATCGCGTCCGTACTTCTATCTGACACATTGCAGGATTTCCTCACTGAGCTCTACCGATGCTTCGACTCTCCAACATCTAGATTACAACTCTTAACTCTCCTCAATGCGTACACATCCCATGCAACATTCCCGGAATGCGCCAATGCGCTTGCCTCGCACCCCCTCATGAACAGCCTCCTATACTGCCTCATCTTTGACACCTCCTCCACCGCGTGCACTATCGCACTGACCATTGTCACCAAGCTTCTGCCTGTATTTGCTGTTCATGCATGCGACCAACTCAAGCGTCTGCTTCCTCTTCTACTTGTTGTTCTGGCTCGTCTCCTGTGCTGGAAGGAACGGGTGTCATCTCAGCCCATGTGGCCCGTCCTCTATGGCTACGACAACCTCGAGGAAGGACCTCCCGAGTCAGACGAGGAACAGGCCGCAAAGGATGACGAAAACACCTCCTTACCTATTCGCGAGGACCTCGAATGGAATCCCCTACGGTTCACGTTCGAAGGCCCGCAATCCAAAGCGCCTTCCACTCACCGCTATTTCACGTTTCTGTACTATCTCTTTCCATGCAATGTGATTCGATTCTTGCGTTACCCTGTCAGGTATCTCAATGACAACGAGCTGGAGACCCTGTACGCCGTCGACTGGGAGAATGCACTCGATGAGGTGAAGATCAGGAGCAAAAGCGAGGTGAGCAGAGCTACCTCCTTCGACGCGCGACGGGCCACCAAAACGGATACAATCACAGCGACTGCTACGCATGCATGTTCTGCATCCCTTGCTTATCTGGCGCGGGGCGAGCGAGGAGCTCGAGCGACCGGATTTCTGGGCGAAGTTCGATGTCCACCAGATCGTCGGCGGTGCCACTATGCTCGACGTACGCAATGCGGGGTTAGGAATCAGACAGCACATGCAGGAGACGCAATCACGCACCGCAGGGCCACATCCCAGCTCCCCTCCCGCAGAGCGTGGACGCAATTCTCGGCCATCTTCCATCATCGAAATCCCCTTGCCAGTGGCTGTCGAAGAACTGCCCCTGGCCGTCGCTGCTGCAGATGCCGCGCCCTTCTCGTCCTCTTTGGAAACCGTTCATCCAGCAGCGGAGCCATCCGCCGTTGCAGATGCTGTACGTTTGAAGGTCTCCCTGACGGACATGATCGCGACATCCGTGGCGCTCAGATCGGGCCTCGACGTCGAAATAGTGGATGCTTCTCCTTCGTGGATCTCGACGCTCTTCCCCTCTCAACCCCAGACACGTTCGCCCTCACGGAACGGTCGTGAGTCGTCGCAACCTCCGGATGACACCGGCGAACCACCAGGTACCCCCGCGCAACCCGAGGCGGAACATTCCGCTCATGACCCAGTCCCTCGTCACGTCGTGGAAGCCATCTCAAATCTTCAGCGGGAAGTGCTGCTGCTGAAGAACGATCTGAACCTCGAGTTGTGGACGGCCCGCGAGAACGTGAAACACATCGGACGATTATACACAGAGCGTGTCTTGTCGCGCAACGAAGAGTTTGAGCGGCAGGGATTGGTCAGTAACGTAAATATCGCATGCTCTAATGGATAGAAGGCTGATAATGCTGCAGCACAACACGTTGAAAGATTACAAGTACCAGGTGACCGGCCTGCGGCAGCAGGTGAAGACAGAGAAACAGCAGGCAGCGGCACAGCGCATGCTGTACACGAACTGGAACCAGGAACTGAATGAACGCATTTCCGTGCTGCGTGGAGAGAAGAAGACATGGACGACCGAAGCTGCGGCTATGCGGGCTGCGGAGAAGGAAGCAAAGGCAAGTATTCTCGAACGCTACGGGTCCATTAGCTCACACACACCGCCTCGGCATAGGACACCTTCGCGGCGCAAGGAAAGCTGTTGGCAGAAGCGACCAATGCTGTTTTCAGCCTCAAGACGCAGATCAAAGAGAACGCGCCGAAAGTCGACCGATTGCACGACTATGAGATCCAGATTGAACAGCTCATGAAACTGCAGCGGTTATGGTATGTGCGGCTGCGATTTGCACGTTCTTACAGCGCTCATTGCGTACTGTACAGGGAGTCGGACGTACAGAAGTTGAACGATAGCAAGGAATACCTGGCGGCGTTCGCTAGCAAGTACAAGAAGATGGAACTCGGCGTGGAGGCACACGAGAAGGCTCTGTTGGACAAGGAGGAAGCGGCCACGTGAGTGTCTACAAACAACATGCTGAATGTTCAAGCTACTGATGTGAAACAGCGCACAACGACAACGCATTGTTGTTTTAGAGAGCAAGGTAGAACATTACAAGAAACGACTGGAAACAGCGCGGCGGTCGACGCTAAACGGGCAGACTGAGCTGCCGGCTGAATGGCGAAGAGTGCAAGCGGCGAACGAGAGGTTGAGAACGGAGAATGACGAGCTGCGCGACGAGATCGAGGAGGTGAATGTGATGCTAGACTTGCTGAAGGCGCAGAGGAGCGGTCGGACAGGGCCCCTCGACTCTCCGCGGGCCTCACCGCCCATCTGATGTTCTACTATGTATGCCAAATTAGGAAGCGGCTGTAGAACGCTGTAGAAAGTGGAGGAACGTTCGCGTTCAGTACACAAGGACACGGGCGCTTGGCCGCTTTGGTAGACTGAGATGGAAGGTTCTCGAATGGGCTTGGGAGGATGGTACAAAAACCCTCGAGGAGCCCTGTGCCCGTTCTTCAGCTGATTCGATCGCCCACCTCAATCTCATCCTCATCTCTTACCCCCCCTCACGACCTTCACGCACAAAATGGCCTCAGAGAGCTTTGGCTTCCAGGCTGAGATCAGCCAGCTGCTCGACCTCATTATCAGTACGTCCTCGCTACTTGTTTCCTTGAAGGCGCATCTTGACACGCGTTTTCAGACACCTTCTACTCTAACAAGGAGATCTTCCTGCGTGAACTCATCTCCAACGCGTCCGATGCCCTCGACAAAATCCGTTACGCGTCCCTCACGGACCCCTCCGTCCTTGACTCGGGCAAGGACCTCTACATCCGCATTGTCCCCGACAAGGAGAACAAAATCCTCTCTATCATCGATACCGGTATCGGTATGACCAAGGCTGACCTCGTCAACAACCTTGGTACTATCGCGAAGTCTGGCACGAAGGTGTGTGGCGCGAGTCCTTTGTGGTGTGCTTGGCCACTTAGCTGATGCGTTCGTTTGCAGGGCTTCATGGAGGCTCTCCAGTCCGGTGCCGATATTTCTATGATCGGTCAATTCGGTGTCGGTTTCTACTCTGCGTACCTCGTAGCCGAACGCGTACAGGTCATCTCGAAGCACAACGACGACGAGCAGTACATCTGGGAGTCAGCGGCTGGTGGTACTTTCACCATCACCCCCGACACCAGCGGCAACGACCTTGGCCGTGGTACTGAGATCCGTCTCTACCTCAAGGAGGACCAGACTGAGTACCTTGAGGAGAAGCGCATCAAGGAGATCGTCAAGAAGCACTCCGAGTTCATCTCCTACCCCATTCAGTTGGCGGTGACCAAGGAGGTGGAGAAGGCATGTATCCTTTTTATCGTGGTGTTTCAGACGTCGTGCTAACTGGTAGCGAACAGGAGGTCGAGGACGACGAGGAAGTTGAAGAGGAGAAGGAAGAGTCCAAGGTCGAGGAAGTCGAGGACGAGGACAAGCCGAAGGAGAAGAAGACGAAGAAGATCAAGGAGAAGGAGGTCACGAACGAGGAGCTCAACAAGACGAAGCCTATCTGGACGCGCAACCCCTCGGACATCACCGCCGAGGAGTACGGCGCGTTCTACAAGAGCTTGACCAACGACTGGGAGGAGCACCTTGCTGTCAAGCACTTCTCCGTCGAGGGTCAGCTCGAGTTCAAGGCGATTCTGTTCGTTCCTAAGCGGTGAGTTCTTATGCGCGTCCTACGCCTGTGCGACTTGTGTGTTGACATTCGCCTATAGCGCGCCATTCGATCTCTTCGAGTCCAAGAAGAAGCGCAACAACATCAAGCTCTACGTCCGCCGTGTTTTCATCATGGACGACTGCGAGGATCTCATTCCGGAATACCTCAACTTCATCAAGGGTATCGTCGACTCTGAGGACCTTCCTCTCAACATCTCCCGTGAGACCCTCCAGCAGAACAAGATTCTCAAGGTCATCCGGAAGAACCTCGTCAAGAAGTGCATGGACCTGTTCTCCGAGATCGCTGAGGACAAGGACAACTTCACCAAGTTCTACGAGTCATTCGGCAAGAACATCAAGCTTGGTGTTCACGAGGACGCCCAGAACCGTAGCAAGCTTGCCGAGTTCCTCCGCTTCTACACGACGAAGTCCACCGAGGAGCTGACTTCGCTCAAGGGTGAGTTGGCTTCATCGGATTTGCTGCCCTGCGAGATATCTAATCATTCCATCAGACTACATCACGCGCATGCCCGAAGTGCAGAAGAACATCTACTACCTCACCGGCGAGTCGCTCTCGTCCATCAAGGACTCTCCGTTCCTTGAGGTGCTCAAGAAGAAGGGCTTCGAGGTTCTCCTCCTCGTCGACCCCATTGACGAGTACGCCATCACCCAGCTCAAGGAGTTCGACGGACACAAGCTTGTCTGCGTCTCCAAGGAGGGTCTGGAGCTCGAGGAGACTGATGAGGAGAAGAAGGCTCGCGAGGAGGAGGCCAAGCAGTTCGAGGACCTCTGCAAGGCCGTCAAGGACGCGCTCGGTGACAAGGTCGAGAAGGTCGTCGTCTCCAACCGTATCACCGACTCCCCTTGCGTTCTCGTCACCGGGCAGTTCGGCTGGTCATCGAACATGGTGCGTTCTTCTATGTCTTGTTCGCGTCTGTTGCGATGTATACTAAAGGTGCTTTGGTTTTACAGGAGCGTATCATGAAGGCGCAGGCACTCCGTGACTCGTCCATGTCGTCCTACATGGCCTCGAAGAAGACGCTTGAGCTGAACCCATCCAACGCGATCGTCAAGGAGCTTAAGCGCAAGGTCGCGGAGGACAAGGCCGACAAGTCCGTTCGCGACCTTACGTTCCTCCTGTTCGAGACTGCCCTCCTCACCTCTGGCTTCTCGCTCGACGACCCCACGTCGTTCGCGAAGCGTATCCACCGCATGATTGCTCTCGGTCTCGACGTCGATGACGAGGAATCTGCGCCCGCACCGTCGACAACTACTGAGGAGCCCGTCGCCGCGGAGGCAGCGTCGACGTCTGCGATGGAGGAGATCGATTAAGCGCCTGTGTCTCTCGGACGTTCTGGGGTTACGATAGATCTGCTTTGAAGAGGTTCCATTTCATACTGTATACTAGTCACTGTCGGGCATTGCTGTTTTCCTGCATCATCACACTCATCACTTACAGTAGTATCGCAATGAATACATCCCTTGCTTGTCATTCTTTCTGCTGCGCTCGACTTCGTCTACAGGAAGTACTACAAGGTATTCTACTTCTTCTTGGCTATGATAACGAAAGTTTGGTAGGGGTACTCGAAGATGCCCTTGTCCTCTTCTATCCAAGTCAAGCCGTCCTTGCGGTCAACGATGGCGCTTATATCATCGACAACGCTCTGTTTCTGGTCAGGCGGCAGAATGGCGATGTAACTTTTGCTGCAGGCGCGGTTGACGACGATCTCCTTGTTGCCCGGCAGCACGTAGTCCCACACGTTCTCCTCCGGGGGCGCGAAGTTCGCCTGGTACGACGGCGTAGAGAACGTCGCGCGCCAGAGGCCGAGACGGAACTGCGGCGACCCGCCTTCGTGTCGCTCGAAGCGGTCGCGGATCTGCGCGACCCACGCTGCACGGTTCCTGGGTAGGAGGAGGAGGGGTCAATGGAGTCTAATTCCGGATCCCACTTCTGGTGAGATGAAGGAGCGCAGGGGTAGGCGGCGTACCTGTCCTCGAGGTTCCAGATGAGAGCGACGACGCCGTCCGGCTTCAGGACGCGCGCGAACTCTGCGGCCGCCTTATCGTAGTCCGGGCACCAGTGGAACGCCTGCGAGTCGCGCGCAATCGCGCGTCAGCCAGGGACGATGCCCATCGCACAGAGGGAGAGGGAGAGGGATATGGGGAGACGAATCGGGCCCATACCTGGGCGATGATCACAAGGTCGGCCCAACCGTCCTCAACGTTGGTGGTGTCGAACGTGCCCTCGCGGATGGAAACGCGGGGGTCCGTGACGGTCTTGGAGAACTGGGTGCGCATGCCCTCGCTGGGCTCGATGGCGCGGAGCTCGTTGATAGAGTTCGCCCAGTCGGGGTGGGCGAGAAGGGCGCGGGTGGAGATCCCAGTGCCGGCGCCGATCCTGGGAGGGGAGCATCATCAGCACCTCTATCCTGCTAGTCGTCGTTCTGCTGCTTCGGTGCGCACTCGACTATGTTCAGGGGCGCGGAGCCCCGGACGGCCTGTCGGACGTGCGCGAGGACACCCGGTTGGTACGACGGCCGCGCGCTGAAAAGCACCCGTTTAGTGAAGTCGCAGCAGTCGACACAGACTGATAACGGTCGGGAGCACATACCGATCGTAGAGCTCGTTCGTCCCGGCACCGAAACCCTCTTTGGCAATGTTGTGTACGACCGTCATGTTGCGACGCGCAGTTTGAATATCAATGCACAGCTGATGAAGCCAGCGCGTCGGTGAGCGAACTGGGTAGTTTGTAAGGTATCATGGCGTACCTTTCGCGTGAGTGGTGGCGAGCTGCCGGTGTGGGTAGAGAACGCTTGCAGACTTGAGTTTGTGAGCTCCCCTTTTATGCACTCCTACTACGCGATCTAACTTGGATCGGTGGGCATACCTCGATGGTGGGCGATAAGTCCGAGAAGCCGAAAGAGCTCCAATTCGGGTTGGCGTCCCAGGCATGCCGCAATTATGGCGTAGCAGACCACGGGCAGTCAGGTTGATATAATTAGCACTCCTGGTCCATGCAGACGGATCCTGCGCTCTTTGCACCATTCTCATCGTACGAGGATGGTCGTAAGATGCGATGGAAGGGTTCAGCTGATTTACAGCCTATGTCTGTCAGGCGGGCTTCAAGGAAGAGGATAGTTCGGGAGGAGGATTCTGGATAACGTTAGAGATCAATTTCGGTGATGTTCTGTAATACCATGCCCAGTCAGCTTGTCAAAAAGCAAAAAGATACTTCTCAATCTTGAAGCTGAAGCTTTGAAGGGTCTATATAGACTGTAATGTTAGGACTGCATGTAAAAAACTTGCACGCACTCCAAGAGTCCAAACGCACGAGATAAACATGCGAGACACGCTCGACGACAGGAGGGTTCGAACCTCCGCTCGCATAGCGAAACAGATATTGAGACAGATTCTAATCTGTCGCCTTAACCACTCGGCCATATCGTCGTTGTCCAGGTGCTCCATTCAGCGAGCCTTGATGATGCAGGGCTTTTAGTCTGATTAATACTATCTTTAGTTGTCCGCGAGCGAGGCTGTCATCTTTCTATCTTGGTTAGCTACGGAGACTACCGCGAGCGTGGCCTTGATGGTAAGTGCACATTGAATCTGACGATTCTTGCCAGGACCTTAACATCAGTACCAAGCGGCGCTTTTGATATGTGAACTCGACCAGCGCTGTTCTCCCCGCTCAGCACGGCTGCCGTCGGCATGAGGCCGTCGCTGAGAGCAAGCCTAGAGAATGAATGGGATGTCGCCCAAGCATGAGGAGCTCGCGCGATCCAATTGGAACAACACTGATTGCGCAGAATCAAGCAGTGATGGTTGACTTACGACGACAGATCCTGAGAAATGATGCACATCCATGTTGTCGCGATCGGAGGTTTACTACCGAAGCGGCGGCGAACGAGACAAATACTACCGAGCACCGGTGCCTCCCAAAATCCAGTCTCTACGTTCAATCTTGGGTTGCGAGCCCTATCGTACGTGCCGGACTATTTTGGTGCACAATGCAGATACTGACTTTCGCTGTCCTAACACGATCCCGGACTTCTGTGCCACGCTAGAAATAGGGCGAGCTTATCTTAGAATGCGGAGCAAATACAGAGGGCCAAGGGATGACAGTGATGTGGTTGAAGCTGTTCCTCTCTTACCGGTGACTCGGTTCCTAACATCGCATTCTCATGAAAAGCAGGAGACCGCATCCCCGGCGCGTTGTTTTTGCAATAAAATGGCTATCGCCTCTGGTCTCTATCTCCGTTGGCCTTGATGGTCTGCCCTCCCAACTAATTCTGCGGCATGAACGCGACCACTGACGACGACTCCCAGCGGGAGTTGCTGGAGTCCTTCGTGAACTATCTTGCAAACAAGTGAGTCTATTCTGCACGTTCGCATCAAATCGAGCGATAGTTTGATGACCCACGTAGCCTGATCTTCAACTATGCGGACCTGGCCGCGTTTGGTGAGTTTCATTCATCCAATATACCATTACGTTCCGACTTCTGACCTTCTCGGATACTACAGTTCTTGTCGTCTTTGAATACGCGATGACTTTCGACCGCGAAGTCCAATTTGCGTGGGGCCGTAGGCTTTCATGGGCAAGAAGCATATTCCTCCTCAATAGGTACTTCACGATACTAGAGTACTTCCTTGTGCTGGGGCCCATGTTACCTGTAGTCAACCTCTTTGTGAGTACCACGTTCTAGGTCAACGTTCGTTAGTTACTGACATATCTGCTAGGGGTAAGCAACCTGTCAGATCACACCGTCAACTGTCTTGATCATGTCTACTGCCTAGTTGCGTGCTTCAGACAAGGCTGATGCAGTCGGTACAGATGTTGCTATATTCCGTCTGGGCAGGTGAGTCTCCCGAAGCCATCTAGCCGCTGACATTCTGACGGCTCCCTATAGCATTCTCAGGATTGCGCATCTATGCGATAAGTGGCTGCGACCCGGCCGTCACTGTTATCGTGTTTGCACTCGCTATGGTCCCGGTAGCAACGAACGCCGTAAGCTTCTGCGACGTCTGATCTGGTGCAAGGATTGTGCTCACAATGTGCCGCAGTATGTTGCTGCCTACACAGATATAGCTCTTTCGGAGCTGGGGTGCTTGAGTGGACTGGACTCGCAGTTGACAACTGTGACTTGGACTCAGTAGGTATTCTCGTTGCTTGTGATTCGGTTTGCTGCTCATCCTGCCTTCGAAGGCGTGCGTATCCTCCAACAGATTACCGAATGAAGTTAACAACATCAGTCTATAGTGTCCGTCGCCACTCGGACTTGCATGATAGTCTCGGATGTGATCGTGATTGTGGTTACCTGGGTGAAAACCTGGAGTACCATACGCGCTGCGCAGCCACTCCATTTACACATGTCTTTCACGTCGCTGGTCCTCAAGGAAGGCATCTTGTACTTCGTGTACGTCGTCTCAATTCTTCCCACTTAGCGCACTCTCACTTGGAATGGCTTGTGCAGGATTGTACTCTCCCTCAACATCATCCAGATCGTCCTCGACCTGACGGTGGTTGGTAGCTATGGATTCATTATACCCTTCTTAAACGTGTACGTGCTGGAGCGATTCACCGCGGATACAATGTCAGTCTAACGACGTCAATTCTGTGCAGCATGACGCCAATCCTGATCTCTCGCTTCCTCTTCGACCTGGATGACCTGAGGTTGCACGATCAAGACGTGACATACCCATCGTATCTGATACGCACACATCCTGTCGAGAAGAGCTTGACTCTCCAATTCGTTGACCCTGAGAGTAGCGTGAGTGTCATGTGTCTCGCTTATCAAGCTGAACGCTGATCAAGCTCAAAATACCCTTAGGATTCGGACTACATCCAGTCTCAAATCGTCTTCAGCGGCCATCGCAGCGAAGGTCGAATACGAGACGCAGGTGACGCAGAAGAAGGCTACAAACCGACCGCGACGTGGTAAGGGCGCGCGCGATTCCCGGAGATTCACATGTACATTAGCGAGCTTCAATCCGAGTCGGACCCTTGCCGCAATTTCTGCGATCCGGGTATGTACGCATGGGAAAAGGTCCCACGGAACCGGTGAGTACGATGGACATGATTGCGGCCCAGTTTTCTCTGACGGAATTAGCGCAGCGTCAGACTTAGCGCAGGGCAAAGGTTCCATCTGTCAAGCACAGCGGGACCCAACGCTATGGCCATCTTGGTGACCGCGCCGCAAATATAGCTGGGCGCACAAAATGCAATGGTCAGGACCAGCACCGTCAGGTTTGAGGGATGAACGAATGGGAGACGTCGAGATCGCACCCGGCCGTCAGAGCTAATCAGTTCGGCGCCCTCTGACATGATTGGGTGCAGTTCGATCTCCCATTGGCACTACCCGCTGTGTCCCACAGTGACTGTGCCATGACAGTGACGGCGATGCATATGGTACCGCGCGGGCGTGTGTGGCGGCCTATCCAGCGGCTTGCGCAGCATCGATCCGAGCAGTCTTTCTGGCTGTGCGCCTCGAAGGACGGCCCGAGTGGCTCCCCGCGGAAGCTCTGCCATTGGCTGTGTCTGGCGCACCTGAGATTGAGAGAGTCCGTGCAAAAAGACCGACAGCGTGAGTGCTTCGCTCGATAGTTGACCGCACACTGCGCACAGCCTGAGGTATCATGCCACACCGAGCGCTGCCCCAAGTGAGTATTTATACTCCCTGCCTCCTCAGATGTAACTCCTGCTGTCTCGCTGACCTTGACGGTCCATTCTTTCTGCAGGGCCCTGCAGCATGTCTTCGTCAGCTAATTCGGACGCCCCCGGCGGGTTGGATGAGGCGTATAGAGAATACCTGAAATATGTGGAATCCACGTGAGTGCTACCTCTGAAACTGGATCTTAAAGCAGAGCTCAAGCTCGAATCTCGTCTATAGTGCATTGTCGCAATTCGTCCTGGTGGCAGCTATGGGTGCGTCCCGGATGATGAATTGCCATGTTGTTACTGAGGAGGTCGCGGCAGCGCTCCTGCTCTGGGAGTACTGCATCACCTTGCAACGCGAGATCCATTACGCTTGGGGTCGCAAGTTAACATGGCCCAGATTGGTGTTCTTTGCCAATAGATATATCATTCTGGTGCAGCAGCTGGTGCTCACGACCAGTGTCTTCTTGGCTCCATCATTCCTGGTACGTATTGGATATTCGATTTGTGTAAAGAAGGCTCACATATCTGCAGAGGCAAGTCATCGTCGAGCATGATCTCGTTGCTGATCGAGACGCAACACATGCACTGATGCCTGGCGATCCCTCAGTTGCGTGATCCTCCCAAGATTCGTGCAAGTATGTACGGTGGCACTCTATGTCATCTGGGCCGGTGAGTATGGAACCCAGAAAACAGAATTCCATGAGCTACATCTACTTGGTCAGTTTTCTCCGGGCTGCGCGTGTACGCATTCTCTGGCCACCTCAAAGTTCCAGCTGCATTGGTCACGATGCTTGCTCTCATTCCTGTCGTGACGGCTATAGTCAGTTTTTTGCAGGAATTGTCACCTGCCCGCAATGCTGACACAACGCGCAGATGTTTGATGTGCTCACGCTACTTGCGGTCGAGCCCTTCGCCCCTCTACTGCCAGTATCAGTATGCTCTCCGGTGGTGTTATTAAGCTCGGCCGACATCATACTGTGAGTGTGCGTTCAGCGTAAACGTTACTTGCCGCTAAATCTGACTGTGAACAGTTGTAAGGTCTTATGCTACCATCGAAGTCGAAGTTCACGGCAAGCCAATGATATACAGTGGGGTCTTTCAGCCATGTGTCACAGGTTCTCTCAGAAGCTGGTGTCATCATTGTGACCATAGTGCATACATGGTTGCGTTGTCGCAAGGAGCAACTGAAACCGCAGTGTATTGGGCAATTCATACTGCGGGAGGGGGTGTTGTACTTCGCGTAAGTTTTGGGAAGTTTTGTTCCAACCGTGTCCTGATGATATGCACTCAATCCCTGTTAGCGCCATGTTGGTCGCAAACGTGCTGCAGATCGTGTCAGATGCGAACACCCAGGCCGGTCCATTATTAGCGGCGGTGATGGTTTACTTGAACCTGTAATAGCTATGAGCATGTCACCCTCTCTCAATGTCTGTGCTGACTATGCTTCCACAGGATGCCCGCGATATTGATCTCTCGCTTCTACCTCAACCTGGATCGTACACAACAGTCCCGCCTAGAACCCCCGTGCCCCATAGACCCCGTGACGGTATGACCACATCCGTTCTTTTCACCGTATTGCAGCTAAATGCCCTTCCAGCCTCTTCGGCGGATTGTACCTGGGTGCGACTACTCGGACGACGAAGACCGGAAAGTACACTACGCACAGGAGGCGATCTTGTACAGGAAGATGTCGTTTCATCTATAGAGCGGGGTTCTGCTAGCTCACAAGTCAGACGCTGTCTGACGCACTTTCATCTTCGACAGCCTTAACCTCGTTACTAACCTAGTGCTTCTTTCACCCCGTATATCATGCTTTATCTCTATACTGGCTGTATGCAGTACGCCCTGGCTCGCGGTGATAGGATTCATCCTTACCGACACATTCGTCTGTGGATGCCGCAATTTGTGCGATCCGGATATGTACGCATGGGAAAAACTCCCACAGAACTAGTGAGTACGTTGGACATGATTGCAGCCCAGTTTTCTCTGACGGAATTAGCGCAGGGTAAAGATTCCATCTGTCAAGCACAGCGGGACACAACGCTATGGCCATCTTCGTGAAGGCGCCGCAAATATAGCTGGGCGCACAAAATGCACCATCACCGTCAGGTTTGAGCGATGAACGAATTGGAGAGAGCGCACCCGGCCGTCAGAGTTAATCTTTCGGCGCCCCCTGACATGATTGGTGAGCTAGTTCGAACTCCCACTACCCGCTGTGTGCTACTGTGCCATGACACTATGCATATGGTACCGCGCGGGCGTGTGTGTGGCAGCCTATCCAGTGGCTTGCGCAGCATAGATTCTAGCAGGCATTCTGGCTGTGAGCCTTGAAGGACGGGAGTGGCTCCTTGCGGAAGCTCTGCCATTGGCTGTGTTTGGTGCCCCTGAGATTGGGAGAGTCTGTGCCGAGAGACTAACAGTGTGAGTGCTTCTTTGATAGTTTACCGCACAGGTATCATGCCCATCGAGCGCCGCCCTAAGTGAGTACTTATACTCCTTGTCTCCTCAGATGTCACTCCTGCTGTCTCGCTGACCTTGACGGTCCATTCTTTCCGCTGGGTCCTGCAGCATGTCTTCGTCGGCTGATTCGGACGCCCCTGGAGGGTTAGATGCGGTGTCCTACGTGGAATATGTGGAATACACGTGAGTGCTACCTCCAGTGAAGCTAGATTGTAAAGCAGAGCTCAGACTCGTATCTCGTCCATAGTGCATTGTGGCAGTCCGTCCTGTTAGCAGCCATGGGTGCGTCCCGGATGGTGGATTGCCATGTTGTTACTGAGGAGGCCGCGGTAGCACTCCTAGTCTGGGAATACTGCATCACCTTGCACCGCGAGATCCATTACGCTTGGGGTCGCAAGCTGACGTGGCCCAGATCGGTGTTCTTTGCCAATAGATATATCACTCTGGTGCAACAGCTGGTGCTCACGACCAGTGTCTTCCTGGCACCATCTCCCCTGGTACGTATCAGACATTCGACCTATGTAAAGAAAGCTCATTTATCTGCAGAGGCAAGTCGTCGTCGAGCATGATCTCGTTGCTGATCGAGATGCAACGCATGCGCTGATGCCGGGCGATCCCACAGTTGCGTGATCCTCCCAAGATTCGTGCAAGTATGTACGGTGGCACTCTATGTCATCTGGGCTGGTGAGTATGGAACCCGAGAAATAGATCTCCATGAGCTACATCTATTTTCAGTTTTCTCCGGGCTACGCGTGTACGCATTCTCTGGCTATCTCAAAGCCCCAGCTGCATTGGCCGCGACTCTTGCTCTCATTCCTATCGTGACGAACATAGTCAGTCTTCCTGCTAGAGTTGTCACCTGCCCGCAATGCTGACAAAACGCGCAGATGTTTGATGCGTCCATGCTACTTGTGGTCCAGCCCCTCGACCCCCTACCAGTATCAATATGCTTTTCGGCGGTGTTTTTGGGCACGACCTCGGACATTGCACTGTGAGTGTGTGTTCCGCGTGAACGTTAATTGCCGCTGAATCTGACTGTGGACAGTTGTAAGGTCTTATGCTAATATTGAGGCCTGAGGTTCACGGCAAGCCAATGATGCACAGTGGCATCTTTCCGTGTGTCACAGGTTCTATCAGAATGTGTCATCATTGTGACCCTAGTGCACACTTGGTTGCGTTGTCGCAAGGAGCAGCTCAAACCGCAGTGCATCGGGCAACTCGTACTGCGGGAGGGGATGTTGTACTTCGTGTAAGTTCTAGAAAATTTCGTCCGAACTGTGTCCCGATATGAACTCAATTTCTGCTAGCGCCATATTGGTCGCAAACGTGCTGGAGATCGTGTCAGACCATACCCAGGCCGGTCTCTTCCTAGAGGCGGTGATGGTTTACGTGAACCTGTAATAGCTATGAGCATGTCATCCTTTTTCAAAATGTCTGTGCTGACCATGCTTTCACAGGATGCCCGCGATATTGATCTCTCGCTTCTACCTCAACCTGGATCGTACACAACAGTCCCGCCTAGAACCCCCGTGCCCCATAGACCCCGTGACGGTATGACCACATCCGTTCTTTTCACCGTATTGCAGCTAAATGCCCCTCCAGCCTCTTCGGCGGATTATACCCGGGTGCGACTACTCGGACGACGAAGACCGGAAAGTACACTACGCACAGGAGGCGATCTTGTACAGCGAGATGTCGTTTCATCTATAGAGCGGAGTTCTGCTGGCTCACATGTGAGACGCTGTCTGACACACTTTCATCCTTCAACAGCCTTAACCTCGTTACTAGTGCTTCGTTCACCCTGTGTATCATGTCTTATATCTATATTGACTGTATGCAGCACGCCGCAGTCGTGCTAGCTCGCGGTGATAGGATTTATCCTTGCCGACACACTCGTTTTTGTATCACTTTCTCTTCATGACGAATCACTTTCGAGACAAACAGTATGCCGACGTACTTGTACTAAGTATCACTACAATCTACCCGTCGAGTCGCCTTCACGTCTCCCTGAGCGTGTTCAATCCCAGTTCTCGAAAGCGACAGAATGAATCTTCTCGCAAGTGACCTTGTGCCGCGGCCAATCCTGCTTCTGGCATTCGACGCTGCATTCACCTCAGAGGCCACCACTGTAGCGCAACGCTGTATACTCACCTGCAATACCTGAACGGGGATGAAGGTGCATTTAAGTCGCCGATAGATCACGTTACGACACAGAAGGATATGCACACCTAGTAAGCTTGCACTTGCTGCACTTCTTGAGCCCAGTCTCCTGGGTTGATGTCTCGTCACGCTTACAGCATGCACAGCTTCCGGCGAGTGGATAGATGACATCCGGTTGCCTGCCGGGAAGGGACGCGGGGAAAGGTCCAAGCATGCCCATGTTCACGAGGTTCATCCTATCGTGGAATTCACGGAGGCCCTGCAGGACGTGCCGCTCGTCCATGTTACAAACGAAGTGGACCTTCAGGCAATGCGGATGTGAATGAGCGCTTTGAGTAAATGATCGGGTAAACGTACGTATGCTATCAGTCGCGGTGGCTCGAGGTGCGGCCCAGACAATATCTGGAAATGGGTCTCGCGTGCGGGGGTGCCTTGAGCTGCAAATCAGGCTGCAGTACGAACGGGGCGTCCATTAAGAGCGCGCACCGCAGTACTCGCACAGCCATTTCTTGGAGTGCTTCACATCGAAGCCCATGAACGCTAGGGCCAGGTTTACGCGGGGTTGGTCGCGATCTGGCGGGAGGTGGAAGCGGACCATGACGCGTTTCTCCTGCCTAAAGAGAGACCGGTCGGCGGTGTGCAGAACGATAACACCGTTCTCGGCAGCGATAGCGAGAGGGGGGCTTACCACCCATATCCCACAAGCTCGATGTTGAGCTTGTGTACGCGCTCCCAATCCTTGAGCGGCGGGGAAGGTAGATCCGATGCCATGATGGATGTTCTGGCAGCGTAGGACTGCAGGATGCGACAAATACCTAGAAAAAGACGACCTTGCCAGCCGTGCTGGTCGTGGTCGTGGTCGTGGTCGTCGCTGGTTAAATATCTAGATGGTACCTATCGTGGACGTCGACGATTAGAGTTCAGTAACTTTGGACGAGAAAGGGAAGCGAGAAGCGCTGGACTGTGTGCGATGTGCATGATCATGAAGCGAACACCTCGGTTGCGTGCAGCTCAGATAATCATCGGACCTCATTTTATCGTACATCATATCTAGCCTCGGAGTACGTACTCGCTGAGAGTGGAGCACGGTGGATTATTGAGAAAAGATGGCGGCTTAGATGCGTATCAGAGGTTTATCGAAGTCAGTCCCAGTTTTCAAAGTTGACAGACTGTATCTTCCCGCAAGTGACCTTGTGCCGTGGCCAGTCCCGCTTTTGACATTTCTCGCTACGTCCGATTCAGATCAGAGGCCGCTAACACCGAATGGTCCGCTATGTCCTCACCTGCAATATCTACGAAGGATGAAGACCGCGTAAGCCGCAGATACCCATACTAACGAACACGATGAACGCACCTGGTCAGTTTGCACTTGCTGCACTTCTTGAGGCCATTCCCGAGCTTGGCTGTTACGTCGCGCTGGCAGCACGCGCAGCTCCCGGCAAGCGGAAAGACCACATTGGGATCTTTTCCAATCAGAGAATCCTGAAAGGGCCCCAGTCGACCCATGTTCATCCGATTGAGCGTGTCGTGGAGTGCACGGAGGTTGAGGAGAACGTGCGGCTCATCCATGTCGCACACGAAA
Organism: Daedaleopsis sinensis; assembly: GCA_033807695.1. Taxonomy (NCBI): domain Eukaryota; kingdom Fungi; phylum Basidiomycota; class Agaricomycetes; order Polyporales; family Polyporaceae; genus Daedaleopsis; species Daedaleopsis sinensis. Next base: position 3,002,921 of record CM066301.1, read on the forward strand.
TGAATCTACGGGGAGACGTACCGTTACGAGGACCGGTAAGAATATGTATATGAGAGTTCAAACGTACATATACGACCAGACGGGGAGGGTCGAGATGCGTCCATGAGAGCACCTGGAAGTGGCTTTCGCGTGCGGGCGCACCTACACCACGATCGCGATGACAAAATCAATTAAGACAGTTTATCATGGTTGATGTGCTCGACACACCACAAAACTCGCATGTCCAGTTCTTGGAATGCTTGACATCACGTCCCATGAAGTTGACCGCCAGATCTATGCGCGTTTGGTCACGATCTTTAGGGAGGTGGAAGCGCACTGTGACGCGTTTCTCCTGCTTCAGCCTGTAAGTAAGAGGGGCGACGTGAGCGGAGTCGCAAGCCACATTCCGTACTGCATCAAGCTGGCGTACCATCCATACCCGACAAGCTCTATGTTGAGTCTGTCTGCCCTTTCCCAACCTTGGAGAGGGGGCGAAAGTCGGCCAAATCGCATCCATATGAAGAGGACAACGAGAACGGCCACCAAGACACAGGCTGCGATCAGGAAGAACGACATCGTGCCGCTGTCAGCGATTGTTCAAGTCGTTGAGATGGTCTCGATAGTGAGGTATCGATCTATGCAGAGGATGAAGCTTGAAGCTTTGAAGGTCGCGTCAGGTCAGGTCAGGTCCATGATCTTGATAGTGGTAAACGTAAAAGGAAGGGATTTCGTACCGCACGAGGCGTATGTGCATTTCTGTAGACATTCTCGCAACTCCAGAGTTGCTTCCAACCTTGGATTCGCAAGGTAGATAGTGGATTGAGCTATTCGTAGTCAGTTTCCGACTTAACTCCTGTGAAGTCGTTCGTGGTCAAAGAGCAAGGCCATGATGCTGGAACAACGTTAACAACTCGGCAAGTCGGCGGCTCACTCTACTGAGTCTACTCTACACCCTTGCCACCCCTATCTTCTCCTCTTGCTTGCTGCTGTGGCATATATGCGTCGCACCTGCACGATTCTCTAAATAATATATATGCGACCAGGGGCTTCCCGAGCTCGGTGTGGACATATGTACAAGAAGGTTTGACGGACCAACATTCGCGACCATGCGGTTAGTAATAAGTCAATCTGTACAATACCAACGAGGAAGGGAGAGGAGGACTCAGAGCGCGGGCGACAATCAGCACTAGCATATCGATGCCGGATACTGACACGCTTTTTACAGAGGACATTCACTAAACATGCATGGGGAGCCGGAACCGAGTCCAGAGAGGTACGGAGGAAGACTAGAACAAGACACAGGCTAGCAGCGGCGGCAGGAGCAACAGCAGCACTACAGTACAGTATACACCAAATATTACGAGCTCGGGGTCGCGAAAGCAACGAAAACATCGACATTGTTGCACGTGTCCGCGGATCTTGTCCATCTCTCCGGGCACCGTGCACGATTGCTGACAGACACGACAGACGCGTACCGTGCATAAGTGAAGTCATGCACAGACAGATGTCTATCGCCCCCGTTTGAAGAGATCTTCAGCATAATCCTTTAGCGACCCAAGTTGGCATCCGTGTTGACCTGGTCCTGCAGCTCCTTCACGGCGGTCTGGACCATCCCGAGGATACCGGAGATGACCTGCAGCCTCTCCTGATAGTACTGCTGGCGCGACTGGGTGGTGACCGGTCCGGTGGGCACGCGCGGAGCGCGGGACGCGGAGGCAGCGAGGGCCGCGAGCGAGTTTGCGGCGTTGGACGTCGACGCTGCAGCATTTCCGTTCTGCATAACAGGCTTCCTGGGAGGCGGGGGTCTCTGCACGGGAGCAGAAGCGGAAGTGGAGGGGCCTGCGGCGGAGGAAGAAGCGGCGGCAGCGGGGCGAGTGGGCCGGGTAGGACGTTTCGCGGCCTCGGTGCGCTTGGTGTCGTCTTCGGTGATTGTGCGCTTACGTTTTGGCGCACGCGCACTCGCGCTTTCGCCATTCACGTCCGCGTCTATCATGTCCAGATGAGTTGAGCCTTGCACGGCCATGGGGAGAGACGGTGCACCTACCTGCAGGGCCTTTCCCCTTGACCGCAGAGGTAGATTTGTCACGCGAGGGGCGGGTTGGAGGCGTGAGAACTTTCGAGCAGCGGTGTCTCTTGACGAAGCAGGAGTCGCAGCGCTGGCGGCTACTGTTGACAACGCAAGTCGTGTTGTTGCGCATGATGCAGTTCGTGCACCGTTCGTCGCCGGTGAAAGTATGGTTCTTCAGGATCAAAGACATTGAGCGCCGCGCGGTCTACAGGCATGAGGCAAACAACGCACCACGGAGCCGGGGGAGCCGGCAGGTGGTTTCTTGTCTGCATTCCTCTGCGGTGGCGCACTGACTGTGCTTCGGGGCTCCGGGCTGGAAGCTACACGGAGAGATAGATGTGAGTCGCGCGAGACAAAGAATAAAGGCGCGAGAGACCAACCTGTGGTATTGCCCGAGCCTGAAGTCAGCCGTGAAGAGGAACGTGAGGGGGCAGGACGGCGAGCAGGTTGATGTTGCGCACCGAGAGGACTCGGTCCCAAGCTGGGGCTCTTGGGGTGCTCGGAGCCGATAGCGTCTTCGTCGGAGTCCCGGTCGTCGTCGATGGAAGGCTCGCCGAAGCCGTCCTTGTCGTCCCCGTCGTCGTCGAGGAGGAGCTCGGCGCGACGCGCATCGAGGTACTTGGCGAGGGAGTCAGGACGATTGGGTGCGTGGAGGTAAGCGTCTATTTGCTTGAGGGGTGGGGGCAGCGCGGCCTTGTCGGCGGAGCCATAGCGAGCATGCGCGCGATTCTTGAAGAAGCGCGAGGGGTGAGGAGGGGAGGAGAGGGTGAGAGAAGGTCACTTACGGCGAGCGAGACCAGAGCTTGATCCTCCTTCGCGCGAGCCTCGGGAGGGAGCTGGAGCACGCGGGCTACCTCCTGGCGGAGGTGTCGGAGCAAGGCGTCGAAGGAGGGAGCGACGTCTGGCTCGCGGACAGACTGGGGGGCGAGGGGCTGCCTGGGCGGCGGGGCAGCGGGCTGGGCGGGCGGGTTGGGCATGGATGCGGAATGCGGAGGCGTCGGTGGTGGGAGAGGGAGAGACGCGTCTGGCGCCAGTCTCTCGCTGTTGGGCGCACGCCGACCGTGACCCCGCCTTGTTCCAGTCACCTCTGTGACCCATGCACGTGGTCTGTGACTCATTGGGTCACGCTGGTTTGGGTGAGGTGTGACGTCACAAGCGACAACGCCCAAAGGAGCGCCCGACGCGAGGCGTCCCATCCATCCTGCTGAGCGTCGGCGGCGGCGACTCGGACATCAACGATGCACGTCTGGTGTCCTTCTTCGTGAGACAGTCTACTAGACATCGTCGCTTCCAATCATCTGCTGGCTTAACACCACCACCATGGCCGCCACGACACGCGTGCTTTCTCTCGGCGCTGGACCGAATGCGTCCAAGCTCACCCTTACGGACTCGGAGCTAGTCATCGAGCGACCGGCAGACAGTGCGTGAGTTCATGAATTAGATGCAGAACGTGTTCTAACCTATCCACAGAAAAGTGGGCCGTCGTCAAGGCGCCCCTCCGGAATGTCCTCTGGGCAGAACTTGACAAGGACGCTTTCGAGGTCTCATTGCTCGCCAAGAAGAAGCCCAAATCCTTGCTCAGCCTCCTGCACATCACCGGTCCCGTTGGAGACTCTGACAAGGTCGATGCTACTGCTTTCACGGAGGCCGTAATGGCAGCTGCATATGCTGGTAATGACACTCCCGTGAAGCCCAACAATAAGCGCCGCTCATTCTTTTAGGTCTCCCTACGCAGAGACGACTCAAGGTGTTCGTAAATCCCAACAGTGGACCGGTGAGATCAGTCTATATGTGCTTTCACTACTCCTGAGACGTTCAACGCGATCCCCTCAGGGCCACGCCGTCCGTCATTACCGCAAGAAGATAGAGCCAATCTTCAATGCTGCCAGGTGCAAAGTGGACGTGACATGTACGCATTTCGATTCTGAGTACGCGTGTTACGAATGTGAATGTTTACGCTGTTGATTCAGACACTACGCATGGAAAACACGCTCAAGATATCATTGAGAAACTGCCATTGGACGCGTTCGACGCCGTCGTGGTCATGTCGGGTGATGGTCTGATCCACGAGGTGCTGAATGGATATGCAGCCCACGCTGAACCAGCAAAGGCCTTCGGCATTCCCATCTCGCCTATCCCCACTGGGTCTGGCAATGGACAAGCCATCAACCTTCTCGGGATCGAGGTGAGCCTTGTATTCATCAATCTGCCTCGAGCTAGTCCTGACAACACATTCATATCAGGAATCGAAGGACCTGTCCGTGGCTGCACTGAATGCGATCAAAGGTGCTTGCTCCATCTGTTATTGATGGATGAGCATTCACTAACAATACATCGTTGATGTAGGGCGTTCCATGGCCAGTGACCTATTCTCCGTTACTCACAGTGGAAAGCGGTACATCTCCTTCATGTCCCAGTCAATAGGACTGATGGCTGAAGTTGATCTTGGTACCGAGCATCTGCGGTTCATGGGCGGACAGTGAGCTTGTCATGTTTTTCTGCGTGTACGGGAACTCATGTCACATTCAGACGGTTTGTGGTCGGTTTCATATATGAAGGTTAGTCTCTCATAATCCTGCTCGCTTGCCGAACTTACTGATACCGTTCTCTCTGTGACACAGTCATGAAACACAAACCATGCCCTGCCAAGATTTCCATAAAGCTCGCCGAGAAGGACAAGCGCAAGATGGCGGAAGACATGCAAACTGCCTCCGCGCACGCCAAAGCCGCATTCTCAAGTTCCTCACCTGCACCCGTCGCCGTCGAACAACCTGGGACGGGCCTCCCAGAGTTGCAGTACACCGGCGGCGCACAGGCTGACGAGGAGGGCTGGATAACTTTCGACAAGCCGTTCCTATACCTCTATGCCGGCCAGGGCCCATACGTCTCCGCCGATTTAGTCCAGTTCCCCGTCTCGCTCCCGAACGACGGCCTAATCGACGTTGTTCTCCAAGAGCGCGTACGTGCACCGGGCACTGCTTTCCTCGCCTTTACTGACACGTGGGTCGCTTGTGGACGCAGATCAACCGCATGACGATGCTGAAGGCGATCGACGGCGCGGAGCGCGGTCTGCAGTATTGGCAGGATTCGGTCCGTTCTATCTTCTCACGGGTCTTGGTCGAGCGTGCTGACAGGCATGTTTTACAGCAACATTACTTCAAAGCGTATGCATACCGGGTTGAGTTCTTGACGTCGAAGGGCTTCTTGTCAATCGATGGCGAAGCATACCCACTTGCGCCCTTCGAGGTTGAGGTACACAAAGGCCTTGGTGCCTTCCTCAGCATGCATGGCTGTTACCAATTGGACTTCCCTATCCCCGCAGATAAGAAGTAGTCGGAGCTACCTTGTCTGCCTGTTTTGTCTGGATGCTGTCTTCAATTGCTCTTCCTCCAGGATACCCGGATACCCTGCTGTCAGAGCTATCAGGATATATAAGCTTGGAAATTGAACGTCGTTATATTGCTGTCGACGCGTTTGGAGTCATATTGTACGGCGATAACATGTGAAGACTGCTAGACATAGCGAGGGGAGTGCGCAGTTGTTCGTTGGCCCTGACTGAGCAACATTATGCAAGATCTATCTAGCCTATGGACACAGGTGCAATGTTGTAGAGAATGGATAGGTGAGGGGCAAGTGTGCGATCGCGTTGTCCGAGTACAAAGTCCGCCGATATCTAACTCCGAGTCCGTGCATGTATAAGAGATTGCCCGTGTAAGATAAGTGAGGGAAACGTCCGTATGTGGTGTATGGAAACGCAAAAAATCTGTCTACGTTGTCGTGATCATGGGCGCGCTGGGGGGAGGAAGCGCGCGTCAGCTTCCGCCACACGCGCATACGAAGGAAACAAAGGTACTCACCAAGCTGCTCCTTGCGGTAGAACCAGAAGTAACCGATGACGATCACAAGCTGGCAGATGAGGGCTATCCAGAACGGCGCAGACGCGAGCGGGCTGCCCAGGAGGCCGTCCTCGAAGTCCCATTGCGCCGCGTCTGGGAAGACGCTTTCTGGACCTATCCGGTTTGGTGCGGTGGCGCGCGCGACCATGACACAGATAGAGCCGATGACCTGCGCAAACGCAAGCGTCGCGCACACGTGCAGTCGTGAGAGCGTCTGGAGGAGGATGAGACCCAGTCCGACACCCTGGATTGCGTCGAGGACGCCGAGCCAGAGCCACAGGCAGATTCCGAGGTAGGGGCCTGCGTGTCCTGCCCAAGGAATGTACAGAGCAAGTGAAGACGTGCCCCACAGCATTTGACACCATCTTGGCGCGCCGAGACCGACAGCAAAGACGGGCAGCAGCCATGTGTGGGTCTTGCTCAGCCAGGTGAGGATGCCCATCATCGCGCCCCAGACGACGACGAAAAAGGCGACAATGAAGAGGGCAATCTGCCACTTCGCAATTGGGACGTTCCAGAGGAATGCCCAGTTCCTTCCGTATGGCTAGAATAACGTCGTTAGAACGAGATCATACATATGCGCCAGAGAACGGGACCCACCCCACTCAGCCAATAATCCCGAAGAATTTCTGATCCGAGGAACCACAGCACGATCTTTCGCCGGAAGAGCGTCCTCAAGAAGTTGGGGACCTTTGGTGGAGTCTGACGGTAGTAATCTAAAAGAGAGGGTGTAAGTGATCAACAGAGCAACTATGTCGCAGTGAAACTCACCTGGCAAGCCGTAGAGCATGAGGTAGGCGAACAGGAAGCTCATAATCGCCAACGGCCAGACGATGAGAACGATCCACCACGGAGGGAGGGTGTCCTGCGCAGCACCATCGAGGATGAATCCCCAATACCACAACGCGGCGACCCAGACTTGCTGCGAGCCTTGCACAATACACGCACGCAGCATCCAAACCTCGGTCGCGGCACCCGCCTCCTCACCGAAATTGAGACCGAAGAAGCAGAACGCTGCTGCGGACGCTATCGCGTACGACCAGGTGGCGGCGCTGGAGAGCGCGACATGTGCGACGTTGAGGCTCTTGGCGACCGATGGCAGACCAATCAGGAAGAACGCGATGCCGAAGAAGACCCATGGCGTAGAGAGCACATAGACCGAGGGCTTCACGCGGAACAGGAAGTACCAGACGATGGACGAGGCGAGGAAGACTCCGCCAAGCACGTACAGCTGGAGGTTCGTCTGCGAGTTCGAGCCGGAGAGGAGAGTAATCTGGAAACTAGTGGCGGCCAACATCTACGAGCGCCATATATCAGCGACTAGCTCAGCGAGCGGGGGTCAAAGAACATATACATACCTGTCCAACGGCGATGATGATAGTGTAGAGGGGCCAACCAAAGACTTCGCGTGCCAGGGCAATCTGAAGACCGGTCATGATCACTACCTCATTGCCGTTCGCCATGACTCCGCTGTAATCTCCACTGAGAGCGAACGACTGTCCACTGGGCGACGACGGGCGTGAATGGTCGAAGGTCGAAGGCGCCGGAGTTCCCCAAACGGAATCGCGCTGCGACGAACGAATACTGGCGGCACTCGAAAGCTTATCCTTTTTCACCTTGTCGAAGAAGGCCTCCTCGCTCTTCATCAAGAACTTCTCAATCGATAACTCGTGCTTGGAGTTGTGCGGGTTGAGCATCTGTAGCTTCTGCACGAACTCGGAAGCCACTCCTCCGTCGGAATCAGTGAACTACGCAAGAAACAGTACCATGAGTGGACAGCTTATCAACTGGAAAACATCACGTACGGAAGCAATCGCCTTGTTAAGCGGCGAGTTCTGCTTTTCATCCACGATGGAGGCGATCGACTCGACGGACGATGCACGGGAGTGCGCACCGAATGGTCGTGATGGTGCTTCCAAGAATGGATCGGGCGCATGCCGCTGTTCACGTCCAATGGTCTTGTTTGCACGTTCCAAGAAGTTCCCAAAGTCTTGCCGTACTGACGCACGTCCGTGTTCGTTCGAGAAGTAGTCGCCCTCGTTGTCCGAAACATCCGTACTGACAGATCCTCTGCGGCCATGGGGAACGATGCGCGGTGGTGCAGCGAGGTGCGGGTCTCCACCGGGTGTCAACGTCTCCTGACTCCACTGTCCTGGGGATCCGGGGGTGCTCACGCTGAAGCGGGGGCTCTGACTCTCAGCGATACTGCGACTGTCCCATTCCGGCTGCGACGGGTATGCCTGGTACTCGGGCTCCCAGCTAGACGGCTCTTTTTCGTGGTGGCCAGTCGGGTCGAAGTTCGCATCGGACGGCCTCCACGCGTTCGCTCCAGCCATGCCACGGCTAATGTTGATGCTACGCTTGTGGAAGTCCTCCATGCGCTGACGCCATTCGACGACGGGGAAACGTTGGACGGCGGACCGGGCACGAAGCATCGCACGATCTTCTTCTGTGGACTTGAGCGCCATCTTGATTGTCTTCGTGAGCTGAGACATCATATGCTCCGTGGAAGTGGACTCCACCGGGAACCACTATGGAGACCGGTCAGAAACTTGCACACGCCGATGAAAGGGGGAAACTACTCACCCAACCAGGCATGAGACCGAGACCACCGAGGCGAGAGCCGACACCAAGAGCACCCTTACGACCGAACTCGACCGCGACCAAACCGAACGGTTCATCACGTGACGGGATGAGCGCGAAGTCGGCACCGCTGAACAGGTAGGGCGGAAGCGCAGTGAACTCGGGCTTCGAGTACACACGGTCGGGGTACAACTCCATCAGCCGCGCGAGCTTCTCCGCTGCGAAACGTCCGTACAGGTCGATGACGGGACCAACGGTGATGAGCTGAATTGACGGCCGCTTCTCAAGCCTAAAGCCATGCTGTCAGCGTCGATCCCACTAACTCTAACAGACAGAAACACTCACAATGACGGCATGACGTCCGCAATAAGATCCACACCCTTCTGCTTGGACCAACGCCCAACAAACACGAACAGATCGGCATTCGGGTCCTGTTTGAGACCAGCCCACTCCTGGGCCTGACGCTTATGCTCTGGACGTTCGGCTTCCGCACTCTCGTCGATTCGAATGTCACGAACAGACACCGGATTCTCGTCTAAAGCGGCAATATCCGTGGGATCCGGGTTAGGCAGGGAGTCTACATGCTTGAGAGTCCAGAGAGCAGGGTACCGGGCCCATGAGCGTTTTCCGTACTTGTCGGACACACCGGCCACACCGATAGACTTCTGGTGGACGGAGATGAAGGACGCTGCGGCGTGGAGCAGGTTGAACGTGTTCCCAAACTGGACATATTTTGTGCAGTACTCCTTGCTGATGTTGAACGCCGAACACACTTCCTTCATCTCCTCCTTCGTGCGCAGAGGCCACAGACCTTGGAACTCCGCATTGTGGAGGGACAAGCAGACAGGTAGAACCTTAGGCAGGAGGTAGATCGGAGCAAGCGCGCCGTGGTAGTCGTTGACGTGGTAGATGTCGATGTGCGGGAAACGACGGACGGTAGCAGCGATAGCCTGGTTCCATGTCGAGTAGAAGATAGCAGAGGAAAGATCGTCCATGCGGGCCGGATACGGGTCCGCCTTGGTCTGAGCACGGAAGACAGGACTGTCGAGAATGACGTAGGTGATGTTGTCCAAGACGTGAGTTTCGACCTCGATGAGATACGGCTCTCCGAAGATGATGACCTCGATTGGCTCAGCGGGCTCGCCAGGAGGATATTCGAGATCCTTGACCTTCGGGACGACCCATATCATGTCGACGTCCGTCATCGCCTTGCCCATCAAACTCGACATGACACCGAGACCACCAATCTTGACCTTGAGCTTCCAGTCGATGATCTCGTACTCGAGCGTAGCAATAAGAACGCAACGACGCTTGTTCTTGTCCTCCGGCCAGCCAATGACATCGTGGTTCTTGTGGTGGTGACCGAATACTTTCTCCGACATTGGCGTGTGGTCCTTGTCCTTGAGGTTCGTGGTCGACTTGTTGCCCAGAGCGCCGAGAATCGGGAAGTAATTGCTGTGGTCCTTGTTCGGCTTGATGCCCCACTTGTTGTACTTGATACCGTAGAACGACCACATGAAGATGGCGACGGCAAGCGCACCGGTGATTATTGGGACAGCGAGCAAGAGAGCATACGTGATGGCACCGATGATAGACTCGCCGCGAGGTTCGAGAGACCACGTCATGAGATGGTCGTCCACGACGAGAGCCCACGCAAGATGGGGCTTAGGAGGTGCAGAGATCTTCAGGTAGTTGGGAGCGTTGGTGTTCGGAGGAAGGCGATCGAGGACTCCGTCACCGTCGACGTCTCCGTAGAAGTAGTTATCGTATCCGAACACGTTCAGCTGCAAGTAGGTCGGCCAGCTGTCCATGATCTCAAGCTCCCATTTGCCATTGGGCTTCTGCGTCATCTGCGCCGGGATACCCTTGTCGAAACCCCACTGGTTGAAGGGACCGCGGGCAATAAGCTGAGGAACGCGACGAGGGATGGCGTAGTCGTGGTCAGCATGCACGACAACGCTGCCAGACTTGGCGATGTCGCTCCAGTCTGATGTATGCGTGATGAGAACACTGTTCATGACGACGAAACGGAGCACACTTACACTGCACCATGACATGCTCTCCATCCCAGAAGTTATCCGTGGCCTGGAAGAGGCTCGGGTCGAGCGTGGTGGTCTGCTCGAAATTCTGCCAGTCAGTCCAGTTACGACCAAAGTTGGCGGAGTAACGGATCTTGTCTGCGCCGAGCGCCTTGTGAGTGAAGGTGTACGTGCCACCAGAGACGCTGAATGCCGAGTTGTCATAGTCGGAATCGGGGAATACCATCACGTTCTGCGACGACCCTTTGCGCAGGAAAAGATGGTCGACGGTCTATACGGCGGAATGTGAGATGGACTCCGTCTGATTCGCGCAATCACCGACGCAGCTGAGAAACTTACGTTCGTTGATACACCGGATTGTGTTTGCGCGTTCTTGATGATGATCTCAAGGATGCCGTCTGAGAAATTCTCGAGAGTCGCCGACCAGGACCACTGTGATACAGACACGCCCGGAACGCGCGGTGCAGGCACATCAGTCAACGTGATACACTTGACGTTGTTGATGCTCGGAGCGTTGGCGTTGCCAGACATGGTGAAGGTGATTGCGGAGGTAACGCTGTTGCAGTCCATCGGCGTATTGTATTCGAGGGAAATGTCGACGGTGGTCGCATTTGTGTCTCCGCTCTCGGCTTGGATCCGTGTGTCGTGCCCCGGGGAGAACTTTGTGAGCATCGGGGGAGGGGGAATCCACCGGTCGATCGGGACGAGGGCCTTGAAACCGAAGGGGTCCATGTCGAGCTCGGCCACACAGTTCGCCGCCGCATTGTTACCAGTCCCAGAGGCAGTGAGGGTGTAGTTCTCATATGGATAGAACAGATTGCGAAGCGTCGGAGAGTTAGCGTAAGGGGATGCGATCCGCTGGTCGCTGTTGCAGTTGTTCTTGTACGTCTTCGTCCGGTTCTCATTGGTATAGAGCAGCCAGACCTCGCCGGTGTCGCCGGTAAGTTTCTGGACACCCGCCATGGGGGAACGAGACACCGACCACAAACCCATATCAACCGCTACATCACCTGAACCAGGCCGCTGGATGGTATAGGTCCAACTTTTGAGTTCCTGAAGGCCAAAGCCATCCTGCAACGACGCGAAGTGAGCCCTGAGAGCCAGGTAATGAGCGAACATGCGACGGCTGTCGGTGGTAGGGTCGAAGTGGTCCAAAGAATTCCAATCATCTTCACAACCAATCATAGACTTCCCGAGAGGCATGTTGAAGTACTGCTCGGATCCCAGGGCATAGCATCCATGACGCTGCCAGGCTCTGTTGCTGATCATCGCCTGACGACTAAACAGGCGGATTTGATCAGCATTCATCACATCCGTAACTCATTCACGCGTGGTGCTTACCCGTATAGATAGTTGGACGCGCTCGTATCAAACAGATAGAAGTTTTGTTCTTCTCCATAATAATACTGTCCACAATGTTAGATGAGGAATGATACGGTAGGAACAATCGGACCCACCAACGCGACACCAGGCATGACAAGGTTCGTGATGAATGAGCCGATAGAGCTGAGCTGTACGCCATTTTCCAGACTTGGCCAACGGAAGATATCGAAGTTGCTCGTGCCGAACATATGCTTGGGATCAAGGTCACCCGAGGTAGGATTCAAGAAGTCGTTGTTCCTGAGCATCAAGTTCCACTGATCTACGAAGTTGCCGTCGAGGTCGAACCCGACTTCTAGATTACCATCCATGCCCAAGAAACTTGTCAATGCACGATAGGTTGAATAGTGGAAAGCGACGGCATCGAGTGCGTTGAGAGGGGGGTCGCGGAGGAACCACTGCGACATGTCTTTGGTCAGATTACCCACTTGGTCGGGAGGGGGCCGCTGATCAGGTGTACGGCCGCGGCCACTAAGAGTACCATATCAGCCAGGCGTATCAGCATGCAGCTGATATACTTACATGTAGAGTGACCCGAATGTGTCCCCACCAGTGACCTCGCCCGGAATGTAGAAGTTCGTTTTGCCCAGAGCAGTTGCGCAGGCTCGAGTGTGTGAAGCCCATTCAGCAAGAGCATCCACGGTAACCTGAGTGGCCTTGTCGATACGGATCGCGTCAATGTCAAGAGCAGTAATGGCCATGCACGAGAAAATCTTCAGCTTGGCCATCACATCTGACTTCCATTCGCGCAGACGATCTTGTACGGAAGCGAACTTCGACAACTGACGTTGCCAGTCGGGGTGAACACCAAAAGCCTCCATGTCACCATACTGATCGAAATCTGACGCTCTGCAACCAGTCTTCCAGCCGATGCCTTGCGACGAACCATCTTCGTTCCAAAACACGGGCATGACACACGAGTCGTTGCGCGCGTTGTTGATCTAGATTACCAGGACGCATGATCAGCAGAGGGAATGAAGACTCGGCAACTGCAAGCTCACCGTGAAATCCTTGTACTCTTCGAACCCCCAAGGCACATATAAAGGATCCTTCCATATACCGTCATGCTCAGCAGGATCGAAAGGAGCGGACGTGTTCTCGAATCTGAGGCAATGTGAGAGGGAGTTCTAAAACAGAGTGGTGGCACATACCCCTGGAATGCGATCAAGTCCGACATTGTGCCAACCGTGAAATCCGCCATGACATACATCCCGCGAGAGTGAATCTCGTCGATCGTGGCTTGCCAATCAGCGAGCGTTCCCCAGTGAGGATCGAGGACCGTGAAGTCAAGAGGAGAATAGCCTGGGCAATCCGCGGTGAGCCGAGACGGGCCAAAGAGACGATAAGGTACGCACTGTCTGCCTGCCACGGCATGTTCAGGAAGGGTGTGCCAGAGATGAATATACCCTTGATACCCATGCCCTGGAGATAATCGAGCTTGGAGACGAGACCCTTGAGGTCGCCGCCATAGCGAAGCTGCGTTTCCCGCCAGTCCCACTCGTACATGGTCCCAAAGTAGTCGTTGTTTGATGGGTCGCCATCAGCAAACTTGTCCATGAGGACGGTGTAGAAGGGGACGGCACGCCAGTTGTCCGGCGACTTCGTGTACTTTGCGCGTTTGGGTGTGGAGTACTCGAGGGGAGACTGAGCATTCTTGTTCGTGTTGATGTTGTAGTCGGCATAAATGTCGTTGTATGGCGCAGAGGCGGCCCACTGGGTGAGTGCCAGCAGGGAGAGGATTGTTGTCCAGACCCACATGGCGGGTCGAGGGAAGGGGAGGACTATGCAGACGTCGTGTTGGCGGGCGAGGATGGGGGAAAGACGCGGTGAACGGTAGGAGCGGTGGGGGTTAAAGACCAGTTGAGGCGGGGCGTGTAGCAAATAAAGGAATGGATGAAGACCTGCCGGGCGAGCGGAAAAACGGTGGGAGAAGAGGAGGGAGAGAAGACGGGCGACCTGGTGGTCGAGGTGGGATGGAAAGTGCGAGCGCGTTTCGGCCGGCAAAAGTAGCCCTCGGTTTTATTTAGACGAACGCTTCTCTCCCTTAGCCGCCAGTCCTCCACCGAGTCCGCCCACTGTGCGTGCACCTATCGCTGTCCTCGCGACATGTCCTCTCGAGTCTCAGCTCGTTCATGCTCTCCAACGCGGCCAGCAGCTGTCCAGCTCGTGGTCGTCTTCATCCCACACAGCGCCCATCATCAAAAAGAGGTCCAGCCTCTTGTTTGAGTTTGTCGCTGGCTTGTCCGTCGGCGTGCCAAGTTCGGTCTACACGGCCAAGCCACCTTCGAGCCACAAGCCGCCGCGACAACGCCAGTGTTACGCCACGCCAGTGCCACTTTGGACGGTACGCACGTAACTCTTTTCCTTACCCGCTCTGGCAGAGGCTGCGGTTACGAGCGGCCCGTCGAAGGCATTGATACCACTAGCTAGGCGGCCGGGCGACGATAACGAGGATTAGGTGACTGGACATATACCGATGTCAACGGCGTCCGGCCGGTCCAGAACCACAGGCTCTAGATCATATGTAGATGCCAACTGACATCGCTACTGACTGTTACATCCATCCGGACTGAGACTTAGATACGTCCTAGGCCTTGATGTATCTCTAGGAAACATCAGCAGCTGGGCGGTGTCGCTCACACGATGGTGGCGGAAGGTACAGGTATGTACATATACATCGTGTCTGTAAGACTGTATCTCGAGATGTAACGTTGAGGACAACGCCAGCCGTTTTGGCTCCTGCCGGTCCTGCGAGTTGGGCATGACCGCCCGTGTGGGCCAGTCCCGAATCAGGACTTAGGAGGAGGCGACGGTCGCCCCCAATCGTTCAAATGTTCACATCGCGGTACCGGATGTCCGTCAATGGCGACGCGATACGCGCGGCTTACGCTACTTACTTAACGATACGATGATTTCCATGGATTCTGGAAAGTCGAGGATGGCTAAGACTGGCTTCGAAGCAATCTAAGCCTATCAAGGTGAGTACATGATGCTCAGTATTAATATTCTATCCGATTCACAGACAGGCGAATTCGACTACGGTCACGAACACATGTGTTTGATACCCCGTATTTTGTAGAGTTTGATGTGCAGCGGAAGGAACTAAGATGTAAGTACTACTATCCCTGCTTGCTTGACTAGGAGACACCGGACTAACCTTAATTGAAAGGGACAGGTAAATCATGATCAGCACCGACGCCACAACCCAACAACGCACGATGTATCTGGCAGGTCGCAGCTAGGCTCGCAACGGTGAGACCTGCAGCGTCGTCATGAAAGATGGTAGCAACATGTACATCGACCTCACGGTGCGACGCTTCGTCGGTATCGAGCCCTACACTTGCAACGAGCTCAGCATCGAGTCAAGTAGTACTATGACGAGCAGGTTCGGTCATTCTCCGCTAAGGGCAACGTCGGTATACTTAACCCTCAAACAAGCTGAGCTGCATTCGATTAAGTATAACAGAAGCTGTCTCGTCCTGTTGTAAGGTCGTCGATCACTCGCGTCCTCATCGTCTGCGCGTCCTTCGAGAGCCTTCGAGTTGCTTCACGTTCGCGGTCCATCTGAGACGTTGGGATTGTGGCAACACTAGATGTTAACGTTTTAACGTTGATAGCATGCCTGCCGGAGTTGACACATCTGTTCACTATAACAGCTGCCATAAGCATCCTCAGTTTACTACAGCGGCGACTCTAGCTTGAATATCTCTAGCGCGCGAGATGGCTGACTATGACGGGCGCGTACACTAAAGTGACTAATCTCATGTGCTCAGTATCAAGTGCTTATACTAGTACGAAGTGGCTGTCCAGGTAAGGCACCGAGAGTAGATAAGTAAGTTACTACTAAAATAGAAACCGAGCCTGTAGCGCGGTTTGGGCCTGTGTCAAGCCACGACGAGGAGGACGGTGGTGCAAAGACAGAGAACTCGAGCTAAGATACAGATGGAGATGGAACTATCAACGCCAGCCAATCCGAGAGCAAATCGCGAGGAGGGAGTGATGAGCGCCTGGCGTCTATTGGACGAAACTTAGCGATCGTTGCGGTCGTTGTCGTTGTTCTCCTTCAGCAAGGCCGCTTGTCTACTCTTTCTCCGCCCTTGTCGACCTTCCTCGTTCACCCCCCGCTCGCGGCCGGCTCTCCTCTTGCTGTGATTCTCGCTGTACATTCCCCCTCACAGGTCCGAGCCTCATACCGGTCTATGAGGGTTTAAAGGCGCGCTGGACGACGAGCTTGGACCGCCCATCCTCGACTCGAACCGACCCTCTACATAACGACACTACACGCACGAAAAGGTTCCTCCCCGACCATCACCCCACACATGTCCGTGGCACTGGCAGTGGCCAGCTCGAGCAATCTCCAGGCGCTCGACGACGCCTCCCAGCCCACCTCCCGAGCCTCTTCTCCGACCTCCCCGACTTCCATTCACTTCCAGACACCGATCTCGCGTACAGCGATAAGTTTGAACGGCTCACATACGAACTCATCCACAAATATCCACGCGCTTGAACCGCCTCCTGGAGTATCGTATCCAGAATTTCTGCGCTCATGGACGGACGCGCATGTCACGCACTGGCTCACAGATATCAAATGCGGGCATCATGCCTCCACATTCAAAGCCAACGATATCAGAGGCGACGTACTGCTCGAGCTGGACCAGATGACGTTGAAGGAGATGGGTATGAACAGTGTAGGAGATAGGTTGAGGATCGTGAATGCGGTGAAACAGCTCAGGCACAAATGCTCGTCCAGCACCGCGCTCTCATCCATTCTTAATCGACCAAGAGGTGCAGATCATAACCGTACGTCCAGCACCTCTAGCGACCAGGGAGTTTCGCGAATTACTGGTGCCCGACGGTTGGAGTCCGGCCGCCCTGCCCCCTTACACCTCCCTCCAAACGGCGGTTCGCCAGACCTTCCCCGCCTTGTGCGCGACGGGCAAGACTCTGCTAGGTTCAACGCCACTATCCGCCCCCTCCCCGCCCAACCTACCAGCGCGACACCGCAGCATGGCACGCCTACTACAGCGCACAGCCGTACAAACCTTCCTCCTCTCCCCCCTCCTCCTCGCGGGCAGCCCCCTCTTCCTCCCATCGCGCGCACGCCCAGGAATATCCAATACACTCCGAGTACCCCCGGCACATCTGGTCGACGCACGCCCAATTCAGATGCACCGCCTATGCTGCCCCAAGCCGGGCTGCTCACCCCCTCGAGCCAGACACAGGGATCGAGTTGGACTGGTGGCTACGGCCTGCCTGCGGACCCGCGGCAAGGGAACAACAGCCTGCGGACCCCTAGTCGATCGACGTCTCCATTGCCCTTCCCTCCCTCTCAACCCCCTGTTCGGAACGCGAGCCGCGTCGCCAGCGAGCTCTCGACACATACCAGGAGCAACTCCCATGGGCTATCCACGCCGACCACCGACAAGCCTTTGCCCCGCCCAGGGGGGCGCGGGACCCCCGCGCATCCCTATGCTAGCTCGCAGCTGCAGCAGGCGCACGGTCTGTCTCCCATCGCTGAATCGTTCATGGGGCAGAGAACGAACATGAATCCCTCACCACCCACGTACCGGGGACTCAGCGTGCCCTTCCGTCCGGGCACGCCCTCGCAGAATCCGTCGCTCGACGACCTGCGTCGCAAGCTGATAAAGTTCACGCTTCCTGATGAGGGCAAGGCGACAACGCTCAACATCGCCGACTGCAACGGAGCGGTGGAAATTCTGACGAAGGCTCTCAGAAAGTTCGGGAAGCTGGGTGGAGACCGCTCGGATCTGGTCGAGTCTGACGAGGCCGGATTGAGCGTTGACGGATGGGGTGCCTACCTCGAGTGGGGTCAGAGCGATGTTAGCAGTATGTATCCTGACCCTTGCGACACACAACTTTCCTGACCCCTATGCTGACCTATCAACAGAGGGTCCTCTGAGCGAACTCGAAGTTATGGCGATCGTGCAGGCGCCGCCAGACGACCCAGCGCGAGAACACGGTCTGACGCTGCACAGGACAAGTCGTCCGAAACGCGGGCTGACCCCGCCCACACCCACTCTGCTTGTTTCGGACGACGGCGAGGATGCATTGGAAAGAGCTCTTGCAGCGGAGCCCCCGATGGTCTACACGAAGGCGATGAAACGGGCCTCCTCGATCAGCATCCTCAGCGGCCTCGGCGTGAAGATCCCAGAGAAGGGTGCGGAGGGCTCCGGGCCGTCGTCCCCGGCATCCCAAACCGCGGCGAGTCCGACGAAGAGCGCGAAGAAGACGCCCTCAAAGCTCCGGAATTTCTTCGGGCAGCGTCCGCCCAGCGAGCTCATCACGACGCACCTCGCGGAGTACTTCCCGTTCACGGAGAAGAAGGTGCTCGAGCGGACGAGGCGGCAGAGCATGATGCGCCAGAGCGGCCTCCCGAACAGGCGCGACAGCATCATCTCGTTCACAATGCCGTCTCAGAGCAGGTTCAGCGTCAGCACGCTCGGCTCGCAGCGGACAAACTCGCCTCGGGCATCTATGGCGTCCGGCATCTCTGCTATGGCGGTCGACAGGCTGTCGCCGGAGCCCAGCGTGTTGAGCGAGGGCACAACAGCGTACGACCCCCCACGGCTGTCGCTGTCTACGGACGACGGGCACTCCATCGACCTCACCTCGGAGGTTGCCACGCCGTCAAAGCGCATGTCCGTCTCCCCGCAGCTCCTGCCACCCGTCGCGTTCCCCTCTGAGTCCCTGTCTGAGTCTCTGAACCTGTCCGATAGCCAGAGCTCCGCGCGCATGTCGCGCCGCATGTCCACCGCGTCGAAACGTATGAGCTACATCACCGAGCTGCGGAGCAAGCGCGACCGCTCGGACACCGCCAGTCTCATGACCGTCGACGAGATCACCGCCGAGGTCGAGAGCCGGCAGGAGAACGCGGCGCAGTCGGGCGACTCGGACGAATGGACGAAAGTCGACATCGCCGAGGACCGGCAGAGCATTGGGGGCGCAGAGGATATGGAGGATGAGGAAGAGTACGACGAGGAAGAGGAGGAAGAAGAGGAAGAGGAGGAAGCAGAGCTAGACGATGCCACTCTGACGGACGAAGATGCGCCTGGCAAGCCGATCGTGACCACGGGTAAGACACGATGCCATGGAAAATCTCTAGATGTCCGAGCTGATAGACCGTTGTTGCTGCAGGCGAGAAGGCTATCAAGTGGATTAAAGGCGCTCTCATCGGTGCCGGCTCCTTCGGAAAGGTGTACCTCGGCATGGACGCTGCGACTGGTCTGCTCATGGCCGTCAAGCAGGTCGAGCTGCCTACGGGCTCGGCGCCGAACGAGGAGCGCAAGAAGTCCATGCTGAGCGCACTCGAGCGCGAAATCGTGCTCCTGCGCGATCTGCACCACGAGAACATCGTCCAGTACCACTGTGCGTTCTTCTAGATACCCATCCGGATCTGTCTCCTTCTGACACCTCTGCAGCGTCGTGCATTGACGACGACCACCTGAACATCTTCCTCGAGTACGTCCCGGGCGGCTCCGTCACCTCGCTGCTGCGGAACTACGGCGCGTTCGAGGAGCCGCTCGTGCGCAACTGGGTCCGCCAGATCCTCCTGGGCCTCAACTACCTCCATGAGCGCGATATCATCCATCGTGACATCAAGGGCGCGAACATGCTCGTTGACAAC
Organism: Daedaleopsis sinensis; assembly: GCA_033807695.1. NCBI lineage: Eukaryota > Fungi > Basidiomycota > Agaricomycetes > Polyporales > Polyporaceae > Daedaleopsis > Daedaleopsis sinensis. The sequence continues at coordinate 3,022,511 of CM066301.1, forward strand.
AAGGGCGGCATCAAGATCTCCGACTTCGGCATCTCGAAGAAGGTCGAGGACAGTGAGTACCCGCCGCAATCGCATTCTCCATCGCCTCGGAGAAGAAAAGACAGAAACAAATGCTGACTTCATTCTCTGCAGACCTCCTTCCGGGCCACCGCGCGCACCGGCCCTCTCTGCAGGGCTCCGTGTTCTGGATGGCGCCCGAGGTCGTCCAGCAGAAGGCGTACACGTTCAAAGCCGACATCTGGAGCGTCGGCTGCCTGGTCGTCGAGATGCTCACCGGCGAGCATCCTTGGCCGCATCTGTCTCAGATGCAAGCCATATTCAAGGTGTGTACATACATCAACCATCACCCTTGGCGGCGACGCCAGCCGTGATCGCCTCCACCCAATCCATATGCTGATTTACCACCTCCCGCCGTTTTTCTAGGTCGGATCGGCGAAGGCGAAACCCCAGATCCCGCCTGACATCTCGCCAGAGGCCGTCGACTTCCTGGAGCTCACGTTCGAGCTCGACCACGAGCTCCGGCCGTCGGCTGCGGACCTCCTCAAGCACCCGTGGGTTGCGAGCATGCCTGTGTTCGGGCAGTAAACCCCGACCCCACCCCCACCACTGTCGTTTCCCGGTCATCTCGTTTGCACGGGTTTATTTTATATCTACCAGCAGTATATCTAGTCAAGGATCCGGTGTCTGTACGTTCCTCGCGCGGAGTGTGCATGCTTTCTGTAACACAGTCGAGCTATGATATCATTTATATTCCCCGCGTTGTTGTTGTCTTTCCAATCAATCGTCCTCGTTCCGCTTCCGCTTCCCCGCAGGCTTCGCGCCGGGGCCCCAGTTCGGGGCGGGGTTCTGCTGGTAGCGCACGAGCTTCACCTTGGACGAGGCGGTGACCGAGTCTGGATGCCGCTTGAAGTTCGCCTCGGCCCTGTGGAGCGGAACCGTTTAGCAATGGGGTTTGCGTGCCGGGGGGGAGGGGGATGGGAAGCACGTACTTCGCTTCCTTGCTGAGCAGGACCCGGGTGGGCGAGTGCTCGGACACGTTGTCCATCTTGACGGGATGCGTCTTCACCCAGGAACGGAAGATGTCGTGGATGTCGGCATAGCGTGCCGTCGTCTTCAGGGACCCCGCACACGCGTGCGACCGCGAGATCCGGTGCCCAGCGTGCAGGAGGGCCGAGCTGTGGCAGAGATCTAAGCAGATGAAGGCAATGGATGGATGGAGATGGAGATAGGGATGGAAGGGGAAGGGGGTGGAGTGAAGCGCCGCTTACGCCGTCTCGTCCAGGCTCGGGCATATACAATGGAAATGGCTCGCAATTCTTGAGGGCGTGAAGTAAAACGGCACATCCAGTTCCTGACGCAGGAAATCAGTCCCACGGACTCGTATGAACGTTCGGGAGAGAGCATGGCCGACCAACCTCCTTCGCGACGGTGAGCATCCCTTTCATCCTGGCGGAGGTGCCGTACTTGTCCTCGTTCGCCTCGACGTGGTTGAGCACGCTGGACACAAAGGTCGGGTCATGCAGCGCCCCAGACCACATGGGACCTGCCACCTGCCGCAAATGATGTGTATTAGGATTAGTCGTTGACACGTCGGTAGGCAGGGAAACCTACATGCAAGACGGAGTTGCACTCCGAGCATCTCTCAGGAACGGTCGGGCCGGTCTGCACCTTGAATTGCAGGTTGACGTTGCCGCTTTTCCCGCTGACCTGCTCGGTCATGCGGCCCAACGGCTGCTCGTAGAACGACTGGCACCCGCTGCACACGTAGTAGACAGCCGTCTTGCTGCGCCGTCAGTCTCGGCGGGGGTCGCGCGAGAGGATGCAGAGATGCGACGGACCTGAAGACCTTCTTGACGTCAATGGGCGCGGTGTGGACGCGCACGAACAGGCGGACGTAGAAGTCGATCGACAGTGACAGCAGCGGCTGGATGTGTCGGCCGTATCGTGCTGCGGAGGTCGCCAGCGTGTGCAGGACGAGCCGCAGAGCCTGGGAGGAGACTTGTCAGAACACGACATGTCGCGGTAGCAAGGGTCGAGTCGTATGCACATACCGCTTCGTGACAATACTCCGCCTTCACTGGCGCACCACCGTAATTTGAGAAGCTGTTTGCGACAGACGTATTCAGTTTCCAACCCTCGCCGCAGCGTGTGTCGCACCGACCATTTTTCTGGATAGTTCGTAGTCGCCAGCACGGACATGTCTGTACATGTCACACACAGTAGGCCTATTGAGGTGGAAGTATTGAAGTGCAAGACATTGGTGAGCGACACATGACACCGAGAGCGAGCGCGACGTACCTCCGTCGTTGACGCACTGCACGGCCGCGTCGATGAACGGCGCGGCGGTGCCATATGGATCGAGGTCGACAACGTCCACGCGGTTGCGCTCCGTCCGGTGGTTGTACATCAACGCACTGCACGACGTCAGCGATCCACAACGAGTCCGGGCGAACACACACAGTCCACGCACCACGCGTCGCCTTCGTTCACGCGGACCTTCGCGGGCCTCACGCGCGGCGCGTCCGTCGACCCCTCCACAGTGGGCTCCGGCCGCTCGTGCAGGTCGTTCAACTCAATGTTGCGCTTCATCGCCTCCACCGCTGCGGGCGACAGGTCGTTCGCGATGACGTGTCTGGTACAGGGCAGCACAGCGCGCGGTCAGCATCATGCGTCGGGCGCGGGGAGTGCGGCAGCGAACTTCACGAAGGGGATCTCGTTGGCGTAGCGTATCGAGCGCAGGCCCGTCGCGGAGAGGGCTTCCAGGATCACAAATGTCGGTGGGCGGAACTGGGCATTGCACATCCAGTCAGCGCGGGCGAGCGTGGGGCGCAGTGAGGGCAGAGACTACGATACCTCCGGTTGGCTCTTCTGTGCCGCGCCCTCCGACGTGCTAGTGCCTTCCGCAGGGGGCGGAGGCGGGGGAGGTGCTGCATCCGCCTCCTCCGAACCTGTCCCAGGTCCATCGCCGTCCGCTGCACCCAAGCACACACAGGCCGTCGGTCCACACCCCCAAGCAATCGCCGGGCACGAGCACTCACTTTTCGCCTTCTTCGCCCTGTGCTGCTGGCCCTCCGCCTTGCGCGCGCGGCGCTCCAACGTCTGCCGCCACTTCCTCTCCTTCTCCGCGCTCACGAGCTCGCCCCACGCGCGGATGCACGCCACGCTCAGGTCGCGGTTGAACTCCTGCACCGGGTTCAGGAACGCGTCGTTCGACGCGGGCAGGAGGATCGCGGACGTGTTCTCCTTGTGCAGCGTGAAGCCCTCCGGGATGACGATGGCGTGTGGTGGCGCGCTCATCTTTCGTATGTACAGTGGTCGTGGTATGCGCCACGAGGGCCTGGAGAGACGGAGTGCAGCGAGGGCGAACAGTTTTAGAGTTTGAGTCGGACTGGGAGGAGGTCGTCCGGCGACTCGCGCCGCTTCGATCGAAATGGCAATCGAGGCGCCCGTGTGCTGTGACGTGACTCGGAGGAGGCACGGACTGCGCAAGCATGCACGGTGGTTTCTGGCAGGCTGTGGATGCGCTGAAAACATATGTGCTAGTAGGGATACAAACTGTACAATATACGAATGCGATCTGCGAGAAAATGCGAGCAGCGGTGATAGTAGTCCATGTCTACCAAAGCTGTATGTATGTACGAAGTGCGACGAACGTTGGGCGAAGAGCCCTGGGGGACCGTCTCAGTGCGTATACAGAGTCCATAACTAAGCGTCATCATATCGTCAATGCCACGGTCTCGTTAGGACGAAGACACGGCCAGGATGGATTGGCACCGCCGCACGCTCAGTACGAGTACTCTTCCGAGAAGAGCGCAATCGAGCCGCGCATGTCGCCTCTCCTGATCCTCTGCGGGTCGATCTGCGCCGCGACAATCTTGCGCATCACCGCCTCCAGCGACGTCGGCCCACAACCTACGCACACAAACCAACCGTTCCGTCAGCTTCTCTCCCTGTATAGCCGCGTCAAGCAAACGATGGTGCAGCACTCACATGCAACCGCGACCGCGCCCCTCGCCCGCTCGACCTCGTCCGCGACGATCCGGTCGAGCCGCGGCCGCCCCGGGCGCGCGTGCTCCGCGACCGCGCCCACGTCCTCGACCTCGCGCGCGTCCAGCGTGAGCCGCAGCTGCTCGCGCGCGGCGACGACGTCCCCGCCCGGCACGAGCGCCGCGAAGCTGTCCGTGTCCGTCCACATGCTCAGCCGCGACGACGCGGGCGTCGCGGGCATCGGGCTGTGCGCGCGCGACGACAGCTGCGACAGCCGCTTGCTGCTGCTCATGTTTGGGGAAGGGGAGCGGACGTGCGTGTGCGTTTGCAGGGGGGTGAGCGCCCTGCTGGTCGCGCTCATGAGGGGGACCGCGCTGCTTGGGGGCGTATATTGAACGCTTCCGACGCTCTGGTCGCTCGGATGGCTCGCGTGCCCCTGGAACGTCACGCGGGACGCATCGATGCTTCCGCGGGGGGCGTCCTCGCTAGGGCGGGCGGTGGCGGTGTCTACCCTCAGTCGTTGGGCCGGCGGAAGGTCGGTGTACGGGGTCGGCAAGATGGTGGCTATGGGAGGCGGGACCGATCGTCTCTTGGGGACGAGCTGGACCGACGAGTGCGCAGGTGTCTCGTACTCCAAATGAGAGGCGTGGTGGAGGCGCTCCTGCTTGGCATACATCGCTGTGGACACTCTGCGCGAGACGGCACGACGCTGTCGGCCCTCTTTCTTGATCGACAGGTGGAACTGTGCTTCGCCGGGCATCGCGGTGTCGTCGTCACCTTCGAAGTTGGTCATATCGAGGATATGCTCCTCGTGCCCGAGCTCGCCCTCATCCTGCGCCGTGCCAGTGTAATAGCTCAGGTCGAGGTCGCTGTCGTCTCCACTTTCTTCCGATGAGAAGGAAGATTGGGAGAGCCGTTTCGAGCTCAGAGCGAAGTCCGGTTTCGGGGGTTCCAACGGTTCGTCCCTGTTCGCGCGAGGTAGCGGGGCGAATGAGATGCCAGTGGGCACCGAAGTACGCGTGGGGCCAGCTACAGGCTGAACGTTCGTCACAAAGATGTCGATCTGGAGGTCGGGAGAGGGCAAAATATCCATGCATCTCCGCAGAACTGACGCGCACCACTGGATATGGCCTAAATAGTGAGAGTCAGCTCGTGCGTCCTTGCAGTCTAGAGCTGCTGACCATACCGAATTCGCGGACCAACCAAACGAAGCGTACACGAGCAGTTTTGAAGTTCTTCTGCCCATAGCCACCACGCCGACCGCCCAAGAACCGCCCATCCCTGCCCGCCATGCAAAGGCAGACGTATTGGAGCACGGAGAGGGCATAACTCACTCCTGAACCACCGGCGACGATCAGCACCGAAGAGTAGTCTCCCCAGACCGCTCGTAGGGAGGATCCGTACGGGCCATCTACGCAAGCACGAAGTAGGACACCACGATTGGGCAACTGATTGTGACGGGGGAGTTTCTCGTCCGCAAGATGCTGTTGACCGTGGCTGATCATCAGAGCGACCGCATCCCACAGATCCTTGGTCCAACCACTCTTGGCCCTAATGAAGAACACGAGCACGCGACCATCGTCGTACTGGTTCTGCTCGTCACAGATTGACGCTACGGTGAACGGGTGAGTGGTAAAACGCGTGATAGACGGGATAGATATAAGGAAGTGTTGGCCGGGTGCCCATGTCAAGAATCCTGGAGTCACGATACTCAGCCGGACGGTTCTTCCAGGGAGTAACTCCGCGTGAGCGAACCCGGGAGGTGGGGTATAACTCGTTGGAAGGGAAAGCCCCGCACCGATCAGTTGAATCGGTGGTGGATAGTGGACCAGACCAGCTTCAGAGCTAGGAAGAGGGCTGTGAGGAAGTCCCTTCGGCGGTTGGCTGTAGGCGGACTTGTCGATCAAGGACTGCGTCCTGTGTAGATCCGCAGAAGGACGCGGCGCCGACGTAGATTGTCCACCTAGATAGCCGTTGATATATAGCCACCAAGTAAGCCTCCACATCCGCTCGCCAACCCAGATCGCGAGTGCAGCCCAGCACCACCACCACACGGGCGGGTGATGAAGAGCAGCCATGACGATAGTAAGCGGGACGAGGAGAACATGAAGGAAGTAGAATGCCTCGTAATGCTTTCGTCGGAATGGGCCAACGCTTGCCAAGAAGAGAAGCGTCATGCAGCCGAATGCCTGGTCAGGTAGGCGTCATGAGCATGCTCGTGACGAGAGCCGAAGATATACGTACAGTCCATGCATAGATGAACTTCTCATACTGCCATGCGAGTGCATACGCGACCTGGCCTTTGCGCCGGTCTCTGAGGAGCTCGACACTCCAGAAGGCGACGTGAAGGAGCGTGAAGAAATAGATGAGGCGCGCGGTCCACTTGTGTAGCCAAAGAAGCTTGTCGCAGTAGAACTGTGTGAGGAATGACAGGGAGAAGATCGCGAATGGAGGAGACTTGAGCGCGAACAAGACGCAGAGAGGAAATAGCGCGAAGGCGATTAACCCCGTTCTACCACCGGTCGTCCACCACGCCTTGGAGATGGTGTATTGGGGCTGGTATATGAAGTAGTCGGCGTTGTTGTAGCCGCTTCTCTTCGCGAGAGTAGCGGACGCATAGTCCTGCAGAGTCCATAGAGTCGAACCAGGGGCGAGGTAGTCGGGACCGAGAAACGCGACCAGGAGGGAGGCGATTGTGATACAGACAAATGTGAAGATTTGGGCGTTGGGAGGGAGAGAGTAGGGCTGCCTGTGGGGCTCACCTCTCGCCTTGGCGACGGCGAGACTGTGTTTCTTCCTCCATGTCCGGCGACGGATGGCCCACTTGCTCCAGAAGGCGCCCAGGTAGCCTCCGCGGACGTTGAAATGGTGCAGGAGGGAGAGGATGATGAGTGCGGCGCCTATGGCTATCCAGAGAAGGTAGGAGTATACGCGACTGGCATCGCTGAGCATATGCACGGTGAGGTAGGCGGTGACAAACTCGAGGTCATTTGCGTAGGAGGGAGTAGACGGGTAGGCCGCGAGGGAGGCGGCGGGGTTGGTGGAGGTCATATGGACAGGGCCCTACGGGACCGGTTGTGAGCGACGAATCTCAACGGAGATGGCAAGCAGGAACGGACTGACCACCCGTCGACTTGATAGACGGCCTGGAGTCGGTCAGCGCGGGTCTACGGAGCAAGGGGGGGTCTAGAAGTGAATCTGACGAGTATGAGCCGAGAGAGCGCGTCTTCGGCGGTATTTATACGGTTGGTGTCGGCCAAGTTGCGGTATGCGTCGAGAGAGGAGGTTAATGCGAATGTCGGGGCTGCGGAGGACAGGAGAGAGGGAGGTGGTGGTTGAAAGCAGAGGCGAGCATGATGGCGCGCAGTTGGGCCTCGGTCGAGGAGGAGGAATGCACGACAAAGCTGGTCGTGTTCTTGACAGACTTGAAATGGGACCGGAGTCTCCTGCGAGTCCGAAGAGGCAGGCCGGCTCCTCGCGTGCGCAGCCGTGCGCTCCATCGTCATCGTCCAGTCCGAGATCCGCGATCCCTCCGGCCGCCACCCCGTTTTCCCACGACGCTTGCCGGTGGCCCTGGTCTGAAGCCGCACACTCGGCCCGAGGCTGCCCGAGGCCATTCTGCCCGCGTAACAATCCACCGGCCGCCTCACGCGTATAAGTATCACCCTCACCTCGAGCGATCTCCGGTTGTCGCACAAACTGCAGAGCATCCGATTCCAATATCCTACATTCCCGCACCAAAAATCAACATACACTGGTCAAATCCTCCCCCCAAACGCTCTTAGACACGCCGCGTTCCGGGTCCCGAGCTCGGGCATGGGAGCCAGCCTGCCAGCGCTGCCCTCATTCAACCGTCTCGCCGGAGATGATCTAGGTACGCGACAGATCAGACCATCTGCAGCCCCGAGCCCGCAACACATCGCGCGCGACACACCTGCTTCCCCGTCTTCGCGATCTTGGCGTGCAGGTCGTCGTACGGGATCGTTCCCTTGACCACCACCTCCTGCTTCTCCAGGCTGATGTCGTACGAAGACACGCCTGGGCCGCCACGCCGTATGATCACGTATCGCCATCCATCGTCCCCCGCCGTCCAACACAAGATCCCAGTCGAAATCAGAGCCTGCGCGGTGAGCACGGGCTGTGTCTGCGCACCTTCCGTCTTCTTCAGCACGCGGTCGACCGCGCCAGAGCATCCCCCGCAGGTCATCTGCATAGCACAACGCGCGCGAAGCAGCCGCATGCTCAGTCAGCTCCCCCGTAGCCGCGGTGATCGCGATAGCGCGGCATCAGCACCTTCACGTTGAACTTGTATGTGTGCTCGGACTATCACAACGACCTCCGTAAGCCGCTGCCGGTCGCGCCAGGCCTGGATGGGAGAGATGCGCACCATGTTGGCAAGTATAGAGTTCTCTGACTGGCTGGATCCCGAGAGAGGCGCCCTGAGTCTACGCTCCAGCCACAACGAACAACGGCCACATACCACTCAAGAGGTAAGGGTTAGATGTAGTGGCGGAACGGTTGAGGAGGATGAGTGCGATAGCAGGTCTGTCTAAGTCGTATTTATCTCGCCGTCGGCGCCTCCATCGCGAAATGGCGCAAGGCTCACATAACACATGTGCGGGAGATGCCGCCGGTAGCTAAGTCGACAAATCTCCTGACGATCAGTCAGCACCGTGCCCTCCGACAACGAGCTCAGAGTCATTATCTCAGGTTTCGCGGGTATTGCGAGACCGTCAAGCACTGCACTCCGACCTGCACCGCGACAGAGTCTTTCCAAGCAACGCGGCTTCGTATCTGTCATACCAGCGGTACATCTAGACGCTGTCAGTTTATAAGTATCATCGCGCAGGTGTCCGCATCTCGACCTGCTCATCTCCCTCCGTCGCCACCGCCTGCCAGCCAGCACCCGGCGCGGGCCTTCCGCGAATACGTGCAGCGATATTAGAGAAGAATCCTGTGACAGGCAACATGATCAACAAAACAGATTCCGGACGCAGTTTACGCGAGAAATCACCTTGAATAGCTGTTGGCGGACCATCGTGCCGCTGCGTGATATAATATACAGGTATACCTGCGAGCACAAAGCCTTCGCAGAGTGTCAACATCGCATATTCAGTAGAGACGTAGCCGGCGAGATGCATACCCAGGACTGCCATTGCCTCTAGCGGCGCGGCAATAACCGGCATGCAGAGCAAGAATAGACAGACCTGCCGACAAACGGAGTGATGAGACGACGGCGCCTTCAGGAGAGGGCAAGGCACGTACTGCGCAGAATATAAGGGGAGTAACAATCCAGGTCTTGTACGGACGCTCCAGCATCGGCTCTTTCACCCGCAATATTACCAACCCTAAAACCTGTCGACGACCTCCGTCATCACCAAACTCGGACCGTCGTGCATTATGAGGGTACTCGCCGTCAAGAAGTAGAACGCCCACGAGGCTACTACAGCAAAGTTGATGAGGGACCGGAACCCTCCACCAGCTAAGATGAAGATGATCGTGATACAGGCTTGGAGACACATAGCGTTCAGAGGTGTCTTCAGCCTCGCATTATGGCGGCCGAACAGGGCAGGTAGGTAGCCCTCCTTGCCCGCGACGTAGATCAGTCGTGCGGAGGTGAAGAATGATCCTGTCGGGTATGGAAAATTAGTACAGCACCTGGGAAGCTATATGAGGCATACCATTCAGCGCCCCAAAACATGAGAACGCGACCATGGCGGCGAAGACCACACCGCCTACCGGACCAAATAGTGCACGACCAAAGTCCAAAGCGACCGTGTTACTGAGACCCACGGTGGCCTATACAAGCCGTTGAGCACGCGCTGTTAGAGAAACGTCGCGACTTTTTACCTTGTCCAAAACGGCAAAATACGCGATGTTCGCGAGTACGAAAAGTGCCTGTACGGCTGTGAGACATCGCGGTGCGGTGAAGTACACTTGATCGATCGAACGCACCATCACAATAGCCATACTGGTGTGTATGGCACGAGGGATACTCTTTGCTGGATTCTTCATCTCACCGCCGACGTAGTTGGCTTGGTCCCACCCATCGAAGGCCCAAAGGCTTGAGTACAGCGCTAGGGCATACGCTGAAGGGCTTGTGCTTGACTCTCCGAACACCGGCTCGCTGAACGACGTCGAGGCCCGTCCTCTCGCCAGTTGCACGAGGCCGAGAACTGTGATAGATATCTAGAAACCATCTCAGCATCATCGACGTTCTCCATGACGCCTCTCTGGTCACACACACCAATGCTACAATCTGCATATTGCGGTCAATTCCTCGTCAAACCTTCACAGACGTAGCACGGACATACCTTGACAGTGGTAAAGACTACGGCAGCCCGCGTGCCTAATGTAGGTGTCGCGACGCAGATGATGGAGACCACCACGACCGCCGCGGTCGCGGTGAGCTTTGTTGCCCACTGGGGTATATCATCTGGTGAAACATCTGCGCGGGTGCTGTGCCAGAAGAGGCGATTAATGTACTCGGCGAATATTAGACTAATTACGGCATTGCCCCCTGCAACCGCACCGTAGTGAGGTCATCGCAAGAGGTCCACGAGGAAATGCCTGCTTACCTGGTTTGAGGGCGGATATCGCTGTCCACGCGAAGAGGTAAGATACCAAGGGCCCATATGAGTACTGAAGGTACGCCTGTGCGCCTCCGTTCACGGGTATAGAGGACCCGAGCTCCGCAAAGCTGCTCGCGCCAGTCCAGGCGAGCACACCGGCAGCGAACCAGACCAGCAGACTCGCCCCGACGCTGTGGGTATTTGCGACCACGACCCCCGGCGAAGAGCTAGCAGCCGTCCACACGTCACGATGGCCCAGGTGATGCAGGACTGCAGCGGCACTCACAAAATTCCCGAACCAATCTGCAACCCGACAATGAGCGCGATTCCTACACGTCCCCGCCCGTTGCTTCAGACCATGGACCGCCGATGAGAGAATGCATGGCTACGCACCGTTCACCAGCCCTAACCGCTTTTCATTGGACTCCTGATGCACTTCGTCCGGCTCGCTCAAACTTGCACTCAGCGGGAGCAGGTCGTGCTGGAAGTCGAATCCGGACACGGAGTAGGAGCGTCCGCGGAAGGGTGCCCGTGTGTTCTCCGCTAGCAGTGGGCCCTCCGACAGCTCCAAGTCACGCAGCGAATCATCGGAATCTTCGGAGAGCCGGTTCGAGCGGATGGATGGAGAGTATATCTGGGAAGTAGCGCTCCGAGGGGATTTGAGGTTGTCTAAGAATGCACCGTTGGGCGTCGGCGATGTCATACGAGTCCGTAGAACACAGGAGAGGGCGTGTCAGAGGTCGTCAGATGGTATAAGACGTGGTCGAGCGTCGCTGCAGGAGCGTGGTTCGTTTGGTAGGTTGAAGTCGTGCAAGTAGACGTCAACGCGTAAAAGCCTGAGTGTATAGTACGAGTTCCGGGCAATTGGCGCCCATTTCGTACCCTCTCGATCGACAAATTCAATATTGAAACTTCGTACAGACTTACCGTTTGCATAGACTCGGAACGAGCTGGAATGTGGACTCAAGAGCACTGTATTGGTACCTGAATGTCAGGCATTCATTCACATTGCATACATCCGTGAGGTAATCTGCCATCTGCCGCAGTCTCATGAGCGCGTGCGACTGTGCGCTACAAACGTGTCCATCGACGAGACCATAACTATTGAGCGAATATTGAGCGCTATTAAGTATGCTGTCGGTTGAGTAGCCACGGCAGCTAGTCATAACCGTCTCGGGCTGAAGCGGGGATCAACTGAAAGCTTATGATGCCCCCTTGGTAAGAGACACAATGTGGCCAAACGACAAATGTGATAGTCGCGAATACTGGTCATGTTTTTTGCGCGTTCTCAAGAAGGGCTTGGGCAGTTACAGCATGTATCTCAGTGTAGCTCTCTTGGCATGCGTCCATACACTGGTGTTGAAGAAAAAAGTGAGCATGGGCAGACTCCGCTAGATGAGTAAAGCAATTGACCTTGAACGCATCATTGGGAACCATGGACCCCGACTGCCACACGCTAGTCACGGTCCCGAGAGCAGGCATCCCGGACAATATCAGTGTGCCCGAAGAGATTTTCCCTTCCTCGTCTGTAGGGTCCAGCCAAATTTCGTCGCCGACCACTGCCTGTACGCGCTGTGAGATCACGGGCTGTCGTAGAAGACAAGTCTGAGATACACGTACTGCTGAACAGGATGCAACAAGTCCGAGCATCTCTATCCCTGCGTCGGCTAGGGCCGCACTGGCAGCCACCGAACCTGCCGCGATGCACCCCTCTATGCCGTCGTTCTCAATAACAGTAATGAAAATGTCGATAGTCGACTTTGGGAGTAGCTCGAGCCTGACCGCAGGAACCAGGGCCTGTTGGATTTGTACAGCAACCGACCGGTCTTCTGCATCCTAGGGGACGGTCAGTCATGAATTCGAGCAGACTGCAGGCACAGAGCTTACGCGTATCGGTACCCTTCGACGCGTGCAGGAGAAGGGTGCAAACTTGACTTCCACGTTCAGCCGGCCCTTCTCATTGTATGTAGTGGTTTTCGATTGTCTCGGGCCGTAACTTCGCGCATCCGCAAGCAGTCAGTCCACCATCAACGCCGCAGCTGCGAGAACTGAGAACTCACTCACACCGCGCAAGCAATCTTCGTCTTCTCCGTCTCAATATATGCAGAGCCGTTCGCCTGGTTGATCAAGCCCGCTTTCAAGACTAATGGGCCACGGTGAAAAGCGGAAGTAGGCGAAGACGCGAGCGGAACATACATATTGGGCGGATATCGCGTGCACCCCTTCCTTTCCTCTGGCTCCCGGGTTTCCATCTTGTGTCCGTCTCGTCGTCTGAGTCAAAGACTGGCTGAAAGCTTTCTTCTGGACCATTTATGCGTCTGCGGTCAAAATTGCTCTGTGCCATGATGAAAGAGATGGTATAAGGAGGTATACGAGCGCCTGCGCCATTCATGGGTCAGGTAAGTTAGCGCTTATATTCCTCATAGGTTCACCACTACTGACACTGTCACCACTGGCACCGGACCCGTCCCTGGTTGTCATTTGTCTCCTACATCATGAAGGTTTCCTTCTCTCTCAAGGGCAAAGCCACGAAACCCGTGGGCGATGCTCCCACACTCAAACGCACGGCAGCATTCGCAGCACTAGACGACGATGAGCCCTTGGATGCCGCACCCACCGCAACCGGAGACAAGGGCAAGGTCGCGGCAAACAAGCAGTTCATCGCGCAGAGCGTCGAGATGTCCAAGGCGGCGAAGAAGAAGCTCGAGGAGGAGAAACGGGTCGACGCGACGGTGTTCGAGTACGACGAGGTGTGGGACAAGATGCAGGAGGCGAAGCAGAAGCAGAAGGAGGCCAAGGAGGTCGACGCGAAGGAGCGCAAGGTGAGCCTCCGCTCCTTCCTACCCCGCACTGCGGGTGCTCTCGCGGTCCGTGCGAAGAATGCTGATGTACTGAAGATCTTCGCAGCTCAAGTACATTAGCGGGCTGCTCACGTCTGCGGCGACCCGAAGGCTCGACCACCTACGGGCCGAGGAGAAGATGATACAGCGCGAGCGCGAGCTCGAGGGCGATGAGTTCAAAGACAAGGATGCCTTCGTGACGCAGGCCTACAAGGATCAGATGGAGGAACTCCGGCGCGCAGAAGAGGAAGAGCGGAAACGCGATGGTACGTCCGGTTTCAGTCGACAGCCATGACATGCTGAAGACTTACCAATGTCGCACAGAGGAGGAAAAGAATAAGAAGAAGGGAGTGGGCACGGGCATGGCACACTTCTACCGCAAGCTACTGGAGGAGTCTGAGCAACAACACGATCAGACAGTAGCTGCGACGGAGTCCAAACCTCAGATCGGCCCCCAAGGCGGCCATAACCTCACCATTACGAGGCCTCCCGACTTCACTCCCAAGTCTGACGCGGAACTCGCCCGCATAGCGAAAGAGCAAGGGAAGGAGGTTGAGCTGAACGACGACAACCAGATAGTCGACAAGCGCGAGCTCCTTTCCGCCGGTCTCAACCTCTCTGCGCCGAATACCCGGCGGTTTGGGCTTCATGTTCCGAACAAGAACAAAAATGGGGAAGAGACTGTGGAGACCCATCGAGCGGTGGGTACCGCTGCGAGTAGGAGAGAGATCAACGAGCGGCGCGCAAGGGAGATCCAACGGCAGATGGAAGACGAGAAGCAGCGGATGATGAGCGAGAAGGAGAGGGAGGAGCAGGAGAGTGCGAACAGAATGGTGGAGCGGAGAAACGACGAGACCGCAGTGAAGAGTGCGAGGGAACGATACCTGGAACGGAAACGACGACGGTTGGAAGAAGGGGCGGACAAAGGAGACGAGGAGTCATGACATTGGTCTCGGTACCTCCATCTCCTAGCTTTCGTGGATCTTTTGTATTGATATTCCGAGTTACATCTTTGCGTCTACATACGCTGATATGATACAGTTCGACGTCTAGGATGCTCGTGACTATTATAGTACGCGGGAGGAGGTATGGTATGTCAAGGTAAGGGTGTTGTTTGAATAAATAGTTGCAACAATTGCATCAAAGGCGTGAAGTACCTGTAGTGCAGTGGGACGATGCTGGTATTGACTGCGACACATCAGCTTCGCGAGAGTATATAGTTGGGGCACTGCCAAACCGATGGCCTACGGCGAGAGTCAGCAACGCACGACGACACATGACTCCTGTTGTCAAGTCTGGTAAGGACTCACATCCATGCTTTGGATCATCGACATCCCCAAGGCATATACATCAACCTTGAAGGGGTCGCTCAGCTCACCCCGCTCTAACTCTGGTGGAACCTCTGTTCGTGGACAGTTGCCGACTCGGGGGTTAGGGACGTTGTCGTAACGAACACTAAGCTCGTAGTCTATGCATGCGTATCGGCCCCGACCGTCCGTGAGGAAGTTCCTTCTTGAGATGTCTAGATGTGCGATGTGGTGCGCATGCATGAAAGCGACATGCTGGAACTACGGTCAGAACCCGGATGGACTTGGGGTTAAACGTTAAACCTCAGTACAGACGTACTTCTATACATTGACGCATTGCATTGCAAAATTGCCCGAGACTGGCAGGAGGAGCTGCATGGATATGTGACGCCCATTCTTCCATGACGATAAATGCGAGTTCATCCTTGGGCACCTCGATGAGGTCAAGGACAGCTGATGCAGGTGCGAATGAGCAACTCTTGTAAGTAATAGCAGTGTGAACAGCAGTTACTCACGTATGCAGTGGTTCATCGAGTAGTTTCGCATGGCTGGGCAAGAAAGGAAGCGTATTACGTCGTGTTCCCGGCTATACAAGTGAACCGCCTTGATGACGACTTTGATTCCGGTAGAACACTGCGTCCCACGAAATAGCCGGTCTGGCTATGAGGGGGGGTTATCAGTCGATTTCTCCCAGACGAGCAACGATCATATCTACTCACCAAGCCGTCGTCTCTGCATAACTCGTTCTCGTCCTGGATACGACAGGCACGAATATATCCAGGGAGATCCTTCGTGACAGTTCGACCTTCGGACACCTGCCTCGCCCAGTAATCTTGGTACCATTGCTTCACGTCTTTGCAGGTGTCGAGGCGGAAACCACGGGTTTCAATCAGGTTGCGATACAAGCACCAGTTTGGAGTCAGGCGGCGATTGACGTGCTCCTCGTCGACGGACGAATCTGATGTACATGAACCATCATCGTCGCTTTCGTAGTTGCTTGAGCTAGCTGTACTATGTTGTGAATGTTGGCGACGAATGCGGGAGGGCGAGAGGATGGACGCCATAGACCATGGGCATGTGGACGCGAGGGGTGAGTCACTGCAAATGGAGGCACTAGTGAGATGGTGTTCTTATGCCGATATGCATCAGCCTGAGGCTCTGTTAGGAAACGGAACGACAACCTCGAAAAGGGAGTGGCGATGTTGCCACGTCCGCTGGGAGCTGCATAGGGCGTGAAGCAAAGTCATGAAGCGTTCCGAGAAACGGGAAGCTATAGGCCTTAATCATGTCCGACAGTGACGCCGGACGGAGGGCGGAAGATGGATCAAAATACGCGCGACCATCGCGAGAGCTCGCGCGCTGTTGCCTGTCATGGTGCGTGGGTCCACACAAGGGGCCCTAAAGGATACGAACAATTGGCCTGATAAGGTGGATTTGATGTGCCCGAGGGCAGGACACAGGTCACGCGAAAGCTAGGGATGATGGATAACTGAATGGTCGACCAGGAAGAGCAATTGGTGGAGGTGACTGCTGTCTGGTGTGCATCGCAGCGCGTAAGCACAACCCACAAGGAGATGGCTGGTTCACACAGTCCATGGTAGCATCGTCCAGGCTGTTGCGCCGAAGGGATAACGAGAGATATCTATGCCAATTGGGGGAAAGCGTCCAGCAGGAGATGAGATATCTATGCCAATTGGGGGAAAGCGTCCAGCAGGAGATGAGACATCCGAGGACAGCTGGGTGTTCCCATGCAAGACGAGATGAGCGCAGGAAAGAAGCTTGCACATATGCTCGGACACGCCTCGGGCCAAACGCTCGTCCACAAGGTGGTACGGGCGTGAGAACCTCGGCAAAGTGGCAGGTTGCCATGTTCAGCCTCTGAACCACTCACGCAATGGAGGAAGGCACAAAGTCCAAGAAAACAGTCTTCATCGGCGGAATCGGGGACGACGTCGACGAGGCCGTCCTCATCGACAACTTCGCCACCTTCGGTCCGTGCCACGTCTATATTTCTCCCATGTGCTCTCCTCACATGTCCTCCAGGCGATGTAATTGAGGTTCAGCTTCCGTCCGCACCTGCTAACCCCGCCCATCCAAATGGTACGCGTCTTCTGCGCTCGTGGGCGACCATATATAACGCTGACATGTCCATACGACATATGGCCGTAGAAACGAAGCACCGAGGGTTTGCCTTCGTGACGTACTCCTCTCCGGCAGATGCTCAGGATGCTATCGACAACATGGACCTGAACGAGCTCAACGGTCGTGTGCTGAGGGTGAACCTCGCTCGCCCAATGAAAGGTCCAACACAGGCCGCTGGCAACAGAGCGAGTATGTCTCTTTTTTTCTCCACAGTTCTTGCGTCACACTGACGCCCCGCAGTTTGGGAGTCGGAAGATTGGCTTCACAAGCATGCAAAACCTTTGGCTCAGAGCGGTGGTACGTGTCGCCGATCGCGCAGCACATGCTTGGCCTGACTTTCTATCCCAGGTGCCGCTCTTCGTGCGCAACCCGGAGATGAGGGAAACCCCGGCGGAGACGACGAAGCAATGGAGGAATGAGCCGGCCATATCCCGCATTGCGCACTGTATTCTAGCATGTCTGACACCGTGTCGCACGTACACACAACGTTTCCTGGTGGCCAGGCTTCAACCCGAGCATGCATTATCATTACTACTAATACATCAGGCCTATGATACACTAGAGACTGTAAACAAGAGCCAAATCACATATTCGAGCCAGTAGGTGGTATATCACGTTCGTCAAACTCGGCACGAGCACGCTTGATGTCTTCCTGCATGAACAGCAACTCCTCCATACGAGCCAGCTTCTTCGCGTCGGCTGGATGGGATAGAGCGCGGCGCAAGTCCTCGATCGACAGCCGAGACTTCTTGCCACCTCCTGACGCTGTTTGGACCTGCGATGAATGTCGTTTGAGTTATAGGTGTATGGTTTCAGCGAAACATAATTACCACGTCTACGATGTACTCGATGAGTATCTCTTCCATGACATTCACGGTGTCGTTCGCCGGGTTCCGGTCATCACCAAACCCATACATCAAGTTCCTCACTGCGAGCGAGATGTCAGTCTCGAACAAGTAAGAAAGGGGAAGAATCACGCACGTTCTTTCGTGAACAACCCTCTATAGCTCGAGCCCTTCCGCCCACTCCGTCCATACAAATTCGGGTCTCGGTTATACGACGCAAAGGTGTACGTGGAGGGCACCGCCGTTCGTGCCGTGACGGAAGACGGCGCAATAGCTGGAATGGCGGTTACTGGAGCAGGGATGGTTGCAGTCTGAGCTGTGGACGTTGTCGCTGTCGCGGGCTTCTGAGCAGTCGCAACTTGCGCGTGGGCGGTCTGCTGTTGCTGCTGGGGATAGTAGGTGTAGCCGTGGTAAGGCCATGTCCCGTAGCTCGTCACGGCGGTGGGTGGTGCATATGGTTGGTACTGTGCGGTTGGGTACGCGGCTGAGCCTTGGGGGTGTGCGTAGGTTCCAGCTGTCTGTGGATGGTACCCGTATGGATATGTTGTGCCCGCCGTGTACTGTGGATAGTGTGACATTGCAGGTGACTGTTGGAGATGTGGATGGTGGTGGGCCGTGGCTTGAGGACGTCGCGTCTAAGTAGCGCCCATAAACTGTATTTTGTGGCACGGGTCACGGGTGACGAGATCCAGATCTGCATGAGCCTGCTCCGGCTCTCTCTGGAGTCTCCGTTCGCCACTGGCTACTTACACCTAAAGCATTAGCTGCGGTACAATTCCTTCAACACTGGGACACTCTTTCACGGCTGAACTGCGTAGCGAACTGCTTAACGATGATCACGTTCGCATCCTTTCCTTCGGCCTCCGATGCGTCTGGGAGCTACGGCACAACGCGACACCACCCCGACGTCGAAGACGACATCCACATGGACATGGAAGACGACGACTTCGAGGAAGGGGTGCAGCGGCTCACAGTCCCGGGCGAATATATCACCTCCTCCCACGCATTCATGCGGTATGTCCGCGTCCGCATGCCCGCGAACGCATCCATAACGCCCGAACGTCGAACAGAGGACATGGGACGTACGTCGACAACGAGGAAGTGATCGCATCGGTGGCGGGAACGGTGGAACGCGTGAACAAGCTCATCACAGTGCGTGCGGTACGCAGCAGGTAGACCGTCCGTACACCACCCTGGTCAAATGTTGAACGTAAGCTTTGCAGATACAATCCCGAGGTTGGTGACCTTGTCGTAGGGCGCATCACAGAGGTGAGCACATGCGTGCGGTAGTGCTCGCTCTAGAGACTGGAAATTGCATAGGTCCAACCCCGTCGGTGGAAAGTGGACGCCAATTCAAGACAAGACGCCGTCCTGATGCTCTCCTCCGTAAACCTTCCCGGAGGTGTACAGGTACGCCCTGGCGTGATGTTTGGGAGCTCACGACTCTCATCTCACGCGTTTTCTTGCCAGCGCCGGAAATTGGAGAGTGATGAGCTCCAAATGCGCACATTCTTCGAGGAAGGCGACCTCCTCGTCGCCGAGGTGCAGGCTTTCTTCGCGGACGGTGCGATGTCTCTCCATACACGATCCCTACGCTACGGCAAGGTAGGTGACCTTTCATATAATGCAGAGGACATAGCTCATGTAGTCCGCTAGCTACGAAATGGGCAGCTGGTCACGGTGCCTCCAATTTTAATCCGCCGCCTTAAATCGCACTTTGTGTCGCTACCATGTGGTGTAGACCTCATACTCGGCCTCAACGGCTACATCTGGGTCAGCAAGCATGTTAAACAAAGCGAACAAGAAGGCGAAGAAGGGTTCGACGCTGAGGCCGTTTACTCGAACAGGAACGATGTAAGTTACGACGTCTCACGAAGGGACCTCTGTCTCATACTACCCACCCTTAGGAAATCGACGACGCTACGCGTGCAGCAATTGCACGTGTTTCGAATATCATCAAGATACTCGCGGCGCATTTTGTACCACTCACGGATGCCGTCCTATTCGAGGCGTATGAGTGGGCGGTGGAGCAGGAGAATAGCGTCAAGGATCTGCTAGCGGACGAGGTTGGGGAAACCTTAGTAGCTAGCATCGGGCTAGGTATGCGACAATGAAAGCATTTCGAATACAATACATCGCTTTGACAATGTGCAAGGTCGCAAGATCGCAAGACACAAGGTCTGGGACATCTGCAATTGTCGGCAGGGTCTAATCTGAGTCCATATCGCCTCCACGCCCGACCTTGATGTCCAGGTGCCGGGCAGCGTCCATCATGTTCTTAATCTCCTGCCACTGGATGGCGATAACTTGGCGTTGGTCGAGCCAGTCCATGATTGCATCCGCATCCTTCAGGTCTTCAGGAGGTTCCTTGCCGTTGACGTAGGCTACTTTGACGAAACCCCGGCCGTCTCGATTGGCTTTCAGGGTGTCCACCTCGTCCCGTAGTGCATGGAAGAGATGATACTGTGTACGTGATGAGCACAACCAAGAATAATGAAAGATTGTGCACTCACCTCCCAGTGAGTGAATTGGTGGTATGTACGGGTCCTCTTGGCGCAAAACCGACCGAGGTCAAACTGTCTCTTCACCTCTATATGTTCTGACTCGTCATCGTTTTCTGAGCTACTGTTTGCCAATGACTTTAAATGTAGTTAGTAGCCTTCGTAAGTTTGATGGAGAGGTGGGACGTGCCTCATAGGTCATCGGGTCATATGGCTCCCCACTGAGCCTTCCTTGCAGAGTCGACTTGCGACTACCAAGATTACACGCATCGCAGCCAGGAACCGTGAACTCCAAATGTGACAAATCAAAGCTGGGATACTTGTCCAAAGCCTTGCGGAACTGTGGTTTCCAGGTCGACCCGGCGACGAGCGAGTCTCGCATGCCCGAGAGCTTCCTCCTCGCAATCTTCAAGGGCACTCTGAAGTATTGGTCTATTTCGCGCGGTAAGCATTCGAGAGGTCCTCGGGTGGAGAAATGACACTCACTAGCCTGGAGCTTAAGAACGACATCTTCACGTTCATCCGGGTCATATACCGCAATGTGGACGAACATTTGACAGATAATCTTGAAGTGGTGCAAGAGGTCCTGGTAGGTGTTCATACTGAACTCTGCTGGAAGCTCGATCGCATTGCCGACGTCGTCCTCCACAATGAAGCCCTCATCGTCACCTGCTTCCTCTCTTGTCTCGTCTTCGTCGTCTCTTGACTCGTCGCCATCGTTGCCCACGCCAGAGTCGGGTCGTGCGTGAGAGAACGGAGTAGTGTCACTCTCGTCGTCCTCCCCGTCCTCTTCATTAGACGATTCGGACTGCATAGCCTGTCCTCGTTTCTTCCCTGTATGAATCATGCCTAGTTAGCTCGAAGTTCCGAACACTCGTTGAAATACGTACGCTTGAGTTTCTCCAGATTCTTCTGAAATAGAGATCGCTTGTCTCGTGTTCTCAAACGTGACTCGATGATTCCTATGTCGCAATCCTTCACTGTCTATCCCTTGGTTGGAGAAGTAGCATAGGACATACTCTCTTCGTCAACTTCATCTAGTAGGTCCACATCGTCCTCTTCTGGAGGAGTCGGGGGCCTTTCTCCCTTCACAAGCTTGCGCTTCTTAGCTGGGTGTGCTTCTTCCTCGTCATCTGAGTCGAATATTATGGACGACCCCCCCGCACTCCGCTTGCCCTTGTGTCTATACATTTCGCGTCCTTCACCATCGCCAGACAGAACGGGAGATTCGGATTCTGGACTATGCGCCCTCCTCAAACGCCTCTTGCCGTTTTTGGAGGGAGTGGGTCGTGGTATGAAGTCGTCCTCGTCCTCGCTAGGCGGCTCGAGGACATCGGGCTCGAAATGGATCGCACCTGGGTCGCTGCTCTGGCTCCCATCCTCATCAATTGCGTAGGTTGTAGAGGATCCAGGCACAAGTTCGTCATCTTCGTCGACATTGGCGCGTCCTCCCCTTGTGCCTGGTCTACGTTGCTTGCGCCGCGCAGTTGGGGACCGGTGTTCGCCTCGGCTCGGAGGGCTAGATAGGAAACCGTCCAGTTTCTTTTGTCTTAGTCTTTTTGGAGTGGTAGAGGCTGTTTTACGTGGAGGCATAGTAGCAGACACCGAAGAATTGTGCGCAATATGCGAACTGCCTCCAAAGTCGACCGTCAAAGTCCTGGTAAGAGACGGAGTAAACCTAGATAGGGCCCAGGTAAGAGCTGTCTCCATTCGGGCGCTGCCGCTCTCAAGACGCGTCAGTGGCTGTACAATGTCACGTGCTTTACGCGACAAGGCGCGCGCAGCTTGTGGAGGTAAGCGCCTTAGTCTGTGCGCGACGCGGTGACACCGCCCATGTCTACCTCGAACTCTTTCCTCCTAACAGTCCTCTCCACGTCCCGACGTTCGCCATTACTGGAATCCATGCTACCTACTGAACTTTGCTGACACCCCGTCTTCGAGATCACCTTCGACTTGTACAACAGCTAGCTGCGTTGCGCCCGACGACTACATGGCCAGTACTCCGACCCTTCGTGTAGATACTAGTCATGGCGGCCCGTTCGTCATAGATACTGGCTCTGCACAATCTCCAAGCTCTCCGAGGTCACCATCCTTTGGCGTCACCGCTAGCAGTCGTGCTCGGAGTCTTTCACAAGCGGTCCTACCCTCTTTCAGAATATCGAGTGTCGGCGATGCGAGCAAGTCTCATCCCTCCCAAGTAGAGCCTCGCAGACAATCTGCTCCGAACGGAATCAACCGAGCCCGCAATGAGTCTCGCAAGCTACTGGCTCATATTCTCTCGCAGCTACAAAACAGGCCAGTCCCTCCATCGCTGCTCAGTACCTTAGTCTCCGGCTCTGGTCACTCCGACAAGAGTGCTGCCTCAGTGATGAGATCTGTGAAGGTCGCTGTCAAGTTTACTGGCACGCTGCGAGAACGACGCACACACCAACCAGTACCCCAGGATGACACCGACTCGGAGGACGAAGACAGCGAGGGCTTCACCACCGATACTACTATCGACCTCCTGAACCAATTGAAGGATGTCATGACCCTCTCCATTGCTCACAGCTGGGACATCTTCTACGACAGGCTCGTTCATCGATTCAGTCTTATGTATGATCCATTGCTAACCTGTCACTCAGTGCCCCTCAAAGCCAGCGAAGCAACAGTGAAAAGCTTAGAGAGTCCTTCATGCGCAGAAGAAGTCTTTCCGTTGGGAGATCTCGGTCCCGTTCTCCTTCCGTTGGACGAGGTGATTCGGAAGGCGCACTACGTGCTCCAGAGCTCCTTTCTCAGTGTATATCCATCCTCGCATCCATCATTGCTGAAGACTGTCGCTACAAAGTGTCAGCACCACGCCCTTCTAGACCACCGAACTCCCTGCAGTTTGTCGTTCTCGACGTTGCTCGCTTTCTCCTCCATACCCATCGTCACGACGCAAGAGTGATATCGCAGATAGGCTTCGCTCTCCTCCCTGCTTTCCTCACGTTCAGTCCTGAGATGCACACACGTCTGTTGGCATTCTTCGACGAAGGTGTGCTAGGTAACCTATTGGCAGACTTGAGGGGCCTACAAGGCACACGTCAGCTGCCGTCTCCTTCCGCAGGTGCGAAGTTACGTTCAGTGGGGGAAGGTTGAAGGAACTGAGTATCTAGTAGACTTGTCGTACAATGATTCGATGTCCAATAATGAGCCCCCAATGGTGTCGATCCTCGTAGACGAAGTCAAGGAAGATGCCGACACTTCTCGCTCTGAGGCGAGTTGGAGACGATGGACGCGGGCACTCACACCAGAGGACGTCGCTATTCGATCAACGTCGGCCCCCTTGCAGGACGTCGCGATATACCATCTCTCCTCGATCATACCACCCCTTCTTGCTGCTATCCTTGAAAGCATCAATCTCAGCTCTGTAAACTCGTCGACGCTGCACAGGTTCCACAGTCTGCTCAGCAGGATCATAGAGAGTAAGCCTGACGCGTATCTGGACGTGCTAGCTGTCATTGCGTACCACACTCCCCGGGCTCGGTACGCTGCGATCAGCCTGCTCCTCTCTTACTGGCCACACGCAATTGGACATCTCACTGCCAGCAAGACATTCCCTGCGGTCAACTACCACGAGGCCATTGCCCGAGAGACTCAAGGCGCACTCCTCTCGCGCCGGCAGCATGCACATCCCTACGCCCACCAGTTCGTACCATGGCGATTTTCCAAGGCATCTGGCCCAAGCGTCTTCGCAGGCGTATCGCTGTACGACTGCCACTCGTGTACAGGGCCAATCGAGGGCTTTGGGCTGCTGTGCCCTTTGTGCATGTGCGTCGTGCACTTCGACTGTTACGACTACCCGGACGGGAGCTTCTTCACGCAATATGGGATCGCCGCGGACCCGAGCATGCAGAAGGTCGCCGTGCATCGTTTCTGCCACGTCCTCCCGCAACGCCACTCTGTCGGGTCCGATGTGGTCTACAAAGCACAACATGCGTTCCGACCGGTCAACCTGTTCAGCCTGACCCTGTGCTTCGCTTGCAGAAAGCCACTATGGGGTCCTGTCCTTCAAGCTCTTCAATGTGGCTCGTGCAAGCAGTTTGTACATTCGAACTGCTTGACCAGGGTAGCTTCGGACGAGTTGACAAGGTGTCGATCCGTGGTTATCGACGACACCTACATGACCATTTCGTGGAAGGCACTGCGGCAATCATTCGCGGATCACTACCGGGAACTATTCCTCACCGAGGCCGACCTTCCTCTCAAGACGTACGAAGAACTCTCCATCTTCTCTGCCGTGTTGTGGATACAACTGCAGATACTAACCAACGGCCTCGCTTTGGGCTCCATTGTGGTCCAGCAAGGCCATAGCACAGCTGATAACTCGCAGCTGGATGAATTCGAGCTACACTACCTGGTCAATCTATACGAGGCGTTCCTCTCATCGCGCCCTGCGCCCGTGTCCCAGGCCCTATCTGACCATTTCGTGGAGAATCGGCTTCGTGCATCAGGGACATATCTGTTCTTCAACTGGAACGTGTTGACGTTCATCCTCAGCATTGTCAAGTCTCCCGCTTCCAGTACCGATGGCCCGAATGGGCCTTCCGCCGACCTCCTTACCGCCGATCAGCTTGGATTCGGCCGCGACTCACCACTCGATGATAATGTCTATCCGTTCGAGATGGTCACTCTAGCACACCTCAGAGACCAGCTCGGGGACCAACTCCATGTCCATTCTGAGGCCGCGGCTCGGTATCTCCTCTCTCACATGTTTCACCTCGGATTCTTCCAGCGGCTGGACTCGCAAAGCAACCTGTTTGATGGTGGTCCTCATCCAGAACGGCTGCAATGCTCCTTCCCCATTCCTATTGGCCTCGAAGTGTCGACGGAGGTGGAGACGTTAGTGGCTTCTATCGATGCATGTCTCTCCGACATCGACTTGTCTGTAAACGAGATAGGTCTCCTCCTTCTTGTGCGCAAGTTTTGGCCGGATGGTATGCTTACCGACTACGCTCTGCAACGTCTGTCGAAGGCCGTCGTGTCCTGGATCGTATCTGAGGTTAGTCCCAGTGGTCGCTATGAACAATATCTGTGTCTCTAACCATGACTTCAGGATGACGATCTCGCGACAATGCTACGTGATTATATTGCCCGAGGAGCCAATCTGCCAGGTGTGCGTTCTGGGGTGGACGTCCAGCCCTGGCCGTCATCCACATATGCGCGATCAACAGCTACCAGCTCAGCGAACAACGGCGGTGACTACGTCGCTGGGCGGCGCACCCTGTCCTCCAGATACGCAGCTCGGTGGCTGCTCGCTCTTCATGACCAAGACGTCGATGGGTATGCGATGACAATGTTCGACTTGCTGGTTGAGCAGGCACAGGAACTCCCTGTCTCAGACGAATTCTTCTTTGGAAAGGTACCCGAAGGCACGGAGAAGAGGGAGGCCGTCGTCACGGAGAAGATGTTACACCTCATTCTCAAATTGAACCAAGCATCTGTCTTGTTCACCACTTTCGACGATCTCTTCCAGAAGTGGTTAGACCGTGCTTCGTCCCTAAATGTCGACGAGCAAATTGTATGTGCCTCCTCTCGCTCTATTATACACGATGCTCACGCCAATACCAGCCCTTTGCGTCGTTGTCTAGGTTATTCAACAGAGAGCTCGACACTGCGTCCAGCACACGATTTAGCGCTATCGCTGACCCTCGTCTGACCATGACGGAGAATCCAAGTGCCCTCTCGATCAACCCTCTCAAGGTCATCATAGATATTGCAACGAAGAGCAACGAGGGCTACGACAACACCCTCCACTGGCTTTGTCTGTTCGTCCGGTCTGGTGTCGAGATATCCGTGACAACATTCATGCAACTAGTTGCTCTCGGCAACAAGTTCGGAGTGTCTCTCGAAGTCTGTTCGCTTCTCATCAAAGCGGCGCTCTGGTCATGCTGGTTGAAGTCGATGGGTCGGCAAGATCTACAAACGGTTGTCGTAGCTATCCACACCGGCATCGGGCCGCAACTGGTGTCTTACCTCCAAGCGCGACACAGAGAAGCTGAGGTGTACGTGCAGGATTTGAGGGGCGGCCTCATTGGCTTATCCATTTTGTTCCAGTCTACAAGTGATCCGACAGTCGCTGTCAACCTGTCTCCTTCTCTATGGATGTGAAAGAGGGTTCCTTCTGTCTACTGGCATGGTTCTGGAAAGCGAGATTCATGGTTTGCCTTCAAGGTCTGTGAATTATCACCGCCGCATGCATCGTGAGCATCACTTATAGGACGAGTACAGGAGGAAGTTGAATGCACGCGGGGTCACTGGGGCAGATCCAATCATTGTCAACTCTGCCCTCGTCGATGCGCTCAGAACCTACATAGACACGGGTTTAGATGAGGTATCCTGCATCGTAGCAAAGTTTCTAGATGCGTACATGCACCACGCGCAGCTCGTCGAGAGCTATGAAGTGGATAACTTCATCCTGCGGAACGGTTCATCTTTGTGCACATGGTGAGATATATGTGGTGCAAGTTGCCTCCTCAGATACTAATACTAACGTTTCCACCGGCAGCATCTGGCAATTTTACACCGTTCAAACGTCAGAAATATCCACTATCCGCACTCGGATATTACTTCGCATACTCGCAGTTGATACTCAGCCCTTCCAAGCTCTCCTGCAGAGCATTTTCGAAGTACATGGCGCATGGGAAGCTCGGTACGTACTAGACAAACTGCCTTTGTACTCACTTTGCAACTAACCACACAAACGAGTGCAGCTTGCAAGCAGTCACCCGACTCTTCCGGGTCGTTCAGGATGTAAACAGTCCCGCTTTCATGGTCGAAGATAGGCAATGGCGTTCGAGTGTCATCGATGTGTTCCGTTACTTTTTCGGTGCATTATGGGAAGATGAGCGTGTGCGTGCTATTTGTCGAAATTTGCTCTGCTTTGCATGCTGACGGTGATAACTTTGCGCAGGAGGAGATTCGGCTCGCTGTGGACACGTGGACACAGACCCTCCTTCCTGCTCACTTCAATGCAATGTCCCTTTGCTGGGATGAAGCTCTCGTGAAGTCGCCGATCGGGGATCGTACCAAGCTTGTCTCGTTCTTGAACCAACTCCGTCCTCACTTCCCTCAATGGCAACGTGCGTGAGCACAAAACCGTTCCAGGAGACATGGCTGATGATTGTGTTTGCAGTATTGTCGTGGAACGTCATACTTGAAGCATTGCTCGAAAGCGATTTCATACAAAGGAATGGCGACACCGACGACGGCCCGATGTCCGCTCATCTAGTACGTGAGCTCACGCCGAAACCAGAGGTCCTCGTCTCACCCACAGAAGTCCTTGTATGGCTTGCCATCTGAATCTCGCAGAACCATGTTCGTGGATCCCGATTTACAATCTCTGCAGGTGCTGCATCTCTTCCTTACCGTAAATGCACACTCTAACGTAGGCTGCTGCTCCAGACCTCGCTGGTATCCCTATCTCTCAGGATGGTAGCTGAAGGAATTTCGATCGATATCGGCTCACTACTGAAGCTCAAAGAGCACCTAGCCCGAACCCTTGGGTTTACGGAGGTGGCCTTGATTGCGACCGGAAACAGTACCTTCTACGTCAAGTTCAGCAGCCTCTACTCGGTGCCAGAGGCGGCTTACCCTTGCCTGAACGAAATGATGCTTGCTATGGACTCCGCGCAGCCATACAACCTTGCGCCATCCGCCATGGGGGCACGACCATCGGACGACGAAGTTGCGGCCTCCCTACTCGTCGGATCAGTCTTCGTGGATCTCTTCCTGGAGATCTTCTACCATTGCGAGCAGATAGAAAAGATACCGGCATTGACGCTCAAGAACATGCTCAAGTCTCTGATCATCGTCATTTACAAGCACGATTTCGACAGTCGACCGCTGAGACCATTCCAGGCCGAGCTCCGACGTGCGGTCAAGAGAACGCTGGATTTGCTGCTTGTGGACCTCAGCTATGACATACGACAACTTGTTTTGACGACGTGCCACGCATTCATCAAGAGATGGCCACACCTGATAGGCAACTTCGTCTGGTAAGTGATGCAGCACGCCTTGACAGACTATACTCAACATGTCACAGCGACGCCATGGAGTCCGCTATAAATCTCATGGTGCGATTAGATTATCAACAGAATGGGGATGACATTCTAGTTGACCAGACCAGAAATTTCCTGCGCACAATTCTCGGACTGTATGGCCACTCTTTCCCTCATAATAGAGAGAGCTGCTAATCTTTTCCGATAGATATGCCTTCAGTGGTGTATTCTACCTGTTATGCAAGGTGTGTTGACCACCGACCTCTTTTGACATTTCTAACTAAATGGTCTGAAGCGTCCTCGGTCACACGATTTCTTCCTCATCATCAAGCATGTCATTGCACCCCACGCCAAGGCAGATCACAATCCTCACCCACGCGAGACGTTACGCGATGCTCTCATCCGCGACACTCTTACAAGAGTCATTGAAGGGGACGACGAG
Source organism: Daedaleopsis sinensis (assembly GCA_033807695.1). Taxonomy (NCBI): domain Eukaryota; kingdom Fungi; phylum Basidiomycota; class Agaricomycetes; order Polyporales; family Polyporaceae; genus Daedaleopsis; species Daedaleopsis sinensis. Next base: position 3,051,168 of record CM066301.1, read on the forward strand.
AGCCTGCAGGAGGTGATTGACCACGTGAACACATACGTCGAAGTCGTCCACCACACAGACTACACCCTTGCTCTCATGCAATGTAGGTATCCGTAGATCCTCAGTGTTGTCTCATCACTGAGCGAGTCATTCATAGTCGTTGGACTCAGTCTTTCCAACCTCGCCCGGAAAACGGCGGATCTTCACAACACCCGCTTCGACCCCAGCGCGCTCCTGTTGCTAGCCTGCACGCTCATCCAGCATAACAAGGCGCACAGTCGAGTGAGTGTACCCCTGGTTGCCTCCCATCCTCTCAAGATTAACGAACCCCTCAGGACCTTCTGACGTACCTGGAGACCCTTCTCCGATCTTCCCTCATCCGCTTCAACGTCTCCGTCGCCAGTCTGCGTCGTGTGCTACAGGTCACCACTACTCTCTATCGGAAAGCCGCTAAAGTCTCCGGTACCAACGCTGAGAATACCATGCTCAATCCGATCGCGTTGGCCATGCTCGAGATCTCCAGAGACGGTCTCAACATGAAGGCGCGCGTCCAATCGGGCACCCTAGCAGCGCTAATCGAGGCAAGGAGTTGCTAAATTCCTCGCGACTTACAACGTTACTGACCCTTGTTTTGTTTCAAGGCGTTGACCGCCACTCCCGAGCGTGGAAGTGCAAAGGTCACCTACATCCCCTTGGAGCAGCAACTGCACTTGGCACACGATGGCCTGTTCTTCTTACATCACGAGAGCAATCCAGACGGCTTGCATCACACGGAATTCACCACCTCTCTCGCTGTAGCAAGGATGGTGATGCAAGGCGCGGAGATCCAGGCCACCATCCTGCAAAATCTGCAGGTGCGCACGGCCATCCCTTGCCTCTTTGCGTCCGCTCACCGCACCACTGGCATCGCGACAGAAAACGGTCATGGCGATCCGTGTGTGGAACATCCTCGCGCTCGCGGCGCTCACACGCCCTTCCGGGACATCCGCCGCGCTGCTATTTGAGCATTTCCTGGCGTACTCGCTGGTGTACAACGTCACCCTCAACCCTTACCACAACGTGCACATGCTCGCCGACTCCGACACACAGGACCGCGCTCATACGGATATCAGCTACGCATACGCCTCCATCAAGCTGTGGCTGCTCCTCGCACGCAAGGCGGCGAGCGAACATCCAGGGGTGGACGCCAGCGGCGCGCTACAGGACGGGGAGGGACTGGCCGCGAAGATGATCTGGAACGAGCTGTGGCCGCCGTTCGAGACGGTCATCTCTGCATTCGAGGTGGAAGCCCGTTCTGGGAACGTCTCGGTAAGTTGCACGTCCCGTTGTGGCCTGCGTGGTGCTGAGTCTGGCGGTAGCCTTTGGCATCGAGCATGTGGACTTCGGTCGCCGATTTGTTCCTGTTCGTCCGTCAGTCACGCTCGGTCATCGCGCTGGACACGGCTGCCATGATCCGCATCCTCAATCGCCTCAAAGATGTGATGCGCGGAGAGTCCAAGGCGAGTACCGAACCCAAGTGCGTATGCGTGGGGGCAATGCCTAATGTACTGTGTTTTTGCAGATCTCGAGGGTGATCAGGAGTCTGAAGGATCCACCCCCGGACGATTCCTTGGCGTACTTCGTAAACCAGGTCATGATGGAGATTACGGCGGAAGAGAAGCTGCAGGCTGCGAAACGGCGGATTAACATGGAAAGAGGGAAGAGAGTAGTTAGCTAGAAAGTGACCGGCGTATGATTATTGCTCGAAGATGCGAACTGTCCTTTCACCGTTGCTATTTCGGTGTGAGCTGGAGAGTACCATCATTAGTCTTTCTACGAGGTTGCATGCATTGTTTTCTGAGTGCAAATACTGATCATTGCATCTTCTTGCGAGCATGCCTATCCGCAGCCCCGTCAGTCACTATACGAAACCCAATGAACAGTCCGATCGCCGAGATGCCCAGGATAACGATGAGCGCAACAATCCGCAGAGCCCATTCTCTAGCAGGAAACCAGGCATGAATAGGACTGGTTTCATCGAAGAACGGCTGTGAGTTGTTTCAGTCAATGGTATTGAACAGAGATGGTCATGCGTACCAGCAGCAAGGTCCAAAATGTGTAGTATAAGAAGACAGTGGCTGCGCTAAGGAGCATGAGACTCCCGCATGCCTTGTCACTCAACGTCTGAACTATCCGTCAGGTCTGGAGACCAAAAGTTGCCTGTTTGTTTCCTCTCACCATGTCCCTCGTGTCAGTCGGGTTGAACCATTTGTCGCTCGGCGTGGACGATGGTGGTTAGCGTAAGAGTCCACGGCCCTGCTGGCCATGTCAGTGCTATTCTTGAGTTGAGCGCTCAATGAGCGCAGCGGACACGTCGCGTCGCGCGCGCGTCGCTACGTGGTGGCTGCTCAAGCTTGTCTCTCCTCCCCGTCCCAGCCATGCTGCTGTTGCCCCTCTTCGCTCTTTTCTCGCTCCCCTTCTGCCTGGCAGCATCTGCGGACGCTGCGTACGAAAAGCTCCTCAAGCTCGCCTCCAACAACAACGGCCACATCAAGTTAGACGATGCCTCGTACAACCTCTTGACCCACCCGCAGCGAACCTGGTCTGCGAGCGTGCTCTTCACCGCGCTGGACCCAAGGAGGAAATGCGCACCCTGCAAGTGAGTCCAGCTGCTGCTCGCCTGCTCAGCTCGTGCCATCTGAACGTTGCGCAGGGAGTTCGACCCTTCCTTCACCGCAGTCGCGAAAGCGTGGTCCCAGGTACCAGCGGCCGACCGGAACACCCACTTCTTCGCCACCGCGGAATTTGACAACACTATGGGCACGTTCCAAAAGGTGCGTCGTGGTCTGTATGGTACACATTTGCTCACGAGATAACCCGTGGTATCCAGCTTGGAATGCAATCGGCTCCTGTGGTACACATGTACCTCCCAGTCAACGGCCCTCGTCGCCCAGCAAGCGGCCGCAACTCGCCCATCATCTACGACTTCTCCAAGTACGTCTTTTCGATTTGCTCAGTCTTTGTGCACAATATTCAGCATGCTGCTCGTGCAGCGGTTTCGATGCCGGTCCTCTCGCCGAGCAGCTCTCGCAATACACCCCCGTGCGCATCCCATACAAGGACCCGATCGACTGGGCCAAGTACGGTACCATGGCCGGCACTGGGCTGATCATCCTCTCCGGCGTGCGGTTCTTCCTCCCCCTCCTGCGCTCGCGCTGGGTTTGGGCGCTGGGCATCGTTCTCACTTCGCTTACCATGACCTCTGGCTTCATGTTCGTCCGCATTCGCGGCATGCCCCAGAGCGGCGCGGGCGGTCAGTGGATCGCACAGGGCTACCAGAACCAGTACGGCCAGGAGGTCACAGTCGTCTCGTTCATCTGTGAGTTACTGCGTCTATGACATCACTAGTACAGGGACTGTCCGCTAACTTGCTACGCTAGACGGGCTGCTTGCGTCGTCGTTCCTCATGCTCACCCTAGTCACGCCATACCAGACGAGCCCGAACAGGCAACGTTGGCAAGTCTACCTGTGGTCTGCAGTCATCCTCGTCATGTTCTCGGTCCTCATCTCCCTCTTCCGCGTCAAGAACCGGTGTAAGTCCGTATGCCCCTCTCTCACCGCTCATGTTTACTCATCGTATGATCAGCCTATCCGTTCAAGCTCCTGCTATAGGTACCATTGCGCATGTAAAAAGATTGTTCAGATTATCTACTATCTACTACTGCATGATGGTGCATAGGACGTGGTGGGGGGCAGAGCATTCGTGGCAGCATGAGCAGTCCGAACCAATGCAAGAATAATATCGATACAGAGAGGGAACCGAAGTCGAGAGAGCCTTATAGCACACAGACTCGCACGAGCAGAAAAGCGGTCTAGCTGGCCCCACCATTCTCCTGTGAGAACACGTCGACATACCGGCTCCGCACATTGCGCTTCGCCGCGCCGCCTCTTGCGCGACCTGCTGGGGGGCCGCTGCCGGGAGGAGGCGTCGCAGAGGAAGGCAGTGGCGACGGGGGTGCTGAGATCCCCTCCGCATCGCTGGGGACAAGGTTTGAACGGATGCGGGTGGGCGGCGGTCTGCGCGGCGGTTCGGAGGTCATGTCCATAGGTTGGGCAGTCGCTGGGCGAGGAGGAGGGGCGTGAGGCGAAGGAGGGGGCTGCAGTCCACCAAACTGCCTGCCAGGCGACGCAGTTTGCGCACGACTCGGAGGAGGTGGGGGCGCCGGCGACGGTTTTGCAGCTTCGGCTCCCGCCTGTTTTCGATTTCACGTCAGATCGAACTCGCGTAAAAGACTACGACATCATGGCTCACCGTCTTGTTGACCCATCGCTTGAGCTCCTTGTCGTAGTAGAAGGATGACTGTTCGCCCAGGTTCGCCTTTACAGGTGCGGGAGTGTTGCTCTGTGAGCGTCCCCATATCCGGCTCAACCACCCTCCGGATGCGGTTTGCTTCAACTCTACTTGGGCACATCCAATGAGCTACCCGTGAATGTGGATAGAGGGAGAGAGACACGCACCTGGTCTGTCGGCATCCGCAGCTTGGGACTTCGGCTTCTCTGCATCCTTCACTGCCGCCTCGGAGGAAGCGTCCCCGTTTGCAGGTGTGTCCGTCTTGCTCTTCAAGCCCTTGTTGCCGAAGCCGAGGTCTTCCTCATCGTCTTCGTCGAATGCTTGTTGTGAAGCACGTGGTGTGTAGTTCATGAGCTTCGACGCTGTGGGTGTCGATGCTGCGTCATCCATGAGGGATATAAAGCCAGAGTTCGAGGTTCCAGAGGAAGGTTGATCGTCCAGGGACACGAATGTGGACGCTGTGGGAGTCGCGGCCTCTGACTCAGATACTCCCCAGCCCCAGGAACCTGTGCTAGGGGGTTTCGAATGCTGGCCGGACACGTCACCATGGGAATTAAGGTGATTCAAACCCTGTGCGGGAGCGTATCCATTCCCATATGGCCCATCGGCACGTGCCTGTCCATAGGACGCAGCATCAGCAAAGGTCGCAGCGCTGGCAGACGCAACTCGAGCGATAGGCGATCCTGTTCGCTGGAAAGGACGTACGTGGTCCATCGCAGACGTGGCCCTGTTGATCTGACGCGACGGGGGACGGTTCCCGAGCGCGGACCCAGATCGGAAGGGAGGTGCTGCTGTAGATACGTCTGTGAGGTCGGTGACAGATTGATGGGGTGATGGATACGTTGAGTTCGTCGCGGAGGAGATCGAGCTGAAGTTGGCGAATGGACCGCTGTACGACTGCTGGTGCTCCATCCCTTTGGACTCCTCGGGCCGAGGGGAATCGCCTTCGCCAGCGATGAACTTCGTGAATCGTCCCTCGAGCCAGTTGCCAATGCTATCCAGACTGGGTTTGGCCATCTTTCCACCGATCCACGACCCACTCTTGTCGAGCTGAGGAGCAGCGACCAGACGGTCAGTCAGACCTTTCAGCTGCTCACCGAGCGTGATGTTGAGGTATGGTGAAGTGCGCGTGACACAAGCAGTGATTGCCTCGCAATACCTAGCAGAATTTGAGCACGTTACGGGAAGAAATGTATACATACACATACCTAGTGGCGAGCTGGACGTGCCCGATTTCGGCCAAGTTTGCGGCACGGATGAGACGGTAGGGTTGTAGGTGATGAAGCCCGGCGAACGGTTCTTGTCCCTTCGCAGGAGTAGCCAAAGACATGGCAAACTCGAATATCTCTGAGTAGATAAGAGGGTCTGGATCCTTGTAGTAGATCGGTGAGCTGTTGGGTGGCGGACTGCCCAACAGAATCAACTTCGGAATGCTGCCGATCCCACCAAGTGGCGAGGTCTGTGGAGAAAGCAGATAGCTGCCAAAGTGTGTAAGGGCTACGAATACTCATGGAAAAGTACAATGCAACACCAAATGACATACCATGCGTGAGCAGCTTCTGTCCACTGGTGTACGGCTAACTGGTCACCCAATGCACTGAGAGCAGATGATGATTCCGGCGTCATAGGGTTGGATAGAATCATCGCAGCCGTGGTAGCCCAGGACGCGAGCACCTCCTGAGAGATATTGAGCGGCTGGACCACAGGGAAGCTCGGCGTCATCGGCGTCACAGTCAGCTGTGGCTGGGGAATCTGCAAGTTGTTACTGTGACCATGCTGCAAGAGAGACTTCGGGTGGACTAGTTCTTGCACTGCGCACTAGGATCAGAATCGCCCTCTTGATTGTGCAAGCGCGCTCTTACCTGCGGAAGCACCATTACCGCCAAAGAGACTGTAGGCGACCCGGAGCGACTCTCTCCCGTTGGTGACATCGCCTTGCGCCTGACTGTCGTCCGTTACAAGCTCAGCGCGGATCCATTCTGTAACCACTTCCTTCCAGCACTCCTTGTCGACACTGCTCGCAATGAGGAGAGCATGTTGCCACAGCTTTTCGTCGGCAGCATAGTGGCAAGCACCACGACGATCTCCCTGGGCTAGGAGTTCCTGAATCTTGGTCAGCTGCGAGGAGCGCACAACCGTCTTCGACACTATTTGCTCTTGAGCAGTTGGTATGGCCGAGGACAATGGATAGTTGGAAGACAGAAGCTCAGCAGACGTTGCCGGGATCATCGCCGAGCCACCTGTTGAAAAGTCCGCTGACGATACACCTTCTTTGGGCACTAGAGCAGCACGGACCGCTGCGTCAATCTGCGCGCTTCGGATATGAATGAGTATCAAATCGCATGGGAGACATCTGAGCCCTCTTACCTGCCAGACAAGTGACCGTCATTCTCGACCATCACCTTCAGGAGTGATACCAGAATCCGCTTTGCCTCGGCGCGACTCCTATCAACGGTGCCCACTCGGTGGTACCCAAGCCCGGCCGCCATCTCTTCGGCCTTGTCCTCGAGGTACTTGATGACCTTCGCCTTCTTGGCCTTGAGCGCTTGGGCACCGGTCCGGACAAGGCTTGCCGTGGGCGAACCAGGATCACAGTAAAGTGGACCAGGGTACGAGGTTGCGGACGAATCTAGCACGGACTCCGGGATGATCGAATGTAGCATTCGAATATTGATGTCCGTCGACTGACGAGCTGACAAGGCCACATCGAAGCTGGTGTTCATGTTCGCGCCATGGAAACAGGTTACGACCTTTCCCCCAAATCCAAAGCTGATGACGGGGACTCGTGCAGCTGCTCGGCCAAGGGGATCGTTGGTGCCCAACAACGACGGCGACGGTGCATAAGTGGAATGCACAGGGGCCGCAAGCGTGACTACTTGTGCGCCCGTTCTGTCGTAGGTAGGTACGGGAGGCACCGACGGGACGTAGGCATTGGAGGGCGGAGCGTAGGTGGTAGCGGGAAGAGCAAAGCTACCATAAGCATGCTCGCTGGATGTCCGTGCTGGAAGACGTGCTGGGGCGTAAGGATCGGCTGACGAGCTCGTCGAGTAAGTTGACCCATTCGAGGTGGTACGAGCATGTATCGAAGCTGCAGATACAGCCGTGGTCTTGTCACTTGGCGCGTAAGGATCGTAGGCGCTCTTGGATGCTGTCATTGAGCGTATTGAACTTGCCGGTGAGGCTGCTCGCTTTAGATCAGTTACACTCTGCGGATCATAGGAGTTGGACAACGTGGATCGTCGCGACTGGCTGGAAAGCGGCCTGCTCAGAGACGTAGCCACTGAATCCCTCCGCAAAGGAGGATCATAGGCGCTCTTCGGCGGGCTCGCGAGAGATCGCACTGAAGTGGCACTAGGAGACTTCGCCCGGTCCGAGGTGTCCGACTTCATTGGCGCGTATGGATCATACGTAGTGGGTGAAGCCTGACTGTGTGATGGCGGCGCAGTACTGCTTGCTCGTGGAGGCAGAGGGGTTATCGTCTTATCCGGAGAAGACTGCATAGGAGGAGGATACGCTCCTTGAGTCGACCAAGCTGATGAGTCAAACGCAACCGCCGCAGAAGTCGGTGGTGACGATGAGGCAGTCCTAGGGATGGCTTCTTCCGCAGACCCGAAGACCGCAGCTATATCCTCGTCGACTTCCGGAATAATATCATGCAGCGCGGAAGTGGTTCGCTCAGCGGATACGTCGGAGACCGGGCTCGCATGGTCGAGGTGACTAGGTTCATAAGCCGGAGCGGCCGGAGCTTCAGGCAGGCTTGACTGCTGAGGAAGGGCGGGAATGTAGTTGTGATGGGGAGGAGCATACGTATCATTGACTTTCGGCAATCCTTCCGCCGCAAGACGAGGAGGTCCACCCCGCATCCCTCCACTCGCAGGTGCGCCAGCATGGTGCATGGGTGGGTTGTACGATGGCTGATATGCTGAAGCAGACCCATTGACAGCGGGAGGTGCATACGGACTGGATTGTGCACGTTGAGGGGGGGCGTAAGTTGTAGACGAGTGGCTGTCGTTACGATGCGGCGGCTTTACATGTGGGTCGGGAGTCCTAGGCCCCTTGGGCGGAGGGGCCAAAGGAACTTGAGGGCTTAATGTCGTCCGAGGCGGCGGCGAGACGGGTGAGACGGGGGGCGGGGTGTTGTATACCACTCGGGGAGGAGCGACATGTTTCACCTTGGGCGGCGGAATAGGCGGGTCGTACGCGTTTGACGTCTTCGGACGATACTGCGTGACAGACACCACAGGCGAAGGAGGAACGGCGGCGGATGCCAGAGGTGCTGGAGGAGGAGGGACAGCTACCTGAGAGGTGCCGTATGCCGAAGTGTGCGAATCCGTACCATACGTATGCGTATGGGCTGGAGGGGCAGCGGTGTAAGCCGGTTTGTAGGGATCATATGACGACGAAGCTGAGACGGAAGAATTGACCGCATTAAAGCCTGGCTCCAGGCTTGACTGTGTCTGCGTGGGCTTGTAAGGGTCATACGTGGAAGGCGCGTACGTCCCATTTTGCGTAAGTGGAGCTTGTTGAGCAGTAGTCGCCGGGGCGTACGTGGAGGTGCTCTGAGGATACGCTGCATACGTCTTCGGAGCGTAGCTTTGTTGTTGAACATACGCAGGCTCATACGCTGAATGCGCGTATGAGGATAGGAAAGTGTGGGTGGAAAGCAGTAAAACTTACCCGACTTGGTCGACGCGGCAGGCTGAGAGTATACACTGCTCTGCGCATACTGGTCATGCTGACCGTACGATGCATAACTACCATTCTGATGAGCGTTTGTCGTTGCAGGTTGGTATGCTTGAGATTGATAGGCCGTTGCATGATCGTCATAGGCGTAGGACTGTTGGCCGGTCGGGTCGTACCAGGTCTGTTGCGTGTCCTGCTGGTACACGCTCGAAGAGCCAGCTCCGTCAACAGGGAACGGGTCCGTAGCCGAGCCAAACAGGTCCGAGACTGCATCAGAAGTCTGCGCGTCCGTATGAGGGTCGTCCGAAGGGTTCTCGCCACCTAGTGCGGCAGAGAACGGGTCGTGCGCGGTGTCTGGTTCGCCGAAAAGAGATGCGGCCTCGCCTGCGGTCGACATTGCGTGAACGGCGGCACAGCCAAGACCCAGAAAGACGAGTGAGAGGGTCGGAAGAGAGCAAGCGCAAGCCGGAGGGTGTCAGTAAACTGATAGACACAGGTCACAGGCTTGGAGACGTATTTGGCCCAGTTTGCGCGACCACGTAGATGTCCGCCCGCCGGCCCGCGCAGACGCACTTGCTCTGACCACCATCTCTCAGTCTTACTCAACTCTTACCTAGTCTTACTCGCTCTGTTTACGACGCGGGTATGTCAAGGATCCCGCGCGCTATGACAACGCGGCCGTATTATGACAATTTCTACACAACCGTGCACAAGCACGCAACATGGACGCTGTGAGAGTTGGTCGGGATCCTTGGACTAGGACCTCAACAGGACCTTGCCTACGTTTGCGATCAATAGCAGCCCCATACTGTCCTTGATCCGTCTTCCTTCCGTTTGTCCATCTCACCCTCTACGCCTTCACTCTGTGTACGCCCCAGCAAGTCCCAAATGACCTGAGCATGCGCCATCTCGTTCGCATCCATCATCATGGACAAAGTTTTGAAGCGCGGGACGCGTGGGAGGTTCACCATGTAGGCACGGACAATCCGGGCCCTTTCTTGATCTTCTGGCATGTCTGTAAGGGCCGCGCGCAGTGTGCGCAGGACGGACGCGAGGATTGAGGCATCTAGCGATGTCTTGAACAGTACCGGAAGGCGCGTCGCGGGTATTTGCTACGCATATTCACGTCAGCCGTGCCCTTGCTATCACATGTGAACACACTCACACGAAGTACATCCCACCGCTCGTGATCTGTTTGCAACGTCTCCCAGATCCTCATGAACGAGACAAGGGTCTGAGGCGTCTCACGCTTAGGAACGTCCGCCTCCCCATTGGAGGAACTTGGAGCATAGAAAAGACTCGAGCGTCCGTCCGACCTGAAGATCCCACCTCTCGGTCGTGCCTCTTCTCGCGCTGCCTTCGCCTCCCGGAACGTTTGCGGTTTCGGCGGTGCAGATTGGGACGACGTTGTTGTAGTATGTGAAGAGGATGGACTAGACGGTTGGGCAGTTGACGCCTCCGAGCTAGTCCGCTCTATTGGGCGTGACGAAATGGGAGTGAGGAGACTCGAATCTTTGATCCCGACCGATGACTTCGCGTCCGACGAGGTTGCAGCCGGGACTTCAGGCTCAACTATACTGATAGGAACGCGTCGACGTTTTGTAGGAGGGGTAGATGAAGGCAATGGGGCGGAAATGTCGATAGGTTTCTTCTGTAGATTGACGTTGGGCGCAAACGGCATGAGACACATGTATAACATTCGTACTCACCGTTTTCTGGACGGCTGGTACAGCTCTTAGCGCATCTTGTATTTTCTTCAGCTCCTGCTTCACCGAGTCGTTCTTGGGCTCGAGTTTTAGTGCAGCATTGAAGTCTGCACACCGCCCAAATACGCGTAAGACCAGTGGCACCGAGATCACGCAGCCCACGCACCTATTTCAGCTTCCTTCAGCTTCTGCAAGGCAACCCTCGCCTGTCCTCTCCGAAAGTACCCCTTCACGTTCTTCTGGTCGAGGCGCAAGACGGTATCGCAATCTCTTTCTGCATCTTCGTTTCTGTCGACCGGGGTGAGCGCATGAAGTGGATGAGAACTATGGACGTGCACGCACTTACTTGCCAAGTTTAAGATACGCGGCAGCTCGATTGAGGGGGTACGTCGCGTTGGATGGATCCGCAATGAACGCCGCGGTGTAGTGTCCGATGGCCGTAGGGAAGTCCCCCACTTTGAAGGCCGCGTTGCCCTGCAAAAGCGCGACAAATCAATTGGAGAAGAGTGCGCGATATGGGCGGAGATGATTGCGTACCTTGTCCTTCTCTGTTTGTGCTTGTGCAGCAGAAGACATGACGAGATGCGCTCAGATGACCAGGACGGTGGTTAAAGGTAACGAGAAAGAGAATATTCCCGAGCAACGCGGACTTGGTTGTTCGGACGTTCGCTCCGGCGCCCCGAGATGAACGCTGACGCCGTACTCTTGCTTTTGACCAGCCGTACCAGCAAGCTTATACATCCTCCTGTCCTCCTCCGTCTCGGCCCAGGAAGTATGACGCCAGCGGCCGATCGAGCGCATCCTGTGCGCCCTGTGGCCACTCGGTCCAAACTTTTCGTAGTTCTTATAGTCTTTCTTAGTACTTACTACGGGTAGCCGTTGTGCGCACGCCGTACTCTTATGCTTGTAACCAGCCATATTACCTGCAAGCTTATGCAAAGTTATACTCAGCACGACAGTCATAGACGTGGACGCAGCACGAGCGCTATGTATTGCAGATTATACTACTAGGGATATCTAGTATCGGTGTATACGACGAGTACTGGGCTCAGGCGGGAGTATATCAAGGATTGGGTGGTAGATGCTAGCGCTGCTATGGGGTACTAAACGATGTGCAATGTACTGTAGGTATCGACGGACCGGAGGCAGCAGAATCCGTGCGGATACAGAGGAGAAGAGACTATGGACACGTCCAAGCGCAATATCCAACAGAAGAAAGGAGCGGTGCGATTATGTGTATGATGCAGAGCGACTTGCGGTGACGATACGAGTAAAACAAGATGCGTGGTAGTGTATGGTAGATGGAAGATGCGAGCGAGTGAGCGAGACAGATGGAGATGGAGATGGAGATGGAGAATGGAGGAATCCAGGCAGTGTCAGTGTGATGCAAAACGATACTATGCAAGCGAGCGGTATAAAGTATGCAAGACGACGACGACGATGATGATGACGATGACGACAATGACGATGAGAGAGGTATAGTGAGGTTTCCTAAGCAGAGTCAACAGCACATTCCGTGAAGGAAGCGTCGCCGCCTTGGCCGGGAGTCGAACACTTCTCGAGCAGCCGTTCAACTGTAGTATCCAGTGTGAGCAGCGGGCACACGGGACGTTTTCTACTGCAAATCCTTACTGGCTGAGAGGTGCTTGCTGTAAGCACTTGAATATCTTCTCATGTTCGCGAGGTGCGGCCGGACCTTGCTAATCAAGGCCTCCCTCTGCTCACCCTCAGCAGTGTTGAGCGCGCGCTGGAGGACGTAGTCTGAATACAGCCACATTTGTCAGCGAGGCAGTTCCGGACGCTGAAGGCAAACAAGCACTCACTTCCGAAGGAGTCCTTCATGAGACCCATGAGCGGACTGAGGCCATCCTGCTTGGGCGTCATGATCTCGTCGATAAGCTGGCGACGAGTGTCCGAGTCCGCGGTCATCAAGGCCTTCTCGCACACGTTGGACGCGAACTTGTGCTTCGCCATGTTGTTCATCTGGCCCATGAGCTTTGCGATGATCATCGTGCGGTCCTGCGGCGTGCCGTGCTCGAGAACGAACTGGACGACATAGTTCTAGAACGCACGTCAGCTACAAGCTTCAAGCGATACAAAGAAGTTTATACTTACTCCGAACTGGTCGATCATGAGGTTCGACACATACTTGTGCAGCTCGTCCAGAAGGGGGCGAGTCTGGTCCTCAGGCAGGTATTCGAAACACCGCTGAAGGACACGGCACCCGTACGGATGTGTCGAGAGCTCATAGACGCTGCCCCGGAACGCGGTTGTGAAGCCGAGGCGTTCAGGGACCACATGCTCAATGATCTTCTGGATCACCTATTGAATGCCGGCGTCAGCGCGAGCGCAGGATGCAGATAATGTCGACAGATACAGACATGGTTACCGTTGGCATCCTTGACGCACCGAAGCACACTTGGGCTGAGCTCTTGCACGAACATCATTTGTTGGTCCGGGTTCACGTACTCGATCGCCTGTATGGCCGTCTAATGAGCATGCGAACGACATATGTGACAGCGGATGAGAATATACCTTCTGCACGACGCGGCACCCATACATCTGTAATGACAGGCCAAGAACTTGCCCCTCCATCGTGGCGACAAGTCGCGCCTTCTGCGCCGCCGTGCCGTACTCGAACATCTTCTGCACCACCTACAAATTGGAACATTTAGCGGGCTGCACTCGAGATAAGAGAAACCGAGTAGGAAAACCCACATAGTTGCCGAAGACATCCTGCATCAGCTGGACGGCACATTGGGGCACGATCTCGTCGAACACGATCTCCATTTCCTCACTAGTCGCAGACTCGAGCTTCTGCTGAATGAACCGGGAGCCGTGCTGGTCTCCACTGAACTCAACAATATATCCAAAGATGTCCTAGACCAATTTTAGCGTCAGCATCGAGGACCGCAAAAGATAGAGTTGTGTCAGCTGGCACGGACCCTTAGCTCCCATTTGCGTGACTTGTTCGCTCGGAACTCATCAAGCTGCGCACTCCTCACTGCCCCGTCCCCCCGTCGACCGTGACGGCTGCCGAACTGGCTCGCGGTCGGGCTAACGTGGGGATACCCGACACCGCGGGGGACACCGTGGAGCTGGGGACTGTAATCTACAGGCGCACCGTATGGCGACGAGTGCGGCGACGGCGACGACCGGAGATTAGGGTACAGCACGTTCTGTGAGCAAATATCTGATGAGCTGATGACACACGCAGGGAACCGCAGTCAAAGAAGAACCGAAGCATACCTGGTCACGACGCTTGTCGCCAGCGGCCAGAGGGTGCGGTGTGAGCATAGGTGAATGTGAGGGGGGTGCGTGATATACCAAAGCCTGAGTCGGGTAGTAGTACTGAGATCCCATGGTGCGCGGTGAGCCATAGTCATAAAATTGCTGAGCGTGGAGATCAGCCATTGCGTGGTGGTGCATCGCCTGGCTCATCCCAGAATATACATTCGCAGCGGCTGTCGCAGGGGTAAGGGCGGGAGACGACCCGTATAGCGAGGCGTCTGGGTTCACCCGGTATCCATCATACGAGTAGGCGTGGCCGGGGTAGTAGGCCGCATAGTCAGTCTGAGTGTACCCTCCATATGAACCTCTTGGGGGTTGCTGAGGGCCACGAATAGGGACACCGGGCGTTGTCGGTTGAGGCATGCCAGAAGGCTGGGAGCCCTGGCGGTAGCCCGCGCCCTGCTGCGCGAAGCCGTACTCTTCCTCTACCGCCATACCGCGGAGGGCGACAGAAAGATCGCTGTCGACCAAAGAAGTGGACTGGAGCGAGTCGTAGTTTGCTACGGGACTCGAATTTTGTCCTGTTAGAGCCCAAAGAGGCGGAGCTAGTTAGCGACCGAGGCCAGCGCTAGAAACATGAACGTACCGAGAACAGCGTTGTACTGCTGTCCTTGCTTGGACACGCCCGTTGCCGTTGCCGGCAACCCTCCAGATTGGGCGGAGACCTGTCTTTGCCTCACCTGCAGGGCGGAGAGGAGGAGAAGAACGAAGTTAGCTTCCCTGCTGAGCAAGAGCAGATAGAGGATGAATAAACATGCACGCGCAGACATACCATGTTTGACAAGTCCTTCTGCTGCGCGTCCGCAATCTCGTCCCAGGTTCCGCTGGCTGAGCGGGAACCCCAGCCGTCGCTCAGAGAGTGAGACATGGACGATTCTGGGACGCTAGCAGCTGAGGAACTGGATGGGTGTCTTGACGAGTTTGCGCCTCCCCATACCTGGCCAGCGCATTAGCGCACGGGGGCGCTGAATCGAAGCAAGTAGCGGACACTCACCTGCCATCCTGCATTCAAAGTCTTGAGCCCTGTTGTGGGGGCCATTGCAACGCTGAGCATGTTTGCTGGACCTTTCCTGTGCGAGTGAATCTATATAGCGAGTTCAGCTGACGGGGGCGGGTGCAGTATTACCGGGAGAAGACGCACCGAGTTCGGAGAAGTTGACGGTGAATGACCTCGAGATTGCGAAGAGCCAGATGGTTTACGAGATGCTTCGTGATTAGTTGTTGACATAGCACGGCGAAGACCTGGGGGGGGTTTATATGAAGGATCTTTAGCCGAGGCGGTGACTCACATACGAAAGGCTACAGTATACGAGCTCTACGCGCAGGATCTATGGCGCGTTTGTTATAAAGCTGTTGTACGGAGCGATGAGCAAAGCACGAGCAAGGCGAGGGCGAACGCGACCAAGGAACGTCGGGAAAGCGACAGAAGGCGTGTTCACCGCCGGAGAAAGGAAGGAGACGCGTTTGGACGCGTCCGATGCAGACCTCCGTCACACGAATGGGGATTGGGACGGGGGGGCACGAGGAGAGAGACTGACCAGTATAGTACGCGTCGAGGAGGACGGTGGGGGGACGGGGGGAGGGGGCGGCCTCTTAGGTTCGCAGGACGCTAACCTCGTGGAGGGAGGAGGGCGGGAGACGTACGTGCGCCCGCGCGTCGAGAAAAGGCGTCGGAAATGGGAAAAATAATTGAGGATTGGCATGTACCTAATTTGATTCCGCTGAAACTGGGCGCGCGGGTGCTCGTCGTCGGCCCAGTTGACACGTGTAACGCTGCCGCCTCCTCCGCCCAACCTTATCCGGCCACATTACGTAAACGATGCCGCGACCCGTTGCCCATCTCGGGCCCCAGCGCCTGCGCCCATCATGCCGCGCCTAAGCGCGCCTACCGCGACCCTGACGGCCATCTCCTCCTGCTCTCACGCGCCGCTCGCCCGCCTCTCGCCTCGCCGTTCTCGAGGGCCCGCCCAGCACGCCCATCGCCTCCAGCCCCGGCATTCAATCGCCTTCTCGCCGCCGTAGGCCCGCCTAAGCCCTTCCGCACCGAGCCCCGGTTCACCCCAATGGACCGCATCCTTCACGCGACAACTTAGCGCGACATCACCCCGCCAATCCAAAGTCTCTCCGTCATTTACTTCTCAGCCCCAGAAATTTTCTCTCTTCATTATGGACCTACTGATCCGACCTCTTCGCTTTCCAAATTCCAAAGCAGCATAACCATTGGACATCCGCGTGGAGAACTTCCTTTGCTCTCTGTATTACAGGCAAAATAAACGAGTAGATGCGATGCAGTTCGTAACATACAAATGGACGTAACGTGGACAGGCGGGACAGGCGGGACGAGTGAAGGTCTATCGCGAGTTGAAGTTGAACCACGACTGCCGCTTGGCTGAAAGAAACAAACGTCAGCACGCCTTCCGAGCACACTTACGCGAACAAACGGCGACAACGTACCGGTTCTGCACAAGCACAAGGCAAACGAAGTGATCAGTCTTCAGCGGGTGGACACGGATAAAGTGACATACCCAGAGTCCTCTGCTTGCACTCTCGCCAACGGGTTTGCCATGCTCGGGGAAGCGGGACCGGTGCTTGTGATCGCAGCTGCCGCGCTTCCTCCTCCTCCACGCAGGGGCTTGGCGATCCGGCCAAAGCTTAATGTCGACGAGCTCGCGGCCTTTTGCGCTAAACGGAGCCAAATGTTTCAGCCCAATTCAACGGCATGCCACAATTTATGATACGCACCGCGCGCCTGGTCGAGCCGTTCCTTCACCGCCTGCAATTGCGCCTCGAACTTCTGGTTCTGCACCGCCAGCCGACGGTCGGCGTCCTGGAGCAGGGCCTCGAGGTTCTGTATCCGCTCGTTCCGTGCCAGCAGCTTGCGCTCCGCGATACCCGCCTCCTTCTTCAGTGCCGAATTCTGATCCACGAGCTAAAAGTGTATTACGGTCGGGTAAGCGATAGCGCGGTCCCCGGCCATCCACGGCACCTTACCTGCTTCTGCACGATGGTCAGCTGCTCAAGGTTGCGCTCCAAGAACGCCATCTTCTTCTGCTGAGCCTTGCTGTTGCTGTTGCGGATGACGTTGTTGTACTGCTCCTTGATTTCGTCCAGCTGGATCTCGAGCTCGACCACCTGCGTGCGTAGTTAGCCGGCGTGCTCACGGGTGCTCGTAATAGACCCTCAGTTGGGGAAGGCGTGATACCTTCTCACACCGGTTCTGGAGATCGCGCATGAGCGACTTCTTGACACCATCGAACTCGGCAAGCTGAACGCTGATGGCTTTGCGCGTGCGTTCCAAGTCCTGCGCGCTCTCCGCGAGGTTCTTGCCTCCTTCAATACCTGCCGAAGTCACCGCGAACGCTCGCTGTCGGAATCAGGAATGCTTCAGCAACGTGCAGCGACAGGACACAAGGCACGCTACCTTTAGCTCCTCGTTGACACTCTTCAAGCCGTCAATCGTGGCATTGAGCGTACGTATCTCGTTGCCTCTGATCTCCAGCTGTTGCTTCAGGTCCTGAACTTCACCGGCGTGGGCGTCGCGCTTGGCGGCGTACTGTGCCTCCAGCCTGTTCTGCACAGAGTTTTAGACTTTCTCGGACGAGTCAAGATGCCGATCAAAGTTACCTTCAACTCCGCGATTGACTCGCCAACGTCTACATTGCTGACTTCCTCGTCGTGGATGGTCTTCTCTGGAATCCGATGGAAGAGGTCAGCAGATCACGATTCCGTACACACGTCCGCATACGCACCGAGAAGTTCCTCGTACTCGGCTTCGAGACCGGAGACACGGGACTCAAGCTCGTCCCGGCGGCGTTGGTGCATCTCATTCTCCTCCTGCACCTGCCTGAGACGGTCTACAGTCTCACGAATAAGAGACTGCGCATCCGCCATCCGCCTCCGGATGGAGACGATGTCCGCATGTGAGAGCGTAGAAATGCCTTCGTCCGAGTCGATGGCATCGAGCTTTGCAAGGATCTGGCGCAGCTGCTCGTCCTTCTCTGAGAAGGTCCCTTGCTATGTACGCAATGGAAGCCAGAATGAGTGCCTGTTTCAGCGGAAACGAGCAGAAGCAGACAACGTACGGCATCGAACTTCGCCATCATGAGCGCCATCTTCTCCTGCTTGCGCTTCTCCTTGTCCTCTGCGGAGGCATCCTTCTGCGCCGCCTTCAGGTCTGCAATCGTCTTCTTGAGCTCCTCTAGCTCGCCCTTCGCATCCTGGTTCTGCTCCTTCAAGATGTCGATGGTGATCAGGCTCTCCTTGCTGTCGTAGTTGAGCCGCTCCACTTGTAGACGAAGCTCGTTGAGCTGGCCCGACATCGACTTGTTCTCCGTTGAGAGCGACGTTTCCTGCTCCTTGAGAAACGTGAGCTCCTCCTTGAGCTCCGTAACCAGCTTCTCCGCCGCTTTGAGTGAGGACTCCCTCTCCCCGAGTTGATCGCTAAGCTCATTCTCGCGCTTGAGGAATTCTTCGCGCTCATCCTTGTCCAAACCGACAACCGTGGGTGTTTGTGGTCGACTGTCCAAGTCTGCCCGGAGATCCTGCAGTAGCGGATTGACGGGGGTCTGACTACGCGTAGCAGACGGGGTCGGAGATGCGGTAGTCTTCTTGGGAGCGGCGGACGCAGAAGCGGCAGCCTTGTCAGATGAAGCCCAATCTGCCTGCTCGACATGACCTCCTGACCGCCAGATGGCCAACTCGGCTTCGAGAGCAGCAATATACTTCTGGTACGACGAGTTGGCGGCATTGGCCTTCAACAGCAGCGCCTTGAGCTCGAAGGGAGAAAGCTCTGCGTTGACACGAGCAGTGTTCTTGATTGACTTGGCCCGAATACCGAAACGGAGGGTTGACAGGGTCTCGGCCTCGTTATAGGAAGATGGAGAGCAGTTGATGATGAGGGTTGTTCGAGAGTTACCACCAAGCGACTCTTGTAGGATGCGCGTGAGCTTGGAATCACGGTACGGGATATACTTCGACTACAGGTTGGCTGGTGAGTATAAGGAACTACCGGCACGACAACTAAACGTACCCTGTCAGTCAAAGCATTGATAACCATCCCGAGAGCTGAGAGAGACTTGTTGATCTTCTTGGCCTCCTCTAGTGTCTGACCCGAGGCACCGGTTTTTCCGACTTTCTCGGAACCAGCCAGATCGACCAAGTACAAGTTACCTGTCTTCTGCGCACCCGTTTCCGTGTTCTTCTGATTAATAGTGATCAGGAAGATGGCATGTGACCGTGAACTCTCCGCGTTCATGTCTACCAGCCATTTACGTCAAGCCTGAGATGGTCAGAAGGACCACTACGACTTACTAGTGTACGAAACCACACGGGCAGCACCTCCTTGCCTCATGATCTCGTAGACTTCTCGTGCGCTACTGACGTAGTAATCGGAGAGGTTCTTGACATAAACACCCTTGTTATTATCTTGGTGTACTTGCAGATTGTCGTTCTGGGCTGTGAGATTGATCAGACCCCATGTCATGGTGACCCGAGAGGACAGTTCTCAAGTGGACGTACGCGCGAGCAGATCCCTAATCCTCTCCAAATAGATCTCCATGTATGAGACCTTCACGAGGTACTCTAGATGAGCATCCGATTCTACGATCGACTGGAAGATCTGTTCAGTTATACGGGGTATCAATCCTTTCAGCTCGGGGTTGTCGATATCGGCGCCCTGTGTGGCGTATATGAGCACAGCTCCTGGACTAAAGTACGGTCGACCCACCATCATGGTGAATGTCTTTCCACTTCCAGTTTGACCATATGCGAAGACCGTGCCGTTATATCCATCGAGAACATCTGGTGAAACAAGTGAGACACAGGGCTGCAAATGTAGGACATGGTGGGTTCTCGTGCGTCCAGAGCATTGCGTCCATTGTTGCATCATCTGCCATGCTCAGGATCCGTTGCGCAGAACTCATGGAGAGTATCCATGTGCGCAATGAGAACAGGAGGAAAGTCATACGTACCCTTCACGGTACTGATAGAGTATCAATATATGTTGACTCGGGGGAATGGGTGGACTCACTCATTCACTCCATAGTCGAATATATCCTGCTGCTTCGTGCCCGGAGGGAACACCCTATCGAAAGTGAAGCCATCCTTCTCCGGACCTGACCCAACCTGCGCCGATCGGATTTGAACGGTTGTGAAGTCCTCGTTGAAAGCTACTACGTTCTCTCCACCTTCCCGTTGCTCGATGGAGTTGGGGGGACGAAATCTACACCCGGGTTGCGAGATTGAGATACCGGGCCACAGTGATAACTTCAACCGTTACTGACCGACAGACGACCTTGATGTTCGTAGACATGGTCGGAGCTCGTTACTGCTGCGTTAGAACGCGACGAAAGGAGAGTCGAATATAGCCTAAAGCGCTGCTGCTTGATCGGTGAGGTATATAGGGAATGCACAAGCGAGACAGTCGGTCTAGTAGTAAAAGAAAGAGTTGAACGACGGTGCCAGAAGATGACGAGAGGACGGCTACGGGCCTGTTGGCGGAGACAAGGTCTAAAGAAGGTCAAGCAGGCATAACCAGAAGGTATTTACGGCTGTTGTCAAGCTCGCGCACGCGTCGTTCAAGCCCTTAGCGCTCCATTTTAGGGAAACGGCCGTGTCCCAGGAGACACACCTCCCGCCTGAGCCCACATACGATATACGGTGACAATGCATTCAACATTTCCGCTCGTATAGAATACACATATGGCTGGTCATACAAGTGTGGAGAATCTAAGCAGTTCAGGAAAGGGTGTACGTGCCAACTGGTATGCATGTGGGTCACGAGAGGGAGCATTCTGGTCCACTACTCATCATCACTGCCCACAGAAGGGGCTCTGGTAGGTCTGCTTGATGATGCGACGGGTCTACGCACAGAGGTGGCCTCCTTCTCTGCGGCGTCGGCAGCGTCAATCCACTCCGAGTAAATGTCAATTGGCTCCGTCAGGTCTACAGATGCAATTAGTAAATAGCGATAGCAAGAGAACGATGAACGCACGATTGGCCTTGCTCTGATACCTCTGGTCGCATATTTTGCACAATAGCTGAGCTACCCCCTCTTTCCTGTTGATCCTCACAGAGACCGAACCTTCGTGGTGACAGAAGAGGCAAGTGAAGCTGGTTTCTGCAGCTTGTGTGAGTACAAAGGCCGCACTAGTCAAGTTCTAAACATACCTAGCACTTCCTTCTTCCGAGGCCCGGCAGGCTTGCGAGAAGACTTCTTGCGTTTGCCCATCTCAGTCACTATGAGAGGGCGAGAGGGATGGCGCAGAGCTCGGAATCATTGCCCCCAGCAAGCGGAAGGGATTAGGCGCCGGTGATATGATTCCCACGGAGCGCCCACGTGATGTACGCGACACGCGCGTGTTGAATTGTTGGTCGTCCTCGGGCAGATCGTCGTCTACGCTTGTTCATCGTCTCTCTCAGTCTGCCATGGCCTTCCGCCGTCCCCCGTCGCGCTCGCAGCGGGCGACCGCATCATCTGCTATGCCTCCTCCATCCACCAACTTCCGACCACGCTCTGCTCTCGCGAGATCTGATTCTTCCCAGCGATCCACGACGACTCTAGCCACCTCTGCCGACCATGGAGAGCCTGGCCCTTCCCAAACTGCCAAAGGTGGTCCCTATCAGAGACCTCCTGCAGGAGAATCAGACACAAATATCAAGGTGGTTATACGGTGTCGGCGCCGCTCCGAACGAGAACAGCAAGACAATTCCCCAATCATCGTCACTACCAACGGTGCTAGGAGCGAGGATATCACCATCGAGACTTCTGCGCCTTCCACGAGCCTGGGTGTTGTGGCTCTGCCTACAACACGAACGTACCCTTTTGACATGGTCTTTGGACCGGAGGCCAGCCAGGCTTCTATCTATCAAGACGTCGTTCATCCGATGCTAGAAGAGGTCCTGATGGGCTACAACTGCACTCTCTTCGCATATGGTCAGACAGGCACCGGAAAGACGTGAGTAACATACTTGATAACTAGCCTCGATCTTACGCCGCATACATAGTCACACAATGCAGGGTGACCTAACCACAACACCTATGGGAAACCCATCTGCACAGGCGGGCATGATCCCCCGCGTACTCTTCAATCTCTTCCAGCAACTAGAGGCAACCTCGTCCGACTTCAGTGTCAAGATATCCTTTGTAGAGCTGTACAACGAGGAGCTCCGTGACCTCCTTGCCCCTGATCTTGCTGCCCCGTCCGGCACTAACCAACCGATGGGCATGGGTGTCCATAGAGATGTCCCTACACAAGTCAGCCTGAAGCTTTTTGACGACGCCAACAAGAGAGGTATCATTATCCAGGGTCTTGAGGACACTCCGGTACGGACCGCCGCCGATGCTCTTGCCCTACTCACGAAGGGTAGTCACCGGAGACAAATCGCCGCGACAAAGTTCAACGACCATTCCAGTCGATCTCACTCCGTATTCTCCATCACGGTCCACACCACCATGTCATCTTCCACCGGCGATGGTCTCCTCCGCGTCGGTAAACTCAACCTGGTCGATCTTGCGGGTTCGGAGAACATTGGTCGCTCCGGTGCAGAGAACAAACGAGCCAGGGAAGCAGGCATGATTAATCAGAGTTTACTCACTCTTGGTCGAGTCATCAACGCACTCGTTGACGGGTCTTCGCATGTTCCCTACCGGTATGTGTTCGCCGTTACCGACTGAACTTCGCGCGCTGAGTGCTTCCTTTAGCGAATCGAAGCTCACCCGTATCCTCCAAGACTCCCTAGGAGGACACACGAAGACGTGCATCATCGCGACGGTCTCTCCCGCCCGTTCAAACATGGAAGAGACTCTCTCTACCCTAGACTATGCCATCCGAGCAAAGTCGATCAAGAACCGTCCGGAGGTCAACCAGCAGATGACACGCAACGCTCTCATCAAAGACTACGTCGCTGAAATCACGCGTCTACATGCGGACCTGCGTGCGGTCCGTGAGAAGAGCGGGATCATCATCTCGGAGGAGACCTGGGCGAAGATGACCATGGAGCAGGAGCTCAAGGAAACAGAGCGTCTGGAGGCAGTCAAGCAGGTCGAGATCCTCGAGGGTCAGATGCAAGCACTCCGTGAAGAGTTCGAGGAGGCGATGTCTTTACTCAACCGAACAGACAAGGAGCTTCGCGAGACGAAGGTTCGACTAGAAGACACGCAACAGCAGCTCACGGCTGTTGAGGGCGCTCTTGA
Organism: Daedaleopsis sinensis; assembly: GCA_033807695.1. Lineage (NCBI taxonomy): Eukaryota > Fungi > Basidiomycota > Agaricomycetes > Polyporales > Polyporaceae > Daedaleopsis > Daedaleopsis sinensis. The sequence continues at coordinate 3,074,350 of CM066301.1, forward strand.
GGAGGAGATCTTCGTACGACAAGCTCACCAGAAGAGTGAAGAGGCCCTCCTGGGAGCAGTCGCAGGGTGGAAGGAGGTCGGCCGTGAATACGAGGGTGAAGTCCACGGACTCTTTGGAAAGCTCGGTATGTGCAGACGACCTATGTTCATTCGGATTCTCATTGCTATTTGCAGAGCGAAAGGCGGTAGCCTTTGGTACCAACCTCAAAGCCGTCAATGCGCACAGCAAAACTCTCTCCGCGGAGACGCAAACCATGTCTGTGAAGGTCGATGGCTTCATGAAGGCTGCCTCCCAGCATCTGAGTAAGGTGAAGACCGAGACCGAGCAGTTCCAGACGAAGGAGTTGGAAGCCCTGGCCACCATCTCCAGCCGCCTGAAGGAGCAGCTCGATAAGGTTCAAGAGGCTCTCCAGCTCATCCATGCCAAGGAAGAGACAGCTAAGGAGACCGTGGAGACTATCCGTGTAACGATCACCGAGGCCCAGACGAGCATAAAGACGGGGTTCTCTGCGTACTCCGAAGAGCTGCGCAAGCATAGCGAGTCTATCTGCAAGGAAGCCGAATCGTCAAGCCTCGCCAGCTGCGCCGCGGTATGTCTCCTTAGCGTGGACTACTCGATTTCGTGCTAAGCAGTTCCACAGGTCGAGAAAGCTTTCCAGGAGTTGGGTGTACTCACCGAGGCCATCAAACAAGAGGCACTAGAGTTCATTAGCACCGAGCGCAAGACATTGCAGGAAGCGAAGGAACTTGCTGACAACACGACCAATGTCGAGATCGCCCGACTCAAGCAGCAGAACGTTCTTCTGAAGCGCCTCCTCGAGTCCGAACGTATCGAGGCCAAGCGTTCCGCTGATGCCCTATTAGAGCGGATTGCGGGACTCCTTGGAGACTTTACTACTGAGCGAGATCGCAGCCTGCGGGAGACATTCTCCGAGATGACGCAGAGCAACACCACGGCGGAACGCGAGATGCAGCAACTCGGCGAGACGCAGGGCCAGCAGCTCGAGGCTGCTGTCCTGCGCGGCTCTTCCTGGAGTGAGCATCTGACTAACAGAGGATTGGAGGGCAAGCGGTTGCGCGATAATGGGATCAAAGTGAGCATCTTCGCTCACTTTAAGCGTGTCGCGTACTCACTGCTCGGATAGTCTATCAACTCGACCAGAGGTACCATACGTGATGGTTTCACTGGGGTCCAGACGACTGTCGCCAAGTCAACTTCAAGTTTCAGCCATGAGTTGCAGGGTATTGTTCAGACGTCGACAACGACGCTCACACAGGGTGGGTCTCCATTCTCTCGGAATTTGTACTACAGTTGGCTAATCAACTATTTCAGCGTTTGACCGTGAACACCGAGCGAAACGCGCGCGCATTGAAGCTACCGATGGTCTAGCTGCAGAGGCACAATCGGCATACCGTTATATACAGCGCGGTATCGCTTCGACCTCAAGGGCTATTGAAGGGAGCTCCTCTCGTATCCTCAGCGAGACCACGGATATGACCAGCGCAGTCGACGCCCTCAACGTTGCTTCCACCTCTGCCCTTGGCAACATCCGCAAAGCCACGCACAGTCTCATGGAGGAGGGAGCGCGGGAAGACAAACCCACGGGCCTTACCCCGCGCAAGCGCAGCCGGAGAATGGCAGACGATCCACCACCCACGGCAAGCAGGGACGTCCTCGTCCGCCGCTTCCGGTCGAGGGGTACGTCATCTGTAGGCAGCGAGACGTTCCTTGCAGAGCACCTTCCTTTGCCGGAGGAAGATGCAGGCTCGCCCGCGCTCGACGCCATGATGGTCGATTCCCCAGTAGACGGTCCTCTCTCCGACGAGGAGAATCGATCTGAGTCTCTACCTGGCAATTCGCCGCCTCCCCTGGTGAAGTCGCTCGCGTCGTCCTCATCCTCCTCGACGTCCACGGAGACCCTTCCTGTCCCTATCGCGCCGTCGATCCCCGTCCCCAAACAGTTCGGCAAGACTATCCTTCATCAACCTCAACTGGGAACACTTACGGACTCCAAAGCGACAAACGTAGTGCGGACGCGGCCACAACGAACCCGGCGCACCGCCGGACGATGATCACGCCCAACCTCACCGTCGCTGTTGCTACCTAGGATTGCTCGACTGAGTTGATTTCTGTAACCTTATTGCATTTTCCTCGTAGCTCTTGTCTTATCGAATTCATTGTATACCGTAGTGATGGAATAGTATATACCATACAAGTGGCGGTTCAACTGCTGACGTAATCCGATTGTGCCGCGGTCGTCGTGGTGAGCATCGGCGAGGGCGTTCCGCACCGTCCATCTCATTCTTGGTGTATATCCTCCCCTACTTTCCGTCCACGGCTATCATGGCTAGCGCAGGCATTAAAAGTTCGTACTCATATCTCTGGGACTGCCTCCGGGCATGTACTCAAGCGCGACTCCCAGCGGTCATCCTCCTCTCCTTCGTCCTGGCCGTCGGCTTCCTGCTCGTCATCCTATCCTGCGCGCTGTGGGCTAACTGGCTACCTCTTCTCGTTGGTGCGTATGATGCCAGTCTGTCCGGTGCGCGCAGGGGCTTATATGCGTTCAAGCTTTCACCTTTGTGCTCGCGCCACTTCCAAACGCCGTCTTCGCCCGCTGCGGAGGAGACGACTTCTCCGCAGAATACGATGGATCAGGGCCTGTGGACCTCGGCCGCTTCATCACGGCCATGATTGTTGTCACGGGCTTTGCGCTTCCGTTGGTACTGGCACATTCGGAGGTCATCACCAAAGGGGCGTGTGTGATGTCTATTGCTGGCGGCGGGTATGTCTACTCATTCCTCCCAACGTGCTCACTCGCCTGACTAGCCTACAGCCTTGTATATGGCACTATCATGGCGTACAGCCAGACCTTCAAGCAGGACAGCTCGGAGTACGAGTGAGTTATAAACATCTGCGCCGCACGACTGGACAACTATTATGCTACACCTCCCCAAGGCCGTTGTACACTATCGTACTATTACTCGTCTGTCGTGATATCCATGGCGTCCATTACGAGAAGAGCAAGCATCCGGGGTGCATAAATCAACCGTACGTAGTAAGGTAAGTGTCATGGCTCTCCGGAGACATCTATACGCATCTTGCCGTGTCCAACAAGCGCAGGGGGTTCCTGTGAGCGACCAACAGCCCAGACCTCCGCGGAGAAGTCGAAGCGACCGCAGGCGATGAACGCGAGAGGTGTCTCGAGCTCATGGGTCTCGCCTTTGGCTAATCGCCCGACTGCGACGTCGACCAGTTCGCCTTGGAAGACAACATGCTCCACTGGTTCCAAGTCGAGATTGAGTACAAGCACGAGGTCGGATGCTACAAGCTGCATGAGAGCGCATCCGCTTTAGTAATGACAAAGAGCTCACGAGAAAGATTCGTGATAGTCGTCTTTAGGTAGACAAACTCGTTGGGCAGTGGCAAGAACTTCGTCTTCGTTGGGTCGACCGGTACTGACGTCTCGTTCCCTTTGTCGTCGTAGCGGACCAACGACATCCGCACTCGTGCACTCTCAACGCGCAATGCTTCCAGCATGGGGAGCGTCATCCGTTGCTGTCGCAGCGAGAGATCTCCTGCTCTTGTGCCTCCGCTCTGTACATATTGATATGAGCGAAGCACCATATGAGCACAGTCGTGTGGCATTTACCTCGCGCCAGTGCCCATGGACCACTTTGAACAACTCTTCTCTGTACCAGAACAGTTCGCGCTGTGAGCGCTCCTGCTCTGCGGTCAACTTTGACGAGGAGACCACGTATTGCCTGTCAGACAGCATTGGTATCGGGCGTGAAATATGCTCCTCCGTAAGCAATATCTTCTTGATTGGTAGGACAATCCTGCGTGGGGAGACGTTGAAGGACACTTGGATATGTATGATAATTGTATTGCAACGTACCGAGAGGTGGAGCCAGGCGGGACAACGGTCGTGAGCGTCGCAGGTTCTGCTCCTGGATTGCTGTCAGCAATGCATCTCTCCACCTCAACACCACGCATAGAGGTGAACATGCCTTCCTGTCTGCGCTGAAAGGTGACCTCGAAAGGCAGGCCATATGTGTTTCGCACTTCGATAGAAAAGATACACCAGTCCGCGATGTCGCCAACATGCAGCAGCGCCTTCCGTGCTTTCACGTCGGGCGAGATGTCCTCTCCGTCGTCCGTACCGGGGGGCAGTGTGGTCGTCGCTCCGGAATAGGAGAGGATGTCCATCGCATGACACTCAAGCATGTGATAAACAGTGACCAATACAGGATACGACAGTTGTCGTGTGTGGAAAACCTCTGGCGGTTTTTGCAGGCTTTCTTGCGGTCGCTTGACGTGGGAGTACGATACATGGATCGCACCACTTGTACTACGACGCAGGTCAGGGGAATCAGCGTTGACAGAGTAACGCAAGTCGACGATACTCACCAGCCAACTTTACCAAAACATACCACAGTGATGACTCGCTTCTGCCCTGGACCAATCATCTGTGGCTCGCGTTGACTGTCCCACGTGAATACTGGCCGGTGTACCAGGTCGTACTCTGTCTCGTACGTGTCGAAGACTGACATGTCACCCTCAGCAAGGGCTTGTTGAGCGGGTGCGATGGTAGAGTCATCGAAGGTCAGGCGAAGGAAGTCAACTGGAAGCGAAGAGACATTCTCAAGCGTGATGCGAATCGTGGACCTGTGATTTGTCGTCAGCGTTTAACAACCGAGAAGTTGCTAGAGGACTGACATCTCGCCGTTGTACAACATGACTGCACCGTGCGTCAACGATGTCCGCCGTATTCGCAGGAGGGGCTGTTCGGGGACTACACTGCACTCGATGAAGCGGACCACCCTCTTAGTCGAAGATTGTGTCGTTACTTGTGTGCTTGCCCTCTTGCTTGACTTTTGCCACGCTCGAGAGTCGAGACCAGAGCGCTTTGACCTTCCAACCTCGCATTCTATTGCACTTCGTCGACTGGATTTTCGTTCCTCCTCCTCTTCAGTCGCCAAAGGAAGAACGAATTCGCGCGAGACACCGCCAGGTGCTTGGACGATACATCCACGTATCGTCAACGTCCCAGCTTCTGTGGCTCTTCCGGTGATAGTCACAGGGTGGAAGGAGTTTGCAGGGACCATGACAGGGATCGCCTTCGACACGAACGACACGCCAGACGTGCTATAGATTCATAGTCAGAAAAATAGCGGGCCCGTATCAAGAGCGAGACAGACCTAAGCTGCACGCTTTGTAGCTCGAGGTCGAAGACGTAGGGATTTCGCAGTGTTATGACCAGATCAAATGGCTCGTTCTGAACAAGCACGGTCTTGGTCTTTTATGCATGGTCAGGTACTGTGCGATGCTCGTGAAGAGCAGGACGGACTAACCTGATTCTGCAGCAACTTCCGTGGATTGTACAGGAAGGGATCTCGAACACCAGCTATAATCGACCCTGTAGCACTAGACCCTTGCGACAGTAAGGACAGGGGTTTTTCAATTGGCATCCTGACCAGGGGTAACCTGATATCGTGGCGTGAGTGCAAACATTGTGACAGCTCAAGGATGATACACGTACGGAAGAACCACGATGCTAGTGATCGGTTGACCAGACCAATAATCCACCGACGTATTATCACCGCGTCGTTTAGCCGTTGATAGTGCCTTCTTTGCATTGTCGTACATACTGCGTTGATCGAGTGCCGTCATGACAGGATGTAATAGCTTCAAAGCGGACAGTGCGAACTGAGCAACAGCATTGTAGTCTAGATACTCATCACTATGTATGACAAGACACAACGCGCGAGAATGTGGAGACGTACCAGGAAGTGCTTCCGCGATGGCGATTGCCTCCCTGATGATGGCCAGTTGCAGCTCGGGCCAACCGAATGGTTCATGGAGTGATTGCAGGTCCTCAATATCGTCCATATCATCGGCGTCCTGGGACGAAACACTCTCCCGGGCTGGCGCACTTGACTGCAGCAGCTTGACAGCCTCGAGATCGATACCATGAACCCTGCATACATGTTTAAGGATGCGAAGTATGCTCTCGTTTCCGTCTGTCCGCTCGTTCTCTCGCACGCCCACCGTGCCCTGCGCTGTCGTCACATTGAGCGCGTTGTTTCGATTACCCAGACCCGCGCTTAAGACCCGCGCACTGCCAGTGCCAGTTTCTTCGCGTCCGCTAACCACGAGTTCCATAAGGCAAGCCAGTAATTCGCGTAATACATACGCTTCCTTGCGTATGTGGCCTAACGCACCGAACATCGCAGCGATGTATTGCAGTATGCGGATCCGTTCCCGAGCATCTAGGTGAGATAACCAGGGACCGTGTGCTTGGGACAGAATACTAGCGATCTGCGCCCGAGTGATGCCAGTGATAGAAGTGAGACGTTCCAAAGCTGCAAATGTGTTTCGAGGGCTAGAGCGAGATGTGGAGCTAGCATCATGAGAGAGTGTCGCGGGGAGGAATGGAGTAGGGCCTGGTTGGAGCATGGCGGTGAAAGCAAGGGGACCCCAGCCCTTGGATGTCCATACTGAGTAGAGGAGGGTACTATGACGCAAGACCGAAGAGCAATAAAGATATGTTGTAAGAGAGAGGGTGGTCTCCGATTCGGACGCAAGGCCAGCTCGCTGATAGAGACTGGCCGCCTGCGTTAGCTTGTCCGCGATATCTGCCCAGGGATCCTTGTCACCAGTAGAACCGTTCTGTAACAGAGAGCGTGAGTCCATGTCTGTGTGGAAATTGTTCACATAAATTAACGAACAATACCATTCGTCGATGACCATGCTTCGACTATGGGAAGAGTAGCTAGACCCTCCAAGGCTGATGCATGCCATGCTACGTCTTGTGGCGACTTGAAGAGCACAATGGCTTCGTTGTACCTACATCTTCCAATGTCAGCACCTACTCTGCATGCATTCGGTGCCTATACTGACCATATCGCAGCTTCCTCTTGTCTGCCCGCTAGCAAGAAGAAGTCACCGAGAACCTTAAAGAATCTACCATGAGATGATGCCGCTCCAATGGTCGTTGGGCGTTTCTTCGCAGGAGCCGGACTAGGAGGTAGGCTGGCGTGCCGACTGGGGAGTAGTCCAGATCCCATGGTAGAGGTACGTCTCAGACCTAACGGAGTCTTCGCCCTCATTTGACCATTCAGGTCGGGGTTGCTGTTGTGAGATGGCATAAGTGGTAGCGATTCCCGTCGAGGTTCGTCATCAAGAGATCTAGGCAATTCGGAAGATGGCGGAAGGGTGGGGAACAGTGAAGCATTGAGGTACTCGTTCCCTAAGGGATTCTCCAACGCTTGCGCCTGCATTAATAGTTAGACTGCATACCCTGTGAAACATAAAGAGATCAACAGACCGTGGCGCCGAGTTGGATAAGGACCTTCGAACATAAATCAGCTACAAGAGTACCTACGTATGTCTTCTTGTGGCCCATTACACTAGGAATCACTACCAAGCCTGGGAAGCTGTCGCCCAGGTTGATGTTTGTTGTGCTGTCGCTCTCTTCGAACACAAAGCAGTTGCTCGCCAGAGGGAACATGGAGGAAGGTGGAAAAACCTCATGCAACGCCATCTGAAATTGTGCGAGGATGGTACCAAGCGAATCATTCGGCGAACACGATGCAATGCCCACTACAGCCAGTGGAAAGTCGGACATCCGAAAGAGGGAGAGGGGACCGTGAGCATCGGGTGGAGGGTGTGAGGGGTAGCTGAGGTGGAGATACCCGCTCGCAAGCTGGTGATTGGGGAGAAAACGAGCTATACGAAGCTCGCATGAGTCGAGCTCATGAGCAGGCAACATTTGGGAACTTACACCTCTCGTCCTTGACATCCGTGCTTATGTCCCCAAGGCGAACAGTGTCGAAGCTCCGGATGTCCTGCGCCCAACTGTCAAAGGTCGAACGGCGGATGTTCCCAACAGGTAGGAGAAGGACTCGGATTTGTGCGAGTGAGCCATAGGCAAATGGTTCCATGCAGAGCGCGTCCGAGACTCAGTCGTAGATGTGAGTGGTATTGAGCAGAAGGGCAGTGTACTCGGGTTTCGACGTGGATATCAGAGCATAACAGACGCGACTGGTCGTCCAGGAGATTTGTGGGTCCAACTGAGGCCGTGCGATGGAAGAGGCGAGGTCGAGGTCGGAGGCGGGACGGCAGGCGCGTCGGCGCGGAAGAAGAGAGCCAACCCCGGACTCAGACTCCAGCCTGGGTTTCCTAGTTGGCACTCACGGACTGGGCTTTCGTCCTGCTCGCCCATGTCGCATGCCCTCCTCCTGCGCCTCTTCCTCTCTCCTTCCTTCTTCTCCGTCCATGTTGCCCTACAGTACCTCAGAATCTATGCCGACAATATCGGAATCACCTACTACTTGACAGGCCGACTCAGGGAGCTGGACACCCAGGAGTTGCGGGAAGTGTGGGGCTTTCTATGGTGATTGGCCCCGCTGCACTCTGCGGGATACTACTTAACATAAAACGCACACATCCAGTCACCTACTTGTTACGAGACCTTCACAGTCCAAAGCCCTGGAGAGCTTTGTGGTAGAGGTCGCACATAAATCTACACACATTGCCATGCTGGTAAGCTCTTCTTTCCCTCATCCTAATCCTGTGTACTGAGGGTAACAGACTTTGTGGTATATGCAAGCGTACCTCAGAGATCTTTCTCAACAACGCCCAGACTCTGCCTCATTTCTCATTTGCCAACGAATCTTGCACGAGTGCCATGAGATCATATTTGGCGACCTACCATCCGCCCCTTACTCGTCTCTCAGGCCATCCACCCTGCTTAGTCTTTCTCGCAAGAAGGTGAGATCGCACCTGCAGCCCGCCTTGGTTGGCATTGGCATGATATGTGCTGGTGCCCCTGGCATGCCCAGCCTAACACACATCATGGGACCAGTCGCAATTGAGCAAGGTCGTGTGGACGAGCAAGGCCAGGACATCAGAAGCATTGAACGTTATGGGGAGGAAGGGGCTATGGTGCGGTCAGTGTCGATGTCATCCGCTGTGGATAGTTTCGGGGAAGACGACGATTCAGTCGGCGAAGGCGAGTCGCCCCCAAGCGAACGACTAGAACACAGCGACCCCTCGCATCCATCTTCTACAGTTACCGAACGCGTGTCTAGAAGGCAGACAATCGCAGCACAGACAAGCCCTGCCCTGCCTCTACATCTTCGCGACATCCCGAAATCGAGGATGTCAGCAGATCCCTTTGGCCAGGAAGATACACCTCCCGAACGCTCTGCCGCAGGACCCTCTCCGTTCCAATCGACCCCTTCATTTGCTTCACGACATCCATATCGACCAAACAGTCTTCTCGCTGCGGATTTACTATTGCAAAAGTACGATTTCGCTTCGCAAATGCATCTCCTGCGCGGACACTACTGTCGTTCAGAGGTGCGTTCACTATATGCATCACTTAGAGTTGTGTTCGACATACAAATAGGTCCAATTCATTCTCGCACTCGAGAACATTTGCAACAAGCTGCTAGTTGTGCCTAAACCTGCCCGCGTGAGTGCTCTCCGAGCGGAACTGACTGGATTGAATCACATGCTGCCCGCCGAGGTTGGTGTTAGCCTATGCATCCTCTCTATCTCTCAGCTTAAACTATTTGTAAGATCTGCATGCCGATGTGGTGCACATCATCCGACACTCCCGAAACTAGACAAGGGATACCCCAGCCCCATCACCGCATTATCCGGATCCCTCCAGGGGAGAGCGTCGTCCTCAATTCGGCGGAACGTGCACCATATCTCTTGCTTATTGAGATCCTCCACAACGATCTCGATTTTGACCCAAATAAACGGAGCAATAAGGAGATACTTAAGAAGATCGCCGTGAAGGAGAACGAGTCGAAGGGAACCTCTAACGATCTCATTTCCTTTACTCGGACCGACTCTAAATCGAGGCCATCAGTTATCATTCCCGACGCTATCAATCGTTCAGAAGTAGCCTTTGGTACTGATACTGCTGAGGCGGAAGAACCTTCGTCTGCTGCCCCTACCGCTTCTCCATCTGCAATGTCGCCTTCAGAGCCTCCAGAAGAGGAAGAGGTGGATCTTGTAGAGCAACTTTACGGCGGTCAAAGCTCGCTGAAAGCGCACAACCTCGACTTGTCTGACTCCATCGTTCTTCCGCCGCCGCCGAAGAACAAGGATTTGGACATGGCGGCCTGGTCCCGCGCTCCCTCCAATCCCGACACACCTCATTTAGACAAGCCCGATGCAGTTGTCGACCATATCCGCGCTCCCTCCCTGACCCTCAGTGTCCCTCCGTCCCGCGCCTCACACTTGCCCTCCAGCGACCCAAACACTCCTGCACGACAGAATAACGGCCCCGCCACACGCGTGCTCTCCTTGGACGAGTACTCCGAGCGCATGCGCACAGCAGCGGTCATGCTCGCGCAACTGAACGCGAGCCAAGCTGCCGCAGCACCGGGCGCACCTCCTCAGGCAGAGGTGTCCATGCTCGGAGCGCCCCTCCGCTGGCTTCCCGGTACGAGCTGGTTGACGGGATCCTCCTCTGCCGGGAACAGCCTGCCAGCGACCCCAGGCGGCTCCTCTGACCTCGGAGCGCACGGCTCGATGCCTATGCGGATGAAACTGCAAGCGGCGGAAGCGGCTGCTATCCGAGAGAGGATCATGGAGGAGATGCTTGCTCTCGAGGAAGAGCGGATGGCGCGAATGCGCGAGAACGGGGTGAACGAGGGCTCGTTGAAGATCTCGACCGCGAATGGAGACCTGAAGACAGCCGAGGACGAGGGCATCATTCGGAGAGAACTGAGCAAAGTGGATCCGTCTGCCGTCGTGTTTAGCGAGTCGTGGGCCGGGAAGAAGGTAGGATGTATGCTACTCGTCCAGCGGATAATGCGGCTGAATGCGTCGCCTTTTGACAGGCTCGCGTACGGCAAGCGTCACCCTACGGGCATCTCGGTATGTCGATTGCTCATGTGTTGCGATAGCCCGCTGAGGTTCCTTTCATAGCCAACTGGGACTGCATCTCGGTTATCGTCAAGACTGGCGGTGATCTGCGTCAGGAGCAGCTCGCCGTCCAGCTCATCCAGGAGTTCGAGAAGATCTGGAAAGACGAGAATTGCCAATGCTGGGTGCGATAGTAAGTTGGTCCATCTCCGCGTGCCTGCTATTGTCACTCATGCGGGTTTCAGCTTCCGAATATTGATCACAGGCAACTCTTCTGGCCTTGTTGAGACGATCACGGATGCCGTGTCGATACACTCAATCAAGAAGGCGGAGTACGCACGTAGGTTGGCTGAGGGTCGGTTCGGGCATGTCACCCTTCTCGACCACTTCAAGAACGTACGTGCTTCTTTCCCTCTATCCATACACGATGTCCTTTGCGAACCAACAACATCCTCCGCAGACCTATGGGGACCCCGCATCGGCCAAGTTCGCCCGCGCGCAGCGCAACTTCGCAAAATCGCTTGCAGGCTACTCGCTCGTCACGTACCTGCTGCAGATCAAGGACCGGCACAACGGGAACATCCTCCTCGACCGCGACGGGCACCTCATCCACATCGACTTCGGCTTCATGCTCTCGAACTCGCCCGGGAACATCGGCTTCGAGGCCGCGCCCTTCAAGCTGCCGTTCGAGTACATCGAGGTCCTCGGCGGCCTCGACAGCCCTGCGTACCGCGAGTTCCGGAAGCTCTTCAAGGAGGGCTTCGACGCGGCCCGCAAACATTGCGACCGGATCGTCAGTGAGTAGTCGCACCTCCTCTGGCCCTCGCCGCTGTGATACTTGGTGGCTCATGGTCCGGAACCTCTAGCTCTGGTTGAGTTGATGCAGAAGGACTCGTCACTGCCGTGCTTTACAGCGTTTGGCGAGCAAACCGCGCAGAACCTCCGTGACCGCTTCCAGCAGGGCCTCACCCAGAGCGCGGTGGACGAGCTCGTCCAGCGACTCATCGACACGTCGCTGGGTTCGAACTGGACACGACTGTATGACTCGGTGGGTTATTTCCATCTCAATACTACCGGGCGCAGATGCTGACGTCACGGTCAGTATCAATATTATTCGCAGTCCATCCTATGACGGATTGTCATGACACTACGTATGGTACGACTGTGAGAATGATACATAGTGCACACAGGAGGCAACGCTCGACCCCAGACCATGTACCACGTATAGTGTATCTGCGTCTGCAAGGCAGAACCGCGGATCGTAATAACACAAGCTGGTCCAGGGGAGCTGACCCATTACAACGAGAGTACTTACGAGTAGCGAAAAGATCCGATAAATAGCAGAACAAGCGGGAATACCAGTTCGTCCTAGATCTTATGTAGGTCCTCACGTGGTATACACGGCGTCATACTTCTTGAGGCAGCTATGGAAATGGTAATCTGTAGAGCGTAGCAATTGTACGTAGGAATCAACAGAAGGTCTCAGCGAGACAGCGCAGACACGTGAACGTACCGAAATTCTCCTTCGGGTTACACCAGCATTTACCCTTCGTGTGCAGCTCACCTTGTGGGCAGTGCTGGAAGGGGTTGTGCCGGTAGCCTGTGGGATGATGTGAGTGAATTGCAAAGATGGTGCGTGTCAGATGCCGAACCAATTTCGTTGAAGAAGTGAATCTGTTCCTTCTTGGCGAACAACGCAGCACCAATACTATGTACGGGTGCGTCTCCCCACCGCTGCGATCCCGTTGTTAGACAGATGCGCATGGAAACCTGAAGGGCATGGTGCGTACCTCATAGTAGAATCCACCTTTCTCATCGAGGAAGTCGAAGAACTTGCTGTAAGCTTCACCTCGCCAGAAGTCGAGGTCTCCGATCTCGAAGTTGCTCCAGACTAGACATATCATGACTCAGGCGACATTCGATCTGAAAGGTAGGGGACACCTACAGTGGCAGTTGTTGTACGTCTCGCCTCCGTCGTCCGAGATGAAGCGCATCGCGTTGTCTTTTTCAACAAGGGTAGGGTTGCTGGCAATAAACTCTGAAAGAGAACGAGACGTTGAATACTGCGGAATTTATGCACATGAAGGATGGACGTACCTTTGACCGCGGTCCAGAGCGTTGGAATGGTCGCAGGATACTCAGGAAGCGAGACGGTGAAACCGTACACCTTCTTATGGTCTTGCATGAACAGGAAGGGCTGAGGAACAGTCAATGCAAGCTTGCGAGGTGCACACGTTCATGATACATACATCGTAGTGCAAGTCGCAGAAGAACGTGACGTCAGGCCTGGTGGATTGTCAGTGTGACAGTCAAGTCGGGAGATTGTGCATGCTTACTCGACGCGCCAATAGTACCTGTATTTGTCGAGCAGGGAGTGACGGTAGAAGAACTGCAGGGATTTTTCAGTCTGTCGATCGTTTACTAGGTGAATGCAGCACTCACGCCAGAGTTATATCTGCACATGTTGCGGTAGGGCACGCTCCCTGGTCTCGTTGTCAGCCTGATGCGTACGCTGAGATACGATGAGCCCACCTCCATAGATAACTTGATGGTCGACCATATCTTTACGAGCAGCAGTTGCACGTTCCTCGTCGATCCAAGCTGGCTGATACCAGTGTTCCTTGGGAATCAAGCCAAACTCCACTTTTGCGTCAGTGAGTGCTTGGATTCGCCTGTAGTTTGTGCAATGAGTATCAGACTAAATGCGGTGGTACGGGTCACATACTCTTTAAATTCGTCCGAGAAGGGCTCTTCGTTGAGGAAGACGTATGGGTACTGGAATTCCTTGTTGAAGCGGTCCTCTACCGGGATTGTTGGGAGTAGTTCGAAATCGACAGACTATATGCACTTGCCTATTTGCTTCATGCTCACGATAATACCGTTCAGGTCACCATTGCGCGCCAGGATGGCGAACGTCGCATTAGCTCTGCGCGACTGAATCGGGACCTTCGCGGGAGGCACGTAGCGATCCTCCGGGATACCGTCCTGGTATGGAGGGTGACCCTTGGAGCCGACGAGCTGCTCGGAGATATGGGAGATGGATGTTGCGCGCCCATAGTCCTCATGAGAGAAGGAGAGGATGAAGTGCAGGCTGATCTACGCGTCCTTGTCGACATGGAGGAGTGGGTGAATATATGCTGAATGGAGGACTTACAATGATGGCCAGCACCAGTACCACGTAACGCATAGGCGTCATCATCTTGAGCGACAACGATAGCCTCGGTGAGGCTGGGTACCGTAGGCGGCTGGGGGGTGCTTTGAAGAAACGGCGCTGATGTGATGGAGGGAGGAAGAATTGGCTCTCGTTCTCAGCGCCAGCATCCGCCACGGCGGTGACGGCACAACAACTCTACTTACGGCGTCTATCTCTCCTTTGACCTCGATCTCGTCTATTGATAGCTCTAGCGACGAGCTGTCCTCCTGCTCAGTGCTTCAATCCGGGGTACGATATCCTGTCCTCCGCGAATTTCACCGGTCACCACCAGTACTAGCCTTGCAGTCGCTCCTACGGTATTGCGTGCGACAGAGTCAGTCTGTCGCCAGATCCATTCATACGGTACTGGCTAACCGCTTCCCTCAACATGAAGCCATGCCACAACTGTCTATGTATACCATGTCCCACGCCCACGTCTATACATGCTGCTATTCTTCATCGTCTGCCTTCGCTGTATACATAGCTCACACAGTCCCATATCTCCATGCGGCTGTGAGCCAGCCGGCCTCTATTGAGGCACCTAATATCTAGTAGTACTGTCGGTAGATCTGTGGCTCACATGCTAATTGGCGCACGTTGAGGTAGGCCGAACTCTGTAGTGTCGGGGTAATAACATATGCATCATAGCGTTATTCCACATTACATTACACGTATGATACATCCCGCATTATCGACAGGGACGACATAGAGATACACTACATAGTAGATCCATAGACACATATAGAGGCGACTCTATATTGTAAGTCCAACTTTCCATCCAACCTATAATCAAGCTATATAACCGTACATTGTCCACACGAGCACCCTCGATCAAACTGATCAAGCTGTGGCCTGTCTGGCCGGCATCGGTACGTGGGCGTGGACCTGCGCCTGCGCCTGCGACTGGGCCTGGACTTGAGCCTGAACTTGAGCAGCCACACCCGGCTGCAAGTTCTGTACGTTCTGACGGAGCGACTTCTGCATCGGCCCGCGCCCCTCGTCCGGAATCTCCTCCCTGACCTCGAACGTCACGCCCGGACGTCGCCTGCGCAGCGTGCCCCGCCCCTGCTGCTCGTTCTCCTCCTTGTTCCGCCACTCCTGCGCGGCCATCATGGGGTCGCGGAGCGGCGGAGACGGGCGCCCGGCGGTCGAGCTCCTCGTCGAGTCTCCTCCCGTCAGCATCGCGTTGAGCTGCACACACTGGTCAACGTCGTCCTTCTGATGGAGCACATGCAATGCGATACTCACTACGGTGCCGTCAACCGCTTCGACGGACGCGGTAGACATGGTGCGATGCCGTCGAGACAGCAGCCGGAAAGGCGTGAACATCTTCCCGTTGGTGCTCCGCTGGCCATGCGCGGCCGAGACAGGAGTAGGGGCCGCGATGGGGACCGCGCCGGCGCTGTATCCCCGGGTGTGCTGTGACTGCGCCGGGATGGAGACCGCAGCGGCGACCGCAACTTGGGGGGCAGCATGCGCAGTCGGGGGCTTTGCGGCCACATGGGACGCCTGCAGGTGTGCCTGCGGTTGGCTCGGCTGAGAGTTGTTGCGCTGGCGTTTCTCCCTGATCGCCGCAGACGGGAGCGGCGCGTCGACCTCTCGCTCTTTGGGCGGCGAGGAGCGGGAGCGGAAGAGGCTGATGCCGAAAAATCCTTTCACCTTCTCCTTCGTTGTGCTTTTCGAGGTCGTCCTGCTCAGTGGGACAGTCGGAGCGACCTGGGGTAGCATCGAGGGGGCGAGAGAAGAGGGTGTGAGAAGGATGTCAGCTTGAGGGGCAGGAGAAGGCGCGGTCCTAGAAGGACCATAACCTCGCGTCGGAAGGCTCGCTGAC
The DNA here is from genome assembly GCA_033807695.1 of Daedaleopsis sinensis. NCBI lineage: Eukaryota > Fungi > Basidiomycota > Agaricomycetes > Polyporales > Polyporaceae > Daedaleopsis > Daedaleopsis sinensis. The sequence continues at coordinate 3,090,262 of CM066301.1, forward strand.
GCGTATCCTCCGCCAGGCATTCTACCAGCATATTGTGGATCAGAGCTCGTGCGCGAATGGCCTGGAAATGCCGTGGTCGAGGGAGTGGGTGCAGGTGCAGGAAATGTCTGATTACGCGTAGGAACAGGCGGTGCTGAGTGAAGAGGAGCCGGAATCTTCGCAGGTGGTGATGACACAGAGGTGAGTCGGGGAGGCCGAACTGTCGGAGCGGGAGACGGTGCGGTTCGTGGTGGAACACGCTGTGATAACCCGGGGACGGCACTCGATGTCGCAAGCATGGAGTCGGGATCTAGAGAACGAGGGCCGTAGTCCATGGATTGGCCTGATCGAACTTGGGGTTGAAGGACCGCTGCTTGAGCTGCATACGCAGTCTGGTTTGTGGTGTTCGGAACTCGACCATACTGTTCGTATGTCATGCCAGGCGTCTGCGTACTATAACTTTGCGAGGTGGGTGCAGCTACATTGGGTGTAGATGTCGTTGCTTGTGCATTAGGGTATCCCGATGGAGCAGGAGAACGGTATCGAGCGATATCAGGGTATGCGGAAGATCCATTAGGTTGTCGAGGCGTCGTGTTGTCATAACGTGATAAGGCGGGAGGTTGCAAATTAGTCGCGCTGGTACGGTGAGGTAAATGTTGTTGAGCAGAATTGCTCGGTGAAGGTTTGGTTAGGCCGTGTGCGATCGTGTCATTAGAGCCGTTGCGATGAGAAGAATGCAGACGGGTCGAAGGGGAGTGTTTGGGCGTATTAGCAGAAGAACCAGTAGACACTGCGCGACCAACAACAGCGGGAGATCCAGATGCGTGCGGCTGTAACCGAGAGGCATCAGGTATGATCGTTGACACTGAGGGCGGTTTCGGTGACCGCGGATCATAGCCTCCGTTGGCGTGATAGTTGGTTGGGTTGGCATGCACCGTAGGGAGAGGCGCGGGGGCAGAAGCACCTGGATAGGTCAGGCCCCGCTTGGGTGACACATTGGACGGCTGTGCGGGGGGCCGAGACGCGGGGGCATCCTCATTCAATGGAAACCTATTTGACAAGTCGTATGCAGGAACTTTCGCATGTGCAGGTTGGCGATGAGGATCAGGGTCTGCGTACTGTGTGGCCGAGTGATACCCCGGCTGCGCTGTGGCCGTTGCGTATGGTGTAGAGTGTGCGGCAGGCGCGGGGGTCGAACGCAAGCGAGGATCTGGAATCTGAAGTCGACCTGAGCCTTGCCCAACTGTCGCCATCCGTGATGTATTTGATTCAACCGACAAGAACATCGACGGGGGTCGCACCACGTTATTCGAGTTTGTTTCACCCTGCCGGGACAAACCGACAGGATGAGGACCAAGAGCGCCGGTAGGGTTGGTGTAGGCCGATGAGGGTTCGCCATATGCAGTCGAATGGGGATGAGCAGATGCGGGCTGTTGTAGTAACTCCTGCAGCCGCGCGGCAGGTTGCTGGTTGTGATAAGCTGGCAGAGGGTCTGCCTGTCGTGAGGGGGTTGTGCCCGAATGGATTTTCGGGAGCATAGAGCTCACTTGAGGATCGGCCGGACCCTGCCCAGCCCGAATGCTGACTATTCGCGGTGCAGAACGTTGAGATGTATTCAGACCTACGGATGTGGTAGCCTTGCCTGAAGGATGCACAGAAATCGGTGCAAGTCCAGCCGGATTACTAAGACCATTCGGATACGTCGAGGACTTGGGCTCGGAGGTGTCGTTGACAGGAGCAGAGGTCTTCATAAATGAGTGCTAGAGCATGAGCATCTAGTCAAGTAGTCTATCTTACAATCTGAAAATCACATACCCGTTGGTACCATGCACTGGCGATCTCCTGGCTTGAGGTCGGGCCGGGAGGGGCTTGAGCGTCAGCGGTGGTATGCTTTGACCTGTGACGAGATGATTCCCCGTGTGTCTTGTGCTTACGCTGCATGAAACAATCAATCTTGGAGGTCGCGTCGGTGCGAAGAAGCACGTACACGCTCTTTCTGAATAGTGGGAGCTTTTTCATTTTCACTGCCCGAGGGCCCGGAAGAATACCCACGTTGTAGAATGCTCGCCTGTTCCCTATTGGCGTACTGCCTATCAACGGTCCGAGGCTGGGAACATCTTGAGCTCAATCGATCACTTCACCGTTCACTGCGTCAAACTTACTCGCTCCATGACAGAATGCTCTTGTTCGCTGCTCGAGATGCCCGAGTCTTGTCCAGCTTGCTGTGAAGATACCTTTGGACGGTGCGAACGATGGGGTTTGGAAGACGTTCTTTCCCGCCGGCGCTCCGGTGGAGGGATTGGGAGCGGTGGATCATCCTTGTCGGACGCATAAGGGTATGCCGGATCTGGAGCGTAGGCGGCAGCCCCACGACCAGCAGCGGTCAATCCACCCCACGGTTGGGTAGCTTGAGTTGGGGTGGGAGCATTCGGGGTGGGAGCGTATGCATGGGGCTGAGGTTGTGTGGAGTGCGCGCGATACTCCTAGGGGATGTTCATAACGAGATCACTACGACTAACGAAATTGAACACGTACTGGATATGTAGCATTTCGGTCTGCAGAACGTTGCACAGTCGCCGACGGTTGTGCGTAGCCTTGATAGACACTCGCGTTGTCCAAGGGTCGAAGTTCGGCTGCAACTCGCACTTCATGTTCCTCCTGTCTGTCTTTCTCTCTACGTCTTTCCTTGTCCTTGGATCGTTCCTTATCCCCATCCTTCTCCTTTCGTTTACGGCGTTCTCGGTGTTCGCTCTTCTCGCCAGTTGGTTCGCGATGTTTGACATTTGCAGGGTCGCGACTGCTCGACTTTTCCCGATCCTTCTCTCTGTCTCGATGGTGCCTAGAAGAAGAGGTCGGGTCGCGAGTGGCTGACGGGGCAGCGTAGTATTGTGACAAAGTGGAAGGCTGAATGTTGGTGGCCGAGGTCGGATATGCGCTCCTACTGCCACTGGGGTGGCCAGAGCGAGAGGGCTTGGCCTCATCACCGGTGAGGGCTTTCTCGTGCGATCGAGGACTGCGCTTGTCTGTCTTCCTCTTAAGGTAGTCGCGAAGGTCGTGATACGCGTCCTGAGTCTGGTACTGAACGGAAGGGTTGGGCGAAGGGGGTACTGCATAATATGAAGCCGCCTGTGCTGCAGATGACCTGTCCTTACTGGAAGACTTGTGTCGAGGGCGAGTATATGTCGCAAGAGATGGATCAAGAAGGTCGGCATTATCCACTCGCCTTGAGCTGTGGTGTTTCCGGGCTGGCTCTGCGCTGACGCCTCCTGGTTCCACGTTATGTCGTTGTGTGGTGGCCATTGTTTGACGAGGCCGGTCAGAGTCGGAATCGCTGGGTCGCCATAGGTTGTAGCTGTCTTTACGAGATGTGCTAGTCGTGCGATGGCGACTAGTCATCGTAGAGGGAAAGAGGAGACAGATGAACGAGCGGGATCCGGGACCACTTCCGAGTTAATATGGGGTGGCCAGGAAGAGAATGGGGGGATGCAAAGTGTGTGTGGCCATGAGGCGGGCTTCGTGAACCAAAGTTCCACTTGCGGCCTCTTACGTACCCACCTCAGCAACGCCGCTCATTATTCTGTCGCCCAATTGTGCCCAACACACGGATTACGGCCTGTCACCCTGTTGCAGACCAACCGCATCACTCATTCTTGCGCAAAGTTAGGCCCAGCTGGCAGTAGTATGATGTCCAAATCGTATTTCGATAATACTACCACAGAGTAGACTGTACAGTGCGTGAAGGGGAACCGAGATGGTGAGGGATGTATGCAAGATACTGCGAATGGACAACGTTTCTGAAGTTCAGCGTAAAGCAACAACGATATCCAAAAGCAACACATGCGACGCCGTCAACAATGGGGGACATGCCCACGCGACCAGCTCAAAAACAGAGCTGACCAGCGACCATTGCAGAACAGCTCGATCTTACACGATTTTGACTCATTACACGACAGTAGACAGCGGAAAGGCTGGTGAAGGCGCAAAGCACCTCCCTGTCGAGACAATTTAAGGATCGTGTGGTGCGTGTAGCAGTCGCCATTCGAAAGACAGGAAAAGAGCTGGGAGACTCTTCAAGAGGCTGCCGGCAGGTTTCCAGTTCTGTCGCAAGGGCCGTGGGCTATATATGTAGAGCTTGAAAGGAGGGGGAGAGGGGAGAGGGGAGAGGGGAGACGTTGAAAAATAGAGGATGAGCACAAGTCGGTGATCGCAGAAGCGCGCGATTACTGGCCTCTTTGTCATCTCCTGAATGTGGTAATGCGTTCGCACGGTCTGACGGCGAGATTCTCGCCCGCACCGGAGGTCGACCAGTGCACTCTCCTTGCATATCATCCGCGTTCCTCCAGCCTAGTGTCTGTGTCCCAGAGGCTCTTCCACAGCAGGTCTACTGTTTCATCATCAGAGGATTGATTCTCCTCTCTTTCAATCATGGTATGTCTGCACAGTCTCAACTTAGCCTCTAACTCTCATCGGCTTGCGTCATAGAGCGATACTATGGACGCACTTGATGAGAAGGCGAACGGGGGCCCACCTATGGAGGTTGAGGAAATCGTATCTGTTCATGACCGTGCGTGTCGACTCTAGTTGTGCTTGGTGCCTGGCTAATCGCTCCCTATTTCCGTCGTTGCAGATGATGCCTTCGCGGCGAAGCACATGCCCGACCTGGGTCACGACGTCAAGGAGTTCAAGGTCTTCACATGGAAACTGGCGGGCTGGAAAAAACTGGAGAAGAAGATCACAAGTCCTGATTTTGAGTGCGGTGGTCACAAATGGTATGTCCCGCGAGTTGGGAAACATCGTCTGCATTCCCTTGACCTTTGTGGCGCGTAGGCGTATTCTCCTCTTCCCCTTTGGAAACTCGAATGCGCCACCAAACGACACTGTATCAGTATATCTTGACTACGCCGAGCCGAAGAGGGCACCCGAGGGATGGCATGCATGTGCTCAATTCGCTTTGGTTATCTCAAATCCTCATGACCCCACCATCTACACCGTCAGCCGTACGTCATATTCAACTTGAATGTTAGACACTACTCACGGCTCACTTAGATGCGCATCATCGCTTCATTGCCGAGGAGTGCGACTGGGGTTTCACACGTTTCAGTGAATTGCGCAAGCTCTTCAGCGTCCAGGATGGTCACACGCGTGCCACTATCGAGGACGACTCGGCCGATGTCAGTGTCTTTGTTCGTGTCCTCGAGGACCCGACAGGCGTACTGTGGCACAACTTTGTGAAGTAAGGAACTTAAGCGAGTCGTTGACCTGATTAAGCCAAAGTACTAACCACCTTTTCATAAATCCAAGCTACGACTCCAAGAAGGAGACGGGTTACGTTGGGTTGAAGAATCAGGGCGCAACATGTTACATGAACTCACTGCTCCAATCTTTGTACTGTACGCGATACTTCAGAAAGGTATGCTCTCGCGACATTCTCCTAACTATTGATCATAATCGCTAAGTATCCGCTCAGGCCGTCTACCAAATTCCCACGGAAGATGAGCACCCAACGGAGAGCGTACCATTGGCACTCCAGCGTGTCTTCTATCACTTGCAAACGTCGGATCAGCCAGTTGGTGAGTTAGCATTGTAAGTGACCATATCTTCTTTGAAACCAATCCCCCTTGAAGGTACCACGGAGTTGACCAAGTCGTTCGGTTGGAAGTCCCTCGATTCGTTCCTTCAGCATGACGTACAAGAATTCAACCGCGTCTTGCAAGATAAGCTGGAGATGAAGATGAAGGTAGGAAGCAAGAAGTATCCTTTTCTGGATGCAGGGTTGACGAGGAACCAGGGAACGAAGGCAGAAGGCGCCATCCAGAAACTCTTCGTTGGGAAAATGAAGAGCTATATCAAGTGTGTGAACGTCGATTTCGAATCATCGCGGATCGAAGACTTCAACGGTAAGATCCTACAATATGGTGTGAGGATCTCGCATTAATGGTTATGCACAGACATCCAATTGAACGTGAAGGGCATGAAGAATCTCTACGAGTCCTTCAAAGACTATGTCGCCGTAGAGACTCTTGAAGGAGAAAACAAGTACATGGCCGAAGGTTATGGTCTGCAGGAAGCGAAGAAGGGTATTGTCTTCCAATCGTTCCCACCTGTGCTCCACCTACAGCTCAAGCGGTTCGAGTACGATATCCAGCGGGATGCAATGGTCAAGGTCAGTTCTCCTATATGATGTCTAGGTGAATAAAGGGGGTTGACCATGCCTGGTGTTAGATCAATGACCGCCATGAGTTCCCATTCGAGATCGACCTTGGCGAGTTCTTGGAGGAGACCGCGGATCGATCACAACCATGGGTGTACCGGTTGCACGGTGTGCTGGTTCATTCTGGTGACCTCCACGGTGGCCACTACTTCGCGCTCATTAAGCCCGATCGCGAGACAAGATGGCTCAAGTTCGACGATGATCGAGTTACACCCGTTACGGATCGGGAAGTTCTTGAGGAGAACTACGGCGGGGAAGTCCTCAACGGCGTTGTTTCTCCTATGCAGCGCAACCAAGTGCGCGCGATGAAGCGCTTCACAAACGCTTACATGCTTGTCTACGTACGTGACAGCGAGATTGATGAAGTTCTTGCCCCGTGGAAGGACGAGGATACTCCTCCGCATCTCAGTAAGTCGTGTCTTGTGTTAGCATTGGTTCAGAGCTAACCATCGACTAGAACGTCGTCTTGACGAGGAGCGCCTACAAATGGAGGCGAAGAAGCGTGAACGGGAAGAGCAGCACTTGTATCTCACCGCAAAGGTCATCACCGATCAGACGTTCTCTGAGCACGAAGGCTTCGATCTCGCAACCTTCGACGAGAGGAATTGGCCAGCGACCGACCTTCCGAGCTTCCGTGTCCTGAAGAACGAGCCTTACAGCACCTTCAAGACTCGCGTGGCCCAGCACTTCAACTATCCCGAGAACCAAGTGCGCCTATGGGTGTTAGTCAATCGACAGAACAAGACCGTCCGACCAGACACGCATATACCTGAGAACGAGCCTCAACTCAGTACGTTCTTCGCAGATTGTGTTGTGCGACACGAGCTGACCTGCATTCGTAGCGGTCGAGGTGATTCGCAACAACATGGCTGTTCGACAACAGAACGACCTCCGGTTGTACCTCGATGTGATGCCGGACCCCAGTCAGGTATGCCTGCTCAGGGAAACTGTGCTACATGTCTCTTACGGTCCCAGACTGAGCTTCCCCAGGGCTCCATCATGATATTCCTCAAGCATTTCGATACCGCAAATCAGAAGCTCACTGGCGTCGGCAAGGTGTATGTCCCAAGAGCGAACAAGGTTTCCGACCTTATCCCCATCATCAACGAGCGCATGCGATGGACACCAGGGACACCTGTGAAGCTCTATGAGGTAGCTACACCGGTATCACTACAGAGACGAGCCTCACTGAGAGGAACTACCAGGAAATCAAACCCGGCATGATTGAGCTCATGAAGCCGAAACTCACGTTCACGCAGAGCGAGATCCAGGACGGTGATATCATCTGTTTCCAGGTGGACATCAACGAGAAGGAGTGGGTGTTCTTACCACTGAGACGTTGCCTCAAATTGATTCAGTCACAGGCTGCACGATTACGAGAACCAAGGTCTCTACTCCAACCCCGTACAGTACTACGACTTCCTCCAGAACCGCGTCATGATCCTGTTCAAGCCGAAGTTCGACGAGACGGATGCAGAACACCCCGAGTTCCACCTAACATTGAGCAAGAAGCAGAACTATGACACCGTACGTTGTTTGCATTTGTTGTATTGCAGTGCATATTGACAATGTAGTGCAGATGTCTGCAAAGGTCGGCGAGCGGTTGAACTGGGACCCCATCAGACTGCGCTTCACAACAACACACGCATCCAACGGCTCGCCGAAGCAAGTCTTGAAGCGGTCACTAAACCAGAGCATACAGGAGATCATGCAGCCGAACTACGTCAACCCGCAGACCACGGTTATTCTGTACGAGAAGCTGGATGTGTCGATCGTCGAGCTGGAGACGAAGCGCAGTCTGAAGGTCAACTGGACGGGCATCCACAACAAGGAAGAGACTTCACATTCTTTCTTGCTGCCCAAGACGAGCATGGTCCACGACCTCGCAGCGGACCTCGCGAAGCTTGTGAAGCTTACGCCCGGGGGTACAGGCAAGATCCGCGTCTTCGAGGTGTCCAAGGACGGTAAGACGCAGAAGGAGTTTACCGGCTCAGAGATGATTGGTAACATCCCCGACCCGGTCGAGCTGTATGCGGAGGCGAGTCACCAGTGTAATGACAGCCGCTGATACGGTGCTGACAAGTCATCGTGTAGGAAATCCCTCGGGAAGAGTTGGAGGCAGACGACGCAGACAAGGTCATCAGCGTCTTCCACTTCTCCAAGGAGGTGTCGCGGACGCACGGTGTGCCATTCCGCTTCGTTGTCAAACCAGTACGTACTTCATTTCGACAGCGATGTCAGCTGGTCGAGGGTGAGTGCTGACTGCTATGTGCTTGGGTTGTAGGGCGAGAAGTTCGCAGAGACCAAGAAGCGCCTACAGGCCCGAATAGGCGTCTCGGACAAGGACTTTGCGAAGTACCGCTTTGCACTGATCCAGGTCGCGACCTTCAAGCAGCCATCGTACATTGAGGATGGTATGTGGTTCAAACCCGTAGTCAAGGATCGTGTTGACATTCCCCTCAGAGGACACCATCTACGATCATAAGTTCGCCCCAGAAGATGTTCTTGGTCTCGACCACGTAGACAAGTCTGGCAAGACTCGCACAGGCGCAGGGGAGAAGGCGATCGTCATCCGCGGATGATCACCGCCTGCTTCCATCCTTCCTCGACCCGCTCGAGAAGTGTCGTTGGTGTTCCGTGTGGTCATGTCTTGTGTCTCCCAGTAGTTGCATTGAGTCTCTTACATGTACTTTTTGTTCTCTCTCCTTAGCTTCTTCAGTGTATAACGACCGCTCAGCAAACGAGTGTACACCGATTCCTCATCGTATTACCCATGGTACGAACATCGAATGAGGGAATAATAATGGATGTGTATAGCTACTTTCGCTTCTTTGACTTCTTCGAGGAAGACTACATAGAGGATATTAGTATCTTGCGGAATCCGGATTGGCCCGATGACCCACAGATTTCGAAGGTGAACGTGGTGACGAGGGTGAAGCGGCTTCGGAACGGTCACTGTCGCTGAAAGTTCCGCTGTCACCGCCCGCGCTGGGCGGTGTCAGCCCATTGGACTTTGCAGATACCGGCGTTATGGGACGCGAAGGCGTGGATGGGGTTGTGGCGGAGGCTGGTTCGGCGGCGGGAGCAGCGGTAGGTGGGGCAGGCTCGACGACCAACCGAGGCACAGGGAACTTGCCGTACTTGCGCTCTAAGGCATGGGTGATGGGTGCGTAAATTCTATCACAGCAGGAAATAAACGTACCGGCTTCGGCACGGATGGCGGGAATCTGCTCGACGAGCGTACGCATTTTCTCGTTGTGCATCATCTCCGTCGCGGTCTGGAAGATCACGCTGCCCCAACCCTCAACGTATGCGTTTGCCTCTGCGGCGACCTCAAGAATTTCGGCCTCGAGCTCCTTTTCAGCAGCAAGAAGACTGTTCCACAGGTCATCGCCGATCGAACCCTTCTGGAGAAGATTCTGCAGCGCGGGTTTGTCCTCACGGAGGCGGATGATCCGTGTAACGTCGGTCATGGCGCGGCGGACGAGTGCGGCTTTGAGAAGGGTCTCCGGGGTAGGAGGGTCGCTCATTTGAAGGAGAGAGAAGTAGACATCGCGTTCGTGGTGCTGGGGGAAGTAGGGCTCGAATACTTTCTCTGTCAGAGGCGGACAAAGTAATTAGCGACGCGTCATGGTTGGCCAGTTTCCGCCACGTACGGGCGTTTCTTCGCCGGTAGAAGGAGCTGAATGCGATGAGAGAGCCAAAGACAATGATAACATAGAGAACGGGGACGAGGACGGAGGCCATCGCGGACGGCGATGGAGGACGAGAAGGACTGCAGTAACCACGATCTGCTGGCAAGACTGACACGAATCTCCCCAGCCCGCGCTGACTGCTTTCGGTGATTGGTCGCGTGGCAGCAAGCGTTTCCATTATGTCATCACCGCCTTGCCGTCCTCACCGGGGACTGCCGGCGAACGAGTTCCGAGTTCCGGTCGAATGCCGGCTCGACGTACCCCGGTCATGTGCGGATCCCGACGAGGGAGACCAGGGGAGACCAGGCGCGTCGACAGCATATGATATATGAAAGTGGGGGCTACGGACCAGCTCTCTGAGTTTCTTGCCCCGCATCCTACCCCGCATATTGTCTACATACAATGTTCAAAAGTAGCGCGACCTCCGCCCGCCACCTCTCGCGAGGCTTTGCCCAGCGACGCCTCGCATCTACCAAGGTTCGCGCGAACGCCTACTAATGTTTCGCGACATATGTGTTTATCGCGGCTCGTAGACTGTCAGAGATGTTCTTGAGGAAGTCGTTCCCAAGAAACAGCTTCAGCTCAAGCAGCTGGTGCGTCTCCATTCTTGCTGTCCTCACGCGTTGCTGATAGGGTATTGCACAGAAAACCGAGCATGGTCAGGCCGTCCTCGGTGACATCAAGGTAACCAGCTTGCCGGACGGACCTATCAGCTTGCTCAGTTCACATTTCGAGTCGATAGGTAGAGCATGTCGTGGGCGGGATGAGAGGCTTGAAGGCCATGCTCTGGGAAGCGTCCGTTCTCGACCCCAACGAGGTACGTCCGCTTCTCTCCCCCATTACACCGGACGGCCCTGACCTGACGTTCGAGTAGGGCATTCGGTTCCATGGCATGACCATTCCGGATTGCCAGAAGTCACTCCCTGCTGCACCTGGCGGAAAGGAAATCATCGCGGAGAGCATGTTTTGGTTGCTCCTCACCGGCAAGGTCCCCACAGAGGCGGAGACCCGTCAACTCTCTCGGCAGCTCGCGGAGAAGGGCGACCTGCCCGAATACATTGAGAAGCTCATCGACTCGTGAGTCCACCGAATTCATCCCTAGTTTCCGCGCTCAAAGTAATCCGCTACAGCCTTCCTCCTACTCTTCACCCAATGACCCAGCTGGGTATGGGTGTTGCCGCCCTCAATCACGAGAGCAAATTCCAGGCTGCGTATGAGCGTGGTATCAAGAAGAACGAGTATTGGACGTACGCATTGGAGGACTCCCTCGAACTCCTCGCTCGTCTTCCCGCACTAGCTGCGCGCATCTACCGCAATGTCTACAACCCCGGAAAGCCGATTCCGAAAATCAACAAGGACTTGGACCTGGTTGGTGAGTTCTCATGCTACGGACGCGAGAACCCGTCGGCTAAGGACTGAAACTCATCTCAACAGGGAACTATGTGAACATGCTTGGCTATGGTGACAATCATGACCTCACCGAGTATCTCCGTCTTTACATCGCTATTCATGGCGATCACGAGGGTGGAAATGCTTCTGCTCATACTTCCCGTGAATATTGTGTTACATCGGGCAACTCGTGTTATATGCTCATCTACTTCGACAGACCTCGTTGGATCCACCTTGGCGGACCCTTACTTGTCTTATGCGGCTGGTTTGTACGCGCTCGCCGGGCCCCTTCACGGGTAGGCATAGATGTTGTTTCCGCTCTTCTAACCAGTGCTGACTTCAGATATAGCCTTGCCAATCAGGAAGTGCTCCGATGGCAGATGAACATGCAGAAGGAGCTTGGTGACAACATCTCACATGACAACATCAAGGACTTCCTCTGGAAGACGCTCAAAAGCGGACAGGTCGTCCCCGGGTATGGCAATGTTTCTACGAAAGAGAGAGCAATACATAGCTCACATTGCGTTGCTCAGTTACGGCCACGGTGTCCTCAGGAATCCCGACCCGCGCTTCATGGCCCTCCAGTCGTTCTGCGATACGCGGCCCGAGTTGCTGGCTGACCCCATCGTGCAGTTGGTCAAGAAGGCGAGTGTTGGCAACTGTGCCCATCACGAGCATGTAGCTTAATGCGCCTCTAGACCTACGAAGTTGCGCCTGACGTTCTCAAGGAGCATGGCAAGACCAAGAACCCTTACCCTAACGTCGATGCGGCATCAGGTTGCGTGCTGTACCACTACGGTCTCAAGGAATTCAAGGTGTGTCTGTTGCTTATATATCATTCTGGTGTTTTGCTTACATTATGCATGCAGTACTATACCGTCATCTTTGGTGTTTCGAGAGGTCAGTGTGCCATATGTAATAACTTCGTGACGACGACGCTGATGCATGATCCTCTACATAGCACTTGGCTGTCTCACACAGTACGTGTGGGCCAAAGGTACTGATTCGCAGCATGACTCCACTTGCTATGTCCGACTGACGGTTACCTATGTGTTACGTTCTGCAGCCCTCGGCCTACCCATCGAGCGCCCGAAGTGTGAGCTCATCTCGACGTTCATATCTTTGCTTCTGATAGCTGATTGCCCAATTCTAGCCTTGTCCATGGACGCCATACAGAAGCTCATCAAGCAGTGAAAGTGATGATTCCCTGTCGTGTTCACGCATGTGCCTATCTCTATCTATCGATATGCATGCGTTTTTTTGCATGCACACATTGACGTTCGCTCGTAATGAGTTCTTCGTTACCACAGCTTCCATACTGGTGAAGTATGCAGAAGGTGCTCTGATCAATGGTGCGGTTTCCTGCTTTGCACGTAATGTACATCATTCAATCCACTTCCACTGCAACTGTGACTCGATATGGATATGTCCATGGCGTACGCCTGATAAAGTCAATGATACGTAGAAGAGAAGGCACTCGTCAACAAGGGGCGAGATTAGCCACGGGAAAGAATCGATGGGGTTGAGAATTCGACCATACCAGCTGCGTGCTGGCACAACGTACATACACATAATTCTCACTAGAACTGGGGGATTCAAAGAAAACAACGAGGAGAAGACGTAGAGGCAGAGAGACATATAGAATAAAGAGAAAACAGAGGAGAGTATACAATGCAGGAAGGCGAGTACGCACTGCTATGTTCATGACGGAAGAGTCCCAACAATAACCCAGGGGAGCACCTACAGACACAAGACCAAACACGAAGCTCGAGCGAGCGCAGGAAAAGGAGTCTGTGCCATGTGTCCACCCAGCTAAACCTTTGATCGCGCCGCGTCGACTAGAATCGGTTGCCTCCGGCAGGCGGAGGATGTGCACCCGGAGGGACAAATCCTCCTGGAGGCATCGGCCGTGGCTGTCCGGGGCCCGGAGGACCTGGAGGGAACCCGCGACCCATAGGAGGCTGGAAGTTCCCGGGCGGGGGTGCGCCGTATGCGCCTGGTGGAGGGGGTCCACCTGGGCCTCGGGGAGGCATGCCCATTGGCATAGGCTGGCCACGACCGCCAGGAGGTGGAGGATGACCCATGGGTCCAGGAGGAGGGTGACCCATTGGCGCGCCCGGAGGGGGTGGGCGGTGTTGTAAGTTCGGGGCGGTGTTTGTACGCATGGGGCCCGGCGGCGGGGCCGTGCCTGGATCTCGCAGAGACACGCCGCCTGCGGGCACAGGGGGGCCGTTGGCGGGAGGGTTCTTCTCTGCGGCTTTGATGATTTCATCACTATATGCGCGGGCGAACATTCAGTTGTGGCACTCGGCAGATAGATGGAACGGAAGACACACTCTAGCAGATTCAATGCTGCACAGAGAACGACCCACTCAACACAGTCCTCGTTGCCCTCACCCAGAGTCTGCCATACTGCCTTCTCCTCTGGCGTCTTCCCAGTGATGCTGATACGCGTTCCACCGCCATTGGGTCCCGGTTGATTCTTTTGAATCTTCCCAAACTCGATCCGTTTCGGCGGGATGTTGTGCCCAGCGTACGCGAAGTAGAACATGCTCCAGAATTGGGCATTCGGATTCGGCTTGGAGATTTGAAAGAGAGGGAGGTCGCCTGAGTCTGGAGAAGGAAGCGCCAGCTTGTAGATGGGAGAGAGAACACCGGTGTTCGTGATAGTCCATTTCAAGTTCCGCGAGGCTTCGCAGCGGACGACCTTAGAAGACGAGGAGGAGGCGTGACCGGGATCGGACGCAGTGGCCTTGCCGTTGGCAGCGTTCGGTCGAGGAGGAAAGAGCTTTGCGACGCACAGGTCGCCTTGTGGCGAGGGTGTCAAGAGGTAGTTCTCAGCATTCTGCAGGGCGAGGTGAGCCAGTTTCCATAGAATACACGAAGAATGACGTACATAGTTCGTGTGCAGATATGAATAAAGGATGTTGGAAGGTTGTCCTGAAGGCAAATCGTCAGAAAGGAGAGATGGGAAGCAATCAGAGACCTACCGTGCGGTGTAACTATGAGGGTGGGTAAATGATTTGGGATTGGGGGGTGGTTGGGGGAGGTGTAGACGGTGTATATCGCTGTCGGGCGTGCGTGAGCGGGGGGCGGGGCGGGGAGGAGGGGAAGACATACCGGCCATGCAGACTGGAAGGCGGAAGGGCGAGAGGAGGGATGGGAGGATATGCTGGGATGGGCTGCTTAAGAGCTTGAGCGCACTCCCGATCTGCGTACGGCGCGTGATCCCGGTCGCGTCACGCGCCGTCACATTGCCGTCACGGGAGGTTCGGTGCTCATCGATGCAGGCAGAGGCAGCGACTCGGTCTCATACGCCTTCCCAGCATCGTCCTATCCTCTCTCGCCCCGCCGCCGTGAAAGACGACTACTTACTCTTCCTCGTCGTTCTCCCCGTTTTCCTCCCACCATGAAGGGCTTCAAGATGAAGGTCAGCCAGGTCCGTCCTCCCTGTTATCGCCCACATGCTCATCCTTAGTTCTCCGTTTCCACAGCTGGGTAGAAAGAACTCTACCGATTCTTCCTCCTCCTCGAAGAGTAAGGACACAAAGGCTGCCGCCGCGGCCGCAGCAGCAGCTGCAGCCCCCCCGCCTCCCCCTCCAAACTCAGCCAAGCCTCTACCACCGACGCAGGTCCCCGGAACCCATCTCTCCAATGCAAGCAATCACGCTCTCCCCGTAACGAATGGTTCCTCTGCAGCAGCCGCTGCTACCCGTGTCAGCGTAGCGTCCGCTGCTGCTGATCGTAGATACGCTGCTCCTGGCGGCGCCGGCGCGGCTCCCCCCATTGTCGTCGTGAGTCCGGACGCGTCAGGAGAGGATAGGCTGGGAGGTGAACCTGGAGCCCCGCTCACCCCTCCTCGAGGGGTATCGCTTGCGACCCGTGGACTCCGACCAGCTCCCAAGGATACCATTCCTATCTCAGGGAAGCCACCTCGCAAGCAGCGGAGTAGCCGCTTTGTTGTGAACGAGAAGGTCGAAATCGAGAGGCTGCCAGCATTCAGCGGTTCGTTCGGCTCTCGTCATTCTCCCCCTGCTACCCCCTTATCGCTCTCACTCAGACACGCCTCCAAGCGAGCGCGCTCAGCTCTTCGTCAAGAAGCTGCACCAATGCGCAGTCGTGTTTGACTTCAATGACGCAAACGCTGAGCTCAAGGGCAAACAGATCAAAACGCAGACTTTGCACGAGATGCTAGAGTATATCACGACTCAACGAGGTGTGATCACGGAGAACGTATACCCCGAGGTGGTCAAAATGGTGCGTTAGACATCGGCTGCTATCCAAAACCCATCACCCATCACCAATCCCTTGTAGTTTGCTACCAACCTCTTCCGCTCTATACCCCCACCTGTGAACCCCACCGGCGACGCGTTCGATCCTGAGGAAGACGAACCGGTACTGGAGCTCGCTTGGCCCCATCTCAAGATTGTCTACGAGTTCTTCCTGCGCTTCGTGGAGAGCCCCGAATTTAACACCAACCTCGCCAAGCGCTACATCGACCAGACTTTCGTGTTGAACCTGCTGGAGCTCTTTGACTCGGAAGATCCTCGTGAGCGCGACTTTTTGAAGACTACGCTGCACCGGATATACGGGAAGTTCTTGAACCTCCGTGCACCTATACGGCGAAGCATCAACAATGTATTCTTCCATTTCGTCTATGAAACCGAGCGGCACAACGGCATCGCGGAGCTTTTGGAGATTCTAGGCTCTATCATCAACGGTTTTGCGCTTCCAC
Organism: Daedaleopsis sinensis; assembly: GCA_033807695.1. Classification (NCBI taxonomy): domain Eukaryota; kingdom Fungi; phylum Basidiomycota; class Agaricomycetes; order Polyporales; family Polyporaceae; genus Daedaleopsis; species Daedaleopsis sinensis. The sequence continues at coordinate 3,106,271 of CM066301.1, forward strand.
TCAAGGACGAGCACAAAACATTCCTCATGCGCGTTCTCCTCCCTCTCCACAAGGTCAAGAGCCTATCAATGTACCACCCCCAGCTTGCGTACTGTGTCGTTCAGTTCCTCGAAAAGGATGCGGCGCTCGCAGAGCATGTTGTCCTTGGACTGCTCAAGTTCTGGCCGAAGGTCAACTCACCGAAGGAAGTGATGTACCTGAGCGAGATGGAGGAAGTACTGGACGTCATAGATCCCGCCGAATTCCAGAAGATCCAAGAGCCTCTCTTCCAGCAGCTCGCACGATGCATCAACAGTCAGCACTTCCAAGTCGCAGAGCGTGCGCTGATGTACTGGAACAACGAATACATTGTTAACCTGATGAGCGACAACCTCGCTGTCATCCTCCCCATCGTGTTCCCAGCACTCTATACCAATTCAAGATCGCATTGGAACAGGTGAGTGTGCGATTACTTTCAGTGATACCGGCAGTCCTGATGGCTGTACAGGACCATCCATGCTCTGGTATACAACGCTCTCAAACTGTTCATGGAAATAAACCCGGATTTGTTTGACGAGGTCATGCAGCACTACAAACAGCGCAAAATTGAGTGAGTCTCCCGATGTACAATGTCAGTGTTCGCAACCACTGATGGCTACAATAGCGAACGACAACATGCCATCAACCGGTATGAGGAGTGGCAGAAGTTGCGGGAGAAGGCAGTCAAGAATTGTGGCGGCAAGCTACCAGAAGGATTTGTTGATATCGAACCTACTCCCCCGCCACCACCAGTGGAGGATCTAGACATCATGGACCTATCAATCGACCTGAACGCCGTGTCGATCGATGCCGAGGTTCCGCTGGGCGACCTGGATGAGTCGGGGATTGAGCGTGTGCCTATGGCAGACCCTGGGATGGATGTGCGTACGATTGCCATTGGGGTACGAGCGTGATCCGAAGATTGCGTGTATTGACATAAGGTTCCTCCCTCCCCTACAACAATCAATTATCTCTAGCATCCATTTCCTGAAGTAGGTCAGGACCATTCATCGCCAGGTGGTCTGCACTCACGGCGAAAGAGTGCATTGCCCGGTACGCGGTTGTCTTTGTGCGCGACTGACCTTTGTGATGCTCATGGACTGGTTTGTGTATCATTAGTGGACCCCACTGTGCTACGGGATCTCCAAGCTCACCGGAGTCTCGAGGACACTGTCGTCTCGCGTGGCCATGTTGCAGGCGACCCTTAAACGATCTCTAATCCGGCGAAACACCAAATCCATTTCAGATTCAGATGGGCAGCAGTGCTTGATCCACTACGCTGGACGTTGTTGTTTTCCTCCACTTCCTCTCTAGGGTTCCAAGCCCTGCCCTCATCGCTTCCTATCGCCACACCATCCACGCATACATCCATACATCAACCTCACGTACGCTCTCTCACTCGTTGCAATTGTTGTCTCAACTGGGCTCGCGCTCGCAACGATATATCCTATCCTCGGTTCCCCGAGTTACCCATTGCCCTGCTGCATGCTGTAACGAACACGGTTCAGGAACTTGAAACCTCTGCTCCGCATTTTTCGTTACACTCTGTCTTTTCTAGGATCATCCCGTCCGGTCGATAACTCGTCTTCCATAAATACAGTACAATTTCCCCGTAGTTTACACGTTTCAAGTGCCTCAATATATGTGATCGCACTTGCTGCACACCGCAAAACTGCTGAACCTGGTGTGACCGTAAGGTCACACCGTGGAAGTAACGTGTGACAGCACGCGTTTCAAGGACGCGTCGCGCTGCCTTGCGATCTGGCTTGCTACCTCCACCACCCCTCAGTCATTTTGCCCGTTGACATACTCCGACGCTCACCCTGAGCCGATATGCAAACAAGACGCGACCAGAAGAGAGAGACTGGGTTTAGGGACATTAAGTCCGGGCTCGTGGAGACTCATTCCCATCTGAAGTATCCTTACAGACTAAACTTGTGCGTACTCCTCCCGGTCCCCATATCCGGTCCCCATATCCTTTGCCAACACAACACTGTATTGCATCCTTAGCTATGATAAACCTCCTCTAGACGACATCACGATTGAGGAGTTTGAAACGGCTGCGCTCGACCGTCTGCGCGTGCTCGCCGAAATCGAGTCGTGTTATGCTCGCAACAGGTCGCTGAAGGAGATGCAGGCCGTGATCATCGACAATGTGTCCAACAAGTACCTGAAGCTCAGTAGGACAAGTGCATATACGGAAGACCTAGACGTGGAGCGGAGGAAGGATCACATTGGGCATTTCGTGTTGCGGCTCGCCTTCTGTCGATCGTACGTGCTTCACATCGTGGCTACGTATTCCCTCTCATATCAGTTGTGGGATGTCTGTTGGACGATAGAGAGGATCTGAGGAGACGATTTGTGAAGGCGGAGATGACACTCTTCAAGTTGCGGTACGAGACGGACGATAGCACGGAGAAGGCTGCGTTCTTGAGCTCGAGAAATTTCGACTGGATCCAGGTGCGGCAAGCCCTGTTATGGTCGATGCCTGCCTTGTTCTGACATCTGGAGCTGGTGCAGGCGTCTCCCGAGGAACTACAGGACTTGGTCCCATCCTCAAACACCGAGAGATATTACAAAGTCAAATGGACCCGAGTACTCGATCTGGTGGGGAAGCGGAAGGTGATCATGAAGGGCGGTATGGCATATGTTCCTGCGTCTGAACAAGCGAGCATTCTCTTCCAAGAGTACGAAACTCACTTGGAGAAGGCACTGGAGGCAAGTACATGAGGTTTGACGAACGAGTTGCGTGAAGTTGACAACTTGAGGTTAGGCTACAGCGAAGGCTCTACCAAGGCTAGACGAGGACACCCGTCTCATTCCGGTGCTCGACAACCTTTCCAAGGGTTTCCAGGCCGGAATATCGTCCGAATGGAACCCCTCAGAAAACCCAGACGGGATGTTGACTGCCGACATGATAGACGAGATGGCGTATAAGCACTATCCGGCTTGCATGCGCAATCTACACAATTGTCTCAGGCGGGACAAGCACCTGAAGCACCACGGACGGTTGCAGTACGGCTTGTTCTTGAAGGCGAGCATGCTAATTACGCACCTGATACTACGTACTCACGCCCATCGCAGATTCTCGGGCTGTCCATAGACGAGGCTATCGCCTTCTGGCGGAAGGCATTCAGTTCGATACAGGAAGACAAATTCAACAAAGAGTACAGATACAATATCCGTCACTCGTACGGTCTAGAAGGCAAACGCGCCAACTACGCGGCGAAGAGGTCCGTCTATTCCACCCAATCCATACGTACGCATCGACAGAACTTGACGTACGGACCCTCGCGTTTGCAGCTGCCTGCAAATCCTCATGTCCGACGAGCCTGGATCAGGCGACTCACACGGCTGTCCCTACCGGCACTTCTCACCGGACAACCTGCAGTCGGGGCTGCTGACGATGTACAGCGAGCACGGGCTGACGTCGGCGGACATGCCTGAGATCATGAACATGGTCAAGGCCAAGCATTACCATGTCGCGTGCACACGCGTGTTCGAAATTACGCACGCGCGCCAGGGCGTGAAGAAGGGCGAGGGCGTCGGCGGTGGAGAATCGGTAACGCATCCGAACCAGTACGCGGCGCGCAGTCGAGACTTGGCCAAGAAGGAGGAGAATAAAGAAGCGGAAGCGGATGGGGATGGGGATGTGGTTATGCAGGGCTAGACCTGCTCAGCAGGCTGACTTCGACTTCGACTCGCTGTGACTGTATACGTTGACTTATCTGCTGTGTTGAACCCTCGTGCATGTATTAACCTTCTCTGGAAATGTATCGTTATGAACAATGCTTCCCTGGCAGGAGTGAATTCGAACTTCGAGATGGCACTGCAGCTTCAACGCCATTCATCTGGGCAGTTTCGACACCATGACAGTGGTACTCTGACGAGTTCTAGTCTATTCTTGCAGTGCGTCATCAACTAGTCATCGTATGCATTGGAATTTGGCACGGCGGAAGGGCGGATATTAACCCTAACCCCACCGCTGGAGTATATAATGTCGCGTGACGACATGGAGGTGTCCCGACGCCCGTGGCTCCTGCCTCGCACCATCGACGACTCCCCCCATCCTCCAGTTTAACGACCATCTACACGACCCCCATACGTTCAGCTGTACGATGAGCAAGCGCAGAAACGACACCCCCGCTGCGACCCCAGAGGAGAACGGACTGAGTGTAATGGAGAAAGCCAAGATTGCTGCGCTGCACCAATACCAGGCCACAGAAGGGCATTTCTCTCTTGTCAGGTCAGGCTTCCTTCCTTTTCGCGATATGCTCACAGACTCACGGTGTCGCTTAAGGAATTTCCGACTAGCAGACCTAGTCACCATTGCCAACGGAATATGCGGCTCCTTCTCCATCTTTATGTCTGCCAAGTACCTCTTAACAAACGACGATGACTACCTCTGGTCCGCCCTCATCTTCCCTCTCGCGGGGCTCCTCTTCGACTTCTTTGATGGAAAGGTCGCGCGGTGGAGGAATGAGTCGAGTATGCTCGGCCAGGAGCTGGACAGCCTTGCTGACCTGGTATGTCCTCTTTGGCATGTGAATCTACAAACACGTCGCTTACCGCCGCACTCCTCTCCCTCACGTATCCGAAACGTTAGATATCTTTCGGAGTCGCGCCCGCGTTACTCGCGTTCGCGGTGGGCTTCAGGACATACCTGGACACCGTCGTCCTTACCGGCTTCATTTGCTGTGGCCTTGCGCGTCTCGCGCGCTTCAACGCGACCGCCGCGCTCGTCCCGAAGGACGGAAAGGGCAAAGCCCACTACTTTGAAGGCCTCCCCATTCCATCCTCGCTCTTTCTCGTGGGCATACTTTCGTTCTGGACCAAGCAGGGCTGGATCGTCGGCAAGCAGGGTCTTCCGGGAGGCACGATCACACTGTGGGGCAAGGCCGGAGGCGACGGCGAGTTACATACGTTCAGCGTTGTCTTTGCGCTCTGGGCAGCGGCGATGGTGAGCAGGACGCTGCGTATAACGAAGTTGTAGATTTGTTGGGACCCTGGGCGCTTCACGGTGGTGGTTGAATGGACAAGGGACGATTGAACTGTCTTGGATAGGGACCGATTGCGTTCATGAAGCACCCTACGTTGTCGAGAATGAGTAGTCTACTGGCTCAACCTGGTATTACACAAATTCACTTTACTTGCTACTGAGGCAGTCGTTGCGTCACTGCGCGTGACTCGGATGCGTGGGAATCTGCTTTATGAGGGACGCGTCGCGACGCGTCCCTGAGTCTAATTCGACGCGTCTTTCTGCTCCGCCCACCTTTTGCTAACCATGCCCGTCTCCTCAATCGATGTACAACGCCTCTTTCTGCAAGCAGTTATGTCGCGACGGATACTCTCGCAGAAGTTAGCTGCCAAAATCTGGGAGAAATCTATTGATGCCGTCAAGAGTGAGCCTCAGCCACTGCGTCGCATTCTTTGTTCGTGACCCCTAAACCCACCGCGTTCTCCCTCCACCTTCAGCCGCGAATGAGACGGTGCAAATTGAGTATCGGGACGATAGGGCGTCTTGGGACTCTTTCGTAACGCAGATCAATGACGCGCTCAACCCTCTCGACCTGGAGTTCTCGCGCATGTACGATGAGATTAATGGGACAGAGTTGTGGGCTGTGGTGCGTGCAAACCATGAAAGTCGTTCGCAACTGCAAGACATCTCACTTTGCATGACACGCGCAGGTGAATCGCAAAGGAGACGAGGTCGCCCAGATGGCCACCGAGTACAGTGCACTCGAGATTGCTTACTTCAAGGCGGTGGTAGGGCTCTCGTTTGACGGTCCATCTGCCGCCCCTGACCTCTGCCGCTCAGCTTGAACAAATCATGCTCGCCCCGAACGAGTCTTTCTGCGTGTCCTCGCTTGCAGCACTCCGCGAGGTCAATTCTCTCCAGTCGGCCATGACAAAGTCGCAAGCCGAGACCACCCTCTCCAGCTTCGTGGCCAAAGGCTGGCTGGTCAAGAGCAGGTATGATTATCCGCAACCGTGCTGGCTCACGGCGACATCTGACAAGGAGTGTGCTAGACGTGGCCGCTATTCGCTCTCCACCCGCACGATTCTAGAGCTCCAGTCGTATCTCCGGTCGACATACGAGAGCGAGGTCATCGAATGCACGATCTGCATGGAGGTGCGCGTATTCCCACTGTCGCTCTGTCCGAGCACGGTGGCTGAACGTTGATAATACCGCACAATCAGATCGTAACCCGCGGCATAGCGTGCTACACACCTCAGTGTCAGACCCGCCTCCACACCCACTGCTTCAACAAGTACCGCCGACGAAGCCACAACTGTCCGGCCTGTAAGGAAGACTGGACGTCCGGAAACAACCTCACTAAACTGCGTCCCGTTGGCGAGGCGGCTTTCAAGGATGGACAGGATCAGGGCAGGCGGCGTGTCCGCAGAAAGTCGACTGACGAGCAGGAGGACGGCGAGGACGGCGAAGGAGAGGCTGGCGACGGCGAGGAGAATGCAGCAGGGGAAGAGCCTGCATCCGTGCAGAGCCAGCCACCGAAGAAGCAGCCCAACGGAAGAGGCAAAGGGAAGAAGAAAGCGACGCGGGAGGAAAGCGAGGAGGATGAGGACGACGGCTCACCCGCCCCCAGGACGCAGCGGCGCAAGTCGACTCGTCGCTGACTCTTAGTGTTCTCACTGCTGGCACCAGGTAGCCTCATGGTCGCGGCACCTGTCGGACCGCGGGTTCCCACTCTACACCCGCCTCTATTATATGGTATCTACGATTATATCCCCAGAATATGTCCCTCTAGTACATCACCTCCCGGTCGAAGTACCGGATGTGCTTCTGCCAAAGCCAGAGTGTGCCGGCGTCGCGACGCCAGGGTCCGGTGTCCCCTCGGACGCAAGCGCGTTCTCAAGCGGCGGCACGATGAACCCAAAGCGGTCCTTGCCCCACACTTGCCTCTTCTTGGCCTTGCGGCCCTCCCCGAACTCGTCGTTCCACTTGCGCAGCTCCGCGAGGCTGCCCAGGGCCTCCGACGCGGACGGCGTGATCTCCTTCAGGGCCTGTTCGAAGTTCCGCCATGCCAGCGAGCGGGTGTGCGGGACGTCGGCGTCCGTCCTCTCCTCCGAAGCGGTGGAAGTTGAAGCAGAATCCGGGCTTGCCGCTGACGACACATCCGCTTCCTCTGTTTGAGCGGCCGTAGCAGTGATCTCCGCGGACGCAGTCTGCTGTTCGAGCGGGTCGGACGAGGATTGGTCGGTCGGAGCGTCTTCAGCGGGCTTAACCTCATCCTGTGCGGGCGGAGATGGGGCAGTCGGCGGGTTCTGTCGCCAGGGGACGGTGACACGCTCCTTCACGGCGTCCAGAGCAGAACTGACGCACACATCTATCGGAAAGCCGTCGTCAGCAACCGCGGAACCTACTGGGCGGCCGGGGAAGGCGTGACGATCAGGTTGGACACAAACACTCACGCTTCAGGTCGGATCCAGAGAAACTCTCCGTCTGCTTGGCCAGCCGCTTGAGGTCTACATCGTCCGCCAGGCTCTCATCGCGGAGCATGATCTTGAGTATTTCTGCGGAGAAAAAGGCCATATTGGATGTGAGCGTGAGTCCGGATAGGCACGCAGACATAGATAGGGAGCGAAGAGGAGGCCGGTGGCGGGTGAGATGGGAAAATGAAACGGAGGAACGTACCTTCTCGCTCCTTCTCCCCTGGCAGATCCACGAGGAGACGGCGAGGCAGACGTCGAAGGACCGCGTCGTCCAGGTCGAACGGCCGGTTGGTCGCACCGATGACGATCACGTTGCTGTCTTTCGACGACTTGAGACCGTCCATCTCTTGCATGAACTCCGTGATAACGCCTCGGTGGGCAATGGAGTTTCCGGACTCTCGCGATAACCGCGCGCCGAAAAGGGCATCGAGTTCGTCGATGAAGACGACACAGGGAGATAGCCGGCGCGCGAGCGAGAACGCGGCACGAACAAGCTTTTCGCCTTCGCCGACATACTAGCGGACCGATTGTCAACGCCGCTCATGATTTGTGAAGAGGTTATAGAGCCCGCACCATGTCCATAATATCCGAGGGCGAGACCACCAACATCCTGCACCCCGCTTCCTTGGCAAGCGCGCGAACCACAAGTGTCTTACCTGTGCCTGGGGGCCCGAATAGAAGGCAGCCAGTCATGCTATGTTCCTTCAGGATGCCGTGCTGGAACGCCCCCGGGTACAGAAGCGGCAAGGACACCATGGTCCTGATCGAGTCGATGGTATGTGGCGGCAGATGGACCTGGTTGAAGGTCGTCGTAATTGACGCTGCAAAAATAATATTAGCGGTTAACATTTTGCCACAAGTCGTGGGAGGTTACCTGTGTCGACAATGCACCCCAGCAACCGCTGCTCGTGCTCGTCAAGATCCGGATTCCGCCTCAGCTTCTGAATAATTTCGTCCACATCCGCTTCGTCCTCTGCATCGGCCCGTTCTTCCTCGTCGTTCTCGCGGGGAAGTTTTCCTGACGGCGGGGTGGAGAACAGGGTCTTCCACAAATCCTGGGTGGATCTATCGGCGGCCCAGGCGTCGAACACCGCAGACCACGGGACGTGTGTGGAGTCCAGCGAACGGTTAGATGGAAGGTAAGCCCGGCTAGCTGCCAACACGCTCCCCACCGCTCTATCCGCGATACGCTGCACACTCGGCCACACTTCGACCGTGCGTCCCCAGTGTTCCCAGAGCTGTATACGGGCCTTGTCGTGCTCGCCACCCTCCGAAGACTCGTCGGCAGGGTCCGGGATGTCTTCTAGTTCGTCGAGGACGCCGCCCACCTGCGCGACGCCCATACGCATCACGAGCTCATTGATCTCTCGCCGCCTGGCCATGCGGCTCGCTCGCTCATGTGTGAGAGAGCGCAATGTGGGGAAGACAAGGGAGGTTCGAAAGAACCCCAAGCGGTTATCCGATTCAGAGGAACCATGGCTGCGTGCAGCCAGCGCGCGCGAGAACGCAGAGCCCAGGGAGGACGGCAGGCCTGGGAACCCATCCTGGCCTAGAACGACAACATTAGCTCGTCCTTTGGATCCAATGCTGTCGGCGCCTTCTTCGCTCGCTGAATCGAGCCGGGGGAGGTCGTCTGAGTTGCCTCGTGCCCAACGCTTGAGGCGGCGCTGCACCCGCTTCTCGCGGGCCTTCTCGCTGTTGCTGTCCTCGCCGTACTCGTTCTGGGACTTTGTAGCGGTAGGAGGCACGCTCCCGGCGGAACGAGAGGAGACGAGGTTAACCGCTTGAATGCTCGGCGCAGGCGCATGCGAGGGACCCTCAGGCACCAAGAACGAGGGGCTGATACCAAAGACAATGGCGGTAGGATACTGCACTGGAGCGGTAGAACGCGCGAGAGCGCCTTGCCTGCGCTGTCGGACGGCCGCGAGCAGAGCTGGGTACCACGCAGACGAGGAGGCGGCCAGTGTGGGGTAGTCCTTGACGTAGATGATGCGAGGCCGCCTAGTGGTGTTTCCTGAGGGCTCGCCCGACCCGCCGCTGCTCGGCGGAGGCGCAGAAATGTTGATGAGCTCGTCGAAGAACACTTTCAACCTCATGGATGCTGAGCTCTTGAACGTCGCTGTTTCTAGCCGTGTGCTACTACGTCGCGGGATGGAGGTCATGACATGCACGGTCATCGGGGACATCATGAACGGCGTATTCTGCTCGTCCTCCTCTTCCTCAGTTTCTCGCGCAGCCATCGGGCGAACCGCGTCTCTTGACGGGGAGAATGGGAAATGGAGTGGATTGTTTGGTAGCTGGAGGGCGGACGCGGCTGCACGGTGAGCATGCGTGTCAGATCTTTCCCTTACACCGCGTTCGTGCACACACAAAGATAGCGAGGGACGATGACACACCTTTGCCAAAGTGCCCGCATTCGCCCGCGGCCAATTGTACCGCGTCCAGCACAACCACGTCCGCATCCGTACATCGAGCCATCTCCTTCACGGTCTCGTCCAGAATGTAGTCACCGCCCTCGATGGGGCAGTACAACGCGAGCGTAGGCTCGACCAAAGGACCGGCGGTCGTGTAAGTCGCGCGGTGCTGCGTTTGCGGGTGCAGGACGATGTGCAGGTTGTGCAGCGCACCATTGAATATTTCCGGTGGCGGGAGCGTCGTGCTTGCGGATAGCGACGCTTCATTGGAGACATCTTCCGGAGTCCAAAGGATGTTCAGGCTAGCTGGGAGCTGAACAGAATCCGCATCCTTGACTGCAGAGGCCCGCGTACGGCGTTTCGGCTTGTCTTCCGTATCCTCCGGAGGAGGTGTGTCTGCAGCATCAGACGGCGGTGGTGATGCAGGAGGAGGTGCAGACCCGGATACTTCTGTTACGTCGTGAGGAGTGGTCTCGGACGAGATAGCACGTCTAGAGAGATGTGGGGTCGATTGGGACGAAGCGCGGTCTTTCCGAGGGTAGCGGAGGGCGTGCGTAGAGGAAATATGAGCACGGTGGTAGTTTGGCAAGGTCTTGACGAGTGACCGCGTTCTTCGAGCAAGTAGATGAGACCGCATCCAAGCCAACAAGCCAGGTAACGACCGGGGACAAGGCCAGAAGGAAAGAGCAATGGCCTTGCACTCTAGATTCAGTGTCACTCACTCTTTTTCCTAGACGCTCATGACACGGCAATGGCATAAGACGCCCATAAGAAGAAAGACTAGTCATGCAAATCATAAGGATTACAACGGCACTATATATATACTATGGCGTGGTTCGTAGAAGTGTCTATGGTTGTTCCATACGTAGTGTAGAGGAAAGTAGAAGCCTAGTGTAAACGTCACAGGACGCGCTCAATTCTTCTTCGAATTGAGCAGCTCCTCCTCCCGAGCCTTCGCGCGCTCCGCTAAGTCAACGCCGACCAGAATCTTCGACGCTTTCCATAGTTGCACGAGGTTGACAAAGTTCTTGAGAGCGCAGATTGGGAAGCATATGCCCGCCAACACTTGCGGCCAGGTGTAGTCGGCGAGCGCGCCAGTGATACCGAACGACTCCGAGAGCGGTGTCGATACCCACTTCATGAGATAGAGGGAGATGTAGAAGAGCTCGTTGCCCGCACACACTACGAAGAGCGTCCGCTAGACAAGAAGTTGGTGGGTGGCCTACCGAAGAGAAACACGAAAGTACTCACAGGATCATAATAACGTCGCAGCAAGCGACTGACGTCACTGTCAACGTTCTTGTGGCTCCTGGAACCTGTCACCAGAGAGCTATTGCGCGTGTTTGCGAAGGTCTGACTGAGAGGCACAAACTACTCACCTATTCATATGCATGTAGTGGCTACTGAAGTCAAGCGTGATGAGGAACTGGAACGCGAGTGACCATTCGGGATATGCGGAAGTGAGATAGCAGAGCAGGCAGGATGTTGTACACCTTCGTGATATTAGCACGCACCGGGGCCTGCGCAGCGCAGACACACTCACCGGTCAGTGACCATGTCCAACACCGCTCCGAATTTTGAAGATTGACCCAAGGCGCGCGCAGCATGTCCATCGAACGCGTCTAGCAAACATGATATCCCATATAACACCGTGCAGTACTTTGGATGGTAGCTCATGTAGTGCAGAGACAGAGCGGCCAGTATGATGCGCGAGTAACCTGAAAGTCGCGGCACTCTGTGAGTAATCGGACACGGAAAGGAGTAGCAGACTAACCGATAAGGTTGGGTACGAAGAGGAATACATTCTCCGAGTATGTCTGAGCTGTCGCAAGGTCGACGGCGACTTTTGCGTCGACGATGTCGATAGAAGGTCGTCTCCGCGTCAAGACTGTGGGACCGTTGGAGGACATGATGAGCGTTGCGGACAGTGGACAGTAATTCTGAACGCGCCCACGTAGAGTAGACGGCTGTGACGGCCGGCCGAGCGGCACATACCGTATACGTGATCAGGCGCTTCCAACACGATCGCGTGACGTACCTTTCAGTCACACTATTGCTTTCCAGGCCACGTCACGTCGAGTTCACCGTGACGTTCAACTTCAACCGAACCTATGGACCTCTTGAGCTTGGATTGCATGCGAGGGTTTGATTCGCTCTCAATCGCTATAGCTCACTCTGCAGAACGTCGAAGATGCGTGCTACGCGTTCTCAGCCCGACTTGCGACCAGAGTCCGCGAGCCACGGAGAACGGCCCGACAGACATAAGCAAGCTTCGACCTGCTTCGACTCGGGTGCATTGCCACATTATGCGCCTCGCTGCGCCGCGGCTGGGACGCCGATGCTCGAGTTGCTGCTCAAGCCCGACGACGGTCTACATCTCCGCTACTACATAGACTGTCACAAGTCTCTCAGCATGGCGGTGAGAATGGTGACACAGCTTCGGCGCGCCCAGGTTGATATCGATCAACCACATCTCCACACAAGGACAGTACCCAAACAACCCCCTCATCAAAGAACCGCGCTCCCCGGGCAAACGTGGACCTCCAATCGTCTATCCTGTTTTCACTACTTTCCTTGCTAAGTTAAGGGAGTGCTACCCTGTGAGCGTTGGACTAGCCATATGAAGCAATGACCAGCCGCTGACATGAATGCAGGCATCTGAACGCCGACGGGTCGGACATCTATGGCTATCACTGCGGGTGCATGACACAAGGACCAGTTTAGCTCCTCGATGCTCCTGGACTGTCAGGAGACGGTGCGATTGTCCGCGCAAGGTGTGATATCTCCTGAACTATTGTGGAAAACAAAGGGACGGCCGTCCACAATGGCAAGGAATGTGTCGTCGGAGCACGCACCCTTGTTGTCTCCGCCTCAGGCGCAAAGGGGACCGTGTAAGCGTCGAGGGCTTCTGTGGGAATGGCGACCACCATGAGGTCGGTTATTATTGTGTCCTGTGAGGATATTTCCCCTTCGAATCCGTACAGCCGATAGGGAATATCATGTGGATGGAGCACTCGCTGGAAGTTACAAGGGTGAATGAAAGAAGCTTTCAGACGTGGAATAAGGGCATCAGAAAGTTGGGCCGACAGAAATAATGCGCAGCCGGAACAGCGCGAGGGTTCCGGCGAAGGACCGTGAGGAAGGGACCGTCGGCATAATGTGAGGCCATCAATGTCATGAATTGTTTGCGACAGGAATTCGTAGAAAACGAGGGTGGTTGTGAACATTTGGATCCGAATCAAGGGTTAAACGCACTATCGACGTCTTACCTAACCTCCAACCTGACATCGTGGTTCGCGAGGCGCCCAGAGAGATCCCAAACGCTGCCAAGCGAGGCGCTTCTTGAACTCCCTTCGCGTGGATAAGCTACCGGCTGTGGACCGCCTGACTCGGGCATACGTGCCACTCGCTCTCTGTCCGTACTCATCCGTCCAATTGCCCATGGGCAGGAGAAGGCTCGACGAGGGCGTCGTGAACCGCCGCGCCTGGATCCGGGGAGGACCCATAAGGAGAACGCCGAAAGCCGATCGACTGATTGGTCATGATATATGATATTCGAACATCAACAACTTGTGACTTCGGAGGGAGGGCGGTATAGTCTGACTGGTTCACAGCTCGACACGTTTTGCACACTCTGCAGGTAACAGGCCCAGGGCCCATTCGTTCTTCCGACGTGGACACTCACACCCACACCCAATCTGCCAGTGCCAACAGCTACCGTGCCTTTTTGATCCAGATGTCGCCAGTCGGTCCCAGCCGCCCGAGAAAGGCGGTCGTTGTAGGTGCCGGCCCAGTGGGCTGCCTTGCTGCCATGTCCCTCGCCAAGACGGGATGGGCAGTGGACATCTACGAGGGACGTCCAGGTGTGTGTGTGCGGTCTTCGGCTGCTTCCAGGTAGCCATTAATAAATAAATGGTGTGGATCCATCCTCCAAGACATCCGCCTCCCTTCTTCCAAGGCGGCCGCCCAGCAGCGTTCTATTAATCTAGCCATATCCGCCCGCGGCCTCGCCGCGATTCAGGCGGTGGATCCTGCGGCAGCGGACCGCTTTTTGGGTACTGTCATTCCCATGCGCGGCAGAATGATCCACGACTCGCAAGGACGTCTCCAGAGCCAGCCATACGACCGCGATGGCCAGGTGAGCTCTCCTCTCGCTTCCCAGCGGTTTCGGACGGGAGGCATTGAATAATTCTTTTCCGCCGTCTCCGTCCGCCGCCGCGGCCGTCCATGCCTCCGGATGGGAACAGTGCATCAACTCTATCGGCCGTGCATTCCTCAACGAGGATCTGCTCAGGGAAGCCCTCGCGATCCCGAGCATCCGCGTATTTTTCGAGCACAAGATCCAAGCCATCGACTTTGACCACAAGACCATGAGTGTGCGCGACAACGAGGGTGGCAAGGACGTAAACGTCTCCTTCGATTTTTGTGTCGGCGCCGATGGGAGCTACTCGATAGTCCGGCGTCAGCTGATGCGAGTCGTCCGGTGCGTCTGCCCTATCGAGCCCTTTATATACGCCTGGGCTTCTCGACGGCCACGTTGGCTCGGAATGAACTTAATGGCCGCTCCCACAGGATGGATTACCACCAGGAATATATCCCGCACGACTATCTCGAGCTCAAGATGCCCGCCGGCGCACCCACGGAGGCAGGCGGTGATCCTACCTATTTGCTCGACCCGAACCACCTGCACATATGGCCCCGGCACACCTTTATGCTTATTGCGCTCCCAAACAAGGTTAAGTCGCCCGTGCCCACTTCTTCTCCTTCCATACCGCGGACTCACCGTATGCGCGTGTAGGACAAGACGTTCACCTGCACACTCTTCGCGCCGACCGCCGACTTTGACCGCCTCAACTCTGACGAGGCCATCCTGAGCTGGTTCCAGGCTAATTTCCCCGACGCCCTCCCCCTCATCGGCGAACAGGCGCTGCTCGCCGACTTCCATCGGAACCCCCGCAGTGCGCTTATGTCAATCAAGGTGCGGGTCTTTCCGTCGTGTTTCGCGGTGACTACAGACGACAGCGGACAATGGACGATTAATGTTAATAATTTACCCCCCGCGCCCATATGTCTCCGCCCTGGCGACGACCGCAGACGAAGCCGTACCACTACAAAGATCGCGCCGTCATCCTCGGCGACGCCGCACATGCGATGGTTCCATTTTATGGACAGGGCCTCAATTGCGGGCTAGAAGACGTCCGGGTCCTGGACATCCTGCTTCGCGACGCGCGGGTCGACCCAGCCGCCCAGGTCGCAGAAGGAGAGGAAGACCCCCGGTTGGCTGGTGCCTTGCGCAAGTATTCGGACACCCGCCACGAGGACCTCGTCGCAGCATGCGACCTCGCGATGGCCAACTAGTGCGTTTCCATTTTCCCCCGTCCCCCACTAGTACACTTCCCGCACCATTGTATTTCCGTCGGCGCCCGGCTGATCGTCTGCCAACCATGGCGTGTGCCTTGTAGCGTGGAGATGCGGCACTCGGTCACTACACCCGCATACCGGCTCCGCAAGGCCCTCGATAACCTCCTGTACTCGCTGAACTGGACACACGTCACCGCGAAGGACGTCGTGCAGCCGCTCGCGCGCAAAACCTTCGTGAACTCCCCGGGTGGCTGGCTCCCGCTGTACACGATGGTCACGTTCCGGCCAGACCTCAGCTACTCGACCGTGAAGCGGCGGGCGGAGTGGCAGTCGGGCCTGCTCGGGACTGCCGCCTGGTTGAGCGCGGGGGTGGCTGTGGGCGCGGCGGGTATCGCCAGTGTCACGCTGCTGCGACGGCTGTGTAGCCGAGCGTGAACGTGGAATAACCAAGACGGGCTTGTCCAGACCTCTTCCTGTAGCGTAGCACGTCGCCCAGGCTGTTAGTATCAGCATCACGATCCCCCCAGACCTTGCAATTGTGTGCTGCTCGACGTCCCGAACGCGGTGCGTGGGCCGCTTATAATTAAATGTCGTCACTTTGCACACCGCGGGAAACCGAGAATATCCTGCCGCGATGGCGATCTTCTGCGCCCTCTCGCCTGCGTTGTGTCAGAGATGTGTCCACATGGGTCCGGCCGACTGGTGCGACAGTTGGTGGGATTTCCGGAGAATTATGGGCGGCCTCCACCCCCCGTACGCGGCCGCGGCGCAGTGCACGCACGAGCCGCGCGGCGCGACCCGGCTTCGGGGTCGAGGACGGGCCACCCTCGGAGACGGAGGCAGACGCGGCTGCCTGCCTGCGCCCACGGCACGGAGCCTTTGCGGGAGGGGCAGGGCGGGCACGCCTGTCCAATGCTTGTCTTTGTCACCGGGGAACGTTGATGTATTGCTCGTAAGCTGCAGTGTGGGAGTGGGAAAGCATGAGGGACAGCGATAGCAGTAGAGAGAAGTAGTCGTAGCATATGGTTCAAGCTATGGGTTGGACGGGCTGGAGGGGCAATACGGGAGGAGGTAGGGTCATAAGCAAGAGCGTACGGTGTTCATGGCAAGCGGCGATAAATATACAGTACAAGAAAATATGTGCAGGGGTTAGCGGAATGCTAGGCGCGCCGTTGCGGAAGTTCATGTGCGGTGGGAGGACGGTCGCGAGCGTGCAGGACATGGCGATGGTCCTTACTTGGAGTCCTTCCGGGGACGTCCACGCTTCCTCTTCTCCGTGCTCGAGCCAGCTGCAGCATCGGACCCCTCCGGGAGGGGGTTTTTGCGAGGACGGCCCCGCTTCTTCTTGACGGGCTCCTCCGAGGGCTCGCCCGCTTCCTTGTCGTCGTCGTCCTCCGGCTTTCTCTGCAAAGGCGGGGTAATATTAGAAGGGAGCGCGGAGGGCGAATGGTGAGAGTGGACGGACCTTTGGCGGCCTCCCCCTCGGTCTCTTCGGAGCGTCTGAAGCAGACGGACCCGCGGACCCTCCAGCAGCCTGAGCAGCGAGGGTCTTCTTGTTCTTGCTGCCAGGAGGACGGCCGCGCTTGCGTTTGGTAGGCGGATCGGAGGGAGCGGGGGCTGAGATCGCAAGATCAACCAAGTGGGTCAATACTGGCACGGCGCTTGCGAGGAGAGGTAAACGGCAGCTGACCTGGGTCGCTCTGCTGCGGCTCCTCCAGCTCATCGTTCTCCTTTGGCTCCTCGCTGGTAGCCTTGCCAGTGTTTGGAGAGTCAGGCATGGAGGACGAGGGTGTGGCGGGGGAGGGAGAAAAGGGCGGATGAAGGGAAGGAGGAAAACGCGACAAGGGCTCGTTTTATCGAGGAGACGGCCAGAGGAATTCTCGCGAGCAGAACGCCCAAAAGAGGGCTTTATTATAAGTGGCAGAGAACGTCCAGAAGGAATCACCATCGTCGAATCCTGGCTGTGTACGTAATTTACGTCTCACTGGGCAGACATTGAAATGGTATGTGACCCTCCCCAGCTCCTGCCCGCGCGTCCCTCCCCCGCCGGCCTCCTCCGACGCTCTCATCCGCCACGGACCCGGACGCGGAGGGCTGCACCCGGCCAGCGAGCGACGGACGAATAGGACGACGCGGAGGGGTTCCGCGGGGGCTATAGCCTCCGTGCAAGGCCCGTGCGTACATGTGTATCGCGTCGATGAGAGCATTCAGCCAAAAATCAGATAACGCCGGCTCACATGAAGTGCTCCTCAGTCTCTCGCACTCTGCACGAGAGCCGATCGGCTGAGAGCATCTGCATCAGCGTGCGCAGACAGACAACAGCCTCTTTCTATTCGCCGGGCAGACGATCCGGCTGATGGGCCCTGGAGAGCGAGAACGTCGTCGAGAGCTGCTCTCTCCTCCAACCACGTTCTGCCGGCAACCACCTCGTTAGAGCTCGTTAGATAAGCGACCGCCACCCAATCCCCGCCACTCGGCGTCTCTCCCATCCCTGGCGCCTAGTCAATTACACGCAACGTGTTCGTTGGCCACTCGAGTCCGAGTCCGCTCTGCATACCACTCCCGACGCTGCCTCCGACAGCACCCCCACCATGCTCTCCGCCGCCCTCGTCCCCCTCTCTCTCGTCCTCCTTGTCTCTGCACGTCTCCATCACTCGCGCGTACCCGAGGATCCCTTCGCGTTTCCCAAATACCGGGTCTCATTTCTCAACGGTCTTCCCGTCCTCAACGAGACTGCCGAACGTTGGCTGCAACACGGACTCCGCGGAGGAGAGCTCGAGTTTCTCGAACTGACTTGGAACGACTCCCCATGGCCCGATAATCCGCTCAAGGGCATCGGCAGCTCCGACGACCGTCCACCTGATGTCTGTGCATCCCTCCGCTTCCCGTAAGCGTCCTCCGCGAGCTAACGGCCACCTTCCGCGCAGGCAGCCCCGTCAAATGACTCTCAGTACACGCTACAACACATGAAGCTCGGCCCAAAGTCCTCGTACCTCTGTCTGATTCCCCCGCCGCCGCAAGATCCCCCCGCTGTGGATGATCCACAGGCCGAGGTGGTCACCCCCGTCCACAGCTGGTCGCTGCTCCAGCCGCTATCCGGGAAGTGTCTCTACGTAAGTGCATAACACACTCGCGTGCAAGTTCCCCGCCGACTGTCCGATCGCAGCTGCAACAAGGGTGGTTCACATACTCTTACTGCCATAATTCCCATGTCCGTCAGTTCCACGAGCTTCATCGCCAGCAGATGCCCACTACAGGTGACATTCATGCCCCTGGCCCTGCTGCGAATTTTGCTAACCGGAATCGCGCCCGATTTCCAGGCGAGTACAAGCCAGAAGAGGATCCGGAGGTAAGCGTACCCCCGTGACCCCCGTTCCACGCTGCGAGCATTCTCAGCCTGACGTTGCGTTGTCTATCGCAGTGGGAAGCGTACACCCTCGGCCGCGCGCCCCCAACGCTCGAGGCAGGAGCCGAGCTGACCACCGCAGAAGCCGCGGCCGCTGCCAACCTCGAGCTGGCCCGGGGTGCCGGCTCACGCTACCTTGTCCAGCGGTGGGGAGACGGCACCTACTGCGACAAAATGGGCAGGAAGCGTGAGGTCGAGATCCAGGTCGGCACCCTTCCCTTGTTCCCCTACCGCAGCCTCGCTTACCCGCCCGCTCTGACCTCTCACGCCCGCCCGCGCCCGTGTGCAGTTCCACTGCTCGATGACGATGACCGACACCATCCTCTTCGTGAAGGAGACGCAGACGTGCCACTACGTGCTGCACATCGCGACCCCGCGCCTCTGCGGCGAGCCCGGCTTCAAGTCGCGCGTCGACGCCGAGGAGGAGCACTACATCCGCTGCCGCGAGGTCGTCGGCCCCGAGGAGCTCGCGCGCGTCGACCGCTCGGTCCCCGCCGCTTCCCAGCCGATCAGGCGCGCCGCCCGGCCGCAGAAGAACGTGCTCGCGCCGCCGCCTGCGCCCGAGCACCCCCGCGCAAATTTGCGCGAAGGCGAAGACGGGAACATCAAGAAGGCCGCGGCGGAGTCGCTCGTGCACTCGGACGCCTTCCGCAAGGCGCTCGAACGCCTGCTCGCGCGCCGGGGCGAGGACGGCGCGGGCGCCGGGGACTCGCACGTCTTCGTGGAGCGCATGCCCGACGGCGAGGGCGAGTACCTCGTCGAGCTCATCGATCTGGACGACCTCCCTGAGGGCGAGGAGGGCGTCGAGGGCTACGATGTGTACGCTGACGACGACGGCTTCGAGGACCGCCTCGCGAGCATCCTGCGTGCGGCGGGCCATCAGCTCGCCGAGGACTCCCTGAAATCGAAAGGGCAGGGCGAGGACGCGGAGGACGCGGAGGAGGACGACGCTGGCGACGACGGGCATGCGCAGTCGAAAGACAAGGCTGGGGCCAAGGTGAAGGCGAAGGCGAAGGCGAAGGCGAAGGCGACCAAGCCCCGCGAAGAGCTCTAGCTTCTGACGAGTCCCGCCTGCCGCGTGCGGCGCTGTGCACAGTGTATCTACTGATAGGACATGGAGGAAGACATGCTTGACTCAATCTGGTCCGTGCGGTCGCCCGCGTTATGCGCAGGGGACTGGAGCCGCGAGCGATGGACCCCGTCTCGCGTCTCGCGTCTCGCGCGTCGCGAGTGGAACGCGCGCAAACCTTAGCGTGCTGGGGCCCCATGCTTGGGACACGCTAGAAGGTGTGATGCGCTTCTCCTCGAACAGTGAACTGCGTTCAGGGATGTCAGATCTCGATGCCCAGTACTGCTTGTACAAGCTTGGTACGATGCCGGGGTCAAATCTCGATGATTGGTGGTACAACGCTAAACCCGAACGCGCGGGAGGTAAGTGTGAGTACTGTGTACGCTCGAGCCCCAGCCGCGCACGATCCACCGCCGCCGCCAAGCCCCGCGAAGCACTCAGAAGCTCAAGCTCTTGTGCCCGTTGAGGCTCCGGGGCCCCGAGTGTGTTGACGTTCTGGGCATCGGTGCGTGTCTCGCGCGGTATTATGTATGTTGGGAGACTCGCGCCGTCTACGTCGACGTCGACGAGCAGCGTGATACGACACGGCCCTCGATCAACCTGAGGATCAGTCGCAGGAGTGAATCTGTACGCGAACTTTCATCGCGAGGATCCGGACTTGACTGTGACACTACATAGCTACATCCTTGACACCGACGGCGAAACGCAACTCGCAAGGCATCGATGTGCGCGATGCGCCGCCAAGATGCCAAGGCTCGTCCGCGATGCCAAGCGCGGCGAACCACCCAGCGGTGTCAAACCACGGGCCAAGCAAGCATGCGCACGAACACATAAACGCGTGCGCCACCCCAGTACCATCGCCCGGTCTGCAGATGGTGTTGCGACTCGCGTCGCATGCATGGGTGGCACCCACCGCACCCACCGCAAGACGGGGAGGAAGCCCCGCAATACATGCGTACTCAGTACTCAGTACTCAGCACTCAGTACTCAGCACTCAGTACTCAGCACTCAGCACTCAGCACTCAGCACTCAGCACTCAGCACTCACTCGGCAGTGGTAGTTGGAGGTAGTGCGGGACTGGGATGTATTGTGTGGAGATGTACGCGTACTATTACACGACCGCTCTTTCTACTAAGTATCATAACGTGTACAGGGCGAAATATGTTCGGCGCGTGTTCTTTTTGTTCTTCTGGTCTCTGGTCGTTCGGGTTCGAGTTCGAGTTCGGGGCGTGAAGGGGAAGATGGGAAAGGGGGAAAGAAAGGAGGGGGTGGCGAAGAGGAGTACGGGGAGGAGGGACGGCGGGTGACAATGAGGGTGGGGTGGGGGTGCGGGCGCGGGCGGGGCGGAGGGAGACGGCCAAACTGCACAAAGACCAGGACGACGCGGCGGGCGCGAGAAAGCGGACAGGTCCGATGTGGTGGTGATATGTGGATGGGGTGTGCGCGCCCATTGACAAGCGGGCGACGGCGGGAAGAATGCAGAAAAGGAAAAGAAAGAGAAAGAAAAAAGAAAGAGAAAGATATGTAGATAGAGATAGAGCAAGAGGGATCGGCATCTGTCTGTCTATGCACATAGCTAAGGTAATAGGACGGCGCGCAGATTAGGCGTGCGGGCGAATAATAGATATATAAAGCAGAAGGAGTCAGATGCGAATGCAATGAAGGTGGAGACGTGGCGCGGGGGGTGCGCGGGGAATGAGTGACATGAGTACGGGATATGGATGGAGACGAGCGGGTAGTGTGGACGTGGAGGGTCGTAGCGGAGGATGTGTGCGAGAGAGATGGCGCATGGGAACGGAGACAGCGTAGGGGGGGGCATCGTAGCAACCGCGTCGGCGAATCTCCAAATACCCTCGCCGAGGCGCGTTCGCGAGCGGACTCGACCCCCGCAGAAGCGAGGGCGAGCGAGCTATAAGCCCGCGCGCGCGTGCGCGACTAGAAGAACCGTCTCTTGTGATGCTTCTCGTCGACGTTCACCTTGATGTGCGCGTGCATGGGCGAGTGCCCCTCCGCCGAGCACGGGACGATGCTCTTCAGCCACTCGTCGCCCTCGTCCTCCTCCTCCGGCGCGCAGCAGTGGTCCTGGCAGCGCGGGCTGTCCTTGTCGTGCGAGTTGCAGCCGCACAGCAGGTCGTTCGACTTGCCCTTGCCCTTCAGCAGGTCCGTGAGCGTGCACCGCGCCGACGGCTCGACGAAGAGCATCCGCCGGATCGCCGGGCGCGACTCGCGCGGGAGGAGGCGGAAGATGGACTCGGCGCCGCCCGTCGAGAACGTCGCGACGGAGGTGACGCTGCTCGTGCGGGCCCGGGGGCGGCGGAGGGTGGCGCTGGAGTCCTTCTGCTCCGTCTTGGGACGCGACGACGAACGAGGCTCCTTCGCAGAGCTCTCGCTCTTCTCGGCGTCCGCGACCGTCTCTTGGACTGCGGCCACAGTCACAAGCTCGGCGACCTTGTTCTCGAGAGCAAAGTCGCGAGTCTTGATGGGGCTACCGGATGGCGCGTCAACTTCGTCCGACGTCTGTGGTGGAGGCTTCGTGGTGTCCACCATGGGCGAGAGCGGGTGAGCAGTATTCGACCGCAGCGTGGATGCAAGATGAGGTCGCTTCATCAGGTCAGAGGGGGCTATGGTAGGAGAGGTTGGCAACGATTCGGTCGAGGACCCTGGGCGCGGGTAAGTGAGAACAGACGGATCCATATCTTGCGGACTATCGACGGGGACGATGGGCGCCATCTCATTGAACAAGGCAGGAAGAGTTTGTGTCGACTGGGAGATTACGCCGGACTTCAGGGATGCACGAACACGGTTCCGACGAAGCAGTTGCTCATACTCATCCATCTCATCTGGCGACACGGCGGAGTTCATTGACGGTGCAGTGAGCTCGGTGCTGTCGCTACTCGACGAGTCGGCGATAGACGTCTGCCTGGAGTCTGCAAAGGAAGACGAAGTACGAGAGCTCTGGCCGTTGGCAGTGGACGTCGCGTAAGACGGCGCCGACGAAAGAGTAGAATCCTGGCGCTCTGGCTCCTTCTTGGCGTCCTCCTGCTTGTCGTTCTTGGCCTCGAGCTGCTTCGGGGGAGCCTTGGCAGATAAATCGGGGTGCGCATTGACGAACGCTCGGAAGCTAGGGTCACTCTTGGGGTCGGGAATCTTCCAAGGGAAGCGACGGAGCACCATGCACATGAAGATGATCGCGACGCTCCAGACATCCGTCTTGCGAGGGTCATAGTTGTCCTGCGATAGCACCTCTGGCGCAAGGTAGGGGTCGCTTCCGACGATCCCCGTGGCCATCGTCGTCTTCTTGCCAGGGTAATGGAAGACGGTTGCGGTCCCAAAGTCGATCAGTTTCACGACATTATCCTTGGTCATGACGCAGTTGTCGAGCTTCAAATCGCGATGTGCCAGGCCCAAGGAGTGAAGGTACTCGACACCGTCGCAGATCTGACGGAAGACGCAGTATATCTCCGGGCGAGTCATATTGCCGGACATAACCACGCTGAAGAGGTCATAGGGGGCATACTCCATGACCTACAGAATATATGCGTTGAGGATGCTGCCGTTAGCAAACATAACCTCCATAGTAGAACTCTCGAACATGCGAACGTACCTCGTAGTAGTGCCCGTGGTCGGTTACAATATCGACAGTCTCGATGATGTTCGGGTGCTTCAGGGTACTCCCAACGCAGAACTCGGCAGTGACCTTCTTCTGATACTCCCGCTCCGACTCGCCGTGACGTTTCGGTCTAAACTCCTTGACCGCAAACGTCGTGCCACCGTTCTTGGTGGACGCCTTGATCAGACGCACCGTGCCACCTGCACCCGACCCAAGAACACGTCCCCACTTGCCATACTTCTTCGACATCGGCATCTGCGTGGCCTGCGATAACGATGAAGCAGCGTATGGAGCCAGGGCAGAGACGGACTGCTGGCGCTTCCGCCCACGGGGCCTATCGTTCTTCTCCACTTTTGTTGACATGGTTGAGCTCGCGGTGACGGAGTGGGTATTGCTCGTCTTGCTGCTCTGGGAGTGGATAGAGCGAGGGGGAGAGCCAGAGCTACCCTTGCTCTTTGCAGATGCGCTGCCAGGTGATGGCGTCTTTGCAACATGGCCCTTGCTGGAGCCGTTAGGCATGTCATCGTCGTGCTTTGCCTTGTCTTTGGGGTGGTTGCGCAAGAGGGCTGAGAGGCGGCCCTCTTTGTGCTTCACCTCGCCGAAAATGGTGAGAAGATCGGTCGATGCGTTGGCCGAAGTCGCGACGGATGACGTGATGGGCCCACCAGTGGATGGAGTGACGGGAGAGGGTGTGTCAAGCATACCTTGGTGGAGATCGGCAAGGCTCAGGTGGGCGGGTGTGTGGATAGAGGATGTAGACGGAGAGCCATGATGTGAGTGGGGTATATGGTTGTTGAGGAAACGCTTCAAATCATGTAGAGGGCCATGATGGTGCTTGCTCTTAGACCTGGGCACTGGCGTTGTCGGAGTAGCCGGGGTGGGTGGAGGAAGAGTAGCCGAGGGTGGTGAGTGTTCGTTGGCGGGAGATGCTACTCCTGTTGGATAGTCGGAGGTGAGACTAGTAGCTGAAGAACTCGCCTTCCTCGACTTGAAGAAGGAGCGGGAGGAGGATGGTGGAGGCTGCTGCTCGTGGGGCTCAGAGGAGGGACTTGAGGCAGGTGGGGATCTGTGGGGGGAGGGCGATCTTGACTTGCGCTTAGAGAAGGAGGTGGAGAGGAAACGAGAAGGGCGTCGTCTCATCCCAGCGGGAGCCTGGATGGTGGAAAGAAGGGGAGAGAGGATGAGCGAAAGATTACGATAGAAAATCAGGACGGGAGATAAAAATAAGGAACGGTGCCGGGTGCTTAGAAGAACGGGAAAAACCATCACGAGCGATACGGACCTGCTCCAGGGGTTGTGCCGCAACCTGAGATGGGCTGACGGGATTGGGAACGGAGGGGAAAGCGACCTCGTCGGGCTTGGGAGACGGGGACTGGATGGCGATGGCGGGAGATGGGGGAATGAGGTTAGCCGAGGGGTGGGCGGGGTCGAGCGGGGGAGATAGAGTCTGGGGTGAGAGGCTGGCGGGGTTGTGTGCGGGGGGGAGGGGGAGGCTGAGGGGCTGCATGGGCTTTGTGGACAGCATGGTCGAGGACGACGTCGAGGGCAGCCGGGAGGGGGATGAGGCCTAGGGAGGGCAGGGGGGAGTGAGGAGAGCAGAGCAGAGAGAGTAAGCAGCGGGTGGATTAGGCTGAGGCCAGCGACGGGGCAGTCCCACTTGTTATGCGGCGCGCATCACTCGGCACTCATCTCAGATCTCCCGGTCCGGCCCACTTCCTCTTCCGTCCAGCCGATTCCTGCCCCCCAGCCCGCCTCCTCCGTCTCCCTCCCCGCCTCCCGCCCGGCCCTCTCCTCGACCCCCCAGTTCGTGTCCCCCGCGTCCGTCCTCGACCGCGCGCCCAGTCCGCACGCAGCAGAAGCCCCGACGCGCCCGATTCAGACGAGGCGCGCTGGCCGCGAAAGACGTCATCGAGTCCATATTGTCCTTCGGCATCAGCAGCCGAGTCTGTCATGCGTCTCTGCTGGCCAATAAGATTCGCGGTGGTCGAAGACGCTCGCAGACGCAGAGGGTCTCTCGTCATGCATTCCTCAGCCATCCACGTCCGCAGCGCACTGGCTAGTATCTTTCTCAGCCTGCCACTGCACTGTACGCTCGGCTGTCTCATCATTCTATCTGATTAGCATCCCGATGGCTATAGCTCCAGTCGTTGTACTGTCCTCTCAGTCTCAGACGGCGTCCATGCCCAGCCCTGCTTACGCTTCCCTTTAGCCATCCGCTCATGTCAGAACCCCACACTTATGAGAATCTGGTTTCACCGCAGTCCTTGGCCGTGAGCTCCGCATACGCTGCGCTTGCCCTTCTATTAACGTTGTCCTCCTCAATCTACCCGACCCTCTGCCAAGCACAACAACCACACCCTTCTTGATCTCATGTCCTCGATACTCCGCTTAAGCTCATCCCAACCTACCAACCTCACCGGTCACCTTCCGACCACCTCGACATCGTGCGACTACTCCCCGATCCGTCCGACCTTCCCATCCCTCCAAGTCTCCTCCTCGCCCGCTCCCAGGCCGAGCATGCACACGTCTATCGCCCATCCGTCGTCCGACGTCGGCCGTGTGTGATTCTCCCCCGACCGCTCCCTTTTCCCTCCGAATACCTGCGGCCTTTGTGCGGACATCCCTTCGACCAACGGCAGACCCTCCACGCCGTAACGCGCGTGGATAGCCTCCGACAGACCGTCAAACACGGGCACAGCTCCCATTGTTACCCCGCTCGCCATCTTGGGGCCCCGTACGCGGTGAAACAGATCCTAATAACCTTCTCTAGTGCCCAGCGTGACGATCTCGCCTGTATGCGAAGCGCGTTGTTCAGCAGTATGTACTCGGTGCCCCGCAACCACGCACTCACCTCCGTCCCAACTGGGAGCAAGCTCCGGCGCAGATAACATTTCTGCGTGCGCACACGCCGACGCTTGTACCCCACCCAGCCTTCTAGCGTCATCCGTACCGGTGATTTGCTTAAGGTTGTGTGTACTTATCAGGTGCGTACGCTCCGAAGCTCCAAGCGTCTTGCAGAACTCAATCGCTAGGTCGTCGAAGTCACATATTGCAGACGCGCACCGCACACCGCCGAGCTGGATGCTAGTACTACTTACACTGTGGAACGTGCGTCTGCTATCACGCGCGAGCACGTCGCGTCCACAGACGACCCTCCTGCTCAACAAGCTCAAGAACCCAGCGAAGATCACGCCCGCAGAGCGACGATTACTGTCCCCGCGGTGTCGCCGCTGTCCGTGCACCGCGCCCCCTCTACTCTCGGGAGGCCATTGCCTGCATCGACGGCCCCTCCTAAATTCTATCGCCTTCTCCGCCCTGCGTGTGGCATGTGCGCGCACAGGGCCAGGGGCCGCGCGCGCAGCCCAGGCCCGCGCCTGGCGATAAAACCGCAGGGGCAGGCCTATCCCCCAGAGCGCGAGCCCCGCATCCACGCCCCGGCCGCGGAGTCCGCATCCGCATAAGTCCATGCGGGGGCCGCGCAGCGGGCTCAAGGCCCATCCCATCTGCATCAAGATTGAAGATCCCTCCCGGGGGCTGGCGAACGTCTCGCGCATTCATCCGTCACGGCAGGCCGCGTCTCGCGTCTCTCGCCCTAAAATCGCGCCCCCCTCGCCTGGTCCCCAGAGGATAATTCGGTGCGTCGTGCGCGTGCTTCGCGGGAGGTCATCGGTCAGGTGCGCCGCGGGGCACCGTCGCCCAGCTGCCCACATAAGTCCTTCGGGTCTGTGGACTCTGGGACGCGGATTCGCATGCGCAGGCGGCCTCGACGTCTGCAGCTGGTGCGCGAAGTCCATACGTAGAGCACTTGCGGAGGCTCTCCGCGCGATCGCTTGCGGCGTGCGCGCCAGAACTCCGCGCAGAGTTCGTGCAGGCGCGCGCTTGTGACAGAGGAGCATTGCGAGGGTGTGACGCGGGTGCTTCTGATGCCTGCTCCTGATGCACGCTCTGGGGTGTGTTCGGATTCCCGTTTCGAGGGTGGGCAACGCTACATCCACTTGCATCGCACCGAGCGCTGGCGCCGTGTGCATGTGCAGTAGCGTCGCGCTTCGTATCATTATTGCGGCCGCTCCGTCGCGCACGCGATCCGAGCCTCTTCTCCTCTCAGATCTCCAGGCTCGAGCACGATTTCGATGATACGGTGCGTAAGTACGCTTAGCAGACACTCGACGCGCTTTGTGAGCACTCCCTCAGCCTGCCAGTGAGACCTCTTCGGCTGTGCCGACGGCGCGCGGGTCCACCTACTTATCTAGCTTCCATTTGTATAGGTCTCGCGATCACTGGAGATGCAGCTCGCCGACACCGAGTGCTCTGAGTTGCGGGTCGCCATACTTCGGGCGCCATCAGCCCATGGCGTCGACCCGTCCAACAACGACACTGATCATCTCGGGCCTCCATCTCCGTTCGTCCAGCGGCGGACAAACACACGCGCAGCAGTGTGTGCGCCCAGGTGCACCCGTGTGCCAATCAGGAACATGCATATGTTCTAGCCCTTGCCCTTGTTCTGGCGAAGTGGCGGATCCCGAATGTAACCCCCCTCGCGCGCTTCGCGATTCATGTTGACCGCCACCCGCTCTGTCTCGGAGGAGATCATACATGCACGTCTGTCTACGTCTGTGCATGTGCCCATATGATCGATTGTACCACTCTTCACAGACACTCATCGACATCAATGCGTCAACTGATGAAGGGGCTACTCAAATCCAGACCACGAGTGTCGATACGTGTAAGTACTCCCTTGTTTGTTGCGTTCGACTCGGACACTTCTGTCTCTCACAATTCAAGTCCACAGTGGTCGACATGGCCTGAAACCGCCGTGGACGCCTATCCGCACGAACCCCTACACCGCCGCATTGTCGCAGATGCTCTGCGCGGATTGCAAACTGCCATCCTTGCTAATTCACAGTCAAATTCCGAATTCTCGAACCGACGTCATCGCAGGACCCCTTGCACGCGGGCCTCCTGATATCTCCTCGCGGCCTCTGCACGGTGCACCCAAATCACTTTCTCACCCGGACTCGCCCGCCGCATGCGCACCTTCGAAGACCGTGTCGACGTCTCGCTGCAAGCGGCGAGCTCTCGTACGCAGCTGCTCGCGAGTGCTACCTGCATCAATCATTCATCGCACTGGCACTGGCACTGGCAGCGGCAGCGGCGTCCTCGAGCTTCGCGCGCCTCCCGGCGGGTCCAATGCACGCCTTCCGAATCCGAACGCTTCGCCCATTCAGTAGCAATGATAAGTACTAAGTGTCCCGCCCGGAACGTGCGCGTGAACGCTGAGCTTCTTTGCTGCTTCCCCCGGCCGGGAGTCTGCGCGCAGGCGCAGGGCGTACCTGAGCCGCCCCGCCCCGCCCCGACGCGCTGGAGCTCGAGCTCTGCACCCGCGCACGGAACCCCGCAGTCGCTCACGCGCGGGCCTTCGAATTCGCGAACCGATGCGGCTATCCAGTCGCTGCTTGCACGGCACCGCAGGCACCGCACACACTCAAGTACTCAGGCCTCAGGTCTCGGTGCACGTAAGTGCACGAGTGACGACCCGTCCAGGAATATTGAATGCCGGGTGGTTCGTTCACTCGGGCTATGCTCTCTACGTATACGTAAGTCTTCTCCTCCCCCTGCAGGCTGCGCGAGCGCGAGCTTGCTGCACATGTGTGCCGCGGATCGCTCTGGGCTGGACGCCCTGCGCTATTAACGTCGCGAGCGTGTCGCTCGCGCTCAGGCCGAGAGACGAGACGAGGGGCTATAGATAGCTCGCCGCCTGCGCCCGTGGCCATGGCCAACGTCAACGACATGTACAGGTCACAGAATCCTGTTCCGGATCTGGCTGCCGCTCTCCCAGTCTACGCCCGGGGGGTACTGCTGTTACGCGGCGCGGCCTCCCGCTGTCTGCGTGTTGTGCCACTGACAAAGCTGACGCGGATCCGGACGCTTGGGGTGTTCGTACTTGAGTTCGGGAACTCACGTTAGCAGAGTCCTCGGGTGGCATGGACGGACGGCGCACGATAGGCTGGTGCTCGTCCGACTCCCGAGGGTGCAGCTGCAGGACAGATATTCCCCGCCGGTTGCGGTCTTCTCGCCCCGGCTGGCCTGTTCGACTCGAATCGACACTGCGACAATGCGACATAACGCATGCGCAGGAAACACATTTTTCTGTCGGCATTTGGGCCCCCAAACGATGTATGTGCATGTCGGTGAGACTAGTACTGTCGCATGTATACTTCCGAGTACAGAGTCCGAGTGCGTCTTCACCGCTTAGATGTACCCGTTCTAGAGTCCAGACCGTGCCAGTGCCTCCCGGAGTTTTACTATCATTTGTACGACGACCTACGACGACCCGGAGACGGACGGGGACTGGGAGATATCGATGCATTGGTGTGCGGCTGGATATTCATGGCCAGCTCGTGCTCAACTTGTTCATGTGGTTGATGACTGGCATGATATGTACGTCCGGACATCCGACGTTTTGCGAAACTAGTTCGGATCGTGATTTTCGGCCGTTATATAAATCTAGACACGGGAAAGAACAAAGCATTAGCAAGCAGTACTTACTTCATTGTCCCGTAAGTGGCCAGAGGCATACATACCAAACATTCAATTTTGAATGACAAACCTCATCCGGACCCAATATGGCCAGTAGGAATCGGATGCCTGCCCTTCCGCTCGTCAATATGTTTGACTCTCTCAAGCTTACCTTCTAGCCTAATGCGCCCGAGCAGCGAACCCTCGCCCATGCGTTCGACGGCGTACAATTAACGTACACAGACCAACATCGCCAACGTAACGCCTCCCCGAGGTTCTCGACGCTCACCTACGCTCGTCGCTCACCCGAGTATATTTCGGTCCATCACCGATAGGCTCGAGACGATACGACGGCGTCGCACACGGCGCGCGGGAGAACCCTGACTCCCAGTAACCACGGCGGTCCACCTGAGCTGCGCAGATCGCCCCCTCTCTCCATTTGCCCCTCCCACTGACTGTGACGCGTGAACGCTTGCAATTGCTGAACATATGATCCTCCAGTGGACGTCGCAAGCGGCGCGCATGCAGCCACACGCACCCACGCCCTCCGCCGGGTTTGTCATGCGCGGCGCCGCACTCGAGTGGCAATATTTTTATGTTGTTTGCAGAGTTCCATGAGAAGCGCCACGGGATGCTCTTACTCATGACGGCGCACAGTGACAAACGCCTTCCGACGGGGCGGGAGAGGGCGGGACTCGGGTCGGGCGTCCCCGGGCCGGCGCCCGGAACGTGTGGAAGGAAGAGGTCGGCCGTGCCTGATCATGATCGGACCCGGAGCCATGGGGCAGGGGTCGGGCTCGTTGACGTCGTCAGTCGGGGCCGGGGGCTTCGGAGCCAGGTCGGGCGACGGAGCCACGATCTCGGACTCTCGGAGGCAGCAAATATTGGCCTCGACGCGCTCCGCCCTGCTCCGCCTCGCGCGCCCGAGCCACTGCACCAACCTGACGCAGTGGCTGCCCGCGCTTGGTGGCACGCAAGTCCGAGCTGGACCAGGCTGGACCCACGACCAACCTTGACCAACGTACTAAACTTTGACCAAGGCACCCGTTCAATGCAGTCAATATTCATACTTATTCGTACAACGCACCGGCGTGAAAGACTCGGCATGCGGGCTGCTCGGTGATGGTGGCGACATCAACCCGCACACTGGCACAGTCTTCGCAGATATCGATACGGACCGGACGTCGCGAGGCGTGATCGAGCTCGCGCTGCGGCCTGACGGACGGCATGAAGCTGCATGAAGCCAGGGGTGTGCACATGCCGACTCAAGCCGACTCCGAGCGGCGCACGGACGGCGGGAGTGTCACCGTCCACGAGACCGCGCTAGGCGGAAACGAGGGCAGACGTCATTGTCATGCTCGTATGCAGAGATCGGGGCCACGAGGTTACGGGACACGCAACCATCCGTGCGAGCGCGATCTGCGGACGGGGTTCGTCAGCGTATGGGAGCTTTGTCGGTCCTCACCTCGGCCTATGCGCGCTGCGACGACATTTCATGTGGCTCCTCTATTACCTACTGACTGCCACCTGGCTGTGGATCGTTCATCTTCGGCGAGCAGCCCTCGTCTGCGTCTCGGGGTGCACGACGTGCACACGAGTTTACAACACCTAGTCGACGTCTGCTTGCATGACTGGTGAAAATTTCGTCCTTGCGCACTCCTCCCCACTGTATTGATGACAATGCTTGGACAAGACGCACCAGTGCCCATACATGAATACCTTACGAGCTTTACCCCTGGTCGTCGGCATCTCTCTTCCGCTTCATCTCTCTCGAGACTTTGTGCTGGGCGGCCTCGTGTTTGGCCAACTCGATAGGCACCTTCGACACCGGGCTCTTGGAGATCTCTGTCAAGTGCGAAAAAGGAAAGGCGGGTGATCAGCCGGCCATATCTCGACGTAATGCCATTCAATAGAGACGTGCCTTGCTTGAGATCGTACCTGCACGGGGAGAGGACGCGGATCAGCACCTCCTGTAAAGTGAATAGTGGTGGGTACGCACATGACCTCCTCGTCGTCGTTCGTGAGGAAGGTGATAGCCGTTCCTTGCTTTCCAGCACGACCAGTACGCCCTGCACATGTCTGTCAGCATACATACCAGCGGGACATACTCTAGGGACGTACCGATACGGTGAACGTATGCCTCGATAGTGTTCGCCATCTGGAAGTTGATGACCAAACTGACATCTTGCACGTCAATACCACGACCGGCCAGGTCCGTAGCCACGAGGATGTCTGAGTCGCCGGTACGTAGTGCTTGCAGAGCTGCTTCTCGCTGCTCCTGGGTCTTCCCGGAGTGCAACGTTGCCGCGCCCCACTACAACAGTGACCACATCAGTGACTGCCCAGAGGAAAAGAACTCCCCCATATTACGTACTCCCCCTCGTTGCAGATCCTTTGCGACCATATCTGCGGTCTTTTTCTGATTGACGAATACGATGATTGGTGGGGTGTACTGGTTACTGTTAAGGATCTCGAGGATCCGTTGCCTGTGCTGTGGGTCAGTGGCTACCCTACAACCTGACAGTCTTGATACGCACTTCTTCTTCTCGTCACCGTTGACGAACTCCACTTTCTGCTCGACGGTGTCAACAGCTCTGCCAGCTTCACCGATGGTAATGATAGCGGGCCTCTTCAAGTACTTCTTGGCCAATCGCTCGACCGGGGGAGGCATCGTCGCAGAGAACAGTGTTGTCACGCGCGTGCGGCCCTTCTTGATCATCGTCTCCCCGTCGACATCCATCTGTTCTCCTTGATCCTCGCCCTCCATCGTTTCGGAAGGCAGTTTGTCGAGGATGAACGTGAGGTCCACTTCGAAACCCAGATTGACCATACGATCGGCCTCGTCCATGACGATGTATCGACACTGCGACAGGACGATGACATGCCGCTCAATGACGTCTTTCAGACGACCAGGTGTGGCGATGATGATTTCAGCACCAGAGCGCAAGTTGAACTGTTGTTCTTCTACTGAACGCTGGACAAAGACGTCAATTGGCATTCATGGTGCGTGTAACGCGAGCGCAAGGTACATACACCACCAACGATCGACACGCAAGTGTAGCCCAGTGGGCCCGCGAACTTCTTGGTCTCGGATTCGATCTGTTGGGCCAACTCGCGAGTGGGTGCCATAATGAGTGCGTAGGGTCCAAGATGTCTGTTGTCGTCCGTGAAAAGCGGGAGCTTGGAGATGAATGCCAACATTGGAATGACGAAGGCAGCCGTCTTACCGGAACCTGATAACGCGGGCTATGAGACTCGGTTTCTTTCCATTCTGGCGTACACATATGCGCACCTGTCTCCGCAATACCAATGATATCCCTGTTCTGCAAGCCAATCGGGATAGCCTGTCGCTGAATAGGCGAGGGCTCCTTGTAGCCGATCTTGTCAACAATGTCGAGAATGTCGGTTGGTATCGCAGATTCTCTCCATGACCGCAGGGGATGAGGAATCTGGCCGCCTGCGAACCAAGCGTCAGCATGGCTACACAAGAACTATGTCTGCAGAGAGAGGGCAAACCTCTTGCCGCGATACTGAAGTCCTCCCGGAAAATACGCCAGTCACGTTCCTTCATTTCATCCAGCGACTTATCCGACCAATGCCTCTCATCGATACCAGTCCTCGCAGCCTTGCGTCTCTCCAAGGGATCCGCCAACGCCATGCCTTCTCCACTCTTCCGACCGGGAACTATGGCTCCTCCGGTATCGTCCATCCCCGCAATATGTCCGCGTCCGAATCCGATTTGAGCGCCCTGACGCTGGCTACCAATTGCCGCAGGAGTCTCGGCGTTGTACGTGTCGTCCTGCTCGTCCCAGTCGAATACAAACTTGCGGTCGTTGATCTTCCGAGGCCTCTTCTTCTTCTTGTCCACTCCAAGATAGCGGGAGCGGATAGCATCGAGGTCGTTGTTTGTCATGGGCGGGACGTAATTATCACTCCCAGGGATGGATGTGCTTGCTGAATTGGAAGAGCCGGAGGGGGGCGGAGGCGGCGGCATAGAAGAGGATTGGGAAGGAGTGGAAGAACCAGGGCCCGTCGCAGGTCTGCCGCGATCGGCTCGGGGCCCTGTGGGCACGCCTTGATACGACCCCCCTCCTCGACGCTCGTCCGGTGGACGTCTGTCGCGGTCGCGTCTCCCGGGCCTATCGCGTTCTCTATCCCTGTCCCTGTCCCTATCTCTGTCGTACCGGTCATCGTCTGTGTGCAAGTTCTCGATCAGACAGCAGGGGAAGTTTGAAAGGAACACGCACTGCGTCCTCCACCACCGTATCTCGAAGACCTGTCACGCTCTCGTTCCTTCTGCCTGAATTCCTCTGCATCCCGCTCTAGAGCCTCACGGTCGCGCTTGGCATGCTCTTCTTTCTCCCTCTGCTCCTTGATCTCTTGCGCGCGCTTCTGTATAGCAAGCTGGGCCCGCTGCTCCTTGGTCAAGAACCTGGGCTGCCGGACATGAGTGTCAGTGTGTATAAGGAACATTTCGAGAGGGTACTGACACACCTTGGCAGCCGCCTCCTTCTCCTCGCGCTGCTTTTGCAGTAGCAGTTCAATAGACAACGGTTCCGTTCTGCCTGCCATTGTTGCGCCGATCGTGCGCAAGAGGTTCTGGTGGTGGTCAGACTGAGGCAGCAAGGCCGCGACGCGGTATGGGGAGCCGCCCACAATCTAACCACGTGCAGGCGCCTCCGCTTCCTTAACAGGCAAACTCTCCTTTCGTTTATGGACGCGTCTTTTGCCACTACTTAGTACGCGCAAGGCGGCACTCGGTCGCGCCGTCGCTGCTCCTCATCCGCTCTCGCTCTTCATTCACTCTCTGGTCTGTGCGCGCCACACTCGCAGCTCGATGTACAAAATGCATCGCGATATCGAGGAGCTCCGTAGCGCCAACCAGTCTCCCCGCCCCGAGACGCCTGAGCCGGACTCTAGGCAAGGCAGGCGGAACGCACCAGAGGCGGGAGTGCAGTTGCTTGACGACGATGGAGCTATTTCCATTCAGGTACGCTCTGCCTTCAGCTAATAAATGGCGTAGCTGACCTCGTCGTGGTCGCAGCTAGAGTCGTGTTTGAAGCATATCTTTGCGAAGTACTGTACGCCGAAGCCGTCTCCGACTGAGAGGAGCGATGCGTTCCTTGAGCCACCTGAAGGCGCGTTCCTATCCCCAGAAGGTCTGGATGCATGGGCGCGTGATACCAATGGCTCCCCCTTCGACGACGCGACGAAGGAAGAGCTTTTGGAGTTCATGGATGTGACAGACGATGGAGGGTTAACGTGAGTTCACACGTTGTTTCACCTGGCTGTTCCTTCTCCTCACAGTGAGTCTCTATGTAGGTTCAAAGGGTTTATGCAAGTATATCAACTACAAACGGAGAACGACGAAGAAGAGACGTGGAAAGACCTTGTGAGCATCCGAGTCATTATTCAATGTGGTATGCTCGGCTCTGATTCAGTGTGCCGCTTAGTCTGCACATGGGTTCGATAGAACACTACGTCTTGTAGCCACACGACGAGAATATGCTGATAAGGACCCTCGCACTGATACTGGAAGCTCGTAAGTCATTCTTCAATTCGATCATGAGTTCGTTGCCTCTGAACCACCTATGTTACTGTATCAGTTCATAGCAACGACCTCAATCTGGATCGCGTTGCCGCTGACCCAAGATATTCGTCCGTTGCAGCTGCTTAAGACGCCTCCCCGCACTACATGAGACGATAGATTGCCACTGCGACTTCCTTTGCGGTCCCGATCAGTCAGTCAAGTACGAAAGAAGACGATATCTCATGAACCAGCCCATTGGTTTATATTTGGTTTACAATTAACGACGGTGACACACAGTATACCTGTACCATTGATATAACGAACTGTTCATATACCCTTCCCATGTTCTGGCCGAACTCCGCGATTTCAAGCCCGAACGGTGATTGGTAGACGCATACTTAACTTCCAGACTTCTACGCCGTCCCATGCACCTCTCTCCCAACGAACACCACCCTTTTCCATGGCCTTGGCTACTTTCTTATGGGGAACACGTTCCACCTTGAAGTCCCAAGAATTTGTTGCCTCTGATAGAGCACGATCGATGAGTTCAGGGTCCCTACGCTCGATAGCTAGATATATTGGCGGAGGTCGTGCTTCTGGAGAGGACGAGATGGAAACATTGCAGAGTTCTCGCAAGGCGCGTAAGAGCGGCGTGACCAGTTCGGCGGAGTACAGTGTATCGGATGAGATTATGATATCGAACGGAGGGGCTAGGATGGAACTCTGGGGAGTCGTGCACGATGCCTTCTCGACGTGCGACGAGGCAATCGTGTTCAAATCGTCCCACACCCAGTGGTCAGGCGATACGGTCCAGTCAAGGACACGGACTTCTATGGCGCCAGAGCTGGGGGGAAGTTTTGAACGGTTACGGGATATATTGCTGGCAAGGACGGCCGAGATGGTATCCTGAAGGTCGGTTGCAATCACGTCCCAGCCCATAGAAGCCAGTGCGAGCCTAGAGAACAGTCCGAGAGAATGAGAACAGCGGGCGAAGAGTGTTTGCTCTACACGGCGACCTGAGACGCACGCGGAGAGTCCAATGCCGCTCCCCAGCTCAATCGCTCTGGGGCGGTTCGCACCGGGAGATGTGCCGAGAGATGACGATTTGTTTTTGAGGGATTCGGCGAGATAGAGGGAGAGACACTGCGCGCCGAGCCAGAGGCCTGTGCCGTTTGTGACGCCATTGTCGCGCTGGGCAAGATGGAAGTCGACGGGACCGAAGGGATAGACGAGGAGGGGGATGTGCTTTGTCTCGTGAGCGGGGAGGATGGGCATGGTGGGACAAGGCAGGCGGAGAACACGAGGCTCGTGGCTGGCAAGCGGAGGAGCGGTGCGGGTGACATGTGGTCACGCTACGTCACGCCGCTTTCAGTTGCAATTGGGACGGGACAGGCAGCGCGCGCCGTCTCCACGCTCCTCCTCTCCTCCCGCAGCTCCTGCCGACCCTGCCCTCCGACAAGCTGTCTCGACATCGAGGCACGCTGTTGTCCATCAGCCCATGAAGGCCTTTCTCAACCGTCTCAACCGCGGTCTCGCGGGCAGCAAGGAGAAAGAGAAAGAGAAAGATGTCCAGCAGAAGGAAAAGATACCCCAACTCCCTCCCCTCCCGGACTGGCCCCCGCAACGCGTAACGTCCACGCCCAATTCCATTAACTCCTTCAAACCCCTTCCCGAACTGTCCGCACGCCCTCTTCCGCCCATTGGCGAACCCTCCTCGTCGTCCACCGAGTCCTCCGTCACGACCACTCCGATCGCAGCCAATCCGTCGCTACCTGCCGCCGAGACCAAGGAGAACCTACCAGTATCCGCCTCCGAACCTTTAAAGTCCGCACGCGCAGAGGGCTCGTCAGACTCGACAGGGCGCAGCTCACGCAAAACCGCGAATGGGGCATCAGGCTCGGACGCGCAGAAGAAGGTTGCGTTCTTATCTCCTCCTCCCACCCCCGGACCCCTCCAAGACCGCGCCCTTCCTGACGCGGAGACCCCTACGCCCACTAATGCCACAGCAAAGTCAACTGTATCGCGTTTCCATGCTGCTCATGGCAAGGATACGCGTGGATCGACTTCGACGGCTGCGTCGTCCCGAACAGACGTTGCCTCTACTCTTAAGTCCAACAAGGCCGCCTCCACGCGGACAGCCACCTCTCCATACCCCACCAAGGGCTACGAGGCTTCGCTACATCAGTCATTACGCTCTGGCACCCCCTACTCGCAGATGAGCAACGGGAGCAGTCGCATCCTTGCAGCGCAATCATGGAGTGAAGGCGCCGAAGAAGACCTGGTGTCTAACCTTGGTCAAAGGGAACGTACGCGTCAGGAAGTGTTGTGGGAGATCGTTGCTAGTGAGGAGCGGTACGTACTTCTCTTGTTCGCAACACAACGTCTCTGAGCAACCTCTCGTAGGTACGTTAACGAGCTGATGAAGATGAAGGAGACGTTCATAGACCCTCTTCTTCACCCGTACGTCTCCTCGCCGGTATCATCACCAACGCCTCTCGACATCTACGACGACTTAACGCGTTCCGAAACACCTCGGGAGTCCCTTGACTATCTTCCCATAGCCGCCCGCTTCCTCCAATCACCTACTGGTGAGCGCTCAGAGTCCCCCGTGCCAGCGACGACTTCCCCACCGCGAAAAGAGGATAACCATCCTAATATTGACGGCGAGTCCATGGACTCCGCCGAGGAGGATGAAGCCGAAGACCGAATGGGTGCTGCCTTCCATTCTTCGCGACAGAAGACCGTTACGATGTCTCTCGCTGCAAAGCACAACCACCCACGGTCGCCTTACGGCACGACTGCGGCGAGGTCGGGGACAAGTAAGCTCGGGACTACAGTGCCGTTCCCTTCACGATCCCACCAATCACTACCTCCACCGCCTCGAACAAACTTGATGAGTTCTTCTACACAGTCGCTTGGAAGGCAATCCTTTATCGGAGACCGAGAACACAACTACGAACATTCCCCTGGTTCGGTGAAGACAACAACCACAGGAACCACCCGCGTGCTCCGGAAGTTCAAGAAGAGTAGCACCGGGCCGGATGTGTTCATTCCTGGTTCCGTGCCTCCTGCCCAGATACCGGAGGATCTCAAGAAGTGTCTGGAAGTCATCGAGGGTGGAATTTTGGACGGGCATATTCGTTTGAGTGAAGGTCTTCGGAAACGATACGAGGAGCAATACCCGCTGGTTCGGTCGTTGGCGGACGTCTTCGTCTCGAATGTAAGTTCTTTACCGGTGATCTAGATCTAATGGTTCGAATCTCACGAAAACACAGTCCCACATTCTCCACGGATATGCGACATATGTCCTGCACCTAGAGCGCGCCTTGGAACAGGTTGACAACGCGTTGTCCCTCGCAAGCGCGAG
This sequence comes from Daedaleopsis sinensis, assembly GCA_033807695.1. Lineage (NCBI taxonomy): Eukaryota > Fungi > Basidiomycota > Agaricomycetes > Polyporales > Polyporaceae > Daedaleopsis > Daedaleopsis sinensis. The sequence continues at coordinate 3,145,017 of CM066301.1, forward strand.
CAAGAAGCCGAAGAAGCAGGACGCGGATCAATGGATGAAAGTCTGTCAATATTTACAGAAGCTGGAGATTACTGCGTCGGAGAAGGGGGAGACTGGCCTTGCTATCTCTCTCTCAAAGCCTTTCCAGCGTCTTCTCAAATACCCACTCCTCTTCCAAAACCTTCTGTACCACACGGACCCGAGTACTTTCGAGTACGAGAGTACACTTCAGATGGTCGCAGAGGTCGAGACGATCGTTCGCAGCATCGAGGACGAGAAGATCCAGAAGGAGGAGCGCGACAAGACGCGAGACGTCTTCGCACGTATAGAGGGGCTTGACAAGGTCAAACAGCTCATGGTCCCCAAGCCTTCGCGGGTTCTCGTCGAGGAGCGGCCTTTGACGGGCGTGAACCCTCTCACCACCGACACTACATCGACAAGGACAACGTCGACTCCTCCCCTTTCCTCGCAGAACCCGAAGAACGTCAAGGGCAAGTCGTCGTTCAAGCGGCTAAGCGATGTTCTGCAATCCAACAGCAACGGTGTTGGGGGCAAGAAGGACTTGTGGCTTGTGGTCTTCAATGACGTTGTTCTGCGATGTCAGCGAACGGGCACGACGTCGCTTCCTTTGGTGGCAGTGTCCAACTCTCGAACCAACTCTCTTCCTGAACTTCAAGGCAAGGCGAAGTATGCCACCACTGGCCGGCGGGGCACGCACACAAAGCCACGGAACATGTACAAGTTCCTCAAGGTTAGTAAACCAGTTGCTCCATTGTACTACGTTTGTCTAACAGCATCACATAGATTGAGACTTGGAGCATCGGTGACGTTGTGCAGCCACGGGAGGGTGTGGTCTCCATGGACGAGTAAGGTTATGTCATGCTTATCGCTGGTCTGCCATGCTGACATGCTCTGTGCAGTGTTGTTCGGTCGCGACAACAAGTCCACTCCGGCGTCCAGCCTCGCATCGTGCCTATGCCTGAGGATGACGAGGAAGGCATGGAATCAGACGACTCTGACCGCAAGAGCAAGATGAGCTTCTCTTACTGGGGTGCCGACAAGGTCACGCTCCAGAAGCCGGCCATTGTGAAGCCCAAAGCTCCTGTACAGAACGGCAGTCGACGCGCGAACACCCCCACCACCGCTTACGCGCGTGAATCCTCCGCCAACGCCAAGTTCGGTACGCGCCTCATCGCCGACGCACCGCATCATCCACCCCGCCCTGCCAGCCGGAAAACAATCGCCACCCCCACAAACAGGAGGGTGACGCCGCACTCGGATGAAGGGCATTCCGTCAAGGTGACTATCACACGAGACAGGCCGACGTGGGATAGCAGCACACGATCGCCCGCTGCCGCCACGCCTGTTCCCAAGCGTCCCCGTAACATCTCGCAGACCAGCGCGGCGACGCGCGTGACAACCACCCCCATCAATAACAAGAACCTCGCGTCGCCCGCTCCTTCAGAGGACTCGGGCGTCGGGTTCGTCCGCAACATGGTCGCCCAAAACCCCTCCTTGAACCGCTTGATCCCATAGATACTGCATGCTATGGCCCTCCGCATCATTCTCTTTGCCTCTTGTACATGCACTTTCACGCCTTGTTTCACGCTTTTACGGAATATCTCAACGACCAACTCTGATCCATCTCTATGATTGCGCACACGTTTCTCTGTCGTGCTGATATGCTGTTACATACATCCTTGTTCTCGCCCCACAGACCATGTCCATTGTCACTTGTCATCGAGTACCCATAGTTGACGATACCGTATCACTCCTTATTCTCTTTATTCAGGCATGCATTCCCGCTAATTATCTCGTCTGCTCGCTCACCCACTCTCGTTGTGCTGTCCATCTTCAATGTTCAACCTACCATCTCTCCGTTAACAGTTGCCTGCAACAGGATCCTCTCTCTCGTTTCCGTCCTTCCAAGATGCACGCATATGCACAGGCACTAGGCACTGGTACCCAGCACCGGCAATCCATCGACACAACACGCTCCTTTCTCTCCGTATGTCCGACTATAATACGGCATCTAGATTTACCCATGTAGCAGTGTTACACCTTCTGATTCTTGGCTTTCGCTCGCGCACTAGCTATCCGTCTCGTATGCCGCGTTGTGTATGCTGACGCTCCGGCCGCTCGGGTCCGACGAGCATCCCCAATCGCCACGGGGGATCCACCTGAAGTAAGCACACAGCATTAGCTTGACCGTGCGCAGCAGAACAGTAAGAATAAAGAACACACCTTACGGCAGTGGCGGCAGCGGCAGGAGGGAAGAGGCCTGTACGGCGATGGAGTGGCACAGGTGCGCAGTCAGGTGAGGCGTAAGTTTGCACAGACGGGGTAGGACGCACTGTCAAAGACCTCGCGGATGAAGTACGCCTCCTTGGTGTCCGGCGTGCCGTCTGACCAGCGTTCCGCCCGCTTTGCAAAAGCGTCATCCGACACGACTGCAGCGGCGTGGTTCTTGATGCTACAGAACGAAGGGGAGTTAGTCACGGACGGCAGGCGAGCGTTGGAGCGGTAAGTGAGGCCGTACCCATCAATCCACGAGTATCCCACACCGTCGGAGAATTGCTCCTTCTGCCGCCAGAGGATAGACCGAGGGAGATACGGCTGCGTAGGTCGACGATGTCAGTGGACCGTCACAAGGGATGCCGAATTTACGTACCTTGCCGTCCGGTGAGCAATCAAATGCTTTCCGCACGATATACTGTAGTATGATTAGCACCAGCGCTGCTAGTAGCACCCTGTTAGACAAACCTTCTCCATTTTGGGACAACCATCCGCGTCGACCTCTTGAGATGTGCCCTTGTTGAACATCTTGTCTTTGGGGTCTATGTTCATTGCAACGTCAAGGAATGTCTTGTCCAAGAACGGAACGCGAGCTTCAAGACCCCAAGCCATGGTCGACCTAACCAGGTCAGCCTCTAGACCAAGACAGACAAGCGACTGAAATTATGCCTTACTTGTTGGCACGTAAACAGTCGGATGTGTGGAGGTTCTTGACACGCTTGACGCACTCTTGGTGGAACGACGTCGGATCTGGGGCTGCGTGGAAGTACAGGTATCCTGCAGGAACATCTTTAGTCTATGTCCTCGCGGATGCACCAAGAGAGGCCAAACTGACCTCCGAATATCTCATCGCTGCCTTCACCGCTGAGAACCATCTTCACACCCATGGCTTTGATTTTCCGGCTGAGCAGATACATGGGGGTACTCGCGCGAACCGTCGTGACATCGTAAGTCTCGAGGTGGTAAATGACATCGGGAATGGCATCAAGACCCTCCTGTACGGTGAACGTGTATTCGTGATGGACGGTGCCGAGGTAGTGCGCCGCTTTGCGTGCTGCAAGCAGGTCCGGAGAGTTCTCCAGCCCGATGGAGAACGAGTGCAGTTGTGGCCAGGCAGTGATTGCTGGAGATCGTATGAGCGAAGGTCTCGTGCAAGTAGTGCGTACGTACGCAGCTCGTCGACGCCCTCGCCCGGTGTCGGAGGACCACTCCTCGCTTCCTGGAGTTTCCTTCTCCGGGCCTCGGTTTGCGCCTGTGCGACCTTCTCTGTCTCGCGCGCGGCGATGGAGGCAATCAAGCTGCTGTCCAGCCCGCCGCTCAAGAGCACACCGTACGGCACCTCTGACATGAGCCGCTTCCTTACGGCCTCTTCCAGCGTTTCGCGAATCAGCTTCAGGTCAGCTGGCTTCGTCGGGACAGTCCCCTCCGGGCCGTCCAGGTCCCCGTTCCACCACGACGGCTGGTAGTACCGCGTGGTGGACTGGTCGCGGCTGTCGTACACGTGTCCTGGAGGGAACGAGATGATCTTGTCGCAGAGGTCGGTGAGCGCCTTGAGCTCAGACGCGAAGAAGGTCGCGCCGGGCCGCTGCGAGTTCCAGCCCTGGTAGAGGGTCGTGATGCCGATAGGGTCGCGCGCGGCGATGAGGCGCGAGGGGGTGACGGACTCGTCCAGGAGGACGAAAGAGAACATGCCGTCGAGAAGGGGGCACAGGTCCTTGTCGAGCTCTTGGTACTACCGGGCATCCTCAGTAACACTGCGCGTGAGGCGTTCTAGGGTCATACGGGTTGGACGCACCAAGGGGATGATGACCTCGCAATCCGAGTGCGTCTTGAACTTGTACTGCTGCTTCAGGGTGCCGCGCAGCTTTACATGGTTGTAAATCTCGCCGTTCACCGCGAGTACGATCTTTCCGTCGGGGCTCACGAGCGGCTGGGCGCCAGTGTCTGCGAATTTAACGACGATGAGGCTTTCTTGGGCCCCTTCATGCTGAACGGAGTGTGCTCACCGACACCGACAATGGCAAGACGTTCGTGCGCGAGGATACTTTGCTTGCCGCTGTAGCATCCCGACCAGTCAGGACCGCGATGGCGGATTTTTTTGGAGCAAGCGATGAGTTTGGGCCGCTCTATAGCAGGATTCTCGATGCCATGAGCAATGACGATGCCACACATTGCGTGTGCTCTTGGGCGGGTCCTACGCAGAGGATGGGTGTTAGGCGGTAGTAGTGGATGAAAAGAGAGAGGTGGCGAGTGCCTGGTGAACGGAGAGATGACTCGGAACGGAGAGTCAGTTTTATCATTCAGTAGATTAGATACCGTTCATTGATCGAGTCTAGATCTCCGCGTAGATTATGTCTGGCAAACTCCGGATCCCCGCGTCAACAGGAGATGTCGTTCGGAATGTTCTGCGCTTTCTCCGACAAACCAACGATACGCGCACACGACCTCGAGTCACCCGCAAGCTGCCGTAGTGACCATACGTGGCAATGAGCACACGACCAACTTAGAGCCTTTTTTTATCTACGGTTGGAGTAACGGCGGAACACTCTCGTGAAATTCCTCGGAGCCACAAAGCCATCCGATGCGTGCCTATGGTACATTCAAGTTGGCAGATCGCAATTGACCTACACAGAGCTGAAAAACTACATCGTCATCATAATTCTACCACCATAGACCCTTTTCAACCCCAGAGATGGAGCATCTTGGGGTCGACGTGGTCGTTGTATCGGCCACCCTTGACCGAATGCTTCGCGAGGATGTCGTCGATAGCAGCCAGATCGGCCTCGGTGAGCTCAATGTTACCTGCGGCGAGGTTCTCCAGGTTGCGCTTCTTGTTACTAAAAATGCAATGGCATCAGGGAGCCGCCGCTGATTCAAGGGGACAGACGACTTACGATGAACCAGGGATAGGGATGACGTGGGCACCGCGCGAGTTGACCCAGCTGATAGCGAGCTGCGCGGGCGTGACACCTTTCTTTTCAGCGATCCCCTTGACCGCGTCAACGAGTGCCATGTTGTGGTTGAATTCCTCCTCCTGGAAACGAGTGAGCCTGTGACGCATGTCGCCAGCTGTTGTGGTGGTTTTGACTCAGTCACTAGAATCAGGTATGACAACCGTCACTTACCGGGGATATCCTTCGGGCTCTTAATGGTACCCGTCAGGAATCCTCGTCCGAGAGGGCTAGATAAGGCGATGAGCGGGGATAACGTTGCGGTAATATCATCCTGGCACATACGAATATGCCGCAACGGAGATGCCAAGCTCCTTCGCAGTTGCAATAACTATCGGCAACGGTCGCAAGTTAACCACACACTCTTCGCTTGCGATGACAGTGGTGCGTACCCTTTTTGGTTTCCTCTTCGTACGACCACAAGCTGACTTCTATCTCGACTATTGCCACCGGGTGCAGCTGAAAGTATCAATGAGGTCGAGTGCTTCCCGGGGACGGGGAGTCCACAAGTTCTTACCGCATGTACCCGCTTCAAAGTCGCAGCGCTGCACTCGGACATCCCAAGATAGCTGAAGTGCCCCTCGTTCTTAAGTACGCCGAGAGTCTTGATAGCGTCTTCAAGAGGGACGTTGCCGGGCACACGCGCGGGCTGGAAAAGGTCCATCTTCTTGATACCACCAAGTTTTGCGTTGATTGTCTCGACGCTGCGCCTCAGGTTCTCGGGGCTGTAGCACAATCTGCGTGAGCGTTCATCGGGATATCGATAGTTAACGAGAACTGACGATCCGTCCGGAATAAAGCTGTTAGCCTGTGCGCCTCCCTGCGAACGCGTAAGCACGAAATCCTATGTACCGAGAGTTGCGCAGAAGGCACACCTTGACGGACAAGAACGTCTTCTCCGCATACTCGGGGTATTTTGCGTAAAAGCGCGAGAGAAGCTCAAGGTTCGCAGTAGATGCGTTAGGACCGTAGAATTCGCCTGATAACAAGCATGAGAACTAGAACAGATGGTCTTTGATACGGCCACTTACCGCTGTTGAGAAGCATCTTCACCCCAGCTGGCAAAGCGTCGACACCAGCCTTGATGGCTTCGAAGGCCTCCTCGTCCGGAAGAGGGTGAGTAGGGTCCCTCCAACTGCGCCATTGCACCCTTGTCAGTATCCAAACTATAACGGAGGCCTCATTAAACGCACGTCATCATCATGAGACCATGCTAAACGCATAGTATAGGTTAGGTCTCGCTATATGCATGTAGGAGATGAGAGACATACGCCGATACGTCCGACAGTGATGTCAGTGCCGCCGATCTTTGCAGTGTTGTGGAAAGTCATATTGAGGTACGAGTGCGTTGCGATGGGTGTGTGCGTCGGGGTCGAAGAGAAGGTTGAGTCTGAGGCCCTCTCCAGTCGGGCAGTCATATTTATACTCACTCCCTCGAGCACCCGAAACATATGACATCGATGACATTGACCGTAACCTTATTGACCCGATATGGTATACCATGTATAGTGCCGGAACGACGCGTAGTTCTCATCCACCCGCCGAGTGGGTCCGAACCTGCTATTTTAGCAGGTAAACGCCCAAAAGGACAGGGGTGGATAGCTGTAGTACTACATACATGCGTACGCGTTGTCCCGGCACTGTACATCCGATCGGTGAATGTCTCTATACGTGATGCATGTCAGTTCCTTCGGGATGGAAGTGGGTTACGATAGTCACTAGTGCCCAGTCGTATAGCTAGTAGACATCGTGATCAGAATACATCCTATAGAGTTGTTGTAAAGAGCTGGAAAATCCCTTGATTCGCCCATCAGTCACAGTACTAGTGTACTACTTATTGATTGATTCTCAGCGCGGAGTGCTTTTCAGCCAAAGGTGTTCACACGACGAGAGTTTTTGCGTAACCGGTACGGCCGGGGTGCAGCGCCCACAACCGTTCACGAGCAGCGACAATGCGGCAATTTGGCTGTACATATTCAGTCTCCGGGGGTCATCTGCACCCCCTCTCACAAAACATTTCCGCCTACACGTACATAGTACTAGCTTCGGGATGCAAGTGGTTTACAATAATTCTGCAGGTCTTTGCGGGGCGCCTCCGGCATGGGTTCAAACGTAAGATGTATACGTAACTATTCGTAGGTTGCATTTCTTGCGCCCATAGTAGTAGTAGCGACCCCAGTGGATTAATGTTTGTACATCCGGTGATAGGTGCTCAATGCATGACGACGATGACTTAAACTTTCATGATTCTTCAGGTTAGTTGATCATGACTTAGGTAGCAGTTTCAAGCCTCCGCTTCTCGAAGCTCGGGCAGATGTTCACATAACCGGTGTATACACTGGAGAGCTATCGAACTTGATCATAGCTTTGCTCGAATGCTTCAAAAGCTGTCGCTCCGCCGCTTGCATGATGCTCGATGAGCACTGGGTCCCGAGCCGGCAGATATCTCAACGATGTCGGTGCCGTGATATCCTGGAGTTTACATATGGTCAGGCCGCACTATGATGACGGGTGAGGGTACATGACCGGATGGCGGAGGCGTAGAATGGTGTTGAAACTGTATATAATAGGTGTCGTATGTCGGGATCAGACATGAAATCGGCTCACCATAGTGTCAGGGCCTTATTAGAAAGTCCCCGGAAGGTATAAGCGACAAACTGCGGCTGACGGGGGCGGGGAGGATATTGGCAAAGACATGCAGTAGAATAATTTACACTTCACTTCTAAGCCTTAGGTACTGTGCGAATGGATGTCAACAGACTCATCGCGAATGGTTGGATCCAAGAACTTCACTTACATGAGGCACTCGCACACTGACTGCGTTAAGTACACACGTGTTAACACGCGTGGCGTTAGCAGCGAAAATGAACACGTACCTGAGCTATAAGCTAGGTTCCCTGCTGATGGCGCTGACTCAGTGTACTATGCAGAACCCAAGAGCGGCGTTGGTCGATGTAGTACTTTTGCCTTTCGAAGAACGTTAACGAGCGAGCTGACCCGGACAAGCCGGGACTACAGCCGAGCCACGTGCTGCGTCCGAGGATTCCATTAATGCCAATGCCGGGCCCACGTCCTCAATTTCGGTTGCTCTTCTCTACTGCCACGACCCCCCTTCTATCTTTTGTCTTCATCTTTTTCTGCCACACGGATACCCAACTCACGATACAATCATGAACAACGACAAATTGGCAGCATTCAGGGTGCGTCTCAACTTCGCGACTACTGGGCTGACAAGCAAGCTGAACGTGCATATCCGCGGGAACACAATGTCAACAGCAACAACGGGGTCAAGCGCATGAGATGACGAACATGCAAGGTGGGGGGTCCCCGCCGTCCCCAGCGCAGTATAATGGAGCCGGGAACGGTGCGGACCCAATGGACGCATTTTTGAACCAGGTCAGCTTGGCTTGGTCTCGCGCCTCCTTTGCATCGAAGTGCACTAAAGTGCGGCGGAACCCTAGGTCTCAGACGTACAGAACGGCATTGCGACATTCAGCCAGAACGTCAACAGGATCTCTGAGCTCCATTCGCGTACTTTGAACACCGCCGACGATGGCGCGAGCAGGCACAACGCTGCAGTGCTCGATGAGCTAGTCGGAGCGACACGCAAACTGAGCAACGAGCTGAAGGAGAAGATTCAGGCGTTAACTGTCTACCCGGTGTCTAGGGTACAAGACCAGCACATGCGCAAGAATCAGGTGTGTAGTCCCTCGCTCCTGGCATAGCAAGACAACCGTCAACATCGTGTCGCTGTAGACTTCAGTGCTCCGTCAGAAGTTTGTGGAGGTGCTGCAGAACTATCAGCAGGTAGAGAGGGACTACCGCCAGAAGTACCGGCAGCGGGTAGAGAGACAATTCAAGATAGGCAAGTCATCTAGACTAGGATATCCGTCGCTTCGTTTGCTTATAGCTGTCTACAGTGAAACCCGATGCTACTCCCGATGAAGTTGCCGCAGTGGTGAATGACACCGATGGTACTGGTGCTCAGATTTTCACGCAGGCCGTACGTGTTGTAATGCTCCACCATGCTGTAGAGCCTTTCTCACGTCGTACACGCAGCTCTCTTCATCAACACGCTACGGCGAGTCGCGTACGGTGTACCGCGAAGTGCAAGATCGTCATAACGATATTCAGAAGATTGAGCAGACGCTACAAGAGTTAGCTCAATTGTTCTCGGATGTCAGTCAGCTTAACCATGACTATCCCACACTTCACTCACTCAGTCATGGCGCTTGCAGATGGCGGTATTGGTTGCACAGCAAGATGAGGCCCTCGACCAAATACAAACTACTGCTGGTAAAGTTGAGTTTGACACTCGCAAGGGGTATGTGATATCCGTAGTCACAGGTTGCAGACGAGTCTGATGGTTTCCATTTAGTGCGGAAGAGACTGATGTTGCTGTTGTCCATGCCCGTCGAGCCCGTCGGATGCGCAAGATCTGCTTTGGTATCTTCGTACTCGTCATCGCCATTCTTGCACTTGTCCTCGGTCTCTACTTTGGCCTTCGCGCCAACAGCAACAAAAGCAGCAACAACAGCGGCCAGTAGGCTGCCACATGACCTGCCGATTCACCCCCCGACGTACCATCTATGCTTGGACGATTTCTATGAGACTCTTCACGATCGTAGTTTGCACAGATTGGCGGCAGGTGCTATACAGTACGGACACCCCTCGCGCGCGCCTTACATTACCTAGTAATTATACCACTTCGCGCGTGCTACTGCCCTTAATATCACTATGGTTCCGGCTTGGTACCCAAATCGATAGTCTCCCTCGAGCCCAGCTGACCGGTGCCGTGTGTGGAAGATTTGAATGGGGCCGTACTGGAACCGGAGTTCTCTCTACCACGTCGTCAGCGCGTCAGCCCCACAGTGCACATCGACAACCGTGGAGGCATGTAGCTAGCCTCATGTACTCATTGCTCTCTATCCAATCATACGGTGGACATCTCGACTGAGGGCATGGGTCCGAGGGAGTCAGGTTGACCAGCGCACTGGTACTTGAACTGAAAAATCCTCTTGATTTCTCATCGGGTCGAGCCTCTCGTACTCATACCACCAACCTCCTCCACGCACGACATCGCCGGCCCTTGCCTCGCAATCCATGTCGAGCCCAGCGGAGACGTACAAGCTCGCGCCGTCGGAGGACCCGCTGAGCAAGTTCCGGGACGAGTTCGTCGTCCCGACGTTCCGCCAGATGAACGCGACGAAAGTCCCTGCGGAGATCGGTGAGCCATCGCGCATCCACATCCTGCGCGTTCACATCGTTGGCTGATCTCCGCCCCCTCGCGCCCCCTCTCCCTCTCCGTCGCCGGCCTCTGCGACTGCGCGCGCAGCGGACCAGCCGTGCACGTATCTCTGCGGAAACTCGCTCGGGCTGCTCCCGAAGCGCGCGCGGAAGCTCGTGCAGGAGGAGCTGGATGTCTGGTCAACGAGGTGCGCCCCGTCCATCGCTGCTCTTCCCCACGCGACCGCCGTGTGTGCTGCACACACGCGCATGTGGGGGTGTGTTCCCGCGGCTGATGCTCTAGCTCTCCAGGGCCGTGGAAGGGCACTTCGACCACCCACACGGCCGGCACTGGATGTACTTCGCCGACAGCGTGCACCCGCACTTCGCAAACGTCGTAGGTGAGCCGGCGGGGTCCCCGCACACGCGTGGACTCGCGGATGTCGCACGCTGACCCCCTTCTCTCGTCCGTCTGTTTTCGTGTGGCAGGAGCGCGCGAGTCCGAGGTTGCGTGCATGGGCACGCTCACCGCGAACCTGCACCTGATGCTCAACGTGTTCTACAAGCCCACGCAGGAGCGGTACAAGATTCTGTGCGAGGAGCGGCCGTTCCCGTCGGACCAGGTACATTCGCGCCGCCTGCGCCCCCCGTTGGGGACTGGCCGGGGGACAGAACACACATTCGTACTGACTGACATCTGCCTTGGGGCCCGGCTATAGTATGCGTTCGCGACGCAGACCTCCGCGCGGGGGTTCGACCCCGAGGACGCGATCATAGGGCTCAAGCCGCGGGCGGGAGAGCACGTCCTCCGCACGGAAGACATTCTCGCCACGATCGAAGAGCAGGGCTCCAGCATCGCGCTGGTGCTCTTCCCGGGGATCCAGTTCTACACGGGACAGGTGTTCGCCATGCAGGAGATCACAGCCGCAGCGCGGGCGAAGGTGCGCGCGCACCACTCATTTCCTGCAGACTGACACCCAGTGGGGCTACGCGCGTCGGACGTACAGGGATGCATGGTCGGATGGGACCTCGCGCACGCGGCCGGAAACGTCCCGCTCGCGCTGCACGACTGGGACGTCGACTTCGCCGTCTGGTGCACGTACAAGTACCTCAACGCCGGGCCCGGGGCCATCGGCGGGCTCTTCGTGCACGAGCGCTGGGCGGACCTCCCCATCCAGTACGTCCCCTCCCTTCCCCTTCCCTTCCTTCCCTCCACCGCCGATGACATCGACCCACTCCCCCTTGCGATTGCAGGGAAGCAGGCTGGTGGGGCCACAACCCCGCGACGCGGTTCGACATGCCCGCGCGCTTCCACGCGATCCGCGGCGCGCAGGGCTTCCAGCAGTCGAACCCGTCCGTGCTCGCGGCCGCGCCGCTGCTCGGCGCGCTCGAGGTGCTCGCGGCGGCCGGGGGCATGCCCGCCGTGCGCGCGCGCTCGCTGCGCCTCACGGGCCACCTCTCCGCGCTCATCGAGCGCAGCGCGTTCTACGCCCCGCCTGGAGCCGCGTTTGACAAGAACGAGAACGAGAAGGTGCGCGTGACGATCATCACCCCGGCGGACGTGGCGGAGCGCGGCGCGCAGCTCTCGCTCGTGTTCCTCCCGACGGGGCGGGGCGTGATGCCGCGCGTGCTCAAGGGCCTCGAGGCGCGCGGCGTCATTGGGGACTCGCGGAAGCCGGACGTGATCCGGCTCGCCCCTGCGCCGCTGTACAACACGTTCGCGGACGTTGAGCGGGCGGTGAGCGTGCTGGAGGAGGTCCTCGGGGAGGTGGACGGCGAGGGGGTGCCGCCTGCGCCTGTGGAGACGGTGGACAAGGAGGACATCGTGGACGAGTGAACGGGAGTTGACTCTGAGTGCGTCGACGTTGACTATGTAAGAGAAAAGGTGTTGTAACACTCGGGTATTGAATTGTACAACATTGTCTATCGCGTACACGGACTTATCGAGACGAGACCCGTATGGTCTCAGATAGGCTGAAAGTTCTTGTGAGAGGGGGTGCAGATGACCCCCGTGGGAACGTCGGAGATTGAACATGCCGACGGCACTGTGCCAGAATGTATGAGACGCTGGCCGCGCCTCGGACTCAGCTTCATATAGAAGGTACTTATACGAGGTAGTACTATATGATCCTGATATCTTAGATATCGCCAATGTGGCCTGATGTGTCCACCATCACGTCCGAGAAACTCGAGATCCTACAGGAAAAGTGCCGCATCGTCGCTGCTCGTGACTTCCAGCCCGCGCACGGACTCGACTCTATTCACGATTGCGATCTCTTCTGAAAGTCCTCGGTGCTACACCCGGTTACGCAGAAACTCTCGTCGTGCGAGCGCCTTTGAGTTATTCAAACAGTGCATGGTGCCCATCTGCGGTCGCACGCTGCTGTACATGGTCTGAGCAGGCTCCGCGCTGAGAATCAACTTGAATCATAAGTAGTGCACTGTGACTGATGGTTGAATCAGGGGTTTCTCCAGCTAACTACAACAAATCTGTGTTTTTATCATGATGTCTACTAGTACAACTGGGCACTAGCCTTGTGAGCATGGTCGCGTTACTGTTGAGTGAGAGGTGGATATACGCGTCGCGACGCGTGAATAGACGCGGAAAGACTTCAAGGCGAATCTGCCGTCGGCATGTTCAATCTCCGACGTTCCCACGGGGGTCATCTGCACCCCCTCTCACAAGAACTTCCAGCCTCTATTAATCTGTAGGAACGACTATCTTCCGGGAACTAGAGGCTGGTTCACGAGCCTAGTCTCAGATCTCAGACCCGCGCTTGAATGTCGCTGAAAAGCCCTCGGCTTCAAGCCTGCTGGGTAGGGAGCTACTTACCTTCAACCTGTTAACTTGAATGAGAAGGGAGCCCCGGGATGCGCGACATAGTGACGAAAGACAAAGGCTAGGAGTACTCAAGCTCACTGGCAAGTGCAGCGCGGCGGCGAAGGGCGGCGAGAGGTGCGCGTGGCAGGCGGTGATGGCGCATCAAAGCATGTCAATGCTTTGACGCTCCATCATCGACGCCAAGTGATGTATCTCATCAAATTCCACATCATCCATGGGTATAACATCCACTTTGGCTCTAGAGCCACAGGATGTTAAACTTTTAAGCCCATGGTCATCCCTTCCCGTCGACTGTGAAACATGCGGGATGACGTGTCTCACACACCGTGGCTGAACTTACCCTCCTCCTCCTCCTCAATGGTTCGAGTCTAGTATATATCATGTCTCAAGTCTATTTCTACTAGTCTCGTAACCAGACGGTATAAGGAGGGTTCAGCACCCTGTACCCCGTTGGAGTCTCGCTCTCAACACGATGTTAGCATCCCTTATTCAAGTACCTGCTTGGTGCGTTGTCACTACTCCTACGCACGAGGCTACGTACGCCGACAAGCACTGATCATCCTCTGGCTTGTTAGTCACCATGTGTACCAGGGGGCCTCGAATGAGCACAAGGTTCGCTTACTCGCGCTACAGGTGCTGCTTGGCAACTGCTGATAAAATTTCGAACACGTAGACTTCATGCGAACAAGCCCCCGGGGAGCACGCACAGTACGAGGAGGAGAGTTGCGATGTGAGCACTTCCGCGATCGACATATCTCCACAATCACGAGTTGACTTTCGTACAGCTTACCGACGAGGCGAACCTGAATGAGATCAAGCAGATTATGCGAGACTTCGTCAAGAGCATGAGCATATCCTTCCAGCCACTGCAGGCGTCCCCCCTCCCCCACCTGCGCAAGGCCGTCCGAGCGGAAGTCGCCTCCTGGGACGAGAGTCTCAGCCCGAGTCTCGTCGACGCCTTCACGGACACCGGCTGCTCTCTAGTCGAAACTGCATACACCCACATGCCCTACGAGCACCAGTTCGTCGCCGCGTGCTACACCGCCAATGTGGTGTTTGCCGACGACCTCGGTGAGCGCTGCGTTGAAGCCTTAGGCCAGTTTGCGCAACGTTTTGCGCGTGCCGAGCCCCAGATGCACCCCGTGCTCGACCGTTTGGTGGACCTCCTGCGGTCGATGCACGACTACTACCCGCGCGTGAGCGCGGACGCGATCATCGCCAACACGCTCGACGCGATGACGTGGATGTACGTCGAACTCACTACGAAGGGCATGGCGGTCGAGCCGGCTGCTGAGCGGTACCCGATGTACCTGCGCCTCAAGGCCGGCATCGGCGCGGCTTTCTCGCATTTGGCCTACACGAAGAGCTGGCAGGAGAATTCGGGGTCGTACTATTTGCAGACACTTCCGTGAGTGCACACAGTACATTATATCATGGCGAAGCGCGGCTGAGCTGACCGCTGTCCACCCTCCCGCAGTGATCTCGAGATATTCACAGTGTGTTCAAAGTGAGTGACATCCGTCGTATCTCGTTGTGGTCGGATGCTGACGATGTCGCCTTCTGCCAGCGATGTGTACGGGGACTGTATCCTTTGCCCTCCGAATTATGACACTGACATCGACCGTGTAGTCTATCATTCTATAAGGAAGCATTGGCCGGCGAGAAGGATAACTTCGTCCACCTGCGAGCTGCCACGGAGAAGAAGCCTGTCATTCAAGTTCTCCGGGAGGTCGCCGACGAGGCGCTTGAAAGCGCACGCAGGCTGGAGAAGATTGCATCCGCCCAGCCCGGACTGACCCCCATCTGCCGAAGTTACATCATGGTCAGTGTAGATCATGTTGCGACTTCCATTACTCGCCGCACGTCAAGCTCTAACACGGGACTGCGCAGGGCCTCGTCGACTTCTACTACAGAGCCGGACGGTACCGTCTCGGAGATCTGGACGCCTGAGCCCGGCAGACGATGTATTAATAGACCATCTAGTCATCCATACATGCGTTCAGAGTTCTGCGGCATGATCGCTTCTCCCGGACGCGACACGTACGGCTGCATGTGACGATTGATATGACGAGACTCGCGAGGAGGAGGAGGAGGAGGAGGAGGAGGAGGAGGAGAGGACTGATGTTTCTTCAATGTCTCCTACCGGCTATGAGCGAAGTTGTGACCTAGGCTAAGTCGTTCTGCAGGGTAGTGCTCGATAATATGGCAGGAACAGCCTTGAGTCCAATGCTATTATTAGTAGTAGTAGTAAGTAGTATGCATGTGACACACCCGAGCCACAGGTTCCACTAGTTTACGACCTGTGGCTTTGCCACTCGAAGTTTCGCCTTCGGCTCATTGTCCGAACATGAGGAGCGTGCATGAAGCCCAGAGTACTTATAAGACTACCGCTCGAGCTGGAGAGCCCTCTCCGTCCCGCTTGCTTGCCCGCTCGCTCTCATTCTCGCCTCGCGAACTCAACAGCCTCGGCCGGCAATTGGACGACTCGGAGGGAGATAGTCAGACATCACGCATACGGTCAACCGAGTTGAAAGCAGATAGCATTTACAGGCGTAAATAACTAGACCATCGAGGCTGGCAAATAAGTACTACGCCGGTACTTATGCCATGCAAGATACTTAAGTTGTCTAGTGTAGGCGGCGGAACGTAGACGCCCACTCGTGAGCGTTAGTGGTACCGGCCGTCCTCCGGAGGAGGTCCGGCCAAGAACCAGGTTTCTACATAGACAAGGGGGTTCTTGCCAGCACCCGGGGTTTCCAAATAGATTTATCCGCGTATTCCTGGACACGATCAAAGTGTACAGGTTTTGAAAACAAGAAAATCAAGTCCACTTCACGTGACTTTTGGCACCGCGACCCCTGGCACCCCATAGACGGAAGGCATTCCCCGCGACGACATAAAGGCGAAGGTATTTCCGAGTCCTGTATGACGGACTGTTCGAGAGGAACTGGAAGACCATTGCAATGAGCCCAGGTATGTAGGAGCGGGAGTCGAGGGAAGTTCGGCGGCGCCGCTGGCCGAGGGCTGGCAAAGCCTGCCCAAGGCGCGGCGCCTTCGAACTTCCCGAATTTCAAGTTACTAGTTATATGTGACTAGAATTCATAGCGGACCAATCGTGTCCAGGTCTGCCCGGAGGGCCCTACGTATTACAACAGGGACTCACAATAACCGGTTACTAACACACTGTCGGGACCGAAATTGTGAAGAAAGGTGCCTTGGAGCAGCGGGATCTTGATGATCGTACATTAGACTCGCGATTGGACATGGAGCACAGGATGCACACACCTTCGAATTCATAAAGCCACTGCGCAAAATCAAGCGTTCGACTGCGACGCGGGGGCGGTATCCGCCGTCAACGCAGCCACGAAATCAGCGACGATCCGGGGGTAAACTGCGCCCTTCAGGAGCTCGTTGTGGCCGTCCGTGAGCTCGTCGAAGTTCTTCGAGACGCGGCCGCCAGCGAGGGCGGACAGATGTGCGTGGATGGCGTCGCTCTGGAGCTGGTCGACGAGGACGTCGCCGGACGAGTGGAGGACGAGCCAGCGGATGTGCTCGGCCCCAGGGCGGAGGGCGTAGGACGCGACGTTCACGTCAGGGTAGGCCGCGCGGTCGCCGAACGTGGCGGCGATGAACCATTGCTTGTAGGAGGGGAAGGAGCGGAGGAGGAGGTCGATGTCGTAGATGCCCTCGGAGAAGACGACGGCGCGGGTTGCGGCGATAAGCTGCGGAGAGGGCGCGAGGGCGGAGAAGGGGGAGGCGAGGAGGATAGACGCAAGGATGTGGGCGGAGCAGCTGTGGCCGATGAGGACGAGCTGCGCCGGGGGGCTGTTGGCGTACGGCTCCGGGGCGTGGGGGCCGGACCAGGAGGAGAGGAAGTGGAGAAAGCGGAGGACGTCGCTGGCGTGGACCGGATGCTCGACCGGGTCCGTGGGCGTCGTGAGGCGGTAGTTTGGGACGGCGACGGGGCAGTGCGTGAGCTGGACGAGGCTGCGGGCGAGCTCGGCGTGGTCTGCCTTGTCCTCGCTGCGCGTCCGTGCGCTGCGGATGAGCGAGGGCGGTGAGGACGAGGAGGAGAGACGTACGAACGCCAGGCCCCTCCGTGGACGAAGACGAGGAGTGGGGCAGTGTGTGTATGGCCCGCAGCTGGGTAATAGTCGAACTTGTTAAACGCTTTCTCGCCGTACGGGATCTCCATGCTCGTCGTAGTCTCTGACGCAGGGCCGCATAAATGACGTCACTCGCCGTGCCTCGTTATAAGCCGCCCGGCGACTATCCCATCCCCTCACCACCCTCTCTTTTCCCCCACCATGCCGTTCACCGCTTCTGACATCTGCAAGGTGCGTTCGTTCTCCTTTATTCTCGGTGTGCACCGTGCTCATGCTCGTGCAATATCTAGATCATGTACGTCGCTGCCTGTCGTAACAACGGTGGCCAAGTGGTGTCTAACCGTTACCAACAGCTTCGCCGTCCTCTTGCCACCAGTCGGCGTGTTCCTTGAACGTGGCTGCAATGGCGACTTTCTAATCAACATCCTACTAGTGAGTCGCGCATGTTCATGGTGCAAGGATCAGTTATTGATGACTATGCCTCGTAGACTCTTCTGGGCTATCTGTGTGTTGCATCGTCGTCTCTCTCCGCAATTTTACTGACCTTTTCCCCTAGCCCTGGTATCATCCACGCCCTCTACATCATCCTGAAATACTAGGCGGGGTGCCTCACATCACCCCGTCGTCTGCCACGACCCGCCACGCCGGTCATGACCTCATGAATGTTCCGGACTTGTACCCTCTGAACGCTATAATACACGGTGTATGTAATAGATACTCTTGCCAAGGACATCTATCTCCTCCACACATTCATCGAATCTCTTCCTGTGGGATGTGCGTGCACAAGGCGTGTCCAAACAGCATAATTCTAAGGTCATCGAGGCTAGCGCTACAAATCGGCGGTCGTAGTACATACCCGACGCTCTACACAAGCAAATGGTACATCGTTTTCGGGCTTCTCTCGTAGTCCATGGGCTGAGCATCGCGGTCATGAGGAACCGTCTTCCTCGCTGTCCTCGTCAGCCTCGGACGACTCCTCCGAGCTCGCGCCAGCCGAGGCGGTCTTGGCTACCGCCGCCGCACTTGCTGCCGAAGCGGCGGCGGGGATAGCAGGTTTTGCCGGGGCTGATGGTGCGGCGGCAGGCGTATCGCTCTCGGGCCCAGACTCGAACTCGTCGCTGCCGTCGTCATCGTCAGACGCAGCAGAGGCTGCAGGTTTCGCTGCCTGCGATGAGCCCGAGGATGTGGCAGGGGCAGCCGCCGCCGTCGCTGAGGTCGTCGCGGGGGCGGGTTTTGCGGGAGGATCGCTCTCCTCGCTGCCCTCGCTCGCCGTCTCGGCCTCGCTATCGCTCTCTTCGCTCGAGTCTGCGCTCTCAGGCTCCGCCTTCGCGTTCGCGGCTGCCTTGGACGTCGCGGGAGCACTGGCCTCTTCTTCCTCCTCCTCGTCTTCGTCCTCTTCCTCGCTCTCGTCCTCCCCACTCCCGCTCCCGCTCCCGCTCTCGCTCTCGCTCTCCTCCGCGTCGAACTGCTCGATCATCTTCGCCCCGACCGCCCAGCACTTGCGCACGCCGTCCGCGAGCGGCGAGCCCTCCTTGAGCCCCACCCCGCGCGCCGCCGCCGAGCGGTGCCACGCGCGGATGTCGTCCTCCTCGACGAGGTCCTGCTGGTACAGCGCCGCGAGCACCTGCACGAACAGCGCCTGGCGCGGCCCCGCGCCCGCGCAGTGGTACTGCAGCACCTCGACGGTCTCCACCGCGTCCACGCCCCCGATCTTGTCGACGAGCGCGCCCCAGCGGCGCACGACGCCCGCGATCTCGCTGCGCTGCGCGGCGGGGTCCCCCGGGACGAGCGGGACGCGGTCGACGAGCGCGCCGACGACCGCCTCGCGCACGCGCCGCAGCGGCACGTTCGACGCCATGCGCAGCGTCTTGAGCTCGACGGCCGCGTTCTCGACCGAGTGGCCCTCGGCGAACGCGCGCTCGAGCGACTGCGCGACCTCGGACCGGAACTCCGTCTCCGCCGCCGCGTAGGAGAGCGTGTGGATCGCGGACGCGTCCCCCGCGGACGGGTCGGCGGCGGCGAGCGAGAGCGAGGGCCCCGAGGCGGACGTGCGCGAGGACGTGCGCGAGAGCGCGGAGAACTCGGACTCGGACTCCGTCTCGGAGGCGGACGTCGTGGAGCCTGCGTCTGAGAGCTCGAGGTCGGACGCGGGGTCGCCTAGGGGATAGATAAATACGGGGTTTGGTCAGTGGCTGCGGCTGCGAGGGGGGTGCAGAGGGCGGACCTATGCGCATGAGCCTGAGGTTGTTGTACGCTTCGCGCTCGTCGACCTCTTCGTCGTCGTCCGGTGAACCACGAGGCCAGACGAGCGCGTTCGAGCTCTTGCCCACAATTTGGACTGCCTCCTCTTGATCTGCGAAACCACAATCATTAGGGAGGGCCATGCAACGTGCTCAGAGGCATGTACGCACGGGCCTCGACTTCTTCCAAATCCGAGTCCTCGTCCTCGTCGTCTCCTTCCGAGCCGTCGTCCCCGGCCTGTTTGCTCGCTGCGCGCCGCGTCGAGACGCGCTCGAACTTCCGAAGCTTGGCACCCTCCCCAATCACTACGCCGTCCGCGATGAGGCACCCAGTCGGCACCCGGACCCCATCGCCCAGCCGCACGCGCGCCCCCACGATGCTGCCCTCCACGACACACCCCGCGCCGACATGGGTGTCGTCGAAGATGTACGCGTCCCGCAGGACGGCGCCACGCCCGATCGTGCACCGCTGGCCGACGACGGACGCGAGCACGGACGCGTTCTCGGCGATGGTCGTGCGCGCGCCGATGAGCGTGTTGTTGCCGATCTTGCATGTTCTGCGGGAGACGAGGAGACTGTCAGGCGCGGTAGGGGGGCCGCGGCGGAGATACGACACGCACCGGGAGAGCACGACGGAGCTGTCTTTCGCGATGTACTTGTTGCCGCGGAGGTGCTCGTACACGTGCCCGCCGGGGTGGTTGTCATCGGGCACGAGCGGGAACGTCCAGCGCGAGAGGATGTCCTTGCTGCGTGCAGGCGGCTCGGAGTGAGAAGGGCACGACGGGCGACGACGGGGGCATGCAGACGCGGCGCACCTGATGGCATCGTAGCTGCGCGTGTCTGCGACGCGCGCGGCGTACCCGTCCTTCGCGACGTAGCAGTAGATGTTCTTCATGAGCAGGTCAGACGTCAGCACCCCGTGCACGAAGTCGCGCCGGATGTCCCCGTAGTCGAAGTTGTCCTGGAACAGCGAAGGGACCTATATGCGTCCCGGTCAGCGGGTCCTGCGCGGGGCCGGACGCGGGGAAGGAGAAGGGAGCGACTCGCCTCGACGGAGCAGACGTCGATCGAGCAGTCGATGAAGTCGTTGCGGATCTCGACTTCTGGGTGCTCGGCCAGGATCTCCCGCGGGATGGCGACCTGCGATTTGGGCGGGTGGCCGACGACGGGCTCGTAGTGCAGGCATTCCGACGTCTCGGGGTCGAGGACGTATACGCCCGACTCGCCGCGCGACCTGGATGCGTCCGAGACCTATCATTCGCACCGCGCGTTCCTCGGACGGGAGGGGAGAGACGGGGGAGGACGTACCGCGTGCGGTGCGCCGCGCCGCTCTCTTTCACGACCATGGTCATGATCGCGTCCTTGTTCGTCCGCCTGCGCTCCTTGTGCACGCGCACGACCTCGTCGATGCGCACGTTGCTGACGAGGTCGCCCGTGACGAGCACGAAGTCGGACGTGATGATCTGGTGCGTGTAGATGTCGCGCATCGCGTCTCCGGGCGAGAATGTTTCTTTTGCGGTCACGATCGGCACGATCTTGATTCCTGTGCTCGGTTTCGACCATTTCGAGTCCCTGTTCCGTGAGATAGGTGCAAGGGGGAGCGGGGTCGGGGTTGTGGAGGCCGAGTTGAGGTATATTCCTGAGGGCACAAGGAAAAGTACATACCGGATAGCAGCCTTGACCTGGTCAGCGTATGATCGGCAGATGACGAAGATTTCTTGAACCCCAGCGAGCGCAAGGCTCTCGAACGTCCAGTCAAGAAGTGTTGCATTGCAGATGGGAAGTAGACACTATTCAGAAAGGATTGAACCGTGCAGCACGTTTGAGGAGGCAAAGAAGTCAGACATACCCTAGGCTTGCCTACTGTTAGTGGTTTGAAGCGTTTGTTGAAACTATCGGCTAGGATGACAGCTTGGAGTACTTCGTCCTCTTCAGCGATGTTCTTCTCTTTGCTCGAAGACGACTTTGGCGGCATGATGAGTGTGGTAGAAGATTTGAATATGGCCGCTTTCTGCTGGGCTCAGGCGCGTCGCGTCCAGTGCATGACTCGATCATCTCGATCACATGCAAGCTCCGCTAGCTCACCTCCATTGTCCAAATCCCTCACGCAACGTATGGTCTTCGAGGCCAACAAGGATGTATATTCAAGGAAAGACAGTGGGGATAGCTCACAACTAGACGTCTAACAGTCTAATATATCTCATGTCGATGCTGTCGCCTGTAACCATACCGAGAGGAAACAGTTGATTACAAGAAGCCATAGACACACTCGAGCACGATCCAGTGAGACAATGAAAGTGGGTATGAGGATATCACCTATCCAGTGGACATTAGGCTGAGACAGCGGATGACGGCGATGTAGGTATGAGACGTAACTCGTGAGGAAGCAAAAAGCAAGACCACCATCCGCGGCGTACACTACCAGAGAAGGAGTAGAAAATGAGGAGGGAAATCGGTCACATGGACGTGATCGCGGAGATGGGGTACCCAGTAGGGGGCGCGCAAAGGGAGAGGAGACATTAGGAGTTGGCACAGCTCGTCAAGGTCGTAATAAGGTAGAGAGAACGTTTTGGAACCGCGTTTATGCAGCAGCTGCAACAACGGGCGCCGCAGGAGGCGCCTCGACCTTGGGCTCTTCTACTGCGGGGGCAGCAGCGGCCTCAGCGGCGGGGTTCTCGAGAGGTGCAACAGGAGCGGGCTCCTCAATCTTCGGGGGGTTCTCCTCGACCTTGGGCGGGGTGCTGACCTCAGTCTTGGGCTTGGGCTTGAAGAAGTCGCCAACGCGCGCCGAAAGACGGCGGGTGACCTTCGCCTTCTTCTCCTCCTTCTTCTCCTCCTTCTACACATCGCGTCAATAACGCCTACAACATATGTTCGAGAAAGCAACTCTACCTTCTCCTCCTTGGGAGCCTCGGTCTCCGCAGCAGCCTCAGCCGGCGCCTCCTCGGTCTTGGGGGCTTCGGTGGCGGCAGCGGTCTCACTATTGCGATAATTAATAGACCGAACCAACCCGTTCGAGGACAAGACACTCACGTCTCCTTCACGGGCTCAACGGGCGCCTCCTCGGTCTTGGGGGCCTCCTCGACCGGAGCCTCTGCAGCGGGCTCCTTAGGAGCCTCCTCGGCCGGGGCAGCCTACAACGACCTGATCAACGAGTGTGCAGACAATGTCGAACAAAGGACATACCTCTTCCTTCTTCTCCTCCTTCTTCTCGGTCTTCTTAGCGGCCTTCTCCTTGGGCTTCTTCTCAGCCTTCTCCTTCTTCTCACCCTTGAAGGGGGCAAGGAGCTTGGCGAGGATGGACGGGCTCTTGGGACGCTCCTCCTTCTTGGTCTCGGTGGCAGCGGGCTCAGCCTGAAGAGAGGTCATTATCTGCAGGGCACGACAGCACAGTTAGTATACATACGGGCTTAGCCTCCTCGGTGGCAGCGGGGGCTTCCTCAGCCTTGGGGGCGTCAGCGGGAGCGGCCTCAGAGGCAGGCGCCTCAGCAGCGGGGGCAGCCTAAACGGGAGTCAACGGGGTGTTGCTCACTGGACAACAAATCAACTCACCTCCTCAGTCTTGGGCTCCTCCTTGGGGGCCTCCTGAGAGAGACTTGAGGACAGCAGAGGGTAGGGAGGAGATATGGGACTTACAGCGGCAGGCGCCTCGACAGCAGGCTCCGGCGCAGGAGTGGGCTCAACGGCGGGGGTCTCGACCTTGGTCTCCTCGACGGGGACAGCGGGGGTAGCGACGGGGTCAGACATTATTGAAGACTTAGAGGGTCGTGAGCTGTTGATTTAGAAGATACGTGGTCAGACGACGCGTCTCAGACAAAGAGAAATCGAACAGGGCGAGTGACCGCGTCGAAGAAGACGAGGAGGAAGGACGAGCTGTATGTGTGTAGCAAGAGCACTCACAATAGTGGTATATGGGAAGAGAGCGAGGGCTCTGTGGCCTTGCTTAGTGCAGGGAAGGAGTGAGAACGAGAGAGAAAGAGAGATAGGGAGAGAGTACGCCTGGAAGGGCGCCGCCCCTTCTTATCCTTAAACAGTCTGAACAAACAAGCCTAAACTAAATTTGGCGGGCCATGTTCACTGAGCCGAATCGGGAATGCGCGCCCGGTCTATTGCGACGACTCGATCAGAAATATCTGCTCTGCCGATGTGGCGTATCGCGCGCCGTCCTCCGCCTGGTGCAGCCCTCTCTTCCCCGCCTGCGACGCACACTGGGCACTGCGGGTCCGCGAGGGTGCAGAGGGCGGGGGGCGGGGGACAGACTGGGACAGAGGACGGTGGGAACGCGGTTCACAAGGTGACAAAAAGTGAATTGATTGGGCAGGAGCTGGGCAGCAGCCGAAAGAAGGAAGCCCAGCTAGCGTTCCGGTGGGCTAGCGACGATCGGGAATCATGTCGCGCTGTGACGTGCTCCAGTCTCCCAAAGCCCGCTCGGTCCTCTCTGGGCCCCCGCCACGCCCGAACCACTCCCCGCCCCCCGCCCCCCGCCCCCCGCCCGCCGAAGTGGAGGTGTGTCGGAGAGTGCGGCGGTCGAGCGTGGGCGGGACGGGCGCGGGTGAAGTAGTGGGCGCGGGTAAGCGTCGGACGGGGTCTGGACGGTGTGACTCGGCAAGAAGCGTTTCACATCTCACCATTTACAAACACCAGATTTCCACGCGGAAGGCGGAGGCCCGCCCTCTGTACGTAATGCGTTAATTCCCACGTTCAAGACATAACCTGCCGACTCGCTCGCGATCGGCCAGGACGTGCTCCTCGTCTCTTCCATCTCTCGGACTCGCGCTGCTCACTCCGCTGCCCGCCATGGTTCCGCCAAGTCTCTTTGTGGCTCAGGGCAACAATGCGTCGTTAGTACCGCTCGACTCCACTCCGTGTTACCCTTCGCTCCTCGTGTCCTCCGCCCCACCTTCATCCGCCACTTAAGTCTCCGCGTGTACTCGCATCTCCATCCTCTGGACTACAACGACCCAGTCACGACCGACGACCTACTGACGACCCGCCATGCTCTCAAAGATCGCCTCCCTCTTCTTCCTCGTGTCCTTCTTGCTCTTGCTCTTTGTCTCTCTTTCGACGCCGATCATCAAGAGCATCTATCTCTTCCAGCTGTCCGCCCAGGCCACCTCCTCCCTCTTCAACTCACAGGCCAGCGGCGCCGTCCGCTTCGGAGTATGGGGCTATTGCTCCTCCGACACCGATATCGAGTTAGTCTCCATTCAGTCATCTAGACCCGGTCCATCTGACATCCTTACTTGTCTCCTTCTACTCTCGTAACCTCTAGGGTTCTCGGCTCTGATCATACGACCGCCGGCCAGTGCTCCAAGGCGCACTTGGGGTACACCATTGACCAGAACGTCGCCAAAGCCCTTCACGTGGACGATCTCACCGACGCTATCTCGGCAACTTTGTCCGCCGCACTGGTCCTCCACCTCGTCGGTATGTAACCTTCGGTCTCGTGACGCCGTCCTACCCTCTAATCTCCCAAACTCAGACTGTATCTTGACGTTTATCGCATTGGTCTCGTCGCTCTTTGTGAGGAAGTGGCGTCCTGCTGCGTTCACATACCGGGCCAACTCGTATTCGCGCCCATGGCTCGTCACCACTCTCGTCGTAGCGTTCATTGCTGCCATCCTCACGACAGTCGCCTTCATCGTCGACCTCGTCTTCGTCGGCATCGTCCAGAACAAGATCTCCGACGAGGCCCGCGGTATCGTGCATCTCTCCCGAGGCAATGCGGTATGTTGTGCCTCCTTTCGCCGTGATGTCATCAGTCTACTTACTGATCTTCTCATTCCTTTGTGCCTGTCAGGTATCTATGACTATCGCCGCCGCCGTCCTCCTATGGGTCGCGATCGTGCTCTTGTTCATGGACATCTTCGTCGGACGACGGCAGTCCAGGAAGATTTAGAACACGCAGAACAAAGTACGCCATTCGTCTTACTCATCCCTTTCGCCCGCTGACTCGGTCCTCGTACAAGCTCTGTCACGGTCTGAATGTTCGATGCGAAGGACGCCATCACCTGGCGTCTGACGAGCAGACTTCCTTCTTCCATCTGTCTGATTCTCATGGACAATGGCGGAGGCATGATACCCGACTGATATGGACCACATGGATGACAATGTCCTTCCCTTGCTCGCCGGCGACTGATTTCTGCTCGACACTTACTCAAAACTCCGGGGCACTTCTTGATTGCTAGCTCTCCAACCCTGGATCCGCCGAATTCGTGATGACCGAACACTAACCGTGTTATTTGTCTGCGTAGACTCCCCTGTATCCCTAGCACCCGTGTGCCCTAGCCGTATAAACACCACCGGACTTTATGCGTTTGCCGCTGACTCCTACCGAGTTGGACCGCATGCTAATAATTGGAGGTTGTCGCATCCGTGATCCAACACGCGCACGGCCGCTCATATCCGCCCAGTCGCCTTCCTTGGCTCTTCTGTCGATCAAGCGTGGAACGTTTCTAAATCTTTATCCCGTTGTGCGCGCCGTGATGTGATAGCCACACTCTTTGCACACCGTTCGCCACCCGGACGGGGTGATTGCCGCGAGTCCTGCCAGTAGTAGCTACTAATGATCGCGCGTGCAATTGTCATTATTGTCACGATCAGTCAGTCCAGACGCTAATCCGAACTCTATAGCCATGTTTGCAATCGATCGAACGATCTGTTTTAGCTTCTTGCGGCCCAGCGGGAGCCACGGTGTGATTATGTGCAATGCGTGCACGATGACGAAGTTGACGCGGACGTACGGGTGTGGTCGACTGCACATGCACATGTGCATATGTGCTTCATGGCCTCAGACAACCTTATCCGTAGATCCTGCAGACAGTACCATAGATCGACATCGGCAGCCGCGATGGCGAGCGTGCACCCGACGGCGGAGGCTAAGCCCATATATTATGTATGCACGCAGACCTGGCATAGACTGACAGTGAATCATGCCGCAAGCAACCTTCGGGATTGTATACATTGCCAAAGCCCGGAACCCAAAACATTTCGCGTATCGTGCCAATATGGCATGCCGAATCCCTGCTAAACCTCCGTCCGCCGCGGTCTACGTAAAGGAGCGCAGCGGCGCAGGCGACGGCGACAGATTCGGACATGCAGGATGACAGATAGTAATACGCAGCACCTCGCCTCCATCGACGCAGCAGCACTTGCGCCCAAGCACCAGCACGCTTGAAGCTGCGCGCCGCGATCAGCCTCGCAGATCTCATGCGGCCGCGGCCGCGGCGGGCGGGGGAGCCTCCTTCGCCGCCGGGACAGGGCCCGTTTTTGCGCGCGGCGGGACCTTGAGGCCCTTCGCCTTCATCCGCCGCCGCTTCATCTCTGCAAACGATAAAGGTCCGTGAGCATGGGTCGTGCACGGCAGCGGGCGGCGCGGACGCGGCGGTCGTCCGTAGGCACTAGCAGCTATGTGCATGGTCCCGCCGTGACGACCGACGGCGCCCGAAAGGAAGGAAAGAAGGGAGGAACATGTCCAATCAATCGAGCACGCTTACCTTCGAGGTACGGCTTGTCCTCTTGCTCGTCGAACGCGAACGGCGCGCCGTCGCCCGCCTCCGCGGCGACCGCGCCCTCGGGCCCGTCGTCCTGCTGCTTCGCGCCCGCCGCCGCCGTCTTCGCGCGCTTCCCGACCTTGAACTTCGCGACGTAGAAGCCGTCCATGTTGTGCACATGCGGGTAGAAGCGGCGCGTGAGCGCGAGCTTGTCGCTGAACGTCTTGCCGCGGTAGCTCGTGAAGCCCGGGCGGCCGAACTCGAGCCCGGTGTCGACGAGGCGCACGTGCGGCCGCTTGCGCAGCGCGTAGTCGACGACCGCCTCGTTCTCGTCGACGGTCACCGAGCACGTCGAGTACACGAGGAAGCCCCCGGTCTTCGAGTCCGCCTGCACGCTGTCGATCGCGCACAGGATGAGCTGCTTCTGCAGGTGCGAGAGGAGCGTGAAGTCGCGCTCGGACTGCGGGGGCGCGAGAGGGTGTGTCAGCGGGCGACGCGGGGCAGAACGCTGTTAGCAATGCAACGGCGGCGCGCACCTTGTTCGTCTTGACGCTCGCGTCCTTGCTGATCACCCCCGTGCCGCTGCACGGCGCGTCGAGGAGGACCCTGTCGAAGCCGCCGATCACCTTGGGGAACTCGCGCCCGTCGTACGAGCACACGACGACGTTTTTGCAGCCCAGGCGGTGCACGTTCGCGGTCAGGCTCTTCGTGCGCGCTTTGTTCGCGTCGTTCGCGAACACGACCCCGGTGTTCTGCATGAGCGCGGCCATGTGTGTCGTCTTGCCTCCCGGGGCGGACGCCATGTCCAGCACCCGCTCACCAGGCTGGGGGGATAGGGCAATCACCGGGAGGAAGGACGAGGCTGCCTGGAGCATGTAGTGCCCGGCGAGGTACTCTGGTGTGGCGCCGATGGGGACGCTGCTCTCGAATACTTGCAGTCCTACGTTCGTCCACTTGCCGATAGGCTCGAGGTTGACGCCCCGGTTGATCAGGGCTTGTGCGAGGTCTCGTCGGCGGGTACGCAGGGTATTTGTCCGGATGGTCACCGGTCGGGGTACTTCGTTGGCCTCAAAGAACTCGATCGCCTGGACGCGACCACGATTCAGTATGCGCGCACAACTTGGCGAACATTATGAAAAATACCTCAGCGACGGGGAACAGCTGGAACAGCTTCTCAGTGAGGTAGTCGTTGTAGCCATAGTAGCTAGCGATGTCGGATATGAGCTGCTGCACGTATTCCGATCTTGGCCTGCAACCATATGATGAGTGAGAATGTCCTATGAGGGGCAAGAGAATGCGTAGTCCTCACCTCCCCTTTGCGGCAAGCTTTTTGAAGTTGCCGAGCACCCGCACGCATTCACGCATGCGTCTCTGAACGGTATGCACGTCCGGACCGCCCCGCTTTTGCTCCTCCTCCCGTTCCTCCGCCGTCGGGAGAACGAAATCTCCGCTGTCCTCTCCGCCCTCGCCCTCTTCATCCATGTCCACGTCGTCGACATCGCCAAGGTCGTCTCCGTCGCTCTCCTCTCCCGCGAGCTCAGCCTGCCGCATCTCCTCTGCGTCAAGCTCCGCATCCCGCACTGCCCGCGCATCCAATGCCCGCGAGCGTGCCTCCATGTTCTTCATCGTGACGGGCCCGTCCTCGTCCTCGTCATCATCGTCCTCGTCTTCGTCGCTGTCGTCTGAGGCAGTCGGTATGACTTTCAGTGGTCGCTCTTGCTGCTTTGACTTTTTCCCCTTGAGCTTGACCGGAAGCTCGGGCTCGTCCTCGTCATCCGAGCCGAGGTCCAGCTCTAGTACAGGGCCATTCAGCAGGTCGTCGCTGGAAGAAGCGACACCGGCATGAGTTAAAACGCATATCTGATGACATGCGAGGACGTACTCCTCTTCCACACCCTCCATGTCGAGGTCGTCGAGATCACCGACGAACTCGTCCCCCTCGTCGCTGTCGTGGAACAACGACCTGTAGAACTTGGACTTAGTACGTTTCCTAGCAATAAACGAGCGTTGTGACATACTTTGCGTGCGCCTTCAAGTCCTCCTCCTCCACGTCCTCCCAGCCTTCGCTGCTCCCTTCACCCTCATCCTCATCGTCGAAATGCGCCTGCTTCTGCTTCTTCGGTGCCGCCTTGTCGCCTTTAGCCCCAACTTTGAGAGCACTCTTCCCTTTGGCAGCAGGAGATTTCAGAGGCTTGGTCGGACGAGCGTCGCCCTCTTTGGCCTTTTTTGCAGGCCGTTTGCTGCCCGAATCGACATCGTCTGCTTTCCGCTTGCCCAGCTTCTTCTGAGAGGGCCGTCCGGTCTTGTCTTGCGCTTGCGCTATGGGTGCAGGGTCTCCCTGCTTGTTCTTAGCACGTCTGCCCATGTCTTAGTTGTGCGGGGTGCCTCGAGAGTGAGATAAGTACAGCAGAGACTGGAGTCGAAAAGAAGCTCGCAAGCACGCGGAGTTGAAGAGAGGGAAATTTCAAGCGCCCATGAGATAGATTTCCGGGAAAGGCAAGCCCATCAGTGGACCACCGGCCCGGGACCATGCATGCTGCTTGGACTCCCTACGACATGCAAAGTTCCTGCTTCCCAACGTCCTCGACCTACAGTAGAGCTCTGCCTCCTAAAGCTTTTTCTTTCGACCATTCACCTTCTTCTCAGCTCAGGCTATGCTGCCGACACTCCCCTCCTTGTTATATCGCCCCGTCTCTGGCACAGTGCGCTCCATGGTATCCCCTCACCCTGGGGCTACCTTGAAGACGTTCTTCACGCCCAACCGTTCGGGGGGCGGATGCGCTCTCCGTCCATACGTGAACTACGCCCGTGCACCCGCCCACGCGCTCTCCCGCCCGCCCACCTCACCAACAGCCTCGGGCTCCAGGCGCCGCGCCAACAACTGCCTGACCCCCCTCGTCAAGATGGCCGTCGGCGGCGTCTGCCTCTCGCTCACGTTCCTCGCCGCCCCCGTCCTCTACTGCGATCGTGAGTCGTGTCTTTATCATGTCGCTCAGGCCCCGTTGACGATGGCTGCGGGGACTGCCAGCTGTACCGGCCAAAAAAGCCGCTGCGACGCCCCCGCCCCCGCCGACGCTGAACCGGACGTCATCGCCCACTCCACCTGTACTCCCACCCCCACCGCAGTCCAGCGTCAACCTTTACGAGCTGACGTTCGGCACGGTGTGCGGAGTCTGCGCAGGTGTGTTCGTGAAGAAGGGGGCGCGCCTCGTCGCGTTCGCGCTTGGTGGAGTGTTCGTCCTCCTTCAGGTGAGCATATGCCATACCTACCGCAGCCATCCGCAGCCCCTGATCCTCACTTTCCATACAGTATCTGGGATCACTGCGGCTTGTCCGCACGGACTGGAGCCGCGCCGCTACAGGGTTCGAGAACCTGTTCTACACGAAAGACGCGTCCGGCGTGCGCAGGCCGCCCAACGTCGGTTCGCTCTTCCGCTGGATCGTCAACTTCTTGACCGCGGACTTCCAGCCTCGAGCGACTTTCGTCGCAGGATTCGCTCTTGGCATCCGGATTGGCTGATGCACGTCAAGGACTTTGGCAGATGCATAGGACATTGTAAGATATCACATCCGCGCTCAGATGGTACTGTTACATCACTGTACATAGAAGGTGGCTTCACTACCACATACCATAAGCCTCCTATTCCCCTCGGAGAGCGAATGACGCTCACCATCGGCTCCCATCAGCCCTCGACCAGAGCTTTGACCTTTGCAACCAGGTCGGGGTTGTCGACGCTGCCGTGACTGTATCCCTCTCGTCCCTCCTGGATGTACCCGAAGAGTTCCTGCAGGACCGCGGGGAGCTCAGTGTGGTCGCCCACGGCGGTCTTGAGCTGCTTCTTCTCGGCGTGCCACCCCTGCACGCTCGTCTGCTTGAGCTCCCCCGTAGCGGTCTTCACGAACAGCCTGTCGATCTTCTGCTCGGTGCGGTCGTGCGCGACGCGCCAAGCGTTCATGAAGCTGCCCGTGTCGGGGAGCTGGGCAGCCTCCGCCGCGAGCGCGGTGAGCTGCGAGAAGTCGCCCGGCTGGAGTTGGAGGACGCGCCCGCGGGAGTCGACCGCGATGTCCGGCTGGAAGAGCGCTAGGGTGAAGCCCTCCGGGTCCGCCTGGGCGTTGAGGAGGACAGCGAAGGCGAGGGCGTCCGTGGTGGGCGTGAAGTCGGCGGCTGCGGTGTGGAGATCCGTCGCACGCGAATGCCAGCCTTGGGCAGATGGCGACATGGTCGGAGGGAAGATGGTCGAGAAGGCGGTGGGTTGGACGTTGAGCGGGTTGCGAAGGAGAACGTACGCGCCGAGGAAGGCGGTGAGGATGAGGAGGACGGGTTTGAGGGATGAGGGAGCCAGCTTAGGGATTTATCTGATGAGTGTGGAGAGCAAGGGTGGTACAATGGGGTGGACGTCCGGGAGGAACTTATGGGCGCAGCACCGTAGGCGATAGCTATGGCATTGGACGGGAGGAATGCACATGGACAGCTCCCTGTATGGAAGTTGGCATGTTGAGGGCAGTGATGGCGTCATACCTGCAGCTAGCCAGAGTTTATTCTACAGTCGTGGCGTAGTGGAGGAGACTATATCTAACTTATGTCGGTCGTGCTCACGGTCCTAGGAGTGTATACGAGTAGTTCGGAACGTGGAGGACAAGTCAGGGACAAGTTCGACGAAGACCGATATCGTTCTCGTGCCACCGGCGTACGTATTCCCGGCGCTACTTACAACATGAAGCACGCTCTGCGAGTCTACTACTACCACCAGCTCGGAAACTTTTCTTCCGGTGATTGTCTCCGTAACAGACGGCGTATATGAGCAACACAAGTCTATCAAGTCTATTCCCCTGGTTCGGTCGTCCAGCGTGTTCCTGCACCACTTCATTTGACGACGCAAGTCTGAAGCGCAGCGACCTTTGCACCCGTACTATGATACACCATCTGAAAGCACCTCCTGGTCCGGCGATCCCTGTCGCCGTAGTTCGACCTGCCCGATGTCCTTGAAAGTTCTTCCCTATGTTCTGACAGCGTGTGGATAAATCTCTCAGGCTGCGGCCTTGGCAGGCAGTTCTTCTTGCGATTGCTTTTCCGCCGGATCGAAAACGCACACATCGCACCGTCATCTACGGACCCGTAGGTAAGTGCGCCGATCGTCCCACGAGGAATCGTACTTATCTTGTTTGCAGACACTGAGCATCTCTCAGTGTGCACTGGAGCCCTATGTGTTATGTCTCGCATTCGATCGATGCGTGTACAACTACCTCACGCTCTCAGCTTTGCATGACAGAAGCTTTTTGCTAGTTCGACGGGACAAGAGTACTTGCTAATCGGATGAAACAACCGCACCCCATGTATCCTCGAGGCCGGGTCGTATTCCGCCCTTGCTGATTGTAGCTTTGCGACGGCACAGACTGTCATCCATTGATAGACAGGCTGCCAGCTGCAGCACGCCGTCAATGCCCCGCGCGTCTTTGCTGCTCGTCGGTGGAGATTATCGAAGCGCGATCGGGGTGAGCACTCGAGGCTTCGTCCAGCGCTGTCTCCCACCGCTCTCCCCATAAACATGGGTGCGGTTGACCGTACACGCCAAGCTTCCCTCCCAGGTCTTCCTTACATCGGCGAGGCTCGTCATGGACCCATCCATGCAATCTGCGCAGGCCGCCGCAGAATACTGGTGCGTGTGTGCTCGCGTTCTGGAAGTATCGCTAACGATTTAACCTGCATCTGCAGGGTCTCCTCCGTCCGTTTCAATAACTACTTCACGCTCGTTGGGTTTGGTCCGTCGTGTGCCTCATGACAAGTTAGGGTGCTATAGAACTCACTCGCCTCATAGCGGTTCTATTCTACGACTATGCTCTCACTTTCGGCAGCGAAGTCGAGTTCTTCTGGAAGTCGGCAAACGCGTCGCTTGTTTCCGTTCTCTTCGTCATAGTCCGTTATTACGGCCTGCTGGGCGCTCTCCCTCTCATCGTGGAGTACTTCGTCAATCTTCAGGATAAAGTGAGCCGCCTACTTTTCACTCGCCTCTGGGCTTGCTAACACAGTGCTCGCAGCAGTAAGACATTCTTTCAATCTGTACTTCCAGGCGTCGCTGACCCTCTCGCCATTTGAGATGCCGTCAGCTTCAGACCTACCACCAAGCCTTCGCAGTGTCAAGTCAGGCGATTGTAGCAAGTATGTCGCCGGGTCACTCTCTCACCCTGTCTAACATCTCGATAGTCATTCTGGTCGTCCGCACATACGCCTTGTACGATCGCAGCAGGCGAATATTGGCATTGCTCATCATTGCTCACGTAGGAGGAGCCATCGGATGCTTGGTACGATGCCTGACTCTTCTCCTTACAGTCCGGATGCTAATCACTGTACTTAGATTGGCGTCGTCACTAGCAAAAGTCCGGTCGACACAGCGACACCACTCCCGTTCACATATCGGGGTTGTAATTTGGCTCTTACCAACGAACAGCGAGTACCTTCGTTGATAGACAACCTTGAAACGGTTTACTGACAGTGTTGTGTTCACAGGGGGACACGTACGTGCGTTCGACCGCATAGGCGACACCCGTTTGCTGAACATCGTGTAGATCTTGCGGTGGCATGGGGAGCCTTGCTGTGGTTTGACACCACTATCTTTGTCCTGACCCTCGTCAGGGCTCTGCAGATGCGTCACACCTTCCCAGGAGCAGGGGGCCTGCTTGAGATGATGTTCCGAGACGGTCAGAAGTTCCCCATCTTTTCATCGAGACGTAAGTAGCTGATACGTTTTTCGACATAATGCGCGCGGGTCATCAGGCACAATCTACTATGGGTCAGTGTTGCTCTCGTATTGATGCAGAGAAGAAGTTGAATGAGTCTTTGGACGAGCAGGATCCTGGTCGCTTCCAATGTGTCTAACATCGTCACGTTCTTGGTAAGGGCTATTACATCTTGATGTGGTCCTGGATACTCATTTGGTACGCAGATCA
The DNA here is from genome assembly GCA_033807695.1 of Daedaleopsis sinensis. NCBI lineage: Eukaryota > Fungi > Basidiomycota > Agaricomycetes > Polyporales > Polyporaceae > Daedaleopsis > Daedaleopsis sinensis. The sequence goes on from CM066301.1 coordinate 3,179,094, forward strand.
CTGAAGTGCGCTGTTCTACGACGACATATCTACTATTTCTCAATCACTTCCTGTAGTCGAACTCGCCCCTCAAGGGCATGGATACTACGTTGACCAATGTGTTCGTGCGAACCTCTCTTACCTCCATAGTGACCCCTTACCTCTTGCCACAGATTGTCCGTGACCCTCACGTCTCGCCTGATCCTCAACATTCGCAACCCAAGCCATTGGAGAGCTCGTCGTCTCGAAGAAACGCATGCAACAGGGAACGACACAACGGCAGCACCCTCCACGTCCTGCTCCCGGTACTCCTTGACGCAGATAACTCCAGACTACGACACCACGACTACCGATGATCACGAGGACGCTCCGTGGCCGGCTCGAATAGATGGTGATGTATCATCAAGTACTAGTCCGTCGTTCCGCATTCTGTCTACCTAGCGACACTGACCGTTGACACGCATTCGTCACCAGGTTTTTCAGGAACGGACAAAGACATTGTATGCTAGCAGGTGAGCTGAGCTGATCTCATGTGAGCTGCGCCTCCGCTGATGCTGACTCGGTGTAGGGAGTAATGTAGTCATATCATCGCGTTCGTGCATATTTCATCAATCCTTGTCAATCGCTTCCGGACATCACCCGTTGTTGAGCAATGTAACTTGAACATCCAATCGCCTGTGAACCTGCAGAAACCTGCTGCGCACGCATATCCTCTCCAAACTCCATCGCCATTCCAGATCAGTCGTGCGTCCATCTGTGTCTCTCCACCGGCCTTGCTCTAGTCGCTGACAACTCAACATGCAGGAGGAGGTCTGCCGCTGGCAGTGCCTAGTCATAGGGGGTCTTCGCGCAGGCTGTTCGTTCTAGACATGATCAGCGCTCCCGCAATCACAAGCTCAGCGGCACGACAGCCACCACCGTACACGGAGGCATCGCTGACACCCATCGCGGAGCTCAGGGCACACCGAGCGTTTACAGTGTCGAACTACCTCGCGAATGCCTTCTTCGACACGCGACGGTGCCGGCTGCAGTTTGTCGTATTCTTGGATATGGGAACGCGCAGCCATGTCGCGTCGACCGGACACCCTTATCGGGTTCCTGCGTCCTATGTCAAAGTAGGGATGGACGCGGGCCGCCGCTCAAGCCATAGGCTTCAGGACGAGATCGCCTCTGGCACCGTAGCAGTGCGGGGACCCCGCGAGAACACTCAACTTGTCGCCGGGGTGGGGTTTCCGGAGACATCACATGACACACAGTACTCGACCTGGGAACTGTCTCCCGCACGTCGCTATCGCACCTCGGCTGGGGCACGGAACGGCTGAAACCTTGTATGTCTATCCCCGTCTTGCATGTGAAACGCAGGCTAAACGACAGCTATCGTAGCGTTCGCGAAGTCGTGCACCTCGACAATGTACCTACTGTACCCACACCAGCGGCGTTCTGTGAGTAGTAACCGCGTGGTCACCCCGCATCTATGCCCTGACGAACCGCCAGTTGTGTGTTATGAATACCACCCTCGCCGTCGTCCCCGCCGAGGCCAAGGATTGGAGCCCCCCCCCCTCGTTATCTCTAGCAACCACAGACATCGTGGTCAGCTACTACTGGGTCTGAGATCTGAGACTCCATACCAGTGTTCTTTGACTACTTCGGTGTCTTTTCCGAGCATGTGAGTACATATCACTGACTGCAAGTGCTGACAGACAACTTGTTATCCCCCCTGCTACGTGGCTTCAAGCTCTGGGATGAGTAATTGTCAATGTCAAACCCACTCGGTACGCGTCCTGTCATCGACAGCAACTAGTTTTCACATGCTCGGGGCAGACACTCTCACTGGTTGACGGATCTCGCTTCCCTGCAGGTAAAGTTGGTGCGTCTGTGTGTATGCACAGACTAAATGTACTGACAGAGCGACACTTACATGATTCGTGAAGATCAAAAGCTAACGCTCTGACGAACGTGCACCTGCGTGCGTGAGTATACATCCCCGTGCACAATTCACCTTGCTATCGGGATTCTTGGAAGCTTTGCTTCCCACCTGATAGGACGTAGCATCCGCTACCCGACTGCAACGGCCCATTATTGGAGCCTTCCGAGGACTTCTTTACGCATGGGCTCATTTCGACGAACGCCGATATTTCACAATGACTCTTCCTATATGAGATGGGCTCTGAGGTGCATAGCTTGTGTGGTGAGCAGGATACTGGTCGGTATGGCTGCCGCGATGTTCTGCTGACTCGTTCCAATCCAGGCAATACGAATATCGTAGGCCGGGGCTGTCTCATTCATCAACAGCGACTTCTCAACCCATACTCCGACGCTGAGCTTGAGGGCCGCGGAGTCTGTTTCACATTCAACTGACTGTCGCGCTCGTCCGTCATCTGCCAGATGCCGCAGCGTCATGTACCGCAAAATATACCGGAATGGCCAAACGATCTCTATATCCGCCATCAACCATGCTTTTTCGACATATCGCGCAACCCAAACGATCAAGGGCACGAGCGCGGCGTGGGATGAGTGTTTGATCGATGACTGGTGAGTTCGCACCATCCGCTGAGCGCTGCCTTCTAGGTTGCTCGGTTAACTCGCGGCTGAATAGATTCCCTCGTCATGAGGAAGGCAACACGCAAGTACGAAGGTGCTTTTGCGGCGTTCCCGTGCTCAAGGTTGCTACCATGCTCGGTCAAGGGGGCCGAAGGAAGTCACGAAACAAGGAAGTCACGAAACATCGTGGGCCGCGCCTTATCGGAAGGCCTCAACTACTACCTGAAGCGGCCGGAGGGTTATGAGAGTGGGCGGACCCGATCCAAGCGTGGAAAGCGGTCCCACGAGCGCCGGGCTGTTCGACTGCTACTGATCAGCTTGGACTGCCATCCAAGTTGTCGCCCGGCTCCGGCGTAGTGAGGCACGGCTGTCAAGGTATATAATCATGACAGTGGGCCGTGGCGACATTCGAGGTCCCTTCCCAAGCCCGTGAGGTCGCTGCTGCAATGCGATCATGACCTCCGACAGCTTCTCGCCGGCTACACTGTAGGTTGCTCACCTCGCACGCTCCTCGTGGTTACTGAACTTACGCTGGATTACAGAGCCTCCTCGATCCGACTGAACAATTCTCTGGCGGTTGTAGCACTGAGCAAGTCTACGTCTACTTCGATTATAGTCACATTGCTCCATGCTGAACTTCCTCTACGCGAATAGCGATCCTCTATTACGATTATTCCTTAACCTTCTCGAGGGAGATTGATCACTTCTGGAAGAGAGCAAGGCTCTCTTCGGTTTCGACGCTCTTTGTTATCAATCGTTACATCGGGCTCCTCGGCCCCATCCCCGTCGTTTTGGAGTACTTTGTGCGGCTTTCGTCGGAGGTGGGTCGTATCCTTCCATTTAATAACTAGCGCTTGCTCAATGTTTGTCTTGTAGCGGTCAGTAGAGCACCTAATCATGCATGGCTAATCGTTCACATACCGTCAGCTGTCGACAGTTACAGCATTATCACCAGTACTACGCCATCTTGAGCCAAGTCGTTGTTGGCGGTGCGTTTGCTCAGAACTTCTGCAGGGCAGTTTGAAGTGACATCCGAGTGCCATCGTAGTGATCCTCATACTACGAACATGGGCCTTATACAATCGCAGTCGGTACATGCTCGCCGCACTCGTGGTCTTGGGCGTCGTATTGGTAACCGTACGTTGCATGTCTCTTTTGCGGATCAGAGGATTTAACTTTGCGCAGGGGACGATTGTAGCGGCAAATGTCAAGACCCAGACCGTCACAGAGAACATCTCGTCTGAGCACCCCGAGCCGATCTTTGGGTGCGATCTATCCCTGAGCTCGGAGCAGTAAGTGACGATCATATCTGCCAAATCCACGTTGATATAATTTTGACTTCCAGGGGACTTCGTAAGTTCGATCACAAATACCATCTACAATAGCTGAGCTTCTACAGGCAGCGCAATCGGCTGGATCGCCATGCTCTGCCTGGACACCACGATATTCATGCTCACTCTGATCAAGACGGTTCATATGCGTCGTACGATGGACCAAGGATTGCTCTTGATATTGTTCAGAGACGGTATGTTCGCCCATGTCACTGCTCGCCTATGGCAGCAGTAATGCTTACCGACGATGTAGGTGCGATGTACTACGGGTCAGCGCTATCCTCGCACACTCGAGTCCGCTCCCACTGACCCAACTTCAGCATACTGGTTGTCGCAAATATTGCCAACATTCTAACATTTCTGGTAAGCCGGATATAATCAAGTACCGGGGCCGACATCGGCATACTGAGCGTTTGTACGTAGGCACCGAATGTAAGGCATCACCGGCACCCATGGGAGGCCAACAGTGAATGACTCCTACTACTGTACTAGATCGGAGACTCCAATCGGGGACTAGCAACCACCTTCACCAATGCGTGAGTCGTCTCGCAGAATGATCCAAGCATTACCGACAATGATACTAATTGAGTATTTATCAGCCTCTCCAGCACACTCATCTCTCGCATATGCTTGAACCTTCGTGACCCGGGCCTGTTAGGTGGAACCCGTCGGGTGGGCCGGTTGTCCCTGACTGAACAACCTCAAACGATGAGCAACGAGCAAACGGGAATGTCGTTCTGGCACCCAGCCGGAGTATCAGAAGCGGACATAATGCTCGCCTCCAAGAATGTCGACCCGTCGCAAGTTGCCAGCACATCGTACGACCAGCGTGGGTATACCAGTGATACATAGCTCGCAGACAAATCTCACAGTGACCATGTCGTACCGCCCGATCCTCAGCCTTGAATACCACTAGACGATGAGTAGTCATTGACCGCGAAATGCGCGTCGTCGCTATCAGAGCAACACTGAGAGCAAAGTACACGTATCATATCGGCATCAGCTCGTAACTCAGGAACCATTCTCGATCTCCTTGCTCGGCACCTCGCGCTATCTGGAGGGTGAAACGCAAGGTCTGTCGGACCCCAGACCTCGTCGAGAAGACGCATTCCCAGGATCTGTGCCCAGCCGCGTCCCCTTGATAGCGAGCACCGTGACTGCCATCTGGTTGATCATGCAAAGCCATCACTACGACGGGGACGCGAAGCCCTTGCAAGTGACACGGGCCCAGCTGTATGCGGAGATGGGCATCGTCCCCCTTGGACATGGTGAGGACATGGACGACGTCCGCGGCAAGTGCTCCCTTCGCGAGCGCCCGGGAGCTGGGCCCGAGGGTGTATCCGTGGCCTTTGAGCGCATTCTCGCACCACGAGTACAGACAGAGCGAGACTCTCGCGCCCCGTTTGAAGAAGGGCTCCGCGTCGTGGAAGCGGCTGTGGTAGTTTGGAAACAAGGAAGGGATGTGGACGGTTTTCATACTGATGTGTTGACGCCACTGTGCGAGGTTGTCCATCGTGAGGGTGACGACGCGGCACGGTGACTGTAACTGGCGTTCGGCCATCGCGACGTATGACCCGCCTGCGAGCTGCATGCAGCTCCGCGGCGGTGGAGGATCGTTGCCGTAGTAAGGGCGATTGATCTCCTCGCACACGAGCGCCATCAGTTCCCCAACGCTGTTGCTGCCGTCTATGAGGCGCTCGCACGGGAGGATGACGAGGAAGTAAACAGTGGCAATGGGGAGCGCTGATATGAAGTCGTTTGGGAAACAGAGCGAGACCGGAAGGAGAGGAAGGGTGGTGCGTACCCCATGCGAGGAGACCGAGTACTCGGGAAACGGGATATCCATGTTCAGCCGGCGAATGTACTCGTTGTGCGAGACGCTTCGGATCGAGACACAATGCTCAAAATCCAGCGGCGAAAACGCAAAGAAGGTGTATGGATTGGGCTCGTCGGGCGACCATTCGTGTATGTGCTGCCAGTTCCAGAACCTGAGCGCGGGTGGGGTCGTACCGCGTTCAGGGTCATCGCATTCGGGAGTAGGACGCATGGTCTGCAGATGGGGCCGTCCCCAGGCGATCAAACTGCTGTCAGGGTTCTGTCGCAAAATCGCCTCTTGCAACCTGACAAACGCACGTCTGCCCTCCCCATAGACGATAGCAAACGACACGTCGAACAGACCCATGAGTGCATAGGCCTCGTCCTCGATCCTTGTGGTCTTGCGCCGCGCAGCCCATGACATCCGCTCAGCGACGCTAACAGACGTAAGGCTTTTCTCCAAGTCGCCCTTCAAAATTCGCACGTTGATGTTAGTAACTTCATGGATGGTGTCGCCCAGGGATGCCCTCGTGCCGATGGGATTCCATAATGCAGATAAGAATACAACAGTGGGAGGAGCGACGAGCTCCTGGAGCGTCCATCCGCGGGTGAACCACCTGCTCTTGCGGAACAACGAATCGGGAGCGTGGGGGTCATTCTCATCGGAGAGACACGGGACATCTGCGAGCCAGGCATAGCAGACGACTGCGTTACGGTACCACAAGTACATCGTGTTGATTGCTTCGGAGAGCTCGGCGCTGCTTGTCTTGTCTATGCAACACGAGTCGATCCAAATGTACCGGAAGCCATCCGCTCGCGCAACTGCACAAGCATCTTGCACCTTCGGGGAGACCCGTGAGCCACAGTGATAGAGGATACTGTTTGTGCGCCTGCGAGCATCCTTAGCTACCCTTCTGAAGTGCTCGGAGCATATTTTGAGCCAAGTCACAGGGCACGACCGTGCACCCTCACGTCGTAGTGTCAAAAGGAACAGAATCCGGAGGGAGTCGGTAATCTCGGCTAGGCAGCAGAGCAGCTGTATCCAAACGAACTCGAGCACCCAAAGGAATGACGGGCCTAAGCCAGTAGTGGGAACGAGGGAGTCTTGAATGGCCCGAAGGTCTTGAAACGACTGCTCCCCATCCGCGCTCCAAACATGGGACAGGATTGCATACTGCACGTCGCGATGGCTGTTGAAGAAGCAGAATTGCCCTGTTTCTGTGTTGAGGAGTCGCATTCTGCACGGACACAACAAGACTCGTTAGTACGGAACGTCAGCAACCAAGAAGACGAGATTAGAGCTATAATAGCAGGTGAGAAGCTAGGTGTGTGTGGAAGACAAAGGCTTGTGGGCCCGGTGCTGCCCGGTGGTGATCACAGGACGAGGCAGAACAGTTTGTGATTATATCACATCGCGGTACATGGAAAGGGCTCAAGGGAGCGGACAAGGAGAAGTACCCGACGTAGTAAGTACTCACTGTCTCCGACTATAGCTTGAAGCTTGAAGTCCGAATTGACTTGGCGACAGCTCGCGAGATATCGACTTGTCACAGCAGGGTTGTGCACTGTGCGTGGAACCGGGGGGCTCTGACCAACGTTGCTTCACGAAAATATGCGGCCTTTCGAAGCGTCTGTCCCGTGGCTGCCCTATGTTGAATGTTGAAGATACTCAAGGGCTGAACAGAAGAAAAAGTACGAGACCGTCGCCACGAGATATAGAAGAACACTGAATGTGAGCATGAGAGCCCATCTTAGTAAGGCCGGTTGGTCCGTCGTAGGGAGTGTAGAGATTGGAAATTCGGAAAGGCGTATGGAGTTAGCTTGTCTATACCAAGGTCCAAGATGGAGGTAAGAGAACAAGTGCACAATGAAACGTGACCGTGTCAGGTGAAGGTACCGGTGACCGGTGACGATGTGACAGTGACGGATTGAGTGACTGACTGGCTTCCTCTCAGGACCTCTGACTCACCGCCAACATGTCTGAGCAGGATCCTCTCCTACCCCCATCAAATGTAGATGCTGTCTCGCTTGAATCTCAAACGGGTGCACCGAAGAGCAAGTACTCCCGCGCCAAACGACGTACCGCCGAGTTCCTTGAATCGGCACCTCTACATTACACCGTCATAACTCTGGCTCGTATCCTCCCATTTTTGACTGACACTCACATTCCAACCACAGTACACGTAACAACAGGTACTTATCGACTCTGGATGTGTACTCTCCGACCTTGCATACACCTTCCTCTCCGAGGACTGCACGCCGATCGAAGGGCCGGACTCACCCGTTTGGCTCAACATCCTCGCGCAGACGTCCCTCGCGATCACCACGTTCTTCCTCGTTGAAATCCCGCTCACGCTGTGGGCGATGGGCCCGCAGAACTTCAACCCCTTCAGAGACGTGCCGCACGCCGCGCTGCACTTCTTCGACGCGTTTGTCATCCTGACGACGTTTATCCTCGAGGTTGTCCTCCGTGGTCGGGAGAGGGAGCTCGCGTCGCTGCTCATAATTTTGCGACTGTGGCGGCTGGTCAAACTGGTGCAAGGTGAGTGAACCGTGTCTCGTTGGGTTGGAAGTTGGAACTGCGGAGAAGCCGTCGAGAGAGTGGGCGCATGGCATGTGGGCTCAGGAGGTGGTAAAAGGCTGCGGTGCGCCTGTAGAGTGTTCTGCGTGCATCATCTCTCTCCTGTCTGGGCAATATCAACAACGTACTCCTCAGCCGTTCGCGACTCGTCGTTATGGTGGATGGTCGTGTTAACGCTTGATGTGCTTTAGGTATAGCAGTTGGAGCAGGAGAACTTGATGAGGAGCAGGCCAAGGACCTTGCCGAAACGAAGGAGAGGCTGAATCATGCGCTCAGCTCCCTGCTGGCTACCCGAGCAGAGAACCAACAGCTACGGGCGCGGATTGCGAGGTTGCAGCAAGACCAGAGCCAGTATAACACCGCCGACTCATGATATACACACCAATTGAGGCACGCTGTCGTTTCGTATTTATGCACGGACAAGTGCAGGTGCAAGGATGCTTGGGATACAATTAGTACGTGTGCTATGTACAGGCTACAGAATGTTCTCGTCGCTACAGGGCGCCACAGATACGCTCTAATCGATACAGTCCGTGTGGGCTCTATACTACAGAAGAGAAGGTGCGGTGGAAAGAAAGAATCGTCAAACTCGACTAGCGATGTGGGGGTCATGAGTGGCACAGTGTCATAGCACGAACGTCAAGCGTCCAGTGTCCGCCACGAGAGAGTCAAAGCCAATGCACAAATCGTGAGGTGTCACTTCCTTCCCCATGGGTGGGGGGAGGAATTTAAATGCGAAGAAGAGGTGTCACTGGCTGCGCGCACCCACTCGGAGCGCTTCGAATGCGTGATGGGCTGGTCAGGGTCGCCGACGTCCTCTGGGAACATCCCGTACGACACCGGGCGCGTGATGGGACCAACGGAGACGACCGCAGCGCGATCCAGGTCGATGTAGAACGTGCTCGTCGGCGAGAGCGACGCGTCCGCCGGGCCAGCGCGCGCGGCCGACACGCGGGCCTTCGGCGGCAGGGCCGGCACGGGGGGAGGGGACGCCGTCGACTGGCTCCAGCACGACTTAAGCTTGAGCGGGCGCAAAGGACGCACGGGCGGGGGAGTCTTCAGCGAGAAGCGGGGCATGGTGAAGGGGAGGTCGACTCCGCGCCGCGCTGATTGCGACGCGCGCTTGGCCCAGGTCGGGCGCATGCTCTCGATGCTCATCTTGTGCGAGAGGGAGGCCGCGCCGCTCATGACGCGGTTCGTCCAGGTCGTGCGGCGGCCGCTGGGGCCGTACGCGACCGAGTCGAACGAGTCCGCGGAGCCTTTGCGCGGTGGCCAGGTCGGAGAGGTCGGCGTCGACGGGAATTTGGGCATCTCCAAGGGTGAGGGGGGAAGAGCCTTGGTGTGTTGCACGTAAATGGGAGTTGGGTAGTGGGAGGAGGCACGCTTGATCTCCAGCACCTCAGAAACGCGGCGCACCTTCTCACCGAAGACCCGACTTGTCTCCAAGGAGCGCGGGGAAGAGCTCGCTGGTTCAACGAACCAAGGAATGGCACGGATCGACGTCGTCCAAACGTTCGGGATGACAGTCATGTGTGTAATGGCGGTCGTGAGTAGAGAGAAAGAATACATCAACACTAGCAGAGGTTGCAGTCAGCGTACAACTTCATCCCAAAAGGCGGATACACATACGCATCATGCACGATATCCAGGCGAGTGCGACGGTGAGAGATGAGGACGCGCAAGCGATGATGCTAACACCCTGACACAGGAGAGGAGGACCGTTGACTGTGACACTGAAGGCGCCAGCCAACTGGAATGCGGACATGATTCCGGTCCACACGCATTCGCAGAGCACCTTGTCGACAGGCTGGAATGTGAGCCACGAAGACAAGAGACAGCTAATTCGACACACGTCAGAGGTTGGCCGATACATGACTACAAGCATGAACGTACCCGACCAGCAGGAAGATGAGGAGACACGAGTTGAAGACCACGAATGTCGGGGCACCGAGTGCTGGTACTGGGGGATGAGCTTGAGTGAACGATGAATTTTGACTATCACTCACCATCTAGCCCCAAACTCTTCAACTCCGTCAAATTCCATGCAGCAAATCCGATACTGAGAACGTTGACGTAGATTAAGATGGCTGTAGTCAAAATCAGTCAGTTCAGCAAGGTGATACCGATATTAGGTGACGCACCAAACAGCGCGAAGCGCAGGACGATGAACGGGTTCCGCATCTCGTAGGAAGAGCTGGGGAATCGTGCAAACATTATTGCTCTTGAGCAGCACAGGAGGGATAGAGTATATGGTCGTTTCCGCAGTAGTATGTCGGATGATCGTGGGCCGGATGAGGAGCAAAGCAGAGAACGACAGGAGACAGACACAAACTCGAAGCAATATCAGAGAGTCTGCACAGAGAGAAATGGAGGACGATAGGGCAAGCTGGGCAGGCGAGCGACCGCAAAGAGCAGAGGCACTTTAAAGGTCTGGGTAATGGAGTCGGACGGAGCCAAAGAGACGTCGAGGGGACGTTAAAGTGTGTTCCAAAGCAGTCTAAAGCAGTCTAAGCTGACCGCCGGGGCCACAAAGGAGGGGGCAGATGCATAGTCGCTTTTAAATACGAGGTGGTCCGGGAAGTTGACACGCGACGGACAATGGTCCTCCTCGAGAACAATAACAGGGCGCCTCTCGTCGGTGGGCAAATAACAATATTGGAGCGCACATCCTTGTACCTTGTGCCACTTATTAGTGCATGCCTGGACTCTTGGTGTTAAGAGGCTGTGAGTGCCATACAGCTAGCGAAGCAGAACGTGAGCTTGTGTAGGCTAGTAGCATTATTAACGGCGAAGCGAGCGTAATCATGGGAGGAGCGGTTCAAGAGCTGTTGTGAAATAGGCGCCATGAGCGGCGTCCGGGTGCGCAATTGCCACGTCGGCCCGACTCGCTTAAGGTGAGGCATTCGTACTCAGTTACGGCCCCTTACTGTTTTGCATCCTCTCCTCCTCGATTGCATCGTGAACGTATTCCATTGGTCTTCGCGCGTCCAACCGGTCACTTACACTATTGTCCAGTCGCTCCCGAGTTACTCACTACCTACCTTCAAGTCTTGAGAAGATCTGAGGGCTAACCGCCAAAAAGCGGGATGATGAGACTTTTCCTAGTCTCACACATACAATGTATGTATCATTGCGGATCCTCAGCTTAAGAAGGTGCAAAACTAATGTCCCAGGCAGGATTCGAGCCTGCGTCTCCACGGACCTGTGTAACCACAACGTGATGATCTGACCACTAATCGACAAGGACCGAAAGGAAAACTTCCTGTTGCAAGAAACTCAGGCCTCAGAAACTCTCCCAAAAAATTGTGCGGACTATCAGCACTGTTCTATGAGCTCTACCAGGTTCTACTTACTCCTTGATAATGTGGTGGTAGTTCTCTAATGATTTGCCGCTGCAGACATGGAGAAGCAGACCCACCGCCAATAAGTATCTACTGGCACTCCGAGTCTCTTCTTGAATGTTTCAAAATCGTCAAAGGCTGTCGAGCACCTCTGATCAATATTTACTGTCGCGAGCTCGATGGTGCCGTTATGTGGTATGTATCCGAGTCACGGTCAAATATGCTTGTAGTGATGTATGGGACTCGGAAACCCTCACAGGTCTAGAGATACCGAAAGGAGAAATCATCAAGCGTTCGTAGACGACGCGAGTGCCGCTCTACAGTACCGAATTCGGAGCATCACAGCCAGCAGGGCGGCCACTGCAACCTATAGGTCGGCTCGCAAAACGCTCTTTCTTTCCTCCCCGAGGGTCTTCTATGAAGACGCAGCAAGATCAACTGTAGGTCGCCGTCATACTCGCGAGCACCGCTCTCCGTCAGTTTAGCTCGAGTTCGCGTCTTCTCACGAGCCAACACGAAGGAGACACCCCTCTTTGTAACTGCAAGCGGAGACGACAGTAGCACTGTCCCCGGGCCGGTTCCTTTCCATGACAGACGTAGTCGATGAACGATTCAAGCTGAGATAGTCATCACAGCTGCCTATCAGAGATGGCACAGTACAGTGCGTCGACTCGCTGATATGACGTAAGTCCAGTGCACTACTTTGAGGCGGCCGTATAACTCGAACTTAACCGTCGGCGGTGGGACACCGGGGAAGGGACGGGTATGTTCGGAATCAGTAGACGCCGGGACTATGAGCAACCACCTCGATCCAGCACAGCCACGCAAACACTTGAAGACACCGCGGTTATGCAGTCCATATGCTCGGATATGTTCGGCTTGTTTGTCACCACCGGCGGCACGCCGTTCGTCCTGGTACCCGGTGGTAAGCAGGCATGGTATATAAACGAGTATGTGACTACCGCGCATTCCCTCAGGCTCTAGTCCTTCGACTCGCTCACACTCCCGCGCCTATCGTCGACCCCTCGCCGGGCCCAGCTGGGCGTGCTCCTATGATGATCTTCGCCTACAAGTACATCAGGGACAAAATACGAGCATCGAAAGATAAGGCCGCTCGTGAAGCAGAACCGTCCAATGTTGTCCATTCGCGGGACCACGCCTACGACTCAAAGAGCTCCCAGACTCCGATTCAACACGACGCTCCCAAAGTGCCCTCGCCGCGCCAACGGAGAACTCGAGCTCTGTAACATGGAAGCTCATGCTTCATGTGCGCTTGTTCCTATCTTCATTGAGACGTTGGGCTACACAGGTAAGCACTGCTAACCCTCGTTCAGTTGTCGCCACTGGCTAATTTGCAGATAGCCGTACATCAACGCGCTTTTCTCTCCAATAGAACTTTCTAATCGTTTCCGTGGTCGGCGTTGCACCCTTCAAAGGTATGAGCGTTCACAAGCAGTCCTACGCACAGCCCATTCACGCTCTCTGCAGCTAGTACATCGGGACGGCGTACCTCTCGACATCAATCGTATTTCTTCCATTGTTTGTATCCTTTTCGGACATCATATGGGGTCAGTGATGGGCACTCCAACTCTCCCCTATACTTGCTGCGTCAATAATATAATCATTTCATCAGAATCTACATATGTGTTCTGTACCAGCCACCGTTCCTTCCAGCGATTTGCTTTAGATGCTTTCACTGGAGTCGGTCACGGTGTTACCGCGTACCGTTCCACGGTTAATATGCGCATAATGCTGGGACAGAGCCACTTATAACCAACTAGCTGCACTGATTGCGGACGGGGTACATCGCGGACATGGTCACTGAGCTCGACAAGCCCGCGGCGTTGCTCTCCGACCCGAACTCGAGCTTCTATGCGCTGTGCAAAGCTACCGGCCAGCGCGAGTTCGCCATGTTGAAGCGCATGGCTGGTTTGTGAGCCTATCTCGGAATGTCGGCATGAAGATGTTTGTCGAGGGAGAGGTTCTGGAGAGGTGTGCAAAGTGGGAGATAGACGATTACCTTCAATGTACATTGTAGCCACCTGCTCGCAAGATCAAAGTCTACCGTAATCGTGTTCTGTATCAACCACTGCTCCATCCCACGATGTGTTTGAAATATTTTCATGACCTCGGTATTACCGTCCCACGGTTCAGTAGAACACAAAGCAAGAAGGAATTCCGGTTTCATGAGATGTTATTCCACAACGCAAGTATAGCACAAGGGCAGCGGCTACAGTAGAAGTACAACAAGACCCGGAGCTTGTACACAGCACACGACAGCACAGTCGCACAGCGACGCTGTCATGCCGAGGCCCAGACGTCCGTCCGCACCCCGACAGCCAGGTCGCTCGCGACCTGGCGTCCCTCACCGATGGTACGTGCTGTGCAGACGCGTCATGTCGAGTGGGGGTGGGCGGGTCGACTTCCGCTTCGACTTCTTTTCGCGCGGGCCCGCCGTCGGCCCCACGGACGGCTTCGGCGACGGGAGCAATCCCCGCATCCCGCCCTTCTTCGACGGCGTGGACAGCCCGCTCCCGGAGATAGCGAACGTCGCAGAGAGCGAGCTCGACCGTTGTGGCACGGGTGAGGGCTTGACCGGCACCGGCGAGGGCTTGATCGTCGACGAGAAGGGGACGTATGTCGCCGACGGCGGCAGCCCTGTCGGCGTAGAGGTGAGGTCCGACGAGCCGCTTGATGATGACCCGTACTCGTCGGACGGCGGGGACGCGGGCGTGACGGTCGCGGAGAGCCATGCGGACTGCAGGATCTTCGCGGACTTGTTGGCGGATCTGCTCGCGGTCATTGGTGTCTGGGCGACGGCGGAGAGCATGGGCGGCTGCTTCTCGTTGTCGTACTTCGAGGAGTGGAGGGCGGCGCTCTTCATTGCTGCGCTCTTGAGTGTTGAGCTGCGTAGCGACGAGCTCTTCATCGTGCTGCCAGAGACCATGCGGTCGCCGAACTCGGATGTAAGGCGGATTTGGGGCGTGGTAGCGGGAAGGGGCGCCCTGGACCACGTTGTGCGCACGGGGGAGGATTGTGCGCTCTGGAGGGGTTCGTGCACTTTGTACCACGGGTAAGTCCTTGTGCTGGCTCTCCAGATCTGGGAGTCATCCTTCATGTGAATGATTGAAGATATCATTAGGAGGCAGAAGTATGCCAACACTGGAGAGCCATCAGCGATAGTCCACACGAAAGGCCATAGTTCCCACTCACAAACGACAACGTTTATCCACGTGGCAACAAGGAGTATCTTTGATGTTGTGCATGACCCAGGGATAAGGAGGGCTGCTGCAAAGTTGCACATCATGTTCGGCAGCATAGTGGTCGCTGCGACGGCACCGGCTGGATGGACCGATTAAACGGGAACCTGAACAGCGGTTTGTGTAGAGTGTACATACCCAGTTCTAGTACCCAGAACAGACCTATCCACAGAGCTTCGAACCATACGCGACCAACGATGTTGTTCTTGCGTAGTAGGTCAAGGAACATTCTGTGAGCAAGAGGTGAGTCGCCCTGCAAAAATCAATGCGAAGAGATTATACGTACACTGGGAAGATGTAGAGGATGCCGAAAGCACTGATGGCAATGAGGTATGCATCGACTTGTGCTGAAGGGCGAAACGGATTAAGGAGTGGATTGTTCCTGAAAAGGAAAAGCTACTCACGAGTCAGGCCAATTTGTTGAGCAAGGAGAAGATTCCACACCGATACACAGCAGATGACGGCATTGCAGAGCGTGAAAAGAGCTGATGACCGGGGGTCGAATCGTCAGGACGATATCGCGATACGCAGGAAAACGAGGAGACTCACCGAAGCAGGAGTAACGGTAAGCAGAAAGAGAGTTGGCCATGGCGAGCACAAGCAAGAACGCAGAGCAGAGGGTGAGAGGGATGTTGAGGACCGGTCGACGGTAGCGTAGATCGATTTAGTTGGCCGACACGACGAGTATAAGTACCAGCTCCGTGCCCGGAATCCTGTCCGACAGTGCGTCAAGCAAGTGGCTTGGGGAAAGAAGAAAAGAAAGAAAAAGGAGGAACACAAAGAAGGTGAAAGCAGCACAAAGCTCGGCCACCCGCGCGCCCTGGTCCCCGCCATATATCCCCCATCGCCTGCTTACGTACGCCTGCCGTGAAACACCGCACTGGACATCAGCCCGTTGTTATGGATCCTCCTCCGACTCGGTCAGCGCCCGCCGTGCGCCCGTCCTTGGTCCAGCTCCGGGAGTCTTGGCAACTTATCCTCTCCCTAGTCGCCTTCGCTGAGCACGATAGAGCACAATCCACGCAGAACATATATGCGTACGTCTTCGAATACCTCGCTGTACATGTAGCGCTATTATACGTGCATGATGGTGTTGCAGAGTGGAATTGCTGTGCAAGGATGATATGAGGCGGTAGCGACTATGGCGAGCGCTAATGCGGGACAAATATCATCGCGCGCGGTCATGATAATATGATGGAGGCTCGGTGGGTGTGGGTGTTTCGTTTTCGAGACGGCGACCCAGGTACAGCCAGCGAGTACAGCAATCTTGAGAAGGAGGTTGAGAGCGGTCGAGAGACGTCGATGTACCGGAGGCAGACGAGGTTGGCGGGATGACAACACCACCGACGCCTTCCAAATTGGGTACAATCGGTAATCATCCTGTACACCGGCTCTGCTCCCTACTTTCCAGCGTCGGCCAAGTCTTTCCTCTGGACTGCCACTCTACAGTTGGGATCCTCAGCTGTGACCCGGGCAATCATTCACGGATGCTCAACTAGACATCTCCAAATCTCTCTGCGACTTGCTCTGATCAACACAACACGTCATCTCCAGCGTGGACTAGACAAGTTCAGAATGCGCAAGACGATATCCTCCGTCGGAGTGCGTCCTATCCTCACATGCTGTGCCGTAGCTGCAAACGCGTCCGTACATCATGAACTTGATATGATTCTCTCCCTCTCTGACTGTGTCGTGCTCTCAGAATATGCGCTGGCGGCGTGTACAGCTTCCCGCTCATCGCGCCCGCCTTGGTCGAACACCTCAAGCTGTCCCAACCGCAGCTCACTACCATCGCACTGGCGTAAGTAGCCGACAGAACTCTACGGCGTGAACTTCTAATTGAATATCCTCCAGGGGAATGGCAGGTCAATATCCTTTTGCCGCCCTCGTGGGGATGGCCCTTGACCGTTACGGAACATGGTCGTGTTCGCTCGCTGCCTCGATACTCTACTCGCTCGGCTTTGGCTTGTTCGCGAGAGAGGTTGCGCGGGCATCCTCCGACGCTCAACACATATCCACGGCGTCGTTCTACAGACTCGTCCTCTACTTCGGGATGATCGGGCTTGCCACCGTGTCCTCGTACGAGTCCACACGCTATAAGAACCAGCTGCGGGAGCTCATAATAACTATGCAGATACTTCTCCCTGGTGTTCGCAGCGACCAAATCGTTCCCTCGGTTCATCGGAATCGCCTCGGGCACGAGCATGTCCATCTTCGGGCTCTCGCCACTGTTTCTCTCCCTTGTCGCGTCATCCCTGTTCACTGCACCCGGTGCAACGCTCGACATCACTAGCTTCTTCACATTCATGGCCGTTGCGACGGGTACAATAAATTTGGTGAGTGCCTTGATCTTCCGAGCCAACCGCGAATTCGAGCGCGGTGCCGGAGCGACTGCCGTCGCAGCGGCTTCAGACGAGGAGACCCGACATGCTACACCATCCCCAGAAGAGGAACCTCTCCTCGGAAGTGCAGAAGAGTGCGTTCCCAAAGACCCCGTCAGCGTCCACATCGTGCCAGTGGAGGAGCCGCAAGAGGGCAGCACACTCGACCTGTTCAAGGACCCGTACTTCTGGGTGCTCGCCTTCTGGATAGCTCTCGTCGTCGGTTCGGTACGTCCCTCCCCCCCTCCTCCAGCACCACAACCCCACTGACATTCCCACACCCTACCCATTGACAGGCAGAAATGGTCGTCTCGAACCTCGGCTCCATCGTGCTCGCCCTGCCTTCCACGGGCGCCTCGACCACCGCCAACGTCGCGCAGCAGGTCCGCCTCCTCTCCTTCTTCAACACGCTCTCCCGCCTGCTCGTTGGCCCGCTCGCGGACGCCCTCGCGCCCGTCGCGTCGCGCCTCGACGGCGGCGTCTGGGCGTTCGCGCGCAAGCGCACGGCGAGCCGCGTCGTGTTCATGCTCGCCGCCTCGGCCCTCCTCATCGCGACCTTCGCCTGGCTCGTGGCCCGCGTACGTGTGCAGGAGGCGATCTGGCCGTTGAGGTGAGCAGGTTATCCAGCATGAGGCAGGCACGCGCTGACAATGACGCGATGTTGTGTAGCGTCGGAACGGGCGTCGCGTACGGCACGACTTTCACTATCCTGTACGTCCGCCGTCTACACTTCGGTCTGCCATTCGCAGTGTATATGCTGACGCCTACCGCACACACAGACCAGGAGTGCTCTCCTCGATCTGGGGCCTCGCGAACCTCGGCCGCAACTTCGGCATCATCTCCTACACCGCGTTCGTCGGCACGACTCTCTTCTCCTACCTGTACGCGTTCGTCGCCGCGCGCCACGTCGCCCCGGGGGAGAGTGCGTGCGTCGGCGCCGAGTGTTGGCGGTCGACGTTCTGGATCAGCACGGCGACCTCTGTCCTCGCGTTGGGCGTGTCGTTTGGGCTCTGGCGACGATGGCGCGCAAGGGTGTGATTCGGATCTGGAGAGGAGCGAGCTTCTGCTGTAGACTCGGAGTGCGCATCGCTGCCAGTGTGCTTTACGGGCGATGTGCATAGAAGTGTGTATTTATGGATGTATACCTACATGGAATGTCTCTCACATTCTCGGCATCGCTATACTCTCTGTGGAGCATCTGTATTCGAACTAATCCCATCTGCGAGACAGCTACAGAAGTATTTCATGGCGGTCTCCTACTCTGCTTTTGTGCTCCGGCGATACACAGACTTCCCCTCGGGGTACCCGAAGTAGACACCCACGAGGAGAGCTGCATTCGCTGCGACAAGGACGCTCGACGACAAGTTTGTCGATGGATACACATTCCAAGCATATTCGATAGCGGCCATGATCACCAGCCTGGTGATCAACATGCAATGAGTATGGGGCAGAGACACATTGAAATCTCTCTCAACGTACCGTACGCCGATCGGAAGTTTCGTCCGGAACGCCAAGAACGGTATCTGCATCGCATACCACGAGTAGAATTGATAGTGCAGAGACCGCGCAAATAGGATGCCGACGAGGTTGGATGTATACAGCACAGTCGTGACGTCTGCGGCACGGTGAGCAACCAGGCGGTAATAACGAACAGCACTCACAATCCGCCGACAGCGGCGCGACCACCGGGGCGTGCAGTGGCCGTCGCAACCCCTTGTCTAGCACCGCCCATACTCCGCCGTCGCTCCTGCACCACCTGAAGAGCCCGAAAAGCGCAAGAGTCGCGAGGTGCGCGGCGAGCAGGCCGCGCGCCCAAGCGGGGCTGAGGAAGAGCTCCTCGCCCAGGAAGCGCCAGTTGACGGTCCACTTGAAGAGGAACACGCGCGAGAGCTCGTACGAGTGTTTGAGGTACGCCCACGGGTGCTCGCGCAGGAACGGGACTCCGGCCACGAGCTGGGTCGTCCCGAGCGCGAGCATGTGGAGCGCGGTCGCGGCGAGCCCGCGCCGCTTGAAGAGGACGACGAGCAGCCCGGGGACGTACAGCAGCACGCACATCTTCACGGACAGCGCTGCGCTGTGTGTGGCGATGGGTGAGTGCGTGAGTGTGAGTAGGGGGGAGGACACGCACCCTAGTAGCAGGACCCCGACTGCATCTGCGCCGCGCGCGAAGGCGAAGACCGCGGCCTGCGCTGCAAGGACGGCCCAGCAATCGTTGAAGAGGCGGAGGACGTAAATGGAATGCAGCCGTTTGCTGAGGGGGAGGAGGAGGAGGGCCCAGTTCGGGACGCTGCCCGCTTGCTTGTAGATGGCAGCCGTCAAGGCGAACGTAGCGAGGTAGAGAGCCCCATACACCTGCTGGCCCTTCCAGATGTTACTCCCGGAGTCTGTCAGAGCGTACAGCAGTTCGTGGACGTAGAGGTGGCCTGCCGGGTATCTGTACACACAAAGTTTGCGCGCGATTCACTCTGCCATGTTCAAAGACGTACACGATGGGGCCCGTAGGTCCGGTGATGAAGCCATAGTCCCTTTCTCCTTTGAGATACAGCTCGAGTTGTATCACGTAGGTCTCCCAGTCGATCTCCGTGTCTGCGGGGTTGCGTCAAGTCGGCCTCATCGTGCATATATATGTAGGCGGTGCTGACATGGCACGAAGCGTATGATGAGTTGCGTGAGAAGAGCATCACCGAGAATAACGAGGCCAGCGAAAATGCTGAAGTATCGCGGATCTGTGAGCAGGCTATGCGCGAGTAACCACGACTTGTGGAGGAGGGTGTTGAGAGAGGACATTAATGACCGATCAATGAACCGCTGCAATCGAATGCGTGTCACGGTAAGTACTTGCGGGCCGGGAGACCGGCCGGACCGCGGATGACGCGACGCGACTTTACTTGCTCACAGCTAAAGAGAGCTTAAGCGACTCGGAGCAACCGTCGAGCCCAGCTTAGAGCCAATGGCTATTGGTGTAATGGAAATGTAGCTGATGTGCTATCATGCAAGCACGCTGCGCAGCGATGTAATGATCGATCACCAATAATAAGATATCCACAGCCGACTTGTTGTACTAGTACAGGTCTCATCGCACCATTCGAACGTTACCAAAAGATACACCTCTTCTCCTGCGGTGGGTTCAACTGAACAAGAACACAATTGTCAACGTCAGTTGAACGACAACGCTACATAGCGACATACCTTCGCCTTTGACGAGCACTTAAACGCCGCCGCAAACTCGGGGATGTTTGATAGCGTGCCTTCTACACGGTATCTGTTCGGTGAGTGCGGATCGGTGCGTACTCGGGCAACCTTTCAACAGAGCCAGTGAGAAAGCCGTCAAACTTTGAATAACCCAAGGAAACCCACCGCAGCCTCCGGTTTGATGTTTTGAGCCCAAGCGCGCGCGAAAGAGATGAAGAACAGTTGGTCGCTGCCGGTACCGCCAGGGTGTCAACATGTGATTGGGGGGACAGTGCAAGATCACAAACCGTGTGTAATTGAGCCCAGGCAGGAGGAACTCGGATTCATCGCTGTATTGTGCCTTCCATGCACGGTAGGCTTGAATCAGACCGCTGTCCCCGATGTTCTCACCCGAAGTGCTGTGCCGATGATGGTAAGCAACTGCGATGTCGACGCTACAGATTAATGCTTACAGATTGCCCTAGTGGTGAGTCAATAAGCATCGGTTTACGTATGTGAATGGTTAGAAGCTCTTACATTGACATGGATTACTCCGCCCTTGCCGTCTTCGACGGTGTAGTCTGAATGGATCAGTCGTCAGTCAACGACGCAAACCAACGGCATGAGATACACGAACTGGAGAACTGATCGACGATGCACTTCTGCCTGATCTTGAAGCCTGCGCTGGTCGTGTTCGTCCACCATTCCTCTAGCTTGCCTGCTTGATTATATAGTCGCCCCGCAGAGTCAAATGCGTGCTAGAGGCAGGGAAGACACTCAGCAACGCCTAAATACGTAGACATTGTCGCAACTTACGGTCAATTCATGAGCCGCTACATGGCCGAAAGAGCCATAGTTCATGTATCCGGGCCTAAACGATTCAGTGTCTGAATGAGCATGACAATGGCGCCGTGTTAGCTCACCAGTCGACGTGGAAGAAAGGCGGCTGCAATATGCCGGCAGGAAAGACGATCTAATAAACATCCTATATGAGCGAGCACCATAGTATAGCGCAGGACAAGACGCCTTACCTCATTGCCTGGTGGGTTGTAGTAGGCATTGACGGTCGAGGGGAACATCTCCCAACCTTCGTGGTCGCGTTGCTTGCCAATCTGGTACCACGTTCGAATCTGGTCCGCAACCCTGACCATCGGCTGTCAGAAACCACCTGCATACTGAATCAACATGAAGTCCTGACCTTGCGCTCAGCATGTTCTCGAAGAACGTGTCGGGGCTGATCTTGACGCGCGCATACCAGTTAGCGAGCGAGCGAGGGTCCTCCGTGTTGGGCGACAGAGGGTAGCCAACTTTGACACGCAGGGCATCGGCCTGGAAGTTGCCTCGTGAGCTACGTGCCACCACGACAGAGACTTGCTACATGCCTTTTGAGCTGCTGCTGCGGCGCTCTCCTGATCCATCCAGTCAAGCTTACGAAGTGAGTCCTTGAAAGTCTCGATGATATCTGCCACTCTACCATGAGCCAACGGCGCATAATGCATAGAATGCAAGACATACCAGTGATGACCTTCGTGGCCTTCTCGCGCGACGCGCCACCGAACTTCTCCTTCACGAAGTAACGACCTAGCGCAAAGCCCATAGCAGACTCGGCACGCGCGACACAGTACTCTGCACGGTCACCAACGGCACCCTTCTTGATACCGTTAAGCACTTCCTCGAGACTACGCGTTGCCTTCCAAGCCTCGGTGTCTATGCTAAGGTAGGACGAGTACTGGAGGGCGGCGCGCGTGATGAAATAGGCCTCGAGCGTGTCCTTGCTCGTGTCATTCAGAATGCCGGACAAGTCAGAAAGGTACGTCGTCGAAGTGATGATGACAGTCTCCGGGAAGTTGCGGGGCGCAAAGGTAGAGAAGTAGGTCGAGAAGTCAAACTCCGGCAAAGAGTCGCTGACGTTCTTGAATGGTACAGGGTTGTAGGTTGCGATAGGATCTTGGAAGAGAACGTCGAGATCAAGACTTGCTTCCGCAATCTTCTTCTCGAACGTGATGATTGCCTTCGCAAGCTTGTGGGCGCGCTGAGTGCGGTTCTCGGGCTTGTCGTCGTCGTCGCCCCATGGCGGCCATGGCCAAGGAGGCCAGACCCTGAGACGTTCTTCATGCACAACGAGACCGGAAGTACCTTCCACCTCCGCCGACACAGAAAGGATGTCGTGAAGTTTATCGTCTTCGTTGTCAAGCGTGAGGAGGAGACGCTCCAAAACACTGCGGTAGAGGTCCACGATGGACTCTTCTTCGTAGTATTCCTAATTCAACACGACATATGAATGAAGAGGGTGTAGTAGGAGAACTGAGACCACAGTACCTTCGAGGGCAGCCCAAGGTCGCCTTGGCTGAGCCAGAGAGTCATGAAGTTTGGATCTCTTCCAGCATCACCGTCAATAGAGTAGTCGAAGAGAGCATCAATACCTGAGGGTGGATCAGTCGCGGCCAACTAGGGGGCGAAGTAACACTCACCGCGTGAGTGGAGATAGGCAACAGTGGCAGTCAATCTCTCCCGCTCCTTCTCCACGTCTGTCTTCTGAGCGTCTACCACGGTAGTCTTGCCCCGGAATAGCTCGCGAATCTTCTGAACCATGTCTTGGAGAGGAGCATCGCCGATTGTATCGAGATCGTCTTCCTTTAAGCATGACTGGTACAGCCCGCGGAGTTTCTTCAAGAGCAACTCATCATAGTGATTTCCCATGAGCGATGACGCAATAGCGAAGTGAGAAGAGGAGTCCTCTGAGAGGATTTGCTGTAGCAAACGCCTGTTCTGCAGCGCGAGCGTGTCGAAGTTGCCGTACCTCCCCTTGTCGGAGGGAATAGGATTCTCTTTCAACCATCCGCCATCTTGAACAGTGTATTGAGACTTCGGCGACGCGTATGTGCGATGAACATAGGGTACTCACTAGCGAAGTCGTAGAAGTTCTCGCACGGGTCCTGGCTCTCGTCAAGTGAAGAGAGCACGGACGAGGCGAGGTTGATGCAAGAAGGAGAGATACAAACGGGCTGCCAGAGAGACACGCGTTGAAGAGGTGTCACATACGGAGTACTGGCGATGGTGAGAACGCACCTCTGGAGGGGGAGTGGTGGGACCGGGTGCGGGAACAGAGACAGTGGTTGTGGTTACCGCGGTTGTTGTGACCTGTGCAGTGGTCGTCGCTGTGACCACTACTGTGGTCTTCCCTCCACCACTTCCTGAGTTGAGCTTGTGTTGTGCTCCGGCAAAGAGGCCGATGAAAACCGAACTCAGTATGAGGAAGATGAGAGTAGCAACCAGTAGAATCTGAGTCAGAGGAGAAAGCGGCTCCTGCACGATAGCTGACAGCCGGTCCAAGAAGGTGGGCTCCTCATCGTTCAAAGCTTCGCCGTCGGGGTGTGAGACGTTCTGTAAGAGTGGGGCCGTCTCTGGTTGGGCGAACTGAATGTCAGGCGAGAGCAGAGACATAGCAACCTTGGTTGGGAGATGAACAGAAGAGCGTACCTTCGTCCGTGGACGGCCTGGGTGCTCGCGTGTCCGCCATGCTGGCGGGGTGTGCCCTGTGGACGGAAGCGAGTCGAGGATGCGTGTGGTCGAGGATGACGGTGGCTGCCTTCCCCGCGGTCCAACCAATCACACTAGCGCCCGCTTTCGTCACTTTCTCACGTGGTCGCGCTCATGTGGCGGTGCTACAGAGGAACATTACCTCCAAGAAAAGAAAGGCTGGTTAATCACTACCGTCGACAATGTTTGAGTGATTCATGCCAGGAAATTGTCATTCGGGTGGACTAGCTATGTCTAATAAATCGCGGTAAACATAACATGGAGTGTTGTCATCTATCCACACCACCTCATTCACCCGCCGCGGCGAGGAAGAACAACCCACCACCCCTACGGGATCGCACCGAGATCACATTAATGTTCTTTTCGCATCATGGCTAAACGTTGACTCACCCTCCTTCTGAATGTCTAGAAAAGTAGTCAAAGTCGATGTTCACTGACAATCATACCGTTGTGAGTAGCGTTTCCATTCCTGATAGTAACTGCTCACCAGCCGTAGCTAGGACCAGCTGTCGATGACCAATGTAAATGTAAATTTGGGTTTATGAATGAAAATGATCACCCACAGCTCTTTCTTCGATGCCCAGATTGCGAATTAGGTATGCTTCTTGGTTCGCTTCCGCTGCTTCGATTGCGTCGGCGCCGTTAAAGTTGATGAAGTATTGACCTCGAGAAGCATTCAATGATCAGTTACCTCTCATGATCAATAGTACACACACCTGTGTCGGTGAATATCTGACGCGGGATCAGTGAACATCTCGATAGCTGTCAGTCCGGCGAAGGGCTGACCTCGCGACCAAATCCACGGAAAGCACGATTCACAGTAGCGATAGGCTGTCCTCGTGCGTCCTTCAGAGTGAAGTGCCACGACAAAAATCCATCGTCTATCCGAGCAAATTGTTGGAACATGTCTGGTTCTGGTTCTGGTTGCGGCTGATCGACCGTGGATAGTATTCGATGCGACGCCTCCCTGAGGAACAGGTCATAGCGCCTTCTCCACAGATGCCACCGTTGTTGCGCCTCCGCAAAAGTGTCTAGTACCGGCTCTCCTTCCGGCGTGTACTCTGCGTAGTTTTTCAAACGCTGCACATACATTCGGGAGTTGATGAACGCAAAGGGCCGGCGGATCTACATATCATTCAATCGTCAACATGCGCGGAGAGTCAATAGAACTTCTCTTGACTCATACCCAGAGGATTGGAGAGCCTTCACTGTCCATGACAATAGCTCGAAATGGTCGGTGTGTGCGGAATATCTGTCTCGAGAACGTCGACAAGATGCCTCGCGGCTCTTCTGCTATAAACCCGAGTGTATCACCCTGTTCATTTGCTATCCGTCGATGAAGGACCATATACTGAGACACCGAACTCGTATGCACTTACATATCGCATACCGATTGCTTTGTTCAAAGCCAACGAAGATGTTCAACATCTCCAACTGCCTATCTTTGGGTTCATAGTCAAGCAAGAAAAACATACGAAGCACTGCGCACCGTGTTACCACCAGTTTATCATTCTCCATTAGTAGCCTCCGGAGTCCTTCTTCGGGATTGCTAGCAGGTGCACGAACACTTTGTTCCCAAAGTGGTGATTCTTCCGCAGACGGTCGTTCTTCGTACGAGAGTTGAGGTTCAGGTGCGTCGTGTTTGCCCGAGTCTGGACGCTGCCGATGGTTCAATGTGGGCCTCTCGCGCCCCACTCCAGGTCTGGGCTTTTCAAAGCGAGAGAATGCATATGTGCGAGAGGTCGAAACATCTCCCAGGGCCGCACGCGTTCCTCGCGAGATGTGTGAGGCATAGCGTGGTGCCGTGCGACTCAAAGCAAGCATGGCTGTGAGTCTAGCAAAGCATCAAAGAGATGTAGTGCAAAGAAGTATGAGAGCGTAGGTGGGTGTATGAGCTCAAGTTGTGTATGAGGTCAGAGGCGCGTATTCCGAATTGCCGGAACGACGCGGATGGTCGGCGCCCTCGTATGGACGCGCTGCTTCCTCCGTTGACGGCCATCGAGCAATACCGTCGTGGCCTCCTCATGCTCTCTCTGGTGTCGCGGAGAGCAACACGTCTCCTCACAATCCACGGCAGACCTACAGCATGTCTCTCTCGTAGCCTTGCGCCGCTAGCCTCCGCTTCTCCGTACCTGCATGCTCACACCAGCACCCGGACGTTCTTCAGCTGGTTTAAAAAGAAGTCGTCCGCATCCCCCCAAGCGAATGGCAAGGAGAAGCAAGGTCCCATCTTAACTGAAGACAACCTCTTCCATCCGTTCTCTCAGTCGCCTTTCCCAGCCATTCGTGCGCGCGGCGAGGCACTCCGTCAGCTCGCGCCCTGCCCCGTATGCGCGAGCGAGCACAAGCATGGCACACACACGCATATGCCACAGCCGCAGAACGTCTCCTTCGAGTGTCCAGACTGTGGATGGCCTTCCCACTGCTCTGAAGAGCACTGGCGTGCGGATCCGGAGCACGAGAAGTACTGTGGGAGGTTGAGGGAGGTGAACGAGGATGAACATGACCTTAGAAGCGGGAGACGCATGCGAGAGTTTGAGTTACCTGGTATGTTATTGTCACATCCATGAGCACCGTCGAACATACAATGACGAAAGTGCAGGTCCCCAGGACACTGAGGCTGCAATTTCGTTTGCGAACTGGGACGTCTTCTGGTACACGCGAGAATTCTCCTCCATGGACTCGGAACGCTCGAGAAGGCACGCAAGTAAAATCCTCACATACCCGATCACTATCGGGTCTGTGCTGCACCAGTTCAGCAACCTCACGCTGAGCAACCAGCGTTTGACTCCGGAGGGTAGTCGTTCTCTTGCGGGTAAGTACTTACTTCAGCTTTGAAAGAGATATGAAGAGTGTTCATGCGGAGAGAATGATAGCGCTCCGGACAAACCTTCACGTCCCGCCTGGGGCCCCAGAAACTCCTGATGCCGCCATCACTAAACCGCAGATGCGCATCTTCATCCTCGGAGCTCGTGCAGAGTCATCACTCCCGCCGCATGTTTGGGAACAGCTTTGCATGCTCTTCCCTTCAGCCCTGTTCCACCTGTACTTCATTGGACCTCAGGTCTCACTGCCCAGGCCACCCAGCGAGCTGAATAGGAGCCCCGCTAGCAAGGCAGCATCTTCGAACGCACCAACCGCATCTTCGGAGGAGCTCGTTCAGCCCAAAGAGGATCCCGAGAAATCGGATGAACCGTCTGAGCCTGAAGAAAAGCCCGTCTACTTGCCCAACGTCTATGAACCGCCGACTCCTGCGCCGATCGCGCGCCTGAAGCGTACGCGGTCTTCGATCCAACAATACGGTGTACCATCCTACACGGTGCCTTACACTCCTCAGCTCACTATCACTGGGATGCAAGCGAACTACATGGATGTGCATGCGCAATTCCAAGAAACGTTCGACCCATACACGGACTGTTTCTTCCTGTTTTCCCCTGGCCTGGGCTTCCCCTCACCTACCTCGGTGAACGAGGCTACTGGGGAGCCTCTGCTGCAGGTCGCTTCTCCAACCGAGTGGGGACCGGTCCTCCCACTGCTGCTAGCTAGCAAATGCCCCATCTTCGTCACTGGATTCTCGCCCGCGGATGTGGAACGAGACGTCAAGTCCCTGTCTACCGCGCCCGAAGTCGCAGGAGAGTTTGACTGGGTGATCACGCCTGGACCGAACGAGTTCTTGAGCGAGAAATGGGAGGTCGCTGACTTCGACCCGCGGGTCATGGTCAAGACGAATTGGGGTGTGTGGGGTATACGCGGGAAGAGGAGAGAGGTGCGGGAGAGGACGAGTTGGCTTGGTCTCGGTGCATGATACAACTATTAGTCCTCGCGTAATACATCGTACACCCATTCACCACTCCTGCTAATAGTACTTACCTCTTTTTACTGCCGAGCTTCAGCCACAAACGCGAGGTGACGCGTGTCACGTGGTCGCACGCGCGACAGACAGACGCGTTGTTGAGTGAAACGCGCTCTGATCTCTTCCGCCTTCGACTCGACTTCCCCTACATACCCATCTCTCTGGCCCGCCACAACGCATCGCGGTGATACGACCCTCCATGGTTTATCTGCCACCACCTCATCTCGCATCTGCATCCGGCACATCATACGGAGAAGCCTATGCAAAGATTCTTGCCGCGCACCGTCGGTCTCCCAAGACGTCCGCATCCTCCGTCATTATCCTCGTTGCACCCGATGTCGACGCGTTATGCGCTTCGAAGATGCTTGCAAACATCTTCAAGCAGGACGACGTCATGCACAGAACTATTCCCGTCTCTGGACACGCCGAATTGGAGAGAATACGAGACGAGCTGACGACTTACTCGGATGTAAGTGCTGGGAGGAGTGGAAGGGCACGCCCAATTGACACAATCTCCAGCTACACACCCTCATCATGTTCAACATGGGTGCCATCGTCGACCTTCCATCGCCTGAGTGGTTTGGAGACTTTCCGACCTCCGTCACCGTGCATGTCATCGACTCCTCAAGACCTCAGAACTTGTCCAGTGTATTCGGCGGTGGAGAGAACGGCGATCGAATCGTTATCTGGGACGATGGTGGGGTGGAGCATCTGCAGGAAGAGCGCAAAGCTTGGGAGGTCTTGACTGTGAGTTTCGTGCTAGCATGTGCTACCCGCTCAGGATTCACGCTTGGTATACATTGCAGTATGCTCCCGAAGTAGACTCGGACGAAGACTCAGATTTTGACTCGGATGAGGACGAAGCCGAGGAAGAAGATGACCATGATGGAGATGAGGATGAGTACGAGGACGGCAATGACGAGTCGCCGTCAAGGAAGAGGCGTTCGCTGGAAAACGGTGGTCGTAAGCTAGGCAAGCGGCGAAAAGTTGATGTGAGCTCGGACGTCTTAGCCATTGAGTCCTCATCTGATGCCCCACAGCAACCAAACCGACTATCGCGAGACGAGCGAGCACAACATGAACATAGGCTTATGAAGTACTACAGGTCCGGTACTTGGCATGGCCAGAGTGCTTCAGGTACCATGTATGTCCTAGCCACCGTCCTGGAACGTGTACCGGATAACGACCTACTATGGTACGTGCCCTGGTCACGTTCGGCTCTCCAACTGGCTAATGTTCCACAGGTTGGCAGTCCTCGGCCTAACATATCAGTACCTCACGTCGCGCATTTCTCGCGAAGAGTACGACAAATATCAATCGATATACAACGACGAGGTCGCGCGAACCAATCCGGTACCACCTTCCGCACTTGGAGACGACCTCCAGACCCAGAATCCAGATGATAACTCAGTTTACACGTCGGACGAGCTACGGTTTATGATGTTCCGGCATTGGAACCTCTACGATGCCATGTACCACTCGAGCTACGTCGCGAGCAAGCTCGGCATCTGGAAAGAGCGCGGGCGCAAACGGCTGTCGGGCCTCCTGGCCAGGATGGGCTTCTCAATAGCGGACACACAACAACCATACCCTCATATGGCAAAGGACCTCAAGCAGTCTCTTCGTCAGAAGCTCGAACAGCTAGGTCCCGGATACGGCCTGGTCGAGCTCTCATACCCATCCTTCATGCGCTGTTACGGCTACCGCTCTCAGCCACTATCTGCGGGCGACGCTGTGGAGGCGCTGTCCGCGCTCTTGGATATTGCCGGGGGTACACGCATCGAAGTCGAGATCGAAGGCTCGCGGAACGGCGGAGAATGGTTTGGGAGCGGGAAGCTGTGGGAAGGCGGACGCGAAGGACGGTTTCGCGACGATGAGCGAGAGAACGTCCCCCCGGATGTTCTCGCGCAGGTCGTGAAGGCCCAAGTGCGTGCCCAGGCGGGCGCGGATGGCAAAGAGGGCGAAGGTCTGGATCTGGATTGGTGGATCAAGAACTTCTGGTCGGCATACGATGCGCTGAGCGAGTAAGTATCGCTCTGCTACCCCGTGCATGAGCAAATATGCTGACAACCACCCACAGCATCGAGCGACTCCGGGAGGCGATCGGGCTGTCTATGGCGCTACAACGTGCCATCATCCGACAAGGGTCGTCTATCATCGACAAGCAGGATATCAAGACCCTGCGCGGTCATCGCGTCGTCGTGCTCACCCAGGGCCCGGACCTCCCACTCTTCGTGCACCCTGGCGTCCTCAGCCGACTCGCGTTATGGCTCGTCGAAGCGCTCCGTGATCGCGTCGACCCCACGACACCCGCGTACTCGCGCAGCAAGCGGAAGAGCTTGCCGTTCGTCGTTGCGTGTCTTAACGAGAAGGATGGGACATACATCGTGGTCGGCGTAACCGGTGCTGCGGACTTCGACGACGTTCGGAAGAAGTGAGTGGTGCCTCTCGGGTGTGGATGCTCGTTCGACTTTTGGGGTGCTGACGTTCGGTACTAGCGAGTTTGGTCTCGCGTTCCTTGACGCCAAAGATCGCTGTAATGCACGTACGCGGCACGGGACATTCGACACCAGCGTCCTCGAGATCAACAAGGACGATCTGAAGGTCTTCCTCGAGACTTTGTGTGAGGGTAGGGATCGGTAATAGGTACTGAGGACCGCACATTGTGCGGTGGACTATGTCGGCATACCCCGTCACTGGATCCTCTAGCTGTCTTTCTGGTGTTTTCTCGCTGCACTTGCTCTGTTGACCATACATGTATCCCTAGATAATGTATCCCACAATCGGATGACCATTCGCAATTTCGCACTGCTATGATTGTCCGGCTGGTATACGGACGTCGCCATTCTACATGTAGTATATCTGTTCTTCCTCTCCCGGACCTCGGCTCTCAAGCCTAGTCTCATAGTTGTCTCATAGCACACCTTTGGTGCTCGGCACATCGTCTCCTCCGGTCCGCT
Organism: Daedaleopsis sinensis; assembly: GCA_033807695.1. Lineage (NCBI taxonomy): Eukaryota > Fungi > Basidiomycota > Agaricomycetes > Polyporales > Polyporaceae > Daedaleopsis > Daedaleopsis sinensis. The sequence goes on from CM066301.1 coordinate 3,209,847, forward strand.
CAATCGCCTGGCGAATAGCCAGCGCCAGCGCCTTGAACGCCGACTCGGCCCTAGAGCAATCGCGGACGTTAGCGACATCCCTCGTATCCACGGCCACGCGAAGCGCAAGTGGAGTGGGAGACGCAACGCACTTGTGGTGGTCGTTCTCCCCGCGCAGCACGTCGACGTGCAGGGTGACCCCCGCGGCGATCGCGAACGAGTAGAAGATGTGCGGGAACATCTCCGTCGCGAGGTCCCCGACCTTCTCGCGCTTCAGCTTCAGGTCCGTCACGCAGTACGGGCGCGAGCAGATGTCGATCACCGCGCGCGAGAGCGCCTGGTGGAGCAAGGGGGCCGCGGTCGTGAACTGCGTGAGTAGGGCTGCGCTGCGGGCCTCGGAGGGTGCACGGGCGCACTGACCTCGTCGAGGGGCGCGAAGCCCGTGCCGTAGCGCCGGATCCCGCGGACCTCACCCAGGGCTTGCTTGAACGCCGTCCCGAGAGCGATCGCGCTGTCCTGTGCAGAAAGAGGCACGATGAGTCGAGCGAGCGCGGTACGAGCATTCGTGAGGGACACTTATCTGCTGAGTGATGGTCGTCTATGTGCAGGTCGCCCTTGCACGAGAGCTGCAGCGACATACCTGAATGTTTCGCCAGGGCGTGGAACATCTGCGCGGCATGGCGATCAGTTGTCAAGTGCTCCCAACTGCAGGTCTGGTACGTACATGATCAAGAAAGCCGATCCCAGTAGAGACGGAGATCTCCTGCTTGTTCCCCGAGCCCGGTTGGCAATCCAAGTTTATGGCGACCCGAATCTCGGTCTCGTTCGTCTTGCGCTCAATCACTGCTGTCCTGGCTGCCATTTTTTGTTGTGAGGAGAGGCCAAGTTTTCGTCGCCGTGCTGGAAAAGGGTGCGTACGGTGAGCGTGAGTCAGATTGGCGGCAGATCATTCTCTTCCAAACTTAGCTTCCCTTTTATGGAAATGGCGGTCCTCCTGCAAAGTCCAGTACTAGTATTAAGCTTAGACTCAAATCGAAACAGATGCATTCCACTATTTGCAGCTCTGCATCTTCTCTATGTCTCCTACAAACGGCCCTCGTCCCTCTGCTTTCACATCCATGACTTTCCAAAAGTTACACCCCTGCCCGTCGTTCTGCGCCCCAGCGTAGCACGTCCACCAGTACTTGGCCACCATATCCCGTTTTCTTACACTACCTGCATCACCAGCTTCACGATCCTCCGTGTGGCTCACATCCTCAACTGCTTGTTTTTCTGCTGGCGGCATGTCCTCGTACCGGTTCTTCATGTCAGGACGCAGGATACACGGGACATCACATCGACAGCGCGGGGTGGTTTGTGAGCGGAAATCCGGCCTGTAGAAGCGGAAAGTGATGTTGATGCGCGCATTAGATGGCTGAGACAGTTTCGCGAGCTCGTCTTCGTCCGCAAGGTCAGGAGGTGGTGGAAAAGGTGGATGGAACATATCGATCGTATTCTGTGCGGGGACGCAATGCTTGAACACCTCCTGAGTCGATGCATGCATTATGATGAGCTGATCGTCCCAGGGAGTCAGTTCGTGATTAACCGTACGCATTCACCAACGTACTGAGTTGTGACGCAGAGGGATATTGTACGTGCGGGCGCTGCGCTTGTCCTTCTCATCCGTAGGGACGACTTCTCGCAGGCGGAAAGTACGGCTCACACCTACTCAAACCTCTTGGTCTATGATGGCGCACACAGTAGATGTGGTAGACCTACCGAGGCTCAGACTGGCAATGGTCGGGTATGGCCCGAGGTGTGTAACTTGATCGGAATGGAACCCAACACTCTCCTTCGCGCCTTCGTAGCAATTCGAAGCAGCGACATTCGCCCGCCATAGCACAGGTTCCTCCCCATCCTTCACTGGGTAGCCACCCCATTCTAGTGGGAAACGTCGACGTTTGCGCATTTCTTCATTGACGATACGCTCGATGATCTCGCATGCTTCTTCCATAGGTAGAGGGAATGATGGAGGCGGATCGGTGGGACGGCCGTTATACCTGCATCAAGCAGCATACAACCTGAGTCCACTGAATAAGCGGTTGAGAATGGCGCCGCACCAGTGTTGAGCGGCTTCGTTCATGTCGGTATTGTCTTTCCTGACGAAGAACGAAGTTCGATGGGGACTTTCGACCACTCGATCGAAGAGCCACCATTTGTTTCGCTTCCAATCGCGGCTCGCGTGTAGCATAGTATAGAATAACCTGCGGAAGCGGGCTCAATTTGGGAACAGATACGTGTCAAAGCTCCTACCTGCTAGCTAGATCGGGAGGCAAAATGGAGGTATGCAGCGTGCAAGGGGTGTGTACGGCAACATGCTCTGGGGTAACGAGAGTAAGTGGTAGGTGTCTGGGAATTTGAGGCTTAATAGGCGTGCTGTCAGAAGAATTGGGTGGCCTGAACAAGGCCTTGAACTCCGTCTGGGTGACTGCCTTCATAGGAGGCTTCTGAGGCGATTGAGATGATGAGTCTGCTGCACGATCTTTTGGAAGTGTGGCACGCGAACTTGGACTCGAGCTTGACGCGTCGTGGGAGATATCGTCGTTAGAGCGAGTTGAAGGGCGCGCCTGGGACGACGACGACGGTTGTTCATGTTTCACACTGCTATTGAGCCAAGCTTCTATTCCAGTGGCCTTGGATGATGTTCTTCGTTTCTTGCGAGGGGGCTCTGAGCGCAATGACTTCGCGGCTGCTTCGATGTCGCCTTCGGATGCTGCAAGGGCATGCAGCAACGTGGATTGCGCAACCTCAAGTGGGTGAATCAGACTTGAGAGTATGGCGAGCATAGTGTCGGTGTCCATATCAGCATGATCCATGGCATAGAAAGCTGCCTCCGTGTACGAGGATGGTGGTAGATTCAGAGTTACAAATGCAAGAGACGCCGGGGGTGTGTCCTCGATTCTCACGCACTTGGTGTCAGACGGGTTTCCTTACTGAGACGAGGTGTTAGGCGCCGGATGAGGTAGGTTTATAGAACAAGCTTAAGGGGCGGGTGCTGTGGAACCCACCTTCGACCGTGACCCGACCGTGCAATGGAGAAGACAAGTGACAAGGCGGGGCTCCCCTCAGCGCCCTCTGAATCCACTCCTTTACTCGAACCTAGCCAGTCACGGCCGCCCACCTCCTTTCAAATTCGCCGTTATATCTGGGTCGGTCATTCAGTGGTTCATTTCATGCACTGAATACTCACTCTCACGTACGCAGATCCCCCTCTTCCTCCTTGCTCTGTCCACCCACATCATAAGTCTTTATTGGGACTGGTCTACTCGACACAACACACGAACCGACACCCCTCCAAGCACCAACTCTACCACTCTCCCTGACTTCTCTCATCTCGCAAGCCATTGCGCACACATCTCACCCATCTCTTCATCATCCTTCCTGCTTCGCCAAGATGCCCTCGCTCAGACTCTTCACGCCCTGAACGCTGCTGCCTATATTGCAGAACCAGGAGCGAGCGCAGGCTTCTTCGGCAATGTATCGAGCTCTCACTGGGGTCTCTCCGAGCGGCCCCTTCTCCTCCTCATCCAACCTCAGACGGATGACGCAGGGGCAATCCACGCCAATGTCTCTGTTCTCACCCCGGCCTTCGAGGCGACCAGGGCCAAGATGCTCCCTATCCCCAGCGAGGGAGGTGTGACCTACACCGCTTGGGCTGAGGACGCTGACCCGTACGCCACTGCGCTCGCGCTGGTTCCCAGCCTTGAGAACGCGACCATCTTTGTCGACGGTGACGTCAGGATGTTCGTCGCAGAAGGTCTTCAGAAGGCTGCGCAGCGGGCTCGCGTAACGAGCGCCCCGGTAGAGGTCAAACGGCTCCGCGAGCGCAAAAGCTCGGAAGAGCTGGACATCATGAAATGCGTAAACGAGGTTCGGGCGCACCGTTTCAACAAATGGGGCGACTTCTCATGAGCGTTTCCGCAGGTGACCCTGCTCGCGATTAGAGCTGCGCGGCGACACATGAAAATTGGCATGCGGGAATCGGAGGCTAGGCAGCTGATCGAAAGCGCTCTCACCGCTGCTGGTCTCAAGGGAGGGTTTGCTCTGACACTGTTTGGAGGTGAGTTTGCTTAGCTATCGGGTCGCTCTGCTTACCTACCCCTCCCCCAGAGAATGCCGCCCTTCCTCACGGCCATGGGACAGATCGCGTGCTTCGCGAGGACGAATATATTCTCATCGACTGTGGTGGTACGCTCCACGGATACCACAGCGACGTAACTAGGGTAAGTTCCTCAAATATCTGCCATGTGTGCGGGATAACGAATACAATGGGATAAGACGTTCGCCCTCGAAGAGTCCAAGATCTCACTAAATCACCAAGAAATCTGGCACATCGTTCGTCGGGCACAACGACAAGCCATTCAGGAGGCTCGTAATGGGACCATCACCGCTGCAGTCGACCGCACTGCGCGCAGCCTGATTACAGAAGAGGGCTATGGCAAATATTTCACGCATCGACTTGGCCACGGTAAGTCTATGTCGTACGAGATAGCGGTAGCGTGTCTCATTCGTCTCGCGCGCCAGGCATTGGGTTAGAGACCCACGAATCGCCTTACCTACGAGGAGGTTCCGACGACATCATCCTAACGGGACATACATTCTCTGATGAACCTGGAATCTATATAGAAGGAGAGGTGAGCAGAGAGCCTGCCTTGCGGAGTTCCGCTCTTAACCCGATACTTTGCAACTGCAGGTGGGCGTACGCCTAGAAGATTGTTTCTATATCGACACAGACGGCAGTGCTGTGTTCCTCACCGAAGAAGTCGGGGGACAGGCAACCAGTCCCTGGTACCCCTGAAGTCATCGTTCTTTAGTCTTGATCACATCGTGAACAACATGGACACTTTCATCGCACCCGCGATGCGCATTGTACATTCATCAGCACGCTGCATAGTGACTAGCTTTCATTATATCAAAGCCTTCGCGGCCATACCTCAATTACTATCGCGTAGTACCACATAGTATGTATACTAGATTTGCCGCTCACCTGGCCGAGCGGCGAGAGGATCAGAAACTTGGCGCCCTGTCGAAAATGTTTGAAGCGCCGCATGTCCATGCCTTGCCTTTAGCCCCGTGCTACCAATCCTTCCTTCTGTGCAGTCTTAGCCAACCGTATTGCTTGAAGTTGCATACACCTAGCTATGCCGTCCCCAGAGGAAGCCTCGACGTCGACTCCGCCTCCTTCCGAGCCGGTCACCTTCAAATCTCTCGGCCTCGTCGACCCCCTCCTCGAGGCCCTCGCGCAGCTCAAGTTCACAATCCCGACCGACATCCAGGCCGAGGCGCTCCCGCACGCGCTCCAGGGGCGCGACATCATCGGCGTCGCCTCCACGGGCTCGGGCAAGACCGCCGCGTTCGCGCTCCCGATCCTGCAGAAGCTCTGGGAGGAGCCCAAGGGCCTGTTCGCATGCGTGATCGCGCCGACGCGCGAGCTCGCGTTCCAGATCGCGCAGCAGTTCGAGAGCCTCGGGAGCGCGATGGGCGTGCGGTGCGCGACGATCATCGGGGGGGTCGACCTGCAGGCGCAGAAGGTCGCGCTCGCGAAGAAGCCGCACGTCGTCGTTGCGACGCCCGGGAGGCTGCTCGAGCACCTGGAGGAGACGAAGGGGTTCAGCCTGCGGAATTTGAAGTTCTTGGTGAGTGTTGCCTCTCGGTGAATGGGACGAGGGCTGGGCTGAGCTTGGGATGTGTGGGTGCCTGTATGCGTGATTACAGGTTCTGGACGAGGCCGACAGGCTGCTGGACATGGACTTTGGCCCCAAGCTGGACCAGATCTTGAAGCTCATCCCGAAGGAACGCACGACGTATCTGTTCTCTGCTACTATGACCACCAAGGTCGCCAAGCTCCAGCGTGCGAGCTTGTCGAACCCCGTACGTGTAGAAGTCAACTCGAAGTGAGTCCGCCCCCTGCTATGCTTCTCTCCATGGGCTTATAGACAATCCGTTCCAAGATATTCGACAGTATCGACTTTGTTGCAATACTATCTCCTCATGCCACTCCCTCAGAAGGACGTGCACCTCATCCATCTTGCCAATACAATGGCGCAAAACTCGATGATTGTTTTCACGCGGACAGTTAATGATGCACAAAGGTATGTTTACCATGTGTCTTGCATGTTCGTAGATGATAACTTTGTGCTCTGTGTCCAGAGTGTCTATCATGCTGCGGTCTCTAGGATTCCCTGCAATACCACTACACGGTCAGCTCAGCCAGAGTGCCCGACTAGGAGCACTCGGAAAGTTCAAGAGCGGAGGGCGCAAAGTTCTTGTTGCCACTGATGTCGCGAGCCGGTAAGGATCCTTGTGCTGTGGGCAACGATCACAAAGTTAATTGTACATCCGTCGTACAGAGGGTTGGATATCCCTTCGGTCGACGCTGTCATCAACTACGACATCCCCACACACTCCAAAGACTACATACACCGTGTGGGTCGCACGGCGCGAGCCGGTCGCTCGGGAAAATCCATCACTCTGGTGACGCAATACGACGTCGAACTCGTCCTGCGCATCGAGCAAGTTCTCGGCAAGAAGATGGAACTTTGGCCCGTGGACAAGGAGGAGATCGCGCTGCTGCGCGAGCGCGTGGATGAGGCGGGACGGCTGGCAGCGCAAGAGATGAGGGATCAGGGCGTCAAGGGTGGGCACGGAAAGAAGCGCAAGCGGGAAGAGGGGGGCGGAAGAGACGATATGGATCGGGACGACGACATGGTTGAAGCGGGGATGCCATCCATGAAGAAGAAGTCGAAGGGTCGGAGATGAGCTTGCATTAGGATGTTGTGTGGTGTGTGTGTTCCGACATATTCCATTTCTTTGCTACCTCAAGAACATCAGATCCGAACGCAAGACATATTTGTCCCCCTTCACTACCGGCGATCCCTCGTGTAGCAAGCAGTCCTGGCCATGCCTGGGGAGAAAGCATGTCAGCCGACTCGTCCCTACATTGTAGGGAGCATACACACCGGTGCAATAGTGCGGTGCCTCGAGCTAACGGCGGCACTATGGCCTCAACAGGCTTCCCTCGTTGTTCCTTGTAGAAGATTGTCTGCGGGTGCAACGATATCGGTCGGGGCATGGCGATGGTCCAATCATGTGAGTTCGCACTCACCTCGCCCCCTTCCACCCCATCCTGCGCGCCCGTGAGATAAACGAGCAGCGTCCACTCCGACTTCGCCCCCGTCGCAGCGTCGCGCACCGAGTCGTCGTAGTGGGGCCCAAAGTACTGCCCGCTCACGTACTTGTAGACACGGATGTTGGAGTTGAGTGAATGCACAGCGCGCGCGGTCGCGCCGGCCGGCCGCTTCACCGACGCTGGGTAGGGAAACTCGGGCAGGTGCGGGCCGAGCACCGCACACAGTCTCTGCGCGAAGTCCACGGACGGTATGGACATGCGGTCTGGCGCGAATGAGCATGTACAGGCATGCACGATACGCAGAGGGTAAGTGACGTACGGTTCACGCGTTCAGCCTCTCCCCTCTTCTTTGGAGGCGTAAGCTCCAGCGGAAGACTGTCAATGAACTTCACGTAGGCCTTGCACTCCTCTGGGGAGAACAGATCCTGCATGCGCGTTGAGCAGGGAGTTGCGCGAGCCTATGACCGAGCAAGTGTGCACGGACATCAATGAGCAGGATTTGGTCTTCGAGCAGCACCCGACATTCTAGCTCGTCTTTGGGCGAGATAGCCGGGAAAGAGACTTGAGGCGGTTTGGGAGGAGGGGCAGTAGATTGAGGGGCACGAGATTTCTTTGCCATTAAACTTGCGAGTCGATGCGACTTGAAATTTCAAAGTTACAGCTCAAGGTGCTCAAGCTCAAGGTGCAGCCTCTTGCAGCCTGCAGCGGCTTTCTGCTAGTACAGTCACGATGATGTACATACATAGGCACATCCGGGAATAACCGACGTATGAAAAACCTCACTCAATGGGTCGTTATCATTTGGTTCATGAAAATTTACTAAGTCACTTTGCCGGAGTGGTTAACGGGATCGCCTGCTATTCATAGCTGCTAGCGGTTGGGCTTTGCCCGCGAGTGTTCGAATCGCTCAGGTGACGCTTTTTGATCCCCGTTTTGCATTACAGAAGACGGAGCAAGGATACAGTGCTCAGTTCGCACACTGGGGGGACAATACATATCTTCTCCTACACGACACATGAATAGATGCCAAAGTCTGAGGTTAATACATAGTGTGTGGCTAGAGTAAATGTATACAAGAGAAGAAAATGTGAGGTAAATACTAGGTAAACACCCCAGGAGGCGTGCGTAGTGTGGTATGAATGTAAGTATGTACTTAGATATGTAGTATGCGCACGTTGGTAGACTGTGATTATGACTCGTCTGCGGGTGCCCAGAGGACACACCGCCCACTTGCATTGCCAGATGCCACGCGTTCGACAATGCTAGGATGGGAGCAGGTAACAGCTTGAACAGCAGTGATCCTAAGGAGACAATCAAACAGTTTAGTGACTTGATCCAGCGGAAGAGCATGGATCGCACGCACTTGCTCTTGTCAGCGAGCTTGGCAATATGGTCACCCTGACAACGCAACGATCGTGAGCGACAATATCAGTGGAGGTATTAGATCGTATACCTTGCAGGAATAGACATCCAGTGAATGGTCCATGTTACCAATCTGGAGTAAGCGTGAGCGTATGATACGATGCAGCGAATACACCGGAGGTGAGGACGGCAACGTACCGTGAAGTGAGGGTATACGTCTGGATTCGGCGTCCATTGTGCTCGTAAGATAGTAAGCCATTTGCCCTGTAATCACCGACATCAGTAGCTGCATGCTAGGTAGGTTGTGCGCTATATAACGCACTGTTTGGCAATTGTGTTTGATAGTGCTAAACGGTCGCGACGTCGGAAACTTCGCATCCTTGTCGAACCAAGATGGTTTGATATCCCACACTAAGTACCAGATATCAGAACACCCAGTTGTAGAAAGTGGACGAATTCGCACTAACATCGGATTGTATCGTCATAGCTGGTGCTGACGATGGATCTTCCCCGAGGGTCCCAGTACGCCGCACTGGCAGACTTGCCATGGGTCCACGAAGAACGTACAATGGACTGTCCGCGCTTTGTTGCCACGAGCTTCTCGATAGCTTCGCCGTCGACAAGAGTGATGATGCTTGCGGGTTTGCCCTTTGTCTTGGATGGTGATCGTGGCGACGACGGCCCGGGGGAGTTAGGGGCTGGCCGGAGAGATCTCCCACTCAACGTTTCCAGCATGCGAGTGTCCCAAACTCTGAAGAAGGGAACTGAATATCGGGGAAATGAAGCATGTATAGCTGAACATACTTGAGTTCGCGGCTATTCGACGCGGTAACCAGGAAATTTGGACGAGTCGGATTGACACTGACGCTCCCGATCTTCTGATCTGAAAGTGTGTATCGTTTGGCATGAGACCGATGAGCTCGAAGGTCCATGTGCGTCACACCCCCATCAGCGTCAGAGATCCATATCTCATGGCCGTGAGGGGGAAGGTCGAAGCACGTTAATAAGGAGTCTTCGGTGGCGAAGACCTCTGAGGCAATACCGGATGCCAATGACAGAGACCGGAGAGTACAGTCGTAGGCACTGGTGTAAACCTAGCATATCTATGTGAGCGGACAATGGATTCAACCAAAGTGATGGAACATACACTGAACGCGTCGATTGGATCGAACTTGACACAGGATATTGAAGATTTCGAAGTTGCAGGCCAATGCATCTGCAGACGATAATACTTTCCACCCTCTCTGTCTTCTACAGGCGTAACATCGTCGTCTTCATCTGCGACTTCGTCAACTGCTGCACGGGCATCCCATATACCCAGTTGCCCGTGTTTGTCTGAAGATATTCGTCAACAATGGTGGCATCTCTTGAGTTAGCGAGCTTTTTATACCTCCAAAGAAGATCAGGTCCTTCGTAGGCTCGGGATGATAAGCCGCACTGTATACCCTGTCTTGGGTCACCTTAGCCCTCGCAATTGTCTTCAACTTTCCAAGCCTCTCCTTCAATGCTTTCACTTCCGCCTGCTCTTGCTCGTCTTCTTCGAAGACGTAAGCGTCATCTCCACTAGTGCCGCGAGGTTGTGGGGTCTTCAAGACAGCTTGGAATGTAGAGCGTAGCTCCGACAGCTCCCCAGGAGAGATATCCTCTGTCAAAGATGGCAAGTCTAAATCGTGATGCCGCGGTCGTTTCGTTGCACGCTCCCGTTCGGCTGCTTCCAGACGTTCTTCCTCTTCCTTCCGTCGTCTTTCCTCTTCCTCTCGCTAGGGGCGGATTGGTCTTGGCAACCGCCACAGTGAAAATATAAGGTGATGTACTCACCTCGCGCTTGCGCTTCGCCTGTGGGCTCTCATTAGGATCTACAGGCCCTCTTCGCAACCTTGTAGACTGACGGGTAGGCCTGGGAGGTTCCTTCGACTTCTTGACGCGTGGCTGGATAGGCTTCGCCTTCGTGTGCGCTTCAGATTTTATAGCCGAAGCTGCATCCACGATACCAAGCTGAGCCAGAATTTCACGGTTGCGCGCAATATTGGCTAGGCGTTCCCGTTCACTGGTCGAGGTCAATATTAATCTCCTAACTGTGATACAGAGTGCCATTGAGCTTGAAGACTCACTAATCTATAGCAGACATCCTCCTCAGTAGTGGAACGTTCAAGTTATGGGTGTAAAACCAGGTTGTGAGACGAAGGTAGTAGTGAGTGAACAAGACAAGCCGTCAGCGCTTCAGGGTTACCCAGGGAGGCGCGTCGTGTCACAAATGGGTCACATCGTTACGTTTGGCGTTGGTAACATCACAGACGGGCGCTTGGTTAAACGAGATGGGCGTCACCCAGGTGTAACCTACCACTCATGGAGGAGGAGGACATATTAACCATGCGGATTAGCGCACGGATCATACTGCATGTACACGATTCGAGCAAAGACTTGCAGAGACCTCATAGAAAAAGTCTACGCAGCGACAGACTCGCACTCGAGCGCTTTTCGAAGACAGCGTCACGACTCACGACACAATCCAACGCTGATAGCAATCAATAAGTAAGATAGAGTCTACACAGACACACACAACGCGAAGGTCGGATCCACTTCAAACTGGGTCAGCCGACTGGGACGTCTGGTCGGCGACGGCAGCGTCCGGCGTGATGTCCGACACCTGCTGCTGCCACATGCCGTGATACAGCCCACCCGCCCGCATGAGCTCCTCGTGCGTGCCCTGCTCGACTACCTGACCGTCCTTCAGAACGAGGATCACGTCTGCTCAAGGCAAGTATGAGCTCCGTGCGCTGACTGAAGTAGAGTCGACACATACCGGCTTCGACGACGGTGCGCAGACGATGCGCGATGAAGATGCTCGTGCGCGCTTTCTCCTGCAGCAAATTATTGACATTCCGCATAAGCTCCGTCTCAGTGTGGGTATCCAGGGCAGAAGTCTAGAGCATGGCGTGAGCATATCTCTGGAGTGGTATATGAAGCACTTACCGCCTCGTCGAAGAATAGGATCGGGGGATCCTTTAACAGCACTCGCGCGACCGCCAGCCGCTGCTTCTCGCCCCCAGACAACATGAGCCCACGCTCGCCCACCTTTGTATTGTACTTGTCAGGCAGGCGCATAATCGCCTCGTGCACGTGCGCCTTCCTCGCAGCCTGGACGACCTCGTCATCCGACGCATCTAAGCGGCCGTATCGGATATTCTGCAGTACGTCTGAGTGGAACAGCGGCGTGTCCTGCGGGACAACTCCGATCGCGCTTCGAACAGACTGGATCTGCAGGTCGCGAACGTCCTGCCCGTCGATGTAAATCCGCCCAGAGGAGGGCTCGTAGAAGCGGAACAAGAGCCGGAAGACAGTTGACTTCCCGCAGCCGGACGGGCCAACGAGCGCAACCTTCTTGCCGGCAGGGATAGTGAACGAGATGTCGCGAAAGATGGGGCGGTCGGGGTGGTAGCCAAAGCTAACGTTCTCAAAGGTGATTGCGCCCCCTCGCAGATCGAGCGGCCGCGCGTCGGGTTTGTCCTATTCAAAGATGAGGAATACAGTGCTAGCAAGTATAATGATATTAGGCACCTTGGGGGGTTGGTTTTGCGTCGTCAGATTGAACAAGACTTCCATGTCAAGCAGGCTCTGTCGCAACTCCCGGTAGATGGTGCCGAGGAAGTTCAGTGGAAGCGATAGCTGGAAGACCAACTGGTTGACCATGACGAGGTCGCCAACGGTCATCGTACCTGCGGGGAATCAGCTAGCGATAGAATACAAGCACGGGAGGCATACCGTTGATCACTCCTTGTGCAGCGAGGAACATCATCGCCGTGAGCGCACTCGAGAAGATGACATTCTGTCCAGAGTTCAATAACGCTAACGAAGTGGCTATCTTGATTGACGACTTCTCATATGCCGCGAGGTGTTTGTCGTACTGTGCAATCTCAAATTTCTCGTTGTTGAAGTGCTGCAGAGCGTTTCGTGATCAGAAAACCAAACGCTTAAACGATCGGTGCAACACACCTTCACCGCTTCATAATTTATCAGCGAATCCACCGCTACCGTAGCAGCTTTGTTGTCGGCCGAGTTTGCCTCTCGTCGAAATCGTGTTCTGGGATGGTCGATGAGCGGCGGAATCAGTCGACGAACGTGCAGCATACCTCCAGGACGTGGTACGCACTGTGAACCACGTATATGCAGCCATTGTTACAGCGGTAATCGCAGCGTAGTCCCAACCAAATTTCCAAGTCTGGCAATTGTCAGAGTCTGTCAGGGGCGGAAGGGTGAACGGGATTCACCAAGATACCGCACACTAAGGAGATCTCAAGAGCGGTAGGTACAATTCTGAATATTATCGCTTGTAGGATAAAAGTAATGCCTCTGGGAGAATATTAGTCTGGCATTAGTGACGAAAGCAAAACATACTAACTTCGTTCCCCTATCAATAGCACGCGTTAGGCCACCTGTTTGGCGTGCAAGGTGGAACTTGAGGTCAAGATGCAGGAGATGCTCGAAGGTCTCGCGCGCGACTTTGCGGACCGCGTGTTGCCCGACACTCGCGAACGTCGCATTCAAGAGTTCCCCGAACAATGTTGCACCCACACGGGCAGCCCCATCTATGCTCTCGGTCTATAAAGAAGAAGCGAATCGAAGGAAGAATTAGACTCACAACCAAGAATGAGTGACCCTGCGACCACCCAGACAGTAGACACTTCATGGACGTCAAGATTGAGTGCGTCGATGACTTGCTTGAAGAGCAATGGTACTTGTACGTTCAGTAGCTAGAGTGTCGCCTTAAGTAATGGATATCACAGCGAAACCGATACCAAGACAAGCCATGTTCATGCATATGAAGATTCAAGCTTGTGTCCTAGTGTGGCAGTCGGGTCCATAGTGCAAAGGCATTGATGCAATGAACGGCAGTTCGCGAGCCATGGACGTGTGTACTTCTGTTTTCTCATGGCACGAGGATGAATGCTACGTGAACTCTGTATACATTCCTATCCCCAATGTAGGCAGCGTACCCGGGCTATCATCCGAGGATTGTGAGCGATAGAGAGCATGGAAACACCAGGCCACTACCCAATTATGATGATCAAGTGTGTCTCAACTCTTGCGTTCGTCTCGATATCAGTGGAACCGCGACGTGCATACTGACATTGAATGAGTGGCGCGGAGGTAGCACGGTGAGGAGATCCTCCAGAGTCCAACAGACTCCCATACCTGCGACTCATCTTTATGCACAAAGCTGCTTAAGGGAGAGCCATGTGCGCGTGGTCTTTCGACGCGAGAACGGCCACGAGATGGGATGTCTGGATACATCCCCAACACAGTTGTACGCAGCATTGAGAATGCATCCAGAGTTCGCGGGAGACTATAGACCGTCTCTAGTATATGTCAGAGAAAGCAGGGAGGGGGAGTGAACGCACCTTGCCCGAGATGAGCAGCCCGAACCCGAGCACGACGCGTCCGCGCGTCTTCCAATCATCTTTTGGCCATAAATTCTCAGCCAGCTTCCGCACGATATTCCAGTCCCTCTGCCGTTGTTCCGACTGTGTAACTTGAACGGCTTCTCCTGGGTCGTGCTTGGGTTGGGCCTTTCCGGGTGATGAAGGCCTCTGCTGAATCTCTTTCTTAGGTGAGGTGAGGTCGGCCTTCTGCTGCTGAGCCAGTTGCTGGTACAGACGAGCTTGTGGTCGGGCTATCGTTGGGAGCCCATATCTTGGTCGAGAAAGGTACGCGGCTCGTGTGCCAAAGGGCCGCACAGAAATCAAGCATTGGCGACAGATAAAGACGGTCATCGGATTGTCAGATTTTGCGGAACCATCAAGCACTGTAGGAGATGGTGGACGAGAGTGTTGTAGGAGACGATGGGAGGAAGAGTGACTAGTGAAGTGTAAGAAGGCATGAATCCTCTCCGAGTCTCCCTCCCGGCGTCTCACTGACGTGCTTTGGCGCGACTCTGTAATCTTATCAGACAAGAACTTCGAAGCCTTGCGGTTCGGAAGCTACTTAGTCGTGACCATCATCACATGAAAGCGACCATGATATCGATCTTTTTGAGCTCTATGTATCCGGGATCCCTTGAAGCAGATCCCAAGGGCCCACATATATAGCTCTTTCATAGACATTTGCTCCAAGCAGGCAGTACCTTCTCGTCTCTACTACATACAGTGCTTCACAATCAGACGTACTTCCTCCCCATACATAGTCGATGAGTCGGAAGCGTTTGTACGTATACGTACACACACCTCCGGCGAATGACAACACACACGACCCCTCACCTAGGCCTCATCGATCATCACTTAAGCCAGAGGAGCTTGCTTTCAAGTCTCAACTCACTTGCCACATACAGTGAGCACTTTCAGTTGAGATTCGCAATCGCTTGAACGTAAAGCTATTCTACTCATGCCTCATCATCGAAATCACGACCGAAGATTCCACCCGCACCCGTCGCCGCAATGCGAGCCGCAGCGTCCGCCTCAGTGTCACAAACAAGGCTAGAATATTTCGATATATGTCAGCCATCGCACGGATGGTTCCGAGAAGCCACACATACCTGGTTCCAGGAGACAGAACCAAAGGAAGCGCAAAGCACTTCAACCCAGTGTTGCACGGGAATGTCACGAACTTGCCGTTCAGACATTGCGCAAAGCCGCCTTGAACGCACGCATTCTCGCCAGCACTGCAGGGCGAGTTCGCGGTCAGGGTCTGAAACTTGCGGTTCAGAGCTTGAGCCTGGCGACCGTTGTCAAGCGTGAAGGCCGCACGCCTGAGACATGAGGTAAATATCTAGTTGCACATGCGGGGATAAATGCCTGCGACTCACGACTCAAGATCCCGTCCACGAACACCCCCAGAAGCGCCCGTGCGCTGGATACGAGCAGCAGCATCTTGCTCGGTATCGCAAGTGATGCTATTTCTCTGATCAATACAAAGTGTTAACCCCACTGCACAGAAGACATACCTCGTTCCAGGGCTGTTGACAAGCGGGAGAGCAACACACGTCAAGCCGCCCGCGCAAGGCGTCGTGACGAACTTGCCGTTGACGCATTGCGCGAACGCGCCTTGAATGCAAGCATTCTCGCCAGACGTGCACGCCGAGTTTGCATTTAACGATGCGAACTTGCGGTTCAGTGCCTGCGCATCCTGTCCGTTCTTGAGGGTGAACGACGCCCGCTTCTCGGCGAGGGGGCCGGCAGAGACGAGACCTGCAAGAGCGACGGGGAGGAAAACGAGGGTGGAGAAACGCATCGTGTCGTGAAATGAAAGTTCAAAGAGGGCGTGCAAAGAAAGAGCGAGAATAGCAAGAGGGCGACTGAGCGCGAGTTCGTGAAGGTGAGGGGCGACCGGGCTCCTGGGGCATCTTGCTGGGTTGGATGCGATATTTGTACTGTATGCTCTGGTCAAGCGACCGAAAGCGCCTCAGGGTCGCGGAGGGCGTTCAAGTTGCATCAGAGCTGCATCAACTGCGCTACGCTCATGCGGATTCCAAACACTAGACCTGCCTTAAGGGGTGCGGATAACTGGTGATGGCGGCGACGGATCGTTCGTCGTTAGGGGATACGATGGATTTTACAGTAGTACTCACAGAGTTACGATAAATTTGTCCCGCTTATGTTGTAGGCTCTTGGACACATGCATCATGAGTTGGCCACAACCGATGCACTGAAGGGCTTTCATATGCATGCGTCATGGTATATTCGTCGGTACATTTTGACTCTTGAGTCACCGTAACTCGTCGACTTGTAGGTAGGATGCGTGCGTTACAACTTTCGCGTCAGTAAGCTCGATTTCACCCGACGCATTTGATCATGACTCATCTGCTCATCTGCATCGCCCGACGCCCGCCGGCGACGGCCACCGCCTCAACTTGGGCTGGACGGGCGGCGTTCAGTTCCATCGATCCGGTCAGTTGTTTTGTTCAGGAACATCCCTTCAAACAGAACCACATACATCAGTACTCTTCCGACTTAACCTTGTAGTACATCGTCAACGCACCCTGAGTCTCATCCTCTCAGAAACGTCTCTGTCTGGACCGTGCATCGACGCTCTCAGTCATCATAGTCTCGACAATCTATGTCAAGGTGTTAGTACACAGTTCTAGCGCTTTGAATTCATCGTCTATGTGGCAATGCACCAACGCATGCGAAGCTATTACGCAGTTTGACACTTGATGTTGGTATCAGCATCGCAAACCGCCGCGGCAAGTGATGTCCAACTCGGGCTCGGAAGCAGTTAATACGACAAACATTAGGCCAGCCGCAGAGCACCGGCTCACCGACGCGAACAGACGCGTAGTTAACAAAGTTGTCCATCAAGGGCAAGTGCCATGGGCGTTGTTCTGCACAGCTTGGAAGATATTCCAGGCAATCTGATAAGCTGAAAACGAATCGCGAGCTATACTGTATACACGCAACTATGCGTTCGTGTTTGTTCCCATGTTCACGAAGAACGTACTTCGCCCACCGCGGGGCAAGACGAGCACCTTCTCTGCCCCATGCACTTGGTGGGTCTCGCAGCTGGGGATGATACTCGAGCGCATCCTATGTTGCTCGGCGGCGTTGTGAATCGGTAGGGCTGTCACGCTGATCATCGGAAGGACGAGCTCGCCGTGGTGCAGCGCGATGAGCGTTATGGGCGAAGTGAACGTCCCGCCATCCTGTTCGCGATTATGTCAGAGCGAGGGGCGCGATAAGTCATACGCAGGAGCTCACCGTGGCGACGAAGTCTCCCCTCTTGCGCCCACTGACTAGCCAATCGTGGGTGACATCTTCGATGTCGTACCGCACCATGTACCTTTCGACCTTCGTGTCCTCAGGTGGTGCCCAGTGGAAAGACGTCTGCACTGTCAACACAGCGGAGATTGGCTGGCCCGCGTATAGCGGTCTCCTGCGCTTCTCCGACTTCTCAGCATCTGTCGAGAATGGATTCTCGAGGATCTGCAGTCGTACAGCAGCAAGTATCTTGGAGACACGGATCAGCTTTGACTTCCAGCAATGAAGCAGGACGAGGCTCACATGCATCTGGGGAACGTCTACGGGGATGACAATCTCTCTCCATTCTCCAAATGATAGAGGTGATCGCTTCTTGTTGAGGATCTAACACGAGCCGTCAGCATGGTCCTGGGGAAACTTGCAGTTACAAACAACCTGCAGGACCCGTCGGAGTCCATCGTCAAGTTCCCCATCTCCCGGAGTTATAAGCGGTACCAGCTCGCCAGTTACACCGTACAGTTCGACCCATGTTGCATCTGTCTCGAGAGCTTGCACCAACTTGTCCGTCATGTCTTGCCGCAAGGGAGCCAGCGTTGGGGTATCAGCAACGACTTCGGAGACAGCGAGCTCGATGAGTGATTCGACCTCTGTGTCCATGATGCTGTTAGCCGGAACAATGTCACCCTGATTTGCAGCCGAACCTTCCCGGAGCATGCGGTACGATATGAGTAGCTTCAGCCCTTCCCGGACTAATGTATTGACGTCAGTAGACGTATTTACACGCCCTGATTGTGAATGGCGTACCTTGTCCTTTTAGTGTATCCATTTGGAACAAGAACCTGCCCGGTTGTGCAGGAGTGATCGTCTGCAGGAGGTATCTTTAGCAGCGACCACATCCTGAACAAAACAGAACACGTACAACGACGTTTGGCTTCGCGGTCATGCACCTTGTCACTGTTAAGCCGTCGGACGCGTCCTGTGACAACAGCTGTGTATCGCGCACTCGGACATGTTGATGTGAGGTTGTTGACAGCGTGAATGTCGTGAACAGTCTGGTTCCACGGAAAAAGTCCTGAACGTTGGTCGCTACTGGGAGAGCCACAGGCACCACTCGGGACAGGCGCAGGACTCGGGTGA
This sequence comes from Daedaleopsis sinensis, assembly GCA_033807695.1. Taxonomy (NCBI): domain Eukaryota; kingdom Fungi; phylum Basidiomycota; class Agaricomycetes; order Polyporales; family Polyporaceae; genus Daedaleopsis; species Daedaleopsis sinensis. Next base: position 3,228,180 of record CM066301.1, read on the forward strand.
TATTCGGTTCGGTAGTAGTGACATATTCCACCGTAATGTTCACTGTCTGTGTGCAGGATTAGTAGAAGCTACACGATGTAATGTGTCAAGACATTTCACCATATACTGATACGCAGACGCGTCTGAATGAGGTACTGCTGCTGTAACTATCTGTCCCTTCTTCAGCTCTAGGAATGTTACGGCTTCGTCGCTAGTCTGGATGGGTGACGGATCTGCTAGCCTGTCAGTAACTCGGTGTGTCGGGTAGGAGATGGACATCACCATCGCCAATGACTGTGGTTTCAGTATATCTGAACGTGATCCCGGATGGTGCGCCGAGCCTGACAGTTGCGGTTGCAATATCGTTACGTCCTGTCGAGAGCAAGACCATCAAGGTCCGAGTGGTCCCCAGTTCGACTGCCAATATTCGTTAGGTGGGCAACGCGCAAATATAGACTGTACGAACTGCGTGGAGGTTGTTTGAGCTTGACGTCGACTGCTCTCAAGTCTCTGGGTATGCGCACGAGCTTAGGCAAGGCCCCTGATTTGATCTGCTTGGCCGTCTTCGCATGTTTCCACTGGAAGAGTAGGCGAGCCATCCTAATCTGGGTGCTGAACAGACTGTACGTTCCGGGAGATGAAGACTTCGGAATGGTGTAAGCAGATTCCATCAGCCCTGAGTCATTTCAACCTATTCACTCACAGGGCAAAAGAGTGTTACTTCATTGTTGCCCGGTGCCAAAACGGAAATCTTCCCTGTGAAAGTAAGACGACTGCTATCTCGGCCACTTAGTTGGACTTCAACATCATCGACAGGAAGATCCTGTGATGTGATATTCAGAACAGGAAGGTCCATACGTCATGTATATTGAGGGGCTCACACATGATAACCTGTTCTTGATGACGATCTTGAGCAGGGAGCCATCCTGATCCTCGGCCAACTTCGCATCGTGCCCCGGAAGTGAGACAACCAACGCTGGATGATCCGGGAACGGTGTGTCTGCGAGACCCCCAGGATCAGCGCATTGCGTATGGGATACCTTACGGCTGACGCACCCGCATCAAGCTCTTGGGTAACGGCCTTCAGCTCGGTGACCAGCTTGTGAACGTACGCGGCACTGTCCTCTTCGGTCAATAGGAGCTGCTTGCCCATATCCTCGACGTAAGCCCTGAGGAAATGCAACAGAATGTGGACCCATTCGCTATCCTTCGGCTTCTCCGCGGCCTCGTGTATCGCCAGCGCGCGGTTCAGCATGAATGCTTCCAATGACGTCCAGCCGTGTGGCGAGTAATGTGCAGGCAGCGAGGTGTAGGTTTGCAGCGCGGGCAGCATGCGCCCTCGGTGGCTGTAAGAACGCAATCAGCGTCAGCGCTGGCACGAATCGACAACAGTATGGCACGCACACATCGAGCGCGGCGAGGGTGCCATGCAGCTTCAGCGCGAACTTGCGGCGCCCAGCGCTTGCGTAAAGCTCAATGGCGCGGTTGGTGACGTTTACGTAGAGATCATAGAGCGCGTCTTTCTCCTCGAGGGAGGAAAGAAGTTCGGGTCGTGTGATCGTCACGGAGCCCCGTTTAGACTTGAAATTGGTAGTAGCAGGGTCGGACGGTGCCGGGAGCGCGAGGGAAAAGGGTGGTTTGTTCGGTAAGAAACCTGTCAAGACGCCTAGGATGTCCAACTAGCGCGATATGAGGTTAAGATAACATAACCACGATAATGTAGGTTACCTGATGTCGCGCAAGCTCGACAAGCTCGCCCTTTGCTGCATTGAAGGCGACAGTTGCTGTCTTATCCAACTGGAGCGATCGCGCCCATTCGTCACTTTGATCGACTACACTCAAGGCGGAAGAATAGATCCACGACTCGATGAAGAAGGGTGGCAATGTGTCCTGCAAGCAGTGAGCGGATGTATTATACGAATTATGAGAACCTACCGCGACGTCTCGCAAAGTTCTGGCAAAGGTGCTCAAGAAAGCCGCTGCCTTCCGACAGAGCTCCTCCATGTCACCAATCTTGCTAAGCAATGCACACTGCCTGGCTAAGAGGTACACGCGGAAATCGAAAACAGATATGGTGTTGGCAAGGATGAGGTCACGATATGGCTTCTTCGTGACGGATAGAAGTGGCACAGAGTCGTCGGTAGGCATCGGGGTGATGAGCGTCCCGAACCAAGACATGTTCTTTTCACGAAGGACTTGAGAAAAGGTCATCTCGAGCTCGTAGTACTGCTGCAGAGCATCCTCGTGCAAGTTCATCCCCTCGAGGGAGCTGGCGACACTTTCCTAGCCACATATAACGCAAGTAAGAGTTGATCGGGGGATAGTGAGCGTTCCGTGACTGACCTTTAGAAGGAAGAAAGTGCAGAAATTCCAGCCCGGCATCTGCCTTTGACCTTCCGACCGTCTCACTTCATCTTCACGTTGTGTTACAGCTGCGTCAAAAGCGGACAAGACACCGTCCTTGACCTTGGTGATGAGGTCGGCCCATACGGTCGGATTGTCCTTGTCCGCGCTCCAGACAAGTTGTACGCACCTAGGACCGTATTGAATGTACAGCAATAGCGCGTGTATATAACGACAAGCACTGACCGATCCTTCTTGTCCACGTTGAAGTCTGCCTTGATTTTGTCCATCACAGACGCTTTCATTTGGAACAACCTCCCCTGGGCAACGCTCTGATCCGGACGGACGACGTGGACGATGAGCCACTCTTGGTTCTTGCGCTGGGTGATAGAGCCGTGCCATTCCTTGATCTGCTTACGCGTCGTGACCCGATATGCCTCGCTATCCTTCAAGAGGACGTAGTGAGGAGAGAGTTAACGGTAGATGCACATTGGCATTCACCTCACAAATGAAGATGTACAAGTGAAGCAAAGGTTTGTCTAAGACTGTCTGGGGTACTTGAGATGCGGCCTGATCTTCCCGCAATGTCTCGTATGCGACGAGTTTGACGTCGAGTTCCTGGATGGACCGCAGCGCATTTCGCGAAGTGGACTTCCAGTGCAGGTTGTGCAGAGGGAGTTGTGAGAGTAGAGAAACGTAGATTTGTTTCCAGTGGTCGGTCGAGAGGAAGAGTACCGGTCCAGAGTAGGTGATTGTGACCCTTTGCGCGGACATGCTAGAAGGTAGGGCGTTCTGAAAGATCTCAGGATACGCACCCAAGACGCAGCTCCTTATTGCCCCTCCTGCTTCCACTGCTAAGCCTGGCACACCTCCGTACTTCCAACGTAGGATAAGATGTAGAGATTCGGAGCACGAGCAGGAACAAGCTAGCTGAGTGTTGTCAGGTGTTGTCTGTGAATGAGGACTGGGTTTGTAGACTGGACAGTGGAAGGTCCCGAGCCCTAGTCTCGATCGAACCCGGCGCCTCCAGGTATGTGCCGAAAAGCCGGGGCAAACCTACCGAATTCGTTGACGGTCGAAACGACGTCATCGGATGCAGCAACCACTCTACGGATTCGAGAAAGTACTGTACAGTGCTTACTGTCAGCCAATACCTGAGGCAGGTCATGAGTAGCGCCTTACAAACAACCTTACAACTGTCACATTTCGAACACGACCGCAGTTGGCAAAGATCCGGTCTCTGATAATCTCATTGGATGGCGGGACGTATAAAGGCGAACTCAGCGCGCACGCGACCGCCTACAATTTGCATCCCTTCATCCTCCCACTATGTCTGTCACTTTGTTCCCGTTTCTCCTGCACACGACCGCAGTGTCGGTAATGACCTACGGGTATCTCAACCTTCCGGACATGGTCGCGAACATCCCGATGGGCAACATGAGAGGAGGCCATTTCCAATTTTTGACAATCCAAGGGTGCGTTTTGTACTGCTCCTTCGACTCATATTTTCCTGACTCTCGAAACCTGGTAGCCTCGCTGTTGCATGGCTCACCATGATCATGAGCGTCGGTTGCGATTTGGTACCATCTTCCAGTGAGTTCCCAACGTGCTTGCACGCCAGCAGGCGTGCTTGACTGCGGTCGCTCAAACGTGCATGCCAGAGCTGTTCAAGAGTATGAAACGTGCATTCTTGATGAGTGCTCTTCCAGTACGTAGCGTATACTCCTCGTCCTTGCAAGGTCTCACTCCTGGTGTAGTTGGCCATCGTGATTTCTGTGATCTACTGGACACTTCTACTGGCCTTCCCGCATCTGATACTCCCGGAAGACCCCAACGCGACAGAGCCTACCTCTGCAAGATCTGTACCAGAACCTCAACGCCTCCCTCTCCAGACGGACCTTGCATTGCATGCTGTCCCGGCGATCACACTCTTCATTGACTTTTATTTCCTCGAACGCAAGTATTCGAAGAACACAGGTCGCTATGGTTCACTCCTCCTCGCGGCCATCGTCGGCACATGGTACGCGTGCTGGGTTGAGTACTGCGCTAGCTACAACGGAATGTGTGAGTTCAAAATGCTCTCTAAACCCTGGTAGATTTCGAACTGACATATTGGTGCGAAGTCCCGTACCCGTTCCTCACTCATAGCCCATTCAACGTCCGTGTCGCTATATACTCCGGAGCGAGCTTATTTGCTGCAGTCGCTTTCATGGTGCTCAATGCCTTGCATCCTTGAATTCCGCACGTATCTATGAACGTAGTCTCCAGTGACAGTGTAGTCGCTATGTACCGTAGCAATAGGAATTCTAATTCAAGTGACCAAAAACAGCTCAAGCGCCCGAGACGCGTCGCGCCTAAGTAAACGAGTCATCTGGATCGCGACGCGATTTTAACTTCTCACTCTCAGTATCCCCTTTTACCTTCCGCAGTGACAGTTCAATATGAGCGAACAACCGACTAAGCAGAAACTATGGGGCGGGCGATTCACAGGGAAGACTGATCCACTGTAAGTGTAATCCGGCCATACAAACCCTGGTAATGGCTAATCGCCCCCAAAGCATGCACGAATTCAATCAGTCCCTGCGTTATGACCAGCGGATGCACGCCGCAGATATTGCAGGATCCATCGCCTACGCAAAAGGGCTCGCGCGAGTCGAAATTTTGACTCAGGATGAGGAGAAGAAGATTGTAGACGGCCTCACTGCTGTGGGGCAGGAATGGGAGCAGGGCATCGTGAGTCCTGCACGACCTGACCGTACACCCCACACCTACATGAGTGCTCGCAACAGTTCAAGCCGCTTCCGGACGATGAAGATATCCACACTGCCAACGAGCGTCGGCTCACCGAGCTGATCGGCCCCCTCGGCGGAAAGCTGCACACCGGACGCTCGCGGAACGATCAGGTCGCGACCGACATGCGTCTCTGGCTGCTCGGGGAGGTGCGCACGGTGGAAAAGGGCCTGAAGGATCTCATCCGCGTGATGGTGGAGCGCGCGGACAAGGAAAAGGACGTGCTCATGCCCGGGTACACACACTTGCAGGTGAGTGCATGTACGCCCGTCCTCGCACGGTGCTCTGACAGGGTCGTGTTGCAGAGGGCCCAACCGATCCGGTGGTCCCACCTTCTGCTCTCGCACGCCTTTTCTTTCCGGGCAGATCTCGAACGTCTGCAGCAGCTCGTTCCGCGGATATCCACCCTTCCCTTGGGTTCAGGGGCGCTTGCGGGTAACCCCTTCGCGGTAGACCGCGATTTCCTGGCGAAGGAGCTCGGATTCGCGTCGGTCACGGAGAACAGCTTGTATGGGGTCAGTGACCGAGACTTCGTTGTCGAGTTCATGATGTGGGGAAGCCTTGCCATGACGCACCTTAGTCGGATGGCCGAAGACCTCATCATTTACTCGACCGCGGAGTTTGGGTTCATCACGCTCAGTGACGCTTACAGGTGAGTGAGGCATATGAATGCGGGTCATAGTAAAAGTCTATATCACTCGCATCCATTTGCCAGCACCGGATCGAGCATGATGCCTCAAAAGAAGAACCCGGACTCGCTAGAACTCCTCCGAGGCAAGTCGGGGCGTGTGTTCGGTAACGTGAGTGGTCGTCGTTCTGGTGGTGTTCAATGTTCTAACCTATTCTCGTGTTATCAGATGGCTGGTTTCTTGATGACTTACAAGGGACTGCCCTCGACGTACAATAAGGATCTACAAGAGGATAAGGAGCCGCTCTTCGACTCTGTTGATAACATCTCGGCCTCCTTCCAGATCGCAGAGGGCGTCATTGCCACTCTTGAGGTACGACTGAACTGACACTTAACCCCGGATTATGGAGGAGACTGACTTACGCTACTCTCTAGGTTCACGCTGAGAAGATGCGGACTGCGCTCACAATGGACGTACTCGCGACAGATCTTGCAGACTATCTGGTCCGGAAAGGGGTGAGTGGGCAGCCTCGTGTTTATCCATCGCCGCTCACCAGCGACCCTCCGATACCGAACCGAACCTCGCCGCCGGATGAACGCCGTCGGACACACGCCAGATCCCATTCCGAGAGACACATCACGTATCAGGACGCGCGGTCGCGCTGGCGGAGGCGCGGAAGTGCCAGATCAACGAGCTCACGCTGGAGGACTTCCGGAACCTGCACGAGAGGTTCGATGAGGACGTGCTCGCCGTGTTTGACTTTGAGGCGAGCGTCGAGCGCCGCCAGGCGATCGGTGGCCCCAGCCGCAAAATGGTGGAGAGACAAATTGATGTCCTCCGCAGCGCCATCGCGAACTGACCCTGAGAGAAGCAGTCGACGTTGACGAAAAGCACCGTACCGCGGTTGTAGTCGAGGATTGTAAGGAGAAATGTCAGAATGTCAGAATACATAATGTAGAGTCTATCGCGCCACTTTGACCACAACCTGGTTCGGGTAGTACAGCTATGTTGTCGGGGACGGGTCCGCCTGCGAACGAAGCGCGACGGCGGGCCGAGATATCTGCATGTGCCTGCATGCGTCGAACTGGCGGCGTATAATGGCAATTTACAGCGCATGCCGTCGAGCCCGGCGAGGACTGGTCACTGGCGAAGATCATCGTCCGGGGCAGCGGCGCCGTTAGCGTTAGCGCCTATCACCGCCTAAAGACTGGAGGAAAGGTCACACCGCCAACACCACACCGCCTCCCTCTGCCACTCTTACCGCCCCTCACCCGAATCCGTAGGCCCGCCAGTCTTTCACATTTCTTGCTGCACCTTCCTTCTTCCCGACCAGCTTTGTCGCCGGCCCCGTTGGATCCTGCCCCGTAGCACTGAGTGCTGTTCCCTCCCGTTTCCACCCACCCACCTCGCAGCTACGACTTACTTTCCCTACCCCTAATACACACACTACCTCAACACATACACTATGAGCAGAGACAGACTCGCAGAACGCCGGGTAAGCATTCCTTCTGTCCTCGTGTCCTCCTCCCTTCCCTTCCCATCACCCATCCTGTCGGCCACGCTCTGCTGAGTGGAGCAGTGGTCACAGACGTAGCATCATTACACGTCCTGCGTGCTGACTCTCCTCCCCACACGACAGGCCCAGCAAGGCGGCGGAGGGGGATACAACCAGTACGTACGCGTGCTCGTGCCGGCCCCTATGTGTGTGCTGACCGTCCTCGGGGTGCCACAGGGATGCGTACCAGATGCAGGAGCGGACCGACTACCGTTCGCGCACGGCCAACCCGTACGCGCAGCAGGACGACCGCCCGTCGTACTCGGACCCGTTCAACGCCCCGAGCACCGCGAACCTCATCGGCGGCGGCGGCGCTGCGGGCGGCGGGGACGACCTGACCGCGCTCAACCGCGAGGTGCGTCTGCTCCGCGTGCTCCCGTGCCCCGTGTAGCCATGCTGAGCGTGCCCCTGCGTTCTACTAGATCGAGACGATCCAGGGCTGGATCGCGCAGTACAACGGCACGGTGCAGCAGATCCAGCAGCTGCACGCGCGCCTGGTGGACACGACGGACGACGCCGCGGTCGAGCGGTACAACCAGCAGCTGCAGGACTACGTGGACTCGAACCGCGCGCTGAGCGAGAAGCTGCGGACGCGCATCAAGGCCCTCCAGCGGCAGGGCGGCGGGGGCAAGATTGGCATGATCCGCAAGCAGCAGGTGAGCGCGTCCGTGCGGCGGGGAGGACGTGTGTGCTCACATTGGGGTGCAGACGGAGCTCGTGAAGACGAAGTTCATGGACGCCATCCAAAACTACCAGCGCATCGAGTCGGAGAGCCGGCAGAAGTACAAGAACCGGGTCGAGCGCCAGTACAAGATCGGTGCGTTGTGTTTACGTCGCTCCGTGCTGAGCCTCAGCGCGTCTGACCGCGGTTGTTGTTCCCAGTGAGGCCGGATGCGACGCCCGAGGAGGTCAAGGCTGTCGTGGACGACGACCAGGGCGGCCAGGTCTTTAGCCAGGCTTTGATGAACTCGAACCGATACGGTGAGGCGCGGTCGGCGTACCGTGACGTGCAGGAGCGTCATCGGGATATCAAGAACATCGAGAAAACGCTCACGGAGCTGGCACAACTGTTCAACGACATGAGCATCCTCGTGGAGCAGCAGGATGAGCAGATCACGGCCATCAACGACACCGTGCAGGAGGTCGAGAAAGACGTCGAGCTTGGGTACGTGGTGTGCTCTTCACGGATCAGGCCTTTGTGCTCATATCACGCACTAGTCTCAACTACACCGGCAAGGCAGTTGACTCGGCACGGGCAGCGCGGAAGAAGCGTTGGATCTGCTTCATCCTGTCGCTGATCATTGTCATCATCATTGCCATCGTCGTCGCGGTCGTCGTCTTGCAGAACAGCAAGAAATAGATGGTCGGTTCGTACTGTGTACATATTATCGTATCATATCCTGGGACATTTCCTCCGTAGTTCTCTCTCTCTCTGACCCGGCCTGCATCAGGTTTCCGATACATGAAGGAGAAGCACGCTTTGCATGGGGCGTACGCATTTTGTCTGCCTCACCGCTCCCTTCATGTCTTCTCGTCCGTCCAGCTCCTCCACACGTTCTGCTTATCTATTTTATGCCCTCTTGTCTCCGCCGATAATGGACGTATGTCGTCCGGACTGTAAAAGCGACACGTACCGGAAATCCCATTTCCTGTGATACCCCCATGCAGGCTCGGGGTGCATTCCTCTATATATCTGAACACGGCGACGATGAATCTTTGTCGATCTTCGTCAAGGGGGGCATGTGCTGGGCGCGTGAGCGGTCAGGCAGAGGCCGTGCGGCAGAAGAGTCAGCTAGAGGCAGCTGTGTGAACTGCACGCCAGTCCCGAGGCCTGAGCCAGTGCGGCAGGCGAGCGGAATGTCTGGGACGGGTGAGACTTCGCTGCTCCACAAGCCTAGGCCGCGGAGCGCATCGCGGAATTGCAATTGGAAAGCCTATCTGAAAGTCGGCTTGGGTGATCCACCCTGATCCACCGCGGAAGGACGGCGGGACGAAGGACGGCGGGTGGCAGAGCGTTGGACGATGGAGTGGACGCAGTTGATACGTGGCGAGGTCTGTGAGAGGGAGCCGGAAGCGGGTGCGCACCGTTGCCAGCCCGATGCCTCGTTCCTTGTCTGAGCCGGATACGGCGAGGCTGGAAGGAAGCACCTGGCACAGCCCCCGGGCCTATGAGGCTGCGGGGCGGTTTGGGTGTGAGTACGAAGAGCAGTCGATAGAGCATACGGGAGGTCATGGGCAGGATCGTCGGGGGAAGGAGGCGACCGGGGCTGGTTATGTACCACAGCTCGCCGCGCAGTCAGACAGAGTCAGACCGTGGTCAGACCTCCGAGGCAGACGAGGTACATGTGGCCGGGCCGGTGGCATCCGACAAATCGGGCACTCCGATCTTGGTAATCTTGCGCAACGCCGCCACGTGAGATCTCAGATCCCCATCTCTCTCGAGCTGACGCGTCCCATCCCCTCTCTCTATATAACCCCTTCTCCCCGCCGCCTTCCCCTTCCTACCACCTTCCACGCACAACAACCCCTCCCGTCCCCATCCTGTCAGTCCATCCCTCTCTTCGCCTTTCTGTCCTGACTGTTTCTGTTTTCCAGAGGTCTACCTACCCCACACCCCCGCACACGACTCTCTCCATCATGCCTGCCAAGAAGCGCTGCGAGTTCCAGGCTGAGGCCGCCCGTTGCAACCAAGCCGTGCTCCGCATCGTCGGTCGCTGCCCCCACTGTCGACTCGACTTCTGTGGCACAGTGCGTCCCCTCACGATATCTCATATGTGCAGATAAGACTGACTCGACCTGACTATCAGCACCGCATGCCTGAGCACCACGAGTGCCAGAATCTGGAGAGTTGTCGGCAGCAGGCGTTTGAGAAGAACAAAGCGAAGCTGGAGAGCGAGCGCACCGTGGCGTCCAAGATGGCGACGGCATGATCTGCCTTCCCCACTCCCCCCTTCCCTTTGTTCACCACTGCTCTCCCCTTCTCAACGCGAGCTCACCCTGTGGGGGCTGTAGGACATGCCACCGCCCTTGGCGTATCATCCTCTCTCCATCTCCTCTCCATCTCTGTTTATGACAGCCGCTATCACGACACACGGACGCATGCTATACCACATAATATCTTCCCCCCATCTCCGTAACTCCCGATGTTACTCCCTCTCGCCTTCATAATCGGATCTTTACTGCATCGGTGTCCATATGTGTTTCTATATATCGCTCCCCGGGTATTATCACTGTAGAATTTTATGACAAGTTCCCCTCCGAACAAGAGTGCGCAAGTCCATCATGCAACATGATGTTACCAATTGGCTGGACTCGGATGGCGTCTCAGTTAGCCGACTTAGCCCGTTGCCTGGTCGTTGCGCGCCTGTGGGTACCTCCCATGTCAACTGCTGCGCGTGCAGTACAGAACGACCTAGACATGTTCTGCGCTGTCTGCCAAGCTCAATCGTGCGACGCACATTTGTATTGACCCATAAAACTCCGTCTACGATTGCGCGCCGGGTTTTGTGCGGTGGAGAGCGGTCGTTACGGTTGTTTGCCCACCGCCGAGATTGGCAGTCGAGATGTCTAATCGCCAATTTCCGGAACGCATATATGAGTCGATCTCTTCGCAATCCGATCCTCCAAGACCTGTCTCTCATCCTCGTACCGCTCTGCTGCATCCCTCGACCAGTGCGTTCTCCTCGACGCCCCCGGCACATCGTGTTGCATTGCTGACCGCCGCCGGCGCAGGCACCGCTCGCAACAACCGTGTTTTCACGTGCATCCAGCAGCGATCGCCCCCTCCGCTGCCCCGTTCCGTCTAATAAACCATCGGTAAGCCCGCTGCTCTTATAGGCCCGACGTCGTCATAGCGCGTTTCGCCTCGCCATCCATCGTACACCCTGCTCACCAAGACACTTCGCGCCCTATCCTCCTCCTATCTCCTGCACGCATCATGGCGAGAAGACTAAAGCAAGTCACAAATCACCTCCAGTCCAAGATGTCTGAAGTCTCTGCCGGTGCGTGCCGTCCATCCTTCATGCCTGCCAGCAATCGATCTGCGAAAGTTCGGGTCTGACACTGGCGTCGCACCTCCAGAACGATGGACCGAGGTCCCCCTCGCTCCCGCCGACCCGTACGCACCTCGGACCACCTCCCCGTATCATCCGAGCGCTAACACGCGTTTTTGCAGCATCTTCGCGCTCACCGCCGCCTACAAGGCGGACACCCACCCCAACAAAGTCAACCTCGGCGTGGGTGCATACCGCGACGACGACAACAAGCCCTGGGTGCTCCCCGTCGTCAAGAAGGTGCGTCTGCCCGCCCCCTGCGCTCCGTACCCTCCCGAATGACACCTGCGCCCGGTTGCGTGGCGGCACGAACCTTGCAGGCGACCGAGATCCTCCTGAACGACCCCGCTCTGGACCACGAGTACCTCCCTATCACCGGCCTGCCTGAGTACACGTCGGCCGCGGCGCGGCTCGTGTTCGGCAAGGACTCGCCCGCGATCGTGGAGGAGCGCGTCACCAGCGTGCAGACCATCTCTGGAACCGGCGCGAACCACCTCGGCGCGCTCTTCCTGAGCAAGTTTTATGGCTGGAACGAGAAGCGTGTCTACCTGAGCGATCCGACCTGGGGTACGTGTGTCATCCCTGTGTCACTGTGGTCCTGCCCACGTCGCACTGGCCGCGGGTGCGGCCGTGGGGGCTGCGGTCTGACAAGTGATGAAGGGAGAAGCTGACATTCGGGCGATACAGTGAACCACCACCAAATCTTCCCGCTCGTCGGCGTCCCCGTGGCGACGTACCCGTACTACGATCCGCAGACGATCGGGCTCGCGTTCTCCGCATTCCTCGACACGCTCAAGAATGCGACGCCGCGCTCGGTGTTCCTGCTGCACGCGTGCGCGCACAACCCCACCGGCGTCGATCCGACGCGGGAACAGTGGGGCCAGATTGCGGACGTGATGCTCGAGAAGGGCCACTTCGCGTTCTTCGACACCGCGTACCAGGGCTTCGCGAGCGGCGACCTGGACCACGACGCGTGGGCGGTGCGCGAGTTCGTGCGGCGGAACGTGCCGCTGCTCGTCTGCCAGGTGCGTCGCGCGGGCGTGCTGCTGACGCCATCTGCGCGGCATTTGCGTTTGCTTGTGTATTGACTGCGGGATGCGTGGCAGAGCTTCGCGAAGAATGCCGGATTGTACGGCGAGCGCGTCGGAGCGCTGCACGTCGTCTCCCCTTCGAAGGAGGCTGCCGCCCGGATCAAGAGCCAGCTGTCGGTGCTTGCGCGCTCTGAGATCAGCAACCCCCCTGCCCACGGCGCGCGCCTGGTGAGCTTCCTTCCGAGAGCCCCGCGGGAGCGCCTCCGGCAGAGCGGCGGTTCGCTGATAGATTGCGTGTTTGCGGTCTAGGTTTCGCTCATCCTGAACGACGAGCAGCTGTTCGAGGAGTGGAAGCGCGACATCAAGACGATGGCCGGGCGCATCATCGACATGCGCAAGGAGCTGCACCGGCTGTTGACGGACGAGCTGAAGACGCCCGGGAACTGGGACCACATTGTGAACCAGATTGGGATGTTCAGGTACGTGAACTCAAATGTGGTTTGTGTGGGCATTGGCAGGGCGTGCCTGCTTCGGGGTTGTGAGGCGTGAGTGGGCCTGGGGGAGTGTGCCTGCGCGTGGACTCTTGTGTGGTTTTGTCTGCAAAAGACGGGCGAGGTATCGGAAGCGATACGGCCGCCACACTGTGGGAGGTGGTTGTTCCTCACGTGGTGCGAACCAGCATGGGTGATGGACCTTGGCAGGGTGGGGGACACACTGCCGGGGTGCGGCAGGAGGACTGGAGCGCATGCTTTGCCTGACGGGCGCACATTGTGCGATCTGTTTGGGATGGCACGGTGCATCAGCATTCGGCTTCGGAAGATGGGCTCGGGCGTGCGGGCGACATGATGGTCGGAGTGCGGTGCTGTGTGCCGGTTGATTCGGCGAGAGACGGCGGCTGCGTTTGGGCTAGAAGCGGAAGGGTGCGGCGAGATGGCGGCGGGGGCGTCGAGAGAGCGGGAGGAGGATATACTGACGGTTGTGTGCTGCAGCTTCACGGGGATCAAGCCCGGGCAGAGCCAGGCGTTGGTGGAGAAGGCGCACATCTACCTGACGCGGAACGGGCGGATCTCGATGGCGGGGCTGAACACGCACAACATCCGGTACTTTGCAGAGTCGCTGGACAAGGCCGTCCGCGGGCAGCTTTGAGAGCGGTCTTTAAAGCGGTGGCGGGCGGTGGCATTAACGACCCGGAAGCGAATCGTGTATGTAGACTAGCGGGCGTGGGAAATGACGTGTGTGTTCCTGAGCAGCAGCCCAGACCGAGATCGTCCGAAACGGGCAGGAGTGACATCATCGGGGGCCCGAGTGGGAGGATGTCGACAAGCGTTGTTTGTGCATCATTTTCAGACAGTCCTCGTCCGCCCTCGTCCACCCAGCTGAGCACGCCCCGTCGCTGCCCCTCTCCGCTCTCTTTCTCCCCTCCTCCTCCCACCCCGCCCGCCCGACGCCCGACGCCCGACGCACCCGCCCTGCGTCCGCCGTCCCCCGCCCCCGCCGTCGACGCCAGCGAGTGCGAGCTGGTGCATGAACACGCCGTCCACACACGTCCCCCCAGCTCGTGTACGCCCCTGCTCCGCCGCCTGCACCCGCTCCCCATCCCCGCAGACACCACGCTCTGACCCGCGTCCGCGCCTGCTCTATATGCTGCTGCACTCTCCTCCCTGTCCCTTCTCTGCCTCTGCTGCGCCCTGCCTGCCCTCCTTCTCTCCCCAGCCCCCTTGCGTCATATCCTCCCGACCTTTCTCGTCCAAGTGCCGCCCATTTCCTCGTGCTCGGCCCTGACTTTTCTTCCCCGTCCCGGCTCTTCCCAGCCCTCCGTCCTCTTCCTTCGTCCCCCATCTCGTCCCGTGCGTGTCCCGTCCCCTCCGCTCCTTGCTCGCCGTCCTCATCCTCTTCAGACCCTCTCTGCACTCCAATTACATGGGAATCTTGCTCTCTATATTATTTCCGACCTTGTTCATGTCCTCCTCGTTCTCTCCTTCTCCCTCCGCCGCCGACGACACCTCCCGCTCACCATCTCCGCCCCCGGATGCTCCTTCCTTCGACTCGCTCCATCCGCCAGAAGACGATCTCCCAGACCTCTCTCCGCCCCACAGTCCGAAACCCATGGTCATCGGGTCCCCCCCGCTCGACACCCGGCCCTATTCGCTCCATGGAGTCGGCATCGGCATCCTTTCGCCCCAGCCCGTCTTCGGGCCCTTTGCACCCATCTCCCGTGCAAGCTTCTCCCCACTCCAGGTCAAGTCCTCCCCCTCGGAACAGCGCTCCAACCCGCTAGACTCCGTCGCCCTCCCGCGTCGCTCGGCGAGCCCCCGCGAGGCTTTTGCCCTGCGCGCTAGCGGCTCGCGCTCTCCGGAAATCTCGGAACCTCCTCCGCCGCCTCCGCCTGCTTTGAGGTATGTCGACGACGCGTCGGCCAAGGATGGGAACGCCGGTGAGCACATCCCACTCACGAGCTTCTCTAGCGCCGTTACCGCTCAGGCTGGTCTGCGTATCGCTATCCCCCTGCCAAACCCCACCACGTCGACTTCTACGCCGTCACCGCCGCTGTTCTCCCATCCTGCCCATGACCCGAACGCGAGCAGCAGTTCGTCCGTCCTTGAGCCCGGTCCCTCTGGACCCATCCTCGAGACTCCAGCCCCTGCGTCTAGCGCGGATCTTCTTTCCCCACCGACGGACCTCAACATTGATTTCTCAGAGTTTGACACCGAGGGTTGTAGTGCGCTTGAGAAAATCTACCTCTTCTCGCGCAGTCGTGCTACCTTCCACAGAGTGTTCATCGCTCACGCGCTCCCGAGCTACCTCTCCGGGTGCGAGACCTCGGCCGGCGACGTTTCCAGCAAAGAAATTATAGAGCAGATCACGCCGAACGAGGCGGTCGACTACGTGCTCCCGCTACTGAACGGGCTTGCCATGGACGAAGGTGCGTCCGTTAACCGCCTGTGAAAACCGTGTTGCCCTGGGACTCACATGTGCACCGTTTTTACCACCCCAACACGCGATGATGGCGCCTGTCTGCTGCTGTTTGTTTGCTATTCGAATGCCCCGCACTAACCGATCACGTCCACCCCTGACCACTGTGCGCAACGGCAACTTTGCACCGGGCGTCCGCGGTCATTTCCTGCAGATGAGGCCGTAAAAGAGGCCCTCGCGGCGGAACTAGTGCCTGTCATCTGGTGGTTTGTCACGCATTGCAGACTGGTCGAGGACGACACGCCACCGCCACCGTCACCTCCCGCTCCGACACCACTTTCCCCTGGCCAGTCGCCCAGCGCGGAGAGTGAATCTTTGCTTAGTCTCCCTACCCTTCCGCCCCTCGATGCCCCACCTAACGACCGAGAAGCCCTTGCAGTCCCAGGCCAGAGTTCGACCGCGGAACACCAGGGGGAGGTGCCGACGGCCGTCTCCGTGCAGGCATTTACCCCGATCCTGGGCACACTGCTGCTCAGTCCTAACGGCATCGTAGGTGGTTCTGCGCGCTATGCGGTCGTGGAACTTCTTCGCAGGCTACGGCGAGCTGACGAGCGAGAAGGTCGCTTGGCGGATGGGACGGACGAGCCGATGGAAGTCGACGAGACCCGGACGAGCAGCCCTACACCATCTCAGACCGAGTACGAGGAGTCTGAGGATAAGTTGGAGATAGGGTTGTTTCAGTCTCACGAGCGCCGTCTGTTCGAGCGCGAGCTGGTATGGCAAGTTGTCATCGGCATGGGCCGTCTCGATATCGACGAGCAACGGGGGGACGGCAGCGGCGACGACATGCTCGACGTGGCCTCTGACTCGGATGCCTCCACCGTCGTCCCGACGCCTCGTATGGACTCGGAGACGGCCACGGACTCTTATTTCCCCATGACTACTACGGACACAGGATTAGCAACGACATACAGTTCAACTGCGCTCGAGGCCTCACCGCATGTGCCAGCGGCGGAGCTGTCCGCATCTATCACGGGCACGCAGTCCCCAGCCCCTCCGCCTTCCCCGCCCGTTTCGTCGACATCATCGTTGTCGTCTGGATCTCCGGGCCACTCATCTCCCTCCACGCCTTCGCTGACGTCATCGATGTCTTCCGGCGAATCGTCCTACAATGCAGAGCCCGCGGCATCTGACAGTACGGCGGTCGCCGGGCCCGAAAGCACTTTGCTCAGCGGCTTCGAACTCAAATCGGTCGTCGACCTTCCAATGGCGGACGATGTTCGGGTTCTGATGAACGTGGACGAAGTCAGCAGTCCGCAGGCGCTATTCTCCCCAGCATACGAGTGGCCAGCAGCGCCTGGGTCTTTCCTTCGGAATGCCTCGCTCCCGACCACGCCGCCTATCGAGGTATCTCCGTCGCCTCCGATCGCGGCGCCCGTGCCATTCTCGGCCGATGCGGTTGCAGGGGCGCCCATGCACTCGCCGTTGGCGAGTCCAGCAGGCGAAGGACCCCCTACGCGGCAGCTGGGCGACTGGATGAGCCCCGGCTCCGCGGCTCGGCAGCTGGAAGTCATGGAAGACCAGCTCGATGACGGCAGTGACTTGAACGAGGAGGCTTCTGTCGGAAGGTTGTCCAGTATGAGCCTGATGGCGGCTGTCACCGCAAGCGGTGAGTGATTCTCCGGTTAGCGCGTTTCTGCAGGTGGTGACCGGCCGTTATCGCCGTAGGCTCGATCGGGGAAGACACCAAGATGGCCTTCGTCGCGGAGGTCGAACGCGTCGGGCGGGATCCGGTCTATTGGGTGCGGCGGGAAGCCAGCTTCGCGGTCGGGGCTCTGGCCAAGGTCGTCCCTGTGGAGGTCGTGACCTCGTCACTGGTGAGCCGGTGATGTGTTGAAATCATGCATCCGACTCGGTTGCTCACGGCGTTGCACGCTCATTTTACAGCTTCCATTGTTCGAGTCCTTGTGCACCGACCCGACGTGGCATGTGCGCCACTCGGTTCTCTTCGCGCTTCCCGCCATCTTGTCGAGGTTAACTCCGCCGCACCGCCGGAAACTCGCACTGGAGGTCATCCTGCCCTTGTCAGAGGACGAGGAGAGCACCGTTCGTTCGGCCGTGCTCGAGGCACTGGGTGAGGTGATGTACACGTTCAAGGACGACGAAGGCGGGCCACCGAGCCAACTCCTCAAGCTCTTCCTCGGCATCCGAGAAACGGAAGACCCTGGTGGCGGCCATTCTATTCGCCCGCCCGCGCCGTCCCAAGGGTCCCCTCAGTCACCCCAGCAGTCCCAACCACAATCCGCCACTTCGACCACAGCTACGAGTTCAGCATGGAGCGACTATGGTACCGACGCTGGCGGCGGTCCTGATATTTATGACGACCCGCAACGACCCCTTGTATGCGCCTTCAACTACCCCGCGGTAGCCCTGACGCTCGGCAGAGAACGCTGGCCTGAGCTGCGGCCGTTGTATCTTTCTCTGGTCCACGACCCGTCGTTCAAGATTCGACGTACGCTCGCCGCGTCACTGGGCGAAATCGCAAAAATTATCGGCGAGGAACACGCCCGCGCGGACCTCCTGGCCGTCTTCTGGTCGAGCCTGCGAGCGGACGAAAGCGAGGTCCGCATGAAGGTCATAGAAGCGCTCCCCACCTTCGTCCGGGCTCTCAGCTTGGATCAGCGTGCACTGGTGGCGCGAGAGCTCGAAGAGGCGCTTTCTCCGAGCAAGCTCTCCACGTGGCGGGAAAGAGAGATAGCGGTCAAAGCTCTCGGCGAGCTGGTCGAAATAGACGGCATCGACGGCGAGGTGCTCCGCCGCATGGTGGTCCGAGCCCTGGACGATCGTGTAGCTGCCGTACGAGAGGCAGCCGTGGCGGTGGTGAGCATCATGCTTTGTCCTGTCATCTTCACATGCTGATTCCTACCTCAATGAATTGTCAGATGCCCACCTTCGTCAGAGTGTGGAAAGCCGTTCCACATCTGCTGCAGACGCTGCAAGCCGATGTCCGCGCCTTCGCGACTTCGCCGGCGTCCCGGAAGCGGACGACATGGGTGACCTGCGCTCAGGAGGTGCTGACGCACGATCAGGGTGACGCCGCCGTCCGGAATGAGGCTTATTGGGAGACGCTCTCCGGATTGGTGCGGGATCCAATCATCGACGTGCGCATACGGGTTGCACGCCTGCTCGGGCTGATCTTCGGTAAGTCTCATCAATGTCCATGCTACCGTCACCAAGTCATCTGCCTATGTCGTCATTGCTAATCAGCCAATCCCCGACTTGCAGACAAGTTCGGCCGCGTCGATAGTGATATCGCGGGCAAGACGCTCTCTCTAGCACGCGATCTTACTCAAGACCCTTCCCACGAGGTGCAGGCATTCGCCACGGCCGTACTTGCCGGTGCCAGACCGTCAGGGTCGGAGACGCATCATGCGCCTGCGTTGACGACGCTAACGCCTCGTGTCGAGAGGAGCGCGGCTACGTTCTCCCGCCCGCCACCGCCCAATCCCAGCTAAACACGGGACTATGGAGCTGGAACTTTCTCTCCCCGGCGTTGCTGCAATGCAGCCGCGTCCGGGCCAGATAACACCCTCCACGCAGTCCAGCTGGCCGCCGTACAACGTGCGGATGGTACGGCATATGGGGCGGCAGCTCGCACTGGACAGCCCGATCGTCAGGAAGACCGAACGGAAGGAAGGTCTGCGGCCTGCGCACGATGCATGCATGTGTCAGACCTCCGTTCGACGTCATGTCGTCCCGAGCGGCATTAAATTTATATGTCGCACCGGGGAAGCATGTAGCTCGTGGCCCCGCACAAATGCCCCCTTCTGCCGGCCAGCAGCTGACTACGGCCCCTTATATAGCTAACTTATCGTGTACGCCAGGCATCCTACCGCTGCAGCCCTATCGCCGTCGTCTATTCTGCCATCTAGATCACCCTCACGCCGTTTCTGACTTTTGCATTAGTTCCGCCTCGCATTCATACTGTATCAGTATCTTAAGTACATACATTCATCGCCTGCTTAACCGTAGTATATAGCTCTCTTTCGTGTTCAAATAATTTCGTGACTAGCGACCTCGCGATCGATTCATCCGAGCTGTATTCCCTCCGTGGGTTGCTTTTTACGGTACTGGATCCGGCCACAGGTCTACTTCCGACTAGCGGGGGGCTGTCTTGGCCACACCGAAGTAGTCAGCCAATCGCAACCTGCGACACGACGTCACGCTGACCGATCTCCCCGGTCATCAGCACTCTCGTCGTCTCTCTCTCAAAGTACACCGACGACGGACGGCCTGCTTTCGACCGCAGCAGCCGCGGCCAGCCATCCCGCCCAGTTAACCCCCTACATGCAGACAAACCACACTCCACTGTTCAAACTTCCGCCAGGGGCAAGATCTGAGTTAAGGTGTCACAGCGTGACTGGAAGTTAGGGTTAGGGTCAGGCTCCTACCCACCGTCGCTTCGAGTTGAGGGGCTGTTCCAGGCTCCTACCCACCGTCGCTTCGAGTTGAGGGGCTGTTCTCGCTGGTAGAGGTGGAGGAGGAGTAGAACCAGTAGCGATAGACAGCGCCTAAATCCTAATAGACGCCACTCAGGCTGGATCACGTGTATAGTTAGTTACCCCTCAACTCTCACACGGCAGGCAATCCCCAAATTTCTGCCAAAGAAAAGTCAGTAAAAAGCCGCGAGTTGTAGTTACCTATTCTCTTTCACGTGACTATAATGGCGAAAAGTCGTTGAAAAGGTCGTTTTCAAGAGAATAGGTAACTACGAGAAACGCCTTTTCTTCCGCAGAAAATCGGCGTCTGCCTGCCGTGTCAGCGACGGCTGCCGCCAAACATTTGTAAATACACGGAGCCCGGAGAATAGACGCCTAAGCACCCTCCTTTAGGAAGGTGCTATTCTACGAGCGTCTAGAGTCATTTTCTTATCCTGCAAGCGAGCACACCAATTCAGGTTGACTCAATACTCACCGCCGCGCGTCTATACAATACCCAGAATCGATGCTAAGTAACTACAACAGAAACCATAAGTCAAAGAGTATATTAGGGACTATATATGATCAAGAGGCTAGTAAGTAGTACTGTGCCCTGCCATGCATGCAATGTGCACACCGGCAATTGCACTTCCGAGTCATCATAGTGATGAGAAGCTACTAGTACTAAGTACTACCCTACAAGTTGCATTATTGAAGTAGATGTATGACACTGTTCAAACGTTCTGGACATGCCCTTATAAATACATGCACTGGGACTATCAACCAAGCATGAGGGCAAATGCAAGCGTGAGGCAGTCATTCCCGACTTCACAGCAGCACTGCCTCCTCCGGCTCTGGCCCCCTGTGACCCATAGAGCACAGTCTCCCTCACCGTCTAGGCACTCGACAGCTTCAACACGACACTCGACTCAGTCAAGTAGGTGGCCGCATAGCCATGCACGTCCGATGAGAATTTTAAATCAACCGCAGGTGGAGTGCCTTCTCCCTTAGTAAGCGGGACAACGAGTGAGTTGATGCCGGAGTCCTCCAGCCCCAGGGCTCCAGCCCCCAGCTCGCCTCTCGCAAGTCGTCACACCCTCTCACTGCCGTAACTGGTGCTTCCACCTGCGGGCGGCCGCCGAGACACTTCAAGTTCAAGTTCCCTTGAACCCCGGCTGTACGAGGTTGCTGGGAATAGATGGTGCCGGTTATCCGAACCGGACTGTACATGCTGTATCGTCGAGGTCAGTTCAGCCCCAATTAAAAGGAGAGGGACTCTGATCAGTACTGCAAGGGATTCATCAGCATATCAGTCTATCGTTGAGGAGCCGGCGTGCCAGTGGAGAGTTTACGACACTAGTAGCTTAGGATGAGAGACTCCTGGAGGAGGACTACTACGAGCCGCCGTACATGATAGACTCGAGTTGGCACCTACTAGTATACTACTCTAGATGGTGCTGCAATACTTACTAGACTAACAGTACTTGTCGGTTACTGCCAGTACAGTCCGACTCCCTGGGAACACAGAATTCTCACATAATATTAGCCGATAATGTTTCCTGTCGACCAAATGGGGGATGCTTTGGGCGTCTATTCTCCGGGCTCCGTGTATTTACAAATGTTTGGCGGCAGCCGTCGCTGAGAGTTGAGGGGTAACTAACTATACACGTGATCCAGCCTGAGTGGCGTCTATTAGGATTTAGGCGCTGTCTATCGCTACTGGTTCTACTCCTCCTCCACCTCTACCAGCGAGAACAGCCCCTCAATTCGAAGCGACGGTGGGTAGGAGCCTGGGTTAGGGTCCCTGGGGCGCGGGCGAGGCGCGGGCGAGGCACGGGGCACGTGAGGACAATAAAAGTACAGGTTAGGCGCCTGGAGAGCATATCGAACGGGAGGCTTTGTTCTGGCAAACGCGCTTCAGCCTCAATGGCCTCGCTTTACACACGAAGAATAGGACCCGCCAGCTGCTTGTCGCCGTGGAAAGATGATTACAATAAGTAGCCGTCCCCGCGCACCACGTCGCGCGAGCTCTCCTCGAGTCTCTTGTTGTCTCCCTCTTCTTCCGGTCTGCCTGCTGCGTCTGGCTCTGACGACCCCCGTTACGCGGTTTAGTACGCTGCACGAGGCTGGTGTGCGGTCTTGACGGCCACCTCGCGACTTCTCTGGTCTCTTGCTCGACTGCACGACTCCTCCCTTCTCTCCCTGCTGGCACAGTACATAGTAACTCTTGCACGAACCCCAGTGCACGCCCATTTTGCGTCCTTCACAAACCACGACTCCCTGCGACGACCTATGACCTTATGGCGTACCCTCGTCACTTCCATCTAATCCGGCGGTGGGTTCTAGGTGAGTACTCCCGAGGTTTCCGATGTTCTGCGCGCTGACGGAGGCCCGGGCTTAGCGATCTGCGCCTTGCTGAGCTTGGTGTGGTGTGCGTTGCTGTGTGTGGAGATCTACGTCCTGGAGGACAGCTCGGACAGAGCCCAAAGTAAGTAGGTCTGCTGCTCGTGGAGGTTCTCGGCGTGACGCGCAGTGCCGTCTGCCGCTTTCTAGAGAATCTGGTCCTGGTCATGATCCTCGTCAATGCGGCTACGTCCGCCATGTCGATTGCACTGTGAGTAGTCAGTATGTCTAGCTGTACACGCGTGTATTGATAGGATATCTAGGATTCTCGTCAAGTTCCGCGGGTACGTGGATGGCGCGAGGCTCGCTCTGCTGCTTATGGGCCATATAGGTATGTCCCCCACCCATCAGTGCTCATCAAAGCGCGTCTCAAATCTGAATAGGAACCGCGGCGTTGTTCACGCTATTCAACCCCACCTTTGTATGTCCAACTCAACGTGAGTACTTTGTGCGCGAGCACCTTCGTACCCTCCTGATTAAACAAACCTGCAGCATCGAAACGCAAGGTGTGCAAAGATGTCAACCTGTCTATCCTCGTGTGTAGCTGGGTTTTACCTGCTCTACGTAAGTGCATGTCGCGTCTACATACTCGCCGCACGCCACATTGGCTCACCATGTGCGACTGGTTGCAGTTGTGTGGTATAGCGCCTACTTCGCAGTTACCCACTACAGAGGGCAGAACGAGCCTGTTGGGATTACCACGGCGCCAACGCGGTCACGAGAGAAACACGAATCAAACCTGCTTCCCATGATGGCGGCACCCAAGGAACCTGTCTGGCGCCCTCCTTCTAGTACAATCCCAAGCGTGTACTCCTCAGCGACGGCGCCGTGGCCTGAACCTCCCTTGGTCAAACCGCCTCCGGTACCGCGACAGCCTCCGCCTATTCTCCAGCAGGCGCCACGACGGCCTTCCTGGAGGCAGTATCCGCCGCCGCCGCCACCTCTACCTCATGCTCAAACACCTATGCGCCAGCCTGTCCTTGCCCACTCCCCGTATGCATCTCATCCATCGCCTGTGCATCTAGCGTATTTGTCGTCTTCCCAGCCATCTTCCCAACACTCCTCTAAGCACTCCTCGCAAATGTCGTCGAGGATGTCCGCCAGCTCATCGAAGCACCTCTCGCTATCCATACCGTCGGCGTATTCATCGTCCCAGGTGGGGTCGAACGACTCGCGCCGGACCACGCTGCAACCGCCCCGCCCGGGGTCACAGCTGCCATCCCTGTCCCCTGTGACACTTACACCGCAGTCAGGTCCCCCGTCCACGTCTCGTATTCTATCTGCCAGCGCGCCGCTGAGCCTCACCCCCATCGACGAAGACGAAAATCCGTCGCCGCGCTCTTCTGGGAGGTCTTCAGGAAGACTCTCCAAACCCGCGCCGCTATTGTATTGATGCTCGTGTATCATAACTGTACTACTATCTGTATCGATAAGTCTCTGTAAGTTCTATTGCATATCATCATGGACGGTTGTTGGTGTTGCAAGGATGTCATAATAGATGTAGATTGATGCGAACTGTCGTCACTACTACTGTCTGATATATGTTTGGATATCCACGCAATCACACATTGCAGTGCGTACGCGCAAACGCACACGGCGAAGTGAGTCCAGACGACTTCCCGTCACGAAGTGGCACCCAGCGTCACATATCTATGCACTCGTTCCGCCACGTGCGCGGAGTTCGTACGCTCGCTCATCGTGGCCTCGACATTCGATCTGGGTCAATGAACTTTCCTGAGCTTGTTTCATGTCTTGACCACTCTGCTTGATCCTCCATTGATCACCTACTCAACGCTGAAACATCTGACTCCGACCATTCATCTCGTATTGAAAAGCGCCGAGCATGACTGCTCAGTGGGAACCTGGACGGGTCAAGGTGTGTTCTGCTCATACGCCTGCCCGATGTCGACCGTTCAAAGTACCGGAGTAGGCCCAGCTGCGGCTCACGGCCCAGCGGCTGGGGCAGCTGCAAGACCGGATGGAGTCGCAGGCGCAAATCACTCAGCGGGACATCGCGACCCTCCTCCAGCAAGGAAACATCGCGCTTGCGCGGGCGAAGGCCCAGAAGCTCATGGGGGAGGACGTGCGGAGTGACCTGCTGCAGACGTTGGAGATGCACGTAGGTGTCATCCTTGGACACTTGAATGAACTAGAACGAAGGTGCGCGTGCGGCATTATCCCCGTCCTCCGTCCGGACGTATGTCGGCCACCTGCTCACACCAACCCCCGGGGCAGTGACACGCCCAGCCCTATTGTAGCAGAAGCTGCATCAAGTATAATCTACGCCGGCCTCAGTATTGAGTCGAAAGGTCTATATCTGCGTCATGGGCAGGGTGTGTCCCGCGTGTTGACTGTGTTCGGCGTACAGAGCTCCACTATGTCCGTGAATTCCTCATGCAAGTCCTGGGATCCGACTTCATGCGTTCCTCGCTGGAGAACCAGGATAATTACGTGTCCACAAGGGTGAGCGCGATGCTTCCCCGTGTCTACGCTCCACGTCCTTATGCAGGAGCAGGTGCTCCGAGCGATTGCCGCACCCCCGCCTACTGCCACGAAACTAGACCAATACCTCTATGGGGTAGCACGCATGCACAATGTCAACTGGCTCCCCGACCTATCCCCACAACAGAAGTGCGTTCTCAGCGTACATGCCGGCCGTGCCGGGCAATTCTGAACGGTCTGCCGTACAGGGTGAACGCTTTGTCTCCCATCGTCGACCCGGAGATTGTGGGCGTGGTGGACTTGGCGCAACTCCGCTCTTTGTGTTCCCATGGTAGGTCGGCGGATACTATATCTTGGGAGCGTCGTTATTGAATTGGAGATGCAGGTCTGCCGTCACATCCGCCGTGGTTGCGTCCACGAGTATGGAGGTAAGGAGATACTGCCTCGGTTCATATATCTGATCTTGAGGACTATTCAGATTACTACTTGGTACATTGCCTGTGGACAAAAACGTCTGGCGGAAAGAGGCTCGAACACAAAGGGACAACTACTACGTGCGTGTCACAGTCCACGTACGTGGAGCCAACACAGCGATTAACTTCATTTTAGGATCTTGTGCGGCGATTACTAGAACCCCTCTCCTCTCTACCTGAGCCGACAGAACCCTTGTCTCCGTCTGATCAATCTATCTTGGATGTCTTCAATGAGCTCTCTATGGTACCGCCTAGTCTTTTGGTCACGCTGGAAGAGGAGCCAGAGCCATGCCCCCAATGTCCCCTTGACGGGGACGCGCCAGAAGATGTCAAGATTCCATGCGCCGACAATCTGGACGCTCGCCTGCGGTCAATACGCGCGAAGGAAGTCGGGGAGTCGGCGGAAGGGGACCCGTCTTCGAACGACACGCCCGAAATACGTCTGGATGCTACACCTGAAATTAGACTTGACGCGACGCCTGAAGTCCGACTGGAGGAGCCGTCCCCGACGAGATCAAGGGCACGGGAAACAATCCCCAAGACATCACTGCAAGTGCCTGATTCTCCCACCTCCTCACACTCAGGGATGTCCACTACGCTACTGCCCTCAAGGCCGTATACTTCGCTTGGTGCACACAACAAGCATTCATCAGCGCTGCTTCGCCTTTTGTACATACACTCATGCCTCAACCCCGCCAACCGCTCTCCTCAGATCGGTTCACTATTAGTTCCTATATATGCTGCTCTCGTGGAGGAGGTCGATCCCGAAGACATCCCACACGTGGAGGCAGATGTTTTCTGGGTGTTCGAGTCTATGGTCGGCGAATTTTCTGAACTCGAAGCCGAGCAGAACGGGACCGTCTGGGTGCAGAAGTTGAGCGACCGGTTACGGTGGGCGGATCCAGAGCTTGCCGACGACCTGGTACGTCCCTCGGCGTCCTACATTCGCTTCTACGTTGACGAAGCTTTTTTCTCTCTCTTTTAGGTGACCAAAGGCCTTGACCCAGGTCTTCCGCATTACTCCTTGTACGTCCACATACCGGCCTTAAATTGCGGATAGCGCTCACAGGTATTGTAGCCGTTGGCTCATCCCATTACTGACTCACACGCTGCCACTACACGCCATCCTCATGGTCTGGGATGCTCTCTTCTCTCAACCCATGCGGCAGCGAGACGAGAACCCAAAGCTCGATTACCTCATGGACATATGCACTAGTATGTTACTAAGCGCTCGTAGCACGTTGCTGCAGTAAGTTGCAGGTCGGTACCCTCGAGAACTTTCGCTGATAGAGCGTACAGGCTTGGCCGGACGCATCGCAAGTCGCAGTACCTCTGGTCTGACGAAGTCGCAGCAATACCGTCGACGGCGTTTGGAGAACGAGAGCTTGAGGAAGCTTTCATTGAGGGCATGGCATTCCTCCAACGATACCCTCTGGAATCCATCGGGGGCATCGAGAAGGTTTTGCAGACCGCCTTTGATCTCGCCTCTCAAAGAGAGTCTGGCACTACGTCGAGAACCAACGGGTCTGCAGGTGGCCTTGGGGCGCGTCTCCGCGATACAGTCTGGAAAGGGTTTTCGTCAAGTCTCGAGTCTCATCCAGAAGAAGACGTTGATAGCGAAGACGAAGACGAGGACGAGGACGAGGAGTCAGACGGAACCAGTCCACAGCCAAGTGCCCAGCCGACCTTGACCACACGGTTAGCCAACAGCGTGTGGCGAGGGATCACGAACCAAAGTGCGATGGACGCGCCTTCTCCGGCCGCAAGTCCTGCACTTTCACCGGCGCCTTCACCCCTCTCGTCGCCCCTCTCGTCGCCCTTGCCATCGCCTCTTCCTACTTCTCAATCTGCACACGCGGTTCCTCCTCGAGAGGCAGTGGCTAATGCCGCTGCGATGGGGAAGTCCATGCTCTTGGGATACGCTGGAAAGCTAAAGGATTCAGACGCGGCGGCCAATCTCGCAAAGGTCACCACGAACTGGAGAGTGAGAGCTTTGGATGCTTGGACCAAGCGTGGCAATGAGCCTCCTGCGAACAACACCTTGGCGCCGCCGTCCCCGTCTTACTCTGCGCCGTCAATCGCCTCAGCTCAGGACCACAATCGGAGCATATCGCTGAACGTCCTCACCGCGCCGCCGAGGGCGAACGATGACAAGCGAGGGTCGCTGCCTATCATCGACAGGTCGGATGCGTACTCGCCGCCTCCGAAACCAGCCTTCTTCCGCCCGGTGAGAGACAGTGTATTGATCGCTTCTCCTATCAGTCGCAGCGGTGATGCGTCGCCAGTCTCCGACACGGGTTCTCATCGCAGCAGTCTACGATCCTCATTCAAGCTGCCAGAGAGGATCCCTTCGCGCACTCCTACGGGCCCCAAGCCCCTCCTGCTGAGCTCATCGTCCCTCATGACGGGCAGTCCGGCGCGTTCGCCCGTTTCGCCGGCGACAGACTCTCAATGGGCTGAGTCTGTCCGCGCACAACGTCCTGCGATCAACCACCGCGCCTCGCAGTCCTCGATCTCGTCGCTGTCGCCCTCGGAGCCGTTCCGCGCGGCGAAGAAGGTAGAGAACAGGTCGGACATGGAGTCGGACGGCGGCGGCCAGAGCAGGATCGTGCCCATCAACCGGAACAAGTCCCCGTCGCCCATGGCGCGCGCGTCGAGACATATGTCGCCCGCGCCACGGAACAGGCGCTCGATCGACCCTCCCACCCCGCCCAAGTCCCACCGCCGCCTACCGACGGATTCGTCGGCGGCCGACGAGAACGGCCGCCGCATAAGCTGGGGGCGCGTCGACGCCGGCCCCGACTCGCCCACGACCATCCCGTCGCCGCCGCC
This sequence comes from Daedaleopsis sinensis, assembly GCA_033807695.1. NCBI lineage: Eukaryota > Fungi > Basidiomycota > Agaricomycetes > Polyporales > Polyporaceae > Daedaleopsis > Daedaleopsis sinensis. The sequence goes on from CM066301.1 coordinate 3,256,100, forward strand.
GCCCGGCACACCCGAGGCGGACACGGCGACCATCGCCGACGTGCGTGTGAAGCGGCCCGAGTCCCAGCGGCAGCGCGGCTCCGTCGTCCTCAGCGAGGGCAGCGACGCGTCATACGCGCTGCAGTCCGCAGAGGCGAAGCTCACCCGGCGGAGCGCGACGCTCTCCCGGCGGGTCGACTCGACGAGCTCGGTAGAGGCGTCCCCCGTGGACGGCAAGAGCTCGAACCCAAACCTGCGCAGGAAGCGGTTCCCGCCGCGCCTGCACTCGCTGCGCAACTCGCGCAGCTCGACGGAGCCGATGCCGCCGCTCCCGGCGCTCGCGCTGGGCGCGGGCAGCTCGCTGGACGTCCCGGCGGACTACGACCTCGAGGCGACGACGCCGCGCGCGGGCAGCTTCGACGAGCAGATGGGCGTGCCGGTGCCGATGCCGATGCCGCCGTCGCCCCGCCGTCGGCCAAGGAAGGTGTCCGCGGGCGAGCGTGAAGGCGAGGCCACGGGGACTACGCCCGGGCGGACGAGGAAGGTCTCTGCGGAGAGCCGGACCCGGAAGATCTCCGCGGAGGGGCGGAGGAAGGTCTCTGCTGAGCGCGATACGCAGCACCGGCGCGAGAGCGCTGCTGTCGAGGGCGACGACGAGGGGTACAACGACCTGCTCAGCGCGTACGAGAGCGAGGACCAGTGAGTGCGGGAGGGGAGCGTATACGTATTAGTCCATGTGTTGGCACCAAGCCGACCAATGCCGTATTTATTATGAATGTTACCGACCGCATGCTATATGCTATATGCTATACGTGTCGCCGCGGCCGTCGCCGTGGATCTACTGTAGCTATGTATTCGAGCCATGTTCGCTCTCGTTTTCGTCTGCGTGTTGGTGCCCGGTCTCATGTCGCAGGGCCTCCTGGACGCCGTGGTAGACCTCGAGGAGCACAGGGAATCTGGGCAGGATGTTCTGGGAACATCCGCAGTGGACAAGTTAGCCGACGGAAGATAGCCCGCTTCCAAGGATGGGCCGCCTCACCTCGAACGCGACTTCGAGCTGGATCGCCCCCTGCGGAGTGCGGGTGACGGCGACGAGGTAAAAGCGGATATCCCAGCCCCGGATGCCCTCGTTGATGAGGAAATCCTCGAGGGACGACCACGGGACGAAGCTGCGGGCGGCCAGCAGGGAGAGGCCTGCGCACCCCTTGTGGGTCTCGAGCTGGATGCCGAGCGAGGGCAGGATAACCACCGACTCTGGATACGTAACGATGAGGTTAGGGCCCAGTGGCTAACCGAATGCGGGAGTCGCTTACCCCACTGCACCTGCGTGAGCTTCGAGTGCAGGTACGCGAGAGTGGCCACTGCCAGCGCTGCGATCCGGGCTCGAGAGCTCGTTACCTAGATGCACGTTAGCAGGCGTGGTCAGTCGCGTCGATGTCGCGCTCACCGTGTTCCACCAGTACGCAAGGATGAGGACAAGAGAGAAGTCCAGCCAGAGGGAGGTAATCCGAGTCTCGCTGGCAGAGCGAAGCCTAGCATCAACTCTGTACTCAGTCCATGCTGGGTGCTCGATTATGGTGAGCTCGGGGTGTTCATCGAGGGGCTTCGTGCGTTGCATTCATCAGCACCCGGCGGCTTGCGGTATGTAGGTGAGTCGTGACTTGAAGTTCCTCTCAGTCCGACCGCTGCATTGGGCGCTAGACGTGGCGCCGGTGGGTGTCACTGTCACACAGCGTTGCGTTGAGCTCACGTGACAGACGCGTCCAAGTGCGTCGGGCGCCAAATAAAGGCAAACAACGCGACGCGATTGCTAGAGCCAAGTACTTTCACTGATCAACGGCTTGTCTCTCACCTCTATCCTCCTCCTCCCCTTCGCGATATCCATCCTCACACACAATCTACTGCGCTGCACAATGCCTGCGGAATTGAAGAAAACATACAGCACTCGCTCCGCGAGCAAGCCCATCATGCCCTCATCTCCACCTTCCGAGCTGACATCGCCCCCTCCTGCCAAACGCAAGCGTCCCTTCACAGACCGTCCGACCGAGCTCAACACGCCCTCGAAGAAGGCCCGCCGCGGGTCCAAAGCGGATTCAAAGGGCAAGGCGGCGGACAAGTCCAAGGGCAAGCTGGGCAAGCTCACCCAGCTGCACTTCTCCCTCGACACCCCCATCCTTCGCACCTGCCCCCTCTGCGACCTGTCGTACACGCGAGGCGCGCCGGATGACGAGGCACTGCACAAAGCCCATTGCGCGCGCGTACAGCGTGGGCTGGAATGGGGCAAGGAGGAGGAGCGGGAGGCCCTCAAGGCCGGCGTCGAGGAGCTACAGAGCAACGTCAAGCTCCGGAACGGCACGCGCGGGCGCGTCATTTGCTTCAGGCCCGACGTAGGGGGCAAGATAGGCTCGAAGGTGCGTCCACGCTCTCCGTCGCGATGCGTCGTCAGAGAGACTGACCTACTGCGGACGCGTTCGCCCTCAGTTGGCACTCCTGCTGGACACCATCCGCCTCGCGCTCTCGTCCCCGCCGCTCTCGCCTGCAGTCCTCCGTCGCTGCAAGGTGTACCTCTTCCTGTCATCCACGGCTGGGCCCACGACTACGCGGGAAAAGATTATTGGCTGCGTCGTCGCACAGCGCATCTCCACAGCGATGGCTATCGCGCGTCCCGCTGAGATCGCAGCCGCCTTCTCGTCGTCGTCATCGTCAGCTCAAGCAGCACCCTCCGCAACATCCTCTCAGACACAGCCTACATCCGAACCCCCCGCTCCTTCCCAAGACACCTCATCGTCTTCCCAGCAGTCGACCGAGGACAGACCACCCCTGGCGCTCCTGCCCGTCGACGACTCCACGAATCTATACGTACACCCAGCGCAGCTCCCGACACCGATGGGCATTCCTCGTCTATTCGTCTCTACCGAGCACCGGCGGCTCGGCATAGCATCTCGTCTCCTATCCGTCGCTGCAGCGAACTTCATCCTCGGCTGCCCGCTCAACCCGGCGCGCGGGGATGTCGCGTTCACGCAGCCGACTGGCGCAGGCAAGGCCGTGCTCGAGGCGTGGGGCAAGGGCGGCGTACGCATCTATGAGGAAGAGGGCAATATCTGATGTCTATCCTATCTGTGATGTATCTGTCAGTTTCAGACCCGACGTTTCTCGATGTATTCCTGCTACATTTTTATTCCCTCATATTCCTGTCATCTGATACCATGAACTACTCTGACGTTTGCCATCGTACTCCGTCCGTCGTGTGACCCGGTGCGGTTGGGAAAAAAAAGACTAGGTATACAAATGACACAACATATTCCGTACATGAGATAGCGATCGTAGCGATGAAATGCGCATAATAGTAGTGTACTTTCTTTCGGGACCTTCTCTGGCGACCTGTAACAGACGCACGCGCACGCGCACGCACACACACAACCCAAGCCACAGCCCGAACCAGAAAACACTCAGAGACAACAAACCACACATCTATTCCCCTTTCACATGCGCCGCGCGAGAGCATGGCTTCCCTGGGGACAACTCAAGCCTCGACCTGAACGATCTGAGCACCGCCGGAGAGCGAGCTCTTCGGGGGGATGAAAGTCTGCGCGATGTTCGGTCAGAACCGGTGCTCATAAATAACAGATATTGGGAGCTCACCCTCTGCTTGATGGCGCCGTCGAAGGGCAGACGGGTCGAGCCCTGGCTCAGCCACGCATCGACCTCCGCGGCACACCGACGGCCCTCCTGGATGCCCCAGACGATGAGCGACTGGCCGCGCCGGCAGTCGCCCGCGGCGAACACGCCCTCGATGCTCGTCGAGTATTTCTGGAACAAGCCAAGCGGGGTCAGCGTCTGTGTGGTGATGCCATGTCACAGCGCACTCACGTTAGGGGGGGTCTGGATGTTGCTCCGCGCGTCCTGCTTGATGCCGAGCGACTTGAGCACTTCCGCCTCGGGGCCCAGGAAGCCGAGCGCGAGGAAGACGAGCTGCGCGGGGAAGAACTTCTCCGAGCCGGGCACCTCCTCCATCTTCCAGCGCCCGCCGCTGTCCTTCGTCCACTCGACGCGGACCGTGTTCAGGCCCTGGAGCTGCCCGCCCTCGTCGACGACGAACTCCTTGGTCGAGATGCAGTACTCGCGCGGGTCGTTCCCGAAGTGCGCCGCGACCTCCGTGTGCCCGTAGTCGGTGCGGAAGATGCGCGGCCACTGCGGCCAGGGGTTGTCGCGCCCGCGCGCGGCGGGCGGCCTCGGCAGCAGCTCGAAGTTCGTCACGGACTTGGCGCCGTGACGCATGGCGGTGCCGATGCAGTCGTTCCCGGTGTCGCCGCCGCCGATGACGATGACGTCCTTGCCCTTCGCGCTGATGTAGCCGCCGTTCTGCAGCTCCGAGTCGAGGAGAGACTTGGTGTTGAGCTGGAGATACTCCATGGCGAAGTGGATGCCGTCGGCTTCGCGGTTGGGGATCTTCAGGTCGCGTGGCCAGGTCGCACCGGTCGCGAAGATGAGAGCGTCGTTCTCCTGACGGATGTCTTCGACGTCGACGTCCTTGCCAACGAAGGTGCTCGTGACAAAGGTCTATGTTTTGCTCATATGAGGATTATGCCCTGACAAAGAATGCAACGGAAGGACATACCACTCCTTCAGCGGCCATCAAGTCGACACGACGCTGGACGACGTTCTTGTCGAGCTTCATGCTGTGAAAAAGATGTTAGCAGAGCTAGCGACAAACGAGTGGAAGACGACTTCGACTTACTTGGGGATCCCGTACATGAGCAACCCACCGATGCGGTCATTACGGTCGTAAACAGTGACCGAGTGGCCAGCTTTGTTCAATTGATCTGCGGCAGCGAGACCCGCAGGACCAGAGCCGATGACGGCGATCTTCTTGCCCGTGCGGAACTGGGGCACCTGAGGCGCCATCCAGCCCATCTCAAAGCCCTATGCCGGATAGGTCAGGTAAGAGCCATACGCGCCATGACATATGACGACGACCATACCTTGTCAATGATCGCACACTCGATGCTCTTGATGCCGACAGGCTGCTCATTGATGCCGAGCACGCACGCGCCCTCGCAAGGCGCAGGACAGACACGGCCCGTGAACTCGGGGAAGTTGTTCGTCATGAGCAGCCGGTTGAGCGCGTCGCGCCACTGGTTCTTGAACACCAGGTCGTTCCACTTCGGGATGATGTTCGAGATCGGGCACCCGCTGTCGGACTGGCAGAACGGCACCCCGCAGTCCATGCAGCGCGCGGACTGGTACTTGAGCTCGTCCTCCGTCAGCCGGTGCGAGATCTCCTTCCAGTCCTTGACCCGCTTGCGCGGCGGGCGGTACGCTTCCGTGAGGCGCTTGTACTTCATGAAGCCGCGGGTCTTGTCGAGCTTGCTCAGGCGGCTCTTGGTCGTCGCGTCGTCGACGAGCGAGTCCTCGAGGTCGGTGACGGCAGGCTCTGCGTAACGGGAGCTAGCACGGCTCATGCGCGAGCGCGGCTCCTTGGGTCCGAGCAACTCCTCGAGGCCCTCCGACGCGAGGTCGACCTGGCTGGCAGTACGGGAGGGAACGAGGTCGATGACGCTCTGGCGCATCCTCTCCTCCTTCGCCTTGGCGGCCTGCTCCTCGATGACGCGCTTGTAATCGTGGGGCATGACGCGGACGAACAGCGGAAGCAGGTGGTGGAAGTCGTGGAGCACGCGGTCCGCGACCTCGGAGCCGGTGTAGTGGCGGTGGTCCTCGATGAGCCCCCGGAGCTCAGCGATCTCCTTGGGGTCAGAGACCTTGCCGAGCTCGACCATCTCCATGTTGACCTTCGATGCAAACGTGTGCGCGGTGTCAAGGACGTACGCGATACCGCCGCTCATACCGGCGGCGAAGTTGCGGCCGGTGCTGCCCAGGACAACGACCCGACCGCCAGTCATGTACTCGCAACCGTGGTCGCCAGTGCCCTCGACGACAGCGTTCGCGCCCGAGTTACGGACTGCGAACCGCTCGGCGGCGATACCGCGAATGAAGGCCTCACCAGATGTGGCACCGTAGAGACAGACGTTGCCGATGATGATGTTCTCCTCGGCCTTGAACGGCGACTGCTTGGGCGGGTAGACGATGAGACGACCGCCAGAGAGACCCTTGCCGACATAGTCGTTCGCGTCGCCCTCGAGCTCGATGGTGATACCTGGCGCAAGGAAAGCGCCGAGGGACTGGCCGGCAGAGCCACGCATGCAGATGTGGATCGTGTCCTTCGGCAGGCCCTCCTCGCCGTAGAGCTTCGAGACGCGGTACGACAGCGAGGTTCCAAGGGCACGGTCGGTGTTCGTCACATCGCACTCGACGTGGACCGGGAGACCCTTGGTCAGTGCGGGCTCAGCCTCGTCGATGAACTTGTTGTCGAGACGGATGTAGAGCTTGTGATCCTGTGCGCGCACCCGGTGTGTCGCGGCGCCAGGGCGCATTTGCCAAGCGGGCTTGAGGATGGCGCTGAGGTCGAGGTGAGCGGTCTTGGGGTTGCGGAGCTTCTCGTCGACCTTGAGCATGTCTGCACGGCCCACCATCTCGTTGATCGTGCGGAATCCGAGCTTCGCCATGTACCGGCGGAGATCTTCAGCGATGTAGTAGAAGAAGTTGATGATCTGTTCGGGCTGGCCAGCGAACTTCGCGCGGAGCTGAGGATCCTGAGTGGCAATACCGACGGGGCAGGTGTTCACTGTAAAAGAGCATGAGTCTTAACACTCTATCGCGGAGAGACTGCACAGTTAACCCACAGTGGCACTTCCTCATCATGATGCAGCCCATGGCAATGAGCGGCGTCGTCGCGAAACCCCACTCCTCGGCACCGAGCAAACACGCGATCGCGATATCGCGACCGGTGCGGAGCTGGCCGTCGGTCTGGACCGTGACGCGGCCACGGAGATCGTTGAGGACAAGGGTCTGATGGGTCTCCGCCAGCCCAAGCTCCCACGGAAGACCGGCATACTTGATGCCTGTCCAGCGGGACGCACCGGTGCCACCGTCGTGGCCGGATATGAGAATGTGGTCCGCCTTGGCCTTGGCCACACCGCTGGCGACGATCCCTACGCCGACCTCGGATACGAGCTTGACGGACACACGCGCGCGCGGGTTTGAGCATTTGAGATCGTAAATGAGCTGCTTCAGATCCTCGATGGAGTAGATGTCGTGGTGCGGGGGAGGCGAGATGAGGCCTACGCCCGCAGTCGAGTGCCGCGTACGCGCGATCGATGTCGAAACCTTGTGTCCGGGGAGCTCCCCACCCTCCCCTGGTTTCGCACCCTGTGCCATCTTGATCTGGAGCTCGTCGGCGTCCGCGAGGTAGTTGGACGTCACGCCGAAGCGGCCGGAAGCTACTTGCTTGATCGCAGAGCGCATCGTGTCGCCGTTCCCCAGAGGGTGCGAGCGCTCGGCGTCCTCGCCACCCTCACCAGTGTTCGACTTTCCACCAAGGCGGTTCATGGCCACAGCGAGCGTCGAGTGGGCCTCCATAGAGATCGAGCCGTACGACATCGCACCGGTCACGAAGCGCCGGACAATCTCGTTCCAGGGCTCGACCTGCTCGATCGGAATCGCGACGGTGTTCTCGTAGCGGAAGTCGAGGAGGCCGCGGAGATGAACCGCCTTGGTCTGCTCGTCCGCGTTGAGTGCGTACGCGTCGTAACCACGCTGATTCTTCTCCCGTACGGCATCCTGCAGGTTCGCGATACCGGTGGGGTCGTTGATATGGGCTTCTCCACCAGACCTCCAGTGGTACTCGCCCGACTCCGGCATTCCCGGGGGGAGGACAGTCTCACGGGAAGGCCAGCCACGATCGTGCATCTCGAACGCGTCCATGGCCAGAAGGTCGAAGGTCGCGCCCTGAACCCGACTCGCGGTGCCAACGAAGCACTTCTCGATGACCTCCGTGTGCAAGCCGAGGGCCTCGAAAATCTGAGCACCTTTGTACGACTGGAGGGTAGAGATGCCCATCTTGGACATCACCTTCAAGATTCCTCCATCGACCGAGTGGCGGTAGTTGCCCATAAGGTCGTTCAGGGTCTTATCGTTCTTCACCCTACAGGCGCCGAGCAACGAGTTAGTCGCGGACTCTGTATAACGTTGCGAATCTAACTCACAGTCCCTCGCGAACGACTTTGTGGATGCACTCCATGGTGAGCCATGGGCAGATAGCGTCGGCACCGTAACCAAGGAGCACGCAGAGGTGATGGACCTCTCGGGCCTCGGCGGTTTCGACCATAAGAGCGACCTTGGCACGTTTCTTCTGCGAAACGAGGTGGTGGTGGACACCACCGCACGCAACAAGGGCCGAGAGCGCCACCCGGTTGGGTCCCGTCTCGCGGTCGGAGAGGATAATGACCTTGATGCCATCATCGATAGCTTGCGTCGCCTCACTGCAGACCCGTTCGAGCGCGAGCTTGTAGCCTGGCAGGCCAAACTCCTTCGGGAAAGTGATATCGATCGTGCGCGAGGGCCAAGTGTTGTATGCGTGCTTCAAGCTCTTCATCGCGTTCATCTCCTCGAGCGTGAGGATCGGCGAGGGAAGAAGAATGCGGTGACATTGCTGGGGGTTCATCTCGAGAAGGTTGCCCTCGGGCCCGACGTAGCACTCGAGAGACATGACGATCGACTCACGGATCGGGTCAATCGGAGGGTTCGTGACTTGAGCAAAGAGCTGACGGAAGTAGTCGTAGATCAGGCGGGGCTGCGTCGACATCGCAGCGAGAGGAGCGTCGTTGCCCATAGATCCGAGGGCCTCCTTGCCTTCGGTGAACATGGGGAGCATGAGCAGGTTGAGCTGCTCAACGGTGTATCCAAACGCGAGCAGCTTGGGATCGGTGCTCAGCGTGTACTCGTCGATAGATGGCGCGACAGACGTTGTACGCTGGACACGCTTCACGATCGCGGGAATCTGCAACATATTCGTCTCAATCCATGATGCGAAGTTCTGCTTGCGCGCGGTCGTGCGCTTCAGCTCCTTGTCGTCAACGATGCGACCCTCTTTGGTGTCAACGAGAAGCATACGTCCAGGCTTAAGGCGGCCCTTCTGGATGACCTTCTCAGGAGGGATGTACAACGCGCCGACCTCAGAGGCGCATACAATGATGTCCTCGTTGGTTACAACGTAACGGCAAGGGCGGAGACCATTGCGGTCGAGGTTCGCACCGCAATACCGTCCGTCGCTGAAGGCGAAGAGCGCGGGACCATCCCAAGGCTCCTGAAGGCAAGCAGCCCAGTTGTAGAACGCCTTCTTCTCAGGCTCCATGATGTCGTTGCCTTGCCACGCCTCAGGAATGAGCATCATGATCGCCTCAGGGAGCGTCAAGACGCCGTTCACGACAAGAAGCTCAAGGACATTGTCGAACGCCGCAGAGTCGGAGCCGCCTGACTCGATGATGGGGTATAGGAGATCAAGCTGGTCGCCGAACTGAGAAGACGAGAGCACGCCCTCACGAGCGCGCATCCAGTTTCTGTTACCGCGCAGCGTATTGATCTCACCTGACGGACGAAAGTGACGGAATCAACACTAAACCCCTACAGCTCAGTCTCTCGCGAACCAGAACTTACCGTTGTGTGCGGCCCATCTCATGGGTTGCGCACGGTCCCAGCTGGGGAAGGTGTTGGTGGAGAACCGCGAGTGAACGAGCGCGAAGTGCGAGCGGTATAGAACATGGTTCAGGTCGTGGTAGTAGTTGTATACTTGCGGTGGAGAGAGCTGGCCCTTGTAGACGATATTCTTGGTAGAAAGCGAGGAAATGTAGAAGCCCTTCGAAAGGGAGCTTTATACGAGAAACAGGTCCGTGTGCTTAAGCTGACGCTCATACGTAAAGAAGAGTGAAAGAGGACAAACATGGTGTGAGTGGCGTGCTTGCGGAGGATATAGAGCTGGGACTCGAAGTGCTTGGCGTCAAGCGGACCGCCCCGGGATGTGTTGCCATCGCCGTAGTGAGTGCGGAGAACGACAAAGGGCTGAAGGATGGCGGGCTCTTTGCTCGCGGCGGCGGGCCCGAGAATAGTGCCGTCAGTGGGAACTTCTCTCCAGCCGAGGACGCGGAGACCGAGGTCGGCGGCGGCCTTGGAGAAGACGGCCTGCTGCTGCTGGAGGCCGACTGGGTTGTTCGCCTTGAAGAAGACGTTGCCGACTGCATACTGGCCGACCTCAGGGAGCTCGCAGCCGATCTCGCGCTCGGCCTCGCGTTTGAAAAAGAGGTGGGGGATTCCGGTCATGACACCGGCGCCATCGCCGTCACGGCTGTCTGCACCTGTCGCTCCTCGGTGCGTCATGGCACAGAGAAGCTGGCGAGCATCGGAGACGATCTTGTGGCTTCCGTCGCCCTTGATGTGGCAGATGAAGCCGACACCGCATGCGTCCTTCTCGAGGTCGTTCATGTAGAGCCCCTGGCTTGCGGGGAGAGAGGCGTCCCATGACGTAGGGTCGCGCTGTACGGCATTGAAGCCATTTTGTGAATCAATCTCTGAGACAGACAAAGCAGTAAAAAGGCCCGAGGGATCGGCGTGGCAATCAACGATAGCCATAGAACGATAGCGGATCTCAGGGCTGACGACAGGAACGGCCGGGGATACGCTGCGGTGCGGGGTAGAGGTCGACGACGGCAGAGGGTGTGGAGGAGATGGTGGTGGGAAGAAGGCAAGAGACGAGGACAGTGGCGAGCAGCTCGAGTGGCCACCTAGCAAATTTGTGTGCTGACAGTCCGAGTCAGAGGAGAAAGACAGGGACTGGAGTCAATGCGGACAGTGTTCAAGCACCGCGCCGCCTTCGCCCGGCGATCGAATCCATACAATTATCAACAGCCGCTAACAGCCGTCGGCTATCGCCCTCCCCAGCCAATCAGAGGCCGCGCAGATGCAATCCGCGTGACACGAAATTGATCGCGGCCTGCGCATCTCATCTAATCTGCGCGTTCGCACGGGCGCCCGCCGTTCCGCCCCTCCGCAGCCTCCGCCTCGTCCCGGCCCTTCCTTGGCGCACTCGCGGGTCGGGGACGGACGAGGCCTCGGGTGCTCCTCCTCCGCGTCCTCGCCCTCAACTGTATCTCCCCGTTCGCTCTATGAAGAATGTCCGAACCGCTTCATATCTCAGCATTTCGCAACTCATTCGAAGCCTTCGCGATCGTCTATTTCTCCGCTTGCACATCTGGGGTCGGCCACCCGCTCACGTCAGCTGCACTACGAACTGCTCACTACTCAGTAGCTAAACGTGTATGACCACGTACCCCATCTTCGCTCGTCAAGCTACTTGCACCTTGAGGCGAACTTCTCACTCCTTACGCACCCCGATCCACACTCAACCCCACGTCACGGTTGGTCCGGGACGGAGGCCAGCCCCTCGAGGAACCTTCATGCGCCACCTCCTCAACACGGTTGCTGACCCTGATCAGAAAACCTCGGATTTTCCTCTCATGCGCGCCATATGGGTTCCGGTGCGTTCATCCTGCGTTCATCTCTGACGTCCTGGAAGCACCAAATGTGTATCTGTCCATCCCACCGGACACGATTGTCTAGCTGCTGGTGCTGTTTGTGAGAGTTCGCGGACACTCGGGTGGTTCATCCGAGTGGGGGCGCACACAGCACTCCCACCCAATACCTGTCCTGAGAGTCCATGGACAGATGAGTAGAGATGTGATCGAGTCTATTCACCTGCTTCCTCTGCCACGCGGCCACAAGCCAGATCCTCGTCATGACACAGATCATCAGATCGAACCGTACATAGCTCGCATTCTTGCGTTCTCCATGTCACACGTTCGCCAAATCAATACTTCTACCCACCTCGGACTCGGAGGGTTCCCTGCGGCAGCCGGTCTAGAACAACGCGTGTTGAGGTGCGAAGTTCCAGGGGGACACTGTCGTGACGTACCTTCGAAGCTTTCTCGAAGACGTGCGGAACCACTTGCTATTCCTGAGAACCGTAGTCAAGAAGCTGCTGCTAGATTTATGTGATCGCGTCTTCCGGGAAGAAATCTCGTACAAAGGCTGCCGACCACCGTGTATACTTGCTGGACGTCCCGCTCACAACACGCGGAAACAAGGGTGCAAACTAGCCCGCCCCATCGTGCAACGCACAGCACACCGCCGCTGTTGAGAACTTTGCATGAGCAATATGCCGACCGGATCCGTACAGCGTCCGAACCTTTCTGATGTCCATTGTATTGTCGTACGGTCTCCCCGGTCGACATGTCCCACAAACGCGCAGTGTGGTCGGACGATGCTAACACAAACGAGTGTCAGGCTGGGAACGCAGACCACGCCACGATGTCCGCACCTGTGACCAAGTAGGCTGAATCGGCACTGAACGCACAGTCCCAGACCCATCGCTGATGGCCTTGCAGCGTCTTCTCAGGCTTGAACTCGTAGTTTGGCGTGATTGACCAAATCTTCACGGTGGTGTCCGCGGAACAGGTGGCAAGATACCTGGGAGAGGGACATCGTTATGGGTACGAACACTATGCACACAAAGTGTACTGACTTTACATCTGGGCTCAAAAGCAGCCGAGTGAGATACTTGGTATGAGCTTGGAACATCGTCACTGCTTGGAATCTGGGGAGATCGGATCTCTCGTCATTGATCTTCCATACATAGCACTTCCCCTACGCCAATACAGGTTAGAGGGATCGATCAGGACGACGACGAACAACACGCCGAACCTTGACGCTACCCGCTACGAGGCACGAGCCATCTGAGGCAAGGCTGATGGAACGCATCGGCGTATCTCCCCCCGGAGTCTAGATTATGGCTAATGAACGTCATGCGCGCGGGATGTTACTAAGAGACATACCAATTCGTGGGTGCAGATATTCTCTGACAAATCCCATTGCTTGATACGTCCGGCCTGGTCGCAACTAATGAGCTCACCCTGGTTCGGGTGAACCACTACGTCGTTCACTGTATGCCGCAAGTGTGTTAGCGATACAATGGTGGCGCCAACGGATCGTCATACCGGGAGCCTCGTTGTCGTAATTTCGGTGTAGGTGGCTGCTACTTCTAAGTCCGAAAGTACCCTCAGAACCTAGCGAGATCTGGAAGCGGGAGAAGAGCATACCGAAGATCCCATATTTTGATGGTCCCGTCCTCACTCCCGGTGACCAACCACTTGCCCTCGCTGTGGAAGCAGACTGCGGTGATGTTGCCGTTGTGACCCTCGAAAATCGCGACCTGCGACGGTGGAGTGCGCCAATTATTGGGTGAATGACGTGCACATGTCTCAAGTGAAGGACATACCGGTCCCGCAGAGGGTGCTGCAGCAATTTCGTAGATGTACGCCTTCTTGTGGATAGCAGCAGCCAGGAGCCGTTTACTAGTTGAAGGCGCTAGGTTGAGTAAGAGGAGACGGTGGAAGGGACGAACCAGGGGCTCACTCCGGCGAGATCGCGAGACGGTTCACTTGCTATGAGAGCACAGGGTGATACAGGGGTGAACGAGACGTCTGGGCGCGCACGGCGAACGTCCTCACACCAGATTCAGCAGCCCTGGGTATGGTCCTAGAACATATGCCACTCCATGCCTCCCAGAAGCGGATTTCATGGTCGTAGGAGCCGGTGACGAGGATGACGGACATGTCGGTGCGTGCGGCAGCGGCAGCAGCAGATCTAGACGAGGAGGTCTGCACGGGCATGGTGGTCGCGACCGACGAGGAGGAAGGCAATTGGTTTCGGAGGTCGGAAAGGAAGATTACGTCAGCGGGCGACCGGGTAGGCGCTGAGCGCAGCGCAGCGGGAGAGTTGAGACTGCAAAGACACATCCTTGTGTCATCGGCCGTATTCCTCCTCCCGCTCAAGGCCGGGCAGAGTCCTGATTCTCGCCTTGGCTTCGTGCTCTGTCTCCCACCCGCCGGCATGCCCTCTCAGGGATTACCATTTGCATCCCTGCCCAGATCATATTAACCCTCGCCCAGGCCGAGTTGACATCTACTATCACAGAGCTCGCAGTACTGACAGACTTGCGCGTTCTTGGCTCATAGCTTGTGTTAAAGTTCTCCACGCTCTGCGGATGGCTCTCTCAAGCCCTGGGCGTGTCACTCCGAACCTCGTGCAACCCGCGCCCCAGCAGCGGACTCAGCGCCGGCGACCTCTCGGAGGCTTCAGCACGCGTGGCTTGCCTCCGGTCTCTTTCGCTCTTGTCCACTTCCCGCGAAGCGTATCGTAGATAGTCGCTGCGAGGTCCCCTCTGTCTGGGCCCTGCCTGCCCCCCCTCGTTCGCGTAATACATGTGTGGCCCCTTTCAAGAATGCCCTCGCCTAGACTTTGGTCGGAGCGATCTGCCTGCATCTTCTTCCGGCACACCTTCCAGGGCCCTATTCCTGTGGGTTTGCGCTTTATTTCCTTTGTGGTGCGATATTATTCTCCCCAGCTCAGGCGGCAGCACCCCGTCCAATTTTGAATCCCCTTCACAACCGCCTTCAAGAACGAAGGGTGTGGGTCCGCATCCCGTCATCATACAAAACGCAGGCCCGATCTGCCCGTCAAGCTGTAGATATTCCTGTCTCTCCCCTGAGCCACTAGTATAAGAGAGCTCGAAGATGATTGTAGGTGAGCCAGCATCCCTCAGCTGTTTCACTCGTATACGACGACGCTTATGGATCCATTCCCCGTAGGTGGCCACACCGACACCCGCTCGGTACATGCAGACTGACCTCCTTGCAGGCTGGGACAAAAGTGTTTTATCTCGAAGGCGGCAGGACACGCACCGGGATCGTACAGAATACAGAGACCATCGAGGTGAGGCCCCTTCACAGCCGGTGTCTTCGTCTGATGTCCGGTCCTGACATCATTACAGGGTCTTCGATATGTCGTTATAAAGCTTGACGACGGTAGCTCGAACCTCGTGAAATGGCCGTGCGTATTGCTCTATTGGCGTCGCTTCGCTAGGCTCATTACGTCTAGTTTGTCCAGTGTTCACAGCGTTCAGAAGTCAGGCTAACCCGCCATACACGCACGGACCACACCGCTCTATATCAAAAGTATCTATTCCCCACGGACTTGGCGCATGGACTACTTAGAATTGTATCGCTTGCATCCTCATACCCTGCTACCACTTGACTTAGACACGGACTTTCGAGCGTAGTATTGTATTGTACCTGATAGACGACATGGGTCATATGTATGGGAGCTGTCGCAGATATAGAGCGGTTCCGAGACTCCAACACCTGGGTGAACGTGGATTTGTGCCCCAATTCGTGTGCGGCGTGGATGATGGGTTCGGAGAGGACTTTCTCTGAGACGTTCCTTGGATGCAAGCGAGGATCATGCAACGGTCGACGCGCCTCGACCTCCGAGAATGATCCAAACGACGTAAGGTGTGTTCGCATGGGATGGACGCTGGCGACGGAGGTTCTCTCCTTCTGCGGAGCACGGACTCGGACATGCTCTCCTCCATGATGATCCCATCCGACCTCCGAGGTTCGTTCCCGGCCCGTGCTTCCCTCTGACGCCCGCATCCGCCGGCGAGCCCGATAGGAGCGATCTAAGCGCCGACCCCAAGTTCCTCCTCGGAATCGACGGTCGAACTGTCAGTGCACTGCTCGATGAAATACGTACATAGTTAGCTGCCTCCTTGGCCCCGCCTTCCCACTACCTCCTCCGCCCCGCACCCCGTTTCCCGCCAGAACGCCGCACCCTTCCCCGACGCGAAACCACAGTATGACACCCCGCGCTCCTCCTCCCAATCCGCACGTCGATTTCGGCGCCCCGAGCTGGCTCAACCATCTCCGGAGGTCGCTGCAGGGACCCCTACAGGCCGCCATCTACTCCGCACTTCTCGTCGCTCTCGCGCTATTCTCTCTCTCCCAAGCTTTTGCATTGGCCGCGCATGAACGTCTCTGCCGATTTTTGGGCCTCTCTCCGTGCCAGGTCCACGGTCCGAGAGAGAGCGCCGTTGTGATAGTGGGCGGAGATGACGGTGAGTTCGTCCGATTGGGAGCGATTGCGACAGCGTGCTCACAAGCCTCACCCTCTCCCGGCGCATCGCGCGGATTTGCCTCGCAGACCTTGGCAGGCATCTCGCCCTCAACTTCTCCCAGCAGGGCTACACCGTCTTCGCGTTGTGTCCAGAGGACAGGCAGCTGGCAGGAGACACATCGAACGTGTCTTCAGTGAGCGAGACACTCGTCTGCTTCCCCTCGTCCCAGACTCGCTAAACGGCCTCGCGTCCTCAGCTCATACAGGAATGGCACCAGCGTATCAAGAGGTCCGGCGAGTCCACTCCCCCCTGGGGCTTGGTCGCCCCGATCGTGCTGGACATGACTTCCGGTGCGCAGCGCACCCGTGCGTTCGAGACCGTAGACGCATACTGCGCTACCCACTGTCTCCACCTTGTTGCGGTTATCGTGCTTCCCGCGCCGAGCTTCATCGGTACGTGGGTGCAGCCACTCACTCGCCCTCCGCTCGGCTAACACGTGAAACTCGTCTGCACACACCCATACGCGCCCCCACTACATCGCCACTCGCGGTGTACCGAATATATCCATCTGCACGCCAAGCTCCCAAACCAGCACGGAGGGCAGCCCTCAGCATCTCGGCATGGGGCGACCTGGTCCGTGGGTTCCTTGTGGACCCTATATCCGTCGTCGAAGACTACGTGGGCCTCCTCTCGGCGGCGTCCGGACGGGTCGTTCTGCTGCTGGCGCGTGAGCTGCTATCGGGCTCGTCTGCTGCGCGCGCGCGTCGCATATCTGACGAACCTTCTTGGCACAGCCGCTCATCAGCCATGGATACCCTCCCTGCACAGAGACGTTCTCCGCTCGGTCGCACGGTACCTGCGACAGGGCCTTGACGTATTAGGCATCAAGATCTCTCTTGTCGCTGTTGGGCCCTGCGCCCCGGTGTCCAAACCCGCCGAGCTCACGGGAAGTGAAACAGGGTGCGCCGTCGTCGTCACTCGAGCCTTCGAGGCCAGTCTAGTCGGTCCACTCATCTGTGCCTATCACGGACGCAGTCTCGCACCAGTGTCTGCTCCGAAACAACGTGGTGGTAAGCAGGAGTGCTTCCTCTGTATGCACTGCTTCGTAAGTTCATCAGGAATCTCAGTCTACATTCCGAGCCTCCGAAACACGATCGAAGATGTTCTGTCACGGTTCGCCGTCCGTCATGAAGACGTGTGGCACGTAGTGCAGCGGGTTGTGCTATCGAGGTCGGTTATCGTCAAACGATCGTTGCGGAGCGGTAAGAACTCATAGGCAGGCAGGCACCCCAGCAGGGACTACACAATTGGCCTACACGCGGCCTTACAGGAATTCTATGAGTCCCTTCCGACATCTTTACATCTCTGCCTGCAGTCTATCGTTCCCTACTTCTCCTGACTTGCTTCTGCGTCCAGCCGATGTGGCCACATGGGTGTTTAATGTGAATATCGGGCCCCGATTAGATGCTCTCATAGACGGTGCGACGCAACGCGGTCCTAAAAAATTGGGTGAGAAGTGAGAAGCATTCGACCACCCGGTCGACCACGAGGATGGAAAAGCCTACACGAATCATGATGCTTAGACGCTGTCGCCCGTCACTCAACTGGCCGCCGTCATTTTTCAGGATGGAATGCTGATAATCGTATCGAACTGTATCTCTGAGAGAACGTCAGTGCTTCGTATCCTACGGTCGCGCCGCCACTTACTTCTGCAAGTACACGCTTCCCGAGGAGAGCTGTATCTCGTAGCGCTTCCCCGGGCTCGTGGACTTGCTCTCCAATCGCAGCGTTCGCTCGTCGCCGAGAGATACGCCTATTATCCAGGTGCTAAACATAGTATTAGTATGACGATCTTCACCTCGCGGATGCGCTGGCTGCGACACCGGTGACGCACCCGCTCGCCTCCACATTGTCGACATGCGGCTGGAAAGGAGCGCGTCTCAGCTAGATGTTGGGGCCCGTACGCGCAGCAGTGAGGTGTTCATGACGCACAAGGATCTCCCCGTCCGATGCGAGGTGCAGTATGTGCGTCTGCGTGTCCTGCTCAGGGTGGATGTCCCGGAGCCTCTCTAGGAGCGGTATCACCTCAGGCACGTCTTCAGGCCATGAGGTAACGTGCATTTCCCGGTAGCGTTTGATCACACCGTCGAAGTGACCCTGGCGTAGTGGGGTAAGTGATCAGCCTGCGGGATACTCGGAACCCAAACGTAGACGCTGTAGCTGGACGTGCCTCTTGGAAGTCGTAGAACTCGTCTGGGAGGAAAAGGGACTGCACCGGGCTCAACGACGTGGCGCGTGCGGCCGCCGAGGGGCTACGCAGATACTCCCTTCTGCGGCGTCGCACTTTCCCACTTTCCATACCGTCCAATTTCCGTAGAGCAGCTTTGAGTAGCACGGCCTGTTCGTCGACTGTGAAGAAATCAGGGAAGAATGCGAAGTCCTCGGGCAGTGACACAACTGGGGTGCTGAGGTGTCTGCGAGCAGCACACGATGGTCGGGTCCGCATGTGTGGCTGCCAGACGGCCCTGCAGACTCGCAACATGGCTTAGAGCGCTGCGGGCGAGAACGACTGTAGTGGTCGAGGAGTCCGAACTAAGGCACCGAGCATTGAATCGAGTTGTCAGTTAATGTAGGCGCTAGCTTACAGCACCGCCCGGATTCTGCCGAAGAACCCTTTGTGGCGCTCCAGCCCCTGGACCGTTCTTGTACGTAGTCCGGTGGTCGCCTGGTAGTCGTCTGGACCCGCCCCGAGAGTCGGAGGGAGGCCCGTATCGAGTACAGAGTGAGCGGTACGCTCGTAGAACTCGAGGATGCAAGCTGGTCGCTGTACACTGCGCTCACTTGATACAACTGAGAGGTACGACGTCAGATGATGTCCAGACTTTTACCGAAATGACTTTTGGCCGACCGAGGATACCAAAAGGACACAAGCGTTTCAGCGTCAACACTCTCCGGCACATCGGGAGCGCTCATGATGATTAGGTTAGACGGTCATAATTCAACCACAGGACTCGAAACACAAATGCGCCCGACGGGCGTATCTCTACAGGGCGAATGCTTCGAACTTGGAAGTAGCATATGATTTCGAGAGCCAGGGTATAATTGGTTGTGCTTTCCTTGCCAGCCAATGGGAAGTGGCAGTTATGCGCGGTGGGAGAAGCCGCGGTGACGGTGGCTAAGTCTCCAATATTCTATGTTCCCGTGCATGGAGAGCCACCCGTGCATGGAGACATCTGTGAGCCTAGGCTAATCCCACGAGGAAATCGGCCAAGACGTACATCCTGATGACAATGCGCAAACGTCGAGCCATCAATTCCGCAGGGTATGGGGCCGTTGTAC
Organism: Daedaleopsis sinensis; assembly: GCA_033807695.1. Lineage (NCBI taxonomy): Eukaryota > Fungi > Basidiomycota > Agaricomycetes > Polyporales > Polyporaceae > Daedaleopsis > Daedaleopsis sinensis. Next base: position 3,275,316 of record CM066301.1, read on the forward strand.
CTCAGTTCGACAGGGTTGCACGAAACAAGAGAGTCTCTCCGCCGATGGGCACCTCAGAAAACACTTCTAGGTTCTTGAGGCGTCACGTCCGTAAGCTTCCAAGAGGGTGCGGCAGTATTTCACATCCCAGTGATAGAAGGACTCACTGAATGGGAGTGTTGTTTTGCAGCGGGCTTGGCGAGTGTTTCGTAGCCACGGAGGCCGACCGCCGCATCAGTGCAAACTTTTGGGTTGTGAAAGCGTCAGCAACAACAAGCTTCCAAAACTCACGTAGGACCGCTCTGGATGCCTACTGGACAGGCGGCGAGGTCCTACAGGGCAATGCGCAACCGGCGCCGCACGGGTGGGCGTTCAGTATAGCTCTGTCAACTCGAAACATTGGAAGTGGCGTGGGTGGGTTTCCCAGGCGTGACTAGAAGTCACACGTGTTACGCGCCCGAGATGCCGAAGCGGAAGCGGCGTGTCCCCCGCGTCTTCTGCCGCGTCCACGGTCGTCCACGGCTCGCTCTGCGCATTGCTCGATGCTTCACCCTGCGCCTTTGGATGTCGGCCAAAGATGACGATGGAACCATCCAGCAGCAATCGAACTCCTTCTACGCTGCACTCGCTCGAACGGCGACGCGTAGCTTAGCCCTCTACTTCTCCAGGCCGGTGAGGCTCTTCCGACCTTCGAAAGGTGCGCGGCCAAGGTCTGGTTGGCTCTCGAGTCGTGCGTGAGCTGATACGTTCCCGTCTAGTCAGCGGATGGCATTCATTGCGCGGACTCGCCCAGAACCATGGCCAATCGCTCTCCCCCCAATACATCTCATGGCTGGTCAAAGAACACGGTGTGCGTGCGTCTTGCCTTTCTTCGCGACGTCCCCTCCCCATCTCATTGTCATTGTCCCGATGAACTACTCAGCTGTCGGTGATTCCTAAGCACTTCGTCCCTCCCATGCTTGTCAACGGCCTTCTTGGCGTCGTTCTCTGGGAATCATATTCTGCGGCCTCGAGCCAGCTGGAGCCGTACCTCTCTGCGCACCCGACAGCCCTGGCCGCCGCATCTGGTGCACTTGCAGGCGGCGCGCAGGCGATCGTTGCAGCCCCCGCCGAGAACATGCGCTTCGCACTCGAAGGCACCTCGCCTGCGACCGGCTGGCACGACGCATGGAAGGAAGTCTTCTTGAGGACCGAACCCATGACCACCCTGCCGCGCGCGGAGCAGCTCTCAGAAGCGCGACAGGTCCGCGAGTGGATGAGGGACGTAGGCGAGATGGCGGGTCGCGGCTGGGACGGCTGGGGCTGGGGCTGTGCGAAGGACGTTTGTGGTATGTGCGGCGGGCATTGCTCATTCATTCCCTGCACGTACGATCGATATCTGAGCCCTTTTCGCGCCCTCGCCGCGTGCACGCGTCCCGTACAGGTTTTGCCGTCTTCTTCGCTCTCTTCGACATCACCCGCAGGTGCGCTGCCCGGACGAAGACGTTTGCCCAAGATCTCGTGGACCACACGTCGCCCGAGTCCGCGGCCGACAGACAGCGCTTCTCCGCGCTCCGGCGCCACACCCCGCGCATCGCGCACGCAACCACCCTCGTCGCCGGGGGTGCTATCGCGGGGCTCGCGTACGAGCTCGTGTCGCGCCCCTGGGACGCGGCGCGCAAGGCGGTCCACATTGATCGACTAGCGCTCGCTCGCGATCAGCACTCCGTTACAGCCATCATCGCGCGGAAAGCCCGCGAAGACGGCGTCTTCTCATTCTTCGCGAACCCTACCCGTGCGCCACATGACCCCTCTACACCGCGCACTCGCCGGCGACTGAATACTGCCTTGCGGACGTTGGGACGTGTTGGGCCCTGGGGAGTGGGCTTTCTGGTGTGGGAAGCGGTTGGGCCTGGGTTGTCTTAGAGTACATTCTATTGCTGTCCAATAGGACGTTGTATCATTGCTAGTAGAACTATGGCATGGCCACCCCCTTCTCAAATTGTATTGAAGGACGGCGATAGTAAGGGCTGCATATGAACGCGCGGTGAGTAGTTGTGACTACCTGCATGAGTCACGAATGAGCGCAGCGCGCGCGAGTCGTGGCTTGCGGTTCGGGGAGTACATAGATCAATCTATACTGTGGGTCCACGCTAATGAACAGCATAGCAGATAGTAATACGTACGCGACGTAGTGGGACTGTGCTGCTTGCGGCAACGGCATGGCGTACACACCTCGTAAATTCAACGTGCAAAGGATGTGTTGTGTGGCGTTAAGCGATGAGAGATGCCTATTAGGCTCGGTATATCGTGTGCTGATTGGGTCAAAGGCATGGCGGAAACAGCCGGATAGGGTGTGCGATGTATCGGCCTCCGGTCTCGGCCACGAAACCACTGGATACAGCCGCGCTGGAAGAACTGCAAGCAAGACGGGCTTGTCAGAGATCATCCAGTGGCAAGCATTCGCCGTCCACCAAAGAGCTGACACCATCGAATGCGTCTGTGAGCAGGGGAGGCCACTGCAAATCCTGACGCGCTTCACAGCGCCACCCACTTCCCGGTATGCTGAATCGTTTCTTTTGGTACTGCCCTGTGAAAACCGACCGGAGGTGTTGATAAGAGTTGTCTACAGTCATCCTGCGCCGCGAGAGGAGTGGTGGTGGGCGGTGTATACACCTCTGGTACGGCGGATCCACCCGGGGTCCGGCTGCCATAGGTTCGGACCTTCGTTGGGTAGTACTAACTCGGTTTCGGGCATAACCCCATCCTTCTCACAGGTTCAGAACCCCGCGGATGTTCGGTTCTCCCCCGCTAGCCGCTAAAAGCAGCGGGTGCAGTGAGAGTACGTGCATATTCTAGGGCGCACGGTGAGTCTTGTATTCGCTGTTTCAAGGTGAGGGATGAGGGAGAGTTCCGGCGAGTGATCCCTGACCTTCTGGATTCCTCTAGGGAGAGGCCGGGGCGCTGCAGAAGGACGAGCGTGAGTTTCTTCACTGCCGTCACGGTTAGACACTCACTGCATCAGTCGCATGTTAGGCTGCGACGATGGCATGAAACTGATCATCCCAGTACCAGTGTCAATGGCCGTCGGTCGGTTAATGTGTGCACGATATTGAAGGCAGGGCAAGAAAGAGTTCAAGGGTCATGAGGATCGTCAGGAACGCCGTAAATGGCGGCGTCTCAAGCACCAGCTACAGAACCCTGGTACGTTTTCCCATCGTCCGTGGAGAGGGGGATGAGGGTCCAGTCGCATCTGAATTGGTTCATACGTCCGCCGGCAGAGTTAAATGAAAGCATGGCCTCACCGCACCGCGAAATCTCGAGGATCGGCGCATACTGCAAGTCGCCCAGCCAGTCGTGCAACGGGAACAACGGGCGTGCACGTACGAAGATCGGCATGCCTTGTGAAAGCAACGTGGATGTCTTGAAGCCTCGGGCTCTCGTCGGACGACGCAAGCTACAGTGGCCGCGGATCCCACATAAATCCAAGGGATGGCAATCGGATGGCAAGGCGAGGAGGTTCAAGGAAGACATGTAGTACGGCACCTGCTGCAAATCCCCTCGCCTCCTCGGAGTCCGCCGTCCCGTGAAGGATCCAGGAGCAACAAGGCGACTAGCCGTTTGGGATACGCCGTGTTCCATGGGAGGTGTGTGGCCATGGCGTTGGAAGAAGGTCGACACCGCGGCGAAGGTGGTGGATAGCACGCTGCGTCGGTGTCTGAATGTCGCGGAGTTGAGGTCGGATTCCAAACCTGGTCTTGGAGGATGGGAACGTGATTTGATAGTCCGTGTTCACAGACATAACGCCGCTCCATATGGGCAGGAAGGGTACGACCCGGTCGTCAGTGTGGAGACATACGATGAGCCATTTTTGCTGCTCCAGTCTCCTCTCGTGGTAGCGGTGAAGTGTGTTGAGGTAGCCGCCGACTCGGTGATTGGGGAAAGTCGGTCGTCAGGAAGAGTCCGAAGACACCGTTCGGCGGTGGATACACAGCTCGTCGTCGTCTGCATCATACATTGGCGCCGGGGGCCAAGACATTCGGGGCTATTCTATAATTCCCTCGAGCCAGGCGTGGTGGATAGACCGACAAAAACGGGTGGATGATAGAGGACGGAGGGCAAGGAGGAATTGGAGCGGCGAACTGACAAGAAGACCGAGATACACGAGGTTTTTTCTTAGATGCATGCGACAAGTCTAGAACTAATATTGTCCGTCGCATCAGTCCACCGCGAAACACCGTCCGTCCCTCTGACCTGTACTGGTCAGGTCCATCCGCACGCACTGACTGTTCACACCCAGCGCCCCGTGCACACCGTTGGCCACGCCGAATGCGCAGCGACAAAAGATGAAGGTCCCAATGGAACTTCCTTCCATACTCGCTATCGCTCACGTCACTTCCCGTATCTGGAGCGGACAGATACCTTGCCCGTCGCCGTTGATGGAAGTAGGACTGCAATTGTCGGCTATTTCCTATACCGTACAGAGAATGGTACACGTACAACCCGACCCACCTCTTGCGAGCCCCCCCGAACTCTGTAACATAAGAGCTCTCATCTCCGGAGCTTCTGACCGGTTCGCCAGCGCACAGAATGTGCCAGTGGATGGTCTAGACCTGGGCAGGCGAGACGGGGTGTTTTTGACAAGGGCACCGGATCATCTTGAACGTTCTTCCAAGTCCGAGGATAGCTAGCGGCCGGATATCATAGTGATAAGAAACATATGATGTTTATACCTCCGCCGTTGGGTGGCTCGAGACAGGGCGTCGGCGCTGCGCGCATTCCGAGTCCAACGTGGTGAGCTGCGTGATGCTGTACGGCTCCACGCTGACTGACCTTGCCTAGCTCACATGCTCGGGGAAGGGTGTCGGTCGTGGACATCGGAGCGGCTGGACTGTGGATTTCATCTTCGGGAATGGAGTACGCGAGGAGTGTGCCGTTATAAAAGCTCCCGACACCGACACACGAGGAGCGGGGCGGGGTGCTCGGGAGTGAGGCGGATCAGGCGGATCAGGCGGGAGACGCGACTCGCGCGACGAGGCTAACGCGGCTCACGTGGTCGAGGCGCGTGAGATTTCTCGTATCTTCGATCGCGATCCGCTCTCTGTCGCCCGTCCCGCGTCCCCGCCCTCATAACTCCAGCCCCCGCGTGCTCGTCTCTTGCGTCCTCCATCTCGCACACACACATCGCGTATACTCGTCTCGCTCGAACATGGTCCACTGCACGCACAGAGGTTGCAATCAGGAGTACGAGCCGGACAAGAACGGTCCGGAGAGCTGCACTTACCACCCTGGCGCACCCATCTTTCATGAGGGTCTCAAGTCTTGGTCGTGCTGCTCGGACGTCAACAAACCTGTACTGGACTTCGATGAGTTCATGCAGATTGAGGTAGGCAGAGCAGGCCAAAGGGCGCGACCAAGGTGAGGCTGAGCATACATCCATCCATGTAGGGCTGCACCACCGGCCAACATACCGATGAGGCCCCGAAGGCTCTCCCACCGAAGCCAGCACCCCAAGTCAGTCTCAACATGACCGCCTCATCAGGCGCATCTGAGACCTACTCGTCCGGTCCTGGGATGAGTACAACTTCAAGGGCGCCACCAGAAGCAGCACCCGTACCGAAGTTTGAGGAAGAAGAAGACGATCCTTCCGCACAGGTACCCGCCGGCACCCAGTGCCGCCACAATGGCTGCAAGACTGTTTACGAGAGCGACGAGCTGCACCGCACGGAAGGAGGCGAGGCTGCGGAATGTACATACCACCCGAAGCCGGTAAGCTTCCATACGCTTCATAGCAATCAAGTTGACGCGGCCATTCACACACCTCGTCTAACCGTGCAGCCCATCTTCCACGAAGGCAGCAAGGTATGCTGATCGCTAGCATGTCACGCTCATGTGTGCCCGGTTCTCAACGTCGACAAGGGTTATTTATGCTGCAAACGGCGCGTCCTCGAGTTCGACGAGTTCTTGAGGATCGAGGGCTGCAAGAAAGGGCGCCACGTCTTTGTTCCGAAGGCGAAGGCAGCACCGGTGAGTAGTTTGAACGCCTAATGTTGCCGCTAGCGCGACCACACGCTTATACATTGGTCAACAGGAAGAGGAAGAATTCACACAATGCCGCATTGATCACTATCAAACCCCGACAGAGGTCCACGCCTCGGTGTTTGCGAAGAAGGCCAATCCCGACACCTCCACAGTCAGGATTGAGGAGAACGAGGTACGGTGACGCCATTTCTTCTCTTCCAACAGTTGAGCTGATCACGCATTCACAGGTACATCTTGATCTACTCCTCCCAGCATCAAAACGGTTCCGCAAGACGTTGCAGCTATGGGGGCCGGTCAACGTTGCAGAGTCGTCGTTCAAGTTCTATGGCACCAAGGTATGTACGCGTCCTTGCTCTCTAGGTATATGTTCTCTGAACCGAGAGGGAACAGCTGGAGCTCAAGCTGAAGAAGCAAGATAACCGCAGCTGGACACTGCTGGAAAAGACCGATCGAGACCTTGGCAACATAAACTTTACGTTCGGCGTTGGCGGGCGTACAGGGACGATCGGCGCGAAGTCCCTTGTCCTCGATGACGCCAACAAGGCTCGCACATAAAATAGAACAGGAATGGCATACATACATACATCCAACGTAATGTAGGACACTGTGTGACCGGGTAAATGGACAATCCGCCAACTCGTTTCGTCATCGTACTGTATTCTCATCAAGTCCGACGTTGGGCCGGGGTCAAACAAATACTGTGGCAGAAGAGCAGTGTGTGTGCGTATCGGATAGCGTGTCGTCTACATAAATGCCTACGATCTAACAACCAAGTTGAAGTATTCTAACGATTATACGATCATAGTTTACCAGGTAATGTGATCTCCTCGAACATCTGGACGGTGTCGCCCACGCGCAGATCGTTGAACCCAGCGAGGTTCAGGCCGCACTCGGTGCCTCGCCCAACCTCGGTCATGTCCTTCTTGTGTTGCTTCAGGGTGTCGAGGGAACCTGTGTGTGCGCTCCGCGATCAGCCGATAGTGCTGAGAAGACACGGCATCGTGCTGCGCTACTGACCTTCATAAATCACCTCCTCGTCCCTCACTACTCGTGCGAGCCTGCTCTTCTCGACGACGCCGCTGGTGACCCTACACCCGCCGACCTGCGTCGTCTTCTTGCCCTTGAGATGGATGTCGAACAGCTGCAGGACGGCCGCTTCGCCTGTGACGCGCTTCTCGATGATAGGAGGCAGCAGCTCGATGACGCGTGCCGTCACGGCGTCCATGAGCTTGTAGATCACCGAGGAGGTGAGGATGGGAACGTGCTGCGAGTTCGCCTCGGCCTCGACTGGACGTGGCACCTTGACGTTGAACGCGATGACGACTCCTGTGTGGTTGGAGAGGTATTTGAGCTAGGGGCCAACACGGGCAGGTGGATGCGACCGAATGCACCACGAGACGTACCTTCAGCAGCCTTCGCCCGCATGATGTCAGATTCGGTAACATCACCAACTGCCGTGGCGACAATCTTCGTCCGCGCGATGTCGTTCCCGATGATCTCGAGCGCATTGGCGACAGCCTCAACACTCCCGCTGACGTCGCCCTTGATAACCAGCCGCAGCTCCTTCGGACCTTCGGCCTGCGCATCCGTAGTTGTGGTCTGGTCAGGATTCGCCGCGGTCCCCTCAGCCTCGCGTTTTTCGCGCTCGACGCGGCGTTGTTCGTTGATGGCCTCGATATCGACGAGCGTCGACTCCATTTCCGCCTTCCGTGAACGATTTGAGAGTGCTTTCTTGATGTCGGCCTCGGACCCAGTAAGCACTTCGTCCCCGGCGTTCGGGAGCTCTCTCCACCCAGCGACTGTGACGGCCATGCCAGGATACGCGACCTTCACTGGCTTACCGTTCGAGTCGGAGAGCATGCGGATTTTTGCGGATGCTCCACCGCAGATGATATGCTGCCCCGCTTTGAGACTTCCTCGGAGAACAAGAACAGTTCCGGTGGGTCTGTCATACGGAGATGCGCATGAGGAATTGTGCCAGGGGACGAAGATGGTGATACATACCCAAGGCCCTTAGTGACCTTCGACTCGAGCACGTATCCTTGAAGTACACCTTCCCGCTCGGCACGCAAATCCTGCATTTCAGCCAATGCGGAAAGTGTTTCGACCAGCTGATCAAGCCCCTGACCCGTCAATCCGGACACAGGGACGCATGGAACATCTCCGTCGAACGTCTCGAGTTGCACACCCTCCGCAAGAAGTGCATGTTCAACTTTAGTCTAAGTAACACGGCGCTGAGCATCGGCGAACACAAGTTGAAGGCATGTCTTACAATATCAACGCCAGGCTTGTCGACCTTGTTGATCGCCACAACGAGACCAACCGTGGAGTTCTTCACGAGATTGAGCACTTCACGCGTTTGCGGCATTATTCCGTCGTCCGCAGCCACGACGAGCACGACGATATCTGTAACACTCGCGCCTCGAGCTCGCATCGCGGAGAAGGCCGCATGACCAGGGGTGTCGAGGAAGGTGATCGTCCGTGTCGGCTCGGATGTGTTCCCACTAGCCGGCACAGGGACGGAAAAGGCACCGATGTGTTGCGTTATGCCACCAGCTTCTCCCTTTGCTACGGAGGTCGAGCGTAGAGTGTCTAGAAGCGTAGTCTTGCCGTGATCTACGTGACCCATGATGGTGACTATGGGTGGTCTTGCCGGTAGAGATACTGGATCTGGGTGCGGGGGGCTAGAGAAGGGTCGGTCAAGTCGTACGTCGGGCAGTGCAAGGCGAGACATGCGCACGGAGTGTATATGTCGAACGCTGCCTCATCGTTGATCACTGGATTGCGATTGAACTCCATCGCCAATAATGACGCATACTCTGAGGTGAGCACTAAAGAACATATATGAACACACGTTCGCGAGCCGGGATATCTCGCACGTACTGTGATCATGCGCAGCTTCTGCTCCCATACCCGCCTTGATCATTCTTCTACGCAACGTGTCTCAAAACGATCCAGTTCAACGTCGTAACATGGAGGATGACTATGACTGAACATACCGAGTTTCACATTGAGGAGTTTCGCCAGATTGCCAACAGTGATCACGCTCGGGATGAAGATATCTACATTCACCTTCTTGACCGTCTTCTCTTTTTGGATTTTCTCCTTCTCCTTCTCCTTCGCGACCTGACGCGTACGCGAATATTGCGGAATCACGACCTCCTCGCTCATTCGTGATATCAACGAACCTCTCTGCTTGTACTGGGAGCGTTTGTACCGGTCCTTGGACGAAGATGCGTCCTCCATGGTCGAGGGAGTCCATACACGGAATGGTTGACCCTGACTTTGCTTCCGTGACTCTTTGCCCTCGACCGCTTCCTCTCCTTCCCTATCTACAAGGGATTTCGTCGCCTTGCTGATACGATCAGCACCCAGTATACCTCCGATACCCTGGGTGGAAGAATTGAGGGGCTGCTTGTTCTTGAAGGAAGATAGTGTACTGTCTCTTGCTCGCGGGTTGGACCCCGGCCGGTCCCTCGACGAACGAGAACGAGGAAAGTCAGGAGTGTCCTTGAGCTTTGACGGTCCAGGCTGAGCAGGATCCTGCGGGCGAGCCCATGTTCTTTTCAGGGGAGTCTGGGAAGTGGTGGACGGCCCCCTGGATGAGTTAGAGGCTTGTTCCAGCGGTCGTCCCCAACTTCGGCTTTGTGGTATTCCAGTGGAAGAGGGGGCTTGTGTGAGAGTTTGCAATTTGGGCTTTGCAATACGTTAAACATTCTGTTGTGTTGTATAGACGAGCTTCAAGAGCATACCTTAACTGCCACCGCGCTTGAGGCAAAGCGGATCCCGAGCCGTGCAATTCGAAGAGAACGGCGCATGATGAATGAGAGAGTGGTGCAACGGAAGGAACGCAGGGTCTCAGTATCGCATCTAAGCGTACCAGAGATTGCGGATTGGAGGACGGAGGTGGTGAGAGAAATCGGTCTAGAGGTCCAGACATGCTCAGCGCGAGCTGGCCACCGCGGAGAGCACGGCATTCTCCGTACACGTGATCAGGAGGACTTACAGACGCTTCAGTACAACTTTAGTACACTACTAGTACTTCAGTAGAAGCCCAATCTGCGGTTGCCACTGTGACTCTGAGTTTGGACTGCGTCCAATGCACATTGGCCCATTGCTTTAATAGCAGTGCGAGTGTATCGGCCCGACTGGGGATAGATAGAGCTTAGAGGACAAAGCTATTGAAACATCTATTCAGGATGCATACAACTCTAGCTCACATACGAGGTGACCAACGCCTCCCCGTCGCTCAATCCCTCCATAAACCACTGCTCATAGTAATGCTCCATCCCGTGCTCTATGACGTTGCCCCCAAGCTTCGCAAGGCTGTCGCTGATATACTGGCCCGTGAAGCCCAGCTTCGACATGCCGTAGAGCGCAAATATCTTCGCAGTCAGGAAGCCGTCTGAGTATCCCTTGGCAATCGCGCGCTGGTCTGGAGGAGCGGGCAACTGGCTCGCGTCCTCGCGCTTCCTACGGTGGGACCTGCGTGCGTGAAGTGGGCTTGATCGGCGGTCTGAGCGGAATCGGCTTCGGCGCTGGATCCCTTGAAAGATGCCGACGTCCAAGCCGGGCGGCGAGGGCGAGGGCGTGGTCGAGGGCGACGAGGTCGTCGTACTCGGAGAGGGTATATCCGACATGTTGTACGAAGGCGAGCCAATCTCCGCGATCATATCCGCCAAGGCTGGGATGCGAGACGGATCCCCAATGGGCCCCTTGCCATACGAGAAGAACGTGTCGGGGAGGCTCTTCCCTACCGCTGCTTTGAAGCACCACCCTGGGTCGTCGTAGCAGTTTTCCTTGTCATAGGCTATACGGACCGGGTGAGCGAGGAGGAGGAACAGAAAACAATTAATTGACTTACACCAGAAGGACCAGCCCGCAGTCTCGTTTTGGTAAATGTCCACTTGGCCCTCGCAGAACGCCCGTCGCGCCCCATCAGGGTCGCTCTCAGTCGAGAGGGATTGAGCGGTGAGGGCGCACGAAAACTCATCGACTACGAGGTTCCTCCGTTGATGTTCAGACGCCGACGCGAGCTGGTCAGCCATAGATCCACGGACATCATAGACGTGGTCAGTTGCAGACTCCGACGCGTCCGAATCGGTGAACACAAAGTAGGAGTGGTGGTCCTGCACGACGAAGTCCGTTCGATTGGCGACGAAGTCGCTGAATCGCATGAGGTCGAAGCCATCATGAAGGTACAGAGGGAATGACGCAGCATTGCCACCAACCGCCCTCATGGCGGTGATAGCCCGTGCATCTGGAGCAACGTAATCAGCAGCCGTGGAGTGGCATAAACGCAAAGAACTGAACGCACAGAAATCTGGGAGTTCATCCACATTTTGGGGCTCGTTGAGCATTTGTATCCCAACGACGTTCGTGACGTTCACAAGCTCTTGCATGAGATACGTCAGGACTGCCATGGTCTTGCCCTCGAAATAGTCGTTTCCAAAGAGGCCGACGCCGTTGTCAGAGATACCAGAGTGTTGCTGCCCGTTTTGACTGCCCGGCGCGCCGTGGAGGTCGACCAGCACCCCGATCCCGTAGTCCGCGGCGGTGTTGATGGTATGGACGATACGGCTCCATGAGTTTTGGTACACGCTGGCGACAGACTCGAACACCGTCCCTTGACAGAAGGCGGGACCCAGGTTCCAGTAGCCGATTGGGAGCCGGACGGTGTTGATGCCGATGCTGGCGAGGTACTGGAAGTCGGATGCAGTGATGAAGGTATCCCAGTGTCGTTCCAGGACAGCCCGAGCATTGTCAGGAGAGCCCCAGCCGTAGGCGATGTCAGCTTCCGACACCCTAGTACCAGACGCACAAGTGAACAAAGAGGGGGTCATCCACTGCTCGTGTACGAACCTGTTAGGCACGGCGTAGTATATATCAGAGTCAATACCAGTGACGAAAACGGTGCGTGTTAGAGAAGCACTGACCAGGAACCCAGGTTGACAGACTGTTGCTGTCTATAACGGAAGACAACAGCCTTTGTGGGATCGTACGGCGCGAACACAGGCATCCCAAGGTCTGGCGTTTGATAGGGCTGTACCGAGCAATCCGGTCCCAGTCCCTGCTCGTTGAGTGTAACAGGATGCAACGGGGGGGTGTCCGTCGGAGGCGCGCGGTACGTTGCGTCGTAAGCCGGAAGAGGGTTTCCACTGTCGTTGACAGCAGGGGTAGCTATGTTGCTCAAAGCCGGGATGGGTGCAGAAGGTCCCTGAACCATTGCAGGGGAGGGTTTGAACGAGCCCTGCGCCAAGCTCAAGACCTGCAAGAGCGCGCTGAAGTTGTTTGCCATAGCGGAGACCATAATGTTGAGTATGCAGAATGACGAAAGAGGGTAGAGTAGGCTGGGGAAGTCAAAAGGCGGTGATGAGCAGAGGACGGCGCAGCCGTGGAATGCAGAGCGAGGACAGAGAGACTGCGAGACTGCGAGAGATGCCCGTAGTATACTACCCTCAGTCAGATCCTAGCAATCCCGAACTCGGATATGTTCCAAGAGGCTGACAATAGTGTCCAAACGAGACAGCTGACTGAAGTACTCTCTGTGGTCTAGACCAGGCGAGCCCTCGATACTGGCGCGTTATGATCAGAGCGGCCAGACGATAGCAAGCAGCGGACCGAACTAGGACCAGACCGACGAAGAAACCGCGAATTCTGGTAGCCCTTCAAGAAGTGATATGTGCTCGAAGAACGCCAGGTCCCCAGAGTGTAGCAATATGGAGGATATGTGTGTTCGCGAGCCTCAAGCCAGCGACTAGTGAGTTGAGAACCTAAAAGTCTCGAGGTTTTGAGAGCAGATGCAGTGGTGATTCACCGACAACGCCGAGCGAAATGAACAAGCTGTGACCCAGCTGTGAGTCTGTGACCGTACGCGTTTGTGGCGTTGCTTCGCGAGCACGTGACTGAAGACGCGTCCCTGGCTCCCAAACAGCTGTAGTGACTTTAGTCCGGACTCCGGACGAAGTTGGGACGAAGTGACCATGACACCAACGCGCGATTTCTGCGCCAGTGTCTCTTCCATGCCCCATAGTGCAATCCAGATCATAAAGCATGGGATAGTTACAGCGACGGTGCCAGATCTAATTTACAAATCCGATAATGATAATGATACTACAGCTGGCACCTCCCTGGTAACACACCGCTCAGTCGTTCGCAAGTCGTAGCACGCATAGGCGTGCTCGTCATGGTCGTGTCCGCGTCCGTCAGCGGCTCCAAGAGGTCGCGGTGAACGCAAACCCGTTCGGGCCCGCGCTCGCGGGGATGATCCCCTTCCCGTTGATGCTCAGCTGGGACGTGACACCGACGGTGGAGAGCGAGTACACGCTCACGCTCGACGTGTCGTCGATGTTGAAGATCTGCGTCTGGCACGAGGTCGTGTCGAGGCAGTCCTGCCCGTAGTTGGTGAAGAAACTGTACAGGCCGGCACCTGTGTACGTGATTGCCACAATTAGCGTACATTCTCGCGCCCGGGACGTGCGGGGCAGGCGGCTTACCGAAGATGATGATGTCGGACGAGCCCGTGATAGAAACGGCCCATCCAGAGGTCAGGTCACTGGGGTAGGAGGGATCGTGGAGGGAGCTGTCGATCGAGAACGGTGCAGGGACAGCAGGGACGGGCTGGTAGTACGCCTGTAGAAGCCCGTCGAGTTCAGCACTCGGGTTGCTCTGAATGAGATGGGCCAAAGGCACTGGAACTCACCGACTCGGTCTGGATCAAGCCCATGTAGTGGTTCTTTGCATTGAAGAGGTTATATTGATACAGGGTGTGGTGTTCCGCTGTCAGGGAGTCAGTTCTCGGTTCGGCTGTTGTTATCGAAGGCTTCGCGCGAGGCACCACTCACCACCGGTACCAATCAACCAGACGGGCCCAGCAGACTCAGAGAGGATACCACGGCCGCTGAAGGCGGAGATCTGCCTCGATCCTCCGCTGTCGAGGTCGTGGTCGGCGAGCCAGACCCAGGTACCCTGAAACATCCATGAATCGCAAGAACGTGAAACTGATTGGGAGATAGAAGTTATACCTCGAGGTACGCGCTAGACTGCGCCGTCAAATGGAGGGCCAAGTAGGCCGCCGAACATGCAGCGTTCACGGTGCCGGCGAGACAGTTGGAGGCGAGCAAGTTGGTCCCGGCAGCTAAACAGGCAGCTTGTCACAAACCGACACTCGCTGTCATAGAGTACGGACTTACCGCCACCGAGCCTGCGTCGTATTCCATGTCAGTGAAAAACACACACCCGAAGAACACCGGAACGTACCTGATGTGCGAATCCCACATTCCAGCACCACCTTGAGCGTTCGAGTGAACGTTCCATTCGACAACAATTGCGCCAGCAGCTAGTACCGCGGCGCACGCACGCGTCAATCCGTCAGCACGGTGCGCGATGTCGCCGGAGCTGAGGATCGTGTGCACTCACCGGGAGCTTGTGTGGAGAAGATGATGTCGGAGATCTCGACGGTGCCCTCGTCGCCTGCCTGCCCGACGCGAACCATCACATGCGGGTTGCTCTGGTCCGAGAACTTGCTGCCGCCCCCCATGATGACGCTCCAGCCCTCGCCGACTATCTGGGACCCGGCGGGAATCGTGAGCGTGTCGGTAATGAAGTACGTGCCGGCATCGAAGAAGATGATCTTGCACCCGGAGAACTGGTTGAAAACCGCCTGGAGCGCGGCGGTGTCGTCCGTCTTGCCGTCGCCCTTCGCGCCCTGGTCGCGAACGCTGACGATTTGCGAGACGGCGAAGTCTTCGTACTGCGGACGAGTCTTGCCGAAGATGCGGCCGGCACTGTCCAAGAGGCTAGAGGGCTTGTTCGGTGCGGCAATATTACCCTGGGTGAACTTCGCGGTCGAGCTAGTGCCGGAGAAGACGTTTCCCTGGCCCCAGCTGTCAATGGTCATCGATCCGCCAGCCCCTGCAACAACAGTAGGGCCACCGGTGACACCGACGGCGGTGGCGACATTCGTAAGGTGGATGTTGTTCAGAACGAGGGCGCCGAGGAGGTGGTCCGTAGATTGAACCGAAGAGCGCAGGAACGTTGGCGTGTTCGAGACGAAGGCATCAATCACGGCCACCGAACCGGAAGTCTTTAAGAGTGGTTCGCATTGGTTCATGATGACCGAAATAGATCGGAATGGTTCACGTACCTGAGTGTCCTCCGTTGTGCCGCCGCTCTTGACATCGAAGGCGACCTGGCAGTTGTTGACTAAAAAGGATTGCGCGGTCAGTCATGAATCAGCGCCACCCATGAAGTGGATGGGTCGCACCAGTGACACCCTGGAAGGTCCATCCCCAGTTCCAGTTCATGAACACAGCTGCATCATTTTAATCCGTGTTAGTAGCTATTCTTTGCTCAAGCGCAAGGACTGATTACCAGTATCACAGTTGTTCATCGTCACATTGCGGACCGTGAACCTATGAGAGCACATGCACATGAGCCTGATAGCCCCACCGTGTGTGTGAGATACGTACTGTTGGTTACCGACCCACATGCCGAACTTGCCTGCAAGAAGTGTTATCCCATCAGCGCACCGTATGCGACGCAGGCAGCAGATGCATACCGCCATTGAACACCATATCTAGTTAAACAACGATCATTGATGCAAGTTCTCATGAGAAAGAAAAGCTAAAAACATACCACCCATGAAGCCTCCGCTTCCGTTCTCCATCCATATGCCTATTGGACATTATGAACACCGACGAGCCGCCGAAGGCGAAAAATACAGCTGATCAATGTCCCCTGACATACCTTGGTGGGCGTTGCCGGCCGCAGTGCTCATCTCGAAGACAATGTTGGCCAGGGACGTCGCCTGCGAGACTTGCCAGTGGATACCGGTCGAGGTCGCACTCGCAGGCGTTTGCCGGAGGTCGATGACAAAGTTGCGTACGCTCCTGAAGAAGTTGTTCTGGTTGACATACCACTGCGCGCCGCCACCACCGTCGATGTACGGGTCCGCATCTGTCCGTTTGTCAGCAAGCTCGGGTCTGCGGCACAGCTCCGACCCGCCCAACAAGCTCGCGCTTCGGAGGTTCGCGAACTTGCGGAGTGGGAAGACCGAGACTGAGTGCAAATGAACCGGAACACGAACCGATAACGGCCATTCCGGCGAAGTTGGGGTCAGCGAGGAGGACAGGTGGCGAGCGTGCATCTCCGACGAGCTGTGTGTAGTACCATGCGCTATTCTCACGAACACTCGGTGAATAAAGCCGAACAATTGAGCAGAGTGACTGCAGAGACTGACATGATGGGCCTAGAGACCTTGTAGGTTCTGGATGTCGGGGTCAGTATCGAACACGTGGGGAAGCATATTGAAGGAGAACATGCGCACCCCTTGGGAAAGTAGACCACAGCAGGCGAGGTGGTGGTAGAGTCGCAGCCTGCACCTCCACCGCACCTGTTGCCAGTCGAGATAGCGCGGCTGCGAGAATATGGTCAGTCCGTGCAGGTAGCAAGAGTCGTGATCGAGACGTACTTGATGGCGTCGGTATCGTCGGCGACACCGTCACCAACGGCACCGAAGTCCTTGACGTTACGGAAGACCTGGTAGGACGCGGGGGTTGGGTTGAAGGCGGCGATGCCCTGGTGCTTGATGTTCTGGAGCCAGAAGGGGTCACCGGCAGCGGCGGTGCCTTGTAGAGTGCCAGAACATGCGGCGTCGGCCTTGCCGATGGCTGGACGGGCGATGGAGACGACAGCTGCGAGCAACGTCAAGACGTTGAGAGCAAGCATGATGGGCAGGCAAACGACGGAGACCGGGGGACGTCGATGGGCAGCAGCTGGTAGCCCGGAGAGGGCGGTATATATACGACATGTGGACGGCAGCTGGGCCGGGACCGCATGTCGCACACCGCGGTACGAAGCAGAGAAGTAATAGACAGAGAACGAAAGCCATCCGGTGACAGTAGATGATTTGTTACGCACATTGGGACGTAGACATCCTGGTAAACTTGTGCCGGACGCGATGGAGGAGACGCGATCCGAGAGAGCGGGAACGATGATCACTAGGGTACGAAGACGGGGTCCAGTGATCGCTGGGCGCGCTACGGTCCATACGTGTTTGCTTCTGACCAGAACCCTCGCCAAACGAGCCGTCTGCGCGAGACCGTATGGCGTCCGTGTGCCACTCGCCGCAGCTCGCCGCCCACGCGAACCTCCTCTCATAGACGCCCATAACCCCCTGGCTTGCTCTATTTCTATTCCGGGCCCTCTGTCCAGGTTCCACAGTACCCGTGGACTGTCCCTGCGTCCCTGCGCACAGCTCCTGACGATCATGGTACGACGGTACGCAGCACCCACGTACAGATACACAGATATCTATGCACACAGGACCCCGCCTTCGATTGACTTTTAGCGATTGTTTCATTGGCAGGTTCGCACTACTGGTTCCATATACATTTTCAAGGTCGTCTCACTCTGACAGCACTATCTTCAGACGTCCCTTGCGCATACTCGCCGCAGCCTGACACTATGTGCGAACCATCGAGGTACGTCTCTCGCATCGAGGAGTCCCTGTTTCCACTTCCAATACAAGCGCGTTCCTACCAGTCGCAGTCCCAGTGGTTAATGACGTGGCATGACAGCCTGGTAAGTCTCAATCACACATCTCCGTCTCTGCACCCAACATTGCATTGCTCGCGCCCAGTGCAGCGTTTCGGTTCACGATCCAAGCCAGAACTGTATAGTTCCTCGCCGCCCTCGATCTTCGGCGTTCGCCTCGGTCGTGACAGACTTCCGCTCCTGAGCTTCAAGCTTGACGGCTTCCTCAACAGCCCGGATACCCGGACGGCGGACGGCGGACGCAGTTCGCTGCGTACCCCCACTCATCCGAGAACGAAGTACTCAGCTGAACAGTCACGAACGGCGGCCACGCACAAGTTTGTGCGGTTCCCACTCCATGACCACGTCGGGCCACCTTGTGATTGCTTCTTGTTCAGCAACAAGTACGGCACAGCGGAGCGGTGCGTCTTCCTTGTCATGACGACTCACAACCCCATATTGCTTAATGTCGTTCAGCCACAACGATGTCCATGCGGTCTCGCGAGGAGGCTGACCCAACGGGCCATGAATGGTGCACGGTGATTCGCATCAGTGCCGTCATTCAACGACAGTACCGTCTTTTATCCTTCCATCTTCCAATGCCAGACACATGGACGCGGTCGCGTTCTGCGTGCGACCGATGTGCACATGAGCGCAACTAAGCGCACATCCTCCGTTATGTCTCCGTTTGCGCCTTCGCGACAGCTGCGGGATCAGCGCCGGAGGCCACGGGCACTTGGGGTCCTCATGTTCTTGTACTTTCTGGAGTACTTGCATCAATCATTCTTATCGTGTACGTCTTCATCTAACTGTCCAAGAGATCCTGGCCACCGAACGGGCTTTCGGAGATTCTAAGTTGTCTCCGGGTACTAGTAGAGAATCATGAGCCTAGCTCAGAAGTGATGTCACCCGAACTTTGCTCTGATATATTGATCCTCAACTACTTACCAAGTGCTTGCGATTGGCATCTCTTGCTCATGGTAAATATGCGTACTACGTCACGAGTTCACATGCACTTAGTACGTACTCATAGCAGGCAATGGGAAGCAAAGAAGCATTTGCAATTGATCAGGCTGGAGTCAATGCACACCCTCGAGAGGCCATACTCTAAATGTACCTGAACTTGTTGTCATGCATGGCGTCACTGGCTCACGGCAAGCAGTCAGGTAAGCTACTAAACTCCAGCAGATAAGTACAAACCGTATCCGCGTGTGTAGGGTGCACGACGCACGCCGCTCAGCTCGTCGTGAACGTGATCCTGTGGCACACCGCGCCCTCGCTCGCATGCCCCACACAGCCCAGCACCGACCCGTCGCTCTGCGCGAACAGGCCCGGCCACGACGACTGCGGGTCCGTCACCTGTGTCTTCTGGCCCCAGCTCCCGGTCGCGACCGGCGGGCCCGTCACGATCTTGAACGCGACGCCGGTGTCGGGCCAGTCCCGCGTCGTCGCGTCTTCGTCCGTCATGAACGACACGACGAGGTTGTTGTCCGTCGTCTGCGCGATCTGCGGGGCACCCGCTGTGGAGGGGGCACGAGCCCAGGTGAGTGCGCGCGCGAGCAAGTGTGGAGAGGGGGACACTGACCGTTCGTGCCGGACCCTGTGGGGAAGTACACCTGGCTGCGCTGGCCCCAGTTGATGCCCTCGTCGGTGGAAACGACGCTCTTAACGGAGAAGAGCCCGCCGGTCCTGCCCTCGGTCGTCTCGAAGACGCACATCAGCTTCTGCGCGCCGTCGTTGAAGTCTGCAAGCGATAGTCAGTCTCTCTTATCTCCCCGCACGCCCGCAGGCGATGACTACGCACTTGCACACCCAGGCATGCCGTCCCGGCCGGTCGTCGTCCCCCCCGCGACGGTGATCGGCGTCGTCGTCCACGACAGGCCGTTGTCCGTCGAGCTCTTCATGAGGATGTCCTGGTCGCCGCCTGAGTTCTCCGACGCGTAGTACAGCTGGAGGGACCCGTCGTTCTTCGACAGGCGCATGAACGGCTCCTGTGTGCGCGCACCGCATGGTCAGCTATCTCCTTCTTCGTCCTGTCCACCGGCCTTTGCGGGGCCAGAGAATCTGCCCCGCGCCGTATGCCCCCGCACGTCACAGCCACCGTCCGTGGACTGAATGCTGGGCCTCAGCTCCCGATCGACGACTGCACGCTCTTCCATCGAGACGTGCAGTGACATAAGATTCAGAAGCTTCGAAGGCGCACTTCAGCCATAGCTTCAAGGCGTGAAAGCTTCCCTGGCGCAGATCCCCGTCCCGGGTTCGCATGACGACACGCAAGCGAAGCACTCGCCGGATGTACGCAAACAGTTCGTGCACTCACCCACAGCCCGTTCTTCGTGGTCGTCGCCGCGCGCTCCGCGACCTGGCTCAGGAACGCCCACGTGCGCCCGCCGTCCTTGGAGATGCTCGTCGTGATCCGGTAGTACGTCGGGTTGCGCGCCGCGTCGACGTCGTGGTTGCGGTACGCGGCGACGATGTCCCCGTTCGCGAGCTGCAGCAGGAACGGGTTGTCGAGGTCCCCGTCCCCGCGCGCGATCTCGCCGAGCGCGGCGAACGTCGTGCTCCCCGCCGCCGCGCGCGTCACCGTCAGGATGCGCGTCGAGCCGGAGAAC
The DNA here is from genome assembly GCA_033807695.1 of Daedaleopsis sinensis. Taxonomy (NCBI): domain Eukaryota; kingdom Fungi; phylum Basidiomycota; class Agaricomycetes; order Polyporales; family Polyporaceae; genus Daedaleopsis; species Daedaleopsis sinensis. Next base: position 3,295,463 of record CM066301.1, read on the forward strand.
GCGGTGAACACCGCGAGCACGGAGCCGTCCGCGAGCCCCGCGAGGCGCGGGTACGCCCCCGTGCCGTTCGGGAAGACGTCGATCGTGGCCGAGTCGACGTGCGGGAAGAGGCCCGTGCGCCGGACGAGGGCGTCCCCTTCAGACCTTGATGCCACGCCTGCTAAGGGTGCGGCGGCATGAGTCAGAGCGAGGGTGGAGAAGGTCGTGAGGAGGGCGAGGAGGACTCCTAGTCTGCGTGTCATCGTGGTTGGCGTTGGTGTCGTAGGCGTGAGTAGCTCGTAAGTGTGTTGCAGGTGCAGGAGATGTGCACACTTGTAGTATGCCGGACTGCACAGTCGCCTCAGCTGTGATCTTTATACCACTCGGGCGAGAAGCCCCGAGCGGCCGCGTAGAAGCTGCGCCAGTGCCTAGCGCGAAGGATCACGCAAGAACCCTGGATGAGTTCTCAAGACGGTCATTAGGGACGGTACAGTGACACATACTTGGCGCATGTAGTGGTGTCGAGCACTGCTCCTGGAAGCCGATGTGATGTTCCTTTCTCCACCTCCGGCACCGAGATGTTGGAGACTTGGGGGAGAGCAGTCATCGCACATTGTAGTGTGACGCGTTAGCCCTCGCATCGCAGCAGCGGGCCAGAACATGCTCGGTCAGCCGACCGTATTCGAGACGAGGAACTTGATCAGCGCGATTCGAGAGCTATTCACCGAAGAATGATGAGCGGAAACCGGGAGTATAGGCTCTCGCATACCGTGACGCTCAAGTCGCACTTGTAGATATTGAGAGGATCGACGCGGCTGGGTCCGCCGTTAATCCTGCGGGGCTGAACGTCGATCCTCGCTGTGACACTACCGCGCGTGTATTGCTGGCCACTGCGGAGTGTGAGAAGCTGTGCTACACTGCTACGCCACAAAGCGGTTGGTACGAAACGTTACGCTGCAGCTGGGGTTCACCGCAACATTGACACTTCGGACTCCGTGGCACTGACGTACCTACAATTTGCAATCTCGCTCGGGCCGAGCATAGATTGACTTCAGCTGTTCGCCTAGTCTTCCATTGTTAGGAGTACATTAGCTAGCTGCGTGCTTACCTGGAACATGCATATAATGTGCGCCCGACGCCCAGCCTATGCAGTTGCGACTTCTTAAAATCCTTGTCAAGCTTCTCTACCGTCGTTTCCCGGCTCTCACTACACATGCTATAGGCTTCGGGGTAGGATGGCACTTGAGAAAGAATGTCAACGATATACGCTGTCGCGCCTGCCTGCCAATCGATCAGTCAATGGTCGTTAATGGCATGCGTGGATGGGAAACAAATGCCAAATGGGACTGCGACAGCCCGTGCCCGTCCGCAGCGTCCGGAGATGTCTTGCACCGTTGCAAGTCGGCCCCCACATTGGAAGTCGCTGGCTGGTATGTAGAGGTCGGGTGGCCATGGTCCGATGCATAGAAGACCCGTCTTTGCTCGAGTAAACTCCTAGCCATTGCAAATATTGGGGACAAGTCGCTAGCAACTGTACATGGTAAGCTCTAGTTGGCCTTGCATCGTCCGACAGCGTGGCTACAGAACTTGCACTACAGAAATATGCACTTCAGTATTCGCTCTCCCCTCTCGAATTTGGAGAGTACACATGTATGGCCGTGGTGTGAAATGGATTGTTGGCCGTTGCGTGTATTTTAAGACCCGGCCCCTGCGAGGCTCTATACCGTTGCCGAGAGCGGCACAGAGCTTGTCCTTGTCATTTGTCGATGGTTGCCCAGGTGAAGGCGGAGGAAGGGCCGCATCGGCCATGCCGAGTGGGTATGTTGGACACGTTCCACCTTGTTTTTGAGGGGATCTGCGAGCATTGGGTGCGAACAGGACACGGGGCGGGTGTATTTTGGGCCAAGCTGAGTCAATACGACTGCGGTTTGCGGCAGTTTTAAAGGGGTGAGGAGGTCTACTGGCTGGTCGAGAGAGCGAGAGAGTCCCCTCTGCAGCCTGTTCAGCCGGGCGGCGCCGGCATATTGAGAATAGTGGGGCCGCCTATAATGCGGCCTCGGCAAATGTGCCGAGCTTGAGAGGCGTTGATTGGCTCGTGGTCACCCTGTCACACGGCCGTCGGTCCCCGGACACGGCCGTCCTCCGCCGTGACTTGGTCGCTCGGGGTGTCTTGAGCTGCAACGAGCGCGGAGAACTGTGTAAGACGCACAGCCATGCTGGGTGAGATGACACTGGCGCATGCGGTAGACTGTCCGCCCTGGTTGGGCGGTGCGAGCGGAAGAAGAGACGTGACAAAGGTGTGACCTAGCGTGACCGAGGCGGGACTGCCGGCCGTTCCGAGGAGCGCATTCCGGCGCTTGTCGGTGTACTGGCAGATCAGAGCCCTCCCAGCTTTCCTTCCTCTCCACCACTACATCCCCGCCCCGAGCCGCGCTCGCCTTCCCGTCCCCAGAGACGGTCCACCGTCTCCGTCAACGCTACTACACCCCGTAATCCCCATATAGCTTCGCATCTAGCCAACGAAGCCGCACCCAACGCCTACGTCTGTTAGCCGTCTCGTGAGTACCGTATATTGTCAACATGCGGCCTCGTATCCCCATTTTACCCACCGGAGCTGACATTTCTCCTTCATATTCAACTCGCCTTCGACCTTGTCACATTCCCTTCTCTGCCGCCTCCCCCCTCCTACCCTCCTACCCTCGTCGCTCTTTCAAACATGGCTCAACCAGGGCCGAGCCCAGCCATGTCTAGCACTCCTTACCAGCCCGTCCACACCAATATCAACTACCCGGACAACAGTGACGACCGCAACACCCAGTTCTATACCCCCGAGACAGAGCACCTCCGGCTTCACGATGATCTCCCCCCTGGCGCAGCAGCCCCGCGATTCATGGGCGCAGGTCACCTCGATGGTCCCGATCGATCATCTTTCGCGTCCTCTCAGCCTACTCTCGGAGGCGACGACGGCTCAACATATGCCCTCAATGACATGAACAAGCCTGGTTTCTATGGTCTCAACTACAACGACTCGGAAGTCAACACTAACCAGGGCCCTTATGGTGGTTCTCCCTACCTCAACGAGAAGTCTGCATATGCTCCCAAAGGTCGCTCAAGGAAACGAGGCATCATCATCGGCTCGGCTGTTGCGCTCGTCGTCATCGCTGGCGCGGCCCTTGCTGTGTACTTCGCAGTCATCAAACCCAAACAGCACAAGAATGACACGTCCGGCAAGGCAGCTAGTGGCGACTCATCCGATGGCAACAGCACCAGTAGCACTGGAGGAACCAAGAATCTTGTTGTTTCCGGGGGATCTGGCAGTACCGTTACCATGGATGACGGCACGACCTTCACCTACACCAATTCTTTCGGCGGGACGTGGTACTATGACCCTCAAAACCCCCTCGTCAGTGGCGCACAGGCACAGCAATGGACTCCTGCACTAAATGAGACGTTCAAGTTCGGAGAGAACCCGATCTATGGGTGCGTGTGCCGTGTTTGCCCTTTCGATTTGACACCGACTTGCTTTTTCAGTGTCAACCTCGGTGGCTGGCTCGTGACAGAACCGGTAAGTAGGAACATCGTATCTAAACATTGTTTTACGCTGACCATCATTCCTTACATAGTTCATGTAAGTGTTATCACAGTTTACGCCGCATTCTGTCCTCATGGTCACATCAGCGTCCCTGCTCTGTACGAGCCATACTTCAACACGAGTAACCCGGTTTACGATGAGTGGGATCTTTGCACGCGTTTGCGTTCTGACCCCTCTACCGGGGGTATCGATGTACTGGAGAAGCACTATCAGACGTTCATAGTAAGCAACGCTACATCGTGGTCGTCTAACCATACCTCACGCTTTTCTCTCAGACGGAGAAGGACTTCGCAGAGATTGCTGCTGCTGGTTTAAACTTCGTTCGCATCCCCATCGGGTACTGGGCAATTGAGACTCGCGAAAACGAGCCGTTCTTGGCGAAGTCTTCCTGGACGTGCGTAAAATGAGCAACCGAAGAGTCTCAATTCTCTCACTTATTACTATGAACAGATACGTCTTGAAGGCGGTCGAATGGGCCCGCAAGTACGGCCTTCGTATTAACCTCGATCTGCATGCGCTCCCCGGCTCGCAGAACGGCTGGAACCATTCTGGACGTCTTGGAGATATCAACGTTCTGTACGGACCCATGGGTATCGCCAACGCGCAGCGATCTCTCGACTACATCCGTATCATCGCCGAGTTCATCTCCCAGCCTGAATACAGCGATGTCATCGTGATGTTTGGTGTCACGAACGAGCCTTTCGGTCCGACTATTGGAAAGGATGCCATCAAGCGCTTGTATGTGACATTCATCTTCGTCTGTCGACTGCGCACTGACACTATGTCTAGCCATGTACAGGCCTACAACACTGTCCGCGAGGCGAGTGGTGTCGGTGAGGGCAAGGGGCCCTTCGTCGTCATCCACGACGCGTTCCTTGGCCTTCCGGAGTACAGTGGATTTTTGCCGAACGCGGACCGTATGCAGCTCGACATCCACCGTTACCTCTGTTTCGACGGGCAGTCAGCCGATGACTACACCACTCGTGTCGCGGCTGGCCAGCCTTGTACCGCTTGGGCTTCGGGTCAGAACGACTCGATGAAGGCCTTCGGCATGACGCACGTCGGAGAGTGGAGTTTGGGTATCAACGACTGTGGTGAATTCCTCAACGGTGTCGGCCTCGGCGCGCGTTTCGATGGCACGTTCACCGGCTCCAAGTTCGATTTCACCGGCTCTTGTGTCCCGTACTTGAACTACCCTGACTACACCCAAGCCTTCAAAGACGGGATGAAGCAGTTCGCGCTCCAGAGCATGTCTGCCCTCCAGGTCAGTACTCTTGATAGAGCATCTATCGCGATCGAACTGACTGCTCTCTTTTCAGAATTGGTTCTTCTGGACGTGGAAGATCGGCAACTCGACCGTCACTGGCATTCCGACGTCTCCTGCATGGTCGTACCAGCTTGGTCTCCAGGAAGGATGGATGCCCACCGATCCCCGCCAGGCTGTTGGTGCGTGCGACAACAGCGACCCCTTCACCCCTCCCCTGCAGGCATGGCAGACCGGTGGCGCCGGCGCTGGCGACGTCCCCCAGACCTTCCTTGATCAGTTCTCATGGCCGCCAACGACCCTTGCCAACGAGGCCAACGTCGCTGCCCTCCCGCAGTACACACCCACGGGCTCGATTGTCACCCTCCCAGGACCGTCATACACCGTGACCGGTATCTCCACTGGCAACGGCTGGAACAACCCCACGGACACGGCGTCCATGTATGTGCCTGTCGCGACGTGCGGCTACCTCGACCCCTGGATTGGTAACAAGGACCTCGCGGCGTGCCCCCCGCTCGCTCGTCGTGAATACGCGCCGCGCGCTGGCCCCACGCCGCCGCCATCGCGGTAAGCCGCCGGCGGGGCGGAAGTGGGCTGGAGGATCTGTTTGCTGCTCATCTTGGACCCCGTGTCTACACACACACCTGCATCCCGTATCCCGTATCCTGCATCTTGTGCTCCTGCAGCCTCAGCTTCGTACCGAAACCTCGCGCGCGCCCGCGCCGCAGCCTTGTGTGGTGATGTAATATGGACACTATCTCGGACTGACACTCGCTCGCTCGCTCTCTCATCGTCGGACGGTATATGGGTACAAGCGAATTACTTACTCTACCTACCGTAGTGAATATTGACGGACTTCGGCTTCGGACTTCTCTCGTCTCGTGTCTCGCGGGTCTGTCGCCGGGCTCCCCAGAACAATCGTTTGACGGTAGTACGCAGTGTCGTTTGCACCATGCGCATGCGCATGTGTGGCGACAACAGCCGTTTGACCGTCGTTCCGTTGAGTGGGGGTGTCATTGATACACTGGTGATACATGGAGCTGGAGCAGACGTCGACGACGTACATAGGGATACAGCCAGGCGAAACGCGCACACGCGCACGAATGCCGCTCAGCTAGTGCTCGCCGAGCGTGGTGGCATACCGGTCCTCGAGATCCTCCTGCCCCCCAAAGCCGCCCTCGAAGTCCTTGTCGAGCGCAGACGTGGCCGCCGGCTGCTGCTGCTGTTCTTTCTTCGCCAGCTCGTCGCGGATCGCCTGGAGCTGTTCCTGCTCCTGCACGACGCGGATCGAGCGCGCCGTCGGAAGGCATGCACAAGGCAGCGGTGAGTACGATAGCCTTGGGTCGTCGTCTGCTAGAACGCGGACGTCGACGTCGACGCGCGCGAGGGACGCACCTTGGATCGCGCGTACTGCGCTTCGGAGGCCTGCTCTCGCGCCTTCCAGGTAGAATCCTGCGCGAGGACGTGGATGTCAGAGCTTCGGTTCCACACAGGGGCGACGAACAGAAACTGACCTCTGCTGTCTTTCCGGATGACATGGTGGTGGTATAAGATGATGGATGAGGTAGGGCACCCCTCAGCAGCGGTGGAGGATACACCCTTTGCGCAGTCTGCCGAGAGCGTACGTCATAGATGCCCGGATCGGGAGACCATTGAATGTCCAGATAAGTACTGAGGTTTGTATTCAAACATGAAGCCGACCTCGTGTGGTGTATATACATGCAATGGCACGATGAGCACAGCGTCGCGAAAGCTACATAGCGGTGGACGGGAGAATTATACAATATATATGGTACTCTAGAAGAGCCGAGTCAGGTATTAAGAATACTCATGAATGCGGGAAGTTGGCGTTCGGAGGGTTCTGCGCCTGCTGGGCGTGCGCCGCGTACTGCTGCTGCTGGCCCTGCTGGGCTTGCTGCTGTTGCTGTTGCTGATGATGACGGAGTTGCTGCAACCGCGACGTCCATGAGCCCCCCCGCGCGCACGACAACGTTTCCGATCAAGGACACATACCTGAGCCAGCAAGGCCTGTATGTGGTCCTGCGCGAGTTGAGGCCGGTGCATGTAGTATTGCATGTTCGACATCTGCAAGGGGTGCACAGGGAGCCCCTGCTGGCCAGGCACCGATGGCGGCCTCGCAGCAGCGACGCCAGCAGCAACGGTCGCGGCGTTGACGGGGCTCGCGGCGGGGAGGGGCGGAGAATGTTGCGGCACGTTGGGGGACGAGCTTGTCGCTCGCGCTGCGAACGACGGAGATAGATGGGCTGCACTTAGGGCAGGGGCGGCCGCGGCGAGCGCGGCTGCTGCGCTGGATTGCTGAGGCACCGGCACTTGCGCCTGCGCAGTGACCTGGCCTTGGGCGGCGGCCTGAGCCGGCGCGGGAGCTTGCGCCTGGGCTTGAGACTGAGCTTGCTGATGCAACTGTCCCAACGCCTGCATGGCGCGTAACTGCGCGAGCTGTGGAGGCGACATGCGAGCGCTCGCGTTGGCATATGCCGCCGCGAGCCTCTGCTGCTGCTGCTGTTGCTGCGAGATACCCACCTGGCTACTGCGTATCGACTGCACTTGCGGGACGTTGGCTGGCCGGGAGGTGTTCGCCGTAGGGGTCTGAGGCAACTGCTGAGGCTGCCCTTGCGGCTAGTGGTTGCGCTGAGCGGGATGCACTGGCCGGACGGCAGGGACTCCACTCACTGCATTGGCCGGCAGGCCCTGCGCTCGTTGTTGTTGTTCGCGCAAAAGATGCTGTCGAGCAAGTTCGTCATTTCTACGACGTGCGAGGAGATCGCTGGCATCTCTCGCCTCCTTGTCGGCCTTCATGCGACTAAGCTCTGAAGGGGTAAGTCTTGGCATCTTCGTGAACTGGCCATGGGTGTCATGTACGATTGAGGGTTTCGCGCGAGGTGCAGCTGAATTCGGGAGTCAGCGGGACTTCAAACGTAAGACGTGAACGCTCACAGTTTCTTTGTACCGCCTCCCTCTTCTTCGCAGCCTTACGCAGCTGTTCGTGCATTGCGGCATGTCTCCGACGCTTCCTGGGCTCATTGGAGTTGGCATTAGAGGGACCACTGGACGCCGAGAGTGCTTGGTTCGCAGAACGCTTGTAACCCCTGGTCGTCATATGCGATGCTGACGCAGACGTCGATGCCGCAGCCGGAGAGTTGTCCTCCGAAGCATCCGCACGGGCCTGTGCGCTGAACTTCTCCCGCCAACGCTCCAGACATTCCCAACCCGTGCGTCTGTCCGTCGAGATCGTCACCCGTGACGAGTTGAACGCTTCCGCGATGAGGCTCCAGTTGTATGGGTACCTCTCGACAGCTTGCTTCAGGAGCGCATCTTCTATAGGTGTCCATACAACGGTGTCGTTATGGTGCTCAGCATTGCGCTTCCGGACATCTCTGGGAGGGGCGGGCATGAGCGGTGGGTGGTTCGCCGGACCGTTCGGTTTGTTCGCCGTGCCCTCGAATAGACCTATACCATCAATCAGCATTACTTCTATGAGGGAATCTATCAATGGAGCTTACTGCAAAGGTCGCCTTCGACTTGTTTGGCCAGAGGTATGTCGACGTCCGCAAAGATCGGGGTCTCTTCGATGAGGGACCACTGGCCGTCATGGAAATGACTTGCAGGCATGAGGGTACCGACAAGAACAGGCTTCACGGACATGAACTTGCTCATGGGGGCGAGCTTCATGTACGTCGCATCCTCCGCCCGTTTGTTCGGATCGTCTCTGTCGCTCTTCCGCTCCGACTTCTTGCGGATTTCTTGAGGAGGCGCAACTTCGTTCATACCATACGGCTGAAGCTCGGGGAAAATGTCGGATAGATCGTGCGGAGGTGGGAGGGATGCGGCAGCAGGACCAGCGAGCGGGTCCTCAGTTGACAACTCAGACATGCTCTTGACGAGATCGAGGTCGTCGAGGTCGATGAAAAGCTTGTTCACGTCGGAGTACACGATATGGTCGCGGAGCGCGGCATACTGATTAACCTTCTGCTGCTTGTTCTTCCCATGCGAGCCTTCGCCATCCTTACTGGTCGGGGCGAGCGCCGGATTCTTCGATGACGACTTCAGACCAGGATGAGCCTCGGGTGCGGGTGTCTTAGTAGCTGTGCTCGCTTTTGGAGCTTCGGGGACGTCGGCTTGCTTCCCGTCCACGTCCATTGCGTTCGTGTCTTGAGGGCTGTCGTTGTCCCCTAGCGCAGTCAGATCGTCGACCTCCTCCACCTTCGGTTTGAGACTGATGATGTCCTGGCCGTCCTGCTGGCCGTTTGACGCGGTTGCCTGCTCCTCAAGTTGTGCAAGGGCCTCTTGCAACGCAGCCCCGGGCTCCAGGTTATCGACAGCATCCTGGTGATCCTTGTCCTGGTCATCGTCACTCTCCTCATCAGACGCGTAACCGTCGAGGGGGGTGCCTGTCTCCCTCGAATCGACGCCGTTCTCTTCAGTATCTTGAACGTCACGGAACGGTCCGTCAGCTTCGTTCGCGTCCACAATCTCCGTATCCTCTGGTGAAGGGGGCTTCCACAGAACGACGATTCCTCTGCGCACACGTTCCTCGAACGTACCAGCTTCATGCCACTCGACTACGGCATGAGCGAGGCTGTAAGCAAGCGCCAGCTTCCATCTCCGCTCCTCACGAAAGTCTGTCCGCATCCATTTCTACGGATTACTGTCAGTAACGATGGATGTCATCCGCAACTGGTGATTACCATCTCGTCCATGAGGTAGTCCCAGTGCGTCTTCGTCAAGCCGCCGACGCCGCGTTGTTTCCTAGGTTGTCGGAAGCTCCACGCATCAGACTCTTTCAGCTTCTCGACCCGCTCAAATACGCGCATGAGACGGAGCTCCTCCAGACCAACCTAAACGAGCGGTGAGTCTTCATTCTGGCCAACATACAAGCGCAACCGTCTTTACCTCCCAGTCGCGAGTATTCAGACACTTGGACGCCCTAGCCAGTTTCGTATGCACCGGATTTGCCTTCAGGTGCGCGAACCACTTGTTCAGAGGCATGGGCTGCCATTCCTTGATCTCGCCCTTGTCCTTGTCGCGCTTACGTTTCGACGCCTTGCGACGGGAAAACTCGACGGGTAGCAGACTTGCCGGAGGCAAGGGATACGGGGGGTCAGGTCCGAACGGAGCAGGGGGAGACTCGGCCGGCTCCTCTACATTCATAGCGATGTCGGCGCTTGCGTTGAAGGCGAAGGTCACAGACGGTGAGATCGTAGGCAGCGGTATAGAGTAGTCGATGGAAGAGGCGTGCTCTTGTTCCTCATGAACTGGTGCAGGCGATGATCTTGATTGCGAATGATCTAATATATCCATAATTTGGTCTTCACTGCGCTCCTTTGTGAGTGGTACGGGCGTTGCGACCGCTGGTGGCTGGGAAGCAGCCTCTTGAGCAACGGGCAATACAGGTGCCTCTTCTTCAGCCTGCATGTCTATGTCTTCCAAAACCTTGTCATCGGCCGGCTCCGTCTTGATGGCGCCCTCATCGTCAGCAACGTCCTGCGTAGCGGGCGACTGCGACTGGACGCGCTCTTCCGGTGGCGGCAGTGACAGTCTGGGAGTCGGTTCTCGCGTAGCTTCAACAGACACAGTCGATAACTGGGGCGCGGGTGACTCTCGAATAGGAGGAGTGGAGGGGGGCGGTGTGGGAGTCGGCAATCGTTCCTGTTTGGGGGAGGGGGGCTTCCCAGGGATAGAGTCTTCCGTGAGATGTGGCTCTCCTTCCACAGGAATCGGGGACTGAGGGGCGGTCTGTGGTTCCTGGGAAGGTTCGGACGACATCACCTCTTCCGCCATTTCTTCCTCTTCGACCGGAGCCTCCGTGCGCTCGATAGGAGGGGCGGGTGAGCTTTCATCCACGTCCATAGGCACGGCACCCTCGGGGTCCTCGGGGTATTGCAAACCTTCTTCCCCTTCACGTCTTGCTATGAGAGGCGAGGCGGGGGGTTCGGACATAGACGACTCCTCCGAAAGCTCCCGTTCCTGGGGCGCGAGCTCCGGCTCAGGTTCAGGCGCGGGCTCAGGTTCGGGCTCAGGTTCAGGTTCAGGTTCAGGTTCGAGCTCTGGCAAAAGGCCACCGACGGGGGAGTATGCAGGGGGAGTCTCTGGAAGCGCGACCTCGTCTTCATGCAAAGCGTCTATATGGCCGGTCTCCGGACTAACGGTAGTGCATTGAATACCGACATGTGGCTGGGGCGGAGAGATATCCGGGTACTCACTATTTCTCCAGGTCAAACCGCTGCAAGAACGTCTGCAGACCATCCTCAACGTCGTCATCAATAGAGATGACAGAGCCGAGGTTATCTCGCCTCTGTATGAGATGGTACATCTCGCGGAGGAGCTCGTTCCGCCTCTTGCTTATTTCCCTATGGTTATGGTGGAGGTGAATGGGTCAGCGTTCACCGAAGACAGATATGATGGGACTGACTGCAGCTGCGTCACACGCTCCTCTACAAGAGACTCCGCCGACTGCGCCATGGTTCAGCGTGTGAGACAGGCCAAGTGCGCGAGGGTGTGTGACAGGATTGTGGGGAAGTCGCGTGTGTGGCTGAGGCCCTGGGTCGTCCAGTACGCGATTTTGGTGGTTGCTGAGGGTCTCCCAAGCCTTCAGTCAAGGAGAAGATGCAATGAGAGGGGAAGAACGTAGACAAGATGCACAGAAGGTGGAAGGAAGGAGGGAATGGGGTATTTAACGAGCTCGCAGAGTGAGTCTAAGGTCGACTGTTCACTCGGCTTCTCCCGAAATCGTGCTCGTCCCATTATGGCATCTTTGTAGGTTGGATGCTTTCTCACGGCGCGTTAACCATCCCTTTCCAGTCCCAGATAAGCTGTGGCTAGATAATCTTCTTCATTGTACAGCATAAAGCAACAGTCCCGGCGTAATCATAAGCGATGAGCATATCCATGATCATTATTTGTGCGACTCTGCAGCGCAGCCCTCGGTTACTATGCGTGCCAGCCATCACATCTTACTAGGTTGTAACTACGGGTATCGGAGAGGTAAAGCCGGATCTGTACAAACGAATGCTGTCGCGAAAGAGACACAATGTGCTGGCATGGACCCGCAGACATCACAATCACCTCGGTAAGTTATAGGAGAGCATAATCTATCAGCGTCCGAAGGCAGAACAAGGAGGGAAAGCCATCGCATCGTTCTCACCCGAAACCCCCCACATGCCCTCAAAGGTCGCAAAGGCCGTCCCTGCAGCCGTTCAGGAACTCGGGCCTCCACTGCCACATACTACTGCTTCAAGTCCACCGACGTTACAGAGTCTGTTCTCCGCTTCCCACCGAGCTGTCCCAATTTCTTCAACCCAGCAGAGACACTGCCCTTCTTCTTGTGTGACTTGCTCGCTGTCGACGCCTTGGAGTCTACCGACTTGATCGACGCAACCTCCGCAGCGTCGCTGTCCGCCTCCGGCTCGTCGACTAACACTCCATCAGCCTGGAGCGCCTCCTCCGTACTGCCAGAAACACCGCCTCCACCCACTAATCGGATAGTGGTATCGGGATCTTGACTTGAGGAGACGTCCGCGGCGTCGATCAGCACAGGTGAGTCCTCTTCTGAGTTGCTAGATGATGCCGCAGACTCCGTGTGAGACGGTCCTGCGAGCGGTACGTCGTCCACAAGGAGGTCGGGAACGGGGGCAGCAGGCTCAACTGGCTTGATGGCATCTGGAGAATCCTGGATGCTTATGCTGGGCGTGGTCTGCAGGTTGAGTTTGGGAGATGGTGAACGTGACCTTGCTTTGCGGGGAGGGACCGCCGTGAGGGGTACGCTCGAGAGGCCACCTTCTACTGCAGGATTCCCTTCGACGTCGTTCTGGAGCGGGAAATGGCCATCATCCTCGTCTTCAGGCGTGAGAGTACTCGGCGAAGGGAGGTTTACAGGCATGGGGGCGGGAGGTCTGGTAACGGAGATGATAGGCAATTGGCGTGCAGCCGAGAAGTTGGTAACGTTGCCTAGAGGCGTTGGGAGCGAGGACTCGTCGATAGCACCCGTAACTTCCTTCTCCTGGACGCCAACGGCCGTTGTCTCAGCACCGTCGGATCCGCTACCAACCTGCAGGGGCTGCGGAGCGGGCTTCTCCTGTACGTTGATTGGAGATCCAGACTTGTTGAGATGATGTAAAAGCACATACCTTGCCCTTCTCTTCTGCTTGAGGTTGCATGACGCTCTCCGGCACAATGCCAGCATCTATCCATCGCCGCACGCTCTTGTCTGCCCACGCCTCGAGCACGCTCCACCCCTTGTACTCCCCGGCCAACCGCAGCCCAGCAGAACCCGTGTCGCCGCCCGTGTCTCCCTGCCCGCCGCCAACGCCGTCGAAGAAGTAGCCCTCGTACCCGATCGAGTCCTCGCTTCCATCGCTGCCTTCATTCCCGCTGCCCAGCTCGTATCCCTCCCCGCTCTCGAGGTCCTCGACGAATCCAGCCAGGAACTTCGCCCAGCCGCCCGGCCCATCACCCCTCCACATCACGACCTTCGTGTCGAAATCGCGCCCGAATACGATGACCTGCCCAACAGCGCCGCCCTCCCCGGGGTTCATGTCGACCCCAAGGTAGTTGCCAGCCTTGTCCGCGACGAGCGGGATCCACCCCCTGCACGAGTACTCCTTGCGGACCCAGCCCGCGGGGATCGAGTCCATGAGCTCCCGCAGCCCCGCATTCGCACCTGTCTGCGGGTCGTCGTCGACCTCGCGCCAGAACCGCCACTCCTCCAGCACGTCCTCGAGCGGGAGGAGCGTGAGCCCGAAGAACAGGCCCTCGGAGCACCCCGCCGAGCTCTCCGGCTCCTGCCCGTCCGCACACAGATACGACTCCCGCAGGGGCTGCGGGAGCGAGAAGCCGAACGCCATCTCGATTTGCGCGAGGTCCTGGGGGAGGATGCCGTAGTTGAGCGTGTCGCCGAGCTCTGGGTACTCGCGCTCGAGCCACCGCCTCAGGCGGTTCCAGGTGTTAGAGAGCGGTGGGTATGGATGGCCCGCGGCTGCGGCAGGATTGTGGAGGGGCAGAACGGACGTCGCGTTCGGACTGGTAACGCTGTGTGTACGTACGGGTGGATAGCTGTTAGCGTCACAAAAAACCGGCGCTTGACTGCGCAGGGAGACCTACGAGTTGGGCACGTTGTGGTATGGGCCAGAGGGGGACGAGGGAGGATATGAGTACGATGAGTTGGGCGTGAACTGCGCAGATGCGATAGCTTCGCCGTTGAATGCGTCTGGATGGATGGATTGGTGGGGAGAAGAGGTGGGGAGACTGAAGGCCTCATGGGTGGATGTCATAGCTCTGCGGTTCGAGTTGCGGTTGCTTTTGGAGGAGAAAAGGTTTGCGAGCCAGCTCATGGTGTAAGAGAGGGACCAAGACCAGGGCAGCAAGCCAGAGTGCAACCGGAGTGGATGAGGTGGAAGGTGATATAGAAGCGGTTGGTGGAGCAGATGCCGGGCCTGGGCGAAGCGCTTAATTTGGGATGCTTTCCTCGACTGTGCAGCTGGGTGGCACGGACAAATGGGGACTGCTTCGGCGCCGTGCTTGCGAGAGGCAGACGGAGGTGATGGCAGACGGAGGGAACGACGACGGCGTGCGATCTCAACGAGCAGAGGGCGCCGGCCGCGGGCGACGGGCGGACTCCCCGACCTCTGCATGAAACTCATCCGGTAGACGCCACCAGTACTGCGCTGATGCTTGCTGCTTCCACCGTGCATGCTCTATGATCTGTCTCTCGTGCCTATGCGTATGGTACATTGATGCTAATAGCGATGAGTAACTACGTCATTGTCCCCTAATGATTCCTGTCCTTCAGATTTCAGAACGTCGCTAGCGAGCTCGACACGTTGAAGTCGCAGGCTGTCTTCGCCCGCAGCTCCTCCAGCGTCACGCCCTCCGCGATATCAGTCAATAACAGCTCTCCTGCCGCACGATCCACCTCGAACACCGCCATGTCGGTCACGATCAAACTCACCGTGCGCGCACCCGTCAGCGGCAGCGCGCACTCCTTGACAATCTTGGGCGTGCCGTCCTTGGCGACGTGCTGCATCGTCACGATGACTTTCGTCTTGTCGGGGTTGGAGACGAGGTCCATAGCCCCGCCGATACCTGTACAACTATGAGCACAGGGCACAGAGCACCTCTGGAGACAGCAACCCACCCTTGACAAGCTTCCCCGGGATCATGAAGTTCGCGATGTCACCTGCTTGGGATACTTGCATGGCCTGTGCGGTAGTTAGCACTTGGATAGAGGACGGCAGATGGAGACCGACGTACACCCAGGCAAGTTACATCCATATGGCCACCCCGAATCATGTTAAATGACTCGGCCGAATCTACATCACGGTCAGCTCACGCCGTCACAATTTCTCGCGGACTGCGCTCACCGAACGTCGAAGCGCCGGGTAGTAGGGTAGTGGTCTCCTTGCCGGCGTTGATGATGTCCCTGTGAGAAGGTCTACTCAGCCCCGGATTGCGGCGAGGCATCTCGGTTTCGACTCACGGGTCGACTTGTTCCCTTGTGGGATAAGGGCCCATCCCAAGAATGCCATTCTCGCTTTCGAGCCAGACCTTGACCGCAGGGTCCAAGTGCTCCGGGATCAGCGTTGGGATTCCGACACCGAGATTGACGTAGAATCCATCGCCGATTTCGCGCGCAGCCCGCTTGGCGATACGATGCCGCCAATCCTTCGAAGCTTTGTCTGAGCTTTCAGATGTGCTGGCCGTCCCGACCTGGGTCTCGTGGCTGGGTGCGTATTTCTCGACTTCGATCGCCTTGGACTCCGTGGCCTGGACGATGCGGTCGACGTACACGCCTGGCACGTGCACCGCGTTTGGTGATAGACTGCCGACAGGACTATAGCGTACGATCAGTGAAGCGGTTCTACCACCTGGCATGTCAGCACTTACACAATCTCCTCGGCCTCCACGATCGTCAATTTCGCGTTACGCGCCATGACGCCGTTGTAATTGTTCGCGGTATACCTGAACACCAGGTTCCCGACCTCGTCCGCCTTCCATGCATGCACGAACGCGACATCTCCGGCAATGGCGGGCTCCATGATGAACCTCCGACCGTTGAAGATGCGAGCCTCCTTCGGGTTTCCAGGGATCAACACGCCAGCTGACATCCCGCCGGGCTTGTATCGGATCGGAATGCCGCCCGTCTCGACGGCGGTGTTGGCACCAGTAGGCGTGAAGACGCATGGCTCGCCGGAGGCGTGCGCGTGCAGACGTGCTACGAGGGTGCCTTGGGGAACCAGCTCAATCCCGACGTCGCCCGTCAGGTAAGCGGACTCGAGGAACTTGTTTCTGCGCATGCCGGGTCAGGCGGGCCGATGATGATGTCAGGGAATGTGCCAAAAATACGTACCCTCCGAGGTAAGAAATCATGACCTTGTCGAGCTGTTTTGACCGGATGAGTTTTACTGGGAGATAGTGCGTGCGCGTGAGTATGAGCGCAGAAACAGATGGCGGAAAGACGACGGAATAGAGCAAACACTCACCGAGACCGTGGTCCCCTGCACCGGCATTGTTCGACACTGCGGTGAGGCCCTGGACGTCCGTCCGTTTTGTGAGCGCGCTGATAAGAGTCTCTGGAATCCCGCAGAGTCCGAAACCTGTCGAGCAGAACCAGGACGAATGAGCACAGGTCCTCGAAGGTAGAAAGAGCGCGGCTCACCTCCAGACAGAAGAATATCCCCCGACTTCACGTCCTTGACCGCCTCGTCTACCGAGTCCCACACCTTGGTTTTCCTAGGTATCGGTGCATTGACGACGACAGAGTAGTATCGTATCCGTGCGGCGATGGTGATTCTGCTGCTAGAGCAGGCACGGGGAATGCCCACGGCGCGAGCTTTGAGGGCGAGCATGTCGTATGCGTATGTGTGTTCGAGATGGGTGGACGAGAGCAAGTGCGGGGGCGGGTATGTCAGAGACCGAGGGGGGAATGCGGGGTGAAGAAGTGAGGGGTGGAAGTGGCGAGAGTGCTGGGCTGCATCAATTATAAGTGGCTCCCCTCCCGAATGTGCGCCATGGCGGCGGCCCTTCCGGCGCAATTCCGTGGTCTGGTTCCCGAGTTCGCATCTCGAAAGACGAATATCGACGGGGCGAGGTGGATGCAGATACGGAAATGTCACGGTCGAGAGCGCTTCGGCCGCATTTGTCGCCGGCCCTGTCCGAGCGTCTGTCTAGACTCAGCCAATCCCGACCCGGCCCCGCCAGTCTTCCAGGCCTCTTCGGTCCAGGCATGCGAATGCTCGAGCAATCTCCTTCCAGCTCTTTCTCGATTCACGTAGGGCCATCTCACTCAGTGATTTTCTCTTTCTTTTCCGCAGCAATCATCGTCGACCGTGTAGGCCGTACTGAGCCGGCGAAGAACTGTGGGGTCCGCTCGGAGACAGAGGTTGTATGAGAAAAACGAACCCATGATCCAACATAAGAGAACACGCGGTACAAACCTAACATGTATACCTACGTCGCACATTACATCGTGCCTAGTCGGCTCGAAACTTTGAAGTCAGCTCCCGTCTTCGCCCTGACTTCTTCGACCGTCACCCCCTCAGCCACCTCCGACAAGGTCAGCTCACCCGCATGGCGGTCTACGTCAAAGACCGCCAGCTCGGTGATAATCTGGCTGACCGTGCGGGCCCCTGTGAGAGGCAGTTCACACTTCTTCAGGATCTTCGGGCTGCCGTCCTTCGCACAGTGCTCCATGACAACGATGACCTTCGTCTTGTCTGGGTTCGACACCAGGTCCATCGCGCCACCGATGCCCTTCACGAGCTTCCCGGGGATCATGAAGTTCGCAATGTCTCCTGCTTGCGACACTTGCATGGCCTGTACACACCCATCCAAGCATGTGAGCTGTTATTGCTACAAGTGGACAATTGTCGGACTCACGCCCAGAATAGACACGTTGATGTGGCCGCCACGAATCATGGCAAACGAATCGTACGAATCTGCAGATTCAATATGTGAGATTACTACCGCCGGCACATTCGCGAGCATTGCCGTACCAAAGACCGCTGATCCTGGCAAAAGGGTGACCGTCTCCTTTCCGGCGTTTATGATATCGCTGGGCCGAAATCAGTACCGTTCACGAATTGGTTGAGGTTTACGACGTTACTTACGCATCAACCTCATCCTTCGTAGGGTAGGGCCCCATACCGAGGATTCCATTCTCGCTCTGCAGCCACACCTTCACACTAGGAGGCAGGAACTACAATGAAACCGTCAGTCCCTAACTCTATGCGGAACTACCCGGAGCACGTACCTCGGGAACCAATGTAGGCATTCCAATACCCAGATTGACATAGTAGCCGTCCTTGAGTTCCTTAGCCGCACGCCTTGCGATCCTGTTCCGCATGTCCACAGCAGCTTGTTTCGCAGGGTCTGCGGGCTTCTCGTCCTTCGCAGACGTCTCCTTTGCCAATGTGAGAATCTCAACCTGCTTAGGTGCGGTCGCCTTCACAATCCGATCGACGTAGATGCCAGGCAAGTGAATGGCGTTGGGGGAGAGGGATCCCACGGGGACGATGTTCTCTGCCTACAGTAGACAAACTTCAATTCCGATCCACAATGCATGAGCAGCGCGAATGGAGGCTCACCTCGACGATGGTCAACTTGGCGTTCTTCGCCATCGTGGTGGAGAAGTTGTTCGCGGCGTATCTGAACACGCAGTTCCCAACCTCGTCCACCTTCCACGCCCGTACCAGCGCGACGTCCCCGGCAATTGCAGGCTCCAGCACGAACCGCCGGCCATTGAACTCTCGCGCCTCCTTTTTGTTGCCCGGGATAGCAACTCCGGACTTCATGCCACCCTCCTTCAGGCGGATGGGGATCGAGCCTTCTTCGACCGCCGTCGACGCACCAGTGGGCGTGTAGAACGCGGGGAACCCAGCGGCGTGCGCATGCAGCCTACCCACAAGTGTGCCCTGGGGGATGAGTTCGAGCGAGATCCCTCCGTTGAGATACAGCGATTCGAAGTGCTTGTTCCTGCAGCAAAGTACACGCTGAGTTCACATCCCTGCGGTATTAATGCGGTCCAAGCGTACCCGCCGATGTAGGATGCCATGACCTTGTCGATCTGGCCTGAATACAGCAGCTTGCCTGCATGGGCCGGGCATTGATAATCGACTCTGTGGTGTGAAGCAATTGCAGAAACGCACCAAGACCTTTGTCTCCTGATCCTACATTGTTTGACACCACCGTCAAGTCCTTCACTTGCTCCTTCCGCTTCGAGAGCGCATCGATCAAGCTATCTTCGTGCACCCTCTCGTGTCAGACGCACAAAGACCGTGGACCAGAGACCCTCTACGCACCAGGAGTTCCGCACAATCCAAAGCCTTATGATGAACCAGGACGAATCCCAAAGTCCTTCCTCAGCGCCAGTTCCACAGACACTCGTTCGAACGACCACACGCACCTCCGCTCAAGACAGTGTCCCCTGACTTGACATCCTTGATGGCCTCGTCAATCGAGTCCCAGACCTTCTTCTTGCTGGGAACCGCCTCCTCCACTGCGACGGTGCTGTACGAGCTGTGGCCATGTGCTTGCGACTGGAGTGCGGGGTAGACGGCAGACCCTCGTAGGAGGGTTCCGCTCGCATTCCGTGCCGGGTGTCCTCGCAGAAGTGCCCGCGACGGGATCACCCGCGCAGCGCATGCCCTCCGGAAGGTGTGTAGCATCTCCTCGCGATCTCGGACTCGGGGGTTGTGTGTTGTGCCTAGCTAGCTTCTTCCGTCGCTGGTGGTATGACCCTGCGGACTCGGAGATGGAGAGGGCAGAGTTATAAGTCGTTCAACGAGGACTAGCCGCCAGGTGCAGCACGCGCACGGATCCCCGTGAGCGAAATAGACTTGCCAGCAACATAGACTCAATTTAGGCCGTGGCGTCACAGGCTTGTACTGTACATGTGAGTCCCATCGGCCGATGCATGTGAGCCCGTCTGCCGTCACTGCTATGGAGAACGCGGTCGATTCCGCCTTCATGTTCCCGACTCTAATGGTACCAGTATTTCAATGCCCGCACTCTACCGCTGAGCTCGAGTAACCAACCCACAAACTAGTAGGTCAGGTATACCCCAGGCTTAGTACCCCATGATTGGACTCGGAATGCGGGGTCGTTGTTTGTCGATGTTCCGGCGGCAGCTTACACAGCTCGGATCAAACCGATCCGGTGGGCGCTCCCTCCATCCAGGCTTAGGTAATCTGCCATCTGGATGGTTTGCTCCGAACTTTGTTCAAGTTGACTGACACCGCAGGATTGAGTGTGATTAACGTTTATCTTGGTTTATCCTTGACCTCACACTACGAGCTACAGAAGAAGAAACCAATCGTATTACCGACCACTAGACCACGACACGGATGCTCAGAGAATACGACCCGAACTGGGCATGCGCCTTGCAATTAAGCGAACAATTCTGTGGCAGGAATGTGACGGTCAGAACACGGCCATCGCGTTACTTCGGATATATGTACTTCAAACTTATCTCGCTCGACTAGTCTACTCGGTGCGTGAGTGTGTATCTCTGCCAAACTCCTGATCTAGCCTGCCGCTGAAACCGACTCGTCATTCAATCCACAGACCAAAATTGAATATTGAACCGTGACCACACGGGTGTATAGCCTCCGTGGAGGAGGGCGCGAACACTTCGGTTGTCCATTGCTGTCCCCCGGGGGCATTTGGATAAGTGATATGTGTCGATACAGCTCCGAGCTTCCAGTGCTGATATCTCCTTTTGTACTAGGTCATTAATTGTCATCATTGCCAGTGGCAGTACGGAAGTTGAAACTTCAACTATTGTAGCCCACTGGCACTACGCGGCGTACGTTATACAGACGTTATACAGAGCTGGACCGAGCTCGCTGTCCGCGCGCGGCCGGACGGTGAGTGCTACATAACCTCGAAGATAGTCCGGCGCCACAGCACATGCATGCAGTACAGCTGAGTCTAAATATTGTGAGTGCCAAGCTTTTTGCAACTACGTATACCGACGGATCGTCTTGCCTCGTACGCCCGGGGGTACCTCGACGTCACAGGACCCCGGTCAGCTAGACAGATTCATTCCTCGTCCAGAATCGAGTGCTCTTCATGCGAACTCATTACCTGTAATAGTAGCCGCGGGTAGGCTCGCATCGCTGCAAATAGTGCGGTTCGAGTGCAATATTACGGCTCTGTGGACATCTCTACAGCCGAGTATGGGAGAAACCCACATTGTTGCTGGCATGTCATTGCCACTAGCACATGCCATGTTTCTGAGCCCGGCACACCGTCAAGCTTCAGTCCACGATGTATATGATTGTGTTGCTACTGCAGGAACAAACCCCCGGCCCATGATACCTATCTCTTTGTCGGCGTCGACAATGTGATTCATGAGGGCATATCCGTGATCATTGATGTGATGGTATCGCTGCTCAATCGCTACAGTACATCTGAATAAGTACGAGGCGCTGTCTGGGCCCGGCCTGATTACTTACTACTATTCCTTCCGTGCATATCCGAGGCTCCCGGACTACATGGGCACTTATCTCAAACTTGGGACTTTGAGCGCAAAGTTGCGGCTCGTCCGCTTGATGGAAAGATGCGCAAGGAGAGAAGATATGATCTCCACAACGACCAGTTGCGAAATACACTATACGAAGTTAGTAGAGTACGTACAATAGCGTCCTACAACCGCGCGCGTACTTGATGCTTATCAATAGTGGAATGATGCAAGGCCGCAACAGGGATTCAGACGACGAGCGGTCGTACAGTTGTCAGTATAACGCATAGCAACGGTGAGATAAGAGGCCGACAGCTTGATGAGTGGCACTAGTGCTAGTGCTCGCGATGACTGATGGCGGTCTCATACAGTACGGAGCTGAGAATATGCTGTATATTCGTGCGAGAACCTTGAAGAAATGAGGGAAGGAGCCCATGGCTACAACTACGGTACAGATGCAGAGAGACGTGGAGATGGCGCAGAATGGCAAGGGAACTAGCTGTCGGGCGCTGCACACCGATCGGCAGACAGGCTGAGGTCTACAGAGGGTGCGATAGTCTGTCAGACTGTGTCCCGGCGGACGCAGGTGGTAGGAGGGGTACGTACCGTTGCCCCACCACTCCGGGAAGTTGTGCGGAGTGCCTGACGCACCGAACACGGCGAAGTTGAGGATGAACGAGATGACCTGAGTGCCTCCGTCGAGGGCGGCAGCGACGATGTAGCTGGGGCAAGGCGTGAGCATCCCTACACGTGTGGCTACAGGTGGAGAAATCGACGCACTTGTACTTGGTGAACCAGCGCGGGTAGCGCGTCCGCACCCACCACTGCGAGAAGATACCGATGGCCATCGACGGGTTGACAGAGGTGTTGATACCGACGGAGAGGAAGCACGAGTACTGCAGGATGATAGGCGTGCTGAAGTTCTCGAAGCCAGCCTTGGGCCAGATGTACCACTGCAAATATGAAACGGAATGTTAGCGACTGATGATGTGCATGGGAGGACGGGTACTCACAGCAGCTATGAACGGTAGCGGGAGGAAGACACCGATGGCGAGGCAGATGGGTACCATGTGGTACACACCGTGAGCACCGAACATCTGGGGAGCGAGACCACCCCAAGAGATACCATTCGCTGCGGAACCACATGTCAGCAACGAAAGGCCGTTTAGAAGAGTAGTGAGTACGCACTGTTGAAACTCTGGGCGTTCTGACCGGACCAGAGACGAGTACCGGAGATAGAGAGCAAGTCCGCGCGGTTGGCGTTAATGATGGAAATCATCATGACGTCTACGAGGACGTGGAATGGTTAGTCAATACTGGTATGGAGAATCAGGTAGGCGTACGTACAGTTTAGAATGGCGCCAACAATGGTACCTCCGATTTGCATCGCGAACGTCACCCGAGGGGGAAGCTTGACGTACTGACCAAGCTTAAGGTCGCCAAGCATAGCAATGCACTGTCCTTGCGGGTGCTGGCCGTAAAGCGCACCGTACAAGTTCGCGATCGGGTTGCCAGGGACAAGGTAAGCGGTGATCATCTGGTAGAAGCCGTTCGCGGACGAGTTGAACTCGCGGAAACCGATCGTCGCGGTGAGAGTGGCGAAGAGCATGGACATAATAAGCGAGATGATGAGGATGACGGTCAGCCCCCACCACGGGAGACCGGAGTGGCCGGTGTAGTTGGTAGCTTGCGCGATCCCGTATGCGGCGGCGAGGAGGACGAAGTACCACCAGCGCGGGATCTGCTTGTACACCTTCATCTTTTCCCAATGGGGGTCGTGGACGACCTGGACCTCCTTGTTCCACGGGTTAAAAGACTTCAGGAAGGGCTTGATGTCTTGCCAGTGCCAGAAGAACACGTGCGTAAAGGTGGCACCGAGGGACAGGTTCGAGGTCATGAAGTAAAGAGCGTTCGTGGCCGAGAAGAACGCGGGCTTTTTACCAAGCGCATCAGTGTCTGGTTTCTAACGCTGAAAGAACTATGCAACTTACGCCGAGCTGTTCGTACTTCGCCGCGTCAAACTTGCCGTTCGTCAGGAGGGCGGTCTGGTTGTACTGAGTACCGTCCTCAGCCTGGAACAAGCATGTTTAGTACAGCTGGAGACCATGAGTACGGGTGCGCTTACGAAGATGGCCTGCGACATGAAGGGGAAATCCTGAGCCCTCCAGAGGTTACCGTAGTACACACCAGCCATGAGGATGTACGTGAGGAAGATACCGATGTCCTGGTTGACCTGGAGCCATATCGGATCGAACATGCAGTCACTGCCGATCAGGTTCCAGTCGAAGCACCACGAGAGCAGACCCATGCCCTCGTTGTTGCTGCCGCCGCCGAAGACGTTCCTGAACACTTTGCTGTGGTTGTTGGCCAAGCAGAAGATCGAAACACCGGTGAGCAGAGGGAAAATCCCTGCAAGGCGCGTGGCGTAAGTATCTCAGTTAGAAATGGGCACCAGATGGATCGACGCTGGACCTACACTGTGGAATGATTTCCCAGACAAACATGACGAAGAACACAGTCCAGAACAGACGGACGCGCTTTGACGTCATCTGGTTATCGTAGTGAAGCGCTTGGAACAAGTTGGCGGTGGAAACTGCAAATGCATATGAGCTATTGTGAGCGAAGTTGTTACCACGGAAAGCTCACTCTTCGTGGGCCAGAAGCACTTGGTAGGCTTCACCAGCATGTCTTGCAACAGGCCAGCATAACCGTAACCGAGCAGTTGAGATCCGATCAGGGTGAAGATCGCAAGCCCCGCGTTCTAAGGGGGTGGTCAGTTTGAGCCCGATAAACCTCTCTTCGACGACACCCACCAGTTGGTTGTCGTAGTACACTGCACCGATGCAATCAGTCGAGGGACGATGAGAAGGGATACGAGTCTGCTCACAGTCTTGAACGGAGATGACCTGGATAGCCGTGGCTGAGACAGCGGCCGTTGAGGACATGATGATGATAGCAACGTGCTCTTTGACTGGGGAACTCGTGAGTAGGTGTCGCGTATGAGCATCGCAAAACCAGCTTACTGTTGAAGGGACCGGGATTGATGAAGCGGAAGATACCACGCGATGGCAGGAACATGGCCATGGCATTGCCGAACCAGTACGACAGCACGAGCAGGAACAGAGTAGACACAAGCAACGTCTGCGGCTTGAAGTAGTAGATCTGAGCCAGGACACTACGTGCATCGTGAGTACAGAATCATTCACTTCTAAGAAGCAAGGCTTACGCGCCGAAGGCCGAGAAGCCCAACCCGAGGATGAAGGTGCGGAACGTGACAGACGGAAGTTCGGGTTCGTCGCGGTTGGACAGAACCTGAGAAGCAGGGCAGGGGCATGAGAAAGAATGCGATGGGAATGCCGTCCAAGATGAGTGAGGACATACCTTAAGTGCGACCTCCCAAGGCTCCCGAATGAGGTAGTCCTCGTCGGGGGCCTGGTCGTTTTCGAGCCGCTCCTCGAACTCCTCGACCTCCTTGGCGATGATGGCATCCTCGCTAACAGTGGTACCATCCTTCTTCTCGAGGGACGCGGTGGAGGCGGATAGCTTGTCGTCCACGATAGGCGTGTTGTTCGCTTCGGCCATGGTGGAATCGACTGGGGGAGGACCCTACGGTGATGCGAAAATGCTCCATGGGATAATATACTGTTGGAGCTGGACACGAAGCGCCATAACCCGAGGCCTAGGGGAGTTGACAGTGTAACTACTAGGAGGTGGAACGCGGGCACACGATGGGAACCATCTGGAGATTGAGGCGTTATCGTACTAATTAGCCAGGCACACGACCCACGAGGAGCATCAACCATCAATTCGGTGCGATAGCGGAGCGAGATATGCACTTACTTACCCCTTGACATCGTGTCTTCTCACCGCGCCCGATGCATAGGAGTAGTGGCAAACATGGATAAAGAAAGATCGACTGTCATCTCCTATCTTGGTTAGCCGCGGAGACAGGCTTAGCCAGTTCCCACGCCATCCACCGGATGGATGGATGGGCCATGATGGCCGCAAAGACTCATGATGGATATCGCTGTTCAAGCGGGCTCAAGCGGTTGTATAATCGGTGTGATACTATTACTAATACCAAAAAGAGGTTCGAACTTCGAGAGCAGCTTTGAGCAGCGAGGATGTCTCATCTAATATGAGCCCACCCATTGGCTCGGGTAGACACCACCCAAAACCTGCTCCAACAAGAATAGAATGTGTATCTTTCAATGGGATGATATCAGTTGTGTTGCACTGTTCAGCCTGATGGACACTGAGAAACATTTACCCAAAAGGAGCAAGCAGAATGAGTTGTGTTCTGTTGTACTTATCGCGATGCCGCACCCTGCCGCACCTCCGGACCACAGCCTGAGCATACCGTGTATAGGAGTCAGGTATACTTAAGTAACTTAGTACAAAAACTACTTATCCTGCCGTACGTCTGCCGGCCATTCCGGCAGCCACTAAAAGCTAGCTAGTGTTTTGGCCCGTGAGTTGGCTGCACATGTAGTAGAGTAGCATTGACCAGGTTGGTCTCGGCTCCAGCAACGCTCCAGAGTCTAGACGTATGAGGCGCGACTCTATGGATTATGCATGTACCTAAGGATTGGACGGCGGCCATCGTCTCCATCTACATGGAGGAGGAGATAGTACTAGTAGTAGCAAGATGGTAGCCACCCAAATCGTGATTAGCGAGTACTGAACGCGACGCGGCGAGGACGTGAGCCCAGCCGCTAATCGCAACCACAGGACTACCATCAGATACTGCCAGTGTACAACCTCTCGAGGTCGCCGGGCCATTGACAGGACGAGGTCGTAACTTACAAGTTTCGAAGATCGTGGCGAGCTGAATTTCAAGACCATGCCAGTTGACTATGCTTGGCATTCACACGACGCAAGGAAGACCTCGTCATTAAGCTCCTGACCGGCAGGCTGCAGCACCGGCGAAATGGTGACCGTACATGTCCACTCTGACAAATACTTCAAGACTCAAGTTAGCCCGCCGAAAATTCTCGCGTCCCGATCTGAAGGACCCCTAATGGGCCGGTAATAGGTATACTCCGGTAAACATACCGTAGTAGCGCGGTTAGGTGCGATCTTCAATGCGTGCAGATCGGCGAAACTCTCATGCAGGACAAATGCAGGATGCATAGAAGATAAGTTTTGTATCCGCAGTGATCAGTGCCGGCTTATCGCCCACTCCGAGTCCTAGTAGTTCTCTCCGGATACACATACGTCGTGCACCACGCGGTGGTGAGAAGCCCCACGGTGATGGTGTCCCTATGGCGCAAATTAGTCGATCTCACCTCGGGTTTTTAGCCGCCATAGCCGTCTGTGTCGGTCTCGAGCTCGCTGCACATGTTATCGAGGCTGGCGCCACAATCACCGTACCTTGCGAGTGCTCTGAAGATGACATCGCATGTCGTAGGATAAGCTACATGATACAGCGAAAGCAATATCTTTTTGCAGGGTCTGGAAAAGCTGAGGAAGGGAAACTTCAAGCCTTTCCTCTGTCAGAATTTCGAGAGCCTTTCAGGCACGGCGAAAGAAGACGCACCGAAGTAAATTTCTTTCGTTGTAGTGAAGGTGACGAATCAGACGATAGACATATCGTAGTCAGCGTCTAGTGACTGAGGTTACAGCTGTTTCTGAAATGTTTGTCATTCGAACTCCGACGCCACATGCGACTGCAGATTTGACACGAGAAAATCAAGAAAATCGTTTAATTCCTACAGAGTCCCGCCATCCATGTAACGACCTGAAACCTGGCACATGTATAGCGTACGTACTGAGGAGTATGTACAGCAAGTTTGAGCCAGAACGGTTGGGAAACGAGTGTGTTATCGGCTGTACATGCTACTAATAAGAGGCACTGTGGTGACGACACTAGTGGCAGCGTCACATTCCAGCGGTGTGCGTTTTCTCATCCTGGCCAGTTGAGTGTTCAGCATAGTCTAAGGCTGCTCCTCTATAGGACTACATGCTGCAGAGATCAACGAGTAAGCCATGGCTGTAAGTCCCTATGGCTCTAATTGTGGAAACTCTATAGAGACCCTCCCTCCGACGACGTGGCATGCAACTTTGGGCCAGTCTGACATGATATCAGTCCGCTGCTGGCATCTTCGACACCCTCACAAAGTCTACAACCACCTTTGGCGGCCCTTGCTGGCTTGGGATGGATGTCGATCGTTTCGAGGCTCAGGACACTCTGAAGACGAGTCCCAGGAACCACCCAGCTGGCTGGCACCTGAACCTAACTTCAAGCGGGCGGAGGGAAACTAGGGATTTTGTCGAGGTGAATAGAAGAGGATAGGCTCGATAGATTAAACACATACTCCCAAGCCTCTCCGTGAAGATTGTGTCAATGTGGTTCAAGGTTCAAATGCTCTGGCATAGCCTAAGCAAGACATTCTTGTCCAGTAACGCTTGGCACAGTGCCACATTCGGACACCATCTGTCGCTCACATCATGCTCATTTCTCGACTGTTCTGCCTCAAACTTGCTGTACATACTCCTCAGTAAGTACGCTATATATGTGCCAAGTTTCAGGTCGTTACATGGATGGCGGGACTCTGTAGGAATTAAACGATTTTCTTGATTTTCTCGTGTCAAATCTGCAGTCGCATGTGGCGTCGGAGTTCGAATGACAAACATTTCAGAAACAGCTGTAACGTTGATCGATCGTGATCCAGTAAGGCAACTACTTACTGTAGGCGGCCCTGCGGCCCGTAACGCTGTAAACCTCACGCTATATTTACTATTGGCTTTCTTCTTGCTCGAAGAAGAGTTATTAATCCCCATGTGCCAATTGGTAGTCAACGGCATGATATGGTATGTACACTTGTGTGCACGTATGGACGCTCACCTCGGTGGCACGCCGAGCTTCTTGGCCTACACAATGTACAAGAGGCTACTAGGACGGTAACTTAAGAGAGTGCAAGCCCCCCCCCCCCGATCATGCAGCGAGATTCGGCTAGAGCCTGGTAGTAAGTAGTGTTAACTTACATCCCATGCGACTACTATCAAGCTGGAAACAGAGTGTGATTTTCTTAGCGATCATCTAGCACTGAGCAAAGGTCTAGTATACTTAGTGATAGTTGACATGCGCAAGCCCTTGAAGAACGAAGATGACAATTATTATCGCAAAGCCGCGAATTCGACGCAATCTAACGCAATCTTGACCGTAAGTCTCCTACCTAGCGTTCAAGTTGTCTGCCCAGGGGCCAGCTATCTACTGCGTATACGTAATGATGTCTGTCAATGTGTACCCTAAGCGTGTGCACCCATGCTGCTCGTGATGCTTAGGCTGCGCGGAAGCTGATCGAACCCCCGCACGAGTCCATCGACCACTCGGACGAAATGAAGATGTCTCATTTAGAGCCGACCTTCAGACGGGTGTTGCGTAATCGTCCGAGACGCACAGGAGGAACGCTTCAACGGCCGGGCTTCACAACCAAGCGGCGCTACTTATCATGAGCAAGATCCGGCCAGACTACGCATGCGCAGAAGTCAAGACGCCTCATAGAGTCTCACCGTAGCCACTCGGGCTGTGCTGTCATGCGGTACTGTGCAGTCGAAGCACACGAACGCAGTTTGAGCTCTGAAGCGAAGTCATGAGGCTGAATGGAGTCGTTTCATTCTGCAACTGGTGTATTGCTCAGATGTCCGTGTTCCTATTGCTCGACGGTAAGACGAGGGATGGCTGCCGATATCACCGTTTTCTCCCGGGACCCTTCGGACGTGCAAACGCAGCCTTCGCAGGAGCGTCCGTAGGTTGTCCTACCAGGCTACTCTGCGCGTCGGCCCCGGCGAGACCAAGCTCAGATACGAGGTACTTCTCATCGAGCTCCGAGGGATCCGAGGTTTCGACCTTGCGCGACGACATAGTAGAGGTACTGCTAGAGGCCGCTAGCATCTCCTTGACCTCTTTGACGACGAACAAGACAGCGCTAGAGTAGAGCATGCGGTGCCTGACGGGAGAAGCTGAAGGGCAAGAATAGATGGGGACTGCGGGGAGGGGGCATCAAGGCAACGCAAACTTTGCATGTGCGAACAAACTTACCAATCTCTCGGCGAGGGGGTGCCGTGAAACTCTGAGGCCAGGCAAAGAAAGCGTATGCTGTCCGACTGATAAGCCATCCTCTTACAGCAAGGCACTTCATCGGCGAAACACTCACAGGGATCGGACGGTGGCAAGGAGCTACCTAGTTGAGAGACATCTATAGCAGAAGCGGAAGATAGCAGCAGTGTTTCCGTCGCCGGATCGATAGCCTAAGCACATGTGAGTTCATTACGAAAAGGACTACCCAGCTCCACGAATCATGCACTCACGAGAACGACAACCCGACTATCGTCCGTAGTGGCCAAATCCTTGATAGCTTGCTCGGCCTCGGAGGACCACTTCAAGAACAGTCCTTGCCCAATATGGTTCTGCCTTGCGCGACTACCTTCGTAACTGCTTCCTCCCGCTTCGCGCTCTGCAGCCTTGACGGCCTCCATCTCCTTCTCTCGTGCACTCATTGGCTTCGGCGCTGCGAGATGACGCCTGTGTTTCGCATACGCCTCCGCGCTGATATCGTCCTTGGAAGTCGCGAAGAGGTTGTCGGTGAAGTGAGCAGAGCCGAGGCTCTTGGTGACAGTATTGCGAGTAGCAGCATATAACATCTTCGCAATGCTTTACACATGCTCGCATTGAAGAGAACTAATGGATAATCTACGTACCTTGTCCCTGACTTTGGCAGAGTCGGGCACGTAATTGACCGCCAACCATTCTGTAGGGGGATCATCCAATCGCACGAGTACATAAGCCGGGACGTTGTCTTCTAGTATGTCTCCCAGCCTATCAAGGTCCTCCGCGAGTGTGCCAGTAGGTGGATGTACGCCATCAGGTACGAGCGACTCTGGTAGGCACGGCATGAGCTTCGAGTACAAAGACTGTCAGGAAGCGGGAGACCATTCTGGATAGAGATCTTGAAGAATCTGGTGCCTATAGAGCCGACGACGTCTGAAAAGGCTGTAGAGAGCTCGGGGGAGACTTTGATGCCTGTGGGCGCAGACATGGTCGTTGTCGATGGATGAGAGCAACTACTGCGGGCGGCTCCGTAGACCGTGGGCCGGGAGGCGTCGATCCGGAGGTCCGGCTAGCGCTGTGGTCCCTGTGCCACCTTGGCGGACTTGCACTCAATAGCTGAGCGCTGAGCGCTGAGTCTTCGTCCACTCCTCGACGCCGAAACACACGTCCTCGACGGCACGCACGACGGGCTGCTCTTGACCTCCGTACTCTCGCTGGCGAGGCACGCCTATCAGTCTTGACAACAGGCGGCTTCCGACAGCGCTCCCAGCTCACTGCTCCACGCAGCTCTCAAGCGCGGCATCCTCATAATCCCCCGTACTCGCCCGTGGCTGCTTCAGCCTCTCTACACGCAATGGAGAACTCGCCGTACGTACCGTACCAGGCCTATAAGGTGCGTGGACTACCTCTGTACTCGTGGGCGTGTCGTTTTACGCCCACGGATTAGTCCAAGCGACACAATCGCGTCCTCTCGGGCTCGGGCATAGCATCCAATGGTGCTGCACCTGTGCAAGTACGTCCTGCCGGAATGCTCACGAACGGCCACACGTACAGCGAACCTGTCGTGACCCAAACATTCGATGGCGTTGCCGATGCGGAGAAGCGTTCGCTCGCAATGCTCAATGGCCGCAACACTCTACAGCGTCCAGTCTCGATGATTGATACCCTCGCGCACCTTCGGCAAGAACCTACACCAGAACTGGACCTGAACACCGAGAAATCTCCCGTCGAGAAGTCAGTGGACAAACCTCTTCCTCCAGCTTCACCTGCTGTAGAGACACCCTCGCCGGTCTCCGTTGCACCTCCATCTACTGTGCAGCAGGTACCGCCGCCGCCCTCAACACCACCTGTCCAGACGCCACCACCATCTGCAGTACCGC
Source organism: Daedaleopsis sinensis (assembly GCA_033807695.1). NCBI lineage: Eukaryota > Fungi > Basidiomycota > Agaricomycetes > Polyporales > Polyporaceae > Daedaleopsis > Daedaleopsis sinensis. The sequence continues at coordinate 3,326,705 of CM066301.1, forward strand.
TGCCCGTCTCGCCATTGTCCCAGGCCAGCTCGCCGAAGGGTAAAGGAAGGGCTCTCACCCAGTCATCATCGGCTGTGCCTGGACGTTCTGCGCCTTCACCAACACTGTCCGACAGACCTCTTGCTTCTCCCAGAAAGTCATCAACATTCCGTCATGTACCTCTCCGTCCAGCCGCCAGGCCAAACATGCCTTCATCGCCACTCCGCCCGGCGAGCATGCATCTACACAGTTCCTCAATGCATCTCACACCGCCCAAAGCCGCAGAGAAGCAGCTCAGGGAGCCGACAAGCAGTTTATCATCAGCTGTTTCCACACCGACTATGACCGCTCAAGACCGTGCGCTGCCTCCCATACCCGCGTTAGAGCTGCAGTCGCAGCAATCCTCCTTGCTCCCCTCGGCACTTGCTCCTAGTCCCACGCCTGTCGCGTCTATATCTGCACCCATGGCGGTGCCGCAACCCAATCGTGCGTCCACGCTCAGGACGCCACCTGTCCACGATGGCACACCAGGTTCTGCGTCGCTATCAACTTCTCCAGCACTGACCCCATCTACATCTACATCTACTCTACCATCAACGTCGCGTGCACCAGCACGGTCATCCGCCCCCTACCGGCCTGGGTTCCAGCCCAAGGGCGTGTACAGGCCTCGGACAGACGAGTTCGTCGAAGCGCGTAACCAAAGCCGCGATGCTGGGCGGATAGAACGCACCCGGCTCGAGCGACGCCTTGAGAAACTGATCAACCTTCATTTCCCTCTTCCTGGCCAGAAGAAAGAAGACATACCGGAACCGCGGCCGACGCAACAGAACCGGCGCGCATCGTCGTTCTGGGATCTGGACTTGAAGAACAAGAGTCCCAGCGACCTTTGGCGAGAAATGGTTCAATCGCCAGGAACGCAGGGGGCGAAGAATGATATACGAGGTAGGTTGGGTGTGGTTTGCTATAACCACTGCATAGCATAACCTTGCTTGCAGCGGCCGAACAGAAGATCACGCCCTGGGAGGACGACGCTGCTGTGTCGCAGTGTCCTCTCTGCACGTATGTATCCGTTGACGTTGAACTATCGACCTGGCACTCATCGTACATGAAGTGCCTCTTTTCATCCTTTGACGAACCGGAAACACCATTGTCGACTGTGTGGTCGAATCGTCTGCTCGTTGCCGGTCAAGTACCCTCAACGACCGGAGACATGTTCACTGCTGTTCGTTGTCGACCAGAGCACAGGGCGGATAGAGGAGGTCGGCGAAGGCGTAGACTATGGCGTTCGACGCCGAAACACTGCAACGCCTGGGAGGTCAAGAAAGAGCCAGACGATCAGCGAAGACGAGAAGTTTCTCAAGGGCGTTCGAATATGTCGGGATTGTCGACCAGTACTGCTGTAAGCCTGGACATCGCCTCACACTGTACGTTATCTCACATTTCTGCACAGGCGACAGCAATATCGGCACGAGATGAGCTCTGTACCATTGTTCTCCAGGCTTTACGAGGTACGTCTAGTGCTGTGTGTAATCGTGAAAATGTATTTGATCGTAGGTGTAGGCGTTCATCATCCTGGAGAAAGAGATCGAGGACGAGCTACCGCTCTTCCAAGAGCTAATCATTAACCTCAGGTAGGTTGCCGATTCCTAGCTCGCGTCTTTCACTTACGATTACCGTCGAGCAGCAAGCAAGAGCGACCGACACCTGAGGCGGCCGCAGCAAGGAAACGGCTGCTGGAGGCCTTCTCCCAGTACGACGCACTCGCCAAACGCATACGCAAGCTGCCCTGTCCCCCAGGGGGCTCCCAAGACCGCATCCAGAATGCGATCATCAGCCGCGCGAACTTCTTTCTCCAAAAGCACATGTTCCCGCTGCAGGTTCGTTGTCTGTCCCCCATGGCATTTTGCAGAACGCCACCTCCTCGTGTTGTGTTTCATCTAATCGCACATTCCGACAGTCCCTGCCCAAGCCCAAGAAAGCAGCCGGTTCGTCGCCGAACGCGGCTTCTGCCAGCCCCGCCCCGCCAGAAGATCAGATCATCGACCCCGACTCGGAGGTCGCGCGCGTCCTGCAGCCGCTGCTCGAGCAGGAGGCGCTGCTTGAGACGTTCGTCGAGGAGGCCAAGGCGCACAGGAAGTTCGAGGACGTCAAGGCCCTCAAGAACAACCTGCGCGAGATACGCGCTGAGATCGAGCGCATCTTGGCGAACGCGGAAGTGCAGTCACCTGGGCGCAACAAGGGAGCACGTAGCCCGTGAGGGATGATCAGGGTGGTAGACGTTAGGTGGCGCTAGTTTCTTGTATGGACGGAGGCCCGAGCTGGATTCTATAGGACCCAAAGACCACCGATGTCGATTGTCGCGCCAATCAGTTAGGACAAGCCATTCCTAGGTGAGGGTGATGAGTACATGGAAAGACACTTACGGAACGAAGTAGCTTCAGAAAGGTTGAGAACGTTGGAACACAATACTTGGTGGACAGAGCAGAAGAGAGATGACTGGTCGACCGGAGACCGTCGATCTGGTGGACACATTAGGACTACGTGAGGGTACGTACACTGCAACATGAGAGAGGGCGATCGCGAGAGAGGGAGATGAGATGCAACGTGCGGTGTGAGGTTACGCGAACGGAAGATGCGGAGAATACGAAAGATTAGCAGGGATAAGTTATGTCGACCGAGCGACCGAAAGGTTCGGGGGTCCCGAGGTCAAGCCCAGAAAAGGAGTCGTTGGAGAACGCGCCTGTGTACTACTATACTAACATTATCATCTCCCTCGGACGCCTAGCTGCGCCGTCGGCCCCTCGCTGTCCAGTCATCTCTGGTGCGCCCATCGACGCCCAGAGGCGGATGCTTGCCAACGAAGCACCACGACGTCACGGGTGACCATGCAGCGCTGGCCGTCCGATGGTCCCTGTGCGTCACAACATGTGCATCTGCCATGAAAGACAGTACACGCGTGTAAGGCTGAAACTCGAGCTCAAAGAAGCTTCGAGCCACCGAACGGACTGACGCCACTGCGGTTGCGGGACAGATTCGACGTCAGCCGCCCGTCCTCTAGCCCGGGGGTTGGCATGGGCGAAGGAAGTGGCGACGGCTGTGCGAGGCCGACCATGGGCGAGTATGAGCGCATGCCGGGCGTCGGCGCGGGCGAGAAGGAGGAGACGTGGAGGAGTAGGACGATGTCCTGCGTCGCGTTCGTGAGCTTCACCATCTTCGTCCGCAGCGTCGACGAGAGCGGGTTGGCGGGGATGGTCTGGCCGGCGGCGATTGACGCGGCGGGCGTCGACCCGCTTGTCGTGCCGCGGGTCTTCAGCGCATTGGACAGTTGGATGACAGTCTGGCGGTGGCGCGCGGAGTCAGCGACCGATACGCAAGTATGGACATGGGAGAGGGCAGTAACCGCTCGGTGTGTGGATACTCCGAGAGTGAAAAAGCATGATGCGGCGCAGACACCAGACTCACCTTGACGAATATATGAGCGTCGTCGTGTAGCGCTTTCCCATCCACGGCCTGCGAGTGCGCCCCCTCCAGCACGGCCGCGATGCTCCCACTCAGCCGTGCGGTCACGTCCTTCGCGCGGCCGAGCATCTCCCGGAAGTCGTCTCTCGCGTCTGCACCCTCCCCGTCGAGCATCTCGTCCATCAGCTCCCAGATCTCCGGCGCGGCTTCCACCGCAGCCTTCATTGCGCCAATGAGGTCTCGGTCGACGAGCGTACTCGTTCCCGACACGGACATGCTCCCGAGCGAGGGCGACGAGTGGGAGACAGCAAGCAGCGAGCTCTGCGACCCGTGCCGTGAGTGGCTTCCCATGTGCTGGTCGTGCGGTTGCTGACCCAGTGGTAGAACCAGTCGACGCATTGTCCTCGTCGCGGGTGTGGGTGTCGAGTGGGCTACGCCGCTCGGGTTGAATCCGTTCAAGTTAGACGGTAGCGATGGGGGAGGGTCTATGTATGACGGGAGCATCTTCCCGATCTCAACGTCCTTCGAGCTGAACGAACCAGCATGTCGTCGGCTGATGTGGCTTTTCCCTAGATCCAGGGACCGTTGCGCGGTGCTCGTACGCAGATGGAACCGCTGGGGCGTTTCCGGTGGATGGGCAGGCAAGAATGGTGAAGACGTCAAAGGCGGCGCTGACGCTGGCACTCGCGGCTTGTCCCCCGCCGCCGTGCTCGTTGATCGTAGTGTCGGAGTCTTGGTTCCATGCGACTTCGACACAGGTGGTAGACGGGTGTCCCAGAGATATGGCTTGACCGAGTCGATTCGTGTCGCCATAGATTGCCAAGCGGCTGCAATCTCTGACATCGCGCCATAGAGCACAAGCAGCATTTGCCGCGTATACCGTACGTCATCATGTTTTGCGAGCACCTTCAACTGCAGTGAGAGCATCCCAACCGCCTTTCCGAAGACAGTGACATTGTCCCGACAGTTCTCCACGACAGCGCGACATATCGCAGGACTGGGTAATGCTCGTCTGCTCGACGCGTCGAAAAGGTCTAGCGCGTGGATGAGCTGGGACATATACATGCTGGCGGGTCCTAGGATCTTTTGCAGCACTGCCGAAAGTCGCTCGTCAATGGCATAGACTGTATAGTGCTGCAAAGTCTGATAGATCTGAGACAGAGCGAAGAGGACGCCCCGAACGGCGTCTACGACGGAAAGGAGAGATTCCGGTATTGCTTTCGATATGGTAGCGGCCGAGAGTGTGGACAATCGGCGGAAGTATGAGTTGCGTTCTGTATCCATCGACGGAATGGGTCGGTCGATAGACACTGGAGATGCAGATACTGGCTCGTCAGTGATGGAGTTGTGGTGAAGGTGCGAGAGACTGGGGCAATTCGAGCGTCAGGTCATCAAGCAAGAAAGCCAAGTCATGACACGCACCTCGGGAAGTGATCAGTCGCATGAGTCGCCGCACGTTGGGTACCGTTGGGTAGATGCAAGCGCGCAGGTCTGAAATCAGGCAAACTCTTTTTCACAGCAGGAATGCTTTTGAGCGGAGCTTTAGGTATGCTGTTACCATTCGCATGGCCGTTCCCATAACCGTTCACATGACCGTTCGCATGGATGTGTGAAGGCCATCGACTATTGTGGGTGCCATTCATGGGGTGATCGTCAAAAGGTGTGACAGTCGGTTCAGGCGACCGGGGAGATGGTGAAGTACTCTTCGTTACCGCGAGATTGGTGAAGAAGGGATCCAGGTGGAGACGAGGAGTTTCTACGGTTAGCTTCCGGGAGGGTCCTGGGGACCGGTCAAGCTGGAAATATGAGGAGGCATCGGACTCCAGAGAGTAAGAGCGCGCATGGTACAGGGACTCTGATACCATAGAAGGCGTCCGGTCTCCCCGAGACGCGTCCAGGCTACAATATCATACAATGAAGAAACCGCGGAATCGGATCAAGACGACAAACTCACAAGCTCAAGGAATCGTTCCCTGTGTCGGTAGTCATTGAGTCATCGCTATGCTTGCGTTCACCGGCTGTTACAGCATTATCTTCCAACCATGATTGTAGATGCTTGACCCATTCGGCGACTAATTGTGGGTCGTTCGTGTTCTTTCCAGGTCCTAATACAGATGGAGGTGGCCATTCCAGCGGATTCTGATCCACCTTCAACAAGTTGAGTTGACGGAACTGGGAAAGGTAAGCTGGCAACCGGTGGAGTTTGTTCCGCGCAAGAGAGAAAACCTATCCAGGGTTAACGGCGTTAGCACAGGTAAATAACAGGATGAATGCACCATCTCTTTGATGCTCTAGTGTCCCATCGTGACTATAATGCGACCAGCACGACACGAGATGGGATGGGATAAATTCGTTTCGGTATGTCATGGACCAGAAGATGCCCGCTAGCTCTGAACTCGCAATGATTGAGAGCTCACGCAAGGGTCGAGACATGTCGGAACTTGAAGCTGGCCACAGACCAATAAAGAAGGTTCTCACCTTCAGGTTAACCAGTGAACCAGGTTGGGAAGGTAGGCGCTTGATCTTATTCCGACTAATGTCAAGAATCTCCAGAGATGGCATAACCGTGAGCTGGTGAAGATCATTCAGTCGGCATGCGGTCAAACACAGAATGTTAACATACGACGTCGGGAAATACGGAAAAGCTGTTGTTCTTGAGGACTAGATAACGTAGACGGGACAATAAGGAAAACGCCATAGGTAACGTAGTAAGTCGATTATGGGCCAAAGCGATCCTGTAGGACGTATGTAAAACCCGCGCGTAGAAGACTAGGGATAAGTGAAAGAAGCATACCGTACTACGGGGCTCTCCGTAACAATCTCCCCGTTCTGGCCGACCGTTGCGAGTTCCTCTGCTCCCGACTCTCCAACATCGGTAAGACCCTTGTACGCCAGGTCAAGGGTCGCGCCGCCATCCGGAGACTTTGCGAGAGCCTCAGTGATGTGATCCCGAGTCAGAGAGAGAGAAGGCAGAGGAGATTGGACGGCATTCCTCAGCGACGAGGGCAGTTTACGTAGGGAAGGTTCGCCATCAGAAGCAGACATGCAGCAAGAGACCTAGGAGAGCAACGAGGCCAGAGCGCGATGAAAGCGTGGCAGAAGAAAGAGCAGCCAGTCGCTGGGCGGAGGACGAAGCTGAGATGGCCGGGGAGGAGGACGAAGCTGGGATGGCCGGGGAGGAATGACCAGAGCCTGTGCAGGACGCGGTCCCTGGAGCTCGAGGAAGACCTGTCCCTGCCCCGACTCGCAAGATGCGTTTCAACAGTCACGTCACGCGTCTTCCCTGTCCCCGTGACGCGTTACTACCGTGTTCCTGTCTCCGGCCCGTGTCCGTCAAACTTTCTGCCCCGCGCTTCTCTTCCTCTTCTCGTCCACCAGCTTGCAAGCTATGGCAGCCTCGACGGCCTTCGCGGGCAAATGGGATACGCTCTCGACGCCCCTCACCCCCTGGATGTATGTACCGCGAAATGCTCGCTTCATCGAATCGGAATGACTTTTACTCAGTCTAGACGTTGTCCATTCCATGGGCCATACTCGAATGACTCCAGTCCAAGCATCCACCATCCCCCTCTTCATGCGCCATAAGGACGTCGTCGTGGAGGCAGTGACTGGGTCTGGAAAGACTCTGGCCTTTGTCATACCAATCCTCGAGAAGCTCATCCGGAGAGAGCGGAAGCTAGCGAAGAACGAGATTGGCGCACTGGTAATCAGTCCTACAAGGTACGCTCCCCCTCTATCGCTTGCGTGGATGTGTCCTTACTCGGGCGTTCTCATGGAGGGAGCTCGCGACTCAGATTCACTCGATCTTTTCTCTCTTCTTGTCCTCCCAGCCTGTTCCACGCCAAGCGTCTCCCTCGCCAGATGAAGCAACAGGTTCAGACGTGCAGCTCGACTTTGCGCCAGAGTACCCAGAGCCCTTGCTCATCATCTCCTCGGATTCTCCTCCCGCGCAAGATGTCCAACGTTTCCTCTCTACTGGTGCTGACATCGTGATCGGGACCCCGGGCAGAGTTGATGAGTTTCTTCTGGGGAAAGGCAAGAACGTAGTCAGCGTGAAGGAGTTGGAAATACTCGTGCTCGATGAAGCAGATCGGTGCGTACCTACTCTCAAAAATAGCAGACGTTTCGTTCATACGGTCCGGATCTCAGCTTGCTTGACCTCGGGTTTCATGCGACTCTTACTCGCATCTTGACACATCTGCCGAAACAACGTCGGACGGGGTTGTTTAGCGCGACGATGACAGACGCCGATGCACTGTCGGAGCTGGTCCGAGTCGGATTGCGGAACCCAGCCCGAGTGGTCGTCAAGGTCCAATCAAAGAAAACGAAGGGGAAGGGGTTGACAGCTGACGGGACCGTGATGGAGAAGGAGGTTGTAGAAGAAAGACGCATACCAGCCAAGTAGGTTCATTCACACAAGAAGGGAGTCCTATGTACTAAGCATCCTCACAGTCTACAGAATTACTGCATTTCGTGTCCGGCTTCTGAAAAGATGCTTCAGTTGACACGAATAGTACGTCACGAAGTAGAGCAGCACCGGTCGTCGCGTTTCATAGTCTACTTTGCCACTTGTGCATGTGTGGATTACTTTTATCGCGTAAGGTCACTACTCTTTCTTTGCCAATGTGGCTTCACTGACAAGTAATGTTGACAGGTGCTGACACCGCTCTTACCACCCCACGTCACTTTGTTCTCTCTCCATGGGCACCTCCCACCCAGTACTCGCACCAAGACACTTGCGAACTTTACGAACTCCGCAGCACTTCCCTCATCACCCTCAATACTTCTGGCGACAGATGTCGCAGCACGAGGCCTTGACTTACCTGACGTCGACGTTGTGATACAATTTGATCCTCCCACAGACACGAAGTCGTTCTCACATCGCTGCGGTCGCACTGCGCGTGCGGGACGTAGCGGCAGGGCCTGGGTGCTTTTGGTCGGACGCGAAGTCGACTACGTCGAGTTCATGGCCGTGCGCAAGATCCCGCTAAAAGAGCGGCCGCGGTTCTCGCATGACGGCCGTCCTGCATCGGTAGACGATGTGGATGCCGAGGACCCCGAAGTGTCCTTGATACTTGAGAAGATTCGTAAGAACGTGCTCACGGACCGCGCGCTGCACGACAAGGTGACTGAAGTCTATGCCTACTTATCTCCCTCTTATGTGTAGCTAACGTAAGATGCAGGCTGTGAAGGCGTTCGTATCCTTTGTTCGTGCCTATTCCAAGCACGAGGCGTCCTACATTTTCCGGGTTAAGGATCTAGACTTCATCGGCCTAGCGAAGAGTTTCGGACTCCTCCGTCTCCCGCGTATGCCCGAGCTCAAAGACGCTTCAAGAGACGGATGGGAAGACGCAGACGTAGATGTAAGTGCCGAGTACAATCAGACGTACCGCGTGCTCATCCCAGTTACTGTGACAGTGGAACGAATACGCCTATGCTGATAAAGCGCAGGAGGCGAAGCGTCTTGCAGAATCCTCTAAACCTGCACCGAATGCGGAGGCGATCCAGAAGCGCAAAGAGGACCGGGCGGAGAAAAACAAACTGAACGCCGCCTGGAGCGACAAATCGCGGAAACAAGAGGAGCGGGACAAACGGCGCGAGAAGAAGGACCGCAAGAAGAAGTGGCAGAAGGCGCAAGCGAATGCTGAGGACGAGTTGGGCGCAAAGCGCGATCGGGAGGACGCAGCGGACGAGAGCGGGGAGGGCGGGGATGACTGGGAGGAGCTGGCGCGGGAGGAGCGGATGGCTAAACGGGTGAAGAAGGGGCACTTGAGCCAGAGTGACTTCGATGCCCAGTTTGCGGAACTTTGAGCGGTGTGCTGCAGGCGCGTGGTCAGAGCCTATACACGATCCATCGATCGCTCTCGTTGTTGCACAGCATCAGACATGGACAGGGGAGGAGGACGTGTGGAACGGGATGTACAGTACACAGCTAGCTATAGCTAGTGTGATCATGATGCGTTAGTTGTAATCAACCGGGATCGACCCGCCGATTCTCCTCCTCGGTGTAGCGCTTAGCCCTTTCCCAATATTGTCTTGCTGAAGCAGCAAGCTCTTTGTTCTAACGCTCCCTCACTCTTTACCACCATCTCGCGCTGTGTCCTATTTTCCTCAACGCACGAGACAAATGTCCTTCTCTGGCCTCAGGAAGCGCAGGCGGTGCTATGTAAGTAGCTCTCTCTGTCCCTGTACCGTGCTTATGTAGTAAACCCTGGGAATTAATATTCATCGCTCGTTAATGCATGCAAATACTAGTGGTTTACCGACGATGGTCTTCAGCTTGGTAAAGGTTGTTTTGCGGATGCGTCTTGCAGTTTCGCACATCCAGGCGACCCCCAATGGTCGTCTGCGTCATCCTCCCAAACTTCTGGAAAGGCCCGCCCACCCCCAAGTGCCCGTCCGCCGACCCCTCCGCGTCCTCAAATTCAAGCCGTATATACTCCCCCGCCGCCGGTAGCAGCACCCACAATCGCGCACGCGCGAGCCCGTTTGCCGCCCAAGCCGGGCAGCAGCCTGTTGGAACGCGTCGCGAGCGCGTCTTCCCTAATAGGCTCAGACCGAGATCGCGAGGGGACTCGGACGGGCAGCTCGCGCACGCGTCTACGCGACAGCTCCCCCGTCGACTCGATTACATCCTCGACCGATCCACGCATCCTGCGGAGAGTGTCCTCTAGTGCTAGCGTCATGCCGCCACCCGACCGATGGAGAGAAGACGAAGACCGATATCGGGACCGCGACCGCGACCGCAGAGGCGACGAGAGGCGTCGAGATGATGATGGGCGCAGGGGCGATGACAGGAGGTACGAAGATGCTGAGAGAGGCAGGGATAAGAGAGAGGTCGATGATGACCGGAAGAGGGACGAGGGGCGCGACCGAGACCGAGATCGCAGGAGGCGCGAAGAGGAGCCCAGTTCGCGTTCAAGGCATCGCAGGAGCAAGTCGAAGGATCACAGAAGCCGGTCGATGCATCGAAGGAGCGGGTCGCGCTCGCGCTCTCGGTCGCGTCGTGCCTCTCATGCCGCACCAGCCCCAAGGCAGGAGCCCTCGGAGGAAGAGAAACGTCAAGTATGGATCGAACGTATCAAGTGAGTGCCGAATTTGCTCTCCCTGTCACCTCGCGCGCCCCGATACGAACACGGGCTGGTCATCTTCAGACTGCTGTCAGAGTCCGTCAACGCGCGCACGGAGCTTCTGCAGCTGAAACAAGAGGTGCAGACCTACGACCAGTTGACCAAGTCGTCTAAATGGGAAGTCGTACCGGAGGATGCAAGGAAAGCGATGGTCGAGGCGATCGCGGTTAAGAAGCAGCGACTGCAGGAGAAGGAGGCGCAAATCAATACCGCCCTAGCAAAGCTCATCCCCACCGACTACTACCCATTCGCGCAGGCCCCCTCGCAGCAGCACAGTGACGCGGCGATGCGCGAGATGACCCACTCCTTGGACTCCCTCCGTCGAAACGTCGATGCTCTCTTTAAGACCGTCTCACAGCTTCAAGCCGCCGCACAGTCCATACAGGCGAAACCTCCGATCACCCCGATAGTCTCCTCCACGCCCGAAACGGGCGAAGTCGCGGAGCCGGAGACACGCCCGAAGAAACGGCGCCGTCTCTCCGTCGATGACGGCGCCCCAGGCAGCTCCAGGCCGAACGCGTTCGAGCCGAGCGCGGACGACGTCGAGCGGCTTAAGGACATGTACGTCGCGCTCGAGGGCCGCGTGGCCGAGCTCGGGAACGACATCCAGCAGTACGACAACAGGGTCGAAGACGAGGTGGACACGCAGCTCGACTACCTCGGCCTCACGCGACTCCGCGGGGCCGGGGGCGCGACGAACGCGGAGCTAACTGAGCGCATCGAGAGGCTGAACGGCGAGCTGGCGGGCGCGCGAGCGCGCGAGGACGAGGTCACCGCCGGGCTCGCGCAGCTAAGCCTGGACGGACAGAAGCAGGACGAGGAGACCGCCCAGCTGAAGACGGAGAACGAGCGGCTCCGGACGCAGGTCGAAGAGGTACGCAGCGTGATCCTCGTCTCCCTCGCGGGCGCACAATCTGACACGGCGATCTGCATGGTTATCTCCACACTCTGCAGATGGAAGAGCAGCAGAGGCAGATGTCCGAGGGCCTGCAGCAGAGGAGCGAGCAGCTCGAGGCCCTACGCGCGGCCGTGACCGTGTTCATCTCCCAGCCACCCCAGCCACCACCCCCGGAGCCTCCATCCGCTGCGACGATCGTCGCTGCCGTCAGGCCTCGTCTCCTGCGGGACGTCCACGACAGCCTGCAGCCGCTGCTCAACGACTTGCATACCGAGATCGACAAGCTGCTGAGGGACCAACTTAACGACGTCAACGGGATCCTCGCGTCGCAGATCATGCCGACCATACAGTCCGTCGAGGCTATCTCGGCGTGGGCGGAGAAGATGAAGGCACCGCAAACAAACGGAGCCGTGCCGAATCCGAATGCTGTTGCCCCGTCGTCCTCTTCAGACAAGGGAAAAGGTGTAGCTCGCCCTCCATAGCCTATCTGGTGTCTTGCGTTCTTGGATTCCGTTACGCCGTTATAGTGCCTGTTAGTTATGACCACCGATACTGTACATTACTTGTGTGTAGTTGTAGATACATGTTAATGTCCCGCGAACGAGACGCTAGCAAAACATTATGTGGTCCCTCCGAGGATCGAACTCGGAACCCTTGCATGACAAGGCAGAGATATCCCTATAAGTACAAAGCTCTGACCAGTTGAGCTAAGGGACCATAATACAAAAGTGCTGTCAGCGTTTGATAACTATAATTGCGCCCCTACCTGCAACCTCCCTCAGAATTTCCGGCCTCAGAAATCTAAGGACTTCGGACATCTAGAACTCGTCTAACTGATAGCTATAGGTACATTCCAATCTGTGTTATACCCCGCTATCTATGTTCTCTTCACTAACACCGCCTGCCGTTATACGAATGCAGCGTGTCCCGACGCGTTGACCTTGCTCGGGCGAGTGGGTGATCCACACCAGTGCCTTCAGATTGGAGTCCGAGGATCTAACCGTCGCTGTGAGGTGCCTCTCTACTTTCTCAGAAGAGTCCGAGTCCAGCGCTGATGTCGGTTCTGTTGCGCTAAGTCAGTCCCAGTCATCTAAGTTCAAATCTGTCCCCCGGGGGAAAATACTGACCATCCAGCAGGAGGACCTCGGCCGTCCCTAGTCCAACCGCTATCGCGAGAACGATGCGCTGGGCCTCTCCCCCGCTGAGGTTCGCCCAGGTCCTGTCCCAAAGCTCTCCTTGAACGCCCCAGGACTCTGCGACTGCGAATGCCTCATGGCCAGATACGTCGGCGTCGTCAGGTTTGAGGCCTCCGAGCGCATTGGAGAATGCTGAGCTCTTCTTGGCGTGGGCACTCGACTTGTGCGTGCCGAAAGTGGAGACCGTGGAGAGGAAGTCGCGAGGTGTGCCCGGTAGGAGCGAGGACCGCTGCGGGACATACATCACGCTTGTGCGAAAGCTCGGGATGCCTGGCAGTAACCCCAGTCAGCATATGGTGCAGTATAGCCGGATAAGTCACGGCATGCTGACCATACGAGCTCGGGGCCCTGACACAATGCTGTAAGTACCCTCGCGCTCGATGAGACATTAAGTAGAGAGCACGCACCGCCCTCTGTAGAGAACTTCACCATCGTAGATGTTCAAGTGGGATATGCACTTGAGCAAAGTGGACTTCCTACAATATGCTCACTGCTATGCAACGAGCCCCGGTTATGCACTGATATACTCACCCTGTACCGCTTTTGCCTTGCAGGACAAGGATGTCGCCCTCGTTCACAACGAGATTCACGTCAGCGAATATAGGCTGCCCCTTCTCCTTGTAGCATCCAACGTTTTTGAGCTGGAGTAGAGGAGTGTCAGACATCAGTCGAGGTTAAGCAAGCCCCCCGAAGGACGTGTTGGTGGGCTAGTCAATTGTCAAACATCGTCGAGCTGGACTGGGTATCGTGGACAGTTCGACCCACGTCACTGCCCGGACTTGGATCGGCATGGTGGCAGATGATGTATTTATAGCTGAGTGGGGCGCTCAACCAGGCGCTTTTCAGCTCATACAAACTAAGCACTGCTTTTGAGTCTTGGCTATAAACCTCCTCCTCGAGTTTCTCAGCCTAGCTGCCTGAGGTTACCCTATGTTGCTGCAGTCTGCAGGGAATCTTTCTCTAGCCTGGCTTGTACAGTCAAGAGTCTATCCCGATATCTCTTGGTCCATAAAACCCCTAGCTCAGCGCTCAGCACCCGTTGAACACGAGAACTCACAGTGGCAACGCTGGATGACACACGTATCTTAAAGAGCAGAACAGTAGTACCGTCTGTACCGCATTGTTAGTGCCCAACTTGCTTGCGCTCTTGCTACGATCAGTGATGGTAGGTGAGGTGTACAGTAGGACTAGTAGGGAATACCTCTACCTTGCTTCCGAATATTTCGCTGACACCGAATACGTCTCGAGGCCGTGTTACAGATATTCCTACTACATATCGCGTGAGCAGTGTTCATGCATTTTTTGTCTGGTCGTCGAGTGCTCATCAAGTTCAATTTGTTGTAGCTTCTTTTGGAAGCTCATGTGCTCATGCTACCGGCATCCTGTCGATGAACAACTCGTCTCTTTTCTGAGGCTCTGTTAGGACTACTGTCTTCCAGAATCGCAGAGACCTGAGCTTTTTCGAGCCACGAGGCCGCAGCTACGTAAGCCTACTGTCCGTCTCATTGTTGTTTCTGTATCCTCGTATCTCGAGACCCATGTGTCCCCGCTTGGAGCCCCTGTAGTTGTCGGCACACGTCCAAAGCCACCCACGTTCACCTCCAAGGAGCAAAAGAGCGAGCTCTTGAAGTTTCGCCTCGCTCAAGCTTCAGGCAAGCTCGGCCATGACGAAGGCGACGCTGGGCATTTCACCGTACGGGTAAGTACCCATAGCATCTAACTACTGGACGATTGTTCACTAACTACGAACGTGCTCATTCCAAAGGACCCCCTTCCGCCTCAACTGCTACTGGCTAAATCCCTTCGTGCGTCCATGTTTCGAGTCGGAGATATCGTCGGGCTCTCATCATAGCCGCAGCCCCGAGGGGGCTGCTGTGACGCGGCGCGTCGTTGGCAACATGACTGCAGCCTGGCTCGGCGGGCTGCCTCACTTCCAGTTGTTGGAAGCGCACGAAGGCGTACCTTTTGACTTTGTCAATTTGGCAGCACGCACGAAGGGGCTTAGGGACGTCGTAACAAGGAGTGCGTCAATGGTTCGTGGGATACGTGTGAGTCATGATGTATTTTATATGATCCTCCTCGCATTCCTAGTGTCTGACACACAGCAGCAGGTGCAGTACTACGACAACGTATGTATATGCTATCAGAGAAATACGATGAAGTTCTTGCGCGTGTCTTAACACACGGATGATGACGCTATCGAGTTATAACTTGTGCCTCATCGCGGGCCGAAGCTGGAGGAGGTTTGGGTTCTCTTCTCCGCTGTACCTGACTGTAGTCTCCGCTCCGTTGATATCCTCCATAGAAACTAGAAGTGAATATCGTCAAGTGACGCGATGACAAGTCTTTCGCGTTCGTTGTGAGAGAGAAAGGCCGTAATGGTACGTACACCTCCGCTCACGTGTATCCTTTCGAACTTCTCGCGAATTCGTACAGCATGCGTTGCGACGTTCTCGATCCGCCGCTACTGACATCGATGCTATGCAGCCAACATCCACCGCTCAAGACGCCAATCGCCTGTTCGGCCTACGAACGTGCGCAGCGACATGGTTATGCTACGGCCGAATGACGGAAGCACTATCGACGCGTTGCCTCATGGTCCCTTGTGGAGTCGCTCACCCTCCAGCCTTCGGGGCCGCATAGCACGTTCATCACAGAGCAGCTTATAACGCCAGGTCTTGTCACTGTCAGGCTAACGGCAGCCAACATGCTCTCTGCAGGGTTCGTCGCTCTTGCTTTCGGCGCTCTCGTCGACGCAACGGTGCTGTTCGATCGTAACCTGGCATACTCCTCGCCTTTTGCCAATGCGCCACACGTACGTTGCAGTGCCTTTAATTGGCACTATCGTCACGGGCTAGTGCTGACGCACGTCGCTTGTTCTCCCATAGCTCTCACATAACACGCGGTCCCTTCAGACGCGTCATGTCGAGTACGCCAAGAGGCAACTCAGTAACACCGAGAGTTCCGATGGGTTCACCGACGAGCACTACCCGACCTTCTATGGGGGTGATTTCAGCAATGTCAGTCTACTCGCTTGCTTTCGTTGGAACAACGGACATATCGTCGTTCTTCTCAGAGCCCATTCATCTACAACGGTGGTATCAACTTCACTCACTCGGGTATGTGGTCTGTTTACATTTTCGTCTACCAGATTATGCTCACGATTAGTACCCGGGACATCGACAGTGGCTAGCGTGAGTACACAACGAGCATAATCCGCTCACTCTTACTCTTCGCGTAGGGCGACCCCTTCGACACTTCCGTCCTTTTGTGGACGCGCGCGGTCCCCATAGGAACCACCCTCCCGGACCAAAGCATCCCGGTCTGTGTGACCTTCAAGATCTCCGACAACGAGGACCTCTCCGGGGACCCTATCGATACGGGCAGCGCGTTCACTAGCTACGACGTCGATTTCACCCTCAAGGTTGAGGCGCGGAACTTGAAGCCCGACACGCACTACTGGTTCCAGTTCGCCGACTGCACGAACTCGAGTGCTGTGAGCACTGTGGGGGCTACCAGAACCATTTCCAGCCCCGATAGTAGGCTCATTCTCGTGCTAGACCTTTGGGCAGAGCGCTGACAGCAGCGACAGCCGCAGCCGGTCACGTCAATGGAGGGCGACCCTTGACCTTCGCAGTGTTCAGCTGCTCACAGTATCAACAAGGTAAGGTAGGGGGAAGTTTGGACATTTCTTAGTCGCTCATCGACGACTTAGGTTATTTCAACGCATACGGTGTCGCGGCCCACAACACCTCTGCGGAGATTTTCGTTCATCTCGGTGACTATGTGAGCCGTCTCAGCTTCTTGCGCCTTCATGTTGACTGACAAGGTCTCTGTGCAGATTTACGAGTCGCTCGGAAACGGGTGAGCATGTTCCATGAATTGAGCCAGGAACGTACGGCTAATAGCTCTCGATCTCGTCTCAGTGCGAGCATCGGTCGCCAAACTCTCGGTCGGGAGCTCGCAACCATAGCAGACTACCGTCTGCGCTTGAATCAGTATCGGACCGATGCAAGCTTGCGTGCTGCGCACGAGAAGGCCCCTTGGATCACCGTTTGGTGAGCCCCATGTTCACGCCGTACTCCTGCAGTGCTCGAGCTGAATGCGCGCGTTAGGGTGGGTACCTACTGAGTACATCGTCTCAGCCCTTCGTGCGATGACGAGCGATGACAGGACGACCATGAAGTCGCAGACAACGCGTGGAAGGCTGGCACAGCGGACAGCAACGACACCAGCGTCGGGTGTAGCTTCTCCCCGTCCGGCGCGTGCTTCACGGACAGGAAGCTGGCTGCCGTTCGCGCGTACCACGAGTGGATGCCGATCCGCCAGGTCGACCCGGACGACAAGCTTCGCATCTGGCGTAATTTTCAGATTGGGAAGCTCTTGGTGCGTGCTTTGCTTACCCTCACCAGTTGATCGCGCGAGTCCTGAACGGAGATTCATCCATGTAGGACCTCACTATGCTTGACACTCGTGAGTCCGAAACTTCCATGCTACAGCCAGTGACGTTACCGATACTACTGCTTTTAGGTCAATACGATCGCGACATCACTGATGTGAGCACTGAATGGGAATCTGCTACGATTCGAGCTGATGCTTGTCGGGATAGGTATACTACAATACTAGTGAGTCCTTTCTTATAAGGCGGTCCCTGACGGGATCTTGACACATTGGTACAGAATGTAGGTGGTGACAATCAAAATCTCAACGACGTCCGCTTAGGGGCTTGTAGTTATCAACAGCATCGCCGACGTAAACAACCGGTCGCTCATGGGCACTGAGCAAGAAGCATGTATGACCAAGAAATGCGCCACAAATGTTGCCCTGACTGAGAGTTTGACACGCTTGCAGGGTTCTACAAGACGCTTTCTGCTTCGAAAGCTCGCGGGGCTATCTGGCGTGTAGTAGGGTCAGTATGACCTTTGCTCTGTTGGCATGACGAGACTTCGTATATTGATGTGTTAACAGACAACAGATCGTCTTCACGCAGCTCAACGAGACCGGTGGCTGTGAGTTATTTGTGAAAAACTTGAACAGAAGGGACGCTGATGACCATTTGCAGTCGATGTGGTAAGTTCGTCATGAAAGTATCATTGGTCGACTGTACACATTCCTGTGGTCTTAGGACGCCTGGGACGGTTATCGGGCCAATCGTAACCGAGTGCTCGACCATCTGTACAACAACCACATCAGCAACACCTTGATTCTCTCCGGTGACTCTCATGCGAATTGGGTCAGCGACCTAGCCCGTACGCTATTTCGTCTTATCTATCCTTGAGCTTCGCTGACGGGATTGTCAGACCCGAACGACACCACTACGTACGTAGAATACCTATTGCATATTCACGCGCGCAGACCTGAGTCTAAGCACGCACATAGGTACGACCCAACCACTGGTCGGGGTGCGATCGGTGTGGAGTTCGCGGGCACTGCCGTCACGTCCGGGTCGCCTTTTGGGTCGAACGTGAGTCCCGCGAATGCGGACAAGCAATCGCAGGTGCTTGTCTCGGTCAACGCGGACCTTCAGTGGAGCGAGGGATCATACCGTGGCTTCTTCACACTCACACTTGACCCGAAGCAAGCGAACGCGACGTACTACGCAATGAGGAACATCAGTGAGTCTAGTGTTTCGTCAACTGAGAGCTACGCCAGGTACTCACGCTTATTCTGCAGAAACACCTAACCTTGACAGCTTTGCGAGTGCGACATTCATCGTCAAGGCAGGCGAGAACAAACTCTCGAGGCCCGTCGCAGGAGGCTCGGTCTCCGCCGGCGTGCTCAAATCGCAAGCGACCCAAGCTTGATACTGTCTGTGATTGTATGCGTATGAACCCGTCAAAGTTCAATGAGAAGGAGATGTGAATACTAGTCGCCTGCAAAGAGTTGTTTCAATAGTGTCAACGAGACCGGGAGAGCGAGGCCAACCAAGAAGGATTAGGATCCTACGATAGGACGAAGCAAAGTATAGTGGAGAAAGACTACGAAGCCACAGCGCCCGATTTCTTATGATGTCTGCGCCGTTTCTTCTTCGTCGATCCTTCGCCCGCGTCCGGTTCGTCCGCCTCCGCCTCTACCTCCGCAGGAGTCTCCCTTTTCCGTTTCTTCTCCTTTGGCGAGACATGCGGCTCGTCACCTCTATCGTCACCGTCACCGTCACCGTCGCCATTTTCTGCAGCGTCGGCACCGTCCACAGCAGCGGCAGCTTTCTCGCGCATCCGCTCTTTCTTTCCCTTCCGCTTCTTCACCTTCTCACCCGCCGAGCCGTCGAGCTTGCTCGCGACCTTGGTGACACCGCGGTCCTGCAGCTTCGTCTTGAGCTCCTGTAGCCGCGCGGTACGCTGCGGGTCCCAAGTGCGGCCGCGGCCCTCCTTGCGGTATGGCGCGTACTTCTTGATGCCCATGTACGTGTTGAGCTCCGCGTCGGTCGCCATGAGGATCTCCGAGGGCGAGAGCCCGAAGTCCTGCAAGTCGACCTTGGCGTAGCGGAAACGTGTGGGCATTCCGCCGACCTGCATCATTGATGTGGTGCTGGTGAGCGATCGCGCAAAAAGTGAGGGTGAGGGGACGCACCACATCGTTAAAGTCCATTGAGTACAGCTCGTCCATGTACTCCTCGAGCTTGCGCTTGCGCATGTCCTCCGTCCCGTCCCACTCTGCATCGTCCATGACGGGCCTCTCCACGTCCGCGTCCATCTCGTCTATATCTACCCCGCCCTCGTCCACTTGGTCGTCCCCGCCCTTTTTCTTTTTCTTTTTCTTTTTCTTCTTCTTCTTCAACGAAGGCCCCTCTGCATCATCGTCGCTCTCGGCCTCAGGAGGGACGATATCGGCGACGTCAATATCGTCATCCCAAGTCGGCTTCTCACTCTCGACGATGTCATCGTCTTCAAACGTGGCCGCGTCGTTCGCATATACCTCGGCCATCTGGCGGTCGTGCGCGTCCGGGTCCCAATCGCCATCGAGGTCGAGGGCCTGTAGGGCTATATGGGGTCATATCAGTACACATCTACTACTGAATTCGGACGGACGAACCTTCACTCTCTTCCAGCTTTTTGCCACCTTCGCGACTAATCAGCTCGAGCTTCGCGCGAAGGTCCTTCATCTTGAGCGCCTTCAGTCGGTTGACCTCTTCCTTCTTTTTCAACAGCTCCTCCTCCTTTCGCGCCTTGCGCTTATCACGCGCCTCTTTTCGCGTCGTGTCCTCTCGTCGGACGAGAGAAGGAAGGTTACGAGGGTGTCGCGTAATCTCTGCAGCTCCTCTGCACGAAACCAATATGAGTATGCGGAGGGCACGACAACTGAAAGGGACGCACGGTTCCTCGAAGCGGAAGTTGTAGGTGCTCTCAAAGTGGTCTGCCACCTCTTCGAACTCGTCATCGTCCATGGACACCCGCTCCTCGCCCTCCTCACTGTTCTCGCTTGACGCACCACCCTCGCTGTCAGACTCATCCAGCCTCCCTTTCCCCTTCTTCGAGCCTGTGATCTCCTTGTACGTTGGAAGCCGCTTCGTAGAACGATCAATCCATCCGCGGTTTAAGATGTAGCTGCATACGATGGACGATATGGGGATGAGGATGAGAGGAGCAGCGGAACATCGCGATGAACGCACTTCATGAGGAACTCGTGGTCGTCCTCTTGTTTGCTCTTGCCCTTCTTCTCCTTCTTCTCCTTCTTACTCTTCTTGCTCTTCTTCGTGACTTCCTCCTCCTCTGGCGCGTCAACGACTGCAGCGGGCTCTTCCTCGACCGTGATGAGACCGGACAAGTCCTCGCCAACCTCACGCTGGAGGTATGCACGGTACTCTTCCTCCTCCCTCTCAATCTCGTCCTTGGTCTTCTCGCGAGGAACCAAGAGCTCGTCATCTTCATCGTCTTGAACGCCGACGGAAGTGTGGAACGCAGCAATGGTTTCTTCTCGCAGCTTGCTCTGCTCCTGGACGTGCGTGAGAGGTTCTGGGGAAGGGGAGCGCGATCCCGCCGCCTCTTCGAGAGCGGACGCGAGCGCGTGTTGCCGCATCGTGATGGGCTTGGACTACATGGGTCGTGAAATTCAGCATAGCTCGCGAGGCAGTCGCATGCATATTTGAGAGGGCACCTACTTTGTCCTTCCGTACTCGCGTCAACGAAAGCTCGCGCGTGCGCTGCTTCTCCTCTAACCTCCACCGCAATCAGCCCTGCACATTCCTGTCGTGCTTCCTCCACTGTGAGCTCACCTTCGAACACATCCTTCTCAGTCTGGTATATTGACGGGTCCTTACGCTTGATGCGGGCGAGTGTCCGTAGGATGGCTGCGTCCATCGCGGGGGTGAGTTCTTCACCATCCTCGTCTTCGGACTCGGCCTCTTCAGAGTCTTCCTCGTCCTCGCCCTCGTCAATATCAGAACCATACTTATCTTTAACTATAACGCGCAGAAATAGTGAGGATCGGACGCCTTGCAAGAAATGTTAGAACGTACGCTTGGCTAGTTCTTCCCGTTCCTTGCGATATTCGAAGGCCTTGGCATACGCATCGTTGATAGTGAGGGTGTGCAGTTCCTCGACGTCGGAATCGTCAGAGAACATGATGTCATGCGTGTGCGAGCGAGCGAGCTAGAAATGTGGGCGGATCGCGTCGCCGCGATACTCAGTCCGAACGACCGTGCTCACATTCTTGGAAAAAGGCAGGGAAAGGCGGCCCGGGATGCACAATTGTAGGCTTCATAATGCTATCGCTTGCCCCTAAGTAAGCGCCCTTATAGCTCAGTGGTAGAGCGCGCCACTCGTAATGGTGAGGTCGGTTGTTCAATCCAGCCTGAGGGCACTGAGCTTTTTTACCCTGCTTACAGAGTCATACGAGATGATACTAGTTTCGATGCTACTCTTGAATTACATTGAGAGTCATGGGGATCGCCCCGTACACTGTACATTTGTCGTGAGGCGCAAGTTACCATGCAATACTACTGAGGTTGCAAAAAAGTGATCGCTGAGCGCCTACATAACCTAAAGCGGGTCGACCGTGTCCTACCGTGTCACGCGGCCCGTTGCATCCAGTTCAAGTTAACCCACCCCGTTCACGATGAAATCAATGCGGTCGACGAACAATGTATGGGGAAATTCTGCACGCGACTCCATCGACTGCCACTACTCGAAGTATCATAAAGTTCATTGCTCACTGCCAGTGAATAGCTGCAGCCGCATGGTGCAACCTCCTGCATCGACTCTTCTCTTTTCATTTGCGACGCTCATCCTGATGCAGAACCATGACGAAGATATGCATTGGTACACACGTGAGGGCCTCGCCTCAGCCCCTCGTCGACAGGGTGAGAGAAAGGTCGTAAAAGTACGTACACTTCTGCTCACGTGTAGAGTTCTCTGCTTCTCATCCTGCTATCTAGCATCCGCTCCGACACATACGGTCCGTTATACGCAACGAGCAGTGTCATCGAAACCGAGTACACCAATCATCTCTCAGCATCGACGAACGTGTGCGATGACCACTCCGAGGACGATGTCGACGATCGAAGTGAAGGACAGCCGTCGGAGGGTCACGACCTTGAGCAATTTCGCTGAGGCACTCTTAAGAGGTGCTCTGAGGACCTCTCGATAGAGACGTCTCGTCGCAGAGACGTCACTGTTCATCATGCTCTCTGCACTGCTGCTCGCTGTTGCGATAGGAACTGCCACAGGCGCGACCGAGCTGTTCGATCGCAACTTGGCGTACTCGTCTCCTTTCGTGAATACACCGCATGTCAGTACTTCTCAGATGCTAGACTTATCCTTTTTTCAGTACTGTTCCTAAAATTCAAATTCTTCGGAGTTAGCTGTCACACGACACTCGGTCCCTTCAAGCTCGTCATCTTCAGTTTGTGAAAAGACAGCAGCAGCTTGACGACACTCAAGATTCGAGAGGCTTCACTGATGGACACTACCCGACATTTTACGGAGGCGATTTCAGCAATGTAGGGAAACCACAGCTGAACTTCTTTTACTGAGCTGATACCATGTAATGTTGCAGAGCCAGTGGATCTACAACGGAGGCGTCAACTTCACGCATTCAGGCGCGTACTCCGTCTTATACCTTCATGTATTACTCACCTCTGTCCCTTACAGTTGCCAGTGTGAGTGATATCTGTAGCGAGTCCTACCATATCTTGACACAAGTGTCGTCAGGGAGATCCTCTCGATACTTCTGTACTCCTTTGGACCCGCGCCGTGCCTATTGGGTCGACTCTCCTGGACCAAAGTATTCCGGTCTGCATATCCTTCAAAATATTCGATAACGCCAGAATGTTTGGCCATCCAGTGGATTCTGGGGACGCGTTTACTAGCTACGATGTCGACTTCACTCTCAAGGTCGAGGCAAAGCACTTGAAGCCTGATACGCACTACTGGTTCCAATTCGCAGATTGCACGAACCCCAAAACAGTCAGCCCGGTCGGCACGACGAGAACGATTGCTAACTCGAACGGTAAGTGAAACCGCACTCAGAGTGTTTCTGTCTAACACGTAGTTTCAGCACCGGCTGCCTTGGTCAATGGAGGCAAGCCGCTGACGTTAGCAGTCTTTAGCTGCTCTCGTTATCAGGATGGTGAACTATCTTCAACTTCGAATTATACGATCCGGGCCGACACAGACTACCGTGACAGGATACTTCAACGCGTATGGTGTTGCCGCGCACAACACTTCCGCAGACATCTTTGTCCATCTCGGTGACTACGTATGTGTTTTTGAACGTCTGGACCTCGCCGACTGAGCTGAACACTCTGAATGTATAGATTTACGAATCTCTTGGGCACGGGTATGCGACTTTGAAATCTCCTCCGGCTATGCGCGGTGCTACTGACGTCCAACTTGTAGCGCTGCTATTGGCAGGAAGACTCTGGGAAGGGAACTAGCCACGATTGCTGACTACCGCCTGCGTTTGAATCAATACAGGACCGATGTGAGCCTGGTCGCCGCGCACCAGAAGGCACCTTGGATCACAGTATGGTGAGTGCATGACCCTCCTTCGAATGACACCGCGTACTAACAAATGCTCCCTAGGGTAAGCAATCCAGTCATGTCTCATATTAATACGTCACTCAAGGCCGTGCATCTAGGACGACCATGAAGTTGCCGACCAGGCATGGAAGGCGGGCACCGCCGACAGCAACGACACCTCTGTAGGCTGCAAGTTCTCGCCCTCCGGCTCATGCTTTACGGACAGGAAGCTGGCCGCCGTGAGGGCTTATCACGAGTGGATGCCCATCCGTCAGGTCGACCCAGACGACAAACTTCGAATTTGGCGAAACTTCCAGATAGGCAAACTTTTGGTTTGTGTTCTCTTGTGTCACACAACGATGCCACGGACTCAGTGAAAATGCTCTTATTAGGACCTTACTATGCTTGATACGCGTGAGTGCCTGTACTAGCTGCAGGCCTTCTGGGATCTGATTGACTTGACATTGACTTAGGTCAATACGATCGTGATATCACGGATGTGGGTGCACTCATCTAGCACGAGTTCACTGAGCATTCATCTAACTCCTTATCCATCTGACTCCTTATCCCATAGCTTTACTACAATACTGGTGAGTCGCATATGACCCATTCCTCCCTTGTGTTACCTGAGCCTAATGTCTGCAAATCCAGAATGTACGTCTCAGCATAAGTACCTCTCCATACACATACATGAACCACACTTCAAGTCATCGAGTCCATCGCCGACGTGAAGAACCGGTCCCTCATGGGTTCTGCGCAAGAGTCATGTATGTATCGCCCTGCATCAACACGATTCATGTCATTGAAGACTTCTCAGGGTTCTTCAGCACTCTATCTGCATCTAAGGCCCGGGGTGCGATTTGGCGTGTGGTTGGGTAGGTTCCACTTAACATATTTCACGCATGTATCGCCCACTCATCAATGCATTCGCAGCCAACAGATCGTCTTCACAGAGTTAGACGAGGATGGCGTGTGTGAGTAATACGGACTGTCGTACGACGGCAGACAGACCTGATCTAACCGGACGATGGATATATCATATCTTAGTGGACGTTGTGAGTATGCACTCAGCCAGTGGGCGGATGGTCGCCATCCCCCGCCCGCCACAGATGCCCTAACGCTTGTCGTTCTAGGACGCATGGGACGGCTATCGCGCGAATCGCAACCGCATACTCGACCACCTCTACGGCGAGAAGATCAGCAACACGCTCATCCTCTCCGGCGACTCGCACGCGAACTGGGTCAGCGACCTCGCCCGTGAGTGCCCAAGAGCTGCTGTCACCACCCGCGCTGACCCACGTCTACCCGCACCCGCCCGTACCCTGTGTCCGGGCAGACACGAACCAGACCGCGACGTACGACCCGGCGACCGGCGCGGGCGCGATCGGCGTCGAGTTCGCGGGCACGGCGGTCACCTCGACCTCAGCCTTCGGCGCGGGCATCTCCCCCGCGAACGCGGATGTGATCTCGCAGCGCTACGTGGGCGTAAACACGGACCTGCAGTGGAGCGAGGGCTCGTACCGCGGCTTCTTCACGCTCACGCTCGACCCGCACCAGGCGGAGGCGACGTACTACGCCATGCGGAACATTAGTGAGTTGCTGTCCCGTCCGCGGACTCGGTCCTCCGCGAACGGCCACCGGCAAGGATAGCGTGACGATGATGTTCACCCTCTTGCTACACAGGTAACCCGAACCTGGACGCGTTTGCGAGCGCAACATTCGTCGTCAAGGCCGGGGCGAACAAGCTCTCGCGCCCCGTGGCGGGAGGATCGGTACGCGCAGGTGCGCTCAAGTCGCATGGGAGACAAACTTAGTTCGTTGTACGCATACGTTGGGGTATTCCGAGAAACGAGTGGAACGTGAAGTCAAAAGATTGATCATGTAGGCAATGGAAGTGAATGCACAAAAACTGTCGTTAAATGTTCGTTTCACCACCCGTCGGCCTCGCTAAGGCGATCGTCGGAAACTTCAAGTTCGTCTTCAGGTCATTTTCACACGGTCAAGCACACACAGGAAGTTGAGAGAGAAAGAAAAGAAGCGTGCAGATAGTTCTAAGAGATGCAACTAATGTACATGCCGATACTTTTGCTTTCATGGTCCGCGGAACATGTCATGATCGTAAAAAGCAAACAACCCAGCAATCCAAGGAGCGACGCCCGCTTAGTCGACCTCCTCGACTGAAGGACCGTCCTCGCCACCTGAGGGCGCACCGCCGGGGAAGCCGCCGGGAGCACCACCCGCACCAGGGAAGCCGCCGTCGGGCGCGCCACCCGCGCTCGCGTAGAGCTTCTGCATGATGGGGTTTGCGACCGCCTCGAGCTCCTTCTGGTGCTCCTCGTACTCCTCCTTCGACGCCTCCTGTGACGAGTCGAGCCATGAGATCGCAGCGTTGACCGCGTCCTCGAGCTTCTTCTTGTCGGCAGGGTCGAACTTGTCCGCGAGCTTCTCGTCGCTCAAGGAGTTGCGGAGGTTGTACGAGTACGACTCGAGGCCGTTCTTCGCGGAGATGCGGGCAGTCGCCTCCTCGTCCTCGGCCTTGTACTTCTCGGCCTCCTGGACCATGCGCTCGATCTCCTCCTTCGACAGACGACCCTTGTCGTTGGTGATGGTGATGCGGTTCGACTTGCCGGTCGTCTTGTCGGCGGCGGAAACGTTGAGAATGCCGTTGGCGTCCATGTCGAAGGTGACCTCGATCTGAGGAACACCACGGGGTGCGGGGGGGATGCCGGAGAGCTCGAACTTGCCGAGGAGGTTGTTGTCCTTCGTGCGCGCACGCTCACCCTCGTACACCTGGATGAGCACACCGGGCTGGTTGTCGGAGTAAGTCGAGAAGATCTCGGCCTTCTTCGTCGGGACGGTGGTGTTACGCTTGATGAGAGGCGTCATGACACCACCAGCGGTCTCGATACCGAGGGAGAGGGGAGCAACATCGAGGAGGAGGAGGTCCTGGGTCTTCTCGGAGGTGTCACCCGTAAGGATGGCAGCCTGGACGGCGGCACCGTACGCGACGGCCTCGTCGGGGTTGATCGACTTGTTGGGCTCCTTGCCGTTGAAGAAGTCGGAGACGAGCTTGACGATACGGGGGATACGAGTCGAACCACCGACGAGGACGATCTCGTGCACCTGGGCCTTGTCGATCTTCGCATCACGGAGAACCTTCTCGACGGGCTCGAGAGTACTGCGGAAAAGGTCTTGGCAGAGCTCCTCGAAACGCGCACGGGTGAGGGAAGTGTAGAAGTCGATACCCTCGAAGAGGGAGTCAATCTCGATCGTGGTCTGAGCCGCGGAGGAGAGGGTGCGCTTGGCGCGCTCGCAAGCTGTGCGGAGACGACGGAGGGCACGAGGGTTTCCAGAGAGGTCTGCAGGCAGATAGTTAGATACATGCTTGTCCATGAGTATGATATTCAAGACTTACCCTTCTTATGCTTCCTCTTGAACTCCTGAGTGAAGTGGGTGACGAGACGGTTGTCGAAGTCCTCACCACCCAAGTGGGTGTCACCGGCGGTAGCCTTAACCTCGAAAATACCCTCCTCGATGGTCAAGAGAGACACATCGAACGTTCCTCCACCGAGATCGAAGATGAGCACGTTGCGCTCACCAACGGTCTTCTTGTCGAGACCGTAGGCAATGGCGGCAGCCGTGGGCTCGTTGATGATACGGAGGACGTTGAGGCCAGAAATCGTACCCGCATCCTTGGTTGCCTGACGTTGCGAGTCGTTGAAGTAGGCAGGGACGGTGACGACTGCGCTGGTGACGGTGCCACCGAGGTAGGACTCGGCGACCTCCTTCATCTTCGTGAGGACCATGGAGGAGATCTCCTCAGGCGACTGTGACGCAAGTGGTTAGCACGACATTCTGGAGCGTCGAAGATGCAAACGCGACACTTACAAACTCCTTGTCCTCACCACGGTACTGTACACGGATGTAGGGCTTGGAACCCTTGTCGAAGACGGTGAAGGGGAAGTGCTTGATATCGGACTGAACTTCAGCATCGGAGAACTTGCGACCAATCAGACGCTTAGCGTCGAAGACGGTGTTGTAGGGGTTCATCGCGACCTGGTTCTTCGCGGCATCGCCGATCAACCGCTCGGAGTCGGTGAAGGCGACGTAGGATGGAGTCGTGCGGTTACCCTGGTCGTTGGCGATGATCTCAACACGATCATTTTGCCAGACACCGACGCAGCTGGACAGAAGTTTTAGCACGAGTGTCGCGTACACGACAACTGTCAAAAAAACTACTCACGAGTAGGTGGTACCCAAATCGATACCGATCGCCTTGGTCATTTTGTGGAAGAGCGGGAGGAGAGGGTATTAGATGCGAGAGGGTAGAGCGTACAGAGGATCGTAAAAGTTATCGTTGAGGGGCTCTGCGGGGGGGCCATGGCTTATATACCGAGTGAATGCTCGACGTTCGACCGAGTTCGGGGAGGTTCTGCGTTCTTTCTTGCCCTTTCCAGATCTTTCCAACCCTCAGAAGTCACGTGCCATTCGCCCAATCCGGGAGAGCGCTCATCACCGCTCCTCGGCTAGTCCTCCTAGCTTTAACGAGAACATACGGCGAACATACTCGCACAACCCACACACATGCCAGAACATACCGCATACAAAGGGCGTGCTTTCTTGTGCTTTGTTTCTGCCACAAAGAGCACTTGAAATGACGCGTGTAGATGCGTCAGAAAACGAGCGCTTCTGTACAAACGGTCTTCATCGTCTGTCGCGGTGGCCTCAGCTTGGGCCAGGCCAGTACGTATGTAGATCATCCTGACTATCTATGAGCACATAGCAACATTCAGTGCGATTGAATGAGTGTTGATCATGCTTGCTGTTCGATGACGTCCATCCGACAGTACAAGTCGACCTCAGCCCCGACCGGCGACGAGCAATCGATAGACAAAGGTCAAAGTTGCATCGTATCTATACATCTCGAGCTCGCAGCGTGTCTTCAACGTGTTCCGTGAGGCT
This sequence comes from Daedaleopsis sinensis, assembly GCA_033807695.1. NCBI lineage: Eukaryota > Fungi > Basidiomycota > Agaricomycetes > Polyporales > Polyporaceae > Daedaleopsis > Daedaleopsis sinensis. Next base: position 3,355,287 of record CM066301.1, read on the forward strand.
GCAAGATCTGCAGGCCGGTCATGCATCTATTTAGAACAACGAGCCTCAGGAAGCCATCTGGAACGGTCAAACATCGGACATCATACTTACGAGACTTTTCATGCATCCTAAAGTCTTGTTGTCTGTGCTCGTTCTTCTCTGAGTACAGAACTCAAACCTCTGTACGCGTTGAACGATCCGGCGGCGTTGAGTAGAATGGCTGTAAGCGCGCTGGGACAGGCCGGGTTGTCCGGAGGAGGGCGTGGGACCTGCCAAATGGAGCGCGTGCGCGGCCCTGCGCCGAATTTTCTGAGAGGACAGCAAGCGCGAGCAGGCCATCGTCCGCGGTCGTCATGTCTTCCTCCATCCCCGTCACCGCCGACGTTCCCTCCCCTCCTGCTCCGGGTCCTTCCTCTTCCTCCTCACGCTGGCCGTTTGGTTTCTACAACCGCTTCGCAGCATGGAGGAAGTCTCTTGACCTTCCCAACCCCGGGACCACCGAAAACCTCAACAAGGAGGCAAAGAGTGAGCTTCCATCTCATGCGTGGCAAACTTAGCCGCCTCATTCTGTGCCCTAGACACGCTATTGAACAACTACTTGTTCGATGGCGCGCGTGCGGAGCTCTCCAAGAGCTTGTCGATGAACCCTATGTTCTCCGTCACGCACTCGTTCAACATGGGCTCGCAGACCATCCCTCCTTCATATGGTTTCGGCGCGATGTTTATCAACGAGCAGGTCAGTAATCTCCTGAGCACAGAACCCTGGACTGCAAACTCATGCGTTGCGTTTGTTGTAGTTGTTCCTGCACGGGAACGTGGACCACGAAGGGAACCTGTCAGCACGACTAAACCAGGGCTGGAGTCCAAGCAATATCTCCAAGGTCCAGACTCAGGTGTGTTTCTCTCACTAGCATGTGCACTCCACAGACGGGGCCAGTCGACTGACGGCCCGGTCCACAGCTCTCGTCAACGCCAGGACAAAGCGTTGTCCAGCTCGAGCACGACTACATGGGCTCGGATTACTCCATCAACGCCAAGGCAGTCAACCCCTCACCAGCGGACCTGACCGGCATCTACATGGGCTCCTATCTCCAGTCCGTGACGAAAAACATCGCGCTCGGCGTCGAGGGGATCTTCCAGCGCCCATCTCCAGACATGGCCGAGCTCGCGACGGCGTACATGGCTAAGTACACGAGCACGGACAAGAGCTGGATTGCCACCGCGCAGCTGCAGGGGATGGGAATTCTCCAGGCGTCGTACTGGCAGAAACTCAGCGACAAGGTCGACGTGGCGGCCGATCTCCAGGTCATGGCTGCTCCCGGGCGGAGAGACGCGCTTGCGACGCTAGCGGCTCGGTATGAGCTCCGTATGGCCTCTTTCCGCGCGCAGCTCGACTCGACGGGCAAGGTGTCTGCATTCCTCGAACAGAAGTTTGCCCCGACATTCTCGTTCTTGGTCTCTGGTGAAATCGACCACTTCAAGGTGCGCAGTCTTTCTCTTTCAAACCCTCGCAATCTTCGGGACTGCGGGTGGCTATTTTTACACGAGTGACTGACTCGTCTGTGTCACGATTGGTAGAACTCGGCGAAGGTTGGTGTGGGTGTGATGATTGACAGCAACACCATGACACCCGAAGAGATGGGCCTTGTGCCCCCACCCGGACAACTCCCGACGCCTATGCCCCAGCCCTAAGATCTCGGAAGTACTATAGTAGCCTTAGAATATTAGGTGCATATTTGCATCCCTACACCCTCCTCATTGCTCTGATAATACTGCAATCGCATCCGCATTGTCCGAGTCTCGCACCGATGTTTGTCCCTGTCGTCGTCGCCGCAAACACGATTTGTTGCTATCGGGCTCTGGCTATCCTCGCGAGTCGTAACTATGTGTGGACCGGCTGTATGAATGCACTTCCTGCACACTATAGGCCGATACTGGACGGATGTTTCCCACTAAAATGTTATACATGGCATCGCCCAAAAACAACCTACAGCACTGTAATATACACTCGGGAGCTAGGTAGTCTCCGTAGCTGACCAAGATAGAAAGATGACAGTCGATCTTTCTTGCTAGGCTCTCTTCAAGCTGGGGAGCATTCCTAAACCGTAAGGACTGTAACTGAAAATTTGAACACCCTATTCCTCGTAGTTGACTCCAAAGTCGAAAGATTTCCCTTCACGCGCCTCCAAAGCTTGGAAGTGAGGCAGGCCGCTGAACCACCCCGCGACCATACTGCCGACCACCCCATGCGTATATGCCGCCTCCTCCGCGCCGATCTTGATGGTCTTCCCTCCGGTTCCGGCGGCGGCAGCGTCGGCTAGGAGCTGCACCTGGCACGACTTCTCGAGCGCGACGAAGAAGTGGACTGTAGCCTCGATCGAGTTGGTCGCGACGAGGAGACCGTGGTTCTGGCGGCCGGTCAGCACACATCGCCGATGATCAGGGGGGACGAGAAAGGCCACGGACCTGCAGAATCACGGCCTGCAGTCGCGCGCGGACGAAACGAGAGTCAGCCTGCGATATCGGGAACACTACCACCGCACTGTCGAGCCCGCACCTTCTTGGGGCCCAGCGCCTTCACGATGTGCGCGCCCTCCTCCTCGTCCAGCACGACGCCTCCGTACTGCGTGTAGACACCTAAGTCCTGCCGACCCCGAGCGCGTGAGCCTCCGTGCTACAGCAACACAGTACACGCTGCAAAACGCTCGGGCTCACGTTGTGGAACGCGCAGCTGTCCTGCGTGATCATGTCGAGCTCCTTGCCGAGCGTCGAGAACGCGCGGCCGTACACGCTGTGCGAGTGCGCGGCGCAGTGCGCGTCCGGCCGCGCGGTGTGGATCGCGGAGTGGATCATGAACGCCGCCTTGTTCAGCAGCTGGTTCGGGCCCGACTCCGCGGGCTGCACCGTGCCGTGGTGGTCGACGAGGATGAGGTCGCTCGGCTCGATGAGCGAGAAGTGCTTGCCCTGCAGCGGCGGGCGCGGGGGGTTTCAGCGTACATGCCTGCTATACTTTATGGCCTGAAGATGGACGTACGAATGGGTTGACCCAGAAGCAGTCGGGGCGGATGGGATCCTGCCAGGACGCGGTCATTTAGCAACCATCGTCGATGCACTTCGAGTTCTGCGCACTTACCCGGACGGTGATATGGCCCGCGACACCTTCATCGTATCCAAACTTGCCTGTAATTTACAGTGAGTTGCAGGAAGTCCACGGCCAACATAGGGGCTGAGAAGAACAGCAGTAAGCGTGACCAACCGAACAATCTGAAGGCCTGTGCGAGACGGAACTTCAGATACTCGCGCTCTTGTTTCTTGGAGGTAAATTTAGGGGGCGTCGGGATAGAACCAACGGCTGCCGAAGTTGACGAAGGTGCAGAAGACATGATGCTGGGGTAGTGGTGAAAGGGAGGATGGAGAGGAGAGCGGCAGACACCAGTATTTCAAGTTAGACGGAGAGGTGGGGATGGTCACGGTGTCGTACCTCGTGAGCTAATCCGGGTCCACCGGCCATCTTGGATCCCATATACCCGGACACCAGACGGGTATATGTGAATGGTTCTCAGAGTTCTAGATAGGTCAAGAATAGGAGGCAGCGCAGCCTGTTGGCTCCTGTTGGACACTCGACTCGGTTGGCGTCCGACAGATGGGAGTGGAGAGAAGGTCAAGATTTCAGCGCGCTCGGACAAGACCCTCCGGAATTGATAAGTCAGGTTGACAAACATGAATATAAGGCGAATCATGTAACGTAGAACAAGGAGGTGGAGTATCATAGAACAAGATAATTCGTAGTGTTTTGTAACAAGTGCTCAATATGATAAGGATTACGCTCACTGTTAGGTATGGTGGAATAAAGCAAAATATAGGTAGAAACGGTCGGTTCCCTCTAGAAGTAGGGATCGCAACGATAGCCGTAGTAAGGGCGACCCCTGCCGGGCCCATGGTAGTCTGTGAAGCTGTTAGCGATCACTCATACGAGGTTGAAGATTCTTTCACGTACATGAGCTTGTGTCCCGCTCAGCACTCAAACCGGCTGCAGCACTGAGATTCAGATAGCCCTCGACTGACACAGATGCACCGGCACCGCGAGCCCCAGCTCCGGCCGCAACAGGAGCAACCCACTTGGCCCTGCAGAACACGCAAGTGACTCCGTTTTTGCAGTTGTTGGCCCCTGAACGTGCCAGGCCCTATCAGCATTCCGTTCACCGGGGAGATCAGCGAATGACTCACATTGCTGGAAGCAGACGGTATGCAGCCCATTTCCGCACTCATCGCAGAACGTCAGGGACTTCTCATCAGCCTTGTGCATGTTATCGTAGCAGATAGGGCAATCATCGTCCTCGGCCGGCAGACGTTTCTTCGAAACACCCTGGGAGCTGGATGCAACCTTCTTGCCGGTTGCTTGCGCGTAGGCGTTCAGAATGCGTTCGTGCGCGATCGCTGCCGGAGCGCGCGGCGCGTGAGCGAAGATATCTTCGAGTTCTGTGGTGATGAGTGCCCTGACAGATCATCAGCAATGTCAACGGCGACTGTTAGCGCAGCGAAGACTCACTTTTGATACCAGTAACCAGATCTCTGCGTGACCTGCAGAACTGTTATGCCAGACGTATGAGGAGGCGCTCTCAGAAAGAACGACCTTCCCATTACTCGCCTTTGAGGAATATGAACAACTGGATAAAATTCGGTGAGACTCGGGCCCAGATCATTCATATATCACCTACGATGTGTTTGCAGTGGTTACCTTTCGAGGCATCGGGGCCTGGGCGAGATTGAGGTGAGCCAGTACGTGTGTACGAGCTTCAATCATTCTTACAGTTACACGAAGGCGTCTTGTCAATCACCACTGTGTACACCTGTCGAAATGAAAGTGGCCATGAGCCACCGACGAAGCCACACTGGCGAGATGCACTCACGTTGCCGGTCGAGCCGAGGACGCTGAACTCCTCCCTTAACGCGTTCCCTTCTCTGCGTCTGTCAATCATGAAGAACCTGATATGATGTCAAACTGAGTATCAGTGCTGTTCCGACGCGTCCATGTCCGGCGTACCTCTGGGACATAACGCGGTCGACGCGGTCGAGGATGTTCTTCGGACACGCCTTCTTGAACCTGGCACCGCGTTTTTCAGGGACCGGAGCATTCGGGTCCTTACGCTGTCTCTTTGCCTTGGGTTGGGAGTCGAGAGGGACTGGATTGCGCGAAGAATCAGCTGCGGTAGCGTAACGCGCTGCCGCTACCGGCGGGGCGGGGCGCGAATAGCCAACAAGGCAGATGTCATCGGCCTTTCTCTTCCTCGGGGGCATGACAATGGCGGAGGTGGTGGTAGACGTAGAGATTGAGAGCCTACGCGTGTCGAGCTCGATATCTGGCAGGGGAAGGAGGGGGAAGGAGGAGGAGGAGGGGCAAGCGCGTCCGAAATTGAATTGTGATAAACGCCTTGCGACGCGTCGGATTCTCACGCTATGCTACTCCACCTCATATCCTCCTCCCTCGGCTGGCTCGCGGACAGGGCCCACGCCAAGGCCCAGGACGCCCTCATCACTGTCCTGAAAGCAGGACCGGTGCCCCAGCATGTTGCCTTCATCCTCGATGGAAACAGGCGGTATGCCCGGAGCAAGAACAAGCAGATAAAGCAGGGCCACACCGACGGCTTCTATACCTTGCGGAAGGTACGTTGTGTAGCTCGCGCCGCCTTGCCAATCGAGTGCTCATGGAATACATTCCACAGATGCTCGAGATATGTATCAACCTGAATGTCCGCTGTGTTAGCGCGTATGTCTTCTCCATCGAGAACTTCAAGCGGTCGCCGGAGGAGGTCGAAGCCCTCATGGACCTTGCGGAGGACAAGCTGCTGGAGCTTTGCCAGAAAGGGTACGTTCTGAACATCGTGCAACTCACTCCTGTTCCTTACACGCGCGCAGAGATATCCTCGACAAGTATGGAATCAAGCTCGTCGTGGTCGGCCATCGAGATATGCTCCCCCCTCGCGTCATAGCGGCCGCAGAGAAAGCTGAGAACATGACAAAGAACAACAACAGGTCAACATACGTCCCGTCTCTCGACTACACACCCCCGCTCACCTCTCATTAGGGCCATATTCAACCTTTGCATGCCGTACACGTCCAGAGACGAGATTACCACCGCCGTGCAGTCTACGATCGAGGAGCGCTTAGAGCAAGGCGCTGAAGACACGTATGCGATCCTTCCAGATTTGTTGTCATGTATGTGCTGACGGACTCCCGACTACAACAGGAGAATCACTGCGGACGACATCGATGCCCACTTGATGACATCTCTCGCGGGTAGTCCTCCGCTAGACATCCTCATCCGTACTAGCGGCGTGAAACGTCTCAGCGACTACTTGCTGTGGCAGGTATGTTACTGAACCCAGTCAGTAGTATGGATCACAAAACTCATCCTCCCTCTTACAGTGTTCTGAAGACACGCAGCTGCAATTCTCATCGACGTACTGGCCAGAGTTCGGGCTTTGGGATTTCATACCTATCATTTTGGACTATCAGCGGAAGGTCTGGTCGAAAGCCTGATGAGCTCCGCTTGCACCCCTGCCTCCGCTTTCATACATATATTATTACTTTCTTGTTCGCATTCCACACCTCGATTGAGGACGAGCTGATGAGCGCCCTCCGAGACGTATATACATGGACTCCGCATTAGATCTCGAGATATCTCAAGATGATGACATCTAAGGTGCAATGATCCTACACAAGACAACGGCAGCTGATAGCAATGCGACAGGAACAAGTACAACGAAGCACAACGTACAGAAGAGCAAGCTGGGAGATATACACACAACCGTATCCAGAACCAAGAAATTCGTCACTCTAAATGAACCTGAGAGGATGGACGACAGGGATCGCGCTACACGCCCAGCGGCAGCGGCAGTGAAGGCTGGACGCTCTGCACCGCAGACAAGGCAAGCGGCGCAGGCAGAGGATTGGACGCGAACGCATCCGCGTGTCGGTCCGCATACTGCCACACCGTCTGCGCGATCCGCATGGTGGTATCGATCGTCGGGAGCAGCTTCTCGCAGTACTCGGCCTGCTGCCGCTCCCAGACGCGGTCGACGCCCTGCATGATCTTCGCGAGGCTGTCTTGGAGGCTGTTGCGCACCTCCGGGAGGACCGCGCCCATGACGTGCGTCTTGATCTCGTCCAGCGTGGGGGGAGGGGGAGGGGGCGGCGGCCGCTCGGCAACGAAGCGCTCGAGCATGGCGTGGATCTGCGCGACTTCTAGGTCCTGTTGCTGAGACAGCTTCTTGTGCTCTTCATGTGCCTGGGAGAGCTAAGCAGAAAGCGGAACTAATTCAGCACCTGGTCGGAGCTTGAGAGCGACAGTGTACTCAAGCACATACCTGAATGAGTTGCTCGCTTAACCTTTCACTGTCCAACCGCACTTCGTAGTGACTGCGGGACCGGGTGAGATTGCGCGTGCGCAACTCCTCCATCTGCGCCAACCCATGCGCGACCACATCGTTGAGCCTCGATAGCTCGGCCTCGAGCCGCTCGCACTCGTCCGTGAGCTCCTCGTTCGTCTTGGGCGGTTTGGGCGGCTCAAACGGCACCTCCCCGTCCTCTACCGACATACGCGAGAGCGCAACAGGCTCAATGGCTTTGCGGTACCCGAGCTCTACGAGGCGCTGGTCGACCGCGTCCTTGATGGCAGGCGCGTCCTTGCGGAGGTCGTCGAACTCAAATTCCATGTTCGCGATGCGCTCATGGAGATCAGCTATCTGCGCGTCGATCTCTGTCATGGTCTTGCGGGTCGAGGAGATCGGCTGCCACTTGGCGTCGTGCGCATTCTTCTGCGTGAGCGCTTCCACCTCCGCGGCAGCTTGCTTCCGCTCGTCCTCGATGCGTTTATTCTGCTCCTCCTCATGATGGCGCGCGTCCTCGGCCTTGCGAATGGTCTCCTTTACATCATCGATGGAGGGTAGGACTGAGTCTATCCAGGACTTGATACCGTCGATATACTCGCGCACGCTGCGCAGCTCTTCTGCCCATGGGTCTTTGTCCGACAAAGCCGGTAGCCCTTCCAGTGGGTACCGCATGAGATTGTCGAGCAATCGGTTATGGTACCGCTTGACGTAGTTGATCTCCATGTCCGTTTCCTTCTCTAACTTCGCAAGCTTGGAATGGACAGCCTCGAGGGACGCGCTCTGGTAGAGCTTGGTGGACAAGTGGAGGTTTTTCTGCTTCTGCCGGTCGTCTTCCATCCTTTTCAGCCGGGTGGAGTAGGAGAGCAATTGCGACAAGGTGCTATGGGACCATATATGAGTATATCCTCAAGATGGGTGCAAGCGGTATGACTTACCGTATATAGTCCTTCCACTTGGACGACACATCCGGAGGGAGCTCGCCAAGTGGTCTTGCTAGAACATCAAGTTCTGACTCCATGTCAACGTCTTGCACCACACCCTCTTCCACCACAGGTTCCACCCCGTCCATCTTCTCTGCGGGTGTGTACGCGGGGAAAGCAAACGGGTTTCGCTTCAAGGTCGACGTAGACGCGTGTTCTGGTCCAGCGTGCGCTATCGAGATGGAGACGCCCCAGCTGCTCAATCGATGAGCATCCGTGTCTTTCCTCGTGTCCTTCGCGGCACTGAAGTAGTCGGTGGGCGAGTTTAACACGTCCACTGAGCCTGAAGATCTTCTTGCTGGATTCCGCTCAGGACTACGATTGGGGGAACGAGGCGTACGCGGAGTGAACCCATATTGTGGGGTATTCATACCAAACTGAGGGGTACGCCCACCGTCGCTCTCCTTCTCTTTGCCCTTGCTCGCCGGCCAGATAATGTCCTCGGGCCTCTCCTGTACGGGAGACTGCTGGGCAGGGGCAGCGGGCTGGGACCGTGTAGGAGCGATGGTGGGAGCGGAAGGACGACGAGGAGGCGAACGAGGAGGAGGCGGATTGCTCGGCCCTGCAGTGCTAGTACCTGAATCATTCCATCCCCCTCCCGAAGACTCTTTCCAGCTATCTGCAGCGGGGTCAGGAACCCACCCTCCGCCCGTAGGTTCTCCCCAGCGTTCTGCCGCGGGGGAAGGATCCGACCCTCCGCCCGTAGGTGCGCCCCAGCTATCGGTGATGGGGGCCTCAGACCCCCAAGTGCCGTTTACTGCTGTCGATGAAGAGGTCCAGCTGGCCGACGAAGTAACTGCAGTCGCCTCCCTCTTGTTCGCGCTATCGTCGGTGTCGCCCCAAGCGGATCCACCGATGGGCCCATTCCCCCAACCAGACGCGGACGCCGACTCGGAGTGCCGTCGGGGAGCAGCTGGAGGGGGCATCACGTTGGATCTTGAGGGACCTGCACGAGGCGGAGAGACGTCCCTCCATGCGCCCGCGTTTGAACGGCCGCTCCAGCCAGAGTCTCCAGACGCCTTTCTGTCGCGGTGGCCTTCCGCCTGCGATTTTCCGCGAGCCATATAGGGAGTTCGAGGATTCGGGGCGTTGTCCCACTGTGGCTGGTCGGTGGGGTGGACGAAGTCGCACTGTCCACCTTTCCGACAACCGCCATTTATCGGCGCACCGGTGTCGGGCTCGTAGAACTGGCGCGGGCGGAGCGTGTAGGTGATGTATGGGGAGGTAGGAGGACGACAGAGAACTCACCCTACAGCGGATGAACGGCATCTGTGGAATTTGGGTAGAAGTCCGGACTGTGCAATGTGGTCGAGATCCAGGGGCGCGGTGTATACCTGAAACACGGAGCAGCACTGCGGGAGAACACGAACGGTCCTTCAATGTGAGATGATCATGAACGCAATCACTCGGCCCACGGAGCACTCACCACGGCCAACTTGACACGGAAGACACGTAAAATAGTTTAGGGCTCCTATCGATTGTGCACCACGCTTTGGCAGTGAAAGATGATGATGTTCAAGAGCACGAGTGGGGATGGAGGGTAGGGAGGGGGGGGGGGGGGAGCAGATTAGAGAAGGAAGGGAGAGTTGAGGACATACGAATTCACCCATCCCTGAGAACAGGAGATTTCGATCGCCTGGCCACAAACTTAATCATGAATCCCGCCCACAACCATATACAGCAAATCCCGTCTCCCACCCGCCGCCTTTCGCGAAGATCTTCATCCGAAGCTAGCGACTCCGAGGTTTGAACGGATCTACATGTATCATGCACACGCACACGTACAGGCTTTTCAAGTCCGAGTCTAAGATTTCTGCAAATATCGCGACAGTAACTATCCTAGTCCTAATATTCTACATGTATCCCAGCACTCGTCAACATCATCACCAGTACACGGAGAATATCTAGGAGACCGTTATCATGCCGTGCTAGATGGATCTGTATCCATATAGGAGTTCGTAGTGAGGTGAGTACCAGTGGGAGCAGCGCAACACGCGCGCGTACGGAATAGATGCGGAGAGATGGCACCTGATCATCACAACAATCAGGCTTCCTTAGCCTGCCATAATACCCCGGGTACGGCAGGCTAACGAAGCCTGAACATCAATTGGCCACACACTGCCAATATCAATGCCAATAGCTATCACTTTGCTTACCTGTTAGCCCCAATATCCTCCGAGCCTCCCGGTAGTGAACCCGATGGTCCCCGACGGCTCCCCTTGCCGACTGGCGTTGATGATCGCGCCCATCCGTCGGCTATCCTCCGCCCCCCCCGCCGCGCGCTCATCGTCCCGCCCGCGCGCCCGCTGTTCCCTCCCCTTCCCGCCGCTGTCCCCCACGGCGAGCACGCTATCTCCCGTGCCTCCGCACCGTTTCGCACCGTTTTTTTGGCAATCCTGTACTAGTTACGCGTGCGAATCCATTGCGAAGGGTGCCGACCGTGTCCGAGGACGAGAATGTGAGGGGACAGGGAGGGGCAGGCGGGGGCGGGGGGACCGCCAAGACGACGGGCGGCTGGGAGCAGCGGAGTTCGGAATGAATGATGGAATGATGTCATCAGTCTCGGGGAGGTCGGAGCGTTCCCGCCCGGTACCTGGTGGGAGCCTCCACGTGGCGCCTCGCCCCCTTGCCGCCTCCCGCCTCCCGCCTGCCTCCTGCCGCCCGCCGCCCGCCCGCCGCTCGCCCGCCATCTACCTCTACCCGCCCGCCGCCTGCCCAGGGTATTCACCATACACCTGTGTGCCTTCGCATTAGCTGGAGAGAGCGTATGGCCGTGGCTGCAGTACAATGGAAGTATAAATAGACTTCATTTCAAACTATCGTTTGAAATGAACTACTGTTAGTTACTCATACAATACTCGAGTAAGAAAGGCATAGATTTCTGGGCATAGGAGTTGTTATACGACATAGTAATTCATTATAAATGCCGACATCATACAAATAGATGTGAAGTACTTTCTAAGTCGCAGATGATGGCCCACCTAGTACATCTACACCATAAGAAGGGTCAGAGAATGCCGTGTAAGATAATGTGGCAGGGAATACGAATGGATCAGAGTTCGAACCATAGAAGAGGGTAGGTGCAGGTGCCTGAGAGGAAGGGGTAGGTGAGATAACATGAGGTGGAGCAGGCATGGGGAAGGAGAACGGAACAGGTGTCATGGGGAAGTGAGCGGGCATAGCAGCAGATGGCGGCGGAGCAGATGGGGCAGTCGCCGGAGCGAGCACGGCTGCCGGAGTGGACTGAGAGGATTGAACGGGCCCAGGCGTGGCGGATTGAGCGGGCGCGGCGGTCGTAGCGGGCGCGGGTGCAGCGGAGTGAGTGGGCGCGGACGCAGCGGATTGAGCGGGCGTGGGCGTGGCGGATTGAGCGGGCGCGGCGGTCGTAGCGGGCGCGGGTGCAGCGGAGTGAGTGGGCGCGGACGCAGCGGATTGAGCGGGCGTGGGTGTGGCAGATTGAGCGGGCGCGGCGGTCGTAGCGGGCGCGGGTACAGCAGACTGAGCGGGCGCGGGCGCGGCTGTCGGAGTGGGCGCGGGGATCTGGGCGGGCAGTGTGGACGTGGCGGGGGGCTGACGAGGACGGCTGCGAGCCTTACGCTTTGGTGCGGGCTGGCTCGACGTGTCGGACGTGGGCTCGCTCGTCCCATTCATCGCCGGGTTCGCGGGATTGTTGTCGCCCTGCGCGTCCGGTTTCTTGCGCAGTCCACGAGGCTTCCCTTTATCAGAGCGCTGTTTGCGAGGTTTGCGCGTCGGAGGCTGGAATGACCTGCCGTCGGCCGGCGCTGCAGCGTTGATGAAGCTGACAGAGGGCGGCGCTGGGCACACCTTCTTGGAGGGCTGCGGACTAGGGTCGTCGAGGCCTGCAGACCGCTTCTCACCGTGCGGGGCTTCGCGCGAGTTCTGAACGTTCGCGCCCGTGAACTCAGCCCCATTGGCGGCGACAGTCTCGGAAGTGTTGACAGCAGGCAGGGGGGGCGGATCGAGAGGGATGAGCGAGGAGTTCGAGGGGGCAGAGGGGGTTGTCGAGGCATTGTCCATGGGGGCATCGACATCAACGTCGACCCGGGCGGTGTCGTTGTTCTTCTCACGGACGTCACGGTCCACATCGTAGTGGCTGTCCAGCCACTGTTCGAACTCCTTGTCGTTTAAGGAGCGGAAGCGCGTTGTACCGGAGTCCAAAGCGCGGTAAAGCATCTCGGCCTCCATGTGCGTGAGCTCGCTCGGGCACTGGAACTTGCTGAGGGGCCAGTTTTCGATCACCACGCCGTGCTTCGCAGTGATCTTGTCGTCGAAGTTCTCGTAGAACATCCGTTTGACAGTGCCGCGCTTGCAGCTTGACGCTGTGAGTCTAGTTAGCGTGTGACACTACCGTGACGAGCAGTACTGCTCGAACGTACCAAGTTTGTTGAAGATGAGCTTGCTGACTTGAGCCTTCAGATACAACGTGCGCTGAATCTGGTTGTCGATCACAGCTGACGCGCGATGTCAGAAATTGAATTCTAATAGTTAAATAACGAAATTATAATGCTCACCTTCCATCCCACCTATGGCATGAGCCTCCATACGGACGCCAAGATCCAACAGGCTGTGCCCTGTCAACTTCTCGACGTACTCGCGCATGCGCTCATCGGAGTAGTAGATGAGCGGCTTGTTGTACGCGGTGTGCTCACCGCGCACCGCGATTAGTATCATTTCGGTACCCGTGCGCTCGTGAAGATTCTCGAGCTGTCAAGAATATAGAATCAGTATCGGAAGTCAGCAGCGAGGAGCGGAGTCCGGATCTACATACCTCGCGATGAATCGAGGCCAGGGTGCGGCTATTGTCGTGGAAGCTTGCTAAAGGAAGGTTGCGCACGCCCACTGCGCGATTCTTGCGGCGCTCCTCAAGTTCCGCGACCCTGCCGGCGCAAAACATTTTGCGTTCTTCGAGAGACATTGCCGCCCAGCGCGCTTTGACCTCTGGGAGACTTGCGAGCGCGCGAACGGACTCGCGCTTGCCATCGCGGCCTGTGGCTGTAGAGAGTAGTCAATAAGGAGCTAATACTAGGGCGCATACAGGATACGTCGCGACACGCCGTGTTGCACGCATCACGTCCGAGCTGAATGCGTCGCGCGCGTCGCGTCGCGTCCGAATGGAACTACTGATGTGCTCACCTTCAGCATACTCATCGGCTACCAGGCTCAAGAAGCCTTGATAGTCGTTGATCGACCTCTCCGTGCCGAGACCACGGTGCTTGCTCTTGTGCATGATCTGCCTATGGAACCACTCGGCGGTGTGCTCCGGGATCTCCTCGTGCAGGCCATCCATGATGTCGGCCACCTGAGCTTCAGCCCTATCCAGGGCTGAATTTACCCTCTCTTTGAATTCGGCGCGTTCCTTTTTCTTCTTTGCTGCATCTTCTTCCGAGAGCTTGATAGGCTTCTTGCGGGAGCGCGTCGGGTTCTCGACGCGTGCCGTACCAGGCTTGCGGTCCTTGTTGGGCAGCTTGAGCACACCAGATTCGTTGACTATCGGCATAGCGTGTTCCCAAGGTCTTCCGGAAGCACAATGTGAGGTAATAGGATGATAGAGGTGAGAATGAGGCAGAGCAGCGTGGGTGGACGCGAGCGTGGGCATTTCAACAGGAACCTGACGAAACGGGGGCACGTGATCGTTCTATTAGATCCATGGTAAACGGTACTAATAGTAATAACACGAAGGATAGGGTCGATTGGGTCGCATTTTACATGTATATTGAGCACGCGTACATGTATCAATCATAGCAGTCCAGCCCAGGAATGAACATCAACTCAAACAGGTCCTCAGCAATCTCACGACTCCAGCCGAACTCCTGCTGCATCGTGAAGCTGAACGCACGGGCATTAACACTATACAGGCGCGCTTGAAGGATCGGGAGGTAAAGGGCTATGTCGATGTCGCGAGCGCGCAGCCACTGGTCTGCGAGCTCGCCGAAGAAGATCGGTACACTCGGACCTTCTTCCTCTCGCCGATCATCGGGATCTTGGGAAGGAAGGGGCCGTATGACCATGCGCAGGCTCTCGGTCTCGACAGGCAACGCCTCAATCATCATCCGTGCAACTGTACATGCGCTCATGTGCTCAGCATAGTACGGAGAAGAGAGCCAGGATGCACTTACGACGCTGGGCAACATCACCTGGAGATGGTGAGGTCGGGGCGGTGACCGTGATTGGCGGCGCCGCGCTGCTGGTGCCAGCGCCGACGTTTGCCACAACGGCGGGTTTGACGGCGTCGCGGACCTGTATATAGCAAGATGGTATGAACATCAATGCGTAGTTGACATAATGAACAGATATTACTTACCTTGGAGTGGCGGGTGGGTGTGCCCGGAGCCTGGACCTGCTTGCTCTTCCCCTTCCCCTTGATGACGCTGGTGAAGACCGTGGGCAGGGGGATTTGAACAGAGAGAAGGATGTACGCACTTTGAAGGCTCAGCTGGTGTCGACTGCATGCCCTGGTTGGTGTTCGACTGCGAGTTCTCGGAGCTGCCAGGGGCAATGCGCTGAGAGGCGGCGGCGGCCTTGCTCACATATGGCTCCTTGTCGATCATGTACAGAAGGGCCTCCCGGAAGGTCGTCTTCTGCTGGAATACAGATGATCGGTAGTTTGAAGTATACTTGAGGAGATCGGTCCTATTGAATGTTACTTCAAATGAGAGGATACGATGGGGATGAGGACATACCATTGCCAATCGACCCATATGCCAGTCTGCTCCCCAAACCGGATGCAATAGAACGAGTGGTGATCCATCAGAACGTTCTGCACATAATCGAACCCGGACTTCAAAGCAGCATAGTCCTCCGGATCGATATAGGGGAACAGCTCGGCGTTGAGCGTGTTCACGTCCTGCGCATCATGCCACTCGTGGCATACAACGACAATCGGAAGAAGTTTTGGATATGACTTCAGGGCCACGTTCGGCGGTCTGTGAAAGTATGAGTAGACAGCCTGGGAGTTGGAGAAGCAAAGGGAGGGGGCACAATTGTGCTTCGCGAAGGGGAAGAGTGGTCCGAACATACCGTGACCCCGAGAAAATCCCATTCAACTCCTTCTTGGGGTCCAAAACGACCCAGAACGGCCCCATGTGCGATTCTCTATCATCGGCGGCCATATTGAGAGCAAAGGTGAGGTCGTGGATGGAGGAGGGTGAGGGAGCAGAGTCAAGATGAGTCTGGCGCTTGTCATCGATGGTAGCGTTCGAAATCCATGAACTGTGCACCGCTCATTTCATGCACATTTCTCGTCCTTCCCTGCAATATGTTTCGACTCTCCTGTGCGCGCCACCACTTGCCACTTTACCAAATTTTGCATACATACTAGTAAAGATGAACACAATAGATATATCGATTTCGGTGCATCATTATGCACTGCGTAGAAGGGAAACCACAATCAAACATATTAAGACGGCCGTCTCAAGATGTATGCATCGAAGGGCGTACGTGAATACGACTTCAACCGCTAGCTCCGGCACCGTAGTAGAGCATGCTTTCTATAGTACTGGTAGTCTACTCTTATTTCCGTCTAGTCCGAGAGTGATCGGCTGTAGGGGCAATGAAGTATATGGAAAATAGGATGCCCATGCCACACATAATGTGCCGACATGGCAGTTCGTGTTTTTGAAGCTTCTAGGTTCAAGTCATGCCTGTTACCCTTTCAGCGACATGCCTACATTAGATTATGACATGCTATCGTTATTCGGAGTCGGAGCAGGGATAGAATCACGAAGGGACTTGGGGCTATCTACATAACTACAGCGATGTTGGAGAGGTGTTCTACCAAGTCCGTGACAGCACCGTCGTCATCCTCATCAACCCCCACAGCTTCCTCGGCTGCGTCCTTCTCGACAGCACGGACCTCTGCTGTGGCCATCATCTCCATGTCCATTCTCGGAGAGGCAGTGACACGGACGCCAGGCTGATCTGCGTCTGTGTTCATGGGCGAGTCGGGAGAAGACTCGGTGATGTGCTCATCACTAGACGGAAGACTCGATTGATGCCCGACAGAGGAGTGGTCGACCTCGCGCGGAGTGCGCACCTCGCGCGGCGGCCCTGCGTGGACGCCGGGCGACGGAATACCAGAGTATCCTTCGAGCGCATAGAGTCGAAGGAGGTGCGCGAGGATGTGGGTGTTCACGGCACGGCGCCGTTGACAGTAGTCTTGAACTGCTCCGAACATAGGAACATTGTGTGCGACTAGATCGCCGAGAACGTCAGTGAATAGAACATCTTCATCGCGGATCGAAGTATGGATGCGGCGCGCCTCGCGCTCGACGTGTTTAAGTTCTTCTTCGGCCCGTATGATCCTGCGCCCGGTGCGCATGGTCTCCTTGACCAACGGTTGCGCCCACTTCTTGTCCCGGATGTCGTTGCGCGTATCTTGCAGCAGCGTGAACTCTTCCAGCACGCTGAAGTGCGACACCTTGTCCCAGTCTAACGCAGGACGGGGCGGAGTCAACGCTGCAGCGGCGCTGTTGTATTGGCTGACCGCGGTCCGGATCGCCTTGCATCGCTTTTGTAGGTTCTTCGCGATCTGTGTGCGCATGCGATAAGCTACAATGTGAACAGGTCAGTAAGCACACAACAAAGCGACTCGAGCCCGGTACATTTCATACCTGTCTGCGAGAGGTTGAGTTTGTGCAATTCGAACAGGCGTTGGATGACGAGCCGCTGCAGGCGCCCGAGCGCTTGCTGGTAGTTCCGGCTAGCTATATACTTCTTCGTCTCCTCGTACTCCCGGTCTCCGGGTTTCCATCGCCCGGGAATCTTCAGCTTCACCTCTAGCGCGATGATCTGGAGCTCGAGCCGTTGGACGTCGGCCTGTAATGCGCGACGTCTCGTCTCGAGTTTGACCGTGGCCGAGGCCTCGCTGTAGTAGTCTGTCGGCCCTGATGTCGGCGCGCGCCATTCATAGTCCTTCGGCACAGCTCCCAGGAACCGATCCTCGGCATCTCCGAGCTGGGCTCTGCGATCTGCAGGTCAATAGTGGATCAAAAACAGTCCCGGGAACTTACCGAGCGCCGCGCCACTCGTCGAGCGCGTCCACATACGCGACGGCATGTACATCCCACGGCGACTCGTCCCGGAGGTTCGCGAAGTATTCGGACTCCTCTTTCTCCAGAGCACTGAGTTCTTCGTGCGTCAGCTGCAACGCGGTCATTGCTTCATCGAATGCCGGCTTTTTCGTGCGTATTATCTCCTGTGCTTGAAGATAATTGTTGTACTGCATGAGCCCGAGGTTCGCATACTTCTCCTCGTCCCACCCGCGAAAGTAGGTGTGTATGAGGAGTTTCCGCCTATAAGCCGAGGCGTACCGTGTCACGTTAGCGAGCTGGTTCGAAGCGCTGAATACGCGTTCCAAGGTCTCGAGGTCTTCGAGGCCCATTCCTGCGATAGCGTTGGGGTGGTTCTGGAGCTGACATGGGTATGAATGTGAGTACCCGTGAAAGGCGTTGACGCAGACACGGCCTCCCAGTGCCTCAAACGCCGGGCCGAGACTACTGTTCCTGAGGGTGACCTTGTAGGTACAGCCAATGTCGAAGCCGAGGAGAACGGCATCACCGATCTCCTTGATGATCTGATCCGTCATCGCCAAGGGGAGTTTCGCCCTAAACACAGAGTTAATACGGTGATCCGAGCGCGCCGCCGAGACGTCAGGCACTCACAGTTCACCACTCCGGATCATGTCGATCAGCCACAGCACGAAGCCGTGACGACACGCCGCGGCGAAGACACCGGTCTCTTCGAAAATGGCCCACATGCGCTTTTTCTCGTCCGAGGCAGCCGCCTTCCAGTTGCTCGCGCAGGACGAGTCGGGGGCTCCATCCGTGGGGTCGCCTTCGCCGCCGGGTCCGTCTTCGTCTCCGCTGCCATCGTTCTCGGGAACTTGAACGTGCGGCTGCTTCTGTCGAGACTTCACCTCGTTCGCGAAGTTCTCGACAATGGAGGATGGGATGTAGTAATCGCTGACGAAGGAACGAGCGTCGCCGACCTTGCGATTGCCGAACGGCGCCACGCGCTTCAGAGAATTGTTCCCGTCCATCACGATCATGCGCTGGTATATCGGCTGCTCCTCGCCCTCGACCTGCATGACAAACATTAGAGGGCTTCAAGAGACAAATGAACGAGAACGAGAACCTTGTAGCTGCAAGCGGGACAGCCATAACGGACACGCCAATTCGCGCTGCCGCGTCCAAGGATCGTCTGCACGGAGTCCCGCACCCGGTCAATCAGAGTCAGGTACACATCAAACGTATCTGAGATTGCCTTCCGATATCGCCGGCGGTACGGGATCTGGGAGAGCGATCAAATCAGTAGACTAGATTAAGTATGCGCGATGTCATAGTAAGTACACCACCATGCTTAGTACTTACCACATATCTGTAGCAAAGCATCTTGGTGAAAGCTTCAATACTGAATGAAGGCTTGAATCTACGGATGTCTTCGAGGAGCTCGAGAGTCTTCAGGGATACAGCGAGGGTCGGTTGATCAGGAGTGGCGCCCAGGAAGCCATTCAGGATGAGCGCCTCGGCAGCACTATGCTGCGAGGTTCTCGGGACGTGGAGTACCTCTTGGCGGTCGAGATAGTCGATGCACTCGATGTTGAAGTCATAATCAGTGGGCTCGGCCTGGGTCGGTACCTCGTCCTGTGGCCTATACTTCCATTGAACATATGCAACAAGAAGTTTGGGCATGAGGTCCTGCCATCTTGCATCCATATTGTCGATTCGCTGTCTCCATGTTCGAGTGTCCTTGTATTTCCTATACCCGAGACTGTGGGACAAAATGCAGAATGTTAATCTCGCGAAGCTCCTTAATATCAAGATGCTTGCGTACCGCGAATCTAAGAGATCACGAAGGGCGATCTCGACCGACTCCTCGTTGGAGACCGTATGTGCGGCGCCCGTCTCAAGGTATGTCGGCTCGTCGACCCAACCGGAGCCCTCGCGGTCACCTTCGATGATCGTGACGACCTCATCACTACGGTCCTCGGGGATGGCATCGGGGTCCCGTCGCAGGTCGGCTAGGATGCGACGACTCCTCGCATTCATGCCTAGATGATATAAGCATTAGTAAGAGAGAGTCATCGAGTTCATTAAGATTACGATCTTACCGCGTAGTAGGTTCTGGTATTCCTCTCGCACGCGCTTCTGCTCAGTGGACATAAGCTTGAGTCCTGCCGTCTTCCGCGACGCACGGCGCTTCCCGCTGGAGGGACCCAGAATGTGAACCTTGCGCGAGACTCCCGGGGTACTCATAGCCGGGTCGTGTGTTGAACAGCGAAGAGGTTGGAGGTACGGATGTGCATATGCATTGTTAAAATAGTGTACAATATGAGGCGAGCTTGAGGTGCTGCTAATATCTACAAACAGAGGTGATGCTGATGGATGAGTGAGAGATGGTGCCGATTGCAGGCCTAGGAGATCGAGCGGAGTGGAGAGGGGTATCAGATGAAGTAGTAGTGCAAGGGAGCACCAGTAGAGAGGGAGAATAGCGGCGGGTGACGGGGCTCCATGGTCTAGTCGCTTGCAGAGCATCGCGACCACGAACACGAGGCTCACGAGCTGAGTAGGCCGGGTACTTAATCGAGGCGGGACGAGTAAGCGGGGGAGGTGGGAGGTACAGGAGGCGGGCGGCGGGTACGCGGCAGGCGGCAGGAGGCAGGCGGGAGGCGGGAGGCGGCAAGGGGGCGAGGCGCCACGTGGAGGCTCCCATCAGGTACCGGGCGGGAACGCTCCGACCTCCCCGAGACTGATGACATCATTCCATCATTCATTCCGAACTCCGCTGCTCCCAGCCGCCCGTCGTCTTGGCGGTCCCCCCGCCCCCGCCTGCCCCTCCCTGTCCCCTCACATTCTCGTCCTCGGACACGGTCGGCACCCTTCGCAATGGATTCGCACGCGTAACTAGTACAGGATTGCCAAAAAAACGGTGCGAAACGGTGCGGAGGCACGGGAGATAGCGTGCTCGCCGTGGGGGACAGCGGCGGGAAGGGGAGGGAACAGCGGGCGCGCGGGCGGGACGATGAGCGCGCGGCGGGGGGGGCGGAGGATAGCCGACGGATGGGCGCGATCATCAACGCCAGTCGGCAAGGGGAGCCGTCGGGGACCATCGGGTTCACTACCGGGAGGCTCGGAGGATATTGGGGCTAACAGGTAAGCAAAGTGATAGCTATTGGCATTGATATTGGCAGTGTGTGGCCAATTGATGTTCAGGCTTCGTTAGCCTGCCGTACCCGGGGTATTATGGCAGGCTAAGGAAGCCTGATTGTTGTGATGATCAGGTGAGAGATGGAGAGCAGGTGTCGCAGGAAAACCGAAATGAGATAGATGAGAGCAGGGGAGTCGGCGTTATGGAGTTTATGGAGGAGGGGAGCAGAAATACAGCAGTAGTCAGATCAAAATAGAGCGCCAACCGTCAAGGAAGGGGAATAGAAATGAAAGTCATAAAAGAGAGAGAGGACCTCGTACAAGCAAGACATTCGGGGCATGAATCGTTCATCGCACACTCGTCAACAGTCCAGTGCTGGCCGGCCACTTCACCAGCCGCCGAACCACCTCTTGGGCGGACGCTTCCGCGGGTTCCGCATCATCGTCACTGTCGTCTCCACCTCCTCAGGCTCATAAACTTCTTCCTCGACCACTACTTCCACGGACGTTGTCCGCGGAATGTGAGTCGTGGAGGATGAGCTCATAATGTTAGGAGTTGGTGAAGCGACACGGCGCGTGTTGGACGGCTGCTGGACGGTGACAGCAGTCTGGACTGTGTGGTGTTGAGTGTGCGTGACTGTCCTGGTCTCGGTCGCAAACTCGATTGCAGTCTCCGTTAGAACAATTGCAGGAGGGTTAAGAGCCTAGGAAAGCAAAAGCAACTTGTCAGCACGATATTCGCAAGATAGGTAGCGTGGGACGTGGGCTGATAATCAGTCTGCACTCGTGGATCGAGATATAAACTCATAGACACCGTCACGCTCAGTGACGGAGCGCGTATCCATATCACGTGGGCGCGATTCAAACACGCATCTTGCGCACCGATCGATCGAGAGCAAACACGAAAGTGCAGACGGGCTATCAGCATCCACGAGGACGCGGGGGAACAAGACGAAAACAACACCGTGGTCCCCCGAGCCCGGGACGAAGGAGGGGAGGAGCGCGACGAATGATACGAACTGTACATGAATAAAGCAATGAAAGGTGAAACGTTGGCAAAGGAATTCCCCCTTCGTCTCAGAGCTCGGAGCGGCGCTGCTGGGGTGGAGGCGGGGGTACCTTGGGTTTCCGACGACCGCCAAGAGGTGCGGCGACGGGAGGTGGCTCGTTGTAGATGTACTCTTCTTCGACCGTCTCGGGTTGACCCTCATTGAGCATCCTGTCAAATCAAGTTAATCCTACACGTAACAGTTGAAATATTTTGGCACGTACACAAGTTGTTCCATGATCCAGCTCTCGCGTCTGGACGCGTCATGCTCGCGGCGGTTGACTGCCTCCTCACGGCGACTGATTTCGCGTTCACGCTCGGCGATTTTGAGCTCGCGGTCGAGGATATCCTCGGCGCGAATGCGGGCTTGGTCCCACCATCCGGGAGGTGTGAGCGACTCCTCCTTGACGACCTCCTTGATAACGGTCTGAACGGGGAGGGGGGCCTCGGTGACTCTTTCGAAGACGGTAGGGCAAGGTGCGCAAGCTTGAGGGGATGCCACGACGCCTCCGGGGGCGCCAGCAAGGAGCTCCGCCTCGCGACGAGCGACTTCAGCCTCGCGAACAGCGATGTTGCTCTCGCGGGCGAGCAGGACCTGCGTGCGTTTGGGAGTGATGATGCCCCAGAAGCCCTCGTTTTTAACATCTTGTCCATTGGACGCGGCTGCTGCCGCTGCGGTGCTGGCGCTCTGGTGGGATGGGAGCGAGAGCATAACGGCCAGGACAGCGAGGACGAGTGAGAGAACGAGGAGTAAGGTGGTGGAAGAGATTGTGCGGTGATGATGATGCCGGGAGGAAGAGCGTTCGCTCCGCTCCCTTTCGCGATGAGACGAAGAGGGTTGAGCCATCCTGACGCTGACGGAATTCGAGGGCGACAAGGATGTAGAAGTTCGAGCTCTGAACGTGGACGTTATGTTGGAAAGCGGGGCGGGGGGACAGGGGGT
Organism: Daedaleopsis sinensis; assembly: GCA_033807695.1. Classification (NCBI taxonomy): domain Eukaryota; kingdom Fungi; phylum Basidiomycota; class Agaricomycetes; order Polyporales; family Polyporaceae; genus Daedaleopsis; species Daedaleopsis sinensis. The sequence continues at coordinate 3,377,792 of CM066301.1, forward strand.
AGCGCGTTGGTCGGTGTGCAGGGGAGGGGGGATGGTCGTTAGAGATTTAAGAGGGAGAACAAAAGGCGGTGGGAGGAAGAGACGGAGAGCAAGGAGCAGGCCCCCAGCGAATTCACTTTTCAACCTTGGTTCGTTTTTCCTAATCCGGAAGGTCATAGGCAAATATGTCACAACATCACCCTGACACGTGTGCATATTTTCCCATGTACTGATAAATTGTCACACCATTCCTTTCTTCCGCCCCATATAATTCTCGTTTTGGTGGCGAGAACGCATGCTCCGCCCGCGCCAGCCAATGGGAAGGCTCAATTGTATCACTCCGACGCGGAGAAGAAAGAGGGTGGCGGATGTGGCGTGAGGCAGTGGTGACACGTAACGTCACAGCGCGTTCTCGCCCATCACGCACGCGTGTTCCGTGCCACCAGCGCGTTCGCGGTTCTCTCCGTCTCCTTACTCACCCTCTGTCCTCCTGCTTGCTGCAGGCTTGCAACTCTCATGTCTACCCTCCGCCGTTTCGCACAAACAAATGCTGCAGTATCCGCGTCGCCAAGGACGGGTGGCACGACGAGCGCATCTAGCGCAGCATCCCCATCTACGCCCGTCCGCCCAACCACCCCAAGAACGCGACTAGTATACCCAATCTCACCAGTGACCTCGCCATCGCTGTCTGCATCTCAGCCGTTTGACTGGGATGCTGCGAGATCGAGACGTCCGCCACCATATGCCACTCCCAACGCGAAGCATAAAAATCGGTCGAGTGATATAGGAACACCTGGTAAAGCCACTTCAGGCAAGCGTGCCGTGCGGAAAAGGTCGCTGTATGATCGGTGAGTGCGTCTTTCTGGTGTGAGTGTGCCCCCAGCAAACTGGGCAACTGTACAAGCACGTATAAATGCGTCAGTTGCTCTGCAATGAATGCATGAATCTTCATTGATTGTGTTGCCAATCCCCTGCGTCGGACAAGTAGGGTGGTGTACGATGTCCCCCCGTGCCTGCTATGTCAGGAAGACCGAAATTAAGTCAACGTGTGGACTCTTCCAATGCCCAGCTTGCTGGGAGTGCTCTTATCGCGTAAGGCTGAAATCCGGTTACTAACCACTCATCGCACATACCCAGAATCACCTCCATCCCCTCTCAGATCTCCTTTGAGATATCGCAATTTCCTCATAATGTGCCGTTGCCGAGTCCGCAGAACTCAGCTAGAGTCATCGGTGGGACGCTGCATTTCCTGCACCTCTGCGTCCGCATCTCGCAAATCCGCCGGGTGCCCGACACCGACCTCGGCTGGGAGGACATGTACCGGGAAGGCGAGGGCGAGCCGTGGTTCGATTGGGTGCGTCATCTCCCTATACACACCCTACCCGTACTCACGACCACACAGACAGTGCCCATGACGTTCGTCCTCGTCTCCGCCTCAGTCCTGAACACGCTCTTCCTCTTCACCCGCATGAAGACGTACTTCCTCAACCTCGCGCCAGACCCCGTCTCCTCCCCACACGCGTCCTTCGTCAAGCGGCCACATACGCCGCACCGCGCGTCCTCGGACGACCTCGTGCCGCGCCGTTCCTTCGTCACGCTCCTCACCGCACTCCTCGGCTCGTTCTTCTCCGCCCTCTGGCGCGGATTCATCCTGAGCGTCCGCTTCCTGCTGAATCTCAGCCCCCCGAAGATCCGCGCGCCGCAGCCGTGGGAGGACTACGAGCGCGTGCAGCAGCTCGAGGTGTGGACCCCGGGCGAGCTCGAGATGGCGCTCTTCTCGCTGTACTCGCCGGTCCACGCGCTCTTGTGGATCGCAACGAGCAGCGCAAACTGGATGCTCATGTTCTTCATCATGTTCATCGTCGGCGTGCAGGTGCGTCTCTGCCCGGTAATCTGCGTGGAACAGACAAATGAATGCCGTGTGCTTGCAGACCCGCGCCCTCGCGCGTTCCTACGAGGCGCTGCTGAAGGACCGCGCCATCATCGCCGCCGAGGTTATGCACGAGTATGACGAGAAGGTACGAGTGATGCAGCTTGTCGCGTATGAACGGTGGTTAACTCTGATTACAGTTCGTGAACCCGCGCGTAAACCCCGTGCGCAAGGACGCTGCAGTGATGACGCACGAATCGGAGATGGTCAACATGTGGGAATGAGGTTCCAAACCAAAGGTTTCCAAGTCGACGGTAACATGGCCACGTACTTGCATAGCATACCTACCTTCATCTTTCAGATTATCTGTTCATAGTTTTCTCCCCCCGATCGCATCGATACACACTCATGTCACATACCGCATACATACCACATGGTTTCCGACTACTCTTATCCGGTCTTCATAGCATGTCGTTATCAGCAGCTTGGTCAGAGCGATAGATTGCACGCATACAATACACTGGATATTACATCGTCGTGGCTCAGCTGATGCAGGTCCACAATTATGCCTGCGCATCCCCGTTCGTCTTGTCTCCCTCCTGGTAGAACTTCATCAAGTCCTGCACGTCCTCCTTGCTGCCAAGGAAGACGGAGCAACGCTCGTGGATACTAGTCGGGATAATATCCAAGATACGCTTCGTGCCCGTCGTTGCGACACCTCCGGCCTGCTCCGTCAGGAAGGCCATCGGGAACGCCTCGTACAGGAGCCGCAGCTTTCCGCTTTTGCTCTTCTTGTCGTCTGGGTAGCCAAAGATACCGCCGTAGAGGAAGGTGCGGTGCACGTCTGCGACCATGGAGCCGATGTACCGCGCCGAGTACGGCGACTTGCCGTTCTTGGGGTACTTGATGCTGTTCAGGTAGTTTACGACCGGTTCGTGGAAGTACATGGCGTTGCCCTCGTTGAACGAGTAGATCTTCCCTCGTGGAGGGATCTTGATCTACCGGCCGTGCGCGGGTGTCAGAATACCAGCAGGGGGAAGAACTCGACGGTTACCACGTACATCCGGGTGGGTCAGGATAAACTCTCCGAGCGAGGCGTCGAGAGTGTAACCGTTGACGCCGTGTCCCGTGGACAAGACCAAGTTCGCCGATGAACCGTACCTGCGCAAATCATGAGGATCCACGGGATGCGCACCCATCACACGAACACTCACATCGTGTAACCGGCCGCGACCATCTCGCTCCCCGCTCTCAGCACATCCGCAATCGTTCCCTTCGATCCTGGTGCCTTTCTCACAAGAGTCAGCCTGGCTCTCACAGCACACGCGCACCCGGGCGATAGCCGGCGCGCACGGGCGGAGCAGGGGACGGGACGGGGAGCGTGCACGCACAATGTGGTAGATCCCAAAGATGGTGCCGATGTTCACACCCGCGTCGATGTTGCTGCTGCCGTCGAGCGGGTCGAAGACGACGCAGTACTTGCCCTTGTACCGGTCCTCGATTATGACCGCCTCCTCCAGCTCCTCGGACACGAGCACGGCGCACTTGCCCGAGGCGCGCAGCGAGTTGACCATGATGTCATTCGAGAGCACGTCGAGCTTCTTCTGCTCCTCGCCCTGCACGTTTGTCTCGCCCGCGAGCCCGACACTGCGTTCATCCGATGCGCGGCGCGTCCGTGCACGATCGTCGTCGCGATCCGGGTTCGGCGGGTGAGCGGGAGGGGAGGGCGCGAGGATGAGATCACTGGGTCGCGCGATGAAAATCACAAGGATCACTCACAGATTGATCAGACGCGCTTTCCGGACGTTGGTCGCGATAAACTTGGAGGTCGTCTGGATAGCAGTGAGCAGCAGTGTCAGGTCGCCCGTCGCAATAGCCCCGAGGCTGAACTGGTCGGCGAGGACATGGCTGTGACGTTCGAACGGGTGAGATGAACGCTCCTGTGGCTGATGAAGATCCGAAGCCGCAGACGACTTACCGGGTGAGGGTGATAATGTCGGTGTTGGGCTGCTCCTCTCCGGACATGGCTGGTAGATGTATGGGATGCGTGGGCTGTGGTATGGGAGGAGGTGGTGGTCGCGAAAGAGGTTTATAATGGCCGGAGGAGGACGGGAGGGGATAAAGGATGTCGGGAAACGCGGGGGCCCCTCTCTCCGTGAGCTCCTACCTATTCGGGCATGCCCCTCGACTTCACATGTCCTCAGGTCCGGACGAGAACGCAGGCCCGCTCCAATTCCGGTCGTCCGTGCACATTAGTTTCCTGGTCAATACAGTACCCATCCTCACCTCAGCCAGCAGCCAGCTTCGGCCATTAGAACTAGAGTAATGTAGGTAGGTGTGCGAGTCCACGCTCATCGCTTCCGTTTCACCCCGCTCACCACCCCAGCCGCGTCCTTGCCCTTCCGCGCCCTCAGCGTTATCGGAAACACATCCCCATCCAGGCCGTCCAGCGTCACCTGCACCTCCTCTACCGGTCCACTCGAGCTCTTATACCCTTCCGCCTCAATTGCGGCTACATGATCGACGGGCGACTGTCCGCGCGTGCCGTCCCGGCTCCGGTACCGTGGCGGCCCCTGCTCCGGCCCGGAGTCGTACTGGTCGTCCTCCAATTCGTCCTCCTCGTCTGGCGACGGATCGTCATACGGTAGGCTCAGATAGGTGTTCGCATGTTGGTGCGCCAGCGCAACGGCGAGTTCGGCGCTCAGCGTCGCGGCCACACGCTCTTCTAGCGAATGCTCTTCGGACGGCCGATGGGGTGACACGACGTTTGGATCTCCTTGGCTGAGCAATGCTGACAGAGTGCGCACGGACGCTTCAATGTCCTCTTCGTCTTTGGCCGGATCGGTGATCCTCGCCCGTTTCGCTTTGAAGCTATACTTGCTATGAGGAATGGGAGGTTGTGTCAGCTCAACGCAATTCGACCGGAAAGATAAGAAGCAAGCCTTGCATCGGTTGTAACTCGTTCGTGTTGTCACCAATGATAGCATGATATCGCTCCGAAGCACAACAACCAGCACACTCACATGTTAGGATCCGGCTCCCAGCTCGGATCGTGCGTTTTCATGTGCGCCGTCAGAGTCGTCCGCCGCGTAAACGTCTTGTCGCACGCCGGGTCCTCACATTGATACGGCCGCTTCCCGGTATGTGTCCGCCGATGTCGCGCCAGACTGCTCGAGTCGCTGAACGTCTTCCCGCACTCGGGATACTCGCAATAATGCGGCTTCTCCCCAGTGTGCACTCTCAGATGTACGTGGAGAGCAGAGCGCTATGGTCGTTTGCGCACAATGAGCGTCGTGGAAGAGGGCAGAGAGAAGGAGGTGCTCACCTGGATGAACGTCTTGCCACACCCGACTTCTGGGCAGACGAACGGTCGCTCTCCGGTATGTATTCGCATATGTCGGCACAGATCGCTTCTCCGGCTGAACGTTTTCGAGCACTGGTCGCATGAATGTGTTTGCTGCAACTTGCCGCTTCGGTCCCGCGTCTCCGTGGGCACACTCTGCTTAGCACCGCGTTTGCTTGGAGTTGTGCATGGCGGAAGCGCAGACGTCGAAGCGAACGGCTGCCCCTGCGCCAGAAACGCCCTCGCGAAAGCCGATATCGGCGGCGTGATGATGGGCGGCGTAGTGGGCGGGGAGGCTCGACCATGCCTGTCCCGATCCCTATCCGGCGGGGGCAAAGGCGCTGTGTTGGGGGATGGCTCTAGGGGTGGAGTCGATTCATGCTCGGGCGGGGAGTCCTGTTCGAACTGAGTGAAATGGCTCAAGATGTCGTTGATGTCCGTTTCGGTAAATTCGGGCGGGTGCGACGGTGGGCTGCTCTCCACGGGGGATGAGGAGCCGTTGTGGCCACTCATCACATCCTCTCTCTCGCTCTCCCCTTCATCGTCATACAGGAACTCGGACCCGTCCGTTGGGCTCTCTGAATGGGACATGAGCGGAGGCGTGTCCCCGGCGGTGAGTGAATGGAACGCGGGGGCGTTCCGGGTCCGCTTCTTCTCGTGCTCCTCCTCCTTGCGCCTACGCGCAAGCTCGGGATTGGCAGCAGCTAACTCCTCCGCCGCGCGTTCTTTCTCTGCAGCCTGTGCGTGCGCGGCTTGAAGCACGGCTGCGAGGCTGCTCAGGTTCATCCCCAGCACACCCGCGAGAGCCTCAGATAGGGGAGTGTGAGATTCGTGGGGGAGATGGTGGTCATCTTGAATATGGGGATCTTGCATCTCGTGTGGGCCTCCAGAGAGGTCAATAGGGTCGGCAGCGGTGTGGCCCTCGCCAAGTGAATGCGTAGGAGAGTCAAGAGCATCGTGATTCTGGTGAAGTAGAGACGATATCTCGTGCTCCAGTTGCTCAATAGTGAAAGTAGACCCGACGGGGTCCGGAGAGAGTGCAGCAGAGAGGTCGTTCTCTTCGTCTCGGTTGTGGACTAATGGATGGATAACCTCCTCGAGCGAATGAGACTCACGCGCCGAAAGGATAGAAGGTTTGTGTTGGAATGGAGAGGGCGCAGGGGGAGAATGTGGACGCGACGGGGAGGAAACTGGTAGGACATGGATGTGGTGGAGTTGGTCATCGTCGGGGAGGGGTTCGTCGTGCACAACATCGGAGAGGGCGAGCGCGGGTTCGCTGTCGTCATGGTCCATAATTCACAAGACCAGGGCCCAGGTTGATTGAAGACAGTTTGGAAGTGTGCACGGTGTGCTTTCCTCTGGCCTGTTTCGTGTAGATGAGGTCAGTAGGGCTACAGACCTTGAATATGGGGTTGACGCACGAAGTGAACGAGTCAATATCCAGCCTGTGCTCCCTTACGGCAACAGATGTGGATGTGTGAGTAAGTCGGCAGGAGAAGGAAGGAAAGCGGGGAACGGGGAACGGGGAACAGGGAAGGAAGCGAAGGCGGACAAGTCGCAGCGGCTGCGCGGCGTCGCGGACGATCGCCTGTCGAGGAGAGCTCCTGCTAATAACGGCGTGGTTCAACACATAATCGTTTCAAACTCCGCCATATACGCGCACCGCGTCGCGTTCTAGCGCCGCCTCCGCCTCTTTCACTCGCCTCCGTCTTGCCGACTGTGAATCAAACTGTTTGCTCCGGTTTCGCGCCCTTTCGCTCAGAAGCGTGTGTTTACGCTCTGCTCAGCCGTCGCCTCTCCTAGAGTCCTCAAGTTCCACACGTTGCTCAAGCCAAGCATTGCCCTCTCAGCCGCCAGCGAGGTTTTGCTTAGCAAAAGCAAACCTTCTCAAGTTACCTGCTTGATCCGAAGACCTAATGCACACCCGACCCTCTGCGCTCCTTGTCCAACGCTTTAGGAGACTGAATGCGTATAGACTCCTTCATCGGCAGACTAGATCGGACCGATAAGTAGCGAGCTAGGATCCCTAGGCGAGTGACATCCTCACTCGAGTCTGCCTAAGTTCTTCGATGAATCATCCCTTTCATTACTGTGAAATGCTGCGCTCAACGTATCCGGACTACGAGGAGATTGGTGAACCTGTGTTCGCGCCCGGGATGACTGGCGACGAGGCTGCGATATCAGCTGCGTCCACTCCAGTCCACACACCCGCTCTCAAGATGTATTGGTAATGGACAACGCGTCGTCTACCGGCACTGCGCATGACTTCACGTCGTTCAAGGCTGTTCTGCAACAGTCTGGATTTGAACGCAGTACATGTCACGAACGTTCAATCGCTGGTCCTGGTCCTACACATACAGCTCATCGCATCCGTGTACATTCCGATGCCCGCTTATAAACGCCATAAATGATATTCCTGGTATCCCCATTATTGTGTTGTTTCGTGCGAGATGCCTCCACGGAGAAAGGACAATATCTCGCTGCGTTTCAAACCACCGAGGTATAAGTACGTGATTATGTGGCCATTCGTTTGACCTGCCCCCGCCAAGTTGACGCCCATCCCAACTGAGCTTAGCCGAAGCAGTTGCCGAAGCGCCGCGCAGTGACCTCGCTCCTCCCACTCCAGCCACACCTTCCCCATTCTTGCACTCACTCTTCGACGACACCTACTCCACACCCGCCGCTCACTATGACTGACCGTGCACGGTCATTCAAAGTCGACTTGACCCCGCGAAGACACCACGGCTATGCTGTAGTGTTATTCATATTCGGGACCCTGTTCCCCCCTCTAGGTGTGCATTCCGTTCCATCATGCTTGGCCATGGCAGGGGGTCACTGAAGGCATCGGTAGCGGTCGCAGCGCGGTTCGGGCTGGGATCCGATTTCTGGCTCAACTTGGTCCTCACTATCTGTGGATACATCCCAGGTGCGGTATTAGCTCACGAGGTCTCAGGCGGTGGGCTCATACCTATTCTCCAGGGCACGTACACAACTTCTACATCCAGGTACGCCTCACCGGGTCAGTAGCTCTCTAATGAAGCTCATACATGTCGGGGTAGAACATCCGAAACAACAAGACCCACAGTCGCACCCCGAAATGGGTGCAGAAATACGGCCTCGTAGACACCTCCGATCTCAAGCGCAAGGAGCGTCGCTCACAGTGGGCGAACCGCTACAACGACCGCCTGCCCCGTTCCACACTCGAAGCCCAGCCGTACGAAGAAGGCCAAGAGGCAGGCTCGAGCGTCGATCTGTCGGAAGAGAATGCGCGCGCCAACGGTCGCACCGGGGAGTACTGGAACCCGGAGGAGGAGAGGTACTACGGCAAGAACGGCGACTCCTCGAGCGTGCTCACCGGCGGCTCCGGCCGCTGGCACTACCCCGCGAACTTCGAAGACACGGTGTCGGCGCCGAAGAAAGCGTCCAAGAAGAAGAAGGAGAAGAAGGACAGGTGGGCGCGCACGGAGGACGCGTATGCGCAGGAGGAGAGTGGGTCGCGGAGGAAGAAGTCGAAGAAGAGGCGGTCGACGGCGGTCGTGGACGACGTGGACACATATACGCGCAGGAGTGAGTCGACGTCGGAGTTCCCGGAGGACCCCGAGGGTGGGCTGTATGGCGACCGTCGCCCGGCAGCCGGAGGCGGCGTGGATGGCCGGGATCGCGAGGAGAACGCGCCACGCCGGACGAACGATGAAGATATCTTCAATCACGAACTCTAGGATACCCATAGCGATTTCGATAGGAGGGCGCTGCGGCGGGACCTCACATTACTATGGCAGGTGACGGTCAGTGGTGAAAGACCCGTATGACTGGCTCTCGTGGTATCGCGGTGCGCAGAAGACATTATTCCTGTACATGTACCCCTCCCTGCATCATCTCGGTATTTATTCAGTGTCGTGTACCTCGGTGTCCTTCGGTGGTATCATCTGGTGAGTCCGAAGTCTTCTTCAGGTACAATGTACAGCGTCCGCAGCCCAAGCTCCGCACCTCTGCAACGATAACCTCGGAACTCCCTCTCGTCGGCTTTGCGTTTGTATATGTGACGGCCGCACCAGCTGTGCGGTGATGGCCCGGGTCAGAGTGAACTGATGCTATAGCTATAAGATGCTATACAGCAGGCAACGCGCGCGACGGCAACGACACCTTGTCGCCTCTTGTCGCCGACCATGGTCTATGGGATGGGTCTCATCTCGGTTCTCCACACGCCCTCGCGGACGTCATCTCGCGGGTTTCCGCCGAGAAGGACCGGACGTTCGGAAGTAAAACTGCTTTCCCATCAGGATCGCGTGGCCCGAGTATATAAGGACGCAGGGTCTCGCGTGCACACCTTCGCTTCCCTGTCTGCTCGTCTGGGGTGGCCTCTCTCCTGCCTTACTCGTTATCGGTTGCCTGTCAGCCCTGCGAGTCTCAGCAGACATGTTTCTCGGTTTCGCCAGAGGGGCACTTGCAGGAGTGTTCATCGCTGCGCTCGCGGTGCGCGCTGCGGTCCTGGTCGACTTCCAGGTCGCACAGCCGCCTCCACTCCCTCAAGATGCGAAGCAATGTACCGTTCAAATTTTGCAGTATGTATTGGAACTCGCGCACGAAGTCAGCGCAGCATGATTCTGAGAACGCTCCAATTCCATGCTATTGCAGGCGCACGTTCGGTAACTCTTTTGGGATGTAAGTGCATGTCACAACTCCGCGCTAGCGCATTTGTTCTGATCGTCATTGAATACTGAAGGGCGGAGGTCGTGCAGTATCAGTGGGTCTTTCCGTTCAAGTAGTCCGCCTTGATCAAGCTGAGCATAGTTGCTAGACCGCCTACCGACTGTGGACCCGTTGGGTCATGGGCAGGTATTAGCCTGAACTTCACTGTGACTTCGAACGGTACCCAATTCGATCGCTTGGGTGAGCACTTGGAACATTGCACCGAGCAGACATATGCAGTCTCATGACTCATCTAAACACCAGGCATCTTCACCTTCCAAAACGTCGAGAGTAGGTCGCACCGAAAAGCGATTGTGACCGAGAGCTGACCACGTCTCACAAAGTCTGGCGCACTTCTACTCCGGAACCCACACGCGGGGATGGTATCATCTGGACGTACCTCAAAGACGTCACGCGCTTCACTCCGCTCTTCGCGAAGAACGGCACGTTCATCCTCCAGCTCGACAACCTGCTGGAAACAGGATTGGACGGCCAGTACGCTAGTACGTGCATATCAAAATGTGCTATGTCGTCGGACTGACACGTCGGTCCGTAAGCTACGCTACACGCAACATTTTTCGCGTCTTCTCCCGAGAACCCTCCTGCGCCAAAGGCGGACCTTATCATCCCCGTCTCGACGCTGGCCAACGATACAGGAAACGACGCGTCCGTCCCGCCCGCGTTCTCGGTCCGCACCTCGCCGTATACCAGTCGTGATTGAAGCTGATTGAATCGCTTGCAGCTCAACGTCACCGTCCCACAGAGCGCAGTTCAGATCTATGCCGAACTTTTTGCTTCGGGCAACGGCAATGAGGAATTCTGGGTGAGTGAGGGGTTTCGTTTCGAGTCGGCGTCATCTTCTTGCTTTGCTGATGTATCCATGTGCTGGCAGTACTTCAACGCAGCGAATCAGTTCTTGCCTTCACTTCCCAGCGGAACGACTTTCGGCGACGGCCCGTTCCGCGAGGTTCGCATGCTTGTTGACGGACAGCTGGCCGGCGTAGCATTCCCGTGAGTAGGCTCAAGATCTGTTATAGCACAAATAATTCATTCGCGATATAGGTATGCTGTCATATTCACGGGAGGTATCGTGCCCACTGCATGGAGGTGCGCACAAGCCACCTTCAGACCAGACTCCATCTCTTGATTCACCCTTCACTGCTCAGACCGATCACCTCCTACGGCGCGATCGACCTCCCGACGTACTTCATCGACCTGACCCCCTTCGTGCCCGTGCTCACCGACGGCCAGCCGCACAGCATCAGCCTCGACGTCGTCTCCGCCGAGGACGACCACACCATCAACCAGAACTGGTTCGTGTCCGGGAGCCTGCAGGTCGTCACGGACCCCTCGGGCAAGCCGACGACGGGCAAGATCACGCGCTACGACGCCGCGCCCTTCGCGCAGACGAGCACGACCGGGAGCGTAGGCGGCAACGGCGACGTGAACATCACCGTCGCCGCGACGCGCGCGATCCACATCGAGAGCGAGATCACCAGCGGGAGCGGGAAGACGACGCACGTCGTGTGGGAGCAGAACCTACAGTACTCGAACACCCAGAACTACCTCAACAATGCGTTTGTCCAGGTAGGCTGCTTTGAGCTCATAGATCGTTTACGCGTCTCGGAGGACTCGGAACTCACGCGCGTGCCCGTAGATCGTGAACCAGAGCGCAACGGGAAGCTTCCTGTCCACGCACAACGGCGTGCCCGCCCTGGTCGACACCTTCTCGTACCCGCTGATCATCAACTTCACCGTCCTCACCCCGAGCGGTTCCGACTGTAAGTGCCAGTGCCATCTACCTGAGACGAACCGCCCTTGCCCGCTGTGCTGACGTACCGCCCGGAATCGAAAGTCGTGGCGACGTTCGACCACTCATTCAACCGCGTCTCCGACCCGGCCCCGTTCATCCTCGGCTCGACCATCCGCAACCGTCAACAAGCCAGTGAGTCTAAGTTCAATCCGCCTTGCTACTGCGTATACGGGTCAGCGCACTCACCTGCCTCTATCATATCAGGTGGCTTCTTCCATATCGCTTCGACAGGGAACACCGGCAACGGGACGAACACGAACACGTTCTCGTACGCAGACCGCAAGGGCAACACTTTCGACCGCGAAGTCTCCGCCGTCAACACGAACATCACCGCCGACCACCAAGGCGGCACGCTCGCACCGCACGCTGCCGTCCACTTCCCGTCAATCAGCCCTGCCAGCCAGACCCCGCTCGGTGTCGCGAAGCCGAGGCTGCCAGGGGGGAGGAAGATCGGGGACTAGGAGAACAGATGATACAAATCCGGCTCGTGCCGGTAGAGATGTATATTTTCGGTCAGATAGTTGCTGGGGAAGCAGACACAACGAAAAAATGCAGGACGGTACAAGATGAGTGTATCCAGGAACCGAGTCGGCGACCCTTTAGACGTCAAAATGCGCTCTGCTCTAAGCCCCTTGCCTCCGACCCGCCACACCTCGGCGCTGCCCTTCGACCCCCGGAGCCGGAGGAGGGTTCCTCAACACGTTACATACATCACGTCGCAGGCCGTTGAGGCCCGCTTTATGCCGTGTTGAACGGTCCGCAGCGCATCGCTGGGTGACTAGGGCGCATCTGATGAAGATGTACCGCCCAGTGGGGTGCTCGCTTGCGCACTAGGAGTCACTCAGAAGAGACCGACGACCCTGCCCGTCTCCGCATCGAGGCCGACCTCCCAGAACCCGGGGCGGGTCCCGAGGCCAGGCATGGTCTGCATGTCGCCGAGGATGGGGTAGAGGAAGCCCGCACCAGCAGAGAGACGGACCGCGCGGATCGGGATCGTGAAGCCTGCGCGACGGGATGGTGAGCGAATACACAAGGCCGGGCGGTTGTGAACTTACCAGTCGGGACGTTCTTAAGCTTGGGGTCATGCGAGAACGAGTACTGCGTCTTGGCCATACAGACTACACGATGATGGAAATGAGGTGAGGAAGAGATAGAATTCGAAAACACAGCACGTACTGGGAAGGTTGCTGTAGCCCTGGCGGGTGTACGTCTCCACCTGTTTCTGGGCGAGCTCGCTGAGCTCGATGCCATCTGCGCCGTAGATCTCCTTGGAGATGATCTCGATCTTCTTCTCGATCGGGAGCTCGAGGTCGTACAGGAACTTGAAGTTCGACTCGCCCTCGCACACGGCAATAACAGCTTCGGCGAGAGCACGCGCGCCCGCGCCGCCCTCTGCCCAGTGGTTGCTGACCACAGCAGCGTCGGCGCCAGCAGCGAGGGCTTCCTGCCTGACGAGCTCCAGCTCCGCCTCGGTGTCGGAGGAGAAACGGTTGATGGCGACGATGACCTTCACGCCAAACTTGCGGGCGTTCTCGATGTGCTTCGCGAGGTTCTTGCAGCCCTCCTTGAGCGTGACCAGGTCTTCCTTCGTGTACGTGTCGTGCAGAGGCTTGCCCGGGGTGACGTCAGGTCCGCCGCCGTGCATCTTCAGCGCACGCGTGGTGGCGACAATGACGGTGCCGTCCGGGGTAAGACCGCTCGTGCGACACTTGATGTTGCAGAACTTCTCCATGCCCATGTCCGCTCCGAAGCCACCCTCGGTGAGGACATATCCCACGCGATCAGAGGAGTCACCCTCCTCGGTACCCGCAAGCTTGAGCGCGACACGGTCAGCGAGGATCGAAGAGTTGCCGTGGGCAATGTTCGCGAATGGTCCGGCGTGAACGAAGACGGGCGTTCCCTGTGAAAACGGTGTGAGCAATGATTTCTCCGTACCCATGTCGGCGACACATACCTCAAGGGTCTGCATGAGGTTCGGCTTGATGGCATCCTTCATGAGAACCGCAAGGGCACCTCCAACGCCAATGTCGTCCGCAGTGATAGCCTCGCCACGCTTGCTCGTCGCGACGACCATCGCGCCCAGCCTCTCACGCATGTCCGCAAGACTAGTGGTGAGGGCAAGGACCGCCATACATTCGCTGGCTACTGAAATGTCAAAACCAGTAACGCGCGTGTGGCCCTGCTCTGTTGGGTTCTGCCCAATGGTGATCTTCCGCAGGTGGCGGTCGTTCACATCGAGAACGCGGTTCCAAGTGATTGCCTCCGGATCAACGTCGAGGCGGGCAAAACGGTTGATCTCTTCGGGGGTAAGGTCGTCAGGGTTGGTCTTGTCGATACCCAGCTTCTTGAGGCGCTTGAACATGAGTGGAGCGAACTCGCGCTTGCCCTTCTTCGCGGGTACCAAACGGCTGAATAGAGCCTATTGGTGTGAACACTCTTCAGCAATTAAATCTAACGAATGTAAGGGTGGCATACCTTGTCGGACTGAGTCGCCTCATGGAACATACGGGCATCAAGAGCGGCAGCTGAGTTTATCGTTGGTCAGAGCCAAACAAGGAAACAGGAGTCTACGTACCCAACAAGTTGTTCGCAGCTGTGACGGCATGGATATCACCAGTCAAATGCAAGTTAAACTATGGACAGATGAGCGACAACTTAGAAACCTACGGAGGTGATGGAAGGGCCACGTACCTCGTCCATGGGGATGACCTGGCTGTAACCTCCACCGGCAGCACCTCCCTTGATACCGAATGTAGGGCCTTGACTGGGCTGACGGACACAGGCAAATGCGGGGCGACCAAGGTGTGCGCCCAATGCTTGTGCCAGACCGATCGTCGTGGTAGACTTGCCCTCACCCAGAGGCGTAGGTGTAATACTACAATCTACTCTCAATGCCTGATTATAATATAAAGCACCGAGAACACGTACCCGGCGATGACGATGTACTTCCCGTCCTTGCGGTGAGCAAGGCGTTCAAGAATGCTGAGCTCAACCTTGGCCTTGTACTTGCCGTAGTTCTCGAGTTCGTCAGGGTGGATGCCAATCTCGTGTGCGAGCTGCGCGACAGGCTTGGGCGTCTGCGCCATCGCGATCTCGATGTCACTTGGAACCTTCTCCAGGATGTTGAGCTTCAGAGGCTTCAGGCGGAGAGCTCGCGCCTGCTCCCAAAGACGTTCCGCAGCCTTGAGGGTGTTCGACATGAGCATTGCGACGGTCATAGGTCCGACACCTCCGGGAACTGGTGTAATGTGCGAAGCCACGCCAGAGGCGGACTCGAAGTCCACATCTCCAACAAGTCGCTGGCCAGTCTTCTTGGTCGCATCTGAGTTTCGTAAGTAAGGTGTTTTTCATGCCAACACAAAGTATACATACCTGCGATATAGTTGGTACCGACATCGATCACAACAGCACCTGGCTTTAGCCAAGAGCCTTGCACGAAGTGAGCCTTGCCGATGGCAGATACTACGATATCAGCTTCCTTGACCTGACGTGAGAGCGTATAAGTCTCAGTCGCGCGGCGTTGACATGACTGGGAAATGCAGGACGTACAATGTCGGGTAGGTTCTGTGTCCTGCTGTGGCATTGGGTGACAGTAGCGTCGCGGTGCCTGAGCATAGCTGCAACGGGACTCCCGACGATATCACTGCGACCAAGGACCACCGCGCGCGAGCCAGAGAGCGAAACACCGGTCGAGTCCAGGAGACGAATAACTCCAGTCGGCGTGCATGGCGTAAACAGAGGGTCCGAAGCACGGGAAGAAAGGTGGCCGATGTTGTATGCGTGGAAACTGTGCGCACGGTGTCAATCAATAAATTGTTCCAACACACTGGAGCAGAAAAATCGTCGCAAATGTATCAAAGGGGGAGCGGTCGATAAACGACGTGGCCCTCGCACGCAGCGACGTCTAAAGGGGGCTCAAACACGTACCCGTCAACGTCCTTCTCGGGACTGACCGCCTCAGTGACAGTGCGCTCGCCTTCCGCACCCACATGGGATCCAAGGGGGAGCTGTACAAGGATACCACTGATGGTCTCGTCCTCGTTGAGCTTTTTGACAATGTCTACAATCGCGGAAACCTCAGCTTCCTCGGGGACCTGGACGTGCTTGAACGTGATGCCGACTTCCTCCGCAGCCTTGGCCTTCATGCGCACATATACGGACGAGTCCGGACGTGCTCCAGCCTGGATGATTGCGAGCTGAGGCCTGAAGCGAGGGAATTGGGACTGCAAGGACTTGATCCTGTCCGCGACATCCTCGCGGATAGATCTGCAGAGATCGCGTCCGCGAAGGTTAGCAGAAGCTGCGGGGAGAGAGACGAGCGACGCACTTTGCGATTGCAGTACCATCGATAATCTTGGCAACGGACGCTGAGGAGGCCATGGTGCGGAGGTGGTGGAGGGGAGAGAAGAGGGGGCGATATGCGGCGGGATAGAGGAATCGTCGCATCTTGAATTCCCTTTAGAGGCAGGCAGGGCACGCGTAGCGCGTATTGGCTCGCGCTCGGCCGGGTCGCGTGCTTCTCGTGCGCGCGGGAGAGAATTCACAGCGCGAGGGTGCAGCTGGCAGCGTCGTGGGTGCGCGTCGTGGTGGTCGATGAGAAAGAGCCCATAGACGCAGACGAGGCCGACTTGGGGCCAGGTTGACTCAAACTGACGCGACCCTCGCGACTCGCGACCCCTTGGACCAGGATTTCCCCGACCGAGCGCGCTGCCAGCAAGCTCCACGTGACCGAGCCACCAAAATTTCCCGGAACTACGTAGAAGTCAGTACCGGCGCCTGCGGTGGCCAGCGTTTGGCTCACCTCCGTCACTCAGGCTTGTCCACCGTCCACACCCGACCTCCCCCTTCATCCTTTCGCCGCCATGTTCAACGCCCAGGCCGCCTCTGTCTTCCGCTCGTGCACCAGCGCGCTCTCCTCGCGCACCCTCGCGCGTTCTTCATTGAACGCTACCAGCCGGAGAGCTGCTCTCGCCATGCGGTCGCGCTATTACTCAGACAAGGCGCCGCCTTCGGAGGAGTCGAAGCCTGCGGAGGAGAGCGAGAAGGATGAGGTCGAGGTGTCGCCAGAGACAACGTTGCTCAAACAGCTCAAGACGGAGGAGGCGAAGGTTGCCGACTGCATGGTCAGTGTCTTCGTCATACACTCAGCGCGTGCGCGAGCGCGTCCGAGTCTGTGTTCGCATCTTACTGACTCATCCGCAACAGAGCCGTCTACGATATCTTCAGGCCGACTTCCTCAACCTCCAGCGAAACGCTGCGAGGGAAAAGGAGCAGGCGCGTGACTTCGCCATCTCGCGCTTTGCCGGCGACCTCCTGGAGACCGTCGACGTCCTCTCCCTCGCCCTCAAGTCGATTCCAAAATCCGCCGTCACCCCTCCAGAATCACCCGACGCCTCGTCATCATCATCCTCGCCTTCCGACGCCCCTGCGGAGAAGACACCAGACACACACCTCCGCGAGCTGTATGAGGGCGTCGAGGCGACCCAGCGGTTACTCCTACACACCCTCTTCAAGCACCACGTCAAGCCATTTGATCCCACCGGCGAGAAGTTTGACCCCAACCGGCACGAGGCGCTCTACCAGGCCCCCATACCTGGGAAGGAGCCCGGGACCGTGTTGGAGTGCCAAAAGGTCGGCTACACGATCAAGGACCGCGTCCTGCGTGCTGCCCAAGTCGGCGTCGTCCAGGATACCTCTTCATGATCATGACCGGCAGGTGGAAGTTGGGTTCGGATGTCGCGTTTCGCGATGTGCGTCGACGGGTGTGTTGTATAGCGGAGTATTAGACCTCTAGTATAGTATTCATGCCGCTAATTATCGAATCTCTACTCCAAACCTGTCCTTCAGATTACTTATGACCTGGGCGTGGACGGTGTTCGCTTCGTCATTGGACAGTGACCTGAAGGGCATGTTTAGCATACAGCTAGTCCGTTTGTACGCAGATGGATCACTTACCTGTCCATGGAACAGTAGTTGATGCGATAGCATTTGCTACTCTTATTCGATTTTGGATGCGTGAACGAGTCGATCTGTCAGGTTTTCAGTATTTGTTCCTAGCCAACTGCGACAATCCGCAATCCCTCACCAAGACCACGTCTTGAACCAAGTCGCCGACTGTGTCGCGGACCAGGTCGCAGAAGTCGTTGTCGTGCAAGCCTGTGTCCGGTAGCCAGAAGCTGATGTCTTTGTAGCATGCAGGATATTTCGAGTACGGCTTGAAAGTGTTGATCTCCCCCGCCATGAACTGAGAGAGGAAGCGAGGATCTTGTGACCAGAAGAGCCGAATGTCCGGTATTGAGAACAAGATCATAGCAATGCGCTCCAGCCCAAGACCGAAAGCCCAGCTGATGCTGTCAGGCACCCCTGCGTCCCGGGTGAGTACAAGCGCATACGCATACGAAACAAAAGTGTACACACCTGAGCGATCCAAGGTCCGCTGCTGCACGACTCCGCAACCTAGAATCTCTAGCCACTTTCCGCGGAAGAAGACCTCGACCTCATAGCTCGGCGTCGTGAACGGGAAGTACGCCTCGATCCACCTCACGCGCAGCGGCTCTCCCTCGTTCACGCCCGCCCTGTCTCCGAAGAGCGTCAGCATGAGGCTGTTCAGCGACTGCTTCAGGTTGAGCGCGACGAGCTCCGCCATGGCGGGGTCGTGCACGTCCTGCGGGGGGTTCGTCGGCGCGAGGTGCGGCACATCCTCGATGACGATGCGCGAGCGCGCGAGGAACTGCGCGAGCCGGGCGTTGTCGTCCTCGAGCTCCGCACGCCCCGCCGCGTCCGCGGAGAAGACGCGGGCGCCCTCCATCTGGTGGAAGACGGGGTAGTGCGACGCGTCGATCTCGTCGCGCCGGTAGACGTCCGCGGAGAGGAGCCACTTGCGCTCGCCGCGCGCGAAGGTCTCGACTTCGTGCGCGGAGGTGTGCGTGCGGAGCATGAGGTCCTTGTTGATGTAGTAGCTGTCCGTCGCGGCGCGCCCCGGGTGGTCTGAGGGGAACCCGAGGTCGTCGAAGTTCTGCGCAGGAGTCACGACTGGAGGCAGCCCAACCATGGAGTTGAAGTTGTGGAAGTGTGAGGATATGAGGGACTGTAGAATGCCTAGCGGGTGGGATGGGTTCATGTACAGGTTACGGCCGACCTTGTCTATGATTGCAGAGGTAATATTTGTGGTCGCATCTGCAGGATACTTCTGGCCCAGAAGACTGACCGGGGGACGAGTTGAGTAGCATCGTCGACAGAGGACGGTGCGGAAGACATGGCGGGGCAAGCGCGTTCGAGAGAAACCTGCAGTCATCGTGCACCGGACAGCAGGACAGTCTACCAAGCGCTCGTGCACACCTCTTCGGTATCTCGGGCCGGTCTAGAAAGTATCGGGCCGATGGTGGTCTATGCGCAGTGCGATGTAAGGTGTACAACGGATTCAAGTCCGTGAGTGATTGAAAGCAAAGCAATGCGATGCGACAACATGGGGAAAGGAGCGATGTCTATGTCTACGTGTACTTGATGCGCAGAGACAAGTTGAATGGTAGAGTCGTAGCAGTGACCGTAATCTCTCCACCATCTTGTACAAGCTCGGATACCTTCTTCTCGAGATTTGGACGTGTTGCTTGCTCTAGTTGCGGCGGTGCCTGGAAGTAGATCTGTTTCTCTGGCGTAGATAGCGACGGTTTCTTGACTTGGCTACAAAATGGAGTTAGCGTCGCCCAAGTGAGAACCAGACAAATCTGCTCACATGTCTTGCCTCTCTACGAGCATCTCTATCAACCGCTCCACTGTCCACTCCTTGCTAATAGTAATGTCCAGCGACTCGCCGCCGCATACAGGACAGTCTTGGCGCTTCTCGTGTTCGAAGGTGTACGAATACACGCTGTCGGTACCGATGAGCATGAAGTAGTTGTTGAGGAACGCCGCAGAACTCGTTGCAATCTTGAATGCTTCATTACAGCACGATGCTAAGGTTCCGTTTGTACGTTTGTTAGCTATGTAAAATCTCCTTTCTCCATACTCACCTGCGATGATAGCGTTGGTCGACGCGATAGCTGGGATGATATTCTTGACCACGCCTTGAGTGAGGGAGTACGTGACACCTTCGATCTTGAACTCCTTAGCTCGAGCGAGCGCGACCTTGTACAGCCATGAGATATCATCTGGGTTATCGGTGTCCATCTTCTTGTCTAAGGCGCGACTTAGCTGATGCATCGCAGGAAATTAGGACAGTAGATTCACCTCCGTGAACGCGAGGCCATTCTAGTACTGATGCCCACTCTATACAGTGTTCTGGAAGACGAGGGGTGTTTGCGATGGTACATATCGGGAACGCAGTCGGCTTGTTGAGCATATCGAGAGAGCACTCGTAGCAAGAGGTGACCGTCGGTAGGATCACCCGGGCCTGGCCCTTGAAACCTAGGTTCGATCAGTTATGAGTAAAGGAGTAGGGTCAGGGCGACGCCACCTTCCGTTCCACCGTCGATGAGTGGTTTCAGACTCTCAGGGTTCTCTGGGTCTACCATGTTGACGAGGGTCGCGTTAATCCATCGCCGCGCCTCAACAGAGTCAAGACCACAAATGATGAGGTTGAACTGCAAGTAGTAATCCTCGTCCTTGTCCTGGATCTTCCCGAAATAACTTAACTTCTCCTCAGTGACGATGCTAAACGAGCCTGATAGAGAAGAACGTACGGTGTAACCTTCACTCCTGGTACCCGATTCATGATAAACTCCGCCGCTGCAATGGCTTTCGAGTTGCCTACATCCTTCGGCCTAGCCTTGGGTTGGGACTACTTGCACACAACAAGTATGCGGACCACTCACCTGAACAGGAATTGACGGTTGAGATTGCTAATATCAATCGTGTCCATGTCTATCACATGAATATCCTTGAATCCGGACAATGCAAGGTTGGCAAGGATCTCGCATCCGAGTCCACCAGCACCTATCACCAGGATCTTGCACTTCTCCCTCAAGAATTCCTTCACCTACAGTACATTCACGTTATTAACGTTCATGAGTGTGATAGACACAGCAAGAAACGCACCTCAGCTCCCGCAGAGAACGAAGGGTCTGTTCGTGGACCTGGTTGGTCGAGGATCTGATCGACATGGTAGTAGCGGCCTTCCCAGTCACTAGACGACGCGTTTCCATTGACTGCGATTGCAGCGGCCATCTTGTGAGCACTACCGGAAGATGGGGGGCTAGGAAGATGGTGTGAACCTGAGAGTGCGGACGCGTTGTGGTAGATACTAAGAGACACTAGATACTCGACTCGGAGACGATCGCGAGCCGCTTACAGTAGACATCTAGGCGCTCAAGATCTAAATATACGAGCGCTTCCCACATTTTGATCCTTTCGTGAACCCTGCGTGAACCTTTCTGCTAGTCTCCTTCAGCTTTCTACACCCTCTTTTGCCGCGTTCACTCCATTATTGCCAGCATGACGCAGAATCCGGGATTATTGCAGTTCAGTGGTCATCAATACCTCAGACATAGGCTTGTTCTCTCCATCTTGAGCGGAAAACCCGTCCGCATAGACAAAATACGGTCGGACGACAAAAATCCCGGCTTACGAGGTGCGTTGCATTTAATCCGTACTGGTAACAATGCTCACATCAATTGTAACTTGAAGACTATGAAGTGAGTCTGCTAAGGCTTTTGGAGCGGGTCACGAACGGCACAATCATTGAGATATCGGTAACTGGTGCGTAAATGGCATCTTAGCTTGAGGAAAGTTGCAATCTCATACTTTACCAGGTACCGCCGTTCTCCTGAAGCCCGGTATAATTGCTGGAGGATCAGTCACGCATGAATGCCCCTTGTCGCGCTCCGTGGGGTACTTCTTGGAACCTATTGTCATGCTTGCACCTTTCGCGAAGAGGCCACTTCAACTCACTCTGCGAGGAATCACAACCGATGACAATGACCTTTCCGTGAGTTGCTATTTGCTCCGCTGCGCACAATCAAACATACCGAAGATTGCAGGTGGATATAATCCGTACCGTCACATTACCACACCTGCAACTGTTCGGTGTGTCTGATGGCTTGGAACTACGAGTATGTCTATTTAATACAAAGTCTCAATCGACCCGACTGAACTAGGATAATAGATTAGAAAGCGCGGTAGCCCTCCACAAGGAGGTGGTGAAGTGCAATTCTTATGTCCTGTGGTCAAGCAAGTCAAGACCCTCAACTTCGTGGACCCTGGAAAGATCAAGCGGATTCGAGGCATCTCGTGCGTGTAGCCCGCCCTCAGAGAAACTTGAACTGAACAAACTTACAACCAGGCACGCCGTTCGAGTGAGCCCCCAGTTCTCGAATCGTATGATCGAGGCCTCTCGTTCTGTCCTGAATCGCTACATCCCGGATATATACCTATATTCGGATGTGTACAAAGGAGAGGACAGTGGGAAGTGCGTTACCTGCTTGTTTGTGTATGCATGCGGAAGATTGAGCGCAATGTGCAGATCACCAGGGTATGCACTGAGCCTTATGGCCGAGTCAACGACAGGCGCAATGCATTGCGCTGAAGCAACTTCAAAACCGGGGGTGTCTCCTGAGGACATTGCTATCCTCGCCACCAGATCGTTGTTAGCAGAAATCAGGAAGGGCGGTTGCGTCGACGAACAACACCAAACCCTGGTTCTCCTCATGATGGTCCTGGGTAGTGAAGACGTGGGCCGCTGTAGAATGGGCGAACCAACAGCACGGACGTAAGGGGATATCAATTGTATCTAACCTCAATATCTAATCATTATCTTTGCAGCATCCAGTTTCTACGGGACGTCAAGGAGAGCTTTGGTACGGCATTTAAGATCGTTCCAGCGGACCCTTCAGACACGAGCGCACCGGACCTCGTATACTCTTGCTACGGCGTAGGCTATGTGAACGCCAACCGAAGCCTAGCGTAGGCATACATCCACCTCTCATCTATATATGATCGATATATTACCATACTCTTCATCGCCCTCCTTTGCACCCCCAGCAGCAAACAGCCATTGCCTCAGCACTGGCCATCCAACCTCGAACCTTGTGCATATCTCGTCTGTATGGTGCTCCCCATCCAACAGCGGCAGCAGTTTGGGCGGGAACTGTGCTGGACCCTGCAGTAGTCCGTGTGAAGCAGAGGAGTCTCGCGTGATACGGGGCCGGATGTTGCCCAAGAAGTTGGACCTCCCTCCGCTCGAGTGCTCGCTTTCGAGCGAGTCGGACATCACCCCTCCCGCCCCCGCCGGGCCACGCATTTCGCCTGCGTCGGGAGAAGAGGAGGCGACGTGCATTGCTCCGGTTCTGCCAGTAGTTGGCGGCTCGCGTTGCTTCATCGGGCTCCTGTGTGCAGGTGCCTCCGCCTTGCCGTATAGACGCGACATGGTTTGGTACGCCCTGTCGTGCAGCGGTTTGCGGCCGTCGCGACTTCGGAGCAGCTCGAGGGAGTTCTCGGCTGCGCTCGCACGGCGTGCGGGAACGACACGGGGTCCAGCACCGGGCAAGGTTGATGTGGAGGATGCTGGGACGAGCTCTGCACCTGCGGAAGCGATGGTCGCTTGCGCCTCTGGGACGCGTCCGCGGGCACGCAGCGACTCTGCCTCCGGTCGCGCAGGGGGAGAAGGGCCAGTCGTGTAGATCGTCATCGTGGATGCGAAACTCTTCCCGCGCTTGCGACCAAGTGAGGACATACTCGCGCCAGGTTCTTGTGTTTGCTCCGGTGGACTTGGTAGGAGAATGGGCCACCTATGCACGCGGCGGAGGAAGCCCTTGCGATGCCGTGTTATCGAAATAAGTTACAGAATTCGGAGGGACATGCACACCTTGATGACACCGAAGCTTGTGAAGCGCCTCACGTCAATGCCGAGCTTATGTACCTCGTACTCTTCCATCCAATCTCTCACTGTCTTCCCTGCCCGGAAACGTGAGTAGAGGTGAAGGAGCGTTGGCCAGTCAGGAATGACACAACCTGAGAGCATTATGAATACGAAAGTGAGTCCCATTAGACAGTCTGCTCACTAGGCTTCGTCACGTATGGACCGCATTCTTCTTGAATGTGCGATTCATCTGCCAGCCATTGCATGCTCTTCCGCAACATGTACATGTTAGAGTATTGGAAAATATCGATCATCATGATGACCTGGTAATACCTGCGATCAATGGTGAGCGCAAGCCGAGGACGAACGTCAATCCTTACTCACAATAGATGCGACACTGCGAGACGGGTGAGGTTGAGGTCACAGTTGGCTAAACGGGCGATCCTGCTGACATGATTGATGCCGTCAATGTACGGACATATCTATCGTTTTATTTAGCAATGTCTACTGGAGCGTATCGGGCGTATCTACCTTGACAATAGTCAGATCCCAGTTCGGTTCGATTCTATTGCTAAGGTTGATGAGGCCAAGAGGGACCATCCAATCTTTGACGGGAGGAGGATTGGGATAGAACGGGAAGATCTTCAACTCGATCGAGTTGAACTCGTCGATTGGAATTGATGTCTCGGAGTACGAGTTGAGATCCTCATATAATTGCTCGAGAATAGCATGTATCGCTGGAGCACTTCGAGGTGAAGAGAGAAATCCTGACTCTTTCTGTGTTCTCGATAAGTAAGCATGCAAGGTAGAGAACAGAAGTACCCACCTCGCAGGTCGTGAGTACTCGGCTGACTTTCCTGGCAACGGGCTCGTAGCAGCTGAGGTCCGCAGTGCGCTCGAACACAAAACACAAGTTGTACAAAAAGTAATTTCGAGGGTATGACTCCTCATCCAGCCGAACCGGGAAGCCGAGGACTCGGTGAGCTCGGGTCGCGCAGATCACCAGCCGACCACACAGCGACTTCGGAGGTATCACATACTTCGAGATGTCATCGAAGTGGAACAGGGAGCGGTTGGTAGAACCACTCCGCTTCTCGGGTGACAGCAAGGACTTAGCATCCAGTCGCTGGGATATTGGTGAGGACAATATCGAGCTGGATGGCGCACGAGAGGGGATATCAAGCTCTGATAGTGATGAGGTAGAAGCTGTGGCAGGCGAGGCGGTAAAGAGGACACTGCTAGAGTTTCCGGAGGCATGACCAGAGGAGGTGCCAGTGGCGATTAGAGCTTCGGGAACTTGAGAGATGATTTTGGGACCCTGTTCGACGTCGAAGACAGCATAGAAAACAGACTCAAGGCGAGGAAGAAAGGATGCGCCGTTGGAAGACATTCTCAAGGATTATACCTGTAGTACATTTGGTTTCCTTCAGCCATTATTCAAGCTTGCACTAATGCATAGAGCTGAGACACGTACGGAACGCGTCTGATAGAGCGCGTATTCACGCGTTTTCTCTACGTAGAGCGGTTAGATAAGTTTTTTCTCGATACGGGCTGAGCGATGAAACATACAACTGTACATGTATGTGCTCCTTCAGGTTCACAGCGCTGTCAGGAGGGAGAAGGACCAGGCTTCCGAACCAGGTTGTGCCACAGCCATGGGCGCCTAGCTGAGAGAACGCGCTGACTAATGCTGATCGAGATCTCAGTCGTAGGACCAGGCGGCTGTGGTTCTTGAGCTCCTCCGAGTCCAACCTCATACCTTCATCCCCCCTCTCGCAGCTTGCTCCTCCTGCATCTCCAGATATAACATGCCGAAGGCGGACATCAACAAGGCTGGCTGGGAGCAGAGCGAATTCCCGATTCTGTGTGAAACATGTGAGTAGAAGCCAGGGTATCATCCAGCTAGTCAAACCAACGAGTCCCTCCTTGCAGGTCTTGGGGACAATGCGTTCGTACGCATGGTGAGTAGTCCCACAGCTGTAGAGAGACTACTGCTCACATAATATACAGTCGAAGCAAGAGTTCGGCCGATCCTGTGGCACCTGCGCGCGCCCTTTCACCGTCTTTCGCTGGAACCCTGGCACAGGCATGCGATTCAAGACCACTGTGATCTGTCAGACATGTGCCAAGGTCAAGAACGTATGTCAGACGTGCTTGCTCGACCTCGAATATGGCCTGCCTACGCAAGTACGGGACACCGCGTTAGGGATCGAGAGCGAGGCTCCGACGAGCGAAGTCAACCGAGAGTACTATGCGCAGAACATGGAGAGCAAGGTGCGTCCAATTCGTCCAGGGACCACACGCAGCGCATCTGAGTACTGGTAGATGGAGGGTGGTGCCAAGTCGCTGCTGGATGTCAGTCGTGCATCCAGTGCAGGGAAGGATATGTTGAAGCAGCTTGCTCGGACCGACCCGTATTACAAGCGCAACAGGCCACATATCTGCTCGTTCTATGCCAAAGGTGAATGCAAACGTGGTGACGAGTGTCCTTATAGGTCAGTTCGTGAGTCTGTGCTATCTATCGAAACCACCCTGACACTGTCCAAGACATGAAATGCCTGTGCAAAACGAGCTTTCTAAACAAAACATTCAAGATCGTTATCACGGTCATAACGATCCAGTAGCGAAAAAGATAATGTCGACGCATGCAGCAAATATGGGTCTGCAGCCTCCAGAGGACCAGAGTATTGTGCGTCTTATCGTTCCCTGCATCGCGCCCTTCACTGACGCAGTTGTAGACTTCCCTCTTCTTGACATCATTGTCCGCCACATCAACCGAGGAGAGCGTCCGTACTCGGGTGCTGAAGTCCTTACCTTCGGTGCCACCTGCACAACTGAAGTCTGTCGTGTATGTTGCGAAGACAAGGTAAGCCCATACCTCTTGCTTCGGTGACTTCGATCAGCTCACGAAATCTTTACAGATGTGCTTTCGTCAACTGGAAGGACCGTGCAACTGCTGAGGTGGCAGCGCAGGCTTGGGCCAACGGCCTTGAAATCGACGGCGAGATGATCAACGTCAGATGGGGCCGAAGCAAGGGCGCATCTGGTTTTAAACCAGCGAAAGCCGGTCCGTCTTCTACCCCTGTAGCTGCGTAGTATGGGCTTGCTTCGCCTGTTCTGTACGTTTCGCTCTATGTATCTTACTGTATCAATACGCCTATTACACGTTTACGAGGGTGGGGATGGATATATACGCGACTTGTGAGCCATCCCAAGCTCAGACGTGTCCCTTGATCATGTCCGCAGCCTGACAATACCGTTAGGTGATCAGAGGATGGACATGCAGATGAGTCTCTTACCCGCTCTGCGATCGCATAGATGGTTGAGACAGGATGGGTTGCAAGGATGAGTGGGATCACCGACGCGTCTACCACGCGCAGATTGGACGTTCCATACACCTTGAGCGACTTGGGATCAACGACGCCTAGAAGCGGTTCCGTTATGCTTGACCACACGTGTAACACGATTGTATAATGAGGGGGACGTACCTCCAATTTCTCGCGGCAACATCGCAGCGGTACCCATAGGGTGGTATATGGTGCCTAGATACGTCTGGATGAACCTAGGTAACGATCAGCATCGTCCTTCCACACTTGAAAATACAGCAGCGTACTCGAACCAATCCGCGTCGGTGGTCATGTTGCCCGCAGGCTCGTGTGGTCCAACGACGAACGAGGCAAGCGGTTCGCTTTCCGTGATCTTGCGCACAAACTTGGTACTCGCAAGAGCGATCTGCAGGTCTGCACGAAGGTGAAGTCAACATTTCTCGCATGATTGAGTAGATGGAGAATAACGTACCAACATCGTTGTTGAGGTATCTCGGGTCAATAGTCGGCTGCTTCAAGGGGTCGCTCGAGTTGATATGCTACAAGCAAGCGTCAGTGACGATGCGCACGGGGAGATGAGTATGTACACGTACTACTGCTCCACGACTGAAGGGATGCTACGAATACTGTGAGTATTTACATAGGACTCGCATGGCATCACGTACCATGATTCCCACCCAGATTGTGATGTAGACGGAGTTCGGAGTGGGACTAACAGGTGTCCGCCCACCCGTCGGAAACATGATGTACTCCAGGTACGCGACGTCGTCGTGAGTCAGCCAGTCCGCCTGGAACTCGTACTGCGCCTTCGTCAACGCGGACAGTCCGAGCGACTTCAGGAGCTTCTCGGCGCTAGAGTGCATCGTGGCGAGGAGGTCCTTCGACACAATAGACTTCAACGGCGGGAAGGTCAACGCGAACTGTGCCGAAGCGAATATCCCCGTGGAGTTGGTAGCGCTACCGTGTACAGGAACCGGTGAGTTGGAGGAGAAGAGATAAAGGAGAGGGACGCACTACTCCGCTTGCTGCTCCGCTAGATATGTCGCGTTGTTCCTCAGCTCATCTACTCGTCGGTTTAGAACGGGTTTGACAACAGGGTGTGCGAATGAAACTTGCCGTAGGTGAAAAATGTATCGAGAATCTCAAAATCTTGCGCGAGCAACGTATGATCCTGGTCGCTGACTTTACTACTCGTGCAATGACTTTAGGTGTAATGTTAAGCTCACCTGGAGATTCTCACCGACACCCGGAAGGTCGACAAGAGTCTTAATGCCGACGGAATCGAGTATTGCCTTGTCTCCAATACCTATACGTAGCTCAGCGATATGACCCATTCTGAAAGGTGGATGTACTTGCCAGAAAGCTCGAGCAATTGTGGTGTCTGAATTGATCCTGTTGCTCGCGTCAGAGCATGACGAGCTAACAGCTACAAAAGAACTGACCTGCAGCAAGGATGACCTCTTTGTGTGCGGCGATTGTGCCCGTGATCCCCGTACTATTGACGGCAACTACGCTGACACTGGCTGCTCGCAAATGGCCTTGTGAATACTCTACAAAGTTTATTCGAGTAGCCTTCAGAAAAAGTCAATACGGCTCATAATAGTCAGCGTTAAGGTGACATTACCTGTGTACCCAAGAAGAGCGTGAGGTTCGGTTTCACGATGCTGCTGTTGTAGTAGGTAGTTGCAGCGTAAGAGCGTTTGCCGAGATCCTTAACACGGTCGATTGTCATCTGGCAATTGTACACGCCAGTTCCATCGCCCATATACTACCTTAGGATTAGACCAGATACTTGGGTATACAAATTGATAGGAACATACCGGGTCACTGTTGGTGGGAATTCCGAGGCCATTGACCGTCTCAACATATGGATCGGTGATATTCGTATATATCACATTGTATGAGGACTAGTAGATCTCAAGTTGCTTGATAGAAATCTCCTGAGATGGGCACATCCATGCTTACCTGTATCGGCCCGGACCGTCCATGATATACGTCGAATGTAGACTCGGGCACTTCGCTGGATCCCGGGAACAGCTGCCAAGATGCCTGCGGAGACACAGCTTCGGTTTTCTTGAAGTAAGGAAGTAGAGTGTTCCAGTTCCATCCCGTGGCGCCCAGCTATGATAGTGTTCAGAGAGAAGTTGGGGCGGGAGGGAAGCACACTCACTGTCTCCCAGGCATCGTACTCCTTGACGGAACCTCTGTCCCAAGCCATGAAATTAAGCCCACTTGAGCCACCAAGCATCTTCCCGCGAGGATACAGCAAGGTAGCATTGTTAAGGCCTGTTTGAGGAACGGTGAAGAAATTCCAGTCGAAGGAAGGATTGCCGATGGCTTGCCCAAAGAGCTCTATCAATCACCATCATCGGTATATCAGACATTATGCTTCAGTCATTGTAGTTCCTACCTGGGGTGTCGACCAGCGGCTCTTCTGCGTAGTATACGCCTGCTTCAATGACAGCTACCGTGACATGAGGATCTTCAGTCAAACGCGCGGCGACCACGAGGCCTGCCGTTCCACCGCCTAATGATGCAAGATCAACCGTGGCAGGACGTAGCAGCTGTGACACAAATACCCACCAATTACAACGTAGTCGAATGCTCGACTGCCGTCTGGAAGAAGGAGTGACTTTGAGCGCAACCGTAATTGCCCAGAACCTTTATGTAAACCCGTACCTGTCGCTACAGAAAGGGTGAAGAAGAGTGTGGATACTAGCAGAAGCGCGAGAGGCTTGAGCATGTCTGTAACGCGTTGGGCCGGTGCTGGTGGGGCGCGAGCACTGTCGACTGCACAATCAAGCGGCCCTACATATATCAAAAGGTCCAGGGATCTCGTTCCCAAGGTCTACCGTGCGTCACGCCCCTGGCATCGTACGGGCTGGCATCGCGAGCTAAACGCACAACCTAGACAAGAACACATGCCGTCATATTCTTGAGCGCCTGCTTCATATCCGGCCAATCATTCGATTGCAAGTTCCTCGGTTGAGAGCACGATGGGTCCTTGTGACAAGTCGCAGTCAGCGAAGGCGCGCCCGGCGAAGTTCGGAGGTAAAACACACCTTGATGACACCCAGCTAGTGAGTATCAGATATTAATGGCAAGCTAATGCTTTTCGTGTCTCTCCTTCTGTCCTCGTACTACCTTGCCTACCAGGATCCGCGAGCAGAGGGCGCAGAAAGGTTGGCCGTACGTTCAGAGATAATACATTCGATGAGCTCATGAAGTGAAGTTCTTCCGATGAGTGATTTGGTCCACGCACCCAATTTGCGAAACTTCAGCTAACTTTGGAATGATAAGCCTCCTCTCTGATCGGAGAAGCTCTGTCAGTCTCGGAAAATCTTATAACCAGGACGGACTGAGTCCGCCTGGCGGCTTAGAAGGGAGCAATAGGGTGGTGTCCAAGGAAGACCTGCCACCATACTGATGGCGAGGCAGTAAGTTGTGTGCAGAATAGCCATACGAGGACACTTCTACTCACACATGCTTTTGAAATCATCCTCGGCGACTAAAGTAGACGAGTGTCTGCAACGATTGGTGTCCGCTGCCGATGTAGGCTCAATGGCCTACCTAACGCCAGTCCCTGATTTTTCCAGTAAGTGCGCTGCAGATGTGTTCCACCGAGGACAGTACCTTTATTTGTTGAGCCATTGGCGCACGCGTAGTGGAAATGTTTTCGAGAGGAGGTGATCGATGGATGGGTGAGCTACGAGTGAGAAAAATTCATCCGTCATAGCGTCTCGCAAGCATGGACCTACAAACGCATCCCGGCGACCGCGCGAGCGGACTACTCGGAGCTGATGGAAACTTCCAACATCAGTGGCAGGCACGAGTCAAGCAGCAAGTCGTTGCATACCATTTGGGCTATTCATCTCTACTCACGCTCTAGCTCTAGATATGAGCGATGTGAGAAGTCTGCAAGAGATAATTTGAAGGTTCGAAGCTGGTCGTGGCAGGCAAGCTGCAAGCTGCAGTCCCCCATAAGCGCGCCCCGAGCTTCCCGAGATCTGAGCGCCAACAAACTCGTCCTCGAACCACCTTCAGCTTGCCCTGCACGCCTTGGCTCGAGTCTCGTCGTCACGCGCACGTTGCATCACGATGGTTTTATCACAGTACATTCACCGCTCCCTCACTAAGAGTGTATGTGTATACACCGCGACCCACAAATCGCAGACTCCACCTGCTGTCATCGGCGTGGAACTTACGCGTGTCCAACGACAGTCGTATTAGAGCTGCAAGGAGGGTGTGAGCTGTTAAATAATCATCCATGTAATCGTTGCTCACTCCCTATATTACATAGAAAGCTATATGCAGGTCGACTGCGGTGTCGACACAGCGTTGCAGTAATAATACTACCAGTCTCAAATTCGCCAGGCCAGAGATACCAGATACCGGCAGAGTCTCTGATGAAGATTCTTTGTATAGCCCATCTCTGACCCGTTGATCAGGGGACCTGCTGTTTGAATACTACGGAATACTTCTACTCAAGCATCAGTGGGATAACCGTCAATTTCTCTACCCGGTCGCTGTGGGCGGCCTTGACAGGGACATCAGCGGTGAACATGCTCTCCCTAACCGACCGAGCGTTGCCCCGTTGCGCCTTCGATGCACCAATTTGTGAAGCTCCGTTAGGGCTCGCTCAGTGTCACCCCTAGTGCGCGCTCTGAAGTGTGATTTGCGACGGCACTCACGGCGCCCAACGGGATTCATGCAGGGTTAGGCTGGGTGCAAGCGATATATTCGCGACTGGAGAGGGAACAGTAAGAAGGGGTCGCAGCTTCCTCACTCTGCGACCATGGCATGTGTCGAAGTCCCAGACAACATCACCCTACTGTGAGTACATTCTGCGCATGATCGTTAGTTAGACTGTACTCATGGCCTCATGGTTCCCTAAGTGCCGCTCCTCATGTGAGTCGAAATTATACTAGATGCTCAACAGTGATATGTATGAAATCGAGTCTTGCAGCTCTTCGGTCATCTTTTCAACTACGGCCTTTTTGGTGTGTTGTCAACGCAAGTCTGTGAGTCCAATGCTCCGTAGCCAATAGTCTTGATTGACGAGTCTACGTTGATAGACATCTATCACGTCTCCTTCCCTATGGACCGTCTACGACTCAAAGTGTTCGGTGCGGCATTGGAGGACAATCATTTGAGAGCAGCATTTTACTGACCATGGTTGCAGTGTACGGTCTATACACGATGGAATTGGTTCAATTGATCATGGCTACCCATGATGCCTTTGAGACCCTCGGCAGGGGTTGGGGAAACACATCCACGTTGAATAACCCTCAGTGGCTTTGGTTCGATGTGCCCTTGATGAGCGGTATAGGTATGTATTTAACCTATCAGGTATCTGCGGTGTAAGTAACTTATCGTTTCTTGGCTAGTGTCCGCAAGCGTTCAGATCTACTTCGCTTGGAGAATCTATGTGTTGAGCCAGTCAAAGATACTCAGTGGGTGCATAGTCCTGGTATGTTCACCCTTACTAGCCCCGCTACTAGACCAGACGTGTTGGTTGCATCTATAGATCGCTCTTGCCCAAGGATCTGCGGGGATAGCAAGCGGAATCAAGGTATTTAACAGACGAACTGCGATAATACAGCTAACGGAGACTCGCCACACTCATAATTAGGCTCACCTCGTCAACAGTTTGGCAGATTTGCAGGCCGAAACCACTAAACCCTTGATTGTCTGGCTCGGGGGAAGCGTGGCCTGCGATATCGTCATTGCCATCTGTATGCTGTACTATGTGAGTATTGATGATCACTCTTGTCTACTCAACTGAGCCGGCGTTGGGATAGCTGTCGAGAGGAAGACAAGGCCTTGCTTCAGACGCCCTATTGTCCAGACTTATCCGTCTCACAGTGGAGACTGGTACGCTTACAGCCTCTGTCGCCTGCCTCGACCTGGTGTTCTTCCTGGTGTTCAAGCACAACAACCTTCATCTCACACCGTAAGTCTTCGCTATATTTCTACTTGTCGATAGGGCTCTAACCGTGTCTAGAGCTCTCATCCTAACCAAGATTTACACGAATACTCTCATGATGCTCCTCAACAACCGTACACAGATGCGCTCAATGATAGGCGGTCAAGTGTGGATGACAGAGGAAACAGGCGATGTCGAGCTCGCGTCGCGTTCACAGACCAGTCGGAGGAGGAGTGCCGTGCCTCAACAAGTAGCCTTGCGCAAATTCCCAAGCCAGGAACGGGATTCCGTCAGCGAGCCTCCAAAGAAGATAGGGACGGTGCAGGAGCGCAAAGTCGCTGGTGCGTGTCATGTCTGTTGTTTCGCGATGAGTGCACGGAGTCGTCTCCCCAGAAAATACTAATGCAAAGCTATGACTTCCTTACAGCAATCTAAGGCATGCTCTAGGTCGTTCATTTGTCATACTACTGTAACAAGTTAGCCGTCATGCATGCACAGCGGCTGTTTCGAGCCAGACTCGGATATTGAATATGAGGACTTTCGGAGATTTCCAATGAAATTTACGAGCACCGGGGGCGGTGGCTCGTAGACGGGACCGTTCTAACGGGTGCATTCTTCTGGACGTCTGGCTCAGGGTGCGCACATAAACCATGTAAGTATAATTAAACATAAGGAACCATAGCAAGAAATGTGTCAAACAAAAATCTTCGCGGTGCCTACGAAACGCGCGAGCCTTTCCTCCCAATGCTTCCTCAGCTCCGGGTCCGGGTCCAGTAGGTACATGGGCATGTCCGTGAAATACAGCTCCAAGTACTCGACGCTCACCGACCGACGCGACACCTCCGAATTCGCCTCTCCTGGCGCCGGCTGCGTGGCTGCGTCATGATTCCTCGAGAGCACACCCTCTATGTCCTGCAAAAGCTCCGGCGTGTACTGCACATTCTTCACAACCAGTTCCACCGGCAGCCTCCGCGCGTCACAGTAGAACGGCAGGAGCCTCTCCGTGTGCAGCGCCGTCAGGAAGCTGAGGACCGCCTGCGCGCGCGAGCCCGTTTGAGGCGAGAGCACGCACCTGCGCATGCGCTTCAGTCCCGGGAGCGCGGTCACCCAGTTATACACTCTGAGGGAGTCGGGGGTCTCATGGCACGCGAAGGTGACGAGGGGTGCCGCCTCAATGAACCACGCCGCCGACTGGAGCGCGCTGCGCTGCGCGGTCTCTATCTGCGATGTGGAGAGCGCCGGGCTAGAGGCGGCGCGTTCCACGCGGATCACGACCTCGACATCCTGGGGGCCTTGAACACAGAGGACGAAGGCGTTGGCTTCGAATGCGAGCACTGCGCGGTCCATGCGGTTGAGGAGGAAGTCCGGGGGGCGGGAGCCCACCTCGTTCGTGACCAGCCGAGAGAACATGTACATGCTCGCGTTCGGGTCGAGCAAGGCGTCGTCTCCGACGAAGCTCGTGATGTGGATCGTCGGCGGGGTGCAATCGGTCCCGATGTACGCACACATGTTCGCGGTGGCGGCGGGGACGTCTCTGAGGATGAGATGGGTAAGTTTCGGGGGAGAGAAGCGGGGGCCTGGTACACCGTGTATTGTGAGGAAACTATCGAGTGCGACCACGGCCAGATCAAATTCGGAACGGTGCAGGTACTGGCTGAGACGCAGTGTACGCAACGAGGTCGCGGTGTTGATGAGCGCTATGAAGGGATACCACAGGAACAGCTCGGCGTCGCGCCCAGGGTAGTTGCACAGATCGAGGTCAAGAAGCGTAGAGATGGTTCTGCCGCTAAGCGCAACTCCATCGAGACGCAAAGATGTGAGCCGAGGGAATCGTGCGGGGTCGAATTCGAATACGGGGATCCCGGTATACGGGGTGGTCGGAAGAACGGAGTGGTTCACGACGATTGTGAGCTTCTCCAGCTGCGGGAAAGTAGCCCCAAGTATACGTTGCATGACGTGCGAGCGGAATATGTCGAGTGTCATTGCTGAGTTGAACTCGAGGACTTGGATGCGAGCAACATTGGCCGCGAGGGTTTTGAGAAACCTGACTCCGAACGGACCGTTAGCGTCTTCCACCAAGCCAATGACGCATTTGGATTCCAGTTTAGTAGCCTGCGAATGATGGTGGTTAGGAGACCAGTGGACTCAATGCTGTACGCACTCACCATATTGTGTTCAGCGGATTCGAGCGAGTGGTGTAAGCGGGAATCTGTGGATCGAGGACTGAACCTTCGCAGAGTGTCTAATATATATAGCCAGCTCCCTTTGACCCGCAGACGAGTACGCTACAATCTATGTCGACTCTCTTTAGTTGTGTGGATAGAGTGGCTGCGCGACATATAAACTCTTTATTAGTTTGTTGCAATGGGAGGAATGCTTCATGTGATAGCAGGACGGGTGGCATGGCGTGGTTGGGCACAGCGGACTTGGTCCTGTCCAGGTCCTTTGGATGCACAAAGCTGTGGTGACTTGCGTTCAATCGTTGTAGTGAACTGTAATGCACTGGTCAGAGAACAGGAACGCACCAATCCTTCTTCACTGACCCTCGCTGAACGAGGAGTACAAACAAAGGGTAATGTATTCCAAAGGTCCGTCGTATGCTCCCTAGATCAACTGTCTACGATCGAGGTTATACATACCACCTTTCGCCTCAAAGGTCCCTAGCCTTCAGTAACACAGTGGGTCCGAGTGGTTCAGAGATGACATGGCCACAGCACGGGAATCGTTGTGTGCTGCAGCTTGCTTTTTGACCATCGAACTCTGTCTGTCACAGACGAGACAGGTCGCGTCCCCAGATACCCCTGTTCAGCAACCACGAGATCAGGTACCACTCTGTCCACAAAGAGGCGTGCACGCACCTCACGACCCAATCGATCATCAAGAGCGCCCGCGTGCGCATGCTGACTTGCTCGCTCCAGTACACGCTCCGCCACGCGTACATGGCCGCTAAGCCGCCCATAAAGCTGAACCGCCCCAGGTCGAACACCGCCGCGTTGCCGATGTACGCGAGCGAGCCAAGGTGCAAGTACTTGAACGGCGGCGCGACAGTCTCGTCGCCCTCTTCCATGAGCAGGCCGTTCGCCTCGAGCACGCTGCGATGCTGCGCGACCTTGGAAAGCTTTTGGCCAAGGTACTTGCCTTGCTGCGAGGCCACCTGCGCGGTCTGTGGAGATCACGATCAACACGATGTGTACGTTGCTGGAACCTGAGTGCACGGACCGCAGGAAGAGCTGTGATCTTGTTACCTAGCTCTTGGAGAAGAACAGCAAGCTCGTTCAGGGTTAGCGATTGGTCCTTGTCCGAGTCGTATAGGTCGAAGAGCTCGCGGACTTTGTCGAGCTGTTCTTCTGCCATGGGGATGCGCTTCTTAATCCGCGCCACTATGAGCCACCCATGAATGACAAGAACGCAGCAGACACATGGCGCGATGTAGGACATACCCATGATCTTCCACTCGTCGTAGTCGATTTTCCCATCCTGATTCTTGTCCGCCTCATCCACAAGATCGAGCAGATAGCTCACGACCGAGGTCTCGATGGTGCTTGCGTCTCCGATTGCGTACACCTCCCCAAGCGGCGCACCCTTGACGCGTAGGTGTGCATCGACCTCAATGGCTTTCTTGTGTACCTGGTTGGGTAGCAGTTCGGACAAACGCTGTGTGAACGGGTTCATAGCGATACCCGTGCTCCACAAGACAAAATTGGTCGGGATTTCGAAGGTCTCGGTCTTGCCGTCTTGCGTCCGCTTTGTGTACGTCACTCTATCAGACGTGACAGCTGCAACACGGGCGGAGGTGATCAGGTCGATGTCGTCGTGCATGAATTTGTCCTCGGCATATCGCGAGATGGCCTCGGAGTACTGTCAACGAGATTAGTTAATCGTTTGTAAACACGGGTGGTTGCGAGGACAAAGTACGTACAGTGTTCAGTATGTGCTCCCGACTCTGAATGACGTGTATTGATACTTCCTCTCTGCAGATTTTTGGGAACTATACTGAGTCAGTATATAGTGGATGGCTCCATGAACCATCAACTCACGTAGTTGAACAAGTCCTCCTGACACAAGTCGTAGATCTCTGCAGCGGTCTCAACACCCGTCGGACCACCTCCGCAGACAACAAAGCTGAGGAGTCTCCTACGCTCCTCTGGTGTAGTTGTGGGCAGAGAAGCCGCTTCAAAGTTATCTGACGTTAAAAGACGCGTCATGTCCCGTCGTGAAACGCGAGTCGTGTGCATAAATACCAATAATCCGTTTCCGGATGGCCTGGGCATCCGAGATGGTCTTCAATTGGTGACAATGCTCCAAGCCTGGGACTCCGTGAGTACTCGATGTTGAGCCCACTGCGATAATGAGCTTGTCGTAACTACGAGTAATACGGACTCAGCTGAAAGAATATTGAACAGCGGGAAGTCACGTACGGGATGTACATATGCTCGCCCTTCACACCGTCGACGCCGACAGTCTGCACCTCCAGCAGGCGCTCAGACATTACGATGTCGACGGCGCGTGCGTTGATGAGATGACCGCGGAGGCGTGCCGCGATCTTGCGCAGGGGCTCGACAAGTGAACGGACAGAGACGGTCCCGACCGCGGCAGCTTCACGGAAGATGTATAAGATAGAATAGTGCTCAGAATGGGTAGCAGGACTTACACGGCAACAAGGGCGTAAACGTAGTGTATGTCTCTGGAGATACGACTGTGACGTGGTAATCACCGGGAGTCAGTGTTTGGAGGACGCCAACGGCCTACATGATAGCGGGTGGTGAGACGGTGATAGATGTAGTAGAAATTCGAGGTACGTACGCCCCATCCCCCTCCCACAATAACCAGATGAGGCTTTTCGGCAAGTCCGCGGTTCTGCTCGTCCTCCCAATCACTCAGCAAGGTGGAGACAACGGGTAAGTTCTTGGGACCTCCACGCTCAGGAGCGAGTGCGCGCGGCGCGACTGGAACACGGTCGATATGCTGGGGCGTATACCGTTAACACAACGCGCGCAGTGAGTAGACCAACGTGCTACTCACGCGTTCGGTATAGGTGAAGGCGTCATGGAGAAAGATGCCTCCAGTGAGAATGACGCACCCAACAACAGTCGAACCCACAAGGTAGAACGTATAGCGAGCTACTGTCTTGCAGCGGCGTAGGACAGTTGATGAGGTAGACGGACTAGTAGTAGCGGTGGCATAAAGCCTTGCAGGGAGAGGACGATAGAGACGAGATAAAGAGAGACGAGAGTAGGCGGTTGGGTGAAGTCTAGTAAGAGGCCGGGGTGGCGAGTCGAAAGCCCTCGCCAAGGCTCGGGTGGGCGCCGCAGCTGTCCGGAACATTGCCGTCGCTGTGTCGAGTAGCGAGCAACCGAGTGCCCGTCGCTGTCGTCGCCGTCGAGGGGAGAAGGGATAGGCTGCTTGCGCCGTGTCGGGCGACCAAGTACTGTACGTCCCAGACATTAGGCGAAGCGAATTGACCCTAACCTAAGGCGTGGGAATCGGACTGTCAAGCGAAAGGTGCCAGGGGACAAGGGACATATGCGAAGCGCTCGTCCTCTCCCGCAGACGAAAGTGCTTGTCGACGACTTCTAGGTCACGTTCGGATGCTAGGAACTGCGAATATAGCGTCCACAAGGTGCTTGAGCTGTGAAAGAAATCCGCCACAGTTGTGGCGAAAATGTCATCGGAAATTACCATATATGGTAAGTTTGGGCTAGGCGAAGAGGCCCCGGGGACATGGGGACAAGCGCCCATATAGGCGAGGCGAAAGGCCCCCGGGGACAGGGGACTTCGCCTAATGTCTGGGACGTACAGTACTGGCGGCTCGCGTCCATGATGTCACCGCTTATTCCTGTACCAGCCGCGCCTTGCGGATGATCGAGTTACTGGGCGTCCCCGGGCCTGTACTGCTACTAAGTACTAGCCTGAGTATGTACCATTATCACCACCACCATGCATGATGCATCCCCTACCGGCCTCTAATACACAGTCTTATTCTTCTTATATTCATTCGTGAACTCCTGGATGCAATATGAATAAGTGCTCGTATTCTCAAGATGGTTCAAGGCTCGGAGTGGGGACATGTTCTGCTGCTGCTGCATGTACATGTGAGTACTCTATTTCTGTTGTGTTGCTTCCTTCACGCAAGCTTGATCAGATTGCTGACAGTCCTCCGTCCCAGCTGGCCATGGCGGATGCTACATAGAGTATGACAATATTCAGTGCTGCCGCTGCAGGTCTTACGATCAAGAAAATCAAAGAGGGCAGCAATTCTACCCCTACAGGTAAGCAGGTACGCCTTCGTTGGCTCTTCAGTCGCACTGTCCACTAAAATGCACATGGATAGGATGCAATGGCATCGAGACTCGAGTCTAGATGTATCATGTACACGCTGGCAACAAATGCCACGTCGCCGCGGCACCTAGACTATAGCTGAGGGCAGCTTGCATGTCTAGTTTGCTCCCCGTTGGCATGTCACTGAAATATATTCTTCTAGTCCTCCAAACGGATATCGCGTTCAAGCTCCTGTTTCTAGAAGCCCGAGAACCCACTGCGCCTAGCTCTGCGAGCACATGCTCCTTGAGTACGCGATGAATACTGTTTCAAGCCCTACTGGCTCCGTCTATCTCAAGTTCTCCATGCCAGCCCAAAACTGTGATGTTGACATGCAAAGCTCTATGTCTTAGTCTTCAGAGGAGCTCTGCTCTTCTGTAGCTGCAGTGGAAGATGCAGAATTCTCAGAGTCGTCTTCTTGAGATTCCATTTGGCAACACAATCACCGTTCACGTACATCCGTGGTGGGCGCAAGGTGAGCGCATCATTTTTTGTTCCACTCACGCCTGAACGGTTGAACCCAACCCGAACAGACCTGAACCCACCATAGATCCGAGCGTCGGTCGACTCAGCCAACAGATCTGCTCTCCCTCAATGGTCCAGTATTTTTCATCAGGGTACAGCATGGTTAACAAGCTTCTACACAATCGTAGTTTCAGGTTCCCCATTCCGGCACCGATCAACAAGGACCATGCTTCGAAAGCGCAGTGAGATGTATTGCCACCTCCTTCTTGCCGCCGCCGGTACGTATTCTCATGTTATATTCCATCGGCGCGGCGCAGATCGATCCCGAGGTTCGGGACTAATCACGATGGAAACGTCCTCTGGCAGATGCCCACGTCATACCTGGACAGATTCATCACCGTCCAGCACCCTCCTTAAGCGTTCGGTACATACAGCTTCAAATACTAACCAACGATTCGTAGCCAAGCAAGGACCCTTGAAGGACCCTGTAGTGGTGTCTAGCGCTACTCTTCGGGTTCAGCCTATACCGGCTGCGATCGCGAGTGGCATGCGCCTAGATGATGCGAAGAACAGAGCGTTGAATTACAACCCGGAGCTAGAGCAAGAACTTTCTGGATGCAATAAGACTTGCCCGAAGTAGTTGCGAAGAAGGCATCGGCCACCGACCTCTACACTGTTGAGTGCTATGTCGACGGGAAGTCAATGTCTTCTGTATACCAACTGTATACGAGATCCTGGGAGATCTCACACGTTTTATCAATTTTTGGTGTTCGCAACACACGATCATCTGCGCCCTTGCCCTAACCGAGACATAACTTTGCACTTGGATACTTCCGACCCGCGCTCGGATTACAGCCCGCAGCAGCGCTCATCCACACTCCAGGGTCCTTAAAGTGCGGATTCTTCGCCCTGCATCCCGGCAGCCGTCATGTTCGTCGCAGAGCCAACAAGAACCCTCACTGCATCCGCCAATTTGCCCCTGCCTCTCGTAAGCTGGCTACGATATATACAATGACCCAGTAGTGGACGCTGACAAAACTCCGGCTACAGCGTACTACCTGCGGACGAGCCTCTACGAACTACCACTCTCCTGCGAACTATCACTCGCCTGCAGCTCGACCGTCCGCGATGGATAAGCTGGCAGTAGAACTCCTCACCCTCATTTCATTCTATGCTTGTACCGACGGCGGTCAGACAGGCTGCGCTCTCTCTCTCGTCTCGAAACGCATTCGCGCTGTCTCGCGTCCTGCACGCTTCTTCACCGTTGGACTCGTCAGCGGCCCTGCCAAGATCGAGCAATTCCTCCAGTGCTACGAAGCCGAGCGCGCACGCGCGACGGAGGCCCTACCCCGCGTCCGTCACCTCTGCCTGTCGTTGTTCGGCAAAGGCCTCGATACAGGGGGCTCGGGGGCGGGAGCTCCATGGTCACCCTCAACTCCGTCTAACGCCGCCCCAGCGAAGCCCCCAGCCTCGCGCGCGGAATTCTTCGCGGCGATGCAGCGGAAGACGCAACACTGGCGGTCGACGCAGGACAACCTCGACGAACAATACAACCGCGTCGTGCCCACGCTCATCCGCGCCGTCGCGAACGACATCGAGACATTGGCGCTGATCCAGGCGCAGTGGCGAAGCTCGAGCGTCGTCCGGTGTGCGTTCCCGCGCCTGCGCGACCTCATCGTCGTCGGAGGCGATCCGAGCTTCCTGCCATTCCAGTTCATGCCGAGCGGGCGCCCGCTGTACCCCGCGCTGAAGCGGCTGCACCATGTCCTGGCGTTCGTCGCCAAGGACGTGGACTTCGTCCAGTGGGCGGAGCATGCGCCGAACCTCACGCATCTGCGCATCTCCCGCCTGAACTCCGAGCCCCGGACTACGCTCGAGACGCTCGAGCAAGTGATCGGTGGGTCTGTTCAACAAGATTTGTGGTGGAAGGACCGTGTGTGCTCACACCACATCAATTATGGCGTAGGCGACGAGTCGGCCCCAGATGAGTTCTTCCCGCATCTGCAACACATCATCATACAAGCCCAGCCCGCACCACCTGCGGCGCGGTCGAACACGACGGCAGCGCTGGTATACCGAGACTTCCTCGCACACGTACAGAAGCTCGCGGAGAAGGCGAAGGCACCCGTGACTGTGCAGCCGCCTATGGAGATCCCGGAGATGGTGCCAAACGTGGACCCACACCAGGTTTGTATCATGAAGTTGAAGACGGAGTGGATGGAGCGGATCGAAATCAACGGCTCGCGGTACTGGGAGCAGCCGCGGAATCCCCATGGGCCGTCGCATTGAGCTAGAGCTTTGGAACTAGAGTCAGGGCCGGTACTGGTGACCGTGACTGCAAACGGACTCTCTGTTTTGCTCCCCGTCTGACATTGTCTCGCTATCTTCAGTCTATTGTACTGCATACATCCCCTAAACACTATTAGCTTTCCCCATGTATCACTAGTGCACTACAAGTTACATTATGGTTTGGCCACGAATGGCCCGTTGAATCTTCCAGCTTCCAGAGGGAGGCGTCACCGGTCTCGGAATGAGCGCTTGTAACTTGTTCTTGGTTGACGTCCACATCTGTCCACCTGCGTTGAACAGCCGTTTCAGATCTTCCGGTTGAGTATCATCATCGTTGGTCGCGGTGAACATTGCCCCTCTATGTTTGACATCTCTGAAGCTCCGAAGTACGTATCTCATAGAATGGCAACCTCAGCCTCAGCCTCTCTCAATTTTACTTACCGAGCGGTGCCGTACTACAGGAGGATCCGGAGGTTACATCTCTAGTCAAGCTTTTCAATCACGACCCTCCAGTTGGCTATTTGGCGGCGTTCTGAAGCCATCCTGCGGGAGATCTCGAACCTGATTAATAGCCTCACGAGATGACCGACTCTGGTCTGGATCTACTTTCCTTGAACGAGGATGTCCTGACATGCATCGTATCGCATCTTGCATTCCGAGATGCAGTGTCGTTCTCGTCCACCAGCAAACTGGCCCATGCTATCCCTACCGACCCTGCGTTACGCACCATAGTCTTAGACGGCTCAACGACACAAGTCAAGAAGTTCCGAGACTACCTGCTCTCTACGGAGACGCGGTGTAGACTGCTCAAGTCGCTTACTCTTGCAAAATCGACTACCTGGGAGATTGTCGATTCTTCCACCGAGCCCGCCGAGGCACTTGTCGACATACTCAGGAGTGCGGTTAACCTCGAGTCATTCGACTGCGGCGCAATGGAGGCTCTCGTTCGTGCATCTGGTGGACGCGTTGCAGAGGCCCTCAAGTCACTCACCCATCTTCGCGACCTCATTGTGAATGAATGTGCAGATAAGATGTTGGAGGCCGTATCAAACCTCAATTCTCCCCATCTTCGAACGCTTGTGATCGGCGTCAGAAATATCCAAGAAACACCTCTTGCACGATTGTTCGCCCCTCTCGCGCAGTTCCCCCATCTCGAGACGCTCTCACTCTCCAGACTGCGCAATCAGATTCAGATCCTCCGCCTCCCAGAGACGAGCATCATCATCCCGACCGTGCACACCCTCTCCCTCGAACTATCTGACATCCCCATGTACGCCATGGTCGCCATCTTCCCTAACGTCCGTTGCCTCACCTTTCGCTCCAACCCGGGGTACCAATATCCGAACTCCTACATCGCGAGAACGATCGAGTCCGCGCTCTCGCCCCCGGGCGAGTGCTGGCCACACCCGCTCGACGAGGTGCACATCGACGTGGCCGACATCGCCCGGTGGCCGCTCACCTGCCGCGTACGCTGGCTCGACTTCGGCGTGCTCCTCAGCGGCCACTCGCGCGAGGCGCTCCTCGCCGTCGACCGCACCAAGCCCCGCGTGCTCTCGTGCGCGTACCGCATCGACGCAGACAACCTCTTCTGGGTGCGACTGCCCACGATCGCGACCGAGCTCCGCTTCCTCGACGCGCGCGTCCTCGAGCTCTCGGGCTGCCGCAAGCGGTACATGCTCCTCCATCTGACTCGCTTCCCTGCGCTCGTCGCCGTCTTCCTCTGCATCCGTGCCTATTACCTCCCGGAGGACGTCGACGCGGAACTTGAAGGCATCGCGCACGATCTCGCGGCCTCGAATCCGAAGCTGCGGGTCATCGGGCTCTCATTGACCGATGGCCGTCGTGTGCGCGAAGACCAGCCTGTCTGGAAAGAGGAGGCTCTCGCCTCAGAATGGTGGACTGTCAAGCGTGACGGGACATCTCTTCGGTGTAGTACGGGATTCGCCGGTTCGAAATTGCAACATATGCCGACCGCTGTAGGATTGAGGGTGAGAGAGTTAATGTATAACATAGACTACGACACCCTGGGTTGGGAGGATAGCATCCTGGAGAGACTAGAGCCCCCACACTCCACGCGTTGACAAGCGTCTACGTCCGAACACTGCGCTGTGTCTATAGTTGAGATCCACTGCTGTCCTCTTGTATGTAGCCCTTGATGTTCGTACACACTAGTTAATGATACGGTTGTATTGCGGAGGTAGAGCTAAGATACAGTGATGTTTGTTTAGACGGTATGCAGGTTGTATACGGGGTAGAAATAGTTGGGCAAGAAAGCCAAGATCCCACGTTGATGATGCTATACAAGGGCGAATTTCCATACAAAGCAACATTCGCCAGTATGCCCTGTCCTCCGAAGCAAAAGGGGTGATGGAGAGCCAGGGGACATAAAGGCGGAGTCGAAAGTCATACGAAAGTCCCAATGCAGTGTAACCAGCGAGTGCATGATGATGATGGTGTAGTGCGAGTACGATACTTGAAGAGGATGTGATGACGACGATGAATGACGAGCTGGTAGATTGCTGGCTAGCGGCATTGCTGAATGATGGCTTCGAGCTCTTCGACGACCTCGGACATCGTGGGGCGATCCTGAGGGTCCTGGGCCCACATACGCTCAATCAGGTCCACGATCTCGGGGCACCATTGTTTGCGCAGACCGGCCAGGGAAGGTCTAAAGGTCGATGCATGAGCGAAAGGCGTATTAGATAGCACAGT
Source organism: Daedaleopsis sinensis (assembly GCA_033807695.1). Taxonomy (NCBI): domain Eukaryota; kingdom Fungi; phylum Basidiomycota; class Agaricomycetes; order Polyporales; family Polyporaceae; genus Daedaleopsis; species Daedaleopsis sinensis. Next base: position 3,422,313 of record CM066301.1, read on the forward strand.
GGTACGTACCGTAAGCGTTTGGAGCCAACTGCTTCGTAAATAGCGTGCTCATTCATACCTTCCCAGGGGAACTTTTTGTTGTGGACATGCCATTGCAGAGTTTCCCAGAACACCATTGCACAAGAGAAGACGTCGACTTTATGGTTATATTTCGGGTGGGGGTGCCAAAGCTCGGGCGCCTGCCAATTGACGGTGCCAACCAAACTGCGGACCATCGAGCGCGTCGACTGCTTCACCTTCGCAAGACCGAAATCGGTAATCTTCGCAACGCCCTTGGAGGTGATGAGAATATTCGACGACTTGCAATCCCGGTGAATTACTGAGGGTTTCCTCAAATGCAAGTATTCGAGGCCGCGTGCGATATCGAGCATGATGCACAACTTCGAAGATCGTTAATGATCCGTACATTAGGAAAACGAGCAATACCGACGTACCACACGATATAAGGATGGCGGATTCACGTTCCGGACGTAATCGAAGAGGTCCCCATTGGAGCACAGCTCGCTGACAATCATAACTGGTGTCTCGCGAGTGTTCTCTGGTATGCTGACACCGAGCTTCAATGCTATATCAGCAACTGAGCAGGAGGTCAGAATCATATGCACTCACAAAACGAACGATGTTCGGGTGGTCGAAATCACCTAACAACTTCAGTTCCTTGATATCCACTACGAGTGCACCGTTGATCAGTCAACTTGCTCGACACACGAGCATCCACCGCGACGCACTCTGACTTAGTTGACCACGGAACTCTGCGATCGCAACACGGCGCCCTTTGAATTTGCCAATGAAGACATCCTTGAAGCCACCGCTGCCGATCTTCTCGAGCTTCGTCAACTTCTCCGGTGGGATCTCACGGTCATCTAGTCCCAGACTCTCCAGGTCAAGCTCAATGTCGCCCTCGTTGTCCCGCTCCCTCGCCTTGCCGGACAGAGGCGGGGTACGAGGTTCATCCAAGTGAACGTGGTGTGAACGGAGCAAGACTGGAGGCGTAGCACTGCCTGAAGTTGATTTGGATCGCGTTCTCCTACGTCGAGGTACCCGAGGGGTGGAAGGAGGGCGAGCCGTGCCTGTGGAGGAGGGAGCGGAGGATGTAGCTTCGCTGCAATGCTTGTCTCGCCATTGTAGCAATGCTTTTGCGAGTTCGGGCTTTGTTCCGCTGGCATTGATGTCCCGGGTTTCGCACAGCCTAACAAGGTCATCCCTACGTAGACGCACGAGTGTCTTGGCAGTAGCGATTGTTAGATCGACTGGAAGGAGTGAGTAAGAATGGAAGCCGAGTATAATAGCGGCAACTAACCCTCGTCATCCATCGCTTCGTCGATCTCACCCTCCGCATCTTCATCTGCGTCATCAGTCGTAGAGGCAATGGATTCGCTGTCATCCGTTGCTCGATCATCGTCGTCGTCGTCGTCGTCGTCGTCGTCGTCGTCGTCTTCTTCCTCGTCGTCTTCATCTCCTATGTCCTCTTCATCTTCTGCCTCTCCATCACCGACGATTTTGCCATTGCGCAGTTTGCGAGGCTCCGCGTGCACGGTGTCATCATCTTCCTCATCCTCATCCACTTCACTACCTTCGTCATCGCCTTCTTCACCCGCCACAGCCGTACCTTCTTCCTCACTGCCCTCGTCGTCTCCGTCGCTGGGCGGTGTATGTGTCTGCAGATGACGGTTTCTAAGTCGGTTCCTGACAGGGGTACGGCGACCATGTGGAGCAGGCTTGGCTTTCGGAGTAGCCATAGGCGAGGGCGCTTCATCGAGCTCGTCAAATTCTTCACCCTCGCCCTCGCTAGACAGGAGTTCATCCTCCTCGATTTCCTCGTCCGTGCTTTCGTGCAAGTTGCCAACCTTGCCTTTCGCCTTGCGCATAGGTGTCACCCTTCGAGACTCCACGTCGTCGGCGGGATGACGTCTATCTTGTGACACAGCGAGCTTGATTATCGATCCTTTGCTGCGAAGTCGTCGAGGGCTAGGCTTCATTAGATTCAACGAGCTTTCGACTTCAGTGAGGTCGGTAAGGTCGCTCTCCTCGCCTTCGGGTGAAGGTAACCTATTAACTTCGACTGCCTCGCTAAATCCCACGTGCTTCGCCTTCGACTTCCCCTTGCTGGTTCCGGACGAGCTAGGACCGGGGTTTACCTCGCCGGAGGCCTTGCGCGTGCGTAGTCGAGTGGCGGGAGGGGATGGAAGACAATATGATAGGGTAGAAGAGGCGGGGGATGATCGACTGGAACTAGCGCTGTTGCCTCGCCTGTGTGGAAATTGAAGTCAATGAACTAAGTATAAGAGGGATACTGCGAACCTTCTGGTTGAGTGTCCATTAACTTGTTGTGTGGCGTGCAGTTCCGGAAGACCCCGTCTTCGCCTCCCTTGCGTTGGAGATACATCACCGACTGGTCGTTCGATATGGCCCATGGATAAGCTTCGGTCGGGGAGATGTCTGCGTGACACGCGCCCCAGTTCATCCACCGTCGCTCTTCTCTTCAACCCATTGCGGAACCGTGTAGCGAAGTCGGTTTCTTCTCCTCCCGCAACATTCCCACCGTCTGAAGAGTAGTCGCTAGACCCACTGTCTGCGACGCCGGGTGAAGAAGGTGGAAGGTCAGCCACATCGTCACGAGCGGCTATGATGCAATCGACGATTTCTGGTTTCGTGAGCAATTCGGCATCTTCGGTGAGACCGGCAGCTGCATATAGCTGCACAAGCTCGTCTTTCCGGAGACGAAGGAGACGGCGTGAAGGGGCTTCGTTGATGAGATAGTCATCGGCTGGGATACACGTTGAACAATGCACAAGAAACAGAGAATCAGACTGCGCGTACATGAGTCGTGAACTTCTTCGTCTTCGGAGTTCACCGAATTGTTCCAGCGTTCCTCATCATCGACATCCATTCCACTCAGTTCCTCCTCCTCGCTAGAGTCCGGGAGAGGCTTGCGCCGCTTGGCGCGGCTGGAGGAACGGGCGCCTCTGGAGGTGTTCTCGCTACCGCTCACGACGCGTTTGCGCTTCATACCAATTGTCACGTCGAAGCCATTGGAGACATCGCGCATACTGTCTTTGTTGACTGATAGATTGCGTGAGGGGAGTCGACGGAGGTTAAACTGGACAGGGACGAGGACGCGACGGGGCGATGCGGGCGGTGAGCTGCCAGACGCGTTCGAGCCGGGGTGGGACTCAATATACGGGTTTGAAAAGGTAAAGACGCGTCTTCGAGCCGATGTCGCGCGTCGGGCCTGCAGTTTACGACGGTTGAGGATGGAGGAGTCTTGTAACGAAGCTGAGCGATGACTATTGCGTCTTTGGGCCATGCCAGTCGTGTGGGGGATGTGGCAACCCTTCCGACAAAGCCAGAGGTAGGAGTAGAAGCAAAGACTACGTCGAGGGTGGTGGACCTGGTGTTTATCGTCGTGGTCGTCGTCGTCCACAGCGTCGGCCTGTTTGGCTTCGTTTGGCGGTAATGTTCGGGTGCCAAGCAAGTGCAAACAGTAACACCACTCACGTGCTTTCCACGTGCCGAGGCGGTTCGCGACTCACGTCACGCGTTTACGTTCAACTTTTCCGGACTTTGGCCTGACTCGGAGAAAAGGTCTTATAATCCTCCCGGGTCTGCCACAACCACACACCCCTTCCCTTCCCTCCCCCACCACCATCCACCATGCCACCACGTCGCCCTCGCGCAGCAAGCAACGCTGTCACCCCAGAGTCGCGTAGTAGAGTGACAAAACGCGCCGCATCTCCTGACGGAGACAAGGCTCCGGCCGCGAAGCGTGTGCTCCGCCCTGGGGCAGCCAACGTCGAGAAACCCAAGAGCAACGCCGCGCCCAACGGCAAAGCCCCGAGCAGAGTCAACGGCAAAGTCAAAGCTTCTACCGCAGAGAAATCCAAGGTTGAGAAGGTCAAGGCTCCGGCACGCATTCGCAGGGTCCCCCAATCTATCAACCCCCTTCCTGCCCTCCCCCAGCATTATCGCCCGCCTCTCCAGCTCTTCACATGGGGATCCGGGGAGATGAACCAGCTAGCAATGGACTACAATCAGGAAATCAATAAGCCGCGCAAAAACCCTTTCGTCGTCGAGCACATCGAGGAAGGGACCTTCGGTGAGGATGGAGCTGGTTTGGAGTCTATCGCTGCCGGCGGCCTTCACACGCTGTTTGTAGATGAGCAGGGGACAGTGCGTTGTAGTCCAGCTACTATACGTGTCGTGTTTATTGACGTTCTTTAGGTATGGTCTTGCGGAATGAACGACAACGGTGCACTCGGCCGTGTTACTGTTATGATTCCAGATCCGCAAGATGACAAATTGGTGGAGGTGGACGAGAAGACACAAGACCCCGTCTGGAAACCAGTTCCCGTACACTCTCTCGTCGAAGAAGGATTTCGTGCAGTGAAGGTCGTCGCTGGAGATAGCTTTTCGGCCGCTATCAGCGACAAGGGTGAACTTCGCGCTTGGGGTGCATTCTCGGTATGTTTCCCATAGACCTGCCTAGACCATGCTCTCATCTCTACGTGAAGGGGAATTCAGGTCTCGTTGGCTTCTCTCGCCATTCCCAGAAGCAATACAAGCCCGTCCCCGTGCTTGACCTCAAGGATGAGCAATGGGTCTCTGCGGCGGGGGGCAACAACCACCTCATTCTCTTGACCACACTCGGTAACATCTACGCCCTTGGGGTCGGCGAGGAGGGTCAGCTTGGGCGGCGTGTCATCGAGCGCCGCAAAATCGCTGGTACTATGCCCGAGAAGATCGTTCTCGGTACCCGTTCTCGGAAAGCCGTTGTCATCGGCGCCGGAAACAACCACTCTTTTGCCGTCGACGATGAGGGCACTACCTGGGGCTGGGGCGTCAACTCGAAGGGCCAAACGGGTACAGGTCTTTCGGCAGGAAACGATGAAAGCCAAGTGCATGCTCCCAAGCGCGTCATTGGACTTAGCAAGGACGAGCTCAATGGTGCAACCGTCGTTCAAATCGCCGGCGGCGACCTTCACACGCTCTTCCGCACGTCTGACGGGCGTGTATATGCTTGCGGTCTGTCGGAGGAAGGCCGGCTCGGTATCGCGGATGATGACGAAGCGTTTAAGGACAGACAATACCCCGACTGCCTTCCCGAGCCTGCGCTTGTGAAGTTCCCTGGCGCATCCGATCCCGTTGTGCACGTTGCATGCGGCACGAACAACAACATCGCGATTACCAAGGGCGGTGCGATGTACTCGTGGGGACGGCAAGTCGTTGGGGAACTCGGCCTGGGAGGTGACATGGGCGAACAGAAGACTCCAGCCGTCATCGTCCGCAGGGAGGGTGGCTCGTGGGCTGCGGTCGATGCCTCCTGTGGTGGACAACATTGTCTAGCTCTCCTGCGAAGCAAGGCCCAGGTCCCGGTCCTCGTCGGCGGCGCTCCTCCTACGGATGGGGATAAGGGCTCATAGTCTTTCCCTAATCTCGCGACATATCCCTCCTCTGTATATTCCGCATCACCCACTCCCCACTCTGAAGGAGTTTGCATCGTTCCTGCATGTGATTCAAACGGACTCACAACCTAGAACGCATAAAAGCATCCATCCTCCAATCTACTATACATTGTCATCTATCAACCAATTGTCGTTTCGTGCCTGTCTATTGACCGAACACTGTATCCAAGTGCCCTGAATGTACCTACAGCTTGGCGACGAGTTTGCGGAGCTCTACTTTCTGGATCTTGCCTGTAGACGTTTTCTGCGTTCATATCCCGGCTCAACTCTCAGCTCCTTTCGACGAACTTGATCAAGGGGATTACTCACAGGAAGTTCTGGTACAACAGAAACCCATTCCGGACAGGCGAATCCTGGAAGGCGTTTGCGTGCGTGGGCCTTCAAGTCCTTCTCAAACTCGGCGTGGTGCCCCGCCCACTTCTGCGCCTTCTGTGGGTGCAAGAGAACGAACGCCATGGGACGCTCGCCCCACTTTGGATGCGAACGCGCGACAACGGACACCTCGAGGACGTCAGGATGTGACGCAAGCTCTAGCAACGTGCCACCACGCGTCAGCAGAGCTCCTCTGACCCAGCGAGCGCGAGCAACGGCATACCCTGCTCGATCGCCAAACTGGACGCGTTCTCGCCCCCGGAGATAATGATGTCTTTGCTCCTGTCCATGATCCCGATGTATCCGTCTGGGTGCCAGACAGCGAGGTCCCCGGAGTTGAAGTGGCCACCGCGGAACGCCTTGCGGGTCGCGACGGGATCCTTGAAGTACTCCTTCATTACAATGTTCCCGCGGAAGACGATCTCCCCCATGGTCTTGCCGTCTTTCGGGACGTCCACCAGCGGCGCATCGGGGCTATCGCCCTCCTTCTGTGCGTAAACAACCCGCGCATCCTCGGCTGTGGCAAAAGAGAGCCCTTGGCGCGCGGTGAGCTTCGCGCGCTCCTCGAGTGAGAGAGAGTTCCATGACGGCTGGACGTAGCATTTTGTCGATGGGCCATATGTCTGTATGTGTGGTTAATACGTTGTTCGTTCGCATGATAAACTAGACCTCGAAACATACCTCGCTATTGAATCACATCACATTGAGGAAACAGAGACATGAGTAAGTAATGACCGAAGGAAATAAAAAACACATACGTGAGCCCATATACGTGAATGGGCCTAATGTTGATCTTCTCGAGTTCGCCGATCAGGTGCGAAGTGGGAGCTGACCCAGCGATGATAGCATATACCGGTCGCTCGAGCCGTTGTACTTGCGGCGCGTTAATCAAGCCAATCTGTGCGACGCGTTTCAGCTTATGCTTGCCCTCGATGCCACTCAACGCGAAAATCTTCGGCGACTTACCTGTACCGTCGGGGCACCGCAATAGTGCGTGACCCCCGAGTGTATGAGATGATGCCAGAAATGTGGGTACGAAACGGATCTAAGGCAGATCTGGAAGCACAGCATGTTAATGAAGCACTACAGCCGTCAACGTTTCAACGCTCGCTCGCACCTGTGCTGCCGCGGAGAAGGTTATCGACCAGGGGAACGTCCAGCCGCTGGCATGGAACATGGGCAAGATCCTACGTTTGCGATTATATAGTGATCGCCGGACACCACTTCCCAAAACGGTTACTCACCACAGGTATGTAGACTCGGACGTCATCCTAGACGTAGGAAGTAAGTGCCGCTTCTCAGGAACAGAGGAAGTGTACGACGCACTGCGTTTCATACGCGTTCGCTATCGCAGCCAAATAGGATCCTGACGTTGATTCAGCACTGGGAAAATTCCGTTATTAACCAAACTCTACTTACCTCGAAGCGTAGTTAGCACTCCTTTGGGCTGTTAGGGCCTCATCAATTACAGGACCACACCTGCAACGAGCTGTGACTTACACGACCGGTAGTACCAGAGCTGCACAGATATCGTGAGTTTCTACTCGGGAACCACGGAGGCATGACATACGTGTAATTTAGTGCACACGGCGCGTTTTCGTCACGCTCCCATTCTAACCCCGCCCAGCCACGTTCACCGCTGAACTTGCGACCGGTAGCGAGGAACTGTTCGTATGGACAATTCTCCTTGCCAGTGTCGTTAACGACGATAAAAGGGATGTTCGTTCCGAGGACGAGGTGGGTATATTCGTGGTCGACGAAGATGAGCTTACTCTCGGAATGCTCGAGAATATACGCGACCTCTCCGTGAGTCAGACGCGTGTTGATAGCGCATATCACACCATGAGCAGCGAGTACGCCATGGTACCCCTCTAAGGCACGGTCAATGTAGAGTTAAGGTTCTTGATTGAGAGATCGACGCACCAGCAATAGCGGGTCTGCGTTCACCCTGTCAGGAAGCGTGCAAACACATGGCAGGGCAAATAAAACATACGTGTTAGGCGCAATATATGCAACGCGGTCTCCGGGTTTAATCCCTGCTTGAATGAGCGCGTAGGCGAGGTTCTGAATCCGTTGAGCCCTGTGGAATACAGTCAATACTGGTGGACGCTGGAGAAGTACACACGCACCAAACAGCGTAGGAGTATGCAACGGGGTCCTTGACATCTGGATGTACAATAGCAAGCTTGTCCGGGTATATCTGAGCGGCACGGAGCACGAAGGCCAGGGGGTTCTGGACAAACTTTGTCAGGATGGCTCACCGGATCGCATGGGAGAACTTACCAACGCGTGATAATGGACAGGTGTTCCGCTAGGAAGTCGCAGACGGTAGTTAACTAGAGGTGGTGGGATGCTCGCAGCAGTTGGCTTAAACGACCTCAGTGCCTCTAACTCCACACGCGTCGATGAGTCTGTGTACTGGATCATGCGGCCGCGGGAACACTGCTCGATACGTACCGTTGGCGAGATAGAACCGTTCGACCCCTTGTACGCATGCCATCCTCGAGCGACCAGTGCGATGATGCTAAGCGTTGAGAGCTAGAGGTTACAGTACTTATAGGGGTGCGGGGTATAGCTCCGACCCTGGAGATGCTGAGGGGAACCCATGACCTTCCCCCGGGTCAACCCCGCATTTCCGTGTTTCCGAGCCGGACCCTGTCCTGGGGTTAGGGCCTCATCAGGGTTACTAAACAGGAAACACCGAGGACCAAGCCGCCAATTCAAGCTTACAAGCTTCATGGTCTCGTATCCAGACGTGCGGCTTTATCCCCAAGCTTCTATAGGTTTCTTGATAGTCACCAACACGACGGACAAAGGTCCATGTTCCCCACCAGAACGAGCCTAGAAGCTAGCTTTGTGACTGGACTCCAGGTCACAACGTTAGATACCAGGCTGGTTCCGGTCCTGAACAAGGCTTACGTCGTATTAGTCCCTTGTTAATGGGGCTTTATTTCGATTTGTTACAGCCCTGTGATCAGATTCCGGACCCGAACTCGTCTGATAGCTAGAGTTGTGACCAGCAGTCCAGTCACAAGGCTAGCTGCTAGGCTAGTTCCGGGGGGAGGACATTGCCCATTGCCCGTCGTGCAAGTACTTTGAATCGGGTTGTTCTGTCTTTAGATGAGTTGCTGTTATGCGAGCTAACGTGTCATCTCGAAGGCATTTCAAATTGTGCTGACCTCAGCCTGTTTATAACGGACTGTCTCTCCATCGTATGCAGTACTGTAGTATCTGCGCTTCAATTGCAATTTAATCTAAGGTCTCGTAGCACATCAATACACACTGTGCTAGACCCGTCAATAATTTCTGCAAAGTCAATGGTATTCAAAGGGGTGTTTTGTCCATCCCTGTCTATCCCGGTTCCGAGGACGTGACCTGTCGTCTTGATCCTTGCAAGTCCATGTTTGGCTACTTGGAACTCGACGAGGTACCTTCACTAGCGAAAAACGAGAAATCGTCTCCCTCTTTCCTCTTTATTGGATGCCGATGAACGATGTGTACTCACAGAATCTGGAATAAGTACTATCGGATCATCCAAGCGCTTGGAGCGGTGCTAGAGTCTTGCCGTTGATGTCACCATCGCCAGAACGTCTGCAAGCAAGAAGCTCAAACTATCGCATCAGTGTGGATTGGGCGAGATGGTGCACTAGTAGGTGGTGGTGGTGGTCGCTTACAAGGACTAACAACTCGTTCGGAAAGGCAGGACGAGGATTCCAAGGGCTTCCATGTGATGTTCTTTGACACTTCCCGTTATGGAATGAGCGCCCAGTGAGTGTGAAGTGTCAATGGTCCAATCACAGCCGGGCGATGGTCGGAGGACTCACAAGTTGCCTCGAAGTACTTGCTCGCTACCACAATATTGATTTCCGCGACAACCAGCATGTTTTGCTGAAGCTTTGCAGCCCGAAGCTGAGGGTCGAAGCATCGAAAACGCGTTTCGTAGCAGAGGGACGAAGCGACAGAATATACCCACGGACGTAACGGAGTTATCTCGTGTTCTCTACACGGAAGCAAACTCGCGTACGCGCACTCTAAACACACATCCCATGTAAGATTCCCCTTTGTACTTCCCGCTAGTCAACTCCAACTCAGAACCTTGCTCGTCCCACTAGAGTCTAGCACGCGGCTAGAAGAGCTTGTCTGATGGCACCCACTCCTTCCAATGGGCCATTATCTGTATTTAATGAACTCACGTTCCAGGCGGACAATGGGACTTCCTGCGCGTCCTTCCCAGATATTCTCCCTGTGAGCCTATTCTCCCCCTCGCTCTCCTGATTCTACACGGCCTCTCCCTGTGCTAGTGAGCCCATCCCTCGCCTGAGCTGCAGTCTACCGCTATCGGCATCGTGACCTACACCCGCTATCACGATGCTGCTCAAGCTCACCTCTACGGATATCCGCGATACAGCGCTCGTTGATTGCGCCACGGGGGAAACTTTCTTTCGCACCTCGACCTGTCTCCCGGGCCCGTCAAGGTCAACTAGCTCTCTGAGCAGCCGTAGCTGGGCCTGGTCCAACCGGTCTCTGGAGAAGTTACCCGCCTGTGGGCGGCCCACGACCACCGTGCTTGATCGGGATGGAGAGATCACTGCTGAGATTGAGTGGGATGGAAACAATGCGTCGGTCATCCGGATAGAGGATGAAGTTTTGCAGGGCACGACGGAGTTGTTCGATGCTGCCTTCGTCCGAGTGCTGTGAGTGCCTGAAAACTGAAGCTGCTCTCGCCCCTTCGTTCCTGACACCGATATGTCGCAGTCCAGACGAGACCTTCCTCCCGACGCGCATGGAGTACACATGGCGTATAACTCCGGGGAGCCTGACGGTCCGTGCTGCGTTTCCTCAATCATTCTGTTGTAGTAGGATGACTGACCCGTTGTTTGCTTCTACTGATAGCTCCTCGATGATGATGATGCTGTGATAGGCCGACTCTACTCCGACTGCGCGTTTGTGAACGGCCGCCCCGCCCCCACACTACAGCCGGGCAAAGGACAAGACTATCTGGAACTGGAGAAGCTACCCTCGGACGAGCTACACGAAGTCATCGGTATGTACTTCCGAAATTGCCGAGGCGGCTATGGGGCGCTCAAAGTCGACTCACAACACTCATATATCTTACTAGTCACATTCCTCCTCGTCTCCACACTCCGAGAACGACTGTACTCGGTTACCAAATACGTTTATGGCCAGCGCAGACGGCCATTGGACAGAATACGCCTGCATGCCGCCCGAAGTTTTGCGAACCTCCAGGACAGCTTCCGGCGGACCGTAACTCCTGCGATATCACAGCTCTAGACTGCTCGTATCTCCACTCGTCATCGATCAAGCAACTTACCGATACCTCTCATACCCGCATTTACCTTCCCTCCGCATCCACAATCTGCGCATCATCAACACGTTCGCTTCTCGCTTTCCGCTCTCCTTGTTATAGTGCTGTCTACTACATCCTTCGATCTATGTGCACATGTCCTTGTCGCTCTTTCACCTTCTATCCGCTTTCACCTTCTATCCGCTTTCCTCGTTTCTAGCTCTCAATTCGTTTAGGCGACGTTCTAGATCTTCTAGGGTCCCGCCATGTCACACTGCCGTGTTATACACTGGCACGGAACAGGTGACTTATCGCAGTTCGTGTATTGCTCTGGTCGCCATCACATCCCAGTTGTACTACTATGATGGATTTTTATGACATCTGGCTCGCTCGTAACTGGGCTCTCGATGACTGATTCAAGAACAAGGGCCACTGTCAAGTTTTCTCGCTGGATCAAAACGAGCATCAAGATTCAAGTGCAGCCTTTCAGTGACCCACAGACAGCTGTACCACAGAAAAAGCAACCAATTTATTGGCTTTTCTTCCACAGGATGAGCGCTCATCGGTGCGGCCGGGAGCGACGAGGAGCGGTGTGAGGCGTCGGAGATCGTGTAGTCGCAAAGCGTTGCGGAGCGTTGTCGAAAGGCTGGGCTGAGTGACTCGAGCCTGCTGGGCCTTCAAGTTGTGCACAAGGGAAAGTTAACCTAGTAGACAGTACTAGCTTTTCTTCTGCAGGAAGTCAGGCCCTTTCCAAGATTTTTAGCGGGGAAATGGTTACCTGCTGCGTAGATGTTCGTCCCAATTTCCGAGTCTTTCGTCGAGCAGGTTACAGTCTTGCGACGCAGAAAAGGTAAACATTTCAATGCTCTTTGTGAGAGACTAATTTAACTGATGTAATAACTTGAAGCATCTAACCGGTTACTTACTCGCCGCCTTTTGGGCTGAAAGCAACTCATTGCCTCGTCACAACGTTCTGCCACTTTTCTATTGGGTAGAAATGTCTTGCATCGTTGGCAGAAAGTGTTTTTGTTTCCTCCTCCAAAACCGGGGCTGTATGGGTGACTACGCGTGGCGCTTTTTCTGTGCCTACCGAAAAAAATTCGGGCTTGCCTGCCGTGGTGGTCAGGGTGTACGTACCAGGACCTACTATCATGTACGGGGTTTTGCAAAATTGCAAAATTTGACAAATCCGTGCTACTCCCCCGTCCCTTCACAGATTACGATACAATATTTGCAGGTACAATCTACAGTATGTCTCTGCACTATATGTCTACACAGAGTGAGCAGAATGGAAGGGAGGAGGGCGGACGAAGGGGTAACATTTGTATACACCCCCCTGTCACGCCATCAATCGAGAGATCCCTCGATGTACACCAAGCGTTGGACCGTATGTTTTTGCCTGTGAGGTACTGAGGATGCTACATACGCGTTTGAGACACCCGATTCTCTCAGAAAAATGTTTGCCATGACATAGTCAAGTTAGAATGTGCAATTTGGGCGCTGTTTGCACAGTGGTGCAAAGTATGCATTTCTCGGGCGCGTAAATTCTTACTTCCGTTGTGTTCGCAATTCTTATGCTACGTCCATCAAACTTCATAAAAGTGTTCCTTGATGCATTCGATATATACGTACCAAAAGTTGATTTTGTGCACCCCCATTTGAAGGAGAGACGGAAGTTGCAAAATAAATTTTGCAAAACCCCGTACATGATAGTACCAGGACCCAACCAGGACCTTCCATTGCCAACGAATCGGAGGATTATGCAAGAGACACAGCCACCGCTCATGCCAGTGCGGCAGTGCAGCCTGGAGGCACTGCCTGGCACTGCTCTCAGCAAGCCTCCTCGAGCCTCCTCGCCGCTCATCCACATCCACCACGACCGTGCATGCACTATTTGGTACAGCTCGTTATCGATGCGAATACCATTAATGTGGACGAGCGATGACTCCCCGAACCACATCTGATGAGTTCCATGCACCTCTTGACATTTAACTCCCGTGACTCATACAAATCTACCACTTACCCAGATACTACTAAGTACTTAGGTACCGGTGTGCGTCCATCTGTAGCTCAGTCACGCATCGATGGCGTCTTCAGACACTGCCTGTATCGCACCGCGGAGTTAGTACTCGACTGTCAGTGTCTACTGGGAATGTTCCTCTCGTAGCACCGCTTCCGCCTCCGTCTCAGCTCAGGTCAAACACACCTTGTCCGCTACGCGAGTCTGTCAATTTTAGTTCATGTCCGAGCCTGTCCCGGCCGAGCTCGTATTTGCATCTGCCCCATGGCTAACGCCCTTCGTGCGCTCCCATCGGTGACTCCGATGCGGCGTTGTAGATGTCCAGTTTCAGATTTCACCGGCTCATCGCCTCCTGCCCCTCGAGTCGTAACTGGGATCCGGACATGTCGTCCATCCTGCATGTATATAACCCTCCATTTTGTCGGAGGCGAATGCCATCATCAGCCACCGCCCCTCCTCAGCCGACTTGAATCGACCGGTGCTCCCATCGCGCTTCGCGGACTAGTCATATAGCAACATCCTCACCCACCTGTTTGGTACTCCTCCTGCAATGTCTCTTGCCTCTTCGAGTATGGCGACCCCTGTCGACCTGACCCATCACCTCTCCACCGAGGCTCGCCAGCGGAAACACAATCCCATGAAGGCAATATGGAAACTTACCCGGCGTAAACCCAACATGGTTTCGCTTGCCAACGGTTTGTAGATCGACTACTCCTCTCGTATGGTTAAGGCTCATCGTTGTTTTGCAGGCGATCCTCACTACTCACTGTACCCGATCCGTAGAATCGAGTATGAGATGGCGTCCGTCGCGGAGGACGACCCGGTCGCGACCTGGAGAAGAGACGGTCCGCTTGCTCCCTCCCACAAGCTTGTGTCGTCCGCGCACGAGCCATGCGCACTCCCCATTCAAACAGGCATGCAGTACAGCCACGGCGCAGGCCTCCCCGATGCACAACGCGTCGTGACAGAAATCACCAACTTCTATCACTCCCCTCCCGACCACCTCTGCACGCTCAACCTCGGCAACTCCGATGGTATCACCAAATGCTTCCGGCTGCTGGGCGAGCCCGGTGACCACTTCATCGCCGACGAGTTCTCATTCAGCTCGATGACCAACGCCCCGCTCTCGCAGGGCATCAAGTGGGTAGGCGTCAAGATGGACGACGGCGGGATGATCCCCGAGGAGCTCGAGCGCGTCCTCGCCACCTGGGACCCCGCGCGCGGCCGCCGCCCACACGTCCTCTACCTCGTCCCCTGCGGCCAGAACCCGACGGGCTCGACGCTCAGCCTCGCCCGCCGCCAGCAGATCTACGCGCTCGCGCAGCGCTTCGACCTGATGATCATCGAGGACGACCCGTACTACTTTCTGCAGTACGACGCGCCCGCGTGCGCGACGACCGCGCCCTCGACGCCCTTCGCGCGCTCCCTGCTCTCGCTCGACACCGACGGCCGCGTGCTGCGGATCGACAGCTTCTCCAAGGTGTTCGCGCCCGGCATGCGCCTCGGCTGGATCACGTCCAGCGCGCTCTTCCACGACGCGCTCGTCGCCTACACGGACTCCTCGACCATGCACCCGCACGGCTTCGGGCAGATGCTCATCACCGAGCTCCTCGCCCCGCACGGCTGGCAGCTCGCCGGGCTCGACCGCTGGGTGCGTTCCCTCCGCGCCGAGTACCACCGCCGGCGCGCGTTCTTCCTCGCGCTCTTTGCCCGCGAGGTCGCCCCGACCGCGCTCGCGCGCGCGGAGCCCCCCGAGGCGGGCATGTTCGTCTGGATCCGCGTTGAGATCGAGCGCCACCCGCGCTTCCGTGGTGACCTCCGCCTGCTCGGCGGGGACCCCAAGGGCCCGCGCACGAACGTCTCGGAGCTCATGGCGGAGCTCTTCGAGCGCTGCCTCGACGGCGGGCTCGTCATCATGCCCGCGTCGATATTCGCGCTGTCTGCGGACCCGAAGTTCGACGATATGGAGGATCCGGTGGAAGACGTGAGTGCAGTCTGCTTGATCGTTCTGCGTTTGTGGCCTATGCTGAACGGATTCGCATCTTGCAGCGCGTCAACTACCTCCGCGCGACGTTTGCGGGCACTGAGGAGGCGATGGAGCAGGGCCTCACGATTCTCGGACAGGTGCTCCGAGAGTTCTTCGCGGAAGAGCAAAAGTAGGATGCCTCAGTTCGTTTCTCATCTCTCATCTCCCCACTCTCGACACTGTAGCCATAGTTCCCTCTATCCTGGACGTTGTTTGACGGATCCTGCACGCCATTATCATTATTACTCGCAACGTTTCGGGAAACTGTCTCTGTCTACAATTAAATAATACACTCCTAATAGACAACATTGTGGAACACTTCGAAAAGACCAACCGCTGCGAAAAGACCAACCGCTGCGAATAAAAGACTAGCGATAGCATAATTTAAATTACAACCACCCATCCGCATACATGCAACTGCGAGCATCAGAGGTCTCGCAACATGTTTCCAACCTACCCGCCTACAAGAACGCAGAGACTTTGACAGGCTTGCGGACAGCCGCAGAGTTCCCTTCATTGAACTTGTACGCCACGCGATACGGCTTGACCTTCGGACCGTCGTTGTCGGGCTTGTCCTTAGACACGATCGGTCTCCCGAAGAAGTCGACGGCAACCTAAGCACGTCGGAGGACCCGCACAGTCAATAAGCGCAAGCGACAGAGAACGAAGCGTGCATGCGGACCTTTTCTTCGGGCTTGTCATCCGTGCGCGCTCGCTTCGCTGCGGGCTGCACCTCTTCTGTCTCCGGCTTGTTGCGGCTGTCGGGCAGCACATGGAACCATAGTCAGTCCGCGTCGGCGACACACTTGAAACGCGCGCCACTCACCCTGCACCGAAGAAGGCGGCCTTACCGGTCTTGCTCTTCTCCGTACTATCGGCGTGGCGGGCAATGACCTGCGCATCGATCTGCACGCGTCCATGTCTCGTTAGCACTGCGTCCTGCGGGCTGGATAGCCGGATGGAGATGCTCACCTCTGCTGCGACCAAATGGCGTACAGCGTACCGCGAGACCGCGATGTCCGCCGCGCGCTTGCCGTCATATGTGACAAACACATCGATGGGCGGGTCGAGCCTGTACACGAGCTGTCCCTCCTCTGTCCTCTCCTGAATGAAGCGTAGTTCGAGCGTCGCCATGATGTTGACCAGCCTCTCGAGCAGAGCCTTCTCGGCAGGCCGTATGACTTGCCTGTTCACCGGCCGCAGGGGCGGGGAGATGATCCTGTTCATGTACGGCGCAATCTCTAGCCGCATGATCTGGTCGCTCACTAGATGCCTGTAATCGCCTGCACTCCGAGAAGCTGCCGTGCGCAGACACCGCGCGAAGGACTTGTAGATCTCGTCGTTCATCTTTGTTTGCGTATAATGCTGGATGCGTGGCTCCAGGTGTCAAGGCTGGGTTTAGGATCGAGGAGTAATCGATACACACCTCCCAGTCTGCCTTGGGCCGTTCGACCTTCGGACCTCCGCGATCTTGAAACAGGGGGAAGAAGGCAACAAGGGGATAGGAGAGGTACGGCATGAGCGCATACTCGCGCTCAGCCCGCATCGCGCCCGTCATCGCATCCCATATGCAAAGCCATTGCGTGCCCTTGAGGTAGCGAGCAAATGTGGCGTCATGCTTATGCAGATTGGCATAGTGCTCGAAACATCCTGTGCACATCCGTGAACACGCAGCCCACAGCGAGAACGTGGTTGAATACGCACCAATGGCGACCTTGTCAATGGAGTCGCAGCCCTCGACCTCACGACTGAGCCTCGAGACATATCGCTGATCCTGATCTGACACTCCTTGCTCTTTCGCGCGTTTCCGTGACAATGGCGCGAAGAGGTCGTTGAGGATTGTCATCTGGGACACTTCCGCCTCCTTCATACCCTGTGTTGCGGTCCGTACAATAGACTCGGTGACATCCTTGTTTCGCGCCTTGAGCAACTGCAGAGTGTTGAGGCAGCCTCGAAAGTCTCCCTGTGCTGCACCAACGAGTGTTGAGAGTGCACGGGAGTCTGTCTTCATCCCTTCCCGTTCGCAGATCTCACGTAACCGACGAATGAGGTGTAGATCATTCGGTCTGGAGAAGCGCACTATTCGCGCATGCTGCCGAAGCTTGGTGAGCGATGATGCATAGAGATCATTGCATATGCAAATGATTGGTCGAAGAAGTGGACGAGCAGCCTGGGGATCTTGTTTCCGTCCTATACACAAGCCAATCCGATGAGGCAATGTGTTTAGGAATAGCAGTAGAGAGCCTACCTTTCTTCTTGGGTTTGTCTTGGGTGAGTTGAATTAGTTTGTGGATGAATCCGCCTGACTGTCCCAGAAAAATCAGATTACACTGGTTGGCGCATGGTTAACAGCACGCACACTATCAGAACCTCCTGTCGCGCCATCAATCTCGTCGATAACGACAAGGGTAGGTCTAGAGCTACCAATCTTCGAACCACTCTCTGTTGCAGGTCGTATCCGATCGTCTACCACGTCCGCGGAACGTGCATCGCTTGCGTTGATTTCGAACACGCTGTATCCCGCATGTTGTGCCACAATATGTGCAAGAGTGGTCTTCCCTAGGCCAGGGGGTCCGGACAGTAACAACAGCTAGCACCCACAATTGCACAAGTCAACCAAGGTACACCCTCAACCATAAATTGAGCGCACCTTCTCTGGCGGTCGTTTCCACTGGTCTAAATTCTCGCCGTCGACATCTTCTCTGGCGCGTTTCTTGCCTCGATTCTTGTTCTTGCCAAAGACGCAACAATCCCATTCTTTCACCCATGCAAGGACTTCACGGTGTACGCGATCGTCACCAAGGAGCTCCGTGAACTTTTGTGGACGGTAACGGTCAACCCACATAGAGTTGTTAGTGGAAGAGCTCTGTTGCAGGGGTTTCTGTAACGGTTGCTGTTCTCTAAGCAAAGCGTCAATGCGTATAGCGAACGAGGGGAGAATGAACGCACTCGACTACTAGCTTCGCCGCCATGGTCGAGGAGAGGTCATCCAGCATCTTATGTATGGGTACATCAAGGAGATTTCTGACTTGCGTCTCCTTCCGTTGTAACCTCTATTACGTCCATGTATTGTTCTAGCTTCCAGCCTGACTGGTACAGAGAACCGCGCTCACCGTAGACGACGTGGCTAATCCTCGACGGGGTTTGCGAGAGAAATAGACGGTCGAACCGTCAAAAGTGGTAGTAGTCAAGAGCTTCGAGGAGGAGGCCACTGGATTGAGGGACGCGACCTGCGCTGTATATGACTTGAGCAAGTCTGCAACGTCTGAAATGTCCCTGTCTATATAGGATGTCAGTGCATGCAGATAGAACAAACCACCTCACGTTTCACCTTGCGCATGGTGCTGCACGTCTTCTATCGAGTGTGACACCGATATCGTTTCCGCAGATAACAAAGGCGCGGCTTTGCATGGGGAAATTCCGCGGTAGGATCAAACATCGGGATGAAGCACATACAGGACGTGAACATACCACCAAACGCGTCAGAACCTCCTAGATCAGCTGTCTCCCTATTCACAGGTTCCTCTGAGGATGATACATCTTGGAGCAGAAGTCCGGTAGGTAAGAATGCGTCCTCAGTTGCCTGGTCGGTGCTGGGATCCGTAGTCGCGTCCAGATCTGCGGAAAAGAGCAAACTGCTTGGCTGGCCAAACTCTACGGCAGCCATTGTCAAAGCAGTACAGTCGCGCAGTGAGCAATTGGCAGAGACTCAGAGGACAGAAGCACAAGGAACACTAGTCAAGCAGCGTTGAAACCGGACGCGTCGTGGATGAGCGTGTTGCCGCGACTGGGCTCGACGCGTCTGTGGCTGTCAGTTCAAGCGGCGCTGCAATACGCGTACCATACCGGCCCCTACCGGCCCGCGTGCTGTATTCCTGGACACGAAAGTAGTCCAGGTCTCGTCAGACCGGCTCTTGCCAGTACGACCAGGCTGCAGCTGCATCCGAGTCTATACGCGACGGTCCTACTCTGGGGTCTCCCAACCTCTACTACTACCCAAGCGCCATCAAGCTCTACTCTTTTAAGCACCGATAGCAGCATCGGATCCACTCGGACGGCGACCACTGGCCTGCACATCTGCGGCGTGTGCCTGAGAGGTCGGAAATACACGCAGAATTCGCAATTCAGCAGCTTCGCCGTTGACGTTGCACAGCAAAGTGAAGTCAAGAAGAGTCATATCAAGAATTTGACGAAACAACGGGGACGGCCGTCCGAACGCATGAGGCCGTCACGGTATTCCAACCATCTGCGCACTCACCCGGCGATGAGTCTGAGCGGCAGTGAGCAACGGCTTACACATGCTGGAACCCGTAGCCATCCACGGCCGACGTTTATAAGGACGAACTCGAGCTCGACTGCTTCTACAGCGTTCGCGATAATTGCTCTCCTCACGCTCTTTCAGCCCATACCCCACATTCTTCCTTCGCACCCACACGCTCAACATGAAGTTCCTCTTCGCCCCCATCGCCTTCGCCGCCGCGGCCCTTGCTGCTCCCGCCATCGAGTCCCGCCAGAGCGCCTGGTGCATCGTCAGCACCAGGCCTCTCTCGTACGGCTACGCTGAGCAGTACGCTTACGATCTTGTGAGTTCGTCCTTGGCGCATGTCCTCCAGTACCACATAACGAGTTTACCTGATTTACCTGATATGCAGGCCAACGCCTGCATAGACAACAAAGCCGTGACCGATAGCGGCGCTTTGTGGAGCAACAAGATCTGCGTTGCCGCTGCAGTCTCGTCCCTCCCCAACGTTAACGTTGACATCGTCTCGGGTGCTGCATCTTGCAGGAACCCTACCGGTATCACTTCGCAGGCATTCATACCCAACCTTGACTACAACGTAAGCTCAAGTGTTTTGATCCGGGTAGCAAGAATTGCTGATATGGTTTACATACAGGTCTATGCGAGCATTGTCGGTGACTGCGCATGGGCGCCGGGAGGCTGCCCCATCACCCAGCAGAACTTCATCGACCTCATCTACAGCGCCATTGACGAGGCCGGCAAGGGCAACTGGCCCAGGTGAGCTTTGGTTGCTGCTTGAGAGGCTTTGTCTAATGTTGTTCCTGACGCCCTCTGCAGCAGCACCGATGTCGTCCTCACCCAGGGCTGGCAGGCTCTCCTCGACTGGACCAAGACGGGCGAGACTGTCCCTTACACGAACTTCAACGACTACCTGCACTACTACTCTTGAATGCAGGCACTGGAAACGTACATATATATAGGTCACAAGTGCTCACAACACCACTGCTCCAGTAACGTTTCTCTCATACGTGCTTTCGTGTGTTTCTTGGTCGGACATAATTTCTCGTGTTGCCGTAAAACAAATGGCATCCATTCTTGTGGGCTGTGGTATATTTCTGTGTGACTTGAAGTCCCAAGGTTCTACTCCCAATCCCTCTGCATTCGTATCCATTTGTCACGCTCCCCAATCTCCAGCTAGCATTCCATGAACCATTCATCCCCTATCCGTGTAAGTCTTCCTATCCAAGTAGTTCGCTTGTGTAGCAGTGACAAACTCTAGTAACACCGCAGGCCTTTCACGAATCGTTGTGGCGTATCGCCCAGGAGTCAAGCTTCAAGGTGCGTTTTCATATCGGTGGTTGATACAAGTGGCGCGGCATCGCTTCTCACACCCACTCACGCGGAGATCTCAGCACTTCAAGCATCCGCGCCTCCTCGCTGCCCTCCTCCGTACCCATCTCCGACATGTACTCCCACCGAGCCGTCTCCGGCAGGCTCATGAGCACGTTTTCGGCCTGCACGCCAGGCGTCGCGAGCCCGAACTTCGTCCCGCGGTCGTACACGAGATTGAACTCCACATAACGACCGCGCCTGAGGAGCTGCCAGCGCCGTTTGCGCTCGTCGACCGTTGCGTCGCGTCGGCGTTGGACAATCGGCATGTACGACGGCAGGAACGCGCCGCAGCATGACTGCACAAACGCGAAGATCTCGTCGGGAGTTCGCGGGCGCGGGGCAGACCCGTCGGTCAGCAGACTGTGCGGCTCGTCGCACAGGTCGTCGAAGCGTATGCCGCCCACGCCCCGGTGCTCGTCCCGGTGCTTGATGAAGAAGTAGCCATCGCACGACTTCTTGAATGCGGGATAGAGCTCCGGGCCGTGCGCGTCACATGCCGCCTTCAGTGTCGTGTGGAAGTGCACGACGTCCTCCTCGAAGTAGTAGCTCGGCGTGAGGTCGGTAATGCCGCCGAACCACCAGGCAACGACCTTGCCCTGAGCCTCTCCCTCCGCGGGCGGCTCGGTGATCTCGAAGTAGCGGTAGTTGGCGTGCACGGTGGGCACGCTCGGGTTGCGCGGATGGATGACGAGACTGAGGCCGCCGGCGAAGAAGGGGAGTGTGCCTGTCGTGGAGGTGCGGGCGAGTGCGGCGTGCTCCGTCGCCATGTTCGCGACCGCGGCGGGTGGGAGCTGCCCGTGGATCATCGAGATGTTCACGCCCGCCTTCTCGAGTAGGCTGTCCGTGTCTGGCGCACTGAACGTGCAGGAGATACCGCGGCCGCCCGCTGCTCGGTCCCACTTCCGCAGCGTGAAGGGCGGCGCGGACAGGTCGGCGGCCTCGAGCGCGGCGACGATGGTTGTCTGCATCGTCTCGATATACGTCGTCATGCGATCACGCATGCTCTCCATAGTGGCAGGTGTGTACTATGGGCCGCATTGTCAACGATCACGTCCGCGTCAAGTGTCAGTATGGCTGCTCACCTGGTGGTCAAAGGTCAAGAGGCGTGGGCGCCATGTTGATACCGCAACTCTCTTTTTCAATATACGTTAGCTGATCAGCTTCTGTGTCGACGTCAGGCGCAGCCAGTGCGGTAGATGGAAGCTGCTCCATGAGGAGTAGGTTCAGCCTCTGGTCATATCGTGAGTACTTGTTTCTGAACTGCCTGCTTCTGCGATCAATGCACGCATTGAAATTCGACACATGGGCGTCGCCGCCAGGCTGCCCTCGCCGGCCTTGCCGGAGCCGAGCTCGAGAGCCTATGTATACTCATGCATGTCAGGATCAGGGACCCAACATGGTAGAGGCACTACCCAGACTCCTCTGGACTCACCATGGCCCTCGACTTCTTTGTTCTCCGCGACGCCATCCCTGGTCCGGTCCCGCCCCCTCCGCCCCCAGGGCTCAACTACATCGCCCCAATCCGCATCGCCGTGCGGGACCTGCTTATCGCACATACGTTCAGCATATTGTTGGTCGCGCTGCTCATCGCGCTTCTCTACTTTTCAACCAGTTGGTCGCGGAGGCACACCATCTTCTGGCTCAATGTCTTCACCATCCTCCTCGCGCTCTCGGTCGGCGGGTTGATTGACTACCAGACGGTAACGTTATCCATCAAGTGGGCATGCAGAGACTTACGTTGATCACAGATACACACTATGGTCGACCCTCTACATCCAACGCCGCTGTCCATTAACATCGCGATAGGAGTCCTAGGCGCCATACAGTCAATCATCATCGACACTATCCTTCTCATCCGTCTCGTCTCCGTATATCCACCCTCATTCATTGGAAAAAGGCTCTTCGCCCTCCTCATCACCGTGCCCCTCCTGCTCAAGGTCGCACGCATCGTCAACCTCGGCCTGTTCATCAGCGCCTTGGTGAACGCCACGAAGGATCCGAAGACCGCAAACCTCCTCATTGGACAAATATGGGAGCACAAGCCATATCTCAAGATCGAGTGGTTCGCCCAGCTGTTCGACAACTCGTAGGTGTCCCCGGAATGGCTTCAATGGTACTTTCGTCCAACTCATCCTCTTGTACATAGGTACGCGTCTGGCTTCTTCCTTTGCCGGCTGTACCTGCACAACAAGGATTCCACACGTGTCATGTCCAAAAAGACGTCGGAATGTATGTGCCATGACCTCCTCTGACGAGCTCGGTTCGGCTCATACGGTGTCCAGCGACCTTTGCGGACAGGATCCGTACCCTCCTCTACGTCGCGGCGACGAATTTCGTTGTGCCGGTGCTCTTCTCGCTCGTGCAGATCATCGTCGTCTACCGCGACATCGACGTGCTCGTCGTGAACGACATCGTGCTGGTCAACACGTCCGTCGCCGTCATCGGCGTCGTCTTCGCGACCGTCTGGGTCGACAGCGGACATTGGATGCGCGACCGCAGCGTCACCGCGTTCGGGAGCGGCGTCAAGTCGTCGCACATTGTGTTCGAGAACAACCCGACCCATGTGTCGAGCAGGTACTCGACGGGAAGTGCGGGACAGGTAGAAAATGGGACAACCCTTCCCTGAGCCCTCTACCCCCGGGCGACCAGGATAGCGGGCCACATGCTGAGCGTTGTAGGACGTGTAAATGCACATCAGATCGGTCTTGTGGTGGTGTTAGATATTGATTGGTATTAAGTAGCCTTCTCAACTGCTAATGACGACCGTCTGTCTCTACCGACTTTCAGCTGACGATAAAGACATTCATTTTAAAGATGCATTTGAGTCTGGAAGAGTTTGATGCTTCATGATATTCTTAGAGGTGCGTTTGTTCACCGGTCACGTTTACCACTGGCAGTCAGGCTGCACCTGAGAGATAGGCTGACAAGTTGGTGTCCACAGACTCCCCTGTCGTCTCCTCCAGGACGAACGAACGCGACTGACAATGAGTTTAAAGAACAGGACTTGAAGGTCTCTCAGCCTACTCGTTTTCAGTACCTCGCCCTCGTTCCACCGGACTTGAAGT
Source organism: Daedaleopsis sinensis (assembly GCA_033807695.1). NCBI lineage: Eukaryota > Fungi > Basidiomycota > Agaricomycetes > Polyporales > Polyporaceae > Daedaleopsis > Daedaleopsis sinensis. The sequence continues at coordinate 3,446,195 of CM066301.1, forward strand.
GTACCCTCCTGAACGTAGACAGTAGACTGTCTGGACGGGGTTCGACCTGGTTCAACGTTCAAGTTCCGAGTTGAGAAGCCCACATCAAATGACCTTCTTGCAATATTGTGTCCTCCATCATGATCATTGCAACGGGATATCCAGATCGTGGTGGTGACAGCTCCAGCGCTTGCACTCCGACTGGGATCTGTTCTGATCTGTTAGTACTAGTGGTTGGTTCCAGACGTCGACGCCCGCATGCTTGACTTTCTAAAGACCCTATCGTTCAAGACCTTCACTAGTTTTTAGGACCAACGTCGACTTCATCTCAAGCCTGATACATAGCTTGTTCAAAGTAAGTCGCTTAACTTCTCCTGCCAGTGACTTGCCTCGCGTAAGTATCTCTGTTTCGCGAACTTACCACGGCACTTTTCATCAACACGGAGTTTCCGGACACCATCGGAGAATGGGAGACTAGACCGGCACATTGCACGCGAGGGCGTTCGTTACTCATTCCAAGCTGTTGGTTGGGGGCAGGGAGCAGGGGCCAGCGTTTAAGACGTTGTTCGCCGTGAACTGTAAATGCGGTGCCAAGGAGACAAGGAGACGTGCATCAAGAAGGAATCAAGAAGTAACGGGGTAGCGGGAACGGGCAGGCCCATGGTATGTATTGACAATCAATTTCGGCAAGGACTCAGGATCAGTATCTTCAGTATACATAGTACTTCTAGGCACATGCGGCAAATCATCGCCGCATATCACTACTAGTGTCACTGGCGTATAAAAGGACGACTTGGACCGTCCTCCAACCCTCGCGGTAATCTCCCCTCACGCTCTTTCAGCCCACTCCCCACACTCTTTACCTTCGACCCCACACAGCCATCATGAAGTTCCTCAGCTTCGCCCCCATCGCCTTCGCCGCTGCGGCCCTTGCTGCTCCTGCCCTTGAGTCACGCCAGACCGGCTTTTGTGCTGTCGGCCGCAAGACTCTTGCGTACGGCTACACTGAGCAGTTCGCTTACGATCTCGTGAGTACGACACGCTACATTAATCTTGACATGTCGTGTTGAAGAAGTTCATGATATAGGCTCTCTCCTGCGTGAACAACAAAACCGTGACGGACAGCGCTGCTCTCTGGAGCAACAAGATCTGCGTCGCCGCTGCCGTTGCGTCCGCGCAATACATCGGCCCTGGAATCATTGCGGGTGCCGCGTCTTGCAATAACCCTACCGGTATCACTTCAGAGCAAGCCGTCCCCAACCTAGACTACAACGTAAGGATCCGCTGTGGGTATCCAGGCTTGACCGTTATTGATTGGATCGTGTAACAGGTCTACGCTGACATTGTCGGCGAGTGCGCGTGGGCTCCGGGAGGCTGCCCCATTACCCAGCAGAACTTCATCGATTTCGTCTACAGCGCCCTCACCGAGGCCGGCACGGGCAACTGGCCCAGGTGAGACTCTCCTGCCTTTCAAGGGGATTCGGAATCTGCTTGCTGACGCCCTCTGCAGCAGCCCCAACGTCATCCTCACCCAAGGCTGGCAGAAGATTCTCGACTGGACCAAGACGGGCGAGACCGTCCCCTACACGAACTTCAACGACTTCCTGCACTACTCGTAAATGCGATACTGCTCGAAAACGTACCAACGTGTAGTGCTCATCGGATTATCTTTCTGCTAATACGTGTTCTCGTGTGTGTTCCTTGGGACTTTCGTAATGCTTGTTGTTGTCGTAATAATGAATAGCATCATTTCTTGTGGGCCTGCCATATAGTCATCTTCTAGTACCGACGATTCAGTAGTAGGTGAACGTAACACTCAATTGCAATTAGCTCATTTGAACAGCTTTTCTAGAGTGGCTGCTTCTGTCATCGTGGCATCGCATTCGCGCTTGCTGAACCACATACTTTGACGAGCTAGGATCATCGAGCGCTGAGCGGGTGTCCACCTGGGCCCAATGGGCTAACATCGAGCGCTGTGTGACCGGTGTCTGGGACTCTGGGCCCAACATCGAGCGCTGTGCTCCCTGATACTTAACCCAACGTCGCGATGTGGCATCGCCAGTGCACCGACCATAGGTCCGCACACCATCCACACCATGGCCACCTTCAGCGTCCCATTCGACGATGCACCATCCCCAAGCCCAGCACAAGTTTTCTGCGCACTCTTAGCGCGCCTCGGACTTCCCACAGAGCTCGCCCTCGCGATCATTGACCTCGCCGAGTACCACCCTAGCGTGCGAGCCGAGCGCAAGGACACGCTGCACATCACGGCCCCGTGGGGCGAGCCCAGCTTCGTCGCGCAGCTCTACCTGCTCTCGCCGCCCATCCCTCGCGACGCTGGGTGCGAGCACTGGGCGGCAAAGAAGGTGATCTGGCGTGTCGAAGGCCACGATCAAGGATGGGGCGGAGGCCCTCTGACAGGTGGGCGCGGCTGCGCGTGCACGGCGTTCCCATCCCGTGGCAGAGAAGTGGTGACTAACATGATGCCTGGCTACAGGGAGATACCACCCGGCGTACTCGTGGTACGACGCGTGTGTCTTCCGGCGCGTCAAGGCAGACGCATCGGACCTCGCGGGCGTCAGCGCGCTTGGCTACATCCATCGCGATCCCGAGGATGTCGCCGAGATCCTGCGGGCTGCGGGATGGGGCTCCGTCAGGAATGGCGACGGGGGCTGCGTCTGGCGCGTCCAGTCCAACCGGATCGCTCACGGCGAGTTCGAGACGCACGAGGTGGCATGGACGCCCGACCAGTCGGGAGATGACCTTGAGATGAGGGTGGTTAAGGAGTGCGGGGCATGGAGGGGAGACGGCTTCGTGCGGTCGCTGCAGCCAGGGGATCGGGTTGGGCTATGGATGAGAGCGATGTATCCTGGGTGGGCAAACTATGTCAAGAACGCTTCTGTAGAGATTTTGTACGAGGCTCACTAGGTTATGCTTCTGCTCGCGACATTGGGCGTTTGAATGCGCGATCGCCCAACGGATGATGAATGATTCATGTCAGACACGAGGCGTCGAATGAGACCCGTATACGGCTCCCTACACAGTCAGTACACTCGTATCACGGTGGTAACTTGAATGACGCAGTCTGTAGACCTTCATACGCTCTTTTCTCCTAAACCGAGGAGGCGAGTACGTCGGCCGAAGTAAAATCTGTAGCTCCTTAATCACAACGAACGTACAGTACACAATCAATTCAGAGCGTGAGGCCTGTGAGATATGCAAGAAAATACCATCAAGATGTGTCGGTGAGTTATGCGCCAGTGACCACCCATTATGATTCGAACGAGTCAATGGTGGCCGCGGTTGGGTGGCTCAGGTGGATTCTGCCTTGATGTCTCCGAGTTCTCGGTGTGCTTGGGCAGTGTAGCTGCAGCTGCAATCAGCTGAAGGGCTATAGCCTAGCGTAGTGCGACCATGATCTCTCATGGCACATTTGCTGCACCAGTTGTGGTTGCAACAGGTGCTGTCAATACCAGAAACAAAGAAATGAACGAACTAACGCCAGCTGCGATGCGATGGACAAACTCACCAGAAGATTTCGAGTGGGCAGCATTGTTACTCGGTGTTCTCGGCCTTGGAGGAGGCATTCCCTCATACCCATAGTACGGGAACATATTTTCTGGATCGTCGTATTCGTCGCATTCGAATTCACTGTCGTAATCGTCTCCGTGGTCGCGCACCAGCTGCTCGAAGAGCGCGCGAGTGCAGATGGTACACTCGCATCGACCTGCGCGAACGTGCTCGACGCCTCTGCTAGGGCCGGTAGTCGGCATCGCATCACTACCTCCAGAAGCTATCGTGTCGGTAGCCCGGAGGAGGTCTAAGGCCGCTCTAAAGCCTGCAACACCATGGATTAGTCGTCTGTGATGAGGGAGACCCAGTGGCACGAGTGTCAACCATACCCTTCTCAGCGTGTTTCTGCGCCTCGGAGAGGAATTGCATTTCTTTCGCCATCTTGAGAACAAAATCCATGGCGGCGGTCTTCCCCGTGTTACTAGAGAAAGGATGATATTTGGCCTCCGCTCGTTCCGGTTGCTTGCCTTTGGCTAGCGTAGCTCGGAGACTATATAACTGAACGGACACGTCTTTAGGACGATGACGATCTTGCTGCGTCCATTCTCAGGCTAGCAACAGACATATGCAAAAATACACGTACCTCCGAATTTTTCTCTGTCGCTTCGACAAGCAATTTATGTGGCGTTGGGGCGGTAACATGATCGTCTGCGGCCACGGATAGAGGAACTTGGTCTGCTAGATCGGTTGTCTCTACCTCTCCCTTCTGCTGCACTTTCGCTTCGGACTCCGTTCTACCGAACTCGGCGATCAACGAGTCTAGTATCGCAAGCGATCTTGAAAGCTCTTCAGTGACCGTTGAGTCGGTGTAAGTCACGTATGCCTGTTGGTAACCATGAAGCGTGAGCACGGAACCCACCATCACCGTATCCTGAATGCACACCTCGTCCTGCCTGGCGCGTTTGTGCGTCCCGCCCGACGCTGAAATATTAGCGGCATCGGTACGAATGGCTTGTGGGGGCCTTTCGTCTAGCTCCGTGTTCTTTCGCTTCGTGCTTAAGGAACTGCCAGCTGCAGGCGATAGTGTGACTTGAGGAGCCTGTCGAACATGCAAGATTAGGTCAGCGGTGTATAACATAGTATTCAAGTGTACTCACCGCGAAGCTCTGTTCACGAGGAAGAGGCATGAGTTAGCCTGACAAGGGGCCAATGCTGGAGAGGACGAGGAGGATGGAGAGAGGGGATGGGGTTCCTCTAAGAGGACATGGCCTTTCAGGGGTTTGCCCGCAGTCGCGTTAACTCTTAGAAGCAAGGAACATGCCGTTGGCAACGACGGAGATCATGCTGGGAAGATGTCGTCCCGCCTCGAGGGCGGGGCCGCGATTTCATGAGATGACTCCGTGACAAACGAATAAAGAAGGATCATAACTATCCATGGGTTCGCGGAATGTATTTGAGTTCATCGGAGGACACCATTTTACGTACCAGCCCCTGTTGAATTATTTATGGAGCATTCCTGTCTTCTAGTTCCAGCAGAAGCTGCAGAACGTGTTTCATAGTCTGCATGTCCGTTGATATGTACGTCGCTTGTGGGCTGGACAGAACGGCGTGGGAAGAGTGCGGAAGAGTGCGGGATCGTTCTGTTTCCTTAACATGGCAGAGGGCGATTAAGTATTTCGGATTGGAGAACTTCATTGAAATTGAGGAAGGAATACACTAAGCTACAGAGGCAAGGCTTGAGGAGAGGAAGGGTCACAGCGTACGTATACGATGAACATAATTATATTACATGCCTGAACAGCACCGAGTTGACTATTCCTGCCACTCGTACGAGCCGACGATTGCCGTTTTGCCAACCAGAGTCCCCGGGCTTGGAGACAACACCGTCATGCGTTTGTTTGGCAAATCTAACGCGGTACTAGAGATGGAGTTAGTGTTCAGGGGCGTCAATGATGTGGTGAATTGGGACGTACATGACAATATAGCCAACAACCTGCAGATCGAGGATTTCCTCGTCGTATCGTTCAGACTCGTCCGAACTGGGTGGTGAGAGGATTGCAAGCACCGCGTTGTAAAGGCCTGATCCGGAGAGGGCAGGGTCGACAAGGAGGGGCTGCATCTCGGAGACGACACGTGTTGCACCGATTGGAAGCGCGGAAGACGGAGCCATTGTCTCTGTGATTGGACATGGGTTCGCCGATCCCTTTCAAACTGAGTTATAGCAGCGCACCTTCGCCGATACGGTATATCGTGATATCGCCGAAATTGACCGAAGTCGAGAGAGGCGAGAGTTGCAGTGTGAGATCGGGCATTTGCTCGCCCGACTGTACGTATGTTTTCGTGGTTAATCCGGGAGGAGGTTGGATGACGTGGCCATAGAAGTATGTTGATAGTTGGTACTTGTGCACGCGACTCCGGTACGAGTGATCGAGTTCCACGACCTGTGGGGGAAGGTATCAGGACCAGTCTGAGTATGTACGTAGATGACGAGAAGACGCACGCCACCGGACTTCGGGATTTTGAGGACGATAATTCGATTACCATATGTGCGTTGCATTTCCATGTTGAGCTTTTCGTGGCCAACAACCAGTATAACATTGACTAGACTCCATGGTTACTCGAAGGCACAGATAAAGTCCCAAAATTGAACTTACTTTGGAAAGCGTCGACGCAGGCCTTAATCATTGTCAAGCGATGGTCGCTTCCAGCGCCGCCAGAGCCCGCACCAAACGACGAGGGTGTATCCACAATGAGTCCCGAACAGCGCGCTAGCGGTCTCGGTGTTCAGTTTTTGAAGCACACACGAAGTCGAGATACATACATTCAGCGTTGTTCTCGTATCTGTCCCGAATGTTCTCCCCCAGGTTCCGAATGAGTCGGTCCATGAGAAGCGGGTTCCGGCGCATCTCCGAATGTCCGTACCAATATGAGAGTGGAAGGAGCGCGTTCGATGAGATATGGTTTGGAGCAGAGGTGGCAACGGTGCCGAGGGGAGAGGCAGGGGTAGAGGTTTGAAGGGGTGCCGCAATGGGTGCCGCAGAGATTGCTCCCGGAACTGCCCAACCGCCCTGTAGAGTGAACGCATGTAAGCAACGTATCACCTTCATCGCACATCGGGTCGGGCATGCAACTCGTACCTCGCTCGAATCCGTATTCACATATATAGGGGCCCATCCCTGCCCCGCGCGCACGGCGTAGTTGGTGAGGATCTTGCACACCGTTGTCTTGCCCGAGTTCTCCGGACCCAGGACCAGAACCCGCGGTGGCTCTGACCCGTTCGGGTCATCTTCTCCTTCAGGTAGAGGCGAGCCACGAAGGGCCGCGAGCGCACGTACGCGCATACCTTCGAGGGCCATATGCACATTGCCGTACGCAAACATGGGCGTCTCGTCGGAAAGGTATTCGACGGAGGGGAGACCTGTGACGTGCAGAGACACGACGGGAGGTAAACACACGTTGCAAGTGGGTGTATGCTTTCGCGAGGGGCAATGGAAAGGCTGAGGTACTCATCTCGATGGTGCATCCCTGCCATGTAAAGACCGCCGCCTTGCACTCCTGTCCGAACAGGTACGACTTGCCCTCCGCGAGCTCGGCGCCGAATATTTCTGCATGTCCATTGAGGAGCTGAGAACAGAGAAAGTTGAGGTTTTATTGTGCACGTTCGTTCGCCACAGCGCGATAGAGGCTACGAGGATGACTGGAGACGCACCGTGATGGCGAGGGAAGTACCAGGGTCAAGCTCAAACCTGTACTCGGACTCGGGCTGGAGAGTCCACTGCCTGGTATGAACGCTCAGGTTCTCATCGACCATGTTTCCTGCAAGTCTCAGAACCTGTTAGACGTCGGTCGCCTCTGTGCCCTGGAGCAGAGCCTGTTGGTTTGGGTTCTGGTTAGAGGTAATGGTACCGGAGATAGTCCTCCCAGTGTCCAGAGCTCAAGCCTCACTAAAAATGCTTAAGCCTGCAGAGATGAATAGTTGGATTCAAGCAACACAGTCAGCAGTCCCAATACCCTCAAAGCGTCCGCGCGGTGGAGTGTTGCAGTCAAACCAACACAAGCGCTCACCTAGATCATAATGAGAGTGACACAATGACTGTCACAAATTGATTACTCTCGCAGAAAAGGCTCGCGAGTCCGCAGAGCGAGGATGGAGATTGCGCGGTTGAACGCGGTTCGTATTCTCTTTTCTATCCTGAACTACAGGTGGTGTACTACGCGATATGTGCGCGGCGCGAGAACAATATACTAATGTACTACAATGAATGCAGGCCTGCGCAGAGCCAAAGGTCAATTGCGGGTGTAGATGTATGCAGAGATGTGTGTTCGTAAGATCATGCAGCAGTCATGACGATGTCGCGGACGGTTGGACGGGAAGGTGCGACGGAGCAGTTGGATGCGAGAGACCGGTGGGGCTGCCGGCGGGGGATGGGCGGGATGAAGAGGGCGTGCGCAGGTCTATGATGGTATAGTAATAAACAGCGTAGTGCGGGGATAAATAGGCGGAAGGATGAACTTCCGGTGCAGTGAGAACCAATCTAGGAATACAACGACAACATGAACGAGTGGACCCAGCAAAGATCGAAGCGCAAAGGATCGAAGCGCGACGGGGCGACGGGAAGGTCGACGCTTAGAGCGCAAGCTTTTTGGGCTGCTCCCAAGAGTATTCGGGGTTGCCGAAGTGGCCGTACGACGCCGTCTTGAGGTAGTGGGGCTTTTGGAGACCGAGGGTCTGGACTGTGGACGACGATGATTAGACGATGGCAGATCAGACGTCGAGCTTCTTAATACTCACCAATAACACCGGGACGAAGGTCGAAGTTGTTGCGGATGACCTCAACGAGCTCCTCGTCGCTCTTCTTGCCGGTGCCGTAAGTGTCAACGTAGACCGACAGAGGCTCTGCGACACCAATGGCGTATGAGAGCTGGACGAGGGCACGGCGTGCCAGGCCGGCAGCGACGAGGGACTTGGCGATCCAACGCGCGGTGTACGCGGCCGAACGGTCGACCTTGGACCAGTCCTTGCCGGAGAAGGCACCTCCACCGTGCGCTCCCCAACCACCATAGGTGTCGACGATGATCTTGCGGCCAGTGAGACCAGCGTCACCCTGAGGCCCACCGATGACGAAGCGGCCCGAGGGCTGGATGTGGTAGATGGTGCGGTCGTCGAGGAGGGTAGAGGGGATGACCTTCTTGATGATCTTCTCGAGAATCTCCTTACGGAGCTCCTCGGTGCTGATCTCTTCCGCGTGCTGCGTCGAGACGACGATGGTGTCGACGCGCAGAGGGATGGTCGCACCACCGTCCTTCTTGTACTCGACCGTGACTTGCGTCTTCGAGTCGGGGCGGAGCCAGCCGAGCTCGCCCGAGCGACGTGCCGCAGCCATCGCAGCGTTGAGCTTGTGCGCGAGCACGATGGTGAGGGGCATGTACTCGGGGGTCTCGTCGGTTGCGTAGCCGAACATGATACCCTGGTCACCAGCACCGATGCTCTCGAGCGAGCCGTGGTCGAGACCCTGCGCGATATCGGGCGACTGCTGCTCAATCGCGACGAGGATGTTGCACGTCTTGTAGTCGAAGCCCTTGGACGAGTCGTCGTAGCCAATCTGCTTGATCGTCTCGCGGATGACCTTCTGGTAGTCGATCGAGCCCTTGGTCGTGATCTCACCGAAGACCATGATCATGCCGGTCTTAGCCGCGGTTTCGCAGGCAACCTTGGAGAAAGGGTCCTGTGCGAGGCAGGCATCGAGAATGGCATCGGAGACCTGGTCACAGATCTTATCTGCGAAGTGGGAGTAGGCATCAGTCGAAGAAGTGGTGAAATTGACTATTAAGCTTTACGGACCAGGGTGTCCCTCACCAACAGACTCGGAGGTGAAGAGGAAGTGACCAGGTGCGAGCGCAGAGTGGGCAGCGCCGTTGGCAGAACCGTTGGCAGACATAGCTAGAGACGACGACGAGGAGCGGGACAGTGAGGGAGGGAGGAGGTGGTGGGTGTAAAGCCAGCACGGCAAGAAGAACGATCTGCTATAAATTTGAAGGGCGCCGGAGACCCCCGGCACCGCTTAGCACGCCATCGAGCCATGTCGCGCACGCCCGCGGCCCGCCATTCGTTCGCTTTGAGCGGCTACGCACGCGCACGCTTGTCACCGTTAGAATTTTCGAATTCCATACACGCCCATTCAATCGTACGATACTTGTAATCCTACAGTCTATTCTTCGCTGGAGTCTAACGCTATATCGGCATGGCACGTCCCAGCGTACGCCTTGCACCCGCCCCATCATACCAGAACCCGCCGGGGGAAACGTCTATGCTACTTACTACCACACCCCAACCCCTAATGGATCCGACGCCCCTTTCGAATTCTCCGAGGACTCTGGCGGCGAAGAAGACCCAACATGTGATGATGAGGGCGTATCTGCATTCGCACCTGCGTCCATCCGTGCTGGCTGCACAAGCGGGTTATCTGTGTTCACGAGCGCACGGCCGCCGGCGAGTGGACTCGTACTCAGTGTGTGTGGGAAGGATGCCGGGAGCGCGACCGTAGGATCTAAGGGCAATGGGCCCTGTAGCGTGTCCTGGGACGTGGCCAACACCGTGGACGCAGCTGGGCGGATGTCGCGCTCTGGGGTCCTGACCGAACCCCACGGGTTGTCCAGGTACATAGATGGAATCGCCGGCCGCGATTGAGATGTGTTCCACGGGTTTATCGTGCTTCCTCCAGACATCGTATAAGCTCGAGGAGACGACTGGCCACCGCGCTGAGGAGAGGACGGCCGACTCTCGCTTCGTCCCCATGCGTTGATCTCTTCTCGCGGCTTCAGCTCTCCACCGCGCGCCGGGTCGCCCCCTTCGCCCACTGACAGTCCCCTCAAGTCTTTTGCCAATCCCCCATACGCGTCTTGTACCGCCGACAGTGCCGTGGTGGCGCCCGAGGATACTTTCCCCCAAAGCGAGCGCATCCCTCCTGCTGCGGAGAACAGGTCTCCACTACCACCAAGCTGCGCGGAAGAGCCTGCACGAGGCGAAGATGCTCGGATCCGGACACTGGGGGACGGCGTGCGAGGAGGTGCGAGGAAGCCGGGGCCTGACCCTCCAGGAGACGGCGGCGGTTGCAGACTCTCTGTCCGTGCTCGTTGAAGCTCCGGGGATGATGAAGGTTCACTGGGAGGTGTGGACGCGGGTGGAGTATCCGCGGGTGACGGGGACGTACCCCTCTGTAACAAACGCGTTATCGACTGCGGGGTTGGAATGCTCAACTGCGGGGAGACCACAGGCGGTGACGGTGCTGAGGTGTCCGCAGGGTCCGAGACTGTCGCGATTGTTTGTGACAATGTAGGGTCTTCGCTGGCCGTCTCGATCGGGCCCGCTACCTCCGGCTCTTCGACGGTCTGCTTCACCACGAACCTGCCGTTCATCTCCTCGTCCGTTCTCCCGTAGAGTTCGTGCCAGAACCGCACGTCTTTCGGATTGGGCATAAGCACGCCCATATCTGCCTTGGGCGCTCGGCTCGCGGGATCGTCGAGACTTGGGTCATATAGCGGGTTCTTATTCAACTCTATTTCCGGAGGCGAGTTGAAGAAGTCCCATACGCTGATCGTCCGCGAAGTCGGTGGCGGCTGTCCACCTTCACCTATGCGGCGCTCGCGCTCGGTGTTGAAGAGGAACGATCCGAACTGGCAGGAGTAGAGGTGGTAGTGCAGTTGTCGAAGGAACCTCTCGTTGAACTCGAACCGTTCCGGGTACTGCCGTTGTATTTGTCGCACGCTCTCGAGGAACTGGTGAAAGACCGGGCTCGTCTCTTTGATGTGGTGCTGCGAGGCAAACCGGTTTTGAACAGACGCGAGAAACGCCTGTGCAGCTTCGGCGCCACCACCACCTCCAGCATTCTCCACCGGGGCCAAGAAGAACTTCTCGGAGGAGAGGTGTCCACACCGGTCGAGGAACTTGTGTCCGAACGACAGCCAGTCCTTCTCCACGAGGATAGCGAAGCCCTTTTGGGTCCTGTAGAAGGGATCCAAGCACAGCTGGGTAAGCGACGAGAGCTGCGCGGTGCGGTCCCACCCGTCCGAACAATGTATGAGCACGTGGGACGAGTTGACGTGCACATTCCGCACGATGAGGAGGCTGCCCTCGAGGATCGCCGCAATGTGGCGAAGCCAGCCCGAGCGACGCAGTGCCAGTCGATCGAGCACGGGTGCAACGGCCGGCACTTCCTCCCCGTCGTCCGTCAAGCTCGCTGCTTGCATGATCTCGGTCCCACGGAGAGCCTCCACGACTTTCGCAAGTGACTCGCGCATGGTGTGGATGTGATCGATGCCTAAATACGCCTTCCTCGCGTCCTTGTAATGGTCCATGTTCTCCGTGCCTGCGCCCTTGGCCGTGTTTGCCATCGCATTCGCGGTCGGCCGCGCGTCTATGATGAGGTTCGTTGCTGTTGCGCCGTAGATAGGGCCCGCACTGACGCGAGACTCCGGATTGTGGTGGGTTTGGAATATGGATTCGATAAGCTTCTCGTCTTGTATCGAGCGGTTGCTTGTAAGCCCAACCATGGGCTGGCTCGACCGGGTGATAGATCCCTGTTTCAAACGGCGTCTCGTGTCAGAGTACTGGAGGAGCAATGACAACTCGGTGGACGTGCATAGTTAGCCCAGTGGAGATATGTCAGTACCGGTAGCCGCCCTTTGCTCCGGAACTTCACAGCGTATTGCAAAGTCGTGTCGCTGATGCGTGTCGGGACGACCAATCTTGAGGGATAGGTTGGTGAAAACTACACGAGCTAAAACGTTATTCATGAGACGTCGACTCCGTGAGCGCGTAAATGACGCACAGAGTAGTCCTTGTTGATGTCGGTGAACCGCCACGCTTTCGAGCGCGAGCCAACACCCATGCGCGCGAATTCTTCGCGGGGGGAGTATATTGACCATCCATTGCTCACAGCAAACGGAGGACTGGGCACGTAGAAGAATGCGTAAAGCTGATTGACCGTGGCTAGGAGAGATATTAGGTCAGTTCGAGATGATATTAAGACAACTACGTGTGCACGAATTGGGCGTGCGTGGCGGTTGTACGGCCAGGGTTGAGGATGGGAGCAGACAATGAAATACTCACTAGCCACCGTCAACTCTTTCACGCTCTCGAACACATCAATCGCATCCTTCTCCGTAGCAAACAGCAAGAACGTCGTCTCGAACGTTCTGGTGTGAATTGTGAGCGGACAGGTACCGTGCAGTGTCATAGGCATCCTCGAGACGAGCGATATGAGCGGGTACGGGACCTGAAGGACGAGCAAGTGCGCGGCAGGCCCATCTAGTCAATTAACGTCTGAATGAGCACAGATACCTGGACTGACCCACATCTCCTCCTTGCCCTCTTCATCGAAGTGGAAGATGGCATGGTGCGCGGTGAGGTGCAACGTCCCTTGGGTGGTGCTGCCACCCTTGGTGCAGAGCACGCCCTCAACCTGATCGCATCGTGCGGGTATCAGTGTGATGTTTGAGGAGCTGAGAGGACGTATAGAGCAACCTTCGTCACTCGTAGTGAGTCCATAGCCTGGGTGTCGCGGGTAGTCGGTCCAGGACCGATATGGTTTGTGAGCACTCGAGCCGCGCCGCTGCGAAAGGAAGCCGCGTCTTTGAGCGTCTACTACTAGAAGGTACTGTTTACTCTTGGCGCTAAGGATGGACAGGAAAAATCGAATCTCTTTGAGTCTCTCTATGCCTTGGCCTTATACTTCAACTCCTTTGTCGTGGGTTACCACAAGGTCGGTATGGTCTATATGGGAACACTGGGGCATATGTATGACGAAACGGTACGTAGTAGCTGCTGCTATGCACTGACCCCGTGCCAGATATCTGTGCAATCCTCGAAGCTCCGAAGTCGCGTTGTATATGAACAATGTTCCCCCCGACTCTCCGGCCTTGAAGGACCAGTGCTTAGGATACGAGGCTATCTAGTAAGCGGTGTCGTCGGTGGCCGTCAAGAAACTGCTCACCTATAACATCAACTTTGAGTCCATACATGCTGACTTGTCAACGCCGATTGACGAGTCAGTACAGCTCCTACAGGTATCACTTGAATGCGCCTGGGTAAGTATGCTAGACGTTAACTCAATCACGACTACCGCCTTTCATGTGTCGCGCGTCCCAGGCACTGGCCATCCATCGGGCTCAACATCCCAATATCCGGCAACGAGACTACAACAAAGCAAGAATCTAGCTATGCGCATTGCGCACGCGAAGCAGAAGGACGCGCAAAGAAAGCGGTGTGCCCGCCGTGGCTTGAAGCTTTGAAGCTTTGAAGCTACGCTGTGGCCCGCCGTCACGCCCTCCGTACAAAAGTAAACGCACACCTCCCTCTGGCCCTCTACCCTCTGTTTCCAACCACGCGCCACGATGCACTCTCCTGCGTCGAGATACGTCTCGGGCGGACCCTCTCCACCATTGTCATACTCTGAATCCGATGACGGCGCCCCGACTCCTTGCAGCACCCTCGTCAACGACGACGGCGCCAGCCCGTACGCGTTCTCGGACGACTGCCGGGACCCGTCCCCATCCACGCCGTACTCATCCACGCCGTACTCATCCACGCCGTACTCATCCGCGTCGTACTCACCCACACCGTACTCATCCCCGCCGTCCCCGGCCCAGCCCCCAGCCCAAGCCCCATACGCTGAGCCCTCTCCCATCGACGTCCTCCGCGCCGCCAGCATGCGCGGCGACCTCGCCGATCTGCCCCAGCGCATCTCCAACGCGCTCACCTCCATCCTGGGCCCCGCGAGCGTCTCCCCCTCTGGCCACGGCCGCCCCGCCCCGGACGCGCACGTCCTCCAGCAGCTCGTCGCGGTCCTCTCCGCGCTCGGCGTCGACTTCTCCGCCGCGCGCTCGGCGCTAACGAACGGCACTGGGATCATCAGCGGCAGCGGCAGCGGTACTAGGACTGGCACTAGCAGCCCCAACAGCAGCAGCAACAACAACAACAACAACGGCGCAGAAGCGTGCTGCACGCGCTGCGCCCGCCCGTTCCGCCACGCAGAGAACCACCCGACGGCCTGCCGGGGCCTCGTCCCGCAGCGCGCGCTGCCCGTCCCGGGGCAGCCGGGGCACTGCGTGTATTGGCGGTACGCCGGGCGGCACACGACGAGCCCCTGCCTGGGGTGGGAGCGGGCGCGCGTCGACCAGGACTTGAACCCCCAGCTCGGGTTCGAGGGCGTGGTGTGGTCGACGGCCCAGCCCCAGCCCCAGCAGCCTCAAGCGCAACCACAACCCCGACCTCAACTGCAACCGCAACCGCAACCGCAACCACAACCCGGGCCATGGACCGTGTCACTGGGGCCCACTATGGGCATGAACGTGTACTCTCCGATCTCCATGTCCCGGGTCCCGACATACATGGACGGCCACGACGCGCCCCCAGCGCCGCACGGCGCCAGGTTCGACGCGCACCCGCACCCGCACGCGTGCGCGAGCCCCCCTGCGGCTCCGGGGGTGGGTGCGACGGACCCGAGCGCGGACTTCGTGGCGCGGCAGCGTCGACTGGGCGCGGTGCCCGCCCCGCGCATCGTGCACACGCTCCCGTGGACGGAGTCGAGCCTGTACCACCCGCCGGGCTGGATCACCGTGCCGTCTGCCCTGCGCCGCCGCCCGGGCGAACCGTGGCAGGTATGATCTACCGCACCGTTCAATGTTCGACTTTCGATCCTGGATCGTCTCGGTCATTGGAGAGGCTGTCGCAGCTGGTCTGGACAGAGCTCCGGTGCGTCGGAGTAACAGTCGTCGTGCACGGCGGGTGTTTTGAGGAATGGTCGGACAGTGTGTATTCTACGCGGTGTACGAGGTGTATCCGACGTGTGCGGCCCCGCGGCCGGCGGGGTGGCCGCGGGCACAGAATATTTGTAGTAGTGTAGTACGCCGTAACGCTCCTTATAATTGAACCATGGTCGACCGGGCGGCGCAGCGCCGAGCGGTCGTGGGTGGGCAAGACGATCTCGTCAGTGCCACAAACCACACATGTGTGTGCATGTATGTACATACGGCATACGGTCTGTACTTGGGGATGGCGGGGGGAGCACGGAGAGCATTGCCACCGATCGCGGTTTGGCAGGAGGATCGGCGCATCGCCCGATCTCGTCCTCTCCGCCGGGCGGGGTCGGTGCCTCCTGGAGTTTTGCCCGATGCTATAAGTAGGACGGGCATGGGCCACTCAGCTTAACGGTCTTGCTACCGCCAGGGTCTTGCTTCTTCAGAGTCTCAGCTAACGCGCGACGGAGTCCGGACGGCACACAGCCGACCGAGGCCAAGTGGCGGCCCGGCGTCCGAGAACATGCACCAACGACGGACCTGCTCGCTGCGCCGCACCGTGCACAACAGAGACGGACGACAGGTTGTGTCCAGGAATTCCATTCTACACGGCTATGGTACTAGTCTATCAATACTGTGGATGCGCCCGCCCGAACAAGCATCCTATCGCAGCAGCGTGAAGGAAAGCAGGTGCGAACTCCGTCGTCCGAATTCGAAGAAGTAAGTATGGTGCGGCAAACACCGCCAAACCTCCGGTGGGCATCGGGGGAAGGGCTTCCACAGATATGGCCGTCCTGGAGCCAAAAGACCGGGTGGCGAACCGCGGTGACGAGATGTGGGCAGTCGCATGGCCATGGCCGACGCATACGCATTACGCATGCAGGAAGGAGGCGAGGTACGTACACGTAGGTTCACCGTCTAGCGTCCGCTCGTTTCCCGTGCGAGAACAAGGTCGGCGGACTCCTCGGAGGACGCGTGCGGCGTGATTCGTGGACTGTGGTTCACCTTCTGTCTTGGAACCAAGAACCATCGCGGATAGCTAGCGAGCGATAAGTAATATAGCTCACCAGCGCAGGACTAAGGCTCCATTGAGTAAGGCGTCCGTCCGTATGTCGTAGCACCGTTGCGTCGTGCCTGGTCCTGTGCGTACCGACGGTGCGTGGGACAATCGTGCAGGATGCAGATGATCAGTCTTGATCTCCACACAATCATAAGTACAAGACTTCTGAATCCTCTGAGTGTCTCCGGGCCAGCTGCGACGGCGGACATCGGGCGGCACTGCAAGCGAGAGGGCCCGTCGGAAATCCTGAATTCGATATCAGCATTTGTGGGCGCGTGTCAATTCGACTCGGGCGCTGTGTGAGTGGTGAAGAGGCCGGCAGGGATAGAAGTATGCAGGCGATAGCTGGGCTGTATCGTCGTGCGAGAAGGAGTGGGGGTGCGAGGAAGAGAAGACGAGGCGGTGGCTTCATTCCGACCGCTGGACGGGAGGGAGAATGGGCGCCTGTGCAGCAGTACAGTACGCCATGAGGTCAGCGATGGGATCGCGGGAAGCGCGCGTGTTAGAAGCCTCTCCGAGCCTCCCATGGCCATCTTTCTGCGTCTGACAGCGACAGGGCCAGCTACAGCCGGCCGCGCTTAGCAGACATGGCCATATTGGCGTCCCCTCGATATTCATTTTCTATATAGGTCCTCGTCCATCTGCCCTCCCAGATCCCGACCGCCTGCGACGAGCCCTCCCCCGTCCGCCCGCCTGTCCGTTCCCCACCCCCTGTCCGACTACCGGCCGCGCTTGCCTTGACTGTCAAGCTCCTACGCGACTCGCCATGGAATCCAACAGCTCGATAGAGAAACGGAGCGTCGAGGACGCCCAGCCCAAGCCCCATGTTGCAAGCCAGGAAGTAGACGTCGCGGCGGAGCTCGCGGCGGGCAACGACTTCGTGCTCGACCCGGAGGAGGCTGCACGCGTACGGTACGTCTTCTCCCCGCGGACGCTGGCCGGAGGGCGTGCATGACGAATGCGAACCCACAGACGGAAGATCGACTGGCACTTGATGCCCCTCATGTGCAGTGAGTGCCCGTGCCTCGTCCCATCTGTCGCGCCCCGCTCACCACTCCTCCTTCGCCCCCTTCTCGGCAGTTCTCTACATGTGCGTGCCTGTCCGAACGCGATCGGCGGTGATGCGTCTTCTGAACTCTGCTGCGCGCGTTCCAGGATGCAGTTCGCAGACAAGACGACCCTGGGGCAGTCCGCCGTGCTGGGCCTGCTGTGCGTCCTCCCATCTTCTGCTTCTGCCCCCTCCTGACGCAACCCAAAAACTTTGCGCTCTCGAAACAGGAACGGGCCGAAGCACTACATCAATCAGTCCCAGTTCAATCTGCTCAACACCGTCTTCTACATCTTCTTCCTCGGCTTCGAGTGGCCCCAAAACCTGGCGCTGCAGTACCTGCCAGTCGGCAAATGGATGAGGTCCGTCTTCCGGGTGTGCGAGCGGGGTAGACGAGGGCTCATATCTCCCGTCCGGGCAGCTTCAACATCCTCATATGGTCGGTCGCGCTGCTGAGCCACGCCGCGGCGAGGAACTTTGGGCAGTTCTTCGCCTGCCGAGCGTTCCTCGGCATCTGCGAGGGAGCCATTACGCCCGGATTCATGATCGTGACGTCCATGTTCTACACGCGTCAGGAGCAGACGCAGCGGGTCGGCTACTGGTGTGAGTGTCCTCCTCGGTGCTTTCTCCGACGCCGCTGAATTGCGCGACCCGGCTGGCAGTCCTCATGAACGGAGCCGCTATCATCATGCTGGGGCTGGTCGCGTATGGGACTCTGCACATCCAACACGACGTGCTCGAGCCGTGGCAGTGGTGGGTGCGAAGACCTGCGAACCTCCATTCATGCCTGACGTGATTAAAACCGATAGGTTGATGATCATCACCGGGATTATTACGTTGGTGGTCGCGGTGGTATTCTGGTACGTTTCCGTCTGCGGCGTTGGGATTGCTTGTCGAACAGGAATGAAGGGTGTCTGGGGCGCAGGTTCTTCTTCCCAGACTCGCCTGCGAACGCGTGGTTCCTCACTGCGGAGGAGCGGGTGGTTGCGATTGAGCGGATCAAGGTGAACCAGGCGGGGGTGGAGAACAAGCACTTCAAGAAGGAGCAGTACGTCGCGGCTGGGTGCAAACTATGTTGCACAGGCTGACGACGGTGGCAGATTCGTGGAGTGCCTGAGGGACCCGAAGACGTGGCTCTTCTTCTTCTTTGCTGCCATCTCGTGAGCTTCTCGCTGTCACCTCGGGCGGCGGTTCCCATGCTGATATTGACGACCGTTTTTCCAGAAACGTCACAAACTCGGTGAGCCTGCCTTGATTTCGGCCACCGTTCTGACGCACTGACCACCGCTGTCCGTCTCCAGCTGAGCAACCAGCGACAGCTCATCGTGGCCGGCTTCGGCTTTACGCCGCTCCAGACGACGCTCCTCGGCTGCGTCGACGGCGCTGTCGAGAGTGCGTCCCGTGCTGCCAGTCCACAGTGCGATCCTGACCCCCTCGCTTAGTCATCGTCATTTACTGCACCGTTACCTCCGCCACATACTGGAAGAACGGCCGAGCGTACTCGGGCGTGCTCGCGTATGCTGTCGCCATCCTCGGTGCCATCCTCGTCAACACCCTCCCGTCCGGGAACCGCGTCGGCCTCCTGTTCTCCTACTGGATCTCAAGTGAGTAACCCCCCTCTCCATCTCTCACCCCGTCTCACCATCCTCGCCCCAGTCTCCTCCATCGCCCCCTTCGTGGTCATGCTCGCCTGGGTCGGCTCGACCATCGCAGGCCACACCAAGCGCCTCACCACCAACGCGGTCGTCATGATCGGATACGCCGTGGGCAACTCCGCCGGCCCCCAATACTGGCTGAAGAAGTACCAGCCTCGGAACCACGTCCCCTGGACGATCCTCGCCGTCTGCTGGGCCGTCTCCGCCCTCATCCTCCTCGCCCTCCGCGTGTACCTCGCACGCGAGAACGCGGCGCGCGAGCAGGAGGGGCCCGATGCCCAGTACGAGGACGTGTATATCACCGAAAAAAAACAGGACGGGTCCGTCGTGGACAAGAAGGTCGACAAGGTACGTACTCATCCGTCCCCGGCCGTGCGCGGTGCATCGCATACTGACCTCCCCTGTAGGCTTTCTTGGACCTCACGGACATCCAGAACCGCGACTTCAGATACGTGCTATAGCACCCCCCTTCTCCGCACGAAGGGGGTGATGCTCGGTAATGTTTATGAACTGACGTCGTGACGAGATTGACGACCCCGAACGCTGCATGCCTCTGTCCGCCGTTCCATGTCGATGTCTCGGCCTATGTTATTGTACCATATATGGGATTCACGCTTAATCTCACCGGATTTATCTCAAACACCAAGGCCATATTGTGCAAACGTTTGAGAGCACTACAGGCGGCATCAATCTCCGGGACGTCCGAGCAGCTCCACGCAATCCTGCTTCCCCATATCATATGCAAAAGCATATCGTACACCGGTCGACCACTCTTCATCATCTTCCTCTTCCTCTTCCATCCCCGCCTTGCAGCAGCCCCAGCCTAAGCTAGAAGAGCTTCGAGCTTGGGCGCCACCCACGGCGTGATCACCGTCTTCTCCTTGTCCCACTGCAGGCAGACCCCCGCACGTCAGCGTCAGCATCAGCGGGCCCGCACACACACGCAGACGCACCACGTTCCCCGTCCAGTACACGTCCGCCTCGACCATCGCCTTCGCCTCTGCGTACGTGCCCGCCTCGTAGATGATGAGCGAGCCCGCCATCTTCCTCGGCGCGTCGGGCGTGTCGAGCGCCTCGTTCGGGGCGAGCATCGCCCCGCCGATCTCTGCCCGTGCGTCTCAGTGTCAGTGCCAGCTTTATGTGTGCCCGAGGGAGAGGGCGGGAGTCAGGACGGACTCAGCGCGGAGTTCTTCGCGGCGTTCGCTCGGTGCGCCTCGCGCACGGCGAGCCGCCGCTCGATCGCCGCGTCGTCGGTGTAGTCGGGCGCGAAGAGGGCAAAGTAGGGCATTTTCTTCGAATTCAGATAGGGGTGGAGAGCAGGTTCACTGGTGAGCTGGGGGCACAGAGGGCTGCGGTCGGTTCCTCTTATACGCGGATTGCGCCTGTGGGCGGACCGCAAGGACGAGCACCCTGGGGGGAGAGATTAGATAGACGCGCGTGGCGGCCCGGAGACGGCCGGCTTAGTGAGTGCTTAGTAAGCGCCAGCACTCGCCGACCTCAAGTCCGAGTCCGAGTCCGAGCTCGAGGCCAAGTTGCACGATGCACGATCCACAATTGCAATAAGTTGAATGACCACGATGCACGCCGCGTCCGCGACCTACCTCTTTCGACAATTCATCGTCTCCCCGGATTTATCTCAGACACCATGGCCACAATGATGTGCATACGGGATTTGAGCTAGCACCTTCACGCAATCCTGCTTCCCCACATCATACGCAAAAGCAATATCGTACACCGATCGAGCTCGAGCACTCATCTTCTTCCCATCCCCGCTTTGCAGCATCCCTCGCCTGAGCTAGAGCGGCTTGGGCGACACCCACGGCGTGATCACCGTCTTCTCCTTGTCCCACTGTATTGTGCAAACAGACCCCCATCAGCGACCGCGCCCGCACACACCCGCAGACGCAGACGCAGACGCAGACGCACCACGTTCCCCGTCCAGTACACGTCCGCCTCGACCATCGCCTTCGCCTCTGCGTACGCGCCCGCCTCGTATATGATGAGCGAGCCCGCCATCTTCCTCGGCGCGTCGGGCGTGTCGAGCGCCTCGTTCGGGGAGAGCATCGCCCCGCCGATCTCTGCCCGTGCGTCTCAGTACTCAGTACTCAGCCCTGTGTGTGCCTCCTGCAGCGGGGAGGGAGAGGGCGGAACGGACTCAGCGCGGGGTTCTTCGCGGCGTTGGCGAGGTGCGCCTCGCGCACGGCGAGCCGCCGCTCGATCGCCGCGTCGTCGGTGTAGTCGGGGGCGTAGACAGCAAAGTAGGGCATCTTGTTCAGTAGGGGGCAGGCAGGAGGATCTCAGGTGAGCTGGGGCCAGGAAGCTTGAAGGGCTCTCATCGGTGCCTCTTATACTGATGTGGATTGCGCCCTTGGCCAAGCGGACCGACGCAGGAGGGTACATAAGATTAGATAGACGCGTGCATGTACGGCGCGGTGTACAAGCGCCCGGTGTACTTGAGGACGGGGGCTTGGCTGGGCTTGGTAAGCGCGAGCACTCTGAGTCCCGACCTCTGAGGAGCTCGAGCTCCTTGCACAACGACGTCCACGATGCACGCCTCGTCCCCGACCTACCTCCTCCGACAATTCATCGTCGCCCCTCGACGGTGCACACTCCCCGACTACCCCAGGCGGCTGTCGACGCTCATTGCCTCCCCCTCGCCTGCCTCCCGTCGTCCCGTCTCCGTCTCTACCACCGCATCCCCTCGAAGACCTCCCGCCCTTGAGCTCTCCCGGATCACAACAGCACGAGCACCGACATCACGCATCCGGGACCGCCGGCTGCTCTCCGCGTCCGCGCCCGCACGCGCGGCCGTGGCGCAAAAGCCGAAGACACACACCGCCGAGCTCGTCGCGTACCCCACGGTCCGCGAGCAGGAAACAGAGGAGGACGAGGACGAGCCCGAGGTAGAGCTTCTGGGCCCGGGCGAGGCGGTGCTGGGGATGACGGACAGGGCCGCTGAGGTGCGTGTCTGCGCGACGCGTCGTGCTGCAGAGCGGAGAGATGCTCATCGGGGCTGGGGGTTCGGTGTGGACTTGCACTGGGCGGTTCGGGTGAACAGCAGCTGCGTGCGATCGCACAGCGCGAGCGGACCCCGGGCTCGGGGCTGCGCGTCGCGGTCGAGAGCGGCGGGTGCCACGGGTACCAGTACAAGATGGAGCTCGCGGCGGAGCCCGCGGCGGACGACTAGTGCGTATCCTACTTCGACTACGCGCTCTCGGACACGCTCGATGCTTGCTGACCCGTGGCGCTCACTCTGTCGCTCCAGCCACTTCTCCCACCCGCGCATCAAGCCGTCGAACATATACGTCGACGCGGTCTCGATGACGCTCCTCAAGGGGTCGTCGATCGACTTCGCGACAGAGCTGATAGGGAGCAGCTTCCGCGTTTTGGAAAATCCGCAGGTGCGTGAGGGACCGGCGCGGCGCGTCGTCTTCGTCTTCGTGTCTGTGTTTTTTTGCATCCATGCGGTCGCTGACTTCTGGTCTTCTGGTGCGCAGGCAAAGGGGAGCGGGTGTGGCTGCGGTGTCAGCTGGGAGCTCAAGGAGCTCTGAGCGTGGACTTCGCGCTGCCGGGACGATCTGCCGTTGCGCTACGCATACGTGTACTAACATGCATAATGACCACCCCTCTTGGTGCCCGCGGAGCTCTACTGGTTGTCACCAGCCTTATTTCTGCAGTGGATTGGAAGGAGGTGAGTGTCTACTAGCCCATAAAACTATTGACTCAGAACGAGGAGAAAGCTACTGGCAAAGTACATCCCTCCACTTCTCGACGACGCTAGAATGGTTAAATATTTCGCTTAGCGCGAAACTATCTATGTCTGGAGAAAGACCCGGGGGCATTCTTGGCTGCGATTTCTCCGTGACCGGAGTCAAGGCAGGCAAGTGCGTGTCTATTCCAAAAGTAGACGGCTACCGTACGCCGCAAGATTTGTGCGTGGTTCTATGCTTACCCAGACATGGGCACGTTCGCCGGAGGCCGATTTCATGTGAGTTGTTCACGAGAACCTATCCGTGCGCCTGCCAGCTGGCCGTGCGTGCCTCCCTCGCCTTGAGATTGCTGCTGCTCTTAGAACTTGAAGTGGTGCACTATCGCCGTGAAGAAGCTCCAGAAAATCCGAACGCTCTCGCCCGAGCCAGGTATTGCGAACAGGACGGATGTCAATCCGGACGTGAGTGTCCATTGCCCCGAGCCCCGACTCGACCCAATCGACCGCATAATACGCACTCACAGGCTTCACAGAGATGCTATCTACACCGCGGTCGTGCATGCATTCCCTTCTGGGCACAACCAGCATTACGGTATACCAAAGAAAGGCCCAGTTATGAAGCTCGTGCAGGAAGATGTATTAGGAGGCGGTCATGCTGTGCTGCGCCTCGGAGTGATTTGCAGTACCTGCGTGAGGCAAGGTCGGCGCGAAGAAACATAAAGAAGTGCAGATGAGCGTCGCGTCGGAAATACAAAGTATATAAATATAGGTGCGGCGTGGTCATACGTCACTTGCATATATTCAACTCCTCATCGTTGATTACGTCGACACCAGGGTTAGCTGATAAGCCTCCGGATATTCGGTACTATACGTATCGCATCTCCTGACCGCAGGATGCAGTGCTACTCTCTCTCATAGCCTCCGCTCAGGGGCGGCGGCCTGTGGGCTTCGGGCTTCGGGCTGCGGCCAAGTGGCCCTCCACCTGTATGACCGGCGCTTTGTCACCGATTTGCGAGCAAGTTGCTGCTTCGAGGGTTGCGAATTCGAAGGTACTCTAGTATCCTCAAGTTCTAGTTACCCTCTGCCAGGCTTACGCAGCGCATGAATAAGCAATAAGGTGGTAGGATGATGCTGATACACGATGACCCCCTTTCGAGCGGATGGAGCGTGGCCGGCCTATATAGGACCCTCCGAACCTCAGGTTCTTCACGTTGCAGTCTCTCCCATCGACATATTATCTCCACGCAGCCTCCACACATCCGTCTCCAGAGATGTCTTTCACCGTTCCCCAGACCATGAAGGCAGTGGTAATAGAAGCGGTGAGCATCTGGCATTATGACCGTGGACGGTATCGGATCACTACGATCTCGATCTCATTTCCGTCGGTCTCATATACAGGGTCACCGGGTTTCTATCAAGGACCACCCCGTTCCACCTCTCGAGGACAACGACATTCTCATTAAGACGATTGCTGTTGCTCAAAACCCGACTGATTGGAAGCGTGTGTATCCCCGTTTCCTGTACGCGCGTCCGTATAGCTGTCTAACTTGTTCGCAGATGTTGATTACCTCGGTGTGCCCGGGAGCGTTGTTGGCTGCGATTTCTCCGGTGTCGTAGCCAAGGTCGGTAAGAACGTGTCTACGCCCAAGGTGGGCGACCACGTCGCCGGCTTCGTGCACGGCGCGCAGTTCCCGGACGAGGGCGCGTTCGCCGAGTACGTGAAGACCCCGGCGGAGCTCGTGTGTGTCGTTCCCGAGAACACGCTCAGTCACGACGAGGCTGCGACAATTAGCTGCGGGTGAGTTCTAGTATCTCTCCGCGGCTGGGTATGCGTTGGTGCTGATCGACTATTTATCCAGGGTTTGGACTGCCGTGCAGGCGTTATACCACCCGACTCGCCTTGGGCTTGTCGAGCCTCTCGCGAAGGTTTCTGGGAACGAGTGGATCCTTGTGTACGGAGGAAGCTGTAAGATTTATCATCCTTGCTATTTTGTGGATGGCACTCACCCACGGCTGGCGTTCATCGACATCAGCTGCCGTTGGCCAGTGCGTAATCCAACTTGCCGCGCTCTCTGGCTATAAAGTCGTTGCAACCGCGTCGCCGCGCAACTTTGACTTCGTCAAGTCCCTCGGCGCGACGGAGGTCTTCGACTACAAGGACCCAGAAGTGGTGTCAAAGATCAAGAAGGCGACTGGAGACTCTATCACCAAGGCAGTAGATGCCATCTCCGAAAAGTCGTCCCAGGGGATCACCGCCGAGGCGCTCTCCCCCAAAGGTGGAGAAGTGATCCTCGTCCTCGGCCCGGCTCCTGATGCCACGAGCAGGACGGACGTCAAGTTCAAGCGTGAGTGTGCTGTACATACACTCGTACTCCAAGCAGAGATGCTGAACCACCATCGCAGCTACCTTGATCTACACTGCACTTGGCCGCGCATTCGCGTTTGGGAGCGGCGCGGAATACCCCGTCTCCGATGAGGACCGCGCACACATGGCCGCGTTCCTCAAGAAAATGCCGAAACTTATACAGGACGGCGCGATCAAGCCGCTTCCGATCAAGTTCTGGGAAGGCGGCCTTGCTGCAGTCCCCGATGGGCTGCAGTACATGCGCGAGGGCAAGGTCAGCGCAGAGAAGATTGTCTACCGGGTGTAGGTTCAATGGGCTTGAGGGGCCTGAGGGGTGGACTCGCAGACCGAGAGACTTTGTAGAAGTATGTGTGTTCGCATCATTGACCAGCATACATTCACCATTGACAATTCTGTGTCACCTGATAGCAAAAGTATACCTGCTACACTTCCTATTTAGGAACAGGAGATACTTATGTATTACTTGTGAATGCTTTGGAACCTTGGTGAGAACTCGGATTTATCGAGGCCGAACACGCCGCACCTGAGACCAGGGCCGTAACACCAATTACGCGCATGAAGTAGCCACTCTCTGCTTGCGATCAGAATGCACCAACCAGTGTCCCGCAGCTGGCTCCGTAAGCTATAGATGAGTACAGAAGTCATTGACTTCCTTGCGGGCTCACTTCTAGCATCTAGGTGACGATATGCGACGTCGTGTGACTTAATCATCATAGCAGATTGAACATGATGAGTTCTTACTAGCCTATCCACAGACCTCGAGCGTGAAGGCGAAACCTACGAGCGACGTGTACGACACCCTCAATCACGCAGAGCTTTGTGTGTACGTCTTCAGGAAAGTGCTGAGATTGAAACGTGTCGGTACAAAGGAAGAAGCCTCACCATATTCTCCATCCAATATTGGCTAGGTGGGGTCACCGTGTGTTCCTCAAGGATCACTTTGTCCCGCCCCTCGAGGCGATCGGATGACGTTCTCGGTTGCCAAAATCCTCCAGATTAGCGAAGTACATGCCTCCACTCCTCGACGTCACCAGCAGTAGGACTGATATTCCTCTTAGCACAAGCCTGTCAATGCCTGTGGAAGACCCGGAGGCATCTTTGGCTGCGATTTCTCTGGGACCGTATCCAAGGCGGGCAAGTGCGTAGTGTCCGCTCTAAAAGAGGGCGACCACCGTACGCCGCAGGAATTGTGCATTGTTCCCGAGAACATATCCGTGCGCTTATAGCTCACCGTGTGTCACTGTGTGCCTCCCTCGCCTTTAGGTCGCTGCTACCGAGGTGCGGAAGTCAGTCACGCCGTCCGACAGCTTCGCCGCGCACCTTCGACTCGTCAAACCTCTCGGGCCGACAGAGGCGCACATGTCCAGAAGGGGCACGATCGCCGTAAGGGAGCTTTAGAAAATTCAAGTGGTAGAGGCGCTCTCGCCCGAGCTGGATACCGCAGGATACCGCGCGAACATGGTGGAGGTTGGTGAGAAGGAGATCACCTATCGGGTACAAGTCAGCAACATGAAGAGTATGAGTATGCAGATGGATGTCGCGTCGGAGGTCCGGCGACGTCAAGATATCCGGCAGTATCATAACATACCGTATTTCCTGTGGGTGCACTATCACCCTCAGCTGGGGCGACGTTGTCTCCCCTATGCAGACGATGTACAGGTTACATCATTGAACGGGAGAAGGACGGACCTGCCATAGGGGCGGCGGCCTCTGAAATCTGGGCTTCGGCTCATTCCCTGATCCACTTCGAATTCTGAGGGTCACACTACTAGATCGACGCGCTTTGTCAGCGATTTGCTCGCGAGTCCGAGCTCAGCCTTTGCCTTGTGCTTGCGTGTAAGGGCGACGCAGTAAGTATGCTCTTGGCCAGGATTACTCAGCCTATGCGTAGCTATGCAAAAGGCCCGATGCTGACGATTGTGGGATGTCGCAGATGGAGCATGACGCGGACTCGGAAGGTATATATACCGTCGTCTCCAGAATCTTCTCAATTTCACCATCCTCTCCCGCCGACAGATCTACCACACTCCTATCCACTCAGCCTTTACACATCCATCTCCCAGCATGTCTTCCAGCGCTCCCCAGACCATGAAGGCGGTGGTGATCGAAGAGGTAAGCATCTCGTAGATTTGGGCGTATCGCATCACTATACGACATCGATCTTACTTCCGCCGGTTTCATACAGGGTCACCGCGTTTCTGTCAAGGACCACCCCGTCCCACCTCTCGGGGACAGCGACATTCTCATCAAGACGATTGCAATTGCTCAGAACCCGACTGATTGGAAGCGTGCGTGCACCTGACCTTTTGTACAGTCCGCGCGTCCGTATAGCTGACCAAACTTGTTCACAGACGTTGATTTCGTCGGTGTGCCCGGGAGCATCCTTGGCTGCGATTTCTCCGGCGTCGTAGCCAACGTTGGTAAGAACGAATCTACGCCCAAGGTGGGCAACCACGTCGCCGGCTTCGTGCACGGCGCGCAGTTCCCGGACGAGGGTGCTTTCGCCGAGTACGTGAAGACCCCGGCGGAGCTCGTGTGGGCCGTCCCCGAGAACACGCTCAGTCACGACGAGGCCGCGACACTTGGCTGCGCGTAAATACTAGCGTCTCTCCATTGCTGGCTATGCATGCTTTGGTGCTGATAGGTTATTTGTCTAGATTCTGGACCGCCGTGCAGGCGTTATACCACCCGACGCGCCTTGGGCTTGTCGAACCTCCCGCGAAGGTTTCTGGGAACGAGTGGATCCTCGTATACGGAGGAAGCTGTAAGATTCATCATCCTTACTATTTTTTGGGTGGCACTTACCCACGGCTGGCTTTGATCGACATCAGCTGCCGTTGGCCAGTGCCTGGTTCAACTGGCCGCGCTCTCGGGCTATAAAGTCGTTGCAACCGCGTCGCCGCGTAACTTTGACTTCGTCAAGTCCCTCGGCGCGACGGAGGTCTTCGATTACAAGGACCCAGAAGTGGTGTCAAAGATCAAGAAGGCGACCGGAGACTCTATCACCAAGGCAGTGGATGCCATCTCCGAAAAGTCGTCCCAGGGGATCACCGCCGAGGCGCTCTCCCCGAAAGGTGGAGAAGTGGTTCTCGTCCTCGGCCCGGCTCCTGATGCCACGAGCAGGACGGACGTCAAGTTCAAGCGTGAGTGTGCTGTACATACATTTGTGCCCCAAGCAGATATGCTGAACCACCATCGCAGCTACCTTGATCTACACTGCGCTTGGCCGCGCATTCGCGTTTGGGAGCGGCGCGGAATACCCCGTCTCGGATGAGGACCGCGCACACATGGCTGCGTTCCTCAAGAAACTGCCGAAGCTGGTACAGGACGGCGCGATCAAGCCGCTTCCAATCAAGCTCTGGGAGGGTGGTCTTGCTGTAATCCCCGATGGGTTGCAGTACATGCGTGAGGGCAAGGTCAGCGCGGAGAAGATCGTGTATAGGGTATAGGACGGCAGTAAGAATGGATGTTAGGATACATAGGTGCGGCATGAACATCTCACTTGCATATACTCGGCTTCTTACCGTTGCCAGTGACCAGGTCGACACTGTTGTAAGCGTATTGTATCTTCCGTCTGAAAGATGCTCAGTACCACTGCTCTGAGGGGCGGTGGCCTCGGGCTTCGGCCACCGAGTACAGGTAGGTATAGGCCGATCTACCGGCATACAGCGCGTGGCTGGCCGCCAATCCTATCACTGGTAAAACACTGCCACTGCGCTGACGTCCTAGTACTGGGAGTCGGATTAGGACGGTCGCCTTTGGCCAGAGACGGCTCCAGCTAGCTACAGGGCTGTCACTTTGTCAGCGCCTTGTTCGCTCGACGCTCTCGGATGGTACAGGTGACGCAATATGCCCATCGCCCGGCGTTACTCAGCATATGAGTAAAGTGCAGGATGCCCGAAGCTGACGCCGATTGCGAGAGGTTGCAGATCGAGCGCGTCTGTATATATACTCACTCCAGAATCAAGTTCTCGTCTCCACTCATCCTCTCCTACCAAATTATCTGCTAGACTAGCAGCCTTCACACATCCATCTCCAACATACCATGTCTTCCAGCGTTCCACAGACCATGAAGGCAGTGGTGATCGAAGAGGTGAGCATCCGGCAGCTATTGAGCGTCGACAGTATCGCATTGCTACGACACCCATCTCACTTCTGACGGTCTCGTATACAGGGTCACCGCGTCTCTATCAAGGACCACCCCGTTCCACCTCTCGAGGACAACGACATTCTTGTCAAGACCGTCTCGGTTGCTCAAAATCCAGCTGATTGGAAGTGTGCGTGCACCTGTTTGTTCTATGCGCCTCCGGATATCTGCACTAACTCGTTCGCAGACGTCGACTGGGTCGGCGTGCCTGGAAGCGTCCTGGGCTGCGACTTCTCGGGCGTCGTAGCCAAGGTCGGTAAGAACGTGTCTACGCCCAAGGTGGGCGACCACGTAGCCGGCTTCGTGCACGGCGCGGATCTCCCGGACGAGGGTGCATTCGCCGAGTACGTGAAGGCCCCGGCGGACCTCGTTTGGGTCGTTCCCGAGAACACGCTCAGCCACAACGAGGCCGCGACACTTTGCGGGCCGTAAGTACTAGTACATCTCCGCCTCCGGTGTTTACGTCTGGGTGCTGATGGGATATTTATCTAGGCTTTGGACTGCCGTGCAGGGCTTGTATCACCCGGCTCGCCTTGGACTCGTTGAGCCTCCCGCGAAGGCGTCTGGGAACGAGTGGATCCTTGTATACGGAGGAAGCTGTGAGATTCCCATAAGCTACTTGCGCTTTTTTCGACGCCGCTGACGTTCGTCGATATCAGCTGCTGTTGGCCTATCCGCAGTCCAACTGGCCGCGCTCTCGGGCTATAAAGTCGTTGCAACCGCGTCGCCGCGCAACTTCGATCTCCTCAAGTCCTTGGGCGCGACAGAGGTCTTCGATTACAAGGACCCAGGAGTGGTGTCAAAGATCAAGAAGGTGACAGGAGATTCTATCACCAAGGCAGTGGATGCGATCGGCGTAAAGCCGTCCCAGGGAATCATTGCCGAAGCTCTCTCTCCTAAAGGCGGAGACGTCGTCCTCGTCCAAGCACCGGATTCTGACGCTACTACTAGGACGGACGTCAAGTTCAAGTGTAAGTGTGCCCGTACATACTATTGTGAAGTGTAAGAATAGACGCTGACTTTTCTTCATTGCAGTTATCATAATCTTCACAGCACTTGGTCGCGCTTTCTCGTTGGGGAGCGACGGCCCGCATATCCCCGTCTCGGATGACGACCGCGCGCACATAGTTGCGTTCCTCAAGAAACTGCCGAAACTTGTCCAGGATGGCGGGATCAAGCCGCTTCCGATCAAGCTCTGGGAAGGCGGCCTTGCTGCAGTCCCCGATGGGTTGCAGTACATGCGCGAGGGCAAGGTCAGCGCGGAGAAGATTGTCTACCGGGTGTAGGTGTGCCAGTGCTATACTTCAAGATGCTTGTGTACGAGCGAGTCATGTCCCATTACCAATGTCTATGTCTGCTGCAGGTGTCTCGGGGGCTCTTGGCAGCCGGCTTGTATAGCGTTCCGAAGCCTCGGTCAATCCACCACATCATGGAAAGCGGCTTGAGTCAGCCATTAAAGACTGCGTATCAGTCTGGCAGAGCACACTCCGCAGCATCCTGTAGTCCGCTTGATAAGCCATAGTTGAGTAGAACGCTCGCTGACTCCCTCGTTTGCAGTGTGCACGACCGTCTCTGTCCCTCCGAGCGAGGTACGCTGCTTACTCATAGTATTACAAAGGTAGTGATGCTGCTCGAAGCTGACAATCGCTGGATGTGGCCGTGAATCAGATGGTATGTATATATTGTATCGCAGGCCACCACAGCATCCAATTCTCGTCGCACCTCAGGGTCTCTTCGACTCGTTTGACTCCACAACAGTCCTAGAACGACCTTCCCGGCTCAATCTTTGAAAGAATGACTACCAGCGTTCCGCAAACCATGAAAGCGGTGGTGATCGAAGAGGTGAGTGATACTTCAACGTCGTCACCTATACTATAGATGCACGCGGCGGTCTCTCCTCCAATCTCACCTCTACCCAATTCTGTGGGCAGGGTCATAGTGTCTCTATCAAGGACCATCCCGTTCCGACTCTCGAGGACGACGAGGTACTCGTCAAAACGGTCTCTGTCGCCCAAAATCCAACTGACTGGAAACGTGCGTCCCACCTCGAGACGGTTCGATTTTAGAGTTCACTCAGGCCTTGCTCACAGACGTTGATTGGGTTGGTGTGCCCGGGAGCGTCCTTGGCTGCGACTTCTCCGGTGTCGTGGTCAAAGTCGGCAAGAACGTATCCACACCCAAAGTAGGCGACCACGTCGCCGCCTTTGTACATGGCGGGCAGTCTGCGGACGAGGGTGCATTTGCCGAATACGTGAAGACCCCGGCGGAGCTCGTGTGGGTCGTCCCCGAGAACACGCTCAGTCACGACGAGGCTGCGACGCTCGGTTGCGCGTAAGCACACCTTCTTGTTCTCACTCTGCTTTGCTGATAAACCCTTCTTTGCAGCCTCTGGACTGCTGTCCAGTCCCTGTATCATCCCACCCGTCTCGGACTCGTTGAGCCGCCAGAGAAAGCCTCCAAGGAGGAGTGGATTCTCATTTACGGAGGAAGCTGTAAGTTCAGCCCTGCCCTGATTCTCCCAAGATCTCTGACAGATGATGTACTGTACCACTGGCAGCTGCCGTTGGCCAGTGTGCAATCAGGCTGGCCTCACTCTCGGGCTACAAGGTCGTCTCGACCGCGTCGCCACGCAACTTCGACCTTGTGCGATCTCTTGGTGCCTCCGAGGTCTTCGACTACAGGGATCCCGACGTGGTGTCGAAGATCAAGAAGGCGACGGGGGACTCGATCACGAAGGTCCTGGACACCATCTCCGAGAAGTCTTCGCAGGGGCATTGTGCGGAAGCGGTGTCGGCCGCTGGCGGAGATGTCGTCCTTTTGCTCCCCATACAACCAGACGCCACGAGCCGGAAGGACGTCAAGTTCAAGCGTTAGTGCCCTATTCTGCGCTAGCCATATCAGAGTCCCGGGCTTACTACCTGCACTGCTTCGCTTTCCAGCTACGTTCCTCTATTCCGTGATGGGTCGCGCATTCAGCTTCGGAAATAGGGCACACTTCCCCGCCGCCCCGGAGGACCGCGCGCATATGGCTCAGTTCCTGAAGAAGATTCCGAAACTCGTGCAGGACGGCGCGGTCAAGCCGCTTCCTATCAGGCTCTGGGAAGGCGGGCTTGCCGCCGTCCCGGAGGGGCTGCAGTACATGCGCGATGGCAAGGTCAGCGCGGAGAAGATCGTTTGCAGGGTGTAGATCAATCAAGGTTGAAGGTTGCAGGGTCCTTGCGGACATTAGTCTTGACGTACTAGTGCAGCTAGTACATACTTATATCAAGTAGCCTCCCATCTTGAGTAGCATTGACGGCTGAGGTCAAATTCTCAGATTGATATCTTGGCGGCATGTTGCCTCATCTTGCGGAACTTGACTCTTTCGTACGTTTGTATCAAACCTACTTACGCCCGTGAATCGGAACCTGCTTGCAGTACGGAAGCATAGCCGGAAGACGCGACTCGCATCTCGTTTCCCGACAGTACTTCAAGTAGCTTCCAAGACTCGGAAGGCTTGCATGCACGCGGCTGGACGTAAATACCAGGTCCTTACGAGGTGTGCCTAAGTATGTGTTAGGCAAGCGGTGCGTCGGACCCGTTGCCATGCATGAGAAGCCTCCTCCTGATTCATAAGGTTATAGTCGCCAAGCGATTGGCTCAATTTGAGGGAGCAAAATCGAGATAAGCCACCCAGGAACCGTCGCGGGGTTCGCGGGAAGAAGGGAAGAGTACTTATTTCAATTTGTGATCTCAGACTCGGACGTCTGTGATCTGAATATCCGGGACCCGGGCTTGAGTTTCAAATTTCATGAGGGGTCACCGGTCAGATGCCAGAGAGTGAGCACCACGCATGCTGCAGCCGATGCATTAGTATAAATTCAGCTGCAGGAGAAGTACAGGTAGTAAGTAGTACGCTGATCATGCATTCACTCGATACACCGGATTCGCCGTGAACGTGCCGCTTGTATGCATATTAACTAGGCGGAGGAATAGTCAGAGCCTGGAGACCATAATTTAAAAATTAAAACCTAGTAGGACCAGACATCCTTAACAAAGCCGCGGTTCGCCGACCGAGATCGCAATCGACTAGCGGAGGAGAGCAGATTAGGAACGCGGGAGGTGTTTCAGGTTCAATATCAAACCCAACCGACTGCAGCAGTGCCGCAGCCGACTGCCAATGGAAGTCTCGGAAGCCTCTCATCGCGTAGGTAGTATGATCTAGTATGATTGTAGTATAATGACGTTTTTAAAATTATGATGCTAGTACTCACTAGAGGCCACGATCGGAGAGGTACATTTTGAACGGCCGGGGGAGGTTCGACCTGATCGTGCTTGATTCATCTGGAAAACGAATCGACGCTGTGCAGCCCCTAGAGAATAAGCATTCAGCTCACACAGGCTCACACCAGGCCTAGGGTGGACCACGGAAAGTCACGGAATAGGAAAACATGATGGAGGTTTAACATTGAAATACAGAGCAAGGTTGAAAGTATGATGACACGTACAACAAACTAGCAAATGACATTATAGATTAAAGTAGATCATAAGTAAGCACTAGATCGACGTGAATGAGGAGTTAGACGAGAACTTCCGAGAGTCGCTATGTAGATGGATAGTCTGTGGATAAGATGGGTATTGATACTGTTGGTACAGTCCAGATCATCGTTCATCAACGCCGGAGCTTGCGAGGGCGTATAGCGTAGAGAGGGCGTAGAGAGACGAGCAGGATGAAGGGTCCTATACCTTCGCCCCAACAAGAACGCGGACGGCGCGGCATGGTGGCTCGCGCTCGTTCTCCGCGCCCGCTTTCCGGCGAGCCAGGAGGATGTCCTCGCGGAGGCGGAGCTCCTCCATCTCCTCGGCCTTGGACATGGGGTCGCGCTGGGGATAGTCCCACCCGAAATGCACGAGCGAATGCCAGAGCGACATCCGCACTTGCATGTCACTAGCGAGGGACATAGGGCAGGATCAGCTAACGTTTTCGGGAGGTGGAGCAGAGGTGAAGCAAACGCAGCGGCGCCGCACGCACCTCTTGTACTGGTCCAGCAGCTGCACGTACTTGGCCCGCATGCTCTCGGCCGTGTCCTCATGCACGGAAAAGCCGTACTTGTCGAGGTCGACGCCCCGGCGCGGGCTCGTGAGCATCACCTGCAGCTCCTCCCACATCGCCTCGCGGATCGCGAGCACGAAGCCGAGCGCGCGCCGCAGGTGCAGGCACAGCGAGTGCACGTCGAAGATGAGCAGCGCGTCAATCGGGAACATCTCGATCTGCGACTGCCCGCCGATGATCGTGCTCACCGCCGCGAGGTCCTGGATCGCGGCCGTCCGCTTCGACATGACCGACGCCGCGCCCGAGCTCTCCGACGAGTGGGACCCCGTCGAGCGCCCCCCGATGCTCATCCGCGACGACTTCACACCGGACCCGGACCCACTGGACCCGGACCCGGACACCGACGCGCCAGACGCTGTCACCGACTGCGGGAGCGGGAGCGGGAGCGGGGGCGGGACCTCCCCGTTCCCGTGGCCGTGCCCATGCCAGCTACTGTTGAGGCTTGTCGCGGACCCATTCCTGGACTGGCGGGCGCTGTTGCTCGTAGTCGCGGTTCCGTTCCGCTTGCCGTAGCTCGCCGGGGAGACGGAGCCTGTGATGATCTCCGAGTGCGAGCGCACGAGCGGGCTCCTCACCACAGGCGCCTTGGCCGCGCTGCTCCCGCTCGTAGATGACTTCGCCGCGCTGCTCCCGCTTGTAGACTTAGCCACGCTGCTCGTGCTCGCAGATGCCTTCGCGATGCTGCTCGCGCTCGCAGAAGGGGGAGGGGGCGCGGAGGTCATGGACTGCCTGTTGCTGCCTTTCGCGCCGCTCCGGGCGCCCTTGCGCGGGGCCGTCGGGTTGAGCGTCGCAATCGACATCTCTCCCTCCGCTTCGGCGTCGTAGAGGAAGGTGGGGTCCAAGGCGTCGGACTCGCGTGAGCTGTGGGACGCGCGGGGGCCGGGCCGGGGGTGTACGGGGGGTAGTGCAGGCATGGGGACGGTGAGCACGGGTGGGGAGATCACATGTCCGAAGCTCGTGGAGAATGCTGCTGGGAGGACGGCTGGGACCATGTGTGAGGAACACGGAGGCGTGGATGTAATGCGAGCGGCTCACAGCTTGGTTTGGTGTTGATGAACCGTCGATCGAACACCTTGTTGAACAGGATCTCGAGCAGCTCGTATTCATGGGCCATGTCTGCACTTGCGGTAGCCTGCGGATTTGGGAGGCTCGAGCCTTCTTGCATACTAATCGATGGCCAGCGCGTCCGAGCATGAAGTGGCTCCGTAAACCATCGTGGGAGAACGGGGAAGATGGCATCTGAACGAAGCTTTTAGAGTTGTCAGAAGGAGGAAAACTGTGCAGACACACCTTCTTCGATGATTTCGATGGTTGCTCCAGGTTTCATGACTCGATGTACTTCCTAAAAGGGTCATGCCGTTAGGACGCTGCACTATGCGGTTCCATGCGGGCAAGCTTACCTCAAAAACGGGTGTCCACTGATTGTCACTTCCATGTCAACGAAAGAACTGTATAACTTGCACCGAACGACATACTTTATTTTCGGGAATACCTAGTGCGATTTCCGTGATTCTGACATGGTCAAACTCCTCGTCCTTGAAGGGTAATGGTGCCGTAAGGCTGTGGATCGATTAGCACCGAACATGTACTCGGGATGATTGGCACGACTTACATATTCCCGTATACCCATTCTATTCGTCTTGCCTCATCGGGCTCGAGAACACTTAGTGGAATTTGCACATCTACCAGATCGAACCCAACCTAGGATGAGGGAAAGAGATTTGAAAAGGGGTTCCATTGAAGACTTTGAAGTACATACAAATGTCGAATTCCTCCAGTACTTAGCAGACTGCGTGACCCAGAGACCTAACTAGCGGAAGAGTGAGTTCCATCCGAATATTACGGAATACAACAGGCACGCGTAAGGACATCATGAACTTGAATGCCCTAGCGCGGCTTCTCATCGCGGGGCCAGATACGAATGACCTAGAGTACGAGTACTCACCACAGACCTCCCCAGCACTACGGAGAGGACGGTGCTGAGCACTGTATTGCTGGAGTTAAACTCCAGCCGAGTAGTGCGAATCTGCACACCGCTAAACAAGGCAACTTGATCGAAAGGAGCGCGATCATGCCATTTGGGGTAAGGAATGGTGAGCTCTAATGAGACTAGCGCAAAGAATAGCGAGTAACGATGGGCGTGGCAGGGACCTATGCATGCGTGAAAAGAGGGATGATCTACGCACCCCAGTGCCTATATCAAGGCAGCGAGCGGGCTCCTTGCCCTTGTGGTCTACGAGAGAAACGGCGCCCTTGTACGCCGAAGTAAGAGCAGTGTCCATCATTTCCCTGGACAATCAGGATCAGATGGTACTACAGCTGAACTCAAAATCAAGGCTCACAGCTCGAGAGTGGACGTGTCGTACGAGAGCGGCCAAGGGGCTTTTGCGGGATCGTAGGCATGAGTTTTGGAGCCGTGTTTGTAGGCGAACTGGCGACCAGGGGGACCATAGTGGGACCTGCGGCTAGACTCTGGGGAAGAGAAGCTTTCGTCTGAGACGGAGTAACGCGGATGGACAGGAGACATGGGGATGGGGGAAAGGAGAGCGGAGAAGAGGGCTCGGAAGGGTATACTTATGTACTCGCCATTGGGGGCCAGGAGCCGGACATACGGGTCATCTAGTCTTATTTTCTGGATCAGTATCTGAGATTGGGGAGGAACGCTGACCGTGATGGCGACGCCTGTGCAATGCCGCTGCGGAGTCCCCGACGCGAGCCTTAGCCGGCCATGCGCCCCCCTCTTCCTGCCGGCCGGCCGCCGCCGAACCTCGCGGACCCAAATTCCTCTCCTTCCCTTATTAGGTATCATGCCGGCCCCGGCTCCCGGCGAGTGCGCTCATCCATCGGCACCGGCTCTGAGTCGACCTCACAGTATCACTTCTCTCGCCTCGTACATACCCATACCCACCCACCCATCTGCACATGTCTGCCTCTGCAACCGCTACCCAAACCCGCCCCGCCAACTCTCGTGGCCGTGGCGGCAATAGAGGCCGTCGCGGCCGAGGAGGACAGAAAACCGGCCCTCTCCGCGAT
This sequence comes from Daedaleopsis sinensis, assembly GCA_033807695.1. Taxonomy (NCBI): domain Eukaryota; kingdom Fungi; phylum Basidiomycota; class Agaricomycetes; order Polyporales; family Polyporaceae; genus Daedaleopsis; species Daedaleopsis sinensis. Next base: position 3,483,592 of record CM066301.1, read on the forward strand.
ACTCAGATCTCCAAGCCGGATGGCCTCGCTCCTCCACAGACGGACCCTCAGCTAGTGCAATTATCTCCTGAGAGTGTCGATAAAGCACCCAGTGCTGAAGAAGTACCCCCGGACGATAGTACTCTCTGTTGGATCTGCGCCGAGCCCGTAAAGTACTGGTCTCTCTCCGAATGCAACCATCGGACATGTCATGTCTGCGCTCTGCGCCTCCGTGCGCTCTACAAGAAAATGGAGTGCACGTTCTGCAAGGTTTGTCCTCATGTTCTCGCTTAGCACCTAAATTGCGTTTTCTGAATCTTGTCCCGCACTAATGTCAGGAACTCCAACCGGCCGTCATATTCACGACAAATCCCGACGCGCTGTGGGCCTCATACACTCCCGACGATATTCCTTACAAGGATGCGAAGCTTGCGATCTCATTTGAGACCCAAGAGATGATGGAGGAGACTCTCATTCTTCTCCGTTTCAACTGTCCCGATCCACAATGCAGTTTTATTGGGAACGGATGGAGTGATCTCAAATTACATACCCGTGCTACCCACGGCAAGCTCATGTGGTGAGTCTTGCCTCATTTGAACGCGACTAGTGAGGATGAACATATCGACGTTCATCAGCGATCTTTGCATACGCTTCAAGAAAGTCTTCGCCCACGAGCATGCCCTCTACGACCCCAATATCCTTCCTCTACATGTCCCTTCTATCGGACGCGGGCAAAGACGCGATCAGCACAAACAGCAGATAGACGGCGGCGTCCATCCCCTCTGTGAGTTTTGTCGCGAATGCTTCTTCAGCGACGACGAAATCTATGCACACATGCGCGAGAAGCACGAAGAGTGCTTCGTCTGCAAACGTAACGAGGTTAAGGACCAATAGTAAGCACCTTCTCACACCTTCCGTCTCCATCTTATCCATGCCCGTTCCCCACCGTCTAGTTTCCGTAATTATGAGGCACTAGTGAGTACCCGATGCCGAGCTGCCTCCATTTTACAACCATATCTGACGTGATCCGGGCCACTAGGAAGAGCACTTCATGCACACACACTTCCCGTGTCGCCGCGCGGAATGTCTTGCCCGCAAGTTTGTCGTCTTCGGCTCCGCGATCGACCTCAAGGCGCACCAGGTCGAGGAGCACGGGGCAGAGATGTCCGCACGCGACAAGCGCGACACGCGCCGCGTCCAAGCCGAGTTCGAGTTCGAAGAAGTCGGAGGCGGGCCAGGGAGACGTGGTCGGCGTGACCGAGGCGACCGAGAGCGCGAACGTGAACCTCCACCGCACCTGCAGGGGGGCGCTCAGCCTCCTGGAGGCGGGTCGCGCGCACAAGCTGCGGGCGCGCGACGTCGGGAGGCATTCGGCGGCACCCTCACCGTGGATGGCGGCGGTGGATCCGGTCCAGCAAGCCAGCAGCCCAGTCAACGACAGTCACCCTCCCCTGGGCCCGGCGAGGCGGACCCGCGGCTTTCTGCATTGGTCGTGCGCCTGACGAGCCTCGCGGCGAACCCGACAAACGCGGTGCCTGCGGTCAAGGCGGCGATTCGCTCATACCGCTCGTCCGAGTCGACCGCGCGCGACCTCATCTCTACCGTATGGAGCGTCCTCGATCGCAACTTGGACGGCGCGGCCAGCGTTGTGAACGCGCTCGTGGACGCCATCGATGATGACGAGAAGAAGCGCGACCTGCTCGTCGCCTGGAATGGTTTTAAGGTCGAGGTGCGTTGGTCTCGTCATCTCCAGGGCTGGTGCGCGTGCCGATCGCGTATCCAGCCCTCGTCCGGGTACCTATCAACGCTCATACACGCCCGCGCTATTCCATATTCCTCCACAGCAACGCAACCAGTTCCCCGAGCTCGTGCCTACCGCGACGGGCACCGAGTGGGCGGGCGTCACGAGCGGGCGCGTGCTGAATGCGAAGCACTCCACCACGCGCTCCTCCGCGCAATCCTCCCGCCAGCTCTGGGATCGCGTCGCGCGCGCGGCCGCGTCCAACGCCCCCCAGCCGTCCTCGTCCTCCGCAGCGGCCTCACGGGCAGGCGCAAGTGCCAACGCGTTCCCCGCGCTGCACACCTCCGCCCCGGGCGGTCCAAGCGGGTCGAACACGACGCCGTTCCGCCAGCCGCAACGGCTCACTCCGTGGGCCGCCGCCTCCGCTGCGGCCTCCGCCCCAGCGCCCCAGGCTCCGCGCGCCCCGACGTCCGTCCCGGGCCCAGGCGCGAGGACGACGACAAAGGGCGGCCCAGCGGCGTTCTCCAAGTCCGCGTTCCCGGAGCTCCCGTCGAGCAGCGCGTCACGGGTCCCAAGGGCCGCCGTCGGCGGGAACCAGTCGTTGCGCAACATCCTTGGGGAGAGCGCGCCGTCTGCCCCGGCTTGGCAGCCTGGTGGGGGGAGCGGCTCGTCCACGCCTGGTGGGGAGGGTGCTGCGCAGGCCGACGGAGAGGATGCGACGGGCGGGAAGAAGAAGGGGAAGGGGAAGCAGAAGCAGACCTTGTTCACTTTAGGGTCGTTCCCCACCTAAGCCTGGACGGGTTTCGAGGGATGGGTCCGGACAGATGGCTACTTCGCGCAAGTTTGTAGATCAGTATCTCGGTGTGGCATAGATGTTGAATAGATGTGCTGTCCGGGGACACTGAGTATCTGACAGGATTAGTGGGATTATACGAAACGGGTGGCAAGTTTGCGTGGTGCGTATGTCGATGTAAGAACTCACCTGTCTCGGAGACGTTCCGCAGCCGTTGCGAGTAGCTTTCTGAGATTAGTATTGCACCGTCACGTAGCCCTGCGTGCCAGTGTCATATGCCGCAATACAGGCTGTGGTGACTGAATGGACATATGCTGTCCCATTCCTTGCGGCGAAGTAAAGAGGGATTTTAATCCCATGGCAGCATGGTCGTCGGTGTTTTCCAAGTGACCGAACTTTCCGTTTCTTTTGCGCAAGAGTCAAGTATCACAGACCTTTCATGCATGTCGGTGACCTGACCGCGTGGTCAAACGCTTAGTTGGCTAGGCAGAGTCGGAATGATTTCTCGTGAGTTGGCATGTCGCAAGGGACTACTGCCGAGAAAAAACAGTTCAAACGGTGTTGCGTTCCACATCAGTGAGGGGATTAGCTATTAGTGGAAGAGAATACATGTACGCAGCTGGTCATCGGCATCCCGTCAGCTCAGACACCAGCACCTCGGGCGAGAGGAGAGACTCACCGATCGCCAGCCGTGCCCCATCCTGAGCCAACGCAGGGGACACGCCCTCAGCAACCCTCCCGCCCCCCCTCTGCGCTCTAGCGCGCTCACTGGGTCTTCATGAAGTTCTGGTCCCGTATCCGCTGCCTGTTCGCTTTCCGCAGGCGCACCTTCTCCGCCTTGCCCCCCGGGCCGTCGTCGGGGAGCTGCTTCGGGCGGAGGAGCGTCCAGAGCCAGGGCGGGTACGCGTCGTCCGCCTGCGCGAGCACCTCCTGCTGGCCCTTCAGGTACGCGACACCATGCAGCACGGTGTTCTCCGCGCACGAGGACAGCGCGGGCCCAGCTGGGCAGGGATAGAACGAGGGCGGTGAGGACACGGAAGCACGCTGGGTGACGGGACGAGAACTCACATTTTGGTGGAGGGGTGGGGGAGCTGGACGAGTCGGGCGTCGCTGGGGCAGCTGCTGGGGCGCTCTGGCTAGCGAGGCATCGTCGTGGGGCCCGGAACGCGTTCAGTCGTGTTTGTCGTCGGAGAGCTTGGACGAGAGACATGGTGAATTGGGAAGCGCTCCGAGTGCTTAGCCGGTACTGTAGTCTACTGATTCTCACGGTCTATTCCCTGAGCGCGCATGATGCATGAGGAGCGCTGCACGACAGGGCACGACACAAGCTTAAGTGTTTTCTGTATTAACGACGCTATGAGACGACAATGTAGCTATATGTACACAGACAAGAGATACTGTACATTAAGCTAACGGGTGACATATGCAGGTGACATTTGGTTGGTATGCAATGGAGGTATGTGTGTACGGATGAGGCAGGATGAGAGATGATGGAGAGATATCTACAACAAGAGGTCGTTTCTGACTGAGCAATCCGCAGGCTCGACGACATATATCCTCTGAGATCGGACGAGATTGCATTTTGTTTTGACAGTATGTGCTAGCTCCTACACTGAATGTAAGTACAGGCGGGGAGGTGGGCGAAGGGGTCTCACTCACGAACAAAACCATTTTCATGCGTGACTTGACACTCTGGTTGGTCGAGGTCGAGCTAGCGGAGGTGGATGTAGATGGAAGGATGGGTGATACTTCGATTTCGACCTCGTCCTCGTCAAGCTCAAAGATGTCCGACTGGTGTATGGATGAGTGAGTTACGACGGGAGAGTCGTGGCATCGTAGCAGGAACGTACCAAGGCGAAACTTGACCGTCTACACTTTCGCGAGTCGCGGTAGTCGACAGTTTGCTAGAAGGAAGTCAACGTGACAGTCTGGAAGGTGAGAACAGATACTAACCATAAGATCGTGACGCTGACGGGGTATCGAGACGTAGAGCGGGAGATGCGGTGGTTGATGATATTGCGAGTTGCAATGAGCATAGATGGGAAACTGTCTATCTGAAGGAAAGTGGAGTGTGTTGAACGAAAGAGAAGGACGACGAGAATGATGAATCCGCGGAAGTGTTTGCGATGGAGACTGCATCCTGTTCTGGTGGAATGACAATGTTGATGATGAGGGCGCGTCGTTCGCTGGGATCGGTCTGCGATGTAGAAGGGGGCACACAAGCAGGCAAAAAGAGTGACGGCTCTCTGTCGCCCCCGCGAACGATCTCCTGGACGTTGGTGGGGAAGAGGAGAGTGAGAAGTTGGGTGATGGGAGCGCGCCCGCCTTATATCGTCGCTGCAGCATAGCTCATTTAGGAAAGTTGACGAAACGGGGAGAGATGACTCTGCGTAGACCTCGGACGCGCCCAGCGAGCATACTCTTTTCGGCAGCATCCCATGCTATCCACACGTCCGCGATAGAGGCTGTGAATCACGTCCTACAAAAGTCGCAGTGCGCTATCCCGTCTTTCTCTCTCGACACCAACCGACAAACACTCAATCTGGTGGCCAGCTGTCCCGATTCGCGCAGGAGCCAACATCATCTGGCGTGGCACAAATGCCGCACGAGAGTGAGATTTCGCCCAAGAGCCAATAATGCGCAGCTCTTCGCGTGGATACAAGGCATCGCGCAGAGCAGAACGATGTCCATCCACCATCCATCCCTGCCACGTTTCGTCCCGACCCGGCACCCGTATCGACGGGCCTGGAACGTCGCAAAACTACTACCGAATTGCTCCTTGAGAGCACATAACGGATCCACGAGCAGACTCGTGCAGGCGAGTAACGGTGTCTATGTACATGAATAAGGATGGCCTTAAGCCAGAACGAACTCGCGAGTCTGCGTCACCGGGATAATCGGTATGTACTACCTCGAGGCGGCCCCATGAATGCATCCATCTCATCGCATCTATACATATAGGCGTGCTGCCCTTGAAGGGGTGATTCGCGGCGTTTAGCTGCCCCATAACGATATGGAGGTCAACTCGGCGATCACAAGTGATCACACCCAGAGCCGTGGCCGCATTGTCCGTACATTATGGACGACAATTGAGGTGATTGTCCCACCTTGAGCAGATTGACTGCTCAGCGCGAAGCGCTAGCTAACGAGATCAAAAGTAGAAAGCCGACGTCAGGCTGCTCCATCACCGGCATAGTCGTGATAGAGCATCCTGAGCACAATAGGTGAAAAGAGAACATACCTCGGAGACACTCAAGCTACAAGTAACTTGGTGTATAGATTACCATGCGTCATTACACGCAGGATTCCGATCCACGAATTGCGACCGTTATTGCCGACGACAGCATCGGAAGATCGTCAGTTGCAGCTCGTCACGGCTCCGACAAGTGTGATGCCAGCAGCTCCAGCCCAGAGAGCCAAGTTTGTTGAACGTAGGGAGTGCTTCAAGACCGCAAAGCGTATATTGCCAGCAAGACGGCCATCTCGATTCTGCAGAACAGGATCGATTCGTATCCCTGACGACTCCACCCCGGGGGAAGGGCGCCGTGGTTAGGGGCACTCTGGCGGCACCAGCCTCATCTGTTCATGACGACCCAGCAAGTACTGCAAGAGCAGGGAGCGTAGAGAGGAACAGACTGAGTGAGACGGGGGACGACGAGAGGGAGGGATGAGTCGCCTTGCCTGCCGGTTTCGGAACCGGCGCGAGTCGGTTGTTCCCCCTCTCAGCCACTCCCCCACGCTCCCGGTTCGATCCTCCTCGGCTTCACTCTGTCGGAGTCTGCCCTTCCTCTCGCCCTCAAAAATCCAATCTACAACGCTGGGACGCCACTCTTACATCGCCAGACACGAGTAAATCGATCTTCGCCTCCTAACCATCTCCCCCGTGTCAATTAATTTCAACCAACCGCCCAGCCTGGCACAACCCCGTCCACGCCGATCCAACATCTCCGCAATGGGCCTACATGTCTTAGTCTCTCTTGTTTGCGCATTTGAACCGCTACTTTCTGGGGGACACGATTATCAAAATATGCGGTCGCAGTTAGCCTAACCAGACTGTGGGGAGAACGTCGGACACCCAGCCCAATCGGTATGCTTGCCAACAACTCACCCACCTGCCCCTTTGCAATCGCTCCTCGTTCGCTACCTCCCACGCCGTCTGCTGTTGTATCCCATGGTTGAGCTCGAATTCAAGGCCTCCAGTTCGCTGTCGACAGGAATCCTGGAGGACGACCCCTCATCCGAGCCACGACGCTATCCAAATACATCTCCCGATGGCCATAGTCAACTCACCGACGTCAAGTACATTTTGTTCGATCTCGCCCCCCACACCAGATCTAGCAGGATTGTATGGACGTGAATGGGCAAATGAGGCGGACTAAAGACAACGTAGTGAGTTCGTATGATTCACCGTCCTGGTGCTTGTGATCTTTACCTGTCTACGACAGCTCATCAGAATGCCGGCGAATGGCATCGAGTCTCATACAATCAATAATACCCTGGCACAATGGCACGCCCAGCTGCAGCGCTGAAGCACTGCTCATACCTGTGCTTCCGCTAGAACCTCCCTATCTCTAGCTAGTTGGTCATGTTTTTCTGTGTACGGTACACGAGCTATGAACGCAGTTGAGTCTATTTTTCCATGTGCGCAGTCTGGAGATTATCCAGCAACCCCTACTACTACTCCGCCCGTTATGTGCACCGATACTTCGCAAAATCATGATGCAGGTACGCAAGCCTCACCTCACGCCGCCCTGTGCTAACCATCACCTAATGCAGAAGACATGCCGCCTGCTCAGCCAAGAACTTCGAGTATCGCTTTGATTCGGATAGCCCCATCCCCATAGTGTTGAGCATCGCAATGACGCTCCCTGGCCACTCACGGCCACACAACTACAATGTTCGCAAACCCGCTCACAATCATAGAACATGATGTTTCCCACTTCCTGACGGGCACTCGGGAGAGAACACGCCCACAATGACAGTGCTTGTGGTCAATGGGTCACAAATGAGCGAGACGCCTCGCAGACTCTTCTCACATGTACAGCACTCCCGTGGCATAGAAAAGCCGACCCTGTAACATGCGTTCTGTATCCCATTGTCCTCGCGATGTATGCGCTTCACTGGAGCATCGTCCGCGCCTTCTCTCTCGCCCTTTTCCTTGCTTCTTCTGCCGCCGCCAAAGGACTAGGGAAGACTGGTGCCAACCTTCCCCTGACGAAGACATCCGCTGTCGCACAGCGGAGAGACGTCCTTGGGGGTACTGTTGGCTTAGGTGACTTCGCGGATGAGTAAGTAAGATCTGTCTCACAATGGCCGTATTATTGACCCATGATGCAGAAGATACCTTGTCTCTGTCACGATCGGGAACTCGACCGTCGCTCTTCAACTCAGTGAGCATTGCTCTGTGCAGCACGGGTGACTCTACCTCCCAGTTTCTTACGCCCTATCTGCAGACACCGCGTACAGCGACCTATACGTGCTTTCGGACGCGTGCGATACTCAACTCTGCAACGACATCAATGCAACACGGTACAATCCAGGACCAACCTTTGAGAACGGCGGCGCGGGCATTTTCTTCTCTCAAATTCTGGATAGACCTCGTACTTTCGACGACGTTGCTAACGGGACAGCTGGGACGGACACGGTCACCGTCGCAGGACTCACTTTACAGCATCAGTGGATTGGCGTGGTCGACGCAGTCGCCGACCCACTCACCTACTATAACGGTGCCGTAGGCGAACTTGGCCTCGCCTTTCCTGCTGGGAGGTACTTGCCAATGGCTATAGCATCGTGGTTCGCCTGTATTGAAATTGGCATGCAGCTGGCTTCAAATCTATCCACTGGAATATGCGGTGTGTACCATGCTCTCTTCTGAATGGAGTCGTGCGTGCATGACTGATGCCCTCAATATCAGCTCAACGTGAGCTTTTTCAATATATCTACCACCGACGTTGTATACGAGCATTTCGGGGATCTTGGTCCCTTTGTACCGAGACTTGCGGCGACCGGGGCGATCGAGCAACCGATGTTCGCAGTAAGACCCATTCAAATCATGGTTAGCGCACCGTGTTAATGTAGGTACCAGATCACATTGCAGAGGGACACTATAGACGTTTCCGGCACGGGAGAGTTCACCATCGGTCAGCTTCCAGCAGGAGTTGACAATTCGTCGATTACCTGGGTCCCCGTACATCGGTATGGACCTGCGGAACTGCCCTATGCTCCTCCCACATTTGCCCCGAACGAAAGCTATCCATTGTACGCATCTGTGTCTATCATAAACAAATTGGTGTTGACAGTTACTTTACTGCAGGAGATGGGAAATCCCACTCGATGCGATATATATCGATGGCGAGCAACTGCCCACCTCTAGCGAGCTTACCAACGGAAGCACGACCCTCCCCTTAATCGCGGTCATCGACATCGTATGTACTTGTGTGGACTGTCGCTCCACCACGACCACATCGGCTGACTTCGTCTCGATACAGCGCAGCACACACGTCAACGGATCTTCCGACGTAGTCGACGTCCTCCTCGAAAGAGTGTCTCCCGGCGCACACTCCTCCGACCCCAAGGGCCCGCCCACGCTCCCCTGCAGCGCCGCGCACAACCTCACCTTCCAGATCGGCGGGCATTTCTTCCCCGTCGACGCGCGCGACTTCGCCGCCCCGCCCCGCACGCCCGGCAAGTCCGAGTTCAACGCAACGGACTGCATCGCGAACGTCGGCGCCGCAGCGCGCCCCGACCCGTCCCAGCAAGTCGCGTTCAGCTGGGTGCTGGGCACGCCGTTCCTGAAGGGCAACATGGTGGTGTTCTACTACGGCAACCTGACCCATCCCTCGGTCGATCCGCCGCGCATGGGCTTCCTCTCGCTCGTCCCGGACAACGCGGGCGAGCTCCTGCAGGACGCCGTGAAGAGTGCGGAAAGCGCTGGGGGGAAGTTCGCATGTGAGTCCCTCTGTGCTTGTACGTTCCCTAAGTATGTAGCGTGCTGATGGAAGGGCTACTTATGTGTAGCGACAAGCCAGGCTGCGCCCACTAGCAGCAGCCTGATCACTGGGATCCCTACTGTCACTGTCCCCGGCCGCGTCCCTTCGGTGGCTTCACCTCCAGCGAACGCCGCCTTGTCCTCATACGTGCCTCCTTTTGCTAGGATGAGCGTGTTCGCGATGTGCGCCCTCGCATTCACTCTTTGCCGCAGTCATATGTAGTTTGACCAATGTTCTGTATGCGTTGAATGCGTGTAGTACGTAGGGTCTAGCAACGAACTGAAACTGGGATATTTGGTCACGTCACTGGATTATGTGTACGCAATTAGGGAACTCCTGAATAGTGCACCGTATTACTCTACGTCCGAGTCCGCATCCTCACGCTGTTGTTCCATCCTCTCCACCACTCCCTTCTGTAGGCTGGGACTATCCGGGCTGTTAATCAAAGGGCTTGCCAACCGAGTACCACTCGTGCTGGCAAGGGAGCCCCTCGACGGCATCTTCTGCAGAGCCGGCCCGAACGACGGGCTTCGCGCCCCCAAGCCCAGCATGAACATCCCCGACGTCGTGCGCTGGCGCGTGCCCAGGCCGGCGCGAGAGCCCGGCACGCCATGGCCAGCGGGACCCGCGCCCAACAGAAGGTCGTTCCGAGACGTCGGGCTGCGCACGGGAACGACGATGCGCAGCTCGAGATTCGCGAGCGGATCGAATTCAACGGCGGACTCGTCGTGTGACCGCTCGCGCAGATGCGAGAACGACGAGGAGTGGCGCAGCCGCGGGGAGGTCATGACGGAGCCGAACGTCGGCGGGGCGGGGCTCGTCGGGCGCGGCGCCGGGCTGAGGAAGCTCGTCCACGCCGACCAGTTCGGCGACGCTGTGCTCTTCGCGGAGTGCGCGGGGGCAGAGGGTGGCTGCGCGTCGTCTGAAGATGAGAGTTCGTACAGGGTGCGCTTGATCGACGCGATATCGTGCTCCAGGTCGTCGAGCTTCTGCGTGAACTGCTGCGTCGCTCGCGCGACCACGCCGTCCGAGCCGTCCACGAATGCCCGCACCTCTTTGACCATCTCACCCTCCTCCATTCTGTCCGTCTCGTCCGACTGCGACATCGCGCCTGGGATGGATAGCAGCGCCTCGTATCCGCTCGCCACACGCTCCTCATCCGCGATACGGATCTCCAACTCAACGCGAGCGTCTTCGTTGAAGTCCACCAGACGCTCGGCGGCTTTGTTTAGAACAGATGACATGCTTGAAGGGGAATGGGCCGAAGACGAGGGAAGGCTCGTAAGGGTCTTCTTTAACTCCTTGAGGGCTATGTGACAGTCGCGGAAACCTCTCTGTACATGATCATAACGACGCTTGACCTTCGCTAAAGCAGCGAGGAGGGACACATCCTCACCCTGTGTTCTAGGTAGGTTGTTACTGGGTAGGCTTGGTGAGAACGACGACAGTGACATGCCATTCGCGGTCTCCAGGGGAAGCGGAGGAGGCAGATGGGAACGGGAGGGCACCGACGGGTCCGATGATTCTGCATGTGAGGCGGTTTCATGACCGGCGCCGGGGAAGGGAATAGGGGTGGCTAGGATAGTCGATACATCTTGAGGCTCGTCGATGGAAGGAAACGGAACAGATACTGAGCCATCCCCTGCTTTCTCTTTCACGTCAGGGAGTTCTTCCGGACTAGATGTAGTGCGAGAAAGGTGCGCAACACGAGCGGATGGGGACTTTCGTGTCTCTTCTGATAGGAGTTCTTCTGCGTTTGGCGTGTCTGGGTTTGGCGTGTCAGGCGTTCGCAGAACAAGTGAGTTATCTGGAGTAGAGTGGGAGTTATCAGCTGGAGTAGACTCGGACTGCGATGATTCCTCAGGAGTGATCGGCGTAGGGGTTGGTTCGACTCTGACAGACGGTAAGTCCACCACGGGAGGCACGTCAACAATGGGTGATGCTGGAGAGGTATATCCCTTTGAGACAACTTGTTCGGGCTGGGCCGCCGCTTTGACATAGGGCGGGGAAGATATCGTGCTGACGCTAGCGTCCAACAATTGTCTCTCCTGATGTACCTCGCTGATACGATGAGGGACAGGATGGATCACAGGGTGGGAATCGTCTGGTTGGTGCACTTCTACATGCTCGGCGCAATCCAGTCGCGCTAGCTTTCTCTCGGTGTTCAGCCTGCGAATCGTTTCCTCCTGGAGTTCGCGTGTCAAAGAAGCTGCCAACTCTTGCGCGAGCACCAGCCTAGCGATCGTGCTGAGGGAAAGGCCTTCAGTATCTGCTGATGGTTGCCCGTTCAATGTGTCTAGGAGAGCTTCAGCTTCAGCCACGGCCGTCGAATAGGAGTTTCGTAATGCCACCGGACTCAGAGACATAGAGTCATCCCCAGAATCTCCTGCTCGCGCAAGAGTCTCTCTGGCCTTCCGCACCCAACGCCTCAAGCTTTCAGCCAAGTTCTCCTCACGTCCAAGGAACGCGAGGCGCAGAGAAACTTCACGACGACGCCCGTACGCTTCACGAGCGATGTCCTCGGTGAGATCATCGAGGGCGCTGCGTATACGCTCGGTTTCATCGTGCTCACGAGAAAGGGAGCGCTGCAGCTGGGCGATTTCGGCATTGAGAGTTGCGAGCGTGGTCGCATGTCGAACTTTGAGGTTATCGATCGCTTTCTGGAGCGTGTCTGTCGATGACTGCGAGAACTTCCTACATGATGTCACGATGTGCGTGAATGGTAACAGGGAGCATGGCTTACATATACCGAGACACCATTTTGGTAGCAGTGTTGTCGTCAGCGCGATACTTGTCTAGCTCGTGCAAAGCTTCGGCCAGTTTGATGCGATCGTGCTCGGCTCCTTGGCGTGCAACTTCGAGCTCCTTGTAGAGAAGACCGTTGTCATTGTGAAGTTTAGAGATATCTGTCTGCAAGCGTTCGTTGCGAGAGTTGAATTCTCCCAACAGCCTTTGTAGTCCAAGTTTGCCTTCGGAGAGGGTATCGACCAGGGTAGTCTCGGAACCATTGGTAGACCCTTGAAGGTCGACGGAGGATGAGGTCGGCGCAAGATGTACCTTAGATCTGCCTTCAAGCTTCCGGACGAGATCCGCATACTCCTGGACAACTAGGTCCGACATTCTGCGCTCTTCTTCCGCAGCCCGCAACTTCCACTCTAATTCCCGCTCCCGAGCAAGTCCCTCCTCCTCTCGCGCGCAAGCCTCGGCTGCAACTGCGCGGGCGGCGGACACATCATGCTGGGCACCAGCTAATTCGCTGCGGGCATCGACAGACTCCTTGGTGCGTACCAATAGTGCCTCCTCAACCGCAGTGAGCTTGTCCGAAAGACGTCGGAGGGCAAGTGTGAGCTCAGGAACTTGGAAAGATGCTTCGGTCGGAGTAGTGTCCGGGTTCGCTCTCAGGGTGGCGACCTCCTCCTTCAGACGCGTGTTTTCGCGTTCAAGTGAGCGTGCATGCTCTACGGCCTGTGAGGCTTCGAGGGAATGTCTTTGTAGTTTGAGAGAAGTGACGTGAGCTTCGTGCTGCCAATGAAGCCTGTGCGTTAGTTGAGCGGAGTGCGACGGGCGGGGTAATGTAGACGGATTACCTGATAGCGAGAGACGGCAGTACGGAGGCTGGAGAGTTCTAGTGCAAGCGGGTGGTCGTCGCTAACCGCTAGAGAGTCGGCCATGACCCATGTGTGTAATAGGAGCACGCTGCAGCGATCATGTACAAGTGCACGATATCGCGCGGTGCTTGAAGCCAATGCCGCGGAGTGCAAAGTCAGGGTGGAGGGTATGGTCGGAGTCACAATGTGTCATCTCCGCCTTGCCGGGCGCGCGAGTCCTGTCCTCGTCTGAGTCGTCTTCATCCCCCTCGTCCCCATCATCTACCGCCCCCGACTACTACTAGTACGAAATAGCACACGCGGATCATCTGCAGTCCTTTGCTATCTCTTTGCTACACTCTTCACAACAACTGCTCTGCAACTCATCTCCGTGACTCAAGCGTAAAGCCCGTCGGCCGGTCGTTTCCCCATTACCCCACAAGATCTCCAGTCACCTCGAGGACCGTCAATCTGCGCATTTCAACTCTTAAACTCAGAAGCATATGCTGCTAGTGCAATAGTCCCCGCCTCGGATATACTAGCGATTCGACCCTCCGGTATGTCTTCCCCGTACTCGAGTGCCGTCTGAGATCATTTATTCCATATTTCTACCATCGTGCATTTGTATCTATCTGTGCAGAAATGGCGAGCCCTCACACGCCATATCACCCCCAGCCGGGGCCTTCATATTACCATCACCCGCCTCCGCCCCCACCCCCACACTACGCGTACTCTCCTGCACCTGGGCCTCCCCCGTATTACCCATATCCAATGCCGCCAATGAACGCACATCCCCAGATGCACGCACCGGCCTCACCCAGAATGAATGCTGGCGGTCGTGGTCGTTACAACCCCCATCGAGGAGCTGCTCCGGCCTATCATTACCAAGCAATACCTCCACAACATCACATCCCCCCGCCCACTGTCCCCGTGCAGACCCCTCCGCCTATATCTCCCGCAAGTCCCTTTCACAACCCTCAAAAGTACGCTCCGCACCCCCACCCTCATCAAGTGCCGTACGGTTCCCCGTACCATCATCCTCAGCCCAACGGACCTTACCCGCCCGCTTGGGCAGGACAGACACTTTCCCCGCTGCCAAAACAGCTTTCCATGCTTCCTCCAATGGCATCAGCTGAACACGTTCCGCACCTACAGCTGGCGCAAAATCCTCACCATGCACCAGCCCAACCGCAGCCTTATTCAGACGTTCCCCCTAATTTCGATCCTCCCCCACCCCTACCTCCCGCCGAGTTGCCCCCCGTTGTTGCTGTTTTAGAACAGGAATCTGTCTTCGAGCAAACCCCAGATCCGGAGCTATCGCAGTCTGAGCCGGATGAATCTGTGGAGTTCGCCGAATTCGAACAGGCGCCACAGCAGGAAGAAGTGGCACTAGCTCCAGAGGTTAACTTAGCACCTGTGGATGACGAAGAAAGTAGAGCTTCGACTCCTCGAAGTCCATCTCCCGGCCCGACGCCTTCTACCACACTTGCCTCTGGCTATGTAGTCTGGTCACGTCGCCCTAGCGATCCAACGAGTGCTCCGGGAGTCATCATTTCAACTCGCGCCTTTCCTCCTGAGGACATTCTCCAAAAGGCTTTGGAATTGCGGACACCCCCAGCTACCCCGAAACCTCAGCCCGCCTTACTCGCACCATCTTCTGACCCTGCGCCAGTTGATGTTCATGAACGGTCACCGGAGTCCTCGGGAACCGTCTCATCGTCTACTACCGAGACAACACCAGCGGGCTCCATTGCTGCGGACACTCCGGTACCGGGCTCGCCTATCTCGTCGGCAACATCTGTGTCAGTAGCCGTTGGCTCTCCTTCCAAGACCTTGGTATCTCCATCGACAGACGCGAAGATCGAACTTCCGGTTGCTGCTGAGGCTCTGTCACAACCCACTGAGCCCTCCACACCGCAGCCGCGAAGTGAAGTACCTGTTACAACAGACTCCCCCTCAACGCCAGCAGCGGTCCCTAAGCCAGCAGCCGGTCCAAAGAAGTCATGGGCTTCACTTCTCCAATCTGATTCCGCCGCGTCTTCATCTAAACCTCGGCTTCCAGTGTCGACTGTCGTGGGATTCTCTATCCCTGCAGCTTCCGGAACGATCTCATCTCCAGCACCGGGAAGCTCCGTGGCTTCCGGAAACCGCAATGAGCTCCTTCATCTTCTGAACGAGGGTCCTTCCGGCCCTTCAAGTAACGCTGCGGCATCGATGAAGATTCGCCCACGTGGGCTCGTGAACACTGGAAACATGTGCTTCGCGAACGCAGTTCTGCAGATCCTCGTCTATTGCCCGCCTTTCCATCGCTTCTTCTCGGAGTTGCGGCGGCACCTTGCAGGACCCGTCGTCGGCTCCCAGCGTGAGGGCACCAAGGCGACTCCACTCGTTGACGCGACGATACAGTTCCTCAAGGAGTTTGTCCCGGATCCCCCAGTATCTTCTGGAGACAGAAATGCCAAGGCAAAAGGCAAGGAGCGGGAGGACGACTCGTTCGATGAACTAGATAGCTTCATCCCGACGTACGTCTATGATGCTATGAAGGAGAAGAAGCGGTTCGCAAACATGATCGTGAGTCTATCCTTTCAAGTCTGTCCCTTGTCATCCTCATCGACCGCCATTTAGGGAGGGCATCAGGAGGATGCAGAAGAGTTCCTTGGATTCTTCCTGGACACTCTGGAGGAGGAGCTGCTATCGATATCGCAGTCTTTGCAGCCGAAAGAGGCTCCACCAGTAGCCAGTGAAGAGGCGCCGCACGATGATGGATGGCTGGAAGTGGGCAAGAAGAACAAGGCCGTCATGACCAGAACGGTGAGTCGGAATTTGAGGCACCTTGAGGCACCCTCTTCTCTAGTCACTTATGGTGTTCGTCAGGCGAGGTCCACCGACTCCCCGATTACTCGTATCTTCGGGGGCAAATTCCGCTCAGCGCTCCGCACCCCCCACCAACGCGAATCGATCACAATCGAGGACTGGCGGTCGTTGCAGCTCGACATCCAACCGGAGAACGTCAAGTCCCTCCGCGACGCCCTCCAGCACCTATCGCACCCCCAGCCCGTGCAGATCACGATCCCGACACGGCCGGGCCAGATCCTCGACGCGACACAGCAGGTGCTCATCGACGCGCTTCCGCCCGTGCTGATCCTGCACATGAAGCGCTTCCTCTACGACACCAAAGTCGGCGACGTCGTCAAGGTGGGCAAGCAGGTGTCGTTCTCGGCAGAGCTCGACATCCCCTCAGGTCAGCCCCGTTTGTCTCTTGTCGCAGTCGCACCCCTAACACTCGATTTTTGCAACAGAGATCATCTCCCCGGCGAAGAAGACGGCGCAGGGGGTGAAGTACCAGCTGTTTGGAGGTGCGTCCGGCTACGCTTCGCTCGACGACACGAGGCATGTTGTTCACGCCGCCCGCAGTGCTTTACCACCACGGGCTGTCCGCATCGGGCGGGCACTACACGCTCGACGTGCTGCACCCGAACCGCGAGCTCTCCGACCGCCCGCGCGCTGCGTGGATCCGCATCGACGACGAGCTCGTCTCGGACCTCCGTCCCGAGGACGTGTTTGGCGGGCAGGAGCGCGAAGACCGACAGCCGTATCTGTTATTCTACAGGAGGATGGCCGGATGGGGCGCTGCGCGGACAAACTAGGTAGCCAATCTACGAGTATTGCTACAGCCGACTACTACGCTACGTTACTGTGCCAGTCCTAGTACCCTGTGTCTGTCCGATTGAACTTGGATTTCTTCTGGTTTCATACGGCGCTTCTACTCAGGTGCATCCTGACACCACTTCCTGAAGCTGAAGGTCGTCTCCTCTGTCGACTCACCGTCAGGTCGAATTACACTCGTCGAGGATCTCTCACTACATGTATTAGACATAGATGCAGTTGCCACGGAGAATACATATATTCAGAGTCCATTGCGAGGGAACTACGAGAGTATTGACAGCGAGAGTGTACGTACTGCTGGACAGACGGAGAATACGATAATTAATCATTATATATGTTCCATCCCTGCGGGGGTGCAAACGGCACAGTCAATGCGAGGACCCGAAGAGCAGACGGCGAGATACGTACTGAGCGCCATTTTAGACCCCAGTGCTCGTTGATGGGGCCATCGATACCGAACGCGACGCCCTTGAACCACCAGAAGTTGGCGAGGACGATGAAGGCGCTGACTCCGAAGGCGATCAGCTTTGTGCGGTCCGAGAGACGGCGCGCGGAGAAGACGAAGTGGTCGAGGAGATGCGCGAGCATGAGGACGGAGAAGTACAGAGTCGGGAGCTGCACGCAGGGGGTCAGTCATCGGCCAGGAGCGTTATTGCGAGATGCTGTCAGTATACGCACGTAGTGGTGGATATATGTCACACGGCCCATGATCATGAACGGCACTGCACACGCTTCGTGAGCAAATCTCAAGGCGAGGTGACCTATGAAACTCACAATAATGCAGGATCCAGCCCACCAGCGCAACCTTGCCGACGTACAGGAAGTGTTCCCATTCCCCTAAAGAGCCGCTGTCAATAATCGGTGCAATGCAGGGCTAGGGAGCACTCACTTGGATCCATGTCGACATACTTCCTTTGCTGGCGCATGACGTATACGCCGGCCACAAGTGCGCTAGCGACGAGACTGACGGTGCCGCCCCACCAGATGACGGGCGTGCCAATCAGGTAGTATTTTGTTTGGCTGTCGCCCCACCCGCACATGCGGAGGCCGACGCGGAGGAGCGGCCAGTCGAATGGCTTGGACGCGAGGATGTCCTCCTTGTCCGGGTCAGGTACCAGAGCATTGTTCGAGGTGGCCATTGCGACGTTGAGATGCCAGAAGTCGCGGAAGAATGGTGACTTGTATAGCTTCATATCTCCCGCGGGCACTGAGAAAGACAGATGAGGGTTAGCCGTCTCTATGGCATATCATGGGTGTCAACAAATACGCACGACGTTCGTTCCAGTGACTCTCGACGTTCCAGTATGTGTGAACATCCTTCGGGTTGTTTTCCTTGTCGCAGCTGACCTCGATCTGTTTGAAACCCCACTGCGGAAGAACCGCGTTGGCAGCACGAAGATAGCAGCCGGAGGCTTGGTGACGGAAGCGCAGTCGCGTCGTCAACGAGTGGATCTTGTCAACCTTGTCCTTGTGTCCCCGGTGGATATCGTCTACGACCTCGACTACCCAGTAATCCTGATAGTCACCGATGGTCGCATTGCCGTAGCAAGAGACTTCGTTGTTCAACTTGCTGATAGGGGCGGTGACGGGGTGAGAGTGCAGGTTCCGTGTGGTGGCCGCGTGTTGAAGGCGAACAGCGTCGCCGTTTTGCAGGAATCGGATCGAACCTTCAGGATCGTACGGATTCTCGTCCCAGCGAGGCAGGATGACCCAGTCGTTGTTGTCATCTTTGTAGTGGTAGCAAGTGACTTGCTGCTGCTCTGAACCAACCGGGTACGTCTGGACGTGTGAGTGTAGGAGGCCTCCTCCCCATCCCATGTTCTTGAGCGTGACCTTTGAACCTATTGCGATCTCTGCAGAGGACCCTTCAGCATCCAATCGAGACGCAACTCTTACAGTCAGAGTTACATACCCAAGGGATTCTGATTGAACGTGTTGCCTACGAGGTTGGCTTGGAACAGTGAACTCATTTGAGCATCGCCAGGACCAGAGTGGTTGAGGATCAGAAAATGCAACTTGAAAGACGCCATGTACACCAAGATAGGCAGCACAATGAGACACGCAACGCGCGCTCCCCAATGCCTGACCTGGTCGCGCTGTGACGGCTGTCATTCAAAATGGGTTCGGAGCGCCAGAGCAACGTTTGCACCTACCACAGGCATCTTCAAGTCGCCGAATTTCTCCCAAAGATCTTCAAGGGTGTATGCCCCGACTAGACAGGTGACGAAGAATCCGACCCATTTCACACTGAAAAGTGGTCAGGATACCAAAACGCGCATATAGCCAGAGTGCGGGACTCGCCTGCATACGCATCCGATCGAATAACCTGTCATGACGAGCCATAGCCACCAGTCGAAGGAGAAGGGTCTGTAGGTTTGTTAGGGACGGGCAGTCACTTAGAAGACGGGCACACGCACTGGTATTTTTGATTGTGGAACTTGGTGAGACAGAAGACGGTAGTGAACGTGAAGAACAACAGCATTGAGTCCAAAAGAATGAATCGGGATATGCACAACCATGCCACGTCTAGACGGACGGATGAGCACCATATATGCGCGCATATACCCAATAAAGCTATGCTCACCGCAAAGGACCATCAGCGCCACCAGGTGGCACGCCATCCAGCTCATCCCAAGCTCCACCGCGGTGTACCACCCAAGAGGGACGAGTGCGACACCGAACGTCGCGAGCATCACGCGCATAGCGACGTATGGAACTGTCTCTGGGTACGCGGAGCCGCTCTCGAAGCCGAACGAGCCGTCGTAGCCCGAGAGAAGCCCGGCGAGGCCGACGAGCATCTTGCCGAGCGGGGGGTGGACGTCGAAGTAGAAGTCGCGCTTGAGGTAGTGCGAGCCGAACTTCCCAAAGTGCGCCTCGTCCCAGACGACGACGCCGGCCTTGCCGATCTTGTGGAAGCGCGTCCAGCACGAGAGCAGCGTGTACACGATCGGCGGGATGTGCTCGAGGTTCTGCAGGAAGAACTCGCGCTGCGTGCGCGGGCGCATACAGCGGGTGAGGACGGGGAGCGGACTATATGCGCGACTAGAACACGTACGACGGTCGTTGGGGGCGGCGGGGGCGGTCTGCGCGGGCGACCGCTGCTAATGGGGCCCTTGGTGGCCTTCATTTTGGAGTACACATCCTTGCCTTCATGGTCGAACGGGTCGTAGGCTGACTCGTAGTCGCGGTCCTTCTCCGACGTGGCAGGATAGGTCGTCTCCGGGGTGCCTCCTGGGCCGCGGACGACCCTGCGGCGGGCTTTGTCCTCGGACATGTAGTGCAGGGGGAGGTCTTCCTGGGGGTGCGGGGGGTGTGCTGGCGGGTGCTGTGCCCAGTAGGCGTTCGCGTTATGAGCGGGGTGGGGGATTTCTTCAAAGTCGGAGGAGGAGGATGCACCGTCTTCGAACGGTGGACCGAGATCAAGGGCAACCTGTCCAGACGGCCTCATCAGCCAAGGGCGAATGGGGCAGCCGTGTTGTGACAGTACGGCAGCTTATAGAGAGGTCTATAGCACAAGCGGGGGTCCAGCGTCTAACTACATCATCTCTGCCCTCCGTACTGCCACCGCAGCATCTTGACGTGGCCGGCGCAGCACGCTCATCGCCGTATCCGTCCTCGCTTGAGATGAAAATAGCTTCGAGCAACTACAGAATACAGCGAATGCGAGACAACGACTAGACGAGATAAAGAACCAAGAGCAAAGCTAAGCATACACTGACGCGCTACTCCTTTTGCCCGTGTCGGAGGTATTTAGCTGGGCGGTGGTTTCAGCCTCTAATCACCCAACGGTATAAATTGGCCTACCTGTTACCATCGCGTGGTCGCGCTCGTATGGCTCGAGCGTAACCTGCTCAATGGGCTTCATTTTGTTGGCCTTCATGTAGTCAACCTCTTTCGCAAACACGGCTTCCGGTGGTGCGGTAGAGTCGATACAGCTGGCCTTGATGGAGATGACGATGTGGCCCTCGTTCTTCAAGAAGTATTCTGCGTTCAAACCCACGATACGCGCTTGGTCGCTTTGTGCGACATCGGCGAAGATGACATCAACCGTGGACAGAAGCATGCGATAACGCTGAGGTGCACGAGCGTCCTCGATGATGGCTGGAAAAGTATATTATGAGTACCTGGTGCAAGAAGAGGCGGGATGGCACATACGGATAACGTTCGTGCGCTTCTTGGCCATCCCAATGAGGTCTCGTCCTGATCGCAGAGAGAACTCGACCGCGTAGACTACGCCCTCCTGTATGGAATCAGTAATCGTCCCCGGCAGCAGATAGAGAATGAAACTGACCGGTCCAACGATGTCGGCGACGTGAGAAACACTAGTACCGCTAGCAGCACCAAGGTAAAGAACCTTCATGCCAGGCGCAATGAAAATGTCGTCGAGACCGCCGAGAACACCAGCCGCGAGCTTGCTCCGGAAGGGGTTCCACACACGGTACTCGATCTTGGTCCCTTCGCCGGCTTCGATAGATATCCGCTTCTCGCCATAGACTGCCTCTCCCGGAACGAGGTTTTTGGTGACCAACAAGCTCTCCTTGCCCTCAGCAATGAAGATACCAGCGTGCTTGTGAGGCTTGACGATTACGTTCGCGCCGCCCCGTCCGCCCCCGCGACCGCCCCTACCACCGCGAGGAGCACCGCGTCCGCGTCCGCGGTCAGGACCACCACGTTTGGTGACACCGCCGCGTCCACCAAAACCTCCGCCTATGGAAGATAAGCGTTCAGAAAGAGTGAGGGGGCTTGCGCGAACACCTACCACGACCGCCGCCAAATCCACCTCGTCCAGGAGGACCACCGCGTCCCCTAGGTGCGCCCCTGCCACCTCCACCTCCGCCGCGTCCCCCACCGCGTCCACCGCCGAAGCCGCCTCGTCCACCAGGAGCACCTGTTTTGCAAAGGCAATAACGGTGAATTAGGACACAGACGCATGATCAGCGCTTCTGATACTCACCGAATGCCATCTCAAGTTGTACTGTACACGGGTTGGCCGACCTACAGTGATGGGATGCTCGGACTTGCAGCAAGGAACTGAGTAGGAAAATTGGAAGACGCCCACGCAACAGGGTTCAGCTAGCGGGCGCCTGTGACTTTTCACCACGTGGGAAGACTATTTGATCGGACTTGCGTGCCGTCCCGAATCCCGATGCCCGTGGTCCGACCCCCCGCACGAGCTCGACATTCTTGCGACAGGTGCTAGGCAAGTTGCAACGCCTTGCTCAACAGGAGCTGGCAGCGGTTAACATGAACGAGCAAGTGATGTGAGATGGTGATAATCGCTTCAACTTCTAGCAATGGGCCATGCAATCGCAATTGGCTAGCTACGAAGACGTCTACGTACATCTGAGCATGCGATGAGTCACAGTCAACGAGGGTCCTCCAGAGAACCTCACCACGGAGTTTGGGTTACTAATCCTACACGGCAGCGTTTCTCCTTGTCGGCACTATCGGAGCCCGCCCGGGGGCGCGCCTTGATCTATACATATAATCGCAGATGTGTTCAAGAATTTTCTCTACAGTCCTCCGCCCCTGGCCAGACTAGGCCCCTATGCTTTAGTTTGCATTGGTCTTCCTTACCCCTTAGATCGGCATTCACGTATCGCGAACCTAACGACCTACGATGGTGCACGCGGAGTCTGGACCCCTCTCAGCAGCCTCTTCCACCCCCACAGTCAACGCCACGGTAACGCGCACACATTCCGCAGATGAAGAGAAGCAGCAAACTGGGAGCCAGCTCGAGAAGACCGAGTCAAAACTTGCGCCTGATCTCGCTACTGCGGTCAAAGCTGTCGAGGGCGCGGACGCTCAGCCCGAGCACGGCGAAGCCCCAGATGGAGGTCTACGAGCATGGCTGGTTGTGATTGGGGTGAGTAGCTTGCTTTTCGCAGTGCTCTTCTCCTAGTGTGCTCACTCAGCGACATCCCAGTGTGCTGCTGGTGCTTGTGCGACTTTTGGGTTGGTAAATGCATGGGGTGTGAGTGTTTCCTGAGCTTGGGTTCTACATAACCCCCTCATATGTCGTTACAGGTCTTTCAAGCGTACTATACCGTACAGACTCTTGCGGGAACTTCTCCTTCCACGATGTGAGTCGTCCCTTATTCAAGAAGCATCCAGTGTTGATTCAGAAAAACTCGGTACAGTGCATGGATCGGGTCCGTTCAAGTACGTTCGCCAGATAACATGGACGTCGAACCCTAAAGCTAAATGCAGGATTACAGTATGCGCTCGTATTTATCCCTGGCCTTGTCGTCGGACGTGTATTCGACATGGGGTACACCAAACTACCACTCTTCTGTGCAAGCGTAGTCATCGTTGCCGCTACATTCCTCACCGCGCAATGCACACAATATTGGCAGTTCCTACTTTGTCAGGGTGTAGCCTTGGGGGTATGCTTTCACAATCACACTAGTTCTCAAACAGCACCGCTCATCATACTCTTCATTATAGATTGCTTGCGGCACTATCTTCGGTTGCATCGTCGGTGCTCCTGCACACTGGTTCAAGCGCAGGCTAGGACTCGCATTGGGAATTATGGCCCTCGGTTCCAGTGTTGGCGGAACGCTCTACCCCATTATCGTCCGTAATCTCATAGTACGAGTTGGGTACGTCCAGACATTGCGGCTTCTAGAAATAGATCCCTCACATCATATGCGTCTCTTCTCAGCTTCCCGTGGACGATGCGTATCTTGGGCTTCATCGAGATCATCTTGCTAGCATTCCTGATCGCTGTAAGTCTCGCATAGAACGCTCTCAACCCCCTTTTATTAAGAGCTGATATCCTTATGCAGACGATAGAACGGCGGCTGCCGCCTAAACGCCACACTGGCCCGTTTATCGACTTCTCGGCGTTCAAGTCCATCCCATTCTCGCTGTACGGTCTATCGAGCTTCGTTGCCTTCCTAGGCATCTACACGGTACGTGCGTCAGATCGCCCCATGCTGACCAGAGGACTCAAAATGGGTTGTTTCGCAGGTCTTGACCTACATCGACGTGAGCGCGGTATCCGAGGGCATCTCGGAGGACTTCTCGTTCTACTTGCTCGCCATCGCGAACGGTTTCTCGGCCCTCGGCCGAATCGTAGGCGGGATCGTCGCTGACCGCACTGGCCCGCTCAATGTCATGATCCCCGCTACATTCGTCGCGGGCATCATGACTTATATCTGGCCATTCGCGACCAGCGTCGGGGGCAACATCGGCGTTGCCATCGTCTACGGGTACGTAGTGTCAATGTCTTCAGTGCTGCTGAGGTGAGCTGACCGTGCGCATAGGACTTCTTCTGGTGTGTACGTATGCCTCCTCGCGGCGCCGATTGTGCGCATGGGCAAGACGCACGATGTTGGGGTCCGGGTGGGGATGAGCATGACCCTCATCGCCCTCGGCGCCGTTGCGGGACCCCCAATCTCGGGTGCCATCAACGCAGCGACCGGCAGTTACAAGTTCACTGGAATCTATGCAGGTATGTTAGGATGAATCGACCTTGCATTTCTCAGACTGACCAAGGCTCGCGATGATAGGCACTGCTGTCATGGTCGCATGTGTATTCATGCTTGCTACCCGCTACGCAATTATCGGGCGTCTATGGGGCAAGGTTTAGCTTCAAAATTGATTGTAGCATAGACACTTTTCGGTTCACGTATCATGACTGGCCATGCTTCACGCTTACGACGACGACTATCTCGTAGACCTAGGGTACCACATCAGGTGTATTCACACTTGTATTAATCAACAATCGCGCAACGCAGATTAGACGCCGTCCTCATTTGAGAGCGCGAACTTGCCTGTGGAGTCGAAGTGGTGGCCACACTGTCCTGGGACTTCCGGATCCCACACTATCACCATGGAACACCACAATACGGATGGGCGGTGCCCAATATTATCCAAAAGGACTACAGTACACATATATGATACAGTCAACGCTACAACCGGTCTATAACGATACAGTGTCAAGCAAGAAGCGTCGTCGGTCGCGTAGCAGATAAATAATCTGTCTGACGATGATCGTGATTCGTGGCCATGGGTGGTCGTGTCCGGGTCCGTGCATTCGTTCATATCGCCATCCCGCTCGACTTGAACCGCGGCTCTGGCGTGCCAGCACGAGAGCTCTCGGAACGTGGGGTTGGTTGCGCGTAGCGCGGTAGACTCTCAAGCGGCTTTGAGATCAAGAAACCTGCGATCAAGGCAGAAGACGTCGTCAGTACTGGCCCGTGAGCAACGACACAAAGACCGCCGCAAACACGCCGCACGCACCTTTCAGCCCCGCCGCCTTCTCGCCCTGCCGCCCGAACCCGTTGCCCCGCTGGCCACTCTCGCCTGCGGGGACCTTCTCGTCCTGGTTGAAGAAGCCGCCGACGAACGCCTCCCGCGGGCGCACAAACGGCGGGCGGCCGTCCTTGTGCAGGGGGAGCACGCCCTTAGCCTCCTCGCGCCAAGACATGATCGAGCGCTTGCGCTTGACCTGCTCGCGGAAGAGGCCGACGAGCATGTTGAGGCAGCCGACGGAGAAGAGGAAGAAGGCGGCGACAAGCGTGAAGTCGTCGACGTGGTGCGAGAGGATGGTCGCGCCGATGAGGCACTGGAAGACGCCCAGCGCGCCGAGCCCGAAGTCGGGCCCGAGCACGGGGAAGTACGTCCGGAAGAAGGACGCGGGCCAGCCGACCTCGGAGAGGAGAAGGACGATCACTTGGAAGATGATGAGCAGCCGGTTCACGACGGCCCAAAACACCCCTGCGGGCTGGTTCGGGACGGTGCTCCCGCTGGAGGCACGAGGGTTTGTTAGAAGGGCGTGGATCATCGGGGAGAAAATGGGAGCGGACGCACTCAATGTAATCGCAGTCGGTCATGTCGACACTATGCGCTACGGCACGGTTGACTGCCTGAATATCATTGACGAGAACAAAGATGCTACTCGCGAAGACGAGCAAGAGAGAGATAATGCTGAAGGCCCGGATGACATTGAGACCAATGAAGATATCTGCACGAGAAGGCGTTTGTTCATGCCTAGATGCAAGGTGTACGATAGGAAGTACTCACATCCACGAGGAGGAAGCATTTTGTTGTTTTTAGATGTTATCCTTCAGGAGCTGAGTCCAGTAACAGTGTCGGAGGTAAAGACAGAGAAGGCGACTGAAGAAGTCGTTCGTGTTGAGGAGACGGTGCGTTGTTGAGAGTCGGAGACTCGTAGAAGAGGACGGTGTCCCAGCACCAGAGACAGAAAGTGAACGTCGTAACAGAAGATTTGGGGATAAGTGCCACTCGCAGCCCGGTGTGTAGGCTTTATAGCCCACAAAAAGAGCCTTGCCTCATTGTCCGGACCACAATTGTCTGCTTGACCGCCGGTGAAGAGAACAAAAGGGTCGCTTGTTGCCGATCCATAACAACTGCCTATTCAAGACCGATTACGTAAGGAAACCATGCAAGTAAACTGTAATTCCGTCCAAGGGCTACTCACATCGGTACTGCTGTCTGCCTTCTCTCGACAAGGACGGTCTGAGGATGTTCCCGCAATTGCTAGTGAAGCACGTATCAAAGTGCCCGCGGCGCGTGGGCAGTAGCATAGGCGCTCCATTACTCGGTACAAAGGTGTTACTTACCTCCGTCCTATACGGTCGTCTCACCCAATTCATGGTCTATCAATATGAATCCCGAATAAAGTCGGCAGACCAGCTATGTCAGAGCAATTGATACGATGGATTATGTAGGTGCGGTCGATATAATAAGGCGTGTCGCCAGACAGGTTTAACCCCTGTTCGACTTCGGAACTCTTGCTGGTCGGACGACGTTTCCTCTGGCAAGGACCAGGACGCAACCGTCGCGTAAGAGTCGTATATAGGTCCGGGATTTGGATGGTTACGCACCTATGCAGCACTGCCAACTTGTGGACTTCTTTCTTCCGGGCCAACGCGTGCACATTGTCCCCTCCCTTTATTATAGCAATTACCTCCCTCGCAATCCTTTCCGACAGATGCCTCCCGCCCTTATGATCCGATCCCTCAAGAATCCACCTGATGGCCTGCGTGGTCCGCTGGCGTTCGCTGAGCGGCATGGGGAACACGAACTGCTTCGCCGCGCGCTTGAAACTTCTACACCGGAGCAGCGGGGACGCCATTTCAACAGCTTGACGGAGGATGGGGAGTGGAGGAGCCTTCGTGAACGCGTGCAGGTGGAGGAGCATCTTGGCCACGTTCCCAGAAGCCTGCTGACGTTTGCCGTGGACCATGACAAGAGACGTGAAAAGATGCAGCAGTGGGTCTTCGGCAGGAGGGATGTGAATCGTCGAGGATATTGGTGCAGCACGAGCAACGGTGGAAGAACCAGTAGCCGAGGGGAGTTGCGCGACAACGGCAGAGGGTACTGCGCCAGGGAGGGGCGAGGACTGCACAGCGGATTGTGCGCTCTCCGTGGTCAAGGTCCGTATGTTGGCTATCATGGAGCGACAAGCAGCTGCTCTTGCCGCCGCATTCTTGAGGACGGCCAACATCTCTGGGAGTACTATTGAATTTCTATCCAGCTGAAGAGCAGCCACATAGTTGGTACTCACCGTCAACGTTGTAGTAGGCAAAGTATCGAACACGGTAGACGCCCGCTTGGGCCAACGTTTGCATACCAAATTGGTATGATGCGCATACCAGCCCAGCGTTTTCGGCCGGTGTGCTCCGGTGTGCCTATGCAGCGTCCGGGTCTGGCCACCATACTTATTTTGATCACTATCAAGTAGTGCACCACGGGGTACGACATTCCAAAGAGTAGGATAGATAGATAGAGGGCATGGAGTTAATGATTGGTTTGAGATATCCTAGCACAATACATCATCGCCACCGGTAAGACCTAAACTAGAGCCTACTAGGACGATTTTAGCAAGGAAGCGAACATCGACTACGTAGTACGAGCACAGCGGCGCCGATGCTAGATATCTAACCATCTATAAGCAGCCAGGGAAACGATGAACATCAACAGAAGGATTCATCCGGCGCATGGGTTAGCCAGAGTCGTCGTTGCCATATATACCTGCGCACTCGAGCTCAAGCTGAGAGAAGAGTCTCTGGTACAAGTTCAGCGTCCCGAGTTCCACATCTGTTGTTGTCTATGTCAGACGAGGTCTACAAACGATCCTCAATGGAAACTTGCCTTCGCATCTCTCTCTGTAAAAGCACGGTGACACGTTGGGCATCCTTCCCGGTTGATAGCGAACCGGAGCGAGGAAGGAAGCTTGCGCACAAGGGAGATAACGGCCGCGGAGCTTCCCATATCATTTATGGCCATGGATATGACGAACTCCACGAGCTCCAGGGTCGGCGACCCTTGCGAAAGACGGTCCTCTAGACACTGTCGCATTCTCTCCGACTCCACCACTCGCCATTGCGCGACGCACAATGACAACTCCTTCAGGGCGGGGAAGCTGCCCGGGTGAGAAAGGACTGGGAGAAGCTCCCTGATGACGAGGGGGTTGGCGCACCCGATGGACAGCTTCATTACGTGCGGGTAAGCTCTGCTCATTGCCAGCCAGAGACCTGGAGAGCCGAAGTGTTCTATGGAGGGCGTGATGTGGATCTCCAGTGCCGCGGGCTCGACAGACATTCCAATAGTAGCGAGCTCGTTTAGCACAGTGGGGCATACTGCGTCAAACCCGCACGCCTCGGGCTTGCCAAAGCTTGCAAACCAGTTGGCGTCCAACAGGACGACCATAGACCACCGACGTTGTGATGCTCCGGAGTACGCAGCAAGGCTGACGATGGACGTTTCATCGGCACCGACAACGAGTACGATGCGGTCGAATGGGTGTTCAGAAGATGAGGCCTTCTGTGACTGATGGGTGCAGAGATCTAGGAAAATGGGTAGTTCGTCATCCCGAAGAAAGTTGCCTTCTTCCCAGTCTTTCCATTTGTAACACACAACCTCGAGATGGGTGTAGATACTCGGAGGAGCGTTGACCAAATGGATCATTCTGGGTAAATCACTGAGCGCCTCCCGGATCACCAGCTCGGAGAGCGTAGAAGGGACGAATTTGAGGGCGTCGTTGAAAAAGTCGGAAGGATTTGGTGAAGCTAGTAGTTCCATGACGAGAACCTCGAGGATGGGGCAATAGGATAGCAACGAGGATAAATACGCCGCGAGGGATCGATAGACAGAGTTACGACACCGTTGGCGTATGAGTATGAGATGTGTGAGATGGTTCATCGAAGAGCTGAAATGTACCAGGGGCCCACGCACATGTAGAAAATGTAGTGAGGATTGAGGTGATGCGAGCAATAGATCGCCTGGTGGAATATATGTATCGCAATCGAGCGAGAGGCTTCCTAGTTTGGCTCCAAGGCCATCGACCATTTCTTGCACTAAGGTTCTGTCGATTGGGTAGTCAACCGATGCGATGCTGGTGCGGTGGAGGTGTGGTTTCAAAAGGTCAAGAAGCTGTCTCGTGAGACCGCAAAGTCCGAGAACGATATCCAGATCGAAGCCGGATGAACGTTGGAGGTAGGCTGTAACGTGATCGACACGAGCTCGGGCTCGACCTAGCTCTGGCCCGTATATACGAAGATGAGTCCATAGGAACGGGAGTCGCAAGGCTATGTCGCGCCATCGTCTGCAGACCCAGGACACGTTGAGCCATGCCGTCGAGCTCTCCTTTCTCGCTAGCGAGATGTCGCGTACGAGGAGGAAGAT
Source organism: Daedaleopsis sinensis (assembly GCA_033807695.1). Taxonomy (NCBI): domain Eukaryota; kingdom Fungi; phylum Basidiomycota; class Agaricomycetes; order Polyporales; family Polyporaceae; genus Daedaleopsis; species Daedaleopsis sinensis. Next base: position 3,513,004 of record CM066301.1, read on the forward strand.
TGCAGCGAGGACTTCCGGAGGAGCGTGAACAGTTGCGTCCATGTCCAGTTGTCTGTGCATGGGTCAGGAGAGACAGATATGTAGCGTAAGTAAGCACACGTACATCTGCTTGTAATGCCTGAGGTCGAGGCTGTTGCTCGTGGTTAACTGCAAGGGTGCAACGCGTTCAGGCGTCTACAAACAACACGTGCAAACACAGGACGCGTAGGCCAAGGTACGCGCGTCGAAGAGGTTCAGCCACCCGCCCTCCTCCCTGCTACACACTGCACTCCACTACTCCGACATTATGGTGGCAACAACGACAGAACAGGTACGTGTGCAAGGCTTTGAACACGACGTTCGCTCACCGTCTGTAGCTTTCAGCACTCTCAAATACCACTGTCGGTTCGTCTCATGCATCCTTTCCGCGCAAGATGCGTGTTAACGGTCTCCGCGCGCAGTCGTCCACCCGCTCGTCCTTCTTTCCGTCGCGGACCATCATGCACGCTCAGTGTCGCGTGGCTCGAGCAAGCGTGTCGTCGGAATCCTACTAGGGCAGGATAACGGCTCAACAGTCAACGTCGCGAATTCGTTTGGCATCCCTTTCGAAGAGGACGAAAAGGACAGCAAGACATGGTTCCTCGACCACAACTATATCGAGGGGATGTGGCAGATGTTTCAGAAGGTCAACGGTCCGTGAGTTCGCCACATACACCCTTCCCCCGCCGTGCTCACCCCATCTTGGATATCTTTTTGGGGTATAGCGCGTGAACGTATGATTGGGTGGTATCACACAGGTCCGAAGCTACGCGCGTCGGACCAGGAGATCAACGACCTCCTCAAGAAGTTCATTGCGCGCCCCGTCATGGTCATCGTTGACGTACGACCACACACGGTCGGTATCCCGACAGACGCATACTTCGCAGTCGAGGAGATCAAGGACGTGCGTATTCCCCGTTTCCGTATCATGCTTTGGAGGCTCATCTATGCTCAGGATGGTACGGAGACGCGGAAGACGTTCTTCCACGTCCCTTCAGCAATCGAGGCGGAAGAGGCGGAGGAGATTGGTGTCGAGCATCTCCTACGCGACATCAAGGATTCCACCACCACCACACTCGCCACACGGGTAGCAGAACAGCTAGCCTCGCTCCGTGGCCTGCAGTCACGTCTAACCGACATCCAGTCATACCTCGTCGAAGTCGCCAACGGCAAGATGCCCTTGAACCACCAGATCTCATACCACCTACAAGATGCCCTCAACCTCCTTCCTGACTTGAACGACCCTGAAGTAACGCAAAGTTTCGCCACCACGACCAACGATGAGATGCTCGTGGTGTACATCAGTAGCTTGCTGAGAGCAGTCATCGCTCTGCATGCATTGGTAGACAACAAGGCGTCGATCGGTCGAGCCGAGCTGGAAGAAAGCAAAGGGGAGAAGGAGAAAGAGAAGGGCAAGGGGAAGAGCGAAGATAAGGAGAAGGGGGACAAGGAGTCGAGTAAAACGAGCACGGAAGACAAAGGCCTGTAATTTCGCGACGGACTGGACTGAGGACGTATCGCATTGCCCTTCGTTGTATACGTGCTCGGTCGGTATCCTTCTATAAAGCCGAAGCTCGAGAAGTTTTGGAGAGATCGAACTGTCATGACCTCACTCACGCACACCCTAGTCATGTCGCATACGCATGGGTCTGCAGTTCAAGTTGGTTAAGGAAAGCAGGTGTATAACAGGAGATTATAGGGGTTGTATCTACGAGCATCCATTTCCGCCGCAGCCGACGCAGGGCAGGAAGTCGTTCTCTCCTGCCCGCCTGCAATCGGGCAGCGACGGGTCCGGTGCATGCTCCCATTACAGCGAGGGCGCAGGTCACCGCACGCAAGTCTACTTGTGCTGAACGAAGCCGGGTCCAGAGTAGTCCTCCCTGCCCATACCTGTGCGTGGAACGAGCCGGGGAGGGTCGCATGTCAACTCTAGCCCAGGCCATTCGGAGGCAAGGATGATATCGGGACGCACCGTTGATTGGGTCCATCTTTTGCTCGAGCGCGCGCTCGTTCATGGCCTCCTCGTACTCCTTCGTGAGCGTCCTCGGCGGAGCAGGAGCTGCGGGAGAGCAGGCTGAGAGGGTGCCGAGCCCACGCTGCACAGGGGGGACACGTACCGTTCGCGCGGATCGTGAGGTAGACGGCGGCCGACACACCGATGAGCGCGGTCACGCCCAAAATGGTCTTCGGGAGCGTCCCAGGGGGGTCGATGGGCGCACGGGGGCCATGGGGGCCGAAGGCGACGTAGTACGCTGCAGCAACCGGGCACGACGGCGGTCAGCAAAATTGGAGCAGCACGCAGATAGCGGACGGCCGGGCCCGCGGGCACACACCGGCTTTCTTTTCGTCGACAGAAAGCGTCTTCCAGTCCTTCTTCTGGACCTCCTCGAGCTGCTGGTGGATCGTGAGCTGCTCGTCCGGGGAGAGACGCTCCCACATCGCCTCGACGTTCGAGAGCGGGATGACAGGCGACGAGGATGCGCCTGACGCGGCGGGGGCGTGTGCGGAGCTCGCCGCCGCGGCAAATGTGCGCGAGGCCGGGCGGAGAGGGAGTCGGTGACGCGCCAGGCGGAGGGCTTGCATGAGGATTAGGCAGAGGAGGGAGAGTTAGGAAGGCAAGAGACGGAAATGCGTCGAGGGGGTGGACAGCGAAACAGGCGCCCGTTTGACGACGCGAAAAGACCTCCTCCAATTGGCCGGCACAAGGCGTGCCGGCTTCCTCCGTCGCGCGCTGGGCCAGAACGACCTCGACGGTCTCCAACGACGATATCGCACTGGTCCCGACTTTTAGCGCATCATGCAGGACTAAATCCATGCACACATGACAAGATTATGCTATACGGCGCGCGGAACGATGATACATGTTGTTGACAAGCAAGAGAGCAAGCGCAGAGACATGCTAACGATGGCAAACACAGGTAATGGTACAGCGTGACTTCTCAATCGGCCTCAGTAGCGGCAGCGGTCGTGGGGTTGGGGCAATCCCGGCTGATATGCCTGTAGGGACATAACATTAGTGAACGAATATATGCGTTGAGCAGAGTGAGCATACCCCTCAGAACCACAAGTGTAGCAGGCTCGCCTCTGCGGCTGCGGGCAGTCCTTGGAGATGTGACCCTGGATGAGAGATTAGCAACAACATGACGAGCGTTATGCATATCTCCACTTACGAATCCTGAACAATTGTAGCACTTGGAGCCTTGGACGCAGTCTCGGGACAAGTGACCAACACCACCACACGTGTAGCTGAATCTGGGATTACTACGGTAATGGGACGACGATAGAACGCTGCTCACCAAGTCCTCTGTTGGCCGCCGCCGCCGAACGAGGAGAAGCCGCCGCCGCTGCCGCCGCCGCTGTTGGAACCGGCTGCCTCAGGACAGGCACGGGCGATGTGCCCTACTTTTCCGCAGCGGTAGCACTCGGTGCTGCTGTTAGACGACCCGCCGAAGGCGGCGTAGCTGCCACCGCTCGCGGTGGTGTTCTCGGGGCACTCCCGCGACTGGAGGGGGGATGGGCGACGCGAGGTGAGTGGATATATATATAGAGATGAGGCAAAAAAGACCTACAATGTGACCTTCTTGTCCACACTTGTAGCACGTCTTGGCCTTCGTCTCTGCCGTACAGTCCTTTGAGACGTGTCCTTCGAGGCCACAGTTATAACTGGATACGATGAGTAATGGGAAAATTATCAGTCGAGAACATTCGTACCAGGTGGGCGTGCCGGCTTTGGGGCAGTTGGCTGCTTGGTGGCCATCTGTATGGTGCACAATTGAACATCTGGAATGACAGAGGAGACAGCGAGAGATGTGACTTACATCCACCACAGTTGAAACATCCTCTCGCGGCCATGATTGGGAAGTTTTTTTGATGCTGGCTAGATCGCGCGAAAGGGGAAACAACCTCAGGGTAAGCAATCCACAGTGTTAGAAGAGGAAGGAAGCAGGGAGACGTACCGTGGACGAGAGACAGAAAGTAATGGGTTCAAGGCCGGGGAGGATGGAGAGAGGAGGAGGCAGATCCGAAGCGGGCACCAAGCAGAGATTTCGGTCTCCTTGACTCACGTAAGCACTGCCCGCCCATATATGTATACACGAACCCCGCACGTGGGGCGGCGATAGGACGTTTGGAACTGCGCGCCAATCTCGTCGTCCAAAGCAAATCTTGTGTCCGAGCAGGCTTCGTCGGCGTCGTTCATTGTGTGCCCTTCGACCCTGCACGCCGCGACGGGGTTGTGGCGATCGGACGGTGCTGCGCGTGAGGACATGCCCCAGATCCATAGAGATTGCACCCGGTGACGGACATTAGGCGATTCGAAGCGGTTCTGAGGCCAGACTAGGATGAAGACTTTGAAAGTTTGTTCAATCCCAAGTGCTAGGGTTCCAGGATTTCAAGGGAATATGTTAGGCAGGGATGGAGAGGATTCACATAGAGAACATCCTGCGAGTTGTCCCTCCACTGGGGAATATAAGATCGCAATGGCGTAGGTACCGCACAAGTCGGACGACCACCCATAGGGTCCCCTTCCGGGCAGTAGTCGACACATGTACACATGGCTGTACATCAGTTCTCACATACGGCGACCGATAGAGCATTACATTTGACGAATCCGACAACAGATGGAAGGACGGGCACGAGGTATATGAAACGAGGTCCAGGGACACATGTTCATGGCCATCGTCACACCAATACTCACTTGAGGAATACGATTTCCTGGTAGATTCCAGCCCCGGCGTGGTTCCACAGCCAGAAAAGCACGACGATAGGGGGCGGCGAAACTCTACGTGGCTTCTAGAACGCGTGTACAATGGCGATAACTACACTGCAGCCTTCTTCGGCGCGCCGGCATCAGGCGGGGGGTTGAGGAAGGTCTAGTGGAGGTGGTGGAGGTGAAGATGATTGGTGAAGGGGGTTGAACGAGGTCCCGGAGGCACGGCGGCCAATCGTATCGACCGGACGGCGAATTGGAATGAGGAAGTGATCAATACCGGGAGACGGAGGGAAAGTAGAGGACGACAGGGAGAGAAGGGAGGTTGCATAAGCGACGCTGTTCCGTCAACTGGGATCGAAATGGACGCACCTGGGGTCCACCCTGACCATCCTGCCAGTGCTGGTACCTCAGAATGGTGAGGCCGCGCTTCTCAGCAGCGACACGCTGCTCCTCCTTGAGCGACGCACGGAGGGCGCGGGCAGCAATCTGGGTGTATTTGTTGTACCTGTGCCATAAACATCGCGTCAGCAAGCCGTTCGGAACCATAAAGAGGAGATGACATGAGAGGTGCAAGGAGTACGCAGTTGAGCACGTACGTGAAGACGTTGCGCCAGGTAGCACTGCTCATCGTGGCGGACGGTGTTTTGGGTGAGCTGGATGGATGAGACGTTGGACGCACAGTGCAGAGCTTGAGGTGGACCCCGGATAGCTCCGAAGGTGCACGTGCATTAGGTGGCGCCTAGCGCAACCACTGCGGCGTCAGTGACCTCACCTCACGACCACTACGACCCCCTCCGAAGACGGTGACCCTCCTACACCTTTGCTTGACTCGTTGAAACGCTCACTACGTTGCCAATACTGCAGGCTGCTTCTCTCCTCTATTCTCAACTGGTGTGCTGTTGCTGCTAGCTTTCTCTTGGAACCCGAATAAGACGATCACCTCGCGTACGGATATCGACGTCACTATTCACCTTAATAGCAGCAAGCCTTCACGCGCACGACTGGTCTCAACTAGGCACCGTTTACCATGGCCGGAGTAGCCTGGCATTATGTCCTCAAGTTCATCATCACCGGTGCGTCTCTGAAATACCTTGATCACGCGCACTGCCTGCTTGTGTTCGTCTATGCACTTAGCCCCATATGCTGACATCCTTCCCCCGCCCTTCATGTGGAACCGGTGACTTGAATCTATGCTCTTCATGTGTTGCTTTCTGCGGGACCACTGTTCGAGTGTATAGGAGATGCCGCGGTTGGCAAGTCCTCATTGTTGATCCGACTCACGGACCAACGTTTCCTCGCAAACCCGGACCCAACAGTCAGTCATTCCTGGGTGCAACGATCTGTGTTCCAACTGCTCTAACTATACACGTGTTCTTCTACTTCTACCGCACAGCTAGGAGTCGAGTTCGGCTCGAAACTTATCACAATTCCAGAAGAGAATAAAGTAGTAAAGCTCCAGTGTACGTTCGATACCAATCACGTTGCCATGTTCGTTCTCACATGTTGTCAATGTTTATTTATCAGGTTGGGACACTGCTGGCACAGAGTCTTTCCGTTCCATCACGCGCTCGTATTATAGAGGCGCGGCGGGATGCCTGTTGGTCTATGATGTTACAAGCCGACAAAGTACGTTACCTGTACACCTGGCATCAGCTATACACCCTGTGCTCACCGACCCATTTCACAGGCTACGTGAACGCCCGCTCTTGGCTCGCTGACGTGCGACAACACGCGGATCCACACCTCACCTGCATCCTCGTCGGCAACAAGGTCGACCTCTGCACGGAAGACCCATCGGCGCCCGGCCCGCCGAAGCGTAAACGCGAAGTCTCTACCGAAGAGGCAGAACTATGGGCGAAGGAAGAAGATCTGCTCTTCGTGGAGGCGAGCGCGAAGTCGGGCGAGAACGTCGAGGCGGCGTTCGAACGTGCGACGCGCGACATTCTGGACAAGGTCCATCGCGGCGTGTTCGACGACGACAGGGTACGTCCTCTGCACCGTCTGCAGCCTATCTGACAGCGCAAGCTGTCGCCTGTCCACTCTCCCCAGCACACCCGCCTGTGCTGCTGCGCTGTCCTGCAGTCTTCCCCCGTGATGTTCGGCGGCGGCGCGTGTAAAGGCCTGGCATCTCGGGCACCCTTTTGCACGCGCCGCGGGGCAGTGGCTGGATCCTGGCACTGGCAGCGGGGCAGCGCTGGCTGGACTGGGGCTGGAACCGGCTGCTGTGGAAGGTTCGGGCTGACGCTGATACTTACGCCCTTCTTCGTTTTCTTTAGTCGCCGGGCGTCAAGCTGTCGAAGCCGTCCACCGGGCTGGCGCTGGAAGACTCAGGACGGTCCAAGTGTTGTTGATGATTGACTGAGGGCGACTGGAGCACGATGCTCGTCGCTGTCACTGTGACCGGTAGTGCCATTGACACTGCGCTTGGATCGTCTAGAATCCAGACCGCGCCATTTTCCATGCCTTCATTGTGATCTAATGTGGTGTAGGGTGTATGGTGTTGTAAACTGCTTTATGGTGCGTGTCGGACGGGATAACTAATGGATGTATGTAGTATACCGCGCAATGTACGAGTTCTCTTGGGTCGGGGGATTGTCGTTGTCGTTGTCTTGTGCCCAGCTATACCGAATGTATCGCCCCCGAGCACACCACGCCCGATGCGAATCACGCTTATAGAACAACGAAACAACACACTAAAGCATGCATGTCTCCCGAAACTCTTCTGGAATCTCAAACTTCTCTCCGTGTGCAGTCTGACTCTTCGTATCATCCAAGCCTTCCCGCCGGGCTCAATTGGATCTGCACCACTCGCTCGCGCCGCCCGCTGCGTCACGGTGTTTCGACGAGATTGACGATGTCTTCCCGAACTTCCATGCATTCCAGCGTCCTTGCCGGTGTGGTTCGTCGTACATATGATACACAGTCCAAGATCCGCGCCGTCGCCGTCCCGCATGCAGCCGCTCTCTCTCTCTACGTTCAGCCTGTCATTGGTCCCGACCTCCAAATTCCTCTGCAGTCGGGGAACACATAGCCGACGCTCGGGACGCTGGACCCACCGTACACGTCACATCATTTGTTTGGACGTGATTTTCATGATCAGGGTCCCGGCGGACACCGACGATGTGGATCTAACGCAACGTTAACTCATCATTGCCATCAACACTCGTACACATACTGACGCCTGCGGCCGTAAACCTCGGACTCGGACGTCGAGCCGATGCTCAGAGTCATTCGGCGCGCAATGCTCTTCACAAGAAACGAACGGAAATTTGCTAGTTTCAGCGAGAATGATGCTCAGCGGGTATCGCAAGGTATCGCATGAGGTCCGGATGGAACGTAACCAATTTGAATGGCTTTCTCAGCAAACGATTGTGATGCAAGACTTGGGAGGGTTACGTCGATAGCGTTGTTGTTGAGTATATGTACATTGTGCTGTGGTTTTACACTATGTAAATAACAGCCGGCGCGAAAAGACCGGGGTGTGAATAATATTGTGCTTTTCGTTCTGAACCTGCCGGCGAGGGCGAGACGGAGGTAGCATGGGGTTAATCAACGGGAATAAATGGTAGGAGGAGAAAGAAACAAGCATATACGTAGGATCATATAACACCCTTGTGAGTAACGCAATAGCAAGTGTTCGAGAGTGACACGGGAAACCATACCAAATAACCAAGCATCCCCCATCCCTTCAAACCGCGACCCACCCCTCGCCCGACGTCCTAAACCCCAAGATGAGCGCCGAGAGCGATACACCCGCTACTGACTCTGAGTGAGACCAGGACGCGGCTGATGATGTTGGCTCTTGCGGAGGGTCTGGTAGTACTCGCCGAGCTGGGAGACGAAGCCCGGGTTCGGCTGTGCGCACCGCCGTTTGCCCTGCACCCACTGCACCGCCTGCTCTGGCCCGCACCCGTACTGCGCAATGAGGAAGGCGGCGACGACGCTCACGCTGCGGCTCACGCCCTGCACGCAGTGGACAAGCACACGCGCCGCGGGGTCGCGCAGCGCCGCGGCGATGAACGCAGTCGTGTGCGGGAGGTATGCGGCGAGCTCCGCGAACGGGGTGTCCTGGAGCGGGAGCTGCATGCGCTGCAGGGGCTGGTGTGGCGCGAGGTGCGGGAGGGCGGAGGAGGGAGGTAGGGCGACGTGCCCGGACATGGCGGAGAGGACGTGTGTTATGCCGAGCGAGGAGAGGGTCTCGGGGCTCTCTGCGGCGGCGAGGTCGGCGAGGTAGAGGCGGGGGATGACCTCGCTCGGTGGCTGGGGTTGGAGCGGGGAGGGTGCGGGGGAGGACGCGTCGTCGAAGCGGGCGGAGCGTGGGCAGTGGGAGAGGATGGGTGTGCAGACGATTGGCGAAAGAGAAGGCATAATCAATATCTGGCCAGCAGAGGGAGTGGGTGAGAAGGAGAAAGAGAGGTGAGATGACCGTGTGGAACGCACCATATGTTATAAGTTAGGGGAATGAAATGGGGCAGGTCTGAGGGTGTGTGTTGTGCCTGTTGGGTGCGGCGGCCAACGACCTGCGGAGGAAGAAGAAAGGGAGAAGAAAGGGGGGGGATGGGGAGAGCAGCGTGCTAAGACAACATATAGCACTGGGATAAATAGCGGGAGGACAAGCGATCGGCGGGGGAGCAAGGCAGCCAGTGGCGGGAGTGGGATGGCGGGCCCAGCCGAGGCGAATCGCCGACGGTTTTGACTGACAGTCGCCACCGCCCCGCTCCTGCCTTTCCCGGCCATACAGCCTTCCCGTGCCTAGCTCCCGCCGCGCCCTCGCTGGTCCCGGCCCTGCCCATCACTCATCATTGATCCCTCCCGGCTCCCTCTCACGCCCGCATCCATCACAATATATCTCATTATCATCATCTGCACAACGCTCGGGATACATATGTGCAAACATGCACGCAACATCGGGGTACCAGACCATTGTATACAACATAAGACCCGGTGCGCGTTCTATGGCAGTCTCCTGGTGACGGGGCAATGGCAGGTGCAGCGGGTGGCGGGTGGCGAGTGTGTGAGACGGCGATGACGATGGCGATCGATGGAAAATGGCAAGATGCTGAGAGACGATGGGAGACTGTGCGTTTTTGATCCGCAGGCGAAATCAGGAGGCTGGTGATGGCAGTTGGAGTGCAGCGATGTTACAGACGGGAGACAACGAGGCGAATAATAGTCATCTAGATCAGGTCGCTGCAATTCATTCCTGCGTCAGTTGTCTGCCACATACGCACAGTGTCGGAGCCACTTACGCGACGTTCAGAGGCATTTCGTCAATCTGGGTGTTGTAGAATTCTGCACACATCGTTACTCTCCACTACACACACAAGACGATGCGAGGATGGTACTCACGTTCAATGTCGCGCAGCATGCGCACGTCCTCCGTGGTGACGAAGTTGATAGCAACGCCCTTCCGTCCGAACCGTCCACCACGACCAATGCGGTGGATGTAGTTCTCCCGGTTCGTGGGCAGGTCGTAGTTGATGACGAGCGATACTTGCTGCACGTCGATTCCACGCGCGAGCAGATCCGTGGTGATCAACACACGAGAAGAGCCCGAACGGAACTCCTTCATCAGGAGTTCACGCTGCTTCATCTCCATATCGCCGTGCTGCAATGCCGTTAATATGTGCCGCACAAGAAGATATTTTATTGAGGGGTACTCACCATAGCCGACACGGTAAACTCCCGTGACTGCATCTTCTCGGTCAACCAGTCAACCTTCCTCCTCGTGTTGCAGAAGATGACAGCTTGGGTGATGGTCACAGTCTCGTACAAGTCGCAGAGCGTGTCAAGCTTCCACTCCTCCTTTTCGACAGCGATGTAGAATTGCTTGATACCCTCAAGCGTCAACTCGTCACGCTTGACGAGGATGCGGACGGGCTCGCGCATGAACTTCTTCGTCACCTCCAACACATCCGCAGGCATCGTAGCCGAGAGCAGGACGACCTGAGTGTCCTGGGGAAGGAGCTGGAAGACCTCGTAGATCTGGTCCTTGAATCCACGAGACAACATCTCGTCGGCCTCATCAAGACAGAAGATCTTGATGGTGTCCGTGCGGAGGGCACGGCGGTTGATCATGTCGTAGACACGGCCGGGGGTACCGACGACGACCTGGACACCCTCCTGGAGCTTGGCCATGTCCTCGCGGACGTTCGTGCCGCCGACACATGCATGGCACTCGATGTTCATGTAGTCGCCGAGGGCGATAACAACCTTTTGGATTTGCTGCGCGAGCTCACGAGTAGGCGCGAGGATCAGAGCCTGCGTGCCCTTGATGTTCGGGTCCACCTTTTGGAGGATTGAGATGGAGAAGGTCGCGGTCTTGCCGGTACCTGACTGAGCCTGCGCAATAACGTCGTGGCCCTTGATGACGGGCACAATAGCACGCTGCTGGATGGCAGAAGGACGCTCGAAACTGTGGACGCGGTTAACGGCCGACGAGGCGAAGAGTGGGCACTGGAGGGGGAGCTTACCCGTAAGCGTAGATACCCCGGAGCAGCTCGGCCTTCAACTCCATGTTATCGAAGCTACAAATCGGCGATGTTCAGTATCCATAAGATGTATACTATAGGTTGGTTGACTCACTTGTCGACGATCTGGTCCCAATTGGACTCAATCTCGTTCTCCTGGAGGTCCTGAAGTGTTCCTTCGCTGCAGGCAATGCATTGATTCAGCATCTCTTCCTCTATCCTTCAGCAAAAAACACTCACGTAGCCATGTTGGATATGCTTCTTCTGGTGAGTTTTTTAGTCTTCTGAAAAGTCGACGGGCCTGTCGACTAGAATGTTGGTGAGTCGTTGGTGAGTGAGGATGGATGAATCGTAGGGAGGATGATGGTCAGAGACCTGGTTGCAGCAAATTTTGCTGTGCCCGACTTGCTCTCATCGTCGTCGGGCCGTGCCGAGTCAATTCAAGCCCCGATTTCTGCCCAAATGCGGCAGGTTACGTCAGCTACGAACGCTCAGTCGACAAGTCCGCTCTTGTTACTATTAGTGCCAGTAGGTATCCTTGTGCGGTACTACTACCCCTCCTCATTTATCACTTCTACCCGGCATACAAACATGGCTACTCAGGTTGCGACGGTAACCAATGGGATCAAGGCCAACGGGAAGATCAAGTCGAAGAACCAGCTTCGTCGACTAAAAGCTAAGCAGAAGAAGGCGGGAAAGGACAAGGTGCGTGCAGTGATTACTGCAGTCCACACGGTATACGGGTAGCAGGTATTGACATGATATCTAGGAGGTTGATGGAGCGGATACGGAGGACAAGGATGTCAAGATGGAAGAGGATGTGCCACCCAATGTCGAGTACGTCTCTGAGCAGTTGGATGTCAAAGACCCTTCCCTCGAAGCATTCTCCGACGTCTTTGCCCGCTTCCAGCTTCCTTCGGACACCACCACAGTGAGTAGATGAACAGTACATGGACATTTCTTTGCCTGACCTCCTGCACTAGGCTCGAGATGGCGAGCCCACAAAAGGGGAGGTCATCTACTCTGACGACGACATGGCCTCCGAGGGGGACTCCGACTCGGAGGAGAAGAAGCCTCTCTCCAAGAAGAAGGCACGCAAGATGAACAGGCTAACTGTCGCAGAGCTTAAACAGCTTGTGAAGAAGCCTGAGGTGGTTGAATGGACAGACGTCACCGCTGCAGACCCGCGTCTTCTCTTGCACTTGAAGAGCTACCGCAACACTGTCCCCATTCCTGCACACTGGAGTGCGAAACGCGACTATCTGCAAGGAAAGCGTGGTATCGAGAAACCACCATTCCAACTGCCTTCGTACATCGCGGACACTGGCATCGCCACCATGCGCGACGCGGTGAAGGAGAAGGAGGCGAATATGACGTTGAAGGCGAAAACGCGTGAACGCGTGCAGCCCAAGATGGGTAAGGTCGACATTGATTACCAGAAGCTGCACGACGCGTTCTTCAAATTCATGACGAAGCCGAATGTGACCAGTTTTGGGGAGATGTACGTCGCGCAGTCTGGTTGTCTGGTGGCGTCTCATCTGACACCCCATTTCAACATAGGTACTACGAAGGCAAGGAGTTTGAGACGCAGCTGAAACACAAGCGTCCTGGTGATCTGTCCCCTGAGCTCGTAGAGGCACTGTCTATTCCCCCACTCGCGCCACCTCCATGGCTCATCAGTATGCAACGTTTTGGGCCACCGCCAAGTTACCCAACACTGCGTATACCTGGTCTGAATGCCCCTATACCGGAAGGGTACGTCGTACATGTAACGTGCATTGCCCAAAGGCTGAGATGTTCCAACAGTGCGCAATGGGGTTTCCACCCTGGTGGTTGGGGTAAGCCTCCTCTTGATGAATACAACCGTCCTCTATACGGTGATGTTTTCGGCGTACTGCCCAAGAACACTGACGCTGACGTGAGTACACGAATCATATATCTCTGACGTGTCACTTATATCCTGTCAGATGGGAGAGCCTGTGGACCGCAATACGTGGGGAGAGCTCGAACCAGAAGAGGAAGAGGAAGAGGAGGAGTCTGAGGAGGAGTCCGATGAAGAGGAGGAAGAGCAACAAGCAGCGGCCACCGATGGCATGCAAACCCCATCAGGCACCGAAACACCGTCTGGCATGGCAAGTGTCGTCTCTACAGTCGCAGGTGGTCTCGAGACGCCGGATTTCTTGGAGCTTCGGAAGACCACAGCACGGGCGCCATCAGAGGCGGACAGTGGACCAAGATCTCTTTACCAAGTCGTACCCGAGCGGCAGACATCTGTCCGTGGTCTCATGGGCAGCGAGAGGGGCTACGATGTCAGTGCTGTCACCAGTGCAGGCGCGATTCCTGTCCTTGGAGAAGAACGGGGCGCCAAGGTACGTCGCAGTAGCATTCGTTAGAAGACCGTAGTGACTGATCTTCTCACGTGCACAGCGCAAGGGCGGCGTGGACATCTCTATTGACGCAGCGGAGCTGGAGGGCATGTCGACAGAAGATTTACGCCGGAAGTACGATCAGCACTCTCGCGGATCGGCAGGGGTGCCTGGCTCGAAGGAAGACTTCTCCGACTTGATCGTGAAAGAGATGGCCAAGAAAAAGCAGAAGGCGGAACACGACCGGGAAAGACGGAAGGAGAAGGACTTCAAGTTCTGACAGTCTTCCGTGTGTCGCTTCGAGATCTTCGTGCCATCCTTGCGCTGTGCTTTGCTCTGTCTTGTACTGTATTCTAAGTAGTGTGCGGTTAGAACTATGACTGGCCATACATTATGTAACCTGAGCTCTTGAGTGGATCATAATATCGAAGTGAAGCCTCGCAGCATGTCGCGGCTCTAAATAAACCGAAAGAATTCTGCAGCCGCCCATATGCTCTCTCTTCCTGACTTTCGTCTGCGCTAGCTAGCTACTACAAATTCCTAAGTCGCTATCAGAAGGGGACGATGCTGCTATGAAAGGCCGGACAAATGAATGTGCTCCGTACCAGTGAACACGGTAACCACGATCATGGCGACCCTGGTGTACTATGGGGTACCGGTCACAACAGGTCCAGTCCGAGCTCGTCGGCGGTCGCTCCGAGTTAGCGTAGCGTTGCGATACATACAGCATGTTTGCCCATCGTTGCACTTCGACATTCCCTCCAGGTATCCGCCATGCCGATGCTGTGAGCAACAGTGTCCCCCGCATGCAGTCATGTATTCACTCTTACTCACCCCCATCGTGACAGGCTTGGCTTGCGCCAGCAGTGCAGACCTCTCCGCGCAGTATCCGCTGTATGCGCCCCTAATAACCTTCCTCCTCCTCCTCCCCTGCCACGTCGCCAATAGCTCTCGAGAGGGATTGGATACAGCCTGTCCAGTGGCTGTTCACGGACCTACGAAGTGGAAACCAAGCGCTCCGGATCCCGTGAACATGGTTATTTTCGAGCCGCCGCTCGTCATCAAGTGTGGCTTGAAGGAGATCGAGGTCGTCTGCCTCGCCTCGAGCGACACCGATTTCAACTCTGTGCGGGACTTGATCGAGGGCAACAACTTGGTGCCAGATGTTGTACGGTTGCAAGTGAGTCTTTTTACCTAGATAAATCGCAGGCATGTGCTCCAGCCTGGCGCAGTGTCGTCTAGATGACTGGACGGTTCTTTTGCAACGCTCCGACAGTAGGTTGAATTTCATGTAATCACACTGCGAGCTACTGCTATGAACGACGTGACACGCTTCCTTGCTGACGCAATGTTATGCTTAGGTTTCAACTCTTTCTCGAGACGAGCTGAGTAAACGCACAGTCGATGCTGTTTCAGGATGAGACGTGCCATCATGCGTAAATAGAACGCGACAAGCTGTCTCGTGCGCACGGCCGTTTTCCGCAAATCAGGCTTGCTATCAAGCACACCGAGATCCTGAGGAGATTAACAGACGAATGCACGGATATACGCGGTACCGTGTTTCTCTACGAGTACAGCCCGGAGACGTTCTCTCAGGCCGAGCCCGAGTTCGCGATCGAGATATGCCAGGGCTGTGAACTTCAAAACGGCGTGGGGCAGGGCAGGACCAGGAGACGAGCGGATGATCTTCAATCCCCTGGTGACAATCGAGATCGGACCTTCGATTCACTACGCAGATTTGGTGAGTTACATACTTGTTGCCTTCAAGTAACAGCTCAGAGAGGGAGAAGATCATTACCAGTTTCCAGTGTCCATCTTCACAACGATCGTGGTGAGCACCTACCTGACTTGGCTACATAATTGAACGTTTATCCAATGTCTAAATATTTGCACAGGCACGAGCATTGCTAAGTACTGCTGAGCTTGGCATGCTCGCCGGTACAAAACGAATCAAGGCTGCCCGTTCGTTCATTGGCAACGCACCAGCCACGTCGAAATCTCGCCATAAGCTCAGCGACATCCAGGCGGTCGTGGATGTCGTCACTAGGTGCACACACCTTCCTGTGCACATCCATATGGCGGTGAATTTGCTTTCACAACGTTCTCCGAGCGCTACCTGGATGCTAAGAGAAAGGGAGCCGATGCATATCATGGACATCACAAGAAGGGCCCGAGGAGGCGAAGATGCATTGGGACATACCCTGCCTTCCGATGGATCCTGCAGACGTTGGACGTACTGAGGCGGACACCGGTCGGCATCAAGCACGCTGTGCGGGATACCATACCGCTTGCGGACCTATCACTCGCGGACCGAGAAGTCTCTGGACGACGGTCAACATCGTCATGATATCTAAGGCTGGTGAGTGCGCGCATCTATCTCTGCTATATTTGCTTCCCCTTACATTGCGATGTTACAGTACTTTTACTTCCTTTTTTCTCGTCGTGTTTGGCGGTGCTGCCCGTGTATGTCTGTCCCTGTGTACGATGTTTCAACCCGTTCCTTTGTATGATGGCTCACGGTACTGGATCTATCTCGTATTGACCAGATCATCTTGTCTTGTGTCCTGGTGCTGATTATATTTATTCTAGAACATTCACTGTCATGTTACAAATTTAACCCACAAGAGCGCTGTTCTAAGGAGTAGATCGGAAGCGCACGCTCACGTATCCTGTTGACACTCAACCACCACTCTCATTTCCTCGTCCTGCTCCAAATGTCGTCCATCAGGGTTGATGACAAGGGGACTGAGCTCTCGTATATTGATAGTGGCCCGCCCACCAGCTATGACAATCCTACGCAGGATTACGTTACGATCTTCGCCATTCATGGTTCGGCATACAGCAGTTGTGAGTATCTCGTTGCCCATCTCGTATGGATACTCTGACGGGTAGTCCAGCCATATTCGAAAAGATACTAGCTCTCGCCCCCGAGGCTGGGGTTCGTTTCGTCGCACTCAACCGTCGTGATTACCCAGGCTCGACGCCTTTCACTTCGGAAGACTTGGCTGCCGTCACGTCGGGCAATGAGGATGCCAAAGCCGCATTCGTCCGAGCGCGCGGGATGGAGGTCGTGACCTTCATCAATCGTTTTGTCGAGGCGAACGCCTTAAAGCCCATCACGAGCGATGGACGGTCGGGAGGCTTTGCTCTACTCGGCTGGTCTCTTGGGTGTGCCATTGCGCTCGCCGCCGTGGCTGGCTTGAACTCCCTCGACTGGGCCACGTACTTAAGAGTCGTTATCCTTCAAGGTACCTATTCCAACTTACATCTTACACGTAATAAAGGTGCTGAGTATCTGGTCTAGAGCCCCCATCGATTGCAGAGGGCGCTGCCTACGCTATCCAGGCCATTTCCACGCGGATTGACCAAGGCGCACTTCCTCCGCGCGATCTCGCCGCCCTAACCTATGTGGTGCCGGAATCTCCCGTAGCCCTGACAACAGGCGAGGGCATGAGCACCGAAGATGTTGGGCGGATCGTGCACGAATCATCTTCAGCGTCCGACATCCTCTTCATGGTGTACGCCGGGAAGCAGATAGACGCAATTAACAGGATGGCATTGTTTAGCAACCCAGTCAAGGCGCTCGTCCCGCACATGAAGCTCTGGATGATGTCTTCATCTGCACCGCCTAATGTCCCGTCATTCTGGACAACGGATGCATCGGAAGATGATAGTGTGCTCGACGACACAGGAAATCGTGGATTATTCAACTACCGGATGATCACTGGCATCGACCCCTTTGTGAGTAGTCCGAGCTCTTGGGGATTGAACGTTGAACGTTCGAGCCTGGAGCTATGAATATGTCTGGCAGATACATTGGACCAACCCTACTCTTGCTCTGCGAATCTACAAGGATGCGTTGCAGTACGGTGCCGGACTCGGACGTGTATGAGATTGATAGGTTGATTGTACCGTGGCGGGTGTATGCTCGAGATGATGTGTTTGCTGTTTTACTGTCTCCTGTGTCGATAGTACTAGTCTCTCATCGTGCGGACTGTAAAGTACCGCCATGAACTGCGAGGAGGCTGCTGAGAGCGCCGCTGCTGAGAGTACTTCAAGCTTGTTACTATTAGTACTTGCGGTAATCGGCCCGGTGTACTAGCGCGTCTAATCATGATCTAATCTGTCTCCGTCGAATCTTTGGGAGGAGTCAAACCCGCCACAATGACTCGAAGTCCGCATTTCTCCCTTGCCACCATCGCCTGCGACTCCGAGCTAAAACATGAGTGAGTCTAATGCTATTTTATAGGTGCCCTATCTGACAAGAGATATAGATGCGGATGCTCTAGACGGCCGCCTACTGTTCGCGATCCCGAAGAAAGGTCGGTATGCGATGACGCCCAGAAAAGCTCAGTGCACTCAGTTCATACTTAGGGAGGCTGCATGATAAATGCCTGGAGCTTCTTTCTGGTGAGCCTTTACACACTTGGGCGTTGAGGGAACGTGTACCGATTCATGGTGGGTAGGGGCCGACATCCAATTCCGGAGACACCACCGTCTGGACGTATGCCTCGTCAAGAACCACAACATCGCGCTGTACGTGCTGCCATCTCACCATCTCTCGGACCGCCCATTTTACCGCATGACGTACAGAGTTTTTCTTCCTGCGTCTGACATTCCCTCGTTCGTGGGGAAGGGTAATGTCGACCTCGGGATTACCGGTCAGGACGTGATCCTCGAAGCAGAGATGGAGTCGCATGTCACCGAGATCCTCAAACTTGGGTTTGGCAAGTGCGCGCTGCAAGTACAAGTGCCCGAGGCTGCAAACATGAAGACTGTAGAAGATCTCGCGGGAAAGCGTGTTGTTACAAGCTTTGAAGTCCTTTCCGGGCGGTATTTTAGAGGCGTCGACGATCGCTTACAGCTGGCAGAAGACAGTCGCACCAAAATAGAATATGTAGGCGGGAGTGTCGAAGCCGCATGTGCGCTCGGCCTGGCGGACGGGATTGGTACGTTCGAGACTGCGTTCGTAACTGCGGAACACATCTGACGTTTCCTTCTGCAGTGGACCTTGTCGGTGAGTGGGTTGCTGGACCGCACTGAACCCTTACGTCCAACACGTCATTTCTGCAGAATCTGGCGACACGATGCGTGCCGCAGGCCTCCACGCAATTGCCACCGTCCTCGAGACAGAAGCGGTCCTCATCAAGTCCAGCACACCCAAACACCCCACACTCGAACCACTGATCCAACTCATCACCAGTCGCATTGCGGGTGTCGTCGCCGCGGGGCGCTATGTGGCATGCGAATACAACATTCTCCGGACGCGGTTGCCTGCAGCCACCGCCGTCACCCCTGGACGCCGCGCGCCGACAATCAGCCCTCTTGAAGACGAAGCGTGGGTGGCAGTCAGTGTCATGGTGGAAAAGAGCAAGATCGCAAACGTCATGGACGAATTGGTCACGATCGGAGCTGAAGATATTTTGATCTTCAATCTGGACAATTGTAGGGTGTAGCATATAAAAGCGTTATACCCGGTGCGATGGTCACAAATCGCTAGAAGCATCATCTCAGTGTATGATCACTGATCACGCTGGACACAAGGCCCTCTTAGCGTGTTGCAATCGTGAAGTATCTCGCTCTTTTTCTGAGGCCGTCTTTTGTTGACGCCCCAGTGGAGATCTCATTTGAGGATCCAGCAGTCCCCCTGAGACTCGAGTCCACGTACTACTCTATTCATCATGGCGACACAATATTGCGTGCTCGTAGGTGTATGCACCGTGTTCAGGTTGTCGCTCGCAGTGAAACTGGTTCCTGCTCTTCGGACGTATGGTCTTTCGCTGTGAAAATCTAACAGTCATCATGCACCTCTTTTTAGCAAGGCCCTTCACGTCAATGATCATGAATGCGCCGGAATCCCGCATGACTTACGTATCTAGCTCTCAAGAGCGCGAGAGAGACATACTGCTAACGAACGTGCTGGACCCTCTGAGGTAAGCCTATAGCTTCCTGTTGTGTGGAACCGCGGAGCCATTGTTCGCATGCTTACTACGTTTGCTGGATAGAAATTTGACATTGTGGACGCCCTGCTGCTTCCACTCCAACTCTCATACATATTGGCAGCGCTGTTCACATACTGGCCGCTTCTCTGCGAGCGCAGGTGCGCTCACCGTGGGCACCTCGTGTGCAGATTAGTATATTTTCCGGAGTATTTCTACCAGTCGCCCACAGTTACATAAAATACCCGAATCCATCCCCTACTGCTTTAACCTTTCTCGTCTTGATCCTTGACAGCAACGCAGTATACCAATCATGAGTATGTACCTGTTGCACTCTGCTGTTGACTGCTCTCACAGCTTCACAGACGCAGAAGCTTTGAATGGCCGTCTCTTGTTTGCCATTCCGAAGAAAGGTACGTATTAGATCGTCTGCAGAGTTGGTTACTCATTTTCCATGCAGGCAGATTGCATGAGAGATGCTTGGATCTCCTCGCAGGCAAGCAACGACTCGTATATCCACACCGTTCTGCCACAGTGTTATCAACACCTTGGCCTAGGTGCCGACATCCAATTCCGAAGAGATCATCGACTAGACGTGTGTTTGGTGAAAAACCTGAATCTTGCTCTGTACGTTTGTTTACTGCATTTGACACCGGCCAGTGCGTCTGAGCCGTTCGGTCGTCGGGGGCTTCAGCATCTTCCTCCCAGCGTCAGACATTCCGTCCTTTGTGGGTAAAGGAAATGTTGACCTGGGCATTACTGGCCAGGATGTAATCCTCGAAGCCCAAATGGAAGAGCACGTCACCGAGGTCCTCCGCCTCTGCTTTGGGAAGTGCGCGCTACAGGTGCAAGTACCAGAAGCTGGAGACATCAAGACCGTCGAAGACCTTGCCGGAAAACGGGTCGTCACAAGCTTCGAGGTCCTTGCTGGTCAATACTTCAAGGGCGTCGACAATCGCCTGCATCTGCCCGAAGGAAAGAGGACAAAGATCGAATACGTTGGTGGGAGCGTGGAGGCTGCCTGTGCGCTCGGGCTAGCCGACGGCATAGGTGCGTCTTGATCCTCGGGGAACATATAGATGCTCTCACAGCCCTCACACTCTCCCTCAGTCGATCTAGTCGGTGCGGTCAAGCTCGTCTCAAGATGCATCATTGCACAGAGTCTGACTTGTTCACAGAGTCCGGCGACACCATGCGCGCCGCAGGGCTGCATGCCATCGCGACGGTACTCCAGTCCGAAGCGGTACTCATAAAGTCGAGCATCCCAAAGCACCCCGCGCTCGAGCCGCTCATCCAGCTCATCACGAGCCGCATCGCGGGCGTCGTGGCGGCTAGCTGCTATGTCATCTGCGAGTACAACATCCCTCGCGCTCGGCTGCACGATGCCACCGCTATTACACCAGGCCGACGTGCGCCGGCGATCAGCCCGCTCGAGGACCCGGCTTGGGTTGCGGTGAGCGCGATGGTCGAGAAGAGCATGGTCGCAGGTGTCATGGACGAGCTGGTCAAGGTCGGGGCGGAGGACATTTTGATTTTCAACTTGGACAACTGTCGGGTGTAACGTCTACAAAATCGTTTTGTTGGTTTGTGAGGTTCAATGTCACGATGTGTTGTAATAATTAGAGGAGTCTGCTCGCCCGGGGGCTGCTGACTGATCATGCTGCCAGTGGACCTTCGCATTGCGCCGAGTGCACCAGTGGATCGCGCGGACAATCTAGCGAGCGGCACCTCGGCCATGATGACAGTCTCGAAGCGTTAGAGCTATAACAAATAGCAAATACCGCCGTGCCTCAGTCAACGTCGGCGGAGACATTGTGCGGTGAGGCACTGAAGGGCGGCGTTATTCGACTGGTCGAGAGTACTCACCGCGTAAGCACATTACGTGGCCAACAGTGTTGATGTATCTCAAGCGCAATAGGCTCCCGCCGGGACACCTCCAGAGCGCCATGGTGGTTCAGTGCGCCCCGAAGTCGGTACAATACGGCAGTGCCCAAATCCCAGATTCGTCGCCTTGGTCCCGCCTGACCAGATGTGCGGTTATGTGCGGTGACACGAAGCGTCACCTTTACGGAACCCCGAGGCTTCTGGCGCCGTTGAAGACAAATCGGAGAATCAGAAAACTAGCTTTCAGAATTCAAGGGCTCAAGCGAGACTGCGCACCGACAAAATGCGACAGGTTCTCCAGGGGAAGACGGGCATGGACCTGGGCCCAGCGGCCTGAGGCTCCACGCCATGGCGCCGTGAAGCATTGACCGACCGGAGACTCCTTATATCGAGGGACGCCACCAAGCATCCACGTCAAGGAACTTGAAGACTTCTCGCGCGACTCGTCGCCCTTCCTGAGCCTGGGCTCAGGGTCGTGCTGCGCACTGACTCCACTGAGGCGACATCCGCCTAGAGTATGATCTTGTATCATGCCGTATATTCCTGCACGATTTGTATGGGCGTGAGCTGCGACTCGTGTTGAATCCAGAAAATGCTCACCGTCCCCGCCTTTGAACTCTCGTCCCTGGCACGGCAGATACTTCTGGCCGCAAATCTCTGGGTCTCCGCTCGACGAGTTCAACGGGTGCGCATGTAGTGGTCTTCTGTCTTGATTTCGTCTGTGGTGATTCCAGTTAGCCTGTCTGCGGTCGATCGAGAATACGTCACCACGTAGACTCCATGCCACGCTGTATCCGGGGAGGCCCTAAGATCCACCAAGCGAAGGAGGCTGAAGACCTTTGTGGAGGAGCTGACAAAAAAGACGAATTGCATAGGACCAGTGCGCTGTAGACAGCAGGACTGAACAGCCTATGTGGCCGCTGTTGTTACAGGCGAGTGCGTGAGGTCTCAAGCGTATATCCGTCGCTAAGCTCCATTAGGGAGATGAAAAGCGAACTGCTCCCACCTTGCGCCATCGATCACCTCTAACCACTATTCACACCGTGTTTCGTCGGAGAGACGGATGTCTTGAGCGAGCATTCATAATTCGGGGTATATCGCGTGAATTCTAAACTACATGGGGTATAGAGCGCAGTCCTAGATGTATGTCAACAATCAGTCCTTGAGATCGACAATGATGGGAAGCGGCATGTTTGGTAGTGCGGCGTTGACAGATATCCTGCGACTCGGGCTATCGGGTGTTGGCTCACGAACGGCGACCCCGCGGGCCTCGTGGATGTGACCGAAGATATGCAGTCGACAATTCTGCAGATCCGGATGCTCGAGACGTTCAGCAAGCACAGCACAGCCGGCGTGTATATATTTTCGACTCAGGTCGCAGATGTTCTTTGGTGGAGTGTGGGTCATGAGAATGTCCGTCGAAGCAGGGATACGGTCATAGATGGCTTTGGCGGCATCACTGTCAGCTTCATACTGGAAGGCACCGATCGAGTAGAATGGTGCAGCCTTAGGATGAGAGTGAGTGAACAACACCAGGAAAAGAACACGTGACATACCGGGGAGCCATATATTGTGTATGTCTTGCCGCTTTGTGCGGTGTATGTCGTGGCTTCATGTTCAAGATAGACGATGCCTGCTTTGCGCAACGCTTTGCTACGAACTAGTTGTCGGGCGGCTATGATATGCTACAGCGCTACGCTTGAGCAATGTAGCACATGACTGGGAATGGGTGCGATATACCTTGGGCTTGATATAGCTCGGACGCAGGAGAGTGCCTCCGTCTGCGTAGTTGGTATCGAGAGATCTCTACGAGGAGATTAGGATGAGTGAAGGATGGATTGGAAGCAAGATCTCCTTGTGACGTACATCGTGGTTACCGGCCATAATACTGGAGGCGTCATAATCAGAGATGAAAAGTGTCACAAAGACAACTTGTACACACAATTTAGCAGGGTGGGGCAGGGTCTTGAGCCAATTCAGAGTTACTTGGAGCTTATCGAGCGCGCCGTTCATGCTGAGATCGCCCGAATGCAAGAGAACATCTCCAGGAGGAATGGCAAAAATGTGCGAGTGAGTATCCGAGATGCAGACAAAGCGAGTCCAACCAGAACCAGGATGGCGAGGCGGGTGGGTTATGTCGTACGAGTCGTAGACGACTGCTGTCTCGAACTGCTGTGCGCGGGTCATTGGGATGGGCGGAGAGTTGTGGATGCGGGAACACTTGCTAGAGATAAGTTTGCAGACCGAGCCCTTTATGCGTTTTGGAGGAGGCGATGAAGCGTACGCGTGAATACGAGGCGACATTGAGACAGACATGGTGGCGGAATTCAAGTAACAAGGCGGCAGCTTTCCTTGAGGCGTGCGGCGGTGCTAAAGCGCCGGCCCGGACCACTGCTGGAGATCGTCCTGATTAGATTGGCTGAAGCAGTGTGGTCAGAGTCATCTTGCTAGTTTTCTGCTCAGACCGCTCTCCATTCGACCACCATGTCGGGCGTGCTTTCCCTCTCTCCCGCTGCAGCTCCTTTTCCTTGGGCGGCTGCCGCGATCGCAACATACACTGGAAAAGCAACTCTCAACTTCGACACCGCCGCGACCAGTGCCTCGCTCGACCTTGACGGGTCTCAAGTCACCGCGGACGATGAAATTGTTCAGGCACTGGCCAAAGCCGGCGGCCTGTCAGATGATAGCGCGAAGGTACGGCGCGTCGGGCGTGTCATATGTATACCGCGCTGACGGCGGTGCGCCGCGTATAGACATCCGCGTACTTCGCGCTCGCCAAAGCACTGCCTACAGTGACTGCCTTCCCGGAAATTACTGCCGCGCTCGACTCCCTCGATGACCACCTAGCATATAGAACATTCCTTGTCGGTCATACGATTACAGCTGCAGATTGGGCCGTTTGGGGCGCATTGAAAGGTCCGTCCAAATCAGCACCGCTTCGGCGGCAGTCCAGCTTATTCGATCACAGGCAGCGGCAAGATTGTTGGCTTGCTCAAAAACAACAAGCATCCCCACCTCCTTCGATGGTTCTCTCACCTCGATTCATTTGAGTCCACACAACTTGCCATTGCGAGCCTGGGCGGTATGTGTCATTTTCCTAATACTGTGTCAAATCAAATACTGATCGGTCGATACTTACAGAGGCCAAATCCGCAAAAGCACGCTCGAACAAGACCGCAGCGTCCTTCGCCCTCGGTCTACAGAATGCTAAGGAAGGCGAAGTCGTCACTCGGTTCCCCCCCGAACCTAGTGGCTACTTGCACATCGGGCACGCTAAGGCGGCGATGCTCAATCAGTACTTCGCGAATATGTACAAGGGTAAGATGATCATCCGATTTGATGATACGAACCCCAGCAAAGAGAGGGTATGTCAAATACGATCAAACGACACTTACGCTAGAACTCATCGGAGTTGATAGACTGAATTCGAGGAGACCATCCTCGAGGACCTCGCTCTCCTCGACATCCACGGCGATAAGGTCACACACACATCCGATTACTTCGATCAGTTGTACGATTATGCACTGCAAATCATCAAGTCAGGCAAGGCGTACGCCGATGACACCGAACAGGAGCAGATGCGTAAGGAGCGTATGGATGGTATCGCCTCTAAGCACCGCGATGACAGCGTCGAGGACAACCTCAAGCACTTCGAGGAAATGACCAAAGGTACCGAAGAAGGCATTCGGTGGTGCATCCGGGCCAAGATGAGCGTGGACAACCCCAACAAGGCTCTTCGGGACCCAGTCATCTACCGATGCAATTTGCTTCCTCATCACCGTACAGGGTAAGTTGATACTTTGACATTAAGAAAGCCATCTTAGGCTCTCTCTGCCGCAGGTCAAAATGGAAAGTATATCCTACCTACGACTTTGCTTGCCCGATCGTCGACTCGCATGAAGGTGTTACACACGCTCTCCGTACCAACGAATACCGCGACCGCAATCCGCAGTACCAGTGGATGATCGAAGCATTGAATCTGCGCCGAGTACATATTTGGGACTTCAGGTGAGCGCAAGTTCTCTAAATTGCGGGTGCACTAGCTAAAGTAAAGCATAGTCGTCTCAATTTTATCTATACGTTATTGTCGAAACGCAAGCTGCACTGGTTCGTCGATAGCGGTCTCGTGCGCGGTTGGGATGACCCTCGGTTCCCTACGGTTCGCGGTATACGCCGTCGCGGTCTCACCGTTGAGGCACTCCGACAATTCATGCTCGCACAAGGTCCTTCCCAGGCGATCGTCTCGCTTGAGTGGGATACGCTCTGGACGATGAACAAGAAAGTCATTGACCCCATTGCTCCGCGTTTCTGGGCCATCTCCAAGACCAACATGTGAGTGATTGGATACCAGTGCATCCCTGCAAGGCAACCCACTGATAGCTCCGGGGGCAGTGTTTCCGTGACAATCAAGGGAGGTCCGGCGGAAACGGAGGTCAAGACTTTGCCAAAGCACAAGAAGAACCCCGAAGTTGGCGAGAAACAGACGGTCTTTTCGTCTCTGGTCTTCCTGGAGCAAGAGGATGCCCTCTCTTTCGACGATCAGGAGGAGGTGTGTCTTCCATGTACATCGATCCCGCAGCAGCCATGACTGACAACTCTTCTGCCAGATCACCCTCATGGACTGGGGCAACGCAATCGTGCGCTCCAAGTCGACAAACGAAGCAGGGGTCATCACTGCGATCGAGCTCGATCTCCACCTCGAGGGCGACTTCCGCAAGACGAAGAAGAAGATCACATGGCTTGCGCAACCCGCAGGCGCGAACACGCTTGTCGAGGTGACGCTCCTCGACTATGACTATCTTATCACCAAGAAGAAGCTCGAGGAGAACGACGACGTCAAGGACTTTGTCACGCCCGTTTCCGAGTTCCGCGAGGAAGCAGTCGCGGACGCGAACGTGCGTGCGCTCACGAAGGGCGACATCATCCAGTTCGAGCGCAAGGGCTACTACATCTTCGATGGAGTTGTCGATGGCAGACACGAGTTCATTCAAATCCCCGACGGACGTGCGGCAAGCATCGCGAGCAAGGCCGGAGCTGCGGCCTCCGCCGAGGCCGCGAAGGAGAGCAAGAAACCTGCGCCTGCGCCCCCTGCCGCCGCCGCCGCATCAGCAAAGGCTGGGCTCGAGACTCCCGTCGAGACGAAGATGTACGAGGTCGGAAGGGTGTACGGAGAGAACGAGGTGGAGACACCAGTCGAGACGAAGATGTACAAGATGAAGAGCGTGTACGATCCGTAGATGGGGACCCACCGGTATGTACAATAGAACAGCGCAGCGCTCCACCGTTTTGCTTTTCTACAGCGCGCAAGATCAGCTATCCTTCACCTTGGTCGTGAAAGGAACGCATACACTTCGACTGCTGCATCGCTACTGTTGGCGGGTGCAATGAAAATCAAAGGCGAGGCTCAGGATGCAGGGCTTGACGATCTGCTTGCATCTTGGTACGAAGATGTTGCGATGACCTTTCTGCCGTTGTGAGCAGGTACACATGACAATCGGACGACTCGGTGACGGCTCCCGTGACAGTCGGAGCGAACGAACTTGCGAAGCTCAGGCTATGGCAGACACTGAATAGATCGTACAGTAACAGCTGTCACTTCGAGACGTGGCTCGCAGTGCCAGTGATAAGTATAGTAACCATCGGAAGGTGTCTAACGGACGGTGATGGGCTTCTGTGTCCGTCGCTAGCCTTACTAGAGGTGTGGTTTGATAAATTTAAAGCTAAGTGGTTGACAGTAGCAGCGTTAGCTGAGGACAAGGACAAGGACTGCCAAGTACTGGTCGACTGTTCGTGAAGATCGCCCATCTTAGCAACTCCCCACACAACCTCCAAAGCCCTCCCTTCTCGCTATGTATACCAACTGGCAGTGACCTTAGAAGTTCGTACAGAGTTCACTTCGATCAGTCCTTGCCGTACCTAACGCCATCCCGGCAGCTACCCAGGGTGTACGACATGGGCGGTGATACGTTGATAGTATCCCATAGCCAAGGCTCCAAACAGGCTCCAAGTATTCGCAGACCTGGCACGGATGCTGTCAGCCTGTAGCGAACGGTGGCACCAAAAGTAGCAAGGAAATCAGGAAGGTGACGGTCGGCTGTTGGCAAATTCAACCACTGCTGAGACTCTGCGGGAGACTCTGATGAGACCCTAGACTTCCGCTCTTCTGTGTCGAACCGGTCCTCGAGGTCTTAAGACGGCTCAAGCTATGCCCTTTGTTCTGTTCTCTCAGGTCATATGGGCGGCGAAAGTAGTGACCAAGTATGGGGGGACCCGTGGTTTGATACGCGCGCTGAAGAGACTGAGACCACCTGCGGGCGCCATCACTAGTGACAGTGGCGGTGCTCGGAGTTCGTGCTATTTTTCAACCTCCTCCGGGCCCGTCCTCCCGTAAGTACCTTCAGGTTTATCGCGGCTAATGCTCAAGCCAGGCTCAGGCTCTGAGTCTCAAGCTCTAGATATCAGCCGTCGACTGTAGACGGCCCTCAGTCATTGCTGTAAGGAAGTTACGCACACTCACCGCTCAATAAGTTCTGACTCCGTCGTTAGTAGTTACAAGTGATCATGATGCGCTCAACGCGAAGCTGGCAACTTCTCATTGATGTGAACTTTCTCGGCGTCGATCATGCTTAGGCTCATCGCGGGCGTGGCACTCTGGCGGAGTCAGACTAGAGCATTGCAAGCGGGCAGCTTGGAACATTGACGAATGATTTGCCGTGCTGCGATCCTCGCCGCTCGAGAGACTGCCACAGTACTAGTCTTATCCTAGAGCCACATCACCTTAACGCGTATGTAGCCCCACATGATAGAGAGCCCTCCGTTTCCATCAGCGTTTTCGCCCCGATCGTGCATAAGTAACACCTTTGTATGCTGAGGATACTCCCTGACATACCAATCAATATTAGTCATGGATCATCATAGCCTGAGGACGCCGCTGCTATAAACACTCCCCAGCCCGGTCTCACCTCCACACTCCCCCCTTCGCAAACCTTTGCCATGGAAAAGCTAGCGGTCGAGCTCCTCACACTCATTTCTTTCTATGCCTGCACCGACGGCGGACGCACAGGCTGTTCACTTGCTCTTGTTTCAAAACACGTCAACTATGCCTCTCGACCCGCTCGTTTCTACTCCGTTTCGCTCATCGAATCCGCCACGCAGATAGAGCAGTTCCTCACTTGCTACGACGCTGAGCGCGCTCGCGCAAAGGACAACCTGCCGCGCGTCCGCCATCTTTGTCTGTCCTTCTTCGGCAAGGCGCTCGAGACCGCTCCGCCAGAACAGATTCCGGCGCCCTCCCCCTCCCCCTCCTCGATCCCGAGCTCTCGCGCGGCTTTCTTCGCGTCGCTCCAGCGCCGCACGCAGCACTGGCGCAACGCACAGGACAACCTCGACGAGCAGTACAACCGCGTCATCCCCGCGCTCGTGCGCGCGGTTGCCCCGGACCTCTACACGCTCGCTTTAGTGCAGGCTCAGTGGCGGAGCGCGACCGTCATCCGCTGCCAGTTCCCCCGCCTGGAGGAGCTGACGCTTGTCGGTGGCGACCCGAGCTTCCTCCCCTTCAGCTTCGCCCCCGCCGGCAAGCCGATCTACCCCGCGCTGAAGCGCCTCCACCACATCTGCGCTCTCGTCAATAAGGACATTGACTTCCACCAGTGGGCCGAGCATGCGCCGAACCTCACGCACCTCCGCGTCTCGCGCATGGACTACTACCCCCGTGTCACCGTCGACACGCTCGAGCAGGTCTTGAGTGAGTTCCCACACCCGACGTCCGGAGTCTGAGTGTATCACACCTGACTGACCTCTGTCCTCATAGGTCCCTCTGCGCCGAAGGACGTCTTCCCGCACCTGGAGCAGGTCGTCATACAGCCCCACCCGGGCCCGCCCCCGAGCCCGGACGGCCGCCCGAACACAATGTCGCTCTCGTACCGCGACTTCCTTGCGCATTTGCGCAAGTCTGCGCGAAAGGCGCGGGTGCCTGTTTTGCTCCTCCCTGCGATGGAGGCCCCGAACCCGGCGCAGGGCGTGGACCCGAGCCGGGGCTGCATCCTGAGGCTACGCGGGGTGTGGATGGACAGGATCGAGGGCGGCCCCGGGGTGTGGGACAACCGCGCCATCCGGGAGGAGAAGACGGACAGCCCGTCGCCTTCACCCTCGCCTTCGACTTCGACTTCGCCATCGCCGACACCGCCCTCACCTCCTTTGTTGCCGTCGAGACGGATGTAAAAGTGTCGATTCGGGGACAATGGCTGTTGACCGGCCTGTATGTTCAATCTATCAGCTAGCTTTCTTCTTCACTCTCGAACCGGACTCGCGCACTGTACGCAGATCACTGTAACCGTACCTAACTCATATTTTTATACAAAATCTGGTATCCTAACATGCAACATCAATGCAACTAAACGAGTCGGTATACGATCTTCTCCGCGCTCACCCTGCCTTCCTTCATGTACTGCAACCCGTCCGGGATTGCGTCGAGCCCGCCCTCCCAGAGTTTGACCGGAAGGGGTTTGATCTTCCCATCTTGCACCAGCTGCGGAAGCTTTTGCAAGAACTTGACCATGTGTTCTCGGTCCTCGGGCGCGGCCGGTGCATGCTGTCCAGTACGGTACGTGTACGCTCTGCCCAGCGACGAGTAGATGATCGTATCTACCATAATTCCGCGCCGAAACTCGGCTCGTTAGCATCTGCAACGTATCGCAAAGGACGAGCGGAAACTCACATAAACGCTCGACGTCCGTCCTTGTTGTTGCAACCTGCTGAACTGGGAGGATGTGCATGACCTTGCCTCCTCCTGGCGCGATAGCTGCCGCGCAGATCGCCTGCGACTCCTTGACGCTGATCGTGTCGAATGCAGCATGGACCGAGTCGCCGGTGGCAGTCTTGATCTTCGCGACGACATCCGGATCGTTGTAGTCAAATACCACCGATGCACCGAGGGACTTGACCAGTGCGGTGTTGCGTGGGGATGCGGTCGAGACGACCTTATAGCCAGACAGCGCTGCGAGCTGGATCGCGAACTGCCCAACGGACGCTGTCACGAGTATCGCTTGAGTCAGCTTACTGATGTGTCGAGGATGGATATATCCACTTACAGCTCCCGCCATGAATGTACACCCATTCTTCCCCAGAGACAGTCTCTGGCGGTTCGACCAATGCGAGGCGCGTCGGATGGTACAAACCTTGTACCGCCGTCCAGAACCTGTGGGTCCAACACACTTCATCAGTCGGACTGCAACTCACTGTGCGGCAACGTGAGTAACGCACGCGCATCCCAAGGTCGCAGCCTCCTCGTGCGAGAACGTTCCCTTTGGTACAACCCAAGCAAGCTCAGCGGGGGTACGGATGTACTGCGCGTATGCGCCGCTATCGGCGAACGTCGCGCCCATGACGAAACCAGCGACATGCTGGCCGATTTCTGGCGAAGACACATTCTTGCCGGTCCGAACGACGTACCCAGACCAATCGCATCCCAGAACGGCACCAGGGTTGGCTCTACCAGACTCTATGACTGAGAGAAAATCGTTGTATGCCTGAGGACAATAATGTCTTCAACTGGACTTTGAAGCACGTACACTTCCAATCTGTCGGGTTCTGTGCGACCGCGACCGCCTTGATGAGGATCTCATCGTCTCCTACTTCTGGAACCGGGTGGTCCAGTACTACTATACTCTTTCCCTGTTGTGAGGTGAGCAGCGAGTCCGCTGTGTGATAAAAGGGGAATAGCAACGTACATCTCGAACAACAAGTGCACGCATCACATTTGGAATGGCCTCCGGCGCTGATGTCATGTCTGGCTTGATGTCGATGTCTTGTGTAGTAGAGAGATCCTGTGTGTAGTGAGTCTCAGAACGTCGGATTGGCAGAAACACCGGGGTGCGCAATGAATATATATACGTACTTACATGCCTGGGAGTGGGTTGGGTGGCAAGGGGAAGCTTTGTCATCTCAATGTTTGTAAGCCCAAATATCTTATTATCGGTCGTGAGGTTATAAAACGTGGTAAGGACCACGGAGAGTGATCTCTACGGTTTAATAGCTGTAGCATGTCGTCGCAATCTTCGGGATCGCACAAGAGCCTTCTCGTTCTGTAGTGTGTGTCGAATTTGAATGCTCGAAAATGGAATACTTACTCACCTTCAAGTGCAGATGACTCCACAGCTGCAGCGGAATCAGCAAATCCAAGAGATGCTCGTGAGAAAACCGAGTCTACGCTGTTTGAGTGTGCTTTGAGGATTGTGCATTATGGTTTACACTGGGACTGCAAGACCGGAGGTGCGTGGTAGTAAGCACAGTACTAGTAGTGACAGGCGCCCACTGAATTGTTCCGAATTTGGGTGGCGGTGGCGCTTAGTTGTAGTGCTATGCTTTCAACCACCTCGACGAGTCGACCTTCAGACTCCAGCTGGGCCCATGGGCCGTTCAGCATAGAGCCAATTTGAACGAGAAAACCCTTTCCAACCTCAGGACACGGGCGCGAAGACGACAATGAGCAGTTCAACAACAACAGGCCGAAGCCGCTGCCACCAAGCTGTTACTCGGATTCGCCTCAGCTCGGATTTGTGAGTACTAGACTGTCTCTGTAGGTCCCAACTATTTCATGTGGTGTTGAAAATTGTGATAGCTGTTTTTGAGGGGAAGACACGTCGATACTGACCAAATGACTCGACGATTCGCACCCCTGTCAGTTTACGGACACATCGCGGTTGTCCCTTCCCAAGCGCAAATCGTCGACGTCCTTACCGGAACTGAGCACTGAATGTCAGGATTCACCATTCGCACATGATACTAGCGAGTGGAAAGCATAAGCAATAAAACAAGTGTACATCCTAGCTATTTCACTGTGACGACGGCTAGCGACAACCATCACTTCATTTCAGCCCACTCCAGACTCCGATGACTACGGTGCGTAGCCAACCTTCTGTGGTCAGGAACACAGCCAGTCGGCAATATTAATGATCACATTGATAGAGAGGTCCTGCTATTGCCCGCCATCTCACAACCGAACACCTCCCATCTACCCGTGCTCACCACCATGGAGGTTCTGGCGACGGAAATCCTTTTGCGAATCTTTGCGTTCGCCTGCACTGACGGGGGCTACACAGGCTGCTCTCTTTCGATGGTCTCCAAACATATACAGCGCGTATCGCGGTCGCTCCGCTTTCATTCCGTGTCACTCACAAGCTCTCCTACCAAGCTCTCGAAGCTTCTTACCCTTCTGGCCAAGGAATGCTCGGGGACACTACACTACATGCCTCGTATTCGCCACCTCTATCTCGAGTGTATGTATCGCGGAGAACTACGAGAAACAGTGCTGCAATCCCGACGGACCCACGGCTCTACAGACACAGTGCTGCAACATCACATGGAGAACGTTTCGCGGCTCTTGTACTTAGCCAACCCCTATGCCGAAACTCTCACTCTTGTGGCCGACAACGTCACGGATTGCTGCGTCGCATTACCCCCTTTCCCCTCATTGCAGGAGCTCACAGGAGTCAGATGGAGATTTCAAATCGACTTCACACCTCACGAACTCGGCTTTCCGTCCTTGAGAAGACTGCACCTCGTCAGTCCTCCTGGGACCGCGGACTTGTCCTGCTGGGCGGTACACGCCCCACAGCTCACACACCTCCGCGTGTCCGGAGCACAAGGCGACGGGCCGTTAGTCAAGTCTATCATTCACGACGCTAGTGAGTCCCTCGTGCGATTGTATGAGCATTGAGCAAACACTGACACTGGCATGTTGCAGACGAGACGGGGAATGAACGACAGCTTCCTTGCCTTGCACACATACTCCTCCAACCACCACCTGCGCCCCGCCCAGGCGGGATCTGTGGTACACACAGCATGCTGCATTTCTCTAGCCTCGTCGACCTGTGCCGTGCGCATGAAAAGATTCGCCTACCCACGTACCTCATACCCGCCGATGACATGCTCCAACCCGTGGACTTCCACGACAACCCTCAGGAAGCTCTCCGAGCGAAGGCGCAGTGGATGGCGCGCATGGCCGGCGGAGAGGGCTGCTGGGCGGTGAAGAAAGAATGGTCTCACAAACAGGAAGGGATCATGCCGCCGTCCTACATGGTGCCGTGGATGACCGAACGGGACAGGGCGTATCACGCCAAAATATTCGAGATCTCGAGTATGTTTACGGGACAGTAGCGGTAAGTCTCTTGCCTCGGTCTGTGCAATCCGAAGCTCATCATGGAGCCTGCAGAATGTTCTCTGTATGACTACGCACATGTATATCGTCAAGGAATAGGAATCCTGCGAGTATATGGTGCTTGATTTCAGTAGCACACCAGCTCATCTGAACGCGGAAAATGCAATGCATCCGTCACGGACCGTATCGTTGCGTCTGGCGAGAGGACGCTGCTCCCGGCTCGCAGCACCCACTCAAACTACACGGAGATTGGTTCTATCGCTTCCCTGTTCTCCCGCTTCGCGGCTGTGGCCCGAGTCGCCCTTCGGCAACATCATGGAGTCCATCGACGTTTGCATCCTCCCGAGGGATGTTCTAATCAGCTCTCTTCACTACTCTAAACGGGCCGCAAGCTCTCCGTCATGCCTTTTTGGTCCGCGTCATTCCGCTTTAGCCGCGCCGCAGAAACGATCTTCAAGTCGAGGGCACCCAACACTTGTACCTCCAGACGTGCTATACCCACGGCTAATGCTCGACGTCTACGCCGCCTCTTCATAGGTAACCTCGGACCTCCGTTAGCCGTAAGACGGTGTGAACTGGTAGCAATTTCATGCAACGTGTCTAGCGTACTCCGGCGACCACCTTTTCGCCAAAACGCCTCCCCTTGGGTGACACTAAAGGGCTGGATGTGGAGACAGACTGCGCAACTGGCAGCTCATCCGACGTCACGGACATGGTGTCGTCGACCATGGGAAGCACCTCCGGACCGTGATAGTCTCTATGGACTCCTTGCAGATACAGACCTTTCGCTCTACACCCCAGCACGTTCAAGGCTGATACAGGCGAGGAATCTATCTCCGTCCGAGGCGATACCGAGAACACCCTAGGATCCCCTCCGAGTCTTCCCTCTTCGACCATATCCTCGCTGTATCTCTTCCGACCGTGCGACAGTCCGGGATCCCCACGGAGCTCAATCTGGGAACCTCCGCGGAAAGACTGGCGCAGCAGAGCTGGTGCGTCGCGCACTTGCACACAGGAATGGCTCAAAAAAGTCTAACCTCGACTCCCAGTTCGCACCCAGGTACCTCGGCGCTTACCTTGTTCCGACACATAACTCAGATACTGCGAAGCCTCTGCAGCACCCGACCGAGTCATCTACAGCACACACGCGTACGCCAGGAAGTGCTAGAGAGGCGTGCCCGTCCATCCAAATATAACCGAATGCCGGAATATCCACCACATAGTACTGGCCGCAGTGCAAGCTTTGCCCTAACCCTATCGATGGAACACCCCAGTGGAACGAACCCGAATATCGCATGACCCCAACACAAGTACTCCTGCATACACGCACGCACACACGCCCGGCACGCACGCTCGCGATTCCGGCAGGCGGACTATACGGGCCTATCCCCGCCTCGCGGCCTGAACGCAAACAAAAAAGCCATCCTCTAAGCACGACGCCCGGGCGGCAGGAGGCGCGCCGAGCAGGGTTCTGGTCGACGTTCGACGTGAACATAGGATGTGCGATGGAGGGGTGCAGGGCCTGGAGAAGCCCGCGCCCAGTGAAAGGCTGAAGACTGAAGGCTGTCTGATGGGCATTCGACCCGGGAATTCGCAGTTTCTCGATGGCCATCCCGAGTGGACTACATGCGGCGACTGAATGTCGCCTCGGGTCCTGTCTTCGAGCTTTGGTGTGCGGAGACGGTGTCCGCGACCGCGATCTAGACGAAGGGCAGTGCGATAGCAGGGCGCGAGGCGGGCTTCTTGCCATGCGCGTGTTCGTTCGACCTTCTGTTCACGTACTAGCTTGATAACCAGCCTATGGAAGACACGGAAAACAATCGAACGACTCCAGTGCATTTATCACCGAACCCCGAATACATCGTCCTCGTGCAAAACGTTCGGGATCGAACATACAACGCTATTGGTCGGGTGTTTTACATGTCGAACCCACTGGGGCCAGGCCATCTGGCCCCACAAAGCAAGCCAGGACATACAAGGGAACGCGCGCCGACTGTAGTCTGCGATGACGGTCACTGGTCAAGCAATACACCTGAGACAACACGGACCTAAGATCAAGTCGCCCGACGCCGTCCGTCCCATCGCGCGCCAGACAATGCATCCCGCTCGCCCATCGACATCCACGGCACGCCTCGCGCGAACGCAGGAACACGTTCCGCACCACGCGGCCCACCGAACCCCGTACTCGGCCTGCCGTGTGCGCGGCAGCGATAAGGACCCGTCAACGCCAACGGGCCCTTACCCAACCTGCCCACGGCGACCACACGCCCGGCGACCTCGCGCCGCGCGCGGGAAGCCTCACGGCGGCCCAAAGCGCGCGCCTCCTGCCCTTCAGCGCCGCCACCGTCCACGAGGCGCGCCGCGGCGGGAGCGTGCGCGCACATGTGAGCAGCCTCGCGCGCGAGCCCTCGCGCAGGAGTGCGTAATAGCCTGCGCGCGTGCGTCCTGGCGTGCCGTACGACGTCCCATGCGTGCAGCGTACGCTGTTCGTCGTGCGCGCCGTGGCCCGTGCTCTGTGCAGATCGTGCCACCCGTCTGCTTCCTCAAAGTGCGTACCTGGCCGGGTGGGTGCAAGAATTATTCTTGAGATGGGCAGGCCGCCGCAACGCCCCAGCCGAGGCTTCGAGCTCGAGCGGGGCGTGGGCCGCAAGCCGTAAACACTCGTAAGCTACGTCTGCCTCTGCGCGATGCCTGGAGGAGGTTGATGCGGTACGACGATCCGGGAGGGCCCTCATCATGGAGGACGTGAGGTCGGGAAGGAGGGTCAGCTGGGAGCTCCTTGCCCTGTTGGCGTGCGGACGTTGGTGCAGAGAGGACAGGAGGCAGTGTTGGTGGTCCAACGTTTCCCCAACGCTGTTTGTATGGCATACAGAAGGCATATACAGTCACTGTCGATCGAAGTGAGGTATGCACACTTCAGATGTGCAGCAACGTCCCGACTCCCGAAAACAGCGGAACGTCGAATACGGCCGGCTGAGCGCCGCACGCCCTGTCCCCATACAAAACATAGCTGACTCGCTCTTCAATGGACAGGGATGCGAGCTCCTAGGAGAGACGCTTCGGCTGGAACACGATCGGAGGAGCGGTTGCGCGTTATATGGAAGGCGTTCCTGGATGACGACCAACCGACTCGTGTATATGAAGACGGGAGTCATCGAATATATCACAAGAAATTCGCGAAAATACTCGCAAAAGGCGATGCCGTGCGTGCAGGATACACCGGTCAGAAGACACGGGGTAAGAGGTGATCAAGACCGGATACACATCGTGCGGTCCCGCAGGCAGCAGAATGGGGTGCGTCCCGGGTTCGATACGTAGACGAGGAGACGGTTGGACCGAGCATGGCGGGGGATCCTCAGACCTGCTGGCAGGGTGCATTCGAATGACGGAAAGGCTGATGGAGAAGACCATGAGACCACTCGATACGGCGCCGAGCACGCATGCCTCCAAGTCATTGTGGATGCCGATCGCGCCCTCGAGCAAGTCTCCGGACTGTAGGGACCGGAGGCACCAGGAGACGCAGCCCTTTCGCCGAGGATGGCTACGCGAGTGACGACCTGCGTTGATCCTTGAGGCGCAGGAGCTATTTTAGCAACCTGTACTTACTGAAGGAAAAATGAGAATTTACGTACTGCTGTCAGAGGTGTGGTGATGCGACGGCGCCGGCAGACGACTCCGTGTGCACCGTTGCCTGTATGGCGTAAGTTTACCATAGCAGCTTTCAATGGGAGCGGTTGCCAGGACAGTGAGGACGGACATACCAGCGACTGTCCATTCATCCCGCCACCAGTTCCATCGTGTGAGGCTTCCCGGCTCTACTTATCAGAAGCAGGCTCGTTGCAGACCGTACGTGTCGTGTAATGGAACATTTGGCCCGCGAGGCATGCTCCAAAGGCTCGTGTACAGACTGGTGTCGACCGACAGGTGCTGACGGAATTCACCAGAGGTTGGACGTGTCGCATGGGCGGAGTTCCAGGCGAAACAGGATTGAAACCCCGAATATCACCATTCGCTGGTCACCATGCACTAGGTATGTAGCGGCTGATAGTATACGATGAGAACTGCGTCATGAAATATGGACATGGGTATGAAAGCTATACGCGCTGACTGACCCGATGATTCAGCAACTCGTAACGGTTCAAAATCGATTGCAATAGCTTGCAAATCGGCCACACGACGCCATCTTGGCGATGCTCTGTGCAAATATTGCGACTGGCGTCGAGAATGCGGGCGTCGAGGATGCGGAGGAGGAGAGAGGGCGAGCAGAGGCGGATGAGGTGGCAGCAGGAGCCAAGCCAAACCATAATCGCGATAGCCGAGGGACATAGATCTCGATCGATGCGTCGGCGTTCCCCGCATCGGATCGGCCATCTCGCTCGTCACAGCGCAGACTCCTGTACTGAACGCCGTCTCTGCTCCTCGTGTTCCAACTCATTTGCTCCCACAGGGGCCAGGCGGGCGCGGAGAGCAGCGGTAACCCCACAACTCCGCGCAGCCGCGGTGCGTATGTTGGCGTTCTACAGCCCGGAGGTCGTTGTATCATATTACCGTCAATACCTCAAATAAAGAAGGCATGGAATACGACAATACCGCTCGAGAACGCGGCCATACAAGAGACTTCCCTGAGAGCACCCGTCTGCTTTGTGCTGCGCACCAGCACACACCAGCACACGTCCTCTGCATGCCCTCCTCGTACATCTCTATGAGCACTAGCACGCCACACAAAGAAGCTTGTGCCACTGCGAAAGCAACAGCCGCCGAGAAGAACACAATAACGCAACCCCGGAGGTCGATCCGTCCTCGGCCACACATCCAGATATCCCGAGGTTCGAACATAGCAGTAGCAGCAGCCCATGACCACGCCCAGCTAGATATCCCAGATAAGATCGTGCCCAGATGGACAAGAGGCACATCCTCGCGCGTGCGCACCGCCGGCCACACTCTGTGCCACCCGGCCACGCATTCGCGAATTCATTTCCTGACACACACCAAGCGCAGCAACAAAGCTCGCGCACGGACGCCTCGACGATCGCCCGCGAACGCATCGATCCCCAGCCTCGCGCTCGCGGCCACCGCAGTGCACGAAGCGCGAGAGGTCTGCTGAGGCCCACAAGACTAAAGCTTGCCGCGTCTGCCCCGGAAGAACCGCTGCAGATCGCATCTATCGATCGCTGCAGGCACCGCGGCCGCATCCCCGCGCCGGGGTGCGGACGCCCTCTGCCCGGACGGACGGCCGCGCTCGCCCCTCCCAGAGGTGCGCGCGCGCAGAGCCCCGACGAGCGACGGCGCGCGCGGGCGAGTCATGCCCCGCGATGTCGAGGGCAGAGCACGCGTGCCCACGCCCGCATGCGCGAGAAGCCATCGCTGGCTCCCTGAGTCACAACTGTCAGCGAGAACGCAGCACGCGCACGCGAGTGCTCGAGCGCGCACCTTCGATGGAAACCTCGACTGCCCGCCGTCGCGCCTCGAGGCCACGCCCGGAGTCACTTCCCCAGAGCCGGCCGTGCTCGCGAGTGGCACCCTCCCCGCGCCCACGCACACATGACCACGCGACAGATCCTCCGACCTCGCATCGGCGGCTGCCATAATCTCGAGTCTTCTGCAATCTACGCGCGCGGAGGCTGTCGGTGTATGTGTGCGGCGCTCGAAACTGCAGCTCGCAGCGGATTCTATCCGGATATCCGCATCCTAACCCTAAGCACCACCCTCACCCTCGCACTCGCTTTCGCATTCGCACACGCACACGGCACGTCCGCACATGTGAATCGGGTGCTGTCTCCGGCGCCTGCGCAGTGCAGCCCCTGAGAAACGAGAGCTCAGCTGTGCTCTACTGTAAGTATGAACGTGAGCAAGCGGGTGAGTGTGGACGATGGCCCAGATTAGGTGTGCGAGCACTCACCGCGTCCTTGGGTCCGCGCGTCTGCGTTGATCTCGCGCTATATCCGGGCGACCGGCGGCTAGATGTTCGTGCGTATGAACGACCTGCAGGACCTGCAGCGCCCCCAGAACTCCCCACACACACACCAGAAGCAGGCCCGCACGCAGAGCCAGAAGCAGCAGCAGGAGCTCACATGAAGACAGACCCCAAGCAAGAAGCCCGTCGCCGATGTCGCCGCTGTGGTAGCAGTAGCAGCAGTTCGGCGCGCTGGCCAGAACGTGAACGTGAGCCAGGGACGTCGACGTAGCCGAAGCCAGTCGTACTGAACGCAGCGCTAGTCGCGCCAGAGCCTGCCGCCACAGAGCGAGCATGCCCCCGATCCAGAAGCCCCGCGCGAGCGCAGAGTTGTGCTCGCGCCGGCGACAGAAGCACGCCGCGCGCCAGCGCGTTGTCGCGACTGCACTCACACATCCTTCCCAACCCCGCGAGCGAGCGGCCGTTCCCCGCAAGGGACCCGGGGCAGATAAGATAGGTCCCGCACGCACGCGTGGACATGTGTGTGCGCGTCCGCCCATATGGAGGCCCGCTGAGCGCGCATGTGGGCGATCATCCCGGGGAGCAGAGAAGAAGCCTCTACACGCGCTTGTCGCGCAGGACCGGCGGCAGGTTGGCACGACAAGCGGGCTTAAACACAGGGGAGTTCGATACCGCGCACCCACACGCACGCCCTCCGGTGGGATGGGCCATGGCCAACGGTCGCGGGACGCCCATCGAGGCTGAACCAGGTATAGAGAGGAGCGCGCGCTGCTCGCCGTTGTAATGGTTCGGAAGGTCGGTGCGCGAGGCAGAAGTTCGCGAAGACGGCAGTCGCGGGACCGTGTCCGCTGCTCGCTGGGTGGGGAGCCACAGCTCGTCTTGGAAGGCGGACGCGATTGCCGCCCGAGTATTCGCCGAGAGGCGCGTGGGGACGGCAGGAAAGCAGCCGGAAGGCGAGCGAAAGCGACATCGACCCCCGTGGTATGTTCGGCGACGACGCAGGCTTGCAGCGGGCGAGTGCGCCTGGCCATGGGACTGCGCCGCAGCTGACCCCGCTGCGATATTGCGGGCTGCCAATCGCTGCGCGTCCATGCGCTTAAAGTTATGACCTGCTGCTGCTGCTGCCGCTGCAGGCGCAAGTACATACGAAGACCGACGCCTGGAATAGTACGCGCGGTGAGTACACGAGAGGGCATGTGGCCAGGCGACACACCCATTCGCCGCCCAATATGGCGTACCTCTTCCAGGCGGGACGTCTGCGTGGCTGCAGCGTCGACAGCAAACGGCGAGAGGCCGGTGCTCATGGGAACACCCCGCCGCCGCCGGTGTTCTCTTCGCGATCGCGGGCAGGGGCACCTCGCGCTGACGCCCTGGAGTGTATGCCCAGCGCCGGGTGTTGAGCTCAGAGCGGAGGGCCATGCCTCTAACGCCGGCGCCATCCACGCGGTTGCAGTCGGGGTGTTCGGCGCAAGCTGAACCTTGCGCGAGCGGGCGGGGAGGACAGGCGTCCGAGGCCGCTCCTCACCCGGGCCCGGCGATCCATGGACATCGGGCAGAAGCGCAGTCTCGAGCGGTACGATGAAAGCAGCGGGCGATGGGAGTCGAAGTCGAAGGAGGAGGGCGCCGGGCCTACACCACTAGTGAGCTTGACGTGCGTCTCTCCGGGTGCCTCGAGGCGCTCGCGGCCAAAATCAAAACCACACCTGTACAAGTGTACGCCCGCGCGCTGCGCTGTGGATCGTATGATGAAGAAGGTGGTGTGCCGTGTGCTGTGCGTTGCGCTGGTGCGCGACGGGAGAGAGTTTGCGAGGAGGAGTGTTTCCGACGTGGTCCAATAGACGGCTGCTATTTCGGTGATGTGGATGGGAAAGATGCCATCGGCCGTCCACTTGCGCTCGATGGACTGGAGTTGCTCAGCATCCCGTCATCATTGGACGAGCATGTGTGCCCTTTCGGTATGCATGTGGGCTGCGCTATTCACGTCCTTCGGGCCTTCGGCTCTAGATGGGATTTTGTGCATTCGAGGCCTGTGAATGAGGAATCAGCATCAAGTGCTAGTGCGGAGACGCGCATAGGGACTGGAACGCGGGGCGTCTCGAACCTGGCTCAGCTGGACATGAGGAGCCCAGAGTCCGACGGCGACGGCGTCCCAGGGGAAGAATCCACCGTAGTTCCGAATCGCCTTGCGAATCGGCACCACAAGGAGGTGTATTTTCTACTCCAGCGTAAGATGACTCTCGACGCGGACTGATGCGGGGAGAGTGAGCAAGCTGATGCGAAATTTGCTGGGCCTTCTCCGTGTGATATCATCTGGAGAAACATACTGACTACTAAAAATGACGCGTCATCCAATGATGCATAGCCCTTCTTGAAAACTGTTGGATGCGTATGCAGTGGCCAAGAGAACAACCATCGAAATGCCGCAACGGTGCTTGAGACAAGCACAGGAGCATGTGATGTATCTGGATAGAACATCTCGTACTTGTTCACGCGGAAATGTTCCACCCAGTCCCCAATGTGTATGTGCGATTCGGTTGTGCACGATCGGGCGAATCACGAAAGAGGCCACGGTCGGTCTAGGTTTGCAGGGCGTCTGGAAGGGCCTACACGGCGCAAGGACCGCGGGTTGTGCGTAGGTCCTGAGGGAACCGCATGAGAGCGAAAGGGTCCGGAACTGTTAAGATGTGAACTGTGTCGGGCGAGATCAAGAGGTACAGTTCTCAGTAACACCGCATGCGGAGTTGAAACGAAGGAGCTGGGATGCGGAGAAGGAATCACTTACATGGACCATCACTATGTCGTTGCGGAAAACTGTATCTCTTGACGGTATCGAATCAATATCAAGCTTAGTCTGTGAATGCGAAGTTCGATGGGCTCGCACAGGCTTGGAAGAGCTGGTGGTCGGGCGCTTGAGAGAAGTCGCGACTGGTTGCAGTTGGTAGCCCGGTCACTGGAAAGAAGGCGGCTATGAGGAAACCGGAGACCGATGACATCGGTCTCCGGAGATGCATAGCGCAAGATCTTGGATATACGGTACAGGCGCTATTGAAGATGCTATTGAAGATGAGTCGGATGAGTGTACGCGTATG
This sequence comes from Daedaleopsis sinensis, assembly GCA_033807695.1. Taxonomy (NCBI): domain Eukaryota; kingdom Fungi; phylum Basidiomycota; class Agaricomycetes; order Polyporales; family Polyporaceae; genus Daedaleopsis; species Daedaleopsis sinensis. The sequence continues at coordinate 3,555,552 of CM066301.1, forward strand.
CTGCGAAGGTTCGAGTGGTAGAGAAGTGAGTCAGCGAGAAAGAGCTTATAGAGGCATCGAAGGGGCTGCGTCAGCGCGAGCAGCAGAGGCTGCGAGAGTGATTGCTGAGAGATCGGGATAGAGACGGCTAGACGCTGCGAGAAGCCGAGGGGGAGAGATTAGTCAGGGCAACGCGAGGCAAGTGTGGGGAGATGTCGGGCGTTGAGCTGGGTCAGGCACGGAGAGTGAAATCGCGGTGGGTGTTGAAGGTAGGAGAAGGTTCGCTGGGCGAGCATGCGGACGAGGAGGATATGTGGATGATGACTCTGGAAGAGCGTCGCATTCGCGGTCGTCGCGGTCACGTGTGGGGCGAGTTTGTCGGTGTGAACTCGGACCGAGGATTCGCTGTGGTCCTCCCGGGAGGTTACGGGTAGCAGGTGGGAGAGGCCACGGATTCGTCGGAGAAGCTGCGAGTTCCGGTCTGACTCGTCATGGGTGGCCGAGGGAGACAGGTGGGCTTTCCGGGTGGTCAGGCGTGGGTGGGTGGGGAGAAGAGGTGCGGCAGAGAAGAGGTGCGGCAGAGAAAGCAGGTGGGCTGGCGGGGAAGGAGAGCAAGAGAGGGGTGGAGGCCAACGAGGCGTTGGCGTGGTGGGAGAGCCGGCCGAAAGAGGGAGGGGTAGGGTTAAGGGAGGAAACGGCGTGGGAAAGGGGGAGGGGGGAAAAGGAGTATGTCGGAGTGTGAACTGGGGACGGACCGAGGAGGTGCGAGGTGGTCGGGAGATAGTGATCTCATTATGCGATCGGCCTCCCTCTCGTCCTGCGTCTTATTTCCCTTGACTATAAAGCGATGGCCGGCCTCGCCTCCATCCGCTTTCCCCGCCCGTGCCCCTCCCCCGTCACACCTCCCGCCACCTCCCGTGCCTCCCCCGCCTGCTTTCTAGCTTTCCTCGTCTCCCACCGCGACAAAGCAACCACAACCACGCCTCTTCCGCCTGCGTCCCATATCTCAAAGCTCGCTCCCACAAGTTCCCCCGAGCTTTCCTCGGCGGTACCCTCAACTTCAACTTGGTATATAATCCCCCCGAACTTGTCCTTCTCCCCACCTCCTCTCCCGCAGCCATGTACGACTATCCGTCCCCTGCCTCGTCCTCAACACCGCCGTCGCCACGGCCGACGCGGAAGCAACACCACCGGCGGTCTCAGTCTCCGCTCCCCCACCTCGCCACACTCCTCCCAGCCACCCACCACCACCAATATTCACCCTCAACACGCGCAGCCGACATCTCGCGTCTCCTCGATCCTGCGTACGCGAGCAGCTCCTCCTCCTCCTCCATGAGCGTGACTCCCTCACCAAACCAACCACGCGCCTATGTTGACCACAACGGTGACCTCCACGACCCTGATTACCGCGACTTCCCCGTCCTTCGCCCTTCATCACGCTCGCAACAGCCCTCTAAGCGAAGGACAAGCGCAAGCAGTGCGGCGCGTTCGCGTAGCCAAGACCGTTACGCGATGCAACCGCCACGGCCAAGTTGGGAACGCGACTGGGGTACCGAGATAGGCGATTCGGACGAAGAAGATGACTTTGAGGAAGCCGAGAGCCAGTCTCACTTCAGCCCATTCGCGTCGCATCACGGTTCGCCGCGCAAGTCTACCGCTGCTCTGCCCCGCACGAACTACTACTACTATGCCGATGCCGCACACACCTCCAGTCCTCTGAGCTCGTATGACGACGAGTCGCCAAACGCGCTCCAGCTCCACGAGTCGCCGTTTGGCGAGGATGAGACCGATGAGATCATCGAGGAGTCGCGCAAGACAGCGTGTCTCATCCGAAAGGTGTCCAAGCCGAAGAAGTCGGTGTCGGTCGACCTGGAGGAGGTGGAGAAGGATTGCGAAGAGCCATCCCCCATATTCCAATCCATCGATGATGATGATGAACGGCTAGAGGAACGGGGAACAACGTGAGTATACAGTATTCTCCGCGCGTGAACAAGACTCTAACTGACACACGCTCCAGCCCAACGTGCACGCACGTCCTCCGCCAACAATGGCACGCAATGACCCTTCGCGTTCGCTTTGGCGTATTCCACGCGAAGCGGCGATTGCTCACGCGTCGCCGGCGCACATAGATTATTCTTTTCCCCCTTTGTCCCAAAGGACTTTTGGCGCACAGGCTATCCTCACGACGGCCCTGGTCGACTTGGTACGCGCGCGCGCGGACACACAGGTCGATGTGCGCGGTCATATGCTTTCCGCTGATCATGACCTGTCCCTGTCCTCTTCCGTCCAACCGGAGGCGCATTGGCACGCCTATCGAACCGTGGAAAAGTGATTCCGCGACGACCCACGACTTTTCTCGCATCGCTATCCTTATGCATTCACATCACTCATGAACTCTCGCTTTCCTCTCTCATCACGGCCATGGATATCCCCACGACTTGCGGCACCGAATACGGTGCTCGCGCGACCCGCCCGCGCGCATTCGCGCGGGCTCGCGGAGCGCACTCCCACCCTTCACGCTCGCACACACGCATTTGGCCCCGGCTCCCACTCCCCCCTACTCTGCGCACGCATGTATGCAACGGACGTTGGACATGTCGCCCTCGGACAGAACTCTGCCTCACTATCTGCTCCTTCATCCTATCATCTCATCGCATTTTTTTGGATCATCCACACGTCGTCTCGCTTTCCACAGCACGCATATTTTTTCCACCGCACGTCGCTGCTTCCACACGATATTTGTTTTACGCACATGTGTCCGCGCGTCCTACATTAGATGCGCGGGGCACCGGCCGCCTCCCTCTCCCCTATTACCCCAGCTCGTTGACATTGACACGGCCGCTGCTTGCATTTGGCCTCGCATTCGCATTCGCATTCTCTCGCATCGCATCCCCCGCATTGCACCGCACTTGTATCGCATAGGTTTTTTCCACTCATCCACACTCTCGCATAGGAAGAAGGGCGTACGTAGGTAGCACACTAGCAGATCTGTCACGAACGAACGGAACGGAATTTAAATGGAACGAAGTTGAAGTCGCTATATTTCTGCGCGCGCGCGTCGTTTGCCTCCGTATCACATGTGTGCGTCTGCCCCCGAACCTGTGATAAGTAATGTAAACATTCCTCCCAACTACGTATACTCGGCATGCGTTGTGATTCTCAGTACATGGCGACGAACTCGTACGATGGCGAGCTTCTGTCCGTTCCGTGCTACATACCATCCGTTCGAATTTCGACAGCTCCCGGGAGTCGCTGGACGTGCCCGCGTTCATACCCGCGTCATAACGAGCGCTCCGGGAGGGCAGGTCTGTCCGCTCCGCCCGCGTGCGGGGCGAGCACTCGCGCGAAGATGATGATCCAACAAAAACCCGCCGCGGACTCGGGACTCGGGAGTGCCGCTAGACTCTATAGCTAGTGGGGCCACGCTCAGACTGGCTGCTTCTATACTCTTCTATATCTACTACTAGTGCGTGCAAAAGTCTCAAAGCCCCGAGACCCCCGTCTCACCGCGCGCGGCCACTGGTCTTCCAACTTCCGACGGTGCGAGATCGATGTCGGCAGCGCGATGCTGGAAAATACTGATAGCAAATGATACTCAGTATGTGGTACCTAGTCATGCATATGTGTGTGCGCGCTGCGGCCGCGCGACGAGCAGCTGTGTGGTCGCGTCGAGTCATCTGGATGTGCTTCCCGGGCCCGGGCCCGGGCCTCGGGGACCGGCCGCGCGCGTACGCGTACATGATGATTTCGAAAAAGGTGCTGAAGCTGCTGCGCCGCACGCACCCGTCGTTCATAGATCGCGCCAGCTGGGCTGCGGATCCGGGCTGCACACGCGTGATGCAATATACCGCATAGACTGCACCGTATGAAAGTGCACGGTGCGCAGAAGGGGCGGATATGATGATGGGTGTGCGGGCCGTGGGCACTGCGCAGCGCGGATTCGCACTGGTACGGCGTATGGATGTGCTATAAAGACACAGTGTGTACAGGTATCGCCGTGGATATGTGTGCACGCGGCGGGCATGGGGCCGTCTGGGTGGCGCAAGGGTGTATCGCGACGAGCCTCGGCGCATCGCTTTGTGTGCGCGCTGCGGTGTGCACTGGCGATGTCGATGGATATCCAGCTTGCCCTCGCCTGGCAGCCGGGGATCTTCCTCCCGGACACTGTAGCCCTCTCCGTCTTATACGGATGCGAACCAGTGAATACGATGCAGACGCACGGACCCTTGACTCGCAGGCACAGCATTCAGACTTCGAGGTACGAAGGTTGTGCGACGTGCCGGCGCCTTGGGTCGCGAGGTCCTACTGAACCTCCGCGTGAACGAGATGCCCGGGTAGTCCGCTGCGGTGTACCTGGAGTTCTGTTCAGCTGCTGGATACCGCAGTGCGAAGTGTAGCTGAGGGCGCTGCCCCAGCCTCGCCGTTAGGTTGCGCAGTATGTATGCCGGATTCCTGCTCCTGACTAATCCGAGTCAACATGTCAACTCGTCGACGGAAGATGGAGTGGGTGCCACACGAACACTCACGAAGTCATCGGGACTATCAGTACTGCATCCCGAGGCATCCGAACCCGAGTCACATAGAGGGACCCACTAGTCCCACCGCAATCATCAAGAGACTCGTCCGACCGGCGAGACGGACCATTGACGAAGTGGATGAGAGGAGGGCTGACCAAGCGACTGCTGTCCTCCGGGCGTACGCCCCCCGACAGACGCATGCGCGATCGGAGATTCGGATTCGGAGAGTCAGTCCAAATCAATGTGCAAAAACGCTGACTGAGACGCACCGTCGACGCTTCTCCCCGCCCGACTTCCTCGGAGAACACGTCTCCGAAGCCGCCCGAGCCTGTCAGCGCTAGCGCGCTGCCAACCCTATATGGTGCTGTCGTGGCCAGCTGCCGCCTCGGCTCCGATCGGAGTGTGAATGCTTCTGCAGTGGTGCTCCAAAATGCCCGACATTTGGAGCGTGGGAGCCCGGGGCCGCCGCCCATCGAGTGGATTGACATTAATATTGGGCTCCCCCGAGTCTAGGGGCAGCGATGGGATTGCAGTCGCGCTGAGTGTCGGAGGGCTATGAACGTGAAACTCGGAGATGCCTTTAGTTCACTTGTGGATATGGCTGCGGGATATCCTCGGCCTTTGCGAATACCTACAAGCGTTGGATGAGCCGGCGCCAGGCCTGCTGTGAAGAACAGGCTGAATGAGAGAAGAATGAGCGCACCTATCGCATCGTGGGCGGGCTTCAACACCATCATAAGCGCATCTGTTACATCGTCCAGACGATGCGTTCAAAAGTACAATATGCGCAGTAGATGCGCTTGACGGGCCTGTTGATAGTCGACCGTTTGCTTAAATTTGAAGTGAACGTCGGCAAAAATCTGAATATCGATTGCTTGATCAGAGCCAATGTCGGCTACTGCATCATCTGTGAACATGTGAAGGCCGTGTTCGCGTTCCGTCCGGAACTGGTCCGGATCCTTTGTGCACTTGGTACTTAGATGACTATAAGTAAGCCAGCTCAGCATGTCTCGAAAGCTGGGTCGAAACGGAGACGCATTGAAACCGAACTGGATGGCAAATTAGCTACATCTGTAGAGTACACGTCACTCGAGCAGAACACGTACCAGAGGGGCCAAAAGAGGATGCCGAGAGCGAGCAACGTACGCCTACGTGGCAGACCTATAGTACATGAGACTGACTGACGTTATGGGTGATGCTGGTGGGCATGCCGGCGATCTAGCATGCGATGGAGCGTACCAATTGGTTGTGAGGAGCTGGCAGTGAGCGGATGAGAGCATGTTCTTTCGGAGGACGCGCAAAGGACGCGTCGAAGAAGGTTGAAACGCGTGGCGTCATCGGCCAAACGCGTGACGTCATGGACTGGCAGTCACGCAAAAGTCACGGTGTAAATGCTCGGTGCGAACTCTGTAAGCTGCTTCGAGACGGTGCTCTCCTCTAATCGCAGTCACCTGCAGGAATTGCGCGAGGAGCGAGGGGGATTTCGGACAAGATGACAAGTACTTGCGGCCCTGCGCCCTGCGCCCTCAGGTACCCGGTATCAGGACTCTCCTCGTTGCATGTCCTCATGACTACCACTTCCAGTATTGTGTGAGCACATCCGTCTTTCCTATCGCTGTCCTCTACACTGACGTCAATCATGCTCGCAGCCTCTCCCACTCGCAGCTCGCGTGAGATGTCGCGGCGGGAACACGTCCCGGACGAGATCGTCTCCTTTGCGTCTACAATCAAGGTTTCTGCCTCGAGGCAAGGCAGACTGCTCTGACGACATGTTTCCCTCGGTCCTAGGCCAGGCTCAGCCTATGCCCATTCAAAATCCCAATGTCTGCATGAGCGTGGAGCGCACCATCTGTCCGCCCTGGCGCGGCGTCGCAAAGTATTCAATATCTAGCGCTGCAGTGAGTAGTGCTTGCTAGTCGTGGAACCACCAAGTTGACATATACTTACTTCCGCCATATGCGCCGACACCACGAGAACCCTTCATATAGGTCAGGCAAGCTGTTTCTTGTGTTCGCAGACGCTCCGAACGAGGTTGTGTGACACCCAAGTTCCATTTCGGCCGGCCCACGAACCGCCGACGCTCCCAGAATCCCACCTGCGCTGCTTCATTCCCGAGCCCACGCATTCACTCTCGGCGAACCATCCTCACAATGGCCTCTATCCCGAACCGCTCTGCCATAGTCTTTCCCCGAACGGGCATCCTCTCCCGCGCTGCCCAGCCTCGAGGGGTGCGATGGCCGCACTCTCGCTGTTGCAGCCGCATTGCGCCTCCACTGAGCGCAGCCTTCACGGAAGCCTATGTGTGGACTCTTGGCGATGCAGCATGCCGCAGCAGCAACATATCTCTGTGCGGACCAAGCAACGCACACACCAGTACTTCTGTGGGGTCTGCCGCCCTCGTACTCGTCCTTGCCAACAATACTTATAGACCAACGGACATCCCTTCAAGTCGTCAACCGCCCGCGCGGGGAGGTGTCCAAAATAAGGTCGTCTGGGTCGCACGCACTAGAATCCCCGACTTACACACACTCCCTTCCTCTGGCTTGGGCCCACCAAGACGACAGAATCAACCACTTCAGCAGGTATAGCGGGCTCAGGGGCACGCCGTGTAGGTTAGCGCACCTCGAGGCATATTTGGTACAACGTGCCTAAACTTATATCATTCAGCAATGTCTTTGTAAGTCGGAGGTTTAATCTTAGGTGTTCGGGTGCGACCGGAAAGTACTTACTCATTTAGACACGCATAACCAACCAACGCTACCGCGGCCGGGCGGCGGGCGGTGGAGCACACAATGCATATTTAGGCAGTCGAAGAACTGGCTGAGCACGTCGTCGTGACCTTTCGTGACTCGTTGCACATGGTGGAGGTGGCGTTTGGCCGACTGCTTGTCGGCCTGAACCAGGCCTGAACCCAGCCGCCATGGTGCCTGACTGCGCAGGACCCACAGCGCGCGTTGTCGTCAGCAGGGACACGATGACGTTGGGGAGTAATCTTGGTGTGCAGGCAGCAAGTTCAAATTTCATTTCCGTGCGCTGCAACCGGCTCGCGAGACCGCGTCCCGGTGCGTAGTCCTGCTCAACTCGGAGATGTAGTGAGTTTATGAACTTTATCATGCGCGAGAGGTTCTACCATGTGTTATCAGACATGTTTATGTGCTGTGTGCGCTGAGTGGACACTTACCTATTGTATGGATGCCGTTATTAGTCCACGCTTGTCGCGCCAGGACTGGTCGTGTCTTTCGTATCAAATAAACGCAGTAGTGATCTTCGATGAGGGATGAGTTGTCAAACTACTCCTAAGACCTAGGTGCTACTTGAGATCTAGATGTAACTGTGGTTAGTTCGGTCAGGCGGAGACACCAAATCAGGGCGTGGATTATTGAGCGTACTAGATGCGAGGTAAATGTCGGGGAACTGAAGAGCTAAGCTGAGGTGCAGGGCATGCTCCGCATTATACAGTTAGAGAGCGAGCTACATACCTCACACCGGAAACGTTCATGATGTGCATGTAGTCAAACAGGGTCAGCCCCTTCATCAAATCGGAAGCTGTGATATCCATCGAACATGTTCAACCACAGAAGTATTCATAAGGGCGGCATGGCTTAGGTTGGGTATGTACCGTAAGCAAGGAGTGCCAGTTTAAGCACGCGGGGTCCCCGGGGACTGTAAAGCCACCGTATATTGACTGCAAATGCCCGTGAGGGATGAGTACTACCTAGCTAGGCTGAAGATTAGTATAGGTGTATTCTTGTATTGATGTTCAAGTTCTGCAAATTGGCTCACCGTGCGTCCACCACTCTCCATCCACATGCGCTGATCAGCAGAAATATCTGCACGCTGACCGCATTCTCCAATACTGCACCAGGTTGAACGTTGAACGTGAACGTCGAGGTAGCGACAGTGTGTGCATGGTCTTCTGTCAGTGATGCGTGTTTCAAAACATATCAGCTGTATTTGAACATATTGAGCGTGGTTAATAGGACTTTTTCGAAGTCTATCGATGGAAATCTTCGTCATGTTGAACAGAGAACAGATATACGAGATTCAGAGATGGATGGTGGTGGAGGAGAGCGAGGCCGGCAAACGCCAGAACGTCGTGGCGTTGTCCAAATCAGGATCCACTCGGCCAATGCCGAGCACTACAGTTTAACGTTAGGATGACTTCATGCGAGGAGGCTGGAGCGATGACCGTCATCTGCTGTCCATGTCAACTTCCTCCACTTTACCTTGGACGCTGAGAACCATGGGCGGACTTTATATCCCTTCTGTGCTGTGCTCCACTTGGCTGCATGAGCTTGCCTTCCAACATTGTCTACGATGACCACAAACTCAAACGATCCGAACACTCACCGGCGACATAGTCAGGCTTTGACCGAGTCTGATCAAGTATCGTTCGTGAACGTGTCGGAGAAGAGAAAGGATGAAGGTTATGATGTGTATGGGGAAGACCAAGGGGATGCCGCTAGTGAGTGTACTTTGACCTGTATATTGTATCGTATCTCAAGCTCAGATGCGCGTGACTGCCAGTCAAATATCGCACTATGGTCTGGTGGAAGGCCGCAGCTCTTATGCTGGCAGAGACCGTCTCTCTCGGAGTATGTATCTGTCGTGCGACATGCCTGTCAACTGCCATATTCACCATGATTGACTTTCTTCATAGATTTTATCCATTCCGTCTGTCTTCGCTAGCGTCGGCATGGTCGCGGGCTGCATCCTGGTTATAGTAAGCTACCTACTCAGCATCTTCTGCTATTGCAAAGCTCACGTGTCGCTCACAGGGGTTAGGTATCCTCGCGACTGCGTCTGGCTACCTCATCGGCTCCTTCAAGCTCCGATATCCGCATGTCCACAACATGGCCGACGCGGGTGAGGTCCTCGCAGGCCCGATCGGGCGCGAACTCCTCGGTGCCGCACAAGTCATCTTCATGGTGTTCCTCTGCGGCAGCCATGTTCTCACTGGGCTCATTGCCTTCGATACCAGTGCGCCTCTCGCCTTTCTATGCGCGCTGAGGCTGATAACTAACTGACGTATTCGCGTCTAATAGTAACTGCGGGCGCGTCATGCTCGGTTCTATGGGGCGCAGTCACGGCCATTCTGTGCCTGGTGTTGACGCTACCGCGCACACTTGACGGCTTGGCATACATGAGTGTCGCGTCGTTCATTTCTATCATGAGTGGGTCTCCGGCCATTTGCAGTGTCTCGCCAGATTGTTTATACAGGCATTGCATTCGCAGGTGCGATACTGATCACCATGATCGGCGTGGGCGTCGCCGGTCACCAAGGGGGCGTGAAAGTCGCGGCAGACCTCACATTCGCGGCAGCCTTCCTCTCAGTGACTGACATTGTGGGTGGTCGACTACATGCGTGTATGGTTTAGCGTACTGACGCCCCCTACCACCTGGGCAGATCTTCGCATACGCCGGCCACGTCGCATTCTTCACGTTCATCGCCGAAATGAAGAAGCCAGCCGACTTCCCCAAGGCGCTGTACATGCTGCAGATCGCGGATACGACCCTCTATTTGATCATAGGCATCGTGATCTACGCGTATACTGGCGATAGCACGGTCTCGCCTGCCCTGGGCAACACCGGCATGACCCTGAGGAAAATTGCGTATGGCATCGCGCTTCCTACAATCATCATTGCCGGCGTGATCAACGGCCACGTTTGTGCCAAGCTCGTCTTCGTGAGGATGTGCGTACCTCGTCGTTCGTGATGGCAGTACCGCGACGCTAAGTGTTTCACTCATAGATTCCGGAGGAACGGGCGGATTTCGCGGCATATGACGACGCATTCGTGGACAGGCTGGTTGACTTGGATCGGCATTTGCACCGCTATCTGGACGTTGGCCTTTATCATCGCGGAAGTGTGAGTGAAATGTCGCGCGAATTTGTATTAGTTTAACGGGGTTACTCCCTAACAGGATTCCCTTTTTCAACGGTCTGCTCGGCGTTATCAGCTCGATCTTTGCGAGGTGAGTTGCGCCCATGAAATTATCAACTGACGCAGTACTAACGCTGTTGATGATTTAGCTGGTTTACGTATGGCATTTCGGTGAGTCCTTTCTCGAGTGCCACCATGTGATATGGATTTTAACGGCGCCTCTGTCTTGTCCAGGGAATATTCTGGTTCCACCTAACGCCTCGGTCACAAATGTGGACCACCTGGAGGCAGAAATCGAAGACCCTCTTCTGGGCCGGAATGGTTGCAGTACGTCGTCGCCCGGTATCCGTCGGGAAGTCATTCTGGCAGCTTATTGAGGGGCCCTTTCCTCGCTTACATAGATCGGAGGTTTTATCATGGTCGCAGGGCTGTATGCGAGCATCAGCAGCATCATAGACGGTGAGTGCTTCTGAATGCGCGCAGTTGATCCTGAGACAGTACTGACGGGTTCGCAGGTTATCGCGGAGGGGGCTTCCCTGGCCCATTTACTTGCGAGAGTCAAGCGCTCCAATGAGTCAACACATGACATGTGTCAGATCGCAGCAGCGCGCTTGAAGTCACAATACACAACTTGTGAACATTATCGGAATTACATTCACGACCAGTGCCAACCTTTCATGTCGAAGAGTAGTAAGATCGCTAAGCCAGTGGGCAGCGGGATGTACTGAGAGGTAGCACTCGAAGTTATATTTGTATTCGTTCCATAATGCGGTTGACGAATACCTTATATGCAGACGGAGAAACTGAGCCAGGTTGGCTTGGACAAGAAGACACTGGGGCGAGCTGCCGGGCTGAACAGAGAGTGTGGAGTCAGCGCAAGCACGGAGTTGTGCATCGCAGGTGGCCGTGGTCGTGCACGCACTGTTACTCCGCTGGGCCAGCCACGTCGTTAGAGGACTCGGAGCCGAGTCCGGATCTTCGAATATCGACTGACCCGACGTTGTGTCGCTACGTATACGCTTAACTGACACTTATCTACCTAGTGTCTATGTCAAGGGAACATGCGAGCTGGCGGCGCTTTCATCTGACGCAGCCCTGCGCCGCCGTCGAAGCTCGCGACCACCCATGGTTCGCATTGGTCGATGGCATTGAGTAGGTACCGCCCTCTACGCGCGCGGCCAGCCACGGGTCGGTGTGAACTCTTACGGCTTTTGTATTCTATTCTGTTGCTGTCAAACTCTACGTGCCCCCCAGTCAGCGCCAGCGCTTGAGCCGTTACGCGTTAACAACGTTAACCTCTAAGAACGCCGCGTAACTACAAAAACCCTCCATAACAATGCTGCTTCCCAACTCTGGTGAGATATAAATCATACACCGTGCGGAATCACTGTTGCTAGAGCATCGTGAGCATGCCAAAAAGCCTGAAGAGCAGGTCAAACTTCCCATGGACTCATCGAGATCTAGGCCTTACTCGAGGTTGCATCGACATCGTCCGCTATCGTCCGCTGGGAGACCAGTAAGTACTGGACTTCAGTAAAAGCTTCCGCTAGGTCCGGTTACCGGCCAAGTTTATGTACCAGAGGTTTGAAATTTGAGTTCTGAGACTGGACCAATGGTTGGTGGCAGGTGCCACTCCGAGCAAGATCTATCGATCGATTTGATTATGCTCCATCACAGCGACGAGTTGCTTGTTGTCATCGTCCTTACACATCGAGCCCTCTTTCCGACAAAAAGACCTGACAAGTCGCGGACTTTGGTGACTGTTTCGTGGACCGAAGGACCCCTAACCGCACGTCAGATCTCTATGCACGCGCACGGTCACCGGTAGCGCAGACGGTTTCCGGCGCAGGCCAGGGCGGGACGGACGCTGGACGCCGTCCTGCTACAGGCTTCATTTAACTAGGTAATACAATTGCCCAATTGCTATGCAAACCCATCGGGCGGAGTAGCAGCATCATCATGGACCCTACTCGTGGACGTCCCCATCTCGGCAGAGAAAATGCTAGACGCATACGTCTCCCTCCGCCGTCTCCCTCCTCCCTCCCTCTCCTGGCTCGTCTACGCCCCCCACTCGATTTCCCTCTTCCTCGGCCCCGGACTCTGCCTTCAAACGACCCCTGCAGACCCTCCAGTGGTGGAAACGCGCGACAATGCCTGTTACAGGCCGCAAGCACCGCGGGAGCATCAGCATACTCGGCAGGCAGTGGGCCATCCCCCTGCCCCAGACCTGGGGGTGGCTCACTTGGGCTGTTCTCGTGTCCCTTGCGCTCAACATCTTCTGGATCATCTGGGTGTATGTACGGGGGTATCCCCCGACGGTCATGGACCACTGGACGCCATTGTGAGTGTTCCTTCGCCGTGCGCTCTGCTTCCTCGGTTCGCGTCTTGGGCTTGCGCGCGTTGGCGGTGGGTGTGTGCGCGTTGTGGGTCGACCTTTCCTCCTAGCCGCTGCAGGGATCTGCGCTGCCCGCGGCTAACCCTGGCTAACCGGAGACGAAGATTTCTCCAGCTGGAAGCTTTTGTCTTCCGCCGGCTTTTCGGATGCAATGTGCTCGGCCACGAGGGTCTTGTTTTGGCTGGGCCTGTGTCAGTCCATTTACCTCCATGCAGATGACCCGTAGAGGGTCATCTGTCAGCCTGCCCAAATTGTGCCCAAGCGGACAGGAAAATTCCACATTTAGTAGATATGTCGCTGCTGAAAACGATGCACCGAGACTTACTGACCTCATTTGCCCTGGTCTAGACACAACCTCCCATTAGTGAATGAAGATGTGCTCCGACACCCAAATCCAATGGGCGGCGACGGCAATGTCATCGCGACGAGCTTCTTCACAGACGAGTTCGCCACCGCCGTCGCCGCCCTTGGAGACTCTCTAAACCGCGTAAACACGACCGCACGCCGGGTCATGCTTTATATCCCCGAGCAAGTCTCTCCCCGTGGCCTCTGCATCGCGTCTGTGACTGGCTTCGAGCCACACGCCGTGGAGCGCGTCGAGCCCCCTGACCACGGCCACGGCGTCTACGCGCACTTCATCGACCAGTACACGAAGCTCCGGCTGTGGGAGCTCGACTCGGTCGGCGCCCGCGGGGTGGTCTACCTCGACGCGGACATGCTCGTCCTGCGCAACTTCGACGAGCTCTTCGGGCTCCCGTACAACTTTGCGGCCGGCCTGGACGTGTACACGAACCGGAAGGGGTTCACGTTCCAGGTGAACGCCGGGCTGCTCTTCCTGCGGCCGGACAGCGCGCTCTTCCGCCGGTTCATGCACCTCATCGGCACTGCGGACTACTGGCGGCACGAGGCTGAGCAGGCCTTCTTGAACACGTTCTACGCAAAGGACGTGGTGAAGCTCCCGTACGCGTACAACGCGAACCTCGCCATCAAGGCGCGCAACCCGCGCGTGTGGGCGGGCATCCGCGCGCAGATCCGCGTCATCCACTACACCATGGTCAAGCCGTTCACGCGCGATAACAAGGACTACGCGCTGGTGCCGATGAACGAGCTCGCGGCGAACGCGCGGCGGCGCAGCAGCGAGTTCGGGGGGATCTTCGCGGAGGAGCTCGAGATCTGGGCACAGGCGTGGCACGAGACGTACACGACGTACGGGCTGAGGCTGGAGAACTGCATGGCGCTTTCGAATCGGGTTGGTCGCCATGGCGTGTAAATTCTGTCTGGGGATGTGAAGTGTTTACTGTCTAAGTACTCTACGTTTAACTTACTGTATGGACTCACCTCTCTGCACAAGCTGTATCCTAGTTGATAGCATGTCGAGTAGCTCTCGGGTCGGTACTATAGTAGTAGCATGCCATGACACGGAGAGAAACGGGAGTGTGGAAGAAGAGAAGCGCGGACTACACATCCTGTAGACATAAATACCGTAACATAGCACGCCGGCAATGGATATGGGTGCCTATGTACGCCTGTTCCGGAGTGAACCGGGGCTGTGAGAGAAAACCTGAAAGTGCGCAGCCGCGCCTGCCTCCGATGTTGCGGTGCCTAGTACTGCTATGGTAGGTGTTGCTGGCACAGATCCTCGAGTGGGAGACTATATCGGAATAATCAAATCCAAGGGCCGGAGTGGAGGATTCAGACTGATGGACTGAGTATACATGTACACTTGATGACATTCTCCCCATACCAATGATCGGCCTGTACACAACTGGAGGAGCAGCTGCGTCTCGCATGCCAGCACAACGCCAGTAAACGTTGGCAGACTGCAGTTGGGGTGGGTTTCTCCTGCAAGCCCCTTGAGGGAGGACGAAGCTGCGACGGAGTTCGTCATAAGAAGGGTACCAAAGTCACGAAACATGATGTTGAGCCACGTATAGGCCGCTACGAGTTTTGAAATGAGATCAGCCATCGTCAACAATGGAGTTAGTTAACCACGCCGATACTAGTACTGCAGTACTTAAAAGCAGTACCCTGACCTCAGTGTGTCATTGTACTAGCATTTGACATGTAGTATCGCATGGCCATGATTAGTCGACGCAAATCTACTTCTGAGTATAACGCTCACAGTCCACAAGCTCTGCGCTTCTCGCCAGTGGCCGGTCGTTGAGTAATCAATATTCAGTTGCAATACTGGTAGTAGTAGAGAACAGGTAGTACTGTAGACGCTGGCACGAGTCGACAGAAATGGCATGGGATGAGCCGATAACCGGCACGAAGCCCGGAGGCGCTCGTCTAGGTTGATGATTGCGTGGTATTGGTGCCTATCAGATGTATTTGGAGGTAGGTGTGCTCGTAGCAATCAGAGCAGGAAACATACAGAGGTCCATCTTGGAATGCGAAAGTGATTGAAGCTGGAGTGGGCAAAGGCCGAGGATGGAGTCAGTTTGGCGGTCTGTGCTGCTGTGGCATGCGGACTGTCGCTAGTGATGCCTACGTAACCCTCCTTTCGACCACCACCCTCCTTCTCCTCCCTCCCGACATCCTTCCTACTTCTCGCCTCCGGACGCGTTCTCTACGCTGGTGCATCGAATCCAGCTCTTCCTGAGAACCCGCGGATATGGCGGCCTCTTTCGCGACCTATGCCTCTCAGTTTCTGAACAGGCAGCAGACCGGCGCATCTAGTCTGTCTTCCTCTCAGCCCCTTTTCTACTCTTTTTCAACGGACAATGGCTCTCATGCAGGCAATGCACGCGAAGCTGACCTGGACGACCTGGACGACCCACATCTGCGCGCCAGCAATGTGAGCAGAACGATTCCTCGGAGAGAACCAGAGGTGCCGGAGGACGAGGAGGACCCGTATCTTCGTCTGGACGAGGACGACCCTGGCGTATCACGACATCAGGCCGCGTCCATACCTCTCCTTGGAGTATCAGAGCCCGATGGAGGTAAGGGATGGCTTGCGCACGCGTCTCCTCTACGTTCGCCGTCGCCGTCGCCCTCCAATTCGTCCTCCGACTCGGGCCCACCTCCCGATATCCTCCATCCCCAGCCCTCATCCCCACAACATGCACGTCCGCCACAACACTTCCAGCATCAACCCGCACCTCCACCTCGCACAGCCGTAACTCTATCTCTAACAGAGTCGCTGCTTCCCCGGGACGGCCGCACGCGACCAGTCGATGTGTTCTCACTCCCTGATCCTCGGCATGTTCCCCGCAATCGCAGGCAGTTCAACGACTCGATATGGATGGAGGTGTGGTTCACAGGTGTCCGCATATGCCTGGTGTGGTCCATCTTTATGGTCTTGATCACTCATTCTCCTCCGAGCTCCTCAAGACAGTCGTACACTACCCTCGTGCACACGGTGCCCCTCCTCACGATCCTCACCTTTGTGAGTGCTGTTGTATGCTACATCCATGTATTCCTCCTCCGGATCTTCGTCAAGCCGGTCATGATAGCGACTTCCGTGTTCATCCCCGCGACGCTCCTCTTATCTGCAGTGTGGGCTTTCGTTGGGAGTTTCATGTGGGATAGCAATCAAGAGCCGACTTGGGGAGAGACTGTCGGGTGAGTCGTCCGCTATCCCCTATTCGACTCTTATACTCATCCCAATTACGATCATTTAGGCTCAGATTGTTCTCCATCGTCCCTCTCGTGCTCGCTGTTCTCACTGGCCGGAGACTCCTCTACCTCCCTCGTGACATCCATATGGCCTCTTCACTACTGAACCTCACCACTCGCCTCTTAATGGAGAACCCCTTCCTCCTCGCCCTGTCTCCCGCCGTTCTCCTCGCTATGCTCTTGCTCTCGATTCCGTTCATCAACCTGGCTTTCCGCTTGCTTCTGATTGGGTACTTCACCAATCCCGACACTCCTCGATCTGCATGGCATGTGAGCCAATGGGCCCATTGGGGTATTGCATTCACAATTGGTGTCTGGCTCTGGACTTGGGGAGTCGCGCGCGGAATGCTTCGCGTAACGTGCGCTGGGGTGGTCGGTGCGTGGTATTACGGAGAGTGAGTTATGACATTCTGTGCCCCCGAAATCAGATGCTGAATGAACGCACTTCTTAGCCCCAGCCTTCCCCCTCCCCCTCCCGGCGACACTCATACCATTCATGCTGCATTCACGCGCTCCTCGCGAACATCCCTCGGGACCATCGCCCTATCTGCGTTGATAGTCACTGCTATTCGCACGATGGGACTAGTTTCCACGGCCCTGCGCGCCCTACCCGCCTACCTTCCGCCCTACATGCGTTTTGTCAGCGTTGGCGCTACTATGGCTGTTGGCTATCTAGAGAGAACTACGAGCTCGTTGAGCACGTACGCTCTTATTTATACGGGGTTGACCGGAGATGCGTTCTTCCTCAGTGCGCGGAGATCTCGCGCACTCACTGACGCGCTAGCGGACCAGTCGTTGGTGAATTACCGCAGGAGGTTCAAGACTGAGCGTGAGTAACTTTCGTTGAAACCTCACTCAGGTTCTTTTGCTGATCGGATGCCTTTTCTAGCCCCACTCACCTTGCTCACTGTCGCGCCGTTGACGCTGACGTTCCCGTTCGCGTTGATCACGTACCTTTTCGTGGCACATACTCTCAATGCGCCCGACTCTGCGTTATCCGCTGCGTTGTTGGCCGGCGGGGTAACAGCACTTGTTGGCCTGTTCTGCATAGGATTGGTCAAGGATACGTGAGTCTTTTAATCTACCGATATAACCATTTATTCTGACCTGTGCTGGATCAGGGCCGACACATTGTACATCTGCTACTGCATTGACAAGGATATCGGCGAGCGCCATCGGGAAGAAGTTTTCTCAGCGGTGAGTATCGTAAACGTTCACTCCCCCCACTCGCGTGGTTCTGACTACTCGGACAGTTCGAGTACGAGAATCGCAACAGAGCGCCCCCACAACCTACCCAGCAGCAGCAGCCCACACCCGTCCTCCCTACCCACCGCGATTGCCGGCAACCGCTCCCATCTTCCCCGCCGCTCACGCAGCAACCGCTCTTCGCCCACCGTCCATCGCCGCATCGCGACCCGACCCCCGACCCATTCGAAGTGGATCATTCGCCCTCCGAGACGCACCCCGCGCAGCCGTACCACGACGAGCATGATCCGTACTCGCCGACGTCGTCTGCGCTGGAGTCCCAAGTGGGGGTGCGCGCGACGCTCGCCCAGGGGCCCGCTGCGTCGCGGCTGCCGCTGAGCCAGCGCATGCCGTCGGGGACGGTGCTCAGGCCGGGTGCACCTGCCCCGGGGCTGAAGCCCCCGATGGAGAGCGACGAGGAAGACGGGGAGGAAAGCCAGCTGTTCCCGGGCAGCGACTTGTTCTGAGTAGAGGCATCTCGCCATGTGTATACTGCGATGGATGGCGGGCTGTTGGCGATACAACATATCTATGCCTTGTCCCATCACTATCCGACTAACTAATATGTTGTGGACCCTCGTCAGAGACCTCCATACTCATCGCGCCGTGCTAGTACATACTCTCTCTCATCGATTGTGCTCTACACATCCTCCATCCATCCATAATCCGCCGATGACGGATATTCAGTTCATGTCACGTTTTCACGTATCTAGTTCCTCATGTCCTTGTCGTAGCATAGGTTTCCTTGTTGGCTCGTGTTCCGTTGTATATACGTATACAGGTAGATTGGACTTCGGATGTACGCCTGACGTACCGCGTGCGCAAGATGTCTTCAGCTAGAGCCTGCACTCCCAGTCGCTGCACGCAGGACACGAAATATGGATCCATGCGCAATTTCGCGTCGTCAGAAAGGTGATTCAAAGCTTGGCAGATAGCGGAGTGCTCTCGTCATTTGGGATGCGGACGACGATCTTGCCAAAGTGGTCGCCATTCTCCAGGTGCTCGAAGCCCCGTTCGGCCGACTCGAGCCCGTCGAAGACGCACGAGACGACAGGCACGATCTTGTGCCTCGCCATGAAGGCCGTCGCGTCGACCAGGTCCTGGTGCGAGCCCATCGTGGAGCCGATGAGCCTCTGGTTCTGCATCACCTCGCGCATCGTCATCGACACTTTCGGCGCGGAGTGCCTGCGAGCGAGCGCGGGAACGATTAGCACCCTGCATAGAAAAGGCAATAGGAGGGCAGGCTCACATCCCGAAGACGACGACTCGTCCGCCCGCTTTGAGCAGGCTCGAAGTCTTGGTCATGATATCGCCTCCGCCGACGTCGATGACAGCACTGAGGCGCGCCGCCCCGTTCTTCTGCATCAGCTGTCCGAGCTGGGCGGGCCAGTCCTCTGTGCATATGCCACCACAAACGTCAGCGGAATGGATGGAGAGAGGGGGAAGAGCATAAGGGACGCATCACGCACTGGCTCGGTAGCTCACGCCGCCTTTCGCGCCGAGCTCGACGGCCTTGCGGATCTTGTCTTCGCCGCCGCTCGTCACATACACGTTCGCGCCTTGCGCGACGCACAGCTGCAGGGCGATGAGCGCGACGCCGCCGCCCACACCGGTGATGAGGACGTTGTCGCCCTTCTTGACCGCACCGTTGATGATGGACGCTCTGGGGTCGGGACCGCACATGTCAGTCGCTGTCGCGGCAGAGATAGGAGAGACACGCGTACGTACCTCCAGGCGGTGACAGCACCGAGTGGCCAAGCAGCGGCGTGGACGTCGTCGACGTGGTCGGGAGTGGGAATGACCTGGGTGCGCTCGACGACGACGTATTGGGAGAAGGTGCCAAAGTAGCTGGGCTTGGTGCCTCCTACGACTGAGAACCTTGGGGAGTGTCCTCCGGTGCTGCCCTACGGAACGTCGTAATACGAGGACTCACATGCTTTCGGGCGCGTCGGGATCGCGCTCCCAGCCCCGCATGGGGAGGAAGAAGACGCGTTTGGAGAGGAGGGGGTCGTTCTTGTCGGCCGATGCGATCACAACGCCTGGTCGCAGCATGTCAGACCCTGGTGGACCATTCATGGAGGATGCGTCTCACCTGCGCCATCTGCACCGAAGACGGCTCCAACGGCAATGCCTGGGTAAAGGCCCTTACGGATCCACAGCTATTGCCCGAGCGTGGTCCAGTCTTGAGCAGCAGTACGTCGGCAAAGGCAGCGGCACTCACGTCTCTGTGGTTAAATCCTACAGCATGTACCTTCACGAGTATCTCGCCGGGCTCTAGTTGGGGGAGCGGCCGTTCCTCGATGACTGCGTCGTATTTCAATGGGCCGCCCGGTTGCGCAGCCTTACGCACGACGACGGCGCGAGTAAGCTTGGGGATCCGTGAAGCAGCTGCCATAGGCATAGGTTGCTTGTATGCTTAAAGAACACAGAGAAGACATGTTGGTCGGAGGGTGCTATAAGTAAGCTGGGCGTCGCTGCCCCGGATACTAATACACGGCTACCCACCCTGTCCCGGTGGCCCGAGTCCGACTTTGTCGGCGCTACGTATGCGTTTGCAGTCCGAAATAGTCAATTGTGCTAGAACCACCACCATCTCCTCATCCAAAATCCCTCTTCATCCTCTACGAAGAGTGCGAAAAATCGAGAAAGTATACGGGTGCACGCTTGAAAAGGTATACTGCTGTTAGCCTCTACCTGACATCGTCTAAGCAAGCATTTAATACCACACGACTAATTTGACCCTCATCGTCGACTATTAGTACTAGCCAAAAAAACCGATACAAGGATCAACGACATTTGATTCCTCTGCAAAGGAAAAACGGCTAGATCTGTGTCAGAATGCCGAGGGAACTTCGAGCCAGGTCGTCTCGCCCAAACTACGCCTCCCTGGCAGGATTCGGCGCGATCGAGGACGAAGCAGGTCCCTCAAACCATGTCATTGAAGAAAGTGACGGCAGCGGCAGCGAATTCGAGCCCGACCTGCATGTCGATGAGGTACTCCAGGACGAGGCGGACAACATAACCCTCGACAACGAAGACGACGTAGAGCCCGAGCCCGAAAGCGCAAGCACAGCTCCAACCCAGCGCATACAGGCTGCGCCGACCCGGACGTCATCGACATCGACGACCCTCGCTTGGGCCGACGCCGCCGCCGCCTCCAGCAGCGCCGCCGTCCCGAAGCGCAAATCCAAAACCCCAGCGGCCCGACGCGCCGTCGCACTCGTCCCGGGGCTCGCGCACCCGTCGACGAGGCAGATGCACGCGCTCCCGACCCCGAACCTGAACCACCGCCACCGCTCGCAGGGCATCTACCGCAAGGCCGGGATGACCGAACGGCTTGCACGCGCCCCCGAGCTCTTCGCGGAGACCCCGACGGTGCCGACGA
Source organism: Daedaleopsis sinensis (assembly GCA_033807695.1). Taxonomy (NCBI): domain Eukaryota; kingdom Fungi; phylum Basidiomycota; class Agaricomycetes; order Polyporales; family Polyporaceae; genus Daedaleopsis; species Daedaleopsis sinensis. The sequence goes on from CM066301.1 coordinate 3,576,574, forward strand.
ACGCGTGGGCGGCGCAGACGACCGTCGCGGACCGCGTCAACAAGGGCTGGGGGTACAACGTCGGCCCGGGGCCGCTGTGGGACCTCGCGGAGGACCGGGCGTGGTTCAAGGAGTCTTGCGGTTGTGAGAGGGCGGCGGAGCGGGAGTCGCGGCCCCGCGTGCATGAGCGGGTTGCGCTGGAGGGCTGGACGGTTATCGGTCTCACGTGCGGGTGCTGGATCCTTGTGAATTCTGGTCGCTGAACAGTATGGGTTTGACAGGGACGCGGGTGATTATCTTCCCAAGGACGACAAGATTGGGACCGTTGGAGATGGGATTGTGCAGCCTCCTCCGCCCATTGCGTGCTCGTTCGGGCCTTTTGGGAAGCAGGCACGGCTGGAGATGCAGATGTTCGACGCCGTGAAGATATGTACGTGCCCTCGGCTCCTGCTGCATGTCGGACACACTGAAACCCCTCAATCTCACTCTACGTAGCGCAGTTCTTCCCGGAGAGCAAGTCGCACGTTCTCAACGCCGGGGCGCCAGTATGGGGTCTAGATTGGTGCCCTATCCATCCGGATGATCGAGTTTGTCAGTAGCGTTTCCTGGCATTCTCAGCGGCCATGACCATGACCGAAGCAACAGACCACCGCCACAGGCAATATCTGGCGGTAGCGCCCTTTCCCTCCCTCAGACACTCTCCGAAGGTCGGCGCAAGAGTGCAGCGCCCGAGTTCTGCGTGTATTCAGATCTGGAGCCTGCGCTCCTCGGGCGAGGCGCAAGAAGATGACGCGATGGACGTTGACGATAGTCGACGAAGCACTACAACACAGGACGACGTCGGGGAGATGCGCTGTGAGATGGTACTTTGCATCGATAGTGGTCCTGCATTCGAGCTCAAATGGTGCCCGTTGCCCTCGAATGATCCGGCATCAGTGAGCAGGGAGGTCACATTGCTCAGGTGAATACAGACTGATATTTGCTCCTAGAGCCCCGTGGATGGCAACGACGTCCCACGGAAGCTTGGTATCATCGCCGGAACATTCGAGGACGGTTCGCTGACGTTCTTCGCCGTGCCCGACCCTACTACGCTCAAGAAGCCTTCGAACCACACTGAGGATGCCCCCCTCTTTGGTAAGTTGCGCGTATTCAGCGGTCCTTGTATCCATGCAAGAGGGTGACAACTTCCCAGTGAAGTTATCGGCTCCGCTTCTCCGCATAGAGTTGGAAGAGACGTGCTGTTGGTCATTCGACTGGGCTAACAGCGAAGTAGTCGCCATAGGATGCACGAACGGTCGGTCTCGCGCGCGTCACGCTCATGCGGGTGTAGTGCGAGTATCGCTGACCTACGCCTCCTGCGCCTCCTGCGCCCAGGATCACTCGCCGTTTACAATGTAGCGAACGCGCTCCACGGAGACAGGACCGCACGTAATCAGCGTACGTCGGGCGTTTTTCACAGCTCCTCAGTCATGCACAACAATAACTGCGTCTGTTTGTTCTCGAACCACCAGCGCTGCTTCCAACTCATTACTTCACCGTGCACCAGTCAGCGATACGGAGCCTCGCTTGGGTCCGTGCACCCGTGTACTCCTCGTCGGGGGAAGAGACGGCGGAGGACCCGACGGTCATCGTGAGCGGTGGATACGACGGTGTGGAGTGCGTCACAGATATCCGGGACATGTCAGGAAATGTCATGAATCGCACCCGGGGTGAGCACATCTCCTTGCATCGTCATTGACGAAGCTGGTCTGACGTCAGCTTCGTTATCTGCTGCGCTCGCTCGCTCAGATGTGGTGACCACGATGTGCTTCTCGACGTACTCTGGAAGTGCGGTGACGATCGACCACGAGAACATGATCAAAGCCTACTCGCTTTCTCCGAGCATGCTCGGACGCGGGCACACCATCCTAGAACCCAACGGGCCTGTTTGGGTAAGAGCCGCGCTTCTTCAAACCCCTCCGCGTCTGCACACAGCTCAACGAGCGACAGAGTATCGCAGCGTCGGAGTACCACCCGCAGCTCGCCGTGGGGGTCACAGACGGCTCGTGCATGACTACGAATACCATGCGCACTACGAGGAGAGGCGGAATGATCGTGCGTCCGCTCTACGTCCGTCTGCGTGCACACCGCTGACGCAGGTGGCGACAGCCATTCCTGGAGCACAAAATATATCAACTGGATTACAGCCGCGCTCTGCAGGAGTACAGGATGCTCGAGCACTTTGTGCCCAAGGTGCGCCTCGCTCGTGTGATCCTCGCCTTCTCCTGTCCCGCGCCGCCGCAGGCAGGCTGACTCACTTTGCTTCTACTTTGATTTCTCCGGTGCGACATAGGTTATACAGAACCGCCCGGCGGCGACGCGCCAGAACAAGTCGATACCGGTAGGCACAGGGGCATGGCCGGTGGAAGTAGGCATCCAGCGCGTGGTGTGGAACGACGGCAATGGCCTTGGAAGGACGCCGCTGCTAGCGTCGGCAACGGGGTCAGGCCTGTGCCGGGTTGATTGGCTTTTGGGGAGGTGGGGGAAGGAGCCACTTCCGTACAACGGGGTGGAGGGTATGCGGGGCGAGACGGAGGCTGCGTTCGACGAGGATGAGGGGAACTCGGACTAATGGAGATTGCTCGTATCTGCTGCCATATGGATCTGCGTCCCCGTCTGCTGCTGGGCGACAGCTGAGTCAAAGACGTGGGTAGAGACCCGCGTTAGCTACCTGGGAGGCGACTGAGCGGGGCGTGCAGTCGATGGGCTGCGTACCACAGCACCTTCCCGATTGGGACATGGGCGAAACGCGGCGAATCGCGATGAGTCCGACCTCACGCAGCCTCACGCGCGCACAGGTTCGCGTTCAAAAACCACCGAGCAAGAGGTCCAGATTCGAGGAACCCCCCGCTGCCATCCCTCGCACTTCTCTCCTTCTCCGTCGCCCATCTCTTACCACCAGTGCCCCCCAACAAGCGCCTGCCCGCATTCGTCATAACTGCGCCCCTTATTTGGTATGTCTCACCAGTCGGCCACTCTCGCCGTATCTTTTAACACATCTCCCCAACTCCAAAATCTTGGTCTACGCCCGGACAGAGCGCTGATATGTCATTGCAGCAAAAGATGAGCAGATGGCCCTATGTGACTCCCGACATGCCCATCGAGGAGCAGCCCTCGATTGGCCTCATCGGCATGGGCGCGATGGGCAGTCTCTACGCCCGCTCATTTTCTCAGGCCGGCTGGAAGAAGTAGTGACACACTTCCTTGATGCTTTCAATGGCAGAAACCTGATCGTCTTGATTAGAATATACATTTGCGATTTGCCTTCAAAATACGAGGCGCTTAAAGCACAGTACGAAGGTTTGTACTTACTCCCTTACGTCATCGTGCATTTCTCACTGATAACATCATCTCAGGTCTTCCGGGGATCCATGTCTGCAGAGACGGACACCTGGTCTCTCGCCAGTCTGACCACATCATCTACTCGGTCGAGGCTGAGTACATCGAGCGCGTCGTTGCGGAGTACGGCCTTTGTTAGTAGCCTCCCCATCTTGCGCGAAATCAGCTCTAATCTCCCGACAGCGACCAAGGTTGGCGCGGTTGTCTCGGGTCAGACTTCTGTAAAGGCGCCAGAAAAGGCCGCGTTCGAAAAGCACCTCCCTGAGGACGTGCAGATCGTGTCGTGTCACTCGCTACACGGCCCCAACGTATCGACAGTCGGGCAACCTCTTGTACGCGTCGCACATCTGCTAGGAACGCTATGGCGGATGCTCACCTCTCCCCGCACAGGTGATCATCAAGCACCGGGCGACGGAAGACGCAGTGAAGCTGGTCGAACACATCCTCGCACCCCTGCGCTCGCGCTATGTCTACCTCTCCTACGAGGAGCACGACATCGTGACCGCGAACACCCAGGCCGTCACCCACGCCGCCTTCCTCAGGCAAGCCATGCCCCATCTCTCCAGCCTTCCCCCGCATCGTGACTTACATTCTTACCCTCTCCTGCCCCCGACCCCCGCGCCCTCGACGCCGACGACCCCCTCGGACTCCTCCTCGCCCTCCTCCTCCTACTTCCCCTCCTCCACCTCGTCCCGCTCCTCCCCGACCGCGTCCTTCCCCCCGACGCCGACCTCGCCCATGGCCTCCGGCGGCGACAGCATGGGCACCGCCTGGCACTGCTCGCTCTCCTACCCGTGGGAGCACGGGCTCTACGTGGGCGGGATCGAGACCGTGAAGGTGAACATCATGCTCCGCATCTACTCGAACAAGTGGCACGTCTACGCCGGCCTCGCGATCCTCAACCCCGCCGCGCGCGTCCAGATCGACCAGTACGCGCGCTCCGTGTCCGAGATCTTCAAGCTCATGCTCGCGGGCGACGCCGCCGGCCTCCGCACGCGCATATACGGCGCGCGCGCCAAGGTCTTCGGGGACTCGCTCAACCCCGGCGCAAACGGACACGCGAACGGCACCGCGAACGGGCACGGGCGCAGCAGCAGCAAGCCCCGCTCGCCCATCTTCCTCTCCGAGGACATCCTCGACCGCTTCAGTCTCGGCAAGAAGCCTTCCCCGCTGCCCTCGCCGGGCGCAGCGCCCTCCGCGGCGCCCAACTCGCACCTCTCGCTGCTCGCGATGGTCGACTGCTGGGCGGCGCTCGCGATCCAGCCGTTCGAGCACCTCGACCTCGCCGCGACGCCGATCTTCCGGATGTGGATCGGGGTCGCGGAGTACCTGTTCCGCAGCGAGGCGCGGCTCGACGCGGCGCTGCACGCGGCGCTGTGCGAGACGACCCACCGCTCGGACGACCTCGAGTTCGTCGTCGCTGCGCGCGGCTGGAGCCAGTGCGTCTCGTTTGGGAACTTCGAGCTCTACAAGCAGCGGTTCATGCACACCGCCGGCTTTTTCGACTCGCGGTTCGAGGAGGCCAATAAGGTCGGCTCGGCGATGATTCAGGCGCTCATGGACTCCTCGGAGCCGGCGGAGGCCAAGGTTGCGTCGTGAACGGACGGATGAGAGGAGTATGCGTACGCCGTTGTAGCACATAGTCATATGTATGAGTAGACAACACCTGCTGAACTTGTGCGGATGATGCATTGAAAATCACACAGTAAGTAGTGGGAAGCGAGAAGACAGGTGACCAGTTGGCCTTTTCCGTTGAGTAAGTACGTGCGTAGTAGATACAAGCGTCTCCATGAGGAGACATTTTAGGCTTCTCCGGGATCCAATGAACGACCAAATGATACATGCAGAATGATAGTCCGGCAAAGAAGATGATGCCGAATGCAATCAACGTATGTGAAAGGACGGTGAGTCGAGTGTACTCGACGGGCGATCATGCGAATATTCCCCGGTGTCAATTAAATGTCAGCAAAACGGGGTCCCAAAGCTCATCACTTCTTCATGGACGATGCGTAAGCGTCCCTGAGGGAGGGGTGCACAAGCTGCTCGTGGAGAGCCTTGCCGGCGGGGACCTGTTGCGCTGTTAGCAAAACCTATCACGAAGCACGTAGAGTCTAAGTTTGCTCACCATGGGGAACACATGCTCGTTGGCTTCTACGAGACACTCCATGAGCACCGGCTTCGAGTCGTCGTACTCAAGGAACTCCTTCATCTTCGCGGGCAGGTCCTCGGCGCGCTCGCACTTGATGGCGTGGATGCGCATTGACTTGGCGAGCGCGATGAAGTCGGGGTTCACCATGCGCGTGTGCGCGTAACGGGCGTCGTAGAACAGGTCTGTTGGTATATGTATAAGACGCATGCTTCGCGAAAAACCCATCCACTGTCCGCTTACCTTGCCATTGAAGGACCATTCCCTGGAATTCGTTGTTCAAAACGAGCACCTTGATGCCGATGCCGAATTGAGAGGCAGTCTGGAGCTCCATGGCGGTCATGCTGAACGACGCATCGCCGTCGATGTCGACGACCGTTTTGTGTGGAGCACCAATCTTAGCACCGATGGCCGACGGCAGACCAAAGCCCATCGTCTATGTGTGTATATATGTGAGCGATATGGCACCAGACAGACGTTGCAATGGTCACTTACACCAAGCCCGCCCGAGGTGACCATCGTACGCGGGTGCCGCCAACGGTAATACTGCGCTGCCCACATCTGGTGCTGACCGACACCCGTGGTAACGATGACGTCTTCCTTCCTATGCGCAGTCTGTCTGTCAAGCTCCTCGATGACTGCCTGGGGCTTCATCAATGCATCCGGCTGACTCTTCTCGTAAGTGAACGGAAATTTCGACTTCCACTCCCGAATGTCGCTGAACCACTCCGTCCTTGGCGATGAGCGGATGAGGGGCGCAAGAACAGCCATGTTCGCCACGACGTCTCCGAGGATGGGGATCGACGCGTCGACGACCTTGTTGATGTTTTTCGGCTGGATCTCGAAGTGGATAATGCCACCGCGGCCCTGGAGAGCGGCCGCACGGGCGGCAGGCGCGAACAAGTCGAGCTTGCCAGTCACACGATCATCGAAACGTGCGCCGAGGGCGATGATGACGTCTGCTTCCTGCATTGCAACATTCGCGTACGCCGAACCGTGCATGCCCAGCATGTGCAAGCTCTTCTCGTCCATCTCGTCAAAGGCTCCCAGACCCTGGAGAGTAGTCGTCACAGGGATGTTGCCTTGGTCCGCAATCTGCTTCAGGAGCGTCGGTCCAAGGGGAGAGGAGAGAACACCATTGCCGGCGTAGATGATCGGCCGCTTCGCCTGGTTGATGAGGTCAGCAGCCTGCTGGATCATGGCGGTATCGATGGTCTGGTTCGTGGGCAGAAGGGGGTTGGAAGGAAGCCCGAGAGGCCGTCCGGGAGTAGTGGCCTTGTATGGCAGAGGAGTTTTGAGGACGCCGGCAGTGATATCCTTCGGAAGATCTACCAAGACTGGTCCCGGCCGTCCCGAAGTAGCAATTTTGAAAGCTTCGTTTATACGACGTGGAAGCTCAGAGATGTCCTTGACCATGACGTTCCACTTGGTGCATGCCCTTGAAATACCGACTATGTCTGCTTCTTGAAAAGCATCCGAGCCGATAGCAGACGTCGCCACCTGACCAGTGAATACGACGAGGGGGACGCCGTCGCTGAGAGCGTCCTGCATAGGGGTGACTACGTTTGTTGCCCCTGGGCCGGACGTCACGAGCACAACGCCGGGCTTGCCTGTCACACGAGCGTAACCCTCCGCCATGTGTCCAGCTCCTTGCTCGTGTCTTGGGAGGATGAAGTTGAACTGGGGAGAGTTGTAGATCGCGTCGAATACAGGGAGGATGGCACCGCCGGGGTATCCGAAGACATGCTTGACACCATGCCGGACCATCATCTCGTGGAAGATCTGACCACCGGACATCCCAACGAAAGAGTGGTCGAGAGGACCTTCCGTATGGGGAGGAAGGGAGGGTGGGGGGTAAGGAACGTTGTTTCTCGTGGGCAGCTGCTGGTACCCCGGGGCTGGTGTCGGCCGCCTGTATACATTCGTGTTACACGGATGGTCAGGTATTGAGGGGGATGTACTTACACGGTGTTGCTAGCGGTCGCCTCGCGGGCACTGGACCTACTGATGTTCCTGGCATGCTCCTTCACCCTTGACTTGGCCTCGAGCATGCATGCACTCGAACTTGCGACAGTCGAGCGAGCCCGGACGAGCTGCGCAGGAATAGTCACCTTCGAAGCGGACGACATGCGCATCCTGGATGCTGGAAGAGACATGCTGGCGGCGGCGGCGGCGGCGGGAACGACGACGACGGTGGCAAGAGCGGGGGCAGTCCAAGGAAAACTGGGCAAAAGTCAGGTCTATAAACTTGCACCGAGTCATTCTTACTCCTCATCTAATCACCTGATCGCCCCTTAGGGCAACACCTATTTCCGGGTTAGGTCTAGGGTTTGGAATGTGCCGGTCGGACATTAGCTGAGTCTCGTCAGAGTCACATGTAGTAATGATGTACTATACTTCAAGCTCTACTCTGGCTCTACTTAACTATACAGCTGCACTTGCTCTCACATCGCACTCGACGATTATATGCATAGCTCTAGTCAACGCGAGCTGCAGGAGAACAGTCAGAATCTTCCGCCATATTCGAGGATATACCGGAAAGTTCTACAATTCAGTCGAGAACGGACTTGCGTGCCGCTTCGCCGTCATTACTCCGCTCGTGCAATCCCTTTATACGGGCCTTACCACATGTACAACGCCGAACCTGCTTCACTGTTCACTGTTCAACACTTCGGAGAGGAGGCTATACCGTATAAAGCATATGTCACTACGGGTAAGGTAGTGCAACTGCGTTGCATACAATATATACAAGTAGTGTACATATACCAGTCTTACCCAGCTTAACAGATGCGGAACGCATATCAAGAGGACTCAGAATCATTGGCATTACGCTGCCAGACCATTCTTCATGCGTATGTTTCGATAGGACTTTGGCCGAACTTTCAGAGCGTCTGGCTATACTTGCGATGGGCGCTTCTACATGAAGAATACAATCATCGACTTCGTAAAACCGCATTTGAAGAAACGTGTCAGATCTTTCGTCTCGGAATTTGGACTTGGCTTGGAAGTTTACAGCCTTGACCATTATATCAATGTCCGTACCATTCGCATTGTGTCAAAGCACCAGAGTATGCAGCCCGCAGGCATCACCAAAATGCTTGAAAGAACGTCATACGTGACCTCGGCTACACGCGGAGAGATGTAAATTAAAAGTGTCTTGGCTGGTTGATAGGCCCGCTATTTCAACATGCACGCGCCGTGCAACTATAGGCTAAATAACACATCTGTGCAATAGGCTGAGAGAAATACAGAGCCAAGGGCGGGGTACAATTACAAAACGTACAGCGCGGTATGTACTAGGTGCCAAGTGGTGTTGTGCGGTCATGTCGAGCGCGGGCGGTGCGCGCGTCCCATGATCGCGGAGCGAATATCCTTGGCAGAGAGAGCCAGGCCGAGCGGCATGCAGGATTCGCAGCGGCGCGAATAGCGAGCTTGTGCAGGGGTGGGAGAGGGTGGGACTCTGGAGCCATCTGACCTACGGGTGTCTCGATGACAGGACGACGGCCATTTCGCGAGCGTGTGCGGCAGGATGCTAGGCGTAATGGTGAGCGCAATTCAGACGGGCTAGATCTTCAAGACGCTCACAATAATCTCACCGGACACACATGAACGGCATGCAAGAAAGACTGGACACATCGAAAGCCGTAAGTTCACCGGTGCGGGGACGCCCATCTCGATTTCTCAGAGAGATGCGCCGCGGCGAGCTAAGATAACAAGGGGTGAACATGCGGCACCAAGCGCACGGTTATGTGGGGACTCACAGGCGAAGGTGACCGGTTGTACGATGAGCGCGACACATATGGACCCTTCCATGCGTACGGCTGTCCAGGCACTCCACTGCCCGCTAGTTCATCAGCCGTCCGTGCGTAGGTCTGGCGGCTCTTGCGACGCTGTCGCCATTTGATGAAGATGATAATTGCCGCGACTGTGGCAAGCACTCCGACTAAGAGGATGTGTGAGAGTCAAGGTCACAGAAGAGTGGGTATGAGACCTACCGGAAGTTACTGCGACTGCAACCACCCATGGCGAATCGAGATGACCGTGTATGTGGCCTTCCTCTTCATCATCTGCGTCAAGGTTCCTGCGCATGATGCAGTTGGCACGCAATATCCGACATTATTTAGTGTAGAGTACTCACTCTGACCGGATGAATAGTGGCCTCGCGCTTGCACAAAGGGATAACGTGAGGAGAGTGAAGACGGACGGCAACATATGCTCCATTTCCGCAGAGACTAGATAGTTTGGGATGCTTGACGAGGGAGAGACGAGGTAGTGTTAGGGCGGCGAGAGCGAGAGCGAGGTGAAGGGGGCGATGGGTGATAGACGGCGGGGGTTGCGAGTTATAAGGCTAGTCAAGCATTGAGAAGACACTTGGCGGCGAGGATCTGGTACAAGACGGAGGGCGCTGGAGGGCGGTTCCCATGTTTGCCAAGGGCCTTAGAAGAGGACGACTTGGCAGGCCAAGAGATTTGCAGAGCCAGTGAACGATCCATTCCGGCACGGATCGCTTCGGCACGGCAACCAATCTCGTTTCCTCCGCCTCTTCCCCGCCGCGCCCAGCACCGACCCTCGTCTTAGCCTCGTGTTGCGGGCGGAGTCGCTCAACACCAGATTGTTCATACTCAACCATGGCGGAATGCATCCTTCGAGTGAGGAATCTTCGATATCTGACACACCGTAGCGAGTTACAACTTAGCCAACGAGTCACGACTAGTTTTGACCAAGTCCCTGGGCAGCCCCGAAGTCAGCATGTCTTCACTTGCCCAGCTTAGCCCAGCGTGCCATGTCAGATCTGAGCGACATACCGAAGTCCCAAGCCGCCAGATGGTAATAGCTAGTCTGAAGTGTACGCACATAGAAGCCACTATAGTGATGCATGTTCATCGCCCCGTGGGAACGTCGGAGTTCGAACCCACCTGAGGCTTTTCAAGCGCTCAGCCACCCAGGCTCAGAGACTAATATTAATGGACTCCGTGCACATACTTGAAGCACCCATGCCTCCAAAAATTGCAGGAAGTACTCAGTTAACCTCTAAGTAGCATCTTGCAGAGTTGAGAAGGTGCTCGAGCTATAGATATGGAGGAGAGCCTCCATTCATGTGTCGATTGAAGAATATTGAAGCCCCCGTGGGAACACCCGCACCCCTCCTACGGATGGCCTCTCAGATCTCATCTCAGAGCTCGGGGCTGGTTGACGAGCCCAACTATAGTCATAATTATAACTATGAAAAGGGTCCGGACAAGAAGCTGGCAAAAATCATTCAGAGCCGAGCGTACACACCAAAACAACTGGACACACTGGGAATTGAACCCCGTCCATTGCTAAGCGAATGTGATAACCAACTACACCATGTGCCCTTGCGATTTATCGACTCTGTTTTTAATACGACTACCCTAGGAGGCGCACAGAGACGGCCCTCTGTTCCGAAGACCGACAACACCTGACGGTCACTTGAAGTTGAACTTGAAGATAGGTCCGACACCGGTCAGGACGAATACACCGTCGACCCAGATCTCAACGTTGCAACACCACAAGGATCGCGGGCGGAATGTTCTCAATAGCTCTGCGCAGTAGCGCGAAAATACCAGGTCTAACTGCATCCACCGTTCTCCGACGTGGGTTTAGTCAAACATCGACACGTATGGCTGCCGCCTCCTTTGTGCAACAAGGAAAGAAAGTATGTACACGCTGTCTCTAAGCAGACGTGCTATTAGGCTTGCTCATACGACCTTCCTCAGATTGTCGCTGTGGGCCGGAACTACAGCGAGCACGCCAAGGAGCTCAACAACGCTGTCCCGAAGGAGCCTATCCTCTTCCTGAAGCCCACCACGAGCTACGTTCCTTCGGGTGGCAACGTCGAGATCCCCGAAGGCGTGCTCGCCCATTACGAAGGTCACCATCCGTGAATGTGAACTCACATACATGCTGAAGATGGTTAAACTTTCCAGTGGAACTTGGCGTCGTTGTCAGCAAACGCGGGCGCGACATCCCCGAGGCCGAGGCCGGGAACTTTGTCGCAGGCTACGGTAAATAAGAGCATCCGTACCGTGCATCCGAATCGCCGAGGTGCTGACCTCCGTACGCCGCCCACAGCGCTCGCCGTGGACATGACAGCCCGCAACCTGCAAGACGAGATCAAGGCCAAGAGGCTGCCTTGGACGGTTGCCAAGGGCTTCGACACGTTCACGCCTATCAGGTAATGCGACGGCGTCGGTTCTCGTGCGCACTGTAGTTCATAGAACATTTCTTGGACAGCTCTTACATCCCGAAGGAATTGGTAGCGGACGCGGCTGACCTTGGCCTCGTGCTCAAGGCGAGTGCACTTCTAGACGGTCCGAGCCCCTTGGCGGGAGTGCTGACCATAGCCGAAACCCAGGTGAACGGCACGGTGAAGCAGGATGGCAACACCAAGGACATGCTCTTCTCCATTCCCCGCCTGATCCAGCATATCTCGACGATCATGACGCTCGAGGTCAGCTGCATCTTTCGTACGGTAGCCGAGGAGGTTCTAAGCTGACACGCGTCCGGCGCACTCAGGAAGGAGACCTTATCCTCACAGGCACCCCATCGGGAGTTGGGCCGGTCGTGCCAGGCGACAAGGTCGAGTGCACACTGACAGACAGCACCGGGAAGCAACTCGCAACCCTCAACTTCAACGCCGTCCAGCGCAAGGGTGGTTATCAATACAAGCCAGAGTGAAGTTCGACCGTGTTCCACAACACCTTGGACTTGTCTAAATAACAAACTACCGTACACTACTGATGACGAATCGGAACATGACAACACAGAGGAATCTACTACACGACAGCGACGGCGCCCAGGTATCTCGGTAAGCGTACAGTACTTGAAGCTAAAGCATATACCATCTAGTTATTGTCGCGAGCAGTCCGTTCGTCCGGGTCCCGGCTCGCCTCCGTAGCCCTACGCTCGCCCTCGTCGAAGGAGCTAGTACTAGACGCACTTGCGAAGCTCCAGCTGTCAGCTCCAGTAGGGGTCAGTGATCCCTCATCGTCTACCGACCCAGAGCCAGCGCTCTGAAAGTCGCCGAAGTCGCCGAATGAGTCGAAGGAGCTGTCTGTCATGAACTCGTCGGCGGATGCAGTCGCGAACGTGAATGGATCAGAGCCACCGGCGGCAGCAGAGTCTGAGAACGGTCCGAATGTGTCCTGTGCATCCGCCATGTCAGATAAGAATCGTCGGAGGGTGGACAACACTCACGTCCTCGAACGGATCTTGCAACATCGTGGAGTGTGAGGCGGAAGAAGACGACGGATTGAATGCATCCTATTGTGCAAAGCGTGAGCGAATAATGTCGCCGGGATTCCGCGCAAGAAACACACATCAAATGCACTTGCGCTCAGTGGTCTGCGATCATTGTCGTGTTGGCGCGCAGTGACTGGAGGAGGTCGCAGTTCGAACGTCGACTGCGCCAGCCATCCGCCATCCTCTTCGTCGTCTGATGCATCGTCGGAGGAACCCAAATGATCGGACGACTGCATCTCATTGACCAGGTAGTTGGCGAACTAGGGGTCGGTCAACGTCATTGGCAGATTCGGTTATAGATTCACGTACCCGGGAAGGTGCAGAGTTGAATTCCTCGTCTTCGTCATCCATGGGCATAGAGCCAAAATCGGCACTTCCCTCTCTTCGACTTGACGATCGACGGAACTCGCTCTTCATCTCCGAGCCGGCCTGCGTCTGCTCCACGGAGCGGGAGGGCGCCGCGGTCGCCACGGTGTCTGCTTCGTCCACCTTCCACTGCGCGGCTCCATTTCGCATCGACGGCGCGACGACCGGCTTCCCGCCGCCAAGAAGACTCGAATCCTTCTTCTTGGTCTCCTTGTATCGTCCCGTCACGTACTCGTCCCACTCGGGTTGCGGAGCGTACTGTCCAATCTGTAAACGGAGATCGGGAGGGAGGTGTTCGAGCGCGCCGATGACGTCCTCGGAGATGAGCGTGAGATGACCCATATAGCCTAGCCGCAGGCCTTTAGGCTTGCCGCTGAGGGTTCTCTTAGTACCAGTCACATCAACATGACTGTATACACAGACCTCTCGACGTCGTTCCGTTTTGAGCCCTCAATGATGCGATGCATGAGCCTCGCGTCGCGGAAGAGGGAGACCGTCAGCTCTCTGTTGTATCCGCCATCGACTCGACCAGTGAGAATTTGGTGAATCAAGTCATATACGACACAATGTAGGAAATTGTTCCACGGGAACTCAAAGAACAAATCCTGTGGCACGACCTGAGTGAACTCTCTCTCCCCGTAAACGATTTAATCTCACCAATAGGGTCGACGCAACGTTGGCTTCTAAGAATCGCTGCTTGAGTCGTTCGCCGAGCACAGGGCGCCCTGCGAGCAGATCCCTGGTGGACCGTCGGATACTTCGGCGTGAGTCCCTTGACCGCGCTCTTGAGCGAGTACCTTCCGCATCCGAGTTTGAGCTCCACGAATTCTGGCGTTGCGGGAACGAGGCAACGTCACCAGGACTAGTAGAGGGAGAAGGCGCGGGGATCGTAATAGGCGATGCGACTCTGGCGGGAGCTTTATCCGCCGTGAGACGGGGGCTCGCGGTCGCCTTGGGAGAGTCGTACATCGCAATTTCTTCCATCGCCTCGTCGTCGGAGCTCCCGGGTTCGTCTCCACTCATGTCTTCGTCTGAGTCTACGAGAGACGAGGAGGGCGCATGGGACACTGGGAACTCGTGAGCGGCGTCTCCCTCATCGTCATCCATTCCATCGTTGTCGCCGTTCCCATTCCCGATAGCGATGACTTGGGCCAGCTCCTCAAGCGCAGATAGCCCCCCTTGTAGACGACCTTGCGCGTCGTACAGATGGTCATATTGTGGGTCGCGATTGAGGAGGGACATGTTGGAGCAATGGAGGAGTTCAGCATACAGTTCGCATATTCGATACCTCTCAAACGTCAGAGGAGGGATTGCGCCTAATGTGGTCAACACGGGCCCATTCTAACAACGGCGATTAGAGGCTTTTAGAGACGATGTATGTACCGGACCTACCAATGAGCGTGGTTCTTTCAGGAATAACTGCAGCTTGTCCAGATGATCGCACATTAGCTCTAGCACAGGTCCCAGATGCACGACACCCATGCGGTTAACCATCTCCTCCATAGCTGTCTCCAGGGCCTCACGAGCGCCATCCGGGGGTAACGTCTGCTGCACCTGAATGAGGCGGTTCCGTAGCGTGTGGAAGAGATAAGGCTCAAAGTAGTCGGAGTTGTTCTGTCGAATGAGCTCGATGATGATACATATTGACTGCACCACCGAGGAAGACGCGGACTCCTGGCCGTCGGCAGACTTGCCCTTGCCGTGCGGACCGAACTCGTTCAGAATGTAGCTGACAAGCTTCGACACATTGTCGCGGTGGGCGAGCTCGCGTGCGAACACATTTGACGCAGGGGGGTGGTTCAAGCCATCAGAGATCCCAGCAGCAGGAGACGGTGCAGCCATCGAGATAATCCCCTTGATGAGGTCTGCGACAACGGTGTGCATGTCGCTGCTACGCGCGGGAGAGAGAAGGTCAATGAGGCGCGACATGAGGTTCTCTTTCGACAGCCACTGGATGCCTTCTGGTAAGAGCGGTTCGCAAGAGCGCGTGCAACGCATGATGAGGTACATACTTCAAGGACACCAGCACCGGCAGGATGCTCGTCTAGCTGGATGATGCGGACGAGAAGGTCGGCAAAGGGCGGGGTTTCTATGTGCCGCAACACCCGCTCGACGATGTCCGGCTGTGCTTGAATGAACGCCAACATCTGAGCACCGAGCTCAGAATTCACGCCAAGGAGGACGGGGATGAAAGATGAATAGATTCACCTCCGCGGGCCTCTTGCTTAAAAACGCAACGTTTACTTTGGCGAAATGGGTTGCCATCATCACCTGGCTCCGCATCTCTTCCGGTGACTTGTCCAAGACGGTTTCCCAGAACGGTATGAGCAGCTGCTCTTGGTGATTGACGCAAGCTTCCACGATAGACCAAATGTCGCTGCACAAGACCTCGGTCGCGACATAAGGATACCTCAGAAAGTCCATCTTCTGAGCCAGCACGCTCGCTACAGTCGTGAGCAACCACTCACTTGAAGCTACCCTTGTCGTCGCCCTCAATCTGCCCCGTCACATAGCCCAAGAGCCGCTGCAGGACATTGAGGCGAGAGAAATAGTCGATAAGACGAGTGTTCTGCGCTTTGCACTCCTGGAGGAGATCGTCCTCGTCGAGTATGGCTTCTAGAGAGACATCCTCCTTGTCGAGGAGACTGTCGATGGTGGACGCATTATGAAAGCCGAATCTGTTGGCAGACTCGGTTCAGACAGCTCGTGGGGGGAGAGCAATCTGTGTACCTCCAAAACATGCAGCGTGATGCGTGGGCACTGAGCTCAGAAAGTCAAGATGTATGCGGAGAACAGCAGCGAGACAGAAGCCTGCGAAGGAGACGAGAGCAACGCCGGTACGGGCGAGACTGGCGAGGAGGCCTGACACCGGCTGGTGGAATGCAACTGCCTATTCCGACAGACGCGAACCCGGTCCTGCCTAGGCGCTCGACGGTCATAGTGCCTCGACGAGCGTGTGTTGTACGTAACAACTACATGAAAACACCCCTCTACAGGCATCGAATACGAACACACAGAGTCCTAGAGGCTGGACACGAACCCGATGAGATTCATGGGGAGATTGATCGTCGATTGAGTTGTGGGACCCTGTGTACCAACCGAGCCCCGGGCCCTCAACCACCCAGGCACGTCCTGGCACCCCTCGCGCTCCGTTGGCATTATCAGCGGTCGCTGCTGTCATGTTCTGTGTGGCTTGACTACCACCGCTGCTAGACAGGTCACTCCGTCCCGGTGATAGTGCCACAGCCAAGACACCAATCGCGATGCCACATCGCTGCAACTTGACCTGTAGCCACACTGCTCTGGGGTTTCTGAAACGTGATCCTCATCTTATCCCCGCTCACTCTGTGGCCAGTTGATGAGCAGTGGCTACGAAGCCTTGCATCAGGTAGGAGATACTGACCGTTGTATCGCCCCGGCCACGTCCATCATCCGATGTCGATATTGGACTCGACCACGATATCCTTCAGCGTCGAGGCCATCTGGAGGCGCATCGCTCCATATCCATTTCCACTGATCAACGATGACTGAGTTGGAGAAGAGCGCTGGATGATCGCTGCGGAGGAATTTTAACATAAGATTATACCGACAACGAGAGAAGTCGTACTCACGTGCCAGGAACGACGTATATCTGGTTCTCTATGGGGTCCTTGCGAGCAACGAACATCTTCTGAGGCATCCCCTTGATTCTGGCATTTTGACCAATGGTGTATGAGAACAGCCCTTGATGTCGACCGAGGATCTTGCCGCTCTCTAGATCAATGATATGGCCAGGCTTGGGCGAAACATACTCAGCTGTGAGGGAGAAGATCAGAACGACATACGAGAGGGACGCTCCAGTACGCGACTAACAAATGAAATCATCAAATCTTCGCTTCTCTCCAACGAAGCAGATCCCCATGCTCTCTTCCCGTGAAGCCGTTGGAAGGCCCCACTTTTGCGCCATTTCACGGACTTCGGTCTTCTTATAGGGCGCGAGCGGGAAGAGTGTTCGCGCGAGACTAGACTCTGGGATAGCCGACAGGTAATAAGTCTGGTCCTTAGACCTATCCGCCGGTCGTCGCAGTTGTGGGCGCGCAGGAAGTTTACTGTAGGCAAAGATGTTGGAGAGAGTGACAGAGGGCAAGGCCCACTTTTTGTCAGCATAGTGACCTGGCGGGTGCTGCCGTCAGCTCTGAGTCTCTTGATGATAAATGGTGGTTACCAGTAGCCAGCCAGGAGGTTTTGTCTGTCAAGCGATCCATGAGCGCACCAAACTTTACCTCCCTTTCATGGGCAGTTAGCTTGCACGCGAAGATACCAATATCACTGAGGAGTTTTACCTATTACACCAGATATCCGGATTAGGGGTCGAGCCTGACTCCCATAATGCCAATGCTGGTTCGAACACCCGTGTCCAATATTCGCGCGAGAGGTCTACCTGGTGCATCGTGTTGTGTGAGTAGGGTTTCCTCAGTTTGCTACGACGACCTACCATTTCACATCGAATACCCAGCATACGGCACACCCGCTGCACGTCTTCCCAATCCTTCTTCCATTCACATCCATGGTCAGTTCCTGATTCATCGCGCGTATCCCAATTGCGCATGAAGACCGCAGAAAGGTCAAAATCCTGACAAACCGTGCATTCTGTCATAACGATGCGTCCCGGAACTTGTTTAGAACGGGTCGTACCTGGTCTGCGAGTAGTTTGGCTGTCACAGAAGAGTCGACCCCTCCAGACATGGCAACGACAACTGCATAGTATAGCATCGTCTTCAATATGTTAGCCGTGAAGTAGTTTGGGTGCATACCTCGATCACCTTTCCTGGGTGTCAGAGCGGCGGACTGAGTTCGGAGCAGCGAGAGGGACCGGAGTACAGATGTAGACCATCCTTGCATTGGCCTGTCCCAGCCACGCGCAACAGTAGTTTCTAAAGGTTGTTTTGGACAAAGTCCGTCAGTCAGGGTGGGGTCTTCTTGTGCCCTCGAAGTGTTCTGATTCAACCGAGGGTGAGTCCGAGTCGGTGACGCTAGCTATTGCAGTGGCGGTCCGGAATATGTCATGGGCGCTTCGCAAACTTCTTCCGTTCGGTATGCAACTAGACGCCCTCTGCATGCTCTCAACTCAATACCCTACCTGTACGTTGTCTGTCTACGCGTCTGTCACTGGATACGCCTCGCCCGTCATTCTTGAGCACTACTACCAGCATCTATGTCGAACAAATCGCGCTCTCAGCGCAGCTCTGTCTCTGCACCAGACGACAATACCTCCAGCCTGAGCCGCCGCGCGCGCAGGAGGGAGAAGCAGAACACACACGCCGATGCGGGCCCGTCGGGTTCCCAGCCTGCAGGACCCTCCAAACCCACTAGCAAATCTGACAGTTCGAATCGGCCAACCACGAACAACGGGGTCGCTAAAAACGCAAGCAGTTCGTTTGCCGAAGCAGACTTTATCGCGTTCTCGTTCTCCGACCCGGAGGAAGAAGACGCACCCGCCAGAGAGGACTCGCCTCCAGCGCGGGAGTGGGACAAGGGGAAGGGAAAGGCTAGGGAGAGCTCTGGCAGGAGGGAAAGCGAACATGCCGGCCGGAAGCGCAAGGTGGAGGAGCTTGATGTGAGCGATGGATACATGAGCAAGAAAGAGCGCGTAGCTGCGGCGTCGCGCAAGGCACCATGGGCGGTGAACGTAGACTGGGAAGGATGTGCAAACGTTGCGGACATGTGAGTCTTAACTTGCATCCCATTCGTGGGAGGCCTAACCATCGGCGCGGTGTTTTGGCAGGTTGCACCGAGAGGTCGAGGCATTTGTTGAATACATGTCGCCTACCCCCGTCGAAGACGAAGTACGCTCGCTCACAGTACAGCTCATATCAAACGCCATTGTCAAGAGCTACCGTGACGCGCAAGTGCTGCCGTTTGGGAGTTATGAAACGAAGCTATACCTACCGTTAGGGTACGCCGCATGTTGATGTCCGGAGCTGCATATAATCTCACGCTTGCCCGTTGCCAGTGACATAGATCTCGTCATCTACTCGCCCTCTATGATGCGCATGGACAAGGTTTCCGTGCTACATTCTCTTGCCAACATCGTAAAGCGGACTGGGCTCACGGACCGTGTCACGATCATCGCGAAAGCCAAGGTGCCCATCATCAAATTCGTCACTACCCATGGCCGTTTTCCTGTCGATATCAGCATAAATCAAGTGAACGGGGTTACTACGGGGAAAATGGTGAAGCAGTTCCTTCAGGAACTTCCCGCGTTACGAAGCCTCGTCCTTATCATCAAGAACTTTCTCAGTCAACGGAGTATGAACGAGGTCTTCACGGGAGGTCTCGGCAGCTATAGCATCGTATGTCTGGCGATCAGCTTCCTCCAGATGCATCCCAAGATTCGCAGAGGAGAAATCGACCCGTCGAAGAATCTTGGTGTCCTCGCTATGGAGTTCTTCGAGCTCTACGGCTCGTACTTCAATTATCAGGAAGTCGGCATTTCGCTACGAGACGGCGGATCATACTACAACAAACGTCAGCGAGGTTGGTATGACTTCCGAGAACCGAGACTGCTCTCGATAGAGGACCCAGGCGACCCCAGTACGTTGCGTCTTCCATGATCAAAGATGACACGTCATATTCACGCCTGCTCCCATAGCGAATGACATATCCCGGGGGTCGTACAACTTTACGCGGGTGCGAACTACTCTTGCAGGCGCGCACGGGATCATGACCGCAGCGGCGTTCGCACAAGCCAGCATCATAAGCGCAAGGAGAGAAGGGCGGACGGTCCGGCTGCGGCCTACGACCGAACCCGAGGATATGAGCATTCTCGCGAGTGTTATGGGAGTAACGCAGGAGGTAAGCAAGAAGGCGTGCGGTAAATCAGAATCATTTATTGACGATCATTTTCCAGACTATCAATCATCGCAGGGTGGTTCAAGAGGTTTACGACCGCCAGGTACTGCACCGGATGCTGGGCGTCGGTCCGAACACATCGCCAGCGGTCGATGTTGGCGCCAATATGAACAGGGCGTCGCGCACAGCCGAGGCCGCGAGCGTTGCTTCTGCGTGGGGCGCGGCAGACATGTCATTGGAAACCGTGTCTGAGGGATCCGCCGAAGAGGAGGAGGAGGTCGAAAGCCGGTACGGGATTGAAAGCCGAAAGCCGCCTCCGAGGAAGCGGAGGCGGACAGGCACTCGCGCGGACCAAGAGATTACGCTGCACACGGTTTACACGACTGACGATGACGAAGATGGGCCCTCGGGAACGCATCAACCGCAGGATGATGTGGACGACATCTCGGAGGAAGAGGAGGAGTATGACCTTTCCGTTCTGGACCCGAAGTCGGACGGAGGGCGCGCGGCGAGCCGACGCTCATATTGGTTGTCGAAGGCGATGGCCGGCGGGGAAGAGAGCGAAGAGTGATTGCGTCGGGCAGTGGCTGGAGGTGACAAGACGGGGGACGTGCGGGTAGTGCAGACAGGTGTGAGAGAACATTGCATTTGATACGATTATGATGGAGGGGGGGAGGGCGGTGAATAATGATTGTCGAGTTCTTACTGGCGATGTAGTTGCACGCGAGCGACTGCGAGCGAGCGGCCGTGATCAGTTGTGATCTGGTCAGAGTCGCCCAAGTCGCTAAGGCTCAGGCTACCTTTGCCGCCGCCGTGCTCAGCCATTCATCGACAACGTCCATCCCTACTTCCATCATCATCCCCTCTGCCTTTCTGCCAGCCCGACGAGCAGGCCATCGTAGTCGCGGGTCGCTCGTGGTCTCTGTCGTCGTAGTCGCCCTTGCCTTCCTTCTCGCCGTTCGTTCGATGTACGTCTTCCCTTCTCTTTCTCTGACCGGATCTTGTCTCAGCGAGACCGGAACACCAGGACCACCACTAGAGCTCCCGTTCCCCCTGTCGACCTGAAAGCTCGTATTGCCGCCCTTCAGCAACAGCAAGCCGCCAATGCCCAAGCCGCCCAAGCCAACTCAACCTCCCAGCCCCTCCCGAAGGCTAACGCGGTAGCTGGACCCAATGGACTGCGAGACAGGATAGCGTCCTTCGAGAAGCAGGGCGCGGTCCCGAAGCCAAAGGGGAGGTTTGGCTTTGCTCCCCCCATGCAGGTTGACCCGGCGAAAGCTAAGAGGTCTGGAGAGCTATATGGTAACCGCGTCCCTGGTCTCTCCCGCCCTCATATACCCGTACCCCCGACGAGCAAAGCCGACAGGAAGCAGTCTAGGTCACAAAGTCAGACCCGATCTGAGCTCGACCGCTATGTCACGTCCCCAAGCCCCCCAGGCTCGCCGTTCATCATGTCCGACAACGGCGATTTCGTCGGTGACGTTCTCTCCGACGTCGACCCGAACTCGCCGAACTACCCCATGAGTATGGAGGATAGTCAGCAATTCAGTCTTGATGCACTCGTTGCAGCGAAGGAAGACGAGGGGCCAGAGGAGGCGGCAGGGGAGGTAGCTGAGGTTCCTTTGGAGGCCCCATTGGATATCGACGCCGTAACGACGTCCGGTAATGGGGAGCTCCAACAGCAGGGTGGGTCCCCCTCCATCGTCATCTCTCCATCAGAACCCGAGCCAGAAGAAGTCATTCCCGTCGTGGCATCGTCGTCTGTGCTGCAACCAACCACAGAGCCAGAGCCTGCTCCCGCAGAGTCCGAACCTGCTGCTCTTGTTGTCCAACGGTCGCCTACTCCACCTGCCGTTTCAGAGCCCGTTCCTTCCTCTCCTCCCGTCGAGGAGCCGACTCCATCCCAGCCTAGCGAAGACATCGACCCGGACGTGCTAGCGGTCATCGAACAACTTGACCGTGCTACACGGCTGGGAGACTCCGGCAAGGTTGTCGTTCCTGCAGCAACTCTGGACGCTGTCACTAGCCTGGACGGCACTCCCGAGCAGCAGAAGAACTCGGTGCAAGATATGCTCGATCAGCTTTTACTCGAACAAGATATCCTCGACATTGCGACCCCCATCAAGCAACGCTTTTCTCTCAACGGTTCTCTATCCCAGCAGGCTGTCAGACAGTTCCTTGCGCAACAGTCTGAGTTGGCAGCGAAGGAGGCACGAGCTGTTGAGACTCCGGTGAAGAAGAACGCGCTGACCGCTGATACGCCCTTGTCGGGTCAATATTTGAGTGCTTCTGCCTATTCACCTGATAGCCCAGGCGATGAACCTCTTTCCCCCGCGAGCGACATATATTCCTCATACCTTCTCGCGACCCCGGTGGTTCCCTTTGGCCGAGCACTTCCAGCCATCCCTGAAGCTCCAGATTCACCGATTGCGGTCAAGGCTCCTCGTCGCGACACCTTTGGGCGGGAATCCAAGGGTAGTACTGCGCCCTCTTCGCCTCCTCTTGCTACTCCCAGCGACGACGGTCGGGCAAGCATATCTCCTAGTGATGGCGCGGTTAAACCTCCTGTCAACCCTGGACGTGTCACCTCGCCGCCTCTTTCCGTTGTCATCCCGCGTACAGGGACCCCGAAGCAGGTACCGTCTACCAAGCAGAAGGAAGAGCTTCCTCCATCACCCCACGACGCTGTCATCGTGTCGGATCCTCAGCGAATCGTCTCGCCGACGGTTACCCGGGGTGTGCTCGTTCCCGCACCACATTCCGCAAGTACCTCGTCATCTTCCCCCTCGTCTTCATATTCTGCATCGCTGTACTCTGAGGCCACGTCTCCCTCGCCAACGGGAGCCATCGCAAGGAAAGTGTCGTCGAAGCACAAGAAGCAGCCGATCTCCCCTCTTTCAAGCGCACCCTATGAGGAGCCCATCCTCACACCTATTGAAGGGCCCAGGGGATTCCGTGCAGTGGTGCATGAGAAGGTTGTAGAGGGGAAAAGTCGCCCTGTGAGCATGGCTATGCAGCAGTACGACGATCTCCCCTCTCCAACTCCGATGAATGCGGCGAACATGAGCGATCTCGCATCGCTCCTCGCCGATGCAGCCTTGCTCGAGAAGCAGCTCGCCGACTCGAGGACGCCGCAGAAGAAGCTACCGAGTCGTCCGGGGACGGCACCATCGTCACGACCGACACCGCCTCCTCCTGACGCCAGGCGAGGTACGCCAGACAGGCCACTGCCTACGCAGGATCTGCCCCAGTCACCGGATGACGCAGAGCTCTTCGGCCGCGTGTCGCAAGACCAAAGCGGCACGTCGCGGGACTCCCGTTACGAGTCTTCTCGGCCATCGCTGTATGAGCACCGACCTCTCCCTGCGCGACCGTCGCTCGACCGCACATTGACCCGCCCGTCCGATTACCTGGAACGTATCCCGTCACGGCCATCTATAGAGCGCTCCCAGTCTCCGAGGCCATCAACGGATAGCACGTCGTCGTCGCGGCCACAACTGCAGCCGCTGTTTCTCACTGCTGACCCGAACGCGACCCGCATATCCCTTCCCTCGAGACCGAAGAGTGCCGCTGGGACACGCACCTCGTCGTCGACGCCTCCTGCTCCTGATCCCAAGAGCCCTCCGAAGGCTGGCTATTTGTCCAACCTATTGTCAAGAGCGAAGAGCTCGGGCAACCTGCGCTCAGACCCACGAGATAGCGTTGGATCGTCTTCGGAGGACTCCGTCATGGTTTCGACACCACCCACGCCCCCATACGAAATGATGGCTGCGGACACTACCGGGTCAGTGCGGAATTCACGAATGTTCAAGAACAGCATCTCGCGCGCAACAAACTTCGCCGACAGGTTGCTACACAGGAAGGATGGTAGCACTCAGGGCGCGGATGTTGCTATCGTATCCGGAGGTAAGATAACACTATCCATCTCTTAGTACTCCATCTCACTGACCTCCATCTCATCGTAGATGAAGACGACCAGGTGGCTGGCTCACGAAACCTCCCACGTCCCCCACGACCTCTACCATTACCCCCACGACCTCTCCCTCCGCGCGGGCTCCCCCCACCCGTTCCCCCGCCCGGCGAGCCTGCGCCCAACGACAATCTCGCGCCGGTCCCTCCTCCTGGACAGCCTGGCTTGCAGCGCCGTGGCTCCTGGAAGTCTATCGCCAGCGTGTCAACAATAGGCATCAGCGACGCTCTCGACAACCTCGGCGTGTACGACAACGCGAGGACACCAGAAGCGGCCGTACCACGCGCGGGCCTTCCCACCGGCCCCAACGCATACATCTCTCCTCGCCCTGCTCCCCGTCCCCCCTCCGCCCCTGCACGCGGCCCATCTGCCGCCTCCGCCCGCTCCTCCGCCCCCAGTCGTCCTCCTTCCGCCCCCAATCGTCCTCCTTCCGCCCCACCGCCAAGCCAGCCGCTTCCCCCTCCCCCTGATCAGCCGCTCCCCCCTCCTCCGCGCGGCGCATCCTACAACAACGGCCTCCAGGCGGGTGGCCGGCCGGGCCTGCCGTCCAGCCCAGCCCAGCGGGGGAAGTCGCTCCCATCGCGACCCAAGGCCCCGCAACAGGGCCAGCTGCGGTCTGGCATGATCTGACACGACTGTTTATCTCCGGCACGTATATATCTATTGGATCTCTCCGCTTGGATCACTCGTTAGCTAGTTAGTCTATCTATCTTACTCCTCGTTCCTTGGTTAACTCTCCCGCTCTGTACATTGCTCTCCTCTCCGCCGAGCCCTCCTGCTCCACGCTCAGCTGCCGCAGCCAGCGAGCGCGACTTGGCTGCATACAGCTACGCATACCCTACCGTAGTATAGCCGCTTACTCACACGCACGCTCCCTCCAGTCGTTCGTAATGCTCCCTCGTACTACATCCACTCCATATTGCACGCCTATGTCCATTGGCTCACATGGGTTGTCGCTCTGTGCATTTGTCGTACATGGTTCATCATGCTATTAGCCTTGCATTACTTAGCTACATACATTGCTCGCCGGCACGGAATACATGCAGTCGCCTATTGAAGATGTCATTCAACAGCATACACGGGATGGAAACGGTACAGGATATTCCGATGGCGGGGGGTTAGGCTGTCATGGAAGTGGGAAGCATATAAGAATGATTGAGAAGTACATGTGCATATGATGACTATCGCGCGGAGGTGCCCCGCCGTTGCGCCTTCGGCTCGGGTTCGTCGGCTCGCACAGTGTCTGACGACGCACGTCCCGTCGATTCGCGCATGCGACGTGTGGCTGACTTGGAGCGATGTCGTAGTTCTTCGTCTGACTCGGCCTCCTCGCCGTCTGTCGGGTCTACAGGAATCTTCCGCGCTTGCGCGAAGAAAAGCTTCGCGTCGCGGTCGCATATGTTCTGAATGTAGTACACGTTCCCTACAATCGGGTTAGGACATAACAGTGCGACGACCGGCGCATATGCTCACCTCGCGGGACCATGAACATGCCACCAGTCGAGAGCACGAAATTCGTCTCATGGATACAGAACTTCACAGCACCCTGGATGACATAGAAAACCTGATAGGCAATCAGTAAAGGCGACCTGTCGTCATGCGAAGTGGTAGTTCACGCACGTAAGTATTGTCCTTGGTGGCTTTCGTAGGCTTCATCGATCCCGGCGGAATGATGAGTTGCCCTGCGGCAATGTACTCTTCCTCGCTGAAGATCTTCTGGAAGTAGAAATCGCCTCCAGACGCAGGCTTGGGCGTGACCATCTTCGCAGTAAACGCGATACCTATGGGGTAAACATAGCTTGAACATCAGGAACCTCGGGACAATTAATTCACTTACGTCGGTCAGTCTCCTTGCCATTCTGAAGCACCTTGCAATGGGGGTCCGTTTCATCATCCCACCCCTCCTCCGGGTCATACATAAGCACTTGTTGTATTTCTGGCTCGACCGTACGGCTCTTCTTGCGAGACTGACCCTTGCGCTTCCGTGCGCCGAGGGGCTCGGGCTTGACCTGAGGAATGCGGTGGATTTCCTTGATGCTCGGGACGAGAGATTTGCCACTCTCGCGTCGGCCATAAACCACCTTCTCAAGCCGCCACCAGGCAAGAGGCGAATACCGCCTACGTTTGCTGCGGCGCACGCCGTCGGTGTTCGGATCGTCGGGCGAAGCTGAGGGGGCATATATATCGAATGCGGTCGCATACAACGAGACTTAAGCGGTACATACCTTCACGGAGGACCTCTCTCTTGGCCCGTGGCCTTCCACGGGGCATGCCATCGTTCTCCTTACGGCTGTTCTTGGGCTTGTCCTCTTTACCTTTCTTCTTTCCCTTGGGTTGGGGTGGCTCTGCGTCCTCTTGTTCGTCCATCCGTTCCTCATCGATATCATCGAAGCCCTGCGCAATTTCAGGTTCCACCTCCTCTTCTTGGTCTTCATACACCATAGGGCGTTTCCCACGCGCCTTCTCACTAGGCGAACGGTCGTAGTCCATCACCTCCTCGACCTGCGCTTCGTCCACCTGATCGTCCGCTTCTTGGTCGATCCGTGTGAAACTGGTGCGCCGCGGTGTCTGATTGCCTACAGGAGTGCGCAAAACTTTCGGTGGAGCCGGAGGTGGGGAGTCGAGGTCCATGTCATCGCCGTAGCCACTATAATCATAGTTGGGGGCACCAGGGTCAACATCCGACTCCTCGTCCTCGTCGTTAGCCACCATCGAATGTGACAAACGAGACGGTATCGAAGTACGGCTCCCGCGGGCATTCGCTTGGGCGCGTCTGGACGCGAACGAGGGGGAGGCGCGAGGGGAAGGTACTTGGTCAAAGTCGACATCAGAAGTGTGGGCGACCGGGCGAGAGGATGATCCAACGCGCTGCACGCTCGAAGTGATCTGATTCATGCGTGTATGCGCAAAATACGCAGACGGGCCGTGCGGTGTGCCTTTCTCGACATGTCAGGGTACATAGTTGCGCCCAACCAGCAACAGGTAGTACGCACTATCGTCCAGGTCCATCGATATCTCGCCATTCTCGTCGTCCTCGTCAAACTGCTCCTGGACCACGACGGGGGTCTTCGGACCACGTTTCTTGCGCGCGTTCTGGGGACGGAACGGCGTGCGTTGGTCGGCTTGGCTCATGACCTTCTCGAATGGTTCGAATTCATCGGTGTGGTCGACGTAGGCGACAGCGATACCAGTCTTCTTGCCATGTTGAAAGTCATCTGCGCGATAGGGAATGTACTTCTGTGGGCCGCGGCGAGCTGCGCCCAGACTGCTCTTGCGTGCAGAGGCGGGCATTGTAGTGGTCGGAGTCGGGTCTGTCAACGGACCGCGGTTCCACGCGCGACCTGTGGTTTGTTTGGTTCGATTTATAGTTCCTTATTGGGTGTGGATCCACGGGCGTCACCTACCAACTCAGCGCTAACGGCATCCATGCGCATTGATCAATCTCGACAACCCCCTTTCGAAGTAAAGCTGCATTGACCTTAACTACAATCTGTCGATAATGAAGACATTCTGAGTACGTAGTAGCCATAGTGATAGAGGTTTCGCGGGGTTAAGCATTACCTAGTAATGTCAAAATCCGCATGTGCCTCGTACCCTCCCCGCCAATTCCGCTCTCATCCTCGTTCAACCCTTTGAGCGAACAAACCAAACCCTTATCCTCTTCTAAGATGATGCCCGTGCTCTCCTTGCTTTCAAACCTCTCCCCTTCTCGCAATTCCCGCATTGTCCAAGTCACGACCGGCGCGTCGGCGACGTCGCTATCCACCTCCGCGTGCACGAGCCCGAGTACCTCGAGCAGGCCCTTCGCCCTCTCCAACAGTTTCAGGTTCTGCTCGCTCGCCATCCACTCGTAGTGCGCAGGGACACTCTTCCAACCCGTGATGAGGTACACGACTTGCGTGTCGTGGATGTCCTCGAAGAAGCGAAGAGGGTAGCCCGACCATGCCGCCTGTTCGACTGCCAACGTCCCGAAGAACGCTTGGGTGTCTGGGGAGTCCCAGTGATAGGGTGGAGTGAGCCTTAGCGTCGCGATTTCAGTGACTGGCATGAAGGAAAGAGGGTCGGATATTGGTATGTGTGGGTGGTGGCTCTGTGTAAGCTCTGTGTGAGTGGGTGTACGTATACGCGCGTTCGATCGTGCACAGGGATGGACGCGTCAGCTCGAGGACACGTCAGCCTGCAGGCCAGAGCCGAAGTCGACGAAATGAACGTCGATTCGGTGATTGCAGTTGGGTGATTGCAGTTGCTTGACCAAAATCTCTCTCGTGTCGGCCGCGCAGGTTGTGAACATCTTACCAGTCTGCAGCAAATGTATCAACCACTGATGTGCAGAGCAACAGCGAAGTATCTTCCAATGTACACGCGTCTGTCAGTCCATCCAGTAAAAACGTACACCGAACAACTCAAACCGAACACCTCCGATGCGTATTGATATCAGAACTTCACGAGAGAGACAAAAGTCAGCATCGATCCACGTAATACGTTCTGTGGAGTACATACGCGAATTTGGTACGACCCGCTCGCCTTGGTGAGATATCTCACCCACTTGACGCTGTGGTAGTTGCTCTTCTCGAACACCTTGAGGAAGCGCACGATCAACCCGGATGATGTGAACATGAGCACTTGGAAGTCCACGTCAATCGGCGGCCGCGCCCAGACTTGTCGGTTCGTTGTGCTTGTCAATTGAGCGTGTCCTGAAAACGTCACTTCCTGTCCACCTTGTATTCGTGGGATCCTATGCGGCACAAGAAAGAGGGCAAAGATCAGCAACTGCTACGAATACCGCTTGATGAATGAGCTGAAGGCAGCGAGGACATACTTCCATACTACGACGTTCTCGGCGGGCACGTACTTCGCCTTGCCGAGCGGAACTTTGCAATCCACGTTCGTCGTGTTCAAAGGTGTTGGTATCCGGATAACCACATTCGTAGCGGACAGTTTGTTGTTGAAGGTGGTCTTGACCGTGACGGCATACGAGACCTGCGTGGTCCCAATCTCGTTGATAGTGGGGATAACACGGAGCGGGAGCTTCACGTTGGACGTCGACCGATAACGCATAAGCTCAAACTCGCCATCCGGAGGGACGAAACTGATCGTGCGCGTCGAGTCGAACTCGTCTAGTCGGACACATTGATGGAAACGGCAGTCGTCCAGTTCGACCGCATCTCCGCCGCCGCGCTCATTCTTGTCGATGACAAGCTTGTCATTGAGGCCGAACTTACACTCCGGCGTACCAGATAGATAGGCGCGCATTTGGATGTGGCCGTCGACGTCTGCGCGGAGAATGGTACCTGTCGAATGTTCGTGACATAATTGCCTCGACGTAAAACGGTAGATTTACCTTTCGCACTCATGCTCAGGTTCACAGTCTCAACGACGTCGACAAACGCTTCGTTCTTCTTGTACTTCACGTCGCCTCGTCTCCAGTTTGTTGAGCCCGTAGCTTGCGTTGTGATCTTGGAGGATTCCTCCTGCGAGGGGCGATGTTCACGTCTACAGACAGGGACATTGACACGCGGAGACATACTGCAGCTATATTCGTGGACACGATGCTCTCCGTCGTAATGTATGTTTTGAGTGTATCGGCTTCACTGTTCTGAGGGTATCCGAAGTCGATGATCTCTGGAACGAATGGGCAGAGGAGTTGAGAGGGTATGATGATGGTACAGTGCACCTAGAATAACTCACCATCAATTAGCTCGTAAATCAGTACGAAGTTGTTCTTGACTGCCTCCTCGTCAACCTTGCCAAAGTATGACTTGGCGATGGATATGAATCGGTAGCAGAACTCGAAGACCAGGGCTGCATTGGCATTGCATCTTGTGCGTGGAAGGATTGGATGTCGGGAGCAGAAGCGCATAGCGAGAAGATAGACTCACTTCGTTACCGCCACAACGTAGAGGTTGTTGATGCGTACATGGAAGAAACTGGTAGAGCCGAGGGTGATGATGGGGGAACGGACATCGCTGTTTGAGACAACTTGTATCCGGAACACGTCCGCAATAGATCGTCTGCGTAGCAGATAAAAGCATTGTCAACGTGGGGAACACATACTTTAGTTACTGGTTGTTACTTCAGGTCGGTCCGGTAAAGTCGCGAGATGAGGACCTGTGAATTGGCTTGAGGATTGCAGGTAAATGTGCCAGATCGTGTCGCGTACCTCGCCCTTCTGGTTGAAGATGAAGAATGCCTAAAAGAGCATGAGTCGAAAGATTGTACAAGAACTCGGAGTCTTGCCTCACCGAGATCATGACAATGAGGGGTGAAAGCAGGCTGCAACCAACTCTGAGCTCGCGCGACCCGCCCGCGACCGCTGCGCTCATGGATTCATCACGTGCGTGGCGTAGTGCCTACATTAGGCGCGCTCTTAATAGTGCCCACCACGCCGACGCTTTTCTCTTGCCACCGTGAAACGGCAAACCTCATACATATCTTTGTTGAATTCAACTGCTACAGTCACTCTGCCGCATCTCTATTGCTATGTCCTCCCGAGAGTTCTTGCTGCCAGCTGAGCCAGTACCTGCTTCAGTATACTACTACTGGCGGGACTAGTACTAGTCGTGTCCTGAACACATAGCTTAGAACCACCCACTCCTGAAGCATTCTACGTTTCCTCACTAGGTGTCTTGAGCACTCTGCTTCTCTGCTCTGGTACTATTCTGCACAAAGAAGCTTGATCACGGGGTATGCGACAATAACAGCCTATAGGTTACGCGAAACCCACCCATCGGCTGACCATATTCCAGCCGTTCTCTCCCCCGCACTCCCCGAAAGTCGTCTCTTCTATGGTGCACTGATCTACCACGAGACCTTCAACGCACCCGTCTGGCTCTCCGTCGGGCGGACTTACGTCGGATGGTGAGCCCGCCGAAGCTAACACGCTTTGCGTATAAACATTCGCCCTTGGACGGGATTCTTACGCGCATCTCCCGCGTCGCGTTACATCGACATCCTTGAAGACCCTATCTACCGCTCTCGCTGTGGGTTGTCGAATCATCGCTTCTAGTGTCGGCCTCCGTCGCTTGAGTGCTGTGCTAAACGAAAGAACACGTCGATATGCTGTTATGGAAAGCTTCCTGCCTGCTATCTGTGCTATCTATTGGGTCCGCCTCGGCTAAGCTCACATGGGGAACGACCAAATTCCTCTTCACTTTTGGCGATTCATACACGACCACTGGTTTCAACATTTCTGCCGGTGTGGACTCGCCCGTGCCGAACTTTGTGGGTGCAAGATGCCCGCACCGCGCCCACATCCATCTTCTCACGCTCTTTCATCCCGCCCACGACAGACTTCGTCCAACGGCCCCAATTGGGTCCAGTTCCTCGGTTAGTGTTATTAGAATGTCTTCCATTCGGTGAAGGGGCGCGCTGAGCGCACATACCACAGGCGGCACGTATAACGTCACCGATACCAAGGTGTGCATCGTGAGGGCTATCTGGGTTAGCGAAAGAAGACTCAAATCAGGCGCACGGTCTTACTTAGGTGTTTAACCTCGCCTCTGGCGGCGCGACCATCGATGCTGCGCTTGTGACCCCGTTCGAGCCTACCGTGCTGTACGTAAATTTCCCCGCTATACATTCATGGAATTGAACCTTAAGTCTTCACCCTGCCTGCAGGTCCATCGTCGACCAGGTTGGACAGTTCCATGACATACTGGCCCCGAAACCCCCCGGCGCCGAGTGGGACAGCTCCAACAGTCTCTTCGTCTTCTGGATCGGCATCAACGATGTGGTAAGAACCCACCCGTCTTCCTCTTCTAATGCGAGTCGAGTTTCACACATGTTTTGCCTCAACAGGGCAACTCGTTCGCTTGGGTACGTACTACGTCTACCCTCCGAAAACGAGACACTCAGCTGTAGTGCTGCTGCAGTCAAACGTCACGTCCCAGGCGGACTTTCACAAAGTGCTGATGCAAAGGCTATTCAGTCAGGTGAGCCTCGTCACCCTCACCGCCCTGGGCGCATCACACTGTGTCCCCGCCTCCTGGCCGATGCTGACAACTTATGGGGATCGACTGCGGCAGGTCGAGATTCTGTACCAAGACGGCGCACGGTCCTTCCTCTTCCTGACCGTCCCTCCCACCAACCGCGCTCCGCTCATAATCGAACAGGGTCAGACTTCCGTCTCACTCATCACGGAAGCTCTTGCGGACTACAACGCGCAGCTCGCGGCGAGCATCCGCGCGTTCCATGCGCGCCACCGGGACCTCGACCAGGTGACGGTCTTCGACACCCGGCCGGTGTTCAACACGCTCCTCGACAATGCACGCACCTTCGGCTTCGCGAATAGCACCGGCTTCTGCGATGCGTACCAAAACGGCACCCCTGCACAGACAACGCAGATCGCGCCGTGTGCGCCCGTCTCAAGCTATTTGTGAGTCCTCGCTCGCGCCTTCTGCGCCTTCTGCGCCTTCGAGCTCCTCCCCCTTGCGACGATGAGAGTTTAGGCCGGATGCTCCGCATGTACGTCGAGGGCGGGTCGGTAACTCCGTGCCCCAGAACCCACCGAAAGGAACCGTGGCTGGCACGACCCACGACCCGGCTCCCGAGGCTCAGGCCTCAGGAGTCAGGAGTCAGACACGCACGTCCTCGACGCCCACGTCGACGTCACGGTCGCAAGGGCGAACAGCCCGTGCCGCCGCTAACTTGAACACTCTCGCTGACGCCGTTCTCCGTCCCTGTCTTGCAGCTGGCTCAACTCGCTCCACCCGCTCTTTACGGTGCACAAGTAAGCCTGGTCCCTCCCCTCTGCGTGCCTTGCCCGCGCTCGCCGCGACAGCCGCTGACCGCTCCGTTACATGACGCACCGCGCCGACCGATAACCCATGCTGGCAATGGCATACGTCTCGCTCGCACGGGCCGTGCAGCATCCTCGCGCACGCCATCTCGACGACGCTCAGTGCCTAGGCAGCAGGCGGCTGGCCAGTACCAGTGGCCAGTGCCTAGTGTGGGTGCCTCGTGAGTCGTTCGGCGGTTCGACCGTGACGGCTCGGGGGTTCGACGGTTCGAACTTCGAGTGCCTGGCTCCGTGGGGGACCGCATTGCGCAATAATCACACCCATCTTCTGGCCGCCCCGTGCCGGCCCTCGTTCCGGGGTCGCCGTGTGTCCAACCGGGAATGGGAGGCTCGTGTGCCGTGCGGGTACGCTTGGCCAGGTATGGCCGTGTGCTCTGCGGAGACGGACACCGGGGACGGGTCCTGCCCCGCCGCCACACGAATGCAGAAACACGAATGCAGAAGGCTGCCAGTGCGAGGGCTGCGCCGGGGCAGACGTATGCACATGCATGTGAAGCGGAACGGGGTAGGGCGAGCCTCAGCCATGCCTGCTCAGTGCTCCGAGTCTCTCCCCCGCGGGCGGGTCCCGTGCCCCAGGCGTCCGTGCTCATCTCACATCCATGTCCATATCCAGGCTGCAAACGCCTGCGAAATGGGCGCCACGCCCTCTCATCTCCCCTCATTCACGGAGGACGGCCATTGAAGCATGGAGGAGGCAGGGCGACGGACGCCACCTGCGTCGTGCTCCTGCTGTGTTGACACCGAGACCCTGTCTCGCAATTGCCTCTGGGCGCGTGCCTCGCTCAATGCGGGGTGCTCACAGTCTGCTCTCACCGCTCGGATTATGAATATCGATAATGTCCGGCGGATCACGCTGCGCGCGTGCGTGCCTGTGCGTCCCCTCAGCCTCAGGCTCTCAGACCTCAGCCTCAGCCTCCGAGTCCGGTCTCGGTTTCGGTCTCGGTCTCGGATGCAGAGCTCGCCACCGCCTCCTTGCGGCGTGCACACATCAAGCACACACGCATACCAAGGACAAGCACACACGCGCAGAGAAGTTCCAGACAGCTGCAGACGGCCGTCGTGACTCGTCCGTTCGATCGAATTATCGCGGTCGGCGCGAGCGTGAGCCTGTGACGTGCATGTAATATTACCTTCAACAAGTACGTCGCCTGTCATCGCATAATAATAATACATATGGATCTCCGCCTACGGCCGCCAGGGCACGGACGGCGGCGGGTATACTTACATGCAGACCTGGCAGCTCGGCGATAGTGAACGCGTGCGACCGCACGCCAGATCGAGACAGCAGAGGCTTGAGCTTGAGCTTGCCCGCTCGCACGGTGCATCTGCGCCCGTTAGTCCGGGCGTGCAACGTGCAGCCTTCATAGCACCGTTGTCGTCACGGTGCGCCACACAGCAACTGATGTTCGCGAGGCGTGAATCAATTACCAAAGTAAGTACACTCAAACGTATGTACGTCCTGCCTGCACGCGTATCAGATAGCGGACTGACACACGCAGACAGTGAAGACCGCCGCAATGCGTTGGCAGGGGTACGTAGCCTGGAGGCTCCCCGGCGGGGAACGCTTTGAACACCGTGGTCCGTGGAATCGTCGCCGTCCGACCTGAATCGGAGGACCCGTTGCAGCATAACGCCGCAGGACCTGCACAGGCGTCCGCAGAATCCAGATGCAATCATAATTTCAACAGCTCCGAGTCAGTGTGTGTTCGTGGCGGCTGCACGATCGCCATCCGACGATAAGTCAAGTATCTGCGGACCTTCTGCGTACCGTACAACCCCTGGCATGGCCATGGGGCGCCCGACACGTAAAGATATCGCGGGGCAACAACGTTAAGGACGCGCGACCCAGCCTCCCCGTCGGCTGGCCGCAGTGATTCTGAATTATAATATTGAATGGGCGGCGATTGCGGCGGTACTGCGAGTGCCATGGCCACGGTCCACGGACGGACGGCGCGCAAGCGTGCTGCGTTCCCCAGCACTCGGGCTTAAGCTCGATGCATGATAATGGACAATGAGAGTCCGCGGGCGTGCCCGCCGAGAGTGACGTTGTTCCCTCGGAGATGCTTCTGATCTTCAATGCATAGCGTGCCACGGTCCGTGCAACCTTCACGGTTCCCCGGGCACTCCGAGTCCGACGCCTGCTTGGCTCCTGAGTTCACACTTCGAGGGCATGAAACTCTTCAGTTACAGTGCCGCTAGCCTCGTTCGCTGCCAGAACCAAGCAGCCCGTTCGACGGCGGCGCGCTGTCCGTGTCCGAGTCCGAGTCCATGCTGCTTGATGGGGTCGTCGCGTCCGGGACCGGATCTATCAGGATATGCACTGTACTGGTAGCGTCGGAGTTGGACGCTACGGTCCATGGAAAGGGCGGACGCTGGCCGAGGGACGCCATACGATGCGATGATGGTCCGTAACGCGCAGGCCTGCGTGCGTGCGGTTCTTGTCCTCGACGGTTCCCCGCACTGCGCTGCGCCGCAGAGTTCGTACACCCTCAGGTGTCCGTCTGTGCCCCGCATCCTCATATGAAGAGGACGGCCGGCGAGCAGTGCTGCAGCGGATTCGATCGTGAAACTTGGCTATGGGCCGCGCCCCACTCATGCCAGTGCGTACTAGTAGTGACTAGTGGGCCGATATTCGTGCAGTCTGCAGTCTGCAGATACCACAGCTTCGAATTGAGACTGTCCCGAGTCATACCCAAGGCTAGCTCCCCCCTGCAGAGCCGGCACGTCAGCCTGACACAGGGGCTGCTGCAGACGCAGACGGCGGGGGTCGAACGACATGGACTCAGACGCAGACGCAGACTCAGACGCACTGGACGCAGATATGGCGCTAGACATATACTGCATAGCGGCCCACGGCAGCTGTGCAGCACACCATCCGCGACATACCAAACCGTACTACTGCCTGATACCAACCGGGACTGGGTGAACCTGCGGACCGCGGTGGAGTTGCGTGCGTCCGACACGGGCGACGATGGTCAGAACAGGTCAGAACATGGCGAGGCTGCACAGCATATGATACAGCACTAGTGGCACCATGCATGCATATGTGCTAGTGCGTCCCTCCATACATACACGTATGCGTATGGGTGTATACACGTCACGCACAATGCATACTGCATACGACGCCGCACCGCCGCCTCTGTGCCGTGCTCTTCACGCTTCAGCTTCAAAGCGTCAAGCTTCGAGAGCTCTGCACCCCGGCCGCCGACCCGCAGGGGCCCGCTGCGGTCGGGGCATCCGCATCCGCATCCGCATCCGCATCCGCACTGTGCAACATGTCCGAGTCTGCGTTTCACCCTTTCAAGCTCTCCGAGTCGCCCGGGCCCACCGTGCGATGCAGATGCAGATGCAGATGCACGCACGCTAGCATCGACAGTCTGAGTCTCCGAGTCCGCCTGCT
Organism: Daedaleopsis sinensis; assembly: GCA_033807695.1. NCBI lineage: Eukaryota > Fungi > Basidiomycota > Agaricomycetes > Polyporales > Polyporaceae > Daedaleopsis > Daedaleopsis sinensis. Next base: position 3,612,704 of record CM066301.1, read on the forward strand.
GTGCGTCGCGGTATATGTCGACCGTCGACGTCCACGGCTCCCGGGACATCCGCATTGTGCAACATGAACATGTCTGCGTTTCAACTTTCACGCTCCGAGTCGCCCGGGCCCACCGTGCGATGCACGCACCCTGACATGGACATGGACATGGACACCGACAGCCTGAGCCTGAGCCTCCGAATCAGCTGCAGCCGCAGCCTCCGCCGCAGCCTGCTGTGCGTCACGGTACAGTAACATACACGGCGACGTCCACTGGCACGGCTCCCGGGGCATCCGTGTCCGTGACCGCCCCCTCCGTGACCATGTGTGGCGCAGACGATCCCCGTTTCAGACACGCGTCTCAGCGGGGCCCGACGCCCTCCTCGGGCACGCGTCAGGACACCGGCTGCAGCCTGAGCTCTGCTCGCCTCCCGCTGCGTGTGCGTGTCCGGGCAGCCCTCGGCGCCGCGTCCGCGTCGAACGTTTGAGTTCTGAGATCTGAACGTCTGAACGTTCTGAACCTTGTTGCCCAGTGCCAGGACCTGGACTAGTACTGGTACTGGTACGGGTACTAGTACTGGTACGGGTACTGCCTCGAGCTCCTGCTCCTGCTTCTGTCGTCCGCGCGGGGGCGGAGCGGGCTGCGAAACGGAAACGGAAACTGAAACGGAAACACAGACAACTCGACACGGGCACGGGCACGGCCCCGGCGGTGGCACGCACGAATAGTACCGTATACGGTACATACTACACATCGGGCGCAGGACGCACGGGCACTTGTAAACGTCCAGGACCGCAACAAGACGTCGCCTGCGGGCGACCGACACAACGGCGGACGACCGTGACGGTGCGGACAAGGAGCACAACGCCCGGGCGGCTAGCGTTGTGGTAACTAGGGTTGTCGCCGTTGTGGGCGCAAGACGCAGACGCGAATACGGATTCGCATTCGTATCCTCGGCTGCGCGAGTACAAGGCACAAGGCCGGCTACGCGTCGGGCACGCTCTGATCCCCAGCTGGCTAGTGCAGAATAAGAGCACGCCCGCCGCGACCGTCGGCACGACGGAGAGTAATTGAAGCTGAAGTACACAGCGGACGTACGTTTGTATTGATATTCCGGGTCGGCCGGTGCCTTCGCGCCTGGCGGGTACCAGACAAGCTTCCATATGCATATATTGCGCTCTATTGCGCTGTACTGTTGCAGGGTCGTCCGCGGAGCGGCCGTCGGCGATGCATCGGCACCCCGACGTCCAGGCCAGTGTGCCGGTCGTCGAGTCCTGCGAGAGTGCGATCGCCGTCGCCCACGCGCCCGCCCGCCCGATCGCAAGCAAGCGAGGACGCAGGCAAGTACTGTCTGTCACTGTCACTGTCAGCAGATTATTTCACCGATCCGTCACGTCCGTCCGTCTCCGCCATCGCCTGCGTGACACGGACGGTGACTGCCCGGCCGCTTACGTGTGTGTGTCGCTGTGGGGGCGGGTTCGGCAGCATGAGCAGTGGCACGTCGCCGCGGGCGGACAGGGAAAATTCAGGGCGGCGACGAGTGACGAGAGACGGGCCGGCGGCGTGTGTATATGCGTGTGCGTGGGCGGGCGTGGCGGCGGGCTTCAAGTTCCCGTCGCGGACTTTGCGGTCGTCGGGCGCGGGCGCGGGCGTGGGATGGAGACGCGTGTGCATGGAAGGCTGCAGGGGCTGGGACGGCGACGGGCTTCGGCGCGGGCAGAGATCGAGGGCGCTCCGAGGGGGGGCGGGGGAGGACCGGACGCGGACGGGCTGCGCAGGGAGAATGATGGGGGCTGCGGATCGCGGGGGCGTGCTCGGGACCTGGGAGGCAGGAGGCAGGAGGACGCAGCGCACGCGGACGTCGCAACCGTGATGGCCACGATGGGCCGGGCGGTGGCGGAGGCGAGTTGGGTGCGTGCAGCTGGCTCGGAAGGCGAAGGCGGACAAGGGTTAACGCGGACGGAGTTTGGGACCGCTACGGCTCGCTGACAGCGGCGGTGCGGTCCAAGGGGGACGCGTCGGGAGGCAGCGGGGAGGCGAAGCGAAGGCGGGGATGGAGCGGTGGGCAGTACATCCGAGAGGTTGATAACGACGACTGGCAGACGTGGACGAATGGACGGGCGAGGGATATCGAGGAGAGAGTGCGACGTTAAGTCTGGGAAGGTTCGTCGCCGGGATAGACGCCGGGGCATAGCAGGTGGACAGAGTCGATGGCTGTTGGACGTGGATTAGCGCATGAATGACGGCAGCAGAGGCGGCCGAGGGTGTTATCCGGGAATCGACGACGGTGGCCACAGATTCAGAGGTGATCTGGGAGAAGCCGTGGGCGTGTGAGGGAGTCGCAGTGGGGGCCCTGGGGGGTGGCCGGATCATACGAGGGCAGAGGGCGAGAGAAAGGGACGGAGATTATCGATATCGAGCACCGACAGAAGAGAAGACATGGAGTCCGGCGAGAGGCTGCGAGAGGCCGCAGACTGGACGCGACCGCGCTCGCAGCCACGGGCGCGACACGGACTTTGGCCACATCGCGCAGTGCGCATGCGCTCCGGTCGCGGTTGTAGGTCCGTTTGTTACGCGTGTTTGTTACGCGTGTTTGTTACGCGTAGCGGCCCAGGAGATCGCTATCTCGTATCGGATCCTGCCATCTACTGGCTCCGGCCCCCGTCCACCCTGCCCTCCGACGTGACCCTCCTCCTTGGCATTTCCGACCGTGACAGCCCAACGCGGCTCAGGGACGTCTCGCACCTGCCGCACTCACGCGCACGGACATAGCACGGACGCTCGGACTCGATCGGCGACGGCCGTGCCCACCGCTCGGAATACTCAAAAGCTAATAATTTCATTCCCGACAAGCGAGAAGAGTGTTCCGGATGGGGGCAGCACCTGGCAGCACGCACGGAGCTCACGCACGGAGCTCGCGGCCGTGGACGCCCTCCCGGGAGAGCATGCAGTGTTCCGGCCCTGGAGCGGAGACGCGCGAGACAAGGCCGCTCGTCCATCACGCGCACGGCAGCGCACGGCGCAGGTTGTCAGCGAGCGTGTACGGATGAGCCTCAGCGAGTGTGAGCAGCCGTGAGCCAGCGATCACAGAGCCGCTAGCAGCCGCTGTCCGCCAACAACCATTGTCCACCCAGCCAAACTCAGCCCAGCTCAGCACATATTATATCCCCGCCTCGACCTCCTCCCCCGCTATATACTTTTCCCCCTCCGTCTCCATGCCCGTCTAGTCTCCTTGACGTCTCTATGACCACCCCTTAGTTCTTCTACTCACCCGTTTCCTATTTCTCCCCCCTCTCCCTCCCCCCTCCCCCCCGCCGCCCCCCAGCCCCATGGACCGAGACAGGTCGTCCCCCGACCAGCCCTCGGACCGCCCGGCTCCGTCGCGGCCCCGCGACTCCCCCGACCGTGCCGCCCCCGCCCCCGCCGCCCGCTCGCAGACGACGCTCCCGCCCATCCACCACCTCCACCCCGACCTCCCCCATGCGTCCATGCACCCGCCCCCGCAGCCCGCGCCCTACATGCACGGCGCGACCTACCCGCTCCCCTCCGCCAGCTCCCTAGGCACGTCCCCGTCCGTTAGCGTTCAGGAACGCGCCCGCCCGCTGACCCGCCCTCCGCCCACCAGGCATCCGCCATGCGCCCCCAGAAGACTCGGACCAGGAGGCTACTCACGCCCGCCAGAAGCAGAAGCGCCGTCGCCAGGCCCTGAGCTGCACAGGTACACACACCCCTCCTCGCGCGCCATCCCCAGTCTGCTGACCCTCGCGACGCTGCTTATCGTCCGCCATCGCCCGCCGCGACGACGTTAGAATGCAAGCGGCGCAAGATCAAGTGCGATAGGTGCGCACCTCTGTCCGCAGCACGCCGTCCGCGGATTAACCCAACCTTGACCATATATAGGGCAAACCCGTGCGGCCCCTGCGTCCGCCGCGGCGAGCAGGCAAAGTGCCAGTGGCACATCATCGAGCCCATGTAAGACCGACCGCGCGCGCGGACGATCACTGCACATCACTGTTCGTCCGTGTCCACTCACCGCTCTCCGTTGCCAGGGAAAAGTATGTCACCAGGGCCGAGTTCGACGAGCTCAGGTCCCGCGTCCACGACCTCGAGGCCATCCTCTCCCAGCAGCAGCAGCAGCAGCAGTCCGCCATGCGCCCGGGGCCCCCCACCGCGCCCGTCGCCTCCTCGTCCGCCGCGCCCGTCGCCCGCCGCCAGAGCATGTCCGCCGCGGTGAACGTGATGCCCATGACCTCCGGGCCTCCCCCAGAGGTCGTCCACGGCACCGCCATAACCCCGTACCAGGCCTACGGCGCCGCGCCGCCCCCCGCCTCCTACCCCATGCACCCGCACCCGCACCCGCACCCCGCCTCGCCCCGCTCCTCCCCGCTCATGTCGCATCCCCCGCCCTACGCCCGCGCGGCCCGCAGCCCCACGACGGCCTACCGCGCACCCCCTCCCCACATCCCCGGCAGCAGCAGCAGCGCCAGCGGGAGCGGGAGCGGGAGCCGCCAGCAGCAGCCCACAGGCAGCCCCGCCGCGTCCCCGCGCTCGCCCCCGAAGCCCGCCCCGGTCTCCCCGAGCCTCAGCACCCTGCGCGCGGGCGCGCCCCGCCGCTCCTCCATCTCCCTCGCGGAGCTCACCAGCCCGTACAACACCGAGCCTCATTCTCATTCTCACTCGCACGCGCACGCGCACTCTCATTCCCACTCACTCTCGCACTCGCACTCGCACTCGCACTCGCACTCGCATCCGCCACGAGAACCGCATCAACCACCCCCTCCGCCGCCGCCTGGGCCAAAAAATTCCAGCGCGCAGACGACGAACGCGCCGCCGGGCCCTCGTCTGCGCCCGTCCCCGCCGCCCGGCCCGGCCCCCGCCCCCTCCCCAGCGCAAGCCCCAGCGCAGGCCCCAGCGCAGGCGCAGGCGCAAGCAGCGGAGGGATCCCCTCTCCGCCGTATCACCATCGTCGACACGCGCCAGCGGGTCCCGGTGTAGCCCCCGAGCGCGAGCCCGCCTCCTCCTCCACTCCCTCTGCCTCCATGCACAGCCACGGCCACCCGCACGCGTACTCGAGCTCGAGCTCGCATTTCCCGGCTCATCCGTCGCAGGCGCAGGCGCAGGCTCAGAAGTCTCAGCAGTCGCAGGCGCAGGCTCAGGCGCATGGGTACCCTGCTCCCTCCCATGCGCGTGCGTCGCCCGAGGCAGCGCGTCCGCCCGCGCCTGCGTCGACGGGCTCAGGTTCAGGCTCCTCGCCCACTCGCCCGGGTGGGGCCAGCGAGTCTACCGCGCCCCCGCACGAGCCCGCGTGAGGCCTGAAGGCGCGCTCTGGGACGCACACACGCACGGCCGGGCGTGCCCAGCACGCCTCGTGTTCACCCGCGGTTCTCTGGAGTCTGGAGTCTGGAGGTTCGCGCTGTGTGGTCGGTCGCGACGTGTTTGTGGGTGTGTTCGGCCGTCGAACGTCCACATTCACATCCACGGCCACATATGCAATCCGCATCCTCGACTCCGATCGAGGATCAGGCGAATCGGCGGGCTTAGGTCGACCCCGCGCGCACTGCGGGTTGCGGGTTGCGGTTTGCCACTGCGGCCGCGAGCTTCGTGTCCATTCATCGCGCAGTGCAGAACGCAGTACGCTGTACGGCCCGGCTCCAGAACCCCGCAACGCAACGCGCCGATCTCAAGGCCCCGGGTGCGTTCTAGGTTCATTCTCGCTCACTGCGCTTTGCCTCCCCCTCCTCTCCCTCTTGCTCTGTGTGCATAACACCCTCAAGTTCTCTCCGTCTCCGTCTCCGCCTCCGTCTCCGTCTCTGTCTCCTGCTCTGTGCCCCGCCCGTTATTTATTTGGCCCCAGCAACACCGGCCCCGCCCAGCCATGTACAGTATACCGTATACATACAGCACCCGCCCCGGCCCCGGCCCCGTCACGAAGAACACCACGCGAACGTTAACGCCCGTCTTACTACAAGTCACAGCTACAGCACACCTCACCTTCCCGTTCCCTTCCCGCATCCGCATCCGCGTCCGCATCCAGATTCCACCCCCATGGCATTTCCGCAGCATGCGCATCGCCCCCTCTCCCGTTCCATTCCCATTCCAGCACCACGCACCCACGTAGCAGCTAAGTAGCACTATGAAGACTATTCAGTAGCATTTTACGCCGTAGTAAACACGCACACTAGTAGTAGTATCCACCAGCCGCCGCCGCCGCCGCGCCGCGCGCAATCTGTATCGTATCCCGCCCGTCTCCCGTCTAGCCCGCACCTGCGCTTGCTACTGTCACCCCCGCGCCGTCATGTATACGTACCGCACCACCTACTTATGTTACATGTACATGTACATACATACAACATACATACATACATTACCTACATACATACCGTATCCGTATCCTGCAGCTGTTCTGTCCCTGTCCCTGTCCCTGTCCCTGTCCCTGTCACCGCCCTCGCCCTCGCCCGCGCCGTGACCTCATCCCACCCCCCATGTGTATCATACTCATAATCCTCCGTGCCCTCCGCCGCTGCCAGCTTGTACCGTACGTCCCGCAGTAATACACCGTCGGCCCTCGGGCCTTAAGCTTGGGCTGGACACCTCGAGCCTGTGCACACCCGCGCAAGAACCGTTAATATTAATGTGCATATTCATGATGGCTAGCGCCCCGGCGCGATTACTAGCTAGATAGTAGATAGCATTAATATTGCATCGACCGCGAGCGGGCTCATGCGGGCACCGCACATCGTTGAACACAACGAACGCCGCCGACGCCGACAGGGGACCGGGTGTATGTAGCATCCACACAGCCGCAGGGATATTGCACGCGGCCCGGGCGACACCCCACAGAGAACGTGAACAAGCCCCTTCGCAAGGACTGGCAGTGGAGGACGATCAGGGCAGGGCGGCTGCATGCGTCGAGGATACTTATGCTTCGGAGTCTATGCGCCGCACTCACGCAGCGCTAGCGCTGTCTTAGTCTATGCTCCACCTGCTGCCCGCAGGGGTGATCGTGTAGCGGTCGGGCCCTGCGGCATTTACATTTATCAAGACCGTAGCGGACGAGGGCGGTGGATATCGGATGCCCACACCGTGACCGAGCACGCCGGGGGCGGCGGGACACGCCAGTGGGTGTCTGGTGTCAGTGTCACGATCAGAGTGGATACGGGGTGCTATCCGCTGATTCCGCTCGGCCCTCGGGGCCTGACTTACGCTGATCGGGGGTGCCTCGCGCCGCATGATGGGGCGGGGGGTGTTGACGGGCATTTGTAGGCAGCATGCCTGCGCATGCATACTCACACACGGCGCACATCGACATCGCACATCGACATCGACATCGACATCGGGCTCGGGGCACGTGGTGATAGCGGAAGGAATTGGCATTGGGATCATGATCAGTACTGAGTACACGCGCTACGTGCGGGCTGCGACGGGGATGGGGCGGGCGAGATCAGCGGCGGGGAGGAGGACGGATCGGGTCTTGGACAGGACTTGGACGGGCACCAGGCGGGGCGAGGGCGGATCGATCGGGACGCGGGGCAGATGCAGACGGGGCGCAGCAGACTGGAGTTGAGATGGCAAGTCAGGAGTCAGGCTGTCTGTATGTAAACCCCCCAACGCGCATCACCCATCAACAGCCAATGCTCGAGAGGAGACCCGGGCAGTGGGCAGCCATGAGGTAATATCGGGCGGGGTCTTGTCCAGTTTGTGGTGGGCTGTCCAGCCGTCATGCCTGTACGCGCAAACGACCATCCCACCCCCAGTGGCTTGATCCGAAGGGTGGGGGACCGGCGTTACGCCTAAGACTAGTACTGTGGTGGGGACGACCGCGTCTGTGGCCGGCGCCACGACCGCTGCGGGAGGGCAGTCGGCGGCGAGGCACGCGCGCGCGTCAAGAAAGCGCAGGGGCAGATCACGATGCTGCAGCAACGGCGGCAGCATGGCGCGTGTCGAGGCGCGACGGGAAGTGCGGCCGTGCTGTCAACCGACATGGAAGGCGAGCTCCAACAAGGGCTGCCAGCACTCGGCCGCGCGGGAGATGCTGCCTGACGACGCTTCCTGCGGGCGCGGACTAGAAGACGGTAACGCCGCTCTGTGTGCCGGTATATTGCGACTTCATGTCGTCCAGATCGGTTCCGTCGTCCTGGGACTTGTAATCGTACTGCGACAAGCTGCCCATGTCCGAAGTACCTGCGGTCGACGAGAAGGATGAACGACGCTGCAATCTATCAGATTGCGAAAACGCCATCCCCACAGGGCGATCGGATGCGCCGACCGCACTGCCTACGACACTCGCGGTATCTGTGCCTGCGGGGCCGGCGTCCTGCGAGATGATTGAGCTGGCGTAGCTTCCATATGTGCTGCGTTTCGCCCCGTTCTGGCGTGGGGCACCCGGTCCGAACGGACCGGTAGCAGCGAACATAGGAAGCCCCGAAGAGTATGTTGCCTGAGAGCGGAGGGATTGCACATCGGACGGGATGTATCCCAGTGCATCGTGGGTCCGGTAGAAACTCGCATCGAAACGGTTGGGAGTCCCGGATCTCCGCCCTATCCATCCGGTAATCGTCAATTGACGTCAGAAATAGCATGAAAAAGTACACGCCAACGCACCGTCGCCCATCACGGTGTTGTTGCCGAGGTAATCCCTCGCACTTGTCTCATGTCGACGGAATTGGTCCATGGCCTTCCCGAGCGTGCGTCGCGGCTTGCTGAACTGGATCATGCTCGGCTGAAGGTTGTTGAGCGGCCCTTCAACGAGGCAGTTCTTCTCCTTGTAATGAGTCAGAAGGTGGTGCCACAGCGGATGCTGTTATGTGACATTCAGTACGGCAGAATGGATACGGACTTAACGCAACTGAAGGCTTACCTTACTGAGAACCTTCGGGTTTCCGAGAATCACAACGCCGTACTTCGCACGGGTCAACGCGACGTTCAGCCGTCGCGGGTCGTTCAAGAACCCGATCCCCTGATGCTCGTTGCTCCGGACGCAGCTGAGAATGATGTAGTCCTTTTCGCGACCCTGGAATGCGTCGACGCTGGCGACCTCGATCTCCTTGTATAAGTCCTTCTTCAAGGAACCGTTGAACTGCATGTAGTTCACGATGTACGATCGTTGTCCCTCGTATGGCGTGATCACTCCGATCTGGCGAGGAACCACCCCAGACTTGAAGAACTTGGTAACTATCTTCTCCACGTTAGACGCTTCGGTCCTAACGACAGACGTCAGACCAACAACGCGAGTACGTAAATGCATAATGGAGGACTCACCTGTTCAGGAACGATGTGCCGCTCGATGAGATCTCCTCCTGACCCAAGTTCTGATAGAAGAACATAGGCGTGTCCGGGACGGGCCACGGAAAATCGACGTTCTTCCTCAGCCGCTCGGGGGCAGTAACACCATTCTGAAGCGTCCCTTCATAGAACATGTTCGAAGGGAATTCCGACAGGCACGGGTGCATGCGATACTGCACTTGCAGACGGATGGGGCGGTTGCCAAGGACAACCAGGCGTTCGAAGAGAGACTGAGTGAGTCCCGCGCGTGCTGCCTTCTTGTTCATGATGACAGGGCCAAGTTGCTGATCAAAATGCGTCAGTCTAACGTCCGTTTAGCAATTTGGCGGACGCACCTGGTGATCTCCGACCATCACCACTTGTTTGCAACCGAGTACTAACGGGATCATGCATTCTATATGCCCGATTAGCACATCAAAGCAAGACACGAGCACGGCGCGGAGATAACATGCCACGCACCTGGTTCCGCCGCTTGCGTCGCTTCATCGATGAGCACGGTCCTGAACTTCAATTTACTGAGGCGTGGGTCCCCGGCTCCGACACAAGTGCAGCAAATGACATCGGCAGCACCCAGGATCTCCTTCTCACACTGCCTAATGAGCGCCTTATACTTGCGCTCGTCGTTCGAGCTCAGCTCCCCTTGTTCGTTCTTGAGCTGGATGAGCTTCTGGAGCTCGACGTGCGTCGTGTTGTTCGCAACTTGCTGGTGCAGCGTCAGGAACGAAACGGAAGAGTCGAGGGCCTCGCGGGACTTTGCGCTAAGTCGCACGACCTTCATCCCCGTGGCGTGAATCTTCTCAGTCAGCTGGTCGACGGCGACGTTGGATGGCGCGCAGACAAGCACTTGCCCCGGGTTCATCTTCGCGAGGTGATAGACAATTGACGCGGACGTGACGGTCTTTCCCGTACCCGGCGGGCCTTGAATGAGACTCAGAGGCTTCTGTAAGACGCTCTTGACGGCATACATCTGCGAATGGTTGAGTTCCGGTAGACCTGGCGCTGAGAACCGCTTTGGCATCTGTGTCCGCAGAACCTGAGGCTCCAACTCGTGGCCGAGTAGCTTGTGATACTGTACCGCAATATGAGTATATCGCGGTCGTAAAGGGGGAAACAATCAGCGCTCACGATATATCCGCTGACACTCTTCTCGTCAACGGCGAACGTCTTCATCGCCAACTGCATTCTGTCAAAGCTGGTCGACTTCCACACGAAGTCCGCCGTGTACCCATGTGTTATTTCCGTAGGGACGCCTTCAGACCGTCTTAACTCCAACCCTATCTCATCTGAGACGTCTGCACCCGTACGGTCACTTTCCCTGCAAGCGTAGACGTAATGAAAAAGACATACTGTTCGGAATCTTGATGACATGTCCATCGCCTTCCCATGGCTTGTGAAGGGTGCCATTGTACTTCAGCCGCAGCTCGTCGCCCACGGCGAGCCGCACTTCGCCGCTCTCTAGCTTAGGCAAGCCGAACCACGCCACACGCTTCTGGTTGAGACCGAGGTCCCAGCGAACGGTTATATCAGTCTGTGTCTGCGACTCCTTCAGCCGTTTGTCATAGTCAGCTTCAATCTTCACGAGGGGACCAAAGATGTTCTGGTATTGGTAAGCATCTTCATAATGGGTAATCACAGACTGCGGTTCGTCGTCCACGCCGGGCTTCTCAAGATCGTCCAGAGTCGCATTAGCATTTTCGCGCCACAAGTCCTCGAGCCGGTTGATCTGCTGGAAGGAGATTTGGCGAGACCTGAGCTGCTCCTGTTCGCTCGGCGGCTTCACAAACCAGGACAAGAACGAACGGTCGTCGATGAGCGGAGCCCAGAGCGCTGGATTCCACGAGATGTCTTTGGATACCGCAGCACACGGTTGGCTGTTGAACTCTATTAGAGACACAATTGACGCCACAGTCTTTGGAGGCAATACGCACCGACAGAGGAGAACGACGACGGTGTCGCTCTTCGCAGGGATAAATCCAAGCATGAACACATTCTTGCTTCCGCAATTATAGCACTCTGGTATGGTCTCTCCGAGCGGGCTTTCGCTGTGCAGGATGACCTCCTTGTGTTTCGCGCGGACGAGATGGTTCACGATGTGCGAGGCGGAGGTATTCCCTCTGGAGTTGCAGAACCACTTCGAGCAGATGAGGCACTTCACTACAGAGGCGGGCGAGTGGATACCACAGTAGCTGAGAAAGCGTAAGAGACAGCATATACCCATCCGGTACCGCAGCTGACTCACCTGCATGCATGAGGAGGAAGATCAACCTGACCCTCGTCCTTCAAGTCGTCCAGAACAGCGTCGAAGTCTTCATCTATGGCCAGTCGTCCAGTCTTCTGGACTTGTGGGTGGGAGTGCCCGTTGGGCGAAGAGGTAAAAGAGCGATCGTCGGTAATGGATAGACCCTCGAGGTCGACCGGAATCTGGCTCTGGCTAGTCGTATTTGCAGTGTAGACGGAGGAGGTGTCGTCAACGACACTCATGCCTCCTCCATATGAGGAGGCCGAGTCGTATTGGAAGTTTTCGAACGTGTCCATGGTGGAGGTGTGCACGAACGGAAGGGAGAGGAAGAGAGAGGACTGCAGGTACCGAAACCCATCTGGATTTCCTGCTTAGTCGCGCGCGTACCTCGTCATCCATGTGGCTCTCACGTGGCGGAGGAGGAGATCGGCACGTGCACCACATGCGCCCGCCGCCGCTGCGTTCTGGCCGTTCTCAAGAAGTCTTACTATTAGTGAGGCCTCCTCATCTCTAATCCTCACCATTCGATGGCAGCGCTACGCAGCAATGGTCGGCCTGAGCCTGAAGTCATCGCAAATGTATGCATACCTAGCATATTATCCGATCGAGACTCTCATAATCACAACGTATTAGTTCGCCGATGGAAACTCATACTCAAAGGGCAAATTAGAAGAAGCCTTCCGTACCCTCCGCCTCGACAAACCATACCCCAAGCCTGCGAAAGCTGCACCTAGCCATTTCAAGTCTGAGGACATCGACTTGATTGTGAGTATTCATGAACTGGAGCGATAGTTGCACGGTATCAAGCGACATGCTAGGTTCAGGAGTTCGAAGTTAATCGCGCACAAGCTGAGAAGATACTCGGGGAAGCGGATGGCAAAGTAACGGAGGCTCTACAACGATTAGTAGCAGTATGACCGATATCCTATGCGTGCCGTATGAGTATCGTATGTCATGTGGCACTGCTACACGTATACGACCCGGACAGCAAACTAAATCGACGAGGGCGAACCGGTGATTCCCTGCAAAGCGGTTAACAGATTTTTTCCGGGCTCTTGGGAAATGGTGAAGGAGGGGGCAGGCTGTGGTACATGTCGTGCATGAGTGATGTTGACCCCGTTATTTTGTGACCTTTTCCGCTCTCCCGGCTGCGCGACGTAGTCTCTTGAACCCGGAGTGTGCGGGTTTGGCAGCCTGTACTCGACGCGACCGCCCTCGGCGAATACGTTCGCAATCAGTCGTGTACCCTCTAGACCTTGCGGACGGGGACCGACAGTGGTGGGGAGGTGTTTCAACGTGACGTCGTTGAACCGGAACGTCGAGACGGGTTCCGTGTCTTCACCGCGATCGCCATTCTTCAGGTACGACACCATACCGGCGGAAGTGACCAGATTGCCTTTGCCGACGTTGTCGGGGAGCACGCGACCGATGTGAGGCTTGGTGGTATAGCGGAGGTCGACATTGGATGAGTGATTGTAGGAAAGACCACCGAACCGATGAGGCTGCTGCTGAATATAGCGAGGGCGGCGAGCATGGTACTCCTCGTAGGCGTGGGTTTCGAGGAATTCCTTGAAGTCATCGCCATGACTGATCGACGTGCGGAAGAGGGTCCTACCTCCGGGCTGCACGCCGCGCTTGCGAGCGACATACTGCTCGAATGCAGGGCGTAGTTCCCTGAGCCGTACGAGGTATCGCTGGAACTCGCGCTCTGACATGGCATCGAAGTTCGGGATCGCAGATGTCCGCGGCTTGTCCTCCACCTCCACCTCCTGCTCCATGCTTTGCATCTGCTCCTCACTCTCCGCCTGCTCCTCGCATTCTTCCGCAGCCTGTCCCGTTTCGACCAGTCTCGTGAACTCCGAGTCAACCACGAAGTTGGCCTCCAAGTCCGTTGCGCCCACTTTGCCCTCCCAATTCCTGTTCTGTAGGACTGGCTTCACTCCTGTCTCGTCCCACATCTTGATCCATCTGCCCTCCGATTCCGCGCTACGCCAGACGGTTTGTTGTTCTCGGGAGTCAACGGCCTGAACAGTGATGTGTGCGTTCCTCCGACGGATAGCCAAAGGACGCTTTAGGCCGAAGTTGCCACGTGCAGCATGACCATCGAACGAGGTGTAGACCTGGCCGATGCGGGGATCAAATGACGCGAATTTTGACCGTCGCAGGAGAGCAGCGAACTGAGACGGAGGAGGCGTAGCCATATAGACTGGACTTTGTCGAAAGTGTTGTGACACGCATGAGCGCCTACACCCTACGTTGCGCGGACTTTGAACACGCTTGTCGCCGCCTCGGTAAGTGCCGCGACGCCTTTTTATACCCAGCGCGCTACCACATTGTTTCTTCCAAACCTCGACGTTAAATTGCTGTCCTATCCTTGCTTGCCCTCACAGGCGTTGCTTCCCGTAGGTTGGACGGTCCAGACAAGCGTCGTAGAGGAACGGGATGTCTCAAAAACAATCTTTGCTGATTGCTTCTCCCTTTGGTCGAGAGGCGAGGACGCAGGATCACCTGGAGATCATCTACATTCTATGTACTCACGGAAGGCGATGGTATGAAGTTTTGGGAATCGTGTATGAATGTGAGTGCTCTTGTTTGCTGTCCAGATGCACGGAGGAGCTTGTGACGAAAAACCTGGTAACATAACGCACCTACTTTTTGTCAACCGCTCGCGATGGTGAACTTGGTCTTAGCCATTGGCTGGACAAGGGTTGCCGTCGTGTACCGCTGGTTGCACGTCGAATGGCTTTTCATCTGTGGGGTGCGATTGAAGAGGTAAAGGCGAGGCTGAAGCATTCTTCCGGGCATCTGGACTGGCTTTCATACTGTTGCGACACGCTTTCTGATCCTGTTGCAGCTACTATTGTCAACGTCTTCCCCTCAGGCCGAGGTGGGCATTCGTGGAGGAATGGGATGCGATGGATACGGTGTATGTACAGTAGACGGAACTGTCGGGTTCAGGTGGAATATATTGCGCTGCGGTTGGCACAGAAAAGTTTTGATTTGAGAGCGGGCGCCACAGGAGCGGGATCGAGAGGCGCCTGCGGAAGGCGCAATGGGCGATGCGAAGAGCGGGCAAAGGATTCGTTGGTGGTTCGCTCTTCGCCTAACGCCCACCACAACCACCCGCTGCCTTCTCCAGTCGGTCGCTGCTCAGCTGTCCGACATAGCTGGCAAGCTCATCGTCCCCGCCACGTCCTGTCTGGCTCCCGGTACTCGTTATGGCCTCCCAGTCCCCTCTACCGCGTAGACCTTCCCCCCTCGGCGTGTCGGCCCCGCCCTCGCCAGACGTTTACCACCGAACGTATTCAGTCACACGTACATCTTCATCCGTCTCTCTCAACGAGTCGATTGCCTCAAGGGCACCGTCGTCGCGCTCCAGTCCCCGGCTCAAGCCCACACTGCCCCCTCTTGACCCCGAGGTCTTGCCATCAATTCATACCTCAGGGATTGCGAATAGCTCGGACAGTGGCCCGACGGTGTGCGGTCTCCCGCTGAAATATGTCTCGTGAGTCTCTCCTACCTGCCAGCCTACCAACGTATCTCAAATATCCGTGACCCGGTGACCAATAGGCTCGTCACTCTTGCGGTGCAGAATGCGGCCCTGTCGATCGTCATGCACTATTCGCGCGTGTCAACGCCTGCAGCCCAGTCCTATTCCCCCGCGACTGCAGTGCTTTTGAACGAGTTGCTCAAGGGTTCAATATCCTTCGTTGTCGCGTTCTTACGCATCGCATACGCCTCCGACGTGGCGCACCTCGGTATGGCTGGCTGGTTCTACGCGCTCCGGCGCGTCTGCCAGGAAGTTTTCAGCCCGGACTGCTGGAAGTTGTCCATCCCCGCGCTGCTTTACGTAGTGCAGAACTCGCTCCAGTTCGTCGCTATCAGCAACTTGCCCGTCGCCACGTTCCAGGTCACCTACCAGATGAAGATCCTTACCACCGCCGCCTTCTCCGTCGCGCTTCTCCGGAAAAAGCTGTCGTCATCGAAATGGCTCTCCCTCTTCTTCCTGGCCCTAGGAGTAGGCATCGTCCAGCTTCAGACCGTCGGCACTAAGCCCCCTGCGAACGTCGAGGTCGGAAGCGCGCACGACTCTGCGCCGATGCATATCCACATCATGAGCCCTTTGAAGGGGTTTGGCGCGGTCACAGCAGCATGCTTTACGTCTGGTCTTGCCGGTGTATACTTCGAGATGGTACTCAAAAACTCGAAAGCGGACTTGTGGGTCCGTAACGTCCAGCTATCATTATTTTCCCTCCCTCCCGCCATATTCCCTCTCTTTTTCCAACCATACCACCCCGCCCATGGTGGCATCTGGGCAAACCTGCTCAGGCACTTCGGACTTTGGGCCTGGGCGACGGTCAGCATTCAAGTACTCGGCGGCCTGATCACCGCAATTGTCATCAAATACTCCGATAATATCCTCAAGGGCTTCGCGACTAGCTTGTCCATCGTCATATCCTTCCTCGCGTCCGTCGTTCTATTCGGGTTCTACATCACTCCCTCGTTCGTTGTTGGTTCCACCGTCGTGCTCGTGGCTACGTGGATGTACAACCAGCCACCTGGCAAGGAGCTCGTCGCTATCACCAGCGTCATGCCTGGCAAACAGTTAACTCCGTCGTTCTCCGGGACACCTGTTAGCCCCGATGCGCCCATCCTCGGACAGTTTGCTTCGGAGAAGAAGAGAGGCTCGCCCTTCGCCAGTCCGCGCGCGTTCGCCAGTGCGCTCGGAGTTGCCAGCGCAGAGAAGCCGGACACTGACCAAGGCTATTTCGGGGAGACGTTGGATACTGGTCGTTATCTTAGCGCACCTTACGGCTCGCCATGGCCATCCCGGACGCCCTCCCCTATCCCCACCCCACCTTACCCTCCCCACAGCGCCGCCTCGCAAAGCTCCCAAAATCTCGGGCGGCGGTCATAATACAACCTACTGTACACGACCAGCCTAGCTTTTTACTAGCTCATGAGTTCGCACACGATACCCACAACATTTGCAAAGACTCTTGCCGCACGTAGACGTTGCCCTGACCTATTACACACACGTTATCCGGGTACATAAGACTGCGCTGCTGCTGCTGCGCACCACCTACTACGGGTACGGATAACACCGTAACATACAATAGTTGGTCTTACTGTATAATGTCTCTCGCTCCTTGCTCGATCGCGCTCTGCTGTGTCCTTGTTCACGCATACCCTTTGAATTGGAGCAAATCGCGAGTAGTCGCGAGTCCGCGTTTGAGACGTACTATGTGCCGTATTGCGAGCGCTTCTATTCTTAGTCCGAGAAAGTCGCACTGGTTGGCACGGCAGTCCGGGCCTGGGTAGACGCCGAGGTAGCTACCGCCAACGACCATGTCCATAGACCTCGAATGGAATAGACTCGACTCCTCTCTCGCCTCTACCCTCATCGACCTCATCAACCGCCAATTAGCATCCACAACACGACCGTCTTTCATTGGGCCCATCGAGGTCACCTCCTTCGATTTTGGCGCGAATTCCCCAGACGTCGAGCTAGTCGACCTCCGCGACATCTACCGTGACTTCCTCGAGGACGACGAAGATGAGGACAACGACCCCAGCGGGCCCACGAAGGTGACCGAGTTCCCCGACGACGACGATGACGACGGCTTCGAGTGGGTCTCGCGCAAGGCCGTGCGGGGCAAGGGCGTCGGCGAGGACGGGCCCGCGTACCACCTCCTCCCCCCACACATGCGCTACGGCATGGGTCCCGGCATGGGCGGGGCGGCGATGGGTATGGACATGCTGCACTCGACTCCGTTCCTGCGCTCCCCGCGCGACATCTGGAGCCCCGCGTTCGCAAACCTCGCCGACCTCCGCCCGTCGTACCCCACGCCCTCCCTCTACCTCTCTGCCATGTCCGCCCTGTCCGCGGCGCCCCCGCCCTCGCTCGGGGCGCAGCGCACGCCGCAGATGCTCGAGCGGACGCTATCCGGCGAGCAGTCCCGGATGCCCCGCTCCGAGTCCCCGCCGCCCTCGACGTCCCCCGGGCCCGACTCGCGGCCGCCGTCCGCCCCCCAGCCAAACCTCCAGCTGCACCTGCACATCACCTGGCACTCGAACCTGCGCCTGACGCTCACGACCTCGCTGCTGATCAACTACCCGTCGCCGATGTTCATGTCGCTCCCGATCAAGCTCTCCGTCACGGGCCTCCTCTTCAACGGCGAGGTCGTCGTCGCGTACGAGGGCGAGCGCAAGCGCGTGCACCTCTGCATCGTCGACGAGCTCGACCCGTACGGCCCGCTCGGGTGCGACCGCCCGAAGCGCGACTCGCCGTCGTCGACGGGCACCCCGGTCGAGGCCGACGACGAGCCCCCGGCGTCCGCGGGAGCGCGCGCGGGCAAGCCGCTGCCCATCGGGCAGCGGCTGCTCCCGACGATCTACATCGAGAGCGAGATCGGGCAGGCGGACAAGCACGTCCTCAAGAACGTCACGCGGGTCGAGCGGTTCATCCAGGACGTGATCCGGAAGACCATCGAGGAGGAGCTCGTGTTCCCGAACTTCCAGACGTTCGTCCTGGGGGACCAGGAACAGCAGTCAGCCTCGTGAGGTTGAACCCGCTCGTTCTCATGATGACCGTGAAGACGGAAGTGACGGACACAGGGACTCGTGTCGGTGTTTTGGATACAATACACATGTACTATTACAGGATGAGATGTAATCACAGCAACAGCGATTTGCTCATGTACGGCCCGTCGAGCTCGTACCCCAGCTTACGGTAATAATCTCGTGTGCCGACGCCTAGGTTTAATCGGTCAGTCCCAGGCTAAATCCAGACCAGGGAGCTCACACACCTGAGATGACCGCGAGCTTCACACTCCCGTGTTCCTCGCGCGCAATCCTTTCAGCCTCCTCCATCAACAGCGTGCCAAAGCCCTGTCAAACAGAGCAAGGTAAGGTTAACGTCCGCCTGTACGTCCGCCGCCGTGGCATGGGCCACAGACACCAGACAAAGTTCGCTGTGGGCGAATCCACCTGCACCTGTAAGGCGGGGACGTACCTGATGCTGGAACTTTGTAGGGTCGCGGCCGTGCACAGGCACCGCCGTGCCATACACATGCAGCTCTCGGACGATGCTGCAGCCGCCCTCTTCCCTCCGCACTAGCTCCGGCCGGAACGTGCCCTCGTCGGAGCACTTCCGCAGGCGAAGGAGTCCAATGAGGATATCCCGCTCCGGATCCTCGTATGACAGGAACGTCTCCCACCCTCCGTTCGCAGTATAGTCGCGACGGAGGAGCTCGACGGACTCCGGGCGGACCTTGTGGTGAATCTCATGGATCTGTGGCCGCAACCGGACGCAGGAGTGCAGGACGTGATGATGGGGAGGAGGTGACGGGGAGTGGGTGATGCATCGAGATTGCCGGATAAAGTTAGGGCGGAAGAGTGCGGTTAGTGGGTTGCGCGCCGGGCGAGCGTGGCAATTGCGGACGGAGAAGTTGGACGGGGAAGCGCATGAATAAGCATGCCGCTTAGTTGTCAGAATATGGACGAGAAGGGGTTATAGAACAGCACTTACGCCGACTTCGCGGAAGCGCACATCCCGGCACTCCGCTCCGAAATCTCTCATACGGTTCAACGCCAACTCCCGGAGGTTTCCAGAGTTTTCGCAGCCGCTGGTGACCAGCGGAAGGGGAATGTCTCTACATGGACACGGATAATGTTAGGTGAGTCTATCAGCGCCGACGCAGACTTCGAACTTCTTCCGAACCTTTGCACCCGATACACGCGGGTCCAGGGAGGCACTAGCGCCAAAATCCGCGCGACGACATCGACGAGGACGTTTGGTGTGTAGTTTTTGTACCGCCCGGTGCGCCATAGCTCGTATAGCCCTGTTCCGCGGATGACTAGGGTCGGATAAATCTTGAGGCCGTCGCTGCGGAATGCGGGGTTCTCGAAGTACTCTTTGAATTGCTCGAGGTCACGCTCAACGCCGACATTGGGGAGATCTGGCATCATGTGCGCAACGACCTTGAAGCCCGCGTCCTTCGCGAGGTGGAATGACTCGGATACCGCACGGACAGTGTGGCCACGGTTCGTATCACGCGCGACGTCTTCGTACACTGACTGCACGCCAATCTCGAGGCGTGTGCACCCGTAGCGTAGCATCTGACTGTCAGTATGTTTGTCGTCTGTTATCGATCGATGTTAACGTTAACGTAGGAGCACCTTACCTGAGGTGTGGCCGCAAGCAGTAGTCCGGCCGTGTCTCTATCGTAATGCCGATCGCTTTCGACTTGCTTAATTCCGAATAGCTAGAAAGATAGTTCAATAACCATCCCTGTCGGTGGAAACGTGTTGAGACTAACCGAACAGCTTCGTCAACATCCAGCCCGGTAAATCCGGACAGGGCGTTGTGGAGTTGGGCGACGAACGTATTCCTGTAGTCTTCCGGCATGCTCATGAACGTGCCCCCCATGATGATGAACTCAACCTGACAAGAGATTCATTTGCGCCTGGCCGACGCGGGGAAGATCACGGCATACCTTGTCGACGTTGTGTCCAAGACTTTTCAGCTGCTCTACTCGGCCCCGTGTCTGTTCATACGGATCATAGCGGGCACGAATAGCCCGCATGCTGGTGGGCTCGTAGCCAGTGTAGCTCTGTGTACTGTAATCGAAGTCGGAATCCGGCCCTCCCGGACAATACCTGCAGGGTCGATCAGCGGTGACTTCTACAAGCAATCGCGAGTCTATCATACACGCATATGTTTCCAGTCATCGCTATGTGTGGACATCGATGGGGCTTGCACATGACAGCTACCACCGCAATCTTGTGCCTCCGTCAGCATATTCAACGTACAATGCCTGTTAGACTTACCCCACTGGCCGTGCGGATAGGTCGTGCCCTTAGCTTCGGCAGCAATGCCTTCTTGTAGTCATCCGGGATCGCGCTGATGATGTCCACCAACCTCGGGACGCCACCGAAGCCGTACTTCTTGCTCATTTTCGCTCGGAGCTCATTCAGGGACACAGTCTGGTTGACATCGTGCGCTTTGATGAGCTCTGCGGCGATCCCTGAGGTGACTCGCAATAGCGTTTCGGCCTGAGAAGGCCCTAGATGTATCTGAATGATTCGTGATCCACGAGTCGTGTGCAAGGCCGTACCTTCGGTCCTTGTCCGTTGCACCATGACTCCGTCTTACACTCCTGGAGTTGCGATCTTGCTCTGCCTTGTTTTCAACCTAGCAGCGGTAAGTTCACGCGATACGTCTGCCAGGCAGAATGTCTGTCAGAGATACTATCAGGATTTTGTAGCCAATACTGAATGGACTGAGTCGCAGGTGAGATGGAGGGAGGTGCAAAGACTCGGAAGCGGAGAAGATCCTCAGCCACAACGGGACGTCCGCGCCGGGCGGCTAGCGACCGACGGTTGGGTGCTGTGACTTCGCGCGCATTTCGCGACCCTCTGCTCGACAATTTTGTACATGTTCAGCGACACCGACTTCTCATCTCTGCACTACGACTTGTAACGACCCCGGTCTGTCCTCCTGCTCCGGACACTCTTTTTCTGCCTGGGAATCGGAGCAAATACGCAATCTTTCTGCTGATGCTTGTCAATGCCCCCGCCTACTGTTGTCGATCCATGGCTAGCATCCCGCCGCTTCGGAGTCGTCATAGACGCAGGATCGTCTGGCTCACGGCTTCAGATATATAGCTGGAAGGACGCGCGTACAGTGCAACAGGAGAGCGGGGCAGACGCGCTGCGGAGCCTCCCCAAGGTTGGAAAAGGCACGGAGAACGGAGAGGAGTGGTCAATCAAGGCAGACCGAGGTGAGTATCACCGCAAAGGTGCATGTGTCAGTAGACCTGAACAACTGCTGCTGCAGGACTCTCCTCGTTCGCAGATGATCTTGAGGGTATCGGCGCATACCTCGCTCCTTTGTTAGAGCACGCGAGGACCCATGTTCCCCCATCTCTACAACCCGACACACCCCTTTTCCTTCTTGCGACAGCTGGAATGCGTCTTCTCACTCCGGAGAAGCAAGCCTCCGTTCTCCAAGCGACCTGCCATTTCCTCAAGCTACACTCCTACTTCAAGATTGATGGCCCTTCTGAACACGGACCCTGCGGCAGGAGCGTTCGCATCATCACCGGAGAGGAAGAGGGTCTCTTCGGGTGGGTTGCTGTGAACTACCTCATGGATGGTTTCAAGGGTTCCGACGAGACTCGTCTGACCTACGGTTTCCTCGATATGGGCGGCGCCTCTACGCAAATTGCATTCGAGCCAAGCAAGCAGGACCAGGAGCATGCGAAGAACCTCCTAGACGTGCGACTACGTCTGCTGGATGGCCGAGACATCACCCACAAGGTGTTCGTGACGACATGGCTAGGCTACGGAACAAACCAGGCTCGCGAACGCTACGTTGGGCGACTCATCAACGAGTATGAGGCTAGCCGTATGCTCTCGACCGATCTAGAGGAGCACATCAGCGACCCCTGTCTGCCCAAAGACCTTGCCATCACGAATACGCCTGTCCAGCCAGAGTCCGCTTCCTCGCACGCCAAAACGCCGCACAAGTTCGTCGGCACAGGCTCATGGGAGCAATGCCTGGAGAAAACCCTCCCCCTCCTCAATAAGGATGCCCCTTGTCCGGACTCTCATTGTCTCTTCAATGGCGTGTATGTCCCACCGATAGATTTCACAGCATCACATTTCATCGGCGTCTCTGAGTACTGGTACTCGACCGAACAAAGTTTCGGCTTGGGAGGTCCATACGACTTTGTTCAATACGAACGTGCAGCTTCCGAGTTCTGCTCGCAGAACTGGACCCAGGTTTTGCAGGAACACGAGGCCTCTCGGCAACAGGGCCATCTCGGCGGTGACGGAGAGGTCGAAGACGGAGGGGTGATTGTTGACACCGGAAAGTGGGGACTCGACGTGGAGATTCCACGGCTGCAGATGCAATGCTTCAAGTCCGCCTGGATCGCTAATGTCCTCCATGAGGGCATTGGCATGCCTCGTATCGTCGACCCCGGAGGGAATGTCACGACGAACGGAGAGAAGGTCGCCGCTCAGGCACAGACGAAGGGTCTCGGTCGGCCGTCCTTCCAATCGATGGATACCGTTGGAGATATCGCGATCAGCTGGACGCTCGGAAAGATGGTGCTGGAAGCCAGCAGGGAGGTAGAAGCAGCCTCCGCAATGGCACGCCCGATCGTCGACCCGTTGGACGATATCCCCGACATCTCCACCTCTCCCGTCCAACCCATCCGTCCGCCGTTCATCGACTTCGACGCGTTCGAGGATCGCATCTCTCACCACTTGCCCTCCTCGCTGACCCGGCATTCCCTCGGCTTCTCGCCCGTCGCCTTCCTCTTCTATCTTCTTGTCTGTACGTTCTGTACGTTGACCTTATACCGCCTACGACACCGCATTAGAAGCACCGTTCGACGGTTCATCAACAAGCGCGACCGCACGTACCTTGCGGATGGTTACGCGATGGAGGAGGGTCTTTCGCTCACTGGTGGACGTCCTCCTTCCCCTTCCTGGCCCTCTTCGAATTCTCGGTTACCCAGCTTCATGACTCCCCTCAACCGTCTGTCATCGTCACTAGGCCTTCGAGCGTCCCGCCCGTCACCGATCAAAATCAGTAGGGACGCCTCCATGCGATCAGGCCAGTACTCGCCCGCACGCATCTCCCCGCTGCGGTCGTACTCCCTCCCCATTGTGAACGTGCAGAACAGCCTCGCCGCTCATGACGAGCCTAACGGCACGGCAACCTCGTATGTTCCGAGCTCCCCGCGCCTTGCTGACGGGAGTATTATGTCCAACGGGAGCGTGTCGTCACTGTTGTCGCGTTCGCGTAACTCCTCCCATATCAACCTGTCGTCACTCGCACCCAGACAGGCCATTTCGAGAACATCTACCGGAGGGTACAGCTACCATGGGTCTTCTATCTCTTTCCACGACGAATGAGCTCGAGGCCCCGGTGGTTTGGCTGGATGTCGATGGCGTCTTATCTTATTCTTATGGACTAGGTCAATCATGTCATCATGTAGCGTACTTTGGCTGTTAATCGGATCCCTTAACGTATTTTTAACCACGAACCTGACCAAACCGCTGTATTACAGTCTCAGTTGCTCGCGCCGGTTCATGATACAAGCGTCCCTTTAGTTTGTCCGGTCGTCCGCCTCATCATCGGTTCCCTGCAACAGTTCACGACATCTTGCAATTGATACCCCCACGCCAATATGAAACGGCAGCGTTCGCAGCACACGCACAACAAGCACCAATCGTACGCTGAGCTGCCCTGGCAACGACAGGGTACCCGCCCTGACCGAACGGCCTCCGAGACAACGACCAGTCCGCGCAGTCATGATACGTTCATCCCTCCTTGGACTGGAACCATACGCTCAGGACACTCGGGACGGCTGACGCCGTCACAAAAATGTCATCGTCTTCGCAGTGGCGTTCTGGACCATATGCTCACGAAGCAGAAGCTGGTGCGAGCGTGGAGGACGTGAGAACGCCAGAGCCTGGGGGCCTGCGTGCTCGTGGATCCCAGACTGCAATGTTCACGGAGACGTTGCCCTGGCTCGGGCAGGTCGAGCTGCTGAAAACGGGTGCAAATCCCGTTCGATACAGGGAGAACCCACCCTATGATAGCACTGTGGGGGCGAGAGCACTGCCCATGTTCTGGTTGGAATGCGAGAAGGAGGGCGCTGGTGCGACAGGATGGACTGATGCATGCTCTGCACTCGCACTGCGCATGTTCAGAAATGGGTACATTGGAAACGAGTGCCCTGGAGATCAGCATGCCACGCGGGCCCCCAAAGCAAAAGTCTCAGCCAGCGGGGGTTGTATAAGGTTTGGGCGATGGGCACCACGCCATATACCCGACGGTCGAACACGAGAACGAGGCGTTGCCGTGGGTTTGACCGAGAATAATTGAGTTGACTGCTAGACTGCGCTTCGACTTCTTCCGAGCCACTTGGTCCGGCGGCACCGGGCTTAGTACTTTCTGCACGGGTCTAGGTTGGTGCAGAGGGTGGACATTCGCATTTTCATATCGAGACAACATTATCAGATGGACGGATAGCGGGGCGCACGGTGCGTCCCTGAAAGACCAAAGCCATTAGCATTCAGTTCCACACCGTGTTATGCAAGCACGTCAGTACGTACGGCGACAGGTGCCGTTCATCCGCGCCCGCATTCCGTAACCCGTTCTTCTTCCTCCGCATATGATGTATCTGGACAACGAGGGAAGTAAGTTACCGAATAATCGATACGTGTAGAGGCGAGAGCTCACAGTCGGTCGTAACACTAGTCGTAGACGTCCGATCACCCTCCTCTTCGGGTGCGCCCGCGTGTGCCGGCAGCGGCAGCGGCATTATTCCCCTTCCCCTTCCCCTTCCCTTTGGAGGACGGGATCATTGTCTTCTCTGCGGCCTGTCGCAACCGGATGATATCGTGGACCCAATTAGTCTTCTCACCCTCTTTCAAAGCAATGTTATGGAGCCGTCGTTCCTCGTCCGGCGGAAGGAGGCCGAGCGCTCTCCGGTGCCCCGTGCGCCACAGAAGGAGCTGCAGAATTGCTTCCTGCAAAAGCACATTGTTGCAGTACTGCATAATCACTCCAGTCAGTAAGTAGACCTATCAAGTAGGCACTCGAGCCAATCTAACCGTTAGTTTCTCAAGAGGGTCAAGGTCATAGAAAGACATGCGTGGCGGAGGACGTGGAGCATCAAGATCATTATCAATAATGGGCTTGACATCCTCAGTGATCATTGCGTCCGGATCGTCGAACTGTGCCGGAACATCCTGCGCGAGGTTCAAAGTTGAAGCATGAGGACACGAAGGGCAGAATACACGCGATAGCACATACTTCGGCCGCCCTCGGATGTTCATCCGTCGGACTGGCATTAATTGCGTCTTCCGGGCCGCTCAACTGCAGATCATCTGTTAGCTCCCGTCCGAGAACCTCGACCATCTGCCGCACACACTAACCTCCTGTCCAAGGAGATCTTGCCGGACGGCCATCTCTTCTTCCTGGCACGACGTGCAAGGTGAGCAGCGTGGAATATGGGATATATCATGTCAAAACACGCACGTCTGTCCCGAACTCTGTAGGCCCCAGCGAAGAGGGTGGAGCTTCGGTCTCAGAAGGAGCTATGAGCTGCGGAAAGCAAGACGATTGCGCATCGATTAGCGACAATTCGCCGTTCAATGGTATCCTATATTGTACCTCAGTGTCGCCGGCTGAAAAGTCCGAAGTCGGTGTCAGCGCACTGTCCAGGTCGCTCTCCTACAACGGAGATATGGAGAAGTAAGCTTTCCTTGAGCACGTACAGCCAACCTTGGACTCACATGGTCGTTCACTAACTTAGCGGCGCGCGCCATCCGCCCGTTCAGGGGAGGGTACATCTTGTCCGCGGGATAGTCGACGGGCAGCCCCATCTCGTGTCTTCTATCTCGCCTTCTTGCCCAACATCGCACGTAGAAAGCGAGCTCCTCCTTCTCCTTCGCATTCAGACTACCGCGGAGTGGGATTGCATCGAGAATTCGTTGTCGTACGCCGCCACCGCGCATGAAGCCCTCGTGCCGAGCTCTTGAGGGTTCATACTCATTGGTAATGACGGCTGCAAGCACGGGCTTGATCCACTCGAACTCTTCCGCGATCGTGAGGTCGTACTCGAATACGGATGGCTGAGGTGGAGGAAGATCTGGTAAGGGGCTTGGTGCTCGGAGCGTTGCTTCGTTCTCGGATGCAAAAGGCCGACTGAAATCTTCCGCGTCGTCCAACTCATCCCAAACATCGTTGTCGTAATCGAGACCGTAGTTTCCTGTAGATTCCCCGAGCTGTGGATCACACGTTCACATGAGCCAAGTAGACAAACATGAAATGGAAACAGATAATGATCGCGCACTTTACATGTGGCGAACTGTTCATCCGTTGTAGTCCAAAACCAGTCACCTTCAAGATCGGAAACGGTCCCATCGAAGAATAGAACTTTGTACTTGGGTTTCTGTAATGGGCTCTCGGGCTTGATGTACTCCAGGAGTTTCGCTGGCCAGTATTGTGTTCTCGTCTTCCCTTCCCGCGCAAGGACCAACTCTCCCGGAAGTTCGTACATCATATTCGCGGACGGAGCGCGCCATCGTCGTACCGGCTTGACAGAGTCAAGGTTGAACTCCTCGAGATTTCCCGGACTGACATCTTTCGCCTTTCCCTTCGCGTCGCCATTTGGCTGCTCTGGGGGATCCTTGCCATTTGTGCGAGGGATAGATGCGTATCTGCTGAGCGTGAACAACACGGCCTCGTCCCCGTCTTCGTTTGCCCTGACCATGAGGTCACGAGCTTCCTGCCATTCTTGGACTAGCTCTAGCTTGCGCTTCTTGCGCGGGGAAGAACGCAGGGGTTCCGGTCGGGCAGGTCTGTAATTGCTCTCGTTGAAACGGATACGACCGTTGAGCATCATTGGGCGTATATTGGAGGCCGAAGGTTTGCTGATACTTAGTCTTCGATCGATGTCCATACCTGGAGGGTGACCGTAGAGTGTGACGCGCATCATCGGCTTGGGCAGCTCAACCTGGAAGCAGAAATGGCATTTCTGTGAGTCCCAGAACCAGTACATGTTTGGTCTGTAAGAACCTTCGCCGGCCACCATATCGTGTCTTCTCCGCTGTCCTCGCCGCAGTCCGTCAGCTTTCCCGTCAAGTCTATGCTGACCCAGACAAAGCTTCCGATGTCATTCTCGTCGCAGCTTTCTTCATCTGTCGAATCAAGTGGTGCAAAGAGGTTATCGAGTGATTTCGATTGAGTCACAGGTTGAGGCTTCAATTCGGAGGTAGTCTTCGAGATTGCTTGGGATTGTACGCGCATGAACTGACGTGCCAGCCTAGGTGCAATATTGGAGGTGGGTGGAAACATATGTTTCTTCTTCTGTGCAGGAGACGAACTCGAAAGTGGTGTTAGACTGTCACGCCCAAGCGAGGACGAGCGAGACAAAGGTCGTTTCCGTGTAATATTAGCTTCCGTGTGTGCCGTGTTCATGTCGTTGCTGCGGCTCTCGGGACTTGTGGCAGACATAGAATGCGACGAGCTCACACCCTGCGAGTCTTGGTCCAGCACACTGCTTCCAAAGTCCGAACTTGCCCCCGCCGCGGAATCGTTCGCCATGGAGGAATCGGGGGATGTAGACTTTATTCGCGCGTTTGACTGACTCCGCTCGCCACGTTCACGTCCGCCACCTCGTCCTGGCCCTTCGACTCCACGGGTACTATTTTCCAAAAAAGGCTTGCTCGGAGGAGGAGGTTCTTCCGACGACCCAACACGCGAACGGGAGCGCGAACGGGCAACACTAGGACCAGCGCGGGGCCTCGTGGGCGACTGCATGAGCTTGCGCTTGCTAGCATACGTCACCCTCACTTTGCTCCTCGGAGTTGACGGCTCACCGAACGTGATCGCTACGTTGACATCCACGTCCGGCGACGACGCGGGAACAGGCGAGCTCGAAGACTGTGCAGTAGGAGTGGTGGCAGTCCTTCTTGTGGCGACGCGGCGACTTATGCTGTCGTGTGTGGACCCGGCTCGTCGGCTCATATTATCCTACGTGGACCAGTCGCGTCGAAGAGTTTGTTGCAGGATATGGGTGCCAATCGGTCCCTTCCGAAGGCTTCGGAACAGGCGAGGGAGATTGAGAGCTCTTCTGGCAGGCAGTGGACGCTTGTCAAGCTATGAAGAGGTGCGCTAGACGGCGACTCGGTGATTAAGTGTCGGTGGATGTATGCGCTTGCAAGCGGAGAGGTGGTGGTGGGAGCGGAGAGAGAAGTGGGGAAGAAAGCTTGTCGGCGGAAAGTATGATGTTACCCCGGCGCGTGTCATACGCGCCTCCCCGACGACGCGCTCGGTCACACTGCGTGACGCCAGCAGAATGACTGGAACGACGAGTCCGACTTCTCTGTATCGTGACAACGCCTTTGTTTCGATTGCATACCTCCAACAGCGTGAAAACTCAGAGACACGCGCAGGTCGCATGGCAACGTTGAAACATTAATCCGACTTCAGACTAAAGTAAGGACCAAAAGTTCACCAATTTAAAAGTAACTACCGCACCCTCAAAGGAAGAAAGCAACAACCAAACCAGCCACTCCCAAAGACGCAGTCAACGAGGATCCGACTCGCGCTGCACCGTTTTTGCCGCCAGACGTGGTTGTTGGGGAGGCAGTGTCTGTGCTCGCCGCGGTCGGGTTCGCCGGGTTTGTGCCCGCGGTAGGGGTAGCGCCGTTCGTGTTTGAGCCAGCAGTGGGTACAGCAGCGGTGTTGCCCTGTACGACAAAGCCGCTCGCGGTCTCCGTCTCGACAACGGTCTGGACTCCCTCTGGGGCAGAGACAACCCCCGTGCAGACGGCGATCCCGCCGTTGATCGAGCAATCCTCCGAGATGGCCAAGCTCACAGCGGGTATGTTGTATACGAGATGCGCCTCCGTGGACCCGGCGACAAGGGTACCTGATTATGAAAGGACGTTCTTCAATCACGGAGCCCGCAAAAGAAGAGTTCAAGATGCCACGCACCTGAGGCACCGGGAGGGTTGCCACCGACATCGAACGTCCCGCTCGACACTCCGCCGCCAATCCTGTACGTGGTGCGACCCTGCGCGTCCACACCCTCAATGTCCGCAGTGATAGCCTGTGGGTCGAAACCAGGGATAAAGAGTGTCGTCTGTGCAGCCACAACTGTGTACGATTGCAACTCGTTCTTAATGTGCGACTCGTGAAGATTTTACAGAGCACTCACGGGAAAGGTAAAGAGCGAAAGCACTCGCAGAAGTGACAGCCTTCATAGTGATAGCGATGATCCAAGCAGGTCTTTTGGATACTGAAGGAGGGTGAAGTTGCCTCGGGGAGTAGAGAGTGGTCGTTGGAAATGGGGGGGATGTCTTATGTATTATAACAGGTGCCGGTGAAATCTCGTGATAGACAATAGACGTCAGACAGCCATGCGGTGTACCTAAGTTCGTTACTGTTCGCTACTAGAGTACATACTGTTCGTCTATCCCTCCAGCTCACAGGCAAGCCGCAGGAGGCCGGACGGAGTCATTAACGACTGCAAATCACCGATGATACCAAATCCCACGGCGCATCAGGCGCATCAGATGCGTTGATTACAAACTTTAAATGCCCCTACTTAGGAGCGTCTAGCCCTCCGACATTCGCGTGCGCGCGTGATCGGCGAGAACCTGGCAAGAACCTCCCAGTCCACGGCTTCGGCTCTGGTCCAGTGGGATGGTTAATGTGGGGATAAAAGCGAGCTCAGACGTCTATCATACACTCAATCACAGCCTGAGCCAGAACACCGACTGAGAGAACGACATGACACTGACAGTAGAATCGAAGTGCGTAATATAACGGTCGTACAGGATACTCCTCCAGCTTTTGAGGTGCCAGTCACGCGGGGGAAGCACGAATACGAGCGCAGAGCTGTCACGGCAAATTTTTGGGGCGAATGCTACTACACTACACTACAGATGCGACATAACGAAATCGCGACAAATACACTAATAAGCAAGAAACAAACCGGAGCCGTTTGTGTATGTCGAATGCAGATGGAAGTCGGGGGGATGGGGGGTGCGCAGAGAACAACTAATACCGATACCCGCGGACGGCGTCGACGCAGCTTAGAATAGTCTACAAAGAAACGTTAACATGATCAAGGTCCAGGCCGAACGACGACAGGTAACCCTCAGAGTCATAGGGACACGGGCGACTTATGTTGCGGGTCGATGGCCATATCGAGCGACAGGTCCCGGACCGCGTTGTCCTGCTGCTGCTGCTGCTGCGAGCCGGCCCCGCGCACGGGCGAGCTCGACCCTGACGGCAGCGGCGACATCCACATCCTGGGGGTGATGAGCCCGCTCCCGCCTGCGCCGTACACGAAGCCCCCGCTGAGGCTCTCCACCGAGTGCGACGAGCCTGTAAACCCGACACCAACGCGCATCAGCATCGCACGCCCTTCACGCCCCGCCGCCACACAGTCGTAAACGTGCCGCACGCACCTGGCACAAGGACGCTGTCCCAGAAGTCCGCGCTGAGGATGGTGTCCATCGAGAGCATGCTCATGTCGTTCGGCACAGGCGCCATCGTTGGCGGGAACGTCGAGATGTCCGCGACGGGCCCCATCTCCCCGCTGTATGCGAAGTTCTCGACCGACCCCGACAGGAGCGGCCCGCCTGCATGCGTCTGCCCGTTGACGTGCGCGGAGGCGGCCTGAGAGTCTTGAACGGCTGCCAGTATGCGCTCCGTGTGAGACTGTGACTGATCGGCGCCGTCCATGCGCGCGCTGACGAGGGCGCGCAGGAAACTGCTGTACAGCGTAGGCGTGTGGAGGTTCCCGACGGCTACGTCCTCGAAGACCTTCGCGACGTCATTCACAATCGCGATGGTCTTCTGCTCGTGGTCCAGGAATGCTTGGAATTCCGGACGAATGAGCTGCACCGGAGGGAATCAGAATCAGTATTCCTGACGCTCAAGAAGGAACCAGACATACCTTGAGCAGAGTCAAGACCGCATACGAGCCCATGACGAAATGAGAGTCAGGTGCATACTTTAGGTACCCAGCCGGACCCATCTCGTCCCTCAGGATCGTCGCGCAACTGATTGCGGACGAGTGGCACCGGGCGAAGAAGTGGCCGATGTCGACCGCGGAGCGCTCGAGCGCGTTCTGCAGGCCGAACGCGTTGATGGTAAGCATGGCGTAATGGAAGTAGTAGTTTGCGATCAGCATCCGGTATTTCTGGATGTATTCGCTCTCGCCTGCAAGCAGCGAAGCGAGCAGCACGCGACGCAAGACGGGAACCCCGCATTCGAGATCACGTCAGGCACGGTCTATAAACAGACAGATCACGGTAGTCCACATACCAGTAACGTGGCTAGCACGGACATTAAGCCACTCGTGGTGCCAAGCGAGCAACTGCGTCTCCATTGTTTTGATAACGAGCAGGAAATCACAGTCAACTTGCAGCCCAGACGAGTTTGTCGTCCCAGAGTACAACAAATCGAGACTGCGCGTCAAGATGCGTTGGAGATCCTGTACCGCCGCGCGTTAGCCGGTCAGCGTCTAGGCTTGTGGGTCCAAGATCGACGGCTGTGGCACGTACCGCATATCCCGCTAAGGCGCTATCCGACGGTAGAGCCCCGGGTGACCGTGCCCAGTGCGATGCGTTGCGAACCATGTAACTGCCCGCCGGAACGATGTCACACAAACGCACATTGTGATGTCGCCGGCAACGCCGACAGTGGAAGGCAAGAAGGTAAGAAGAGCCCGGTTAGCATCCGTACAGAGTCCTATTGGGCCCGAGTAGTTGCGCGACGTACTCTTCTTTGATTGAGTACGGCTTGCCCATCTGCGCGCTGAAAGAGCGGTCGAGGCAGAAGCACATGATCCATGTGCGTTCGCGGTTGCGGATTTCGCGTTCGCGGACTCGACCCTCTGTGGTATCTGGACTGGCGGTTGTCGAGCGGCGATGTAGATTGAGGTCGGTGCCCATCCTACAAACACCGGCATTGAGTTATGTGAGAAGAGCGATGTGGGGAAAAGTGAACAAAAGAGGCAATCGACGTCCGTCATATCCCGCGTTACGGGGAGGATAGAGAAGCCGACGTCGCAGATCGGCACGACGCTCAATCGGGTATCGAGACAAGCCAAGAGAGACTCGAGTGGGGAAGAACACAATACGTACCTGATAGCCATACCGAGGAGCATCCATGTTTGGTCTTGCTCGTACCTCTCCACGGGGCCGCATCCCCAGAGCACGTTGATAACATATGCTTGGACGATTTCGACGGATTTGTAGCCCCTGGCCGGCGACATGAAGGCAAGTTTCCTAGCTAGGTCAGAGAGTTTGGCGTGCAGGTCTGTGCGAGCCTCGTAGAACCGCGAAGCCACTGCGCAGACTATCGTGGCGACATTAATCAGCAAAGGGGTCAGAGTCCGAGGAGGACGACACTCACTGGAGGTCAGGAGGAAAGGAGATCGCGAGCAGACCAATGAGGGCGTGTGGAAGTCAGGGTCGAGGAGAGGAGCGTGTACCTGTGCCCATGGATAAGTCGGGAGATTACTCGGAATCAATGTTTAGACTCACATTCATATGATCAAAGTAGCTATAATGTCCGCCAACCCATTCAATGCACCATATGCAGTCAGTCAAGATTCCTCCGCACAGAAATCCGATGAGAGGGGACACGTACATCTTGAACAACGCGACGACCTCCTCCGTGCTTACAAAGCTCAGCATCTCAGGCTGAACTTGCCGCTCGATGTATAGTCGCCGTAGCGGCAGGATTGTCATAGGACCTGGAGAAATCGTGAGCCCGGAGCTCCGCAACATAAATAGGGTGGGCAGAAGAACACTCACCAGGCTTGAAGTAGACATCGCTTGCAACGCCAAGTTTGCCATTTTTCAGAGTCGCAGTGTCTGTCGATGAACCAGCCGCTTGTGCTCGTCGGTTGGCTAAGCTAGCCTCGGCAAGCAAGCCAAGAGGATTCAACGTATTGTCAGGGAGAGAATGCATCTTGGGCGACATCGGAGCATGGTGCGAATGATGGCGGTGTTCAGGGGAGGCCGGTGGTGAAGGGGAGTTGATGAGAGCCTGCGTGTTTTGGCTTTGCAAGGACGGTGAAGGCGATCGGGACATTAGTCCCGCCGCAAGGGTGGGGTTGCCGAGGGAGCGGAGGACGGTGTCTAGGGTGCGCTCCATCTTCCGCAGGGAGCGTGTCAATATCTCGTGTTTCCTAGGACTGCACCTCAGTTCTCGAAGGCTGCGTAGAAGACAGCATCAAATACTCACTTAGTAGACCGCTTGCCACGATTGGACTCCTCGAATATGCATTCGTGATTGCCGGTCTGACATCTCTTGCAGGGAGGGCCATTCTCGGCACCGACACATTTCATCTTCAGTCGTCGGCAGACGGTACAGGCACTTGGGGCCAATGAGGATGGAGAAGGAAAGCACGGAAGATGACAACATACCGTGCACCCCGCGTCGTCTTCGTCTTTGGCTCGTCTCCTTTCTCCGTGCTTGGACTGGCAGCATCGGCATCATCGTCCTGACGAGCTCTCTTGTTGCGGCTGTCGTCATTCATGCTTGCGGAGGAAGCGGGCCGCTTGCCGTTGTCGTTTGAGCTGAAAGAGATTATGTCGTTCGGCGGGGTACCGACAGTCTCTGAGCCATGTGAGGAGGGAGAAGAGAGGCTTGCGGGCAAGGCAAGGTGAGGGGGCGGCATGTGATGGTGTGGCTGTTGGTAGCCATAGTACTGAGGTGGATAGAGGGTAAGTGCGGGGTCAATTGGGACAGGCGGCGATGGCGGAGGGTGCTGCATCTGGTGGGCGAGTGGGTGCTCGTGTGGGTGGTGGAGGGTGATGGACTGGGAGGAGTAAGGAGAATGGTGATGGTGGTGGTGTTGGTGGGCGTTCTGGGGAAGAAAGTAGTCGGAGTAAGCGAGAGGGGCGGAAGACATGACGGGAAGAGAGGAGGGAGAGAAGTGTGAGGGAACTGACTTTGGGCAGGCGGACTGAAAGCAGATGGCAGCGAGCTTAAAGGAAGCAGGGGAGAGTTTGTTTCGAATGTTCACGTGTTAGGAGTAGCCGGGAGAGTGGGACCCTGTTCGATTGGAAGTCTGGAGGAGAGACGGAGGCAGATGGGAGTTGAGAACGCGGAGACCGATTATGGCGAGAAGAAATCGGTTCGACGCACCGCGGCCAGCCAATCAGTCGAGCTCGAGGCGAATGACAGCTTTTGGGAAAGGGTTGCCGGGTCGCTGGGAGGAGGTGAGAACCCGCGAGGGCAGATCTGGCAGACGAGCAGAACCGAGGGCAGTCGCGCAGCGGGAGAGGCGGGAGTTCTGACTAGTTCTGAGCGCAGCTGAGTGAGCCGCGACGCTGCCCCTTCCCCACATCCCTCTCCGTCCCCGGACTTTGCCTCCTACAGACGCCCGCTGCCCCTCCTCCGGCCGATCTCCTGACGGCCAATCCCGGCTGGCGTTCCCCGGCCCGTCCGACGCCGCCCGTCCGACGCCGCCCCACCGACGCCGCCGGCCACGGTCCCCTCCTCCTCCCAGGACAGTACGTGTACGTTGGGAGACAGAGTCTGACTGGCTCGCTACGTCCTGCGTCCCTGCGCATGCGTGATTACGACCCCGTGTTCTAAGTGCTCCTTCTCGTCCGAGTATTCCGCGCTAGACTCACGCGCTCCCAGCCTCCTGCCCCCTCGGTCCCGGCTTGTCCCTTTTCCCTCTCACTGTCCATTGCACGCCTGCAACCGCGGTGTCAGGTACCCACCCTCACCTCCAGGCTCTAGCTGACTTCACTACTCCCTTTCACAGCATCTCACTCCCACCGCTTTGGTTAAACCCCACTCATACCCGCCCTCCCCCGACCCTCCCTGAACTCTGCCTCATCGCAATCGCCACTCTGGAGCCCATCTCCCACCTCTTCATGCCCTCATCATTAGGTCACGACTCACTTTCCATTTCCCAAGCTAATCAGTCGTTCCAATTTACCTTGTCCGCATCCAAACTCAGCCATCTTCCCGCTCCCACCTCCTCCTTGCCCTCATCTTCAGCCTTGATCTCTAGTCGGCCTTGCCAAAATTCTTCATCCTTTCTCTCACACTGCTCTCTTTCCACGGCCAATGTCGCCATCGCACTCTATCCTCAGCAATTATTCAGCCCTCCCGCCTCCTCCGACTCGAGTCAATCTCCATCCGCTTTCAACGTCACTCACACCATTCGTTCTTTCCCATGTCTATCAGTTGCCAACACGCTTATCCGATCCAGAGAACCTCATCGCTATCCTCCTCACGACTCGCTTCCAACTCCGCGACGCAACTGCACGCCTCTCTCGGGACCTGTGGTCTCCTCTGCCTATGCCCAATGAGGACCAATGTCAATCAGAACCTACAAATTGCGTATCTATGACCGAGGCTCCCCGGTATCTAGATGATAAGCCTCTCTACCCGTAGTCCACCTTCATCTGCAACCTCCGATCGTCCGCAATGTCACGCTCGGTAGCTCATTTTCGACAGCCACTCAGACTGGCACTGCCGTTATCACTCTATTAGTCTGGAGCTACCAATTGCACCCAGGCCAGGATACTAGTGGCTCACTGACACAGTAGTTGGTCTGAGCGCGTGTCTCTCTCTAGCAATCCGCATGGTCAACACTTTCATAGAAACCATCCTGACACGCTCATCTCGGAGGCAATATGACGCTTAGAAGTCACAATCTCCCCTGTGTGCTAGCTCCGCAACCTCCTCCGCCAGCGGCTCGCCAACTCCATTCCGCTTCCCCGGGCAGCCCGATTCCAAGTTTGCCCTTACCAGGTTTCGTGGACGGTACCACCCGCCCGTTTCCTCTCTCTCTCACTGCCTCCGCTAGTCTCGAACCTCGAGGAGTGCGGCACCCCTGCTCAAATTTGGACCCGTCGGCACGAAGCGTTCATCTCCCAGGTTCCCACTCCCCGTGTAAAATCTGGCGCACTAAGGCACGCATGGATCCGACCGAATCCCACCGCTTGTGTTCGTTCACAACAAGCTCAGAGGTGCTCCCGAACCGTCCTCTTATTTTTGCCCTCCACACCGACCTCGACCAGGGCCGTGTACGTCTCGACTTCTCTTCATCCGCTCGGCCCTCCCGCGAGGGCCTAATAGCCCGCCGACAGGCATATTCCTGGTTGCACAGGTCTCGAGGCTTCATCCATACCCCGTTCCTGGTTTGGGCCTTACGTCTACGAATATCCTCGCACGTCATTCTCCCTGACTCTCGCCTTCCAGAAACATACTCACGACCTCGCGGGTCTGTGCACTCCCAGCGTTCGCTCTCACGATATACAACGAATACCCGCGATCGGGCGTCTACATGGACACTTGAATTGCACTGGTAACGTTGTCTCCCTGGGGGAGGGGTGGCGCATCCCATGATTGCATGTGTGGCTTCATTTCGGTACGCTATCTTTCTTCATCTCCGGTCGTCACGACTGCGTTCTCGGTCCCGCATAGGCAGCGCGCTGTCCATCTGCGTCCCTCGTGAATGGGACGCACCCCGTCGATGTCATACGCAATGCGGAGCAGCGCAGCGGTACCCCATCTCGCGCTGCGTTCGCTGTCCACACCCCTTCTCTCTGTGCTTCTTACGTGATCCGCACGCCGGGCACGAGGTAGCACAGAAAGCCGCAGTGGATGGGATGAACGATCTCAGGGGATGCAATAGTCTCCCTCTCGTATAGCCTAACTGCGCGGTTAGTCCAGCACGGGCCGCCGGAAAAGGCAGGTGGTTTGTCGCTTCCAGCTGTGCGTCCCCGCATGGGTACGTTGTGCGGCGATTATTTTGTGTTGGTGGCCACACATCGACACACGCTCACGCTCGCTGAGTTGCCATCTTAGCGCGTTATATATTTGGCAACGGCGTATTCGCCGCCCAATGTCTCCTCGGAGCTGTACGGTGTTAGGTGGTTTGACGTTCCGTCAATGTTCGAAGGTGTGCGCTCGGGCAGCGGGGGCAACATTATCGTAAACGTGCTCGCGGCTCGCGGATCGTCTGGCGAACGTCGCCGTATGTTTCCAGATGTTTTCTTCGTGGATTAAGCGTGCATGCGTGCGTGTACGCGTTGCCGCTACGTCATACCTGGTACCTCCGCTCGCCAACGGTCGAAGTGCACATTACACGCTAGTGCGGAATCAAAGAACGCTGTCGTTTATGGCGCACGCACGACGGTCGTGTCGGCCCTGCACTACAAACTCACGCATTTGGCAATATAATCGCCTGCGCACAGTGCAAGAGTCTCGCAGCGGGCAGGATCCCCGGTGTGTTCCCTTCCCCACCTCGGCGTTCATTCTAACACCCGCTCCCACCGAGGTCATGACCCTGTCCCGCCGTCTTCTTTGCCGGCGTGTACCACCTCCATCGACCTCCAGCCCGCCATTCCAGGCGCACAGGTGATCGCTCATACACGGGCCTGGAGCGCCTCGAGTGACCTGTGCCGCGTGAGTTTTCTCGCAACCCCTCCGCGAATAATTTATTTCATCGCCTTTGCGTGTGCATTCGCCCTCGACGCGTTCCTTCGGCAACACTGTATCCCCGATCGCGAAGAGAAGCAGGGGCCCAGGGGGAGCGATGAGGTGATGGTCGCGGGACCCGACGCCCGGGCGCAGCGTACGCGGCCATTCAGACCTGCCCATTGCCCCCCTTGGCATTCCCGCCCTCCGGGCGGCTCTTGCGTACGAGGCACGCGCGCCGTGCGTTCGTACTGTTGCGAAGGCGGGTGGTTCTGGGATTCTGACAGATGCAGACGCAGCCGCGTACGCGCCGTGCTGCGCTCTATCACGTCTGCCGCGTACCGGTGCGTGCTTCTCCGACTTCGACTTCGGCCGCGCCTCTCTCGAACGCCCGAGGCTCCCCAGAGAGGCTGCGCCGCTCGAACGGGGAACATGCACGTACGCGTGGGTGCTCGATCCGCCGCCGCCGCTCCCAGGGCGGGACCCGTGCGCGCAGCGCACGCCGGCAGGGCGCAAATAGTCTCTGCCTTTTCGG
This sequence comes from Daedaleopsis sinensis, assembly GCA_033807695.1. Taxonomy (NCBI): domain Eukaryota; kingdom Fungi; phylum Basidiomycota; class Agaricomycetes; order Polyporales; family Polyporaceae; genus Daedaleopsis; species Daedaleopsis sinensis. The sequence goes on from CM066301.1 coordinate 3,650,745, forward strand.
TGCGCCACCTACCTTGTCGAACGGGCATTTCACATTTTACGAGCAGTTTACGAGAGCACCTGGAAACTCGGGTGCCGGTGCCGACGGCCCTACGCAACGCGTGCTACGCGTGCGCCCTCGGGATCTCTGACGGGTCCCCGCCGCCCTTCCGGGAAGACTCAGCAGTTGTACGAGTTGAGGAAGGTCTGTCACGGGGGGAGGCCGGGACTGAGCATGCTGTGGCCCGTGGGTATCCTGCACCACGGTTCATGAAGAGCAAGACACCGAGGATCTACAAAAAAGGTCTGTACTCCGCGCTCGATACGTTGTTGCATGCCCTAATGGACATGTCAGCATTTCCAAACCGTGGGCAACGGGGGTGCTTTTGGTACGAGTGATAAATCACCCCAGAAGCCGACGACACCCGAGACCTCGCGCCTCGTCTTCCAAGTCCGCTATAGCCCTGCCTCTGTCTTTCTCGTCCGCTCAAGAGGTGCGACCACCGTGGGCGGTCCAGGCCAGGCGGGTATAGCACAGGCAGCTGTGACAGAATGTGCCGCACGAACCTCCGCCGACAGCAGTGATGCGCACAACACGATCCACCGCCCGATTCACGCGACGTCGGGCTCCCACCGTTCCTCCGCTCGCTATCCGGTCGGAACGCAGGTCGCACACTACGTGCAAGCGGGCGAACGGAGCTCGCGATGGGGCCATCGCACGTCTGCAGCGCAGCACTGCCACCACCGTTCTTGAGGGGATTTCCGGTAGCAGCACTTACTACGTAAGGGGACCGTCCTCCCGTTTCCGGTGGCGGGGAACTGGGTGCAGGACGTCAGATGTACGTACGGGCGTGCGAACGGGGTGCCTGATAATCCTACTCGATCTGGCCATCCAAAACGGTGCTCCTGGCAGCCTGCTACTACAAGAGAAAAGTACCATCTGCCGCTTGGGTCGGCGATCGGAAGAGGCAACGGACGACGCGAGTCGCGAGATGGACATCCCCTGGAAGTACCGAGTTGTCGCCTTGTCCGAATCGTGCACTTATGTGCAACGAGCGTGCGTGGACTGCAACGGCACGAGGGTGGAATCTCCGAGGAATCTGTCACCACCTCTTTTCGGTCTGGTGACGGGAGCGGGAGACGTGAAAGTGACTTAACAGGGCCCTATAGTCTTCGGAATTTGCCAGACGAGGGGCTTGGGAATTATCGCCGTGTAGCTGCCTCCTTGCGTGCATTGACTTTCACTCCGCTCCTCCTCGAGAGGCACGGCGCGGGGTCAGCTGTACGAGGAGTGCCCGTGAAGTTTACCGATGCATTCAACGAACGCACCGTCGACCTCGGACGCTTTCTGCATGCTATACCCACGCAGCCTCCTGCAATCGGGAACGGCCGTGAGCGAATTGTCAGAGAAAATGTAACGCCGTCAAATAGTGTGACGGTCAGCAGAATTGCGCACGAACCTCTCCACAGTCCGAGAATATTGTTATGCAGCGGTCGTTGGTGCTGACGGTGAGCGAGAGGGTTCATTCGTTCTTGAGTACCTGCCTTATTTGGCCCCGCCCCGCCACCCGGGCCGCTGGCACTAAAAGCTCCGGCACAGCCGTGTAAGTTAGGTTGGAGGTCCGAGTCCGTCTGATTCCGACTTCGGTTCCAGCCTGGTTCCAACTCTCACTGCTGTCTGCGTTCTCTCGCAGTGCAGTCGCCCGTTCTAAGTCTGCCTCACCTCGTCGCCGTGCCATCCCATCCCATGCGTTTATGACCGTGAGTCATTCCCTTGCCTCCCTGATCTCCTCTCCCGCCGCGGCTCACCTAGAATAGCAGGTGCATCTTGAACGGATGACAGACTCACGCACTCGGTCAGAAAGTCCACGAACGCCGGTAACAATACCTACGACGACAGAAGACGCATATATCGCGTATCGTGTTCCTGGGTCTGCGACACCGAACGCCGACAAAAGCGACCCCAATGCATGCACACTCCTTAAATGACAGGATGTCTCCCGCGATCTCCTCCTTCCCCGGCCCCGAGACCCTCCATGGCAATCTCGTAGCCGGTCATTGGCTACTCGAGCCCCCATCAGAACGGCATTGGCTCGCATCTGGGGTTTCGGGCACTTATCCATCGGACCCCGGCGGTCTGCATGACGCAGCGTGGTATTCATGTTGCCGTAAGCGCGGGAGACCGTCGCCATCCCCATGGACGGTCGCTACACCCATGTCGCGGAGGCGTGTCTGCACATACTCTGCAGAGGATGGTGACCGCAACAAACTCGTTGCTCGCTCTCCGAGTCACCTCTCTCTGGCGTCCAGAGATAAGGGCTCGAGCGACATTCTGAGCGCCGGGAGCACATGCTCCCCTCGGTCTTCTTCGAAAACGTGGGTCCTCTGTTCTCATGAGTGACTCTGCCATATGGTCTGAGATGATGCTCAGTTACCGTTGCGCGTTCTGCCTGCAGCACGCTGTCGCTCGCACGTCATTCTCACCGCTGTTTGCTACCGCACAGCAGAGGATGTCGGAACATGACGTCGGTGGTGCGGGAACCATACACCCCCACACGCCGTGCTGACCCAGTGCACGGCCAGCCTTCCGGGCGAGAACGGCGCATGACCGCGGCCTCCCTGCTCGGGGGATCGACAACTTCCTGCGGCTGAATAGCCGACTTCGTCTTCCGAGACGCCAGTCAGGTGGACCTGGGCTTTGTGGCACTTGAGCGGCAGTCTGTCCGCTACAGAGTATTGCAGAGCCCTCTTATGACCACCATAGCAGATCCCACCAAACCGTCCGTACGTTCACTTGTTCATCTGCTCCTTTCGACCCCGCGGCGATCGTCAGATAGCAATCGATCTCTATATGCCCCTGGACGACCCGGGCGATGCGATATCTGGCTCAAAGTTCTTTCATTCCCGGAGGTCGGGCACGGTCGGGTGCCCACGTCTGTTTCCCATTGTTCTGTGAGTCTCCTACATTTCGTCACAAGCTCGTAGCTGAGTATGTACTAGCTCGTCTTCTCCCCTCGGTCGTCGACGCCGCCGGCGCATATCCATGGACACGTCCGCGTCTAGCAAGACGCGGAACCCGCTCCCCGTCCCCAGAGCTGATGGTAGCATCTGTATCTCCGAACGTCGTAACCCCGTTTGGGAACGAGAGTAGCCCGGGTCACGGGAGCAATGCTTCTATCCAGCAGGCGACGGGTCTCGGGTGCGCTAGGGTTTACTGACCTATGTCGTAAGCGAGAACGTACTGGCCATAGTCGTGCATCCCAACGATTCCGTCTAATTCCCATCTGGTGCATCATACTGACCTCCATACGCTGAGGTGGGTTGTCTCGAACACTCTCGTCGAACGTATGCTGATACGCAGTCTGCTCGATTTTAGTGCATCATAACCTACCACGATGACAATGGTCCTAGCGGACCTCGGCGAGTTTTCGTTGCATCTCTGCATGCACCCTGGGGCTGCCAGTGAACGACACCTCATGCTAGACATACACGCAAGAGTCGCAGGAGCACCCTTCTATCGTTGCGATCAGACCGCCACGTCCTACTCCACCCACGTATCTCCACTTCTCGCCCCATCTCTTTGTCGTTGGCAGACCTTCCCCGTCTTCAAATCTTTCTTCCCAATCGGCCCACACGACAACAGCGGAACATACTACACCCCACCGGCGGCACCGCAACCCATTGGGTATGCATAAGCCGTGCCTTCTATCCATAGCACGCCAACTGTCCAAGATACGGCCGCGGCGCGACGTTCTACCATTCACTCCCGTCTGTCTCCCATGCCCGCATGGCCACCCGGCGCGCGCGACGGAGCCCTTACTGCATTCGCCTCCGCGATAGCGCGGCGCCATCCCGAAGGAAGAGCGCATGGCGGTGCGCCCCGCGCCCGGTCCGCATCCGTGGGGCGATTCCTCCCAGGCCTGCGGGCTTGTGTGGGCGCGCCCGCGACGGCGACGACCGTTGTCCACGCTGAGGCGTGGGGCCCTGGGGGCGGGCCTGGGTGTGAATGGCGGCTTTCGCGGGGTTCGGGCACTAGTCATACCTGGCAATTCAATGTGTGTGCCCCAGTGGCACCCTCGATGACTCGCCCCGGACGTGCTCGGGCACTCTCAGAGTCAGCATCATTTGTCCTGTCAGGCAACACAGAATGCAAGGAGCTAGGGTGAGAGTTCGTGTTGTAAGGCTCTTGCCTCTCCCTTCTAAGATTATCGCGTCCCGCCCGCCGTGGGGCGCAGCGGAGGTTGCGGAGAGGCGGCTGTTAGCCGTACCTGCATCGTTCGAGTTGGGGTGAACACCACAGACCACGATACCATTCTACACTTAGGTGACGTCAATCGCTATAGACTTGGTCAGGGAGTGCGAGGGAGTGTGGTTCCCAAGTCCCTTGCCCTGAACATCTATAACATCGGCAAGTATGTGGTGAGAGGTCAATGTTATACATTTGTGAACGATCCCGGAGGAATGAGTATGGCGCAGACTCGGTGAGCTACTTCTGACAAATATAGCTACGCGAGGCGGTGTACAGCTTCGGATGCGTGTCTGCGAAGCCAATCATGCCGGATATTGGGCCCGAGGAGTTGTCAGGAACAAGAAGGAGCCAGGAAACCCCTCGCCTGCTGACAATCAGGCCCTGGAATGTAAAGTAGACTTTGGGGGACAGCATAAAGTTAGGACTCTGAGGAGGATCATTTTTACAATGGGAGAGTATACGATTGCTCAGGGCCAGGGCACTGAATGACCCTGTATGACGAAGGCTGATGTAAGGATAGTGTGAGGGTGAAGTTGGTCGAGTAATGTGCTGTACGATTACGGTCCCTTTCCAACGAGATGACGAGAGAGATATTATACTGGGTTGACAAGTAGGAGTCATTCTTCTTACCAGCTGACAGAACGTTCGGTCAAGCGTCGATTTTTGTGAGACTGTCCTGTACGATATTACCATATCACTCGCAGATGTTAGGACAGGCCGAATGACACGACCGTGTGTACGGCCTGCTGCTTTCAAATCTTCTGTGGAATCAAAGTCAGCGTTCGAGAATGTCATGAGGCGTGAAAAAATGAGTGCTTACAGCAGTGCGACATCTGAAGACTGAATGCAGATGCTTCCGCAAAAGTGTCAGCGGCGCTCGTCGTGGGTCGGGGACGAGGAGGAGTTGAAGATTCTGGGGCCGCAAATGCGGTTCTGACGTTCTACAGGCTGCCCTGAATACGGCGTCGGACGGACCGTTATCAATCATGCCGTCACCAACAGCACCCACAGTCGATGTCGAGCGCTGCACTACAGGGAAGTCTGTCAGGAGCTTGAACTGTGAGCATGGGAGAGGAGGAAAGGAGCTGGGTGAGTCGTCACCCGTAAAGGAAATCGGCTAGATCGTACTCACGGTGTCGTGCGTCGCAGAAGCTGCAGGGTTGCTCGAGCCTTGGTGCCTGCACCGACGTCGATATCGACGACGGCAACTTGGGTAGATCTAACCATCTTCGGCAGCCAGAAATATCTCCGAAGGAGGTCTCGACTGCGCAGGATGCCTGAAGGCGACTTCTGACCGATGGTCGTGGCGACATCTGAGTGTTCGGGCCATCGAGAGCGTTAATTTGTAGTGTACGCTTATGATGCTTCAGTTAGTATAACCTGCGGTCGAGAGCATCCAGAAGCGAGGACTGTCCTCTGATCGAGCATTATACACCTATTGTTATCGAGCAAATTGTGTAAGAAAAGTGCACGGTGATGAAACGAAGCAAGGAGACACTGACCTCGAGTTCACTAGAAGTCGCAAGAGAGGATGGCTGGCAATGCATACCATATCAACCGCGGCGATAGACCGTCAGCTGTGAGTAAGAGATGCACACGACCGAACTTGAAGGAGTCGTCGACATCTTGCGTGCCACGGTCGAGACCGACGTCTAAAACAAGGCTTTGTGTGTGTGTCAGTGCCATTTACCAGTAGTAGTGTATGGTGGAAAAATGGTGAAAAATCATGCTGTAATCGCATTGAATGAGTGTAAGGTGGTCGGCCGGAGACCTGGATTGATATATATGGCAGATTGAGTTCTGCTGACGTCCTAGCCGTCTACCGACCGCCCGGACGTGTTATTGGTGAGTCAATTAGAGGTTAGGGTCGACATGATGCTGCACAGAGAAACAGATGCACATGCGATTCGAATGTCTCGCAAGAAAGAGTTCACTTGGAGGTGGAGAGAGGAGGACGAACTCAGAGGAGGAGGAGAGTGGCACAAAGGGCGGTCCGGGAGTTTGAGACTCCGCTGTGGCACAAGGACGCGCCCGGCGCTCAACTGGTTCACGTCCACGGCCAGTGCTCGGAGCTGCGCGGGGTGTCCCTCTCGTCCTCTTCCACAATGAACTCCAATCCACGACCCTCTCTTTTCCTCGCGCCTTCCGTGAACACCACTACGTGCGTAATGCTTATTACTTATCGCTGTCTCCGTACTCACACGCGTCTCGTCTAGGGTGGTCACGACGACCACGACAACAACCACCTACGCGCCAATCCCTCTCCCTCCCATCCCCGCGCCATCTTCACCCAAGGACCCCAAACTCTACCCACTGTACAATGCGACACTTCCAAGATCGTTACGTGAATTTCCGCTGCTCTTTCCTGGCGGTTCGCGTGCCACATTCCGCGATGGCGAACATGGAGAGCAGGAGATGCAGGAAGAGGAATCGGTAGTCGAGGGAAATGGTTGGAGGATGGTCAAGCGCGACGAGAACGATTCGAGGAAAGAGGTCGGTCTCATTGAAGCCATCGAACGCTACGGCCGGAAGAGGTCGTACAGTAACGAGAACATGATGGAGGGTATAGAATCCATCCCTGGTCTCGTTACGACCCCGCCTCCCCGTAAGAAGGCTAAAGGTCACCCACTTCCCCATATCAACATGAACACCGCGGCTCCTCCATCACCCTTGCCCTCGCCTCACGGATCACCTCCTCCGGAGAGCATATGGCCTTCCGCACCTCCCAGCGGTCACTCTTCCCCCCAACCTCAGGCTCAAGTTCAACCACCGCTCCAGCCGGACTTGTCTCTAACCACACTACTGGCTCTCCCGACTTTGCTATCGCATTTCACAAGTCTACCGCCACCTCTTCAATCACACGTACTACTCACTTTCCTGCGACACTCTCCCCTCTCTGTCCTACGAACACTCCACTCGGTCCTCACGCCAACTCTCGCTCGGGACTTCCTAACACTCCTGCCACCCGAACTTGTGTCTCTCATCCTCAGCTGTCTGTCCTTCCCTGACCTCGCGCGCGCCTCTAGAGTCTCTAAGTCGTGGCGAGCCATCATTGACTCCGACCCCGTGCTTTGGCGGGATCTCCTGAAGAGTACGAAGATCTGGTTTGGGCGGGACTCGGAAACTGCTTTTGCGGACGCTATTATGGCTCGGCGGCGGCGACAAGGCTTGCCAGCACCGAATGCGCTACCCCTTCCACACCCCTACAAGATTCTTTTCAAGTCACGTCACCTAACAAGGACACGTTGGGTGACAAACCAGGAGCCGAAGCGCCTGACCTTCCCAGCGCATGGGCGTTCGGTCGTGACATGCCTCATCTTCTCGCATGGACGCATCATCTCCGCCTCGGACGACCACTCCATCCACGTCTACTCCCCCGTTACAGGCACGCTCATTCGCTCGTTAGACGGGCACGAAGGAGGCGTGTGGGCGTTGGCGGCGACTAAGAATACACTCGTCAGTGGTTCAACGGACCGCACGGTCCGGATATGGGATCTTGAGACAGGTCGTTGCACCCATGTCTTCGGTGGACACACCAGCACCGTCCGTTGTCTAGCTATTGTGAAGCCGGAGTGGATAGACCACGAGAACGACCGTGGTATCGTCGTCCGGGAGAAATGGCCGAAACGACCGCTCATCGTCACAGGTAGCAGAGACCACTCCCTCAGGGTGTGGGCCTTGCCTAGGCCAGGCGACGATGAATACAGATGCTACGGCGCAGATGATACCGAGGTTGACCCTTCAGAGGTACGATCATGGACAGTAACACTGCTCAATCGAGATCTAACCTCCCGCAGGAGGACGTGGATGATAACCCATACCACAAGCTGCACCTTCATGGGCACGACCACGCAGTCCGTGCTCTCGCGGCGAGAGGACGTACACTTGTGTCCGGAAGCTATGACTGCACTGTCCGCATCTGGGACATCATCACTGGAACATGCAAATGGATTTTGGTTGGGCACACGCAAAAAGGTGCGCTTCGATTTAACCTTACTCCCTCTGAGGGCGACCCTGATTCCGTCCATCTGATTTTCTCTTCGTTTAGTATACAGCGTCGTGTTGGATATCAACCGCAACCTGGCATGTTCCGGTTCAATGGACGGTACGGTCCGCGTGTGGAATTTGAGCACGGGAACCTGTCAACACATCCTTGCCGGGCACACCTCCCTCGTCGGTCTGCTAGGTCTTTCACCCTCTTATCTCGTCTCCGCCGCCGCCGACTCCACGCTACGAGTTTGGGATCCTGACACCGGCGAACACCGTCACACACTCGCCGCGCACAACGGTGCTATCACATGCTTCCAGCACGACGAGTTCAAGGTGCTTAGCGGATCGGATGGCACGCTCAAGATGTGGGACATCCGCGACGGCTCGCAAGTGCGCGACCTCCTCACGGGTATCGTTGGCGTGTGGCAGGTCGTCTTCGAGGGCCGATGGTGCGTCGCCGCGAGCAATCGTATGGACTCCACTGTCCTCGATGTATGGGACTTCGGCAACGACGAGGACGACGAGTGGGAGGGAGAGCCCCCCGGCGGCTTGTACGATGAAGAGTCCGACTACAGCGACGAGGAGGACGAGGCACAGGTGGAGGCCGATGCCATGGATCAGGACCTCGATGGTATCCCATCCGACCCCGAGTATGTGGATGGGGACCAGGACCAAGATCTCGGTACGACCGATGATGACGAAGCGTCGGGGCATCCACGCGAGTGGCGTGGAATGTCGACCGACGTGGAGAGCATGGCGCGCTCATCCACTAGTCGCGAGCCCTCCAGCAGTCATTATCGTACGCGTACCAGGACACGCTCGCAACGAGAAGGGGGCATGCCCCTTGCCCCTATGGCTCCAGGCGCGGGATCTTCGGAGCCGCAGCTGCGCACGCTGCCATCTACAGACGACTCACCCACACGACCACGGACGCGCAACGTCGGCCATCGCAGGCGGTGGCAACCGTAGTCCACCTCTATCCCGTTCTCTATCGTCCGTGTACCATCAGCTATCGCATGTATTGTTCTGGAATCTGCAGCACTCGTCGTTCTCGCTTGTGTGATGTTGTAGTCGTCTGTCCCATTTTGGCTACTTGTTCTGTACTGCGTGTTTCCGTTATCGCCAGCACGCTACGCCTTTAGACACATCTCGTCATGATACGGTGGAAGGACACATTCTGGAACATAGGTAGCCTACTCATGACAGGTATAATATATCGGTTTCGCCGCTCGGACATCTTTGTTCTCTACCACCCAATTACGCGTCTCCCGCTTTCGGAGTCCCAAGACCGCCAGGACGTTAGACAAAGAGGCGTTGGCCTGCGTAAAGAAGATGCGGAACCGCGTTGGATCTGGACGATAGAGCATTTCGACAGAGCGCCTGATCCCCGGCCCCGGGGTGGAACGACGAGGGTAGCACACACGAAATAGCGGCTCAAATCGTCTCGGAATGTCATAGTCGTCCGGCGGGAGGGATTTGCTGGTGCGCGCAAGCTCCGACGGGGCGTCCCTCACCCGGATTTGAGGGTGCAGGCCGTGCGATGACCGCTACCGAGCCCGATCCGCGATGACAAAATGCACGAGAGCCTTCTGTCTAGTGGAACCCGCGAGAAGGCAGGATGCCGTATTGGCGAGGACGCAATGCGCACGGAAAGGTGCAACGCTCACGGGATTTATGCCCCCGGATGCAAACGTGGTGAGGGCGCGAAAGGGGGGGTTGAGAGACTAGTAGGCGTGGTAGACGTCGTATTCGCCCAGGGTGACGAGGCACGAATGATCTCCGCACGACGCGTAAGACGTTGCTGCTCGGGAACGGTGAGCGTGCCGTAAGGCGACGGCGAGCGCAGATAGCGTCGGAGGGGGACCAATCGGACGAGGTAGGGGCGAGCATCACGAAGCACTCGCATCCAGTTTTCATTGCTGTGAGAAAGAGGGACGTTGCAAGCCACATGCAGCGCGCACACGTACTCGTCGTACTGTGGTCGAACCTTCCACGGGCGACCCGACAGGCTGGGGCACCACGGGAAAGAAGGACGTCGCGCTTTAGGTACTTGACGGGCCTGTACCATGGTACGGAGTGCGATCACGGCAAACGCCGTTCAGATTCCTACGGGAAGCAGCCATTGCAGGCAAATAAGCACAACAGCAGAAAAACAGCTGAAAGGCTTCGCATACATCGAAGCAATGGTCGACAGAGCCCACCTGCGTGCAAGACGATATCTTGAACTGTGTTTTAGCACTTCGTGCGCTGATCGCACTCGGCAGGAAATGTTCACAGCAGACGTGGGGCGCGGCTGCGGGCATGACGAACATGTGCCGAAACGTTGACCACAAAGAGGTCCATAAGCGGGCCACAGGAACCAACAGCATGGAAAACAAATGAGCATACAGGGGAGGTCTTACAGAGACCGTTGCGCGTTGAATACATTGAGTTGTAGCGGGAGAAGAGACGCGCGATAGTTCGAGCTCCAACGTACTAGACTCATGAGGCGGAGGTTGAGACGTATCCGGAGATTGAGGTCTCATAGAACTCGGGCTTTATAGATCTTCACGTCTTCACGAGGGCTAGACAATGGTCTTTGTCAGAAGGTTGCCATTCATATAGATTTGCAAAGCTTACCGATCCTGAGCATCGGTGGCTACTGCACCCAAACGTTGCACTACACGCATGCCCGCACTGACGCGACCAAAGATAGTGTGCTTGTTGTCGAGATATGGTGTAGGTGCAAGAGTTACGAAGAATTGAGACCCTGTTGCGATTGTATGGGTATTGCGAAGCGGATAGAAAGGTGGCAGCGTACCATTCGTATTGGGTCCCGAGTTTGCCATGGCCAGAATACCTGCCCCAGTGAACCGGAGTTCAGGGTGGATCTCGTCCTCACTTCATTGGTTGTGTGAGAACCTAGGTAGACGGGCTTAGTCTCAATATACTCACAACTTCTGTCCATAGATACTCGTTCCTCCGCGACCTGTTCCTGTTGGGTCACCAGTTTGGATCATAAAGTCCTGTGAAGAACGTGTAGAATTTCAGCACTGATGACCGGGATTGAGAGCGAGAAGACGCTTACGGCAATGATGCGGTGGAAAACTACTCCGTTGTAGTATCCGCGTTTGGCGAGCTCTGCAAAGTTTTTGCATGTCTATTGCACATAGTCAACCAAAGGATTGGAACAATGCGAAGTGGATGACCCGACCTACTCGTGGAGCGTGATCCCAATACAACTCTAACTGGATGTCCCCCATGCTTGTTTCAAGGACCACAGACTCCATGTTGTGAATGTCAGTGTCGCCTTTGTTGCCGCTGTAGGGTCTTGTAGAATTAAGCGAGAGTCGAGATAGTCACGATTGGCGTTGCTAGTGGTGGCAAAAGACAAGTTGCAGATCGGACTTTACTGCAGTACTGGCGCAAGTCACGCTCACTCGGGCCTTGGTTCCTGACCAGCGCTTGCGCTATTTCCGTCGCTATTCCCTCGACCATCACCGTGCGCTCTCTTAGAATCCTGCTGATATAGGACAGGGAAAGCTGCGATATTTCCCGACTTTATTGTGCTTCAAAAGAGCACTATGCGAGCGATTGTACAACGGGTGAGCTCAGCGTCGGTCACAGGTGAGTTCGACGCGCGGAGTCAATCACCCTCAATCACTGAATGGACCACGTATGTAGTCGACAATGAAGTCATCTCCTCTATTGGTCGTGGTCTAATGGTCCTCGTTGGCATAGGCAGAAGTCATATCCCTTGCTCTGATTCTTGGAGCTATGATCTCAATGTCTACCTACGCACAGCACAGACGATACAGTCACAGATCTAGAGACTCTGACCAAGCAAATGTGCGTTCTCTTCTCCCATCTGCGCAGTGACACACGTCTACCGTCTCCCAGTACCTTGACTGACTCATGCATTCGGCATGATGTAACCTTTCACTCGTGTCTCTCAAACGTTCCCAGTCTTTCACTGAAGGTCTTCTCCGACGATGTCTCGGGGGCTATGTGGAAGAAGAGCGTAAAGGACATCGACGGCGAAGTCCTCTGTGTCTCGCAATTTACCCTTTTCGCAAACACTGCCAAGGGAAAGCCAGACTTCCACCGAGCTATGGTGTGTATTAGATCCGTGTTCGTACTGCGCCCGCCCGCCGTCTGCTGACTTCAGCGCGCCGCGACCGTTGCTACAAACCGCACGTTCCTCCCAGGCCGCAGGCCCCTCCCGGGACTTGTACGGGACTTTCCTCAAGCGGATGGGCGAACTGTATAGACCAGAGAAGATACAAGGTGCGTTCCCCTACCGGAGCTAATTCGTGCTCGACACGCGACTTGCGCAGTTATTTTCGTCGATAGGCTGACTATGCGTTCGGTGTGAACAGACGGGCGATTTGGCGCGATGATGGACGTCCGCCTGACGAACGAGGTACGTTCTTCATAAGTACCGTGCGGTCTGCTATATATCGCGTATAGAGTGTTCTGACGAACGTGATGCGCACGTAGGGGCCCGTAACTTTTACCTTAGACTCGAGGAAGTTTGAATACGTCGATGCGCCCTCTGGCACCACGACGCCGAGGAAAGGGACTCCCGTTGCGTCGGGAAAGCAGACTCCTCGGACACAAGAGCCCTCGGACTCGTCGGCCAATTCATAACCCCAGAACCAACAGCACAAGCGTGAATCACAGCACGTATGCTAAAGCTCCTTTCTCAAATGCTTGTGAATGTCGTGAATATAGTGACTTGGTCCGGAAGCTCAGCTGCACGTGTGTCACCGAGACGATGATGACGACCCGTTGAGGCGGAAGAGCGGGTTGCTCTACACTCAACCTCTTCGCGAAGTGCATACATGCGCAGGCACGAGACAAGTCATGGACACGGTGTGCTCGGCTGAATAATATCTGATCATCGATGTCGATGTCGACGCGGACAGCTGCCCTGCCTGTGCACAAACATCAAACCACCACGAAGCTCGAGTGTGCATGAGTTGCGGTTACCGCTACCACATGATGTCCGTGTCGTTGCAACCCAAGGAGACAAGAAGAAATCCGACGGCCGAGTGTCGTCCTCGAGGCATTCACCCGAATGCAGAATATCTTGTTGCGCGCGACAACCACTGGCATATGACATTATGTATCGTAACGCCGAGGAGCACACCCCAAATACCCATGTCTTCTCGCTTTACCACATAGACGGCCGGTCCCACTGTTGTCATCTCCGTATTCGTCACTGAGTAGAGCGTCTTCTCGTCCAAACGACTGCTATCTCCTCGCGAGAACAATCGTTTACAGCATGCCCCCCACAAGGCCGACCAAAGCCCGCGTTCCCAGCCGCACCCTCCGCGAGTCCGAGTCGGACTCTCCACGCCATGGAAATGCGTATGCGCGCAGCCCTTCTACCTCCTCCGCGAGTTTCTTCCTCAATGCCGTTGACGTGGTTGCCATTACGAACGATAACTCCGTGTCGAGGTTCGCAGAGCGCGAGTTGAGGTTTGTTGAGCCAAACAAGGTCAGGACGGGGTCGGAGGAAGGGCTAGGGCGTACCCAGATGCCTAGGAGGACGAAACGCGACAAGACCGAACAAGCGATGAGAACAATTCGGCAGGGCGAACTCCGAGAGCGGTGACACACCTTTCGCGTGGTACGTCCATCCTTCACGCTCCCATTCATGCAGCTGCACGCCCGGGGTGACATCCGAGGATCGACTAGTCCACTCTCTACCGACGCCGCGAACCGCCTTCATGAACCGCCGCTCGAACAGCGTATAGGCCTCGGGGATGCGACCGGAAATTCCCTTCGATTCGTAGAATCCGTTCGCCTGAGAGAATAGCCATGTAGTCAGTGATTTTCATTTCCGCGGAGACAAGGCTCCTGACCTTTGGACTGGCAGCGAGGATCCTGCATGCGAGCTCACACTCGATCACCGCCTTTTGATATGGCTTGTACAGCGCGAAGTAGCCACTTGTCAGGTCCACCAGCGGCCCGTCATACGTGGATGTTGGGGCTCCTGCGAAACGTTGTTGTGCGGACAACTCGCGGAAAAGAAGAGCGAGGCATTGCTCCTCCTCCCGGATGTTGAACTGGCCAGCTTGTATGACAGGAAACACTAGGACATCATGTTTGCCGTCGTGGTCCTCAGGCATGCCTTTCTCCCCCGACGTCACCGACGAGGCCACTGATGTCTCACGTTGCACCTTCTGGAGTGATCGAAGGGCGTGTTGTGCTTTTGTTTCTATGTGATGGGGATGCGTATTCGCATCTGGCCAGTGGATCACGTATTCGTCTGATGCACTCGGTGAAGGCAAAAGGCTATAAGAGAACGTCGAAGCTGCCTGCAAGAACGCAAAGCAGTAATCCGCTAATCGAGGCTGAGCGGCGAAGTGCAAGTAGCGGTCCTGCCGGTCGGTGAAGTAAGACGCATTCAGGTTGGCTCTGGATGAGTGAATATTCAGTCCCAAAGAATGTCTGCTTTTCGCATACAACGTACACCCTTACCCAGAAATCAGTATCGTGTCGTCAGCGCCGTAGATCTTCGGATGCCATGTACCCCAGCCTTCGTTAAAGCGCGGAGGGACAAGACGAGCCATGATACCCTTTAGCTTCGGACTTCGAAACAGATACACATGTACTCTGTCCGGATGTTGCTGCAGTAACGGTAGAAGGATCCGTGCGGTAGAACTTGGGCCGGGTCGTGTCGAACGATTTAGATCCAGGTGTAGGTAGACGTGGAGGGAGGGATTTTCGCGTAACGACGCATGGATAGCATCAACCTATCAATCTTGTGACCTTTTTGCGATAAAGACGTTCATTGCCGTGGCTTACAAGTTCCACATCTTCATGACCGATATATAATGACGATATGAATAGTCTATGTCGAGCATTTCGTATCATAGTCTGTGTAGCACACACTCAACACCCTGATAGAGTATGGGGAATAGCTTCACGCACTAAGAGTGTCTGATAGAATACGCGTGGCTCACGCATTATAGATACGCTCGAGGAGTGCATAGAAAAGCATGGCTGCTGTTCAGCGAGTCGGACCAGGAGCTGGCGTATTGTGGGGTCAAAGGACACGGTCGACACATTTCGTGGTCGTTGCACGACAGCTATGGGCAAGAGGGTCGAGTATATGCGAGCACGAGAGAATCGGAGGGCATTACGCGTCGCCCCGAACATCGAGTTCGACGAAGACCGTACGGTCACGGAGGGTCACGGTCAGCGTCGAGCGAGCGCTGCTTCGGGGAAGGACGCGCCTATGGGAGCGTGGGAAGGGAAGATGCCGATTGGGCTGGGTTGTTACACGCTGCAACAAGCTTTGACGACACTCCTCCCGACTCCCCTTCGACTCACTCTCATCGCCATGGCCGCTCTTAGTTTCATCGGGTACGCGCCACTGTCCTTGAGCTCGCGTTTTTATGCTAACAGGCTCTGCAGAAAGCCGATTTCTCTCATTTCTCATTCGGATGTAAGATACAGAGGCATTCTCGCCGGGATTGACCCCGTCGCGTCGACAATCCAACTTTCAAATGGTGAGTGTCGCACACGTATCATCTCATCGTCGGTACAGCTCACAAAATATGCGAAGTGTACTCTATGGGCACGGAATCGCGTAGGTGAGCAAACGTTTCTTGGATGTGTTTATAGGATGAAGCCATTACGGATGTAAAAGAGCTACGGCTCACATATCCAAGAGCGCATAAACCTCGTGTGGAGTCTTCCGTTGCCTTCCTTCTGATCTTTTCTATGCATCCTCCTGCTTGTACAAGCAGCTGCTGATTGTTGCCCCCCCGCCCCTCTAGACCACCTAGCGACTACATTCCTCCGGTGCAAGAGCCGTACACGTACATCATCTTCCGGGCTTCGGAAGTGAAGGATCTTGCTGTGGATGAGTCTGCAGCTCAGCAGCGGAGAAATGTTCACGATGATCCTGCAGTGCTCGGAGTGAGTCCCTTTTCTCGTCTCAGCGCACGTCGACGTATGATGAAACCATTAACGGATGTAACGAGCAATGCTCGATTGTCCGAGAGCGCATAAACCCATGTGGATATCCCGTTGCCTTCCTTCTGACCATTCAATGACGCGTCAGCGTATGCTTTGCATCTCGAACCGAGCTCTGATATACCACTCTACAGGCATCTCCCCAACCTCCAGTAGCGTCCAACTACCCATACGGTTCCCCTTCATTCCAACCACAAGCAGCTGGTGCTGTTCCTCCCCAGCAGGGTCAAGCCCAGGTTCCACCGCGACAGCAGCAGGCGTTCGCGAACCGTCAACAGCCTGCACAACCCTCGGGTTCCCAGCAGGGCCAAGCGCCGAACGCGCAGGCACAGCCCAACGGAGGTGCTGCGGTACCTCCGCGCAACGCGCGCAACCCTTCTGTGACCTCGGCCACGGCCTCCCTCGAGACTGTTGAGCGTGCCATCGGAGACCTGCGTGTATCCGGCGCGAACGGCACGAACGGACAGCAGCGCGGTGGACGTAGGGGCGGTCGCCAAGGTCCCGAGCTGAAGGCGGGTGATCTGCGTGTCCCCGCTGTTGACTTTGACTTTGAAAGCTCCAACGCTCGGTTCGACAAGGCTTCGCTCGCGCCGTCTCCCCGCGGAACGCCCAAGATTGAGGGCGAGAGTGGTGGAGAGGAAGCCGAAGGGGATGAGAAGGATACCGCGTACAACCCGCAGAAGTCGTTCTTCGACACCTTGTCATCAGGCAGCAATGCACCCACTAGCGGTGAAAGTCGTGGACGCGGTGGTCGCAGGGGTGGCGGACGCAACCGCCGAGAAGAGGAGAGAGAGAGGAACTTCGCAACGTTCGGTGAGGCCGGTGGTATAGGTCTGATGGGTCCTGGAGCGTATGTCGGTGGGTGGGGTGGATACGGGAGGCGTGGAGGTCGTGGACGGCGCGCAGGAGGGCCTGGATCCCGTGGTACGCACGCGTAACAAACACGAGTGGTATCTCTCGAGTTCGCCCTAAGAATCCTTGTTGTTGTGACACTTGGGCAATGGGAAGTCATCGATGTTGATGCGTCCAAAATCACCGCTGGCGTGGGGTACGGATACTGTTTGCGCGCAATATGAAGAGGGTTCACAATCAAATACGAGTTGATACAATACAGTATAGTATGTATGGTCGACATTACAAGATGGCGCAAGTTTAGGGGTGACAAGAACAACAAGAATGGCGGAACGCGGAACACATGGAAAGTCGAGTGTCTATGCATATATCACTACCTCTGGCGCGACTTGAGTTTCTGCGAACGGCGCAATGCTCTCCACATCAGCGTGAGCGTAGCTGAAGCGATCCCCCATGGCGGAAAGAGCCATGACAACCTCCACGACCAGCCGGCCTCCTTGACAATGCGTTGCACAAACTGGTCCACGTGTCGCTGGAGTTCTTGCTGGGTACCGGAGTTGTCTATGACGATGTCCGCGTACGGCACCTTCTCCGCTATTGGCAACTGCGCGTTCAGCCGCGCAGACGCGTCCTCTCTTGACGAGCCATCGCGCTTCATGAGCCGTTGCAGCTGTATCTCCGCCGAGCTGACAGACACCCGGGCGCCCCCACAGTCAACACAAGCTCCCTCCCCGAAGCCCACAGGACGACGAGAGCTCACCAGTACACGACGACGACCTTCGCGACCCACTTCCAGAGCCCGCCCTCGATGAGCAGCGGCACGTCCAGCACGCACACGCGCTCCCCGCGCCACCAGCAGCGCACGACCGCCCAGAACATCTCGCGGCGCACGGCAGGGTGCACGATCGCGTTCAGCGTGCGCCGCTTCGCCTCGTCCGCGAACACGACGCGCCCGAGCTTCGCGCGGTCGAGCGTGCCGTCCGCGAGGAGCACGTCGGGCCCGAACGCGCGCACGATCGCGGCGAGTGCGGGCGTGCCCGGCTCCACGACCTTGCGCGCGAGCACGTCTGCGTCGACGACGGGCAGGTGGTGTGCGCGGAGGAGGGCGGAGACGGAGGACTTGCCCGTCGCGATGCCCCCGGTGAGACCGATGACTGCGGTAGGTGCGCCACGGTTGGGGTGCGGTGGTTGTGCGGTCGGGTTTGCGGTTGGTGGGTGGGGCCCCGTTTGGGTAGATGAGTTATGAACGTGGTCGCAGGGTGTGCAGTCGCGGATATGAGGGGAAGGGTAGTCAAATGAGCATGGTGAGTGTGGCGGACGTAGGGGACATAGGGGATTCTGCGTACCTAGCATTGTTAGACTGTGTGAGATTGCGAGGCTAAAGCAAGATGTTTGCGGAGTTGGAGATGACTGGGAGAGAAGACAAGAGTGAGGAGGAGGTGGTGGTGGAAGGCCTATGAATGTGCGCAAGGCCTGTGCATGGACGTGAACATGGACGTCACGGATAGAGTGCCAGACCAACCGAGCTCCCCGTGCGACGCGCGCGTGTATCAGCAGACCTCAAGGCTTAGCACACTCTACGTACAGATTCGCGCTACCCATCAGGAACTATGTGTACGCGCACTGTATGCGGTCTCATCGACGAGGGTTGAGCGAACGTGTCGCAGGGTATGCCATTAATCTCTACTCGATGTGCTATATAGACTTCCGGAGTTCATAATCACGAGCGGTTAACAGTGTAATGGTATCTCGCCGATGGCCCAGAATGAAGTAGTAGTAGTAATACAACCCGAGCAAAGCTCAATCTTGTCCGATAGTGTATGTCCATGCTATCATCGCAGGATGGGCCTTGACGAAGGCGCAGTTTTCGGTTGACGAGAGGAGATGCGAGGCGTGAGGTGCTTATGCAACTGCGCCTTTCGCAACTCTTCGTCTATCCGCCACATCCCCTTCACAAAGCCATCGCGGTCCAATGAGCCCGAGCCCAGCGGGTCACATTCCATCCTGCGAGATCACATAGTTGAGTGTCACTATCCCCGGAGCTCGAGAGGAGGCGACTGACCATATCACACGCAACATCGCCCTGTCTAACCTCGAGAGCTTCCACACTGCACGGACGATCTCGCCGTCCAATCTCTCATCCGCCCCGACATCCATCTCGACGGGCTCCGTGTGTGCATTGGATGCCCCGTTTGAGGGATTGTTCTCTGGATTCGTTATGAGATCCACGGAAAGCCCTCTCCACCCCGCTGCCTGCCTTGGCTTGCGGTTCGGGGGAGGCGACTTGGCGCGCTCCGCCCGACGAGCGGCGATCACGTTCCGATTGAATACTGTCTCATACCGCTTGCGCGCGGCGGGAGGAACAGGCGTGGGTCGCGTGAGCTGTGCCGGTTTAGGTTTGGACGTGGTCGTGCTCCGTGTGCTGACGCTGGTCCTCGAGGTCGCGACGCTAAGTATGGATGAGCGGTCAGAAGTGGAGGCTGCGTATGTGGATGCTAGGGAGTTGCGGGATGAAGGTGGCCGGGAACGGGGCGGTGGAGGTGGTGGCGGTGGGCCATCGCGCTTGGGGGCTAAGAGTGGCGAGTGTCGGGGAGAGGTAGGGGCTGATGCTGGAGGCTTTGTGGGGCGTTGTGGGAGCTTCGGAGGCTCGGGAGCACGTTTGTGGGGATATATCTCCCAGTCCTGAGAGACAGAGGAGGCAGATGGGCTGACTGCAGACGTCACGGATAGGTTCTCGAACGATTCGTCGAGACTGATTGCGTCTGGTTCGCGAAGGCTGCCACGGTCCGGGTCAAAATCATCCATGTCAGCGGGAAACGTCGATATGTGGTTGGAGAAGGAGTTCGCTGTGCCTGGCGTAGTAGGGTCTGTACCTCCATCCGAAGATAGAGACACCGAATGAAATGACGAAATGGATGAGGCAGGCACATGGCGAGAGGATGTGTTGATGCCCAATTTGGAATGTGGGGGATAAGTGTGGTCCACAGTCAAAGAGTCAGATGAGGACCTTGTTGCGATGGAAATGGGAGGTTGTCGTCTTGAGCCGCGTGCTAGGGAAGAGGACGAGCTAGAGGCAGAGTTGGTTGAAGAAGACGATGGTTGGCGCGGTGGCAAGGGAGGAGCGGCGCGGTTCTTGGGCGGAGAGTCCAAGCTTATGAGCGGAGGTGGAAGCTTGCTCACAATGGAGTCGGAGACGTGTCTTGTGGCAGGTTTAGGTCCCAAAGGAGGTGGTTTGCGAGCCACAGGCGGCCTTTGCCTCGGAACATACGGGAGGGGACCATCATCTACAACCCAGTCTTTGAGATCGATGAGGGATGTTTTACGCCCAAGATTTGGAGGAGACGGCGAAGGCGACGGGCCTATTGACCTGATGGGTGTGGAGGGCGCCGAGGGAAGCAAAGGCGAGATGGAAATGGCTGTAGGCGAGATTGGTGTCTCGAGGAGGTCTGGAGGAGAGTGCGGGACGACGGCGGCGCCGTTGGATGCCTGTCTGGACTCAAACGCGTAAATGCGAGCCTTGACTGCAGACGAGGCCATGGCGGGGGAGAGAGAGGAGTATGTTGTTGGTCTGTACCTGGTTTGCAGAGTGCAGAGCGCAGTCAGAGGTGTGCACGACGAGCAGACCGTGGGCGCCTCTCGGCAACCGCCGATGTTACGTCAGGTTACGTCGCGCCGTGCCAAATTCGGATAGGCCGCCGGACGCTGTGGGCCGGGATGGGCGGACCACTCAGGCTGTGGCTTGTGCCGCTCGCAATCCCCTGCGTCATTGACGCCCCGACCCACTCTCTTCCGTCCTTCGTCCATCTGTCACAGCCATGGACAATCCGCACAACGACACAGAGGCCCAGCTCCGGGCTGCTACCGTCGGCTTCGACCAGCTTTTTGCCAACGACCTCCACAAGGCACGCGACACCTTCGCTGCAGGGGACTCACCCTTCCACACGCTGGGTCATGGTGTTTGCGCTTTCCTGGAAGCAGCATTGGGCATGGAAGTACGTCTCCGGACTGCCACCGAGACCCTCCCGCACTTACGCATAATCCCCGTAGACGGGTTTGATGGCCGAGGCTTCCCGGCTCCTCGCTCTCTCCGAGGCGGGCTCTAAGAATTACCTCAAGCTGTCGAAATCCTCTTCCCAAACAACTCAATTCCCTCCGGGCACCGAATGGGAACTGCTTCATTCAGATGCTGTGATTCTTATAGGTCTCACCCACGCCTTGAGGTAGGTCCATGTGGGTCATTTAACCATGCTTGTCTCCTCATCTCACCCCGTCCGATAGCGAATCGTACATGGGTTATCTTCAGTGTCTGTATGCTATGAATAGGTGAGTGCATATCTCCATATCTGTCTGCTCTTCATTCAAAACTCTCCGCTAGCGCACACTCTAAGTACACAAAGTACGCACGTTGCCCTTTGAACGTGTTCTGCAGAGTTTAAACCCTGTTATTCGCAGGTTGTACAAGATCGTGTATCCGAACGGCCTCGCCGATTACGCCACTCCGGCGGCGTCAGCCCCAGGGTCCAGTGCCGCGAGTATCCGCTCAGTGGGCTCTGCGACAAACAGCGTGACACCAGCCGCATCCAAGCCTACCAGACCTGGCTTCTTCAGCCGCTTTACCGGCTCGACGCTGACGGTTCCGGCCGTGTCTACTACTCCAATTGTAGCTGCGGAAGGCTCTGTGGACGAACTGATTCTATCGGGCACAGCGTTTGGTGGGCATCTTCCTCCAGGCTCACCGCTTGCTATGACTGATCTTCTGATATAGGATATGGGTAGGTTTCTCGGTATACGAATGCGGACAAACTTTCTCTCGGAGCTGACTGTGGCGCGATATAGCCTGTTCAATCTCGTGTTCTCGCTTCTACCCGCGAAAGTACGGTACGCATACATTCTTATCTTCTCTTCTGCGTCCCGGTCTCATTGGCAAATCTAGCGGTGTGGTCGGCTTCTTAGGCTTCACTCATGATAGGAAACTCGCCCTCCGTGCTCTCGCGGTATCTGCCGCCAAGACCGACGTACACGCCGTTTTCGCAGGGTCGGCCTCCGTTATTCCTAAGATGTGTTTGTGGACCGTAATTAACCGACCGAATTCACAGACTGTCACTAATGACTTATCATGGGGTAGTTCTGCTTCTCGCAGGCTATCAAGCCGACGAAGATCATATCCTCAAACAGTACCGAGCTATAATGGACAAGTCAGCAAACAGCGCCTCTCAGCTGAAACCTGTAGCGCTGACCGATATTATATAGGTTGGAGTCGCGCTATCCCACTGGTTCCTTGTGGATCTTGAACCGAGTGAGTAACTCCTTCATGAAATGTTGGATGGCGCCATTCATAGCATTTGCGCAAAAATAGGCCAAAATCCTCCGCATGTCGTATGACCCAGAAGGTGCAATCAAGGTTCTACAAGACGGCTTGGCCCCTGGGTTGCCGCATACATTCGCCCAAGCCGATGGCTTGGTGAGAGAGTGTCGTCTGTCTGGTTGGTAACGATGTTCTGAGTGCTTCACAGCTGCTTTTCGAGCTCGCGTGGACTTTGCTCTCACAAAGGCGGTACCAGGAGGCTGCTGACGCGTTCATAGGGGTCACAGAGGTCAACAGTTGGTGCGTTTATACTGTATAGCTCTTGTTTCTTCATCCTCAACTGAGTATGCATTATCTTGCGCAGGAGCCATGCCACCTACTACTTTCTCGCCGCAGGGTGCTACATCTCGCTGCGGAACTATGAGAAGGCGCAGGAGCTGCTGGACAAGGTTCCTGAGTCGATTGAAAAGAGGAAATTCGGTGGCAAAGATCTCCCTACGGAAGTCTTCATCAAGAAGAAGAGTGAGCCTGAAGTCTGACAGCTTGAGCGCAAGGCGAGACTGACAGCGGGCTAGTTGCGTTCTACAAGGAGAAGCGGAGAAGTTGGACGGGGTCCGAAGACGAATACGCCCTGTCAGCAACAATCAGTCCTGCGGAAGGTATCTACACCGTTACCTATTGCTTCTGCCCGTCGCTGATCATCCTATTTCCAGAGCTTGCACTCTGTATGCGCATCGTTGTGCAATATGACTACCTTCGCTGACGTTTACATATTTCAGTCTGGAACACACATGCGCGTATCACACGAGACACCGTACTGGCACACATCAAGGACTGGGCAACATGTCTGCAAACACCCCCGGCGACCAAGAGCATTCTGATCGAATCTGTCGTCGACAAAGACCACATTACTCCTCCTGGTCCGCCCGACACCCCTGACGAACTTGCCATACGTTCCCTGCTGCTCGGTATCGTCCATCGCACCGCAGAGGACTACGTTGCCTCGCGAGCATTCCTTGAGGACGCGGTTGCACACCAGCCCTCGATCAATGTCAGCACGTGGGTGGGAGGTGTTGCATTGTTCGAGCTCGCCGTGCTGGACCTCAAGGAGATGGAGGCCGGCGAGGCGAAGAAGGGCCGAGAGACCACCGGACTGAATGCGGACACGGAGGGCTGGGCGCGCGTGCTCAAGGGCGCACTGGAGAAGCTCGACAAGAGTCTTGGGCTGGCAACTCAGAACGTGGACTTGTCGTCGAGGCTGGATAGCCGGATCACGATGCTCAAGGATGAGATCGTGATGAAGAAGGAGCTGCTGGGCATTGCGCCTTGACGAACATCGGACATTGGATCAGATTAGAGCATTGGATTTACTTCCGCTATGGCTACGATATGTTTCCGTTCTAATTGTGTATGAACACTTGCAAGGAGATATAGACTCCTATCTCTCCTACCACTTGTGCACTATAAGTGGGGTTTTACGCGCGCGTTTGGGACTCTCTCAATCGTTTCAGCTATGAATCCTGTAGCATAGGTTAGATCGCGAGGGCTCAGGCAATAGTCAGCGCATCGCTGACTTCCGGAAGAGACGGTCGTGCGAGTCGGGTACGCCGCGTCGCGCGCGCTATACTTAAGGCGCTATGGGGCAAGTGGTGTGACTTTGGGGCGTGACCGATTTCACCCGAGCGCGTTTTGACGATCCTTGCGCTGCCAGCGACAACTCCCCTTCCACCGTTCACTCATTCCTCCCCCCACCACCATGGCCACTCTCGCTCGGTTACGGTCTGCTGTCCCCCGCCGCGTCGTGAGTTTCATGTCTGGTGTAGCCAAACAGCGCCGGACTCATCCTGGCTTGCA
Organism: Daedaleopsis sinensis; assembly: GCA_033807695.1. Taxonomy (NCBI): domain Eukaryota; kingdom Fungi; phylum Basidiomycota; class Agaricomycetes; order Polyporales; family Polyporaceae; genus Daedaleopsis; species Daedaleopsis sinensis. The sequence goes on from CM066301.1 coordinate 3,674,944, forward strand.
GTCATTACAGGCGTACGCGCGGACGATCCAGACCGCGGCGGACACGACGCAGCTGCACGAGGGCGCGTCCCACTCCGAGCCGTTCACGGTCAAGCTCCACGAAGACTCCTTCCACGGGTACCGGACGGACGCGCCGAGCCTCGATGTCGAGGTCACGAAGGAGCAGCTGCTCAAATGGTACAAGCAGATGACGGTCATCCGCCGTATGGAGCAGGCGGCCGACGCCCTCTACAAACAAAAGCTCATCCGCGGGTTCTGCCATCTTGCTATCGGTCAAGTGAGTCTCCTTCGCCTGCGATGCGCGCCGAGACACAGGTCTGCGGGGCGCAAGGAAGCACTGGGGCTGTTAACTGACGGCGCGGGCATGGGTGTAGGAAGCGATCTCCGTCGGCATCGACTCTGCGACGACGTTCGAGGACAAGATCATCTCGTCCTACCGCACGCACCCCTTCGCCATCCTCCGCGGGGGCGATGTGAAGAGCCTGATCGGGGAGCTGCTCGGGCGCGTGTGCGGTATCTCGAAGGGCAAGGGTGGCTCTATGCACGTTTTCACCGAGGCCTTCCAGGGCGGCCACGGCATCGTCGGTGCGCAGGTCCCGCTCGGCGCTGGGCTTGCGTTCGCGCAGAAGTACTTGGGCAAAAAGACGGCGACATTCGCCATGTACGGTGACGGTGCGAGCAACCAGGGACAGGTGTTCGAGTCGTTCAACATGGTGCGCTCTCCGCCTGTGTGTCCCCTTCGCTCGTATGCGGCTTCTCATTCTTCCTATTAGGCCAAGCTCTGGAACTTGCCCTGTATCTTCGTCTGCGAGAACAACAAGTACGGCATGGGTACTTCTGCGGAGCGCAGTTCGTCGAACACCGAGTACTACAAGCGTGGTGACCTCATCCCCGGTGTCCAGGTGAACGGCATGGACATCATCGCCGTCCACCAGGCGTCGAAGTTCGCGAAGGAGTGGGTCACTAGCGATAAGGGTCCTCTTCTCCTCGAGTTCGTAACCTACCGTTACGCTGGTCACTCGTACGTCATGCATGATGCTTTTTCTATCGTGTATCATTGCACTAACCCGCTTCCCGCCAGGATGTCCGACCCCGGTACTACCTACCGTACCCGCGAGGAGATTCAGCGGATGCGTTCCACCCAGGACCCCATCCGTGGTCTCCAGCGCTACATCTCTGAATGGGGCCTCGCGAGTGAGGACGACCTCAAGGCGATGGATAAGGAGGCCAAGGCTGAAGTCGACGCTGCCGTCGAGGAGGCCAAGCAGTCTCCCTACCCTGACGAGACGGAGCTTTGGACCGACATCTACTCTGCTGGCACCGAACCTCCCTTCATGCGTGGCCGTGATCGCGACGAGGTACGCAATGTCCACATACACTCTTGGACGAGTAATGAACTTACGGAGCGCATATAGGTCTTCCACTTCTGAGCGGGCTGAGGTTTTCGGTTGGATACGGGGGGTGGTTTGTTAGTTCGTCATAGAGTATACATTACGCGGGTTGATACTACTGCTTTCCATGCTATGTTGTCACTGTTCGTTCGAAGTCCGAGCAGGCCCGGTCATGTGGAGCAGTGAGTGTGCTATAATACCGATGGCATCCAATGACCTGTGTATCTACGATGGTTTTGTTGGCGCGACGTTGACCTCTGTCCCGTCGTCTGCAATGACCTTGAACCGCACTAAACACAAAACATCAATAGCCTGTGGGCCTATTAGACGGGTTCACTCACGAATTTGGAACGGCTCGCCCTTGACACGTCGGATGCTCGTGAAGTATAATGTGCCCGCACCTGCTCCGGGATGAGTATCGAACTTTCCAAATGGCAGTGTGTCCGACCTTTATGCCCCTTCACGCGGAAGCTCAAGTCTATGTTTCCGCCCGGGATATGGATCTACACATTGTCGTCGGATGTCAGATATCTACCCCGACTGCGACCAGACTCAGTACGCACCGCTCCGTCAATCCTCGGGTCGCCGTTCATCCACCAGACGGGCTCGGGCCGGATAGCCTCGCCGATGACGGCGCGCAGCTCGGGGCTCTCGCGCACGGCATTCATGATCTGCTGCATGATCGAGGACGAGAGCTTCTCCTGGTTCGTGACGAAGACCATGAAGACCGCCCATGCGGCAACGCCGACCGCGCCGAGGGCCAGGATCGCCGGCCATTTGCTCTGCGCGTAACGAGATGGAGTTAAGGGATAAAGGAGTGATAGTTGAGGTTATGTGGGGGTGGGGGAATCAGCAGACGGACGGCGGACGTGCCTTCAGCGGGGGCAGGTCGCGCGGGGAGGGCCGGCTGTAGTACAGCCCAGGACGCGCCGTCTTGTCGAACGTCTCTGCTTCGGGAAGCGGCTTGTGCGGGTCGCTTTGCGAGGACGAGGACGCGTAGCCCGCACGTAGGAAGCCCTGAATTTGCACGCTGGGGCGGGCTGCCGGACGTGGTATCCTCAGTGCGCGGGTCGGGACGCGTAGGGACGCGCGGAAGGACGTGTGCATGGCGGAGGCGTGAGCAGTCTGTAGCGTTGGAGGAGATGCAAGGCCAGGTAAGTAGAGAAAGTCGCAGACGAGATGGCAGTCACAGTGTGAGTGGAGGTCCAAGGTCCGTTGGTGGTACTAGAGGTAATCATAGGCTCAAGAACCGAGCCGCGCGGGGTCGCGCGGGCGGCAAGGCCTTAACACCTGCCTCCGGATGACCGCCATCTCGCCCTCGGCCTCGCGCATTCCGAGTCTCTCCTCGCCACAGCCGCAGAACCCGATCTCGCTCCGGCTCTACAAGGTCCTCAGCGCGAGCTTCGAAGACGTTGCGACCCGTGAGGCGCTCGACACGCTAGCGGAGCTCTACGCTCCCGGACCCTCGACCACGAGCACAAATGCGGGCACAGGACAGAACGGAGGGACGAATGCAGATGGTGACGCCGATGGTGAAGTTGACGGGGACGGAGAAGTGGAGGAGAGGCCGGCGGGTTTGGTTGGGGCTGCAGCGGCGGGGGTGGAGGAGAGCGTTGCGGGAGACATCGCCGCGAGGGCACGGAAGAACTTGAGGCGGGACGTCGAGAGTAGGCTTGCAGATTCAAGTCGACAGTTCTTGCAGGCGTTTGGCCAGGTAGACCAGGTGAGACTCCGTCCGACTATTTCTGTGCGAACGCGACAGATGTAAGCGTTGAGCTGAAGGTGTTGGGTGCGGGCAGCAACTAGATACTATACAGGAACATATCGGTCTCATGCGCGTGCGATGCGACGAGGCGCAGACCCAGCTGCACGAGACAAACAAGGCATGCAAGTCCCTCCTCGACCGTGCAGGCTCCCTGCGCGAAGAGCGGTACGTCCTCCGTCCGCAGCCCCAGACTTCACCTGACATTCTGCACATCCCCCTCGCCCATCTTCAGCCAGGGCGTTGCCGTCCGACAATCGATCATCGCGCTCTTCCTCTCACGTTTCACGCTCAGCGCGGACGAGAAGGCCGCGATCGCCTCGCGCGACGTGCCCGTCGGCCCCCGCTTCTTCGCGGCGATGGACAAGGCGGCGACGATCCGCGACGACTGCCGCGTGCTCATGACCGGGGACGAGGGCGACACCAAGGCGGGGCTCGACATCCTCGCTGCGACCGCGACGCACCTCGAGCACGCGCACGACAAGCTCTTCCGCCACTGCGCGTTCGAGTTCCGCCAGTTCGGCACCAGCCGCGACGCGAGCCTCGAGGTCGCGCCCGCGCTGCAGGAGGCGGTCAGACGGCTGCGCCAGCGCCCCGAGCTCCTCTCGTACGTCTGCTGTGTGCGCATGCTCCTGCTGGTCGAGACTGACTTGGATATGGGTGTGGGCGCGTGCTTTCAGGGAGGCTCTAGCGTTCCTGTCGCAGACCCGCCAGGCGACGCTCCTGTCCACCTTCATGGACGCGCTCACGCGTGGGGGGCCCGGCGGCCTCCCGCGGCCGATCGAGCTGCACGCGCACGACCCGCTGCGGTACGTCGGGGACATGCTCGCGTGGGTGCACCAGGCGATCGCCGCAGAGCGCGAGTTCCTCGAGAGCCTGTTTGGGGTGCGCGGCGCGCGGCGGATGGTCGGCGCCGTGCGCGAGTTCGGGGCGACGGAGGAGGAGGGCTGGATGGGCGAGCTCATGGACGCCGCGGTCAAGGGGCTGTCCGGGCCGCTGAGGGTACGCGTGCAGCAGACGGTGCGGTCGCAGGAGAGCAGCATCACAACGTACAAGATCGCGAACCTGCTGGGATTCTACATGCTTACGATGCAGCGGACGATCGGGAAGGAGGCGTTGCTGTCGAGGACGCTGGAAGAGTGCGTAGCAGTGTTGGTCGCTTGGGGGTGTCGTGGCTGACGTGGTTATGCGGTTCAGATTGACGGGCCTCGCGTACTCAATATTCTACGGGGCCATCGAAACGCAGGGCAGGTCGCTGTTGCGCATCCCCTTGGTGTGTACAATTCGTGCCATTCCTACGTTATAACGTACTGATCTGCTTATAGGACCTCGACGACAGCAGTGTGTCGCCGCCGCTCGTCATCCTCGATCACGCGCAAGTTCTCCGAGAAATGATGGTCGTTTACGACTCTTCTCTCTTGGGCCATGAGAACGACGAGGAGCTGCAAGCAGGCTTCCGCGACATTCTCGAGAAAATGGTAGACCCAGCGATGGAGATGTGTCTGACGGGTGCAGACGAGAAGAAGAAGCAGCGGCCGGCATGGGACAAAGCAGTCTTCGTGCTCAACACGCTGTCATATCTGCAGAGCGTGCTCGAGCCGTTCGTGTTCACGGTCGAGAAACGGGACGTCGTGCAGGGCTTGATCGAGGCAAAGGTGCTACAGCTCATAGAGGAACATGTGAGTACCGATGATCAGCTGCAAGTGTCATAGGCAGAGCTGACAAGGTCGGCAGTACAAGGATGTCCTGCAAGACTCGGGGCTCGCCGAGATCGCGGCGGCATGCGAGTCTCGAAGACCGAGCGTGAGTGCACACACTTTCATCTTTTGCATGACGCTGATTATTGCTCATAGGAGCCGCTGTCGCACATACCGGCAGCAGAGCCCGCATCACTGCAGAGTGCATTGCACCGGTTCTCCGAATGGCTCTCGGGAGAAGGCGTCGTGCACTCTTCACGGCTCTCCTCGCTCACAGTGCAGAGCTTACACACGCGCGTGCACCAGGCGGCACTTGAGCGGGTTGCGAGAACGTACGAGCGGGTGTGCGAGGAGGTAAAGAGGGCGGAGAACAAGTATGAGGCGGCGTCGACGCTGCTGGGATCTGAGCGGCCGTTCGGGCAAGTGCGGCTATTGTGGCAGATCTTTGGGCTGCAGGAGGCGGTCGGGTGAACGCAGAACTGACGTTCATGATGTCTGGACGTGGTGCATGACTTGGAACAGCTATGAAGATACGAAGTACCTCGCGCGTGACGAAGGGATGAATGCCTTCCCGAAAATGAACGTTAAGTCGCGGGAGGTGTGCGAAGCGCGGGGTGATGAACGGATGTGGCTGTGCAGGGTCTAGAGGGCGAATACGATATGTTTTGCGTCATAGCATCCATCACTGTCCTCGTCTCGTTCCCGCCACCGCGCGATTTAACACGATCTGTGGTTTGACTGTCGAGCAGGACTCGGACTCGGACTCGGACAATGTCGCTCGACACACAGGTCGCTCTTGCTCGGCCTGCACCCCGCGGCGAGTCCAGCCATTTGTCGAGGGCCGCGCGGCAGGTCGTCCCTCCCTTTCTCCAGAAGCTCTACGAGTCCGTCGCCTTCCATCGCATTCTATTCCCTTCTCTTCGCTTATCTCATATATCCAGAATCGTCAACGACTCTGCAAACGAGGAGCTCATCAAATGGTCGGACAATGGCGATTCTTTCTATGGTTAGTCCTTCCTTCTTGCCACTCGGAGCTTTTCCGCACCTCCTCTCAACGACCTCCTCCATTAGTTCTCAACCATGAAAAGTTTGCCCGAGAGGTCCTCGGACGCTGGTTCAAGCACCAGAAGTTCGCCTCCTTTGTCCGCCAGCTGAACATGTACGGGTTTCACAAAATTCCTCATCTTCAACAAGGCGTCCTGAAGAGCGACACTGACACCGAACCATGGCACTTCGAACACCCCAACTTCCATCGCGGCCAACCAGACCTCCTCTGCCTCATCCAACGCAAGAAGCAACCCATCCATGGCCAACCCGACGATGTCACGATGGAAATGCAAGATCCCACCATTCCCACTAACCCGATCGCCAATGTCACCCCTGGCCACCTCTTGGACATCAACTCTATCGTGAACGGCGTTGCTGCAATCAAGCGCCACCAGCAAGCCATCTCTTCCGATCTCAACTCCCTCAAGCAGTCCAACGACTCCCTCTGGAAGGAGGCGGTGGCCTCCCGTCAACGCCATGCCAAGCACCAAGACACGATCAACCGTATTCTCAAGTTCCTCGCCGGCGTGTTCGGCCACACAGAGAACGGAGCCCACTCGCCGGATGGGACTCATACTCCTCCGCAAGTGACGCCGCGCATACGACAGAGACTGATGATAGGGGACGGTCGGCCTGCTACCAAAGGGAAGAGTGTGGATATCATGGAGGTTGAGGACGATGAGGCAGATCTTATGCGCCATACAAGAAGTCGGACCCCGTTCTCTTCGGGTGAGTCTCTTCTCGTCTTTCCGAGTCCGCCCTCTTAGCATGCATGCACTTCCCTCCCTTAAGATCGGTATGCGACCATCGAGACGCCGGAGCCCTCGATCTCATCTCCATCTATAGCAGACTCTGCATCTCACACAGGGCCATTTTCTCCTGTCACGGAGGTCCCACCTGACAGGACGAATTCGCCCCCAATCCTGCCATCACAAATACTGTCAAGAACGAGCAGTTCAACTTCGAGCACTCTTTTGACCAATGGTTCACCTCCGCCCACCCCGACGTTGCCCGCCACAACCCCTACCGCTACACCAAATAACGTCGACGCGATGTGGCAGGCTGCCATTCAACACATGATGAGTAGCCCTGGACAGCTGCAGAGGCTCATGCAGGCATTTGCTAGCCAGCAGCCCATCCCCAACTTGCCCAGCCCTCCAGACGCCAACAGCGCGCTTCCCACTACTCTGAACTCAGCCGTCGCGGCGTACGACCCTAGCTCATCACAGGACTACGCGCGGTGGTTCAACCAGCCCGTCGCACCCGCTTCGGCAGCGGCAGTCTCCCAGCCGCTGCTCGCGCCCGTGCACATCGACGAGAACCCGCCTCTGCAGCGCCTGCTCGACGAGTCCAGCCAGCTGCAGAAGTCGTACCGCGACGCGCACGAGCTCGACGCGGACATGGACATGCTCCAGTCCTCGATCAACTCGCTCATACAGAACCTCGGCATCGACCCCACCTCGCTCGCGCCCGCGCAGGAGGAGCCCATGCTGCCCGTGTCGGCGTCGGCGCCCAATGGCCATGGGCTCCCCTCGGGGCTGCCGCCCGAGTCCTTTGCGCACGGCATGCATGGGCTCGACGGGGCCGGCCCGGACATCTCGCACCCGGACTACCTCCTTGACTCCCTCCTCAGCCAAATCGGCTCTCGCGACGGCCACGGCATCGGGATGGAGGGGCTCGGAGGAGGGATGGACGGCCTGGGAGGAGGGATCGGAATGGGCATGGGCGGCGGGGTCCCCCCGGGGATGGACTACCCGGACATCACGGACCACTATGACCACAGCGCGCAGATCGACGGCACGGCGATCGAGGACGCGAGCACGGAGCAGCTCACGGCGTTCCTCGACGAGGCGGGCGCGAACGCGACTGCCGGGGCGGGGGCGGATGGAGGGGGCCCGGCGAGGAGCCCGAAGCACCAGAAGCGCAAGTCGGACGTCGCGGACCTGCCACCGCCGAGCCCGCCGGAAGGAGGGACAAGCAAGAAGGTGAAGCGCAAGAGATGAGCGTGCCGAGCTGTGCGCACGCACGTCGGCGCCGGGCTGATTTTCTTGTTCTTGCACTCTGTCGGGAGACGTGTATTCGAGTCGGGATTGGGCGTGTACAATTGCTGTGTATTCTATGGTCGTCCCTCTCTCCCCGTGAATGCCTTGTCAGTTCCCCTTGGTCTGTCGGGCTCTCTTGTGGTCTTGCGAAATTGCTCCCCTTCTGCTCGGCGCATATGCACCCTCGTACCTGTCCTCGCTCGCTCGCTGTCTCCCTCCACATGCCGATCTCCCACCACTCCTTCATCTCGCCTCACGCCCCATCCATCGCTTCTTCCATGTCCATGCATCATGTATCGCATTGCAGCAGTCCCCTAGTTGCCATGGCAGACGTCGTCCAAGATCCACCGCAGCGGAGGTGAACGTTAACAGGCGGATCAGCTTCCTCGGGCACACCCCGTGCCACTGGCATGCACGCCACACGCGCAAACCGGGCTCTGAGCTCGTACTTAGCAGTAAGCACGATTATAGATGTATTTGTAGCGATATATATACTGTAATCCTATATCGACAGCGGCAACACGACAACGGCACTAGTACTGACGGACGAAGGCAGAGCAGAGAGGAAGGAGATGCGTAGGGAGCGACTAGTGGGTGCTATGAATCCGGCGGTAGTGATCCAAGAAGGCACAATCCTTGGCTCCGTTGTCCGGAGACAGTAGTAAGGGAAAGGATAGAAGGATATACAAAAACAGGCGGGGGCAAACGAGGTAGTAATAAAACAAAATTCAAGCTACAAAGGCGAGAATGTACAAGAAGAGGTGATAAGAAAAGGCAGAGAGAGAAGACAGGGAATAAGTTTAAAACGATCGAGGGGAGCTACATACACTCGAGCGTAGTACATACGAAAATGAGGGTCACAGGAATACGGACCGTCCATGGGGATGTGTGGAAGCAGGCAGCGGCAACTACACCTTGCATCCCCAATCGCGCGCGTAGTTCCTGGAAGGGAAGCAGCCAGATGGCGAACTCCAACACTGAACGCTCACTCAATCTGCAGCTTCGGCGGGAGCGGCGGCGGGGGCGGGACCGCCAACGGCGTCGCGCTGTACCCCGGCGACGCGGACGGTGTAGACGAGCCCGAGGCGAGCGACGAGAGCGTCCCAGGGCCGAACGTACTGTCCCGCGCGTCCATCTCCTGCACGTCCGCGGCGTCGTCGTCCACGCTCGACGCGAGCGAGGCGAGGTCCGGGTCGGCCTGCTTGAGGGACGCAAGGACGCGGCCCGGGTCCGCGGCATCGATCGCCTGCAGCTTCGCCGTCGTTCGGCGGTCCTCGCGCTGCGTCTCCTCGATGTACTCCTTCGGCGGCTTCGGCGCGAGCGGGGGCGGGGCTGCGGGCTGCGGCTGCGGCGAGGGCGTCGTGCGCACCACGCCGTCACGGTCCAGGTCGTGGTACCCGTTCGAGGGCGGGGGCGAGGGGTACGGGGAGGCGTGCGGCATCGGCACGGGGGGCATCCCGCGGTCGTCGGCGTCGTACATCGCGCGCAGCCGCGCCTTCTCCTCTGCGGCCGTCAGCGGGCGCGCGCTGACGGGGGTGCCGGGGGCGGTGGACACAATCGGCGGGGTCGGGGGCGGGCGGCCGCGGCCGTTGATCGTCTGCGACGCACGCGGGGGCGGGGTCGGGGTGCCTCCGGGAGACGCACCTGAGTCCTGCTCGTATCTCCGCCGCAGCATCTCCTTCTCCTCGTAAGCGGACAGTGGTGGAGATTGTGTAGCAGCGAACGGCGGAGGTGCGCTCGCAGGTGGTGTGGAGGTGAGCGAGCTGAAGCGTGTGGCGTCGCTCATGGCTGGGGATGCGGGGTACGCGTTGGGGGAGGGCAATCCAGGATATTGAGCAGGGGGACCCGGATACTGAGCAGCAGGAGGCATCGGCTGCCAGGGTTGTTGCGGCTGTTGCATCGCAGCATCTTGGGCCTCAAAGTGCCGCCGGAGCCTCTCTTTCTCAGAGAGGATCGGGTGCTGAGACGATGATGACGGGCCCGTCGCAGCGAACGGCGGTGGCTGGTCGGCGGGCGGAGGAGAAGTAATAGCAGGCGAGGGGTAAGCAACTGAAGGAGCGGCGTTGGTTGGTGGTTCCTGGTTCAGGTAGAGAGCGTCGTAAGGGACCGGTCCGGCATTGCCGGGCACACGTCCGTAATGTGCAGACTGAGTCTGGAAGACAGCATTCTTCGCCTCGTAGTAGCGTTGCAGCATGGCCTTCTCATCCGCGGCGGAAGGTATGGGTTTTGCTGCCGAGCCTGATGGTTGACGAGCAACAGGGCCTGCGCTCGCAGGCGTGATTGGTGACGAAGCTGAAACTGAGGGCTTGTTGATCGCGGCCATGGCACCTGAGTACAAGGCAGCGCCCGCGGACACACTGGGGGACCGCGCGCTGCTACCGGCGACAGCATTAGATGAGCCGCCACCATAAGAAGACGATGTGGGCGAGGCGTCAATCCCGCGTGCGCGCTGGACAGCGTTTTGGGCTTGTTCGTATATCCGTGCCTTCTCTTCTTCTGCAGTCGGCCATCTGGTCTGTGGTTTGCTGGCTGCCGCGCTCACAGGAGTGGCTTGTTGGTGCTGACTGTTGATAGAGTGCGTGTCCCCATTCTGTGAGGCAGCATGCTACATGGCAAACAGTCAAACAAGGCTTCTGAAGCTGAAGCAAAGGATATGCTCACCTCGGTGGGACTTCGTGCCTGTGCATGGGTTTGCTGGACCTTAGCAACCGCACTTTTGTACAGAAGTTCCTTCTCCTGCTCAGCGGATAGCCATGGCTTCCCTTGCTGAGGTTTAGGAGCGGCTGGGGCTGGAGCAGGCTGAACAGCAAGCGTTGTCATTGTTGGGCTCTCCAAAATCGTCGATGGCTGTCTGCGGGCACGTTCCGCCTCAGCTTCCTTCTTCACAAGCACATCGTCTTCGCTTGCATTGACGATGGTCAGCCGTTGCGCAGTGTTTACTCTGCCGCCGCTCGAGCGCGGGCGAGCTGCAGCAGGCGGATAGTTGTCGTAAGACGATGCGCCACTACTCGCGCGGGCGCGCGGCCCCGATCCACCAGCGTAACTCGTCACGCCAACCGTTTGGGAAGGGAATGATGGCGCAGAGTTGTCAACACTCTTCTTGCGCTCGCCGAACTCGTTCGCCCCGTACCCGTTCTTCTCGGAGTTTGACGGCGCCGTATTGTACGGTCCACCCTTAGATGAAGGACGGAAGTCGGAAGTGGATGACTTGTCAATGGAGGCGGAGTATGAATGAGATATTGGAGAATGTGATGTAACAACGGCGTTGGCCTTGCCCATCAAAGAGGGCGCGAACCTCTCCTGGCTCTGCTGCGCAGACTGCCCTGGTTGAGGTGTCGCTGTGTGACCAGGCAGGGAGACATTGAATGCATGTCCGATTCGTCTACAACACGTCTGAGTTGAGTGATGTTCCTTCCCAAGGTGATGACAGTATCACAAACCTCATAGCTTCCACGGAAACCGCTCTGCAGACCACAACGTGAGTGACGTCTTCTGCGGACTATCCACATATTACATACCTGGGCCAGTTCGATATCATGATAGGTAGGTCCATTATAATGGGTTGTCCAGTGTGCATCAAAGCCTTGACAGTGAGTACGTAGTTGATGTCAATATGTCGCGCAGCATTGATAGTCGCCGAGGTGTGGTGCGGAGGGATCGCAATAGTCAGCTCAGCCTTGTGCTGTGTGCCGCCGTACAGCGTCACGTTTACCGGGACCTTCTGCTCCCCTACGCTAGACACCTTGACTTGTGGGCTACCTTTCTTACTCTGAGTATGCGGAGCGGCGCGGAAGATGGTTGTCTCGCGAAGCATGAACTCGAAGCCGCGAAGCATGACGGTGTGCAAGGTGTCGGATTTGACAGTGGCCATGGCCACGACACGGTCGCCCGGGCCATAGCACGTGTGTGACCGTTCGATTATGAGAGTGACGCCATCTTGAGAATGACTTCGCGTCTCCGGCTGCGAATAGATGGGCCAGGTCGAATGCAGTTCGTGTTTATCAATGATGATGGGGGAAGCGGTTGCGGTGATTGTGGGCTTGTCACGTCGTAGGAAGCCCCTGCGGACATGTCAGTGAGAACAGACAGGAGACTGAAGGGGGAACACACTTTTTGCCCTGTACGCAAATCGACGCGATGAGCTCGTACTTGATCCCGGCTATAGTTTGTTGTGTCAGAATCACGCAACGGTTTGAGAGATTGCGGTGAAACTTCGAATTCGCGCGGGTTACGCAGGTGGCATGATGTCGAAGGTGTTTGAAGAATCAGGGGACTCACCACCTTTCTCCAAAGCAATAGTGGGTGGGATAGATTCCGGAATCCGAATGAAGAAGGGGAAATCGTTCTGCGACGTGTCTGGTTGGAAGAGCGGTTGAAAGATACATTTCGTATAGGATACTCACTGTGTGTAATGTAGTGTACTCGTCGTTTGGCGATTGCCAAAGATTGATAGGGCTCTGGCCGACGAAGTCGAAGAACGTGTTGGCGACACCACCGCCCGGGAGGGTCTCAATCTTCCTGAGCTCGACGCGCACCCACTTGGCCTTGACTCCCTGTTGTCCTACCCGGACCTCGATGGCCTGCGAAAAGGATTGAGGATGAATGGAAGGGGTGGCGAGTGGGTGTTACGTACGCCTTTAACAGCAGCCTGTGGGCGGTCGGGTCCGCCTGGTGGGATTCCAGGATAGCCTGCACAGACCATCAAAATGAGTACGCGCTTTGGGAGTGCTTCTTCGCGCGAGAAGGCAGACCTTGAACGAAGTCAACATTAGGAGGTGGCCGTAACGTTCTGGAGAGAGAGTGAGCAGATGCGTGGGGCAAGAGAGAGCGCGAGAGGCATACAACTTAGGCTGGGACATCGAGACGGGTATAGGATGGGTGAAGGAGAAGAAGAAGAGCTGGAGACGTTGCTCAACGAGCGTCGACTTTGCGGAGGCAGCGGCTTCGCGTGAGGCACATCATGCACCGCTATCCGCAGACGCCCTTAACTTTGATCCCACCCTGGAATCCCGCCTCTCCTGCAGTGCTCGTCGTGGCAGACGGTGCCGAGAGCGTCGGGCGAGGTGGGGGAGACGCATACATTTATCCCCGCGCGCACGCTCTTCTCCGTTCATTGAGTACAGCTAAGGCACTGCCAGTGTACGATCACACATAGACCTCGAGCGCTCCGAGTCCGTTCCCGCGCGTCACCTGGGCGCCTCCCTGGCCTCGCGTCGTCTGTCGCGCCCAAACCCAGCTTCGTGCGACGCGCAAGCCGTTGCCCAGCTGAGAGTGCCACCGTCTTCGACGCCTTGGGCCTCGGAACATGGCCAGCAACCCCAATTCCCGCTCCATGTATGGCTCCCAGTCCATATTCCCCGGGGGCTCCAGCTCTCGTCCGTTCCTCAACATGATCAACCCCATGGGCCGCACATACCAAGGTTACATGCAAGCCAACCAGTCTGTCGTCGAGGAGGAAGACGAGGAAGACGAGGATCTCGAGGCTGGCACCACTTCCCGCGCCTCTGCACTCCGCTCCTCGACCAAGTCGCAGGGCAAGCGTAAGGTCGCGTGGGGTGGAGACGCAGCAGAGATGAGTACCCTCCGTCCCAACAATCGCAAGGCCGACCCGAAGCAGGGTGAAGACTCCTCAGATGATGAAGTGCCACAAGACTTCATGATCGAGGCTTCTTCCCCGGCCCAGCGACAACCACCCTCTTCACCACCATCCCGTACCGCGAAGGGCAAGGAGCGGGAAGACCGCAAGCAGCCATTGTACCCGTCTCGCAGAGCTTCCGCCACAAAGCCCATTCTCCCCACCACCTCGTCCGACAAGCCACTGTCAATACCTCCGCGTCCGTCTGAAATCAACTCGGAGCCTTCATCAGATCCCCTCCGTGAGCCGCAGACGAAGCACATGCGCGGACTGGATGAGCACGAGCGTGCGCTGTGGAACTGGGTGAACGTGTACAACCTCGACGCGTTCCTCCAAGAAGCGTACTACTACTATGAGGGAAAGGGCATATACAGCATAGCACTGTCCCGAGGGCTGAACCTGCTGTCCGTGGTGCTTACTCTGTCGCTCGATCGTCATGTACTGATAGCTTTGTATAGAACAGTTGGCTTTGTGATAGCCTTCTCAACATTCCTGCTTGGCTGCGTGGACTATTCCCGCATACGACCCGAGAAAGTGACGCGACTATCAGAAGTTGTCGTTTCAAGATGCGTTTCAAGGTAAGCAAACCGCACAAATACCAACAACAATGACGGACCACGACTACGCGCTCATGTTAATTCAACAGATTCTCGGGTTTCACGCTACTATTTTTCATGCTTTTCTCCGCATTCTTCATCTGGCAGCTCGTCTCATACGTGCTTAGCATGATGCGGCTAATGGACATGTACCGCTTCTACACACATCTCCTACACATTCCTGATGTAAGTCCCGTCCGCCATCTTTCTGCATCCTGCGCTTACCCTCTACATCACCCAGGCGGATATTCAAACGATCTCATGGCCTGAAGTCGTTCGTCGTATCGGCACAATACGGGAAGACAACCCGCTCACGGCCATCTCCTCCAACACGGCAGCGCACCAGTCGTTCACTGCGAAGCTCGACGCGCATGACATCGCGAACCGGATCATGCGCCAGGAGAATTATCTTATTGCGTTGTTCAACAAGGAACTACTTGATCTGCGCGTGCCACTTCCTCCGCTCTTGCAACAATTCTCCTTATTCCGTACCGAGGACGATGGCAAGGGCAAGACGCTCACGAGGGCGCTTGAATGGAATCTGAGGTTCTGCCTGATGGAGTATTTGTTCGACGACAGCGGCAGGGTCCGGAAGGTGTTTCTGAAGAGCAAGAACAGGGCGGTATTGATCGAAGGGTCTGTGGTTCACATTTTAGTTACTCCAGCACTACGCTGACAAGCAGCTGCATCTAGACTCCGACGACGGTTGATCTTCATGGGTGTTCTGAACGCCATCTTCGCACCATTCATTGTGTTGTACCTGCTCATGTACTCGTTCTTCCGCTATTTCGAGGCGAGTTGGCTTTCTCCACGTCACATTGACCTACCTGCTGACCGGCATTCCATTGATTAGGAGTACCACAAGAACCCCTCGAATATCGGCGGTCGCGCGTACACACCATACGCGCAGTGGAAGTTCCGCGAGTTCAACGAACTCCCGCATCTCTTTAAGCGTCGCCTCAACGAGTCGTACGAAACTGCGAGCATGTACATCGGCCAGTTCCCGAACGAAAAAGTCACCTTGATCGCCAGGTATGTCTTGACTTTGACTATGGCACGCTCTAGCGCTCACTTGCCGTGTAGATTCGTAGCGTTCATCGCTGGCTCGTTCGCTGCCGTGCTCGTGCTCGCCTCAGTCGTCGATCCCGACCTTTTCGTCCACTTTGAAATCTCCGCGCACCGGACCGTCTTCTTCTACATCACCGTTTTCGGTTCGATCCTCGCCGTCGCGCGGGGCATGATCCCGGAGGAGAATCGCGTGTTCGACCCGGAGTTGCTCATGACCGAGGTCGTGCAGTACACGCACTACATGCCGGACGAGTGGAAGGGCGAACTGCACTCGAAGCAGGTGCACTCGGAGTTCGGGCAGCTCTTCGCGATGAAGGTCGCCACGTTCGCGCAGGAGCTCCTCTCCGTCATCCTCACGCCGTTCGTGCTCTGGTACTCGCTCCCGCCGTGCGCGCCCGCCATCGTTGACTTCTTCAGGGAGTTCACGGTCCACGTCGACGGGCTCGGGTACGTGTGCTCCTTCGCGGTGTTCGACTTCCAGCGGCACGGGAATATCAAGGTACGTTTCGCTCATCCACCCGTCCTCCGCCGCACTCCGTCTCCCCGCATGCTGACCCGCCCATTGCGCTCGCACAGTTCGGGGCCCCAGGGACGGCCGTGGACGAGCGCTGGACGTCCAAAGAGGGCAAGATGGAGAAGAGCTTCTTGAACTTCAAGGCCGCACACCCGGACTGGACGCCCAACGACCCCTCCGGCTCGCTCTACCTCAGCCGCATGGCCGACCTCTCCGCCGCGCACGGGCACGGGCACCGCCGCCGCCTCTTCCAGCCACACCGCCCTACCCCCGGCCCGCTCTCGTCGTACATCCACGACAGGGGGGACAGGGACGGGCACGCGAACGCGAACATGGACTCGACCGTGCAGCTCCACGCACCCGGGCTCGCGGACAAGGCGCGCGAGTACGACCGTGCACTGCGGGCGAGCCAGAGCGTCCGCCGGCGCGGCGGCCCAGGCGCGAGCACGATGCTCGCCGGGAGCGTCCTGCACCCCGCGCAGCTCGCGCCCCACGCACGCCCGGGCGACTCGCTCTACCAGTCCACCATCGGGGCCGGCGCGGGGGCAGGCATGGCGCAGACCGCCGTGCTCGGCGACTCGCAGGGGAGCGTCGTGCTGGGCGCTG
The DNA here is from genome assembly GCA_033807695.1 of Daedaleopsis sinensis. NCBI lineage: Eukaryota > Fungi > Basidiomycota > Agaricomycetes > Polyporales > Polyporaceae > Daedaleopsis > Daedaleopsis sinensis. The sequence continues at coordinate 3,691,302 of CM066301.1, forward strand.
GTGGGGCTGGGGGACTTGGGCCGGAGTCGGTGATCCCAGAGGAAGACCTCGCGGCGGACGGCGGCGTAGGCAGCACGCTCGGGGAGTCGTACGTCGATGGAAGGCGCCCGAAGCCGACTGTCGGGCAGTCTCAGCAGGAGGAGGACGACGAGTTGGAGGATGGCGGTGTGCTTGGATTGCTTGCGCAAATCTACGGGGCTGGCGCTAATCTGAAGGGGCGCGGGCGAGGGCCGCCTCGCGCAATATGAGGTCGTAGACCGTCGAGGACTGGACTCCGCAGCCGAGACGGTGTATGCTACGTTGGACATGACTGTATATGAGGATATAATGATGCTTGCATATAGACCCGGGCTGCGAAATACCGCATATCAGGTTTGGAAAGCTTGAAAGCCGAGGGAGGTAGGAAAGCGTGGCATTGCTCAGTTTACAACAACAGCAAATACGAAAGATGCGCAAATAGCGATACAGATGCACGATAGCTCAGTCCGACGCAGATCATCATATGTCCATCTCCGACCCGCCCCCTTCGAGGTAGTGCAAAGCCTGTTTCGCCAACTCTTGCACCTCAGGGTCTTCTTCCGCGCCGATATACCGACCCCCCATCGAGCGAAGCGTGGTAGGACTCGCACTGACGTGGTGCAGGTACTCGCGTATGTGGCGTAGCGTCGAGACGAACCCTGCGTCCTGCAGTTCCTTGTGGTTGCGCGCGGAGTCTTGGCGCGCGAGCTCGACCACGCACGAGATCGCAGGCCGCCGTATCTCCGCCTTCGCGTCGACGAGGCACTCGCGAAGGCGGTTGAGAATGCGTGCGTTGCTGACGATGCTGCGGTGGTGTGCGGGGCTGTTCGCGACATTCGCAAGTGCGAATACGGCCTGTGAGGATCCAGTAGCTCAGGTTGAGCGTATTGAGTATGACGAAATAAACGTGATCATACCTGGAGCACTACTTCTTCGCTATCAGACTCCATGCCCATGATTAGGTAGCCGAGCACGGCGTCGCTGCCACCCAGCTCTGAGAATAACAGTTCGACATCATCGACACCATCGGCTATATGACGGATGACGTGGAATGCCTGCTCTTGAACTCGTTGGTCAGGATCTACCAGAAGACTACCAACAATTATCAGCTCGGAGTGCGAGCTTAGGGGCTGAACGACTTACTTGCACATCTCCGTCCGCCCGATGCTGGTGATGACTTGCCGCTTGAGCTCAGACGACGCCTTGTAAAGCAGGTTCTTGAAGGCCCACAAAGCATTGAGTCGAAGTTCCATGTCTTCTGTGTTCAACAATTGGACAAGTCGTGAGATGGCGCCCCGCTCTATCAAGGTCTGATTGCAAACAGGTCAGATCTCGTAGCCGAATTGAACGAGAGCTGAGACACCTACCGTACACAGCGGCGAAAAGTCGGTAACAATATTGCAAATCACGGCCGACACGGCATGCATAACCTGACGGTCTTCATCCTGCTTCATGAACAGTTGGAAGACCGACATCCCCAACCCCGTGTCGACGATGTTCGTGCGCAGCGCTGAGACGGCCCGACTGAGCGCGCGAGCGCACTGGCAAGCAGCGCATCTTACACCAACGTATTGGTGCGATAGGCTGGCTTGTATGGCGGGTATCAGCTTGTATTCATCTGTCACTGCCGTGCGTATGTCGCTGTCGAATAGCGAGATAGCCGCGACGGCCGTCAAAGCTGCCTGCGGAGATGAGGTGAGGGACCTGTACCAGCATCGCGACTCGTGCACCGTTACCTCACGAAGCCTGGAGACACTTTCGGGCTCGTCTTCGTCGAACTCCGATACCTTCTCGACTGGCGTGATCGAGTTGACCAAGCGCGCAACCTGGACAAGGGAACTGCGTTCGAAAGCGAGTTGACAAAAATACCGGTGGTCCGAGACGAGATAGTCTGTTGGTTGTCATGTGAGCGTCGCTGTGATAGAGCTCAACAAGGCCGTTAGGCTTACATAGAATGAAGCAGGCCCTGGTTCGCGTTTGGTTGCTGGCTGTGTCAGATCCAATGATACGATTCAACACGTGCATGATCGTAATGGCATTGCTCGAGTCCCCTGGATACCCATGGACTATGTTGGACTGCGATGAAGAGCGCACGATGTTCGTCGCGCTACAGATGCTCAGTAAGAACGACAAGGGCATCGTAGCTCAGGCAGGCTCACCAGAGGCACGCAGCCAATTGCAGATCGATGATGCGAGATCTACACAGTGACAAGACAGTCGCCAGGACGGCTAAAGGACGTCAGGATACAGTGATAACATCGACTGCTGGTCATTCAAGGCGTACGTTCTTGTCCAGGCGGGGCCTTGGCAAGGCGTGTGGCCAAAGTCTCGTTATCCTTTGCGAGAGAAGCTAGGGCGGAGAGCGCGGCCTCCTGCAGCTGTAGATGAAGTGAGATGACGCATAGCCTTTCTATGTGGACAGAATCGTGCCTTCGTGTCCTTGTGATGTAAAAGTGCAGCCAAGGTGCGCGCTATCCAACCACCTTGACGACTCGGGGATTTTGTTAGATCGCGCTTCTCCCAGCCACGCTTGCCTTTAGTTTCGGTTGCGCGCTCGCCTGGAGGACACCAATCAGACACCCTAAGACGGTGGAGAGGATCCCTGACAGTGGAAGCTACGAGCTGCGCGACGGCAATGCTAACTTGCGGTGAATGGTCGTTGAGCAAAGGAATGTACACATCCAAGACTTCAGGCTATAAGTGATAGATGAGCTCACAGAGACAGCGTCCACGTGCTACCGACTACCTACCTGGAAGAAGTATTCCAGAGCTCCCTTCGCTTCAGGGCGAAGATCCGAGATGGTCACAGACAACCCCCACAGGGATGGACCGACGGCCTCGGCGATGGCAGAAGCCAAAGCTCGCAATGCGCGGGCTATGGCAGCTCTCAAAGAGACACTGTCAGATGGCTGGAGGGTTGAGACGGCATAGAGGAGCGCATGGGATGCGTTGAGCCTGAGGAGAGTTCGCAGAGCGTCGGGAGATCCTGTTCACCTCGTTGAAGTGTTTAACAGAGAGCAAGAAGCCAAACTCACCATATGACAAGGAGGCGATGATGTGTGCAGCCTCTACGCGTATGTTTTCCTTGGAACTCTCGTGTTCACCTGGTGTAGTGGGCGGATCGTGTATGCACTCCACTAGTCTTGCGCATACTCAGGTAATGGAGAACCGTATGACAGACAAGCAGCGTACCTAGAGACAAATACCTCGTCCCGCCCGTAACTTCCTTTCGCCGTTCTGTTTCCAATGACAGCGTTCTTCACCGTCTTCAAGGAGGGCACGTTCAGAGTCGTTACAGTCATGACTGAGTAGCTTGGAGATGTTTCTGAGTCGCAGCAAGGGGCATGTCACAACGAGGGTATCCGAGCAGGCAGATGAGAGCTAGTAGCCAAGTGTAAAGCAGGAGATCCTCGGAAAGCTGAGATATTGAGAATGCGTCCGCGGTCGTGGGTAGAGAGCGAGCTGCAGCAATCCGCGCGGCGCGTTAAGCGCTCGTGGATGGCCGAACGAGAGCGAACGAGCGCGAGACTCGGCTTCGTACTTTTCCGTAGTCCCTCGGTGAATACAGGGCAACAGCAACGATGTCACAGTCAGCACCCTCAACCGACTTGTATGCTGTCGCAGGTTCGTCATCATCCGGGATCGCGCCAACACTCATCTGACTATCGTGCACAATGCTGTTGCACTCCTGCAGATTTTTGTCTCATTCCTATGGGGACTGCTGAGCCATCGGTACTATCGCGCTACTGATCGATTGCTCGAGAAACTGGTCTGAAAGATCCACTCCAGGTTGCTGTGTACATCGCGGAGTGCGCTCGAGTGCTCGAGAAGACCGGGCTCAAATACAAGGTGCGTACAAATGATGGTCTAAGTAGACGATACCTGGTTGACAGTGGATAATCGCAGATGCAGTAAGTATTTCTTTTGAATGGCAGCGATAGGATCTGACACTCGGCTAGCGGCTATGGAACTAATCTCGGTGCGTGTTGATATACTCGAGCCCTCAAGCCGTGACCGAAGTACGGCCTTCCATGTCGTCAATAGAAGGACCCTGGTCCGAAGTCATGAACGCCATCCACGCATGCCATGCCGCCGTGCATGCGAAGGGGTCACCGCGAATCGCGACCGATATTCGGATTGGCACCCGCGTAGACAGGGAGATCGCGCCGGGCACTGGAAACGAGAGCAAAGTCAAACGGGTTGAAGACATCCTGAACTCGCAGGATGCCTGAGTGCATGGCGTGCGGTATGTGGAGCCAACGGGTATTTGCAGTCACGAAGTAGCTATCCCCGCGGTATAACATCTCGGTCGCCGTTCCGCTCGAAACCCATTCTACTCGACTTCTGGGCTCCGCGCCCGTGCCATCTGCTCCTGCTCCTGGGTTCTCCTCCATAACTTGATCGTCGCCTTCCCGATTTCCTTGCCCAATGCCAACGCCAGAGGAACCGGGACTGCGTTGCCAATCTGACGCATTTGCTGTGACGACATCATCAGTAGCTGACCCCACTTCAGGCCTGGCAGACTCACATCTGCGCAAATTGCGGTCGGCTTGTCAACGTTGGTCGACTGGAATATGTACCGATCCGGGAATCCTTGAGCCCTAGCGCACTCTCTGATGGTGAGAACGCGATGTTGCTGCGAGCAATTGGAATCAGTGCACGGCGAGTATATATCTGGATAAGCTGACTTCCTCACATTGTGATGAATCACTCGGCCTCCCTTCGCATTGGGCATAAGTGTAGTCATAGCAGTTATGAAATGTCCATCGCCGTTGAGTCTCCCGAAGATAGCTATTCGAAATTAGCCCTCAAGAGCATCTAACAATGACTTAGGGCACGTACTGTTGGATGCTTGCAGCTTCTTTGTGTCGCAATTCCGGTACCGTTCTATCCTTAATCCTGGCGGCAAATCTACAAAACACCTGTCAAAGGCAGGCTCCTCGGAAGCACAAATGTGTAAGCACACTTTACCTTCGTGATTGGGATATGGATGCTTGCTAGTCGACATAGGAATATTGCACACTCTTAGAAATTTGTCAGTAAGTCTCCCAATATGTGAGCAGTCAAACAACTACTAACCTTTCGGCTATTTTCGGGCCATACCTTGGGGTGTAGTGTTGACTAACGGTGCCTTTGCTCCCACTTCTCACCCACATTTGATAACGGGACAATGGTGGATGCGGATACTGGACCGGAGCGTTGAATCCCGGATACGGCCCATCTTCCGGAGACCCCTTAGGATGGAAGCACTTTATGCCTTCCGACCTTCGGATGCGGTAGTCTTTACGGTCTTGTGTTGTTGCCGCTACATCTTGATGCGGATTCTCCCTGTGAACATATTGAGGGAGTTAAAGACTTGGCATACTGTGACTTACCAGTCAAATCTAGGCTATAGCAAAGTTAGATGGTCAAGATCAAACAGTACAAGCAATTGAACTCACCAAGTCCGAGATGGCCTGATATATAGTGACAGGTGGGAGGGGTGCACATTGATGCCCTTCATCTCTACAGCCAGAGCGGAAGGTCGGGTAGAGAACTTCTTGGTTAGGGAGCTTGAAGTTGTTGAGCGGTTTCGGATAGGCATATTGGGGTACTGGATAACTCGGAAGGGGAACATCTCCACGAGCACCAATGAAGATTACTCGTCTTCGGCCTTGAGGTGCCCCATATTGCCCAGCCTGTAGGACTCTAAATTGGACTTGATACCTAGTATGTTTGAAGTTAATGAAAAGTATTTGGTTAATGTGAGACTCATTTGCTTACCCCAGAGATAGCAATGCACGCATAATAAACTTAACCACACCCATGTTGAGCTCCTTAGTTGCATGTTTTCCTTGGGTTTGCCTCAGCAGCTTGTAGCTTAAAAGGCCTGCCACATTCTCCAAGAGAAAGTACTTTGGCCTGTAGAAGTCCACATAGGAGATCATATTGCAGACCAAAGTACTCCTGAAAATGGGTGTTCAATCACTGCTGACAAAGTAGCAGATGTTGTGCACAAAATAAAAATATTACCTGATATCATCAGGTCGCTATAAATGATAAAGTCAGCCCAACTTCATGCAACAATCCTTCTTGTCCTTACCCTGTGGTGATTCATCATGGAAAAGCTTTGGCAGGGTGGCCCTATATGCCAAGGTTGAATATTCGATAACCACATAAGTAGTAGCACTGAGCTCACCTCCATATATGAAGTCAACATCTCCTCTCTGAGGCATGTGAGGTAGCTGCTTAGGCTCCTTGCCCTTGCACTTCAGAGGGTTCGGATTTCGTCCCTCTGATGTGTCAATAGCATGCTCCAAGAGGCAGTTGGAGGACTCATTGTAGACAGTGCAGTTTGGATGGTTGGCCCTGGTAAGTAGAATGATATTAGATCTCAAAGTTCAGGCGGATGTTGAAACACCTTACTGGAATGTCTTTGCTGCACTTGGAGAAAACTCTACTGCCCACTTAGTTTCAACAAACGTTGACAGCTCCAAGCCTGTAGAGAGGCCACCAGCACCTGATACTTGTTAGACAGTGTCACAAGCAGGAATATAGCTGAACTCACCTGCAAACAACTCTAACCCCCTTAGCTTTGGGAACAAGCTAACAAGCTTCCTCTCCTCGGACAAAGCATGGAGATCTGTAGCAATACACTCTTGACACTGAGGGAGTGCTGAGGTCAGAGGAATGAGATCCTCTAATGATACTGAACAGAGTGTTGAGCAATCATGGGACACAAGATCACAGTAAAAATGATCATCTCTCTCAACCCATGCTTCCTTGCCCTTGGCAGAGCCAGAGCAGGATACATACACCTTCCCTTCAATGGAGCTTGAGTCCACTGTAGAGAGAATCTCGGTTCGGAAGAGCCGGCGCTGAAAGTGAGATTGTTAATCAGGTGTGGCAATTCTTGAAGCACGCTCAGAACAGAGAAGAGACATACATTATCCCTTTGAACGGGCTCAGCAGTGTCATGGTATGATTGATCAACAGCATCATCATAGCGGCCAAAAAAGCGCACTACAAGGCAAAGACCCTTGCCCTTATCACTGAACTTAGTGATTTGAGCAATGCCGAGCAACCCGGCCATGCCTCCCTGGTGCACGTAGACAAAGTCATTGATATGGAAATCAATGCCGGAGTAGCGGTAGCTGCCATTCGGCAGCGGTGTCCACGAAGCTTTAACCTCTGATAGCGATCGGAGACCACATGACACGCAGGGTTTACGCTGGTCACAACGGGCAAGAGCGGCGCGAAGCTCTTCGGATGACATTCGGATGAACGAATGAAGCTCGTCGTCCAACGTGAACCTTAATAATCGAGAGGTTAGCACACACGGATAGAGCTCCTGCATTGTCACATGCTCACCCAGTGAAGTAGTTGTTGTCTCGTCCAGCGACATCTTCGGGAGGTTCTACCTGGCCAGGTGGTAGAGAGTGGAGGTTGCATAGAGTATAGATACACTCCAGAGGCAAGTCCTCACACTCATTAAGCCAGTACAGTGCTCGAGGGTGAGAAGCTTCCTGAAGGAGGGTCTTCGAGCCATGGACAAGCCACTGAGCGTGAAAGAACTTCCCCCACTGCCCTTTGTGAGCGCCAGAGAAGACTTGCTCTTCGAAGAAGTAGTTGATTTTGCAGAACCTGGACAGATCGTGAGACAAGCGAAAAGCTATAGGAAGGTCACTGACCACTTCTTGTTGGCCAGGTCATTACTGTGACAGTATGCCTGAGACGACAGGGCGTTCTTTGATCGCTCCTTGTCAGTGTCATCGCCTGTCTCTACGATCACGACATCACCAGCCTGAATGAAATATCAACATTCCAAGAGACTTCAAAAGCGGCCGGGGCACTTACGGTGTAGGTCGTCCCATCGATGATAACACTCTGAAAGATGTGTGGGCTCCCAGCAGAACTTCCCCACTTGACAGATTGTGGATCGGTTGGATGAACCGGACGGGGAGGCGCCTCTGGCAGGGCAGTATGCTCAGGGCCGACGGACATCTTGACGGTATGAAGAGACTGCGAGAACAATCTCTCTGCAATGGCACCGACCCTTGGGGTGACGACTGTGCAATCGGAGTGCTGGAGGACATCCTTCTCTACATCGTGTAGTCGGCGGCGTCGTCGCGGCTGAAGAGTGACAGATCGGGAGGGAAGCAAGCCTCTCACGAGAATGGACTGCGACACCTTGTGATGAAGGTCGCGTTGGTCCTCCGACATCCTGTCCATTATCATGAGGAAGTATGACACCTATTAAATCATCAATGGAGCTGCACAGATCTTCCTGTGCGAACGACTTACGAATTCAGGCGACGAGAGGCGTTCAGGTGTGATATCACCTACAATTTGAGTGTGAGACGATTGCCGAGTATGGGAAGGACGCTGAGCAACGAAGTTCAGGAAGTCGGCCATGGTGGACTCAGAGGAATGCGTGACATAGGAAAGGATTGTGTGCGTGAGCGCATGATGTGCCTGGAAGGAAGCGTGACACTGGGCGTAGGATCGAGCCGGGTGAAGCAGGATGTACCAAGCGTACTGAGTGCGCAAATAGATTCTCCTGAGGTGCAAAATGAGCGACACGTACGCCGGAAGTAATTCCTAATCAACTTACGGGTCAAACTGCCCATCATCGGTAACCCAATGCACATTACATTCCAATATGGACGAGAGAACGACAGTGAGGCCTGGATTTTCAACGTCTCCTCCTTCGCCGCCGCCGCTGTCGTCGTCGTCGTCGTCGTCTTCTCCTTCCTCAGAGAAAGGCCGCACGACGCCTGAACCGATGTAGTCGCTCGAAAAGTCTTCTATAAGAACGCGCTCGGACTTGATGAACTCTCCCGTTTTGGAGTTGAAAAGGTAGAAGTTGTCGATTGTTCGAATTGGAACCGTATCATCTTCTTCTGCACTTCGATCTTCCGTGACGTCGTCTTCGTCGGTACATGCGGTTTCCCCATCAAGAACGAGATCCCGCGTTTCTTCAACCTCTTCTCCGGTACGTGCGTAGTGAGTCACTGTTGCGCATTAGCAACTACTGGCTGCGCCATCAAACAGCCCCTAACCTGCCACTCTGAGTACATGATATCAATACGTGAACGTCAACGATCGGGGTTCAGCGCACGCACCTTTTGCGCGGTCTTGCGGGAATTTCTACCCATACCTCCGCTCGGGGGAAACGAGTCCTGTTGCCTTGAGAGACAGTCAATTATACTATTCCACTTTTCAACGAGGAACTCCTTACTGGAACTAGGCCGCGGTCGTTTCATAGAGATAGCTTATGGTTGGACTCGTGGGGGTGGAGAACAAAGAGAACTTGGGCGTCTACGAACGTGAGTAACACTGTGTCGCGTCCGGTCACGGTCAATGTCACTCGCATCTCTCGACACGACCACGACGATCACGCCCTGCTCTCCATCTTCACGCGTCGAACGCGATGTCTCTTCCAGTGATCACCATCGACGTGGACTACAATACCGAGAAAGGCGCGTTTCAGCGATCACGACGCGTAGAGTCGAGCTCACGACTCCGGTTTATGCAGAGCGCATCAAGCAGTTCCTGTCCACGTTCACGACTTCGCAAAAGGATCTCATAGATGGAATCGCCGACATTGACCTCCAAGATGATGACCAGGATGCGCCTGCGCGAACGAAAAACCTGAAGTATATGCAGCAACTGGTATGTAGAGAAACCCGCTCTCTTCCCGAACCTCTCTCAGTGGAGCCACAGCAAAAAGTCGCGAACAGAGAGCAGGATACGCTGTTTATTGACTTGGAGGATGTATCAGAGGTACGTCGCACAGAGCTCGTATCGTAACCACGTTCACTCATGCCCACCAGCATGAACGCACGGTTGCTGAACTGGTATCCAGGATTCGCCGGAACACACGCCGTTACGTTTCCGTCTTCAGTGAAGTCATCGACAGTGTTATGCCTCAACCTACCAAAGACATCAGTGAAAACGACGATCCCATCGACATTGTTCTTCGCCAACGCCAAGATCAGAATGACAACCTAGAAGCGGGACAGCAGCAATTCCCCGCTCACTTGCTCAGGCGATAGTACGTGCTGATTATTGGGGTCATGGTCTCTGTTCTCATCGTGTCAAAGCCATCTCTACTTCCGTCCGCTTCGCTCTGACATCGCAATGGCCGTCCGGGACGTCAAGGGAGCACATCTCGGTCGCCTCATCACGGTCAGGGGCATTGTCACTCGCGTGTCAGAAGTCAAGCCCCTTCTCCTGGTGCAAGCATATACATGCGACACCTGTGGGTCAGAGAACTTCCAGGATATCACCCGCAAAGATTTCACCCCGAAGTTCGACTGTCAAAACGAGGACACATGCAAGAAGAACGGCATCCGCGGCACGCTACATATGCAAACGCGAGGAAGCCGATTTAGTCCCTTCCAAGAGGTCAAGATCCAAGAGATGGTGAGTACTAGTGTAGCCCCAGCGGAACGAGTCTAATAGATTGCTTAGGCCGACCAAGTGCCGGTTGGTCATATACCACGATCCATGACTGTGCACATACATGGCTCTCTCACTCGTCAGATGAATCCGGGCGACATTGTTCATCTGGGCGGCATCTTTCTTCCGATTCCTTACACGGGCTACCAGGCAATTCGCGCAGGACTTTTGACAGACACATATCTCGAGGCGCACTACATCCATCAGCTCAAGAAACAGTATAGCGCGATGGAGGTTACGCCCGAGATCCAACAAAAGATCGACGCTCTGGGAAATGACCAGTTCATGTACAGCAAACTGGCCCAGAGTATCGCGCCCGAAATCTACGGACATATCGACGTGAAGAAAGCCCTCCTACTCTTGCTGGTGGGTGGTGTGACGAAGACCATGGGCGACGGCATGAAGATTCGTGGAGACATCAACGTTTGCCTCATGGGTGATCCTGGTGTAGCGAAATCTCAGCTACTGAAGTATATTTCCAAGGTCGCCCCGCGCGGTATCTATACCACCGGCAAGGGGTCTTCTGGTGTCGGTCTCACAGCAGCTGTTATGCGTGATCCTGTCACTGACGAGATGGTTCTCGGTAAGCCATTTTCTTGATTTTCCAATTGCTCGATACTCATCGGTTTGTCAACGCGCAGAGGGCGGTGCTTTGGTCCTCGCCGACAACGGAATATGCTGTATCGATGAGTTCGACAAGATGGAGGAGTCCGATCGCACAGCGATCCACGAAGTCATGGAACAGCAGACCATCTCTATCTCGAAAGCGGGCATCTCTACGACTCTCAACGCGCGTACATCTATCCTCGCGGCTGCTAACCCACTGTACGGTCGATACAATCCCAAGATCTCGCCCGTTGAGAACATCAATCTTCCTGCGGCGCTTCTCTCTCGTTTCGACCTACTCTTCCTCATGCTCGACAAGCCGAACCGTGAGGATGACGAACAGCTCGCGACCCATGTAACATACGTGCATATGCACAACACCCACCCATCGCTCGACTTCGAAGTGATCGAACCTACCCTTATTCGGTGAGGAAATTCCCAGAAGGTGTAATGCTTTCGATCGACTCATCTATCTTCATAGGCACTACATCGCTGCTGCTCGGCAATACCGACCAGTCGTCCCCGCAGAAGTCTCAAACTACATCATCGAGAAATATGTGACCCTCCGCAAGGAGTCGAAAGACGATGAGGCGCAGAAGAAGTCGCACAGCTATACATCCGCTCGTACGCTCCTCGGCGTCCTCCGTCTCTCCCAGGCACTCGCGCGGCTCCGTTTCTCGCACGTCGTAACGCAGGAGGACGTCGGAGAGGCGCTGCGGCTTATGGTGGTGAGCAAGAAGAGCCTCGACGATGACGACGACGACGCGCACGACCACGATCGCTCCGACGTCAGCAAGATCTTCCGCCTCATCAAGGACATGGCCAAGCAGGCGCGGTCAGGGAAGAAGAGCCGGCGCACGAGAGGTAACAGGCGCCTCGGCAAGGGGCCCTCAGGCGAACGCGAGATGGATGTGGATGACGACGACGATGAGGACGCGGAAGAGCTCTCCATGGTCGACATCCGCTCGCGCGTACTCACCAGTGGCTTCACGGAGGCCCAGCTCATGGAGACCATCCTCGAGGTTCGCACCATTCACCTTCGCCTCTCGCCGTCCGTGCCGCTGACCCTATCTTCTCTTATCCTTTCAGTACGAAGGTCTCGATGTATGGACTCGCGTCGCCAATAACTCGAAACTACGGTTCATCGAGACCGATTGATCCACTTTGTCACACTGCTCCCTTCCCCACGGTATCTTCATCGCCGGTCTTCATATGTGTAGGTTAATTGTAGTGTTCTCAGCGCTCTCCACCATGCTCTGATGTCTGTACTGTTCTGTAGCGCATAAATATAACCCGTCCTTGGATACGATGTGTGGAATACAAATGTCACCGAGGCCCATCACCACTCTATGAAGGAATAACATCGCATAGACTACCTCGTCTCCGACGCATGCTCCCAACTACTTCCCGAACCAGAGCCGCTTCCAGGACTATCTGATCGCGCTCGCTCCTTGTCGACCTCTAGAGGTGATTCGGGCTCGTCTCGGTAGCGAGTCTGCCGGTCGCTTCCGGCCGTTGGCGGGTCGTCGTCGTCCAGGAAGCCCGAGTGCAGCCCATGATCGAGGGCGGGGTCCATGGAGTGCGGCCGCAGCGCGGTCTCCTCGTCTACGTCGTCGTCGTCCGACACCTCGCCAAACGCATCGTAGAGCTCCTTCGTGCGCTGCGGGCCGCGGGGCCCGCCGCTCGCGCGGCCGACCGCGCTCATCGCGACATCGTCGTCGTTGAGGCTCGTGTAGTTCGCGCGGCGCTTGCGCATCGCCGCGCGGCGCCAGAAGAACACGCCCGCGCCAATGCCGAACAGCGCGACGGCGCCGAGGGCGACGAAGAACCATATTTGGTTCGTGACAAGGTTCGAGAGGTCGGAGAACCAGCCTTCGTCCGGGGTGGGCGTCGTCGACGCGGACGCCACGGCATCCTCGACGGGCTTCGCTGGTTCGGTGGCAGTTCCCGTACCGGCGGTAGTGGTGAACGCAGGCTTCGAGTTCTCGCCCTCAGAGACACCGTGGTCTCCTGGGAGATGTTCGGTAGGGCGGGCATGGGTCTTCGTGCTCGAGGCCGTTGGCGCGGCAGTTGCAGACGCCTCCTGGGGTTCCTTGGGAGGAACAGGCGGGAATATCGAAGAAGACTCGTCGTCGTCGATTGGAACAACATATGGCTTGACCTTGTTAGAGTCGACAACAGACCCCCATATGCTCATGCTCCATCCGATGAAGGTACCCGGGTAGTTGTCGTTCCGCTGGTCAGAGACACGAATCGTCCATTCCCCCACCGGGTTCTCATCCCTGTACACAAGCACATCAGTTAGTGCGGACATGGGTCCTCTCACGACTACATACCAGTGTTTCACGGTCATGAACTGCCAACCAGGATAGCCTGTGTCTGCGTTGTCGCCGTGACGACGAGCCGCAAGGACGCTCTTGATACCGCTTGGGCTGACGAGCTCGACCTCGACGTCGCCACGGCGCTTATGAGTGATCCACACCTTGACTGTAACATGCTCCAGCTTCTCGAAGTTGTTCTGCTCGAGGAAATTCTCCGTGACCATCAACTTGCTTTCCACTCCGTCAGACCCAATATGCTCTCCGCCACTCGAGTTGCCAAACGAATCCATGACACCATTGTTGATCTGTACGGCGGGGATGTCGGCCCAAGCTTGAGGCTTAACAGACTTCCATTCTTGTGCGGCCTTCACGAACGCCAATCCGTTCAGGCTACCGTAGCCATACTTGTAGCTGTACGGGCGGCCAGAAGCGGTCATCTCCCAGTCGGGGTCGTCGGGGTTGACCTGCAAGGCAGTGCGAACGCAGAGGTGTTGGACATCACGCCAGTTGAGATTGGGGCTATATGAGCGTTATCAGCTACACGATGCATGTTTTAGGTGTTCCGGGCTTACTTCGCTTGCAACGCGAGGGCGAAAACACCAGCAGCGTTCGGCGCAGCAGCGGACGTTCCACCGTGGGAGTGCGAGCACTTGTCCTTCCCTCGGTCAGTAGTAGTCTACGCGGAGATTAGAGGATGCATTGCAAATCAAGATGAACGGACGTACGATGTGGTTTCCGCTGCCTGACGTGTACGCGACAACCATGTTCGCGGCACATGCCTCGGAGTAGTCTGGGTGAAAACCTTTGTAGTCGATAGCAGCGACCGTGACGGAGAAGATGCTGTTCGTGTAGCCATCGAAGTTGCACTGGTCGCCGCTTCGTCCACCGTTTCCGCTAGCGAAGACGAAAACAGAGCCCTTCCCACTTCGCCCTTCTTGGATGCCGTTGACCATGGCCTTCTTAATAAGATAGCCCGGACCCTCCATCGACCTGCCGTCATCGGGGGGACCCCAGCTACAAGAGTAGATAGAAGTGTTCTGGTAGTCGAAGTTGAGCGCGGCAGCCTCGTCCACGTCTGATATGGGCCCTGAAAGGATTCGGATGCCAGCAACCTTGGACTCGTATGCGATGCCGACCCCGCAGACGTCGTTCTTGACAGCAGCAATTTGCCCTGCACACCGAGTGCCATGGTGGTCGTCAAACAGAACTGGGGTAGGAAGGTCGGTATGATCGTTGTAGTCGTGTGAACCGTATGCATACTGAATCCGAAGTTATGATAGCGGTACAGACAAAGTAGAAGGAAGACTTACGAAGTTCGCAGCGAGGTCATCACTGGTGTAGTCCAAGCCATCGTCAACCAAAGCGGTGATCACACCTTTCCCTGTGATACCCAAGTCCCAGAGAGGCGTGACGTTCATCATGTGTTCCGGAAAGTCGTCGTTGACGAGATGCCATTGTTTCTTGAACTCCGGATCGTGTATACCGAGGCGGAGGGCAGCGTCTGTGGAACTCTCGATCTTCTCCGGGGGCGGACGTATAGGAGGCGGAGCGCGTTTGACGCGTTGGCGGAGGGTCTGAGGAAGGACGTTCCTGACAGAGGCAGCTACTCTCTTCCTCTGGAGGTACTCTTCTGACCTTGGGAAGTGCTGGGACCTTGCCTCCTCTCTCAATGACTTGAAGGACTCGAGGACGGCGTCCGCATCACGCTTCTGGATGCCCTTCGCTACACGGACGAGCCAGAGATTCGCCAACTCCCCCGCCTGCTCTACAACCTCCACACCCAGCACCCGGGCAGACTCGGCCAGCGATGCTTCTGCAAGAGGGTCGTGCTCCAAAACATAGTAGTCGTGTGTATGGTATTGTCGTTTCGCGGGTCGGAGCGCCAGGGCAGATTGGATGGCGAGAACGAGAGTGAGCGGTAGGAGACGCATCTTGCGTCGAGCTGCGATGAGCGTGCTGCGCGCAGAGGCCCGGAGAGAGAGAGATGGAAGAGGTCAAGAAGCAAGTTGCAAACCGGTTTCACACTGGATGCCCGTACAGTTTCCGCTGGTCACACCGCCCGCAGCTGGCGCCCACCACTCAGTACTCAATGCGGACGAACCACATGCGGCTGTAGCTCGCTCGCTATGAAAAGACCGACTACTTACTGGACGCCACGCACCGCTCTCATGCCAAGGGCGACCTCCCATTCCTTGTCTTCTCATCCCCAGATGCATGGCGAACACTCAAGAGACTTGTTGCGTTAATTATAGAAGCGGGGATCTGTTGCCGCGAAAGGTACAGTTGTATGCTGATGAATGGATGAGCGGCGCGAGAGCTCGGAAGGACCTTACAGCACTATACAAACATGCGTTTCGTAGCAGGGGTGTCTCCCAGATGTAGCATATGCGTATTGATACAGTCGTCTTTCTGGTGATGCTGAGGTGTTGCGATCTACAAAGTCGTCATCGAGAGTAGTCTCCGTGCTAGAGCAGCTGATTGCCTTTGAACATGAATGTCCACAGGGCCGCAGAGTCCATGTAATTGTGATGTATCAGGCTGACCAGCCAGCGTTGGTCCCGGACACCTTCCAGAAGGTTACGCTCTTCCGACCCTGGTGCGTACGACGACGCCCATTCTGACCATATTGAGAAGGCCTCCTCCTGAAGTTCCACATATAAGATTAGCTGAACATCGCAGGGGATGGGCAATCGCACCTTCCAAGACAAGAACGACTCCTTCTCGATGATAGTAGTCTGCGCAATCTCCTGACCGGGGAATACTCCCCAAGTAACCGCATTACGACCGCCATCGGGGACATTCGTTAACAATTCATCCTAGTCCCTGCGGTCAGGTACGCGTGAATGGGAACATGTCTGAAAATGGCGCACCGTGACGTTTGCGGCGAAGTAGCTGACCCATCCCGCTCCTTCTTCCTCCACCTTTTTCACGATTCGCTCGACGTCTTTTTGCTCTACAAAGAACTCGACAAAGCACTTCTGGTAGACATATCCGCCTCGAGGACCCCATCCGACCACTTCATCTGTAGAAGGAGCGCCATTGATAGCTGGCTGGGACCCGACAGTCCACCAGCCTTTCCTCGTCAACCGCTCGAGATGCGGGAAAATCATCAACGACTCGGGCGATAGCGGGGTGGAAGAAAATGGCGTCGTGGTGATTTTGGAATGCAAATGCCGAAGGAATAATGTAGTGAGGTCGTCTACGGTCTTCGGGTTGCCCCATTGCGAAAGGGGTGTAGAGGGCGCTTTAGCCTGGAAGGCCGAGCTTCCCCAGCGATCTGTCTCGCCATACGCAGGACTCTTGAAGTCACCAAATCGACCGTTTGGGAAGTCGTCCCAGTCCGCAGCGTTATTGATTTCTCCTTTTCCAGCGTCGATCTCAGGTACGGGGGCAGACGCAAGCTCCTTCGTTGCGCGATCAGCTGCCGCATGGGGTGTCATGGTTCGTTCCGGAGGAGCAGCTACATCCTGAAAACAGGGTCAGAAGTCGCAAAAGTCAATCGCAATATATGCCCGTGCTTACAGCAATGAGCTTGTTCGTGGTCTGCGAGATATTACCCGCGAGTCCCAAGGTTTCGAGGACACGGGTGACGCTCTTCTCTAGGTTGAGCGTGCAGAAGTGCACTCCCTTGATCCCGCCAGCTTGCAGTTGCTTAATCATGTTGACAGCGAGGTTTACCCCATATTCCTTCACCTTCTGGTCATCATGCTATAAGAAGTACGTCAGCGTACTCCATCGAAGTGAACATATGCGATATTCACCCTAATTGGTACTAAGTCATGCATCATGTCGGGAGGGATACGTGCCGCGCATAGCTTCGTCATACGGAGGAAGGACGCGTACGTTTGTACTGGCATGACACCAGGAATGACAGGCACTGAGATGCCTAGGGAAATAGATGGATCAGAGGCCGCGCTATAATAGACAAGAACAAGGACATCGCCTCACCCTTTGCACGAACTTTCTTTAGCCATTGCAAGAACCCGTCGACGTCGTAAAATAACTGCGTGATAATGAAGTCCGCGCCCGCATCAATCTTCTCCTTCAGATGCACAAGCTCCCCGTCTTCGGTAGTGTCCCTTTCAGGATGTCCATCAGGATACGCTGCAGCGACAGCGTGATGAGCATGAGGATGCGAACAGCATGGATAATGGAATGACCTGCCACGCCGACGCAGAAATCTGCAAATTCCGGTGTGGATTTGATGTATCGCACTAGGTCAACGCCATGCTGGAAGCGAGAATCGGTCGGTATCCAGTGTTCCGCGCCTCGTGGTGAATCTGAGAATTGATCATTGGAATATGGTCGCATGAATATGGAGATACCGCAGGAAATCAGGCCTTACCACCACGGAGAGCAAGGATGTTCTTGATGCCTCGCTCCTTCGCTTCCTACTTGAAGCTTAGAACAGTGTCGGAACGCAACAACTCATGAAAACGCACCCTCAGCGCTGTGTCCACCGTTCCCTGTACCATGTTCGTACATGTCAAGTGCAAAATTGTGTCGGTGCCGTACTCCAGTTGCGTCAAGCCGGCCAAGTCCAATGTGCGGTCCTTCGTCGTGCCTCCTGCGCCCCACGTAACGCTGACAGCCAAAGGATTCAACTCGATCATACGTCCGATACGCGCGGCTAGGTTCTCGAATCCCTGCAATACGCATTCCAAATGAGCTCGTGCGACATCGCGACTCACGAGGCTGGCCCGCGATTATTCACCTGGTCAGTCTTGGGCGGGAAGAACTCGAGGGTGTAGAACAGTCGTTGCGCATCGTGTTGAGCTATCTTGTCAATGAGCCTCATCGTTGTGAGTGTAGAGACACGCAGTGGTGTGAAAGCAGGATGGCAAGAGCAGCCGGAACCCCGCTGACGGCCTCCGAGACAAAATGACGGAACGCCCTCTCGGAGATCACTCGCCTTGAAGCGCCGAATCTAATCAGTATTTGTGGTAATCTATTCTAACCAGGTATCCAGTACTACAAACATCAGTAAACAGCCTCTCGCTGTTTGAGACGGCGACCAAGCCCCCGAGTCCATCACCGCCGTTCTACATTGTCTGATTTCATCTGTCTGCTCTTCTCTGTTACTCCCAATTATGTCGTCAAGCACTCCAGTGACCGCCGACTTCTCCTCCCCGCCCTTGAAACGGAGCAAGATTGTCCTCCTCGGCGACCAGAGTGTGGGGAAGACGAGTCTGATCACAAGGTACGAGTATATCTCATTGTCGGGTTCCTCATCAGTCTTCTCCCCTTCCGCTACTTCTACATTGCTCTGACATCATGGAATGTCACGTAGATTCATGTACGACACGTTCGACAACACGTACCAGGCAACGATCGGGATTGACTTCCTGAGCAAAGCTATGTATCTAGAAGACCGCACAGTACGGCTACAGCTTTGGGATACTGCAGGACAGGTGAGTCGAGCTCTAGTTCTTCGCAAATGGCAGGTCTGCATCTCGCTATCCCGGGATAGGAACGGTACCGCTCTCTCATTCCCTCATACATCCGCGACTGCTCCGTTGCCATTGTGGTATTCGACATCACGAGTGAGCACCCTCTCCCCCTCCCTATTCTGGAATGTATGCTCAAGGTCTACAGATCGACAATCATTCCTTTCAACCACGAAATGGATTGATGATGTTCGCTCCGAACGTGGAAACGATGTAATCATCGTCCTTGTCGGTAACAAGGCGGACTTGTCTGACAAGCGGTATGTCTCCGCCGATGCGTCCTCCACTCACCCTATACTCATGTGTCCACTATAGGCAGGTAACGCTCGAGGAGGCGAATGCCAAGGCGACTCAGCTGAACATCATGTTCATGGAGACGTCCGCGAAGGCAGGTCACAACGTCAAGAGTTTGTTCAAGAAGATCGCTATGTCACTAGTCGGTCTGGAGAAGGAGAATGAGCAGTCTGATGCACAGAACACCAGTACGTTCATTTGCAGGACCGTGTACATGCTTTAGTTGGCTCAAATGAGTGCTCCCAGAGATCGACGTGACATCACCACCACAGAACGACGTTCCAGATGCATCACAATGTCAGTGCTGAGCATCATCCGGAGTGGTAGAGCGTATCATACATATTTCTGCTCTTCGTATTCTTGCATGTACTTTCTCACCATGTGTATAACCCGCCACCTATTATATCCGCATTTCTCGCCGGCGGTACTGTGAGCAACGAGTTCCCTAAGACTACAGCGATGGATGGGTATTTGCTACAAGTGTGATATACATTATTGTTGGATCCTCCCCTACCCCCTATTCATCGTGTTCCCTGCACCCCTCGGGTTGACATCGGTATACTGAGCCCAAGACTCATCTTTCTGTCTCTTCTCCTCGACTTTATCTTCTCCGAAAGCGGTGCCGTCTTGCTCAGCGTCCACAGCAAGTTGCTCCTTCGATGTCGGTTGAGCCTCGGACTGAGGTCTGCTCTTGTGCTCAGCATCGGGAGTTAAACGAAGGAGATATGACATACCCTCCACCAGAGATGACGTTTCCGCGTTGTCTCTCGATCTCCAGATATTCATCAATTGACATGGTCGGCAAGCGATGACCCGC
Organism: Daedaleopsis sinensis; assembly: GCA_033807695.1. Classification (NCBI taxonomy): domain Eukaryota; kingdom Fungi; phylum Basidiomycota; class Agaricomycetes; order Polyporales; family Polyporaceae; genus Daedaleopsis; species Daedaleopsis sinensis. The sequence goes on from CM066301.1 coordinate 3,711,248, forward strand.
CTGGAACACTTGTGCTTGTAACCTCGCCCGCTCACCCGCATTGGATGGGAGAATCGTGAACGGTCGCAGAGGCTGATGATGACTGCGTCAGTGCACGAACACGAAGGACGCATGTCGGTTGCTTACCTTCCCTTGAGGATCAAGCAGTGGACCTTTGCCGTCTGGTCCACCCATATTGACAGGCGCATCCAGTTTCCACATGTCGTCGTCGGGACTCTTCTTCGCAATTCGGGGATCATCAGAGGGTGTTCGCTGAGGAGGAAGAGGGGGTGCATTTCGGAGAAGGTCTAGCTCCTGATTGGTGCTCTGGAGTTGTGTTTGTGCTTCTGCGTAGATGAAGCGCAAGAGCAAGATTGAGGTGTCTCGCAATACGTCCTCCGCGTCCAAGTCGAGATCTTCCTCGCTGTCTCCGATAACTTCGCGCGATGGATCAGGAAGAATAGATGCGATGAGTTCGACATTCGAAATTGGATCCACAGCACCCCGGTTTGTGCGTTTCCTCACGGCCTGCCCGTCCTCGTCAGCTTAGGGCGACTTCGCGGTAACCGGCCATGCTCACCTCAATTCTCCCCTTGATATCTTTTTCCCGCTTGTATTGCTTGATCTTGAGCTCCCTCCGTTTCGCAGGATCAGTCACCGAGGATACTGTTCGTCCATAGAGAGCTTTGTCTTCTTCTGTGACGATCTCGTACAGTTCCAGATAGTGCACAAATGACTCCAGATGCCTCTGCCTGGCCGATTGAATGCCGCGATGTCGCCAGAACAGTCGTACCACGTACCTTCACATTGCCAACCAAATCAATTCGCTCATCTCTGTCTGTGGTCCGAATCCGGGACAATACTTCCGACAGCACAAAGGGAACTAGGATGTAGACGAGGTCACGGGTCGTGATATCCGCGAGCTGTTCGTTCGCGCTGAAGAGTGAGAGCTTCGCTACACGAAGGCTACATTGGCGCAGATCAGCCAACGCAGTCTGAATCAACTCCTGGATGATTTTCCAAGTTTCAATGCCAACTCCCAGACCGAACAGACTTGTAACAATGGCTGACCTGAGTTTTGTCTTCGATTGTCGGGAGATTCAGCGCCTTGGAAGCAGTCGTAAGTGCGCGATAGAAGAGCGACGGCAGCGGAAGTTCATCCATAGTTTGAAAGACGTCGTTACAGTGCACGGAGTAGAAGAGATAGTGGAGAGTCTAAGGTTCGCTGCGTGTTGGCGTCCTCAGTACAGGAACTTTCGAGAGGGAGGCTCAAGCCGTTGTGTTCTTCGGCAAAATCCGCGGACCGAATCCTCCGGATTCAGTTAAGTCGCGTGAAGCCGCGTCGTCCGCGACCATGATAACGGACGTCTCTCCGTCCAATCTCACTGATTCTCTATATAAAACTTTACATACACGTGCATACATCATAGAGCAATCTTTGGCCGTTCTGGAACTTCTTATTTAAACCTTCAATTATGCTAAACATGATCCTCAACCGGGCCCCAAATGATCATCTAGATCTACTAGTCTAGTCAACAGACCTTATGTGTTAACCCAATCGCCGGCAGGCCCTACAGTTTGTTCTCAGTCTTGGGCTTTGGCCGCCCCTGGAACCCCCAACCGATCTGGCTCGAATGGTGTAACTGCACCCCGAGGTCGTCAGCAAATTGCCAGACGACACCAGGGTTCTTCTGGAAGAGCCGTCCAACGAAGACCACATCAGCCTGCCCCTGCAATTGCCCCAAGACGAAGAACGGGTCAGTGAGAGCATCATACATATAGCTATGCAAACGGACGCACCTTATCGAGTACGCTCTGCGCAAATTTGCCTTCGTGGATCTTACCTACGGCAGACACTAGGATCCTGTCCCCGACGGCCTTCTTCACGGCCTCAGCGAATGGAACCTGGTAACCCTCTTTGTTCGAGAGGGGCGGGTAGGTCGCCTTGGGGTGATTTCCGCCCGAAGATACGTCGACGAGGTCCACGCCGTGGTCAGCAAGCACACCCGCGAGCTTCACGGTGTCCTCCACGCGCCAGCTGGGTTCGTTCGGAAAGACAGTCTCAAGCCACTCCGTCCCAGAGACACTGATGTAACGATCAATACCATGCGATAGTAGTGGAGAGGCAAGGCACGTACCGGAAGAGGAGGGGCATGGTCGGTGGGATGACTGCGCGTACGGCATCGACGACCTCGATGGCGAGCCGGATCCGGTTCTCAAAGCTGCCCCCGTACTCGTCCGTGCGATTGTTGCTCGTCGGGCTCAAGAAGGACGAGATCAGGTATCCGTGCGCGCCGTGCACCTCAATCACATCGAAGCCCGCCTTGACCGCGCGCTTCGCCGCGTCGACGAAGCCCTTCACGATCCGCTTGATGCCCTGCTTGGTGAGCGCCTTGGGCACGGGGAACCCGTCCGAGAACGGAACGTCGCTCGGCCCGATCACATCTTCTGGCCACCCGCCCGCCGCCTCGTCCGCGACGAGACCCATGTGGATGAAGGGCGCGAGCGTGGACGCCTTACGGCCTGCGTGCGCGAGCTGGATGCCGATCTTCTGGTTTTGGGAGTGCGCAAACTCGACCACACGCGCCCACGCCGCTGCCTGGGTCTCGTTCCAGATCCCAGCGTCCTCAGGCGAAATGCGGCCCTCGGGGAGGACAGCGGACGCCTCAACGATGGTGAGGCCCGGGCCACGGGTGAGGATACCGCCGACTGTGAGACAAAGACGAGAAGAAAGGTAAGTCGACGTTTGGGCCGAGGTTTAGTCAGGAAGGAAGGCGTACGGTGTGCGAACTGCCAAGGGGAGATCACGCCATCCTCGGAAGAGTACTGGCAAAGGGGCGAGAGCTGTCGAAGGCGATGTCAGCAACAGCGGAATTTACTTAGTGCCCCATGAGCGTTCCAGCACAGTGCAGCACTCGCGCTTACCCAAATCCTGTTCTGAAACTCGACGCCGCGGATCTTAAGGGGTTGGAACAGTGTTGGGAGTGGCTCATCATCCTCGAAAGCCGTGCCGGAGGGAGGATACTGGCGAGGAATAAAGTAAGGTACGTTTGGGGCCGGTGCGTTGATCAGCGGAGGCATCGTGCAAGCAAGTCTTGGAGAAACCGTCGATGAGGAGTTCAAGAGCAGTTGATATCATCAGGGGGCAGCTGCCAGCCTTTATATACCGTCACTGTCATGGGGATCAGTACTTGTGTTATGTTCCCCAGGGAAAATTGAGTGTCTTACGTGAGTAAATGTAGGCAAACGCGTGCTGAGCAATATCCCGATCGGTCCGATAGAAGAACACAGTTGAGAACTGACGGCTACGTTTGGTGAAAACCCTGGCCAGAATAATAGAGCTTTAGAAGGTCTTCGACGAAATGATTGATGATTGAGCAACAGAGAACGGCTGATGAATTCAGCGCTAGCTAAGTCTAGCTGAGTAAGGCAATCTGCTCAAGCCTCATGTCAGCAATTGCTGGTCTCACTCGCAACCAAACAGCGGTGGTGGGGTGCGGGTTCATACTCGCCACGTCTGGGTACGAGACCAGCAATTGCGAGCTTGAGCCTTCCAGTAGAACGCGAGCGATTCACGACTCAACTGATGGTTCCGAGAGATCTGCGAAACCATGATGGACAGACGGCGTGTAGATATACCATTGTGAACCAACGCACCGAATACGACAGACCTACATTGTCGTTGTATGATGTCGTCAATATTGGGTATTTGCAGTGGAAGTGAAGCGGGGATCCCGTGGAAGCCTTGGTCTCACAGAGGAGACCGAGAGGCAATATCAGTTGAGTTAGGGCAAATGGATTCGCCCAGCTGACGTAGTGATAAAGGAGAAGAAGGCCCAAGCTGCGTTTGCGGCCGGGCATGGTATGCATGGTAAGGCAAACTTGAATTATGATGGCGAGGACTCCATATGCTTCTCTGCCTGGATGCTACCATATAAATCGTAACGCGTACCTTCGCAAAGCCAACCAGGTCAACTGACTCCTCTGATTTCGGTCCGTGGACCGAAGAGGGAGAGTCGACTGAGAGCCTAGCTACGAGTCAGATACCAGTGCTAGTACTCCCAGAGCAATATGCCTTGTTACAACTTGGGCTGGCCTGCCAAGTCTCGTTTTCGATTGTCGGGAGATTCATCGCTTTGGAAGTGCGACGGTGGCGGGAGCTGAGATTGCTACAGTAAGCACGCGGTCGGTGGAAGAGGTCCCGGACTCCCGGTCAGTAATACTTTGCAATAGTAGACAGCTGCTAGACCGTAGCATGAGGAGCCTGTGCGTCACAGGAACCGGCTGGAACGGGGTGCTATGTCCTTCGGCAAAGCCCGCGGGCCGAGTTTGCCGGATTCAGTTCGACGCGTCGAGTCGCGTCGCGTGTTCCTCCGCGTCGTCCGTGACCACAACGCGTCTCATCCGACCCGGGTCCGCGTCTCCTGTGTCTCTGCCCTATCCTTGCTCAACAACTCTTCATCTGAAACTTTGCATACACGTACGAGGGTACATGGAGCAGCACTCGGATTCTAGCGGTCCCGAGTTCCAAGCGGCAATCACAGCAGCCTTCAAACCAGAGCAGGAAAGGAAGGCGGTGGATATAGCCAAGAAGGGCACGGATGGGGTGGGATACATTTCAGGGACTGTATGGGAGAGGGGCAAGACAGAAGATGGTTGTCGGACATTCTCGCTGGCATTCTCGGGGGGGAAACGCGCCCAGATCCTACTATCTGGTAGCATATCCAGGTACTTTGACTCTCTCCCCATCACTGGCAGTGCACAAGTTCGCCTCTGCCTCAGAGGCCTTAGCTTGGAGGAGACATCGACCAGTCAGCGCCTTTTCTTGAACAAGAGATTCGCCTGGCGGGACGGTGTCGTTATAAATGTACGGCCCAGAAAAGGGCAGGAAGTGTTCTATGACACTCTCCCAGGCGAGTTCTACCATTAGACTTACCAAGCTGTATACCTTGACGAATACATCTAGCTCCAGAAGAAGTGCCTACCAATGACGGGCTCTCGGCCAATGATTCAAATACATCTCCCCTTAGTCCCTCCATCGTCCCGCAGAAGAGGAAGAGGTCTCCATCTATTGTCACCTGTGGGCCGACTCTTGCTCAAATCGGTACGCTAGAATCGACCAACACCTGCACTGTGTAAGACATCTAATGGCCCCCAGATGAATCCGCACCTACCGCAGTAACAGCAGTCGATCTTCAAGAATGTGTGCGGCCTGCCGCTGCGCTAGTTGTTGTAGATGTTGATATGAACATCTCAAAGCCGACCGAGCCTGGACCTGATTCTCAGAATCCACAGAGCTTACCTTCCCCCCCTCCGGAATTGCGCCTTGGTGAAGACCAGAGTGGGATGGGACAGGAGCACAACCATCCGACGAGCGACCGACCTGCCTCCTCGCAGCTACCCTTGGAAGCGACCCTGGCACGATCCACTGAGAGCGAGCCGACTTCGTCTAGCGGATTGGCGTCGAAGGCAAGTCGTACGCTCGGGAAGACCAAGCTAACTACTGCTCAAACGCTCAAGAGGCTTCGTATTAACCAGGAACGGAATAAGAAGAAAAATGCGAAGCGTGCCGCGGCCCATCTGCCCAAACAAGGAACCCGGTCAGACAGCGGAGATGTAGACGAAGACCAGTACTATTGGGATCACGCAGAGCAGGACATTCCTGATGAGTTACTCGTTGAAGATACTGGTCAGCAAGTGCAATTACCTATGGTCCATCCGGCACCCCGCAATGGGACTCGGGAACAGGCCCCAACTCCACAACCTTCCAACGATATCAAAAGAGACCCTATTGAACTGCTCCGAGCAGGATGTGTTACTTCTTTTGTGAGCACCGAAGTCCACGGTTATTTGCCTGCTACTGAGCATCATACTTAGGGCACATACCACCCGCTGGTAGAATTTGAAGGTCACGGTCCTAAACACATTGTGGGCATAGTTGGCTCGGCCACCCCTCCCACTGAAACTCGGAGTGGAGGTAAGTCATATAGTAGGACTTGTCACTCGGTATCACCACGATGAAACATCGTGTAGAGTTCATGGTCAGGTTTGAGCTCTTTGATCCAAGCAACTTCGCAACCAGTGGCCTCAGCGTGACGTTGTTTGAGAAGTCCCAGAAAGCTCTCCCACAAGTGAACATGGGTGACGTTCTATTGTTACAACATGTTGCTGTGAGTGAAGTTCGTGTTCAAGATTTCCAAACAAAACTGAAATGCATTGATAGGTCGATCGCTTCTCCGCATTCTGTGCTGTCGGTGCATCCTACAAGCCGTGGCGATGGGCGTCCTTCAACGTGAAGACAGGCATACTGTCTAGCGCACCTCAAGATACCTATGCTCTGCGGCATATCAAGCTGGAGAAGAGTGAGCTCCATCATTGTCTCCTGTTGGGAGACTGGTGGCGGGAGGTGTCTTCGACTGCAATTTCGTTCGGTACTGGTATCGACACATCGGTCCCGTTCACGAACAAGCGCGCTCGACAACACAAGCTGATGTCGGAGGCCTACTGTGAAGAGTATTTCGATTGCACAGTCGAAGTGGGTTGACCATATACGACTCCGCTCTTCTCTTACTGATGCTTCTGTAAGATTCTGCATGGAATTCAGAATGACAACAGCGTCCACAATGTCTACAAACTCTTTGTCACCGACTATACGCGTAACCAGTCCACCTCTCCTACGCAGGGTGCGTGGTGCCCTCCAAAACTTGCCGAAGTCGTCATGCCGGTTGAGCTGTGGGAGTCGGCCACCACTCTCGGGCCCACGATGCAAGCGGGCGAGTTCTATTCCATCCGCAATATCAAACTGAGAATTAGCGGGGGAGGTCATGTGGAAGGCAAGGTCGCTGAAGCTGAGAAGATCACCAAGCTCGACGAGGACGAACTGGAGAATCGACCTCACCTGATCGCCCTATTGAAGTACGTCGCCTCACCGCCATATGCACCGCCGCCCTCATGATCGAGTTTTATGTACTTCAGACGGAAGAGAGAATGGGAGGCCGTTGCTAAGACGTCGGGAGGTATCCACGAGTTTCCCCACCAGTTGATCGAGGAAGTCGAGGAGAACCACCACTTCAATTGCACCGCCGAGGTGAGCCTCCAGTACATGCAATCTATATGCACGTTTTTTTAATCGCGACCTCCGACCAGGTGGTCCATGTTTCAAGCAAAGATGACTTCCTCTACCTCTACATCACCGACTACACTACGCGCACCGACCTCATCCCTATCTCAGCAAATATCGCCTCCGGGTCGCTAGTCGATCGCGTCGTACGCATCACAGTCTACGACGCTCAAGTTGATACTGCGAAGAATCTCGAAGCAGGCGACCTCATCGCTATCCGCAACCTGAGGCTTCATCCAACTGGCAACGGGAACCTCCTTTGCGGGCGCTTGGGTGGCGACCAGCGGCTGATCACGAAGCTCAACCCGAATGCAGCAGGCAATTCCGAACTGAAAGCTTTATTTAAGTGCGTGCTCTCGAAATATCGTGCGTTGGATTTCGTGTTCACTGTAACACAGGCGGAAAGAGCAAGTGGTGTCTGCTCACGCGACCAATCCGAGCAAGAATTCTAAGGGAACCCGTGCGGCGCGTCAGGTTGGAGCTGCGGCTAAGATCAGAGAGTCCTCAACCTCCACTATTTCTTCCAAGAGCGAACTCAGCACCAAGGGCAAGGGCAATGCCGTAGCCAAACAGTATCTCACGCTCGACGAGGTGAAGGATAGCGTTACTTGTCCAGGCGTCTTCCGCGTTCAGGCACGGGTGGTTGATTTTTTCCCGGACGACCTGCGCGACTGCACAATCCTCAGATGCACCTCCTGTGATGCCAAGTATGCCCTTCTATCCACTTCTAGTATTTATTTTCTGTTCCTCATCATCGGCGTACGATGTAGGATCCCCCCGACACGCCGGCGGTGCACGAAGTGCGACGACGCAATGGATGACAATACGTTCGTGCGCGCCTTCTTCCGGCTCTTCTTCAGGATCGCAGACGACGCGGGAACGACGCTCGATGTGTCCGTCTCTGAAGAGCGGGTGAGTTCAAATCCAGCCCTTCGACAATGCCTAAGCTTATGATGTTGTCGTTATTATGTACAGTGCTCGGTCCTCAAGGACCTTGATCCCGATGAGGTGTACGAAGACGACGAGGCGTTCATGATGTTCGTGGCGCGCGTCAAATCGCTAGTTAGAGACTTGTTGTGTGTATCTGAAGGGGAGGCGCGTCGAAGACCTGTGGCTGAGGACGATTCCGCCGCAGAGGCACCCCTGCTGGATCTCACGCTGGGTAGTTGGCTGCCAGAGGGTGAACCGGACGCGACGGAGTCGAGAGCATACATCGTCCTCAAGCACGTCGTATGCGACAGCGACGGGTAACGCGATGATCCCTCATCGACTCGAGTAGCCTATTCTTGTGCATTGTGAAGCTGGCACTGTTTATTTGTAACATATTTGCTGCTTGCCCATTGTAGTTCCGTATTCTTGACATGCATATAATCCAGTGTTCCATGCTACATAGTCTTGCCCGCAACCATTCGCGCGACGTACAGCATGCAAAGTACTAGGGTGCAGGATCCATTAGAACTTAGACGCATTCCTGTTTGTATACGAGGATTGCCCAACTCTCCAACCACCCAACCTCGACCAGCGCCGCCTCCCAAGCGGCACGCAGCCTCTCCTCATTCCACGCCTGCATGCCCCACTCGCTCACAAACGCCGACCTGACAGCAGCGTCGCCCTCCAGCTCCTGGATGTACTCGTGTAGGAACTCTGAGTACTCGTCCGAGACGTTTCGCACGATCTCTACCGTGTACCGGACAGGCCCAGAGGTAAGGATTTTGAGCACGTCGGCCAGGGAGGACGTGAGCGGTGCACACGCTCGTTGAAGCATGGCCAACGAGTTGGAACGCGTCTGAAGGTGGTCCATTGGCTGCTTGCGTGGAAGGAAAGGCACTTGCGTCAAGTACGACTTTCTGGCGTCATCTAGGCTTGACGAAGAAGAGATGCAGGTCAACCCGATCAACAGGGGCGCGCCGGGCTCGAGGAGCTTGCTGATGTTTTCAAGGTCATGGCCATTCGGAAGGTAGTCGAGAGCAATTGCGGGGACGTCGAGCGACAACGAATGTAGAAATTTCCAGGACGGCGGGATGGAAAGAGGACGTAGACCGCTGAAAGAAGGCATATATTCCACGGCTTCACCCGCTCGGTATACGTCTTGATACCTCTGTCTGAGTCATGCGTACTTGGCAAGTGCATGTGAGAACTCACTTCCGATGACTGTTGCAGCCTGTTCACGACTGGTCAGCGCCATGATGAGCTGGTAAATTAGGGTGTCATACAATAGAGCTCTGCACTTCCTTTGTCTGTACAGAGCGGTTTAAGGTCCAGGTTCGCAGCGCAGTCGAACATTTCCAGGGGCCATCGACATCGAGCTTGATGGATATTCCATGCACAGAAAGGCTGTTGATGAACAGAAGAGGGAGGTGTTTCCTGGGATTGCGCAGTTCGACACGTCCCTCGAGGATATCATCGTAGAGTGTCGATAAAGGCAAGTGCAAGCTCGAACTCGACCAGCGCGCCGTGCTGTAAGCGAGTGCGGGGCATTTGGACGGCCATATAGACTGCGTAGGAGAGACGACAGAGAGAAGAGCACAGAGAATCGGTCTTGCTTTTGCTATCGTCTTCGTGTTGCGAGTTCCATACTGGTACAGCGGAGCCAGAGTGGCCAGAGCAAGACATGCAGAGATATATGCAAGGTACGAAACCCACGAGCCATGATCACAAATGCGCGCATAGACCCACTCGAACGAGGGAGACTTGGCCATGACGGTGTGTCGCCAGTCTAAGACCGGCTGCAGTATGTTAGATATTGTTGAAAAGGAGTCCTCAAACGCAAAGTCGACTATGTAAGCTGCCATGAGAGATTTTTGTTGGTCGAGGTGGGAGGGTAAGACAGGCTGAGGGAGCCGGAGCCAGGCGAGTCGCGACACAATAAAATCGCGTAGTAGCGCCGACAAATCACATGATCGCGGCGCGTTCACAAGCGCTGACACGACAAGAGTAAGCGCTAGTCACTTTAAGCGTCGGCCACATTCTAATCTCGGGTTCAGCAAAGCTGAGCAACCCTCTTCTCCTTTCCCCACCCTCTTGCGATACCCAGAAAGCCACACTGTGCTACTGTTTGCATGTCTGAGACATCCCAAGTCGCTGTGGCTGACCCGAATGCCTTGACGACGCATCCTGTGGCCTCTCGCCCCATCCCTAAGGCACAACATAATATTCCACGGTTTCTTCTCAAGCTCTACGAGTGAGTAGGATCGATCTACATTGCGCATAGTGTAGGACTCATAAGAACATTAGAATTGTCAACGACCCTGCGAATGAAGCTCTAACGAAGTGGTCTGAAGCCGGGGACTCGTTCTACAGTACGCCTCTTGCCTGTTCGTGCCCCCTTTGTTCCTATGCCTGATGGTATTCGTACTCAGTCTTCAATCAGGAGAGGTTTGCTCGTGAAATACTCGGCAAATGGTTTAAGCACCAGAACTTCTCCTCCTTCGTCCGTCAGCTCAACCTCTATGGGTTCCGCAAAGTCGCTTCTCTCCAGCAGGGTCTCATCCGTATGGACAATGAACCCGAGACCATCCAGTTTGCACACTCACATTTCCACCGTGGTCAGCCTGACCTCCTCGCCCTTATTCAACGCAAGCGAAATCCACCGTCTCACGCACAACTTGAAGAGCATGCTGTTGGCCTCCTGCAACAATCACTCTCCCAACAAGATACCAAAGATCAGAGTCAGGCCGTAGATGTGCGTTCCATCGTAGAGGGCATAAACTCTATCCGTCGCCAGCAGCAGGCAATCTCTGCAGACTTGGCCGCCCTCAAACAGTCCAATGACGCGTTGTGGAAGGAGGCAATCGAAGCTCGGGAGCGACATGTGAAACACGAAGAGACCATCAACCGCATCTTGAAGTTCTTAGCTGGATTGTTTGGACGTGCAATACAGAGTCATACGGACCATCTGCAAAGCGGCGGCAGGTCGGCAGCAGCTCCTGAACGGCTGATGATAGGTGACGGGCGGGAAGGACATACTGAGAGTGGGGATTACTTCGGTGATGGTTTGGAAACGTTCAGTGACGTGGGGAGTAGAGAGCATACGCCTTTCTCGTTCGGTGCGTCATTCTCATCACTGGATCGTTACCAAGGAAGACCTGACAGGTCAGCAGCGTCGGAGCGATTCGCTACAGTCGACACCCCCGGAGCCTCAATAGCTTCTCCTGCTCCTACCGTTACCGAAGTCCACGAAGTATCACCATCAAAGGCGCCGCAAGCTTTACAGGAGATGCAAGTACAGCAGCACGTCGTCACGCCCGGAAACACTGCTGTTCAATCCAACACAACCACAGCCGTGAAGGCTCGAGCGCCTAGCCCCGATGTCTTATGGCAAACAACATTACAGCAGCTGTTGACCTCTCCTGCTCACTTGCAGACTGCCATGCAGGCCTTCGCGAATGCACAGAACACCCGCACTCCCCCCAAGAGTCCAAACCCAGACTCCCTTGGTCTCGTTGTCCCCGCTAACGTCTCCCCACCACCATCATCCTACATTGCCCCCACACTTCCCATTCAGAACCAACGGTTTATTGTCCCAGCCCCTCCTGATCCCGCTAGCTCTCTGTCTCCTGCTTCGTCCTTTGCTCCCTCTGATGCGGCCGGGGCAGCATTGTTGGATAATGCGGAGCAACTCAACAAGACATACAACCACGCCGCGGAGATCGATGCGGACATAGACCACTTGCAGTCGAATATTAACTCGCTCATCTGTAACATGGGGCTCGATCCAAACAATGTTACCTTCCCCGCCGTCGGGATCCCCTCTGAACCCGTACCCATCTCAAGCTCCAGCACCGTTGATCCAGAAGCGTCCGACTTCTCCTTCGATCAGTGGCTGAACGAGATCACGAACGCAGGAGTCCCCGACCTCACGTACCCTCCCACTCTACCGGCGGACCAGCCTACCAATGACTTGTCTACATTACTGAATGTGCCGGCCTTCGCTGGATCGTCCACGAGCACCGGAGTTTTTGTCCCACCTGCTTTTGGCACCTCCCAGGTTGCGTCGCCAAGCGGAGTCAAGCGAAAAGTAGACTTAGTCGAGATTCCGGAGCGTCCGTCTGGTGATGCGCCATCCGCGAAGAAAAAGCGATGAGTCAAGTGTAGACGATTGTTGGATATGGTTGGATTTGGTTCTTCTGTTCACAGAGGGAAGGGACTGTGCATCTGTCGCTGTGATCTACTCGCTCTCGTGTCAGCATGTTTGTAGTATACCTGTATTTGTATCAACGCAGCTGTACGAGATGACATATGATGCGACATTTAATGCTCAGTCGTCCAAGTCGAGCGCCCCCGCCGGGTCGCACATGCTCCTGAGGATCGTTGCCACCTCTTCCGTCACGTCTTTCCAGAGCACCTTCTCGTCAAGGTCGGACTGCCGCATTCTTCCCAATGTCGTGACCACGAACCGATCCCCCGCCCAGCGGCCCCTCCGCAACTTCTCATCACAAGGCACTTTATCCGTACTTCCAAGCGGGTACCAGCAGATGCACGCCAGGAGCATATGCCACAATGTCGTCGTCGTTCTCTCCTCAGGATCGGCGAAAGAGCCAACTCTGCTCACCTGTCCGTGCACTAGTGTAACGAGAGGTATGTCGTCGAGGCCCGCATCCGCGCGGACGTACTCCCGCTTCGACATATTGCAAAGCACCTCGTCCTCCCCGAGCGCCGAGCAGGACGGAGCCGTGAGCGCCTGGAATCGCGCAAAATCCTTCGTGGACATGCGCGCGACCGCGGACGGCCGGTGAATGAGGTCCATAAGCGCACCGGCGCACCCTCCCGCATATGCGCTCACGCCCTTGCCCATCGCCGTGCTCTGGGACGCACCCCCAAGGCCGACACACGAAAGGAGGGACGGCCGACGGAAGGAATACCGCCACCACCGCGCGGTCGCGTGTGAATAGAGCGATGCGCGAGGGCCGTCCATACCAGCCTCGTCCTCACGGTCCGGATTCGCATGATGCGCATTGGGACTTGCGACCCCGGCGGCGAGGAGCATCGCGGCCTCGGCGGAGGTGAGCAACCCCGCGGGGTAATCCGCGAGCGTCCGCGCACGGTCCCCGATGCAGATGAGGCGGTGACCGGCAAGCGGGGCGTGATGCCGTGCGTTCATTCGGACGATGTGGCGGCGGGCGCAGGCGAGGAGGTACTTGCAGGTGAGTGCAAGGAGGATGAGGCGTGCGTCGAACGCGCCCGCGGACGAGATGATGTGCATGAAGATGTGGTCGACGAGTTCTGGGGGAAGGGAGAAAAGGGGCGCGGCTTGCATCGCGGTGGCCGGGTGGGCAGTGAGGAGGCCGTCGATGATATGGCTAGAGATGTCGGCTTTAGACCCATAGAACGGTAAAACACGGGAGGGCTCGGAGTACCTAGTGTTTGGGATACGCAGTGCGTCGACCACGGATGGTGGACTGCTCCAAAACCATTCCCTGAGCTTCCCTTCTCCATGAAGGCAGACACGCTCATCAAGGTCAACCCTGAATATGCATTATTTTGAGTTCTGTGCGCGATGTGTAATTCATTTCTTCTAAGACTCACGCTATCCAGCTTTGGCTCATGTTATGTATGTACTTCGTTGAGGGTGGATGAAAAGGTCTGCTCTGGAAGATAGCTAGGTATTCAAGATGGACAGCTTGTATTTGATGATGGAGAGGGACAGGCTACGCACCTATATACCAGCTGCCAACCCGTAGGAACGACGTGTATGAACATGATGCACATCCGGTCACATTGCGGTCGAATCGCGTCTACAGGCTTCCCAACGGGGTTCAGTCTCCTGCCCAACTTCCCGGGGCTTTCAAATAGAACACGTACTAGTGACGCACTTGGGACGCGCTAGATGACACCAATTCATCAATATGGGCAATCACTCAACCTGGCGGCGTATGCAAGGGTTCTTCTTGCAGCATGCTTGATCTCGAGGCCAACCCACGAGGCTGCAGACTCCCTTGATAACACAAAGAGTCTGATAGGCATGTCAAAATTGACTTAGGAAGAGTGGCCCCGGGCGATACGCCCCGGCGATGGTTCGCGAAGTGCCAGAGAGGGGTGAACAGGTCCGGGGTGTCATCGTTGTCAACGCAGACAAATAACAAACTCAACTCAACTCACAGAGCTCTCAATCACCGTCAACCCCCTCACTGGCCCCTCATGGCGGATCCAATCTTTGATGAACTGGGCTAACTTAACACCGTTACTTGAACATGAGAGGATGTGCGGAGTTGTAGAGCGCATAGTTGCTTCAGGGTAAGCTGCGCCGCATGTTCCACGCCGCACATAAGTTGCACAAGAAGGAGCGCGGTAGAGTGACCTACGGGAACAGCGGTGACGGACTATGGATGCACTTACCTTTGATCAAATGCATAGTCGTGGAAAGGCTTCTTGGCGATGTATGTTATATCCTCAATGTTGTTGGCGTAATATACAGTGTCTCTACAAGCGTACGAATTATGTCAGTTAGTAGGTTAGGGTCTCAACCATGGCATCCAAAACGCGAACGGGGTCGGGCATGTAGAACTTTTCGTAAACCATCGGTACCGGAGTGCTGAACGAACGTTGCGTCAATTTCGACACCAAGTAATGAGCTATACTCCACATACTCCCAACCGGTGACCAGCTTTACGGGCGCATTCAGCTTGAGGAAGCATTGCTTCTGTATTTCTGCCCCGATCTCGGCTCCCACTCCTCCAGTACGGCTTGCTTCGTGCACGACTACTAATCTGCCAGTGCGTTTGACACTCTCAATAACGGTGTCCACGTCCCATGGCAATATTGTGCGCAAGTCGATGAGCTCAATCTTGGCTGAGCGTAATGATGTTGGCACGTGCTGGGCGATAGACTGTGGAGGGTGTTCGAGCATCTTGATAGCTGTCTCGCAATGGTATACAGGAGTACCCCATGACACGACAGTCAAGTCGTTCCCGCGCGTGAGCACCTCCGCCTTGCTCAGAGGGAGTTCAAAATCATCTACAGGGACTTGTTCGACTGAAACGTCGGGGTTAGGATGCTTCCAGGATCACGAGCAAGTAGACGTACCGGAAGACCTGTACAATATCTTTGGTTCCATGAATATCACGGGGTTTGGATCTCGGATGGCGCTGAGTAGAAGACCTTTGGCTTGTACTGGCGACCGAGGAATCACGAGCTAGTAATTGTTAGCTTGAAGTCAAACCCCTCGTCGCATTGTTAGAAACATGCCTTCAAACCCGCTGCTCCCATGAAATAACCTTCTGGGCTCTGTGAATGATACAGACCGCCGTGGCCGACAGCCATAGATGGACATCGAATGGTCAGACTGCCCGCATTGAATGCGCCTCCGCTGCGGAAGCGGAACTTCGCGGCTTCATTCACAATCTTCAGGAACAAGTACTTGGTTATCAAATTTCAAACGAGACGATTCTTCCCAGCGTACCTGGTCGAAGGCAGGGAAGATGTAATCCGCGAACTGAATTTCGGCTATCGCGGTGTGGCCCATGGATGCCAGACCGATACCGAAGCCAGCTATACCCTGCTCGGTTAATGGGGTATTGAACACACGCTCACGACCTGTCAATAAGTACCCTACATAAGCTTATAGTCAATACGCGTTTAAGAAGGGACCGACCAAATTCCTCTGCGAGTCCCTAGCAGCAGAATGAGCGGATTAATTGGATCCATTGTGCTGGTTGGCGGTTCAGCAAGGTACTCACCATGGTACACCGGAAAACCCCTCCGAATGCTACATCCTCTCCGAACACCACAGCGGTATCGTCTTTGCTCAGTGCGATGCTGTAGAGATAGCGAGCGAACGTGTGTCAGGAACAGTGTTCGCATATGGGGATTCCGGGCGTACCTCAGCGCATCCCGGACTGCCTGATACATGTTCATCTTGCGCGTCTCACGGCCTACCATGGTGTGGGCAGCGTCCAAACCCCCCTCGTCGACCCATCTCAGACCGGGGGTCCGCAGAGCGGCGTCGCGAGTGAGCCTGAGGAAAGACGAGGTAGCGATGGAAGGCAGGTGGCCTCCAGCTGGTGGCGGGCCGGTGCTCGACCACCGGCGGCTCATCCGCTATGCATGAAGTGCTCGTTGGTGGTCGTGTTCGACGCGTTTTGTGCAAATAACACGTACATTGAGCCTCGGAATATACGCAAGAGAGCGAACCATGACCGGCGAGAGGAGATGGTCGATGTCGAAAGACAAGAGGCGGGGAGAGCACAAGATCCGGGGGCGTCAGACATATTCTTGGTCTCATGAGCTTGACCCCGTCGTCATTCGGATCTACCGCCACCTCCGCTATATCTCTTCCTTCCCCGGTTCGACCTACCACTGGCCCTGGGACAATGAACGATGGAGAATGAATCAACCTTTGTCGCTCCCGAGGGCGTATACTCAGTGACAGAGGAGCACAAGCCTACCCCCCTCACCCAGCATACCATCGCGGCCGCGCCGGTGCTATACCCCACCAAAGTCTCCACTGTCTCGGTCCGCTACCCCGCTTCGAAGGCCACGAATACCCCAGGGCTTGCGCACCTCTTAGGGGGGAATCGGGAGAAGGAGGTCAAGAAGGAGAAGCTGCTCACGAAGGAGCGCGACGACGGGGTGAGCGTGTCCAGTAGCGATGATCCAGACGACGGCTCCCCGGACGCTTCAAGTACACCCGCCCCAGACTCCGTCTCCTCGCCCATCATCCCTCATGACCAGCCGGGTACACCGTTCTCGACGCCGGGTACGTTGGGGAAGAGGAAGTCGATCCCCCGGCCGAAGCATAACATGCGGACCACTTCGTCCACATTCGTCACTCGCTTACAGAACGCGGACAATCTGAACAAGGTCCTACAGTCAAAGCAAGGCGAGGCTACCTATATGTTCTACAACTCCGCTAAGACGTTTGTCTGGACGGAGGCGGGCACGAAGACCAAGGTATGTCGCCGACACCAACCCCTCTCTCCTCACCATGTATGTATGACCCTCTCATAGGAACCCCTTGGGCGAATATATTTCTCTGCATACCCCACCTGCCATGATGTGAATCACGCTACCGTCTGCCCAGACCGAATAGATGTGATTATCGGCTTCCACACAGGGGACATTCTATGGTTCGGTAAGTCAGACCCCTCTGCTACTGGTCCCTCAGGTTGAACAGTACACAGACCCTATATCATGCCGCTATGGACGTTTCAACAAACAGGTTAGCTTGGCACGCTTTATCGCGTCCTCTTTCTGACAACGGCTGCTAGGGGCGCATATGCAGTTCCCCGTGTACTGCGATCCGCTGGGTGCCTCAGTCCCCGAATCTGTTCCTGGTCTCTCACGCGGACGGTACCATCATAGTGTACGACAAGGAACGCGTAGACGGCGCGTTCGTACCCCACGAACCCAGAACCTCTCCCATATCTACGACACCTGCGGACAGTTCTTCGTCAAGTAGTTCTCAAGGAGATTGGAACCCTCTAGATTCGATATTCGTAACTATGCCTCCATGGCACCCCGTTCCATTTGGCGGACCTGTACACGTCGGTGTCAAACCAGACAAGGACAAGACCGCCAAAAATCCGGTCAGCCACTGGAGAGTCTCTCGTAGAAGTATCATAGGTCTGTGATACCATCATTTCCATTGAATGTCACTGACGTGTATGGGCAGACTTCGTATTTTCACCAGACGCTAAGTTCCTAGCGGCCATCTCAGAAGATGGCTGCCTGCGAGTAATAGATACAATTGCCGAACAGTAGGTGGCGAGATAGCGAGTTGCATCGGCCGAACTACTCACTTCTTGGATCGTTCACAGGCTAGTAGACTGTTACGCATCCTACTTCGGCGCGTTGACCTGCGTAGCCTGGTCACCGGATGGCCGCTTCATACTCGTAAGTGAACATTCACGTACAACGCTTGGTATCTCACCTTTGTCACAGACCGGAGGGCAAGATGATCTTGTCACCATTTTCTCTCCCTGGGAGCAGAGAGTGATTGCGCGATGTCAAGGACACTCCTCCTTTGTATCAGGAGTCGCCTTCGACGAGATCCGTTGCGATGGACGGACATATCGCTTCGGCAGCATCGGAGAAGACAACAAGTTTATCTTGGTGTGCAATCAGGGTCCATCCTCATGTGAAGGCAGACGCTAACGCTTGATCAGTGGGACTTCTCTAGCGGCGCACTACACCGACCGAAACTAGCCGTGAGTAACATACTCGCTATGAGAAACTGCAAATCCTGACAATTCATCCACGCAGGCTGCTCATCACCAGCGCATGTCCATGACGTCCTCGTTATCCCTCGCCTTGCGCCGACGTGGCGAGTCCACTGTATACCTCCCGACGCCTGGGGGCGAGTCTCCGCTCCCTCGTTATCACCCAGCGCCCTCTCGTAATGAGGTTGCTGTTGTACAGCCTGTTGTGGCAAGTACCCTCTCTGTGCCCTCCTCCCGCTTCCCGTCCTGAGCCTCGTGCGTCATATTTTCAGGTCAAACACATTGGCAGTGAACTGCTCACGGACGTTGCCTTCCTCCCGCGCGGTCTGCTGACCGCCTGCAAGGGTGGCCAGATCAAATATTGGATCAGGCCGCTCGCCGTGCAGCCCCGGCACCTGCGGACTCATAACGCTCTGCGCCGTGCGTCCCAGGCAGATGCGAGTGGGTAGCATGTATCAATCTATGTACTGTAACATATATTAGCGTCCTATGTCTCGCATACCATATCTATATGTAACTATGGGCCCTATTCTCGTGCGTATTTCACTCGTGTTGAATGTATGAAGTGCTCTGCACTTATCCGTGCTACTATTCCCCAGTGTGCGCCGTTTGAGACATGTGTTGCATTGACTTGGTCCAAGTCGTTGAAGGCTCGACTTACTGTTCAGTCAAGACGACGATCTCAAAACCACGGCCGGAATACTAGACGTAGCTACCCAAAGCAGCATTATCACTCTCAGCAATTTCGGGTTGCCAACGACAATTCAATTGATACGAGCAGCGACACACCCTGTTAAAAATAAATCGTACAAGTAGGGTTGGGTTGATACGTAGTTGGTGTATACTGGGTATGCGTGTCGGAAGGAGGGTAACAGTTCTGTAAGCGGGTTCATAGCAACGACGGTGAGCGATGATAGTAAGTCAACATGTGTGAGTAGCTGGAAAAAACAACACCGTACGTGATAGAGTAGCCAGGCAAATTGTGCGGGTGCTACCTATCGTAGATTGGGATGGGTTAAAGATGGCTGCTGGCAGTAGTAGCACACTCACGTGAGGGACCATTCGAAAAGACCGCCGTCATCTATAAAGCATCGCGAACGAGGTCCATACAACGGAACGCATAAGACCGAGAAGCCAGGCCCATGCCAGCACGGATGATTATGGCAGCCAGATCTTGATCGATTGGTCGACGCTACCAGAAGCCACGACATTGACAAACTTCTCGACGTCCGGCTTCGCGTCGCCAGAGCCATTTGGCACTGCGGAGGCGTCGCCGCTCTGAGTAGGGGCCTGGCGCCCCCAGGCTAAGCAGGTCACGAAATGCGAGTGTGCTTGAACGGTCTTCACGCATCGCCCGGTGTTGAGCTCCCACACGCGTATTGTGTTATCGTCCGATGCAGACAGCAGGAATTTGCCAGTAGGGTGGAAAACCAGCGCTCGGACCCAGTTGTCATGACCGGCCTGGACGTGAAGATGTCAATATCCTGCCACACAACGCCTGCGGCGAGAGTACTGACAAGGTTACGGAGTAGCTGCCCACTCTGGGCATCCCATATCTTAATCATCTTGTCTCGCGCTCCGGTTGCTACGTACGCGCCAGGTCGCTTTGATCGCTCCGTGTTCTGAAGCGACAGTGTCAGGGAATGATGCGACTGCACTAGGAGATCATCCGCACCGGGATTCCTGCTAGCTCCCGGATAGCAGCATATGCAGCAGGTGGCGCAAACACAACCACTTCGACCGTGTGCTCATGTCCTCGAAGTTCCATCTTGGTCTCACCGGTCGCAGGATCAATGATACGAGCCGTCTGTATGCCAATGTCAGGGATCGCTACTTGCTTGACCTGCTATATGCACTCACATGGTCATTAGAACAGCTCGCTATCAGACGTCCATCATCTGATGGCTCTACCCAGCGTACCCAGTCGGAATGAGCGTTGATTGTCCGAACAAGATGACTGTGCGCAACTGGTTCAGGAATAAGACAGCGCGATAAAAAGGAAAAACGAACGTGGATGCGATGTCGAATATCCGTATTGACCGATCTCGGCTGGCACTAATGATTTGTTGATCGCCCGGCATAAATCGCACACAAGATACAGTATGCTCATGGCCGGGGAACGTCTTCGTGTTTCTCCAGTCATTCTGCACGTCCCACACCTTGATGTATATATCAGCCGAGCAGGTCACTTTAGAAATCGTTAGTTCTGCACCTCACACAATCCGTGTTCGAGAGACGATGGCATACGCACCAAGGAGGTTGCCCTTGCTATCAAACGCGACATCATTTACACCCCTAGTATGTCCCTTTAACGTCCGCTCGAACTCGCCAGTCTCCCAATCCCATATCTTCACTGTTGTGTCTTCGCTTGCGGACGCGATCAAGTTGAAAGTCGGATGAAACGCGACTTTCGTGACTTGAGCACGGTGCCCTTGTAGCGTATAGGAAGCGGGTGCCCTCGGGACCCAGTCCGTTTGCAGTGCGGCGCGTTTGGCTGGCGATAATGAGAGCTCCTCTTGCAGAGCAGCGTTACGATTCTCCAGATCCATGATCTGATTGCAGCAGACGATCCTTGTTGTAAGAACGTCGTGTGCATCGCGTAACCAGCATGCGGCATGTGCGCACCTTCTTCTGCAATCGTATCACACTCGTCCACTTCTTCTCCAGCAACCCGGCATACTTCCCCCTCGGGTCCGGTGTATACTCGACCCCAGTGTCTGACTTGACGGAATTGAAGGCATCGGTGTAATTGTTCGCGTGCAGGTATTCCAGGATGGATTTGTGACTTCATCGGAAGCTGCTCATGAGCACGACTGGCGCTTGGCTGCACGGTGTAGTCACATACAGTTCCTCCTTTTGCCGGTCCGAGAGAAGAGACATCGTGGGCGGTCAGATACAGACCAAGGCGCGTTCCTCAAAGCCCAGCGAGAAACACAAGAAAGGGTAGGAAAAGAAAAAAGAGCGTGAAGTGAGGCGTAACACAGGAATGGTGGTCGTCGCCGCGGTCAACGCTCGGGATGAACTGCGTGCAATTGTGCGCTTCCCGATTTGGCAGTCATCGTAGCTATCATTCCCACGGACTCACCGCCGGGCGGTTCTTCCGGTCGTTCGAGCCGCCGTGTCCCGGATCAATGACATGAATGTACAGTTACAACGAGAATAACAGGTTCTAGTACAGTACCCGACTCTCTGAGGAAGAAACTAATTAGCTAGATACTAAGATATAACGAGAAATCAATAAAAATCGTCCTCCTCCTCGTCGGAGTCAAGGAGTCCGCTGGGCTTCCCGTTCGGCTTCGGCGCGGATTGCGCTATAGGCGGCATATAGTCATTGGGATCAGCATCTTCATCATCCGAGGGAGGTATCGCTGCAGAAGGGCCTGCAATTGGCTCCACTGGTCCCTCATTCGCGTATCCCTCTCGGAGAACGCGCTGCTCGTCAATCGCCCCGCCGTTTGCCATCTCTTCCCACATGAACCCTAGCACCCTGTACGCAATCCCGAGTCAGCAGTGAGGGCATGTACAAATATTTTCAGCACCAGCTGTACATACCTGCTCTCTCTACCTGCGCACCAGTGATTCAAGTCAATAGCTTGATAGATCACTTGATCGTCTTCGTCCCTGACGAGAGCGGGGTCTTGGACGGAGAGAGCTATCGCGTCGGAGAGGACGGTTGCATCGCGATTACGAGCCAGAGTCAGTGCCGCACACATCTCCTTGACATCCACTACGTAGATGGGGAACGGGTCTCTCCTCGGAGGGGGCGACCGTTGACGTGTACGGCCGTACCACTGCTCGTCCACGGACGGTTTGCGGTCATGGCGTGGAGAGCGTGATCGTCTTCGCGCCCCCTTGTCTTTCTCCTCTGGCCGCCCATCCCACGGACGAGATCTGTAGTCGTTGGTACCCTCCCAATCCTTGGAGTACAACAGCTGCTTGATGCCACGCTCCCAGTGTGAGGTGCTCGCGACGTCGATCCCAAAGCTACGCAGGACTGCTAAGGTGAACTCCCTGTCATGGACGAGCAGGAGTTTCGGAGGAACGAGTTCGCCGTTCTTTCTCGGAGCAAAAAGACTTTGGAGGCGCTCCGCTACGGAATCCCTGGGTATATCTTCAGTGATATCTGAGAGAGTCTGAGAATAGCAGAAAGGCGTCAATTATCCGTCGGCGTTCCTACACGGATTGCACTGTACCAGTTTCTTCTTCCCAGGATTTCCCAGGTATCTTTCCTCCTGGACAGTGATGTGTGTGGTCGAGACCGCCGTCAGATCACTGGAGTCCGTCGGTCTGTCGAACTCTGTCCACCCGACATCGAGGACGCGAGGGTCGGCTAGCTTCTCATGTTTTCCCCGTAGGTCCGACGCCCACAGGTTAAAAGTGAAAGAGTATATGCGAACGTCGTGGAACCACGGAGGTAACTGGAGCGCATAGTGTTTGAGCTGGTGCCCTTGGATCGAGTCCTGGCAGAGACGGTAGAACACCCTGGGAGGAGCCTATCAGCACCCGGCACATTAATTATGCGGTTACAAACCACCTTTGATGCTCGAAGAATGATCTTGCAATCCCATCCTCCGTAAGTGTCTTCGAATCCGGTTCGACTTGGACAGTATACCGTTTGTTGGCTCTGCTTAGATCCTTCGGATCATCCTTTGAATTCTTCTTCTTCTTCTTGCTTTGGGTCGAATCGTAAGTCTTCATCTTCTCGGCCAGATCGTGCTTCGTAGCAAATTGGATGGGCGACAGGGATTCGAATTCGTGTGCGGCCTTGGGTGAGTTCCTTGGGCTGTCCAGCCTGTATCTGAAGTATTCGTGCTGCGGGAGTAACAAGTACGAGGCCCCATTGGGACGGATACCTGGAGGGCGACACGATCGAGTTTAGTCAGTTCATGGACGAGCACAGTAATCTGACAGACAAGCCTACCAAGTACAAGCTCCGCGCCGTCGTCCTTTGTAAGATTCGCCGCTAGATCATCGTTTGGGCAGCGATAGGAATCGCCCTTCGGGTTAGCTTTCCAGAAATTACTGCCCATACATTGGCATTACTACTGGTATGTGAACGTCACGGAGCTGGCGGCGTACCCAAGATTCGCTCTGAACCCTCCGATCTGATAATACCGAACGTCTTGCATCCGCGAGAGAGCTGTACAAGTCACTCAGTCAAGGTGAGCTCACCGTGAGGGTACCTAGTAAGTCGCGTTGTTGATTGAGGCTGTTAGCTTCAAGTAGTGTTACACGAGCTGCAGCACATGGGCGCGTACGCGACGTAGACGCCGGAAGTACGTGCTACTACTACTAGTACTTGGACGCCCCGTACAACCTCAAGTAAGATCACACTGGGAGCACTCTGGGTCACATTATTGCCCCAGTCCGTAATTTGGTGAGTATCTGATTGCGAGCTACACAACAGGATAACACGAGACGAGAATACTGAGCCGAGAAAGCAATACGCCGAGCGGCAAGCAAGGTTCCTACGAGTCACAGACCGCCGGCCCTCCCTGGCCGCCCGGCGGGGTGTGTACGCTACGAAAGTGGTCGAAGCCTAGCAGACAGGACGATCGAAGCTGAGATAGCAGGAGAATCGACACACAAAACTTCAGGAAAAGAGGGAATCGGGTGGGTGTGGCGTGTTCGTGTGTGTATCTGAGCAGGATAGGGCAGGACAGGGAGGTATACAATCGGAGACGGGGTACGGGATAGGTAAGAGAAGAGAAGTTCTTGAGACTGTTTCTGGACTGTGTGAGAATGCCTGCAGAGCGTTGGGTGTCGCGACGGTATGTGCAAGCGAAGTTGGCCAATTAGGCGTATGTTATGACACCCAGACTGTTGAGTGGAAGGTCGGTATGAGGTGCATGTTAGGACATAGATAGAGTGGAAAGACGTACAAGCAAGAGCGATGACGAGGTACAGAGTGACGAGCATCAGGCCTTCCATGTAATTGGACTTGCCATCCCTGTGAGTGCAGTGAGAGCTTGCGCATGTAGGTAAATTAGGAAACATACTGAATGAGGAAGTTGACGAGGAGTACCGAGACGAAGAGCACAATTGTCTTAAAAATGGTCAGAGACGCGCATCTTCTTTGTAACGGAAGGTCAGTCTACCTCAAAGTCAGCGAAGAACAAGGTCAGGTCGTGGTGGGTGATCCATCCGACGATGACAAGCAGCGGGATAACGAATGCAGCGATTTGCTGATACAGCCTCATCAGCACGAATGCGCACATCTCTTGCTTTCCGACGGAACACGTACGATTGAGCTACCGACGCAGATGCCGATTGTGAGCTCCATTTTGTTCTTCATTGCCATCCACACCGAAGTAACATGCTCGGCGGCATTGGCCTATATTTGCGTTCAGTCAGATATGCGTGAAACTGAACTTTGGTGATACACGTACCACAATTGGTAGGAGAATTAGACCAATGAAAGGTTTGGGGATGTGATACCGTTCAGCAGTCTCCTCTATAGACGCCACAACTGAAGAAATTGTCAGCTCATCGGCGCCGCACGCTCTGTGGGGACGACGTACGATAGTCTGCACAGAATGAAGTGATCACAGTTACCAAAAGCAGCCTATACAAGAGGCCCAACTGATCAACCTCCGTTTGCTGTAGAGAGAAATTGAGACATACGCAGAGCCAGCAGCCCAGGGGCTCATCTCGGGGGTCTCGGCCTCTTCCTCATCGTCAGTCTCAACCGCATTGTAGAGGTATGCGTGAGATTTCAGCTGCATGAACCGTCTATGGTCAGACACCGAGCAACGCATCTTCAGTGTGCATCTGTCACGCACCTGGAAATAGAGATATACGATATACACGAACAGCAGCAGGATAGCGGTACCACGTGAGATGATCTTGAGGCCCTGTATAGAGTTTTCGTCGAGGCTGTCCAGGCCAAGCTCAATCTGTTGGTCAATAGCAGCTGTAATTGTCTGGTTGGTGCTCGATTCACCCAGGCCGCCCGAGTGAGATTGGGCGCTGTGGTAAGCAGCGGGAATGACGAGAGCTATTTGTGTTCAGTCACAGTAGGACACAAGGAACAACCACAATGCGATATGTGGTAGGACGATGATAGTAAGATAGAAGAAGAGAAGACCATTAGTGAACTTCTGAAGTCAACGTTTCGAGGCGGTGCGACGTACTGATGCATGCCAGGGTCATGAGCTAAGGACAAGTCAGTAAAGGGTATAAACTCGCGTCATGAGGCGGTGACACATGTGCAAGAACACGTACCGAGCTTGAACTAGACGTTCCGATAGAAGGCGTTAGAATGTGGGCGGTGCATTCTTATCTTATGTCAACTCACGCTTGCGCCGCAGTAACCTGGAAGTTGCTCTCCTGGAACTTGATACCGCCTTTGTGAGACATGGTGAGTCGGACGTATGAATGGTCGCGCTGGGATGCAAGACAAAATATGCCAAGGATGGCGGTACGTACCTGCCAGGAAGGAGCAGCCCAAGACCAAGAGAATGTTGGACAGGATGGAACCAAGCAACTGGGCGGCGCTTCAGCGACCAACGCGTTACACGTCCCACCACAACTCACCGAAGTTTGAACAATGCGCATTTCCCCTGCATGCAGGTTGTCAGTGGAATGACAGGAGACCGCGACAATAGACGCGAACCTTGGAGAAGCGCCGCCACGCCGACAATGATCTCAACCGCATTCCCGAACGACGCGTTCAACAGCCCCGAAAGGGTCTGCCCCAGTTTCAGGGAGAGCTGTTCGGTCGCGGTCCCGAGGAGCTAAGTGCGCGCGCGCCTTGACGTCAGCCCTATCCTGAACGCGGAACCACAATTGACATGACATACCGCGGCGAGCGGCATGATGGCAATGAAGCTGAACGAGAACTGGAGCGCGGCATCCCAGTTGAGGAAGTGGGAGAGGAAGCTGAGGGGGATGAAGACGAGGAATATGTTGAGGTACGAGCCAAAGAAGAAGTACTTGTAGGACTTCAGGAAAGAGGGTTGGCCCTCGGCCGCGAACGAGTCGGCCAGGCGCGCGAAGAACGGCTTCGGTGGTTGCGCGCCGTTGCCATTTTCGAGGAGAGGCGTGCGGTCTGTTGCGGTGGGCATCGCGCGAGAAGAGGAAAGGGAGAGGAGGACGGAGAGAGCGTGGTGGCAGAAGGACCGGAGGTCTTTTGTAGAAAGAGTACGACACTGTGGCTCGCGCGATGACCCCACCGCCCTCTCGCTTACGTCAGCCGCGTCACTCACGCTCCTGTCCGGGGGAACTTCTCCTATCTTCGCGGCCAGCTCCACGGCATCCCCGATGTCTACCGCCACCGCCGCTCTCCCTACCCCGGAGACAATCGCAAAGGCCGCAGCGCTGAATGTGTTCGACGCCTCTGGAAAACAGGTCTCGTTTGGCTCGATCATCCGGGACCAGAAAACCATCGTAGTCTTCATCCGTACAGTGTCATTTCTCCACTGTTGTTGCGCCAGTGCTAATAGTAACACCTTCAAACGCTCTCCCGGCATTCTGCACAGGCCATTTCTTCTGTGGGGTGCGCATACCTAGCTGTCTAACTTCGTATAGCTGGGTCACTCATCCGATCACCGTATAGACTTGCCAAGTAATGCATCTTGGAGCCTCGCCTCAATATGATTTTATACGCGCTCACACGCCTACTCGTCATAGCAATATGCCATGCAGCTCGCCTCAGTTCGCAAGGACGCCTTGGAACAAGCGGGCACCCACCTCGTGGTCATCGGCTGTGGCGACTCGAAGCTAATCAACAATTATTGTGGTAAGATCTTCCGTACTATACCACCTCGTGTACACTGAGGCGATGTATGATCACCACGGACAGAGACCACTGGCTTCAAGGGTTCCATGTACGCTGACCCTTCCCGCGCGCTCTACACCACCTTTGGCCTCGTCGAAAACCTCAACCTTACTCCCGCCGACCAAGAGAAGCGCAGTTACATTGGTGGAAGTCTTCTCGGCAACATCGCGAAGAGCTTCTGGGTAAGCTTTACGGGCATGCATAGCCTCCGTTTACGATCGAATGAGGTCAGTTAGAATAACATCCTGACGTAGCAGGGACCCCTCAAGAATCCGCAGTTCATTGGAAAGCAGGGCAATATATCTCAGCTTGGCGGGGACTTTGTCTTCGGTCCTGGTATGTCTAATTGCACGCGAGCTTCGACTGTGGCAGGGGATGACTGACAATTGGCACATACGCTTTCGCAGGAGAGACCTGTACATATGCTTCACGCATGAAGCACACGGAAGATCGTAAGTCCTTGTACCAGTTCTAGAGCAGCCTGCTGATCGCTGCTGTCGTGGCAGACGTGGAAGTCGATGACCTCATGAAAGAAGCTGGCGTTGCCTACCCTTGAGATACATGGCCGCATGTCCTGTACGTGTAGTATGTGGCTACCTATCTGTGTGAATCGTCTTGGGTTCCGTTGTATACCGATTATCCGTGCTGTATAATCTAACACTACCCTACCCCCGCACATCAGCGTTCTCTTGGACAAGATCGACGTCTAGGTGTGTGGTATCCGCATAGCTCACAAGCACGCCCTTCCCGTCCCCGTACAAGTCGATCACCGATATCGACGCGTTGAAGCATCGCGAGATCACCACACCCTCCGCCTGGTGCACCTTCCGGCTCCCAATCAGGTTGGTCACAAGGCTCGCGATCAGCCCTCCATGCGACACCGCCAGGATATGGACAGGCTCGAAATCGGGGCCGTCCCCCTCGTCCTCGTCCTGCTCGGCAGTCCCAACCTGTTTGACTGCGACCGCACGCCCAGCCCCTCCAGCGGTCTGGGCGGATGCGGGAGAGGCGGATGCGGAAGAGCCTAGGACAGGAAGCGCAGCGGCTCTGCGCTGGGCGTGGCGCAGGATAGCCTCGTTCCACCACTTGGCGCCGCGAGAGACGAAGTCCAACATAGGCTCTATGTTGTCGGGGAGCTTCCCGCGGTCGGTGTAGCTCTTCCCCTGCCAGTCGCCCATGTGCTTGTCACACATCCCAGTCGTGATGCAGAGGGAGCGGGAACGCAAACCACACAGAGACAGCGGCGGTCCATGCGTGTGTGTGCGTGTGTTCGGTTAGACGAGTGAGCTTACAACCTCACGGATATAGGACAATGTACGTACCCGCTCTCTGAGGGCCTCGGCGGGCTGTAGCGGGAGCCCCGGGTGCTTCTCGAGTATTATTTCCGCAGTCTGTTGCAATGCCCATTCAGGCCAAACGTGGATAGAAGAGTAGTAGAGACTTTGAAACATTCAGAGCACACTGACCTTGCGTGCGCGCTGCAGATCGCTGCTGTACGCCACCTCGAACGGTACGTCTTCGAGCGCGTCCGCCGCGAGCCGCGCTTGTTCAATGCCCGCGGCGTTGAGCGGCGTGTCGAGGTGGCCCTGGATGACTCCCTGCCGGTTTTCGTCCGTCTCGCCGTGGCGCACGATGTAGATTCTTGCGACGACAGTCGGCATCGGGCAGCAAAGCAGCGAGTGGGAGCGGGCTTTGGGAGCTTGAAGCTTGAAGCTTGAAGCCTGAGGTCTAAGTACTGCCAACTGACGAGCGGTTCGCGGCAGTTACGTGAAGATTGCAGAGAGGAGGTTGAGTTGAGGCTGAAGTGACTACGGTATACTAACCCCGCAATTTAGATCGGACCGATCGATCCTAGTAAGATGAAGGTGGGACTTTTTCCATGTGCCAGAAAGTAAGGTACTTACAATAGTCAGCACATCAATGCATCATTCATGCATCGGGCTGCGTACTGTGACGTCACGGATGAATATTATTGAACCAGGCATGGGCGTACTCACCGCTAGCTCCTTTAAACCAGTACAGTGAACGGATCGCACTCATGTATACAACATATCATAGGTGTAGGTGCGGGTGTTGTCCAGCAGTCGTTGGAGAGATACAATGATATATCGTCCGTAAACGAGCTACAACGCATGCGCAGATATATGCGGGAAATATCAAGACGATTCTGCCCAACAATGTCAGAGGGCCGATGACCGATCAACATAGCAGGTAGCAATTCTCATGGGGCATGAGGAGCGCAACATTTACGGATTCCATGGAGCATGGGATTCGAGAGGCGAAGGGTCCTGCGGATCGCAGATGCGTACATACGAATTAAAACACAGGGACCGATGTGGGTGCGTGTAGTAGTGTAGAGGCGTCTATATAGGTATAAACAATGCAATGAACATACCACAGAGCAAGATCGAGGACGATAGAAAACGAGTATATCATCCAAGCAGGCTATCGCCTTGAAGTTCCTCGAACTTCGGTCGAGCAAGGCGGATGTTCATCCGCAGCGCGGCCGTTTCTACGCCAAGGCTGAGCATCAGTGCCCCAAAGCCACGAAGGAAAGGCGCACCTATTGTCGGATCGTGTACCACAATTAACACATAAGTATTCCGCGTCAACTCGTCGAGCACCGCCGTGAATTCCGGAAGCTCCATCTCCACCGCATAGAACTCTTCGCGAACTCGGGCGCACGAGTATTTGAACACCTTGATGAGCTCGGACGTCCGCTCGTACCTTGTCGGAGCCATCTTGTGAGGGTCTGGGTCGTACTCCTCGTGGTCGGAATGGCTAGTGGCGGAAAGATGACCGTTCGTTCGTGCTGAAGACGGCCCCGATGCGGCTAGAGCCGCCGCGGTCGGTGGTGGTGGCGGGGGAGTCGAGGTGGCTATGACAAGGAAGGTGGTGCGTTCAAAGAGAACGACCTCGGTAGCACTGCATGCGGCAGCGAGTTTGGCGAGATGCCGAGAGAGGACGGAGGCATTGGGGATGAGGATATGCACTATCCTTGACCATGCCTAATGACATATGAAATTATGGAAGCATGTCGGTGAAGGACTTCTGGTGAACACTCACGTTGTACAATGACTCGTCATAGATGCTTGTTCCAAAGACAGTGATCTCCGCGCCGTCGCTGGCTTCCTTCAACTCCCGTGTCTTCCTAGCCAATGTCTCCGCTTTCGGACCGCGCGCGAGATCCATTTTATGGACGAGCAGGAACACCGCAGCATTGGGACTGTGCCTCTGCAGCGCGACCAAGCACTCCTTGTAGTAGTTGAGGTCCTTCTCCATGTTACGAGTCTCGACCTCAAATACGTAGATCATGACGCCGACGTGTTGGAAGATCGTGGGTTGTTGGGTGGAGAGATATGAGTCCATAAACGCGTCTTGACCGCCACAATCCCAGAGGTTGAGAATGAGATCGCCGAGGAAACGGACGTGGTTTTGTTCAACATCTATTGTCGCTCCAAGTCGTGAAGTCAAGGACGCCGGGTTGTTGGAGCTGAAGGGGGACAGTTGGAGAAGTGTTCCTTGTGCGCGGGGAGAATGCTCACAAGATGAGAGAACGCATGGACGTCTTCCCACTCCCAGAAGCCCCCATCAAAAGAACCTGCATATGAGAGTCGTTGTTCGGCCTCTCTTGCGACCATTGCATAGAAGAAATAACCTTACCTTCTTCTTCATATTGGGCGAGAAGGATCTGGAGGTATTTGGAAAACGCGGAGTTGTGTTCGTTACAGCCTAGTGTCGAAAGGTCGCAGGAATGACAGCAACCAAGAGGAGGTCAAGCGGACTAGTGACAGCAGTGCAATTGGTAGCACAAGAATGCTACGGTGAGAGGGAAGGATTGGTCGTTACAGTTACAGAGCAAGTGATCATGGCAGTATGAGGTAAATCATGTAGGCGCCCGCGGGAGCACTCTGCACAACTTTGTTCCTCCAGGGGTCCCGGGTCAGTATATTTGTGAGGACGCGCAAAGATGGCGATACTGAGTACGTTGCAAGTGATACAATTGTTGTCTGACTTCGCCGTTCGTACAAATGAGGTACAGTCCTTTCTCTGGTCCCGACATCTCCACCCTACTAGAACTTGCCTTCCGACCAGCGTCTCGAGTGTGAAGCCATTTCCACGGCAGCCAGAGCCCAGTCCTCGCCGTGATTGTGCCCCTTGCTCTCTCCTCGCCCGATGCCTGCTCTCTCCAAGGCCTGGTCGTCTGTCAGCGCGGTGAGGACGCCGAAGATGACGGGTACGCCCGTGTCCAGCTGCACGCGCATGAGCGCATGCGAAACGGACTCGCAGATGTACTCGAAGTGCATCGTGGACCCTTTGATGAGAACCCCTATCGCAATGACGGCGTCGAAAGGTTGGTGAGGCATGGTGGAGACCACGGGGGCGGGCGCGGGTGTCCCAGAGCGCGAGGTGGGGTTGGACATGAGGGAAGTCAAGCCGCCCAGGAGGTCGGTCACTGTCGCGCCAGCCTGTACATGCGAGCCGGCAATGACTCTGCAATAGTCTTTGAGTATTTTAGCGACGTAAAGACAAGCAAGGGACATACTTGGAGCATGCTAAGGGCAGCTCGAAGCTTCCCGGAACGGACTGTACAACGATGTTACTGTCCTTCACACCCGTCGCCTTTAGCTTCGAGATGGTGCCTGCGACGAGTGCATCAATGACGGTCTTGTTCCATCGCGAGTGCACAATAGCTACGCGCAGGGGCGAGCCATCGAATTTGGTGGGAGGAGGAGCAGGGCCTTTGATGGAATCGGACATCGTAGTCGGGAGTAGTAATGCGCAACCGTGTGCGCGCCTCCGACGACGTCACTGCGGGCCTCTACCGGACCGCGCGCTTGTCCCGCCGGGTTGGTCTTGTTTGCCTCCGGTGGCTGCAGAAATTTCGAGCCTTCCGCTCATCATTGGCTCGCGAGTCTTTCGTCAAGCTCTCACTCCGCTCAAACTCGTGCTTGTGATCTCCCGCTTGCGCACGGACTTCAGTCCAGTGAAATACCCACTTGAAGATGACGGCATCGCAACAGGATGGGCATCTCGCTTGTGAGTAGATATACACGTTACACTACTTTCCCGGGCATCGAACCCTTCTCGCAGCAACCTACACGCACATTTACGCGTTCCTGGTGAAACAAGAGCACAAGAAAGCGGCCGAAGCACTGAAGAAGGCTGTCAAAGATGTCGTTGTACTTAAGGAGGGCGTAGAAACCGACGAACCTTCACTAGATGCAATTCTCAAGGAGTGGAAGGAGCTTAAGGTGAAGGAAAAAGCGAAAGAGACCTCGTGAGTCCCCCACTTCCCTGTAGCCGTCACACATATCTTATGGATGGTTTACGGAATCAGCTCTGATTCTTCTGACTCGGACTCAAGCTCTGACTCTGATAGTACGCAATACATACTCTGTTCACTCCATACCTCAATTCTTAACGGTTGTCCAACAGGTTCCTCGGAGGAATCCTCTAGCTCCGATTCGTCAGATTCAGACTCTGAATCTTGTAAGTGGACGTTCCCTAACATGGATTATCTCTGAGACCTGATAGGATGTGTCCGGCTCAGCCTCTTCGTCGAGTGCGACTAATGCAAAGGACAAGTCAAGTGAGTACAATAATTTATCAACCGTCTGTATTCTCATATCTCGCGCTGCTGCTAGAAAAGCAGGCTATCGCCTCCAAAACGAAGGTCAATGCTCAGCCACCAGCGCGACCCTCCAAGGCGAAGTCGCCGCCGCCGTCGACATCAAGCAAGACTCTTTCAAGCGATAATGATTCAGAGGACTCCAGCGATAGCGATAGTGACAAGGCACCCCTCGCGAAGTTGAGCAAATCGAAGTCGAAGGTGTCTACCGACTCAGCGAAAAAGGCTTCCTCCGACTCTTCGTCCGACTCGTCTTCGTCTGAATCCTCCGACAGCGACTCTGACGACTCGTCGAGTGACGACGATAGTAGTGAAGAGGAACCCGTAAAGTCGAAGGGCACGAAAGCGAAGGCGCCGTCAAAAGAGAAGAAGCCACCGTCAAAGGTGGTAGAGAAGAAGGCGTCCCCTACTTCAGACTCAGACAGTTCCGATGATACATCTTCCTCCGAGTCATCTTCTT
The DNA here is from genome assembly GCA_033807695.1 of Daedaleopsis sinensis. NCBI lineage: Eukaryota > Fungi > Basidiomycota > Agaricomycetes > Polyporales > Polyporaceae > Daedaleopsis > Daedaleopsis sinensis. The sequence continues at coordinate 3,744,374 of CM066301.1, forward strand.
CCGAGTCATCATCCGACGAGACCACCAAAGCGAAACACAAAAAAGGCAAGCAAATTTCGAAGCCTGCCGAATCCAAGGCGGCAAAGGAAGAGGTGTCAGTAACGAAGAAGAGGAGGACAAATGAGGATGGTGCTTCCGTTCCGACCGCTGTCACGGTCAACGAGACGAGGGATAGCCACAGCGAGGATACTACAGATGGCGTGCAGAACGATGCCAAGGGCAAGAAGGAGGCGAACGAGGGGAAGAAGCCGCGCAAGATCAATACCCCATGGCAGCGGATAAAAGTTGACCAGATTGCCTACGCTGACGAGCGGTTGAAGGACAACAGATTCGAGTCGCGGGTGAGCTAGCTTGCTGCTCCGAGGACTGAACCGTCATTGATAGTCGATACAGGGTGCTGCCCTCTCAGATTATGGCGCCCGTGCCTCACAGGATCTTATCGTGACGCGCGGCGCTGGGTTCAGGAAGGAAAAGAACAAGAAGAAAAGGGGAAGCTACCGCGGCGGTGAAATCACTGTAAGGTTAATTCTCGTGATCCCGACATATACGTTGCTAACCGGCTTCACAAGATGGAAACACATAGCATCAAGTTTACTGATTGAATTTGGATATACATTGGTGTACGCAACACGGTCGACTCCTCGGTCCGCTTTGGTTCCTATGACCTATACAGAGTGTATCGACCGTACGAATCTCATATGGATCCAAGACGTGGCTCCGGCGTCTTTCCCAGAACTCATATCTGCAAGTTGTGCTATCCGTCTAGGCTTTTGCCCTGTGAGCATCACTACCGGCAAAATCCACTTCGTATCCCGTTGCACGAAGACCTTCGCACCATGCTCCATGATTTCTTCCCGTAACTCGGTAGGAATGCGACGAAGGTCGAATTTGAGGGAGAACCGGTGATCGTACAGAAAAGAAGTCGTTGATCTTGATTTCTTGATTGCCTGCACTAGTCCGTCCGTGATATCGAGCCTGGTGCTCAAGTCAAGGGGTGACAGGGACAAGTTTTTCTCATAGGGTGGTGCTCGGGACCAGATCCAACCTTCAAGACCGTCTTCGCCCCTCGTGAGCCGGTTGCGAATGACAGGCCAGGGTCTCCCGGGGGAGAGGACAACAGGAGTCACAAGTACCCCAGCCCCAGCGGTGAATGTGCGGCATTTGTGGTCTGCAGTGTCCGGCCAGAGCTCGCGGGCGATCCGGCTGTACGCATTGCGGTCGCCGTGCATTTCCGCCCATGGAGAACCCCACGGTCCGGGACTGATATAGCGAAGGCAGCGGCGGATGAGGGCAGTACGAACCTCGTCATCGGTCACTTTGGCAATGAAAGGGTCTATCAGCAACAGAGTCGACGGGATATATGGGTGACGAGCTCCGTTGAGAATCTTGGTCACTGCCTCAAGGTGTTCGATGTGAGCTCGGGACCGCTATATTTTGAATAGAGTGACCCGACCTTGTGTCTCGACTTCTTCGAGGCGTATACCGAAAACTCGTGCTGCTTCTCTGAGCTGTTCAGAGTAGGGCGCATCGGGTACCATAGCGCGGAGCTTCTCCGAGTAAGGCGAGATGTCGAAGTGGGTGTTGTCGATTGATCCTGAGACTGGGGTATCTCGAGAGGTAGCAACCGCACGACGGATGGCATTCCGGATAGTGATACCGGGCTGAAAGTTGGTAGGGTCGTTGACGTAGTCAAGGCGGTTGGCTTCACAGGTGGCTAATAGCCTGTCCTAAAATAGCACCTGGCTGTTAGTAATCAGATAGGATGTACGTGAACGTCCGACCTCACCTTGGATACCTGCAGGAGTGGGCGGACGATCCAGCGCCGCATTCCGTGTTCCCCGAACGCAAAACACTCGTTCTCTTGGTGGCCCATGCCCCAGCGGCGGACAGGTCGCATACCTGCAAGACCGCGGGCGCTGCTTCCCTGCGACATGCGCATGATCGCGGTCTCAACCTGGTCGTCTGCGTGGTGTGCGAACGCGATCACACGCGCCCGTTTTTGCTGCATTGCGGTAAAGAGCCTGTTGTATCGAGCTTCACGCGTGATCTTCTCGCCCGCCGCGTCCCCGCGGGGCCGCTCGGGAAAGGGGGGAAGCCCCCAGGGGATCTTCTGGACGACAGAAGGGATATCGAGCCGGCGTGCCGTTTGCGTGGCTGTGTCTTCCATAGATTTTGCGGCGGGCTGTAGGTCGTGGTTCACATGAATGGAAATGACTTCATGGGGCAGCTCGTAGCGGTCTCGGCCATGAAGATCCGTCTCGAGTTCTTGCAGTAGTCGCAGTAAACCGAAAGGACGGTGGTTCTGAACCGTAGCTGATAGAAGGAACAGCAAAGCGGTGGAGTCGGGTCCACCTGAGTTCGCAACGGCTATAGGAACAATTCAAGTACGTCCATGGACAGGGACAGATAGGGGATAGCCCACCTATCCTGTTCGACCACCCCACCGGTGGAATGCATCTCTGGAGGTGATGGAAGAATTCTGTTGGAGTGATTGGTGGAATGACCCTCATTTCGACACCCGATGCGACGTCTACGGAAGGTTCAGCACGGCGACAAGTTACTTGTGGTCTACGCGACGGTCAATGTTCGCCACGGCACGACACGGAGACACACATGAGTCACCAGGAAATCAGAACATACCTAGCCGTGTCCAGTCCGCGCCGCGGAGACTGGGGCTGGACAGAACACGTGGGGGTCGGTATGGAGATCTTGGGACGGCGACTTGACGGCAACGGCCGGCGAGCGGCGCTTCGGGGGCGTGGTACTTACTGTGGTAGGAAACATAGAACTTGTCTCTAGATTTCCATCTTACCTTCTCTCTTCTTCTTACCATTCGACTCCCCCGCTCACCAGCCATGTCCTCTCAGTCGGGGAACCCCATCTCGCCCCCGCCTGTCCCTCAGTCTAGTGCAAACACCGGCGGCGTCCGTAGACATCATACTATCTCGGCTTCATCGCGCGCCGCCCGCCCTACCTCCAAAATTGCCATCGGAGAACTCGACGACCCTCAGACAGAGCAGTTGTGGAACGATGACGAGGTTGTGGATCAGGACTGGGTCGGTGGCATTGGTGCCGTAGGCGAGAAGTCCTCGCTTCACAGACAGGCCTCGCTGCCTACTAGATACCATCGTGGTGATTATATCACGATCTAACTGCCGCGAGCTCTCGAGCTCAGGCGCACTGTGCCCGGACCCTCTTCTCATACGATCTTCGTAGCATTCGGTGGCCAGGGAGCTCGGCAGCCAGGGTCGCACACTCCCCGAACGCTTAACAGCCTCACCGCCATCGCTGGACATGAAGGCGACGAAGACGAATGGCAGGACATGCAGGGTTTCCAGGATGAGGTACGGCCTCCTTCTACCGCAGTTGTGCATGCGCTGAATACCTGTACTGCAGCATCCAGGCATGTCCGTTTCGGATCACGGCCATGGCGTAGACTCCGCTTCGGCTTCTCCTCTTTCTCCTCATTTCGCAGGCGGGCTGCCTCATGTCCCATCTCCCCCTCCCGGCGCAGGTGGTGTTCGCAGGCACCAATCGCTCAACTATCCTCAAGGGACTCCTGGTGTCAGGCGCCTAGCGTCTGGTCTCAAGCGCGCTGGGACCCTCCAGGTTGGCGGCAAGGGAGCGCAAGGTGTTCCGTACTCTGGTGCACAAAGCCCAAGTCCATCGAACGCCGATGAAGAATACGATAACGAGAGCGTTCGTGCGGAAGAAGATTCATACTTCCAGCAGACTGGCCAGTATCCCACCAGCCCGATGGGTCGCTCTTCGCCTTGGAGCACCCCTGGAGGTGAATGGCGAGCGCAAATGGGTGGTAACGGCATCGCGTACAACAACGCTGGAAGCAATGCTGGTATTGACGATGTCTCGCGAGCGCTCTCCGCTCTCGAGATCAGCCAGCAGTACGGTAATGTACAGCAGGGTCAATCCGTGCATCCACCGAGATTCAATCCTTCCCATCCTCCCCCCGTCCAGGCTCCTGGGATGCGCGGCGGCAATGGAAACGGCTCAAGGAAGTTGCAATTGGTTACCGATCTGGACAGTGCCAACAATCAGGCTGTCCAAAGCGCATCTGCCTACGTTCCGCCAATCGGTCATGGAATACAACAAGGACTGGCCGGTCAGCAAGTCAACCGTGAAGGTCAACAGCAACAGCATCAACCTCATCAGCGCGACCGCGCCTTCACTGCGTCTGGTGGCACGCCATGGGACAACAAGGAGCGTCTACTCGTCGGCCGCGCCTCCAATCCCAGTCTTCAGCAGCTCTACCAGCAAGGTAAGATGGCGGATGGCAGCGGCCAGAACATTCCAAGTGTCCCGTCCATCCCACCGCAATATTTGAACCAGGCTCAAGCTCCTCGCCTCGGCGCGTCGGGCTCCACCGCCTCTCTGGCCAGCCAGGGCAGTCAGGGCCAGGGTGTCAACCAGGGCCAAGGCAACCAGGGCGCAGGCGTCGAGACGTTCCTCAACTCGCCGATTGACGTACCCACGCTGATAGCGACGAAAGGATACAACCCGGTCGATTTTGACACCAGGCCTTCCTTCGTGAGTATCTTCTGTGTTATTTATGTCCTCCGTGGTGATTGATATTGCTTGTGCACAGGCTCGTTATTTCGTGATTAAGTCTTACACCGAGGACGACGTTCACAAATCTCTCAAGTACGAAATCTGGAGCTCGACTGATCCGGGTAACAAGCGATTGGACAAGGCCTTCAAGGAGACTCAAGGGCGAGGACCTATCTACCTCTTCTTCAGCGTCAACGCGAGGTTCGTTGACGCATCTGCAGCCGTCAAAGCATCTCTGACCGCAGTGTTATCGCCACAGTGGCCATTTCTGTGGCATGGCTGAGATGTTGACTCCGGTATGCTTGGACGACGCCTCTGCACGCGTAGTTGCTGAACGTTGCCCGCGTGTAGGTCGACTATACTCGCAGCAGCACTGTATGGGCTTCGGACAAGTGGAAAGGTGTCTTCAAAGTGCGCTGGATCTTCGTGCGCGACATCCCTAACGCCACCCTCCGTCACATCCGTCTCAAGTATGACTAGTCTCACCCAATGCTGGGTTAAGTAGCTAATTTCCATCACAGCAACACGCAGGAGCGCAAGCCAGTCACGAACTCGCGTGACACGCAGGAGCTCCTTCCAGACGCGGGTCAAGAAATGCTGCGTATCTTCCACCAGCACCCCGCACGAACATCGCTTTTGCAAGACTTCGCCTTCTACGAGGTCGGTGGCGGTGTTTCTGTTCATTCATGGCAAAGCACTTACCCTCGCCATAGCTCCAAGCCATGCAGAAAATTCAGGCCCAGGCTCTTTCCCAGGGCGCGGCTTCTCCGACGCAGCCGCCGATGGGGCAACAACCACAAGCACCTCAGACTCAGGGAGGTCTCTCCCCGACGAACACCGGTCAACATCCCTTCGCCATGTCCAATCCTACCGCACTCGCCTATGCCGCGCAGCAGATGGGCTTGCCGCAGATGAACATGAACATGGGCATGGGTATGGGTATGGGCATGAACCCGATGCTCCAGATGCAGATGAACATGGGTACCCCCTTCGTGAATCCCCAGGCCATGCAGAGCGTCATGCGCAACCCAAGCCCAGGCCCGGTGCCCGTCGGCGCGCAGAACTTCATGAACCTAGGCGGCATGCAAGGGTTCTGAAGCCCCGGACCCCCTTCGTCTATCCTCTCTCTTTTTCAAACCCACTCTAGTCGCCGTACGCCCGTCGAGAAGCCCAGAGCCGTCAAGAATTCGGCGCCCGTCTCAATGTTGAATATAGACCCAAAGGAACCGCCGACTTGCGGACGGACGGAAATCAGTACGCTTGTGCACTAATGTCATTGTATGCCAGCCATCCCCACTACTCTCCTTCTCGTTTTTGTCCTCTCGCCTTCGCTTCCGGCCTGCACTTCGCTCTGTATTACTACGACTACGACCCCGTTACAGTGCTCGTCTACACCCCCATCGTAATCACAACCCTTCTGCGCTGCCTAGAGTCTCCCCGGAACGCTCTACGAGAAGTTCCAGAGCAACCTTCCTTGCCCTCCTCCTATGCCCCCTTGCTGTTGTCCCCCTTCTTGTGCTCTCCTCCTCCGCTCCGCCGCTGTTATTGTCCTGCCGTTCTCCGTACGTTACGTATACGTTACTCGCACTGCGCTCAAAGAACCACACGGGACGATGATTCAGAACGGACGTGGACTATCGAAAGTGTTCGCATGTATTTGTGTCCCGTACATACGCACCTGTAGTTCTTGGTTCGTTGGCATCGGTGTTATGGAACAGTATCCTGTGTAATGTGCGGAGGCTGCGTAGTACGTGTGTGCGTCGCACATGGGCCTGCATCGCGGTGCCGACAAGGAGACGAGAAACGTTGACCATGCCAGTGGGGGCAGTGACCGTTACCAGCTTGTACAATATCGATCTTGACGTGTACACCCGCCAGCTTCCAGCTTACGGTCGGTACTTGCACGTATACGCAGTCCGCCGAAACACAACATTACTGTCACTAGATGTCTACTCCGGAGCACGCGCCGCGTAGCACCTTTTGCATTCTGAATTCTAGCAGCACAGAGGACCCCGCTGAAGTGGGAAACATGAACATGATAAGAAAAACGCAGCGCTACATTGCATATTTGCTCGAACGAGGGGTCACAGTACCAGGGGATGCGCGAAGTTTAACGTTTCTACTTCTACAGTAAGGCCCAGTAGGCATGCAAGTCCGTTCGCACGGGCCAGGGACCCGCCCCGTTTGTGCGCGAGCTCGGCTTCTTCAGCATGGGGACGAGTTGTGAGCTATCAGTCTACGGAGATGAGAAAGACGAAATTTCAAGTTAGAGAGGGCGTGGAAGGGGCGCGGGTGCCGTATACACCATGCGCCGCACGCCATGCACCATGCACCATACACCACCAGCATACACCGTACACCGTACACCGTACACCATATACGTACGCCTATGCACCCGTACACCATATTACACACCAGTGCCGCGTGTGCGGCCGCCATAGGGCCCACTAATACTATGACGCGACATGACATGGCCGAGATTCCAAACAAGGGGGGGGGGGAAGAGATTGTGCCGTGCACTGCTTTTCGACACCGAACACCGGAGTATATCAGAGGAGGGCGGCGACCTCTTTTGAGACGTCCCGGATGCGCGCCTCGGAGAAGGTCGTGGGCAGCGACGCGAGCGTCGCGCGCGCCCTGCTGAGCTGCTCTGCGCTCATCGGGTGCGCCTGCTCCTTCGCGGCGTAGGCCTGTGTCAAACAACAACAAAACAGGTGCGAGCGCGGTCAGTGAGGCTCACGTCCATCATCGGGGGGAGAGGACTGACGATGTCGCCGAGCGCGACGAGCGCACGGTACGCGGCCTCCGCTTCTGTCTTCTCTGTCTGTAGGATCTGCGGACGGGCGGTGAGTGACGCTGTGGCTGAGGGTGCGCGCTATCGAGGGTCGGGCGTACCTCGAGCACGACGTTGATCAGCCGGTCGCGGACCTCTAGTGAAAGCGTGTCCTTGAGGAACGCGCAGGCGATGCTATCGAGGATCGCGTCAGGACAGTTTTTGACGAGTCAATAGAACGTGGAAAGCGCACTTGAACATGATCGTGGCCAGCGATATCCGTAATGAGTTGGTGAGGACGGTGTATGGCGCGCCGCCGAGCGTGTCGAGCACCTGCACAGGCCGACCAGCGTGCGCCGTCAGTAAGGAGTCAGGGAGCCACACCGACACTGGAACACATGCCTCTTGCACCCATGCACCATCAGCCAGCGCCGTGCCGTCCTGGAAGACGTTCGCCAAAGAGCGGAACAGGAAGAGCAGGTTCGTCTCGCGTGGTTTCGGGAGCGGCGACGTCCATGGCTCGTCCCACCCTGCACCGTTGAACACCGCGGTGAAGAATCTCGAACGGAGCGCCGGGTCGGAGTACGCCGTGGGGCAGAACGCGAGCACCAGGCGGCTCAGGTCCATCACTGTGTGCGCGCGGCTCATCAGTTTGCTCCGAGCTCTGGCGCAGCCCAGCGGCACTTTACGTACGGGGGAAGAGTTGGGATTGTGGCCAACGTTCGAGCAGTTGGACGATCGCGTCGACGTGGCTGCCGGTCAGTTTCTTCGACGGGGGGTCCAATGGATGCGCTACCACCTGCGTGAGGTATGTGAACGTCTCTTCTACCATACTGAGTTCTTGAGGGTACATTGCCAAGTAGGCAGTGGACTACATACAGCGCGTCAGCTTCGATCATAATACCAGCGTATATCGCAACCTACGATCTCGTTCCGAAGCGCCTGGTCGAACTGGTACAGCTTGGCTTGCATTGCAGAGACGTGTGCTTGCCGGAATGACAGAGGTGTTCGCTGGGGGGATGTTAGCTTCGTCTGCATCATCACCCGAGTAGTGACCAGCACTCACAACAGGGATAACATGGGTAAGCGGGGCTGTTGTCTGTGCCAGTGATGTTATTGGTGAAGTAGCGTTGTTCGAGTAGCGCGAAGCTCCGGTCCAGGGATCCCCACCAGTAGACACTGCCGCTGGCGGTGGTGAGACTGGCGCAACTGGTGGAGCACGGTATCGAGCTGCGCCTGTATAGAAAGCGTCAGAAAGAATATGCATGTCCCGCGAACGGCTATCCCACCTGTGAACGGGTCCATGAACTCGGATCCACCGGCTGAAGAGGATGTTTGTGACGCCTGATATCTTGAAGCTCCTGTGAGATTATCAGCACGGAGGGCGATCAAGCGGACTGTGGTATGTTACCTGTGTACGGGTCGACGTATTGGTTGCTAGTTCCGATGCTCACGCCTGCTGTGTTCTTCTCGATGAACCGCACAACTTCGTCCAAGTAACTCAACGGCAGGTCGTTGGCCTCAAGGAATCGCTGAGCCGCATTATACGGGTTTTCTGCACTCGTATGAGCTATCAGAACAGCAAGACATCAATCTACCCGTGACTCACCGCTGGCATTGTATGGGAGCTTCAATGGGGGTACTCCCTCCTGAACATCCACGTCGAAGACGTAGTCGTATTCCTTCCCTTGGTACAGCTGTTTCCGGCCAGACCCTACGGCATCCACGACGTCACCGATCTTCTGCCAATTCGAAGTGGCGCTGTCCCACTATGTAGTACCGTTTGATGAGAACTCGCGAGGACGCGGGGAACCAGGGCGCGACAAACCTGGTGTGCCTCCACGTTATCTCCGCGCTTGATCATCTTGACCTCACCAGGCTTCTTCCCTGGAGGAGCGTTAGCGTGTCGTGCTCGACCCACCCACCCCGTCCAGCCGACGCACCTGGCTGCGCCAACGCTTCAGGCCCCGGCAGATCGGACTTCTTAACGTCCCCGACCTGCTGTGCTGGAAGCGCTTGCGCCGCGACGAGGTCGTCGTACGCCTTCAGCTGGTCGGCTGGTGCCCATCGCTCTTCCTCCGTGCTGAACACCCGCACGACGCCATCGCTGCTGCCAGACACGATGTCCCCGTTCGGCATTGTTGAAACCGACCATACGGATATAGCTGGATGCACCAATGTCTGCGCGCACTCTCCGTCTGTGTGGCGTTAGCGTGGGTAGAGGATATTGAGAGGAGGCTGGAGTACGGATTTACCTCGCCAGATGCGTACGGTACGGTCTTCCCCGGCGGATATAATGTCGCCATTTGCGAGGACTGAGAGGCTGTATACAAAAGAGGTGTGGCCTGATAGCGTATAGACGCAGTCGCCTTCCATGGTCCAGATCCGGATTTCGCTGCGAGCATGCGTCCAGACCGCATCGCGAATGACTCCGGTGGGAGCACGTACCTGTCATTTGAACACGATGCGAACCCGATGTCCGTGATCAGGGCCAGAGCTCGTACGGCTTGCGTGTGACCGGGATAGGTGCGGACATTCTTGTGCTGCTTCCACAGCTTGATGGTGTTGTCCGCCGAACCTTCACGGCTCTTCGTCAAAACTATGCGCGCAAAGAAGAGGCGACAGCAATCGATCTGTCAAGAACTGGCCGCCATCCATAGCCAAGACGGTCCAGACTGACTGCTGATGGCCTACGAGGTCGTACACCAATTGGAAATCCTTCCAGACCTTCGCGGTCCTGCCGCAGGCGTGAAAAGCCGTCGCGCGCCCCCGGAGCAAGAGCACTCACTTGTCCCATGAACCCGAGATGATTGTCCCATCCTCCGCGGTATGCAGAGCGCATACATTTTCTGTATGTCCGAGGAGGGAGAAGTTGGGCTCGCCCTTGGTAGCGGGTAGCGCGAATATATTGATTACCGTGTCTTGCCCTCCCGTGACCGCGTAGCCTGCGGATGCCGCGTTTAGCACCCTTGCAGGGGGCCCTGGTGCAAACGAGATAGCAGAACACACCTTCTGGCGCACCGGGTGCTGGTGGGAGGTACGCCACTGCATTGATGTACCGGGAGCCGGCGCGGAGGATAGAGGCCTGGGTGAAGTCGGAGCCAGCAGTCCTAGACCATGCGATCGCCGTTGTATCGCGCGAGGCGGAGAGGATGAGATCGTTTGTGGGGGAGACGACCGCCCTAACCTAGGGTTTGTGAGCGATGGGGAGCTCGTGAGCGGGAAGGGGGACACACATCGGCAGAGTGGGCAGACAACGCGGCCGACAGCTTGTACGGCATGGCAGAGGCGGTTGGTAGTCGTGAGCAATGAGCAGATCGTGAAGGAAGAAGAGAAAGCCTGGGCGTCGAGTCGGAGAGGATCAGGAGGACACTTTCCGCAGAGGCTCAAAGTGGAATTCAGGCGCAGCGACCCCGTCCAGCCTCGAACTTTCGATAACCGACTCTTCTCAGCTCCAAACACAGTCGAGCTCGCTGTTTTCCACTCGCTCATCTCATTCTCGCACTCTCTCATCCATCCTCGCGCTCGTCGGCAGCATCCATTCGCTATGATTCCGCTGCTGATCTGCTATATCGGGTCGCGACCCGCTACCCACGCGCAACGCGCGTACATAATTCGGTCCGTATCGCGGTCTATTGCTGCGAGATCTATCGAATTCAAGGAAATGTACACCACTCTAACGAGCCCCAGAGACGTGGACAGCGCAGCCAGGGAGATACGGAGGTGTTATACTATGCCGTGCACCAGTTACTTCATCTCCTGCGAGTGCCTCACGATGCAGTTCGTCGACCGTGGGGGTGCGAGGCGCGACGACTTGCCAAATCATGAGGGGATAAAGACCGGCAATGTCTTCCGCGCGCTCTATATTATCCCGCGTTTAGGGCAGGCCCATCGCCCACGCGAAGATCTCTGCCCAGATCCAAGTGGAGCTTCAATCTTGTGTATTCGTCCCAAAACAGCCGCAAACCGCGATAACCAACCGCCTCCCGCCCCCGGTCCCGCCGACCCCCACCCCGCCGACGCCGTACACGAGGCTCGCGCATGGGCTCGCGTCCTCAGCTCAGCACCCCTGCGGCTGTCCGTCTGATGCCGCCCCCGCTCGTTTATGTACGCGCACCCCCTCACGCGCACGCTCCAACACCCCATTGATTCACACAAAATTCAGGGTTCCTCTTCGGCGTGGGCCCCGGTAGCCCTCCGCGCCTTATGCGGGTCTGCGCAGGCCTCTCCCCTATGAGCATCAGACCACCGAACGCCTCGAGGCCTCGAGGGCCCTCCCCGATCCGTGGACTCGGGGGGCGACCGCGGGCATCAGGGATCCCTGTCGCCCGCCCGCGCACCCACAGACCCCAGGCAGACCCACACAGCGAACGGCGTCTGGCCTTCGTTGACGCGACATTCCGCCCGTTCGATCTCCCGCAAATGAACATTTTGAACGCCGTGGCTCGCGAGTGATCACGGCCTAGTTGCGCACGGTACGACTGATATGTCTATAGGAGGCTGCACTTGCGCCCGCGAAAGATGCGAGTGCTGTGTTCCATGCGTCCGTGACCTTGTTTCGGCCGCCCAGAGGCGTTCGCACCGCCAGCACTAGCTTGGGGGCTACAATACCCGGACGTCGACCCACCCTCGAATATATTTGATTCGACCGGGACGCTTTGGTCTCTGTGCAGCACATCAAGTTCTGCGGGCCTCGTTCGTGGCACGTTCGTTACACCATCCCGCCGGTCCTGCGGCCTGAGCGTTAGAACACCGGAACCAACTCCGCTCGCCAAGGGCTCCCGTCGGCTGCATCGGTCATAGCTTCTTCAGCAACCACTGCTTGGGGCTTGAGCTTGAGTACTTGAGGCTCCAGCATCGTAAGCAACTCCGAGTCCCCGCCTCTGGTGCGTCCCGACTCCCCAGGCCTCAGTGCCCAGCCTCCGAGCTCCAGCCTCTGGCATCCTCTGATAGCTCCTACCGCAGGCGAGGCCCCCCACGCAAGGTTCGAACGAGGGTACATGTGCTTAGCCATGGGAACCCCCCCGCGCTCCCCCCGCCTGCCCCGGGAGCCTCTACGTCCGCTGGACGTAATATACTCCCTCAGAAGGCCTCAGATTGCGTGTTAGGCTCGCCCGGCTCCGCTCCTCACCCCGGACTGCGGCCCGCCCGCTCGCAGCCCCTGCTTCCCTGCCCGCTGCAAATGGGAGACAGTATCCGCCATGCAACAATGCTGTCGCTTCCGCACGCTAGAAGCTCGAGGGCGTGCATGTCACAGCGTCCGAGGGGTGGCTGAAGACCGGCGAGATCGAACGACCCAGGTCTGGTTCCAGCAACGAGACCATACCTGACCATACGCAAGCTCGAACGCTCCCGCATACGCCCAGGGGCCGACTTTCCCGGACGCTCATCGCCCAGGACCCGCTTCTGCATTGCTATCTGCCTATCCGCGGCCGACCGTGGCCGGAACTTCATTGGTGCATGGTACTGTCATTCTCAGGGATCGTAGGAACGGACAGGTACAGGCGGAGTTTTTGCGAATAGAACCAGTCCTATAGCACGCACATTCCTCGATATGTCATGCCCAACTCGGCCTACGTCCCTAACGCATCACGGCACCGTACCCGGCGCAGTCTGGGCCTCCAAACAAGCACGGGCGGCCGGGCCTCGATCTCTCCATGGGTGTCACTAGCCAGTAGTAACGGACGCCGGACCAGTCGCGCACAAAGCGGTTATATTCTCTCCACCACGGTCCATACATAGGCAGCAGCAAGACAGCAAGCCGATAGCAGAGCACAGGAGAACGTCGGTCGAGCAAAACACATCAGAATCCGAGAAGTTTGGGAAAGACACAGAAGAGCGGTCCGCGTGAACAGGGAGGTGCAAGTGATTGGATAGAGCTGATCTTCGCTGGAGCGTGGGCGCAGTTGGTGCGCTTCCTCAGCCCACCGTCGGCTAGTCCCCCAGGTCCACAGGCGGTCCAAGTGACATCTTAATCTTCTTCTTGCCATTGCCTCGACCGTCTTCTACGGCGCCAGTCTTCCGCTTCAGTTCGCCGAGATGTCTGGGAGCGTCGAGCAGATGTGCCTCCTCCTGGGTCTGAGATTCGACAGCGGTCGGTAGGAGTTGGGTGTCGGCCAGCCCCGAGTCAGCAGTGAGAGTGTCTAGACCAGTAGCAGCGTCAAGTTGGGCAGGCGAAGTGTTCCTATCGAAACACGTTGGTATCAGCGCAGCACGAGGGTTCAATGAGACGCTACTACGCTTCGGTCGCGTGATGTTCTTCGGCCTTTTTCTTACGGCTCTTCCGTGCGGGTTTCTGTGTAAGAACGGTCTCAGGAAGGAACGTTCACGAGCTAGGAGATCGGCCAACCAAATCAGATAACCCGAGAAGTCTCTTCTCGACTTCCGGATCGGGGTTGAAATGGTCCTTGTACGTATCTTCGTTCTTGATAGCCTGCACGAAAATGTATACTGGCTTCTGCAAATTCTTGCGACGCTGAGACGTCCTGGTCTTCCCGTTAGCCTTACCGCCTTTGCCCTTGCGCTTTGTAGTCAAGGCGGCAGTCTCCAAGAAGCCTGATTCATCCTGTTCTCGGGTTTCCTGTGCAATGAATCCTACAGTAGCTATGAGGATTTTAGGGCTTCTGAACGCCATAATAGTCGCTTGCCTTCGGCCTCAAGTCGCTTAAACACTTGGCCGGCGACCGTGGAGTCGCAGCCTACACTAGTGTCAAAGAGAGTATTTCACAGGTAACAAGATACGAACCGATAAGCTTTGCGAAAGCCGATAATCCATCTGGTGTATGAACCTCGAATATCTTGATACCTCGTCTTTCATCTGCGTGAGCACGTGGAATATTCTTCTGAGAACCGCAAGTCCTACCTTTGGATGGCGAGATCTTTGAACCTTGCGATCATGCGCGGATATAGGTCATGCACGACTATGAGATCCCAGTTACGGTCTGCCTTGACACGGCAATCGAAGCAAATGAATCTGGAAGGAATTCGCGGATCTTGTGCGGAATGATACCCCATACACCTGCAGGAGAGTCACTGTTCTCAGCGAGTGTTTCAGAGCCGCGAAACATCGCCGTACCACAAATGAAACCATCGTCGACAACCACCCTCGCACATACAGAGATCGCAGTCTTCAAACTAAGCCGTGACGTTAGACCAAGATCGACGTTCAGAACGATTGTACTTACCGGAACACCACATTCACAGTCTGGGGATCCCGACCCTTCGTCCATCACCATGGGCGTCTCCGAGGCGCCCACCTGAGCCAATTCGGATGAAGGTTCGATGGTATCTTCCAGATGCGGAAACGGAGGAGCCGGTTGAGTCTCCGTATCTGATACATCGTCTAGTGGCAATGGAGCGAAGAAAGACAATGTTCAACGTACCCAACATCATAGAGTCGTCATCGGGAGAGGTTTCTGCCAGCATCATGTCGTACATCATCTGAGTGTCGATCCTTCCCGGGTCTTGAGCCGATTCGGAAACGGAAGAAAGAGACGGTACATCGGACGGGGGAAGAGGAGAGTCGGTTCTTGCCATACCCCTCAGGCGTTGATTCCGGGGTTTGGGCGTCGGTGTGGGGGATCGAGCAGGACTAGACGGAACGGTGTCATTGGGAGATCTTATGACTTGCGTACTTTCTAACTCCTGCGTCGGCGACACTTCCTGGCGCGGTAAAGGTGTACCTTTGGCCTGTTTGTGGTCAGCAAGCACACAACTCCTAGTGAATAGTCAAAATATCTACCAATTGCCCAATACACATAGGCATAGTCTCTGGTCGACCAGCGTATTGCGCTTCAGTCGATGGCCCGAAGTCGGGCCGTTCTTTCTCCGAAGTATAAGGGACGATAGAGCCATCGTGCTCTCTCATCCCCATTGGCCCATTGCGATCTGGAACATAGTGACGGTAAGATGACGTTGAGAGGCTAGCATTGAGAACTTGCGTCCGGGAAGATCTCCACTCGCGTCCGTGTCACCAAGACCATCATCCCCGTCCCAGACAACACAACGATCTACAGCATCCTGACGCTGAGCTTTGATCTGTTGCGCACGGTGAGCCGCCTCTTCTGTCGGTGTCAGAGGGGGGGCCGCAAAGATATTCCTGTCCGTTGTACCGAGGAACGGCGCGTTGTTGTCCTCGCATGATGGCAGATATCCTGAAACAGACGCCACCTTGACGTCGACACCGTGATATCCGGTGTGAACAAACCCGACACTACAGCGCTCTGGAACCTCGCCTTGAGCATGCGTAGTCATGAACCACTTATCCTTATCGACGTCGCCCGCGCGGAAGTGCGGAGGTTCGTAGTCGTCCGGGGTATGGTCGTAATAAAAAAGCTTGAACGTCGCAAAGCGGCGTTCTACGATCGGTTGGTTAATGACCGACAACAGATAGTAGTGGTAGGACTCACTAGGTAGTGCATCCATTTGGGTCGTAGCTTGGATGAGGTTTTTGATTAGGGTCTGGAAGGAATCAACACCGTGCAGTGCAGTCAGAGCATCCCTTGTGCGAACCTTGAGACTGCGTTTCACTTCACCCAGTGTCGGCACCTTTCCCTTCTTCGTTGCTTCTGCAACGGGGTCATGCGTCCTCGTGGAGCCGGATAGGTTGAGATTCATCATTTCTTCTCCTAGCGTCATGACCGGGACTGCTTCTGTCGTGCCAGGGATGTCGCAGTACTAGTAAAAGGATGAGCGTACTGCGCGTTAGATCCCAAAGTTTTTCGTACCTTGAAGTTGAATGTGTATGTCTCAATTACGCTGCTCAACGCTCGTGTCAGTAGTGCTCTAACATCCACGAGTGCGTTTGTACTTGTTCGGGTCTTGATCGTCCTTGGATATATGCGTCATCGCGCCGCCCCTAGTGATCGATCGCGAAAGACTCACAAGGTATATAGCGAAGATCAAACTTCGAAGGTATTGTTTTGAAAGGGCGTCGAAGATACCATTTTCCTGACTAGCATATAGCATGAACTTGATTAACGAGAGCGCCTACAACTTACGAGATAATCCAGCAGTCTGTCTGCTTCCTCTGTGAACCCACGCGTAACCGTCATGATCTTGAAACCGCTGACATTGCGCCGTCCGTCTGAAGATGCGAAGGAGCTCCCTGATTGTGAAGGTTGCGAAGACAGCGAATCCGATCCAGAAGACGTGAGATAGCCTACTGCCATTTTCACACCGCTTGTCGTTTGGGCGCGCGCGTCGTGAATGGCGCCACACGACAAGCTCTCCCAAATCCTCCCCCTTTGAAACTTCGAAACTCGATATCTCCTGAACCGCTGGCCGTAATGCCTTGATTTCTTCATTGTTCTACTCTACTTGGCGATCTGCATCTCTCGGTGCTCTAAGCTTGACGATCGGACCACTCTACCCTCCCCGGCCACAATGCCCCCAGTTCAGCCACTCCGATGCTCGACAGTGGATATCTCCTCAATGGATCCATATTTCGACACGAAGTCTTCGATATCTTGGCTTGGAGGCTAGTGGGAGGATACGGGCTCGATTTGGTACGTCCCTCATCGCTCCTTGCTCTCATCGGCAACTGGCTTAACCCCTGCCATATCATCCACAGTCCTCATCCTGCTAGGGAGGTTGCTGGGATGCATGCATCCTATTCTGGCACTGCTCAACGACGCGCTTTGGACGGTACACATTGTTACTCGATGCGGCCGCTGCATCGTTGCAGACCACAACCTCCTCGGAGCTGCCACCCTCGACACTCGAAACACGATTCCTCTTCAACCACGCTGGATATTGGTGTGATTTCTGCGGATTCGTGATCTGATGGGTGGTCTGGAGGGTATGGAAGGAGAATGGTGTGTCTTTGATTGTCCATTCCATCGCTGTCAATATGCTCCTTCCCCCCATACCCCTCGGCTATGTCAATTTGCACGTAGAAATAACAGGACCTCGGTCAAATTGGCTTAAGGGCATGTCTACTGCATTGAGAATGCTTGTGAGTGTTCTACATATATATCTATCGTGTATATCCGCTTCCCCACCCAGTACTCCTCTTGGAGGCGATATACTACTATACTCCTTCTCATTCATGGTCTCATTTACCAGAATATATACCATGTGAGCATCTGCAAGTGTTGGGAATGAGTGAGAAGTCTTCTTTGTGTCAATCAAATACATTTTCCATGGAAATATGGACTACTGCAACGTATGTCCATGCTTCATGGGGTTCACAGAGAGCACATACAGGGTTGTGATCTAGGACGCCTATGTCGTCTTTCTGGTGACTATTTTCCACTCATTGGAGGTGCTTAAAACATATTCCAGTGGTATTGACACGAGTAGGCATGATAGCTATCATGTTGTACAAGGGGGGCACATGGGAGGTACTAACAGCGAAAGAACGGATGGTGGAAAACACACCTATCTTCCTCTATACCCTCCAAACGACCCATCAGATCACGAATCCGCAGAAATCACACCAATATCCAGCGTGGTTGAAGAGGAATCGTGTTTCGAGTGTCGAGGGTGGCAGCTCCGAGGAGGTTGTGGTCTGCAACGATGCAGCGGCCGCATCGAGTAACAATGTGTACCGTCCAAAGCGCGTCGTTGAGCAGTGCCAGAATAGGATGCATGCATCCCAGCAACCTCCCTAGCAGGATGAGGACTGTGGATGATATGGCAGGGGTTAAGCCAGTTGCCGATGAGAGCAAGGAGCGATGAGGGACGTACCAAATCGAGCCCGTATCCTCCCACTAGCCTCCAAGCCAAGATATCGAAGACTTCGTGTCGAAATATGGATCCATTGAGGAGATATCCACTGTCGAGCATCGGAGTGGCTGAACTGGGGGCATTGTGGCCGGGGAGGGTAGAGTGGTCCGATCGTCAAGCTTAGAGCACCGAGAGATGCAGATCGCCAAGTAGAGTAGAACAATGAAGAAATCAAGGCATTACGGCCAGCGGTTCAGGAGATATCGAGTTTCGAAGTTTCAAAGGGGGAGGATTTGGGAGAGCTTGTCGTGTGGCGCCATTCACGACGCGCGCGCCCAAACGACAAGCGGTGTGAAAATGGCAGTATTGTATGCGTTCCGATGAGCAGACTGTAGCATACACTCAATGCACAGCTTACTCTCAGAGAAGTTGTCGGATGGAAGGAGGTTCCTGGGCCATGCATGTCAGCATACATCAAACATGTATTGCGCTGCATTATCACCTGAGGTAAGTGATGCAACCCAATCCAGCACGCAGCAGTGTCTGTATGGATTGAAGGCTCTGCTGCGACGTAATCACCGCCTAGCCGAGACGTTGAGTGCAATTGTTCATATGTTCAGTAGTCTCCTCGTACCTGATGCTGCTCTGTTCTTAACGCTTGGGCCTGCATGCTACGAGAGTGAGCGGGGAAGGACGGGATGGAGATGAAAGAGAGCGATGAAGGTGAATCTGAGCGGAGATTGAAACGCGACGCGCTCTAGACGCGTCCCGCTCACATGTCCGCGGAGCGCTTAAGCTACTTCCAGATCTCCACCACGATGGCCATATTCGGTCTCTGGGTATGTTCACGCTTGCCTTGCCTCCATGCCCACAGAGCTCACATGAGGCCAGGTCATCAACAAGGCTGGAGGCTTAGTCTATGAACGGAGTTTCGGAGGCATGCACCGCGCATAGCTTGAGGATTCTCGCGCTGACACGCCCGATAGATGGACTACCACATCTGACTTCGAACGAATATCTCGTACTTGCGGGAACACTGCACGGTATTCATGCTATTACGAGCCGACTTTCGCCGACAGGGTCCAGCTCCGGTGCACATGTCATCTCAGGTGAAAACTTCAAGATGAACATCCTACTCACTGCGACTGGTATGACCTGGGGGCATAGCCGTTGAAGTTGCCGCTCACACTTTCACAGGAACGAAATTCGTTCTGCTCACATCGCTGGTTGAGCCCACTGCGGAATCTGTCTTGCAGAAGGTCTACGAGATTTACGCCGACGCGGTGATGAAGAACCCATTTCATACACCTGAGATGCCCATCCGGAGCGAAGGCTTCGATACTCGCATAACTACTCTTCTTTCTTGATGCCTTGTGTTCTCACTGTAGTGATCATGATGCATGAACGTTGAACGGTCATGGTCGTGGATTCGACTCGATTATCATGTTTTCTTACTTTCGCTTCAGGATCGCCGATATGAGCGAGCGATTTGCCCTTCGTGGTGGCATGCCCGTTTAGGCAACGATTGACAGGCTTCTGCAATCTGTCGAGCGACGCATGCGCGAGCAGCCTACTTTACCCTTGTTCCCTCTCCTCGCGAACACTTGACTCCTCTTGTCTCCCTCTAGTGCCCTCGACAACCCCAGCAGAATGCCGAAGAAGGGCGGAAATGCATCTCGTGATTACTGACCCTATATGTGCATAATGCTTGCAGTCCATTACACTCAACTTACAATTTACAGGGTCGTCCCAACCGGCGGCGGGAATTCCACCGCACATGAAATCCCATCTCACTCGTAACTCATCTGCCTCTCGCAAAGCGGTGGTCACGTTCCAAAAGTCGGAGCGCGATGAAGAAGGAATGGATGTTGACGAACAAGAAGGCGGGGATGAGGACGATGCAGAGGATGATAGGTGGGTCGGATCATCACCTTTGAAGCTCAAGCATTCATCTTGCTCTCGTCACGTAGTATGATAGAGATGCTCACGATCCTGCAAGAGCTACAAAGTATACGCCCCGTGCCTACTATTGGGCGGCTCCGTTCTTACCGCCTACATCTTAGAACGCAAAGCCACCAAATCGTCAGCGCGCTCAGCAGTCTTTCAAAAGGATAAGGCCGCTCTGTTTGCTGCGGTACGCCAGAGAGCAGAAAAAGTGGTCCGGGATGGCACAGCGTCGTTGCAAGTGTTACACACGGCTCTCTGCCGACCCTTTCTGACAAGTTTGCAGAGATAAGGCTCGCGCGACTGTGGCTGACCTAAGAGGCAAGGAGGTATCCCAAGAGGCCACCCTTAGCAAGCTCAAAGTCCTATGGGAGGACCATGAGGTATGCATCTTTCGCTATAACGCTGCTTATGCTGTCTCAACCGGCGGTTACGTAGGAATGCGTACAAGGTCTGCTTGGCCACCTCACCGGAGTTGTGGAGGACCTGTCACATCGCCGCTCGTCTCGTATCGACGAGTCTAGTGCTTCATGTGAGCTTAACCTTAACCTTGCATATATGCGCATATATTTGAGCCGCTCTCAACATTTGCGAACAGTGGAAGCTCAAAGCATTGCTCGGGGGAAATCACGCAAGAGACTCTGCACGATGGCAAAAATACGGATGGCAGAGAACATGGAGAACCAGAAGGTATGTTGATACAAGTGCAGACTCCGAAGTTTATAATGATTCGCATCATCAAACCGTTCCAGATCGCTGCCGACGCTACCGCGTTGATCAAGCATTACAAGGCTCTACTCGTCTAATGAGCCGGTCTTGCTTAGCCGCAGTCGTCGAACATACCATGGTTGAACCGCTTCGCCGGACTCTGCCCAAGTCTCAGCTTTGTGTGCTTATGTGGACACTGGACCTCTCGAGCTAACCGAAATGAATGTATGATGCGCACAGCCACCCTCTCCATAGTACGATCCCTGGTGAATCACAACAGGCTTTCAAGTTCCCCTCAGTGCTAGGCATATGATCGCCGTATGCAGTGGTCACAGTGACAATCAGTCGTGTATGCACTGGGTGTGTACACGTTCCTCTTAGTAGTTACGGTCAATTTTGTCACACGACACTCCTGTCCTCCTCCGGGAAACGCTAGCGCTGAACGTGGTTTACTTACAGTGCGTTTCCTTGTGGCAGAGTTATCGGGCAGATAGGTGACATTCATTCAAAGAACGGCACGAACGCTAACAACATACTACTATCTTACAGTGCATCTGAGCAATTGAGACTGCGACAAGCGGGATACCTGGGAGGATTACGACCGAGCGCTGACAACAGGTGGGCCTAGCTGGCTATCGAGAAGCGGCCCAAAATGCTTCGCAGGTGATAGACGCGTTGTACCCACAACATACTCCGTGGTTTTGTTATTCGGCCGCTGTCGTCCGTACCAAAGGATCGGCCGAAGAATCCCATAACTTCGACCTAGTACAGATGCCATATTTTGCGAATATACCTCAGGTGAAGGCATACGAGGTCGAACATATAAAAGCCAAGCTGTTTTGCTCAAGGAGACCCAACGAATCAAGCACGCAAAACCTTGCGAGATGTCTCAGAAACATTCCCTGCTCATCGAGCCCATCCCAAAGCTCTTTCAGCGGACACAAATCGGCGACATACAGCTCGCGCACCGCGTCGTCCTCACCCCGCTCGCACGCTTCCGCTGTGACAAGGACAACGTTCAGACCGACCTCGGAATCACCTACTACGAGCAGCGTGATACGGTCCCTGGCACGTTGCTCATCACTGAGGCGTGTAAGATTGCCCCCATCGCTGGCGGCGGCCCTTACCTTGCCGCCATTTACACCGACGAACAAATTGCTGGCTGGAAGAAGGTGACGTTGCATACAAATATCCTCAAATATTTAACTCGATTGAACCCAGTACGAATAACTTCAAACAGGTCGTCGATGCCGTCCACGCCAAGGGCTCTTACATTTATTGCCAGCTATGGGCCGGTGGGCGTGCAGCGCCTATAGGCGAGAGTGTTCAGGGCGAGGATGTGTTCTTCTATGCTCCATCCGCGATCCCGCTTCAAGACAGAGAGAACTATGCGATCCACGAGCTCTCTGTAGAAGGTCAGCCATAGCATACCCTTGAGACTAGACATCTTCAAGTTCTATTGACCCTCCGCGAGCAGAGATCAAGCAGTTCGTTGAACTCTTTGTCAAGGCCGCCGTAGTCGCTGTCGAGCGCGCAGGTTTTGACGGCATCGAGCTTCACGGCGCGAACGGGTACCTCATCGATCAGTTCATCCAGGACGTCTCCAACCATCGGACCGACGAGTACGGTGGCTCCATCGAGAACCGCGCGAGGTTTGCCCTTGAGTTGGTCGAGGCTGTGAGCAAGGCCCAGAGGACCGCTATCCGCTTCGGTCCTTGGACCACGGTCAACGGTAAGGCTTTTAAAAGGACAATATACAATAACAACCCACTCACTTTCGACGTGGTTTCTTTGCGGACAGGTATGGGTATGGAGGATCGTATCCCAACGTTCTCTTACTTGGTGAAGCGCCTGGTCGAGGACTACCCCGACCTAGCATACCTTCATCTCATCGAGCCCGGAGTGAACAACTATCAGAACTTTGAACCTGGACACCTAGACGTGAGCCTAGCTTTTAGCATTATCTGCGTGCTGACTAGCACCTGACATGCCCGAATGTCTAATAGTCAAACGATTTCATCCGTAAAATGTGGTTGCCTCGACCACTGATCACGGCTGGAAGATACTACCGCGAGGAGGCAATCGAGCGGTCGGAGAAGACGGGGAGCTGATCGCATTTGGCCGCCTTTTCATCAGCAACATAGGTGCCCACGTTATACGCGCATCCGACAACTCTCAAACGGAAAACTCAGCCCGATCTTCCACTTCGTCTCAAGAAGAACTTGCGGCTCAACAAGTGGGATCACGACTACTACTACGTCCCGGGAGAACCCCACGGCTACATAGACTATCCGTTTGCGGATGAGGACACGCCCGTCGCTGAGGATAGCTTTGTGACTGTTTTCTAGTAAAGAGCGTAGAGCTCGGACATGGCGAACTCGATACAAGTACAGTGGATCCAACCTGTAACAGCGATTGCCCGGAAACCTATCTATTCAAATCGAATCGATCTTCCCTAGGGTCTATCCAAAACCTACTGAAGTAACATTAGGGCCACACGTCGATGAGAGAATAGCTACTCACGAGCTCCTCAGGGGACCGCGATAACCGTGATTCCTCATCTAGGTCTCTTGACGCTTCCGATGGTTTCAAGTTGAGGTATTCCGCCATAAAGACTCGGAGAATGAGGTTCCATCTGCGCATTGTGGGGATGTCCAATGCAGAGGCGTCGTCCTGCAACCACACGGTGAGTAGGTGAGTATAACAGAGAAGGAGCAGTCGTACCCCCAAACTGTGCCACACGTTCGGGAAGGGGCTGGCGATGACGTGCAATACACTCACACCCCTTTTCAAGAACGGTATGTGATCATCCTCAATCCCACCAAAGTTGAATTGAGGACCTGAACGCGGGGTAAAGAATGGTGTGAACTTCGCATCTGCCTTTACTCCGTCCTTCTCATAGACAAGCGCTCCGCTGTCCGCCAGTCGCTGCTCAGCGGAGGCGATGTGGTCGAACAGCCACGCCGTGTCAATGAAAGAGGAATGTATCCGTGGGTCCTTGGCACCAAGGAGGTCAAGTAGAATGAGATCCTCAATAGTCCCTAGTTCGGTGCTGGATGCCGGGAGTAGTCGGCGTTTCTCGTGCGGTTGGATGTAGGTGGTGGCCCATTTCTCAGCCAGATGCCTACCGGCGTGAGTCTGTGCGGTATAGCGAACAGGTCAGAGACACTCTTACCTGGCACCGTATATGGAATCCGTAGCAGTCCAATCCTTGAATGCCTCTTCCCCATCGAAAAACACCAACTGGAGGGTAGTTTCAGCCACATCCTCATCGTCCTCTTCTCCGTTCTCCAAGCGTTCCTGCCGCTCGTTCAAAAGAGGATCGAGAGCCTCTGCGAGGTCGAGCATAAATGCACACGGAGCAGCGGAATCCGTAGCGCCAAGGAACTACTACCAGACACGTCAGCGAAAATATACTCAGCGAGACGAGGCCCGTTACACTTGCCTGGTTGTTAGGATATGACGAGAAGAACTTGCTATCAAAATGTGCAGACACAATAACGCGTCGGGGAGCCTTCGGGTCTTTGGTAGCAATGACATTTGTGAACCGCTTCACTCCGTAGGGTGTCCTGTCGGTGAAAGTGTCCTCCTCGACGTGCCAGTTCAGTTTCTTCATCGTATTCACGATGTACTCCCGGACCATCGTGTTGTTCTCAGTGTCAGGAGCTCGGGGGATGAGTATCTTCGATAGATGCGAGTTTGGATTGTGAAGGTCCACATTGCGAACGGGGTCGGGAGACGCGACCAGGGAAGCGATAGCTTTCGAAGACAGTGGTTTGAGTTCACGAGGTCCCAGCTTGGATGCTGTTGATGGTATTGAGAACACAGCCAAGCTTAGCAAGGTCAACTGCCAGAAAGTCAAAGAAAGCCATGATAGACGATGGAGTCGAGGACAGACGGACATCGTGGTCGACGAAAGAGTCCACAAACGCTCCTGACCATAACGTAGGGTTACATTGTTGCCGGAGATACTTGGGGGATATACATCAGATACACAGTACTGGATAGTGCTACTAATACAACTTCTGCAGTAATCACTCGGCGGACTACTACTTCGCGAGGCCACCGAGCTTGAAAAGCGCGTCCAAGACCACACCAAGCGCAATCAAACTGAAGCTCCTCGCACCGAATAGAGTGTTGTTTCTCATGCCGAAATCCCAGGCCAACCACGCCTGCGACAATCCATACAACAACTCCCCCTGGTCCGGGTTTAGCACGTCGGTCGGATGATAGAGCCTGCTCTTGACGTCGCGTACGATCTCCGACGAGTGCATGCGCATCCGGTGCATCCGGTCGTTCCTCCACCGGTGCTGGGTGCAGTTCGCGAGGATGGTTCCAATCACGACCTCTTCCTCTTGTAATCGGATCTCCGGGGCATCCGACAGCGCGTGGGTGACACAGATGTATCGCAGCTCGCGCTCGTATCGAACAAACAGCCCCCTCATCTCGGCGACGTTTCTGTCGTCGTTGACGAAGTAGTGTAGTTGGCGTTCGATGCACGGTCGAAGCGCGACGGAGATCGGGTCTGTGAGCGGCTGTACCCTCCTTGCTTGTTTCTGCCCGACTTGAAGGCCTAGCGGATCGGGGAAGGACTCTATCGGTGCCTTTGGCTTGATGATCGTAATGCTCCGGAATAGTTCGCCTACCGCCCGTGTCGACGCGTAGTAATCGGTGTCTCGAGGATCGTTATCTTCCGCCTAGTACCGCGAATTATCAGTGAAAAGGAAGCAAGAATATGGAGGAAGACTTACCATCTTCCAGTCAGGTTTGGTCCGAATCAGTAAGCGAGGAGAATCGTGGATATCCACAGGAATACCATTCTTGGGATAGTCTACGGCTTGACTGCACAACTCGGCGAGAGTGAGGCAGTATGGATCATTGGTACCATCCTGTGTTCGGCGTTCAGAAGACATAGTACAGCTCGGAGGACGATACGCACTTTCGACTGATCTGAAGAAGATCATACACCGATGAGTTCTACCGAGGGAGATATTGGAAAGGCGAAGTGACTTACCAGCGATAATCAGATGCCTGTCGGACAGTAAACCCTAAACCACCGGCGAGCTCAGTGACGTTACACAAAAAGTCTCCATGAAGACATACCAAGACATCAGAGTTGATGTATTCCACGATGAAGTCGCAGATATCCTCTACCGTGCTGGGCCGGTCAATGACGCGTGTTCCAACGGGCTCATAGGCTGCGGGCTCTGCATGCTCAGTCGGCAATAGGGAACTGTATTTGATGATGGAGTAGAGATCGCTGCAGACCCGCCGATTCGTGAGATTCCGTGCTCGGATGCGTGTGAAGTTACAAACCCGTCAAGGTCACCACCACCCAGCTTGGAGGCCAATGATCGATTGCCTGTATGATATTGGTGAGTGCGGCAATCACAAGGATGGTAGAAAAAAGATGACATACTGCCAGTGGAGGGCAAGACCACGACATTTCTCAGGTTTCGGAAGAAGCAGACCTTGTCTGCCGGAGGCTCTCCAACAGCAAATACGCGTTGCACTTTTGACGAGAGGTAAGGAAAGCCTACGACAAATCATGGAACGGCTCACCATCGCCAGGGTGTACGACAGGACTGCGGGATATGACAACTGACCCTATAACCATCGTTAGTCTCATCGTGTCACTTCCAATAGTGCAATGTTCATACATACCGTGAAGGAAGGTCGGTGTCTCGTCCTCTTCGTTCTGGATGCAAACTAGCAGGACATTAGCGTGTCATTATACCGGCAGGAGAAATATTCTGGTACCAAAAATTTGTCCATCTTTCAGGGAGAACACGTTCTCCACCCCTTCAAGCTCATAGGCTGGCCCTTCGTCAGCCACACCCACCAGGAGGTAACTGTCCGGAATGGGGATCCTCGCGTTGTGCTTCATATCGCGCAGCACATGGTTCTGTGCGTATGCGACCAAGCTATGCAGGAAGGTACCCTTCAAGTTGGCCGGAAGCCCCTCGGCATCCATACCCATGCCCGCTGCGCGCAGACCCTGAAGAATCCACGGGATGCTGAAGCTGAATCCAAGACTGTGGGTTCTGAGTAACGTGACGGTTTGCTCAACCGAGTCCACCGCGGTCACGATGTCCTTCACGGCACGCTCTTGCAACTCCATGAAGATATCTTTGTCGACGCCGCGGTCTTCAAGGATCATGACCAGTGCCCTTGACAGATACAATGAGCTTGCACCCTATCTTTGGGGATTGTACCATACCTGTTCAAGTACGACGTGCCAGGCTTTTCAAACCATCGTGCAATTTCGATTGGAGCAACATCTTTGTCGGGAACGTCGAATTTGTTCATCGACTGGCGTGGACGCATTTTGATGCCTTCGAGCCTCTCGTCAACGACTACCATTCCCTTGTACCCTGTTTGCCGTGAGCGAGATGCATTAACAGCATGCGGGATCACCGACCTAAGAACCGTATCTGGTACTGGTAGAAGTATTAGTATCGATCGACTCGTAAAAGAAGATCCAGCGAACTAACTGCGCAGGGTATCCTCTGAATGCGTCTCAGGTCTGGCTTAGCAGTGCAAAGCGCCTCCCAGATCATGTTGGCAAGCTGCGGGGAGATTGTCCCCACACCGTCGGTAAACAGATGAGGCTCGGTGCCCATGTCCGGCATCTCTTCCCATTGATCCTTAGTGATCGACACTGAGGGGTCTGTCGCGGTGAAGGCCTGAGCGAGACGAGCCGCGTACTTGGATGGCTTGTTGAGAATCTCGGAGAAGTCCCCAAGACTATCGCGGATACTTTGCGCAGTAACGTATCCTCGCGTCGGGTGCTCGAAGGGGTTCATGAACCATACAGCATGCTCACGCAAGGCCGAAGACGAATACGCCAAGAACTCATAACGACGCCCACCGAGTTCGAAGCCGTGTTTCAGGACCCCGCCAACACGTTCATTGAGGAGCGTAGTCCCGTCGACCTGCATAGTGCCGATGAGAACCATCAATCGGACGTTAGAATGGCATATTTACCTCCCGTGCCCATCTGTATTGTAGTCGATCCTCGTCCCGAAAGTCAACGCGCAGGAAGTGATCCTCGAATCCTACGAACTGTCGAATGACGCGGTTGCTTTGGCTCACATATGGGCCTTCAAGCACCATGCGGGTAGGTGTAAAGGTGACGTGATAGCACTTGAACTTGCCCATGTCCTGTTCCCCAATTTGGGAGTCGTCGTCGTCCCTACCTCCCTTCACCTTCCGCATCCCTTTCGAGGGCTTGCCACCCTCAGGCACAACACGGAGGTAGCATTCCATAAGAGTATCAGTAGGATTCTTCGTGCGAACAGTTTCAGCGAAGTGGCGGAGTATGTCGGCAGCTTCTAGTGGATACTCCTTGCAAAGCCTCTCGATGTGTCGCCGAAACTGCACGAGGAGATCTTCAGTATGCATAAGGCCACTCCGTATAAGGGCCTCAAGCTGGAACGCAACGGGCCAGCTGAACTTCCCGAGCCAGGTGTGGAACTCATGAAGTTTCCTTGAGGAGTAGAAGCCTTTATTGAATGCTTCGACGTTCGCCCATATAGGACGTTTGAGGCCCGCTATGACGCAAAGTTCGGCGAATTTGCGGATGTCTTCCTCTGTATGAAAAATAAGACGCATGTGATGGGCGTAGGGTGCGACAAATGCATGAGCTTCGTCGAGACTGTCAAGCCTCTGTCGAAATTTCCGTTGATCGTTCCAGTCGTTCCCAGTGAGCGTACGGTTGAAGCGCTCGCGCTCCAGCATCGGTGGGGTCAGAAGTTCAAAGCAGACAACTACAAGACCGAGGTGATTCACAACCCAACCGTACATTTCAATGAAGGGCTTACAAGGGTTGCCGAAATCTAAGCCATACGCGACCTTGCGAATGTTGGAGAACGTGATCGCAACATTTTGGCCAATCTCTTCGGTCATCCTATCGCCCAGCTGAGAGGTCATGAGTACGTTACACTAAGCGACTGCAGCTTGCAAGAACTAACCTGTATCCGTATGAGCTTGTGATCATACTCGAACCACAACAGCCCGGCTCCCTTATCCCTATGGCTGATCTCGTACTCCTTCGAAAAGACGCGGGAAGCAGTGGGTGGGTCCTCTGGACGACGGTAGTAGACGCCGAATTGCAACTTGTCCACATGTAGACCTAGGTCAAGCCTGCGCAACTTTTCCTCGCGTTTCTCTTCTAGTTCAGGCTCCAGGTACGGCGTCTTCTCAAGAGTCTCCTTCAAGCCACGGCCCGGGCGATTCTTGGTGCGGAACAGGCGGGTCTTGCGCCCATTGATGAGGATAGGATTGCGGTCCTCGTATACCCATTTCAGGAGCTTATCACCAATCTTTCGACTGGGCAGGATGATGCTTCCTGATCCATTGTTGGAAACACCCTGACCAGCATTAAGGGTGACCTTGAAATTACTGAGAAGTGCCGTAGCTGTTCAGCCGAATGAGCCACCCGAGCATAGAGAGATACACTCACATTGGCCGAGATTTGGGATCAGACGCGTCGTAGAACTGTTCCCCGTGAAGAATCGCACCAAAAGCCCGCTTGACGTCCCAGACGTTCGCTTCGAAGGACACATCAGCAAGCTCAATTTCCATCTTCTTTACACGAGTGGCGGGCTATGGCGAGGTTTGAAGTAAAGGTTGAACCCTTGAGTGGCACGGTCTTATGCTTGTGCGCTGTGGCCGATCTTTAGAGTGGTTTTGTCTGAGATTTGTAGGCCAGGCGGACAGGGAGGGAGACGCACGCAGGCCGAGTCGCGGAAGCAGACAAAGAGGTGATCATAGTCAAAAGTATCGATAAAGATATGGATATGTGGGTGCTGCGGTAGTCCAAGTCCGAGTCGCCCATTGTCTCACCTCCTTCCTCCTTAAGCGCCACCATGCGTTTTGGCTCAAAATGGTAATTGTCGGGCTGCAGGTTGCTCGACATTCAACTTTCAACGCCTTACAACCATCGGTCAGATGTGCAGCATGCAGCGCTCAGCGTTCAGAGTTCAACGCTCAACATTTCAACAGCCACCCCATTGAAAACATGATATGATTTCCATCTTCATTCCTCATCTCTGAAAGAAACTCTACACTTCTGTAGGAAGCAAAGCACAAACACTCCACTGTACCACAGTGACTACTTATACGGGATACCATTTTGCAGCTGGCGGTCAACGAATTAGCGATAGCGCAAAAACCACCAGGCAAGAAGTCTTACCCGCTGGAACTCGTCATACGCAGTGCTCCGGACGTTCTCATGGGCGTTCCTCACGATAGACATCATATAGTCGGCGGCTTGCCGTTCGTTCAAGGACAGCGCGAACCGATCCTTGAGCCTTCGGATAGTAGGCTCACCCTTGAACGACGGAAGACAGGTGTCCAGCATTAGTTGCACGGTACTGATGAGCTGATCGGCGTGCGGTCGGATAGCAAGAAAAGCCTTGACGGTGAGCTGTTGGAACAGTAAATAGCCTTGCGAGTATCGTCCTCCCATCAAGACAACCATTTCGTGGGTCAGTTTAAAGGAGTTTGGCTCGAATTTGACACCCTGTCATGTTCGTTCAGCATTCGAGTGAAACACTTCCGCGAGACGTTTGACTTACTCCAGGACGTAGAGAAGGAAGAGACATGTTGTCAGTCGAGGCTTGTGAAAGGATGGATAAGAGAGCACTCATCTATGTCGAACAAAAAGCCGAAGTCTGAGTAATGCTATGAGTGAGTCAATGCTATCATGATATATCGTTCAAACCTACCGATGTGAACAATGTGACCTTCCCCATCGATCATGATATTTCCGTTGTGCCGATCTTTGACTTGAAGAATATAACAGACCACCGAGTATGCCGCCATGGATTGGATGAAGTTCAATCGAGCCTTTTGGAACTCGATCGTGTCCTCTCCACCATACTTGGCTACGAAGAAGTCCAGGAGATCGTTGACCTTTGCACGTCCCATCTCGTCACGAGAAGTCGCATTTGGCACGACATCAATGACACCACACTGCGTCGATGTTAGCGCCGAGTATGATGTGTCCTGATGTGGCTGCAAATAGTACTCACACCTGGAGCGGTGGCTGTGACACGGTAAGGGAACACATAGAGGGTCAATCCGACGCTCGTGAAGATGTTCTTGAACATGGCGATGACTTGTAGAGCAAGGACATCTTGACGACAATCGTCTCCGACCTTGAAAATAGCCTGTTGCCAAATGTCGTACTCCTCGACTTCTTCCTTCCCTTGACCATCCGCATCCAGTACATTGTCGGAGCTCGCGCGCACGACAAGACGTTCCTTGCGTACTTTGAAGGTGGCCATGAACGGCGCCTAGATGACACAACAGGTTTTAAACATGATAGAGCAAGGACGAGAGACCATGCTCACCTTGGCGTGACTCTGGAGTGGTCGACCAGATTTCTTGTCGATGTCAATGACCTTGCCGTCCGGGTTACTGGGAAGGTATACGCCCACTTCCACGGCGATCTTGGCCATCTCTTCGTCAATCTTCGCCTTTTTCTCGGGTTTTGTCTTCTTGATGAAGGGCTTGAGCTTGCCCGAAATGGACGTGACCTCGTTGAAGAACCCGAACTCGCGGTCGTAGAACCCACGCGCTTCGCCAGAGAGTGACTCGACGACCATCTCCGTCATCCGGTCCAAAGTGGGTTTCATCGGGTCCTCCTGTGCAACGCAGTTAGATTCGCTCTCATCGACAACGGTTGGCTTGCCTACTAGCTCGCCCGCGTCATCACGATAGCAGTT
Organism: Daedaleopsis sinensis; assembly: GCA_033807695.1. Lineage (NCBI taxonomy): Eukaryota > Fungi > Basidiomycota > Agaricomycetes > Polyporales > Polyporaceae > Daedaleopsis > Daedaleopsis sinensis. The sequence continues at coordinate 3,775,766 of CM066301.1, forward strand.
GGCCTTCATGTTCCAAATGATCTGGTGGCAGAATAACTGCGAGATCTTGGCGGTCTCGAAGATGAACCGCGATACATAGCCTACGAAGAGTCAACGATGAGTTTCACGTAGATATGTGTAACAGACGAACCAAGGTCGTCGTAGCGAAGGGCTTGGACGACTTGCGGAACGAAGAAGAAAGTGAGTTCCACAGGGTGCTGTTCCAACACCCTAAGAGCATATTGAAGTACTTGAGGATGGTTGTTGTAGCGCCGCTCGAAGAACGTGATAGCAAGGACTGGAGTTACGGGGGCCCAGAGGAGTAGGTACTATAAACGGGGAGAAGTTAAGTGAAAAGCAGCAGATATTGACCATCGAACAACGGACCCTAAGATCGCGCTTGATGCTATTGTCCAGCCTCTCGCCAACCAGGAAGCGGAGCCCCTCCGGTACGTCTAGAACATCTTGAGTCGCAGAACGAACCAGACTCCCAGTAGCATTCTGTACGGCTGGATAGTTGAATCGCTCCGCAAAGTAGATTGAGATTGCGGGGTCGATCTCCCACGTCCTTCGGACCGCACTGGTCCAAGTGCTCTGCGAAAGATATGTCAGTCTGTCTTCGATCCCTGGCGCGAATCTCCAACACACATCGAGCATAGTCTTCTCCAGTGCGCAAATATGATCGGATCCTCGCTTGGCATCGTTGGCAGGGTTGGTCCAGACCGTCAATCGGAACACCTCGTTCTCAACTAAGAGTCGCAACGGAAGACTGACATTCTTGAGCAATGCGGTATAGTCTGTTGACAATCAGCCAGCTGACGTTGCCGAGACGTCTATAAGAAGACATACGAGATGGTTGGGATGGCGCATGAGCTGGTGCGAGACTTGAGATTGCTGCATAGCCTCTGATCGAGTCCGCTTGAAGATAAGAGAGGAACTCTGACAAGAGCTTGATATCTGCGTCAACCTGTACGCGATTCGAACCGTACGACCATCTAGAGTATATCATCAGCATTTCTCCACATTGTGCAGTAATGGCCATTGACTCACTGTGGCCGCACGGCAAACCAAGAGTACGCAGCTTGATAGAGGCTATCTCTGAGCTGATGCTCACTGAACACGTCCAGATAGGAACTCTTCAATGTTTCGAAGCCGAACAACAAGAACGAGAAGCGGGCTTCGCGAGCCAAAGGATGAGTGCTGCACTATGTTAAGCTATCATTCGAGCATTGTGCTTTTAATCACTGACCATATTGTTCTGTGTGCGCGCGCTGAAGACAACGCAATTCGCTGGAACAGCAACATCAAACCTGGGCGCCTATACCTGGCAGCTTGCAACCTGCTGAACAGGAACTGGAGGATGAGAGTGTGAGGGGCTAGAAGTCTTGAAACTGCTTTGGCCGCGCGGTCAATCGTGACCTTGTCCGTTGGGCTATATTGCACTTCGTGCAGGAATGGGTCGACATAGCTATGTCCCGTCTATCAGGGTAGAATTCGACCAGGGGTGACGGTAAGGCCCACTCACTTTTGGCTTTTCGAAAACATACCCTTTCCAAGCTTCACGCTGTTGTCCCATGCTGCAGCGATGTCTGACATAAGCGTCATCTCATAGTCGGGCTTCTCCGCGATAACCCAGGACCATGCCTCAATCCCTGCGGAGATGGCCGATTGGGCGAACACTTCGAAAGGCAGCGCGACCAGGTAGTGTGCAAGGTCGTAGTGCCACTGTGTACGCGCGTCAATGACTGCGAAGCTGATTTACGGGATCAACAAACCTGTTCAACGTAAATGAGCGTCGAAGCGGCGCGGAATAGCAAACGCTTCAGGTCAGGTATGGTCAATTTGCTTTCCTTGTCACGAATAGCGACAATGGCAGCGGCTATACGCTTCTTCAGCTGGTCGATCTCCCGCTCTGGCACGAACTTCAGTGGATCATCAAGACCATCAAGACCTTAAAGCCAATGATGCATCAGATCTTCTCCAATTCTCCATAAACATGACTATACTCACCGCTCGCTCGTCCGAACCGGAACCCAGTGGATTCGCCGGCGAAGTATCCCTTGGACGCTAGCTGGCTTGCCATCGTCTTGGCGCGGTCAGGCTTGAACGGTGACATCGACGAGAGTGAAGCTTCCCAATGGCTATCATCAGCAGGGAATGCAATAGTCGATGAGGGGAGTAATTACCAAGCTTCCTGTCAATGGGACCAATTGCTTTCGCGTACTGAACAGCAATGGAAGCGCCGAGCTCCGAAGCGTCTGCTACGGACCCTCCTTGCAGTGCGAGGTATTTCTATGGGGAGTATAAGTCTACGGTTCATATACTGCAAGTCAAATTCCCTCGCCTGGAGAGTCGAATGCAACTCCATCGGCGCTCTGCTGATAGCAAGCTCGAACCAAGTACTAGCATCGCGCTGGAGTTGGGACAGCATTTGGTTGCGCGCTAGGTAGTTGTCCGGCAGCTTCAGAGTGATGTTCACCCGTTCCGAACGGTACTCGTAGATAGGATTGTCCTAAACTCGTGTTATAATGAAGCACCAGCGCCCAGGCGGCGATCTACACACCTCGTCCAAGAACTCGTTTTCCGTCGCTTGACGCAGTAGCGTCAGCACCTCGAGAATGGCGAATACCAGAGGTGGGTCGCACATGAGGGATGGGAAGGACGTGATCAGCCTGTTGAGATATCTCGCCGCAATGTCCCGTGCCTTGGGAATACGGTGTGTGCTCGCGACGAGCAGCGTACGGAGTTCGGCGGACAGTCTACTTGGTAGTGCTTGCTTGGCTGCGTGACCATTCAGGTCTGAGATTGCTCCGCGGATAACCTTCTCCGCGACCGCTTCCATGCACATGAGCAGTCCAGCGGTCTTGTTGATGCCCTTGTTGACGAAGTACGTGACGAGCGAAGAAGGCAAGCCTGCCGCCGCACGCATGCTCTCCACATCGTGCATGGCTAGCAAGAATAGAACTTGACCCGATAGAAGGTAGCGCACCTCACTGGCGCGTAGAGGAATGTACTTCGTCAGTAACGCACGCGGCTGCGCAATGACCGTTTCAACGTATTCTTGACGGATAACGGTGTTGTATTCGAGATCGCTCACGATTGTGTCGTGAGCTTCCTCGAGAACGATCGGAGGTGTGCGAGCGGCAATCCGTGCGAGTGCAGGTTGTCGCCATTCCATCGCGGGATGCGAGCGGCTTGCAGGACCAGTGAAGCCAAACAAGACGCAGAGAAACCACATATTCCGGAAGAGCGTGACAACATTGTATAGGACATCTGTTCCGAAGTCGAAGTCTTCATGACTGAGGAGGGCGTCGATCGGCAACAACAGGGAAGCAAGTTGTTCAGACATCTCCTCGAGCTTCATAGCTATGTAAGAACACTGTGAACGTTTGGATGAAGGGCAGACTAACCTTGGCGTGATGGCTGGATATTGCAGCGTTTTGGATAGCAACTCCCTTGTCCACAAACAGCGTAAGCAACTCGACGAGATAGAGTTGGTACAGTTCGGAACGTCCTCGAAGCTCCTTCGCAAGCCTTGTCTGTGCAGCGAGGACCTGCAGGTAATTTATGAATGTACCTTCCTGAAAGGTTCATAATAGCCCTCCTTACCATGTTGTTAGAGAATCGCGTGTCATCCAAGTTGGCTGATCGGTTAATGGAAGAGAATGCTCGGATGATGTCAACAAAACAGCTCTGGGGCGCAGCAAGGGCCAGGTCTACTAGGTTGTACGCGATCGCTGCCTCGACGGTGGGTTCCGCAAACCGCATACGTTGCAATAACATCGAAACTGTCAGACGTGTGACCTATGCGGTCCATGTTAACGCTGAGAAACACTGAGTACCGCCGGACTTGCCTCCTCAGATGAGCTCTCCAGCGCAAGCCGCGTGGCGACAGAGATAGTACTAATCCCGATAGTACGCTTTTCTTCCTCGGAAAGTCCACGTAACCCGGTTTCGGCCGAGTGTAGCGTAGAGAGGTCAGACACGTCGCCAAGGTTCATGACCAGCACGCTTGAGGTTTCGAACATGTCCTTGCTGGTAGCAGCAACGTAGTTCAGGAGTGAATACATATACGACATGATGAGGTCGTCTCCTGGTGCGAGCTGGAGGATGCGGCTCGTTTAACATATTACCTAACGGTCTGAGTAAAGACTCACATCTATGCAAAGTGACAAGCATCTTGCTGCTGCGAGGAGAGGTGATGGTGTGTGTGCCGAGGTGGCGAACTCGAACTCGAAAATCGACAGAGGCGATGTAACAAAGCGGCGCAAGTGATTGGCCATGGTGGCCGCAATATCAGGGAAGCTAAGTCATGTTGTGTTGAGTGAGTAGCCTACATGCGTCAATTACAGTGTACACACCTTCGCACGAGGATAGCAGTCGACTTCAAGGCAGCCTCCTGTATCATGTTGTCAAATATCGGCGAGTCCGCACTAAGAAGCGTTTGGAGACGATCGTAGAGAACTTCATCAAGGCCGTCTAAAGCTGCACAGCAGACAGATGCGAGTTTCTGAGATTCCAACTGTTAGTATTCTCACTATCCAGAGATATACGTATGAATCACTGACAAGACTTTCAGACATAGTCTCCCAAGCATAGCTGTCCTCAGCAGGGTCAGCGTCAAGTTCCTGAATTTGAACGAGGAGAGTGGTGAAGGTGTGAATCGCGCTGTTCATAGTCGCGCGCAACGCAGCTTGCTGTTTGCTATCAGTAAGTCCCGCCCCAGGCTGATGATAGCGCAACAGCTTCTGCCAGGCCACGTTAGCCGCTTCGGCTTCTTGGGAAGCGGACACGATGTCCTCTGTGGAGTAGGAGCGACCCAGTGCTTGTGCCAGAATAGTCCACTGTGCCTCGATGACACAGCACACGATGAAGTAGCCTGTCAGCGGCCGCCCACGCGAAATGTAGCGAGAGACAAGCGTTTGGATGAACTGGAGTTTCTCGATGTCTTCTCCAGTGCTAGATAGTGCGTCAACTGGTAGCCTGTTGAGACGTTCCACGACGTCGGAGGCAAACAAGGCGTTCAGTTGTTGGGCTAGTAGGCACCATTCTGTAGGTGACCAATCGAAGGGTGTGGAGATGATGGCTCTGTAGAGTCCGTGGAAGGAGGGAGCATACTGTGACAGTACGTCGATGGCTAGAAAGTGTCAGTTAGACATCGACTGGAAAAGTAGCACAAGACCCACGATCCGCTGTGGTGAACCTCTTGACGATTTCGGTCACAAGCGCCACAATGGCGTTGAACGCGCCATCCCTATGTTCAGGATGACTACTAGCGATCTTGAGCAGGGCAGTCACAGTCGTAGAGACGAGCTGATCAGGCATAGCCCATTCTAACCCGTGTCTTCAGAGTCAACATCTTGGTGCAAAACGTCACGCCTCACCTTCCCAGGACAGACATCGGTCAAAGTCGATGTAAGGAACATCTCGCAAGATGTCAATGAGGACCGGAACAGTGTCTTTGACGTGGGAGTCGGGTAGATTCAAGGCCAATTCCGCAAAACCAATGTTGCATTGCACGCGGGAATTGGGCTGCAGTGTATGAGACAACCAGACACATATATCAGAGCAACCAAGACACACCATGAAAACCCTCTCTTCCGCTTCCGCTTCCTCATCACCATTGTCCTCCTCAGACTGCTCCTTGCTTTCGGACTCAGTGACCGCCCTGGTCTCGACCTTGGATGAGATCAGGTCAATGGCAGAGAGCACACTGTCCACAGAAGGCGCTCCTAATCTGACTTCTCCAATATTGGAGGCGAGATCAGAAAGAATGAGCTGACGAATGTTGAGTTCAAGACTGGAAGCAACGTTCACTATGAGCACATGTATATATGACGAGTGAGTTAGACATACCAATCCATTGCACCAGACTAGCAGTCCTAGTCACAGCGTTTCGAATGTCGCAGAGTGGCGGACTTCAGGTCCAGATATAGTTGTCAATATGTAAGAGTTCTCCAGGCGAGTGCTAGAAGACGGAGAGAAGTAGAGATCTGGTATGGCTGCCACAGCGAGGTGTCGTCCTGAGTGTGGAGGCCTGAGGAGTGACTGTGCAGCCGCTGAAGCCCAACGAGCGCTACTGACAACGGCCGATTGGGGATCAGATGTCAGTTTCATCCTCGTACCTCTCGCCTACGGTACTAGGGGAGACAAACTTTGCATATAAATCCAAGCATCCTCGATTGCTCTGATTCCCTCGTCAAGTTCCCGACTTGTCTTCACTTTGCTCGACAAGTGTGTCACGTTTCTCTCTACCCTTTGCGCGGTTCTAACTTTGTTGAATGAGCTTCAGTGTCGACAAAGTGCGTCTTGGCCTTGAATCTAGTTCGCCATTGCCTTCTACTGCTCTTTCCTTTGCTGTCCCTTGGGGTCTGCTGCTATTTGGACGTATTCGCCGCGACGTCGAAATCGAGATCGTGTTTTTAACGTTTTGAGGTTCAACTACACCAGCACCACTACTAGCAGTAGTAATGCAACTGGACACGACACAAGTACCTCCACTGGGACACCGACGTTGTGCACGTCGCTTCAACATGTGGATATGGAGGCCGATGGTGGCTGGCGAAATGGCTGACTACCATCCATGAGCAAGGGCGGACCAGGAGCCGCAGGTGCGTTTTTGTCAGCCTCTAGCCTCAACCTCTCAGTGATTGCGACGGACCTCGCATCCTCTCCCTCCACTTCAGATTTCCGCACCGTCTTGTCATCTGTGCTCTAACTCACACCTATCTGTGCTCAACGCTTGCGATGAGGGCCTCCCAAAGCTACTTCCCTTCCGGCTCTCACCTCTGCCTCGCGGACCATACATCGCCCACGAAGAGTAGTGGTTGCATCCAGATTGACCATGCGGCTCAACATCAACCATCGTCACAGTCACCTATGATCTTCATGCAGCATCCCGGCTGCAACGCTACCGCCCACGGCGTTCACATGCAATCGGTCGCTCACGGTCAGCATCAGGACGGTTACTTCACCACGATGAATGCTTCTCAGGACCGAGGAGGATATGGTCCTCTCACTCCGGGTACCGTCTCACAGTCTGTCTCGTACGCCTTCTCGCAAGATCCTCTTGCTCCCACCCCGAACATGAGAAGCTACACTGGGCCTTCGGAGCCGGTTCGCGGCGCTTCAGAGCCCTACGGTCAGGGTCAAATGCCGGTTTTCGTACACGAGAACACCTTCGATGCCTCCAAATCAAATTTGCATGATCTGGATGTCATTCAAGGACGTGCACTGTTCTGGGCGCCTCCGGTCCGATACCGCCAGAGGATTGCCCAGGCTTGCGAGTGCTGCAGGAAACGGAAGAGCAAGGCGAGTCGTTCGTACCAACCACCCCGTGCTTCTGGAACTCATAGGATACATATAGTGTTCTGGCGAAAAACCCAAGTGCATGCGTTGCTCGACGCGGAGCCTTGAATGTGTCTACGCCGAGGATCACCGCTTGAGGAAGAACAAAGCAGCGTTGGGTGCGGTTGTCAATCCAGAACCTACTATGCCCACCCTCGTCGTCACGGCTGCTAGTCCTTCCATCCCGTCGTCGGAGCAAATGCCCGTCCCGACTCCAAGCTATCCCGCGATAACCTCCTCGCCTACTCGTCGTATGACATCTTCCTCCTCGTTTGTGCTCCCTCCATCCGCAGTCTTCGGTGACTTTGCGCCACCGTACAGCGGCCAGGTTCAGTATATCCCTCCGGGCAGTGCTTTCTGTCCGGCACCTCCTATGGTTCAAGATGGTCAACACGCGTATACCGCGACTGGCAGCGATCTCTGCGGGTCGGGCTCCTTCATTTCTCCATCTTCTTCTATGTACTGTGAGATGCCACGTCAAAACGCACAACTGCCCAACCCCCAGCACGCGTCCCCACACCGCAGCCATATCAGCGAGCACATGCGGTGAGTACTATCCTGCTATAGTGATTGACACAGGTCTCGCTGCTTTATAGTCGATACTGATTAGTATCGCATCAGTTCCCATCAGATGTCAAGGGCGAATTCAGCACCTGCTTCTCCTGGACCAGGTTCAAACGCGCACACGCCGTACGCCAGACACCCGGAGCAACATGTCAGCCCAGTGACACGGCCTCCCCTCTTTCGTGCTGCTACATCCCCTGCTCAGCACTCAACCGCATCCGGAAGTCGTGATGGTGCGCTGTCATATAGGTACTACCACCCATACGGCGGGTCTTTCGCAAATCATCCACCGTCGACGGAATCGGTACACGTCCGCTCCCAGTCCCAACCGGGCCCTATTATGGTACGATCTGATAGCGTCGGCCACGCAGCGATGTCTGGGGACAGCTCCTTCTCCTCCCAAGCCTCTGCGCAGGAGATTGCGAGCATGTTTTCTGCTTATACGACCGAGGACGACTACATCGGCGGGGAGTTCCAGCACATGTTCCACCACTCCTTCTCGCTCGGTTCGTGATGATGTACGGCGCCTCGGATTTCATCGTACTTTGCTGGGTTCCATATGCTTCTGGAAGGTCTCCTGTCGCTCGCCTGGGTCTTATGTTCTTGATACATGTACTTGCATTGCTGATATGCCATCCGAGAATACATCCTCTGTGTGGACCTACATGGACCTACGAATGCGTGGTGGCCCACTTACAAGCACTTACATAAACCGCGGGAGAACGTGCAAGCGCCAGGCAGTGGATCGGGTCCTGGGTGACGTTAATGACAGCTCCTCCCAGTCTAGGACTCCATTTTCCGTACAGGACATGACGCCCACGCCTAAGTCAAGGGTCGCTGGGATAGCCCCCTCTGCTCCTCACACTCGCCCACGCTCTGCACAACCCGCCCACGATGGCCGCCGCACCCTCCGAACCGTCCGGCACCACACAGTCGCTCCCTGGTAGCATGAAGGAGATCCCCGTCTTCGAGTTCACAAAGCGCAAACGGTGGGCGGACCTGCTCATCACGGAGCTCAACGACACCATCATGCTCGTGCTCTCCAAGACGTGCCAGGTGTGGTACTGCGGGGGTGCGGTCACCGAGCTGCTCGGCTGGCGGGACGACGAGCTCGTGGACGGGGACCTCGTCGACTTCATGAACAGTGCGTGCGGCGTGCGCCCTTCCCCGCGTGCCAGCGGGCTCACGCGTCTCTGTCCCTGCAGGCGACGACCAGGACAACTTCCGCAAGGCGTTCGCGGAGAGCGTGCAGTCGAAGACGGAGATGCTCGCGTACGCGCGGATGCAGTGGAAGAACGAGTTCTACATGTCGACCACGGACTTCTCGTCCGCGCCCAAGGAGGTGCTGTTCGAGATCAAGGGCCGGCCGCACTACCTCCCCGACTCGGGCGAGTTCAAGTGCTACTTTGCGATGGCCCAGCCCTATCCCAGCCGGAATCAGGCGATGTACGCATGCTCTCCGTGTCTGTTGCATGGGTTCGGCTGTACTGAAGCTCCTCGCCTTTGTGGACAGGTTAAATACGTTCCTGGAGCTGAAGATGGAGAACGAGCGCTTGCAACAGCGCGTCGCACAGCTTCGCGCGCAGGCACAAGCTTTAGACGGCGTGAACGACAATTTCTACACACCGTCGGACGGGTTCGGCGCCGCAGAGAGCGCGCGGACCAGTTATGACATGGGAGGAGGCGGTGGACTGCCAGACCCGGATGATGACGGACCCCGGAAGAAGGTGTGTTAGGTATTGTGCTTGCACTTCTTTCTCCCCTCATACTACGTCCGTCATGCGCAGGTCAAGAGGTTAGCTGCAGAGCAGCATGTGTGTGTCGATTGTGGAAGGACCGATTCTCCAGAATGGCGCAAGGTAGGTCGATACGACAATACTATTGGGATGTTGTTCAGACTGCTATCAGGGTCCGATGGGTCCGAAGACATTGTGCAACGCGTGCGGGTTGAGATGGGCGAAGAAGTCTCGCAAGACTGGAGATGACACTGAGGAGGCAGCACCACAGGGAGGAACCCCAGTTGTGTTCTGAGGTACTGCTGCTGTCCACGGTACCGCAGTGTACGATACAATGTTGCCCCTACCTGCAGACCAGTTGCAGTACTCGCACTTTTAAACCACACATTGACTGAGACGCCGATGCACAGCTTGCCGGTCTGTGCTGATCGATCAGGAATTGGGTAAGTACCCGGCTTGCCTCCCGACTCCCTCCACACCGAGCCACACCGCCGCCAAGTTGCTCTCAACTCCAGCCAAGGCTCTCCAAGCGACGACGCGATCGCAATGTCCACAGACCCGCACATCGGCGACACCTCCCCGCACGACTGGAAGTACATCTCCGAGGGCGGCTCGACCATCGTCTTCTCCTACGCCGGGCCCCCGCACCCCGACTTCGACAGCACCGCGCTCCGACTCCGCAAGAGCCCCGTGCCCGCCCACGAGCACGAGGAGCCGGAGACGCACGACGTCCCGGAGCTCGCCGAGCCCGACGACCCGACAATCGTCTTCCAGCGCGCGGTCATCGAGCGGCTCGTCCCCAAGCAGTACCTCCCCCGCCTCTACGCCGTCCACGTCGACCGGCGGTGGCTGCAGGAGCTCAGGGCGCTCGTCGAGCCCCGGCGCCCGCAGGAGCGGCGGGAGAAGGACAGGATAGACGTGCAGAGGACCAAGGCCGTGCTCGCGACGGACCTCGTGGGCGGGCAGGGCTGGGCGGTCGAGATCAAGGTGCGCCCCACTCACACTTGCACGACGTCCTCGAGGCCGCATGCACCCCGCACCCAGCTCCCTTCGCGATACCGACTCGGATACCGCACACCTTGCATCCCGCCCCCAGCTCCCTGCCCGTCCTGACCGCCCGCCCGCAGCCGAAGTGGGGCTTCCTCCCCGCGCCGACGCACCTCTCGCCCGCGACGCGCGCGACCAAGACGCGGACGTGCCGCTTCTGCATGCACGCGCACCTCAAGCGCGCCCGCGGCGAAGACGCCTCGCTCGGGTACTGCCCGCTCGACCTCTTCTCCGGGGACGCCGCGCGCGCCACACACGCGCTGCACGCGCTCTGGGCCGCCTGGCTCGCAAGCGGCGGCGCCGTCAACAACCTGCGCGTGTTCATCGAGGGCAAGATGCTCAAGCCCTCCGCCGCTGATGGCGACCCCGTGCGTGCCCCGCTTTTTTCCAGAGCGCCCGCAGCTCCTCTCGTCTGACCTTCACCTTCACCTCATACTCCATGGCCCCGTGCGCGTGCACAGCTCCCGTCGCTCGCGCCCCTCGCCGCGCAGCTCTTCCCCGCCGCGGAGGGCGCGGACCCGTTCGCGGACCCCGCCCCGCCCGCCTCCGCGCCCGCGCTGCGCGACGCGTTCACGGCGGCGCTCCTGCCCCTGCTGCTCGGCACGCCCGTCCTGCGCACGCTGTCCACGCTCCAGCGCACGCTCGACGCGCTCGACGTCGAGGGGCTCGCGCGGCTCTGGGCCGCGCGGCGCCCCGCTGGGGCTGCGCTCGGCGCGGGCGAGCAGGACCCGGACACGGACGAGTGGGCGCGCTTCGTCGACGCATACTTGGCTCGCCAGCAGACGGGCGAGGCGGAGGCGGAGGTGGAGGCGCAGACGGAGGAGGAGCTGCGGTACCGGATGGCTGCGTACCTGCTCTCCGCGTCGTTCAAGGACTGCTCGATCATCCTGCGCATGCGGCCGGGGCGGGAAGGCACGGTCACGGTCATCGACCTGGACGTCAAGAGCGTCGACCGGCTGGCGAAGTGGGCGAAGCTCGACAAGGAGATTGTCGATGCGTACAAGGACGTGCCTCCTCGAGATTGTGTAGATAGCTGGGCGAGTGCTTAGCACTACAGAGCAACCTACCCTGGAGGCAGCGCTATGCAGTGAACAGAACACATGTACTTTTCGAATACGATTATGTTACAGTATCATCAGTAGTGTGGACAAAACAGGAAATACGTTGAAAGGCAAATGGAGAATGGAGACGAGACGAGAGAGCGAGTTAGAGAGCGACAGTGTCCCCGACGAATAGCCAAGACATCAATAAGGTACATCTATGTTGAAAGTTCTAGCCATCATACGTGAGTGATAGTTGTCCGTTTCAAACGGCAGCGGAAACGGTGTAAGAAGCAGCCAGCGGACGGCGATTTTGAGCTTCTTAGATGATGCAGTAGCCACCGTCGACGCGAATCTCAGTACCGGTCATGAATCGTGATGCGTCACTCGCGAGGAACACGATCGCGCCCGCGAGGTCTTCAGGGTCTCCCATCTGCGGTGGACAGTATTAGCAAGCGGTGGCGGACAGGGTGGAGACATGAGCACTTACCCGACCCATTGGAGTCAGGCTTTCCCATGTTTTCTGCGGCGGCGCCACAGGCATCAGCAGATGACCGATTGCAAATGAGCGAGTGGACACTATACCTTGAGCTCCGTGTCGTGTGCAAGGATAGTCCGCGTTAGCTTGGTGAGCATGTAACCCGGGCTGCAGGGGAGCAGAGCAGTCAGTGACCTCGGACAACAACGATGACGTCATCGGACATACCTGAGAGTGTTGACGCGGACGCCCTTCTTCGCCCACTCAACTCCCAAGCTTGCGGCCATATGTTTTACGGCTATAGGCGGCGCGAACGTTAGTCGACATCCGGTGGGGCGCGGAGACAGACCGCAGTGAGTAAGCGACACGTACCAGCCTTGGCAGCGTTGTAGGGGGTCTGCGGCTGCGGGATATTGACAATCTGCGAGTGGAGTGCTCAGCCGTTGTTATTCCGACACCTGATCGGGGGTTAGACTCACGTTGGCACTCATGCTCGCCACGAGCACGATGCTTCCTCCACCCTGGGGGATCATGTTGCGCGCGGCCTCACGCGCCGTGAAAAACGCGCCGTGGACGTTGATGTCATACAACCGCTTTATGCGATCGAAGGGGTAACTGGGGGCAAGGTGTTAGATCCCATGGAGCGGCGGGATGTGACACAACGCACTCGAATGCGGAATAGTTCTCGACGATGCCTGGCGGGAGGGGTTAGCAGCCGGTCTGAGATAGGGCGAACGGGGGCTATGACGCACCAGCTGATGCGACGACCGAGTCTACGCGCCCGTACGTGTCCATGACCCGCCTGAACGCCTGCTGCACCGAAAGCTCCGACGAGACGTCGCAGCCGATGCCGATGACACGGTAGTCGCTGGGTTCCATCGAACTGTCAACTTCACACCTTATCAGCAACGTGTCGTGCGGAGAGGCGGGGCGGGGGTCGAGTGGAAGAGCGGCACTGACCGCATGCTGCTTTTACGAGCTCCTCGGCGGCGTGCTCGGCCTCCTCCTCCTTGAGGTCGACGATGGCGAGCGAGGTGCAGCCGGACTGGACGAATGCGCGGCAGAACTCGTTTCCGAGACCGCGCGCGGCACCAGTGACGACGGCCACCTAGGGGCGCGGGGGCGCGGGGTAAGCGGGGGTGGGGTAGACGTGTGCGCATGCGTGCGTACCTTGTTGGACATGGAGAAGTCGGGGAGGGTCTTCACGACACGCGCCTTGGCGGCGATGGCGCTGAGGTTGGGGGCGGCAGCATCGGAGGAGTTGAAGCGTACAGAGACGGCGACCGCGCGGGGAGTGCGGAAGGCAGCGCGGGAGGCGGCGGGGAGGGAGCGGGCGAGGAGAGAGGGGGCCATGGGGGGTGGGTGGTGGTGGATGGTGAGAGAAGGAGATGGGGGGTGGATGGAATTTATTGGGACGGGAAGGGCCGCGTTGGCGATGGATGGGATGCAGCTGGACAGCTGTGGCCAGACTCCGGGTTAGCTCAGCCTGGGCAGGCAGGGTCTCTCGCGCAGGCAAAGTACATAACTCGCCCCACCCCCGCCTCCCCATTGGTCCGCAGCCCCGGTCCGCACCCCGATGCGGGGCATCACCGACGTCTATCACTAACGCCGGTCCAGGCCAGTCCTGCCTCGGCTCTTCTCTGTCTGAGTCTCAGTCTGTCTGCAGCCTCTACTATTACCCTCGCGCGATCAGGCACGCGCGCATAGGATGTACACAACACGCCGAGCATATCAAGTGTTGGTATAGCAAGCTGCTACGACATACGACGGGAGACAGGTATGTATGGGAGGGTCATAGTGCAAGTGCAAGGAGCGTGTGGGTATCCGGAGCAGACAACAAAACAGCAAAACAAATAAAACGGTACCTCTAAGTAAAGTATATAGCTCTGTGGACGTAATCGTATGTAAGGAGACGAGATCCAGGACGAACGCGATCCGGATATGTAAAACAGCGAATACCGTGGCGGAGGATCGAAACAGAAGGCCGACCGCGAGCACCCAATGCTTCGCGGCCTTCTCCGCCAGGGAGCGGGGGTACTATACAGGACGGTCTCGGTCCCAGACTGTGCTCCAGCGAGACCGGTACCGGTTGGATGAGCAAATGTGCGGGGAAAGGCGTCTGCGAGATGGGGTGAGAGAGGCGAGAACATGAGAAGGACGTGGTGGGAGTGAGAGTGCGAGTGCAAGCGAGAGGGAGATGGGCCGGGGGAGGGGGAGGGAGAGTGGTTGCGCATGAGACAGACGCCAATCCGGCCATCGAAACGTACATAGGAGGACCGATCATAGACACGCGAACTTGGACTTGCGCCGCTGTACCTCCTCCATCCGGCTGTCCAGCTGCGCCCGCGCGCGCTCCTTCGCCCGCCGCTCCTCGTCTAGCCGCGACTCCAGCGACTGCTTCTCCTCCACGACCGACCGCCGCACGTTCACGACCTCCGCCTTCGCCTCGGCGAGCTCTGTTCGCAGAGTTGTGATCTGTGCGTTCATGCCGTCCCGCTCACGCGCGAGCTCCGTCGCTTGCATCCGAACCTTCCGGACTGTGGGAGCGGCCGTGGCGTCAGTCCATACAGTTCCTCGCACGTTCCCGTGCCATTCAGAACGCTGGGCGGAACTCACGGTTTTTCTCCGAATCGCCTAGCGACGCCTCAAGCGTGGCGACCATGTCCATATGGGCCTGCAGGTCGGTTTCGCAGTGGGTCAGCTGCTTGTTCAGCGTCTTGATCATCGCTTCCTGCTCGTCAATCGTCTTCGCCTGCTGCTGCAATTGCGCGACCGTCTTTGCGTCAGGCTCTCTTGGTCCGGCGAGCGGCGACGGCATGCTTCCCGCGAGTGAGTGGTTGATGGACGTCGCAGGGGTAGACGGCATCTCGCTGTCGACGCTGATGCTTCTTGACGAGATGCCAGCTGACGATGATGAGCTGGTCTGTTCGTGGATGGCACGCGGTGCAGGGGGAATCGGGACGGTGGGCGGAGGGGTCGGGGGAGGTAGCTTGCTAGGAGACATGATGCCAGCGGAGCGCGTGTACGAGACGCTGCGGTCCATAGGCGGGCGCGAGCCCGGCGTCGGACTGCCAAGCTGTTGCTGGAGATCGCGGAGCAGAGCGTCTTGTCGGTTCTTCTCCGCCATGAGGTTGTCCATCTCATCCTTCGTACGCTGCAAGTTCTCTTGCATATCCGCGATGACTGAGCGGTGCCTCTCGAGCTCGTCCACCAGAGACTGCCGCTTCGACGCCTCCGTGACAAGCGCTGAACTCTCGTCGCGGGTACGCTGAAGCTCAGAACGGAGCTTCGCGACCTCGGCGGCGAGCGAGTCGCGCTCCGTGTTGACAGTGGACAGTTCCGACTGCAGGGACGTAATGGCCGCGTTCTTCTGCTGCATTGCCGACTCGTGACTGTCGCGCATCTCCTCCCGAGCATGGGCCCACTCGTCCGAGGCAGCCTTGTACGAGTCGAGCTCGTCGAGGAGGACATTGTGCTCCCGCATAAGGTTCTCGAGCTCCTCCGCCTGCTTCTTCCGGAGATCCTCGAGGAGCAGATTGTGGTTGCGAAGGAGAGTCTCACGCTCGTCCGAGTGTGTCTTCTCTACGTCGGCAAGCGTCGCCTGGAGCTGTTCCTTCTCAGAAGCAAGAAGCTGCTCAGTCTGAGTGCGCGCAGCCTCGAGCTCCGACCGGTGTTGTTCTTCAGTGGCTACGAGCGCGTTCTGGGCCTCGGTGAGAGCGGACTGGTGCTCGGCCTTGAGACGGGCGACCTCCTCGGTGTGCTCCTTGACGAGAGCAGTGCGCTGCTCCTCTAGTCCACCTGTCGACGACATCAAAGCAGACTCGTGCTCGGCCTTGAGACGCGCAATCTCCTCAGCGTGCTCCTTGATGAGAGAGGCCTTCTGTTCCTCGAGCGCGCTCGTTGACGACGACAGAACGGCCGTGTGCGACTTCTCAAGGCGCTGCACTTCTTCGGCGTGAGCGCGCTCGACCTCGGTGAGGACAGAGGCCTGCTGCTCCTTCACGGCCTTGACGGCCTCGTCCATCTCCTTCCTCAGGCTAGCCTCGATCGTGGAGCGCTCAGACTTGCTCTCCTCCAACGCAGCAGTCAAGCGCGCGATCTCCTGAGTAGACTCCTCTCTGAGCTTCGCGATAGCACCAGAGTGGTCCTCCACGAGCTTCTCGATGGCGGACTGGTGAACCTTGTCCTTCTCAGCGAGCGCTCGGGCGTGATCGGCTTGCATGCGCTCCGTTTGCTCGCCGAACTCGACCTCCTTGTTGTGAAGAGTCGCAGCGTGGTCGGCCTTAAGCCGTTGCACGGACTCACGATGCTGCTCGAGCCTCACCGCGAGAGCCTGAGCGTGCTCGTCCTTGAGGCGCTGGGAATCTTCCGCGAACTGTTGCTCCTTGTTCTTGATGGCAGAAGCATGCTCCTCCTGCAGCGACTGCAGTGCGGCTTCACGAGCTGACTCCGACTCCGAGAGCGATCCCTGGGCGATCTCAGCCACACGGAGCGCACGAGTGTGCTCATCCTTGAGGCGCTCCATCGCAGTCGCCGCCTCGGCTGCTTGCTTCTCCAAGGCCAGTTTGTGATCGGTGCGGAGCTTGGTGAGAGCCTCGTAGTACTCCTCCTCGATGCGAGACAAGTGTGCAGCGTTCTGCTCCTCAATGGCTTTGGTCGTAGACTGGTGCTCTGCGGTCGCTCTGGCGACGGCCTCGGCATGTTCGGCCTGGACTTTCTCAGCTGCCTCATTTGCCTCCTGAACACGCCTCCGGAGCTCCTCTCGGTGGTCGGACTCGAGCTTGCCGATGGCAGCGGCGTGGTCAGCCTTCAGGACGTTGATGACACCCTCGTGATCGGAGGTCGTCTTCGTGAGAGCTGATTGGTGTTCGGAACGGGTACGCTCGAGGAGTTCGCTGGCCTCGTCAAGGCGACGACGGAGTTCCTGCTCGTGCTCGGCCTTCAACTTGCCAAACGCCGCTTCGTGTTCACGCTGCGCGAGTTCCAGAGTAGAAGACGAGCCGGTGAGCTGGGCGCGGAGCTGTTCGTATGACGCAGTGTGTTCATCCTTAAGCTTGGCCACGATGGTGTCCAGCTCGGTCTCCTTCGCACGGATCGCTTCCTCGTGCGCTGACTTGAGCTGCTCAACTTCGGAAGCGTGAGTTTCCTCAGCTTGTTTGAGGGACTCGATGAGGTCAGCTTCACGTTTCTTCAGGTCATCCAGGCTGGTTTGCAGGTCCGCTTGTTGCCGTTGCGATTCCTCGAGGGACTTAGTAAGCTCTGCTTGACGAGCCTCAAGATCCTCCTTCTCCTTCAGATCCTGCTCATGGTTCGCAAGATCGTCCTCATGCTTCTTGCGAAGCGCGTCCAGCTCCATGCTCATGTTCGAAGCCTGATTCCGTGGGTGTCACAACTTCACAACGCAGACTGACACTATCATCACAAGACATACCTGGTCACGAGAGAGCACTTGCAGGTCGTCGTGCTGCTTGCGGACTTGCGCGAGCTGGCTCGTCAAATCGTCGACCACCTCCTTGTGACTCGATTCCTTCTGGGCCATAGACCTATATTTGTCCCTTCGTATCAGTAACGCGTTGCACAGTGAGACCAAATGACGTACCGCATGAGCTCGTTGAGTCTCTGCAAAGACTCATCGACGTCGGAGACAGTGTAATGATTGGCGTGGCGAAGATCAAGACTCTTGCGAATCTCGGTGAACGATGTGATAGTCTTGGGTGACAGGTGGAGAAGGGCATCACCGTTGACCGCCGGCTTGGTGTGTCCATTGAGTGCCGCGGTGGCCGCCTCTTGGTTCTTCTCGCGGAGGGTCGTCTCCAACCCCGTAATCTCAGCTTCTCGCTCCTTGATGACATCCTGGAGGCGCATGATCTCCTCTTCCAAACTCGCAACGGAACGCTCTGAAGGTGAAATAGCGACAGACGGCAAGGAAATAGACAAATTCGGCCGCGAGTGTCCTGGAGATTGAGAAATCGAACTACTGGTCCCATGACTTGACGTAGAAGCGTTGCGCGACCTGGCCGAGGACAGCTCCTGCGATAGCGATACAGATTGCGAGAGCGATCTGACTGCCGCGTGATTAGGAAGTAACTCGCTGGAGTCGACGGATACATACCTCGAATGTAGCGACTCCGACGAGACCGCGTTGCGGAAAAAAAGGCGCTTCCCTGATCCGGATGAAGCCTCCTGGTCCTTGTGCCGGTTCATTCTGCGCCTCGGAGAGGTCTCCCCGTTGCGCTCGGGGGACTCTGCTGGAGGGATTGGGGCGTTGACTCTCGCCTCCTGAAGCTGCGCAGCAAGGTCCGCGATCTCACGAAGGGCATCACGGTACTTCGCAGTTACAGAAGACAAGTCCGCAAGGGTGGCGGTATGCGTCTGCTGCAGGGCGACCAGCTGAATTTCGGCCGAGTTGTCGGGTTCGTTGATGGAAGATACCTCGGAGTTGGTGCTGTTGGTGGTCGTCCCGTTGGTTCCGTTGGTCTTGACCGGCGATGCCTCGAGCAGCTTCTTCGCCTTCTCCACCTCGTTCGCCAGCTCGCCCAACCTCTCTCGGTCCTCGTTGGCAGCTTGTCTCTTCGCTTCCCACTCCACCATCTTCTGCTCGAGCGCTCGGACTTTCGCCTCTCTCTCCTCTAGGTCGCTTCTCCAGCTCTCACCGTCAAGCTTCAAGATCTCGAGGCGAGTCTCGAGAGCTTCCACCTGATCACGCCGCTTCTCGCATTCGCGTTCAAGCTTCTCGACCGTAGCGCGGAGGACGAGAACAGACTCGTCTGACTTGGCGAGACGCAACTCCATGTCGGCGATGTACGCCGAAGAGTGGGACTCAGTGTCCTTGTACCGTGTCAACTCGCGCTTGAGATCGGTAATCGAGCCACTCGAAGACATCTGACTCTCGTCGTATTGGCGAACCTTCTCCTCGAGATCGCGGACGTAGGCCTGAAACAAGTAAGAAATCCATAAGTCAGTCGAACTGCACGAGGCATACATACCTCTGTGGATGCTTCGCGTTCAGTTAATTTAGCGACACGAGACTTGAGCTCTTCGAGATACATCTCAGTGGTAGCATGGCGCTCCGCGAGAGTGCTAAACTCGTTCTCCTTCTCCTCGTAGAGATCGTTCGTATGGCGAAGGGCTGCCCGGTTTAGCTTGAGCTCGGCCTCCATCGCGCTGATGGTCTTCTCGTACTCCTCGATCACGGGGCCGACGATCTCCTCGTACTTCGCAGTGCCGCCTACCCGACCTCCAGAACCTCGCTGCTTCTCCGCAAGCTCGTTCCGCAACCGAGTGAGCTCTTCGGTACGCTCAACAAACTTCTCGCGCAGGTCTTCATAGTTGTTCTGCAGCTCGGTCATCTGGGCGAGGACCCTCTTAGGAGCGCTCTCAGACGAATCTGAAGAACCGTTCGCTGGGGCCGCGCCCACAGTGCCGCCCTCCTTGATGGTCTTCATCTCCTTCCTCAACCTCGTCACCATCCCTTGCAGCCACTCTACATCCTCCCATCCCTCCTCCTTCTCGTTGACGACAGCTCGGTTCTTAATGTTTCTCGCGCGGTTAGCGTACTTGAGGGTGTTGACCGTTTCGTTGGCGTTCCACTCTGCTGGACTGACACACGCGATCATGAGGGTGTGCGCATTACCCCCGAGCGAGTCTTGTAGCAAACGAGTGAGCTTTGAATCACGATAGGGGACGTAGGAAGCCGTATGAGACTTCGCCCTCGCAGGGTCACCGAGGGCAGAGATGACGTTCCCGAGCGCAAGCAATCCGCTGTTGATGGAGATGCCTTCTTTGATACGCTCGCCGGCAGCGGCCGTGCGTTTCAACTGTAGACATGTCAGGCAACACTTCGGTCGCATATAATCTTGTACACTCACCCGTTCTGAACCGGCCAAATCTACGAAGTGGAACTTCGACGTGACTGTTATCCACTCTCCGCGGTCTTCGCCTGCATCCTTCGCAGCTCCATTCTTGCCCATGTCCGGGGAGAGGAAACCGAGCGAGCTTGCCGGACGCGTACCTCTGGCGATCGCCGATTGGAAGCTCGGTGTGGCCGGGCGGCCAAAGGTAGGAGATGAGACCCTACTTCCACTCGGCGGGATCATGACGGAGCCAGGTCGGGCGATACGCGAGGGTGAGCGCCCTCCAGGAGGAAGAGGAGACGATGACCGGGGAGGGGGTCCGCTACCGGTAAACTTCTTCTGAGTCAAGGTTAGCGAGAAGATAGCATGTGAGCGCGATGATTGTGCGTTCATGTCGGTTTCGTTCGTGCGGCGAATAGCAGCACCTTGGCGGATGAGGCTGGGGAAATGGCGCTTTAGTGCCGCCGGATTGCGCGCTGCGCTACTGGAGGACGCGAAGGCCGCCACAGTAGGCCCACGAGAGAGGGCATAGGAACACTCACTTCATGACCTCGTTGGCACTTTTGACGTTCACCTCGCGAAGGCCCTCCCAAATGATATGCCCCTGCTTGTCTTCACGGATTTGGACCTCCCGTTTCCCAGCAGTGTCGTCCGTAAGGAGGTCAATTAGGTCTTCGTTATAGATCTCAATATAAGAGCCCTTGATGCTGTAGTTCCATGCGCCGGCACGTTCCTCCTTGAGTTCGCGACAGCGAGCAAAAATGGTTGAGACCGCCCTAGGAATGATACCCATGCCGTTACTGGGGTCCGAAGGGTCGGCGTCCAAGTCGATACCGGTCATGGTGAACGTCTTCCCGCTGCTCGTCTGGCCATAAGCCAGAATAGTACAGTTGAAACCTTCCACGAAGCGTGAGATGAGGGGCTGGGCGGTTGAGGTGAACATGTAGTGCTGAGTGGTAGCTGGGGGGTGGACTTGGTCAAAGGTGAACATCTGTTTTTTGGCGTTGTTGGCCGAGGAAGATGCAGGTGCGGCAGGTGCACCAGGACCAGTGGAAGGAGCGGCATCCACGCTGACGGTGGTATTCGAGACGGCGGTGATTACATTACGTTGAAAGCGGGTTGGAATGGAAGTAAGGTCGTGCTGGGTGGTAGGGCGGATGCGGAGTGCTTGAAGAGTGTGAATGGGAGGATATTGGAAATGTGTTGCTGGACGAAGGACTTACCGACTTGCACCGAAGTGGAGGCCGCGTTCGACGGCTGCGGCGGCGCCATGGTGGGGGCGTGCGCGACGACGAGAGGACAGGCCTCGACGACGTGCGGGGTGTCAAGGAGGGGGTAGTGGAACAACGAACGGAATTGCCCCCGGTTAGTCACCTATTAGGCTGGGCCGCTTGAAGTTGTTTGGCCAATCACATTACAAATTGATACTCTTATAAGTTCGGCTTCTAATGATGCGGGCGCTCCCGCTCCGTCCGTTCACTCATTCCTCCTTTTCCAGGGACATCGGCCAGAGTACTTCCCGACATACCTCTCGGGTCCGAATTACGGCCCAGCACGCGCACAGCGACAATCCTGACGATCCGCCGACTGCTCCTCCGCCAACGCACGATCCTCCAGCCACAGCGGGCTTTGTGCGTGGGTAGCTATATGCGAGGTGCTTGATCGCATTGATCCTGATCTAGGGAAGTTGGGCACTTGTTGCGGAATGGATAGTCGTAACCACCTTGCGACGGGCCCAGAAAGCTACAGAAAACCTCACAACGCAATCACTCTAGCAGCACCGCTACTTATGATTCATCCGAGCTCCAGCTCACGGTAGGTACACGGTCCGGATCATAGAGGCATGCAATCTTCCAGGAACGTGTATGGAGCAGTCCACAGCTATGCCTGCGTCAATGCATCGCATGTCTACGGAGTCTGATAACCGCCAAAAGTTGTCAGCCAACGAATGGTCCATCTTAAATGGCATGAATAGTCGTAACATCCAGGGCACACTGAAGATGTTGCAGGGAATCACTAAGGAAACACATTGTCACCACAATGTCGCAAGGAAGGCCGAGATGTCCGATGAGGAGTCCGATTCTGAGGGACTCTGGAGTTGCTACCCGTCCGTTCCTGCCCCTGGGATTTGAAATTCGATGATCCATACCCATGAACCAAGTACGTCACCTCACAGTATGGTCTAAATGAAATACATGAAGAACAAACGACCTACAGATTCAGATTGACCTGTCGCCATAAGTACGGTGATGTCATGGATCCCTCACAAGTGACTCTGAGTCTTGGGATTCTACTCCTACCACAGAGAAACATAAGTAACAGCACTACTCGTTCTCTGGGAAACAAGATTCAAGAACCTTGTAGCCCGCTGATAGACCCCTCCCCGCCGACGATTCGAAGATGTCACCTCCTTCCATCCCTATCAAGGAGCTCGACTTCCGGAAGTCCTCGCCTCCGGGCTACAAAGCCCAAGATATCAGCAAGCCATCGCATGGAATATTGCTTCCGCCACGCATCTTCGGCGTTGATGCGGGGCGACGTCTTCAATGGTACTGGGTACCCTGGGCACCCGGGTGCTCGAGAATGGGCAATGTTGTCACGTCGTCACAGCCCCGCTCCGGGCGGAAATAATCGGTAGCCATGTCCGGGTTATGCTGTACTTGGAAGTTGACCATTTGTTGTCCACCATATCGGCGCTGCCGCCTTCGTCCAGTGGGCGAGAACTTGACGGTGAGCGAACCAATTTCTCCATCAAAGATGCGACCGAACCGGCCTGGCTGATGCGGGTATTCGTTCAGAATCGACCCATTCAGGGAATTGGGAGACATGGATTCACGTCCTCCAAGCCATTCTATCGGTCCATCTGCCAATAGATCAGCTTGGAAGACGATAGCACAGCGGCGTCGCTCGGAACTCTGAGAGACATTAGGATCTCGCCCTCCACCGACGCGGCTGTGCCTTCAAGGTAAATGGAGTGGCGCATCGAGTCTTCCGCATGACACTATCTGGCATACTTATCATGCAACCGTCAGTTTTGCGGCTCTGCCCGGCAACGCTGGTTCTCTGTTACACGATCCAGAATGTTCAGCATCAACATCATTTGGTGATCACGAACGACACGCACAGGACTCTGCAGGCTTGGAGGTTTGATGCAGACCGCAGAACGCGCGATTGCTCCAAGTCTGGAATCGTGTATGGAAGCACGACTCATGTCGTGCCATCGATCGCACTAGACCGTGCGCATACATATACTGACTGCATCCCTCGACAGGTACCATTGGCGTGAGGTACTTGGGCCACCTCGCAGTCATACGCGTGTGCGGCACAGAGTCGTGTGACGCACCATGTACTATGTGACACGTCTGAATGAGTTAAGACAAGGTCGCTTCAGTGGCAAGCAAGTGAACCTTTTCAGATGTAATAATTCGCTACCTGTGTTGCTCAGCGCATGAGTAGTGCCCACGTGGAGGAGGTACTTACAGTGAAAGGAGTTGGTAAAACATCGGCATTGTAGCTGCAGCTCGTGAAGATGAACTAGCCTTCAACTTAGGGTGCGATTACCAAGCGCCCATAATCGAACCAGCGTCATCAGCAGCCCGCCACACAATTGCGTACAAGCTTCATCGACATATTCAAATTGTCTCCTCTAGGCAGAAGGACCTATTGAACATATTGAGCCGGTGTGCCCACATGTTAGCGGTGGTCGAATATGCCGAATGCTACGGTCTGTATTCGTGCGAGGGTAACCCTTGGGTCCCGGGGGACCGGAGATAGTAGCTGTGGATATTATACATTGGTTGCGTGCCGTTTAGGGTAAGCCAAAACATCTTCAGCCGTGACGAAGCAGCACTACACTGGCGGAAGTTCATGATGCGCGACGCTTGAACTCCTCGTTGAACTCGCGCCCGATGAGCATCCTCCGAATCTCCTGGGTGCCAGCGCCGACCGTATACAGCCTTGCGTCGCGGAGGATACGACCTGTTGGGTAGTCTGCACATAGTGGGCATACGTCAGTCGAAACGGTCATGCCCTGAAGGAAAGGTCAGGGTACCGTTGATGTAGCCGTTACCGCCCAAACATTGCATAGCGTCGAGTGCGACCTCTACCGCACGGTCCGAGGAATATAAGATCGCTCCGGCGCAGTCCTAGACACGATATGAGCCCTATAAGTGAGACTGTATGAGCGATCTCATACGCACTCTTCGGCTGACTTTGCCTTCGTCGCAAGCTTTGGCGACTGCGTAGACATACGACCGTGACGCATTGAGCTTGGTGTACATGTCCGCGATCTTCCCTGTTGCATACGTGAGCAAAGACTTCAACGGGACTGTTATAAATTCAACCAACCCTGAATCAATTGGAACTCTCCGATTGCTTGACCAAACTGCTTTCGATCGTGCACGTACTCTACCGCGAGGTCGAAAGCTGCCTGCATCAGCCTATGCCCAGAGTGAGTTCACCTTGTTATTGTGGGGGAAACGTGCCACATACCCGAGAGGTCCGCCGCTGAGAACAAGACGCTCAAGGTCGAGACCGGACATGAGCACTTTCGCGCCTCCATTCACCGGCCCAAGAACGTTCTCTGAGTGGCGATTTATTAGCATAATTCTACATGCATGACCCAGCGACCGCTTACCTTCGGGTACGACGCAGTCCTCGAACACCAACTCACAGGTGTCGCTGCCGCGCATACCAAACTTGTCCAGCTTCTGGTGCGTCGAGAACCCTTCGAAACCCTTCTCGATGATGAACGCAGTGATCCCCTTCGAGCCCTTGTCGGGAGACGTCTTCGCATACACAACCAAAGTCGACGCGGTCGGCCCGTTCGTGATCCAGAACTTGTTCCCGTTCAGGCGGTAGCCCCCGTCGACTTTGTCCGCGCGGAGCTTCATGCTCACGACGTCGCTCCCGCTCCCAGGCTCGCTCATCGCGAGACTGCCGACCTTTCGGCCGGCAACCAGGTCGGGTAGGTACTTGGCTTTCTGCGCGTCCGTGCCCCAGCGGTGTATCTGGTTCACGCAAAGGTTCGAGTGGGCCCCGTACGAGAGCGCGACGGAGCCCGAGGCGCGCGAGAGCTCCTCCATGGCGAGAGTATGGTTGAAGTACCCAAGCTGGAGTCCGCCGTATTCCGGTTTGACGGTGATGCCTAGCAGACCCATGTCTCCAAGCTTCTCCCAAAGATCCTGAACAAGTTCCGATCAGCGGAAGTGCTGACAACGGAACGCTGGGGGAAGTGGGGGACAGAGAAGCACAGACATTGAGAAGTTGTGTGCGGGTAGGAGATGGAGCAACCGAACGAAACTTGGTACATACCTGGGGGAAGTTATTGGTGCGGTCGATTTCGGCGGCACGCGGGGCAACTTCCTTCTCCGCAAACTCCTTCACGGCGTCTCGAAACTTGGCACAGACGGACGTACATAGTCATTGTTCTGCTCTGATACGAGCAACGTTAGATGATATCGCACATACCTCAGCCTGTTCTTCCGTCAGCCCGGCAACATCGGTGTTGTAGAATGAAGCATGTCTTCTGTGACTTGTGGCGGCGGCGTGCGAGCGCGTGGCCTGCACGCTGCTAAACCGTGGTCTGGAGGTGCGAGAGAAAGAGCGCAACATCGTGCTGTA
The DNA here is from genome assembly GCA_033807695.1 of Daedaleopsis sinensis. Lineage (NCBI taxonomy): Eukaryota > Fungi > Basidiomycota > Agaricomycetes > Polyporales > Polyporaceae > Daedaleopsis > Daedaleopsis sinensis. The sequence continues at coordinate 3,801,432 of CM066301.1, forward strand.
GAAGAAGACGAAAGCAAGATAACGGTGACAACGGAATGAAACTGGCCACAGGCAGAGAATGCGGGGAGGTCTAATAGGCGCCGGATACTAGCTCCGTTCCGTCCCCCGCTACTGGCGCCTGACGTAATTCCATAGTGCTAGTACTAACGAGTACTAACGGAGTCTTTCTGAGACTCCTTTGAACTTAGTACTAGTAACATACATCGTAGGACTGCCCTCAAGTGCCTATAGGTGGCGCACTACTGACCTACGTTAGGCTTGATATTCCTGCGGCTAGGACCTACCTGACTGTACGGCAAGGTCAGCAACATACTAGTACTGTTATACTAATGATGACCCGCTCATCATGCATCAGCGCTTGAAACTGCCTCAGAGTCATTCGCTGGTCCCTCCCACAGGCGACTTGACGCGGAAAGTTTGAGCACCTTTGTCTTGCCGGCTTCGACATACTGCCCTGGAATGCCTCCTTGGACAGCGGACCTTGTACAACTACGGGAAGCCAGTGGAGGCCGGTGACGATCACAATCAAACTATAATACATACAGCTTGATCAGGTAAAATTGTAGTTGAAGGTAAACCCATTCTACAAACATTACGACCGCAAATCCTGGTGAATGTCGGTCTCGGCGGTGTGCGTAGAAAACAGGTGAGCTGGGGACGCAATACGAGAGGCTGGCATGCGAGCCTAGAGCTGCACATAACTGCGAAAGACAATATGAACTGTGATAAAAACGCAAAAAAAGAGCTCTGGTGAGTCGGATCGGCTTGATCGTCCATGACTACTACTATGATGCATACCATGTCCAACAGAGTCACGCATTTGGTCCTGCTATTGGTAAGTTCAAACTCACTGAGCTCGACCTAGTTATAGATGCGTTCAACTGCGACCTCAAGCTCGAGATCGAAGCCTATAGCTATTCCTCACGAACTGATATAAATCGAGCTGCACACAACCAGTGCAACTTCTGATGGTGGCTGCGCGCCGGTAGTTTCGGTGTCGGGGATAGAGCGGTACGCCCTCCGGTTACGCTCTCCACATGAACAGGAGTAAGTAATCGCCTTCTTCTGATTGTCGAGAAACCCGATGCCAAACATGCTCACATCTGTCTACAAGCTTGAAGCACTGGCAGTCTGAGATCCAAAGGCTACACGTGCTCTTTTTACTGTCACTGTGGCGGCGGGTCTGTCCATCCCGTGCGACCCACGGAAGCCGACACAAGAGATACTGGTCATCCACGGGGCCTTCCACATCTCACGATCCTCCACGATGGTTACGCCTTCCTTCGCATCTATGCGTGCTGCAGCATGTCACACTTAGATGAATGCATCAGCGTTGTCGTAAACAACCTTCTCCGCCGCAGAAATACGTGGAGGTGCGGATTTCCGACCATTCAACAACTCGGTGTTCATTCATATCTGTCGCCTACCGCTTATCTGCTTGCCCACCGGAATTATTAAGGAAGCATTGAGTTATTCGGCATTGCGGGGGAGGTGTGAGAACGCGAGCGAAAAGCAGGGGCTCCGGGGTGCCTAAACCACGGTGAAACGGGAAAAGTAAGCAAGTTCACATCCCTTTCTTCTTCTAAGAATGCTATCGTGACACTGATCTCAAGCTGTGAGTAGCTCGTGCGCTAGGAAAGTGCGATAACGCGACTGGCGCAAGGGACCATGTGCTGCGACACCACTGTGGGTGAGTATGACGCTCTTCTAGCGGGCCGTACAGGTGTATATATACACTATCAAGCATTCTCACACCAAGCAAGGGTTCCCCTTGCCCGAGTCGACTCTGCCATGGCCGACGTAGAGACCACAACGCCGACACTGGACGACAAGCGGTCCTCTTCTGACGACGCCTCTGTCGAGAAGAAGGCGCTCGACGGCGCCGAGGTCACTGAGGATGCCATCATGGCCAAGGAGGTCGAGGAGTTCGAGGAGCGTCTTCAGAGGGATGAAGCGACCGACGAGGAATACCTCGTACAGGAGGCATACGAAGTCGCTATCAAGGTGCGCCCTCCTTCTGCTCTTCGTACTTTTCATACCTTGTCTCATCTGGTCTACGCTGGATGGTAGGTTCTGTCTACCCATGACGACCCCGAGCTTCCCTCCCTCACCTTCCGCACTTTCGTCCTCGGTCTCGGTTTCTCTGCCTTCGGCGCGTGAGTCATTTTTTCCGTCGACCCATCTTTCGCCATACTCAGTCCATGCAGCGTGTTGGCACAGATCTACTACTTCAAACCACAGACGTTGAGTGTATCAACTCTGTTCCTACTGGTGCTGTCATACTGGATCGGCAATGCCATGGCTATGATATTACCGTCTCATGGCATTTTCCGTTGGATAAATCCCGGACCTTTCAACAGTAAGCATGCCCTCTCTTTTCTTCGTCGCAATTGTCACTAAGAGTGGCTGCAGTCAAGGAGCATGTTGCTATCATCATCATGTCCTCAACGGCTGCCGTGTCTGCTACTGCCATCCAGGTCATCTCAGTGCAAGACCGTGAGTTTCAGAAGACACAATACATATTTGACCTGCCACTGACGCGCCCGTGCAGTCTACTACAACAACAAACTGGTGAGTACAATTGCGCTCCCAATATGCAGTCAGATACAAACCATGTCGCGCGCAGAACCCTGGCCTTGCCATTTTCACGCTGATTGGTTCTCAACTGCTCGGCTATGGCTATGCTGGATTGTTGCAAGATCTGCTAGTGAAGCCCACAAAGTGCTTCTGGCCCTCCACCAGTGAGTTCATGGACCCACACCGCTTGTGACCGTAACCTTGAGTTGACGCCTCCCGACAGTCTCCACTGCTAACCTATTCCAGGCGCTGCACTTCGACAACCAGATGACATCGAAGCGTGTCCGATTGTTCTGGACTGTGTTCCTGGTGATGTTTGTCTGGGAGATCGTGCCACAGTGTGGGTCCACTATGCCTTTAGCCTATATTTCGTGCGAACTAAGCGTAGCGCTTCTGCGCGTTGCTTACAGGGATGTTCCCTTTGCTCACCGGGATCTCGATCTTCTGCTTGGCAAATAACAACAGTACTGTGTTCAGGAATGTCTTCGGCGGCGCCAGCAACAACGAGGGAATGGGTCTCCTCTCGTGGTGCTTCGACTGGAACCTGATCGGCAGCGACTGCTTGTTCAGTCCGCTTTGGCTGCAGATTAACCAAGACATCGGTATATTCCTCACGTACATCCTCATGGCCGGGGTGTACTACGGGAACCTGTGGAGGGCGAAGGACTTCCCTTTCATGTCTCAGGCTATCTTTGTAAGGAGCTGTTGCACGAACTCCAGCTGTCCTCTGCTGAATACACCTTGTCTAGGCTGAGGATGGGTCTCAATACAACCAGACCGGCCTGCTTACCAACGGCAAGTTCGATCCAGTTAAGTATGAGCAGCTAGGCGTGAGTTGACAGTTCTTCGTGTTTTTCGTACCTCGTGGACTAACACTTATCTTCTACATAGCCTGCATTCTTCTCCGCGACCAATGCTCTCTACTTCATGACATCAAACCTCTCCCTGGGAGCTACGTTCACGCACGTCTTCTTCTGGCATTGGGAGGACATCAAGCCCTTCCTCAGAACGTTCAACCCTTGGAACCGGACGCCACTGGAGGTACACGACCCACACTACGAGAAGATGAAGGTGTACAGGCAGATCCCGCGCTGGTGGTACTTCGTCCTCCTCGCCGCCGCCTACGCCATCGCACAAGCGACCAACTACGGCGGGCACTCGGGCCTCCCGTGGTGGGCGCTGACCGTCATCCTCCTCATCTCGCTCGTGCTTTCGATGCTCTTCGCGACGCTCGCGGCAACGATCGGCTTCCGCGAGTTCAACACGTCCGCAAACGGTTTCTACCAGATGATCACTGCCTACCTCGTCCCTGGGGACCCGATCGCGAACATGTATGGCGCGTTGTACGGCCAGCACCCCCAGGGCCAATGCATCGCGATGCTCGGCGACCTAAAGCTCGGCCAGTATGTCAAGCTCGCGCCGCGCGTCACGTTCGCGATGCAGATCCTCGGGACCGTTGTTGGTGCCATTCTCAACTGTACGTCGTCCGTCTCATTCTTGGGATGCCATCTCACGCGCTGTGTTCGGCAGACGTCATGATGGTCACGATCGTCGACGCGAACCGCGACGCACTGCTCTCCATCTCCGGCACCCGTCTCTGGTCCGGCCAGAACGCGCAGAGCTTCAACAGTGTGTAACCTCGCCAAGGCCCGGTGGTTCTTCCTGCTGACCTTGCCAACACAGCGAACGGCATCTCCTGGGGTGGACTCGCGCCTCAGATGTTCGGTATCCACGGCATCTACCACATGGTGCCCATCTGCCTCGCCATCGGCGTCTTCCTCCCGCTCCCGTTCATCGTCGCCGTAAGTATCTTCTGTTCTCATGCATAGCACGCGCTACGTTCCCGGTCTGACCTCCGTGCGCCGCCGCAGTGGTACATCTGGCCCAAGGCCGGCTTCGAGAACTTCAGCACTCCCATCATCCTCCAGTACTCGTGCTTCCTCTCCGTCGGTATTAACACCTCTGTCAACCCCTCGATGGCAATCGGTATCTTCTCGCAGTGGTGGGTGCGCACGCGCTACCCACGCTGGTTCACGAAGTACAAGTACGTCTCGCTCTGCAGCGGCCCCCCATGGCTGTGCAGTGTCCATGTGCTGACGTTGGTGCCCCAGCTACATCGTTGCGGCCGCGCTCGACGGCGGCACGCAGGTAATCTCGTTCATCCTCAACTTCGCGGTGTTCGGCGCGTCGGGCACGCCGCACCTCTTCCCCGAGTGGTGGGGCAACGGTATGTGCTATCCCTTGTCGTCGAGACACATGTCTGACACGCTCGTTATCTCCCTTGCAGACTTTAGTCTGTCAGCCGACCGGTGTGCGCTGCCCGAGAACTAGTTATCGGATCGTCCTCTACCATCTGTAGCGTAGTATTGACGCTCGCGCGTTTCACGTCTCCTGCTTCTTACTCCGGGGTTCTCCCACGAATGAATACGACAACGATGTAGAATACACGATTCATAACGCATAGACCTGGGCAGTGTACTAGTACTAGGTGTGTTCTGCGGGGCGGCCGCCGCTACCTTATGCACATGCGATAAGCAGCGTACACGCGTGCTAATCGATGCGACTTAGCTGCGAGATGACATACCGGGGTACGTTGTAGGATCCACTCTGTCTATAGGACAACCTGCATCAGCGCGTTTCTTCTGAAAATGCTTGAGCATGACGTCTGTTCGGTGTCCTGAAGAGTCAGCGATCCAGGGTACGCACTGAACCATCTTAGCTTGGGGCAGCACACGCTCCACCGCTCTCCGTAAACCTTAGGATACTGCAGCGGGTACAGCACAGCTCGGGTGTGCTCAGGATCGACTCGAATCTGCAGGTGAGTCACTGACGGGAAGCGGTCAAGGAGAAAGTCGAATTGGTCCTCGAGTCCAATGGAGCGCTTGCTCTTTCGGTTGAGAATGGCTTCGATGGATAGATCGGTCAAGCGGGGGAAGGACCACAATTGGAGGATCCCGACAAGCCATGACGTGGAGAGCGCTGGGTACGTCCCCGTCTCCTGCGGCCCATCAAGGTCGAGGGCGATGGCTAGCGACGGGGAACGGAATGCCGCGGTGCTTCTGCCGCGAACAGACGCACTGTCAGAAAGGGAGAGCTGCCCATTGTTAGCCGCGGCTGCGAGCACCTGCAGACGTGGTAGAATATAATATGTAGACTATGCAGCAGTGGGACGAAGTAACAGTAGGTCAAGCTCAAGTCCGGCCCTAGGGCTACTACTGGCAACGGCATTCTCCCGGTGTCGACGCGGAGCTGTAAGTCCACGACGGCAATTGCGGGAAGGAATGCGACGCTGTCGAGAATCGAGAGTGAGAATAGCAGGTCACGCCCTAGGGACAGGTGGCGGAGGTAGGCCAGGTAGATGCGTTCTCCGGATCTGTGGTGGTACTCACTGAATCTACCCTGATACTGATACTTTCAATGTGGGGATTGGATCGTAAGACGGACAGGAGGTCTTCGACTTCAAGAGAGAGGCTCGCCACGGCAACGCACAATACCAGTGTCGTGAGTCTTGTGAAGGACTTCCACTCCGCGGGAATCACATTGACCATATGCAGGACCGGGAGGGAGGATATGGCGAGGCCCCTCAAGGGGAGAAGTCCTGTACTCTCGGAGAAGACTGTGGATTCTATGCAGAGGTTGGAGAGCATTGGGAGAGGTTGCTGGAGCAGAAGGATGACATCGCATGCGAGAGCCAAGTCGCCGTGGATAGCTATTTGACTGACCCGGTGAGCGTGCTTCGGGAACTTGTTGCAAGCAAATCGTTGCATTTCGCAGCGTAAGTCGCGCTCGAGCCTTCGGTCTAGCTCTTTAGCTATAGGGAGTTTGAGTCGAGCTATGGTGTAAAGAAAAGTTAGCGGCGCCTTCCCGGACCGCTCGAGTAATTCATCGGCCAGCTGGCTATTTTGCAGGGTACCTGTGATGCGGATGAACGTCCATAGGGAGGAAATGCGTAGGGCGAGCCCACGCCACCGTCGGCAGGTCGAGGAAAGGTGCAGTGAGGATGTCCACCACTCGAAGTGCTCCGTAACGTATAGGTCTGCATCAACCTGTAGTGTTCACCAGTCAGTGCCACAAGCTAACCTTTTCGGGGGTAGCTATTTCAGCACACACCTGATAGGATGTGATAGTTGCCATACTGGAATGGGTGTCCCCGTAGGTTGAAAGGCGTAGATGACTCCGTATAAGGAGCAGCAGCTCACAGACAATATCATCAGGAAGGGGTTGAGTAGACATGATACTGTGTTCAGCACACGATCGACGTGGGGAGACTGCGAGGAGCAAATTGTGAGGATAGTAGAGATCTGAAGAATGGCTGATTGAAGAGAGTCGAGCGTCAACTTGAAGGGATCCATCACTTTTGAGTGTCCTTGTTTATGAATCAACGCGGATACGCCATACTTTCTTGATGCTGCTCGAACGGTAATTCCGGGTTGTTCAAACTAAATCAAATGCTGAGTGCGACGTAAATTGAACTTTTGTCACTTAGGAATTCTGGCAGCAATCATGCCGACGCTGCGCTGTCAGAGTGACCTCGCTGTCGCTGATCCATCATGCATATGTGCATACTGGTAGAAGAGAAAGTTAGCACAACTGTAAATCTGTCTATCGCCCTAACTCAGTGAAAGGAATATACTTATAGTACCCACCTACAAAAGCCCATGCTTGCAGTTTCAATCTTTCATTGCGTGCAGTAAAGGTTCTTGATACCAGACCTCAGAGAACTGAGACAGAAATATTTGTAGACCAGACTCAGACCATACATATAGTAGCAGAGAAGCAGAGTAGTAGTAATGACTGTGGTCAGAGGCCAACTTGAAGAGTCAGTGCGCGCCACCGCCACCGCGCGTCTTCAAACTCAAACTCGACGCGTTCGGCCCGTTTGATTCGGACTTAAACGCGACCACCATGGTGGCCCCAGTCTCCTCCCCGACAATCATCCCTCGCAGCCCCGTCTTTCCAAGACTTTTGCCACTACCGCCTCATCCACACCCCATTCCACCTGCGCCGTCATATCAGCGGCGCGAGCGCTTCATCAACTACCGCGACATATGGCGTGAAATGGACGAACTGAGCGAGGAGGAAGCCGCGGTCGAGAACCAGGTACGCCATCCTATGTATATTGCTTGATCCCTCCGGACGCGTCTCATATCCTCTGTTTGACTTCGTCGTAAACCGCAGAATCTGGAGATTAAGAATAGAGGGTACAATTTCCTGATCCCCATTGGGCGAACGTGGACGCAGCATGAGGAGAAGAACGACGTAAGTGAGAAAGGAGATCCGAGGTCTAACATCCCCTCACATGGCTATCAACACACCCAACAGGCGGATGACGCGTCGGAAGGATCTGACGGAACGGACCACTCGGGAGACGGGAACTCGTTGATGGACGAGGACGAGAACGAATCTTCTGAAGAGGAGGAAGACCTTGATGCCGACATGGAAGACATGGATCAGACTGCAGACAACACTGCAGACCTCGACAATGAGGAGACCGGCAGCAGTGGAGGGAGTTCCGAGGAGGAGGAAGACTCGGATGAGTGAGCGAGCCCGTTGATTGTCACCATTTTCCACTTCGAGCAAGTATTACCTTGCTTACAATCGTAAACTGTCTCTTCTACTGTATCCATAGCTGCTGTACGCTATTTCTCATCGTCAATATGCACGGAACCATACCCTATGATGCTCGCTACGCGATTCACTTTATGTGCGGACCCGACGGCCCGGTAGGTCCGCTGTCGCGACTAGTAGAACTTCGGGACTGCCAGTGCCACTGTGCCTCAGGCTGCAGTGCTCTACTTACCACTTCCAACACCATCCTCACCCTCTCAAATCAACTCCTTGGATACGAATACAATCACGTGGGGCTCGAAGCTGGTCTTTATACTCCCTATCCTAAGCCATTATCCTCACTGGCTACGCTCTCAGCACGATGAGCAATGGCTACAAAGCATCCAAAGAAGCGTTCGTGTCGGGCATGACTGGGTCGACGATAGGACACATTAACCTCGTCTCTCTCGCGTCTCTGGTGAGCTTTGTGTATGCTGTGACGAGGATCAACGTGCTTGACGCAGGGTAGTTGTCTATAGCCCTCCATTCCGCCGTCCGATCCCGCCTTCCTCCGACCCGACGGTTACAATTCACGTCCGAGGCCTGTCTACTCGTCCTCCCTCTCCTTCTTTCTGTCACTATCTTTGCCACGTTGCCCACCTTGCTATGCATGCTCATCGCTGCCCCGACTCTCGTGCTCCTCGTACTGCCGAAGCGAGAGTCCCGGACGTACCTCCCCTCGTCTCTCACACACAGTCGGCAGTCTTCTCGCACTCCGAACGCTTCACGCGATTCTAGCCCGTCTCGATCAGCTGGTATCCCGATACCACCGCTCCCTGCGCTGACAACATACCGAGCGCACATGCTGCTTCTCACCTTCATCTGTATCCTTGCTGTCGACTTCCCCGTCTTTCCTCGCATCCTGGCAAAGTGCGAGACCTTCGGAGTGTCATTGGTGAGTACCATACGCCTATGGCCACGTTTTGAAATTTCTCACAAACTATTAGATGGACATCGGTGTAGGCTCCTTCGTGTTCTCTCAGGGCATCGTCTCAGCTATCCCGCTCGTAAAGAACCCCGCGCACCTGACCGCTCCACTGCTGCCCAAGGTATCTATGGTGTTGAGGAAATGCTCTCCGGTGCTTGTCCTAGGATTGTTGAGGACGATCTCCGTAAAGGGAACAGAATACCCAGTAAGTAGCATCATCTACATAGATTTGCGATGTCCCGTCAACATTATGCAGGAACACGTAACAGAATACGGTGTACACTGGAATTTCTTCATCACGCTCGCCCTGATACCTATTCTGCAAGTACTCTTGCACCCAGTCATGGTGCACGTCCCTATTTCCCTCCTTGGTGTCGTGGTTGCAATATGTGCGTACCTTCGCTCCCCCCTTCGATCGCTACTCTGACCACATGTACACTTAGCCCACCAACTCGCACTATCTACCGGTGGTCTCGCGCAATTCATCTTACATGCCCCACGCACCGGCTTCTTCTCCGCGAACAAAGAAGGCATCGTTTCCTTGACAGGCATGCATCACAACCCGCTTACTATTCCGGCCTCTCGCTGACCTCGCACCGCTCCAGGCTACCTCGCGATCCACCTCTTAGGCCTGTCCACGGGCACCCTCGTCCTCGCACCCTCCCCCTCATACTTCCGCCGCCGGCAACAACAGCTCTCCCGCCCAAGCTTCTCGCCCAGCTCGACGCGCCAACGCTCGTCCACGAGCGACTCCGATACCGACGACTCCGATGCCGGGCCTCCGAGCTCTCCCACCGTGGCGACCGCCCCGCGGGCGCCCCGCGCGGCGCTCCGCCGCGAGAACGACAAGACGGCGACGGAGCTCTGCTCGTACGCTGTGCTCTGGTGGGTCTTCCTCGGCGCGCTCACGCTCTTCTCGGGCAGCGGCGTCTCGCGCCGGATGGCGAACCTGCAGTACGTGGTGTGGATCGCGGCGTACAACTCGACGTTCCTCCTCGGCTACCTCGTCATCGACCTCGCCTTCTTCCCGAGCCCGCTCTCGACGTCCGTATACTCGCCCACGTCGAAGCTCAAGGTGCACCCGGACCCGGACCTGCTCAAGGACGCGCGGCACCCCGCCGGGCCCGCTGCCGCGTTGGAGAGGGCGAATCCGGGCGTCTTGGGCAGCAGCGCGCCTCCGCTGCTGGACGCCATTAACAAGAACGGGCTCGTGTTGTTCTTGCTGGTGCGTCTTCCTTGTCCCGGTCCCCTTCTCCGTTCGCGCAGGCGCTGACTTGTACGCATGGCAGGCCAACGTCGCGACGGGTCTGATCAACCTGTCCATGCAGACGATGTACATGTCGGATTGGGCGGCGATGCTCGTCCTGGTAGTCTACAGCTTTGGGGTGTCTGCGGTTGCGTGGGCGTGTAGGCATAGGAAGATCTGGACTTTTTAAGTAGAGGTCCCTGCCAATGTAAGCAAATACGTTCATCTGTGCACCATAATATCAGGGCGAGGTTCAGAACAATGGACAAGGTTAGTGGTACACAGGGAAGTAAATACAAGACAGGTTATAAGGATGGGTCGAAGGGTGCAAAGGCAACCTTGAACGCTTGCGCATCCTCCTTGTCCTCCTCCTCCGACTGCGTACACGCCCTCCAGTCAAACCGATCCGCCATGCCGAGGATTGACACCAGTACCTGCCTGCAATACGCACACAGTCGTCAGCGCTCACACACAAGTCCTCAACCGCCCGCACACACCTGCCGAACTGGATGCTGAACGGGCCGTGCTCCCGGATGAGATGCACCATCTTCCGCCCGTCGGGGAGGTCGACGCGGAAGTAGCCCCCGCGGCCGCCCGCACACGCGCGGAGCGCCTCGTCCGGGTCGTCCTCGAACGCGATGTTGTGCGCGCGCGCCTCGTCCGCGAACACGTCCGCGACGGCCTTCTCGAGCTTCGTCGGGACGGGCACGACCTGCACGTGCGCGTGCCCGCCCTTCGCGCTCATACGCCCGACCTCGAAGCAGACGGCCGAGGCGCCGTGCTTCGCGAACATCGCGCGCAAGGCGGCCTTGTACCTGCGAACGGAGGATACCTGTCAGGTGGTGTCCTCTCTGGGGATGGGGGACTCACTTTTCTGTCTCGGCGAGGATGGGCTCTGCGAGATCGGGGGGGATGGAGAGGTATGTCGGGTAATGGGTGATGGGGACGATGAGGACGTGCCCGCCACCCGGGACGTGTGGTACGTTTGGGTGGTCGGCGCCGCGGTGCGTTGGTATGATCTGTCCTTTGGGAAGCGTCACGTAGCACTCTGTGCCGATGGACACGATGAGGTGCTTGCTGCACGCGGACCGCTACCGTTAGAGAATACCGACGCTAGTGGACGGTAGGGACTCACGCGAGATTGGGGTTGGACAAGCAGAACCAGCACTCGTCCGCTGTATGTATGGTATGATTTTTTCAGCCCATGATGTGCACGAGGAAATACATAACCCACGCGCGATCTGTTTGGGTGGACCGCGTTTGCCTTGTCGGTTCCCGGTCTGGTTTGCCACGTGGCAATCTTCGATGTAGTGAAGTTCACTTCCGCACGCCCTGCAGACGTATCCTTCACGAGGTTTCCGGCCGCCGGTATCGCCCACTGCGTTCTTGGTAGGACAGTCACGGATGAAGTGCCCAGACTAGTATACATGCGCATAAGTTTGACTTGTCCCACACAGCGGTCTGTCCACTCACCTCGTTGCAGATCCGACAGATGTAGCCTTCATGCGGCTTCTCTCTGTCTGGGCAGTCCGTGATGAAATGCTGGGTGTGCAAGTAAGTCTCCGCGAGATTGCGAAAAGAAGATCCGCTCGTACCTCTGAGGACTCGCAAATCTTGCACTTGTATCCAGGTGGCGGTTTGTCAGATGGGCCATCTAGAGCATATGAGCGGATTGCCAATGTGAATAGAGTACACTTAGCACGTACCTGTTCTGCTCCGCTTGCCAGGTTGCTGAGCGCCAGCCTCAAACGGACGTTTTGGCGCACGGTGTAGGAACGGGTTGAGTGTGGAATTCGCGGGCTTCGGTTGGTTCTCGCTGCTCGCCGTCAGCGGAGTGATCGAGAACGCATAGAACCACTGGGAGCTTGAGTCAGCAATACATAAAGTAGGTCGGGTAGACTGAGTTCGGCTACTAACTCGGGGCTTCTTCCCGGAACCTGGCTCCCCGCCGAATGCACCGAGGCTCACGAACCGGCTCACGCGACCCTTGTCCTCGTCCCAAATATATGGCTCACGTTCCCAGAATTTTGGAGGATGTCCGCCGCTTGAGGTGAAGTGGTAACGAGGCTTGATCTTGCGGACAACCTCGGCCACGGGCTCGACTCCGATAGCGCCCAGCTCTGGCGTAGGTAGAGGAGCGGAGGAGAACTGTGTGATGCCGGAGGGCCACACGTTGCTGATGAGGATGTCAACGAGCTGCGAGGCCGCTGAGGAAGACATGATGGAGGCAAGGGATTTGTAGTTCTGTTCCTTCGGTTTCGAGACTGTCAGCGTGTTGGCCAGTAGTTTCTCAACGGTTTGCGTGTTGAAGTGTGGCGACGCGAATCCCTATGTGCAGTGTTAGCATGTGCATGTAGAACAAAGTGAGTAGCATCAACGCACATGGGGCACGTCAGTTGTAGTGTAAACGTTGGAATCATACACGCCCGCGAGACACGCGATTCGGATGCCATGGGCAGTGGTCAGCACCCCGGACTTGTCTTGCAAGGTGCACCTTAGGCGGGAATACAACGAGCGAAAAGACCTCGACTTACGAAGCAGGAACACGTTCTTGCTCAGAGGTCCTCCCGTCTTCGCAAACTTCTCGATTACAGGCGCAGGGAGCGCGTATTCGCCTTGCATGATGTAGCATTCCACTGGGGCTATGGACACAGTGGATTGAGCTAGTGATACATACGGCCAGAGGTAGGATATCACGACCTTCAAGGCGACCGTCCAACAGCTGCATAACCTCATGGTCCGCCTCATACGCCTCCGCCGCGTCTTTCGGTGGGCCAAAGAAGTCGCCTAGACACAGTACGAAGTCAAACTTGCCGTGTTTGTCATCAATGGATTTGATCTTCGTGAACAGGTCGCGAATGGAGCCAACGGCGGAGCCCACTGTTAGACTGATGTGAGTGAGTACAGATGTACACGACCCCAGATGTACGAGTAAGACACATCCTCAAGAGTTGAGAAAACAAACTCACACTTTGGCTGTCGACATCCTAACTCCTCGGTGATGCACGCGTCGCAGTATCGAGGACGTAGCGCAGGTAGTTCAGACAGAGTAGAAGTGTACGCAATGAGCACGCCGCGGTAGTGCCACTGGTAGTTGAGGAGGGAGACGGAATTTCGCCGTCGCCGTTTCGTCGCGACTCGCGGTGGCTGGAGCCTATACCTTGGGGCGTCTGTTAGAGGCGCCTATGACGCAATCATAACCGCCCAGAACTTTTGAGCAGCCTGTGAGACGAGTCTGAGGCTACTTGTAGTAGTACCACCACCTGCCCCCAAACAACCTCGCCATGCCAATTTGCAATATGTGCTACTCTGGGCTCCTACTACAGCTGCTACGCTTACAAGCGCTAGTACCCTAGATGCATCTACCTGCGTTCACGTGGACAAGGATAACCACACTCACTACGAATTCCACGGACTCGGGTAATGTTGGCTCTGAGTCCCTTCCAGGGCTGTCTTTATTGTGATTTGCATCCATTGGTGTATATGCTCTCGTTTTACATCGTAATGTGAGTTCTAATGTCAGTTATTACCGTCTGGTCAATTGACGAGTCTTCATAGCACTTTCACTAAATCTAAATGCCCTTTGTACCCTACGGGACAAATTCACTGAAAATGACAGTCCTCTCTCACGACTCCTGCAAAGCCAGTACTAGTGAGAGTCAATCGTGCTGTGAGAGGCAATCGTGATTGCTTTTCGTTCCTGCACAAGAAGCTCTGGTGAGCCCTAGCGACAGGATTATCGCTTAATTTATAGCAAGGTCGCACACCAAGTCAGCAGTGTCACTGCCCCCCTTCTCGACCAGTGTCTATGGCCGCCCACTCAACCTTTTGTTCCCATATTAGTCTGGAAAACCGTTCGCACAATCCTCAAGGAAGAACTATGAGCACATTATTCCATTAGTAGCTCTTGTTCACGGCGTCCTTATCCTCGTCTCTAGATGACGACACGCCGCTCCAGTAGGCACTGGCAGCCAGGCCGTGCGGCTGTCGACTGTATTCCTTCTACGACACCAGGCTCTACATCGGCCGCCATAGAAGATATTCCGGCTTTGCGCTCACAGAATGAACAGCACAGCATTTCTCCCTTGTACTCAACAAGTTCACCCGTTGCCGCCAGGCACCGCCCGAGTACGAGCGGGCCGCTACATGTGTGCACCCACGGACGAACCTTATCTTCCGCCGGCACGGCTGACATCCTGCAAAGGCACCGCGTCAGCTAGCTCAGCGACCCCCACAATCACAAACTGCCGGCGGATTGGATGTCCGGCATTTTCCAAGGTTCGGATTACACACTATTGTGCACCTCATGGCAACTGAACTGTGATGCTACATACATCGCCCGACGGTGGACACTGGACTCTGTATCGACTCCATCGGACTGGCAGGGATCAGATGGTAGATCCTGACTTCACCACGGAGGAGAGAAGTATCACACCCGACATCCAGAACACCAGGGCCAGGACAGGGTAGGTCCGCCAGGACGCCAGGACTCGATAGTAAGTACTATTTGTACGCCATATTTGGTTGTGGTTGTTTGCCGGTGCTTGAATGCCGCCCAGAGACGCCGGTCATGTCGAAGTGCCCTGAGTCCCAAATGGCCCGAGGATGATCCTGGGAGCAACGCGGGTGGAAAGGTACGAGGGAGATGTTCTCTGAGCAGGCACAGCAGGTTCGAAGAGTGCGTCCAGGGACAGCGCAGGGCGAAGACGAACGCGCTACCATCTGGAGCACAAGGTAGAGGCCGGATTAGGCAAGCGAAGAGGATAGATATCCACGTGGAAGAGAAGCGCTCGAGGTTGGAAGTGGGAAGGACACCCGAGGACGGCTCGCATTGTTCTCGCTGGGTGAAAATGCCCAGAGATGCCATCTGAATGCCATTCGCACTCAGCACACACATCCTGTTCCTTACCGTCATCTCCCCTGGCTCCCCTGTCATACCGGGCGACTGCCCACACGGCCGCAGGTCCGCCAGTTCCATATAAACCCGCCGGTCGAGGTTCCATACGACAGGCAGCTCCTCTACGCCCCAGGACTATATAGACTTCGGACTCTGTCGACCGCTGCATTTGCCTCGATCCATCATAGAGCATCATGGTCGGCCTTCAGTCTCTCGTCTTTTCTCTCCTTCTCTTCACGTCCTGGACTCTTGCTCTTCCGGCCCGTCATATCACTATGCCTCCGTACAACTGGAAGACAGAGCTCTGCAAGCTTTCCCCTCGGTTTTTTGGTGCACTCTGCCCGCGACAGACCACAACGGGCACGACCTCCGTCGACACGCCTGTCGGGACTGCACACGGTACGGCCGATGATGCGGGTGCAACGCGCTTTGCTGTCAGATACGCGTCTGCCCAGCGGTGGCAGCCCGCTATCCCCGCTCAGTCTTGGGAGCTCCCGTGAGTCGTGCTCCTTTGCATCCGCTTAAACTACGCTGCAGTACTGATGACGTCCATGATGCAGAAATGGCGCTTCGGATGTCACCGCGCTCCCAGTACCATGCGTGCAAAGTACCCAGGATGGCACGGTGGGCTCGGAAGACTGTCTATCAATGGTACTATACGTGCCGTCATCCGTCTCGAAGGGCAGTGACGCGCCGACGTTCATGTGGTACGATTCCCGCAGTGCTCGATCCGTTGACGCGGTCTAACCCGCCCACAGGATTCACGGCGGCTCGTTTACCGCAGGATCTGCTACTGGACCCGGTTTGGATGGCTCGAAGCTCGCGGCTGCAACGAATTCTATCGTCGCGGTGATCCAGTACCGCTTGGGTGCTGTGAGTGTGAAGTATAGACCACGTAGCGTGTCGCCACTAATGCACCGTTATAGCTCGGCTTCCTTGCTCCGAATGGGTCACATAACCTCGCAGTCATGGACGTCATGATGGCGCTCGGCTTCCTGCGGACTGTCGTTCCAAGCTTCGGAGGGTCAGCGACGAAGATCACCATCGCCGGACAGAGTGCGGGTGCAAACATGGTCCGGGCGCTCCTAGCTGCGCCAATGGCTTCTCCCCTCTTCCAGTCCGCGATCCTGCACTCCGACCCCATGGTGAGCTCCTCGCATTCTCGCTGACGCGCATTCTCTGACGAATCGCAGGACTTCGGCTTCCTCACCACGAGCGTTCACCAGAACGTGCTCGACTTTTTTGTGGGCAACATCAACTGCAGCAGCTCTGACGAAGCTTGCCTGAGTGCGCTATCGCTAGACGATATCATGACGGCCCAAAACAACCTCCTCGACGCCGCCGCCAACTCGGAGCTCGACCCGGCGGCAGGGGCATCAGAGCCCATCCGCCCCGTCCGCGACATGCAGCTCATCACGAACCCGCTCGATCTAACGTCCGCATTCCCGCAGCAGTCCAAGCCGATTATACTCTCCAACGTTCGCAACGAGGCAGGCCCGACAATTTATGGCGGCTTCCCCTCCGACGTCAATAAGTCCTTGTACGAGACCCTCGTCTCGCTCACCTTCGGCAGCCCTCGCACTACTCGTATTCTGGAAACCGCGCTGTACGCCGTCAGCCCGGCTGTCAATGGCGTGGAACCCGACCAACGCCCGCAGCTCGAGCAGCTCGGCACGGACCAGATCTGGCGGTGCGCCACGTGGACCTTTGCGCGCAACTGGGCGGGCAATGGCGGCAAGGCATATGTCGGCGAGTATCAGGTTGGTGCTACGTATCCGGGCAACGACGAAGTGCCGTTCTGTACCAGCCCTGGCTCCGTCTGCCACCAGGACGACATCCAGATCATCGTAAGCCCCTTCCCATGCTTCTCACACGCACACACTTACTTATCCGGAGAACAGTTTGGCACCGTGCAGAACCCTACCTCCGCCCAGACTGCGCTGGTCAAGGAGATGCAGGCACGCTACAGCAACTTCCTGCACACCGGTTCGCCGAACGCGAACGGCTTCACGACCTGGAACGTCGCTGGCACGGACAACGTGAACGCGATCAACCTCGGCGCGCCCGGCCTGGCGGACATCGGAGCCTGCAACACCAGCTACTGGGGCAACTTTGTGCAATACGACTACCAGGTGTTCAACCTCTAATCTCCAAACGCGGCCTCACCATCTCCCACTTCAATGATTCTGCCTCAAGATCGCACGACTCACGCTTTGTCCCCTACCTTGAAGACCCCAATTCATTCGGCCTCTCTTGGCTCCGGGTCTCGGGCTTGACGACCTTGTTTCACGCTTCACGCCGCGACGGTCCCCACGTACACGTCCTACTTACATAGCTTTCTAATCACGGACTTCATCCATTAATATCCTTCCACTTCCCAGTTCGCGGCCTTGTTCTCTGTCCCCTACAGGACTCTCGTGGCGTCCCACACACTGGAACCCTTGATTCGGTTCGCATCGCATACTTACGGCTTCTGGTTCGCATTCCGGGTTTATAAGGTTGACGTTTGTCTTGGTTCTCCTTCACCTCTTGGCTCGATCACTGTATCCATAACGGTCCCCCGTACTGTAGAGTGTAGTCTGTCTGTGCACTACATCCTCTACACGACTTGTAGCAACAGACCACGTTTCACGCACACCCCCTTTGTAGTGGGATCACTTCATATGTAGCCTTGCCAATATATACCGTCACGATGTTGTTTGTTGTACTTCGATGCCGCGCGCACCATCATGCCTGCTTCTTGTCCATGTTGGGTCCCAGTACGCTTATGTCACGCCGATGGACCCTGACCCGTCAAGCACAACGAGCAAGATGATACAAGTGTATCGTGCGCAACGGCCAACCAATAGCAGACATGGTATAGCTGGTGCAGAGGCATAATGGTGACATAGTGTGAATCCGGGTGGAAGAACGACACCGTGACGGGCCCGTTAGAGCTTGGAATCGGCGAACGCAGCCTCTTCAATCTCCGAGAAGATGTCAAAGTTGCGCTCCAGCGTGATCGAACTTGCAGCCTGTAGACCAGCAAACGGCAGTCAGCACAAACGGCACAAGCACCCAGGAGGGGTTCGGAGACACAAGAGGAAGGAACGTACCCCTCCTGCCCCGAACTTGACCCGGCACCGATGGCGCCTCCCAGGGGACCCGCCACGCGTCTCGTCGCCCTCATACGTGAGCACCCTGAAGCCCGCGGCCTCTGCCTCGGGGTCAGGCACCGGGCGCGGGTTGATGACCATGCGCCCGAACGCGCCGGCGGACAGCGTGTGCACGCGCGCACGCTGCTCCGCGGTGTTCTGCGCGCCGGATAGGACTTCCGCGAGCGTGCGGATGAGGTAGAACTGCGGGGGGAAGAGCGAAATGTGCCCCGCGGCGCACTCAGCGAGCGCGTGCGCGGGTTGCACGAAGCGCGCGGCGATGACCTCTTGACCACCGTCGGGCGTCGGTAAGCGTTCCTGCTTATCGCCCGAAGAGAACCGCGAGCCGGGGTGGGCGTATTCATCGAGGAAGGTGACGTAGAATTGGGTGTGGAAGCGTCTGCGGTGGCCGGGCATTTCGAACGACAAGGACGGTGTCGAAGCCGTGATGTAAAGTGCGGTTTTGTTTTGTCAGTTACTTGTCCCCATGGAGATGTTGTGATTCGAGGAGACGCACTTGGGTATTGTAACAGGGGTGATCCACTGTGTAAAGGGCAAAAGGGCCTCTACCCTGGGCTTTAGGCCATGTTGGGACAAGAAGTCCCGGAAGAGCTTTCTCTGGGCATGAATATCCTCTCGAGCCGAGTCGAGCTCGGCCTCGCTGGGAGTCCCTGTGCTTGAGGGATGCACGAGCAGCAGCCCGGACTCCTCAAAGAGCTCTCGGATCGCGGTGAAGGGCAGACCCTGTCCGTCGTCCTGTGTCTTGTCGTAGTTCCCTCCCGGGAAGACCTGTGGGAAGAACGCGAACATTCTGACATCAGCAAAGTCGTCTGCAGTGATGATTCATAGTCGTACGTGAGCACCGGCGAAAGACGTCGACTTGGGGTTCCGGTGAACGAGCAGGATTTCGTTACGGGAATTAACGACGATGACGGTTGCGGATGGCCGCGGAATGGCAGGCGCCGCGCGCTGTTTCGACTCGGACGGTGACATCGCGCGTGTTGACAATGAGAGCAAACGGACCTGAGACGGTCGACCTGCGGTTGCACAAGTGGTCACACTAGGTCTCCTGAGAATCACTAGGTTTGTTACCGGGATCCGGGTGGTTGTAAGCCGGAGAAGAGTAAACATGGAGGTTGGGACCTGAGCCGCAGAAAGCTGTGCCAGTGTACGGACTTGGTGTATCCTGTGACCTTGATTTCATTTCTACTACGCTAAGGCTAGATATGGATTGGAATATCAATCAACTAACAACCCAGGTAGCGGGACCGTACGCTTGCTGTGCAAGGATAATCCTCAGTCAATGAGCTTCAGCGACAAAAACCTATTCCGTAGTCGACAATGGTATATCATAATCTACACGTAGCATGAATCCCCATATCATGTATCCTCACGGCATGCATACGATATCCCATGGTGTTATCAGACATGTATGTTGACCCATGATTCTATCCGTCGTCCGATTCTGCCGTGACTCCTCTTCCGATCAACCACTAGTACTACACACGTCTGCCAACGAACCACTGGCAGGGTCTCAAGGAGGTGGAAGGGTTTTCACGACGTCGTGCCACAGCTGCACGATACCCATCAAGATCCACGAAGTCGCTGGCAGCAATGAGAGACATACCGAGTGGTTGGCATCGCGGATATCTGCATGAGTGTTCGCGACGTGCAGCAGGTACTTGGCAATCTTGCTCAGTTCGCGATCTGCCATGGCCGTAGGGGTGTGTGCGTGCTTGAAGGCAGAGATTTTCAACCCGTTCTTGGGGTTCAGCGCAAAATTCCGACCCTATATAGCAACAGTGATGATGAGGCCCTACACCGAAGAGGTAAAAATCAAAGAACGGTGAGACGTACAAGGTCATCCACGTGAATGGTGTTCTTCGCTGAGCTATAGTGAAAGCCACTCATCCGTCAGTAACGCGGTAGGTAAATAGAAGGCCCGGTGTAAGCTCACTATTGCGGGAAGTGGTTCCAGATGATCTCTAAGGCTTTGACGTGATGCTTGTACGGCTTCCCATCTTTGTTCGTAAAAACTGTGAACATACATGTCTTGTCCAGGACTGGTCGCTCAATCAGTAACCAGATACTAGTCTCTCATGAGACTTCCCATAGAACCGTACCGAACGCTATCTGCCAAAACCTCGTGAGCTCAGCTGTGTAGGCACGATCGCATGAGCATTGAAACTCACCCGGTAGTTCCTCGTCCCGCCAAGCATGCCGAGCTCGACAAGCTTCGTCTCGAGCCAGATCCAGCTCGTCTGCGACCTAAGGAAGCAAGTCCCGTTCGTCAATAGGCGGACCCCGGCCGCCCACTGGGACGCAACGTACCAGATACAAATATCGTAATGTGGGTAGACCGCTTCAAGGAACTCGTGAAGCCCCGGTCTTGCGCACTCGTGAGGCGGCAGCGCGCCTGAGGTAAGGGGCTTCGTATCCAAGATGGCTAGCAGACCACACGCCCGGTAAGTCAGCTGCGGCAACGGTTTTGCCTCTGATGACCCACTGTAATCTATGTCGAGAACGAGCAGCCGCTTCCCTTCTCTGAGCGGATTGATAAGGTCGACTTTGAGCTTCTGCGTGTGCTCCTTCACTTTGCGCCGGTTCCGCTGATCGTTCATGTACTGTTGCGCAGCCGCGGGGTTGGCGCTGAAGTCGAAGTCCAGGTCGTTGACCACGTCGGGTAGGAAATCCAGCTCTGCGGCCGAAGATTAGTGTTTGGCCTGTGCAGCAGGAGCGCTGAATGTTGCACGAACCGTGCGGATCCTTGATCTCGTGGCCTTGGGGTGTACCGACCAGCGTGAACTTTTTGCCACTAACCAACTTCAGGTCTCCACTGCGCGTGATTGAGACGAGTCATGGGTCATCATATTGTACAGAGAGCCTGTTTCACTTACATCCGTTCGTCATCTGTGGGCAACTTGCCTTTGACGAGTCCCAGGATCTTTTGCCTCTCGTGGGGCACGTCAGTGAGACTCATGAGGGTGGTCTTTAAATCAAACACCCTGCAATAGAGTTATTTAAAGGAGCTAGTGCCCTCGCGTCGTATAAAAGCTTACCGATCTGATTCTGCAATATCGAGCGTGAATGGCTTGCCACTCCAAGTGAATTGTAGATGGATCCATCGTTCCTCCTGGTCTACATCTACAGGATCAACCTAGTGGTGGAGAGAGTCAGCGGGTGGAGGTAGAGGTCGTAGATGTAAGTGAGCTACACACACCTCTGCCGTTATAGTAGTTGAAGTTGCGATAGCTTCGTGTTGTACTTGGGAAAGACCGTCAGTAGTACCACTCATGCTCATGACCAGTGCGTTAATTGTCAGGAATTTTCACGATGGGTCGAGATGCCGTTTAGTGCGACAAGCGATTGGTTATGTGAGAAGCACAGTAGACGGGCCTTTGGCGATGATGCAAATGTAGGTACAGTGTGGAAGGAGTTCACCTGGGATACGCGGCGTGTTATTCGTAGTACAAGTTCAAGTTGTGGCACCGCCTGAGTCCCGATCGGTCTACTCGGATCTCAGATCGCATACGCGGGCGCCTGACATGTGCCTATTCCTCGGTGGCGGGTAACAAGTAGCTGGCAGGCACACGACAGCCAACATAGAGATCATGATAGGACCTCAAGCCAATTGTTACTGTACAACAGTTTGGTCCGGAATGTTACAATACAAGCGTTTGGTCTCATCCTTCATTCAAGCCTCCAAGTTCGCAGTTGCCTCAGCAACAAGGTTTAAAGCATACAGCGTCGAGGAAGCTGCAGGAAGATAGTCTCAGTACTTGTCCAATCTGAAGCCCAGCCACACACTACCTGAGTCGCGTGAGAAGGCGGTGGATCGCTTCGGCGGTGTAAGGACGTATGTGGTTTCGTGGAAATCCCACCCGGCCGGCACAGTGACTGTACAGGAGTCAACAACAGTCCCGGACCCAGATAGACATAGCAGACGTACGGTCGACTACTTGCTCTGCGGTGAGACCGAGATATCCCTGAGCGAGCTGTAGAGGGATAGAGGTGTATGCCCTTGCGAGCAAGGCGAGGGTCCTCTTGCGGAACGCATCTGAGAGTCCTGTGAGTCTTAACGAGTCAACAATAGCATATGGGTGCGGGCGTACCAATAAAGCCGGTGAGCATCCCAGCTACCAACTGTCCAAGCGGCGCATCGTAGTCAGGCTGAGAGACAAAGGCATGCAGCTGCTCGGCGCGGGTATACACATGTGCATACTTGCGCTCGGAGACAGAGGCAAGAAGGCTACCGAGTCCCTTGACTATTGGGAACGCGGACAGGTTGTCCGGCAGTCGGGTCAGTACGTGGAATGCGGGAGCACTGCACACAACTATCCATGAGCATGCGCATGTGGGTACTGAGATGCTAGTGGCGCGTACTTCCGGTCCAGGATGAGATATGCGAGCACCATAGGGACTATGAGGTACAGTCGCGACTGGTGTTTGTCATTTTCAGCCTACACCAAAGCATAGGTGAGAAACCAATGGTGTTTTGTATAACAGGGATGCACATACAGAGAGATCCCCTCGCTCGGCTACTTCAATCAGATCCTGCAGACTTCCTGATCGCGCAAGCTCCGTAATGGTCGGAAAGAGTAGCTCAAATGAGGTCTTCTGCGCTGTCTCGGTGACGACTGCGGGTGCGACCTGTTCAGGCGGAGGTAGGGTGACAGTAGGGGGTGCAGCAGCCTCAGGCTCTGCAGCGGGTTGCGGTGGCTGCGGTGGCGGAAGTGTCGCTCGGGCTGCATCCTCGATCTCCGTAGCACTTGATGGAGGCGGGGTGGGAGGACCAGTCATGATGTAGCTCTGTGCTCAGATGTGCGCAGGGGTGGCTGGAACAACACGGCGTTGAAAGTCGAGAGACGAGGACTCGGAGGAGACGAGGATGCGTACGCCTTGACGCCCATACGCGATAATTGGGCGCTTCCCGCGATTCCATGGGCGCGGGCGGCGGCGGTGAGGCTGTTCCATACACCGCGACCTTGCAACCTCTTTACACTCAACGACCACTACCTATCTTACAGACTATGGATGACTTCAAGGATGACGAGATTGAAAGCATCCTCTACATTGGCCGAGAAGTCTCAGGTTAGCAGCCACCTTTCGCGTACAGCGATCGGGCTCATCACCGCTCGAGCAGTATACAAGATCCCACCTCTGAAGGCGAACGAGGGTCATCGTGCACAGGAGTGGGGCGATCTCGGAAACCCTCTGTGGAAGGGAAGGATTCGTATAATCGAGCGGGGTTCCGGGGTAGCGCTGCAATTCGAGGATGCCACAACTGGTGAGTGCACGTTACACTGGTCGCTGCGCTTTTGCTCATTCATACATAACTTTATGAAGGCGAACGTGAGTCCACGTATGCTCTCCTATCTGGTCTCTCCACTTAAGTCTTGCAGTCTTTGCGAAGGCGGATTATGACCCTGCGAAGCCCTGTGTAGAAGCCGTCCTGGACTCGTCTCGATACTTCGTCGTCCGAGTAGAAGACAATGGGCGAAGAGCATACATCGGGATGGGTTTCCTGGAACGCTCAGATAGCTTTGACTTCAGTGCGTTGTTCGGAACTTGGGGTCTCGTGATACTGATTCCGTCGCAGACGTCGCGCTCCAGGATTACACCAAGTGAGTCGCGCTGAACCCTGAACCACATGTCACGGATGGAGTACTGAACGTGAACACTTTTCCAGACGATGGCGCGCGGCAAAGAATCCGTCTGCAGCTCAATCCAATGAGCCGTCACCACATGTCCCCGCAGGACCCAAGAAGGACTATACCTTGAAGGAGGGTCAGACGTTCTCAATCTCAATCCCAGGGAAAGCGAAAGCTGCCCCGGGCAACGCCGGCGCTGGTGTGGACCTCTTCGGAGGCAGTTCTAGCGGTTCGGGATTCGCATCATCAGGTGGCGGCATTCCTGCACTACTTCCGCCCCCTCCAAGTGCACCCAGGAAACGGTAGAGATGCTGCGAATTCTCCTCCTCCAGATGTATCGTAGTGCTGCTGTGAGTCGTTTGAGATACCGTTTCTGATTTACTGCCTCGTGGAGTTTCCCAGATCTTTGGGGCGCGATTTCCACACGCTACGGCGCGTACTTTTGAACATTTGCCTCGCCAGCGACAATGCCGGAAGAATATCGTGGCTCTACCGTTGTTGCTGTGTTGTGCCTCGCCTAATGTCTCGGGCGTACAGTAGCCTCTAAGGAGCAATGCCGGGTCTCGGCCTCACGGAATTCGGTGGCTCGGGCTAAACCCCTCGCATATACTATCACTCTCCTCGGAGGTAATGGTACCTCGGCCTCACGCGCACGTCTGATGGTACGTTCATCTGCTTGATCTTCCCGTTCACCTGAATATGCGCACGTCATGTCTTCTTGGCACTGTCGCTTACACTGCGTACCGTCACTTGCACTCGCCGTGTCTGTGCTAAGAAAGCAGTGGATACGTTCGCCTCAGCGTGCCCTGAGTTTCCTCTACTCGGCCAAATCATGCACGGATATGCGGGTGATCATTGATCTGTTGCCTTCTGGTGACGGGTCCCGTTACTGATGCCGAAACTTCTGTGATCTGCTTACGGAGTACCTGCGATGCTCGAAGATCACAAGGATGGAGCCCACGGGACCGTGTATAAGCACGATCCCTTGCCCGTTAGTGCGCGTGGTCCTAGCATCCGCGCCTCCGTTTACCTTCGCGTGGGTAGGGCCTATCACGCTCTACGCCGATGGAGAGGTAATCTTTCATCTTGTACCACCTGTGTGCGCAGCGGAGATGACGCGCACTGACATGCACATGGCTGACAAGGTTCGTTATTCTTGGTGACTGTCTCGTCGAGCAGCAGGTTCGGGGTACAAGCTGCAGGTGACCGCCGCGAAACCGGCGAGCTCGACCCAAACGAACAGCCTCCCTTTACCTATGTCCACTGCCCAAACGGCCCTCCGCTTCTATAACCCCCTTCGAGTGATCTTAGCAGTGCTTCCGGGTCCCTCGAGAGCCAACAAGGCGGAGAAACGGAGCTCGCGCCCAAGGCGGAGAGCTCATCCGAACTTGTACCGACACCGAACAAGCAGGATGCACCCTTCTCACAGGCTTCTTCTGTTGCTTGTCGGTAGGCCGCGCTGGTGGTCGTCGGTTGAATCGCATGTCCCATGATCACTCCCCCGACCGCGTCCAGGGAGACAAATGACCTGCACCGACGTCTTCCCGCCACGTCCGAGTCCGCTCGGATGTTCGCCGGATATTCTAAGCGTTCGCCCATCATGCTCCTGCCAGCGGATGGGCTCTTCGGTGTTCGCGCTCCAGCTATATAACGTCCAGGACGGGGAGGGGAAACGCCAGGATCCCAGACCCTCTCACCCCTTCGGTACCGACCCAGCAAAATGTCCAAGTTCGCGACGCTCTGCGCTCTCCTTACCATCGTCCCCTCCCTAGCCTACGCCCAGGCCCCCGTCTGGGGACAGTGCGGTGGTATCGGCTGGAGTGAGTAAACCGACTTCTGGTATACTCTGAATGTGTACTAAGCAAGTACAACAGGCGGTGCTACGACTTGCGTGTCTGGTGCTACTTGCTCGAAGCAAAACGACTACTACTCGCAGTGCATGTATGTCCATCACTCGCAACCTCTTCCTAACGGTTTTCTCACCAAGGTGGTCTCTAGTCCCGGATCTGCTGTTCCGACCACGGTCCCGCCTACCTCCGTCCCACCAACCACTGCTCCATCAGGTCCGACCACTACCTCTGGTGCTTCTCCCCCCTCGAGTACTCCCGCTGCTGGAAATCCCTTCGTTGGCTACGACGTGAGCAGTACTTCTCCACATTTTAAAATAGATGTCTCACGTGACTTCTTCTAGATTTATCTCAGCCCCTACTACGCCGCTGAGGTCGCTGCTGCAGCTGCCGCCATCACCGACTCCACCCTGAAGGCGAAGGCCGCGAGCATCGCGAAAATCCCGACGTTCACATGGCTCGACACCGTCTCGAAGGTACCCGACCTCGGCACATACCTCGCGGACGCGTCCTCAATCCAGAGCTCAACCGGCAAGAAGCAGCTCGTGCAGATCGTCGTCTATGACCTCCCTGACCGCGACTGCGCGGCGAAGGCGTCCAATGGCGAATTCAGCATCGCCGACGGCGGTGAACAGAAGTACTACGACTACATCGACCAGATCGTCGCGCAGATCAAGAAGGTCCCCGACGTGCGCGTCGTCGCCGTCATCGAGCCCGACTCGCTCGCGAACCTCGTCACGAACCTTAACGTGTCCAAGTGCTCGAACGCGCAGACCGTCTACAAGGCGTGCGTCACCTACGCGCTCAAACAGCTCGCCTCCGTCGGTGTGTACATGTACATGGATGCCGGCCATGCTGGCTGGCTCGGTTGGCCCGCCAACATCCAGCCCGCGGCGACGCTCTTCTCGGCTATGTTCAAGGCCGGTGGCTCCTCGCCCTTCATCCGCGGTCTTGCCACCAGTGAGTCTGCAGTGACCATCGGCCCCACAAGCAGCGCGGCGTCTAACACCCTCCTGCAGACGTCGCCAACTACAACGCCCTCCGCGCATCCTCGCCCGACCCGATCACCCAGGGCAACGCGAACTACGACGAACAGCACTACATCGATGTAAGCCCCGCACGCATTGCCTGCGCACCCGCACCGACGCGCTGACCGCCCTCGTGGCCACACACAGGCCTTCGGCCCGATGCTCGCCAACGCCGGCTTCCCAGCGCAGTTCGTCGTCGACCAGGGCCGCGCCGGCCAGCAGAACCTCCGCCAGCAGTGGGGCGACTGGTGCAACATCAAGGGCGCCGGCTTCGGCACGCGCCCGACGACGAACACCGGCTCGTCGCTCATCGACGCGATCGTCTGGGTCAAGCCCGGAGGCGAGTCCGACGGCACTTCGAACAGCTCCTCGCCGCGCTTCGACAGCACCTGCTCGCTCTCGGACGCGACTCAGCCCGCGCCCGAGGCCGGCACCTGGTTCCAGACGTACTTCCAGACGCTCGTCTCAGCGGCGAACCCCCCGCTGTAAAAGGATCCGCAGTGTACCGATGGCCGCAGCTGTATCTATGTGTACTGTATCGTTTGCAATATAGGGCTTTTTCATCATCTCCCTCCCTGAACTTCGTTCGGCCGTCGGTCATTTCCGAGTCCATCTCATCGTGGACGTGATGTGTATGACAATGGATGCCAAGCGTCACGATCCACGAGCTCACAGCAACGGATACGTACTGCCCGTTCCCATCCCAAAATACTACCCAACGAACTTTGGCATAATGCGCATGTACGCGGACTGATAAACCCAATGCTCTCAGGCTTGACGGATGCGGAGAGGCACAACACACGGGCTACATAGCAACGGAACTAAATTATCAAGAGATAGCCATTACGAGTACTGGAATCCACAGTGAGCGCGTATAATACACGGGAGAATCAACCAGACGATCATATAGTACTGTGCAAGTGAATCTGAGCGACAACATTTTCAACAGTCGCGCAGCAGGACCAACAAACATCAAATGCGGACACCGCGCCCCATACCGGTGAACCCTACATAGGCTGCGATATGAGACAGGGGAAGTTGGTCCCCCACCGATGCCTCACGCAACAACCGATCCAAGATGAGCTGTACACGTCAGACGAATAAACGGGCTTTTAGTGCTGCGACCAGTCGATCGAGTTGATATCGATGCCCTCCTGGACCATCTCCCACAGCGGGCTAGGAACGCAACAGGGGTCAGCACATGCGAGATAGGACGTGAGAGGATGCGGAACGCCGCGCTCACCTCATATCGCGCAGTCTCTGCACGACGGCAACAATTTTCTCAACTACGTAGTCGATTTCCGCCTCGGTGGTAAACCGGCCGATACCGAAGCGCA
This sequence comes from Daedaleopsis sinensis, assembly GCA_033807695.1. NCBI lineage: Eukaryota > Fungi > Basidiomycota > Agaricomycetes > Polyporales > Polyporaceae > Daedaleopsis > Daedaleopsis sinensis. The sequence continues at coordinate 3,829,684 of CM066301.1, forward strand.
GCGAGGAGTGCGCCATGTCTTCTGCAGCACCGAGAGCGCGCAAGACGTAAGACGGCTCGAGCGATGCTGATGTGCATGCGCTGCCCGAAGAGAGCGCGATGTCCTGGAGACTTGTCAGACATGTGGCACGTGAAGAGAACCGGAAATTGCGTACCTTCAACGCCATGAGCAAGCTCTCGCCCTCAACATACGCGAAGCTCAGGTTGACGCAACCGGGGTAACCGTTGGGGTCTCCGTTCCGCACTACATGCTCAACCCGCGAGTTAATCCCGTTGATGAGCCGGTCGGACAACTGCTTCACCCGAGCATGATCCCTCTGACAAAGATGCATCAGCAAACTGTGAGCGACCCTCTAGAGGCTGTGGTGCTCAGTACCCCTGCACGCAGAGTCATTGCAAAGCTAGCGGATCCGTCTGCCTGGGCAGACAACGCGCCACAATGCTCCCAACATTGTGATGTGGTTCGCGTGGCATGTATCATCTAAGCAGCCCGAAGAGACTCGTACTCACCGCCATCTCCTGCTTCGCGATCCTCGCAGCTTCGCCCATGCCAACCGCCAATGCAGTCGGGAGCGTACCGCTCCGCAGACCACGCTCCTGCCCACCACCGCTCAGGATCGGTTCCAGGCGAACTCGGGGTCTCCGGCGAACGTATGCCGCTCCGACACCTTTCGGCCCATACAGCTTGTGCCCGGAAATACTCATCAAATCAACGTTCATCTCGTTCACGTCCACGTTGATTTTCCCTGCAGCCTGAGCTGCATCGGTGTGGAGGTAAACACCACGATGCTTCCGCACAATCTGACCAATTTCCTTCATAGGCTGGATGACCCCAGTTTCGTTGTTGACGGTCATGATCGAGACTAGGGTAGTGTCGGGACGGATGGCAGCTTCGAATTCCTGGAGATCGATGACACCATTCTTCTGGACCGGAAGATACGTCACGTCGAATCCTTCTTCCTGAAGCTTCCTACACGAGTCGAGCACACACTTGTGCTCCTGCACGGAGGTTCAGTGGGACATAGCATGTACAAATGGTGACAACGCACTGTTTGTGTAGTGATAATATGCTTTCGCCGTTCCTTGTGGAATCGGGCCACACCCTTGATGGACATGTTATTCGTCTCCGTCGCGCCCGAGGTGAAGACAATGTCTTTGGGCTCAGCCCCAATGAGATCGGCAACATGCTAGGCGGGCAATCAGCTTGGGATAGGGGCTAGGCATGTATATGCGTGACATACCTTGCGAGCATCTTCTACAGCCTTTTCCGCCTCCCAACCGTATGCGTGTGTCCGGCTGTGCGGATTTCCGTATTGATCAGTGAGATATGGGAGCATGGCGTCCAACACTCGAGGATCTACAGGCGTGGTCGCCTTCCACTAACATTAGGGCGCCGTGCGAATGCCAACGCATACCAAACGGACTGACCTGCATGTCGAGGTAGATTGGCCGAGCTTTCTCAGAAGGACCACCCTCACGGCGCGACTCGAGCTTGAACCCGAACATATCTGGAGAAACAACTTCAGTTTGTTTCTTGTGACACACAGCACACGTATCACGTACCGACACGCGGTGAGAACGCAGTGTCCTCTTGGTAGGCAGAGGGGATGTCGACTACGCTGGCGCGGTCGGCACCCGAAGGTTGGACAAAGGTCCTGCGCGCATCCTTTGTGTGTACGCGCGAGACAGACGAGCGGAGGGCGGAGCGACAGAGGGCCTTGCCGGACTTTGTTGATACTCGCGACAACATGGTGGACGGTGAGCAAGTGGAGGAAGGCAAGTTATCAGATAACTAAGACTTGTGTCCGCCCAAGTCGTCCGCCGCTCCTTCAGTCAGCGCAGAGCCAGTCACGGGAGGTGATGAGTCCTCCCGGCACTCTCCCAGCCAATCACAGCCCGACCCACCAGACTCCCACCCACTCCATCGCCCTGGAATGCCAGGCCTCCTATATATGGTTATCTTCCTTGTCCCGCGCACGGACCATGCCCCTGCCCCATCCCGCCTGCCACCTTTCGACGCTCCCCCCCATCTCTTCTCCTTCATCCCACCATGGCCCGCCGTCTCTACCTTGGAAGTACGTCCGTTTGTTGTCGTTTGCATTGCCCCCAGACCTCACTTGTGTTCCACAGAGCTCCCCCCAGATGCTCGCTCCGACGACGTCCAAAAGTTTTTCGACGGCTATGGTCGTATCGTCGACTGCCGCGTCATGACTGGTTCGTTACTCCGAAACCCCGACAAGGCCAACCCCCTCAACGGCCCTTCTCTAGGCTTCGGCTTCGTCGAGTTCGAGAGCTCCCGCGACGCTGAGGATGCTCTTCAGCACTTCAACGGCAAGAGCTTCATGGGAACCAAGTAGCTATCGTTTCTCAGAGGTCTCCCATCTCTTGCTTATCGTGCGTCCAGCATCGTCGTCGAATTCGCCAAGGAAACCCGTCCTCGTCGTGACCCCTACGATGCTGACCGCGCGGTTCGGGCACGTCGGCCCCCTGGACACCGCCTTATCGTGTCTGGAATATCCCGCGATACCAGCTGGCAGGTGTGTGTTTTCTCCCCTGACATCCTTTACATAGATCCCCCTGTCCCCTTCGACTTGGCCGATCTACGACCTGTATGGACTGGGCCTGACCAACGCCTTGCGATCAGGACTTGAAAGATTTCGGACGTGAAGCTGGTAGCGTCTCCTACGCGGACATTGATCGCGATGTTCCTGGTGAAGGGTGAGTTTGGATAAGGCCATTTATGTGCCTTGAACCCTACTAACGCTATCAACAGTATCCTCGAGTACCTTTCTCGCGAAGATGCAGACCGCGCTGTCAAGGAACTCGACGGCCGCGACCTTCGTGGTCAACCCGTCCGGGTTGCTCACGGCGAGGTAAGTCCAACTACATCCTGTCCCGCACAACCATCACCAACGCAATACACAGCGCCGTGATGATGATCGTCGGGAGCCTCGCCGCGATGACCGTCGTGACGACCGTTACGGACGGGATGACCGCTATGCGCGGGAAGATCGCTACTCTAAGGATGATCGTGGTTATCGCAGGGATCGCTCCAGGTCGCCTCCTCGCCGCAGTGAAGTCGATGATCGTCGCCCCAGGTCTCCACCTCCCAGGAGGGAGCATGATGACAAAAGGCCTGCAGGGTACGATGACCGGCGAGGTGGCTATGATGACCGAAGAGCCCCTGACCCTTACTATGACCGTCGCAGGGATGACCACGACCGCCGCAGGGATGACCGCCGCCGGGACGAGAGGGACGACCGGTACGATGACAGGCCCCCGAGGCACGCCAACGGGGATAGCGGATGGACGCGCTGAGGTTGACCAATGGTTTCCCGGATGTCATCCGTTTTCGTGGTGGACCGCGAAAAGGTTTCCGAAAGGCGTCATGGATCTTCCCCATCTCCCGCTTCGCTTCGAATAGGTTTCTGCTGTATGCAAAAGGAGTCGTGTATCTCGAGCTCGAAGGATATCCCCCCGATCGTGTACCCCTATCGATTCCAATGGCGCTCCCGGCCTCCTATGAATCTGGCCATCCGCTTGTGCTCGTGGCCGCTCATGCGTCGATGGTGGCCCCGTTTGGTTGCAAGACCTCCTCGGCCTGTATGGGGCGTCGGACGAGTCAGAGTTCTGTCTCGGTCAAGGATTGGTTTCCTTACTGGCATTGGTTCAAGAAGACCTCGCTTATCGGAGTATTTTGAGGCGCCCGTCGGACTGGCCGACCAGAGTAACAATTGGACGTCGGGTCCTGTAGGCGTATGTGGGCGTACAAGTGCTCGTGCGAATCCGTGTGGTCTTCGCTCAAGTCTCATGGAACACATTCCATCTCCGACAAGTCTTCGCCATCCATTCCATCCGGCTGGCCTAATTCTCCGTACAGGGAAGGTGGTGCGGTAAGTGCGGTGCTTGGTATCCATTTTCGCAACCCGTAGATCCCTCCATGTATCTATCACGCTCCTGTTCACGAGGGAAATATTATGCAACATCGTTCATTCATTGTAAACAATGTTCAGTCGTCGACCAGCACAAACTGTGTGTTATCCTCTACGCCCCAGTATCCGAGATCCCTGTCCGCGTACCCCTCGTCCAGCTCCACGAAGTGTCCGCCGGGGAGGACCATCCACAGCCGGACGGCGCCGTGCCGCGCTCTGGGCACTTTGAAGGACTTCATGAGCTTCAGCCGGAGCGTCCGGACGGACATCGTCGCGAGCACGCGGAGCGTCATCTCGGACTTGGACGCGCCGAGGAGGCTCGCCAGCCCGTCGGGCGCGAGGCTCGCCGGCGGCGCGTGCGGGACGTGATAGATCCGAACATCTGCGCAGGCGGGCGGGGGGCGGGCGTACGAAGGCGAGGTACAAAGGCGAGGTACAAAGGAGTGTGGATGCGATCGCAGTCGCGGTGACGTCCGCAGACGTAGCCGCAGACGCAGACGTGACCGCAGGAGGGGCAGGGAGGGGTGCGAGAACGGGCACGGCGAGGTTGAGACGGCAGGGCCCAAGGGAAGAAGCATCGAGTCAGCGGAGATTGTTCGTGCGCGGATCTGACGGTGGCAGATGGGCAAAGATGGGGGCCGGTTCGGTGATGGGGGCGGGGCGGGGGCGGGGACGAGGACAAGAGTGAGAGGGGACACGCACTGATGAGGCGGCTGCTGAGGGTAGCTGGGGGCTCGGGCACCGCGGGTGCGTCGGACACACCGTGCTCTGGACAACCGGTGCGGACGAGGGAGCGGGCGGAGGCGAACGAGGATCCGAGGGCAGGACGAGGTGGCGTGCGGGAAAACGGACGGTGCGTCGCGGAGAGTACAAGGCAGACGGATGTGGAAAAAAAGGATCAGCATCTAGTCATTTTCGCGGTGCCATGGCGGGACTAAGCGATGCGTGTAGTGTAATCGGGTGCATGGTTGCCGAGGACGAGGATGTGTGAATTGTGAATTGCGAGAGAGGACGCACTGGTACACAAAGCCTCAAATTGAGGGTGCGCGGCCCGCTTCTCGTCGGCAGAAGAGAAGGGCTGTTTCGCGATGTGCGAGAGGTACAGGAGTTCGCTGTCGGTCCGCTCGCGTGGCGATATCTGTGATAGTAGTCCAGAGAACAGCGCCGTGAGCAGCGGTACAAGTTTCGGGGATCGGGCACCGTATGTGCAGCATTGGTAAGATGATGATTTGCCATATATGCGCAGCGGCGACAATCACGAGTGGAGCTCATTACAGAGAACCGCAGACATTCAGGGAGTGGTAGGAATGGAGAACTTACCGCTGTACTATCGAGCGACTTGAGCGATGGGATCTTGGCGATGGTGAATGCGCGCGCATAGCTCGTGTGGTTCGGGTCTATCCGTGACGCAGCACAAACGGGTTGACATAACCCATGTAAAGGCACCGACGGATCGAGCGCAGTGGGAGGCGTGTAATTGGTAATGTCAGCGACAGGTCAGTTCCAGGAAGTTGCGACGTCACGCGGTGCAAGGAGGTATAGCCGCAGACTAGAAGGAACGGTGCGCACCGGTCATGAGCGGATTGCCTGCGAGTGTGAGTGACTCAAGGTCTGGACACCATATCTGAAGCATGTCGATGTCGACCCATGTTGCGAGATGGTTGAATGCAAGCGCAAGATGCTTGAGGCCCGGGAACTCGTGCGCCCCGGTGAATCCAGACACCGTCTCCGAAGGTGGCGGCGGAGGTATATGTGTAACACGATTGGACGTGAGGATTAGCCGATGCAGTCTGACGGGAGGTTAGTAGCGGGTATGGTGGGAACGCATGTACACGAACTTGGAAATATTAACCACAGCTGAGCTTGCCTCCGCGAAACTTTCCAACTCATTCCCATCGAAATTAATAATTTCCAGAGTCAAGTGTGAAGGACGCGCGACCTGGGAGGAACCTGTCGGGCTGAGGGCGCGGAGACGGTTGTATCCGAGCTCTACGGAGCGCAAGTTAGGCATGCACGACAAGAGCTTATCGAATTCGTTCCATGTGGTCAACGTTGCATTTAACTGGAGCTCCTCTAAATGACGGAATGCAGTTGTGTCGCGGTGCAAAGTCTCCGGTGGTTTGAACCGATTGTCACTATAATGAATCATTCGGAAGGATGATCAGTGTGCATAGACGGAAATATAGGAGTCATTTACTTCAAACGAAGGCGATTGAGGCTCTGGAGCTCGATCGTGATGGCAGCAATCGTCTCCCACTCTGAGATCAGATTTTTGGATAGGTCCAGTCCACGGATACCTGTGTGATAGTTTTAGTGACTGACGGTTTTGCCTCCACGTGAACCCGGATATGATAAGTGGTTCGCTTTACTCGATGAAAAAAGTTTTACCGTGCTGGAAGATGCACAGGAATCTCTTCGTAGCTCAGGTAACGCGAAGAGCGTTTCAGAGCTCTTCATACAGTCCAGGGAGTCCTGAAGTGCTTCCAGAACACTATTAATCCGATCTGACCGATAGGACATGAGCAGTCGCTCCAGAGACTGCCCCAGAAGTGAGCAGCAAGCATCTGTCACGACGGTTGTTCGCGGCATATGCTCTCTCTGCAACCCTAGTAACAGACCGAGTGCATTGTATTAGCTGCGGTGGGGCTAAGTCCTGGGCAGACGTCGAAGTCGATGTTATACTGAAACCACGCCCGAGCTGAGGTGCATGACGTTCGGCGTCCGCGGTTAACGTACCTGGACAGGTTCGTGCAACTTCGCCCGCAGGGTCTGCCTTCGAGACGCATTCGTTGTCCAGGCTGACTTCTCGCAGTCGTTCCAAACGCGCGAGGTTGTTTCTGATCTTATCTAGGCCGACTGCCTCCACCTCGATCGCGCCGCCGGACGAGCCTAGAACGACTTTCTCGACGGAGGCGGTGCCACGAGGGAGGTCGATGTATTTGGAAGTGAGCGCAGAGAGAAAGGTTACTCCGTACGAAATGGCGGCGGTGGGCCGAATGAAAGATCCGCTATTCGGGACGCTGTAGGGAGCGGTGAGGGAGGAGTGCTCGGACTGCCGAAAGAACGTACAATCTCACAGACAAGAGAAATATCGCCTCCCATCCTTGACGCCGTCGTGTTTACCGCGTCTGGGGTCGTCCCACTCGACGCCGAGCCAGAGACCGTTCGTTCCGTCCACAGAGCCGACATATCGGACGGTGCCGAAGGATCCTGCATAGCTAATGCGTGTTCCGCGCGTCGGGAGTTCGGACGCCATCGTCTGTGAGCGTCGATACGCGACCTGCACACAATCGGCAAGGTCGTCCACGATGGTTGAGAGAGGGCCTTGCGCCAGCTTGCGCCTCGCTGCCTGCCCAAAGCTGCCCAAGTCTAGTAGCCGGGCGCTCCGGCCCGGAAAGGCGCAGGAAAGGAAGCGCCTGTGCGTGACCTGCTTCAGCCGGGGATACTCACGCCGACGGCCGAGTTGTCTCAGTCGTTAACACCATCTCGCTCATACAACCCAGTGCTATCTCTTCCACCCAGATGCATGCGAGGAATATCCTGTTGAGGAGAATGACCCGCCCTCCAACTTCATCCTCAGCCCACCGTGTAGCAGCAATCGGCCGCCACCTCATGTCGACCTCGACCGAGCCGCCCAAGTCTCGTGTGGACCCGCCAGACGAGGCCCCCGTTCTCTTCGAATCTAGCGGCTCCGTTCGGACATATGTTCTCAACAGGCCTGCGAAACTGAACGCGCTCAATGAACCGATGCTCAACATCCTCCGCCCAAAGATCGAGGTGAGTGTGCAACCACTGTTCTGGGCTTCTTGTGTCCCGACTACGCGTGTCAGGAATGGTGCCAGGGGAAGCTGGCAAAGGTCATTGTCGGGCGGGGTGTCGGACGTGCGTTCTGCGCTGGCGGTGATGTAGAAAGTGAGTGCACTTCTATCCATTCAAGCCCGGTTACTTAACTCGACTTGCTAGCGGTCGTCAATCAAGCGAGTCAACCTGACACATTGGCGCAAGCAGTGGACTTTTTCAAGAGAGAGTCAGTCCGTAAATTATGTACTTGCGTGCTCATACTCAACCTATTGGGCCAGGTTCGAGATGGATTACATGCTCGCCGCCGTACCAAAACCTTATGTGGCCGTTATGGACGGTATAACGAGTATGTGAGCCGTGACGTGACGTCATCAAGTTTCTGACATGCAGCCCTAGTGGGTGGAGGTGTTGGCCTTTCTGTCAACGCGCAGTTCCGCATTGCCACAGAGAAGACTATGTTTGCGATGCCAGAGACCAAGATCGGTTACTGCCCCGACGTCGGAGCAAGCTACTTCCTCTCACGCCTGGATGGTGAAATCGGGACCTACCTATCGTTGACCGGTGAGATCATATCCGGCCGAGCAGTATTGTACGTCGCTCTTCTGATCTCCGATATGTCGGCATACTGAATACCATACGACAGCGAACACGGTCTCGCGACGCACTATGTGCCGTCTAGACGCATCCCCGCCCTTCTGGAGCGCCTCGGTGCCCTCGAAGAGCCTACATACCAGATGATTAACGACCTCCTGGAGCAAGAAAGATCCGACAGCGAGTCGGAAGGGGGCCTTGTGTCCCCCTTGGTCGGTGCGACCCGCGTCGCACTGGACTCGGCTTTCAGCCACAACACCGTGGAGGGGATTATTGCGCAGCTGACCGAGTTCTCGACCCACCACGAAGAGGAGGAAGTCCGCAAATGGGCCGCGAAGACTATCGATACGCTCCACCTCCGGAGCCCCACAAGCCTCAAGGTCGCACTCGCGGCCATTCGGCGGGGTAAACAAATGAATTTGCACGACGCCTTACAGATGGAGATGAACATCGCAACCGCATTCTGCGTGAGTTATAGTCGTTCGTTCGGATTTTCTGCCGGTCATGATGCTTGTCCGATATCATAGAATGGCGCTAGCCCGGATTTCAAGACTGGAGTGACCGCTGTCGTCGTCAAAAAAATCAAGGAACGGCCAGAATGGTCTCCCGCGGAGCTGAAGGATGTATCCGACACGGACATACAGGACACCTTCTTCTCCAAGTACTCTCCGACCCACGGAACGGCTCCGGAGCTTCAACCGCCTTCCTTCCTGCCCTCATCTAGTGAGCTGATGAATCCCATGCGGTACGCCCTGCCCACGGAGGAAGAAATCCGCTCGATGGTCGACGGCAGCCACAAAAACAGTGGTGCGACGGCAGTCACTCTAGATGAGCTTCTGTCCAACTTCCGACGTGTCCGGGGGGACAAGCCTGGCATGCGCGAGAAGATCTTGGAGGTAGTCAGGCGCAGGTGTGTATCGGAGCAGGACAAGCACGCAGACATGCAGTGGTTGAAGTGGAACTCCTGATATTCTGGCCGTTCTACAGCCCCGTGTCACATATTCTCGTAACTTGCTTACTATCCTGCCGTACTACCCTTCAATGCCATCGCAAACCGCTTCTCTCCATCACGTCGATGACAGCTTCAGTATACGGTTTCAAGGTGTCCATGAGACGGTGCGGCATATTCGATGCGTGGATCTGACGTATGCTCGTACGCATGCAAATGGCACCTGTTGTTGAATCCCAAGGAACCCCGCGCCGGTTTGCACATATTCAAGGGGCGCATCAGTATCGTCGGTGGGCCGAGAGCAACTTCTACTGTGGACGCATAGGAGTGATATACAAATATCAGAGCGTCGCCGGCAGCTGTTCGTACGTCTAAATTTGTGACCCCGATGCAGCATTTTAAGTTTTCGACCTGAGATCAGCCGAACGCGGAAGGCCTTGTCCCTAGACTCCGGGGAAGGTCAATCTCCGGCATTGATGGTGTACGTACTGCGAGCAAGCGATGCCTCGAGCCCAGCTTCTCCATTTCGGAATACACGGAGAAGCACCAGCGTTCTCCTGCGTAACCGCCAGAACATGGGGTACCTGCAGCCGTCGGCTTCTCGGTACGAACCAGGCCCTCCCAGGCGCCCCATGGCCGATTGCAAGTTGTCAAATCGCACTGAAAACACTATTCAATTATGTATTGGCGAGCTTCCTAGCTTGACATCACCGAGGGTGTGCGGCTGTTAGTGACTGCAAGTCCTACAAGCCCGGAAGATACCCACAGATCTCACCTGGATACTACTCTGTCGCTAAGCAGAGACCGCCCCTCCCGCCTTCGGAGTTGCGGACGCGCACCGACTTGTCGGAGAGGCGATATCCCCGTATGTCGCCTTTCTCCCTATCTGTCGCCACCGACCCCGAGAAGCCCCCTCACTGCCGCGAGGCATGGGGAGCGCGTGGGCGAGGTTAGCTCTTCTCCAGCCCGCGACGCGCCCGACGTGCGCCTTGCTATGCGTATGCTTGAGGACTCCTCGGCGGCGCGTCGGGCGCGCGCTGTTGATATGCCGTCTGTACGACGCGGGGGCGTAAGTGGCCGGGCTCCTGGCACGAAATTGAAAGTACAGTCCTCACCGCACGCCGCACGGTAGCATCCGCGCGCCTGGCCCGCCCGCGCCCGCGCGATCAGAGTATGTCTCCGATCTCATCTGAGAGAGCGGTGGTGGATATTGGGGAAGGCCAACGTCTACTCGGTGTGGGCGTACCGCCATATGACACTGTTGGATAGGCGTTGGGATGGTGGCCTCCGAGCAGACTTGCGGTGCTTCTGTCCCGATGTGTGACGCCGCTGTCACTATGGTCCGCAGTGTATGTCGCTGCCCGTCGCGCGCTCCGAGGACAGCTGGATAGTGCTACTTGCATCGATTGCAGGAGCTCGCCGTCGGAGTAAGCTGCGTACATGCAATGAGTCGCTACTCGGACGTGGGGCATTTGGCAGATATTGTGTCGCCTAGAAGGCCTAACCGATGTAGTTGAAAGGACTCAACATACGCCCATAGACGCCACACCTGTACAAGTGTTGATTGTAGAGGTGAGTCCCGTATACTCATCAGCCGGCAACAAAATGATACGGAACAGTTGCAACGTGAGTGTTTTCCCAGAGCTCCTTAGCGTCTGTGGTAGGACCACCCGTCAGCATGGAATACAGCACGCGGCGAAATCAACATCAAACAACAAAGCTGGTATGTTCCGCGTTCTTTGGCGCGGTCAGTTCTGTTGAGATAGTATGTCCGATTCTCCTGTGATAGAACGAGGCCACGCGGCGGTTAGGCCCGCACAAGGGCAACTGCAAAGGGCTGTATTGTTGACGCCATCGACGATGGGGGCGTCGTTGGTTATTGGCGCAGGAGTCTTTGGGTCGGTGTCTCGGCCGGAGTCGGATTGATTCTCAATAGGCCAAAGAGTCTACCTGCATCCAAGGTATATAAGCTTCTCCTCATGAGCGGGGAATCGCCATCGAAACACACTCACCACACATCCTAACTCACATCCCAAGTCACTCAACGACCTTCGCAGACCATCACGACCATGAACGTCACTTCTCCTGTGCACATGATGGGTCGTCTCCTCGATAGCGTGGACCTCACGGCGTACCGTGCAGGGCGCTCTACCATGGCAGAAGCATTCAGTGGCAGGATGTATGACGTCGATCCGGACACTGGCTTCTTCCCGTCGCAGCCGCTGCGACCACTCGGCGGGGAGTTTGAGCTATGGGAGAAGGCGCTGGTCGAGGCACGCAGCGTCCTCAAGCTGGGGGTCGACCGAGGGGAGGAGGCAATGTCCAAGTGCGTCTTGGGTGAGCAGTGGAGGCAGCGCCTGCGAAACGTAAGTGGACGGACATTATCGCCTATCTTCAGCGAACTGACGGCAGACCACAGTGGCCGTTGCTCGACCCTAAGAAGCTTGGGGACAAGGTTCGCGTCCTGCGGCGAGCGCATTACGTCCTTACCTGCATTCAGCACTTCTACATCCACTCCCTCCCCTCGTCCGACGTAAATGGAGAGGTCATCATTCCTAAGCCTCTCGCCGTCCCCTTGGTGGAAGTATCGCAGAAGATCAAGCTTCCACCGGTCCTCACGTTCGCCGACATCGTTCTCTGGAACTGGGACTACGTCAACCCCGAACTGCCTCTGACCCTAGAAAACATGCGTTACATCAACATCTTCTCAGGAACAGACACTGAGAAGAACTTCTACCTTCTTTCTGCCGCTGCGGAGCTCAAGGGGGTGGAAATGTTGCGGATATTCGAGCGCGTCGTGAACGTCCCCTGCCCAACCCATCCAACAGCGATCGCGGCGATCAAGCGAGATTTGGAACTCCTCGTCAAGGTCATCGACGAGCTCGCCGTGGTCCTGAAAGATGCGAACAGGACGGTCGATCCTCACACTTTCTACTGGCTGGCGCGCCCCTGGTGGAACGGCTCTAGCCCCGCTGCACCCTGGGTCTTCGAGGGGGTCCCCTCCAGTTCGTTCGACCTGGGCGGCGCGTCTGCAGGACAAAGCTCCATAATGCATGCCCTCGACGCGTTCCTCGATGTCGACCACGCCCTCCGTCAGTCGCGTCAGCCTGCACCGACCGCAGAAAACCGTCGGGCGGACACGAGCTTCATGGAGAAGATGCGTCGGTACATGCCTGCAGAGCACCGTGTGTACCTCACGCAGCTCCAGAAGCGGCACGTGCGAGACCTCGCCATGCGAGTCCCGGAGCTGCGAGGGCACTACAACGCGGCCGTCGATGCGTTGAAGAAGTTCCGCGACATGCACATCCGTATCGGTACCCTCTTCATCATATCGCAGGCCAAATCCTCCCCGCCTGCCTCTATGGGAGTCCCGGACATCGGTCCAGAGGCGAAAGAGGGCCAGGCCAAAGGGACTGGTGGGAACCCGGTGTCTACGCTGTTGAAGGCAGGCCGAGACGCAACGTTGCGCACGATTTTGAAGGAGTGAAGAGGCTCGTGAACCAATTGACTGCCTGGGATCGAAGAATGCATAGATCAGTACCCCCTAGAAAGTGCGCCTCCCCTCTCCTACCATAATATTGCTATATAGTACCCCTAGTACTCGCTTTCTTGACCACATAGAGTTGTAGCATACACAAACTGTTGTAATATCGAGGGTATTCCTTCTTACTTCTTGTGCGAGTCTTCATAGATACCTCGCGATCGTCGGTAGAAGCAGAGGTAGTCGAGGAAGAAGACCCGAAGGGTCAACTATCCACGATCATGCAGCAGCGCTTGAGGCTGATGTAAGACCATATATGGCTTGGATTACATAAGAAACGCGTCCACATAAGCAGACGACGCGACTTCCGACGCGCCTTGGAAGCTTGACTCTTGACCACCATGTCTCACCACCAGCTCACCGCAGGGATCTGCGTCCGTCTCAGCAACTCCGAGAACGAAGCCGACTCGGAGGAGCTTTTCAACTCCCAGCCCACTCTTCAGCTCCTCTCCTTCAAGAAGGTGCCGCCCTCTGGCGGCAGCAATACTGTTGACCGCTACCGAGTGATCGTGTCCGATGGAGAACATTTCCTGCAGTCCATGTTAGCCACGCAGCTCAATCATTTGGTCGAAGAGGAGGTCGTCGCCAAAGGCGCGATCGCAGTCATTGAGAAATTCACGTGTAATATGGTCCAAGGAAAGCGGTATGTCCATCGCGACGCGCCTCAGCTCCTTCTCTAACAGAGTCTCAGCCTCCTCATCATCCTTGCCCTGCGAGTCTTGGAGAAGTCGGGCGAAAAGATTGGCAATCCTGGTCCCGTTCAAGGTCGCGCTGGTGACAACGGCACGCCTGTCCCTGGGACTACTCCTGGTCCTTCCACGAACGTCACCCCTGCTGCAGCACCCGCGCCAAAGCCTCCCGTTCAGAAGACCCAAACCAGCCGCGCTGGACGAGCTCCCACTGTGTACCCCATTGAGAGTCTAAGCCCCTTCCATAATCACTGGACGATCAGAGCCCGTGTCACGCAGAAGTCGGACATTCGTACATGGTCCAACCCGCGCGGCGAAGGCAAGCTCTTCAACGTCACGTTGATGGACGAGAGTGGCGAGATCAGGGCAACTGGTTTCAACGCTACTGTTGATGAATTCTATGATCGCCTTCAAGAGGGTAAAGTATACCTCATTTCCAAGGCGAAGGTCGACTTGGCGAAGAAGAAGTTCTCAACCGTGAACAACGAGTACGAACTCTACCTCGAGCGCAACACGGTGATAGAAGAGGTCAGTGTTGTTGCATGTCTCTAATTCGACTCGGTTCTCACATGGAACAGTGTCTTGACGTGACTGACGTACCTACCGTCAAATTCAACTTTGTCCCTATAAATAAATTGGAGGACGTCGTCGCAGACACAACTTGTGGTAAGCTTCCGTCGCGGTTTCCATCGTGTGCGGAATTGAAGTTGACGCATACACCTATGAAGATATTATTGGGGTTGTAAAGGATGTCGGCGACCTGACCACCATTACCTCCAAGGCATCCAATAAAGAGGTGCGCGTTGTTGACGGTCATTAAGGAGTATCTTCTCATACGCTGGTGCAACATAGATTCCGAAGCGAGAGTTGAATGTCGTAGACCAGACCGGATTCTCTATCAGGGTTACCTTGTGGGGGAAGCAGGCCGAGCAATATCAGGCCACAGACCAGCCTGTCATAGCGTTCAAGGGTGCTAAAGTTGGCACTTTCAACGGTAAGTGTGTTCTGAGGATTAAGATCGTCTCATGGAAATGACGATTTATAACAGGTCGTTCCCTGTCAATGTCGAGCTCAAGCACCATGCACATCAACCCGGACATTTCAGAGGCACACCTTCTTCGCGGGTGGTATGACTCCAGAGGCGCGGAAGAGTCGTTCAAGGCCTACACCAGCACGATGCCGTCTGGAGGTGGCGTCACCTTTGACCGGGCAGAGATCCGTAACCTTAATGAGGTGAAGTCGTTCGACTTCGGCATGTCTGATAAAGTGGAGACCTTCTCGTCACGCGCGACGATCATGCATATCAAATCCGACAACATCGCATACCCCGCCTGTCCAACCGCGAACTGTGGTAAGAAGGTGGTCGAAATGGCCAACAGTTGGAGGTGCGAGAAGTGTGACAAGTCGTACGAGAAACCTGAGCAGAGGTGGGTGTTATCACAACGTCTGGGATTCGTACTGTTGACCATAGTATGGCGTATGGCAGGTACAATGTCGGGATGGCCGTCTCCGACTATTCCGGCCAGGCATGGTTCCAGGGTTTCAACGATGTCGGCCAGGTCATCTTCGGAATGTCTGCTAACGAACTTATCGACATCAAGGTGCGCTTCTACTGGTATTGATCGGCAACGTACCTCCACTCACAGACACCCACAGGATCGAGATGATGTGCAGTTCAATCAGGTCTTAGACCGGGCGATTGGTACGACGTACAACTTCGCCTGCAGGGCGAGCCAGCAGAGCTTCAACGTACGTGCACTTCTCTCGCGCTGGCAATGTATCTGACAGCTGCGTTCCCCTTCAGGACCAGACGCGGGTGCGCTACGCGATTTCGCGCATTCATCCCCTCAACTATCGTGAGGAAGCGAAGTATATCGTCAACCTCCTCACGCACAGCGATTGGGCACGGTAAGATCGAGATAGATTGCGTTCGCTCGTGGTTATGGAACTTTATCGTTAGCATCTTCTCGTCTCGGTCTGTATCGGCTTCCTCTTTGTAACTATATCTCATCAGCGCTCTGTATCTCTGAAACACCCTTCCACATTGCCGAAGGTGATTGAGAGTCAATCGCATCTCAGGTCTCACGGTGAATAAGAAGACCTGGAGAGGACCAGTTGGTATGCAGAGAGGGGGAATGCGGTACCTTTGCGGTACAGTTTGGGGCCCATATCCCGGGCATCAGACAGATAGAGCCTTCATCGGAGCAGGATGTGTGGACAAGTACAAATTCGCTACGCGACAGCCTTGCGTTCCGTGTGTATTTCGATACGTTCAAATCTGATTATCATTATCATGCCCTCCGTTCCTCTCGGCCAATTCGTAGTGTTGGCCTCTAGATAGCATAAACTAAACATAATGTCATACAGAGCGTTAGGGGGTACGTAGCGGCGAGCGTTCAGTGCCCAGGTCAGTAGTAATACGGGGGCGAGAGCGTAGAGCGTAGAGTATACATGTAGCCAGAACGTGAACAACATCATGGCGGGTCCAACGGGTAGTGGATCGCTTTTCTGAAGAGCTGGTAGACCGTGTCGAAGGAGGACAGGACCGTCTGCAGGGTCGCGTTCGCAGTGCCGGACAGGTGGATCTTGGGAATCGTTGGGATCTCTATGAGCAGCGACCAGAACTCGGGACTGAGCAGACGAGATCCGAGGGCGTTCTCGGAGCTGGGCGCGCCCAGCGGTGTGGGCGTGATCGTTGGAATCTGCGTCGTCCCCGTCGGGGCGCGGGCATCTAACGGGGGCGATGGGGCTGGAGGCACTGCCTCGTCCGCTGAGACGGGGACAGGATGGCCCTTTGGGGACGAGGAGGGGCTGGCACTGGGCATGTACCACCGTGTGTGGCTCGCACTCGCGCTCGCGCTCTCCACGACGGTCGCCGTCGATGTGACGGTGACCGTCTCGACGGCTGTGTGGTGGCCGTGCGCGATTGGGTTGGCAGATCGGAGCGCTTCAGCCAACTGCGCCTGCGTCTGGCGAAGATTGATGAAGAGGAGGAGGGAGGCGATGGTTAATAGCGCGGCGATCATGGCTTGTGGCCAATTCCACGATGCGCGCGGCTGCTGTTGCACGGGCTTGCGGGCGGGCGACGCGTATGTCAAGACCAGCCGTGGGTAGAAGTACTCCTCCATTGAATAGTGGATCAGCTTGCGGCCTTGGGCGGATACTTGCTCGTGGGCCAGATTGGTTTCGCATGACACAGCATCATAGCCTATGCACAGATGAGCTCTATTGCCTCATCCAGCGCACACGGGCGATTGTGAACACGTACCAGTCTGCGCAGGCACATTCACCACGAGCTCGCCAACAGGAAGCGAAAAGCTTGGCAATAGGGCGGCTAGTACCGTCGGCTGGGGTGCAGTCACCACATCCTTAACCTTCTCCTCCGGTGCACTTGCACTACCAGTTACAAGGTACAGGATGTCGACCTTGCCACCCCCAGCGTTCCCTACGTGTACCTTGACCCATGTGATCCAGTCTTTGCCGCTGGCCTCCCCGAAAGGCGTAGAGTCACCGTTCTGTTCAGGCTTCAGCACCGCCCGAGTGACAACCTTGACCGGTACGCCCTCGATGCTCGCGCTTGTGACGTTGACTTTCGGTGTGTCGCTGGTGGCGGCAGCGCTTGAGGCGTGTGGAATGGCAAGCCCGAACTCCAACCACTCCATGTCCTCGTCCGTAGGCGCAGGGAGGTTGACACGCACAGCGTATTTCGGAGGTGCCGAGGTGTCGGCACTTAGCAACGGCGTGACAGTGGTGTGGACATAGGGGATCATCAAAGGCCCGTCGCGTCGGACAGGAGTACGCATGGTGGACGCGAATAATGACTGGCGTAGCATCGACGGAGAGATATCTCGGTGAGAGACACCATTCGGGGTCCGGGGTCGGCTGCGTGAGACCCGCGACCGAGCCTGCGACATGTCCGAGCTGTCATCCCTGCCCCGAGACGGTGTCGGAGACCGCTTGATTGGCCGAAGGGTGATTCGTGCACCGTCGGTTCCGCACTTGATGTAACCACCCCGCTGGAGCACGGTTTTGCGCGTCTGGGCATCTCGAACATCGCCAGTAGAGTTATACACGTCTAGCGTTGAATCGCTCGCATCGTTGCGTATCGTGCACGATATGTGTTCTCGATCGCAAGCCAGGACGCGGAAACGCGGCAGAGCCAGCACCTCGGCCTCGGCCTCGTTGTCGGAAGGGTTCTGCGACGTAGATGGGGAAGGGGAGTATCGCCGAGAGCTCAGAGGAAGCACAGGATTGCGGGGTTTCACTAACACCGTCCCGCTGATACTGAACTTGAAGTCGTGTTTTGACGGTGGTAGAAGGTCGTTCATGTTCAAGTGAATAGTGATAGGGACCTTGGGTGGACGGGAGGCACTGTCGTCACCATCATAGTCATCTTCTGTGTCCATGTCGGTATATCGGCCATTTGTAGACGAAGGCCTACTACGCCGATCACGTTCCGGACTGGAGAGCAGAGGTAATGAGGCCAGTGACGAGATAGGCGTCGAAGTTGGGGAGCTTTCGAAAGAGTAATCCGCAACATGCTGGGCCGGAAGAGAAGCCCTCAGCAAGGAGGACGTTGACGATGAGGAGTCGTGACGGACAGGAGGTGGACCATTCACCACTCCCCTGGAATCGGGAGAAGACGGGAGGACGTAGATGGAGGGATTGTCGACAGACGATTGCCGGGAGATTGGTGGGGTGAGAGGGGGCCCGACTGCGTAACCAGTGAACCCGGTACCACCGTTGATGGACCACTTCGACTCCATCCCCGGCAGCCAGGAGACGTCACAATCACCGGCGTCAAGCCCTACGTCCAAGCCAAGGAGGGTTGCAACTCCAGGGAACCATACACCTTTGCATGTAGCCTCGTATTGCACACGGACTGCTATGCCTTCAGAGGTGTCGCGATGTTTCCCTTTGCCGGCGCCAAGTATGACGCAGCCCATGTCTGCCTTTACCTCTTTGATGCCCACTCTACGACGACCATCACTTGTTTGAGGCATTTGGTTAGCCTTCATTGGTCTAGCCCACCGGATACGAATGCGTTCAGTGCTCGGAAAGGAGCCCTGAATGCCGCACCCGTCAGGGAAGCCTGCGGACGTGGAGGCATCGCTAGATTCGTCGTCTGCGAAGTTGCTGTAAGAGTGGGTGCGCGCCAGACGATTGGACGTGCTGCGGGTGACATGGGGATCCGAAGTGAGGTCCCAAGAGCCTGCATCTTCGTCCGCGGAGGATAACGAGGCGAGGGACGAGGAAGTCTTTGACGTATTTGGAGGGAATATCTTGAGCCTTATGTGGTTTGATAGACAGCGTGGTACTGGGATGGACAACTTCATGAAGATTCAATGTACGATCCTGTCTAACAGAAACTATGACGCTCACTAGGTAAGGCGCGTGCGGTGGTTGCGATATAAACGGCGCCCATAGATCGACAGCAGCCATAAAGTGCGCTACTGACGACGGCCGCTTGCTTCGTGGATCCATCTCTCTCCGCGGGAATTCCTTTGGTAGAATGTAGGAGATATGGTAGGAGCTCACAAGGATCTGTCCAGTGTACTTTTCATCGAGGGGTGGCAACGACTCTAAGGACGAAGTGCTACCGGCGATAGAAACGTAGGGTTGTGGGGAACGCGTAGGGAGGTTGAGAGCGCGCGCAGCCTTGTGGAGGAGAGGAGAGGTCGTAGATGAGAAGTTATAGGGCACAGAGTTGACGTCCAGCGGGTGGACTTGGGAATCCAGGACCTTGAGGTTCTCCTCTGCAGACGGAGTCACGCGACGCGTAGCCACAACGACGCAAAGACTTACCTGGAAAGAGCGGGATCGTCGCGCCTGGCGTGACATTGTCTAGTGGGACTGATATCTGTGGTCGCACATTTGATGAACAAGTGCGGGGTAACAGACGAAGCAGCGCGGACGTACCTTCAGGTATACTTTTAACGGCGCGCCATTCTCACCACGCTCAGCGCGACCCTCAATAGCAACGCGCGTGACTATGTTCAGCTTTTGCAGTCCAATCGTTGTTGCATGCGAGACGGAATACGTAGGAGTCGACAGTGGAGGGCTCAGGCTGCCTGAGATGGATGGACGACTGTAGCGCGTAGAGCTCGGCATTCCAGGTATAATACACGCGTTTTGACGTGACTTATCGTGTCGACCTGGTAGAGAAACGCGGGGGTATTGTTACAGTGCGCGAGGGGAGCGGAGCGGAGGGAAGAGAGAAGAGACGGAGGTGGCATAGGATTCTGGACGTGCTCGTGGTAGAAGTCGAGTGTACGGGCGCTACGAGTCGCGTAGGTCCCTTCCCACATGTCTCCTTTTGGGTCGTCCGCACAGCGACTTCAATTGTCTTGCTCTCTGCTTTCTCCCAACATGTACCATGTCGACGCTTCCCGACGGCATACATTGTCGTCCTCTACAATCACCATCCATCGAAACAATGACGAAGGTTCTATGGATACACAGTAGAGTTCAAAGCAATTGTACGGTGATCAAAACTTCGACGTAGGAAGATCTCCCCACTCGACCATCGGACGCGGCCGCTCGTTTACAGGAAGCGAGGCGCGGAATGCCTTGGGATCCTGGATGAACACCATCCGTTCGTCCACGACGACGTCCTCCTTTGAGTCTGCTGCAGGATACTGCTTGAGCAGCGCAGGAACTTCAGTGGTGAGGCTCTGCGCGACCTGCGGAGGGACGGTCGCGGCTTGTGCCAGCAGCGCATCGCGCCAGTACTTGCCAAACTTGTCCAGCGCGGCATCGCCTTCTGCAGCAAGCGCGTCCCGCCATGCCTGCTCGTCCACAGCGTAACCCTTTTCTGCGACCTTCTGCGCGAATGCCTCCATGGCTGCAACACTGATATTTGCAGGGCGGGGTTTCTGGCTCTTGAGATGGACTGAGAGCTTAGCACGCTCCGAGGACGAAGGGTCCACACGCGAGCGGTACACGGCCAGAACTTCGTCCTTCGTGACGCTCTCAATAAGATCGGCCTCGATATCGCCTGGTGATGACACACACTTGTGAGAAAGGATAGGGTACAACGTAGTTTTGACACTCACGACGATGGAAGTTGAGGTATCCCCACTCGATATTGATCCAGTATCTGTTCATTTCCTCGTTGAGGTTCTTGGGGGCTTCGCGCCACTGCTTCTGAAGTGCGGTTTTGTGCTCCAGGAACTCTGCGTCATCCATCGCCTCGATCTTCACATACATCTCGCGCAGGAATGCATCGACACGCTGCTCGAGGTAGAGCGGATCGCGCTCGCTCTGCACGATGATCCCGATGCCAGACTGACCGCCACCAGTGAGGTGCCAATGTGAAGCGTTTACAATGTATCCAAGCTGTTCTCGTGTCCGCAGGACAGCGAAAGCAGGCTCGGATAAAATGTGGGTGATGAGAGCAGTGACGACTTGGCCTCGTGGATCCGTGATTTTGCTCAAGTTGAGGTAGTATGTCAGAGATGAATTTGATTCGTTCTTGTTCGGTACCGGCAACGACCACACGAAATTGGAGCCTACATCTTGTCAATGGCGAACTCTGCAGGTGAAACAATGGAATACTAACCAGAGGGGAGGACCAGAGACAAATCCCATAGCTCGTCAGCGGGTATGGGAGAAGCCTTGAGGATACTTTCTGACATCTCTGCCAGTTTGCAGGCTTCCTGTCACGTCCTCGTGAGACCACGATCAACCCCTGAGAGGTACCATAGTGACATACATCTTTATACATATTGCCAATGACGGCCATCCGCATGTGGAGCTTAGACAGTATCGCAGAGATGTGTTGTTGAAGTTCATCCGCCTTGACAGCTACAGATTCAGGTCAGGGAAGCGGTTCAACTAACCAGCAAAGTGAACCTACACGATACTTCGGTCAACAATTCGTCCATCGTCCATTCCCGTTCCGAAAGTAGGTATCGGCTGTAGTAGTTGGACAGGCGATAAGGTGATCCGAGGAAGTAGTTCTCATACTCCCTCTTCGCCTGCATACACGACGTGTCAGCGACCAGATCGGATCGGTCGGCCGTGTCCGTACCTGATCCTTCATAACCTCCAACCTCTCCGGTTTGACCTTCAGGTTTTTGGCGCGCTCAAGAACCGTCTTGGCGAGGAGAGGTAGCTTGTCGTTATAGCCACTCAGTGTAACGAACAGTCCAAGCGATTGATGGTTGAAGTTGTAGGACAGACCCGCGAGATCCGCGTCATAAGCAAACTCGGTGAGCGAGTCCGTTACAAGATCAGCGAACAATCTAGGAGCGGTTAGCAGTCGTTGAAGTACCAACTATGAATAACGGGTCACCTTGTCATAACTGAGGCTCGGGCAGAAGTGCTAGGGATCGGGCTAATCTATGATCAGCTATGTTGAACGCAATAGCGACGGTAGCACCTTACCTGCGGAAGTCCATGATGACTTGCGCCTTGGGAATCCAGAACTGGTCGTCTTTCTTATACCACAGAGAGCTCAGCGGAGTCTCGCGGATGAGTTGCGGACGCTTGAGTGGCTGTCCGACGCAACATGCCATCAGACTGACCGAACCGAATACGCTTGCGGATCGACGCACCTTCTCGACTTCGCGCTTCTCGACATCAAGGTTCGACGGGATGAACTCGTTCGGACCCGGAAGGAACAATTCCTGCATATCGTTCGGCTCGTTCGCCTTCTCCAAGAATTCCTTGCCAAGCCGCTCGACGCGGTATGGCGTGCCATACCACGGCTCCTTCTCCCAAGCCTGGTCCTTGCCATTGATGCGCTCGAACTCCTCGCCCTTGGCCATGAGAACCGTCCGCGAACGCTCGATAGTAAAAATATCGAGCATCGCACGCATCTCCTTCTCGCCCCCGTTCTCCGGATCGCTCTCGTCCCACTCCTGGACAAGTTGCGGCGCGCTGAGAACGAGCTCGCGTGGGACCGGCCAGGACATGTGTTCTGTCACCCATACAGCGTAGTCGTCTGGACGCCGCTTCTCGGCAAAGCGGAAACGCGTAGCGCTGATCAAGCTGCGTTCTCGCTGTACCCATGCAGGGAACGATGAACTCTTGAGCAGGGCGATGTACTTGAAGATGGCATCGAGGAGAGTCTCGTAGTTATCTGACGTAACATAAGCTGACTGCGTGGGTTTGGAGGTGTTTGTTCGAATACTCACCAAACCCTTGCGGTGTCATGTACAGGGTCACCTTGAACATGGCGAACCCTCTGGCAAGGTTCTGGGGTCCAGCGGACAGAGCGGTGATCCAACCCCTCTGCTTGAGGTAGGAGTGCAAGGACCCTGGGCCCTCGTGCCCCAGGAAGTGTGCGAGGAAGCCGGATGGTTTATACCGCCAATACGGGGGGATATGTGCGAGGGGGAAGCTGACCTCCAGTGCGTGGAATGACATGACCGTTTGCACGGAAACCACCGTCTAGGTAGCAGATCAGCTCGTGTAGAAGAGAAGGTCGATATACTACTCACACCCATCTCGTTCGGACCAAACGGGTGCTGTGAGATCAGATGCAGCGGCTCCTTACCACGATTGGGTATAGGAGAGAACAAGGTCCCGACCATCTCAGAGAGCTCGTCGAGAGACTCTGCGGGCCATAATCAGGCACAGTGTACTATGTCAATCAAATGTCAATGCACGAAAGTACGCACCTTTTCCGACCACACATAAACGCATCCGGCCAGCGCAATACTCCTGACTCCACCATTCCACTAGACGACGACGCGTCTCCCGACCGACAACGCCACCATCACCCTCGAGCTCACTGTTCACTGAACTGACTGAGGGGGTTGGTGATGGTGCTCTCGAGTCATGAGGAGTGGGAGCGAGACTGCCGTCTGCACTCTTCATGACGGCGTTGCCACTCAGCGAGCCCTTCGCCTTCAGCTCCCTCCCGACTTTCGATAAGCTCTCCTTGTTACCGGAACCAAACTTGCGCCAGGGGTGTCCGTCAACGCTGAGGTGCTTGTTGAGTTGAAAGATCCTCCACATGTCGCTCTGGTGGTTCTTCTTGTGCTCCGAGTCGACAGCGTTCAGCTCGCGCATAGTGCACGAAGGGGCGAAGAGTGGAGAGTGGAAAAAGCCGGAGAAACGCTGCAGTGCGCCGTGCAAGGCTGAGGTGTGTACGTTGAAGTAATAGTTGGTGTTGGATGTGCCGGTGTATGCGTTCGAGCTACCATTATTCTTAGAGAGGTACTAGAAACAATATGCTAAGAGAATAGCGGGATGACGGCTCGAACCAGGACCTACCTCAGAATACTCGTTTTCCTTCGGAAATTGCTCCGTACCCTATATACCTTCGTGAGGGAGGATTGTCATAAAGGATAGTAGGCTGTACGCACAAGGAATAGAAGATGTTCACAGAAATGCGCAAGGCCCGGCATATCATCCTGTCGAAGACGATGTTAGCAATAAGCAGCCGGTCACGTTCGCTCGCTCGGGATAATAGATGTGCGTGTCAGACAAGTCGCGCATATAGTTGGAATCGCGCGGATGGTTTATATGTATGGGATGCGCCACGGCAGAGCAAAGGTCGGTGGTCGCTACACTCGGTGACACGGCTTCCAGTTGTCTGACGGTGTTCGTGATACCCTTCGAGGCACTCTAACCGCACACTAGATACTGGTGACAGCACGTCGCCATAATCCGCCCAGAATTCCCTCAAACGCGCCACTCTGACCGCCCCTATTGTTAGTAGAGGTCAGAATGGTGGTTCTACGACGATCTTGGCTGGGATTCAGGATATGTGCCGTCCACAAAGTCGCCTTCGAGCGAAAGGTACTAGAGGAGCTTTTGTAGTCCTTATTGGTTTCTTGCACGTCGCGAGATGGTTGTTCGACGTCGATTTGAACACAATATGAAACTCACAGGGTCGTACAAGTGGCCCACTGCTACATCCAGACTTGCGGCTGCTTTGTCTGCCTTTGCGTGATGTACAAGCATGGCCTGCAACCCATTGTCGAGCCTGATCAGCCTGTAGTCGCGGTCATCCTGTGGGGACTTCTCGATTGGCTTCGTGTAGACGTCGTAAGCCGTTCGAGCGGTCGTCACTCGTGTCCAAGAGCCAGCAGTTTCTGAAGCAGAAGGAGTGGGTGCGACCATAGCAAAGCCTGACGAAGGGAAGGACAAACAGTAAGTGGTGGATGGAGCAAGACGAGAGAAAGCAGGGCGACGTCGAGCCGCTGCAAGGAATCGCAGCATTCGCGTCGATAACGAAACAATTGACAGAAACGACCGTGGTGGTCTCCCGTAGGAGTTTACGGCAAATAGCGAGTCCATAGGAGCGCTACCGACAACGAAGTTGTATACCGCGCCCTCTTGCTTTCCATCGTCTTGAACTGAACTTGAACATCCATATCTCTTGCTTAAGCTTTCCATCGTCATCACACATCCGGAACATGTCATCCGCGATACCAGCTGGTTTCCGTACGCTTCCCCTTCCATTCGCTCAGCTCTCCCTCGCAGCGGTTCTCAAATGCGGACAATCCTTTCGTTGGAATATCTTTCCACTGCTCCCACCCGGACATTCAGCTAGCCCCAATTCACCGACACACGAGTATAGACTATGCTTGCGCGATCGTGTGGTCTGTCTTCGCCAGTCCTCGGATACACTCTTTTATCGCTCTGTCTTCCCGCCGTCAGTTCCCGATGACCCAGAGACGAAAGATGCCGAGACACTTGCTTGGATTCGTGACTACTTTCAGCTTGACATAGACCTAGTCGACCTATACCAGCAATGGAGTGCAGCAGATCCCGTCTTCGACAGGCTGCGTGACCGGTTCGAGGGCATCAGGATGCTCAGGCAGGATCCGTTTGAGAACCTCATCTCGTGCGTTCTGTGTCTCCTTTCTTTTGCATCCTTCTCACTCAACGACCAACTCAGTTTCATTTGCTCATCAAACAACAACATCTCCCGCATAACGAAGATGGTGAAGTCTCTGTGCGTTACCTACTCTCTTCCGCTTATAAGCTTGCGTCCACCTGCTGGCGACACGGTTGAAGAAGCCTACCATCCGTTTCCCCTTCCCTCAGCCCTAGCATCCCCTGAAGTCAGTGCTCGTCTGCGTGCTCTTGGCTTCGGGTACAGAGCCGACTTTATACAAAAGACCGCAGCTATGCTTGTCGACGTCCATGGAACAGCTCAGAATTCACGATCCAAAATGGAACACTCCGAGGAATGGCTCCATACCCTCCGCGAGATGGATACGGCGGACGCGCGGGTAGAGCTTCTCAAATTCATGGGCGTGGGCCGGAAAGTTGCGGACTGCATTTTATTGATGAGTCTCGACAAGGTGAGCAGGCCGTCCCATATGTTGTTCAGGTCAGCCTCACCCAACGTCTGCCCGAACGTTACAGAGGGAGGTTATACCCGTGGACACACACGTACACCAGATCGCTATCAAGCATTACGGGCTACGCGGGGCGTCCAAAACAGGCACAATGTCTCCCAAGTTGTACGAGGAAGTGAGCACGAAGCTTGCCGCTGTTTGGGGAGATTATGCTGGCTGGGCGCACTCGGTAAGATGAATTTCATTGCTAGGTGCCCTCGACTGACACTTTTCAAGGTATTGTTCACTGCCGACCTCAAGTCTTTCGCATCCTATGGTTTACACTCGCCAGCTACCCCGTCTACTCCAGGGCTGACACCTGACAGGCATCCTGCGTCGTCTGAAGATAGCCTAGATGTGATTCCTCCGACTCCGACTCCGACGCTGAACTTGACCCCAGGCAAGCGGCGACGAGAACAGGCAAAGCGAGTGGGCCCGACTCGGAAGTTTGAGGTCGCGTTGTCAGAAGACGATCAGATATTGCCGCAACCAGCAAGCATCGTCGACACGACTGCACCCACACTGCGTATGCCGTTGTACGATGATGATTCAACTCTCGCTGAGCGGGTCAAGAGACGAAGACGGGGTGTTTGAGTACGATCCCGATGATGGGCGCTTGTGTCCAACGCCCTCCAGGTTCTCCAAGCCACGTGACTCCTTGTGGTTAGGCTTTAGGCTTCCGACGCCGGCAAAGGATCTTCAACTAGGCTTCAAATGGTCCTTTTATCATTACTTTCCACTGTTTGCGGCAAGTATTGGAATGTACTTGACCAGATGTACAACGTACAGGCCTGGTACAGACTATGGGTGCCTGAATTGCCAGCGGACGGCATCGGGTTTCCCGACGTCGAGCCTTACAGCTTCAATGTTCAGTGGACAGAGATCGAGGTTCCGCCTCAGGCGGTGCCTCTCGCTGCGCTGTGATGGATATTTTCGCAGTGTTTGTACTACCGCGGAATTTGTACATGTTTGTCCGGGGCGAAGTACAAACGATTCGAGACGTCTACTATGGGACCTGGGTCGCGGCCGCGATAATTCTACGCGCGATTACGGCCATGGTGAGTCGGATGTTAGCAAGTGCCTCGCAGACTAGCATGAAACTAGGACTGATCTGGCGTAATGTTAGTCCTCAGGTACGTCGCGTACCGAATTTCCGCCGCCAGGAGGCTCTAGGACTGACCGGTGACCAGTAGACGTTGTTCTAGACACAACCCTCAGGGACCGTCCTCCATTGCGGACAGGACCGACAAGGTCGATGT
Organism: Daedaleopsis sinensis; assembly: GCA_033807695.1. Lineage (NCBI taxonomy): Eukaryota > Fungi > Basidiomycota > Agaricomycetes > Polyporales > Polyporaceae > Daedaleopsis > Daedaleopsis sinensis. The sequence goes on from CM066301.1 coordinate 3,856,747, forward strand.
ATGGAAACTGTCCGACTAGGGGCTGTACGCACTGACACCGGTGATCCACGCGCCGGTGACCTGAAAGCCATGGCCAACCTGAACGCCATGGCCGACCTGAATGCCATAGGCGAACAGCTCACTACATACATATATGATGCTTTCGCCTCCTAGTCAACGCCATCTCCTCGACCATCCTTCGTATCCTCAGCGGCTCGACAATACCTTCCTAGTACCTACAACCCTAGATCGACAAGAGACATGGGCTTGCTCACAGGTACGAGTCTATCTCTATTACCGACTTTGTGGAACGCCGAAGCTCACTACTAGGACGCTCAGATAATCCGGAAAGGTCTCAGCGTGTCTCTACGTTGGCCGCGCAGAACGATACTCTCCTCGAGGATATCAAGAAGCTCCATTTCGATATCGACCAGAACAACAAGAAACTCTCGGAGGCCATCAACGAGATTCTGAAATCTGTCGACGGCCCTGCAGAGTTCCAAGCTCTGAAAGAAGCTGCCGAGAAGACTTTGTCGGAAGAAGAAAAGCAGAAATTCCGCGACGAGATGACAACATACCAACATGACGATGAAATGGTCAAACTGATAGGTGGCATCGCAAGCATCCTCGGCGTACAATTCGGTCAGTCGTGGTGCAGAGAGCCAACGTCTGGCATTATCTAACCGCTAGTACATTCAGCTTTTCGCATCGTCGCTACGGGAGCTGGGCGAGGCTTGCTCCTGATGCTACGCATTGCGCGGGCAGAATTCCAGCAAGGTATGTAAATATCGTTCACAGATGATACAAAGTTGCGAGCTCACTGACACGAACCCCCTAGTTGGAGCTGCGGCTGCCGGCCAGATTGTCCGGGCTATACCCAGAGTCGTCTGGCAGCTCTACCGTCACAACCTCCCGCAGCAAATCGCAAGGGGCAGGATTGCCACAGGAGTACGCTTTCTTGGACGAGTACGGACCTTTCACGCTGCAGGACCTATAGTATCATTGACACCCATCACAGTTCGGTCTCATGCTCGCTGTCACCGTACTCGTCGACAGCATCTTCAATGCGATAGAGAAGCCGAAGCTCATTGAGTCAGTTGATTGTCTCTCTTCATGGTTTGATCAGTGTCATTCTGACGCCTGACACGTACTGCTAGGATGATTCACGAAGCTAGTATCGCCCGTCTTGCCAGTGCCCACATCAAAGCGGAAGTCGAGAAAACAGCCGAATTGCTGAACCACATCAGTCCCATCGCGCAGCTCCAACTGCAGGCCGTGGCTCCAGGGGTATCGCCAGAGTCGAAGAAGGAGCTTTTGGTGATCAAAGACGGCATGATCAAGAATTTGGCGGACAAGGTACCGTGACGGATAATCCCTATAAGCTCACAATGGTGTGAACTGAAGTCACTTGTAGCCCTTCAAGGACGCTGCTTACGATCAGGTGTGGAAATCACTTCGTGCGCGCGACGAGGCAGTGCATGCGTATTTGGACGATGACCTCGACGAGCCTACTGCGATCGAGAAGGCAAAGAAAGCTGAAGAAGAGGCGGCGGCCAAGGCCCAAGCAGAATTTGAGGCTAACCAGATCGTTGCCCACAACTTGCAAGCAACGACCGGATTAACGGGGGAAACGATCGCCGTCGCTTACCAGGTGGTTGATTAGTGCTGTAGCCTCGGCACAGAAAGGGCGATTGTCGACATGGTGCGCAGAAGTGAAATATAGTGTGCATCGCGCTCCAGGAATATGCACCTGGCCGGAGAACGATTTCCTTTAATGGTACTATGTATTAGTTTGTTGATCATAAGACGAACTGGGCGAGTACGCACTCTGTATTATTAGCAGGCCCCGATCGTTGATTTAAGTATTGCATGCGATGGGGGCGCATGGCGGGCTATTAATTCACAACATATAGCAAGAGAAAGCGACGGGGTACTGCACAACAGAGCCGACAACTAGGGACAAGTAGAGACCGTAACTTGAGAGATAAAAGAGAGGGTCGAGGAAAGTGGTCTTGGAGTACACTGGAGTTTCCAGCGAGCACGCCAACAGAGATGAAAGGAGGTCAAAGGCGAGGAGCTCACACTCCTCTCTTCCCAACCATCATCCTCCCTCCTCCTCCTGCCTGACCGTTCATTGGAGCGGCGGCCATCATCCTCCCTCCTCCTCCACCTCCTGCCCGACCGTTCATTGCAGCGGCGGCTTTCGCGGCGTGCATCTGGTCGAAATTCTTCGGGCGACGAAAGAGTAGCACGTGTGGTTCCGGGGCTACAACATAACTTTAAATTCAACCCTTCTCGTGAACGGCATTGGACCGGCTCACCGTGAACTTCATAGTGCTCCCAACCGAGACTTTGTGTTATCCCGATCCCTCGCCACTCCTCCTCGGATAGTAACCGCAATGTCCCGGTGTTATCGGCGTTGAAGAGGGTCTTCGGTATCATCTTGAAGAGCGGTTTCGGCAGAATAACATGGCGATACTCGTACTCATCATCTGAATAACGCTCAGAGTAATGGATCCTGCCCAGAACAGCATATGAGACACCCAAGACGCAGCGTCAAGCGACAAGCGGACACACTTCTCGATGTATTCCTCCACCTTGCGCGCAGCTTCCTGCTGCTTGGGATCGTTGTCTGCCATGGTGCTTGAATTCAAGAGTGTGTGTAAGCTTGAACGATGAGTCGAAAGCTTGTCGCGGAATGAGAGAGTGAATGAGTGATTGTGAGGAAGATAGACTGGAGATGGACGAGAGCCACTTGCGGGAGCGACGGGGAACGCGACAAGTCACGCGTGACACTAAGTCACGTGGGCGGGACGCGATTGATCTCGCACTCCGACGCGTCCGCGTCAGACTCTGAGGACGCTTCGAGTCTCACTTGTCTTTGACCGTCATCTTCACTTTGTGCAACTTCGCCGTATGGACCGATTTCGCTCTGTGTATGCTGGATATGAGTCTGGCGGCGACGCAGGACATCATCCCCATCCCCGATACGATCCCTCCGACTCGGATGCGTATGATGCTCATCAGCTGCAGCAGCGCCATCGTTACACGCCGCAATACAGCAATGAAGATCACCATGATGTCTATATGGATGATGTAGACGAACTCTTGAACGAGATAGGTACAAATATACGGGATGTAAGGCTGCGCGCTCTGCTAATCCTTCTACCCATCCCAGCAAACTCCTCTCCGTCGCCACCCGACCGCAGTCTGCGTGCCCGAACGTGGGGCATGCCCGTCCCTCTGCAGGCTCCCTCCACAGCTCCAAACAACATGCACCCTTATGGTGTCCCGCAACAGTGGAATGCTGACTCTGGGGAGAACGTTTCTGAGCCATGGACACACAACGACTATGAATACCGCCATATGCATGAGGCGCAAACATATCATGATACGGGTACGCCGTTCTGAAGTTATACTCCTTGTCTCGCGCACCTCAATATGAATGTTTTGTATCCGTAGACCATCCTGACGAAGGCTACATGCATCCTGGCTACGAGTGTACACCCTTGGAGGGCGTTTCTGGGTACCTTTCGAGACCACCCAAACACTCGACGATCGTGCAAACGCGTCAGACTCATGGCGCATATAATGACCAGCGAAGTGACGTTGCCACTCAGGATCAAGGCATGACTATTACACGTCTGAGGCCAATCTCAGACTTGCGTATGTGCATACGCTACGAAACTACGATCAAATCTATTGAACTTTGGGATGTAACAGCGGACATGTATCGAAGCATATTCAAGTTTGGTGTTTTCAACGCTGTACAATCTCAATGTTTCAATACTGTGAGCGGTTTGTTCACATTTTCCACGCATACAGCCCTTTGATTTTGTATAGGTCATGGATTCCAACGAAAACATGGTATGTCGACACATATATGCATCGCAGAAAGCTTTTTCTGAGTATCAGGGAAACTACAGGTCGTTAGCGGTAAGATGGCACTTGCGTTGCGGTCCCACATAATCGACCTTACCTCGTATTATAGCGCCGACGGGGAGCGGAAAGACCGTACTGTTTGAACTCGCCATCGTGAAGATGCTAAGAGAAACGTCGGGGTCTGGCCAGAAAGTGAAATGCGTTTATATCGCTCCGACCAAGGTACAGTTCACCTGCCCGTAATCCATATGCATGCGTTAATGGCTTTCATGTAGTCCTTGTGTACAGAAAAGGCAAATGACTGGCAAACAAAGTTCGCAATGTTCGGCGCAAAATGTGAGTCGCTAATCGGCGCAATCGTGGACATAACTAACCATGGCCAAACGGGCAATGTATACAGGCTCAGAGCTGACTGGAGACACCGTCAATACCGGGCGAGGAGCTTGGGGTGATGCGAAAGACGCCACGATCATGTAAGTCCTGAATGAGTACGGTGTATTCAGCTTGTATACTGATCATCGGTGTCGTATCAGCATAACGACTGTAAGTCTCTTGCTTCTCGGCGCATACATGTTCTCGAGATTGACACTGCTTAGGGCGAGAAGTGGGACAGCCTGACTAGGCACTGGTGCGTGCCTGCTTCTGTTCAGGACTTCGAGTGATTCTGAAGGCCGATATTTAGGCAACATCACAGCCACATCTTGTCTCAAATCCAGTTATTCCTTATTGACGAAGTAAGAGGGCGTTTACATGATGTCGGCTTACTAAAAAGAACTTTCGTTCAGGTCCACCTACTAAACGAAACTCGTGGGAGCACGCTGGAAGTGGTTGTCTCTCGTATGAAGCTTCGCGGGTCCTCCGTCCGATTCGTGGTCGTTTCCGCGACTGTGCCAAACATCGAGGACGTTGCGGATTGGATCGGCGACCATGGCCCGAACAAGCGGGCCACAGTCAAAGAAGTATGTTCCTTCAGAGCCTCTACAACCTCATGCTTGACTCGTGGACTCTACAGTTCGGAGAGGAGTTTCGTCCGTGCAAGCTGTCAAAATTTGTATACGGCATACCTCGACGCAAAGACACGAACGACTTCGTCTTCGCCAAGGCTCTTGACTACAAACTCTACGGTATATTGCAGCAGCATTGCAACAATAAACCCGTCCTTGTGTTTTGCCCGACGCGTAAAGGTAGTGCCGCGTGGTGTTGCATGAATTAGCTCTGACTAACTAAAGCCGAAAGGTGTGATGGCCGCTGCCGAGCACGTATTGAAAGAGTATGAAGAGGCAATGGGCAAGAAGTCATCCTTACCATGGTCAAAGCCACCTAGGTGTGTTGGCACGCCTATTTTCATTCGAAAGGTCCGCATCATCCACAATCCGCCACCCTCAACAGAATCGATCATGGTTTCAGCAACAAGCAACTTGATAGTATGTGTGTTGCTAATGTGTTTTACGTTTCTTCCGTTCTAACGGTCCGTTTGGCAGAACTTGCGGCTTGTGGTATTGGCGTGCACCACGCCGGGCTCGGAAGAGACGATCGCAGTGCTACTGAGCAACTCTACTTGAAGAAGGTTTTGAAAGTCCTGTTCGCTACATCGGTATGTGTCCAACACAATGAATTGACCGTCAGCTAACATGTTGTAGACCCTAGCCGTGGGCGTCAATTTGCGTGAGTGATGTCATACTCGTGCATCCCCATGGACAACGCAGCTCAACGCTCACAGCGGCCCACACTGTGATCATCAAGGGCGTCAAGTTGTACATGAACAACGCTTCTCAAGAATACTCAGATCTCGATATCATGCAAATGATGGGACGCGCTGTATGGGGACTCTGCAATTGAAATAAGGAACATGCTCACCTCTTCGTTAACAGGGCCGTCCGCAGTTTGACAAAGAGGGAGTCGCTGTGATCATGTGCGAGCAAGAACTCGAGGCCAAATACAAGGCCCTCGCTCAGGGTCAGACTGTGCTGGAGAGCAGTCTTCACTTATCACTTGCCGAGCATCTCAACTCTGAGATTGCGCTTGGAACAATCACTGACATGGATACGGCGAAGGAATGGCTGCACAACTCCTTCCTCTACCGACGCCTCCAGAAGAATCCTGCACATTACGATGTGAAGAAGGAGGGTAACAGGACCTGGGAGGAGAGGATGGATGACCTAGTCACCCATAGTGTTTCGGCGCTGCAGCAAGCGCAGATGATCGACCAGGACAAAGATAACGCCTTATCCTCCACGGACTATGGAGATATCATGAGCAAGGTGAGCGTGTCTTCAGTTCGTACAACCCGTCGTTGACAACTCGTGAAGTTTTACATACGACAAGCAACAGTACGTATTTCACGCCTCCGCACGAAGATAGAACCGGTAACCACCGTTTGTGTTAGATGGTGCAAATAATCAAGTTGCCCGACACGGCCACTGTGCGAGAGATAGTGAGTGATAATTGGAATGATAGAGTAACTCAAACACTCATAACATTCAGCTTGAGGCGCTGTCTTGCTCGGACGAGTACGTCGTTTGTCGTATTCGTCGAGCTAAATTGACCTGCTGTGGCAGATTCTCCGAGATCAAATTCAGATCCGGAGAGAAACAGGTATAGTAGATTACGAGCAACAATATGCATATAGGCTAAAATTTGCGCAGGTCTACAACAAATTGCGAACGCACCACGACATCCGTTACACTCTCAAGAAGATTGAGAAACCGGCCGACAAAGTCTTCATTCTCATTCAAGCTATCCTGGGCGCCATCAATCTGTCCGACCCAGAGTATAAGACTGCAGAGACCCAGCCCTATACAGAATCCATTCCCATTTTAAGACACATATGTCGCATCGCGAGAGGTGGGTGTCACTGCAAAGACCAGCATTACCCGGTTCATGTATGCGGCATGCTTACTCGACTGTAGCCATCGTAGAGATTGCCAATGTACGCAAGGCAGGAGCTCTTCTCAAGAATGCGCTGGAAGTGTGAGTCGTGACAAGAAAACTATCATCACGGTTACGACTCACCGAGTGAAAGTCTGCGCTGCTTGAGCGCGAAGGCATGGGAAGATCGTAGCGTTGTTTTCCGACAATTGGACGACATAGGTCTCAAATCGTAGCTAACAGCCACTTCATTCGCATGCTGCGTAGATGCTGACCTTCTACTACAGACTCAAAGTGAGAAAGTGCAATGTGACAATGCTACACGGCTGACTGTCGCGTAGGTACTCGCGGAACACAACATTACGACGTTCGCTGCTCTCAAGAGAACGGACCCTAGTCTTATTGAGACGGTTGGGGCTATTTTCACGTTCAGTTGACTATGACTGATGACAATTTATCTCTAGCTCCTGAATCGAAAATCACCATTTGGTCATGACATCCTGGCAGCCGTCAAGCAACTCCCTCAGTGTACCGTTGATCTTTCCGAGATCGATGTTACGACGGAGAAAGAAGGAGTCGACGTTGAGCTCGCTATCAAATGCAGCCTACTACGGGATATCAAGTCGCAGCATTCCAAAAAGAGCAAGAAGCACAAGCGACACGACATGACTATGGTGTTGACGCTGACGTCTGACAATCATTTCGTCGACTTCCGTAGAATCGCGTCAGCAGTTTGTTTTCTGTTCTTGTCCAGACTATACTGACTATGTATCTATCCCAGCACGTCTGCACTCAAGGAGTCCCGGACTTTCGAAGTCACCACCAGACTAACCAAGCCGAGTCAGAGTATTGTCGTTATAGTCACATCGGTATGTGGATCTCAGGGAGCGCGAGCATCGAGGCCGAATACTTGTGATCGACACTTTTGCCTCGATAGGATACGTATGCAGGCCTGACAGTGTCGGCCTCATACAAACCTCGCGTCGATTCATCTGCGTTCCCCGTTATGGACACTCGTCCGCAAGATGCGATGGTATACCAGTTTTTCCTTATCAGAGATTTACTTCGTCTCATCCTGTGCCTGCACTGTAGGCGAGGGACCTGGACGGTCTTGAAGATGTAGCAGATTTCTGGAACGTTGGTGACGATGGTAACTTCAAGAGTGACGAAGGATCCAAGCACGACTCCCCAGCCGAGATGACACCTCACGGTATGCACTGATCCTAAGGTCCGATTGCCGTGCTAAGGAATCGACAGTTAATAACCAAGTGAAGGCAGAGGTGAACGCAAAATCTATGAGTCGACTCGGAGCAGGAGAAAGCCAGTCAGTCCTGACTGATTCGATCAATACTGTCCCGAAACAACTCCCTAATGGCAATTTTGAGTACGTACACTCTGATGTCTGACAGGTTCTTGCTGACGGGTTCGTTCAGGTGCAATCATACTTGCAAGGACAAAACCAAATGCAAGCATTTCTGGTATATTTCCTTGCTTTCTTAGTGCGGGTGCATTGCTCAACTCTCCTAGCTGTCGCGATGGGCTCGCGAAGCCTCCACCAATGACGAAAAAGCGGCTCGAGCAAATCATAGCATCGCACCTGCCTTCCGGCGATTCGCGGATTGAAGCCTCCACCTCATCGAACAAGGCGAAACCCAAGCCTAAGGCGACTGAAAAGTCGAAGACAGATGCTGAGCGCGGCCCCATGAAGCAGCTGGAGGCTCTGCACAAGCGCACTGGGGTTAAGGAAAATTTACAGCTTGGGGACAAAGGCCGAATCAAACTAGACGACGACTTGAGGAACAACGGGAAACGGCCGCGTCGACCTATGCCTGACTTCGACATCGAGTTCACCCCTTTGCACGACCAGGCTAAGGAACCTGCGGTCGACGTCTCTGCTATGCTATCCGAGTCTGACGATGATTTGCCCGATGCCCAGGACATCCTTGACTCTCTAGGCGGCTCTGAGACTGGACGATCTGCTGCTGCTTCAGACCCGACGGACTATGCCGACCCTGAACTTGATATGCTCATTGCTCAATTGCCCAACACTGTGGACGCTGCGAAGTCATCCTCCACCGAATCGATTGTGATGGAACCTGGTATTACCTCTCGCAAACGCCAGGCACCTGAGTCCCAACGCTCTTCGCGTTCTCATAAACGGGTGAAAACTGGAGACGAATCTCCCATAGAGGTAAGGATCATTGCATAGAATGCTTGTAATAGTCACGAATACTCACTTCTACCAGATACTGTCTTCGCCCGAAGTGGGCGGCAAGAAGATCCACTCCTCCTTCTCCGATGAAGGAGACGTGTCGACACTGTTCTATCCCATGTCTGTATCATCTCCTTCTACGTCACCCGCGCAGGCAAGGTCCAACGAGGACGGCGGCTTTGTCCTAGACGACACGCTCTTCGACATCATGCCCTCAACGCCGACTCTAACTGAAGGCAGCCATCCACGTTCTTCTGAGGCTATGGACACCGGCCGCCCGAGACAGCGTACTGATGTCGGTAGACAGCGCGCTCTCGATCCGCTCGTGCTAAGGAGTCAAAATATCCATCCTAAACAAGAGGTAGAGCATCAACAGGCCAACGAGGCGTACGAGAATCCACTGGCAGAGTTCGAGGCTTGGTTGCAGAGCGGAGCGGTGGACATCGTGGAGCAGTGATTAGATGCATGTATGGATAGCGAAGGTCTACGTGATGCGGGTGTGTATACTAGAACTAAATGCGTATGTAGACGGAACGACATGATCATGATTATGACGAGAAGGATGGAGGTGCATCCTCCGTTTTTGTCTGCTCTGGAGGATCGGTGTACACTCTGAGTACGTCCCTGAACCTCTCGTCCCACTCGACATCCTTGTCTGGCCGGATGATGCTGAAGCCTTCCTCGTCGGTGGTCCACCTCTTCTCGTTCTTCAGCCGCTCCGCGCGCAGCTCCACCTCCGTGGGTGGAGGATACTTGATCTCCTCCTTTGTCGGCTCCCGTGTGCCCCGCGCGAGAGCTCGCGCAGTGTCAAGCTTCTTGACGAGGGATTTGTAGAAGTTGGTGCGCGCCGTCTCGATGTCGGACAAGAAGTCGCGAACGACAGATTTCTTGTAGTACGATTCCGCCTCGCGGTCGAAGTCGAGGTCGGTGGGTGAGAGCTTCGTACTGGACGGCTCCTCAGGCTGCATAGGGTCGGTGCTAGCCTGGGGGAGAGATAAAACTTCGGCAGGAGGGGCGGACAACGGACGCGTGTTGCCCGCTATGAGCTTGATCGCGGCCTGAGCGCCTTCACGAACTTTCTGGCGCTCGTTAAAGAAGTCCCATATCATTAGCGGGATCTGAGTAAGACCTATGTGGTTCGTGAAGCTGACTAGCAGCATGGGAGGTTGTGGGGGAATGGCAGCGGGAAGTGCGTTGAGATGAGCAAGAGTGGTGTCCGCAGGTTTTGGAGGTGGTGGGGGAGCTCGGAGGGTTGGTGTCGTGAGGACAGAGAATGGTCTTGAGGGCGCGAGACGCGAAGGAGTAGGAAGGGGCTCGTCCTCTCCGAGAGCGAAATCTGGTGAAAGTTCTGGTTCTGGCTCATCGAACTTGCCATCGGTTTCCAGAGCCCGCGCGAGCTGCTCTTCCCTGTCGACAACCTCCAGCCCATCTGTCCACCCGCGCTTCAAGCCAGCCATGTACTCTTTCAGAGTATGACGGCCAACGATGACGATTCCGCCCTCCAGCCATCTTCGACGCTTCTCTTCCGGCGAGGTCCCCGGAAGTTTCATGGGCGAGGAGAATGGCTGGTCGAGACCAAGCACCAACCGCCGCTCGGCGCGGATGTTGTCTGCAACACGGCGCGCGATGTCCCCTAGTCGGCGTCCTTTGACCATTTCGTAGTCAACGGCAGCCGCAACTAAGACGGGCTACACGAGCATATACATGAGTCCAAAGCCAGAGCAGAGGAACGAGTGCGCGAACCTTGACGTACTTCCGGAAGTATTTCATGCTTCGGTCAGAGTCCTCGTCACCTAGCCATTTCGCGCCGTACACCGTCACCTTGCGTGGAAGGTCCATGCTGCCCAAAGGCTCCGCCGCGAGATCCTTGACCTTGTCAACATACTCCTGGCGTATCTTCTTGCACTGCTGGCGGTCGTAGAGATAGTATCCCGTGACAGCAGAGGTGACCGTGAGGAAGATGAGCCAGTTGCGCGAGGGGAGACCAGGGCGTTTGTCGAGCCATGAAGGGGGTATACCGGTGTACTGCAGCACCGTCTTTACGCCCGACTGAGGCGGCTGAGGCTTGGGGAAGACGCTGTCGCCAACATTTGAGCTCATCGCCAGAGACGACGCAGGCAAGTCGTGTCCAGGTCCTGGCAGTCGAAAGATTTGTGGCAGGGGCAGAGGTGTGCGCGCCTTTCGCGATCGGCCCGGAAAAGACCGTAGTCACCGAGCCAAACAAAGCCACACAGCCTTCCTGCTTGTTCAGAGCGAGCGCTTATAGACACCACCATTGTGACTGTCGACCATGGCTGCCCTCGCCTCGTGAGTCTCTTTGGTCTCTCGTCCGGACTCTGTGTTGACTCTACGAAACCTAGCCTCCTCCCAACACCCATCAATGCCCCCGTCGTATCGGACGATGACGACGAGGAGGTCCTCCCGGTTCAGTCTCAACAGCAGGCTGGCCCTTCTCAGGCGGTGGTCATTCGTCAGGCAGTGCCACCTTATGGGCAGCGGAGAGGATGGAAGCCGACCTCACTAGAGGATTTTGGTGCGTAGAAATCTTTCTGTTGCGTTTCCATCTCTCATAGTCTGGGTAGGTGACGGTGGAGCATATCCCGAATGTCACGTCGCCCAGTACCCTCTGAACCTGGGTAAAAAGAAGGTGAGTTGTGTGCAATCGTGTGAAGACTAAGTGGCTTACTTCCGATGGAGACCGCTGCAGGGAACACGCTTGCACTCCAAGTTGATTCTGAGGGCAATGTCCGTTACGACGCCATCGCGCTCCAAGGACAACGTTCGGGCAAGATCGTCCAGTCTCAGTTCAAGGACCTTGTCCCCATCGCGCATAGGAAGGACCTCGACGAATCCCAGCGAGCTCTAGACCGGCCATCAGAGGACGACGTTCAAGCGACTACGGACAAGACCCGCGCTGCCCTAGAGAAGCTGGTCAATGGGAAAATCAAGGCTGCTCAACCCAAGAATGTGCCCGATAGCCAAGGAAAGACATCCTTCATCCGCTATACTCCTGGACAGCAAGGCAATGCAGACGCCTTGAAGCAGAGGATCATCAAGATGACCGAGGTTGTCGAGGATCCCCTTGAACCCCCACGGTTTAAGCATAAGAAGATCCCCCGTGGTCCTCCTAGTCCACCACCACCTGTCCTCCGTAGTCCACCTCGCAAGGCGACCGCGCAGGAGCAGAAGGAATGGATGATTCCTCCTTGTATATCCAACTGGAAGAATAACAAGGGTTATACCATTCCACTGGACAAGCGTTTGGCGGCCGATGGTCGTGGGTTGCAGGACGTGAGTTCAAACCGTATATCTCCTGCTCCTTAGTAACATTGGCCTCGTCTCAGGTGCATATAAACGACAACTTTGCGAAGTTTTCTGAAGCATTGTTCGTCGCGGACCGACATGCACGTGAGGAGGTCAGGCAACGTGCGCTCATGCAGCAGAAGCTCGCCGAGAAGGAGAAGGCGCAGAAGGAGGAAAACCTGCGTCTCCTCGCTCAGCGGGCTCGGGAGGAGCGTTCTGGCATCGCACCCAGGACAGCAGAAGCCCCATCGAAGCCGAATGTCGAACGCGCTGCTGCGATGCAGTCTTCCCTCGGTGCGTACGGCTCTGGAAGTGAGTCAGATTCGGAGCCGTCCGACGACGAGGAAGACGAGGAGGCAGCAAAGGTGCGCGACCAGATGCGTGCAGAGAAGAGGAGGGAGCGCGAGCGCGAGATGCGGATGAACAACATGGGCACCGAGCAGCGCGCGAAGATGCTCGCCCGCCAGCAGAACCGCGACATCTCGGAGAAGATCGCCCTTGGTCTCGCGAAGCCGACGCTCTCCAAGGAGAGCATGCTCGACTCGCGGCTGTTCAACCAGGAATCGCTCTCCGGGAGCTTCGCGGACGACGACGCGTACAACCTCTACGACCGCCCGCTCTTCCACGGGTCCAGCGCGGCCGCCGCGATCTACAAGGCGCGCGGGAACATTACCGAGGGCAACGAGGAGTCGTTCGGGGGCGGGACGGAGGAGGGGATCGGCAAGGCTCTCGACAACGACCGCTTCGGGCTCGGGGCGCCCCGTGTGGGCTTCGAGGGCGCCAGCGAGCAGGAGGTCCGCGAAGGCCCCGTGCAGTTCGAGAAGGATGTCGGGGACGCCGCGGACGTCTTCGGACTGAACAAGTTCCTGGACGAGGCGAAGAGCGGCCGGAAGCGTGGGCTGGACACTGAAGTGTGAGTCTTGCCATCGACCTCCCCATCATTGCGTTAATGACAGGTACTGACCGATATGCAGTGGCAGCTCACGGAAACGGCAGCAGCTCGATCGGGCGGAGCGGCAGGACTAGGAGATGTGGACGTTGCTGCAACGCTGCCGTATACGTATGTGTCTGTCTTTGTCTATTGTGTTGTTATGCTATGACTTGTAATCTATATTCCGGACGGGGAATTGCAGTAACCGACCATGATTCTGTGCACGCTCGACGTAGTGCGACATGTGCTCGTCGGCAGCGGTATCACACAGTCGAAGAAGAGCTCAGTCGTTGATGCCGTAAGAGAGGGTGCCGGTCAAGAACCCTTCCTGCAAGCCACCGCGAGGCTATCTCTTCATCCTCATATCGACGTTCTTGTCGGACGACATGCGCGCGTTGGCGAGTTTGCATGTGTTGCCCCATATGGTTGTAAACATGCTGCGTCAAATCTACGGCGAGCGGTGATATCACTACATGCGACGATACTAATATACTAGTACACTGATTGCGTTGACTGCTAACCATTCCCTATTACACGAATCCCAGACCTAGACCTCCGGAAGCGGCTTCTTGACAGCGACGAAATCCTCCTATACGCCGTCGTCAATTCTGGCGATTCCGAGATGAGAAACATCATCCGACACCAACCTTTGAACTCATTTGGCTCGTTACCGCATTCTTGCGGGCCTTCAAGAATTTGCGGGCAACTTTCTGCAAGGCCGAGAGCGTCAAAAAGACGCACGAATCATCCGGAGAAGGAGCAAGAACCTCGTTCTCCTCAGGTGAGAGCTTGTCGACGATTTTCGTGAGCTGATCCTGTTCTTCCTTCTGCGAGTGTTCGAGGAACTCCTCCACGGCGCGTTTGACGAGGTCGACATAGTCGGCAGAGCCAGCCTTTGCTTTGTCGGCCTGCTTGATGAGCTGTTTGATGTCCCCGTGCTCCTCTGCGAGAAACGGTTAGCGCTACTGAGGGTCAGCAATGCGCAGGTGTATATGCATGCTCCTGTCCATGTCGGCCATCTTCCCAAGACCCTCTGCATCGAACGTGTTGTACAGAGACATGTCTCTGCAGTGTTCAGGTGAGTGCGTGCCCTAGTATGCCCGACTGCGGGACAGTCACTCACTCTGCGTCGCCGTGTACAGACATCTCACGGAGGATCGTGTTGCCGATAGCGACCTTGTCGGCGTCGGTGGCTGCCTTGAACCTGCGCACCAAGTCCAGCAGAGTACCATGGCGAAGAGCAATCGACTCACTTTTGGAAGAGGTCACGGACGTTGTTGTGGTCGGTCTTGATGATGTCTGCGATGTCGAGAGACATGGTGGTTAACTGTGGGGTATGCTGGGTGATGGTCGTTAGAGAGAAGAGAGGTTTGGGGTTTTCATGGGGGGTTCCTTGGGGTTTTATACGCGTTCGAGGACCAGAAACTGGAAGACAGACGGGGAGGTAGATCGAAAGGGCTGGCCAATGGGGTGCAGGGGATTGTGCACTGCCATGAAAGGTCGATTTGGCCCTTGTGTATGCCAACTTGGAGACCTACTGGATGACGAGGTAGGTTTCGATTGTTCAGAACCAAACTTCAGTGCACTCTAGGCCGCGCATGTATAGCTAGTACTGTACTTTCAACGTTTTCAACGATGCAACATACGGTGTAGTAGTACTTACGCGGGTAGACAATCTTGAAACGGCGTATGCCGAGACGCGTTGTTGACGTGTTGTTTGGCCAAGTTTGACAAGTAAAACCGTCTCCGGCCAGCAGACTCTGTTCACCGTCTCGCCCGCCCAGCACTATGGGCATCCAGTCTCTACTCCTCTTGTCGGCGCAGGTCGTCTCACTTGCTTCCATTTGCTCCGCGGAGTCCGCCTGGCATGGTCATACCTCCCCAGGCGCTACCAAACTATCTTCCTTCACGCCATACTATGTCCCTCCTGGTGCCAAAAGCTATGATTCCTCGTCTCCGCTACTACACTACTCTGGCTCCTGGCTCGAACATTTCTCCTCGAAATATGTGCATCAGAGTGCTTCGTACTCCTCGGAACAAGGCGCCGCGATGTCCTTCACTTTCACTGGAACAGGCGTCGAGTGGTTCGGTAGTGTCGATAGCAAGCATGGAACCGCGCAGGTCTATCTCGACGGCAAGCCCTCTCAATTAGTCGATGCATATAGCAAGTCCCCCTTGAGCCAGCAGCGAATCTTCTGGGTATACGATCTTCCAAGGGGCAAGCACACAATCAAGATCGTGAACGCCGGCCAAAAGAGCAACCCGTCCAGCGGCACCGCCGTCGACATTGACGCTCTTGTGGTTACTCAAGGTACTCCTCCGTCCGAACCTACTAGTCAGCAGAACATGGCGGCCTCCTTCCCGGACACGCCAACCTATCCCCCCCTTCTTGACCTGTCTTCCCGGTTTGTCCCAGAAGAGGAATGGTCCTTGGTGCAGAAGGGCTCTACTGGTGTACACGCGATGCAGCTCGTCATCATCTCTGATACTCATGCCCTCGTCGTCGACAAAGTTGAGCACAATCCGCTCACCATCTCTGGTCACCCCGCCTGGGCTGCTTTGTACAACCTCAAAACCCATGCCCTCAAACCGCTCTCTATGCAGTCGAACTCGTTCTGTGCCGGTGGCACTTTCCTCAGTAATGGCACCTTGATCAACGTCGGCGGCAATCCTGTCGTCGAGGACCACACTGCTGCTGCCGACTTCGGCGATGTCGACGGTCTGCAGGCTATCCGGATTCTCGAGCCATGTGAATCCTCCGACGTGGACCATTGCAAAATGTACGAGAATCATGGCCGGATCCGCATGGCTAGTCCACGCTGGTACAATACTGTCCTTCGCATCTCAGACGGCAGCGCGATGATCATCGGGGGCTCGCTCAAGGGCGGTTGGGTCAACAACGGTACGACCAACAACCCGACAATCGAGTATTTCCCTCCGAAAAACATTCACGGCTCAGACGGTCTTCCCATCCATCTCCCGTTCCTCGTCGATACTTTGAACTCCAATCTCTTCCCCGTCGCGTTCTCTTTGCCGGATGGGACGGTCTTCATGGCTGCAAACCGTGATGCCATGATCTATGACTGGCAGACGAACACAGAGCGAAGGCTCCCACGTATCCCGAACGGTGTGCGGGTCACATACCCGATGACTGGCACTGGGCTGCTCTTGCCTCTCTCCCCGGACAACAATTACACGCCTGAGGTTCTGCTCTGTGGCGGCTCTACTGTAGACGATACCTTGCCGAGCTACAAGATTTCCTCGCAGGACCCAGCGTCGTCTCAATGCGCGCGCATGGTTCTGACAGACAACGGTATCGCAGCTGGCTGGAAAGTTGAGCAGATGCCGCAGGGCCGGACCATGCCCGACGCGGTTCTCCTCCCGACAGGCGACGTCGTCATCGTGAACGGCGCCGGCTCTGGTATCTCTGGCTACGGGAATGTCCTGGATCGAGTCGGCGAGTCGAACGCCGACAACCCCGTCCTCACTCCCGTCCTCTACGACCCTGATGGGCCTGCTGGACAGCGTTTCTCCTCCGCGGGCATGCCCACGAGTGACATCCCCCGCTTGTACCATTCCGTCGCGACGCTGACTCCGAAAGGAGACATCATGATCGCTGGGAGCAACCCGAACCTGGATCGGAGCGCAGTCAAGTACGGAACGGAGTATCGCGTCGAGTGGCTCGGTCCGTCGTACATGAAGAAGGATCGGCCCCAAATCCTCGGCGGGGTCCCCAAACTTCTTGGGTTTGGTCAGGATGTGCCGCTGAAGGTCAAACTTCCGGCGAAAGGGCGGGGCGCAAGTATCAAAGGTGCGTGCCCGTGAATCGCAGTCGTTTACGTCGCTCAACGGTCATTTGCAGTTGCCCTGATGGACTTAGGATACGTCACGCACGCAGTCCACGCAAACTCTCGGCTCGTCTACCTCGAGCACACCCTGACGAAGGACGGGACGCTGACGGTGACTGGGCCGCCGAACGGGAACGTGTACCCTCCGGGCCCTGGATTTGTCTATGTCGTCGTTGACGGAGTGCCGAGCACCGGCGTGAGGCTTTTGGTCGGCGATGGGAAAAGCCCTGCCGTGGACGACGGCGCGCTCGAAAAGTAAGTATCACTGCGTGCGTTACATGTATTTACAATGCTGATCGCTGAGTTCTGGCAGCCTTCTGAAGACAACGGCTGTCGACCAATACGAGAAGTCGAAGTCGAAGGGAAAATCGGAAGAAGACAGTGGCTCTGAGTGAGTGCGTTGCGATGAGGCATGTCGTGGACGTTACATCCTATCGAGCTCCTACTGGAACAGCTCTATTGTCTTCATGTCTTGTTATGTACATAACTTATCTCTCACCTTCTTGTCATTGTCCACTGAAGACCTAGCGCCTTTTTGCCTCCCAAAATGTAAATACGATTTGGCAAGAATGCGGTTCTCCAAAATTGTTCCTTGAGCCAAGGCAGTCCTAAGCCATCGTCTGGATAACAGACTACCACCGACGGGGATCGAACCCGCAACCCCCACCTTAGGAAGGTGATGCGCTACCATTGCGCCACGATGGCTTAAAAGACAGCGGTAACTAAGATCTATCATTTGTTGACTGATTGTTACGCGGTCACGAGGACAACGCGTCGGGGTGAGCGCTTGAATATCAACTTGCGTGAGCGCTAAAGGCGAGCCACTGCATCGGATCGAGGACTCCGCGACGTCTGTACATCGTCCACAGCTTCGTCTCACCAGCGACCACGACTCGGCCCGACTGTCTGCTTCACGAGTTGTCTGACGACAAAGGCACGAACTCACGAATATCAGTGCATGTAGACAATGGCCGCCATCATCACACCCACATCCCTGGTTGTCCTCGAGCAACCCACCCTCAAGCATCCACCCTCGACAGTAGACTCCACATGTCCACTACCTCCTCTTCCGTCTAGTCTCGCATGGTGTGCGGAAAACAACTCCATATTCCTTTCTTCTGCATCCAGCGCAATCCTCCGATACGACGTGGTTACGAGCTCTCTTCAAGATACTTGCACCATTCCAGGCGACCATGCCGAGCCCATCGTATCCCTGCTGACCAAGGACCGCGGCAGCACCGTCATATACGCGCGCGGAGCCCAAGTTGTCGTCGCATCCTCGCAAACCGGCAAGTCCGCACAGACTTTCGACACCCACAAGGCCCCCGTTACCTCCCTCTCCCTCTCGCACGACTCGTCCCTCCTCGCGTCCACCTCGGCGCATGCGGTGCACATCCACAACCTCACGCTCGCCTCTCACGCCACTCTCAGAGGCATTCCCGCGGGCAGCGGGTCCATCGCGACTTGCGCCTTCCACCCGCACTCGCGCACGCGCCTTCTGGTCGGGCTCGGAGCGCTGCTCCTCGTGTACGACACCACGCGCCCCTCTGGCCCGCTCAAGGCAATCCCCGTCGACAAGGACCAGAAGAACGTGGGGCCGATCGTCGCCATCACATGTAGTCCCTTCAGCAAGACGCTGGTGGCGGTCGCGTGCAGCGGAGGGGCAGTCGGCCTGGTGGACTTGGAGAAGGAGAAAGGGTGCGTGCGCAGTGCATCGAGGTTCTTCCTGACGGTGCTCATGACTCATATCACGAACCAGCCTGTTCCGCATCGTCCAGATGCCCGCGCCACTCACCTGCTTGTCGTTCTCTGCTGAAGGCGCGGCTCTATATGCGGGCACGGAAAACGGAAAGTTTCTCATACTCGACCTACGTGCTCTCGACAAGCCCCCCAAGACCATCACTGTTAGCGAGAACGGCGACCGGGTCATCGCCGTAGCTGTGCAGGTACGTTCTCCATGGAACTGATTTTTGCGGATGGGGCTAAATCGACCCTGTGTTCCGTCTGCAGAAGAAACTCAAGCCTGGAGAGGCGCAGACGTCGAAGACCACAACCACAACCACCACGGCGGCTACCAAACCTCTGGTGCAACGTGACACGAATAAGGCTATTCCTGCGGGTCGGCGCCCTGCTCCGACCACGTCTGATGGAGCGAAGAAGACTGGCGATGATAAGGTCACTACGACTAGGACGAAGTCAGGTAGTAACTTGGGAGGAGGAACACCTCGACGCACTACCGCTAGGACTGCTTCAAACCTAGGTCCATCCAAGAACTCGCCTACCAGCAGAGTGGCTCCTGGCGCACGGCATACCCAGACTACTGCTCACAAGTCTCCGGTCGCTGGTCGAGGGGAGCCGCAGAAAAGAGCCTTTTCTCCGGTCACTGCGGTAGATAAGGATAATGGTGAAGAGGGCGAAGGCGACCTATCAAGTATGTGTCGGCTCGATGCTCGATGCCCAATGTCACGCCTATACTGACTTTCTTCCATAGTCCCTGTCGAGAATCTCCTTGCGCTCCCGGGGGGGAGAGCGCCTGTCGCCGCAACAGATGACGCTCCTGTTTCCTCTAGATCCGCCCCTCGAGGGCACTCTGCACTGTCGCGCGCCTCTTCGCGCGCACGCCCCAGTGCAGACCCTTCGTCTCGCACTCACACAAGCACCGCATCCAGCACATCCCATGCTCCCACCACGGACTCGGCCTCCGCAGCTCTACCCCGAACACGGTCCGGATCCTCCGCGAGCGTGACCGGGCGGGCAAGCAAGGCCTCCACCCGAACCGCCTCTGGGACGTCCGCGTCCTCACGGTCTGCCTCACCTGCCCAGCCGCAGCAGCCGCAGCCGCACCGGAGGCGTGTCTCAGGCTCGTCCACGATCTCGCGATTATCGCGGACGCCAAGCCCCGACTTCCCCGGTATGGAGGAGGACGGTGGGCCAGTGACGCCGATCCCCGCGTACAAGGTGAAGGGCAAGGGCAAGGAGCGTGCGGCTGCGCTCGGCCTGGGCACCCCGGGCGTGGACGAGTGGGTCAAGGCCGGCGAGGGAAAGCCGAAAGTGAACGCAGCCGACGCTCGCAAGCGTGTCGGCTTTGCGGGCGACAGCAACAGCGACCACGACGATGACCATGACGGCGGCCACAGCGACGCGGAGGGCAGAGCTGGGGACTTGGGGCACGACGACCGCCCCCTTCCCTCGCTGCACGCGAGCGCACGGCAGGCGGGGCTTGCGGTGCAGGTGTCGCCGCGGCGCGCGTTCGGGGGGCCGAGCCCCGCGCGTGCGTCGTGGGCGCCGGTGCCGTCCCCGCTGCGGAACCCGAGCGCGAACCCGGGGTCGCCGCAGGCGCGGGCGGCGGGGGACATGCTGCAGGCGCTGCTGCGTGACGCGCTGCACGACTTCCGGCAGGAGACGAAGGCGGAGATCGTCGGGCTCCACCTCGACCTCATCCGCATGGGCGGGAGCTGGCGGCGGGAGATGCGGGACGCGATGGGCGACTTTGCGGAGGAGATGCGGGCGCTGCGGGAGGAGAACCAGAGGCTGCGGGAGGAGAATGAGAGGCTGCGGAGGGGGTATTGAGATCTGGGAGGCTGTGAGTGATGATGGGCTTTCTTGGTTGTGTGAGGGCATTGAGGCCTGAGGCCTGAGGCCTGAGGCCTGAGGGGAGCCGTTATGCTTGCCTGATTTTTGAGAGTTGTTTATGACTATATGTATGAAAATGGCTTGGGCACGACTGATATCTGCATGGACTATGTAAATGTGAACGTTGGAGTGTTGGGAGGAACGGCCGTCTCAGGGTGACGGTCCTCCGAGACGGCCGATCAACTCTGGAGGTTTTCCACTTATCAACTTGTCGCTCTTCGACGCTTCGACGACTTGAACAAGATGTCAAAGGAACGACTGTCTTCCGCTTGAAGTAGAGGCAGTTTACGAGCTTATTAGTAACTGTCCCACAGTGTGGGTCTGCGGACTCCTTAGAGATCCGAAAACTGCTGCGGGTCGTGAGGCATGCCAAAAGTTAAATGGACAGTGACTGACGTGAGCTGTTTCTCGAGCGCAATGCCTGCCAAGGCCTGAACGTTGAATACTGTTGGTGTACAGGGATACGATCTTGCTGCACATGGCGGATGGGTGAAGAATGAATACTATCTGCGTTGGCGTGAGTATGCGGCGTATGAATACAGTGTATGTCGAGTGTGATATGTATGTCTACAAGTCCGTGTTGGGAATCGAGAGCAACAGAAAGCGGTGTGAAACTTGTGTCAAGTCCGATAGGGGAGATTAGTATTTTAGTCCGTGAAGTGATTATATAGGCCTAGCATTTGGCGTCCGGTAGCGGGAGAGATGGAACGTGTAACACGCAATGTAACCTGAGTAGGCACAGCGATCAGACAACGCTATATGTGAAGAAAGGGGAGGAGTGTAGTACGCACTGATGCCGCGTAACGAGATGAATGCCGTCATGAAGCAGGGATCTTGACTTCGAGCTCCCCGTCGAAGTCGTCGATGACTAACGCAGTGCTGCCGATGCTGTCCGTGAAGATACCGTAGTACCCGACTGCGAGACCGCGCTCGACGAGCTGCTGGTGTAGCCGCGCGTCTTCGCGGAGGTCTTCGCCGCCCTCCTCGTCGACAGCAATCTTCACAATCACGTTCCGCGGGGGCACGGTCGAGGTGGGCGAGTCGACGGCCATGATGGCGCCCCAGACGATGTACGTCGTCTCGCGGCGGATGAGACGGGTGACGAGGACACCGACGTCTGCGGTGATGGTCATCGTCACGGACATGACGGAAGAGACGGTGTCGGAGCGGGATATTGCGGCCATCTTGCCTGTGTATCTGGGCCGCGCGGGGGGCAGCTTGAGCTGGCGGAAGCGGCTGAAGTTCTTCGAGCGGAGGGGGCCCCAGTTGAACGCGAGGTGCAGCTCCCTGGGCTTAATCTGGGCGCAGAAATGATCAGTTTGGTACGTGGATGCTGGCGTGCATGGGGGATGCTCACGACAACTTCCGGGGCGGCGATCCGCTGCGCGACGTTGGCGAGCTCGCTCATGCTTGCTACATCCCACTCAAGTACGCTACCGGAGTGGGCGCCGTGGCCGCGGCGGGGTCGGGGTGCGTGGACGATGAGGGACATGCGGGGTTGTGGTTGGTTTATGGGGGATGTGGGCAACATGGAGGGATAGCAGATAGAGTAAATATACTGTTTCTCCGCAGCCCTCGTCGCTCGTGCATTCAGCACTGCCAGGCGAGTGCAGTTCAGTGGCGGGGAGAAACTCCCGCTCGTGGCTGCCGGTGGCAGTCCTCCTCCTATTTAACCTACTTATGTCATCAGCTTGCTGCTTCCAGCCTTCCCGTCTCTTCCCGTGCGCGCGCCCGATCTTGATCTGCCACAGTGTCACACCGCGTATGTCACACTGCCCAACGGGCGTTTGTGTCGCGTCGCGCCTTGTCCTCCCATTTCGCGTCCCTGACTCTCCGGGACTCGGAGTCCCTCGACCACTTCGCTCTCGAATTACTGCTCTACATATACCCCGTATTAAAATATACCCAAAACGACGCGCTCTTCACTCTGAACATCAGGAATTGGCAAACACGCGATTATGCCGCTCGGTTCGCCTTCCACTTCTACCGCGGCGAGATTGGTCTATGGGTCAGGAGTGGACGAGGACAACTCCGGCAGCGCCAATATGGATGAATCTGTCCCTGAAGAGACTACTGACGGAGAGCCGGGTGATCCCAATCAACCTAGGATATCTATGTATGTCACTCTGTTCGAAGGTGCGTCGATAGTATGTTATTCATACCATAATGTTATTCATACCTTATCTTGACGCGTTATCATGGCTAGACATGCTCAGAGAAATCTTGCAATACGAAGCGACGCTGTTTACGGAAGACGAGCTCAGGCTGCTGTGGGCATGGTACAGACTACCGTGTAAGCTCCTTTCCTCTGCGACAATTCTCCCCCCATGACCACTCACAGTACGTGGCTAGATGGACCCAAGTACCTCTTCTGTCGACTATTGCTGCGCAAAGACACATGGATCAGACTGGACCAGCTCAAGTATCAGGCAGAAATTGGACAGGAAGGTATCCTCGAGGCAATTGACACGCTCTGCAGCCCAATCCAAGCGCCAGAACCAGGAGTCAAGCTTAAGAAGGTCAAAGTAGAAGACGTCGAAGACAGTTTCCCGGACCAAGCCCCTCCTAAGAAGTTGACTGATATCCTGAACACCGAGCCCAAGCCGGAGCCCTCCGACACTATGATCCCACCCTCCCCTTCTACCCCCAAGGCTCAGGCGCCACTCCTCTCCTGTCCTTCTGCGGACGGAGACGACCAGCAGCCGGAAGCTGGTCCGTCGCGCCTCAGTCCAGTCTTCGATCCGCCTCCATCGTCGAGTATATCATCCTCGGCTTCGGTTCCACTTGATTTCAATGTGTTCGCAGACTGCGAAGAACAGGCTACCACCCAGGAACTGCTTGAATGCTTGGACGTGAAGGGTCTCGAGGAGCTTGTAAAGATGCTCAAGCTGAAGCTGCCGAATAGGAAGGTATGGCCTCTCCATTCACGCAGGGAATCTTTTCTCACGAACTACAGCGCGATGGTTTAATTGACACGATTCTAAGGGGATCAGCCACCCAGGCCACTCTTTCATTCCCTAAAGTCTCAAGGAAAGGGAAGGAACCTATGGTACAGTCGAACGACCCCAAGAAACCCCAGAAATCCATGAAACAGACGACAATACCTTTCAAGCCTACGCAGCAGACTCTAGAGACGCAGCAAGAACGTGTACGTGCAATTGTGTTAAAGAAGCTCAGTGAGTATTCGCTTTGCGTTTTGTCTATCCGTATTCTGACCGCAGGTTCTTGATAGAGAAGTGTATCCGTCTGAACTCCCACGTCGTCGCGCTATTCCGCCGCGTGAACCTCGTCTACTTCCGTCACACTCAATACACCCCAGAATTCCTAACACCTGCTATCCTTGCCCGTGCGCGGAAGCGTGCATATGCCGACTACGTGTACAAGCGCACCCCCAACATCTGGCGTACGCGAGAGGATCTCCTAGCATACGAGGAGGCGCTCGTTCGCGAGGGCGAGGTTGATGCTCTGTTGGAAGGCTCGGGTGTCAGCGGCAAGGTAGCCGACCGAAGTCGCTCGACAGCGAGTCGGACGCCAGCGTTGTCAGGTCGTTCGGACAGGGTCAAGACACCCGTGACGCCTAGGAAAGCGCTTACAGCCAAGTCGCCTATCGATGACGAAGACTCCGTCACGGGAGAGCTTAAGGAGAGTCAAAGAGTCAAGAGTGCCCGACAGGTTGTGGAGATCCTGGACAAGGTATTACCCGAATGGTCCGATCTCGTCGCGGCGAAGGCGGATGATGATCCGCCTCGCAAGGGTTTAGAGCGGTTTGAGTGTGGTAAGTGTTTCAAGCGATCGGGATACAAGCGTATTGACGGGGATAACTGCAGGACACATCCTGACCCGCGTGGTGTGCAAGGGCGCTTATGCCTTGGGAATTCTGAGGGAGTATGAGCGGGAGCTGACAGTGCTGCAGGCATTGCTTGCCCAGATGCGGTGGCGTCGTGGCCGCCGCGGACGGTGGTATGAGCGGTCTGCGTTGATTCTCATGCACCATCTAAAGGAGTACGATGGCTGCGTAGAAAAGGCGAGGGAAATCGTCGTCTGCGCGCTCGAGGATCCCGATACGCATATCGGTTAGTGTCTCCTTCCACATGTAGAAGATATACTGACTCCAACTGCCGACAGTATTCCGTCCCTCACTCGAGCGGAGGCTCACAAAGCTTGAGGCATGGCTTAAGATACCTCCGGAAGAGCGGCATGTCTGTGAGGCCACTCTCAAGTCCGCGACCGATGTCTTCGTCGAGGGCGTGCGGATACACCACCGCGCGGACAGCCTTAAGCTCGATGACACCCTGCGTTCCAAGAACCAGCCGTTGCCCATGGCCCAAGTGTTGTCATGGAACAATCGAGTCGTGCCACCGATCAAGGTAAAACAAGAGGTAGGCAGTCTGAATATGCTCACCGATGCCGCAGTAATTGGAGTTGATGCATCGTCCGTAACCGTCAGGTTAAGGACAAACCAGTCAAGGGCAAGAAGTCTATATGGCACGGGCGTGACAGCCAGGAGGTCTCAGTTGAGGAGTTTGCCCTGCAATGGTATCAGGACCAGCACGGATGCAAAGGGTCGGTCTTCTCTCCGACATCGTGCGCGCAACGGAGCTGACCCAGTCTCCATCCGCAGCTTCCATTGCGAGGGACGCATTGTAACCACACTCTTCGGGCTCCTTTTCTGGGACATCATCTTCGCGCCCATTCCTGGGGCGTTCGAGACACAGTTCCAGTCCGCACCGCTCGATCTCGCCGAGGACACGTTCTACTACTCCCGTCAGGAGCTCGCGGACGCGCGCCTCGCAGAGATCAAGGAGGGCCGTGCGGCAGAGATCATCGAGCAGACGTACGACAAGCACAAAGACGTCATGTGTGTCGGGGTCCGGTGGGATCTCTTCACGAAGGATGATCTCGTCGGTATCGCGAAGGTCGGTGTTACGCAAAGGGTTTCCGGTGGGCGTCACGGGAGCTAAGCCGCGTGTTGTAGTGCTTGCCGCCGAAGTCAATGATGGCCATATGCCAGCTCATGTGCGAGGACTACGCCGGGCGGACGGCGGGCGTGCCTGACCTGATTGTGTGGCACGAGGAAGAGAAGTGGGCCAAGTTCGTGGAGGTGAAGGGCCCCGGCGACTCCCTCCAAGAGAACCAGAAGGTCAGATCCCGCCGCAGGGCGACAGTGCTCTCTATCCTCCTTGCAGTGTGGCTGATCATGAATACTGGTGCCCAGGTCTGGATCAATGTCCTCCTAATGTCGGGCATGTCCGTCGATGTCTGCTACGTCTACGAGCAAGGCGATCCGCCCCCCAAGGCCAAGCGTGCGGCCAAGACTCCCAAGAAAGAGAACGCAAAGGGCGGGAAGACCGCGAGCGCGAAGAAGCGGAAGATAGACGACGAGCGGTATGTCGAGAGCGAGGACGAGGACGAGCTGGACTATTCGCAGCTAGATCGGCACATGGAGGACGAGGCGGAGGCGGAGGCGGCGATCGGGGCCCCCGCGCGTAAGAAACGCAGGACGCGGGCGGACGCCCCTGCACCCATCGCCGCCCCCGACGATACTGAGCCCGAGTGCGAGTCGCCGACGAAGCGGAAGGTGGTGCGCATACGGAGCCATGTTGAGGTCCTCATCACGAGCACACCCTCGTCCCGGAACTCCAGCTGGAGTGTGTCTCCGGGGAAGAGGAATCGATCGGACGGGGATTAGGTGCGAATTCCGAGTCTGTGTGGTGAGGAATGCTCGTTGCGGTTGATATATTATTGATATTCTATAGACGGAGCGCTGTTGTAGGTATAGTTGGCACGATCTAGACGGGATCCGAGGACTATTTATGTCCGAGGGCGTGATTCGCTTATAAGCGGCCCGTGCTTGTACTCGAGACCACACCAGTCTATCAGAGACATTCGCTCATCGTTCGCCTTCCGTGAATGGAGGGTAAGTGACAACAACTGACTAGATGTCGACAGAATCACCAGAACCTACTCAAACACTCCAGTAGACCTCCATTTGTTGTGGTTACGAATAATCGAAGCGCGAAGACGCCTTGGGTGTATAGCTTATCCACCCGCTATAGCAAACCACCGGACAGGTACGTTCCTATCCAGGCAGTAGATGCAGTCCGTTAGTACAGCGCTTTGTCGGTTGGACTCATGATATATTCGTGCCGTTCATTTACTCACTGCATAAGTAAGTAGACCTTTTCGAAACGATCAGCATCTGCGACCTCAATGCTCTCACACCCCCGTATCGCCGTATCTCCCCGTATCTCATGAATGGAAGACCATGCTGACTCCGAGGGTATTAATGTTCTCCGACAGAACCGTAAATACGCTCATACCCTTTACCACTCCGTGCGGGCCCCGGAGGTGTACATCGCCATTTGTTGTGGTTACGAAGAATGGAAGGTCGAGGAAATGCGGTCCAGGTAGCCCGGTGCAACTTGCTAAACCGAACCTCGACGTTACGACATCATCGGGGGCTTCCATGCATCATTCGGGTTCCGAATAACAGATCTGCGGGCCTTGCGGTTGCGTGCCCATATGGTCCCAGGGACTCAACACGTTCCACACGTCTTTCTCTCACAAGCGAAGATGGCAGCAGTCTACTAAAGATGGAAGCGATTCGGTCAGTCCGTGACCGGGGACCCGTTCCTCACGTCATGCAGTCGGTATATCTCCTTCTGCAGCCTCGACGAAGGTTCTCGTTGAGCTTATACCTATCCGCACAATGTCCCCGACAAACGGCTCAAGCACACTGGCATTCAGCGGGTTCCCGTCTTTTGAGTCCACGACACCGAGACTCATCCTCCCACCAATTGGGCCATCGCAGGCGGCGACAGTCGTCGGCTTGTGTCTGTCCTTCATGTGAGCAAGCTCACATACCATGTTGCTTGTGATCTCGGACTGACGTACCATAGGTCATATGGTATCATGCTGTGCCAGTTCTACCAGTACTACCGAACGTACTGGCGGCCGGACACTATGGCGCTTAAGTTGACGGTACGTCGACCTTCGAGTGTTCAAGTCTATCCATCATATATTCATCAATGTTCTGTCGTCTCAATAGATCGCCGGTATATTGTAGGGCATGTCATTGTCGCTTTCTCCTATTTTGCTTACGCTTGGCTCACAGCGCCGGGGAGACGGTACACACCGGATTGTACGCTCACATGGGGTGAGTGTAAAGTTGAGGACGTGCTTGATACTGTAGCTGTGGCATGCAACCAGATACTATTACCTCGTCACCTCCTATGGACACCCTGAAAATTTGGGAAAGATTGTATTGTGAGTTCTGGTTCCTTCTGTTAGTGAACTAACTCTATTCATTCACGCGATCGACAGATCTCTCATTGTACGTGCCTGCTCGGTGT
Source organism: Daedaleopsis sinensis (assembly GCA_033807695.1). Taxonomy (NCBI): domain Eukaryota; kingdom Fungi; phylum Basidiomycota; class Agaricomycetes; order Polyporales; family Polyporaceae; genus Daedaleopsis; species Daedaleopsis sinensis. The sequence goes on from CM066301.1 coordinate 3,884,755, forward strand.
TGCGGAGTAGTGTTACACTGATATTAGCACAGCTCATAGTCCCTGTTGTGGTAAGGCTTGACTATAGAACCGCACTCAATCTTGTCTTTACTGATAAACCGCCTTCAGACATTTTGCATCCTTTGCTGTCAATTGTACGCTCGCACTTCAGGCACGGTCAGCCAGAATGTGACTGACTATGCCTTTTGCAGCGTGTATATCCGGCGGGCCTATATCAGTGAGTAGGTATAGTTTCTCAGACATCACTACATTGCTCAGGGATCTGTAGTTTTACCCGCTAGATATAGGTTGCCGTTCTGCGCAATTGTGGTGAGTTTACAACACATAACAGCCATATCCCCTGTCTGAAGCCACCCATTCCGCTTCATAGGTTCTATTCACGCTCGATGGACTAGGTAGGCATTATCACGCGTAACTCCGTACCTTCAAATCATATCGACGCACTTGCGATCTCTAGCGTTTTCCGGAGGTATTGGGTTAATTGTTTTCCATCGTGACATACGAAACTGATCATGGAGGATCATAGCGTTCACCGCAAAGCTGTGGGTATCTACCAGCTGTTTTCCATGTCTATGCTAAACGTTCTACCCATCACGACAGGTTCATTAACAACACCTTTGGAGAGTTCCTTAGCTACAAGGTGAGTTCTCTAGCCTATGTTTATGCAACTCCGGCACAGTCTGCCAGTTCGAAAATGTTTCTAATTCATCCATAGTGGCTTCTCTCCGTAGCTTTTGCGCCACTCGCAGCGCTAGATATATTTGTTGCGACCATGCTCAGTGTCGCGCTCAGCAAGCAGCGCAGTGGCATGAAGAGGTCAGTGTGACTCTTCCACGTCCCTGTAGCACACATGCTGATTTGCATACGTAGGACCGACGCCCTCGTGCATATCTTGATTCTGTATGCCTTCAGTACAGGTAAGCACGACCGGGTTTCAGTATTCAAGGGTCTCGGGCAATTGACGATGTGTCTGTGTGTACTTCAGGAATATTCACAAGGTGAACACTACTGCAATTGGTAGACTTGGCATCGGATATCTGACATTTGCGTTTCTAGTGCTCTGAGCCTTGGATGTTTTTTTTTTTAGGGGTGCTGTCCTGCGTTCAGGCTTTCGCCCTCCTGCAGGCTACGCATGGTTGATGTTCGAGGAAATCAGCACCAGGGGAAAATGCATTACGCACGCAGTTTCTAAGCTGCCGTGTGGGACTCCCGGTGCGCGAGCAGGGGATTATCCGACACCCTGCTCCGCACGTCGCGGTCTACCCACTAAAAACCCCTCCTTGTTCGCCCGTCTGGCGTCGCCTTCAAGGGCGCGGCTCCATGTTTCTTCGGCGAGCTTCCTGCTTGCCGTCTTAGGGCCGGTGAATTTTCTAGCGACATACATGTCTATCTGCGCTCTCCGCTCAATCATTCGTCTCCATCTGGACACAATTTCATCGCTCGAATGTCTCTTGTCAGCCTCTCCGTCCCACTGGATCACTCGCTCGCATCGGAGCTTCCAGATGAGGTGCGCCGTTTCTGGGATGACAATTCTGTAGAATCTGTCCGCCACCGACGTTCTCTTCTTCGTCAGGTGGGCAAGCGTCGCCGAGGGGCTCCCAAGCACTGAGCCGAAGCTAAGCGGATAGTTCGGGATGCCCTTCCTCTTCGCCATTTCCTTGACTAGTTCCCAGAGTATGTTCTGTCCCGGAGCGTCACATTCCATCAGTATGTGTTCCAGGGACTCGGTTACCCCGCAGAACACGCACGTCGCTCTGTTCTCGTAGCCCGATAGGTTTTCCCAGAACCTGCCGATGCGCAGGCAGTCATGGTATGCTTTCCACCAGAAGTCTCGGAGGCCTTTTCTCATTTCCTGACGTCCTATTGCTTTCCACAGGATGCTATGGTCCACAGACTGCTTCAGGTCCGCTGCAAGGGTCGCTACGATTCGTTCGAGAGTGATGTAGGTAGCCTTCCTCGTGGTCCTGCCTTTCATGATCTGCGATCTGACCCTTTTATATGCTAGACTCTGGGTTAGCACTTCTAACTTTACACTCGCCCTCGCGTACTCGAGTGGGGCCGTGGCTAGAGGGTGCGCATCATCTTTCATCGCGCCTTCCTTGGCCAATCCATCCGCTTCATCGTTCCCTCTCTCACCAGAGTGGCCTTTGACCCATTGGAAGGTCGTGATTGCCGATCTCGACCGTAGCCTAGCTAGCAGGTCTCTCATTTCTTTAGCGTTCTTGACATCCGTCCACCCCGCATCTTCCCAGTTGCGTGCATGCTTCGTCATTCCGTCTATGACATATCTGGAGTCCGATCGGATGTGTAGAGGCTTCGCGTTGTGGACTCTTGTTGTGAGAGCAGCCACTGCATGGATTTCAGCGAGTTGGTTCGACTGACGTTCGCCCGGGACGCGTAGGGCCGCGTTTATACTGCAGTTGTCGCCAGCCCAGATACCCGCACCTGCCCTGCTTGATCCATCTTCCCCAGTCATTGCGGATCCGTCTGTGTATGCCACCACCGGGCTTTCATTGATGTCCTCTCCCCTCGGCTTCCTTTTCACTGCGTTCAGGGGGTGTCGATGGTTTTCCGTGTAGTCCGGCCCGAAGAGTCTGAATGCTCCTCGAAGGGGGAGCTGTTCGGACATTCCTGGGTCGAAGGTGATGCGTTCACCCAGCTCCTCGGCTTCCCGGTTCGCGCTCTTGCGTCTGCGGGTCAGCGAGAGACCGTCTTCCTCGTGATCCCCTTCCGGATGCCACACAGGATGTAGAGCATCAAGGGCTCTCTTCGCTGCTAAGGCGCAGGCATTCGGGTTGCTGCATTGTCGATCCACCCTGTCACTTACACAGTCGTCGCACGTGCATAGAGGCGACAGTACGTGTCTCTGCCCACCAGCCCCTCGCCCAGTGTTCTTCAGCCTCGTTGCAACTTTGGACGCGTCGAGAGTGGATCGTACATCATGGCGATCCTTCAGGCATTTGCCCGTCTTCGAGTTGTGCAAGAGTTTTTTGCTCGATTTTCCCAGGTGATACCATATGGGCATCGCTTCTCTGAGCTCACGCTTTGGGCAGCAGAGCTCTACTCTCACGTTGAACTTATTTGCCATCTTTATCATACGCTTGAGGTCCGTCGCGAGTCCGGCTGCTGCATGTGTGCTCACGTTCCAATCTTGCAGGAAACAGTTTGCTCTCGCGTCCGCAGCTACCTTCTTGTCCTTGGACATTATCGCTCTCGCCATCAGTGCATCAGCAATGCTTGCCCACATCGGACGTCCCTGGTCAAGGTCAAGGTAACGTTTGGTCCACATCAATTCGATTGCAGCGTTTCTGGCACCCAGGTCCAGCAGGCCGATACCACCTTTGTCTACTGGTTCATATAGGGTGTCTCGGGCTACCCTGGGCATCTTCTCACCTTTCCATACAAAGGAGGTGATCATCGCCGTGAGTTTCTTTTCTATCAGGGCTGGCATGCCGTTTGCGACCGTCAGGAATTGAGTGCGACCCCCGACCTCCATCTGAACAATTAGTGCACGCCCTCGGAGGGTCGGGTTCCTTCTTCCCCAGGTGTCCAGTCTCGATTGGATCGACCCGACGATCTGTATCCAGGGTTCCTCTTCGCTCGCATCATTCCCTAGTCTCGATCCCAGCGAGCGAATTGTTCTTCCTTCAGCTACCAGTCGTGCGTCTGCCGGGAGGGATGTTGCGAGCTTGCAGAGTGATGTCCCTTCCAAGATGCTTTCCCGGAATTGCTTGGTACCCGCCGGTATGAGTTCAGTTTTTGAGACATTGAATTTTGCCCTTGACGCCTCGCACCAATCATCCAGTATGTTCCGAAGAACCTCGAAGTCGTCGTCCGCGGATAGATAAACTGTGGTGTCATCTGCAAATAGTGCCGTGATGATGCGGTCACTGAGGCCCGGTATGTCGTAGCCTTTTAGGGGCGATCTTCTCAGGCCAGCAGCTAGCGGTTCTATTGCGAGGTCGAATAGCAGGCAGGATATGGGGTCTCCCTGCCTTACACCTCTCGTCACCCGGAACGGGGTGCTCGGTATACCATTGACCATTACGACACTCGTCGCTTTTTCATACAGCGCCTTCATGGTGTTAATGAAATTTGCGGGTAGGTTCATCCTAGCGAGGACTCGCCAGAGGTAATTGTGATCGATTCTGTCGTACGCTTTCTCCTGATCTAACGCGACAATCATGCCGTTAGCCTCCTCTGCCTCCGCATATGCTAGGATCAGTTTAGAGAGACGGATGTGGTCATGGATCCTTCTGCCCGGCACAAATCCCGCTTGGTCCGGGTGGATGAGGGTCTCTGCGACATCCGAGAGTTTATTCGTGAGTGCTCTCGTCATTATCTTGTAGTCTGTGTTCAGGATCGTGATGGGTCTGTAGTTACTGACGACACGCTTGTCTCCCTTCTTGAAGATTGGACATATCCATCCTTCTGCAAAGTCGCTGCTCGCGGCTCCGTGCTTTTCAATGTCGTTGTATGCTGCTAGTAGGATCCCGATGATATCCACTTCTTTTCGAGGTTGACCATTGGGCAGTTTCCTGGGCTTTCTCCACCATTGGAGGAGTGTCTTCCATAGTTCCGTCGGGACGCCGTCCAAGCCCGGTGCTTTGCCCAGTGCCGATTCGTCAATTGCGCGCTCAACGTCTCGTCTCGTGAGCCTCTTGGCCAGCTCGCCTTTCTCTTTCGTCGATAGCTTCGCGTCCAGGTTGAGGAGGGACGCATCAATTGCGTCCGCTTGCACCACGATATCATTCTCGGGGTCTAGTTGGAGGGAGTCATAGTGGTTCTTGGCGATGTCCACCATATGGTGCGTCTGACCTGTATATCTATACCTTTGTCCCATTTCTCCGTTCGCTTCCGGTCTCTCTAGTTCATGGATGATGGTGCTCTGCTTCGGCTGCGCATTTATTTTTGTCCAGTACTTGGATATAGTTTCGCCTTTTATCCATGCGTTGCCCGCAACCGCCTGACGTCGCGATGAGAACCTCTTTATCTCTAGTGCAGCGATTCTCTCTTGAAGGATGGCAGCATCCGCAATTTTTTTTTCCTCATCCTTCTCGTTATTGCAGTTTCTCTTCAGGGTCGCTGCAAGGTCTTTTCTCAAGGCTTTCAGGGTTGCCATCATTTTGGGGACCTTCAGCTTCGCCCGAGATTTGGCCGCTGCAATTATCTTGACCTTCATGTCTTTCAGGACTATCTGCGCGTTCGATGCCTCTGTCCTCTCTCCAAGTCTCGCTATTGCTCCTTGTGTCTCGAGTCCGATATCCCTGACTGTCGATAGGAATGTCTGATCTGTCAATAGCAGTTCCGGGACTGACCACCTCCCTTTCCCGACGTCCGGACTATCGTAATTTGCCAGGGAGAACGACACTGTCTGGTGGTCTGTGTGGAAGCCCGGGGAGTCGAATGACCAGTCTTCGGCTCTGCCCGCCCAGTGGCTCGACATATACGCTCGGTCTATCCTTGATTGGCTTCCTGTTGCCTTTTGGAGGTACGAGTATCTCAGCGCATTCTTGTGTCTGAGCCTGAAGCCATCTACCAGATTCAGGTTCCTGCAAAGGTCGGTAAGTGCCTCTTTCACTTCAGAGGCGTCGCAGCGGTGCGGAAGCCTATCGACCGCACTTTCGACCATATTAAAGTCGCCGAGGATGATATCTGGCCTCCTCGTCCGCCTCCGCGTTATACAATCCTGCAGATGTCTCCAGAACGCCGCATTGTCGCTTTCGCGGTTCGGCGCATAGACATTTAGGATAGAGAACTTCGTGTCGGAGGACCACCAGAAATTGATTGATATTGCCCTCCCCTCGATTAGGCACTTCATCCGTATCTTGCTTGCATCCATGATCCTTTTATTTACCACAAAGGCTACCCCTCTCGCTCCTGTCGCATTGTCCGGGTCAGGGCTTCCAAACACTTCCATCGTCGCGCTGAAGAGCGTGTTCAGCATTCTTATTCTTTCGGGTGTCAGGTGCGTTTCCTGTACTGCTAATATACCGATTCTCTTGTCTCTCATGAGTTGATTTATGCAGAGCCATTTGTCTGTGACTCCTGCTTGACTTGCCATACCAAAGCCTCTCATATTTAGCGTTGCTATCTTCAATCTACCACTCGCAATCTTTGCTCTTCGATCATCACCAGCCTGCTCTTCCTCCTCGTCCGAGGTAGCGTCCTCGTCATTCTCATTGGGGTCGTCGCGGGTCTCCTCCTCCTGTATCTCCTCCAAGTCCGTGCCCGTGTTCCGGGAACACGAGCCCGCCGCACCTTCCGTGCCGAAACCCGGGTCACCGCCGCCGTCGTCGGCGCGGGAGTCTAGGGCAGCTATCCGGGTGTCGGTGCGCTCATGTCCAGAGTCCGTGTATTCGTCCGTGGTGTGTATATTTCTCGATGTAGATGTGATTGCAGCTGAGTTGGTCAACGAAGATACAGCCATGCTCTTCGTTCCAGCTCGTGAACCCCACGAGCAGGGCGACGTGCGAGTTCTACCGCTTGTGAGGCGGTGTACAGTCGCTTTAGCATAAAGCTCGGCTTCGTCGGCCCTAAATAGGGCAGCCGTTGAACGCTCTTAACATCTTCCTGTGTCTTAGCGACCAGTATATGGGATGGTCAGAGGCGATGGGATTGGAGTGGTGAGCTAGGCGTAGGTACATGGATTCTGTCAGCGGTGGGGATACTACGGGGTCGGGGCGAGTCCAAAGCGTATGGTCCATAGTGTCCAAGTTTGTATCGGTAGTTGCAACGATGTTGTCCGTACGGCACTCCTGCTCCTCTCAGGCGCCCCTCGTGCCTCTTCCACGTTGGAAGCCTCTCCCTCTACCGGAGCCTCTCCCTCGCCCTCTTTGATTCGTGCCCCTCGTCGTCTGCGTGCTGGGAGGAGAGAATGGGGCGGGCGGGTTCGCGGGCTGGTTTTGCTGCTGCAGGGCGTCTGCGGATGGGATGGTTGAGTGTTTCCCGGTGCCTGCGGCCGGGCCGCGCCAGGACGCGATCGTCGGGAATGGACACAGGTGTGTTGGGTGATCCACGCTCCTGCACCCTGCGCACCATGTGACTTGTTTTGCTGTCGCCGTCGCTGTTAGATAGATGCCGAATTTCATCGCTCTCAGGCCGGCTACCCATTCTCGCCACTTGTCGATGTTGCGTGTGGGCGTGTCAATGTAGACGTTTGCGATTATGCTTCCGCTGGCCAGCGTGATGATCCGGACCTCCAGGGATTCGAGGACAGCTTTTGCAGCGGTAAGGGGGTCAACGTTCGTGAAGTCCGGGGAGTCTCTCGTCATGGCCATGATCTGGTTGAAGACTAGTGGGGAGTAGAAAACCGAGTCCACCGTCGCCTCTATGTTCGCTTTGTTGTCGTCGAGGAACCCTTCAAGGGCGAGGACCCATCTCTGGATGACGATCGCTCTCGGGTATGCCATGAAGGTGATCTCCTTGAAGGCCCAGACTCGTTTGTCCGCCAAGACTCTGGCAGATTCCGCGGATAGGCCCCTTATCGCCCAGGCCGTCGGTGCGAGCTTGCTAGATGCGTTGGTCCCGGGTACGATCTCCGGAGGGACGATCACGAGGTTTGTGTCGGGAACGACTTTTGATATCGTTGACTTGAGTGCCGCGACGATCTCTCTGTTGATTCGGATGTTGCTGGAGTATTTGTAGTTGAAGACTTCGAGGATCAGGCACTTCTCCTCCTCGTCAGACCATACTGCTGATATCCAGTTCGACGAGAGGCCTCTCAGGACGCCCTCCGGGTCGTCACGGGCGACCTCCGGCCATCCTTCGGCAGGCGTCGCCGTTGGGAAGTCCATGTCCGCGGAGCTGCCTGCCATAGTCGGGAGGGCCGCGCGGTCGGCGAGCGGTCGAGCGTTATTCGTCAGCTCATACCATCTCCTCGCGTCCTCCGTGCTCTGGGGGCGCGGGGTGTCTCGCCTTGTTGGGGGAACGGGCGGCGCAGCTGAGCTTGTCGGGGCCGGCTGCTGATCCGAGTGAGGAGGCGAGAGGAATGAGAGTCCACCGACCAGTTGCGGTCCCCGCAGTAGACCGCCGGCTGGCTGGGGGGGATTGGGGGCTATTCCCGGTGTCGCGAGGCTCGTGGTCTGCGTTCGTCTCGCATCTGGAGCAGACGTTGTGTTGGAGGATGGTGCTGCGGCAGTCGTTGTCCACATCGCTACTCCCGGCCCAGCTATTCGGAGCATTGAGCTTGTGAGATCCTGGCCTGCGCGCGAGGGGCCTGGTTGCGCTGTTTGGGCTCGGGAGGTCGTCAGCGGCTGGGGAAGGAAGGGGTTGCGCGACGCTCGCATCGTTCCAGGCGTGGTACTGGCTCTCGGTCCTTGGAATATGTCGCGTGAGACGGGCGCTGAGGTCGTTGTAGGGTTTACCATTCGGGCGCAGATACCGCACACGCATGGGGCCAGACCGGTGCCGCTCGTACATTCTCGTCCTTTTCCTTTCGACCTCTCGGGTGGTTGGGGCGGGTCCACTTCCATCAGTGTTTCTTCCTGGTCCCCAGCTACTGGTGGCGCTTCCTCGCTCCGGGAGGGCTGGGCGGTCGGGTAAGGGGTCGGCGGTGTTGGTATACCTGGAGCACTGGGATGCACGTGGGTATCGAGTCGTTCAGTACTATAGACTCTTTGCGCGGTCGATGTTCTACTCCGTGGTGTGGGGGTAGTGGGCAGGAAGGTCGTTTCCGCTTGTGCCGGGGTGAAGGTGAATGCGGTCGCCGATGTCAGCCAGGGGTTGGACTGAGGGTTCGTGTGGGAGGAGGCTCGGGGGGCGGGGGTCGTGCCTCCTTCCGTTCGTTGCCTGTTAGTCGAACGTTCTTCGGCAGCGTCTGGTGGGCCCGGCCATGGCCTCTTACGGGATTCTTGTTCCTCCTGACCGTCCTCTCTCGTGTCCATGACCATGGCCTCGTTGTCGTCCAGACCCGTCGCGCCGTCTTCCTCCACGAATTGCGCCAGGGGTGCGTATCTGTTCGTGTTGCGACCGGTCGCTTGTCCCGCCACGCCCCATGCCCCAGTCGCCGATATGTCGAGGTCCTCTAGGCGCAGCGGCGATGCGGTCCGGGACGGCGTGGTGACCGCCTTCCACATGTCGTCGCTACTGTCCATCCCGTTGGTGCAGCCAGCATCCGCGGAGGGCTTTGTAGTGTAGTTGATTCCGGCTGCTGTTGTTCCGGGTCGGGTGGGATCACCAGTGGGGGTGGTTGTAGATGGTGACGAGTCTCGGGGTGGGGAGCTCGGGGGAAGCGGGGACGCGTTCATCCTGATGGTGTTCTGGGTTGGTGTTGTTAGCGACTGTAGCTTCGTCGCATATGGTATGCTTACCATGCCATCGGGAGTCGCTACTCTGTTCCCAGCTTCGCCGCCTTGCTCTGTGGTGCTTGCAGTGGCCTGCGGTTCTTGCTGTGGTGGCATGGGCCTCTTGGGCGTGGCATTTGGGGAAGGTACGTTGCTGGACGCTATAGGGATCTCGTCTGCTTGGGGGCCGAGGTCTGTGTGTGCTGCCGGTTTGGACGACGCCGCTAGGCGGGCTGAGTGTCTTCCCGAGTTTGCAGCTACTCGAGCCTTGCGGCCGAGAGCGCTCGCATAGGATTGCTTGGGCATGTCCGGCGGTCAGCAGCGGCCAGTGCGGTTGTGGGGGCGGTTGTCAGTTGGTGGTGTATGGTATGCGAGGGCGGGGTGGAGCGTTTGCGATGTATGGGGAGCGAGAGATGGGCAGGTTATGGTTGCTGAGGGGGCGGGGAACTGCCTGAGGGTCTTCATTCGTTGCTTCCGCTTTTATACGTCCACAGTTACGGTGATCGATGTTGGCCGTGCCCGACCCCTTCAGCGAGCGTTCTCTCGTCGGGGATCTATGTGCGTGTTGCAGGTCGAGGAGCGAAGCCGAGTTACTTGCATTGCTAAAAAATGACGGTTCGGGTCAAGTGGCGTGTATTGGCTTCGGTGAAGCGCCTTCAGCTTGTCCCGGGCGCTCGATAATAGCGCGGCTGGGTCCGCCTTGAGCTTGCTTCCCCCGCTCACGACGTTCTCCAGCTGGATTCTCATTCGTACACATAGTGTTCGACCAGGTACTTCTAGGCTTTTCGTGCTGCCGGCGACACGTTGTTTTGGGTCGAGAGTCGTTGATGTTGTCCCCGCCGCGTCTCCTGGACGGCCATTTGCCTCCTGGCGCCGAGGGTATCCTGCGTCGTAGCGAGGAGTGCAGGCACACGGCGACCGCCACAACGGTCGCCGCAACATTCATGCACGTCGGGTTGCCATACAGGGTTCGTATTCTCTTCATAGGACCCAAGTCGCTTGCTAATGGAGGTTACCTTGTAGCAGGGGTGTTTGTAGTGGTTCTGGCGGGGGGATGTCGTGTGTCCTATGTTTCGCTGTTGGTGAGCTTCCAACTCGCCTTTATCATTTCCTTTCGCACTTCTCTGTGTGTGGTGTTGGACTCCGAGCGTTCTGTATCTCATGTCGCATCGTTTGTGGCCAGCGGCTGGTAGGGTCTGTTGGATGTTTTCTTTCAATTTTCCGCCTGCTCGGGCATCCTTGCTGTTTGATTCGTATTGCGATAGCTTGCGCATCATTCTGGTTCGGATTGGTTTTTCGCTTGCCTGCTGGTGGCGGCCTCGTAGCAATTAATTCGCTCAAGAGTCAAGGACTCCTGCCATGGTCGCCCGGCACGCCTCGGTGCGCTCCGGCGCGCTCCTCCAGACGCGCCTGGTTTCCTCATAGTACTAAAGCGGATTTTGACAGCACATGCATCGCCACTATCGGCCAACTCCGCCAGTAGGCGCCATGGCTTCATGGCGTTTTACGTTTCTATTATAGGCTGGTGTCCACTCAGTTACTAGGTCTGCCTAGCTCACTTCTTGCTCGCAAGCTTGGCGCGTCGCGCCTGCTTCGCGCGTTGGCGGGCGTCGGGAGGTCGTCGGCCTGTGCGAGGGGGAGGTGCGCGCGAGGTAGTGTTGACGTTGGTAGTTCAGCAATGCGCGCCCACGGTCCGCCCTGCCCCTTCACCGTATCGTCGGGATTGATGTTCACCTTTCTTTGGGTAGGGTGTTTTCCCCGTTCAGCGTTGCCCTCGCTGCCGACCTCGACCTTCTCTGCCGCCTGTCATGCAAGTTCTCGGGCCTTGCGCCCTCGCGCACGTCGTCTCTGGCTTCCTTCAGCGTCCTCTTCCCGTGTTTCCGCCCCGCATACTCTTGCTTGCTCTGCTTCCGTCTTCACGCGTTGGACGCCTTCGTTTCGCTGCACGAGCTTCAATGTGCCCATACTGGCTTCGTAATTCCTTCAACGTCCTTTTGCGGCGGTCGCGCGATCCAGACGCGCCAAGGCGTCCTTCAACGTATGCGCGTGGCGAGCTCAATTTGGCGGACGAGTTGGCGGGCGGTGGTGCTGGGGCGTTGGCTCATGTGGGGGCAGGGGCGAGGGTGCGTGATGCGGGGGCAGGTTTGTTCCTTTTTGCTCGTTCCTGGCGTGTGTTATGGTGCAAACAATCCCGCGCAGGTGGCGTGTACGCTCCCCCCTTTTATCGTCTCTTGTCCGTCGCGCTTGCTGGGGAGGTTTCTACGGCCCTTACCGAGGACGAGGTGCACTCTTTGGCGCGGGCTATAGCTGAGGTCGTTGTCGCCTCGCCCGAGCGACTCTCCAAGGTCGATTGCGCGCGCTTTCTGCATAACTCGTACGTTCTTTTCAGTTACTTGTGCGCGTTGCCCACTCTGCTGCCAGGTTCGCGTTGACGTTGGTTTCTCGTTCGTAGCCGTGTCACAGGGTCGCCGGGTGGGGAGGGCGCTCTCCCTATTGCTTGTTCAGTAAGGTTCGTTGGTTTTTGTCAAGTGTCCCTGCGCGTTTTACTGTCTTGGAATGTGTGCTGATGCGCTATATGTTTGGGTGCAGGCGTCTTTCCGGCTTTCTGTCGTATGCCAACGACCGCCTGGGCCGATATTCACTCCGCGTTCTGCCCCGTCATCTTGGGTCTGCAAGGTTCATTCGTCACTCTAGCGGTTTCGACGTGTTGTCCGGCGACGCTGGGATGTTTCGTGTCTGGGTACCCGGGTACTACCGGGCCATGTCCTTCGACACTGACGACTCGTCCGGTGCCCTGCCCGGACACATCAGGATGGACTTATTATCCGACGTCGATCAAGACGCTCTTACTGAGCTTTATCACGTTCTTACTGGTGATCCTGCTTATGTTCATCCATCCCGTCATGTGCATGCTATCAACGTTCGTTCTTTTGCACCGGTATGTTTGTCACTCATATAGCACGTTTTGTCTCTGCTAAGTGTGGGAGTTAGCTTCACCGACGGCTCTATGTTGCGACCGAGGCAGTCGACCGACTCCTCGTCGAGCAACTTCTTCTCCCCCGCGCTGAGATCGACACCTTTGCGGGCGGTGACGTCATGATCACCGAGTGCCTTTGCGCGCGCGCTCGCGCGGCGTGTGGGCAACTTAGAGGGTATCTTATTGCTGTGTCCGCTTTCCTTGTCCACGCACCCCGCGGCCGGTATGGTCCTTCTTGCAAGAACGACAGCTCAGCTACACTTGTCCCACCCGTTTAGCTCGAGCCGCTTCGCGTTTTCCATTCGAGCAGGACGATTTGGGTTTTGTCATATCTTCCCTCCATTGCTCTCTTCTTACACTATTCACCTGGACTGACTGTAATTTCTTGGCGCTCTCGTTTAATACTAGGTTCCATGGATGTCGCACGATGCCAGTGTCGGGGTTCCACTTGTCGAGATACGATCTTGCACACCTTCAGGGTGACTGCCCATCCGGTTTTGCCGCGCCTTCGGTCCGCTCCGGGCCGGCGCACCGGTCGGTCCGGCTCGTCCTCGCAGGCCATCTAGCGTTGCGGATCCGCCCGTGGGTGTCGCGCGAGCTCACGCGCGCGCGCCCACGCGTTCTTTTGCTCGCGTTCTGATCATCTGTTGCAACCGCGCAGGTATTTCACTTCGGGTTTGTGCATACGTCGACGTACTGTCGGCGTCTTCAAATCCATGCGGTCTTACGCGTTGTTCACGTGTTAGGGCGCATTTTGGTACACTCCTGCCACACTTGCGCGTTGTCTGCACGATCTCAGAGCAGGCTCATCGTTGTTTGGGCGTGATGACTTATACGCGCGTTTGTCTTGCGGACGTTCTTCCGTGTTCGTGTGCGCGTGGGTGTGTCATCTCTCTATTCGTTCTTCGTTGACGCTCTCGCAATGGCGTGCAGGCTCTGCGACTAGGTTACAGGGGCTCGTGTAGTCGCGCAATGGTTGTGTGTGTGTGGGAGATTTAGTCTCGAGTCGGGTTTCCGCCCGATGTACCGTGCAACCTTCGGGGGAAATCTCGGGTATTTGTTGATGTCTGCGATGATTGGCGTGAGTTCAGGTCTCGTGTCGGGTTCTCCGTGCTGATGGTTTCCAGCGATAAGGCCAGCAATTTGTCGTGTCTCAGGTCTATCATATCATGTGTACATGAAGTTTTTGCTCGACCAGCCACAGCTGAACATGCTGCTTCGCTTCCTCTTCTTCTTAAGAGGTGCATCCTTCTTCTGAGACTCTTCGCCTTTCGCCTTTCTCTTCCAGCTCCCCGCCTTTACATCTCTCCAATACTCGTCCACTTCCTCGTCCGTGTACTGCTCCCCGTTACTCTCCCATTCCCGATCACCGTCGCCTGCTTCGTCGTTCCAACGTATGTGCTCGGATTCTGAGCACCTGGCTCCTTCACATGCGCTGACAGCTTCCAGGTTCCCGAACCTGGTCATGGGCTCGAGACTCCTTCGTCTCTTCTTCGTCAAGTCAGCGATAGGGGGCTCGTGGGGTTCGATTACCCCTGCTTGGATCGGCATCTCGAGCTCGACAGTGCCGATTTTGCTCGCCGCGCACTCGTTGATAATGACCGCCTTGGCAGCGCTGCGATCGCAGGGCTTGATGTCGATGATGCATCCGACGACGTGCGGCTCGTATAGTCTCCATAGGTATGGGATATCTTCCGTCTTCTTCATCCTATCCTTTGGTGCCGGTGAGGCGACAATTCTGACTTGCGATCCTATTTTCAGTGGAGTGGAAGGCATCGCGATAAGCGTGTAGACATGCGATTTTCGATATCCGGTCTTTCTCCTCGAGTACATTGCATAGTTCGTCCACTTTGCGATGAGGATCTGGGGATGGGAGGGTGGGTGAGGGTTGGGGGGGTGCCTAGGGGTCGGCGGTGGTACGGTGGTGGGGATAGGAGGAGGGGGGAGGGAGGGAGGTGGTGCGAGGGGAGCGGTCGCACTCTGGGGTGGTGTTCTGGGTGAGAGCATGATGCTTGGGCTGTGTGTCTGGGTTAGGGCTTTAAACATGCCTTTAAGCATTGCTGGATGTCGGCGATTTAACTTTACTTCGTGCCGGCGACGGCTGCACGGCGGGGAGGAACGGGTCGGAGACAATCGGGTGCCGATAGAATGATGACACTAATTCTTGTTTAGATGTGAGGATGGTGTGTGTGTTGTATTGTTAGTTGCTGTGAAGCGCGATACGTAGGGTTCAGGTTTGGCGTTTGGTCGAGACTGATGTACGGGGATTGGTGCGCTGCACTCAGCGTGAGGTCTGAACGTTATGATGGCTGCTCAGCGGGGAGAGACGGGTGGGGATGTTCAGGCTGGCAGGCCGGTTCTACCGGTCTCGCTAGTATGGGGTGAGCGTGTATGCTGTACTTGAGGTTGTATTGGGTGGGGTAGGATTAGAGCCTTGTATTTAGTTTGTGCTAGTGCGCGAGGTCATCGTGTTCTGCTCATCCTGCCCGATGTGCATCGACACCAAGGTCGATACGCAGTGTCATGCTTGTGGGCTAGTTGAGGGGGTATAAGTTCCTAAGGGTCCTGCTGATCTTGCTCCTTGACGCGGTCACATGATCGCGTCGTGCGTCGCGCCGGGAGGGTCCTCTCGCGCGTTACGTCTAACGTGTCTCACCGGGAGTCGGTCCTTAGTTGTTACCGGCCGGTACCTAGGTACTTGGTGATGGTAACCAGCGCATCTCATCTGTCTGATTGTTACTTTCAGGTTGTATCAGGTCGAGGTTGTGGACGTCGATGTACAGGATGTACAGTAATGTTCTATAGTAGGTTTGTACGGTCATGTACTAGTTCGATGTCCGTCCACGCTCTCTTAGAGTATACGAGGCTACGCTTAGGTATCATAGTACCGTTGTTCTCAACCACGCCGTACTCTCTGATGAGCTCAGTCCTCGAGATGGGCGTCGAGAGTTTGAAGAGCTTTCTGATAGGGTACGCCTTCCTCCCCGGCTTCATCCCCTCCTTGAGCTCTTGGTTTACGGCGCCGACGAGGTCGTTGATCTCCCCGGGGTTCTTGGGGTTCCCGGTCAGCGCAACGTGCGTGATTGCCGCAGTCGGCGTCACAACGTAAAACCACAGCCATTCCACTCCGTCCGCAAGTTTGCGACGGGACTCGTAGCTCTTCCTCCCATCGACTATGAGGTTCATATGATCCTCCTCTGTCGAGAGGATTGCGTCTCTCGGTTCGCGCTGCTCCGAGAGGGCTCTGTTCGCCATGTTCATCCATCCTGCCAGATCTTTACGGATGAGAACGTACCTCAGCTTGCTCTTCATCCTGTCTAGCGCCTCCTTCGAGTGTTTGCTGAGCCAGCTCGACGTCATCTCGGAGGACGACTTGCGTATTTGCGATGGTCTAATGGTCACCATGCGTCTGTGGATGGATGGTGGGGGATTGGGAGTGGGAGTTGCTAGGTGGGTCTGGGCTCGAGCATTAGGCATCTATGGCCTGTTCGGTGGCCTTCCATTTTTCTGTCACTCTGTTGGGCGGGAGCGGGGTGCGTGTTCACACAGCGGTATCCCACCTCCGCCCGTTGTGGGTCGAGTCTCTCCCTCGGCGGACATGGAGGCCGCAGCACCGTGGGGCGCTAGGGTAGCGAGCATGGGTACGTAGCTCTCGCTCCTGCTATTCCCCTAGGGGTCGAGTGTAAACTCGTTGACTCGAGAGTCATAGGGCGTGGTCCTAGGCTGCTATCTAGCAGACGCGGGCAGTTTCGTGGCTGCCATATCACTTACTTACCGTCATTTGTCCTTGGTCATGCTACGGTTGTTGTCGCTGTGCTGGCCTTCGCCTTCTCATTTTTCGACTGATTTGCCTTCGCCCAGTCGTGTTTACAAGTAGTTTCAGTACCAATTCCGTCACTCTAGGTGTCCGGGCTGCATTCATGTGTATAGTAGGCCCAGGTTTGACCGCTCCGAGAGGTCAGGGACCGTGGGAAACCAGCCGATGATGGTGGTATGAGAAGAAGGAGCCTCCGAGCCTTGGATGTTTATTGACCGTAAGCGCAAATCTTATGTGACTTGCTCGATCGCACGACTCAATCTAAATAGGATCTACTCGAAGGAAGAAGTGCTGTCATCGTTCCTTTCGCGCTTGTCACGGCAAAAGGTGATTCATCACGTTTGAGATGCGTCATTTGTGGGCTCATCTTGCATTCACAGTGTATGCCAACTCGGTGCTCTTGACGTGAGTTGATAACTGCTACTCGTGGAGGGTATCAGCTGAACTGTACACAGACTCAATTTGCGACAGTCCTTTCATCAAATGCTGGGTACGAACGAGGGAACCGACTGGATTAGTGCACCTAATCGGATCGCACTTTCCCCTGACGCGCCAAAGCATGGGGAAGATACACCCTCCGTAAGTCATATTGCTATATTGGTTGAATTTCTGGAACAATTTATCACGCATAGCAGAGTCAGAGTGGTGTCGACATCGTGTTCAAGGTTCCAACCACCATTCACCATGATGGAAGTATCGGTCTGGGAAGTGTGGTCTAGGAGCTGACTCGGAGATGCTCGCGTCCACTTGTGGGTAGCACACATGACCACGCATGATTTGTCTCCCCTAGGCAGACGATGAAGGACCTATTGATGTGAGGGAAGCACGGTCCTACAACACGCATGATCACTCGCCTGCCGCAAGATTTTTAATGGACTCATGTACAAGTTGTATGTATGCATGGCGATTGTGTCTTGGACAATACACGCGCACTGAACTAGATTCAATTGCAAAGCAATGTAAGCATAAATGAAACTATGGCGAGGCTGTCTTCTGTATTTTTCGTGCTCCTTGATTGTCTATGCAGGAGATGTCTGGTAGTTGCACAGTGTACAGCGGGCGGCTTGACAGCAAGCGCGTGTTCGTGCATCAGTGCATGGGATCGGGCCCCGCCGTTACTTTAAAGCCTCGACGGACGAGGACGACCTGCAGAACGCATAGAACATCCTTCGAGGCCGACGACGAGGATCGGTAGCATCCGCTCGTGCATCGACAGGTTTCGATTTTGTGAACAATCGCAGACTCGGATAGATCTATGAAAACAAGCAGCACAGATATGCTACACCCCATCGTACAGCAGTGACCATGCGAACAAACCATATCCTCAGAGCGCACGCTGACGCATACGTGCGCTCACCGTACGAAGGCCGGCGTACACTTTCCCAGGAGGTGACCCAAGGATGAGCGACACAATGGCGTCGCGAGCGATTTTGATATTTTGGAACGAGCCCAAGATGTGTATTTTGCTGTTGAAATGAGTGCCCTCAGCATGGCACATCTCGGAACAAGGAGCCAAACGTACGTATCAGCGAGAACAATGCGCGTTCTACTCGCATTCTCAATAGTGAACTTGGTCTTCCCATCCTGACCCGCGATACGGCCTGAGACACTGGGGGTGAGAAACGTACATCCGAGGGCTGGGTAATTGGACTGACCAATGGCACGAGACAGGTGGTCACCATGCAATGTCTTGACGTCCTTGATCTCGAAAGAGTCAAGGTAGAGATCGTCGAGACGTAAGAGAGCGATAGAGTCCTGAGGGTTCGTTCAGCAAGCCGATCCGCGGAGGACTGACCAAGCGATCACAACCCACATTGACATCAAAACCCAGGGCGTACGCCTTCACGAAGTCTGCGCCCTTCTGGATGGCTCCGATATCCTTTGTGTGCTTGGATGTCTGCGTGCGGAGTCAGCTGGCCTGTACCCCGCGCTCTCCTAGCAAGCACTCACCCGAATCTCCACACATTTCCGCTGGACGTTCATGCGCACTTGCAGCTGCAGTATCTCCGTCAGCGGCGAGAAGATGTTCACCCAGTCCTTCTTCAGCGGCGTCATGCGGTGTGGGGGTATGGGTATCCTGCGGATCTCAGACTTGAGTGCGCTTCTCTGGGCAGATGCAGGGAGGGGAGGGAATGCGGGTGCGTCGGCGGGCGGCGGGGCAGCAGCGTCGGTGTCGATCATAACGTCGTCGTCTCCGTCGACCCAGTTGCTCTCCGGTTGCGCCTCAAGATCGGTGCCTTCCGCATCGGCAGTCGAGGGCTGCTCGTCCATCTCCTGGTCCTCGGAATCATTTGCGTCCTCTGCAGGGCCGGTTCGCGCGGGCTTCTTGGCCATCTTTCTCCTGTTCTTCTTGTGCTGCACTTCGGAGGTGCTTGCTTGAGTGGTGAGGACGACCATGGCGGACAAGGAGAAAACTAGGGAGGCACAGATGGGAGGAGGGAGGGAAGAGATGCGGTAGTATGGGCGTCTGCAGAAATTCTGCATTGAGCCGGCATGTGCCGTGCAGGCCAATCCCCGAGTCATGCTTTCCCCTAATCCTTGTCACGCATCCTCATCTCGCTCGATATCGACATCGCGAGAGATGGCGAGCGCACCGGCAGCAGGATTTGCTAAGAGCATGAGCGAGAGCCGTGCGGAAGGTGCGATGCTCAGCGCTCTCCCCGCAATGACACATCTGACGGCCAAGGATGCCTGCATTAGCCCTCCAGGCGCTCCTCGACTCGCTTGCGCCCGGCGCAGAAGCCAACAGGAGAGACAAGCTGCCCCCAGACCAGGTCCGGAGGATATCAGACAGGCTGGGGGAACTTCTCGGCGAAGATGCGATGCCCGACATGTCTCAGAGGAACGAGAAGGGTGAGGTATGTCCCTCCGATTCCGCGTCTGAGTCGCGTCGAACATCGGTGCATCATATCATATAGCTCGTGAATGAGGAGGGCCTTCCCATCATCGACATTGTCGAGCCCGTCTCAGCTACGGAAGCACCCTCCGCTACCGTGCCATTCGCTTCAGGGTCCCACGGTCCCGACCTCATCCCGCTATGGGCTCTATCTCCTGTCGAGAGGGCGCGCAGACTCGCGGAGCGGGACCGCATCCTCGATGCACTCGAAGAGGAAGAACGCGTTCAGCAGCAGAAAGACGAGGAGCACGATCGCGAACGGTTCAAGGCTGACCTCGAGAAGCGCAAGCAGGCCGCGGAGGCCGAGATGGACGCGCTCAAAAAGGCTCGGGATATGCAGAAGAAGATGGGCAAGGCGCTTCTCCGCAACCTCGCTGCCGCACGCGAGCAGGAGCAGCAGGAGAAGCTCGCGCTCGAGGAGGCGGACAAGCAGGCCAGGGAGGAGCGCAAGAAGCTGAAACCCAGGAAGAGCGTGACATTCGCGGATCTCCCTCCCGACCACGAGTACCAGCCGGCGAACAGCGTGCCTATGCCACCTCCGTTCGACTGGGGAGATGTTGCGCCAGCGACGATTCAGCGGGGCGAAAAGCCTTCGCTCATCACGAAGACCCAGATGGATCAAGGTCCGATGCGTATGAACGTCGTAGAACGCGTCCCCGGTCGCATATTGCGTGGCCCGAAATCTCCTCCTCCGCCTACCCAGAAGGACTCCGACGACGAGTCTGAGCCCGGTTCCGCTGCCCCCGCTGACTCAGACGAGGATGAAGCCATCCTCTCCGACCATTCCGACAGCGAGAACCCGCCCTCTGACGACGAGTCGGACGAGAGCGATTATGGGGTGCCCGAGGATAACGAGCCGGTCGAATGGGACGATGAGAGCTACGATTATGTTCGCCACCAACGCGAGGTTGCGTTGGAGTACTACGAGAAACGGGCAACAGTAGGTGCCGAGGCATTAGCGGCTATGCGCAACCATGAGCACACAGAAGAAGAGAGCGAGTGGGATCAACCGGTAGGTATCCGTATAGTTTACCGGGCTCTTATTGACACCGTAGTGTCTGTTTAGAACGTGCCTCTCGAGGCGTCCCTCGCTTCCTCCCCTCCCAAGCCCACTGTTTCGCGTTTCAGGGCTTCACGAACATCGTCGTCATCTCTCCCGTCAAAATCTCTCGGCGGATCTATTCTCCCAGCTTCGCAATCATCTGCCCTCAAAGGCGCTGTGCGTCTAGGCAAGCTAGAGAAAGAGAACCTCGTGGGAGGGGATGATGGTGAGAGCGAAGATGAAATTGATCCCGCAGCAAAGGACATGCTCGAGCGCATCAAGAGAGGCGAGGTCATGAACGTTGGGCCCAGCGTGTCTTCTGGCACGACCAACGGACCGGCGGAGGCTATCGTTCCGGCCATTGATACACCCTCGGTAGTGACGCCTCCTGCGGCCAGTACGGCTAGCACACCACCGCAACCATCCCGAGTCTCGAAGTTCAAGATGTCCCTCGCCGATCCTTCTAGCCTCCAAGTGCCGTCGTCACCAGGCTCTAGCCTTACGACTCCGATTACCGCAACCGAACGATCCTCGCCGAAACTGGCCTCAGGAGAGGGCACTCCGATCTCCGTGCCTACGAAGAACTCGACCATGGCTGGCCCCGAGAGGAGGCGGCCGATGCGGATGCCTGGGATGATTGTAGATTCCCCGTCTTTCCCAGGTCCAGGAGTTGACGCGTCATCCTCTCCCTCCATTCCAGCGGACGCCGCCGCCACGTCTCCCGCCTTCCAATCGATGGTCATCGACTCGCCTTCGTTCCACAGTCCATCATCCACCCTCGTCGGCACCCCAACATCGGCCGCACCCTCCCCCAATGTTTTGTCGCCAGCAACGCCGTCTCGGACGACGGCTCCCCTCAGTGCTTCTGTCCTGGAACGCAGGCCCATCGTCGCTAGTGAGGTGCGTGAGTCGGGCGCTGCGACGTCGCGATCCGTTGGCTCCACCCCGGTTGAGAAGAAGAAGATGTCGAGGTTCCTGGCGGAGAGGGGGTGATGCATGCGTAGTGCAGACTGGCTCTCTCGGTCGGTTCCTCTTGGTTAGTCCGTTTGCGCTCATGTATCCCTAGTATTTATACGATGTATGGTGCTCGTCGCGGTATGTTTTATATGTCGAAAGTATGGCAGACAACCATCGGATGGACTCTTGACATCATGCCTGGTCGTGGACGAGATTTGGACGATGCCTGCACTGCATTTTCCTGATTGGCTGAAGAAGCCTGAGGAGCAGCGTGTTCCATATGGCAGCCAGGGCGAGCTGGACCTGGCGAATCAACATTCCAACGCTCTAGTTCAGCATGAGGACATTCAGATGGCCGCTAGTACACTTTCGTATGTCTGGGGCTACCTGTGAAGCAGTCTGGAATATAGCCAGAGGTGAACTGACGAGCTTAGCTGGTTGTATGGACTGCGCGATCGAGTCAATGAGAAGTTCGAATTCAGCCGGACCGCGATCAGAGCAAGACGCGAGCATGTACTGGGCGCGAAATCGATAAATACTCGGCAAGTTGAGACCGTCCCGCCCCTTCCCAACCTTCCTGCTCATCGCCCTCTCACCCCTACAACCATGTCAGAACCCCTCAAGGTGTGCGCCGTCTCCCCTCTCGAGCCCGACGTCGTCCTCATGCGTCGACTATCTAGCGTGTGCTAGTAACCGGTGGTGCAGGCTACATCGGTACGTCTTCGCTTTTCCCCCCAAGCGAACTCGTGCCTTACTCAACTCGCCGCATTGCTCTCATCTCCCCTCGCGGATCTATGTTCCCCTCGCGCTCTGTTCCTGACCCCAGGCTCGCACGTCATCTTCGCCCTTCAGCAGACGCGCCGGTACAAGGTCATCTCTGTCGACAACCACCACAACTCCTCGCCGAAGGCCCTCGAGCGGGTCGCGCAGATCGCGCGCGATGCCCTTCCTGCGGACGCGTCCGAGCAGGACAAGGACAGTGCGGAGCTCGACGTCTTCGCCGTAGACCTCACCAAGCGCGACGAGGTCCGCAAGGTGTTCGACAAGTACGGCAAGGGCGGGATCTGGGGCGTCGTTCACATCGCGGTACGTCTTCCTCTCCCCCTGTCACGGTCGTCCGTCCCACACGACGGAGCCGCATGCTCAGACGCTCCGTGCACCAGGCATACAAGGCTGTCGGCGAATCGACCGAAATCCCGTTGACGTACTACGAGAACAACGTCTCGGCGACCGTCATCCTCCTCCAAACCATGTCCGAGTACGAATGCACGCGCATCGTGTACTCTTCCAGCGCGACTGTGTACGGAACACCTCCCGTCATCCCCATCCCGGAGACGACTCGGCTAGAGGCGCACAGTCCGTATGGCAAGACGAAGGTGATGTGCGAGACCATCATCTCAGATCTATGCGCTGGTGCGTATGCCGCCCTATCCCGGACGGCCGCAGACATGCTAACATCGCATCTACAGCCGAGCCGAAGCGGTTCCGCGGTCTTTCGCTGCGGTACTTCAAGTACGTCTGCTCCCGTTCTGCACATGCTCTCAGCTCAACTTGTCTCCAGCCCCGGTGGCGCGCACCCCTCTGGCCTCATCGGCGAGGCCCCCATCGGCCGCCCCGGAAACCTCTTCCCTCTCCTCGCCGCCATCGCCGTCGGCCGCCAACCCAACGACCTCAAAGTGTTCGGCAACGACTACCCCACTCCGTACGCTCCTCCTGCACCATTTCATCAGCGCGAGACCCACTGAAGTGACGCGGCCTACAGCGACGGCACGTGCGTGCGGGACTATCTCCACGTCCTCGACCTCGCCAAGGGACACCTGCTCGCCCTCGACGGGCTCGCGCCCGAGTCGAAGGTGTTCGACGACTGCCCGACCGACGCGCGCTACAAGGCGTACAACCTCGGCCGCGGCCAGGGCATGAGCGTCCTCCAGATCGTGGAGGCCATGCGCAAGGCGACCGGATTCGACTTCAAGTACGAGATCGTCGGCCGCAGGTGCGTGAAGTCCCCATCGCTCTCCTGTCGCCCCCTCCCCTCCTCTTCGACTTCAGTCTTCAGTCTGCACGCCGAGGACGAGCGTTGATCCTATCTTTCGACAGGCGGGGAGATGTG
The DNA here is from genome assembly GCA_033807695.1 of Daedaleopsis sinensis. NCBI lineage: Eukaryota > Fungi > Basidiomycota > Agaricomycetes > Polyporales > Polyporaceae > Daedaleopsis > Daedaleopsis sinensis. Next base: position 3,907,838 of record CM066301.1, read on the forward strand.
CCCGATCTGACTGCAGACCCCGCGCTCGCAGAGGCGCAGCTCGGCTTCAAGGCCGAGCAGGACCTCGAGACCATGTGCAGGGATTTGTGGAACTGGCAGACGAAGAACCCGCGTGGCTATGACTGATATATAGACCAAGATTGGCGGTACCGCCGATCAAAGGAAGAAGTGCCTATTGCTCTGTAATCTAGCCCCCCACGCAGGGGGTACCGGACGCACTAGCACACATCGCTAATACGAATGAGCATCTCAGGAAGCCATAGGTAGCGACAGATGAGCGCGATGTATAGTACTGCTAGGATCTAATTTTCAGATGCAGATGTTTCGCCCCGGTAATGTCCTGCGTCACGGTCCATAATGATCAGCACTTGGCGAGGACCTAGTGCATGAGAGTCGTCGGCAAGACATGCTTCAGAACCGCGAATCGATCGATGCACAGAGCAGGTCATGCATACCAGGGTATCCATTGCAATAGGTGGGCAACCCATGCAAACTTCTGAAATGCTGCCTCGCCGTCTTTCTCTGCGACTGCAATGCGCATTGGACTTGCACGATGCTATCGACAATGTCATCGGTCCCGGTCAGTCCTGACGCGGACGGACGAACTCAAATGACACACCAACACTCACCATATGAGATCAGCGTCCGACAAGCCCCTCGGCTCAGTGAGCACTCCAGCAACAGCGGCCTGGACTACATGATCGTTCGCCTCCGAGCGAAGCCATCTAGCTCCCCGTCGCCGCCTCCTCTTCAGCCTTCAGCCCCTCCCCCTCCCCCGTCTCCGCCCCTCCCCCTACCCCGGCGGTCTCTCCACCCTTGTCCGCATGCGCACCTTCCTCCGAATCAGGCTGCGCCCGCGCCTCCAGGTCGCTCAGCATGCCGTCCAAGTTCCCGATGATCCCGTCCAGCCGCTCCTCGACACCGTCCGCGAGGCCCTCCGCGGCCTCAAGCCGGCGGAGGAGCTCCTCGACGTCGACGGGCGCCGCGTCCGACCCGTCCCCGTTCGTGTCGGGCGCGCCGAGGTCCGAGTCTTGCGAGAGGAGGCGGGTGAGGAGGGCGATGTCCGCTTCGAGAGAGGACGAGGGTTTCGGCGGAGGTTGGCTGCCGTTGGTAGGTTTAGACGAAGGGGTGGACATGGCCGTGGTGGTGGTGGTGGCGGTAGTAGTGTGCGGACTCTATAGAGGACGATCGGATTCGGAACTGCTATAGCTAACTACGCGGATCTCCGGACCGGCTGTAAAGTATGGTTAGGCGCTCGTGCAGTGGTTTCGTCGCTGGCAGTCACGTCCGCTCGGATTCAACGTAAGTGCGTACTACTTTCCACCTGTCTCACGCGGCATATAGAGGTTCATAGACCTGCTGTACTGAGCAGCCAAATCCCAGAAACTGGGTCCGAGCCATGGTCAACCGCCCCGCGTTGGCCGTCGTCGTCCGCGTCGGGATCGCGCTCGCGACCACCACCTTCTTCCAGCCGGACGAGTACTTCCAGAGCCTCGAGGTCGCGCACCACGCCGTGTTTGGGTACGGGCAGCTCACATGGGAGTGGCTCGCGCCCACCCCGATCCGGAGCGTCCTCTACCCCGCGCTGAACGTGCCCGTCTACTGGCTGCTGCGCGCGCTCGCGCTCGACGACACGTCTGCTCTGGTGCGTGCGACGGACGACGGACGTGCTGAAATGGATACCAATCTGACTTTCACTCGACGCGATAGATATGGGGACCGAAGGTGCTGCACGGGCTTGTGGCTGCGGCGACTGATATCTCGCTCGTCCGGCTCACGAGGAGGGCGGCGGGGGAGCGATACGTGGATGCGGCAGTAGGTCCCAAACGCCTCCCCGCGGCATTGCAGGAGACACTGACAGAACTTGCTCTAGTTCTACTTGTCTCTGACTGCGTTCTTTCATGGACTGTCCCTGTCCCGGTCTATATCAAACTCGGCGGAGACGTCCCTCTCGACCATGGCGTTGAGCTACTTCCCTTGGAATGTAGCGCGGCCGTCGTGGAGGTGCGTGCACCGTCATGAAATCCCATATTTACGACATGTGTTCATGGACTGACTGTGACTCTCTAGGAGTGACGTCCGAAAAACCCTCATATTGGCCGCATTTGCGTGTGCAATCAGACCGACGAACGCCGTCATATGGATATACATGTTCGCGTGGCTGCTGTGGAAGCTTCGAAGGCGGTTACACGACATTATCTTCGTCGTCGCCAACGCTGTAATTTTGGGGTACGCTCCTCTCCGTCCACCCTTACCACGCGATCGACCTCACCGTAGCACTCTAGGCTAGTGGTCGTCACAGCTCTTGTCGCACTAGACTCTGAGTATTACGGGAAACTGACGCTCACGCCGCTCAATTTCCTAATGACCAACGCCTCCTCGGTCTCATTGTTCTACGGACGGAGTCCTTGGCACTTCTACCTGACACAGGCCCTCCCGATCATGTGCGCGCCGGCCATAACTTGGGTGCTCGAAGGCGTCAGTCGTGCCGCACGACCGGTGGTACCTGGGCCTCTGAGAGCCCTTCTGGGACTAATTGTCTGGACGATCTCCGTGTACTCTCTCGCCGGCCACAAGGAATGGCGCTTCATCCACCCGCTCCTACCGGCGATGCACGTACTCGCCGCGAAGGCGCTGGTGGACTCCCTCAGAGAGGATGCGCCTGCTCGCGGAGGCATGTTCGCCCGTCTCAAGCTGTCCCACTGGCTGCTCGCGCTCTCCCCCCCTGCGCTCGTCTACGTCATGCTGTTCCACGGGCGAGCGCAGATCGAGGTGATGCACTACCTGCGCCGTCTGCCCCCGGAGCAGTCTACGTCGATCGGGTTCCTCATGCCCTGCCACTCGACGCCGTGGCAGGCGTACCTGCACCGGGCGGACCTCGCCAGCGATGGCGTGCTGTGGGCACTGGGCTGCGAGCCCCCACTTGGGTAAGCACGTCCGTGAAATGTCGGGGGGAGAGGCAGTAACTGAGCGGCGTAATTGCACTCGATAGCGGCCAGAACATGTCGGAGTACAGGGACCAGACGGACGTGTTCTACGAGTCGCCCGTGCGGTATCTGGCGACGCGCTTCCCGCAGACGGTCGACTCCGCCTTCCCGCCTTCGCCGATGCCGCGCTCGAGGCCCGGAGCGGTCACGGAGGACCTCTATCCGTGGAAGCACGAGTGGCCGCAGAATCTTGTGTTCTTCGGGGCGCTGTTGGAGCACGAGGGGGTGCGAGAGCTGTTGCGGACGCACGGGTATGAGGAGGTGTGGCAGGCGAGTTACGGATGGGAGGTCGATGGGCGGCGGAGGGGCGGCGTCCGTGTTTGGCGATATGGATCGACGGCTAGCTCGCGAGGTGATCAGTAATCCTATCGCGGTCGTGTAGCGCTGCCAGTACGCTCCCCGAGGGGGGTTAAATCGGTATGTTGAAACAACGGAGAGGACGGGCCGGAGGGCCGGACACGGCGGCTGTGCTAATCGTCGGGATCAGTGGTTTGTAGCAACTTGTCCTCGACATCACCGCATCGAATGGGGGAGCCTACTGCTGTGAAACATCTGCCTGCTCTCCCCGTCGAGCTTTGGCTGAAAGTATTCCGATGGGCCACGCTCGACCCGTGGACGCATGTCCTGTACGCGACGGACTACCATCGTTTCGACTCGGTGGTCCCGTCCACAGCGAGCGATAAGACAAACAAGACGAAGCAGGCACTCCCTCTCGTCTGCAAAGACTGGCGACACTGGGCGACCCCGCTCCTCTACGAGGACATTATCATTACCGACTCTTACTCTTCCGAGCTCGCTCACGCCCTCGAGCACGGCCGGGACTGGGGGGACGGCTCCTCGACGCCCCCCTGCGGCCCTCTCGTCCGCTGCGCCCGCCTTCCCTACTCGAGCACAACCACCTCGGACCCAAACAGCCCCCTTCCCGCCCTGGCCGTGCTCCGCCTGTGCCCCGCTCTCAACGTCCTCATGCGCCCTTTCGCGATTCAACTCTCCGACCAGTTCCAGTTCCAGTTCCCCGTCTCGCCAGACGCGTGCCCACCCCTGCCCGCCCTGCGCCGGCTCGACTGGTGGTACCACAACGAGGCAACGCGGTCGGGCGGCATCAACGCGCTCATGCACGTCCTCGCGCTCGCCCCCGCGCTCACCTATCTCTCTGTCGGGGGCACGCTCGTGGCGAGCCACGCCGCAGCGGTGCCCGTGCCCGTGTGCCTCCCGCAGCTGGCGACGCTCCGCCTGCGGCAGGCGAGCGCAATGTCCGTGGTCCAGCTCGCGCGCTGTGCGCTCCCCGCCCTGCGCCACGCCGTGCTCGACCACGTCGCGTACGCGCTGGGCACGCTGAGCGTGCTCTGGCACGCATTCGGCGCGCAGATGCGCATCGTCGAGCTCGGCGTTAACCTCGGGTTCCTCATGGAAGACGTCCTCACGAACGTCCTCGCGGGCTGCCCGCGCCTCGAGGAGCTCTACTACTGCGTGCAGTTCACGCTGCCGCCGCTCTGGCAGGCCGAGGCCGACGGCGACGGCGACGGCAGCGCCGGGGCGGGACACGCGATCATGGAGTCGTTGCGGACGGTCGGGCTGCACGCGCGTCCGAACGCGATGTTCACGGTGGGCAGCGCCGAGTACTGGTCGCACCTGGGCAGGCATTTTGAGGCGCTCTGCCGGCCCACGTTCCCCGCTCTCAGAAGGGTGGTGCTGTACGGAGAGTGGAGCGCCGTTTTCGGGGATGACCAATTCATACGCGTGGCTCAGCCGCTGAGGACGAAAGGATGCTCGGTCGAGATGGACATTGGGGTTCCCTGATATCATGGTCGATGCTGAAGTCAATATTTGATGATAGAGATAAAGAAGGCATAAGGACGACTAGGTACGATCTATAGAGGTATATACTTGCATGTAGGTATGGAGGGTATGCGTACTTGTAATGATACATGGTCCGACATCGCGCGCAGTAGTCCGCATACACTTCAAACACTGCTGTGGCTACGTCGTGTCCGCTAGGATTCTATACGTAAGACATAAACATAACTGGAACGATCGATCGATGCACATACACAGCGTAGCTGACACACGCAGCTCCGCCTAGACTCAAACACTAGGACAGCGGTCAGACGAAGACAAAGAAAGGCAAGCCACAAAGCCAGGACTAGCAGGCGGCCAAGGATGGCGGTCAAATAAACGGTCACTGCCTTCGGTGATAGACATGGCGGCTTGATGACGAGACCCCGAGCGGGTCCGCGGTGCGCGGCCGCGAGATGTTGCTCGCCGGCGCAGCGCGCTGCTGCACCTGGCTGATCAGCTGCGGCAGTTGGTACTGGGCACGGTAGGAGCCCACGACGGGCGTCGCCCGCGGCAGCGCGTGGTCCGCCCACGCCGACGGCGGGAACGGCTGCTCCGACGCGGCCGGCGCGTGGTCACGGTAGGCGGGGAACGCACGACCGAGGACGTGCGTGGGTGTGGGCGTGTACATGGGCGTGGGCGTATACGTGGACGGATCTGCACGGGGTGAACACTTGGCTTGCGGGCAGACGCGGAGGGGGAGGGGAGACATACTCTGCATGCGCTGTCTCCCGCCCCGCGCATCGGTCTGCGCCTGCGGCCTGTAGGACTGGGGGCGGCGGCCGTGCGTGCTGCGAGCCGGGTGGTACCCGGCGGACTCGTAGAAGTCGTCGTCGGGGGCGGGCCGTGGAGCGGACTGCCAACTCTCCCGCTGCGTGCAGGAGGGACATACGAGAGGCTCTTCGCTACGGCGGGTCCTGTCGGTTGCTCGCGGCGCCGTATGTCCGAAGAACTGTCGCCTGCATCGCAGGCAGACGTGCATGGCAGGGGGGTCCTCGGGAACATAGTACCCGCGGGGATCGTCGTATAGCAAGCCCGGCTCGGCAGAGCCGTGTCTCGACGAGCTGGAGCTTGAAGATCGCTCAGAGTCCATGGAGAAGATGAGGTCCGAGCTGTAGCCGCCGCTTGAACGACTGGCAGAACTTGCCGGGCGATGGAAAGGGGAATGCCACCCTTGGCTATGGCCAGAGTCCGAACCATCCCGAGCAAAGCGAGAGTTTGTGCTGCGTACAGGAGAAGGCGACCTCCGCATCCGTGATCGCGAGGTGGGGGATATAGGGATGGGTTGAGTTGATGTCTGGTAGGACATGCGCACGTCGGGCCGACGTCTGGTGAGGAAAAGGGAGGGCAAGTGCAGTGAAGGGAAAAGTAGGGGGGGAACCTTCCGGCGGGCGGGGAGGTGGCCTTATGTACTGCGGAAGGACGACCACATACCTATGGCAATTAGGCCGGGCAAGACGCCGATGACGGGGCGCATCTGGGGTATCTCACCCAAAACGAGATGTCATCGTGATAGAGTCGCGCAGGCAGCCCCGAGTCATGCGAAGGAAGGAGTGCGTCACAGCGTCCGCAGGGTGCCGACATCCGACGATTCATTGGATAGCAGGGCGAGCCGACAAGGTTTGTTTGCACATGCAGCTTGGGAGGACGGTCGAAGGGAGGGAAGCCGTGTCTGCTCGCGCAGCGCCCTTGCACGACTGGTGGGTCTGAAAAAGGAAAGCCGCATGCTATTCGGTCATAGCTTTTGTAAGACGTTGACGGAAAGCCACTAGAAGGTATGCGACGTCTGGGGCCACAGTAACCGCAGCACATGCATATGCGAGTCGAATCACTCTCTGGGTCCTAGACCTCCCGGAGTGGGCGTGGATGCAAGTGGCAAGGAAGATTCCGGGCACATACAGGGCAGGTGGTGGCCACCGCTTTCGGGAGAACCTGTTGATTGACAACTAATGGAAGCAATCGCAATCAGCAACAACCGGTCACCAGCTCGGGTGGGTACGAACCTTGGGTGGCCAGTGGTATGGAAGTCGCCGCGCCGGCCAACAAAGATCTCAGTCGGGTTGCGGCATCCTAGGCACTTCGCTTCTCTTATACGGACCAGTGGCTGTGACAGCTATCAAAGTAACGCAACGTTTTTGACCACCAAGATCGTACGCAGCACAATAACCTCGCCCGTCGGCGTGGTGGACGCTATGTGCTCGCAGCGCGAGTGCCGAGCAGGCTACCCCACGCTGGGCAGCGGGTTAATGTGGTCTATCCTGTGCAATCATACTGGCGATCCGATGCGAACACCACAAGGGCACCCGCGCAGAGGATGCTCAGATAGGAAGGTTGGATATGTCAACGCCCGCGCCCGCGGCGTTGACACGAGCTTCCACGGTACAAAGAATGAGTCGACCGCGAACATCCATATCAGAACTTGTGCGGAAACCGCGTGAGCAATCCTAGGACCTCAGAAGCGTGAGCGTAACGAGTACATCTCAAACTCGAGAGTCTGTGGTACGGGGTGTCCAGGGCGTGGGCAGAGCACCAATCATGACCTAGCAAGCAACTCCGCCGGTCGACCTCTAGCCATATATGACGGACAATAGGGCCGCGCCACAGTGCATATAGGATGCGATGACATGACGCACCGAATTGACACATTTACATCTACGAGAGATATTGCAGCAGGGGACCAGGTTGCGTCGCCCAGCGTCGGTAATTGCTGTCATATCTCAACAGAGGACGACATCATGCGACCGACTGTCTTGAGAGAGGAATCAGCGGTCAATTATGGAGTTGTGCGAATGTATAGCTGAGGGGCGTCCAGCCAACCAAAAGACTAAACGAGCGGCGTATTCTACCATCACCGGCCAATCTTCAGCCGTTGCGCCCGATTCAACTAGAAGGATACCGGTCAGTACATCGCAGCGCGCCGAGGCCCAAATAACACATACGCGTCGCCGCTTCTTCAGCCTAAAAGTGGACGATATCGAATATCAGCGGTGTGCTCCAAAGCCGCGGACAATGGAGGGCGGAGACAAGACATGCGACTCACTTGTGCTTCTTCATCTTCTTCCTGCGCTTCCTCTTCGTGCTGTCCATATAGATCTCGAACTCCGCCTCCGCAAGACTGACCTCCGCCGCCCGCTCCGGCGCCACATCCAGACCCAGCCTGCGAAGGGTGTCCTCCCACGCAATGGAAGCCCCCACCCGGTTGACGACCATCGCCCGCGCGAGCTGGCGTGCGGCGTCCGCATCGGCCTCCGGCGACGCCTCTGCGCCCTCTTCGAGGCTGCCAAAAGCGGCGGGCTGAGGGGCGGCGGCGGTGGGGAACAAGGAAGAGTGCGAATCAAAGAGAGACGATGACGACTGCGACAGCGAGAGGAGGGGACGGTGGAGGGAGAAGAACTGGTGGAGCTTGAGGTCCTGCCCGCTGATACGAGGATGCACGGGGGTGAAGTGGGAGTTGAGCGTGTACGTGGGGGGCGACGGGATGAACGGGCGCGGGCTGGGCGAGTCTGCGCTGGCAGAGCTCCCAGACGATGCAGAGGCCGAGTCGTCCTTGGTGGATGAGGGGGAGGCATCAGGGTTCGATGAGGACGATGAGTCGACCTTCGCCTTGCTGCTAGAGGGGGGTGCGACTTTGGGGGTCTTGGAGGAGTTGAAGTAGCCGCCACCTCCAGGCTTGGAGAAGACAGAGTATGCCCTGCGGGCACCCGCCGCCGGTCGCAGCAGATGGGCTAGGACCGACATCGTGGGCGACGAGGACGCGGCGTTGTGGTCGTGTTCAGCGTTGTCGACAGCGCTTCTGCACGTTCCAGGCAAGCCACGTGAACCAAAACGCGCGCTTACCGCTGAAAACACCTCGGTGAGCCGTGGCCCGGCGGGCCGGCCGCAAACCGTCAACTTGATGCAGCACTCCTTTCGAATCCCTGAGTCACTAGCAGTCGATGCTCGTGAGGCATTACATACGGTTACAGGTACAGGCGTTGAGTCATACAGAAGTGTCCGCAGAGTATTCATACAGTCAATGAAACGATATAACAGCAGTACGCAGGCAGAAGAGCAAGTGGATGAGAGGAAAACGTCAAGTCACTGTCACGATCTGTCCTTTGCCGTCTTTCAGAATGACCAGTTCACAGTCAATCTTCTCGCCCGTGTCTTGACAGACGACGTCCGTGGGGTCAACGGGGTCGAACTTGATCTGCCTGCGCTCGACGAATGCCCGCCCCAGGACCACATCGAAGTGCGACTCCTCGGACAGGTACACGGAGTGCGTGGTCCGTGTGCGGCCGACGGTAATAGGCCACTTGCCCAGGCTGTGTGGCCAAGACCGGTCAGTATCGCACGTCCGGACACGACCTGCCGCATGCTTACTTGACGAGCCCGCTATAGCCGTAGTGCCCTGGCGCAGCATCTCTGGGTATGAACCCGTTCTTGATCGCGAACTTGCGCGAGATGTATACGTGGCGGTACCCGTTCTTGAGCAGCATCCGGACTGCGCCAGGCACGCCGCGCGCAGCCACACGAACGCACGAAAACGCGAGCGACGTCAGGGCCCGCGGTGGGAACTAGTGCACATGGGCTCACCGTCGTTCACAGGGCCAATGCTGCCGGCAATCGTGCGGACGCCGTTCTCGCTGTGGAACTTCTCGAACTCCGTCTTGAACTTGGGCACGGTGTCCTTGGGGGCTGTTTCCTTGCTGCGCTTGCGCGACTTCCCACTCCGTGCGGACGTGCTGTCTGGGCTTGCCGGCATGCGTGGAGATGCAAGAGCAGGTTTCGGATGGAACATGTAGAACGAAGGGTTCCGGTAATGGGACAGCGGGGGCAGTGGTTGGTCTGGATCCCGGACGTGTAGGACGGGTGCACTGTCGTTTCCAGGGGCCGAGGACTTCAGTCTCCACGTTAATATGGAGAAGTCGGACTCTGGCGACACAGTGAGAGATGATGATAGGAATGGGCATGAGATAGGACGCACCATCATCCAAATTCCACACTGTGTTGCTCCATTCGTATTTCACCCACCCAGCACGCACAGGTTCGCCATGCAACTCGTTGTACGCCTTCTTGCTCAATTTCTCATGCAAGGTATGAATGGTATCGTCGGAATCTGAGAGGTCAGATAGGGCCAATAACAGAAGCTCGAGAACTCACCAGAAAATATGATAGCGAAGGACGACGACGGCGTATGTACGTCTAGGATGGTGGGACCATACTGCGCCATGTTCGAGATCTTCTGTTGGGAGTGTGACCAATGATATTTCACAGTGCTCGTTCTTCTGTCAAGTTCCTATGAAGTGCGGGCAGTGGTTGTTGTGCTGTTTGAGACGAGGTCGGACTCGCGCGCGGAAGTTGCAGACAAGCTTGTTGCGGTCAGCCATCGAGCCAGACTGCGCGAACCAGGCTTGAACTAAGCTTCCGTCCCGGATTCCGAAGCGCGGCTACCACTCACGTGACCATCATCATGCTCGTGCGCAAGTACCTGTGTCACTGTGGAGTTGCCTGAACTCATCTCTAGCGGTCGAAAGGTGATACTAGTACTTAGATACTCTCACATTGAGAATGCGTTGGTAAGGGCCTAGGTGTCTGAGGCATTTGATCGAGCATTTGTTCAATAATCCACCGATTCACCACCGAGATAGCTACAAATCGTACCTGCCAGTGTTCGACAGCATGACACTATGATATCTACAGTCCAATCTGACGGCGACCTTTTCTACTTACTACCCGGCTGACATTGACTGTAGAACGGAGCAGACACCGCGACACACGTGGAGCCGGAGGCACAGGCTGTAGGACCAGTCCAGCCATTGCCGCCGCACTAGACAAGAAAGTAGTATCAGTCGAGGGGGCAAGGGCTATCGTCTGTGAGACTGAAATACCTGTCCCCACTAAATATGCGGCAAGAGCAATCAGCCACCATTATACGACACAGCACGGCACATGGAGACATACCACAGTCTGAGTGGCTTGGGGAGCACTGCTGGTGCTGGTCGGAGAGGTGGGAGTCGTTGACTGCGGCGGGGCTGGTGTGCTGGACGAAGAGCCGCTGATGTATGAGTTGTACGAAGACGAGTGCGCAGCGCTAAGGTCAACGCCGAAGAAGTTGAAAAAGTCGTGTTCTTGGAAGCTCGAGTTGATGTCCGCAGGGTCGTCGACACCCGTGGTCGAAGAGGCGACATATGCAAGGACGGCGGTGCCGTTCAGATTTCCGCTGCCAAATGAACCCCCTTCCCACACGGTACAATTCTACAGCGAAGGATGGTCAGTCAAGTTGAAGGCACTGTGCAAGTGCCAGTGACGTACCTGGCAGCGGAAGATGGCGTTGACGTGGGTGCTGTTCACCGTAGAAGCTGGAAGAAGTGTGATCTTGGGGCCGGCGTACGCCAATGGGAGAACATAGTCACTGAATGATTCATCACATCAGGCGGCGCTGTGATGCATAACCGGAATGCTCGTGCCCAACTCACTCCGTCCAGCGTGGGCCAAGCATGATCTTGCTGCCGGAAGTCCACATGGGGAACAGAAGACTGTTGGACATTTGGCCCCCCATGCTAATGCCAGACCAGCCATAGCTGGCGGGCGCAACGATCTGCACGATGTATTCATCAGACGGGGGCGTAGTGATGGGAGGGAGCACGACGCCAATGGTCATGTCCTCTTCGGCATCCTGCAAGCTCGACTTAGCTCAGATAGAAAGTGAGCTAACAGCAGAAGAGAACGTACGGTGATGCCTTGAAAGCAGATCTTGCTAGCAGCATCGCAATACGAAGAGGCTACCTGAGCCGACGCTGGGTTATACACATGTGAGTACTCGTTGACCGCAACGTCAGATGCAAACTAAGTACCTAGTGTAGCGGCAGCGAGAAATGCGAAGCCTGTAGCAATGAGTTTATGGGGCATGATGAAAAGGCAAGCTCGATAGCAATTGCGCCTCCAGATGTGCTGAGATGTGCTGGGCTCAGGTCCTACAGAGCCGCCTTCATATATCTGCGCGCAACGTACAAGCTTCTTGTGTGCATGTGTCTCGGAGGTGTATGAAACGAGTTCTACCAGCATAGAACCGCAGATTAAGCGTCATGGCAGACGTGTCTATACATAGATCCAGCGTCGTATACTTGGACAAAGCGAGCGTTCGGACAATGTTCGCCAGAAGTCAGTGGCCACGAGTCTTACGGACTTAGATTTGGGCAGAAGACAGTCCAAGTCCAACCACAATCACGACGAAGCGGCGTCAACGGCTCGGATTGATCGCACTGCCCAATTTGGACTGCCGGCTGTGCCGACAGCGTGTGGCGGAATTTTTGAGGCGCGCTCATCTGTCCGCTGCCTCTTGCACTCGTCCATTTCGCCGTTCACGCGAAGGATCAACTGACAACACACCGACCAAGGATCATCCATACGTGAGGTCGCTCTAAACATATCATACAATGGCCGATACCGAAGCCAAGGCGAAGGCGTGGCCCCTGGCCGACGCCATCCTTAACAACTCCGTAATATTTTTTCACAGCATGGCCCGTGCCGTCTGTTGACTGTCGCTCTTCAGATTCTGGACCTTGTTGAACGTGCCTCGCAGTTCAAGCAGCTGAAGAAAGGAGCCAATGAAGGTCTGCCACGACTGTAGCTACTCCCATGACCCATAACCGATTCTGACGGCGCGTTCTCCAGCCACGAAGACCCTGAACCGCGGTATCGCTGAGATCATCATCCTGACTGCGGACACTGAGCCGTTGGAGATTCTCCTCCATCTGCCCTTGCTTTGCGAAGAGAAGGTGAGTTCAATTTTTCGTCCTTGTGTGTTAGGCGCTGAACGTCATTCCAACAGAACGTGCCGTACATCTTCGTCGCGTCTAAGGCTGCTCTTGGCCGTGCTTGTGGAGTAACTCGCCCTGTTATCGCAGCGAGCATTACTACCAACGAGAACAGGGAGCTATCCAGCCAGATTCAGACCATCAAGTTGGCAGTGGAGAAGCTCATGTACTGAGGAAGGTTTACCGGCCGCTCGTATCTCAGTGTTGTCTGCGCATTTTCATGTGGAGCACGAGCACCGCATACTCTTCGGTGTGTAGTACTGTACAAAATTGAAAGTGTATTCCCCACAGCATCCGCATCCTAAGCACAGAGCGAACCGTATTATATATAGTGTGAATAACCCGATAGCAAAACAGCAGATGAAAAATGACAAGGAACCTATCTACTTCGGGATGTTTTCCCGAGCCTGCTGCTTGATACGGCGTCTGTATAAACATTGTAAGCTTCCGAGTAACTAGGAATGAGCCACATAACGTACTCGTATGCCACCTTGTCGTTCCTGGTTACGGCACATTTTCGATGAGTCCTGAGCAGAGAATGTACCAGAAGACCGATACGCACTTGAACATCGTGTAAGCATCGCTCTGCGCGGGATCGTTCACGTTGGGGTCGTTCAGAAGGTCCTGGATACCGAGGAGGACCTGCGAAAGTGTCAGTAAATAGCATGCCAACCAGACCGGGTCTCCGGACCTGTTTGATCGTGATCGCGGGTTTCCAGGATTTCTCCTCGTCCAGAATAGAAAGACACACGGTCCCCGAGGGATACACGTTCGGATGGAACAACGGCGGCGTGAATTTGCCTGCGAGAGCTGAGCAAGCCGACCACGCCGAGGACAGAAAAAACCTTACACTTGGGTGGCTTAGATGGGTAATCTAAAAACATACTGAGCTCCCATGGGTCCATACGCACAAGCAAGATAGAACGAGTACCTTCAGGGAAGATCATCATCAGCTTGTAAATACCACCTTCCCATGGTGTCTAGAATCCATGCGCTGAGCCACCCACGCCAAGCGAGATCGAGTGGTTGTGGGGCAGACGTACCCCTGCTTTTCCAGGAATGCCGACCTCCCACTCCAAGAGGTTCATGGAACCATCGGGAGCTTTGGTCGGTTTAGCATAGAAGCCCTGTACGAATGAGCGGATTTAGCGGGTATACGCAGAAACATGCGAGATTCACGCATACGAAAGGGTGGTCCTTGCGCCACTGCTTGCGCTCTTCGGCTAGACGGGCCCTGCAGATTCCTGACATGGCGGTTAGAGATCAAGTCGAGCAGAGGTGGCGGAAGCACAAACGCGTGACGCGTAGCCGAGGACCGGGCACGGAAGTGACGGATTACGTCAGCAGAAAGTCACAGCAAAGTTCTGAGTCGCGCTGTTGGCGCTCTGGAGAAAGGACGCCGTGACGATCATATCAGCCTCCGCGGCGGAGAGTGATAAGTTGCTTGGACATTGTCACCGACGACCATGGCACGGCGCCCTTCGTGAACACCATCCTGAGGTAGGTGTCCGTCTCAGTCTCGACCTACCGGACCGCCCTTGACGTGCGCACGCGTAGCAGGCCGTAATTGGTGTCGACTTCCGAACTTGACCTTCCGCGAGCTCGAGAGCCCCAACCGACGGCGCCCTTCTATTTCTCCACGGGCTTTATCTCCACTCTATTTGAGTCAATCCTGTCCAAGATCTCCTGGACTCACTGCGAATTCAATCAGGCCACCATGAGCTGTAGGCGTCTTCTTCTCTCGGCCTTCCCGCTCTGACGTGATCCACCATCGCTCACTTTCTCAGTGGCTGGGCCTGACACCCTGCTAAGAAGCCTGCCCTTCATTCGGGCGTCAGCCATAGCGCAGCCGCATATATACTCGTCGTCCAAAGAGTCGCCTCCTTACAGCTCGGTACTGTGCTCGTCCGGTGCCCACCGCTATCGCTAACCGCCGCCACATGTCTCCCGACCAGGAAGATTCTATAGAGACGAGCTCCGACGGACGTAGCGCAAGCCCCGCCCCGTCGCTCTACTCGTTCTCGTCGTCCGTGGATGGCCGATCAATGGTGGGCATCTCACTCGGTCTCGTCTGCCCAGTGCACTCACTAATGCCCCAAGCCGTGAACAGCTCAGACATGCTTACGGTCGTATCCTCAATAACCAGAACGACGTACGTGGGCAGTCTCAGACCTAGTGAAACATGATGACTGACGGAACCCCGATAGACGTACTGCTTACCCGCGGTATGTCTAGCAGCGAAGTCGTGTGATGCTGGCGATATCGACCGCTCATCTACTTCATCAGGACACCGAGGAGCATCGAAGGCTCGACTTGCAGCATCAGGTCATCACGCTGGCACTCGGCGGTTTATATCCCGCTCCCAATCTGGTCAGGCGAGCATTAGCTCCTCGGCCGGGGAAGATTCCAGCGATCCTCGATGTCGGTACAGGCAGCGGGAGCTGGTATGTGATCCATGCCAGGAAGGCGAGCTCGCTTACGCCTCGAAGACACTAACGCCGCCTATCTGTAGGGCCATTGATATGGCGATCGAATTTCCTTATTGTACTGTCGTGGGCGTCGACCTCGTACCTCCAAGGGTTGATGGGTGAGTGATCCCTCATAACTGCGCGATCGGAATGTCGTTAACTATCGGACACGCATTTGCAGAGATTTACCCCCAAATTGTCGGTACGTATAGCTCGCCGTTGTATTGAAGCGTTCCATTGCTCAATAGCGCCCATTGCGCAGCTTCGAAATAGATGACGTGAGCGGAGTTCCTCGAAGCTCGCAAAGCCGCTAACCATCTAGGCTAGGCAAATCTCGGATTTAGTCATTACAAAGAATCGTTCGACGTAATACATGCGCGATCGATAGCCTCTGGTGTACGTCTTCTTTCCGCATCTATTCCTGCTAAACCGACATGTCTTTATCATCCAGATACGAGATTATCCTGCATTGCTTGCGGAATTTGCGGAAGCCCTGCGCCCGGGTGGGATTGTCCTTATAGGTGATGGGGATATGCAACTTTTCGACGAATGGCAAGAGCCTCTGGCCTTCACCGAAGAAGGAGAACCTGAGTTCTCCTGGGTACACCGTGTCTTCTTTGCCGCGTATAACGCGATGAAGATGAGAGGCGGCAGCCCTGACTCCCCATCAATGTGCCCTACGTGGCTTCGAGGCATTGATTCATTCACCGACGTAAGTTGGCACAAGGTCTTCATTCCGATTGGGCCGTGGCGCTTTGGTAAGCGGCTCGTGTTCGACGTCCAGAGAACATGACGCTGATCAGCATGTTCACTAGCGGATCACCGTGAGCGGATAGTCACAGAAATGCTTCGTGACGACTGCCTAAGGCTTATTGCGGGCCTCGCACCGCTACTACTGAGGTGATGTCCCCCTCATTACATTGATCGCGACCCCTTCAGGGCTGACCATGCCGTTACAGCGAGGGATACTTGCCAGAGAGCGTGGAGAAGATGCAGCGCGAGGCCACGGCAGAGTTACGTGAACTGCGTGTTCATCTACACAGCCGCTGGACGTTCGCCTGGGCTGTGAAGAAATGAGGACGGGGCGTGAGCCCGCCTCCGTGCGTTCCACGCAGAATGCGGTGCCGTACGAAACTCTCGCGCGCTCGCCTCCTCGAGCACACACGGTAAGTTGAACGTGGCGTCCGGTATGGAGCCGTACACACTTCCTGGCTGACATGTCCCTTTCTGGCAGTATTCGATGTCGATGCCCTGGCGGCTGGCGGATGGTTCTCCCCATCTCTGTGCTTTTCGTGCTCTCGCTTCTTTGTTTTGCTTTGAATTGGTTTGTTAAATTGCGAGTATGTGCCTGTGCTTCCATGAGTAAGTATCCTGTCGTCGTAGTTAGTGCCATGCGTTAGGATCATACTGCTTTCAACATGTACGTCATATCTGGACATGTAGGATTAATTTATGCCGTTGCTCGTGTCCTAGTCCTCACAGGATGTTCGGTCACCGCAATGGGGCGACGCCAGATTGGATGCTCCATTGACTCGGAGAGACGGAGCGCGAGGTTGTGGGCATGCTCTCCTCAGGGACATGCCCGAACCTGTGGCAGGGTCAGCATGCGCTGGACATTCCGACGTGCTGTTGGCTGGTGGCACGGCGAACCGCATTCTGCTCCATACCGATTACCATATACTTACCAGGGTAACCTTACTGGTCTCCACTTGGATTAACTTCCATTAGGGGATTGATGAATCCAAGTACTAAGTGGGATCTGGTAGGTTGCATCGTCAAGCCGGTGGTTCCTCAGGCTGCTGGTTTTAGGTCTCGTTTACTGATTGTCACGCAGAAAGTTGTCCGTCAACATATTCAACCCCAATACGGTGGATACTTCGTACGAACCCCTAGGAATACTAGTATTACTCTCCATTAAACTTGATCGAAGTCGCGACTCGCTTTAGACGCATGTATGTGACTGGTGTGAAGTAAATATAGGTCACCTCTTAATGTCCCTAAGCAATTGTACAGGACCTCTTGATGGAGGGGAGGACGATTCAGCTACTGCGGCTGGCCCCAAGATTGAAAGGAGACTCTCGTCGGTCCGAACTTCCGAAGCTGCGGATTTGGATCGTCGGTGTCTGGTATGCACGTGACGGCAGACAGGAAGCGTGCGTCGCCTTTGGCGCTTGGGACGCATACGCGTCCGTCTACGACCACCATGAACTCGTTCCTCACCCGCTACTCGTCAACATCGCCCGACGCCGACATTCGTAAGGCCAAGGAGCTGTTTGGCGAGGACGAAGGCGTCTCTGACGCGATGTGGGGCTCTACCGGAGGCTTTGGGAACATGACGTCTGGTGTGCCCATGTTTAAGGTCCCTTCCGTGCAGGATGTGCGTAACGAGCTGCTGCCTGCGCGAGGTCCTAACAGAGTCTAATGCGGACATGGCCTTGTAGCCTACCTCTTTCCTCAGAGCGCATACAGACGACCATGCAGACCCTTCGTGCCGAATCAAAATCAAGCACGGTACGACAACATTGGCTTTCCGATTCCAGGGAGGTGTCATTGTCGCGGTGGATTCTCGAGCTACGGCGGGAAGTTATGTCGGTGAGTGCTCTCCGGTCTTGGGTCGTCGCTGTTGTTGACATGCACCAGCTTCGGGAACGGTGAAGAAGGTTATTGAGATCAACCCATACCTCCTCGGGACTATGGCCGGTGGCGCAGGTGAGCACCATACCTACTGTTGTGTCATGCCGGAGTTATGATGCTGATATGAGTGTAGCCGACTGCCAATACTGGGAGACCTACCTCGGAATTCAATGCAGATTGCACGAGTTACGCAACCGGGAACGTATCTCCGTCGCCGCTGCGAGCAAGTACCTGAGCAACCTCGTCTACAGCTACAAGGGTATGGGATTGAGCATGGTGCGTGATAATCGACATGTGCGCATCACGTCATCTGAAGGAGAAAATGTTCGCAGGGTACGATGATCTGTGGATGGGACAAGACGGTATGTATTTCAGCCCAAGAGTCGTAGCATAATCATTGACCGAGTATTGCAGGGCCCCGCTATCTTCTATGTTGACTCCGATGGCACCCGACTGAAGGGCGATCTATTCTCTGTCGGTTCCGGTAGCACGTTCGCGTACGGTGTGCTGGACCAGGGATACCGGTGGGACCTGACCGACGAGGAAGCTCAGGAACTTGGCAGGCGTAGCATTTACGCCGCTGGGCACCGAGATGCGTTCTCAGGTAACACCGTGAACCTGTACCACGTGAAGCAGGACGGTTGGAAGTTCATCGGTATGTGTGCGAGGTGCTGTGGGTTAGCCGAATCGCTCACAGTTCTTCCTCTAGGCAACTACGATGTATCCGAGCTGCACTACAACGGGCCTGGAGACGTGCCTGGTGCTCCTGGTCACGGTTATGGGTACGATATCCGTGTAGCTGGACGAACGTCTACGAACGCACCGGAACCGGAAGTCCAGGCGTAGAGTGTGTAGTGATGTAATTGTATTGTTGTAACAGCTCTCCGATTCAGAACGTCGAACTTTCGGTGTGGCTGCAGCTGAATGGTATCGCCTCATATGTCGCAAACTCAAGCTCAGAATTGTCTCTGTTCTGGCGCGACGTAAGTATGTACTGTCAAGGTGACCATGGACTGGAGCTCGGGAGATCGGAGATCGGAGCGAGATCTTGCAGTTGTGATCTGATGTCATACGCGACTTGCCTGAGCCGCCGGAGTTGCCTGGCTGCCCTCTTTCAGGCCTTGCTCCGCTCCTCCGTGCTGTACATATATATGCTCTCTGCTCTCCTCCTGCTGGGCTGGTGATCATGAAACGCCTCTTGTCGAAAACGTTCAAGACATCGCCCTTCGCCACAAATCCAGCCCCAGCAGGAGCGGCAATCCCGGCGACTACCAATCCTCCCCTCCATCATACTGGTCTCCAGCCAAAAGATACCCTGCCCCCCGTTCCTCACCCATGTCCGTACGAGCATCTGTCCGTCGTGGCGACCCCAGCGGGACTTCTGCTGCGCCCTCGCCATCCTGACCAATCGGAAGATGGTTCAGACTCTGTCGTGAAGGTGGAGTGGGGGAAGGGAGGCAAGGTTGAGACCGTAGCGGCTGCTACTGCGGCGGACGCTGATTGGGAGGAGAGCGTAGTCGTCTACGGGATTGTTGGGTTCCTGGAGCTGTACTCCGGTAATTATATGTCCTGCCGTAATCCAGACTCGGAGCATTAGAGTTAAATCGTTCGGCAGCGTCGTACCTTTTGCTCATTTCCTCGAGGAATGTGGTTGGCGACTGTGAGTGCTATTTATTCATTCCTCGCACCGGTTCTTACACCATGGCCGTAGTTCTTGACGCGAGACATACCGTGTATGGTGTGAAGGGGGTGGTCGCAATCCCGCTCGTGGAGGATCGCGCTCGGACTGTCCTTTCCGCCCTTGGGACCCGCAATAGAGCTGATCGACGGACTTCTTTGCTGCCCATCGAAAACCCACAGAACCAGCCTGGTGAAGAGGACGCGTCTGATGCCGCAGTCGCTAACGAGGCCGGGCCCGATGGAACGAGGTCTCCCCGCCTCGTCAAATTCGCCGATGAGCTCGATGTTAGAATGGTGTCGCCAAGACCGGATCAAACCTTCAATCTAGATGACCGTCCTCCTTCCCCATCCTCCTCGGTCGCCTCTACTCCTTCGTCGGTGGAGTCTATGGCAAATACAGACACAGTGGTCAAGACCCTCGCGGAACGACTGTCATTCTGGACTCGTCTCTCTAAGCGTAACTCGCGACAGAGTGCAACTATTGACCATGTGCTTGTCGAGCAACAGGATATTCCCGGCGAACCGCCATTTCCTCCGGCAGACTTAGAGTCGATCGTGAGGGACGAATCCAAGAACCCTGAGGAAGTCATAGAATCTATTGTCTCTTCCGCTGCTCCTCCGCCGCAGACGATCGAAGAGAGGCACTCGGAACTCGAGGAGAAGATCGTGCGCGAATGCATCCGCGAGTTCACGCGCGGGGGGATGTACTTTGCATACACATTCGGCAAGTCCAACATTCTAGGACTTGTGGGATCAACGATGATGAGACTCTAGCACAGACATCACGCGGTCGCTGCAGCACAAGCATGAGCTGATCTCCAAGGCGAAGGCACAGAACGCGCTGCTGGAGACTCTTCAAGCATTGGACGACTCGAAACGGCTGAGCCCGACTCGCGAAACAGTAGACGTGCTCGCGGAGCCGTCAGCGGCCCTCCCGCTATGGCGAAGAGTCGACCGCCGCTTTTGGTGGAATGAGTGGATGTCGAAACCGCTCATCGACGCAGGAGTAAGCATCTAGTATTCTCCTCTTTGCACGTCGTTCCGTACTGAGAGCGGGTTGCCCTGTATTACAGCTTCACCCGTATGTCATGCCGATCATGCAGGGATTTTTCCAGGGCTCGTCGTTCACGATTGCACGAGAGCCCGTGGCAGACGAGGTAGGAGACAGTGTCGTGGTCGAGTATATTATCACGTCGCGTCGGTCGAGGGACCGCGCTGGCCTGCGATATCAACGTCGAGGGATTGATGATGACGCCAATGTCGCCAACTTTGTCGAAACAGAGACCGTGATGCGCGTCGAGGTAGGTATCCTCGTGCTTCGGGATCGGGATCTGCTTAACAGCCTCCTTGTAGCGGGAAGGCCTGTCTAACGTCTTCAGCCATGTCCAGATCCGCGGGTCGAGTGAGTGCTTGTGAGCGTCGATTTTTGCACGACGCTGGCTTACAGCTGTCCCCAGTCCCGTTGTACTGGAATCAGCAGGGTATGGCGATCAAGCCGGCACCCCAGTTGAATCCCGAGCGGACGCATGATCAGAATTTACGTGCAATACAACAGCACCTCTCTAAGGTCGTCTCTACGTACGGATCATTGGTAAGTCTGTTCTTGATCTGAATATGACCCTGCTGATCTTGTCCAGACGATCGTCAATCTCGCTGAGCAACATGGCAAGGAGGGGCAAGTTACCAATGCATATGGGAAGTTTGTCAATGAGCTTGGCCTGAAAGATGTCAAGTGCGTAGGCATGTGCGGTACACAGATAGTCAGTACTGATATTGCCTAGGTACCAAGCATATGATTTCCATGCAGAGACGAAAGGCATGAAGTATGCTTATGCTGTTGTGAACGCCCCTCGTTACCCACTAACCCGCTTTATAACAGGTATGAGAATATCTCGAAGCTGATTGACACGGTGGAACGGACGTTCGAGAGCCAAGGGTTAGTATATGATACCATTCGCTTCGTCCCTGTACTCACCTGATACATTCTTTCAGCTACTTTTGGATCTCGAACAACCACATCATGTCTCAGCAGAAGGGCGTTTTCAGAGTCAACTGCATAGATGGCTTGGATCGTACTAATGTCGTCGAGTCCGCGTTTGCCCGACACGTCCTGAACAGACAGCTTGGCGCCGTCGCCCTCCTGAACCCCGAGGAGCGAAGGACAGAGATGGACGTTGTGTTCAACGATGGTGCACCGCTCGCCTCGATCACGAGAGATCTGACACTTACAGCTAGCGATTTCTTCCAGTGTGGGCGAACAACGGGGATGCTGTTAGCCGTGCATAGTATGTCCACCTGTTTTTTTCGCTCGTGAGCTCAATTCATAGTATCTATCGCAGTGCCGGAACGTCAGCCCTCAAGGTTTGTGGTATCTTGCCGCCGCCGTCAATTGTGACCTGACCTGGTATATTGTATGTGATGATCAGGGAGACTTCACAAGGTATGTTTAATCGTGACGCCACTCACACCGGAACGTTTCACTCACTTCCTCGATAGGACGGGGAAACGAGACCTGGCCGGGTTGCTCAATGATGGCGTGAACTCTTTGGCACGGTATGTCCACATGGAAACGAGTTGTGCACGCGGAATTGACGTGTTGTTCGCATGGCAGAATGTACTCGTCGACGTTCGCCGACTGGTTCAGCCAAGCGGTCATTGACTTCATGCTCGGAAATCGGACAACCTCCGTGTTTTCCGAGTTCTTGCTGAAACTGCAATCCACCGATCCCCGAGACCTCATCCGCATTACGAAGATTCGTGCGGATGCCATCAGTACATGCGTCTCCCGCGTGTTGCCTGAGGGAGAGCGACTGCTATCCGGGTGGACATTATTCGCTCCCGAAGAGCTGAACACGAAGGTGGGCGACAAATTTGAGGAGAAGGTTCTCTTACTGGTGAGTACATTACATTCCTCCTGCCGAGTGGGGGCTACATTGACCTGTTCACAGAGCGCCAAGGCGTTGTATGTTATTGTGCGTACCCGTTCTGGACTAGAAGCGGAACCGTGATATGCTGAAACCGCCGCTGCAGAGTTATGACTATACCCTGGAGAAAGTGAAGATGTATACCCGTGTCCCTCTTGGAGATATTCTTGGAATTTCCAAAGGTCAGCTCCCCTGTAACACGAATACGCCAAGACCTCTACTCACGACCCTTTAACAGGTGCATATATCCTGTCACCGCTAGAAGAAGCAAGCAGGGATCCTCTGCAGAACGCCGGTTTCGTCGTGTCTTGGCAAAACCTCCAGAACCAAGACACCCGTCTTACCAGCTACTCCATCCGAAACAGCCTTGACCTGGCCACGCCTCCGGCGTCACCGTCGCCGGCCACGACAAGGTTCTCCTTGACGGCGCCCCGGAAGAACACGCTGCCTCTTTCGCGTATCTTATCCGACGCGGCTGCGCCAGTCGCGGGCCAGGACACGATCTTCGCTGCGTTCAAAGCACTCCCTGTGGACCCCGCGCGGTCGCGGGGGGAGACAGGCAGCTTCATTCAGTCGCAGGATGAGCTTGCGAGTGCGAAGAGCTGCAAGGAGGCGGTCGACATGATCGTGGAGGCCATCCGGCAGGCGTGCAAGGACATGGGGAATGAGCACCGAGACTTCATAACCGAGGCCGATGTGGTGAGGTGCGTACCCGCTGCAGTGATCTCGGGCATCGTGGGCACGGCTGACGAGGGTTGGGCTTGGCCTAGTCTGGCGGAAGCGCAACGGATGACGAGCGTGTACGCGAAGATGGAGTACGGCGTGAAGAGGTTGCTATGGCTGGGCAGTTGAGCGGAATGTGGACTGATGTGGACGATCGTACATGGTGGGACTGTGCCTGTGTATCTGTTGCAGAATCGAGTGTGGACCGCCTATTGTTGCTTTGCTTGTCCGTCGTGGTATGAGCGTGCGTTGCGCGGGCTGGGAGGGGTTTGTCTCCAAAAGGGACGAGTTGAGCCGTCGAGCCGAACCAGATCGAACCGGCGGACGTTGATTGGAGGCGTCTGCCAGTGTGAAGAGTAGCGGGTGTGCCCCCTTGTCCCTGACTGGGAGAGCGCGGTCCCCAGCAATACCCTCTGCAGCTTTATGCGCTAACATATACCAGCTCGACTCCAGGCGACACTCTACTATTCTCCGCTGCACACAGGTGCTCAGCAGTATCCCCGCAATATCTAGACGTCTCCGCCCGTCAGCTAGTAGCGTCTCCTCCTTATAATCCTGTATATTTCTTGGTCTGCGAACACTATGGCGACCTCACACTCCTTATCACCCACAACACAACGGACAGTGGCTCAACTCCCCTTTGCTCCAACCAATAATGCTCCTCGACTGCCGGGCATCAATACCTCCGTTTCCGCCACCGCGACACCCATGGGCGGGAACTCGCCAATATCACCAACAAACCCGATCCGAGCAGCTCACCAACGCAACGGCTCTGCCTTCTCCTCGCGCTCACGAGCACAGACGAACGGGACGCATGCCCCGCCCGAGGTGCCGCCCATGCCCTCTGCCTCAGTACCGATCTTGCAGCCCCGGCCCACAGCAGGTACGACTCATGTCGGAGGTGTCCTCCCATCAGCTTCATTCTTCCACCCCTCCCGCCCGAACTACCCCCCACTGTCTGCAACTCCCCCATATCACCGCCCCTCGACCGCGGGATCGTTGTCGTCCATCGGGGGCTCGACTGTCGACGCCGTGCGTCTTGCGCATCTCGGACCACCACAGCAGCGCGACCGGATCTCGGAGGGGACGGACAGCGTGGACCACTCTGCGGAAGATGCCAAGGGAGCCCCGTCGCTGCACTCGTCGAACAAGTTCAGCCGTGAGCCCCTTCTGCCGATCAGCAATGCCCCCGGGAGGACGAGCAATGCTACGCGGCCGACGATCGTCACCCAGACGAACCCGTACGGCCGCAGCGAGGGCAACGTGAGTGCGGGCGCACGCATGCGCGGGAGCTTTGAAAAGCTCTTCAAACGCGGCTTCAGCTTCGAGCGATCGCCGGTGACGCCTATCAACCCGGGCCCGAGCAGTCCGTTTGGACCTCTCCAGACGCGGTCTGCAGAGGTTTCTCCAATAACCTTCGAGCTCAACGTGGGCGGGCCCGGAACGGACAACTCTCCCACCTCCCCCGGGCACCGGAAGCACAACCTGTCTCCTCTGCAGGGATCCTCGACCTCGCTCTATCACGCCTCGTTCATCGCGACCGCGCCCCCACACATGGACCCGCCGCTGTCCGCCGTGCCCATCGTCGACAGCCGGACGGGAAAGCCCATGCGCAAGTGGCAGCTGCACCCCTCTCGGAATCGGTTTTTCCTCGGCGGACGGTTGCTGACGGGAGGAGACTCGCCGTGGGCCTTCGTCGCGTCCCTGACGGTGATGCTGACCATCTCAGGCGTGTACTTCGGGACGACGTGCGTGTGGTGGTGGACGAACGAGAGCCCGGCGGTCGCGGTCGTGGGCGCGTACATGTGCTTGCTGACCATGTCGAGCATGTTTGCGACGGTGAGTGTCGGTTGGTGTCCCTCGCGCAATTACAAATGGCGGCCACGATGTGGCTGTGCAGCAGCAATGGATGGAGTGCTCACATCGGCGAACCGGCGGTACCTCGACCGTCCCTTGCAGGCCTTCCGAGATCCTGGGATACTCCCGCGCAATCTGGATCCCGACCCTCCGTATCCGGCGAGCTCGTCCGAAGGCGGCAGCATTCGCGCGCCGCTGCCTCGAGATCTGAAGGTCCGCGCAGGAATGTGAGTGCGACCCTGTCCTGACTCCTGGGGTGCAAACCGTTCAAACGTGCTGATGTCGCCTGCAGCGTGCGGACGAAGTACTGCCCTACCTGCATGACCTACCGACCGCCACGATCGAGCCACTGCAAGATGGTGAGCGATGTGTCTGCCCGTCGTCTGCGAGAGCCGGGGACTGATGCGTCTGTCGGCCAGTGCGACAACTGTGTGGACGGCTGCGACCACCACTGCCAGTGGGTGAACAACTGTGTGGGCAGGCGGAACTACACCGTCTTCTTCACCATGCTGTTTTCCGCCGTGAGTGTCATGTCGCCGACTGTGGCTCAGGCACATTGGGCCGCGCGTTAAGGTTCTGATCTCACGCCCGCCCCACCCCCCGCAGGTAGTGACCTTGATCTTGGTGATCTGCACGACCGCGCTGCACCTCGTCCTCGTCGCGCACAAGCAGCAGCTCAGCTTCCGGCACGCCGTCGCCACCCCGCAGGGGACGGGCAGCGCGGTCGCGTTCGTCCTGTCCATCCTCGTCATCTGGCCCGTCTCCGCGCTGCTCTCGTACCATCTCCGGGTGCGTCCGCCGTGTTTCCTCCCATTGGCTGTCTTTTCTTTTTGCGAGGGACGCACGTATTCAACTGACGGCGATTGGATCGGTAGCTGCTGCTCTTGAACGTCACGACGATCGAACAGGTACGTGCTGTGTCTGTGTCGGACGCCCCTTCTGTCCGCCCGCCGGGCTGCCCACGGCCGCGTAGCGGCGTACGTCACTGGCGAAGACACCCTGGTGTCGGCGATCAGTGTGCGCGTGCGCGGCGGCCCGGGCCGGGGGGCGTCCTCTCTCCTCTCTCCTCTCTCCTCCCTCCGCACCCGCGCGTTCTGACGAGGCCCCCGTTCTTTTGATTTTTGATTTTTGATATCTGGTGCACGGACGCGCAGATCCGGAACCAGGCGCACAAGTCGCTCGGGGCGGGCCCCGCGCCGCCGAACCCGTTCTCGCACGGGAGCTGGCGGCGGAACGCGGTGTACATGCTGTGCCGGCCGACGGGGTACTCGTGGCTCGACGCGCGCGCGCGCGCGACGGAGGACAGGCGCGAGGTGAACCCGGGCCTCGTGCCCGAGCACGAGCATGGGGACGGGGACGAGCACGGGGACGGGGACGGGGACGGGGAGGCGTGGGCGGAGGACAGCGAGCAGGGGCCGCCGCGGGGCAAAGGGGAGTGAGCACCGGGCACAGGCGCTGCGGGCGGGTCGTAGGGGAGGGGGGGGGGGGGGGTCATGGGGTTATCTCGACGCTGGGCATGCGCACCCGGGCCCTGCGAGCGAGTGGCTTTGGCTATCGGGGACTTCGTTGTACGTACGGGCAGTTTTGGGACAGCGCTAGCGGACGGACGGTGTGTGCGTTTGCATTCGCTGCGTAAATTATATGGATCGGGGCGTGGTACGGACATAACGGCCGATGGAGGGCCGGCTCGGAGTGAGTGGTACCAGGTATGCATTATCACCATGAGGGGGTTTTGTAACGAGTTTTGCAAATCTCATATTTCTCCCGCACTTGGTTCCTCTTCTCCATACCAGCTTGAGGTACGCCATAGTTACGTTTAACGGCTACTTTCTCCCGTTGATTCTGTGTGACTTATCCGCCCGAGGTGCTTTTGCCCCGTTTGAGTCGTAACATCTAAGATAGCCCACGACATATGTGGTTATTTTGGATGAAACCGCTAGAAGCTCCAGTAAATCTCCCCTCTATCACATATCCGCACCGTGTGTGCTCGAACCACGTATGTGATGGCTGTGCAAGGTCAGGAGCGATCGTGCTGCGTTTTGGGAAGAAAGATGAAGAAACAGAGGAGATAGGGTAGCTGTGCAATATTTGAGCGGTGGTGCAGAACCCCCTTGCGCACATACGATAGTATTTATGGGTTGTGGTTGGTGCTCGAGCCTCGCGGGCGTGGGTGGCACGCGGAGGACGGGACAAGGCCCGAGGATAAGTACAGGAAGTCCGACGGGCGGAAGAGAAACGCAGGATGCATGTGGCCCGAGAGCGAGGGCGAGGAATTAGAGTGTGAAGAGCGATCGCTGACGTGCGCACAGGCACAATCAAGAATACTGTACCATTTCGACCTAATATTCATGGGGGGGGACAAGTGACACCGAAATCATGAATATTCATCGCTTAGCAGCCCCTTGTGACCATGGGACAACCTCAAATATTCCATTCATAGGCTAGGATCCTCTGCCAAAACGCGGTTAGCGCCCGTAAAGCGCCCGTGACATTGACTTCAAGCGATCTTCAACGACCTTTGTGACGCGGGACAGACTTCCGATTATTCAGATTCAAGACCTCTTGTGACGCGTGACATGAATATTAGGTCGAAATGGTACAGTACGAGAACGGGGGTGGCCATCGCGCGTCGGAAGAGAGGGCGAGCGAGATCTGGGGTGCGTCTGTGCCGTAGTATGCCACGGCCCCGTGGGTGCCCGTTCGCGAGCTTCGAAGTGTGCACACGCGCGTCGGGGAGAAGCGAAGACGTCGTGATCATGTACGATGTATGTAAACTGGCCGCGGGGGTGCATGTGCGCACCGCTGGATAAGAAGGAGGGGAGGGGGACACGGAGGAGGAGGGAGTGCTTGATCAGTATCGGGCGGCCGGAGTAACTGTGTGTATCGCTGTTTGGGATCGGGTGTGATGCACAGACGCGAGGCACAGGCGCGCGCGGTGTGGTCGACGCGGCGGTGACGCAACACCTGATCGTGCGCGGTTCCTCGCGAGTCATTGACGGCAGATCGGCGATGCTGCACGCGCCCGGTGTTCTCGAGCACCCTCGTTCTCGGCCTGCAGCCCCCAGCTGGCCGCGACCCGTTCAGCTGGGAGCGGCTGCGTTGGGTTAGGGGCGAGCAGGAGGCCAGCAGTCCCAGTGCGCGGGAGGAGGAGGGGACGGACGAGCTGACTGGAGTGGCCAATCTCTGATCATGGATCATGACATGATGACATCTCCCGGACCGATCTCGCGTGGGCGCCAGCAGTGTGAGGACCGCTGAGTTGGGGACGGTCGGAGTGCGAAAGCGGCAGGGCGGCAGGCTGGCGTATGTCGGGGGACCGCGCGGGGGATGCGCCCTCTGCATTCTCCCGCCGTCGAGCAACGCAGGCCCAGGACCGCGAGCCCCGCCAGCCACGCAGCACGACCCCCGCACGGCCGACGCGCCCGCGTGCACAGCGCAGACAACCGGCCTGGGCGTCTCTGTCGGGAGTTGTTGAAGAAGAAAGGCAGTTGGGGAGGGCGGCAGCCTGCGTATGTCTGTTGAGTAATCTGCCTTGAGTCTCCCCAATCAGTCACACAACCAGACGAGTACGCTCGCGGCTGCCGACCGCTCAGGCTTATAGACCAGAATGGACCCAGCGACCCGCGCCGCACCCTCCGTCCCGTCCTCGTCGGCCTCTCTTCCCACCTCCACCACCCCCGCCGCCCCGAAGCTCGAGAATTCGTCCCGGAAGCACAAACACAGAAAGGCCCTCCCTCCCCCGCCCCCCGCCGACCGCCCCCGCCGCGCCAGCCCCGCCGCCCCGTCCCCGACGACCCACTCCCCGCCCCCGCCGTCCGACAGACCGGGTATGTCATCCTCTTCTCATCAACTATCATCTCCCAGCCGCTCACGTCCCAATTCCATTCTCCCCCTCCGATTACGTTCTCCTGTCCAAAAAGGTGCACGCATCTCAAACATACGCGATCAACCTCTCCAGTCCTCCGCTCGCTTCGACCCTCATCTCCAGCCATATCCCGCCTCCACCGCCGTCAACCCCCCGCCCCCCTCCTCCTACCCGTCGCTCATGAATCCCTCCTATCCCATCAATGGCAGCCCGTACCCCTCCTCGCCCTCCCCGTACCACCAGAACCCACAGACAGGCTCCCCGGCAAACGGCCAGGCCCACGCTGCCCCCCAGTACCAGTACACCGTCCACGCCCCCTACGCCTACCCGCCCTACGCCCAGTACCCCGCCGGCATGATGATGTACCAGCAGGCCCCCGCCAGCGCGCACCCAGACTCCAGCCAGCAGCCCTCATCCTCCGCGCCCCCGCCCGCGACAGGTAAACGGAAAAGGAAGTATACGCATGATGGTGTACACAGCAGAGCGTCTGACGATGAAGGTGCAGATTCCTCCGGCACGGATGTCCAGCGCGTCGGCTCCACCTCCGTCGCGCCCCTCGTCGACAGCAAGAAGCGCACCAAGACCCAGCGCGCGTGCGACAGCTGTCGCTCCCGAAAAATAAGGTCCGTCTCCCTCCTCGAGCTCGCCCGCAACCAACGCGATTTACGCCCCCCTCCGTGCTCCCTCCCCTCTCCACGCCCCTCCCGTATCTCGCTCTCCGACCGTGGGCATATCCGGACCGGCTGACTTGGGTATCAACCTCCATAGATGCGACGTCCTGCAGGACGCTGATCCCCCGGTATGCCAGCACTGTAAACAGTACTCCTTCGAATGTACCTTCTTCCTCCCAATCACCGAGACTCGGTTCAAGAAGAAGAAGCTGGAGGAAGAGGCAGCGGCCGTCGCGGCAGCCGAGAAGAAGGAGGCGGCGGAAAGGAGCACGTCCTCCCCGCAGGCAGAGCATTCCAAAGGCGGGGATATCAAGGTCTACGGTGAGCCCCGACATTCTCGCCGCCGCGCGTCCGGACAGGGCTGACTCGTCCCAGGCCCGACTTCCACCGCGCACATGCTGCACTCGCACCCGCTCGTGTCGTCGCGGACTTACGAAGCCTACGACCTGCGTTACCACCACTCGTGGGACCTGAGTGCAGACGGAGACGGTATCATCCGCGTGCACGAGCCCGAGCAGGGCGAGCTGCAGCTCGCGCTCCCGAAGCCGATCGACCTGCGAGTCGAGCGCGATGTGATCGAGAAGCTCGTAAACGCGTACTTTTCCGATGTCGCCCCGATGCTCCCTGTCGTCACCCGCGAAGAGTTCATCGCGAACAATCCGCCGCCCCCGATACTGCTGTACTCCATCTGCCTCGTCGCGGCCACGCGCCGGGACGTGCCGCAGAAGGTGTTCGAGTCCATACGCTACACCGTGAACAGCCTGATCAAGGCTGAAGACGTCCTGTCCACGGCCTCGATCGTGAACATGCAGTCCCTGCTCGTCCTCGCGATGGTGGGCGACTGCCATTCGCAGTACGTACCGCACGCGCTGTCGGCGCTGTGGGTCCGGCTCGGATGCGCGATCCGCATGGTGGGCTGTTCATTGGCTCTGCTCCGCCCCCTGTTTGCTTACCTACCTGGCTGGCCGCACTGTAATTACAGGCGCAAGACTTGGGCGTGCACCGCGCCGAGTCTGTCAACCAGAACATTGAGATGCGCAGACGACTGTGGGGGGTCTGTGTTATCAGCGACCGGTGGTATGTGTCTGCCTCTCCGCGCCGCCTCCTCCCCCCCGCCGGCGCCGCCGCAGAAGACGGGGGCGCGACGAACCGTGCAGCGCTGACACACCTTGCGCTCAGGATAAGCCTGACCTTCGGGCATCCGTACATGATTGACATCAGAGACTGCGACGCGCGCCTGCCGTCCTCCGGTGACCCGAACGACCTGTACTTGGACGAGCTCGTGCGGCTGAGTGTCATCCTCGGGAAAGTGCAGAAGACGATATATACGTGAGCGCCCTCTCGTTCCGTCCGCTGACCCGCGCCGCGCCGCGCCGTGCCTTCTCTCCGTGCGCGCAGTCCGTCGGCTGACCGTGTTTTCGGCGGGCAGGCCTACCGGGCTGAACAAGACCACCGACGAGGCGCTCCATGCGCTCCTCGCGGACATCGAGGCGTGGAAGAACAACCTGCCAACCGATCTCCAGTTCCACGGGCCCTCCACCCGTCGCAGCGCCGGTACGTCTCCCGCCCCTCGCGCGGGCAGGAAGTGACTGACGCGAGTCGCGGGGCAGGCCTGCTCTTCCTGTTCTATACGTGCGTGAACATGATCTTCTGGCGCGTGTTCATGCGCATATCGTACTCGTGCCCCGCGCACCTCAAGTTCTCGCTCACGGTCGAGAAGTGGACGGGGCTCGTGCGCATGTCCGGGGACGCGATCGACTGGCTCGACGCGAACGAGACCGTGTACGACGTCTGGCTGCTCGTCGCGTACTGCGCGACGTCGTGTGCGCTCGTCCAGGTGCGTCCCGCCCCCTCCCCTAGCGTTCTTGTTGTGGTCAAAGTTACCGACCCCGCCGCCGCCGCAGTACCACACCTACGCGCGGAGACAGGACCCGGACGCCCAGATGAAGCTCAAGAAGCTGCGGGACTGCGTGCGCCGGTGGGAGGCCGCGCACTCGCCCGAGCACATGTCCGCGCGACGAAAGGCCGGTCGACCTCGGTCACAGCCCGCCCCCGCCGCACGTGCTGACCGCCCCCCCACCCCACACAGACGGCGGAGATCATCGCGCTCCTGTACGAGGCGACGCAGGCGCCGCCCGCCGCAAGCGACCCGCCCGCGCTGAACCCGACGGGCGGCGTCAAGGGCCGCGCGCAGCCCGCGGCGGCGCTCAAGTTCCAGAAGGACGGGACGCGCCCGGGCGGGGGCGTGTTCGTCGCCAGGGGCCCCGTCGAGGGCATGGAGATCGAGGAGCTGCCCGAGGGCACGATCATCAGCACCCCCGGCGGCGACGAAGGTGAGGCGCTCCCCCTGGTGTCGTCTGCAGCGTGGCCGAACGATGACGCTCTGCGCCCGTCTCTGTCCCGCTCCACGCACCCGCTCGTGCCGGCGTGGTCGTCTGCGGTCGGGGAAGCAGGGAGCGGCAGCGGCGCGCGCCAACAGCTCCAGCAGCAGCACCGGCAGCAGCACCAACAACAACACCAACAGCACGCGCAACAACAACAGCACACGCAACAGCAGCAGCAGCAGCACGCGCAGGAGGCGGCGCTGGCGGGCTTCGCGCCGTTCCCGAACATGAACCCGGCGCTGAACGACCAGATGGCGGCGCCGGAGCAGGTGCTGAACGTGCTCGACCACCCGCAGGCGGGCAGCGTCGGCGTGCTCGAGCAGCACGCGATGGCGGACGTCGGCTTTTTGGAGGGCATCCCTGGGACTATGTTCGACTGGGGTGCGTCCCTCCCTCTCTTCCTCCCTCTCTCCCTCCCTCTCTCCCCCCTTCCTCTCCCCTTCCTCTCTCTCTCTCCCTCCCTTTCTCTCTCCTTTCTGTCTTTCTGCCCATGCCCGTTCACGTTCACGTTCACATCCCCCGCTCGAACGCCGGCCGCTGACGCTGACGCGTCGCACAGGCCAGTGGGACACCTTCTTCTCGCGCTTCGCGCCCGGGCTGCAGCAGGCGGGCTTCCCGGCGCGCATGGGCGGGCCCGCGGACGCCGCGATGGCGCCGAGCCCGACGGCGCCGTCGCCCCAGGACGCGCAGAACCCGCGGTACTTCCCCGCCGGCGAGCACGCGCACGGGCTGTAGTCGCCCAGCCGGAAGTCGGGAGGGCGCGCCGAGGCGAAGAGTGGTGGTGGGAAGAGGGAAGGGGGAAGAGGGAAGAGGGAAGAGGGAAGAGGGAAGAGGGCACGTATCGGCCGCTTCTTCCGCCGCGTTCTTCCATTCACCCATCGTCTGTCCCTCCAGCGCACGCTTGGCCCTGCGTCGTGGCTGGGGGAGGACGGGTGACGTCGTTGTGCATTGGCTGCCATTGGCTGCCACGCTGGGAAAACGTCTCGTCCACTTGGTGCACGACCACTTGGTAGTATGCGTATGTAGTATTACTGCCAGGACCCCCGCCGTCGACGTCTCTCTCGCTCTGACGCTTACACTTACGCTTAACCTACCCCCGCACCCCGCGTCCTGTCTGAACTGATTCCCCCGTCGCGCACTTAAGTAAGGCCACGGCCTTTCCCCCGTATTAGTTAGTACCCGTACCCTTCCCCGTGTCCAACCGTCTCGCCAACCCAATGTCCGTCATGCTACTCACCTAGTATACGTATACTACTACGCGACTCCTCCCTTCCTCTCTGTCTCTCTCCTCTCTCTCTTCTCTCTCTCGATCGCAGTTATCGTGTCGCTATCTAGCAGTCTCCCTCCTGTTTCCTCTCCCCGCATTATAATGTCGATGTCGACCTCGAGGTCCCCCCGCCGAGCCACCTCGTGCCCGGCACAGTCGAGCCACGGACGAGGACCGCTTGGGTGATTGGAATTTGGAGGACACCCCGGAAGTTCTGGCGACGTTCGCGCTCGACGCTTGACGCTCGCGGCAGCACTTGGAAGTTGGGGCCTGGGGCAGGGTTGCGACGCCCGTGGAGACGTACTTACCCTGTCCCACAGCTGTTCGCGGCGGCATGCATATGCTTGGACCGGGTGGGCGAACATCCTTGAAGCCCCGCTGCGAGTGGTGAGTACTTGAGCACTACTGACGGGATACGTCCTGCAGGTCCCGGTCTCTGCGGTGGGAACTCGGACGCGCCGGCGGCCCGGGAGAACTCCAGTTCAAGGTGGGCCCTACGGAAATACGGGGTTACGCCCGTCCCCGGAGCCTGTACGTCTGTTTGATGCACATCCGTGGACGCGCGCGGCGCTGACAGACGCGACATCAGGGAGACCGGGGGAAGCGAGCCCGAAGGGTGCCCGCCGGACCTCGGACTCGGAAACGCCAGCTGCAGGTGTGTCCTCAGGCTGCCCTATCCGTTGACCGTTTGTCCGTTCGTTCTCTGGGCGACCGTGACAGTATCGTGCGCTACGATGTCAGTCGCTAGAGCTGATGTCGCAGCTGGACGTTAACCACGATGCACGGTGCGGAGGTCGGACGCTGCACCCTACCACCTGGCATGGCCATGGGACCGTGTGAGGAATGCATGCATCTGCCAGTGCTCACCTGCAAGTGTCCAGCCACGCCGCCGACTCCGATATCGGACGGGACGGTCCCCAGCCCAGATCTCCGATCACTGTAGAGCAGCCACAGCGCACGCTAGTTTAAGTTTATTTAAGCAACAGTCCGACCGGTCCTCGAGCTCAGGTTCAGGTTCGAGCCTGAGCTGCTTGGCGGCCGGATGTGCAACTTGCTTGGATCTCCTGCTACATAGTACACACTGGCCCGTCCGCGTCCGCGCCCGCGTCACACCCGCACCCGCACACGCCGTCACCGCGCCCAGCAAACTTGAACGCGCGTACGCGCAGTGCGCCCCGGGGCCACTCAGGCTGGCAGCCTGAGCAAGCGGGCACTCCGACTCGAGCACCGGGCACCCCAGACGGCGAACGCGAGTGCGCGGCCCGGAGTGGTTATGCGGGTGGCACTGGCGCGTTCCTGTTCCTCCGAGTCGAGCTCCAGGCCTGGCGGAGGTGCCACGGTGTTATGGGCGCGTATGTGTACTATACAGTTATACTATCGTCCCTGCTGTGACCTGTCCCGCGCCCACAGTCCTCGGCACGCGGATGCATCGATGGTGACCGGTGATGCGTTGATGGTCGACCTCGCTAGTTGAGCCGATCGGCCCGCATGCACATGCGCGACGGGCCTGCGATCAGTACATAGTACATAGTACTTACTACTTGAGTGGGGTTGCAAGTGAGAGGGATGGTTAGTGCTTGCTATCGATACGCACTGCCGTCACAAGCCGTTAGTTACCGGTCTTTCTGTGGCTTTGCACACTTACCTGTTCGGGAAGTTTGTGCGCTGAGATTGGATGGCAGCGGGTAAGTACGACCGAATGTTAATGCTGCAGCTGCTCGCGCCGGCGCCCACGTCCACGGCCGCCCCTGGCAACACATTCGCGGAGATGAATGTGTACTTAGTCGGGCGTGATAACAGTACTAGTAGGTGCTAGCATGTGTTACATGGGCCCTGGGGAGATGTGGGGACGCGTAGCGACGATCTGTGGACAATCCTCATCGTCGGGCCCGGACTTCGGGGGTCCGTCACGGTACATTGACTGGCACAAAACGTACCGCTACGTTTCCCATCGGCTGGTAGAGAGTTGACTTCATCCATCGAGGTATCGTGTCTAAGGGACAGTGGAATGGTTGTGACGCAGTCTCAGTCTGTGTCCCATGCTACAGATTCAATGGCTTGGAGGAAATTCATGATCACGTGCAAGTCACACTACCGCGTTTCAGCGCTGCAAGAACGCGTCGAAATGGGTATTACAAGCTTGGCCTGCATGACTGCTTTTAACGTCCAGCGCAACTCCGCGTGGTCGCTTGCGTCTGCTGTTTCGTGGTACCTGAGCTACCCATGCTCAGAGAGCTAACAACAAGCTAGAGTTAACGTTTGAGAGCTGACTTGGCACGTCGCTCGCATTGCACACCCGCAAGGCACCGTGGATGATATCAGCGAAAGTAGCAGCAGGGGCCGAGATATTGCCATTGGCCAAACCTACCCCAGAACGTATACAGTCGCACACCACACATGTTACGGCTCGCAATTGTGGTGAGCATGTCCCACAAACCGGCATTCCAGCTCACACGCCCCTGGGCCTGGTGTTTGCCAAGTCCCTCGTCCTCTGCGTCCCCAGCGCTGAGCGCGGACACGGACGGACCGCGAGCGAAACCCAAAGTGACAAGTCGAAGGGCGCGTCGACATCCATCTCGCGGGCAGTCCAGAATCCAGATATCGATTAGGCACCTGTACCGTATACGTGAACGCGTGAACGGCGCCCACGGGCTCGACGTCCGACTAAAGCCGACGCCGCCCCCGAAGGCCGAAGCCCGCGGTGCCTTCGAAGTTCGAATTCGCGCAGACTTTCGGGGGTGCTTCTGGGTCACGGTGCGACCTTCGGCGTCCCTTGCATCGCACAATGCATTGCAATGCACAATGCACAATGCAGCCTCGGGGCCTGTTGTGCGTGCGTCAGCGATCTGGAGCAGGAGAGCACATTCGATATGCGTACGTTCCTTCCCCGGGCCCATTCGCCCCTTCGCCCCTTTGCCCCTTTGCCCCTCGCCCCTCGTCCCTGGCTGTGATGTCAGTGGCCGTGCGTCGATATGAATGGACTGCGGGGCTTCCGCTTCTGCTTCTGTGGCGGGACGCCCTTAAGTGTAAGTGCAAGTGCAAGTGCAGCTGAGCAGCACCCGAGGCTTCAAGCTTCAAACTTCAAACATCAAGCTTCCGTTCACCGCGCACGCCCCGCTGCCGGCGCCCACCGTCAAACTGCATGTCTGCCTTGCGATTCTCCGCGACGCCGACGGGGGTCCCAGATGGCAGATGCGCCGCGTGCACGTCCGCCCGTGACCCCGCGCGGACCGTCGACGCCGCCGCCGCCGTTCGAGCGGGCTTCGAGACATGCTCGGGCGAGGCCTACATAGGTGCCAATGCCGCGCGTCGCGAGTGCGCCATGCCCGCCCGGTGCGTCTGTCGAGCTCTGCGCGCGGTCCGACCGACTCGTCGACGTCGCGCTTCGTGGTCGGGGAATGGTCGGGCGAGGTGCCGCACCGCGCCGCGCTCCGCGAGTGCGCCATGCCCATGCCCATGCCCGCCTGGGGCGTCTGTCGAGCTCTGCGTGCGTTTTATCATGCGTGGTTGTGGACGGTGGCGAGGCGGCGTCGTGTAAGGATCAGTTTCTGGATGTCAAATGCTGGATGGCGTGGAGTTAGACTCATGATGGACGCTGATAGCCAGTGAGAACGCACCCCGTTGACATTGAAAAGCATTGATGCCGCAGATGCTTGATGCATCTGTGTAACACCGACAGGTATGCACAGGGAAGCAGAGACTTGGGAGTTTGAGTGCGCTTCAACTGCACGTCTCGGTGCCAGTTGTGGCGGTCTCACGGACGGCGACATCCCACCGCTCCGTGTGGTTACGCCGCAGGCGACGGTGGTACTTCTAGTACTTATCAACGAACTCGTGTGCACCGCAGCGTCCGGGCGAGGATTGCCGGGCCTCCGCAGGGAGCCGCGGGATCATATGCATGACGCCTGAGGGATCTTCTCACCGGGCGCGACGAGAGGGTGGGGATACTCCCAGCGGTCGTGATGATGTCAGGGTTCTCGACATCTGGCTTCTCGCATGGTACCCGTATCGTCTCGAGCTCGTGCTTCAGCTTCAAGTTCGTCCGGGATGCGGGGAAAGTGGTGAATCAGGGTCCGAGTCCAGAGCCGCTGCGGGGATATGTCGACGTCGGCGGCGAAGCGTGATGCGTCGGACAATCAAGCTCTAGCCTCTTGTTTCGTCCAAGTTTCGTCCTTGCACGAGTGCTGATGCAGCGATGCATGATGTGTCGGTCCGCTCCTCTTGGGCTCCTTCGCTGTAATGGCGGGGCGAGACGTGTTTGCAAATGTCAGACTCGGAACTTACACAAGGCGAACGCTGTTTTAGGGCCTAAGACACAGCATGGAGGTGGTGAACAAGGGCCGGGGCGGACTCCGAAAGGAGAACCTATCGAGTAAAGTCAATGTATGCATACATACTTACGCCGGGCGCAAGCTGTACTGAACCTAATAGGCAGCAAGGGCGCTGATAGAAACTCCGAACATCTGTCCACGGCGGCCGTGCCACTGCTCGTAGTCTGACAGTTGACAGTAGAGATGATGAGATGTAAAAGATGTGATATATGTTCTGCTTGTTGAGATGAGCTATAGGTCCAACGTTGCACACTCGCCAATTGTGTCTGTATGCTCGAGAGAGTAGAAGTGGTAGCTGAGCGCAAGCCTTGTGGGTCACATTCATGAGGAGGAGAGATTCTGGAGTTCTCCCGCGCCGACTTGGGCGATCGAGGAGGAGGAGGAGAGAGCGGTGCTACGCCAAGCGCTGAGCGCTGATCTCCTCCCACTCGAGTGCGCGCTATTCTTGGGAATCTGACAAGCTCGCCCTTCGTCCACCTCTCGACGCGCTTTATTTCAGCTGCTTGCTTGTCTCTCTGGCCTGCAGACGCGTCGTCAGCCACGGTAGTAGGTGCAGTCTATTGTGCGCGAGGAAGGACGGAGAGAATGCTTGGACGCGAGCACGTGTTGTTGTGCGCTTGTGGGACGCGGTTGTTGTGTTGTGATCAGTAGAGGAGATGTTTCCACCGCGTACTTGGTGCTATCTACTCTACTAGTCTGCCCCGTAATCCGTCTTTCCCTCTCTCCCTCTCCTTCTCCAGCTCTCGGTCCTCCCCTCCCTCTCTTCCCCGTCCTGGCTTCCGGTCCAACCACGCTCATTCGATGGCCCAACTCCTCCCTCCCGCTCCAGCCTCGGAGCGCATGTCACAGATTCTACCAACCGTCAAGTGTTCGACCTGCAACCAGCCAGTCCGCATAACAGACCTTGGCGACCATGTCTGCGAACCCATACCTCCCGTTCCACAGATGCCCGCCCTCAGACCGCCTCAGTCCCCGCGATCCGTGGCAGCCCTCCTACCCGCCAAGCTCCAGGGTATCATCAACGGCGTCGCCCCGCGCCCACCACAGAGCCCTCCACGTACGTCTTCTCTCGCCCAGCCCTCACGCCAGAAAAGCCCCGCCCCGCCACAACCCACCGGCCGCCCCCGCGCCCCGTCATCAGCCTCGTCCAGGAGCAGCAGATTCACCGACGGTCGGCCAGACCGCATTCCGAGCCCTCACATTCCTGACCGACGCCCGAGCACGGACAAGGTGCCGTTTCCCTCTCCTCCGGGGCCCTCTGAGCCCCAACGCATCACCTCCCCCCGCCTCCCACCCGTCTCCCGTCCGTCCGACGTCCCCTCCGCACTCGCCGCGCGCACCTCGCCCGGCATGGACCGCTCCAAGTCCCCCGGACGCAGCAACATCGCCCCGCCGGGCACGACCGCGCTGCGCCCGCGGACACCGTCCTCGGCCAGCCTGCGCCCAGGTACGCACGCGAGCCAGCTGTCGCCGGGCCCGGGGGGCGCGCGCCAGCCCGTGCAGTCCAATCCCGCGTCGTACGCGCCCCGCTTCGACCCGCGGGCAGGGCCCGCCCCGACGTCTCCGCCGGGTGCGCGGCAGCGGGCGGGCACGACCATCAGCGTGCGCCCGCCCGTGCCAGAGGACGACGGCCCGGAGATCATCTACTCGACGGACATGCGCGTCCGACCGCCTCCCCAGCAG
The DNA here is from genome assembly GCA_033807695.1 of Daedaleopsis sinensis. NCBI lineage: Eukaryota > Fungi > Basidiomycota > Agaricomycetes > Polyporales > Polyporaceae > Daedaleopsis > Daedaleopsis sinensis. The sequence goes on from CM066301.1 coordinate 3,946,947, forward strand.
GACCCGCGGATGCGCGCGCCGTCTGCAGCGAGCATGCGGCCGTCCATGGACCACATGCGGCCTTCTATGGACCAGATGGGCAGGCCTTCAATGGATCAGATGGGAATGGGCAGGCCGTCCATGGACGGGATGCGCAGACCGTCTGCTGAGAGCCAACGTCCGCCTTTCATGGCCCCGCCTCCGCCGGCTCCCGCAACGCCGCCGATCGGCAGTCCCCCGCTGGGGAGCCCGCCGATCGAGCCCGACACCAAGAGTGGCGGGGCGGCGGGCATGGCTGGGGTCGGACGCCGCGGATTTGCTGCGGCTGCCCGGGCAGCTATGTTTACGACTACGATGGGTCCCGGGCTCGTGCCCCCAATGAGCCCGGATCCGAGCGCGTGGGGCCCTACGGTGCCGAACCAGGGCATGGATGGGCGGCGGGCGAACGCCCCGCGTTTCCTCGACATTGCTTCGGCAGCGAAATATGGTGCGTGGCCGCTGTTCTCTTCTCGCGGTTCGACGGCAGGTTCTGACATGCTTGTATGCGCACAGCTGCCACCACGCCGCCGCTTTCCCCGGGCTCAGGCACCGCGTCGATGTCCCCACATTCGCCCTATTCGCAGAAGTCGCCCATACTGTCCGGACTGCCCTCGCCCAACGCACGGCTCTCGCCCGGCATCACTCCGCCTGCGTCGGGGGCGGGGATCGCGTTTTCTCCTACGAGCCCCACCGGCCTCCGGGGACGAATGATGTCGTCCGCAGAAGAGCTCCCCGAGATGCTCGCGGCAGCAGAGCCACCGTCCACCCCTCGGCTGCCGTTCTTCGAGAAGTTCAAGAACAAGCTGCCCGCGTTGGACACCGCAAAGCCCGCGGAGGCGACCGCGACCGCGCCCGCGCCGCCGTCGCCAGCGTTCTCTGACGACGACGATGACGGTAGTGACTACGGCGGGCTTGCGTACGCGAACAGCGACGACGACGATGACGACGAATTGCACATCCCGCTGCGCGCGAGCCCCCAGCCGATACCGACGACGCCCGCTCCTACAGTACCCGCTAACGCACCTGCCAACAGCAGCAGCAGTAAAGTGCGCTTCCCGTCCATGAGCGAGTCCAGGTACTCGTCCTCCACGTCTTCCACCGCCGACTCCCCCCGCCTCCCGCAGCGGAGCCTCTCCGCGTCCACGGCGACCTCGTTCTCCCCGCGCACGGTCGCGAAGTCGACGGGGGCGCTGGACCGCGCGATGGAGGTGCTCCTCGAGTCGGACGCGCCGACGTCGCCCACGACGAGCACGAGCACGAGCACGTGGACGAGCGTGCGCACGCCGCGCACGGACGGCCAGCGCGAGAGCCAGAGCCAGGGGCACAAGGTGCAGGTGCCGACGCGCTCGCACACGAGCCCGACGCTGCCGTCGGCGGCGGGCGCAAGGAAGGAGGAGCGGAGGAGCGCGCTGCGCCGCCCGAGGGCGCGCGTGTGCCTGCGGTGCGAGCGCCCGGTCGAGGACGGGCGGTGGATCCAGATCGAGAGCGGGAACGTGCTGTGCGACTCGTGCTGGAAGAATATGTATCTGCCGAAGGTGCGTGTCTGGCTTCGTCTGCGGCTCGCGCTTGGGGCTGCTGCCGCGTCCTCGCGCGGCGCGCGGCGCGCTGATGAGAGGGCGAGTGCTGACGACGCGGCGTTCTCTTTTCCTTTCCGTCAGTGTCGGCGTTGTAACAAAACGATAGAAAAGCAGGCCGTGTCGTCCTCGGACGGCCAGCTCAAGGGCAAATGGCACCGCGACTGCTTCAGCTGCACCACCTGCGCCGTACGTGCCCCGCTCTCCCACCTTTGTCCTACCACCGTCTGACGTCCCCCACTTTCTCTCTCCCCTCACCTTTACCTTGCTCCCCATCGGTGCCCGCAGAAACCGTTCCCGGACAAGAGCTTCTACGTGTACGACGGCAAGCCGTACTGCGCGTACCACTACCACGAGGAGAACAACTCGCTCTGCGCGGCCGCGCGCTGCGGGCAGCCGATCGAGGGCCCCTGCGCGGTCTCGCACGCGGGCGACCGGTACCACCCCGAGCACCTCGTGTGCGAGCACCCGCGCGGGTGCTCGCAGCGCCTGGACGAGTACTACGAGCTCGACGGCCGCATGCTGTGCGAGCGCCACGCACTCCGCGACCGCGACGACGACGGGGACGGGGACGGGGACGGGTACGACGACGTGCCGGGCAATAGGAGCACGATGGCGATGAAGCGCGTCACGCGCTTTATCGACCTTGCGGCCCTCGGGAGCTCGTCGTAGCTGCGTCGTAGTATGGTTTTTCTGGTTGTGTAATTTGGCATTCATCCCCCCCCCCTTCATCTCACGTTGGATCTTCTCATACCACCCTCATCGCTATACCATTGATTTTTCCTCTGCACATTGGTTGGACCGCTCGGACCATGCACGTCTCTCCCCCTCTCTATGGTTCTCTCTCTTCGCCGTGTTCGCGTCCGTGTCCGTGTTCTTGTTCCTGGTGTTCTTGTTCCTGGTGTTCCCTTCTCTTCTCTCCCTTGCCTACCCCCCGCGTATTCACGGCCACGGTCACGTCCACGGCGTATATGTCCCCGTCCCCGTCCCCGCTTATACTTATTGTGCATCTAGCTACAGGACAATACCTGCATATCTCCGCCCGCGCACTCCCTCCGCATACCTGCCCGCCCCTCCCCCTCCCCCCTCGTCCCTCAGTCCCTTCCTCCCCTCCTCTGCTCTCGCAGCCCCACAGGCTCGGCTTACACTGCCACCCCCGCCCTCCCGATTAAACCCAAACGTTAAACGTTAAACACCCGCCTTCTCGAGTCCCTCTTGCTCGGCCGCCTCACCCTCACGGATGGGGTCGTCGCACCGTCCGTTGTATGTACACAGACGAAATTTCCGGGCGGCCCGCGTAGGATAGTCAGTCAGTTAGTTAGTTAGGTAGTTCTGCGCTCATCTGGCGATTCGCTGGCTAATGAAACGAGATTTAAAGCTTAAGGTGCAGGACCCGCCGGTGGCAAAGTTCTCGTACAGGCCAGAAAAGGATTACAGCACAAAGGACTCGACTAGAGTTTTGAGGCCGCGAATGACCCGTAGCAATCCCGCAAACATCCCCTGAGAGTTCGTGTCAGCTGCTCCGCTCAGCGATGATCCTGGCTATGAGAGACGAATATCTGTGAGTCGGTACGTGCAACAGATATCCAAGTTGATCCGCAACTTGTACTCACTTCTGCATCACGAGTCCACCACCATGTCGCGAGATGATACCCTATATCGATCACGAATTAGTGCGTCGAGTAGGTCAGGCACAGAAAGTTTACCTACCAGGTCCAAGAAGGATTGCCAAGATGAGAACATAGACATTGACCGACACCGTGACCGCGTCTGGGCTCTGGTTGAGTCTATGGTGATCGCCACTTGCGGCGTCGCTCGCCATTGACCTCGATGACATTGAATTTGGAGCCGGGGCCTCCAATACTTGTTCTACGGTCTCTTCGGCGCAGTCATTGTCAAAGTGAAGCACAGAAGCCGGGGACGCCGGCCGCGCGATGCTCAGACCGTGCGGCGCAGTGTACTCGGCGTTGGTCGCACTAGCAGTAGGGCCCGGCGCGATGTCAACGGCTTGGACTTGGACTGCGTTACCCGCATTCTGGCGTGGACCTGCCAAGCCCTGATCTGATCGCCATATCTTGACTAGAGTGTTCTCTCCTCGTTCGGACGATCCCGTCGCAATCATGTGGTGGGCTTGGTCAATCTGGGCGTACGCCTACAGATCCCTCAATTGATACGCATTGGACGGTAAAGCTTATAGATTCAAATTGCTCACTATTGCTTGGATCAATCCTCCTTCTATACTCCTTCAGCATGATCATGAGCAAACACCATAATAAGCGACCAACTCACCAGGATGCACGAGGGTTTGGACGACCGTCCCGGCGTCGCTGCCGATGATCACAGCCTCGCCATTGTCTCGTCCGAACAGAAGTGCATTGCCGTTGTGTATAAATTGCGTTGGGAGAGGTACGCCTGAGACTGGACGCACTGGATATAGCCGTGAAAGCACTCGGAGCTGGTCGCATCGGTAGCAAGCCACTGCATTGAATAGGTTGAACGCGGCGATGAATCTGTGATCAGCAGATATTGTAGTCCGCCCACTGGGTCCCAGCGAGTTAGGTCGGTACAGCAGTCTTCGAGCCTATGAAGTAATCGTCAACTTACATCATCGTGTCAGGCTCCGCGAGCTTCCACTTGATCGTCAAAGTCGCTATGTCCCAACAGCTATCGCAAACTCATCAGATAAACAGACCTGACAGACAGCGGTCGCATTTTAGAACTTACATGATACCATGATACACATATGAAACGATGATAGCCTCGCCGCCATCCGTACAGTGTAACGCGCATGGCACGACCTCCCGATGCGTGGAGTTGGCGGATGTCCCGGAACCGTCCCCGTCGCCTCGCTGCTCCGGGGGTCGCGGCAAGTAACGGGTTTTAACGAATTCTAAGCCAGCATGAGCAGATGACAGCACTGGCATGCAGGATGTCAGCGTACCTCTGGTTAGTTCACAGAGGGCAACTTGCGATCCTACGACAGCAGCTAACACCTGGCTTCTTGGATCATAATCGAGAGCTTCTACTGGACCTTCCGGATCCAGGAAAGAGTCGATTCGAGTCCCAGGGGGAAATGAATAATGCTGGCCCGGCTGCTTAGTGTCAGCTCATTGCTCAAGCTTCAAGCATTGTAGGTATAGTCGAAGGAACGAACCTGCGGTCTTATGTGGTACAGGAATATACTTCCGTTGCTATAGCCAACGAAGATGCTGTGGTGTTCAGATGGATGCCACAACAGGGTAGTAGCAGGTACGGTCGCCGCTCGGATCTCTAGGTCGGGCTCATCGTCGAGCATGTAGTCAAAGATGGCGAGCCGTCCGTCGTCGCCGCAAGCGGCGAGCCACTTCCCGTCCCTGCTGAACTGCAAGCAGTTGATAGAGTCTTGGAACACGGAGAGACAGCGGACCTCCGTGTATAGCTCGTCTTCACGGCTGGGTGGTCGGGCATCCATTTGCTCTCAGTCGCGGCGCAAGTACTAGAGAGAGGAGTCACAGTGCAGGGGTGAGATCTAGATGAGCGGTGCCAGGCAAACATTAAGCTCGTAACCCAGCCTCTAGTTCATGCGGAAGACAGTAGTCGTTCCATTGAATGCAAACATAGCACATACAGGTAAGTGATCAAACAAAGGATCTGCCTCGTAGCGCTAACAGGCTCGGCTACCGTGACACTACCGTGACCCCCACGCCACCTACCTGGTTCAGAAGCCCAGGACTCGGAGGACAGTACTGAGTACTGAGTAGTAAGTACTGAAGGATCGTGCAGCCAGCTTCAAGACCGGGATCGTATGAGGACCGCGCGAGAAATGAAGTTGAACGTCGATTGGAATACACTTCTAAGATACAAATGCCGTTAATTAACCTTCACGACGGAATCCGTCCCTCCGTCCCCCGAATCCCGATTGCCCAAGTGCAAGTATGCGCGGTTCTGTGCTCGAGTGCTATGGCGCGACGCCGTCCCGGTCCCCGGTCCTCGTCCCCGCCCGGTTCTTCACGATCCACTCGCGGATGTACGTGCTGCTCATCTTCGCCGTCCGCAGCACCGCCGCGTCCGCCGCGTCGACGCTCGCCTCCGTCGCGGAGATGACGTCGATCACGAACGTCCGCAGGGGCGGGAGCCCGAGCTCCGCGCGCCGCGCGTCGACTGCAAAGCACCGCAAAAGGAGTCCGACCCGCGCGCGCAGTGTTCAGTGTGAGAACGGCACGGTCAGCAGAGACGATCTCGGGGAGAATGGGGAGAAGAGAAGGGGGAGGGGGACGCACTGGATGCCGCGCCCGGGAGCGTCTCCTTGCTCACGACGAGCGCCTGGACGTTGGGGTCCCAGCCCGTCGGGCCGTACACGTCCGCGATGGGGACGAGGTCGTGCGCGAGGGCGGGGCGGAAGAGCTGCAGGAAGGCGCGCGTGCGCGCGGTGCGCACGGGGAGCGGCTCCAGCGCCTCCTTGTACGCCTTCTTCCCGAGCAGCGCGTCGTCTGCACAGAGGACGGGTGAGCGGTGGGCGGTGAGTATGAGAGCATGAACGCGGGGGAGCGAAAAGGAGAACGGGAAGGGAGGGGAAGGGAGGGGAAGGGGAAGGGGACGGACGCACCTGTGATGCCGACGATGAGCTTCTCGCGCGCGATCCACGCGCCCATGCTCAGCAGGATCTTGTGGCCCGCGTGCAGGTGGTCGAACGTGCCCCCGAGCGCGACGACGGGGTACAGCGGCGGCACGTCCGCGTCCTCCGCGCGCGCCGGCGGGTGCGTGTGCGGCGGGTGGTCGTCCGGCGCGAGCACGACGATGTCCGCCGCGCGGGGCGCGAGCGCGGCGGGGAGCGCAGGGAGCGGCGTGTCGTGTGGGGTCACTGCGGGACACGTACACGAATGAGCTCGAGTATATGCGCAGCAATGCTTCCCCCCATGCGTCGAGTCCCTCCAGCCGCAATGGGGAAGGCAGGGGAAGAGGGGGCAGGAACGGCGCACTCACCAGAGAAAACGCGCTCGGCAGTGCGGAACGTGTCGGGCGGTAAGGGCTCCTCGGCGTCGGCCTCGGGCGCGGTACCGCGGAGGAGGACGTCGATGTCGAGCAGGACGCGGCCCGTGTCCTGCGCGACCTGCGTCGCCTGCACGTACACGAACGTCAGCAGCCGCTGCACGCCGTCCCAGCACGCCGTGCGCGAGACCCCGGCGGGGCTGCTACTGCCTTCGCGTGTGCGTTGGTCTCCGTGTGATGGGTGTCCCGACTGCGATGGGACCGCTGTAGTTGTGGCCGTAGGGGAGGACGCCGCGGCGGGCGGGTTGAAGAGCGGGGAGAGGATGACGATGCGGAGGGACTCTGTGGTCGTGCGCGCGGCGGTCGCGACGGGCGAAGCGAGGAAGCTCGGGGTGTCGTGCAGGTTGTGGATGGTCGTGAGGAGCACGGTGTGCTTCACATCCGCGAGTGCCGCGGCGGGCCCTGGTATGGCGGGCATGGCGGAAAGCGAATGTTGTAAAACGGCGAGGTGGGCTGGTGTATCTGTTGAAGTTCAAGAACTGGACGTGCTGATATCGAGCGGAATCACCGGTTCGTGGGGAGCATTGGACGAGGTTGAGATCTGAGAGCAGAGACGAAGACTCAAGAGACGCGATCGAGCGCGAGCGTCAGGCGATCGCGTCATACCTGGTTTTCCTGGTTGACGAGATAACCACAGCTCATTAATGCACATATCTTCGTGAACAGTAGATCATCCATTGGCTGGTATATGTACATTGCACTAATATAGGATCGACTACCAGATAGCAATAAGTCAGATGTCGTGAGTGGGTCGTAGGTCGTGAGGTCCGATATGTATGTATGGCTAGTGATCCGGAACACCCAACGCAAAGCAGAATGATGAGTGCACCGCAGCCTGCAGCTACCGCGCCGGGTGCAGGCAAACAAGCACCGTCCAAGTCCAAGTCCAACAGCAAAAAACAAAGCAGCACGCTCAAGCCGAGCGGGACACGGCAAGAGCGGGGAGCCGGGGTTATGTCCGTGTGCGCGGGGACGCTCGGCTGGCATGCAGATCCTTCACGTCGAAAAAGATGCTCAGGGCGAAGGTAAGGCAGAGGAGGCACGCCGAGGCCGTCCCCAGGTTGTACGCGTCGCACCTGCATCCGCATCCGCACACAAGTCAGTATGTCACACACACACGAGGACGGGACACTGAATACTGACCATCCGAGGTATCCGCCGACGGGGCACCGCTGCCCTAGCAGGACGAGCACGAACACCAGCCCCCACAGGAGCATCGCGAGCGCATCGACGGTGACGCCCCACTTGAGCATCTTGCGCGCCTTCTTCCACTGCGCCTCCATCGCGAGCCCCGCGAAGATGCCCCGTCGCTTCGGCGGCCGCCTCCGCTGCCCCGAGCCCGCGCCCGCGCCCGAGTACGAGCCGGGTATCGCGGACGAGCCGTCGTCCTCCCCGTCCCCGTCCTCGTCCTCTTCCCGCCCGCGCTCGGCGTCGCGCCCGAACATCGTCGGGTCGACGATGAGGTTCACCTGCACGCTGCCCTGCTGCGCACCCTTGTGCTTCTTCCCCTTCTTCTTCGGCTTCCCGCCCGGGAAGCCCTGCACGGGCAGCACCATCATGCCCCCGGGGCCCTCGGCGAACGGGGGGGCCTTGGCTTTCCGGGCGCCACAGCAGCAGGGGTAGATGAGAAAGAGGAAGGTGCAGCCGAAGAGAGTGAAGAAGGAGAGGATGTAGAGGACGTAGGCGGGGAGCTTCTTCGCTGGTGGTGGGAGTGTTTCAGGTTTGATGATCTACCCTCGCGTGAGTACAGCGGGACGCGCTGCGCATATAAAGTGGGAGACGCACCAGGCCGGAGTAGATGGACGATATCGCAGCGGTCAGCGCGAGGAGGAACTGTATCCAGCGCACCGCTAATCGCTTCTTTGGCCCCTCGGTGATCAGCCTCCCGCGCTCGTCCACACTTCCCACCACGCGCTCGGGTGCGGGGTCCTTCCCTGTGTCCTTGCCAAACTCGCGCTCCAGCATGCGCATCCGCTCTTCCTTGATCTCCGGGTCGACGGGACGTTCGTCCGGATCCACACTCCACGGGACGAGATTGTGGTCGCGAGAAGAGCGCGGGTTTGAGCCGTAAGACGAGCCGTAAGGGTACGATGGCGGTGGCGACGGGTTGTACGGGCTGTATGGTTCAGCGAATGGGTCGTGGTCGTGAGTGTAAGTGGGATCGAACGGAGAGCGTTTCGCGGGCACTTCGACGCCATGCCCATGGGAGGAAGAAGGCGGAGAGAACGGGTTCGCCTGCGCCTGGGCTCGATCGTGTCCGTACCATCCGCGAGTGAAGGAGGGAAACTGAGAGATGTCGATCTCGGAGTGCGGGCTCGCGATCTGTGGCTCCTGCGGCCGCGGTCGGGAGCGCGAAGAGGAAGGGGGGCCGCCCCTGGATTGTGTGTGAGATGAAGACGGGGGTGGTAGTGAGAACGGGCGGCGCATGGGAGAAGGGGAGGGGACGGAGTGCGACTGGGAGCTCGATGCGGACGCGGAGACCAGAGAAGGCGGCCTGAGCGAGTCCATGCGCGCGAGCAGGTGTTGGGAGCGCGGAGAGGGCGGATAGGGATCATAGGGTTGGAACGCGGGCTGTTGGTTGAGGTGGTATTGGTTGCGGTCGAGTGTCCTAGCGTAGTCTGCAAGGTCGAGTGCTTCGACCGATACATCGGACGGTTCACGACGGCGCTCTGAGACCCAGTGGCCGACGGACTGGTATGGGTTGCGGTCGAGTGTCTGTGGATGAGAGGATGATGCCGGGAGGGGGTCGTACGGGTCTGGGGACCATGGGCGACGAAAGCGGGAGGGCGGGGGAGGAGACTCGAGCCAATGGTCGTCCGGGTATGGGTTCATAGGTGGTCGTCAGTGATCGTGAGTGGTCGTAAGGATCGTCAAAAAGAAAGGCAAGCAGATAAATCGTTAGCTAGCGTCGTCGTCGTCGTCGTCGTCGCTGTTGTCTCTGTCTCAGGGAGCGTTGAGCGCGGCGTCCTGGGAGGGAGAGGGAGCAAGAGCGGAACGAGCCTGGGAGTGAGTGAGCGCAAGTGGGATCTAATCCGCAGCCACGTGCGTCATATTTGACGGTTAACCCCCCTGCTGGTCTCCAGACATGTCTCCTTATGGGCTTTGTATTTGTGCTTTTCGCAGACAAGTCCAAATCGGTCGCCTTCTCATTCGGCCATCTGCTCCCGGATCCGGGCTCTTCAGACTTGTCTCTGACCTCCACTGTCTGTCTACAAGTCCTCTCGTCGTTCACCGTGGACTGCGCTCATGTCTCCGCCTACCGCGCAATGCGCATCATAGTCTGCCTCCTCCTCTCCTCGCTGGCCTACGCTGTGTACACCCCAATCACTCTCAATCTACAGAGCGAATACACGCCTCAGTTACACACTCACGACCTCCATGAATTCTCTCAGGTCGCCTTCGATGTATTAGATGCTCGCGGTCGACAACCCACTCCCGTCACAACTTTGAGAGCGACCCCAACGATAATACACCGTCCGCGGTCACCTGCGGCATACCAGCATGCCCGTCTCCGGTCTCTACGCTCACAGGAGAGCGAAACAGTCGAATGGGAGCAAGTCCGCGTCCTCGCGCCCGACGTGCAAGACAGACACACCCTCTCCCAGCTCGCACGCATGACCGGGAACGCATACGCTCTACCCGGACGCCCCAACTGGTATGAGATCGACACTGCCTGGAACACTGTGCGTCTCTGTTCTTCTCCTTCCCACCGAGCTACGCTCCTTGTCTTCGCGAGCTTGTTCTCGAGCTCCTGCTGCGCCATTAGTATTAGTGCATCTGTGCCTGTGTAAAACGTCCGCAGCGCTAACTGCCGTCTTCCACAACCACAGAGCTTCCCGTTTGGGTGGGAAGACAAGGCCGACGGCTTCCGCGGACATGTCTTCATGTCACCCGACAACGCGACCGTCGTGCTCTCCATCAAGGGCACAACGCTGCAGGGCCCGACGTCCAAGAAGGACAAGTTCAACGACAACCTGCTCTTCTCCTGCTGCTGCGCCCGCGTCGACATCACCTGGATCTTCCGCCAGGTCTGCCAATGCTACGCCAAGAACTGGCGCTGCGACAATACGTGCTTGACCGACGCGCTGGTCCAGGACAGTCTGTTCTACAACGTGGGCGTGGTGCGTTCTCCCCCCTTACGTCCTCGCCTGATATTTTAAACGGCTGCCTGACCTCGGTGTACTTTTCGCCGTGCAGGGGCTGATCAACAACCTCACCGCGCTCTATCCGACCGCTAACATCTGGCTCGTCGGGCACTCGCTCGGCGGCGGCCTCGCCTCGCTCCTCGGGACGACATTCGGGCTCCCGGCGATCGCGTTCGAGTCCCCCGGGGAGCGCCTCGCCGCCCTGCGCCTCCACCTCCCCATGCCGCCCCCGCTGTCACCCGACGACCGCACCCCAGCACACGCGCGCTCGCCCGTCACGCACGTGTACCACAACGCGGACCCGATCCCGCAGGGCGCGTGCACGGGGGCGCGCTCGCCGTGCGCGCAGGGCGGGTACGCGCTCGAGACGCGCTGCCACCTGGGCAAGTCGATCGTGTACGACGCCGTGGGCCGCCTCGGGTGGCGCGTGGACATCCGGAAGCACGTCATCAAGGAGGTCATCACGCACGTTATAGAGGCCGAGCTGGAGGAGGGGTGGGAGGAAGACGCGGATGGGGGGCGCAGGGACGTGCCTGCCGCCCGGGCGGAGGAGGATTGTCTGGTGAGTCCGTGCGAGTGCGGGTGCGACAGCGACGGCAGACTGATGACCGGGCCGTTCGATAGGACTGCTTCAAGTGGGAGTTTGGGGACTTCAAGGACGGGGACGGGGACGACGACGACGACTGAGCTGACACTGTACACGTCCGCGTCCGCATGCTGTAAATATATCGGGTGTAATCTATATCGCCGGCTGTACACTACTAGCTCTACCCCGGACTTGTCCACGCACAGAGCCATATAACCAAGAAGTCTACGGGCGACCACCCCGCACCCGCGCACCCTCTAGCGGACCCGCGTCACGCCCGGAACTCCTTCCCGCCGACGAGCCGCCCCTGCACGTACACCCGCCGCACATTGCGGTCGTCCCCGCAGAACAGGAACCGCTCGAGCATCGCGTCCAGCACCGCCCTCTCCGTCCCCTTGCCCGATCCGAATCCCTCACCCGCGCGCGCGCCAGCGCCGAGCCCCGGCTCGAGGTCGACGCCCCACACCGCAGGGTTCCCCGCGTCCTCGCGCACGCTCACAAGCAGCGCGTCGAACGCCCTCCCGGGCACGAGCGCCCCCGTGCGCGCCGCGAGCCCGCACACCGCCGCGCCCCCGAGCGTCGCGAGGTGCAGGAGCGTGGGCACGGGCAGCGCGCGCCCCGCGAACTGCGCGTGCGCGTGCGTGTGCGTCGCGGGCGTGTGCATCGCGACGACCTTCGAGCACATGCTCGCGTGCTGGATCGCGGCGAGCATCGAGGGCGAGAACCCGCCCGAGACGTCCGTGCCGAGCCCGACCTGTGTATGCAGTGAGTGAGCGCTCCACCCTAGACGGGAGGGGCAGGGCTGGGCAGGGGCACGCACCTTGATGCCGCGGTCGAGGAGCATGCCGACGTGCGCGCAGCCGCTGCGGAGGTTGATGTTGCTCGTCGGGCAGTGGCTCACGCCCGCGCCGCGCGCCTGGATGAGCGCGAGCTCCGCGGGCTCGAGGTGCACCGCGTGCGCGAGGATCGTGTTCGCGCGCAGGAGGCCGAACGCGTCGTACACGCCCGCGTATGTCGCACGCACGTCGGGCCCGTCCTCGTACCCGTGTCCGTGTCCGTGTCCGTTTGCATGTCCGTTCGCGTGTCCGTTCATGTTCGTGTTCGTGTGTCCGTGGCCGTTCGCGCTCGCGAGGCTACGCGCGCGCACGGGGAGGGACGCGGGCCGGAACAGGCTCTTCGTGAACGCGATCTCCGCCTCGTTCTCGGAGATGTGCGTCTGGATCGCGAGCGCGGGGTCCGCGTCCGCGAGCGCGCCGAGCCCCGCGAGCAGCGCGTGCGAACACGCGATCGCAAAGCGCGGCGTGAGCACGGGCTGCACGAGCCCCGCGCCAGGCTGGGGGAGCGCGCGGATGTGCGCGATGAGCGCGCGGGTGTCCGCGAGCGAGGACTCGGGCGAGGGCTCGATGTAGTAGTCGGGCGAGTTCTGGTCCATGTTGCATTTCTACCGCGCGCCGGGGGTATGGGTGAGTGCGGTGCACGGGGCGCGATGGGAGGGAGCGCACCTACCCCGATGAGCGCGCGCTGGCCTGTGGGACGGGACGGACGGGGGCGGCGTCAGCGGGCAGAACGACGGCGACGCGGGGGAGCCTGAGGGCGGGACGGACCGTAGCTGTGGACGACGTCCGCGAGCACCTTCGTCGCGTCGAGATGGAGCGTGCCGTAGTAGCAGCACGTCGTGGACTGCGTGCGTACGTGCGGGGCTCACTGGTCACTGGGCGGTCGGGGCCGGGGATCGTGGACGCGGACTCACCCCGTAGTCGATCGTGCGCTTGACGACGGACGTGTACGCGCGCCGCGCGAAGTCGACGTCCGCGAAACGGGCCTCCATCGGGAAGGTGACCTCGGCGAGCCAGTCCAGCAGCTCGTGCTCCTGCCCGCTGTGTTCACCGTTCTGCTGTCAGCACGGGGCAGACGCCTAGCGAGGGAGCGGGCGGGCGTTGTGGACGTACCTCCCGAGATTCGGGACCTGCGGCGCATGCTGGCGGCGCACAAGATGGACGAGAGCTCCTCAGTACGCACGATCCCTCTCTGGAGCCCGAGTGACACTCACGATATGCGTGTCGATGAAGCCGGGCATGAGGAACTCGCCCTCCTTGAGCTCCACGACGTCCGCCGTCTCCGGGCGCACGCCGTGGCGGGCGAGCACGTCCTGCAGCGTCCCCGCGGGCACGTCGTCCTCCACCCACTCGATGTCGCCCGTGTCGCGTGAGACGGCGAGGAGCGCACGGGGGTACGCGCTGTACGCCGTGAGCGAGGTCGGGGAGATGAGCGCGCCGTAGAACACAGTCGACATATCGGATGCTTCTCGGTCAGTCGGTCAGAGGTCAGGATCTTCAAGTTCGTGTGCGCGCAGTCTTGTACGACGTCACTGGTACTGGTAGGTTAGGTTTAGAATTTCCGACGAAGGTTGTAAGGGGGATCGGCGTTGCAACCAGCTGGAACAAGAGACGACGATGAGGGCGAAAGCAGAGAAGGCGGTCGAGGGGGAGGAGGAGGAGGTCGGATGATCACTGGCGAGTCGCGCGCCCAGACACGCCACCACAGCATGTCCCGACCCGAGTGTCGGTGATCGTGCTAGCGGTTGGCGCTCCGTCATGACCAAATCGAGCACCCGCCCGCGCACCGTCTCGCTGCCGGTGCGCGTCCCGATATGGCAGCTGAGTAGGAACATCCGTTGCTCTTGGCGCCTGTCGGGCTGGGGCGGTTAACTGGGTTGTACTGGGTCCGTTCCTGGTGGTGGCATGGTCTTGTATCACGCGTTAACTGCACCGTCAATGCGGGAGGGCACCCAAGCTTGAGACTCTGTGTCAAGCTACGGGATGGTGAGAATAGCGCTCTGACTAACTGTGCCATAATGCTATCAGTGAGACGTACTCGCTTGGCGTTAACCATGCACAGTCGCGGGGGCACTCTGGGAGAGAATGAGCAGCCGGCTGGGCTGCCTCCTTATATTCACGGCTCATTCTAGGTCAACGACGAGCTGCTCCGAGCTTCTCGGCGCTGCGCCTGTCAAGTGCCACTGCGCGCCCACCACATGCATATGTCAAGAGAAGCCTGGCGGGCATCGCAGTGGAGGGGCAGGCGACGCGTAACAACGTGCTGTATTGCAGCCATCGAATGTGCGCAATTATGTATGTATGTGCTGATGTTCAGTCTCGCGGCAGGAATGGATCAGTCTCGCTTGCGTGCCCTATCTCTGATGCACGCTCCGGTAATACCGAGCCTGGACTAAAGCACACGCAATTTCACGTATTTGACTTGAGGTCTGGGTAATTGCACTCAATCTGCACAGCTCTCCGACGTACGATACGTCCGGAGTACGCTAGAAGGACACTCGCCAGGCCGCCCTGTGAATCACTTCGCGGAACCGCAGGGAAGAAGTTGCGAAGGAAGAAGTGGACAGGGACCCGCATGGACCGCGCTCCCCGTGGCAGAACAAGACCCGTTTGGGCACCTTTGGCGCCGGTGTGTGGCAGGGAGAGTCGCGCCGAGGCGAAGAGAGGACGGGGTTGACACGGAGGATGATGCGGTGGTGATGCTGGCGGGAAGAAGGAGGTACGCTGTCCGAACCGGGCCGCGGTCGCACGCACAAGAGCGTCCGTGCTGAACGTTAACCTCGGGGAACGCGACTTGCGGCACGTACGGGGACGCGTCGTTGTGCAGCCATACGTCAGCGCTGTGTTCCTGCGGCGGATGTGCGCGACAAAACGCGTCGAACGCGCAGGGAAACGCGTCGGCGGACGGGGTGACGCGTCGGTGGCTGCCCGCCGGGCATCCCACACTAGTACGTACACGCCCGAGCATATGGCGACAGAGTGACGTCTGCTGCAGCGCATCAGGCCACGGTCCCAGAGGGTCTCAGGCGCGATATGCTCTCGAAAACGTCGGTGATCGCTGGGGCGTTCCTGGGCGTGGGGCCGGGGACGTCGGGGGCTGGAGAACGATTTGCAACGGGCCGGGGAGCAGAGAAGTCTGACATGGACGGCGGGCGGCGGATGGAGCAGGGCGCAGCGTGCGGGTGATAGAGGCGAGAAGACGGTTAGTTTTGGATACATTGTACATGTAGCAAGACAAGGTGCGCATCCACGCCACGGTGCGGAGGAAGAAGGGGGCCCGGACGAACAAGAAGGCGTGGCGGCGGAGGCAATCCGCGTTGTCTGCCGTCGCTCAACGTTGTGTAGCAACACCAGCGATGCAGTCTAGGACGGTCGGACGACGTTCCTGTAAACGTTTCCTGCCAAGTCTGAGCAAACCCCGCACGATAATACCGATAGCCTCCATTGTACAAGCGACTAGTTGATCCAGTGTGCGATCACTGCGTCGCCGTCAAGACATCAGGCGCTATGACGTGAGGGGCGTGGTACCCCGTCTCTGCATCTCGCCTGCACACAGCAGCGTGCTCGTCCAGCTGCATGTAGAGAGGCAGACGATACATACACGTTGGGAGCGGAAGGAGGCACATTTTGCACGAAAGGGCAGACTGCAAGCTACAGAAAGGTGGGAGGAGGACGAGGCGCGGGTCGGGCGTCTGCGAGGAGCGAATGATGGGCTAGCGCTTTGGGAACCTTCACACTTCACATCGGATTGTCCCAGCGATTGCCCACGTATAAATTCTTTGTAGTCCGCGCTCTCTCCCCTTTCTCCTCGTCGTCTGCGGCAGGCAGTCGTACACGTTGACCAGATACCCTCCGACTCCGTCCCCGTCGTTGTCGCTCAGTCTTCGTCGTCGTCGCCGACGCCCACCACTCTCCAGGACATTCGCCTTCTCGCCCGAGCCGTGTCGTCATGCCATCTCTCCGCCGCGCCCTCTCTTCTCCTTCAGTCAGGTCCTCTCCCTACACCTATCCTACTACCTCCAGCCCAACCGGTCACGCGACTCGCGCAGGCGGCCACCAGCCACGCAGGTCCTCGGGCTCCGAGACGACCGGTCGTCGCGTCCTCGCCGACCTCGACTGGTGGCTGGTCCAGGATGGTCAGTACGAAGTTGCTGGCCCTGCGGGGGAGGCCTCAGAGGACGGGGATGCGGCGGAGAATGAGCAGGTTCGTACGCTTGGCGCGAATGTCGCGTCCGAGGACAACGTCCCAGTGGCCCCAGCCCCTGTGGCAGCGACGACCACGTTCGCTGCCGGTCTAATGGGCGGAGGCTACGAAGACGAGATCATCTCGAGCCCCCTTTGGGATGTGTCCACGGATAGCTCGCTTGGGTTGGGCTCCCCGGAGGTCTGTTGACCTCCTCGCACGCTATTGCTCGTATGACTGACCGCCAGGCACCTTCTCACAGCCTCTGATGCCCTCTCCTCTTCCACAATTCGCGGCCTTGTCAATCGCTCCGCGGACACCACTTCGCAGGCACGCGTCCGAGTCCTCTCAGTCGTCTGTGGATAGCACCCCCGAGTTCGGCTCGCTGTTCCCATTACCGACCTACATGGATCTCTTCCGTCCGGCTGCGCCCGCGTACCCTTCCGTGTTTGCGTCCAGCCTCGCTGCGCGTCGCCCTGCCGGCCGTGCTCCTGCACTCGCCTCCCGGTCCGTCAGCTACTCGGCCGTCGAGTTCCAATTGTCCACCGCTCGGCTCCTTGATGACCGCTTCGATGACATCGTTCCGTCGCCTCCTCCCTTCTTCTCTTCCACGATGGGCGATAGCGACACGGACGACCTGTTCTATTAGACAGGTCGAGTGTGCCGACTTTGGCCTGGATCGGTGTCCAGCGTATCGCGCGTTGTGGATGAAAAAAAGCGTCGCATCAATACGCACACACCGCCGGCCCTCGCCCTTTAACGTCCCCTTATCTCCTCACGAGCCGTTGAATATCCCCGGGCATTCCGAACTACTCATGTTGTGCAGCCCATTGGATCGGCTCGTTGTACGACGGCGCGTGTTGTCCATCCCAGTGTCCCTGGTTGACGACGAGGACGACCACGCTCCTCCATCTCCCATACATCCTCTCACATATCTTTCCTTGCATCCTCATCTCAGCTCTCATCTCATCTATGGCACTCGCATAGGCGAGCAGCCACGCATGCATATCCGTCTCATCTCAGGACACTGTAATTCTGCAATTTGTTTCGCCGCACACAACCACTTCACCGGCCTCGTCAACGCATCGTTCACTTCCGTTCCCGTCGTGTCCCTAACGCCTCACGATCACGTCCCACGTCCCCCACGTACGACTGCTTGATCCTCACGATGCCCACGACGTGCCCGTGACGAACGTACGAACGCGCGCACCCGGCTCCTGTGTTCATTGTTCCCTCCCCGCATCCCGAATGCCCTCACGGTCTCCGTTCGTTCCGAGACCGCGGCGGCGCCCTGTTCAATGTTGTGCCCGAGTTGTTCTCTCTCCTCTCTCTCATCCCTGTAACGACTAGACATGCCTCCCTCTGCCTGTTCCCGTACCCGTATCGGTCCTGCTGTCCTAGCGTTGTTGTTGCTCTCCACCACCCCATCCCCGTCCAAACAAGTACTTACCCCCATACGGCCACCCATTACTTACTTAACCTTTAACGCTTCCCTCCCCCCTTCTGAATCGCCCTGTTGTAGTTGGCTCGATCGTCAACGCCTTCCCCCCACGCCACGCCACGTCGCGCGCGCGGCCCCCTCTGTCTGACTCTGAAACGCTTCCCCTTGTCTCGTCTCGTCTCTGGCCCGATGTAACGCTCTCGACGACCTTTTACGACCGAAAAGCCCCCTGCGAGCCCCAGTGCAAGCTGCCAGCCTCGAGGGGGTTAGTCGCCGCGCCGTGTGCGCTGCACACACGGCCGGGCGCGATGTACATAGCACGCTCTACGTATACGTGTACGTACGCGTACATTCTCAGCAGCCGCTCCGAGTGCAACGAGAGTGTTTTGTAGCAGCGTTGTGCGTGCGTGTGCGTGCAAGCTATATTCGCCCCAGCAGGTAAGTATTCAGTATAATCAACACTGCGTAGTACACGCGAACCAAGCGATACTGGTACTGACTCCCGCCTCCTAACACTAGTGGTAGCGCTAGATCGCGTATAGGTCCCCCCTCCCGCGCCCGCCGCGCCCGCGCCATATACATCGTGGCAGACGGGAAGATGCTCGATGCTCGATGCTCGATGCACGGCGCCGTGCCCCCCGGACCGACCGTCGTCGCAGTACGTCGGCCCCGCGCGAGCACACCCGCGGTCGCGGTCGCGCATCCTCGCCGCACCCCCAGTGCCCCAGTGCCCACCCACCGATCGATATCGCGGGCAGCAGACAGACCGCGGGGTGCGGACACCCGGACGGACGGTCGTGGCGTGGCGTACGTGCCGGCGCGCCGGCGCCAACGTCAGAGTCGGCGAGAAAGTTTAAGTCATCTGTACACGCCGCCGACCATGGACGGCCCGGAGACTTTGCTCCAGGGGGACGGCGCGAGGCGGGCGTACCGGTTCTCGACGCGCGCCGCGTCCGGGGACCGCGGCGGGGGCGCGCGTGCGGGCGCTTTCTGGGGGTAGGGGTTCGCGTGCGCGTGCGCGTGCGCGTGGGGGGGATGGGAGGCCGGATGGTGCGCTTTTGTGCTCTGCGGGGGCGGGGGCCCCGGGGGCTGGCCGTGGCGCGCTTTCCACCTATTGCGGATCGAGAGCGAGCGGGCGAGGAGCTGGGGGAGCGCGCACGGCGTGAGTGTGAGTCGGGAACAGATGCACGAGAGAGAGGAGAGCGGGGAGGGAGGGAGAGGAGAGCGGGGAGGGACACATACCGCGTCCTTGTCGATGCCGTCGGCGATGGTCTTGATGATGTTGTCGACGACGGACTTGTGGTTCCCGTGCGGCTTGTCGTCGCGGAAGCGCATCATGCGCCAGTGCTCGCCGGCGACGTCCCAGTGCACCTCGACGATGCGGTCGTCGAGCTGCTCGTTCGACGTCTTCATCCTGTGCGCCGAGGGCGGCAGCGATAACGGCAGAGGCGTTGACGTTGATGGTGGAGAACGGTGTGTCAGCTCGGTCGCGCTATCATGCACGAAGGTATAACCGACCTCTCCCATTCGTCATCCTCGACATGCATGACGTCGTAGAGCTCGTAGCGCGAGTCGCCGCACCAGACGTGCAGCTCGAAGATGGGCTTCGTCTGCAAGTCCGGCGCGTCCGTCTTGCCCGGCGTAGGGGGAAACCGCAGCACCAGCTTGAAGTCGATGGAGTTCTCCGATGGCGGCTTCCACTTCAGACTAGAAATTTTTGAGAGTGAACTTTAGCGCGAATGACTCGGTCTTCTCGTGCGAAGCAGCCCTACATGTTCGGGTCGGTGCCAGGCGCGTACGGCGTGCTCACGCAAGTGTAGACCAGGCCGTCGTTTCCGTGCTGCAGTGCGGGGATTTCGATGTTGAACACGTCTTCGACGTGATACGAAAACTTCACGTCCTTGACCTTGAACCTGGGACGCGGGTGAGTACGAACCGGTTGACGTACAACGAATTTTGGGCGCACTCGAATGGCTGGTGCAGTGCCATATGTGGGAGGTCCTCCATCATCTTCTGGTAAGGTTTGTACATCCACTCCTTCAGCCGCTGCATGAGTATACCGCGTGTTAGCTGGATCCGGCCCCGCGACGCATACAAGCTCGAGTGGAAGGAGGCACGTACGCCGTAACGCTTATCAAGCGTCCTGGACATCACGTATTGTGCGTCCACAACTAGACAGTCGAATGCCAGATAACGCAAGGTTTCCTGAACCGGAAGGTAGCACGCACGCGAAGGCAGGTCAGCGGACGAGCGGTGGCGAGCAGGGACGAATTCACAAACTTGCTTGGTGCGCGGGTCGAGGTCAATGACAAGCTCCCCGTCGACTAGCGTATCTCTGAGCGGTCGATGCGGATCCTCATGGTGAGGAAAGTAGAGCCCGGTAAGCTCGCGATAGGTGTTGTGGCGGTCGATCTGGGGTGCATGGGCACAAGAGCGTGACACGGATGGGGCGCGGGACTCACAAGGTAGACTGCCTGGCCGCCTTCCGGGTCTGCTTGGACGAGGAGCAGTACCCGAATGCCGTCGGACTTCTCAGCAACCCAATAGCTGCACACAAATCGGAATGAATTCATGGAGCGCGCGCATGTATACACAAGGATGAACACGTACTCTTGGGCCTCCAACTTCTCCATGTCCTTGGCCGCAAAGCTGACAGGTTGGCTGCCGGGAAAGCTGGCACACACATGCGTTCACTGACTGTTGCAGGCATAGATAGAGGTGCGCCACCGTACCGTTCATTCTCGAGTTTGCAGAGCGTTGCGACATGTCGTTTGAGCCAACGTTCCTGCACCGAATTGTGCGGAACGATGTTGCCTGGGAGGTCAGGTATTCGGGGCATGGGTCGGCAGCAGATGGCAGCAGAGGAGAGAGGAGAAGTGCTTTAGCTGAGGAGCTCAAAGGGGACAGAACACGTACAGGTCTACACCAGAGCACGCTGTGACACGAAGCACATGATCTTTAGCCGGATGAAGAAGGTGCGGTCACACGTCCTCGTGCCGAATTCAGTCACTCTTGCTTCCAAAGTCAAATGAGTCGAACCTTCAGACGCGCATCCGCAAATCAGTGCAGGGCTAGGCAGGGCGGTGGTCGTTGTTTTCTCGCAGTCCACTCAATTGCCAAAGAACCCAAGGAGACACGCGGCAGGGTGTTTTGGGGCTCATTCGTTCGTTTTCTTATCGTGTGCGGTAGATTACAAGGGAAGAAAAATGAAGACATGTACAACACAGCGCTGTGCAAAACGACGACCGACTTCGCTCCCATACTCTTAACGATCCTCAGCCCATTCCTGAGAACCAGCGGGTCAGTACTGCATGATAACGAATCAGACAAGAGTAACACTTACGTTCTCCTTCTTGATTTGGGCCTGCCGTGCAAAGAACGTGTAAGGGGACGAGGACAAGGTGGTAGAAGGACAGAGTGTGCACATACCTCCTCCTCAGGGGTGAAGTCGTTAACAATGTTGAAGAGCTTCCGGATCTCCTCAGGCGTCTTGCCCTTGATCATGTTCGCGACCGTCTTGCAGCCAACGTCCCTGCGGATCGCAGCGCGTCAGCACGCCTGCACACGGACTGGATCGCAGGAAACCGTGCTCACAAGAGGGGCTTGATGTCGAGGTAGTTCGCGGCGAGGATGATCTCGAAGAGCATCTCCTGGTCCACGGTGATGAACTTCTGGTCCCACTCGCTGATGTCCGTCGTCCGCTTGCGGGTCTCGTCCTGGCTCTGCTCAGAGTCCGCCGCGGGGAGCGGCTCACCCCGGTGGTGTTCGCAGTACTCGAGGACCTGAAAGGCGGCGTGCGTCAGATACCAGGAGCGCAGGGGGCGGAAGGCCATGTCGACACAATGCCACTCACCTTCTTCAGGACGCTGGACGAGACGTTCGGGAGCGGAATCGGCTGGTCGCTCTCACCGACATCTACACAACGACGAGGAAGAAAACTGTCAGCACCGCGCAGAGCCGTGATTTATGGAGGTGTGGCGTACCCTCGAGCATGTTCTTGATGAGTACACTGCGCTCGGCGACTTCCTTGTCGACGACAAACTGCTCGTTATCGGAGGTGACGAGGAGAACCATGGTGGACGAGTGTGTTAGCGGAGAGTCGGGAGGGGGCGATGGTGGGTAGATGAAAGCGAGATGCGGAGTCGCGCGTACTTGGGCGTACTTAGATACTCGATTACATAAGCACGAGCGCTGCGCAAGGGTGGCACAAAGCGCGCCTGAACAGTGAGTACCTTGAAAGCTGCTGCCTTGTGGCCCTACCACTCACTTCCGAATCCTTCCTTGTCTTGTCTTCGTCCTCGCACGGGCCTCTGTTACTATGTCTCTCCAGGCCATGTGGCGATGTGCGGATATCCTGCATAGTCCGTTCAGGATAGCCGGTGAGTAACCCTGACTCGAACACGCCCTGCGTTCTGAATTGGTATCCGCCCAATGTGTCCGTCACAGGTTTAGGCCAGGTCCGCACGGCCACGAAGCGTGCTGGCGGCACCGTGTCCAACCACGGAGGCTCCCCCGGAAAGCGGCTCGGCGTGAAGAAGTTCTCAGGTGCGCGCTGCGGTGCTGCTAGCTTTGTCCCGCCGCTCACGCACGCCGCCCCCTCCCCCTCCCCCATACCACGCAGATGAGTATGTCATTCCCGGAAACATCCTCGTGCGCCAGCGCGGCACGGTCTTCCACCCCGGACAGCACGTACGTCCCCCGCTTGTACGCCCTTCTTTTGTGTGCACTGGCCAACGGGCTTGTCCAGGTGAAAATGGGGCGCGACCACACGCTGTACGCGACCGTCCCCGGGTTCGTGCGCTTCTACAAGATGCCGGGCTCGCGCGCGGACCGCAAGTTCATCGGTGTTGTCTTGAACAAGGGCGAGAAGCTCCCTCGCGACGAGACTGTGCGCGGCCGGAGTCGGTTCTTTGGGCTCGTCGACCTGAACGCTTTGACCAAGGAGCCCACAATACAAGCGACAGCGTCAACATGACATGGACGCACTGTCCCGCAGGCTGGTTCAATGTAGAGATAGCTCCCATTGGCAACCGCGTATCGTACACCGTCATATCCCCTCTAATACTATAGTACTTATGCATGCATGTGGGGAAGCACCCGCCTAAACGCGGTCTTCTAGCTAGGTACACAAGAACAGCACAGGAGAGCATACACAAAAGCAGAGACAAATTATACATACAGATGAATCTTCAGATCCTCGTAGCAGAGATGCCCGCGGCTTGGTAGACGTCGAGTTTACCAGACGGGGTTATTCGGGAACTCGATGTCGGGGATATCTGGGGGGTCGAGGTCGACATTCTCAACCTCCTCGCGCAGCATCGCGAGGTCGGTGTCCGCCATGTCCTCCACATTCTCGTAGTGCGGCATGCAGAGCGAGAGACGTTTGAGCGCATGGCCTTGAGCTTTTCGCGCCCGCGCGAACTTCCACCACTGGAGAGAGGACCACGTCTTGTCGTCGACGAGTGTAATGGTCTCCAGGACGGGGCATGTCGACTTGCCGGTGATGGCGTCCGGGGTAGAGAGCGCGGACACGACGGCCCTGCAGAACCCGCTGTCGGTGATGTTCTGGAGGTGGATATGGAGGGTGCGAAGGGAGGGCATAAAGGTCAGCACCTGCTGCCAGACATCCTTCGCGAAGCCGGTGTGCGGGTGGTAGTACTGCGTCTCTGCGATCGTGAACTCCTCGAGCTGCGAGAGGTCGAGCGTCTTAGCTATCGAGAGGAGGAGAGGGCCGGACACGGTCGGCATGTCGCCCCCGACGTCGATCCCCTGCGCGATCGTCGCAGTGACCTGGAACGGGTGTCCGCCTGCTATGCCCCCGATGATCACGCCGCCCGCGGCGGACCGGTATGCGACCTGCAGCTTGCGAATGTCGCGCAGGGGGTGCCCCTCGCTCAAGGTGTTCGGGATGCCGAAGAGGAAGCGGAAATCACTCCTGCGCTCGAGCCACACGCTGATGCGTAGGTGGCAGTTGGGGATGATGAGCCGGCTGAGGAGGCTCGAAGTCACGGTCGCAGAGCAACGCGCTATGTCAATCCGCCGGAGATTGTCTAGACGAATCTGCCGCGGCGGCTGCTCGTCGTCTTCGAGTTGGTCGTTCATGACGAAGCGCGCCTTGACGGTAAGGAGGACTTCGAGGACGGGGGCTGCCTCGAGGATCTGCAGAAGCTGCGACAGCTCCATCGTGATGAGGTCGCGCTTTCTGCCTCTGATATACAGCTCCTTCAGGTTCGTATACGTGACGCAACCCATGCGCGGGTACGAGTAGCATAGCTTCAGGCTGCTCAGACGCGGTGTGTTGCCGCCGAAGACGGCGGGGAGCGCAAAGCACTTGCCATCGTTCCGGACGTGATAGAGATGGAATGTCTCCAAATTGGGTGCGGGCGTATCAATCAGGGTGGAGAGCAGCTGAGAGACGTTTCCGTCGTCGTCATGTAAGTGCATCCAGGGGATGTATATACGGTGCACACGACTCATTTGTGTCACTATGCGGTCGACGATGTCCTTGGAATTGCCGACGTTCGCTTGGTAGTCAACGACGAATGTGAGAGGTGCGTCTACGGAACGCTCGAGGCAGGTGAGCGCCGCGTCGGGGTATCGGGTGCTGACCTGGGTCCAGAGCGAGGAGCACGCGAGGGCAATGGCCCGCCAACGGTAGCAGACGTGTGAGAAGTACGCCCACGAGCACGAGCCGAAGGACGAGCTGAGGGGAACGTCATAGTCTTGCAGGAGGTCGACGAAGACAAGCGCTAGGAGATCTGGGGATAGTCGGTGTATGGGTCGAAGGGAGTTGCGATAGCGTTTGAGCAGAGCGACCGACTGGTCAAGGCTCTCTATCTGGACGACACGGTCAGTGAGAACTGACTGCTGCGGCTGGTCTACTGGTAATGCATACCTTCTCGGCGATGTTATGAGGGTCTGTCGTACTGCAGGGATGTCAGGATTGGGGTTAGCGCGGTCGTAACAGGAAGACTAGGATACTCACTGAGGCCCATTCCATTCCGGCAGGTCCCACAGATTAGGGTCGAGTATGTGTGTGAGGGTCAACCTCGTCTGGCCAGGATCCACCGTGTCTTCTGGACGGGGTAGAAGAGGTGTACCCGGGAGGGCAGACACAGTCGCCATGGGTGGGAACTAAGGAGGACACAGGGGAGATGCGATGGTGGTCAGACCGACAAGAGCTGTAGTCGGATTTGACGCCAGAAGGGATCTGGCAGGACCCTTAATATGATCCCACAGGCTTCGCGAGCTGGAGTCACCCCCTGGTCACCCCAGCTCGGTGTCGAGCACTGCGTCTGCCTTCTAATACGTCACCTCGACCACAAACTAGGCATGTGTGCCCTCTGATCACAACGACCTGTGCGAGTCTTGCCATTGCGGGGTATTAGGGTCCAGGACGCCTAACGGATCCAGACGCGCGGAGATCGTCCCGAGACAAAGAAAGACGGGGAAAGGGCTAGGCAGGCGGCGGAGGACATCGTAGTCGGGAGCAGAGGGTGAGTGCCACTTGCTCGTCGGGACGCAAGGGAGGCACGGAGAGGTCCATCGATACTGCTCCCCCCGATCACCAGATTCCCGTTCCATACCTTCCCCATTTCCCGCCTGAAACCAACTTCAGATCGATTACTTATAGTCGACTATACGTTCCGCCTACTTATGAGCAATCATATGCTTGTTCGAAGCGTGGTCGCTCAAGAATAACCTCCTTCGCAACTAGTATCCACGGTTGTTGCTCGCACCATGTCCAGCAAGATTCTCACTGTCCCGGGCCCAGTCTCTCTTTCTCACCGACCCCCAACGCTGACCAGCTGAAACATACTGTCGCCTGCAATGTCCGCCTCTGATCTGTACTTGTCTATCACCCCATTGAAGATCTCCGGTGCGACCTCCTTTGTGCCACTGCCAGTGGCACCCAATCCCTGATCTAAAGTCTCTCGCCAGAGATCCCAGCGGAGGATGCCATCATCAAGGCAGGGCGCGAGCTCCTAGACTCCACCTCCACCTGGAAGCAAGGCAAGGCCTACCAGCACAACAAGGTCAAGACCTTCCACCGCTCCAAAGGGCCCAAAGACGGCACCGCCTGGTACGGCCGCGTCAGCGAGCACCCGAAGGAAGAGGGCACCTTCGCCGACTTCTGGCGCATGCTCGGGGAGGACAAAGCAGAGAACGAGCAGAAGTGCGTCGCCCGCCTTTTCATTGTCTCCGCTGCGCGAGGGAGCAAACGCGCACGCGCCCGCGTCCCGACAGGTACATCCCCGACATCCAGAAGGTGCAGCTCATCAAGCGCATCTCCCCGACCCAGTCCGTCTGGACGCTCTTCTACCATCTCACTCCCCCGATCTCCCCCCGTGTCTTCACGGTGGTGCAGACGACGTGGCTCAGCGAGTCCTCGCCAAAGACAGGGTAGGTGCATGTCCTGCGCACGCTCAGCGGCGCCGTCCGGGCTTCCGAAGATCTGAATCTGAAATCGCCCCAGCATCATCGTGTCCATTCCGGTGGACGTGACGGGAGATGAGGAATACGCCAAGCTCGAGGAGAAGGGCGTCAAGGGGCGCTACGTCGCCGTGGAACGCATCACGGAGCGCGACGACGGCACGCTCGAATGGCGCATGGCGACGTCGAGCACGCCCGGCGGCAGTATTCCGCAGTTCGTCGCAGACTCGTCCATGGCGAGCACGATCTCCCGGGTACGTCTTCCCTGCGGACGTCTGTGCTGTTCGTGCGGACTGACATGCGTTCGCTCTGTACAGGACGTGACCTGGTTTGTCGAATATTTGGCCAAGACTCGTGAATCAGGAGCTGTTCCCGCCACGACGACGGAGGTGCATGCGGAGGCTCCCAAGGTAGAAGCGGCGCCCAACGCTGCCGCCGCAGAGGCTTCTGGTGCTGGTGCAGCCGGTGCGACTGCTTGAATATAGTCGCTTTCGGTTTGGACGCGCTTGCAGAGTCTTTCAATGGAACAGTGGAGTTCGAGCCTCTCTGGCTCGAACCTACGCTTGAATTTAATTCTTCTGAACCGCCTGTAGAACTGATATCGAAGCCAGGCTCTTGGGATCTTCCCTAGCAAATCCGTTCGTACCCTGCTTCCAAGTACTCATACACACACGTGTTGCCCACCGTGACTGCGCTCGAATCACGCCAACTCCAAGTACCGTTCCACTGCGAACCACAGAACAGAGGTTCGTGTCAGTCAGAGTGCCGATACGTCTCGGAAATTGGGAAGCCCGGAAGCTCAGGCCTCAGGAGCAACGCACCTTCCCAGCTCGTCACTGCCTCGTTCCACAGCTTGACCTCGTGCTGCCGCGTGCCCCCGAAGTGCTCCACGAAGTCGTGCCCGAACACCGCCTCCTCGCGCGCGATGCTCTCGGGGCGCATCATGCGCTCCGTCGCCGCCTCGAGGGACTGCGGGAGCATCTTCACCTGTGCCCGTCCGCGCACGTATACATATACAATCGGAGGAGCGTTCAACGTTCAGCGTTCACGCACGCAGCGAGCGCACCAGTCGACGAGGAAGGAGGGAGAAAGGTTCGGCCGTCAGCAACCCTGTAGGAACCACAGAGACCACACAGGCCAGACACGCACCTTGCCCGCCTTCCTGTCCTCCGCCGTGAGTTTCCCGACGGGCGGGCCCGGGAGGGCCAGCCGCTGCGCGATCCCGCGCAGGCCGAGCGCGAAGATGGCGCTGAGCGCAAAGTACGGGTTCATGTCCGCGCCGGGCACGCGGATCTCCATGCGCGTCGCGGACGGCGGCACCGACGGCGGGGAGATGACGCGCACGGACGCCGCGCGCGAGTCGTACCCGTACGTGACCGCGTTCGGCGCCCAGAAGGCCTCGCCGCCGACGAGGCGCTTATAGCCGTTGATCGTCGGCACGACCTGCGTGGGCCGGGACGCGAGGGACGCGCGACGGGGCAGGATGTCAGGCATGAGACTGCGGGGGGAGCATGAAGGGGACGCACCATAGGCATGACTGCGGTGTGACGAGTTTAAGCGTCAGTGTGTCCGTCTCTCAGGATATCGCGACGGGAGATTGGAATTCATGTAAGAGCGCACCATCAGGGAGACCGTCGAGGATGCCGGCGAGGAACCATTCGCCTTCCTGGCTGAGGAACTTGGTGTCCTCGTACTGGGCGTTTGCACGGCCGGTCTTGAGCTCTGCGTCTGACACGGCGAAGATATTCTTCCCGCTCGCGTCACGGATGGAGACGTGAATATGTCTGTTCACCGAGGGATATCAGCGAGAGTGCGCGTCTTGTCAAACACCCTCGAACATACCCGCTGCACCCGGGCAGCTAGTGAAAGTCAGCGTTCGGTTGCTGGAATTTTGATGATTTCTACTCACGTTGCCCCACGGCTTCGCCATGAAGCTCGGCACGACGCCCCGTTTCATGCCGACGCTCTTGGCAAGAAACTTGAAAAGGATGGCGTTGTCTGCCATGCGCAGGGCGTCGGTATACGCAAGAGCTGTCTCGTACACTCCAGGGCCGGTCTCCGTATCTAATTGCAATGAGCGAGTGCGATGGTGACAGGTTAATTAGCGTACGATGTCCTTCGATAGGCACCTGGAACTTGACACTCTCGTCGAAGAGGTCGTTGAAGTACTCGGTATTGAGCTGTGTGCGGAGCAATGAATACCCGTGCACTAGAAGAAGTTATGAGTAACAGCGCGGACATCGAAACGTTACGCAGCACTTACTCCCCGGGGTCAGGGGCTCAAGATCCCTATAGTTCTTCTTTGCAAGGGATTCTGGAGTCTCTAGACAAGGTTTTGTGCATCAGAAGCAGGCATTTTCCGGCGACTCTGTAGCAGACGATACCTTTGAATTGGAAGTACTGTCAATGAATCGAGAGGTAACGGTAAGCGGCCAATGATGTCATCATGCCGCGACGACCTGCCTCGTATTCACAACCAGCCATGCATTTCCAGCCGTTCAGCTGTGCCTTGGTGACAACCTGGCGTAGGACTCCGCGCGGGTCTGCGCAGATGGGGTCCTTGGTGTCCGGATCCAGGAAGGAGACCAGGAAGAACGGGACGTTGTTCTCCCAGGGTATCCTGCGGTAGGTCGCGAGATCGATGCAGGCGATGAGATCGCGGTACCCGTTGGCTCGGTTGGATATGAGGAGCTCTTTGGAGTAGACGGTGTCGTGCATGTCCCATCCGCTGCAGCGAGCGTCGGCCGTCAGTACGTTCCGGGTGCTTGCTCCCTAGGCGGAGGCACTCACAAGATCACACTGCAGAAGTTGAAGCCATCGGAGCTGGCGGCGCTGAGAAACTTCTCCTTGGACTGGGTCGTATTGATAAGACGAACGCATACATCCACTTAGGAGATGCCCCTACCATGTATTTCCCTCTCAAGACACCATCGACTGCAATAGACATATGAGCGATGGATGGCCACATTTGAGGTGTGGGTACTCGCCATCGATGCCTAAAGTTTCCGAGGGTGAGCCTACTAATCCAAGATGCTCAACTATAGGGCTTACCGGCCACTTTGACCTTGGAGTCGCCCTCCAGCAAGGCTTCCAAGTCCGCAATAGAACTCGGAGCCTTTGCGGTGGGTGAGACACTGGCAAGATTCTCGTTTGGCATTTTGAAAACAGGCCTTCCGTGTCAGTTTACGCAGAAAGTGGTTTATCGCAGCACAAACAAACCGGGAGATAACAAAGTCGATGGTGGTGATGCTACTGAACCACACCTAGCCGATGGCGCCCATGACGCAGGGATAGACGCCAGATCGCGATTGTATGTCTACCGTGACCGTGACGCTCTGCCAGTGACTCGCGCTTGCAAGCTTTCTGGCAAGATCCCATACACAGTGCGGTTAGCATGTCCTCAGAATCCGCGGCTCCCCATGCAAACATCGCAGTACCTTCTCCTGTGTCCGCCTTAGCCTTTGGACCCGATAGCGCTCTTTGTGTAGGCTCAGGTGCGTGAAAATGACATCGAACCTTCGTCCGCGGTGCGAATGACTACTAACGAATGTGATGCACCAGATGACGGGAGTGTACGGTGGTACCACCTGCCCTCGACCAAGGTCTCTCGAGCGATCAAGCCGCTCGGCGCCGAGATCTCGTCCATCGCCTGGCTCACGATGAAGAAAAACGAGCCAGACGCGGTCTGGGTCGCGTGCGGCCGCAAGGCCCTGCGCTTCCCCGCGAGCCTCAGCGCGGCGCAGAAGATGATCATGGCAGCGGAGGACGCGACCGCGTCGCTCGAGCTCGGCGAGGACGAGGACGACGTCCTGAACGAGGCACGCTCCTCTCCGCCGCTCTCCCCGGGGACCCCCTCGCGCTCACATGCATGTGGATCAGCCAGCTCAGCGTCGGCGACGGCGGGAAGCACCTCGCCTTCAGCTCCGACTCCGGCGCGGTCGGCGTCGTCGACCTCTCGTCGCTCGCAGTCAGACGCATGCGCAGCCGGCACAACACGGTGCGCTTTCCTGCCATCTCCGTGTACATGTGTGGCAGCTCATCGAACCCCAAACAACTACGATCTTAGGTCTGTGGGTCCGTGAAGTCGATCCCGGACCGCCCTAACGAGCTGGTGAGCGGCGGATACGACTCTGCGCTCCTGCACTTCGACGCCGCCCAGGGCACGATCCTGTCCCGCTTCGATATCAGTGAGTATCCTCCCCCTTTCCCCCCGGCCTGCTGCCAATACAGACCGCCCGCACGTCCGCCGACTCACTAACGTGCGTACTACCCAGCCGCCCCCGCCCCCTCCGCCAGCGAAGGCGTGTCGCTCTCTCCCCCCTTCGTGCTGTCCGTGTCCGTCAGCGCCAGCGGGCTGCTCGCCGCCGCCACCGCGGACGGCCGCGTCTGGCTCGGCGGCGGGGGCGAGAAGCGGCCGAACTCGAAGAAGCGCGCGCGCAAGTGGGACGGGCTCAAGGAGGGCGAGGGCATCTGGATGCAGGTCGCCGACGGCCCCGTCGTCGCGGTGTGAGTGCCCCTCCCTGCTCCCTGCTCTTCAGACCATGCGCGTGACTGACCGGTGACCACGACTGCTGCTGCTACTGCTATTGGCTTAGGGCGTTCACTTGCGCGGACGCGTTCGTGACGTGCTCCCTGCTGGGGAGCATCGCCCAGTACTCGGTGTCCCGGAACGATGGAGGAATGCTGGAGGCTGCCAAGATATGGGAAGCTGTGACTCGTGGCGTGGAGAAGGTGAACGCTATGGCAGCGGACGGGTCGTACATTATCCTCGGCGGTTTCGACGCAAAGGGCAAAGGGATCGTAGAGGTATGGTCTAGATGACATCGTCTTGAGGTGAAGGGACGAGCTTGTCACTCGGTCTACCTGCGCGAACAACGTACAACGTAGGCCGCCATGGAAGTCGCGCATTATGAACCCTCGCATCACATTAAACTAAGTTGAATATAGGACATCCCTGCTGTTGCAAGCCGTGCGTAATTTTCGTGTAGGTGCGTGTAGATATACAACGCGTAGTTAGTGTACGTTATCGACCAGTACTATCCCGATCAGTATGCGTAACCCGGCCACTCAGCACTCAGTACTCAGTACTCAACCCGGACACGACGCGACTATCGTACATGAGATGACCCCGTAAAACTTGACATCCGACAAACCCAGGCCCGGGCCCGAGCCCTACGTGAAGTACCGGTAGTCCGGGTTCAGGTCGCCCAGCCGCTTCTTTTCGTCCTCGGACAAGTGTGCGTGCGTGCCGGCCGCGTGCGCGCGGTCTCGCCTGCGGTTCTCCCACGAGACGCCGAAGAAGTAGACGGTGTTCGCGGCGAGCGAGAGCACGATGAAGCCGATCGCGATGCTGTACCCGGGGATGTAGCGCGGCGCGTCCTTGGCGAGGAACGAGAACACGGCGATGATCCCGCCGACTGTCGCGCGGGTGGAGAAGGTCAGCGGGCGATGGCGGACGGGGTGCGAGCGCGGGACGTACTGTTTCCAAACCCAACTTGGAATGCGGTCCCGACGGCGCGTCTGTGGTGCCCTCCGACTGTATGTGCCCCAACTCGTCAGCAAGTGCAGACACGAGGCGCAGGAGCGAGGCGGACTCACGGTTGGTGTTGAACCAGCAGACGATGATCGGCATCGCCGAGTACGTGCCCATCGCGGCGAGGAAGAGCGCGCCGTACTGCACGTGCTTGTTGTCGTGCACGGTGAGGAGAATGATGAAGCCCGTGAGAGAGACGGCGGTCGTCGCGAGGATGAACACGTATCGCATACGGAGCCAGTCTGACGCCGTCGCGGAGATCATCGCGAGCGCGAACGCGCACGCCCAGGGCGGCACGGAGAGTAGCTGGGTGCGGATCGCGCTATAGCCCAGTGACTGGATGATCGTCGGTGCGAAGTACGCTGTGGGGGTGGAGAGGAAAGGGGGTGTCAGCTGTGAGCGTTGCTGATAAAGAGGGACGGGCACTGACCGTAGCCGTATGCAGGGACGATGAGTCCAAAGTACATGAAGCCTCCCACAACGATTTTCCCTAGCGGTACATCAGACCTTAGGCAACATGGTAGGGAGGTGCTCTGGCTGGGAACGTACAATCTTTGAAAACCGCCAACACGCTCCTGACAGTGAGCGGGTCGTGGCGCCTAGAGTGGCCGACATCCTCGTAGAGGCGCGCCTTGACAAAGTCCTTCTCTTCTTGACTGAGCCACGTGACCTCCTCCGGGAAGTCCGCGATGGTGAAGTAGAGGACGAAGGAGCACAGTACGGTCAGGGCTCCCTCTGTATGATGGTGTGGTGAGAGGCCATGAACACAAAATGGCTTGGCCATCGAACTGGGTACTCACCGAGAATGAAAATCCAGCGCCAGCCACGATACCCATGCATCCCATCCATCTTGCCAATCGCGCTGGCGAGCAGGCCGCCAAAGCCGCCGGCGAGGGTAGTCGAGGAGAAGAAGAAGGAATAGCGTTTCTGGGCCTCGGAACGCTTGTACCACATTGCAATGAGGTAGAAGCAGGCGGGGAAGACTCCGCTCTCGACTACGCCGAGGAAGAAGCGCGTCGCAATCAGCCCGCCGAGGCTCTTGGTGAAGCCTTGGAGGAGGGTGATGATTCCGAAGAAGAACATGCACAGCGACACTGGAGGGTATAGTGAGCACCACATCAAATGCACGGCGTCAAAGCCTAGGAAGGGAGACATACGCCATACGTGCGGCTTGAAGTGTTTGAGAAGCGCGTTGGATGGTATTTCACAGAGGACGTATGGCGCAAAGCTGACGCGTTCTTTGAGCGAGGCGGGGAGATGTGTTCGTGCAGGAGACGACTCACAAGACGACTAGTGCGGTGTTGAACTCGTTTCCTGCGAGGTGGAGGTCCTGCTTGAGACCAAACACCGCCGCGTTCGAAATGTTCACTCTGTTCACTCAAAGTCGTTGGCACGCAGGGGGCGTTGAACGGGCTAAGATGACTCACCGGTCGAGGAATGCGAGGAGGTAGAGCACACAGAGAACGGGTACGACACGAAGGTCGATTTTGCGGATGACCTTTGCCTCGTCAACATTAGGGAAGCGTGCCTTGTAGTCGCCTCCCTCCGCACCGAGGTACGGGGCAAGGTTATACTGCTTCTCGACGTCAGGCGAGACGGGGTGTTCCTGGAGCGACTCGGAAGCCGCTGTGTAGTCCGCGAGAGGTGAGCGAAGCTGATGTGATGCGCAAGGCGTGAGAGTCGGACCCGGACTTGCCTTTCGAGCTCATGACTGCACGCGTAGAGGCCGTCCGGGAGGAGGAGGACGGTACACGAGATGAGAAGACGAGCTCGAGGGCCCCGCTCGCGTTCGGAGAAGTTAAGAGAGACGCGGAGAGGAGAGTCAGGCGACTTGTAAGTACCCGCCAAGGCCTTCTCGTGTTCGAGCACCTGAAATTTAAATTATCCTCTTCCGATCCCGATCATATCGTCTTACCCCGCCTTTAGCCCGTTCGGGTCATCCTCCTCGTACGCGTAAACACTTTTCATCCTATGTACCCGCGCAGCCGCTCATCCTCACAACCTGCACGTCACAAACCCACTGGTATAGCCTCAACGTTACTGTACTTATGTGAACTTAGCGCGAGTAGGTCCTCTCGCGAGCTCTCACTAGTCACTGCCGGCAGCTTCACTCAGCACCCCAGAAAAATTTCTGACCGGTCCATTCAAGCTTCACTTGTCCGGTGCCTGAGACTGAGTATTAATGGAACCCCGATACTCCCGGTTTGCCGAGTCCAGGACCACCAGGGACCACCGCTGACCGAGGTCCAAGACTCCAAGACTGGATCCTTCATAATAAGCTATAAGAAGGTGAAAGCGAAGGTCAGAAATAAAGCACGCACTCATTTCATTCATACGGAGTCATAAGAACCAGTGGTGCGCGTGAGTGAGGGTCGTTCGCCGCGGGAACGGTGACTGATCGTCGTGCCCGCAAACGAACAGGTCGAGCGAATTAGCGTACATCATACACGAGCTCAACCCCAGCTGATTTTATGTGGTTCTGCCAACCAGCATACTTCGCCCTCATCCACAGGCCCACTCTGTCCCCGGGCCGTAGAGCGTCGACAAACCCGACGCCGTCGCCCGAGCCATCTTCCTCCTCCTCCTCCTCCTCCTCCTCCTCCTCCTTCACCGACCCCGCCGCGACCGGTCGACGTCTTACGATGGTCCCCGGACCCCACTCGACGACATGGCGTTGGAACTCGCGCTCGCCAACACGGTTGCTCTGGACGCGCCAGACGAACTCCGGAGCGTCGCTGCTCGCCCCTCCGTCTACGTCTGGCTTGGGCACGAGCGTCCAGCCGACCTCGACGAGCTTCTCCTGGATGTCCGCGCTCGCGTAGTACAACGCGCTGTGCTTCGCGAGGTACTCGAGTTCCGTGCCGTCGACGTCGACGGCGCCGTCCGAGTCGCATCCGGACGCACCGCGGGGCCGGAAGATGCACGCCTCGTACCACGAGTACGCGCCCGTGAACGTTCCTAATTGCGTCCCCGTGTCACTGTTAGCATCGCCCTGAGCTGAACGGGATGCTGACATCAGGACGCGTCACTTGCCAGGAAGCTCTCCGCCCCAGCCCTGATCGTGTCCCTCGATCCTCCATGTGACGCTCTTCATCCGCCAGCCCTCCCCGTTCCGCCCCGCCGGCAGCGGCGGGCTGACGAGGTACAGGAGCGCGGAGGAGTAAGTAGTCCCGGGGCTTGTATTGGTCCGCTAGCATGCGGACGAGGTCGGTGCGCTCCGCGCGGACGGCGGGGTAGTACCCTGCGAGGTCCATGATCTCGAGCACGAGCTCGGCGGGCAGGCCGAGGCTCGCGAGCATGGCGCGGACGAGGCGGACGGGCTGCGCGGGGTCTGCGCTGTCTGCCTCCGAGTCGACGTCATACTCGAAGAGAAATGATTGCAGCGTGCCCATGGGTGCTGTTCTAGCTTGCGATTGTCAACGGTAGCCGACGAGGTGAAGAGATTAACCGGTTACTCACCAGTTATAGACTTGTGTAACTAGTAAGGCGAGGCTCTGAATTGAACTTCCTTCAGCATGACGTTCAGTAACAAGGATGTACTGTAGCACAGCCTCTATTGACGGTGACGTGTGAATTGGACCGGTTCAATTCGGAGTTGCACCAAGTACACGCGCAAGTAATACACCGTCCCCCTTGGTACCGCCCTCACAAATACAGATGAACTCACATTACAACGCGCGGGGGTTCAATGATACTTTCAGCAGTGTTCACGAAAGATAATTTGCATCGTGCATATACGACAAGCCTTTGTGTTTGACGTCAAATTCGGACGTAATCGAAGCCAAACCTGAAATCCAGGCGTGGCGAGTCTCTTCCGTCTAACTGCGCACTGTGTACAGCTGTGTACGTCTCTTATAACATCTATGCCAAGACCTATTTGTGTACATGTATACAAGTATGTTTGCTCGGCATCCTGATCGGGACATCTGTCATCGTATGGTACTGCATTGCGTATAGGCGAGAAGATCAGACGAGCTTGTCGAGCTTGTGTATGCCCTCGATGCTCTTCTTGTAGTTGTGGCCGAACGCGCCCGCGCCCTCTCTCTTCGCCTTCTTCAGCACGCGCCCAATCGCGTCCAGACCTATCAGCGGACATCCGTCAGCCTCCTCGTCCGAACACGCACAACACCGGCGCGACGCAATTAAACGGGAGACATACCCTTATCGAGGTCCTCAAGCGGCGGCCCGAAGGAGAGGCGGACAAAGTGGTGGCACGGCGAGTGGAAGAGGTTCCGGCGATGGGCGGGGTTGATATCGAAGAAGATGCCGGGGATGACGATCGTCTTCTCCTTGAGGAGCTCCTCGAAGAACGTCAGGCCGTTGTTGATCGGCGGCGGGAGGCTCTCGAGGTTGAGCCAGATGTAGAACGTCGCGACGGGCGGGAC
The DNA here is from genome assembly GCA_033807695.1 of Daedaleopsis sinensis. Classification (NCBI taxonomy): domain Eukaryota; kingdom Fungi; phylum Basidiomycota; class Agaricomycetes; order Polyporales; family Polyporaceae; genus Daedaleopsis; species Daedaleopsis sinensis. The sequence continues at coordinate 3,983,109 of CM066301.1, forward strand.
GAAGACGTGCAGGCCGAGCTCGTCGAGCCGCTTGAGGACGTGGTCACGCTTCGCCTTGAAGTGCCGCTGCAACGCGACCTTTTCGACGAGCACGCGCTCGGGGTCGAGCAGCGGGATCGCGGCGAGCTGGAGGCTGTGCGGAACATGAGGTGAATCGTCCGCATGAGAACAGAACAGGTGAGGGAACGTACGGGTGGTTGGCGCCACCGTCAAGGAAGGATCCGGACTGCGAGAGCGCAGTGATGAGGTTCTTGGGTCCGAGGACCCAGCAGATGCGCCAGCCAGGGAGACGCCAGTTCTAAGATAGCAAGCAAGTTTACCGTTAACTCTCGGCTTCACACGTGCGCAGCAATGCAATAATACCTTCGTGAGACCATTCACAATGACCACAGAGTCCTGGTTGACGTTGTCAATGAATTCGGCGGAGGACACGGACTTGCCGTAGTCCTCGTCGTTTTCGGGATATATGTACCACGAGTAGAACTGCCGACTGGTGAGCCATTTGTATCAAAGCGAATTATGGAATGATGGATTACCTCGTCCATGATAAGTGTCGCCGCGGATTCGCGGGCAACTTGGACCAGTTCCTTCAGGTCCTGACCCTCGATGACCTGACCAGTTGGATTACGTGGGTTAGATGCGAGGACGACCTCAAGGCCTTGATTCCTGATGTCTTTCTTGATCTGGTTGACATCGAGGCGGTACTTTTTCTCCTCGTCCAGACTGTGCACGATGTTAACTCAATCTCTCAGATGGAAAGATATGACATCAACTTACACCGTTGGAACAGGCACAAGGCGCTTGAATGCGCTCAGGACCTGATCGTATGCGGTATAATCCGGAATTTGATACGACTATACGATGATCAGTACATCCCCTGCTCAATGCAGAAAACTCGACGTACACAGTAGACATCACCAATGACGGCAGCGACGCGAGAAAGACCTGCACGCCCTCCGGGCACGATGCAAACATTCTCGAAGGTATACTGGCTGAGCTTGCCCTGACGGTATTGGTGGTTGTATAGGTTGGCCACAGCCTCACGCAGTTCTATCTCCCGCCATCAGCGGCGGCGCAGATGGCTTGCTACATGTGTCAAACCTACCCTTGACACCCGTCGTGGGCGCGTACTCGAGCGAGTCCACTGGAAGGGGGATGCTCGTCGGGCGAGCAGGTGCGTCAGGGATTTGACCGACCTCTGGTGCACCTTGACCAAGGTTTGCCCACTCGTGCGAGGACGCGTAAGAGAAGCCGTTGGCCATGGCACGGTCGGAGCAATAGATGACCCCCGTGCTACCGGGGTGCTCGATACCAGGAACAGTCTCCTCATCGGGGTTCACGGTCTGAGGGAGAAGACCCCCGGTCTTGGGCTTGTTGTGACCAGCGGATTGCCGGAAGATCTAGCGCAATGGGAGACGTTAAGCGACACTCATCTGCGTGTATCTCTTTCAGTTGAGACGAACCCTATGGGCTTCGGAGTCCTTTTCATGGCGGAAGTGCCTTACGACCTCGTGCACCTGCGAGCGGTCAGCAGATGCCGTGAATTATGTGAAAGCTTTGCTACTGACGACGTCGCGGAAGTGCAGAGGGGTAGACCTGCCAGACCTGGAGATGGGGGTGGTAGTGCCGGACATGGGGGGATGTGGTGGGGGATGGGGAGGACATCAGTGGGCCGGAAAGCTTTATATATCGGGGACATCAGAGCGGGGGCCAATGATGATGTCGCTGGAACTGCTGGCGTGCGATGCTAGAAGGTGTTCAGTCGTACGCCAACGTCATCCCAGTCAGTTGGCTGATGCAGGACTGCTATTCTTAGCAAGCGCTCAGCTCGTATAGATTAGATTAGATTGGCGCGCACAATATCACGAGACATCGCCCAATTTGCTTGCGGTAATGATGGCAAGCGCCCATAATGCCTCTTAAACTCGGACCTTGCAGGCTTGGCCTGCGTTCCTCTCTTCCGTTTCACGCTCATCGCGCTCGCACCTAAAGACTTACAAATCGACACAATGCCGTCTCATCTCGAGTCCTCCGTTTCTCGTTTCCTCCCCAACCCCAAGTCAGTCGCGGTAAGCTACGATCTTCCGTTCACAAGTTCTCTCGCGTCTGAACAACCTGCCAGATCGTTGGTTGTCCTTTCAGGTGAGCCGTACGCGTAATAAGCTCCGCCATGCCCCTTACATGTGTGCTGTTTGAATTCAGAGGTGGCCAGGTTCGTCACCATGAGCGTCCATGTCTCCGGATAGACTAATTGTTTAAGCATCGGTAGGCTAAGCTAGGCGTGGACAACGGTCCCATCCACCTCGTCGAGGCCGGTCTGCCGCAACAGCTGTCCGAGCTCGGCTGGGAGGTCCAGTTTGACGGACACCATCAGTTCCAAGAGATCGAGGCCGAGAACGATCCGCCCATCGGGAAGCTCAAGAATCCCAGATTTGTGTCGCGTGTCTGCAAGGCCGTCGCACAGGCTGTCGGAGATCATGCGAAGAAGGGCCAACTGCCCCTTACCCTCGGCGGCGATCACTCTCTGGTACGTCCGCACCGAGAACAACCTCGGCGTAACCCATATCTTTACGCTCATCCGGCGCGCGCAGGCTATGGGTACTATTTCTGGCACTCTCGAGTACGTCAAACTACCTCATATTCTCTAGAGCGAATTACTCATGTTGTTGTTCTATAGGAAGTATCCCGACGCTTGTGTTATCTGGGTCGATGCCCATGCTGACATTAACACCGCCGAAACTACGGACTCCGGTGAGCTTCTCTGCCTCATGGCTAACCAAGCCGCCGGACTTATCTCAGCCCCGCAGGAAACATTCACGGCATGCCAGTGTCTTTCCTGCTCGGAATCGGACCCAAAGTCGAAGAGTTCTCATGGGTGAAGCCACTCCTGAAGCCTCACCGGCTTGTGTACATCGGTCTGCGCGACGTCGACCAACCCGAGCGACGCATCCTCAAGGAGCACGGTATCAAGGCATACAGCATGCACGAGGTCGACAAGTACGGCATTGGGCGCGTCGTTGAGATGGCACTTGACCACGTCAACCCCGGTCGTAAACTCCCCATTCACCTTAGCTTCGATGTGGACGCGCTTGATCCGACCGTTGCTCCATCGACTGGGACGCCCGTCCGCGGTGGGCTGACCTTCCGAGAGGGTCACTACATCTGTGAGGCGGTATACGAGACGGGTTGCCTCGTCGCCCTGGACATCATGGTAAGCCACACAGGGTTCATACGCAAATGTGCAAACTCACTGTGTCTGTAGGAGGTCAATCCGTCCCTGGCCGACCCAGAATCGGTCAAGCAAACTGTTGCTGTAGGATGCTCCCTGGCAAGATCTGCCCTTGGTAAGATGAACATTCTGCAAAGTTATAGCGATGCTGACAACCTCTACAGGCGAGACGCTCCTGTAAGCCTATCTCGACTGGCCCACTGTAGCCTGTAGCTAGATGTAGCATAACAACGTATAATGCTAACTGCCATACACTAAGCAGCTGCTCACCTCCAGCACCTGTGATCGCAGTAATCCCAACGAATGCCTTGAGCTTACACAGTTAGTAGGCGGGCCATGATGTGCGCTCGCCCTTGAAATCTGAGTGGCGTTGGGCAATCGCAGTACTCCGTGCCAGTGAGCGGATATCCGTGCATCTGTCATAGCCAGACTTCGCAATCTTGTAAGGCCCGTCCGAGTGAAGCGGTTGGAATGTTCAACGCGACAACAGCAGGTGTGACAAGTCTAGACAGTGAGGCTTTCGTGACGTGACACTTGCTACGTCACTGTTGCCATTTTATGGCAGTACTACTAGTACCGCAGCACTACAGTACCATGATCATGATGAACGTTAACCTTCGGCCAAGGCTCTTCCTCCCTACTCCCTTAGCATCCTCGAACGCGACCAACTGGCATCATAGATCGGAACGATGATCCGGCTCACCGACTTTCCTGACGATATCCTGGAGGACATATTTCATGCCATGCGGAACCTGATATGCTTCCCAGGGGAACAGGACTATAGTGTACGTGCGGACAAATCACAGCCTGCATTTCCTCTGAGGCATACGCGTTTCTGTAGGATCCTGCAGTGACCCGGCCGGGATCTCCTCTGAAAAGGTCTGTGCCACTATGGGCCAACGTCATCGTCCTCTCCCATGTCTGCAGTCACTGGCGCAGTCTCATGCGTACCCGCCCACATCTCTGGACGTTCATCCGTGTAACAGGCACTTTCAAGAACAGAATCATGGTCAACGAGATGATCGAGCGGTCCAACCCTTTCCCCCTATCCGTACTGTTCACAAACCGCGCAGAAACCCTGGCGGAAGGTCGAGACGATAGCACAGTATTCGACATTGTCGCCATTGCTAGCATCCTCAGCGATCATTCTGAACGCTTCCAAGAGCTAGGTGTTGCTCTCTACTCGAAACAAGCAGCTATGGTTATGGATGCCCTCTCCACGGCTGCTGTCCCTCGACTGGAGAAGTTGTGGTTTCATTGCGGACCGGAATGTCCTAGTAATACCTACGGCAAGTCCGAGGTTTCCTCGACCCCCCTGTTTGACAATATGGTGCCTCCGCTACGCGTCTTACACATGGATCACATCAAATTCTCCTGGCTGCCCTTCGAGAATCTCGAACATCTCGAGCTCACTGGTGGACCAGCCCCTTCTCTCCCTGCACTCCTGCACACCCTCCGTCATAGTCCTTTGCTTGTAACTTTGATCTTGCAGATACCAGGCTCAGTCAGAAGCGACGAAGTGGACGAAGCAGTCGAAGGCGAAACTCGCATCATGCTGCCCTGTCTGCGCCTACTGGACCTGCGAGTCGGGTCGACCTACAGCCACGCCTTCTCTATTCTTCCCTACATTGCCTTCCCACAAACAACAGCTGTCCTGCTATCGTTCTCGTGTCGCTTTACATCGAGTCTATACGAACACTGCGACTCGCTGCAGGATATAGCGGCAGCTATCGAACACGTATCCCTCGTCATCCGTCCACCCAACATTGCGCACATTTTCTCCGAGCAGTCCTCTCTACAGCTCATGTACCAAGTATCCCAGGACGAGGACGAGGACGTCTCCCAGCAGCAGCCTATTGCCCGCCTCTGCGAGGGCTTCCGCGCCGTACCCCTTCCATCGCTCACCTCTCTGTCGCTCAGGACGGAATCGATGTCGATCAAGTACACCTGCTCTCGCTTCGTGGATCTCCTCCAGACGGTACCAACCATCACGCATCTGGCCTTAGATGTCCGTGCTGCAGAGGCCGTCGAGCTATTCCAGGGGCTAGGGGAGCTAGTAGGGGGCGAGGGAGGAGAAAAGGTTTCTATTTGCCCAAGACTCAAGGATGTCTCCGTGAACATGAGGTCCTGGCCGACCGACGACGACTTCTGGAGCCTCGAGCGCTGCTGCCACGCTCGCGCATCAGCAGGCGTCCCGATCGAGAGGTTGGAGACTCTCAAATTTCCCGACACCGTGCTGTCGAGCTTGCAACACTCGGTGCAGACAATCATCGCCAAGAACTAACACCTACGACCACATTTGTACCTCTGCTGACGGATTGGATATGTATTTGGCTTGTATACTGGGACCTCTATCGCAGCATGGCAGATTGTAAAACTGGAACACTATTTGCGCCGGTGCTCTTAGTCGAGTTTTTCTCACTGCCGGAGCGGACGAGAAGATGTATACCACGAGGTCGCACAGAATTCGTATCTGGTTTGGAGGAGCGCGGTGACATCTTCATGTTCAGAGCGATATCGTGACATATGTATGCATCGAGCTACTGGATGGTGACTGTCAGGAGCGTTACAACACCATCGACGGCGATACCTATACATAGTAAAACAGATATAGAAACTCAATATTGCTGACCGCAACCTCTCGACAGAAGGTACTTACCATGATTGACACCGTCACTGCCGGCGGGCATGAGGCCAGTGATGTTCTTCGCAACAGTGTTGTATGTCACACCTCCATGGCTTTTGGTACCTACTGCAGCAGCTACGAGCTCGTTGCTATAGTAGGTCGCGTAGTAGGGCTAGTGATCAGCATCGTGTCACCTCGCAAGTATGTCATGTAAACGACGCACCGTCCAACATTGTATCCGTCGTCGACTATGTCGTGATTTTCCGAAACATCCTTCTCCTTCGAAGCACTGTTGAACCACGAGTGATATCAATCGAATACTCTGGCCAAAGTAGCAGCTAGTCATGCTCCACGTACGCAAGAAAGAGTGCGCCACTATTAGCGGCGGGGCCGTTCTGTCGAAAGACCCTACGGCGGATATCAATGAACTGATTCTCAGGGTGTGTGATGCACACACCTGAAGTGGTTCCCGCCCAGCAGGCTCTCTAGACAGCTCCCAAAAATGGAATTGCCAAAGTCCTGGCGTAACTCCGTTGTCTGATTGAGCGATCCATTCCCATCGCCGAGATTGGCGGTCTGCGGTGCACCCAGATGAAAGCCGAGGCATTCTTGAGAGCTGCAGAGAACGAGTCACGATTAATGGACCAGCATATGCAGACAGCCGTGGACTACACAGAAAAGCTTACAACCCGATTGCCTTCGCGTAGTTCAATACCCCGTCATCCGTCAGGACATCTGAAGAGCTCAGCCCCGATATAATCACCTAGAAGTTGCGAATCAGTTGTGTTGATGGGTCAAAGAGGGAGTAACACAGAAGACCTACATTCAAAGGCTCCCCGCCAAACGTAGCATTATCAAATATGCTGCCACCGCCCAGAGCAGGATCAAAGAAGTCAACCGCCCGCTTCTGAAGAGTCATACCAGTGACCATATGAGAGAAGATGAAACCGGCGATCGCAAGAGGAGCAGCGTGAGCGAACATGGCTGTCGTTGAGACGGTCGTACTTGGTCCAACGAAAACGTAGGGTGAGAGAATGCGAAGGTGAGGCTTTGCAGACCGGGAAAGAAAAGAGCAGATACGGTGAAGCCAGCGACCTGCAACTGACTCGAAGGGGATCCATCTGCAGCAATGTGGGTTTTTATAGAGCTTGAGGCTGACAACCGCACCGACGGCCCTGAACCTCGTCGGAGGGCCCGCTCGAGCTCAAGAGCGTGGTCAGGGAGACCATCACAACGAGCTCGCCGGCGTACGATGTATCACGCTACATAGCGGGGCGCCAGGATATGGCGATAGATCATGATAGAATCAACTATATTGCTGAGATGGGTTGTCTGCCCGAAATCATCTGTGTTGTGTAGAGGCTGTACACAAGGGGGTAGTTGTAAGCTCCAGGCAGGCGTGAATATGATGAACGCCACTGCTTACTTCAAGTGGTCTGACGGATTTATCTCTACAGGCGGTGATTTGAAGTTGACCAAGGCATGTTGTAGTAGGAGAGCCTGAGCATGCGGGTGGCAGTCAGAAGCGCCAGTCGATCAATATCGATCAATTCTGGTCTACACGATACACGTGACCGCGCGCCACACGCGACGCGTTTTGTTTAACTTACGGTGGCACCGGCCACCAACCTGCCATATACTCGACCACCACCCACTTCAGTGTACACGACCCGCACAACCTTATAGCTACACTTTCGAAAGACTAGCACCCACGATGAATGGCAACCTTACGGCGATTGCCACGGACAGTGGTTTCGTATCGACCACAAGCCCCAAAAGTCTTTTGCGCGGATATCCTGACCGCCAAACCTCCAAGCAGGCTATGGTGCGTTTCCGTGTCTACAATAATCTAGGGTGCCACAGCTAACTTCTTGTTAGCAGACTACTGCCGCGGTCTCACACTCCAAGGATACAAATCCAGACCCAGAACCAACAGTAGGAAGGCGACCTGTCCCGCACTTAAGAGACCTCAAATGTATCACGACCTTGGGTTGGTTTCTTACTCTCTCTTTCGCTTCCTTGTGAAGCCAATCAGACATATACTAGGCGACGGATCATGGGGTGCTGCATACCTTGTCCGAATTGATAAGAAGCGATGTCGGCGCCGCACGCCGGGACGACTAGACGGGTTGTTTGCTCTGAAATGCGTCGAGAAAAGGGCGTATAGGGACACGGAGAGGGTGCGTCTTCCTCTAACCACCATACTTTGCCTCCTCATGCTCCTCCTAGAATGACCAACGCGAAGACCGATGGGAGGCCGCGCAAGTCAAACATATGGAGCGCCGTGCACTTTGCACTCTTCCTTGGAATCCCTTTATCACCAACCTTCTGGATGCTTATGTAGATCCTCGCAACACCTACCTTCTACTCGAGCTTGCGCCTCGCGGCTCAATCCACGACCACATCAGGGTGGCAAACGGTCCAATGTCCGCCCTAACCTCGAAGTTCTACTTTGCGAACATCGTGTTGGGCCTCGAGTTCCTGCACTCACAAGGGCTTGTCCACAAAGACATCAAGAACGAGAATATTCTGATTGGTGCGGACGGCTACGCCATGATCGCGGACTTCGGCTTGTCGCAATACGTCAACGAGGGGACGTGGGACCGTATGGGCACCTATTACTTTATCAGTCCAGAAATTATCGAAGGCGACTCGGACCAGTACTCGGCTGAGGCCAAGTATGCGTCCGACTGGTGGGGCGCCGCATGCTGCCTGTTCGAGATGTTGACGAGCACCATTGTGAGTTTGCATTCGCTCCTACTCCGCAAGAGGTTGTTGATTTATTTGTGAACAGCCATTTCTACCATCAGGAGAAGCGAGGACGTGGAAGGCTCTGTCTGATGAACAACAGAAGAGGAACATTCGCTGGCCAGAGGAATTCAAGGACGAAGGCTTCAAAGAGCTCTTGGGGGCTATGCTGGATCCGCGCCTTTCCACCCGCCTCGGTGCGAGGACAGTGGAAGGTAACAATGGATCAAGGGTCAACACAGAACTCCGAGAACATTCATGGCTAAAGACACTGTACTGGGACCGCATTGAAGCGAGAATCGAGCTTGTGTGTACCATCCATATCCCATTTTTGTTCATGTTCACGAACCAGTTACTGACGACACTACAGGCGCCAACATGGATCCCTTCGGTAGAGCAGATGTCCGATCAGTGGGATGCTTGTGTGCTCCCGCAGCAGAAGAAGGTCCCGGGACTGCCCCTCAAGCGACGACGCGCTCCCCGCTTCGACGAATATGGCAGCCTCGTCGAAGACCGTCGGTCGAGCAAACGACGGCGCATTGTTCAGGACGATTACAGCCCGACGTCCGTGACAGGCGTAGCAGGCAGCACGTCATAGGGCATGCCCTCCGAGACTCAACACAAATTGTATCGATAGCCTCTCTCTTTTCGATTCTACCCATATCCACCCCCGCGCTCGCTGCCTGCACAACATACTTACAGGGTCAACATCTCACACCCCTCGAGTCGCCCTTCGGCACGCCGACCCCAACGCCCTCAATCCGAGTCGTCCAGACTCGACCCCCGACCCCCGCACGCGTCTTGTTCTTGTTCTGAACCACGCTTAGCCTCGTGGCCGCATCCGTCCCGACAATAAGCACCGCCGCCACACAATAGCCACCTCCCCGCGCGGAACTGGATCTGAGCGCGAACCACGCCGCACGCGTCCGCGTGCCCTCCTGCGTCTGCCCTTGGCTTGCGCTCCCGGGCCTAAAGAGCGACGATCATCGCTGGTGCAGCAGCCTCGTGCCGGACTAAGTGCTTAAGTACTTCCACATTCAGTGCTCCCCGGGATCGCGAGACCCGAATCGCGCGGGGTTCGGGCATCGGGCATCGGCTCGGACCAATCTTGCCACTTCAGAATCAGTGAACGGTCCTCTTCCGCTCGATCGACCACGTGTGGGAGGAACAAGACGCGGCGGCTGGGACGACAATGTGCCTGCGGGGTCTCTGTTCTGACGGTGGTGCCGGTGTACATATGCAACGCGTGCGTGCGTGCGGAACATTTGTCTAGGCCGCTGTAAAACAATAGCGGCAGTGCCGCGAAGCGCATGGATGTACACATGCGTACTGCATCATGTACACTCTACTTATTATCCCGGACCCGATCGCCACAGTACATCTGGAATCTCGGGAGCATCTAGTCCAGGTGGTATGTATCTTCTATCGACTGTTGAAGAACTTTCGTGTGCCACAAGCTGGGGTCTCGATACTTACTTCCTCAAGCCTCGCAGCCGCTGCAGATAAACAGTCGATGCGCACGCGCACAGACGCGCACGCTCGCGTGGAATTTGAGTCAAGTCGCAAGGACAACAACGCTAGCCACAAGTGAGCGCAATCTAAGAGAGACATTCAAGGCAGTCTAGTGTTAATCTTCTTCTGCGCCGAAACACAAATGCAAGCAGCGGGACGGTACCGGTGATTACTAGCACAGACACTAGTGCGCCTTGAAGGTACCAAGAAGGTACTTAGTGCGCACGTTCCTGCTCCCGATGCCCGATGCCCGATTCCCGAGTTCCAGCCCGTTCCGGGCCAGCAGCCACGCAGAACCAGCCAGCCACCTCCGTCATCCGACTCATAATGCATAAGTACTCGTATTGGTAACGCTTCCGCTAGTAACAGCCGAGTCAGGTCCGGGCTGGTCCGGGAATTCGAACAAGACTCGAGATCTGAATATTGAATTCTGGACGCACGTACAATGACGGCCATCGGGCGAGCAAATCTCCCTAGCCGAGACGGTCGCCCAGAAAGTCCTCCTGGCCACGACGAGTCACCCGTGACCCTCCGTGACCTCCTCCGAGTCAGACGGACCGGGTGTACGCGGTGCCAAACACATGCATATGTACTTGGGTGCCTTGCATGCAGCCCAACTTGTCGAGCATTGCAGAAATTTGCAGTGAGTCGTATCTCAGGCCGGGCCGCGCGGTACTACCAGACCTCCATCTAGTATAGTGTAGAATCAGTAGATCTGTGAGGACGGACTGTCGCGATCGGGTGTGACTGACGGTAGCCTTATACACGTGCACACTCGCGCACGCAGCAGAAAGACAGACAGGGACTGGGACAGACATTGACAGACAGACAGACGCACACTCGACGGTCGACGGTCGACGGTCGACTAGTCCTATCGAAACGAAAGCAGGAGAAGGGTTACACATTAGACTATATTTCTGCGTCCAGCAAGCATTCGTGCGATATGTATGGCAATGCAGTGGTTCTGGTTCTGCAGGAGAAGACGTACGGAAGACGAAGACGGGCGCCAGGCGACCTAGTAGGGCAAGTCCTGCTCTCCTCTGCTCTGCTCTGCTCTCATCTGCTCTCCTCTCTCCTCTCTTCTCTTCTTCTGTTCCCTTCTCTCCTCTCTCTCCTTTTCACGCTCCCCGCTCCGCTCTCCTCCCCTAGCCCTCTGGTCTCCGGGCGGCGCAGCGCCGCATTAGGACGTGCGAGGCAGCGGCGGCGTAAATAGTGGCGCCGCCCACGCGCGGAATTACGGTGACGATATGTATCTGGTCTGGTCTGGTCTGGCATTGGCATTGGCATACAAGGCCGCGTGCCGCGGGCCGTGGGGCTGGCGATGCGACAAGGCGGGGCGGCAGGTGCGTGTAGGACGAACGAGTGGCGGGCTTGGTCTATCCATCATGCAAGGCAAGGCAAGGCAAGAGCACGGGCGGGCGGGGCGTAGTTGACACAGAGGAAAGCGAACGGAACCTGCGCGGGCGGATGGGGCGGTCAGCACCAGGGCGAGGGAGGTAGGTAGGCAGGCAGGCAGGCAGGCAGGCAGGCGGAGGCACGCACTTCTGGCGTGGGTACTCGTACAGGCATCCGGCGTTAGGATTACAATAAGATTAGGTTGGAGTTTGGGGGGCGGGAAGCGAAAGCGAAAGCGAACGCGGACGCGGACGCGAGTCGGCGGTCGGCGGTCGGCGGGTGGAGGGCATTAGATTAGGTGTTCTGGCCGGAATTGTGCACGGCGAACGGGGGCGGTCGGGTGGGAGGTAAGGGTAGGGGAAGGAGGGAAGGAGGGAAGGAGGGAAGGAATGAAAGAGGGAACGGGGGTCGGGGGGAGACAGTCGTGGTGGGGAATGCGTGTATGTGCAGCCTTCACTTGCTGCTGTTGCGGCGGTGGGTGGACGGGCCCGCCTCGGCTGCGCGGTGGCTGATGACGGGGTCGGACGTAGAGTGCCCGAGGCGGCGCGTCGTCCGCTCCCGCCCGCGAGGGGGCGCGCGCGCGCGCGCCTTGGCCTTGGCCTTGATGATGCTCATGTCGTCCTCGTCGTCAGCGACGCACATCTCCTCGTCCGGGTCCGCGAGCGTCGCGTCGTCCTCCTCCTCGTCCTCATCCGAGTCGTAGTCGAAGTCGGAGTCGTACTCGCAGTCGCTGTCCCACTCGCTGCCGTCGAAGTGGGCGTTCTCGCGCCGCCAGTACCGGCCGAGGAAGAGTTTGAAGTCGGCGCCGATCTGGAGGTACTCGGCGTTCGCGGCGAGCCCGTTCCAGGTGAGGTCGCCGTTGTCGAGGGCCTCCTCGATGAAGGACGTCGAGCCGAAGTAGATGTAGTGGATGAGGTAGTGGAAGGACGCGGGGTCCGGGATGGGCAGGTAGACGACGGGGTGCGCGCACGTGGAGGACGGGAGGATGCACGGCACGGGCAGGGTGGACATGGAGGACTGTCTGGACAGCGACGGCTCCGGCGCGGAGTGCGAGCTCGCAGCGCCGTCGGACGGCGAGTCCGCGACGAGGTCGAACGGCGAGGCGCCGCTCAGGAGACCCCTGAGAAGGGCGGAGTGGGCGCAGAGGTAGTCCATGTGCAGCTGGGCCAGCTCTGAGCACACGCGAGAGCGAACGAGGGAGCGAGGACATACCTTCATGACCATCCGCCGTGGACGCACCGACTTTCGGGTAGAGTTTCGGAGCGCCGGAGCGGGGCTCTCGTCCAGGCCGAAGGAGTCTGTGCTGACCTCGGAGTTGATGCCCATGTTGCGGAACGCGTCGCAGACACCGGAGGGGCCGAGCATCTTGTCGGTAGTCTCGTAGCTCAGGGGGACAACTGCAGGACGCGCACGGGCGGTGAGACGCGCACGGACGGAAGAGAGAGGAGGAAACGGTACCTATGGCGCAGTCGGAGGTCTCGGGCCTTGTCCAGTAGTAGGTGGCGAGGCGGCGGAGCTGGTCGAGGATGTACTCGAGGGGGACGTCTGCGAGTGCGGGGGGCGGGAAGGGGCGGGGCACGAAGGCGACGGGGTGCATTGGACGGCGGGGCGCCAAAGAAGAGGGCAGGGAGAGCGGAGGAGGGGGGCGGGCAAAGGAGGGAATGGAAGGAGGAGCGGAAAGGCTTATAGGAGCGGGCGCGGATGGGTTATTGTCTTCCGGAGACATGGTCAGGCAAGGCAGGAGGGCTCCACGAGATTAGGCTGGGGCTAGCAGGCGATCGCTGCTCAATTGTTTTCACTGCGCCCAAGGACAGCAGGAGCAAATGCGGAAAGTAGTTGTAGTGGCGAAGAAAAGGGAAGAACGAAGAAAACAGGGCGAGACGGGCGAGTATACGCCTCCTATCGTGATTTATACACGGTACTAGCCGTCCCTCGCAACCACGGTGTGAGCCACCACCAGTCTTCCAACTCTCTCTGCGCGCGATCCCCCCGGTTCGCACTCCGCCAACTCCCGCCCTCCGCGCCTCTCCCCGCGTTGCCTTGTCTTCCGGGCCTTATTGTCTTTCGTCCTCGCCCGCCTCCTCCGCGTGCCGTCCGTGCTGCCCCTCGCCTGCAACCGTCAGTTATGCTATCCCCGGCCCATCACGATCTCCTGACCACCATCTAAGGCTCCCACAAGAACTGCAGATCGGCCACCCGCTCTTCTGCTAACAGTCATGCGCGCGTGCCGGCCATGCCGTCACATCTCCTGTCTAGCCGCGCATTCCAACAGATGGATCGCCCACTTGGATCAGGGCATCCGGGTCCGACGCGTCTGATCTCGCAGCGGCAGATAGCCTCGTGCCTTTAGTGATCTTGACTTATGATCAGGTATTAGTATTAGTGTATTTCCTCACAGTCATTTCGGTTCTCCAGTGCGCTACAGCCTCGAGCGATCGGCTGGTGGCGTTGTTTCCAAGAATCAAGATCGTGATTCGTGCGCGATACAAGACCCATCCGCAGTATCCTCAGCAGTGCTGTGGCTGCGATGACGATGGTCATGTTGCAAACAGTAGTCGGACAGGACCTAGAGAATATTCCTAGTAGATTCGACCGACCGAAACATACCGTAGCGACACGTCCCGAATCGTTGTAGCAGGGCGAAGATGCCGTTGAAGCCTAAGGACAGACTAGAACGCTCAGTGTTCGGGCTTGGGACACATCCGGACGCACTCACGTAACACCCTCTTACCCCACTGACTCTGAGTACGCAGCTATCACCAATCCGTATTGTCCTTTGTCCTCGCCGCGTTGGCGAACGTCCGTGCGCGCGCACGAGTCGGGATGATCCGTCTGCCCGAGCAATGTCGGCGGTCGCGCGCGCACAAAGGGAGCGACAGGAAAGGCAGGCCGGCCCAGCACCAGTCTGACAGCGTTCGTCGAGGACGGTGAGAAGAACCCAGCGCAGCGGAGAGTGCCTTCTTCCCGTCTTCCCAACAGCCGGACATTGGGACAATCGCCGTGATGGAAGCAGCCGTGCGTATACCGTATAGTCACCGACTGTATCCCAGATCACGATGCGCGTCCACACACCGACTCCTGACTCCCGCGCCGGCCGCGTGTGAAGCGACATAGGTATCTGTGGCGGCCAGGCCAGGCTGTACTTGCGCGGAGAAGTCAGTGGACGAGTCCGAGTCATGCTCTCGACGTGCGGTGCACCACATACTGACTCACTCGCAATAGGGCCCTAGGCGACAGGGCAGCCATCACGTACGCTGACAGCGCGCCCACGCAGGCTTCGTGATCATCTCTGTCCTTGGTACCTGCATAAAGGAAAGAGCGGGCGTGAGTGGCAGTTTGCGTCATGCGAGCGGTCTCGAAGGGAAAGACTTGCCCTGCTCTGCCACGCCCATCTCCGGCGCCCGTCGCGTACGGAAGACAATAGAGGCCAACCTTCGCGGGATCAAGATGTCGCTAGGCGGCAGTCCGCGCACCCTGCACAGTCACTGTCAGTACAGTGCCTATAGCAATGGTATCATCGTCCACTGCTTCTCCGGAGGTGTTCCGACCGCCGGCTTGCGCCGCCCTGAGAGCAGGTGCGAACCGTGTCGCCTCTATCTCTCGGCTGAGAGCACAAAGAACTCGCCCTAGGTCCGTTCATCATTCTAGAGATTGGATATTCGTGCACGGTGTCGTGCCTGCGCGGCCCGCAGTCCTACTCCCAGGCCAGGGGTCTGTGTCGCCCACGTCCGAGGCGACGCATGGACGTGTCACGGTCGGCCGGATATGGCACCTAAACGTTAACAGGCGCAGGTGTGGTTGAGACTTGCCGCTTGCGATTGAGGGTGGCACCTCTGCGGCGGGGGTCCGTTCCTCAGTCCTGCGCATGCCACTGCCACTGCCACTGGGTGATAGACACTGGACAGTGGAAGGCGTGCGACGCTGCGGCACGGCGATGTGCTGCATGCGGGAGCCAAGGATCGCGGCGTGCGATGCATTCGCCGCCGCACTACGACAGCAGAGGAAGACAACCTGGAGTCGTGAGCGTTCAGTGGAGGAGATCACGTACGAGCGGGCGTAGACATACCTTTCGTGTGCACACAGTCACACTCACACTGGCAGCGGCACGTACACTCGGAGTGCGCGCCGCTGAGAGTCCGCCGCCGACCGCACTTCCGTTTGTGCAGCTGCGCTCTTCACGCGTCGCCATCGTTCCTGTGGCAGACGCGTACGTGAGACAGTGAGAGGTCATAACCGAGGGCGGTCTCATGAGTGATAGCAGACGTTCTACTCACCACGTTCACCGCGATTCACCGGCACCGCTCACACTGGCAGTACCCAGGCCTGGAGCTGCGGTAAGACAGCTCAGCGCGTGTAGCAGCCGCTGGCCCGTTAGTAGTTACAAATCATACAGCTTTCCTGGCTAGGTGTCTGCCCTTGCAATTGTCCGCCGCAAGACCGTCGCGGCACGGTCTGACAGTGACGGCTGCAGAAGGCGCGACCTTCGAATTCGTGGCTGGCCGTCTCCAACTCCAAGGTCCCGGTGAGCTACGGTTCTGCTCGAGAGACGCACCTCGCCTCCCACCCGTGACAACTCTCTTTGCGAAGGTCTCAGGAGAAAACAAGAGCATGTTCGCAGCGGCGTTGAGGCGAGTGACACTGTTGTACCCAGGTTGTACCTTGTAAGAAGCAGTGGCAACCACTCGAGTGGCTGCTGGTTTGGTACAGAGGAGCGTCTAGCGCCCAACCGCGTATTCGTGCGCGATTCTCCTTCGAGTACTTGCTTGTTCTCCAGTGCCACCACCCTCACTTCGCAGTCCATGTAACATCTGTCGCGCCCCCGCCACCAGCATCGACGAACCACACGATCAATGTCCACCGCGCCGCCCAGCAACCCCGTCTTCGACGCGAACCCGTACGAAGGGCACCCGAACCTCTCCGAGCTCGAGGCCGAGGTGCTGTGGCAGTACGCCAAACTGGCCCAGAACATGAAAGAGGTGCGCGGTGCCCCCCTCCCTTCCCCTCCCCTCCGCCGTCTCCGTCTCCGTCTCGCGCGCTGGTGCTCAAGCGATGTCGCGACGGGTGCAGCTGATCGCGGAGACGCGCCGGGTGAGCGAGGCCCCGGACGAGCAGCTCCTGAAGCAGCTGCGCGCGTTGGAGGTGAAGATGGGCCTGGTCCTGACCCTGGTGCGTCCCTCCCCCTGCCCCTGCTCCTCGCGCGCCCCGGACGCGTTCAAGCGGCCCGCCTGTTTTGTGTGCGCAGTTCAAGGCGTCGGTGTGGGCCGTCATCAACGAGCAGCCGGTCGCAGACATGTCGAGCGCGTATGCGGACACCACGGAGGACACGATCACACAATGAGCCTGTGTACACGGTTGCTTTCCAAGAAGTGGCACGGAGGAAGGAGGAAGGAGAGGAAGATCAGGCGATCGCGACGTCGCATTGCTACTGTTACTGTACATATGTTGTATCGATACCATCACCGCACCTGCATCCTACCCATCTTCCCCGCCAGCCCCGCAGCGGCGACAGACGTCACGGCGTTCGCGTCCCAGATGACGAGCTTCCCGTCCACCCCAGACGTGCTGACCTTCGTGACGTTGCCCGGCACGCCCTCGTACGGCCGCACGCTCGTGATCGTGTTCTGGTGCACGGTGAACAGCTCCGACTCCGTCGACGACGACGCGGTGGGCGAGCCGGGCACGTTGGAGATCCCGCGCTCCGCGGCGTTGCGGAAGGTGTTGAAGGCCGAGCTGTTGAGCCGTCCGACGGGAGACGCTCCGAAACCAGAGCGTGCACCCCCCGATGATTTGTTCGCCTGCGGATCGTCGAGGCTGCCGGCTAGCTCCCAGCCGCCTGTGTTGCCCGCGAACACGAGGGGCTGGCAGTCGTGACCCGCTGCGACCAATGATTCTTCCGTGGTCCAGGTGAGAGTGACCATGGGCAAGATAGACAGCTTGATCGTGTAGATGGCGGGCCCACCGGGATACACGATGCTAACAGAGCTGTCGTGGCCTTGACGGGAACATGAGCACGTACATCACAACGGAGCATCGATCACTTACCAGCGAACGCAAGAACGTCTCCGGATGGCGAGAATGCCACACTGTGAACCCATCCGCCGGAGGGACTGGCGTACTCGCCACAGATCGTGTTGAACGGGAGCTTTTCACCCCATACAGACGGAGCAGGCCTGGTAGAGAGCTAAAGAGGTGCTCGATCCTCACGATTAGATTGTACGCACCTCTTGTCCACATCCTTGATATACGCAGAGAACACGCGCGCCTTCATGTCCGCACTGCCAGCAGCCAGCAGGACGTTGTTCGGGTGCCAGTCGACGGACAGCACGGTCGAGCGGATAGGCTTCTTGAGCAGCCGGGACACCCACCAATCGCCCTCGGGGTCAAAGGAACAGATGGCGATCGCACTTGGGGGTCATGAACGACCGTCCCTCCCACAACGAACGGGCGGACGTACCGAGCACCGCTTGCAACGGCAAACTTGTCTTCGTTGGGGCTCCAGCGGACGAACGTCGCAGCACGGTTGATACGGAGGAGCACTAGAGTCGGCTTCCAGACCATATGGCCGGTTTGCGGGTCCGGGGTCTGCTGCCAGACATACGCGTTCCTGTCTTGTGCGGAGGTTACGATGCGGTTGGAGCGCGGGGCCCAGTCGATAGACGTGATGGGCTTGTCGTGCTACAGATGATTTGCGATGTAAGTGTATGGCTTGGATGAGGATGCCTCTCGGAACGGGCTCCGCGCACCTCGGTGAGGGTGTCGATATGGCTCCAGTCGCTTCCTTGGCGAGCATAGATGCGGACTTCGTTCGAGTTCAAGCTCACGGCAACCTCTGAGGATATGTTCGCAATCGATTCAGAGCGCGGCGACGAAGGGAGTCGACATACGGGTACGGTCCGCGTTGAACGCATGGCAGATGATTGGGCTTTGCTGGCTGAGAGAGAACACCTCAGGAGGAGCCATTCTGTGGTCTTGTCGAGGAGAGGTGCGCAGAGGACTCTGGACAGTCTACTCTGCAGAGTCGGTGATCAGAGTCGTAAGTAGAGTAAGTACGTCGATTGGTCTGCTTTCTATTCCGGGCGGTTAACCGTGTGTGCGCCCGATCTGAGTTTGTCAGCATCCTTTTGATCTCCGACTACGCGTCAAGATCTATACATGACGACACGCGTCGCCAGCGCCTCCGCCTTCGAATGTCTTCTTCCCCGCGATACACTACGTATGTTCGTATAGTGGGAACTCATCTCGTAATGCTGCGGCGACACCTCTTGGTCCCCCTCAGACTACGTGCTCTCTTCCGATGAAGGACGCAAACTATGTATGCAGCACGATCCATATTAATTCCCTTGCATGAACGTAGACGTGACCGCACGCCTCTATAACCTCACTCCGGGCGAACCGCCAAATGCGCCCGGAGACCTGAGAAGCCCGCATGAGACCTAAGGCCTAAGGCCTAAGGCCTAAACCTTGCTGCCACTAGCTCACCACTCTTGCGCTCCGTGGTACTGGTACTCGGACTCGTGTGAGAGGTGCGGCACCACGGTTGACACTCTGCGTTCACAGGGAATCATCCAGCTCTATGTATGCTATCGGCAAGGATAGCTGGGGGGGCATACTCTGAATCACGTCAAGCAACCTCCATTCCCCTTGTCAAAGTTCGCAATCGAAGATACTGTATTCCCCGACAAAGAGCTTCTGACCGTTGTTTAGTCCAAGTGAAGACGCCCCGACGGGGGGCGGCTCTGGCCAAAACAGCTTATGGGTAGCCTCTCAACTCTCACGAGGTTCCGATGATAGCTCCTTTTGTCGCCCTGCAAGACATACTGTGAAACCAGCTGACCACGTCGCTCAGCTCAAAACCCCCGCCGTGGGTGAACCCGCACGACCTACCCGGGCATCCTAAAGTGAGCGCACCGACATACGGAATGAGTGCACATGGTAAGTGTCATATACATACTCGATATCCTCGCACTCGTATAGGCTGACTCTAAGATTCAGCCAAGAATGAAGTCTCCAGGTCAACTGAAGAGATGCGCTCCTCCGCGAACGTCGAGGAACAACCCAGTCAGTCTCCCTCAGTCGATTTTAGACGCAACGTCGTGCAGGCAGACTACAAAGCACGCTTTCCTGACATCAACGAGGCGAAGGTCATCCGCAAGATCGATCTTCACCTCGTCCCTCCGCTCTGTATGCTCTACCTGCTCTCCTTCCTCGACCGGTAAGCCCACTATGTCCCTGCTATGCCCGGCTGTCGTAGCTCAAAGGGAACATTCGTCATCTGCTCGCAGAGTGAACATTTCGAATGCAGTCATATTTGGGCTCACCCAGGACCTCGATCTCGGGCCCCATGGGTACAACGTCGCACTGCTGGTGTTGTAAGTCTTATCCTCCCTTATCCCCACACCCAAGCTTTTCTCCTACGGCTCTAGCATATTCAGACTGACCTAATGCACGTCCGAGCAGCTTCGTGCCCTACATCCTCTTTGAGATACCTTCCAACGCACTCCTCAAGCGGTTCCGGCCTCATGTCTGGAGTCAGTAAGCCCCGCGTCTCTGCACGCTCTCTCCAAGTCCGCTCCCCGTGCCAGGACACTGCACCACTGACCCCCGACCCGAACACATACACAGTGTCGCTCTGCATGTTCCTCTTCGGGCTCATCACGCTCCTCCAGGGGCTCACGCGGAGCCTCTCCGGGCTCGTCGCCACGCGCTTCTTCCTCGGGCTCGCGGAGTGCGGCGTGTTCCCTGCGTGCTTCTACCTGATCGCGATGTGGTACCCGCGCGCGGAGACGCAGAAGCGGTTCACGTTCCTCTTCGGCTCGTCTGCGTTCTCTGGCGCGTTTGGGGGCCTGCTCGCGAGCGCGATCGGGAACCTGGATGGCGCGCGGGGCTTGCGGGGGTGGAGATGGGTGTTCATTATTGGTGCGTGCGCATGTCATTGTTATGCAGTTGTTGGAGGCGGCAGAGCGTGGCAGGTGCTCTCTGCTTTGTCGCACAGGTCGCACAGCGAGTGCAGTCTGTATGCTGACTTGCGTTAATGCCCTGCAGAGGGCGGGGTAACGGTGCTCTTGTCAGGAGTGTTATATTTCATCATCGCAGACTTTCCTGAAGAGGTGACGTGGCTGAACGTCGAAGAGAAGGAGTTCGTGAAGGCGCGGCTGTACGACGATGTCGGAGACTCGAAGCTCGAGGACCCCCTCACCGCGAAGGGCATGTTGGAGGCCATGCTGGATTGTAAGTGATCTCTGACAGACTGTGATGTCATATAGCCTGAAATCGAATTTATGTCCAGGGAAAATACTCGCCTCGGGCTTCATGTACCTCGGGTTAAACGCTGCGATGTATAACTTCGGTGCGTCCTCCGTTTCCACCGTTAGGCCGTAGGCATGTCAACTGAACACTCCTTGGCCCGGATGCCTCAGCGTACTTCGCGCCCACGATCATCCAGACGTTCGGCTACAGCGCAATCCACACCCAACTCCTCTCCGTCCCACCATGGGCGTGCGCGTTCGTCTTTGCGATGCTCACTGCGGTCATGTCCGACTGGGCGCGCAGGCGCTTCGTCTTTCTCGTCGGCTGCATCGCCGTCTCGCTCACGGGCTTCATCATCCTAATCGTCGTGCACGACGATAGACACTTGCAATACGGCGCGCTCTTCCTCGCCGCGATGGGTGGGTTCTCGGCGATGCCGATCGTGCTGTGCTGGTGTAATACAAACCGTGAGTAGTAGTACAAGGTGCGATGCTTGGCGATTCCCGCTGACCGTGGCCCTTGCGCCTTTATTTCCTAGTGGGAGGCCACCACAGGCGTGCAGTGGGCACCGCGTGCCAGATCGGCTTTGGAGGCAGTACGTCCCCTTTGATAATCACTTCCGTCCTCGCACAGAGCGACGACAGACATGTTGCTGACACGGCCGTACACCATAGTCGGGGGCATCATCGCCGCCTTCTCGTTCGTCGCCAAGGACGCGCCGAGGTTCATCCCTGGGTATAGCGTCTGCATCACATTTTTATGCGTTGCGCTCGTGTCCAGCACGGTCTATTTCGTCGGCGTTTCGAGGGAGAACAGGAGGCGCGACACCATGCAGGCGGCGGAGGCATATGTGCACCTGCCTGACGATGAGAAGAAGCGGATGGGCGACCTTGATCCTGATTATAGATATTTCACGTAGTTGCGTGAATTACACGCAGCCTGCTCGGTTAGAGAAAACACTAGTGAGATTGCGTTTTGGATAAACAAGAAACAGCTACGGGTAGTAGCACGCTAGTTGCACGCGGAGACCAATATCGCAGAAAGTCAATGAAGTTTGACCCGACCGCGCCGGCAGACCCGTCAGAACTCAGTACTCACAGGGATGATATTCACTTTCTGGCTAACAACTCCCTCACCATCACCATCACTCCATAAAAGACTTTGCGGTCTTGGGGCGTCAGTTCTGAGGAGTTCGCTGGACCAGCGGTTTTCGCCAAAGCAAGGCCCACAACAACAGGACGTCTGTCGACCTCCAGGAGGTCTGCTCCTTCCTCTGTCCACACGAGCGTCGCAATTTGCGAGGTGTACAGGTTGTGCAAAGTCTGGATGCGCTCCGAGGGGGCACTTCCGAGCAGGGGCGTGAGTTGAAGGGAGGGCGGCGGTATTGGGAGGGGCACCATGTTGGGTTGAGACGGATCGGGTGGTGGTGGAGGTAGCAAAGGCATGGTGGAGGGGATTGTGGCTTGAGTCTGCGTTTCTGTGAGCGAGAGGTCATCATGGTTAAGGGATATACTCACCAGACTGCCGACTTTTCCAAGCTGGGTGACAAGGACAAGGATGCGGTCGGAAAAGGCCTGTAGAAGGACATCTGTCGATAAACCCTCGAGTTCGCGGACGATGGTCGCGGATTGTAGCATGGTGGTTGTGGAATAGGTGGTTTAAGGTTATAGATCAAGAGATTATCGGGGTGAATACGGCGCCTACAATATCTAATCTCTACAAGCTGCAAGCGCGGGCGAAAGCGATCCGCCTCGACGTCGAACCGTGACAGTCTTGTATCTGTCTTCCTCAAACTCATCGCTCACCCACTTTACGACTAGTCCTAAGGACCCTTCAGGCCACGCCTTCATCTCTGCTGTCTCGAATCAGAACGCTTCTGCACAGCACCGCTAGACAACCACCGCGTACCTCGCCTCTGCTACTACTCACTGGTCTATCGTAGGACCGTACCGAACTTCACAGTGCATGCCCACTCGCAGCCAGTACGATGCATGACCGGAACATTCCTCTAGCAGCTAAAGGAAAGGCGAAGGAAAGTGTACACTGGCAGCTTGGTTGGTGGGACCTCACTCATTCCCTCGAAGGCACTAAGAGGTTAGGCCCGATTTCTGCTATGTTGACCAACTGGCGTACTGACGCATCCGTTTAACAGACCTGTACAATGGAGCAAGTCCTCTGTGATTTACATGGCACATGAATCTGAGCCATGCGTGATTGGCCGACATTTCCCATCCTCGCGCCAGTTCCTCCTACCTACACCTCCGTTCATCAAGCCCATGGACTCTTACGAGCCGCCGACCGTCCTGGAAATCTCACCTACAGAAGACTGGATGTTTGCGTACTTCCCCGGCAAGGGTTGCGAGGGGTGGGGATGTTCCTGGCGTAAAGAAGCGGAACTGGATCACTGGACGGTGGTGGACAGCTGGTCATATCCTGTTGGAGGAGGGATTGTCACTGCAGCATGGATATCTTCGCATAGAGAGGTACGTTCCACAGACACTCTTCTTCGCATAACCGTAACAGGGTTGTCAGTGGGTTGTCTCGGACACTGGATCATCAAGTCGTCTCCCCGCACTCGGCCC
The DNA here is from genome assembly GCA_033807695.1 of Daedaleopsis sinensis. NCBI lineage: Eukaryota > Fungi > Basidiomycota > Agaricomycetes > Polyporales > Polyporaceae > Daedaleopsis > Daedaleopsis sinensis. The sequence goes on from CM066301.1 coordinate 4,006,447, forward strand.
TCCTTCCTCCCTAGGCAGTCCTCTACTAGTTCTAGTCACCGAGTCGCACTATCTCCATGTGTTCACTATGGGTCAAGAAAAAGCAGTACAACTAGGCGGACGTGTATCTTTGCTCGAACCCACAGACCCTGTGCACCCCTTCTTTGAACCTGAAGCCGTCGGCAAGGTTGGCGGTGACAGAATTTGCACGAAGGCAGCAGTTGGGTTCTGTTACCAAGGTTTGCACCCATTCTACACTTGTCGCGGTGCGTTAACAAATGACGTAGAGTCCACAATCCTCGTGGCGATGCGTTCGCAGCTCCGCCCTTCGCAGCACTCGATGCAGGCATTCCAAACCACTGTGCCAGATCTGGGACTGTCGATGGATATCAGCCAACCAAATATTATGGACAGCCCATTTGTAGCTGAATGGGAAGCTTGGGGCGAGGAACAGATGATTTCGCTTTGTGAAGTCCGGGTTGAGTCGCGGCTCAACATTCCCCGTAGGTGTATAAGGAATAAGAGTACAACGGTGGTACTGACAAGCTTCGAGAACTACAAGCCGTTATGAGCCGCCCGCTACCCCCAATATACCATCAAAGCCCACTCCTCGTCGATATGGCATTCTATGGTCAATACCCCCATCACTCGAATCCTTCCCCGACCAAGCCCGAATCCAAGACCTCTGCCACCCACGCTCGCTCGCTTTACCTGGCGGCAACCTTCTTCGACCCAGATGACTGTAAGTGGGCATATATCTGTTCTCGTCACCATGTTGTGATGACCATAGCTGTTACCTCCAGACACCTCTCTACCGAAGTCCGAGGTTGTTTTATACACCTTCACAGCTAGCAGTCCATCGTCGACCTATTGGGTATGCATACGTCGAGCCCTGACTGAGCCGTTACTGATACTCCTTGACATTCAGGCACTAAGGGATGAAGTTAAACGACCAAGTCAGACCAAAGTCCCATCTTTCCTACGACCTTCTCCCTCACGTGGCGGCCTCTTGGTGGGTTACCTCGATGCAGGCGGACTACTTCCCCGTCGAAAATCGAAGTTCAAGGAGGCGAACACAGGCGCCATTGAAGTACTCAAAGTGTGAGTCGGCTGTATATATCGCTGCGTTCTGCGTGTTCATGATGGTCCAATAGACCTGGCTTGACTGCGCATGAAGACTGGGAGAGCGTGCCCCTACACTCCCATGTACAGGCTGGCACCGTCGACGGTACGTGGTTTCCCACTACCCGCACCCGTACACGAGCATGATGCATCCGTCTTACGCAGTGCCTGTCAGCGTCGCCGTGTCGCCCAACGACACGCTCATCTGCTGCGTGTCTTCTCCTCTCCTGGGATCGCATCAGTCCATTCAAGGGCTTCCCCGCCGTGTGTCAGGCGATACGTCCTTAGCGATGACGGGGAGCTTGCCCGGGGATCTCTCCAAGCGTCTCGTTTGTGCGATTCGCTCCCGGGTCTCCCCTTCGGACGTCATACATGCGCTCGCGGCCCCTTCCTTGCCCACGCAGGTCACCGTCGACACGCTCTACAACGCGTTCATGACGATGGAGGCAGATTCGTTCGGACATATGCAGATGTGGACCGCAGAGCTTTTGGGCGTCGCGACGGAGGTCTATCGGTATGCAACCATGTGTGATGCGTCTGCTACAAAGTGCTGACGCTCGGCTGTCCCTAGTGCTCGTACACAACGCTTGGAACGAGGCCCGGAGCAGGACCTATGCGCAGCTCGCTGGCAGACAACGTACGAGATATCATCTCTCGGGGCCTGCTGTGGAGCGTTCGATACTTGTCGGGAGGGCGACTCTTATGATTTAGGTCAGTGTTGATTCTGCACGAAGCACCCGCCACGGTTTTGAGGGATGTGTGTAGACGCTGTGTGGCAGCTGCTTGGGATCACGGCCTGGGTGATCGAGCTGGTCGAAAAACTCTTCAAGGAGTGCATCTTCGTCGGAGAAGGCACCAACGCCGGGAGAGTCATACCTGACAACCCCAATGGTCCGAAAGGTTAGCGCGTTCGACTGGCGTAACAACCCTGTCTGACCAGTGAGTTTACCATCGCAGGCACCACCCTCGACAGCCCGATCTTCCTCCATCTCGCGCATCCGTACGCACTCAGCCGTCTGCGCACCGCGGTGGAGCATGTCAAGCGCTTCCACGACCAGGTCGCGAAAATCAGCGCCAAGGGCGAGAACTCGCACATCGCGAAGGACTTCCTGATGGACATCACCGAAGGGTCCGGCGTCGACCTCCAGCTCCTCGGGCCGCTCCTAGCAGACATCCTGCACGACAGCAAGGCCCTCAACAGTGAGTACCGCCCCTCGTGTTCCGCGCGCCGTCCCGACCGACCTGATCCCTAATCTCCACGTTCGCCCGCTCCCCTCGCACTCGCAGAGCAGGACCTCCAGCGCAGCCTCGCGGCGTGCTCGCCCGTGCCCGCACTCGTGCCGCACATCCGCAAGGTCGTCGACAAGGTGTCGAGCTCGAAGGCAGTCGACCGCGCGCGGCTGTTCATCAAGCCCGCGGACCTGTCCGACGGCATCTCGCGCCTCGCGGTGTCGGAGCCCGCGCATGCGCACGGGCTCAGGGACACGAACGTGGATGTGGTGAAGAAGAACGCGCTCTGGCGGAACAAGCCTGCGAGCGTGTGCGTGCGCTGCGGGGGGCGGTCGGACGTTGCGCTGGAGCGCAGGGGCGGCGCGGAGGGCCCGCTCAGCCGGTGGCAGACTTGGGAGAAGAGCTGGCAGTTGCGCTGCGTGTGCGGCGGGATGTGGTCCTCGGCTATGATACTGTATTCGTAGCCAGGTGCGGATTGTTTGTCGTGCTGATGATCATACCGGGGATTCTGTGGCATGTCAGACTAATGTACATCCACCACAACCAAAAAATGGCATATACTCAGGAATGTTGTGTGTTGTCGAGGAGCCTACCAGAGTAGGTGATGTGTAGCCAGCTCCGCCGTCTACGATGGAGTTAGGTGATGAGTAGTTGAGCATACAGAGCAGTGTGATAATTAGCGTGGCAATATTAGTAGTGTGCAAATGTCTACCTAGATACCTGGAATTACGAGTTGTCATGTTCATCACTGGACCTCTGTTCCCTATCTGCTCGCTCCTGCTCAAGCACAGCTATCCGTGCGAGGGCTGCATCCCGTTGTTTCTTCAAAGCCTTCATATACTCGTCGTCAGAGAGTTTCCTGAAGCCGATGACGCTGACCAGGCGATCGAAAACGGTGATTCGTGGCTTTGTGGGATCATCCGGCGGGGAGGTGGGTGCGGAGGACGGTGCGGGTGGGGGTCGGGATTCTTGTATCTTGCGGCGAGAGACGAACTTAACTCTCATGATGCCCATCTCGTTGTAACCCCACTGCAAGACCGCGCAGATGATGCCACCCGTTCGCGCACCAGCCCATATCCTCGAAGGACCATCTGAGCATCGTGAAAAGTCAGTTTAGGGAACATATGGGTGCACTAGGGATACGCACGTTGCCATGCGTTCAGGATCCCGCCAGTAAGTGCACCACTGACGGTGGAGTCAGGCAGCTGGCGCACCCGTAGGTGAGCCCATGAAGATTGCGATGATACACTCGACGATTCTTCTGTGTGTCGTGCGGCCGGTACCGCAGACCGCAGGGCAGGACCCACCAGGACTTCACGAATGCCTGGTCACAGTGTCAGTGGGGAGCGAAGACAACCACAGTCCCGTTACGCACTGAAGAAGACGGCTCCGGCGATGCCACCGTTAACCGACGCAGACAACGCGAGCGGGGTGGGATGACGCGAGCCCTGGTAGAGGGCACGGAGGGCAGTCAACGTTCCGGCCGCTAGAGCTGTTCGCCGGGAGCATTGGTCAAGATGTCTGCGACGATGACAAACGCGGTGAGAACGAACTCGCATGTAGCAACTGCGCCCTTGGCAACATTCACAGGTGTCGCGGGATCCATCGTGGGGGGGCGGTCTCGAGGGAGGGATGCCAGTCGCACTCAAGGTTGGAGGACTCCGAGGAGAGGAGGGAAACGCGATGAGCGCGAGTGCGAAAGACGCGAATGGGCGCTTCTGAACCCTGCTCTCGGTCATACTCAGCCTGTACTACTAAGTATCTTCGTCGCCGCCTGCTACAACACTCTTACTGCTGCGCTTGAACTCACGATGGCAGCCATTGATACTGGCAACGACTCGACATCTACACTGAAGTCAAACATGACTATGCCGGCTCTCACTCCGCCGCCATTACCTGCTAGTACGCTTTTCCCCGAGATCCTGCTTCAAATCTTTGACTTCGCAACGTACATCCCTGGAGCGTCCACACATAACGATGAGCAGGCCTTCTACGCGTATACACTCGACTCTCACGGGATAGGCATCCACCGCCGACATCGTGACGCCTCCGACACCATGCTTGCCGCAAGTCGCGTATGCAAGACGTGGTGCCCGCTTGCGCTAGAGTTTCTACATAAATACATCCTCATCAAGAGCGCGGCTCACCTTCTCGAACTGTCTGCTGCTTTGCTTTTGCACGAAGATCGCAACCCCACCGGTTCTCGTATGGTCGGCCGCCGGACTGTACGTCTTGAGCTAGCTCTGGAAGGCGATGTTGACTGGCAAGAAGAGCACACCGACGCCCTCGCGCGCATCATAACTGCCTGTCCGAATATTACGGTGCTATCGACTGCCTTTCTTACGGCCGAACGACTGTGCTGGGACGCTTCTTTCCGTCGTGTCTTGGGATCCTTCTCGAACCTCAAAAGACTAGAGCTCAACGCACCCACCGATCTCATCGTCGAGCTACTCTCCCAGCTGGGCAGCTCTCTACACTTTCTCTGGTTGCGTCACATGCAATCGAAGTCTTCTCGTTTGGACTCTTGTTCGATAGACTTCCCCTGCCTTAAAGCACTTGTCATCTCTGGCGACCGGACCGAACCACCGCCGCCCGCATGGTCTACCCCAGCCCTACGAATGCTCAGTTTTGCCGAGGGACACGGTGTGGAGTCCACGCTGATGCGCAACTACCTGACTGAGCAACGGGCGGATCTGCGGCATTTCAGCGCAGCGCACCACACCTCCCTTGCGGTGCACCTCTGTCCCAACCTCACTGAATGTGCGCTGGATCTCGACCTCGTCCGCGACGACAGCTTTCCTCATTCTTCTACCCTCCGCCGCCTCATTATATTTGCCTGTGACCGACTGGATATCGCCTGCACGTTTGCTTGCAGCTTCGAACCCTTCCACAACTGGCTGCGGGACGGTTGGAGCACTGGTCAACTCTCGGCTTTGGAAAATATCCGCTTCCTCCTACCTCTACCGCTGCTTCCCTTCAACCCATTCTATAGGCTCCAGGACATCCAACAGATAGAGGAGCTGATCGAGGGTTGCAAACTGCGGGGCGTCGTTCTGGAAGCCTCAGTCGGAGCGGACGAACATACGGCGAATATCTACCGCCCTCTGAAGATCGAGCAGTTGTCGTGAGTGTCTTTAGGCTCTGCGGTCCCGACCGCTTCTAAACTCACAGTTCCAGACAAAATGCCCGCCCTGTGCTGCCCCCAACTATGGAGTGAAGGGAGAAGGCTGCATGCGTTCGGGACTGCCTCACTGCACCAGATCTCGGATGGCTCATCCTTTGTTGGCGCACTCAGGTGTGAATCAACCCAATGCCACGCAGAGGACTCTTGTGACACATCTTCAGGTTATTCAAGCTATGAATGAACCGATGTACATCCAGTTCGACGGCCGAGATTCCTTCATAGAGTCGATTATACGATCCTCAACGCTTGTTGGAGCTCCACCTACACATGTTTTCAATTCATACATAACTACGGGTTACGATAGCTGAAGGGAATAAATACAGGCAGTCAGGTCAAACCATCATCTTCTTGCACACAACTCGCAGGACCGCAGTGCCGCGGCAGTGGTGGTGGCACACAACCATTAATCTTATCTTATCTTCTTAATCACGTGCTGGAAATTTCCTCGCGCTCCGAGAAATCCGGAGTTGCAGCCCAGTAGCAAGCTCTCCAAAACTTGGACTCGCAACAGTACACGGAGCTCATCTCAGTACAAACCTCCTCTCCACACAGCGCTGCAGCTTCTCTCAGACATCAGTAATGGGTGTAAACGTCGAAACAAACTCGCGGCCCCCACCAAGAAAGCGCGCTAGGATCGACTCGGAGACCATACGGTCCGAACAGGAACCTCGACTCTTTGCACCCTTCCGTGCCCTCGGCCTCGTCACAAACAGCGTTCCCTTCGTGCTACAGACGCGTTCGCACAAAGGTGCAACAGATGGTCCCCGGCTGCACCTATTAACATGTCTCGGCAAGACTTGGGCGATGTGGGAGGGAGGAAAGATGGGTCTCTTGTTCGTCAGTGAGTTCACTCGTATCTTGCCCTTCAATGAAGAATGAACTGTAACGCGTTGCATCGTGCTAGGCACGGATGCACCTGCGCCGATTGCCTCGATGGCGATGGATGGGAATGCGGTCTGGGTTTCTGCGGGACCGTACGCTATAAAATATCTCAGAGGGAAGGAGGTGCGTCACTCTGGACTTGGAACTCCATGTGCTACTCCTGATCCCAGTCGTTGCTGCAGGTGGCACGTTTAGCCAACCCTCTGGAAACATCACTATCTCATATCCTTGTGTTTGGGTCACGTCTGCTCACCCTGACCGACGACGGAAGCCGAATGCTAGTATGGGATATAGAGAGCGAAGGTACGTCTGGTCTGCAAGTGTCATCTCCCATGCTCATCATTGTTATAGAGCTTGAGACCAGTATCGAATTCGAGCCTGGGTTCACGGCAGTCATTATGCACCACCCTGCTACATATGTCAACAAAGTGCTCGTTGCGAGCAGTCAAGGCAGCATGCAATTGTGGAACATACACACACAGTACGTGGCTGTCTAACCGTATTGGACATGTATTGACATGGCTTCTGCCTGGCAGAACACTCATTCACGCATTCCCATCGACGACTCTTACCACATCATCGTCGAACACCGCGCATGCCTCTATCACTGCTCTTGCTCGCTCCCCGGCTATTGATGTCGTTGGCATCGGCTTCTCGTCTGGAGAGATATCAGTATATGACATCCGTGCTGACGAGCGACTGATGCGAATGTCCATGCAGGACGGTAGCATACGTGCCATGTCGTTCCGCAGTGGTATGTCAAGCTAGCAAACCCTAGAAGTTTCACTCACTGTCACTCAATGTAGACGGCCATCCGGTCCTCGCAACAGCTTCTTCGACTGGTCATATAGCATTATGGGATCTAAATGCTGGGGGTCGACTCCTGCACATCGTGCGTGGCGCCCATGATGGCCCAGTGACTGCACTTGAATGGGTCACAGGCCAGCCAGTGCTGATTAGCTCCGGCGAGGACAATAGTGTCAAGGTATCCTGAACCAGAATCTTACATTTGCAGCTGCTAACATACTCGTTCAGCAATGGTTGTTTGACTCGCCGACCGAAGCCCCGAGGTTACTCAAGTTCCGCTCAGGACACCATGCACCACCACATCTCATTCGCTATTACGGCGAAGACGGAAAGCAGCTCCTTACCGCCTCTCGCGACCGCAGCCTGCGGTGTACCAGTGTCGTACGAGACTCCCGTAGCTTCGAGCTAAGTCAAGGTAGAGATGCTCTTGCGAGCCTCCAGTGCTGCGCTTATCACCTTCACTAGGATCGCTTGCGAAGAAGGCGACGAGTCTGTCCATCCCTATCACTTCCCTCAAATTCCCGACGATCACCACTCTGTCACATTCGACGACCAGGACAAAGGATTGGGATGATATCCTCACAGCACACGCAGATGAGGCCGTGGCGCGAACATGGACCATGAAGGACAAACGTGCGGGCAAGCACGTTTTCAACGTCGCAAGGGAGAAGAAGAAAGGTGCCACCGTAGGGTCCGTCAAGGTATGCATTGTCTCTAGGGCAAAGACATCGTTTTGACAAACCTGCGCAGGCTGTATGCGTGTCGGCATGCGGCAACTTTGGTCTGACAGCTTCCTCGACTGGTGTCATCAACATGTACAATATGCAGTCTGGCATCCTCCGACGGACGTTCGACATCGGCCCCTGTCCGCCTAGCGTAGCGAGCCGTTTTCGTCCCACCGGGAACAAAAAGAAGGAAGAGCGATGTATCACGGGGCTTGCCAGCGACGCTTTGGACAGAGTCGTTGTCGCCAGTACACTCGACGGCACGATCAACGTATGTTCCATCACTAGCTCCTTTATGTCGGCTATTGACCGAGCTCGTGGCAGTTCTTCGACTTCCACACAGCTGCGCTGGAACATACAATCGTTCTCCCGTCGACGGCGGTGTCTATCACATTACACCGTGACAGTGGATTGCTTGCAGTGATCTGCGACGACCTTGTTGTGCGGCTCGTCGATATCGAGACACGACGCGTCGTCCGTGAATTGGGCGGCTTCCGAGGTCGAGTGCTAGACGTGGTATGTTCAATGTCTTATCGTACAGATGCTGTTTTCAACTGATCTGTCTCTGCAGACCTTTTCGCCCGATTCTAGATGGATAGTCACGACGTCTCTTGACTCGATAATCCGCACATTCGATGTCCCGACTGGGCGGTTGATCGATCTTTTCCGCACTTCGAGTGTCGCTACAAGCATTTCGTTCTCGCCCACGAACGACTTCCTTGCCACTTCTCATGTTGACAGCGTAGGGGTATATCTCTGGTATGTTCGGAACGCAATCGAGCTCGCTATGATAATTAACATCCTGAAGGGCAAACCGCGCACAATATGCTGAGGTGTCGTTCCAAAGCATAGGAGAAGACGAGGTCGTCGACGTCGCCCTGCCATCCATGCAAGGAGCAGCGGAAGATGAAGGTACGCTTCAGGATCACTAATTATTGTGAATCCCTAATCAACATCGATCCTCTTAGCCTTAGAAGCACTATCAGCGCTCACAGTGCACGACAAGCCAGCAGATCCGTTCTCCACTCCTCCGCAGCTCGACGGCGAGCTTGTCACGTTCACCCTCCTGCCGCGCTCCCGCTGGCAAACGCTCCTCAACCTCGAAGTGATCCAGCAGCGTAACAAGCCGAAAGAGCCCCCAAAGCAACCCGAGAAGGCGCCGTTCTTCCTCCCCACACTGCCCGGGGTCGAGCAGCGGTTCGCCGTGGACGACGTACAGAAGGCGAAGGAGGACGCAAAGAAGTCGACGAAGCGCCTCCAGCGCGCCGCGGGCGAGACGGAGAGCGTGTTCTACAAGAAGCTTGTCGAGGCGCACGAAACCCAGTCGACCGATTGTACGTCCCCGACCCTAATCTTTTTATAACCACTGCAGGGGCTAACCGCGGTGCTGGTGTCTGTGTGGCAGACGAAGACTTCTTCGGATACGCGAAAGCACTCTCGCCAGCGGCGATGGATCTCGAGCTCCGCTCGCTCGTCTCGCTCGACGCGCTGCAGATGTTCCTGCGTGCACTGATGCGGCGGCTGCGCTCGCACCGCGACTTCGAGGCTGTGCAGACGTTCATGAACGTCTTCCTCCGCATCCACGGGGACGTGCTCGTGTCGAACGCGGAGGTGCGCCGGGACCTGGAGATGCTGGCGGAGGCGCAGCGCAAGGAGAGCGAGCGGCTGCTGGAGCTGCTCGCGTCGTCGTTGGGCACGCTGGGATTCGTGAGGGATACGATGTAGTCTGGTGTGGGGGCAAGACATACCCCGGGGTTTCTGAGCAGCCCTTGTACGTCCATCCGCGATATGACCAGATCGGTTTGACACTAATGGCTGTTTTCATGCCTCAGGTCGGTGGCTTTGTCATGCCATTACACACCTACGCCATAGCGTTGACAATAGACGTGAACCAGCACGACGAGCTCGCAGATACGTAGACTTGATTAAACTAAGGGTATTAGCAGTGGCACGGTTAGTCGACCGTTTTCTACTTCATAACCGATCTACGGCTCGCTCGGTGCGATCAAGTCATTCAATCGTTAGCGAAGGCGTTGAGGCCTGAGCCTGCCTTTAAAGGTGCAAGTACATACATACGTAGGGCCCTCCGGGCAGACCTGGACACGATCGGTTTGGCGTTCAATTCGATGTGGTTCGTGAAGCCCAACCGAACTTCGCGTGACTTTCCGGCTAGATACATTTATCCGGGTCTAATAATAGACCTCGGCATATTACGTTTCCGCGGGGTTCGGACATCAGTAAAATTCAACTTTTTCTTGAAGTGTCTTAACTGACTTATTACATTGTACAAGGCGATAAGTCGTATAAGGCAGTGAGGCTGTATTTCACCTCCCGTTACTTAATGTACTTAACTCTCCCTTACTCCATTATGTTCCCTTATTTTGCGCTCAATCGCCTCATATAAGGACGTAAAGGTGATAACGCATCATAAGTAGAGTAACGCAGTCTCTGTAAGGAGAATAAGACAAAGTGGATTTTGCTGATGCTACATGTTATGACAAACAGTGGGACTCTATGGAGGACGGAACTGACAACACGATAGAAAGCGCAAACGGGTAATGTAGGTCATGGGTTAATTAGTATGATCGGACGAACACAGAGTCGGCGGTGGTGCAATTCTGCACACTACGCGCGAGACCACGCGGTCTGTCGTAACTCGGCCGATGGGGTGTCTGATGGTTAGGGGTATCACCTGAAACGGTGCGTGGAGCGGTGCAGTGATCCCGGTGTCAGCTCTGTGGCGAGTGAGACAGTGTCTTGATGGGGGGATACGGCAACAGCCTAGGATGTGATATATTAGCAGGGAACATATGGATAAGTGAAACGAATGACCGACCATCACGGACTGCGACTCCTCCGCGTGTTCTTGGTACCAGCTATAACTAGCGTACGTTCGTACGACAGGTCGCACCTTCCTAGGTTTCCTCGTCCGCCCTCCAACTGCGCCAGCGAGGAGCTGTCCCCTGCTTGTTTCTGGACCCTGCAATGCCCCTCGTCCACCCGGTCCGCTCAGCAAGGAGGAAGCGGTACCACAGTGCGATGAGACAACCGCAATCCTTGCGTCCGCCACATGGGTCTCCCGGCCACAATCCATGCCAAGGCACTCTCCAGGCCACTCTGCATTTGAAACCACATGGGGGTCGTGGAGCTTCAAGTCTACAAGCGCGTCGACGTAGTCGTCTGTCTGCCCGATCACCAGGGTGCGAGGGTGAATAGGTGCGCTGAGTTCGACAAGGTCGACCGTATTGCGTGAACATTCATTGACTACCATGATAGTTGCGACACCATCCTCAGTGCAAGATATGTTTGCGACTGATCCCTGTATATGGGGATCATAGGTCGACCATCGGCAAGTCCTCTTCAGCTTTCGGCCAGCGAATGCGGGTTGGGTAACAGCGAACAGCCTAACATGCATCCCTTCATAGATTGGAGAGGCGGGCCATGTAAAGAGCTGGTACGCATGGGTATTGCGTGTACCCATACGGTTCCAGGTACCCTTCCCATACCCAGTCCACATGCAGGCGAGGGGTATAGTCGGGGATACATGTGAAGCGAGAAGTTGCTGAGTGGGCTGTTCCGAGGGGGGTACGACATGTTCTGCCAGGGATATGGTGCTTGATGCGATGACTGGAGACGAGGACAGTGACATAAAGGGCAAAGGGGGAGGGGGTGGGGGGTTGGGGTGGTGGCAACAGGGTGAGTTGGGGGCTGGAAGCATGTTAGCTATGAAGACACAGATAAATCCAAATATAACACTGTAAAATGGACAAGTTGATGAAAGTGACGAAACAACGCTAGAACGGTACGTACATGCAGCGAAGAACTGACATGAACAATATCAAAGTGTCGAGCAGTTCAGCTGCGGACCCACAATGTGTTGCTACTACAAATAGAAGGCCAATGGCACAACAGTAACGTCAGACACGTTCACACGCCATGCTATCACATGCTCGCCTGCGGATGTAGTACACTGCCGTATGCATGCCGCGCTTAATGGGACTGCAACATCAGTAAAATCCAACTTTTTCTTGAAGTGTCTTAACTGACTTAGTACCGTGTACAAGGCGATAAGTCGTAGAAGGCAGCGAGGCTGTATTTCACCTCCCTTTACTCATTGTACTTAACTCTCCCTTACTCCGTTATGTTCCCTTATCCTGCGCTCAATCGCCTCATATAAGGATGTAAAGGTGGTAAAGCAGTATAAGTAGAATAATGCAGTCTCTGTAAGGAGAATAAGACAAAGTGGATTTTGCTGATGAACTCAATATGGCTAAAATACAAGGAAACAGCCTGGGCTGAATCCTGGTATGGGAAGTCCACTTCGACCACTCTAGGCCAGTAACCCATGCATTCAAGTCATATACAAGCAGGTCAAACCCAAGATCATAAGAGCTAAAACATGCACGGTGCACATTAAGATAAATATTGCATGCAAGGAAGACCCCAGTCAGCGCAAGAGCTATTGAATGGACTTGTTAGTAATTTGCTGCGCAGAGATGGAATTGGTAATACGTACACGCACGTCGTGGTTGTTGTGAGATCTACTTCACCATCAACAAAACCTATGTGAACAATACACTGTGACCCTGACTGGGTGCAATCTGCACACGCAGTCGGCAGCGACATTGAACATTCCTCGCTGGTTTGAAAAGGCGATCTAATAACAAATTAGGCTATAATTTGAGTGGCAATCATGATAGAAAACTTACGCATAGGGAATTGTTATATATCGAGCTGCTCCAGCACCGATGTGTGTGTCTGTGACAGAGAAAATCTTCTGTACAGCAGGGTGCAGCGGGCAGTGGTAGATGTGGAACTGTACACAACGGTCTTGTGTTCTTGTACACGTACTATAGATATCATCAGAGCAGTACGATTCGCGAAAGAGTACATACTTACATGCACCGATGAGCATAATCAAGAGATGGTGGATGGCATTTTAACGAGTTCACAGAGCACCGCCTGCACCGTGCAGTTAATGCGAACCGTTTCAGTATGTCAGTCGACATCTTCGGTCTACATGAAGTGTTCCTTGTTTTGCAGTCACTACATAACATGAGCGTATGACACAGAATTGACAGGGTGGTTGCATACCTGCACGATGGGTCCATTGCCGCAAACTTATCGGGAAGAACGGGTTTTCCATACTGCACCCTATACAGTACTGCACATTGTTGACACGGGTACACTCGAGCATCAGATCGAGCGACCAGTTTTTGAAATGGCAATGGACGCTGCGACATCCGCATGATAGTCAGAGAAGGCATAAATCCAAGCTGCGTGATATGTCTCATACCTGCGAGCCAACTACCGGAAGCAGTTGTAGTTGCTAAGTGATGTATGTCAGCTGCCTCAACACGCAATGTAATCCACACGTATTGTAACGTGTAAATTATGATGGGGACTGCTAACCTCAGTCACGGAAAGCTGACCAGCATATGCCGATCCTATACGTATATTACCACCTGAGGATGGATGTACGATACTGTTCTGTGAAATGGCCAAACAATCAGCATGGTGGTCCTTGCTAGCAACACACAATAGACACTTACCAGTTGTCTCGATGTATGCTGCATGGAGTAGTGATGCGCGGATTAGACAATCGATATAATACCCGGAACACGCAAGGACTGCATTTACTGACAACTCGCAGCGACAAACTCGGTATAACACCTACAAGTTCCAGGTTTGATGGGCAGGTTTGTGCCACTGTATCTTCATGGGGGGTCAGCCGGGCCTTCATAGCTTCATATGCTGCTTTAGCATCATCGCCTATAGCCTGAGCGATATCCTTATCCATAGCAGCAGTAGGGGAGTGATATAGACAGCAGCTATGAAAGAGAGTTGGTGTGGACAATGACTGCCAATTTCATCGTCATCAGCTTAAAAGTTTAATTCCAGATATAGGAGAGTCTCCATAAGGTTGCACCATATACTACAATTATAATGGGTAACATTCCGTATTAGAATATTATCAATACTGCATTGGTACACTATCGCTTATGGCACTCCCGGCCAGAGCCTACCGTACTTGTTCTGTTTATACAACCGCACTCTACAAAAGAGCCACACAATAGCAGAGAGATGTATTGGAACATGTGCCTTTGTGAGGGTGGGGTGGCAGCGATATCTGGCTGAAGCGCACATCATCCAATTGATCTCACGATTATCGTACGGTACATAGGCCTTGCATGTAACTATCAAATTACCCACATGTTTGCAATGCGGGCTCCCTACATCCTGGAACGACTCGACAACTGCTCATTCCAACAGAAATGCACTCTACAGCCCTCCGATCATTACTACTATGTCTCCCGACATTCGCTGCCTGGGCTACGAGACAGCTCTGTGCTGGGTCTTATCACAATGAAATTGAATGTTTTTGAGGAACAGCGACGAGCTACCTGACGATCCTTCCCGATTCTGTCTCCACAATGTCTGAACCCAACAGCATATACTCGAGCTTCACAAAGCTCAATGACGTTAAATATCCTGAGTGGACAATACAGATGAAGGCTCACCTGATCTGCAAGAAGGTGTGGGATGAGAACATGGAGATCACTGTTGATACGAAGGGGTGAGGTACGGATGTGGTTGAAGAGGAATATGAGAAGAAAAAACAGAAGCGGTATGGGCAGAAGATGGCAGAGGCAATGGCGGAACTGGTGATGAATGTCAGTGATGGTCAGCTGGCACATATGCGATACCATGACCCCATGGAGATCTGGCAAGTGCTCGCAGGTGTCCAGAATGCACGTGGCCTGGTGACACAGCTGGAAATGAAGCGGCCCTTCCAGATGACGAAGAAGAGGTCAGATCAAAGGATTCAAGCCTGGGTTGGAGAAGTGCGGAGCATGGCATTTCGGATTGAGGATGCAGACAGCTCAGTCAGTGAGCAGGACAATATCCTTGCAATCACGCTCAGTCTCCTCCCTTCATTTGATGGTGTCATCTACCCTGACACTACTCCTGATGAGCAACTCGCACTCGATGTTGTGATCTTGAGGCTGTTGAACGACAATGTCGGCCAGATGAGTACCACAATATGCTTTCTAAGACTCTGGTCCATGATCCTGTGGAAGCTGCCACCATGCGCTCTGAAGTCCTGTTTAAGGTGACGATCACCTGTTTCTCATGCGAGAATCAAGGGCACTGAAAGTTGGAGTGTCCCGCTCGAGTGCATGGGAGGCTTAGAATATTAAGGTGACAGGGAGCGCAAACAGGATGGTGGGTGCAACAGTACGATCAAGCAACAATGACTATGACTATGTGGTGGTGGTGAACCTGCTCTAAATGATGCTTGGTGATTGCGGGGGCGCACAATCGCTGACGGCTTGCACATGGCCCAGGCTTTAAGTGGGGGTGTGTTGGGACATGTGCCTTTGGGAGGGCACGCTGGCATCAATACCAAGCCAATACCTATGCCATCTGGCTGATCTCGCGATTATAATACAATACATAGGCCAAGTTGCGTGAAGCCATGAAAGTCCCCGTATGTTTGCGAAGCAGGCAACATACACCTTGAAATGACTCGACGACTGCTCATTGCCGTATATTCTACACCAAGGCATGTTTGCCTTTGGTTAAAGAACTGTGCAGACCTTTTCCTCCCCTTCCCATCACCGCCCATGCCCTCTGCATCACGCGGATTATTCGCCATGGCGCCTGTGCCCTCTGTGTGCTGTGCGTGCCGCCCTGTCCACCAGCCCTTGTACGACATGCCCGCCGGGTCCTACTGCCCGCCAACCTTTTCGTGGTGCCCCCACCAATGTCCTCCCTTCGCGCCATACCTGACGTATCCAACACGTCCTCGCACCGACTCAGATGATTCCATGGGATAGTACTGGTGCATCAGGAAAACCCCCATCTGTCTTATTCTACTTGAAAGACCTGCATTGACCACCTTAAATGACTTAACTGACTTAATGTCCTTATTTGAGGCAAAAAAGGTAGAAATAAGGGAGTAAGTAGAGAATAAGTATGATAAGTAGAGGGGGTGAATTGTAGTCTTACACTCTTAGACAACTTATTGCCTTGTACAAGCATGTATAAGACAATAAGTCAGCTAAGAGATTCTAAGACAAAAGTGGGTTTTGCTGATGTGGACGCGTCGGGCGATGCCTCCTCGACTTCTCACCCCGCCGTCCCGCTCACCCGCCGTGCATGCAGCGGGTGGGTGAGCGGGACGGCGAGGTGAGTCTGCTCTGCTCGTCGCTCAGGCTGCCCGACGACACTGCCAACGGGCGACCAGCGGATGGGCGTCGCCGACAAGACATTGAGGGGAGGCAACGGACAAGCGGCCCACTCACCACTGTGTATCGTCGACTGCGCCCCCGCCGGCCCCCACCCCCACCAGTCACAGGATATCTGACACGCCCTCCCCGCTGTCTCGTTCGCCTGCTCCGTCCTTAGGACAGAGCGGGTGGGCGGGCAGTTGACGAAGCGTTTGGTATGTTGTACGTGGGCATCGGTGGGGACGGCGGGGATGGTGGGGATGGAGGGTGGGCGGTCTTGGGGATGTGGGCGGGAACGGCATGCACTGCGGCATGCAGACACAGGTGCCGGAATTAATGTGGCGGATGGTCCGCGTGATGCGGAGGGCATGGGCGGTGATAGGAGGGGGGGCAATAAGTCTGCGAGGTTTTTGAACCAAAGGCAAACATGCCTTGGTGTATACGGCTCCATTGCCAAAGACACGATGGCATGCCTAGCGGACCTGCCAAGAATAGACGTTGTTGGAGACCATGGCATTAGACTTGTGATACTGCACTTCGTGTGGTCTGCAAGGGTGTCATGACTCATTATGCGCAAGGTAAATGGTAGGAGCCAACCACATGTCCATTTACACATGGCTGGTCTAATAGGGCAGCCCGTGTATAGACGGGCATGCCGTGCTGTAAGACGCACAAGATTGGAGGGAGGAGGCACAGAGAACAAGACTAGTGGGAAATACCGTGCAGCCTCATCTAGCGGCAATCTCTCGGATCACTCCGGCCCTCCTTCCAAGCTGCTACCTATCAGTGGCTACTATCTGTCTTGCCTGCCGCTATTCACTGAGGTGTGTGCATGACCCGGCAGAGTCGGTACATGTACAACGCGAGATATCCCGGCAGGCGAGATATGCGGCATTGGGAAAGGGGGTGGGAGAAGGTGCAAGGTGGCTGTTTGGTGGCTGAGAATGTGGCCTGCCATTGGCCACCCTGCCAAGGCGGTGTTGGGCAGGACAGATTGCCGCTTGATGAGCGCATCCGAGAGCCGAATGGACAGTGTTTTCACTGCGCATCTATGGCGTAGAGCATATATTATAGCTGTTCGTATGGTGCAACCTGATCCAATTGGGCCTGGGATTGAGTATCATATTAGCAGTAATATGTGTATAAACTTACAGTAATATACTGAGAAATTTTGCATAGAGAGACAGAACCTGAAGGGCCAGACAACATAGGGCGGGTAGTCTACATACGGGCCACCCAAATAGGGCGGTCATTTGTAAACAGATGTGTGGAGTATACACAGTAGACATGAGCAGCCGTGATCACGAATCAGAGAGGTGGAAGGCCTGCTGCTTTGCAGATGTCTGCCATCACAATGATAATGTGCCTTGCCGTTGATAAAGGGCCTGGATAGCTACACCTGCTATCGTTCTTGTTGTCCATTCCGTGCATAACGCACTGACACGTGTGACGTGTGATGCCAAGGTCACCGCTGTTAGAGACAGCAGCTGATTCAAGGTGCCTAATCAGGATGGACCTGCCCACCTAAGCCATAATTTCCCACGCAGTTTGAGTCCACTGCAAGTATTTGAGAACATGAAATGTCTGCAGGAGTGCATCAACAAAACCCACTTCCGTCTTATAAGTCATTAGTTGACTTATTGTCTTATATAGTCTTATACAAGGCAATACGTCGTCTGAGAGTGTAAGGATATAATTCACCCCCTCAACATATCATGGTTATTACATACTTACTCTCCCATTTTGACCTTTTCGTCCCGAATAAGGAGAATAAGTCAGTTAAGGTGGCCGATGAATGTATTGCAAGTAGAGTAAGACAGATATGGGCTTTCCTTATGTGCTCAGTGTGCTCGTGGAATAAGATTTGACACATTAGTCTTAGTACTCGTTTCTAATGAAATGGGGTTTGGAATGGCTGTCGAAAAGGAAGCACACCTGAAAATGGAACACACGAGGCTGATGGGATGATGGGAAAACGAGGAGAGGCTTAAGGTGTGTAGCCCTAGGCTAGGGTTCTGATCCACGGAGTTGGAATTCCTCTGTGTGCTGAACATGGCCGAGAGCTTATGAGACTCATGAGTATGCCTCTAATGATGCTGATATATAGGTTGACAGTGCTCAAATATACGGGCGAGCTGTCACCGCAATTTTAGTATTGCTCAGATGTCTTCTAGCGGTTTACGAGGCGGGTTGGAAGGATACAGTTTGCGAGGAGGTCCTCTATTCTTAATAGATTTCCAACTCCGCCTTGGATTCTTGGAGTGAGTGCCATATTGATTGACTACGTCCCCATCAAACCCATCATCCACAAGCCTTGTGTATTCCGTTCTCGATCGTGTTTCCCTTTTTGACGGCTATCTCTCCTTTGAAATGAGTAAGACACTGTTGGGGCCTCGTACGCCAAGCAAGATCATGCCATCATCACGCGGTAGCCTTGCCGGGATCATCACTGATCCCTGAGCGTGAGCGGACTCTATGACTACGACGAGCTGAAAGGGCCCAAATGATATAATTTACCTATATATAACGCTGGCTATCGGGTTCCGTAAGTGTCCTGCACATTCCGTGCTGTTCCGCGTCGCACGACGAATTTGACTATATATGGAGCGTGATGTTGCTGTGGTGTGCCTTTGTGTGATACAAGTTTACAGCGTGTGACTTTGCCACTCGAGGTCTCGCCTTCAGCTCAGTGACCGAGCATCGAATAAGAGATAGAATGAAGGCCCTACAACATAATAAAGACAGTTTAAATTACTCGTTTTCACAAAGTCATACACACTCGACCAACTGTCCCGAATCTTCTCGACTATGGACTCTCGTTGTTGTGCTTTAGATCTATCTACCAAAATCATGACCGTGTAGCTAAATAACATAAATACCCATCTGATTAATTCTACCAATAGTCAAATAGGCTCTGGCAGAGCTCAAGAACAGCTCCCTCACATGATATATGCCCATGTCATACACATGGAGCACCAAGCCTGGATCCACTTGAATACTATACAACTAGAATATGTGGTTCGAATCCGAGTAGTAACAATTCGAGTACTGACTACAGACTGTGGATTGTGATCAATGTTCTTACCTATTGTGATATAAATTCCAGTAGACGGTGTCATAGCTTATATAGACCCTAGTAAGAAGGATTCGCCTCGCAAGCTCGACGAGAGACAGTCAGAGTCCTTGCCCGAGAGTGCCTCGCAAGCTCGGCAAAGACAGTCGGTCAGACGGCGCCTCGGAAGCTCGGCGCGCCCAAATAGAGGCCTCGCAGGCTCGGCAGCACCACGCGGCAGCACCTACATGGCAGCCACATGGCACCACGTGGCTTGCCATGTGGTATAGACGCCACATTCGTCCCATTCCATCATTCTATCATGAATTTTATCACGAATGATCGTACATCGCGTACGAAATGCCAACGAGGTTGCGATCGCATCAGGCGGGTCCCCACTACACTGTGGATATGCCCGTTCGTTGACATGCTCGCCCGCTCGTCTAGCCTCAAAATACTTACCGCAAGACTGCTCTCGCGATGGAGGCGTTCGATGTGTGCGACGTCCGACCCTCGGACTCTAAGCTGCTATGTGTAAAACGTATAAATCTATGAAGCGACTAGTACCATGGATCTTAAGGTCTAACGAATATTCTCGAGACGATCGACCCAGCGCCCACATCGGGCAGTCCCGAAAGGAGGACTTGTAGTATGTCCAGCTATCAGGTCTGGCGACTTGAAGTCCCCCGATCTGGTAGGGCTACGTGGTGATATAGCCTCTAATTGAGAGGGCGGGCAGGTACATAAAGTCACATGCGCGGAGTCATTCTCCGTCGTTAGTATCCGTCGAATGTCGACAGGTGTCCCAGGGTATATGCACTAACACTTAACCGCGCTCGTGATAGCCCTACCGCCCCTGGCAGTATAGTAACAGCACAATAAACAGTAATTCGTACTATGCGATACGGTTCGCGATATCCGAGTTGCATTGCTGTACGATCTGATGCGATAGCATGTAGCTGGCCGTAGCCGTAGGAAATTGAACCCATTAGTAACCCTTACAAACTGCGTAGCATCTAAATATGCGTACCGGTGCGCTACTGGTTATGGTTCCGCACAGTACTACCTCGCCTCTTTCCTCGGCGGATGGGGCTTCGATTTGATGGTCTGCCATCGTCACGCTCTCCGTGTATCCGCCGTGTCGCTCCACGGTGGCTCCGCCCCCGAGACGACGGCGCTGTCCGTCGAGTCATGTCCGAGTCATCCGACCCCGAATCGTCCGATATCTCGACATACTCTTCACCGTAGGCGAGGTCAGCAAGCTCATGCAGTGACTGAGCGCACGATGGACCTTCACACTCCACGGGGTCGCCATGATCCGAGTTACCGAACACGATGTCACCAAGCGGGACGAGATCCCACAAGTCCGCGACGGAAGGAGTGTCACCGCTACTGGCGGTGGAGCTGGACCGCAAAGCTCGAAGGGCTCGATTGTCGTATGGAACTTCGAGATGGACAAGGTCGACCGAACTGTTCCGGCACTCGTTTACGATGGTAACGGTCGCCCGGTCCGACCCCGAGCGGTGTATATTTGCAACACATCCCTGCACATGGGCATTGTAGACCGAGATGGTTCTCGGATCCGCGGAGGTGAGCTGAAATGCGGGCCGTGTGGTGGCGTATATGCGGATGAACGAGTCGCCTGCGATCGGTTGAATGGGCCACGCCGCTAGTGTATAGACATGGCTCTTCCTGCACCCGTAAGTCTTCCGAGTCCAGAGTGAATAGGACGTCCACCGAGCGACGACGTCGATATGATGAGTTGTGGGACGGGGAGTGGTAGAAACTGTGGAGAGCAACCTTCCCGTGTCCATGGAGAAGACACTCGAGGAGGTAGAACTATGAATGGAAGGTATCAGAGAAGCTGAGGAAGCGTTCGACCCGGGACGGGTACCGCGCAAGTATTTCAAGTGGTCATGGGCACGCACCGACGTAGTATATGTCTCCCCGGGACTGACACGGGCAGTTTTTCCGGAGCGAGCAGGGTCAGTTGCTGCGTAGATTGGTTGCGAGACGGCGACCACCGCGACGAGGGTTTCGTACGACGTGACTAGTAAACATACGGGAGACAACGCCGAGTATGCGACCGGGCAACTCACATATCGTCCAGCACCTATGTTCGTCCAGAAGGAAGCACGTAGGGGCTGTGGTGCGCTGCGTCGAGGTACGTAGGCGGGATTACAGTCGTCGTGGTAATTGATCACTCCTTATAAGCGGTTTCGGGAACACAATCATTACGAATTACATACTGCAGCCGCGAACGCTCCCACGCCTCGCGAATTATCGACTAACAAACCCATCACCGTGACCAGCATATCGGAAATAGCATGAAGCGGCTTAAATACACGTACACCGTACATGGCGTGATACATGTCACTCGACTGGATGTATATTTGTACACGAGGATATCGCGAACCGGGTAATCACACTCCAGTGGCCCGGGCATGCTGCGACAAGGAAAGAACGTAACCGGTCCACACGGAAAACGAACGGCACACTGCCGGAACCGCCAGCGAATCGGACAGTGCACATGGACATGGAACCTTACCCCGACCGCGTGTGAACGGATGCTCACCCAGCGCAGGGTCCGCATACTTCAAGCTGGAGGGCATCCGAACCAGTCGAGGTTGGGACCGTACCATCATGAGTGTCCTGGAATCGGTACCAGCAAGCCAGTCAGCGTATATCATTGATAGGAGAGAACACAACGAATAACGCACACCAGGATCGTCGCCGCCCCGGGGTGCGACTGCACCAGATCCACCATCCGACCAGCCTGACTGCCGACCCGCGTCCCGCACCTCACTGTCACCCGAACTGGACGACCATATCGACCCAAATCGAACAGGCACACGCTCAGCCCCCACGGTGGATCGAGCGGGTATCGAATCCGCAGCATCTGGCACCCGATCGGAGGGAGCGGACAAAAAACCACGACCACGCGGAGTTGCGCGCCTGGAGAGACCGAAGCTCGCAGGTGGGAGAGCGTACGGGAGCGGGAAGGTAGGTGCGCGGGACCTCAAGTAGTACACACCGGTTTTCAGGCCCTTCCGCCAGCCGTACAGGTATAGCTGCTTCTGTAGACCAGAACATAGTCGTGAGCGACGAACCACGAGACGGGAGAATGGCTGACCATAGACGTCCACTGGGGGCAGGCTACGTACAGAGACAGACTCTCGCTCTGATCAATGTAGGGGGCACGGTCGGCGGCCAAATCGATCATCACTCGGGGGTCCAACTCCCAGGCGGTACGGTACAACTCTTTCACAGCAGAAGGAAGGCCGGGTACGGTAGCCACAGAACCTGTGTAATTGTGAGGACAGAATACTCGAACTGGGCAAACGACACGCACCATGTTCGCGTATAATTGTCTGACGGACGTCGTCGGACCAGATACCCCGGGCGACGAGGTCACGGACTACCCAGGGGCAGAACTCTGTGTACTCACCACTCTGGATCCGGTGAGTGGTCACGTTGCTATAACCCAGCAACGAATTAGTACCATATACACAAGAGCTTACGATACGACGTCACCTAAGGCGAGGTTCGGTACTCTCGGAATTCCCGAGAAGATGTGCAGTGGATGCGGTAGGCATCTGGGCGGTGAGCGTAGCGTTCCGCAGGCCATACTTGAGGATGCGGCTCCTCAAGGACTGAAAGTCGTGCCTGTCACTGGGCAACACGCCCCAATGGTCAGGCGCGAGGACACCCCTGGACGCAGGGGAACCGCTCCATGCAGGATACGGCCCGAACTCCTCCGCGGCGTCGCAACTGGCTTCAAGCGCAGCGTGATAGATCGTCTCAAAGACGTTTACGTTGAAAGTCTTCGCATCCTGAGAGCTGTACGATATCGCCCGGGATCGGAGGCAGTCCGAGAACCCCTGCACCCCGAGTCCCAGGGACCTCCACATAAGCGACGCGTCGCGGACAGAGTTGCTCGGGTACTGAGCACGGTCCAGGATGGTATCGAGGTTTCGAACCGCGATCTTGACCACCCGATGGAGAAGTGCGAAATCGAAAGAGAGATCGGGCTTCACGAACCGCGGCAATGCTACAGAAGCCAGCGTGCACACAGCGGGTGCACCGGGGGCACAGTACTGGACAATCTCCGTGCACAAATTAGAGGACTGTATCAGGCCCCGATGACTTTGACCGTTCTTCGCTGGGGGCATGTAGAGTGTCAGGCAAACGATCCGAATCGACACACAGAAGGTACGAATCGACGCACCATTGACGGAGTCCCTGAATATGATGAAAGGAGTACCAGACTCTCGCTGCGCGTCGCAGACTGCTCGGAAGAGCAAGTTCGCTGCGATCGTGGTTCTGGGCACCGCAGAGGACTCATACTCCTCGTACAGCATATCGAACTCAACTCCAAACACATCGTTCAAACCTGGGACGTCCACCGGATCGAACAGCGACCACGACGATTCTTGCTCCACGCGTCTCATGCTGAAAAACGTCAGCACATGAACGTGAAGTGAAACAACATGCGTACAATATATCAGGCACCAGTACGCCAGGGAACATATGCACGGGCCGATTCGGGGGAGCAACCTTCGTGGTCCTGCATGTTACGATAGAGCGTACCTCCGCGTGCCACATAGATATGTAAACGGCACCGGAGCAAGGACGACGGGCCCCGCTGGCCGAGAGATACGCGGCATGACCGTCGTAGAGTCGCAAGAGATGCATCACACCCGGTGACGATGTAACTCCTGCCCTGTACATCACCGCGTCAGATGTACCGAGACGGGATGGGATTGGACGCACCGTCGAGCGGGGACATCCGCGAACGACATCCCGACCCCACCCCCGGACCCCCACAGCAGATCGAGATCGGACGCGCCTCGTAGAAGATTGGAAGGACTGGAAACATCAGGCTGGAAGATATAACACGACGCGAAGTTAGGCTTGACCGTTCCTCCATTGCAAACAACGGGTGTCGCGTGCGTGTAGAGGCCACGGGATAGTACATCATACGTCTCCAAGACCCTGTGAATGTCCGAGCGGTGGATCCCAATGGCGACCCGCATATGCACAAACTGAGGACGCTCCGCAGGGGCATCGACCAAGCTGGACCGGAGCAAATAGGACTGGACGAGTGAATTTGCACTAATACTGTGGGGGGGTCAGGTCGAAACCGCACTACGACACGCAGTACGGGATATACGCACTACCCCATCCTATAGTCTCGCTTGTGAATAAGTGCGTTATCCAGCTGTACACCGTGCTGGACAACTGCCTCCAAGAGATCCGGATGGAGCGACAGGGACGATACTGCACGAACGACGGTCAGATCAGTTCCAGACAGGTACTAGGGATGGCCACCAACTATTGGAATGAACCCAACGAGAAAATGATTTTGCGACGACCTTGTGAATGTTTGCTACTAACATGCGCCCGGCCAACCGACTATAGTCCGGGTGGCGACCGGCGAGGCTGGCGATAGAAGACGCGGCGAAATTCTAGACCAACGTCAGACACGCAGAGACGAACTTGTAGCCGAACCGTTCTCACCTGCAGTTCGTACGTCGTGGTCTGCGGTCTGATGCCGGCGAGTATCGTTTTAAGAATTCTGAGAACACACGTAGTCAGTCCCGCGAGGAGCACACGCACTTGGAGATGGCAACACCCTCGGCCGTAAGGGGGACGTACAGCCGATAGTCAATATACTTTGGATCGAGATCCCAGGACAACTACCGCCACGGCCGTCAGCAAATTAAAACACGCCATAACGGCCCGCCTCACTGACCAGTCGGATGGTGTGCAGTAACTGAAGAGGGTCAATTACACTAGTGCACAGCGAAGGGACCGTTACGGTACTGACTTTGCCAGCGTAGAAGGGTTGCGCTTCACTGTGAGGTTGTTAGGTCGTATTACGGAACATAGTACTGGTCAGTACAGACCCATCTACAACAAAGGGGCACGTCGGTCAGTCGCAATACTACCGGACTGGACGGTGCGCGTGCGATAAACGTACCTCGCTTCACGATATCAAACGCGGGGACTGCTACGGTAGCCATCACAGAGTAGGTTGCGACGATGGAAACAGGACAGTGTGGGGGTGAGGAGGTCGACGTCTTCCTATCGCAGGACCATGTGCATAATATATGGCACGCTCTGGCTGTATCAGTCGCCTGCTGCTGAATCTACCGTCCTCCTTTTCCTGGTAATCCTGTACGGCTCGCTACGGCAGTGCGCGTGTTGCACCACTCCAGGCCAAGCGGTTCGCGATCTGAGCACCGTGAACGGACGATCGACGGAATTAGCCCGGCATCGGTACATTACCGGAGTACCGCCATCACAATGCCCGTGCATCAATGCATCACGACTCATCGCAGCCCGGGATATCGTGCATAACTGCGAAGCAGATGTACGCTCAGGGTCTCCTGCGGTGAATGGAAGAATGATATACGGTGACGCCGCGGAGCCCGGTAGCCAGTAGCAGCAGCCATGCGCTTCCACAAAGAACCAGGACCGCCGAGACGATTGTCCGGCCAACTGGTGTTGATGGTTCAGATGTAGTTGTACCCTGTGAGCTTCAGCGGAAACAATGACGAGATAGCTCGTCGCCGAACATTGAACAGTCATGGTGGCTCCATGCCGTCTTACGTTGCGTGCCACTGAAGCAGATGTCGCGACCTTGCTGTGTATGATCACCCGTCCCTTGCACGGGTAGTCGAGCTCGGCCGATTGTGCACATGATATCTGTCTTCACATGCATGCACCGACTAGAAATCGGATCCGGGGTGCCGCGCTCGTCTTGCGCCACAACAAGAGTCGACGTGGTATGAACGAGCTCCACTGCTCCTACCCCGTCTGGCACCACGCACGAGTCGATTTGTGGGGTAGCCACACGCGTACCCCCGCATCGGATTGTTCTGGTCCTGCGCGATTATAAGACGATGCGCGTGCCCGGCCACCGATTCGCGAGTGGCGGATGGGATACCGTGGCGAGAATAGTAGCGGCTGAGATAGTGTGCGAGGGAATATATCCTAGGCTTGAAGCTTGACGGATCAGACAGTGACAGGTAGAATAGGGACCCGCAACTAGCGTGGAGTTGGAATCGATACGCTTCGGCTGGTTCGGACTGCCACAACCGCGACAGACAGCGGGTAAGTGGAAGCGTTCCCCGATAATGCATGCACAAGTCCGTGTACCTCTCGTTCGCAGGGCGACGGCATGGTACGAGATCAGACTGCCACTATCGCGACAGCCAACGAGTAACCGGAAATGTTCCCTGGTGATGCATGCACAGGTCTGTGTAACTCTCGTTAGCTGGGCGACGGCGCGGTATCACACCGGGCTGCCACCGTCGCGACAGGCAGCGAGTACCCGGAAATGCTCCCTGATACTGCACGCACAAGTCCGTGTAGCTCTGGTTCGCTGGGTGACGGCGTGGTATCAGAACATACCGAGCCGCGACCACATATAACGAGGCCGGACTTACTGTTATATTTACAGTTCGGCTTCATTCTCTCCGCCCTCTATCCCATCAACCCGGGCATGGAATCCGCCGTTCGCAAGACCGTCGAGCTCTGGAAAGGCCGAACGCTACATGAAGGCGACATCCCGTTCGAGAAGGCTGCTATATCGGCCGGGAAAGTGGCACAGTTGTTCCAGGTTAACAGAGTCGGCGACGTTGAATGGGTGGTGAGCACACTCACACCTGACGCACAGCTGCGAGCTGACCTACAGCGCAGCTCTGCAAGCCCGGGGAAATAACTCCCGCTACGTTCAGTTACGCCGCCGTTGTGTCGATCGCCGATCCCATGGAAACAGGAAATCTCGTCATCGACTCGGAAGTTCGACCGGACGGGATACCTGCAGGACGGGTGTCAGTGTTCACTGAATTTCCATTTAGGATGCTACTCAGACACCGATCACAGCGAAAGATGGGCTAACTACAAGTGTTCTTACACATACGTGTTTGATACGTCCAGGGACCACGGGCTATACACGCTGCAAGGGGTGAGTCTACGTTCCGGTGGACGAACATGGCACTTACTAGCGGCAGATGATGGACAGGTATATGGAGACACTCCCGGAATTCGAGACCACGGACCGTCTTCCTCGTCGCCTATGGCAGTCGGGCAGCCATGGCCAGGGACGAGACCAGTTCTGGATGCGCGTACCCATGTTCATCCGTGTCCGTGAGGGCGAACAGAAGCCGGCTCCACCAGATACCGTGCACGACTGGGTGAAGATCGCGGACACCAGATCGATGTGGTATCGCGCTAACCCATCCCCCCCGCGAGTTCACGAACTTGTACATGGGGAACTGAAGCCGGTCGCCGAATGTCTACCTCCGAAACTGATGCGCGGGGACGTGGTCGTGATATCGTTCACGTTGCTATACGTCGTTGGCAGGAAAGACTGGTACCCGACATACTTCCTGACGCGGCTGGTTCGAGTGGCGAAGGGGACAAGTTTCATCAAGTCCCAGGAAGGAGAAAATGCGAGAAGCGCGGAGGACGAACCGTCGCAGTCATATTCGGGTTCCCGGATGCACAGCGGCGTCGGTAAGCGAGCAGTATATGTGTTAGTGTTCAACGTCGCGAGTTGAATTCACGCAGATGTCACGGGTGGACACGTGGAGTCTGAGATAGAGGGCAGTCAGCGGAAGCGCCCGCGCGAAGAGGAGAGTGTTCGGCGTGTAGAGGACGGGGGCGATGAGCCTCTAATAGAATGGCCTGCTTCGGACGAGGAACGACGCACCTCTCGGCCCCGTCTGGACCCTACAGCTGCGGGTCCGTCGCATCATCCATTCCACGAGCGTGGTGACGACAAAGGGCGACCGTACCCCCTCCCGCCCATGGAACCAGCGACCCGCGGGAGTTCAGACGGAACACCGTCTTCGGTATCGTCGGTCAACACGACCTCCGAAGGCTCGTCCGACACCTGGAGCGTGTCTACTGGATTCGAGGCAGGTCCCAAGGAGCCTTTGACCGGGAGCGACGAGCAAGAGGATGTGAAAGGGAAGAAGACCGCAGATGGGACGGCACGGCGCCGAACGAGGGGGAGTCGCTAGCGGGACGATGTGGAGGTCATGTCGAACGACGGGGCGAAGATTGGCCGTCACGGAAGATTCGTTGGCTGCCTGTATAGGACAATAGATTCAGCGTTGATGACCGACCGAAACAATACATATTTGTCGCGGAATACGGATGCATGAGCTCGTCTCCAGCGAGATGATACAATGTCGTGGCGGACATGCAAAAGTGCGTCGACACGACACGTGGACGTTCCGGTTGCGTTCTCGATATGGCAACGGCGAATCGGCCCGCAATCGGGACGGGACGCTATTGAGCATGACCACATATACCATGTAAGAAGAGTCAGGCACTAATGTAGTGCACCGTAATGACTCACGTTGCGGTGGGGCAAACTCGCGCCGCCACGCCGACATGTAATTCGTCGAGACTATCCAAGACGGCGCGGCCGACAGAGGTAGATGGTAGGTCAGACAACATGAGCGTATACTGTAGTATGTGGTGACTCACTATTAGCACGCTATCCCGAACTCACACCGATCTGCGAGGACATAACTCGTAGATAGTTGAACGCAGTATGGCATCTCCTATCCAACAGTTCTTACCATGATAATTGCCGGAGTCCAGCAACGCACCAGGCCTGCGTCGGTACCCGCAGAACAAACTCATGATACGACCAATAACTTTGTATTGGTAAAGAAGTGTCGTAGGCCAGCTGAGCACCACGACCGAATCTCTCAAGTGCTGTACCACCTACATCTTGTGCGCTTTGTTCGTGCGGAAGGTTTACCTCAGTTCAAGACACAGCCTGCACAGATAGCACTCACCACGGTACTCGCATACGTACGCATGCGCGAATGCCGGTTAGCGCTCATAGAACCGAGTGTGCGCCTCGAGGTACCGCCGGAGCTCGATCGTGCGTGCGACGTTCAGATTCATACCCGGTACGCTGTGGATGAACGTTAGTTGGAGAAGACGAGCACCGAGAGAAGTGTACGCATGCACGAGCCCAATCCACCCTCGCAGCATTGGGGGACAGCGAATGCACCAGCTTATGGCATCGTCCCATGACGTGAACCTGATGGCGTGCTGTCGAAAGGACCGGGTCGGAGGCTCGCACGGACTCCAGTCTATTGACGATGTATGCGTCGATGCACGCATACGTCAATGTGGATACAGGGACACTCACGATAAGACACCCGAGCAAATAGGTCCTGGACACGGCTGTGGAATAACGCGGAAGCGAAGATGCGGGAGCGTGTGAGCGAAGCCCGCGCGGTAGTTCGATAAAAAGTCGGCAGTTGGTCCTGGACGCGCGTGTCAGATCGAGGCAATACACCGTGACGGCAGATAACATGTTCACCTTCATCAACCCAACAGTCGAAGGTAGATTCACCAAGGGGGACTGAAAGGGTCTGAATGGCGTAGCGGTAGAACAGGAGTCCACCGTGATCCATCCGATGGACAGGAGCGTCCGCGTCCAGCTGCTACATTGTTATCATCTTGCTCCACGGGCTCCGCCCAAACCAGTGGCATTCGTAAGTTCTGAGAAGCTTCCGCTGATCCTAACGGCGGCTGATCAACGCCTGCGAACTCAGGTTTGTGAGCGGTAGCGAATTCGTGAAGGCAAGTTCCAACATACAGTACCGGACGGCACCAGGCTACACGGAGTCGTATTCGGGACGCGTCGCCAGGGTATAGGGAATGGATGTGATCGATGGGCAGTGGATTGGCCTAAAAGGAGGGCGTCCGCGCGACCCGTGGACGGTACGGATGACATATAAACGATGGCACCGCCGCCGGCCGCGCGACGTCGACTCCAGCACCGAGCTCACGACGGTTCTGCGTGAAGGAAGATAAGAAGGTGCGGAGGTAACGGCACGTCTCCGTCTTCATCGCCGTGCCAGAGGATTCGCGAATGACACACACGAGTCGTAGGCTCCGACATTAATGTTCAGCGTCTTCCCGCTCGATTGCAAGGGATGGCGACAGGAACGACGCAACACAACTTGCGGCCTACTTACGTCCTTATGCCTCTGCACCACCGAACCCGTCAGAGTACACGAAACGGACCCGATGTCTGGGACGGGAAGCCAAATTAATAATACAGTAGATACGACCTACACGTCGACGCGCGACGGATCCGTATCTGTCTATAGCCCAGGAGCCATAATAAGCAGATCCGTTCGAGAACAAGTGATAATAAATGTGCGCACCTTCGACAACGCATGACCACGCTGTTCGATACTGCTGTCAACTCACGCAGACCGAGAGCGCCCAAACACGTACCTGTACAGGAAAGCAAGCTAATATCCTCCAACCATCGCCAGTATGGGCCACGGGAAGAGTTTCCGGACCGTGCTCCGCTTGATATCCGAAGCCAACGACGATGGCACCCATATGGCCAAATCCCCCTGCGTGTTCGCGACGTGACAAGTCGCTCAGGTCACATTGATGTAGCCGAAAGTCTCTATGAGCATATTTTGCGACTGCACTAACATCCCGGCTAGACAAAGGGTCACCCTTCACGCGGCCTCTGCGGGAAAACAAGTCACGAGGATACGAGCAGCCCGCTCCGCATGGCGCGATGAAATTCTTCACCAGAGTACACCAGAACCCTTGCAGCGGCGTAAGGGGACTGCTATTGGGACTCCGGATGGTGTCGACGAACCGTGCGGAAGGAGTTTGAAATCTCTGCAGTTCCTTCACGGATGAGACACCTGGTTGATCCGAGGACCGGGACGTAGGGTGTATGAGGTCGCGCCTGGTGAACTGAAGGCGGGACACTACGGCTTCGACGAATTGGTCGAACATGTGATCGGGAACGTAGATATCAAGGTCTCCAGGTTCCCATGGTTCGGAGGGAAGAAAGTACTTCAGTGCGACCGAACCTGAGATTACGGCTCCGTGAACCCGCAGGACATCGTTGAACGATCGGAGGTCGGAAACAAAGGGTCGGATGGATAGTTCGTATCGGATACGCAACTCGGCACGCACTGCGGCGTATAGCACGGTGCAAGTTGCGCGCCATGACAAAAGAAGGATGAAGTCGCTGTTCTCGATGACCACGAAAAGGACGTCTGGTGGCACCCTAGGCGTTACACTTGGTCAACGGTCGGGGCACGGCAAGCATTTGTGCATACCTCAAGTTCACATCAGAAAGCGACCCAAATACATTCGCCATGACTCCACCATCGGGCACGACGGCAAGTCCGACCTGGGGGGGTCGAAACCCATGTGAGTGGCTTCGCAGAGCAGAACGGGTCCACGAACGTACGGAGCCTACCATTTCGTCCGGCATGTTTCGCTGATGCCTGGACGGAGAGAGAGCATAAATGTGACGCCATGCCGCGGCAGCTATCCTGGAAATAGCTCTCCATTGTGACAGCGCTACGCGCAGACGGCGCAGCCGGCTGAAGGCCTTCAGCACCGAGAGGCTGGTAAGGAACTGCCAGGTCGCGGCTTCCGGCTTCTCATATGTTCCAAGGTTCCTGTCAAGGGACTGTGAGGCTGCATCATTGGAAGAAGCCTCCGAACCCAAGGACCCTGGCCGAGTACGTACAGGTACCGCCACGATTCCGTATGCACTCTCGGCGTCCACGCGACAAGTCATTTATGGCTAGGAGATGGCGACCAGCGGATGCACAACGTCGAGTGGAAGCCTGCCCCTGCGGAAAATAGCTGTGGAGACCATGGTTAGCCGATTAGTTCGCGACAACCCCGGTCCGGTTCCCTTCCTCCCGAACTGCAAAGCAGTTCGGTTTCATGGCCGATGTGTGTCACGAATGCAACGGTGCGCGGCCATCCTACGGCTAGCAGAGTGGGGTAACAGGGGGTGGTCATCGACACTCACGCCCCGTACCCCGTACGCCCATCGGGAACGGGTGACCCTTGCGACGCCACACACATGACAACTGAGCAGACGGCTCGCTGTGCAGAGCGCACTCGGCGGGTGCTGTGGCACGCCTGCCTGCGTTGTACTGTCCGCGCCGGAGAGTCTGCATGCAATCTTTCCATGCGACACGGCTAGAGCGCGGATTTGAACAAGTAATACGGGAATTCGTATGAATACATGTCCGAACGCTACCCTGTATAAAGCAAGTCGGAAGGATGTCAGCGTATCTAACAAGTCACGGAACACGTCGCCAGAACGTACTGAACTTCCTACCGACTGGATCACGCTTCGCGAGCATGCCTATCCATCGTGAGTGAATATGTCCGTGTTGAACGTGTCGGTCAGTAATGTTCCAGGCCCGCCTCCAGACGAGAACCTGATATACATCGCGGCCAGCCGCACGTCGACGGTGTACAGCACGGATCCGACACAGGGCGGCACGGTGCTTGTCGTAAAGGAGTATAACGAACTCGGCCGCGACGGCGGGGCTTGTGATGTCGAGAAATGGGCCTACCAGTTGACGGAGGAAGGCGATGGACCTGGAAAGAGGTGAACTCTCAACAGGGGTTTCGATACGGGACGGGAGTAACGCTCACCCGACACAAGCGCATTCCTCGCTGTTTTTTCCACAGGTGACTTATGTCGACCTGACCGACTACTACTTCCGAAGAAAGACGGCACTCTCGCGGACCTGCTCGACGTGATACGGCCTGGCACGTTATACCTGCCAGACGTGCTCTCCATATCGGAGCAAATGCTAGCCGGAATAGAATGTGAGTTCGACGGCTCGCGACGACCGTGTCTAGCAACTAACGATCAGCAGATTTACATCACCTCTTGATCGCGCACACCGACATCAAGCCCGAAAACATCGTGATGGACAGTCTGGAGACGACGCTCCTCGCCGCCAGTCAATCGCATCCCGAGACGGCGAAGGCGAGCACATTCGGCCAGTGAACGGACATGTTCTCTCGCTGACGACGGTACAGCTGAAATGCACGAAGATTTTCATCATCGATCTGGGCGATGTGGCCCCGACAGACACTGGATGCCTTGGATTGGCTGGGACGTCCCGGTACAGAGCTCCTGAAGTAACCCTTGGTGAGTTATTAATCAGATAAGACAGTGCGCACACTAACGGGTTATCATACCAAAGGTTTGCCATGGGACGGAGCGGTGGACTGGTTCGCAGCGGGATGTGTCATGTTCGAGGCCGCCACGGGACGATCGCTGTTCCCTCGTACCACCTCTCGGATAGCTCGCGTCGCAGCGATTGTGGCCGTACTCGGTCCGATCCCTAACTGGATGGGAAGACGGTTGGGGCGATGGTATTCGATACCATCGCCAGAAGCTGGTGTCGGTTCATTCAGAGTACGGTGTCCAAGACGTAATGTTCGCGAGGCAGTGGAGTGTGAGCATATATCCAGACTCCAGCGGCTGGAGGTAAGTTCGTTCGAGTTACAATGTCGCGATGATGATAACGATAGCATGACTCACGGAGTGGTAGGATGTACTGGAACAAGGATTCGTGCACTCGGTCTGCAGCCAGTTACTGCATATAAACCCTCGCCACCGCGCAAGCGCGGTACCTGCGATCATTCGCGATGGAAAGTTCCTTTGACGTGGCTGGTATATCGAACTGTCCTGCGCGTCGTTAATATTTTGCGCACGGACCAGCTGGACTCACCGCGTCCGGATTGCAACTCTAGGTGGCATCGTTACCCAGGCATATCCACGTCGCGAGACACGACCGCGTATGCTTGTGCCCGGTCTCGATCTGCCCATGACGGATAGTTGACGGTTGTAGCATGAGTCGGATACCAATATGCATATCGTGATCTTGTGTCGTCGGACTGCCGGAACGTATGGAATGTGAAGGCGCCGTCCGAAACATTATTGCTGAACTTACGCCCTTGTGATCACTGTATTGTACACGGTAGGAAAACGAGGGCATGAAAAGGACCAAGTTCACCAGCACGAAACCGCGGTAGTGACTAGTCCGACCTGCAGGTAAAAGAACCGGTATATTTCGGGAGCACGATGCCGACCACACCCGATGCCACGGACCGGGACGGACGAATCCGGATCGAAAACCCGCCAAATCCGGCGTGGACTCGAACTGTATCGAGCGCTTGACCGACGACATGCTGACAACGGCCATGTGAACGCACATGGTTTTCTCTCAGTCTACAAGTGCGACTATAATATAGTACATGCAGGAGTGAATTCCACATATCGTCACACCCCGGACGCTCTGAACGCGGTCTCGAGTGCGCGCAACATCTCCCTCTGCAGCTCCTGGGAGAAGAACACCCAAGTATTCCTCGGATGTCCTAACCCCCCTTCAAACCGACTAACGAAATGGACAGATACGGTAGGGACGATTCCACGGCCTCCACCGCGATCCGTCAACTGAATCGCCACGCGGAACGCCAACTACAAGAAGGTGAGTCTCGCGACATATCAGCAAGTGCAGTTTACATACGGGTTCCCCTCTGACAAGCAAGACCATATACTGGTCAAGCCTCGTCACTCCATCGTCATCGTAGGCCGAGTCTTCATGGTGCGTCGGGTGGGTTTCGCCAGCGACGACCTGCAGGTTTCCCAACTGCGGTGTGCCGCGCTGAACGCGAGGACTCATCCGCCTACGACAGGAATCAACGTCTATCGGGACATAGACACATCGGCTCACGTACCATGGACCAATCGACGTAACAGGCCTCACAGAGCCAACTGGAATCGACATCACGAATAGGTGCAAGCAACTGCCCATGAGTCAGCCACGAAGTACCGAGTATTTAAACGTGGTGCAGGCGCCGCACACAAAGAGGACATAGTGAGATGCACCAGTCAGGGTCATCTCACGAGAAGAAGTTAACGACCGGACCCTTAATGGCTGCGCAAGGGTGTGTACCGTACACGACTCTCGCAAGCCATAGCTTGTACGTGTCAAGATATCTGCAAGCATGTAAAACGCTACGGGTACGTACATACCCGCTACGCGGCGGAGGCATTGTCTCACATCTGCGTGCAGCGGTCAGAACACCCATACACATCGGTCTCGGATGCCCTGAACAACGTCCAAGCCGATGTGCCTTTCACTCTTACCAGTCGTGTCAATGTGTTGCGACGTTGACGTAACGTGCGTGTCCGTCTAGTGCTATATCGCATTTCCAAGCCACTGCATGCCTCATATCAACCGCCTCCGCGTGCAGAGTGCATGATCGACAGACAATTACCCCCCTTACGAAGGTGACTACCCATTCGAGCACGGAAATGGGAAATGCGGTTCGGATCGCGGCGGAATGCACACGTACACTCAGGGCCTCCACGCATGCACGTTCCGGGTATGCGCTACCACGTGCGGGGCATGCAGTCTCATGTAGATTACTGACCATGCGTACGCGACCTCACACGGAAGCAACAACTGCGCATGTACCCGTGCTGTCGCCGGCAACGGCAATCGCTCCCGTCCCCCGCCCCTCGTCGGAACACGGTCTGGTACCTTCACGTTCTGTATCGTACAATATAAGTGAAACTGACATTGCCACTCAGGACCCCAATAATTCGTACAGAAAGTCCGCTGCAACAGCTATCCGCACTTGTCCAGTCTACAATCGACACCCACTGTTTTCTCAGGTGCGCAGACGGGACGCTAGCAATGAAGCTGCCGGTCTGATCTTTGTATACAGACCACAGCCATGTCTCGTCTGACGATGTCCCCGCTACTTGTGAGTGCAATGCGCACATCTACCGAGTGAGTCGCAACATACATGCGCATCCGCCACACAGTATGCTCACTACACACAAGGTTGCCTCTCGAATTGCAGGATATCGTGTTCTCGTACCTGACGCTGGTAGATGTCCTATCGTGGAGAAACACTGGCCGGAGAAGTTACGTTTCAGCAACGCTTTTCCTACGGCGGCGCCTCCAAGTTCTGCTCGCACCCTTCGTCCCCGACACCACGTCTTTTCTCGGCGAGATTTTTCGCCAGCGGGCTCTGATAAGCGGCATGCTCGCGCTAGCATTCGTGATCGTCGATCGGGACGTGAAATTCTCCATCGTCGACGTATACGCTCCCGACCTACTGTATCCCGCACTGGTAACCGCGCTTCACGCTATGTTTTATGAACGCCTGAAGAGCGTTACAGTCGTGTCCACCCTCTACGCATCATCCGTCCGAGCGGTTGTAGAGACGACTACATTCCGGTTTCACAGCGGTCGCGCGATTTCCGTGCATCGTTCGTCGACCTGGAGTCCGCTACTCGCGATATGCAGATCCCCTTCCTCGCTGTTGTTCAACTACGTCTCCCGAACATCATTCGGTTGTGCTTATCCCACCCTTACCCTGCGCCACCGGGGCCTACTAGCGGATACCGCACTCTACCATGCACTGTCTCAAGACCTATACTCCATGAACGCTCTCGCAGAACAAGGCTTCAACGTCTCGTGGTCTCCTTCACGGTTCGCGAAAGAAGACCAGATCGCACGGCGCCTGCGATTGTTGAACCCCACGGTCTCCGTGGACCTGACGGTCGACGTGATCGCGTCGGAGCTTCGTTCGGACAGCTTGGACCGCCCAGTTACGCATACTAGGCGATTCCGTCCCATATGGGGTGCCCCACCCTTCCACGCGCAGCACACTTGGTCGTTCCTTCAAGGCACGCAGCAGTGCTTTAGCAGTCGGAACATGTGTCCACAACAGGTTCGGTTTTTTGGGGATGCATCATCGCTCGTCGACTTCCTGGATCCGATGTCAACCGATCGGCAAGAGCTCGAAGAGAAGTGCATGCCACCGTATGGAGCCGTCGTCGCGTGGAAGCTGTGCAGTTCCTACCGATGCGGCGGTGTAATCAAGTGCGGCCCCATCGAGCCCAATGTCATGCTACTCGACAACGGCTTTGTCCACCTTCCGGCCTTGAGCGGGAAGAACCGTTTCGACAGGAGTAACGGGCGGCACCACCCCCCTATATACCTGTACCACGCGTATTAAGCCCTACCGACATGCAAGACCGCACCCGATCGGAGTACGTTGTGCACAGGACACTGCAATCTGTAAGCAACAACCGTACGTCGTCGTGTGCCCTTGTTCAGTGATCGCCATATTGCACTACAGGCCGATAGGATGCAGAACAGCCGTGGCACGCCATAGAGTACTCTGCATATCCATACATGTACATCGAATCTCTTGAATCTACCCGAAGACGACACCTTAAACGTCACGAAACTCAAGACGAAGCGTCCGGTTAGAAATTGATGAGGCGCGTTGACCACCAGACCGGTATGCATATGGTATCCTCGACGCACAAACTATGCTCGGCCTTGCATTCGCCTTATCAGCGGCCCTCCGGCTGAACGATGTAAGAGCGAGCGACGACCTTCAGTATGTCTTATCACTCAATATTGCGCACATGTTCTGGCTTGGCAACATGTAGATGGAGAAGGCACCGTGAGGGGAGGTGAGGGGACGGGCCTATAGGGTCTCCACTGGCAGTGTCGACTAGTGCAAAACTTGTGAGGAGGTATCGAACACAACGGCAGGAGTCTTTCGATTTATTGTATCGTGACCCTTATGTCACAGCGACGTGTCTCGTGTTGTCGGCAGTAGCCACTACATGCCATGGCCACTTGATCTGATTGTAGGCCAACGCACGACGACAAGCGCGTCATAGCGTGTATAGCAGCTGTGTATAGCAGACGTGATCGGCAGGCGCCGCTGATGTCGTCATCGGGACGGGCTGCAACCACACGCTCGTGCGTCTCTGCCTTCACCAGACTTTCTCTTATCAATCCTCGGCGTTCGTTACAGCAGCGGCACTCTGAGTGTCGTCTCATCTCACCCCCCGCACGGATAGCCACGGACGGGCATCGCATCGCCTTCCGATGCTACGCACGAGAAATAGGCGCACCCGATACCCTGAGCGCAAGGTGTCCCGGCGGAGCCTCGGAGTCCCGAAGAGGAGAAACGTAAGGGTAAGGACAATAACAGTACGAAGGAAACACTTACTACAGTCTACGATCCTCCAGCTAAACATGCACCCGTGCAGCTCGAGCGGATCGCACCCTTGGTGTCGCTAATGTACTGCCAGCCGACTCGCTTGTGATCATCTGTTGCTTTCGAAAAAACGGGTCGACTAGGAGGGGACGGGCTGTTGAAGACATGCAGATCAACTGAGCCGGAAAAGCACAGCGCGGAGTGGACATCGAATACGTTGTCTGCACACGTTAGGAAACGATACCAGTCTCGGTGCGTTCGCGTGACTCTTGAACAGTCCATGGCATCCGATGACAACAGACTCCAGCTTCGGCACATCCCACGCCGTTCTTGCATCCATTACGGCGCATCCGATTACTTACGATCGGCCTGCACACATCCACACTGCGAATCCCGACACTGCACAATCAACTCCTATTCCAGCTCTACGAAGTTGTGTCCTCTCGCTAACCAGGGTTTATCCTCGCGTATTCCTGTCTCTCCGCCCGTGATGTCGTCCGGCAGGTCTCTGAATATGTCAATGAGACGTGGCTCCGGTACGTTTCTCCCAAGGGTCCATCCAAGTCCGAGGACTGGCTTCTCATCCAAGCATCATCGCTCTCGCGGCAACGGGACCTCATTCAACACACCCCCCTCGTGAATATGCCAGCATGTACACGTGCATCGCCTGCATTCATACCTCAAACATCGAGAAACGCATGATCGGTACATGGCACACCGATCCGCAAGGATGACATGTGAACCTGCGCGCGAAGTGAGAAGAGGACGAGCTGAAGAAACACAACGGGACCGCACGACTCCGCTTGGGGCATCTGGGGCTACGGAGTCGGAACTGAGTGGGTGTCTTACGTCGCTTGCCGGTCGCATGTCCATGTATCCAGCGAGACCGCCCTTTGTGCCCCGACCCATCGAGCTAGATGCGAATTCCGAAGGCAGGAGAGAGGCCAGCCTCGGAGGGCAGCGCGAACGGTCAGACAACGCGGACGAATTCTTGTCCACGCTCGCGAAGCCCGCGCCGCAAGGGTCTCGACACCGCGGCAGAACATCGCCCTTCGTCGAGGCAGGGAGCTTCGGGTCCGAGCAACAGGCTAAGAGGCGCACGACATGGTCTTCCTTGCAGACATTAATACAAACATGTTGGGGTACGTATCACAACCGTGGCGTTCATAGCTTGCACTGAAGCACTATCCATCCAGGCGACATTGGTTCCTTACCCGCCGTCTTGAGCGGATCTGTGCCGCGACCTGCACGGATGGAATCCGACGCGACCGTAAGAGCAGTAACGTGGTAGCCAGTATATACATAAAGATTCCCCACTTCCAACACGACAATATATATTCGAAACCGAAACGTACGTGAACGCAGCTCGAGACCGAAAACTACAACAACCTATACTCCCTGCGGATATACGATGCCTTGCATATCGCATCCAGACCCTCCAAGCGGGCAAGTTCGTCTCTGAGATCGTGTCGCAAGTACGTATGTAATTTCTTCCTCGCAAACGGTCTCAGGATGCCCAACCCACTGACACTTTTCACCCTTGACAACATCACATACACGCCCTGCAGGCTTCGAGCAGATGCAACATCCACTATCGCGCTACTCAGCGACCGCCCCTGTGACTTGTAGTCTGTGTAGCAGTAAGCAGGAAGGAGAGGCAGTTGGGTCCTATTTACCTGATACGCCTCTTCAGGTACCCCATCACTCGCCCGAGTGCGGACCCATCGGAACGTTACACGCACAGGAAATATCGGGACGATGTCGTTATCCAGAGCCGGGATAACGCGACCGGAGCCAGGTATGTCTACGTATACAACCAACGGGTACCGAATACCACCTTCGACGACATACCGAATATCCTTCACCGTGCCTATGGCTCCGTTCACCACATGGTGCGAGAAAGCCAGGTTCTCCTGAACCATAACACGCATACCTGGGAATAACTGGATTTTCGGGGGCGAGTCCTTCGTCTGCTTCCCTCTCAATTTCCAGATCAATTCTCGATCCGGAGACTCTACATCGCGCCCACCGATAGAGTCCCTGGCGTGGTAGGTATGGACATCACGGTCCAAGCAGCGGGCGTGCCTACGAAGTAGCAACGTGTTGATAACATCTCTCGGTTCCTTTAGACCTACAATCACTGGTGTATCGGGGAACGGGGTCGATACTGCAGCAACGTCGGTCATTGTCCTCGACACCACGCGCTCCGTGAGGAAACTGTGGTCATCCGCCTCACGCCGAAAAAAGGCGCCGTCACACCCTCCAATGCGGACCCGGTCCAGTAAGTGCGCAAATGTCTGATCCCCTTCTTGCCTTTGATTCTTCCGAAGGATAACAACATTTCGAACCGAACGCCATATATACACTCCCTTCAACGCTAGCACACCGGACCCGGAGGACGAGGCAGCGCGGTGGGAACGAACGTCCGAAACCAACTCGTGGCTATACAAAGCAGGCACCCTCACGGGTTTCAACTGGCCAAAGTCGCCTGTGAAAATTACATTCACGCCTCCGAACGGTCTGTCGCCCGACGCCGCCGAGTCGCCCTTGGCTTTCTGGATACGGGCAGATATCTCGGCCAACGTCGTAGCACCTACCATAGACACTTCATCCAATATCAGATACACGACATGTTCCCATATAGCGAGCAAAGCGGACAAGTCCTTAGGCAGTGCCTTCGGTAACATGACAAGCGAATGGATCGTGTATCCTCCTATCAGAATCGCTGCAGCACCTGTAGGTGCGGAAACCAATACTTCCCTCCTCCTCCCCATCAAGTCGAACAACCGGAGTATGGCATTCACTACATGCGACTTGCCTGTACCACCGACACCGCCTATGTACATCAGCAACTGCTCGTCCTCCCCGAAACAAATGTGTCGAGCGACTGTCTCAAACACCCTACGTTGTTCTTCGTTGGAGTCCAGACCAAATTCGTCACTGACTTGCTTTATGTACACTGTCCACTGCTGGGGCCCATCCAGCCCCTGATATAGATCTCCGCTCGAGGACGTTCCCGCGAGACGCGATGTATCGACGATGGCCGGATAAGGAGCGGAATTCGGTCTGCGCCGCTTCACAGGAGGCGGGACAGTTCTTTCAAATGTAGGTCGTCTTCTTTTGCGAATATCAGTCATCTCCTTCTGCTCACTTTCTAGTGCTGCCATCTCCTCAGGCGTAACCTCTCTCGCAGTACCGTCCACGGACGGCCCGGCGAGATGTACCGTCAGAGGAAACCGTTGCTCTAGTGCAACCCTGGCTGGGAGACTGATGATCTGGTCGAGTTTATCTATCAATCGATGGTCCGGATCGTCCGCTTGAGGAGGATCAAATACAGCAATATCAAACAATGGCTCATCAGCGTCCGCATTCAAGGCACCTTCAACTTCCCGGCGCATGCGCATTCGCTCTGCGGCGTCGAGTCTCGCCGAACGTTGCTCCTCTCTGTTTCGGTCCCTCACGTCTCTACATTCCGACAGGACGTTAATGTTCCCTACAATCCTCGCGAATTCCGGTGCGATCGACCCACTCTGCCTAACGTATGCATCGTGCCACGACTCACCCACTTCTTTCAGGTCCGCAGGGCTTCTCCAGGGTACGAATAGCGAAAGCACCGACTTCGACCAGATCTCCCTGTCTTGGTCGCCTGCATCTGGCCTAGGTATCGCACTGCCGAGCAACACAGGAACGACCCACAGCACACGCCTACGTACCATATGTGTGTCGCGCTGTGGATGATTCCCAGTGAACATGCCTCGCATCTGAGCAGGGCGTCCACGCCTCCGTCCTTCGGACCTACCACTTCCGCCACTCAATCGCGTACGCTCACTAGAGCACGATATCTTTTCCGTTAAACCGACAAACTGATACAGACACATACTATCAAATGGCTCGACATCCGGCCGCAACGAGTAGTCTTGTTCTTGACTCACCGCAGTGCATAAACCGTTGTCCAACGTCAAGAGCACCGTTTCGTCTGCATCCTCACGACCGGGCTGTTGATCTACAACACGTGGCTCGTCAACGCCGTCTAGATCGGCATCATCTTCATCATGCCCTATGTCTAGATCAATTGCACCGTCGCCATCCACCCCGGGGTCACCATCCGCACCCGCAGGGCCTCGCTCAGTCAGCGCAGGGCTCCAATAATGATCTATAATCTTCGTGAACTTCGTGAGGTACAGTACTCGAAACCGATGACTAGTGTAGTAGTCACCCCCACCTACCAGGTAACTCATGACCTGCTGGTGGGAAACCTCCATCCGGCTTAACATACTATTTACTACCGTGTTCATAGCGGATCGCTCGGCCGATGGAGTCCAGTCCGGATGCTCACCAAAGCGTACGTTGGTCCTCTGAATGGCGTGGGTCAACGCTGCCAGACCCAAGTGAGCTGGGATGGCTGCCTTTGTGATGTAGTCCGTGATGTAGTAAATAAGGGCCTTCGCGCCTTCCCCCGAACCAATATGCTTGACGTCCATGTTACATTTCATGAGAAACACAACTAGGTCATTATAGTTTGCAATCATACCGTGAAACCTTCTCAACATGATCGAGCCGGTCTCGTCGTCAATCGCAGTGGCAGCTCGCGTAGAGCCATCCATTCTCATCCGACAGTTACCGTCAGTTCTTGCATCACCACGTCGTAGGTACTTCCAGCATGTCTCCGTGTGCTCGTGCCAGTTATATCTTTCCACGAGAAGATTGACGTACGACTCATACCGTGCCGCGAAGACCGCCGGCGGCATGTCATCGCACAACAACGGCCCGGTCACTGCGCCCGGATGAATGAAGCCTTCGCTTTCTGGCCGCACCGGCCTCTGCGGTGCGTCAGAACCGGAGGGAGGAGGCCCCGCAGTACCGAGGAATTCAGACTTGATGATGCTTTCCAGCCACGCGAACATTTCGGACTGGTACTGCTCAGATTCAACCATCATCCGCCTCATATCATGGGGTGAAGGATGCCCATCGATCCAGATCAGCATATGACAATGCAGCGTACCTCGCACCTGACACTCCACGGTGCCGTAGTAGGCGGAACATTTCCCGAAGACCCCACATTCCGGTTTGTTGTATCTGAGAATAACATCAACGAAGAGGGTAATCATGACATGGAAAAACCTGGCACACGGACCAGGATTGCGCGCCACCAGCAGTCTCCGGTCCCACTCGTTCAGGACTTCACCTCCCTCCAACCTGGTCAAGTCGATGTCCTCGCCGGACAGAAGACGTACCAGCGGATGGGTCACGTCTGATGGATTGAGCGTGACAAAGAAAGCCGGGGTACCATGGAAGTGGACCAACGACCTGATTTCGTTCCGCAAACGTAGACGGTAACCGGTCGTACCAGGCAACTCCGTGAGCACGGCTCCCACGCTGCTCACCAACTGTAGCAGCTCTCGCTCGCGTGGACAATCACTACGATACGTAGGATTATTGCAAAACTTGTGGACTAATCCATCCAGGAGAACCCGGTCTACCGACATCAACCGCTGGACGATGGAATGCTGCTGAGATGCCTTCACGCGAAACCGAATCGATTCACATACCTTCTTCTTTCTCATGATGTTGAAATACACGAACGCAAAGTCGCTATCTCGCTCGAATATGCCATGGTGTAACTGCAGCATATAACGCAATTGCTCTTCCATCGAAACCGGAACCGCCCGATCCGGATGATGAAAACCTCCGATGCCCCACGGGTCTAGATGAGGGAACAGCCACGTCAATAGTTTCGAATTCTCAAAGTCGGGAACCACCCACTCCCCCGCCCTCGAACGCACAAACTTGCCGCGATTAAGACAGTGAGATAGAGCCCGCATCTTCATCTCCCGATAGCTATCAGGCGAATCGTCACCCGCTGTATAGCCAACGCTCTCCATCAGGATCTCGGAGCCGACGGCGGGAACGTTCTCGTACGTGTTCCGAGTACTGTAGTCTTCAGAGCTTTCGTCCGTGACGATGCCTTCGTGCACGAAACCGACGTCCAGCGAGCATGGCACTCCGACACCGAGCTCCTTGTCTGGTTCTGACAACAGACCTTCCAGATTTCGCGCGCTGTAGCCGTGGAACTCGGTATCGCTCACGTAGTGCGCGTTCGATCCGACCAGAAACAATATGATCTTACGGACTGTAGATGGTCGGACCAAAACGGGGCTGATCTTTCGGATAGTGTCCTTCGTAGGCATAGTCCTACCCACGAACACGGCACACGCGGCGTCCCTTACCTCGCTAGGCGGTGGAGGAAGGACGGTGTGCAGGAAAGTAGAATCCTGGGGCATTATCACTACGTTCCCCTTCACG
The DNA here is from genome assembly GCA_033807695.1 of Daedaleopsis sinensis. NCBI lineage: Eukaryota > Fungi > Basidiomycota > Agaricomycetes > Polyporales > Polyporaceae > Daedaleopsis > Daedaleopsis sinensis. Next base: position 4,050,853 of record CM066301.1, read on the forward strand.
AAACGCTGTTCTGCCGACCGATCGCCGCCGGACCTCCGCCCACTCGACAACTCGCTGAACCTGAAGGATACGCGGCTTGCTCTAGCCCTCGCGACCATGAGCCGATCGAACTGACTGCTCGACTGGAACGCAGCCTTCACGTCGTCTGGTAGGGCATCGTGGCCATAATACAGCCAGTTCGCGAGACACAGCCGCGGCATCCTCTTCTTCTGAACGAGATCCCTATCGCACTCGTGGCACACGGAGATATCCGCCCGTCGCCACGGATCTTCCATACCGACCGGGTCCAAGATTGCATGCTCGTACAGAGCCATGTCGTACCCACGAGGCAAACACCGAACAGGGAGGCTCCGATTTTGCAACAGTGTGAGGTCTACCTCGGAGCACGACACCATACGAGCAGCATCTTTCGAACACCTCCGTGCACACACCGCACATGCCTTGACAACGAATGTAGAACTCCTCATCTGGTTCTGCCACTCACCTATGATTAGTTTCCGTGTGGCGTCGTTGATCGGTTGCATGAACGACCTGTCAAAACCGTCCACCCCAGAGGCCCAAATCTCGCGCTTGCGTTGCACTGTGGGATGTGGCCTGACTTCCTGGAGCGGTGAAAATATCAGCGCCGTGCGTCCACATTTCTCAGAACAACGATGGCCAAGCAGCTTCGCACGAATGTCCAGTAAACCGTCCCGTACCCGGTACTGTACCTCATGATACCGGGCAAGCTCGCGCACGTCCCCCCCGCGCCACAGGCTGAACATGTCAAACACGACAGACAGCGAGCTGCATACCAGGACATCGCCCGTGTCCATAGAAAGATACTGAACAGTGACATCCCCACGCAGAGGCACCAATCGAGAGAAACGGTGAGTGAAGTCCATCGACTGAGCCGGATCATCATTAAGACACAGACGGGATGTCCCATTCGATTCGCGCCGGAGCACGGCTACGAACACACAACAACATCCGTGAGCTTCGACATAGAAAGCCATAAGTCAGCACACTCACCACAGAGCGAATCTCCACCGGACATTGTATGATCGCGGCCAGAGAGCATATCAACAATTGCTATGCGACACACCGTCAGTTAGATGCACAGATATAGTAAACCGCTTCAACTCACATGTAATCTCATCGGCCTCCACCGGGAGATGGGAAGATCGGTCCGTGGCGAGGCCACTGGGGTCAGCTACAACGAACTCGTCAGGTCTATCACTAGTAATCACATGACGTGACATACAAACGACCAGATCTGTCCCACCGGCAGACGACGAGAAAACGACGTCTGCAGAGAAATGAGCAATATCAGAATAGGTTGAAGACTCCATGAGTGGGTAACGCACCTGCAGCGCAACGAGTCATATATGCACCACACTCGCCGGCACCACGAAGCCGCCCATACGCGATCTGACCCGAGCTCCCGGAGATAGCGATCGGGAGTTGACGCACGGAATCTCACTTTTCCAGCCACAGGAATGCAACGTCGAACATTGTCAGTGCTGACTACCCGGTGAACCGGTTATCCAACGAACCTGAACATTCTTCGTGCGTGCATGCATAGGTCGCCTGAAGCGCAGCAATGTCGAATGGTTCTCGACGTCCGCGCCCATCTTTGTCTCGCCACACCTCATACTACAGCCCACCGGAGAATTTGCTTCGTATATCGTCCGTGATCCGGTGCACATCAGCGACATACGTCCTCAGCTTGACGCTCCACGCTGCATAAGCAATCATCAGCTGCCTATACACATAAGACCGCCGCACCAAGACCCAGAAACGCAACCCATGGACCAACCGTCACCGAACATGTCTATGAACCACGACGATGCCGATGTCATCCCACTTCTTCCATACCGGTCCCCGTATGTGCTGTTCCCGATAGAGTATCCGGCGGTACGTCCAACGGCATATCCGATGCTCCGTGCTCACTGCGCGCAGATATGGGACGCATACAAACTTGCACAAGCGTCGTTCTGGAACGCGGATGAAGTGGATCTGGCCGAAGATACAGTGCAGTGGCGCACCCTGCTCAGCGAAGAGGAACGAGAATTTCTCTCGGTTATACTGGGCTTCTTTGCGGCCGCCGATGGGATCGTCTCCGAAAACCTCGCTCTGCGGTTCTGCAATGAGATCCAGATGCCCGAAGCAAAGTGTTTCTACGCCATGCAACAGGCAACGTGAGTGATGTCCGGTCCGACGTTATAGATGTTGACATACCACATCAGCGAGAACGTCCACGCGGAAGTCTACAGTCGTTTGATCCAGGAACTCATCGATGACGCCACGGTGCAGGCCAAACTCTTCCACGCCATCGAACTCCTCCCTGCCGTGAAAGCAAAAGCGGAATGGTGCCTTCACTGGACAAACTCTACGAACCTCAGCTTCTCCACCAGGCTGGTGGCTTTCGCGATAGTCGAAGGAATCTTCTTTTCCTCCTCGTTCGCTGCCGTTTTCTGGCTCAGGGACCGGAACCTCATGCCTGGATTAACATTCGCGAATGAGCTCATCGCCCGAGACGAAGGGCAGCACAGCGACTTCGCTTGCCTCCTATACAATCATCTTCCCGAGAGGCTCACAGAATCGGAGGTCCACGACATGATCAAGGATGCCGTGCGGCTCGAGCACGACTTCTTTTCCAGTAAGACATGCATTATAGCCGATGCAACGATACGTACTCACCGGTTCTCATAGGCGCACTGCGTGGTCCTCTGACCGGATTGAATGTCGATATGATGCTCGACTATGTCAAGTTCATCGCGGACTACCTCCTCGCTCAGCTGGGGTATTCCGCCATATACAACAAGAACAACCCAGTCAGTACGCTGCCGCAAACGATACAACCAGTTACTCACGACGAGCGCAGTTTCCTTACATAGACAGGACGGTTCTTGACGTGAAGACGAACTTCTTCGAGCGGTCCGTTAGCGAGTACAGTGTCGGGAACGTGGCGCAGCGACATCCGGTCCACAAACAGTGAGGAGATCCACCCGATCGTGTCGAGAAACACTTGAGTCCAATGTACGATAGCTCGGATACGTTATAGATGGAATGGCTGTCCAGTTCGTGCTCTAGCCAAGGCCCGCCGCAAAAAAAAACGGAAATGCCAGTAGACTCACATATATCTGCTAAACACCGTCGTTAGCTTGTACGTGGAAAACAAAGACACGCCGGTCGAGGAAGTACTCAGCTCGTCAACCAGCCGCCGCCCACATTCTATGGAGCAGACCTCGTGTGCTAAGCAACTTCAGCTATGCCCACCAGTAGTACTTGGTACGAGTCCCAGACACAGCCACGCGAACTTGTCCGTCAGCAGTCTGATACGGTAATCACGTGACGACTCACACGCACCGGCGAGGCTGGTTCAACATCATCAGTCGACGCGTCGACCTTGGAATGAATGACGGGCAACAGCCACAGACCTGGAGGCCTGATGCACCGTCCACCGAATGGCTAAGGATGATATATAGAGATAAGTCCCAGTCTCGACTGTACCCGACGTGTCATTCGTGAAACAAGGACTTCGGATACGTCAACTATACAAACTTCTCGCGCATGGTGGCTAACTACTACGCATACACAGTCTAATATACATCGCAAGTACGCCGCGCCGCACCAGCGTCACATCTAAATTTCAGCATCAAGCCCCAGCTCTTGAGGTAACCGACCAGTCTACCCACGATGATACAGGTAACTACACGGCAACTGTTCGTCCACCATACGGTACTTACCAACCATTCCCGGAACGGCGGGGAGCCATACTACGCCACCTCGAACCATTGCCGCCTCTGCGTCAAGCACCCAACACACGTCGCGGCGGGTACACAGATACGAAGAGCCCAAGCGCCATGCAACCACCGTTCCGAACGGAGCTACGTCGCCTTCTTCGAGTGTAGCCCGATCCGAAGACAGGCAATCGATGATGTCAACGAACGACCCGGCGTCACCAAAGTACCGCAACTCCCGAGGGCACATCCCAGCGCCAGCGTAACAGTCACGCTCAAGCCGGAAAGCCCGCCCACGCCTATCCCAACCAACGGGAACCGTTTCCCCGCGTCGACGGCGAAACTCTGCGGCAACCACAGCGTCCACGAGAGTACCAGACGGTCCAGCGGCGAATGCGATGCTTGCGAATTGATACAACGCGGCTGTGACAATGCGCGGAGGCGGCGTGAACCGGACAAATCCACGAGTGGCCATGATATCCTCCTTGGCGAACCTCCCAGGCGACCACGACACGTCCACACCGTTGGTGGCGAGACATTGCATAACCGTGATGTCGAAGGGGAGAGAGAACCGGAGGGATTCATCCGCGACCAGACTACGACGAGCAAGAGTTAACGCTGGATACGCACACCCAAACGACCACGGTGTAACGTAGTTGAATAGTGCGGTGGACGGGGAAGCGCAGATCGGCCATAAGGGAGACCAATTCCTCGACTGGTAAAGGACGACCCGACGCCCATCCTCGAGAACGAACAGAGTGCAGTCGGACACGCCTCGCCTCCTCCTCGCGGCGGCATCCATGTACACCGGGACTATCTTGATCTTCCCTCTCAGATGCTCGACGATCGCCACGCGCAAGTCGTAGTACAACAGATCCGACGCGAACAACTCCAGTATCTTGAACGGAAACGGACCATCTCGGAGAAGGAAGGCGACTGCGAAGAGGCCTCCCAATAGAGCTTTGTAGCGGCCAACACAGACCAGGAAATCCGCCGGGTCCACGACGTACGGGGCGAGCAGCATCCTCATCCGGCGTCGCAGAGACTGTACCGCGAGACGATACGCAGCACGGCACGTACCGCGCCACGCCGTGAAGTCTCTGATATCGGCAGTCCCGAAAGACAACTCGACCACTTCCGACGGCATACTGGATCGAAAGGCATGCTGTCAGTAACTGCCTTGACAATCGAATCGGAAGAGATCATACTCGTTCATCAGATCCATCCCTAGGACCGTCGAGACCGCGCGCACGTTGCGTGAAGACCTGTAACTGCTCAAAACGGTCAGAACGTCGATCCACGACAAGGAGACACCTCCTACCACTGTTGCTGCTGCACAAGACAACGCCGCAATCCCCACCGGCCAGACCTCACCTATATGCTGTAGGGCGGCGCGACGTACGTAACACATCCGCCGCGATGCCACGTTACTACCAACAACACCACCAAGGTCCCCGCGGCATCGTCGCTGGTACTTCACGCACCGTCCGGGACCATACACACTAGCATACTCCATCTCGCGGGCACGAATGGCAGCCATGAATTCTCCACTGCCGGATTCCGACTCGTCCGTAGCCGGACGGTCATCCCACATCCATAAACCAACTCACATCGCAAGATCACCTACATGTTTCTATATACAGCGGACGCTGGCCAGCGACCCCGCATAACCCGTCCATCGGCACGAGTATTCCCCATATCCGGAGAACCCTAGGGATGCGGCGACCCTCTTCGAGCCAGCGCCAACCATTATGTATCGAGCCTAGAACCCCACGAATTACGTGACATGAGAGCCAGCAGGACTCCGCAGTCATGCATCATGTACCGCCCCCCTAGCCGTGAACTCCATCAGCAATCGAAGTCCGTCGCAACTGCACTCGTTACCCATCAGTCGGTAGCATCTCCGTGGATTTGTGGCCGCAGTCACAATTGTGTTCCTCCACGATGTGCTCATTCAAATCAAATTCCTCATGGACGGCATGCGAAGCACCAGTAACCACTCCGCCCACCTCCGAATACACGCTAATGTGTCGATACCAGCCGCCCGAGCCGCCTGCCGGGCCAGAGGGAGCAGAACTCCACGAACATTCTGCCACTTCGCAACATCCGCTGGATGTTCCGGTCACGTTCAACTCCTATTCATTGGACGCCGGTTTGCAGTACATCGGACCACATCGCGCCCACACGCATTCACGATACTCCTCTCGCTATCCACGTTTGCTTGTACAGACTACACGATCGACGCCAGATATGCTAACACAGTAGTAATGTCAGCCGGAGCAACGTCAACGAACTCCGACCTTCGACCTCCCTTGTATCTCAACACCACGATAGGACCGTACCATCGCACGACATCCCCACGTTCGCCTACATACGGGACACCACATACATTGGTCGCCCCCGTCCTATCCCGTAGCGACGCCGGGCATATCCACACGGAGAGCGGGCAACGATTCTTTCCTCCTTCCGCACCTTTACGAAGCACGAACTCTGCAGGAGTACGTCCGTCGAAGAATGGGTGCAGGTCAGGCACCGGGAGGACCACCCGTTCAAGGCCCGTTCCACCCGGTGTGTACGTGACTCTCTCCTCCGTGAACTCATCTGTCAATGCCCGTTATTGCACTCCACATATGCAGAGCCACACGTACACCCACTCACCATTCGTCGGTAAGAACGCGTACGCCTTCGCAACAGCCTGCGACCGACCCGGCACAACCATCTCCGGAACATTCACGATCTTGTTCTGGTGCGGGACACAGCTTCGGGCGTGCTCGGGCCAATCCTAGACGTCGACGTGAGCTCGGCCAACTTACCGTCTTGTGAACGAACCACTCACATCGGTGATATGCATGGGTGAACAGTACCACACTCGGTAGCAACGAGAACAACAGAAGGGCGACGCAGTCCCGCAAAAGCTGCAAGGACCGAGGATAGCACTGGGATTCATGGAGCTCGCGTTGTTGCGCGTCCATAGCCCGCAGACACACATACTTTATACAATACGGGGATGACGCCCGTCACAGACAGCAACGCAGCATAACTATCCACGCCCCGATTTAATCAACTAGCGGACCCTACAAAGAACCTCGCACATAGTCAGACCGGCGCGACATTCCCACTCGTCCACTAACACGTACCACGCCGCAAAAGATCCCACAGGTTCCCTTCACGTCGAAATCGCTTAAGCCGAATGTCATATCATAGCATGCACACATCATATCCCACACGACGTAGCACGCACGTCATCGACATCTACACCGGAACTTATAGTACATTCGTACATGATCGGACTACCAGAACGAGTCGCAGACAGATTCTCTCACGGCCTTCCGCAGCACCGTCATCCCCCGTAAATGGATGTGAGGCTCTAGTGTGGCGTTGCGGACGACATTGCACTCCAACAACACAATGTCCCCCTCGTCCACCGTCTCCAGCGAGATTGATTGGCCTCTTCGCCCTGCCCGAGCATCCCAGACCGGTACAAAGGACCCATCCCTGGAGAGCTTGCCAACCACCAACATACGACCGGACGTTTCGTCTGCACATGAGTTCGCCGAGCAAACAGAAATGAGCACAGTACCACAGACACATCCGATAAGCAATCTGGAGACTGGATCGCAGAGGACACGTACCACCCCCGAGCCCGAACCTGTCCCGTAGACGACGGAGACCCTCCTCATCCACCCTTCGCAGGACGACTACCTCGACGTCGACATGTGGCCTCCTGTCCCGCGGGAATCGCAAGGCCGAACAGAACAAGGCCGGGATATAGACGAGTAACGGACTACCGCCGTCGTACAAGACATGATCTGCGAAGCCCTCGCCCCATTCGGATGAATCGGCAGCGCGCGCCAACGTCCTCACGATGCCGGCGCGCGGTCGAGTCCGTAGAAGACGGCGGAAACGGCTAAGAGGTCTGTAAGTAGACTGCTGCACGAGCCACAACTCTACTGACCTTATGTTGTGAATCAAGTCGTGTTCTATCGAACTGTAACAGTCTCCGCCGTCACCGAAAAAGGACGAGTCGGCAGGAAAGTCAATGTTGATCGACAACGCGTGATACTCTTCAGACTGGACGACGTGCTCTTCGTGCTCTATGCTAGACATGGAGGAGATATTGAGCTAGCGAAACCAGCAGTATGTCCTCACCTTCATATATACGCACTTGCCGCGTGCTAGAGCGCGCACCATCAATATCCGTGACTGCACTTCCACCTCCATCCACCAATGCCGTTCACGAACGTATCGGCTCACCACCATACTGCATCAGTAGAGCGATTCCACTCCCCTTCACGACTCCAAACCGGTCCGTACTCGTTTGGGACATGTCTTCCGCCAGAGGAGCACTCATTGATTCAGACACCATCTCGTAACAGGCGGACGAAGGCCTTCGATCTAGTCGCGCCACATCGTGCCGTCGAGAATATTTGCTCCGCAAACCGCGTACCGAATTTTTCATTAGCAGACTCACGCACTTAAACCGGGAGCGCACGCCGAGCGGCCGTAAATCCCTGAGCACCTTCACAGAACCCTCGACGACGGAAGCTTCGCCGCCCATCTTCCTGTCTAGAACTACTATATTCGCAATCTATTCCTGGCCTGCCGATTACACTGACCGTTCATCGCAACCCCATTCGGAACTACTTGTCAAACCTAATCACGTTCTTCCACCAGCCGATAGTTATACTTCCATACATCCTCTGCATTATCGACTCCGCAGCTCCAGAACCTCGCAAGGCCAGAAACGGGTGCTCAGATCGCGCCACTAATCCAGCAGAAATCGATACCACTTACCACACCAACCACGTCGCACCTCGGACCATCCACCTCGTGCGTCGGCATCGATGCCTGCATGGCCTCTGGCCCCGTCAGGGTCCATCGCTACGCGCCCGACGAAATACTCCACATCGAGAAGTACCACACAGTCGGTTCCATCACTTTCCCGCTCCCACCGACGTCCACCGTCGCAGAACGGGGCACGGTGCCTGCCCGGGCCATACCCGCCACTCCCATGTTCCATCCGCTCACTGTCGTGTTCGACATGCCTCCTGATCTCGAGCTCGACCAGCTGTAGAACCGCAGAGACCGCGCCAGCACATAAACGCACGCAACACCCACGGCGCGGTTCAGTGAGCACAAAACAGCCTCCTGCGGAAGCCACGCCTCACGCCATTGTCCTACACACCACCATGCTCATACCACTCATGCTCCCTCCCCCGACTCTCATCTACCCTACGTCCACTACAACCGCGACTTGTCCACCTGCCCCAGCACCGCGTCCGCCGCTCCACCGAGCGGTCCCTCCACTGGACGTGTTCATCGTCGGCGAACGAGACGTCCACGGATCAGCTCCACATGGCAGCAACGCTGGCGATGGAATATTGGCGTGCACTGCCATTATACGACCCGATACGCCCTTGCGGGTTGGGATGACCATACGACTTGTCCCCGTGCGACATAGCCGAGCCACATCCGCGTCGACTCGATCGTCCCACTCCAGCTACAAAGCGTACCGTCCCCTCATCGGCGGCGTAATCGCGTCCATCCTGTCCAACGAACGCCGCACGATCACGTTCGTTGTACAGAACCAGCTCGTGATACCCTCCCGGTTTGCGCTCGCTCACTTATCCATATCCTTCGATCACGGCACCACCGTCCGTCTCGGTCTCTTCTCTCGCCTGTGGCGCACACTGCGCTCTCGATCCTTGCCTGATTCCAGGGTCGTGCCCATCGATCATACCCGGTACCCATCCATCGACTTCACCGACCTCGACAACAAATCGAATCCGAAGAACCTGGACGAGGACGACTCCTTCGACAGTATGGCAGGCCCGTGTCGCGTCTCCCCTACCTCTACCGACCCCGGACCGTACTAAGGCTGAACAATAGGTCAGGTCACGCGCAGGTAGATCCGGATCCGACCCGGCGCTTGACCTGTAGGTCCGGATCTTCCGGATCCAGATCAAGCGCCGGGTCGGATCATTCCGGATCTAGGTCGGACCTTTGTGATTTCGTCCCGGATCCAGGTCGGATCTTCGCAATTTTACAGATCTGTAAACAGCGATCTGCAGCCCGCAGAGGGTGTACTTCCGGTGCGAATCTCTCGACATTTTGAACAATGTTACCTTACTAGAGGTCCTATAGGTCTACAAAGTATCATTCAAATCGGTTAAGTATTCGATATTCTACAAATGTTACGATGTATCCCCGTTCTGCACCCTTGTGCGGGACATACTAATCAAAGATATGCATCTAGCACTACGTTTCATGCACAAATAAATGCTCAAAATATTTTCAAGTGCTTGGTTTACTGCCGGCAGCCAACCGTCCAAAGACGAGAGCTTCGTTCCCTTAATTGCTCTCAGGATCTGTGATTTACTGACTAATGGGCTATAACCGCCTTCGCTTGGGGAGCATGGAATGATTCACTTGTATCTCGCTCAGTTGTGGACGGATTCTCACGAACCTAGGTTCATTGTGTGCGTTGTGGGCATCGGTACCTACGTACAAATAACGAGAGGTTCGTCTCAATAAACGCCTCCGGTATATCATTTCGCGGATCTCTGCGCAGGTCGACCTGTAGGTACCGGATCCGGATCGTCCGGATCCGGATCAAGCGCCGGATCGGATCTTTCCGGGTCTAGGTAGGACCCCGAGGGACCCTCTGACCTGTAGGTCCGGGTCCGGATAACCTACGGATCGATCCGTGTTCAGCCTTAGACCGTACCCCATCGACGTATCGGGCAACTCGGAGGATAACCTCATGCAAGACCCATTCCGCGTCCATCACTAGAACGTGCAGCATCACCCTTTCGCCACGACGACCACGCAGTACATATACGTGTAGTACCATGCGGCGACCCGTAGTGTTTGCGTAGTATCTGCCCATAGGACCGAGTATTGTCCCCTTTCCCGACAACGTTACCGCCTTCGGTTTACGGACCCTATCTACATCGCGCATCCGAAACCACCATGCCCATTTTACTGTCACGTGATGTATCCCATTCCATGATCCCAATGACGGCAGTACGTCTGCAATTCACGTATGCTCGCCTCCAGTCCACACGTCCGAAACCGATGTGTCTCTCACAGGTCTTCCGAGCGGCGACACCGATCAAGATTCAGAAAGGTCACATACAATCTACAACGGTCCACGTCGATTTAGCTACCGGCCGTGGATGGGCGGAGTCACCTCATATATCATATTGCCACAGTGCGTGCTCGTACGACCAACCAAAGCAGTGCACTTCGAAAGCCCATACATGCAACGACTTAGAGAACATCTGGACTGATAAGCACCTGACGCACCTCCCCCGACGTACAACCACCGCTCCAGCCGCTCGACCCCACCTCTTCGATATGCGTGACGGTGACTCGTACTGGCTCGGGTCGACGGCGTCGAACAAGGTAATAGTAAAGACAACATACCAGCAAACTCTCCGAAACCTCTGTATGACAGACTCTCCCACAGCACGTTGTTAACATCGTCGTGCCACCTCGAGCAGTGTAACCAAATCATAAAGAAAGACCGAATAAGACCACTCATCGTACTTGCGTCATTATACGGCTCCGCAACGCAGACACAGTGAGATAGCAATATGGGAACTCGAACGCGGGAGGAATACAAGATCGGAGACGGGTAGATAACAGTGGAGCTGAGAATGATTGGCTGTAGTCCGAACCTCAACGTCGGCGCCACCACAATCGGACATAACCGGAAATAATGCCCACCGGCGCTCGCGGACGTCACGGCGCCGGTACTACCAAACTGCTGCAAAAACGCGTGATGTCCCATCTCCATACCGTCTTACACGCACAAGCTCAACATGTATCATATATCATGCCGCCGAGCATACCCGGACAAGCGACGACACACCATTTCCAGTGAGGAACGTAAACGGCACCGTGCCCTATAATACATAGAAAGCTACTTAACCATAGAGCACCTACGAGTCAATCTCGCACGCCAAGACTATGTCGCACAGCTTATAACTGGTCTGGACCATCGTGTGCACGCAAGTGCACTAATAGTAGCCTGTCGGACGTTCTCGGAGGAGCTTGACTGACACTCGGGTAAACATTGCCACGCTACAACTTCCATATAAGGAGCGTGGGACCTCCAAGGAAACACAATTTGCAGTTGTCGTCTGCTACGCCGTCACCACCAGCTATCCTCCTACGGGCAATACCTGCCTAACCAGCCTCGCAATCCCTGGAGCCCGAATGATGTATCGGTTCACCAGAACGCATTTCGCGGTGCAAAACGGAGCGGTCAATACGAGGGTTCCATACCATCGGCACATTTATCCTTCCCCAAGCCCTCCACCTCCAGCAATAAGCGTGTCCATGGTGTCCATCTCCGACTCGATGATTGGATCACTTGCAGGACACGAATGCAGACATCTGTCAGGTCTGCCTCCCAATCTATAAGTGGGCAAGTATCGCGGTAACAGTTCCAGACGAAGAAACGGGTCAGCCTGCATCACCAATGCACCCGAGAGCTCAAACACATATAGCCTGCATAAGGGTAGGCTTATACAACCGGATGTGCATACTCATGGATGAGATTGTTCACTACATAGATTCCCATGTAGGAAACACACAAACCGTTTTCACAGGTCGCATTCTGTCCCATGGATTGTTACCTGCCACAAGCTGGCCAGTGGTTCCCGGACGAGAGGTAAGTGTAATGGTGAATCATAGATCCTCATTTACTAACATACAGTCAGCTCCTAGCGTAGAGGCGGACAAGAACCGTATCAGCGCAGTTTTCGATGCAGGACAACACTGTAATGGGGCTTGCCACATGTTCACTCTACTCATGCGTCAATGTTACACGCGAACAGTATACATATTACAGTCACAAGTTGATTCACAACTCCTCACCTGCACCCCGAACCGGTACATTTCCGAATGAGCCGCGGTAGCAGACTAAAATTCCTAGCTACCATCGCTACAGACGATCCGCACCAACAATCCCAGCCAGTTCTCGAATTCACCAAGACCACACAATCACGCGAATTGCCCACAAAGTAATCATACCCCGCCGTATCGAGTGGCCTTGCACAAAAAAAAGGCTGCGACCGCCTTCACCCTTCGATTCCTCTCTGGCTAGGATTATAGTTCGGATCCAAGCACCATCGGTCCAGTCACCATCCTGACCGTCTCCAACTCCGACGTGCCCAATCATTGACGACCGAAACCTTCAACTGCCTGCAACCCACCTTGACTGGACCGCTCCGATTAGCTGGCGCCCATACTCTCTACCAACCTTTTCGTTCACCGGTTTTGGTCCAATGCGGCACCGTACGTTTAAAGGTACGTTCAGATTGTATACGCAGTGCCTAGTACTCGGTTGCCGCTGTCGACAGCAGCAGATACCAGACCGGAAGTTACTCACATGCACGCTCACGTACACGACAACCGACACATACAGGACCGCGGCTCGTTCGCTGTTCCGGACTCACGACTCAGGGCACGCGATGTCCCGAATTCCTGTCGACACCCTACTCGCTTTCATATCCGAGTCGCCCACGCCTGCCACACTTCTGCCCTTACCACCTGGATGACATACTACGACATTCGCACTTCATATCCCCGAAAACAGGGTCGCTCGTCGCCTACCGCGGCAAGTACAGGCTACATACTCGACAACTACTACTAACAGACTCGAACGGCACAGACTACGTGCCAACCTATATCGACAAACGCACGCAGGTCCTGATACGGCGAGAAATGTTCCGGCATGTCTCGCCGGCCGAACGTCAAGGTCGTGTGTACGCCTTCTGCCTCCGCCTACCACGTGTGTCATTCACGTCAGTCACGCCAATGTTCTCACTCACCAGCAGGTACAGGACCTCGCGGGCGGGGGCGGTTCGTCGCGGTAAAGGTCGGTCGAACTAACAATGTCCCGAGGCGACTACGAGAATGGCGGAGGCGCTGTACGACAGCTCGACCTGCCTTATTGGGGTCACTGTCGACAAGCAAAGCGCGGCTGCTCGAGCAACTCGTTCATTTGGAGCTGCACGATATCGCTGTCAATGCGCCATATATACATCCCCTTTTCCCCGCGGTACCGGGAAATCTTCGGTTTGGGCCCCAACACGCACGCACCGCTTGTCTCGACTGTGAGCAAAGTCCTCCATTCGTCGCATTGCATTGACATGTAGCGATTTCGGTAGGTGGATCCACACATCAAGAGATTTTCTGGCTTCGCTCTCCCTCTGCCAACCCTCGGGACGTATGGAGATACATCGTGCGGCCTGTCGTTGCACGATACGCCGATTTCCTCGAAGCACACCGGTAACGAGCTACTACCGAGATATCTACAATCCACAAGTATACAAGAAACCTCGCACCCTTTTTGCCATTTGAGCGTTCATGCACAACTATAGTACAACACGTTGAATTCAGTGAATATGTATACTTACAGAGCTGCCGCTACAACTCCAACAAACACCAAGGGACGTTGCACCTTGAAGTCGGTACTCCCCACGTATACGTCGAAAGAGTACGCAGGCAGTATTCGAGTCTGAACGCTATACCGTCAACAACCGTTCAACACTAGTACATGATATGATAATGGCACTGCTCGCCACATCGCCGATTCAATTCACACCTCCTCCTCATCCTCGGCGTGGATTCAGCAACCTGAGAGCCAACCCCATGTAGTAGTGACCGTGACCTCATCAGAGTCGATCAGCGAAGCGTCAACACACCCTCGCGCCCTCATGCCTCGGACCGCACAGGAAGCTACCCCAACCACGCCCTCCCGAAACCCCCTCCACCGCCAGCGCGTCCGAGATGGGTATCCGGGGTCGGGGTGCCAAAAGTCACGTGAAGTGGACTTGACTTTCCTGATCCCAAGACCTGTACACTGATCGTGTCCAGGAATAGCATCACATATCATCCCGTCCTTCCATGCATCTTTGACACCGGTGTGTCGGGTCTCCGCCGCGCAGCATCAACTCGTGACTCGTAATCAACCTCTAACTTCCCTCCTCCCTTCATCTGCGGTGACAGGACGTATGAGGGTCGATCCGAAGGTAAAGATAGCTGTGGAGAAACCGGAGTAACCAGTGCATTGTCGATGACACTTGCAGGGAATATTAACAGCATGTATGTGTGCCGGTGCCGTTCAGCCACCCGTGAGCAAGACAGGCCCGAATATATCCTTGCTTATTGTATTGAATTGGTAGTTTTAGTTGCGCCCCACAGCGGAGAGAGGTGTGTGATCAGGTTGTCGCAACGGCGCAACGTCAAAGAATTATGGAACACTACGCTACACTACTCTCGGCTTGTCCGGCGTTTTGCTCGTCCGGCGGAAAAGTGTTGCGTCGCGCATCCTTGACAGTATATAATGCGAGGTGCAGTAGCTCTACTACTGCATCACACAGCTCCTCGTACTCGACGCCTGGGTAAGGAGCTTCAGTCTCTTGGTCATCGTCGCGGTGCACTGATTCCACTGTAGTTGACCACCGCACTTCGTACACATACTCCTCACCACCACACACACACAACCACAGTCCAAGGTGCGCTGCCCTCGCTGGCTACATCTCCTCTGAATAGCACTCACCTGAGCTTCATAGATGGGTAACGGCAGCATGCAGATCCAGAACAAGTCCAACTGCCGCGTCGTGTGCTTCGTCTCGACGTACAGCATCAAGGACGGCAGCGACGCCTGGTACACCCTCTCCCCCCATTCCGGCGATACGTGGATCCGGACGAGCTGGGAGCTCGTTGCCTTCAGGGACGAAGACGACACCAGGCGGGCAGGGGTCTACGTCCCCGTGAACTCCAGGATCATTTTCCACTCCTTCGACAACATCGTCGTTGAGTGAGCATCCAACGCGCGGATAAGGCGGATAGCTACTGTCTCTCACAGACAATGATACGAGAATCAGTTCGAAATGTTGCGTAGTATATATAGTGGAAAACATACAAGAGCGTTGCGTCGAGCTTCGTGTGGTGGGCCTCGGACTGAAGTACAAGTAACATTCCGTGAGCGGATAGAGTACCGGCGCTGTAGGGTGTTATGCAGAGATAAGAGTTTGCGTGTAGATTTAGCGATGTATGTCGTGAAAAGGGGCGCAACACACCATCCTCTGTAGGTGCGGATCGGGGCCTTTGGTGATATGTTGCATCTGATGCGGGCTGTGTGATACAGCGCGTATTGGGTGTATACTCTATAATGGAACTCACTCCTGATGGTGTTAGTTCCAGCAACTAGGAACCACTGTCGCTGTGAATGTTTGGGCCGTCGGACCACAGAAAATCGGCGTCGCGAAGCACAAAATTGGAGCGTCGTAGCAAGTACAGTGCCAAGCCAGGTCAGCGCAAGCCGAGAGTATTCAATATTCACCAGTCGAGCTACTACTAGTACCGGAAGTTGACGTTGAACGTTGAACGTTGAAACGTTGATGGTGGAGGTGAGTAGTAGTTCTCTAGCGCCCACAATGTTTGCTGCTGTTGACCAAGGGCCCGCAAACCTAACACGTATAAACAGACAATCACAAGATCGACCGACTCTTACTATAGCTAGATCTTACTACTTACTACTATTTCAACTAAGCCGGGTCCTGCTTAATCTCATCCAACGACGCTATCGCACGGCATCGACGGCGAGAGGCTCCACAGCAACGTATACGCCAGTAACAGCATCTACAATTGCACCTCAAATGCAAGTAACACAGCGCTCATTCAACTTGCTCTATTTTCCGTCATCGGTCCGTTTCATAACTGCATCGATATGATACTAACCAGAGCTGGGGGTCTTCGTATCGGTGACTCCGTCATGCTATCTCATATCTCAGCGTTATCGTCGTAATAATTGGGACAACTGACACACTTCCCTGCTTTCCTCACTTGCGATGACATAGTGTGTGAGCTCAGTTACTTCGATGGTATGTGCATGCATGCGACGCTAGGTCACGTAAATGATT
Source organism: Daedaleopsis sinensis (assembly GCA_033807695.1). NCBI lineage: Eukaryota > Fungi > Basidiomycota > Agaricomycetes > Polyporales > Polyporaceae > Daedaleopsis > Daedaleopsis sinensis. The sequence continues at coordinate 4,067,519 of CM066301.1, forward strand.
GGGCAGTGCCGGAATTATCAATAGACCTGACTTGCGGGTTATGCCTAGGCAGGTATGTAGATGCGCGACTCAATCACACCAAGGTAGGATACCGGGCCCGGGACGGTTAGTCGGCTCTCCTTGCTTTAGCGATGATTTCTGGCTGCTTGGTGCATGCTCACCCCGCACCGTTGATGCTTACAGATATTGAAGGTGCGTGGCATATGACCATCCTCTGACGGAGCTTCCGTGCATCGTTGACGTCGGGATTTTCTGCTCACCGGAAGTGACGCTCACTGAACGCCGTCGTTAACCTCACGCGCGCATCGATAGTGTGTCTTGGGGTCCCACATGTGGCGACCCTAGGTCAAATCAGTGGAGGGCACGCATCGGTTTGGAATATGATCCGGTACTTGCTGAATCCCCCAGACGAAGAAGCGCCTTCCTCACTACGGTATATAATCTCACCTCTTGCTCTGCTAAACTGCAGAGCTCCTCAGAGTCGCAACCACTGTCAGTACTCTTATCAGGTCTCGTCCAATCGCGTTCTGAAGCCCCCCGTCCCCATACAGTCTGACACTCATCAATCCCAATACACTTCAAGTTACCTGCACAGAAACTCCATACAGTCATCTTTCAAGGTACCGTGTCTCCCAGACATCTCTCTGAAAGCGGACTCTGACCATGTATGTGTCGTATCCAGATGGGTAGCATTATCGTCCACAACCAGTCCAACTCCGCCGTCTCGTGCTTCATCTCGAAGTGGACCAACGACAACGGCAGCGACGCGTGGTACCCGCTCGGCGTGGACAGTCGCGACTCGTGGAGTCGGAGTGGGTGGGAGACCGTCGCGTTCAAGAACGAGAACGACACGAAGCGGGCGGGAATCTACGTCCCCATCAACTCCACGGTTATATTCTACTCCTTCGACAACATCAAGGTCGAGTGATCGTCCCACGCGGTGTTTGACACTCGTTGTATAACATGCTGTTCGGCTGGTGGCGAATGCATTGCAATGTAATGTGGTTGATCACGGAGTCTGGTGTGCCGCATCTGTTGTGTTAGGATACACTGTCGACGTCGACGCAGCATTCGTTGTCCAGGTGGGATGTTCGGCGTCGGATGATCCTGAGGTCACGGTGGCACTAAGGTCTAATGGTCTGTACCGCGCTGTAGTAGATTATTGAGTTACTTTTCGCATACTATCAGCACGTTAGGCGAAATGTGACGGTGGCAGTCACTGTGCTAGCGGCAGGAGTCCGAGTCACAGCGAATGGCGATTGTTTGCTGGTGTTGACCAAGAGCTTCTGAATCTAACATGCACAAATAAACGATCCAGATCTCGGAGTATAGACGTCAGTATAGTAGCTACTACTACCCCGGCCCGTGTCACCCTCTTCAACTGTTCCTTGGACTCACCTGGCGACGACCATTGCACGCTATGGACGGCGGCGAACCCAGTCCCGAAGTACTTTCGCCGGCAACAGCCTTTACACCTCAACTGCAAGTAATTGCAGCGCTAGTGCTTGCTGTTGTCCTCGTCATCAGTCCGTATCACAGCTATTCTTGTCCGGCCATGCGTTGACAAACCCTCAGTCTCTGTGTTCCTTGCCCGAAGGAAGTCTACTCAGCGGGGAGATGCTGTGATTCTAGCTGGCTGTTCGGATGCAGGGAAGACAGCTATCCTCTCCACGGTGAGTTGCAGCGTCATCTGTGTCATGAGCATACCTATATGAGCCTGCGCAGCTTCTCTACCAGCAAACGCTCCCGACAAATACCTCAATGCAGACAAACGCGGCACTCGTGGCCCTTCCTTCCGCCCACAAGGCACTTCGCCTCATCGACGTCCCAGGGCATCCCCGTATCCGAGACCAATTCCAAGAATACCTCCCTCACTCAAAGGCCATTGCATTCGTCGTTGATTCGAGCACTATCTCACGAAACGGCCCAGCCGTCGCCGAGTACGTGTTCAGCCCTACAATATTGATGCTCACTTTGCGAACTGTCGCCGCACAGGCATATGCACATGATTCTGAACGCGCTGGCCTCGCTTCCTCCATCGCACGCTCCCCCCGCACTCGCCGTCGTCGCGCACAAATGCGACCTGCTCAAGCCCACCGCGAGCGCATCCGCAGAGCAGCTCGCGATCAACCGCGTGCGTACCATCCTCGAGCGGGAGCTGGAGAAGCGGCGCGCATCGCACGCGAACGGGGTCGGGATGGAGAGCCTGGGGTCGGAGGAAGCGGACTCGCAGGTTGGCGGGCTGGAGTGCACGGGCGGGGGAGAGTTCAAGTTCGCGGAGTGGGAAGGAGGGGAGATCGCGTTCATTGGGACGTCCGTGGCGGTAGGCAAGGCCGCTCCTGCCGCTGTGGACGAAAAGCATCTGGAGGGCGATGGGCTGACGCCTCTCCGCGAATGGCTAGAAGGCCTTTCGTGATGTTGTTTTTGTAGGAGAGTCGTTCTGAGGTTCGGGCCGTATAATCCAGAATAGTCTGCTGATACTCCCCGACGTTGGATGTCGTGATCTTGAGTCCAGACTTTTATAAAGGTACTCAATGATCGCGTTCTGGTGCTGAGTCCGTAGCCGACCGAATGTAGTAAACCTGTTGAAGAAGGAATGAGGGAGATCTACCAGAGAGCATACTGTTCGGAGCTGTCGAGACTCGAGAGGGCCTCTCAGGCCGGGCAAGCCGGGCCGGTGGAGTGGATGACGGTGGCAGGAGATTCATAACTTGCGTCCTCCATCCATGTCCTAGTCTACTGCTTCAGCCATGTCACACGACCCGCAATCTACACGGCCTCTAGTCCAAATTGCATCTTACAACACCAACCTTCAAGCAGAACGCGGTCTTCCCCAGGACCTCGTCGACTGGCTGGCACCCACACTCCAGGTCTCGACCTTCCTTGCGCGCGAGCGCCGAGCCCCGGATATCGTTGCGGTCGGCTTTCAGGAGCTCCTGCCATTACATCTCGGATGTGAGTATGTGTCTACGTTCACCTGCCCTGCATGCTCAACCCAAAACAGTGGCCGGCCTCTCCAAGCATGTTATAGAGAGCCGCAACGCGCTCATCCTCTCCCAGATCGAGGCGCATGCCCCCAATAAGGAGCGGTATTCGCTCATAGCCAAGATCGTCAACATCGGTGTCGCTCTGCTCGTCTACGGCCGGGACGACGGGGTCGGGCGTAGAGCATGCGACGTGCAGACGAGCTGGACTGGGTGTGGGCCTGGCTACATGGGCAACAAGGGCGCGGTCGGCGTGCGCTTCCGTGTGCCGGACGAGGAGGGCGGCGTCGGTGAAGTCTACACGTACGTCCAGAACAGACCCTCCCCATTCGCCCTGAGGGCATCGCCCCACTTGAAATGCAACTCTCAGTTATATTCTAGTTGCATTGCGATTAAGACCCGAATGCAATTTGGAGAGCGACGTTCATTCGGTCGGGGTCCGTTAAGGGTGACTTGGTGGAGATGCAAAAGCTCCTCAAGAGGCGTTTTCTTGAATATATGCGCATGTGAACAACGGACACCGTGTCCAAAATGTGACGCATCTGCGCACAGGAGACATCTGAACCTTGCGGTGACTGGGATTTAACTGCTTGGCTATATTGCTCGATCTCCCCGGTGTCGTTGCTCGAGTGATGGACCTAATGCTCTGCCAATAGGTTCGTCTGTGCGCACCTCACCGCGCACGCGCACAAGAACGCGTCCCGGATACAGGACTACCATTACATCGTCGGCAGCCTCCTCTTCCCCCCGCTCTCCACACCGCAGTCGTCGTCCGGGCCGCACGCTCCCACAACGATGTTCGCCACCTCGCACCTGTTCTACTTCGGCGACCTCAACTTCCGCCTCGCCCTGCCGCCCACGCACGCGCTCGCCGCGCCCGAGCAGCTCCCGCAGTTCGTCGAGACTATTTCCACCGACAGCGGGCGCGCGTCCCTGCGGGAGTTCGACCAGCTCGTGCGCGAGCGCGACGTCCACCGCACGATCTTCCAGGGCTTCCGCGAGGGCGAGTTCTGGCGGTTCAAGTGCAGCTACAAGTACCGGCTCGGCGAGGTGGACACATACGAGTGCGCACGCGTCCGTCCATCCCGTGTCCCGCACACTCATACTCACACGCACACTCACCCTGCAGCCCGAAGCGCATGCCGGCGTGGACGGACCGCGTCATGTATGCGACCCACACTGACGCACCAGACGCAGGTGCCTACGAGTCCGCGATCACCAACGTGCTCTACACCACCGTGCCCTCATACACGACGTCCGACCACGTACGTCTCCTCTCCCTCTTTCTCTTCCCGCTCTCGCCCTAGATCTCAGTATTTGACCCCCGACCCTCGCTCGCCTGCAGAAACCCATCGTAGCCGTGCTCCTCCTCCCTCCCGCCCCGCCCACCTCCTCTGCAGGGGTCCCGCTGCTCCGGCTCCCCGACGGGTACCGCCCCGCGCCCGACCCGTGGGCGCCGGCGAAGCGGTACGCGGGGCGCACGCTCGACCGCCTCGTCGGCTATGTGTGGTGGCTGCTCACGCTGCTCGGCGCGGGCTCCGCGCTGTTCGGGCTCGGGAACGTCGTCCTCAGCCTCGGGCTCTGGCGCTGGTGGGACTGGCGCGGGCGCGCGGGCGAGGGCGAGGTGCGCCTGCCGTGACTCTGAGTCGTGAGCCCGCTCGCGAGCCTCTCGGCCCTTCTTCTGGCGATTCCATTCAGGACGCCGCTTCGATCTCTTGTCTGCATACCTCTCTCTGTTGTACGTTGTATGTTGATACCGGACCTTGTACAACTACATACGGATCTCGAGCTGTATGCTTCGCATGTCGTTTCCCTGCGAGAACGTGTTGGCATCGAGTTCTTACTCCACAAGAGAGTGGCTGCACGATTGATGATCGTGGAGGAGTATGAAATCCTGTCCTCGGCCCCTCGTCCTGTTGCCCACTCGCAGCGCAGCGGGCAATCTCTAGAGCGCACAGCGCCAGTCCCGGGTGCGCAGTAAAACGAGCAGCAAGCGCGTTGTGCCCAATCCCATAATTGCAACGAACCCTGTCTTAAAAATTACTGTACACTGTACCCATACCCTCTTAATCATTCACGGATTCACGGATTCACAACCTTCCGCCCCCGGTCCTCGCGCTCGTCCTCGTCCTCATCCTCTATGACGATCAGCGGCCCCGGCACCTCGACGAGCGTGTCCTCGCGCGCGACGCGCTGCACCTGCTCCTCGACGTCCCGCCCCGGCCCCGGGTCCGCGTCCCCCTGCGGGATGCGGACGAGCATGAGGAGCACGAAGGCGAGCGTGACCGCGCACGCCGCCATCACGAAGATCGTCTTCGGGAACGTGCCGACCGTGCGCGCGTACGTGAGTCCGTATACGAACGGCCCGAACACCTGCGAGCTGCACACACAAACCATCGTCAGCGTCAGCGCTAGTTTTGTCAGAGGAGAGGTAGAAGAGAGGGGGAACGCACCTCATAGCCTGCACGACGCTCATCGCGCCGAACAGGCGCCCCGAGTCGCGCCCGCCGCGGCGGTTGTAGAGCGTGAGCGCGACGGCCTGCACCGCGGGCCCGAAGCCCATGCCGAGCGCGCCCAGCGCGCTCGTCGCGGCGAACATGAGCCCGCTCGTGCTGCAGACGAGCAGCGTGTACACGGCGATCTCGACCGCGAGCGAGTAGCGCGCGATGCGCAGGTCGAAGTGCGGCGAGTGCGGCGCGCGCCGCCCGAGGGAGCGTGCGCGTGCGCGGACCGGAGCAGGGCGAGAGGGCGAGGGCGAGGGCGCGCGCAGCCCTGCCGGGCTGTTCAGCGGCTCTTGGGGCTCGACCGGGAGCTGGATGGGCGATTTGGGCTTGAAGTAGCTGACGATGACTGGGTGGGAGCGCGGTGTGAGGGCGATGGGCGGAAGGAAGGAAGGAGGAGGATGGAAGCTGCTTACCGGGGAAAATGAGAGTGAGGAAGACTGCGCGTGCAACTCCGACGGAGCTGAACCAGTAGCTGACCTGTCACGTCTGGTCAGCGGGGTGTGCACACTCTGAGGGAGAAAGGAGCTGCTTACTTGTTCCGTGTTCCAACCGTATGTACCGGTGAGATATTGTATGATGTACATGTACAAACCCTAGAGCAATGTGATTTCAGGGTGACGGCGGCGCATAGGGAGATACTGACGTACGATAAGCGACTGAACACATCCGAGTGACACGATCAGGAAAAGCAGACTCCAGTCCCGTTTCTTGCCCTTGAGGGGGTTGCCTCCGTTGAGGTCAATAGGCAGGAAGACACCTAGCGGGGTCAAGAAGGCGAACATCCGCTTGAAGAACACCAGAAGCCCCCCATGAGCATGCGCGGAGCGGTACTCTTCGAGTTCCGTCTTGTAGCGCGCCTGTGCGTCGCGCATCTCCGCGCGCGACAGCGACTCCGGGATCACGAACCAGACCAAACATGCATATATGGTGTGCAGTGCGGCGGATATGTAGAAGACATTGATGAAGTCCTTGGTGAGGCGTATCACGACACCGCCGAGCGTCGGCCCAATGCCGACTCCGACGAACACGAGCCCTAGCTGTAGCGAGAAAATGCCCGAGCTGCTTTTCGTGAGCACCGGACTGTTAGCGTAGGGTGGAATCGTACTCACCGCCTTGCGGGAGGTGTACAGTCGGACATGTATGCATGAATTGCTCCACTGATGAGTGCCTGGCCTACGAGACATATTTAGCGGCTGATAGGGTTGGTTTGCCAGTCCCAGATAGCACACCACTCACCACCGAGGAACCCCTCAACGACCGGTCCTAACACGAGGAACCAGTAACCACCAGGGATATAGTCGTAGAACCAGAACACGGAGAGGAAAGACAGATCCATGGTCAAAACACCAACGACCGCACAACCCAACACTCTCGTGCGACCGTACCGGTCGGACATCTATCGATCACGCGGACGCGAGCCCGTCAGTCCCAGTCAAGTGAGGTGCAATCTCGAAGCGGGAGACGTACCGAGCCCCACCAGGCGGTGGTCATGCATGAGAGGACGCCCATGGTGGTGGTCATGATGACCGACAGCTTGGCGACAGCAGCCTGCACGACGGGGTCGTGCGCGCACTCTCGCTGGCTTCCCGGCGCTGCACGAACGTCTCAACTCAAAACCCGCAACATACAAACGCAACCGCGGCGGAGACGCACCTGTTACATACGCCGAGACGGCCTCGCCTGCCATCCGCACGAGGAGCGCGCCCGCGCCCGCGCCCTGGCCGTCGGGGTTCACCACGGGCCGGTGGACCTGGCAGGCGAGGTACGTGAAGAGCTCGACCTTGGCGGCGGCGGTGATGGTCATCGCAATGGCCCCGAACGGGACGTACGCGAGGAACCTGCGGGGGCGGAGAGAGACTTGAGCACACGCGCACGGGCAGACGTCGTCTCACGGAGCATGTGCTGAGCTGAAGAGCACTGACCATACGGGAGACGGCCGCCTCCACCAGGGCAGCTTCTCCCGCCATTCGTCGTCGTACGGCTCTGTGCCCTCGAGCTCGCTTGAGCTGTCTTCGCCATCGCCGTCGTTATCACCTTCGCCGTCCACGAGCGTGTCCTCGACAGCGTGGTGATGGTGCTGGGCATGGAAGTGCGGGTTCACGAAGTCCTGGAGGAGCTCTGCGTCTTCCTCGTTGATCTGCGCGACGGCAGGGTTGATGATGTCTTCAGGGGCATAGCCTATGCTTGGAATCGAGTTGTTCGTGGGGTGCCGCGACGCGCGCGGACGCGAACCAGGACGTGACCCGGGACGCGACCCGGGGCGCGAGCGCGACCTGGCGTCGGGTCGAAGCAGAGGGACGTGGACGTCCTGGGAGGAGGCGCGAGACATGGTGGGAGGCCGGTCCGGCGCGGCGGGCGCGTGAGATGTCTGCTACAAACTTGCGGTCCTGCGCACACCGAGCTTGAGTGCGACAAGGAGGAGGACACTGTTTGCGAGTGCGAGGACAAGGGGTTTATAGGGGCAAGGCGAGGAGAGAGATAGGGAGAGAGGGGAAGGGGGGCGGAGCGGAGGAGGAACGCGGTGGCTTGGGTCTGGGTAATGTATGTCATCATCTATATCCTGCCGTGCGATTACGATCCCCTGCCCGCGCACGGCCTCCCTGTCCGCGCGTGTGCCACGCGTGCATGTCAACTTCCTCACAACTCTCATTGAAGCTTATGCTGTACTCCAAGTGGATTACTTACTGCGCGTGCGCACAGGCAGCGCAGTCTCCCATAAATCCCGACCGACACCATCCTCGGTATCTGCAGTAGTATTCACGATCGACCATGATGAGCTATACTCTACATGGAAAATCTAGGGCCCCTTGCTGACGATGCGCTGACCAAATGGTGTATCTACACAGTTTATCGGTCTACTCTAATAGTTCTTCCGCACCTCTAATCACCTCTAGGTTTGTAAAGCAAAGTAAGTCGTAAGTACCCTCCCGGTCGCCCGACGTCTTCAAGCGACAATTCCTAACGCTGTCTATCCCCCACCTCTTCAGCATCTGGGACGACCGAGCCCCCCTGCGGCTCGAGCGCACCCTCCTCCGAGTCCGCAGTCCCCTTCTCATTCCCGGGCAGCCGGATGAACATCAGCAGCACGAAGCTCGTGAACACCGCTGCGCACTGCAGCAGGTAGAACGCGCCAGGCACCGTCCCAACCGTCTTCATGTAAATCAGCCCGAACAGCGCAGGCCCAACGATGTGCGAGCTGCGGGCAAATATTTCAGTTCAGCATTCTCAGGTCATGCTCCATGACACATCCTCGGTGCATGGCCCGAGTACCCCAGAGTACCCCCCGTCGCAAACGTCTGCTGTGCGTTACAGTCCGAGCAGACGTTTGCCACAAGGGGCCGGTACCAGACCGCGCAAGAAGCAACACCGACAGCAGCGAACGCCGAACACTCACCTCAAGGCAGACACGACCGTCAGCGCCCCGAGCAGCCGCCCCGTGTCCGTCCCGCCGCGCCGCGCGTACACGTCGAGCGCGAGGCTCTGCACCGTCGGCCCAAAGTGCGTCCCGAGCGCGATCCCGCTCGTGTACACCGCGTAGAGCGCCCCGGAGCGCGTCGCGAACGTGAGCGCGTAGAACACGAGGTCCGTGAGCATCGCGCCGCGCGCGAGCACCAGGTCCAGCGCCGCGATCGGGGTGCCCTTCTTCGACTTCGGCCGCGCGGGGCCGGATGCGTCTTCCTCGAGGAGCGGGCGGGCCTCGTCGGCGGAGGGATCGGGCTCGTGGTGCGCGTGTTGGCGGCGCGACCACACGACGGTGAGGAACTTGATGAGAGCTGCGTGATCTGTGAGACGATGGTATACGCATGTTGTAGCTCAGTGCGCGTACCAGGGAAGAGCACCGTGAGGTACACGGCTTTGGCGGTGTGCATGGCCCCGAGCCAATAGCTCACCTGCACGACCGGTCAGCCTGACGGCACGGAAGTCAAAACAGAGGCAGCACGCACAATGTCAGAGCTCCACCCAAACACCGCGGACGCGTACTGTATCTGCTGGTATATCGCCGCCTGTGCGAATGTACGATCATAAGCAGGAGCCACGGCGCAAGCGAACGCGCACGCACCTGGATGAGCACCCCGAACCCGTACGCAAGCCCAAGAACAGGCATGCTCCAGTCGAGCGCGCTCTTCCGCCCCGCGCGCGCGACCCTCCTGGGGAGCAGCACCGAGAGCGGCGAGACGACGTCGAACGTGCTGCCCACGCGCTTCACCCACCCGAGCGCGGCGAGCCGCTGCGTGCGCGCCGCGCGGTGGCGCTGCATCTCCGCGCGCGGCATCGACTCGGGCAGGACGAACCAGACGGTGAGCGAGACCGTGGCGTCGATCGCGGTCGTGATGTAGAACACGGGGAGCAGCTCGCCTGTCGTGCGCATGATGTACCCCGAGAGGAGCGGGCCGACGCTCATCCCGACGAAGAGCAGCCCCATGAGCTGGGAGAACGCGCGCAGCCTGCGGGTCCCAGGTTCAAGTTGTCAGGCAAAATCGAACGCGGGAGAGGGTAAGGGGGATTGACCTGGTTGTCGGATCTGTGCAGTCCGAGATGTACGCGTGCATGGTGCTCGACGCGACGGAGATGCCTGAAATTATCATTCGTCGCCGCTATCAGTCGATTGCAAGGAGACCGACGCGCGGGAGTGGGTCGCTCACCGCCTGTGATGCCCTCGAAGATGGCCCCCAGGGCGAACCACCAGTACGTGCCTGGGAGGCTCTCCCAGAGGTGTGCCACACTCAGGAAGCAGAAGTCGGCGAGCATGAGCCCGGCGACGCCGCACGCCAACACCCATATCCGCCCGTAGCAGTCGGACAGCTGTAGGGAGCTTATCGTCAGTACTGCGGCGGATGCATGCACACAGGTTACACGACGTCCAATGTCAAACTCATCAAGACACTTTCCGGCCATTGGGCCCGGTCACCTTTCTAGCTACTCATTCACAGCTGTGAAACGGTTCGAAATGGACGAACTTTCCTTGCTTGGAGATCTCTCAGAAATTGGCCGGAGTGCGTCATGTTCCAATCAATTTCTCAAAGATCTCTGAACATTGTAATCGGCAAACTAGGCCTGAGGGGGTGATTTTGACGAGATTCAGGGTATACGGACTCCGGGAAGCTTTTGTCTGTCAAAAGCAAAGGCAGTCCTCAAAATTGGGGCCTACTTTGACCTCCCCAGATGATTTTCTGCCGCCGACATATGATCAAGAACCCTGCTGTGAGGCCTTGAGGTGTCTTCAGACCCTTCGAACATCTTGAAAAGCATAATCTCGCTCCCCCGTTGCAAAAGCTCTTCCGGACTCGCTCTCAAAGAATCTGCGATCCTGAGCAAAACCGCCCTAAGCGCCTGGTTCCCAAGCAAATCCGAAGACGATTTTGCAGACAGCGCGTCGCCAGAATCCGTCCGAGATCGCATCAAAATCGAGCAATTCAGAACGAGACTCACAGAACCCCACCACGCAGCCGTCACGGTCGACATGAGGCCGTTGACGGTGGACATAATCGCCATGAGCTGCGCGGCAGACGCCTGGACCGTACGGTCCGCCCTGCACTCCGCGGGGCTCATGTCCGGGTTGTACGTGTGGCAGATGGTGCGGGTGTAGATCTCGACGCGCGGGGCGACGGTGCCCGAGGTCGATATCGCGGCAATTGCGATCCAGGTGAGCATCCTGCACGGAAGAAAGGTGTTAGTATCGCGGTGGCTTGAGCAGCAACGGAAGTCCGAAACGTACCATGTTGGGGAGGGCTTCAAGTTGATGTTGAACCACCGAGAGGCGTATGGTTTCGGAGGCAGGCCGGCGTGGGCTTCGGCACCATTTTCAAGAAGCCCTTCCGCCGCCATGACAGCTGTTACGGAGGCGTGCGTTCACATCCACGCGAGGTCTTTGAGGATTGCAACTGCGTAAGAGACGTACCCTCCGTCGAGATCTCGTCCTCGAACAATGGTGCGGACGACATGGTGGTCCTGGTCAAGTTTGATGATAAGTCCGCTGACTGCTACCGCGAGAAGCTGTCCTCGCTGTTCCGGGATAGGATCATTTGCAGCATAAAAATCTGTCGGTCATGGTGGGCGCAGTTGATAACCTCCGGCGAGAAATAATGAAGACCGTCCTGTCCACCAATCAGAGTGCGTATATGGATCAGAATTCTCGGGATACTATCTTATCTTATCAGATAAACCGGGTATCTATACTACGGGCGCAGTTTGTGCGATCCATCAAGAGTAAGTGCACTGCGTCAGTGCACGGTGCAACTACTCTCAGTACTTACCAGTTTACTAGCTACCCTCCCACTCCAGTGCAGCAATCGAGTTACAACATGGTCTGTGCCCTTCACGTCCACAGAGGACACACTGATCCCAACCGATGCCTCGCAACACCCTCCGATGGACAACCAATTAATACTAGTCCCGCACGGTCGACATCCCGCAGGAGCTCAAGACCTCCCTCCGCAAGTTCCGCTTCGCGAGGCGCAACGCGGGCCACGCCGCGATCGTGATCAAGATCAACAAGCAGCAGCTCGTCATGGAGGAGGTCGAGCAGTTCGACGACATCAGCATCGACGACCTCGCTGAAGGTGTGTGTGCATAATCATTGCTCTCCCCGTCCGCCACATCGTCCGAAGTTCAACTTCCTCCCCCTCCCCCTCCCCACCCCTTGTGCTGTCGTCATGATACGCGTCTCCTGTGCGGACAGAGCTCCCGGAGAACTCGCCGCGGTACGTCGTGCTCTCATACGAGCTCAACCACAGCGACGGCCGCAAGAGCTTCCCGCTCGTGCTCATCAACTGGGCGCCGACCTCGAGCGAGATGGGCCTCCTGACGCTCCACGCGAGTGCTTTCCTCGACTTCCAATCCACGGTGCGTCACCAGCGCAGTCCCCTCCTCTGCGTGCGCACGTCGTACTAATGGGAGCCCACCCCTCAGGCGGACGTGAGCAAGGTGATCGAGGTCCGCGACGGCGCGGAGGGCTTCACGAAGGATCTCATCGACCAGAAGCTCCTCCACGGTTGAGCGATGGCGAGCGCATCTGCCGGCGGTGGTGGGGTGGAGTGAGCAGTCAAGCACACTGTACGATACCGGATCCAGAAGTGTTTGGGGCCTTGCATTGTAGCGCTATCGGAACGACACAACCCTTCCTTTCTCTATCTCCTGTACGCATCCATGATGCCCGCAAGCACCCAGCAGTTGCCCACGACGTACACCAGCCCGCGCACCCAGAGCGCAAAGAACACGTTCTGCCCAAGAAACTCGAGTTTGTACGCCTCCGCGAGCCACACTGCCTGCGTCCCGATCCACACCGCCCCATACGCGGCCGCGCGCCGTGCAGACATCGACAGCTGCGGCACGAGTAGAGGCAGAAACAGGGTATACCACAGGAAGTACTGTCGAGCGAGCGGCATCTCAGAATAACGTCCGGCCGTGTGATGCGCTGAACGGAAGGGACGTACCTGCGATGTGCAGACCTTGTTGAACACAACGAACACGAACGTCTGCACGAACCACGCGAACACGAGCTCGTCCGCCCGCCGCCCGAACAGCAGGCCCGTCCCGAGCGCGAGCCCCATCTGCGGCGCGAAGCCCGTCAGCGGCGACCTGAGCAGCTGCTTCCACCACGCCGCCGCCCCAGGCGACGGCGACGGCGAGCCCGGGTACGTGAGGTACGCCTGGTAGAAGTACGGCGAGAAGTTGTGGCGGTGGTCGAGCCGGTGTAGGTGGTAGAGGTACGACTCCTCGAGGAACGGCGCGCCCCATCTGTCGCATGCGTCAGTGATCACGACATGACATGGCACACAATAGCAGCGCACCGCTGTGCGCACTCACATCGCATACATGCCCGCCCCGAGCGCGACGAACGTCGCTCCGCTCACCAACCCAAAGCGGACCGCCCGCGGACAGAGGACAGAGCGCAGCCAACCCCCACCCCCGCGCCCGTGCCCGTGTCCGATCACACCGAGGCAGGCGGCCCCGTAGACGAACGGGTAGATCTTCCAATGCGTGGCGAGCCCGAGGAGGACTGCGGCCGCATCCCAGCGGCCGCGCAGCGCGCAGTAGAGCGTTGCGAGCACGAAGAGCGAAAGCACGGACTCGGACGAGCCGCGCGTGGAGATCGTGAACACGAGCGGGCTGAGCAGGTGCAGCGACGCGAGCACCGTCGCCTGCCGGCGCACGGCCGCCCTCTGTGTTGGGGCTGGGGTCGGTGTTGGTGCCGGCTCGTCTGGGGCCTTTCCTAGGGGCGGCGCAGGCTCAAGAGCAGACTGAGGCTCGCTGCTGGTTGGAGGAGAGTGTTGCTGGGCCGCCACGCGGGGGAGGATGACGGAGACGAGGAGCTTGTACATCAGCACGCCCGCGAGGATGTCCGCCGCGGCGAAGACGAACTTGCCAAAAGACGGATGGAGCCATTCGTTCGGCACGAGAAGGACGGCGAGCAGCGGCGTGTAGCGGTACGTCGCGCGCGTGTACGGGCTGTGGGGGTGTGATTCGGCGGGCGGTCAGCCTTCGAGTTCCGTGGACGCAGACGCAGATGCGATAGAGTATCGGGGACGACAAGCTCGACGACTCACCTCCCGACATCGAGCAGGCTCGCTAGGGGACCTTCCGCCCGGTTCCCGTCCGAGGGGTTGAGCACGAACCGCGCTGCGTCACTGAAGACGCGATAGTCGACGTCTGTGTACTTCACGATAGAGTGTGCGTCGTGCCATTCGCTGTAGATGATGAGCGCGATACGCAGCAGCGATGATATGAGGAGGATGCTAGAGAACGAAGGGACATGCTGGAGGATGCGGTTCGAGTACAAGGACATGACGCATGGCGCGCCAGTCGAGCGCGTTGATTCGGACAGCGGTTCGGGCGACGGGAACACGACCCAGCTCCACGAACTCCGTCGCGTATACGTACAGCGAGTATATTCCATCGGCCACTTATTCAGCTGGGTCGTGCGCGTGAACATTTGAAACGCGTGACACTTGGCTACTGCAGTGAATTAAGCATACATCTGTGGGAGCAGCGAGATTCGTGTCGTCGAGCAACACGGAAGACACGACGTCCCAAGCACGTACTATACGAGGAGAAAAGGAACCGAGATAAAATTCCACAACATGAAGTAGGGAACAATGTCAGACTAGTAGGAAACACGTAGGTCTACGCCGGAAACTGACTACGAGTAGTACTTTAGCCATAGGATATCGAGACAAGTCCGACCAGCATGTCGCTCAGATCTGCAAAAAAGCAAGGTGGTCAGTGACTATCGCTCTGTCGCATGCTGCACAGACACGTACGTATTGTGAGAGCCACCGGAAGCCCTCTCCGTAGCCCTGTCGCTGTACAACCGAGCACATGAAGATCTCAATGGGGCGGATGTCGTTGAGGGGGACCTTGCCCTGCGATGACGGTATGAGAAGACGCAGCCCCACGTCCGGCAAGGATAGCTCACCTTCCCAGTGGTCTGGTAGAGGCCCAGTTGATGCCGGAGCTCATCCTCGCTCACAGCCCCGGGCGCGTCGATCTTGTTGCCGAGGATCAGGAAGGGGACTTTCGACAGCTCCTCGATAGAGAGGAGAGCGTCGAGCTCCGCCTTGGACTCGGAGAACCGCTCAAAGTCAGCGCTGTCGACGAGGAAGATGATGCCGTCGACCTCCGGGAAGTAGTCCCGCCAGAGGCGGCGCGCTGTTCGCACGCTGTTGAGCATGGAGATTGATTGGGAAGAATGGCATGCGTAACGTACCCTGCTGGTGACCACCCAGGTCGTAGGTCGTGAACTTGACGTTACCGATAGCGAGCTCCTCCGACGCTGCAGGCCCGCATGAACGAGCTGAGGGAAGGGTGTATACATAGTTACTCACTGGGGTGGAGCGTCGGCTGCAGGGTCGCGAGACGGTCGTTCTTCAACATGTGGAGGAGAGTCTGATAGCAGGCACTCTCAGTCAGCGTCGTTCGTTACAGTCGTGCGCACTAGTGCCCTACCGTCTTGCCAGCATTGTCCAGTCCAAGGAAGAGGATTTTGGCGTTCTTGTGCAGAAGGCCTGGGGGATATTGATTAATTGTCGCGAACCAGAAAGGGCAGTAGAGTGCAAGACAGACCGAGCTGAGCAAGAACGTCCCAGAACCAGTTGATGATGAACATGTTGTCGTCGAGGATGGAGGGGGAGGAGGGATCTCAAGAGAAGGTGACGAGACGAGAGGAAAGTGGCTGAGAGACCGTCTCTGGAGCGTGCTCTTACAGTGACGTGGACGTAGACGCCCAGTCTCACACTGCCCATTAATCCAGAGCAATCGAGAAACACATGTGCCTCGCTCACCATATACGTGGCTACAGCTCGTCGAAGATCTTTGCGAAGAAATGGGCGAGTGCCAAAACATTCGAGTTCCTTGTGTAGACAATGTGTAGAAGAGAAGACATACGGGCTCGGAGGAGAGTGAAAGTTGTACAATTCCATGGCCAGCTTGAGAAAACCGTAGCTTAGCCTGCATTGTGTTCAATCAAATCACAACTTCAAATGTGCATCCATGGTCGATGATAATCGATAAGCTGCAGAGATATATTATAGAACGAAGTGCTAGCTGGAAGATGTGGGGAGGTTCTGACACTCACTACACCAAGGCATCTCGAAAGAAGGGTGCGTAAGCTCTTATTCCTCCCCATCCTGAAGGGACCTACTCTCCGCATAACCGAATCGCCGTGTCCTCTGTTGCAGACATCGGAGGGACAGGCACTGTCTAAAAGGCTGCGTGAGGAAGGAGAGCTGTCCAAGTGTCTGACTTTATACCTTTTTCGTATTTGTCTCTGTTTGTATCCTCCGGATGCACGGGCCACTCAGCCGGAAATTATCGCCTCGGCGGAGTCTCGGAGTGAGCGCTTCCAGCCTGCGGAATTCTCCTTCCTCCATGCCGTCGGTCAAGAAAGACTCTGCAGACCAGCTATAGAGCTGCTACATGATTTATCATCATACAGGCGACAGTGAATAGGTGAATATTCTCCCAGTCACACATCAGGGTCGCCGCCAGAGAAGAGGGCGAATGTTTTGGATTGGGGTACATTGGGGTACGTTATCCTCACCACCTACGCGTCCCTCTAGTAGACTCGAAGCAGGTGGTTATGTCTGCTATACGGTATAAGACTGGCTTGCATCGACGCACGTCGCACTCCGAGTCGTGTAGCTATACGATGAACGCAGAGTGCACTCTGAACGTTGAACTCTGACATGTTTACATTGCAGAAGAGTTGCGGTGAGGACCCCAATTACAATTACTCTTCAGTCTGTACTGACCAGCGGCGATCCCCGTCTCAGGGCTCGGCTGACTGCGCCATCGCGAATCGGGCGATAGCAACGTGCCTTGCTCAGGGAAAAGGCCCAACGCGCGCTCGAGCTTCGAAGTGAATAGGCCCTCCGATCGTCAAGCGGGAGCCTCGGGGGAATTCCAAATTTGTGGAAGTCGCTGGGACATGTCGTACGAGAAAACCTGAAAGGCAAACAGATCCATTCAGTCAGGCTCATCAAAGCGACCCGCCCGCTGCGGTTCGGTTAAGTAGGACTTGCGACCTCTTACGACCCTTGAAGCTTGAATTCCACTCGAACTATGTACATATCGGTGCCGAAGTTAGTCATACCCATCATTTCTCTCAGAGGGTGTGCATATACTTACATACTGACTTTTGCCGCTGCGGCATCTGCCTGACTTGAACCGTGCTATTTTCGTCGAGCACCACCAGCCAAGTTCAGTCGACCACCTTCCTGAAGTTTGCTCGCCGTATGCCCTTCAGATTCAAGCTTGCCAAGTCGCAGTCGCCTATATCCGTCGCATGTACCGGCTGTTGGCCAACACCAGACACAACGCAGGTACATAGCAGTGCCCACTTGCCTCGGGTCTGGTGTTTAGTACTTACTCTAACCAGTGCTAACCGGAGATTAGGTTCGGTTACCGCTGTTCAACGTTCAGGGTCGTGGTCGATCGTGAAACCCGAAGGGCCATGAGGTTCGTTGCTAACCGCAAGCGCCTCCGAAGCCTCGTGTCGCTATCGAACTTGTTTGGCAGGCTCCGGGGACCGGATCCTAAACGCCGTGTCGCTAACCCCGGAGGCCGACGACGCAAGGCTTGGAGGACCCTGAGCAAGAACTGCACCGCGCGGCCCCGGGACGAGTAGCGAGCCCTTTTTCTAGAGGCCTTCATGCGGGCGCGGGCCCCAGTCAAGCCTCCCTTCTTTCTGTTCGTTGCATACAGGAGATGCCACCCGACATCCCGGAGGATGTCGCGTTGTTGTGAGTGTTGACGATCCGCCCCCCCATATATACCGTTGCTCGCTGGTGGCCATGGTGACTTACCTCATTGTTTTCTCTAGGGCTGGACCTCAAGTGAGCGTTGACGACCAACTCTCCCAGGCCGAGTTTGTGGCGGTCGCGATGCACGAGTACTTACAGTGGCGCGCCAACAGCTTTTTGGACACCTGTTCAACTACGGTCTTTTCGGTATCTTGACTGTTCAAGTATGTGAGTGCTCACCGGTCAGGGTCTCCGAGTCTTCGCCTGCGGTGCATCCCCTCTGACTACGCGGTGCTAGACTTCTACCACCTCTCGTTTCCCAGTGATCCCACTCGTTTGAAAATTCTCAGTGAAGTGTCATCCTCTTCCCATTAGATAGAAGATCCTCATTGTCGACCGTGTACACAGTCTATCTGCTCTACTCGCTAGAATGCGTCCAAATCGTCATGGCCACCTACGACGCCTACCAAGTGCTAGGCGCAGGCTGGGGAGACACGGAAGCACTGGACAAGGCGCACTTACTTTGGTTTGATACACCGCTGATGACTGGAATCGGTGAGTTTTCCGACTACAACGTGTAACCAGTTCTCAGATTAACATCCACGCTAGTGTCGGCTATCGTTCAATGTTACTTCTCCTGGAGGATATACATCTTGAGCACCTCTGCGATACTGAGCGGGATCATTTGCTTGGTACGTCTCAAGCCACTTACACTCTCGCTCTCGCTTCTGTGGTTTGCTCATCTCGTCCCGCGTAGATCGCGTTTACGCAGGGTTGTGCGGCCATAGCCACCGGCATCATGGTGAGCCTATCTCAAACTTTGATATTCGACAGTCGGTTTCACCGATGTATCTCGGATAGTCTCGGCTCGTGAACGACAACGCTCGCCTACAAGAGAAGACTCTGGCGTCGTCCGTCATCTGGCTGGTCGGGAGTGCTGTGTGTGACATCCTGATCGCGCTCTGCATGCTATACTTCGTGCGTCGTCTCCCCACCCCGCACTCAGTGTCCTCCGCTGATGCGCGGCTACGTGTGCCCAGCTCTCGCGCGGGAAGGGCGGGACAGTCTCCGACGTGCTGCTGTCGCGCCTCATCCACCTGACGGTCGAGACCGGCAGCCTAACGGCGTCCGTGGCCTCCCTCGACCTCATCTTCTTCGTCGCAGTCAAGCACAGCAACCTGTACATGACCCCGTGAGCCCCCTCCCTCTCGCAGCCGGTGTCGTGTCGATGCTCACATGCCCGCGCCGCGCCCAGCGCGCTCATGTTGACCAAGGTATACACGAACACGCTGCTCATGCTCATCAACAACCGCGCGCGGATGCGCACGATGATGCGGCGCGAGTCCGCGAACTTGGACATCAGTATGAGCCCGCGCATACAGTGGACGATGGACTCCCCCGCGCCCGTTAGCCCCACCTCGCCGATCCAGCCCCCGGACGGCGGCCACGAGCTCATGACGTTCCGCGTGAAGACGCCGATCGTCGAGAACTATCCGGACATCGCTGTACAAGACGGAAGGCTCCAAGTGTCGACGAGCAGGAAGACGCCGTCGAGAGGTGAGCCTTGTCCTCTCTTGACCTGCGCCCCACCAGGCTGTAACTGACGACTTTGTGCAGCGAGCATGCGCGAAGAAGAATCGCAAACCCTGTAGACTGTAGTATATAGAAACGCCCGCGCATCGGTATTAGAGTACATCATCCATACTTAATGCTCACCGAACAATCAAGTAATCAGACATAATTCATGGCGTGCTGCCACTATCTTTATCTTAAGCTTGCCATTATGAAGCCTAGTGGCGGAGGATACTCAGGAAATCAGAGAACAGCAGATAAATTGCGATGACATCCAAAATTATGCTACAGATATACAAGATGATACAAGAGTTGACGGGTCTCATCGTCCTAGCGTTGTTCTGGGCCGACCGCAGCGACTTGAGGTGCGCGGTGACGGTCAGACATCCCCTTGAAAGCAGCGCCAAGGATGTTGGGATAACGAGCCATGGATTGGCGAGTGCGCAGCGACTCCTCGTACCGCTGAATCTTCTCCGGGGAGGATTGCAAGTCGAACGAATGTCTCTGGAGCGCAGATGAGCGAGCGTACAGATACTCGATGCAAGACACTCACGGCGTCCGCTTCTCGTTTAGCCCGCGCCTCATTCCGCATCTTATTTAGTTCCTTCTTGCGTTCCTCCTCCTTTTGCTTCCTGTTCAAGCCGGAGTTTGGCGTTATTCCACCGGGCTAGAGCGTAGTGTCAACACGCGTCGCTAGGACTGGGTGAACGGACGTATCATACCGCGCTTTTGAAAAGTTCCGAGTAGACAGAAGAGTCGAGGAGGTTGATGTCTGAGGACGCCCCTGCGGGTTTCCGCGTGCCCACTTGGTTACTCGTTAGAGCAGGGGTGAACGTCTCTTTCTTGTCTGCGGGAGGTGCGGGAGGCTTGGCAGAAGAGTTGGATTGCGCAGTTGAGCTCGAGCCCGCAGGTTTGTTCTTCTTCATTGTTGGAAGCTTCCGCTTCTTGGGTATGGGTTCATCCAAAGGATCCGGGGCTACGGTCTTCGCAGGCTCATCTTCGAACCTGGTATGTGCGTCCTCGTCAGGTCTGAATCGTTTGTCTTCTTCGAGTTTGACACGCTTTGAGGAGTCCGGGATGGGCGGGGGTGGAGGAAGCTTGCGTTCGTCGCGGAATACGATCTCCTTCTCATCCTTCTTCGTGGTCCCCGCCGCCTTTCCCTTCCCCTTCCCAAGCACCAGCTTCACGCTCCTGCCCTTCACACCCTTCTTGCTTGATGCATGGTTGGGCTCCGGTTCGAAGTCATCGTCGTCGGTAACGACCACGTCCGGGTCCTCGAACTCCTCCTCCGAGTCCGTGAACACCACATGCCTCTTCGGTTTCTTCACCGTAACCTTGCTACTCTTAGCGGGTTTCACCTCCCTCTCCTTCTCCTTCGGGCGAGACTTGCTCGACGACGCACCAGCAGTAGAGAATTTGAGCTTCAAGCTCGGCTGAGCGGGAGAGATAGAACGGGAGGCGATAGGCTGGGGCTCAGGTAGAAAGCGGGTGTCCTCGATGTCCCCGTCAATATCCACATCCTCATCCTCGGCCGCCACAGCGTACTGGTCGTCCGCAGAGTCGGCTGAAGCACCTCTGCTGAAGGTGCGTGCCTTCTTCGACCGTCGTGGTGGGATGTCTGGAACGTACGATGGGGAACCGCCTGGGCCTTCATCCTCGTCGGACTCGATCCGTTGAATGCGGCGCTTGGAAGGTTTGGCTTCGGAAGGCTGGTAGTTATGTGAGAGATGCTGATGAACCCGTAGATAGTGGGCTCACGATGTTTTGTCTGTGGATTTTGATCTTGAGAGACATGATTGTGTTGGGAGGAACACGCGAAGGGAGGTCCTGAAGGGAACGTGCCGATAACGCAGGAACTATGGACGCTCAGATATAGACGCGCTTCGTCACGGACACGTGCACCGTGTCACATCCTACTCAACGCCGATCAGGAGTTATCTGATCAAGTAGCTTCAGCCCGAAGTGCGGAATGTCTTTTGATTCCGCGCGTGCCAAGATATGTCAGACATAATGGATTGCTATTTTTCAAGGTTTTATATAGGTTTTAACGTCTTAATTGCGCTTCAAAGTATGGGCAACCCCGAGTCTGAGGCTGCAACTCAGTAGGAGAATGTAATTAAATACGACGACAAAGGGTATATGTAGTATAGTATGCATATGTCACATCATAACATGCCTAGTAATGCGTTCACATCTTCGCATTGTTATACAATATTTATGACCTGGCGAATGGTCTCTACTGTTGGCTCCGAACTGACAGCCTGTAGAAGTTAGCGATTAGAAATGTGCAACTCGCCCGATAGAGAAGAAGTGGGCAACAAAAAGCAAAGCATGTCCAGGAGTCATTGTGCTCGGGACCTTCACGGTGTAATTCTGGAACTCAGTCGTGCTAGTAGGCAGAGGCTGAGGCGTATAGTCGCCTTTAAAAAGTACCGGGCTAAACGTCCCCGTGTTGACAGGAGCGTTGCAGTCCGCCCGACCGCAAGATTGATTGAAGTCCAATGGCAACTGATACATCTGTGGACGGGGATATCGAGCCCTGCGATCGCAGAGACAGGCGAGTGAGTGACACGGCGGTGGGTACCGTAGCGGGTGAGATATCGACGTACAGGTTTCTAGATATCAACGATTAGGTTGCTTCCGGCTGGAACGCCTGCAAATTCAGAGGGTGCAGCAATTTTGACGCTCTGGGCGAACGCAGAGGCGGCGAGGGCGAGGAAGACAAATGCAAACTGCATCACCGAAGAATGTGAAATTTAAAGTAGAAGTTCAGCGATGGAAGAAGAAAGGGAAGAGGGAAGCTGAAAATAAGAGCTCTGCATACTTAGTGCCAGCATATATACGTGCCGCACGCCAGCCAGTGACCAGACGAACGGCGAGAGCAACCCGCAATGTGTATCTTTGGACTGAATACGCTCGAAAATGTCTAGCGGTAGGGCTTATTGCTCCGTACTCACCTTTACCCGTCTACTCTGAGGTGTAGCCGCAGCGCACGCCGCAGAATAGCGGTCACAGGTGCATGGCCTACTACGCCTTCTGGCGGTGAAGATTGCATTCAAGCCCTGCCGCTCCTAAATATAGGGAATGAATGAGACGGCCTTTTGGATCGTTAACGTGCCTACGTACCGGTGTTTGACCCGAGCGAGACTATGATGATCCACAGCTGCCACGGAAAACGGATCAATGGTAGTGGCTCATATTAGACGTAACGTGCCAACTGCTTATGTACCGAGTTATTGATTCAGTTGCAATACTTTTTGCAGCCGACATATGAAAGACCCACAAAGTGATTGTTTGAACGGTAGCTCTTTGCAGAGCGGTCGTCAGTCAAAACTTGAAGCGTGAGTGATTATTGGTTCCGGGTCCACGGAACAACGCGCCTCTTTCAAAGAAAATGATCGACGAGCGTCGACTCAGTCCCCTTGAACATCGTCACGACGTGAGCGCCTCGGTAACGTCGACGCCGCGGCTGGACCCTCTAGGCTGCATTCGACCAAATTCGCCTGGCCTCGACTTGAACATTAAATATGGTATGTTTATGTTTAGCTGGTCTTGACTACTGACGGCCCTTGTCACTCACTGTGCAGTCTAGCGGTAGTTGGTGACCCATCTACAGCCGCCAATAAACTCCTTTACATCAAACCGGGTGGCTGCCAGTGGGCGACGTGATAGAGAACACGGCATCGATGTTGTTATGCTGTAGGTGGTCATTCTGCATTGAATGTACCCACACAATCTACATAAGATAGAGCCAATGGTACAATGCGGGCGATGATAGATCGTCGCTCGTTGTTCTACGTCATAAACACTGTACACGCAAGAGATGTCCGGGAAGGATCGTCATGATCATGAAGACGCAGCTTGACTTGTCCATGCCACGTTCTGGAGCAGAGACACTAGTCGCTGTCATATTCCATGTAGTTCTCGTCGTCATCGTCCACGCCGAAATCTGGCGTCGGGCTCCGCTTTCGCTCTGCTTGCCCTTGTTGGCTCCGGGAAGGCAGGATGGGCACCGACGCACCGCCGGCTCCGAACGCCCGTGGTTGCGTGATTGCAGCTGCTGGGGCCGGACGGCGACCTAAGGATTGGCCACCTGAGCCCCACGATGCTGACGCGGCAGCTTGCTCCCTGCCTTTGCCCTTCCCAGGGGAAGAGCCCTGTATGTTACCGCCTGAAAGGGTGTTCCCAGAGCCGGAGAACACGTTGGACTGCTTGAGGTGTCATGTAACGTGAGTTTTCGGTTGAGCCATTTGTGCTGCTGAACAACATACCTGTTCCGGTGAGCTTGAAGGAGCCTGCGGCGGCACATATGTCTGCACATTGAACCCGAAGAGGAGCTTGCCGAATGGCAGATTCAGAGGCGCAGGCACATATACATCGTCCTCCAGGCTACTATTTGTCACCACTCTATGCTTGCTGAAGACCGGTCAGCTATCTGTATTGCCGTTGGAGGAAGCGAACTCACTCGGTGCGAATGATCTTACTATCGTCTGGGACTTCCTCGGCCTTTCTATGGCTGACGCCCTTCCCCTTCGTCTTGCGCCCTCCCAACGTCTCGCCTTTTCCCTTGAAGCTTTCCCACTGGTCGCCTCCTTTGCTGATACCGGCTCTGGAAGCTGCACCAGAGAACGCACCAGCCATTGACGAGGAAGGACGGGAGGAGCCGGGTGTGGAGGAACTGAGATCAATGTTCAGCTTGGACGCCATAGTAGGTTGTGGGGCAGCCTTCGGACGTTCGGGCTCGACATAACCAACGGGAGCGGCGAAGTCGACCTCTAAGTCGGTGTCTAGAACACTGATCCCTTCGCCACCTGGATGTGTCTCCATGACAAGCAAGCCAAAGACGATTGTGTTGTAGGAGATCTCGATGATGTCACCTTGTGTGAGAGCGGAGAAGTTGCGCAGAGCTTGTTCGAGGCTGCAGATGACATGAGAATTAGAGTTGCTTGAAAGAAAAAAAGTATACTTACACGGCTTTGGGATCGGATATCTCGAGGAAATCGACCGTTTGTGCCTGGAGCTTAACCATCTTGCCTTTAGGTAGTTCGCAGCCAGTGACTCGAATAGGGTCGCCTTCGTTCAGCCGTAGAGTCTGCATCATCCACTGGGGTAGATGCACGCATCCCTCCTCGGCGATGAATTCGAGCACACCAGCATGCGTGGACGCAGCCGGATTGGCGGGGTTACGAAGCTTGAACATCCAAGGGGACTCGAGCTCCATGTTGCTGAGGAGGGCGACAGCAGATTGAGGCATAATGACTGTGCGAGTCCAGGTTGCATGAATATGTGATGTGGATAGCGCACGGTGTTAGAAGACATACTCTTGCCACCATAGCTGACATTATCCCGCTGCCTTCCAGGAAGCAAAGCGACGCTATAAGCCTTGAAGTATTCATCGTAAGCCCTAGGATTTGGTCGTCCGATGCGATGAGCCGGGTGTCCACCGAATCCTCTATCCGCGGGTGAGTGGAAGCCGTCCGCACATAGATGTAGCGAACGTACAGATGAGCGAACAATCCGGCAGGACCTCCACCAGCAAATTGATCTTGATCAAACTAGTTCATAATCAGAGCAGGTAGCACAAGGTAAATGTGGACGTACGAAAGCCATGGTAGGGAGATGGTGGTCGGAGTACAAGAATTGAATTGAGCAGGACGCGGCGGGAGGCCCAACGCCGCAACGCGTAATTGGGCGCTTGTCCTCACGTGTGCGACACTGGGCGCCAATACCGCGTCTTGCAGCTTTGCGCATTTCGAGGCCGACTTCGATCCATCTTCCCCGTCCACCATGTCTGTCGCCGCCCCTTTTGCCCCTCCTGCTGTCTCCGGGTCAAACAAATCCTTCAATGACAAGGTACGTACCGAGGCTGGCATGTTGCGATCTCCAACTGACCGACTACTACCAGGGTAAACCTATGGAAGTGCGCCTGTCTAACATGGTCGCTGCGAAGGGTACGGTCAATTGGGATTCTCGTTATCATGGTGCGCGAACACTCAAAGGACGCGTGAATAGCGATTAGCGACGCAGTGCGGACATCATTAGGCCCGAGGGGTATGGACAAGATGGTGCGTACCGTCTAACGATGATTTTGGTATCCCCAACTCATGGTTGCTGCGATCTATGTCAGATTCAAACCTCAAAGGGCGAGCTCATTATCACTAATGACGGCGCAACGATCTTGAAGAGTATTCAGGCATTGCACCCTGCTGCCAAAATGGTGTGTACTCTGTCCTACTCTTTTATTTGCAGAACCTTAACAGGTGATCAGCTTGTCGATCTATCCGCGGCGCAAGACGTTGAAGCCGGCGATGGTACAACGTCTGTAGTTGTCCTTGCTGGAAGCTTCCTTGGCGCTGCAGAGAAGATGCTCCAAAAAGGAATGCACCCAACTGTGATCGCAGAATCGTTCCAAAAAGCGTCGGCGAAGGCAGTCGAGTTTTTGACGGAGCTCTCCACCCCAATCAACCTGGACGATAAGACATCACTCCTGCGCGCCGCTACTACCTCTTTGAACTCGAAAGTCAGTGAAATATGCGACTTAGGTCGAAGATGTCTCACTGAATGCGCATTCACCAATAGATTGTGTCCCAATACTCGTCCACCCTTGCACCTATTGCCGTCGCTGCTGTCCTTCGTCTTGTGACCCCTACTTCCTCCAACGTCGACCTCCGAGACATCCGGGTAGTGAAGAAAGTGGGCGGAACGATCGAGGATACCGAGCTGGTCGACGGTGTAGTCCTTAACCAAAATGTTGTCACCACAGTCGGCGGTCCAACCCGGATCGAGAAGGCGAAAATCGGCATTATCCAGTTTCAATTGAGCGCGCCCAAACCTGACGTGCGCGGCGCATACCGTTATTCGTCTTCAATACTAATGAAGAAATTTGTAGATGGATAACACCGTCGTGATCAACGACTACCGTCAAATGGACAAGGTGATCAAAGAGGGCCGGCAATACCTCCTCAACATGTGCAAGAAGATCAAGAAGGCAAACTGCAACGTTCTTCTCATTCAAAAATCCATCCTCCGCGACGCCGTCGACGACATCTCCCTTACCTTCCTGAAGCGGCTCAACATCCTCGCTGTTAAGGACGTCGAGCGTGACGAGATCGAGTTCCTCTCAAAGAGCTTAGGCGCAAAGCCCATAGCAGACATAGACGGGTTCACGGAGGACAAGCTCGGGTACGCCGATCTCGTCGAGGAGACCACGCACGCAGGCGCCAAAGTCGTGAAGATCATGGGTGTCAAGAACAGAGGGCGTACAGTCAGTGTCTTGGCGATGGGAAGCAACAGCCTAGTCCTCGAGGAGTGCGAGCGGAGTCTGCACGATGCGCTCTGTGTCGTTCGCTGTCTTGTGAAGAAGCGGTACGTCTGCTGCATCTGTTCTACGCTACCCAATTAACATACAGTCATGCAGAGCAATGATTGCGGGTGGCGGCGCGCCCGAGATTCATGTCTCGCGGTTGTTGTCGCAGTACGCCCACACGCTCAAGGGGATGGAGGCGTATTGCTTCCAGGCATATGCGGATGCGTTGGAGGTGATTCCAACGACGCTCGCCGAGAACGCTGGTCTTCACCCGATTGCCATCGTCACCGAGCTCCGCAACCGACATGCTCTCGGCGAGCGGAACGCTGGCATCAACGTCCGCAAGGTAATGACGCACTTGACCTATATGCGCGGGAATTTCACTAATTTCATGAATTTAGGGTCTCATCTCGAACATCCTAGAAGAGGACGTCGTCCAGCCGCTGCTCGTTTCCACGAGTGCGATTGAGCTCTCAACAGAAACTGTTTGCTTGCTGCTCAAGATTGACGACTATGTCCAGACACGATAGACGAGTGTAGTTCAACAAAGTGTACAGATATACTGCTAGCGCTTCTGATTAGTACTCGATGTTGGCCGGTCACCTGAGAGTCGCCTTGATAATGTTTTGCAACTGTTCGTCCTCGCTGCGAAGCCACCATAGGCAACTGTCGTCATCGCTCTCCTTGAGGCGCACGGCTGCAAGGCCAGTCTTGTTCAAAGGATCTGGCGGGTCTGCGCAGATGACTATCTTGAGGTCTCCTACACCACACAGTTAGTTATGCGACAACGCATGTATGGAGCAACATGCCTTCAAACGGTGGCGTGTCTCGTTCAATGACTCTGAGCCGTCTCTGTAGCCCCTGCAACTTCCGCAGGACGGTATCTATCGACGACTCGCACCATCCGCGTGCTGCGCCAGACTTTAGCGCATCCCATGTTGCTCCGAAGTCTAGCTCTCCTATGCTCATATTTTCCATTGCAGCAGCGATAGAGGGAGGAGCAGGGTCAGACATAAACGGCGAGTCGAGCGCGATGAGGTCCGCAGGCACCATCTACACATGCTATGAGTGTCACCGTAAGGCTCGCTTGAAGGTGAGTACGTACCGAGGGCTCTTCATCCAGTATCTGCACGATCGGGAGCGGCGATAGCCCCTTCTGTAGCTGTTGCGGGGAGCTCTGCAACCAGGTTCCCTCAGCCACCGACCATGACGAGAAGATTAAGCCCTGCGGAGACTCACACTGGGAATGGACCGCAGATCGGACGTCTGCGCTGCGAGCGTCAGGTCCCCCGCGGTGACGGTCATCGTCATCGGGTCCTGGTACGACCTGTGCGATGCGCTCCCGCCATCCTCCGAGTGGCGCGAGCTGCCGCTGCTCAGCCTGCGCAGACTCTGCGTGGGCTTCGGGGGCTCATACGCGGCGTAGCGGAGCCTGCTGGGAGCGTGTGCAGGCGAGGCTCGAGACGAGAGCGGCTCAGGCGTGTGCGGCTTCAGCGGGGGCGAGCGAGGAGCGAGTGAAGGAGAACGAGAGGCTGAGGGCGCTTTCTGTTGGCTGGCTTCGTACTGCTCGAGCGAGACGACGAAGTCGGGGAGCTACGAGCGGTGTGGGTCTACGTCTTCAGTGACAAACTGCGAACACACGACATACCGATGAGGACTGAGTACCCGCGAGGATACGCTGGAGGGCCTCCTTCGTCAGTGTCGTGAATTGGTCACAACGCTGTTTCCGACCGTAAGTGTGCCATTCTGAGCGCGAGGCCTTTTGACGTACCCATCGTATGTGCCGTCCGCTACGCGCGTGTAGCTCCTTCACCGCTGCGACAGCCTCATATGGAATGTCGTCCGATGCAGCGGAGAGCCTCAACATGGTGATAAGACATGCATCTTGAACCGAGGCTACAATACGGGCTCGATGAGAGATTGCGTTCAATGTGATAGTACTGGTTATACTGACCGGAATAAGAAGCGATGCGCGCGGAAAGCCCACGCAACAGTTCGTCGGGTGAGACTGGAGACAGCTCGACGTACTCGCAGAATAAGGCCGCCAGGATAGCCATGAGCGTAGGTCCTAGCTCGCTCTCTGTGTCGATGACGGTAGCGAATAGCACACCTATACATGCGCTCCGCCATGCGGGGTCAGCTACGAGAACATAGCTGATTAACGACCCCCTCGGGTGATATATCAAATTTACGCACCGACATGGATGCGAACGAGCATCTCTTCAACGGCGTCTTGCAAGACGGGTCTTCGATTCACAGGGCCATCACCTTCGGCATTCTTGAGGACGGTCTTAAGCTGGTGAGCATACGCTTCCCCATTGTTGCCGCACAAGACGTCGAGGATCTCTAACAAGCGCGGTAGGTTGTCGTCAGAGCCTTGTGTTGAATTTGATGGTAGGTCGCCATGTAACGCTCGTGCATAGTAGGATTCGACGATCGCCTGATCGACGTGATATAATGTTCGCAGTGTCTGTATCACAGCAAGAATGATTAGCAGAGTTAGTTTGGAGCTAAGAAACACAATCACCTGCTTCCTGATCAGCTTGTCGTCGCTCGCGAGGAGCTGCATGACACGTTCCACCTCCCACCCTTCTAGTACTGGGGGTATATCCGGACCAGTGCCAGCCCAGAGCATCGGGTCCACTGACGAGAGGCAGCTAACGAATAGGTATAAACCATTAGGGTCGTTGGATGTTAGGAGATGACGAGTCTCTTTGACGATCGAGATCCCCGTAGTAGTCTGGACTTCTTTTAGATCCTTGGTATCGGAAGCGGCGGCGACACGAAAGCATTGGTGGATGATAGCTGCGTGGGTTTGTGGTTAAATGCATCACTCGACCTAAGACACTGAACCGCGCAACACACCATATGCTGGGGGTCCCAGGGGAGCGTAGTGTTCTAGAATTTCCACAACTATCTTCAAGTCATTAGCTGATGGGCTGAGCTGCGTTTAGTTCTCCGTGATGAAGAATAGTGCGAATGGACCCACGTTAGCTGAGAGATGGCACGGAGAGTGTTTTTGAGAAGCATACTGTCTGATGGACGAGGCCTGTGCGCCCAAGTCGCATCCAACAGCTCCGACATAACGATGTGATATTTCTCAGCAGGGAGAAGCTTCGCCTGCACAATCGGGCTTAGCTGTTAGCGTGTCGGACGTGTTCAAAAACATTGAGCTTACATTAACCAACGTGTTTCCCAATCTCAGGGCCGAGCTAACGACTACAGGATCCGGGTCTTTCAGACGCTTTCCAGTCTTGCTCACCACATCCTTCAGGATGTTCGGTTCAAGTTGTGATAGAGTGTCGAATGCGAGCAAGGTGCGTCGTTTGACGTGCGCGCTGTGGTTCGAAAAGAGTTGATATATAAGAGGACATACAGCATTGATTTACTGACGAGTGGTGAGAGAGGAGGTCGTGTAAACGCGATTGTATAGCGGGTATGACGTCTTGGGAAGGAGATTGTATCAAAGTATCGAGAGCAAGACAGATCCGTGACACTTCTGGGCTCTCGAGGTCCTACGAGAAGTCAAGCTTGCCCAAATATTCTTCATTCGTGAACTCACCTTTCGTATGGAGTTTACGAGCATAAGTTGCAGCTCGTGCTCCGAAGGCATCACTTCCGCACAAAACATGTACCCTGCCCCGGTACTCTAGCCTCGTCATCGAAAGCGACCACAGGTCACGTACCCGTCCGCTTGTTCTGTATCGTTTGCCCGGCTTCCGCGAGATTGATCGCATGAGGAAGAGCAAATTCGAGGTCCAAATGTACGCCAGGGTTGACAGTCATGGCGCAGTATAGCAATAGGACCAGGCATTCCTTGCATTGCTTCTGCGTCGAGCATGAGCCCCCGCCTCATCACTCCTAGCTTCGCTAATTTCCTTCCGACTTCACTCACCAGGGTCAGTGTTGACCAAGCGAGCTGATTGCGAATTGAGTGTACTTCCGCAAGCAGGATTTGGTCGGTAGCTTGGGGTGTTGCGCTCTCTACTTTGCGAACGAGCGCATAGTGAGCTCTGCTCATCGCTCCCGACGACGAGAACGGGACGTCCATGTCGTAGTACCAGCAAAATCAAGAGCAGATGTTGAATAGCGCGAGCGGAGAGTCCAACATTACATAGAGTGGTCGCGGTTCACGGTCAAGTTCATCAGCCGAGAAACCCAACTGTAGCGCGTTCTGGTTTCGTGCTTCACCACCAACAACACCACCACCACCACTCGACACCTTCCCTTCATGTCGAGCTCTAAGGACTCTGCTGCCGCGGCGACGGCGCATTCATTCACCAAGATCCTGAACCAGTACAAGAGCGCGAGCAAGGCACGTTCGACGAACGACATGGAGGAGGCAACCAAGAAGTTGCGGCGGCTGATTCTCGTAGACGGGATTCCATCTGCTGTGGTACGTCTCTGAATCCATGGAAAGTCTCTTTGGTTGTCCACACGTCGCGAACAGGATCCAACTCTACGCCCGAGGATATGGAAGGTGCTTCTCCGCGTACGAGACGTGTCGGCGGAGTCCTTCCTGGAGTATGTTGCGAGAGGACCTTGTGAGGTTCGGGAGAAGATCAGAAATGATACATTCAGGTATGTTCATGCCTCGACTTCATGTAACACGCGCATATACGCGGACTGCGCGAGTGCCATGTAGTGGAACTACTGTAACACGTCTCTGATAATGTATGGCAGGACGTTGGCGACAGATCGTGGCTTCAAGGAACGCGTGAGCGAAGACATGCTAGTCCGGTTGTTGGACGCGTTTGTGTGGCGGAATCATGGTGAGTTCGGCTTGCTCTATCCACCCTTCAGATGGTCACGACTGTCTCAGACCGAACAGAGAACGACCAACTTGGTTTCACCTATGTTCAAGGGATGAACGTGCTGGCCGCGCCATTCCTATACACCATGCCCTCGGAACTAGAAGCCTTCTATTGCTTCGCCAAGTTCATTGAGGAGTCTTGCCCGTTATACGTCCAACCGACACTGGAGGGGGTACATTGTGGACTGAAGGTGCGACATCTCTCCTTGTGCATGTGCGTTCAGATATTCAACGTGCCCTTCTCAGCTCTTAGACCGATGTCTCAAGATCGTGGATGCTGAACTCTACGCTCATCTACGCTCGAAGAACCTCTCAGCCGAGATATACGCCTTCCCATGTGGGTCTTTTGGGAATATCGGGAACAACTATTGTGTTGACGAAGGCGATTGCAGCCGTCCTGACATTGTGCGCATGCACTCCTCCACTCGATCAAGTGCTGCAGCTCTGGGATTTCCTCCTTGCTTTTGGAGTGCATCTCAACGTCCTCTGCGTTATAGCGCAGCTGCTTCTGATGCGCGACGAAGTGATGAACTCTTCGAGGTGGGTGGTATAATCTGGATTAGTTGGCTCGCGCTCACACTCGTCCCAGTCCTATGCGTCTTCTTCGCACCTTCCCTCCTCTAGAGGCCCTACCAGTGATTGGTATCGCTGTCACCCTAGTCAGGGACCTACCGACGGATTTATACGACGAGCTGGTCAAACATCCGTACGCCGTGCGGGACTGACCTATTTGTTCTCTATCGTTTGTATTCTCGCTTTGCTTTCACGCTTGTTCCGTGCTGTCCATGTATCATTATCTTGTAGCTTTGTAACCGCATTCGACTCCTTGTCGTCAAGCGTGGCTCTGTCACAACCCGTCTCTCACAAATTTGAGCAAAAAACACCAAATCAATACGAGAGATACAAACAGGTATGTAACTATGTTGACACTAATAGCACTGATGACTTGCGCGTAGCAGGTATATTCTAGTAGACGTCGAGCTAATGTTTGCTGACCTCCTCCTCGAGCCATTCATATAGGCGACGAGCAAGGTCTTCGTCATAGGCCTCGGGGTTTGGACAATCTTGCACGCGAGCCCACGGAATCAAGAACTGAAGTCCAGGTCAGGCCTCATTCCATTCAAACGAAATCTGCGCAAACATACTTTGCCGTTGAGCTCGACACCCTCTGTCGACGCGCCAGCATAGAGCGGTGTAATAGCTCCCATCGGTGCGGGGTGCAGGATGGATTCCTACAACGCCAATGGGGTACGGTCAGGCCTCTCCGTTCACAAAAGGCCAAGCAAGCACGTACCATTGCCTTGCGCTGCAGCCAGTGCAAATGCCGCGTCAACTCCGTCTTCAGTACACCCGGGTGAAGCGACACGCTGACGATCCCTTGGTCGCCGTACCGCCTCGCGAGTTCGTTGGAGACGAGCACGTCTGCGAGCTTGCTTTGGTTGTACAGCACCTCTGTCGACACCTTCTTGCGCTCCGGGGTGTCC
The DNA here is from genome assembly GCA_033807695.1 of Daedaleopsis sinensis. Taxonomy (NCBI): domain Eukaryota; kingdom Fungi; phylum Basidiomycota; class Agaricomycetes; order Polyporales; family Polyporaceae; genus Daedaleopsis; species Daedaleopsis sinensis. Next base: position 4,100,421 of record CM066301.1, read on the forward strand.
TTGAGCGTGTCGAACTTGATGTGTCCGACATACGCGTACCCCGAGGACGTTGTGACGATGCGCGCGTGCTTGTCCGGGGACGTCTCCTTGCCCTTGAGGAGCACGGGGAGGAGCAGCTTGGTGAGGAGGAAGTGGCCGACGACGTTCGTGCCGAACTGCATGTCGTACCCGTCCGCAGTCACCTCGTCGATCGGGGACCACATCACCCCTCTACACGCTTGCCATCAGCCTAACATGCAGTATGGGCAACACAGGCGCGACCGGACACTCACGCGTTGTTGAAGAGCGTGTGGAGCTCCTGCTCCTTCGAGAGGAACTCCGCCGCCGCCTTCCGCACGGACGCGAGGCTGGTGAGGTCGAGCTGGATGAAGTGCGCCTCCTTCCCCGTCTCTTGCTTCAGCTGCTCGATGGCCGCCGTCGCCCTATCGCGGCTCCGGGACGCCATATACACTTTCGCGTTGTGTATCAGGAGTTCCTTGATGATCTCCTTGCCGATACCGGTGTTCCCGCCTAGGAGGACGACAACCGGTCACCAGTCAGCGTGGTCTATCTGAAATGCATCGGCGGGGATATCGAGCCGCCGTGGGTGGACTCGTCTCGGACGACGGATGGGAGTTTAGAGCACTAGCACTCACCAGTGACGAGCATGACCCGCCCCGAGAGGTCAGGTAGCTGGTCCGGGGTGAACTGCGGCTTTGGCGGGCAAAGCGAGTGTTGCAGGAGCTTCACCTGGCCGGTCATTTGGAAACACTGCTCGCCGATGAAAGTGTTCGTCATGGTGTCGCGAGGCAGGAGGACAGAGTCTGTGAGGAGGGGGTGTCTGGGAGGCGAGGATTCACGGTCGGGTTGAGTTTCTGCATTTTTCTGCGTTTCGAGAGCACTTATATATGTATGATTCTGGATGCAGACCTCCCCACTAGGATCGGACGCAGCGGATATCAAGACCGTGAACGCGCGATGTACTGAGTGTGCACCGCCGCATATCGCAGCTCGGTCCTCGGGCGGTCTTGGTGGGTGCCAAGTGTGTGCCTCGATCGTCGCGACTTACGGCGATGTAAGTATTGGAATAAGTATTGGGGGTCTTCAACCCGGTTCTAATATTGGGCTCGTTTGAATGTGAGTGCAATAGCATGTGTTTTTCGGTATGAGACTATGTGTTTTTCATTGACGCATCAGTTTCAGGCCATCAAGTACGTGGCCCGCCGGCACTCTGCGAAGTCGGCGAGCTTACCTCATAGCACCTGCCCTTGTTGGGGACCCGCAGCCTGGTGGGCAGTGTGTTTTCGCGAATTCACTGGAAGCAATATCGTCAAGGGACGTATACGGTACAGTTTGCCATGGTCCCAGCCACCATGTCGGCCGTATCCTCTCTCCTCTGCGGTTCTCTCCTTGTCTGTTGTGACTGCCTGAACCTCGACTGCCCCGGCGTCTGCCAGTAGCCGTCTGTTCGACCGCCAACTGCAAGACTACCTCGTCTGCTTCATCTGCGCATGCCTCGTCGCTGTTGCTGTCACTACTCTGGGTAGGTCGCTACGAATTCCATATGGTCATAGCTGCGGTGCTGATCTACGTATACGTATATGATCCGCGAAGGACCAGTCCATGGCGACTGCAGAGCGGAAACTCCTTACCGCTTTATGGCCATTCCCCAAGGGGGTAGCCCAGAGTCTCAACAACGGAGCTATATGATATCTGCTATATCCGAGCTATTCAGAGGGCGGAAAGTCCGTCCTCCGACAAAGCAACTTATAGGACCTTTCCGGCGCGAAGTTCGTGGTCTCGTACCCAGCCAGACGCGCGGGTTCATGGGGACGAGACTAGAAGTTCGTAACAGGGCGGTAGGTAATACGATAGACACTCTGTGGAAAAGCTGACTCTGCACGTATCGCAACGGAGGGCCAGATTGGCGCGGCTACTACTAGATGCCCTTCCTGAAGGCCTGACGCCAGGACTGCGGCGGGGCCTGTTGTCTACCGGAACCTCGTCAGCGCATTTGGGTGCTGGTTGAACCTGGTTCAATGTCTACACCGCGGTCTCAGGCGGAGAGAAGTACCTGCTGGATCTGCCTCCTATACCCATAGGTCCTCGACGGCGGACACTGCAGCCGCGAAGCTCCTCCCGTGGACAGATGGAACTTCAGCGTACAACATCGACATGCTGGGGGGTGTCGAGAAATTGCGAGCCATGTACTGGTCTGTCCTCGACCAGAACGGTCTGTGGTGAAGAAGCCGAGGTCGCAAATTGTTCCCCCCGGTCTCGAGGGGTACGACACCAGGTCGTGGATGCGGAAGTCGATCTTACTGCAACCGAATTAAAGCCCATGACGTTGGCAACGATTTCGCCGGTCATGAGTACTACAGTTGACTCCCTTATAACCCATACCCTCCGGGAAGGCCAATATATTATGGGTTATTAGGGGATATGGGCTACAAGAAGTGGGCGCTTCAGATAAGCCTCGGAAGCGCCCACTTCTACCCCTGGCAAGCGCTGGCACACGGCCTCGGGCTCCCTCCTGCTGCGTAGACTTTACGTCGTATGAAGGTTCAAGGAGATATTCTGACCGTGAAATATAGGCTTGAAGCTGCACAAACAAGCCATGCATGCATAGGCTATCCCTATGGGTTTTTGTCTGGAAAATGCTATGGGTTATGGGGTATTACGGGATTATGGGTTATGCCCCCTTTCCCGAGTCGGGAAAGCCCAAAACCTATGGGTTATCACGGGTTATGGGTTATCCCAGGTATGGGTTACAAGGGAGTCAACTGTAGTCAGGCGTAAATCGTAACCGGTATGGCTACGATTGAAGTTAGAACCGTCCACCCCTCACGTCAACAGTTCCTCATCGTCTGCCTAGGGAGACAAGGTTGAATGAAGTCTACGTTAGTAGTCAGGAGAGTGCAGTTTCCTACCAAGGCTCGTGAGCATATTTTGGGTACTCTGGCCTCACGTACACCGCACCGGCGTAATGGCATACGTAGTGAGTGACGTCCTGCGTGAACCGCACTAGGCCGTACACGTCTTTCGCATTGTGCAATACAATTAGGCCAATGGTTCTATAGCGTAAATATACACAGCTCCGAGTGCCCATCCTCGCAGCTCCCAATTGATCTAGTACTTATTCGCCGCCGTCGCGGCCAGGCAGATCGTCAATGTATGACGCGGTGAGGTCGAAGAGAGTCCACAGAAGGCCGTGGGTCGTCACGCTCCGGAGAGCGCTGACTCCGAGACCCTGATATAAACGCGCGATGCCGCGAAGGATCGGTTTGGGCGCGTTGGGGTCGGGTCCTTGAAGTGATGAAGTTCAAGGTCAGCGTCGGGCGTCGGGGGCAGATACGAGGAATGCGCTCACCTCGAATGAGCCGATGGAAGGTCTCGAATATGCCTCTCTGCCGCTCGCCTGCCAAGGCGCGCTGCTGCACCTTCGTCTTCACTCTGCGGGATAGCTGAGCGACAAGCACCAGCAGGGAGGCGTCGGGCGACTCACACGTCAAGAGGGTATATAAGGGCCCAAGAGGTGACACCGGCCAAGGAGCCGCATATGAATGGCACGAGGGACGCTGGGACGGGCAGCCATGGCGGAGTGCCCCCCTGCTCGCCCAGGTAGTCCCGACCCATGACGTACCGGAAGCCGTCATACTCGAAGAAGTAGAGCGCAGTGCCCATGGTGTCCCTGACTAAATGAGACCTTAGCAAGCCGGGTCTGGTGCAGGACGGACAGGACTCACCGAAGTGCAGTCTGAAGCCGGTGTACAGTCCAAGGAGGCCGCTGCTCCGGAAGATGTCTCGCACGGCCTCCATGGTGCTGGGGGCTTTCGCCAACCGGACGCCTTTGCTCGCCGCGATCGAGTACTCGAGCTGTCGTCTGACCTGCAACACACCGTGGTCAGAAGCACACGCGGGGCCCATAACATCTGCCCTACCTTCACCAGCTCGAACGCTGCCGCAGACACACATCACACATGAGATGCACTGGCATGTGAAAACGAGGACACAGAGACGTACGCGCGCTTGCAAACGAGATGAGCGAGCCGGAGAGGGCACCACTGTCGCAGGACAGCAGGTGTCAGATGCGGGAGACGGGGTGAACGGGGGCGCGAACCTGATGCCCCCGACGGAGGATACGTCGAGGATGCGGTCGCGCGAGAGCCAATGGCGGTCCCGGAAGTACTCCTTCGTCCGCGAGTAGATCGTGAACGATGCGGCACCTGGCGGGCGCGATGGGTGGGGGCGGGCTCGCATCACGAGCAGGAGGAGCACTCACGGACGAACGAGATGGTCATCAGGGGTATCCAGAGCCCGCGATAGAAACCGACGATGCCCTCCTCTTGGTAGACGGTCAGCGCGAGCCGGGGGATGGACGCGCGCTGCTTGGTCGTCTGCAGCCTCGACTTGATCGAGTCGAGCTTGCGGGGGCGCGTTCGACAGGCTGTCTCCTCCAAGCACGCGGGAAGCACTCACCGGGTATCCCGCGAATGTGGATATGTAGCTCGCCGAGAGCGCGCAGACGACCGCTTTGTTGGCTGCACGGAAAGACGGTCACTGGCCGTGCGTCGTCGCAGACAGGCGGGAGGAAAGCCCACTTTTGAGAGACTCATTGAATGCCACCGAGTCAAACAGGTAGTTGAAAGGCCTGCATACATGCGGTCAGCGGGGCAGTGGGTGGGCGGGGAATAGAACGGCGCGTCCTCGGCCAACACTAACCTTTCGTCACTCATAGGACGCTGTCACTGGCCGGGCAACAGACCAGTTTCGTGCAGTCGCACGGGGCGTGTGGTGGGATTGAGGCGAGCCAAGGCGCAGACGGCTGGGTGGAGGGTGAGACGGGTGGTGGAAGCAGTAGACAAGCCCGAGCCGTTGTGAACTCTGTCCGTTAGTCCGCCTATAATACACATTATCCGGCGCGTCATACACTCCGCTCACATGTTCTCGGATGCATTCCTCGACTACCACGGGCTCCATCCTCGAATCATGAATGCGCATATGCTATTATGCAGCTCTACATATGTACGTGTTCACTAAAGTAGGGATACGGTTCTTACGTGGGGTCAGCGAAACGCATGTCTACCGCACGCGCGATCTGCCACGAGTCGTAGCAAACTGAATCTACGTACGGCGTACACAGCTGAGGCTATGGTTCAAATCGTATCGCGGTTGTAATGCGCAATACCATTTCCGCAGTATATGACGCGGCCACATGAGGCTCAGGCTTGAAGTTTGAAGCTTGCAGGCTTGAGGGCAGGCCTAAACGACACGCTTCTTCACCATGTAGACACGCTTGAGTTCCCAAAAAAAGAAGACAGAAGGCCGCTCGAGCTTCACACCTGTGGGTACCAGTCGGAGAAGAACTCCGGAGACGGATCTGGGAGCAACTGAAGTCAACGTGCGGCTCTTTCTTAGCGTATACACTCTCAAATGGAACGCTCGACTCGAGTGATGCCATATTGATATCGATATTGGTAGACGGAAGACGGGTGTCTTACAGAGCTCAACCGTTGGGGAACTCAGTTTCGGCAGGGTTCCTTGAGGGGACAATCGCGCCATTGCGTTAAGGAGTGTACGGAGTTCGTCACGTTCTGACAATCGTCTTCATTTCGTTCTGTGATGGGCGGGCCAGTTCCATGCGACTCTAGTGATCATGCGCGATGATTCAGTACCGATAAAGTCGTAGGTGGACAACCACCGACCGGGGATGCTCACCGTTGTTTGACCGTCGTGGCCACTTCTCGATGTGGCACCTTAATAGATGGCAGAGCCGGCCCAGCCTAGAGGTGATGGTGTCTGAAAGTGTGCAGGTTATTATTTTTCAGTGTTTCACCGTTTGGGTACGAGACCATAGAGGAAAGAACTCAAACTCTGACTCCGACTAGTCAGAGTCAGAGTTGAGAAGTGTTGAGGAGGACCAGGGAGGACCTGGGTCCTGGGTGAGTGCCCGCGCGCAACGCCGGCCCGCGCCGCCCGGTCCAGTTCTGAGAATCTCGCCAGTTTCCTTCTCCCCCCAAGTCCGAGTCTGTTCCGCACAGTTCAGCACTCGTTCGCCGCAAGATGGACACCGACAGGTTAGCACGGTTTACCGAGATATTAGAACTTGGTCGCGACGGTGAGTGTTAGTAGCACTTACCGGTACTGACTCCTACTACTGAGTATATATGACTGACTCTGCGACGTGCATCATCACCAGCTCCAGCGATTCCTCTACATCTGGAGTGGTCGTACGTTCCCCGCCGAAACCGAGTTCCCCTATGAGCTAGATCTTGGATTGGACGACGACGGCGAACCGCTACTGTCATTTAATTCCACAGAAACATTGGGGGGCAACCTCGTCCGGCAGGCGTATAGCGTGCTCTATGAGCGCATTGTGCTGAACCGAGACGAAAAGGGTGCGGCAGTCATCACGGGTCAGCCTGGCATAGGTGCGTACTTGTCTCTCGTGAGTATCCGGACCAGCTGATCTCATGCCCCCACATTACACTCTAGGTAAAACTAATTTCCTCAAGTATATGCTTGTCCGCCTTATCTCGGAGCGTCAGGTTGTCGTCCTTTACACCACCGCTGTTGTGACACTTTTCTACAAGGATTATGTCTATTCCAGACCAACCCGACCCGATAGCGTCATGAATCTCCCTCGACTCCGTCTTGGAGAAGATACATACTGCGTGTGGATGTTGGCGGATATGGATACCGTCGAAGCGCCTCCGCTTCTCAGTCCCTTCTGCAGAGTTTGGCCTATTCAAGCGTCTTCTCCGAATCCCAAACGATGGCACGGGTGGCCCACCAGGCTCAGAGTAGCTGTGTGGGGCATGGATCCTTGGACACTTGAAGAGCTGGTTCGTGGGTGAGTTGCCCCTCCTCTACTATCTCCGGGCTCAGTCCGAAGCTGCACACCGTACCTGACTTTGTGGCAGGTTTCACCTACATCCACGCTACAAGGTCATCCGAGAGGCATTGAGGAACGCCCTCTATGGTGGCTCGACCCTGCCAGTCAGTCATGAGAAGACCATGCAAAATAGGTCCAACAAGAGCTGGCCGAGCCTGCAGAAGGCTGTCGAAGTTGTCATGAAAGCTCGGCATCGGGATCTCGAGTTCTCGCCGGTGAACAGCGCTCCAAATAACCCTCTACAAGACGTTGAGCTCTCCACTGCCGATCCGGAAAAGGCTGTTGACGATGCAATCCGAACCCTAGTGGACGAAACGACCGTGGATGTCGGCTTTGCTCCCCGAGTACTCTACCAGACTATTTACTTCATATCGACTCATATAACCCCCCAGCAGGTGATCTCACCTTCGAGAGGATCCAGGCCATTGTCGACCGTTTTTACAGGGAGATCTTCCGTCATCCGACGACGCATATCGCATCATCGCTGCTACTCCTCGCCGACAGACCGAGGATATCCATGGTCCCAGCCACGATCTATGGGACGTCACTTGGGCATCTCAGCGAGTCGCAAGGGACGTACTTCGCTCCGTCTCACTGAAGGGGCATGAACACCTACGGCACTGGTACCGCATTTTCGTCCGCCAACGCCACTGTTCGAGCTTTGCAGGAGCCATATTCGAGCAGCTTGCCCATCGCCTGCTATCTGGCGAGCTCGATACCCTGCCATTGCCGGAGATAGTCCCTATGACTATCTCCACCCCGACATCTGATGAGCCTCGTTTTACTCTCTCGTTATCAGGCGCATATACAGGCCCTCTTGCGGCCGTCACGCCTCGGAAAGCCGCCTCCGACGTCGTGGAACTCTCCGACCTAGCAGGGACACTCGCGCTCGACGACCACGCGCTCCTATATTATACCCCGAACCTGAACTCCACTGCTCCCCTATTCGACTCGTTCTCTATCAGCATGGATCCGGACCAGAACGCGGCCGTCATACGCATCTATCGGATTACAGTATCGCATCGTCCAGATGGCTCCAGCAAAGGCTACACACACATCCGCAATATCATGCAGCACGTCCGCAACTATCTCGAGTCACGCTCGAGTAACGCGCCCGATGTCGACTCGGAGGGGCCCCCGCAGAAGAAGACGAAGAGCACGGCGAACGTGACGGTGGAGTACGTCCTTATCTGCCCCTCGTATGTGCAGGCGCCCTCCTGGAAGATGCCCAAGGACTGGAGCAAGCACAGGCACCTCAACGACCATCGAGGGCCTGTTTCCTGCATGCGCATCCCGCTCGAGGCAGGTGCTTAACACTGCATCGTCTTTGTGCTTGTCTGACATTGTCGCCGCTACGCAGCGCCTCGGCCTTGCGGACACATAATATTCGATCTCGAAGGATGCTTAACTCGTACGCCGGATGGGATCTAAACGGTACGGTATGAACGTGCTTCAGAATTTGGCACGTCCGCACAACACTTAGTTTGGTGACTGCCTCTATCTGAGAAATGAACGCGCACCCTACCAGTCGACTCGAACGATGCAGTCGATGCTCAGCAACCAAGCCCAAGCCAGCCAGCAATATGACACTCAACTCGAAGGCTCCCCGGTTACCAGTATCGATATGGCATCACTAGCAGGCATTCACTCCTTTGAGCGTACCGAACGCTAATCGAATGCGCACATGTTATCATGCACCTCCACGCATGCTCTCACACTATGTGTCCAAATGTACATATGCACGATACACTGACCAGCATTCCTGGGCATACGGTCCGTCCGCGGCGTCGGCGAAACGCACATCTATCGCACGCGTGACGTGCTACGAGTCGCAGCAAAATGACTCTAAGTATGGCGCGAACACAGCTGAGGCTATAGATTCACATCCAATCCAACCCTGGCTGCACCGTGCACCGACACCCTCGTAGTCCGCGACACTCGCAGTCCGCGACACGGGCACACGAGGGCACCCGCTGACCCTCCAAGCCCACCCTGAACACACTCAGAACCCACCGACACGCTTCTTCGCCGTCTTCTTCTTCGCCGCAGGAGGCCGTCCCCCATGGGGCCCCGGCAGCACCTGCGTGCTCGCGAACGGCTCTTGGGAGGACGGCGGGGCCGCCCAGGCGTCCGTGGGTTGGCTGCCCCCGTTCGGCACCCGCTGCGACTGGGCGAGGATGGCGTCCTGCGAGCGCGCTGCCCCCAGCGGCTTGCGGGCTGTCGCCGTCGGCCGCGCTGCGACGACTGGGGGCCCTTGAGGGATCGGCATCGAGGGTGCGATGGTTGGGGGACGTTGCGTGGGGAGTGGGGGCGCGATCGTCCTCTCGGGCGACGCGTTGCGAGCGGGCTCCTTCGCTGCACGACGCGAAGCCTGGGCGGCGACCTCCGATGTGTCGCTGTAGGGGTCATGGTAGACATACTGGCTGGGGTCTGAGCCGAGTTCCCACTCCTGCAGGAGAAGACGGACTCCTAGTGGTGCAATTGACTTCGAGCTGGCGCCGTCTCCGGCCCTGACCGTGGTATCCCCGACATTTTCGAGTGGCATGCTTGGGCGGGTCGGACGGAGAAAAGCGAACCGCACCGGGGGTGGCTCGAGCTCGCCTAGAGACATAGCCTGCGTCGACAGGGATATGCTGAGCATGTCATCGTCCTCGACAGTCGTCGTAGCATCCTTAGCCGGGGCATACGGAGAGAACACGTCCGCAGCGAGCGAGAGATCGAGCGCGAGCTGCGACCGGGCCTCTGCCTCCCTTCTGAAGGAGTCCGCAGTGCGTGTCGGCCCCTCGGCGAGGTCATAGCGGGCGAGTTTCTCCACCATCTTCTGGGGTTCTTGCTCGTATTCCGGGACACGCTGACGGATGAACGGGGAGATGTCGAGATGCCATGGGGAGCGCTGCACCAGCCGTTCACGAGGAATGCGACCTTGGGTCCACGCGCGATGGCCCGCAGCACAGTCGAGCGCACTACCAGTCAGCCAGTCATTCCTTGAGGCTTCGGAAGGCTCGGTGCCAGATCGCATCGCGACGTCGAACCTGAAGATAGATCCGATCATGAAGCGCAGTCTAATGACGAAGAAGGGGCGAAGGAAACGGGAACGAACATTGTAACCGAATGCTCGACAGGAACATCACTGCTTTGCCAGAACGTCGGCATGCGCTCCAGTACATCGAGCACGGTGTTGGACTGGGCGGACAAGCTCTCTTCCCTCCGTTCGACGAATACACCTGGTACAAAGGTTAGTAGGGGCATAGTTTCAATGGCATCCGGACTTGCGGTGGTATAGCGGGCCCATATCCACGAGATGGTGGACCCTTTGGGCGAGCAAGCCCTGATCCGACATAGCATTCGCTTCTTCAGCAAGTTTCTCGACTGCTGGAGGCCAGACTGCGCGCCGCGGAGCGTCAGCTGAGAGGTTGTGCTGCGAGTCGGTCGGAAGATGGGTGAAGTTCAGCAGGGAGACACCACCCCGAGGGGACATCTGGAACACGCTGAGATGCTTCAGACCCGAGAGCGTGGGTTGCTGGAAGAACGCGTGGCCGAGGTGAGGGCCGTCCGGCCGTAGAACTGGGGGAAGTGCATACGGGGTCCCATACGAATGGACGAGCTTTTCCCGCTCGCGCGAGACGTCGTACACCGTGACAAGCGAGTTTCGCCGAGACGCCAGAAAGGTAAGAGGTTCTGCACAGAGTGAGTATGCCGCTGGTGTCTGCGATGCGTGCTGGTACCCTCACCGTTTGTCATGACCAGTGTCTGAGACCGAAGCGTCGTGTCATACTCTCGCCCATGCTTGATGGCCAACACAGGTCTCCCGCCATAGCGCTCGTCTAGCCAGAGAATCTCTTCCGTAGTGACGAGTCGAATGGTATAATCTTTGCCGCTGGAATCGATTGACACGATCTTCACGCCAGGCCGAGGGGCTGCATATACTTCCTGCGGTTGTCCTGACTAATGGGGAGGATTAACAATGCTTAGTGCATATCGGGCAGGGGCCGAACATACCTTCGGGTCCAGAAGAAAAGCTGTACTATCAAGCGATAACAGCACTCTTGTCCTACCACATGTGCCAACTCGACAGATTGGACTGTCCGTACGATTTGAAACATATATGCGTTCACTAGACACCCCGAAATTGGTCAAACCATCAGAGAACATGCCGCAACGACTTACATGATGCTGTCACCTTTGTAAACACTACAGCGAAAGATATCACCTCTCTCGTTAGCAATGTAGCCGAAAGCACCGTATTCTAGAGGTGTAAGTGACATATCAACCGCGCGTCCGTCTCCGAGGTCTGATCGTTGTGCCGTGATGAAAGGGACTGTCTCAACGATAGGACCAGCTCGGGATCTAGTGACTTTGACCTTCATGATTTGGGCAAGGCCCATAGTCCTCACGCCTAACAGCGGACCTGCAGAGGCTAGTGTTTCAGAATCATAGTTCAACGAGTAGTTTTGCACTCACCTGGTTTATCTCTCTCAAGTGTATGAGGGGAGGTCACTATTTGCCGGATAGGGGTTCCAAAGGAATGTACAGCGGTGGCAGATGGCTTCACCTCGAATTTCCCTCTGGTGTTGATCACGAGCGAGGACATGTCTAGATCGCATAGTGAGAGTCGTTCAGATACGCTGGACGTCGGGAGACTCACTGAGTTGACTGCAAGTTTCGCCCATCGGGAACACCAGGAACGCTATGTTCTTCTGATGATGTTGGAAAGACGATATATCGATGATGTTCCCGTCGAAGGTATCTTTTCGCCTCAAAGCCTGATTGGATTTTTCCTCCAGTATGATCTCATCGCGAATCAGTTCTGCCGGTATGTCGACGTCTGGGTAGTTGGTGCGAAGAAAGTGTGCCTGTCACGATGTAGATTAGCATAATGATACTGATGCGAGATGAACACGGTACATACCCCCTGTTCAGCACGTTGCAGAGACGTGATCTTTGGGCCCTTCAGTGGCTTCGACCGGGTAGGAGGAAATACCTCTACTGGAGCACCCGATGCAACAAGCTTGCACTCTGGATCGCAACATAAGCATAATTACAGTAGAGTGCATGGTTTGCATACCGTTCCTTTCCTCTGCGGCAAATGTCCACGTATATTTGTGCTTCTTCGTCGACTTCTGGAGGGTTGCGGCCCCGAGAGCGCCATGGTCGAGGACCGGATAGCGCCAGGGACCCTCTACCTTCTTGTCTTGCGCCTTGCCTTTGCCTTTGTCCGTGGAGGAGGCTGCTCTCTGCTCTCCGAAGTGACCTGGCCAAGCATCATCCATTCCATTTGACAAGATAGAGAAGAACGTGTAGTGACAGGTGTTCAGTAGTTCAGTCTGAGTGGATGTCGCGAGAGGAGAGAGAAAGCAAGTGTCCGAGGTCCTGCCCAAGCGCGTCCCAAAATCTGGACGCGACTCGTCCCGTGCCTCTGCCACCCCGTTCGCTCACTCACCCGCACCATGCTCAGACTCTGGTCCTTCGGGACACGCTCTCTGCCTCGATGTAAACCGTTCTCATCATCTGCTATCTCCAATGCGACTGCGGAGGCGGAATCGTCCTCGGCCTCTGCCAGCAAATGGACACCGAAGTCGGTGCGGACAGGCCTCATTGCGCGCAAACGCGGTATGATGGTGATGTGGGACAATCAAGGCGTGCGGTTCCCCGTGACGGTCCTCCAGGTGTGTTGCATCGTACTCGGAAATCATTGGGACAGGTCCGAACCGGGTGCTTCAGCTCGAGAATTGTCAAGTCACGGCGAACATCCGCACGTTGCGCGAGGACCAGTCCGAATACCACGCAGTGCAAGTTGCCGCGTCGGACAAGGCGGAGAAGAACACGACGAAGCAGATGCTAGGACACTTCAATAGGGCAGGCGTCGCTCCAAAGCGCATCGTGAAGGAGTTCCCAGTAACACCAGACGCGCATGTACCAGTCGGTGAGTCGAGTGGCCTTCCGCTACTTGACAACGCTGTCGAACATATGTCCACAGGAACTACCTTCTCCGCCGTTCACTTTGTCCCGGGACAATTCGTGGATGTCATTGCCAAGTCGTGCGTAGTCAACTGGCACACTAGCCCCCAACTTCCCTACTCACCCCGTATCATAGGATTGGTAAAGGCTTCCAGGGCACTATGAAGCGGTGGAATTTCAAAGGTCTCCGCGCAAGTCACGGTGTGTCCGTCTCCCATCGGGCTGCAGGTTCAATTGGTGCCCATCAAGTACGTTCGACCTCCTTTCTCTCACCCCGCGCCCGTCTCACATACTCCTGTCACTCAGGATCCCGGTCGTGTATGGCCGGGCAAGAAGATGGCAGGCAGGCTTGGCGGCGAGCGCATCACCACTCAAAACCTCGCTGTCGTGCGCGTAGACTCCGAGCTTGACCTCATCTTCGTGCGCGGTTGTGTGCCAGGAGTAGACGACGCGCACGTCATGATTCGCGACGCGAAGAAGAAGATGACACAGCTCGCTCAGCACAATAACGCGAAGGGCAACTTCGAGAAGGTCCTCCCTAGAGGCCTTGTGGATCTCCCATTCCCCGCCGGCACGAAGGAGCTAGCGAAGGCTCTTCCACCAGTCATTGTTGCGCCGTCCGCCCGTGTTAGCGACCCATTCGTGCCTAGGGAATAGATGCCATATAATACTTTCTCCTCTCTCAAATAATGCTATGGGCGCAGACATGGCTCCGCAGTTCGCGAGATTGGAGGTCCACGGTGGGTCCGCATTGTTCGGAGTCCGTGTAAAAGCAGTGTGCATACACTTGACATCCCAACAGTTAGGCTGGTGCCAACGCTTGTCATGTTTGTTTGACTACTGCTGGTTGACATACGGTCTGTACGCAACCTGCAACTTCGAGTCAGCAGCACTACAATGACAGACATGCTACACCACCGCAGGTACTGGGCACCGGAGGACTAGCTGTGCGACAAAGAATCCACACTGTGTAGAAGTGTCACAAGGAACGTCCCGCTGGCCGTCGCCTGCAAGCTCTGCCATGTTACTGTCATGACAGAAGATGCTACGGTGTGGTATAAAATGCCTCAACGAATGCCCTCTCGAATCATCGGGCCAGGAGCTCTTGTTCTCTCTTCCTCCCTTTTCCCTTTCGCTTCCTCCTTCGTCATATCTCACATCTGCGCTTCGAACTTTTGAGTGCTAAAACCATGCGATCTTCAAGCTTCCTTGGGCTTCTTGTCTTGCTTGTCTCGACGACGGGCGCCCTCCCCCTTCCGAGGTCTGTTCTGTCCTCGTGGTCCACTATACTATTCACTCATTCACTCATTCACTCTTTTATACATTCAGTGAGGCTACTTTCAGCAGCATTGTTACATCCGCGACGTCCGTCACTACACTCATTTCAACTAGTCCCTCGTCTTCCGAGGCTTCCACAGCGGCCGGCTCGTCCCTCATTGCTTCGGCCACTACCCCATCTTCTATCGCCAGCTCGGATAGCATTGTTCCTACAGCCTCTACTTCCAGCAGCGCGAATGACTCCGTGATCGCATCCGCGACAGACTCCTCCACAACGACGGCAGCGGACAGCACGACAGACCCGTCGTCCATAGACTCATCTGCTCTGCCTACATCGACAGACAACACAACGATAGTCGATCCCTCTGCGACGACCGGTCCGGCACCTACTCAGGGCGACGATCCTACGAGCACATCCATAGATCCGGCGTCGTCTCTCGCTAGTGGTCCATCAGCGGCACCAACGAATACGGCGATCTCGTTCGACATACCCGAAGTGCCGCCTGCGTGTCTGGCATTGGCTTCTGGTATCGTCAGCACTCCATCGACCTCAACTCTCACGTCGAGCCTGCCGTCCACCACAGACAGCGAATCCAGTGTCGTTACAATCAGCGATACTCCAGTGACATCATCAAGCACAATATCTACCGATATTTCCAGCTCGAGTGTGTCCGCGAATGCTACGACCTCGTCCGATTCGTTCGCTAGCACTTCGACCGTCAATGTGACTAGAAGCCGAACGGATACTGCGAGCGCCAGCGTATCGTCACTAGTCCCAACTGCCACCAGCGCACCCGCGAACGCGACGCTCAGCAAGCGTATTGCGCAAGCTGACCTGCCCGACGTAGCCCAGTCCTGGCAAGACCTTTGCGTACGTCCCTCCGGGCCATTATATCTGGCTCGACGACTGACATTGACTTGCCGACATGACGCCCCGTGTGCTTCCAGCTCGCCAGCGGCGGCGACATCTTCACGAACGAGCCCTGCGTGCAACTCGCGGGCATCGACGGCATCAACGCCCTCCTTGCGGACGCTGACCCGTGCGCGCAGCAGGACAACGCGGATGCGATGGTCGACTTCGCCAAGTCGCCCGGGGTGACGAACACCGCCGCGCTCATCGCGAACGCGCTCGCGTACCGCACTCACCCGCGAAACGCGTTCAGCGTGAACGGGGTGCTCCCCGCGACGCCGTACTGCACGCGCGCGCCACGGAACGCGGAGCTGCTGGGCGTGGTGAACGCGCAGCTTGACGGCGTGGACCCGGGCGTGTTCGGGAGCGTGAGCGTCGGGCTGTTTGCGTTTGGGGCGGGTGAGTGCGCTGTGGTTGTGTTCTGTGTCGGGACGGGGACGCTGATCATAGTGCTACTTGTGCAGATGGGACGTGTCCGTTTGGGCAGACTCCGGACGTGTCTACGTGCGGCTGCTCCTAAGTTGTGCGGGGAGTGCAAGAGTGGGGTACCATCTGTTGCGCAGTTCAATCACACTGATGGCTAAAGATGATAGGGGTACATAATCATCTCGCATTTATGACTCTACATACATAAGCTGCCCAGTGCGCTACCGAACATTGTAAACCAAATCCACGGTAGCATGCTGTATATAATTCGCCCATCCGGGGTAGAGAGCCCTCATCCACAACCCAACCCTGTCTCCAGGCTGCAGAGCGTCGAGGAATCCGACGCCGTCTCCGGAGCTGTCTCCGTCTTGGGCAGTGCTCCCGGTCCGCCCCCACTCGACCGTGTAGCTTTGGAAGTAACCCTTTGCCACACGGTTACCTTGTATATGCCAGACGAATCTGTCTCCGTTCGGCACGAGGGTCCAGTTAATGTCATCTAGGCGCTCCATGATATCCGCAGTCTCGAGGAAGAGATGGTGTGCCTGTAGTAAGGTGGCGAGCTCTGCGTCGTCACCGAGGCCACTGTCCGAAGTGGGCAAGGGTCGGAATATGCACGCCTCGTACCACGAATACGCGGCTCTGAACGTCCCTGTGCATAGCGTCAGCCGAGTCGTCCTGCCAGAGACACTTGGGTGGGGAATGTACCAGGATGTTCCCCGCCCCAGCCTTGGTCGTGGCCTTCGATCGTCCACGTCACCTTCTGCATCCTCCAGCTTTCTCCCTCCCACCCCGCAGGGAGAGGCGCACTGACCAGGTACAGGCGGGCAGAACGGTTGTCGTGCGATGTGTGTTCG
Source organism: Daedaleopsis sinensis (assembly GCA_033807695.1). NCBI lineage: Eukaryota > Fungi > Basidiomycota > Agaricomycetes > Polyporales > Polyporaceae > Daedaleopsis > Daedaleopsis sinensis. Next base: position 4,116,721 of record CM066301.1, read on the forward strand.
TTGGCATGCATGCTCACAAGCCCAGTGCGCTTCGCCCGGACCACGGGGTAGTACTCGGCGGTGTCCATGATGTCGAGAGTGAGCTCGGGCGGGACGAGATGCGAGAGCATCTCGCGCACAAGGCGCACCGGCTCTGCTGGATCCTCCTGATAACCGTCCGAGCAGAGTTGGGTGGATGGCTCGGGCTGAGAGGGGCGCAGCGGCGCCGTGGCTTCGCCTTGAGGAGGCGAACGACGACGACGACGACGATCCATGCTGCAGCTTCGAATTCTCTCAAAAATTCAATAGTGACTGAGGATCAAGGTCGCAGTACTCACCGATGGGACTAAAAGCACGTTCACGTCCAAGGGGGCTCGGAGCAGTGATGAAGCTCTCCTAGTCATGAGTTCACGGTATATATAAGAACCCAGCGTGCGCGAATTCAAATGATCGAGACGGGCCCGACGTGTGACCGGGCTCTGCAAAGGAGTGCCAATAGTACCCAGGCGGGCGGCGGTCGCAATTTCACCGCGATGAAGCTGTGGTATCGAAGGCTATGTAGCCGACTTGACTCAGAGGGAGTTATAACTAGTCATGAGTATTCGGTATATTCTAATATTCAGTGGCCGTACAAGCTCGAGCCTGACCGGCCGGGAACTCTAGATGGCTGTGGGCGTGATCTATCAGATCGTTCCCGAATCACAGCTGCTTGCGCTAAGTACAACTGCTCCGACTCTTCCTGTGTATCCCGATCACTCCTCTATCTTATATCAGAGCGAAAAAATCGCCTTCATCATGTCCCGAGTGGATAGCGTTAACAGTGCATGCCTCCAGCTAATCGCTTGACGGCATAGATGGCTGGTGCAAGGCGACGTTCTTAACCAGCTGCAACCACCGGCCTTCGAGTCGCTGTCGACTGTGCATGTACCCTGTCGGATGTCGGTATTTAGTGTAACCCCATCCGGTCATATCTGGGTGAATGTTGAAATCCGGGAGGCAAAGATAGGCAAAAGTGGCCTTTGCGAATGTATCAGAAAGCGACGGATGGGGTTAAAATCACCATAGATGGCTGTCGGATGGACAAAAGACGGCAAAAAGATGCTTAGTCATCTAGTTTGGGGTACAGCAATTTCCGACAGAGGAAACGTGGCATCATCGTCACGGTGATTTTTTTTTTTTTTTTTTTTTTCGGTGCTAGCCTTCGGTAGGGCCTTAGGCCCCCCGTCCAGGTTACGCAGCGGTATAGCGACAGAGGTCGCCGCACCGGTCGGGGGAAATGCAGTTACGCACACGGAATCAAACCACTGTGTGGGGCTCCTGGGCTATACTAACCGCCCGGGTCATGTAATTGCCTAGCGCCCAGCCTACCCACTAAAACCCCCGGCTTACCAATCCAATCCTCCGGGAGGCTACCCTCTCCCTCAATGACACCCCTCCAGGTAGCCAGAACGCTTTTACGGCCCAAGGCTCTGCGGCCCAATCTTCCGTTCGTTAGGGCTTGGTCCATAGTGAGCCGATTCGCAATAGCCGCGTACCACCTGTTCTCCAGTTCTCTTATCGTATGCCAGTCCGACTCTCGACTTTCTCTCTGGATCACCCGCTCACAACGTACTTTCCATAGCAGGTGTGCGGTCTCTGTAATCACAATACGCACGAGGCGTGTCGCGCCCTTGTCCAGCTTTGCACTGTTGTCTGCTCCATTTCTCTGTACCTCAAAGGCGGACGCTCCCAGGATCAGCCCTATCGCAAAGTTTTCGATATGTACCCCCTTCTTACTCAGGAGTAGCTTCGCCAATCCCCAGAGTCTCTCTCTCCCCGGAATCTCACACTCAGAGAGGATATGCTGCATCGTCTCCACCTGCCCACATTTTCCGCATTGGGCCCTGTCTTCGTATCCACGCACATGCTCCCAGAAGTGCCCGATCTTCTGCGCCTGATTCAGAGCCATCCAGATAAAATCCCTTATATTCCTCGGTATATCCCTGTGCCTAATCGACTTCCATAGTCGCTCAACACTAATGTGAACCCCATGATCTTCCGCAAGCGTTGCAACCACCTGCTCCGTCATCAGGTACGTCAACTTCCTTGTTTCAGTTGATCTCGCCATGCGAATCCCTTGGTATGCCAGCTTCTGAGTAACAGTCCTCAGCTTCATCCCGACCGCCAAGTGCCTACTCTCCGGTCCGAGCTCCCGCCAATCGGCCTTCTCGCAGATTTCCGCTCCTGCTGCCGCCAGTCTGTCCGCACCCTCGTTCCCTTCATCTCCGTCGTGTCCCTTGACCCAACGGAAGGTTGTGGGCGCAGACCTGTCGCGTAGTACAGCCATCGCTCGCTTGAAGTTAAGCTCACATCGAATTCCCGTCCACCCTCTATCTTCCCAGGAACGGGAGTGCTTCGTGAGGCCATCAATAGCAAAACGTGAGTCCGATACAATATGGAGGATCGTGTTCCTCTCCACAGCCCTCACTGCCGCTTCTACCGCTGACACTTCTGCCGCCTGGTTAGACTGTAGCTCCCCTGGCAAGCGTGCCGATATATTCCTCGTGTCGTTCTCGCCAAACCATACTCCATATCCCGCACGAGCGTCAGCTCTTCCGTTATGTACACAGGACCCATCCGTGTACACTTCAACCTCCATCGTACCCGGGAGCGATTCAGGCCTGCTCGACTCCAGGATCTTCGCTCCTTCCGGTACAAAGACGCGTACCGCGTCTTCCAGGACCTCCCCATCGGTCGTGGACGGGTCATACAGTACGCGTTCGCCCTCCTCTCTCGCCCTGCGATTCGCCCGGAAACGCCGCGGCGTCAGTGACAGGTTATCGCCGCGCACTCTGACATCCGGCCTCCACTCTAACTCTAGCCGCTCGACATACTTCCTCGCAGCAATTGCACACCGATCCGGGTTTCGACAAGCTCGCAGCTGCCTATCCTCCTGACACGCCCTACAGCCGCACGCTGGCCCCTTTCTGTGGTTTAGTCCGCTCTCCGGGTCCAGCCTCACAGCTATACGCAAACAGTCAGCTATCGTCGCCGCATCATGGTTGATTCGCAGGCAGGTTGCTGCCGCAGATCCGGTTATTTTCCTCCCTTTCTTCGCTCCTACGTGATGCCATATTGACATGCTTCTCTTAACATCGCCTCCAACCTTTAGAGGCGCTACTTGTATTCTATACTTCTTCGCAATCTTAACCATTCTTACTAGAGTCTTCGGTAAACCCGCAAGCACCCTCGTACTAACGTCCCACGTCTGGAGAACAAAGTTTTCTCTAGTCTCCAGGGGAGTTCTCTTATCTTTCGCTGACGCTGCCCTCGCGAACATCGCATCCGCGACCGCCGCCCACCGTGGGCGCACCTCCGGCGGCTTCGCGTATTCCTTACTCCAGACAATTTCTATGGCCTCATTTCTCGCCCGCACATCCAGGACGTTTACACCTCCCTCGCCGAGCGGCCTCGCAAGTACGTCCCAGGCGACCATCGGATGTTTACTTCCTTTCCACATGAAGCTGGACGCAATACGCTGTAGCCTCTTCTCGATCAGCTCACTCATTCCCTGTGCTTTTGCTAGGAACTGAGTCCTACTCCCGATCTCTATTCCCAGCGCCAGCTTCCTGCCGTACATGGTGGGATGCCTTTTCTCCCATTGCGCCAAATTCTTCTCGACCGTCTGGATCACTCGCGTCCAAGGCGCATCATGGTCTATCTTGTTACCAATCCAAGCACCTAGCAATCTCACCATATCTCCATCCCTTGCCACTTTCACCTGTGTCGGCACTGTCCTCGCCAAGACTGTGTCACCCTGGCGCTTTGCCAGTTCATCTCTGAAAGCCTCCGTGCCTACCGGAACAACTTCAGTCTTGTTCGTGTTGAATCTCGCCCTCGATGCACTGCACCATCGGCTCAGGATCATCTCCAGCTCCCTGTAGTCATCCTCCTCCGATAGGAAGACCGTCGTATCATCCGCCATAAGGGTTGTTATCAGACGCTGCAGGGTCCCGGGCAGGGTGATGCCCTTCAGCGTCGATTTTCGGAGCGCACACGCCAGTGGTTCAATCGCCAAGTTAAAGATCAGACACGAGAGCGGGTCGCCTTGCCTGACTCCTCTGATGATGTCAAAGAAAAAGCTCATCATCCCATTCACCATCACACAACTTCGCGCCCTGCTATACAGGTTCTGCACGATTCTTATAAAACTCGGAGGGAAGTTCATCTCTTCGAGAACCTTCCATATATACTCATGATTAATTCTGTCGTAGGCTTTCTCTTGGTCGAGCGCAACTATTGCTCCGTTCACTTCCTCTGCTTCCGCGTAGTGTACCGTCAACTGTGCCAGCCTGATATTATCGAAGATCTGCCTCCCGGGCACGAAGCCAACCTGATCAGGGTGTATGAGGTCAGCAGCCACCCGAGCCACTCGCGTGGCAAGGAGCTTGGTCATTATCTTATAGTCCGCATTAAGGAGCGTGATGGGCCGGTAATTCTCGATCTCCCTCGCATCCTTCTTCTGTTTATAGATGGGACATATCCAGCCGTCCGCGAAATCAGACTGCTCTATTACACCATGTGCAGCGACATCCGAGAAGACCGCTCTCATGATCTCAGTTATCTGGAGGCTCTCAGCCTCTTCCGTCTCTTTTGCCTGGTCGCTCACCTCCATCTGCAGGTAGATTTTCCATAGCTCCGCCGGGAGTCCGTCGAGGCCCGGGGCCTTCCCCGACGCTGCTTGCTTGATTGCGCACCCGACTTCGTCCCGACTCAAGTCGCCCGCCATCTGAACGCTCTGCTCCTGTGTAAGCCTAACATCTATCGCACCAAGGGCTCTCTCAATAGCATTCTGGTGCTCTGCACCGTCCAGGTCCATATCCTTCTGGATACCATCATAGTGCTTCGCCGCAACGTCCACCATCCGCTCCGATTTCGACGTGTATCGCTTGCTGCCAGTCTCATCCAGGTACATGAGCTCTGGGATAACATTACTTGACTGCGTCTGAGCGTTCAGATTCATCCAGTACTTCGACATCGTCTCTCCTTTTATCTTGTCATTGACCGCCACTGCTCTCCGGATGTTCCCGAACTTTCTCTTTTCCAGGTTCGTGATCTTCTCCTGCAAAATCGCCACATGGTACGGGTCCGGGCATTCTACGTTCGCTGCGTCTCTCAGATCCCTCTGCAATAGTTCCAGCTTCCGCTCGATCTTCGGGATGAGTAGTTTTGCATGTTTTCTGGCCGCCTCCGCAATATCGCGTTTAAATTCGCTCCACACCTTCTGCGGGTTCCGGTCCGCGGTGCGCTCTCCTATATCAGCCATCGCAGCTTTCGCTCTGAGTCCGATCTTCCTCATACATGTCCGGAAGCGTTGGTCGTCCAGGACTGCCGTATTCAGGGCCCATCTCCCCCGTCCCGTCTTTGGCTTCTTGTAGTTCGCAAGCGACAGTGACACTAGTCGATGATCCGTGTCTACTCCCGGATCCTCTATCTCCCAGTCTTCCGCTCTCTTGAAGAGGTCATTCCCAAGGTACACTCTGTCCAACCTCGAATGGCTTGCTGTGCCCGCATGAAGGTACGTATACTCTTTATAACTCGGGCCATGTTTGCATCTCCACCCATCTATGAGTCTAAGCTTCCTCATCAAGTCCTCAAGAGCCTCCGTAGGACCGCTCGGGTCGCTATGCATAGGGAGTCTATCTACCTCCCCTTCAACCACGTTAAAATCCCCGAGTACAATATCGGGACGGGTCGCCCCACCCTCATATCTTCGCTCAAGCTCTCTCCAAAACTCCTCGTTCTCCGCATGTATATTCGGCGCATAAACATTTAGCAGCTTCAGCTTCTTATCTGCTGCCCATTGGAAAGTCACCATGATCGCTCGACCTGGGATTATCTCTTCGACATTTACACTCTCTGCGTCGACTTTCCGCTTGTTCACGGCGAAGGCGACTCCCCTCGCCCCCGCTTGATTATCCACGTCAAGGCTGCCAACCACCAGCAGCGTCGCGTCGAAAAGCTGATTCAGCTGCTGTATCCTCTGCTCTGTCAGATGCGTCTCCTGTAGGGCGAGGACTCCAATATGCTTGTCTCTCATAACTTGATTAATACAATTCCACTTATCCGGCTCACCCGTCTGCTGAGCACGCGCAGCCCTATATCCCCTCATGTTGAGCGAGGCCACTCGAAGCCTACCCTTTGACATCCGCTTCCTCTTCTTCTTTTCTCTCTCCTCCTCCTCTCGTTCTGCCATTCTTTCCGCACGAGCATTCCGTGTTTCCACGAGTGCATCCCGTCTACTCCCGCCAAGCGCATCATTGTTCGCGTGGACACCACCAATCTCCCCAGAACTACCTGCGCGAGCCCCGCCGGTGCCCAAAACAGGACTCACTTCAGTCCCGGGAAGGCGCTGAAGACCAGTACCGAGTGCAGCATCCGTGTAGTTGGTAAGATTTATATTTGTGTGATGTTCAGCAGTCGAGTGTCTCGGCGCAGGGTACGACCATACCCCCACACCAAGGTGGACAGACCTCCACCTGGCCGACGTTCAGTCCCCCCAAAGCACGATCATGAGGACCTTTGCTTCACGCGCGACTCGTCGTACCTGAATAGGCAGCCGCAATACATCAAAGCTTTCCTGCCCCAGTGGGACAGTATATTTGGGCTCAGACGGACCTCCCCGGGGCGCGTTCTCGTGCTTCGCGCAGCCAGGGTGTCGAAGTTAACACATGTAGGTCACACATGCGCAATGCCATACCGGGTTTGCCAAGAAAGAGTACATTCGCATTCTTCAACAGAATCTACTTCATACACTGTCGTTCTACCGAGAGCACATGCCTTGAGATGATCGAGCGCGAGCAGACTTATACACATTTACTTCTCCTAGAAGGCCGAGCCTCCACCGCGACCGCGCCCGTTCCATCCTCCTCTTTTACCGCCCCGGCCTCCATATTGGCCGCCGCCACGTCCGCGGGGGCCCTGCGCGTCCCAACTCGTCGTGTTGTCCTGGTCCTGTCCTCCTCGCACGCCCCTCATCTGTCCTCCCCGGCCCCAGCTCGTACCCCCACGGCCGCGCGACTGCTGGACATTGTTGGTGATGCGGTCGCCGGCGATCCTACTGGGGCCCGCAACGTTCTGCTGCCTAGGCGGCATGTACCTGGGGCCGCGCCAACCTTCAAGGTGCGGGTATTGACAGCCAGACGCCGGGTGGTCGCTGCTATGACAGATGTTGCAGTGATGGTGGACATGGAGGGCCGGGTCATTGTACCCGTCAGAAAACTCGAGCTGTCGCATCGCGGCCACGAGAGCTCGCCACGCCGGCGTCGACGAGCCAAGGTTGTCCACGTAGACGTTCGCAATGATTTGCCCATCGCGGAGTTCCGGGATATCGACGCTTAGGGTCTCGAAAGCGTAGTCGACTGCCAGGTCGAGCGGGAGCGTGAGGTCGTCGGCTAGGGTCTCTCGCACCCACGCGGTAAAGGCTGCGCGTCCATCCGTTTCGATGATGCCTCTGATCATCGCGTCGATCTGATCGCCCACCGACTCGAGGAAACCGCCAAGTGTGAGGAGGTGCTGAGGAGTAGGCAACGTTCTCGGGCGAGTGAAGAAGGTGATGTCCGGGGTGGAGAATAACTGCTCACGGGCTAGTGTCTCCGCGGCGAGCGGCGTCAGCCTCCGGACGGTCCACGTAATCGGGAGGGGCGCGCCCGGCCGTCGGTCTCGGGGCGGGCGCGGCGCTACAATGCTGAAATCGGTGTCGCCTGTAACTGCTGTGATGACGGCGCGGATGCGCCTCGACACCTCCAGGGCCTGCTCGTGTTCAAAAGGCTCGACCTGCCCGGGGACCTGAATGAAGATCACAGTGCCGCGCGGGTCGCGCGCGACGTCGCGCAGGAAGACCGCGTCGAGCCCCGCGACGATGGCAGCTGGGTCGTTGAAGTGGATTCTGGGGAAGCCTTCCGGCGGGCGGACTACAGTGCTCGGATTAGTGACGTTGTGCGTCGTGATAGTATCTTCATCCAGTTCGAGATCGCCATGCTCCGCGCGCTCCGCAGCTCGAATAGTGTACGGTCCCGGGCTCGCGGAGTACCCGTCCCTCGCGACGGCCTGCAAGTCCTTCAGGCTGGGGAGCCGCTCCTTCGCGGGCGTCGACGGGGGGCGTAGAAGGTGGGAGGGAGTGGAGAGACGGTCGCGCGCCACGGCGTGCTGTCCATGCATCGGCGACGGCGTGTTCAGTTCCCGCATATCTTCGATCTCGGCCGCACTGGAGGGGATACGCGTCCGCTGAACTTGCTGCTCGAAACGCTCGATGTTCCGGTTCTCCCGCTGACGTCGTTGCCGTTCCGCGAGGGCGCGTGTCTGCGCCTGATACGCTCTGAGTCGCTCCCAGCGCAGGTCGCTGTCAGAGATCAGCTCCCTAGTCGGCATCGCCAGTCCACGGGCGATCTGCTCCCTCTCGTAGCGTGTGCCGAAATGTTCTGCGAGGAGGATCGGTCTTTCGCCATCCAGAGCCGGGCGCAGGCGAGGGACAGGATGACCAGCGGGAGGTGGCCTCACCCTCGGGTTTGCCAGGCGCCAGGCCCTCATCGCAGCCTGCTCGTCTTCTCCCGGGGACCTAGCTTCGAACTGGCCAGCAACGCCTCCAACCGCCACAAGATGGTCGAGGGGAATGTTCATCAGGCTATCTTCTTGCTCTTGGCGACTGGTCTGCGACGGCGTGTCGACGTCCATCGCTGCCAAGTCTCGAGAGGTCGCCGGGGGGGCCCTAGAGGGGTCCAGCTGCGGCGCGTGAAAAATGGTGGCCAAGGGCTCTCGTGCAGTCGCTCCGCCTGTGGGCCGCGGGTGTTCATTCTCCCCAGGCTGGGGCGCCACGGCCGCGCGCGCGTTCCTAGTCAGGTCGCCGGCTGGGCGGACGTCGGGCGGGGGCGGGAGTGTCATGGTCGGCGTGTCGGTGAAGACTATGAGGCTGTTGTCTTGCCCGGGCGTCGCCACGCCCCTGAGGGTCTTCCCGCTCGCTGCAGCGCGGGCCTTGGCTTTCTCAAAGAGCCTCCTCGCCCCAGGCCCGAGATTGATAGGGTCGAAAGTCTTGTTCGGACGCGGCGGTCCATTTCGGCGACGCTCCTGTTCATCAGGGTTCGGCGATCCGCCATGCGGCCTCTTACGAGCCGAACGCTCGAGGGTCGTGTTCGCGTCATCGAAAGGGACGGGAATGTTGAGGCCGCTCGGGCGAAGAGGTGTAATAGCTCCAGCGCTGCGGGCCGGGGTGTCGACGCTCGGGATCTTCGCGTGCTCAAAGCGTTCATCGTGTTCTCCCCGCCCCGCCTCGTCCGTCGATTGTGTGGTGCCATCGACCCCCGGGAGGGGTCTGGTTCGGAAGAAAACCTCGAGCGGGGGGCTCCGGGTTGCCTCCTGTTGTTCGCGCACAGCACCGTAAAATTCATCCTAGTGGGAGATGAATTAACATCCAATCATCGTGATAACCGCGCGATCTTACCCTCACCGAAAGAGCTGCAGTCGCTACTCCAGCAGCAGCCTCCTCCGGACCTCTCAAGCCTTCAGGCATCATCGTCGCCGCTCCACTCAACTGGGGCACGTCGTCGGCATCAGAGGCGTGGGCCACGTCTCGTTCGAGGCGGTTTGCGGTCAGGGGGGCGTCAGAGCCGTGGGGCAGCAGAGGAGCGGACGTCGTCGGGGCGTCGCTAAGTTCACCATCCTCGCGCGGGCTCGCGGGACCGCCCAGAAGCGTGCGTTGGACGCCGCCACCTCTATCTTTTACGTTATCGTCGGCAGGGTTGTTGGGGGGACCAGACATGCTGGGGTTCGGGCGCGGATACAGATTCGTAGTTGGGGGGTCGTAGACGTCGAGTCGCGACTTGCAGCAACTCTGGAGGGGCCCCGCACGCGCCCCGCGCTGCCTTAAGCCTCGCCATCCGTTTGTCTTCGCTTGGTCACTTCTTCTTCCACAGTTCGCCGCTACTGTCGTCGTAAAACAGGGTCGCGGTCGTCCGAGTCGACGTTGGCTTTTGGTTTGCCTTTCTTGCGCTTTGCCGACCACTCCGAGGCTGCCTGGCTGCCAGCGCTCCGCGCTTCTTCATAGGCGAGCCAATGACACTTGCAGCCGCAATCGTTGCAGGAGAGGAAGGAACTGGCGTCTGGCGGCCAGTACGCTCATCGAACTTCCGCCTATTTGGTTCTGTTTGTATTCCTGCCACCACGCGCAGCCTCATGCTCGGCATCCACCATGCCGGGCACATAGAGGCAATTTGCGTGCTTAAAACTCGCCTTAGCACGGTCCCGCCAGAATGATTAACCTATCTGGCTCACAGAATAGTATTCAGAGCGCCAACCGGCGTCGTCCTCATCATTCCCGGCTTCAGCGGGCAACATGGTATGTCCGGCCTTCCGGGCCACTATTCCCGTCGGGCCGGCGGGCCATCCTCTGCCAGTCCCTTCTTCCACAATACGCAACGCCCGGGATATTCCGCGTTACAATCTAAGACCCAGCTCCTGCCCCGCGCCGTCTCCAGTCTCAGCTGTTCTGCCTCGCCCTGTGCGGCGCACGGATCTATAACCATACAGTGGGTGAGCAGGGCATGTCTCTTCCGGCCATCTGCCCCAACGACGCCCCAAAGTCATCAGGCTCACCTGCTAAGCCAAGCCTCTATCTGCCTGCTTCCGCAGCCTCTCCGCTCTATTCGCGCGTCTCCTTTCTTCTCTTGACGGGTACACCGGGTTCGGGTAGAGGAAAATCGAGGCGCAGCATCCGTTGCACCACTGCCTGGCTTCTTCAGGGCTGCGATGGACCTCAACGTCCTCCTCGAAAGCAAGCGACTTCTTGGCCAGGATCTCGGGCACATCCGCTCCTACTCCTTCCTCTCCTGCCTCGCATGTTGCCCCCGCGCTCTTCACTGCAATCCATGCTCTCGGTGCAGGGTTCTTCGCGCAAGAGCTGTGCAACTCGAAGACCACCATCTCCTTTGACGCGAAAATGGTCTTCGCTATGGTTCCTGCCAAGTGTGGGTCGTACGCATCGTATCTTGGGGAGATCGCATTCGGTTTGTGATATGCTACTCTGGATATCGCGACTAGGCTGACTTGGTCGCCGATCCGCAGGGCCGTCGTCGGGCGGATAACAACCTGGTAGACATTGATCGAGCTTTGCAGCGGCTGCGACGAGCTGGACGGCGATCTGGCAGGTTCTAGAGCTCTTGCGACCCATCGCACGAAGATTGTGAGCATCTTGGTCTGGGCGGGATGTCGTATCGGCCACGCTCTCTCTCCAACTTAAATACGCCGCTCCAACACGCATGTCTGTGATCTCGCAGATTGCCGTCGCCGCCCTTCATACTTTCAGGAAGGTGGGATTCGCCATTCAGGCGTGCCGAACGGGCCGACGACACGTTTTGATCGGACAGAGGCAGGTACAGACATAGAAGTCCATTAAATTTCAAAGTGCATAGTTTTAGCAGCACTTAACACATTATCGTGCAGGCATCCCTACTTCCACCTTTTAAAGGGAGGAGTCGACACTATGCTCTGACTCGCTGCCCCTCCTTTAACTCCCAGGATGCAAATCTCTCCACGCCTCCCGGGCACTTTTAGTCTCGAGGCTGAGTACTGCCCCACCAGCCGATACTCGGGACTGGGGTCCCTCGTCGTGACCGAGGGCGGTGACTACTCTCCTGGACGTCCGCTCGACACTGGCGACCGAGTACGGTTCAGCATCTTCAATCACTTCGAGGAGGACAATCATTGGGTGGTTCTCACCATTCTGCTCTCGATAGATCGGTACCACGTAGAGGTGCTTGGATTGTCGCTTCCACCGCAGTATCACGGCGGGTCACCCCACGACACCGCGGTCCCGTCCTCCCCGTTTTACTGTGTTGTACTTCCCCGTCAGTACGTCAGAGTCGGGGTATGGACACGGCTCCGGTACCTCATCCTTGCCGCTATAGCAGCACGTCCTCGTCTTGCCTCTCCCGCCCTGACCGGACTAGATCTATCGCTGCTCAGCATACGCGAGGAAAGTGGGAGCTTCGACGTCGTCACCGTGTCCGCGAGGGGCAGCACACCAACCGGCGGGAGTGTGTAGCAGGGAGGCACGAAGCTTGGTTGCGGGGGTAGGGCAGCAAGGAGGCAGGCGGGTGCCATAACGGTCCACGCGCATCGTACGTTTATATAGTCAGCTATTCGAGCTATATCATACCCCCGCTGACCACGAGTTACGCCTAGTCCTCTTCATGCATCAGCCCGTGCCGCCACCTCTGTAATTAATCTGAGACCTCTCATTACACCATCCCGGGCATTATCAAGTGTTTTTTTCCGAGAAGCGCCGTCCTATTAGGTAAGCGCATCCAGCTGTCGCCATATGCACAGTATTCAAGAGTATTCACGCCCACGTATTATGCTCTTCCTCAGAGTCTCCCGCGATAGGGCTGCATTGTCCATAGTTCATACTTCGTAGTAACATATTTGACGCCATGCCAAGGGTTCTGGGGAAGTGCTACAGTGTGATCAACATCTTCCCAAGGAGGATAGCACGCGCACAGATCTCGTAGCGTTTACTGTCGCATGGACCCCGGCAGAATCACCACATACAGTCCGGTGGACGTACGACGTCGGGATCCTACGTATCCCGCTCCTCGTACTCCCCGCGCTCTAAGTCTGGGCGGTGGCCATCTATGGGGCATGTCTTGTCCCCCATTTGAAAAGCATTAAAATGAACAACCTGGGCTCACCAGTGTGCCCAAACACATTCACTTCCAGAGTCAGCGTGTCTAGCTTCCGCCAGTCCCCACGCCTCCTGCCTGGCGGCCGTATCACCCGGCCTTGCTATAGGGAGCTACGCGTGCGGTCATAGTTCCACCCTGTGTTTCCGTCCGTCCCGGGCAACTCAAGCCTGCCTCGTCGTCGCATACTGTGAATAGGATAGGGTGCAGCAGGTTCGGGGTGAGAGTAGGATAGGGTGGGTGTGCTGCTCACTAGTGTGCTCGCCACGTCACTCGAGACGCCGTGTCCTACGTCTCTACCTATGCGCTCTTCATTCGGGTCTCACCCGACTCCTCCTGACTCGTTTTCTCCACTACCCTCGTCTCGGGGTTCCATTAGGCTTCATAGCCATGTTTCAAAACGCAGGATCTAGGCGTGTCGACCTGTGTTCTACTACGCCTCCACCTATGATTGGGTGGTCAGACCTAAGTCCCGTCTGCTCCCACCGTGCGCCAGTCAGGACACGTCTTTTCAGCTCAATGTTCGACTCCCTGAGCTATCTCGTTACACACTACACCTCTATTCGTCCTGAGAGCCAATATAACATGCGCCACGGTGTTTAAGTCCTGCTCACGGACCGTGGGAAACCCGTACCACATGGTGGTAGGAGGAAGAGGAGCCCCTCGTCACGGTGATTCATAAGTAGTAACTGACCTTCGCCTGCTTGAGAAGTGATGAGTAGAGTATTATTACTAGCCATGTGCTTGAGTTCAGCTCTCGATGTCTTCGCTGAGGTGATGCAAACATAGAACGAGATCCCCACGAGTGAAACTTAACAAGGACTGCTGGCAAGGACAGTGGAACTTTACCGTGACTAAGTGTGAATACCTAATGGTAGACGCCCGTCATTGCTAGAGTGTCACATCGTGGGAAAGTCACGGACTCACAGACTGGGACTCCGAGACTGTCCGAGTGCGTCTTGGCTTTAACAATAACCTCGAGCTCATTTTTGCCATATTGAAGGCCTCTGGGTTCCGCTGGTATTGTATCTCCAGGTGCGGCTGCTGTCTAAATAAACTAATCTATTACATGCAGGCGAGCCAACATCTAGTAACAGCTTTGTACAGCCTGTCGACGTCACCGCTTTGAACTCTTCAAGCTTCAAGTTCAAGCTTTCCGAACGATGCGTCTCGGTCGTCCACTAGTGTGCAAGAGTAAGATTCATCGCCTATCATTTGCAGTGAGCAACGAGATCATGTCGCGATGTGTCCTGGCTCGTTGTAAGGACTCAAACTCACCGCGGTAATTCCACCACCGGCGGTAGAAAAACCTGGACCTCTACTGCGTATGTCTTTCAGTAGCAGAGCTTCGCGTATTTCAGCTAAGGACTAAGTACTCAGACTACAGGTACATATTGCAGAATACTTTCGGCAGCAGAAGAAGGAGGTATAATGATTTATCTGTGACTGTACATTCCTCGCGTGGCGTAGTAAGTATTGATCTCGATATTCGAATGCATTTCGCTTTTATTCACTGCGAACCGCAGAACGTCCCGCGACATTCAATTCACGACACTAGCTAGCGACAAAAGCTACGACTGAAGATTTAGGCCTGTTGAGGCTACGTATTTCTATGAATCCTCCGCTTTGCCTGAAGCACCTCATCAAAGCATACATGTGCCACGCCTCTCGTTATGTGGAGTGGTATGTAGTATGTCAAAGCGTGCTCATCGAGCATCTATATAAATGTGGTCGGCTCCCTGAAGTCGTCTCATACCTCACAACAACTTAAAACTCACATGTAAGTCACACTGCTGTTCTAGATGTACACGTTATGCTGCTTGCTCAACTGTTCACTTTCAGAGCCACTCGCGATGGATACAAGTGTTTCTGCCACTGCACTTCTTGAGGATGGGTCGCATGTCCCCTTGCGGTCCTTCTCCAAGCTACGCTCCCACGCCGCCCGCATCTGTGTCCTCGACATATCACTTTCTGCCGCAAGTTTCGTTTCTTCCCAAGGGAAATCCTTCTTTCAGGCCACCATGCAGAATCTGACTACGCTCACACTCACCGTCATTCCGACCCTGTCAACACACGAAGGTCTCAACTTCCATTTCTCCCCTGCCAGGTATCCCTCACTGGTAGAGTTGACCGTCGACGGTGCCGCCTACACCTGTCAAAACTGCCAACCTTCCGAAGTCCCTTTTGTATGCCTAAGGCTACGTAACTACCCATTCCCCATATCCGTATCGGAAACCGAGGCATGGCTCAAGTACATTCTTAGACGGGGACCACATATCTACAAGCTCGAACTGACTAACTACCTCACCTTCCCACCCGACTCGCCTCCTCCCAGTAGCCGTCTCCTCGACGGCGTCACCCACTTGACACGAGAGCTCATCATCAAAGACAATCCCCGCCGTATCGCGTGGCTGCTCTCATGCCACACTCACCTCCCGCCCAAGGTCGAGATATCCACGTCGCTAAGCGACAGTATAGACGACATCTGCCAGAGGGTTTTCCTCTGCACACTTCCCCCGCCGGGCCAACATCTTGGGGACCTGATGACCCCATCCCTCCAATGGCCCGTCGTCGCTAGACTGAAGCTGGACAACGGCAACGTCGGCTTGCGATGGGCATCGACAGCAACATCGAGCGCCGTCTCCCTCGACATGGCGTCCGGCATGCGCGGTCCTGCCGCAGGGGCGCTGCATCACGCTGCGCTCTTCTCCGTCGGCGCTATGCTGTTCAAAAACCTAGCGCAACTGGAGTGCGTGGGCACGTTCGACGGCGTCGACCGCGCTGCGTGGATGAGGCTCTTCTCGCAGACCAAGGTCCTCCGCCAGCTGGGCATCAGAGACTTGGGCGCGGAAGGCCTCGGGGTGCGGACGATGTTTGAAGCACTCCAAGTCATACTCCCGTCTCCGCCCAACCCGAGCGGCGGGGGCGCTGTGTGCCAGCACCTGGAGCGGGTCGAGGTCTTAGAGGGGACGAAGTACTCAAAGCCGCTTCTGCAAGCGGTCGTGAAGGCGGCCGAGGGACGCGCTCAGCATCGGATCGGATTCAAGAAACTTCTGCTAGACCTCGAGCCGGTTTTAGAGGCCGGAAAGGACCAGCGCGGACGTGCGATGAACTCGGTCGTCCATGCCCGCAATGCTCCGGAAGGGTGGCACCAGATTTTGTCCCGGTTTATTGGGGAGGTCCATATGCCGGGTCTGTGACGGGAGACGTCGTGGCCGCAAGTAGTATGTACCCATACAATATCTCAATACTCAGGCCAAGTGAAAAGACAACAAAGTTTCGGAATTTATAAGTCCGCAGAGTTATTCATTTCGTTCAGGACATATGTTTGAGAGAGAGAACACACACAAAGAGAACTTGGTAGGCAGCCAATGGGCTGAGATTTGTAGTGCATCCAGGGTGCATCACAGGGCCAATGGGTAGAGAAGGCAAAGATCAATTGAAGACCGGTGGCTGACAGGACGAGCGCGGCGTCCCCTTCGGAGTTGTACTTCGGCGTGCAGGTTTTCCATCTCGAGCCGCTCTGTGCCAGAGGTGGTCAGTCGCGCTCTTGCTGTAGACAGCTGCGATAGAGGATCACGGTGGGGTACCCGCGGGAGGTTCGTGCGCGTGGCTCTGTACCTAAGGACCGGGAGGGTCAGAGAACTCGGATGGGTTGCGGCGTGGAAGGGCGCGCAAACACCTACTTCTCGGACATTCGAGGGAGCAGGCATGGCGTGTCCCCAGTGAAGGCCCAAAAGGGACAAGAAAAGGATGGCTGAGATGAGCTTCATGTTAAGGAGAGTTGTCCGGTTGCGAGTCATTGCATACATATCTACATACTCGGAGATGATCTACGAAAAATGAGGCCAGTAGTATCCCCAGGACGGGAGTATGAAGGCGTCCGGGGGCAAGAAAAATAACTGCCTGATACTGCCGACCACCGTAAGGAATATGCTGCATAGTACATACCAGCCGATCGCAAGAATGCTGAGCGGAGTCACAAGAATGTGAAACAAGTTGAAGAACCGTAGAACGACGAGAAGGAACATATATGTCATGCACAGAAACGTAATGGAGAGCGTCGCTACCCGCCATAACAACTGTTCCATAACACTGGGGAAGGGGGCCGACCAGGCGAGGAGATGAGGCAGGCCATAGAGCACCATCGATCCGGCACATAGACCTACGTTGAAACGCACACCCCGAGTTCGCGGTATGGGCGCGTTACTGCCAATTAGGGACACCAACTTCTGCGAGGTAAAAGAAAAATCGCCTTCGAAAGAGAAGTTGTTTAGGGTCGCATTTGCTTGGAGGTATGGAGCTGATGTTTGGCCTAGATTGAACATGGAGAAAGCCTTGCTTGCCAATTCCCAGCGTAACTCTTCGGACCGCCGACACAACTGATCGTCATGCGTACTGGACGCACTGTCGTCTTCCTCGATATACCACGGGAGACTGCCAGTGTGAAAGAGGAATCTAGTCTTCCAACTATTCCGCGTGCGGGTCCCATCATCAGGCCGAAGACGCGCCCCCGGCGTCGAGACAGACGGGTCATAGTCAAGAAAATGGGTTTCGGATCGCCCCACGAATCGTATACTAAGGAGGAGTGTCCTACAGGGAGGGGATGCAATCGACATCCATGCGCCCAGGTCTTGTGCACAGGGACCTGCGATAACTGTTTGCCACTCGACATCCTGGGGTTTGTTCCACCACATCAGATACGTGAGTATCGCACATAGCGCGTGCGCGAGGGTCGATATTTCAAGAAGGGAGAGTGACAGGCCTTGGGCGATGCGAATGGTGCAATTGGAGCAGAACCAGAGTACCTGGACAACCAAGAGTGCCTTCGTCAGAGCATCGGCTTTGCTCCTATCCAGGATGTCTTGGAGCGCAATGTCAGGGATGAGGTGGGGTGCATGTTCCATGATGAGTTCGACGCCTATTGGAGTCAAGACGCCATTGCCCTGCCAGGCAGGGAGGTAGTGAGTGCTTGCCAGTTCGGCGACGACGGTAGGATCCTGGAGCACATAGCCTCCCATGGCGGCATAGAACCCGTGCGCGAGCGTGAATGGATACCGACGGGTTGTGTCAGCAGCTCCGCCGGAATCTGGATTGTGTGCCTGTAGCTCGATGTCACCAAGTGGTGGCTTGGTTGGCTATGGAGAAATCAAGTGAATATATTTCGAAGCGTAGCGGAAAGAGCACGTACAGGTGGTAGTCCGATACACCAACTAAGGACCTGTGAAGCCCATGATGGAGTTGTGTGATCGGGCGGGAGGTTGAGGCTCGCCTGCGCGCATCGAGTGATGTAGTACGCCCAGCGTAGTTGCCTCCATGCGACATAGAGCAACATCTCCGGGGCCAACAAGCCGACTATCATCCACCATGTTTTCGTTAGATATCGACCCATCCTCGACTGTCCCGTGAGAATGTCAACGTGGACGGCAGACCACACACATATAAGGAGGGTGCCGAGGCAGGACGTGACAATGGAAAGGGTGCCGCGATAGTCTGGGTCGTCTTTCCAGCGAACGTAAGCGGTGGGGTCGTCCATGGTGAATGGGAGATTGGGATGGGTGAGCTTGTGGGGGGTGTCCGTCAGTAGTTATAGTAGCACAGCACAAAGCCGTGAACAAGCCTGGAGAGTTATAAATAGTTGAATCCAAACAACGGACAGCCTAGCATTGCAGAAGATACTCGTAATCAAAGAAAAGAGGACTGACGAACCAACGTTGCGCGGGCGCCATTGATCAAACGTCCACGGTCATCGGATGCCGAACCGTATATATATATTGAGAACCTACGGCGATGCATTGCAAGTCCTCAGGGCAGTGCACACGTGTCTGGTGTGAACTGGATCGTGTGCCTTGAGATGGATAATAATACGGTACTGACAGACCTGCGTATTCGATGTCAATGACGGCTGCACTAACATGGTGAACGACATACCTGCAGACGGCCGTGCTGTACGTGTTAACAACTTGTCAGTCCCTCAATTTTCGAAACACGATAGGTATCCAACAGAAGGCACTCACGTAGAAAGACCTCTCGTCGTCTCGAACAACGTAGAGGAGGTTCAGGCGCGGCACATCCAACCCGCGACGAAAGCGGAAGAGTATACTTATACGGTGCGATAGCGATGAAAAATTCAGTATGTACTATAGTCTATGCATCCCGGGTTCGTGGGCCCCTCCGACGTCTCACACCCAGGCATCCGACGGGACCATGCATACGCACCGAGTCAACAATCAATGCCATACGTACGTACCGTGTGCACACCGTCCTCCCACCTGAGCGAGAACAGGGCCCACGACCTACGACGCGCCATCCGCGAGTGGGTGCGCCAAAGGCGTGGATGGGGGCATGTCCGAGTCCTCCACCGTCACATGCACAACTACCCCGTTCCCGTTCCCGTTCCCGTTCAGATGAGGTCCAGACGGCCCCTCCGCCTTCGGCGGCGTCAGCGGCGGCGGGCCGTCCACGCCATCCACGCCATCCGCCTCGGCGGGCTCCTCGACGAGCGACTGCTCCGTGATGGGGACCGGGACCGGGGAATTCGGAGCAGGAGCAGGAGCAGCCACGGGCACGGGCGCGTCGTCCGCCATCGGGTCCACCTGCGGGGTGCCTACGGGGGAAGGCGACAGCCCCGGAGACGGCGACGCGAAGGGCGGGGGTAGCGCCTTCTCGACGTTCGGCGGCGGAGCAGGGGCTGGGACCGGGACCGACGCGGTGCGGCCGTTGAGTGTTCCAGCGCGCGCGAGCATGCCTCGGAAGCGGCCTGTGGCGGGCGCTGACGCAGAGACTGGTTGTGGGGCGGACAGTGGTAGCGGATGAGCCTGAGGAGGAGGCTGGGAGACGGCGATGCGCTTCTCGGACACGATAGTCTCAAGCATGGCTGTTGGAGCGGTGACATTCTTCAGCCCTGTGAGCTTCTCTTGGAGGTAGCGCGCGTCTGCGAGGAGCCTGGATGTTAACAGAACGTGAGCATAGGCTGTAATCTGTGTGAGTGACTATGTACCTCTCTTTTGCCTCCAAAGATGGGAGCTCGATCCTCGTGTACTCCTCGGATAGCCGATGGTTGATAGCAGCGAAGACTTGCGTCATCACGTACTGGCGGGATGATACTTGTCAGTTTGGCCTGTTTAGCTGTTTAAAGGAGAGTCGGCACACCTCGACTACCGACGCAGGGAGATAGCGCGAGAGGACTTTGTGCAACGTCACGGTCTCCCTCACTAAGACCTCCATGTACTCGTTGACCCCGTCACCCTCCTTAGGCACGTCCCATCTCACAACCTGTGGACTCAGTCATTAGCAAAGCACCAATGATACATATCGCGCAGTGACTTGCCTGAAGCGTCCGGATGTGCGCGGTGAGCCGGTCGCCCATAATCGCGATCAACTTCGCGTGGATCTCGTTCTGGTGCTCCTGATAATCCTACCCGTCCGCACACACACATGCGCGCGGTAAGCAACACACTGGGCGAAATAGAAGGGCGCGCACGCACCCGTTTGAGCTTGTCGAACTCGATGAGCATCACCGCTTGCTTCTGGCTCAGATGTCTCCGGAACGTCTCCCGGATGTACGGGACGAGCGAAATCATGATCGCGAGTGACTGCGACGCAAGAGCTGGCCACCGCATCCCCCGACAAGTCAACACCCTCATTGTGCATTCGAAACGACAGCAACGTACCAAGGTGCTTCGCGGTGATGTTCTTCAGCCCCGCGGAGCGCATCGCGCCCGCACCTAGCACGACCTGACACGTCCGCGAGTTGAACGCCTTGAGGAGCTCGATTATACGGCTCATCGTGTCCGTCGTCAGCAGTGGCACGTTCACGATCACCCGCAGGTAATCCATCAGCAACACAAGCACGTCAAGCGTCGCTTGAACCGCGAAGTACGCGCGGTCCTCGACTCGCAGATGCTTCGTTGGCGCATTCGTCGAGCGGCGGCGTGGGGCGCGCCCGGGGGACGGGGGCGCGAGGTTCGGCGAGGGAAGTGGCGAGGAGGGGCGCGGTTGGCCGTTGACCGCTAGTGTGGGGGAGGCGGGCGAGGGTGAGGTCGGAAGCACAGGCGAGAGGGTGTCCGCGGGTGCGCGGTTGAGCGACAATTCGGGTGGATCTGAGATGGACGCGTCGACGATGACATCGACTGCGCGCTGCACGGAAGGCGCGACCTCGGAAGCGTTCCACTGCTCGTCCTCGACCAGTTTCGCAGACTGGTTGAGCTGCCCTTGATGGAATTGTTGCAGGAAACTCTTCGCCTGCAAATCCGATTAGCCCGCTACGTGCAAGGTAATTTTGACTAGCTTACTTGGCTGACGATCGTGCCACGAAGACCTACGATCATCCGTCTGCAGATGGTCTCGGATTTAACGACGAAGTCCCATGACTCGTTGAACAGCTCGCAGAAGCTCGGCAAGTCAAGGGCGATGTTCTGCTCAGCGCGGATGCTGATAACCGTCGATGCACGCGCGTTAGCCAGCTCCGCAGCGGAAGACAGAATGTCGGACAGTTCCTCTTGCAATGCGGTGGCGTCGACTGTGCCGCTGCCAAGTCGACTGTCAGCGCGCAAATCCGACGGGCTGCGAGAACGGTGCTCACTGGACACTCTGGACAACCTCCAGGATAATCCCACCTTGTCGATGCAGCCCTTCGATGCAGTTGAGCAAGCTCCTGTACATATTCCGGGCAAGAGTCAAGAAAGCGGGATGTGGGACAGCTCGCAGCCCGGATACGGCGTTCTCATCGTCCTCGCTCGTCTCCAATGCGGGTATTCGCTTGGATAGTCTGTTAGTACCCGCAAACAAGACACTCGTGTTCCACGACCTACTCGCTTGACCGTGTTCCGTACTTCGCTCATGACAGCTTCTCGCCATGCCAGTGTTGCTTCTAGGATGCCTCCCGTGCGAGCCAGAGAATGGAGCAGTGGTCGGAGACGGTCGCGCAAAGACACATCGAAGTCATGCCGCCTCGTCTCCGACCACGCCTCCGGACTCGAATCAATTCGTTCTACGAGGTCATGGCTCATCACGTTAACGAACTCGGACGTGAGCGAGGTAGTGATCTCCATGGTCAGTGTCCGTAGGTGTTCCGGAAGCGCAGCGAATGCTCTCAGCGACGACAAAGGAATTGAGGGCGCGGGTGGAGGTGGTGGCGGAGGTGGTGTGGCGGGCGGTGATTCCATGACGGTGGGCAGTATGGACGGCGACGACCTGCCGTTCTTTGCGGGCGTAGGTGGCGGGCGGGCAGACTGCCCCTTCTCGTCGAGATGCCAGAGGCGGTTCAACTCCTCGATCATGTTCAACGCCTCGCCCCACTGCCCAGCTCCCACCAAGCTCTTCGCGACCCCGGTCATCTCCATGACACCTCCCACGAACCGCACACCGTCCTTGACAGCACCCAGATTCCGCATCTTCCCCTCCTTGCGAACGATCTCGAGCCCGCGCTTCGCTCCCTTCTCGTCCACGTCGCTGAGCAGCCCTCGCAGGTGGGAAATCCGGTCCAGGCACTGCTCCGACTCGGTCTGGAGGTCCTGCAGGTTCGCGAGAGCAGCAAAGAACGAGGTGGAGCGCACAGATATTTCGCGGATGAGATGCTGTTCAATCGTGTCGGCATAGTGCGAGAGTTTCTCTAGTAACGGCAGCGAGTGGGACAAAGAGGATGGATCGGTGTAGTCCTCTTCGCCTTCGCGCTGTTCTGTGACCGCGGCAAAGGTACGCGGGTCCCCAAGGTTGAAGTCGCGCCCGAAGAAGACTGGAGGCACAGTCTCAAGGGGCGGGAGCGCTCTTCCTGGAGGCTGTCTCGGCGTTCGTGGTGTCCGGGGCGTCGGCGGCACCTCGATGCTGAGTGACGCAGACGACGGTGTAGGGTCGTCAATCTGCGCTTGGCCGTCTCGTCCCTGCTCTGCGTTATGCAGGAAACGCTCCCATTCCGGAGTGATTGCGCGGAGGTAGGTGTCAAAGTCTTTTCGACGCACGCGGGGTAGGTCGGCGGGTGGGACAGAGGGGAGGGAGGAGTGAGCCTTGGGCGGGGCAGACTTCTTGTGGGGGTTGTTGACCACGTTAGAAATCGCTAGAGCCAGCGTAACTATTACAGCCATGGGGAAAGAGAATGTATGCGCACCATTGAACCCATGTCTCGAGCTACTCCATTCTGGTGGAAGAGCTCCCAACGCGAGGGATGTCAAGGAGGCATTGTTGTAGACATCATAGGGTGCACCACCAAGAAAGTCTGCACGGCCTTCAGTTGTCTCTGAGACGCTGCCAGGACCAGGCCGCCTAGCATCCCAGTTGAATCGGTACGAGCGAGAGGCATTGAAGGAGGGCAGGTCACCGACGGGCGAAGCGGGACGCGAAGGAGTTGACGCGTAGTCGGACATGTGGTAATCCAGTACAGCCAGTATCAGGTCATCCACAAAGCGGCATTGAGTATAGAAACGTGGAGAGCGAGACGACGACGACGACGACGAGGAGGAGGGAGGAGGGAGGAGGGATTGGGACGAGTCCGACTCGGAGACGCCACCTATGAGCGCTTCCAACACGCGTTACGTAGCTTAATGATGTAGGCGCCCATGCTTGACTTCAAGCTTCAAGATCATAAACCCAATTGGTTACTTCATGATCATTACCAGAACTTAGTACCATGTCTCGTGCACTAGGCATCTCACTCCCGCCACCCCTCCGCCATTTCTTCTCTCTTTTTCCGCTCTACGTGCATCCGGAAACATACACGACCGACAAGGCTCAGCCGGTTACCACCCCCACCCTTTGGATACACGTCCCCTGGAGCCCGGATACGGATGTGCTGAGCAGCGACGTCGAGTGTCTCAAATGGCAAGCGTATCTCGCACTTCGCGGTCTCACCGACATCGTCATCCGCTGGGACATTGCTGTTGACGGTGCTCTCGATGCTCGTCTCCCAAACCTGCACGTTCCGCTCAAGACGTTACCGGACGCGTCCGAGAGAGTCAAGGCGGAGGAGGACGGCGCAGGCGAGCTTCTACCCGCACACCTCATCCCCGAGTGGGTAGACGGACAGGTCGGGGCTCTCGACGAACTGGAGGGATATGTGGATGCCGCAGCGCGAGACGAGAGCCGTGCGTGGGTCGCGCTCCTCGAGGGGAACGTTCATGCTGCTTTGGTGCGCCCGACCCTCCGAATGATCCTCTGGCTGCTCACACAGAAGAATCTCGCTAGGTCTTGGCTCAGACATCTTCTGTCTCTTTCATCACCCGTCTCTCGCCATACCAGCACAAATCTCCTCAATTGGACGCTGTACTGCCCCACCCGCCCGCACCGCTCTTCGGCATCAGCTCGCTATTCCCTCCTTATGGAACGCACGTCGACACGGAGGCTATCGAGCATCAATACCGAGACGCCATTGCGTCTTTGTCAGAACGGCTCGGGACAGACAAGTGGTTCCTTGGCTCCTCGTGAGTGTTCTCTTTCCCGTTGTGCGGGGATGTTCTAACCCGTACACAGAGCACCGACGGCTCTAGATGCGCTAGTGTTTGCATACCTCCATTGTGTTCTCCAATCGAAGGACCACACGCTCCGCTTCGAGGTCACTCGGCGTGTAAATCTCGTGGCTTGGGAACGACGCGTTCAGAGTCAAGTCCGGGGTGCTTTCCGGATGACCCATACTGTTCCATCCTAGCTCGATACCCGTATGACCAATGAACGAGGCTCAGGTATGTCTGTCAAGATACCTCTCACTGGCACTTTCATCATGTCCCTCTCTTCCTAGGATGTCTCTGTGTCGGTAGAGATGACGAGAGGTCGCTCCTTCGTAAGCTCCCTCTGTCCGATCTTTACAGCGTTCCATGATTGACCAGTTTTGCTTGCAAGTCATACGATGTATAGAGCCGGGAACTTGGCGATCGAGTTAAGAAATTTCATGAGGCTTCCTCTTTCGATGGAGTAAGCTGGATCCCGCACACCTTAGCGCACTCATCTGTGTGACGCCGTGTACTGCGCCAAATGAGCACGTCCCTGCTGTGTCGCGTTGTGGCATGGTCTTATCTACGCAGGGAATCCGATGGATGCTGACGCACTGATGCCTTATGAGTTTATGTTTGGTAGATTCGAGTACAAGGCTTATGGAAAGCGAAGGGACTGGATCTGGACCTCGTTGCGTACGGCGACTTTTGCAAATTTGCTCAGTACGTACCACGATTTCCTCATAGGTCAAGCCTAGTCTAACGCTATATTCATGATCTGCGCTCGTCCCGTTACTTCGCAAGATGTGTGTGATCGATATGTGCAGTCTAGATGAGCATGGTCTGAGCATGGTTCCAGTGAAGCTCGACACGCGTGCACCTCGCGATTTATATCGTTGCAGGTCATTGGTAGGCTTGTCGACACATGGTGGACATTAGCAGGCGGTAGGTCGATCACAACGTCTACACGTGCGTTTCAGGTTAGAGCGTGGTTTCCGTAGGTGCTGCACTGAAAAGTCGTGCTGGACTAACAGCATCCGTATGCGTATAATAGATCGCTCGTGTACCTCAGGTCACCGGATTCCTGCACCAACTCAACTGTCTTTTTCTAGCTGGTCTGTCGACGTAACTTCTGTGTATCTAATAATCTATAAAGGTTGCTGACAGGGTTCGTGACCTTTCACATGCACAGATGCGGCTCCTTGATACTCGGACTGGCGAGTTCCGCTGGGTCAATGACCCTAGCGAGGTCCGCTATGCCATACTTTCCCACGTTTGGTCCAGCAACGGCGAGCAGTTATATCAGGACATTCAGGAAATCAGGAAGAATCTCGCCCGACTTGTTCGCAATCATACCCAAGAACACACTACACCGAACCTGGTCGATACACTCATTCGTGATGATGCGAGATCACTCGCGAACGGTACCGCGGAGGATGGCTTCGATCCTACGCCGGACAGCCTGATGCTCAGAACACATCCTCGCTCCCCCACAACTACGACCACGTCGGGATGCAGACCTGCTGAACCGCCGATCTTGGTTCTCCACCAAGACGCTCGTAACAATCACCTCTTGTTCACGAGATTCCGGCGATATGTCTTCCTGGATCCTACGTCGCCGGCCGGACAAGGGACCATCGTACGGGTCAGGATAGACCCTTCCCCGTGCGTGTTCAGGTCGTACGACCATGATTTGACCTCGTACACTGTCGACGTGGACATAACATTGGACAGCGTGGACTTGCCGGTGAATGTGTAAATGCCATGTCTCGTTGCAAGAAGCAGCGATTGACTTGCCCACGCTTACGACCGGGCCCTCCCACCTCATCCTTCCTTCCAATCCCAACATATCATCCGTCCCCGCGGGCGCGTTGACAATCGCGCAGCCCGAGCGGCCTGACACTTGCATCATCAGTGAATGTGGACGTGTTGAACGTGAACGTGAATAGATGTGAACAGACGGTGCATGTGAACGCCGAGCTCCCCGACAGAGCTGATTCCAGATGCCAGATGGCCTTGATGCCGTCACGACTCGCGATTTTTAGCAGGCTGATCGGGTTGACGACTACAGAAGTCACTGGTCACCGGTCAGCAGCCAACCGGGCGACGACTGAACGGCCGCACCAATCACAGGCGCGACCGTGCGGCGCCCAGTTGCCACTCGCATGCGCGACGGTGGGCGTTTTGCCATTTGGTAGTAACCAGGAGTCCTCGGACCTCAGGCCTCAGCGCTCAGCAGGCACCACCGCCAGTGGACCTGGTTGCGGCGCCCACGCGGCGACGAGCCCCGGACGCACTCCGACGGCGACAGTCGACTCGGGATGCTCAAATGCGGAGGTTAATGCTTGTGGCGGATCGACACGGCGCATGGACTGGGCATGATGATACATGATGCATGGACGTGGAGGTCCTGGCATGCTGTCATGTAGCACCAAGATGAGATTGTCCACAGTCGACATATACACCGCCAGGGGGCAAATGAGCGTCGACGCAACGTCGCATCTGCAGATGGTGATCAATGTCAAATCATGTTCTCCAGCAGCGCGGACAGACACAGCGACACACCGTGATGAGGAGAAAGTGAATAGATAAAAATAGATAGTCGAGCCAATCCCTTGTATTGAGTGCTACCAGTTGCACAATCGTTGACAGTAGGTTACTGTGAAATGTCCGTGCCGCCGCGCGTCGCGCGGGGCGAAAGCTAACTACGAACAATGCGTTGCGTTGCCGTGCCGTAATTGTCCTGAACCCGAAAGAGATCGATCCGCAAGTCCGCCCGAGAGTGTGTAGTGTGTCCCAACCCCTTCCGTCCCCAGCCCGACTCGGCCAGCCCAATCTACCTGCGGGTGCAGGTGCGGCTAGGCTATGCGAGGAGCTTAGAGCAGGAGACCGAGCGAGAGACCGACGAGCGTCAGCAATGACGCGCCAGCACCGACACGGACTGCACCCGCGCCGTTGCCAGCACCGCCGGTCGTGGACGCGCTTGGCGAGGGAGCACCGGAGGTCGAGGCAGCAGCCGCGCCAGATACGCCAGCCGCGCCGGAGGCACCTGCTGCACCGGAGGCACCTGCCGCACCAGTAGACGGGGCGGCGCCGGCGGTGTTGGAACCGTTCGGTGCGGGAGCGCTCGAGGTACCGTTAGCGGCGTTGCCGTTGGGGGAACCGTTGACCGAGGTCGACGCCGCGGCGAGCGACTTGAAGGCGTCGATGGTCTTCTCCGCGGTGGGGTTCACAGCGAAGACCATGCCCGATTGGCAGTGCCTGTCAGAGACGATCGACCGCAGTCAGCAAGGGTCGCGAGCAAGAGCAGCGGACGCAGGCGGGACGTACTTTGCCTGCCGGCAGTAGAACCAGAGAGGCGCGGAGGCGTTATTGATCGTGATCTGCCAGACGGGGAACTCGGTCGCGCTGGGGTCGACAAACTGGTAGCCGGAGTCGACGCCGGTGACGAGGCCAGTCGCGTCGGTGATGTTGGAGCACGGTTGAGCGAAGGTAGACTGGGTGACGGTGTGGTTCTTGTCCAAGAACTGGAACTGGACCACATCACCGTTTTGGACGTTGGTGAGTCTAAGGAGGGGGTGAGGGGAAGAACGAAACAAGTAAAGCGATGAGAACGTACTGGTTGGGCGTGTAGGTCAGGGCACCACCTCCAACTTTGACGACGAAAGTCTCGGCGAAAGCGGCACCAACGGGCAGGAGAGCGGCGACAACAGTGGAGAAACGCATCTTGAACTTGATTCGGGGGAAGGAGAGCAACGAGCGGGCGTAAAGTTCAGGAATAGTTAGCGAAGACGAAGTAACCGACTCGAGACTGTTATAGATCGTCAGCGATAGGCAGCGCGAACAGGAGAAGGATGGACGTACCCTGCTCGTGATGTGCTGGCAGCAAAGAGGACTAGCTCGACAAAGAGGAAGGGGGGATGGAGCTCAATTGCCGGATGGGCAGGTTTATATACGGCCGTGGCCCTTTGTCGCCGTGGAAACGCCTACTTGCCTAAGCGCCTGGAGATAGTCCGAACCTTCCTCCCCATAACATCAACCTCCATCAACCATCTCTCATCACTGATCCTGCGCTAGCTCAGCCTCCGTCTCCCATCCTAAGTCTTTCCGCCTTATTTCTCTCAGCACCGGACGCTTTGGACATACGTGCCAGCCGGAACGAACGTTGACAAAGACGAGCTCGTTGCGACCTCACGCCGAGCCCTCGCCAAAATTGCTTCACCTTTCAAGAAGTACTTCCGCGCGCGATTGGCTAGGCAACAGACTGCCGGATCGCGTCATCGTTATGTAAAATATAACCTCGTCGACTGCCGCCTCGGAGGACCGGATAGCACTGTGGCAGCGCAACAGGTCCAGGATCTTCCTTGGCACGTAAGTTAAAGTATTTCCAGGACAGCCATCCTCTCCTTGAAGCAAACAGCTCACTGTTAGGGCCCCGCTGGAGCCTGACCACGTCAAGCTGTAAAAAGCTATGTAGACGAGCGCATGCGCCAATCGTGATGCTGATGCCCCGGCCTCCTTGACCTTGATGCTGGGCTTGTACAGCTGTTCGCGCCCAACTCACTTTGTATGAGGCGATGCTGCCACACAATGAAGCTTAATGAAGACCTAATAACTCGACAGTCAGACATCGACAAGAGCCGAGGTCGGATAAACGAGGAGGTCATCTCTTTTGCTAGTGACGTCAGGACTATGCGCGTACTGACGTTATCATAGTAGTCACGCACGTCGCCATGATCTGGATATTGCAATCATAAATTTGATGAGCTTCGTCTCGGTGTGGCAAGTTCACGAAGCTGCAAAGTTGGAGCTTTGTACGCACCCGGGCCCTCCCATGCAAGTACGAGAAGATGTCCGGATTCTGGTATGTAGCCATAACCGAGCCGTCCCAGATTAGACCCCCGAGATGCCCATTTAGGTGACTGCGCAGGTATACTTATCATGATCATGAACAACTTACGGCACCTGCCAACACGAGTGTCTTCCCAACCCTCTTTTTTGCAACCAGATGTCGGACCCGGGCACAAGCAAACATATGGCATGGCACTCAGCGCGGCACATGCATCCATCCGTACGCGTCGTTCGCATATGGTAAGTGCACACATTCATTCATACCCGACCGTATGTCTGATTCAAACGAAGATCACTACGGCATCCACAAGTCGCTGCCGTCATCGACGTCGACTCAGCGTGCCCAGACCGAATCATACTTGTCCCTTCATCTCCCTCCCCTCCGGGCGCTCCCTGCTCAGCGAGCGCTTAGCAACGAGCAACGAGCAACAAGCCTGCATGCCGCCCGACGGCATCTGTCAATATCATCGCGTGCTCCATGGTCATATGTGGGGGTATCGTGCAATCGCAGCGGCGTTCCCGGACCAGGAGGGAGCAATAATCGATCATCTCTCCCACCACCCAAGTCCACGTCCACGCCCGCCCGACTGACAGCTAGCGCTGTAGACGACGGACATCGACCAAATGTCGCCCGTGAGGGTGGGCGTGACCGCAACGTATAACTGTAACTTCTGCAAGTGTACTCTTGTCGTGACAAGCTGCTGAACGTGTACTCCCTGCGATTCAGTCCGTCGCCCCCGAGGTCTGTATTTACTCACCTGTTCGTGTTTTTTGCAGGAATCCAACTCAGCCGTGCCAATCATCCGACGTAACACATGGAAACCGAGTTCGACAAGCGATGAATTCTTCGGTTCGTGCCAGAGTACGGATGCTATAACCCGGCTACGACCGATTGTATCGACGTTCGAATTTGTCGGGCAGCGGCAGCGGCATGGTGGCCATTACGGAACTCCGCGATGTCCAAGGAATTACCTGTGCTACGTAAGTATGTCTACCACGATCCATGAGCCCGGGGCCGACGGTGAAAGCGGACACTTCCACCGCCAGCCATTAATATCCCAGGGCGACGGACCCGAGACGACTGCGGCCGTTCCAAGAGTCCCGACGCCGTCGCTCATTTCGAGCTGAGCAGATCGAAGAACGCCTCCTGCGGGAGGTCGATGCGTCCCACGCGCTTCATCTTTCGCTTCGACTCCTTCTGGTTCTGGAGATGCTTGAGCTTGCGCTCGTAGTGTCCTGTCGTCCCCGTCCGTCAGCCTGCTACACAGGGGAAAATCCGTTTCGTCGCTCACCTCCATAGAGCCCGGCAGTCACGTCCGCGCGCAGAGCGGACAGTGTCCTCCGCGTAATGATTGTGTTCCCAACGGCGGCCTGGATGGGCACCTCGAAAAGCTGGCGGGGGATGATCTTGACTGAAACGGCAGATGCCCGACCATGAGCGAAAGGCCAGACGCGTCGGGAGGATGATCACGTACATAGCTTTTCGACCCAGAAGCGGCCCGTCTCGTCGACGTTATTCGAGTGTACAATAAGCGCGAGCGCGTCCACAGGGCGGTGGTTGAGCAAGAAGGTCATCTATGACGACAACACACCGCGGTCAGCGAAATGCACCGCCCGGTGCTGTGCTACATCCCCTCGAAGAACAAAAGCACGCACCTTGCGCAGGTCGCTCTTCTCGTAACCGGCATCTTCATAACTACCGGTCGTGCAGGCCGACCCAACCAGAAAGCCAGGAGACGAACGTGACACAGGCACGGACGACGGCGACGGAGATGGCGATTGCAACCATAATGAACGCCGGACAGTCAGTACGTCATTATCATACAACGGTTCCCGGGAGCCCACGGTGCCCTTCAATCGCACCGTGACCAAACGAGGGGGAAAGGGACACGCACTCGAAGCTGGCAAAGCCCGAGCTGCGGCTCTTGAGCTTGTCGAAGAAGCCCGTCACGATCTCCGCCAGGGGCAGCGTCGCCGTCATGAGCACCCGGCTCGTCGCGGCGTTCCCCGCAGCCTCGCTCGCTGTTGCGTTCACGTCCAAGGGGTACCAGTCGAGGCCCGTCCCACGGTGCTCAAAGCACAGCTCCATCATCGCACTGAAGTACTCTGCGCGGTGGTTCCCCGCATGCCACCGAAGCGCGAGTGGGCAGCGCGAAGCCAAGAACCCAGACGAGGGTGCGAGCATGCAGTGGACGGGCCATCACGCAAAGGCAAGAAGAAGCCCCAGCGAGGGAGGGCGGGTGTGGAAGAAGCGAAGGGGGGCGTTAGCGGAACCTTCGACTGAATGCGCATGAGGGCGAGGGGAGAGGGTAGCAGCACGCACTCTCTGGAACGATGATCGAGGCCTTGACGATCGGCTCGAGGACGGCCTTGACGCGGCCGCCGCTTGCAAAGTCGGCGGGGTCTGGGAAGTCGGTGGGATTGCTCACGAGCGCCGTGGACCCGTCCCTGTGAACGACTGCCCATTCGTAGTATCGCCGAGCCCCGATTCCCGTGTTCAGCCCAAGAGTGGATTGGGAAGGTTTGACAAGAGGGAGAAGCACATACCTTGGTACGGGACGGTGGGGGCCGTGATGATCACGCTCGCATCATATTCGTCCTCGAGCCGTTGCCGGAAAACATCCATGTGCAAGGTACCGAGAAATCCGAGCCTGCAGCCCTGTCCGAGTGCGGAAGACGTCTCGCGAGTCACCTCGACGCTGCGGTCCGTGAGGCTGAGCTGGGGGCGGAGAGAGTTGAGCTATGTCAGCGACGGTAATAGAGAGCTCCGCGAACCCACCCTCTTGATAGACTCCTCAAGCTTTATGAAGTCGTTGCTATCAACGGGGTAGATGCCCGCGTAGACCTTGAACACATGGTGAGCTGGACTGTATTCACACCGTCTGACAAACACTCACCATGGCTTTCGCTGGCTTGAAGCCAGGCATAGACTCGACAGGATGCCCGACCCGGTAAAATGTGTCACCAATGTGAGCTGACGGGATGGGATGTCAGCGTCCCGCGATAGACGTGTATGCTAATTCTAACCTTCCGCGGACTCTTTCATACTGCACGCCACGAAGCCGACCTGTCCAGGCCGTAGACAGTCTGTCGGCTCTTCCTCTGGATGCATAATACCCAATTCAGTCACTTCGTACTTTTTCCCAGTATAACATGAGGCAATCTTGTCTCCTATGAGCTCATTAACAGCGAGCAAGGTAGTGACAAATTCGATTATTACATACCTTTGCGGAGCACGCCGCCCTGAACGCTCATGAGAGAAATGACACCGCGATATCGGTCATAGCTGCGAACACGTGTCATAGCTCGGTGTGAGACAAGTATCCGAAGTTCACGCACGAAGAGTCGAAGAGGAAGGCTTTGAGAGGCGCGGCTGGCTCTCCCGAGGGTGGTGGGATGCGGTCAATTATAGCTTTCAGCACCTTCTCGACGCCTTTACCGGTTTTCGCAGATATTTGTATGACTTCCTCCGGATTGATACCGAAAGTCGACTCCATCTGCGCCGCCACTAGCTCAGGTTGCGCGGCGGGTAAATCAATCTCGTCATACAATCAGTTCAGGGCAGATTGGTCGGAAAGAACTAGGCGAGCTACCTTGTTCAGAACGGGAATGATGGTCAGGCCTTTCTCTTTCGCGACATGGAAGACTGATATCGACTGTGCCTGAACTCCCTGCGACGCGTCAACGAGCAGCAAGGCCCCTTGGCATGCTGCCAGCGAGCGGGCAACCTCCCACGAAAAGTCTACGTGTCCCTGGAAAGGATCATGTGGGCAATACGGCGGATATGATTCGGGTGATGACGAACCGGTGTGTCGATTAGGTTGAGGAGGTAACTTGCCCCGTCCTTCTCGTGAAACATGCTGCGCGAAGGCGGCAAGTTAGACTTCAAACCCCGAGGGGGAGGTGCAAATCTTTTACCTAGCTGTCTGCGCCTTGACTTAGAGATAGACTTGAGCCATGAACAGTTGTGGTGACGTCTGTGTTGACGTACCAGTGATTCCGCGTTCACGCTCAACCTTCAGCTTATCCAAGACCTGCTGATTTGACCCTTTGTCCTTCTTGTTTATCGTGCCTGTCAACTATGCCACAGGTGTTAGACGCATTCACTCTCGTCTTTGCTGCACTCACTTCAAGCAGCCTGCGCGAACATCCAGCGAATGAATACTACAGGGCAACACTACCAGGCACATACCGATCTGCAAGAGTCGACTTCCCATGGTCTACATTTGTGACGATTGAGGGGGTTGCAAACGATGTGCACGACGCGCCGGTACTCACCGATGTGCGCAATCACCGAGAAGTTCCTGCCACCAGCCTATTGGGACATTGCCATTACGATCAGGCCGAAGAGAGCTCACCTTATGACTTCACGGGGAAAGTCCTCCATCCGCACAGCTACTTTCGGCGCAGCATTTTTGGGTGCAGAAAAGCATACTACAGAGACGGTGAACGCCCTCCGTTGGTGTCGCAGCGAGCATTGTTGGAAGGCAGGTTTCTGGTGACGGTCGAAGACTCTGAGACAGGCTTGTCGCCAGTTCTGTTGCATGAGTTTTCCTCTCGTACCCAGTAAGAGCTTCAAGACAAGCCGACTAGACTAAGAGATGTCGGTCAAGCCAGTTCCAGAGGCAAGAGTGAAGGTACTAAGCGAGACGCGTCCAGCGTGGACGAGTTCGACGCGCATCCAGAAACGGCAATGGTGTTAGACGCGTTGCTGAGTCAGCACCCGTGCCCGCGACTCGGCTCGTCGAGTTGTCGCAATGGACGCGTCTCTGCCACCGACTCCCATCTTCGCATCCCACCCGACCCGCCTCGGTTTGCAATCGTCTATATGTCTTTGGCTGACGCAGCAGAAGCGCGAAAGGCACGTTTGCTCGCGCTTCGTAAGCGCAAGGCCGGCGAGGCCGTCGAGGGCGTGAGGTGCGTCCCCGAGACCATTCTGCTCGAGTTCATTGGCCGACGCAGGCGGATTCACGTCGCAGCGAAGATGCGGAGCCCGTTATCAAGCACAGGTCGTTTGATCCCGCCACGCGGACGCTCAAGAAACACACAAGCACGCATGACGAAGATGTCCAGATGGAGGACACAGTCGAACACCAAGTGGACGGCCTCGCCGAGAAGATCATCGCCGAGGATGCGGAGCGACGGGCGCAGGATCTCGTACGTCTCTCCCCCTGTCACCGCCCCGCTGAGCACGTTCGAGCCTCGTTACCGCTTAGGACCTGTTCAACATCGCACCGAAGCGGCCAAACTGGGACCTGAAGCGCGAGCTGGACAAGAAGCTTGCCAAGCTGGAGCGTAAGACGCAGGAGTCGATACACACTCTCATCCGTGCGTCCCACACGTTTCCGAAAAGCATGGCGGGGAGCCTTAACGAGCTGTCGGGTCTGAACAGGCCAACGGCTGGCGGCGCAAAAAGGCCAGTCGGACGACATACTGGGCGCGATGCAGGCAGAGGAACGCGCGGGGCAAGAGCAAGACTCGTCGGACGAGGAAGAGTGACCGTGGCCGGTGCCGTGTCTTGCTATTTGCTGTCTGCTTTTGCGTTGTATCATCCGTTTACGTGTACCTCTATCCTTATTCTAACAGCGGCGCTCTCTCCTGCGGTAATCGCGCGGCCTCACTCCGAATTGTGGCAGGCGAATTCCGAATCTCGCGACGCGCCCTCCTGTCGCATGGCTGCCCGGCTAGCGAGTGCGAGGCTTAGTCTGACATACGCTATATACGAATCTACCCTACTACCCGTAAGTGATATACCAACAGCATGGAGCGCTGACCAGCCAAGTGGACGAATTGCCAATATACACCGTATGGTCCCTGGAGATGTCACGGCGGACAACAGAAACAAGTGGTGCACGTCATCACGAGCAGCGATCATCCAGGCGAAACATACCGCCAGAGCCGCAAACCCGCCTCACAAGATAGGCTGCGAGTTCAGCATCTGGATCATCCGCTGGTCTTCTGCCATACGCGGATTCGTGCGGTGATGTGGTCCTGCGAAGTGCATCGGAGTATGCGCGATCGCCGAATGCAACGAGGGCAGCACCACGCCGTCTTTCCTTCCCCGCGTCGATGATTGGAGCGGGGACGACGGCCGCGAGGGGCTCCCCCCGGGGGCAGGCGAGGATGGTGGAGAGGGCAGCGCGGAGAGGGACGCGTCGGAATTTCTCGACCGCGCCTTCCCACTCCGGTACACGCCCTGGGGGACCGCGATGCCGCTCAGGAGCGGATCCTTGTCGACCGTCGGGATGTTCGGTAGATCGGCGTACGTGAAGTAGGCGGTGAGGTGCCATTTCCGCGGCTTCGCGTTCATTGACGTCGACACCCACGCGGAGTAGGCCTGCTTCACGAGGCCCGCGGGGTGATGGTCGCTGCGCTCGTAGTGTGACTGCGCCGACGACGTCCATGTCCGCGAGGGTCCCTCGACGAAGCGGTACGTGCACCTAGACGGACCCTCGAGGTGAGAACGCAGGCACTGTGGGCGGGCTGTGGGAGTACTCACTTTGTTTTAGGTTCTGACGGCGGCTCATCGCCAAGCTTTTCGTCGTAGAACAGGTATGGCTATCGCGAGCACAGAGGCAATCAGGGCGGTGAAGGAGAGGCTGGGAAGGGATCGCAAACCTCGCGCATTCGGGACTGACTCCAGACGCGGCCGTCGGTCCAACGCTTGAGGCCCATCTCGTCGTCGCTCTCCTCCCAGACAAAGAGGGAGCCCGAGGCGATGTACGTGGACCGCTCGAGCTCGTTCAGCCGTCGCTGGACTGGTTTGAGCAGCCCCTGGCGCACGGCTTCGAAGACTATGTGTGCGTCGCGGGCGTCGCGGACGTGTAATCGTGGGTGGGTGGGGCGCTGCACGTCCTGGGCGGGGGTGTAGAACATGGTGATGGGCTGCTGCGCGCCGACGTGCTCTGAACCGAGAAGAAGTGTGCAAGTGCAGCAGAGGGCCGTCTGTGTACTCCATCCTCGACGACGAAAGAGGAGGCTTATATTCGCGAGATAGACTAGGCACCCACGAGGATGCTGTAACACATTCCGTGTTAGAGCCTGTCCGAATCAGTGGGACGTACGTCGCGTTCCCGCCGGAATCTCGATGGGGGACGGGGGCTTGCGGAGTCTGAGAAAGCGTGGACGGGAGTCAATTATGTCCACGAGACGTTCCCGCGGGTTGGCGCTGGGAAGTCAGCGAACGAGGAGCCATCGCGTAATGTGCGAGCCTGAGACGAGGCGGATTGAAGAGGGCCAAAAATGCGACCAGAGAGAGCGAAGGAAGACAGTGTGGGTCTTAAAGATTCAGGAACAACTCTGTTTTCGAGGGCAAGGGAAGAGGGATCCCCCGCGCGATGCACTGGACCCATAAGGTGGGATGCGTACATGAGAGCCGAGGGGGCAGTCAATGGTCCCATTCCACGGTCCGTCTCACAGCGCATGCTGTCTCGGGGGACATTTCGGGCTCGTTCGAGGACTGAACAGACTTCACGTCTCCCCATTCCGGCCAGCTTGGCTTGCCGTAGCTGGATGTTCTCAGAGACTTTCCGACATAGTGGTCTGCTTCCCAGAAAGTCGAAGACGGTCGCAAGGCAATAGGCGACCCTTCTCATGGTATCGCGAACCGGGCGAGCTCGAGTCGGAGCGCAGCCTGCGGGAGGCCCGGGCTGACGACGGGGTGGCTCGGAAGTAGCGTGGGCGATGCTGTACGAGTTCTGTGTTGGGCAGGTCGTCGACGAACGATATCAACTCGTCGAATTCCACGCCACCTCCGGGGACCAAGAGGCCCTTCTCCCGTGCAGTTACGCCGCGCACATTCTGAGCCTGGGACTCGGGGAGGATTCCTCGGGGGGACAGAATTGCTCGGGTATAGTAACGGATTCCTCGTGCTGCGCATGGCCTCGAGGAAGGCATGGCGAGCTCGGAGGGGTCTGGAATAAGCTCGCGTCGGAATTCCATATGTGCTGACAGGTGCAGTCGTGACGGGAATGCCGCTGGGCCGTCAGAGCATGCGCGACCGGTGCGGTTGTGATACCGCGGGGAGGGCGCAGGCCAACCGCGAGAACGGTATTGAGGGCTGTTCACACAGCTGCTGGCATCGGGACAGGAAGGACAGGGCGGGCGGCGGGCGTGTAAGTTGGCATGGTCGCTCGCCGGGAGGAGACAGGGCGGGTGTCCGCTACTTGGCGATGTCTGTTTCAAACGGTGTGTACAAGAGCGGTTAGAACTGGGTTAGAACACATTGGGTCGGCCATTGTCTCTTACAGATCCGCCGCACATGAAAATCAAACCTCAAACTAAGACGTCCGTATCCAAAACAAGCAGCTGGCGAGAACCACCCGTGGGAGCCCTGCTCGCGTGGCCGCAGACGCCCGCGTGTCCAACTAGGGACGGCGCTCCCACGGGAGATGTCTCCCACCTCCTGCAGCCTGCATCTCGACTACTGGTGTACTCTTTCTTTCCTCCAGACCACCACCATGTCTTACGCGATAGAATCAGGCGGGCGGCCGATTCCCACTCTCGTGCAATACTGTCAACGCGGTGAGGACGCCTTCAGGAACACCCCTCCATCTCCCTAACCCATCTGCCGCCAGTCGCCTCCGCGCATGTCGAAAGTGCGTCCTAACTTCACTCGTCTCCCCGATCGCCTTCCAAACACCCGTCGCAGACATATGCAGTCTTGGAGAGGGTCTGCGGCACGACCTCATTAGACCCGTGCTCGAGAGCTGCACGCCAGACACGCTTTTGAGGTTCGAGCAGAACGACCCGGTATGTGGCGCAGTCGGTCATCCAATGTCCTTTATCGAATGCCAACAATCCTCCAAGTACATTTCCAATGACACCTCAGGTACCGCAGTATCCATCCATACCTCAGCGTCTCCGCGTGACATGCGTGGCGCATTTGCAGATATCTGGAAAGCGCTATTTATGAAGGAGTTCCCTATACGGGCTCATCAGTATGAAGTCAATGGCCTGCAAGACCCCGAGTCCTGGCGAGATGAGCTATTTGTGCGTAACCAAGCCTATCACGATCCCTGGCTGAACCTTCTTATGATATCGACTCCCATGTCAGGCTGAGCGCGATAAGGAGCGACAGAGGCTTGACAAACTTTCCAGGAAGCTCAAGGCATCGCGTCAAGAGGAAGCAGAGCGCAAGCTAGAGTCTGCAATCAAGTTCACTGACAGGCTTCCTCCCGCTAAACGGTCTCGCCCATGTAGGGATTCATTGTGCTTGTCCGTTAACCATTGATTGACCCGCTTCGTGGGCAGGGGGTGCTCCTCCTCAACCGAAGACATTGTTTCAGAAGACGAAGAGTGACACTGCTCGCCTACAGAAAGGTGTATTTGGCACTCGATATGCCCGCCCAGCCTTCCAGACACAGCGCATTGTCACCAACACCGCTAGTGCTAAGCCGCCCCCGCCCTTGACATCTACTGCGACTGCTTCCAGTTCTCGTGTTGTGGTCAGAAGTGTTCCAGTCCCATCAAAGCCGCCTCATGCGAAGCCACAATCTCTCTGCCCCCCTCTGCCAGTGATCACCTCGAAACTCATCGCCCCGGCTCCGCCGGCAGCATCCTCATCGCCGCCCCCTGGTAGCTCTTCGCCCCCGCCACCGCCTACATCGCCTCCAGATACTCACTCTCCGCCTCCGCGCACTAAGAAGAATCCAGCATCGTCATTGTTCATGCCCAAGCACCGTGCATATTCGCAAGTCCCTCGAGGTTAGCGCCCAAATGACTTGGCACCGACTTCACATCAAATGGCCCGTCCATCCGTGCTGTTCCCACCTAGAGTCTTCAACTGGAGTATCTATTCCGTCGCATGGCCATGTTGTATACCACCGTCGTCGCCGCACCCGCTGTCCGCTACCCCCGCATATTTACGTTTACTTAGTGCTGTCGCTCGTCTGCATGATCTGTATTACTCGCCTGTCAGGGACCTCGCCAACAACTGTACTGTATGTATTCCCATCATAGCCTAATGATCTTCGACACGCCCTGGACATATTGGTGCCGTGGCGTCCGCTAGCCCGCGTCCCAGCGTCCTCCCAGGGAACTATGAGGTAACGGCTTCCTAAGTTCCCTTCGTAGTCGGTCGGCTCGGCTCGGGCTCACGCCACGCTAGCCCACACTAGTGTCTAACGTGCCCATTGCTTTCCCCAGTCTAGTAGCGGCGCTGACAGGCTACAGGCGGTGCGTTCCCTGGGCACGTCTCGGGACACGAGCGGCGCGAGTGCCCTATAGAGGCCGGCTGGGACGAGCCGCCAGTGGGCCCACGGTGGACGTGCAGGGACGAGTGACACGCTCGCCACTCGGCGCAGAGTGGCGGTTGCGGCTGCGTGCAAGTGGGGAACACTGGCAGACCCCCGCCGCTGCATCGACGTCGCCTGGCAATACAGCGGTGCAGGAAGCCGGGCCCGACACACCATCGCCTCTGCCACAGAGCTCGCGCAAACCGCCGTTCGAGATTCGTTTCCCGAATTTCACCGGCACGCACACGGGCGTGGCCCGTGCAGACGTCGCGGCTCGTGCAGCTTCCCTGCCTGCAGCCCGTAACAGCGGATGCAGGGGAGCTGCAGGGGAGCGACAGACATCGATGTGTGTGGTGTGTGAGCGGGACTTGCGCTCTCGTCCGGAGCGTCGGGTCGCGTTTCCTGCTGCGCCGACTCGTAGCACGCTTTCCATGCAGCCCCGACATACCGGTGGAATACATCTGCATGTCTGTGTGTCTGTCGTCTCTCCGCGTCGGTGTCCGCCTTGTATTTGTTTTCCTACGCTCGCTGAGTCAGTCAGCAGTGCCAGCCTGCCAGGCCGGTGTGCGTGGGGCCGTTCTCAGTGCCAGCAACACGCTTGGGCCTTCCGATCGTAGCCCCGCTTGCATGAATTTGATAGAACCCTAGCAGCCGTCGCTCGTCATCGTGCGGACGACACGCAGACCGTGAGGCCTCGTCGCTGCGCCCAGGCTAGAACCTTGGCTAGGCTGTGAACATACATGGGTCTTCGAGCCCGCTGTCCGCCGGACCAGCGACGCGCTGCCGAGTGGACGCTTCGAGGACGCGCAGAGTCGCACAGAGCGCGCTTCCCTGCAGCCGTCGATGTAGTCCGCCGCCGGAGATGTCGATTTGGCCTCTCGGCGCCCAGCCCGTCATCATGGTCGGCGTCCAGCGTCCTCTTCCAAGTGCTCGGCCCCACTTGGGCTTGCGGGTCTCTCGGGGGCGTCCTGCCAGGCCGTGCATTGGCATGGTGCCATCCCAAACCTTCTGAATCTCCAGATGCTACAGAAAAGAACCGTTAGCAGTGGCACCGGCCCGCCTGCTGCTCCGCTGTGCCGAGCTTGCCTGCGTGCTTCACCGCTTCAACGCTTCACGGCAGTCGGCTGCAGTCCGCGCATCCGAGCCACGATGGTTCTCAGCCGTCGTATAAGTTCGGATTCGGACACGGACACGGATCCGGATGATGCGTGCCCCAAGCCCGAGCCCAAGCCCCACTGGCAGTCGACAGGTCGCCCCGGCACGTGCGCCGCGCGCGAGGAGGGTAGAGCGGGCGCACGCACAGAGCTCCCAGCCCGTCCGACGCGCAGCAGGCCCGCTTCTCACGTCTGGCCGCACGCCCGCCACGGCCATGCGGCGCACGCGTGGGTGGGACCCGCGCACCGACGCTCAGGATACAGCAGACAGCACCCGGGCGGCGCGAGAGCAGGGGACGGGGCTGCGAAGGCGCGGGTAACGGCCTGATGCAGGCGGGGAGGGCCTGGGAGGCCTGGAGTGGGGTGCCAGGCGAGAGGCGAGGCGGAAAGAGAAGAGGGGCCTCATGATTTTTGCTGGTGAGTGCGGGGTGGGTTGCGTATTCTGAGCCCGGTTTGAGCCCGAAGAGCGGATGGACTAGCTCCACCGTTAGCTTTTGGGCCCGTCTCCTCGTTGTGGGGCGGGCAGCCCTGTGAGGCTAGGGGGGGGGCGTCGGAGGCGCACTGCATTCGAACGCGGGACACGGTTTTGCCTCGGTGCGCACTGCGTGCTGACGAGTAACAGCCACGGCCGTCTTCGTCCGCTCGGTAAGCAAAAGAAAGACGACACCGTTAAGGCTTGAAGCTACCCCCGTCGAGCGCGCCAGGGGCCGGCGGAAGGCCGCTGTCTACGTGAAGAGGGTTGTGTGAGCCCAGATCGACCGCGCCGACCACGCACGAGACGGGGACTCACACGCGCTATATTAGCTTTGAGAGTGTGTGCGCCGCAACTGGTGCGAGCAGCAGAAGAGTGGTCTGATTTCTGGGGGCATTGGGCAGGATTGGAAGCCGCCACCGCGCGGACGTAGTTCGGGTTCAAGTTCAAGTACTCACCAGACTCCGAGCAGCGATGCTGCGCGGCGATCTACACACGGCGACTAGGTTGTGTTTGGGACTTGAACACCGCGTGCGACCGCCGCAGGATTGCAGCTGGGTTATACGGGGGTGCTCGCAGACACAGTGTAGTTCACTGGTTCGGCGCATGGTCTTTTGAGGTGAGGATCCATCTGCTTGCATCTACCTTGGCAGGAGACAGCGTTTCTGGGTTCGTTCCGACTTACCCGGGGTGCTTCCCGCAATAGGCGGTTCGTCACATATCTATGAAAGTACCTACGCACGGCTGTGACGTGTAAGGCCTCGAGGCGAGACCCTCGCACGCCTGTGAGACCACCACGGTCAACCTTGATAAAGAACCCCTATATGTATTGGCTAGTCCATATGTCCGAGGGCATTAAGTGGTACCACCGCAGTGCTTGGAAGGGACGCTTTTATGAAGCCCTGTACGTCGGAAAGTCAGAAATAGCTTCAAGTTCTTTCTGAGATGTCAGGCACGTACCGTCACCTATGTTAGCCAGATGAATGAACTATCCAATTAACTCTGACGCAAATGAACGGAGCACTACTGATGTTGCTGTAGATGAGTTGTATGTGTCGATGTAACGCAGATGGGGTGCGAAAGGGATAGAGGAGATGGTCAGAGGCAAGTCGATAGCCTAAGCGCCTACTACCCTAATCGGGGTTCCAACTTAACAGACCCGCGTGTGACAAGGAGGGAGTGGTTCGATGCAAACCAAGCCACCCTCTTGGAACGACATGATAGGAACGAGGGGCTCATGCATAGGATCCGCAGCATGTCAGAGCGCGAGATTGCGCCTAGAAGAACAGACAAGGATAACCGCAATCGTCACATTTGTACCAACCGTCCCCAGTCCATACCTTTGGGTGGTAGGAGAGTACACAGTGTACCCCTGCATTTATCAGTTCCTGTAGAAGACCTCTCAGCGGATCACGACAAATCCACAGGCTCTGCCGGGTCGGACACTTTCCTGTACACC
The DNA here is from genome assembly GCA_033807695.1 of Daedaleopsis sinensis. Taxonomy (NCBI): domain Eukaryota; kingdom Fungi; phylum Basidiomycota; class Agaricomycetes; order Polyporales; family Polyporaceae; genus Daedaleopsis; species Daedaleopsis sinensis. The sequence continues at coordinate 4,159,001 of CM066301.1, forward strand.
CGGATCGCCTTATCGTCAGCGCAGGATGCGAACGCGATTGCGGGTCACTGTGTTCCGTGCGACTGCTCTGACATTTGACGTCTCATGGTTCAACAGTGTCGCAAGTTGTGTACCATGGACTCGGTGCCGACTGTGCATGTTCCAGCCTGTCGGGACTGGAGTCAGATGCGCGTTCACAAAGAATGCTGTAATCGGAGAAATAGTACCTGGACATGCTAGCGATAGTCACAGCGAGCTGCTTGGCGGTCGTATGTAAGTAGAGGTTCTGGATGACGAGGTGGCAGCGGGTATGTAAGTTATTTTTGCACCGACTTCCGAAATATCGGTAAGGAGGAATGATATCACACTACACGACTGTGTTGACGTTACGGCAGATTCTTCACCGGCAATACAGTTTGGCAACCCACTGAATAACTGAGTACGCGTAACTTCTCATGCAGTGCGCTGTGTTGACCTGATTATACAAATCGCCATGATCAGCGTGGATAATCGTACTCAATTATGACACGCACGTCTCCGGTCTTCGTGAAGCTTACAGCTGGCGAGGGTGGCACTTACGGAGAAGGCTTGAGTGCGTTGCTTGCATGCGACTCACTCCGTGGCTTGTGTAACCCGCAAGTGAGGGCCATATCGATTATTAGTATCGCTCCCCAAACGCAGACCCAGAGTGCGATCCGTCGAACGAAAGAAACTTCAACTTGCTGTGCTTTGTATCAGTATATGATTAATAGGCTGATCATGTCACTGTCGTCGAACCTTTCATAGCTGAGAGCGAGTCTCAATAATCAAGGAACACGTTCTTCGGGAAGGTGTGGATATGCTGCCCAACCAGATGATTGATCGATCTCTATCGACCCCTCGCTTCAGTAGTGGGTCAACGGCCGTCTCACTTGGCAAATGGCCTCAGCTATCAAGAAGAATGAGATCTTGCTGGCCGTGAACAGTGTCGACACTGATATAAGCATCACGTACGGTAAGTCAATCTGAGGACAGAGACACTCACCTACATGGAAAGACAAGTTAAGCTTGACAATCTAGACAGTATGATGTCTGGCCCGGTGGGGGAGGCCGACTCAATGTCTCGAGAATCCACAGCAAGGTATCGCTATCTTCGTCGACGATAGCGCTTACGACAGTGGGCTCACTCGGTTCGTACGCATTACATTCACAATGCACTCACCTCCAATAGCACTTGGTAACGGATACGGAGTAACGGGTACGGGGACAATCGATGCTGACCCTGCGGGTTCGCTTACGGCGCGCGAGATTCAACGTGTCGCGCTCGATGGATCGGCGCCTATCTAACGAGGAAGGAGGTGTCTTCTACCGCGTTCGGTGGTCTCGACGCGTCCGGTAAGAGTGTCTGCACGCGTATATTGCACGTGCAGAGGGCTATAAGATAGCTGTATGAAGCTCGACTGGAAGGGAGAGAAGGAGAGGAGGTTCATGTCGGGGGGCGCTTGCTGACAGCGACTGACGGCTTCGACGACTTGCATGGGGTTCTCGAGAGCTCATAGACGGCTAGAGGGGTCGTATTAAGTGCATAGATAATACTGGAGACGAACGCGGGTCGCAGGAATAGAAGAGGACGGGGAAGGTTGACTCGACGGTGACGGTACGAAGGCAAGTAATGACCAGGAGGTCTACTGTCCGGCGTCTAAGCTACCTTTTACGGAACTTAGTACCCGACGACGGCTCGGCCCAGTCATACTACTAGACCATGCGTATAAGTAATCAACTGTAGTCGACTTGTCCACCTAACCTCTAAACGTTGAACCTCGCAGATTGAGGCACTCCCCGCTCGGATTAGGTGGGTTCAAACCGATTAAGGCTTCGGAGTAGGATCCACTGGCACGTCACGCCGGGCGTCCGGGGCCCAATGCATAACTTGAAGCTTGGTTCGCTACGGAACTAGAGTGAGCTGAAGCAGAGGCGAGTTTGAGAATGGGTATGGAGGAGGCTTGAGGGTGGCATGGCGTTGGCAGCCTGGCATGCCCAATCGACGTGCGCCGACTGAGTCAGATTTGAACAAGGATTTGAACAAGTGCTTGATTTTTACGAGTTTGATTAGCATTGTGAGTGCCGAGCACCGGAAACAGAACAGGATATGCGCGGGGGAAGTTGGACTTGGATCCGGAGCAGACGAGTGCACGTGGGGATAACAGCAGAAATTGTATGGGCTTGGGGAAGATCATGATTCATGAGGGAAGCTGCGGTGGTGCTAGGAGAGTGGAAGGGCGGGATTGCGATGCATGCAAGACGATGGAGATGGTACAGCGGAGAGAGGTACAGGTGTAGACGGCGGCGGGGTCAGAGCAGGAAGGAGCAAGGTGTATTCAGGATCGATATCGGGATTGGGACCAAGTGATGATTATGGTGTATGCGAGGGCCGTGATGGATGAATGGTGAATGAATGAATGGGTGGGTGGGTGGATGGATGAGACGGACGGCCGGGGGCCGGGTGCATGTACATGTGCAGTGGATGGATGAATTCAGAATTAAATGTCAGCAATGGCAATGGCAAAGTCCCAGACGCACGACGACTGCCTAGAACAGCGCAGTGGTCGGCCCCATCCCGTACCCGACTTCGTGGTCCACTGGCACAACCGCGCCTCCCGCCCCCGCCTCCGACGGTGGTGGTGGCGGCGGACCGCTCGCCCCTACCCCGCTCCCGCTCCCGCTCCCACTCCCACTCCCACTCGCGCCGCTAGCACTGCTCCCCCCGACACCCGCGTCCCACCGGCCCTTGCCCTTGCCCTTTCCGTTCTCCGCCTCTCCCTCGGCCACCTCGGCCACGGCCTCCGCGACGGGCGTCGGCTCCCATATCCGCACGTCGTGGTCGTCCGAGCACGACGCGAACATGCGCTCGTTGGCCGGGTTCCACGCGACCGAGTTCACGGAGCCCTCGCCGTGGCCGGAGAGCACCTCGAGCAGCGTGCCCGTGTCCCGGTGCCAGATGTACACGTTTCCGTCTGCGCAAGGACCACGGTGGTGAGCGGCGCGGGTCCGATTGCCTGCACATGCACAAAGAGGAAACGACGCACCTTCGCTCCCGCTGACGATGAAGTTGCCCTCGACGCCGCCAAAGCAGCTCCGGATGACGTGCCTCGAGTGCGTGTGGCCCGAGTACCTGCGCACGACCTGCTCCGTGTTCAGATCGAGCAGATGGATCTCCTGCAGAAGCCCCAGGTCAGCGTCCCACTCGTCTCATGTGCACGCGCCGAGTCCGCGTCCGCGTCCTCGGTGCCTGCTTCGACTGTGAACGCGCAACGAAGGGGGAAGTACGCACCGCAGAGGGCCCGTTCTCGGCCGCGCGGTTGATCAATGCGTATTGCGAGTCCGCCGAGACCTTCACGCTCGTGAGCTCGCCGTCCAGGCGGATCGACCTGCGGAAATCGTCGCCAACCAATCAGCGTCCGGCTCTTACACACACGCAACGTCCGCATCCCCGGCGCGCGACCCGTACGTAGGGAGTAGGGGAGTAGGAGAGGAAGGGAGTGGCATGCATGTGGACGGGTACGCACGATTCGGGCTGCTTCGTGGTCAGATCGTAAATAATGATCCGCGTCTCCGCGGTGCTCTTGTTCGCGCTCGCGCTCGCGCCCCCGTTCGCGCCGGGCCCTGCGCCGGACTGGGTGCCCGGCTCTTGCGGGACCGCGCCCTGGGGGATCGACGGCAGGTCGTACATGCCCACCGCGACGAGCCGTGTGAAGTCCGGAGTGACCACCAGGTCCGTCACCCGGATGGGTGTCCGCCCCCATGAATCCCGTAGTTTCCCGTCGGCGTCCTAGGAATGTCGGAGGAAGGTCCGAGGACCGCATCAGTCAGCTTGGTATTTGTGCGGCAGGCGGCAGGACAGACGTACCCATAAGATGATCTTCCGGTCCAGTCCGCCTGAGATGAATCCTGAGCCGTCGGGGAGCCATGCTAGCGCAGTGACCACGTCTGTATGCTGATCAAGCACTCTCATGCATGCACCTGTCTATCACGCGATGGTAGGTGAGTCACAGCGGGACTATTGAACGCTGCATGTCGCAACTCACTCGTGTATTCCATAGCCTGATGAAATGCTCCGCGGCGGTGAGGAGTATTGAGTCGTCTAATGACCACGCCACGCAGCCCACGGGGTATGGGTGTTCGCGCAGAGTAAGCACGGGCTCGACCCTTCTTGATCGCGGGTGCTTGTCATACTGCCCAGGTAAACAACGTCAGTTTTCCCGCTGCGCAGCGTATGCACGCCAACGCACCTCAACACGCCAGATAATCGCCGTCTTGTCTTTGCTCGCCGTCGCCAGATAACGCCCACTATGACTCCACTCCAGATTCCACACCTCGTCTCCATGTTCTGAAAGCATCGTGGTCGTAACGCGTGGAAACGCGTTGCGGTCGCACAGGTGGTCAGTATATAGCGAGTATGACTGGTCTCTGGTGGGCATGTTGTGGTAGAGACACTGGCTCTGTTGGAATGCTCGTGACTGCTCGAGAAGAGTCGCGAACCGCCGTTGGGGGATCATCACAGACGACGGGATGTATTCTGCGAGACGCTGAGATGAGCAATCCGAGCTGCGGTCCCGAAGACCATGACGTACGCTGTATGTCCATGAGCAGTCGTCTTCGAGATGTGCCCCCAGCTCCATCCCACCCGATCTGTTGTCGTAGGTCTTCTGGGTCCGAGCACATCATAAGACTACCAAAGTATACGGATCAATATATCTCCGGTTCTTTGTGTTAAGACGTGATGGACGAACCTTGATAGGGCATGCAGATGTTCTTCGTCCGGGTTTAGAGGCGCAAGTTCGTTGCGGAGGACATGCAATGCCGCTGTTGGCTTCCCCGCCTCGAGATACTCCAGGTACTTCTGCTTCGCGATGAGGAACTTGGCATCCTACAGGGCAGAGTTAGGGTGTACGTAGAGAGGGCGACGCCGCCACTTACCCAGAGCCCTTCGCCCTCTGTGACACCGAGTCGCACGAGTGCAGCCACGGCCGAGTCCCAAGACGCGTCGAGTAAACATCTCCGGAATTCGGCCACTTCTGGTGTCTCCATGATGTATCCCGACTCTGCCTCCAGTGTGGCCGCCGACTCCCTGGATCGAGACGTGCCCCAGTTGCAGCAGAGGCCGGAGACGCGATAAAAGATGATGAACTCACATGTAACCCACATCCCGCAAACTCTGGATGATCAACCGCACGAACTCTTCTCTATCGACGTACGAATCGTCATACAGGGTCTTCCCAGGCAACAGCACCCTTGCGATGGAGGTCCTGTGCTTCTCGGCTGCGTGTCCGTCCAGCCCATCTGAAGATGAGTGTCTGGACGAGCCGTTGGTGAACGGCTGTGAGAAGCCGTTCGTCTTCAGTAGACCGGTCTTATGACCATTGGAGGGGCCGGCAAGAGATGAAGGGCCAGCTTCGGGATGTGAATCTAGCGAGACGGACAAAGCAGAGTCTCTATCACTGTCCGAAAGTCGCATAGTAGGAATGGAGTGAGTGGGCAATGTCGCGAGAGAATCAGTTGGAATCAAGACGCGTTCGAGAGCGGCAAGCGAGGTGGAGGTCGTGCGGCTGTCGTCGACTCTTTGTCTCTTACGTGCACGGGAGAGATCGGGGTCTGCGGGGTGGGAGATCACAGACGAGGACGAGGACTGTGCTAAGCCGGCGGACGGATGGAGATAGGACAAAGGAGTAGAAGAGAGAGAAGCAGAGGCCGGTGCGTACTCGGGAGCGCGGGCGTCGGCGTCGCCCTCTTCGAGCTCGGCGCGGGTGCGGGTGCGGGGGACGGAGCTGGGGGACGTTCGGGGTTGTGCGGGGACTGCGGTGGTCGGGGAGAATGCGAAGGCGGAGTGGAGGGAGGATTGGTCGGGGTCCAGTGCTGGGGCCTGGTGCGGCGTGCTGACCCGCGCTGGATTGGGGTGCGTGCGTGAATCAATGGTGACGGCGGACACTGCGGGAGAGGCGGGCGGGCACAGCGAGCTCGCTCTCGGGCGCAGGGAGCGGGCACAGGCAGTCGATGGTCGTGGTTAGAGTACAGTCTCTCCCCGCCGTCTCAGCCATCCCCGGCGGAGTCGCAATGGCTGCCCCACGCGTCTCTCTCCTTCCGACCATCTCCATCCCTCCGTCCCTCCGCCTCGTTGTCCACATCTCACAATTATCATTCTCCTCAAGCACAATATTCAGCATGCATGCCCTCCGCCGTGCAGCAACAGCCCAGCCTGTGTGACCATCCTCGCCATCTTCTGAATCTCTATACGGCCCGAGCCCAACCACGCCCCTCGAATGCTGATCATAAGCGTTATCGAAGCCGCAATCACCTCTCCTCTCTTGAATTAGCAGCCAAGCACCGTGCCTTGTCTCAACACAACGGCGCCATGGCGCGACCTCTGACAAGTCCATATCCGTGCAGCCCGACAAGTCCTGCTGCAGCCTCCAGTCCTCACCTCTGCGGATTACGAAACGGCCACTGACTAACCAACGAAACTCTGCCACAGAAGCTCACCGCCAGCATATCCATCGATTACGGCGCAGGGCCACCCATGATGCATGATGCATGATGCATGCGCACACGGCCTGGTACTATGGTCGCCGTCGTCCCCCAATTCTCGACGCGTTGCCTGCACGCTTTTCTATGCACTCTGCAAGTTCTCGCGGCAGAAACGTTCAGGGCCTCGCTCAGCCATCGCCCGAGGCCATGAGCGTCGAGCAGGCATCCCAGGACCAATTGCAAGTCCAACATCCACAACCCATCAGCGACTCCGAGAAATGCCTCCGCGCGCGCGTCAGGCTCGCTTGTGCCCGTCCTTCCGACCGCCCCATTCCGTCCCAGCTTGCGAATTCGGCCCAGAAGCCACTGTCTCCCGGCCATAGAACCCTCAGAAGCCTTCCGTACGGCTTGATCTCCGTCTTATGTCTGATCGCTGTGTTGTTCGCCCCACGCTTCCAGCCCCGCAATGATGGTCATAAGTACTTGGGCTCGCGCCGTTACCGTCTCTGGTCAGTGCTCCTGCAATTCTCCTATCCCGTACGCGTCGTAGACTTGTTGTCAACACTTACGCTTCTCAGTCCCGCCTCGCGGCGCCTTCGAGCGTGTGTTCACAGTCCAAACGGCGCCCGCTCCTCCCAAGGCCAAGGAACTTGACAGCATCAAGCGACCCTGAATAGGATGATGCCCCTTCTGAACTTCGGTCCTGTACTCCTTGCGCTGTCGGCAAACAACATCCGAGGCACCTAGGAGCTGTATGTAAGTAGACTGTTCGCAGGTCCTGCCGCCGGCGGTGCTAATTATTGCCGTCCTTATTATTATCAGTCCTCGGAGGGTTCTTCTGTTTATCATGGGTCCTCAACGCCCGCTTCTCGTTCGCGTTCGCGTTCGCGTTCGAGGCCATGTCGAGGACGTTTCGAGCTCGCGCTCGCCCGGTGCAAAGTCTCTCGGGCTCTGAGCTTGCGATGCTGTCCTGAGAGCACTCGGCCGGACGCGGACCGCTGGAACCGCGCATCCATTCAAACGAGGACTCACCTACACATGCAACAGAGAACGAACGCGAAAGAGAAACAGAGGATGGGGCCATAGCTGTGCTTCTGCTGCTCCAAAGTTCCCCACTCGCACGCTTCTCTTATACTCGCAATACAGGACCAGGTGCACGCCGGGCGAACGACATCGACGATAACTTCGACGCCCTGGCGCGCGCGTAGGGGGTGTCAAGCCGCCCATACTCACGCAGTATGCAGTCTGCGGATGGTGCGTGATCCACGTTCGTGCTCACGAGCTCTGTGTCCCTGCGCCGCCGGTTGATCGTTTCTCATAGACTGCGGTCAGAGGAATCCCAGTGCCCCCGTTAGAACTAGTTACACACCCATTGGCTCCCGGCCACAATCTCGCGTGTTCGTCGCGGTACGCACCGTTATTCCATGTTTCGTATCGCCATAGGCTCATGACCTCGCGCGTGGATGTACAATTCACGTTAGCCATCACTACGCACGCCGCCCTGGACCGTGACCATGGACGCGTATGGTACGCGTAGTGCTAATGTCACATACCTATGTACCTCCTCGCAGGGACAGGGACAGGGACTTGCAATCGAAAGTCAACGTTGACAGTGCGAATCCAGCCTCTAGAACCCGTGCTCGGTCTCCTCTCGATCACTCTGGGTGCTATCCGCGCCGGATGATCTGCATACCGCTCTACTTACCCCGCGTCTCTTCCAAGTTCCAGCCATCTCCCCGCACGAGTCCCCCTGAAGTTCGTTCGAACGCGGGCTTTCGTGATCGAGTCGCGCGGTCGGTCACGCCAGGTCACGCCCTCCGCGTCCCGGTACCATCGTTGCGTTCAAGGTGCCGGGCTCGCCCCGTCTCGTTCGCTCGAGCTCGCTCGAGCTCGGTGTCCGAACGCGATTCGGAGCTTAAGAAGGCTTAAGAGCGCTGTGCCCTGCCAGCGACAATCCAGGATCGCATATGTATGTACCCGGAATACTCGTTACTCCGTGACAGTGTTCACAACCTCATTATCTGCGCCAGTGACAGGCTCCGACTGGCATCCGCCCTTAGCCTATCATCTACCCATTCAATCGTCCACCTCCGAACCCCCTTCCGTCCGGACGCCGTGGCCCGTTGGGTCTTGGCCACAGTCGCTGCACGTTCTGACGCTGTGTCCGTACATAGTCCGTAGCTGTGGGCCGCAATGCCGACGGCACTAGTCCTGCCGCGGCCGCACCAGGAACGACGTCCTTGACAGGTCGTCTTCGCCGTGCCTGGGCGGGGATCTGCCCAGGTTCTTGTCCGCTCTTGTCCTCCGGCGGCCCGACCGTCAACGCCGAGGCATCCCGGGCCCTGAAGTGGTCAACGTGAAGCTCAATATGGCCTCAAGACGCGCGAGTCACACTCGGTACGTCGCACTGTAGTAGTCCAACGCCTCCCTGCCAGTGAGCCGCCATCGCAGCTCGAGAATCTCAAGGCTTCGGAATCAGTCCCTCCGCAGCGCCAAGGCTACCAATTCCGATGCCGAACTCGGGATGTGCTCCGTTTGTCGCCGCAGGCCCCGTGGTCCCTATGAGCGCCATCCAGCGGTTAACATCCAGATATCCAACCTGCATCTTCTGCGTCTCGGAGTCGGACATGCGCCCCTGTGCCGTCAACAACATACAGGATTCAGGAATGTCCACCTGAAGGACGCTGAGCCTGCGTGCGCTCCGTGTCATCCATGCGCCATACAACGCGGTGAGGGGAGAATGCGCAAGAACACACCCCAACTTCGGCCAGGCCCCAGGCCCCAGGCCTCAGGTTTGCGCAACAGGGTTCCCGGGCCCTAGGTGCGACCATCCAGCACGGTCACCTCGCAACGCCCCGGGCTCCAGGTCTGCCACTTCAGGCCGACTCGGATGTCGTGGAACTTGCGCACCGGGGCGTGACCGAATCCCCAGACGAGCTATCCTGGGACATGTCGTACTCGACCACTGTACTGTACCCCACGCATTCCGTTAACTGCACCTGTGACCGAGTCACGTTTGGAGTCGCCAACGTCTGCACGCGCATGACGACTTCGCGCATGCCTCTTCCGGCTGCCAGGCCGAAAAGAGACTCATCAACGCGTCATGCACGCGCCCCATGGCGTCGTCAAGCCGCATCGTGGCATACGTTGCTACCGTCACCTGATCCACCTTCCGCTCGCCCCTAATCCAGGTCCTACCGCGGATCGACAATTGCCCCCGCCGTGCTCATGCATAAGCTATAGCTAGTACTGAGTCTGTAGTCTACAGGCAGCCGGTCCCGGGCAGCGCAGGTTCGTCTCCCTAGATCTTTGGGTCATATCTACTACCCTACACAGCCCAGTACTCAATATTCAATCCTAGGTGCAGTCACAGGCGGTGCTTAGAGGGTCCCCGAAGTCTGCGACCAGTGCGGCTGGCCGCCCTGCCGCCAGCGCTCGTCTAGCCACCCGCGTTCATTTCCGTGCACAGTACGCCATCCGTGTCTTCTCACTCTCACTTCCCCGCACACTGGTGGTACATGAACGGGCTGTTGGCGGGGGCAAGGGGGGTGGACTATGCCGCGAGCTTCGCGTTGTGCATGTCCTCATCTGCGACGTAAGCATAAAATGTTGTGGCTGCGGCGCTGCGCCCCGTGGACACTCGTGGGCGGGGCACGCACGCCGTCACACGCACACGGCAACTCACGAGTCTTCTTCCAGGTTCCTGCTTACAGTCAGCTGCAGATGAAGACGCACTCCTGAGCTCGGGTGAGTGAGGCCAGCTGACCGTGCTGCACATCACCGACAGTTTCGGTGCACCACCGAGACGTCAGTCGTTGCATCATATCTAACTCACACTGTCTTCCTCCGAGTCGTAGGGGCAGAGCTCTCATCGTCAACTAACCTCACGGCACAAGTTCCAATCACCCGTTCGCGCGCGACACACGAAATGGTCACCCGTCCGAGTCCGAATCGCCTCGGCCGACCGCGGCCCCGGCACCTGGCACCTTGCGAGAAGAGTATATATGTGCCCACTGCCAGTGCATGGCGCTCCGCACTACATACATGCTCAGCGCACAGCGCTCAGCCCCATGCCGCGGGAGCCGCCGCCGGCCTCAAAGTTCTCCTCAAACTCAAAGGCGTGTCGAAGTCGAAGTCGAAATCGAAGCCGAAGCCGAAGTTGACGAATCCGCTGCGCAAAGCGGTGGCTGCCAGTGCGTGCACGCCGTATCCACCCACATACACGCATCCTGGTAAGTGGGCTACCGTGACATAGCACTCAGGTGCCAGACATCGGGAAGTACGGGAACGCAGTGGCAGTGGCTGGCAGCTCGTAGTCGTCCGGTCGTTCTCGCGCGAACGTTCCGGCATGGCGAAATACGCGTGCTGTGGTCACATATACTTTGCAGATACTTACAGTCACCTTCGTCTTCGTTCGAACGTTCTACTATCGTACGTCCTATCATTTTCACATCCGCCGCCGCCGTGTCCGAGCCTCCGAGCCTCCGAGCCTCCGAGCCTCCGAGCCTCCGAGGAGGATGCAGATGCGGAATCGAGACCTCGCAAAGCTCGCTGAAGCGGCCGCGGCTGGATCCCAGGGCCTAGACAAGTATGGAGATGCCCGAGGATCACGACAGCCACTGGCTGCACAGTGCAGACGAATCTCCAGCTGTTCTGATCCCAGCTGCCATTATAATTCTCCGTTTGATTGGCTCGTCCGCGCGCAGCGCAGAGGTGGAGACTCAGATAGTGCACGGGTGCACGCGGGCACGTCAGACGGCATCATGCTGATAACTAAAGTACAGTACTGAGTACTGAGTACTGAAATGTCGCGATATCGGAAATGCGCCGAGTACTACTACCAGCGTGAATGGGTTACGGACTGTTACGGAGCTCTGCCTGCAGGCTGACTGCAGACTCGGGCGAATTACTCATATAATGCTGATTAAGCGTCACCGTCGTACTGTATTCGTGCTGCGTGCATACGACTCGTCGACATTATGATATCATATGGTGCGTGTGTTCGCCGACGTGTGTCTATGATCAGCAAGCAATAAATAGTACTCTGATCAAGTGTCCGAAGTCTCAAAGGACTGGCAGAAAAATCAATGTGACCGCGTCACAGACGGGCTGGAATGTCTGATGGTGATGACAGAGCTACTTATAGTCATAGGCGTATGTCGCTTTAGGTACACCGTACCAGGACAGTGAATCTAAACTTTAAAGCATGCACATGCGCATTGCGCAGCAGAACCAAATTCGCCTGGCAGGCTGGGCGTAGCGAGAGGGCCTAGAAGCTTCAAGCACGAGCGGACCACCCCCGAACGAAGCGGCTCGTCAGCTGAACCGTGAACGCGATAAAGCTTGCGACGAGCGGCGGATGCAAGCGGCGGTCACCGATGCAGGAATCAGAAGCGCGAGGCGCGGAGGGAGGTGCAAACGCGGCGTGGCTTTTGCGCCACCTGTATTAACGAACCGAGCCGAACCATACCGAACGAAGGGAGCAGGGGCGGGGGCGGAGGGTGCACGTGCGAGTACCGTACTACGAGAACAACTGAGCAAGGTTTTGGATGTATGATGGGTGATGGGTGTGCGTTGCGCATGCGCACGATGACGGGGAACCGGGTTCCGGAAACTATGATGAGCATAACGGCGGCTATGGATGTGTGTATGTGTGCGGGATCAGATGCGTGTGCGTGTACGTGGTTTTGTAGAGGATGGATGGCAGAGCGGAGTTATACTTGTACTTGTACTTGTGGCTTATGACTTGTGGGGACATTGGGGACATTGGGGCGGACATCGATGCGTGACAGCGTGAGCGGTGATAGATAGTGATATAGAAATTGCTGGGTTACGGTGACGGAGTGATGGTGGATGCTGATGGGGAACATGCTAGGGGTCCGAAGGTGGAGGTAGCCCTCGAGCCCCGATGCGGCGAATGCATAGATAGGTTTAGGTGCGGACATGCGGGCGGAAGCCACTGGTCAGGCGGGTGCGGTCGAAGCCGGAGATGGACTTGACGGTCGCACGGTGAGACGGACAGATGGCCCACTGCCTTTTGAGATGGGGACCATGCGAAGGGCGGAAGAAAGCCCGGAGGAAGGTAGATCCGAGAGGGTGGAGAGCGATGAAGAGCGAGCATGACGATAGTTGAGTATCACGAATGCGACCAGAGCATGGAATGCGAGATGAGACGAGTAACGAAGACGAATGCGATGCAGTGATTTGGAAAGGATGTGTCTAATGCGGATGATGCGGAGGAATGAGGAATGGAAAAACTGGTCGTGCGGGCAGTCCGTGTTTTTGGTCGTTAATCCATGCTCCAATCGTGACAAGAGGTGAAAAGATCGTCAAGCTTCATCGCTTCACAGTGGCGGCCCGGCCGCGTTCGCGAGCCAGGAGACCACTGCGTCCACTGCCGTACCCGGGGGCCTTGGTGTCGGCGCCGTTAGGGATCCTGTCCAACTCGCCGACGCGCCTCCTGCCCCTCCTCCTCGCTTCTTCCGCCGATACTTCAACGTCGTCGTCATCCTCGACCGCATATCCCGACGGGGAGTCGCGAAGGTCCAGCTTTTCGAACTTCGGCAGCGGCGGCGGGGAGCTGTTCCTCCTCTGGGCGAGTTGGAGGGCGGCCCGAACACCAGCGGCAACCACGGGGCTGTGCGCGACCCAGTCGGCGACCTTTTCCATGCTGTCCAGACGGGCACGGGCTTGAGCGGTCTGATGAGCATGAGCGCGCGGACGCGGAGAGCGGCTCGGAGAGCGTCGAGAGGAAGATGAACGCCCGTCAAGATCACGCCGTCTGCTGCGTCCGCGCGGAGCTAGGTCCGTAGTCGGAGGCTGGCCCCTGGAAACATGCGCAGGCTGCGTAATGGCAAACGCCGTGGTGGTGTCCAAAACGGGATTGGCGATGCGGGGGGTGGGCGGCGAGGAGGAAGTTTGAAGGGAGCGCGAGAGCATGGACAAAGCTGAAGGGCCCTTGTGGGAGCGCGGCGCCGTGGAGGTGGAGACTAGGAGAGAGAAGTAAGCGGGAAGACTTGCCCGATTGCGACGCTTCTTTCCCGTCACTGTATCCTCCTTCTCGCGCTCGCTATCGTCGTTGGGCGGGGTCGCTATCTCCACCGACTTGCGGCCGTGGCGGCGACCAGAGTGCACCGAGGAGCCAGATGCTGGGACGGAGGGAACGTCGGACATGTCTTCCTCAGTCGCGTAGTCGTATGGCATGCTCTGGGACACACCGCTTGTGGTAGAAGGCACAGATAGCGAGGAAATGCGACGGTGCAAGTTCGGGATGGTCGAACGGTGGTTGGTGGTGGAAGGGCGGCGGACGTACGCTAAGGAAGACGGGTTCTGGCGTTGGAGAGTCGCAAATGAAGGCGAGAGCTTGGAGGGATCCGGCGAGTTGTAGTCGGGGTTCATGGCGTAGTACTCGTCGTCGGTGTTTGCGCCGTAGATGACCTGAGACACACTCTCGTCGTCGTAGTCGTTGTTATCTTCGAACGCAGACCAGGAGGTGGAAGAGTTGGATGAGGATGACTCGGAGTGCCGCACACGGTGAGATCTGCGCGTGTCTAGCGAGTGGCCGAGGGCGGACGGAAGCAACGAGGGGACCTCCGCGAGGTGGGGCACATTGGTGGTGGAATGAAGAAACGGCGAGGGTTGTGCGCTGCTTGTTGTGGATACGGAAGGCGAGGTGATGTCTCTGTTCTCGCACTCGTCGCTGCAGTACACTCGGCTATGGGGGAGTGAGTACGCGGGAGGGAATGGTGGGGAGGACGGGGGCACGTACCCGTCGGCGTGGACAGGCCTGCCGCAGAGGAGGCAGACTTCTTCGTACATGGCGGTCGCTGGCTGGCGGGGGGCAGATGGGATGGGCAGAGACGTCGGGGGGCGGGGGTTATATAACCCACATTTCGACGAGGGCCCTCCTACCGGCGTCTCTACCTTATCCCCAAAAATAGGACACATGACTCCCATCCCACCGTCACTCTTGTCACGCCCGCGCCTCCTTGGCGATCTCCAGATCTCGCGTCCATACATGGGCATCATCCGGCCCTCCTGTCACACCCCGCCCGGTCACCCCGCCGGCAAGGACAGCCCTGTCCGGAACACGTTCATCTTCGTCGACTCTTTGTTCCAGCCGCCGTCTGCACTCGCGGTGGACATGTCCGCAAACGTGGAGGACGGTACTGAACGTGCATTCCAGCCGACGCGACTCCATTCCAGGCAGCCCGCCTTATCGCGGCAGACCCTCGGCAGCTGCACGAGTATTCCCCGCCCATTAAACCTCCTTCTCTTCTCATCCTCTGCAGCCATCTCAGAACCGTCTGTCAGACACACCGCATCAGTCTCTGTACCTCTTCTTATTCCCGCCCCGACCCCTTTCACCTTTCTCTCCGCTCAATGCAGAACGCCCATCCATGTGTGCCCACTCCACCCCTTTTTCCGCACCGGTCACGGCCCATGCACACTCCATTTCACACATGCGCATTAATGCGGACGGTGCACGCCTGCGCCTCCGCCGCAAATTGCAATCCCCCAGACGTGTCGCGGACGCCTGATGAGCAGTTCGACGACGGCGGCTCCCAGCAGCTGCAGCAGCCTTCGCTTCGATCCCTTCGCCGCGGTATCTGTCCCCAACTGCCAACGCGATCTCCTGGAACAGGGCGGGCATACAGTAGGCCACATCATGCACATCCCTGTCAGACTGAGAGGAACGCACACCGGCCTGCACCGGTTTGGGCTGGGGCTGCCGCCCTGGACGAGGGTGTATCTAGATACCTCACTACCGCCGGCGCATGTGCGAATGTCGTCTTGGCCAATTCGCCACGATTGCGCGTCGGGTGCGGACGCCCGACGATATCCTTTTTTGATCCACTCGTCCGATAGCACCAGCACCATCAACGATTGCAGCCCGAGGTTCGAGTCAGGCTGACTCAGTGACTGGGACGACGGTCCCCCGATTCAGCTCGCATCGACCGGCCGACTGCTCGAGCTCCGAAGGTAAGTAGGTACCTCCCCGGTCGTCGTAACCGCGGATTATTTGCTGGCGCGGTCGTCAACGCACGCCTTCTTTGTTCCATGTCGCGCGTGTCACACAATCACACAAGACTCTTCGGTCACTCTCAAGTCTCCAATCGAAATTCATGATCTCGTTGGCGACTGCGGGTGCTAGCACCTCCATTCGCGACGGTCCAGACCCGCGGCCGCGCAATTCATTTCCTCTCTCAGCTCTGCGCACGCGGGCGACCGCAAATTTTCTCCACTGGCACGTTCCTCCGTGACAAAGGTAAGTAGGCCACCCTTAAGTAAGTACTATCTCAGTCTGCTCCAGGCTCCAGCTGCTCGCACCGTTCCGCCACGGCCATCGATGCACATGCGCATTTGCACAACGGGGATGTGCCACTCGCGTGCGTACTCGACGTCGTAATCCCGGCGCCTGTAGGCACGTCCACCGCGACGGTCAAGCGAGTTTGCCCTGCTTACCGCGTCCCCGCACGGCGCACGCATCGCACGCATCACCGCAGGCCTCATTGTCCCGTTGCCGGCCTTCTTCACGCGTTGCGCCTAAAGACTCGCGGAGGAACGCGAATCACCCCAGGCCCAGCCGCAGCGCCTCGTGCCCCACCTGCACGCTCTTCTCCGAGCCGGGTACATACATGCCTTTTGAAGGATGAGTATTCTAGTGGTGTCCTCTCAGTTTTTTAAAAAGTCAAGTCAGCACTCACTCCGAGTCCTATTCCTTGCCAGGATCTTGACATGTGTAGCCGACCGGTCATGCAACCCTGCAACCTTGCAGCCTTGCACGGTGTTCGCTCTAGCGCACACGGCCCCGCCCGGTGGACCCACAAAGCTGCGAACAGCCGCGACGCGAGCCGTCGCGCCTCGCGACCACCCTGTATTCGGTAAGCAGCAATCAGTCTCCAGGAGCTCCAACGTTCGACACGCCCGGTGCGTGTTCACATTTTCAAGGATCCTCCGCCGACTCCCCGACTCCCCGACACCCCACATGCGCATGCGCATGCGATGGCCAGACAGCTGCAGCCCTTCTAGCCCAGCCCAGCCCAGCCCAGCGCGTACAAAGCGCACGCGCACGCGGCACCCTCGACCGCACTCGAACTTCTGCCAACCAGCACAGTTATAACTACAGTTACAGTTACAGTCGCCCCCCAGAAGTCTAAGATAGGAGCCCTCGTCAGAGACCTTGTCGGCTGCACTTCGCGCTCTCAGCTCTCAGATCTCAGCGCGCACCACAGGCAGGTCGGCCCGCACACCCCCATATCGAGCGAGCGCGTATCGTCCGGATCCGCTTCCGCCGCCGCGCAGGCGTTCGCGAAGCGTCCGCGTCGACTCCCGTACGCGTGCGTTACGGTTTTGCCGTTATATCCTAGACCTTTTTAAAGTTACTACTTATGATCACAGCTCGCATGATGCATGTGCATCTGTATGCAAGGACTGTGCACGCGCACGCGCACGACCGGTCCTGGTGCGCCGAATGCCGACCGCCGACTCGCGCCGCTGTTCCGCACGTGCGAGCGAGCTTGTGCCGTGCGCCGTGCACAGAACCCACGCGTCCGGAAATGGACGTCCAGCGCGATCCGCGCGCAGTCGGGAGTCGGTGCGCCCGCCCGCCGTGTGCAGCCGGGAATGGAGATGGGAGCGCATCGCGCGAGTCGGTGTCACGCCGGCGCCGGGAGGTGACCGGTGACCAGTACTTGCAGTTGATAGCTATAAGTAAGTACTTCGAATTCGCGTTCCGAGTCACTTAGACTAGAACTGCGCTCCGGATGCTCTCTTCACGCGTACGATGATGGGCTGAGGCCCGTCACATCTCACGCTCGCACAACCAGCTCGCATCTTCGATGACTACGCGCGCGGCGGAGGCCGCGAGCCTGCTGGAGTTTGAATCCGAGTGCGAATTCGAGGCCAGCGATCGCGCGCCCGGCGCGAACTCGTGCGGATTCTCGAAACGAGCTCCACTCGCTGGTATGGAGTCTGGAATGCGCGCGGAGAATTGTCACACACAGACTGAGGCAGAAGTAGAGAGAACCGAGCCCCATTCAACTTGTTTGAATCGCCGGCCCCACGCAGAGGGGACAATAACCTCTTCGACGCGCGTCGAGCGTTCGCGAAGGTGGTGCAGTCTGCAGAAGGTGGAACGCTGAATCGCTGACAGGTACGCGTGCGCCATGGCGACCGCACGCTGTAAGCCTGAATGTAAGCTCGACGCGAACCACGATGGATGGCCTCCATCTCCATACTTATCCAACGCGCGACCGCGCTTCGCACCAGGTTCTGCCACATCCCCCTACATCCCCCGGTGAACCGAGTGAAGGGCGCACGCTTCTCTGGGCGCGGGCTCGCACCGTCGCGCGGCAGCGATTGTTCGACGGACTGGGTCACGCATCGCATCACGTATCACACGCGTACGTATCACGTCGTCGTCGTCGTCGTCGATGGCGGTGGCCAGGAATATAGTATTTAGATTCCAGGATGCAAGTGGACTCGGAGATGTGACAGACGCCGAGCCGACTTGTAACGCGTCACGACGACGACGACGCTTCTCCGACTCCGACTCGGAGCTCGCAGCGTACGTGAAGTCGCGTCCTCGGCAACATCATCCCACCAGTAAGTTTTCCGAACATGTCAGAGCTCCGAGTTCTGAGTTCAAACATATGCATCGCTTGTAGTACTTACGCACCCCTCGACGCATCCCGAGGAGAAGTCGCCCGGGCCTGGAACACCGTGGGCCTCGCGTGTTATTTGCAATCATTGCCACTGCGTCCTGCATTTTTGCTGTGTCGGAGCGTGACGAGGATTCGTGGATCCCCCACTACGCTACGTCGCGTAATTATAACGCGACCCAAAAGTCTATCTGCAAGAACCCGTCGCTACCCCAGACCTCCAGGCCTCACCGTGGCGCCATCATCATGCATCCTGCGCCTCGAACAGAGTCAGACGCAGTCAGGACCCCATTTCTCGGATTCAGCAACTTGAATGCGGCCGGGACGTGCCAGTGACGCGGCGGGGGTGTCTCGCATTATGATGCTTGTAAAACGGGCATTTGCGCCGCACCATTAAACGTGAGTAGAGCATAGAACATATCACTTAGATTTCACTCACTCACAACCCTCTTTCCGTCCCTTACAGAAGTCACGCCGAGGCTCCGGACTCTCTGGCAGACTGGTATGGTGCGCGCAATCATAGTCACGCGGCCATGTGGTACTTACATAGCAACCTGATCAAAGACGTGAGTCCTCGTCCTTTCGCACCGAGCGCATACAGTGCATCATTGCGTTTGCAGCACGTCCTGGCGAGGTCAGGTCGGGACACATGGCCTCACATCCGGGACCACCGACTCCCGAGAACTCAAGATGACCAAAACCTCCGCAGGCCCGCGTGAGCGAGCACGCAGCGCCCGCCCCCCGCGTGTGCCCCCGTCACGCCTCAGGATCGCATCAGGTGCGCTGCTCATCTTTTCAGACGCGCATGCACGTTCCGTATTGTGGCCCGCTGGACACGGGGCACACGCATGCAGACATCGACATGCCACAAAGTCACCGCAGCACCGGTGCGGGTGCGGCGGCTCGGGCGGGGGTTTTCAACAGTATTCAACCGTATCGTGGCGTCTGCACACGACCACGACTGGCATCTACGACTGTATCAGAGCATGTCTGGGCGCAGTAATGTCGACAGCCGGCCGACATACACTGTATGTATGCATTGGGCACGGGGACGCATCGCGTACCGAGACTGAATATGGCGGTCGCAGTCACTCGGACTCCGAGGCGCGGGCGACGTCTCCAGAATCGGGCGAGGATCGCCAACGATCCTCGCCGGGGCTGGAGATACCGCTGCATGCGCGTGCATCCTATCGAGGACGGGACCAGTCTCGAGCATATTGAGATCGAAGCGCGGCCGGTAAATCCTCTCTTGGCCATCGATAGATTTGCGTGTCTGTGCGCCCGACAGATCGACGTCGACCGTACATTCTACCGGCGAAGCCACCGTCACCGTCACTGTCGTCCGAGTCCCGGTCGGTGCTATTGCTGTCACGCCGCTCTGATGACCGTGAACGGCAACATAACCGACAATTGTAACGTGAACATCCTGGAGTGGGATTCTTGCGAGTGATTGCACCATGAGTGCATGAATACGTATGCATGCACTAAGCACTTGCCACATATATACGTGTCGCGTGCGCATACGTGCCCATGCAGTGGCCCGCGCGAGGATTGGCCGAGGCGTGGTAGAGTCCCAGCTGCAGTTTTCGATTAGCATTGAATCGTTGAGTCACACATGTACTTATACGCTGCTTTCGCGCGACGACGTCGCGACGATGGGAGAACGGTGTCGTCATAGCCTGAGTACGTGTCTGTCGGGGATCGCTGGATCCGCCATCAGCCCGCCATCCTCGTGCACATGACTGTCACGGTGTGCATGATGATAGTCACTCACGCGTCCTCGGCAGGATCTGAATGGATCGCCGTACACAGTACGGATGTAACTTAGTATGTAGTGGGACTGCAGCTGCATCCGCGGCCGCGGCGATGACCTCATACGAGCGCGGCCTTCGTCGGGCTTTCTTCAGTCCTTTCTCGCAGTCACAAGTTCGCACATCAGTCAGAGATCCGGAGACGCACCCAGATTGGACACTCTACATATGCATACGTCGACATCACAGATGGCCACCATCACTCTACCGCAGCGGGTGCCGCAGCTTGGGTAACCTGCAGCTGTCTCCCAAGCTCACAGTACTTGCCCTGCAGTGGCTGGCAAGACCGCTCCGTCGCCGCGATCGCTCTCTCTAGATGGTCCTGTCGAGGCTAGCGACGCCGATAGCTGTAGCCACAGCGGGAAACATGAATGGCCCGCAAGTTGGAGATAGCTCGAAAGCGCGGATACGGCGGAGGCTGGCAGTGGCACGTCGAGCAGCGATCGCCCGGTGACGTCAGCGCGACGCGATCGCGCACTCAAAACGCGACGCGTCACGCGTCCGTCCGCTGTCACACCAGCCTGTGACGCCGCCACAGTGACACGTGTGTCCGTGTCCGCCTCCGTGTCCGCCTCCGGGCCCATCTCGAACGGCCGTCACAACACTGATAGCGCTAGCGAGGAGGACCGGCGACCCCAACGTTCGTCCCCATTGGACGCGCGCGGGCGCGGGAGGCGGTCACAAGGCCTCGGAGAGCAGGTGAGGACCGTGCGCGCGAGGTGTTACGCGTACGGGCCCAAGTTGTCCATGTCACGCTTGATGACAACGCATATGCACCTCCGCAGCGTATGCGCATGACCTGCCGCCGCCGGTGACCAGGTCTGCCAGTACATATGCAAATTCGTGGCCGAGGGTGTAGTCAAGAGCCCCGCGAGGTTTGTACTAATTATCAGCATGTTTACAATCCTCGGCTGACTTTCAGGCAGGACGTCGACCCTTAAAAGGCCTTGAGGAACGCGCCCGGGGGAGCGCGAGCGTTTGGCAACCGGAAAGTTAAACGCACCTGTAAGTACTTTATTTTTGTCTGTGGAGCGCTGCCGCCGGGCTGGAAAGCGGGTGAGGTCTGCCCCTGGGCTCCACAACGCTCTGCGGCTCTAAGCGATGCGCATGCGGGTTCCCTCGGCGGCAGTGGCATACATAGGGGACCACGCGCACGGCCAACACCAGCAGCAGTTTTCGGCCCCATACCGACCTGTGATGATGACGTACCTGCAGGACCCCGTCGACAAGCCGCAGCTACGGTGTCGACGTCGTTGCTATGTACGAAAGGGTGTGTAAATTCATCTTTGGGGCCCGTTGTCCTGCCGTCTAACGTCTGGTCTAGGCCTTCCTGCTGCTTATGATGTCAATCATTACATGGATGAAGGCGCCGGCTCGTCAACAACATCAGCTCAAGCTGTCGCCGGTACTGCATACGAATGGCGCCGGCGCCGGCGGTATCATCACAAGTCGGCCAGCAGAGCGGCACCCGGACCAAAGTATGAGTTTTCGAATGGACGTGACCGTGTTACACGCTGGACTTCACGGTCCACTTCGGACGGCCGGCACGCTAGACCAGGACAAGCATGAGTTGTGTGCGGTGATAGTATTAGCATATGTCTAGTCCCTCAGGACGCTTATGAAATACAAGGTGCGTCCGCCCTTGTTCTGCCCGACTCCGAGTTGATATGTGCGTGTTATCTGAGAGTCTGTGCAGACGTCCCCTGCACCCACCTCACGTCGGACCGGTGCCTGGATATACCCACGACCGGCAAATGCAGCACCTCATAGTTCACACCCACACCCACCTCATTCGAGCTTCCAACTTTCAACTTTGCGTGGCGTGTTCGCATTCAGCCGCCGCGAGCGTCTGCAAGCATGGTCCGGAGTGGCACCGTGACAGTCCTACAGCTGTACCACCAGAACTGCCTAGACACAACGTCGCACGGCGGCAGTCAGCGATCTGGATTCTGGATTCTGGATCATCCTGCCAGCGCACGGACTCGGACGTCGTCTCTCGCGCCGCCTCTCATCTGCGCTCCGCTCGGGCCCGGCAACCTGAACCCCCGGCCGGAGGGAAAGTGGTACTGATGTCGCGTCTGCGGCGCCGGGACACAGTACTGACGCGGACGGGTCACCGCGTGCGCGTGCCCGCTGCATGGACGGGTACATCAGTGAAGCCTGTTCTGCAGGTGAGTGGCGACACGGTATAATGTCAATTCTGACAACGCTCGGACGTCGACAGCTGCCGTCCGAGTCGACGATATCCGCAGTGCTAGTGGCGGGCCTATCACTAGGTCCGTGTCAGTGGCATTGCGGTCAGGGAAATCGGAAACAAACACAGACACACTCCCTCGTCCGTGTCAGCACCGCTCCGAGCCCCAGCTGTTGTCGCACCCCGGCCGGTGGCCTGTGCGAAACACGTCCTTTGCTCTGGTATGTTATTCGTCATCGCGTTGGTCATGGATCGCGCTAATTCGTCGCCATCGAGCATCGCCTCAGCGCATTATGCATCATTACTCAGTCCTTAAACCCCTCCTCGCCGGGACGGGGGGAGATCTGTACGCCAGTCCGCGCATGTGGGTCAACGACTCGGGTGGGGCTGCGAGCATTGACGTGCTACGGGCTAGCGCTTGAAGCTTGAAGTTTGCACATTGGATCCGCGAGGTAAGCTCGACGCCGGCACTCAACTCGGCCCCGCGCGCGCATCGTCGCACTGACACTGCCCGGCCTCATCTCCGATTCATCCCACCAGCACCCCGCGGCCGCCAAGTATCCGAGCCTGAAGCACTGGCCGAGGCATTTCCCCAACGGTCACCCCGAGCTCCAATGAGCGCGACTCGCCACGCCTCCGAGTCAAGGACGCTCGTGCACGCGGTGCCAACAGACGCTCACCGCACATGCAGACACACGCACGACACCACGACGTTCACTGCGCTCGGTCACCGGTGTGGCAGGTGTGTCGCGTGCACCGCCTGCCTTCTCGCCGTCGCGCAACACCATCCCATTGAAGACTGAGCCACCGATCGGGCGTCTGAGTGCCGTCCCGGTCCCCCGAGCGATATTTTCGCTATCACAAGCACTACTAGGAATGCTGTGGCACTGGTAAGCGGCCGTGGTGCTCACTACTCGTCAGTACTTAGTCACTGGCAGGGTCTCGCCGCGGCGCCACTGCCGCCGTCCGAGCCCGCTATCTCTCCCATGGACCTGGCAGTATGTGCGCAGACACTAGTATGCGTGCGCGGCCGCGGCCGCAGCTCGCGGCTCTTCAGTCTTCAGTATCACCTTGAGCGGTTGAGGGGCGGGTGTAGTTGATTGTCTATCGGTGAGGCCCGATGACTCGGAGTGCTGACTGTATTTGTTCTTCAGGAGTCCCATCTTGCATCGACGCCGAATTCGAACAGTGCAGGGTACTTCGTGCGCATGCGTTCTGCCTGCTAGTGAACGTGGTGGCGGCCGCATTGATGTTCAGTGAGTGGATACTTCTCTACACAGTGTGACAGACCTTCTGTCGCAACGTTCTAACATGTGGGTGCGCGTAGGCTACTGGTCCACCTCAGGTCCGCAAGCGCTCGTCTGGATGTCTGTTCTTACGTCGCGTGAGCCAGCGGCGCTGCGAGTCGTGGGATGGTGGCCTAAGTTGAGCACTCGATTATATCCAGTGCGTTCCACGGTTATGCGCCGCCAAATGTCGTACACGAACCTCTAGCAAGGAGATGCAATGCGTATTGTTCGAGACGACCAGTGGTCTTTTGTACGGCGTGAGTTCCGATCGTGAAGTTCCAACACTAAAGGGACTGACAGTTGTTAGCACTAACAGGTCAGACATGTATGAGCATGTTAACTCGACGAGTGTGAGCGACCGGAGTCTAGATAAGCACAATTCAATAGAAGCTTGACACGCGGCCGCGGATACCCTCCCAACTTCGGTGGTCGCAGGTTCTTTGCATGCTGCTCGACACCTGGTGGACATTCACATGCGGCAGGTCATTCACCACGTCAATGTACGGTACGCGGCACTGACAGCGAATACGCGGTTCTGTCAGTACGGTGTTATCCACCTCGGGGCACGCGATCCAGTTCAGACCGGATCCGTGTGCACCTGATCACCTAGGTTCTCTTGATACAGCTCGGCACCTGGTGGACGTTTGCAGGCGACGGGTCGACGACAATGTCAGCTCACGAGTGAATGACTGCGTGATCCACCTCCAGGCTAGCTCGCGGCTAAAAATTCGCGTTGTGCTACTATAATAAGCCAACCTACTGAGGAACACCCCCGCAAGCTCGCTCGCTCACGAACCCAACCCGAGCTCCCATTCACCATGTCGGATGACTCTATCGCTCGCACTCACTGGAAAGACAACCCTGACTATCGCGGCACCCTTTCCATCGTCACCTCCTGCCTCGGCACCCTCCTTATATGCGTATGGTCTGCCGTACACGTTGACATTCTCGCGGGACGGTCGAGGATCGGTCGATACCTATCCAAAACCTGGTGGATGGTAGTCGGCCTGTTGGCCCCGGAGATGCTGCTCTTGGTCGCATGGAGGCAGCTACGTTGGGCGTACTACATCACTCGATGCGCGCAGGCTCGGCTCAATCTCCCTCTTGATAATGCAACTCCATCATGGGCTTCACAAGTCCTTGATTGGTGTATCGGACTACCGCGTGTAAGTGCTCTTTCTGCTACGCCTCGAAGAAATCTATTCACGTGATCTTTGATAGCCAACCAAGCCATTACTGGACGACACAGAGTTACAGTCACTCAATCCCAATACTGGCGGAGCGGATGACACAGCCCGTCGCCGGTATCCATTCACGCTCGCGCACGGGTTCTATGCCGCCATGGGAGGCTATGTGCTCCAAGATCCTACCGTCGTCGCCAAACCAAGCACTCACTACCTCCCTGCCTGGCAGGGCAATGGCGTCTTGACTCCAATAGGCGTTGAACTCATCATGGAACATGCACCCCACCTCATCCCTGACATTGCGCTCCAAGACATCCTGGATAGGAGCAAAGCCGATGCTCTGACGAAGGCACTCTTGGTTGTCCAGGTACTCTGGTTCTGCTCCAATTGCACCATTCGCATTGCCCAAGGCCTACCACTCTCCCTTCTCGAAATATCGACTCTCGCGCACGCGCTGTGTGCGATACTCACGTATCTGATGTGGTGGAGCAAACCCAAGGATGTCGAGTCGCAAACAGTTATCGCAGGTCCTGGTGCAGATGAACTGGGTGCCTGTATGTCGATTGCATCCCCGCCCTTCAGGACGCTCCTCCTTACTTTAATACTCCAGGGACAATCTGAATCCCATTTCCTTGACTATGACTCCCCGTCTGTCTCGACGGGGGCGCGTCTTCGGCCTAATCTGAGTCGGACCCGCACGCGGAATGGATGGAAGAATAGATTCCTCTTTCATCAGAATCTCCCGTGGTATATTGAAGAAGACTCCGGCAGCGCGTCCGGTACGCATGACGATCAGTCGTCGTGTCGACGATCCACAGAATTTCGCTGGGAACTGGCAAGCAAGGCTTTCTCCTTGTTCAATATTAATCTGGGCGAAACACCAGATCAATACCTCGAAGCAAATGCGACCCTAAACAACTTCTCTTTGGGAAACGATGGCAGTCTTCGATCTTTTGACTCGGCGCGGAAGCTGGTGTCCCTGATTGGTGGCAGTAGCGTGCCCATACTGAGAACTCGTGCCGGATCCTTCGACCTAGGTATAATTACCGGATCGATGATGCTCTATGGTCTACCTCATCTCCTTGCCTGGTCGGCTCCCTTCTCCAGTGTTACGGAGCGTTTGTTGTGGCGCGTGGCGACGTTCTCTATCTCTTTTTTGTTCGTGACACATCTCTTTCTGGTTGTCTCTCTGTTCAAGTTGCGTGTCCTTGCATTGATCTTTCACGGTTACTTTGACATTGACCAAATTCCGGAACTGTTCCTCCACACCCCCCCGACCGTCTGGTATATACTATGCAGCACGTTCCTCGTGGTCGCCAGTATCAGGCAGTTATTTGTCTTACCTCCGGACGCCTTTATGCTCCCATCCTTGGGAAACTACTGGCCTCACTTCTCGTAGTAAATCATCTCTGTGTATGATGTACTAAGTATGTATGCAACCACTCTCTGTGTGCGGTGTCTTGACCAAGTACTACTTAATATATGGGACCTCTCATGATGGATAATAGCCCGGTCACTTCTTCGGGTGCATCTGCTTGAATTTCCTGGGCGGTACATCCTCAGCGTCCGCTGCAGTGGACGTGGCGCTCGCAGAATCCGTACTTGTCGGCAGAGGTATTGTCGTGCTTGGAGAAGGGGACTGAAGGATAGTGAAAGGATTGCCACGGAGGTACTCTGAAGATGTAGCCGCACGGCTGCTCGTTGTCGTCACGGTGGTTGCGGGGGTAGATATGCCATACGTGGCAGCCGGAGTGTCGTTCACCGGTGCCGCGGCGGTGGTACCAGAGGCGGTTGTTGCTGGGGAGCTGGGGATGGAAGACGTGTGGCTTGAGACTCGGACAATGTTGGAGCTAGTTAAAGGTGCAGTACTAAGAGCAGTTGCCGAATGCGGGGGCGGCACATAGAAGACTGCCCGGCAGTGCAACAGTATGAGTGAGTGTGGCGCATGTGCCAGTGAGTGTCGCTCGTGAACTTACGTCGTATGACATAGTCCGAGTCGGCTTCAACCGAGGGAACTGTCACCTCAACGTGACCGTTGGTGAGGTTGAAACCTTGTGCGAGGACATCTTTCGAGATCACCCTGATTAGTCCAAGTCGAAAGTGGAGTACTGATGAATTTGAATTACATACATCCCGTGTCAATGTCGCCTTAACTTGTTTGTACAGATTGACTGACGGGTCGGTAGCTCCGATAATGAATTGAGTGTTGTCCCTGCCATTGCACCAAGAAGCTCGTCAACGACTCAAGGATATCGTTGGGTGAAACGGAAAAGAGAATCGTATAACGTACCAGCCTGATATTGTGCCTGTAGCCCCAGTACCAGACACTGGTTTCGTTAGGGTATCGTATAGAGGTGGGCTCGGAGACAGTGCTCTGGGCACTCATCAATACGACCCATAGAGTCATGAGGGCAGTCAGCGACAACTTCAACATGATGATATTGTAGGGTTGAGATAAGATAGGTATTGCTGTGGTAGTTAATGTCTGAAGCGTGAGATCTAGCAGGAGTTCTATTGCACACCGTGTTCAATGGCAAAGACCCTCGAGTCGATCGTCGATTACTGTGCAACTGATGTGTAGTGGCCACGATGTTTCGGTCTCGGTTGGCAGGCGCAACATTTCATTCCATATTACATTCTTGATGTTTCCTCGCTCCATAAGTTTGCATAACAAAAAAGCGATGTTCGTTGGTCGTCATGGTCATGGTGGTCGAAGGACAAGAAAGAATTCAAATGGGTTTGACGATCGGAAGCGCTCGGCTCCGCCGTGAAATCCTGCCGGTGTGCATAACTGTATATATATTCTTCCTTACAACGGGCAAGCTGGTCGACTCTGCTCTGTGAACGTCTTCTTCTTATACCACTGAAGGTATGTCAACAACAACAATTTCGCGCGTCATACGCATTGAATGCGCGATATACTGAATTGCGTGTGTTTGTGGAGATATAACAAGTTGAAGCTTCAAGGAACCCTCCCACCGAATGAAGATTGCAGAACAGCCTGGAGTCCATTCTACGACTCATGCTGACTATATGGTCAGGGAAAATGAGAGAGTTGTTCACGGGATGCTGATTATAAGTACATACTTGTTCACTAGGACGCTGACAACGAACCTGCTGGTGTGTCGATTCAGGCTCGCCTGAACTACGACCTGTTCCACGGTGTCATCTTGCCCTTCCTGCCGACACATGAAATTTCATCTCTCGCTCGGACGTGCTGGTACTTTAATGATCTCACCCTCTCTACGCTCTGCGCACGATCAGGAGATGTGACGCTACGCAAGTTTACTCAAATCAGATCCTTTCACGACTTCCTGATATATATACGCACGGCCCTCCGGGCAAACCTGGACACGAAAGATTCCGATTCATCAAGTTAGATAAGATTATGAGGGGCTGATAAGATAAGATCATCGCCGGTGATGTCGGAGTATATAAAAGTTGATGTACAATGCCCGGCGCGTATCCTGGCCGTGGACGATGCCAGCGATCATGATAATAGACGGAGATTCGAGTGATCGGGAATACACCATAGTTAATCATGTATACTAGGAACTATCTACCAGCCAGTAGCGTATTCCCGATCATCAGAGTTAGGCTTTGGACCTCAGAGCCTCAAGTTTCAAGCCCGAGAGTCACGACAGACCTCAGAGTCACAGCTTGAAAACTCGGATTAGGGGCTGTGACGACCGCTTTCGTGCGCCTGGCACGTGATCGTTCAATTTGGGGAACGTGAGGATACGCTCCTGCGCGTCGTCTTACCGTGAGGTCAACTTTTCAACCTGCCACACTCTTTATATCTCCCCCATCTCAACTGCCTGCAACTCGAACCTCCTCAACATTTGGAACACTCATCCGGGCAAGACTTCTCCACTTACATTTGCTCGATCCCTCTCGGGTTCCGCGTTCCTGTGAGCACCAATGTCATTTATTCGTCCAACTTCATCGTTAATCTTTCCAGGTCTCGAGTGCGAGCTCCCGCCAAGGACATCTCGTCCCGTCAGCCTATCTCCTAGGATATTCACTTCCCAGAGTCTGCCGGAGAAAGTATGTCCACAGCAGAGAGTGAGGGGAATGTCGCCCGCGACTTATTCGTCCTCTACGTACGTAGTCGGAGAACTGGGATCTGTCCTGTCTTCGCTCTTTTATCTGCCTCAGAGCTCGCGACGGAAAGCGTCCGAACGTCCCGCACGTGATGGGGTTTGGAGAATTTATCGGTGAGTAGCCCAACGTTGTGGAGCGAATGGAAGCACATGCCGATACCACCCTCTCCCCACGAAATACGATGCAGTACATCGTCTGCGGCGCGTGCAAACGGTCCTTGCGGCTCTGCTACGCTCAGCGACGTATGGGGTGAACTTGGTACGTCGAGCGCGAAGATATTCGTGCATAACGATCAACTTACCCTCCACATCAAGCTGTTTCAACATCTGAAAGAGAAGTTCGTGGACATAACACCGGGTTGGATTTATATCGCTCTGCGCGACAACCGACTCCAGCGTCGCGCGCACGACCAGGTCACAGGAGCGCGACGCCGCCGCCGCGTCGTACGTGTCGTCGCCGTCCGTCGTCGTTGAGCACTTGAAAGCGAAAGCCCACGTTGACGTCGTTTCTTGAGAAGACCGCGCACTCGCATGTACCGAGAAGGACCGCTAGAGTGCGGCGGGTAATGTTCCCGGACGTCGTCCTTACTCCTTGGAACACACGCGGGTATCCTACTTGTAGTGGGAAGTCCATGAGACCATCGCCCTGACTGCGCAAACACATATATTCCTGTTCCCTCTTGGTTCAATCGGCGGGCTCGAGAGCTACGTACACGACAAGCTGCTTGGAGTCGAACTACCGCAGCAATAGTTATTCATCATGTACGTTTTCCGCAGAACGCGAGATAAGAATTGTACGCAGATTAGATCAGATTACAGAAATCGGAATTACCGGGCCGCCTTTGATGCACTTGCAAGCAGTTGAAACTCGAAGATCTGCACTAAGCCGCCACCAATAGAGTTTGCCGTCGCACTGCCACTTTGAAATGCCCAAGTCTACACAATATTGCCATTTCGGATTCTCACTACGACAATATCACGCGCTGCGCCTCTCGACAGCGTTTGAGAGTTACTAACCTCCTCCACACGAGGAGAGAAAGCATTCGCGGGCGCCCAGCGAACATGCGCTGGCAGGGCTTGCTCTTTGAGCGGCGTTATCCCGCCACGCGCGATGAGCAGGACCTTCCAGTGCTTGTTCCGTGTGCGCCCGCGAATGCCTTCTCTCCGATAATAGCCACGGGATGGGAAATTACACTGGCTAGTTCCTTTATTTGTACACAACCCGCTCGTCCTCCTCCAGCCGTCCTTCACTATCACCATCCTCAACTGCTCCCTGAGCGGCATCCCGTCCAACTGTGCCTCCTTCGAACGGTCAAACTCCAAGTCCGCTTCATCGCCCAACCCCCAAGGTCGCTTCATCACAGAACCGGTGGCATTCGCGTAGCCTGCACTCACAGCACAGAGCGTCCTTGCCCCCACACTCGTCGTCCGACGTCCTCCCCTTTGCCCTCGAAGCCACACACACGACCGCCTTCCGCCCTCGATTTGTCGATGCCACCGAACGCTGGAGACGCACTGCCGGTGGTGGGGAGTGGTGCGCTTGGGCTTATGGGGGCATTCGTGACTGCTGTCCGGGGCGACCGGTAAGTGCATTCCCCTTTAACCAGAGTCTTCTCCCTGTGACACCCATTCTAAGCGGAGTTTATCGGCGAGCGGACGGCCCCCATGTCGTCTCGATCCAAGCTACGGACAAGTGAGTGATCTCGCGTGTCCTTTAGTCGAGCGTGTTTGCAGACCCCATCTAGCGGAACCTTTCCCATGCGCCGTCCGTATGAGTATGGACGGATGGTTTCACCCTGGTTGACAAGTACGTCTCCTATTCTCGCGCATGCTACTGTTCCACAGGTACAACTAAGTGCGTAACTGCCACAGGCGCGTCCTCAAGACTGTTTCGCGTGATGTCAGTTACGATCATAGGCGGAGGATGGTCGTCGGTGTCAAGGGTATGTACAAGCTTGCGGACGCGCCGCGTAGCTAATGCATTTCAACAGATAATCCGTGTTGTCGCAGTCTCCATCAACTTTCTCCCTGCGCTATATGGGATTCGACCGCGCCACCGCCGACTTCGACGCCCTCTTTGCACGGGGAGGTGGACGAACAACCGCGGCGGCCGTCGCCGTCGCTGGAGAGAGCGCCGAGTGTAATGGTCACTTCCCCTCTGCGCCGCGAATTTCTTGAGAAGAAGATGAAGATCTACGAGTGCCGACGAACGAAGAACGCGCTTCTTGAACACGAATGTCACCCTTCTTGGCACCGCGAGGAGAAGGAAGCTGTACATAGCCTACCTGTCGAACAGGATTGCTGCTCGCCAGCCTGTGCCGAAAGATGGACTGTACTGCCAAACAAGGTACGTCGCGCCACGATTCAGATGAGCGATTCAATATAACGTATCGCCCAAGAGAGTACACATAGCCATAATCTCGGAGCCAAGTCCTAGCGCAGAACCTGGACCGGAAACATTGCGCTACAGGGCTGGTGTGCTTAGGTATGTTCTATGTTATTAATGCTCGACTACGGAGGATGTTGATCAATCCTGCGCAGTGCACTGAGTGCGCCGTGGTATCACCATCCACCGGCGTCGTTGTACCCAGTCGCTAGCTGTACTGATGACTAGGTTTAATGTGAAAAGTTAGCAACGCGAACCCCAAGCGTGTTTAGCATGTGTGTTTGTTATGGCGCTGCATGCGTGAATGCGTTCGGTAGAGCTGTAGGGCTAAATGATTTGGGGTGAGTATCATGCCGTGCTCTGAAGAACAACATGGATTAGCTCCACGATCTAAACGCAAACGAACGTGCTCAAGTTAGATTTTTATAAGGCCATGCAGTTCTACTTACCTGCTATTTGAGCATTCATATTCCACCAGAGGCAGCCGAATGACATTGCGGAGCACGGGCAGCGAACTATGACCTGCACATGCTTGAGATTTGCCCATACTGCTTACAATGGATGTGTTTCATCCGCGCCCTCTCACACTCACATGCAGTAGACTGCACGGGCGGAGAGTCTGATCACCACTAGGTGGACTTGTCCTACAAATTTGATATTACTCCGACTTTGCTAACGTGAGTGTACGGCCCAAGCATTCACTGGCCACCAAGAGCAAGAGCACGATATAGTGAGGAGTAAAAGGGCCTCCGGTCCAGAGCCAGCATTGTCGTACACGTAACCGTAACTGTTCGAACTGGGTTTATCGTGCAGTCGGGGGCAGCCGAATATCGGAGGCGCGGCGTCGAGTACGACAAATCCTGAACAGGCACGAAAAGCGCTCCTGGCTAGGGTTGGGCACGCAGGTACGGCGCAGGCCGACTAGAGCAACTTCCTTCTCAGGGTCTTTTCGGCTATAAATTCACACCCCGGTCAGACAAATCAGCGACCCTGAGTTCAAGAATTCTTGTAGTTTATATACTATGCCCGCATACAAACAGGGTGTGTGTGCCGTGCTTCTGCCCCCGGGGCAGAGAGCGGACGGCACTCGTCAGCACTCTCCAATATCCCGGACTCGTTTATATAACCGACACTAAGAATGAGAGCCTTTGTGAAACTCCCAAAGTTGGGTACCGACAGGATGAGGTCCGCGTGTCTCGTCGGGTTGACGAAGCGCCGAGTGTAGAAGACCATAGTCTTGTTTCCCCTCAAGTTACGCACCCGGTTGAAATGATATGGACGGACGCGCTCGTGAGTAACGAGCCATGCGAAACTCAAAGCTGGAACTCACTGTGCTTATCGCCAGGGTCGAGCAACGCACTCGGCTCGTCGAACAGCAGCAACTTGAAGCCCAGTTTCGTGTCCATGTTGTCATGCACTACAGACCGTATGAACGTCCTCGCGCCGCAAGTCCCATGCACAGTAGCCAGTACACATGCAGCAATAGGACCCTAGACGGTAACACTCACACGGCGAGCCTCTGCATTTGGCCGCCACTGAGTTCTGCCATGACCACAGTCCCCATGCCCGCCGCGTCGCGCACGGGAAGATGTCGAACGTGTTCCCAAACAGTGTCTTCGACCCGTGTACCGGGCCCAAGCATGAGCTAGATGACACTGATGGCTGGAGGTACGCGTCGAAACCGCCGGGGAGCTGTCTGATGGCGACCTCTGCGCCACCGCGCCGCGAGGCGAGCCGGATGTGCGTCTCGTCGCAGCATACGGATGGGTTTTTGATCGCGATGTTGTTGCGTATCTAGAAGAGAGCAACACGGTGAGGGTGAGGGTGCATCGAACAGTTAGCGGAGGGGATACGCACTGAGAGACAAAAGTGCATGAAGTCTCAGTGGAAGAGGACGGAGATCGCTCGGCGAAGATCGTGCAGTTTTAGCGTGCGGATGTCGTGAGATACAATGAGGATCTGGCCGTCATTCGGGTCGAACAGCCTGATGAAGAGCTTGAAGACCGTGCTAGTTCCTGTGCCGTTCGAGCCGACGTTAACCTGTATGTTAGCGGGTCAGCGCCGATGACCGCAGGGTTGTACCTACACAGAGCTGTCCGGGACGGAGAGCAAAAGATACTTTACAGAGAGCGTACCTCTCCGTATCCGGACATCTGAAGGATACGTTCCTGGACAATGACGTTGTGCCGAGTGTGTACCGAGTGTGGAGACGAAGGACGGGGCACACCTGAACTGAAGACACACCCCAGACTCCACCTCCTCTTGCACTCGAGGGAACGCAACGGACCCTTCTGGCACTATGTTGACGATGTTAGCAGCCACGTAAACGTCCTCGCGGAGGCAAGCTGGTTGCCCACGGACTGGAAGCGGGAGAGCAGGGTGTATGCAGACCACGAGAAAGCCCTTGCCGCGGTCTGCATGCGATTTAGAGAGGGTAATAGCTCTGGCAGGTGTAACGGGTTCTGTATAGCATGCAAGGTTAACACAACCTGTCGGTCTCTGTCAGTCGAAATGGGATTGCACCCGACGAGAGTTGGCAAAGGAGAACGACATACCTGACGAAGGTGCGTGAAGACATCCTGAAATTTGATCCACCAACTGAACCTAGCGCTACGAAAGACCTCTGCCTAGTTCCCTGCGTTGTCCCTCACACGTTCTGTAGATTGCCGGTCGTCTGCGGATCGAAAGCGCTGTGAGCATATTGTGCACGGAGTTGGCTGTAGAAGCTGCTCACGCCGGGGTGCATACTCAGCCAGGTTCACGGCAACGATCTCCTTACGATGTTTCTGCTAATTTATAGCCGTATTCCAACCGAGCACCCTCAGCATGTAATCCGAGCTGTATGTACTGCATGCCCATGCCGCAAAAAGGAAACATCAGTGCAACACACTCCTCCGCGCGCGGAACGTACCGATCTGGTACATCTCCAGATGCTGGACAGCGTCGGTACCGCCTCAGGCTCGTACAACATCATAACCAGCGCGAGCGCGCGTCCGTCCTTCTGCCCGCTGAGTGCGCGGAATACCATGTAGCCGTTTGGGCCGAACTCGGTGCAGCCCCTCACGACGTCCGTGAGCATGCGCATGCAGTCCCAGACGATGGCGTTGCGCGCGAACTCGTCCGCAGACGCGAAGAGCTGGTGACGGATGGGAATGCACCCGAACGCGAGCAAGTCGAGGCACGCGTACGCGCCGAAGGAGCTTCGTGCGAACCAGCGCCGGAAGCACGAGCTCATCCTCGACTCCGCGCCCTCGGGGATCCGCGAGAGCGTCATGACCGCCAAGGTGCATGCGATGTGACCCGCGCTGATGGGGTGCAGGTAGCGGGTGTCGACGGTGCGCGACTCGAGCCTGAGCGCGACGTCCATCTGTAAAACAAGTCCCGTCAGGGGTCTGGTACCGCAGGACGGCTCGTGATGCACTTCCCATCCCCACGAGGTCGCCTTCAAGCCTACGCCAAGCCGGTAGTAGGCCCAGACTCGCTGCTAGCGAACGTCTTCGACATCTTTCTTTCTTCCTCATCCGCTGAGTCAACTCCTGGTGTCTTCCACTCGTGGCCACATGATTCTTTTTGCAGTCTCACTGTGAAGTTTGGTTTGCTAGTCAGCGACTACGCTGCACCCACTGTCACTTTTCTGATAGATGGCACCGCCCTCATCCGACGTACATCACACCCGGCTCCTTATAAGCTCCTGCGCCAGGATTGACGCAGAGGCAGGCCACGTTCATCTTCAACGCCTATTGCTTGAACGTTCAACGGCACGGAAGTGATTCCTATTGATATGATCGGGGGTGATCCTGGCCTACGTGTACTGGCTGGTGCATTACTCGAGTAATTGAGTAACGTGTTCGAATGTTCGAGTTTAGGAAAACTTACGAAACATGGTGACTTACAAGCTTCGTATATAGTAGACGTTCGAGCATCGGCGGCATACAAGACCATGACCAACACGCACGGTGTCGCTGACGGCATAGCATGCGCTCGATCTGAATGATGTCTGGGCAGTGGGGACTCGGAGGTTGGAGGGCATCCGACGGGCGTTCATTGCTATACATTGCCGCCGGGGGGGGGGGGGTGGACTAATGTTCGGATCACGGGAAACGTCATCGGATCACCGGCAGGCGAGCTTGGGAGCAGCATGGAAGCTGCGAAGGATGGTTCAACCTTCAGCTTGCCAGCGAGGCTGATAGACTGCACTTAAGGTGGGGTCTTAGTAGAGACAGATAGTCCACGTAGAACAGTCCGGATGACAACGACACCGCCACCACCGATCTACCACGTCTCGAAGTAGTTATGGGGTCAGAAGATAAACTTGAAGCTCGGAACTTGGAAGCAGAACCCTGATAGACGCAATGCTGTCGTCACCAGTTTACCTCGACTTCAACTAGCTTGACAATTCTTCCGATTCTGGTCTACCACGAAATGTACTAAGTTCAGATACGGTAGACGGAGCCCGGAAGGAGAAGTGCAATAGCAGCAATACTCGTGAAACCTGTCTGCCGCAACTTGAACTAGCTTCAGAGACTGTAGATGGAAATTGGAAGCAACTATATGGCCGACATTGTTCTACCACGACTTGAACTAGCTTCAGAGACTGTAGATGAAACTCGGAAGCAACTATATGGCCGACATCGTTCTACCATGGCTCGAACTAGCTTCAGAGACTGGAGATGGAACTTGGAAGTCACGATACCTCCGACACCAGTCTGCCACTACTCGAACTAGCTTCAGAGACTATAGATGGAACTTGGAAGTCACGATACCTCCGACACCAGTCTGCCACGACTCGAACTAGCTTCAGAGGAGGTAGATGGAGCTCGGAAGCCACAATACCGCCGACACCAGTCTACCACGACTCGAACTAGCTTCAGAGGAGGTAGATGGAGCTCGGAAGCCACAATACCGCCGACACCGGTCTACCACGACTCCAACTAGCTTCAGAGGAGGCAGATGGAGCTCGGAAGCCACAATCCCGCGGACACCGGTCTACCACGACTCGAAGTAGCTTCAGAGGAGGCAGATGGAGCTCGGAAGAAGCAAACACTGCAGACACCGGTCTACCACGACTCGAAGTAGCTTCAGAGGAGGCAGATGGAGCTCGGAAGAAGCAAACACTGCAGACACCGGTCTACCACGACTCGAAGTAGCTACAGAGGAGGTAGATGGAGCTCGGAAGCCACAATACCGCGGACACCGGTCTACCACGACTCGAAGTAGCTTTAGAGGAGGCCGATGGAGCTCGGAAGAAGCAAACACTGCAGACACCGGTCTACTACGACTCGAACTAGCTTCAGAGGAGGTAGAGGGAGCTCGGAAGAAGCAAACACTGCGGACACCGGTCTACCACGACTCGAAGTAGCTTTAGAGGAGGCAGATGGAGCTCGGAAGAAGAAAACACTGCAGACACCGGTCTACCACGAATCGAACTAGCTACAGAGGAGGTAGATAGAGCTCGAAAGCCACAATACTGCAGACACCAGTCTACCACGACTCGAACTAGCTACAGAGGAGGTAGAGGGAGATCGGAAGCCACAATACCGCGGACACCGGTCTACCACGACTCGAACTAGCTTCGGAGGAGGTAGATGGAGCTTGGAAGCCACAATACTGCTGTCACCAGTCTGCGACAACTCAAACAATCTTCGGAGGAGGTAGAGGGAGCTCGGAAGCCACAATACTGCCGTCACCAGTCTACCATGACCCGAACTAGCTTCAGAGGCTGTAGATGGAGCTCGTAAGCGACAATACTGTGGAGACAGGTGTAAAAAAACTTGAACTATGTTTGGAGGCAGTAGACAGAGCTCAGGAGAGGGACTCTGATAGTAGCAACACCGTTGAAACCAGTCTACCACATTTCGAACTAGCTTTAGAGACTATGATGGAACTTGGAAGCAACTATACCATCAGGAAAACGGTCACTGGACGGTAGAGGATGATAACTTACTACGAACAATGATAGAGACTGATACTCTTCGGTAGCGCTCGTCCGGGCTTGATCATCTATGGTAATGAGTGATCGTGTCGGACGAATAATTGGTAAAAGGTGGTCTTTTCCGTCAAATAATGGTAATCTATTGTAGATTAAAGCACAATAAATATTACGTTATACAGCGCTCTATTGATTTGAAGCTACGAAACATAGTGCTGCTGGTGACAGCCTAGTAGCACTACTGTAAGTACTGCAAGTGGATCCGAGGCTTAAGCCGAGGGGAACGGGATCGTGTTTCACAATCTGAGGGCCAGCGCTCAGCCAGTTGCCCAATATAGTACATTTTGCCTGCCCTAAACCAATGCACGGTTTCCAGGTCACCTTGACGCTGATGCTCGACTACGGACTTGGTGTGCTCGCGATCGTCACCCTCTCAGATCTCTGACCCTGCCCTCTTTGTGACCTCTAGAGTCTACTGTTGTGCACTGTGTCTAGGTCTTGTGCTACTGTAGGGCTACTGGTCTGCTTATGCTGGTCTGCCTATGCTGGTCTACCTATGCTGGCTAGGCTGCAATCTGTGGGGGCTTTATGTCTGCTGGTTACTGTAGCAGCTGACTACGAGTCTCTTGTTTTCGAACGGCAAGTACCTGCACGACAACGATGCAGCCAGCCATGGATTGATGAGGTATCCTGACTTGCCATAGGCATCCTCCCGGTCTTCTACTCATTCCAATGCGACAGCACCTCAAGTCACCGGTTATCAAGGCGGCATCTGACATGAGCATGTTGACACGTCTACCATGCTGTAGTAGTACTACTATCCCTATACAGTACTCGTACTAGCTTGAATATGATCGGCCACTGTTTCCCTCTGAATGGTCTATCGTTACCAGAAGCAAGCCCCAAAGTAAAATACCACCCCCGTGCACTCGTATAATGCTGTCACTCACGATAACGCTCATCGTGAGTGCTAGAATGTGATCGTACAAGACGACCCAGGGATCTTTGACAGCCATCATCAACAAATGGTCAGTCTCTACCAATATTACAGATAACTATCACTATGATAATCCATGCCCATGTACCGTGCCTATTTCTAGATGACGGCCGACAGTGGTCTACCAGCACATGAACTAGCTTGAGAGTCTGTAGATGGAGCCTGAAAGCAAATATATGGCTGAAACCGGTCTACCACGACTCGAACTACCTTCAGAGAAGGTAGATGGAGCTCGGAAGAAGCAAGCACTGCAGACACAGGTCTACCATGACTCGAACTAGCTTCAGAGGAGGTAGATGGAGCTCAGAAGCCACAATACTGCAGACACCAGTCTACCACGACTCGAACTACCTTCAGAGAAGGTAGATGGAGCTCGGAAGAAGCAAGCACTGCAGACACAGGTCTACCATGACTCGAACTAGCTTCAGAGGAGGTAGATGGAGCTCAGAAGCCACAATACTGCAGACACCAGTCTACCACTACTCGAACGAGCTTCGGAGGTGGTAGATGGAGCTCGGAAGCCACAATACCGCTGACAACAGTCTATCAAGACTCAAACCAGCTTCAGAGGAGGTAGAGGGAGCTCGGAAGCCACAATACCGCGGTCACCTGCCTACCACGACTCGAACTAGCTTCAGAGGTGGTAGATAGAACTTGGAAGCAGCAATACTGTGGAGACAGGTCTACAACAACTTGAACTATGTCCGGAGATGGTAGATGGAGCTTGGGAGATGGACTCTGATAGGAGCAATACTGCTGAACCATTCTACCACAATTTGAACAACCTTTAGAAGCAGTAGTTGGAACTTGGAAGCAACATACGGCCGACATTGGTATACCACCACTTGAACTAGCTTCACAGACCGTAGATGGAACTTGGGAGCAACTATACAGGCGACATTGGTCTACCATAACTCAAACATACTCAAACTAGCTTCAGAGGTGGTAGATGGAGCTCGGAAGCCAAGATACCGCTGACGCCGGTCTACCACGACTCGAACTAGCTTCGGAGGTGGTAGATAGAACTCGGAAGCAGCAATACTGCGGAGACAGGTCTACAACAACTTGAACCATGTGCGGAGACAGTAGACGGAGCTTGGGAGAGGGACTCCGATAGGGGCAATACTGCTGAAATAAGTCTGCCATGACTCGAACTAGCTCTGGAGGCTATAGATCAAAGTCAGAAACAGCAATACTGTGGAGGCAGGTCTACAACAACTCGAACTAAGTTCGGAGGGAGCAGATAGAGATTGGGAGGGGAAATCTGATAGCAGCAATACTGCTGAAACCAGTCTACCACGATCTGAACTAATTTCAGAGGCAGTAAATATGACTGCATGTACATCCACAACAAAATATTTCCGTAAAGAAAAATAGCCGATTCATAAGACTCCAGATAGAAATAACATTGATGTCACTGGTCTACCTCAACTCAAACATCTTTCGGGGGGCCAGAGACAGAGCTCCTACGCATAATCCTGATACTTAGTAGCAATACTTCCATCACTGGTCTGCCACAACATGAACAAGTTTTCAGAGGTAGTAGATAGCACTTCATGTATAAATGCAAGATGAGATCTTATTAGAGTCACGCAGTCCCTGCATGAGAGCCCCAATAGCAATGACATCGGCACTGCTAAGACTGGTTTACCAGGATGCGAACATGTTTCCAAGGCACAAGCTAGAGCTGTGTGTGAGGTTGTCAGGTGAGATGTTAGTCCAGACACAATACACTCATATATAACTGCTGGAAGTTACTACAAATTCAAAGGTTATTCAGCATGATGCAAGCAACTTTCACATGATCCCAGCACTACTGGTTGTGTTAGACTCTGTAGGTTGCTATGGAATAATGCCTAAGTCAATGCTATTGGTAACATCACACTGAACAATAAAGATAGTTACCTGTACTGGTAGAGAGTGAGTATTCTGAAAATATCGCCTCAGCACAATCGTTAACTTAAGAATGTGATATATCAGCACCTATAATACAAGAAGGAGGTGTTGTGATCAACACATATAAAACAATAAAGAGGTGTTGTGAACAACACCTGTAAAGCAATAAGGAGGTGTTGTGATCAGCGATTATAAAGCAAGAAGGAGGTGACCCGAACAGCACGGAAATATAATGTGATGTGGCCCTCTTTCAACAATGGGTTAGCTAGGTGACCACAATTGGTCTAGATTCCAATGATTCAACTTCAATTCAGCAAACAGATACTTTAGAGTACAACGAAAACCTTGTATTGACTCAGCATTATTATATTACGAAACCCCCCCGCCACTGCATAGCAGTCAATATATTGCTTGAGACTCACGATAGCTATATACATTAGATCACTTTTAATCTCCGCATTACCTTCGTCAAAGGGGAGCAAAATACCCTCACGGACAGGGTCAGTCCTTTACTAATGCACGTACTCTTTGACGTATCTGACATCGAGGCGGTTCAATCAATCACTGCAGTGAGTATTCCTCAGTGCTCAAATTTACGTATATATAGAGAATAGCTGAACTGTCTGCTAGTTATCCGTTCTTAACACAACTTCCTCGATATGGGCCCATCTACTCTGATTCTCGCTCGCTGGACCTCGTACGCTCTATGGTCGCGCCGTGACATGGGAGCCAAACAGACCCACGTATACACCTTATACACCTCTCCACCAACACCTCTCTACGAAGGGGTGCAGGTCAAGATCAACGCCATCTCACACGAATCATACTACGCACCTTCTCATCCCCTCCACCAAACCTCCCTATACGACCCACATATACAAGGCTCCATCACGAAACTGGAGCGTGGAGGACGAGGAAGAATGGTGGCGACGATCGTAAACGAGTGCCGTCACAACACAGTGGAACTCGTGGAGCTTGACATCCCGCTTCATCCATCAGTGGTGCTTTTCCCAGTCCCTGGGGATTTCGACACGCAATCAGCCGGCGAACATCAACTCCGTCTCATGGCGTCAAATATCCTACCACAGATGGGTTTTGTGGAAGAATGTCGGGGATTGGCATGCTGCCTTTCAGTACACGAAGTGGCGGACGCAAGGATTGGGGAGGCAATCGTAGAGCTGACAGACGTTGAGGACGAGAGTGCCGAAGAAACATCCGGGTCCGCGATGCCGCGGCGTAGAAGAAGACAGGCGGGCTCAGCCGCACGATGGAGGGTAAAAAAGATGCGGGGCGGTAAAGATGAAGCAATCCATGTCAGTCGGCGTTGCTGATCTTATACGATCAAGGACACGCCTCCCATCACCGGTACGATCCACCTTGATCACGTACATGCGACGGGCAGACCATCTGATGTAAATTCCAGGACGACCATATTTCGCCGATATTATCTTGGCGGTCTCAGCCAAGATCACGATCGACCAACCTGGTTTCAATGTAACGATCACCAGTGGAGCGGGGCTTTCGCAGCTGCTGATTCGAAGAAAGATTAGCGAACGGCTAGACCTCGCTTGGCGCATGACATACCATTGTAGGATGCGCCCGTGTAGCATGATGTAGAAACGAAAGATTCACGAGACAGCATTGGACTCGAATCGGTCTGTCGGGAGTTCGGAAGTTGTCTCGATAGCGACAATACGTAATTGTTATCGCACATGCCATCTAAGCCGGACATGCCATCAGCGGGCTAACGCCAACACGGTAGGTGAGCTATAGTAAGCAGCACGTACCAGTGCGGGAGATTCGCAATCCCGAGGTGATGATGTCGGAGACGTTTGAAACGTCCATATCACCTTCTCCGCGATGACTTATCTATGTATGCCTAGTAAAGACCACTACCCCCACCGTCTCCGCAACTCTCGTGTACTGGCCCGGGTACGATAGACATTGTGAAGGCAACTCGAGAACCGATGGCTCGAGCAATGGGGAGGCAAGTGTCAATGGTTTTATAGGATAGTAGGTACACCGATATTTGTAGCCGTCCAGCGCCCAGCGCCCAGTACTTGATCGTGCCGCCGCCCGGGACATATGACAACCGGCGTACTACATAATGAACGGTGGATGGGAGCTGCTCGTTTCGTATGCGGTGCGCGCTGGCGCGTTTTCCAAGCACACGTTGCCGGTGCGTGCGCTGAACGACAAAACCAGTTCTAGAATGAAGTTGTCCATCGGTCATGTTCGCGAACGGGCTCAGAAAACATTGGCAGAATCGCTGTTGAAAGGCAAATGCGACGTTAGCCACTCCCTCCAGCGGCAATAGCTCGTAGTTTGTCTGTGACAAGACTCAAGGTTGAGAGTGGGACCAGCCGACGTAAGTTAGGGAATGTATCAGAAATAAATCGACATTGGCATTTCGCATGTTTGAATTAGATAAGGCGGAAACATGGGAGCGAGAACAGGAGAGTATTTAGAGTTCCAAACGATATCGGCGAAACGGTACCTGGCATAAGTAGTAGGAGTGCGGACTATTCCGTCTAAATAACCTGTGGTCAGATGCATGGCCGACGAGTCGTAGCAATGATTAGTGTGTCACTCACAATCGTCAAGCATCGCATCCATCGCATATTGTTCCCGGTTGCAGGACACAAACGTCGCCAGTGAGACTCTCCACCGCGGAACAAGAACTGAGGAGTGGTACATGATGGTGAGGTTGACCCAACTCTCGTCCATGGAACACTTCTGCGAACCAGTAAGGCCCTGAAGAGACATCGTCCGTTTTCGCAGTCGACGGTATGGGCTCCGCCCGGTCATGGACGGCCACCACTTCAGTCGCATCCGGAGGGTGCGTCACGACCGGAATGGTAGCACCCGACTCCGAGCAAGGAATTCGGTCGGAACCCTTGCACCCCCCAAGAATATCGCGAAGCTGCTCGAGCTGCCGGCGTCCAAGTTCGATAGGCTGAAGCGTCATACGCACTCTTCGCGACGAAGATGTCCTCCCTTCAACAGGATCGTCATCACACGATATGATCGCTTGATCACCGAATACCGCAAGCCCGCGGGTGTCGCTGGCGCTTTCGAGCCATTCTACGTCGGCCACGGCATTCTCTCCGTCTACTGAATCTCGGTTAGCGCGTCATTTAAAGAAAACAATTCAGTCAAGCCCCTACCAATGCCGGTTCCGTGGCGCCGAGGTGTTTGCCGTGAGCACTCGCCGGTCACCACTTCGACAACGCAATCACCACCTACAGGTGGCAGGGGGTTGCTGTTGCCAACGACGGCTAGGGAAATCGCGGAATGGAAAACGTCGTTGGTTCCGTCGGATGAGTGCGAATACGGCCTTTCTTCACTACCTTCGCGTGTGACAGAAGTCACAGCTGGTTCCAGCGGAGGAGGAGGTGTGCCATCGTCTGACTCGTCGTCGTCATCCATCGGGACAACCGGCCGCAGCCGGGGCACACCGTAAGGCAACGGAAAGGTGGGAGGCCGGCAGCGAAGGTAGTACATCCCGGTCTTCAAGCCCGATTCCCAGGCATGCAACTGTAGCTCTTGCTACTCGCAACGTCAGCTAGTGATTTGCCAACAGGACCGGACCGAGAACCTCACCATTCGATCCACATCTGGCCACGCGAGGCTTAAAGACATACTCTGGCTTTGATCGATGAAGGGACCCCTCGCAGCCGCTAAATCGACGATGACCTTAGGGTCAATCTCCCAGGAAGTCTTGTACAAGTCCCTAACAGAATCCGGAAGCTCGGTCAAATGCGCGATCGATCCTACAAGATAGATGAGATTCCGACCCCATAAGTGGCGATGATTCCACGTACCGTGTCGTTCGACAATCGACACACGAACCCTTTCCGTCCACAGTCCTCGGGCGGCGAGCTCGCGCACCAGGTAAGGGCACATCTCTGTGTATTCTCCACTTCCAATCCTAAACGTTGTCACATTACTACGTAAAATTGAGAGGAAAGTTAGCCATGTACGCGAGAGGTATTCGACGCTAAAACGTTGCTCACCTCATACGGGGGTCTGTACTCTCAGAGTTTCCAAGAACGTGAGCTGTGGAAGCCGTGGGCATCTGGGCGGTCAACATGGCATTACGCAAACCATGAGTTGCTATACGC
Organism: Daedaleopsis sinensis; assembly: GCA_033807695.1. NCBI lineage: Eukaryota > Fungi > Basidiomycota > Agaricomycetes > Polyporales > Polyporaceae > Daedaleopsis > Daedaleopsis sinensis. The sequence goes on from CM066301.1 coordinate 4,203,057, forward strand.
CTCCGCAAATTGTCGAAATCGTAGAGCGAGGTTGACGGCGTAGGCCACATATCCATCTGGAGAACACCACTTTCAGCTGGAGAGCCTTGCCATGTGGGATATGGACCTTTCTCTTCGGCGACCGCGCAGCTCGCAGAAAGACAACCATGGTACAACGTCTCGAATATCCGCAAGTTTATCGAGTGCGCCGCGACCGAGTCGAAGGCGATGCCCATCATCCGAAAGACGTCGGCCAGTCCTTGAACCCCAACACCCAGCGATCGGCTCCGCAGCGCAGACTCCCGGATGGCGGAGGAGGGGTAATGGGCGCGTTCGATGAGGACATCGAGATTGCGGACTACCAACTCTGCAGTGGCATGAAGTTTCTCGAAGTTGAACGAACGATCCGCGTCAACGAAGCGAGGAAGAGCGATGGACGCGAGGGTGCAGACAGCAGGGAATAGCTCGGAGGAGTACTGCAAGATCTCAGTGCAAAGGTTCGAGGTTCGTATGACACCCAGGTGACGCTGATTGTTCTTCACTACAATGACATGAGTAAGCGGACACCAGACAATATCAACCACAGCCACGCACAGTTGATCCAATCCTGGAAAAGCATGAAAGGTGCCCCAGACTCCTGCTGGGCATGGGAGATCGATGCAAAAAGCACGCGCGCAGATATTGGCCTCCCCACGACGGTATCCGCATTTTCGTACTCGACGTATCTTGCCTCGAATTCGTCTCCGAACAAATCCACGAGGTCAGGCACGTCGTCGGGACTGAACAACGTCCACATGCCATCATCCTTCAGACGTTTCATGCTGCAGCTGTACGTTAGACTAACGCAGTCATCGATGACGTGGAACTTACAAGACGTCTGGGATCCACAACGCCGGGTACAGATGAAAAACCCGACTGACCGGCGGGGCCCGGGCTGTCCGACACTGTACGAATGGAAGCACCTCTTCATGCCATATAGGCAGGTAGATAGTCGCGGCCGATGGGCGTCGGAGACCGGTTCCCGCCACGAACGATGCATGGGCGTCGTATATGCGCATGAGCGAAAGAACACCGGGGCTGGCCTTGGGCCCCCCTCTGTCAATCCATTAGCTTTCCAGCTTTGCAGGGCGGTGCACACTACATACCTGCTGGGAGACACCGCAGCAAGTGACAACCCTACTCCACCCTCCCCCATCCACATACGCTCAAGATCGGCTACCCCCTGAAGTAACGTCTCCGCCGACCTCGCGTTCGGTTGATATAAGAAGCACGAAGCAAAGTTCCGCTTGGTCGTTCCTCCGTTGTAGAGCACGGGAGTCGCGTGAGTATACAGACCACGCGACAACGCGTCGTACGTGCCCAGCACAGAACGGAGGTCGTCTCCGTGCATGGCAATGGCAACACGCATATGGAGAAACTGCGGTCGCTCCACTATCTTCTCGTCGAGCCTCGCCAGGCAGCGATGACTGAGCGTCTTCACACTGATACTGCTTAAAGACTGAGCCAGTTTTCCGAACGTGTTCCATCTTCACTCACTAGTTATAGTCAAAGTCCCGAGAATGAAACAGAGCAGCATCAATCGCCGTTCCGTGCAACCCCACGGCGTCGATAACTATCGGATCGATACGAAGCGCGACATCTAGAGGGAGGACCCATTTTCAGCTATACAAGCAAAGGGAGAACACACACGAGCGTATCACCCACGGTTCATCTGCACCCACGAAACAAAAGATTTGTGAATGGTCTTGTGAAGGTTAGCGACTAGCATTCGTCCCGCAAGTCGACTATAATCAGGATGCTGCATGCTGCGAGCAGAGAGAGCGGCAGAAGCGAACTCCTTATACGAGCTCAGCAACGCCCGCCACCGTAGTCGGTTGATAGATCCTAACCTGTAACTGATGTGCCGAGATACTTTCTCCCAAGCTGACCCGGATATCTTCGACTACCCTGCAAACCCATGACATTCATTAGACGTAAGATATTATAGTAAATCGTACACTCACGAATCGAGGTTCAACCTTCCTACGTCCAACCCCCAGGAAAGCTACAGAAAGTAGGATGCGTGCAGCGTGGTCAGTTTATAATTGTATAACCTGGCGTCGGATCTTGGAGTCTGCGACATACCACTCTCATGGTATGGACCATCTAGTACGCAATTGATATCATGAATACATGCTCTCCAGGAACGGCAAGTTGGATCGACTCGCCTTTGCACAGCGAAACACTTGCACATCCCCATCTATAAAAGCAATCAGACGGACATTTCGATGCACATTGCACTGAACATACTTCGTTTCACAACCGTCGGTGAGTCTTGGATGTCGTCCATTTGGTCACTGTCCGAGCAGAGTATAGAGCATATGCGAGAGGAACACAAAAGGATGCTACGAGCGATGATAAAGAACGGACAGTTTGCATGGCACTTTATACCTGGAGATGGCAGAGTCTGGATGTTTTTCCAGTCAAACGTACACGGTGAGCAAGAATGAGGGCAGTACGTTGAAACGACAAGTGTGTTCTGGCCCGCGGGCACAAGGTGCCTTAACACGCCATCGAAAACAGGCACCAGTACGTGCGATACCCTACAAGCGGGATGGGCACCGTCAATTCGCAAGACAAACATGTGGCAGATATTATTGAACACCGAGCAAACTCACCAGGAATCGCGCGGTACCCATGATAGGGTGCCTGGAGCAAGTCGAATGGCACCTGTAGCCGTGAAACACTGGTTCCAATCGAGACTTCCCGCCAACGACATGCAATCACATAGGGACGTACATGAGCTCTGAGCGAAGGCGACGAATCACACGGTGGGAGTCGTGATCCTTCCTGTCCGAAAGTTTGTTATTCGAACGACGACAATGGCGGGCAGAGTAAGCGTACCTAAGAAAATCCTTCCCGCGCACAACGGAGGGTACCCTGGCAGGCGGCGATTTGACAGTCTAGCCGTTTCAACTGCCAACGAGCAGATCACAAACATACGGGTCTACGACCCTTACAGATTATGTAGTGCACGATCCACGTTAGAGTTTCGAAGATGTCGCCGCATTGTACCCGAGGATCCCGAAGCAGATGTGTGGAAAGGAATGCTGTCGCATGGCGGCCATCGTGGTCCGAGATAGCGGAAACTTCAGAACTTCCAAGCGGAGCATGGCACCCGTACATTCATATAAGGTCGCGCACGACAAAAATATCTATATCGGACTCGAGACAAATACCGACAGTTTGGCTCCAGGAACTTCAATGATGAAATAACCTTATAGTCAGAGGGTAGACACTTATCCGAAGGAAAACTACTCACGGCGAGACAACATGTAGTCTGAGTCGCTGTATGCCGAAAACTCTATTGTAAGGAGCAGTGCCTTGAAATACATCGGTCAATGAGCGATGCGGGGACAGTTTCAGGTCTGACCTGCGTACGATGAAGTCGATGAACCGACGCTCCGACGTCACAATGTTCGTCAGCTGGAGGCTGCCGTGAACGCCATGGCGTAGCACCACAACATTTCCCCGTACTCGAGCGCCAGCGACGTTGAGAAGAGATGCGTTCGTCGGGGCATTACTGCAGTCCAATGTTGACAGTAGGGTATAATCGTTGATCAGGCCGAAAGAAGTGGCAGGAACTGCATCGATCCTTTGCAGCCGAAAGCCCATAGGGAACCAACGCTGCATTTCCAACTGCTCCAGCCAAGCGTTCAGTTCCGCTTCCCTTCCATCCTTTGGTCTTGGCAACAGAAGGGAACGGGATCGCTTTCCCGACACAGTGTAGATTAGGGCTGTTACAGGTCCGTGACCTCTGCGCTGTAACATCGTCAACCTCGATAGACACATGAAAGAGGAAATAGTCCAATCACCGAGACGGGTGAATTCCGAACACGCTTGTTCCAACGTGCGAGTGCAAAGGGCCGCGCGTGAAAGAGTTGCGAACGGATGCTCCTGGACCGCTGGTATGCGTCGTCAGCAAACAAGGCATTCCGTATAGAGCTATACGACTTACATGTGAGCGGGTCGTCGCCATGAAGGGGATACAGGTTAAGCAGTGTGAGAGTGCGGACTGCGAATCCGCCCGATCGCGTCGATTCTACTGTGCGATCTTACAGATTCCGCCTGCGGAGGATAAGGAGCTAAGGCGCACCGACGAGGAGGATAACAGTCCGTGTGGGTTTGGAGAGTGGACGACACGGCAGCAACCTATAGATGGAGACACCAGAGACAGCGTGCTGTGAGTAGTTTACATCTGCTCCCGACTACGCAATAAGCCGAAGGGACGAAAGGCTCTTTCCAGTCTCGGCAGCGTCATGTACTGTCAACGTCATGTTCTCGCTGAAACACGTAAGGCTTAGAATCGACGATTCTATGTGGGACTCGTTGACGCAAGGGGTTCAGGCATCATGGACGAGGTACAGACTTACGAAACAGGAGCACGGAGAGCAGATTTTCCATTGATGCAGTGTGTTCTATTCAGCCTACGTTAGCTTCCGTGGTGACGATCTGAAGGACGATCAAACATACCGTCTGTCTCGCTCAAACTCGAATCAGAGTACACAGCGGTTCGGACAGGTACGCGATCAGAATGTATGAGCCCATGTTACGAATCAGCAACCTCACCTGCGCAGTAATTCGATCTCCCCCAGTCCTTCGTGACGACGGCGAATGTGCATCCTTCTATGATCCGTTACGGAGAGTGGCCGAGGGGGGGGCTGATATATATGTAGTGTCCGGATATTGACGATGCTGTATTATGCCCCCGAGATCTCTATCCGGTTTACCTCTTGCGATCATATGGCTCTCTCTGTCCGTGATGCCGTTGAGGCTTGGAAGAGCCGTACGCTTCGCCCTTCTGATATACCGCTGGAGGCGGCGTGCTCGAGCATCGGCTCGTCGAAACCACTCTTCGAGGCGCGCCGCACCGGAGCAGTAGAATGGGTGGTACGCCTGCGCACATTTTGATTTCCTGCTTCGCCGTGTTCTAACCATCATGCCGACCAGCTTTGTCGCGCGGGAGAGGACGTACCGGCGATCTTCAGTTACGCTGCGACATTTGCAAGTTCGGACCCGGTCGAAACAGGAAACTTGATGGGCCCTGAGGAAGAGAAGAACATCAGTAACGAGACCAGTCGACTGTGAGGCGCTCAGCCGCACCGAGCGAATATATACTGACTGCGCGTTAGAGAGCGTGCTGCAAGCTTCAAGTGCAATTACTCGTATTCTTTCGACACCTCGCAGGATCCAGGCTTGTTCGGCGCGCAGTCTGTAGGTTAATTTACCAATAACGGAGCAATTTAAACTCACTCGAAACCACTGTATCTGCAGCAAATCGACGCGTATATGGAGACGGTCTCTGGGTTCAACCGGCTGCATGGAAAGCCACGGAAACTGTGGCAGTCTGGTCAAGGGCCTAGCGGGACGAGCCGGTTTTGGATACGCGTCCCAATGTTTCTGAAACTTCGTGACAACGAGTGGAAGGGAGAACCCCCCGAGTATCTCCACGAATGGGTGAAAGAGGCCGATCGACGCTCTCGGAACTACCGCGCAAACCCATCCCGCCCGGCTGTGTTCGGATACGAAGGGCGGATCCTCAAAAAGATCGAGGAATGCACCCCTCCGAGACTGGTTCGCGGTGACGGAGTTGCCATAACATTCAGCATTTCGTATATCGTCGGACATCGCGACTGGTACCCGACGTATGCGCTCATAGACGTCGTTCGTGTTGCGTCAGAGGGCAATGCACCTCCGAATACCACACTGGACAATCTGGTCGTCCTACATCCACCGCTTCGTCAAGCACTTCAGGCCGGGGAGGCATTAGAAGGTACGCGTCGTTGCAGATAACGCCACATGACACATTCTAACAGATATACTTCAGCTGAAGACGCAGACGACTGGGAGATAGAGGATTTACCATCCGACGTTCGGACCATTAGTGATGCGAGGATGGTGAAAGCCGAAGCGGGGCACGAACAAGATACTATCGTCAAAGAAACGGGTACGTCACAGGTACAGCGTGAAAGAATCGAGTGCTAAAGAGCTCACAAGTGGGCCCGATGATTGCGTCGGGACATGTCATGACCGATGTACTCGCCGACGTTATGGATGTCGATGATGTCGGGCCCGCCCTTTCTTCCGTCGACATTTCGGCTATTCAGGATGGCAACACGAGCCGCGGGCGGACCCTAGCGTCTAATTCCTCACGTACAAGCTCCTGTTCTCCTTCTCCGCCAACCGACGAGTCGTTAAACTGGAGCGACAGTGCCATAGAAGACGGACCTCTCCCGGTCGTGAACGGTTCCGGTTGTTCCATGCATTCGGAAGGGGAGGAACTTGAAGGCTTGAAGACAAGGCTAAGGAAGCGTCGCATCGTTTACAGACGTTGAGGTGTAGAGGGTGTCCTTTGAAGGGCGAATGGGGTTGCGGTAAGTGCGTAGCGACTAACAGAAGGAATTGTACTCACAATAAGTGTGTCGTCGACCCACTTTCCAGTACAGCCGAAGAAGGTTACCGCGTTTTCGTTGTCACTCCGGTCCGAACATTTATTCTCCGTCATGTATTTAACGCCACCCAGCCAAATGCCAAATGCGACCGAATTTCCGTCTCTTCCGTGGGGTAAAAGGAAGACGTTGAAGTATTGATAGAGACCAGATTGAAGAGGGATATATCCTCAGCCCCGCTTCCTTTTCCAGGTTTCAGTGAGACGTGCAAGATTATGTGCGAGAGACTTACATACCAAACAGATTAGCAGCGACGTTGTTAGTCCGATGGCATAGCATCGCTGTAAGTGTTCTGGCGTGATATCGAGCAGACTGAAGCAGCAGGCGAGCTACCACCCATTGGGCCGGACTAAGTACAAACATAGCTACAGTCAGCTTTGATCAGGTATGGTGCGGGAGCAATATACACCACCATCGTCGACTGCCATAGCGGAACAAGGTCCAGTTGGTGTCGTCCGCTCGGTCGAACACAGTGGGCTGCAGCAAAGATGAGCACTGTACGCTGAGCGCCGGGCGCCGAGCGCCGAGCGTTGAACTTCGAACACAAAGAACGTTGCGAAGCCGAGCGTGGGAAATGTATTCGCTGACGTAATAAAGCCGAAAACCTCGAGGTCAACCGGCTTCTTCAACCTGACTTCAAGACCCGGCCTATGATATCTTACAGCCGCGGTACCATACTATCCATGAATCCGGGAACAAAACAGCAACATCGGTGCGTGTGGACAACGGGAAAGTGTATGTAAAGTCAAGGATATGAGCAATGGCACAGATGTCGTCCTCGTCTACTCGATAGAGTTGCGCTCTCGACAGTGCACAAGTCATAAGACATTCGGCTGCGACCTCCATCACACGTTATTGAATACGTACGTGGGATATAATATATAGTGTTTGACGTTGTCTGACTTTTTACATACACCTCGCAACTTAGAGCATGCGATGGATTACTTGCGTGCCCGCTTGATGGCGAGTCTTCCACGACCTGTTGCATACGCTGGGTAAAGGAAATCACACGTTCTCGAAATGTGACTGCAACGCACGGTTTATAGCAGCTTCTCCTGAAACTGCTGCTGCGCGCGCGCGCCCCAATCGCTTGAGTTTCATATTCTTCCTTGACTGCAACGAAGAAGATGACCCCGCGAGGACCCCCGCCGTCTCTGGGCAACGCGTCCCGAACGTCTACAAAGCAGGGTGGGCTAGCGTCCGACCGGGATTGCCACGAAGGAGGTTAACGACTCACCGATAACGGGACCTCTCCTCCATCACGACCGAAGGCAACAGGGCCATATCCCGATAACGACGCGACAGTAACCGAAGCAAGCCCCCGCAAATTCGAGCCAGAAGGATCCGAAGCTCCTTCATCTGCGTTCATGGACGTGCTCGGCCCGTGTCCAAACAACCCGTGGGCTGCCGGTTGCCAGTATGCCATTGCACCAAAGCTCACGGATGTGCCCGACTGTAGATGCGTAGTGCGCTGGCCACATCGGTGGCTCGAAGAATTAGGACCCGGCAGTGGACCAGACGGCACATACGATTGGACACCCGCATTCGGAACGGGGTATTGGTCTTCGCGATCACCGGGCACAGATCTGTCGGAAGAACCGAGCTACGATGCAGACTTAGCTAAAACGCTCTCGACTGTTCAAAAACAAGACCCACCGCCAAGTGACTGTGCGAGGATGCGCCGACGGTAAATCCGACGCGACCAGGTGCTCCCCATAAACCAGGTAGAGTCTCCTTCACACCAATCTCCCATTGAGGATACAATTGAAACATTCTAAGATGGAACGACTCACCCCACTCACAGGCATCGCAGGATGTCCATGCGAAGGCAAGGACTCTTCGCAACCCCGAGCGGGCCTCGGAGCTACACTGTCGCCTATGTTGCTGTCCAGTGGGATACGTCGCCAGTCCGACAAGATGCTAAATGTCCAGGACGCAGGTCCACGATCGCAACGCCAGCTGATCGCCCGACAGCGAGCGCAAGGCATTCCATCTAGTCCATAGCACTGGGCAGGGTTTTTCGAGTGATTAGCGAAGGCACGCTTTCCAGGCCGGACCAGGATATGCAACACTTACAGTCACCGAAGCTACCATGCAAGGGTAACAAGAAACCTTGCGATAGACCAGAGGGAGATCGAGTTGCAGCCCTAATTTCTCTCGTATTGAAGGAAGCTACGACAACGACGTCTGAGAGGGCTACTATGGCGGGAGGAGATGGGATACACGCACCGTAGGGCGTCGAGACATGTTGAAGCGGTACGAGTAGGTTTTCGATCTCAACAAGTGTGTCGCAGCGGAGCGTCGGTGCTGAAATGTATCGTTCCGGGTCCCTGAAGCTCGAATTCTTCTCCATATCCATAACCTAATCGAGTAAAATAATAGCAGTTTGCACGTCCGCCAAAGAAGCTCGTCTGGGATGAAAGGACGAGAAGTCCGCTCTATCTGCCAGCGCATCGGACGAGGTCTGGCCTAAGCAATCCTTTCAGGGTATATTACAATCGACCCTTGTATGGAAGGGCGGGGCGACGGGCAGCAATGTCCATCATTTCTGATAGCTGATTCCGAGTTTCACGAATTCCAGGGATAATGGCCAGCCGCAGCCCCACCTGCTCGGCACTGAAATACAAACCCTGAACTGTACATCGAACTTACGTTAGATCAACTTCTCTCCCGTTTCTCGCGGTTATAATGGACATTCTGTTCTGGGAGGTCACCGCTCGGACTACTCCGTGCCTCATCGACCGGTCCCTGGACTGCCCACGGGCACGCGGGCACGAGGGGAGTACGAATGTACCGGTTTCCAGGATCACCTGTAGTTCGGAATAGTCCGTACAGTGCCGACTTCGAAGAACTACGGTTATAGTCGAACAGTCACCCAGAATACAACAGTACGATATGTCAGGATCAAAGCGTAGATACATTGGCATGGGATCGTTGAATGAACGAATACGACTTATCATATGCGTCAAACTACCGAGATCGTCGTCAGCGCAAGCATTCAAGTGGTGCAAAGGTGTGCCTTACGATAAAGGGGGGGTACGGCTGCGACATATGCCAACCCGACACTGACCTGACCACAGGGAAAGTAGGGATTGGGTCGGTAGGATGAGTTCGGAAATGAACGACGAGAGTTCTCTCGTCACCGAAATGACGTTGAACACCAGCATATGCTTCGCCCGCTTCCATCCACCACTCATCCTGACTAAGGATGAACCCCCTCGCCTTGTACTTGGAGACAGCACGTCGGTCTCGCACGTTAAGCGGGACACTCTTGATTACACCACGTCGGTCTAGTGTTGCATCGGGGAAGGCGCATGCAGCACCGTCTGGGGTGAGAAAATTCTTGACCAGCGACGACCAAAATCCGTGGAGTGGAGTTAAAGGACTGGTGTTCGGACTGCGAATCACGTCGACGGAGCGGTCGGTAGGTGTGCGGAAATGCTTCACGTCCTTGACGAGTCCAAAAGGTGGTTTCGCCGATGAAGAGGTATGGTGCAGAGGGGGAGTGTGCGATACGAAGCAAAGGCCGGTGGGAGAAATGGCTGTTGCAACGAACGAGTCGAACATATGATCGGGGACGTAGATGTCGAGGTCTCGAGGCTGCCAGATTTCTGCCGAAAGAAAGAAATGAAGAGCGACAGACCCAGATATGACCGCGCCATGCTTTCTGAGCACGTTATCGAACGTGGTGATATCTTTGACGAAAGGCCTTATGGATTCCATGTACCTAAGGCGAAAGGCGACGGCGGAGGCTGAGTAGAATGCCCTAGATGTCCTGCGCCATTGTAACAACAGGCAAACACTACTGTTGTCCACAATGTTGAAGAGGACGTCCATCGGGAGACTAGCATTCGTCAGCGAGATTCAACATAATGATAATCATAGACCGACATTATTGGGCCCTCCAGCTCGCTGGGAACAGATGTATCGCTGTCGGGACTTGGAGTGGGAGATAGCGAAGGTGGCGAGATGTCGTTGAAGGTGACGAGCGAAGCAAGCGCAGAAGGAGGCGTCATGGAGAGCAGATGGTAAACACGGACGAATGGGTGCAGGATATAACTCGTACTTGGGAGACGAGACGATTGGGCAGCGTGAGGGTTCACCGCTGCACCCACCATGCATCGTTCCCTTGCATCCCAGGATCTCCTCAGGAGGTACCGATGCCCCTACACGAACAGTACGTGTGACGCGTTGATCGGCGCTGGTATCGAACCTAAAGATCGAAACCGACTTGTCCCCCACGCTCCGGCAGTCATGGTTCTAGCTTCAGCTGCAAAAACAACCTAGGACACATTGACATTATGCTATAATAATTCCAGGCATCCGCATGAGCTAAACGCAGACACTACTAGAACCCAAGACTGCGGGCTGCTCGGTTCGGCCTGTTCAATTTACGTTTCCGTCCAGAGACGTTCCAGAAATGTATATCCGTGCTTCGCGCTTGATGCACATTCACGGGGTGGAAAAGCGCCTCCGCAGGGTCGCTGAAAAGGGGAGAGAAGGCGCAAGTTGCCGATCCGTGCAGGGTCGCTCGTGTCGGCGGAATGCGGAGGGAGAATGGGCCGGGAGCATGGTGATGGAAATGATGCCTCCCGTGAGGACCTCGTCTTCGAACGAGCAACCACCGTCACAGACGTTTGAATTCCACAGACGCCAAACCGGCATGTGGCCGAGGGGGGGCATGGAGTGTTCCATGAGATAGTCGTATCCTTGCTGGAGAGGGTCGATGAGGTGGACAACTGACCCTCGGTCCCCGAAATAACGGCCTTGGTCAGGACAGACGAAGAATTGCCGCATGCAAGGCAGAGCCCTCGACACCGAGGAAGAAGGCCCCGGCTGCGGTGGGGCGTAGTCGGTCCACATGGTTGGATATCCCGCAAACGAAAAGTTCTGGTTGAGGAGTCGTTCAAGAGTCTCCGTCTCCAACGTCGACAAATTGGCCAGGGGGATGTCGGAAACTAGTCCACGCCGGTTCGACGTCAACGAAAAATAAGCAGAACCGAATGCGTGCTCGGTTACGAAGTTCATGAGTGCCGATGTCCACGAGCGACTGATGGGGGTGCATGGACTCATCGTCAACGACTCGAAGATATGGATAGGATGTCCAGCGATACCCTGGAAAGTGGCCACGCGACGGAAACCGCGAAGATCGCTGTGGTGGCTTTCCGCCTCCTGGACGCCAACGAAGCGGATGCCAGAGGAAAAGATGGGACACTTCACGAGATGCTCGAGGAGGATGTCGAAGCCAAAGGTAGTTGTGTATACGTCCAATGAGCCGGCTTGGAAGGTAGTGTCTCGCAGGAAAAACGCCAATGCGGTATCACCCCCTATAACTGCCCGGCAATCCGTGACGAGTCGAAGGAGTAAATGTGGGCGTAGGACGAATGTGGCCAACAGCTCGCATATCCCCCGCTTGTAACCAGAGAGAACATGCGAGTATGCCGCCCGGCAGGTCCATCTCCACGACGCCATGGTCTCTATGTCCATTGCGTCGACCGTCAGCGACGCAATTTGATCGTTGCGCCTATGAAACAGTTAGCATCAGGATGTCGAGACAAACGTCCGGTGCCGATATCTTCGCGTGAAACCGCCAACACACAGATCGACTGCGAATGCGAAGAGACCAGTGGATTGCGAGAGAGCTCGCACATGGAGACTTACAAGATGCAAAGCCACTCGGGTTGCACGCATGCATGTTTCATAACGGCAGGTCGCCGTACCGTGCTCAAGATTCGCTCCGTGCTGTAAGGGACCCGGCTTGCATCAGTTCTTGAGAGCCAGGGAACGAGACGACGCACTCGTGTACCGACATCGCGAATTCGGAGAACAAGGCGAAGAGTAAAAATCGAGAAGGAGTGCACGGCGCGGAGGAAAATGTGCGTTGGTTCGCAGCAGAATGAGAGACCAGGATGGTTGGAGTGGCCAACCGAGACAGAGAAGAGCGACGAGACCCCACGCTCGCAACAGGCTTCAGTCCATCCCTTGACAAAGCGACGTGATTAATTTTCGTCTGAAAGCGCAAAAAGGCGTCAGGAATTACTTTCGAAACCCATATTCGGCTAGTCGAGACCTCACAAGACGCGTGCCCTGCAGGAGCACTCAGGGTTACTAGTACTTCCCAGCGCAACGTCTGCTTCCCATCACTTCAGGAACTCCTTCGGTATCTTCGCGGGCTGCAGTCCATCGACGGGGACGACAAGGAATAGTTCAAACCCTCTTTAACACGCGCGACCCTAGATGACGTGAAACTCACCGAGGCCGCTAGAAAGTTCCCAGATGGTTTCAGTGAGAAAATCAAGTACCCTGAGAACGTGTTATATTTGAACCCCGAGAAGTCGAAGCACCGCCATGACCGCACAACAAGGTTACCCATGCTAAGGTTCGAGACGCGTGAGTGAAGAAGACGATGATCACATTCGAGAAGGAACTCAACATTGCGCGCAGTCCACTCCATCGACCCAGTCGGCTTCGGTAGGTTTGCCACAGTTTACCGCGTGGAAGCCGGCAGGGAACACAACGTGTTCGCGATCAAGACGTTCCCAAATCGACCCGACGGTGAAGAGAGCTGCATGCACGAACAATACATCTACAAATTGATTTCATCGGGGGCTGGCTATGGGAAAGAGTGAGCATCCAAGATTCGCTACAACGTGCAGGAGGAAACACGCGCACAGAGTATTTCTCGAAGTCGTTGCCGCAATCGGCGTGGATTGTCGACCTGGCATTGTACTACCATTCATCGCAGGGAGTCTCGGGCAGGTGCTCGCGCTCCCGGGTGTCGGTCGTCTTCACCGCGAGGATATAGTCAGCATAACAACACAGCTTAGCGCAGGAATTCGATGTGCGTACCTCTTATTCAGTCGATATCACATCGCACCCAATCCGCACAGTCCTGCACAACCTGCAAATAATACATACAGACATCAAGCCAGACAATATAATGATCGCATCTATGCGATTCTCCCCGCCCGCGCATTCTTACCACGACGATGATGTCGCGATGGAAAAGTCGAAGGCACTAACCGGTCAACGATCTATGACGCTACAATATACGCAGTGCGCCCGCCTGGAGAGCTGCAGGGTTTTCATCGTCGACCTCGCAGACGCAACCACCGAGGCGGCGCCGAAATACGGGATGATTGGGACTGACCGATATCGGGCCCCAGAAGTCACATTAGGTACGAAGAGTATTCATCACGGCAGAACACCGAATGAAATCCTGTTTCGTGAACAGCACTCGGTTGGTCGAATAAAGTAGACTGGTTCTCACTTGGCTGCGTCGTCGCCGAGTTGAGTCTGGGGGCGCCTCTATTTCCACGGACTTCGTCACCAGTCGCTCGTCTAGCAGCTATCGTCCAGGTCCTTGGAGAGCTACCGCTCGAACTGGTGGTCCCGACCGGGGAACGTTTCAAACCGTACATAGTGCAGACGACATCCTCGACATTCACCATACGGGTTCCGCGAAGAAACGTAGGAGAGGCGGTAGAGATGCATAATATACACCGACTGAAAAGTCTACACGTAAGTGCCTTCAGGACACAGCAACGTACCGAGATGAACACACCTGCTCAGCTGCTTGTAGATGATCCAATGCTAATGCGCATTTGCACACGCCTCCTCCACATATCCCCGAGCAACCGTGGACCCGACACGGACCCTGCCTCCTTGCCTCGTATATGATAACTAGGATTATTGGGACGAAATCGAACAGCTGGCATTAGATCTGATGTGGTGTTTAGGATATCACTGGACATACCGAGATACTGTGCCACACGGCGCATGTCCCCATAGCCAACACGCCAGTGGATATCGAACGTAGACAAGGCCATCGTCTTCTTCGATGGCCTCGGAATGCGGCATGCGAGCGACATACTCGAGTGAAGTTCTTGCTCATATGATACCGAACATCGTTCTCGGCGGCGACGTCACAGGGCGGGAGAGTTCCTAGAGCAACAGCCGTACGCAACGAGGACTTCGACGGAAGGAAAAGATACGAGGATTCGGAAGAGCGGACCTGAGCGCAGCGTGTTGAGAGACGTAACGGTGCTTCGAACTCGAACAAAAACCTCAGCTGGGGACGTTCAACCAATTCATGCGCGTCACCATGCCACGCGACACCCATGCTGAGGACAAACAAAGCCAAACCGTATAACCACGCCAGCCGAATGAAAGCCAAAGTTCAAGCGGAGCTCACTTCCGTCCAAAACATGTCGCTGGGCTAGCAAGGGCTCCATCGCAACAACCGCAATTCCGAGTGAATATTTCACAGCACGAAGCACATATCGGTACACAGACATTATCGTAACAGGTCCGCCAGACCGGATGTATCTGCTTGCCCCAAAGAGCCGAAATGAACTAGTTCCACGCAGTGCCACCGTGACGGCGTAGTGGTTCACGGTCCACATTCCTGAAACTCGCCTCTCCGAGAAGCGGGCTTGCAAGTGAGTCACTGGGAGAGTACAGGCACGACCATTCGCTCATGTCTAAGAGGTCTGGACCGGAGAGTCCTACCGAGCAATCAAGGTGCGAAGTTCATTACGTCGACGTGTCACATCGCGTCGGTCAACGTTGGTTGATCCAGGTGCCTTTGTCGACCGCATCTTTCCCGATAGCCACAAGCACCGACGACGCATGACGGGAAGAGGCGATCCCGTCAAACTAACCTCTACCCGCCCAAACCTTCGACCCAAGTCGCACGACAATTCGGGAAAAACATTAAGTATGTGTAAATGGTATTGTCTTACGTATCCCTGACGGGAGTCCACGACACAGATTCGCACGAGTTGTTGTAACTGAAACTCGAAACGATACCCGGAACGATGGTTCATCGGGTCGAGAGCCAAGAGAAAGGGTATATGTTGGTTCAACGAACACGATCTGTGCGCCGCGCGGGACTCTGAGAGATCTCACTCCCCAAGGGTACGTACGTGTTCTACCTCTACTACAACCATTACTCACAACACCACCATAGTCGACCTTTCAATCGCCCGCCGCCAACTTCTTTCCACCATGCGAAACCCGGTCACATGGTAAGTTTCATACTCGCCTATGCACCCGACTACCATTCTCAAGTTCGACGCAGTCTAATCCCGGACGTCTGCCATAACCTGGTAGCATACATCCAGCTTGAAGAACTTCTACAGTGGCGAGCCACTTGCCGCGCACATTACATCTTTGTCGTCGACTACCTTCGAAACCGCCGTCGGTCTCTATTAAACCCATACACCACAGAGCACGACGTCTTCATGGAAACTCTCTTTCGACACCGGTCGCTCATCGGCGGCATGTTCGCACTTGCATTCATCCTTCTCGACCGTCCTGTTTCATTTAACATCCTCGAAGTCTATGCCCCCGACACCCTATACGCAGACGTGGTCCAGGCCATCGAGCCGTTGCTAGCGGGTCCTATCATACGCTATTCAGCCGTAGGAAACCCGGACGAGTGGGCTGGACGAGCCATTGCGGAATACACCCACTTCCGCTTGCGCTCAGGGCGCTCAATCGTCGTCCATCAGTCAACCACCTGGAGCGCCCTCCTTCCGATCTGCAGATCCCCATGCACACTACTGTTCAACTATGTATCGCAGGCAGCCTTCGGGTGCGGTTATCCCAGGATGACAATGCAGAATATCGGACTCCTTGCAGACCTCGGCATGTCCCGTGCACTACCGTTCGAGATTGACACGATGAACTCCCTTGCTATCCAAGGCTTCGCAATCTCGTGGTCTCCCACACAGCTAATCCAGTTGTATCGATCGCTCAAAGGCAGCATCTCACGCGAATTACCCACAAATGCCATTGCGCCGTCCAGCACCGTCCGTGCAGCATGTTCTGCCTACCCTTTCCTCGAGCAGTGGGGCGTCCCTCCCAGTCCAGAACGCCTCCGACTCTCATCTACCCGCGCACCACGTCCGTGTTTTGCGCGAGAGGATATGTGTCCAAGACAATGTCGGTTCTTCGGCGATCATGCCTCTCTCGTCGACTTCTTCGACCCATTGTCTGGCGATCCGGTGTTCCTCATGGACAACTGGATGACCCCTTATGGAACAATCGTTCTGTGGACTCTCCGATCGTCGTATTCATGCGCGTTGAGACCTACGTGCGGACGGATCGATCCCGATAGGTTCCTGTTTCGTGGCGATGGCTATGTATACTTACCCGCCCTACCAGGCGTGAATAAGTTCGAACGCAAAGATCCGCGACACCACCCACCGCTGTACTTATATTTCTCGTGGTAGCATCGCCTTATTAGGACAATAACAGTAGGGAATGCTACGCGAATTGGTTCTCTCGGTGTCGCGGCAGTAGCAGACGACGGTCAGACCTTCATCACATGTCGCACAAACGATTTCAGTAATAGATGCCTACGTTGATGTCTGCATTGAACCGGCGCAAGAGCCAACTCCTGTCGGACATTCACCTCTGAGATTGTATATTAGACGGTAGCACTCGTCCCTGGAGTCCCACAAAACATGCGCCAAAAATGCTCATTAATATTCCACACGAGAATCGCTCGGGTCCCGGAACTCATCGTTACGTATCCTGGTCTCGTGCATACATTAGATAGTAAGGAAATAAGATCAGAAGAGCTCGAGGAGCGACAAGAAGGGCTATGTCAAATATCGGCAGCATACGTCAGACACGAGATACAGGAAATGGGCAGGGCAGAACAACCAACGGTGCTGTCAGAAAACAGTCATCCAACACAAGGTCGGAACCATCACAATCCGCGCTGCACTCGAAGGAAGTCAGGAGCCGCCACGCGACCATGGGACCGAAAGGCGGAACCCCAAGAGCCCTCGCCCTACGAAGTTCCTTCCCGAGGGGGTCCAGCAGTGCGACCATCGATCCAGCATCCCCAAAGTACCGGCCTTGTAGCGGACAGAGGAACGTCTCCCTCATGCAGGGGAAGCTGTTATACCCCACATTCGCGAGAGCGCTTTCGCGGAGGTCGGCGGCGTCGTCGGACCATGCCGATGGACTTATGGCGAAGTGGAAACCGTTCTTGAGAAGGGTATCCATTACTTCAAGGTCCATAGACGTGGCGCTGGGAAGGCGGAAGTCGCAGAGTAGTGAACGTCGACTGAAAGTCAACGACGGGAATGCGCATCCGACGGAGTGCTCCGTGACGAAATTCATGAGTGCCGACGAAGGCGAGCGAGCGACGCAGGACATTGCAGTCATGGTCGAGGATGCGTAGACGATTAGCGTTCCTTTCTCGGAGAACTGGAACGTGGTGTATTCAGGCACCTCTCGCTGGACGATGAAAAGATCTGGTGGAACGTGGGACGTCCTCGTGAGAATTCGAGGACCGTTGGCTGGACAAGACCGTATGCCGTCGACGAAAGTTCCGTAGTGGTTGCACGGAACAAACACCTCGAGCTGGCTTGCTCGAATACGATGGTCTCGTAGGAGGTATGAAAGCGCCGCAACCCCACCCACAACCGCCCTATGTTTCGTAAGCAGTTGGAGGAACGATCCAACCTGAGGGATGTAAGGGGATATGACCCGTCGAAGGCTCTTTCGGAGAGACGCGGTAACAGCATTGTATGTTGTCCAACAGACAGTCCGCCAAACTAACGCGAGCCGGAGGTCCATTTCGTCCGCTATGGCGTCTTGTAGCTCGGGATGCAAGCTGACATCTACAGTCAACGTCCGTTTGCTCTAGCAAAGAAACGCAGAAAGTGCTTACTGGGTGACCCGCAGGCGCTCCTTTCTCCCGCTAGGTAGGATAAGACTGCGGGGTGGAGCCATGTCGCGCCCACGACGCAAGCACGCAAGGAGGGGTAGGCAGTTAGTGGTCGGAGGAGGGCTGCTGACAATGACCTCGATTTTTGCACAAATCCAGCGGACCAACGACAGGATCGGAAAGGAAGACCTGGATCTACACCGAACGTCTCCACGAGCGCAGACGTTCGGCTCCCCGTCAGTCCGTGCATGGTCAGACTTGTGGAATGGATAGCGTCAATCTGTCGCCTCCTGTGTTTCTGCCAATGTCCTGTCCCCGCCCCAGGAGGCTGAAACGATACAAAGTTCATCAGATCCGGTGCACATAGAATATTCCGTCAGCACTGTTCCATCAGAATCAGACAGGTAACCCGCACCTATACACGAGCTTCTTAGTTTGCACTCCGCCGTTGACCACGGCTTCGAAGTCTAGAGAAGCCGATCCGCTAAGCTATCATATCGTGCCTTACTCAGGGCGTCCAAAAGCTCGATACGCGCCAATTCTACTCGCAGTTCTTCTGGTAGACGGGTAAACAGTTTCGACCGAGGAAAGGGCCTCAATATTCCCAAACCTTCGAAGCTGCGGACGCGGGACAGCATTACATACACTCCTTGGAGGGTGCGGGCAGATGAAGGGTCGACTATCGCACGATCCAGTGAACGTCCCTGTGCCTTGTAGTCAGTGTAACAGTAAGCTGGTAACAACGGCAGCTGCATACGTGAGACTCTAACTATTTCCGCAGGTTCCTTGGCCGAGGGTGGGGTTCGCTGCCACGTGAAATTCGACAGGACGGGAAAGATGGGTACAATATCCTCTTCGAAGCCGTCCACAATAGTGCCGGAGCCTGGGATATGGATGTAAGCCACGACAGGAATACGAACTCCATCCAATGTTTCGTACCGGACGTGCCTAATCTCGCCAATCGCCCCATTGACGACGTGATTCGAGAAAGCCAGGTTCTCTTGCACCATGACTCTCATTCCCGGGAAAAGGTACAGAGCTGGCGGAACGTCACTCGTCTGCTTAGACCTGAGCTTCCAAAGGCGAACCTGATCGCCGAGTTTAGCAGGCTCCCCATCGATCATATCTCTGGCATAATATCTATGTGGCTCCTCACCAATGACGGCGGCGTGTCTGCGAAGCAAAAGGACGTTTATAGCATCGCGAGTTTCCTTGAGTCCAACAATGACTGGTACGTTGTTGAAAACGTCAACCGACGACTTACCTTCAGAGATATTGCGCGCGACAACACGCTCCTGCAAATCACCATAGTCGTCTGCGTCACGTCTGAAATGCGCCGCTTCAGATCTCCCGACTCGAACACGGTCAAGGAGTTCAGCGTACCTGTTGTCCCCTTGCTGCCGCTGGTTTTTCTTTAGAATGACTACCTCCTTGACCTGTCTCCAAAGATAAGCACCCTTGAGAGCGGCGACTCCAGTTCCACTCTCGGTCAGGGCCGAATGTAAGCGACTACTCGATACAAGTTCGTACTTGTAGAGGGCAGGGACTCTAACCGGCCGCAGCTGCCCGAAATCACCCGTGAATATTACGTTGACTCCCCCGAAAGGGGCATCCTCGACAGACGCCGAGAAACCCTTAGCACGTTGGATCCGTGTAGATATCTGGCACAATGTTGGTGCCCCGACCATCGACACTTCATCCACAATCAAATATCGAACGTTTTCCCATATCGACATTAGAGGAGACAAATCATTCGGCAACTTCTGCGGCATCATCAAAAGTGAGTGAATTGTGTATCCTCCGATAAGGATAGCCGCAGCACCAGTGGGTGCAGATACTAGTATTTCATGGCGACGACCCAAAAGCTCGAACAGCCGCAGGACAGCATTCACAACGTGCGACTTCCCAGTTCCGCCGACACCAGCTATGTACATGAGCAATTGCTCTCCTCCGAAACATACATGTCTTGCAATGGTCTCGAATGCTCGTCTCTGTTCTTCGTTCTCATTTAACCCAAATTCCACGCTGACTTGTCTAATGCTATCTTCTACAGTTGGCGGTCCATCAGTACTGGCAGATTGGGAGGAGCTACCTGTTGAAGCTTCGACTATTTCGAACACATCAACGACAGGTAAATGTCCACTACCTGTCCTACGTTTCTTCTTTGGGGGTTGCGGAGCACTTTTAGACGTTGGACGACGTTTTCTTTTCAACTTGACCATCTCTTTCTCTTCTAAACCCAAACGCTCCCTTTCCGAAGACTCTACCTCTCGTACAGTGCCGTGACAGACTGTACTTGAGCCGGCACCAGGCGAGCCAATCGCAAATATTTTTTCCAATGCCACTCTCGCAGGCAAGGTGATTAACTTATCCACTCTGCCCAGAACGTCCTCGTCCATTTCGACTGCACAAGCAGGGTTCGATTCCTGCATATCCAACTCAAACCCACCACCAACATCCATATCGACATCGGATCCGGCCGCATCGTGCACTGCGGGACCTACCGCACATGACATATGTTTCGCAGCGCGTCTTTCCGTTCTAGCTCGGTCCCGCGCATCCCTACATTCCGTCAGCACTGTCATATTCTTGATAATACTTTCGTGTTCGGCCGGAATCGCGGACTTTCGCCGCTCGTACGCTTCGAACCAGGTCTCCGAGGGCAATTTCAGGTCGGCAGGAACTCTCCACGGGGAAAACAAGATCAATATCATTTTCGCCCACTCATTCCGCTCAAGAACAGACCTATCCGGTCGAGGAACACGGTCACCCAACAACACTGGTACCACCCAGACTACACGTTTCCGCACTAGATGTGTTCGATGCTGAGGATGTTCTTGCATGAATCTGCCTCGTGCCTGCTCAGGTCTTCCTCGACGGATTCCATTCCCCGACTCCCCCTTATCCCTCCGATTCTCCAGTCTCGAGTTCTCTCTATTCTGAGAGACCTTCTCGGTTTTCCCGACGTACTCATACAAACCCATGGCGTGGAATGGCTCCACATCCGGTCGGTACTTATAATCCTGCATCTGAGAAAGAGCTGATAACGACCCTTGGGTCATCGTAAGCGTCACCATCTCTTCGCCGACATCAGCCCCTTCATCGTCTTCCCCTTCGAGGGCAGCAAGATCGAACTCGTCGTCGTCGCCTCCCTCTTCTGTCCCCAGCTCGATTGGCCTCGCACCTGGAACGGAGGGGTCATGGCCGTTGACGTTACCGACATCCGACCCAATCGCGGCATCCCAATACCGAGTCACTTCGCGGTCAAACGGGCCCAAATGAAGAATACGAAAGCGGTGACTAGTATAATGGTCTCCTCCGCCGACTAAGTAACTCATGATCTGCTGATGGGAGACTTCCATTCGGCACAGCATACTGTTGACGACTATGGTAAGTGCAGATTGCTCGTACTTTGGAGTCCAATCTGATACATCCCCGTGCCTATCATTTGTGCGCTCAATGGCATAGAGCAGAGCAGCGAGTCCAAGGTGAGCTGGTATCTCAGCCTTCGTAATGTAGTCAGTAATGTAATAAATCAAAGCCTTCGCTGCCTCTCCAGAACCAATGTGCTTAATGTCCATATTACATTTCATCAAGAACACAACTAGATCATTGTAGTTCGCAATCATTGGATGTAGACGACGGAGAAGAATAGAACCAGTCTCGTCGTCGACCGTAGTAGCGGCGCGAGTAGATCCGTCCATACGCATACGACAATTCGCATCGGTCCGGGCCTGCCCTTTTCGAAGGTATTTCCAACAAGTTTCCATGTGCTCATGCCAGTTGTAACACTCCACAAGCTCGTTGACGTGAGACTCGTATCTCACCGCAAAATCAGCGGCCGGCATATCGCCTAGCAAAGGACCAGTTAGTGTGCCGGGATGGACGAATCCTTCAGTCTCGCGTCGCTTTGGACGCTCTGCAGCGTGAGTATTATTTTCTATCGGGACGTCTGCTCCCAACAGCTCAGACTTTATAATGGACTCCAACCATGCAAACATATCCATTTGGTACTGTTCAGACTGTGCCATACAATCTCTCATTTGTTGCGGAGAAGGGTGGTCTTCAATCCATATCAGCATATGACAATGAAGGGTTCCTCTCGCCTGACACTCAACTGTCCCGTAGTAAGCACTGATCTTCCCGAATAATCCTGGTTCGTTCCTGCCGTAACGAAGTATAGTATCTATGAAGTAAGTGATCATTGTATGGAAGAAACGCGCACAAGGCCCCGGATTTCGAGCAACAAGAAGGCGACGCTCCCATTCCGTCAAAGGCTCTCCAGCCTCCGCATCCTCAAGGCGGATGTTATGTCCAGCGAGAAGACGAACGAGCGGATGGTTGACGTCTGAAGGATTGAGCGTGATGAAAAGTGCAGGAGTGCTATGAAAATGTACTAGCGAACGAATCTCGTTCCGAAGTCGAAGACGATACCCGGCAGTTCCGGGGAGATAGCGCAGCACAGCTCCTACACTGTTGACGAGCTGCAGAAGCTTACGCTCAGCATCCGTCTTGATCTCATACTGAGGATCACGCGCGAAATTGTTAATGGTAGCGGCCAGGAGGGAGCGATCAACAGACAACAAACGGCGAACTATGTCATGCTGTTGCGACGCCTTAACCTTGAATCTCACAGAGTCGCACACGGCCTTCTTCTGAAGAATGTTGTAGTAGACAAAAGCAAAATCGGGGTCACGCTCGAACGGACTGTCGTGTATCTGCAGCAAATATCGAAGTTGCTCTTCCAGCGAGACCGGAATGGTGCGCTCTGGATGATGAAACCCACCAATACCCCAAGGATCGAGGTGGGGGAACAACCACGTCAGCAAGCTACTGTTCTCGAAATCCGGGACAAATCGCTCTCCCGCCTGCGAACGTATGAACCTCCCGCCGTCGAGACAGTGATACAAAGCCTTCATTTTCATGTCTCGGTAAGCGACTGGCGAATCGTCCCCACATGTATAGCCAACGTTCTCCACGAGAAGCTCGCCATTGTCAGAAGGACCATTGTCGACTACGTTTCGCCTGCTATAGTCACTGGAGGACTCATCCGTGATGTCTCCTTCATTTATGAAACCGATATCCAGTGCACAAGGCACACCTTCACCTTTTGCGCGGTCCTCCTCACTCAACAGCAATTCACAATTTCGCGCGCTGTAGCCATGGAATATGGTATCGCACATATAGTGAGGATTGCGAGACACCACGAATTGCACGATGGTCTTCACAACCGATGTTCGGACTAGCACAGGGCTGAGCTTCCGAATCGTCTCTCGCGTAGGGGGCGTCCTCCCCACGAAAACCGCGCACGCGGTGTCCCGGATCACCGACAGCGGCGGTGGGAGCACATTATTTAAATGTGTCGAGTTCTGGGGCATGACCAACACATTGCCCTTGACGAAACGCTGCTCCGTGGAAGGATCCTCCCAATTGTTTCCACGCGAACTAGAGGCAGTCCCACGTTTCGGTAGTTGACTGAACCGGAACGAAATGCGACTGCCCCTAGCCCGAGCCACCAAGAGTTTTTCGAACTGTGAACTGCGCGCAAACGCGCTCTTGACGCGGTCCGGCAAGGAATCATGTCCATAGTACAACCAGTTAGCCAGACAAAGTCTCGGCATCCGTTTCTTCGAGACCAACTCCCGGTCGCACGTACGACACATAACCAGCGGCGCAAGGTTACGTGGGTCCGTCATACCCTCCGAGTCCAACAAAGCGTATTCATATAGAGCAAGATTATACGTACGAGGCAACACATCATTCGGCAGTGCTCTGTTCTGCAGGAGCGTCAGGTCAAATTCGTCCGGATGAACATCACGGCTCAGTTCAGGACGTGTATACCGCGCGCACACCGCGCATATCCTGGTAGAAAATGTGTCAGTAGTCATCTTTGCTTGCCACTCACTAATGATGGTCTCCCGCAACGAAGCGTCCGCGATCTGCATAAACGACCTATTCAGGCCGTCTGTCCCTGTCGTCCATATTTCACGTCCTCGAGAAACCAACTCCGCAGTCCGGCCCACGCGAAGAAGAGAGAACATGTAAACGGTTGTAGGACAGCGTTCCGTACACCGATGCCCGGACAATTTCGCGCGTAACGTGCGCATCGTCTCGCGTGTCTTCACTTGGATTTCATGGGCGTGGGCGATCTCACGAAGCTCGCTGCTCTTCCAAAAACTGTACATATTCAGCACACGGGTCAGCGAACCACCGAGAGCAACTTCATGAGCTTTGGCATTAAGCATGGGCATTCTCGCAATGGTGGTAGTGATGATTATCCCCCGAAAGCTGTGATTGAAATCCAGATTTATCTGTTCTTCATCACACCATCGGAGGGTAGGTGTCCCATCGCAAGAGAGACCTACAAGACCTGCTGCATGTCAACTTCGCGATCCGCCGCAGCACACAACATGAAACTAACCGCATATCGGGTCTTCGAAATCGCTACGGAACACGGACAGTGCAGCAAGCACATCTAACAGGCAAGGTGAGTTTCTTGAATAATGGACATACAACCCGCAGCTAACCTTCCGTTTCCGCAAGTTCGCTTTCCGGCGACACATTTGGACCATGACCGATGGATCCTGAATCGCGCGTACTATGGTCAGCGTGGCTATAAGTACGAGGATCCATTCAGCGACAATACCTGTATTGTGCTCCGACTGAGTTGAGTACGCCCTCTCCACGGCATCCGCGAAAGCAACCAACGTTTCCGCTGTCGGACGCTGCATCGTATAGTCAAGAGGATGGTGTTACAAGACCTCCCACCCGGCTTATGAGGATATCGCGACAAAACGCAACCGCGAATTCCGACCCTGCAGGTCAGACGTGGCACAATGAATCAGCATTTATCAACTAATTACCGTACGTCCCTACAGGAACGGCATCACTGTAACAACACAGGCCACACATGAAACGCGCAACATCAAGAGCAGACTCCGTGTAGACACTTCACCTGGCAGGGACGCGACACATTGGCGCGGTGCGGAACTATAAGACAAGGGCGACAAGCTTTATCAGATTTTCACCACTCGACTTAAGTGTTTCGCTCACCTTCCAACCATCATGCATTCAACTCCCCTCGAACAGAAGCCCTCCGGTCCGGGCGAGAGATCCAAATACGTCCTATTCCCTATCCAGTTCCCCGAGGTCAGTAAAGCGAGCGAGATGAAATCCGACATACGTACTTAATCCTCTCGAACAGCTCTGGGATGCCTACAAGTTGGCCCAGTCCTCGTTCTGGACCGCCGACGAACTAGACCTCTCCGCGGACATCCTACAATGGCGTGAAAAGCTAACACGGAAAGAGCGCAACCTCATATCGTCTATCCTGGGATTCTTCGCTGCTTCCGACGGTATAGTCGTCGACAACTTGGCACGACGCTTTTGCGCGGAGATCGAGATTCCCGAGGCGCGATGTTTCTATGGCTATCAGATCATGATGTAAGTGAACACTCGAGAGCACCGGATGGCGTGAGATGACATATCACATCTTTCAGCGAGAATGTCCATGCGGAGGTCTACAGCCGCTTCATACAGGAACTGATAGAAGATCCCCAAGAGCAGCATAAACTGTTCAGCGCAATCGAAACCATACCCGCTGTGAAGGCCAAAGCCGAGTGGTGCATGAAGTGGATAGACGCGGCTGTTGTCGACGTCCCGACGCGCCTCGTGGCGTTTGCGATCGTAGAAGGGGTTTTTTTCTCGTCGTCCTTCGCTGCGATCTTTTGGCTCCGCCACCGGAACCTGATGCCAGCGTTGACGTTCTCCAACGAGTTGATCGCGCGGGACGAAGGACAGCACACAGCATTCGCATGCCTCCTCTACCGTTACACGCCAAACTTACCGAGTGTGGCGGTTGTTAACCAGATGGTCCGCGACGCGGTTGCACTAGAGCAAGACTTCTTTAGAAGTGAGCTACTAAATGATTTTGTGACTTACACTGACATATCATTCAGCCATTCTCCCTTCACCCATTTCCGGACTGAGCTCGAAACTGATGAACGACTACGTTGAGTATGTGGCGGACTTTCTTCTGTTCAGGCTCGGATACCCAAACATTTTCTACAAGAACAATCCAGTGAGTATCTCATTGCATCGAATCGACTAGGAGACTGACGAGCACGAAGTTCCCGTTCATGGAGCGTACAGCTATCGATTCCAAGACAAACTTCTTCGAGAGGTCTGTTAGCGAGTATCACGGAGCGACGGTTCGGCGCGCTTGAAACCTTTCGGATGGAGGGATTTGCGTCATAATTCTGTTCATGTGCACTGTTATGCCGAATGCAACTTGTTAGGTTCAATTATCAGAAACAATCGACGACATTCTAAAACATCGGACCTCAGGGCTATTCATCCTGACCATGCGACGGCGGTCCATTGTGCCCTGCTGTCACGGTCAAAGCCCCAATTCCTGGACACGGTACAGACAAATGGCCCCGAAATGATCAAGAGCGCACTCAAAGAGAAGCAAAGACGCACCGTGGGCTGGGCAAAGTCACAGTTATGACGTGTAGTGACCGCGAACTTCATGTTCAAATTAAGTCAACCATCTGCAGGGCGACTATTAGCCTATGGCTGTACAGACTCCAAAGCGGAGACAACAGACCGGAAAACGCCGTGTTTGTGCCGGTCATGCCGGATTTAGTTTGAGCTCCGATCGGCTGCTTCCGAGTAGTACACGCTGGGTTCTCCGCTGCGCCAAGGAGCTTCTCATGCACCCTACAAGACTAAGGCGGGAAACTGCGCGGGAACCTAGACAGTAACCACGACTCTCAAACACGCTGCGGCATGCCATGTACGTGGGTTTTGCACCTCCATGCATACTCGCAGATAACAACCCTCGGCCGGAGGCCAGCACACATAGCAGATGTACTATCCGTCTCACTCACGTCGGTACCCGACGTGGCCAGTCACCAATGCCACACGACAACGAACAATCAGACCCACATCTACAGGGAGTCAACCGTGCGTCTACTCGAAACCTGCATTCCGCCCAGTAACGACCAACTGACACATACTAAACCCACGACATATAGAGAGCTTAAGCACGACCGAATCAATGCACCTCTACCGCACCGACGACCCCGAAGCTAGAAATTTCCCGGGTTGTGAGTTCCTGCAGGTGAGGAGAATAATGTCCTCCACGAAAGCACGTCTCACGTCCTACGTTCAATGTCAACGCCTGCTTCCATTCCTACATCGCGTGAACGTTTGGTGAGAGGAATCTGGACCGACCGAAAACGATTTTTAGTGCTGACAATACGCTCCTTCACACACAACTCTCCAGTCCCCACTCAATCTATCAACCTTCAACTCAGGACTTCCCTAGGTGCCCAACTTACGCCCGCGAGTGTGCCTTAGGGACATTCGCGGTGTTCTCAGGGTTTGTTTCTTAACGTACTCACCTCGGATCTGTGTCGTGAGTGACATGTTCCATTCGACCCTATGTGGACGCAAAATCTTACTTATATGCCACAATGGGGCAGCGCTTACACACGACCCCTTGAGCAACGGCTCGGGTTCTACCGACATGGCCCATATTCGCAAAAAAACGGTCCGAGACGTTATCGCAGCGACAACTTGACAGAAACGTGTTCTAATCGGTCTCGTCTATCGATCTGCGTACCGTCTTGCTCTTCCCAACTTCTCGATCACAGACGTCCAGGCAAAGCATGCGCCCGAAACGTAGTTCCCCACGAGTCTACAAATTAATAATAAATTTGTAACCAGATTTCCCCAGCGAAGTCTGTACAAATCTACCTCAACGCAAACCTGTATCCGACAGCCGGGCGCTCCGCCCCTCGTTGAATTCAGCAGTGTCCGATGCCGGTGTTGACCGGATCCTTCAGAGGAAGTCCCAGGCCTTCCGCAGACGTTGATGTTGCGTCTGGAGAGGTCGACGTTCCGATCCCACCTTTAGGATCTTGTCTACAAGTGCGCACGGTTTCAATAATTCTACCCATCGCACGCATACTCATCCGAGACCGCCACGCGAACTCTGCCGCTCATATACAACCAATTCTTTCTGCATGCACAACCGCTCCCCAGTCCCCGTCACAATGCATGCGTCCAAGGGCATCTACAACTCCGCACAGCGGATCCCTCCTCCTCCATACACCCCGCAACCTACTCCAGACATTCAGCACCTTCCCGCTTCACCACTGGACGTCTACGTCGAGGCCCCCGAACAGCCGTGCACGTCCGGCGGACGGGTCGCGGGTCCATTCACTTGCTTCATTCGAGTTACACCACGACAGCCGATTTACATAGGTGCCATCCTCCGCCTGATCCCAATCACTGCACCGACATATCCAGTCCATCCGCCTTGTCTTTTTCCATCCGTATCCCCCGGAGAAGGACCAACAATCGTGGGGGAAGTGACATCCATCCTCAGCATCACCAAACATACCATCACGCTCGTCGTCGTGTCACACAACAACCAGCTGCCCTCTCAGATCTCTCATGTCACTCTGCCTTTCATACACGGCAAAACGTTCAACGCCAGTCTGTGGACGCGTCTTTCGCGGGCCATACATTGGTCAAGGCTCCCCAACGCCCAAACCCCAAGCATGCTCGACAGCTGCGTTCTCAACGCTACAACTCACACTACCCTTTACATGGACGAGGTACGTCTCAAGCATTTTCGTCGTGAGCAACGTTTTCGCTTGTCGCTCACGAGCAAGATAGGCAGTGACGTCCTCCGATACAATTCTCACCTTGGTGCCATGCTCGGGAGCGACGAGAAAGCGAGATGCATGGGAAAACGACCACCACTCGGATGATATCCCCAATGCAACCCGGACGCACGGTAGCCCGAAATGAAACATCTACTCTCTCTACCACCCCGCCGTCTTCACGGATCGAGGACAGTCCCGACAGAATACTTTCATTGCACCGCTTTTCTCTACGTATTTAACATGAGACACTTCGAGTCCCAACTCATTGTATTCGCACGCATTTCCAATGATTGATGTAGCACAGTAGCCATAACTGTTCACGCAAACCAAGGAAATTCAAGCACACCCCGAGTACGATGGAGACGAACGTACATGGAACACCTGGGAACTTCCGGTCTCGCATAGACCAGGATTCCCGCACTTGCGAATGCATAACCCGTCACTCCGTACATCACGTACACTTGGTACACAACCCGTGCCCTATCTATTCGACCGAGCTTCCACTGCCAATACCACAGCCCGATATGCCTTCGTCAGACAACGCAACAGCAGAAGAGATCCCGCGATTGCGGGCGTCGTCCTCGTCCAAGTACTGCAAAGAATAGTCAGCAGATACCTCGCTGAATGGCGGTGCCCTTACAAATTTCTCCGCAATTATCTTCTCCACGTTTAGAGCGCGAACCACTTCCTGCTCATGGACAAGTAGCATCTGGATAGAGCGACTCAGGGAGGCGCAGCCCAGTTTCACAGAAGAAAACGTACACGAACAGACCGAGTCGACAGGCCGCAGTACTCCCGATGTCTCTTGAAACCAGGAGGGACCAACCCCAAATCCCCGACTTGCACGTGAAGGAAATCGATGTATTCTTCCATGCATTCCATGTAGAGTCTTCTCTTGTCGTGCGAAGAAAGCCACTCCCTTGTAACAGCTTAGCTTTAGCTCAGGGGGCATCCACATAGGACGAACTCACGGATCTGTCACTTCAAAGCCAACATTGCGCGATATCTGCTTGAAGAACTTCTGCCGTAAGTTGAGCGCATTCCGAACGAGTCCGCGCTCCGAGCGATGCGCTGTGACGCTCTCATCGTCATTCTCCACAGGTACAAGAGCAAGATGACGTCCTCCCCCACACAAGGCCGCCTCGTCCCCGAGCACCGAGAACTGTCGGGCCAGAGACTTGCCGACAGCACCAGACGACGTCGATGGCGAACACTCGATATCTTCTATAGTCGGCCGGTGGTGCGTAGAAGATGCACCGCCAAGTGAATGTTGTGGAGTATTCTGGAAAAGATGACACTCCACAGTCGCAACCGGAGTACTTGAAGGACCATTCGGAATAAATGTGTTGTCAATAGACGGCACCGATGATCCAGTCATGCAGCTTGAACCCTGCTTGACGAAGGCAGCCCAGTCAACGCCATCGAACAGCTCGTCCCAATCCACTGTATCATCCTGCTCTCCATCTGGTACGTCCTCGTAGCACGGGTAGAGAAGTTGCATGGATTCCAAATCGCTCGCCGTTGCCTAGGTAGTATCAAAAAGCAACGATGAGCAATGTTCTACCACCGATTAGAGCCCACACTTACCATTCGGTCCATGCACATTCGATGCCACGCGAGACTTGAAAGACGAGGTATAAGCACACACTACAAAAGACGCAGAGTACAGACGCAGCAAGCAACGCGAGGACTTATGAAAGCAACATGAGAGGTGAGGAGCATGAGAAGCACAGCCTTATCCGGATCTCGAAAAGTTGCCGAAGCCGTGCGGACTCGGAACACATAAGTTAATTACGACATTCCGGTTTAGGCAAGCAAGCATGTCAACTTCGAACTATCACACGGACTCATCAAAGACCCGACGCACACCCCGGGAACTTGACCTATCGACGTAACAACCAGCCGAACCCTACATCGGCGCGTAGAGGATGGGTCTACAGCAGAGGACCATGCGAATAACAGTAACCGAACACGGCTCATGAATATTGAATATCCGGACTGTAAGTGATCTTTCACGCCGACGCACCGAATGTTAACCACCCATGGTATACAGTCCGGCCGATCGTCCAGCAGATTGCGTCACCCACATGGAGCCCACGGTTACCTAATACATCGAAGACCGGATAGACTTGACACGCATTTCCTCTCAGTAGAATTTCTGTCAGCGAACCATGATCGCACTTCCTACATCAGTCTAGAAGACCGGTACAAGAATAGCTCCAGCTATCATATTCTCTACAAGTCATTCCGCGCGAGTCCCACTTAATCCTACTCAGCGAAATTGCGTCCGGCAGACTTCCATTCTAGATGCACACTCAAAGCACATTCGCCGCGAAAACCGTTCCTCGACGCACCACCGCCGTTCACCCCGTGCACTCACAGAACACAAAAAGAACCATCCTTAGGCGCGTCTTTCACACACTGTATGCATCCCTGACAGACCTTTTCCACTCATTCCCCACCGCAGAGACCTTCCCGACATCATATTACTGCCCACACCCAACCTCCTACTACGCACCTACATGTCGAGTCCCATCGAAGAATCGATCCTCGAAATCTCGGACCGTAAAGGAGAGCACGACCGTCGCGGCGTCATCGACCAGGCGGTCCGACCTCGTACATCCTCTGCGACGACGTTGCATAAGCCTGCCTCTTCTACTCAGGCAGCTAGAAAAAGATCACGCTGTGAGCAGTTCCCATCTCAAGCTGTTGACAAACTCCACCACGAGCTAAACACTGAATTCCACACTCTCCACAAATCAAATAGCGTCCAAGACGCGACAGCTCGGCTACACTCCTCCATCTCAGTTGCTCGCTACAGACCCTCGACTTGCATCGCTATATCACCGCATCCATAAATTCTGCAGAGAGAGACACTCGCGACGCAAGCTGTGGATGTTTCGTTTCGAGAACAAAATCTTCAGCGAACATGAGATGTGAGTCTTCCTTGAGCCCCTCGACCATTCTTGACGGAACATCCCTACTACAGCCGAACTATGGGATCACCGGAACGGCGGGATATATACATTGCCACGTTGGAAGCCCACATCGACCGATTGCACGAGCTATTACAATCGATCGCACCAACCACAACAGTATCCGAAGACGTGCTACAGACATACAGCGGATTAAGCTCCGCTCTTGCGAAGGTTGGTAATGAACCAGATAACGTCGACATATTCTAACCGACAACAGTCGATGCTTTCCGCATTGAAGCACGAGAACCTCACCATTCGACTCCAGACGGTAGAACTGCAGCGGTCAGTAATAAGCACTATTTTCGCCGTAATAGTCGGGACGCGTTCTCACAATGCCCAGCAGAGCAGCATGTCACTAAAGCACGCGCTTCCTAAGGACACGAGCATGCGACAGTTCGACTACCGATCTCCAATCCCGCATTGCGCCCAGATACATAATCGTGTACATACGCCCCCCGTCCTCGATATTCAATCACCACGTCCACCCAAAGTGACCTATCCGCAAGCGCCCGGAAGGAGCTGAAATCTCCCAGTCGAATTAAAATTTTGCCGACAACCACATAATGCTGACCAATCCTCCGAGGACTTCAGATGTGGACCCTCGAGAAGCGCACCTGCAAAACCACATTTCCGGCAGGGCGCTCCATCGGCTGACGCCGCAAAGGTTCTACGGACGCGGTAAGTCCCTCGTTCACGGCACAGATATCCTCCATACTTCGTGAACCCTTCGCAGAGATATCGTACCTCAGCAGTGTTACCTCTCCCGCGGAACTCGCAAACCTAATACAGCATCCGACCCTACGAATTCTCCCTCCCCCAGGCTGTTACAGGCACGCAGACAGTTGTCCGACAAGCCGCGCTTCCCAGTGGCAGGGTGGTCACCCTCAGAACCCTGTCTGCAAGGGACAAACCGACGAAGAATGTCTATCGGCGACTAATCTCCACAACTACAACGAGAGTCCTCAGATCTACACAAGACCAGCTCCTAGAACGCGACAATCCAACTACGGCTGGCCCGAACTGCGCATGCAGGTACTATGAATACAATTATGAGTATACCTCTTTCCACTTCCCTTTCAAAGCTTTGCTGAGCGATCGCAGATTCAGGCACCGAGCGGACAGCTCCGTCTCGAAAGCTTAAATAACTGCGGTAGTATCAGGCAGCCCAAGACTCGGTGGGGTGTCATGAAGTATATAAAGAACACAACAGTTCTTTCGATGGGATACAGACCACTCCGGCGCACGCCTCGGAATCATGACGTCGTTTCGAGATCTCAACAACATATCTCTTCTTTCGCCGCGTCTCGCCTTCACATCTTCTCACTCGCCTACAACATCGGACCAACACGATCGTCTTTCCGACGCCACGTGGCTAGAGGTCGCTGGCGCCACAGAACTGTACGGCGTTTCCGCAGACAATCACTCCGAACGCCAAAAGATCATCGCATGCACGGTCGTCACGACCCCTTCGAAGCCTATCCGGCTCGGCGACACGGTCGCTCTGTTCCCCGTATACCCACGCGAAACATTGTCCGACGTTCGTCGCGTGGACATCGCGTACTTTTCCCCCCATCCCACAGTCTTCGGTACCGTATGCGGTATCGTCGGCATGGAGAGACACAGTGTCACCTTCGTCGTCACGAACGAATCTCTGCGCAGCCCATCCATCGCATTCGCGCACGTCAGTATCCAGTACCACCCAGGCACTACCGTCAAGCCTACCCTTCGATGGAAACTCATACGAATGTTACAAGGCCCCTACTTAACACACTCCCGCCTCCTCCCCCTCTGCGAAAAGAAAGATTCGCCCCCTCGCACGCCAATCTTCAAATGCCCGCCTCGCACATCACTGTTCAAATTTCCCAAGATCCGGAAGTTCAGTTCGAAGAGGATGCAATTGCGATCCCAGACCCCACACGCCCCCATCTCCCGCATCGATCTCCTCGAATGTGATTCGGTCATCGACATATCAGCGTTCAACGCATCCCATTCAGCCATTTTACCCGAAAGCCGACGAGAACGCGCCAATCCGAACTTGTCCGATTCCAACTCCATTTCCCGTGCAAGCACAACCGTTGCGCGCCCGACTTCGATTCCGTGGGTTAGAGACGCGTGGCTGTCTATGGGTTTCGGACAGGTGCGTTCACCACCGCCTCGCATCACTACCCTACTAACAATTCGCGCTAGAGCTCATAACATCGACATTCGATACACGGCTCATCCGTTCTGACTCTCAAAGTAATTCTTTCGAAGCCACTTGCAACAGCAACCATACTAGTAGCACACCGAGAAGTGTAAACATATACATACATAGCGACATGAAAGCCACTTAGCCACAACAAAAGAGTCATGACGATACGAAGCATCCCTCAGATTGCACCACTACACTCATCGGCAACGCCGCCTACGGTTCATTGCCGCCGGGTACGTTGAACCGATTCCAGTGTTATTTCGACAGGACGGTAACATTCTACCCTGTAATACCGCACATGCCCGACCATAACATGACCGAGCAACCTCCATACATCATAATAGAACCTCACTGAAACCCATATTGCTGACCAAGAGTGAGACCCGCGACGACAAGATACTTGCAACTCGCGAAGTCAAAGACAAAAAACGAGCGAGGTGGCCCCAAGGGACGTAGATGATGTTTCTGATCACCGCAGCAGTGAACTTCGATGTCGTCGTAGAGCCTGAGATGCACATACCGTGACCATCGCGTGTCCGAGCTAACAGATACGAAGGAACAGAATGTGCACCGCCCAAAACTACAATGCGGATCTTAGCCGGGGCTGCGTTAATGACATCAAAAAGTCGCACTCCCGATGTTGTCGAGGGGGTGATCGAGACTTACCCCATAAACGCCAAGCATCATGGTCCGGCTCCGAATCATCGCGGAAGGGTTCGCGCATTTCGTGCCCAGCATGCCCTTGGCGACATGCCCCAACAGCGTGTAGAAGGCGTACTCCTGCAGAACAAAACAGTCTCAGAGGCAAAACAGTTAAGTACAATTTGGAAGCATTAACGTCACTCATCCTCCCAACATTGCAGCCAGTCGCCCTCCTTGTTCCGACGAGTGACGGCGGAGCCGACGGTGCTGTGGCGGGTAAAGAAGGCCAGGAGGCAGTTATACCGAACAAGTAATGCGTACACGTCGAGCTGTTGGCACTCCGCGCAGTTCAACGCAATTTTGCCGGGCTGCGAGAAGGAAGCAAAGAATATGCCTGCAACAACGAAGGGCATTTTTTACAATCGGGACATTGAACACAGAACGCGAAAGACATACCATCAAAAACCGACCCGGTTGCACCTGAGACTCCTTAGCCTGCTCGTAGACGTCCTCGCCCTTGGAAGACATGCCGGTGACGTGGTACTGCTCCCAGGAAACGGGGCATTGACAGGCTCGAAACCCCCCCCCGACGGAGTCGGTGATCACTTCTTACCAACACTGTAACCAAGAATGAGGGTCACCTGCAAATGAGGTCAGGGAATGAAAGAGATGCCGCATGGTAGCACGGAACGTACGGTGTAGACTCGGACGTACTTAGTACGTAGCTCGCAAGAGGGCAAGATGTCATATTAGCACGCAGAGCAAGATTTCGAAAGCACGTGAACGCACTATCCGGGCAACGTTGGGGAAACCGGTCGATGGGGTGGTGGTCATCCTCTGGCAGAAAAACGTCGATTCCAGTCGGCACGGAATGAAGCGAGAGACATACTGCGTTGGCGGCGGGACTGACATCGGATGCAAGGGCGTTGCGAATCATGCTACACAAGACGACCTCCGAGAGCAACGAGTGACAGAGGAAGAGAGAGAGAGCAAGCTCACTGACTCTGAGGCACCAAGACGACGGCCGCCGGATATTGACGTCGCACACTTGATCATTGAGGACGCGTTGCCGCACCGAGCAGGCGAGAGAGTATTAACGAGTCCATCATCCCAATACGTTCACGAAACTGGTATCGCGCCGCACCTCTCCTATCACGATGCGCAAAGAGGTGGAAGGGAAGGAAGAGGAGGAGAAATGAGCGTCAGAAGTCATCTCGTTTTCCATCACTAACGGCCACTTAATATTTTCGCTATACGTTCCTTAGGACCATTTTTCCTATTCGTTGCTTACTATCCCATATCCCATAAATTGCTTATCAAAGCATCTGAGCAAAGTGTCCGGGGTCGGGGTGCCAAAAGTCACGTGTAAGGGACTGCACTTTACTCCAAACAGACCTGAACACATTCGTGTCCAGGAATATATACATATCGGTCAGCTGCCATCCTCTCGTGCGCCGTACATCAAGGAATTGTGTTTCAGCATTTCTGGTCACACGTTCTCACCACTCCCCGACCTCAGCACTGACGCTAGGCTATCGGAGATGGAGACCTTCGTAGACTTGCTACGGAGATGCACTGCTCTCCGTCGGCTCTGTCTCAACGAACGGTCACCCACAGAGGTTTCCCCCGAGCTCGTCCATAAGGCAGTCGCCGAGCTTCCTATGCTCCAAGAGCTACGTCTACGCTATAGGAGGGGCGACATCATCAGAGACATCTGCGCTGAGATGGCAGGGCGGCCACTCCGGAAGCTCCGCTTGCTCGGTGTGGTATCCTCGCCGAAGTCCTTGCTTTGCCTAGGTCCCACAACCAGCAACACCCTGCGCGAACTCGAACTTCCGATGCACGTGCACGAGCTCGCCCTCGAAGGCGTTGTTTTCCCCCACGTGAAAAAGCTCTCCGCGACGGTGTCGCACGCCTACGATGTCTGTCCCTCCATGGATGTCCGCACGTTCGCGTGCACCTTCCCCGCCCTCACCCACCTCGTCCTGCGCGACACCCATGGGGGCGGACGCTGGATGGATCACGCAACCAAAATGTTTACGCACCCACATAGCCCGTTTCCACGCGAACCCTGGCCTCTGGGGCTTAAGTACGTCTACGCGGACGACCCGCTCGCGATCTACACGACGCGTCTCTTCCGTCACACGCCGCACATATCCATCCGGTGGTGGACGCCGTACTTTTGGAGGACCGGGCGCACGCTGCCGACCGAGATACTGCGCGCCATCGTCGCTGTCGCACGCCCCACGGCGCTGGAGATTCGCCACGACAACCAGCAGTCGCTCGTGGGGATGGATCTGGGGGGGTTCGACCGCTATGCCGGGCTAGTACTTGCAGGACACGTAGAAGGGGGAGCGCCCCTTCGAAAGCTCGCCATCCATATCCACGGTTCCGACTTTGACTGCGAGGACTTGTCGGACTCAGCGGATGCAGACATCATGGTGCGCATTTTTTTCTTCCCAGCCTACCCGCTCGATATTGATGGGCCGACTAACCGTTGGCTTGCAGGAACTTCTCGGGGCGGCCGTAGCGAAGATGTCAGTCATACATCTGCTGCTCAAGTTCACGCCATACCTGATGAACGGCTTGCTCGACTGCGATCAGCCGTACATTACCGAGCACGCGCAGCTGGCAAGACGACAGTCGGCTGTGTGGGCGGAGAGGCTCGCACGCGCGTCGCCTAACTTGCGATGGGTCGGGATGTTCGTGTACGGCGCGAGCTTGCGGTCGTGGACGATTGTACAGCCTGCAGACGCTAGAGCCAACGTAGAGATGCGTGAGCTTGTGGAGACTGAGGGTTGGAAGGTGCTGAGGGCGGAAGGTCTGTACGAGTTCATGGCCGGGTTCGAAGTTGCACCGCGGGCGGCTTGGTATGAGCGCACACCAATGTAGCATGAGGATAACAGGAATACCCATCCAATATGCCAAGAGATTGTTATACTGTACAATGATTGACGGACAGTCCACACGTCGCAGCATCAAGAGTCCTAATCGAAGCGCATCCGAATCAAGAAGCGATGTTTGCAGGCCGGACAGCACAGGTTCGTGCTTATCTCGCGCAAAGCGCACCTGAGTACAACACATGGCGTGAGTAACTTAGCGATTTGAAAGACTACACGAGCATGCTTACTCGTAGCATAACAGATGCCCGCAGACCAGCATAACGGGGTCGACGGGGTCCATGGAGCATGACCTGCAGCGCCATATGTTCTTCCCAGTCGATACCTTTGGTTGCACGGGGACCTACGATCGTTTGAGGAATCAGAAGCACCATGCGAGACATGAAGAGACGCACCGAAGCACCGTTTGTGGCATACCGCACGCCTGGCGTGTTAAAGGGCAGACCGTCTCCTCTAGACGAGGACATACTCGACGGCGCCGCACTGGGACTAGGCGCCCTGTCAGGGATGGTCCCGACGCCGTACATCGTCGACGGTGCTGGGGAATCGTAGCCTGTGACGGCGTCGCGTTCGAAGAGCTCTCTAGCGCTCCTGAAAGAGGACACAGAGGACTGTTCGGCTCCAAAGAGCGACCCAGTACCCTGAGAAGCAAGGATGAGTACAGCGTCAGGGGAACCACAGACGACGATGACGCACGTTCACTGGTCTAGATGGAATAGGTGCCGTGATCATAGATATGCTCGATGGCGTCGACGAGCCTAGGGGCCGCTGATGGGCCGAAGGGGGAGGCGGTGGGGACATCAAAGCCTCGGGAGGTGTAATGACCTGAGAGGGTGCGGATGCCCGGGCAGCCGCCGTACTCGGCGGGGTGCTGCGGTAACTGAAGTCCGAATACGCCACGGACACCGGCCTTGGTGGCATGACACCCTGCAGGGCAGATGTAAGTTATGCTTGAGGATACACGGCAAGGAGAACGAACATTAGCGCTGGTAGATGGGCTAGCGGCGACTGTATTTGCGACAGCGTCCGGTATGTCCGGTCGGGGAACAGATGGCGCAGGGGTAGAAGCAGGACCACTTGCACTTGCACCAGAAGAGCTGGCTGGGACTGTTGGTACCTGTTTCCCCTTTCGATCCTTGAGAGGGGCGATAGGACAATTGGTCTTGTGCTTTTGTACTCCATACATCAGGACATCAAACATCATCGTCAGTATAAAATACTTACTACACCCCACTCATCGTGGTCTTTGAAAGCGAGCGCACATGGGCGACATTTCGGATGCAACAGGGAATCCCAGTAGTGGTCTTCCAACTTTTGAGACGGAGGCAGGCATATCTTGCACGTGCTGCACGATGAAGCATTTGTGATGTGCTGCAGGGGCGAATTTCCGTGTCAGTGGTGCTTGGTTTGACTTTAGGAGGACGATACACTAACGTCGACAAGCTCGGCGCTGGTTTCAAACTGTGCGAGACATATAGGACACGAATGGTGAGCAGGACTACGGCAGACATGAACCTCGGCAACAGGAACCTCTTGCCCGCATAGAGGACAGCCCGCCGAGGTCCGCACGACGCTGTGTGCAATGTGACGATGCTGAAAAGATCGTTCAGACGGAGCTGGCTCAATAGATTACCTAGCTGCATACCTCTGCCAAGACGTTTGCGTTCGCGAAAGGAACCGAACAATCTGTGCAGACGAATGCCGCGACCGGTGTCCCGGAACTAGATGGCGTAGACGACATTGCGGTCGGCTCTGTGGCAAGGCTCCTCATGTGTCCTGTAAGATTCGCATGTTCGTGTTGATCTACATTCCTATCGAACGTCTTGCCACAGTCTGTGCAGATGCGCACGATCTGAGCAGGGAGATGTCCAGCGATTTTAGCATGTTCCGTAGCCTTGTTCTTGCTAGCGAACACCTTGAGACAGTGATTGCATCGAGCCGGCGAGGGGATGGTGTCTAAGGACATTGCAAGAGGTGGTGGGTGGGGACCGTGGGGTGAGGGGGAGAGGAGAGAAAGAGGTACCGCAGCACCATGAATATTGTCGAATCTCAACGTGGTTCGGGCACGTCCGAGGACGTGAGAATCACACAGGATGTGGTGGAGTTTGTACGATTACAGTAGCAGGACGACGTACGTACCTCTTAAGTGCGCATGCACAAGCGACAACATCCAGATTCCAGTCCCCGAAACTACATCTTACAAGCATATGACGCGTGACTGTCGATTTTGAGTACCAATCGAGATCTTGAGAGGCCACTGGTAAGATCGCGAGATTTTGGGTGCAATGAGTGACGCGAGGGACTTCGACGTTGGCGGTCAATGGCGAACATGTAGATGATGCATTGCTGCTCGTCGTGGACGCTTGACAAAAGCTACTGACAGTAGCATGCAGCATATACTTGGACGAGCATGAAACACACGCAATCATGTCCATCCTGTCCCTGCAATACATGCAACGCAAAGCGCAAAGCATATCAATCTCCGGGTCCTACAGCGAAGACCTGGAGCCGTCTTGACCAGACCATATAGTGCAGTGCCGCCGGCAGTCAGCGCGTGTCCCCCCTCTGAAGTTGGAGAGTCTAGAAGCATGTATTGGTTGAGGAAGAACATAGCGACGGAAGATAGGTGACCAAAACTGCGCAAAGGCGGAACACTGGGCGTGGAGCTCGAGGAGGATGAGGAGGAGAACTCAGAAGGAGGAGGAGGAGGCCCGACCGGGCCCGAGTTCAGCGCTTTCAGCGCTAGTGCTGACATGTACGTACTGCTTACGTACGCAGTCCCTCAACAACGCGCTTCCGACTCCGATATTCACGGAGGCTGCTTTCGGCCTAACCACGACCATCCATCACGCTCCGTGTTCCTCTTGCATCCTCCTCTTTTCTAGGCTGAAATCATGCCGCTATTTCGTTGCAGCATCTGCCTGGACATGATGGACAACCTATCTAAACCGATGACCACGACATGTGGCCACATTTATTGCCTTGACTGTGCAACATTCCACTTCACCACAAACCCTTCCTGTGCGGTTTGTCGCAAGAAGCAGAATCTCCAAGCGATGATCCGTCTGTACCCTGACTGGGAGGCAGACGAGACGCGTAAAGACGCGTCTTCTCCTCTCCAGGATGACACGGTCTTCTCTAGCCCCACTTCGGTCCACAGCATGGATCGGGCAGCAGAAGAGGCTATCATGGCAACCAAGCAGACCATCGCAGACCGCGTCGATACCGAGGACGCTCTGATGGTGTAAGCAATACTATACTGCGCCAAAATATTGCTCATTCTGACTCTATCCACAGGTGCAACACGTTCGTCAACTCTGTCACCGGCCGTGAGAAGGCCCTGATCAACACCGTCCGTCGTTCTCGCCATATTATGACTAATCTCCACGCTCCTGACCAGTAACGGCGACAGGACCTCCTTCGCGAGATTTCATTCCAACTCACCTTACTCACGACGGTATACCGCTTCCTATATAGGTCTCTTCCTCCCGTTAACGTTTGAGTATGGCAGAAAATCAAAGACGATCACGCCCGGCTCGAGAAGCTCACGAAGAGCGCGAAGTCCGCCCGCTCCAGCGAGAAGCGGCTCAGTGCCCAGCTCGAGCAACAGCGTTCGACTACGGACGCCCTTGAGAAGGCAAACGCACGGCTGTCCGCGCAGGTGGAGAGTCTGCAGGAACAGGTCGCGGCCCTCGAGCACCAATGTCGCGTGTCGGCTCAAGATAGTCAACGTCAGCGCGTCCGAGCCGGGAACCTCGAAGGACGGCTAGAGGGTGTCGTCAGCGAGCTGGAAACCTGGAAGCAGCAAGCACTCAGGGCGAAGAAGAAGGTATGCTTGTGGCCGAGCACTTTCGAGTATCCTCGGTCTAACATTGTACTCCCTCAGTATCTCGCTTTGAAGAGCAAGGTGGAAGATGCGAAGCGGGCTGCGCTTGATGCCGATCGTGGCCGCGTGCGCGACAAGTCGGACGACTTGGTCGTGGTTTGATCACACTTTTATTCACTGACGACGGACGACGAGAGGACGTCATTCTTAGGTTGTACGCATACCCCTTCTCCGGTCACACTCTACATACCACACAGGCTTGACGCCACCTCATCGCTATGTACCAACACACCTCGCTTCTGTCACGCTTTCAGCTATCTGTCGAAGAATGTCAAGCTCTCACCTCGCAGAGCACCACCGACCCTCGCAGTTGGTTCAATAGAACATGTATACTGCAAGTGATCTTGGAGCTGGTATTCACATCTACCGAGGTACATTATCTACAATCAAGAACGAACTTTACAACCATTGGAGTAAGAAGCCCGAAGGCATTCAGAGCGAGATTACACAACATCGACCAGGACTTCGCGCGCGCACCGTGCCAAAGCCTGCTTAACGGCCTGGACAAGCGGCCTGCCAGCGAGGTGCGGATGCGCCGCGTTGCACACACTCGGCAGGACCGCCCTGTACCGCTCCAGCACGAGCTCCCGGAGCTGCACGCCCCCGCTCGCGTGCCGCACCCTCAGGCTGTCATCCAGCGCGTCCACGAACACCCACGAGTCGAACAGCAGCCCGCGCAGCTGGACGGACTCGAGCCGCGGGCAGCACGTCGCGCTGTTCGTCAGCGCGCGCGCAAAGGACTCGGGCGGGGCGGACGCGCCGGTGTCGACGATCCGGAGCGTGCGCAGCGCCCGGAGCCCGGAGAGCACTGTGCTCCAGTCCACCACATTGCCAGACGCAGAGCCGCGCGAGTTGAGGGCGCCGGATGCGGTCAGCGAGGCAGGCTGCTTGCGCACGCTCGAGGACCGTGCGAGGCCGCTGCCGGGTCCACCGCCGAGGCTGAAGTCGCCCTCGATAGTGAGTGTGGAGATGAGGTGTGGCTGGAGCCGTGCGCCGATGCCCCCGCTGAGAGAACCGAGGGCGTCCGCGTAGGCCCGTGCGCGGATCGCGGGGTCGTGCAGGTCCGCCGAAGCAGAGAGGGAGACCAGGTGGTGCTGCTGGTTCGCCCGAGTCGGCGTGGCCTCGAGCGTGATCTGGCCGGTGTTGACAGTGAGGGTGACTTCGAGCGAGTGTGGCTGGGGCGGGAGGAAGCCGAGCGGCTGGTGGGTCGACTGCGGGAGCATGCTGCCGAAGGATGGGACGGGCACACCAGCGCCGGACGCGAGAGCTGGCAAGGAGCGGGCGTGGACGGTGACGCTGGTGACGCTGGGGAGGAAGATGTGGGAGAGCAGGCGGGCGGTGTGCTCGGCCGGGCCGCCGAGCTTCAGGGTGGTGAGCTTCGGGAGGATGACGGTCGGCGGCGGCGGAGTTTGGTTCGAGAGAGACAGGCCTTCCATGTAGCGATGTATGGTGAGGTGCTTGAGCTGACGACACATGGACAGGCCGTGCAGGAAATCGACGAAGCTGATCCCCGGACGGTTTGCGGGGTAGTTGAGTAGCGATAGTTCCTTGAGCTTGAGAAAAACCGGGTTGGTCCACGGCACATAAATCCCGTCGAGCACCAAGGCCTCTAACCTCGGGAACTTCTTCCCAGGAAGATTAATCTCCTGGACGTGCAAAGGGCCTGGCTGTCTGTGCATCTCCGAGTAGCTGACATGGAGGGAAAGCTTCGTGAGAAGAGGCAGCTCTTGGGAGAGAATTCCGTTGGGGCCTGAGATATCGACAGAAGGGAGACAGTGAATAGGGATAGCGCCGATATGTAGAGTTGTGATGTGATGCGAGTGGCGAAGCAAGTCGTTGACCTCGGAAAAGGTTATGCGGCTACCTGCATTGATGGGGCCACACTTGACATCGAGAGTTGCGATGATTGGGAATATAACGGGCATGGTAGCTATGCAGACTAGTATGGTCAACGAGCTGAGCGAAGAGCAGTCTGGCTGGGAACACCGTACCTTTTCCTTGTACGGAGGGGGCCGACTCGGTGAACGGAACGAGCCTGACTTCCAGGGCCATTTATATGGGGCGGTAAAAGCCACAATCCACACAGCTGGTGTCCATGATATGGAGCACAATTATGAGTGGCCGGCCATGTGAAAGCAACCCTGTGAACAAAGAGCCTTCTCGTGTGGCGGACATGAAAGCGACTCGGCCATAGCGCCATCATGATGCGTCACAAACGCTTTCGTCGCGAGACGTGGCTCACCATTGTGGTCAAAGCCAGTGGCGTGGATAGAATGCATAACTTGAGCGCGCTATTCTCCGATAGTACCTAGGAAAACATTGAGACAGAAGACCAATAGCCTTCTAGTATCCCCATGCTATCCTGATAATATCTTGGGCAACTTAGATATTGCTCGGTCGACTATCCAACTTGCTGAGTGCGAGGCTTGCACTAATATGGTGCATTGAGTAGCATATGTCTGGTATAAACAAAATGAAGGATGAGGATACAATTCTTTGACTACAGGTAGAGTCAATGTCTTCTAGCGATACAAGTCGTAGCACGTACAGTTCTTCGAGTGATGTTCACAGTCCGATCGTCGAAATTCATCGATGCTCGTTTCTCGAGGGTCTAACATGTATGAGACCTGCCGAGACGTAGTCCATGGGGCATCAAAGGAAAGGGGTCAGGATCATT
Source organism: Daedaleopsis sinensis (assembly GCA_033807695.1). NCBI lineage: Eukaryota > Fungi > Basidiomycota > Agaricomycetes > Polyporales > Polyporaceae > Daedaleopsis > Daedaleopsis sinensis. Next base: position 4,247,166 of record CM066301.1, read on the forward strand.
CGCGTGAAGTACCCTTGAGATGGTGTATCAATGAGTCGAGTTCAAGGAATATTTAGACCAGAGATGTCGCACCTAGACAGGACATTCGTCTTGCTTAGCATTGTGGCAATGAAGCAAGGTCGACGCGAAGAGATCCAGGACACCAGTATGAGTCTCTACAGGCTCTGACAAGGTCTGCCGCAGGGGAACCTTGGGAGGGGCTGCCACCCTCTTGAAGGAGTCGCTGGTGGCGCGCCTCTGCGGTACGTGTCCCTTTGCAAACTGAAGGGACTCGATGTTGTCCATGATCTCTTTCGTCGTTCTTCCCGTTGCATCAGCGCACTGGGAGACCCCTTTGGAGCACTGCGCATCGAGAACGCGTACTTTGCGCTTGACAGCAGTCCAGGAATCGGCGATTGAGACCGATGTGTCGAGGAAGTCGAGCAGCGCCTCGAATGACTTGAAGAAATCGTTGATGACCGCGAAGTACTCGATTGGGTTCTCTGGTGGCTCTATACCCGCAGCGAATTTGGGGATAATGACCTTGTCCAAGGTAGAGCAGAAGAGGTCAAGGACTTGGCGGAGCTGCGGTGAAGGTCCATCGGAGACGGATGTAGCGCCGGGGAGATGGGTGTGCAGGGCGCGGATGATGATCACGGCGATCGTACAGATACTGAGAACTGTGCGGTCGTCGTTACTGAAATCGGTGCCAGCTACCTCTCCACAATAGGTGATCACCTCCTCGACATCTAAGACGGCGTCAAATGGTGCTACAGCGTTGAGAGTAGTCAAACTACTCACCTTGATGAGTAACAGCGCTCGGAGGTGGAACTTCGCCGGTCAGAGTGACGAGCAACCCGTAGATCAGCTTGCGATTCTCCGCTGGTTGTTTGGAGGGACAATGCCTGCGGCACGTCAGCAACGCTGTGAAAATCCGGTCGCAGCGCCCTTCCAAGAGCGATATGTGATCGGGAACTTCGACGACGAGTCGGTGGAGCATCTGGAGCAGCTGCCACTGCTGTTCCTCGTTGAATCGCTGGGCAGGCGTTCCGTCTTCACGAGTCGCATCTCCCAATAGATCGAGGAGGATGTCGAGCAGAGTGAGTAGGGTTTCGCGGTCGAGGCTGTGCGTCCAGAAGGGGAGATCGAAGACGACGGCGTCTGCTCGACGGACGAGGAGCTTCCGGACGCACGCGAGAGCGTCGCAGGACTTGAGCGTCCGCAGACATGGCCGCACGACATTCTGCAAAGTCTCCAGGTCCATCTTGACGCTGTCGAGCTCGTCTAGCATGGTGACATCGTAGCTGGAGTGGCACGCGAGAAGCTTTGCCTCCTCTCGAGCTTTCCAGCTCCAGTGCACCCGCTTTCCACCATGCTCGCTGAGCCAACTCAGAACGCGCCGGACGTTGGGCTGTGCGTTCAGGAGTACCTGGCTTCCGGAGATGGAGACCGTCTTGAGCTCCTCTTCGCATTCGGTGGACCCGGCCCGGCGAGTGCCCGTGAGCCATATCAGGATTGAGTGCACTAGTCGCATCATCCACCGGATGGCGGCGAGAACAAGCTGAGTCCCGAAGTACAGCGCGAAGGCTTGTGGAGAGCGATACGAGCAGTCCTCGCTGAACACCGGGAGGATCGATGTAGCCACGGAGAAGGTTAAGAGGGCGGCAAGCAAGGTCATAGCAACGATGCCGACGCCGCGATGGAATGCCCAGAGCAGCTCGGCGATGCCGGTGAGGAAGAACACGAGTGCGACCTGCAAAATGACGGGGAGCACTGTCATGATCGTCTTGACCCGCCACTTGCGCAACGCGTTGTGACGATGCTGTCGGGTGTGCGCGTGCTTCCTGGAGACGCGGGAGCGACAGATAGTCATGATCCCCGCAGCGTACTCCCCGAGCCACTGCTTGACGAGCAGGCCGATGAAGGCAACGGAGAGACCGCATATCAGGCTAGTGATCCAAAGGGCGTTCACCCTCGAGGCCAGGTGTGCGGGCACGAAGCTTGTGTCCAGATTAGGAGCGATAGGGGACTCCTCGACCGTGGTGTTGCGTAGCTCCGCCACAATCAACTCGAGTACAGCCGTGATGCGCTCCGTAGGCTCGGGATGAAGTGATTTGCAGGACTCTACAAGGAACGCGGTGACCACGGCTGAGAACAAACCAGCCTACGGTGCACCTTTCGTTAATGCAATGTCAGCTTGCACGACGAGTATCACTCACGAATACGAGCAGCGTATCAATCTCCTCTTTCCACCTGGTCACATTCGCCGCATCATAATGGATCATCTCCTTTGCGCAATTGGACCACGCCTTTTCTGTTGCACGTTCCGGATCACGGCTTTCAGACGGGGAAAACAATTCGGGAAACATCTGCCAGAGATAAATTCATCGATCTATGTTCACGCCTCATACTTGACGATATACTCTTGTTTACTCACCTTGATAAGATCCTGTCGAGTAGTAATATTAGAGGGGCTTTCAGAGAAGATGGGCTCGGCGACGCCGTCCTCGCTATGGCGCCTGCGCAGAGATGACGGGCAGGTTCTAAGAGACATAGTTCTTTTACGGTGCTTCAGTCCATTGTCCTACGAACGTTGATGAGCTGGCGCGTAAGTGCAGAGCCGGGATATCACTCACGACAACACGTAAATCAACATCAAACTCGGTTGCACGAGGACTGGGACTTCTCGTTGGTTGTCGGTTGGTGATGAAGCACTGTCTAGTATGCGTGTCAAAGTCCAAAGGTGACGGCGGAATACGCTGGTGAAGCATAAGTGCACACTCTCCTTGTCAGGATCGCAGGGTACGCACTTTTATCGAGAACTCCGCCCCGATGACCGCCTCCTCTTCAATGGGTGCTGGAATATCTGTCTGCTTGACGTGTGCACGAGACATCTTGGAATAAATTTTGCGAGCCGGCGCGTGAAAGTGAATGGGGCAAGGAGTGTGATGCGGTCGACGCGTTAGGTGCTGAAGAGATGATGAGCCCACTGGGATCGGCGCAGGTGATGATATACACCAAAACGAGCGCCAGCAGTGCGGCATCGTAGGCATTGTTCGACTGCTGCTCCAGGCGACAGACGTGAGAGGTGAGCTCGCTTCACAGATTATGCCCTCTTCGACACCTCTCAGACGTACCTCGTAACTGCCATATCCCGATGGCTAGTGTGAGTTTACGACCTGTACACTTGTTCCCCATGACAGTACTGCGGCTGATCATCGTAGCGATGCCTGAGCACGTTGTTCCGCCTGCCGAATTCGATATAAGGATGTCCCGATTTGGGAATTTCTAGTGGGTGCGTGTAGGTCCCTGGTTACCCTGCCATTGTCTGCATGTCACGAGAAACAAGGTCCACTTCGAGAGGAGGGCCGACATGGGGATATCCTCTTTATTGTTACGCCGCACGTAACTACATGACTGTGAAAGGTCGGTTAGCTTCCCTTCATTATAACCGCTGCCGCCCGTCACGGGCTTTGGCGCGCACTTGGCCGCAGGCAGAACCTCACTTACCATACGAATTCCCCGTTCTACCAGTCGCTAGTCGCTGTTCGCCCGTTCTGCCGCGCTCTGTCCTGTACCTGATGAACTTGGCGAAGAAGGACGTGTGCAATTCAACCATAATCTCATCGCGCCCGCTCATGATCACCCGCGCGGGGGTCTCGGAGGAGTTACTGCGATACACGTAAACGTCAGAGCCACGTCCGTAAGAGAGAGTATAAGAAGCGGGCTCACACAAACCCGTGGCGAGCTATGCGCCCCATCCCCTCATAAGCGCGATGCCTCCGTCCAGACTGGTCCTCCCAGCTTGGGGCCTCCGCACTCAGGTTCGCGTGCCATGTGCACACGCCGCGCGGAACGTTCACGTCCCCAGTGACCTTCCATGCGCGTACCTGAGCGGCAGCGGCGTCGTGCTCGAGGAACAGGCACTCCGTCCCGTGCGGACCGTAGTCGCCCAGCCACAGGCCGACGAGCGTTTCCGGACGCCACTCGGGCGAGGCGGGATCCATGCCTTCCTGCATGATGGTGCGGAGGGGGTAGTATCGGGGTATGATGCTCGAGTATGGGCCACTGAGGGCATGCACCGGATTGTGGAGATCGAGGATGCGTACATTGGACAAGTGATGGGGCAGCGGCGAGGGAAAGAAGGAGATGGATGCGGGCTTCGGGACGCCTGCAACATAGTGGAGGTTCGTCCACCAGTGACGTTGGGTTTCATCGACGGGAGGAGGATCTTCTTGTCGGAGACGGGGGACGCCTCGATCGGCATCATACCAGGCTGCCGGAGTGTCCTGCGGAAACTCTGGATTGGTCCATGGGCGCCTGGGAGGCTCGAGCGTGAGCGTGAGGTTCGTGGGCGCAAGGACATGTAGCGAGGGATTGCCGAGGTCGTCTTCGTCGTCCATTTGGGACAACGACTGTGGTAAGCCGTCGAGGTCAATAGCACTGAGATCTTGCTCTGACCGTTGATGCCAGCTGATATGAACATCATCAGCGATCTCCGGCGAGGTCTGGCTGCGGGGAGTGAATCCAATCTGGATAAACTCAATGTAGGTGGGATAGCGTGGCCCAGATTGCGCGGCTACGGCAGGGAGCTTCCAGACGTCACCGACAATTATGTGCTCGCCGTCCCGGAACCTGTGATCAGGTAGTAGGCGAAACTCGACGATGTTCCCTGTGAACGGATAGTCACTGCACCACAATCCTATTAGGGGACCATATCTGTGAAGAAGCCGGCCGTAGATGATGCGGAAAGAGCGTCCTCCCAGTGAAGTATTGCTGTCGATACCGTACAGTGTGCAGAAGCGGCGCCACGTAGATGCATCGTCAATCAATGGGTAGTAGAGCTTCCGTGACGACGAGATGGAGTGGATAACGTCGACCGGAGACAGTTCTGCGATGAGGTGCTGAAGTACGTCGTACGGGAGATCTAGCAACGTTGGCATTGATGCTGAGTCCCTGTAGTCTCGAGTCAGGATATGTTTACCCGCCATTGACGAGACACATTGTGCACACCAGTATCTAGAGGATCAGATGCCGGGTTTGCGCGCACGTCGCTCGGCTGGCTGTCTGTGATTCTGCAGTGCGATGAACTTTTCCGTTAGTTTAAGTCATTGAGCATTTACTATAACGATTAACCATAGAAAACCCACCAGTCCTGGATGCGATGTCGTGATGTAAGGTGGAAGTAGCAGAGTCGCCTGCAGTAGGACATCAAGTTCGTTGATTATGCGTACTACTACCGTAATTCGCGAGGGAGCATTGCATAGGGTTTGTATCGATTTGGTCACTGTTTCGATCCCCACTGTGGCGATAGCTTTTTGTCACGTTCGATAATGACGTCCATGACGTAGGTAACGTCTTTCGGAGTTTGAATTGTCCCAGGATCAGTATCCCCTACTCAGTCGTTCTGGTGCATCTTGTTCTCTACCCTCATCATCTTGATTCTTATCGTCTCCTGCTCTTTCAACGCAGTCCTTGCCACCAGTCCGTGCCATGATATTCATGTGAGGCGACTGCAGGCGGAAGGACTGGGCTGTTCGGTTAGGTGGGGGCATATATTACCGCTATCTGGGGTGTACAAGACACTTCTGCAGGCTGTATGCACCAACAGCCCAACATACAACAAACAGGTGTCGCACCCTTCATAAATGTTCTGCTTATCAGAGAAGTCACAGTCATAGTTTACTACAGGCACATCTCGTTTTCCACAGTCCAGGCGGATAAGGACCGCAGTGAATATATTCTAGCTGTGCGTCGCAATCCGAAGTAAGTACCCAATACGTCTTGAGATCTTTAAAACCCAAAGAGACTAATAATGATATCCCAAAAGCCCGAAAAATAATCGCCAATAAAGCACCTCGTCACAGGCAAGAAATGCACAGTGTGCCCCGCTTCTGGAACTCATCCAATCTCTCAAAGATCTCCCGTCGCACCTCCTTCTCCATTCCGTCGTTGTCGCACGACACGTAGAACATGACCGTCAACCCATGAAACTCCTCTCGGCTGAGGTCGGCGTCGATCCGAGCCCAGTCAAGCGCGAGCAAATCCTGGACGGACGCTATCTCCAGCGCGAACGACATTTCCTCCAAGTCGCGCGACCGAATCTGGGACAGCATGGTCGTCACCCAGGGGAAGAGTCGATGGGAGACGAACGCCTGGGACGCGCGGACATCAAGCCCTCCAAAGTGGAGCGAGCGCAAGCCGGTGTTGTGCGCGAGGCTCAGATGGTTCTGCAGCACCCCGTCCTCGGAAACTCCCGCGGGGAACTCGATGTGGAGGGACTCGAGCGCGGAGCCGCTCGCCTGGAGGAGATCGCCGACCGATTGGATGTTCTCAAGCTCGCGCCAACAGAGCTGGATGGTCTGCAGTTGGTGGTCATGTGGGTGCTGCAAGAGCCATTCCGTGACGAGTGTGGGGGACGACTTGGAGTCGAGGAAGAGGTACGAGAGCTGCATGCGTCCGGCGTCGAGCAGCGCGTCCGACCCGTTCTCAAAGGGAGAAGGTGAGTCGGTCTTCCAGGACACGGCTTGGAAGTAGAGTTCGTGAAGGGCGGGGAAGGCGGAGAGGAAGGCGATAACGTCCCGGGACGCGTCGAAGGAGACCTCGAAGAGGAAGAGCTGGCGCACCGACTTCGACACCCCTGCGAACGCTCTGCGCGTCTCCTCGCTCAACGCGTGCCACCTCACGCGAGCCAGAGCAAGGGTCGTGACCTGGTCGAGGAGCGGGAAGAGGTCCGCGGCGGCGTTCACCCACGTATCGTCCTCGCGTGGAGTACCGTCCGGGGTTGCTCCGTCGTAATCCGCGCTGAGGGACAGCTTTCGGACGCAAAAGGCGATGGTGGGCGTGGAGGTGAGTAGGGCACGGAATCGAGTCACATCATCGGCATGCCGGAGACGGACGTTGCGGAAGAGGTGGAAACGGCTGCTCGAAAGCCAATCCTTGCAGGCGAGGCTGCACGCTCGGAGAGCCTCAAGGTCGTCCCAAAGGTAATCTATCGTCTGGTCGCAAAGCTCTGGCGGGATACGGATGGAGGATGGCATAATGGCGGTGGGCGACGGTGCAGGGTCTAGGATGTGTGGGTTTCTCGAAGGTGCGTCTATGTCTAGAGATGTGTCTCCCGCTGCCAACGGGGGAGCAGAGAGTGGTGAGTCTGGATACCCAGGATCGCAGGGTGTTATCTAGCTAGGCTAGGGGGGATATATAAGTGCCTGAGAATGTCTTAGGAGAGATTGATGACTAGCACCTTTGCACCTCCGATTCAGACTGATTCAGACCATGTTTCGAGCGTCGAGCTGTGTCGACCTTCCCCACCCCGGGGGTATGTAGCACTCTCTGATTGGCTGTGGAGGTGGAACGATGCAGATTAGCGTCGAGAGAGGTGCCGACTTGGTGCCGACTATCACTATGGGCGCTTCGTAGCACACTCCGATGCGCGCGTTAACAGGCGTTAACCGGAGACGCTTCCGAATCCGACCACTGCCACTGCCAGACTGGTCGTGTACATGCCAGCCTGAGCTTGAACGAACCACTTGCCAACATGGCTTCACTCCAGCTCCGACTCTCGCGAAAGCTACCTCTTTCAACGCGACAGCAAATCGTTCCCAGTTCAAGAATACGCGTACCAACCTCAGCATGGCGTGGCAAGGCGACAAAAGCGGGGAAGGCGGATGCCTCGGTCTCAGAAACCGAGAAAGTCACGCTGCCGTGGCAGGAGTACCTCGGTATCCGCAAGCGCAAGAGGAGATGGGAGACGGTACGTCCAAGATTTCTGAAGAGTGCGGTGGTATGGGTTCGCCTCGCATACTTATTCTTGCACCATAATAGGCCGTCACCATCCCTGCGACCATCGGCGGATTCGTAGGAGGCTTTGCGTACTTTGGATCTCTCGAGATGGATCCTAGCAAACCGATCTTCGTGCGTGTCCCAGCTTTCAGTGTTTTGAGTGGGAACTTACGCTGGGAATGCCAGAACATCGACCCGATGTTCGTGTACGGCGCTGCAGTCTTCGGGTGTGCTGGTGCGTTCTCCTCTTCTTTTCCTCTCTTCCAGTCGCCGAAGATGCGCGTCCTCCGTCTGTGCAGGTCTCGGCTACCTCGTTGGTCCAGTCGTCGGCTCCAGTTTCTGGCGGTTGACCCACCGGCGGCTCATGCGGCTCATCGAGCTCCGCGACAAGGAGTTCCACCAGCACATAGTCAAGAACCGCGTGGACCCCACGGCGCAGAGTGCGACGAACCCCGTGCCTGATTATTACGGTGTGTCCAATCGTCTCGCCGATGGCAGACACGGCCACGGGTGCTCATATCCTTCTCTGCGACTTGTATAGGCGAGAAAATTGGCTCTCTGCATGACTATAGACAGGTATGTGTCTGCTGCGTGCGGTGACGGTAAGGGAAACAGTGCTGACGACATTCGACTCTACAGTGGCTCAGGGATCAGGCGAAGTTCCGGCGAAAAGCGTCTGGCTTCCTCTCCGAAGAGTAGTTTACCGGCTGGTTATTGTTCACCGCATAATTGCACATCTTCCTCCTCACCTCAACACTGCTTTCGCTCAACCGCCGCAGAAAGTCTTGGCATATACTGAACGTCTTCAACCTTGTCTCGCGAACATGACGTACATACTGTCCCCCTCGCCGCCTATAAGAGCTCCGAGGACGCCGTGTTCACAGCTGCGGCTAGACACGTATTCGTGTGATACATGCGCAATCAGAGAGCACTTAGTTAGCAGAGAATGAAATACCAGGCTCGTAATATGGCCATGACATACCCTGGACCGCAGGCGCTTCTGGTCCATCTCGGGCCGTGGAGGCTTGGGCTATGCATGCAGCGAATGCTTCTGGACGCCGTCACCGAGAGTCTATATGTATCCTGCTCGTCTCCCATTCTCGTCTCCCATCCATGTAGCCCACCACCATGGCCGACGCCATCTCCTTCAACACCGCCGTCGGCCGCCCCCCGCTCGCGGTGCTCAGCACAACCCGCACAGCAACGGCAGAGACAGCGTCCCCGGCTTCCCCAACATCGACACCCCCCTCGCCTCCAGCTGACGCTCCAAACACGAATGGCGGACGTGCGCAGCCGGGTAGCACGAGTGCCTTCGGACGGGCATGGTTGCGGGTTCGGGAGTTCCTGGGGCTCGCAGGTCCGAGCAGGCGGGGACGGCGGGAGCGTCGAAGACTCGTGCAATACTTTGTGTTTCTTGCGTTATGCTTCGTCCAAGTACGTCCAAGTCTTGAGTTCTCGGCGCCGTCCAACTTGCAAGCTTCTCCGAATGGTGTCCCGAGACAGAGGCTCATGCGCCCTTACTAGGTGTTCGTCATCATCGTGTCGACCGCGCTCGGGGCGCGGCGCAAGAGCCCGCAGCCGGAAAGGCCGGGGCAGACTGAGCTCCAGGCGTGCACCATCCTCGGCGCGTGGAACATCATCTGGCTCGCACGGCTGTTGGTGAAGGCCTACGTAGTCTCCTGGTTCTTCCTCCGCGGGTGAGTTCCAACTTCATGCGCATAGGTGCGGGGTATGTGCTCACTCGGACGTCACTTATGGTAGGCCTCCAACACCTACAGAAACCATATGCCCACTTTCTCTGCGTGCATTTCATCTCCTGTACGTGGTCCATACATCATGGGGGGCATTGGGCGATGTAACGAGCTGTGTTACATCCTGGATACATCTCAAAAGTCGCGTGTAACCACGATGTATCCAGGATGGAACACATTGACAGAAAGCCATATGTGGATTTTAATCACGCTATAACGACTCGTTACATCAGTCAATGCCCCCGGTGCATGATACGGGTGTTTACATTGTGCTCACGAGCCACTGTCCTACAGCCTCTACAAGGTCGACCCGTTCGCGACTCTCATATGGTTCTTTAGCGCGATTTTGGTCGTGTATGCGCACGGCTCGCGGTGTCGCTCTGCGGCCAGCGACATCTCCGCTGCGACGTACTTCATCCTCATCCTCATCTACACGCGATTCGTGATCATGAATTTTGTCCCGGTACGTCCCCCAACCTCTCTGTACAACATTATCCCAACCCAGAACCTAGATTGTCCGAACGATAATGATGCGACGAGGCGCTAGCCAGCCCACCATCAGCAAGCTCTCGCGTGCAGAAGTCGACCGCATCCCGCTCGTTCTGTACATCCCTCCACCGCCCGACGATGCGCCCAAGAGCCCGATCACGCCCCTCCCTCGCGCGCTCTCCCATCCCCCAGTCACTCCCATCTCATCCGCATGGCCGCCCCCAGAGAAGAAACGGCGGTTCATATTCTTCCGCCCGTTGATGAAGCGCCGCAAGACAGTTCCTGCGGATGCCGAGCTCGGCGACCGCGAGCTCGCGACGAGTCCCGGGCCAGATGCGGACGACGCGGACGATTGGGACAAGATGTGGGAGCCTGCGCAATACCCGTTTGTGCGGCTCCCGGAGAACAGGGCGACATGCGGCATCTGTCTGTCCGAGTTCGAGGCGCCGCGCAGGCTGAACGGCCATGCACCACACGCGGACGGCGAGGAGGAGTCTGAAGGCCACGAGATGCACGCCCAACCGGTGGGTGCAGAGCGGACAGATGCCGCCATCCAGGAGGTCAGAGTGGAGACGCCCCGCGCAGCGGACGCGCACACGGTGGAGCTCGCAGATTCGGGCAGCAGCGACGCCCCGGAGCCGCTGCGGCTGCTCGGGTGCGGGCACGTGTTCCATGTACGTCTTGTCCGTTGTTCATGCACGACTGGCCATCCCATCTTCCCAGCCCTGCATTTTCGTTCGAGGGTGCCATGCTAACTTACGTGCCTGCAGAAGGACTGTGTCGACCAGTGGCTGACGGAGAAGTCGGGGCGGTGCCCGTACTGCCAGACGAAGGTCGAGGTGCCCCCTCCGCCGCGCAAGAACATGGGAAGGAGGCGCTGGCGGCGCGGAACTGTGTAGGTGCGATGCATTGTTACGATGAACTTGACGACGACTGCGATGTGATGCGTGCTTTGCTTGCTGTATTCTTCTGCTTTGGTTCGGTATCTCGCGGTGTGGATCTAGTGTACTATGTGGCATCGACCTAATGTACAACGTGCATACGGCCATGCTTTCATCCGCAGACATACATACATGACGAGCATTGAATATCACTACCGGGTGAGTCAAATGCGAGCTATAGGTTGTTTCTTCTTCTTCTCCGTGCTCCACAATCGCTTGTCGAAAACGGTGAGGGGAGTGATCAATGACAGATCATGATTAGATAGTTCAGGCTTTCTACTGGTACTAGCCATCACAGCGGATTAACAGCGCACTGATCACTGAACATTCGACATTCGACAAGACAACAATGACAGGAGGAGGAGGAAACAAGTTTGGGTAAGAATGAACGTAGCTAGTATTGCATAAAGAATCACGAAATGCGGGGGAAGGATGAGGGGAGACTACATAATGAATCCGGGATGTCATTGTCTGGTATCGATCAAGAGAAATGGGGCCAGTAGTTTCCCCAGGACGGTAAGAGGAATGCTTCGGGAGGGAGTGCAAAGAGTTGTCGTATGCTCTCCCCGGTAAGGTATAAGCTTGAAACAATGTACAGAATCAAAGACGAAACGCATATGCAACACAACAGTATGGACGAGACCCCGTTGTAACAAACGTCTAATATGGATATGTCGCCCAAAATGAAATACATAAAAAAAAAAATTCCAAGGATCTCTGTTGTAGCACCCGCCACGACCACGGCCACGGACGCAATGCGCCAAAACTTGAGTTCCAGATGGCTGCTGAGCACTGCGTTCCACCCGATGAGGTGAGGTAGCCCGTAAGCCGCGGTGCTGAGGAATGATGGCAAAAGCAGCAGTCTGATTACGGCCCCGACGATGTCTGAGATGCGCTCTGATCGGATAATGGCAAATGACGACGACAGGTTCGAGTTGCCTCGGATATAGTATACGCCATTCGGGTTAGCGGAGTTCAAGCCAGGGTAGCGAGATCTGGCCATGGAACACGCCGACATCCTTCGACAAGTCGCACTGTCCTCGTTCCCCCCTGAGTCAGGGTCGCAACCCCGACTTGTATCCCCAGACATCCAGGCGCCTAGCAGAGAAGCGTTCTCCCATGAGCACGTCCGACTTGTCTCCACAGACATCCAGGCGCCTAGCAGAGAAGCGTTGTCGCCTGTGATGACTATTGGGTCCCGGACATCCTTCGGCTTGTTCCACCAAAGCGCATAGGTGATCATGGCGCACACAGCGTGCGCGATTGTCGATACCTCGAGAAGGGAGAGCGGGAGGTGTTCCGCGAGGCGGTTCAAGCAGCTCAGGCAGAACCAGAGCACCTGCCAGACGAGGATCGCTTTCGCAAACCCGTCGGCTTTGCTTCGGTCGGCGATGCTTACGAGCGCGATATCGGGAATGAGGGAGGGCTCGTACTCCATGAGCAAGCGTACGCCGTGTGCGGTGAGGGTACCGCTTCCCTGCTTCAAGGGAAGGTAGCGATCCACCGGTATGGTGTGGGGGTCTTGTAGAACGAAGCCGCCCATGATAGCGTAGAAGCTATGTGTCAACGTCCATGGGTGTCGACGAGTGTTCGCCGGTTTCTCGGTGGATTGCTCGGGATCGTCGGAAACAGGATTGAGTGAGCGGGCATAGCCCGTCTTTGTAGGCCATGGTACGCGAGTCGTCAAGTTCAAGTTAGATATCATCATTCGTTTAGTGCTGCGATGACAATCAGCGTACCTCTTGTCCGAAGATTTGACAGAGCTTGCGCTTGTTCCACGAAGGGGGTTTAGGAGGATAGCCGAGAAGGGTCTGTGCGTCCTTGCACAGGCGTACAGCAGCGACTAGTTGCATGGTTGCAGTCATAATGAGTAATTCTGGTGCGAGTAGCGTCACAACGAGCCATCCGACTTTCTCGAGAAACACCCTGGTGGACGATTTGCCTTGGGTGACGTCGAGGTGGATGGCCGACCAGACACAGATGATGAGAGTGCCAAGACAGCTCGACAGAATGCTCCATGTACCGCGGACGCTGGGCTCCGGGCTCCAGGGAATCAGTTCTACGGGGTGTTCCTGGTCCATGGTGAATCGTGGGTTCATGGGTTGTCCTTGCTGGTGCGGGGATGCTTATACTCACCTACGATACGGCATGCACACCCCGCATGGTGGATGTCCGACGCACGGTGGACTCGAACATGTGCCGCGACTATTAGGGCGAGGTCAGATGCATACAATGTGGTCTGCCTGTCGCACCGGCAGGTACCGGTCAGGACTGAAGCTCTTACACCCCGCATGGTGGATGTCCGAAGCACGGTGGACTCGAACATGTGCCACGACTATTATTAGGGCGAGGTCAGATGTCTACCTTGAAGGTGGCCTGCCTGTCGCACCGGCAGGTGGCAAGCCCTCCACGACGGACGATCCAGGGAGCTGTGCCTGAAGAGCTTCAGTCCTGACCGGTCTCAGGACAGAAGCTCTGGGCCTGACCGGTGACCGAATGCTTCTATCCGTAAGCCTTAAGATACCAGCCTTCTCACCGCGGACCTAGTATCGCTGTTGCGTCGGTCGAAGACTGGAAGCTGTTTGCGAGTGAGTAAAACTCGTCAAGAGATATTCACATTTTCATGTTGTGAGGCTTGAACAGAGTAAGTAACTCACCTGTCAGGCTTTCATGGACTTCACTGGCAAGTGCTGCGAGGGTGGTACATACACGGTGGCCCCGAGTCGGAAGTAGGAAAAGACCTGTCGGTGGCTGTGCTCGAAGCTTTCCTACTTACAATTGACTCACCAAATTTAACCTATTAACCCAGACCTGGGATAATCCATAACCTGTGACTTCCAGGTTCGAATTGCCGACGCGGGAAAGGGGACACAACTTGACCCATAATCCCATAGTAATACCCCATAACTCGTAGCAATGAAGTTCTATAACTTTCCCATAGGGGATAATAACCTATCGTTGCATGTGCATGTGCCTCCTATGAGTCAACTACGTTCGGCACCGCCTACCAGGATGACAACACAACATTTAACACAGCACAATATCAGCGGAAGGTGCAGCAGCGTGAGTGCGAGATTACGCGAAACCTAATGCGGGTGAGATTTTATTGGTAATGCAAGGTCTAAAGTAACGAGGATCCAGCCCTGCACACCGCAGCACGCCCACGCCGTCGTCGCCGTTGACCGTCCGTCGCGACCGCGACTAGGGCCTAGCCGCCGCTCATGAGGACTCGCCCATCTCCTTCGCGAGCTGCTCGGCCTTGGTCTTGACGTCCTCGATCGTGCCGACCATGTAGAACGCGGACTCGGGCAGGTTGTCGTGCTGGCCGGAGAGGATCTCCTTGAAGGAGCGCACGGTGTCCTTGAGCGGGACGAGCTTGCCCTCGAAACCAGTGAAGACCTGGGCGACGGCGAAGGGCTGCGACATGAAACGCTGGATCTTACGCGCACGCTCGACCTGTGCGCAGCGCGGCGTGTCAGCGACGAGGGGAGACGAGCGGCAATGAGAGGGGACTTACGGTCAGCTTGTCCTCCTCGGACAACTCGTCCATACCCAGGATGGCAATGATATCCTGGAGCGACTTGTAGTCCTGAAGGATCTTCTGGACGGCGGTCGCGACCTCGTAGTGCTCAACACCGACGATACGGGGGTCAAGCATACGCGACTTGGAGTCGAGGGGGTCGACGGCGGGGTAGATACCGAGCTCGGCAATCGAACGGGACAACACAGTCGTCGCGTCCAAGTGGGCGAAGGTCGTGGCCGGGGCGGGATCTGTCAAATCATCGGCGGGCACGTACACGGCCTGCACTGAGGTGATGGAACCCTTCTTGGTGGTGGTGATACGCTCCTGCCTGTTCGTAAAAGCAAAGTCAGTGATTTACGCTTATTACGTCAAACACGACGCGACGTACATGCCACCCATGTCCGTCGACAGCGTGGGCTGGTAACCGACGGCAGAGGGAATACGACCGAGCAGGGCAGACACCTCCGAACCGGCCTGAGTGAAACGGAAGATGTTGTCGATGAAGAGCAACACATCCTGACCCTCCTCATCACGGAAGTACTCCGCGATGGTGAGACCAGTGAGCGCGACACGGGCACGGGCACCAGGGGGCTCGTTCATCTGACCGAAGACGAGAGCGACCTTGGAGTCACCATCGAGGTTGATGACACCGGTCTCAATCATCTCGTGGTACAAGTCGTTACCCTCACGGGTACGCTCGCCGACACCTGGGCTGGACGTGAGTGAACTGGGTGTGTAGAAACTATGTGCGCGACGTACCGCAGAAGATGGAGAAACCACCGTGTGCCTTCGCGACGTTGTTGATGAGCTCCTGAATCAACACAGTCTTGCCGACACCAGCACCACCGAAAAGACCGATCTTTCCGCCACGGGCGTAGGGCGCGAGGAGGTCGACGACCTTGATACCGGTCTCCAGGACCTCAGCGGTGGTCGACTGGTCGACGAACGGAGGGGGCTCGGCGTGAATGGGGCAGAGCTTGACACCGTTGATGGGACCACGCTCGTCAATGGGCTCGCCGATGACGTTCATGATACGGCCGAGAGTCGCGGTGCCGACGGGGATCTTGATGGGGGCACCAGTGTCGATGACCTTCTGGCCACGGACGAGACCCTCGGTACCGTCCATGGCAATGGTACGGACCGAGTTCTCACCCAGGTGGGCAGCGACCTCGAGGACGAGACGACCACCGTGGAAGTCAACGACCTCGAGCGCGTTGAGGATAGGGGGAAGGTTTTCAGTCTCAAACTGCACGTCGACAACGGCACCGATGACGGTCTTTACGTGGCCAGACGGGCCCGTCGCCTCGGTCGCATATGAGCGTGCTACACGTCACGAAAAACGCAGAAAAATCCCGCAAAACAGATTAGAGCTGCACGCATGCACATGAGCAGGAGACTGAGTACAGACCAGACTGGGAGGCGCGAGGTTGACGGGGGAGGGCGCGTTGTGATGAGGAAGGAGCGGACGCAGCCCGCGCAATCATGGGCGCAGCGACAGCGGTGGAGAAGAACGCATTGGTCCTCTTCGCGCTGTTCAGCGCCCTGCGAGAGAGACGGTGTACGCCGCGCGAGGTGAGCATCGTGGACGACGTGGACGGTGAAGGTGGAGGGAGCGGTGGTGAGTGCCAGCAGCCGACACGTAGGGGAATAAAGTTCCAGTTCAAACTCCGACATCCTCCAGCCGGCCTGTCCCGACTGTCCCGCGCCTCGCCCTCCCTCTGCCGCCTGCTCTCCTCCTCCTGCCTCTCCAGAACGCGTTCTCTCGCTGTAACATCACTCAGTACTGCTACCCAGCACACATGTAGACCAGAAGCACTTGTCCACCAGGCCACAAGTGGGCTCCAGCCAAATCGGCCGATATCTCCAGGAGGAACTCCGGCACCTTCCGGACCCCGGGGACCGTGTCCCATTCGTCCGGACCAGCGCGGACCGAGCACCCAAGAAATTTTGGCAGCGGGACTAAGCTTACTGTGCCCAACGATACCTATCGCGTCGGACAGCGCAATGGAAAAGAAAGATGTTGCCTCTTGACTCTACGCACACTTTACACAACTTCCTCTTGCCGTCCGCCACAGCCCGCTCACAAGTACGCTTTCGCTCTCATTTCTGCATACAGTTATCTCATCACCGTCTAGTGTGCGGCATCCTTGGTCTCCTTCTCCACGATCCAACATTAGATGCAGCTTCCGAGATCTGCGAGGGTCTCGCCCTCTTACAACATCGTGGCCAGGATGCCTGTGGGATCGTGACCTGTGGCCCGAAAGGTCGCTTCTACCAATGCAAGGCGAACGGCATGGTCAGAGATGTCTTTGACGCCGCAGGCGTCTCCAGGCTCATCGGCGGAATGGGTGTTGGCCACGGTATGTCCCCCTCGGATGCCGTTAGGGCTCAACGCATGCAACTGACGATCGTCAAGTGCGGTATCCGACGGCGGGTAGCTCGAACCACGCAGAGGCGCAACCGTTCTATGTCAACTCCCCGTATGGCATTGTCATGGCCCATGTCAGTACTCTTTTTAGTTGCAGTCCTTCTTTCGTACCCTCGTTCCCATATGACTATGACCTCGCTGAGAGGCACGATGATGTGATGTGCTGCGTTACGTGTTAACAAGAAGGATGGAGGTGGATTCCCAGTGACGCATTGTTGGGACGGCGGACTGTCATAGTCCTATCCTAGCAAAAGTTGCACGATGCTCACACATCACGCCTTATAGAACGGCAACCTCATCAACACATCCTCCCTCCTCCACTTCATGGACGCCGTCGCCCACCGGCACATCAACACAACCTCGGACTCGGAGCTCCTTCTGAACATCTTCGCCGACAACCTCCAGAAGACGGGCAAGGTCCGGATCAACGAGGAGGACATCTTCACCGCGATCCGCGGGCTCATGGGGCAGGTCAAGGGCGCGTACGCCTGCGTCGCCATGCTCGCCGGGTTCGGAATCATCGCCTTCCGGGACCCGAACGGCATCCGCCCGCTCGGCATGGGCTCGCGCAAGGCCCTGGGCGAGGGGGACGGCAAGGACTGGCTGTTCGCGAGCGAGAGCGTCGTCGCCGACGCGAGCAACTTCCACGACTGGGAGGACGTCAAGCCTGGGGAGGCGGTCATCATCACGCGGGGCGGCGTGAGCAGGCGGCAGGTCAGCACTCCAGCGACGTTCGCGCCCGACATCTTCGAGTACGTGTACTTCGCCCGCCCGGACTCGGTCCTCGACGGGGTGAGCGTGTACCGGAGCCGGATGGCGATGGGCGACGCGCTTGCGGTGGAGGTCGAGCGCGTGCTCAAGGAGCACAACCTCACCGTGGACGTCGTGATCCCCGTCCCGGACACGTCGCGCGTCGCGGCGCTGAACCTGGCGCAGAAGCTGGAGCTGCCGTACCGCGAGGGGTTCATCAAGAACCGGTACGTCGGGCGGACGTTCATAATGCCCGGGCAGCAGATGCGGCGGAAGAACGTCCGGCGGAAGCTGAACGCGATGGCACTCGAGTTTGCGGACAAGAACGTGCTCATCGTCGATGGTACGTGTGCCTGTCGCTATCGTCATGCCTCTGCTGACCCTCTGCGCCAGACTCGATCGTGCGTGGCACGACGTCGAAGGAGATCGTGCAAATGGCCAAAGACGTTGGGGCGAAGAAGGTCATCGTCGCGAGCTGCGCTCCCCCGATACGGTGCGTCCCCCTCTCCGTCCCCCTCCCACTGGCCGCTGACCTCACCCACAGGCACGTGAACGTGTACGGGATCGACATGCCCTCGCGCACAGAGCTCGTCGCGCACAACCGCAGCGAGGCGGACATCGCGGGCGCGATCGGCGCGGACCTCGTCATCTTCCAGACGCTGCCCGACCTCATCGCGTCCGTGCGGCGCTTCAACCCCGCGATCCCCGCGTTCGACTGCTCTGTCTTCACGGGCGAGTACGTCACGGGCGGCGTCGACGAGGAGTACCTCGCCGCGCTCGAGCGCCTCCGCGCGGACAACGTCAAGCTGCGGATGGAGGTCGGCGGGCTAGGTACGATGGAGGGCAAGGGCGGCGGTGCGGTTGGACACGACGGCGCGCGGGTGGAGGAGAACCGCGAGATCGCGGCGGGGTGCAGCGGCCCCATGAACGGGGCCGATAGTACCGTAGGCTTGCATAATTCGTGGTCGCTATCGTAAGGAGGCGTCCAGAGCGGTGTATAAGTGTACTCCTTAAATGTAGATTGGGTATGGCATGTAGATCATCATACTTAAGTACTAGAGCACATATACTGTGTAGTAGTGGGCGACTATGCCCGCAGATTTTTCAGTTATCATATATGTATCATCCGGCTATGGGTGTCGTACCACTACTATTAACCGATACTTACATATTTTGCGGCACACGTTTGGCAGGTGTGCTATACATATATGTCACCTTGAGGAGGAGGAGGAGGAGGAGGAGGAGGAGGAGGAGGAGGAGGAGGAGGAGGAAGTTCGGCGAGTTGAAGTGCAGAGTAGGTCTCGATCCGCAGTAACTGAGTAAGTAAGTACTTAAAGTTACTGTGAGTCAGTAGCACCTTGTAACACAGCCACTGACGGTCTCATTCGTTCGTACCGCCATCAACCGAGTCGTACTCTGCTCAGCAACCACAGCTGCATACAAGACCAACGCGACTCCGAAAAATCTGCCTTGTACGCAAATATTGCTCACTGTATGCTGCATTCCTAGCTCAGACTAGCCACAGACCACCTTAGGCTTACACAGCGCTTAGTAAGAACGTCGTATGGCCACGGCTGGGTCGGACACCCCCGGGCCCCAAGTACTATGAACTCTCTGTACACAACCTACAAGTGTCTGCTCCCTGCAGGAGCGCTCCTTTTAAAGCACGACATTGACGACCCACTGCAAGAACCCGCAGAAGATGGGTGGACTGTCTTTCCGCACTCCTCCGGTCCGGTGCATGATGCTACCAGTGCGAGAACCTCCGGCGAACCCGCCGCCGCCATCACGGACCCCGCCTCGAGCCCCGTCGCAGGCAACCACGACGGCAATGACCAGGAAGATGCCATTGTCGCCGACGACCTGCGCTTCCTCGTTCGCCACCGCTTCATCGCGGCGACGTACGGCACGCCGACTCGGAGTCCTGCTAGTGCCTCTGCGGTCCCGATGTGCGTGCGCGTGTACCTCATTCCATGGGACCTGCCTGGGTCGCGGGGGGTGCTGCGCGTGCGCGACGAGGACGCGATCCTCCGCCCGGGGCGCCGGCGGCTCAAGCGGCTCTTCCTGCGGCTCCGCCAGGACAGGCCGCTATGGGAGGGCGAGGGCGAGGGCGAGTCGACCCCGAAATTTTTCTGGACGCACACTCGTGTAGGTCCCTGTCTGGCCGGGCGTCGATGTGTAACGAGAGGTGCGAAGGCTGGCTGGCTGACGCACACTTCGCTTCGGGCAGGACAACCGGACTCTGTTGGACATCTACAACGACCTGCCGTCGCCGGCTCCCGGGCGGCTCGTCGAGGGGATCCCGGGGCTGAGGAGCACTCTGTACGAGTACCAGCTGCGGACGGTATCGACGATGTTCGCTCGGGAGAACGCCCAGGGCTCGATAGACGACCCGCTCTATCTTCCGATTATTGGAGTCGACGGGAGGACTTTCTACGTGTTGCCCGCGACAATGGAGATTGTGATGGAGCGGCCACGGATCTCTTCGGTGCCTGGAGGGATACTGTGCGAGGAGCTTGGTAAGTACCAGTAACAGACCAGCCCACATTGACTCACACATACTCGACCTCTGCAGGTACCGGCAAGACTGTCATGATCCTGTCTCTCATTCTCGCGACAGTCAACCAGCTCTCCTCGCCGGAAGACGCGTACCACGAGCAGCGCACCACCCTCACGCCCCTCGCGCTCCGGCACTTTCGGTCCGCGGCCGCGATCGCCGCGCGAGGGAAGCTTGCCACCAACCACAAGGTGCTCCGGGCCACGGGCGTGCCCTCTCTCGCCGAGCTCGCCCTGCACCAGTGCCGCATCAGGCCCGACGTCCTTGCGGCGCAGGACCGCCAGGAGGTGCTGGAGCAGCTGCGGCTTTGGGAGCCGCTCCGCGCGAACGTCCCGTTCTACATCCACACGGAGCCCCCGCGGGACGTCGGCTACGGGGCGGCCCGCGGCGCCCGCGCCGACGCCCCGCGGATCGTGTACCTGTCCACGGCGACGCTCGTCGTCGTGCCCGACAACCTGCAGCTGCAGTGGGAGAACGAGATCCTCAAGCACACGACCGACCTCCTGAGGGTGCTGCGCGTGCGCCAGCGGGATGAGCTGCCGGACGCGCCCGTGCTCGCGACGGACTACGACGTACGTGAGCGTGTCTGCCGCTGTGATAACGTGTCTCGTGTGCGTCCTGACCGTCCCGCGCCCGCTTGCAGATCATACTCCTCTCGCATTCGCGTGAGCATCTGCGGTGCGTGTGCATCTAGGCGTGCTCGCTGACCGTCCGTTTGCAGGGTTCGCGAAGGAGGCGCAGAAGAAGGCCATGGGCGACCTCGCGTCGAGAACGCCCTGTCAGTGTCCGCCGCTGCCGGGCTCGCGCGTGCCCAGTTGCCGGTGCAGCAGGCGCGGGAACGTGTCGCCGCTGCTGCAGATTCGCTGGAAGCGGCTCGTCGTGGACGAAGGGCACAACGCGGCCGAGAAGCGGACGGACTATGCGATGTTCACCCGTCTGCTCAGTGTCGAGCGACGCTGGATCGTGACTGGCACTCCGACCAGTACGTCTATTTGCACACTGTGGATATAAGTGCATCCTTGACCGCTTGACGTCTCCTCTCGCCCACAGGTAACCTGCTAGGCCTCAATTTCGGCTCCGGGAGCGACCTGCAATATCCCGACGAAGACGAGGACGAAGACGAGGACGGGGACGAGGACGAAGGCGCGCGGTCTGAGCAGCGCCGATGGCACAATCGCGAACGGCCCGACTTCCAAAAGCTCGGGACGATGTTCGGGGAGTTCCTCATGGTGATGCCGTTCGCGTCCGATCCCAAAGCGTTCTCCACTCTGGTCGTCAATCCGCTCTTCAGCCCTGACGGCCCGTGGCCGGGTGACACCGCGGTCCTGACGCAGGTCATGGCGTCGGTGATGGTTCGCCACCGGTATGCCTCCTCCTCTAAATTCTTCATACTGACCGACCGACGCCCGCTGCTCTGCAGGTACGAAGACGTAGAACAGGAGGTCCGGCTGCCGTTCTTGCAACACCACACGGTGCTGTTGGATATGGACCTGTACGCAGTGAAGACCTACAATCTAATTCAGGCGACTATAGCCGTAAACGCGGTCGATTCGGAGCGCAAAGACCAGGACTATTTGTTCCACCCTCGTGTGCGTTCGAACGCTTGCTCTAGTAACTATATGTACGGCTGACCATTTCGCGTGCAGAATGCGGGCTCGCTCAGGGAGCTCGTGGCTAACGTCTCACAGTCAGTCCCACTACACCTTTCAGCTTCGTATCATTCTCGCTGACTAACACGAATGTTTGTGTTTGTGTTTACTTTGCAGCACGATGTTCTGGCACGTTGTCGACAGCAGCCTAGAAGAACGACTCGAGAACGCGAAACGCTGTCTTGTGAACCTCTCCGAACGCAATGGTAGCCCGGAGGACTTCGACCTGATAAAGCAGTCTATCTTCCACCTGTATGTCCCCGCTTTCTTCTGCTCACTATCGTAGCATCTAACACGTTATCATTCTAGCGAGTGTGCCATTGGCGACCCGGTATGGAAAGCCCTGCAGGCACATTATCACGCGTACCACCGCGTCGAGAAGATCCCCTTGGAGATTTGTCGCGCCTGGAGCATGTCCCCAGAGTTAATCGCCGACACCATTAACTCAGACACAATACCGGATGGAGAAGGTGCAGACACGGACATTGCGTCCGAGCTTCTAATGGCTCCAATGGTGTTGATGAAAATGCGTGAGTTCGTCTTCAAGCACCCTTCGAGATCACGGCAGATCGAAAATATTGCCGAGATGGGCCGCAATGTCGTCGAAGAGGAGCTCAGGTGGAAGAATTACGACGCGGCACTACAGTACCAGAAGAATAAGGGTATGAAAGACCGCCGCCCGAAGGAGAAAGACGAACTGGCCGGGTCCCGCGGCAAGCGCGAGGCTGCAGAGGCAAAACTCCAGGAGATGCGGGAGGAGTACCGCGCGGCCGCTGCGCGACTGGCCTCGGCGTCAGCTGGCGAGCCACCTCCTCCTGGGGCCCGGCCAGAGGATGGGCCTCTACCAGTGCCAAGCCAGGGCCGCAGAGTCGCGGAGAGCCTGGTGCGCCTGTCACCGGTTGCAGGTATACGTATCAAGAACTCGACCTCTACGAAGCTTGACTACATTCTGAACGAGGTGGGGGCATCGGCTGGCTGCTGGATGCCATATATGTATGTGTGATGTGTGCTCATAAGTTGCACTGTGCAGGTGCTCTTGTATGGCGCGGAGGAGAAACTCCTCATCTTCTCTCAGAGCCCGGCAACTCTATCTTTCATCGCCGAGGCCCTCGACCTCGTTGGTATCAAGTACCTCGAGTTCAGCGGGCAGAAGAAATCCGAGCACAGGCAGACGGTCGTCACGACTTTTGAGACGTCGGATCTGTATCGTGTCCTGCTCATGGAACTCAAGCATGGTGCTCGCGGTTTGTAAGTTGCTTCATCGTAAAGAATGGCCTATGTGCTAGTTCTCGCGCTAACCTCACGGGGGCTGTATTCAGGAACTTGGTGTCTGCCTCTCGGGTTATTTTCTGCGAGCCTGTATGGAAGGCCGATGTCGAGTCACAGGCCATCAAGGTTCGATTGGCCGTACCACGCTGTCATGTTTCGACATGTTGAACCTCTTGTTCCCTAGCGTGTGCATCGTATCGGACAGTCACGACAGGTGACAGGTGAGCTATAGAGTTAGGCTGCTGGACCCGCGTTACTGATCTCTCTCTCCCAGTCAAAACCCTCGCCATCCGTGGGACCTCCGAGGAAGTGATGGTCGCCCGCAGCAAGGCCCTGAAAGAGAACAAACAAGAGTTTACTAAAGAGTTCACAGAAGATCATACGATTCGGAGCTTCATAGAGGTGTGTGCAGACCTCCATACAGTACCCCTGCCATGGTGGACACTAGCGTACCGCGGTACTGATGCATATTGTAGCACCCAACGTTCCTTCCCATCCCTACTGAACGGCAAGTCCACCTTGACGTACCACTGTTCCGACTCGCTCCTCCACCCACGCCCACCGCTACTTCGACGCCAGTCGACGTGACTAGCAGCGCCCCATCACCGTCAACCTCGTCAAGATCATCGCCCGCGGCTCCTCGGGAACCTGCAGCGGCGTCGGTCCCACCACCTCTGCCACGCCGGTCGATGGTATATGTCGACGTGCCGAACGGACGCCCGCGGAAGAAACAGAAGACCGTCTCTTTTGCGCAGTGACCCGGCAAAGGAAGAACAGCGCGATATCGACTCACTGGAAGGCGGTGCGGGACCCGGGTGCACGCTTGCAAGCAGGACTCTAGGAATTCTAGCGTGTTGGCCGCTACGGCGACGTACATAACGAGGTGTGTATCTCGAGACTCGTGCAGAGGGACAGGCTCAACTCTGGGGAGGGCGGCCGGCCCCACGGACGCACCACATCTTTGATCCTTCGAAATTGAATTTACTCACTACTAATGTAGCTATGCTCGAACTACACCAGGATATAGAACTGAAATACGATCTTATGTGAAAGTTACATTATCTGAGACGGCCTCATCGCGGCTCTGCGCTCAATTTCATACCAATTAGCATAACTTTAGACGCTAGTATTAACTAGTAGCAGTGGTTATTGTTAGTACTGGATTGGACAGCTCGGAGTCTAATTACTCTTGGCACACAGCTGTGTCACGGTAGCTGGAATGTGATAGGCTTCCCTCAAGATACTTTCCGAGTCGGTCGTACTAAGCTGCCAGTCCGGTGGCAGATAGCCAATCTCCGTTTCATCACGGTAACCACAAGCAAAATCGCAGGTCTCGAAATCTTCTACAATCACCAAACGATCTCATACCCAGACATCAATTTGTTGATGCGTCTACGATACATTCATATACTGGCGCACAATTGCACTCCAGTTGCTTTGCTTAAAGTCATTCGTGTACTAACTCCTAAGCATATACACAGTCAGCTCGGAAACATCAAGTTACTCTACGTGCGGTGTGTTCGGACATGGGAGAAAATAAGATATGTCCAGTCAAAAGCTACTACATACTCCAACAACAGTGGGGTTAGGTGAGTACACAGACTTTTGCGCAGAACCGGCTAGTATGAACATCCTACAGGTGTCAGCCACGTCTCGATAAAATACGATATAACGAAGGTGAGATAACGGCGCGAGCTTGAGCACTAAATCATGTACACAGGCCGTGCGGATAGCAGAACGAAAGGGAGTGAGAAGTCCACAGCCGAGCCACGCACATCAGGCGTGGGCGTGTCGTTTCTATACACGAGTTCAACCAAGCACGTCGTCGTCCGCATCCACGCCCACATTTACGCGGGACAATACGCGCGTGGCGGCGGCGGAGGAGGACGGCGCGGGAGTAGTCTCACCACCCGGTGCCTTTTGACCTCGGCGCCCCTCCCCGCGAAGTAGCGCTCCGTCATGAAGCTCCAGTGGAGGGACCCGACGATCCAGTCTTGCAGCCCCTGCACGTAGAGCGCAACGTCACGGTCCAGGCGCGGGCCGAACGAGGGCAACTGCCGATGGTTTTCGACGAAGGCGTCGATGGTCTGCTGGCAGAGCTCGCCGACACAGTCGATAGCCTCTTGGAGGGTGAACCCGCGGAGGTGCATGAGAATGACGATCATCTGCGAAGGTGGAGACGGTGATGAGCTTGGAATCGCGTTTCGGGGTCAGAAGAGGACCGTTGGGACGGAGACTCACATTGTGTGTGTCGCCTCGGGATTGCTCGACGTTGTATGAGAAAATATCCTGCGCAAGGCAACTGGGGTGTTACTACCTGACGACCGCTAGTCTAGTGATGTCATGACGGCTTACATTACTCCACTGTGAACCGTCGAAAAGCGGTTAGCGGAGCTCAAGCAACCAGTGTGAAGCAGAGACTTACTGTTACAAGGTCATTTGCGGCCTGGTTAAGAGCCTGGAGGATCGGATGCCGAATGACGAATTCTGGGAGATCGATGTCCATTGCGTATTCAATCAGGTCGAAGCAGGGCTTGCACCCGCTGGTGTCTCGTCGTACCTGAGCAGCCGCACACCACCACATTACAGTCAGCGTGGTCCGCACCTGCTGCGCGTGTTGAAGGGACCCACGGAGATGTACGACTCTAGGTCGGGAATGAGGTTTGCGTCACGGTCCCGCGCCTGCTGGTTCACGGCATCGAAGAACAACTGCATGTTCTCCTTGAACCGTGCCTGAGGACCGGGCTTTGCGTCCCGCGTGCACCTCGTCCAGAAGCTGCGGGAAGAGCGGTCTGTCAGCACATCGCACATCGCACGTCACACCTTCCGCCGAGCACGCCGCACACGCACGCGTACGGCGAGAATAGCAGAAGGCGGGCAACAGCGACTCACTCTCGCGCCAGCTTCCCCGCGCTGCCTTCTTCCGCGGGCTGCCCTCTGCCGGGCATGTACCGGTCGGGGAACCACAGCGCGTTCATTACGCAGTCTGCGAGCTCCTCCGTCCCGTGGCGCATCATCCCGTCCGAGACGTTGTCGAGGTGGAAGAGGTAGTTCATGAAGTCGCTCACGACCCGCAGCCGCTCCGGCCGGCACCATGGGTAGCAGAACGCCGTGAGTTCGCCCGCCTGTAGGCCACGGAGGGCCCGACGGGCCTTGAGCGACAGCTCGGGGCATCCTGAGTCGAGCCAGTGTACGGACTCGGCGGCGAGGGCGTCCCCATGAGGGTGGTAGGCAAGTGGGAAGCTGCAGTGATTGACGAGGTCGGGGAGGACAAAGTGGTCTGGAGCCTTCGACCTCGACTTGAGCTTGTGTTTCGGGGATGAGGGCGGGGTTAAAGGTGCTGCGATTGCTACGGTCATGGTTGTATGATGCTGGGCTAGATAGAAGCCAAAGAATGTATGAATGTGGAAGGGAGTGTGGATGTGTTTGGCGGCTTGGCCGTGTCCGTGGATTTCAGCCCAGAGGGAGGGGGTTAGAGGCTAGAGGTGGTGTCGGACTTGTGACGGAACCGTGGTAGCTCTCTTATACTAGCACAGTCCTGCATCACCATCATGATGTCCCCGCGCAACAGGCAGCACGCTAGAGCGTTCCGAGGGGAGAAAAGGTGGAGAGTGCGTGCTGCAGAACATACCGGCAAAGCAGTACACCGCGAGAGTCCTCCGTGGCATAGCGATGGGCTATTGTCCTGCCTCTCAGTCTGGGTGCCGAACTTCGCGGACTGACAACAACATGAGGAACTAATTTACCGGCATCTATCCCGTCTCAGAGTCTTTGCGGGGGCGACGCAGTGGGCCCTTGTGCGCGGGAGTGCCGCGGATCTCCGCGTGCACATTAGTACGGCAGCCACACAACATATTCCAGCCGTGGGCCTGCAGGCAACCTTTCCGGTTGTCTTCGTGCATGTATGGGGGAGGGAGGACGCACAGTTAGCTCTTGCCACCACAGCCAGTGGCGATGACTATGGCATGGAAGGATGTCCAGGGGCAAGCGCCGAGAAAGCCCTCCACATCTCATCGTGCCGTTCCCATCTCGGGGCCTACAGAGAGATCTCGCCGGTGAATGCAGAGATATGTTTGTGTACAACAGGTCCGTGGAGCGTCCCGGACGCAAGCGTACAGGTTGTAGGTACGGCCAATGCCTGTCATTATCACAATTTGATGAATGACGTGTCCATGCCGTTTGAAAAGTCCCAGATGCATATGCGCTGTGGATAGAAGCGAGCAGCGTCAGCAAGCATCCGTTTTATTCGCCGATGCGGAGCGGATCCATACCTGGTCCTCACCGCACGATACGATCTACAGACCGCGGTGGATGATGTCAGCGCATTCAGGGACGCGATGGCAACTTGTCGCGGACGAACCTTTGTGCAGTCGAAGCCCACACAAAAGACTCTGCCGGTATGGCCCCCGGCCAGGTCGGCGATGAGTGCACCCGTGTGACGGTCCCAAACCTATGCACGATGAGTAATGTCGCGCGTGCGAAGATTTCAGCGCGAAGTGGCTGCACAAACCTTCACCGTAAAGTCATAACTCCCACTGACGACGAGATCCGTGCCCAGAGCCACACTCCGCACTAGATCCTCGTGAGCCCGCCGCCGAGGCTGCGGCGGCGCCTGCGATTTCTCTCTAGTAGATGTATTGCTCCCGCAGGCATCGCACACCACAGTACTTCCCGGGCGACTTGCGGCAGGTGGCTTGATGTCGGTCACGGGGACGGGGGATGTCGACCAGCCCTGCCTAGTGTAGATGTCCACGAGCCGTACGTGCTTATCCGAAGAGCCCGATAAGACGAATGGATGTTTGAAATCGCACGAAGCGATCCTGGCGTGTTCGCGAAAATCAGTGTCAAGCCGTAAAGAAGCCCGTCGGCGTACATACCCACGGCGATGGTGGTTCTCGATCGACCGGAGCAGCGCACCCGTCTCTGCGTCCCACATCCGCAGGGAACGGTCCCCAGATGCGGAGATGATGTAGTTGCTCGAGATCGAGACCGCGTTCACGGCTGCGCGGTGCTCCTGGAACACATGCTGCGGATTCAGGTCAGGAAAAAGATATGTCCGGACCGTCCTGTCTGCAGAGACGTCAGCTAGCGCGATCGTATGCGCACACAATAGAGGGACCAACCCTTGGAACACGACACTAGCCTCTTGTCATCGAAACGGACGCAGAGCACGCTGTCTTCATGCGCCCGAATAGTCTTCATCGCCCGGTCCTTCGCGAGATCCCATACCACCACCCGGCGATCGCTGCTGGCGCTAGCGAGCAGGCCGCGGTGGACGTATATGCTCAACACACTGCTCTCGTGCACGCCTTCGAGCACGCGGATGACCGATCCCTTGTTGAGATCCCACTCGCGTATCGAGCGATCCTTGGAGCCCGTAAACAGCACTTGGGTGCCCGTCTCGGGGTAAGTATACAGCTGCGCGCAGTATATGGTGCTCGTGTGCGCGTTGGGCGCGCCGCGGGTTTGGAGATTCGACAGCGTGTACGAGCCTGCGGCAAAACGGTTGCGTAGTTTGACATGCGTTAGGTGGAGGAGCCTGTAGTCGGGTTTCATGTGTGGATGCCGTGACGCAGCCGGAGCCTGGAGAACTGCTGGCGAAGAATGACGCGTGCGGGGTGGTCGTTGGGGGCGCGATGAGGTCGGAGAGGGTCCCTGGACCGCGGCACAGAGTATGTGCGTCGACACTGACAAATGGGTCGCGGCCGCCGATGTAGATGGTACAGGAGATTCAGAGCGCATGATTATGTCTTCGTCGGCATCCATAACGAAGCCCGAATCATCTACTTGCATCAGTTCATCCTCTTCGTCGCCCATGCCTTCATCGACGGAATCCAAACCGGCCGCTGGCTGCTCTTGACCGTGGCAGGTGCCGGATTGGAACTGAAACATGTCTGGAGTCATGCGCCACTCCCACTTACGTTCCAGGCAGAGGGCCTTCCATAGAGACTGGTCGTTCGCGAGCGCACGCCACCGCTTGCAGACCGATGCGCATGTGAGGAGAGACTGGTACGGAAGGTAAGAAAATACATCCAGTGCAACTTCGGTAGGGAGATGCTGCGATGAGGAAAGGATCAATGTCAGTACAACGTCGACACACGATAAGAAGTGATAATGCAAGTAGACGGGAACAGTATACGATACTCTCACTCCTTTAAACTTCACGAACCCCCTTACAATGAGGATCACGTCCGCGTATGACAACATCCAGTTACTACCGCTGGAAGCATGTTGCACTGTTGATGCAACATCCTATTGCTTAGTGTGTACCAGTGGCTTTCGCGAGCCTTGTGATACAAGATTCGTCCTCCATCGTGCAAGAGTATGCGCACGAAAGTCGCACATGGTTCATGCAAAGCGCTGACTCACCGAGTCGCGTCCGCTAGAGTCTCAATGTCGATCGTAAATAACCGCTCCGGGAGAGACCCCGCCCATGGCCTTAGGAAGGTCTATGTAGGCAGATCGAAAGGGGGACTTCAAGAAGACATGGGCGGGAGCACTCTGGGGACGATCGATGCTGATGCCAATGATGCTACGATTCCCGATATCTACATGAAAGTGATCAGGACGTAGCATCAATGGCTTAACCTCCAGCCCCTAGGCATTCCGTAGGCTGCCGACCAACCTTTGTGGGGATATCCAGGAGGCACTTTCGCGGTGAAGCTGGAGGCCGCATAGCGACATAGTATAACCCCCCTATCTCAGCGGGACTTAGCAGGTGTTGTAATGTCTCTGTTTGCCCTGCCTTTTACCTTGGGGACATCGAGAGACATCTTACAACATCTGGTAATGAAGGATTGTGGAAACGTTGGTTCTTCTTGTGCGCGTTCCAAAGTGCACACCACGAGAAAGCAGCAACGAATACCGATGTACGGGATCGAGTACTCACCCCGACGATGTCCACCTTGAGCAGTGGCGCGATCCTGCTTTGCAACACAGCGAGACTCGACCTCGGCAGCGACTTGAGGATCTTGTACGCGATTTCTGTGGTCGTGCGTTGGGGGCGGAAACAGACCGCGAGACTCTTCTGAGCGCGCCAGGCTAAATTCAATCATGGAATGAGAGCATACCTTCCCGCTCGCGGACTGAGCGCGTCGCGAAGCGTCCACCACTACTTCTCTTCGTAATAGCCTGCGCGGCAGGCGTCAACGCCGTCCCGTCGGTGTGTCCTTCGTCAGCATTGGAGGCCATTCGGACGGCGTCGCGAGCTCGAGTAGTGGGTCGTACTGTCGGGAGGAGATGGTGGCGGAGAGCATGTCGGCTGTAGATCCTTGTAATAATCTTCTACTACTAGAGAAGGCTAGCTTTGTGGTCTCCATGCGACTCTAGCGCCCCGCGCCGGCCACGCGCGGTCCGCATGTTATTATGCAGTTCCGGGTTCCATGGACGACCGATGTAAGTACATGGTATTGGCAGACTAGACCGCGGCGGCGGAGAAGCATCCAAAATTATTGAATCCTGAGATTGCAAAGTAGCTATATATGTGCACAGACAAATTATGTGCGGCTCAATGCCCAAGGGCCAAAGAGCACTAGGAGACTCGCTCCCACCTCCGACTAAATACCCTGACAGATCTATAGTGACGGTATATGGATAGGCTGTGATCACGAGCAGTTAACGGCCAGCTTCCCTCTCTGTACCGCTCGGGGAAGTTGCCTCATAACGGCCGCGCGGATCTCGCTGGGATCGTTCTGCGGGTGCAGCGCGCGGTTGACGGTGATGGCTAGCACGACGTCGACGTGCGCCGGGCGGGCGAGGAACTCGTCGAGTTGCGTCCACTCGAAGCACGGCAGCACGTCGTTGCGGAGGACCAGCATGGAGAGGGAGAGCTTCTCCAGCTGCGTCGATCGCAGCTCGGCGAGCAACGCTGACGTCCAGGCTACAGAGCCTGGAAGAACCAGCCCGTCGATCTCCAGCGTGCGCAGACTGGTGTTATGACGCAATGTAGGGATGTTTTGCTCGACTGGACGGCAAAGTCGTCAGTACATGAATCACGCACATTCCGAGCCGCATGACCCAATGGAAAGTCGGGATACCACTCTGTTACACCGTGATTGATATATAGACGCGACTTCCATGTCTCACAGAGGGAGGCTGCCTCGTCAAGACATGAGAGGCATGTCCAGATATCCTTCACGATGCGAACGAGAGTTGACAACTAACTATCAGCGACCCAGGTGTTCGTGTGTGCTCACCTTCTATAGTCGTTGGGAGCTCCACGTACAAGTGCTGCAGCGCCGGACCGCATACGCGGAAGAGAGCATCAAGGACGTCCATGCTGTCCCGCTCCCGCCATCGGATAAGAAGCGAGCGGATGGCGACTTCGCCGAGGTCCGCCGAGGGAAGGAGCCATCCGCGGACAATCGACGATGCCGCCCACGAATCGACCACAAGCCGACGCAGCTGCAGCGGGGACATCGTCGGGACCATCGGGTACGCGGGCGGGGTGTTGTTCCCCCAGCCGACGCGGTGGAAGCCCAAGACCGTGGCGTTGCACGCGGCGGAGAGGAACGTCTGCACGTCGACGAAGTGGTCGAAGTAGACGTTGTTGCACACGACCCGCGTGAGCTTCCCGAACGCCGCGAGCTCGGCCGGGGCGCAGCGCTGGAGCGAGACGTAGTGCAGGCCGACGAGCTCGAGGGTGTCGAGGCGCTCGAGCCGCGCGACGAGGGTGGGCACGCGGCTCACCCAGCTTTGGGCGTACGGGGTGCTCATCGGCTCGGTGACGGAGAGCGTGCGGATGTAGCGTGTGACGTCCGGGCAGGAGTCGAGGAAGGCTTCGAAGCGGTCGCAGCATCGGCCGCCGATGAGACGTTGGTCATGGAAGAGATGGGTGCGTGCAGAGGGCAGGCATGCATGGCTCGCAAGGGCGCATGCAGCGAGGGCCTTGGTGTCGCTCCTGAGCTCGTCGATGACCTGGTCGATGAGCTCCTGTGGAAGCTCGAGTGCCATGATCCGTGTATGTGGCCAACTCGACCAAGTCGACGTCTCTGCAGCTGTAGATATCGGTAACTTGTCAGGATCACTAGTATCCCTTTGGGCAGCTGGGTAGGTACTCACCTGCGCACGGACTAACCCCTACCTATAGCACCAGCAAGATGATGGTCTGGAAGATCCCTCGTTGGCGGGCATGCCCCAGAATTTGTACATTGTCATGGCACGATCGCGAGAGTGGTGGCGGTCAGCGATAGGAGGCTTTTAGTCTGAGAACCCACCGCTAAATGGTTCTTACTGATATCAGAAAGCGCTATAACAACCGGGGAAAGGGTGGTAATCGGAGTATGAAACCTGGATTAGAAGCACCCTTACTTCCCGGTAATAACAGAAAGCTGGGCGTTTCCACCTGACAGCGCTGTTGTCGTCCACCTCCATCCCGCTCCCACCTCCCGTTGCCGTACCCACCCTCCGCCATGGCCACCGCTGAAGAGATCCGTGCCAACTCCTACGTCGGCTTCGACACCATCACCCAGCAGATCGAGCACAAGCTCCTCAAGCGTGGTTTCCAGTTCAATGTCATCGTCGTCGGTGCGTCTCCAATCCCAATCCCAATCGCATTCACGCGTCCTTGCTCACTCGCGTCGACGTGTCTCCAGGCCAGACTGGTCTCGGAAAGTCGACGCTCATTAACACCATCTTTGCGTCGCACCTCATCGACTCCAAGGGCCGTTTCGACGCGGACGAGCCCGTGAGGCAGACGACTGAGATTCACCCCGTCTCGCATGGTGTGTTCACAACGTCAACGCCTCTTTCCGTTCGACTCTCACTACAACCCCTCAGTCATTGTCGAGAATGGCGTGAAGCTCCGTCTCAACATCGTCGACACTCCCGGGTACGGCGACCAGGTCAACAACGAAAACTGGTGCGTCCCCGCTCTCTCTGCCGTTTCCCTGCTTGTTGCTTCCTTCCCCGCACGTATACGAGTTATCTAACGCGTCTTCTCGGCATCGTTTAGCTGGGACCCCATCGTCAAGTACATCAAGGACCAGCACAGTGCATACCTGCGCAAGGAGCTGACTGCGCAGCGCGACCGCCATATCCAGGACACGCGCATCCACTGTGCCCTTTTCTTCATCAATCCGACGGGCCACTCCCTCCGCCCGATCGACGTTATTGTGATGAAGAAGCTTAGCGAGGTCGTCAACGTTGTCCCGGTCATTGCCAAGTCCGACAGTTTGACGCTCGAGGAGCGGGATGCGTTCAAGCAGAAAGTGCGTATATCTGGATGCTTGTGACAGACGGATGCGGGAGCTAACATGCTGCCCGTAGATTCGGGAAGAGTTGGTATACCACAACATCCGCCTGTACCCCTTCGACACTGAGGAGAACGACGAGGAGGAGGTCCAGCTCAACGAGAGCATCCGGGTACGCCTGCTATGCTTATCGACGATGATTCTGGTACTCACCTGGTTTTACAGAGTATGATTCCCTTTGCTGTTGTTGGCTCGGAGCGCACTGTCATCATTGACGGCAAGCCCGTGCGCGGCCGCAAGAACCGCTGGGGTGTCGTCAACGTCGAGGACGAGCGGCACTGCGAGTTTGTCTACCTCCGCAACTTCCTCACCAGGTTCGTCCTCCCCATACTCCCCCCGCCCATATGTTCACCTCCCCTCCTTCCTACAGGACGCACCTCCAGGACCTCATCGAGACGACCGCGCAGATCCACTACGAGGCCTTCCGGTCAAAACAGCTACTCGCGCTCAAGGAGCAGACCAACGCGCGCCCGTCGGCCGCCGCGCAGTAGACTGCCCCTCTCGACGCGCAAAACCCTCCTGCCGCCCCCTTTGCGCGGGCCGCGCTGCTTGCCCGCGACTGGCGCGCGATGTGATACCCCTCGGCGTCCGCCGAACTGTTCTGGTTGTGAGTCTGACTGTGGATGATCCTTGCCCGCCACGTTCGTTGGTTTGCGTCTCTCGTTGGCTGCTGGTCGTGGTTCGGGTTGTGGCTTGGTATAGTGCCTCCTTTCTACGTTTACGCCTCCCGTCTTGTTGTCGCTTATTGCCTCTGTGCCTCTACACTCGTTTATAATAGCATATCTTACGGCTATGTTCTCTTGGACTTTGGACGGCCAGCCTGGGTGCACACCAGTGGTTTGCTTATGTGCCTCACACTGTACGTTGCGAAGCGAAACTTAAAACCCTTGATCTAGGGTTAAGACGAGCACCTAACGGAGAAATCGCTGCATTTGGTAGGCGAATTAAGGTGAGCGTCCGGCACGGACACTTACTACTAGCACCGTGACTGTAGTACTAGTCTGCGGGCCGTGACTGTGCGACATGTTGTGCACCGCCTACTAGTGCACTAGCTAATAGGATGACTATGACAGGAACCACAGAATGTGGTAGACTTCGTAATAACACAGTGGCACTGCTACGTCAGGCCCAAGTCTCTGTGAACTCGCGGGGTCCAGTCGTGTAAGGACTCCGACGATTCGGATACACAGGGAAGCGTGCGCACCTGTCATAGTCAGTGCTAGTCACACTCTTACTGTGATTCGGAAGGGCACAAGCGAGCGTACACTCGAAAACACGCCAAGTCCGAGAAGGTTGTGGTTTGATATACTCGTTTTCTGAATCCTTCCAACCCATCTCCACCGCCCTCGGCGCAAGACAGTACAACACGTATTACTAGACTATGGTGCAGGGTATCGAGACGTGACGTGTATGCATGCCGGGTGTTCGGGAGATCCGGGAGGGCAGCAGAGGCGCGGAGGGTGGGCGGATGCGGAGAGCTGCAGTGGATGCGCACGCATTGCGGACACAGAACAAGCTGCTCTGCGGTGCTATGGGTGATGTGGTGTCGGGATTTATTGCGCGGAGAGAGCGGGAGAGCGGGAGAGCGGGAGGGTCCGTATATTAGAGCAAGGAGGAGAAACGCGCCGGGTCTGACTAGCAGGGCGTGGGAGGCGATTGCATCTGCGAGCCAGCCGTGCGCGCCCCTGCGTCGCATCGGAATATGCGGTGTGCAATACGAAGCGTCCCGCGTCACCTGGAGTGGCAGATCGGCGATAAATACCAGTAAGCCAGAACAAGGGCCCCGGGGACGGAGACACGCGGAGGTGGCGGCGTCCGGGGCAATCTGTTTCGTGAGGAACGGAGCAGTGAGTTCTCGGACGTCGGTGAAGGTGAGGCAAGGCCACGTACAGGTGATGGGAAAACTTAAGCAATAAATACCCAACAAAGTAGAAAAAGAATGACTACGGTAAGCTCATGAGGAGTATGCGTACTCCGGGGCGTCGAGGGGAGGTCGGGCGGGGCCGCGAGGGTGCGGGGACGTGCGAGGCGGGGGTCAAGGTATGAGCAGGGGGACGCGTCGGGGCCATGGTCGTGACAGGATCGTGCAGGATCATCCTGGAATACGCAGGATGCGTCGGCACTCACTGCTGGCGCGTGCTCTTGACAGAGGAAGCGGTTGAGGACTGGCCGCGCTTGTGGCCGCGGGGGCGCTCCTTGAGGCAGAAGCGGGGGACGACGCCGCGCTCGCCAGAACGGCTGCCGAAGCGCTCGACGAGGCACCACTCGTCCTCGTACTCCTCAAGCATGTTCAGGACGTCGCCGACCTTGATCGCGAGTTCGTCCGCGAGCGTCGGCACGAACGTGTGCTCCACGAGCATCTTGCGCGGGAGCTTCTGGCCCTTCATCGATGGCTTCGCCTTCAGGTTCGCCTGCTCTCCGAAACCTTCCGTGCCAAACGAGGACGTGCGGCGCGGGCTGGGGACGGGGGTCTGGAGTGGGATAGACAGATGGTTGGAGTCGTCGTGCGTCACAGAGACGGCGGGGAGGTTGAGTGCCGGAGGGCGTGGTGAGGAGGAAGGGGTGCTCGCGGGAGAGTGCGAGGCGGTGTAAGTGGGAGGGGGTGACATAATGGGCTCCTTGGGCAAGGGCGCCTTGACGTCCAACACATTCGGGCCGTTGTTGTTGAACATCTGAGGCTTCCACTTGGTGTCCATGTCCGCGCCGTGGATCACTTGAGGCTTCCACTTGCCGTCGGACAGCTTCACGCTCTTCACGCTCGGAGGGGGCTCGATGGGAAGGACCACGAGCACCTCCTGTTTCTCCATGGGACGTCCCTCTCCAATCGGTCTGATCTTCTCGCTAGGCGAGAAGTTGCCTTGACGGTACTTCTGGGATGCGGGGAGGGCCTTACGGCGCTTCCAAACAACAATTCGCCATGTAATAATGCCTGAACCGCGCGACATGGTTATCTCCCTCCGCAATCCGCAGCTCGCTTTGAATAGCACGCACCAATAACCAACACGCCAAGGATCACAAAAAACGCTGTCAACACCCGAAGAGAGACCGGGAGAGGATTGACAACTGGAGTGCCATCCTCAGTCTTCGGGATGTCCCTGGCAAGGATGTTGCGGACGACGTTGACTGCGTCGGCGTGGCTCCGCTGAATGGCACGGGCGTGGGTGGAGCGAACGTTGATGATGGCCATTAATACAAGCAAAGAAAGAACGAACAAAAGAGAGGGAAGGAGAAAGGGAAGGAGGAAGAGGGAAAAGCCAATGGCGCTCAAATCCAAGTCGAGGAGCTATATGAGATGGTACCGCCGCCATCAACAGCTCTCTTCGAGGCTGTCCCAAGGGCCAACGGCCCATCAATCGTGGTCTACCTTTGCCGTATTTGTTTCAGGAACGTGATATACTCATACAGCCCCTCGGACACTCAGCGCAATATGTCCCTGATCATGCCTGATGACAAAATCACGCCCAGTAGCCATGTCAACCAATCTCTGCAAGTAGTTACACCTTGATGGTAGTGTAGGATCAACGGTAAAATATCGCTAGAATAATGTAACGCACTGGCCCGGGTCTCTCTATATCACTCCTGAGGCCTGATTGACTGGGTCGGGTCCCGGAAGGAGGAGGAGGAGGAGCTGGACTCGTCAGATAAGTATAGTTACCGGCCGTCGGACAGTTGCAGGACGGCATCGACATCCGGGAGGCATTGCAGGGCATTGCCAACGCTCGCGCACTCGATGCGAACACTCGTTATATCGTGTCCAACAAGAGCGTCGACACCGCGCGGTAGAGAGATCGCGCGCCCTCAGATGGGATGTATGAGCTGAGTGACGTCCGGACAATCATGTCGCGCGTCGCAGGTGGCATCGAGGACACCGCTTCCCCCGCCAGCGCGTGCAGGGCCTCGGCAGAGATGGCCATCTTCTCGTCCGCCGTAAACGCGACGAAAGGGAGCACGGCGGTGACTCGGGAGAGGAGCGACGGCTGCATCATGCACCGTGATCAGTATCTGGCCTCGGATAACTTCGAGTGCAACAGCGAAAGGCACTTACACCCAGTCGGTCCGATACGCGGGGCCGGAGGAGGGCCATAAGGTCAACGTACTCCTCGCGAGACATCGGCGTCTCAGGCGCCGGGCGGTTACCCTGATGCTCAAACACGAGATCGTGTCCGATGTTTGACGTGCCCAGCCAGATTACCTTCGAGACATCAACGTGCCGGTGTCCGGCCTCGAAGGAGCAACGCCCTGCGGAAAGTATTAATAACTAGTAGTCCGACCCAGAATGCAGCCATGCTCACCGTACTCCCAGGGCATCAACAGAGACGAGAGGATCTTCTCGTCCTGGGTCTTCTCGATCTCCTGTGGACACCACCAGACGTCAGCACACGACCGCAAGATGTAACACAGGTGTACGAACATCGAGCACGACCACACACCGCCGACCCTCGTTCTCTATCAAGAACTCCTTCAGTGACTTGTCCGAAGGCGCCTCATGCGGAGCTATTGAGTGGCTCTTCCAGATATCACTGGTGTTCTGCAAAGTGGTCATGTTGACGGTGTGCGTCGGAACTTCAAGCAGAGATCCAACTAGAGCAGACCAATCAGTCAGTCAGGCTGATATGATCATCACAACCGTACTATGCACTCACACTTCCTCGCGAGGAGACTCTTCCCATGTCCACTGGGGCCTAGAGATCCCGTCAGCAGTGTATTCGTCGGGCGCGCATCAATTGACGCTTACCGCAGAGCAGGACGACGATT
Source organism: Daedaleopsis sinensis (assembly GCA_033807695.1). Lineage (NCBI taxonomy): Eukaryota > Fungi > Basidiomycota > Agaricomycetes > Polyporales > Polyporaceae > Daedaleopsis > Daedaleopsis sinensis. The sequence goes on from CM066301.1 coordinate 4,285,289, forward strand.
GGCGCCATGGATGGCATGCTCAACACTCGGAACAATTGCTCCAGCACCCGATCCTGGCCGATGAGGTCGTACCGCACCTTCGTAAGCGGTCGGAAATACGAACGATGGATGAGCGCGGATGCCCGACGAGTCTGAGGCGAGTCTGCCCGTTCGATATAGTACCTGGTAATCCGTCAACTCGGTGTCTTGCTCGAGCCCACACACATGCCGACTCACCGAGTGGCAGGGTCCAGGTCCTTCAACAGCTTCGACAGGCGCCCTGAGCCCCTCCTCGACGACCGCTCCTCGCGCTCCTCCTCTTGAGGATCATGCAGCACCGACGTGTCCGCGCCATGCGCAAGCAGCATCTTGACCATCTGCATCTTGTTCTTCAGCTGGCCGTTGGCGAGCGTGAACGCCAGCGCGGACTGCGGGCCGACGGCGTCGTTCGGGCCCGCCTCGCCACTGTCGAGCACGCGTCGGACCTCGTCGACGTCATCGCTCGCAAGCGCGAAGAGCAGCGTCGGACGGGGCGTCGCGATGGCGTGCACGGGCTCGACGAGGAGCGACTGCCGGTGTGATTGGGTTACGGAGAGTGTCGACTGGCGCCGCCGCTGCTGCTGCTGCTGCGCGGCGAAGATCGAGTGGGAAGGCGGGTCGATCGCGGAGACTGGTCGCCGGATGGTCGAGTCCTCCTCGTCGGCGTCCCCGAATGCGTGATACTCGTCTTCCTGACGCTCGTCGAACGCATTGATGGGCTCTGAAAGGCGACTTTCAGAACGCTCATACTGGTTTTGTTGCTGCTCGAGGTAGGAGGAAAATCGGCGAGATGGATTTTGGAGGAGTGACTTTCGGGAGAAACGATTTTGCCATGACTGTGGCCGTGACGCAGGTGCAGAGTTGGGTTGCGATTGCGGCGAAGGGAATACTGGGCTGATATGCAAAGGAGAGGCTGGCTCGGAACCCGTGGTATTGCGGATATGCGAAGGCAACATGCTTGAATGTGGAGATGATAGCTGGAACGAGCAAATGGTCATCTTTCGTCTTGAACAAGTGTTGACCGCAGGGAGAGAGGGACTTACCAGTCTATTATGAGATAGCGAGTACTCTGATGATACAGTTGGGGAAGATGGTGTGAATGCTGAACGCGTATCAGCGAGAGCGTGAACACCACTGTCGATCTGAACTCACCGGTCGTTGCTGTAGTGAGTGATGGTATGCTTGAAGGAGGAATGGAAGAACCAAGCGAAGATGATGACGAATTCAGGATCATAGACTGCAGCGGGTGTGAGCGACCTGCAGATGGATGAACGCAGGGACTGTGACAAACACTCACCAAACGAAGAGGTTTCAGACGCTTGGGATCAGATGAGCCCGGGGACTCTTTCGCAAACACCTCCTCGACCGGCGAGAGGGGTGTAGAAGCTCGAGAAGGTAGCGTATCGTCCGCATGATCGATTGCTACCAAGGGAGGAGGCCTTGCCTTTCCAGCCCTACTACTAGGACGGTTGGTATTAAGTTGCGAGCGGCTCGAGCTCGAATGTCGGAAGCCAAAGGGAACTTTGCGCGAGCCGGACTCGGACGAATGCGAAGAATGTGCGGACTGCACGGACTGGCGGAGCGAGACATAGTCGTCGCCGTGGAAGCTGAGAGACGAAGCAGAGCGCGTCGAGCCCTCAACACCGTTCTCGTCGGGCACTGTGGTGACAGGGGACGCAGACCGACTGACACTAGGGGCGGCGAACACAGGCGAGTTACGAGCACTGGAGGTCGGTAATGAGAAGTTGCGGATTTGCGCTGACGAACCAACTGAAGCCGGATGATCGTTAACAGGAGAGAAGACGCTACGGCGTCTTCCAGAAGAGGACGCGACTGAAGGAGAGCGGGCTGTGTCGGGATCGCGAGGTACGGTAGGAGCTGCAAGTTCCTCTTCTTGCACTAGAAGGCTTGTTGGTGCTTGCATCGGAGAGCTGCAGACTTGAGCTATTTCTGCCACGTCATCGTCAACTACAGAAGAAGGATCCTCGGCCACAACATGTGACTCGTCGTCAGAAGTCATCGCAGCACCTATCACGGTCAACGGAGATGTCTCCTGCAAGTAGCTCAGGTCTAGCGGCGATGAAGATCCCTGCGAATCGTAGGTGTCTCCAGGCGATGTCTCTTGAGCAGCGCTGTCCAGTTTTGTCGAGTGCATGGTCGGCGTGTAGTACTGGTCGTACAACGATGCCATCGAGTCGTCCGACCCGAACGACGCCTCTCCGACCCGGAGAGTCTCCTCTCCAACGTCCAAGTGATCCGAGGATCTCCCCGCACGGAACGGAGACGCGTCTTGTGGCGGATCCGTGGCAAAGGACAGCTGTTCGCTCGGGATGGATGCGGACGCTGGGCCCTCAACTTGTATATCATAGTCAGCAGTGGAATCAGCGTCCTCGAACTGCGACCCGGACATGCTCGGCTCCTTCACGGGGGACTGCACCGAGTCTATACTGTCGCTCCTGAAATGCCTAACGCTGTCATCGTCCTCCTGTCGAGCTTGCGATAGGGACGTCGGGAAGGACCCGAACCTCGGGGAGAAAAGCACGGACGCAGGAGGCGCGGAGAGATCGAATGCGCCAGATGGTCGCATACGCGCCGAGGGCGAGCCAAACGGCGAAGAGAGGATCGACAGCATAGATAGTCGCCGCGGAGAGCGCGGAGGCGACATCCTGAGCGGCTCTGGTCCTTCCGCGTACCCAGAGTCGATGCTGTCTTCGTGCGCCGCAAAGTGGCTGTATCGTGGAAGACTGATGGGTGGCATGGTTGTTATCTCAATTGGTGAGAGGAGAATTGAGGAAGCCACGGAGTCGCGGTTGACATGTTGCGGCGGCCGGTGTGATGTTTGGCGCGACGAGTGCGAAGAAGTGGAAATGGTAGAGGTACGACGTGGATGTGGTTGAGTGTCTTGAACGGCAGATGTCGAATGTGATGGCGATACTAAGTTAGGGATGGAGGGCGATTCGAGAACCGAGGACGCTGGTCTTGAGTGCGATCGAGAGTCCGCAACGACCGAGGCGCGAGGCGATGACGAAAAGCAGTCTGATACTGCGACAGAGTGACTTGGGGATGACTCCACGTCGGTCACAGAATTGCGATACGCTAAGGAATGATCTGCAATGGAACTTCTGATCGTCACATCATCGTCGAGCATAGTCGTGTCTCCAGGCGGACTCCCGGGCGGGGTAAAGACATCATCCACAAGAGTAGTCAACCCCTCGCCTAAAGAGGACTTGTGCTCGTGAGCTTGGGGAGAAGCATCCTTAGGAGGGGAGGAGATGCAGTGCAGCAATCTTCGCGCATCCTCACTGAGTCCGAGTATGGGCGCCGGGCGTGCAGAAGTCTCCACGGCAGAGTCGGACTGTTGTGGATGGTCATACTTCTCTTCGTCATCCAATACCCTTGGGGCAGCATACTCTCCACTGGTCCGTCCTTCAGAGCTTCCTTCGCCAGAAGAGGACTGCTCGCCCGATTCGTCTTCCTCCCACTCCTCGTCCTCCTCTTCCTGCTGGATAATGCTCCCTAGCGCGAGTAGCAGACTTCTAGTACGTGGAGAGCGTGACAACGATTGGGGGCGGATCGACTTCGAGTTCCTCGGAGACTCCACTACTAGACGGAAGTCCGACTGATCTGAGTCCTCGGAGCCCCCCACGCTGTCCGGGCGTCGAATCTTGACCGAGTGCATAAAATTGCATGAGTCTGAGAACAGACAACGGCCCTGCGAGTAGAAAGGACATGGGCGCGCTGCAATCGCAAAGCGGGTCAGTAACCCGTATGCTTGCGTTCATATACGCCTCCGTCACCCGATAGGAGGCGATTGTGAAGTAAAGACGCACTCTTTTTCTTCCATGGAGGGTCTTCGATGGTCATAGAGACATATGCATGAGAGTTGAACGCCAACCGTTACTCCTAGTTGTAGAATCCGGGTGAGAGGGAGAGCCAAACCTGCGACCCGTCCGCGTCCGTCAGAGGTTGGCAGTGTGTTCAAGTCGTCGTCGCAAGTGCGAAAACGAGCGGAGCCACGGGTGGGGATTTGGCAATGGAAAGCAGCGAGCGGTGTCGTTGCCGAGTTGAATAAAGCAATGCAACATCCCATCAGACATGACTTTGCATAGCAGTCGGAACGAGAATACTTACAGCATATAGGTTGTAATCCAGTGAGGTGTGAGCGGGCGGCCGGCGTCGAGAAACGCGGTTAGGTCCAGGAGAAAGCCAACGGCGAAGTGGACGGTCGTGAGCTCGACGAGGTCGATGACAGCGACCGCAACGGCCCTCATCCAACGACGAACCGGAACAACATGGACGTAATGACCCGTTTAGACGCCGTCGCGTAAATCAGTCACGGGAGCGCGTGTTGTCTATGGCAACGGCGCTGACAACGGGCGCTCCGTAAACTTTGCAATAACCGTGTCAAAACGTTATTTCCTTTACACATAGTCGACATTTCTCAACTTCGTGAAATTCAAAGTCACCCATGAAGAAGACTTTCAAGCAGTTTAGTTTGGTCAAAGTACATGTTCTACTGTTCTTCTCTACGCTGAGCACTGTTCGCCGTGCCGACAGAGTAAACGGATTCACTCGGACGACGTACGGCTCCCAACTCCCAGATCTCGAAACCCGTACACCCGGCCGTCTTCAGTCTCTTCAATCTTGCTCGTCGGTCGTCCGATTCTTCCCCGTGTCGCACTATAGCTCCGTACCCAACCTGTCCACACGCGCACACGAAAGGGAGCATGTCAATTATATGTCCATACAATACCGGAACCACCACACCGGTGTGCGAGCGCATGCGCAGACGGGGGCGGGCTGTCCGCCTCACAGTCGGGAGTAGAAGTAGGGGAACACGACCGCGGCCGCCAGCGCGAGCGTGGCGAACGCGATGGCGATGCATGCGTTCGCGCCTACGCCTTGGCTCTTCCCTTGCGACGCAGTGTCCGAGTCGGCCGAGATGCGCCGCTTTTGGGGAGGGGGAACGTAAGGGAAGACTTGTACATACCCGATAGACTTCAGCCCGTGGACGCTGCGGGCAATGTCAGCGACACGCGCGATATGTGGGGGAGAACGTATTAACGTACTAGTAACCCTGCAAGTTCCGGGTGATCTCTTCTTCCATCCCGAGCGGGACACCTTCCAGCGTCCATGAAACCTTCGTCGAGTCGCTGCCTTGGTCTAGCGTCGTGGTGAGAGTAGCGGAGTGGTCTGGAGGAGCCTGTCAGTGTCAAGAGAATATGATAACGGAGAAAAACGCACCTGTTGGCCATGTCGGACTCGACAGCGCCCACGTCTGCACAAACTCCTTTGAAGGTGTGAGCGAGACAAACTTGCCCTTGACTCCGCCTCCGAACATGCTATATTCCCCGCCGGCTTGGGGAGTGCTCTGCAATCAATGTGAGTACTTTTCACAACTGAGGTCTAGGCGATTGGGAGTAAACGCTCCCCAGACATTGCAAACACGCACCTGAGCGGGCGCACGCGTCCACATCGGTATCCGCTTCTCGTCCGTCAGCAGCCCGAACAGGTCGTCCGCAGAGGCCATGAACTGCGCGTCCGCGGACACCGTCGTCGTGTTGTTCGCCTTCTGCACCTTCTTCACTGCGCCCGCGCCCGCCTTCTTCTTGGGAACCGCGTCGCCCGCCACGGAGGGCGCGGGGGCAGGCGTGCCCTGGCGCGACGGCTGCGCGGACGTGGACACGGTCAGGTCTTTTCCGTGCGTGTCGACGATCGCGGCGGGGAACGTGGCGAACTTCGCTTCGAGCGCGGCGGGCAGCCGGCCCTTCGCGAGCTGGAAGAGCGCATCGACCGCGGGCGAGCGCTCCGTGGTCAGGCTCCATTCGTACTGTACAGTGCACTCGTCAGCACTGAACGTAGCCATGAAGTGTGGCGCTACGAAGGGGAAGGAGGAGGAGTGGATACGTACGACATAGTCCGACGTGCCGTCCAGGGTGTTCTCGTGCGAGACCTCCGGGATGGTGAGCTTGCCCTCGACGGCGGTCCCGTCCGACGCGGTGCCCGACCAGTTCAACACGACCTTGCAGTCGTAGATCGTGATCAACCTGCGCGTGTCTCATTAGCACCTTGCACCGTCCGCGGGCTTCTGAAGAAGGGGGCATCCAGGCGGAAAGAAAAGGTGATACGTGTATACGTACTTGCTCTTGCGCTGACCGAGCTCCACGTCCCCGTCCATCTCTACAACGCGCTCAATGGCGACCTCCTCCGTGCCCTCACCGCTGATGCGGATCGCCGTCAGCTCGCGGTCGAACCACTGTTTCGCCCACGGGGTGACCGTCTTGTTCTTCCAGTGCCAGTTCGCCGTGCTCGTGGCCATGGGTGGTGGGATCGTGCTCGCCATCGTGTAGGATTAGAAGAGTGTACTGAGTACTAGCAGAGGGAGAAAGGCAGAGATGCAGACAGTACGCGCAGGCGTGGGCGGAGGCAGGATGAATTTATTCCGCCCTGTGGGGATGGCGCTGGCGCGATCGGGCACGATCTCCAGAACTTTCGAGTATCCTCTCCCTCACTATGACCAACGACGATGCTTACCGGACGACTCACGAGCGCAAAGGGAGACAAGTTCTGGAAACTGAAGGAGTGCTATATCCGTGGAAGCACGGTGAGTTCGTTGTTCATAAGTACACCGGGACGAGTGCGCGGGGCAGGCCATCCCTCTACTCAACGCCATACCCGGTGTTGTCGTCTACAGGCGAGTTGTTCTAGCATCACTACTAGTGACTATATATGATTAATTAGGACGCAATGTAGTGGTGCATTTCGTGGCAAATCCGGATCCTGCTAGCAATACAGTGGTCAAGCTTCTTCGAGTCCAACGGCACAGGGTTTCTTTAACTTTCAATTGAGCTCAGTCCTGCTTTGAGTCGCCTTGCTCTTTACCAGTTTCCTTCTTTTTGATGATGACGTAGTTATCACCGTCTTCAGGAGCAGGCACGGCCTCAATATCGCCGGGGACTTTGCCCTCCTTTTCCGGGTTCCTCTGCTTGCGCTCAGCACGGATCTGTGGAACGTCGTTATCATCAGGGCTCAGATTGGCAATGAACATCTGCCTCTGTGGTGCGTACCATGTTCAAGTCGTGGCTGACGAGGCCGTGGCCACCCACAGGACCCCAGTAGCTCGTCGCCGCCAGGGATCCGATAATGCAGGTGCCGACCAGAATGGAAAGGTAGAAGCGGTACTGCGAGTACCACTTGGGAGCTGAACGGGCATTTCGTCAGAACAGTGGTACGCAGCACGACTTAGCGGCTACTCACCCCACCCGGCTCCAGTGACCCTGAGATCGGCCCACCACATGCCGGTGAAGCCCACCCACTGTGCAATGAGCGCGCTCATAGGCTCAAGAGCAAGAGTGGACCATCCGAACACAACCGGTGCTGCACCGAGAAGCAGACGAGGGTAACTAGTTTCAAGTACCGTTCAATGTAAGCGTCTCCCTTAGCTTGTGGAAGTCCTTACTATTTCTGCCCGCCGTAACCCGCAAATTCAAAGCCCCAGTGAAGCGCACCGAGGAACGACAGCATTACGGCACCATAGGTGGTCTGGATGCTCAAGGCCTGGTGAAGGACGGTAATCGCGGTGCCGGGATCGATGTTGGGAATAATACCTGAATGTCGGGTATGAGGGAGTCGTGGACTGCCCGGACGGGTGCAAGTGCAAAACTCACCGGAAGCAACGGAACCTGCCTGATGGGCCAAGTAGACCGTCGCGCCTGACGCCCCGAGGTACGGCAAGCCACCAGCAAGACCGAAGACGACGTATGGCGTCGGAACGGAATGAGCAACGGCGTTCGTGATCCCAAGCTTTTGCATGGGTCAATACACATTCAAGAACCACCGAACGCTCAACGCACGAATGTCTGTTGGGTAGGTTCGACGTTGTCTACAAATACGTTTCCGCCGGCGATGGACTTGGCGAGGTCAGCGGCCGACTGGCCGACTTCCTCGCGGATGTTCTGGGCAGCATGGCCCACTGTTTGAGACCCCGGGCGGCCAGACACGGAGCTGGCTGCACCGCGGACGACGAGCTGGGTGCGGAGACAAGGTGTTTGACGACGGAACGAGGAAGTAAGGAGAGACGAGGAGGCGACCGGCCTACGGATAGCAATGGGTGCTCGGCGGGTGAGTGAGGACAACATGATGGTAGAATGGATGGGTGTTAGAGGCGTTCTACAGAAGTTGGGGGGTATATATATGCACTCTCTAGCAGTCGCTGGGATTGTACGCATATCCACCCTTCTGTCCCAATGCCCACTCTGACGTCATACTCGTCATCCCTCATATGGAGCGACTCTAGGCGACTACTGCAACGCGCAATTAATATTCGGATCTCAGTACTGTCCGTTACCCTTGACGACGACAATACATACGAACTCACCCTGTGGATCGTTCAAAAAGCAGAGGTTGGGATACACAAAAAGTTAAACCGAGAATAACATCCGACGCCAGCAGGATTCGAACCTGCGCCTCCAAAGGAGAACAGATTTCTAATCTGTCGCCGTAACCACTTGGCTATAGCGCCTTGTAACTGCTACAAGCATGCCGCCTTACGTCTCACAGATCCCTTTGGCCAATACTCGTTTGTCGAACTAAGGTCGAACTTCACTCTGCCTTCCGCGTCCTCCTCTCGTTCAATAGGACCTGTACATCGTCTGCCTAGGGGAGACAAACTCTGACTTCACTTCAAAGTTTAAATTGCTCCAGTACAGCCACGTACGGCCACAGGCAAACCGTGTAGGTGCAGCTCTCACAGTCCGGATATTCATCTTTTCTGACAAGCTACTCTGCAGACAGACGTGTGCCTCGCGTTCTCTCGAATGGCAGCGCGTGGAGTCGCTCGCATCGCCCGACTTACTCTCTTTTCCGGCCCGCATTGTTCTCTCTGCGATGTGCGTGTCCCAATCCACTGATCTACCTCCCGCACATAGCCCTGCAACTCACCTGCTTCTGCGCCGTACAGACGGCAAAGGCGGAGCTGGCGAAGGTCCGTCAGCAGCGCCCGTTCGAGCTCGAGACGGTCAACATCCAGGACGCGGGCCAGGAGCGCTGGAAGCGCAAGTATGTCTACTGGATCCCGGCTCTCCACGTCGAGGGGCGGGAGGTAGCGAAGGGCCGCTGGGACGCGCGGACGGTGAACGAGGCGTTGGATGCGTGGGAGGCGGCGCCTTGGACGCAGCAGGAGCCGTCGAAGTCGGACTAGGGTCCCCAATGCCAGGCGCGTCGCACTTGTCCATTCCTCACTCGCCCCCGTTGTACCACCGTGCCCATGAAGACGTGCTGGGAGAGAACCTGGGAGAACTATGCGGAGGGGGGGAGAGTGCGGCAGTCCGCCGGTGCTTCAACTGCGGCTCGCCCGAACACGCCGTGGCCGACTGCCCAGAGCCGTTCGACCGTGCACTCGTCGCGCTCTCCCGCCAGCTCTTCCATTTCTACCACGGGGAATCCTCGGGCCCGTTCTATCGCATCCACGAGGTCGAAGAATGGCGTAGTCAGCGCCTGAAGTGGGGAGACGCGTTCGCCCCGGGGGAGATCAAAGGGCCGCTCTTACGCGACGCACTTGGACTCGAGGACGGCGATGTGGGCGAGGATGCTCCATGGCTACGCAACATGGCGTGCTGGGGGTATCCCCCGGGCTGGGTTGGGGCGCACGATCCGCGCGAGCGTGTCAGGCAGCGCATCGAGCAAGGTGCCGCAGATGATAATGACACGGAGGAGATCGAGTTTGCAATCTATGACGACGGAAACCCCGAACGCTGCGTTCTTACCGGGCTCTCAGGCGTGCACATGCACGAATCGGACGACGACCATTACGAAGACGATGAAGACGGAAAAGACGATGACTCGGATGAGGACGGACAGGCATGGAATGACACCTCGCATGCAGCTCCAACTCCTAAACGCTGGGCCAGATACCCCGACGCTCACTTCTTGTACTCGAAGCTGCCCGTGTACACTGGGTTCACCCTGCCTGCTTTGGGTTCGTCCGCTCCTATGAGCTCTACATACACCACCGACCGCCAGACGTTGTGGCAGAAAATCACCTCGTCCGTGGACGCGCCGGCCTCGCATGTGCATTCCGTCCCACCTTGGAGACAACCTGCGTTATCGACTGTGCACGCCGAGCCCCCAATGTGCAATCCTCCGCCTCCTTCGGCACCTCCGCCATCCCCGCCTGGCACGCCTCCGCCTCTACCTCCGTCATCCACACCCCCGCCTGCTCCTTCGACTCCAGCGGCGCCTTCTGAGCTCTCTGGATCCCTTCCATTGCTCTGCACGAATGTTTCGACTGCACCGTCTGACAGACGTCTAGACGTTTTTGACGCTGACGAGGTCAGCGACGACCTTGACATGGACCTCTCTGACTAGTGAGTTGGGTAGAGTAGTTGACGACGATGTGGCAATTATAGATGTTCTCTCACTATATCATATAGGACCCAACGAGCCAGGGTCCTCTCGGATGACAGCATCAATCGACACACACGGGACCATCTCGCGCTTACGCGTCTTCGCCAACTCAACAAAAATGCAGCTGTTGCTCTCGGTGCTGAGAGTACAGTACGTGTTTCGTCTTCCTCCATGTCTTTAGCCGGCCTGTCGCTTGTCTCATCAAGTTGCTCGACATTCGTATATACGGGTTTCACCCCACCTTTACCCAACCCAACATACGAAGCTGGCGGACTCATGCCGCGGCACAGAGGGCAAGAACACGTGTAATCTCCGTTCGGATCGGCCGTTCTTTCCTCGCGTGTCTTACTCGTCAGCGTCACGGTGGTTAACGTCAGCGTTCTAACACCGTTCCGGGCGAACCCCAGTTCCGGAACATCCCATTCATCGGTGTTGTGCGTTCACCGTAGTCGCTGCCAAGCCACGATATAATCTCGAGCGGGAGCATGTCCGTTAACCCGGTGATTAACTCTCCTATCCATTCCTCACGTCTGAAAATCTGATGCATTGGTCTATGCAGGTGGAACGGCTAGCAATTGAAGACATCCGGACCAATGCTTTCCCGGAGCGGCTGCTTCCCTGACTTGCGCACCATGGGGCTATGATATGGACGGGTGTCACCGAAAGTGCATTCGTGCAACCAGATTTGTCTTCTCGTTGACGTCTTGTGGCGTGTACGGTGTCGAAGTTGTGGGACTATCCGGCGGGAGACTCTACCAATTCCTGCGACTAAATCACAGTGTCGCCGGAAGGATAGTCGCAGCCCTGTGAGCGTTTTTCTGCTTGCGTATTCGTTTGCACAGTTGCGAACCCTAACATTATCCCTCGAGACCATCCCTACTTCATCACCGACCAGCTCCCTGCGTATCAATTTGGATCCAGCATCCACACCACCTCACAGCACCCGACCCGTAAATATATAGTGGAGTCCGAATTCTGAATTCCCTGCATAATGCTTCAGTGACGCTGTTGACACAACCAGGGTGAGGAATGATGCTTTCGCTGGTGCGGCCGAAGCGGCTACTGAAGGTTCAAAATACAGTGACAAGATCCCGAGACGACGAATCCTTCCTGCCATGTGAAGGATCATACACGCATAGGTCGTCGCCACTCACATCATATTTTACAATGGTGTCATTCCTTCTGTCACCGCACCGCACCACAGGCTACGCCGGATACCATGGGGTTCGCGGCGCCATATTGCGTGAGTTGTGTATAAAAGGTGTGTACAAGCAGTGAGACCTTCTGACCCAACGCCGAAGCCTTCAGCAGCTCTCTACTTTCCTCTCTCTACCCCGTCTTGCGACTTACATCTTGCCCACCGGCCCGAAGACTACCTGGGATGACCTGTCCAACCTTGGTTGGTACAAGCACGACATCTTCAACGCTCTCAACAAGGACCGCGAGGGAACTATGTGGGAGTACAGCGACATGGCCTTGAACGAAGGGTTTGCCAATGGTTGGGGGTAAGCCTGAGCTCATCCCCGGACATGTTACATCCGTCAATTGCCATTGATTTACGCTCAAACCCCGACAGCTGGTACTGCTACAACACTCTCAGGGGGGACCCGCGTGCGGAACAGCCGGTGTTCAAGGATCTCCCCGACGATGACACGGTTGTGTGGTCATACGATAACACGAAGAACAGCGAGGCCTACGAGGACACCTGGACCGAGAAGTGGAAAGAGACGCGGTCTGCCTCCCTGACGATCAAGGACTCCGGTGAGAATCTTCGTTATGCGCTGCACACGACATCTGACGCATATCCCTCATTCAACGCGTGCGCCGCTCGCTGCCTTGACTCTACCCAGCCTCTATAAGTCTGAAATCGTCGGTCACAATCGAAGGCATCTGCAGCACCGAGTTCGGGATCTCGCTCTCCACCGAGTCGGATAAAACTGAGACGCAGGAGAATACGCACGAACTCGAGCACACTTGGAAAATCAAGTAAGCTAGCTATGTATCTGACAATCGTACTTTCGGCTCCTGACACCGGTACCCAGGGTCGAGCCGGGCGAGAAATTCACACTGGTGCGCACTCAGAGCACTCGCATCGGCTCTCAGGTCTATTATCAGGTAAATGCTAGGACTGTACACCACTCGAACACTACCCAGGACCCCCTCATGGCTCGAAGTTCGCCTCCGCTCCCCATCGACGTCGCCCCAATTGCGATGTTTGCTCCTGCAGATGGACGTTTCTATACGGATGAGGTATGTCCATAGCCGCTATCAATTCCCTTCGCTCAAACATACCCGGAGTCAGGATTACTACCGTGCCTTCGCGCAACAACCTTTCGACGGCCCCGATGTGCCTTTCGAGTACCTTGTTCCCTCACGCACCTCTACTCTTAGGCCACCCAAGCTACGCTATGGCTGGAGACTTGGCTACGAGACTCTCATGGACATCGCTCGTCAACACTTCCCCAACACCATCGTCACTTGTATGGGACATCCTCTTCTCGGTCTTTACGACGAGGACGAATATCCCTTTCCCCCTGAATCGTTCGACGAAAAACACGAGAACTACGCCATGACCCTTATGGGCCCGTTGTTTTCGACAGCAGTGCGCCGGTATCTCGGGATCCCTGACAATGCTCCAGAATACATCGTTGTCAAGCACCTGTTTGATAGTGCGGGCGTCGGCGAGCTTGGTTTGACTGTTGGGACCAACTATATCAGCGTTATCGAGGATGAGCAGATAGAGAAGCTGCAAGCTCTCATCACCTCGTTCGCCCCCAACGAGCGGCCTCAGTGGTATCTCGACGGTACCTACTGGCAGTGGCGTCGTGTCGCTCCCGGTCGCGGTACGAAAGCTCGCGGTAAGAAGTTCCAATGCTCGCCAATGTTCTGTGACTGATATCGCGTGATAGGAGCTACCAAGGCGGGTCCTTGCAAAGAGGCCGCATCTGCGGCTCAGCAGCCTCTGGTTACCTCTTGATTTTCCGTAAGTAGATTGTTGACTATCAAGCTCGTTATATACTACCATGATTACGCCCTGTGTCGGTTCTGTGTAATTAATGTGTCTCATTTCAAACGACAGACTACCGAAGAGTACCAACTGCAGGTCCCTACTCACACACTGTCTGTCGCACCTCTGCCTCTTCCCCATTATCTACGATTTTGCAAATATGAGGACCAATACTACGTTTCAGGTTGTGTCCCTCTGAGCGACCTGACGGCTCGGACAGTATCAGGACAGTAACAGGAAGATTGTGCCAATGACACGCCGCTGGACAGCCCGATGGGCATCGTCACGATGAAGATCGTCGGGACGTGACCTTCTTCTTGGCGATCGTGCGCGACGGTAAGGACGGCAATACAGCTCTTCTCCACCTCGCTCTCGCCTCTCGCGGCAAACTCCACGGCGACGGCCGGAGGCATCCCCGTGTGCACTCCCACCAGCAGTGGCAAGTTGACAAGAGAGCGTCGATCCCAGGTTTGGATAAACCGAGAGGTCGAGGCCGAGCCGTGTCCGCTCATCGACAGACGCGCCCCGTTGCAGGGCTGGAAAGCCCTCTGTCAGAGCATGAGATATCCCACGAGAATCCTAGTACGTAGCCCACTAACTCGTCGAGATGGAGTCCTTGTCCAGAACATACGTCCGTCATAGTGCAACCACAAAGTACGACAGGTCGATCGGCAACAAAGGCTAATTTAAACCCCATCTCTCAGATCTCTGCCGCCAACTTGAAAGGGTCCTAACCAATGCGCGCTTGATCTACCAGGACTGTCTGGTGGACTCAGAGTCGTACATACATAAACAGATATTCCTGAACTCGAACGAGTTTAGGTCTGTTTTGAGTAATGTCGGGGGTCCCTCACGTGACATTGGCACCCCGACCCCTGACACCCCTGACACCCTCCCCTTCGGGTTGCGTGGGGTTAACTTGAGAAACTCCTGACATACGAACTATGCAGTAGGTTGTACCGCAGCCTGACAGTGCCTGGTAGTATTTGAATCAGCGGTGGAATGGCGCCGCACCGAGCGGCTGGCGAAAGCCTGCCCGAGGCCCGGCGCCTACAAGGCTCTGAGTTGAAGTTCGAGTTCAGGTTTGCCCGGAGGGCGGTGTTATATATGTAAGTAGCAGAAAATTCGACTATGTAGATCTTAAGTTACATAGTTACAGTAGCTGCTTCTTCATGCACATGAACCGAGCTCCCTGTCTTTGACCGATATAAGTATCGATAGGCGGGTATTGCAGGTGTTAACGTCATAGCTACAAATATTGGTACGAGAGCAAGCGCAGAGAGATTTGTTTATGCTAGGTCATTACATATATAGCCCGCAAGCGCTCCAATCACCCAATACCGCTCTAACCGGTGACCTGTACCACTCGAACACTATAGCCCTCATGGCTCGACGTTTGCCTCCGCTCCCCCTTAACATCACCCCAATGGCGATGTTTGCCCCTGCAGATGGATGTTTCTACACCCAAGAGGTATGTCTAAAGCCACTGTCAATTCCCTTCACATAATCATACTCCGAGTCAGGATCGTCGCCGTGCCTTCGCTCAACAACCTTTCGACGGCCCTGATGTGCCTTGCGACTACCTTCTTCCCTCTCGCACCAATCCTCTACGGCCACCTATGCTTTGCTACGGCTGGAGACTGGGCCACGAGATCCTCATGGACATCGCTCGTCGACACTTCCCCGACACCATCGTCACTTGCGACGGACACCCTCTTTTCGGTATATATGACGAGGACGAATATCCCTTTCCCCCCGAATCGTTCACCGAAGAAAACGAGAACTACGCCGCGACCCTTGAGGGCCCGTTGTTTTCGACCGCAGTGAGCAAGTACCTCGGAATTTCTGCCAATGCTCCAGAGTACATTGTCGTCAAGCACCTATATGATAGTGCGGGCGTCCCGGCGCTGGGTTTGACTGTCGGGACAACCTACATGAGCATCATCGAGGATGAACAGATAGAGAAGCTGCAAGCTCTCATCACCCCGCTCGCCCCCAACGAGCGGCCTCAGTGGTATCTCGACGATATCTACTGGCGTTGGCGTCGTGTAGCTCCTGCTCGCGGTACGATCTTCTTTTCTCTTTCCCGTGGAAGCTTGGTGACTGATATATACTATATAACGCATGACAGGACCTACCAAGGAGGCTACTTGCAAGACAGTTGCCCCTGCTGCTCAGCAGCTGCTGCCAGCTACCTCTTAGTCTGTCCATCTTCCTCTGATCGTCTGTTGTATAAGTACTACCTTCCTGTTATGTGCCCGCTCCATCAATGCACCTTGAACGGACCATATGATAGAAATCAGACCCCGAGAGCATTAGCGACTGATGACATGTACACATCGCTTCCTCTCAAACCACTTCCCATCGCGCCAAGGGATGAAGTTGTGGATGGGGTTGATGTCACGGTGGCGGCCGTTAAACGCGTCGCGTCGCGAGCTAACCCAGTAACGTGACCGCGATGAGTCTCATGATAAGTAAACTCAGTGAAAGCGCCCCAACCATCTTGACCACCACACTGACTAGTACCGTCATGGCTCGACCGACTCCTCTCAACATCGACCCGACCGCGATGTTCGCCCCTGCCGATGAACGTTTCTACACGAAGGAGGTATGTGTCCAGGCACTACCACTTCCCAATTTCTTGCTCAGACATTCCTCCGAGTTAGGATCACGAACGTACCTTCGCTCAACAACCTTTCGACGGTCCAGATGTGCCTTTCAACTACCTTGTTCCCTCCCGCAACGACACTTTAAGGCCTCCACTGCTGGTGTATGGCTGGAGGATCGGCCACGAGGCACTCATGGAAATCGCTCGTAAAGAATTCCCCGACACCGTCATCACTTGCATGGGACACCCTCTTCACGGTCTAGAGGATGAGGAAACCTACCCCTTCCCTATCGAATCGTTCACTCAACTAAACGAGAACTACGCCATGACCTTGACCAGCCCGTTCTTCTCGTCAGCGGTGCGCGAGTACCTCGGGATCCCCGATGATGCCCCATCATACATCGCCGTCAAGCCCCTATATGATAGCAGGAGAAACGCAGCGCTCAGCTTGACCGTTGGGACGAACTACCGCGGCATCATCGAGGACGAGCAGATAGAGAAACTCCAAGCTCTCATCGCCAAGTATGCCCCCAACGCGCAGCTTCAGTGGCATCTTGACGGTATCTACTCACAATGGCGACGGGTAGCTCTCGCTCGCGTTACGAAAGCTCGCGGAGAGGCTCTTTCATTCCTCACGGAGGTCTTTATAACTGATATCATTGGGTGATAGCAACGAGAAAGGCGGCTGTTAGCAAGAAAGTCGCCCCTGCGGATTCGAGTCAGCCGCCGTCGGGTAGCACCTCATAGTTTCTCGAGCCCAGTGTTTCAGGTTCTGGCCCTCTGAGCGACCTGACGGCTTAGACAATATCAGGAAGATTGGGCCAACGCGTTGGACAACCCGATGGGCACGATGAAGATCATCGGGACGTGACCTTCACTTTCGCGAGCCTGCGCGTCCGCAAGGCCGGCGACACAGCTTTGTAGTTCTCAGCCGTAGCTCAGCCAAAGATAACATACCATGTCGTTTCTACACCTGCACCGCATGAAATGCACTGTGAACCCCGGCTAGCATGATTCCAGTCCCGACCGAGACGGCTTCGGGAGCACGAATTGTGCATAGAAGTCCGTGTGACGATATCGAGGGCGAGCGACGGGTCTCAAGATCGCAAGGCTGCTGCGCTATAGGCATGATAATATTTCTATCTAGTGTGAACCACTAAGTGAATTGGACATTATGATCGACTAGATGGGACGCACCATATGCTGCTTGCCAAAGCGGGGAGTGACCATTGAATATTGAGTACTGAGTACGAGCTCGTACAGATTGGACGACGAGGATTAGGGCAAGGGATACCTACGATACTTGCTCTCCCGCTCAGGAACCTGAATGTGGAATATCCGCCCCGGCCTTCTTCCACACCCTGAGCGCCCTCTCGTCCTGCGCGTGCATCGCCTTCTTCACGGCCAGCGCCACGAACCCGCCCTCAATGTCCGCGCCACTCAGGTTCGCGCCCGTCTTGACGAGCACATTCACGACGTCCTCACGCCCCTGCCTCGCCGCGTAGTACAAAGGTGTATGCCCGAGCGCGTCGCGGACGTGCACAAGTGCCCCAGCCTCGAGGAGTATGTTCACAGCCCGTGTCGCCCCGCTGAGCGCCGCGACGTGCAGTGGCGACCGCCCAGACGTCGTGTCCAGGCAGTTCGCAAGCCCGCCCCCAACAGCGATACCCGAGGCGTCTGTCCCCCCAGCTTCAGCGGCGAGGCAGAACGACACGCCGTCGATGTCGTCCCGGGCGGCCGCGAGGTGGATGAGGAACGGGAAGAGGGCGCTCTCCATCGAGGAGGCTTCGGCGGCGGTCCAGCTCCACGGCGCAGTCGCGTTGTCGGCTTCTTCATCGCGTGTCTCTGTGCCATCGACGATAATGCGAGGGGCACGCGACGAGGAGGGGGAGGAGAGGCGGACGACCTGTGAGAGGAGACCTTGGATGTTGTCTAGGCTCTGGTCAATGGACGTCGGCTGGGCGAGCGAGGCGGGGATCTTGCTCTCGGGCAGAGTCAGTTCGCCGCGCAGAGGCGTCCCGATCAGCGAGCGGACCTGGGCAACTGAGAGCTCGGGCTTGGATAGAAGGTAGCTCAGCTTCGTCAACGCGCACTGTGTCGTCATCACGGATCATGGTTATGGTCATCGGAATGATCATGCACAGATGCAGAAACACACCTCCGGTGTCATATCGCCGCCAGGTACGACGCCTGCTTGCAGGAGGCTTCTTCCGGTCTCGTATGCATCGGAGACGGATCCCTTTGTGCACTGCGTGATGGCGACGATGACGACCCCGCTGTCGCATGCCGCTTTCAGTGCTTCCATTAGATCCGCACGCTGAGGCGCATTCCCAGCGCCGAATGTCTCAAGGACGACGCCTCGGGTAGGAGGCTTTGCAAATGCACGAATGGTTGCCCCAGTGATGCCAGGAAAGAGGCGCAACGTGGCTAGCAGCTAATTTAATAAAGTACTAGAGATGTATGAACCATGGCTCACCAACGTGCGGACTCATGACTATGGAGACAAGTCAATATACATAACTCGCAGTATTTTTCAGGCGACTTACATTTATGTGAACGAAAGCGTTTAAGATTAGTTTGACGAATTACATCTTGCCAGTTTACTATTATGTCTATGCCAACTACTCTGGAGTTTAGAAACGAGCTATTGAGCCTACAAGCGGGTCCCGGGACTTACCATTCACGAGTGGAGGGAAGTTCGGACTGTTAAACGCATTGAGGTCGTATGACGATATCTTCGAGACCCGATTTCCTCTGAACAGTGTGTGATTGAAATACAAGCAGCACTCTGCGAAGCGAGGGCTTTCAGTATGCGTTCATGCGCATACGATTGGCACGCAACATACCGGGTATAATGTAATGACCCGCGATCACCAGCGCGCCGAGGAGGTTGTCTACCGCATCGTTACGCAATTGGGACATCGGTATCTGGGCGCCAGTGACCACCACTGTCTTTCCTAGGTCTTCTAGCATGAAGCTGAGCGCAGACGAGGTGTACGACATTGTGTCAGTGCCATGGAGAATGACAAAACCATCGAAGTTGGAGTAATTCAGTTCTATGTCGGTTGCAATCCTGATCCAATCTGTGCTGGGATAGTTGAGTAACTCCGAAGTGCATCGAGATCGATATTTCGAATGTAGCGTCTCGTAAAATGCGACAGGTTTTGGCGTAACATGCTGGATACACTTGAATGTCGCGTGTAAACGTCATGTATCCAAAATGTGACGCCTTGACATATTTGGATCTTGCCCTCGATGTGCTCAGAGATAGTCGAAGAAGATCGGCGAAAAATTCACCTTGGATCTCAATATTACTACTGTCGAGAAGGGGATGCCACTGGAAAAATGTCGGTATTCGCATGGATATAGTTGAGACGCTACGCACCTCGAGAACCGCATAACGGATCCGTTTTCGATTCCCTCCAGGGCCGCTGCTTCTGGGCGTCACGAGCGTGGGCAGCTGAGCCTCGTAGACATCGTCCGATATCTTTTTGCACACAGGTTGACGTGGTATGATCTGTTCGGCGGTAGGCGCGAGGTGCTCTGGCATGCCTATCGGACGTGATGATCGGACTGAAAGGGTGAGGGTCTGGTGGAGAGTAGTGCGCGATCCGCCCCGGCTTGGAGAGGGCTCGCGGCTGCTACAGGCGGTTCCTGTCGGGGTGCCTTTCGCGCTCCAGCGGCGGTAGCCTTCCAGCGAGGCGGAGTGGGAGAACAGGGACTCTTCGAGGGGGTCGTGGAAGCGATGCTGGCTGTGAAGCGTCTCGGTGAGGAAGTATGGCTCCGGGACGTACCCCTGCTGGCTGAATATCATGTTGATTGTCCCTCCAGTGTTCAGAATCAACACTTTGGATTCATCAGAAGACAAAGACACGTCCATCTTAGCTCTCGGGCAGATGAGATGGAAGCTGAGCTCAGTCGATGTCGGAGGTGGTGGTGGAAAGAGCCTAGGAGGCACGCGTAGGCGTCTCTAAGCGCGCCACGCTCGGATAGATTAGATAATGTTACGGAATCCACGATCGTACACAAATCTAGCCGTGTAACTGACTCCCCCACATAAAATGACTTCACTCGCACTTGACTCCTGCATCCTCCCCCTCCTTTTCTCTCACCATGGAAGCTCTCAAAAAGGTCTTTGAGGCAAAAAACCAATATGTAGGTCGCACATTGCCCACGAGCTCGCTGGTGCTGATTTATGGCTCGCAGACAAGCCCGGCCTTGGTCACTTTCGTGACGGCCGGGTATCCTACAGTCGAGGACACCGTCCCGACGATGCTCGCTATGCAGGAAGGCGGCGCGGATGTGATAGAACTCGGTGTACCGTTCTCCGATCCAATCGCAGATGGGCCCACTATCCAGGAGACCAATGTCGTACGTGTACATGCACTTCGGGTGGGCAGACAAGCTCAACGTCTCCCCAGGTTGCGCTCAAGAACAACGTCACCTATGTTCAATGTTTGGGAATGGTCAGGGAGGCACGTAATAAGGGCCTCACAGCGCCCGTGCTTCTAATGGGTGAGTCATACATAGTCCCTTCTATCGCTGGAACGCGCACCATTGGAGTGCTAGTCAACCATCCGATACTCTTCCCTTCCGGTTTGTCACGCATAGTGTGTATCCGCGCGAGCCCTCCTGACAGGTGGGCGTGATTACCCCCCACTCATTTGTATGGTATTCACCGAACATTTGGGCACGTCCTGTGTCACTCTCCTGTCTCTTCCTCGTGTCTTACGATGTCCGAGTCCGGATTCCTTGTCAAACGATGCATCATACATCCTCCCACTCCGCATATGTCACGTACTGCTCGCAACGATCTGACGTATCATTTGCCTAGGTTACTACAACCCACTCCTTGCCTATGGTGAAGACAAAGCGATCCAAGACGCCGCAGAAGCAGGCGCAAATGGATACATCCTCGTCGATCTCCCTCCAGAAGAAGCCATCGCATTCCGGGACAAATGCCGGGCAGCGAAGTATGTTGTGTGGCCTTGTTGAAGTTATTGCTCAACTGACTGTGAGGCCAGCTTGTCTTTTGTCCCGCTTATTGCGCCTTCGACTTCCCTAGCCCGAATCGAGTTCCTCGCCTCCATCGCAGACACGTTTATTTACGTAGTCTCCAAGGTGCGTCGCCAAGTACGTATTAGTAGATTATATATGGATCCTTCACGTCTAGATGGGTACAACGGGTTCCTCTGTTACCGGCACCATGAACAGCGCACTTCCCGATTTGATTGCGCGCGTACGCGACTACACCGATGTCCCTCTCGCTGTGGGTTTCGGAGTCGCTACGCGTGCACATTTCGACCTTGTGGCGGACGCAGGCGCGGATGGTGTCGTCATCGGTAGTCGCATCATATCGGTCATCAAGAATGCTCCCAAGGACCAAGTCGCGAAGAAGGTCGAGGAGTACTGTCGGGAGATCAGCTTGAAAGGCCAGCCACCGCGGCGGCCGACACCATCGCACCAGCCCTCGTCGACGCGCTCACGACCAAGCGTCAAGCAGGGCGTTTCTACTGACTCTGTACAACCAAACGTGCTCCCTCCGCGCTTCGGCGAATTCGGAGGACAGTATGTACCCGAGGCGCTCTGGGACTGCTTGGTAGAGCTCGAGGAGGCGCACAATGCGGCGATGAAGGACCCCGAGTTCTGGAAAGAGTGGCATGGTCTATACGGCTACATGAACAGGCCGTCGAACCTCTACAAGGCGGAAAAGCTCACTGAGTACGCTGGTGGCGCCACCATCTGGCTCAAGCGCGAGGATCTGTGAGCTGAGCTGCCAGCTGTTAATGTCTTGTTCTTGTCTCTGATCGTTCCGCGTAGGAACCACACGGGCTCGCACAAGATCAACAATGCCATCGGCCAGGTGAGTTGAGCCTTCCATGTATATCCATGCGGTTGCTCACAAGACGTCTAGATCCTCCTCGCGAAACGCATCGGGAAGACGCGCATCATCGCCGAGACTGGTGCAGGCCAGCACGGCGTCGCGACCGCCACGGCCTGCGCTCGCTTCGGGCTCGAGTGCGTCATCTACATGGGCGCGGAGGACGTCCGGCGACAGGCATTGAACGTATTCCGGATCCGGATGCTCGGCGCGCAGGTCATCCCCGTGCACTCGGGTTCGTGCACGCTCAAGGACGCGGTGAATGACGCGCTCCGGGACTGGGTCACAAACCTCTCGAACACGCACTACCTCATCGGGTCCGCGATCGGCCCGCACCCATTCCCGACGATCGTCCGCGACTTCCAGCGGGTGATCGGCAAGGAGATCAAGGAGCAGTTACACGAGCAGGTCGGGAAACTCCCTGATGCCGTCGTCGCGTGCGTTGGTGGCGGGAGCAACGCGATCGGCACGTTCTACGACTTTATCCCAGACAAGAACGTCCGCCTCATCGGCGTCGAGGCCGGAGGCGAGGGTCTGAGCGGCGACAAGCACAGTGCGACGCTGAGCAAGGGCCATGCGGGTGTCTTCCACGGGGTGAGGACGTACGTGCTCCAGTCGCCGACGGGCCAGATCGTCGAGACGCACTCGATCAGCGCCGGGCTCGACTACCCTGGCGTCGGGCCCGAGCACGCCTGGCTCAAGGACTCGGGGCGGGCAGAGTACACGGTCGCCACGGACGAAGAGGCTTTGCGCGGATTCAGGATGCTCACGCAGCTTGAGGGTATTATCCCAGGTGCGTTCCTCGTACTCGAGAGTGGCGTGGCAATAGGCTGAAAATGACCCTCAAAGCCCTTGAGTCGTCGCATGCGATCTGGGGCGGGGTCGAGCTTGCGAAGACCCTTCCGAAAGACGCAAACATCGTCATCGTATGTCTTGCCTTGTGTCTTCTGAGATCCGCACTGGACGAGCTAACCGATAAACCCAGTGCCTGTCAGGCCGTGGTGACAAGGACGTGGAGCAAATCTCGGAGCTTCTCCCCGGCAAGTGGGAGGAGAAGCTTGGCTGGTACATTTCGTCGACCGCCAGCGAGAACGCACAGAAGTAGCCGACGTCGTACATTGTCGAGCGAATGAAAGAGAAGACAATGG
Organism: Daedaleopsis sinensis; assembly: GCA_033807695.1. Lineage (NCBI taxonomy): Eukaryota > Fungi > Basidiomycota > Agaricomycetes > Polyporales > Polyporaceae > Daedaleopsis > Daedaleopsis sinensis. The sequence goes on from CM066301.1 coordinate 4,308,355, forward strand.
GTACCGCGTATCGCACCGCGCAACAACACATGTAACGTTTAAAGTTTAGACCGAGGGTCGGATCTGGGTGTACAATGCCAGCATCTAAGACGCATGTTGAACATAACAACGACGCACCACGTTCTCCTGAACTGCTCTACACCAGGTAAGTGATCTCTTCAGTCCGGAAAAAACAGGGGAGACTCCACAAGACATGCATCTCCACTTGCGCTTTGTCCTGCGTCTCCGTGGCCGTTCACTGCATACATCCCGCAACCTCAATATATCCTAATGTCAGCTGTCCCGACACCCGTACCTGCAAGGTCCCAAAGCCGACCTTCTGATTCTGGTGGGTGCAATGATGCAGTCGCTATGGCGCATCACGATCGCCCCGACTCATGTCTTCATTCCATAGTTTCCAGACGCCGTTCCGTGCACCCCCGTGGCCCACGCAGCGGCAGCGTGGCCCCGTCCAAGCGTCCGCGACCTGCCCAAAACGTCGAACAATAAGATTTCTTGCACGCTGCTCACTGGCCCGCGAGCTGCGCGTGGTCCGGTCGTGGCTGGTGCCAGTGGGCGCCGAGGTGAGCCGCCCGTGCACCGCCGTGGCTCGAGTCGTTGCGCCGCACGCTTTGCCCGCCAGAAGCCGTCGAGCTTTGACCACGGACGACGCCTCTCGAAATTCTGTGGAGAAGCGGCTGCTGGTCCCATCACTGAGACCGCACGCAGGACTCAACCCTCGGCAGTGCGCATTGGGAGCGAGTAACGAGCCTAGGCCGTGGGTGTGTATGGGGTGTACGCGTCTTGTCCCCGGCACGTACCGTACCGTAGGACGTATATTGCAGAACCGTCAAAGCATAGGCCGAGTGGCTCACGGAGATTGCGACGGGGTATAAGAAGCGCACGGGCCCATGCGTGCTATGACCAGCCGCGCCCGCCCCCTTCAGCCTACCGCGCCACTTCTCTGCTTCTTCTTCTACCCGATCCGGATCCGCGCCAACACAACGCACCCCGCAGCACGCATCACCTCAGGCGCGACATCCCTCCTGCGGCTATCGTTATTTTGCAGCGTCGACCACTAGCCCTCCTATACCGCTCGTTACAATCCTGCACCATGAACGACGAGGGACACAGGCCGGGCCCGGGAGACTTCGACCAGAGTCTTGAAGAGTGAGTGCGCATTTCTCCGGTCTAAGGGTGAGCGAGCGTACTGACGACGGACTCTGCCCAGCTTCGTCAGAGACCTGAAAGAACAGTTCGAGCAGCCCGCCGCGACCGATTTGCCGCACTCGGAACCCCGATATCCCTACCCGTAAGTCTCTCCACCCTTCGTTGATTTGTGCATCCATGCATGGTGCAGGTACGGGCGTCGCTGACCATCGTGAACACAGAGAGAGCGGCGGCGTACGGGAGTGGTGCCTCGGTTTCTCCCCGTTCGGTTCCTCGGCGACGTTGCCGTCATATTACCCGCCCAGGGAAGAGGAGGGGCCCCCTTTTATAGTACCCGACTTCCTGCGATTCCGGCCGGAGGATCACGGCTTCCTCCACCCGCCGGGGTGGGTGCCGGACTGGATCGAAGAGCGTGACGGGGCTGCGTCCGCGAGCTCCGCCCTTGCGCAGTGGATGGGAGAGAGGAGAGGGAAAGGGAAGCTCGCCCCCGAGGGCGATGGCGAGGATTTCAGCCTCGACGAATTGCACGAGTCGCTGATGAACAGCGTGGCCGAGCTTCCGCTTCCGCAGCGCGATGCAACCTCCTCGGCCGCAACCTCCAGCTCGGGCACCGGCTCTGGGTCCGCGTCGGGGTCGGGGTCGGGGTCGGGGTCGGGATGGGGACGGGGATCGAGCTCTAATTCCGACTCCACACCGAAGAAGCCGAAGGCGTCGATTTTCGGGGAAATAATTTTCGGGGACAGGATTTTCGGGGACACGGAAGAGATTGTGGACCCGTTCGAGCAAATTTACTCCTGCAAGTGGTCGGACGTGTACTACCGTCCATCCCAACGCTCGCATGCGCGCGGCGGGGGAGGTGTCGAGTCGCCCAGAAGGATCGCGCGGGATGGGAGCGGCACGAGTTCCATTTGATGATCCTGGGGCACTGGCATAGTACTTGTCGGACAGATCGCACCGTACAGAGAGGGGGGGGCGCCGTGTGGACTCTAGCCGAATCGGACATGCGAAGGCTTCTACTTTGGGATTCGTGACTCATGGACCGACTTATGCTCTCGTTCTTGTACTACCATTCACGTTGTCTGTTGTATGGACAGTGATACAACATCATTCAGCGTGAAATTTCAGACTGATCACACGGCATAGTGGATTACTTACCCATTGCCGTCCAATCGATACGCCCGCCAGTCCTAAGGTAAAGGCCAGGACATAAGAACATGTTTCATACGCCACGTCGACCAGTACCTTGAAGCAGCGGTCCTTCAATCCAAACTGTGGGCTTTGTATAACTTCGGGGCTGCTTGCACAATGCATATGTTGTGGTAGCATATGTTGTGTTCAACGCAAAGAGTAAAAGAGCAGAGACGAGTTTGATAGTAAGAACTTTATAACTCGCCGGTAATCACCGACTCTGCATAAGCGCTTCCCGTTATGTTTGCGCCTTGATCTGAACCACCATGTTGACCACGCCGAGTGAACGCGCTATATCGTGATTACAGTCATCTTCACCTTTGGAGGGTCTACGTTCATCGTTAACTTGTCGTTCTTTAGGTCTGTATACTCAGCTCGTGATTTCACAACAGGCCCACTCCGCCAGCTGGCCGTCCCGTTGAACACTACCTCCGAGCGTCGAGGACATTATCAGTGACCTTTATCCGGTGCTTTCTTTCGGGCTAATTTTCGGTTTAGACTTGACTCCAGTGACTGCGAAGCATGAAAACTTAGCTGCGTTCACTCATCGACTCCAGCACACCCACCCGGTTCCCTGAACTGCGCGCTCACTCGGCCCTCATCCCATTCAAGCTTGCAACTCATTCTCCGCCATGTCTTGCAACGCTTGAGACTACCTGGAACGGCCTACCCGAGATAAGCAGGCCGAATCAGAATCTTGAACATCAGTAACGCGCACTTTGACGGTACGAGGGTCTGACAAATTACTTGTATGGGTAATCCCGAAGTCACTTGGCTTCGAGGAGGCCCCGCTGAATCCGTCGTGACTCGTCTAGGCAGGGTTTCTGCAACGCCCTCAAGGTGGTCTTCTGCAGGCTCGTTTCGAGTGGCAGCACAGGGTGACCCATTGAACGACAACACCATTGGGACCGAGGCACACCCCGAACAATCGACCGGCAGCCTCAGATGGATGGACAAGTTCACGGCTAGCCTCGAGTCTCTACATCAGTGTGTACTATTAGTACGCCACTCCCACTGTGACTTACCGCCCCGCCCCGCCCCGTTCAATAGGACCGGTACAACGTCTGCCTGGGGAAGACAATCCGTGACTGCGACGATGTCTAACTGCTTGATATGTCACGCAGATCTGATCCCGCTGAACGACACGAATCTTGATCACCCGCGTTCGCAACACCGGGCTCGACGTCGTCATCTCCACTGTCCGTCCGAGGCGACCGAGCGGTTTCTCAAACGCGGACGGCCCTGGGCAACTTTCGTGCCGAAGACAGGATCCTGCGTTCCCCGAGAGAGTCGAGCGCTCGGACGTCGCGGTCGCGCTGTGCGTGCTCAACATACTCGTGTGTGTGTACCCTCGAATGTGGACCCCACCAATCTCATGGTCGTCACATTCCGGCTTATGTACAATGGACGCAGTCTGGCACCGGATCCGGGATAACTTGAAGAACCTATCTTGCTCAAGAGCTACACCGCGATATGAGGTGGCTGCGCTTGCTAGCTGAGTAAAAGATAGTCTTCACGTCAGAACCATCTATCAGTACTCTGTCACCTACCACAGGATGACCGTTCCGATAATCAAAATGCTGGAATCAGCTTGATGCACTCACCAATACGAAAGGACTGGGATGCGATCGAACTTCATTATCCAGACATCCGACTTCAATCCAACAGATTTGAAGCTAGCCTGAGGTCGCAGACTCGCAGCAGCCAATGTGGGGGCCCAGGCAAGCCCAAGGGAAACAACTGGGAAACACCAGTGACCTCCAGTGACCCACCGAGTTCATCACCGTAGCGTGGGACGTGCGCGGGAAGCAGGCGGCGGGGCAGCATGGCCGTAAGGCACGGATTAGGCAGGAACGATCTCGGGATCGCGCAAAGCGGGCAAGGGGAACAGACGCACGTGATCCGCGGGCGGGAGCGATCAATTCATACTAATTTCATAGAAGTGCAACTTGCGCGCGCGCTCGTCCTCGTCGTCCCTGTCGTTGTCCTCGTCGGCGTGCGTCGGGGGTGCATCTGCGAGAGCGAATATATCACGGACTATCAGACATTGAGTGACATCTGGCATGCGAAGAGGACGGGAGCTGAGAGCGCTGAGGGAAAGGGCGGAGGCAACTGCCGGTGAGCACAGCTGGGATCAGAGGGGAGACGCCGGTGGGAGAGACGGCGGTCGAGTCGTCCATCGCCTCGTCTGCCATCTCTCCTTTGATCCTCCTCCTCCACGCCCGTGAGTCGCAGTCGCCCCCGCCGCCTCCCTCCTCCCAACGCTCACCTCGCCCACCACCCGCTAGCACTCGTTCGCCCCCCTTTGGCTTACCTTTCTAGCCCTTCTTTCCACCCTTCTCTTCCTCGAGGCACCCTCAGCTCCCGCGCACGACGCACGAAAGCAGCCAGCCGAAGCACCTCTGCCCCTTGCATCAAATCCAACCATGAACTCGCGTCCGCACAAGCAGTCCATGTCCGAGCTCAAGCTCCGCCGCCTCACGGAGCACAACCAGCGGCTGAGGGAGGATCTTGCCCGTCCGCGGATAAGGGTCAGCGAGGCCAGTGCCAGGTACGCTTCTCTCTCTCCTACCTCGCCCCCGTCCCCACTGCCGACCGTCGTACTCACCCGCTGCCCCCGTCGCACAGTCTCATCCGGTATTGCAAAACGACAAAAGACCCCCTCGTGCGTACCGCCCGCCATCACGATCCCTCTCCCGTTTCCCATCTCCCTTCCCTCCTCGTTCGTGTGCTGACTGCCCGCCCAGGTCCCGTCAGTATGGGGTCCCGTACCACGCGCAGACGACCCCTACCAGTCGCAAGGCGGCTCGGGCAAGGGATGCTGCGTCATCCAATGACCGCTACGCGCCCCCGCTTCAGCTTGTACATCTTCCCGCCCGCCTTTTAAGCGTCCCGGTGTCGTCTCCCCCCTCTCTGCTCCCTCTCCCCGGCTCCCTTGCGCACGCGTCTTCTCGCACCTCGCTACTCGCACTTTCCCCACTGTATCGCCCACCGTGTCCCTGTCCCTGTCTCGTCGTCACTACTACTACTCTTCTTCTTCTTCCCCCGCCTTCTCTTCTCTCTTCACTTCCCCCACTTCATATTCATAGCCCGGCCTCTTCATTTGAGATTGTTTATTCACCTGTCAATTGTTCGTGGTGCATTTATACCATCGCTCGTTTCATCCTCTCTCCCTACACCCCTCACGCAACCCCACGGCGTGCAAGCCCTCAAGCTCTCAAGGCCTCCCCGGCGCACGAATCCGCCGCCAACGCATCTCAAGCTCCGCTCTATCGGGATACCTGGTCCATGCGCTGCGCCCGTGCTCGCCGCTTGACGCTCGCGGGCAGGGTGCGGTGCCGGTGTGCTCATGCGCGGCGGTGTTGAAGCGCTCCGGGCGCTGAGCCCGATGGCGGAAAACACGGAGGGTAGAGGCGAAGGTACAGGATCGGCACGGCAGGCTGGGAAGGCGCACGCGCTGTGCGTCCGTCACAGCGTACGGAAGAGCCAGCCGTAGGGATGGATGGTGCGGAGGGACGGCATGCAGTGTGCAGTTTTAGATGAGGCCGGCGCGGACGCACCAGCTGCAGACCACCTGCAGTGGAGGATGCAAAATCACGATCGCCTTGTACGTTTCCTTCCTTCCCTCCCTCCCTCCTTCCCCACCGTTCGAGCACAATCCCGTCCCGTACACGTCTCGACCCCCTCATACATACACAGCCTCGCAAACTTGTCCCGTCCTGTCCTATTCCATCGCGCGTCGTGTCCGCAGTGTACGTGTACGCACACCTATGACCCTCCCCCTCCCTCCTACTGTACGTATGTATAGCACGTACGCGCATCTCTCCGCCCCGAAATTCTCGTCGACGATGCAGCTGGAAGAATATAGAGACACGCATAACTTAACCTCCGATCAGGATCCAGATCGCGCTACCAGATCGGACGAGGGACGTATGTATGTCGTACTCCCTCCGTCGGTCCACCGCCGGAGGGCCGCGGGATTGTGGACTTCCCGGAGACAGATGTCGATGTTCCCCGGCGTACGCACGATGTGAGCATTCATGATTCTTGTTCTTGTGTCGACCAGACCATAACTAAGCATAACCACGACGCGCTCCTGCCTACCTCTTCGTCCCATCCACCATCCACCACCCACCACCCCTCCAGGACCATATGTGCCTAGTACTCGGTACGCCTAAGCCTAGAGGGCCACAGGTACAGCGGCCCTCATGAGCGTAAGCGCAGGCGCACCAGTGACCAGTAACCAAGCATTTCCCCAGCAACAGCAACAGCAACAGCAACAGGCTACAGCGACCGCACAGGCTCAAGCTCTGCAGGAAGCCCGCGGTGCCCTGCGCCCAGTACTAGTGCCCCCCTGTGCCCTGGGGCCTGATTCTCCGGTGGATATAGGCATGCGGATGCTGTAAGCCGCCGAGCGCACACGCACACGCACACGCACCAGTACTGTGCGGGCGTGCGACTGATGGTCGATGGTCGATGGAGCGTTCGGGTTTGTTTGGGAAGCGCACATGAATGAAAGCGTTCCCACCCCTGGCCACTGGCATGGGGGGCGTCGCAGTCCGGACGCGCGTGTGTTTCTCGAGACAGTACTGTGCGGCAGCTCGCGATCGCGGTGTGTGGTGAGTAGACTTAGGGGGGCGCGCGGCGCGGGCGGCGAAGGGGGAGGCGGTGTGGTTCTGCGTCTGGCTGCCTGTCGCGAGAGCACGGTATGGGATGGACGGATGGGCGGATGGACGGGTGGACGGGTGGACGGACGGACGGGTGGACGGGTGGACGGATGGCGGATGAGAACGGTCGTTGGGGGGTGCTGCGGGCCGGAGGTTATCGCCCACATTCCACAGCAGAGAAGATCGCAGCCGAGAGGCTCTATGGCGGGGTCCACATTGGACTGGGGTGGTGATTGCGACGCGGACGTGACGATCCGCGCATGAGCTTGGGATGGCTGTTAGCGCAGGTAGGGGTGAGTGGGATAGCTCTTGGCTGTATGCGCATGAGCGGCATGGCGGTACGATGGGTGTATGGAAGGTGCATTATGAGGTGAGAGAACTAGGCGGTGCGGATGGTCTGAGAGATGGTAGAGAACAGAGGATCGACGGTAGCGGTGTTTATAGTTCGTGGTCTTCGTCGTCATACGTTTCCTTAATCAACCTGGTCCGCGATGGAAGGAAGAAGGGGATCAGGATCAGCACGTCCAAGAACTGCCAAGGGCAACAGCAGTGACATACCTGTATACAGACGAGGGCGGATGGTCACCACTACACACAGCCCGAGGAACATCGCATCGCAGATGAGTGCGAAAAGGAGAAGCTCGGTTAGTCAGGATGTCCGGCAGTATGAGGAGAGACACGCACTCGTTCGTGATGAAGACGTCGACGAGCTCCGGCCCGACATAGTCATAGTACGGGTTAACGACGTCGACGCGCTCGACGAGCTTCCCCTCCTCGAAGCCCAGCACGCTGCTCGGGTCCGCCAGGTCCAGCGCACCATAGTCATGGTACAGATTCCACAGCGGCGTGAACTTGAACTGGCCGGCACACACGACGACCGGGGTCGAGTGCGCGCGCGCGGCGGTTGCAGCGAGCAGCGAGCCGGCGATCGCGACGAGGCCGCCGTTGGCGAGGATCGCGTGTGCGCCGAGGATGACCTTGTTCACGCGGGACATGATCGCGAAGATGGACGAGTCCGGGACGAGGAAGGTCGAGACGCCTGCGGCGGAGAGCGCGCGCGCCATCTCGTGCCCGCTGTACGACGGCGCGGTCTCGGCGACGATCACGGTGTAGTTGCGGTTGTGCCCGGCGGACTTGAGGAACGCCTCGACGGTCTTGGAGTGCCCGATTGTGAGGATGATCTCACTAAGTGGGTGAGGTCAGTCGTCTGCACGTTCACGCGTTTCGAGCTTCGCGCAAGGCCCAAAGGCTTGGCCACTGAAGGGCACAGTTCGCCAGACGCATAGAACCCTCGTCGGATTGCGAAAGAAAATGGAGAGAGGCCGAAACTCCACAGGAGGATCCTCCTTTGATGGCTGGGTCGAGACTAGAAGGGAAATGTTACGCACTCGGAGTGGATGTGGTCCCTCGCGTTCTTTGAGACGTTGTCGTACACGGTCTCGAGCTCGTCGAGCACGTCCTGGATCGCCTCCATCAGGACCGGTTTGAGGCCGCGCGCGAACGAGTCCGGGTCATCCGGGTCGTCTTCTCTGAGTGTTGCGGTCCCTTCCGACTTTGGTGCACTGGCAGTGTGTTTGCGGGGCTGGCCCTGTAGAACGAACTTGCTGATCGTGTAGACGTTGCGAGATGGCGGGGCATTGGAGCCTTTGATGGCCGAGTTGGCCTCCTCACGGATGTTGTGAAGGACTCTGCGAACGGTGTTCCCGACGGTGTGTTCTACAAGCCAACACCGTTAGAGTCACGATTGTGTGGGTCAGAGCCTTAACCAGGATTTTGTGGTATACACATTTTTGCGCCTCTGGAGATGGATCCCATTATGAAATCACGCAAGAATATATACACACCTTTGGGTTGAGCATGCGATAGCCTCCTACCAACTTCACGGATGATGGTGACGAGTTGCTGGATATTGGAGAAACGGGCTTTTGACACGACCTGTCTAAGAACGAGTACGGTCTCAAGGGCAGCTTCACGAGATCCTACAACTTGTCTGAAGGGGTTGTGTCAGTACCTGCGCTATCATATCTCCACTCCAGGCGGATAGTAACTCACCGTCTTCTAAGCTTCGCCACCAAGCTCTCTACGGCTCTGCTGCCGGGAATAGTGACATGGGACTCCGGCGGTGTCATTGAGTGCAATCAGTTCAGAGCGTACTGCCGTTCCAAATGCTATGGGGCGTCGGAACCAGTCTCAACCAAGCTGTGAGTGGACGTGGTAGTGCTGATGGAGAGGAGACAGGAGGACGAGCTCGAGATTGGCAACTTCGGACACAATGAGATCGAGTCACGAAATCGTTATCTTTTCTCATATGGGCGTCTATCTGCCTTTTCCTCATCACCAGACCGTGCGTGACGCGTCACAGCCTCAGAACCTCCATTTGAACTCAGAGCATCGAGCAACAGCAACATCCCCGGCTGGTCCGTCAATTCTAGGAAGGCTCGATCGGAACACCACAACTGGTACTCTCCCATTATTCGAGGCCAGCAAAGACATTACTGAACCAGAAACCATGAGCGAACTTGAAGAACTTGAACGCGTAAGTGCTCCTTCGACATCAACTTACTGACCAGACAGTATGCCACCACTGAACAATCCACGCATACGATAGCTTAGGCTATGACAAGAACAAGGCGACTCTGCATTATGGTTTTCACTTCGATTTTCCCGGGGAGTGGAAGGACGAGGATAAGAAGAGCTGGATCAAGGGCGTCTGGGAGGTCATCTCTAGTTCCCCTAAATACGGATTCAAAATGCATTCCGCTGAGACGTTGGACGGCCGCTCCTACTCCGAGGATCTTGACAAAGAGCTCCGTTTGGCCAGGGACCCTCTTACCTTGTACATCCACAAGCGGTGCGCGGGCGCCGAACTCCAAGTCGCTTGCTACCCGAAGCAAGTGAAGGTCATCACTGAAACCAAGCCCCCCGGGCTCGATGGTATCACAATCACGCTCTATTCCACATGTGACGGTCCACGTTACAAGGACCGCGAAGCACTAGAAGGATGGGCCAAACCCAGGCGAGACAAAGCGCTGGAGTTCATTAGTACCACGCTAGGACTGGGCAAAGACACCGAGCCGAAGTGGTACTTCGATGCAAAGGTCCACGGACCACAGTGAGTCCTCCTCGACCTCTCATACGAGTCTCCTAGATACTCAGGCAGCTCACAGGGCGCACGGCTACGCACCGTTAGACGACACGATTCTGCGCCCGCCAACGCCGGACTCGTGTCAAAGCACACCGGAAGCCCGCCCCCACGATATTGCTTGTTAGCTTCGTCTGCGCGTTGTTAGAGATAGATCGGGGGTAAGTATCTAGTACACGCCAATGCGGTTGCGCGCATTCAACTTGTCTGTACCTCGGGCTCCCGGCGGCCCGTCTACAAGTCTGTCATATGAGTGCTTGACGATTTAAGAAGTACGCCGCGGTTGATTGAGTTTTTACATTCCCGGAGCCAGACAATGTGCGTAGTGTTACTTAGTATGTTAGTGTCATGTATTATGTACGTACAGGCTTACTTGCATCTCGGATGGCCCGAGGAAAGTCGTGACATCAACGTCACAGTGACATACTGTAGTACAAAAGCTCGGAACACCGCCACCGTTCGACTGTAACTTAGTTCAAGTTCTCTGCCAACATGACCGAGTCAGACAAATATCTGTTCAGACGAAACCTCTTCCACCTCAGTCTCTCAGAGTCGCAAAAACGTTCAATCGTATGTGCTCCGAGTCTGACTTAATGCTCCCGACGTCTTGAACTCACTACTGATCAACTACATTGCAGGAACAATATGCGTCCCGTCTCACCCCTTAGTACAAGGATGAGGATCTTCCTGAGCACCTACGCAACCCAGATCCCAAGTCCAATGTGACTCTGCTCTATGCTTTCAACTTCGGGTTTCCCAAGGACTGGAAAGCGGAGGATTACATAGCCTGGATGGGGCGTGCCAAGAATTTCATCCCCAACGACATCTGGCCCCCTTCAATGACAACTCTGCCAACTCGGGAGACCGAGAAAAGTAATTTCGATAAGCAGGTTAACAAGGTCTTAGCGGCGCTTGAAACCCACATCCGAAAGGTGTGTGCGTCGGAGCATCAGTCATTCAGACCGGCCATGCCGGATAGGGTGCCCGTCACCAACAAATTCCATGGCATCACGATAACACTCTATTCTAACCGTCCCGCCGGTGCCCAACATCGCAAGGAATTATATATTCCAAACAGGGATGTCAAAGCGATGTTCGAGTTCATCGGGACAGTACTAGGGCTGGGCGATTACATCGAGCCGATGTTGTACTTCGATGAATGGGTTCACGGAGCAGCGTGAGTCCTCCTCAACCTCTCAATGAGTTCGCTAGGTACTTAGGCTGTTCACAGGGCGCATGGCTACGCACCGTTCAGTTACTCGACTCACGGCCTGCCAACGCCAACGCCAACGCCGGATCCGGACTCGTGTTCGAGCACACCGAAAGCTCGCCCCAGCGAGATTGCTTGCTAGCTTCGTCTGTAGTAATGTTATTGGAGACAGTTCGGGTGTACCTTTGCAAGTCTCAGGATGTAGATATACAGCGACATCGATCTTGTCTACACTTCCCATCTGAAAGTCCAATACATACATCAGTTGGAACATGCATCGTGTTTTGGTCTCTGCAGGTCTCTGCTACTCTCGCGGCACATGGTGATATCTATGCAAGCTGTAAATCCAGGTTCTGACGCTACATCAGCTACGGCGAAGATGTACTCACGGGGCATCGGGCTCTCGCGCAGCTTCGACACCTGAAAACTTATCGACGAGACCTCGTCAGCATGCGCCCACGTTCCAGGGTATGTACTAAGGACAGACTAGCGTCATACCCACCATCGCGCCGCCACACCCGTTCCCGTCAATCCGCCGAGCCGCGCGACTCCCGCCACTCCCGCGCCCTCCGCGCCCCCCCCTCCAAAGTCGCCCAGCAGCAGCGCGTTAACCGCGCTACCCGCCATGAGGAGGAACGCTGCCCCGAGCGCGAAGCGGTCCATGCGCGCAAGCACGCCTACGGCGCACACGCCGAGCGCGGCGAGGCCTGAGCACGTGCAAGTGCCTGCCGAAGAGGGTGGGGAGGCGGGCGAGCTCGTAGAGGAGGAGAGGAGGAGGGGTGCGAGATGGGCGAGGACCAGCAGGCGGCGGTGGAGGACGGCCCATAACGCGCCTGCGGGCTGGTTCGGGGCGGCGCTGCCGTCCCCTGATATCGGGCGGTGGATGGGCAAATGGGCGAGGTCATTGGCGGGTTTGCGGAGACGATGCTGTTAGCGAGGGGAGGCACTGGATGTAGGCGCAGATGGAGCTGTGGATGCCAGAGGCGGCGATGGTGTGGGCGACGGCATGCACCACGGGGCACGAGGAGGATGTTGCTAGGCAAGGCGAGTGTGAGCGCGACGATGCTGACCATGCGAATGGCGTTGACGGCGATGAGTGAATCTGTAAGGAAACATTCTGTCAGAAATTCGAGATGAGCCGAGGAGCGCCGCAGAAGTGCTGGGGCGACACTGGAGAGGGTGTGGCATTGGCACTTGTTAGAACTTGAATATTATATTCTGGTCAGTATTACGCGCTTCTACTGTTGACAGTGGCAACGGTGTGGTGAGACCTGGTGAGGTCGGCGGAATGACTGACTGGCACCGGCAAGGACCTATCGATAGAGAGAAGACGAAGGGATGGATAGAAATCGATTAGAGGCAGTCGCAGTGTCGTCGCAGAGTGCCCAGGAGTTGTCTCTGGCACGGTGTCGCTTTGAAGGATTGAAGAAGTTGCCTCACGGTCGACAGAGCCATTGTCGAAGCATGGTGCGTCTCACAAACGGCTGGATGGCCATGAGCAGCACTTGGTAACCTGCCACGCCCTACATACACAGCCGCCCTCCGCAGCGTGGTCTCTCGCACACGAGGAGTATCCTTCGGAGGTTTGTGATCCGAGACAACTGCACGATGGCGACAGTATGTATTCTGTAATAAATGATGACCTATGGATATTGGCGGCATCAGCGGGGGGCACCACTGCCCGCGAGGCGAGATGCGCACCTACAACATCAGTGCCGAGGTAAACGTATCGTGATGGTAGCAACGGTATCAGTATAGTGAGTGTGTGATTGTCGCACGAGCATCCAGCCGTGATCGATACAAGGGAGATAAAGCAGAAGCATGTGCAGTCCATCGAGAGACGGATTAATGCAGGACCCAGTAAGCACAGAATAACAAGAAGTGGAAGAGGGAGTCCCGGGGAGTACTACGCCGTATACGCCGGCGGAGGAGCGTCAGCCTCCTTGGCAGGCTGTTTCTGTTGCTGCGCAAGCCGCGCCTTCTCGGACAACGGGGCCCGCGCGGCCTGCTGTTGTGGCGGGGTCTGCGCGCCGCTAGAGCCAGCACCGCTCGAGCTAGTAGCCCCCGCTTGGCCTTGGCCCGGGGCGGCGCTCATACCCCGGTCGGGGTGGAAGTAGATCTGGCCCTTCTCGGTCGGCGGGTACGCGCCGAGCGCGTACACCGCACTGTCGTCGTTGACGACGTGCAGCGGCCGAGTTTGGCCGGCATGTGCGGAAGTGATCGTAGACGCCGTGCTCACGTTCCCGTAAACCGCAGCAGCCGGGGGAGTAGGGGGAGCCGGCGCCGCGGTGGCGAAGTAGCCCTGGTCAGGATACGGGTGAGGGTGGCCGCCGCTTGAGACTGTGGGTTGAGACGAGAAGGACATGGGAGGATAAGTCGTGCTGCTAGGCGTTGACCATGCGCTAACGTTATCCGAGTAGGGAACCTGGGGGCGCGAAACGGCGCCGTTGTAGGGTGTGGCGGAGTTGTTGTTGCCATACCCGCTGTACGGGTACGCCGTGGGTTCGGTGAGAGAGGGATCGAGGGTGGTATCGGGGTATCCGGTCTTCTGGTGGTGGTCGGGTGCGTCGGGCCAAATGATGTCCTCCGGCTCGCTACGACGTCGTCTGAGCGTCGATTGGTGGTCGAGCACGGTTAGTTTGCACACGTATGGTAAATGCGTAGAGGCAGACGTACAAGCAGAACCACGCGAGTGCCGCCAACAAGATAAGACCGACTACTCCTCCCGCCACCCCGCCGATGATAGCCCCGGTATTGCTGGATGAGTGGGAGGCCCCAGACCCTGAGTTCGAACCAGAGCTGGATTGCGTGGGACTGAGGACGCTGGTGAGCAGCGTCTCGGTGACGGTACCTCCGTCGGTGTATTTCTGGGTGATCGTGGTCGTACTAGAGGAACTTGTGGGCGTCGACGTAGTGTCACTGGTCTGACTGGGAGTATTGCTGGTGATCGTCGTACATGACGTAGTGAACAAAGTTGAGGTGGCAGAAGTGGTGGTAACGAATTGCGTCGTTGTGACTGGTACCGAGATGGTAGTGACCGTGGCAGCTGTTGAAACATTTATTTCGAATACGTTCTCGTTGTCGAAATGAATATGGCTTGAACTTACGGATGGTGCTGACGATCGTTGTCAGAGCACAGATGCCAGGGGGGGGACATGTCGTAGTGATGATTGTGGTGGTGGTAGCAGGAATGGTAGACAACGAGTTCGAGGTGGTCGTTGACACAGCTGTGGTCGTGATCGTCGTAAACTGCGTCTCAGTGGCACTGGTAGCGCAGCTCGTCGACAGCGACATGTTGGAGGACTGGAGCAAGGTAGTAGTTGCGGGAAACCGGTCGCAATTAGGCAGCCAGACGTAGAGTAGACTGAAGTTCAGAAGGAAGAGGGTTTTCGCACAAGCACAAGACGGGAGGGAGAAGGGGTTGTCCAGGTGCGGCCTCGTTCCCCCGCGATTTCGTCCGGGCGGGTGCGTTTTTGGAAGGCGGTGCTCGCCTGTCTCGGTCTACGTTATAGATTGTCGCACAGCTATCAGTTGATCTATGAGCGCTGTAGTAGATGAGCTATGAACCAATACTAGAAGATAAGTACTAGTCCGTATTAGCTTTGTATTAGATACTAGTAGCATTCAGTCAGTGTACTATTGATTTGATCATGAGTTATCGGCGTGTTGTCGCCAAGGACACTTAGCCGGACTCCATGTAGAGTCTGGACAAAGCTGCCTGTACAGAAGTAAGTAGTCTGATCTTAAACATGAAGATAGGTTCAGGAGGAGGCGCAGATTTTAATCCTTCCAGTATCTGAAAGCGACGCAGCGTTCAAACGTTCAACGTTTAACATTTTCAACCGTACGCGTTCTTCAAGCAAATGAATATCAGAACAAAATATGCAAGGATATAAATTGAAATACATGCTCTTTTATCAAGGCGCTATAGCCAAGTGGTTACGGCGACAGATTAGAAATCTGTTCTCCTTTGGAGGCGCAGGTTCGAATCCTGCTGGCGTCGGTGTTTATTTTGCGGACCTTGAGTCGATTATCTTTTGCCTCTACCTCAGTACCTCTACTTGTCACCATCAGCTTCCAGGCACGTTAGGTGTGCGTCGGTAAGGATCGTCGGGAGCATGTCCTTTGCGGGCTTCCCCGTAGAGTACGCAGCAGACACGCGCGGGACGGAGAGCGAGAACGCGAGGGTGTAGAGCGCGACACGCTATCTCCGCGGCGACAGACACGAGGAGAACCCAGAGAAAGGTCGGAGGCTCTGCAATGCAGGAAGATTGTTCGACTTGAGCAGTCGAATCGAGGGCGTGCCATTCGTACCGCGAATGCTCGCGCAGCCGGTCCTCGTCCTGCCTGGACGGGCGAGTGTGGGTACCGGGAAGGTGCGTACGAGCTCGCGAGCGACGTCCTCCAACGCCGAGAAGTCTATGCCGAGCTTACGGACGTGCGGGAACGTTACTCCGGGGGGCACCATCCTTTGGCACACTGGTACATCGAGCTCAGTCTGCAACTGCTAGATGGAAGAGTGCAGTGAGAGTGCCTGGTGTTTCAACTCACCTGCCCGGGCTCAGCAACAGCTTTATGAGAAGAAGAATCGCGAGCGTGAAGTCGCCACCCTTCGCATGCGTTTGCGATGACATCGGCATGCACAGATCTTCAAGTTGCAGGTTGGGCAGAACCTGGCGTCGGGCCAGGGACTCTGGACGGGTGTTCGTAGTTCATCAAGTATGTTTCCATCGCTCTGACAATGCGGCTAAAGTAAGGGAGAAGATGTGGTGGTTCGTGGTTGGTGAACAAGGCTTGTCCCCCCTAGGCAGACGATGTACAGGTCCTATTGAACGGGGGGGCGGACGGACCTGTCGAACAAGGCCGAGGTGGTGGGGAAAGTTTCACGCGTCGCGTCGCGGGCTAATCGTTGAGTATCACGTGACCGTGCTTCGGCGCTAGCAATATAATGCCGCAGCGTAACCGTGGCCATTCTCAGAGACGACTCTAAGTCCTGGTCCACACCACGCGAACACTACCCTCATGGCTCGACGTTTGCCTCCGCGCCCCCTTAACATCACCCCAAAGGCGATGTTTGCCCCTGCAGATGGACGTTTGTACACCCAGGAGGTATGTTTAGAGCAGGCTCTGTCCAGTGCCGAGGTGCGCTCTTCACATTCTCCCACCAGACAGGCTCTAATCTCACCTCGTACACGCTCGCCCACCTCGTACCACTTCGCATAGATATCTCAACTTGAACGACCGCCAATTGTTCATGAGTAGTCACGGCTGAGGCGCTTGTTCAAGATCGCTCGACCTCAGCAGCCCTTGAAGATCACTACTCCTTATCGTGGCACCACTGGAATTGCATGTCCCCCATTCGACCCTCATGATGTGGATATGTGCGCTCTGTGAAGCAGTACACGTTGACTCTGCGACGTGCTCTATGGTATGGAACACCGTCGGCGCACAGGGTTTTCGAATGGCACGCGCGGCATGACGTGGGTTGGCGGTCCGAAGTCCACGCAAGACTCACATGCGCACTGCAGCGACATCGGCCCGCTATAGGAGCTACCCACGGTATGCATTTTCGCGAGCTAATATCCAGGGAACTGATCTTTGCTTGTAGTTCTGAAGACAAGAGGAACTGCAAGCCGCAAGGTTACACCGATCTGTACTGTGTATAATCCCAAACCTTCCACTTAGGCTCGCCTGCCAGTCTTCTTCTTCTGAGGCTTCCCGGTACACATCAAGCAAGCTAGTTCCTCCCGGTGATGTCCGATACAGTTTACGCTCAGAGGATTTACAAATTATCACGCTAAGTATAGCACTTTGCCTTACTTGAACGCGACTATGGTCCGGTACGTTGAAGGCACCAAGCTTCGCATCAAAAATCAACGAACACATGGTGTCTCAGAGGTACGTACTTGTTCAAGGCATGACTTGCAGTCTCATGAACACGTCGACCTTCGACTAGTACTACTGCTTCAGGACTTGAGTTTTGACGCCTCGAGCGCTCGGATTGGACCTGACTTCGATTCTTCACCAATCCTTTCCGACGTGGAGCATAATTCCTGCCTGTGGTTTGAATTGGAGCGCGCTAAGGTGAGGCGCCGCTTGGTCGTCTTCAACGCACAAGTTTTCACTGAAGCATTTAGTGAATATCGGTGGTATTGTCACGAGTCGCAGGTGACTGAGGAATCCGCCTCTTCGCACCACATACCATTTTTTCTGTCATTACCCTCCAACGCATTGCTCCTCCGAGTCAAGACGGCCATTTTTCGCTTCCAATCAATTTGACGTGTCGTTGCAGGCGTCTCGCTCTCTTACATGGGGGTGTCCTTTATCTCACAATGGTTACGTTGGATCCACCTGCGCTACGGTATAAAGGCAGGCAGATAGTACCCTCCAAGGACCCAGCAACAACTGCACATCTCTCTCACAGCCACTCCTATCGTCTTTGAACCACTTCTCACTCGATAACCAAATATCGCCATCATGCCCGTCGGCCCGAAGACCACTTGGACCGACCTCGCCAACCTCGGGTGGTACAAGAACGACATCTTCAATGCGCTCAACAGCCGTCGCGGCGGCACGATGCGGAACCTCGATGACATGGCGTTGAACGAGCGTTATGCCGAGAAATGGGGGTAAGTCATATTATGTGTTCGAGGGACTGTGAGTCACGCGTACTTATGCGGCTGCGCAGTTGGTATTGCTACAATGCTCTCAGGGACGACCTCCGTGCAGACGGACCAGTGTTCAACGACCTCCCGAACGATGACACCATCGTGTGGGAGTACGACAACACTCATAACAGCGAGCCGTACCCAGACACGTGGACCGAGTCCTGGACCGACAGGCGCTCCGCTTCTGTTGTGATCAAGAAGTCGGGTGAGCACTCGTTTAATCATCCTACCGTACAACTCTTGCGGTACCCGTGCTCACTGCCCCCTCTCACTAGCTTCGATCTCCCTCACTTCGTCGATTAGCATTGAAGGCGTTTGCAACACCGAGTTCGGATTCACCATTGATACAGAGTCCGACAAAGAAGAGACGCAGGAGGAGGTGCACGAGCTCTCGCACACTTGGACTGTCAAGTACGTCGGAGTCCATGCCCATACGGTCTTGATCTCTCCACAGCAGCCGGCTCTTACTCATATGCACCCCCACAGAGTGAACCCGGGAGAGAAGCTCTCCATTGTGCGCACCCAGAGTGTTCGCCTCGGTTCCCAGAACTACTACCAGGTCAGCTACCTTCCAAAATAACCTCATAAGTAGCCGAGTCTCATACTAATTCCGTATATGACACCGTCATCTATTAGAACTATGGGCTTGACCCGGACAGCAACCTGATTGCTAGTGAGTGCTACTACCAGTGGTCGAGGTATGACTGGCAATGAATGCTTACTTACGATCTACCCTTACGCAGCCGATGGAAACCCGTGAGTAGGCCCGATCCAGTTGTCTAGTGCTGCTCCTGACGCCAGTGGTGACGACCAGGTTCAATGGACACTACTACTTGGTACGCCTTTCGTCCGCTGCACTCAACTCATTGTATCTTACGCTCGCGCCTGCATAATCAGGGCGAGTATGCCAACAGTTGCCTCAACAATCCGAAGGGCACGATGACGATCGTCGGGACCATGAAGAAGGTCACCTTCACCTTTGCCATCGTTCGAGTTGGCAAGGAGGGAGAACAGAAGCATGAGCCGTTGTTCATGCCACCCTCGCCTATCGCGGCCAAGGATGAGTCGAAGGTGCAGAGGGTCACGGTGATCAATCCCGTGGCGAAGGCCGAGGAGGAGAAGGAACCGAAGACGGTAGAAGGGAGTGCTTAGATGGGCACTGAAGCGTTGTTGTTCAATGTGTTACCTGTGTCAGACTCACCCTAGATGAGAACGATGTCGATTGTCCCAACCACCGTCGGGAGCGTTGAATACCTTCTGATAAGTTGTTCTAGCAAAAACTATGTTACTCCGACTCGTCCGTCTCGAATAACTCTTTGTCAAATGACAGTCAAAGCTGTAGTCAAACCTTCACTCAACTACGACAGGAGAAGTGTTGCATCTGCTCTACTTCTACCGTGAGCCCCGAGTCCGCTGCTACTGCCTCAAGCGTCGGCGTATCTGTCGCTTTCTCCCGATGGACCCTCCAGCAACAAAGATCATCGCCTTGCATGTCGGTAGTACAGCCTAGACACTAATCGCACGCCAAGAACACCTAGTGAGTCAACACCGACTTAGCAGTGTATGCTAGTACGCGGCCAGGTTGAACTGGGCCATATTGATGGACGATCCCTCACAGAACCGCGCCGAACGTGTCTGCAATCCAATCTGCAAAGGAAGCCCACCGACGATCAAAGACAGCAAGAGCGCGAGCTTTGCCTTCTTCGTCCAGACAAGAGAACTGCAAGAGCAAGGATCAGTCACGTTTCGGCTATACACAGTGGAGTCCCAGGATTGACCTTGATACTGTCTCGCGCCATCTCTCTCAAGGTGAGCACACCAGTCACCTCGCTGGCTACGAGAACCTATGACATCCGTGAGCCACCTGCGTTGGCTGCGAGCATGCCCGTATCAAACCAACTGACCTGAAAGAAATCGAAAGAGAGGCCCATGTTGCCGAACATGGCGGGGTCGTCGGAGCTCAGGGCGACGTGCACCCCATGGTTCATGAGTATAGGTAAGGGGTGCATTGGCATGGAGCCTGTGAGACGCTATGCAAGGGAGCATCTTGAATGTATCGAACAAATAGTGAGAGTCGAGCACTCGAACGTACAAGCACTTCGTTCCTGAGTGAAACATAGCTCGATTAAGCTCGATTAAGCGATTGAAACACACTCACGATATCGGGCAGACCTCGACAGCAATCCCTCTCTCCCGACATATCTGCATGATCTTGGGATGCTTGACGAGAGAGAAGCTGTGTCCATAACCATCAGTATATAAGTTGCGACGAGTGACTCGCTGGAGAATCTGACCCGTGGCCGATACGCTTCGTCCCAAGCAGGATCGCGTCATAGACATTCGAGTCGGCCGCATCTCCGTCGCCCAAGGTCTCTCCGGCGTGAAATAGGAAGGGAATGTCGAGATTGAACTCTTTCTGGCGTTGAACAAAGCGTTTCAGTGGTTCTAAGTAGTATACCAGCGGCTTCAGACTGTCCTCGTGTCCGACAAAGTCAAACCCTGTTGGGTAGAGTAAAGTAAGCCAGAGAGTTCCGTAGTCATGACTCAGGGTCTGAAACGTCGTACCGCATATCAGATGAGGGAATTCTTGCTTCAGCGCGAGACAGTCTTCAAGATACCACTCAATCTCTGCACAGGTTGCATCGCGTTTCGTGCTGTAAATGATCTGGGCATGGTGGCGATCGTGTAAACTTGTCAAGTCAGAGATAGTATGCATGTTTACCTTCGCGCCAACAAAATCGTCTCCGCGTCCCTGCTGCACGAGTTCCTCCTTGACCTCCTTCAAGACGCGGTCAAAGACCGATAGCCATTCTCGATGCGGCACGTTCTCTTCTCCGTCTGGCCCGATCATATATCTGCAAGGCCAAGTCCCCATTAGTATATTAGGTCACATAGACAAATAGAAGAACGAGAAAGGCTCACTTATACCAGAACGCGATCCGAGGCTCGACGTACGAGATGCCATCTTCGACCGAAGACAGGAAAAACTCCCGAATGTACTCAGTCCAGATCGGTAAATAGCGCGCCATTCCCTGTCACACACCAGGAGTCAGGTTGAGCACGGACTCAAGCAGGGAGAGGCCTAGGGCACTTACTCGAGCAACGTTGAAGGTAAGCCCGAACTTCTGCCAAATCTGAAGCGCGCGCCGAGAGCGAGCAGTCAGAATGAGCAGTGCTAGGATGTATGTGCTCGATTGGCCCACCTTCGCAGTCGTGTCGTGCGTGCCATACGCCTCCTTCGGATTGATGACCAGCGCACTCTCGACCCACCCGTCGAACCCGCTAGGGCCTCCAAGCCCGAAGGTCTCCCTCGCGCAGCGCAGAGGGACCCAACTCCCCGGCTCCTACTCGTCCTCCGTCAAGCTCTTCAAGTCCGTCCACTCGCTCTGACGCAGCGGCCAGAATTCGGGCAGAACGGTCGGCAGGTTCTCAGCGGACAGCCGTGTCGCTGTGCGGACATGGATCGACGGATGCTTGAGCGCGAGCGCGAGGAGCGTCCGCGCGCTCACCGTCGCGTCGAGATGGGCGTGGAGCAGGCCGCCTTTGGGCATCTGCCGCGATCGCGTATGAGCAGTTTTACTCGAACCATCCGATGAAGGGATCCGACCGCACCTTGCTCACGATGGCGAACAGCTTCGTCTTCACTATCGTCTCCCGAGCTGGTTGGAAATTGGAATCAGCAATCACCACGCGAACAGGTGCGAAAGGGACGAGCCAGACGTGCCTGTGAGGAACTGCATTCCAGGAAAGATGTGCATGGAGCCCGATATCGGCGGGGCATCCGGGCCCCAGACGGTTTCGTTCTCCTGTGTGCGTATCTTCCGTACGATCGCGTCCGCCCGTTTCTCAGCGTCCGTAGCTTGCTCGAGGGCGAGCGCATCCACCCGCAGACTCCTGTCTTCTGCGATGAGTCGTGCGCGCGCGTCGAGATACTCGTCGTCCATACTTGAGATCATACGTTAGGCAAGGTCGTGCATGTCACTTACGCTTTATATAGTGCTCAGCGCTCAGCGCTCAGGAGTTAGGGGAGGGTGAGTCATATCTAACGGACGCTCGATGCGGGTCAGATGTCGTTCGGATGAAGCCTCCATCGGAGCATTGCGGTGAAATATCCGGCTGTCGTCTCTTTTGTTCACACCAACTGACCGAGAATCCTAGATGTGTTATTGCAATGTTCGCACTTCTTGGTCTAGGGCTGCGCGCTGTCTGTCAGTAACTGCATATGATTTATTAGATTCAGAGGCTCTCCACTCACCTACATCCACTGTTGCGGGGCAGCGAAAGGAATACTCTTACAAGCTTGTAGTGTCGCACTCGCGGACTACTACTCCGGGGCGATCGTGGTGTCATTCTTGATGCTCTGCTCCAGAATATACTGGACAAACTTCGTCCAACGTCTCTCCAACATACCAAACGCCTGGTCCTTCTCTTGGTCGTCTAAACAGGAGAACTATTCGCAGAAGGTCAGTCGACCATGAGAGGGAAGGATCGCAATACTGCATTAGGCGGAGGCGGACTGTCGTCTTACCCGGATGCTATCCCAGACAAATTCGCGTAGGGTGCCTAGTCCGTTCACCTCGCTTGCGACGAACACCTAGACGATGATGCTCAGTACAGCGAGATTAGGCAAAGCACGGAGCGACGATACGAACCTGGAAGAAGTCGAAAGTGAGGCCCATGTTCCCGAAAGCGGACGGATCGTCCGAGCACAACGCTACAGGTACGCCGTGGTTCATGATCGCGGGAAGCGGATGCATAGGCATAGAGCCTGTGAGGCGCTGTGGTAGGCGGGAATGAGTAGATGCCGTAGTAGCAGCGGACGCTGAGGATATACCAGAATCTCATTCCTGCAGCGATGTCAGCGACTTTTCGCGGGTCGAGCGATGTCACGCACGATATCGGACACATCTCGAGGCAAATATCCCGTTCCCGGCATATCTCCATGAGGTGCGGATGCTTGTATATCGAAAACCTACGTTATGCTGTCAGTTGTGAGATCATCACAACTTGCGATAGAAACCATACCCATGTCCTATGCGTTTCGTGCCTAGTAGGATAGCATCGTACAGATTCACATCCGCGTTCGTACCGTCGCCCAGGGTTTCGCCGGCATGGAAGATGAACGGTATGTTCACTCCGAGATCTGCCTGCTTCTTCACGAACTTCTGGAATGGTTCGACAAAATCTGTGAGCGGCTTCAGCGAGTCCTCGTGCCCAACGATGTCGAACCCCGCTATGACGTGTGGGAACTCTTGCTTGAGTGCGATGCAGTTGTCGAGATGCCACTCCATGTCTTCGCATGAGACGTTGCGCATGGACGAGTAGATGATCTTCGCCCCCACAAATTCGTCTGCACGGCCCTGTGCGGCGAGAGAGGCTTTCACTTCGTTTTGAATGTGGTCGAAGGCCTCAACCCACACGCGGTGCGGGACATTCTGTTCACCATCTTCGCCGATCAGATGCCTGTATGCGTCTGTCAGGATCACGGTAGCAGACGACCGGTGAATACACACGCACTTGAGGTTGAAAAGAATACGTGGCTCCATGTACGAGATACCGTCCTCAATGGAGGATAGCAGGAACTCGCGCACATGCCCCTTCCAGGTGGGTAGGAAATGGATGAGGCCCTGTCATTGTAATGTAATGAGCGCTTTAAACTTCGACACGAGGGACTGGGGGGGCTAACATGGGCTACGAAGAAGGTACTTGAGAATTTCTCCCAGACCTACGGCATGATTCCGGTCAGCGACTATAACAGGACATGCGTTTAGACAGTATGCGCTTCACTTTAGCGGTCGTATTGTGAGTACCATAAGCCTCAGCGGGATTGATCATGAGATTCCCGATAACCCAGCGGTCGAATCCGTCAGGGCCACCCAACTCGATATTGAAGTCGTTGCGCGCGTTCTGCAGAGGAACCCACGTCCCGGGGACGTACTCCGAGTCGGAGAGGCTTGCTGTCTCCGTCCATTCGCGTTTCGGAAGGCCACGAAACTCGGGAAGCAGGATCTTGAGACTGTCTGAAGTCAGAATGCCTGTAGTGCGTACATGCATAGCCTGTTGCTGCAGCGCGAGCTGGAGCAAAACATCTGGGCGCACGCTAGCATTCAGGTGAGCGTGGAGAAGGGCGCCTTTGGGCATCTTGCAGTCGTTCCAACTCAGCAGTCAACGTCATGCAAAGACTCGCGATGCAGCGTACCTTGCTCAAGATGTCGAAGATCTGTGTGCCCACGATGGTGTCGCGAGCTTCATTGCAAGTTCAGGCACAATGTGGCGAAGAGGGTCGGCAGAAACGTACCAGTCAAAAATTCCATGCCCGGAAACATCTGTTGAGGTCCAATCATATGTTCTGCTTGCAAAGTCTTGCCCCACACATTCGTCGCTTCGTGAGTGCGTATACTCCGAAGGACTTTGTCGGCGTTGAGCTCATCTGGGGAGAGGTTTATGGTCTTCGCTTGATCACGCCGAAGAGCCCTATCCTGTGAAACAAGCTCTTGTCGTCGACTGAGATAGTTCTCCTGGTCCATGTTAGCGATCAGGTTGGTTGAGACAGGGAAAACGTTGAGCTCGTCCTTCGTGGGGTGCGGGGTTGGGTGCGGGGCGCAAAAGGGTGTACGATAGTCACAATATATATGGCGACAAAGTCCAGGACATCGAGGACAAATACCAGGATGGTCAAGGACAAATTTCAGGATATCGAAGACATCGAGCTCTCGAGGACAAATGTCAGTATCAGAGTTGGATCAGAGTCCCCGCAGTGGCCGAACGATAGTGTGTTGCGTCGTCGCTCGTGACGAGCGCTTAAGCGCCCGCTCACCGCGTTGTTTACGAGCCAAACAAAGGCGGCGCGCGAACTGTACTCACCTACCTACGAGTCGTAGGCTACGACCTCCACGACGATGGCCGACTCCTCAGACGATGAATTCGGTAAGTTCTCCTGTCGGCTCTCGTGTTTTCGGGAACGTCTGAATATGTATTAAGGAGCCGCGTACAACTAACAGGATCCTATGGCCCAACCACACCCGCCGCGCCACCCAAGAAAGCCCGTCAACGTGCAGGCAGCGCCGTCGCGGGGCCGTCCACCAAACCCGCGTCAAGAACTGCCGCGTCGAAGAAGCCACCTGCGAAGATAGAGCCTGCGATTGAGCTGGACGAAGATGAGGATAGCGACATCGTAATGGTCGATCAGTCCAAGAAGCGAAAGAATGACGAGGTCGATGATGCTGCACAAGAGCCCGCGAAGGGCGGCGTGAAGAAAGCACCCGCTCGGACGACTCCGGCTGTCAATGGAACGACCAAGTCCACTGCTGCGAAGGGTAAAGCCAGAGCAGAACCACCTGGGAAACCGAATGGGGAGACGATGGAGTTGGATGGCGGAGATGTGATAGAGGTGGAGGAGAATGAACTTCCGGATGTGCCTCCCGGACGTGGTGCGCGGGGAGGAGGCCGGCAGACGAAGGCGAGGAACGGGGCTCAAGCTCGTCAGACAAAGCAGGACGAACAACTTGCGCGCGAGAACGAGAAATTGCGCGCGGAGATGGCACAAATGCGAGAGGCATATCAAGAGGTACGTCTTCTCGTATACCCTCCCTTCTTTCCAGAATCTCTGAGCACTTGCCACCCATGGCTGCTCGCACATCACGCACCTCCCTGATCCTAGATGGTAGGCCAAAGAGATCACATAGCCGCACTAAACGATAAGCTAGCGTCGCAACTGGAAGAGGTGTTCCACGTCCGTCGCACGGAAGCTGAAGAAGCTTTGGCGGAATACAAAGAGCATTTCGAAGAGAGCATGAAGCGTGAGTTGATCTCTACTTCACCTTAGCACGAATCGCTGTGACGACCACGCCATAGGGAAAGAGGATCTAATTCAAGAACTCACTGCTCACCTCACGAAGCTCCAAGGACCCGCGCACTCTAACCAATCGTCTACCCTGCAATTCATCACCCGCGAACAGGCAGATGAGGAGAAGCGCGCGTTGCAGGAAGAGACCGACCGTTACAAGGAGCTCATCAAGCAACGAGACGCGCGGCTCGAAGAAAAGGATCGACAAATTAATGCCCTTCAAGACGAGAGTAAGCATGATCCTATATTCATCCAGCGACCACCTCTGAGCGAAACTCCATATACAGTCCTCACTATCAGCAAAGAGCGCGACGCAGAAATCGAACGATCTAAGACCATCGCGGCTCGCTCCGGCCCTGCCGCTTCCGGGCTGTCAAGTCAAACGGCTGTAGAGAAGAAGAATGCACCCGTCATCAGACTCTACGAAGACATGACAAACATCCTCGTCACTAACCTCAAGTACGAGAAGTCGGAAAAGTGGCCGGAGCTCGACGAAGAGCTCGCCGCGTGCGTCTACACATACAACTACAACGACGGCGAAGACGACCAGACATGGTGTGAGTACTCGACGCACCCGTCCCACTCTCAGTCGTCGAGTCGAGCCTGACCGCGTCCTTCTATCTTCTTTCATGACCCATCACAGCACTCTCCTTCACCCTTCGCCTCATCTGGGATCTACCAGACGGCGTCCCGAACACGGGGCCGGTCTCGCGCAGCGAGCTCGTGCAGAAGATGATGTACCAGCCCACGAACCTCGAGTACGAGCCGCCCGAGTACGTCGCGCGGCTCGGCTTCTTCAAGTCCGCGTTCATGTTCTCGCGCGGGCAGATGTCCGTGTTCATCAGGACGCTCGGGGAGAGTGTCGCGAACGTCTTCGACGGCGAAGAGGCGGGCGGGACGACCGAGATCCTCATGGACGGCTCGGCGTGATCGGACGCTGCGTGGTGCTGTGGACTGGACTGGACAGGACGGACAGGACGGGGTTATGCCGATGATGCGTGCGTGTCTTCCTTTCTTGGTGTAGGCTCTGGTGTAGTGTTTTCTTGTGTTATTGCAGGTTCCTGACCGTGTTGTACCTTTCTCACATGGATGCGGATATCGCCTGCATACCAGTAAATATCTCTGGTATCGTTGACCGACTATCTTTGTTTCAGGAGTCAGTCACGATGGTGTAAGTGTCACCTTAAGCCCGGAGCCCGCCCACTTTTTCGATTTGTCAGTACCATGGGAAGGCGGCGGGCGCATGCATCGGCCGTAGCATGCATGCTGCGCCGCCGGATTTGCGATACTGGTATTCATCATAGTCGACCTCATGACTGACTACCTCGAAAGACGACAGCGCTTTACGACGCGACCAAGGGGAGGCTACCAGTCTCTCCTTTGGCGAACTGTTCGCTGACAGAAGTCCACCGTAACAGATGCTCCTCGGCATTGCGTCCTTGACAGGTACGTTGCAGTTCGCGCTCTCTTCAGGCCGTTACACATGTTATGACTTGTGAGACTATCACAGGAACGAGAATTTTCATTTCCTGCCCAGCAAGGTGTGTCGCACAGACTCGAATGGTGATCACAGGATGACTACTGACCTGAGCTTGTTCTTGTATAATGATGTCCTAGTGGCACATACTATAATCTCACCAGTTGAAGAATCGGGCGCATGCCGCAACTTGGCCTTGCGTCGTAAAAGGTCTCCTTGTGATTCAAGATCATATACAATTTCGCGGCACATAGTAGTGGACCAACGCTTCTCCTGGGCTGCAAGAGCCATTTGGATCCAAACCTCGAACCAACTCGGACCATCGTCACCGTAGATGCTATACCACTCTGTCTCCACCCACACGTTCTTGTCCTGTGGACTGGGATAGAGACACGCTGCATAGATCCCTGCCAGCGCAATCCCCACTACATTCCCCTGCCATCGATCTCCCTCGGTCCCAAGCCCTTCCATGTAGCCTCTCAACTGGTCCATCGTGTTCTTGCGCAATGTGCCGATTGATTTAAGCATAGCACGTGGCACAGATGCGACCTCTATGAGGAGACGGACGATGTCCTTGTCCATCTCTCTCTCATCTGCCTGGGAGCGTGGCGGGTCATGGATACTGTTATAGTAGCTGCAGACACCGAAGTCCGGGTACTTCCTGCTGCCCGGTGCGACGGAGGTCGTGACCCAACCTAGCACGCAAATCAATGTGAGCTTGCAAGTTATGCAGAGCTGCTCATCGACATCGCTCATCCTCACCTCGCCGGGATGAATCGCATGAGAGCCGCACTGCAACAAGATCACCCCGCGCATCTTCGAGCTTCTGTCTCATCTGAGGATCCGGCGGATAAGGCCCATCCATCTCCGGCCCATATTGCTCTAGCAGCATCTCATCCTCCGGATCTGCAGGCTCCCGGAATCGGATTTGTGGCTTGACGATGTACTTGCGTATTGGGAACTTGGCATGCAGGTACAAGTTGATGGGACCATATTGTTGGAATTGGTTATGTGTTTCCTGATACTTCCAGGTTCCGATCCTGGCTGCGACTTCATCTGGCACCATATCGTCCTTGACAGCAAAGATCCTCCCAACTTCGGGTAGTGCTCTACACCGAATCGGTGGTAAAAGTTAGTGTTAACAACAATAAAACACAAGGCTGACGCGAGGTTCAACACTCACTCCATAATTCTATGAATGGACGTTGTTGTTGCCTGCAGTGAGAGCCAGTGAGTGTTATGAGTCTTAGAATTTAAAGATCATTGAGCCCTGAAGGTGATCCAATATATAGAGGCCCAGTTATACCGTAGATTTCACTATCACACGATCCCAAAGTGCCCCACCTCAGGCTAGCAATACCCACGGTAGCAAATGTACCGTGAATTCATCAGGGAAAACCCGATTCGCTTATTAGGTATAAGTTAGTTATGTCACGGAGCTAATCGTTCTAACATCACTTACGCTCATATATGTGGTTGATATTGAATATAACCCGGCCTCTTCGCTCGATAATCACACTGGGCAACATACCAACAAGATAAAGCTAGTATAAGAGCATGTATGTATTACGGTCTGCGAAAGAGTTGACATAGATCGTCGGACAAAGGTTGAGAACCGTGCTACTACTCCAATCACGGGGTGCGACAGGTCCAAAGTCAGGTATAAGATGACAACTACACTCGATGGATTCAACAGAGATCACACTCGCCAGCCGGTGACCGCCGCGTAAAGAGCGCGCGACCTTATACAGTCCGTGATCGCGATGTGCAGTGTCGGTGAATGGCGTGAACCACTCGACGTATGCGAGATGCTGTGGATACGACACCCCGCCGGGACCGTGGTTGGGAAACAGCATCGGCAGCGCTTTGGCAGGGATGCGGAAGACGCAGTGGATTTGGGCCACCTGGAAGCCTGCATGTGAGTGAATAGGGGTCAGCGTGGTAATATGAATGTATATGGACAGACAGCCGAACACGTACGATGAACTCCAACGGCATCCTCAGTGTTCGGCCGTCGAATGAGAGCGGTATCGAAGCGAGCTGGGATTGGGCCACCATACTTGTCCTTGCGAGCGGGTTGGACATGTATGGTATCTCTGGACAGAGCTACCGTGGTCCCGAGCCCTTGCACGTCTTCAATACATACCTTGATCCGGTGGTAGACCGGTATCTTGCTGAAGGGCAGGTAGACACTTGCTGATTTGCGCTCGAGTTCGGCGGCGAGTGTGATCTCCGGATGATTCTGCTGTACGATGAATCGGCTGAGCGCGTCGCGGAAGAAGGGGGCGGTGTAATTGGTCACCACGTCTGCGAGCTTGACTGCGTGCAGGGAAGCGTGACGGGTCATCTCAATGCGTGTGGTGACCGCAATGGGGTCCGTTCGTGGGCGACCTATGGTAGTGAGAACAAGCTTGAGCAGAGTCTGTGCACACCGATTCAATATGATTGACTCACCGGGGCCACGAATGTTTTGAGAGGAATGTTGAAGTGCTCTTGATGCAGCGTCGGACGCTACGGGCATGCGAGTTGCTTCTTCGAGGCGCCACTTCACGAACGTGTCATGGCGCTCGATCTTCTCCTTGCGCTCAAGCCAGATCGTCATTTGCGACAGTTCGTCCTTGTGATTCGTCGCACGATACGCGTCCTTGGTGAAGTCAATGTGGAGGCGTTCCGAGAATTGGGTATCGTAATTGTCAGTGGTGCCGAAGAGCTCAATCGAGCGAGGGTAATGGTCGAGAGAGTGCAGCTTGGGAAGACGAAAATGCGGACGGATTCCAAGGTCGACAAAGATGCTCTTGTTGTCATGGAACGATTGGAGTGCGTCTGTGAGCAGCTGCAAGGTCTTGGTCGTATGGGTCGGGTACTGTGCTAGATATAGTACGTCAAGTATGGCACGGGTAGCACGGACGAGACGAGCAGGAGCGAAACCATCGGGGAGAGGTAGGTTGATGATGAGTCCAAGAAGGATGTGCGAGATATCTTGGTGTTCCTTGCCGGTTACGCGAGACATGTTCGAGATCCCTCTCGCGAAGTGGCGAAGACTGTGGTTGGGTGGCAAGCGGCGACAACGAGCATCAATCTCATCAGCGCCATAGGCATCTTGAAGCCAGGCAACGAGATGTTTGATGACGCCTTGGTATAACTGATGGAGAACGTCGGGCGTAATGGCGAGGAAGATGTCAGTGTACGGGAGATCTTCCCAGAAAGGGTGGTAGAGTGGTTTGATACCGGCAGCTCGGCAGGCCTGAGCAAACACGCGCGGACCTCTGTCAATCGCAGCGAGGGCGTCAAGGACATCTCCAAGCTTGCGGAAATCCCGAGACGTGTCAAGAGACTCGCCGACGTCATTCCGTGGGATCGGTCACTTGGGGCATTCGCCGTTCTTGCTCCCGGTGACCAGAAGCTGCTCGGGGTAGTCGCCGACGTAGGTCGCTAGAATCGGATGACCACGCCGTACTACGCCGTCACCACTTGCAAGGGCCATCCCGGTAACGCCGACCGAGGCTAAGGGCTCGAAGATACGGGACATACAGGCATGGAATAGATTCGCGAGTGTGCGGCGACGGGCGGCTTTGCTGGAGATGTGCAGCAGACGGGAAGTGGGGAGGTACGCCAACAGAATCTGACCGCGACGAGACGGCTTACATCGAATGTCTTTGGGAAGATTTCCGAGTGTCATGTACACCGGATACGCTGTCTTGTTCCCAATGAGGGTGAGTTGGGTCTTGTCCGACGAGATGATGATGGGGATCACCGTAGCACCTGGCCTCTCCTTCTCGAGCTGGGTCTAGATTCGACATAAGCTCCTGCAGATGTGACAGATGGCGAGAGAAGACAAAGATGTACCTGGGTTGCCCACCACCACTTGCCCGTGTTCATGTCGAAGTAGACACGCTCAGTCAAATCTGCATCCGTATAGTGACGTTCCGGGACAAGCAGCAGCAGCGGAGCAAATTCAGGGTCGCCAAATAGGGCCTCAATGCATTTGAGGATGTCGCGGTAATAGGTCTCGAAAGCCTCACCCGCAATGATGATCTCATGGCGCTGAAAACGCGGACGAGGGGAAGGAAGTTTCTTATCAATAATGGTATTGAGCTCTCGTGAATTCTTGTATGAAAGTGACAGTTGTTGAGCAATCTAGTGATATCAAGTAGGATCAATCAACGGTGATCGTAAACGTAATCGCATTTGACTTACACCCTCGATAGCAAGCAAGTCGCTAAACGCGGTCGAACCTGCGCCGCGCAGCTTCGCCCATTTCGCAACCTCCCAATCCATACGAGAGCGGAACGGAGCATACGTATTGGTCTCACCGGGGGCCCGGGGAAGACTGAGGCGGCTAGCATACTGCTCGTTCGTTGTCTCTGAGGTTGTCACATCGGGAAGTGGCGAGCCGGCGGATGCTCCTGGGAATGAGACAACATGGGTCTTGCGTCTTGCTCCTCGTTCGGCCGCAGCACGCTCAGCAGGTAATGGCAGCGGCGGGCCAAACACGGGAGGCGGGTCGGCAGCCTGAGGTATTGATGCAGCGGCGGCAGCTCTGAGATGGGGCAGTGGGGGAACGACATCGGGCTCCCAGTGGTCCTCAGGTTCTGGGGACGAGTCGTCGTCATCGGTAGACGAGTCGGGAGGATCGTGTTTGTTGCCGAAGTCGTCAAAAAACGCAGCGTCGTAGTCACCGAAGAAATCGCCTTCGAAGGCGATCGGCTCAGCTTCGAGGTCGATATCGGGTTCAGGTAGAGGGGAACCGACACCGTTGGCCGGCTGTTGAGCGGATGGGGGAGAAGAGGGAGCAAGGGGTTGGAGAGCCGCATGGCGAGCAGCGATGCAGGCGGGCTTCTTACTCTGCATGAGATGATTAGAGAGGCCGGACATGGAGAAGGTGTTGTGGCACCCCGGGCACCGAGGGCCAGTCACATCACTGGGGACTTGAAGAGCGGAAGGTGCCAACTTGAACATGGTGCAGTTGGGGTTGCGAGACGAGGGAGAGACAGTCGTAGGCCAGGGTTCAAGTCAAAGGTTCGACTCAGAGTCTGCACGAGCCTTGTTCGGTGATGCGCAGCCGGAACCAGACTCTGGCTGTGGCGCAGACCACCGGCACCGCGAGCCGCGTCACGTCGGAGCCCTTAGTAGTATGTCGGAGTGGTTATGATCCTCCATATTTGGACCGAAACTGTACAGTACCACAATTTTCAGAGTCAGCACCACTGCATGAGATGATGATGTTTGCCGATGAGTTCGAACCTTGCGATATCCTCTCCCTACTTCAAGTCCACGCTCACTCTCGCAGCAGCCTGCGACGTGTCGGTGTACTCTCGCTCCCTTCGTCAACCAAAATCGTTTATATTCAGCATCTACAACTCATGTCATCACGACGTGCCAGCAAAAAGGTGTCTATGGCGACTCACCGTCCAGGTGAGGTTAGTTCAGCCCCGGGCCCTCGACCTCGCGCTGCACCTGCAGTCATTGCGGCCCCACCTGTCAAGACTGCCAGCCAAGTACCTAGTGCACCGGTGCCTCGTCCTAGGAAGGCTCGTGTTGCTGCGCCGCTGGCCGCCGAGGTCACAGTACCTGTCACGCGGGATGATCAAGTCGACGGTCAGTCTTATGCAAGCCCACTAATCTAGTACTGTGGTACTTACCTAGCCTTTTGCATAGCACGACAGCCCGACGGGAGCAGCCAAAATGTTCAAGCAAGTGCGCGCCCTCAACGACAGGCGAAGAAGGTCGCAATGGACAAAAAAGGCAAGTTGGTTCCTACGTGATCAAACCACAAGTTAGTTAGCTAACCGACCACCCTAATCTGGCAGTTTGGCAAGCTGACGCACCATCGAAGCGCAAGCGGACTGTTCAAGTCGCGACACCCGCGAACAGCACAGGCCAGTAGTATATACACAGGTACTTCTAAGTACTAGGCCTAACAGACCAAGAGGACTTACAAGTACCGAGCTGTGCACCCCCAGCCCTCTCATTGGCCCGCGGGTCCTTCTGCTATCTTCCTCGCCCGGCTGTCCGCCCCTCCGAACGCCATGTCGTCCGATCCCGCCCCTGTCCCGCATTACGATCGCGCCCCTCTCCCGCCCCTCTCCCGCTCCTCTCCCGCTCTCCACCCCTCCGACACACACACCGCTCTTTGCTCGCTCGCTCGAGGTTGCTCAGAGCTCAGAGCAACCTCGAGCGAGCAGGGGTAGGCTAGACACGGGAGGACGTCGACCTTCAGTCTGAGCTACCCGGGCGCAACTCGCGCCCGTCCTATCGGGTGGCGCATCAAGCTCCTTCGTACCGCATGCGCACGTCCCGCCCCTCTCCCGCTGATCCCATCAGCGCTCAGCGCTCAGCCCCTGCCCCTTCCCGCTGGCCCCATACCGGTCGTCGGCACACCTCCCTCGTTGGCCCCTCCTCCCTGCTTCGCTCCTCTTTGTTCGCCCGCTCTCACTACTTACGATGGGTCCTGATGTTTGCAGATCAGTTACGCTCGGACGTGCTTCCCGACTGGCGGCGGGCGTGGTGTCAATGGCGCGTCGTCGTGCGTGCCGCGCCACCCGTACGGTCTCGACTGTCCCTATCTGTCCCCGATTCTCGCGCATGTTCAGGCACACTCCCCGAATCCGATGTCTCTCGCGAGGCACGTACCATCGGCCTGGACCGTCGGCCACTTACCGTCGGCCACTTACCGTCGGCCACTTATCGTCGGCGATCAAGCTCTTCCAACACTGACATCACAGTCGTACCTCGCCGGCTACGCGCAGTTTAACATCCGAGGCTTCGCGCGAGGCAGTCGCGCGCCATGTTCGCACTACCACTGCCCGACGCGCGCGAGTGTACATCACCACGCCGGGGTAACATCAGTTTTGCGCGGTCTGTCGCAAACCGGTCCGTGCACAATTCTTGTGTAGCAAAGAGGAGCTGTAGGTAGTACGTATTACTGAGGAGTTACAACCAAATGATCATATCACGCCCCACGGGCTTGCCTTTACCTGAAATTGTTGTGTGCGTCTCGATATCCGCTGTAAGTGCTTTTGCCTCGTGTGCTTTGGGCGAGTTCTACACGTAGTCCTCCACGAATCTCCCCCACCGACGTATCACCGGGCGCACTATCCGCTCCCATTCCCACCCGCGATCGGAACCCGACAAACGTGCGAACGCGAAGATCTCTTGGTGCGTTACCCGGCCTGCGCGTCCTTACGGGTGAGTACGGTCTCCCTGTAGGGCCGAACACTCACATGTACGGCAATACTCTCTCGCCATGCGCGGGCCTTGGCGACGACCTCGAGTGATGGCTCCCGGTGAACGCGTGCGCGCATCCAGATACGGCGCATTGACAGCACGGTCTGTCAACTCGTAGTGTACTAACCTCTCCAGCATCTTGACATTGGGCGAGGGACGTCCTACTTGCGGGTGCGCTGTAATGACGTCGTCGTCGCTTTCGCATGGCCAGAATCCCAGGAGGGTATACGGAGAGGTGCGGCAATTGTGCCACCACTGCGAAAGTCGCCGGTTGAGGCCGTCTGTGTAGCCTACCTTAATGTAGACCACGTCCGGCGTGCTACGCTCTGAGCTAAAATCAAAGTCGCTGTCTTGCGCGGTGACGTTAGTGGGCTTACCGACGAGCTCTAAAGCGTAGATGTAGCCGCTGCCCCCACCTTCTCTCGCGGGTCGTCGCATCTCTTCGCGCAATGCGACTTGCGTTCGTGGTTCGAGGTCGGAAGGAATAAAATCTATTTGACATTAGCAGCCATCGTAGTTGATACCATAGCGCGTACGTACCATCGTAATGGACATATTGATAGCGCGTTCTCCTCGAGCGGAACGCCGTTTCCCGCAGGCTTACAGCGAGATGATCCGCGCAGTAAAACCGTGCGCCCAACCAGTTGGGATATTGCAGCTGCTGCTCGATGGGTACCATCCGCTGGCAGCGCCTGTCACGATGCGTTCTCCCGCTGCATTGGCGTCTGGTCGCCATAGTGGTCACAATCTTCTTGTCGTAAGGAAAGTGCGTCGATGTGGTAGAGGCACGTTCTGTAACAGCCGCGCAAACCCGGAAACAACGGTGCTGTCAGCTGTCAGGTCGTCAACTCTGCGAACGCGCTCACCTCGTGCGGTAGCTAGCTAGGCCGGGTCCAAATGGCGCAGGCGAGCTTCGGGGCGAGACGGCTTGTGTCGAAACGCGCTGTGCGAGTCTCCAGCACAACCCTCCCGAGGTCAGGGCTACCTGGACACGAGGCACACGAACACATAGAATGGCCGCGGTGGTCAGCTAGCCCGTCGAGTAGTATCTTGCACTCACTGGTTTTTCAATGTAGCGAGTCCGAGTCGGGGCAATGATTGCGAGCGCCGGTGTAATTCGCCTGGTCCGCTGTCTGTCCAATGCGTGCAGACGCTTGGGGGGCTGTAGACATTCAGCAAATCCACATCGGGAGGGTACTTACCGTACGGTTACCCACGGATAGCAGCACGATAGAGCGTACCCGATTATGTTGCGTATGCAATGCTCCCTACCGCGCGCGCATTCATCCGCACCTATGGTTACACGACGCGCCCACGTGATCTGTCGCGCGGCGTGGCGCGCGCTACGCCGCCCGAAGCGGTTGTGTTGTTCCGTTCACAAGGACTTATTGGCTCGCGTGAAGCTCAGGGCTTCGCTCGCGAGGGTTTGACCCATGCGCGAGCGATGTCCGGCTGCCCTTCGATGACCTTTCTGTGAATCGCATATGTGTTATAATCGCGCCCACGTGACATATGGCGCCGCGCGTCGAACTCATCCTGGGCGTACTCCGCGCCCCTTCTAGGACATACTTCGCGTGTGATGCTTCATTTGCTGTGTACATATGCAAGCTCTCTCCTACGTTGTCGCCACTCCCCCTGCGCGCGCATGCGGCATGCCGATACCCTGCCGGTGTTTTTGTTCAGCTTTTGTCGCGCTCGCTCCCCACGCACGACGTACCTCATCTACTGCCTTCGGGAACCTCGCTTCCGCTCTCTCCAGCAATCGACAATACCGCACGTGCTGCCTGTGTGCTCGGTGAGCGCCCTGGCAATGTCGACGCGCAACTGACCTACCTTCGCGCGTACGCAGCAGCACCGAGGCGCCCTTGGTTTTTGCGCTCCTGCGCGCGCGAAGCCCAGGTCGCCGCGCTGGCGCGGTAGCTGTGTTTCGTGCGGAACATCTCTTCCGAAACCGTCTCATTCTCCTCCGTCCACCTGGAGAGAAGGGCGCTGTATCGGAACCAGTGGACTCGTAAACCTGGTGGGTCAGTTAGCGGGTATGCTTTGATATGTGACTGGTCCACTCACTGTCAAACAGGAACTCCGTTATGTCTCTGCCGGTCTTCTTCGCCAGGAATGAGAAGTTGCCCCATAGCCAGGACGGGGCGCGCTGACTGTCTCCGATGCGCTGGTCCTCGGTCACGATCACAAAGGCTTGACAATGGGATTCCAGGAGTTCGCGGAGGTTCGGGTCGTCGCGCGCCATCCCCAACGTGATGAGTCGCTCACGTTCTGCGCGATATCGCGTTTTGGTGAGGTTCATCGCCGCTCTCATAGCATCCAGGCGGTGGTCTACAGGAGCGGTGCGCTTTACGCCGCTGACGTGCTTCTTGCGGTCCTCGACCCCCGCGTGCATCATGAGCTGCATTCGGAGGTCGTCCAATGCTTCGTGCGCGTATCCCTGCCGCAGTTCGCGCTCAGTCCGCACGGCGTCCGCCATAGCCTCGTCTTCCCGTACTGCGGCAGGGTAGTCCGAGGGTAATGGCATGGTCGGAATCGCTTCGAGGACTTTCGAGAGCTTGCTACGCATCTTCGCGGCCGCATTTCCTCGTTTGCGCTTCCGGCGCTTGTCCGCGTGTGAGCTGGGAGTCTCATGGCGCGCTGCGTCCTCGGGGTCAGAGCTGTCGGAGCCATCTGCGTCTGCCTGTGCTGGTATTAGATAGGATGAGCCTGGTGCGCCCTGCGTGAATGGAGATGAGCGCGGCTGTGACGAGAGGAACGTGTTGAGGTAGGTCGCGAGGTCCGGTCTCGAATGCGGCGCGTCCGGGTCCACGCGCGCGCGTTTGGACGGTGTACTTGCCGCGTCATCTCCCCGCAGTTCCTCCTCCGCGCCGCTGTCACTCGACGTGTCCTCAGCGGAAGAAGCACCATCGGGCGGCGAATTCGGTTCTTGCGCCGAAGACCCCGCACGCACGATGTTTTCGAACGCGAGGTTGACGGCGGGCTGCATGAACTCATCGCGCCTGTGCCTGAGGGTCGTGGCCTTGTCTGCTAGTTCCTGTAATCTCTCGGAGAACTTCGCTATTTGCTTCTGGCTGTTCGGCATTGTCTTGACGTCCTCGCGCAGCACGCTCCTGGGAGATATGTCAGTCGCTCTCTGCGCCGCTTATATTGCGTTCGTATGCACCTGGCCTTTTCTAATTCCAGGATGTCGTGCATGACACTGGCTAGTCCATGCCCTTGGTGATCTCCTTTCTCCGCGAGCTCTTGCAAGAGATTTGCGGCTATCTGCTTGGAGGTCAACGCTAGCAGACATGAGCTTCGTGAATGAATGGTCACTACTACGGGCCAAGGCTTACATATCGTGGGTGCCAACTCGTACTCATTCGGCAGGTCCCCGTGTTGCTTGACGTCCACAGCCTGGCGTTTCCATGCTGCTTCGCGGGCCTTCCATTCGTCGAGTGTTTCCTGGCCATGTAGTTCGACTATGTTGTCTTCGAGGATCTTGACGTACTCCTGCGTCTGGCTCAGGTTCTCCTCACTTCGTGCCATCTTGGCCACGAGGAACGTCACTGCGCTAGTTGAGTACATGTATGCTCCGAAATCGGTCGGACTCACCCATTTGATGTAGGTGCTTGACATTCTGCGCGTCCAGGATGTCGTTGAGCACGTCATGTCGGTGTCCGGCCGTCATCTCCTTCGTCGACCGCGAGATCGCGTTGATGAGACCCCACAACCTTTCGCAAGTTTCCCCATCGTCCATGCATGAGCATGGTAGTAGGTTGAGGGAGAACTTCTGGCGACACTCGCGCGTGTGCATGGACAGGTGCCATTTCCCGATCGCAGCCAGTATCGTAGGGAGGTCTGCTGAACTGATCGACTCGAGCTCGTCCAGCATTTCTTGAGTGAACTCCCGGGCAAGTCGGGACCCTATTCGTATGACGTATTGGCACATTATGTCGTAAACGATGACGAGTAGTTTGAGGGGCAGGTAGGGTTGCAACGCGGACACCAGCGCGATATCGATGTAGATGAAGCTAACCTGACGTTAGCATGGTGAGCCAATGTGATGCGGGGCAGGCGTACCCTTCCTTGTTTGCGAGATCTACCACCGAGCCCGGGAGCGTGCACATGTGCCGACACAGCACGGCCACAATACCGGAAACCGAACCGCGATACTTGCCATACTCCATCGCGCCGAAATTGGAGCACGTACTTTTCTGCTCGCGACGGTCAGTTGATATCATGATGCGTGAAGGCGGTCGTTATACCTCCTTGTCCTTGGGTTTGGGGACGTTCTTGATGTAATGAGCAAAATCCTTCTCGTGCACAAAGTATCCGCCCCCCATCGAGAGCGGGACGTCGTCGGGGTCTGCGTGCTTGTGTTTCAGATTGAAGTGGAAGTTGCCATCTAGGGCGATGTGCAGCGCGTCGACGTGTCTGGGTGACTTATTCAGATTGCGCTGAACCCACAGGCGAGTGTCCATACCGGTATTTATCGTCACGACCCTCCCATCCCTCGCGCATATTGATGTCCGGCTGAGGACACGCCGGACACAACGCCGTCAACACCCGGGGCTTGATGTCGCGAGTCGGGTCGACGGCTGCACGCTGGCACGCTCGAATGAATGCGTACTGCCGGAATGAGTCGTTTAGCTCGCGGTATCGTTCCTGTATGCGTTCAGTGGTCTACCCTTCTACCGCATTTCGAGATTCACTCACTGGGACCTCTTCCGTGAGTACTGCGTCAGTGCGAGACTTGAGATAGGTCGAGAAGTCGTGGATATTGGTGTTTGTCTCGATCAGCAACCCGTGGTAGGCCTCGAGGGCGGCGATGGTGGTCGCGGTGCGGGGTCGGTCCCAGGTGGCCGGCCACAGTCCCGCCTCGATGAGTTGCTCCCCGTCCTCCCGCTTTGGCACACATCGGCAGAATGCGACTTTGACACTCATCAGCCCTCGTTCGTGGACGACGGTCATCTCGCGCAAGAATGTCGAAGGAGGCGGCCCACCGTCTTTTGGTGCTATACGCGGGCAGCAGGTAGTGCCGTGCCCTAGGGTCATGACATATCCGAGGTCTGTCATTGTTGTCTTGGCCCAATACTCATCGGCGCTGTTCCACATTCGGATCCTGTCGTACGGCCGGGTCTGATGCGAGGCGAGGATACACTCCTGGCACTGCATGGTGGCTAACGGGCAGTCTTGACACCGATACCATACTCCGCCCGCATCTAGGGGGGCCTGACAGGTGGGGCACTCAGTGCCCCCAGGCGGGGTTTCTCTGGCGTCCAAACAATCTCGGGCATGGACCGCTTGTTTGTCTAGGAAATCACCCATCTTTCTTGACGGCTGCAACAGAGGTTTACAAAATGATACGTACGATGCAGACGTGACGTACCAGGTGCCTTTGGCTGGCGCTAGGCCCCTGACTTTCCCCGCCATGCGCTGATGTCGTGGGTCTCCCCGCTGCCTCTGTGGTCGTCGGGTCTGCCTTTCCCGCCACCATCGGCGAGGCCGACGCAGGTGGCTCGGTGGAGGATGTTGATGCCATGAAACTGACCGGCGTACCCATGCCAGACCTTCCTTCCCCTCCTCCCGAAAAGTCATAGGCATGGCGTGATGATCTCTGCGTTGGGTTTTCCGCCGTGGGGCCAGATCCGTCGTGGCCAGTGTTGGACGTCATCGGGGTCGCGGCGGAGCGCGCGAGCAAGCTTGCTGCGCTACCCAGCCCAGGTATCTTCGGACGGCGAGGACCCATGGCGGAAACGGGGGGCAAGGCGGGAGGTAGCAGGAAATTTGAAAGGAAACAGGGGTCGGGCGGGCGGTTTTCATATGAGGTGCAGTCCCAATTGGGCATGGGGCCCGATGGCCTCCCTCACAGTCCACCATCGTAGGCTTTCATCGGGATGCCGGGTTCATGCAATATTACACAACAATCTTACCATGAGCATGGACGTACGAGTGTAGTCAATGTATAGGAGGGGCTCTAACTGCCCCCTCACTGGGCGGAACCTTCACAAATATGCCCGACATGGCCGCAATTGACGATTTGAATGGTTCATATCATGTAATTATCTCAAACAATGGATCAACACACTGAGACTGGGATACCTGAGTGTGTGGGACATGAGTGCAAAAGTTCCTATGTTCATATCCACGAGGAACGACTCACATCGAGGACCCCAAGAGTTCGCTCCCGCCACGTCCACCCCAGTTCGCCGGGTATAGTGGCGTTGCGTGTTCCTCCCGTGCCATGCGATTTGCTGCACTGATGCCCAGGGCGTGCAACCTCAATCTCGGTTTGGATAATGGATACAGGAAAAAAAGCTTACCTGTTCCCCAAAGTGTCCCG
Organism: Daedaleopsis sinensis; assembly: GCA_033807695.1. Classification (NCBI taxonomy): domain Eukaryota; kingdom Fungi; phylum Basidiomycota; class Agaricomycetes; order Polyporales; family Polyporaceae; genus Daedaleopsis; species Daedaleopsis sinensis. The sequence continues at coordinate 4,349,257 of CM066301.1, forward strand.
TCCCTGTTCACGTCCTCCACAATCTCTCCGAATTGGGCCGTTAGAGGTCCTGTGAGCATCGGCATATGAGTTACACACTGTGTTACCATACGGTACACGTTGTCGTACCGACAGCAGCTGGTTACCTGCTCGCCTCGGCGCGCAAGGATGAGGCATATCCCATGGGTTTGGGCCGAGGGTTGCGAAAGGAAGGGTGTCGGCAGAGCGGTAGGGTGTCCAATGGTCCTGCCCGTCGTTTGGAAATGGTCGGGCGCACGTCGTGGGTCGGATAGTTCTCTCATCGGAGGCTGCTGCCGTCCGGAGATCACTTGCGTTGCTGTCCCGGACGCACCTTGGAGCTTACATAGCTGGCAAGGTCGCGCCCAGGTGATCGGTGGGTGGGCCGTACTCGCGGCGGTGCAGGAGTTAAGGCGTACAGTCGAGGTAGAGGCGAGAGACAAAGAGCACGGCCGGACGGGCGCAAGTCCTGCGTCGTCGGACTTGGAATTTTGTTGACCTCCGCAAAAGTTCCTATGTCGGTTGTTAGTACCGTAGCTTATGATGTAACTGGGGTTGTATTGCAGGGATGACAGAGCTTTGATCGATCGTTATACAGCTGTGTTAATACTTTCAATCGCGGATTCAAAAATTTGCGTCATGTGACGATAGATGGTTCCCACGACTGGCGTTTCCCCCAGCACGCCCGTTTGGGACGCGAAGGCTCTCCTCCTTCTCCGCCATCTCCTGCACGTCGCTCTGCTCCCTCTGACGCGACGGAGCTCTCAAAGTACCTTCAAAACGCTCTACTATCTGCTGAGTGTCGTGCCCCGCAATACGCGCGCCGACGCTCGCAGCTCTGTTCGACAAGGTCGATCGCGCGCAACGCTCTAGCTTGCGCCGCGACGATCTCCAACTCTCGTCTCGGTGTCGGACCTATCCCCAGGATCCCGCGGCTCCCTCAAACCCTCGCCCAGGAATCAAGACCTCTCGGTGGCCCCCTTCAACACCTTCTCCGCCCCTCACGTCTCTGCAACCCATCAAGCCCGCGGTGAGTGTCACCTGCAACCCGAATATCAGTATCCCCACATGGCATCGTCCGGGAATAGCCCAGCGGAGAAACCTCCTTCCAAGTTTCCGAACTTCAAGCGCATTGTACGAGAGCCCACCCCAAACGATCCACAGGCCCCGGACCCACATCCGTCGGGGGTCGTAGAAGATGTCGCCGGGATTATACATGTGCCCACCATGTACGCTCGGTTGTTAATTCCGCACCCGATCGCAGCTAACAGAGGCATTGTAGCTCGACTGCGGCGCTCAGTATCAGTGCGTCGGAGTCGCTCGCAGTTTTTTCCTCCGAGTCGGAGCGAAGCGAGGATGAGGAATCGGCGCGCGCCCCTCCTGTTCTGAAGGTCACGCGCCGAACAAAAGGTGACACTCTCCGCCGTGCAGCTCGTATTACGCTAACCGTATCCGCCAGCTCCGAAGGTAACGAAATGGTACCAGGCGTTGGTGGCAGCCCGTGGCGAGTTCGACCGCATGGTCATTACATCCCCGAATCAAGCCTACGTGCCGCCCTATCCCAAGGAGACTGCCGTCATTGAAACCTTCGACGACGGCAAGTGGGGCATACACGAGTACAGTCACAGCCCGCAGGACCTCACTCGCGGGTGGTGGCACCTGGCTTGCATCCCGACGTCTTCCACAAATCCAACCGCCGATTCTGTCCGGGTCTCTCTCAATGGCCGCAAACATTGGAAACCCGACGCGACCATCGGATTCAGCGGGCTTGGGTACATCGTGCCGGATATGATGAAAGATTTGATGACGCACGCCAAATCTGCCATCGAGGGCTGCGAGCGCATGTCCGCCCCGCCCAGTGTCCATCAATACGCCCGTTTCGTCATCTCCATCCTCCGCCAGTTCGTCCAACGCCTTCGACATGCTCCCGCGAGCCCTTCGGTCGCTATCGCCGTCGCCGCGCACGTCCAGCGGCTCACCCTCGAACTACTCGGGCTCCAGACGTACATGGAAGTGGTAGTCCCCCGGATAGAGTCCGGCGACGACCACTCCCGAGACGTCCTTCCTGTCATCGGGGCGTTCGTCCGAGAGGGTGCAGATGCGGCCACTCTCACTCGGGTGGGCATCCCGGTCTGGTTCCTTCAACCGTTGACCCACAAGATCGCAGTGTGGGAGGTCGTCCAGGTTCATCACTTCCCCAGCGACGTCTCGGACAAACCCTGCGACCCGCCTATCTACCATCGCCCAACCAGCATCGCAGGCGTAGCCAATATGACCGGCGTATGGCAGCGGAACATGGTCCTCGCAGTCTCGAAACATCTCGGTGGCACTCACCTCGCCACGCTAACTGTCGCCGAGGTCCCTGAGGCTGCCGACGTCCGCCGTCCTCCTGGTGTCGGCGCGGAGTCCAGCCGGAAGCGAGCGCGGCTAGAAGAACCAGAGGGGGAGAGCAGACATATTTCCATGCGAGCAGCCGGCGTGTATCTCGACGGCCAGGCAGGAAAGTCCTCCGGTACAAGGCGGCGAGGAGCGCGAGGTCAAGGTAAGAGGCAGCACGCGGCGGACACCAACGTTGGGGGCCTAAACGTGGGTGTTGTCGAAAAAGGGGAGATATCCACCGCCGACCCGAATGCGCCTCAGCCGGCAAAATCTTTCGTCCCCTCCCCTTTTACAGACGTTGCCCCGATTTGGGCAGCGGTTCTTCGGGCCGCCTCACCTATACCGCGCACATCGGCTTCTGCCCTCTATTTCTATCCTCCACCTTTCCTGCTCGACACCCTTGACGACCGGTCGTTGTTGAACCTCGTTGCCGAACCGCGGCGGACTTGGGCGCGGTTCGACGAGAAGGTATCCCGCTACGTCCACAACTTCGTCCGTATCCGCTCTTTCCTTCGCGCTCGCGTCCTCGACCCTTCGCTATCGAACGACCCCCTGACGATTGCGGAGTGGCGTGCCGCGTTATGGGGTGATTACAATCCCAAGGACCACAAGGTCATGGCGCACGGTTCTCCCGCTGACCTGCGCCGCGCGAAACGCCGGCAAGAGGGCCACAACTTTATCAGCCGCCTCATATCTCGGGTGGCGCGGTTGCCTTCGTACAATCCGCTCGCAGGACCGTTCGCGTACGACGATATGGAGGTAGATTTGCTTGCAGCGCGCACGGACCTCCGTCTTCGCGAACGAGTCCTGTGGGAGTGTCACGAGGTGAACTTCAGGGCAGAGTTGATGGCGCTCGACACGCTCCTTGCGCATCGGGGTTCTTGGTGGCAGGTTCACCGATGGCAACGCGAGTCCACCGTGAGTGCCGTATGGGGTACCCCGTCTTCGGTCATGACCATCGTCCCTCGAGTCCCCGAAGAGGACCGCCAGCACCGGTGGCGTGCTCTTCCTGAAGACCGTGCCAGCCACGATGCCCTCCGTTGTTTTGTTTCACTAATGCCCCTCTGGCCGGAGTGCCCTCCTCTGCTCGTTGCTGCCGCGGACCGTGATCTCTCGTCGAATGAGTTTGCCACCATCCAGGAAGCAGCGGTAGGTTTCTATGTACGCACATTTGTTAGAACCTTCGCCCGTCTCCCCACTCCGCCTGTGCCGTATCCCGCCCCATCTATTGTATAGTGCATCGTTCTGTAATATACAGATGGCCAAACAGTGACCCAGAATCAGATCCGCTTTGGTGAGTGCTTCATCTTGCGGTAAATAATGCGAAACTAACGTCACGTGCCCAGTATTGTTATTTTGCTTGAGCGCCTTGAAGACATGAGCCGCCCGAAATGCGCCTCTTCCATCGCTAACTTATCTCACCATGCGCTGGACTGAGGAAGAGCGTCGGTACGCCGACGAGCTTTTCTTGTCTCCGCAGATCCAAACTATCATCGCCGAACGTGGGGCCCAAGGCCCAGAAGAGGCATCGTTGATCATATACCAACGGTTCAAGGAAAAGAACTTCCCGCCGTACCCCGGGGAGACCGATGCTCAGTACGCCAAGCGTTGCAAGACCGCGAATAAGAAGAAGAAGCCCGTGCCGGTCCGAGTTCCGCCCGAAACTGCTGAGGAACACGCAGCTCGCTATACCGGGATGAAAGAGGTGAGTAGTTCCCCCAGAGTTGAGAGCCGTGTGTCATCTGCCCGCTCCAAGACCATCTTGAACCGGATGCACGTCCTCAAGCACAAGCAAAAGAAGACAGCGCGTGTCCAGATGCCCGCGATTCCTGCCCTGAAGACGAGCAAGAAACCGAGGACGCCCACCGGCCTCGACGTGTTTCAAAAGACGTACAAGAACTCTGAAGTCGGGGTCGTGGAAGGCCCGAACAGGCGTCATTACGACGTAGGCACGCTGAGACGAGAAGCCGCTTTGGCGTGGCATGGAATGTCCCCCGCAGAGCAAGCCCCATACGAAGAGCAAGCGCGTTCTCTGTCCGGCAATCAATCGACGAGCCAGTCGGCCAACGCGAGCGTGTTTGACAGCGGTGATGACGACGACGAGGACAGCGAAGTGTTCGCCAGCCTGTTCCCTCCGTGAGTCACGTTTTCTTGAAACGGCTAGGCATACTCATGAATGACAGATCTCCTGAGGACATCGCTCTTTGGATCCAAGAAGTCATGAAAACCTTGCGCACGGTGGCGAATTGGGGAGGTTCGATCTACGTAGGCGGACCAGACGAGACTGGTATGCAGCGGTACTACATGTACGTCACCAAATCGACCTGGTCTGCATGCGATTGCTAATCCCCATCGCTGTAGCCACTCTGAAGGGCGCAATCGCCTTGGTGAGGATTTTTCCCAAATGATGTTGAGAACGTTGGGCGCGCCGGCGCCGGCGCTGCCGTTAATCCTGAACCTATGGTTAGCACAATCCCGTGCCGGTGAGTTTGGTGCTTTCACTCCTTGACGCATTTCCTCACGCTTGTATGCAGGCGCGACGAGGGACGAATTGACCCCCATCGAGCAACTGTTAGTGGAATTCAGGAAGAGTGAGTCACGCGGGCAAATTATGATCATTATCTCAGACCAGTGTTGCCCACAGTTATTCCGCCCGTGACGTTTGTCCCTCAGATGACGCACGAAGCCCTGTCCGGGGGCACCATCACCGCGGCGCGCAGTACGCCTGAGCCTTCTACGTCCCGGGCTGCCCTTGCCAGCCGCGGGGCCTCTCCCGGTTCGTGCTATCTATACGTCATCAAAGTCTGTTCTCACGCCGTCTCTGATCGTATAGAGGGCCCCGCCTTCGACGACGACCATGACATATATCCGGCGAACCCCATTTTCGAAGCCCAGAACTCAGCCGGGCCGGCGTCCGAGGAGGCAGCACAAGACGAGGAGTCCCAAATAGCAAGTATAGACGCCGATATCAATCCTCCGGAGGGCGGGGACGAGGTAGATGGTTTGGTGTACACTACTCCGTCCGTCGCGGTGGGACACAACAAGCGAGTTATGGCCGGTGGTAAGACTGCTCGAACGGCCCCTTTAGGAGGTCGGAAGAAGCGCAAGGTCGCCGCCGTCGCTGGGGTGTCTATGCCCGACGCGCACGGGGAGCCGTTGAGGGTGTCAGCGCGTGGTTCCATCCCAACGGAGAAGATGGTCCTCCTAATGGCGTAAGTTGGTGCTTACTCAATGACAAGCCAGAACTGATTTCGAACAGGGACAGACAGAAGAAGGGCAAGGGGAGAGCGACTTAGGGTTACGAAGCACGATAGATCAGTCTCAGCGCCGCATAGCACATCGTTACTCGTTCTTATGTACTAGCTGGACGCGTAAATACACCCGCAGGGCTCGGTTCAATCGTAGAAGGAAGAGGCTGACATGAACCGCGCTTTGTCTCACTGACGCCCGTAGCCCGTGTCTTTCTGAACCCGACCACCGTCTGCCTCCATGGAAATCCCGCCCTCACCGAAGATGGTTCAGGTTCGAGTTGTCTGCTGGCTCCAGGTACGCCTCGTCCCCACTGTATGCATCCCACGCACCCTCATCCTGCGCCAGAAGGGGGACCTTCCCCTCTATCGCGTCGTCGAGTTACAAGTCAACGAAGCGATATCCCTCGCCGACATCCCGTGGCTCGTCAACAGTACCAACGAGCTCAACCTCGTGGACGTTTTTCGATATCAGTACGGCGACTGGGCTACCTACTCCCTTCACAAGTACATCATCTCCGCCGTCGATGGTGGGGTCACCGTCCTCATCCGAGAACTCGACGTCGACGACGGTGATTGCCTCTTGTTCGGGTACGAGTTCGATTACTGCTACCGACAGAGGGGATTCCCGACGGTACCGAAGGAGCTGGCGATGCACGACGAGAGGAAGGAAGTGGGAGCACGGGCGGTACAGTGCTACTTGTGGACGGAGGTGCGTTCTCACTCAACCTTGGGACTGTCGCTCGCGCTCAGAAATGCGAAGAACGGGGCCCTGCCTACAGTCCACCTCATCAATTTCGGCGACATGAACGACGTAGTTTTGGCAGACAACCCTGGTTTTCTCGCTCGACTGAACGGTTGGACGACGAACCTGGACATGTGGTTCCCCGATGAGCAAGACTGGGCGCGAGTTTCCGCATTCGGCGGCATCGTTGTCGAGCCCGACGTCGACATCATTTTCCTGAAAGACCCCCTCGTCTCCATCACCATAGGCCTGGGACGCCATCTCGTAGCCCTTGAGCGGAACCGGCACGTTCCCAAATATGGAGACGCCCCCAGGGAGTTCGAAGTCGACACGACGGTACGTACATGACAACCTTTGTGGCCTACGCTAACACCGGGCTCCCGCAGACAACAGCCAACCTCGTCGCAGCCATCAGCCCCGAGTACAACGTGCACACCACCGGAGAACGCGACACGGTCTTCGCGGACGTTCAAACGGGCCAAGTCGACGACCTGATGCCACTCCTCGTTGCAGCAACCCCCGTCGAATTCGACAACATCGGTCCGACAGCACACCGAGCGGTAGTTACAGTCTCTACAATGTACGCTCCCGGGCAGCTCGAGCACGAGCAAGTGGGCAGGGATGGTGGGGAGGAAGGAGGGAACGTACCTTTGCACGCGCAGGGGATGAAACGGCGCCGGGAGGGGGACGAGGATGACGTTACGCTGTCGGGGGGGCCCCGGCGCCGTTTGTAAGTGGGTCCGTGCGCGAGGCTTGAGCCACGTCTGGGCTGACCCAAGCTGTTCGATAAAACGAAGACCCGGCCGAGTACCATAGGTTTATCAGGTGTTCGTACCGCCTCCATACGATCGTTCGGACTCGGCGCTGAACCAAGTCGCCCGTATCCACGCGGGAACCTGAACGCCATTCGGCCGCACTAGTCTGATCCGAAATTTTCAGCCCAAACCGAAGATACGGGGGTGTAAGCGATGATTTTGGGGGATAAAACCCGTTCAAGGTGAGTCAGTCGCCCCCGCTGTGGGACTACTCTAGTTTGTCCTCCCTCGCGCTACCGTCCCTCTCTCGTCTCCCGCGACCTGCAACTACCCCCTGCGTATACTCTCCGCTAGACTTTATATGAGATGCCCAAGGTACGCCTGCGAGTGACCGAGTTGCCGAGCTACAACCATCCGGCCACACCATACTCGCGCCAATCGACTCAAGCTCCCGCTCTGGGCCTCCCCGCCCGTCTCGGTACGATGGTGTTCGTGCGCCCGATGAGCACGAATTCCAAAAGCGAGTACAGCATGGAATTGCGCCTCCTCGCCCACACCGACGCCGATGCTCGTCGTCCCAAGGCCCCCGATCACTGCCTCGCCTGCGGCGAACAATGGCCCAAGCTCATGGCGTTTGTCGCGTATCGCACGGACCGAGCGGGGCAATGGGGACACAGGGTGAGTTCCTTAAGTGATGTCCACAGTTCGAATACTGACGGATTGCCAGCATATGTCCGAGAATTGCGAGGAGGTTATGTGGCTGCCGCAGCCAGGCGTGCCCGCGGATCTTCACGCCCGCATCCTCGAGCAGATCGCGACCGACTCGGGCCAGCCGACTGCCACAAGCGCATCCCGCGTGCTCGCTACCTCCAATCATGCCGCGCCCCAAGACAACCGCACGTCGGACGCGATAGTCCAACGTTTCAACCCCGTCAGTGGTGGGAACGACGATTGGAAGCTCGCCGTGGAGCTCGCGGGGGGCACCGCCAGCATACCGTCCCAGGCCGCCATGCTGCAGAAGATGGACGAGATGCAGATGAGCGCCGCCGAGGACGACGAGGCTATGGCTATCGATCTCGCGGGGGGGCGCGACCAGATATATCACCAGCGCGCTGAGCTCGAGCGCATCACGGCTGGTGCCCGCGCGGGCCCCGCCGCGGGTGTCGGAAGACCAACTGCCCAGAGCGCAAAGAAAGCCGATGGGCGCGCTGTCACGAAAGTATGTACTCGCTCATCTCGCCCGTTGGGTGCCTAACTGACTCGCGATATGTAGGGCGGCGGGCAGCAGCGGAGCGGACGCGGCGGGAACAAAGTACGTTTGCGTGGATGTATCCCCCCTCGCACGCTGACAACGTTCAACCACAGGCCCGCGGGAGGGCGTTTCGCAAGGGCAACGGCACGGGCCATAGGGCGAGCACTACGAATAACGCTACGCGAGCTGGCGAGCCCCGGAACGTAAGCATGGCACACTGGCATGACGAAAGGCACGGACGTTCACATTCGGGCGCAGGCACAGGGCGAGCAGGCACCCACCCCGGCTACTGAAGTCCCGCGTGTCGCAGGTAACTCGAACGCAGCCGAGGCGGTGGCTGCTTCATTTCTAGTGACCGTCGTGTTCAAGCGACCCGTACGTGCGCCCCTTCATACTGCTCGTCATCGGCTGACGCGTTCACAGTCTATCAACGGGCAGCCTGAACCCAAGGAGGATATCACCGAGCACACCTTCGCGGACCCGGTCAAATGCGACCTCTCGACGGTCCCGGTCATCGTCACCACCCTCCGCGCGCTCGGAAAGACCGTCAACGACCTCGAGTACTGGTCTGTAGACCTCGGATCGTGGTTGCCGTACACCGAGGAGTACAGGCCGTCTGCGACCATGGTGATCAACATCATCCTAGTTCGCGTTACCTACGCGCTGTGGCCGACGTTCGGCAAGCACCTGCAGACGCTCGAGGTGTCGACGTACTGGGGCGCCCTGCCTGCGCAGCAATCGATGATCAACATGATGCGCGAGCACCGGACCATCATTGATCGTCCCCAACGCCCTAACCACATCAACATCGTGCTCTACGACAAGGTGAGCACGACTGCAGTGTTACATCCGAGCTGTCTAATCTGTGACCAGGACGGAGCGCGCCCGAAGGTCATGACCTGTGTCGCGTTGAACCACAATGGAGAGCTCGATCTGACGTCCGTCCCCGCGCTACACGAGGCCCTCACCGCGGGTGGGTGCCAGTACTATGATGTGTGGGACGTGGACGAGGCCGACTGGATCACGCGTTTCCACACCCGACCGATAGCGGTAGCAGCCGGGAACTCGACGATCATCGCCCGGAACGACAAGGCTTACGAACTCTTGTTCTTCGGACACGAGCTTGATGCACTGACCACACAGATCGAACACGACCGAAATGTAGCCAACGGCCAATCGCACCTCGAGCGCGAGCGTGAGGAATTCCAAGAGGCCTGGGCCCAAGCAATGTCTGACGAAAACGGGACCCAGGTTGTAGACCTCGAGACCCTCGAAGGGTTGCTTACTCGCCTGTGAGTCCGACTTCGCGTAAGACGACGTTGATACATGCTCATATACCTATCTTTCAGGAGCGCGAGGTAAGTAAGTGTACATAGCCGAAAGAAATAGCACCTGCAACGCTAGCGTACCGCAAGAGCGACGTGTAGAAAGAACTCGAACCCTTGTCTCCCCGAATTATGACATATACATGCGTAGACTTTATCTGAACGTGCAGCGCGACGAAGACGGGCGGAACACACGAAGCGGACAGATATCGGCGATCGCGAGATGAGTGGCAATGACATTGAGGTCGCAGATGTAAGCTAATACGTGTGCAGAGCCATGACGGCGCCCATTCCATGTCACCCAAACATAGCCAAGCGGAACGTCGAATCAGAGGCACGTACTTCGCCCCCACTCGACGCCGACTTTGTTCCACCCAATCAGGTAATGCAGACGCCCGCGATAACTCACCCGAAATGGCAATGTAAACGCCCATGGCAGAGAGTCATAGCCAAACCGCTCGCTTAGGCTCCCAGCTGGGGAAAGGAATTACAAGGGTAAGTCGCATGCCCGGCAGATGTGTGAAGATGACAGACCGTCGAGATCCGCGGCGCAGGTACGCGGTTACGGAGCCATTGTGTTGCTCTCGGTGGCGCGCGTGGATGGCAGAGGGCGGAGGCCGAGGACGGCTGCAAGTGGAAGGCCCATGTGTGCGCGACCCCTGTTGCGGGCAGTATGACGCGCGGATGGCAACCTGAACTTTCGGGGCGCAACCCTACACGCCCGTCATATACAGGTTAGTGGGCTGTTCGAGGGAAGCAGTGCACGAATGCGCTGACCCTAGCATTTCTAGCCAGCAGAGGGCGCAGAAGGCCCGGACGGCGCTGTGATGCGTGCACCCGACGAGCCTGAGACCGACCACCGATTCCGGCGCAGGGTGTAGGACGGCGGGGACGGGGGGGACGCGCCTGCGGCCCACACAACGCGTGTAGCACGGTGTAGGAGGGGGTGGAAGGCGAGGACCCCTGGGCCGAGCTTCACGACAGCAGTCGGCCGTGCGCGGTGACGCGTCCCGCAGTTGTGACTGAGAGCGCATACCGTGTCTGCAGCACCGTGCACGACAACGGAGAGGGCGGGGGGCGCGCACCGGCTCGAGGCTGCTGCCAGCACGGGTATCCCACAGGTCATGTATCTGGGTGCGCTGGATATTCCGAACTTCGGGCCTATGGACGGAGGCGACGGGTGGTGGGCCGCGTCCGTGCACACGTCGCGTGGTGTGGTCGCGTTCGCGTCCTGATGGCTAAGGGTTTGTACGCATGGACGTGTGGCCCCGGTGACGCTTCGTGTGCCACGAACTGCACGCATCCCGCACGCGCTCCGCTCACGTGTGGGCGCGCATCGACGCGTCGTACCGCGGGACCGCGTTGTGTAGGGGACGATGGTGTGAGCGGAGACGCGCAGCCATGGTGACGCGTTCGTGCGTGTCCGCGAACGCACGGTGTCCCCGGAACCGATGGGGCGGCCGGACGAATGTACGGGCTGGTGTGCCCGGCGTTGTAGTGAGATCCAGGGAGGAGCACGGACGCGAGCTGTGGGGGTGTCGACGTGCGGAAGGGAGGGCGAGAAAGGCGGGGCGTGAAGGCGGGCGCGAAGGCGGGGGCCACGAGCCCGCCGTGGGCGCCCCGCGCGGGAGACGTCTGCATCGTGTGACGTCCGCGTCTTGGGGCTGACGCGTCGAGTCTATGTCTGCGGACGCAAGCTGTGGTCGGACAGACAGTGTGGAGGGAGCAGGGGACAGCGGGGGGACGACAACGCGCCGGGGCAGGGTGGCTGTGACGGACGCGTCGTGTGGACGGGCGCAGCGGGTACACGAACGCGTCCTGTACCCCGGCGCGTTTTCGGGGGACGCTATGAGGGACTGCCAAGGCATGTCTCCAGTGCGCGGATGAGAGCGGATGCGCCATCAGGCGGGGCCATGGCAAACGCGCGGATCGTGAGGGTGTTCGGCCGTATTGGTGGGGGCGGCCGCGTGGTGTCACGGTGGACGCACGGGGGACGGATGTCCGTGCACTGTCATGCGCGCGGGCGCGCGCGCGTGCGCACAGACGCGTCATGTCGGACGCAGCCGTCGTGCTGGCAGACGCGGTGTGCGCGCGCGGAGGTGTCTTATACGCCGATCTGGGGGCCCGCGTGCTGTGGTGGACGTGTTGGGGGCGCGGAGGTCGTACACGTGCTTCGTGTCACGGAGGACGCACATCCGTGCACTGTCATGCGCGCGCGCGCGCGCGCGTGCGCACAGACGCGTCATGTCGGGCGCAGCCGTCGTGCTGGCAGACGCGGTGTGTGCGCGCGGAGTTGTCTTATACGACGATCTGGGGGCGGCGTGCTGTGGTGGACGTGTGGGGGGCGCGGAGGTCGTACACGTGGAGGGAGGATTCGTCTTGCCGCCGGACGGGTCGTGCGGGCGGACGTGCGGCGCGGGAGGACGTGTTCGGCCTGCGGCCACCGAGGTGGGTGGACGAGGATGCGTACTGTGGTGGACGCGTAGTGGACGCGGACATCCACTACACGTCCAACGCGTCGTGTGGCGGTACGGACGTGGGGTTGGGGTGCGTGGACGCGTGGTGTCCGCAGATGGAGGGTGGTCGTGGATGAGTAGGTAGTGTTGCACTCTACCAGTGCAACGTTACCGAGCGCAGCTGTGGGGGGTGCTCGCCGTGACAGTGCTCGTCGGGGAGATGGCGCTGGCAGGCTCCCCGACGAACAGCTGGCAGGCTCCCCGACGAACTCAATCACGGCGGGGCGAGCATAGCCGCCGGCCTCTGGAGGTGCAGGCTCTGTGCAGCTCCTGCACCTCCAGAGGCCTCGGTACCGCCCCACCAATGGTGATCGTCGTCAAGCGCAAGCTGTATCACGTCAGTACGAAATGCTGAAATGGCCCGTTTGGTGGTACTGACCGTAGTGCCCGCAGGTGTTTGCGTCTCTGTTCAAGATCAGCCACGGCGATCGAGGACGCCTGCACTGGGACGATTTCGTCGCGGTGAGTAGAACTATCGCGTGTAGCATACCGGCCGCGCTAACCTTGGCCACAGGCGATGACCGCGGTCGGATTCGTCTACCAAACAGGCCGGAAGGGACGCAAAGGCGGGCGGGGATCTGCTCGGGTGTTTGTCCCAGGCCCGAGTGTGCCGTCGAGCCGGCGATTTCATTGCCACGAGGTCAGTGGTGTACTCAGACGGCGAACGCGTACTCACCTTCATTGTCTACAGCCCCATCCGAATCACGAGCTGACGGACGCTATGCAAAATCAGTAAGTAGGGTTAGCCGGGGTGGAGAACGATATCTGATGCGTACAGTACAGTTTGAGCACGAGGCTGGCATTGACTTACGGTTGGCAAAGCAGCGACTTCGTACAGTCGTAGTACGATTGTTCTCATCAGAAACTGGGGATCCGGGAGAGCTATGTTTGTCGCGTAGAAATAGAGGCGAGTTAGTGAAGTTACTAATGCACGCGCAGTTTTGAAATATCGAGGGCCTGCACGCGACGCGTGCATACGCCATATCACCCGCTCGTTCGTCAATGAAACAATGTTTGGGAGACTGTAAGATTCGTAATACATTGGAACTACTAGTACGTCACCCGTGTATGTACAGTAGGCTATGACATCACGCGCCTTTTGCCTCCGCGTCCGCCCTCGTGCCTGCTATGGACCTTACCGGTGTCCAAACGATGGACCGTGGGGCCAGGTCGCTCGCGCAGATTCTTGCGCGAGGTCCATCAGGGTCCATCATCGGCGAGACGGGTGTTCCTAAGACCGTCTCAGACCTGGCCCGCCCTTATCGGCGCGCACCAACTGTCTCCTATCAATGTCGCGCACGCTTGATCAACACTCCGATATCCGTTTATCCTTCGTCCAATCCTGGCCTTCGTACAGCACAGCATGGTACTTGCAAGTCCCTTCGGTCTGTTACGCCGGGGACTTGCAAGTGACTGTGTATACGACTCCAGGCCAAGCCACCAAGAAGGCTAAGACCATGAGCGAAGGTCAGACTTATATCATCGTGTAGTCTGCACCTTGGACTTACCAAGTCAAGCACGTACAGCTCCCGGTGAGACGTTGTCCACGTCGAAGGCGCCGGCCAAAGTCTCCAGGACGCCCACCACATCGGCTAAGCCAAGGACCTCATCAGCCACTGCCACTCGGGATGTCATACGAGGCGCTGCTCACAACGGTATGTCCTCCCGGGTGCCCAGGTACCCACAGAGATGATGCATAGTTGTCTGTTCTGATATTGTGATAGTTGTTCCAGATCTGTCGGACTCGAGCGACTCAGACAGCGAAACACTGTACGCGTCAATGCAACGCACCCAAGACGCAACACCGGGTTCTACCGCCAAGGTCTTGAGACGTACGCTTAATACGCCCTTCATAGGTGCTTTGTTGGACTTATGGCTGACACAAGGGGATCACTTCACAGGACGTACCGTGGTCCCCTCTGACAATGTCAACACCGTCGCCGGCTCTGATGCCGAACCTCCCGCCATCAGCGATGATGGTGACTCCGAGGACCTATTCGTCCCTGACGAGGACGGTGTTGAATACGCTACTGACGACGACGACGATTTGGGAGATCTAGACGAAGAGGCTGAGTATCTTGGGGCCCAACTCCAATCAGAGGTACGTACCTCAGTTGATACTGGTGCCACGCTGAACGTGCGGGCCGGGGCGCACAGCAACCCGTCTGGGTCCAGCCGCGCAACCACTCGGAGAACCCCTCAGCTCCAAGCGAGATAGATGCGTCTGAGGTTGGCGTCGGCGAAGGGCCTAAGAAGGGGAAAAATAGGGGTGAGGGAGTTGAACTTGCGATTCCAGCCCTGGTGCTGCAGGCAGAATGACGGAGTTAGTACTCACCCTGCGGTGCGACAGTGCCACACCTGCAAGTCGAAGACTGGGACGAGGAGATGCGGGGCGACGCTGAAGCAATGGAGGTCGACGAGGCCGAGGTCGTTGACCAGAGCCAACAAGGCAAGCGCCCCGCAACGCGTTCAGCGCCGAACAAGGTTCGTGTTGATACTACTGCACCCGTTCTATTCCCAGGCCTCAACTTATACTACCTCCATGCCCAGGAACCCCCTTCGCAGCCAACCCACATCCGCGAGCTCGAACTCCCTCTCTGGAAAGACCAAGGCAAACCCCCCAAGGCCGCTCACGCCTCTGCCGCGGGTGTTGCGGCTGCAGATACGTTCGACCTGTCCGAACACGAATACGCGGATGGTGTCGTTGACGACAAGCACAAGTACGACTACAGCGACGACGAGGACAACCCCGCTGGTGGCTACGCGATCACACCCCCGACCCAACCAGGGGGTGTCCTGTCCCTCACGGCTCAACACCCGCACATAGTCGGCACCGTCCGCCGCAGCTTCACTCTCATGGAGCGTGAGCTTCTCTTCGTCAACGCATTCCCGGACGCCGTTGGCAGGTTCCGTTTTGTGGCCAAGGCCATGCAAACCGCTGCCGGGGATCTTGGCCATAACAGCCTCAAGCAGCGTCTGTGTACTGACGAAGACTTCCTTCGTGCTCTGATCCCCCTGGTGAGTCCTCTTCGACTGCCCTCTACTACTGCATCTAGTCCAATGCAGCCCCTTTCATTCTGCAGACCAATCAACGTGCAAGCACCTTCCGCGGTGTCGTCAAGAAGATCACGGACAGCTCAGTTGTCGCCTTCTATGACCTCAAGCCAGGCCAATGCACTGCGAAGATCGAATTTCTGTTGGAATGGCTTGTATATATATATCCTCACACGTTCAAGGTGCGTACTCGACACACATCACATCCAAGTTCCAGGTTGTCGCACCCTCGTCACTCCGTGCTCATCCACGTCAGGTCGGCGATGGGCAAAGCCTCGTCTCGTACGCAAAACCATACCAGCACAACATCGTCGAACACGCCCTCCGAATGTGCTTCTTTGATGGCACGCACTCTGCAGCTGCTCGCGAAGCCCACCGCTTCTCTTCCGTTCTCGACGATCGACCTGATGAGAAGGAGATCCCGCTCGCTATGCTCGCTCTCGTGGCCACTGCTGTATGTACTGCTCCGACCTCGCCACCGATGACTACTACCATGCGATGAATACTGACATGCACCTCACAGATACACGCCTCCTTAACAGAGTGGAAGAGTGGGGCCCACAAGACCATTCCTTTTTCAGCCGACACGTATCTTGATGTGTACAACGAACATGTCATCACGCTCAATGGGATCAAGGATGGGAACGTGCGTGGTTATCATATGATGATGCACAAACTGTACAAGGGTGCAAGGTGCGTACTCAAAACGCTCCGGATCATCTAACGTTATTCACTGCCCTTCTGTCTATAGTGGTGTGGCTGCTCCAGCCCTGTCCCGCACGAAGGCCCTCGCCCACATTGACCTCGCCGGTATGGAGATTGATGGAGATTTCTAGTTCCGAACACCCCCAACCCCCAACGCGGTCGTTCACCTGTCGTACGTGCATGTACTAAAATCCTAATCTGTCCATCCCGGGTCCCCTCCACGCTCATTTCACCCCATCCCGCTCGCTCCCACCACACTCATTTCATCCGCCGCTGGCCCGTCCCCCTTTCAACAAGCATTATGCATGTCTTCACACACCTGTACCGTATTGCTCAGGTCGTGAACTCGGACTCTCTACTACTACTAGTTCTGCACGGTCAGTTCTCTACTAGATACTGCCACATGTGTACCAGTACGTAGTCGTTACCTATAGCCTCGCTGAGACGTTGCAATGGTCATCATTACTTCTCGCGAACAATACCGGTGTGCGTTCGAAATGGTCTACCCCGCTTAGTGTGCTATTAGGCTGCTTTAGACAGGCTCATACATTGTGATAACGTACGCGAACCAAGGACTAATGGGTGCTATAGACGGTAATTATACAATGACCTTCCGAATTATCATAACGCTCTAATGATCTTTATTAGAGGTAATGAGGCTATATTATCCTGAGTAGCACTTCGGGTTTTCCCTGATGACTTTGTGTTACTGCTGCATCTCCCGAGTGGCACTGCCAGTAGGACTGAGATGTGGCGGATAGTCAGTTTGGGGGGCGGTTACGGTGAGCGCAAGGAACAAGTACTGCTATGAAAGGCGTGAACGGCAAAATGTTGAGGGGTGCCAATAGCAGTCACTAGTGGGACTTACCAACAGGTGGTGCCACATGAGTGCCTCCAATTGTTTAGCTCGCCAGGATCCGCATGGCGAGCCTTTCCAGTACTGGGTTTTGCCTACGGACGGTGGCAGTGCCACCGGGGTGCCTCGTCCCCACGGTGCCAGTGACAGCAGGCTTGTCGAACATCATGCATCAGTACTCAGTACTCAGTGCGGAGAGATCCCTTACTAAGGCGACGACCGTGGGTCGTGACGCCCTGGCCGAAGGCAAATCAGTCAGCCATAAGTGCCTAGCCCTACCTAGCGGCGGCGGGTCACAGCGGGTCACACTCAGGGCGGCACTAGTGGTAGGCCTCAGAACTCCGTTAGCGGCCAGTGGCACCATCATGATTCAAGATAGATGATGAGGAAACCCGGATGAGAGCTTTGGTCAAAGCCTCAGGCCTCAAGGCTTCAGGACCAACGCCGCCCATGTACCACACAGGTACCCACAATTGTTTCTCGAAAGGCATCATACTAGAATCCGGCCCGGGCCCGGGGTGCCTCCGACATGCAGCTGCAGGTGCCGCACAAATCGTATTGTGATACTAGTAACGTGCCACATGAACTCAAAATGCTGTAACGCTGTTACACGGACCGGCTCGGGACACCGCTCGGACATAGACGTGACGGACGGATGACGGAGAGGTGACGGACAGAGGGACAGGCGGCGGACGCAGTGGATTGGACGGTAGCGGCGGACGGACGGGATTGGACACACGGAAGACGTTCGGACCTTTCATATTCGGTTCTCCTTACATACATATTCTCCTCGACGACCTGCGTTGCGCCTTAGTCCCTTCTCGCGCAACGCAGGTATGTCTCTTCTTATGCTCACTTGTATCTGTACTTATTAGTCCCTTCTCGCGCAACGCAGCCTTTGATCGTTATCCTGGCTGCGTGCCCTCGTGTGTTTATTCCAGTGTCCGCTGGCCACGACCGGCCAGCTTACACTTTTTTTTTAACGCCTCAAAGGCGCCACACACCCCAACGAGAATCATCCATACTCCACCCTTCTCGACGCCTTCGTTGAGCGCCGAGAACATCCTTCTGGACTTCCAGAAGCACCCGCCCTCCAGCAGGATATAGGCTGGATCCCCCGGCATATTCTCCTTCCCACCCTCCAGTTTCCCGCACACACCAGTCCCCCAGTAACACCCGCACTCTGCCCGCCCTGTCCCAGCCCCGCCGAAACCCCACCCGCCGTTCTCAGCGACGAACTCCAGTGTATATCGATACCAGTGCCCCGAAACTCTCCATCTACGACGTCACCCCGAGTGGTTCCGACATCACGGATCTGTCGTCTCCCACGTCCGCCGACCTCGCGGACGCGCTAAACGACAACATCCTCGCCGGACCCTCCGTCGTTCCGGATAGTGCACCCAAAGGTCCACAAGACACAGGAAGCCAAGCTGAGTTACACTCAAGCTCTCCTTCCCCCATCATCTCCATTGCCCGCGTCCTCCCGCTTCCTAGTTCTTTTTCCCCTTCCAACGTCTCTCTTCCCCCTTCTCCTGCCCGCATATACGCTCCTGTCACTTCCGATTCCGATTCCGATTCCGATTCTAGTCCCTTCGTTTCCCTCCCGTCCGTCCCGTCTCGTATCCTCCTCTCTACCTCACGTCTTTCTTCCGCCTCCAAATTCCATTCATTACCGCATACACGTACATATAACCACACAATGCCAGACGTGGGCACTGCCACTCTCGACCAGAAGGACCCCACCAAGTGTCCGACGATCAAGAACGGCACCCTCGACCCCGAACTCCTACAGAGCTGGGTCGACATGGCTGAAGGATATTTCCTTCACAAGAACGTCGACGACGACCCCGGGAAACGTGCCAAGCTCGTCGCTTGCGGTTTCCAAGACCCCATCTTGAAGGCTTGGTGGCGCACAAACGTCCTCTCCGATCTGCAGACTAAGACCTGGGACGACTTCGTACAAGACATGTACGACCAGTGGTTACCGGTCGGCTGGGACTCTGATCTCTACGCCGACATCCTCCGACTCGTCATGACCGAAGACCAGTCCTTCGAAGACTTCGCTCGCTCATTCGAATTGAAGAACCTACTCCTCGGGCGATCTCTACTGCTCATGGATGAGTCCACCATTCGCGTTAACATGGTTCCCCGCCTCACTCGTCGTCTCCGCCTCCTCTCTCAGTCCGACGTCTTCACCGGTTTCACCAAATACCGCGACTGGAAGGCGGCGCTGATCACGGCGGACCGCGAATACACCACAACGGTGCGAGACATGCGCGCCCAGCTATCCGGTCGCGATCACAAGTTCCGCGCCGACTCCAACAACAAATCGAATCGCGCTCCCTTCTCCAGCTCGTCCCGATCGAACACCACTACCACACCCGCTCGCTCCTCCTCCGCGCGCGTGCCGCCCCTCACCGACGCCGAACGCGCCCTGCTCATGGCCAACAAGGGTTGTCTTAAGTGTCGGAGGTTCAACGCCGGCCACTTGCGCGACGCTTGCCCTAACGGCTTCCCCGACGCGTCTTCTTACCGGACTCTCACCCAAGGCGACGTTGACGCCTCAACTAAGTCTACAACGAACACTGGACCTTCGTCGAAGCCCTCCGGTTCCTCCTCCCGCAAGACCTTCGCAGCAGTGAACACGTCTACATCTCGCTCACCATCTCCTACGTCGTCGAACGTCGTGCCTGTCGGCGCCGTCTTGGCACACTCTGTCAACACCCTCGGCACAGACTCCGACGATGCTATCTGGATCTCAGGGGGTGAGAGCTCAGAGGACGAGTGCGTCATCTCGTCCCCGCAACCTGTCTGGCTTGCTTCCATCACATCTCCTACCTCCTCGTCCGTTGATGTTGAAGAGATGCTGATGGACACGGGTTCGCCTTCAGTTCTTATTAGACAAGATGTCGCCAACGCGCACTCACTGCGCAGTCACACGCTACACAAACCTTTCAACTATACCGACGCGTTCGATGGAGTCAACAAGGTTGCGAAGCAGTTCTGTCGATTCCAGGTCACGGCGAGGGACGGGTCTTACACATCTCGTTCCTGCATCGCGATCATTGTCCCATCACTAGCCTACCCTGTAATTCTTGGCACGACCTTCCTCGCTGCCAACAATCTCCTCGTCGATGTAGCCAATCATGCCCTTTGGGACACCACATCCGGTCGCGATCTTTTCTCTCGACAACCTCGCCCCCCTCGCCCCAATGAGTCTCCAGCTGATCGTCGCCGCCAAGAACGCGAGTACGACGACTTACATCGCCGTCTACACCGCACACGCATCTCCGACGTTAACCGTCAGTTCCTCGAGACCGCCACACGAACTCCCACCATCTTCGAACAAGTCGATATGCTGCCTGCGCCTTCAACCATCGGTGCAGTACGCACACAAGTCCAACGTCTCGCTTTCGCTGAGCGACTTTCCGTCCTTGACTCCCGTATGAAAAAGAAGTTCGCTTACCTGTTCCCTGCAGACATACCTCCCACACACCGTCTCCCGGACGACGTCTTCCACGAGATCCACCTCAAAGACGCCCAGCTTTCCATCGTCCGTCGGACTTACGACTGTCCGAAGAAATACCGTGAAGCGTGGAAGACACTACTCGACCAGCACCTCGCTGCCGGTCGCCTTCGTCCATCTTCCTCTCCCTACGCTTCCCCTTCGTTCTTAGTACCGAAAGCTGACCCTACTGCTCTTCCTAGATGGGTCAACGACTACCGCACCTTGAACGCAAACACCATACCCGACGCTTATCCCCTTCCGAGTATACAAGAAATACTATCGGACTGCGCACGCGGTAAGATCTGGGGTAAATTAGACATGACTAACTCGTTCTTTCAGACGAAGGTCCACCCCGATCACATCAAATACACCGCGGTCACTACACCCTTCGGGCTCTACGAATGGACGGTCATGCCCCAAGGATGTCGCAACGCACCTAGCACACACCAGCGGCGCATGTACAACGCCTTACACCCCTTCATCGGCTCTATCTGCCACGTATACCTCGATGATATTATCATCTGGTCCTCAGACGTTGACGAACACATCCGTAACGTCAACACCATCTTATCCGCGCTCCAGTCCCATTCCCTATTCTGCTCGCTTAAAAAGACTTCTCTTTTCTGCACAGAACTTAATTTCCTAGGTCACAACATATCCTTGGACGGCATCCGTCCGGATGGTTCCAAGATCGCCCGCATTCTCGACTGGCCCGTACCGACCTCTGCACACGACGTCCGGGCTTTCCTCGGATTAGTGCGGTACATCGCCAATTTCCTCCCGAAGCTCGCACACCACACGTCCGTTCTCAACCCGCTTACCACCAAGGAGGCGGAAAAGAACTTCGAATGGACTTCCGAACACGCTTTCGCGTTCGACGCAGTGAAACGCCTCGTCACCAGTCACGAGTGCCTCACC
The DNA here is from genome assembly GCA_033807695.1 of Daedaleopsis sinensis. Taxonomy (NCBI): domain Eukaryota; kingdom Fungi; phylum Basidiomycota; class Agaricomycetes; order Polyporales; family Polyporaceae; genus Daedaleopsis; species Daedaleopsis sinensis. The sequence continues at coordinate 4,370,515 of CM066301.1, forward strand.
GCGATCGACCACTCGAACCTCAGTAACAACCAGATCTTCGTGTCAACTGACGCGAGCGATTATTGCACAGGTGCTGTGCTCTCTTATGGAGAGAGTCTCGAGACCGCTCGCCCTGTCGCCTTCGAATCTGCTCAACTTTCCGGCGCCGAACTCAATTACCCGGTGCACGAAAAGGAACTACTCGCGATCGTTCGGGCGCTCAAGAAATGGCGTGTCGATTTACTCGGAGTACCTTTCACCGTTTTCACAGACCACCGCACGCTAGAAAATTTCTCTTCACAGAAACACCTGTCCCGGCGACAGGCCCGCTGGCAGGAGTTTCTAGGGCAATACGATTACACCATCACCTACATTCGCGGAGAAGATAACTCCGTCGCGGACGCGCTTTCACGACGCAAACCACTCGACGGGCCCTCTCCTTCGTCCCCATCGCCTGTGGTCGCCGTCGGTGCCCTGTGTCTCCTGCGAGACGCCTCATCCGCCATGCGCGCACATCCTCCTCCTGGCCCACGACGTCACTTCGCAGCCATCAACGCCGGTTCCCTGCGCGTGGCAACAGATCCCGCGTGGCTAGAACGGATCCGCTCTGGCTATCGCGAGGACAAGTGGTGTCTCCGTTTATTATCCTCCCTCACGAACGCTAAAGATCCTCTCTCCCCGCTGCTCGCAGGTGATCTCGACGGTTTTTCCGTAGCCGGCATTGCCGTTCGCGACGGCCTCCTCTTCGCAGGCGACCGACTCTGCATCCCTCGCGTGAACGACCTCCGCGAGGGACTCTACCGTCTCGCTCACGACAGTCTCGGACACTTCGGATCCGAGAAGTCATACGCATCGCTCCGCTCATCCTACTACTGGCCAAATATGCGCCGCGATCTCGAAACGCTCTACATTCCCTCCTGCGACGCTTGCCAACGCAACAAACCGTCTACCAAATGTCCTACCGGTCCCCTCCACCCACTACCCGTTCCCGACGCCCGTTTCGACAGTATCTGTATCGACTTCGTCGGTACGCTACCCGACGACGGCGGCAACAACTGCATCGCCACCATCACCGACCGTCTCGGAGGAGACGTCAGACTCATCCCTACCCGCTCGGACATCTCTGCCGAGGATTTCGCCGTTCTCTTCTTCCAGTTCTGGTACTGCGAGAACGGCTTACCCCTGCACATCATCTCCGATCGCGACAAGCTTTTCATCAGCAAGTTCTGGAAATCGCTACACAAACTATCCGGCGTCGATCTTCGCATGTCCACGTCTTACCACCCGGAGACCGACGGCGCTAGCGAGCGGACGAACCGCACTATGATCCAAATGTTGCGCTACCACGTATCGCGCAACCAGCGCGGCTGGGTTCGCGCTCTCCACCTCGTCCGTTTTCAAATCATGAACACGGTTAACACTTCGACGGGGTTCTCGCCTTTCCAGCTACGTCTCGGTTGCGCTCCGCGCATCCTTCCTCCCATATCATCTGCTCGCACCGCTGACATCGTTGACTCCGCAGATGACGAGGGCACTCGCGCTGCTCAAATCATCTCACAAATTGAGACGGACGTGCTCGAAGCGCAGGACAACCTCCTGCTTGCGAAGACGAACCAGGCACTCGCTGCCGATGCTCATCGCAGAGCCGAAGTTCCTTACGCCGTCGGCGATCAAGTCCTCTTGTCTACATTCCACCGTCGACGGGACTACATGCAACGCGGCGATCATCGTGTCGCCAAGTTCATGGTCCGATACGACGGACCTTACGTCGTGTCACTCGCGCATCCCGAAACATCTTCGTACACGCTCTCACTCCCTCCTTCGATGAATATACACCCTACGTTCCACGCCTCACTCCTCAAACCATACCTCCCCAACGACGACATCCTCTTCCCCGCTCGCGCCCATCCCGAACCTGGTCCAGTCATGACCGCTGATGGCGAGGAGTTCCTCGTCGAACGCATCCTCGACCACAAGCGCATCGGTCGCGGCTACCGTTTCCTCGTGCGCTGGTTCGGTTACGGCTCAGGTTCGGACTCCTGGCTACCCGGCCGCGAAGTCAAGGACCTTGTCGCCCTCGACGACTACCTCAAGCTGCACTCGCTCGACTTGCGCGTTCCCGCTTGAACACCGGCTCGATTCTTCCTGGATGGGGAGGAGTGTAACGCTGTTACACGGACCGGCTCGGGACACCGCTCGGACATAGACGTGACGGACGGATGACGGAGAGGTGACGGACAGAGGGACAGGCGGCGGACGCAGTGGATTGGACGGTAGCGGCGGACGGACGGGATTGGACACACGGAAGACGTTCGGACCTTTCATATTCGGTTCTCCTTACATACATATTCTCCTCGACGACCTGCGTTGCGCCTTAGTCCCTTCTCGCGCAACGCAGGTATGTCTCTTCTTATGCTCACTTGTATCTGTACTTATTAGTCCCTTCTCGCGCAACGCAGCCTTTGATCGTTATCCTGGCTGCGTGCCCTCGTGTGTTTATTCCAGTGTCCGCTGGCCACGACCGGCCAGCTTACAAATGCATATGTATGTGCCTCAGGTATTCAATTCAACAGGTGTACTGTACTGGTACTGGTACTTGCCAGAACGGAGTATTACTGACATGATGTGCGGCGAGCCATTAAGATTGGTGAGGCGGTCTGATGCCGAGACGGTTACGTCATCATCTCCCGCATATTTATAATAGTTGAGGCAACGAGTCAACGTTCAACGACTACCGCTCCTGCTTCAACAACCACCAACTCGCAGTGATTGATCCAAGGTCAACGTTGCGCAAACCACCATCACAAACACTACATCTTACCGCTCTCAATCCACACTTATCCATACCTCTGCTGCAATGGCGTCCGAGAACTTACCATACGTATCTGGATACCTCTTCACGGAACAGGTCATGGAGCGTTTCCTCAAAGAAGGCGGTGTTGCCAGCCGTCTACTCGGTCCGGACACAATCGTAGAGAGGCCTCAAAAGCCTGAGGTCTACCCATATGGAGGGGTAGCGCGGAAGTTACAAAAAAGCGGCTACATCTTCAGACAGTGTCGGGACAAGTCTCCTCCTGAAATAAGGAAGGATATACAGTTTGTTTCCAGTACGCCAGTTCAAGCATTACCCCCACCATTCCTCCTCCTCACGCTGACGGGTATCCTGTAGAGTACGAACCTATGGATGAAGATGGCAATATAACCGAGTGGTGGTTCTTCATACAGACTCCGGGCAAGTTCGACGCCTTGGAGTCGCCGGAGGACAATAATCCGTGCTGCCGAGACGTATTGACGATCAGGACGTTCATCAACACGGCGAACCAGATGATAGTGGACGATGCTGCGCGCGTGCAGGCGGGCTTCAAGCTGGAGGATATGAAGTTTGTCATCCTGCCGTACAACGACCTTGAAATAACGCACACCCGGACATTAGATGTAGCAACGATCAAGGTAAGCATACCACTGATCTCAATCTCACATGATCAAGTTCGATGACCATTGCCACATACTGTAGGAGCAGAACAAATTGGAGGAGTGGCTGGTGAAGGAAGCAGAGAAGCTCGAGAGAGAGTTTAAGCATCTCATCATCAAAAAAGAAGGCTTTGACTCTTCTCAAGCATAGAAATTGTGGCTATCATCCATCGTGTACTCGCTCGTCTTAGAAGTCTCTTCAGTTCACAGCACAACGGCATTCCCGACCTGCAATTACACTCGATGCGGGCACTTGAAGGAAGCTAGCACACGCCACACTAGAATCTCGACTTGATATATGAATACCCTTTGGCGAAGACCGTGCAGCGTGAGTGGTTGTCGAGTGTCTAATCATTGTGTGACCGTCACATTATATGAGTAAGTAAATACAAGATATTCCTCAGGTTTCATGGCACGCCATGTCAATGTCAATGGTCCTGCTGAACTTCCAGAACGGATTCGAATCTACATGTTGCTCAGTCACGACGACAGGTGAAGCGCGACAAGGAATGTCCGCTGGCATACGGGGCAACGCATGTTCGTAGCCAGCTCCTGTATGATGCAGCTAAAACCCACAGTCAACATTCGAACTCACCGTCAGAGGCAACACGAAGTAGAGCATGGACGTACCCCCTGCAAAAGACGTGTCCACAAATTGTGGTGACAGGCTCGAAGCATGGGTCCTGGAAGCATAGCCTACAGTGGAACGATGTCCGCGGCGCGTCGGTGTTCGTCCGGTCTAGCTTGGAAGTCAAGCTGCGCCGATGCCCCCGCGGGACGTCCGGTGTACATCCGTGGAGGTGCGAGGCGGTGGCCCGGGCAGCTGCTGGAAGAGAATCCGCGCCGGAGTCTGGCAGGGCGCGATCCGAGTCGGCGCCGGGTGAAAGGACACGGTTGTGGCGCGGCGCGCGCTGGTAGTTCGCGTTCAATCACGCATACACCAAGCTAGTACGGCTCGACTGTAGGCTCACTATATGCGTGTCATCCGGGTCGGCGGCGACGCTCTCTCCCTCAAAAACGCGGTAGAGTTGCTCAGCCTGCGCGAAGTTCGCGTGGAGAGTCGAATAGCCCGACTTGTTCGGGCCCGCTTCAGTGTGGGCTCGCACACTGCCCGATGTGCTGTGCGAGTCGGCGTGAGATTGCGCGTACGGTGATAGGATCAGACACTCACTAGACCCTTCGATCCTGCAGCTTCGCCGGGGTGCTCGCCGGAGTGGTGTATGCAGACGTACCAGGATCAGAGGGTACCGAGGTTATGCGGGAGCTGATATCCAACTTGGTGGATGTCGGCGCTATGGACCAGTCGAGGAGGTCGGAGATACTAGCAGTGTCAACACGATCGCGAGGAGGCGCGGCCACGAGCCGGACTGCAGGAGAAGAGGCGTCCAGGACTGGCTGATAGCTGGCCGCGCTGACTGGACCCTCGAACGACGCTACCGCATAGCTCTGTAGAGGAGATGCGCTGCGGGAGCTGATGTCGAACTTGAAGGATGGCGGCGCTGTGGACGAGACGGGTGGGTCGGAGATACTAGTAGCGCCAACACGATCGTGAGGAGACGCGGCCGCGAGCCGGACTGCAGGAGAAGAGGTGTCCAGGACTGGTTGATAGCTGGCCGCGCTGACTGAACTCTCGAACGAGGCTGTCGCATGGCTCTGTTGACGCTAGCGTGACAGTAAACAATTATTCTGTTATATCCGCGGAAAATATACTTACCGCAGGATCAGCAGATGTGCTATTGTAATCCGCTGACGCGCAGTTGGGTGGAGGAAGGGGCATGTCTTCCGTAGGTGCCGGTCGGGTAACCTGACAATCTTTGCGATGCTATACCGAGCAGCAGTGAGACAGTCTACGTCTGCAGCAGAAATACAAATCCGTGGCTGTTACTCACCGTCGACCATTCGAACAGGGTGTCGAAGCTCGTACTACATGATCTGCATGTCGGGTGCATGGGCGACTCGCGGTAGTGATTTTGCAGTGCTTGCGAAGACCAAAGGTGGATGCTGCACCCTTCACAGGTCACAGCATCCGCTACATGCTGGTGAGGAAGCGAGACGTCAGCGCGGTCGACTCGGAGCTGGGGATGTGGGCGGACCTGGTCTAATTTGGCTGCCGTAGAAAATGCGAGCTTGCATATATTGCACGGATGATGTTCTTTGACTGGCTGTGACCTGTCTCAGTCTTCAAGGAAGACAATAGAGCTTTCGAGGTGGGGCGTAAAACTTACTGGGGTGTAGTCCAGCGCCGGAGCATGTGCGTCTTGTTGATGCTGGATGATAGTGTCGAAACAGTTGGCTAGTGATACATGCACGATGCGACTCACCATAGCAAGAGATTGCCTACTTCCGAACTGTTCCCGACACCACGTGCAAGTAACGACCTCCGAGATTTTCGAGCTCTCTGTGTTTGACGCTGCCGTAGGGGCGGCCGCAGACGCAGACCGAGTCACAGGCCTAGAGGTTATCTCGTGCTCTGCTGTAGCTTGGAGAGATATCCCGGAGTGTACATCGGGAGTTTGGGTGTGCGTTTCACATTCCGTGTAGCTCCAGAACGTAGCGAGACACACAGAGCATAAGTAGCCGGGCTGCCACGAGTGTCCAGTTGCCTGCTGATGCTGCCGGCCAGTTCCCAGTCCGGAGAGCTCCTCCTTGCATTCGTGGCATCTGACTCTGACATTCATCTTCAGCGAGAGCAACAGGGAGTAGTAGATGCGAGGAGGTTGGGAGGGGGGTTGGGGGGAGGACGGTGGGAGTGGGTCGTCCGAGTCGAAGTGCGGACATTCAAGTTCAAGTTGATTTTGGCATTGGGTTGCTGCAGTGGATTTCACGAAGCGTCTACCGGAGTGGCACCGACAGCTCAGCGCTCAGCAGAAAATATTGAAGGCTTCGGCCGCAGATCCGCATGAGGCCTGAGCGCGAGTCTTGGGATATCGGCTGCCGCAAGCATGCATGCACGCAGTTATTAGGCTAACCAGTGTTCGTAGCAGCATCTCCTGAGGCATACCCAGCTTTCGCTTTCCAGACCGTTCACCAGCTACAGCAAAATGACTGTATAGTACAGTATGTCCTAGCTTACGAGTGACCGTTCATTTGCATTTCGATCTTGAATTGAAACTGAGGAAGCGGTTGTATGGTGAACGAGGTCCAAGAGCTAGATAATGTGATGATGAGGTACCCAGATCTCGGACGTCCGAGTGTTAGACATGTGGAGGCAGTGTAGAAGTTCTCCTAAGCGGTCATCTCCAGGCTCCAGCTACTTATAGGATAGTTCATTCCTTCCCACGGTTTCGGCGTGACCCAACTTGGGCCAAGTACTATCGTGTCGAAAAGAATGGGTTTTGCTGAGTCAAAGTAGTGCCTGGACTCGGGCTCGTCATGTTAATGAGTACTGAGTAATATACGATCGTATACAGAAGAACAGGAGCATTGAAAAGAGGCTCGATTTAGTCGCCGCATCAGAAAGTACTACTATCCCGGCTCCAAGTCTTACTCCGTAGCCACCACGGTCACAGGCAAGGCCTGGCAACGACGTCCATCTTGACAAAGAACGGTGTATCGCAAGCGGGGCACCCCGTGATCGTAGTCATTTGACTGACGATACAGCTATAGCAGAAGAGATGGCCGCATGGCACAGTTGTGACGGGCTCGGCGGGGTCTTTCAGACACACCCAGCAGTGGAACCTCGACAACTTTGGGGTGGAAGTCGGCGTGCGGCTCCTCTGAACAGGGTCTACTAGCGTACTCCGGGAGTCATCCGGGCCCAGCTCGACTCGAGGACGATGGGGTACCGATGTCCGAGATGACCGAAGCGGCAGGGTGGCAGACTAGTCATCACATCCCGTGAGAGTAAGAGTAAGTCAGTGAGTCTCGACGACCGGATATGGACGGTGCAAGTACGCACAGGTGGGGACATGGGCCCTTTCAGAAGTCCGTCAGTGCGATTCGGGAACGCTTGTACGTCCGAATATGGCGACGGTGTATTCGAGCGACTGGAGGACATTGTACCTTTGTCTAGCATGTGTGTCCCATTTCTGCTCTCTTCGTTCAATTCAGATACTAAAGTGTCGGAGCCGTGCGTCAATCCGGCTCTACTAGCTCGAGAAAGCGGGGTTGAACTGAACGGAGGAGGCACCGCACGTCGAGGAGCAGAAGAATCATACAGGGCATGGTCACTGCAGTGGCAGTCGAAAGCTGTTGTCAGTCATGTATATCACGAACTAGTGCAGCAGACTCACGATGCGGACGCGGACGATTGCTGCAGCCTTGGCGTGTCCGGAGGATATATGGGCGCGGAGGCTGCGCTCGAGGTCGCATACTCGAAGTCGTCCGCCTCAGCATGTACATTCACATCCGCGTCCGAACCAGAGGAGCCAAAGGTGAGTCTCGTAGCAACAGCGGGAGAGTCCGACCTAGGAGTATGATCTGATTCTTCGACCTTCTTATCTGAAGTCGATAGAGGGCCGAACTGTCAATGATCAATATCAATTTAGTGGGAACAGTATAATTGAACGTGCATCTTCAATAACTGACCGTCGTTGTCTCAACTCCTACGGCGCGGCGTTGTTTTGCAGGCACAGTACCTTGGTTCATTTCGTCGTCCCGTTTGAAGGAGCAGCGTGGCCTATGCTAAATAGAAGATAATTCAGCTGAAAGCTCTCTCTACATGCTCGACGGGGCACGAAGCTCACTTCCAGGTACTGCACCATCGACTCGAATCCGAGATGGCATGACTTGCACTGGGGATGTACGATGCTCTGGTTGTAGTGGTCCTGTAGTTCTTCCTCCGTAGAGAAGCAGTAGTCACATCTCTCGCAGTTTAGCAGCGTTGGCGTGAATTCGATTGTGGTCTCTTCCTGTAGAGTAGAGATCAGCACGGTGGCTCGGACGGTGAAATGGTAGACGAGGATAACCTCTGGCTCGTAAGTTGTAAGACCCACAGTACTCGGCTGTGACAGACTCGCGGCCGTTGTAGGACTACTCCAAATCTCCGAGTACAATTCAGTCTATAAAGAACATCATCCTTCTGTACTACTGGCACAGCCGTCGATACGACAACGATATTGCTTCACTCACCTGTAATTCCTGACTATTATCCGCAGACAATCTTGCGGTAGAGTAGTCGGGCTCTGGCTGTTTGATACGAGGTCAGCAACTCCTAAGTCACCAGTGTGGCAGGATAAGTCACCTACTTCGATGATATCATCTCCGTGTGACCAGAACTCGAAGCAGAGGTCGCAGATCTGTTTCTGCGGTTCTACATTGCCAGCTCCGGAATCGCTAGTATCAGAACATCGGATCTCTGTACTGCAGATTGTACAGAGGAAGGTATTGCTATGGGCGGTAGAAGTGCCCTGCTAGTAAAGGCAGTCAGCGAACACCATTAGCAAACAATTATATTGAGCTATACATGATGATACATCGGAGTCGCATAGAATGAACCGGATGGGATACTGATGGAACGGAGCGAGGAAGTAATGCGCACGTACCCCACGCATGTGGTTTGTGAGCTCGATGTGTGCTTGTAGATGTCTCTGCCGGAGGAAGGTCATTTTGCAGATGGTACAGAAGTACGCAGGCTTGTGAGCGTGTCCAGTTTCCCTTGCGTGTGCCTTGCAGCCGTCCATTGTGGTGTATACCTCGCTGCACTCATGGCATTTTCCCGGGAGATTCGGTTTGGCCATGATGAGTAGGACGAGGGATGAGGAGTGAAGGTGAAGGTGAAGGTGCGCAGAGTCGCCGTGTGCGCGGCGCATGCACGACTGCAGTTCTACCGCAGCACGTACAGGAACTCTCACGCGAGCCTATTCGGCATCGACGCGCAGCACAAACTAAAAGATGCATAGACATCACGGTTCATAGTGCAGGTGCAGCAGCCATGGAGAAGGTTCCGTGCTAAAAGTCAACCGCAGTAACGCAACCAGAGAATTGTGGATTACCAAAGTTCCTTGCAAAATATCGAGAAGCATGGGGTAGCAGGTTAGATATGCAGTTTCACCAAAAACACCTTCTGGCACACGGGACAACACATGCCGGTGGCGATCCCTTGGACGATGCAGCTGCGGTAATGTTATGAGAAGCATCTCGTCTGATGACCAACTTTTAGTACCAACCTATGGCAGAACAGGTGACCGCACATGGTCGTCACAGGCTCGACTGGGGCGCGCGAGCACGAGCGACAGAGGAACGACGTCGCGGGCACTCTAGCAGAGTCTTCTTGCCTGTCGCTGGTATGAGGAGGTACAGGCCGAGGGAACGGACCACGATTAGACAGCTGGAAAAGCATCGCGATCCGAGCAAGGCCATACATAGTGAGTTTGCATGATAGGACGAGATATAGATACGAGGGAGTACGCACGGGATTTGGACGACTTTGCGGGACACTCTGCGAGGAAGACACATTGCGTTCCCTTCCCAATACTACATGATCTGGAAGGTCTCTCCCATTTTGCTGTATGGAGTCTGATCGCGGCGGATGGGAGTAGTGTGTAGAACCGAGAGATAAACCGGACCCAGCGGTTCGACTGCTCTCGATGACACTCCCATCGTGTACTCCGCTGTCGTCGGAGATTAGTTGACAGTCCGCTGCTACATGGTCATTTATGTATGCTCACTGCAACGGCGTCATAGGTAAGGCCAGCGATGAGCCGAAGCTGTTGTGACCAGCGAGAGACGTCTTTGTCACAGACGATATTGGCTTCATATCCGGTGACGCGATCTTAGCCCCGGGGAGCGTATCATTGTGCGGGATGTGTGAGTATCATTAGCTTTCAGTGTAGAAAAAGAATCTTACAACTTCTTCAGGAGCGGGATCTCCGCGAGTCTGAACAGGACACGACGGTGTAAGGTGACTCCTGTCAGACGGAGGACTGTGGTTCACCTGGCTCAACGATTCATATCAATCACACTTGGCCGTGCTGATAGGAGTAGACTGACCGTCGACGAGCCTGCCAGGTGTCGCACACTCGTCGCATGTCCATTTGTATCTGGCACGAGGTCGTACGTCGCCGTAAGAGCACAAAGCACCTCGTGCTAGCGACATCCACGCTATCGGTCACTCGGACTACGGTGGGGAGCTGGCTTGGAGTACGCACCTCAGCAAATGCGAATACCGTCTCAAAGCTTCGGGAGCAAGTGCCGCAGGTCGGATGATTCGGACTTTCTTTATAGTGTACCTGACGCGCCTCTTCTGTTTCAAACGCTCGTTCGCATTTCTTGCAAGCGTAGATGAGAGGCTGTTACTGGAAGCGTCAGCGAGATTCGCGTGATCGTCGCACTCCGGGTGCAAAAAGCATAAATCACCTTGCGCTCTGGTCTGACTACGACTGGAATTGAAGGGCTCGCCGGCTGCCACAAGGCGGAAGAGGGCACTAGCCGTTGCTTCGAAGGAGATGTAACTTGAAGCGGCTGCCTTGAGTATAGGGACGAGCTCACATGGGACTGACTCCAAGTTGCGTCACTGGCGTGACCTTCCTTACAATGCTGGGTGCATCTATCAGTGTGCGGTAGAGGGAAAGAGTAAAGCGACTCACTGCATCATATGCTGCGGTACCCAGGAAAATTCGATTCGGACTGCAGACGAAGCATGCAACAAACTAGAAAAGTTTACAGCGTTCGATCTGAGCGAGTAGTAGTGCAAATATTGAAGTACTCACTCTCCCATCCTCTTGAGGAGGGAAATACCTAATGCCATTGAGCATGTGGCCTGTAGCGGCCTTGTGGGCCTTCATCATCTTCTTCGTGCTGAAGACGCCGGCACAATCGGCGCAGACAGATGAAGGTTGAGAAATATGTCCTGTCGCGCTTCCATGTTTCCTGCATTGTGCCTTGCTCTTGAACACTTCCTGACACTGGTTGCATCTGGCTGGAGGCATCTGATTTCAGTGTGTGTGGTGGGAGATGGAAGGATGTGCAAGAGAGGTTGAAACGTCAAGGCCGCCATACAGTTACCGAGAAGCACCGGCCCGTCTGTGTACGTAATCCTTCCTTCCCAACCGGGGCTGCTAGCGCTCATCGACATCCTTCAAGTACTGTGCCACAGAGGGCTGCCAGATCCCATTTTAGAACCAACGCTCGGGCACGCTGCCCACTCGGTGGGCGCGCGGAAGTTCAAGCTAAAGTGCAAGTTGCTGCAGCCCCCGACGAGGAGAGTTGTGGTCCGGGGCGAGTCGGGAAGAGGGGGCCGCCGCCGCCGGATGGCAAGGAGACTTTTGGCGTACGCGTGGTGGTTACAGGTAGTACTGAAAATAGTAGTAGTAGTAGCACCCGCTACATGAGCTTTGGCCAACAAGCACTGTAGTGTACTGTTGTATATCCAGTTCATCTCTTCGTGCCTAGCTGGAGATGTGTGATGAATAGTACTAATAGAGCGTTGTGCCGACCGCCTTCCGTTGTGTCTACTAACTATTACAGTGCGACATTTAAACGTGCAGTCTGATTAGGAACATCTTCTGGCACACGGGGCAGAACATCTTGGTCTCGATCTCGCGGACGATACAGCTATTGCAACATGGCACTCGTCAGCGTTACTTCCTGCCTCCACGCCGATTCCGGAACTAGCGACGTACCTCTGACAGAAGAGGTGGCCACACATCGTAGTGACGGGGCTCACGGGGTCACGGAGGCAGGAGCGGCAGTGAAACGACCCCCTGCCAGTATCCGTAGAACGCGCAGCCGATCTCCCGTTCGGCACTGTACCACTCCGAGAGAGACTCGGCCAGGGAGAGCCGCTATGCTGTCTCCCGTGTGCTACATTGCCTAGAAGGTGCGTTCGCCCATCGAGTTCTACTGATTCCGACCGCAGCGGGTTGAACCCGTGGCGTGCGGATTTTGCTCTAGACTCGAAGTTGGAACCAGAGCCTGAGGGGCGACTCGGAGCGGTCTCGATGATACTTCCTTCAAGCACACTAGAATTCAATATGGGTTAATCAGAGTCTCCGAAAGCATAACACACACGCCCACTATATATCACTACTCACTCAGGCACTGTGGTCATGACCTCGCTCAGTGGTGTGATTGAGGAGAGCTCATCGGACACTGAGTTGGAGCTGTCGACGGGGACTACGACTGAAACCTGAGGATCCACCGGCTGTCGCAAGGACATGGTAGAGGAGGATTGCTGTTGAAGAGATCCTTGCACTGTCGGAAGAGGCTGTGGCATCTCGGATGATCGGGATCCTGAGTAGGTGTGTATCGCGCCATAATGCTGCCATGAACTAGTCAACTAATCTGGGTCATCTCGAACTGACAGCACGCAGTCACTGACCAAGTCATAGGCTGCAGCACCGAGAAACGTCCGAGTGGGCTTGCAGATGACGCAGGTATCGAACTAGTAAGACGTGAGTACTTCAATTCCCATTAGGAGTGCGAGCTCACCATTTCAGCTGCGGCCTGAAGAGTGACTTCAACTATGTGGCCTGTGTCCATGCGATGTTCGTATTGCGCGTAGCTTGTAGTGAAAACCTCGCTGCACTCCGTGCAGAAATATGAAGGGGAATAGTCGTGCCCAGTTTCTTCCACGTGTCTCGATCCTTCCTTTTCGCCATCGAAAACCTCTTTGCATTCATTGCATCTTGCTGCTATACGCAGTCGCCGCATGTCTATGTAGAGCCTGGTTAAGTGGAGTGTGACTCGGAGCTAGTGCCAGTTGACTGCTGACACTGACGGTAGTGCTATAAGTACCAGTGTAGGATGACTTGAACCAGTCCAAGCGACTCCTTACGTACGGACTACCGCAGCACAGTGGACGTGGGCATGCTTCAATTCTCTCGTTCCCCAGCCTCGCGCCTTGCTCGTGCTCCTTCATTTGTCGTGCCGCCTGTTGTGTTCGCTACCTGTCATTGACTGGAAGTTACCCCGTATAGCATATCTTATAGTTACTGCGTGCAAACCATACATGAGAAGTCCGAGTCGAGGAGCGGTAAGTATGGATGGACAAAGTTCGTCGATTCACCAATGGACCAGTGACAGGAACATCATGTTCACCAAGACCCACTACTAAGCAGCGGGGATCTGCAGGTTCGTGCAGTGCAGGCAGTCATTACATGAGCTCCTTAGGGGACTCAACACTCCATGCTCGTATCGAGCGTCGGGTAGGTCATCAGCCTTCAAGCTTCAAGCTTCAAACTTCAAGCTTCAAGGTCTAGTCTCACTAGGAACACCTTTTGGCAGACGGGGCAGCACATCCGTGTAGCAATCTCCTGGATGATACAGCTATCACAAGGGAATGATGAGCGATCAGCCCACCCACGTAGGCACGAAGCGGAAATGCACCTGTGACAGAAGAGGTGGCCGCACATGGTCGTGACGGGCTCGACAGGATCGTTCAGGCACGAGCGGCAGTGGAACGACATGCCGCTTGAAGCAGACGGCGCGGCGGCCCTGGCGGCTCTAGCGGCCCTTGCTGGCGCGCGGGCCTGCATAGGTGCGGCCGCCTGGACAGTCGGAGCCCGCTGAGGCGTGTATCTCTGAGGCGGAGGGGACGCTGTCCGAGCCTAAGGGCAGAGTAGAATCAAGTCAGTGCGAATGCTGTCACGGTGCTCAGGCGTATACGTACGGGCGCCGGCATTGGGTTACCGTAAGTAGAGGTTGACCATCCGGAGGGCGAGTGGTTGCGCTCTGTCGCCCTCCCGTTCACAGCCTGCCCCGAACGCACGGGCTGGGGCTCAGGCGCGGGAGCCTCGACGCGCTGGCCTTGGAGCGCGCGGGTAGAGGTAGACCATCCGGAGGGCGAGTGATCGCGCTCCATCGCCCTCCTGTTCACAGCCTGCCACGAACGGACCGGCGCGGACGCGGACTCAGGAGCCTCGACGCGCTGGCCTTGGAGCGCGCGGTAGACCCTCTCAGCTTCCACGTAGTCCGGTCCGTACACAGATGACAAGGTCGACTGAGATCGCGAAAGGACGTGGGACGCCGCCGGTCGAGCTCGCGCGCCCGCGAGACCGTTCGCAGGACTGCCAGCGAGGCCTGTCGGGCGTTCGATCGGCGTCGATCGCGAATGTGCTGCTGTCGGGATCGTTGCACGGTTCGAGACGACGGATGCTACTTCAGAGAAGCCGGTGCTCTGGCGTCCTAAGGGCACCTGGGACATCGACGGCTGTGTGGTGGCTCCCACCGTGTCAGGCTCTTCGCTGGGAGCGCCTGCGGAGGCTGTCGCAGCAACGCTGCTCGAGTCGTGGTTGCTCGCCTGTGTCTAAGATGAACTGAACATAAGCGACGCAGTGCAGACTGAAAGGGACTGACCGCCACCGGTTCGTCCTTCTGATTTGCAGGGACTCCGTTGGTAGTGTAGGTCCCTGGCGGAGGACATCCCTTCTTGTGCTAAGCGCGAGCATCAGACTCACACCCGCGACATGCTGAAGTGAAGACAACCTACCGTGACGTACGAAACGATCGATTCGAAACCGAGGCCGCAGGTCCGGCAGTGCGGATGGACAAGACTCTCGTTGAAGTGTGTCTGGAGCGCAGACTCTGTAGGAAAGTCGTATTTGCACTTTGTGCAGTGGTTTGCGGCCGTGCTAGCGGCCGCTGGCGGCGCTGCGATTGGTTGAGCGGGGGTTGGGGTAGCAGCGGGACTATGCGATGCTGTCTAATCACGTACACGCCCGCGTGAGCCTCCAAAACGACTAGGAGTCAGTAAGATCGACAAACCGGAGTCGCCATCGTATGGACTGCCTTTTGGTGCTGTAAGGAGGTATGCGGTGAGTGTTTCGTCGAGCAAGAACCAAAGGGTGTGCTCACATCGGCGAGTGCTGCAGCATCCTTGTAGATCTGATTCGGGGTGCACGAGAAGCAGGTCACGGCCTAAGAGGCGTGACATGATTACCTCATCTGTTGCTCTTCCGCGACTCAATCGTACCTTTGAGTTTGCGGCCGGGGCGGCCGCGAGACTCGGCCTTGTGGCGGCTTTCGGGCTGTAAGAGTTGCTGGCTTTTGGGAGCAGTTTCGCGGGAATCGAGGGAACCTTATGGCCAGTACTCTGCATATGCGCTAGCCTCTCTGGCCTCTTGTTGAACGCCTCAACGCACCCGGGCTGAGGGCAGTAGTACGACGGCCTGTGGACGTGGCCCTTCGCGGCTCCATGTTGCCCGCATTCGTAGCTGTCTTGGAAGACCAACTTACACTGATGACACCTTACTGGGAGCGTATCCGTCGTCGCCATGTAGGAGAGGTCCGAGAGGATAGTCGGACGTACGAGACGAGACGGTACGTTTGCAACATGTTCAGGCCGTTGACGCGGAAATTTAAAAGCCTTCCAACTACCGCAGCCTGAATGAGCCGCCCATGTCCACGCCACGTACACGAGGTGACGGTCACGGTCACGGTCACACCGCGAGCGATCGTCAAGACGAGAGCACAAAATCTATGTAAGGATGTGCAAGATACAGCAGCGCGAGATCGCGAGAACAGCACAGAGATAGTATGAAAGCACAATTAACCCCCTATATACCCGAATACACACCGTCCAAGTGGATTTCCATGTTTTGTTGGGTCGGCCCCATATCCTGTCACTCGATGCGAGCACGGAGTCAAACGGTCAAGGTGAAGACAGGCGTGTCCGTGCAGTGGGCAGAGGAACACACTGGACACAATCTATTCAGTGTCCCTGGCCGCTTGTAGAGACGACGGAAGCGGTCTCTCCGGTGGAGTTGCCGTTCGTGGTCGCACTGGCAGCAGCCTGGAGGGGCTTCGCTTCCTGGTCGAACCGCTTGCGGATCGCAAAGATCATCTTGTAGAACCTGAGAGACGGACACGGTTAAGCGGGAGCCATTCCGCAACGACAACGACAACATGGCTCACCAAATCGCGTTGAGCGAGTTCAACGTGAGATTGCCCGCGTAGAACGCGATCAGGTAGGCGAGAGGCAGCTCTTCGCGGGCACCATAGAGCGCTCGCATGAAGTCGATGCTCAGGTACCATCCGTACACGATCCGGATGGAAAAGAACGTGGCAAGAAGCACGACCCCGTTGATCCACTGGGCCTTACTCCCGGTGTGGCCGGTCTTGTCAAGGAACCTACACAAGGGTATAAGTAGGGGTATGCGCGGGGTTGCTTATTCAGCAGGATACTGACCGATGGATGTTCAGGAAGATTGTGCTCCTGTGAAACAGTCAGGAAGACACAAAAGTTAGACATTACAGCGGACGTACGTTTCCCAGGTGAGGAAGCGGGGTGCATAGTAACCGAGGAATGGTCGCTGAGAAACGACAAGTCAGTCACGAAGGCGACGTGATGGTATATCAATACTGAGACGCATGCTAGGATGCCTTCGATGCACACAATAGGATGGGATTCTCGGGCAGTCTCGTCTATGGGGACAGCCCAAACAGGGTTACCCATGGGCGCTAGGGCGCTAGAAAGCGAAAGACGCCGACCAACTCTACGCTCACAGCGATCCGCGTCAAGCGCACCACTCGACCGGTAGATGTTGCAAGGAGACAACACTCTGCGCAGAGGACGATTCTCTACTACTGAGTAGGTCGATTCTCAGCCTGATTATCTGAGCAGAGAAACACAGCGCAAAGCACCCGCAGTAGGAGAAGTCTCGGTGAATGATTACCAGTTAGGGGTATGTGGAGATATACGCCATGAAGATGAGAAGTCGAGGGTAAAACACTTACGAAGGCCATCATGTAGAGAGTCAAGCACGATATACCTGATAACAGAGAGCATGAGCGACCGAAGATGGAACGACCAACTATAGCTTCACCGTGGATTAGGAAGCCGACGTCGTCGAAGTTGATAGCAGCGTCAAGAGTATCCCAGAGGAAGTAACTTGCAGTCCAGTTCAAACCCACATAGATCCAACGCATGAAACTGAACTCACCCGCAAGCGACAGCGACAGTAGTGCCCACCCGATCATCCCAGCCAAAGAGCTTATCGTCCTTGAGCGTCTCAGAGCCGAAGCAGCTGACTGCGAGTGGCAGGACGATGAAGACGTGCAGGAGCGATACCATTTGGATGTTCCTAGCGCGTATTGAGCCACGCACAGAAGCTAACGTGCGGAAACGCTGCTCACCATTGGTTCACCGCGCGAGGAGATCGTAGCTTCGCATAGCTCACGGGGAAGAGGCGAGAGCTGAAGAAGGGCGAGATGTAGAGATGGAGGGCGGTAAACGCGGTAAACGCGTAGAAGAGTGTGGGGAAGTAGTCCGGGAGGTGGGGAAGATGAAGGATACGACCGACGGGTTGGGCGACGGTGCGGAGGAAGTCGCTGAACGGGAGCTCGAGGGCCATGGTGGATGGCGATTGGGGCGGGGGGACGTACATGTTGTTTATTAGGTGTCCGATGGCGTCTAGATCGGAAGTAGTGACCGAGAAGTCGTCAAGTCTGTGGGTGATCCTAGTCCACGTAACGTCGGCGTGTGAGAGGACGAACGTGCCCGTGCCCGCTGCGCTGATTGCCTCCGACAGTCCCCTGTCCCAGAGCACGACATATCAGCACTCCTGAGTCCTCCAGACGTCGACAGCAGCGTCGGCGAGTACGAGAACGGCCGCACACACTCACCTCAGTCACCGTCACTGTCGACTCCTGTCGCCGTCGTCGTGGTAAGCATCCAGCAGGCGGCCTGGCATCTCAAATTCTCTACCGGTGGTGCCAGAGGGGGTCAACGCGATCACGTGCACCACTATTTGTAGAAACAGTCCTCGGGGTCCGCTCGGAGCGACGGCACGTCAGACGCCGGAGACGCGTTCTCCGTCGGCTACACCGTGACTTGCCTTCGTCCGCAACGTCCACCATCTCGTCCCGTCCACCATCTCGTCGTCCACGATGCTCCTCATCCCTACAGTCGAGCAGATTGAAGACTACCTTGAGAGCGTCGAGGAGCTCATCATCTCATCCCTCTCTGCCGCTACCCCCGATCTTCCCAAGGTCTCGGAAGCTATCCATCGTCTCTGGCAGGATGTCTTGCGACACAGTCCCCAAGCGGTCCCCGCAAGCCTCAAGGGTCTAGGAGCGTTCGAGGTACCTCCTCCACCTCCGCCTCCGCCGCCTCCGAAGGGATTCTGGGAGAGCACCGCCGATTGGGTCGCCGATCATCCCTGGACGACCGCAGGAATCGGCGTGGGGTGCATCGGTGCTGGGCTACTCGTTGGATACGCACATCCCCGTCTCAGGCATAGGACACGGGTGGGGGCGCGCAAGCACGCGGCCGCTGCTAACGCGGAGAGGAGACAAGTCGTCGGTGAGTGCGTCCACTTCAGATATCGGACCCAGTAGCGGCCATGAGAGTCTGGACCCGGAGCAGCGCGGTCGCAGTCTTGCGCTCACTCAGGATCATTAATCTCGCAATAGACCGCTGTAGGCATGTTTCTGTCACGATCTAGGAAGTGGGGAGAGCGAGTAGATCGTGGCAGATACATGTCCCGGATCATCTAGCGAGGCCTGATGTTGTTACGCTCTACGGTGAGCAACCATCGACCCAGTCTCGTAAGCAACCATTGTGGACATGTCATTGCTTCGGTCCAAATCACGCAGGAGAAGAGGCAGACCGAGACAGCGACATGTCCAACAATCTCTGATATAAGCGGGTGGGGTTGTCACGCTCCACCGTCCCACGACGGGCAAGGAAGTGGTAGGTATCCAACGACCGTCCCACCAGTCTCCCTAGGTAGGGAATAGCGCCTCGCCCGTCGTATCCGCGCCCTGTACAAGTTGCCAACGGCCAACTCGCATGACATCAATGTCTGATCCCCTGCGCGAGCTCTGTGCTTGTAGCTTGCTGCAAAGCTGCGCATGCAACCAGGGCTCATCTCTCGGAACGTATCGCAACTCAGACGTACGCTCAATATCTCTAGCTCCCTTTCTTCGAACGTGGCGCGGATGATCCCGCTCGCGTGTTTGGGCCGCGCCCACGCAGAGAATGGCCTGGCCATCGCTTTGCTTGCGACATCGTGCTATACCGGTTACTCTTGATTGATACTCATGACATTTCACACATCCAGTGCTACTCGGAGCAGACTCTCCCCTCGGTCTTCCTCTCGTCCTCGATCTCGAGAAGAAGGGCTACATAGTGATTGCAAGCGTTGCGACTCCTGAGGCTGTCGAAGAGGTCGAAAGCAAATGCCATGGATACGTTCGTGCTCTCGTGCTCGACCCGACAGAGGTACGCAGGTGTCCTTTATCAGTTTCCGATCCGTCTCACGTCTGCTTCAGCCAGAGATGATTCCCTTCTTTCTACGTTCCCTCGCCTCGACCATGTCCCGACGCTTCCCTCTCACCGCCGCCGGCGACCCCCACGCATCTCCCACGGCTCACCTCTACGTCCATTCTGTTGTCTCCCTCCTGAGCCTACCCTCTTCCAGCGCTGCTCCCCCGCCCGCGCCCCTCGAGCATCTCGACCTGCACGGTTCATACCAGGACTACTTGAAAGCGACGCACATCACCCCCCTTCACATACTGCAGGCTCTGCTCCCGCTACTACGTGCGTCCCCCGCCCGTGCACGCGACTCCCTGTCGAACGGCGTGGGCAAGCAGAGCATCGTGGTATGCCTTCCGGCTACGGATGCGCGCGTCGGGCTGCCGTTCGCGAGTGCACAGGCAATGAGCGCCGCTGCGACTCTGCGCGGGGTCGAGGTCCTCCGTCGCGAAATTCGCGCGGCGGCGGCGTCAGCGTCTGGCTCCGACACGGCCCTGGCAATGCGCAATATCAAAGTCGTCGTCGTCGATGTCGGTGCCGTCGGGCCCGCGGTAGGCGGCGCTATGCGCGAAGGCCTGCGAGACTCGGTTGAAGACTGGACCCCCGCGGAGAAGGCAGCGTATGGTGCTGCATTTGGTTCCTTGCTCGAGCACGGCGGTCCGCAGCTCAGGCGAAACCCGAGCGACGTGTCCGTGTTCGTGGACACGGTCGTGGACGTGGTGAGCAGTGGACGGAAGAGTGAGAAGGGCTGCTCTGCGGTGGCGGCTTCTCTCGGCCTCGGGCGACTGCGCGAGTTCATCCGCGGAGACCGTGTTGCTGTTGGGGCCGGAGGTACGTTGTTTCTTCCCATAACGTCGGAGATAAATGCTCAATGGCGACTTGCGCGCATGATTCCAGCACATACATACGCGATGGCATCGCACCTGCCCTCGCTGCTCTTAGACGCTCTGCTGAACGTCCCTTACCTCATGATCTCCATCCGCAACGCCCTCTTGCCAATCCCGCCTCGTGTCATCGTACCCCCACCATCCGCTGCGGCCGCAACCCGCCCTCCGCCGCCAGCTCCTGCTGCTGTTGATTCTCAGATGGAGAAGCGGCAGCAGGAAGGCACCGACAGCGAGCACGAGCACTCGGAGACGGGGAGCGAGGCGGATGTCGAGAGCAACGAGGGCTCCGGTTCTGGAGTCGGTGAATCGTGGGTGAGCTTGAAGAGTCGGCCGGCGGAGGAGTCCTAAGGGCTATCTTCGCACACCTCGCAAGTTTACGTTTGGATTTCCGATTCGTTACTAGGAGGCTCGGATTCTGTGTATCTTTTGTACCATTGCTTGTACCAACAGCTGTGATGTTCATCAAGCCTACGTGTATGTATACATAAATGCCCAGACTCACACACTACTGCAACACGAATAGCACTCACCATTCACATGTATGTACCCGTTAAAAACTGGAAGTGTGACAATTACCTCGGGGCTGGGGAAATGGCTTATTACTCCGCTGCGGTGTGTACGTAAGTCGGCTTGGACCGGAAGGACTGTACTTACTTAAAGTTATTGATTCTTATTGACGTCTACAGCGGAGGCGTGGCATGCACGAGTCGGCGAAGTTCAAGTTGTCGGCGCAGTCAACTGGCGCCAGCTCATTGCACGAAGTTCCTCTTCACCTTCCACCTAGGACATTTCAAGCATGCCCATAACCAGATGCAATGAATGCAAAGAGGTTTTCGCCAGCAGAAAGCAATGCGCGAGACATGCCAAAGAGACAGGACACGTTCATTCTCCTGCGTACTTCTGCACGGAATGCAGCGAGGTCTTTAAAACGACCCTCGCACAAGATGAACACTGTACGGCCACAGGCCACATAGTCGAAGTCTCTCTTATGGCCGGGGCTGGAATGGTGAGCTCCCAGTCGTAGTAATGCCGATTTTGTGGGAACTCAATGAGGCGGCCTCTCGGGGCTCTAGTTTGATACCTGCATCATCTGCAAACCGCGTCGGATATTTCTCGGTGCTGCAGCCTACGACTTGGTCAGTCCCTGCGTACTGTCAGCTCACAGTGACCCTGACTGACTGACCAGGGCATCAGCATTATCGCGAGATACACGCCAGCTCAGAGTCCCGATCAACCGAAACGCAACAACCTCTTCCGACACTGGCAGGAGAAGGATCTCTTCAGCAGCAATCCTCCTCGATCTCCTTGCGGCAACCGGACCAGGCACAGTCTTTAGTTACCACGGTACTAGTCCCCGTTGACAGCTCTAGTAGCTTGTCTGAGGTCTCCTCAATCACACCTAGCGAGGTTATGACCCCAGTGCCTGACTCGTGAGTAGTGATATACCGTGACAGCGGGAGTGTTTGTTATGCTTTGGGGATTATGATTGACCTACTTTGAATCTAGTGTACACGATCGAAGTGTCATCGAAACCACTGCTCGCCGCTCGGGTTCCGACTTCGAGTCTCAAGCACAATCTGCATCCCGCGAGTACTACCCACTGCGTCCGGAAACAGTAGAGCCCGATGGGCGAACGCACCCGGTTCTAGGCGGCCGCACAGCGCACGGGCGGCGACTTAGCGGTTCCGAGTCTCCCCAATGGCCGAGTCTCGCTCGAAGTGGTACAGTGCCGAACGGGACACTGGCTCCACGTTCTGCAGCCACCCGGCTATCGTTCCACTGCCGCTCTTGCCTTCGTGCCCCCGTGAGCCCCGTCACTACGATGTGCGGCCACCTCTTCTGTCAGAGGTAAGTCGCTACTAGTTCCGGAGTCGGTGATGCTGGAGGCAGGAAGTAATGCTGACGAGTGTGTTGCGATAGTTGTATCGTCCACGAGATCGAGACCAAGATGTGCTGCCCCGTGTGCCAGAAGCCGTTCCTAATCAGACTGCACGTTGACTTGTCCGAGTCGCAGTAACAGGTACTACTACAGTATAGCGGTCGAAGGCGATCACTCGGTCCGCGCAACACTCTATAACAATTCGTTACCCGCCTCCAGCTGGATCAAGGGATCATCTACTAGTGTAAAAAGACATTATCTGGATATACGCTACAGTGCTTGTTGGTCAAAGCGTATGTGACCGGTGCCACTGCCGCTAACTTGAATCAAGTACTACCACGTCAAAGTCTCCCCGTAAACCGCCGGCGCCGGTTCCCTCTACTAGACAAGACCCGGGGCACGGATTTCCTCGCCGGAGGCTGCAGCAACTTCTTGAGCTTCCACGCGCCGAACGCGCCCACCGCGTGCATCTTCGTCCGCACGCGCTCGAACCGCCTCCGCGCAGACTGCCGCCCGATCTTCCGCTCCTCCTTCTCGAGCGACGTCTTGCAATACTTCGCCCACTGCGCTCTTTCGCCCTCCGCAATGATCCACTCCGCTCGCGCGGAAATCGCGGCGCTCACGGCGGTGCGCCCCGCGTCGCTGAGGGCTGTCCACCACCGGTGCGTCTCCCGCTCGGCCTCGCATGCACTCCGCGTCCGCGGCCACCCCCAGACGCCGGGGAAGCGTACGTGGCGGTTGACGTGCGCAATGCGCTGCTGCGTGATGCGCGCGCTGTGCGCGGACCACGCCCTGCGGACGAGGGCGCGGTAGTGCGCGTGCGCACGCTCGGAGCGGGCGGTCCAGAAGCTCACGCTCACGGCGTAGCCCTGGCGCACGCGATCGAGGGAGGCTGCGCGCGCGCGCGAGGGCAGGTCCGTGTGTGCGGCGTGGTGCTTCACGCGTGCGGGGGTCACGCTGGGGGTTTGCGGTTTAGTGCTCGGGGTGAGGGGTGAGGAATTGAGGGATGGGTCGCGAGCACGGGGCTCCGGTCGCTGGGAGTGAGGACGAGCGAAGGACTACGTACCGCAGTCGGCCCAGATGCGGGTTATCTGTGAGGAGACTAAGGCTCTCGGGTGGGGCTGCGGCTGCTACCTCAGGCTCCCCTTCGATCTCTTGCGGTACGGGCCCTGCGAGCGCAGGATGGTGTTGGCGTGGCTCGGGGTTGTGTTGCTCTGGGTTTGGGCTACGTGTATGGTCTCTGTGTGGCTGATATGTGAGAGGGATTGAGGCGAAGGACTGTGATCGTAAGGCACTCGCCTGAGGCGACTAGGACCGGCGGCTACTGGCACGGGAGTAGGTGAGCGGGAGCGAGGATTTCGGGAGCAGTGCCTGCAGCCGTGCATAATGAATTTCCGGAGACCGGACGGAGGACGGCGACATACACTCTGTTAAATTTAGCCATCAGAGTCGAGTGTAGTTGAATGACCTGGACGCCAGCAGCAGTGAGCGAGAAGTTGAGAGATAGTATCAGTGGTAGATTCTGGGATTGCTCACCATGCGCGATATTTAAGAGGCCATGATGTCGGAGGAAGTACTCGCATATGTCACAAAGACCAAGAGACTTACTTGGAGGAGCAGAGCTGAGACAAAAGGTAACACGAGAAGTTTGCCGCTTAGTACGGTATCTAGGTGCTAGTAGACGCTGCCAGAACTGAGTCGCAAACAACGACAATACCTAGGGCCCTACAACCACGGAGAGATAGTGTTATATTGTATGGCGTCCGGCGTTCACGACGGGCGATGGCCAATGTTCTGTTCCCCACCGGAACTAGCCCATGAACTATCGCTGTGACTGGACTCCTGGTCACAACGCTAGCTACCATGCTAGTTCGGGTCCGGAATCTGGAAAAAGGGAGGTAACAAACCAATGTAAGGCCCCATACAAACAAGACTAATGTTACGAAACGACTGTTCAGGTCCTGAACTAGCCTGGTAGCTAGCGTTGTGACCAGGAGTCCAGTCACAGCGCTAGCTCCTGGGCTAGTTCCGGTGGGGAACATCGCCCTTTGTCCGTCGTGGTTGTCAACGCTCTAGCCGAGAACAACAGCCTGTACTAGCCTGAAAGATCCAAGTCGTCCTAGACCGCGAGCATGAGATTGCGAAGCAACAACTAGCGGCCGGGAACAAGGACCGTGCGCTCATTGCTCTCAGAAACATCGGTACTTAGTCTTTGGTGATGAAGACAAGGACTCGTCCGAGATAGAATCAATCTACAAGAGCCACCAGCGGCCTACTTGTACTAGTACGTACCATATGAGACTTTGTGGGTCCCTGTGTGAATATTCCCACGTAGTATAGCCCTTGACCCCACGTGCGATTGAGCATGATCCTATCATCCGTCTCCCTTTTGATTTTCAACGTTCAGTGTCACTACTACTAGCTGCTACTGCCAACTTGAAGACAATCAGGCTTGGTAAAGTTCTGATCTCACTCGCTTTATCTAACTAGTGTCTGATTGTCCTGCTAGATCAGAGCCTACCACGCATCCCACAACATGGGTGAGCTTGTGCCAGAATGCTGCGCTCAGTGTGGTAGATTTTAAACCGCTGAGTTGAGTGTAGGAGTTTCTCTATGGCTCGTCCCTAACGCCTCCACGACGACGAAAATCGAGACGACCATGAAGATCAAACCACAAACCGCAGCATCTCCCTCGTCGTTCCCTCGCTTTCATCCCCACGTTACCCTCGCCACATCTCCCGATTCGGCAACTCTTCGTGCAGCGCTACCCCGCGATCAGCCTGCGATTCCAGTCCGCTTCAAATCCCTCGAAGTGGGCGACAAGTACTTCATGTCCGTCTTCCTTGCCGTGCACTCGCCGTCAGGCTCCCCCCTCGAGACGCTGCGAGTGCAGCTCCGCGCGTCGCTCGGGGCGCGCGCAGTCCCACCGCTCGCACACCTGTCGCTATACTACATAGACGAGGCAGACAAGGAGGAGCGCGAGCGCACTGCTCAGGTGCTGAAGAGCCAACTGCGGGTGCTTCAAGGTGGGCGCGATGACGAGAGCTTCGTGAAGCTAGCATGCTATTACGACGATGTCGAGGAGGAGCAAGATCCAGAGCTCATTGATGGGTTTGAGGGGGAGGAGATATGGCTGGTTAAGTGCGACGGGCCGGTTCCCAGCTGGGAGGTACTTGAAAAGTTCTCACTTGTGCAGTAATATTCCCCGCGGCTTGAACTTACTGTAAACTTGAACTTAAATGTGTTATATCTTGGTATGTGTGCCTGTCCGAGAATGATACATGAATAACAAGTGACGAGAATATTCTACATAAGGCTAGCATAGCGGAAGAAAACATAGTATAGTAGTAGAAACGGATATCATACTGTACATGTCAGGAGGAGGAGGTTGGTAAGTTCAGTCACTGCCGATCCGTGACTCGTCTAGAATAGTTCATAGCGACCAATAGTTGCCGTAAGTCCTGGTCCAGTTGAGCCTGCCGTGACAATGCCTGTTCTCGCTTGACTCCTATCGAGTGACCGAGATGCAGATTAAACTTGCATACGCAACCCCGCAGCGCGGCATTGATGTTGTTCTCGAGTAGTAGTTGGGGAGCCGAGTGCGTGTACCGCACTGTTGAAGGTTCCCTGCGTGGCATGAATTCATCTGGTGCCCGTGGGACCTTGACGTCATAGTTGATGGACTCGGACACATCGATTCCCACCAAAGAGAGCGAACGGACGGCCACTGCACAGCGTGCTCCCGACGGGTGCGCGTTTCTACTGGCAGCGTGTCTGAACGCGATGCTCTCCCGAAGAGCACGCACGAAATCCATAGAATGGAAGAATATCTCGCAAAGGACGAGGTCTTCCAGATATGGACATATGAGGGTGAAGTCCAACGTGTTGCTCGGCACGCAGCGGCTGCGAAGGGCTTCGGCGAAGGCCTGTGGGGGGTCGAATCCGGCAGAGTCCTTGATACGCAGGATGCGCAGCTCCCTAAGGTCAGAGAGAACGGCGACCCAGTCGATCTCTTTCTTGCGGGAGGGCGGGGTAAAGTGGAAAGGTTCCAAACCGCCCGAATGAATGAGAGATAGTTCGGGACGGACTCGGCGTGTGTAAAAATTCCTGTGTAAGATGAAGGGAGCACTGAATTCGCCGTCGATAGTCAGCTGCGTGATAGACATTGGACGGAGGCGCTGTCCGAGGGAAGTAACCGTGGCCTTGAATGCCTCAACCCGGAGGTTGTCATCCTGCATGCAGTCGGTCTCGCAAGTTATGGCCAAGATGATGGGCCCAGGGGATGAGTTGGACGAAGTGCAGCTCAAAGACACTAGCTCCTTTGTGCCTTGGATTTTTACCGAGATTTCGTTTCCAGGCAGGAATCCAAGGGGGCTGCTCGCCATCGACTGCTCCGGAAGGACGCATTCCAATGATGGAACGACAGATGCCTCCACTGGCGCCCCATCCCACGACTTGAAGCTCATTTGAGAAGTGCTATGAGTGATGTTGACTTTCACCATAACGTCGGGCGACGGCAGGTACACGCGAGAGAGGAAGTAAGCCGTCTGAACAGAAGATTTGTCTTGAGACACGATGGTCAGATTCCTGAGGCTCGAAAGGGTGATTCGGGAGTTGTATACGTGTGATGTGGTCGGTGCGAATGCGTGGATGAAGTTCTGGATCTTGAGAGACTTCAGACGGCTGCGCGACAGGGCGTTTGCAAAGGGTGTGAAGCTTAAGCAAGGATCGGCAGACGGATAGTCGGTGAGGGACAGATACTCGAGTCCGCCTCGGAGAATTTCGTCCAAATTCATGACCATCATGCCGTTGAGGGACAGGTCCTTGAGTTCCGGAAATTTGGGTGCTGGAAAGGAGGCGATCGAGACCACCTCATCTGCGCGTGGCTTTGATCCTGCAGCGTCGTACCCAGTGATAGTGAGACTGAGCGAGCGCAACAACGGCCAGCGAATCTGTAGCAGGGTTGCGATGTTGGCTCTTGGAACGTGCAATGGCCTGCAGTAGAAATTGCACTGCAGCGCTATCACCTTGGTGCGAATTCTGGACAGTTCCCCCCATGTAGTGAAGCGAACGGTCTCCAATTGTTCGGGTTTCACGGTCATATAGTTCTTCAAATCGAGTTGGACGTTGGGCCGGGCTTGTGTAGCCCAGATGAGCACCGGTAGATCCGATGGCATATTCGAGGGCGTGTTCATCTATAACTACAGTCAGAGAAAGAATAAAAGAGACGTCGAGAAACATACCTCAGGAGGTGCGGGATTGAGATTGTTGTGGGGACTCTGGAGATGTTGAGATGCCCATGTCAGCACGCAAGTTTTATACGTAGTCGGTTCAGACAAAGCGCAGCGCGTAACGATGTTTCTTGACCGACCTGACCGACATCGCTTCAAGGTTGTAGATCAACGCCACCAGCTTTGACCTACTCAAATCATGCTGCTCAAATCAAAGCGGTCAACCCAGCAGATCGTGTCCCTGAGCTAGCAGTGATACGTTGACCTGAAACTTCGGACCACTCGGAGTCAACCATATTCATCTTGCTCGTGAACCCTGGCAGTCAACGTCAAAGATACTCCATAGTGCAGTACTAGCTTTAATTGTGGTATTCGTGTTCTCAACAGTGACGCATGAGACAGTGTGTCGCAGGGGCCGAGCCAAAGCTAGAACCTAGTAAGGTGTCACTTCAGTCATCAGCGCAGTATTGTGTTTATGTAAAATTAATAACCAGAGTGCCAAAGCAATTCACTAGAGCCATGTCAAGCTCTCAGATAAAGCGTTCTCGCTAGTTGACGAAGTGAAAAAGCTGGCAGAAACAAAGCTAGAGGTCAAGGTCGCCAGTGAACGTAAAACTTAAAGCAAACACGGTGCGCGCTTATTGGTCGCTGAGACGAGCTGAGACGCGGACGCGTCGCACACGCTTTGACACGACCAAGAAGTGCGGTACATACATCATACGCATACGAAGCATACAACACGGTATTAGGTCCATATCTCAATACAATCGTACATAACGTTCGGTGCACAGGCAGGAGAGCAGTCACGAGCGAAGATTCACCCCGTTGTAAATCAAAGAGCCGATTGGCGCGGCACCGAGGTTCACAACCCGCGGGTTGAGCGCAGTGTCCAGCGCATATCCTCCCCCGGGATAGGAGAATCCATCCAGAGTCAGCTCCTGTAGCGACGGACAGAATGCCCCACCGCCGTGTGGCTGCAACAGAGCCGCAACGAGCTGGTTCCCCGTGCAAGGAGCCTGCCTGGGCGAGTTTGACACTCGCAAACGTGCGATGACAGGGAAAGCGAAGAGCATGGTTCCCCAGGATTCCGTCGTTGGAGTGTTGGCCGGGAAGTCGAGTGAGATTTCCGCGACGGCGACGGAGAGGAAGAATCCGAGGTCGGCGACGGCCCCTCCAAGCATTTCGTCGAGCGCGGTAGGACGTTGAAGGGAATGGTGTACGGATAACTCCAAGATTATGGAGGCACCGTCCTTAGCCGTCGCGTGAAGCTGGAAGCCGCGATCCTTGGCTACGATCTCCACCTTGGTCAGGGTAAACGGGAAGAGCCAGGTCTCGGGAAATATGGACCGATACGGTTTGCGAAAGCAATCGGTTTCGTGCTCGAAGGTGCTGACAATGTGCATGGACCTCAGCGATGGCAGGTCCACAACCGACAAGATGTCGCGCACATACGCTGGAGGATAACACAGCTCGAGAGTTGTGAGGTTATAGAGTGTTCGGGACGGGAGGGAGTACAAGCCTCTAGGGGGAGGGAAGAAAAAGAAATCGTCCAGAGAGAGGTATTGAAGAAAAGGCAACTGCGCCAGGCAGTCCATGAACGCGAGCAGATGCGGCCAATCGGCTTGAAGAGCCGTGAAGCAGGCCGTAAGACACCTAAGCCGGGGAACCGACTCTGGCGTGAACCGCACCAGAATACTACTGAAGCTGAGATCGTGGAGGAGTGGCAGGTATGGTAGTGTGATCGCCGCATCTAGTTCCCAATCCTCGCTCGATTCATCCCGGACATCGAGGGTCACTCTTCGAATGGACCTGGGCGAGAACAAGCCTTGCAGCTCCTCCCACGAGAAGTGGGACCGACCGATCGCTTCGGTGCGCAGGTCGGCTACGTCTTCCCGATTGATCATGCGTGCGTTAATTGCGAGGAGAGCGTCGGAAACGGTTCGAAAGCCGCGAGAGTCGAACAGATTCAGGGCGCCAATTGAGGCCAACGTTAGACGGACGGTGTCCATGTTGCCTATGACTTCGTGTGAGCAAGTACGCAATGCCTAAAGATCCAAGGAACACTCACTGCTGATCTCGAATGGACGGAGATTCGTGTGGAGATCGCAGTGGAAAGTTGTAGGATGAGCTTGCGGTTTCGAGAGACGCACCACACATCTTATATACCATGTCGCCCTCCTGCCAAAGCATCCTCCCAGATAACCCAGACCCAGCACATCGATCTACGACAGTGAAGAGCGAGCGAAAGCGTTGAGACTGGGAGACGGCGGGGAACGTTCCATAGAAACACGCGCACCTCATGGCACGGCGGCAGACATTGTCGCAGCTTGTCGCAGTCGGCTTCACGGAGTCTGCTTTGCGGTAGCTTGAATGCTCGCGGTGCTTGAATATCGCTTATCCGCGTCAATCGTACAGCTCGAAGATGACGAAAGCGGAACACTCACCTGAGATGGATCCTCCTCCTCCACCCTCTCCATGCCATGCACAGACTACAACTCGAACGTGTTGCAGTAAGAGATACCACAATCGTATTCCGTGTTACGGTTGGCTTTCTTGAGGTGACTACTTGGCAAGGAATATTCCTGGTCGCGAGCGCCGGTGTCAGCGCTTTGAGCCAGCCGGAACGACACGGGATCCCCAGTGAAGAGGGGCGAAAGCAGCTGGGCCTGGTGAAATCGGTATCTGAAACAGCACGTACACAGTCAGCATTGGCAGTCAAAGCTAATAGATGGCGATCAGTACCTGAGCTCAAATGCCATCCGAACTCTGAACAAAGCACTGCAGTTGTGCAGCGGAGTGGACGGTCCGTCGGGAGCACCGCCACAAGCCGAGTTGCAGTCGTTGAACTTGAGCCTGGTTATGAGCGAAGGCTGGCAGAGAGGATAGAGTGACAGGAGAGGAGGAGAGAGTCTGCGCTGGTGCTTGGTATATGTGATGGACGATACTCGATGCACGATGTCGCGGGATAGTCGATGACCTTCAGCCGCGGCTTACGCCACCAGCCTGAGTGGTCTATAGGGGCGATGCGAACTCAGAACATGGACACTCACCAGAGTCGCACAACGTGCCCAATGAGTATGCTTGCCAAAAAGTGTGGTGGAGGGTCCGTATACCGCGCCCCGGAAGAAAGGCAGCCGACAGTAATGGACGTTCAGCTCAATACTGTGCCGTCACGGTGTTCACAGCAATTAGCCACTAGAGCAGCCAGCTAGAACCAACAGGTCGTATGAAGCTCACCTTGGGATATATCCCTCGACGTATCTGAGCTGTGCTATGCGTGAGAGTGGCGCGCCCGGTATGAACCTCGAAGTTCGTCGATAGTGATCGTGTTTAGGAACGACCACCTAGCATATGAGCCGGCATATCTTCGAGCGGGTAAGAAGAGAGTAAGCAGGGAGCAGGAGAGATCGAGAAGAAGGGACGGGACTGGGGGTTAGAGGCGCGAGGATGAAGTAGAGGGAAGAGATGATGGAGGGGGACGGTTTCGGTGTCTGGAGGGTGCCATAGCCAGTAACTGGCGCTCTGACGTTTCTGATGCACAATAAGGCCGCGCAAGCCCGCTTTAAAGTCACCGCATTGATAAGCCATGAGGAAGAAGGAGAGAGTGAGCGGGTAATGCTGAGCTCTCACGTGGGATCATGGACGAAGGCCCTGGCGCAAAACAATTAGACTCAGATTGATGTATTAACAATTGATTCTCTTACGGGTCTTGTTAGAGTCTAATACCTTCGCCGAGCTCATTTACAATCCTCAGAGGCGAGCTGGTTTGCAAGGCTGTCCGCTCTTATATTATCAATTAGAATCTGCCGATTGGCACAGTGGACGCACCTAGCGGGGACGAGAGGACGGCGAATTAGCGGATGTTGACGCACAAGGACCAACACTTACCTACAAGCAGTTCATAAGAGCAGTACTGGAACATATCGTGGCGGATAAGCCGTTCTTCTCAGTGTTGATACCCAATAAATCATGGATCGTGGCCCATATACACGCGCGTCTATATTCCAAAGGTCCGAGAAAATAGATAGTAACGACGCAAATGCACTGCGACACGCGTTTTCCTAGTGGAGAATGAGAATCGAGAAACATCATCTGTTAAGACCTGTCAGCGCGACTCAGAGGCTTCGAACAGAGATCGGTCGAGCAAGTTGAACTTCACCTGACTCGTCAATTATATAAGGACAGAACTGAAAATGATGAATTCACATCTTCCCCCGGACTGCTGTTTCTTGCACCGAGGCATCGCGGAGCAAGAAAGACAGGAAAGACCCATCACAGAGAGAGAGGAATGATTATGACCGGCGAAGTCCATCAGGGCTCCCTGTACTTTCAATTTGCGACGGCCGAAGAGGCGTAACAGCGAGTAGGATTGTAGCAGGCGGGCATACAGATATGACTTGCTGCCTTTTGCCGGCTCAGCAAGGATACTGTATTATCATCGTGATACTGGGAATTAACCATGGTCGAGAGTGAGTATGGCAACCGCTGCGCTGGACGGTGTCGGAGTTGTCAGAAAAGAAACGTGCCCGGCGTCGTGAGGCACGTGCGGTTAGCTAGGCGCCCTTGATGCGGCGCTTTTGGTTATGGGCGCGCGACTTGTCTCTCGACCACGACGACCCCCGTGGCAGCCATCCCGCCCATCGTTGCCATCGTTGCCAACAGCGAGCTCAATATCTAGGTACGTACCAAGCCTAGGAGCGCCATGTCTCTGCCCTTCCTCCCCCTCCTCACCGTCCACGCTGCGTTGCCCCAGACACATCTCCTGTCCTGTCCCAAGCCCTCCTCTCCGTCCCAACTCCCAGCAACCCCCTCCGTCTCGTACACTCCCCACGGACACTAAGGCTCCCTGCTTTGCGATCCTGACCACTCTTATTCTCGAATCATGCCAGAAGCCGACATCACCCGCAAGCGCTCCCGCTCGCCCTCGGACAGCGACCAGCCCAAACAGAAGCGTGCCAACACAGGCGCCTCGAATGACTCTCACCGCTCGCACCATTCCTCTGCCGTGGCCGGTGACGTGAAGATGGAATCCCGCGCAGACGACACCGCTGCCTCTACCCCCGATGCCAAAGGCCATCCCTCTGACGGAGACCGCGTGTCTGCCGACGACTCGCGTGGCGACAGCACCACGACATCTGCAGCCGCTGGCTCTGCGTCCTCCGCGCCTCCTGCGTCGAACATCCACATGCGTTGCCTCATCGTCACCCAGGACGCGTCGATAATCATCGGCAAGGCTGGCTCTCACGTCAACGAGATCAGGGAGAAGAGCGGAGCCCGCGTCATGGTCTCCGAGAGCATTCCTGGTAATCCAGAGCGAATCCTCAACGTGAGCGGCCCACTAGACGCGGTGTCCAAGGTACGTGTGCATATACTCAGTCCTGCCATGCAAACGCTGACATACCGTATCTAGGCGTTTGGGCTGATAGTACGGAGGATCAACGACGAGCCTTTCGACAAGCCATCTGTCCCCGGCAGCCGTGCTGTCACCATCAAGTTCATGATCCCCAACTCCCGTATGGGCTCTGTGATTGGCAAGGGCGGTACAAAGATCAAGGAGATCCAGGATGCCAGCGGCGCAAGGCTGAATGCCAGCGAGGGTATGCTCCCCGGCTCTACGGAGGTACGTCCGGCGTCTTCGGTGGCCAAAGCCATGTCTCAACGCTCGAACGCGCAGCGCCTCCTGAGCGTGTCTGGTGTGGCGGACGCGATTCACATCGCGACCTACTACATTGGCAACATCCTCATTGAAGCCAACGAGCGTATGCCCGCTTCCAACAACTCGACCTATCGTCCCACGAGCAACTCCAGAAGGCCACCGTACATGGGATCTTCCTACGTTCCCGGCTACACTGCGGCGGCTGCGCATAATCCCTATGCACCTGCGCCTGGCGCTGGCGCAGCTCCGGCGCCGTCCCAACTCCAGACCCAACAAATCTACATCCCCAACGACTTGGTCGGGTGTATCATCGGAAAAGGTGGCGCGAAGATCAACGAGATTAGGCATATGAGCGCAAGCCAGATCAAGATCATGGAGCCTGGTGCCGTGGGCGTGGGCATGAACGGGGCACCGGCGCCCGCAGGCAGCGAAGGCGAGCGGTTGGTCGTTATCACGGGCCAGCCCGCGAACATCCAGATGGCCGTGCAGCTGTTGTACTCCGTGCGTACTAGTATTTTCTGTCTTCGCGTCGCCACGTGCCTGATCTCGGCACGTATAGCGACTCGAGCAGGAGAAGCAGAAGCAGCTCCGGCAACAAACGTCGCACGTCTGAGTACGTAGCGTGAAGGTCGAAGTCGTTTCTTTCGGTCTTGGTCGGCGCTCGTTGCCTCTCGCCGGCGGGCTGCCGTTCGCATTGGGGCGGGGCGGGCTCAGGGCGGGGCTGTCGCGCGCGATACTCGCGGGGCTCAGGAAGAGGGTAGGTGTCGTGCGCGACGCTACGCTCGCGGGGCAGCACCAAGTACGTAGCTTAAAGCACGCTTTCGACGTCTCTTCTTCTGGTCTCCGCCCATGCTCGTCGCACCTATCCCCATTGTTCTGTCGCCGTTTACTCTGTCCGTTAGTGCGCCCGTGGTCGCTGACATTACTGCAAAACACATAGTACATCTCATCCCCTCCCTGTGTAGTACGCTATCTGCTGCTATCTCTATATTTAATCCGGAACCCGTTCGCCCATGCCCCTCCCCGTTCTCATGTCCCCGTCGTCTCATGTGCCCTTGCAACTCTTCCATCACCTCTTGTCTCTGCTTTCCGCTGCGTCGTCAGGGTTCCCATGTTGTTATCGAGTTCGTTCCAATCCATCCATGTTTCTCATGCACATCCCAGTCAGTGTACATGTCTCGGATGACCTTGCGCTGCAGAACGCAGGAGTATGCGAGGATCTGCGTGATGCAAGGAGAGCATGAGCGCGGCGTGAACTGTGCAAGGTGCGTCTTCTGCGTATCACAGCAGATATCTCGCTGACGATTTCAGGTTCACAGCATGCGCACTGCGGGGTCCAGTCGATTCTGAGCGAGCGAGCAGCTGCGCAGCACACGAACCGGGCCCCGAGACGATGTGCAGGAATGGACGGATGGCACTTCCGCCCGGCGCACGCCACCTTCGGCGCGCTGAACGAGGTCTGCGTGTGTGCCGAACATCTGCGGCCGCACCGCCGGCGTCGTGCCCGAGCACTTCAAGACCTTCGCCGCACGCAGGCTCCCCTGTGCGTCCGGCCCTGAGCACATAGTACGCCTACGACAGCCACGGGTTCCGCTCGATGACCACGCACGCACGCGAGTCTTTGGAGTCATCTACTGGTAGCTCAGACATGATCTCACAGTTGCCCGTACACTCAAGGCACTCGGTCGCACGATCGTTTCAGGTTGCGCAAGTCACACCATCCGGATTGCTATCGCGGACTTGTACATTACATATGTACACGTTCGTCCTCCATACGTGCCCCCACTGACTGCCAGGTGTCCGCCACCCTCGGAGTCCACTCTCACCCGTGCACCGTGACCTCGCCCGGACCCCAGACCCCAGTATCGCGTCTGCTTCCCTCCCCTCAGTATCTACAGCGACCCGGCTCGTCCAGGTCTTCAAGTTGCTACCTACTATGTGCTACACATACCCGAACGAAGAAATGGCATTCATTTTTGCTCGAGCTACGTAACCCCATTGGGCGCGAGGGCGCAGCCTGGCTTACAGCTCTTAGTAGATCATGTCCAAGTCTGAGAAAGGGACGTCAGGAATACGAAGTCGTGCAGCCAAGAGTATGTCCCACGCACCATAAAGACCCACATGCACACGAAACCGTCTACCTGGGCCGAGTCAGTACGTGCGCTGACAGAGACATGCACGGTCGCAAATTCGTACGTCCGAGTCGATTGCTGTACGACGCCGGGGGCGGCTCAGCACTCAGTTCTGGGTGCGAGGAAGCTGCTATGAGTACATCTCACTCCGAAGACTGTGACAACTTGGATAGCTCACCTCCGCATCTGTCCAGGACCGGCGAGTGAGCATGCACTGTCCGGTGTTCGACTCGGAATGGACTTGTAGTGCACGCTTCGAGGCCGCGCGCCGTGAAGCAAATCTCCGCACGCCAGACGCCGCCTCGTGCGATCGAGTCGCAGGTGCTCCAAGCGGTACTAGACCGGACGAGATCGTCCTGTGCACTAACAGCGGTGGTCACTCGCGGTGCACAGGATGGGTATGAGATTCAGGACTCACCTCAACGCGCGGGCGTGCACTGCACGGGGGAGGAGTCTTTCGGGACGCATGTCCGAGGCAGGAATGGAATGGACATACGGCACATTTGCGCCGACCCAAATCGACGCGACGCGCGACACGTACCATGCCGCGGTCATGACATCGAGCATGATCTAGTACATCCAAACATGAGATATAAAGTCCATGAAATAAACATGTGAACTCACCACAGTATGAATGTGCAAATAGATTCAGCCGGTCCTGCGCTGCTGAACACCGCGGCCTCGGAGCGACGGGATATGAACGCGAATACAGTCGGACAGCGATGTGCGATCTGAC
Organism: Daedaleopsis sinensis; assembly: GCA_033807695.1. Taxonomy (NCBI): domain Eukaryota; kingdom Fungi; phylum Basidiomycota; class Agaricomycetes; order Polyporales; family Polyporaceae; genus Daedaleopsis; species Daedaleopsis sinensis. The sequence goes on from CM066301.1 coordinate 4,406,621, forward strand.
AAAGTGAAAGTAAGCATATTGAGATCGAGATCGAGACCGCGACGTACCGGCAGAGCTAAGTACGGACTCGACTCGCGTGTTACATGTGGGTGTGACTGCCTCTAGCGATGTCCGAACAGCGCCATGTGCAGGCAGCAAGCCAACAGTGTTCTGCAGCGAATGTGTGACTCGTCAGTGCCATTGACACATGCGTGCAAGGTGTACTCACTCGTCCGGAGATCTCCAGCCAGAGCGTAACACTGTGAACCTCGGAGCCGGATGTCTGTGCAGATCAACGAAGTCAGTGCCATCTCATTTGGGCGAGGAGCGAGGAGCTACAACGTACGCGACAGAGCAGATTGATGATATGAGCTAGGTGAGGGATCGTCGCCAACGAGAGTTGCCCATCTAGTGAGTCATGAATGAGCGATAGAAGTCCATAATAGTCACGAATAAACTCACCACGACGACTACGAGAAGTGCGGAGCTCGTCCGGCAGTGCAGAAGCCTACTACAACGTCGGGATATCGCATTCGGATAACAATGCGATCATCTAAGTAAGTAGAGGTACAAGAGTCAGCGCATCGTGGTCTATAAGCAATAAACGGAGACGTACCCCGGGGGCCATCCTCGCATGGCATACTAGTTGTGTCGTCAACCAAGCAATAGTACTCGGACAGCGCCGGTTGTAGCCTGATAGTATGAACTAGCGTCAGATATAGAGCTCGCAGTGAATGTGTAGACTCACCGGAGTGCTGCCGCAAAACGTACAGTCGTCTGAGCGACGGGATGACGAGATCGAAGCCGGCAGGGATCCATTCTGAAGAAGAAGTGAAAGTCAGCATTCACTGGAGCATCACAGTATAAGAACCAATCGAAGACGTAGACGTACCGTCGTCGCATAGCGTCGTCGCTGTGTCGATCGGTGAGCGAGGGAGAACAGGCTGGAGGGGAGGGGAGGGGAGAGGAGGGGAGAGGCGAGGGGATGAGAGGGGATGGCTCAGCAGCTCACGTCTCCCTGTCTCATTTATACGCTCACGAGGGGGTCCGTGCGTGAGTTCTTGCCAGATTTCTCCCAGTCGCACGCCACCCACTTACGCAAGCACCGAAGAAGAATCGGACACCGGGCCTGCTCGGCCAACCACAGCACGACACGAGAGGCTGGGCGCGGTCGTTGGAACATCCATGCGGATAAAGTCGATTCCTGACGTCCGCTGCACGCGAGAGGCGTTAGCGTGGGATGCCGTGCGTTGTTCGCGTCCATGAATGAGCGCTCGGGTTGCGATCGGTGCAAATTTCTGGGGCCTGGCCGTCGTAGATTGTTCCAGGCGAGGGACGAGGAGCAGGAAGCGGATTGGGAGAAGAAAGCACACAGTGTTGCGTGAGTTGCCCTGACATGGACTGCAAAAGCTTGCCATACTATAGAAGTGATGTCATAGCATGATACTTGCTGCCTACTGTATTGTTGAGTCAGATGCAAGCTGTGGATATTGCAGCGCACTGCCGAAAACACGTAGAATGAGCAAACGAAGCTTTAAGCTTGCTCGAGACACGCACTGCATAAGCATTCCTGCATGGAGATGCGAAACAATCGTCAGCATCGCAGGCTTAGAAGAGCGGATGCGGACTGCTCACCCTCGAATATCTATTTCTCGGAATTCTGGCTGTGGCGCAGATTCGGCGGTGCATTGGATGAGTGCCGGAAACGGAAATGAGAGCGCCGGCGCACGCGTCTCGTTCAAGTCCGAGATGCCCGCTGTCTTCCCATGGCCTGCCCTTCGCCGCCTCTCCTTCTCGGATCCAAACCTGTAAATCGCTGACGACATACCTGCTAATCATAACGGCGACCCGTCTCCCTGTCGGCCTGTCCCAGCCACCGGTGAGGCTGCACCTACGCTGCTCAGGCTCACTGTTCACTGTCGTAGTTGAGCTTTGATTTGAGTTGACTTGAGCAACTATCCACTCATTCGCGACGCGCCGGATCCAGAGACGAGCTCCACGTCGCTCTCCCTCAATACTTCGACTGCACTGGGAGGTGATGATGGTCCAGCAACGCTTGACTCAGTGGCGCCGACCTGCTTCCGGAACTTCCGCACGGGGACAGGGTCTGCGGCCGCTGCTGCCCGATGAATGTTCGAGCTCGGAAGAGCAATACCCTTCTCTATTTCTGTGTCCCGCCACCTGCCCGTTCTCGACAGCTCCTCCTGAGTGATAGCGGCGCGTCCGCCGCCGCCAGTGATACAACTCTGATACCCTGCTCTTCTCGCACAATTCGAGCGGTGCGCAGACTCGGAGGGGTCGGCGGGCACAGGACGTCAGAGGAGGGACGACCAGCACGACTCGGACGGTCCGGCGAGACGAGCCGCGAGCACGCGGTGCACGATGGACAGCCCACCTCCGAGTCGCATCCGCGATCATGTAAGCCGTCTGCGCCGTGGGTTTAGGTCCAGAACCTCAGGCCTCAGGGACGCACCCGAGCCGAACAGGACTTCTCGGGGTACGGTATCCACATGTGCACCGCTCGTCTTACTCTGCGTGTGCTCACGTCCCCACAGTTGCAGGTTTATGTCCACAAGACACCCGACGGCGGGGGCGGAGCACTCAGATGATACAGCGAGCAGCCTTGAGAGGACGGGCTGCAAAGTGTGCACGCGTGCCCGGTGCTCCTGTGGACGCCCCGTGACGGCGAACCACCCTCTGCGAAGCGACGCTGGGAAGCGTCTCAATATCTCACGTATTCGGCCAGCGACGCACCAGAAACAGGCATGATCATTGCGTGTATACACAGCGACTATCCACAGCTCAACAGCTGTCAGCGCGAGCGCGAGCGCGGGCCACGGAGGGCGCCGACCCGGTCGCACAGAGCGCGTCCGGGTCCCTCCTCCTCCTCCCTCCTCCCCCCATGCTCCCCTCCCCCATGCTGCACGACGAACGCGTCCCCCCTTCCCCCCGAACGCACCCTCGCCGCCCCCGACAGCGCACTCCCCCACGCTCTCCAGACGACACGACACCACGCCGCACTCCACTCGACGTGCTCTGGGGACTGCGTTGTGCACGGTACGTCTGTCGCCGGAGGAGAGCGCGGCCACGGCCAACACTAACTCTTCTCCCCTCTCCCCTCCCCCTGCTCTCCAGCGACGCGTCAGACCGGCTCGGGCTCGCCGTTGCGACGCGCCGTGTCGCATCGAGCATCGACTCGATGCACGTCGAGACCCGAGCTGACGACGAGCCTCCCTGCGACGCGACGCCGGGGATCTCGCAGGCGTCGAGCTCGCCAGTCTCGCGGCGAACGCCTCGTCCTCGGGCTCTCGCGCCGGGACAGCACTGGAGAGTGCCACAGCCATCCGCCTGCGACTCGACTCGGAAGTCGGTGTCTCGCAGACGAGGCCTCAGGCGGGCACGGGCGCGTCGCGTCGCGTCGAAAGACGTGTCATTGCGGACGCTCATACACGCGACGGTACGTACATTTCCATTTCTGCGAACGAGCTCGCCGGGACTGACTGTACTCACGCCCCAGATAGACTGTGCAGGTGGCGTTATCGAGCGCGTCCTCGATCTCTGCCGGCGTGGGGCACGATGCGTGCTGTGTGCGCGGTGAGTATCAGTCTGTCGACGATAGCCCGGCACGTACTCACGTATCGCTCCAGAACGCGTTCACCCACCGCGACGACGCGACGGCGGCGTGCCGGCCGGGAGCTCGCGTTCTCGACGCGCGACACGACATCGCCGCCCTCTTCGCTGTTGGCGGGCGAGATCCAGCCGTCTCGACATGCTCCGGACGTGCACGGTGGCCATGGCAGAGGTGAGTTCCTGTACAGTCTCGGGGCATGCGTCAGTGGCTGATCTCAATGAGCTCTACAGTCTCCTACCGCTGCGGATCGGCGGTGCCTCCCTCGGACGTCAGCACGCCCGGCGGAAAGAAGACGGACCTTCGTGAGCCGACGGAAGGCGCGGCGGACAGTCGCGCACCTCCTCGATGGGATCTCGCGCCTCCATCGCGTTCCAAGATCGCGGGGACCTACCGTGTGGTTTGGAACGTCTGAATCTGTGGCAGGTACGCTCCGGAGCTCGTCTCGAAGAATGGCGCTTACCTCCTTTGTTCACTTAGCGTGCCGGCGCGCGAGTGTGGCTCGCATCCGCCAGTCTGGAGAGTTGCGACTCGGAGCCGGCTGAGCGTCCGGGGAGCTTGGCGGCGCAAGGAGGACGCTTCGATGTCCGCGTGCCTTACCAAGATGCCTGCAGTCGAGTGTGGCGTCGGCGGGTGAAGGGAGCGCGTGCGGTCGAGGGCGTGGGGCTGAGGTGAGTCGTTTGACGTTCACCGGGACTCGGGCGGATGGCTGCGAGCCGTCTCGAGAGGTGTGGCGGGAGCTGACGTTCACCGCCGTCAGTAGCTCGCCTAAGCGTTGGCCGCAGAGCTGCTCCTCGGCAGCACGCTCGTGGGCCGTCCGACGGCGTGGGCGACGCTCTCGCGCTGATTCGCATCGCGACGGGTGCTGTCCTACCGTCCTCGGGATGCTGCACAGAGGTCGGGTCTGTTGGCATCGAAGGTGAGTACACTGGAATGTCGTGTGCGGCGTGGGATCGTACTCATGTTCCGGGGTCTTCTAGCACGCCGGCGGGGATGGCCCGAGTGGCTCGGACGACGCGAGTATCCGAGGAGATCGGGGACTCAAGACGTCGAGCGGCGGCAGGGATCGAGAGAGTGGCGAGAGCGGGGAAGGCGGTAGCATCCTGGCTGGCGGTGCTTACGTGTCAGCCGGCTGATGATGGCTGCAGAATCGGAGAGCGCGGGACGGCGAAGAAGGGTGAGTGACACGTTGCGATATGGTACACGATCGTATTGCACTTACTATTTCGGCTCTTCTAGCACGCTGGCGGGCGGGCGGCGACGACGCGGATCTCCGGGGACGCGGATCCGTGCCTGAGAGCGGGGAGCGGGGAGTGGCGGGAGGCGGATCAGGGTTCGTGAGCGAGTGCGGTGAGTGAGAGCGTTTGGAATGGCGGGGTTTTCGCACGTGGTCGGAGTCAGATGGCGTTTTTCGTCTGTCGCGGCTAGAGCGGCGGTAGGAGGACTGGCGGCGGGGAGTGCGAGGACGGCGGGGGCGGAAGTATGCGAGGGTGGCGCGGGCGCAGCGGCAAACGAGGGTGAGTGCAGTTAGTCGCGATTTGACAAGACGAGGATTGACTTACGAGCGCGGTTCTCCGAGTGCGCTGGCGTGCGGACGGCGGTATGCTTCCCGGAGCAGGCGTCGACGTTTGCGGGGGCGATGGGTGCAGCCTGGACGAGTACGGCGGAAGTATGTGAGGATGGCGCGGGCGCAGCGGCAAACGAGGGTGAGTACAGTTAGTCGCGATTTCACAGCACGAGAACAGACTTACGAGCGTGATTCTGTGAGCTGTCGCGCGGGCACCCTCGGAGCACGCGAGTATTATAGGCGCGACTGGAATCAGTCGAGCTGAGTTGGGCGGGCGAGTACGGCGTGGGCGGAGTCGAAATGCGAAGGGGACGGAAGCGGAGGTGAGTGGGATGTGTTTTGAGGGCTGAAGGGGCGCGGCAGCCAGGATCCGGGCGGGCTAGAGGACGTATGCGGTGAGTGAGAGTGAGATTCGCACCTGATGAGTTGTGAGCAGGTGAGTAGACGGTTTCGAGTGTACGCACTGTGAATATATGCGCACGTATGCTTGCACGAGAGCTGCGAGAGCGGAAGAACAAACGCACCTGGAGGTACGTATCTGTATCGCAGGAGCGACGTGTGTGGCAGCGGAAGAGCACGAGGAGGCAGCGGAAGAGCACGAGGGACGGAGAGCGGGAGGAGGCAGCGGAAGAGCACAGAGCGGGAGACAGAGCAGGAGCACGCACAGGACAGAGGTACGCCCCCGCCCAGTCTATATCCCTAGACCAGCACAGTGCAGCTTATATCCCTGGAATAGCACATAAGGCCAGCGATCCGCACGGCTCGTCGCAGGCCTCGGAGGGACAGAGGGGACGGGCGTCTAGAGGACGGGCAGGGACGGGCAGGGACGGGCAGGGACGGGCAGGGAGAGTACGTGCGAGGACGGGTCTGAGAGCAAGCATGCGGGTCGTCGTCGAGCGTCGCCAGTCGCAGTCCGTCGCGTCGTCGAGAGCAGAGAGAGAGCGAGTCGGGCAGAGAGCGAGTCGAGCGAGAGCAGCTGGCAAGACCGGGCGCCCGATCTCGATCCTAGTTCTCGCAACGTCATCTGTGGCTGTGCCTGCGCCTTTGGTTATGGGCGCGACTTGTCTCTCGACCACGACGACCCCCGTGGCAGCCATGCAGCCCTCGTCGCCGTCGTCGCCAACAGCGAGCTCAATATCTAGGTACGTACCAAGCCTAGGAGCGCCATGTCTCTGCCCTTCCTCCCCCTCCTCACCGTCCACGCTGCGTTGCCCCAGACACATCTCCTGTCCTGTCCCAAGCCCTCCTCTCCGTCCCAACTCCCAGCAACCCCCTCCGTCTCGTACACTCCCCACGGACACTAAGGCTCCCTGCTTTGCGATCCTGACCACTCTTATTCTCGAATCATGCCAGAAGCCGACATCACCCGCAAGCGCTCCCGCTCGCCCTCGGACAGCGACCAGCCCAAACAGAAGCGTGCCAACACAGGCGCCTCGAATGACTCTCACCGCTCGCACCATTCCTCTGCCGTGGCCGGTGACGTGAAGATGGAATCCCGCGCAGACGACACCGCTGCCTCTACCCCCGATGCCAAAGGCCATCCCTCTGACGGAGACCGCGTGTCTGCCGACGACTCGCGTGGCGACAGCACCACGACATCTGCAGCCGCTGGCTCTGCGTCCTCCGCGCCTCCTGCGTCGAACATCCACATGCGTTGCCTCATCGTCACCCAGGACGCGTCGATAATCATCGGCAAGGCTGGCTCTCACGTCAACGAGATCAGGGAGAAGAGCGGAGCCCGCGTCATGGTCTCCGAGAGCATTCCTGGTAATCCAGAGCGAATCCTCAACGTGAGCGGCCCACTAGACGCGGTGTCCAAGGTACGTGTGCATATACTCAGTCCTGCCATGCAAACGCTGACATACCGTATCTAGGCGTTTGGGCTGATAGTACGGAGGATCAACGACGAGCCTTTCGACAAGCCATCTGTCCCCGGCAGCCGTGCTGTCACCATCAAGTTCATGATCCCCAACTCCCGTATGGGCTCTGTGATTGGCAAGGGCGGTACAAAGATCAAGGAGATCCAGGATGCCAGCGGCGCAAGGCTGAATGCCAGCGAGGGTATGCTCCCCGGCTCTACGGAGGTACGTCCGGCGTCTTCGGTGGCCAAAGCCATGTCTCAACGCTCGAACGCGCAGCGCCTCCTGAGCGTGTCTGGTGTGGCGGACGCGATTCACATCGCGACCTACTACATTGGCAACATCCTCATTGAAGCCAACGAGCGTATGCCCGCTTCCAACAACTCGACCTATCGTCCCACGAGCAACTCCAGAAGGCCACCGTACATGGGATCTTCCTACGTTCCCGGCTACACTGCGGCGGCTGCGCATAATCCCTATGCACCTGCGCCTGGCGCTGGCGCAGCTCCGGCGCCGTCCCAACTCCAGACCCAACAAATCTACATCCCCAACGACTTGGTCGGGTGTATCATCGGAAAAGGCGGCGCGAAGATCAACGAGATTAGGCATATGAGCGCAAGCCAGATCAAGATCATGGAGCCTGGTGCCGTGGGCGTGGGCATGAACGGGGCACCGGCGCCCGCAGGCAGCGAAGGCGAGCGGTTGGTCGTTATCACGGGCCAGCCCGCGAACATCCAGATGGCCGTGCAGCTGTTGTACTCCGTGCGTACTAGTATTTTCTGTCCTCGCGTCGCTATGTGCCTGATCTCGGCACGTATAGCGACTCGAGCAGGAGAAGCAGAAGCAGCTCCGGCAACAAACGTCGCACGTCTGAGTACGTAGCGTGAAGGTCGAAGTGGTTTCTTTCGGTCTTGGTCGGCGCTCGTTGCCTCTCGCCGGCGGGCTGCCGTTCGCATTGGGGCGGGGCGGGCTCAGGGCGGGGCTGTCGCGCGCGATACTCGCGGGGCTCAGGAAGAGAGTAGGTGTCGTGCGCGACGCTACGCTCGCGGGGCAGCACCAAGTACGTAGCTTAAAGCACGCTTTCGACGTCTCTTCTTCTGGTCTTCGCCCATGCTCGTCGCACCTATCCCCATTGTTCTGTCGCCGTTTACTCTGTCCGTTAGTGCGCCCGTGGTCGCTGACATTACTGCAAAACACATAGTACATCTCATCCCCTCCCTGTGTAGTACGCTCTCTGCTGCTATCTCTATATTTAATCCGGAACCCGTTCGCCCATGCCCCTCCCCGTTCTCATGTCTTCGTCGTCTCATGTGCCCTTGCAACTTTTCCATCACCTCTTGTCTCTGCTTTCCGCTGCGTCGTCAGGGTTCCCATGTTGTTATCGAGTTCGTTCCAATCCATCCATGTTTCTCATGCACATCCCAGTCAGTGTACATGTCTCGGATGACCTTGCGCTGCAGAACGCAGGAGTATGCGAGGATCTGCGTGATGCAAGGAGAGCATGAGCGTGGCGTGAACTGTGCAAGGTGCGTCTTCTGCGTATCACAGCAGATATCTCGCTGACGATTCCAGGTTCACAGCATGCGCACTGCGGGGTCCAGTCGATTCTGAGCGAGCGAGCAGCTGCGCAGCACACGAACCGGGCCCCGAGACGATGTGCAGGAGTGGACGGATGGCACTTCCGCCCGGCGCACGCCACCTTCGGCGCGCTGAACGAGGTCTGCGTGTGTGCCGAACATCTGCGGCCGCACCGCCGGCGTCGTGCCCGAGCACTTCAAGACCTTCGCCGCACGCAGGCTCCCCTGTGCGTCCGGCCCTGAGCACATGGTACGCCTACGACAGCCACGGGTTCCGACGCTCGATGACCACGCACGCACGCGAGTCTTTGGAGTCATCTACTGGTAGCTCAGACATGATCTCACAGTTGCCCGTACACTCAAGGCACTCGGTCGCGCGATCGTTTCAGGTTGCGCAAATCACACCATGGATTGCTATTGCGGACTTGTACATTACAAGTGTACACGGTCGTCCTCCGTACGTGCCCCTGGCACTGACTGCCAGGTATCCGCCACCCTCGGAGTCCACTCTCACCCGTGCACCGTGACCTCGCCCGGACCCCAGACCCCAGTATCGCGTCTGCTTCCCTCCCCTCAGTATCTACAGCGACCCGGCTCGTCCCGGTCTTCAGGTTGCTACCTACTATGTGCTACACATACCCGAACGAAGAAATGGCATTCATTTTTGCTCGAGCTACGTAACCCCATTGGGCGCGAGGGCGCAGCCTGGCTTACAGCTCTTAGTAGATCATGTCCAAGTCTGAGAAAGGGACGTCAGGAATACGAAGTCGTGCAGCCAAGAGTATGTCCCACGCACCATCATCCACACGAAACCGTCTACCTGGGCCGAGTCAGTACGTGCGCCGACAGAGACATGCACGCTCGCGAATTCGTACGTCCGAGTCGATTGCTGTACGCCGGGGGCGGCTCAGCGCTCAGTTCTGACGGCGAGGAAGCTGCTATGAGTACATCTCACTCCGAAGACTGTGACAACTTGGATAGCTCACCTCCGCATCTGTCCAGGACCGGCGAGTGAGCATGCACTGTCCGGTGTTCGACTCGGAATGGACTTGTAGTGCACGCTTCGAGGCCGCGCGCCGTGAAGCAAATCTCCGGCACGCCAGACACCGCCTCGTGCGATCGAGTCGCAGGTGCTCCGAGCGATACTGGACCGGACAAGATCGTCCTGTGCACTAACGGCGGTGGTCACTCGCGGCGCACAGAATGGGCACGAGGTTCAGGGCTCACCTCAACGCGCGGGCGTGCACTGCACGGGGGGAGGAATATTCTGTGACGCAAGTCCGAGGCAGGTACGGCACATTCGCGTTGTCCCGAGTCGACGCGACGGTCATGACAGTGGACACAATCTAGTACATTCGAACATGAGATATAAAGTCGATGAAATAAACGTGTGACCTCACCACAGCATGAATGTGCAATTAGACACAGCCGGCCCTGCACTGCTGGATGCCGCAGCCTCGGATATGAATGCAAACACAGTCGGACAGCGATGTGCGATCTGACAAAGTGAGAGTCAGCATATTGAGATCAAGATCGAGAGCGCGACGTACCGGCAGAGCTAAGTACGGACTCGTCTCGCGTGTTACATGAGGTGCAGGTTTGACTGCCTCTGGCGATTTCCGAACAGCGCCACGGGCAGCAGCAAAGCCAGTGTTCTGCAGCGAATGTGTGACTCGTCAGTGCCATTGACACATGCGTGCAAGGTGTACTCACTCGTTCGGAGATCTCCAGCCAGAGCGTAACACTGTGAACCTCGGAGCCGGATGTCTGTGCAGATCAACGAAGTCAGTGCCATCTCATTTGGGCGAGGAGCGAGGAGCTACAACGTACGCGACAGAGCGGGTTCGAACTAGCTGAGGGATCGTCGCCAACGAGAGTTACCCATCTAGTGAGTCTTGAATGAGCGATAGAAGTCCATAATAGTCACGGATATACTCACCACGATGACTACGAGAAGTGCGGAGCTCATCCGGCAGTGTAGAAGCTTGCTAGAACGTCAGGATATCATAGATATCGCGTTCGGATAGCAATGCGATCATCTAGGGAAGTAGAGATACAAGAGTCAGCACATCGTGGTCTATAAACAATAAACGGAGACGTACCTGGGCCATCCCCGCATGGCATAGTTGTGTCGTCGACCAAGCGATAGTACTCGGACGGCGCCGGTTGTAGCCTGATAGTATGAACTAGCATCAGATATAGAGCTCGCAGTCAATGTGTAGACTCACCGGAGTGCTGCCGCAAAACGTACAGTCGTCTGAGCGACGGGATGACGAGCTCGAAGCCGGCAGGGATCCATTCTGAAGAAGAAGTGAAAGTCAGCATTCACTGGAGCATCACAGTATAAGAACCAATCGAAGACGTAGACGTACCGTCGTCGCATAGCGTCGTCGCTGTGTCGATCGGTGAGCGAGGGAGATCAGTCTGGAGGGGAGGGGAGGGGAGAGGAGGGGAAAGGAGGGGAGAGGCGAGGGGATGAGGGGGGATGGCTCAGCAGCTCACGTCTCCCTGTCCCATTTATACGCTCACGAGGGGGTCCGTGCGTGAGTTCTTGCCAGATTTCTCCCAGTCGCACGCCACCCACTTACGCAAGCACCGAAGAAGAATCGGACACCGGGCCTGCTCGGCCAACCACAGCACGACACGAGAGGCTGGGCGCGGTCGTTGGAACATCCATGCGGATAAAGTCGATTCCTGACGTCCGCTGCACGCGAGAGGCGTTAGCGTGGGATGCCGTGCGTTGTTCGCGTCCATGAATGAGCGCTCGGGTTGCGATCGGTGCAAATTTCTGGGGCCTGGCCGTCGTAGATTGTTCCAGGCGAGGGACGAGGAGCAGGAAGCGGATTGGGATAAGAAAGCACACAGTGTTGCGTGAGTTGCCCTGACATGGACTGCAAAAGCTTGCCATACTATAGAAGTGATGTCATAGCATGATACTTGCTGCCTACTGTATTGTTGAGTCAGATGCAAGCTGTGGATATTGCAGCGCACTGCCGAAAACACGTAGAATGAGCAAACGAAGCTTTAAGCTTGCTCGAGACACGCACTGCATAAGCAATCCTGCATGGAGATGCGAAAAAATCGTCAGCATCGCAGGTTTAGAAGAGCGGATGCGGACTGCTCACCCTCGAATATCTATTTCTCGGAATTCTGGCTGTGGCGCAGATTCGGCGGTGCATTGGATGAGTGCCGGAAACGGAAATGAGAGCGCCGGCGCACGCGTCTCGTTCAAGTCCGAGATGCCCGCTGTCTTCGCATGGCCTGCCCTTCGCCGCCTCTCCTTCTCGGATCCAATCCTGTAAATCGCTGACGACATACCTGCTAATCATAACGGCGACCCGTCTCCCTGTCGGCCTGTCCCAGCCACCGGTGAGGCTGCACCTACGCTGCTCAGGCTCACTGTTCACTGTCGTAGTTGAGCTTTGATTTGAGCTGTTGACTTGAGCGACTATCTACTCATTCGAGACGGCGCCGGATCCAGAGACGAGCTCCACGTCGCTCTCCCTCAATACTTCGACTGCACTGGGAGGTGATGATGGTCCAGCAACGCTTGACTGGGTGGCGCCGACCTGCTTCCGGAACTTCCGCTCGGGGACAGGGTCTGCGGCCGCTGCTGCCCGATGAATGTTCGAGCTCGGAAGAGCAATACCCTTCTCTATTTCCGTGTCCCGCCACCTGCCCGTTCTCGACAGCTCCTCCTGAGCGACAGCGGCGCGTCCGCCGCCGCCAGTGATACAACTCTGATACCCTGCTCTTCTCGCACAATTCGAGTGGTGCACAGACTCGGAGGGGTCGGCGGGCACAGGACGTCAGAGGAGGGACGACCAGCACGATTCGGACGGTCCGGCGAGACGAGCCGCAAGCACGCGGTGCGCGATGGACAGCCCACCTCCGAGTCGCATCCGCGATCATGTAAGCCGTCTGCGCCGTGGGTTTAGGTCCAGAACCTCAGGCCTCAGGGACGCACCCGAGCCGAACAGGACTTCTCGGGGTACGGTATCCACATGTTCACCGCCCGTCTTTCTCTGCGTGTGCTCACGTCCCCACAGTTGCAGGTTTATGTCCACAAGACACCCGACGGCGGGGGCGGAGCACTGAGATGATACAGCGAGCAGCCTTGAGAGGACGGGCTGCAAAGTGTGCACGCGTGCCCGGTGCTCCTGTGGACGCCCCGCGGCGAACCACCCTCTGCGAAGCGACGCTGGGAAGCGTCTCAATATCTCACGTATTCGGCCAGCGACGCACCAGAAACAGGCATGATCATTGCGTGTATACACAGCGACTATCCACAGCTCAACAGCTGTCAGCGCGAGCGCGGGCGCGGGCCACGGAGGGCGCCGACCCGGTCGCACAGAGCGCGTCCGGAGCCCTCCTCCTCCTCCTCCTCCCTCCTCCCCCCATGCTCCCCTCCCCCATGCTGCACGACGAACGCGTCCCCCCTTCCCCTCGAACGCACCCTCGCCGCCCCCGACAGCGCACTCCCCCACGCTCTCCAGACGACACGACACCACGCCGCACTCCCCTTGACGTGCTCTGGGGACTGCGTTGTGCACGGTACGTCTGTCGCCGGGGGAGAGCGCGGCCACGGCCAGCACTAACTCTTCTCCCCTCTCCCCTCCCCCTGCTCTCCAGCGACGCATCAGACCGGCTCGGGCTCGCCGTTTCGACGCGCCGTGTCGCATCGAGCATCGACTCGATGCACGTCGAGACTCGAGCTGACGACGAGCCTCCCTGCGACGCGACGCCGGGGATCTCGCAGGCGTCGAGCTCGCCAGTCTCGCGGCAAACGTGTCGTCCTCGGGCTCTCGCGCCGGGACAGCACTAGAAAGTGCCACAGCCATCCGCCTGCGACTCGACTCGGAAGTCGGTGTCTCGCAGACGAGGCCTCAGGCGGGCACGGGCGCGTCGCGTCGCGTCGAAAGACGTGTCATTGCGGACGCTCATACACGCGATGGTACGTACATTTCCATTTCTGCGAACGAGCTCGCCGGGACTGACTGTACTCACGCCCCAGATAGACTGTGCAGGTGGCGTTATCGAGCGCGTCCTCGATCTCTGCCGGCGTGAAGAGCGATGCGTGCTGTGTGCGCGGTGAGTATGAGTCTGTCGACGATAGCCCGGCACGTACTCACGTACCAGCAGCGTCGTGTTCCAGAGCGCGTTCACCCACCGCGACGACGCGACGGCGGCGTGCCGGCCGGGAGCTCGCGTTCTCGACGCGCGACACGACATCGCCGCCCTCTTCGCTGTTGGCGGGCGAGATCCAGCCGTCTCGACATGCTCCGGACGTGCACGGTGGCCATGGCAGAGGTGAGTTCCTGTACAGTCTCGGGGCATGCGTCAGTGGCTGACCTCAATGAGCTCTACAGTCTCCTACCGCTGCGGATCGGCAGTGCATTCTTCGGACGTCAGCACGCCCGGCGGAAAGAAGACGGACCTTCGTGAGCCGACGGAAGGCGCGGCGGACAGTCGCGCACCTCCTGCGATGGGATCTCGCGCCTCCATCGCGTTCCCATGATGGCGGGACCTACCGTGGGGTTTGGAACGTCTGAATCCGTGGCAGGTACGCTCCGGAGCTCGTCTCGAAGAATGGCGCTTACCTCCTTTGTTCACTTAGCGTGCCGGCGCGCGAGCGTGGCTCGCATCCGCCAGTCTGGAGAGTTGCGACTCGGAGCCGGCTGAGCATCCGGGGAGCTTGGCGGCGCAAGGAGGACGCGTCGATGTCCGCGTGCCTTACCAAGATGCCTGCAGTCGAGTGTGGCGTCGGCGGGTGAAGGGAGCGCGTGCGGTCGAGGGCGTGGGGCTGAGGTGAGTCGTTTGACGTTCACCGGGACTCGGGCGGATGGCTGCGAGCCGTCTCGAGAGGTGTGGCGGGAGCTGACGTTCACCGCCGTCAGTAGCTCGCCTAAGCGTTGGCCGCAGAGCTGCTCCTCAGCAGCACGCTCGTGGGCCGTCCGACGACGTGGGCGACGCTCTCGCGCTGATTCGCATCGCGACGGGTGCTGTCCGGCGGTCCTCCAGGATGCTGCACAGAGGTCGGGTCTGTTGGCATCGAAGGTGAGTACACTGGAACGTCGTGTGCGGCGTGGGATCGTACTCATGTTCCGGGGTCTTCTAGCACGCCGGCGGGGATGGCCCGAGTGGCTCGGACGACGCGAGTATCCGAGGAGATCGGGGACTCAAGTCGTCGAGCGGCGGCAGGGATCGAGAGAGTGGCGAGAGCGGGGAAGGCGGTAGCATCCTGGCTGGCGGTGCTTACGTGTCAGCCGGCTGATGATGGCTGCAGAATCGGAGAGCGCGGGACGGCGAAGAAGGGTGAGTGACACGTTGCGAATCGCGAGTTGTACTCACCTAACTTGGCACACGAGATTGCACTTACTATTTCGGCTCTTCTAGCACGCTGGCGGGCGGGCGGCGACGACGCGGATCTCCGGGGACGCGGATCCGTGCCTGAGAGCGGGGAGCGGGGAGTGGCGGGAGGCGGATCAGGGTTCGTGAGCGAGTGCGGTGAGTGAGAGCGTTTGGAATGGCGGGGTTTTCGCACGTGGTCGGAGTCAGATGGCGTTTTTCGTCTGTCGCGGCTAGAGCGGCGGTAGGAGGACTGGCGGCGGGGAGTGCGAGGGTGGCGGGGAGTGCGAGGACGGCGGGGGCGGAAGTATGCGAGGGTGGCGCGGGCGCAGCGGAAAACGAGGGTGAGTACAGTTAGTCGCGATTTGACAAGACGAGGATTGACTTACGAGCGCGGTTCTCCGAGTGCGCTGGCGCGCGGACGGCGGTATGCTTCCCGGAGCAGGCGTCGACGTCTGCGGGGACGATGGGTGCAGCCTGGACGAGTACGGCGGAAGGATGTGAGGATGGCGCGGGCGCAGCGGCAAACGAGGGTGAGTACAGTTAGTCGCGATTTCACAGCACGAGAACAGACTTACGAGCGTGATTCTGTGAGCTGTCGCGCGGGCACCCTCGGAGCACGCGAGTATTATAGGCGCGACTGGAATCAGTCGAGCTGAGTTGGGCGGGCGAGTACGGCGTGGGCGGAGTCGAAATGCGAAGGGGACGGAAGCGGAGGTGAGTGGGATGTGTTTTGAGGGCTGAAGGGGCGCGGCAGCCAGGATCCGGGCGGGCTAGAGGACGTATGCGGTGAGTGAGAGTGAGATTCGCACCTGATGAGTTGTGAGCAGGTGAGTAGACGGTTTCGAGTGTACGCACTGTGAATATATGCGCACGTATGCTTGCACGAGAGCTGCGAGAGCGGAAGAACAAACGCACCTGGAGGTACGTATCTGTATCGCAGGAGCGACGTGTGTGGCAGCGGAAGAGCACGAGGGACGGAGAGCGGGAGGAGGCAGCGGAAGAGCACGAGGGACAGAGAGCAGGAGCACGCACAGGACAGAGGTACGCCCCCGCCCAGTCTATATCCCTAGACCAGCACAGTGCAGCTTATATCCCTGGATTAGCACAGTGCAGCCTATATCCCTGGAATCGCACAGTGCAGCCTATATCCCCGGATTAGCACATAAGGCCAGCGATCCGCACGGCTCGTTGCACGCCCTCGAGGGGACAGAGGGGACGGGCGTCTAGAGGACGGGCAGGGACGGGCAGGGACGGGCAGGGACGGGCAGGGAGAGTGCGGCGGGGTGCGAGGACGAGGCTGAGAGCAAGCATGCGGGTCGTCGTCGAGCGTCGCCGCCTCGCGTCGTGGTCGTCGAGAGCAGAGAGAGAGCGAGTCGAGCGAGAGCAGCTGGCAAGACTGGGCGCCCGATCTCGATCCTAGTTCTCGCAACGTCATCTGTGGCTGTGCCTGCGCCTTTGGTTATGGGCGCGACTTGTCTCTCGACCACGACGACCCCCGTGGCAGCCATGCAGCCCTCGTCGCCGTCGTCGCCAACAGCGAGCTCAAGGTACGTACCAGCCTAGGAGCGCCATGTCTCTGCCCTTCCTCCCCCTCCTCACCGTCCACGCTGCGTTGCCCCAGACACATCTCCTGTCCTGTCCCAAGCCCTCCTCTCCGTCCCAACTCCCAGCAACCCCCTCCGTCTCGTACACTCCCCACGGACACTAAGGCTCCCTGCTTTGCGATCCTGACCACTCTTATTCTCGAATCATGCCAGAAGCCGACATCACCCGCAAGCGCTCCCGCTCGCCCTCGGACAGCGACCAGCCCAAACAGAAGCGTGCCAACACAGGCGCCTCGAATGACTCTCACCGCTCGCACCATTCCTCTGCCGTGGCCGGTGACGTGAAGATGGAATCCCGCGCAGACGACACCGCTGCCTCTACCCCCGATGCCAAAGGCCATCCCTCTGACGGAGACCGCGTGTCTGCCGACGACTCGCGTGGCGACAGCACCACGACATCTGCAGCCGCTGGCTCTGCGTCCTCCGCGCCTCCTGCGTCGAACATCCACATGCGTTGCCTCATCGTCACCCAGGACGCGTCGATAATCATCGGCAAGGCTGGCTCTCACGTCAACGAGATCAGGGAGAAGAGCGGAGCCCGCGTCATGGTCTCCGAGAGCATTCCTGGTAATCCAGAGCGAATCCTCAACGTGAGCGGCCCACTAGACGCGGTGTCCAAGGTACGTGTGCATATACTCAGTCCTGTCATGCAAACGCTGACATACCGTATCTAGGCGTTTGGGCTGATAGTACGGAGGATCAACGACGAGCCTTTCGACAAGCCATCTGTCCCCGGCAGCCGTGCTGTCACCATCAAGTTCATGATCCCCAATTCCCGTATGGGCTCTGTGATTGGCAAGGGCGGTACAAAGATCAAGGAGATCCAGGATGCCAGCGGCGCAAGGCTGAATGCCAGCGAGGGTATGCTCCCCGGCTCTACGGAGGTACGTCCGGCGTCTTCGGTGGCCAAAGCCATGTCTCAACGCTCGAACGCGCAGCGCCTCCTGAGCGTGTCTGGTGTGGCGGACGCGATTCACATCGCGACCTACTACATTGGCAACATCCTCATTGAAGCCAACGAGCGTATGCCCGCTTCCAACAACTCGACCTATCGTCCCACGAGCAACTCCAGAAGGCCACCGTACATGGGATCTTCCTACGTTCCCGGCTACACTGCGGCGGCTGCGCATAATCCCTATGCACCTGCGCCTGGCGCTGGTGCAGCTCCGGCGCCGTCCCAACTCCAGACCCAACAAATCTACATCCCCAACGACTTGGTCGGGTGTATCATCGGAAAAGGTGGCGCGAAGATCAACGAGATTAGGCATATGAGCGCAAGCCAGATCAAGATCATGGAGCCTGGTGCCGTGGGCGTGGGCATGAACGGGGCACCGGCGCCCGCAGGCAGCGAAGGCGAGCGGTTGGTCGTTATCACGGGCCAGCCCGCGAACATCCAGATGGCCGTGCAGCTGTTGTACTCCGTGCGTACTAGTATTTTCTGTCTTCGCGTCGCTATGTGCCTGATCTCGGCACGTATAGCGACTCGAGCAGGAGAAGCAGAAGCAGCTCCGGCAACAAACGTCGCACGTCTGAGTACGTAGCGTGAAGGTCGAAGTCGTTTCTTTCGGTCTTGGTCGGCGCTCGTTGCCTCTCGCCGGCGGGCTGCCGTTCGCATCGGGGCGGGGCGGGCTCAGGGCGGGGCTGTCGCGCGCGATACTCGCGGGGCTCAGGAAGAGGGTAGGTGTCGTGCGCGACGCTACGCTCGCGGGGCAGCAACAAGTACGTAGCTTAAAGCACGCTTTCGACGTCTCTTCTTCTGGTCTTCGCCCATGCTCGTCGCACCTATCCCCATTGTTCTGTCGCCGTTTACTCTGTCCGTTAGTGCGCCCGTGGTCGCTGACATTACTGCAAAACACATAGTACATCTCATCCCCTCCCTGTGTAGTACGCTCTCTGCTGCTATCTCTATATTTAATCCGGAACCCGTTCG
Organism: Daedaleopsis sinensis; assembly: GCA_033807695.1. Classification (NCBI taxonomy): domain Eukaryota; kingdom Fungi; phylum Basidiomycota; class Agaricomycetes; order Polyporales; family Polyporaceae; genus Daedaleopsis; species Daedaleopsis sinensis. Next base: position 4,425,116 of record CM066301.1, read on the forward strand.
CCCATGCCCCTCCCCGTTCTCATGTCTTCGTCGTCTCATGTGCCCTTGCAACTCTTCCATCGCCTCTTGTCTCTGCTTTCCGCTGCGTCGTCAGGGTTCCCATGTTGTTATCGAGTTCGTTTCAATCCATCCATGTTTCTCATGCACATCCCAGTCAGTGTACATGTCTCGGATGACCTTGCGCTGCAGAACGCAGGAGTATGCGAGGATCTGCGTGATGCAAGGAGAGCATGAGCGCGGCGTGAACTGTGCAAGGTGCGTCTTCCGCGTATCACAGCAGATATCTCGCTGACGATTTCAGGTTCACAGCATGCGCACTGCGGGGTCCAGTCGATTCTGAGCGAGCGAGCAGTTGCGCAGCACGCGAACCGGGCCCCGAGACGATGTGCAGGAATGGACGGATGGCACTTCCGCCCGGCGCACGCCACCTTCGGCGCGCTGAACGAGGTCTGCGTGTGTGCCATCCCCGACTCTCCATCTCGTCTCTGGCCGCACGGCAGACCGCGCGCGCGAACTTCTGCGGCCGCACCGCCGGCGTCGTGCCCGAGCACTTCAAGACCTTCGCCGCACGCAGGCTTCCCTGTGCGTCCGGCCCTGAGCACATGGTACGCCTACGACAGCCACGGGTTCCGCTCGATGACCACGCACGCACGCGAGTCTTTGGAGTCATCTACTGGTAGCTCAGACATGATCTCACAGTTGCCCGTACACTCAAGGCACTCGGTCGCGCGATCGTTTCAGGTTGCGCAAATCACACCATGGATTGCTATTGCGGACTTGTACATTACAAGTGTACACGGTCGTCCTCCGTACGTGCCACCACGGTGACCGCCACCCTCGTCCACTCTCACCCGGACTCCAGTATCGCGTCTGCTTCCCTCCCCTCAGTATCTACAGCGACCCGGCTCGTCCCGGTCTTCAGGTTGCTACCTACTATGTACTACAGATACCCGAACGAAGAAATGGCATTCATTCTTACTCGAGCTACGTGGCCCCATTGGGCGCGAGGGCGCAGCCTAGCTTACAGCTCTTAGTAGATCATGTCCAAGTCTGAGAAAGGGACGTCAGGAATACGAAGTCGTGCAGCCAAGAGCATGTCCCACGCACAATGAAGACCCACATGCACACGAAACCGTCTACCTGGACCGAGTCAGTACGTGCGCCGACAGAGACATGCACGCTCGCGAATTCGTACGTCCGAGTCGATTGCTGTACGACGCCGGGGGCGGCTCAGCACTCAGTTCTGGGTGCGAGGAAGCTGCTATGAGTACATCTCACTCCGAAGACTGTGACAACTTGGATAGCTCACCTCCGCATCTGTCCAGGACCGGCGAGTGAGCATGCACTGTCCGGTGTTCGACTCGGAATGGACTTGTAGTGCACGCTTCGAGGCCGCGCGCCGTGAAGCAAATCTCCGGCACGCCAGACACCGCCTCGTGCGATCGAGTCGCAGGTGCTCCGAGCGATACTGGACCGGACAAGATCGTCCTGTGCACTAACGGCGGTGGTCACTCGCGGCGCACAGAATGGGCACGAGGTTCAGGGCTCACCTCAACGCGCGGGTGTGCACTGCACGGGGGGAGGAATGTTCTGTGACGCATGTCCGAGGCAGGTACGGCACATTCGCGTTGTCCCGAGTCGACGCGACGGTCATGACAGTGGACACAATCTAGTACATTCGAACATGAGATATAAAGTCGATGAAATAAACGTGTGACCTCACCACAGCATGAATGTGCAATTAGACACAGCCGGCCCTGCACTGCTGGATGCCGCAGCCTCGGATATGAATGCAAACACAGTCGGACAGCGATGTGCGATCTGACAAAGTGAGAGTCAGCATATTGAGATCAAGATCGAGAGCGCGACGTACCGGCAAAGCTAAGTACGGACTCGTCTCGCGTGTTACATGAGGTGCAGGTTTGACTGCCTCTAGCGATTTCCGAACAGCGCCACGGGCAGCAGCAAAGCCAGTGTTCTGCAGCGAATGTGTGACTCGTCAGTGCCATTGACACATGTGTGCAAGGTGTACTCACTCGTCCGGAGATCTCCAGCTAGAGCGTAACACTGTGAACCCGAGTCAGAGCCGGATGTCTGTGCAGATCAACGAAGTCAGTGCCATCTCATTTGGGCGAGGAGCGAGGAGCTACAACGTACGCGACAGAGCGGATTGATGATATGAGCTAGGTGAGGGATCGTCGCCAACGAGAGTTGCCCATCTAGTGAGTCATGAATGAGCGATAGAAGTCCATAATAGTCACGAATAAACTCACCACGACGACTACGAGAAGTGCGGAGCTCGTCCGGCAGTGCAGAAGCCTAATACAACGTCGGGATATCGTGTTCGGATAACAATGCGATCATCTAGGGAAGTAGAGGTACAAGAGTCAGCGCGTCGTCGTCTATAAACAATAAACGGAGACGTACCCGGGCCATCCCCGCATGGCATAGTTGTGTCGTCGACCAAGCGATAGTACTCGGACGGCGCCGGTTGTAGCCTGATAGTATGAACTAGCATCAGATATAGAGCTCGCAGTGAATGTGTAGACTCACCGGAGTGCTGCCGCAAAACGTACAGTCGTCTGAGCGACGGGATGACGAGATCGAAGCCGGCAGGGATCCATTCTGAAGAAGAAGTGAAAGTCAGCATTCACTGGAGCATCACAGTATGAGAACCAATCGAAGACGTAGACGTACCGTCGTCGCATAGCGTCGTCGCTGTGTCGATCGGTGAGCGAGGGAGAACAGGCTGGAGGGGAGGGGAGGGGAGAGGAGGGGAGAGGCGAGGGGATGAGAGGGGATGGCTCAGCAGCTCACATCTCCCTGTCCCATTTATACGCTCACGAGGGGGTCCGTGCGTGAGTTCTTGCCAGATTTCTCCCAGTCGCACGCCACCCACTTACGCAAGCACCGAAGAAGAATCGGACACCGGGCCTGCTCGGCCAACCACAGCACGACACGAGAGGCTGGGTGCGGTCGTTGAAACATCCATGCGGATAAAGTCGATTCCTGACGTCCGCTGCACGCGAGAGGCGTTAGCGTGGGATGCCGTGCGTTGTTCGCGTCCATGAATGAGCGCTCGGGTTGCGATCGGTGCAAATTTCTGGGGCCTGGCCGTCGTAGATTGTTCCAGGCGAGGGACGAGGAGCAGGAAGCGGATTGGGAGAAGAAAGCACACAGTGTTGCGTGAGTTGCCCTGACATGAACTGCAAAAGCTTGCCATACTATAGAAGTGATGTCATAGCATGATACTTACTGCCTACTGTATTGTTGAGTCAGATGCAAGCTGTGGATATTGCAGCGCACTGCCGAAAACACGTAGAATGAGCAAACGAAGCTTTGAGCTTGCTCGAGACACGCACCGCATAAGCATTCCTGCATGGAGATGCGAAACAATCGTCAGCATCGCAGGTTTAGAAGAGCGGATGCGGACTGCTCACCCTCGAATATCTATTTCTCGGAATTCTGGCTGTGGCGCAGATTCGGCGGTGCATTGGATGAGTGCCGGAAACGGAAATGAGAGCGCCGGCGCACGCGTCTCGTTCAAGTCCGAGATGCCCGCTGTCTTCCCATGGCCTGCCCTTCGCCGCCTCTCCTTCTCGGATCCAATCCTGTAAATCGCTGACGACATACCTGCTAATCATAACGGCGACCCGTCTCCCTGTCGGCCTGTCCCAGCCACCGGTGAGGCTGCACCTACGCTGCTCAGGCTCACTGTTCACTGTCGTAGTTGAGCTTTGATTTGAGCTGTTGACTTGAGCGACTATCTACTCATTCGAGACGGCGCCGGATCCAGAGACGAGCTCCACGTCGCTCTCCCTCAATACTTCGACTGCACTGGGAGGTGATGATGGTCGAGCAACGCTTGACTGGGTGGCGCCGACCTGCTTCCGGAACTTCCACTCGGGGACAGGGTCTGCGGCCGCTGCTGCCCGATGAATGTTCGAGCTTGGAAGAGCAATACCCTTCTCTATTTCCGTGCCCCGCCACCTGCCCGTGCTCGACAGCTCCTCCTGAGTGATAGCGGCGCGTCCGCCGCCGCCAGTGATACAACTCTGATACCATGCTCTTCTCGCACAATTCGAGCGGTGCACAGACTTGGAGGGGTCGGCGGGCACAGGACGTCAGAGGAGGGACGACCAGCACGACTCGGACGGTCCGGCGAGACGAGCCGCGAGCACGCGGTGCGCGATGGACAGCCCACCTCCGAGTCGCATCCGCGATCATGTAAGCCGTCTGCGCCGTGGGTTTAGGTCCAGAACCTCAGGCCTCAGGGACGCACCCGAGCCGAACAGGACTTCTCGGGGTACGGTATCCACATGTGCACCGCTCGTCTTACTCTGCGTGTGCTCACGTCCCCACAGTTGCAGGTTTATGTCCACAAGACACCCGACGGCGGGGGCGGAGCACTCAGATGATACAGCGAGCAGCGTTGAGAGGACGGGCTGCGAAGTGTGCACGCTTGCCCGGTGTTCCTGAGGACGCCCCGCGGCGAACCACCCTCTGCGAAGCGACGCTGGGAAGCGTCTCAATATCTCACGTATTCGGCCAGCGACGCACCAGAAACAGGCATGATCATTGCGTGTATACACAGCGACTATCCACAGCTCAACAGCTGTCAGCGCGAGCGCGAGCGCGGGCCACGGAGGGCGCCGACCCGGTCGCACAGAGCGCGTCCGGGTCCCTCCTCCTCCTCCTCCTCCCTCCTCCCCCCATGCTCCCCTCCCCCATGCTGCACGACGAGCGCGTCCCCCTTCCCCCGGAACGCACCCTCGCCGCTCCCGACAGCGCACTCCCCCACACTCTCCAGACGATGCAACACACGCCGCAGGGCTCCCCTCGACGTGCTCTGGGGACTGCGTTGTGCACGGTACGTCTGTCGCCGGGGGAGAGCGCGGCCACGGCCAGCACCAACTCTTCTCCCCTCTCCCCTCCCCCTGCTCTCCAGCGACGCGTCAGACCGGCTCGGGCTCGCCGTTGCGACGCGCCGTGTCGCATCGAGCATCGACTCGATGCACGTCGAGACCCGAGCTGACGACGAGCCTCCCTGCGACGCGGCGCCGGGGATCTCGCAGGCGTCGAGCTCGCCGGTCTCGCGGCGAACGCCTCGTCCTCGGGCTCTCGCGCCGGGGCAGCACTGGAGAGTGCCACAGCCATCCGCCTGCGACTCGACTCGGAAGTCGGTGTCTCGCAGACGAGGCCTCAGGCGGGCACGGGCGCGTCGCGTCGCGTCGAAAGACGTGTCATTGCGGACGCTCATACACGCGATGGTACGTACATTTCCATTTCTGCGAACGAGCTCGCCGGGACTGACTGTACTCACGCCCCAGATAGACTGTGCAGGTGGCGTTATCGAGCGCGTCCTCGATCTCTGCCGGCGTGAAGAGCGATGCGTGCTGTGTGCGCGGTGAGTATGAGTCTGTCGACGATAGCCCGGCACGTACTCACGTACCAGCAGCGTCGTGTTCCAGAGCGCGTTCACCCACCGCGACGACGCGACGGCGGCGTGCCGGCCGGGAGCTCGCGTTCTCGACGCGCGACACGACATCGCCGCCCTCTTCGCTGTTGGCGGGCGAGATCCAGCCGTCTCGACATGCTCCGGACGTGCACGGTGGCCATGGCAGAGGTGAGTTCCTGTACAGTCTCGGGGCATGCGTCAGTGGCTGACCTCAATGAGCTCTACAGTCTCCTACCGCTGCGGATCGGCAGTGCATTCTTCGGACGTCAGCACGCCCGGCGGAAAGAAGACGGACCTTCGTGAGCCGACGGAAGGCGCGGCGGACAGTCGCGCACCTCCTGCGATGGGATCTCGCGCCTCCATCGCGTTCCCATGATGGCGGGACCTACCGTGGGGTTTGGAACGTCTGAATCCGTGGCAGGTACGCTCCGGAGCTCGTCTCGAAGAATGGCGCTTACCTCCTTTGTTCACTTAGCGTGCCGGCGCGCGAGCGTGGCTCGCATCCGCCAGTCTGGAGAGTTGCGACTCGGAGCCGGCTGAGCATCCGGGGAGCTTGGCGGCGCAAGGAGGACGCGTCGATGTCCGCGTGCCTTACCAAGATGCCTGCAGTCGAGTGTGGCGTCGGCGGGTGAAGGGAGCGCGTGCGGTCGAGGGCGTGGGGCTGAGGTGAGTCGTTTGACGTTCACCGGGACTCGGGCGGATGGCTGCGAGCCGTCTCGAGAGGTGTGGCGGGAGCTGACGTTCACCGCCGTCAGTAGCTCGCCTAAGCGTTGGCCGCAGAGCTGCTCCTCAGCAGCACGCTCGTGGGCCGTCCGACGACGTGGGCGACGCTCTCGCGCTGATTCGCATCGCGACGGGTGCTGTCCGGCGGTCCTCCAGGATGCTGCACAGAGGTCGGGTCTGTTGGCATCGAAGGTGAGTACACTGGAACGTCGTGTGCGGCGTGGGATCGTACTCATGTTCCGGGGTCTTCTAGCACGCCGGCGGGGATGGCCCGAGTGGCTCGGACGACGCGAGTATCCGAGGAGATCGGGGACTCAAGTCGTCGAGCGGCGGCAGGGATCGAGAGAGTGGCGAGAGCGGGGAAGGCGGTAGCATCCTGGCTGGCGGTGCTTACGTGTCAGCCGGCTGATGATGGCTGCAGAATCGGAGAGCGCGGGACGGCGAAGAAGGGTGAGTGACACGTTGCGAATCGCGAGTTGTACTCACCTAACTTGGCACACGAGATTGCACTTACTATTTCGGCTCTTCTAGCACGCTGGCGGGCGGGCGGCGACGACGCGGATCTCCGGGGACGCGGATCCGTGCCTGAGAGCGGGGAGCGGGGAGTGGCGGGAGGCGGATCAGGGTTCGTGAGCGAGTGCGGTGAGTGAGAGCGTTTGGAATGGCGGGGTTTTCGCACGTGGTCGGAGTCAGATGGCGTTTTTCGTCTGTCGCGGCTAGAGCGGCGGTAGGAGGACTGGCGGCGGGGAGTGCGAGGGTGGCGGGGAGTGCGAGGACGGCGGGGGCGGAAGTATGCGAGGGTGGCGCGGGCGCAGCGGAAAACGAGGGTGAGTACAGTTAGTCGCGATTTGACAAGACGAGGATTGACTTACGAGCGCGGTTCTCCGAGTGCGCTGGCGCGCGGACGGCGGTATGCTTCCCGGAGCAGGCGTCGACGTCTGCGGGGACGATGGGTGCAGCCTGGACGAGTACGGCGGAAGGATGTGAGGATGGCGCGGGCGCAGCGGCAAACGAGGGTGAGTACAGTTAGTCGCGATTTCACAGCACGAGAACAGACTTACGAGCGTGATTCTGTGAGCTGTCGCGCGGGCACCCTCGGAGCACGCGAGTATTATAGGCGCGACTGGAATCAGTCGAGCTGAGTTGGGCGGGCGAGTACGGCGTGGGCGGAGTCGAAATGCGAAGGGGACGGAAGCGGAGGTGAGTGGGATGTGTTTTGAGGGCTGAAGGGGCGCGGCAGCCAGGATCCGGGCGGGCTAGAGGACGTATGCGGTGAGTGAGAGTGAGATTCGCACCTGATGAGTTGTGAGCAGGTGAGTAGACGGTTTCGAGTGTACGCACTGTGAATATATGCGCACGTATGCTTGCACGAGAGCTGCGAGAGCGGAAGAACAAACGCACCTGGAGGTACGTATCTGTATCGCAGGAGCGACGTGTGTGGCAGCGGAAGAGCACGAGGAGGCAGCGGAAGAGCACGAGGGACGGAGAGCGGGAGGAGGCAGCGGAAGAGCACGAGGGACAGAGAGCAGGAGCACGCACAGGACAGAGGTACGCCCCCGCCCAGTCTATATCCCTAGACCAGCACAGTGCAGCTTATATCCCTGGATTAGCACAGTGCAGCCTATATCCCTGGAATCGCACAGTGCAGCCTATATCCCCGGATTAGCACATAAGGCCAGCGATCCGCACGGCTCGTTGCACGCCCTCGAGGGGACAGAGGGGACGGGCGTCTAGAGGACGGGCAGGGACGGGCAGGGACGGGCAGGGACGGGCAGGGAGAGTGCGGCGGGGTGCGAGGACGAGGCTGAGAGCAAGCATGCGGGTCGTCGTCGAGCGTCGCCGCCTCGCGTCGTGGTCGTCGAGAGCAGAGAGAGAGCGAGTCGAGCGAGAGCAGCTGGCAAGACTGGGCGCCCGATCTCGATCCTAGTTCTCGCAACGTCATCTGTGGCTGTGCCTGCGCCTTTGGTTATGGGCGCGACTTGTCTCTCGACCACGACGACCCCCGTGGCAGCCATGCAGCCCTCGTCGCCGTCGTCGCCAACAGCGAGCTCAAGGTACGTACCAGCCTAGGAGCGCCATGTCTCTGCCCTTCCTCCCCCTCCTCACCGTCCACGCTGCGTTGCCCCAGACACATCTCCTGTCCTGTCCCAAGCCCTCCTCTCCGTCCCAACTCCCAGCAACCCCCTCCGTCTCGTACACTCCCCACGGACACTAAGGCTCCCTGCTTTGCGATCCTGACCACTCTTATTCTCGAATCATGCCAGAAGCCGACATCACCCGCAAGCGCTCCCGCTCGCCCTCGGACAGCGACCAGCCCAAACAGAAGCGTGCCAACACAGGCGCCTCGAATGACTCTCACCGCTCGCACCATTCCTCTGCCGTGGCCGGTGACGTGAAGATGGAATCCCGCGCAGACGACACCGCTGCCTCTACCCCCGATGCCAAAGGCCATCCCTCTGACGGAGACCGCGTGTCTGCCGACGACTCGCGTGGCGACAGCACCACGACATCTGCAGCCGCTGGCTCTGCGTCCTCCGCGCCTCCTGCGTCGAACATCCACATGCGTTGCCTCATCGTCACCCAGGACGCGTCGATAATCATCGGCAAGGCTGGCTCTCACGTCAACGAGATCAGGGAGAAGAGCGGAGCCCGCGTCATGGTCTCCGAGAGCATTCCTGGTAATCCAGAGCGAATCCTCAACGTGAGCGGCCCACTAGACGCGGTGTCCAAGGTACGTGTGCATATACTCAGTCCTGTCATGCAAACGCTGACATACCGTATCTAGGCGTTTGGGCTGATAGTACGGAGGATCAACGACGAGCCTTTCGACAAGCCATCTGTCCCCGGCAGCCGTGCTGTCACCATCAAGTTCATGATCCCCAATTCCCGTATGGGCTCTGTGATTGGCAAGGGCGGTACAAAGATCAAGGAGATCCAGGATGCCAGCGGCGCAAGGCTGAATGCCAGCGAGGGTATGCTCCCCGGCTCTACGGAGGTACGTCCGGCGTCTTCGGTGGCCAAAGCCATGTCTCAACGCTCGAACGCGCAGCGCCTCCTGAGCGTGTCTGGTGTGGCGGACGCGATTCACATCGCGACCTACTACATTGGCAACATCCTCATTGAAGCCAACGAGCGTATGCCCGCTTCCAACAACTCGACCTATCGTCCCACGAGCAACTCCAGAAGGCCACCGTACATGGGATCTTCCTACGTTCCCGGCTACACTGCGGCGGCTGCGCATAATCCCTATGCACCTGCGCCTGGCGCTGGTGCAGCTCCGGCGCCGTCCCAACTCCAGACCCAACAAATCTACATCCCCAACGACTTGGTCGGGTGTATCATCGGAAAAGGTGGCGCGAAGATCAACGAGATTAGGCATATGAGCGCAAGCCAGATCAAGATCATGGAGCCTGGTGCCGTGGGCGTGGGCATGAACGGGGCACCGGCGCCCGCAGGCAGCGAAGGCGAGCGGTTGGTCGTTATCACGGGCCAGCCCGCGAACATCCAGATGGCCGTGCAGCTGTTGTACTCCGTGCGTACTAGTATTTTCTGTCTTCGCGTCGCTATGTGCCTGATCTCGGCACGTATAGCGACTCGAGCAGGAGAAGCAGAAGCAGCTCCGGCAACAAACGTCGCACGTCTGAGTACGTAGCGTGAAGGTCGAAGTCGTTTCTTTCGGTCTTGGTCGGCGCTCGTTGCCTCTCGCCGGCGGGCTGCCGTTCGCATCGGGGCGGGGCGGGCTCAGGGCGGGGCTGTCGCGCGCGATACTCGCGGGGCTCAGGAAGAGGGTAGGTGTCGTGCGCGACGCTACGCTCGCGGGGCAGCAACAAGTACGTAGCTTAAAGCACGCTTTCGACGTCTCTTCTTCTGGTCTTCGCCCATGCTCGTCGCACCTATCCCCATTGTTCTGTCGCCGTTTACTCTGTCCGTTAGTGCGCCCGTGGTCGCTGACATTACTGCAAAACACATAGTACATCTCATCCCCTCCCTGTGTAGTACGCTCTCTGCTGCTATCTCTATATTTAATCCGGAACCCGTTCGCCCATGCCCCTCCCCGTTCTCATGTCCCCGTCGTCTCATGTGCCCTTGCAACTCTTCCATCACCTCTTGTCTCTGCTTTCCGCTGCGTCGTCAGGGTTCCCATGTTGTTATCGAGTTCGTTCCAATCCATCCATGTTTCTCATGCACATCCCAGTCAGTGTACATGTCTCGGATGACCTTGCGCTGCAGAACGCAGGAGTATGCGAGGATCTGCGTGATGCAAGGAGAGCATGAGCGCGGCGTGAACTGTGCAAGGTGCGTCTTCTGCGTATCACAGCAGATATCTCGCTGACGATTTCAGGTTCACAGCATGCGCACTGCGGGGTCCAGTCGATTCTGAGCGAGCGAGCAGCTGCGCAGCACGCGAACCGGGCCCCGAGACGATGTTCAAGAACGGACGGATGGCACTTCCGCCCGGCGCACGCTACCTTCGGCGCGCTGAACGAGGTCTGCATGTGTGCCATTCCCGACCCTCCATCTCGTCTCTGGCCGCACGGCAGACCGCGCGCGCGAAGTTCTGTGACCGCACCGCCGGCGTCGTGCCCGAGCACTTCAAGACCTTCGCCGCACGCAGGCTCCCCTGTGCGTCCGGCCCTGAGCACATGGTACGCCTACGACAGCCACGGGTTCCGACGCTCGATGACCACGCACGCACGCGAGTCTTTGGAGTCATCTACTGGTAGCTCAGACATGATCTCACAGTTGCCCGTACACTCAAGGCACTCGGTCGCGCGATCGTTTCAGGTTGCGCAAATCACACCATGGATTGCTATTGCGGACTTGTACATTACAAGTGTACACGGTCGTCCTCCGTACGTGCCACCACGGTGACCGCCACCCTCGTCCACTCTCACCCGGACTCCAGTATCGCGTCTGCTTCCCTCCCCTCAGTATCTACAGCGACCCGGCTCGTCCCGGTCTTCAGGTTGCTACCTACTATGTACTACAGATACCCGAACGAAGAAATGGCATTCATTCTTACTCGAGCTACGTGGCCCCATTGGGCGCGAGGGCGCAGCCTAGCTTACAGCTCTTAGTAGATCATGTCCAAGTCTGAGAAAGGGACGTCAGGAATACGAAGTCGTGCAGCCAAGAGCATGTCCCACGCACAATGAAGACCCACATGCACACGAAACCGTCTACCTGGACCGAGTCAGTACGTGCGCCGACAGAGACATGCACGCTCGCGAATTCGTACGTCCGAGTCGATTGCTGTACGACGCCGGGGGCGGCTCAGCACTCAGTTCTGGGTGCGAGGAAGCTGCTATGAGTACATCTCACTCCGAAGACTGTGACAACTTGGATAGCTCACCTCCGCATCTGTCCAGGACCGGCGAGTGAGCATGCACTGTCCGGTGTTCGACTCGGAATGGACTTGTAGTGCACGCTTCGAGGCCGCGCGCCGTGAAGCAAATCTCCGGCACGCCAGACACCGCCTCGTGCGATCGAGTCGCAGGTGCTCCGAGCGATACTGGACCGGACAAGATCGTCCTGTGCACTAACGGCGGTGGTCACTCGCGGCGCACAGAATGGGCACGAGGTTCAGGGCTCACCTCAACGCGCGGGTGTGCACTGCACGGGGGGAGGAATGTTCTGTGACGCATGTCCGAGGCAGGTACGGCACATTCGCGTTGTCCCGAGTCGACGCGACGGTCATGACAGTGGACACAATCTAGTACATTCGAACATGAGATATAAAGTCGATGAAATAAACGTGTGACCTCACCACAGCATGAATGTGCAATTAGACACAGCCGGCCCTGCACTGCTGGATGCCGCAGCCTCGGATATGAATGCAAACACAGTCGGACAGCGATGTGCGATCTGACAAAGTGAGAGTCAGCATATTGAGATCAAGATCGAGAGCGCGACGTACCGGCAGAGCTAAGTACGGACTCGTCTCGCGTGTTACATGAGGTGCAGGTTTGACTGCCTCTGGCGATTTCCGAACAGCGCCACGGGCAGCAGCAAAGCCAGTGTTCTGCAGCGAATGTGTGACTCGTCAGTGCCATTGACACATGCGTGCAAGGTGTACTCACTCGTCCGGAGATCTCCAGCTAGAGCGTAACACTGTGAACCCGAGTCAGAGCCGGATGTCTGTGCAGATCAACGAAGTCAGTGCCATCTCATTTAGGCGAGGAGCGAGGAGCTACAACGTACGCGACAGAGCGGATTGATGATATGAGCTAGGTGAGGGATCGTCGCCAACGAGAGTTGCCCATCTAGTGAGTCATGAATGAGCGATAGAAGTCCATAATAGTCACGAATAAACTCACCACGACGACTACGAGAAGTGCGGAGCTCGTCCGGCAGTGCAGAAGCCTAATACAACGTCGGGATATCGCGTTCGGATAACAATGCGATCATCTACTAGGGAAGTAGAGGTACAAGAGTAAGCGCGTCGTCGTCTATAAACAATAAACGGAGACGTACCCGGGCCATCCCCGCATGGCATAGTTGTGTCGTCGACCAAGCGATAGTACTCGGACGGCGCCGGTTGTAGCCTGATAGTATGAACTAGCATCAGATATAGAGCTCGCAGTCAATGTGTAGACTCACCGGAGTGCTGCCGCAAAACGTACAGTCGTCTGAGCGACGGGATGACGAGATCGAAGTTGGCAGGGATCCATTCTGAAGAAGAAGTGAAAGTCAGCATTCACTGGAGCATCACAGTATAAGAACCAATCGAAGACGTAGACGTACCGTCGTCGCATAGCGTCGTCGCTGTGTCAGTTGGTGAGCGAGGGAGAACAGGCTGGAGGGGAGGGGAGGGGAGAGGAGGGGAGAGGCGAGGGGATGAGAGGGGATGGCTCAGCAGCTCACATCTCCCTGTCCCATTTATACGCTCACGAGGGGGTCCGTGCGTGAGTTCTTGCCAGATTTCTCCCAGTCGCACGCCACCCACTTACGCAAGCACCGAAGAAGAATCGGACACCGGGCCTGCTCGGCCAACCACAGCACGACACGAGAGGCTGGGCGCGGTCGTTGGAACATCCATGCGGATAAAGTCGATTCCTGACGTCCGCTGCACGCGAGAGGCGTTAGCGTGGGATGCCGTGCGTTGTTCGCGTCCATGAATGAGCGCTCGGGTTGCGATCGGTGCAAATTTCTGGGGCCTGGCCGTCGTAGATTGTTCCAGGCGAGGGACGAGGAGCAGGAAGCGGATTGGGAGAAGAAAGCACACAGTGTTGCGTGAGTTGCCCTGACATGAACTGCAAAAGCTTGCCATACTATAGAAGTGATGTCATAGCATGATACTTACTGCCTACTGTATTGTTGAGTCAGATGCAAGCTGTGGATATTGCAGCGCACTGCCGAAAACACGTAGAATGAGCAAACGAAGCTTTGAGCTTGCTCGAGACACGCACCGCATAAGCATTCCTGCATGGAGATGCGAAACAATCGTCAGCATCGCAGGTTTAGAAGAGCGGATGCGGACTGCTCACCCTCGAATATCTATTTCTCGGAATTCTGGCTGTGGCGCAGATTCGGCGGTGCATTGGATGAGTGCCGGAAACGGAAATGAGAGCGCCGGCGCACGCGTCTCGTTCAAGTCCGAGATGCCCGCTGTCTTCCCATGGCCTGCCCTTCGCCGCCTCTCCTTCTCGGATCCAATCCTGTAAATCGCTGACGACATACCTGCTAATCATAACGGCGACCCGTCTCCCTGTCGGCCTGTCCCAGCCACCGGTGAGGCTGCACCTACGCTGCTCAGGCTCACTGTTCACTGTCGTAGTTGAGCTTTGATTTGAGCTGTTGACTTGAGCGACTATCTACTCATTCGAGACGGCGCCGGATCCAGAGACGAGCTCCACGTCGCTCTCCCTCAATACTTCGACTGCACTGGGAGGTGATGATGGTCGAGCAACGCTTGACTGGGTGGCGCCGACCTGCTTCCGGAACTTCCACTCGGGGACAGGGTCTGCGGCCGCTGCTGCCCGATGAATGTTCGAGCTTGGAAGAGCAATACCCTTCTCTATTTCCGTGCCCCGCCACCTGCCCGTGCTCGACAGCTCCTCCTGAGTGATAGCGGCGCGTCCGCCGCCGCCAGTGATACAACTCTGATACCATGCTCTTCTCGCACAATTCGAGCGGTGCACAGACTTGGAGGGGTCGGCGGGCACAGGACGTCAGAGGAGGGACGACCAGCACGACTCGGACGGTCCGGCGAGACGAGCCGCGAGCACGCGGTGCGCGATGGACAGCCCACCTCCGAGTCGCATCCGCGATCATGTAAGCCGTCTGCGCCGTGGGTTTAGGTCCAGAACCTCAGGCCTCAGGGACGCACCCGAGCCGAACAGGACTTCTCGGGGTACGGTATCCACATGTGCACCGCTCGTCTTACTCTGCGTGTGCTCACGTCCCCACAGTTGCAGGTTTATGTCCACAAGACACCCGACGGCGGGGGCGGAGCACTCAGATGATACAGCGAGCAGCGTTGAGAGGACGGGCTGCGAAGTGTGCACGCTTGCCCGGTGTTCCTGAGGACGCCCCGCGGCGAACCACCCTCTGCGAAGCGACGCTGGGAAGCGTCTCAATATCTCACGTATTCGGCCAGCGACGCACCAGAAACAGGCATGATCATTGCGTGTATACACAGCGACTATCCACAGCTCAACAGCTGTCAGCGCGAGCGCGAGCGCGGGCCACGGAGGGCGCCGACCCGGTCGCACAGAGCGCGTCCGGGTCCCTCCTCCTCCTCCTCCTCCCTCCTCCCCCCATGCTCCCCTCCCCCATGCTGCACGACGAGCGCGTCCCCCTTCCCCCGGAACGCACCCTCGCCGCTCCCGACAGCGCACTCCCCCACACTCTCCAGACGATGCAACACACGCCGCAGGGCTCCCCTCGACGTGCTCTGGGGACTGCGTTGTGCACGGTACGTCTGTCGCCGGGGGAGAGCGCGGCCACGGCCAGCACCAACT
Source organism: Daedaleopsis sinensis (assembly GCA_033807695.1). NCBI lineage: Eukaryota > Fungi > Basidiomycota > Agaricomycetes > Polyporales > Polyporaceae > Daedaleopsis > Daedaleopsis sinensis. Next base: position 4,440,260 of record CM066301.1, read on the forward strand.
CTTCTCCCCTCTCCCCTCCCCCTGCTCTCCAGCGACGCGTCAGACCGGCTCGGGCTCGCCGTTGCGACGCGCCGTGTCGCATCGAGCATCGACTCGATGCACGTCGAGACCCGAGCTGACGACGAGCCTCCCTGCGACGCGGCGCCGGGGATCTCGCAGGCGTCGAGCTCGCCGGTCTCGCGGCGAACGCCTCGTCCTCGGGCTCTCGCGCCGGGGCAGCACTGGAGAGTGCCACAGCCATCCGCCTGCGACTCGACTCGGAAGTCGGTGTCTCGCAGACGAGGCCTCAGGCGGGCACGGGCGCGTCGCGTCGCGTCGAAAGACGTGTCATTGCGGACGCTCATACACGCGATGGTACGTACATTTCCATTTCTGCGAACGAGCTCGCCGGGACTGACTGTACTCACGCCCCAGATAGACTGTGCAGGTGGCGTTATCGAGCGCGTCCTCGATCTCTGCCGGCGTGAAGAGCGATGCGTGCTGTGTGCGCGGTGAGTATGAGTCTGTCGACGATAGCCCGGCACGTACTCACGTACCAGCAGCGTCGTGTTCCAGAGCGCGTTCACCCACCGCGACGACGCGACGGCGGCGTGCCGGCCGGGAGCTCGCGTTCTCGACGCGCGACACGACATCGCCGCCCTCTTCGCTGTTGGCGGGCGAGATCCAGCCGTCTCGACATGCTCCGGACGTGCACGGTGGCCATGGCAGAGGTGAGTTCCTGTACAGTCTCGGGGCATGCGTCAGTGGCTGACCTCAATGAGCTCTACAGTCTCCTACCGCTGCGGATCGGCAGTGCATTCTTCGGACGTCAGCACGCCCGGCGGAAAGAAGACGGACCTTCGTGAGCCGACGGAAGGCGCGGCGGACAGTCGCGCACCTCCTGCGATGGGATCTCGCGCCTCCATCGCGTTCCCATGATGGCGGGACCTACCGTGGGGTTTGGAACGTCTGAATCCGTGGCAGGTACGCTCCGGAGCTCGTCTCGAAGAATGGCGCTTACCTCCTTTGTTCACTTAGCGTGCCGGCGCGCGAGCGTGGCTCGCATCCGCCAGTCTGGAGAGTTGCGACTCGGAGCCGGCTGAGCATCCGGGGAGCTTGGCGGCGCAAGGAGGACGCGTCGATGTCCGCGTGCCTTACCAAGATGCCTGCAGTCGAGTGTGGCGTCGGCGGGTGAAGGGAGCGCGTGCGGTCGAGGGCGTGGGGCTGAGGTGAGTCGTTTGACGTTCACCGGGACTCGGGCGGATGGCTGCGAGCCGTCTCGAGAGGTGTGGCGGGAGCTGACGTTCACCGCCGTCAGTAGCTCGCCTAAGCGTTGGCCGCAGAGCTGCTCCTCAGCAGCACGCTCGTGGGCCGTCCGACGACGTGGGCGACGCTCTCGCGCTGATTCGCATCGCGACGGGTGCTGTCCGGCGGTCCTCCAGGATGCTGCACAGAGGTCGGGTCTGTTGGCATCGAAGGTGAGTACACTGGAACGTCGTGTGCGGCGTGGGATCGTACTCATGTTCCGGGGTCTTCTAGCACGCCGGCGGGGATGGCCCGAGTGGCTCGGACGACGCGAGTATCCGAGGAGATCGGGGACTCAAGTCGTCGAGCGGCGGCAGGGATCGAGAGAGTGGCGAGAGCGGGGAAGGCGGTAGCATCCTGGCTGGCGGTGCTTACGTGTCAGCCGGCTGATGATGGCTGCAGAATCGGAGAGCGCGGGACGGCGAAGAAGGGTGAGTGACACGTTGCGAATCGCGAGTTGTACTCACCTAACTTGGCACACGAGATTGCACTTACTATTTCGGCTCTTCTAGCACGCTGGCGGGCGGGCGGCGACGACGCGGATCTCCGGGGACGCGGATCCGTGCCTGAGAGCGGGGAGCGGGGAGTGGCGGGAGGCGGATCAGGGTTCGTGAGCGAGTGCGGTGAGTGAGAGCGTTTGGAATGGCGGGGTTTTCGCACGTGGTCGGAGTCAGATGGCGTTTTTCGTCTGTCGCGGCTAGAGCGGCGGTAGGAGGACTGGCGGCGGGGAGTGCGAGGGTGGCGGGGAGTGCGAGGACGGCGGGGGCGGAAGTATGCGAGGGTGGCGCGGGCGCAGCGGAAAACGAGGGTGAGTACAGTTAGTCGCGATTTGACAAGACGAGGATTGACTTACGAGCGCGGTTCTCCGAGTGCGCTGGCGCGCGGACGGCGGTATGCTTCCCGGAGCAGGCGTCGACGTCTGCGGGGACGATGGGTGCAGCCTGGACGAGTACGGCGGAAGGATGTGAGGATGGCGCGGGCGCAGCGGCAAACGAGGGTGAGTACAGTTAGTCGCGATTTCACAGCACGAGAACAGACTTACGAGCGTGATTCTGTGAGCTGTCGCGCGGGCACCCTCGGAGCACGCGAGTATTATAGGCGCGACTGGAATCAGTCGAGCTGAGTTGGGCGGGCGAGTACGGCGTGGGCGGAGTCGAAATGCGAAGGGGACGGAAGCGGAGGTGAGTGGGATGTGTTTTGAGGGCTGAAGGGGCGCGGCAGCCAGGATCCGGGCGGGCTAGAGGACGTATGCGGTGAGTGAGAGTGAGATTCGCACCTGATGAGTTGTGAGCAGGTGAGTAGACGGTTTCGAGTGTACGCACTGTGAATATATGCGCACGTATGCTTGCACGAGAGCTGCGAGAGCGGAAGAACAGACGCGCCTGGAGGTATGTATCTGTATCGCAGGAACGACGTGTGTGGCAGCGGAAGAGCACGAGGGACGGAGAGCGGGAGGAGGCAGCGGAAACAGAGAGCAGGAGCACGCACAGGACAGAGGTACGCCCAGTGCAGCTTATATCCCCAGAATCGCACAGTGCAGCCTATAGCCCTGGATTAGCACATAAGGCCAGCGATCCGCACGGCTCGTTGCACGCCCTCGAGGGGACAGAGGGGACGGGCGTCTAGAGGACGGGCAGGGACGGGCAGGGACGGGCAGGGACGGGCAGGGAGAGTGCGGCGGGGTGCGAGGACGAGGCTGAGAGCAAGCATGCGGGTCGTCGTCGAGCGTCGCCGCCTCGCGTCGTGGTCGTCGAGAGCAGAGAGAGAGCGAGTCGAGCGAGAGCAGCTGGCAAGACTGGGCGCCCGATCTCGATCCTAGTTCTCGCAACGTCATCTGTGGCTGTGCCTGCGCCTTTGGTTATGGGCGCGACTTGTCTCTCGACCACGACGACCCCCGTGGCAGCCATGCAGCCCTCGTCGCCGTCGTCGCCAACAGCGAGCTCAAGGTACGTACCAGCCTAGGAGCGCCATGTCTCTGCCCTTCCTCCCCCTCCTCACCGTCCACGCTGCGTTGCCCCAGACACATCTCCTGTCCTGTCCCAAGCCCTCCTCTCCGTCCCAACTCCCAGCAACCCCCTCCGTCTCGTACACTCCCCACGGACACTAAGGCTCCCTGCTTTGCGATCCTGACCACTCTTATTCTCGAATCATGCCAGAAGCCGACATCACCCGCAAGCGCTCCCGCTCGCCCTCGGACAGCGACCAGCCCAAACAGAAGCGTGCCAACACAGGCGCCTCGAATGACTCTCACCGCTCGCACCATTCCTCTGCCGTGGCCGGTGACGTGAAGATGGAATCCCGCGCAGACGACACCGCTGCCTCTACCCCCGATGCCAAAGGCCATCCCTCTGACGGAGACCGCGTGTCTGCCGACGACTCGCGTGGCGACAGCACCACGACATCTGCAGCCGCTGGCTCTGCGTCCTCCGCGCCTCCTGCGTCGAACATCCACATGCGTTGCCTCATCGTCACCCAGGACGCGTCGATAATCATCGGCAAGGCTGGCTCTCACGTCAACGAGATCAGGGAGAAGAGCGGAGCCCGCGTCATGGTCTCCGAGAGCATTCCTGGTAATCCAGAGCGAATCCTCAACGTGAGCGGCCCACTAGACGCGGTGTCCAAGGTACGTGTGCATATACTCAGTCCTGCCATGCAAACGCTGACATACCGTATCTAGGCGTTTGGGCTGATAGTACGGAGGATCAACGACGAGCCTTTCGACAAGCCATCTGTCCCCGGCAGCCGTGCTGTCACCATCAAGTTCATGATCCCCAACTCCCGTATGGGCTCTGTGATTGGCAAGGGCGGTACAAAGATCAAGGAGATCCAGGATGCCAGCGGCGCAAGGCTGAATGCCAGCGAGGGTATGCTCCCCGGCTCTACGGAGGTACGTCCGGCGTCTTCGGTGGCCAAAGCCATGTCTCAACGCTCGAACGCGCAGCGCCTCCTGAGCGTGTCTGGTGTGGCGGACGCGATTCACATCGCGACCTACTACATTGGCAACATCCTCATTGAAGCCAACGAGCGTATGCCCGCTTCCAACAACTCGACCTATCGTCCCACGAGCAACTCCAGAAGGCCACCGTACATGGGATCTTCCTACGTTCCCGGCTACACTGCGGCGGCTGCGCATAATCCCTATGCACCTGCGCCTGGCGCTGGTGCAGCTCCGGCGCCGTCCCAACTCCAGACCCAACAAATCTACATCCCCAACGACTTGGTCGGGTGTATCATCGGAAAAGGTGGCGCGAAGATCAACGAGATTAGGCATATGAGCGCAAGCCAGATCAAGATCATGGAGCCTGGTGCCGTGGGCGTGGGCATGAACGGGGCACCGGCGCCCGCAGGCAGCGAAGGCGAGCGGTTGGTCGTTATCACGGGCCAGCCCGCGAACATCCAGATGGCCGTGCAGCTGTTGTACTCCGTGCGTACTAGTATTTTCTGTCTTCGCGTCGCTATGTGCCTGATCTCGGCACGTATAGCGACTCGAGCAGGAGAAGCAGAAGCAGCTCCGGCAACAAACGTCGCACGTCTGAGTACGTAGCGTGAAGGTCGAAGTCGTTTCTTTCGGTCTTGGTCGGCGCTCGTTGCCTCTCGCCGGCGGGCTGCCGTTCGCATCGGGGCGGGGCGGGCTCAGGGCGGGGCTGTCGCGCGCGATACTCGCGGGGCTCAGGAAGAGGGTAGGTGTCGTGCGCGACGCTACGCTCGCGGGGCAGCAACAAGTACGTAGCTTAAAGCACGCTTTCGACGTCTCTTCTTCTGGTCTTCGCCCATGCTCGTCGCACCTATCCCCATTGTTCTGTCGCCGTTTACTCTGTCCGTTAGTGCGCCCGTGGTCGCTGACATTACTGCAAAACACATAGTACATCTCATCCCCTCCCTGTGTAGTACGCTCTCTGCTGCTATCTCTATATTTAATCCGGAACCCGTTCGCCCATGCCCCTCCCCGTTCTCATGTCTTCGTCGTCTCATGTGCCCTTGCAACTCTTCCATCGCCTCTTGTCTCTGCTTTCCGCTGCGTCGTCAGGGTTCCCATGTTGTTATCGAGTTCGTTTCAATCCATCCATGTTTCTCATGCACATCCCAGTCAGTGTACATGTCTCGGATGACCTTGCGCTGCAGAACGCAGGAGTATGCGAGGATCTGCGTGATGCAAGGAGAGCATGAGCGCGGCGTGAACTGTGCAAGGTGCGTCTTCCGCGTATCACAGCAGATATCTCGCTGACGATTTCAGGTTCACAGCATGCGCACTGCGGGGTCCAGTCGATTCTGAGCGAGCGAGCAGTTGCGCAGCACGCGAACCGGGCCCCGAGACGATGTGCAGGAATGGACGGATGGCACTTCCGCCCGGCGCACGCCACCTTCGGCGCGCTGAACGAGGTCTGCGTGTGTGCCATCCCCGACGCGCCAGCTCGTCGCTGGCCGCACGGCAGACCGCGCGCGCGAACTTCTGCGGCCGCACCGCCGGCGTCGTGCCCGAGCACTTCAAGACCTTCGCCGCACGCAGGCTTCCCTGTGCGTCCGGCCCTGAGCACATGGTACGCCTACGACAGCCACGGGTTCCGCTCGATGACCACGCACGCACGCGAGTCTTTGGAGTCATCTACTGGTAGCTCAGACATGATCTCACAGTTGCCCGTACACTCAAGGCACTCGGTCGCGCGATCGTTTCAGGTTGCGCAAATCACACCATGGATTGCTATTGCGGACTTGTACATTACAAGTGTACACGGTCGTCCTCCGTACGTGCCACCACGGTGACCGCCACCCTCGTCCACTCTCACCCGGACTCCAGTATCGCGTCTGCTTCCCTCCCCTCAGTATCTACAGCGACCCGGCTCGTCCCGGTCTTCAGGTTGCTACCTACTATGTACTACAGATACCCGAACGAAGAAATGGCATTCATTCTTACTCGAGCTACGTGGCCCCATTGGGCGCGAGGGCGCAGCCTAGCTTACAGCTTTTAGTAGATCATGTCCAAGTCTGAGAAAGGGACGTCAGGAATACGAAGTCGTGCAGCCAAGAGCATGTCCCACGCACAATGAAGACCCACATGCACACGAAACCGTCTACCTGGACCGAGTCAGTACGTGCGCCGACAGAGACATGCACGCTCGCGAATTCGTACGTCCGAGTCGATTGCTGTACGACGCCGGGGGCGGCTCAGCACTCAGTTCTGGGTGCGAGGAAGCTGCTATGAGTACATCTCACTCCGAAGACTGTGACAACTTGGATAGCTCACCTCCGCATCTGTCCAGGACCGGCGAGTGAGCATGCACTGTCCGGTGTTCGACTCGGAATGGACTTGTAGTGCACGCTTCGAGGCCGCGCGCCGTGAAGCAAATCTCCGGCACGCCAGACACCGCCTCGTGCGATCGAGTCGCAGGTGCTCCGAGCGATACTGGACCGGACAAGATCGTCCTGTGCACTAACGGCGGTGGTCACTCGCGGCGCACAGAATGGGCACGAGGTTCAGGGCTCACCTCAACGCGCGGGTGTGCACTGCACGGGGGGAGGAATGTTCTGTGACGCATGTCCGAGGCAGGTACGGCACATTCGCGTTGTCCCGAGTCGACGCGACGGTCATGACAGTGGACACAATCTAGTACATTCGAACATGAGATATAAAGTCGATGAAATAAACGTGTGACCTCACCACAGCATGAATGTGCAATTAGACACAGCCGGCCCTGCACTGCTGGATGCCGCAGCCTCGGATATGAATGCAAACACAGTCGGACAGCGATGTGCGATCTGACAAAGTGAGAGTCAGCATATTGAGATCAAGATCGAGAGCGCGACGTACCGGCAAAGCTAAGTACGGACTCGTCTCGCGTGTTACATGAGGTGCAGGTTTGACTGCCTCTAGCGATTTCCGAACAGCGCCACGGGCAGCAGCAAAGCCAGTGTTCTGCAGCGAATGTGTGACTCGTCAGTGCCATTGACACATGTGTGCAAGGTGTACTCACTCGTCCGGAGATCTCCAGCTAGAGCGTAACACTGTGAACCCGAGTCAGAGCCGGATGTCTGTGCAGATCAACGAAGTCAGTGCCATCTCATTTAGGCGAGGAGCGAGGAGCTACAACGTACGCGACAGAGCGGATTGATGATATGAGCTAGGTGAGGGATCGTCGCCAACGAGAGTTGCCCATCTAGTGAGTCATGAATGAGCGATAGAAGTCCATAATAGTCACGAATAAACTCACCACGACGACTACGAGAAGTGCGGAGCTCGTCCGGCAGTGCAGAAGCCTAATACAACGTCGGGATATCGTGTTCGGATAACAATGCGATCATCTAGGGAAGTAGAGGTACAAGAGTCAGCGCGTCGTCGTCTATAAACAATAAACGGAGACGTACCCGGGCCATCCCCGCATGGCATAGTTGTGTCGTCGACCAAGCGATAGTACTCGGACGGCGCCGGTTGTAGCCTGATAGTATGAACTAGCATCAGATATAGAGCTCGCAGTGAATGTGTAGACTCACCGGAGTGCTGCCGCAAAACGTACAGTCGTCTGAGCGACGGGATGACGAGATCGAAGCCGGCAGGGATCCATTCTGAAGAAGAAGTGAAAGTCAGCATTCACTGGAGCATCACAGTATGAGAACCAATCGAAGACGTAGACGTACCGTCGTCGCATAGCGTCGTCGCTGTGTCGATCGGTGAGCGAGGGAGAACAGGCTGGAGGGGAGGGGAGGGGAGAGGAGGGGAGAGGCGAGGGGATGAGAGGGGATGGCTCAGCAGCTCACATCTCCCTGTCCCATTTATACGCTCACGAGGGGGTCCGTGCGTGAGTTCTTGCCAGATTTCTCCCAGTCGCACGCCACCCACTTACGCAAGCACCGAAGAAGAATCGGACACCGGGCCTGCTCGGCCAACCACAGCACGACACGAGAGGCTGGGTGCGGTCGTTGAAACATCCATGCGGATAAAGTCGATTCCTGACGTCCGCTGCACGCGAGAGGCGTTAGCGTGGGATGCCGTGCGTTGTTCGCGTCCATGAATGAGCGCTCGGGTTGCGATCGGTGCAAATTTCTGGGGCCTGGCCGTCGTAGATTGTTCCAGGCGAGGGACGAGGAGCAGGAAGCGGATTGGGAGAAGAAAGCACACAGTGTTGCGTGAGTTGCCCTGACATGAACTGCAAAAGCTTGCCATACTATAGAAGTGATGTCATAGCATGATACTTACTGCCTACTGTATTGTTGAGTCAGATGCAAGCTGTGGATATTGCAGCGCACTGCCGAAAACACGTAGAATGAGCAAACGAAGCTTTGAGCTTGCTCGAGACACGCACCGCATAAGCATTCCTGCATGGAGATGCGAAACAATCGTCAGCATCGCAGGTTTAGAAGAGCGGATGCGGACTGCTCACCCTCGAATATCTATTTCTCGGAATTCTGGCTGTGGCGCAGATTCGGCGGTGCATTGGATGAGTGCCGGAAACGGAAATGAGAGCGCCGGCGCACGCGTCTCGTTCAAGTCCGAGATGCCCGCTGTCTTCCCATGGCCTGCCCTTCGCCGCCTCTCCTTCTCGGATCCAATCCTGTAAATCGCTGACGACATACCTGCTAATCATAACGGCGACCCGTCTCCCTGTCGGCCTGTCCCAGCCACCGGTGAGGCTGCACCTACGCTGCTCAGGCTCACTGTTCACTGTCGTAGTTGAGCTTTGATTTGAGCTGTTGACTTGAGCGACTATCTACTCATTCGAGACGGCGCCGGATCCAGAGACGAGCTCCACGTCGCTCTCCCTCAATACTTCGACTGCACTGGGAGGTGATGATGGTCGAGCAACGCTTGACTGGGTGGCGCCGACCTGCTTCCGGAACTTCCACTCGGGGACAGGGTCTGCGGCCGCTGCTGCCCGATGAATGTTCGAGCTTGGAAGAGCAATACCCTTCTCTATTTCCGTGCCCCGCCACCTGCCCGTGCTCGACAGCTCCTCCTGAGTGATAGCGGCGCGTCCGCCGCCGCCAGTGATACAACTCTGATACCATGCTCTTCTCGCACAATTCGAGCGGTGCACAGACTTGGAGGGGTCGGCGGGCACAGGACGTCAGAGGAGGGACGACCAGCACGACTCGGACGGTCCGGCGAGACGAGCCGCGAGCACGCGGTGCGCGATGGACAGCCCACCTCCGAGTCGCATCCGCGATCATGTAAGCCGTCTGCGCCGTGGGTTTAGGTCCAGAACCTCAGGCCTCAGGGACGCACCCGAGCCGAACAGGACTTCTCGGGGTACGGTATCCACATGTGCACCGCTCGTCTTACTCTGCGTGTGCTCACGTCCCCACAGTTGCAGGTTTATGTCCACAAGACACCCGACGGCGGGGGCGGAGCACTCAGATGATACAGCGAGCAGCGTTGAGAGGACGGGCTGCGAAGTGTGCACGCTTGCCCGGTGTTCCTGAGGACGCCCCGCGGCGAACCACCCTCTGCGAAGCGACGCTGGGAAGCGTCTCAATATCTCACGTATTCGGCCAGCGACGCACCAGAAACAGGCATGATCATTGCGTGTATACACAGCGACTATCCACAGCTCAACAGCTGTCAGCGCGAGCGCGAGCGCGGGCCACGGAGGGCGCCGACCCGGTCGCACAGAGCGCGTCCGGGTCCCTCCTCCTCCTCCTCCTCCCTCCTCCCCCCATGCTCCCCTCCCCCATGCTGCACGACGAGCGCGTCCCCCTTCCCCCGGAACGCACCCTCGCCGCTCCCGACAGCGCACTCCCCCACACTCTCCAGACGATGCAACACACGCCGCAGGGCTCCCCTCGACGTGCTCTGGGGACTGCGTTGTGCACGGTACGTCTGTCGCCGGGGGAGAGCGCGGCCACGGCCAGCACCAACTCTTCTCCCCTCTCCCCTCCCCCTGCTCTCCAGCGACGCGTCAGACCGGCTCGGGCTCGCCGTTTCGACGCGCCGTGTCGATCGAGCATCGACTCGATGCACGTCGAGACCCGAGCTGACGACGAGCCTCCCTGCGATGCGACGCCGGGGATCTCGCAGGCGTCGAGCTCGCCGGTCTCGCGGCGAACGCCTCGTCCTCGGGCTCTCGCGCCGGGGCAGCACTGGAGAGTGCCACAGCCATCCGCCTGCGACTCGACTCGGAAGTCGGTGTCTCGCAGACGAGGCCTCAGGCGGGCACGGGCGCGTCGCGTCGCGTCGAAAGACGTGTCATTGCGGACGCTCATACACGCGACGGTACGTACATTTCCATTTCTGCGAACGAGCTCGCCGGGACTGACTGTACTCACGCCCCAGATAGACTGTGCAGGTGGCGTTGTCGAGCGCGTCCTCGATCTCTGCCGGCGTGGGGCACGATGCGTGCTGTGTGCGCGGTGAGTATCAGTCTGTCGACGACAGCCCGGCACGTACTCACGTATCGCTCCAGAACGCGTTCACCCACCGCGACGACGCGACGGCGGCGTGCCGGCCGGGAGCTCGCGTTCTCGACGCGCGACACGACATCGCCGCCCTCTTCGCTGTTGGCGGGCGAGATCCAGCCGTCTCGACATGCTCCGGACGTGCACGGTGGCCATGACAGGGGTGAGTTCCTGTACAGTCTCGGGGCATGCGTCAGTGGCTGACCTCAATGAGCTCTACAGTCTCCTACCGCTGCGGATCGGCGGTGCCTCCCTCGGACGTCAGCACGCCCGGCGGAAAGAAGACGGACCTTCGTGAGCCGACGGAAGGCGCGGCGGACAGTCGCGCACCTCCTGCGATGGGATCTCGCGCCTCCATCGCGTTCCAAGATCGGGGGGACCTACCGTGGGGTTTGGAACGTCTGAATCTGTGGCAGGTACTCTCCGGAGCTCGTCTCGAAGAATGGCGCTTACCTCTTTTGTTCACCTAGCGTGCCGGCGCGCGAGTGTGGCTCGCATCCGCCAGTCTGGAGAGTTGCGACTCGGAGCCGGCTGAGCGTCCGGGGAGCTTGGCGGCGCAAGGAGGACGCGTCGATGTCCGCGTGCCTTACCAAGATGCCTGCAGTCGAGTGTGGCGTCGGCGGGTGAAGGGAGCGCGTGCGGTCGAGGGCGTGGGGCTGAGGTGAGTCGTTTGAGGTTCACCGGGACTCGGGCGGATGGCTGCGAGCCGTCTCGAGAGGTGTGGCGGGAGCTGGCGTTCACCGCCGTCAGTAGCTCGCCTAAGCGTTGGCCGCAGAGCTGCTCCTCAGCAGCACGCTCGTGGGCCGTCCGACGACGTGGGCGACGCTCTCGCGCTGATTCGCATCGCGACGGGTGCTGTCCTACCGTCCTCGGGATGCTGCACAGAGGTCGGGTCTGTTGGCATCGAAGGTGAGTACACTGGAACGTCGTGTGCGGCGTGGGATCGTACTCATGTTCCGGGGTCTTCTAGCACGCCGGCGGGGATGGCCCGAGTGGCTCGGACGACGCGAGTATCCGAGGAGATCGGGGACCCAAGACGTCGAGCGGCGGCAGGGATCGAGAGAGTGGCGAGAGCGGGGAAGGCGGTAGCATCCTGGCTGGCGGTGCTTACGTGTCAGCCGGCTGATGATGGCTGCAGAATCGGAGAGCGCGGGACGGCGAAGAAGGGTGAGTGACACGTTGCGATATGGTACACGATCGTATTGCACTTACTATTTCGGTTCTTCTAGCACGCTGGCGGGCGGGCGGCGACGACGCGGATCTCCGGGGACGCCGATCGGTGCCTGAGAGCGGGGAGCGGGGAGCGGGGAGCTGGGAGTGGCGGGAGGCGGATCAGGGTTCGTGAGCGAGTGCGGTGAGTGAGAGCGTTTGGAATGGCGGGGTTTTCGCACGTGGTCGGAGTCAGATGGCGTTTTTCGTCTGTCGCGGCTCGAGGCGCGCTCTGAGCGGCGGAAGGAGGACTGGCGGCGGGGAGTGCGAGGGTGGCGGGGAGTGCGAGGACGGCGGGGGCGGAAGTATGCGAGGGTGGCGCGGGCGCAGCGGAAAACGAGGGTGAGTACAGTTAGTCGCGATTTCACAGCACGAGAACAGACTTACGAGCGTGATTCTGTGAGCTGTCGCGCGGGCACCCTCGGAGCACGCGAGTATTATAGGCGCGACTGGAATCAGTCGAGCTGAGTTGGGCGGGCGAGTACGGCGTGGGCGGAGTCGAAATGCGAAGGGGACGGAAGCGGAGGTGAGTGGGATGTGTTTTGAGGGCTGAAGGGGCGCGGCAGCCAGGATCCGGGCGGGCTAGAGGACGTATGCGGTGAGTGAGAGTGAGATTCGCACCTGATGAGTTGTGAGCAGGTGAGTAGACGGTTTCGAGTGTACGCACTGTGAATATATGCGCACGTATGCTTGCACGAGAGCTGCGAGAGCGGAAGAACAGACGCGCCTGGAGGTATGTATCTGTATCGCAGGAACGACGTGTGTGGCAGCGGAAGAGCACGAGGAGGCAGCGGAAGAGCACGAGGGACAGAGAGCAGGAGACAGCGGAAGAGCACAGAGCGGGAGGCAGGGCAGGAGCACGCACAGGACAGAGGTACGCCCCCGCCCAGTCTATATCCCTAGACCAGCACAGTGCAGCTTATATCCCTGGAATAGCACATAAGGCCAGCGATCCGCACGGCTCGTCGCAGGCCTCGGAGGGACAGAGGGGACGGGCGTCTAGAGGACGGGCAGGGACGGGCAGGGACGGGCAGGGAGAGTGCGGCGGGGTGCGAGGACGAGGCTGAGAGCGAGGATGCGGGTCGTCGTCAAGCGTCGCCGCCTCGCGTCGTGGTCGTCGAGAGCAGAGAGAGAGCGAGTGCGGGACTCGGAGCAGCAGCTGGCAAGACCGGGCGCCCGATCTCGATCCTAGTTCTCGCAACGTCATCTGTGGCTGTGCCTGCGCCTTTGGTTATGGGCGCGACTTGTCTCTCGACCACGACGACCCCCGTGGCAGCCATGCAGCCCTCGTCGCCGTCGTCGCCAACAGCGAGCTCAATATCTAGGTACGTACCAAGCCTAGGAGCGCCATGTCTCTGCCCTTCCTCCCCCTCCTCACCGTCCACGCTGCGTTGCCCCAGACACATCTCCTGTCCTGTCCCAAGCCCTCCTCTCCGTCCCAACTCCCAGCAACCCCCTCCGTCTCGTACACTCCCCACGGACACTAAGGCTCCCTGCTTTGCGATCCTGACCACTCTTATTCTCGAATCATGCCAGAAGCCGACATCACCCGCAAGCGCTCCCGCTCGCCCTCGGACAGCGACCAGCCCAAACAGAAGCGTGCCAACACAGGCGCCTCGAATGACTCTCACCGCTCGCACCATTCCTCTGCCGTGGCCGGTGACGTGAAGATGGAATCCCGCGCAGACGACACCGCTGCCTCTACCCCCGATGCCAAAGGCCATCCCTCTGACGGAGACCGCGTGTCTGCCGACGACTCGCGTGGCGACAGCACCACGACATCTGCAGCCGCTGGCTCTGCGTCCTCCGCGCCTCCTGCGTCGAACATCCACATGCGTTGCCTCATCGTCACCCAGGACGCGTCGATAATCATCGGCAAGGCTGGCTCTCACGTCAACGAGATCAGGGAGAAGAGCGGAGCCCGCGTCATGGTCTCCGAGAGCATTCCTGGTAATCCAGAGCGAATCCTCAACGTGAGCGGCCCACTAGACGCGGTGTCCAAGGTACGTGTGCATATACTCAGTCCTGCCATGCAAACGCTGACATACCGTATCTAGGCGTTTGGGCTGATAGTACGGAGGATCAACGACGAGCCTTTCGACAAGCCATCTGTCCCCGGCAGCCGTGCTGTCACCATCAAGTTCATGATCCCCAACTCCCGTATGGGCTCTGTGATTGGCAAGGGCGGTACAAAGATCAAGGAGATCCAGGATGCCAGCGGCGCAAGGCTGAATGCCAGCGAGGGTATGCTCCCCGGCTCTACGGAGGTACGTCCGGCGTCTTCGGTGGCCAAAGCCATGTCTCAACGCTCGAACGCGCAGCGCCTCCTGAGCGTGTCTGGTGTGGCGGACGCGATTCACATCGCGACCTACTACATTGGCAACATCCTCATTGAAGCCAACGAGCGTATGCCCGCTTCCAACAACTCGACCTATCGTCCCACGAGCAACTCCAGAAGGCCACCGTACATGGGATCTTCCTACGTTCCCGGCTACACTGCGGCGGCTGCGCATAATCCCTATGCACCTGCGCCTGGCGCTGGCGCAGCTCCGGCGCCGTCCCAACTCCAGACCCAACAAATCTACATCCCCAACGACTTGGTCGGGTGTATCATCGGAAAAGGCGGCGCGAAGATCAACGAGATTAGGCATATGAGCGCAAGCCAGATCAAGATCATGGAGCCTGGTGCCGTGGGCGTGGGCATGAACGGGGCACCGGCGCCCGCAGGCAGCGAAGGCGAGCGGTTGGTCGTTATCACGGGCCAGCCCGCGAACATCCAGATGGCCGTGCAGCTGTTGTACTCCGTGCGTACTCGTATTTTCTGTCCTCGCGTCGCTATGTGCCTGATCTCGGCACGTATAGCGACTCGAGCAGGAGAAGCAGAAGCAGCTCCGGCAACAAACGTCGCACGTCTGAGTACGTAGCGTGAAGGTCGAAGTGGTTTCTTTCGGTCTTGGTCGGCGCTCGTTGCCTCTCGCCGGCGGGCTGCCGTTCGCATTGGGGCGGGGCGGGCTCAGGGCGGGGCTGTCGCGCGCGATACTCGCGGGGCTCAGGAAGAGGGTAGGTGTCGTGCGCGACGCTACGCTCGCGGGGCAGCAACAAGTACGTAGCTTAAAGCACGCTTTCGACGTCTCTTCTTCTGGTCTTCGCCCATGCTCGTCGCACCTATCCCCATTGTTCTGTCGCCGTTTACTCTGTCCGTTAGTGCGCCCGTGGTCGCTGACATTACTGCAAAACACATAGTACATCTCATCCCCTCCCTGTGTAGTACGCTCTCTGCTGCTATCTCTATATTTAATCCGGAACCCGTTCGCCCATGCCCCTCCCCGTTCTCATGTCTTCGTCGTCTCATGTGCCCTTGCAACTCTTCCATCACCTCTTGTCTCTGCTTTCCGCTGCGTCGTCAGGGTTCCCATGTTGTTATCGAGTTCGTTTCAATCCATCCATGTTTCTCATGCACATCCCAGTCAGTGTACATGTCTCGGATGACCTTGCGCTGCAGAACGCAGGAGTATGCGAGGATCTGCGTGATGCAAGGAGAGCATGAGCGCGGCGTGAACTGTGCAAGGTGCGTCTTCCGCGTATCACAGCAGATATCTCGCTGACGATTTCAGGTTCACAGCATGCGCACTGCGGGGTCCAGTCGATTCTGAGCGAGCGAGCAGCTGCGCAGCACGCGAACCGGGCCCCGAGACGATGTTCAAGAACGGACAGATGGCACTTCCGCCCGGCGCACGCTACCTTCGGCGCGCTGAACGAGGTCTGCATGTGTGCCATCCCCGACCCTCCATCTCGTCTCTGGCCGCACGGCAGACCGCGCGCGCGAACTTCTGCGGCCGCACCGCCGGCGTCGTGCCCGAGCACTTCAAGACCTTCGCCGGACGCAGGCTCCCCTGTGCGTCCGGCCCTGAGCACATGGTACGCCTACGACAGCCACGGGTTCCGATCGATGACCACGCACGTACGCGAGTCTTTGGAGTCATCTACTGGTAGCTCAGACATGATCTCACAGTTGCCCGTACACTCAAGGCACTCGGTCGCGCGATCGTTTCAGGTTGCGCAAATCACACCATGGATTGCTATTGCGGACTTGTACATTACAAGTGTACACGGTCGTCCTCCGTACGTGCCACCACGGTGACCGCCACCCTCGTCCACTCTCACCCGGACTCCAGTATCGCGTCTGCTTCCCTCCCCTCAGTATCTACAGCGACCCGGCTCGTCCCGGTCTTCAGGTTGCTACCTACTATGTACTACAGATACCCGAACGAAGAAATGGCATTCATTCTTACTCGAGCTACGTGGCCCCATTGGGCGCGAGGGCGCAGCCTAGCTTACAGCTCTTAGTAGATCATGTCCAAGTCTGAGAAAGGGACGTCAGGAATACGAAGTTGTGCAGCCAAGAGCATGTCCCACGCACCATAAAGACCCACATGCACACGAAACCGTCTACCTGGACCGAGTCAGTACGTGCGCTGACAGAGACATGCACGCTCGCGAATTCGTACGTCCGAGTCGATTGCTGTACGACGCCGGGGGCGGCTCAGCACTCAGTTCTGGGTGCGAGGAAGCTGCTATGAATACATCTCACTCCGAGGACTGTGACAACTTGGATAGCTCACCTCCGCATCTGTCCAGGACCGGCGAGTGAGCATGCACTGTCCGGTGTTCGACTCGGAATGGACTTGTAGTGCACGCTTCGAGGCCGCGCGCCGTGAAGCAAATCTCCGCACGCCAGACGCCGCCTCGTGCGATCGAGTCGCAGGTGCTCCAAGCGGTACTGGACCGGACGCGTTCGTCCTGTGCACTAACAGCGGTGGTCACTCGCGGCGCACAGGATGGGTATGAGATTCAGGACTCACCTCAACGCGCGGGCGTGCACTGCACGGGGGAGGAGTCTTTCGGGACGCATGTCCGAGGCAGGAATGGAATGGACATACGGCACATTTGCGCCGACCCAAATCGACGCGACGCGCGACACGTACCATGCCGCGGTCATGACATCGAGCATGATCTAGTACATCCAAACATGAGATATAAAGTCCATGAAATAAACATGTGAACTCACCACAGTATGAATGTGCAAATAGATTCAGCCGGTCCTGCGCTGCTGAACACCGCGGCCTCGGAGCGACGGGATATGAACGCGAATACAGTCGGACAGCGATGTGCGATCTGACAAAGTGAAAGTAAGCAGCATATTGAGATCGAGATCGAGACCGCGACGTACCGGCAGAGCTAACTTGTACGGACTCGACTCGCGTGTTACATGTGGGTGTGACTGCCTCTAGCGATGTCCGAACAGCGCCATGTGCAGGCAGCAAGCCGCCAACAGTGTTCTGCAGCGAATGTGTGACTCGTCAGTGCCATTGACACATGCGTGCAAGGTGTACTCACTCGTCCGGAGATCTCCAGCCAGAGCGTAACACTGTGAACCTCGGAGCCGGATGTCTGTGCAGATCAACGAAGTCAGTGCCATCTCATTTGGGCGAGGAGCGAGGAGCTACAACGTACGCGACAGAGCAGATTGATGATATGAGCTAGGTGAGGGATCGTCGCCAACGAGAGTTGCCCATCTAGTGAGTCATGAATGAGCGATAGAAGTCCATAATAGTCACGAATGAACTCACCACGACGACTACGAGAAGTGCGGAGCTCGTCCGGCAGTGCAGAAGCCTACTACAACGTCGGGATATCGCGTTCGGATAACAATGCGATCATCTAAGTAAGTAGAGGTACAAGAGTCAGCGCATCGTGGTCTATAAGCAATAAACGGAGACGTACCCCGGGGGCCATCCTCGCATGGCATAGTTGTGTCGTCGACCGAGCGAGAGTACTCGGACGGCGCCGGTTGTAGCCTGATAGTATGAACTAGCGTCAGATATAGAGCTCCCAGTCAATGTGTAGACTCACCGGAGTGCTGCGGTAAAACGTACAGTCGTCTGAGCGATGGGACGACGAGATCGAAGTTGGCAGGGATCCATTCTGAAGAAGAAGTGAAAGTCAGCATTCACTGGAGCATCGCAGTCTAAGTTGAACCAATAGAAGACGTAGACGTACCGTCGTCGCATAGCGTCGTCGCTGTGTCGATCGGTGAGCGAGCGAGAACAGCCTGGAGGGAAGGGGAGGGGAAAGGAGGGGAGAGGCGAGGGGATGAGAGGGGATGGCTCAGCAGCTCACGTCTCCCTGTCCCATTTATACGCTCACGAGGGGGTCCGTGCGTGAGTTCTTGCCAGATTTCTCCCAGTCGCACGCCACCCACTTACGCAAGCACCGAAGAAGAATCGGACACCGGGCCTGCTCGGCCAACCACAGCACGACACGAGAGGCTGGGCGCGGTCGTTGGAACGTCCATGCGGATAAAGTCGATTCCTGACGTCCGCTGCACGCGAGAGGCGTTAGCGTGGGATGCCGTGCGTTGTTCGCGTCCATGAATGAGCGCTCAGGTTGCGATCGGTGCAAATTTCTGGGGCCTGGCCGTTGTAGATTGTTCCAGGCGAGGGACGAGGAGCAGGAAGCGGATTGGGAGAAGAAAGCACACAGTGTTGCGTGAGTTGCCCTGACATGGACTGCAAAAGCTTGCCATACTATAGAAGTGATGTCATAGCATGATACTTGCTGCCTACTGTATTGTTGAGTCAGATGCGAGCTGTGGATATTGCAGCGCACTGCCGAAAACACGTAGAATGAGCAAACGAAGCTTTAAGCTTGCTCGAGATACGCACCGCATAAGCATTCCTGCATGGAGATGCGAAAATATCGTCAGCATCGCAGGTTTAGAAGAGCGGATGCGGACTGCTCACCCTCGAATATCTATTTCTCGGAATTCTGGCTGTGACGCAGATTCGGCGGTGCATTGGATGAGTGCCGGAAACGGAAATGAGAGCGCCGGCGCACGCGTCTCCTTCCAGTCCGAGATGCCCGCTGTCTTCCCATGGCCTGCCCTTCGCCGCCTCTCCTTCTCGGATCCAATCCTGTAAATCGCTGACGACATACCTGCTAATCATAACGGCGACCCGTCTCCCTGTCGGCCTGTCCCAGCCACCGGTGAGGCTGCACCTACGCTGCTCAGGCTCACTGTTCACTGTCGTAGTTGAGCTTTGATTTGAGCTGTTGACTTGAGCAGCTATCCACTGATTCGCAACGGTGCCGAATCCAGAGACGAGCTCCACGTCGCTCTCCCTCAATACTTTGACTGCACTGGGAGGTGATGATGGTCCAGCAACGCTTGACTGGGTGGCGCTGACCTGCTTCCGGAACTTCCACTCGGGGACAGGGTCTGCGGCCGCTGCTGCCCGATGAATGTTCGAGCTCGGAAGAGCAATACCCTTCTCTATTTCCGTGTCCCGCCACCTGCCCGTGCTCGACAGCTCCTCCTGAGTGATAGCGGCGCGTCCGCCGCCGCCAGTGATACAACTGTGATACCATGCTCTTCTCGCACAATTCGAGCGGTGCACAGACTTGGAGGGGTCGGCGGGCACAGGACGTCAGAGGAGGGACGACCAGCACGACTCGGACGGTCCGGCGAGACGAGCCGCGAGCACGCGGTGCGCGATGGACAGCCCACCTCCGAGTCGCATCCGCGATCATGTAAGCCGTCTGCGCCGTGGGTTTAGGTCCAGAACCTCAGGCCTCAGGGACGCACCCGAGCCGAACAGGACTTCTCGGGGTACGGTATCCACATGTTCACCGCCCGTCTTTCTCTGCGTGTGCTCACGTCCCCAGAGAGGACGGGCTGCAAAGTGTGCACGCGTGCCCGGTGCTCCTGTGGACGCCCCGCGGCGAACCACCCTCTGCGAAGCGACGCTGGGAAGCGTCTCAATATCTCACGTATTCGGCCAGCGACGCACCAGAAACAGGCATGATCATTGCGTGTATACACAGCGACTATCCACAGCTCAACAGCTGTCAGCGCGAGCGCGAGCGCGGGCCACGCAGGGCGCCGACCCGGTCGCACAGAGCGCGTCCGGGTCCCTCCTCCTCCTCCTCCTCCCTCCTCCCCCCATGCTCCCCTCCCCCATGCTGCACGACGAACGCGTCCCCCCTTCCCCCCGAACGCACCCTCGCCGCCCCCGACAGCGCACTCCCCCACGCTCTCCAGACGACACGACACCACGCCGCACTCCCCACGACGTGCTCTGGGGACTGCGTTGTGCACGGTACGTCTGTCGCCGGGGGAGAGCGCGGCCACGGCCAGCACTAACTCTTCTCCCCTCTCCCCTCCCCCTGCTCTCCAGCGACGCGTCAGACCGGCTCGGGCTCGCTGTTTCGACGCGCCGTGTCGCATCGAGCATCGACTCGATGCACGTCGAGACCCGAGCTGACGGCGAGCCTCCCTGTGACGCGACGCCGGGGATCTCGCAGGCGTCGAGCTCTCCGGTCTCGCGGCGAACGCCTCGTCCTCGGGCTCTCGCGCCGGGGCAGCACTGGAGAGTGCCACAACCATCCGCCTGCGACTCGACTCGGAAGTCGGTGTCTCGCAGACGAGGCCTCAGGCGGGCACGGGCGCGTCGCGTCGCGTCGAAAGACGTGTCACTGCGGACGCTCATACACACGACGGTACGTACATTTCCATTTCTGCGAACGAGCTCGCCGGGACTGACTGTACTCACGCCCCAGATAGATTGTGCAGGTGGCGTTATCGAGCGCGTCCTCGATCTCTGCCGGCGTGAAGAGCGATGCGTGCTGTGTGCGCGGTGAGTATCAGTCTGTCGACGACAGCCCGGCACGTACTCACGTATCGCTCCAGAACGCGTTCATCCACCGCGACGACGCGACGGCGGCGTGCCGGCCGGGAGCTCGCGTTCTCGACGCGCGACACGACATCGCCGCCCTCTTGGTTGTTGGCGGGCGAGATCCAGCCGTCTCGACATGCCCCGGACATGCACGGTGGCCATGGCAGAGGTGAGTTCCTGTACAGTCTCGGGGCATGCGTCAGTGGCTGACCTCAATGAGCTCTACAGTCTCCTACCGCTGCGGATCGGCGGTGCCTCCCTCGGACGTCTGCACGCCCGGCGGAAAGAAGACGGACCTTCGTGAGCCGACGGAAGGCGCGGCGGACAGTCGCGCACCTCCTGCGATGGGATCTCGCGCCTCCATCGCGTTCCAAGATCGGGGGGACCTACCGTGTGGTTTGGAACGTCTGAATCTGTGGCAGGTACGCTCCGGAGCTCGTCTCGAAGAATGGCGCTTACCTCCTGTCTGGAGAGTTGCGACTCGGAGCCGGCTGAGCATCCGGGGAGCTTGGCGGCGCAAGGAGGACGCGTCGATGTCCGCGTGCCTTACCAAGATGCCTGCAGTCGAGTGTGGCGTCGGCGGGTGAAGGGAGCGCGTGCGGTCGAGGGCGTGGGGCTGAGGTGAGTCGTTCGAGGTTCACCGCGACACGGGCGGATGGCTGCGAGCCGTCTCGAGAGGTGTGGCGGGAGCTGGCGTTCACCGCCGTCAGTAGCTCGCCTAAGCGTTGGCCGCAGAGCTGCTCCTCAGCAGCACGCTCGTGGGCCGTCCGACGACGTGGGCGACGCTCTCGCGCTGATTCGCATCGCGACGGGTGCTGTCCTACCGTCCTCGGGATGCTGCACAGAGGTCGGGTCTGTTGGCATCGAAGGTGAGTACACTGGAACGTCGTGTGCGGCGTGGGATCGTACTCATGTTCCGGGGTCTTCTAGCACGCCGGCGGGGATGGCCCGAGTGGCTCGGACGACGCGAGTATCCGAGGAGATCGGGGACCCAAGACGTCGAGCGGCGGCAGGGATCGAGAGAGTGGCGAGAGCGGGGAAGGCGGTAGCATCCTGGCTGGCGGTGCTTACGTGTCAGCCGGCTGATGATGGCTGCAGAATCGGAGAGCGCGGGACGGCGAAGAAGGGTGAGTGACACGTTGCGATATGGTACACGATCGGATTGCACTTACTATTTCGGTTCTTCTAGCACGCTGGCGGGCGGGCGGCGACGACGCGGATCTCCGGGGACGCCGATCGGTGCCTGAGAGCGGGGAGCGGGGAGCGGGGAGCTGGGAGTGGCGGGAGGCGGATCAGGGTTCGTGAGCGAGTGCGGTGAGTGAGAGCGTTTGGAATGGCGGGGTTTTCGCACGTGGTCGGAGTCAGATGGCGTTTTTCGTCTGTCGCGGCTCGAGGCGCGCTCTGAGCGGCGGAAGGAGGACTGGCGGCGGGGAGTGCGAGGGTGGCGGGGAGTGCGAGGACGGCGGGGGCGGAAGTATGCGAGGGTGGCGCGGGCGCAGCGGAAAACGAGGGTGAGTACAGTTAGTCGCGATTTCACAGCACGAGAACAGACTTACGAGCGTGATTCTGTGAGCTGTCGCGCGGGCACCCTCGGAGCACGCGAGTATTATAGGCGCGACTGGAATCAGTCGAGCTGAGTTGGGCGGGCGAGTACGGCGTGGGCGGAGTCGAAATGCGAAGGGGACGGAAGCGGAGGTGAGTGGGATGTGTTTTGAGGGCTGAAGGGGCGCGGCAGCCAGGATCCGGGCGGGCTAGAGGACGTATGCGGTGAGTGAGAGTGAGATTCGCACCTGATGAGTTGTGAGCAGGTGAGTAGACGGTTTCGAGTGTACGCACTGTGAATATATGCGCACGTATGCTTGCACGAGAGCTGCGAGAGCGGAAGAACAAACGCGCCTGGAGGTATGTATCTGTATCGCAGGAGCGACGTGTGTGGCAGCGGAAGAGCACGAGGGACGGAGAGCGGGAGGAGGCAGCGGAAGAGCACGAGGGACAGAGAGCAGGAGACAGCGGAAGAGCACAGAGCGGGAGGCAGGGCAGGAGCACGCACAGGACAGAGGTACGCCCCCGCCCAGTCTATATCCCTAGACCAGCACAGTGCAGCTTATATCCCTGGAATAGCACATAAGGCCAGCGATCCGCACGGCTCGTCGCAGGCCTCGGAGGGACAGAGGGGACGGGCGTCTAGAGGACGGGCAGGGACGGGCAGGGACGGGCAGGGACGGGCAGCGGGGTGCGAGGACGAGGCTGAGAGCGAGGATGCGGGTCGTCGTCGAGCGTCGCCGCCTCGCATCGTGGTCGTCGAGAGCAGAGAGAGAGCGAGTCGGGCAGAGAGCGAGTCGAGCGAGAGCAGCTGGCAAGACCGGGCGCCCGATCTCGATCCTAGTTCTCGCAACGTCATCTGTGGCTGTGCCTGCGCCTTTGGTTATGGGCGCGACTTGTCTCTCGACCACGACGACCCCCGTGGCAGCCATGCAGCCCTCGTCGCCGTCGTCGCCAACAGCGAGCTCAATATCTAGGTACGTACCAAGCCTAGGAGCGCCATGTCTCTGCCCTTCCTCCCCCTCCTCACCGTCCACGCTGCGTTGCCCCAGACACATCTCCTGTCCTGTCCCAAGCCCTCCTCTCCGTCCCAACTCCCAGCAACCCCCTCCGTCTCGTACACTCCCCACGGACACTAAGGCTCCCTGCTTTGCGATCCTGACCACTCTTATTCTCGAATCATGCCAGAAGCCGACATCACCCGCAAGCGCTCCCGCTCGCCCTCGGACAGCGACCAGCCCAAACAGAAGCGTGCCAACACAGGCGCCTCGAATGACTCTCACCGCTCGCACCATTCCTCTGCCGTGGCCGGTGACGTGAAGATGGAATCCCGCGCAGACGACACCGCTGCCTCTACCCCCGATGCCAAAGGCCATCCCTCTGACGGAGACCGCGTGTCTGCCGACGACTCGCGTGGCGACAGCACCACGACATCTGCAGCCGCTGGCTCTGCGTCCTCCGCGCCTCCTGCGTCGAACATCCACATGCGTTGCCTCATCGTCACCCAGGACGCGTCGATAATCATCGGCAAGGCTGGCTCTCACGTCAACGAGATCAGGGAGAAGAGCGGAGCCCGCGTCATGGTCTCCGAGAGCATTCCTGGTAATCCAGAGCGAATCCTCAACGTGAGCGGCCCACTAGACGCGGTGTCCAAGGTACGTGTGCATATACTCAGTCCTGCCATGCAAACGCTGACATACCGTATCTAGGCGTTTGGGCTGATAGTACGGAGGATCAACGACGAGCCTTTCGACAAGCCATCTGTCCCCGGCAGCCGTGCTGTCACCATCAAGTTCATGATCCCCAACTCCCGTATGGGCTCTGTGATTGGCAAGGGCGGTACAAAGATCAAGGAGATCCAGGATGCCAGCGGCGCAAGGCTGAATGCCAGCGAGGGTATGCTCCCCGGCTCTACGGAGGTACGTCCGGCGTCTTCGGTGGCCAAAGCCATGTCTCAACGCTCGAACGCGCAGCGCCTCCTGAGCGTGTCTGGTGTGGCGGACGCGATTCACATCGCGACCTACTACATTGGCAACATCCTCATTGAAGCCAACGAGCGTATGCCCGCTTCCAACAACTCGACCTATCGTCCCACGAGCAACTCCAGAAGGCCACCGTACATGGGATCTTCCTACGTTCCCGGCTACACTGCGGCGGCTGCGCATAATCCCTATGCACCTGCGCCTGGCGCTGGCGCAGCTCCGGCGCCGTCCCAACTCCAGACCCAACAAATCTACATCCCCAACGACTTGGTCGGGTGTATCATCGGAAAAGGCGGCGCGAAGATCAACGAGATTAGGCATATGAGCGCAAGCCAGATCAAGATCATGGAGCCTGGTGCCGTGGGCGTGGGCATGAACGGGGCACCGGCGCCCGCAGGCAGCGAAGGCGAGCGGTTGGTCGTTATCACGGGCCAGCCCGCGAACATCCAGATGGCCGTGCAGCTGTTGTACTCCGTGCGTACTCGTATTTTCTGTCCTCGCGTCGCTATGTGCCTGATCTCGGCACGTATAGCGACTCGAGCAGGAGAAGCAGAAGCAGCTCCGGCAACAAACGTCGCACGTCTGAGTACGTAGCGTGAAGGTCGAAGTGGTTTCTTTCGGTCTTGGTCGGCGCTCGTTGCCTCTCGCCGGCGGGCTGCCGTTCGCATTGGGGCGGGGCGGGCTCAGGGCGGGGCTGTCGCGCGCGATACTCGCGGGGCTCAGGAAGAGGGTAGGTGTCGTGCGCGACGCTACGCTCGCGGGGCAGCAACAAGTACGTAGCTTAAAGCACGCTTTCGACGTCTCTTCTTCTGGTCTTCGCCCATGCTCGTCGCACCTATCCCCATTGTTCTGTCGCCGTTTACTCTGTCCGTTAGTGCGCCCGTGGTCGCTGACATTACTGCAAAACACATAGTACATCTCATCCCCTCCCTGTGTAGTACGCTCTCTGCTGCTATCTCTATATTTAATCCGGAACCCGTTCGCCCATGCCCCTCCCCGTTCTCATGTCTTCGTCGTCTCATGTGCCCTTGCAACTCTTCCATCACCTCTTGTCTCTGCTTTCCGCTGCGTCGTCAGGGTTCCCATGTTGTTATCGAGTTCGTTTCAATCCATCCATGTTTCTCATGCACATCCCAGTCAGTGTACATGTCTCGGATGACCTTTCGCTGCAGAACGCAGGCGTATGCGAGGATCTGCGTGATGCAAGGAGAGCATGAGCGCGGCGTGAACTGTGCAAGGTGCGTCTTCCGCGTATCACAGCAGATATCTCGCTGACGATTTCAGGTTCACAGCATGTGCACTGCGGGGTCCAGTCGATTCTGAGCGAGCGAGCAGCTGCGCAACACGCGAACCGGGCCCCGAGACGATGTGCAGGAATGGACGGATGGCACTTCCGCCCGGCGCACGCCACCTTCGGCGCGCTGAACGAGGTCTGCGTGTGTGCCATCCCCGACTCTCCATCTCGTCTCTGGCCGCACGGCAGACCGCGCGCGCGAACTTCTGCGGCCGCACCGCCGGCGTCGTGCCCGAGCACTTCAAGACCTTCGCCGCACGCAGGCTTCCCTGTGCGTCCGGCCCTGAGCACATGGTACGCCTACGACAGCCACGGGTTCCGCTCGATGACCACGCACGCACGCGAGTCTTTGGAGTCATCTACTGGTAGCTCAGACATGATCTCACAGTTGCCCGTACACTCAAGGCACTCGGTCGCGCGATCGTTTCAGGTTGCGCAAATCACACCATGGATTGCTATTGCGGACTTGTACATTACAAGTGTACACGGTCGTCCTCCGTACGTGCCACCACGGTGACCGCCACCCTCGTCCACTCTCACCCGGACTCCAGTATCGCGTCTGCTTCCCTCCCCTCAGTATCTACAGCGACCCGGCTCGTCCCGGTCTTCAGGTTGCTACCTACTATGTACTACAGATACCCGAACGAAGAAATGGCATTCATTCTTACTCGAGCTACGTGGCCCCATTGGGCGCGAGGGCGCAGCCTAGCTTACAGCTCTTAGTAGATCATGTCCAAGTCTGAGAAAGGGACGTCAGGAATACGAAGTTGTGCAGCCAAGAGCATGTCCCACGCACCATAAAGACCCACATGCACACGAAACCGTCTACCTGGACCGAGTCAGTACGTGCGCTGACAGAGACATGCACGCTCGCGAATTCGTACGTCCGAGTCGATTGCTGTACGACGCCGGGGGCGGCTCAGCACTCAGTTCTGGGTGCGAGGAAGCTGCTATGAATACATCTCACTCCGAGGACTGTGACAACTTGGATAGCTCACCTCCGCATCTGTCCAGGACCGGCGAGTGAGCATGCACTGTCCGGTGTTCGACTCGGAATGGACTTGTAGTGCACGCTTCGAGGCCGCGCGCCGTGAAGCAAATCTCCGCACGCCAGACGCCGCCTCGTGCGATCGAGTCGCAGGTGCTCCAAGCGGTACTGGACCGGACGCGTTCGTCCTGTGCACTAACAGCGGTGGTCACTCGCGGCGCACAGGATGGGTATGAGATGTAGACTATACACCAGGGGATATTTCCCCCCCGGTTCTAAAACCAAGGGGGGGAATATCCCCCCTTCCCATCACCGCCCACCCCCCGGCACGATCCCGGCCGCGCGATATGTCTCACACTACCCGCACCCACCCCGCGCCTGTTCTCCTACCCCCGCCTGCTCTGTCCCGCTCGTCGCCCGACGCTGTCCCGCTCGTCGTCCTCCGCTCCGCTCAGCCCGCCCGGCGCCTCTCTCTCTTCCGCCCGGCGCTTGTCTCCTCGCCGCCCGGCGCTCGATGGACCGGCGCCCCTCGTCCTCCCGACCGGCGCCCCTCGTCCTCCCGACCGGCGCTCCCCTTCCTCCCGCCCTCTCCCGCTCCCCTTCTTCCCGCTCCCTCTTGCTGCTCTCCCGCTTCCCTCTTGCTGCTCTCCCGCTTCCCTCTTGCTGCTCTCCCGCTCTAGCACGTCGCTCGCGCTCTGCGGCATGTATCCCGCCGCTTTCGCTCGCTCGCCCGCCTCCCTGCTCAGCGCGCCATCCCTCGTCGCCCGCCGCGCCGCTCGCTCTGTTCAGCCCGCCCGCTTCTGTCACTGCCCAGCTAGCCTGCGTGCGCATAACAAACGCCGGCCGGCCACCATCGCCACCGCGTTCCTGCTGCCGTATCAATGCAAGCCGAGGTAACACCGACCTGGAGGCTGGCAATGTAGACATGTAGTGATGTCGTGTACTTACTTTTACATCATGCAATGTTAATCGCCAGGCACGGCAGTGTGCTCGAGACCATCCTGTGAAGGACAAGTCGATACTGAAGCTTGAAGTTCGATGGCCGCGTGATCCACTTGTATCAGTTGCATTATGAGGTTATGCGTTCCGGGACCCGACGTGTGCCCTCTCGCACTTCCTCACCTCCCTCTTTGTCACTCAGGCGACCGTCGCCGCCCAAGCCATGTTTAATGTCGCGAGCACAGACCGCACATCGCCTCTGATCAACTCTACCTAAGTACATTACGCACGGGACCGCAACCTACACAAGCGGTGCTCGAGAATTAGACTAATAGCGTTTCGATCAAGATCTCACTAATGACGCAATTGGCGCACATTGACTTCGTCCTCCTGTTGTCATCACTATGAACCAATTAGTTCCAACCGTTCGCCGTCGCACTGAGCCCTGTTTACTCACTATACGATGGTGCCTTTACTCACGCGCCGCTCGGTAGGCCAGTTCGAGTTCCAAATCATAGTTGCGATTGAAAGCCCTCGCCAATCTGTCTGAACGTTAGAATAATCCTACTTACTTGGTACCTCTTCTCACGAATATCACACACCTTAGTTGGGTACGGGGTAGAACTATCCCATCCTCCGGCTGTAAGGTGATGCAAAGTTAGCATTAGTACACACGGCCGTATTGGCAAGGTATCACACCTCGATCCACACCATACACACGTCTCCCAAGTTGGCTGGAGGCACGAATTGCACAACGAGTCCCGGCATACGCCTCACAACGAAGCCCATGTTCCTCATCGCCTAGTTCAGATTTAAAAGAATGCACAGCCAACATGCTCGACGCACACTTACTGTTAACAACCGGCGGACGCGAAAGCGAGCCGGCCGTCTACCGTCCCAACCATACATACTCGCCCAAACCTATGCATCGTTAGCCACTATACATACTTGCCAAGTCGTCCATAGCTCACATTGTAGTCCTCGGGACGCATCTTGATTGCTGTATGTGGGTTTCTCGTCGATAGATCGCCAGAGCAGATGTGGAGGTTCGAGAGTACGTTGTACGCGTTCAATAGCAGTCGACAGGTCCCGGCCACTGCTACCACGACGCCGATGTTGTAGCACCTAGGTTTGAGTCAGATATTCCGGGGCACACTCGCTGACGGTGCACAACTAACGCAACCAACGTCGGCAAGCGGTTGGTCGCCGGGCCGCTACCTCGCCCAGTTGCATGCCGCCCGCGAGTCCATACGACGGTCGCCTTCTGCGTCTCTAATACGTTATGTACTTAACCTTGAATCGCACGTCCCGCTTATTAAAAGCATGTCGTACAACTGTGTGCATATTCAGACGGTCGCCGCAAACATTGAGCTCGCTCGTAAACGTATCGGTTCTTGGGCACTGTCCTACCACTGTCCTACTCCCGGCGAGGGACTTCGTGTGCCAATGGGTTGTTCATTCCAACACTCTGGAGCGTGTCAGTAGTGTATCTAACGTACAACTTGTTCGCTCACCTCGTTGATCGACGCGGGAAACTTTTGCTGTGCGTTCTCAAGAAGCCTAGTGAACCTCACGATTTGCCTGTGATATATCAGTACGCGCCATTCTCCATACGAAAGGCTCTGCTCACCTCGCGGCGTACGCGGCGGCCCCCAGTCTCCCCTCACCAGACCAGCGCAGCTTCCGACTCTCCCAGATGTCTCGCCCGTTGCGGTAGGTCTCCACCGTGCGGAACATCTCCTCCCCAACGGTTTCATGCTCTTCGCACCACCGCGCGGCGAGCGCGCTGTAGCGGAACCAATGGACCCGCAGGCCTGTGAAATCATCCCCGTAAGTACTGCTTCATGGACATCGTATCGCGTCAGACTTACTTTCAAACAGAAATTCTCGAATGTTACCTCCCTTGGCCTTCTCGATGAATGAGAAGTCGCCCCATATCCACGACGGCAGACGATGGCTATCCCCGAGTCGTTGTTCTTCGAATAACAATACGAATGCTTGACAGTCCGAGTCGGCGAGTGCCTTCAGCTTGTCGGTCTCACTCATCCCCAGGCGCAGCAGGATCGCGCGCTGAACACGGTAACGCCCTTTCGCGTTATTGATTGCGACCTTCTTGTTCTCCAGTCGCCGGTCGATCGCAGTGGTTGCAATCACTCCAGAATGGTTCTGGCGGCGCGCGGCCAGGGTAGCGTGCGTTGTCAGATGTATTCGCAGGTCGTCAAGGGCGTCCATGGCGTAACCTCGCCTCAGCTGCATCTCGAATCCTACTGCCTCGGCGAGGGCTTCGTGACGTCTAATTTTGTCCGGGTAGTCGGAAGGCAGCGGCAGAGCTTGGAGGGCGTCGAGGCGGCTGGCTAGCTCGGATCTTATCTTCTCCTCGCCCTCGGCCCGCCGACGTTTACGCTGGTTGGCATGAGACAAGACGCGTGGTGCAGCGTTCTCATTCGCACTCGTCCCGTCGAGGGCTCCATCTGGCGGCGCGCGGTTTACGCTGGCTGCAATCCCCGCGTCCCTAGTGTCCAAGGTGTTGGCCGCTAAGTTGACGCATGGGTGCAAGAACTTGTCGCGTCGCTCGCGCAGCGCCTTCGTCCGGGCCTCCAAGTCCGATATCTTCTGGGCGAGTGACTCGTCTGCACCTTTCTTCGCCGGCAGTGTTTCCACGTCGTCTCGTAGGGTAAATCTGCGGATTCAGTCAACCAAGATGCTCCAATTCGAGGAGCTTGGCTAACCTATCCTTCTCCAACTCCAATAGATCGTGAATGACTCCGGCGATCCCGGCCCCATGAGTATTCCCCCCGTGTGCTAACTCGTCCAACATTTGTGCAGCGATTTGATGTGATGATAGTCCTGCGCGGGGTCAGTACATTTGGACCCAGCGCATGATTGAAAAGACGCACCCAACTCATCCGGGGGTTCGTAAACGTTCTCTAGGTCGCGATGCTCTTGGACGTTCACAACCTTGGCCTTCCACTGCGCCTCCCGCGCCTTCCAATCTGCCAGAACGTCTTCACCGTACATGTCTTTGATACTATCCTCGAGGGTGTCTAAATACTCGGTCATACGAGAGCGTTGTTCTACGCTGTCGCTGAACTTCTTGAGGAGGAAGACCACTGTGGGCATGTTAGCGACCGGGGTGTTGACACGTAGGAGTCTCTTACCCATTCCATGAAGGTGGCGCACGTTCTGATCATTCACGATCGCGTTCAGAACATCGTGGCGATGCCCGGCAGACATCTCCTTCGTTGCGCGCGATATCGCGTTGATGATACTCCACAACCGCTCGCAGGTTTCGCCGTCGCTCATACAGCTGCATGGTAAGAGGTTGAGAGAAAATCGTTGCCGACATTCGCGCCTGTGCATTTCTATATGGAACTTCGGTACTCCGGCTAGGATCCTCGGTAAGTCGGCCGCGGTGATCGACTTTAACTCTTCTAACAGCTCAGGAGTGAAATCTTGATCGAGTCGGGTTCCAAGCTTGATAATGTACTGGCACATTATATCGTACATCAGCACGACCAGATGGAGAGGGAGGTATGGCTGCAGCGCCGAAACGACGGCAATGTCCACAGTGACGAATCTGTGCGCCTACGTCAGGGCGGCTGTTCAACAGCCGGTCGTGAATAATTGCTGACCTTTCGCCCCCCGGCAGGTCAACGATGCCTCCCGGCAGCGTGCACATATGCCTGCACACCACGGCGACGATGCCGGACACGCTGCCCTTGTACTTACCGTACTCCATCGCCCCAAAGTTAGAGCAAGCGCTGGTCTGTACGAGCATGTTAGTGTCGTTCAGGAGAGAGCGATACGACATACATCTTTGTACTTCGTCTGAGGGACTTTCGCTTGATAGGTGGCGAAGTCGCCTTCGTGCACGAAGTAGCCTGCACCCATACTCAAAGGGAAATCTGCCGGGTCCGCGTGCTTGTTCTTGAGGTTGAAATAAAAATTGCCGTCGATGGAGACGTGCAACGCATCGACATGTCTAGCCAGTGTCAGCAAGCTGTTACGTCTGGAAAATGAATGGGGTATACACGTACTCGAACGCCTTGTCTCTCTGTTCCCAACCTGGGCGCATGTTGACTCCTGGCTGTGGACATGCAGGGCACGCCACAGTTAGAGCTCGCGGTTGTAGTTCTGCGCCCGCTCTCACTCCAGCTCGTCTACACGCTTTGATGAATCCGTACTCGCGCATCGAGGTGTTCATCTCGCGGTATCGTTCCTGTGGCAAATGAGCACGTTTTCTCGAACATACGACAATCACTCACGGCAACTTCTTCAGTGCGCACCGCATCAGTACAGCGCTTGAGATATTGGACGTAGTCGTGTAGATTCACTTGGGCTTGCAGATTCAAGCCATAGAATGCTTCCAGGGTGTTCAGAGTCATCGCGGTCTTCGGGCGGTCCCAAGTAGCCGGCCAAAGTCCGGCGGCGATGAGCTGTTCGGGCTCGGAGGCACGCGTAGCGCATATGCAATAGGCGACTGGCACCTTCATGATCCCATGTTCGTGGATTATGGTCGTGTCGCGCAAATACGCTCGCAGGGGGGGCCCGTTGGGGAGTTTAGGTATCTCTGGGCAACATTGCGCGCCATGACCGACGGACAATACAAAATCGAGATCACTCATCGTGACTTTCTCCCAGTATCCTTGGACTTGGTCCCATCTTCGCAATCTGTCGAAAGGCCGATGACGATGTGCGTATTTGATGCACGTCCGACATTGTTGCTCCAACAGAGGACAATCTTGACACTTGAACCATGTGTGATCCACCGCGGCTTTTTGGCACTCGGGGCATGCGTCATGGGTAGCCGGGGGCTCTTCGCGTGCATCCAAAGCGTCTTGAGCCTTTGGAGCTGGGGTGCGCAGGAACTTGTGCATCGTTTCGGATGGCTATGGTAATGGAGGGTGCAGAAGTAAGCATATTAGAGTACACTGCTGGCAACATGCACACACCAAATGTCTCTTCGATCGATCCTTGGTCGGGTCTCCCTTCCCGTCGTCCGGCCGGGCAGGATCATCTGTGCCAACCTGCTCGTGATTTTAGTGCGTCCCCAGATGATACACCTTACTACTCACTTTCCCCGTGGCGTTCTCAGTAGCTGCCGCTGGTCCAGAGTTCCCTGACTTCTGGACTGTCATGGTCAACCTGGGGGGTCGTCTACGTTGGCTCTGCTTGACGCACCTGAGCTGGGTTGCTGGCGGCAACGACTGGCGTGGATGAGCCGGTCGTAGCCTTCTGCGGCCCCAGATACGTTTGGCAGGGGTCTCCTCGGACGGCCGGCTTGTCAGGCTGCCTGGTGGAGGAGCTGATGCCCGTGGTCTTCACGGAGAAGTCGAATGGGGACTTCGCTGTCGTTCGTCGTGGGCTTTGTGGCAGCCCTGGCGGTTGTTCCCCTCTTGACTGGGCTTGTCGCCATGCGGCGTTCTTCGATGGGCTAGACAGCCCAGGGATCGGTTTGCGTCGCTTCATCCTGACCAGATTGCAAAATGGGGGCTAAAGTGTACGAAGATAAATCGGACGACCGGTAGGCGCCCACGTACGTCGCCGGTTTGAAGGCCGCAAGACCGCTCTTCTCACCGTTGGCACTAGGGCTCGGTATCCTGCGCGACGTACACGTCGTGTCGTCCATTGCCAGTCCGGTTATCAACTTAGTACTATTAGGATACCTCGGCCTGCAACGCGCGTCAAACGATATTCAGCGTAGTGGGCGGCCGGTCATTGCGATGGGCAGCCTAAGGTCTTTATTACAATACTTAAGTGCGCTCGATACGTAAGTACTCCTGGCATAATAATGTGTATGCATCCTGCGATGGGGTCATCTGGCGTTATCTCACCGCGCAGATGTTATGCAATGAATGTGGGCGGAATACGTACCTGTCGTCCTCGTGCCGTGATGCGTACTGCAACCGTCATACTGCGCATTCACTGGTGATAACGCCGCCCCAACTACATTCGCATCTTCCTGGGTGCGCGGCCTGGTGTGTATTTCACGTTCGGGCCCGACCGCGGAGGTGAGCTATACACAGTAAGGATTTGTCTCAAACTTATACGCACCTGTCCTCCCATTCCACTGACCCCCTCATTCTCCCGTTCTCCATGGATGCCTGTCGGTTCTCCATGGATGCGACAGGCTTGAGGCATGCTTGAGCTATACCAGCCTTCCGTAGTTGTTGCCGCGCGGTGAAGGTTGACATGCTCTGCGAGCATGGACCTTCGAGTGACAGTGAGTCGCGGGAAGACTAGGTCGGCCGCGATACTGTCCGGTCTCACCTGACGCGCACATCGCAGCTCATGTAGCATGGGACGTTCGCGGGTGTGCCAAGGGGAATGTGTGAGTAGACGGTGCCACTGCATCCCAAGTCAGAAGTGGATGATGAACGATATGTCCGGCGCACTCACTCAAACGTTCGCGTCTGCCTGAGTACAATGTTGTTCTCAGAGCTGAGGGGGAGGTTGAGAGTGGATGAGGGTCGTCGAGGTGAAACCGATACTTCGAAGACTGGTAGTGAGTACTGAGGACCGTAGGAAGGAGTACCGTAGGAAGGTACTTACCGTACTAATAGTAATACAAGTCCAAGTTGTAACATCCCCTCACGTGTTCGACCAACTTTCTCACACCTGTGACCTGCGTCTCTGCTTTAATGTGGCCGTCCCACTACTTGCCCTCGCTTCGATCCACAAGTACACTTGTTGTACTTGCTCACATTTGCATCGCTACTCCTCACCCCAATCCTCTGCACTCTGTTATCAAGACGTCTCAAGCACGCGGCATAAGCTCGCACACACCCCATTCCCCGGACTCCTCAAGACGTTATCGGGATTCATCACATTCGGTGAGAGTTATGCACCTCCTCGCCGATAACTGAGTAGCTCACAGGTCCTAGTGATCTTCCTCCAGGTGTCTCTTCAAGCTTCAGCCATCGTCCGCGAACGCCTAGCCCGCTACTTAAGCCGGCTGACGTGCGCGACGCTAGTCGACAACTCTGTCGTTGCCACACGCTCTTGAAGCATCGTGCGACGCAGACCCACCGCCTCCTCCTTTGTCCCCCCCCCCCTCTCGCCCCTGGCCCCTTGGAACGTCCGGTCCCAACGCCCTCTTGTATCTCGCCCTCTCCGATCTAGCTAAACCCATTATCCGGTGGCCACATACCTCGGACAAGAAGCTCCTTCCCCAAGGTGAGCACCCCACTCGTCACCTCGCCCTCGATCCCCTGTCTCCACAATGACCACCCGTAGCGACGGGCCGTCATCACGCCCTCCTTCCAAGTTTCCCAAATTCAAACGATATGGTCGTGAGCATGAGCCGGACCACCCCGGGCCCCGCGCGCCATCCCCGGAGGTAGTTGAGCTGTTGGAAGATATCGTCCATGTTCCGACGATGTGAGTATCACATCATTGCGACGAGAACATGATTTGCTTACCCTGCTTGTAGTTCCACGGCAGAATGTGCCCTCAACGAAGACATCGGCGATGTTCCAGAAAGTGAGGATTCGCCGTCGCCAGGCGAGTCTGCAGGAGTTCCGGACGAAGATACTTCTCAGCCACCTAGGCTGAAGGTCAATCGTTTGGGAGACAACCGCTCTCGTAAGTGTTGTTACGCCGTGGAGCGAGTGCAGTTTCTGACGCACCTTTAGTGTCGACACGCAAGTGGTACCAAGCCCTCGTCGCCTCACAGGCCGGTTTCGATCGCATGGTGATCACTTCTCCCAACACTCTTTGGATTCCGCAGTACCCTAGGGAGACAACGGTGATTGAGACGTTCCTGGATGGCCACTGGGGCATACATGAATACTCGATGCACCCTCAGGATCTCTGTCGGGGTTGGTGGCACTTGGCGTGCATTCCCATGCGGCACGCGGTTGACGACATCGTGCTGGCTGAGATTCTCGACGGCGCCGTCGATTGGAAGCACGATGGTTCCCTCGGATTCGATGGTCTGGGTTACATCACACTGGAACGTCAGGTTGACCTTATTATAGCTGCGAAGGATGCAATCACCGCATGTGAAGAAATGAAAGTGCCAGCCACAGTTCACAAGTACACGCGGTACCTTTCTACTATTCTGCAACAATTCGTCGACCGTATGCGTCATCTCCCTGCAACACCCACGGTCGCCATCTCCGTCGCCGCACACATTCAACGCCTGACGCTGGAGCTGGTGGGGGTCAAGAATTACATGCAGACTGTCGTGCCCCGTCTTGAGAGCAATCGAGACTATTCAGACGATGTGCTCCCTTTCTTGGGGGCGTTCGTGCGGGAAGGCAGTGATGCAGCTAGCCTGACACGCGTTGGCATCCCCGTCTTTTTCCTCCAGCCATTGACGCATCAGCTCGCCGTATGGGAAGTCGTGGAGGCCAGCTCCAGACCATACATCCAGGAGACTAGACCTTGTAACCCCCCCATTCTCCACCACTCTCAAGCGTTCGCAGGGGTAGGCAACTTCACGGGAACGTGGCAGCGTAACATGGTCCTCGCGGTCTCGAAACATTTGGGTGGGGCTCACCTGTCAACACTCTCTTTGGCCCAGTTTCCCGATGTCCCAGACTCGCGTCGTCCTCCTTCGGATACTGAACCAGCCAGGGAGAAGCGTCAGAGAGTGGAGGGACCTGAGCCGGGAGGGAAACATCTGGCGAGAGTGGTAGCCGCCAACCCTCATACCAGCTCGCCCTCTCCCCAAAAGAAAGCTCGTCGGGGCCGATGGGGCGGGAGCAAACGCGCGTCGGCTGGCGCTGGCGATTCCACCATTCCTGATCCGGATATCCCTTCCCAAGTTGCGCCCACGGGCCCCGCCGCCCTCCCTCCTCCCCCTCGCCAACCCGCTAAGACTTTCGTCCCTTCACTGTTCAGCGACGTGACGTCGGCATGGGAGATCGCTTTGAAAGCAGTGTCTCCCGTGGCACGGACCGCCAGCGCCCGCTACTTCTACCCGCCTCCCTTCCTTATGGATACTATATTCGACGCCACATACCTGCAGACTTTGCCGGTCGATCGAGCGACCCTAGCCCGGTATGACGAGAAGGTCCACCGCTATATCCACAACTTTGTCAGGATCCGTCCGTTCCTCCGCGCCCGCATCTTCGATCCCTCCCTATCCAACGATCCATTGAGTATCGCGGATTGGCGCGCAGCGTTGTGGGGGGATTACCGCTCCAAGAACCATCCTATTGGGCAACAGGCGTCTCCAGGGGAGGTTCGGCGCGCTAAACGCCGTCAGGACGGACATAACGATGTCAGCCGCGTGTTATCGCGCGTCGCTAGCTTTGCCTCGTACGACGCCCTGATGGTGGCACCTTATGACGGCGAGGACATAGACTACCGCACCGCATCCACTTCAACCGCCCTCCGACGCCGTATCGTTTGGGAATGTCACGAGGTAAACTTCAGGGCGGAAGTGATCGCGCTCGACACACTCCTCGTCCAGTCACCGTCTTGGTGGGAGGTCCATCGGTGGCAACGCGAGGCCGATATCACCGCGCTGTGGGGTGCCCCTCAAACAGTTACCAGTGTCGTGCCGAGGATGGATGAAGAGGATCGTCAGTTCCGCTGGAATTCTGACCCTGCGGACCAGACCTCGAAAGCCACACTCAGGGCTCTTCTTAGCCTCATCAAGATCTGGCCAGATTGCCCCGTGTTCCTCGCTGGAGCTGCGCGCCGAGATTGGGATGACACAGAATTCGCGGACATTCAGGGCCAGGCGATCGATTTCTACGTACGGACGTTTGTGAAGACATTCTTGCGCCTGCCGACTCCCCCGATTCCGTATCTATGTAATTTGTGAACGTTGGTAACCGGACTTTGTATGTACTTTTGCAATTGATATCACGCGATTTTCTGGATCTATCTTCATGGTAAGTGTGGAATTATTATTGTTGGTATTGGCGTACTGAAGCTCTTTGCAGCATGACCAAGTGTAGCTCTAAGTGTCTGGCGCTCGACTCCTCGTAAGTCCCCAACAGTGTTCTTGCTTGTAACTGCCCCAGTCCGCCTCCCCCCAACGACCCCTCAAGATGCGCCAGAATTGGTCAGCGACCGACTACGAGATCGCTTTCATTCGGGAGCAATTCGACTCGTCTGCAATTCAAGACGTCCTCCTGACGCAAGGCGAAGACGGTTTCGGGCACGCGACAGAGCTGATCTGCAAAGCTGTTACCACGCAGTTTGTCACGCCTTACCAGGGGGAGACCCATGAACAATTCCGCAAACGTCAACGTAACGCGAACTCTACCCAGCGGCCCAAAGTGTGTCAAATACCCCCGGAATCTCAGGAGGACTGGGAAAAACGAGTGAGCGAGCGTATGCCCAAGGTGAGACCCATTGTTACGAGATTTCGGGCGCGACTACATCATTCCCTCAGTACATCCTCAGGCGCGTGCGCGAGTGGTATCGCAAAGTCAAGAAGGACGATCGCGCAGCCTCTCAGATGCCTCCCATCCCTAACTTACCCTCACCTCCGAGGCGTCGCGCTCTTAGCGGGTTCGACGTGTTCTCCAGGCGGGACGAAGATAGCGAGGATGATGACGCCGAGGTGATGCCCGAGGGGCGTTTCGACGTTGGCAATCACCGTCACAATGCTCACCTGCGGTGGTGCGCCATGAGCGACGAAGAGAAGGCGCCGTTCGAAGATCGTGCCCGCGAGATCAACCTCGAACGCGGCCACTCACCTGCGACTGCGCCGGGCAATGAGGGAGTTATTGGCGAGGGTCCTGGTATGACGACTATTCGCATGTGAGCGTTCCCCACATCACCATCGCGCCGCTCACCACTCAGCTCTTCTCCCAGGTCCTCTGAAGACGTTGCCCGATGGCTCAATGAAGTCATGAATGTCCTCCACACTCGATGCAACTGGGCGGGGACCATAATGGTCGGCGGACCTGATGAGGACGGGGAGACGAGGACGTTCATGTAAGTCGTTTGGTAGCCATTACGTCAACAAGCCAACCGACTGCCCTCGTTCCAGACGCTCCGTTGGACAGAACCGTCTTGGGGAAGATTTCCAGACCGCGCTCCAGGAAAATTTTCGGATCTCGCACAGTGCTTTGGAGAGCTTGCTCGCGTACTGGGTGGA
The DNA here is from genome assembly GCA_033807695.1 of Daedaleopsis sinensis. Classification (NCBI taxonomy): domain Eukaryota; kingdom Fungi; phylum Basidiomycota; class Agaricomycetes; order Polyporales; family Polyporaceae; genus Daedaleopsis; species Daedaleopsis sinensis. The sequence goes on from CM066301.1 coordinate 4,478,682, forward strand.
GCTAGGTCGCAAAGGTACCGGCGCCCGGTCTCAGTATATATATCCACTCACATGTCTTCCAGACCCCACAGAGTACGACAAGGCCTCTGAGCGCAATCGTTGGCTCCAGCTGACAATGGAGATGCTCGAAGACAGGAACGTCATGACGCCTGAGGAGGAGGGACTTTTGGGGCGCCTGGGCGAGGCCATCACGAACAGTGAGTCATTGTCGCTTTGCATCTTCCCCGCGCACCCCCACCAACTTGTCTGTAGTGATGCCCAAGGCTACGCCAGCGACTGGCGACGCTGTCGCTCAAGAGGGCATTGCCGCAGCTCCTCCATCTGCCGACCACACCATGCCCCCGGAGTCGGCTGGGGATCCCGATGATATGGACGTTGACCAAGCCCCGGTGCCGAGTGCGCCGCCCGCCCCCGTCCAGGATCCCTTGGACACACAGCTTCCCTTGATCGAGTTGTCGCGCGGCGACCGGTTTACGACGGTTGATCTTGACGCTCTGCAAGGTACGTACTGACGTTGAGCCCATCGTCGCAACACGTGGGACTGATACACGCCCGCCAGTCATGAGGGCATTGGAAGTCGTGTTCTACGAACATGGAGTCCCACTGTCGACCCCCGCCGCGACTTCGAATCCCCCCGCCGAACCCGAGGATGCTCAAAGCGCCACACAAGCACTCGACGATGCTATGAGCGCGCTTCCTTCAAACGAGTCCGCTGCTTATGCGGGGAGCTCGGACCTCACCAAGCGACCTGCAGACGCGGCAGTGGTGGGCAGCGACGTGGCCTCTACGAAGAAGCGCGCGGGGCGCGCCCCAGCCACTGCGGGCGTGACTATGGCTGACGCGGATGGGGCGGCCACGTACTCGCGCCCCCACCGCGAGTTGAAACCGACTGCCAAGATGGCCCAGCTTCGCGAGTAAGCTACTCTCCGCTATCCGTGTATTCGAATCTAACAGTCTTCCAGGGAAACCGCCAAAAGGGGCAGGAGGGTATCGGGAAGGGGAGGGTCCACCGGGCGAGGTGCACGTCCCGAAGGAGGAATTTAGAGTACTCCAGCTATGTGGCCCATCTTTAGCGTACGTTCTTGGGGCCCGGAACATTGATCTAATAATCGTCAGACTCGCCTAGCGATCGTAAATCTGCCTGCATCTATCCGAGCCGTTCAAGCGCACAACGAATGCGCGTCATAAGATACCCACTAACCCACTAACTTGGCCCGTCTCTAAATCCCCCCGTCTCACCATCCTCCGTCTCACTCAACGACCACGTCTCCAACCCTCTCCGCCATGCAAGCCCCGACCATGCTGGCGCGGTTTGTCTTTTGGAAAGATGTGAGTTTCGATCGCCTTATACTGTTACTCCCCACTGAAGGTTGCTAGGATGGGGACTTCCCGCTGTTCCGCACGGTTCCCGTCACGCCGGGCTTCAGTGTCGCTCTGACCGACATGTCATGGCTCGTCGAGGCCTGCGACGACCTTCTTTTCACCGCGTTGGAAGTCTACAACGTCCAGCGCGCAATGTGGAGAGTCAAGACACTCGAAAAGGGGCGTTTGAAGGACCTGGAGACGTATCCTACCACACTCATTCGCGTCGCGGGGGTTGAGGATTGCCCGCTTTTCGGCCTGGAGTTAGAGAACATCTACCGCGGGCTCGGATGGCCGGCAATATCACCCAACATCCCCGAGGAAGACAGTCGCATCGACACCTGCATGCGACCTCTCCGTGTTGTTGTCTGGCGAGAGGTATGCCTGTGCCCTGCATCAAGATGACACGCTAACGTTGTACGCAGAACGGCGAGGACCCTATAGTGCACATCATCAATTTCAGCTCGGACAACTGGGTTCGACTAGACGACTTCAACAGCCTGTACGTTGACCTCGATGTCCGTTGCAATGTCCTCCGGTACTACCCCGACGAGCAAGATTGGCACCTCCAAACGATCATGTGTGGCTTCTACGTGGAGCCAGAATACGACACCATCCTGCTCAAGTTTACGGAAGTGACGATCACAATAGGGTTCGGACACGAGGTTGAGCAATTCGCCAAGTTGTATCAACCGCAGGAGGGATTCGGAGAGGGGTGGTACCCTGCTGGGTATGAGGTGAGTACATATCCACGATCATCTACACCGCTGACCAAAGTATCAGACGAATCACAACCTCGCAAAGGCGATCTGCGGAGCCTTGGACGTGATGACGACTATTCCTTTCGACTTTCGCCCATGCACTACCACTACTCAGACACCCAGCACCCCAGAACCGGAGGGCGTTATTGCAGGCGATGGAGAGTCGACCAGATTGATGGTGGACACCGAGTGCGATGAGATGGGTAGAGTAGACGATGTCGCCCTACTAGCGAACTCTGGGGCGGGTGGGCTGAAGCGGCCTCAACCCGATGAGTCTGGGTCGGAAGACTCGAGCCCCCGAGTGCGTCGAGCTCGGTACGAGTAAACTTGCCTCATTGGCCGCGTAGAACGTCCATCTTTGGTCACACATATGACCGCTCACCGGGCACCGATTTCAGAGTACGCTCCGCAATAGACCTCGCATAATGTGATCCCGTCGTATACAGTTCGCCTCAGTGACAACGCCATTGAACGACCCTTACGACGTCGCACACCCTGCTCCGTCGTCCTCGTGACAAACCCAAGCCCAGATGGATGGCCTCCGAAGATCCCGATGTCGCTAGACTGCTTGTTTCACCATGCAATATTTCAGTTATCTTGTTTCCTCTCCCGCTCGCCAGCTAATGCAATATCATTCAGGGTCTGTGCATCGCTTACGAAAACCACAACACTTCAACGATTGGTCAGCCCAGACATTGGAGTGACCCGCATAGACCGCCCAAGTCCTATATAATACCATACCAACCGATTGTCGCGCCCCACCTAATCCGCTGTGCAGAAATTCATTGCCTCATCTTCTTACACTCTCGTTCAATACCTTCCCCCGATGCCTTTTCAATCCCGCCCTGTTCGGAACCGACACATCGTCGTGCCTCTCCGCGATGCGCCGTCGAGCAAGTACAGCATCGAACGACGGGCCTTGTGCCACCTCGACGCCTACAAACGGCTGCCCGACTTCCCCGATGTCTGTCCTGCGTGCCAGAGGGCCGACACCCGCCTCTGGCTACAAGTCTGTTATGACGACCATATAGCCGGTCTCTGGAGCATGGCGGTGAGTAGATAACACGCATTCCCTCGGATGTGATGCTAACTGCGAGCTACCAGTGCGACAACAGACCATGCCGCCACGTCCATATACCGGAGCAGGTTGGGCCGACAGGGATTCATGCCGCAAACATAATGGCGTTACTCACCGACGAGGCAGGCGTCGCCGCGACGCAACGCCAGATCGAAGCAGATGCGCAAGTCGCGCGCGACTTAGAGCGCGCCGAACGCGCAGCTGAGAACAATTCCAAACGCGCGGGCCGAGTCTTGAAGGCGGTGTCTCGAGAGGACAGCAAGAAGGGCTCAGCCCAGGCTCGCGCGCGCAAACAGGATGCGGCCGCCAATGCGGCTGCTAAGGCTCTGCGCGCTCAGCTCGCGGCTGGTCAGACTGGTGTGACTCGTCGACGAGGCCGCCAGGTATGTGTCTCTGTCACTCATATTGGGTATCAGTGAGCTAATGGGCGGTCCAGAGGAAAGCTCCCGTGGCCGAAGTCGAGCGGAAGGGCGCGATGCTAGTCTGGACTAAGGTGAGGATTACTCTATGTGCTACAGTTCACCACGTCTCAACTGCTGTTCGCGACTGCCATAGGATGCGCACCCACCAACTGAGCACGACGTCGTCATCGCCGCGGACGGCAAATTCGACGTGGCGCACCACCCGTTCCTTGTCAACCGGTCCTTCAAGTTCTGGGTCGCTGATGAGGCAGCGTGGGCTTGGGATATGAACTCGCCCATGCAAGTCCCGCGCGATCACACAACTGTGCTCGTTCGTCTGGATGGAGTACACCAACCGCTCGGATTCCCGGAGCAACTCCACGTCGTCGAGAACATACGTGGAGAGAGTGAGGCCGCGCGCAAGCGCACACTCAAGGCCGCACAAACGCACCTTCAAGCGGTGAACGCGCGGGAGTGGGACGTCGAGCACGCCTGGGTGACCTTTTGGTGGAAGGTGCGTATGCGTTCAAGCGGACGAGTATCTTCTAACCAATGTTCTAGGACTATGTGGAGCCGCGCGTCTCGCACATGCGATACAGCCAGAGCGGCATGATTAACCTCAGTCATCACGACGAGATTATGTCAATCTGGAAGACGACAGGCTTGCCCGGCGAGGTCGACGTGTGGATCCCGGAACGCTCGGATTGGATGACCTACCGGATAACGAACGACATTCCCGTACCGCACGCACAGTTTTCGTTGCTCATTCGGCTGCCGGACGTGGACGGTCTCGTGAACTTCCCCGTCGAGCTCTATGCCCTCCATCATCCCCGCGCCCCACGCCTACCTTTCGCAAGCATTCCCCGCGGGCTTGGTGCCAGCAAGGACATCGAAGGCAGCGCCAAGGCGACAGGTACGGCCCTCAAGAACGTCAAGCGCGGGGGCAAGCGCGCGCGCGGCAAGAACGTCGCGCTCGCCACCCCCGAATGCTCGCGCGTCGCAGGAGACCTCTCCGAGGTTGGCGTGGCCTTGGCGAACACTCTTGGAGGTAACGCGGGCATGGACCTGAACGAGTGGATGTTGTAGATGGTAAGCATGTGTGTTCCGAAGTCCTCAAAGCTAAACTGACGTCTTCTTACCATTCAGAGAACTGGGTTACCTGCCAGACGATCACAACAATATACCCGACTATATGTATCTGTCGCGATCTACGCCTACTACCGTCGTACTGATTTTTGGAGCGCATTTGGGACACTCACTCTCGTATTCCATCCCCCCTGCGGTTTCCGTCACACTCCTTAATAATGTCTTCGCCTGCATGATAGTCTCTGAAATGTAAATATCTGACTGGATGTACTGCGGGACAAACATACATGGACGCGTCCTCGATACAGCACAGTGACAAATGGTAACGTACGCAGGTGGATATTTACATCACGGTGTTCGAGCATCCAAGGAACGAGGGCGAAGATGAGTGGGGAGGTACATTGAGATATGATGATATTGTGGCTGACTGGGAGTCATAGGAAACCGAATACGCGTGCGCGTGAAGGCGAGAACATGGTCAGGGCAAGCTCAGACGGGGCACGGCCGATCAGAACCATGTCGCCAATAAGAATTTAGCGCGCGGAGTACGGTGGGAGGCGCCCGCGCGCGCACGCATCACGGCCCAAAAACAGGTCTTGTTTCGCTGGCCGCCTGTTCTTCCAAACCGCCTCTCTACTGTTCGACACCACCATGGGCTTCGAATTATCAAGATACCACGGTGTTCGCGACACGCGCGCGCAGCAGCAGCAGCGACCGGTGAGCCTACCAGAAGTGTCGCGGCAAGACGCAGCGTCCGACTACAGGTGGGGAGAGCCGATTGGGGGAGGGTGGGGCCCAGGTGGGTGGAACGATGAGGATGAACAGGTGTGTGCACGTTGGAAGACTACGATACGCAACTAACTAGAGGTTTGGGGGGCTGGTAGGGAGGCGCATGGGGGGCCCCGACTCCTTGGGATCACTCTCTCGAAACGCACGCGGAGATGATAGCCCCCCAACGCCCGCTTTGGAGTCCCCGGACTGCCCGCCTCCTAATACACGCTAGTGTCCCTCGGCGCAATGCAGACATCGGCCACATTGATATCCGAGTGGACTTGGAGGACGTCGCGCCGGAGACTGGGACATGGCTTCGCAGTAGAGTGGTGAGTCGTGGAGTGCTCAATGCGCTGCTAGGACTGACGCGCGATCGCCAGCTTCCGTTTCCCGCGTCCCTTGAAGCTACAACAGCGTGGAGGGAAGGTGTTCCTCAACCAGTGCCCATAGATCGCCTGGATGAAGAGCACCAAAATGCGCTATCGCAGTTGGTGGCGATCTTACGGTACTTTGGAAGTCGCTCGTCTGGAAGGGTCGAGGCTCAACTTCAGGAGGAGTGGCAACGCTTAACTTTGCTCGTCCTGGAGATCTGCCATGATATGCATGTAGATGACCATTCGCGGATGAGTATGCTGTGGATCGAGGCACGTACCTTTTTGCCGGTAAGTGATGTCCCTCCAAAAGAAGAAGTGCCATACATTGACCACCGTAACGTTAGCCGGAAGCGTTTGTCGGCGGCGTCATGCCGACTCCTTTGGAGGACCTAGCGAGATGGGCTGACAGATGGTCGCGACAGGACCGCAATTGAGCCTCGTTTGTCGTGATAATGTGTATTCTCACCACATAGGGCATCATGTCGCATTTTTGAATGACCCAAGCCGCAGAAGGTGTGATACACGACTTGACAGCTAATAAAGGAGTGGCTGCTGCGAGAGAGAGAACCGGACGCATGGGAGAGAAGTACATGAAAGCCCAAGGTAAGTCTGGTCGTAACCTGCCTGGTGTTCGACCCATGCGAGATGTCTGAGAGTATGTGGATCAGGTCGGCGCGATCTGACTTCGGGAGGTGGGCCAACTAGACGGGCGCAGAGAACCCGCGCGCAGTCCGAGCGCAGAGGGCACGCAGGTTGACAGATGTCGACTTTGACGTTACCAAAGGCGCCGCCGGAGACAGCGACATGTCCTACTGAGTGCCTCTTAGCGGTTGTGCGCACGAGTCACGACCTGAATCACCTATATGAGCTGTGCTGGGTGTACCGTAGCGGCAGACGACGTGACGATACCTGGCGGTCGGGACCCCGCGCGCGACGACGAAGCCTTGGATACATGTGCTCTTCGGGCACGGTCAAGAGTGCTACCCAGGGGACCGCATGTGCACATTATGCCCGTCACTAGCTGGGGGTGCAATTACACAGGCACTGAAGGAAGGAGGGCGACGCGGGACGGGGACTATGAGAGCCGTTGGGGGTGGTGGCGGAAATATGCTTGGGCGCATGATCTGCACGATGTGCACGGAGGGGCTTGCGGTCGAGCCCTGGTTGGCAGGTCGAACACGCAAACATGGGTGCGCATGGGAAGACGCGTGCGCATCTCGCGCCCGCGGGGGGCGTGAGGTGTGGGTCTACAGCTTCCCGTGCGAGACCATGGCGATGCGCGGCGTGCGTGCCCCGTTCTCGTGAGCTGAGGAGAGGGGGAGCTCGAGCGGCGTCGAGGTCGAAGCTGAGCGCCGCTCGCGCGACGGCCGGGGTTAAGCTGCTAGCTACGTCGTTGGGCAGCCCGAGCCGAGCTCGTAGCGCGTGATGACGGCGCGACCACCAAGCACTTGCGCGCCCATCGCGAGGGTCGGGGTCGCGCCCCCCGTGGGCGGGCAGCTGGTCCGTTGAGGGGCGGGTCGCGGTCACCGTGACGGGGGAGATGCTCAGCTGCGCGATGGCCGCAGCTGCGCGATGGCCGCGCACGCGTCCGACGTCGCGTGATGTGCGGGCAGGTTCGAAATAGCGGGTTCGCGAGCACCGTCGTGGGCGGGGAGCTGCCCAACTGCGCGGTAGCTGCGGACGCGTTCGATGTCGTGTGGAGCTGCTCAGCTGGGCGATGACAGCGGACGTGTCCGACAGCGTGTGATGCGCGGACTGATGGGGACGCGTCCGACATCGTGTGCGTCGTGGGCGGGGGACTGCTCAGCTGCACGATGGCCGCGGACGCGTCCTACGCCTTGTGATGCGCCCAGGGTGGAGATCGCTGCGTCGCGTGCACCGCAGTAGGCGGGGAGGTGCTCAGCTGGACGATAGCTGCGGACGCGACCGATGTGTGGTGCTTCTCAGCTGCGAGATGGGCGCGCACACGTGGAGGGGCAGCAAAGGCCTGCGGGGCCCACCTGTGGACGTCAGTGAGCACGTGTCGGTCGTCGCGCGAATGTCGGCGGCCCCATGCGGACATAGTCGCAGACGTACGCGTGCTGGGTCATCGGGGGTCGGTTGTCGCGCGCGGATGTCGGTGGGCGCGCGGCCAGCAGACGAGGCAGACGGGGGGCCCGCCGACAACGCGCTCGCAGACGACGGGTCCGCAGATGACGGGCCCGCAAGAGTCGATGGCTGCTCGCGGACGTCAGTGAGCACGACCCTTGCCTGCTGCATGCAGACGTCCGTGAGCAGCGCGAGACAGCGAGCGTTGGTCGCGCGATGGTGTGCAGCGGGAGCCCCATGTGCGGACACGCGTGTGCTAGGATGTCAGCCAAGAACGTGTGACAGCTGGCCGGGATGGATGCGCGCGGGCGCGCTCGGCGCAGTTGCGCGATGGGGATGGTCGTGGAAGTGTGCAGCGTATGGGGCAAGCAGCGGACGGCGGGCTTAGACGCAGCTGCCAGCGGACTCGAGCGCGTGGTCGCGGTGATTGGGAAGATGTTCCTCGGCGACTTGTGCTCAAACGGGCGGGCGGAGGGGAGGAGACTGACGGGTGGAGGGTACATGTCGGCGAGTGCGAGGGCGGGATGGTGTCAGGGCTGTGTCACCAAAGTGCACAGCGGCGAGGAGCGTCGAGTGTCGGAAGGGCAAATGAGACTTGAACTGACTGTGTCCGACGACAACAGTGAACAGCGCAGAACAGAGCAAAGCCGGGAGGCAGAGAGGGCGGGGTCGGGCGTAGGCAGGGCGCTAGGAACAGCTTGTGAGCTATTTTTGGCATGCCTCGGGGCGGGGCATTGCGCTCACTGGGCTCAACGTTGCACAGCGCGGACTGCAGGGAAGCCAACCATGGTAGTCGCTGTTGACGGACACTACTACTATGTACGTGAGGCGCGTTCATCTTATAACGTACGCTGACTTACAGCGCAGGTATTTGAAAGCATCTTCAACATCGGTGGAAGGGCCAGAGTCGAGCTGCGCTGGGAGGAGTTTGTACAGGTGAGCGACGGTTTATACGCTTTCTCGGAACGGTAATGAAGAGGTGCATGGTGCAGGCGATGGTGGACCTGGGCTTCGGGTACGAGGAGGTACCAGGGAAGGGCTCGAAGTGTGCGTTCACGGCTAAGAACGCGAAAGTGGCGACGACTCGTTTTGTCCGGCACAGGGTGAGTGTTACGATGTTGTGGACGAAAGTACTTGCTGATATATGTGTTATATACAGCCTCATGACGGCTTGTTAACCAAGAAACTACAATTGAGGTAGGTCGCTAATTACCATAAGCAATACATGATACATAGAACGACTAACCGTATCGCATAGATTGAGACGCGCCTTGATGTTCGCGTACCACTGGCAGGCGAGCGACTTCGTAGTGAGGACTGAAGAGGTCGAAGGCTGAACCTTGAAGCTTGACGTTGAAACTTGGATATTGAATGACGGCGTACTGCCTATCACATTATGTATACAAAGAGTGCACTACATAGCACAGACTGTATTGCTTGGATCGTTATATGCTACTAGTGACGTCATTGACCGATGATGATCGTGAAGCGACAATTTGTCTCGGGCACACTGCCAGTGCTATGTATAAATTGCCTCGGTGCCTGGCGATTAACATTGCATGATGTAAACGTAAGTACACGACATCACTACATGTCTACATTGCCCTGCAGCCTCCAGGTCGGTGTTACCTCGGCTTGCATTGATACGGCAGCAGGAACGCGGTGGCGATGGTGGCCGGCGTCGTCAGTGGGTCATCGGCGTTTGTTATGCGCACGCAGGCTAGCTGGGCAGTGACAGAAGCGGGCGGGCTGAACAGATCGAGCGGCGCGGCGGGCGACGAGGGGTGGCGCGCTGAGCAGGGAGGCGGGCGAGCGAGCGAAAGCGGCGGGATACATGCCGCAGAGCGCGAGCGACGTGCTAGAGCGGGAGAGCAGCAAGAGGGAAGCGGGAGAGCAGCAAGAGGGAAGCGGGAGAGCAGCAAGAGGGAAGCGGGAGAGCAGCAAGAGGGAGCGGGAAGAAGGGGAGCGGGAGAGGGCGGGAGGAAGGGGAGCGCCGGTCGGGAGGACGAGGGGCGCCGGTCCATCGAGCGCCGGGCGGCGAGGAGACAAGCGCCGGGCGGAAGAGAGAGAGGCGCCGGGCGGGCTGAGCGGAGCGGAGGACGACGAGCGGGACAGCGTCGGGCGACGAGCGGGACAGAGCAGGCGGGGGTAGGAGAACAGGCGCGGGGTGGGTGCGGGTAGTGTGAGACATATCGCGCGGCCGGGATCGTGCCGGGGGGTGGGCGGTGATGGGAAGGGGGGATATTCCCCCCCTCGGTTTTAGAACCGGGGGGGAAATATCCCCTGGTGTATACGGCTCATGAGATTCAGGACTCACCTCAACGCGCGGGCGTGCACTGCACGGGGGAGGAGTCTTTCGGGACGCATGTCCGAGGCAGGAATGGAATGGACATACGGCACATTTGCGCCGACCCAAATCGACGCGACGCGCGACACGTACCATGCCGCGGTCATGACATCGAGCATGATCTAGTACATCCAAACATGAGATATAAAGTCCATGAAATAAACATGTGAACTCACCACAGTATGAATGTGCAAATAGATTCAGCCGGTCCTGCGCTGCTGAACGCCGCGGCCTCGGAGCGACGGGATATGAACGCGAAGACAGTCGGACAGCGATGCGCGATCTGACAAAGTGAAAGTAAGCATATTGAGGTCGAGATCGAGACCGCGACGTACCGGCAGAGCTAACTACGGACTCGTCTCGCGTGTTACATGCAAGTGTGACTGCCTCTAGCGATGTCCACACAGCGCCACGCGCAGGCAGCAAGCCAACAGTGTTCTGCAGCGAATGTGTGACTCGTCAGTGCCATTGTCACATGCGTGCAAGGTGTGCTCACTCGTCCGGAGATCTCCAGCCAGAGCGTAACACTGTGAACCTCGGAGCCGGATGTCTGTGCAAATCAACGAAGTCAGTGCCATCTCATTTGGGCGAGGAGCGAGGAGCTACAACGTACGCGACAGAGCGGATTGATGATACGAACCAGCTGAGGGATCGTCGCCAACGAGAGTTACCCATCTAGTGAGTCTTGAATGAGCGATAGAAGTCCATAATAGTCACGGATATACTCACCACGATGACTACGAGAAATGCGGAGCTCGTCCGGCAGTGTGGAAGCCTGCTAGAACGTCAGGATATCATAGATATCGCGTTCGGATAGCAATGCGATCATCTAGGGAAGTAGAGGTACAAGAGTCAGCGCATCGTCGTCTATAGACAATAAACGGAGACGTACTCGGGCCATCCTCGCATGGCATAGTTGTGTCGTCGACCAAGCGATAGTACTCGGACAGCGCCGGTTGTGGCCTGATAGTATGAACTAGCATCAGATATAGAGCTCGCAGTAAATGTGTAGACTCACCGGAGTGCTGCCGCAAAACGTACAGTCGTCTGAGCGACGGGATGACGAGATCGAAGCCGGCAGGGATTCATTCTGAAGAAGAAGTGAAAGTCAGCATTCACTGGAGCATCACAGTATAAGAACCAATCGAAGACGTAGACGTACCGTCGTCGCATAGCGTCGTCGCTGTGTCGATCGGTGAGCGAGGGAGAACAGGCTGGAGGGGAGGGGAGGGGAGAGGAGGGGAGAGGCGAGGGGATGAGAGGGGATGGCTCAGCAGCTCACATCTCCCTGTCCCATTTATACGCTCACGAGGGGGTCCGTGCGTGAGTTCTTGCCAGACTTCTCCCAGTCGCACGCCAGCCACTTACGCAAGCACCGAAAACGAATCGGACACCGGGCCTGGCCAACCACAGCACGACACGAGAGCTGGGCGCGGTCGTTGGAACATCCATGCGGATAAAGTCGATTCCTGACGTCCGCTGCACGCGAGAGGCGTTAGCGTGGGATGCCGTGCGTTGTTCGCGTCCATGAATGAGCGCTCGGGTTGCGATCGGTGCAAATTTCTGGGGCCTGGCCGTCGTAGATTGTTCCAGGCGAGGGACGAGGAGCAGGAAGCGGATTGGGAGAAGAAAGCACACAGTGTTGCATGAGTTGCCCTGACATGGACTGCGAAAGCTTGTTATGCTATAGAAGTGATGTCATAGCATGTCATCGCTACCTACTGTACTCTTGAGTCAGATGCAAGCTGTGGATATTGCAGCGCACTGCCGAAAACACGTAGAATGAGCAAACGAAGCTTTAAGCTTGCTCGAGACACGCACCGCATAAGCATTCCTGCATGGAGATGCGAAAATATCGTCAGCATCGCAGGTTTAGAAGAGCGGATGCGGACTGCTCACCCTCGAATATCTATTTCTCGGAATTCTGGCTGTGGCGCAGATTCGGCGGTGCATTGGATGAGTGCCGGAAACGGAAATGAGAGCGCCGACGCACGCGTCTCCTTCCAGTCCGAGATGCCCGCTGTCTTCCCATGGCCTGCCCTTCGCCGCCTCTCCTTCTCGGATCCAATCCTGTAAATCGCTGACGACATACCTGCTAATCATAACGGCGACCCGTCTCCCTGTCGGCCTGTCCCAGCCACCGGTGAGGCTGCACCTACGCTGCTCAGGCTCACTGTTCACTGTCGTAGTTGAGCTTTGATTTGAGCTGTTGACTTGAGCGACTATCTACTCATTCAAGACGGCGCCGGATCCAGAGACGAGCTCCACGTCGCTCTCCCTCAATACTTCGACTGCACTGGGAGGTGATGATGGTCCAGCAACGCTTGACTGGGTGGCGCCGACCTGCTTCCGGAACTTCCGCTCGGGGACAGGGTCTGCGGCCGCTGCTGCCCGATGAATGTTCGAGCTCGGAAGAGCAATACCCTTCTCTATTTCCGTGTCCCGCCACCTGCCCGTTCTCGACAGCTCCTCCTGAGTGATAGCGGCGCGTCCGCCGCCGCCAGTGATGTAACTCTGATTCCCTGCTCTTCTCGCACAATTCGAGCGGTGCGCAGAATCGGAGGGGTCGGCGGGCACAGGACGTCAGAGGAGGGATGACTAGCACGACTCGGACGGTCCGGCGAGACGAGCCGTGAGCACGCGGTGCACGATGGACAGCCCACCTCCGAGTCGCATCCGCGATCATGTAAGCTGTCTGCGCCGTGGGTTTAGGTCCAGAACCTCAGGCCTCAGGGACGCACCCGAGCCGAACAGGACTTCTCGGGGTACGGTATCCACATGTTCACCGCCCGTCTTTCTCTGCGTGTGCTCACGTCCCCACAGTTGCAGGTTTATGTCCATCAGGAAAAACCGGACTTCGTAATTACAAGTCATGACTGATAATAAGCGGGATTAGAGAATTCTTGTAAATATATAAGTGCCTTTCTAATGACATGCTTTAGTGCCCTGTCACTCACGATTACATCCATTAGTTCACGTAGTTCAGTATGGTGTATTGGAGCGTTAGAAGCATTAGAAAGAGCACACATTATCACACATTATTCAGTGAGAACGACAACGATATATTGCAGTTCCCGGATGGGTGTAGTACGTCTACGACGGTAGCAGTATAAGGTACCATGCAAAGGAGTCGGGCGCAGCGAAATGAGACCGGAACTTTGCAAGGCGACTGCTCAAGGGAACGGTGGATAGAAACTAGAACGAACGGATGTATGCGAAGGCGAACATGCAGCTTGCACGATAACAAACGACACCTGTGAGGGGTAGCCGACTTGTAATGACACCAGCTGGGCATCTGTGGGGAAGGGGAGCGAAGGGGAGCGTGGCGAATAACGAATGCAACGGGTCAGCCACCGTGCTGACAAGGAGGGACGAGAGTTAGTCTAGTGGTGACGCGAAGTGCCTTGAATCGGGCCCGGGAGGCGTTGAATCGGCAGCCTGAGGGTTACTTAGTAGAGCATACTAGAGCGACCATGATCATGCTGCTCTTACCTCAAGCGGCAGAATGTCGGGGTGATTGAGATAGTGAGACCGTTGAGTGCGGTTGAGAGCGAAAGGAGATTGAGCTTCGGACCTGCAGTTACTGATGTATCAGCGTTCGAACGGGTGGCTGCAGGCACTGCAGTGCTGTCAAACCTAGTCGTCAATCTCCATGGCCGCAACGTTGACGGCCGCGACTGGATTCCGATTCCCAGCTCGCCCTGTACCGGGTTCGTATCCCCTGCTCGAAATCCTTGTCAGTAAGGGCAGCAGTCAAAATGAGGTTCATTCTTACATCGCGATGTTGTACAGACGGTGCATGAGGGTGTGGAAGGCTCGCAGGTTCTCCTTTTTGATGCTTTCGAGCACGATGACGTGCTCGTTGTAAACATCTAGATATGTATCAGCAGAGAAGTAGGTCTGCTTCCAGGTTCCGGTCTTCCACTCCTGCAGCGCGGCATGCAACTAAGGAGATAATGTTAATATGGATTGTCGTATGAGAGCCGTAAACGTGCAAGAGCTCACCGCGGTTCCGACTAGGGCAAGCATGGCAATCGGGATCTCTTTTTCGTCTTGACGTTGAGGGATGGATGATGTGAAACGGTTGAGGTGGCGCTGGGCGATTGAACCAGCACCCGAGAAGAAGGCTGCTCGAAGGACGGTCTTGACACTGTCGTGCGAGTATGGTTTGTTGAACTCGACATGGCGCCGACCGGTTTGCTGTGAGAGATAGTGAGTGCCGTCGGATCGTAGTATGCATCTACTACTACTGGAATAGCAGTGGAATCGTACTGACCTCGTAGGTGTGAGGATAGATGTATGCCATGTCTTGCATGAGCCACGGAATCTTGTCGGCGCACACAGCAGGAGTGAGGTTGTAGAAAGCGACAACAGACGTCTCTGCATGCTTCTTGACGACACTGCGGAACGTACTAATGCGCTGCTTGGGCTGCTTCATGTAAGCACTACTACTAGTAGAGCGGTCAATGTATTGAGGACTTACCAGAGGTGAGATGATTCGCAGGAATTGGTCGTCATTCGTGAGTCGTTCCACCAGGCCAGTGTGTCCGAGAAGACGAGCGGTCTCGATCAGAGCTGTGGCGACGAAACGCGACCGACCGAGGCCATCAGGAAAAGCATCGATCATGACCAAGTCGAGTTCTATCGGGATGAGTGACCCACGGATTGTTGTTTTGATGTGGATGTGCTGCGCGTTCAGCGAGAGGACACCTCCAGGCTGAGCAGGGGAAACAATGATATATGCATTGGCGGGAAGAACAGCGGGGATGGCCTGGCCTCCAGCGTTGCCCTGAGCAGGAGCAGGGTTGACGGCGACGACAGGAGCAGGACCTCCAGCAGGTACGTGGATGGGGACAGGAGCGGGATCGGGATCGTCCTCAGACAGATCAGGAGTGGATGAGCGGGTCAGTGGGTTCACGTAGCCAGGCCAGTCATTGTCTTCACCGTCTGAGTCGAACAACCTCGCAGGTCCGCTGGTGTCTCCGAGACGTGTGGTGGGAGCCTGAGCCTGAGCAGCAGCCCGAGGTGTCAGAGCTCCAGATCCGCCAACGGGCCCGGGGGGAACCGTAGTGACAGTTGGCGGCACTTCCCCGGCCGGGCCAGCTTGTGCTGAGGTGTGGCCTGGGACCGAGGATGGACCAGGGTGAGTATGGGCTCGATTCGAGGGGAGGGCAGGTGTAGCGAGGCGAGATGGTTGAGATGCGGCCCCCGCGGGTGGTCCGGAAAAGGGTGGCGGTCCAGTCGTGGCCTTCCAGGCCGGCCACTTCATAGATGACATGAGGAAGCTGTGCTTGGGTACTACTGATGAGGTGTACGACACACCTCGATAGCCCACTTCTCGTGCGTGGTGGCCGCGCGGGGCTGCAGGATGGGAGAGGTGATGGTAGAGACAACAGTGAGCGCGTTGAGCGCAGCATTGTGATTACGTGTGTGGGCGCCAAAACATACCTTGCTTCCGGCGTCAACTTGGACGCGCTCCTTCGCCTTCCCCATCGCCTTCCCCTTTGCCTTCGCCTTCCCCTTCGCTTTGCCCTTCGTGTTCGTGTTCGTCCTACTCTCCACTTGGTCTCTGTAGCTGACAATCTTCTTGCCCTTCCGTGGACAAAGGGCAGCAGCTAGCAGCTGCTCGTGATCAAGAGCTGCTATCTCAGCTGGAGTCAACTCGGAGAGCGGTCGGACACGGGGCACGGCGCCATCACCGCCGACACTTTCCTCGGATTCAGACGCATAGCCTTCTTCGACTAAGTCGTCGTCGGGGCCGGACTCGTGTGGTTGGTATTCGGAGTGATCGGAGTCGTCAAGGTCACTAAGAGCGAGTTGAGGTGGGCCCACTCTTGCCTTGCCCTTCCCTTGGACGTTCGAGATCTGACCGTTCTCGTTCCAGTGGGCCTGCTGCAGCAACATAAGTATGAGTGGATAAGAAGGTCGCAAACATGCATTCACCTCGGCTGCGAGCTGTAGAGCAAGCTGGTGCGAGTCCTTGTGCAAGCCGTCGTCGGACCCGGAGTCAGATGCAGAGGCATCTATGTCGTCTTCGGTGAGCACCGTATTCTTGCGCTTACCGTCATGACCAGCATGGTCTGATTCATCTTCACCTATTGCAGGCTCTTCATCACTCCCTTCGGTCACGTCGACGGCAGGGTCATTGGGCACAAAAACTCGTGAGGAGCCTAGATGGATGATAGCCTGTGAGTGAGTGGCTCTAGAATATGATGTCGTGAACGTGAATACAGTACACACCTTGAGTATTTTGCGCAACACCGCGTTTTGAACGACGATGCGCTGCAAGCGGGACATCATCGTCTGATTCCAAGTTACCGTCTCCACGTTCGCCCCCAATCACCCGGTCGGATGCTCTCGCACCTGCTGTGCGAGTGCAATGCTCAGGTTAATGATGGTCGTATAGGCGACCGTCTGGTGTCACGTACTCTTTGGTGCTGGTGCCTTCACAATCGGTCGAGGACGAGGACCGTCCTTGCGTTGAGACTTGATCTCATCTGTACACATGAGAGCCATCAGCGACTGTCACTCAAGCACTAGAGTTTAAGCTGACCGACACTGACCTTCAGTCGAGGCGGTCTTCTTTTTCTTTGAGGATTGCTCCTTTGATTTTTGATTGGCCTGACCAACCGACTCGGCATGCTTCCTTTTGCTAGCAGGGCCATCGGCGTTCCAGACTACGAGGTAGCCGAGTTGTCACACAAGGATCAACTAGCGATCTAGCTGGATCAAACATACCTTTTTTGGTCAATGCGATAACCTTCGATTGACGTTGAGGCCGTCCAGCAGTCAACGACAATGGTGAGTTGTCCCCAACTGTTGCGGCAGCTGCTCAATGATCATTAATGTCAGTACCAGGTTGTCACTGTGCAGATCAAATTCCAGCTTCACCATTTTGTTCAGCAGCGGCCGGGTGCGAAGGCGGCATACTAGTAGTACTGGGCGGCGCCTCCATGATGTTACAAGGAGAAGTACCGGCATGGAGGTGTGTCGCCTCTTTTGTGGTTGAAGTACGAGTGCGACGGCCTGACATGATGACGAGGAGCGATAGGAATAACTGCTGGGGAGCGTGAGGCAGGGCGATTGTTGTTCGGTGAGAGAGAGAAGAATCAGGCTTGAGGTGAGTATCGCTAGCTTTCACAAACGACTGTCCGGCCTCGAGCTGACCTCGAATATGTACTGTACAGTTCCAGTGCTGCCGTGCCGCCTGCCGAGGTGAGTTAGTCTCATAAGATGTTCGAAAGAGGCAGATATCCTATGATATGGTATCCAGCCACCGCGCGGCAGTTCAGATCCCGACACTACTGCGCTCAGTCAGGGGCTGGCTCGGGGTCTGGTTCCTCTGGCCAAGGCAATGACAAATGCAACATCCTTCAAGTTGCGCGTGCCCAAACACAAGTATCTTCCGTGCCGCACAGTTCGAGTCCGAACCATATTTCCATCCTCAACATGTCGAGCTCTATCCGCGACTCTAAGTGCCTTGGATGCGGCCATCTGTTCACTGTCTCTGGCCTCTCGAAGCACCAGGCGCAAACTAAAAAACCAGTATGCATCAAAGCCCGTAACGACCTTGCCTCCACCGTCCGTGCGCCGCCTCGCCCTCTTATGCTGAGTCCAGCCTTTAACCCCGAAGACATCGACATGGATGATCCCCCGGTATCTTTCGACGGTGATTTCTTTGGGAACTACTCTGCGCAAGATTTCGAAGGAGACGACCTTGAACCCGCACCATTTCCGAACAGCTCCGATTCGTCCGACTCTGATTCATCTGACGAAGACCCACTATCTGGACCTCCGGGTTGGGAGCCTGAGCCGCTCCCTCCCCCATCATCTGTCAACCCTGCTGGCTCCGCTGAGCTACCTTCCAACCTCTCTCATCGTCTCCCAACTTCCGACACGAACCGGCGGGCTGCGGCTGAAGCGACAGCAAGGCAGGATCGCGAAACATATGTCGTACGGTTCCCAAGTCCTCTGGCTGGAGCACCTCTAGCCGCCGCTGCAAGTGCACATATGAATGCGGGCACATACTCCACATATCAAGCTGCCGTTGATCCTGATACGTCATCGGGAGGCGGCAATCCGTACGCCCCGTTCACGTCACGCATCGATTGGGATGTTGCGCATTGGGCAAAGACACGGGGTGCTGGATCCACCGCATTCTCCGATCTTCTTGCCATAGAGGAGGTACGTCTAACAATTGCATCATGAACTGTTGACCCAGTGTGGTTAACTCCGAAGACTAAGCAGGTCGCCGAACGGCTGTCGCTATCATACAAGAACTCTCGGGAACTGAATCGCATCATCGATGATAAACTCCCCCCCGGACGACCCCGCTTTCTTCGTCAAGAGATCATTGTCGCGGGAGAAGCCTTCGAGGTGTTCTACCGCGACATCATCCAGTGCATTGCGGCTCTCTTCGGAGACCCTGAGTTCGCCCCACTTCTTCTCCTCGTCCCCGAACGGCATTATGCCGATGCCGACCACAACGTACGAGTGTATTTCGACATGAACACTGGGAAATGGTGGTGGGCCACCCAGGTACGTGTCGGTATTCGGTCCGTCAACACCAATGTGTATGTTGCTGACCCAAGACTCAGTCTGAGCTAGAGAAGACGCAACCTGGTGCAACGGTCATCCCTATCATCATCAGCTCTGACAAGACCCAGCTTACGCTCATCGGCAACAAAACTGCGTATCCTGTCTACATGACGATCGGCAACTTGCCGAAAGACATCCGCTGCAAGCCCTCGCGCCGAGGGCAGATCCTACTCGCGTATCTACCCACATCACGACTACTCCATATCTCGAACAAGGCGGCCCGCCGACGTACTCTCACCAATCTTTTCCACGCATGCATGAACCGTGTTCTTGCACCACTGGCTGCTGCCGGTGTCGAGGGGATCAGCATAGCGAGTGGAGATGGCGTAGTCCGTCGCGGACATCCTCTTCTTGCAGTGTATGTTGGTGACTACCCTGAACAGGTACTCGTCACTGGGGGTAAGCACGGTGAGTGCCCCAAGTGTCCCGTTCCCCGCGATGAGGTCGGTGAAACGACCGATACCTCCCGACCCCTTCGCAATCTTGGCAAGATTCTCGATGCCCTAGCAGCTCTCGACGACGGCCCGCGCGCTTTTGCGCAAGCCTGCCGCGAGGCGGGCATCAAGCCGATCCGTCATCCATTCTGGGTGGACCTCCCCTACACGAACATATTCTACGCCATCACGCCCGACGTCCTCCACCAGCTGTATCAAGGTGTTCTCAAACACCTCATTGCTTGGCTGCAAGAGGCCTACGGCTCGAATGAAATCGATGCGCGCTGTCGTCGCCTCCCTCCGAACCACTGCTTACGTCACTTTGCGAAAGGAATCTCTTCGTTGTCTCGCGTCACTGGTAAAGAACACCAAGACATGTGCCGTATCCTCCTCGGGCTTATAATCGGCCTACCTCTACCGAATGGCATGTCTCCAACACGACTTGTCCGTGCGACTCGAGCTATGCTCGATTTCCTTTACCTCGCCCAGTACTCGACACACACCTCCCGCACGCTTTCTCTCCTCGATGACGCCTTGAACACATTCCATGCCAACAAGGCTGTGTTCGTCGACTTGGGGATACGCGACAACTTCCACCTCCCGAAACTGCATTCGCTCGACCACTATCGACGCTCGATTGAACTGTATGGCACCACCGACAACTACGACACGCAATTCTCGGAGCGCCTACATATAGACTTCGCGAAAGATGCCTATCGCGCGACCAATCACAAGGACGAGCTCACGCAAATGACGAAGTGGCTCGAACGCAAGGAGAAGGTTCAGCACCATCAACATTTCGTCAACTGGCGGCTAGCTGGGATGACTTCTGAGCCCACAGCACAGGTACGTTGTGATTCGAACGACTATCTCACGCTCTCAACTTGTTGACACGTCTGCGAGGTAGTCTCGACCTGCCGCTGCGGAAACAGCTGCATGCCCCAACCCTACCGTGACTCACGCTATCGCTCTCATCCCTCAGCCTTCAAACTCTACTAGTGTCGCTACTGCTCCTGCCGCCCAACGTGGAGGACGTCCGCGCGATCCGTCCAACAAACCACGTTTACGCATCGAGATGACCCGACATCCTTCCGTGCACGCTGTCAAGCTCGCCCAGATCAAGACAAAGTATGGCGCGAAGTTCTTCCGAGACGCGCTCGCGCGGTTCATAGTCTCTCATAACCATCCCCTTCTCTCGCGCGCAGATGTCGAACGAGCATCAGCCGGAGTCTACATGAACTTTGGCGCGGTCCATGCGTTTCACAAGGTGAAGTTCTGGGTTGACGACCCCCATCAACTATCGGCCCCTGATTCTCAAACCCGCGACGTCATCCATGTACGCCCGGCGCGCACCAGCAAGAAAGGAGATGTCATGCCTGGCCGGTTTGACACTTGTCTCGTTCGAGTGCATGGCGCTGACCCCGGCGCGCATGCATCCTCCTTGGTTGGTGGTGACTCGGACGGCGCGAGTGGAGCCTCGAGTGAGTGCTACGAGTGCCGGCAATGGCCATGACCACTCACTGAATCTTTGTTTGTAGAATACCGAGTTGCGCAGGTCAGGCTGGTCTTCATGATCCCACGGCGTGCCCTCCCGCAGCTATTCCCAGCGATGGCACCAGAGCAATATCCGCAACATTTAGCATATGTTGAATGGTTTACTCCGTTCACGAATCCGCACCCCGACCACGGGTTGTACAAGGTATCCCGAGAGCTCCGCGGTCATGACCGTCTTGCAAGCGTTATCCCCGTCTCCTCCCTTGAACGTAGCTGTCACCTGTTACCCGACTTTGGCCCGGTGGCTTCTCGCGAGTGGACAAACAGCACCATCTTGGACGAATGCCCCGCCTTCTTTGTAAATAGCTTCGCTGACCGTAATATGTACAAGCTCATATATTAGACCTCTTACTATGTCATCATGGCTTTGACCGACCACTATACTTTAAGGTCACTAGCACCTCGGGGACAGTAGCGTGCTCACTCAGTCACGCCGCCACCAGTATACTGCATTCGAACGGCACTGAGGTTGAACTTAGAGAATCTGATATGGTATTAGTGGACATTATATGGCTGAGTACCGGATAGCGGCGAGCGACTGATAAATTACTGCTTATTCTCAACTTGGGTTTTTCCTGATGTCCACAAGACACCCGACGGCGGGGGCGGAGCACTCAGATGATACAGCGAGCAGCCTTGAGAGGACGGGCTGCAAAGTGTGCACGCGTGCCCGGTGCTCCTGTGGACGCCCCGCGGCCAACCACCCTCTGCGAAGCGACGCTGGGAAGCGTCTCGATATCTCACGTATTCGGCCAGCGACGCACCAGAAACAGGCATGATCATTGCGTGTATACACAGCGACTATCCACAGCTCAACAGCTGTCAGCGCGAGCGCGAGCGCGGGCCACGGAGGGCGCCGACCCGGTCGCACAGAGCGCGTCCGGGTCCCTCCTCCTCCTCCTCCTCCCTCCTCCCCCCATGCTCCCCTCCCCCATGCTGCACGACGAACGCGTCCCCCCTTCCCCTCGAACGCACCCTCGCCGCCCCCGACAGCGCACTCCCCCACGCTCTCCAGACGACACGACACCACGCCGCACTCCCCTTGACGTGCTCTGGGGACTGCGTTGTGCACGGTACGTCTGTCGCCGGGGGAGAGCGCGGCCACGGCCAGCACTAACTCTTCTCCCCTCTCCCCTCCCCCTGCTCTCCCCCTGCTCTCCAGCGACGCGTCAGACCGGCTCGGGCTCGCCGTTTCGACGCGCCGTGTCGCATCGAGCATCGACTCGATGCACGTCGAGACCTGAGCTGACGACGAGCCTCCCTGCGACGCGACGCCGGGGATCTCGCAGGCGTCGAGCTCGCCGGTCTCGCGGCGAACGCCTCCTCCTCGGGCTCTCGCGCCGGGGCAGCACTAGAAAGTGCCACAGCCATCCGCCTGCGACTCGACTCGGAAGTCGGTGTCTCGCAGACGAGGCCTCAGGCGGGCACGGGCGCGTCGCGTCGCGTCGAAAGACGTGTCATTGCGGACGCTCATACACGCGATGGTACGTACATTTCCATTTCTGCGAACGAGCTCGCCGGGACTGACTGTACTCACGCCCCAGATAGACTGTGCAGGTGGCATTGTCGAGCGCGTCCTCGATCTCTGCCGGCGTGGGGCACGATGCGTGCTGTGTGCGCGGTGAGTATCAGTCTGTCGACGACAGCCCGGCACGTACTCACGTATCGCTCCAGAACGCGTTCACCCACCGCGACGACGCGACGGCGGCGTGCCGGCCGGGAGCTCGCGTTCTCGACGCGCGACACGACATCGCCGCCCTCTTGGCTGTTGGCGGGCGAGATCCAACCGTCTCGACATGCTCCGGACGTGCACGGTGGCCATGACAGGGGTGAGTTCCTGTACAGTCTCGGGGCATGCGTCAGTGGCTGACCTCAATGAGCTCTACAGTCTCCTACCGCCGCGGATCGGCGGTGCCTCCCTCGGACGTCAGCACGCCCGGCGGAAAGAAGACGGACCTTCGTGAGCCGACGGAAGGCGCGGCGGACAGTCGCGCACCTCCTGCGATGGGATCTCGCGCCTCCATCGCGTTCCAAGATCGGGGGGACCTACCGTGTGGTTTGGAACGTCTGAATCTGTGGCAGGTACTCTCCGGAGCTCGTCTCGAAGAATGGCGCTTACCTCTTTTGTTCACCTAGCGTGCCGGCGCGCGAGTGTGGCTCGCATCCGCCAGTCTGGAGAGTTGCGACTCGGAGCCGGCTGAGCGTCCGGGGAGCTTGGCGGCGCAAGGAGGACGCGTCGATGTCCGCGTGCCTTACCAAGATGCCTGCAGTCGAGTGTGGCGTCGGCGGGTGAAGGGAGCGCGTGCGGTCGAGGGCGTGGGGCTGAGGTGAGTCGTTTGACGTTCACCGGGACTCGGGCGGATGGCTGCGAGCCGTCTCGAGAGGTGTGGCGGGAGCTGACGTTCACCGCCGTCAGTAGCTCGCCTAAGCGTTGGCCGCAGAGCTGCTCCTCAGCAGCACGCTCGTGGGCCGTCCGACGACGTGGGCGACGCTCTCGCGCTGATTCGCATCGCGACGGGTGCTGTCCGGCGGTCCTCCAGGATGCTGCACAGAGGTCGGGTCTGTTGGCATCGAAGGTGAGTACACTGGAACGTCGTGTGCGGCGTGGGATCGTACTCATGTTCCGGGGTCTTCTAGCACGCCGGCGGGGATGGCCCGAGTGGCTCGGACGACGCGAGTATCCGAGGAGATCGGGGACTCAAGTCGTCGAGCGGCGGCAGGGATCGAGAGAGTGGCGAGAGCGGGGAAGGCGGTAGCATCCTGGCTGGCGGTGCTTACGTGTCAGCCGGCTGATGATGGCTGCAGAATCGGAGAGCGCGGGACGGCGAAGAAGGGTGAGTGACACGTTGCGAATCGCGAGTTGTACTCACCTAACTTGGCACACGAGATTGCACTTACTATTTCGGCTCTTCTAGCACGCTGGCGGGCGGGCGGCGACGACGCGGATCTCCGGGGACGCGGATCCGTGCCTGAGAGCGGGGAGCGGGGAGTGGCGGGAGGCGGATCAGGGTTCGTGAGCGAGTGCGGTGAGTGAGAGCGTTTGGAATGGCGGGGTTTTCGCACGTGGTCGGAGTCAGATGGCGTTTTTCGTCTGTCGCGGCTAGAGCGGCGGTAGGAGGACTGGCGGCGGGGAGTGCGAGGGTGGCGGGGAGTGCGAGGACGGCGGGGGCGGAAGTATGCGAGGGTGGCGCGGGCGCAGCGGAAAACGAGGGTGAGTACAGTTAGTCGCGATTTGACAAGACGAGGATTGACTTACGAGCGCGGTTCTCCGAGTGCGCTGGCGCGCGGACGGCGGTATGCTTCCCGGAGCAGGCGTCGACGTCTGCGGGGACGATGGGTGCAGCCTGGACGAGTACGGCGGAAGGATGTGAGGATGGCGCGGGCGCAGCGGCAAACGAGGGTGAGTACAGTTAGTCGCGATTTCACAGCACGAGAACAGACTTACGAGCGTGATTCTGTGAGCTGTCGCGCGGGCACCCTCGGAGCACGCGAGTATTATAGGCGCGACTGGAATCAGTCGAGCTGAGTTGGGCGGGCGAGTACGGCGTGGGCGGAGTCGAAGTGCGAAGGGGACGGAAGCGGAGGTGAGTGGGATGTGTTTTGAGGGCTGAAGGGGCGCGGCAGCCAGGATCCGGGCGGGCTAGAGGACGTATGCGGTGAGTGAGAGTGAGATTCGCACCTGATGAGTTGTGAGCAGGTGAGTAGACGGTTTCGAGTGTACGCACTGTGAATATATGCGCACGTATGCTTGCACGAGAGCTGCGAGAGCGGAAGAACAAACGCACCTGGAGGTACGTATCTGTATCGCAGGAGCGACGTGTGTGGCAGCGGAAGAGCACGAGGAGGCAGCGGAAGAGCACGAGGGACGGAGAGCGGGAGGAGGCAGCGGAAGAGCACGAGGGACAGAGAGCAGGAGCACGCACAGGACAGAGGTACGCCCCCGCCCAGTCTATATCCCTAGACCAGCACAGTGCAGCTTATATCCCTGGATTAGCACAGTGCAGCCTATATCCCTGGAATCGCACAGTGCAGCCTATATCCCCGGATTAGCACATAAGGCCAGCGATCCGCACGGCTCGTTGCACGCCCTCGAGGGGACAGAGGGGACGGGCGTCTAGAGGACGGGCAGGGACGGGCAGGGACGGGCAGGGACGGGCAGGGAGAGTGCGGCGGGGTGCGAGGACGAGGCTGAGAGCAAGCATGCGGGTCGTCGTCGAGCGTCGCCGCCTCGCGTCGTGGTCGTCGAGAGCAGAGAGAGAGCGAGTCGAGCGAGAGCAGCTGGCAAGACTGGGCGCCCGATCTCGATCCTAGTTCTCGCAACGTCATCTGTGGCTGTGCCTGCGCCTTTGGTTATGGGCGCGACTTGTCTCTCGACCACGACGACCCCCGTGGCAGCCATGCAGCCCTCGTCGCCGTCGTCGCCAACAGCGAGCTCAAGGTACGTACCAGCCTAGGAGCGCCATGTCTCTGCCCTTCCTCCCCCTCCTCACCGTCCACGCTGCGTTGCCCCAGACACATCTCCTGTCCTGTCCCAAGCCCTCCTCTCCGTCCCAACTCCCAGCAACCCCCTCCGTCTCGTACACTCCCCACGGACACTAAGGCTCCCTGCTTTGCGATCCTGACCACTCTTATTCTCGAATCATGCCAGAAGCCGACATCACCCGCAAGCGCTCCCGCTCGCCCTCGGACAGCGACCAGCCCAAACAGAAGCGTGCCAACACAGGCGCCTCGAATGACTCTCACCGCTCGCACCATTCCTCTGCCGTGGCCGGTGACGTGAAGATGGAATCCCGCGCAGACGACACCGCTGCCTCTACCCCCGATGCCAAAGGCCATCCCTCTGACGGAGACCGCGTGTCTGCCGACGACTCGCGTGGCGACAGCACCACGACATCTGCAGCCGCTGGCTCTGCGTCCTCCGCGCCTCCTGCGTCGAACATCCACATGCGTTGCCTCATCGTCACCCAGGACGCGTCGATAATCATCGGCAACGCTGGCTCTCACGTCAACGAGATCAGGGAGAAGAGCGGAGCCCGCGTCATGGTCTCCGAGAGCATTCCTGGTAATCCAGAGCGAATCCTCAACGTGAGCGGCCCACTAGACGCGGTGTCCAAGGTACGTGTGCATATACTCAGTCCTGCCATGCAAACGCTGACATACCGTATCTAGGCGTTTGGGCTGATAGTACGGAGGATCAACGACGAGCCTTTCGACAAGCCATCTGTCCCCGGCAGCCGTGCTGTCACCATCAAGTTCATGATCCCCAACTCCCGTATGGGCTCTGTGATTGGCAAGGGCGGTACAAAGATCAAGGAGATCCAGGATGCCAGCGGCGCAAGGCTGAATGCCAGCGAGGGTATGCTCCCCGGCTCTACGGAGGTACGTCCGGCGTCTTCGGTGGCCAAAGCCATGTCTCAACGCTCGAACGCGCAGCGCCTCCTGAGCGTGTCTGGTGTGGCGGACGCGATTCACATCGCGACCTACTACATTGGCAACATCCTCATTGAAGCCAACGAGCGTATGCCCGCTTCCAACAACTCGACCTATCGTCCCACGAGCAACTCCAGAAGGCCACCGTACATGGGATCTTCCTACGTTCCCGGCTACACTGCGGCGGCTGCGCATAATCCCTATGCACCTGCGCCTGGCGCTGGCGCAGCTCCGGCGCCGTCCCAACTCCAGACCCAACAAATCTACATCCCCAACGACTTGGTCGGGTGTATCATCGGAAAAGGTGGCGCGAAGATCAACGAGATTAGGCATATGAGCGCAAGCCAGATCAAGATCATGGAGCCTGGTGCCGTGGGCGTGGGCATGAACGGGGCACCGGCGCCCGCAGGCAGCGAAGGCGAGCGGTTGGTCGTTATCACGGGCCAGCCCGCGAACATCCAGATGGCCGTGCAGCTGTTGTACTCCGTGCGTACTCGTATTTTCTGTCTTCGCGTCGCCACGTGCCTGATCTCGGCACGTATAGCGACTCGAGCAGGAGAAGCAGAAGCAGCTCCGGCAACAAACGTCGCACGTCTGAGTACGTAGCGTGAAGGTCGAAGTGGTTTCTTTCGGTCTTGGTCGGCGCTCGTTGCCTCTCGCCGGCGGGCTGCCGTTCGCATTGGGGCGGGGCGGGCTCAGGGTGGGGCTGTCGCGCGCGATACTCGCGGGGCTCAGGAAGAGGGTAGGTGTCGTGCGCGACGCTACGCTCGCGGGGCAGCACCAAGTACGTAGCTTAAAGCACGCTTTCGACGTCTCTTCTTCTGGTCTCCGCCCATGCTCGTCGCACCTATCCCCATTGTTCTGTCGCCGTTTACTCTGTCCGTTAGTGCGCCCGTGGTCGCTGACATTACTGCAAAACACATAGTACATCTCATCCCCTCCCTGTGTAGTACGCTCTCTGCTGCTATCTCTATATTTAATCCGGAACCCGTTCGCCCATGCCCCTCCCCGTTCTCATGTCTTCGTCGTCTCATGTGCCCTTGCAACTTTTCCATCACCTCTTGTCTCTGCTTTCCGCTGCGTCGTCAGGGTTCCCATGTTGTTATCGAGTTCGTTCCAATCCATCCATGTTTCTCATGCACATCCCAGTCAGTGTACATGTCTCGGATGACCTTGCGCTGCAGAACGCAGGAGTATGCGAGGATCTGCGTGATGCAAGGAGAGCATGAGCGCGGCGTGAACTGTGCAAGGTGTGTCTTCTGCGTATCACAGCAGATATCTCGCTGACGATTTCAGGTTCACAGCATGCGCACTGCGGGGTCCAGTCGATTCTGAGCGAGCGAGCAGCTGCGCAGCACACGAACCGGGCCCCGAGACGATGTGCAGGAATGGACGGATGGCACTTCCGCCCGGCGCACGCCACCTTCGGCGCGCTGAACGAGGTCTGCGTGTGTGCCGAACATCTGCGGCCGCACCGCCGGCGTCGTGCCCGAGCACTTCAAGACCTTCGCCGCACGCAGGCTCCCCTGTGCGTCCGGCCCTGAGCACATAGTACGCCTACGACAGCCACGGGTTCCGCTCGATGACCACGCACGCACGCGAGTCTTTGGAGTCATCTACTGGTAGCTCCGACATGATCTCACAGTTGCCCGTACACTCAAGGCACTCGGTCGCGCGATCGTTTCAGGTTGCGCAAGTCACACCATCCGGATTGCTATCGCGGACTTGTACATTACATATGTACACGGTCGTCCTCCGTACGTGCCCCTGGCACTGACTGCCAGGTGTCCGCCACCCTCGGAGTCCACGCTCACCCGTGCACCGTGACCTCGCCCGGACCCCAGTATCGCGTCTGCTTCCCTCCCCTCAGTATCTACAGCGACCCGGCTCGTCCCGGTCTTCAAGTTGCTACCTACTATGTGCTACACATACCCGAACGAAGAAATGGTATTCATTTTTGCTCGAGCTACGTAACCCCATTGGGCGCGAGGGCGCAGCCTAGCTTACAGCTCTTAGTAGATCATGTCCAAGTCTGAGAAAGGGACGTCAGGAATACGAAGTCGTGCAGCCAAGAGCATGTCCCACGCACCATAAAGACCCACATGCACACGAAACCGTCTACCTGGACCGAGTCAGTACGTGCGCCGACAGAGACATGCACGCTCGCGAAGTCGTACGTCCGAGTCGATTGCTGTACGCCGGGGGCGGCTCAGCGCTCAGTTCTGACTGCGAGGAAGCTTCTATGAGTACATCTCACTCCGAAGACTGTGACAACTTGGATAGCTCACCTCCGCATCTGTCCAGGACCGGCGAGTGAGCATGCACTGTCCGGTGTTCGACTCGGAATGGACTTGTAGTGCACGCTTCGAGGCCGCGCGCCGTGAAGCAAATCTCCGGCACGCCAGACGCCGCCTCGTGCGATCGAGTCGCAGGTGCTCCAAGCGGTACTGGACCGGACGCGTTCGTCCTGTGCACTAACGGCGGTGGTCACTCGCGGCGCACAGAATGGGCACGAGGTTCAGGGCTCACCTCAACGCGCGGGCGTGCACTGCACGGGGGGAGGAATATTCTGTGACGCAAGTCCGAGGCAGGTACGGCACATTCGCGTTGTCCCGAGTCGACGCGACGGTCATGACAGTGGACACAATCTAGTACATTCGAACATGAGATATAAAGTCGATGAAATAAACGTGTGACCTCACCACAGCATGAATGTGCAATTAGACACAGCCGGCCCTGCACTGCTGGATGCCGCAGCCTCGGATATGAATGCAAACACAGTCGGACAGCGATGTGCGATCTGACAAAGTGAGAGTCAGCATATTGAGATCAAGATCGAGAGCGCGACGTACCGGCAGAGCTAAGTACGGACTCGTCTCGCGTGTTACATGCAAGTGTGACTGCCTCTAGCGATGTCCACACAGCGCCACGCGCAGGCAGCAAGCCAACAGTGTTCTGCAGCGAATGTGTGACTCGTCAGTGCCATTGACACATGCGTGCAAGGTGTACTCACTCGTCCGGAGATCTCCAGCCAGAGCGTAACACTGTGAACCTCGGAGCCGGATGTCTGTGCAGATCAACGAAGTCAGTGCCATCTCATTTGGGCGAGGAGCGAGGAGCTACAACGTACGCGACAGAGCGGATTGATGATACGAACCAGCTGAGGGATCTTCGCCAACGAGAGTTACTCATCTAGTGAGCCTTGACTCATGAGTGATAGAAGTCCATAATAGTTACGAATAGACTCACTGCGACGACTATGAGAAGTGCGGAGCTCGTCCGGCAGTGTAGAAGCTTGCTAGAACCTCGGGATATCAAGGATATCGCGTTCATATAGCAACGCGATCATCTAGGTAAGTAGAGGTACAAGAGTCAGCGCATCGTCGTCTATAAGCAATAGACGGAAGACGTACCCCGGGGGCCATCCTCGCATGGCATAGTTGTGTCGTCGACCGAGCGAGAGTACTCGGACGGCGCCGGTTGTAGCCTGATAGTATGAACTAGCATCAGATATAGAGCTCGCAGTCAATGTGTAGACTCACCGGAGTGCTGCCGCAAAACGTACAGTAGTCTGAGCGATGGGACAACAAGATCGAAGTTGGCAGGGATCCATTCTGAAGAAGAAGTGAAAGTCAGCATTCACTGCAGCATCACAGTCTAAGAACCAATCGAAGACGTAGACGTACCGTCGTCGCATAGCGTCGTCGCTGTGTCGATCGGTGAGCGAGGGAGAACAGGCTGGAGGGGAGGGGAGGGGAGAGGAGGGGAGAGGCGAGGGGATGAGAGGGGATGGCTCAGCAGCTCACATCTCCCTGTCTCATTTATACGCTCACGAGGGGGTCCGTGCGTGAGTTCTTGCCAGATTTCTCCCAGTCGCACGCCACCCACTTACGCAAGCACCGAAGAAGAATCGGACACCGGGCCTGCTCGGCCAACCACAGCACGACACGAGAGGCTGGGCGCGGTCGTTGGAACGTCCATGCGGATAAAGTCGATTCCTGACGTCCGCTGCACGCGAGAGGCGTTAGCGTGGGATGCCGTGCGTTGTTCGCGTCCATAAATGAGCGCTCGGGTTGCGATCGGTGCAAATTTCTGGGGCCCGGCCGTCGTAGATTGTTCCAGGCGAGGGACGAGGAGCAGGAAGCGGAATGGGAGAAGAAAGCACACAGTGTTGCATGAGTTGCCCTGACATGGACTGCGAAAGCTTGTTATGCTATAGAAGTGATGTCATAGCATGTCATCGCTACCTACTGTACTCTTGAGTCAGATGCAAGCTGTGGATATCGCAGCGCACTGCCGAAAACACGTAGAATGAGCAAACGAAGCTTTAAGCTTGCTCGAGACACGCACCGCATAAGCATTCCTGCATGGAGATGCGAAAATATCGTCAGCATCGCAGGTTTAGAAGAGCGGATGCGGACTGCTCACCCTCGAATATCTATTTCTCGGAATTCTGGCTGTGGCGCAGATTCGGCGGTGCATTGGATGAGTGCCGGAAACGGAAATGAGAGCGCCGACGCACGCGTCTCCTTCCAGTCCGAGATGCCCGCTGTCTTCCCATGGCCTGCCCTTCGCCGCCTCTCCTTCTCGGATCCAATCCTGTAAATTGCTGACGACATACCTGCTAATCATAACGGCGACCCGTCTCCCTGTCGGCCTGTCCCAGCCACCGGTGAGGCTGCACCTACGCTGCTCAGGCTCACTGTTCACTGTCGTAGTTGAGCTTTGATTTGAGCTGTTGACTTGAGCGACTATCTACTCATTCAAGACGGCGCCGGATCCAGAGACGAGCTCCACGTCGCTCTCCCTCAATACTTCGACTGCACTGGGAGGTGATGATGGTCCAGCAACGCTTGACTGGGTGGCGCCGACCTGCTTCCGGAACTTCCGCTCGGGGACAGGGTCTGCGGCCGCTGCTGCCCGATGAATGTTCGAGCTCGGAAGAGCAATACCCTTCTCTATTTCCGTGTCCCGCCACCTGCCCGTGCTCGACAGCTCCTCCTGAGTGATAGCGGCGCGTCCGCCGCCGCCAGTGATACAACTCTGATACCATGCTCTTCTCGCACAATTCGAGCGGTGCACAGACTTGGAGGGGTCGGCGGGCACAGGACGTCAGAGGAGGGACGACCAGCACGACTCGGACGGTCCGGCGAGACGAGCCGCGAGCACGCGGTGCGCGATGGACAGCCCACCTCCGAGTCGCATCCGCGATCATGTAAGCCGTCTGCGCCGTGGGTTTAGGTCCAGAACCTCAGGCCTCAGGGACGCACCCGAGCCGAACAGGACTTCTCGGGGTACGGTACCCACATGTTCACCGCCCGTCTTTCTCTGCGTGTGCTCACGTCCCCACAGTTGCAGGTCCATATCCACAAGACACCCAACGGCGGGGGCGGAGCACTCAGATGATACAGCGAGCGGCCTTGAGAGGACGGGCTGCAAAGTGTGCACGCGTGCCCGGTGCTCCTGTGGATGCCCCGCGGCGAACCACCCTCTGCGAAGCGACGCTGGGAAGCGTCTCAATATCTCACGTATTCGGCCAGCGACGCACCAGAAACAGGCATGATCATTGCGTGTATACACAGCGACTATCCACAGCTCAACAGCTGTCAGCGCGAGCGCGGGCCACGGAGGGCGCCGACCCGGTCGCACAGAGCGCGTCCGGGTCCCTCCTCCTCCTCCTCCCTCCTCCCCCCATGCTCCCCTCCCCCATGCTGCACGACGAACGCGTCCCCCCTTCCCCCCGAACGCACCCTCGCCGCCCCCGACAGCGCACTCCCCCACGCTCTCCAGACGACACGACACCACGCCGCACTCCCCACGACGTGCTCTGGGGACTGCGTTGTGCACGGTACGTCTGTCGCCGGGGGAGAGCGCGGCCACGGCCAACACTAACTCTTCTCCCCTCTCCCCTCCCCCTGCTCTCCAGCGACGCGTCAGACCGGCTCGGGCTCGCTGTTTCGACGCGCCGTGTCGCATCGAGTATCGACTCGATGCACGTCGAGACCCGAGCTGACGACGAGCCTCCCTGCGATGCGACGCCGGGGATCTCGCAGGCGTCGAGCTCGCCAGTCTCGCGGCAAACGTGTCGTCCTCGGGCTCTCGCGCCGGGGCAGCACTAGAAAGTGCCACAGCCATCCGCCTGCGACTCGACTCGGAAGTCGGTGTCTCGCAGACGAGGCCTCAGGCGGGCACGGGCGCGTCGCGTCGCGTCGAAAGACGTGTCATTGCGGACGCTCATACACGCGACGGTACGTACATTTCCATTTCTACGAACGAGCTCGCCGGGACTGACTGTACTCACGCCCCAGATAGACTGTGCAGGTGGCGTTATCGAGCGCGTCCTCGATCTCTGCCGGCGTGGGGCACGATGCGTGCTGTGTGCGCGGTGAGTATCAGTCTGTCGACGACAGCCCGGCACGTACTCACGTATCGCTCCAGAACGCGTTCACCCACCGCGACGACGCGACGGCGGCGTGCCGGCCGGGAGCTCGCGTTCTCGACGCGCGACACGACATCGCCGCCCTCTTCGCTGTTGGCGGGCGAGATCCAGCCGTCTCGACATGCTCCGGACGTGCACGGTGGCCATGACAGGGGTGAGTTCCTGTACAGTCTCGGGGCATGCGTCAGTGGCTGACCTCAATGAGATCTACAGTCTCCTACCGCTGCGGATCGGCGGTGCCTCCCTCGGACGTCAGCACGCCCGGCGGAAAGAAGACGGACCTTCGTGAGCCGACGGAAGGCGCGGCGGACAGTCGCGCACCTCCTCGATGGGATCTCGCGCCTCCATCGCGTTCCAAGATCGCGGGGACCTACCGTGTGGTTTGGAACGTCTGAATCTGTGGCAGGTACGCTCCGGAGCTCGTCTCGAAGAATGGCGCTTACCTCCTTTGTTCACTTAGCGTGCCGGCGCGCGAGCGTGGCTCGCATCCGCCAGTCTGGAGAGTTGCGACTCGGAGCCGGCTGAGCGGCCGGGGAGCTTGGCGGCGCAAGGAGGACGCGTCGATGTCCGCGTGCCTTACCAAGATGCCTGCAGTCGAGTGTGGCGTCGGCGGGTGAAGGGAGCGCGTGCGGTCGAGGGCGTGGCGCTGAGGTGAGTCGTTTGACGTTCACCGGGACTCGGGCGGATGGCTGCGAGCCGTCTCGAGAGGTGTGGCGGGAGCTGACGTTCACCGCCGTCAGTAGCTCGCCCAAGCGTTGGCCGCAGAGCTGCTCCTCAGCAGCACGCTCGTGGGCCGTCCGACGACATGGGCGACGCTCTCGCGCTGATTCGCATCGCGACGGGTGCTGTCCTACCGTCCTCGGGATGCTGCACAGAGGTCGGGTCTGTTGGCATCGAAGGTGAGTACACTGGAACGTCGTGTGCGGCGTGGGATCGTACTCATGTTCCGGGGTCTTCTAGCACGCCGGCGGGGATGGCCCGAGTGGCTCGGACGACGCGAGTATCCGAGGAGATCGGGGACCCAAGACGTCGAGCGGCGGCAGGGATCGAGAGAGTGGCGAGAGCGGGGAAGGCGGTAGCATCCTGGCTGGCGGTGCTTACGTGTCAGCCGGCTGATGATGGCTGCAGAATCGGAGAGCGCGGGACGGCGAAGAAGGGTGAGTGACACGTTGCGAATCGCGAGTTGTACTCACCCAACTCGACTTCGAAGGGTCTTACAGCCGTCTGATGTAGCGTCGAATCTAGGCGAGTGTGAGTATGCCGGATATGGTGTCGAGATTGCACTTACTATTTCGGTTCTTCTAGCACGCTGGCGGGCGGGCGGCGACGACGCGGATCTCCGGGGACGCGGATCCGTGCCTGAGAGCGGGGAGCGGGGAGTGGCGGGAGGCGGATCAGGGTTCGTGAGCGAGTGCGGTGAGTGAGAGCGTTTGGAATGGCGGGGTTTTCGCACTTGGTCGGAGTCAGATGGCGTTTTTCGTCTGTCGCGGCTAGAGCGGCGGTAGGAGGACTGGTGGCGGGGAGTGCGAGGGTGGCGGGGAGTGCGAGGACGGCGGGGGCGGAAGTATGTGAGGATGGCGCGGGCGCAGCGGCAAACGAGGGTGAGTACAGTTAGTCGCGATTTCACAGCACGAGAACAGACTTACGAGCGTGATTCTGTGAGCTGTCGCGCGGGCACCCTCGGAGCACGCGAGTATTATAGGCGCGACTGGAATCAGTCGAGCTGAGTTGGGCGGGCGAGTACGGCGTGGGCGGAGTCGAAATGCGAAGGGGACGGAAGCGGAGGTGAGTGGGATGTGTTTTGAGGGCTGAAGGGGCGCGGCAGCCAAGATCCGGGCGGGCTAGAGGACGTATGCGGTGAGTGAGAGTGAGATTCGCACCTGATGAGTTGTGAGCAGGTGAGTAGACGGTTTCGAGTGTACGCACTGTGAATATATGCGCACGTATGCTTGCACGAGAGCTGCGAGAGCGGAAGAACAAACGCACCTGGAGGTATGTATCTGTATCGCAGGAGCGACGTGTGTGGCAGCGGAAGAGCACGAGGAGGCAGCGGAAGAGCACGAGGGACGGAGAGCGGGAGGAGGCAGCGGAAGAGCACGAGGGAAGGAGGCAGAGAGCAGGAGATGAGGCCGGGCGGACGCACCTGGAGAGCGGACACACCCAGTATCGCGGTACGTCCTCGTGCAGCCTATATCCCCGGATTAGCACATAAGGCCAGCGATCCGCACGGCTCGTCGCACGCCCTCGAGGGGACAGAGGGGACGGGCGTCTAGAGGACGGGCAGGGACGGGCAGGGACGGGCAGGGACGGGCAGGGAGAGTGCGGCGGGGTGCGAGGACGAGGCTGAGAGCGAGGATGCGGGTCGTCGTCGAGCGTCGCCAGTCGCAGTCCGTCGCGTCGTCGAGAGCAGAGAGAGAGCGAGTCGGGCAGAGAGCGAGTCGAGCGAGAGCAGCTGGCAAGACCGGGCGCCCGATCTCGATCCTAGTTCTCGCAACGTCATCTGTGGCTGTGCCTGCGCCTTTGGTTATGGGCGCGACTTGTCTCTCGACCACGACGACCCCCGTGGCAGCCATGCAGCCCTCGTCGCCGTCGTCGCCAACAGCGAGCTCAATATCTAGGTACGTACCAAGCCTAGGAGCGCCATGTCTCTGCCCTTCCTCCCCCTCCTCACCGTCCACGCTGCGTTGCCCCAGACACATCTCCTGTCCTGTCCCAAGCCCTCCTCTCCGTCCCAACTCCCAGCAACCCCCTCCGTCTCGTACACTCCCCACGGACACTAAGGCTCCCTGCTTTGCGATCCTGACCACTCTTATTCTCGAATCATGCCAGAAGCCGACATCACCCGCAAGCGCTCCCGCTCGCCCTCGGACAGCGACCAGCCCAAACAGAAGCGTGCCAACACAGGCGCCTCGAATGACTCTCACCGCTCGCACCATTCCTCTGCCGTGGCCGGTGACGTGAAGATGGAATCCCGCGCAGACGACACCGCTGCCTCTACCCCCGATGCCAAAGGCCATCCCTCTGACGGAGACCGCGTGTCTGCCGACGACTCGCGTGGCGACAGCACCACGACATCTGCAGCCGCTGGCTCTGCGTCCTCCGCGCCTCCTGCGTCGAACATCCACATGCGTTGCCTCATCGTCACCCAGGACGCGTCGATAATCATCGGCAACGCTGGCTCTCACGTCAACGAGATCAGGGAGAAGAGCGGAGCCCGCGTCATGGTCTCCGAGAGCATTCCTGGTAATCCAGAGCGAATCCTAAACGTGAGCGGCCCACTAGACGCGGTGTCCAAGGTACGTGTGCATATACTCAGTCCTGCCATGCAAACGCTGACATACCGTATCTAGGCGTTTGGGCTGATAGTACGGAGGATCAACGACGAGCCTTTCGACAAGCCATCTGTCCCCGGCAGCCGTGCTGTCACCATCAAGTTCATGATCCCCAACTCCCGTATGGGCTCTGTGATTGGCAAGGGCGGTACAAAGATCAAGGAGATCCAGGATGCCAGCGGCGCAAGGCTGAATGCCAGCGAGGGTATGCTCCCCGGCTCTACGGAGGTACG
This sequence comes from Daedaleopsis sinensis, assembly GCA_033807695.1. Classification (NCBI taxonomy): domain Eukaryota; kingdom Fungi; phylum Basidiomycota; class Agaricomycetes; order Polyporales; family Polyporaceae; genus Daedaleopsis; species Daedaleopsis sinensis. The sequence goes on from CM066301.1 coordinate 4,514,970, forward strand.
TCCGGCGTCTTCGGTGGCCAAAGCCATGTCTCAACGCTCGAACGCGCAGCGCCTCCTGAGCGTGTCTGGTGTGGCGGACGCGATTCACATCGCGACCTACTACATTGGCAACATCCTCATTGAAGCCAACGAGCGTATGCCCGCTTCCAACAACTCGACCTATCGTCCCACGAGCAACTCCAGAAGGCCACCGTACATGGGATCTTCCTACGTTCCCGGCTACACTGCGGCGGCTGCGCATAATCCCTATGCACCTGCGCCTGGCGCTGGCGCAGCTCCGGCGCCGTCCCAACTCCAGACCCAACAAATCTACATCCCCAACGACTTGGTCGGGTGTATCATCGGAAAAGGTGGCGCGAAGATCAACGAGATTAGGCATATGAGCGCAAGCCAGATCAAGATCATGGAGCCTGGTGCCGTGGGCGTGGGCATGAACGGGGCACCGGCGCCCGCAGGCAGCGAAGGCGAGCGGTTGGTCGTTATCACGGGCCAGCCCGCGAACATCCAGATGGCCGTGCAGCTGTTGTACTCCGTGCGTACTAGTATTTTCTGTCTTCGCGTCGCCACGTGCCTGATCTCGGCACGTATAGCGACTCGAGCAGGAGAAGCAGAAGCAGCTCCGGCAACAAACGTCGCACGTCTAAGTACGTCGCCTAAAGGACGCTTTCGAAGTCTCTTCTTTCGGTCTCGGTCTATGCTCGTCGTGTCTGTTCGTAATGTCCTCTCGCCGTTCACTCTGTCCGTCAGTGCGCCCGTGGTCGCTGATGTTACCGGAAAACACATCGCACATCTCACCCCCTCCCCTTCCCCTCATCAAATGGCTGTCCCGTCGTCAGCCTATAAAGTATCTGTCTGCCCTGTGTAGTATGCTTTCTGCTGCTATCCCTATATTTAATACGGAACCCGTTATCGTCTCTTTCGCCCATGCCCCTCCCTCCCCCTCACCCGTCTCATGTACCCGTGCAAGTCTTCCATCACTTCTTGTCTCTGCTTTCTGCTCCGTCATCCTGGCATCAGGGTTCCTATGTTGTCGTCGATTTCCAATCGATCCAAGTCTCTCATGCACATCCTAGCCAGCGTAACATGTCACGGATGGTCTTGCGCTGGAAGCGCCCGTGTAGGAGCATGCGACGATCTGCGTGATAGACTAACTCAGACTCAATTAACCCTCCCCCTCCAGATCATCCACAGAGAGGATGGGTTCGCCGTGAAATGTGCAAGGTGCGTTCTCTGCGTATTACGGCAAATATTATGTTGACGATTTGAAGTTCGTAGTACACGTACAGCGGAGTCCAGGCGACTCCGGACCTCGAGAGGCGCAGCACGCGAACGGGACCCAGACGTCACAGAGACGTCTTCCCATGTCGATGTTGAACAAATCGCTGGCAGTTTCGCCCGGCGTGATCACCCCACCTTCGGAACACAGGTCCTTGTCGCCCCGCAGGAAGTCTTCGACGAGGTCGCCGCCTGAAAGCCTCCGCAGAATGTTCATACTGTGCGGGGTGACCCCGCATTGGTCTACGGTCTTCGATGACGCCGGACATGCAGTGCTGCCAGGACGAAACGCTGTAGAAAGCGGTACGTCTCTGACCTTCCCCCTCCCCCTCAAATTCAACGCCCACGTACTCGAGGACCATGCAGCGCTTTCTTTCGCTTTGCCGCCAGTTGGAAGTTCAGCCACTTCGAGAAGCTTTTGATTGTCATCAAGCGACCTGATGAGAAACGAGCAAGGTCATAGCGCGTGTGAGTACTTAGTATGTGGCTGGAAGACTTGGCCGCACTTGTACGATGAGGAACGTCGCGACGCGATGACCCTGCGATGACCTCTATTGACTAGTGTAGGTCTATGCTGATAAACTCGGTCTTCGACTCCTCGACGTCGTTGGATTCATTCAACTTTATTGTTCCCATTGTTCGTCGAGCGCTAATGCGAACGCGCTCAAGCGCGCATAAGTACGTAACTCTGGTAAGAAGTCATCAATCAACCGTCGATTAGTCATCACTAGTACTAGCGATTGTCCTTCATCCGTTTTGGACAACAAAGGCCACTGCAACAAAAGGAATGTCTATTCATGGCATCGTCTTTGGACCCAGTCCTCGCTTACTCGCAAGCTAGCATCTATGGACACTATATATTGCGTCGTCCATCCCCCGCTTTCTTTCCTTGACATCCGCTTTGTGTGGCTCTCCCCGCATTGACCATTCAAGATGGACTATAAGTCTTCCCCTCCTCCCCCATACTCGTCAATAGACGATACTACAGCATACCCTTCATTACTTCAGTCCTTCAAGCAATCATTCACCGCTCTTACCATGTCTCCCAGCAAGGTCGACCTCGAGGTTCTTCCCTTCGACCATGTCGAGATGTATGGCGAACCCGACAAGGAGTGAGTGTCCGTATTTCTCTCTCACGTCGACAACCCTGACCGTCGCGTTCTTACAGCTCCGCCTATACGCTATCGGGCCAGATAGCTGTTACCCTTGTTCCACCAGCCGGATGGTTCTGTGACGCACCTCCGACGGACGAGCGTTTCCTCCTGCACTCGGTCGTAGTCACCTTCGAGGGTCAGAGCGAGCTAGTCGCTCCCCAGACGGGCCACGCATCCTGCCGGCTTATCAAGTTCTCCCAGGAGGTCATCACGGACGGGCCGTTCATACTCGACCACAGCTGGGACCAGGGCTCTTCGCGCGAGCCCGCCCGCTGGTTCGTCATCTTCAACCTGAAGATCCCTGGGTGGCTTCCCGCGTCCTGCACATCTTCGTTCGGCGACCGCCTGCGAGAAGAACCGGAAGTCAGCTACAAGCTGTCCGCTGTAGCCAAGTACCGCGAGGCTACTCCCACCACTTCGCAGCTGTCGTGGCGCAACCTTTGTTATAGCTCTCCGAGTGTTCCCCCAATGCAGGTCGCGAGGGCATCCGGCGTATCCGTGCAGATCAATCGCTACAAGCTTCCGCCACCACAGTGCTTGCTGGGCGATACTGAGTTCCCCGAATGCCCTTTCCGTACCGCAGAGTACGCAGGGTCTATCGAGGAGGGCGGCTCGCACATCCCGTTCGAAATTATTTCCAAGCTTCGCATGCGAGCGTGCGTCCCGGAGCACATCCCGCTCGACGCGGGGAGCTTCCCACTCATTGTGAAGGTCAAACCTCACGGTCTGTCTGCTGAAGAGCGGAAGCGACTGCACCTCAACGGGTTCTTCGTCAGCGCCGTGCAGAAGGAGCGTATGCGGTAAGTCTTTCCGTCTAATAACAGCAAATCACTTCGTGCTGATCCTGTCTCCAGATCATCCATGTCTCAGCAGTACGCGGCCGCTTGGCCTGTTCCTCCATCATTAGAGCAGCCTCCCAACACTCCCCTTCGCAGCCGTCGAGGCGACACTCGCGAGTACGAGTGCGGTCTACTCTTCACCCCTCCACCTGGAACCGCCGCCAGTGCTATCCACTCCCTTCTTCCTACCGGCTTCTCTGGCCGCATCGAGCTCGACGGGACGGACGCTGCGAAAGCGAGCTTCGACGACCCGCGCTTCGACAGCGACGACACATGGCTCCGCATGCGCATCGACGTGCCTTTCCGCGAGCTGCTCATCGACCCGCAGTACCTCCCGCAGTATGCGGACCACCCCGTGCCGAAGCTCCGCCCGACCGAGATGGGCCCCATCCTCTCCGTCCTGCACGCGCTCGAGATCGCGCTGACGTGCACGTACGACATGCCCGCCGATGCGGGCAGTGCGTCCGCGTCGACCGACCCCGACAAGGTCGTCGACGAGCTCAGACTCACCATCCCGATCAGCTTCGTGCGTGTCCCGCGCTCGGGCCCGAACTGCCTCGCCGTCGAGTCGTTCACGGCCGCATGCGACAGCCCGCTCTCGAGGACCGGTCCTGCGGGGTCTGTGCGCGTCAAGCCGCGGCTCGTCGCGCCAAGTCAGCCGTATGCGCGGAACCTTCCCGCGTACAACCAGCTGTACCACAAGAACGGGGTTAGGAAGGAAGACCCGACCCCGCTCCCGCTGTATACGCCGCGGGGACAGCCTTCCGACGCTGAAGAGACGAGGGTCTGCAAGCAGACACCGGTGCACAAGGCGAAGATCTACTCGACGCCTCCTCTCCTACCACTCTGAGTTCTTGGGCCGACCACCCTTCGTTCACACACATTCTCTCCTGTTTGGTAATACGCGCATAACGCGTTAGTAGACGTCTCCTTGCTCTTTCTGTACTATACAGTACCCGTCACCCTCATTACTGCACCTTATACCTCTGCATACATCCACATCTATTCCAACACTCCCTCTGTACACCATTACATCATCCGTTCGGTGTTCCGTCATCTTGCATCATACTCGCCGTGTATCGTCAGTCCCCCGCTCGCTCTCTCTGTTGTTATACTTTCTGTGTTCTGCTAGCCACAGCTGTATCGATAGTTTTTAGTAACTCCCTGTCTGTGTCCAGGTGATCTACGAGACAATGAAGCGTACCCTCATTTGCCCAGTACCTTTCCGTTCTGTACGCGCGCAGTGAAGCTAGATCTGAACAACTGCCAGTCTGCTACTGGCAGAAGAAAGTTAGAAAGTCAAGTCGGCGCGAAGCACGACAAGCGCCGCTGACTCGCCCGTGTCCGTGTTATGCTACGCACGTGACCCACTGATTGCGGTTTGAACGTTTTTGATTCGGCTTGCCTGGTTGACTTCTCCTCCTCGAGCCTGCACTCGCCTCTTCCGGTCGCACAAGATATTATCTGGATTTAAGTGTACGTTACCATATCCCAGATAATCCATCAGGGTGAGTTTCAGAGCATACCATGAGACTTTCGCGCGATGACCCCGTCTTCGAGCAATATCATGCCAGCACATCCGGGATGAAGGGGGTATTTAAGCAGTTAGGTGCGTCTCTCGATTCATCATCCACACTTATTCTCACTTCCTCTTCCCCAAACTCGGAGAGAACGCCACGCCCTTTTAACAAGTCAACCCTTGTATTCCTTCCCGGTGAGTAGCTTGTATCTTTATCACGTACTGTCAGATGACTAACCTCGCTCGCTGTGGACAGATGCCTAGACACATCAGCATCACGCTCGCCCGGGATATTCACGGCAATGAGAACACCAAAATTCACTATGGGAGCGTCAAGGAAATCATGCCGAGTTTAGTCGCTGATTACGGCGACCGTGGCCTTAGTCGTGTGGCACAAATCTCTGTCCGGGACACCATCCCGCGAAGTCGCCAAACGATCCAGCGGGAACTAGTGATGCTTCGTGACCTAAGCGGGCTTGTCGAACTTTCTTTCTCTGCTTCCGGACTTCTCTCCTCCGATTACAACGAGCAAGACGTAGAGGAGGCCCTCAAGAAGAAACCCGAACTGCGCCATCTCCAGCTCGCCGGGCTACCAATTTCACTGCATTGGTCTCGCTTCACCGAAATGCAGACCATCACCTTGCGCGATTGCTTCCTCAATGGGCCACTCATGGAGCCACGTGAGCTCTTTGCCTGCATCGCGGAGTGGAGGTTAGCCAAGGGGAACATCCTGGAGACTCTGCACATGTCTTCACTTTCCCATCTAGTCAACTTCGCTTCAGCGGATCCGCCTGCTGCACCCCCTTCCAGTCGTAAATCACTTGCAGTACTGCGTCGGCTTGTCCTAGAGGACACGTACTTCAAACTGCGCAATCTCCTCGAGCACCTGACTCCGTTTGTGACTGTCATCGATATCAAGCTCGTCACCACGTTTCGAGGGGACTATCCAGGCGACTATCAGGACATCGTGCGCCACACACTCCCAGCGACCAGCCGTCCGCTCAGTTTCCTCCCTTGGAGACCCCGTGAGGTCGAGGTGGCCGCATCGGAGGACAAAGTCACCGTCACCGCGCGCGGGACCGAAGACGAGGAGCGGCTGGTCCTCATTGCGCCTGCGGATCCCGATTGTCCAGGGAGCCGCGACTTTCTCTTCCGTGGGGCCCTGCGCTCACTTGGGAAAATCTTCCCTTCGGATATCCACACGCTGCGCATATCTGGCCCGCTAGACGCTGTGGACGAGCCTGCCTGGTCGCACACGCTCGAGGGATTTAACGGCCTCCGCAAGCTCTGCGCCGTCGACACCGAGCAAAGGTGGACCGGAGCACCACTCCAAGCCGCTCTGGACGTTCCTGCTTTGGTTGACACACCCCTGCTGTGTAGGATGCTGCAGATTCTGTCCTTGCAGGGCCTCGCATACACTTCGGCGGCCGTCCATCGCAAGCTACCCGGCCTCGGACCCGTGATGAAGCGGAGAATCGAGAAACGAGGTGCGGCCAAGTTGAAGAAGCTGGAGCTAGAGGTCGTCATCGTTTACGGGGAGGGAGGCCAGTTCTCGGAGCCGTACGGACACGTGCGGACCTTGAACGACGTGTTGGACGGTGCAGACGCCATCGGGGATGTTCACGTTCGGACTGCCTTCTCGGGGTCGGTATGATCGTTCACGGCTGATAATGGACTAATCATATTACTGAATATGCGCGGATATGCTGAAGTTACTATGTGTATGTTTATCCTTCAACTACTGCGAGGACCCTGAGTATCCTCCGCTTCGTTCATCTGTGTACTGTACTTGTCTTCATGGAACCCTATAATTTGACTACGGCCCAATATCATTTTTTGCTTCGCATTGTCGGCATGAGTCTGTGTGGCGTGTCAGTCGGATGGATCGGAAGAAATGGGTCTTGCCTAATCGCCGCCCATGAGATTAACCAGATATCGGAGGACTCTTTGCCGCATTCCGGAGCACTGTCCGTCACGCGTCGATGTGTCTTGACTCGGCGCAAGAGAGTACCGTGACAGTCTGTAGAGAGCGGCTGTCGTCTCCCGGTCGGTAATTTGCATATGCTCTATGTTGAGCCTGAAGTTATCGTCCATGATGAGTGAGGTCTCCGCATTTCGGAAGTGCATTGGTGATGTGAGCGGGAGGGAGGCAGCCCAGGCTGCGTATGCCAGTGGGAGCCCGACTCCTTTTCATCGTCTTGGATTACTTGCTAGATTGCTCCACAGTGCGTACTGTGACAGCGTTCTGACCGAGCTGATCATCGTGAAGAAATCGGTGCGAGGTCAGTCGGACTCGCAGACAAATGCCGCGGTGAACCACTCGAACCATAATCGAGACAAGTTCTCAAGCGAACGTAGCGCATTGTGGAGCAGACTCTCAAGATATATAGAACTCATTGAACATTGACATTCACTCGAATTTGGACGTCGACACAATGTCGCGACGGTGTGCCAATCCACTCGCCCCAGTCACTGGTTTATCGGAGATCACAACTTGATACAAGTGACCACAGAACTAGGCTGAAGGCAGAATCGGGTGATATAGATTACAATGGTCAAGTTGGTGAAATAGTACTATTAGGCTTTCTTACATGCTGCTCGGTAGACACCGACGTCTGCGGGTTGCGCGGTCGACACTGCGGCTTGTGCGCCTTCCAATGCTCCCTCTGGCACTCTTCATCACAATACCTGGGGCAAGCGCGTCAGTCCAACCGCCGGGAACAAGCGCAAACGCTGCCACGCACCACACATTCTGGCATCCGCCACACCTCTTCACCACTGCAGTCCGCGCCATGCAATGCGAGCACCTGTACAGGCCCGGCCCGGAGGCCAGACCGCTGACAAGGTAGCTGCTGTCGCACCCACAATGCAGAGGACTGTGCACAAAGTCCCAGAGCAAGCCGGGAGTGCAGAGCTCCCGCCACGTTCCGTCCGTGAGTGCCGCCTCCACCGTGCTGTGATAGTCTTCCGCAGGGACGTCCGATGAGAGCTCTGCGAAGAGGCCGCGACGCTTGGCCTGTCGCCGATTCAAGTCGCCGATGAGATTGCCCCAGGTCTTAATGCCTCTGCGGTAATGGCGAATAAGGAGGTCATATTCCGCAGTCACACTGCCTCGGATGTCGTATCCGAGCTCGTCGAGAAGGCAGACCGTGCGATTCATCGCTTCGAGATATGGCTAGTAGTGCATGTGGGGTGTTTTACATCTAACCGCAAAGTATGATGATATGCGTGAACATGACATACCTGCAGCTCCGAGAGATCCTCGCTCAGTTCCTGACTCCGCAGCACGAACGTGTTCGCCATCTGTAGCTTGAGTATAATTATGTTCGATTGACAGTCCGGAGGCGACTCCGACAGAAACAACGCGGCGTCTCGGTGTGCGATCTTGTACAGCTCAGTGGCGAATCGTCTCGTGCGGTGGTCGGATGGCGGAACCGAAAAGAGAACAGCATGTGCCTGCGCCATAGCTGATGTGACCGAAGCTTTAAGAAGCTGTCGCCGCACGTAAGGGGAAAGACCGTCGAGCTCCAAGGCTTGCTTGACGTGTCCCCAAGAGACAGTCTCGGTGCGGGGGACGGTGCAGAGTTTGTAACGAGCATAGGCGTGTTTTGGATTGCGAAGGAGCACAGTCTTGCAGAAAGCGGCAGCCTCCTCCTTAGATGCGGTGAGCTGTAAGTACTCTATGTCGAGGGTGTCGGCAGCGTCGAGCTTGCCATGTTTGCGGAGTGCCTTGGCAGCGACCGGGAGGCAGTCGAACCAAGATGTGTATGGAAGACCGAGTTCATCGAACTTTAGATCCGGTAGGTCGTTATCGTCAATGATGTCGTAGTACTGCCCCTCGAGGATGATGCTCGCAAGTCCCATTCCGAGTTCGAAAAGATCCTGATCGCCGTACAGGAACTCGTCGTACACCTCAACAAACGCGTCTACGGATCGTCCGTATTGTTCAGACACACACCGTGTCGCCCCGTATTCCTTGACAGCACGGAGAGAGTCTGCGGATAGGTGGTGACTACGATGGATCCATTCTGTTGCGGGGAACGTCGGAGGCAAGATACTCTGGCCAGGCGGAGTGAGATCGAAGAAGGTGTGGGCACAGAATGCGCGAAGGCCGAAGTCATCACTTCGAATCAGACACGCAACAAGGTCGAGTAGGGGTGCTTGGTCAGGATGTGTGAGGTCCTCCCATGATGAGGCTCGAACGCGGTGGAGGAAGACCGGGAGCGCGTGGACTACTAGAGTGTGAGACGGCGACGGACCAAGCAAGAGCTTCATGAGGAGCCCGGTCGTGTCGGCAAGTGGCCGTAAGACTGCGGCTGGTAGGTTGTGTGCCTCTGCCGTCTTTTGGTACATAGTTTCAAACGCGTGCGACAGGGCCACAACCGTGTACTCGGTCTCGTCGGAGTCGTCTTGATCTTGCGAGAACGCGACAAGGCGACTAATGAGGTCGAGGAATCCCACCGAAGATCCGTCGAGGTCGTGGCGTGCCACGACCGAAAGCAGTTGAAGGGCAAGGGCGCGCCCATCCACATCGTGCCCAACCTCGACAAGAACTCTAGCTACGATACCTGAGAAACAATCAGTGATTGGAAGCAGATACAGACAATGAGAGCTACCTGCGGCCATTAGCCCATAGCAAATATTGCTGTCGCGGCACATACAGAGCCATATGGCTACAATGGCCCGGGTGACGTCCCTCCGGTTATGCCGGTCCGCCGCGTCGAATACGAAGATCAGCTTGGAAGAAATCTCTCGCAACCGAAAATAAATCTCCCGCAACCCACTCCGCGTCGTGAGCTCTGAGACCGAGTTCCGTCAGCAGCTGCATCGACGCTGTTCAGACCGTGACCATTACATACTTGGTATGTCCAGATAGTGGAGCGTCTTGTATACTGTGTGTCGAAGGTTCGCTTTGCTTGCGTCGACGCATATCTTTTGATAGAGTTCATAGAGCACAGCGCCTGACAGTTTGGGAGGTGCGTGTTGCGGAGGAATCACTACAGAGAGCACGCTGGTGAGATAAGTGCCTCTGTTGACAATGAAAACCAGATCCTGTCACTCGAGGACATGTCGTTGCAGTCGTAGTGACAATGTGTGCTTGATTGCATGGAGAGAATGATAGGGACTCGGAAAAGATCAGACGAGGACGAAGTATGTTACACCACCTAAGAATCTGTCACTGCGTCGGGAGAAGGATACAAGCCAAAGCCAGGCTCGCTCATCGAACAGAGGGAGTAGAGCAAGGAGCGGAAGGAGTAGAGTGAGAGAGACGTACTGCCGGCAATCACTCAATTGCTACAAACCCCCCACTTCTATGACTGGCGTATGCGAATATAACCAATCGCTCGACGGCCTCTCCGGTATGGCTGTGGTATGATGGGATCTGCAGGACAAGTATACTATATCGAGGGAGGAGTTCGTGTCGTGTGTTGATCGAAGGCGATGGCGAGTGTTGAGGGCCGCTTAGGAACCTCGAAGTTGGCGCGTTCTGAAGGTTACAAGCTTGTACAAAGGGTGTTCGCAAAGAGTTGAGGCTCTTTAGTCGTATAGTTGCGATTCCATTAGGAGTAAGACAGTCAGACTGTACCGTTAAAACTTAAAACGGTGCGCTGGCATGGCCAAACGCGATCACGCGCATTCCACGTGACTCTGCCTTGGTCGGTTGGCCTCGCTGACTCCTCTCTGTACCCTAGCTAAGACTAAGAGGCTTACAGCTGCTCTCATGACGATATGATGCTCTGTGAAGATCTAAAGTCCGCACACGGGGAGCTTGGCGGATAAGGATGAGATAAGTAGAGTACGTAATTTAGTTCGGTGAAGCACTACTGTATGACTGGAAAGTTGAATGGAAGCATACTGAAGAATGCAGATATTCGTGCTTAATGTGATCGACACTGCTGCTTGTGCGTTTCCCAGTGTTTCGTCTGACAATCGGTGTTACAATACCTGGCGAAATCAACCTGTCAGTGATTTGAGAGCCTCTCTGGAGGTTCCTGCATACCAGGCGTTGTGGCACCGGCGACATTTCCTCAATAACGCGCTCCGCCTCCAACAACGAGAACACTGATACAATCCCGGTCCAGGAGTCTCCAGTACGCTGATAGGGTAGTTGCTGTCGCATCCACATCTCACAGGGGCATGCGTGAACTCCAATTGGCTGGCTTCGCAGTGCGCGGGCCATTTGACGTGGTCGATGTCCTCCGCCCAGTGTTCCGCAGTCAGGTCGAGACCAGTCGCCAGACCGTTGGACCGCTGCCTGGTCTCCCTCCGATTCAGCTCCGCGAGAAGACCGCCCCAGGTCTGGAGGCCTTGGCAGGAATGGTGCATCAACAATTCAAATTCTGTGGCGATCGTGTCCTCCTGTATCTTGTACCCGAGTTCTTTGAGAAGACGGGCCGTGGACTTGGCTGCTTGCAGAATAGGCTGGAAGTACACAGTGGGCATTGTGTTACTGGTGCAACGACAAGACTCACCTGTATGTCGGAGAAGTCGTCACCTATTTGTCGCCTGCAGAGCACGAAGGTGATTATCATTTTGAACCGCAACACTCCTACATTCTCCGGACAGTCCGGAGGAGACTCAGACAAGAAGACATCGGCATTGTGCCGCGCGCGTTGGAGTAGCTTCGTGGCGAAGTCATGCGAAAGTCGATCAGATAATGAGACAACATGAAGAAGGCCCATTGCGCGTCCTGTGTATAATCCAACAGAGCGGTGCAAGATACTTCGCCGCATCGGCGGTGAGAGTCCTGGGAGCTCCAACGCTTTCTTTGATAAACGTGCAAACTCTTCAGGGTTGTCCACGATGAGACACAATTGAACGTGGGCGTACACGTGTTGAGGATGGTGAGTGACCACGGTTCTGCAAGAGGCGATGATCTTCTCCTTGGATGCGGTGTGAAGCAAGTACTCTATCTCGAGGGTATCTGCAGCGTCGGTCTCACCCTGCGCTCGGAGGGCGTCAGCAGCGTGCAAGAGATAAGGGTGCCAGGACGTGTGTGGAAGACCGAACGATGTGAATTTGCGATCCGGTAGATTTTGCTCGGCGACAATGTCGTGGTATCGTCCGTCGAGGATGATGCTCACCAGGCTCCTTCCGAGCTCGCAAACATCCCGATTGCTGGCGCGTAGCAGTCTGTTGAAAGCTTTCACAAACGCGTCCGCTGATCGTGCGTATTGCTCAGATTCACACCGCGCTACTCCGTAGTCTTCGATGACGCGCAGCGAAGCGGGCGAGAGGTATTGCTTGCGATCGGTCCACCGCGTCGCAGGAAAGGTGATAGGAGGCAAATCCCCACGCAGACAAAGCTCGAAGAAGCTCATGACGCAAAGGGACCGAAGGGAGATGTTTTCGCTCCGGAGCAGGATTGCGACAAGGTTGAGTAGTGGCGCCCGATCGGGGTGCATTATGTCTTCCAAGGACGACCCTTGGAAACAGTGGATGAGTAGCGGAATTGCGTGTGCCACTAGACGGCGAGGAGGGGATAATCGACATAACAGATCTATGACAATATCGGCGGTCTGGGAGAGTGGCCGCATGAGGCTAGGTGGTCTAATGCCCGCGCTGACCTTGCGATGAAATTGTCTGTCGAGCGCATGTGCGAGAGTGACGACCGTATCCTCGATCACATCCAAGTCGTTCCCATCCCGGAGGAGGACAATGAGAGGATTGATGAGCTCGAGGAACCCCATTTCAGATCCTTCAAGTTTGTGGCATGCCAGGACAGAGAGAAGCTGGAGAGCGCAGGGGCGGCCGTCGGCATCGAGAGCGATTACCTGGAGCAGTCTTTGCATGACGCCTGCAGGACGATCAAAATGAGGTGAAGAAGAGGACAAGAGGTGGACGCTACCTGACACTTCCATGAGCTTGCGACACAACAAATAGTCAGGGCACATGGAGAGCCATATCGAGACGACGGCTCTGGTGATGTTGTAATTCGGGTTTTGTGGGTCTCTCTCCATTGCATTGTCGAACACCCAGTTCAGCTTCAAAGCGATCACCTCAAACGAATGGAACGCCTTCTTCAATCCACTACGTTTCGTCAAATCTGAACCAATAGATGTTAGTCAATGAGTGTGTGTCGTGACTGGCACATCGTCTATTACACGCACTGGGGATCTCGACCAATTTCGTGATTTTCATCATTGTGCGTCTCTGTGTCAATCCTTCTGTAGCGACGCATGCACCGTCGTATAGTTCGGATAAATCTAGACCTGACAGGTTAGCCCACACGCCTCGAGGATCAGGCGGGGACATTTCATAAGACATGTCAGTCGTATGCCAGTACGCTCGTGGAGGTAGGCGGCTGGTTCGGCTCCTGGACCACCGTGACGACCGTTATATCGAGCTCGGACTAGTACCTTCGTCACACTATTTATTGAGCACATATAAGAATGAGGGCTACTGAGCGAAGCAGCTTACCGGTTCAGAAGTTCAGAGCGAGAGGCTGAAACGTTGAACGTTGAACTTGAACGTAGTGGTGGATCATTAGGTTGAATATCGCAATGACGTATGGTGGTAAGTGGTATACCGGAGGACAAACATGTACAAACTGTCCCCGCGCTGCCAGTGCGGCTGACCGCGGCCTGACGCGGACTTGTTCCTAGTAAGATAAGTACTCTGCATCCACCCTTATATGTAATGAATCCAGACTAGTCTGACCTGAGGCCTTCGTCGCATGCGACACGTGCGCAGCTTGAGCACAAGTACACATTAATTCGTCATTCAATGTCGTGCGCGCAAGACAGAGTACCGGTACCAGTGACAACGCCCAGGAAGAGCGAGGTACGTATACTGCTATGGTCAAGGGGCGGGGGGAGTTTGGATCTGGCCCGGCCCAGGGCGAAGAGGGGAGTGAAGAGTGGAGAGGGAGTCGTGGAGTCGTGAGATGCGTCGCATAGATATTCTAAGGGGTGCTCATGGATACAATGCAGAATGGGCGGGCGGGGGCTAGACTAGGAAAACAACGAATGCGGGTCAATGCTGATGCTGATGCGGATGGGGTAAGGATGGGTGTGGGATGGGATGGGATATGGGGAGACGGGGGCATGACGAACACTGGGAACCGGGGGAGGAGGGTAGACGAGGGCGGGGAGCTAGCAAGCGGCGGGGGCATAGATAGAAAACGACAACGACCGTGTACATGTACAAGTCCACGACAAGAATCCCAACGTCTTTGCCAATGCTATGACTTGTGCGACCGCGACGACCGCGGCCGTATTGCAGAGCGAAGTGAGCGTGGCGACTGTGGCGGCGATGGCGGGATGGGTTCTGGTGCATGCTCATGGCCATGTCCGTGCTCATGCTCATGCCCGTGCCCGTGCCCATGTGCATGCCCATGCTCGTGGTCCTCTCTCGAACGCGTCTGCGACTGCGCCTGCGACCTGGACGACTCCAGCGACTTCTTCCTCAGCAGCGTGCGCGAGATCGAGAACGTGTGCATGAGCGTCGACGGGCTCCGCCGCCGCTTCTTCTTCGGGACCTGCTGGTGCCGCTCGGACAGATGGCTCTGCATGCGCTGGATCGCGACGCCGTTCTCCTCCGTCGCAAAGTCGAATCCCCGGTGCACGGACCGCATCCCGGTCGACATGTCCGTGCGGCTCGCGTGGAACAGCGAGGGCCGGCACGCGGTGGACGGGCGGCTGGAGCGGCTCGTGGGCCGCTTGATGCACGCGAGGCCGCCGTGCTTCTCCTTTGTGAAGTCGTGGTTCGGGTTGAGCTTGATGATATACCGCGCACGGTCGAGGTCGCTCGGGGCGAAGGCGGTCTTGTACGCCTTAGCGATGTATCGAGGAAGAAGCGCGAGCACGACGACGAGGATTATCGAGAACCAGAAGTACGGCGCGCGGAAGAGGTAGTAGTCATTGCCATAGACCGGTGTCGCGAACCAGCCTGGTGAGATGATGGAGTAGATGGCCTATGCTGGATGTTAGCGCTGGATAGTGCCAGTCGAGAGGAACACGTACGGTGTATACCCAGACGAAAACGATACCGAAAGCGATGGCGAAGAAGACCCAGCCAGTCCAGACGTGAGTGTTAAGACCGTTGAAGAAATCAGCAGCGAACACCGCGGCGATGACCATCACCTGGGCAGGATGTTAATATGAGGCTTGAGCGGCACTATCACCCGCACTGAACGTACCGTGGCAAACTCATCCTGGTATACATCATACCCGTCGGTCCGCGAACTCGTCGTCACGTACGTGTACAGGATAAAGAAGAAAACAATCGCAGACTGTCATACCGTCAGCGACGCGTCAAATGCGAGGTTCGGACCGCGGCGTACCTGGTAGACCCCATCCAATACATAGAGGAGGAATAATTTAGTGCTGAAGTATTCTCGTTGCTTGCTATGACGGTACAGCTCTGGCATCGCCATCAGGACGTGGTCGTCTGTAGATGGCGCAGAAAGATCAGGGGTCTGCTAGGATGCGGATTGGCACACGGGGAATGTCGCTTACCGACGATGCGGTCGAAGAGGCCGATGCCGATGACCGGGGCGATCGTCCAGAAGGTATTCCAGAACAACAGGTAGGTGTACTCGAACACGCTGCGGCCGTCGTCAGCACCCCGCCAGCACGAGAAGAAGAGCGCGACGTGGCGACTCACTATTGACTGCTCCATCCGCAGTAGATCTGGAACCACCACAGCACGCCGATAGAGATGATGTTCTTGTAGAAGAAGTTGACAATCCTGTGTAGACACACACACGTTCAGCATCAAACCACCTGGCGAACGCAGGTCGGGAGGCACGCACATGTTACCGTTGCGGGCGTAAGACCAGTGCCCATGCACAAGCAACAGCCGTTTCAAGAAGCGGAACTGCACGCGAGACGGAGTGTCATCAGCAACGAGCGGGGCCGCGCGTACCGGACGCGACGTACCTGCGCAATAGCATAGTCGGACGAGTTCACGGCCTGCAGGCCCTCCTCGCCGGAGATCCCGACGCCGACGTCCGCCGCCTGGATCATGCTCACGTCGTTCGCGCCGTCGCCGATCGCGAGCGTCATCGCGCCGAGGCCGTCCTTGACGAGCTTCACGACGAGCGCCTTCTGCAGCGGGGAGACACGGCAGCAGATCACGCCCTCGCACTGCATCGCGAGCCGGAGCAGGAGGTGCTTGTGCTTGTCGTCCGCGAGCGCCTGCAGGAGCATAAGCGTGAGCGTGAGTGGGAGTGGGAATATGTGTGTGAGTATGCAAAGCACTCACGTAGCTGAGCGCGCTTCCGTCGATGACGAGGACGAACCCGCCCGGACGCTCGCCGTTGTTGTGCCCGACGATGGACGAGACCCCAGTGTTGACGCGGTGCAGCGCGAGGTCCTGCGCCTCCTGCTGCTGCACCTCGTCCATGCCGACGCCCTCCTCGGACAGGATGCCGCTATCAGAAAAGAACTCCTCGACGGCGTTAAGCATCTGCAGGTACACCGGGGTGGCACCACCGCCCGTGCCACGGATGATGATGATGTTGTCGTCGCGGCTGATCAGGTTCGTGCTGTGTCCGATGGCTGTGGAGGTGAAAGATTGAGTAAACAGCCCTGTGGCGGGCATATAGGCGCAGAGTGCACTCACCGACGGCGGTCTCGAGCTTGTCGCCAGTCAGCACCCATATCTTGATGTCCGCTTCCTTGAGGTCAGCAATCGTCTCGGGCACGCCGTCTTGGAGGCGATCCTCGATGGCCGTGGCACCGAGCAGACGGAGGTCGTGCTCGATCTCGTCCGAGATAGCTTCGGTCTTTTCCTCGCGGTTCTCTAAAGAGACGGATGCGTCGTGGTAGCGCTTGGCCCATGCCTCATACTCTTCCACTGAATAACAAGTACGGTCAGCACAACCATTCCGATCGAGTCAAGCTTCACAGGGGACGTACCAGGGATGACCTTGTACGCCAACGTCAGCGTCCGAAGCCCGTCGCTCGCGAAGTCGGACAGGTGGTCCTCCGTGATCTTCACCAGCTCCTCCTGCCCGGCGCGCAAACGCTCGATGATGACGTTGTCCGCGCCCTTCGCGAGCAGGAAGATCTTCCCGTCCGTCTCGCCGTCCTCCCCGAGCCGGCGCAGGATCACGCTCATCCGCTTCCGCGCGCTCGTGAAGTCGAGGATGTGCAGGAGCTCGAACCGCTCGTACGCGTCCGCGAACGGCGTCTGCAGCGTGAGCACCTCGCGCTCGCGCCCGCGGAAGACGAACCCGACGTCCGCTGCGGCCTGCACGAGCGCGGCCTCGTCCGGACTCTGCGCCTTGTATACTATTGCGTCCGTCTCCGGATCTACGGACACGAGCGCGGTGTGGCACAGCGCGAGCACCGACCAGAACGCGTTGATCGTCGAGCCGTGTTGGGCCTCGGGCGAGCCAGACACCCCGCGCCGGGCGGCGGTGATGTCCTGTTGCAGCTCGGAGTCGCGGAAGTGGGCGAGGACGTGTTCAGCCTTCTTGACGCCGTCGGCGGTGAGCGGGTCTGGCGTCTGGGTGACAGATGAGGATGAAGCCGTCGTTGGGCGTGATGCTTTGTTTTCGTCGCCCTCGTGCACAGTGGATATCCGCGCGACCTCGACCTCGCTGTCGCTGTCCGTCGCTCCGCCGTCGCCGTGGTACACGCGTCCACCGATGGTACACTGGCGGAAGACCATGGCGTTCTGCGTTAGCGTCCCGGTCTTATCCGAGAAGATGTACTCGATCTGTCCAAGGTCGTCCGACAGGTTCCAACTGCGCGCGAGCGTCGCCTGGCCGGTCTTATCGTAGAAGATTTCGCGGTCGAAGTAAATGAAGAGCGCTTGACATGTTCGAACAACCTCGATGGAAATGTAGAGAGAGATGGGAACGATGTTCTGAAAGGTGATGAGCGCAAATATGGCTGTGAAAAAACCATTGATGTGCGAGTTGTCGTCGGATCGGTCATCGTCGTATAGCCATGGGGCGCCAAGGGGATAATAACGTTGTTCAAGCACCGCGTCGACAATTCCGCATGTGATGGCCATCAGTGCAAGCAGCATGAGGTTGATGAAACTGGCAGACAGACGTCAGTGTGTCATCAAATACAACCATCAAGTGACGTACACCTGGGGGTTCATCTGTCGCTCGACACGACTTCTCTTGCTGGGCGTCGCGCCCGAGTTCAGCACGATCTTGGTGTCCTCGCCGGTGAATAGGACGACGCCAATGGCCCATCGTGTGTTACGGAGTACCGTGCCACGCAGGAAGACCATGTTGGTGTCTACAGCCGTCTTATGTCCGTCCGAGGTGACGACGGCCGCGTTGAGCTTGTAGAGGTTCGTATCCGGGCGGTCGCATTCGATGTGGAACGCATTCTCCTTCTGGACGCACGCACGCGCAGAGTTGAGGTGGGTGAGGGCAGAACAGGCCGAGCGGCTCTTGAGGTTCGTCTCGCCGTCGAGGTTCTTTGTCTCGACGAATGCCACGTTCTCGTCCTCGGACGTAGAGCAGACAAGGATGTCCGCAGGGAACGACTCGTCTTCCTTGATCTTGACGATGTCGCCCACGCGCAGGTCTTCCCAGATGGTCATCTTCCAGTGTGGACGCTTGGACGCACCGTGGTTATGGAATAGCCCTCCGGCCTCCTCAACCGGCTCCCCGTCCTCGTATTCCACGTCGTCACCCCCAACCTCCGTCCGAGTCGGAATGGTCTCGAGGTCGGCGCCGTCCGTGTTGATGCCCTCGGGCGGGGCGGCGTGCTGCAGAATCTGGACATCGCCGTCGGTGCGTCCCTTCTTGGTCGTGCGCTTCAAACGCTTGGGGACCATGGCGCGGACGAACGTCTTGGACTTGCCAGCCATGGCGTTCGCGTTCGTGAACCCGCCGCCGGCGAGGACACGCACCTGGGAGTAGTTGATGCTCCGGTCCGACTGATGCCGCTTTACGTCCTCATATCCATCCTTGAGTGCAGTGATAGCGAGAACGATGAGGAGGGGAAGGATGACGAGTCCGGGGGAGACTGTGGAGAAGATAGAGAAGAACTGGAGGATGGCGATAACGAGGAAGAAGATGTTGGCAATGCGGCGGAACTGCTCGAGGAGGTTGCGGGGAAGGAAGGTGATGACGGTGTACTTTGAGGTGATGACCTGGTTCGAGCAGTATACATACTCCTTGAGCACGTTGTGCTTCTTCTTGGGGTCGAAGTATTCTTCAGGGAGCGGGTGGTTGACAAAGACGGTGCGGGGTGGGCCGGGTTCGCGGCGCTTTGCGAAGAGGGACTCTACGTTGAAGTCGGCGAGCTTGGAGTACCACGCGAGGATCGTGGACGGCATGGCCGTTGGGGACAAGGATGGTGGGCGTGCTCAGCGGGCGGGTGACGGTGCGAGGGCAAGGACGAGTGAAGGCGGCCGGCAAGGGAATTTGAGAGCTGCAGAGGCAGCCGTGGCTGACTGTGCTATAAACGGGTTATAAGCCGGCGTGTGTCATCATCATCCGCCCACCCAGCCGGCCGCGCACGAATTCCTGTTCCGCATCTCACCAAGTGATCATATGTTGATCTCATATCACAGCTCGAGTCATCCTCGTCGTCCGCCCCGTCCACACGCCCTCCTCGTCCCCGTACGCGTCGTCGAAGGCGTCCAGCGTCCGGCGCCAACCGTGTACTGCGTCATTGGTAAGCGAGCCGCCCGGAGCGCGAGGTGGATGGTCGGGATTCCCAGGCGATTTAGGTTACGTTTCGGAAGAGGGATGGCCGTCCGCATCGGACCAAGTCGAGGAAGGTGTATACGGAGCGTTCGTCGGGGTGGTGGTCAAGCTGTGAGCTACTTATCCCTCTTTCTCATCTTGGGCTAACCCTTAGCTACGTCGCATGGCATCGTACCTGCATATATCCCAATCTCGGACATGGCCGCCTCCCTCAACATCGTGTGATAGCCGGCAGCGATTGTGCACGGGTGCGTCGGAGCAGTCGCGGTGAAGGAGAAGAGGTAAGAAGACTCGACCTTCGTCTCCGAGGCAGTCTCATTATATATCTCATAAGGACCGCGAACTATCAGAAGTTTCGTACAACCCGCGCTACCAAGTTAAACTAGTGTACTGATTCGGACTCGGAAGTACTTATCTCTTCGCGTCATCCGGAACTCATCCTAGCTCGAGGGACACCGTCCGACCGATCCCGGGTCAACCAAGTAAGCATTTCGTCGACATGAGACTAAGTACCTGTAAGTACATACTTACCCAGATTAGTCTTTTGTAAGTAAGACACCATCGGCCCCATCGATTCCGATCTCGGAGCTTTCTCGGAGAGACCATAGGATGCTATTCCGAGCTACTTATGTAGCATGTAGTACTGTACATCAGGTTAGTAACCGCACCGTGCAAATATTGTTCTTACAGCATGCATCGCGGGAGACCACACATCGTTCCTCCCTTCCCGGGCTGCGAGTCTGTGCATGACGTGTCAAGGATACAAGAGGAGAGAGTGAAGATTGGCACAAAGTGACAGATAGTACACATGACTTCTGTATGGGACGTAGTACAACTTGAAGTCAAAACATCAGAGCGGTACCAGACCTCAGGCCTCAGGCCTCGATCTCCAGATGACACAAACATCGGACATCGACTCATACAGACCCTACGAGTACGACACGGACGGCCGAAAGCGGACCTGCCATTCAAAGGTCTTGGTGCATGTCGGACCCGCGACTGCCGTCGGAGGACCGCACTCCAACTCCATTGCGCGCGTACCACTCCTCGACTCTCGCATTCAGCGAGGCGAGCGACGGGCCCACCCGCACAATGGGAGTCTGTCCCGGAGAGGTGGGTGCGGTCGCCCAGCCCGTGGGGGTCCCGCCCGCGCTCGATTGGGCTGAGAACCACTGGCACGATGCGTCCGACTCGGGGCTGGCTGGGGTCAGCGACGTCGGGGAAGTAGCGGGTGAGGCGTAGGGCATCGGGGTACTAGCCTGCGAGCTTCCCTCGCCGCGGTCGTCACGCAGGGAGGGCCCAGGGGAACTTTCTCCAACTTCAACTTCAGACACACTCGTGAGCAGCTTCGCGGGACTCGGGGGAGAGTTGCTGGGAGGTAGAGCGGGTGTTGGAGGAGCGGGCGGGTCTGCGTCAGAAGGTGATACAAGAGAGTCGGTAGTAGGTGCGACGCTGTCGTGGACTACTTGCTCGATAGACGATGTCGGAGGTTCGGGGGGCTGCACTGTGATGATGTGTGCAGGCGGCGCGACACGTTGCTTGTCTAGATCTGACTCGCGACCGACGTCGGACCGCACGCCATTGCGCGCGTACCATTCCTCGACTCTCACGTTCAGCGACGCGAGCGACGCCGACCGCACAGCGGCCCGGGGAGACTGTACCGGATCCGGAGAGGTGGGCGCGATCGCCCAGTCTGTCACGGTCGGGGGCCCGCCCGGGCTCGTGGGGGCTGAGAACCACGATGCGTCTGAGCCGGCCGGGGTCGGCGACATCTGGGAAGGGGCGTAGGGCGTGGGGGTGCTGGCCTGCGAGCTTGTTAGAGGTGGTACCGAAGTGGCAGACGACTTCGGACTGCATTACATACCTGCTCTAATCCGCGACCGCCTGTAGTTTGGCGGCGAAGGCCAGTAGTATCATTCCCTCCCGCCTGAGTCGTTTTTGGCTTAATATTGTCCCTTCTGACGGGCTTCCTTTCGCCGCCCTGCCACGGCGAACGATGGGACTTAGAGCAGTCCCTGTGTCCGAGCGTCATACCTCTTCAGTTTCACGACCTGTCTATAGAGTTTGAGGGGGTACGTACCGACGACTACGCTCCTTGTGGGGTTTGTATACAAACTGAACCGAACGGTACGGGTCATTTTAGGAATGTAATAGGTGAGAAAACAGACAGCATGCTCACATGATATAAAGCTACGATAGCACCGACAGTGGCAACGACCATGAATTCCTCAAGCACAGGTGATGGAGCCATCGAGAGAGTGGAAGACAAGGTCCGGGGGGACCAACGCTGGGGTGAGGGATATATCAGAAACACGAGGCACCCTCACCATCTACCTGACGTGAGCAGCGTGCATGCACAAGCTCATATCATAACTGCGTTCGTAGATGTCCGGAACGACTTGAAGGAATCGCGCAGTCGAGAGACGGACTGTCAAAGCGAGCCTAGCCTGAAACGATGCATTACCCATCACGAGGTAGCAGACGTGTTCATAGGTGGCAGGTGGGAGCTTGGCAGTGGACTGTTTCGGCGTCGGACCCAGCCGATCTCGCATGCGTCGCAGACGCGGCAAATCTTCAATAACATAGAGAGACTTGAGCTTACATATGAGACTGTGCGCACAACGATCCGTCAAAGGAATGCAAGCAGCGCATTCCTACTTCGGTCCGAGCATCATCTGTGAAAGAGAACGCCATAAACCGGCCAGTTCACACCACGCAACGAGGCTGAACATACCTTCACGAACTCTGAAGGCACAAGGAGGCGCTTAGCGATGTGAGCATCGAGTTATAGACCGGGGCCACTCACCCTCGTAGTTAATCTGGCCATCGCCGTCGACGTCAGCCTCTCGGATCAACTCGTCCACCTCGGAGTCCGATAGCTTCTCGCCTGCAGGCAGCCGCACCCAGTCAGTCCCTCGCCCTCCGCAGACGACAGCACGAAGCCGCACCGAGGCTGCCCATGGCGTGCCGCAGGTCCGCAGCGGAGATGTACCCGTTCCCGTCCTTGTCGAAGAGCCTGAACGCCTCCGTGAACTCCTCGTTGTCCGCCGTGTCCGTGGCCGGCGTCGCGGGCGTCCTGGGGGCCATCATCGTCAGGAACTCGGGGAAGTCGATCGTCCCGTTCCCGTCCGCGTCGACCTCGCTGATCATGGCCTGGAGCGCCGCCTCCGTCGGGTTCTGCCCGAGCGAGCGCATGACACTCCCGAGCTCCTTCGTGGTGATCGTGCCGTCGCCGTCTGTATGTGTCACGCGTTCAGCAGATGCTCGCCCAGGACCAGACGTAAATGGGCGCTCACCCTTGTCAAAGAGGGAGAACACCGCCTGGATCTCTGCAGGTCAGTGGTCAGCGTCGGGAATACGCATAGCGGGCGGGCTCTGCAAGAAAATAAGCTGCATACCGGAGATCTGCTCTGTCGGAAGGACAACATGGAGTTAGAAAGGCGTTTTCGGACACGCTCGTGAGGATCAGGATTGCTCACCCTGATCGGATAAGACATGAATCGTCGCAGAATGTGTGCCAGCTCGTCAGATGGGGCTCTCTCGAACGCTGGAACACGGGACGCACCAATTGTTCAGCCGTGCGGAGTGTCGAATATAAAGGACTTGAGGGGGATGAGCTCTGGAATCGTACAGACCTAGCCGTAGGAGTGCGCGATTGCGTGACAGAAGGAGGCAACGAAAGGTAGGAGGGATGCCCCTTCGTCTGTGTAGACGACGGGACGGGACTCTCGTTTCGGGCGCTGCCGTTCGACTGTTGCGTTGAAAGAGAATGGGTGTAGGTCGAGGATGAGCCAACCTCGAGCTACGTACCTTGGGGTTCGAATCGGGAGTGACTGTATTTCTGTGGCGAAGGCCAGCGTGCGGGTCTGTGGTTGTTTTCTCTCCCGGCAGCATCTTATACTCAACATTGTCACCACTGCCGAGGGACCCCCTTCCACCCTGTCCCGTCGACTGATGAGTCGAGTCGTCTCTGTGTCCGAGCCGTTCAGATGTTTCTTCAGCTTTTCGACCCATCCGTTGAGTTTCCATGGGGTACAAACCGATTACTCCGCTTGGTGTAAGGTTTATACACAAACTAGATCGACCGAACTAGGTCAGCCTGGAATTCTCGGACGAATAGACACAATACTCACATGGTATAGTGCAAAGATGGTGCCTACAGTGGCAATGGCTACGAAGCCCTCGAAAGCGGGCATCGCGTTCACAGAGAAGGGGGAGAAGACAAGGAAGGCGTACCGTGCTGCGGAGTCGACTCGGCATGTACTATGAGGACGTCCAGCGCGTGGTGTCTCCGCCGCTGCCTAGCGTGAGCAGCATGTAGACTCATATATAATGCCTAGGTACTTAAGTCACAGCGTTCATGCGTCATGAATACTGAGTTGAAGTGGTAAGTAACTCAAAGCCTTGCAGTACTGATGATTGAATAGAACTCTCACCTCCGAGTCTCAATCGAAGCAGGCCAGTGGTGTGCCAGGTAGACACTACTTACATGCATATTTCCATCAGGATGTAAAGCAGCGGATAGGACCTGCGTAGTTGTAGCCAATGATGGCGGCCAGCGTACGAGTAACGACGTACGTGTAATCCCAGCGTCAGGGGATAAGTATCCCTGGACGAATGATGTCGGTAACAGCAGCAAGATCTGATGGCGATCGCCATAAACCGCGAAGCGACTGAGAAACGCTTACATAAGCTCCCCCGTTCTGGGCCAGTGGAGGACGGTCGACGAGGCGGGAACGGAGACCGAGGCTCTTTTTGCACACCATCGTCGACGTTGCGCGCGAGCAGCCACCGTCGTCCTCGCCGTCCTTTCTCACGCTGCCAGCCGACTGTGACATGCGAAGAGCTCTGAGTGTCCCAATCGGCTCTGCAGCTGCAGTCTCCTGCCTCAAGCACCGCTCTCCCGCGCTCTCAACCGACGCACACAGCGCATACGTGACGCATATAGCCCTGCTCCAGCTCAATGCGTGTACGCACGTCTGCCGTCTGAGCTCTGTGAATCCCAAGTCCCTCCATGCTTGGGAGCGAATACATGCAGTCCAGGTTCGCACACCCAAGGTGAGCGTTTGAGCTCCCATCGCCGTCGAGTACTGCTAGATTCTTCGCCAGGTAAGCACTCCATCCGTACCCTCCGAGTCAGACCACACTATCCAATCCCCCTTCGATCTCCGGGTTCTCATACCCACCCGACCTTCCCCAACTCACTCAGACGGCTATCACAGGTAAGTCTCCACTCGATCTCGACACTGTACACGCTGCATCTCGAGAGAAGAGCTACGCATGTATACATAGCTCTACGACGAATACGATAATCGTTCCGGTCTGTCCGTTCAGATGCATTCTCGACTTCCCACCGGCCAATACGTGGGTGCTCAGCCATTTTCGGACGGAAACATTGGCCCGCCACGCCCGTCCGTCTTCGCGACACATCCTGCCAGGGAGGCATGGACTCTTCCGCTTGGAGTGGTGGCATATCTCACTCGGGGCACTCTCAGGCACGCCGTGCACCTTGCGCAACAGGGTCCATGCGCGTTCAACGTACGTTGACTACGCTATGCGAATTACATGCCAGCCTCCGAACAGACTCCTCCGCCATCACACGCCGCGACGCGATCGCCTGAATCCAGTCAGAATCGAACACCGCACAGCAGACAGCGTGTACGTACATACTGCGATAATTCGAGCGCAAACTCTGATCTTTGACCTCACTACGGTGTCCACCCAAACGAGAACTCGCGCGGGCTACATCCTCCGCGTGCGGCGGCCGCGATCTGTCGCGCCATCGCCGACGGGCTGGAGACGACGTCGTCAACACCCCGAACGCTAGACACGCAGAGGTGAGTACGTACCCCGCCAGGGGCTAGGTGGCGGACGCGGCGGCCGACGACGTGGCCGCGGACCGACGACGCGCGAGCGACGCGCGGGCAACAGAGGATGGATGGGCGCGCCTTGCCGAGCCCCTCGTGCGCATACCTCCTGCTCCTCCTCGCCCGTCCTTGCTCCCATTCGCACGCCGCACGACACGTGAGGCTCTCTCACGTCCCGGGCATCGACGGGGGCCTGCCAGGTCATGGCGCTGCCAGTTCGTGCACGCGGCCGCGGTCGTGCCGGCGCAGATACATGACGGGGCGCGCGATACACCCTCTGTAGCGAGGAGCGATAGGCCGACTCCGAGGGTCACTGTGGCCAGTCGCGCGGCGGGCTCTCCCGTCGCGACTCTGCCATACCCTGCACATCGAATGCTAACGGGGTTGTTCGAACAGGACGTGCGCTCGTGCTCGACGCGCAGGACTTGGAGTCGATGGCTCAGGTTACCGCCGTAGTTGGCTATCCTGCCGAGGGACGAGCGCGGTGGCCGATGCCGCATCCCTCCACCGCACATGCATGCATGTGCATGGAAGGTGCTTGCCTCCGCGTGCGCACGGACGTGCGATAGCACGGCCTTCGAGAGCCATCAGGACCCAGTCAGGACGGACCCTGACCGTTCGTGTGCCGTCATCCGCCGGCCGTCTCGCCCGCGGAACTTGCGCACTCTGTGAGTATGTAGCATTCCATTCCCTGGCGATACTATCCGTGTACTACTCTAACATACGTGCGATAGGTGTGTCTATTGGCGCAGCGCAAACACATTCGAGACTCCGAGTCGGATTACTAGCTAGTCTCTCATCGCCCCCGCGACCGGACATGTGCTCCAAGGCGAGTTCCCGTCGCTCGCCCTCCTCGGACGCACCGGGAGGGAAGACGGCGCGGAAGCCCGCTCCCTGTCAGCCGCACTGCGTCGTCCGTCCCCACCGCAACCTCGTGCTCGACCCGGGCAGAGGACGGCGTGCGAGTGCGCTGCTTCCTGGGCCCGTCATTGCGTTCATCCCGTGGAGCGCAGTGGGATGTGCGTGTATAATGACGGCATGCGACGCTCTAATCCTCGCTAACAGGAGAGTAGATTGCTGGACAGACAAGCAGAGCACGGAGCACGGAGCACGGAGCACTCGCGAGAGACTGGCCGAGTCTGCGAGTGCGTTGCAGCCCGGGCTCGACGCCATACCCGACCCTGACACATTCCCCGAGCAGCAGCCGATCATCATGCATCATGGCCTCAATCTTCAGCTCTTGACCTTCTTGACCGCGGTCTGAATTTGACGGTCCGATCTGCTCCTCTACGCTTACGCTCTACTATCCGGTCTGCCTCTTCGGCTCTACGTACGTACACGAGTAAACTGTAAGTCCGCCACAGGGTCGGAATCCGCGGCCATATACATATGATGCTCAATGTGCTATACAGGGTCGCGTGGGGAGAGTGGTGAGTGCCATCATGGAAATGTACAGAAGACAATCTGATGCATGCATCCTACGGATGCGGAATGTAATGGACAGCGCGCTGCGGCGGCACTGCTCGGTGTGAGTCTGTGAGCGAGAGCACACTGAGCTCTCTAGACAGGAGTCTGCGGATGCCCTATCTCGGGCTGCCCTGCGGACGTGCGTGGTGACCGGTAGCGAGGAGTGCGATGCTGACTCGGTCATCGCGGCCAGCGGCCCCAGCGGGAGGCTTTCCCGGCGCGACATCGTCATACGCTGCACATTGCATGCTAATGAGGCTTGTTCGTGCAGGTGCATACTGCGCCGTCGTACGTGTGCTCGTCCAGACTTTTTGAAGTCGATGTTTCAAGTGGCTATCCCGCAGGCGGACACATGAAGACGGCGAACACGACGCGACTGGCCCATCCCTCCACCGTACATGTCGGAACTTGCGCACTCTGTGAGTATGTAGCATTCCCTTTAGCGATATCCGTGTATAACCCTAACATACGTGCGAGTGGGTGTCTCTATTGGCGTAGCTCAAACCCATTCGAGAGTCAGTCTCTCATCACCACCGCGACCGGACATCCGGCTTCTCGGGCGTGTGCTCCAAGGCGGGTGCCCGTCGCTCGCGCTCCTCGGACGCGCCGGGAGGGAAGACGGCGGGGAAGCTCGTTTCCTGTCAGCCGCACTGCGTCGTCAGTCCCCACCGCAGCCTCGTGCTCGAGCCGGACAGAAAACGGCGCGCACCGCTGCCCGTCGTTGAACGTTAATTTCGCAGAGCGCAGTGGGACGTGCGTACATCTCGACGGACCGCGATATTCGAGTCCTCGCAAACAAAGGCGCAGATGGGCAGAGCACGGAGCACGGAACACTCGCGAGACTCGGTTGGAGCCTGTGAGTGCGAGTGCGAGTGCGAGTGCGAGTGCGGCAGCTCGACGCCGTCCCCGACCCTGACGTATTCCTCGAGCAACAGCCGATGAGCACATCCTGGCCTCAAGTCGGCTCCAGATATTCTTGAACAATGTTCAGCGCTGAGCGCTGAGCTCTCGGTCTCCCTGACCGCGGTCTGATTTTGACAGTCCGATCTGGTCCTCTGAGTCGACGCCCCAACCGGTCCGGCTCTCCCTACTCGAGTAAGTCCACGACTGGATGCGAATTGGCGTACATGTACGTACAATGCTCAATGTATCAAGCAGGGTCGCGTGGCGTGGACTGTGAGAATGGTAAGTGCCGACATAGAAAGCTACTGTAAATAATCTGATGCACCTGGCCTACAGGATGCGGAATGTAACTACCAGACGGCGTGCAGCGCGGTACTAATCGGCACGAGTCCCTGAGCGAGAGCACACTGAGCTCTCGAGACGGGGCTCTGCAGATGCTTCACCCCGTGCTGCTCTCCTGAGCAGGCTCCATGAGCTCGAAGCTCTATTCTCCGCGTCCGGCATAGCACGACGTTTCGTCAGCGTTGTGCACGAATGCTAACTACGTCTCCGAGTCTGACGGTAAACTGTTCCGGACAACCTCGGACAGCCTCCACGCATATGGGAACGGTCAGTCCCAACATACATCACTCAGCCGACAGCGGCCGGATGGTACTCAGGAGACGTCATCCGATGGAGGAGGCTGAGTAGCTCTCTGCCAGCGAGTACGTCTCCGGCTGAAAAGGTCCGACGGTGGCGCTGAACCATTCCCCGCGGGGGAGCCGGAGACTAGTATGGTTTCCCCTGCCCGACACGGAAGCTTCCATTCTCCCGTCTGAACGAGATGGCAACTCGAGCATCCGGCCTGATGCTCGTTCGTCGGCGTGTAAGTCCACGAAAACGCTGAACGTTCCGCGCGGGGGTTGGTGCCTTCGAGCCGAGCTTGAACTGACTATGCTGGTGCTACTAGCACTGGGTATGTTGAGCGGCGGATCTTGGGACACGGTCGATGTGTGGCATGAGACTAGTGAGTTGCCATGTAATGTTTCGTATTCGGACCACTGACATCGTACACATTCTGCCAAAAGGCGACCCTGAGCGACTCGGGGACTCGGCGCAAGAGCCGATTGAGCTTGCACTTTCTGAAGATGGCTATCGCTCTCCCGAGACGGCTGCAGGGTCCAGTGTGTACGAAAAGGTACGTCTCTTCACAAATTCGTGCTATCCTATGACACTAAATGTCAAGCAGAGTGCGCATTGCGGCGTGTACACGCGGGCGAGTCACGCTCAAGGCTGCAGTTAATGGCGGTCTCGACCGTGAAACGTTCCCCGAAAGAGAGGCGAGTGGCGCTCTCCAAATGGCTCTCTTTTGCCCTCTGGCACACGAACCTCCTCCGTCTAATCTGTCCTGTTGACTGCAGCTCCTCTGCGGAATGCTGCTCTCGAACACGATCATGCAACATCATTTCCGGTCCGTGAGAGAGCAAGCGGTATTGTGCTCGTATATTGATTGTATGATGTACAAGCTCATGATCTGTCTACAGCGCCGCAAGGAATGGAAGACCGGCGCGCTCTGAGGCGTCTCGAGCGGCCACAGGGTTTGTCGGACCATTCCGATACGGCGAGCGACGAAATATGGTAAATTACCAAAGTCCGAGATCGCCGAGGCCGCATCTGGGAAGAACGGTCGGACGCTTCGAGTTCAAAGTTGTACATAGACCACCATGTCTCCTCTCCAGTGCACCACTTCCTCGGCCTCGTCTCCGGTTGACATGGTGAGTACGCGAGTGCTGCGGGCGTGAACGTTGCTGACTTCCTATGCTACAGTCGCAGCCGTTCATCGCGTTTGACCCTGTCCTGACGGACGCGAAAGCACGACGAAAGCGAAAGCCTCGACGGGACGTCCTGCGCGAGGGTCTGCGGAGCGACATCAACGCCGCACTCGGTGAGTTCTCCCGCTCACGGCGACTGTCTGCGTCCGACGATGCTAACATCTGTCAGTCATGCGGACGGGGCTGGTGGGTGCAGAGATGTGGTGGACGACGGAGCGGTACGGGCGGATCATCGTGTGGACGTACAACGTGGAGATGGAGGGATGGCCGGAGGGGATGCCGTTCGCGAACTTGAGCTCGATAAAGGGCGGGCTCAAGTCGCTGCTCATCCTCCGGGCGCTGTGGGACGACAAGAAGCTGAAGTTCGTGCGGGCGGCGCCGGAGCGGCGGGCGCGTGCTCTGCACGATCCCGAGAGTATTCTCCCTGGTCTGCCGCCTCTGCCTCCGAGTCCGAGTCCGACTCCCGAGCCGATGGCGGGCGCGGTGAGCGGGATGTCGGGGGGCGGACTATCTGAGGCGCATGGACGGCAGGTGGTGCTTCACGCACACACGCTCGAGCCTGTGCTGTTTGGACCGGCGAGCGGGGATGTGGCGGAGCGGGAGGAACGTTGTCAGCGGGCGGACACGAAGCTGGCGCGGTCGCGGCCGGTGACGAATCCGGAGGGGCGGGAGCTGCGTCACCCGAGGAAGGGGCCGCACACGGCGCTGTATGTGATTGACCACGCGCTCGGGGCGTGGAACGGCGGGAGCGCAGGGAAGATCGGGGACGGGGAGGTGCTGTTTGTAGACGACATGCTTGCGGGGTACACGGATGTACGGCTGTTCTGAGCTAATTAATCTTTCTTGTTGACTACTATACTACCGTACGAACGAGTGCAGTACTACATTTTCTTCCTCCCAGAAATCACCCGCAGCCTCGGTCTCCTCCCCAGCCTCGGTCTCCTCCCAGAGAACCAGGGCAGGAATGCGCCCAAAGACCAGCGGCCATTTCCCCCAGAAACCAGCGGCCATCCCCCAGATATCAGCGGCTACTTTCCCTCAGAAACCAGCGGCTAGTTTCCTCCAGAAATCTCCCTGAGTCTCGGTTTGTATCTCTGGCCATCTCGGTTTGTATCTCTGGCCATCTCGGTTTGTCTCTCTGGCCATCTCTCCTCGTCTCTCTGGCAGTCTCCGCCCGCCCGGACCGCTCTCTTCGCCTCCTCAGCCGGCGCATTCCTACTTCGGCCCGAGCATCATCTGTGAAAGAGAACGTCATAAACTGGCCAGTTCAAACCACGCAACGAGGCTGAACATACCTTCACAAACTCTGAACGCACAAGGAGGCGATTAGCGATGTGAGCATCGAGGTATAGACCCGGGCCACTCACCCTCGTAGTTGATCTGGCCATCGCCGTCGACGTCAGCCTCTCGAATCATCGCGTCGACCTCGGAGTCTGATAGCTTCTCGCCTGCAGGCAGCCGCACCCAGTCAGTCCCTCGCCCTCCGCAGACGACAGCACAAAGCCGCACCGAGGCTGCCCATGGCGTGCCGCAGGTCCGCAGCGGAGATGTACCCGTTCCCGTCCTTGTCGAAGAGCCTGAACGCCTCCGTGAACTCCTCGTTGTCCGCCGTGTCCGTCGCCGGCGTCGCGGGCGTCCGGGGGGCCATCATCGTCAGGAACTCGGGGAAGTCGATCGTCCCGTTCCCGTCCGCGTCGACCTCGCTGATCATGGCCTGGAGCGCCGCCTCCGTCGGGTTCTGCCCGAGCGAGCGCATGACGGTCCCGAGCTCCTTCGTGGTGATCGTGCCGTCGCCGTCTGTGCATGTGTCAAGCGTTCAACAGATGCTCCTCCAGGACCAGACGTAAATGGGCGCTCACCCTTGTCAAAGAGGGAGAACACCGCCTGGATCTCTGCAGGTCAGTGGTCAGCGTCGTAAATACGCACAGCGGGCGGGCTCTGCAAGAAAATAAGCTGCATACCGGGGATCTGCTCTATCGGAAGGACAACATGGAGTTAGAAAGGCGTTTTTGGACACGCTCACGAGGATCAGGATTGCTCACCCTGATAGGATAAGACGTGGATCGTCGCAGAATGTGCGCCGTCAGATGGGGCTCTCTCGATCGCTGGAGCACGGGACGCACCAATTGTTCAGCCGTGCAGAGTGTCGGATATAGAGGACTTGAAGGGGATGAGCTCTGGAAGCGTACAGACCTAGCCGTAGGAGTGCGCGATTGCGTGACAGAAGGAGGCAACGAAAGGTAGGAGGGATGCCCCTTCGTCTGTGTAGACGACGGGACAAGACTCTCATTTCGGGCGCTGCCGTTCGACTGTTGCGTTGAAAGAGAATGGGTGTAGGTCGAGGATGAGCCAACCTCGAGTTACGTACCTTGGGATTCGAATCGGGACTGACTGTAGGTCTGTGGCGGAGGCCAGCGTGCGGGTCTGTGGTTGTTTTCTCTCCCGGCAGCATCTTAAACTCAACATTGTCGCCACTGCCGAGGGACCCCCTTCCACCCTGTCCCGTCGACTGATGAGTCGAGTCGTCTCTGTGTCCGAGCCGTTCAGATGTTTCTTCAGCTTTTCGACCCATCTGTTGAGTTTCCATGGGGTACAAACCGATTACTACGCTTGGCGTAAGGTTTGTATACAAACTAGACCGACCGAACTAGGTCAACTTGAAACTCTCGTACGAATAGACACAATACTCACATGGTATAATGCAAAGATAGTGCCTACAGTGGCAATGGCTACGAAGCCCTCGAAAGCGGGCATCGCGTTCACAGAGAAGGGGGAGAAGACAAGGAAGGCGTACCGTGCTGCGGAGTCGACTCGGCATGTACTATGAGGACGTCCAGCGCGTGGTGTCTCCGCCGCTGCCTAGCGTCAGCAGCATGTAGACTCATATATATATATAATGCCTGGGTACTTAAGTCACAGCGTTCATGCGTCATGAATACTGAGTTGAAGGGGTAAGTAAGTCAAAGCCTTGCAGTACTGATGATTGAATAGAACTCTCACCTGCGAGTCTGAACTATCTGCCTCAATCGAAGCAGGCCAGTGGTGTGCCAGGTAGACACTACTTACATGCATATTTCCATCAGGATGTAAAGCAGTGGATAGTAGATGTTAGCGAATGATGGCGGCCAGCGTACGAGTACTAACGACGTACGTGTAATCCCAGCGTCAGGGGATAAGTATACTGTATCCCTGGACGAATGATGTCGGTAACAGCAGCAAGATCTGATGGCGATCGCCATAAACCGCGAAGCGACTGAGAAACGCTTACATAAGCTCCCCCGTTCTGGGCCAGTGGAGGACGGTCGACGAGGCGGGAACGGAGACCGAGGCTCTTTTTTGCACACCATCGTCGACGTTGCGCGCGAGCAGCCACCGTCGTCCTCGCCGTCCTTGTTGTCGTCGGACTCGACGAGCTCATCACACTCGGGCGGGTCCGCGTCTCATTCCTTACCCCTGCCGCTCGTTCCTCTCTAAACTATATCAAGTCCGACGGACCTTGTGCACTGCTGATCTCTGATTTCGTCTCGTACCTCGCTCTCGCTGCTTTCGCCTCCTCGACGACGAGCTACGACCTTTACCATGTCTCAGACGACGACCATGCTCCATCTCGCAGCAGAAAGACCCCAAGACCCGGCGTTCGCTGCGGCTGACATCGCCCGGTCGTCCGGCTCGCTCGAGTCGAACACCAGCGCAGGATCATCGCTCTCACCGCCCTCGCTCGACACCAACCACAGCAGGTCGTCGACGACGTCCGCCGCATCTAGCACGGACCCAAGCCCATGCCCAAGCATCCTCCTCCGCTCCAACTCCGACATTACCTTCCCGACCATCCGATCCGGGTCCGCGTCTCCCAGCATCTCCTTCGCGCCCCTCCCACAGACCGAACCCCGCAAGCGCAACAAGTCGCACCAGCTCGGCGTCGCCGCCCGCTCCCGGCTCCTCCGCCATCGACGGATGCTCCGCGAGAACGGGATCGACCCCAACACCGTCCCATATCCGTACGGCTCCGGCAGCGGCGTGGCGGGCGGGAAGGGCTACGAAGACTCGTTTGGGCCGGTCGAGGTGCGGGAGGCGCAGCCGGGCGTGGACTCTGACGAGGAAGCCGCGATGCGCGCCCACCGGCACCGCGGGGAGGGCGAGGCCTATGAAGACCCGTTCGTAGCGCTGGGGAAGCTTATCAAGGGCGCGGGGCGGACGCTGCTCAAGAGCATATCGATGCACGACATGCGGTCGAAGGAAGCGAAGGAGGCGAAGGATGCAGCGAAGGCGGCCTCGGATGGTGCGAGTCCGTCTCTGCCGGGGGACGGGGAGCGCGGCGCGCCTCGACGTAGCGGATCGTTGAAGGAGCAGCGGGTACGTGGTTCGCAGAATGATGCACCCGACGCCGCACACGAACCCGACCACGAACCCGACCATGAGGGCGAGCGAGTGCCGTCGCTGGACGGCGCGGCCTGGGAGCAGCAGATCGCGCAGGATTCCTGGGACCAGCTGCTGTCGGACACGCTGTCCGCATCCGAGGCCCACAGTCAGGATGGCGCCGCGTCGGACGTTCGTCCGTCTCCCTCCCCTCCCACAGCCGGCTCCCCGATTAGCGAAGCATATGCCCAATGACATCTCGTATGGTCCTCCTCCACCTTCCCCTAGCATCATATTGCACCTCAGCTTCAACGACATGCTTCCGGATACGCTGGTCGCTTCCACCGTCCTCCCCTGCACTCTGCACACTGCACCCTGTACTCTCCTCTCGCACCCGCACTCGAATCGGCACGCAACATCCACGGATCACACTACGACACATCCACGTACCGAAACTTCCAGGTGGACTTAGAATTGGATAGCAGCTTTCTTTCCCACTCGCTCGCACGCTCACTCACTCACATACTCGCTCGCTACCTTAGTTATCGGGTCTCAACTGGAAAAAGGTCTTAGCCCGGTCTTTTGTGACGGGCACGTCTCTTATCAGTACATACGCCATCGTAGAATCGCTTAATCCTCTCGTCTACATATACCCCGTT
The DNA here is from genome assembly GCA_033807695.1 of Daedaleopsis sinensis. Taxonomy (NCBI): domain Eukaryota; kingdom Fungi; phylum Basidiomycota; class Agaricomycetes; order Polyporales; family Polyporaceae; genus Daedaleopsis; species Daedaleopsis sinensis. The sequence continues at coordinate 4,549,449 of CM066301.1, forward strand.
CGTTCGCATATACTAGCTGTTTCTTGACCTCTTCGCACTCTTACCGGGATAACGGTGTGCACTGCTTGATCGCACAACTAACACGGATGAATCTGTTGTTCAACGTTTCAACGTTCAACCCCCAACGTACCGGTCTCTCCACGAGTAGTAGTTTGAACTTTGCAGGCATAGGGTAAGTACTGATTTCATATGCTGTCTCAGACAGACTTGATACTAACGTGCGCACGAGTACGTATAGCTATAGTATCTGCGAGGACACTGGTTTGTACTTGTTTATCCTGCCCAAAAAGTTTCCGCCCCTATGTCACCGAGTCACGGTATGGCATATTCACCATAATCTCATTGACCCACCACTAGCCTACAGACGTTCAAGCTTTCAAGTTCAAACTCTCAACCTCTCGCTCTGAGCATCTGAAGCTTCGGTAGGCTGCTTCGCTTTTGCTCAAAGACCCTCATTACTTATCTTACATGTGCTCGACTACCAGTAGTGAGGCGAAGGTGCTCGGATAACGGTGCGGCTAGGAGCCTTCAACGAAACCAGCCGTCTTCACGAGCGCACTGGCATACGACGGTCATGTCTTATCAATTGTCTCCGTCTGACCCCAATGTCGTGTGGTCCAATCTGGCAGGCCTGAATTTCCCAGAACTATACAACAGAGTACGCGTCGCCACAGACTCGGAAGGGTTGACACAGAGACACATCATACAGAAAGTCATGAAATGTGTCAAGGTCCCTAGTGCGTGCAATAGACGATGTGCTTGATAATCTTCGACTCACATATCTTGGTTCAGACCTGACGAAACGTAGCGGACTGAAGAAGGCGTTCCGCTCGTTTGAGGAGATCGCTATGAAGCTCAACTGGGTGTTCGACAATGCAATGGGAGACCCACATGACCGGAGATTCATCGCCAGAGCCATCGTCTCGATATGGCTTTCTATGTGCCCTGATCATGGATTATGTCGCAAGCTCATGGAGGTGTCAGGTAGCGTTTATTTCTTGTCCTACTCTTCATTTCGTGATTCTGATTGTGCTGCAGGTGTCTTGCAACGACTTCTCCGGGTCATCGCGCACGATGGCGAGGGTCGCCCTTGCGCTCTCCAGTTGCTCTCGGTCCTAGCATGCTATAGACTTGAAAGATCTGAAACGGGGTTCCTCGAGCTCATCAAGCCTCTCATTATGCTCTTCCGACATAGGAACGACTTAGATTTGATCGAGGACACGGTCGTCACTCTTGCGCATGCTCTCGACAGACATTTTCATCTCAAGATCACCCCGGACACTATATCAGCCAGCGTCAGGCAACCACTCTCCCTGACCGCGGATGTTGTCATAGACCTGTTACGTCGGCCATCCCCTCCTCACCGTCTAGTGGCACACGCGTTTCCGATACTCATCCACCATTTCCAAGCATCATCCTTAGAATACATCAAGCATCCTGATCAGGCGCCACTACTCAACCTGGCGGCAATCCTGCTCCGGAGCGAAAACATCGCCCTTCGGTCCCTCTGCGTCATGAGCTTCTTCGATCTTCCTCCGCTCGAGGATTCGCCTCCTATCACCTTCCCTGCGACGCGATGGACCGATCGTAGTCGTTACCTCTCGCCTGCTTCGCTGCGCATCGTCGAAGATTACGGAGCAACACGATGTGAATCCGAGCGACGCGCACGAGCAGCGGACGCGTTTGTGAAAGCTTTCAACAGACTGCTACGCGCCAGCATTCGGGACCTCTGCGAGCTCGGAAGGAGCCTGGTGAGCATCCTCCTCGAAGGACGCTACCACGACATCGTCGCAAGGGAAAACCTGCCGGATCGCAAATTCAGATCGTTCGGTCTTCCACACACGTCCTGGCAACCTTACCTCTTGCGTGCTGCTGACGCCCTCCGAGCGCAGGGTGAGACCGACGCTGCAGATACCCTCGAGATTGAGTACCTGCTTCACGCCGCATCCAAGGAGAAGATTATCGCCTCTTGCAAAAGCGTGGTCACTCGCAATCCGCAAAACGTATACGCCCACGTTCAACTTTGTCTCAACGTGGAGAACACTGAAGAGTTTGCGTGGTCATCGAAGAGGGCGTTGGAGCTCCCGGGCCTCTCCACGTCGATGCGGCGAAGTATCCTGCATCGCTCTATCGAATTACTCGCAGGACAAGCGATTGGCCTTCTTCGTTCTGTCTCCCCATCTGATCGACTCTCCCAACGCTGCACCGCGGAGGTGCTCCAACGGGTGCGACACTCTGCCGATGTCTTCCTCTCTGAGTCTCCTCCAGACTGTCCGGAGAATATCAAAGTGCTGCGTCTCAAAATCATGTCCACCTTCGTGCTCTCCGGGCCACAACTAAGTGACGACTTCTCCGAGCTACAGGTGAGTCATGTCGTTTCACGAGCGGCACAATACCTAACGCCCACGTGGTACCTCTAGCCTTCTCTGCAAGCCCTCAAGTCTACGACTTGCCTTCTCAAAGAGCTCGGGTACCAGATACAGGACGACACAGTCGCCGCAGAATTTGAATTGCTGATGCACCATTCCCGCGAAGGTCTCCAAACCTGGGGCGGTCTTCTCGGGGAGCTGAATCGGGAGGAGATGAGGCGGCGGTCCAACGGTCTGGCGACTGGTCTCAGCGACGTGGCCGCGGAACACTGGGCGGAGGACTTCGAGAACGGCAAATGGCCCGCGCACTGCGAAGCCAGCCAATTGGAGTTCCTACATACTCCTGTGAGATGTGGATGCGATGGACGCTACGCTATCAGCGTACTGCCGACTCCTGGGCCGGGATTGTATAAGTGCTCTCATTGCGGGTGGCGGAGCGCGTTGTTGAGGAAATGTCGCCGGTGCCAAAACGCCTGGTATGCAAGAACCTCCCTAGCTGCTCTCAAGTCACTGACAGGCTCTCTCTGCCAGGTACTGTGACACGAAATGTCAGGCGAAACACTGGGAAACGCACAAGCAACAGTGTCGATCACGTTAAGCACGATTATCTACATTATTCAATGTTCTCATGTTACAATAGTGCTTCGCCGAACTAGAACCTGTACCGTAGTCTACCCCATACTTCTCCGCCCAGCTCTCTGCGGACTTCTACATAGACCTTTGTATCTTCACAGAGCGTTGCGGACAAGTAAACAACGGCAGGTTCACGGAGTGGAATCGCGGCCACGTGACTATGACGTAGCGCGTTGCGAACATAAGCGCTAGCTGCGTACGAAGCGCCAGCTTGTAGTTTGCCTTTGACGATGACCACCATCTGCACCGTCGCTGTTGTATTGACTAAAAACTTCATCGACATCGCCCATACCCTATGAAGGCCTACATGAGAAGCTTACAAGGAGAGATACTGCTGTCACGAGAGTAGAATGCAACCAGACGGTGAGTATCATCTTCAACGTGGCGTGTGGAGAACGTTGCGAGTTGCCAGGCGTGTCAAGCTGGGTGGGGCCACATATGGCGTGGTGGACGCGGTCGTCATTTATTTAACGCAGTCCGGGCCTAGAGTGTTTCAGAATTCAGACGATGTCATCTGCAGCGTCTGCGGATGTAGGCATGAGGTGATTGACGTCACTTTGCTGGGGCAACTCTCCACTCCTCCTTGTCAACGCCCAACTCTCCATCCTTTAAAATCCGCCAAGACGGCCTTGCAACCAGGAACCTCCATCCTCCACACTTTCTCGACATCGTCAAGCGTCGACCCCCGCAACAATGACGCCCGCTCGCTCACTGTTTGCCTTGTCGCTCGTAGTGTTTGCTGCTGCGAGCCCAGCACCGAACCCGGTACCTGACCCGGCTCCTGCTCCGACACCTGTGCCAGCACCCGCACCGCAGGCCGCTTCTTCTATCGAGTCTGTGTTCTCGAGCGCGACAGGAGCAGTCGCATCAGCGTTGCCAAGTACGTACCGCATCGCTTGCCTCGGCCGACACGACTCTGACATGTCGGTGTGCTCCAGCTATCCTTGGTGTCTTCCCGAGCTTGAGTGACATCGAGAAGAAGGTTGGGGTGAGCAATGGGAACGACCTTCAAAATGTACCAGCCGCAGGTCTGCTCATTCCGTCGTACGCGAATTACTCGGGCAAGTGAGTACACTCTGATAATCATCGCGGGTCCACGTGCTCACTAATCTTGTACCTATAGTTGGAATCTCCGATTCTATGGCCTCGCGTACAAACTCCCGAACATCAGCACCAACGACATCGTCTCTCTCATTGACGGTCTAACCACCGACAATCTGAATCAAACCGACCAGCAACTACTCCAAAACCGCACGCAGGATCTCGCGTCCATACCTATACCGAAGGCCAACCTCACCGCTATCGTTTCAGCGAACGGGTCGTCAATTACCAACTCGTCCGGCATCCAGCTTACCACTGCTGACGACTTTGGCGAGTTCGATCAGTTCGTCACAGTCCCCGGTCTCGGCGACAACAGCAGCACGACAGTGCGAGTAGTAGAGACAGGCCTCATGAACATTACCGGACCAGGAAACGGCACTGTCATCCTCGTCCCATCAACAGGCATCTCAGTCGTGTCTGATATCGACGACGTCATGCGGATTACCAAGGTGTACGTCCCCAACGAGGGTTTGCTCAACTCGTTCGCTCGGCCGTACGTCAACGTCCCGGGGATCCCTGAACTGTTCGCGAAGTGGGCGAAGAGTCTTCCATCTGCGGCCTTCCACTACGACACTACTACGCCGGTCGAGCTCACGCGGACGTATGTCGACTACCTGTTCAGCAACTTCCCGCTGGGATCACTGGAGATGCGCCCTATCAACCTCACGGAGCCGTCTGAAGTCCTGAATGCGCGGCAGAACAGCTTGCTCAAGCTTTTCCAGACGTTCCCGCAGCGCAAGTTTGGTGAGTGACATTCCATTACAGTCGCCATCATGCGTCTGGTCTCATGCACATCTCTCCCCAGTTCTCGTCGGCGACAGCTCGTCCTCGACGCTGCTCTCTGCGTACCCACAAATCGCGGAGCAGTTCCCAAACAACATCGCGTGCATCTTCATCCGCAACACGTCTGCGACGGACTCCGACGACAAGATCCCGTACGACACGAGCGAGTTCCAGAAGATCCCGAACAACACGTATTTCTTCTACCGCACCGCCGAGGGTACGCTCGCCTCCGTTCCGCTCTAGCTTTCCACCGGCTGATGATATATTGATACTCTGCGCAGACTTGATGAACCTCGACATCGAGAACGGCGAGTGTGTGAACTCCAGCATCCCGCAAAACATCACGTTCGGCGAGCAAGGCGGCGTGCTCGACAACAATGGCGCTGTTGCTCTCGGTCGTATGCAGTACGCTGCAGCCGTCACGGGCACGTTGGTGGCGGTCGTCTTGAGCATGCTATAGTTCAAGTTGCAGTATCGCCCGAAGACCTTGCTTTCGATGTTTGGACTTGAAATGACGTCATCATGTTTTCTCGTCGACGGACTCGGACACACGCTTTCGTCTGTGGCATGTCTGTTATTGTAGTCGCACCTGTATTTTAGTATCTTCCAAATGTTGTGCTCTAATCCGTTATACACACGCTCGATGAGATGACGAAATAGCAGTATGATCATGATGTCGCCAGTCACAACTTGCAAGGTTACAACCATACCGGCCGTTGTATCTCAACGTCCCATTCTTAGACGCCAGAGAGCCTTCATCTTGTACCATCATCGTCAATGTATTGCGCTCTGCTGTTTTGCTGCTGTTCGATTGTACTCACTCGTTGCCTTGCGACACGACACGTAAGGAGGCAATATTTAAAAGACTACAAAGCATTGTGCCATGCATTTCGAGGACTGACACTTCTCTCTCAGGTTGACTCGCAGCTGTACTATGCCAGTGCACGTCACTACACTAGACCATTCAAGATTCAATATTCAATATTCGATGCTCCAGAAATCGAAGAAGGTTCATAACGAGATGCCTCGAATAGACATTTAAGGTTTGCGATTGACAACGGCAAACCCCGTCGCCTAGGTATGGTTGTGTTCCTGAGTCTTTCTCACTGTTCCTTGTCTGCCTTTCCTCCACTACCTTCATTGCGACGACTCGCATAGGACCAGCAGCAGCAGCAATGAAGGACGAATCATACGTCATCCCAGACACACTCCTCAAAAACCTCAGCGATTCCGCAGACTGGTATGTCACCATTACACGTTTAATGGACGCGCTCAGGATGCCAGGTGAGTACTTGGTACTTGAGTGCTCGCAGTGAACGACCTATTTCTGTGGGTTCGCGAATAATTTTAAAAACAGATTTGACTACACGGCATGGACTGAAGAAGGTCCACGCGCGTTTCAATGAGTTCTACAAGAAGCTCAACAGCACGTACACTGTTGCGCGTCGGGAGAACAATCAGCGAGCGATGGGGGCGGTGGTTGGTATCATGGCGAAGATGTGCGTAGACGCACTCCTACGCAACAAGTTGTTCGAGAAAGGTGCGCCTCCCGAGAGGAAAGCCCTATTACACGGTTGGTTGTAACGATACCTTCTAGGGATTGTGAACAAGATCATGCCCCTCTTGGACGTTGAGTTGACGCGATATCTAGCACTCAATGCACTTGTCCTAGTCACTCATCAAGTTGATACCGATGCGCGAAGGGAAATTGCACCTCAAAACAAGATTCTCATCAAACTTGTCCAGGATCATCCGGACGATCCTCATCTCGCTGTGGGTGTTATCACGATTCTGGACCATGTCACCGAGGCCGTGGTCGGCGGCGAGGATCCTCCTTCTCCAGCACTCGTTCAGCATGCAGCGGTCCAGCCCGTGCTTGAGACGGTCGTCACAACACTCCGGAAATTTACTGCATCCACCCGCGATCTCCTTACACACGCGCTGCACCTCCTCGTCTGCGCACCACTGCATTGCCCTACAGAATGCAGGGCCGTTCCGGGCCTGATCTTTCTTCTCGTCGCGTTTATGCGAAGCAAGAGCATCAATGTTCGCGCCGTGGCCTTGTGCGGTCTTCAACGTCTCGCCGTTCGAGATCACGAACACGATGCGCCGCCGCCGCCGCCCCACAGGTTTGTGGAGGCCGCTTCGCGCGGCCCACCGGGTGACCTCCTAGACATCCTATGCGACTACGGAGCACAGAAGGGGGACCTTTTCATCATATGCAAGTGCATGTCCGAGTACACCCAGGCGATGATGCGCGCCTTGCAGGACCGCGACATGTATGCCCTTGGGAAGAAGCTCGCGTACCTCATACAACAGTCAGAGTACGTGATCGCCGACGGTACCTTCCAGGGGCCGGATGGGTACGAGCTCAGCGAGCAAGACGGGTGGCCATTCATACGATACACGGATGCACTACCGCTTGCCGCGAAGGCGCTCCGGGAAACGGAGAGGAAGGCAGACCTCGACGACGCCGACATCGTCCAGCTCAAGTTCTTCATCTTCCGCAAGCGGTCCCCGGAATCCTCATCGCTCGCTCAGGCGGCCCTCAAGCGCAACCCGAAGCTGTCGTACGCGTACTACGCACTCAGCTTGAACGACGACACGCTAGAGGGCCTGCGAGCAGTCAAGAAGGGCCTAAAGTGTCCGAACACGACTCCGTTTGTGCGGGATCAGCTGCGCTGGCGCGGGATATCAATAGCCGCGACACACGGGCTGAGCATCCTGCAGAGAGCGAAGGAGGGAGACGTCGCCGTGCGCCCGGAAGCGTGGGCATTCCTCGTTTCTGCTTGGGAGGATGCGAAGACGTTCATCACCGAGGCGCCGCCCGACTCGCGTCATATGCTCAGCGTTGTGGGGTGGTACGTGCTGCTGACGATCGTCATTCGTGGTCCGGAGTTGAGTAAGGACCTCAGCGAGCTGGATGTAAGTCTTGCCGTTTCTTCCTTAGCTAGTACTGATGGACTGCTGGAGGCTGCGCGCAGGAAGATCAAGACGTCAATCGACTTCATGAAGTTCGTCGGGCACCCGATCAGGAAGACGCAGGTGAACATCGTGCGAGAGCTCCTGCTCACCTCCTCTGCTGCTGGCGCCAGGGAATGGGGAGCTCTGGTCATTCGCTACGACGAGCTCAGCACCGGTGCGGTCGAGGAAGGTCCCATTTCACCTGCACAAACAGACGACGACTTGGCGGAGTGGCTGGGCAATCTCGACATCAGTGAGGACGCCCCGGAGGAGAACAACGATGACGCTTGCCCGCACTCCGGCCGACGCCGATGGGAGAAGGCAAGCACTGTAGAAGTGGGAAACCACGAGCTCTACATATGTTCGTGGTGTGGCAACCCGAGTGCGGGCTTAAGGAAGTGCGGCGGCTGTGGCAAGACGAAGTACGTGAGCTACAATTGCGTGCTATCCGGTCGTGAAATACTCACCATCAGTGCTCTTGCTGGCGCAAGTACTGCGATGGAGGGTGTCAGAAGTCGCACTGGTCGGAGCATAAGGTCGATTGCAAGGGACGGTGAACCGATCCTGCTTCTATAACCCAGGTTCAAACTGATTCCAAGTCTTGTGCGAAGTCGTTTTCCAATCTCGCCTTTATTATTTGTTGGTGCATATGTGGAGCATTCAACAGGGGGACTTCTTCGACCACCAGGGAGGTAAACATTTATTGAGTACATCCATCGACTGCGTTTTCTTCAGAACAGATGTATTGAGTAGCCTCAAGTTGCCGTGAGAGTAACGCGAGAATTGACGACTTTAGTACATTTACTCACTCGTTGGAGTAACGATCACCTCTTCATGCAAGCTTCATGGTTCGCCACTGTGTAAGATTAGGAACACATCCAGCTCTCCATAGCTCTCTATGCTACAACTGTACTACAGCATTGGATGAATAGTGGGCGATTTAAATTACCTCAGTGCGCTTTTGCTCCTTCTTTCTTGATTGCCATACCGGGACATGCTTAGATCGTCTGATCGGATCTGAGGGATTTGATTGAGGAGCCTCCTCCTCACCGGGCCTCATCTGCCTCGTCTGCTCCTCCCCATCCTTTGCCTCCTCCTTCAAAGCTTCAACATATAGACATATAGTCATCCTCTTCAACTGCTAGAACTCCGGAAACTCGTCGTTCTCCTTCCACCACCACGGTGCACCGCAACCGCAACTCTATTTCGTTGGACCGAATGGTTCTATCTATGCTCTGCTTCAACTGCTGACCGCTATCAACGTCTGGCACGCCGAGTTGTATAACTCTTTTTACCCTCAAAATCGAGCTTTGTACTTGCGAGCGAAATGTCACGACCCGAATCGCAGGCACCTACCGGACGCAAGCGGTCCAACACCGCACACTCTATCTTCAACCCGCCTCCCGTCACTCCCATCCCTGCACTTCCGCTCAAGACAGGAGACACCCGCATCCTAACCGTGTGGGTCAACGAGCCTGTTACATCTACCGTCAAGCTCAACTATCGGCACTGGCCTGGAGTTGCGGAAGGAGACCTGATTTGCATCGCGTCCCCCATCCCGGAGCACGCTCCCGGCTTTCTGTTCGTGGTCCCTGGAGATGACCCGGCAGTGAAGCACCAATTGCAGGTGTGTGAATGTGCTTGTCTTTATGTGGCCTGGCAGAACCGCAGGACGAGGCTCATGGGCCACCAAGATCGCGCTGCCACGACCGGTGCTCGAGAAGTTCGGTCTGAGGAGCAATAGCGAGGTGACGTGTACCAAGGTGCGCATGTTATCTCAGAGATTTCACAAAGTCGTAACAAGCGACCCGTGTAGGTGGACAAACACATTTACAGTGCGGACTACGTCGAGTTCGTGTTCCAGGACCAATACCTCGGACGCAACGACATGTGGCGTCTCGGAAGGGATCTAGTTGGACAGTGTCTGTACGTCGACCAACAGGTGTCGTTCATAGGCGTCATTGCAGCCAAAGTGCAGACCCTCTACATAGGCGGGAAGAAGGTAACTCTAGAAGTATCATCGCATTTGCGTGCTCACGGGACTCCAGGTTTCAGCAGCATATATCTCCCCTGCAACGAAAGTCGTCTATCGCTCCCTCTCCGCTAAGGCGACCATCTTCATCCAAGTCTGCCGCGAGTTGTGGGAGTTCGCAGGGGACGGCGAGCGTTACAACGAAAAGATCGTGCACTCATTTCTCCCTGCGCTTTTCGACAAATGGAGAGAGATGAACACGAACCACATAGTCACCATTGTGCTCATCTCGCGTGTGTACTATGACGCGTCCGAAGTCGACTACGCCGCAGGCCCACTCCGCAGGGACGATGAAGGCCGGTGGTACAAGGACTTCTTCAAGGTGATTACGGACCTCGAGGTTCTCCACGACTGGAAGCCTACGCTGGTGTCTCTCAAGGACTCGTTCTGGGCCTTTCAGCGCGACATCCTCCTTGCACACCACTATCACCGCTCCGGCGTTCAGGACCACGTCCGGCTCGTTGGTCAAATTTCGTACGCACATGACGGCCCACTGCTCGAAGCTCTGAATCTCGGCCTGGACCCTACTGAGACGCACTATATCGACCGTTCTCTCTCGCTTACAGGCTCGGCCACTATCGTGATCACGCCAGGGACAGGATACTTCCGTGTCTCGAAGCAGCTCCTCCGCCTGACTACAACGCGAGTTCTCGACCAAGGGTTCGCGTTGGATCTAGTGTCACTCGCGAAGCCGCCGCTACACCAGGCGCCGATTTTTTGCTTCAAGGGCACGGAGCCGGACGGGCGGACTGGGAAAATGAGTTCTCGCGCGTTCGATCCGTTATGGGGTGGAGACGAAAGGAGCGGAGAGGGGCTCGCAGGCCGCGAGACGAGGCTGTTCTGGTGGGAGCCGTTCTGGGTGCAAGTGTCGTTCTGGGACCGGCAGATGGACCTACCGTTCCGCAAGGACAGGTAAGTACCCCGCGATTGTGCTCAGAGACGCCTACGATGATCGTCGGACCATACAGGTTCGTAGCTCGCGCAAAGATGCATGAGATCGAAATGCTCGGTCTTTTGGACCACGACGTGCTCTCCAGCATTGAAGTGCCGTACCTCGACGCGCCAGACAAAACGCCGACCGAGGCACCTGAGTGGAACACGGACACCACGGACAGTGATCTCTCCCGTTCAGAGACATTGGAACGGTTGTCCGGGCTGATCAGCCCCGAAGAGGCAGATCAGTTCGACATGGATGTCTTCACCGTCCCACCGGATTTCAAGCCGCCGACGACAGCTCGAAACTCTCTATCCTCGAGTGGGAGTGGCACACTGAGCTCGTCGTTCCGGGCGAGCGAGATGAAGCGGTCGTCCACCATACGTACATCGGACACGTTGAGGATCTCCCCGATACAAGAGAATCCGAAGCTCCCAGCGGACTCGCTGTTGGACAAGGACCAGAGGTTGTCTGCCACAATCTCTGGTGGCACTCTGAGCACCTCTCCATCTCAATCTTCCATCCGTTCGATCCGCTCGTCTCGCTCGACCAGAAGCTCAAGGACGGCCGTCGGTGGCACAGGTGAGAAGAAGCCTCGAGACGACAGTATATCGCGCACGTCGGCCATCTCGAAATTCGCGCCGGCGTGGCTCCTCAATCCATTCCGCAGCGGTCCTAGTCAGCCGCAGACATCTCCCGTCTCTGCAGCTGGATTCAGTGGGCTGACCCCTCCGGCGACCCCAACTACATCTGCGTCAACATCCTCAGCTCTTCGAGCGCCGCAACGGTCGCCTCAGCCGATGACGATCAGGAATGCGAGTAGCGCTCGCCCCATTCGCCAACGGCCACTAGACGACGAGCACGCCGCCCCTCACAGAGGGTCCCTTCCTCGACACTCGCCCGGTACTCCGCCTCGAGACGACATGCTCAGCAAGCGTCGAAGCACCCTGAGCGGCGTCGCTAACCTTCCTATCCTCCCAACGAACCTTGCCATTTACATCCACCCCACGAAGCCATTAGCGACAGTCCCATACGCCCAGGCCTCGCTCGCACGGCGGTGGCAGCATGTCTTCACGCAACCACTGACGAAGCACGAGATCAAGTGGCGGTCGATGGTCACCCCGGCCTGTCTCCCGCTCTCGGTTGAGCACTTCCCATCTACGCACGAGCTAGAGACGTCCTACGACGTGTTCTCGTACGACTTCGTCTATGATCCATCCGAGATGCACTCCTTCCTCGTCCGGCTACCGCCCATGCACGGGAGCGCCGACGAGATGCGGCGTGCGTGGGCGCTCGCAATGATGCGCGGCATGGTCGCACTTCGTCTCGCGCAGGGCTTTCAGTTCATCCTGCGCCCGTCCAAGCGCGATTCTGCAGAAGAGTCGCACACGCAGGTACAGAGCGCCACACTGCGCCGCACAAAGTCGTATGCGAGCGCTGAGGACGACGGCGCGAGTTCGCGGCCGATTGGCGCGGCTACGGTGCTGAACTCGGCGTATGACTCGGTGTACGTGAGCATGAGCAACGAGATCCACCACATCATGTACACGGGCGATAGCATACAAGTGAGGAGGTACGTGCGGCGGATGACGCGCACACAGCCGTTCGAGTACCAGTGCTTGATCTGGCCGAAGCTGGGCGAAGGCTACACGGAACTGAAGACGACCTTCCGCTCGCACGGGATGGAGAACTACGGTTGGAACAGGTACGTGTGTCCCTCGAGGTGTACGTCCAGCACTGAACGATTTTCCTATCAGGTTGGACATGCTCGTCGCGGGATACGAGAACAAGTTCAACGAGTCCCTCCGATACTGGCGAACGCGATTCGTAGTCATCCCTACGGACGATAATCCACACGCGAGTATCCTGCCGACCGGGGAGAAACTCAACGAGGAAGAAATCCGCCTTCTCGGCATGGACAAGCTTGCGGAGCTCTTCTCGAAAGCCCGCGTCGACGAGACGGGCCAGCAGTCGCCCCCACCCGTTCGATTCATTACGACAGACCTAGGCCCCGCACAGTGTATCCTCGACGACTTCATCACCGCGCAGCTGGACGAGATCCATGCGAGCGGACCGCTGAAGAAGAAGGTCAAGAGCGAACGGGATATCGCAGACATGTCGTTAGCTGCGATTGCGAAGGCGATGCGCGAGGAGGATGGTGTGCCGATCAAGGAGCATCGATGGCATGGACGCAAATACCCAAACTCGTTCACTGGGACGCAGTTTGTCTCCTGGCTCATTCGCGAGTTCCGCGATGTGTCGAGCCGGGAACAGGCGACGGAGTGGGGTGCAAAGTTGATGGATCAAGGTCTCTTTGAGCACGGCAGGGGAACCCATGGATTTTTGGACGGGTGAGCGCACACGCATGTTGCACTGATTCGGACCTGCTGACATATGTTTCTTTATACAGTCATTACTTCTATGTCTTGCGGGGAGAGTACATCGTCCCGGTCACACCGAAAGCGGGTTGGTTCTCGCGTCCAACTCCCAAGCATGAAGAATCTAGTGCACGCGGTGTCAACTCCCCAAGACCGTCGTACTCTGGTCGAAAGACCAAGAAGCGCTTGCTCCTTAGCTCGAGTATAGTGATTGATGTAGATCCGAAGAAGGTACCAGGCTGTCGGCTTCTTGCTTTGTCTGCTTGCTGATCAGCGTCGTTGGGTGCCTCTAGCAAAGCGACCAGGCGGAATCTGTCATTTTGCACCATGACATCATACACAATCCTGCGACATGCTTCCACTTTGAGTTCCATTGGATCGGGACGACTGCACGTTGCATCGATGACCTTCTGCGCCAGTGGAGTCGGACCATCGAACGATACGGCCTGAAGCTTGTCGAGGCGTATGTCGATCAGATCAGCGACATCCGAGAGAAGAACGCGTTCCAATCATGTTTTCCCATGCCACTGGCCCTCCCACCCCCTGTCCTGTCTGAGGTGGGGCGACGCCTGCCTGAGGGGGCACAGACTGTCCATTACTTCGAGTCAACCCTCCTGCGCAAGTGGGGTTTCGTATTAGACATCGAGGGAGAGCCGCATTACTCCGATCAGGTCGATGTCGACTACTCCTACCGACGATCACACTTCAAGCATTCCCAGTGGGTACACCGCACCGGGGTGGCGTTCGTCCAGGTCCTAGGAGGTTCCCAAGGATTCCTCTTCCTGACAAATCGCCTCATGGCACCAGGTCGCATCGGAACCGGGTTGCAATACCACCAGCGGCCCGCGGCAGTGGCGGAAGATATCCGTATCAAGCTCTATCAGTTTTGCTCGGACAAAGCTTTGCTCATGCGCTTCTACGACGACGAGGTCGCACAGCTGGACCATGCTCTCGAGGAACCTCCGCCTTTGCGCATATGACCACACCTTCCTACTTCATGTGCGTGTATAGTCATATCTGTGTGTGTTCGCGAATGTGTCATCATATGTCGTTCCCGTGTCTTGTGACTGTGCGCGGACATGGCGCGCGACTCGGCCTCCATGTCGCCGTTGCCTCGGATCTCGGGTTCTTCCACGACAGGGTTGAAGCCGGACGATCATACACTTGAAGCTCGGACGCGAACTTGGCTGGCCTCGCTTCCTTTCTCAGGATTGACTCTGAAGTTGGCTGGATGGGTCACGTCGCGCGGGGGGCGGATGCCGTCACTGTTTTTGACCCGCGCGTACTTCTAAGGCTTTTGGTATGTTCGGCCGAACAGGCAGCCTACTATCTTGACACATCTCGTTGCCTGGAAGTGATCTCGAACCACTCGCCTATAGACACGAGTCTATTTCACTACGGAATTACGAGACTGGGTGCGCGAATCAGCCTCGCTCTCGTCGTCCTGGCTCCCTCGTGCAAGGCCGACGCTGATAAGAGGTACGGCTCCGAGCTTATGCTTATCTGCCCTAGCACTTATCATTGTCAATCAAATTTGCCACTACAGGTTACGCATCTATATACCATCAAGGGCCGGTACTCTGCACGAATGTGTCTACCGCAATAATCCCGTCTGAAAAGCTCTCTCATTGTGTTCGATGGCGGGCGAACCTACCCACAGCGACACTCCCCCAAAGTCCGTTATCGACCTTCCTTTTGATCTACTCCTCGAGATCTTTCACCTCATACCATCCCGCGATCTCGTCAATCTGCTTTGCTGCTGTCGTAACTTGTTCGCTCTCGTCAGCCAGGAATCTATCTGGCGCAACATGTCCTCTCTTTACGGTTTGCACGACATCGCCCACTTTGGAGGTCGGTCGTGGTACACCGTCTATACCCGACTTCTGCATACCTACGGACCCATGCTCGGCTTATGGGCCGGCGATAACGCCTACACTGGTGGTATCCTCGATGTCCGTTTATATTCAGGCGATACCAAGCTACCAGGCGGGATCTATATAGACCTGTGGCAATTCCGATTCCTGCAGCCTGAGGATATGGAGGGCCCAGAAAAGCCAGAGCTTCCGATGTATATCCCCCTAGTACGAATTGACTTCAGCAACTCACCTCACCCTCATGGAAATGCCCAATTGGTTTGCTGCTCCTCCAAGCGCGGCATTCCATCTGCCCACCGAGCTACCATCCAGCTCTTCTCTTCCTCGAACCAAAGTCGTTTCTTGCACACCCGCCAGGGTCAGTTCCCTCATCCCGCGTTTCCTAGTCCCGCAATGCTATCTTTTCTCGACGATCAGTCGAGGTACCCCCTCCTTCCTCTCCAACAGACCACCGCCGTCGATCAGCAGGCGCAGCTGTCCCAGCGCCCACGCATCCCCGTAGTCTTCACCGCCCCGGCCGAGCACCAGAAGCCGCAAGCGATCTCGGTGTCGTGCCCGCACGGGTGCATCGACCGCATCCGGCCGTTCCTCGGCTTCGACGACATCGTGCCCTTCCTCCCGCGCTACTACCCCCTCCGACACGCGCCCCCGCGATCGGCATCGCTCGACCCCGTCTCGCCGGACTGGCAGCCTGCGGCCCTCGTCGGCCTCTGGCTGGGGTCGCACGGGCCGCACGGGACGGAGTGTCTCTACTTTGACTTGGATGGGGCGTCGGCGATGCTGCGTGCATGGAAGATCACGGGGGACGAGAACGTGCCGCGGGGCGCGCTCAGCTTCGAGGTGAACACCGCGAGGGAGGTCCCCTTGGCCAACCTACCGGCGTGTGCGTTTGAGCAAGGCATTGATGTGGAGGATGTGGGAAGATATAGGGGCTTTGCGGGCAGCGGGACCATCAGCGCGCGTGGGTTTCTGTGAGTGGTTGACTGGGTCGCGTCGTCGTTCATGTTGCTGATGATATATGACATTCACAGACCTCATCAGACGCATCCGATTGACGTCGTCCTGGTGCTTGGGGAGCCGGACAGGGTATGCATGGTGTGGGTGGAGATGGAGGAGTGTTCCGCATACATTCGGTACAGAGGAAGAGATCGCTAACTGAGATGAGTGCGTTCAGGTCATGCATCTTGTAAACCTGACCATTGCCTTACTTTCTGGGACGTAGGTGGTTAGAACACTTCCGGTTCAAGTAATACAAACCCCGGCAAACGCGATCAAAACCGCTTCCAGGCACATGCAGGAGACCGGAGCCGGGCTCGCCTTAAGCCCAACGACTTCACGTTCCCAGAAACATAATGAGCTGACGAACGATGGTATCCAGCAGTATGGTATTGATGCGTAGCAGCACTGTATGTGAAGCATGGCAGAATGTGCGACAATGCAAGAGATTGGAGTCATTGATCAAGTCCGTTGGCCCTCGCTCCGCTTATGACAAACAGGACAGCCCTGCCTGATCTTCGCGCGCAGAATCGCGGTGCTAGAGGGCAAACCCATCAGTCACATGGACAGCAAACGTGCGGCAGGACGGGACCTACAACGCGATCTTGCCGCCCAGACCGGGCTGGCCGCCGATGCCCAGCCCGACGAGCGTGGGGTCTGGCTGGTGCGGCAGCTCCGAGTCGTGGTCGACGCAGTCTGCGTGCACGACGTGTCGGCAGAGGTAGAGCAGGTTCAGCGCGTGCGGCGTCTGACCGATCGGCTTGTTGCATATCGGACACGGCGTCTTCGCTACAACGATCGAGGCGCACGCATGCACGAGTCAGAGTCAGAAGGAATGGAAGCTGCGCTGTTCGGGGACGGAAGATGAAGACGCACCACTCAGGAAGAAGCCGCTCGTCTGGTTCCGGTGCAGGTTGTGCACGAGGTCCGCACAGTCGCCGCTGAGGATGGTTTGGCAGCCCTCGAGGAGCGAGACCTGCAGGTTGAAGTCGTGCAGGATCTTGATGAGCGCACCCTTCAAGCCGGGGATCTCGAGACCGTTCTTGATGCGCCGGATGAGCCGGATTGGATCGATCTCCGCCCCGACGTTCTCGAGCAGCCCTCGGATGAACGCTATGGTTAGGTTAGTGAGTGAGTGCTCGGGCTGTGAGAGTGTAGCCAGAGTACGCACCTGGTCGTGTCTCTGAGTAGCGGAGGAGGTCTTCCCAGAGGTCGTCATCGTGCTGCTCCTTGGCGAAGTCGATTGCGCGGTTTACGTCGCCGAGGCGGTCGATGATGAGGTACAGGGCTTTCTTATTGTTGCCCATTCGTCCAAGGAGGAAGACCATCTCGAGTACGAGATCACGCTCGTTACACACGTTGTACGCCTAGAGAGGCGGTCAATGTAAGAGACCTACGTTCTTGGTCGAGTACGACAATGGGAGAGGGCCACTCACCTCCTCCAAGTTGTAATAATTACTTGCGCGTAAGAAGTCTATCAATCGGCGTGGCGCATACTCCGCATACAGTTTCACCTGGATGAGGAATGAGCCACTGGGACACATATACTTGGGACGGACGACAAGACGTACCTGGATATCAGCGTACGTTGACACTAGGTATGGATCCTTCTGGAACAGCGCATTCAAGTAAAGGTATAGATAGTACGGTCGGCTCTCGAGCTGCTGTACCACGCGGCCTATCTGCAGTTGTAACCTTAGGAGACGCATCTTAGGTTGGAGTGGCAGCAGGACGACTTACCGGTATGGAATGAACATGGTCGACGAGCAGGGTGATCGCCGCGACAGGGTCAGTATCCACATCTTCTCCGTCCTTCTTCTGCTTCTCCCGCAGCTCCTGATCGAACTCGACGAGCAAGAGCGCCTGGTCCTGCACGTCTGTGAACAAGTTGTTCTCCCGAATGAGGTCGAAGACGTTTGGACGGCGCAAGCGGAGGAAGAATGGCAGCGCCTTGCCCGGTTGTCGATTGAGTGTGTAACTGCATCGAGAAAGGACATTAGCGAACGATGCAGGAACACGTCAAATGATAGCATATAGACGGACAGTTCTGCCAGACACTCCATCAGGATGATTGTATCCGGGCCGGTGGGCTTCATCGACGAAGAAGACGGTGCTCGGTCCAATTGCGACTGGACCGCAACAATGACAGCGGGAATATCGTATATACCCTTGGGCCACGTCTTGATAGTCTGTAGCAACGTCTGCAGGATATATCATTTCGCGCGTGAGTACGCAGTAAAAAGCAAGCCAGAGTCTGCCCACCTGCCGATCGTTGTTCAGGAAATACCCCAAGATCATGTCGTACACCAGCTGGCCAAGCGTCGGTGTCTCCGTCGGGATGTACGGAATGATCGCCTGCAGCTGGTGCTTCTGAGCGAAGACGAAGATCCAGTCCTCCCACCGCTTCGTGTCCTGCCCGCACACCTTCGGGCACAGCCGCGCCGCCTTGACAAACTCGCCCTCGCCGACGAGGTGCTCAATATACCGCTGCCCGATCTGGACCGCGTCGAGTTCGTCCTTGTCCTCAGTCCGCACGTCTCCCTCGCTGCTCATGCGCTCGATCACGTCTAGGGCCTCCTCGTACCGCCGCCGCTCGACGAGCCAGGCGACGTGGTCCCTCCAGTCGCGCGGCTTCACTACGACCAGGTCCTGAGGACTGAGCACGACGTAGTATCGATCGCCTCCCAGCGCCGTCCCGGGCGACAGCGTCGAGCCCTTGGTGATGGGCGCCTCGATGTCGACAAGCACGTAGTCGTTGCAGCCCCACCGCTCGTAGCCAGAGATCCCGAGCGCGTCTGCGGACAGCTCCTCGCCCCCGCGCGAGATGATGCGCAGTTCGGGCCGCTCGGCGAGCTTGCGGGCCTGCTCTGCGCGGTCGGCGGTGGCCTCGTTGCCGGTCAGAAGCGACATGTCCGGGGGAGAATAAGCCACGATGAGGAATGACGTCAGCGTCGGTGCCTTCGTCGAGCGGATCGAGCCGTTCGTCTTCACGGACGCGCCGGACGACTGGGGTGCAGATGGGGACGGGGGCATGGGGTGCGGGACAATGCCTGCGATCATACAGTCGAGCTGGAAGACCGCGGTGATCTCGACGAGGAGCGGGGGCAGGTTCGAGGCAGATGACTTGCGCGGGCGGGCGCGCACCCGGGCGACCTTGATGTGGTCTGCCCAGCCGATGAGCAGCGTCGACTCGTCTTGCCAGTGGAGGGTGCACTTGAAGAGGTCTGCGCGGGGGCTGTCTGGCGGGCGGTCGATGAACGTGATACGGGCTTGGGACTGCGTGTCGTAGATCTTCACGCCCTGCAAGCACACGAAGTTGTTAGATGAGCACCGCGCTGGATAGAGACGCATTTACGAGGTCGTTCGCCCACGCGATGAGGTTCTCGCGCCAGCGAACCTGCCAGATGGGGCCTTCGCCTGAGTGCAGAACCGTCTCCTTGTAGCCGAGCCACCCCTTCTCGTGCAGCACGAGGTTGCCGGCCATACCGCCAGAAACGAGAGACCGCGTGCTGCTCTTCGCAAAGTTGGGCTCGAGGGCGACGGTGCGCACGGGTCGCTTCATGTTGAAGACGTGAGTCTCGGGGTTACTCACGGAGTACACGGCGACCTGTCCTAAGAGCAACATTCAAGGTGGCTTGCGATGAGTCGCCCCGCGAACTGTCGACTGGGGTCATCCTCACCGTCTATTGAAGCTGTTGCTATCCACTCCCCGGTGATGTCAAGAGAGATATCAAGGACAGAAGCTGTATGCGCGGCGAATGGCTTGACGAGTTGCCCGTCGAGGGTAAGGACGTGCAGCTTTCCGCCGTGGGTACCAAGAGCCTGTGAAGCTCAACGGTGAGTACAACGCACCTAACGACGAGAAGGTAAATGAGATGCTGACAAGCCGTCCGTTCGAATATGCGAGCGCAGAAGCAGAGTCTTTGGCCAGGAGCTGGTGCGCAATCCCGCCGAGGCGTTCGTACTTGAGTGCAGGCTCCTCGTCGTCGTCGTCCTCCTCCTCATCGTCGTCTTCATCCTCATCCTCATCCTCTTCATCCTCCTCGTCTGTCTCGTCATCATCGCTGCCTCCATCGCCCTCGATGTTGTGACGCGCCTCTCCGTTCCCCGCTGCGACATCCTTCTCCTCATCGCCCGCTTCTGTCATGTTATCCGGACTCGCGGTCATTTGGCCTTCATCGTGGTCAGCTGCATCTTCGTCGTTGGGCTCGGCATGCATCCCGCTCCAGTTCAGGCTCTAGACATGCGCAGCAAGCGGGGAAAGGGTAGGGAGACGCGAGGAAAGATGACGCGCGAAGCCAAGCACTGAAGCCGGCGAGCGCCCAGAATCCTCCGCTTGACCAACCTCCTCCAGACCAACCCTGGACCAACCTCCTCCAGACCTCCTCGTTGCATACGCTCTCTCCCAATTCTCTCGTCGTCGTTGTCGTCTGCGTCGATCTCGGATGAAATGCCAACATTCTCTAGGAATCCTGTCAACGAAGCCGCGTACAGCAAGCTGTTTCGGAAGTACCCTGCGCTGTTTGGCGTGCCGTTCGTGCTGCTCATTGTCGGCGCATCGTACGGCATGCAGCAGTTCACGCAGACTCGGTACGACTTGCACGCGCAAAAGGTCACGGCGGTACGCACGGTCGTATACCCCCTTGGCATTTTGGACTGAATGATGCTCTCCGCCCGGGTTGTGTGCGTCTCGGTTGTCGGTGCGGTAGGTGAACAAGGAGCAGGAGCTCGGCCTCGCGCAGAACAGGAAGAAGTTCGACATTCGAGAGGAGTATTTCGTGAGTCCTGTTCTGTGTTCTCTCCGATAACATCCCGTTTTGAAGCATGCTGCTGGTACGCATGGTATGCCATGGCAGAAACTCAGCTCGGCGGCGGAACGGGAATGGGAAATCAAACGCATACAGCGACCAAAGGGTCTCCCAGAGTGGGGTGTACCTCCTCCCGAACCACCCACCAGTTCCAAACACGACCCTTGATACCGTAATATCATCGTGCCCACTAAATCCTTGTCGATAGAACGGGAGCATTTCTTCGTGCACAGAGGTATGTGGAACGATACACCCCAAACTTCCGCCATCAACATCGATACCAATTGAGGGATAAACGGGTAGTATGATGAGGAGATGGGTAGGTTCACGAAGGCATCCTGCAATGCGAGAGTCCAACGCGAACATTATCCGAGTCTACCGCATACTGAGGGGTCAGCAAATCTTGTACAGTCCAAGCTTACCATCACCCACGCTACGTCTCAGATTCGCTCAATCAGACAGATATTCCGCACCGCAATGACCCTATTATATTTGGAGTGACTGCATACGCAAGATGGTGATTAGAAGGCAAGGGCCAAGAGCTGGAAGGTATTTGTTGCATATGCTTCATACAACTCATGATGAATGTGCATTCGGGCTACAGCCTACCTCTCTGGCGCGGCTGCTTGTCCTTCAGGAGTTAACTTTACTCTATCAGATGCACCAATATGGAGCCAGTCAAATCCATTACGATAGTACATCTGCCGCCCAGGAAGATGAAGCGAACACAAGAAAGCCGCAAACTTCTCAAGCATCTGGAACAGGGGAACTCGGAGGACCTCCTCCTATGCATGACCCTTGATCAAATCAGCCGCGCGCTCTGCGACCGCAATGACAGGGACGCAAGGGTGTCCAGAGACCTGATCTGGGAATACAGACGCGTCGATAACGCGGAGCGACTGTACACCGTGAACACGCAGCTGCGGATCGACTGCGCTCGTTGCCGGATCTTGCCCCATCCGCACTGAGGAGGTCTGCAGGGCGCGCGGCGCGTAACAATGAGCACCTCGCCCACTAGACAGGGGGGACAAAAACCGACTCACAGGATGGGTGGAGGACTGTGCGTACTTGCGCACGAAGGCCTCGATTTCCGCGTCCGAGACCTGCGATGGGATTAAACCAGTACCTCTGGCACGCTGCGACTCTGAAACGGAGTGCATACCTTGTCCGGGTCCGCGTCTCCAATCCAGTAGTAGTCCGCATCTTTAGGGGCCGTCGCCAAGTGGCGCAAGTCGAGCGCGTTCGACAGCGGTGGGGTCCGCACAAGGTGCAGGAGAAAGCGAACAGCGCGGATGCATGCGTTCACATCGCTCTGTTCCGCAAGGAAACTGGGTCCGGTGGATCAGATACAGTGCATGTGAGGATGACCCGACAAGAAAGCGCACTTCGTATCGATGAGGGGAGCGTCGTACACGCTGTTCGTTCTGAGTTCGACTGTACCCGCGCTCACAGGTTTGAGAAGGATTGCGCCCTAGACAGGCTGTGTGAGCGAAAGTTCAGGTTAAAGAGAAGTACTGCTTACGACAGTGATGCCATTATTGCCGCGAGGGGGGAATCCGTGCCCGTAGTCGATGATACCCATCGGGAACAGGAGGAATTCAAGGTCGGGAGCTCGAGGTCCCGAGAAAGTGTCAGTGACGGGCAGTTCGGGGCCATACGGTAGGCTATTAAATGCACTGTCAGCGTGCTTCCGAACCAGACAAGACTTGAGTACCTTTTATCGTCGGAGCGAGTAAACACCACTGCCTGCCCAACCAGCGCCCCCATGGGTCCGGTCCCAAAGGCCAGCCAACGTAACAGTGCGACAGCGCTGTGAAGTGGGCTCTGCGTAAGGTGGTCCCACGTCCATCCAGGCTTCGCTCGGAAGCAGATAGCCCCCGGGCTGATATGCTGTAGGAAGGTTCTCAGACTGAGCGGGAATAGACGAGAATCTACGCGAGACAACTCGGAAACGCACATCGAGCAAGCCACGGCCCACTGTTGGGAGGTCGCGCACAACGGGGATCCCGACCTTGCTGAGCTGCTCGGCCGGTCCGATGCCCGAGAGCAGGAGGATCTGAGGCGAGCCGATGACTCCGCCGCACACCAGGACTTCGCGGTTCGCACCGACCGCGTACTTGGGACCGTCACGGGCAGTCGATATCTGCACACCAACGGCTCTGGGGGCCCCGCCTGTGCCTGCAGTGAACAGCACACGCTCCGCGTGGGCGCAGACTGCGATGGTGAGGTTCGGCCTATCGCGGACCTCCCGCGGCAGGTATGATGTAGCCGCCGAGCTTCCTGTAAGGGGAGGGACAGCATTAGCTCTGCCTAACCAGAGGGTGTGGAGGATGCGACTGACTCTCATGGTTAGCATCAACAGCGCCGTAAAATGCGCCGGCTCCTACGGTGCCTTCAGCGGTGTTAAAGTCCCTGAATTGCCATTGGGTGAGCTCATTGTGGTCGCCGGATGGCTTCAGAATCACTTACTTTCGCCGGGGGATTCCCATTTGTACAGCCGCGTCTATGAAGGCGTCCGAGATAGGCTTGTGTATGGTTGCCGTCAGAGACCATATCAGAACCCTTGATCGGATGGTCACTCACGGCGAGGTCAAGGTTGTCAGAGACGCGTGGTCCGTCTCTCTTCATCTTTTGGAAGTACCTAAGGATATGTTAGATTACCAGACCTTGAAACTTGTGAACGAGGACAAACTTTGACATGGTGCTTGAGCCCCATCCTGTAGCACCTAGCCTCTCCCAAGCGTCGTAATCTAGCAAAGTTGCGATCAGGACAAATTCATCGAGAAGGCGGGCAGATTTTTGCACCTTCTGGGTCGCAATGGTGATATATCATCGCATTGATCGTACTTTGAGAGGGATCTGTCAGCGTGTCCGTCCTGCAAAGATTATCACTGCAACGGCCGACCTCGTGCCTCCCAACAGCCTTCCTCTTGGCATCTCAACAGTGCGCTCGTCATTGAATTCCTTCTGAGGACTGGGAAAGCCTTAGCTATCCGCTCAAGCCGAATATGACGAATAAATCGTACATAGTTCGGTACCGCCAGTCATGAGGGCTACCCAGCATCCGTTCGAAGGCTAGGGGAATACGACTGAAGAACTTTCCTTCGTTGCTAGATAGTGATATCAGTATACCGTACAACGTGAACGATCCGAATAGGTTTACTTTTCACCTGCCTCCAGAAGAAGGACAGTAGTCCCTTTATCTTCAGAGAGCCTTGACGCAAGGACACAACCAGCGGTTCCTGTGTGTCCAGGTTCGGAGAGGCGGAGCATCAAGTTATGCACAAACTGCGAGTAAGTTGAAATAACTGACCTCCTCCCACAATGACGTAGTCATACGACTTCCACTGAGCTCGTTCATCTTCCGACACAATGCTTGAGAGCCCCGGTTTGAACGACGAGGCGTAGACCGACGGATCGCTGTGGAGCTTCGACGACGATTGACCCATGGGGAATAGAGTTGGTGACGAAGTCTTAGAGTCTCAACCGTAACGGGCAGCTATATAAGCCCAGTAAAGCCCCCAGTCCAGAGGCAGTACAACTTGGCAAGAGGTCCCCGAGGTCCGTCTAAGTCGTGGATGGTCCGCTCGTGCTCGGAGAGAAGAGGGTCTTGAGAGATGCCATCCTTGCCCCTGTGCGCAAAGCAGTTCTGCGGTGATAGAGTTCAACCGCACATGAGAACCGCGCCCGGAAAGAGGTCACTTCCGCTGTGAAGGTGGGATGTACCCTGACAGCTTCGCTACGTCGCCGCTTTCAGAAAAGTTGCCGAGATGCTTCCCGAATCCCAGCCTGAGTGTGTGCTTGGAAATGGGGCGTGATGATATATATCATCATCTCTACAGTGTCAGGTGATCATCAACAGCATCCAGAGTGGGGTACTGTATCTATAGAGAGAACGAGGGACGCGACGAGAGGAGAGCAGCGGTGCAAAAGCAATTGTACGGGGAGTTCTTCAGAGGCCGGGAGGAGGAGGAGGATGGTATTTCGACTTTAACTCGATACAGGTTACACGCAGACGCCCATTTAATATCTACGTGCATAATACTTGGAGGAGAAGCTTATGTGAGAACAGAACTCAACTTAGACGCTCTAGGATAGCGCTCTACCTCTTCCTCACTTCGTCCATGCGGCCATGGCGAATTCGACGACAAAAATTGTGACCTGGCTGAACTGTTCAACACATGTTTCACTGATTTTGATTATAGACGAAGATGCCACGCGCCTCTCTGCGCACAGGTCCCCTCTCCGGCGCCGCAGTCCACCCTGCTGCCGCCATGAACCCTATCTTTGCCATCCTACGGCGAACTCCAACACGTGGGTCAAACTGAATCGGGGTGCCATCCACAAGCCCTGAGCGAGGGAATTCGAAAGCATAGGAAGATGCATATGCCAGCGCGGACCATCTGCTTCCGGTACATGCAATTGTACAAGCCTCCCGAGTGCAAGACACACGCGGCCGCGGACATAATCAACTACCGGTCGCTAGTACGATGACCCCCGACAAACCTAATCTCAGCTTCTGTACTACACGCTGTCAGATGTTTTCGCCGCTCAGCGTAACCTGGGATAGTAGTTCACAGTCACAGCGATGGTGACTGCCGGTTGTATAAGACACCGCAGTTTCGCGTAGAGTCGTGACTACTGACTAGTAGTCACTCGACTCTTGCTAGGTCTTGACAGAGTTCTCAGTGTCAACGCTCAGACATGGTCTCATCGTCCACTCTTGTCCAAGCACCCGCGACTGGCTCAACTTTGCCGTTCGCTCCTCCGCCGTCGCTCGACAACACGATAGGAGCGTGGCTCCTTGGCACGTTCTTTGGTACGCTGTGAGTACTATTATACGTGGGCCACAATGCGCATCCGCTGTACCCTGACATATCCATCCATCTGAATATAGTCTTCAAGGCCTTGTACTACACCAGACATACCGGTATTTTCAACTCTACCCGAATGACCCTCGCTATCTAAAGATATGGGTCAGTCCAAATAGTCTGGCATACTGCACAGTTAACTCATAAGTGTGTTATGTTCTCCCAGATTGTGGTGCTACTGTGAGTCTCTGTCGATGAGATTTTATCAGCTACCGGTAACATCTATTTTGATGAATTATAGTATCATCGAAACAGTGAACACCGCGCTAACGATGCATACCTGGTACGCATTTCTACATTATCATTCGTTCACCAGTAACATGATCGACCCTCAAAGCTACTACCATCTCGTCGTGAACTTCTTCAACCCCGTGGCTCTGATCCAACCGCCCGTATGGTCAGTGTGCTTGTCTATCACTACAACGCTCGTACTGACTTAATAAACGACCTGTTTCAGGTCGCTCAAGGTAGATGTTCACGATAGCTCTACCGCATACTAAGACTTACAACGGTCTTCCTGACACAAGATTCTCGCAGTCCCTGGAGTAAGATTTTCTACTCATCGGAGCATGGGGTTCGAGCTCATTCATATCCCATCAATCGCATAGAGCATAGCCGCAGTCATCACACAGATGTGAGCATAACACCAAGAGCTGTACAGCCTCAGGTACTTACTATCTTTCTTGAGGTTTTTCGTGCGAAGAGTGTACCTGAGTGAGTAATCGACAAGGCTGGTCCAACTTGTGGTATAGCGACTGACCTATTGCAAGTTGACAGGAAGTTTCGGCTAGTGGCAGTCGTCGCAGTATGTTATCATCGTTGTGGATGTAGCGGAAACGATACTGAATCGTGTTACTAGGGCGTTCTGACTTGGGCATTCTGTGGTACGTGATACGATGATCTTCGTTGACACAACCGTTCTGACCTCTCATAGGGTGTTACATCGGTGAGCGAACTCACAGTCTCATCGCTGGCACGGCTTGAAACTGATTCAAGGCACCTGGCAGCATTGGCAGGCCTCGGGTACGTGTGGTTACATGTATCTCTTTGCTTTTCGAGACATAACTGATTCAACTTTTCTAGATGGAACGCCTCGGACATCCCGGAGTACCTCAAATTCTCTGTAAGTGCCACAACGAGTTCAGACCTAACACCGATCCAGTAGTACAGCTCATTATGATTCAACAGTGGCTGTCATCTTTGGGCTCTGCAATGATCATGACGGCGGACTTGATGCTCACTACCATACTCATTCACTTCCTGCACACCAATCGCACTGGGATCAGGCGGTATGCAGACCTGTTACCGTTCTGACAGTAGAAACTGAACCACCTTGACATGTAGCACCGACTCCCTAGTGGACGTGCTCATCATGTACACAGTCAGCAGCGGTAAGCATTCCTACTGATATGTCGCAAATGTTAATGGATCGATCTCTGAATACTGCATTGCAGGCCTCATCATATGGTATGTGTTTTGATTGTAACCGGAGTGCCAGTGTAAACTTCTCTTGCAGTATCTTCAACGTCCTGAATGTCGCATTCGTGAGTCCTCCCAAGCAATGAGTCTCAATGACCAACTCGATTATAACGGTTACCATGCTCACAGTCCCTCGCGTGGCCGAACAAGCTGATCTACTCCGCCACCTCAATCATATTGACAAAACGTTCGCTTTATGTATCTCTCATTTAACTCTCACTCAGTCAGAGCTAATGCGGTCCGGCGATAGTCTACTCCAACTCGTTCCTAGTCTCGTAAGTACGATCTCAACTTCCTTGCTCTCAACGGAGAGGGCTTACCTTCTCTAGGCTGAACGCTCGCCAGTCCCTGATTAATCGCGGGGTGATCATGGAGACGAACAACCTTTTCACCTCTACGTTTGTCGCCAAGGGGGTCATGCGGACCACGAACACCCTCAACGGAGCCCGACCCCGGGAGGTGATTAATCACCGGGTACGATTTGACTTGTCGACTCGGTGGCTACAGTCACTAATCTCTCGCTCCATCACAGGAAATCATGGGCGGGCGAGACAGGTCCCCGGAGGCGTTGGAGCTCAAAGTACTGCGACGTACTGCGGATTCATCCGCGGACGACGAGAGCACGCTAAGAACGAAAGGCCCGACTTTGCAGCTGCAGGACGCGAGGTCGATTGTGTGATGCTTTCGTGAGGAGACTAACGCGACAATGCTCATGATGTAGATATGTGACTGAGGACCTCCTAGTATGTATAGCCTGTGCCTTTGGATCCGTTGGGTGTGGCTGTATACATGAAGCCGACAGGCGGGACCGGTCAGCGCTTCAGCGCTTCGGCCTAATGGCTAAGCACTAACCACCCACCAATACCCTTAACACAGTATATCAGCCACGCTCATCTACCCAATCCGCACAAGTTCAGCCTTCAAACTATCATCGCTCGAAAGCTACCTACTATACAAGGAAATGGAAGCGGTCCGCGCAAGGTCAGTACAACACTTTGCTCAGCCTCTGCACGGCGTTCAAGAGAATGTCGCCCTGCCGGATGACCGTCTCGTACTGCGCGTTCTTGACCGACGGCCGGTTCGTCTCTACAACCCCATTCACCTTGTCGATCGTGCAGTGCAGCCGTCCCGACGCGATGAAGCGCGAAAGTTCGCTGCAACCCCGAGACAACTATGAGCCCATGCGGAAGGACGGAGCGAAACGGGACGCACCTGTCCACGAAGTCGATGCTGACGCCGAATGACCGCGCGAGGCTGTCGAGCGTCAGACTGCGGTACGACTCGAGCAGCTGGGTGTACGCGAGAATACGCATTTCGCGCACGTAGTAGCGTGCATGTGGCGCAAGCAGGCGATTTGGCTTGAGGTGCGTCTGCTCAAGGGCGGCTATACTGAAAGTGATGAACAAGAGACATTCATATGGAAGGTGGACACGTACCGAGGGCAACGAAGAACTTATCGTAATGCGAGTCATAGATGTTCTTCATCAGGTCGGCCAGAGTAGGTAAGTCAGGCAAAACCTGCAGGACTTCTGGTGCAGTGATCAGCTACCGAACCAATATCAGCTTTGCACGATGCAATGGGATCCTTGTAAGAATTCCATACCTTCTTCTTCAAGTCTGGTCTACTGAGAGTGAGGACGTTGGCAATGATCGTTGCGGCGACAAAGTCGTTGTACGAGATAAGTTCGGTCGCGGTAAATGTTGACAGCGCGTCGAGGAGTAGCTCGCCGCCGCGCTTGAATTGTCGGATGGAGAGTAGGTGCAAGCCACGGTATACCTTCAGCCGGTTTCTCCGATCCCAGTCTCCACCTTTCTCTACCAGCCTGCGCGCATACAGTCAATCACTCGCACAGAACATCGTTTCAAACCAACGTACTCTTCCGCTTGCTGCAGGTACTGCGTGATCATCTCATGGTCACCGAAGAAGAGCCCGATCCGGATGAGTGTGAGGACGATGTCTATCCTCGAACCCAAACCTGGCGTCTTCTCTAGCGCAAGCTTTTGAGCCTCAACCGACTTTTCCTAGAACGCCGATGAATAATTGAGCATCAGGTTCCGCCACACGCGGCGAGTTGGGCAGGAATAGGCGCACACCTTGTCTCCTCCGATCCTCGTCAAGTAGTTCGCGCGCGCGCGGAGCGCGTCCGCAATGTCGGTCTCTCCTTCGGTCTTCTTTGCCTCCTCTAGTCGCTCTTCAATCTTGTCCAGCTCGTCCTTGTTCGCCTTCTCCATGCGCTCAAGTAATGATTGGTCCAGTGGCAAGGCAGAGGTTGAGGTCACTATCCGGTAGTACGGCGCCATCTCTGTTCCCATATGGTCAGCTTCCCAAACGACTAAGCCATGTGTATGAGAAGAACGCACGGTCGGCCTCGATACCCTCGAGAAGAGTCTTGCGCGCATTCTCGTGAAGGTGCGCGAGGGAGGGCGAGGAGAGGACGAAATAGTCCTGCGCGAGGGTTAGGTTAGGGATTGGGAGTACCGCGTCTTCAGCCATGGTGATATAAGGTGCTTTCTTATTGCTAGTGGTACGAGTTAGACGTCGGGGACTGCGAGTAGGAAGTCAAGGACGATGAGAGGCTGAGGGAGGGGAAGGCCAGGCGTCTACAAGCGACGCGTCAGTACCGCGAATGTTCCCACGCTCCTCGACGCGTCACCTCGCGTCCTCCTCCGTTCACCTACATTACCCCATCTGCACCACTTCCTCTTACTCTCGCTGATCTCACCGACACTACACCTACGATGCCTACGAAAGAAGAGCTTCTGACTCAGGCGCAATCCGCTTCGGACCCCAAACGCGCAGAGGCACTTTACAAGGAGATCCTAGTAGGTGAGCTCAGAGGTATGCAGGCGTCCAGTTGGGTGGATAGCTCAACGCGCGATTACAGCGTCACCGATCAGCGAGCATGCGGCCGTCGAGGAGAAGGAGAAGGAGCTGCGCTACCAAGAAAGTGCACTCGTGAAGTTGGGGGAGCTGTACCGAGACCACAAGTTCGTCTCTACATTCACTGTGGCTGAACTATTGACGTGTGTACTGACAGCATTTTGTACTTGAAGTAACGCAAAGGGTGTTGCCGAGGTCATCACACTATCCCGGTCATTCGTCTCGTCGAGCGCGAAGGCAAAGACCGCCAAACTCAGTGCGTTCCCCGATTCCGCCGGAAGTTCAGCCCTAAACGCATCATGCAGTCCGCACACTCCTTGATTGCTTCACCTCCATTCCGGACAGCCAAAAGATACAGATTGACGTCCTTCTCGAGAACATCGAGTGGGCGAAGCGCGAGAAGCGGATATTCCTCAAGCACAGTCTCGAGACACGGCTCGTTGGTCTGTAAGTGCACGAGATGTACACAGTCCTGCGTCATTACCTCATGTTGCTCGTGTATGCAGCCAGCTGGATACACAACAGTACAAGCCTGCGCTCAGTCTCATCGACACCCTTCTCACCGAACTCAAGCGTCTAGACGACAAGATGGTCCTCACAGAGGTACACTTACTCGAGAGTCGCGTCTATCGTGGAGTCGGCAATCTTTCAAAATCCAAGGTCCGTTGTATACGCCAGCCTGGTAGTTATGTCGCTGACAGCTTGGGCCATGCTTAGGCTGCACTTACGTCCGCACGGACAGCTGCGAACTCGATATACTGCCCACCACACCTCCAAGCGCGTCTTGACCTTCAGTCTGGCATTCTACATGCAGAAGACAAGGACTACACGACTGCATACTCTTATTTCTACGAGACATTCGAGAACCTGAGTACCCAGGACGACCCAAGCGCTCTCGGGGCGCTGAAGTATATGTTGCTTTGCAAAGTGATGCTAAACCTTGTACGTTCCCGCCCTAGTTACTCTTCTATTCTTCTCACAATTTCACGATCGGTTAGCCGGAAGACGTGACATCCCTCTTGTCTATCAAGCTCGCGTCGAAGTATGCGCAACTCCGGGACGTGGAGAGCATGCGAGCCATCGCCCGCGCGCACCAGAAGCGGAATCTTGCAGACTTTGAGAAGGCACTGAAGGACTACCAACAAGGTGAGCCTTTTGAGTCGCAGAGTGCATAAACGCATATTGATGTGACACATTCGCACAGAACTCTCCTCCGACACGACAATCCGCACACATCTTTCCGCCCTGTACGACACGCTGCTCGAACAGAATTTGCTTCGGATTGTGGAGCCGTACTCGGTCGTCGAGATTGAGTATATCGCTCAGCAGGTCGGCCAGGGCAGGCAAGCTGTAGAACTCAAGTAAGCCTTTTTAGCTCCTGTCCAACGGTGGGTATTCACTAGTCGTCACAGACTATCACAGATGATTCTTGACAAAGTCTTCCACGGAGTCCTTGATCAAGGACGGGGATGTCTACTGATCTTTGAGGTTCCAGAGGCAGATGTGCGTCGTGCGCTCCTTTCGGCTTGACTTCTTATACTGATGACTGCTTCTTGTGACCTCAGCGGACGTACGGGGCGGCTATTGATACTCTGGAGCAGGTCGGGAAGGTCGTAGACTCGTTATACGCGAAGGTAACTTCGTCCGATCCGCTGAACGTGTTCCTCCGCTGACCCATAGTGTACGACTCTCCAGACTGTAAAACTGGCATAGGACTTTTCTCTCTTGCAATTTCTATCCGCCGTCTTCCGCTGTAGGGTGTATTGGTGTGAAGCCCGTGCGTGTGATTGTGTCAGTTGCAGAAGTTGGAATTCATTGGGAAGCATGATGCATGAGTGGCCGTGGAACGACTCAATTGACATGTATTTTTATGATTGTGAGCTGAGGCAAGCTTGCGCGCCGTGTTACGAGACGCCTTCACTCTGACGTTACGGTTATATGCTCCTCTGCCTTGATACTCCTACGGTCTACCTGACTCCTACGCTGCTCGCGCCCATGCCGTGTCTGCGTCCGGAGAGCAGCGGTAGGTGTGGGGTCCTCATACAGATATGTTATCGGCCATCCGGGCCGGGCGATAGCGTTCCGCGCCGACGACGGAGCTCGTCATCTCGCCGACACACGGAAGGTCAAGAAAATGACTCTCCCTCAAACCACCACCATCTCCAACCCCACATCAGCTCGCTCCCCGCAAGCACCTGCGGGCGATTGAACTCAGGGTTCCTGCTGCTCGCGCAGCTTCTGGTCATCAGATAGCGCGTGCTCCGCACATCGTTCGTTTCGGCTAGATCATGAGTGGTAAGTTGATTGTATGCGCATGCGTCAAGCTCAGGGGTATGCTAATGGCGGCACTGGCGTATTCAGTCACTGTGGTGCTCGGGTCGCAATGGGGCGACGAGGGCAAGGGCAAGCTCGTCGACATTCTGTCCGCGGAGTTCGACATCTGTGCGCGATGCGCGGGAGGGAACAACGCCGGGCACACCATCGTCGTGCCTATGGGCCCGGAGAAGATTCCTAAGACGTTCGCTTTCCATTTGCTTCCTAGTGGTGCGTGCATATCTTCACACCCACCTCCATCTCCAAAATGGCGTATGAATTGTCCCCGCGTTTTTCGATCTCCCAGGTCTCGTCAACCCTCAGTGCACTGGAATTATCGGGAACGGGGTGGTCGTGCATATTCCCTCATTCTTCGCCGAGCTCGACGCACTGCAGAAAGACGGTACGTACATCCCACTCCTGCTGCCGTTATGAGCGTAGCGGTGACGTGCTCAATTTTCATCACAGGACTCGACTGCACCGGGCGGTTGTTCATCTCCGACCGCGCACACCTCGTCTTCGACTTCCACCAGATCGTCGACGGCCTCAAGGAGGTCGAGCTCGGCGGATCGAGCATTGGCACGACGAAGAAAGGCATCGGTCCGGCGTACTCTGCGAAGGCCTCGCGCTCGGGCCTCCGGGTTCACCACCTGTTCGACCACGACACGTTCGCGCAGAAGTTCCGCCGGATCGTCGAGAACCGGTTCAAGCGGTATGGATACTTCGAGTACGACACCGAGGGCGAGATTGAGCGGTATAAGGTGCGCACACCGTTTGGGCATCACAATCGAATCGACGTCTTCGTCGACTCAATGCTAGTGCAATTCTGACAAACGCTCATAGGCTCTCGGGGAACGACTGCAACCATATGTCGTGGACAGCGTCGTGTACCTCCACAAAGCTTTATCGGAGGGCAAGAAGGTTCTCGTGGAGGGCGCGAACGCACTCATGCTCGACATCGACTTTGGGACGTACCCGTTCGTCACGTCGTCTGCGACCACGATCGGGGGCGTTTGTACTGGCTTGGGTATTCCTCCTAAGATGGTGGGCACCACTATCGGTGTGATCAAGGCGTACACGACCCGCGTCGGTGGCGGACCGTTCCCTACGGAGCAACTGAACGTGAGCGCGTCACAGAGCACTACGTACCATCGGAGCTGACGCCATGCGCAGGAGATCGGTACACACCTACAAGAAGTAGGACGCGAGTACGGGACAACGACTGGTCGGCGGAGGCGATGCGGGTGGCTTGACCTGGTTGTCATGAAGCACTCGTGCCTTATCAACGGCTACGACAGCCTGAACCTCACCAAGTTGGACGTCTTAGACGACCTAGATGAGCTCAAGATTGCGGTCAAGTACCTCGTAGACGAGAAGGAGCTGGCAGGTTTCCCCGGTATGTGACATAACATGGCACGTAGCCCTATGCTGATTGCAGCGCTCGCAGCCGACCTCGAGGTGCTCGCAAAAGTAGATGTCGTATACGTGACGCTACCCGGTTGGAAACAGTCCATTGCAAATGCAAAGACAATGGAGGACCTACCAGACAACTGCAAGAAGTACATCGAGTTCATCGAGCAGTTCTTGGGTGTACCGGTCGAGTGGATTGGCGTTGGACCTGGGCGAGAAAGCATGGTGAAGAAAGAACGCAAAGTCGTACGTTAGAGTAAACCTGTACTGCTACAGTAGAATCTGAAAGAACCTGCCATTGCTACTACTTGCGAAAGGGAGCGAAAGGGACGCCTGATGAGGGCATGCGGCATTCTTCCCACGCCACGAGGGGTATAAGAGCCGTGTGACAGGAGGGCAGGTCCCCTAGTCACCTCGTCGTCACAACTGTTACCACCCGCCCTCCCCCTCGTCTCCCAGCCTCGTCTCGCTCGCAGACAGCGGTGTCTGGCTCGGAATACATTCTTTGATCGCTATGGATCCGACTCAGCACATACCGTCCACCCCCTCCTCGTCGCGCAAACGGTCGCGCGAGAACGAGACCCCTAGCCAGAGGCAGAAGCGCGAGAAGGCGGCTGAAAGGCAGCGGCGGAAGCGCGAGCGCGACCGACTCGCCGGCCAGGCCGGCTTGCAGCAGAACATCCTCGCGATGGCCCAGCAACAGGCCCAGCAAGTCCCCCCGCCACAGATGGAGGTTGCGCCCCCACCCATGTCGTCGCCCGAGGAGGAGCAGCTCGCGAACGAGTACAAGGGCGGGGACCTCACCGCCGAGGATGTGGCCAAGCGGGACCGCATCAGGGCCGCCGCGCGAGAACGGCAGCGGAAGCACCGCGCGCTCGCCAAGGCCCGCAAGCTGCGCGAGCTCGGGCTCGACATGGGCAACGAGATCCTCCCGGGCATGGACGAGGTCCAGTACCGGATGAACGCCGAGGGCCAGTACCAGCCCGTCATGGAGATGCCCCCGCACCCACACCCGCACTCGCAGCCGCACCCGATGCACGAGCCCCCGTTCCCGCAGGGCCAGCCGTTGGGCGGGCAGACCTTCGCGAGCACCCTCCTGCTCTCCTTCTCGTGCGCGCCGCTCCTCAAGCAACACCTCCTCCGGACGCTCTCCATGACGAACGAGGAGCTTGCGTCTCTCGAGCCGATCATCGCTCAGGCCTGGGATCACTGGGATCAGCAGGTGCGAATCTCTCGCCACTAGTTCCATCTACCGCTGCTTACTTTGCATGCATTCGACCCATCTCCCCGCGTCTACCTACTCTCCGCGTACCTCTGCATGCATCTGGTCACATTCTCCGCCTATTCCATCTTCATTGAACACACTATGAACACACTACATGCATGACCCACCTCTACCCACTCGCTACTCACTGTGCCTGCATCCGGCTCCTCCTTGCGCACCCACAGCGACGGATGCATTATGTTCAAGCCCAGCACGCGCCCAAGCCCCCCGACAACTCCGCGCTCACCGACCCCGCCGCGAACTACCCCCCAATGGGCGAGCACGTTCAAGGACATCCGTACGTGCACGACCCCGCGCAGGCGACGAACGATTTTCGCGCGCGCTTCCACCGGCCGCTCGTTGCACCTTCGCCCTTCCGTTCCACGGTCGTCGGCGGTTCTACGCCTGCGGATGGTAATGCGCAGCAGCAGCAGCAGCAGATGTCTGCGTCCGCGCCCCCTGGAGGGCCGTCCGTCCCATCGGCCTCGGGGGTTAACGGAGCGGCGACGGCGGGAGAAGGATCGATCAGCGCGGGCACCAGTGTGCAGGAGCAACGTACGGTCCCGAACGCGGCGACGATCGACCCGCAGCTGGGCCAGGCGCGAGACGAGGCGGCAGGGGTAGCAGGCAAGCTCGAGCGGTCATAAACTCAGGCGAGGCTAGCGGCGGAACAAGTTGCTTGCTCCCGACCTAGAGCGGGCGCGAGGTTCCGGGCTACTCCCTGAGTGTATCGGATACTGTGTTCTGAGTGCGGGTCTGGAGGATGGCAGACGGTGGCGGAGAGGGTGTGTAAAGCTTATTCGTGGGGCGATGCGTACGTGTGTTCTGTATCCTGCTGACCCGGACTTGGTAGTTGTATGGTTCGCAAAGTGTTGTGTATTATAATAGCTCACTCCCGTATTCCTAGGCCTTCCGAGCAGAATGTGCGAGTCGTGGGCAGCGGGTGAGGAGGCGAAGAGGCGGTCCGGGTGGGCGGATACTGCCAGAGAGACGAGCAGAAATGGCCGGAGAGACTCGGACAAACCGAGATGGCCAGAGAGACAAACCGAGACTCTGGGAGATTTCTGGGGGCATTTCTGCCCCTGGTTCTCCGGGAGGCTGGGGGTGATTTCTGGGCGGATTCCTGCCCTGGTTCTCCGGGAGGATGAAGAAGAGGCCCTGGGTTTCTGGGGAGACATGGCTGCTGGGTTTCTGTGTGGAGGCTGCTGGGTTTCTGGGTGGATGCTGCTGGTTTGCTGGGGGAGGCGGGCCAGGGACTTTCAGGAGGAGGAGACCGCTGGGGTGATTTCTGGGAGGAGGAAGATGCATTGTATTCGCCGTACAGTAGTTCCAAGAAATATTGATTCACTAGAACGGCCGTACATCCGTGTACCCCGCAAGCATGTCGTCCACAAACAGCACCTCCTCGTCCCCAATCCTCCCCGCGCTCCCGCCGTTCCATGCCCCGAGCGCGTGGTCAATCACATACAGCGCCGTGTGCGGCCCCTTCCTCGGGTGACGCAGCTCCCGCCCCTCCGGATTCGTCACCGGCCGCGCCCGCGCCAGCTTCGTGTCCGCCCGCTGACGGTGTTCCTCCCGCTCTCCCGCCTCCCCGCTCGCCGGTCCGAACAGCACGGGTTCGAGCGTGTGTGCGTGAAGCACCACCTGCCGTCCATGCACCTCAGATGGTCCGCCGGTC
Organism: Daedaleopsis sinensis; assembly: GCA_033807695.1. NCBI lineage: Eukaryota > Fungi > Basidiomycota > Agaricomycetes > Polyporales > Polyporaceae > Daedaleopsis > Daedaleopsis sinensis. The sequence continues at coordinate 4,586,217 of CM066301.1, forward strand.
GACATCCCACTCGCCGCGCCCGGGCCCGCCGTCGGACTCGGAGGCGGCACACCAGGGAGAATACTCTCCGGATCGTGCAGAGCACGCGCCCGCCGCTCCGGCGCCGCCCGCACGAACTTCAGCTTCTTGTCGTCCCACAGCGCCCGGATGATGAGCAGCGACTTGAGCCCGCCCTTTATCGAGCTCAAGTTCGCGAACGGCATCCCCTCCGGCCATCCCTCCATCTCCACGTTGTACGTCCACACGATGATCCGCCCGTACCGCTCCGCCGTCCACCACATCTCTGCGCCCACCAGCCCCGTCCGCATGACTGACACCTGTTAGCATCGGACGCAGACAGTCGCCGTGAGCGCGAGAACTCACCGAGTGCGGCGTTGATGTCGCTCCGCAGACCCTCGCGCAGGACATCCCGCCGAGGCTTTCGCTTTCGTCGTGCTTTGGCGTCCGTCAGGACAGGGTCGAACGCAATGAACGACTGCGACTGTCACGGTAGCATAGAAAGTGAGGTAGGTTCATGCCTGCAACTCGGCGTACTCACCATATCGAGTCGAGTCGAGTCCGAGGAACTTGAAGGGGTGCCCAGGAGAGGAGACATGGTGGTCAATGTACAACTTGAACTCGAAGGTTCAAGTCCGACCGTTCCTCCCAGATGCGACCTCGGTGATCTCGGACCTTGGTACATTACCATATCTTGTCGCTCGCCCTGCTCGGATCGGTCCGACTAACCCTGTGGCCGCTCCAGACGCCTCAGAGCGCTCCGGTCTTCCATTCCTTGCGCTGTAGACAGATCATGAGCTTGTACATCATACAATCAATACACGAGCCCAGTACCACTCCTGCTCGTTCACGTACCAGAAATCATGCTGCACGACTGTGTGCGAGAGTCGCCCCATGCGGCGGCCGGCGAGGAGCTGCAGTCAAGAGAGCAGATCAGACGGAGGCTGAGGTCCGTGTGCCAGAGGGAAGGAGAGAGCCATTCGAAGAGCACCACCGTGCTGGCACTCGGCTCGGCTTGTTCGGGGAACGTTGCACGGTCGAGACTGCTTGAGCTCTTTAGCATGGCTCGCCCGCGTGTACACGCCGCCATGCGTGCCCTGCTTGACGTTTAGTGTCAAAGGTTAGCACGGATTTGTGAACAGACGTACCTATTCGTACACACGGAGACAGCCGTCTCGAGAGAGCGATAGCCATCTTCAGAAAGTCCGAGCTCAATCGGCTCTTGCGCCGAGTCGTTCAGGGCCGCCTTTCCGGCAGAACGTGTACGATGTCAGTCGTCCGAATACGAAGTGTTGCATGGCAACTCACCAGTCTGATGCCGCACATCGACCACATCCTAAGATCTGCCGCTGGACATACCTTGCAGACAGACTCGCGCACGGAATGTCTGACAGTGTTGTCGCGGAGTTGCACGCCGGCGAGCGAGCAGTAGGACGGATGTCAGAGGTGCCAGCTTTTTCAGAAGGGTGAATGGAAGCCGTGTCGGGCAGGAGAAACCATAGGGTTCCACCTCTGGCGCGTGGAATGGTTCAGCGCCGCGATCCGGACCCTTTCAGCAGAAGAAGTTCTCACTGGCAGCGTCCATCGTATGACGTCTCCTGAGTACCAGCCAGCTGTAGACCGAGTACTGCACGTCCGGACTTACCGTTCCCATATCCGCGGGACTGTCCGTGACAGCTGGAGGTTGTCCAGAACATTTTACCGTCGCACAGAGACGTACCTACTAGTGTTCGTACATAGCACTGACGAACAGTCCTACGGACTCGGAGAATCGAGCTTCGAGCTCATGGAGCCTGCTTAGGAGAGCAGCACGGGGTGAAGCATCCGCTGAGTCCCGTCTCGAGAGCTCAGTGTGCTCTCGCTGAGGGACTCATGCCGATTAGTACCGCCCTGCGTGCCATCTAGCAGTTTAAATTCTGCATCCTGTAGGCTAGGTACATCAGATTGTCTGCCGTAGATTTCTATGTCGGCACTCACCAATCTCACAGTCCACGCCACACGACCCTGCATAGTACATTGAGCATCATACATGTACGCGGATTCACATCCAGTAGCGGACTTACTCGTGTACGGAGAGCCGAAAAGACGGACCGGATGAGCGTCGACTCAGGTCAAAATCAGACCGCGGTCATGGACGCACAGAGCTGAATATTGAGGCAACAATATCTGGAGCCGACTTGAGGCCAGGACGTGCTGACCGGCTCCTGCCAGTGCTCGGGGAATGAGCCAGGGTCGGGGACGGCGTCGAGCTGCCGCGCTCGCACTCGCACTCGCATTCGCACTCACACTCACACTCGCAGACTCCAACCGAGTCTCGCGAGTGCTCCGTGCTGCGTGCTCTGCCCATCTGCGCCTTCGTTCGCGAGGACTCAAATGCGCGGACCGTCGAGATGCACGCGCCCACTGCGCTCTGCGGGATCGACGTTGACCGTTCAACGACGGGCAGCAGCGCACTGGCACGTCGTCCTCTGCCCGGGTCGAGCACAAGCACGAGGTTGCGGTGGCGACGGACGACGCAGCGCGGCTGACAGCGGACGAGCTTCCGCGCCGTCTTCCCTCTCGGCGCGTCCGAGGAGGGCGAGCGACGGGAACCCGCTCTGGAGCACACGCTCGAGAAGCCGGATGTCTGAGTCCGGCCGCGGTGTTTCGCACACGGTGCAGTGTGCACGACGAGAGACTGGAACTCGCGATTGTCGTTGAGATACGCTGGATAGACATACCTGCGCATGTTTGTTAGAGCGGTACATGGATAACTTGAAGACGGGGTCATGCAGCGTACCCACAGAGTGCACGAGTTCTGGGTCCGCGGGAGAGACACGAACGGTCAGGCCTCAGGGTCCGTCCTGACTGGGTCGTGATGGCGCTCGACTGCCGTGCTATCGCACGTCCGAGCGCACGCGGAGGCGAGCACCCTCCATACACATGTACGGCGGAGGGATCAGCCAGTCGCGCGGTGTCGGCCATCGGCCTCGTCCCTCGGCGGGATACCCAGATACGACGGCGACTTGAGCCGTCGACTCCACGTCCTGCGCGTCGAGCACGAGTGCACGCCGTCCGCGCAGTGTGCACCTGCTCGAACGGCCTCGTTAGTATTCGATGTGCAGGGCATGACACAGTCGCGACGGGAGAGCCCGCCGCGCGACTGGCCGCGGTGACCGAGCCATCCTCTCGTTGCTCGCTACCGGTCACCACGCACGTCCGCACACGCCGCCATGTGTGCGACGCATCTCGTGCCGAGTCCTGTCTCTCGGAGGGCCCATCGCGGCGGCGCGCCCCGTTATTCGAGTCTAGATCTAGACCGGCGCCGGCACGACTCGGATGGCGGCCGCATGCACGCACGACCTGGCAGGCCCTCTGGAGTCTGCGACGCCCGGACGCGAGAGCCTCACGTGTTGTGCGGCGTGCGAATGGGAGCACGGACGGGCGAGGAGGAGGAGGAGGTACTTAGCCTCGCTCGCCGCGAGAGGCCCGGGAAGCCGCCCCCGTCCGAGTCCCACCTCTGTCGCCGCTGCAACTCGCTCACCCGTCGTTGTGCACGCGGCGCGCGTCGTCGTCGAGCTTCTGTCTGGGTACGTACTCACCTCTGAGCTCCTCGCGTTCGGTGCGGCGCTGACTGCGTCGTCTCCAGCCCGTCGGCGTTGACGTAGCAGATCGCGGCGGCCTGCAGGGTGCGTGGCGGTGGCGAGTGCGTTGTCCGCCGCCGCGTCCGTCGTCGACTTGGAGCTTCTGTCCGGGTATGTACTCACCTTGGGGTCCTCGCGTTCGGTGCGCTGACTGCATCCTCTCCAGCCGTCGGCGACGGCGTGACGGACGGCGTCGGTCTGCAGGGTGCGTGGCGGGCGCAGCCCGTGCGGGTTCGCGTTCGGGCGCACGCTGTAATGATGCTAAAGTTAGAGTTCGGACTTGAGATATCGCAGCGAGTACGTACGTACTTACTTTCGGTTCGCCGTGCCGTGCGGGGTCCGATTCTGACTGGATGCGGGCGATCGCATGGGTGCGTGTGACGGCGGACTCGGAGGGGTTTGTTCGGACGCTGGCATGTAGTTAGCATAGCGTGGTCAACGTACCTTGAACGTTAACGTTGCGCATGGTGCACGGTGTGCCTGAGCGTCCCCCGAGTGGGAGTTTCAACCGCGCCAAGCGGAAGAGTCCATGCCTCCCGGCGAGTCGCAAAGACGAGCGGGCGTGGCGGGCCACTCTTGCTGTCCGAAAATGAGGTGAGCACCCACACATCGGATGACGGGCAGGGGTCGACATCGCATCTAAATAGACGGACTCAAGCGATTATTGAATTCATCTTACAAGAGCTACGTATACATGCCAGACTCGTCTCTCAAGATCTGACCACGCCGCGGCGTGTACAGGGTCGAGATGGAGAGAGCAGAGCGTGGACTGACCTGTGTTGGCCGTCCAGTGATGTCGGCGACGTGCAACTGGGGGGCTGAAGGAATGGAGAGCGGAGGGTGGGGATGGGGACGTGTACTGCTGACGTACTTGGCTGGCGAAAGCAGAGTGCAATCGAGGTCTGCACTTGGACATACACACCTTTGAGGCCATCGTCGGAGACGGTAGAGAGGCAAAGGTCAGTGTTCCTACCAGAGAGATGCGGAAGTCTGAGGACATACGTGGAGATTGGCCATGAAGGGACAGCAGGACGGGCCTGCGTACGTCTGTGCGGCGACTGCTGAGAAGTCGAGGACGGAGTCGGACAGTGTCCAAGTCGGGGAAGGTCGAGTGGCAGAGAGAGCGAGTCCAAGTCCGAGTCCAAGTCCGAGTGTGGCAGAGATAGCGAGTCCAAGTCCGAGTCCAAGTCCGAGTGCAGGCAGTGAGAGGGAGAGCGCTGCCCTGAAGGAGGATGTGCACAGACGTCGAGTGCAGGCGCCAGACGCATGACGTCGACGCATGACGTCACCTGTCCTTGGCACACCGTCGATCCCATTCCCATCCACGGCTTGTCCTCGACCATCATGCAGCTTCATCCATCCTAGCCTCCTCTTGCTCGCAGACAGCGGCCGTGTGACAGGAGGGCAGGTCCCCTAGTCACCTCGTCGTCACAACCGTTACCACCCGCCCTCCCCCTCGTCTCCCAGCCTCGTCTCGCTCGCAGACAGCGGTGTCTGGCTCGGAATACATTCTTTGATCGCTATGGATCCGACTCAGCACATACCGTCCACCCCCTCCTCGTCGCGCAAACGGTCGCGCGAGAACGAGACTCCTAGCCAGAGGCAGAAGCGCGAGAAGGCGGCTGAAAGGCAGCGGCGGAAGCGCGAGCGCGACCGACTCGCCGGCCAGGCCGGCTTGCAGCAGAACATCCTCGCGATGGCCCAGCAACAGGCCCAGCAAGTCCCCCCGCCACAGATGGAGGTTGCGCCCCCACCCATGTCGTCGCCCGAGGAGGAGCAGCTCGCGAACGAGTACAAGGGCGGGGACCTCACCGCCGAGGATGTGGCCAAGCGGGACCGCATCAGGGCCGCCGCGCGAGAACGGCAGCGGAGACGGGCTGGTACTGGCCCTCGGCGTTCATCCGGTACTGGACCTCGTCCATGCCCGGGAGGATCTCGTTGCCCATGTCGAGCCCGAGCTCGCGCAGCTTGCGGGCCTTGGCGAGCGCGCGGTGCTTTGGAGATGCCCCCGCACCCACACCCGCACTCGCAGCCGCACCCGATGCACGAGCCCCCGTTCCCGCAGGGCCAGCCGTTGGGCGGGCAGACGTTCGCGAGCACCCTCCTGCTCTCCTTCTCGTGCGCGCCGCTCCTCAAGCAACACCTCCTCCGGACGCTCTCCATGACGAACGAGGAGCTTGCGTCTCTCGAGCCGATCATCGCTCAGGCCTGGGATCACTGGGATCAGCAGGTGCGAATCTCTCGCCACTAGTTCCATCTACCGCTGCTTACTTTGCATGCATTCGACCCATCTCCCCGCGTCTACCTACTCTCCGCGTACCTCTGCATGCATCTGGTCACATTCTCCGCCTATTCCATCTTCATTGAACACACTATGAACACACTACATGCATGACCCACCTCTACCCACTCGCTACTCACTGTGCCTGCATCCGGCTCCTCCTTGCGCACCCACAGCGACGGATGCATTATGTTCAAGCCCAGCACGCGCCCAAGCCCCCCGACAACTCAGCGCTCACCGACCCCGCCGCGAACTACCCCCCAATGGGCGAGCACGTTCAAGGACATCCGTACGTGCACGACCCCGCGCAGGCGACGAACGATTTTCGCGCGCGCTTCCACCGGCCGCTCGTTGCACCTTCGCCCTTCCGTTCCACGGTCGTCGGCGGTTCTACGCCTGCGGATGGTAATGCGCAGCAGCAGCAGCAGCAGATGTCTGCGTCCGCGCCCCCTGGAGGGCCGTCCGTCCCATCGGCCTCGGGGGTCAACGGAGCGGCGACGGCGGGAGAAGGATCGATCAGCGCGGGCACCAGTGTGCAGGAGCAACGTACGGTCCCGAACGCGGCGACGATCGACCCGCAGCTGGGCCAGGCGCGAGACGAGGCGGCAGGGGTAGCAGGCAAGCTCGAGCGGTCATAAACTCAGGCGAGGCTAGCGGCGGAACAAGTTGCTTGCTCCCGACCTAGAGCGGGCGCGAGGTTCCGGGCTACTCCCTGAGTGTATCGGATACTGTGTTCTGAGTGCGGGTCTGGAGGATGGCAGACGGTGGCGGAGAGGGTGTGTAAAGCTTATTCGTGGGGCGATGCGTACGTGTGTTCTGTATCCTGCTGACCCGGACTTGGTAGTTGTATGGTTCGCAAAGTGTTGTGTATTATAATAGCTCACTCCCGTATTCCTAGGCCTTCCGAGCAGAATGTGCGAGTCGTGGGCAGCGGGTGAGGAGGCGAAGAGGCGGTCCGGGTGGGCGGATACTGCCAGAGAGACGAGCAGAAATGGCCGGAGAGACTCGGACAAACCGAGATGGCCAGAGAGACAAACCGAGACTCTGGGAGATTTCTGGGGGCATCTCTGCCCCTGGTTCTCCGGGAGGCTGGGGGTGATTTCTGGGCGGATTCCTGCCCTGGTTCTCCGGGAGGATGAAGAAGAGGCCCTGGGTTTCTGGGGAGACATGGCTGCTGGGTTTCTGTGTGGAGGCTGCTGGGTTTCTGGGTGGAGGCTGCTGGGTTTCTGGGTGGAGGCTGCTGGTTTGCTGGGGGAGGCGGGCCAGGGACTTTCAGGAGGAGGAGACCGCTGGGGTGATTTCTGGGAGGAGGAAGATGCATTGTATTCGCCGTACAGTAGTTCCAAGAAATATTGATTCACTAGAACGGCCGTACATCCGTGTACCCCGCAAGCATGTCGTCCACAAACAGCACCTCCTCGTCCCCAATCCTCCCCGCGCTCCCGCCGTTCCATGCCCCGAGCGCGTGGTCAATCACATACAGCGCCGTGTGCGGCCCCTTCCTCGGGTGACGCAGCTCCCGCCCCTCCGGATTCGTCACCGGCCGCGCCCGCGCCAGCTTCGTGTCCGCCCGCTGACGGTGTTCCTCCCGCTCTCCCGCCTCCCCGCTCGCCGGTCCGAACAGCACGGGTTCGAGCGTGTGTGCGTGAAGCACCACCTGCCGTCCATGCACCTCAGATGGTCCGCCGGTCGACATCCCACTCGCCGCGCCCGGGCCCGCCGTCGGACTCGGAGGCGGCACACCAGGGAGAATACTCTCCGGATCGTGCAGAGCACGCGCCCGCCGCTCCGGCGCCGCCCGCACGAACTTCAGCTTCTTGTCGTCCCACAGCGCCCGGATGATGAGCAGCGACTTGAGCCCGCCCTTTATCGAGCTCAAGTTCGCGAACGGCATCCCCTCCGGCCATCCCTCCATCTCCACGTTGTACGTCCACACGATGATCCGTCCGTACCGCTCCGCCGTCCACCACATCTCTGCGCCCACCAGCCCCGTCCGCATGACTGACACCTGTTAGCATCGGACGCAGACAGTCGCCGTGAGCGCGAGAACTCACCGAGTGCGGCGTTGATGTCGCTCCGCAGACCCTCGCGCAGGACATCCCGCCGAGGCTTTCGCTTTCGTCGTGCTTTGGCGTCCGTCAGGACAGGGTCGAACGCAATGAACGACTGCGACTGTCACGGTAGCATAGAAAGTGAGGTAGGTTCATGCCTGCAACTCGGCGTACTCACCATATCGAGTCGAGTCGAATCCGAGGAAGGGGTGCCCAGGAGAGGAGACATGGTGGTCAATGTACAACTTGAACTCGAAGGTTCAAGTCCGACCGTTCCTCCCAGATGCGACCTCGGTGATCTCGGACCTTGGTACATTACCATATCTTGTCGCTCGCCCTGCTCGGATCGGTCCGACTAACCCTGTGGCCGCTCCAGACGCCTCAGAGCGCTCCGGTCTTCCATTCCTTGCGCTGTAGACAGATCATGAGCTTGTACATCATACAATCAATACACGAGCCCAGTACCACTCCTGCTCGTTCACGTACCAGAAATCATGCTGCACGACTGTGTGCGAGAGTCGCCCCATGCGGCGGCCGGCGAGGAGCTGCAGTCAAGAGAGCAGATCAGACGGAGGCTGAGGTCCGTGTGCCAGAGGGAAGGAGAGAGCCATTCGAAGAGCACCACCGTGCTGGCACTCGGCTCGGCTCGTTCGGGGAACGTTGCACGGTCGAGACTGCTTCAGTTGAACGCTTGAGCATGGCTCGCCCGCGTGTACACGCCGCCATGCGTGCCCTGCTTGACGTTTAGTGTCAAAGGTTAGCACGGATTTGTGAACAGACGTACCTATTCGTACACACGGAGACAGCCGTCTCGGGAGAGCGATAGCCATCTTCAGAAAGTCCGAGCTCAATCGGCTCTTGCGCCGAGTCGTTCAGGACCGCCTTTCCGGCAGAACGTGTACGATGTCAGTCGTCCGAATACGAAGTGTTGCATGGCAACTCACCAGTCTGATGCCGCACATCGACCACATCCTAAGATCTGCCGCTGGACATACCTTGCAGACAGACTCGCACACGGAATGTCTGACAGTGTTGTCGCGGAGTTGCACGCCGGCGAGCGAGCAGTAGGACGGATGTCAGAGGTGCCAGCTTTTTCAGAAGGGTGAATGGAAGCCGTGTCGGGCAGGAGAAACCATAGGGTTCCACCTCTGGCGCGTGGAATGGTTCAGCGCCGCGATCCGGACCCTTTCAGCAGAAGAAGTTCCCACTGGCAGCGTCCATCGTATGACGCCGTCTCCTGAGTACCAGCCAGCTGTAGACCGAGTACTGCACGTCCGGACTTACCGTTCCCATATCCGCGGGACTGTCCGTGACGGCTGGAGGTTGTCCAGAACATTTTACCGTCGCACAGAGACGTACCTACTAGTGTTCGTACATAGCACTGACGAACAGTCCTACGGACTCGGAGAATCGAGCTTCGAGCTCATGGAGCCTGCTCAGGAGAGCAGCACGGGGTGAAGCATCCGCTGAGTCCCGTCTCGAGAGCTCAGTGTGCTCTCGCTGAGGGACTCATGCCGATTAGTACCGCCCTGCGTGCCATCTAGCAGTTTAAATTCTGCATCCTGTAGGCTAGGTACATCAGATTGTCTGCCGTAGATTTCTATGTCGGCATTCACCAATCTCACAGTCCACGCCACACGACCCTGCATAGTACATTGAGCATCATACATGTACGCGGATTCACATCCAGTAGCGGACCTACTCGTGTACGGAGAGCCGAAAAGACGGACCGGATGAGCGTCGACTCAGAGGACCAGATCGGACCGTCAAAATCAGACCGCGGTCATGGACGCTGAGAGCTGAATATTGAGGCAAGAATATCTGGAGCCGACTTGAGGCCAGGACGTGCTGACCGGCTCCTGCCAGTGCTCGGGGAATGAGCCAGGGTCGGGGACGGCGTCGAGCTGCCGCGCTCGCACTCGCACTCGCAGACTCCAACCGAGTCTCGCGAGTGCTCCGTGCTGCGTGCTGCGTGCTCTGCCCATCTACGCCTTCGTTCGCGAGGACTCAAACGCGCGGACCGTCGAGATGCACGCGCCCACTGCGCTCTGCGGGATCGACGTTGACCGTTCAACGACGGGCAGCAGCGCACTGGCACGTCGTCCTCTGCCCGGGTCGAGCACGAGCACGAGGTTGCGGTGGCGACGGACGACGCAGCGCGGCTGACAGCGGACGAGCTTCCGCGCCGTCTTCCCTCTCGGCGCGTCCGAGGAGGGCGAGCGACGGGAACCCGCTCTGGAGCACACGCTCGAGAAGCCGGATGTCTGAGTCCGGCCGCGGTGTTTCGCACACGGTGCAGTGTGCACGACGAGAGACTGGAACTCGCGATTGTCGTTGAGATACGCTGGATAGACATACCTGCGCGTGTTTGTTAGAGCGGTACATGGATAACTTGAAGACGGGGGCATGCAGCGTACCCACAGAGTGCACGAGTTCTGGGTCCGCGGGAGAGACACGAACGGTCAGGCCTCAGGGTCCGTCCTGACTGGGTTGTGATGGCGCTCGACTGCCGTGCTATCGCACGTCCGAGCGCACGCGGAGGCGAGCACCCTCCATACACATGTACGGCGGAGGGATCAGCCAGTCGCGCGGTGTCGGCCATCGGCCTCGTCCCTCGGCGGGATACCCAGATACGACGGCGACTTGAGCCGTCGACTCCACGTCCTGCGCGTCGAGCACGAGTGCACGCCGTCCGCGCAGTGTGCACCTGCTCGAACGGCCTCGTTAGTATTCGATGTGCAGGGCATGACACAGTCGCGACGGGAGAGCCCGCCGCGCGACTGGCCGCGGTGACCGAGCCATCCTCTCGTTGCTCGCTACCGGTCACCACGCACGTCCGCACACGCCGCCATGTGTGCGACGCATCTCGTGCCGAGTCCTGTCTCTCGGAGGGCCCATCGCGGCGGCGCGCCCCGTTATTCGAGTCTAGATCTAGACCGGCGCCGGCACGACTCGGATGGCGGCCGCATGCACGCACGACCTGGCAGGCCCTCTGGAGTCTGCGACGCCCGGACGCGAGAGCCTCACGTGTTGTGCGGCGTGCGAATGGGAGCACGGACGGGCGAGGAGGAGGAGGAGGTACTTAGCCTCGCTCGCCGCGAGAGGCCCGGGAAGCCGCCCCCGTCCGAGTCCCACCTCTGTCGCCGCTGCAACTCGCTCACCCGTCGTTGTGCACGCGGCGCGCGTCGTCGTCGAGCTTCTGTCTGGGTACGTACTCACCTCTGAGCTCCTCGCGTTCGGTGCGGCGCTGACTGCGTCGTCTCCAGCCCGTCGGCGTTGACGTAGCAGATCGCGGCGGCCTGCAGGGTGCGTGGCGGTGGCGAGTGCGTTGTCCGCCGCCGCGTCCGTCGTCGACTTGGAGCTTCTGTCCGGGTATGTACTCACCTTGGGGTCCTCGCGTTCGGTGCGCTGACTGCATCCTCTCCAGCCGTCGGCGACGGCGTGACGGACGGCGTCGGTCTGCAGGGTGCGTGGCGGGCGCAGCCCGTGCGGGTTCGCGTTCGGGCGCACGCTGTAATGATGCTAAAGTTAGAGTTCGGACTTGAGATATCGCAGCGAGTACGTACGTACTTACTTTCGGTTCGCCGTGCCGTGCGGGGTCCGATTCTGACTGGATGCGGGCGATCGCATGGGTGCGTGTGACGGCGGACTCGGAGGGGTTTGTTCGGACGCTGGCATGTAGTTAGCATAGCGTGGTCAACGTACCTTGAACGTTAACGTTGCGCATGGTGCACGGTGTGCCTGAGCGTCCCCCGAGTGGGAGTTTCAACCGCGCCAAGCGGAAGAGTCCATGCCTCCCGGCGAGTCGCAAAGACGAGCGGGCGTGGCGGGCCACTCTTGCTGTCCGAAAATGAGGTGAGCACCCACACATCGGATGACGGGCAGGGGTCGACATCGCATCTAAATAGACGGACTCAAGCGATTATTGAATTCATCTTACAAGAGCTACGTATACATGCCAGACTCGTCTCTCAAGATCTGACCACGCCGCGGCGTGTACAGGGTCGAGATGGAGAGAGCAGAGCGTGGACTGACCTGTGTTGGCCGTCCAGTGATGTCGGCGACGTGCAACTGGGGGGCTGAAGGAATGGAGAGCGGAGGGTGGGGATGGGGACGTGTACTGCTGACGTACTTGGCTGGCGAAAGCAGAGTGCAATCGAGGTCTGCACTTGGACATACACACCTTTGAGGCCATCGTCGGAGACGGTAGAGAGGCAAAGGTCAGTGTTCCTACCAGAGAGATGCGGAAGTCTGAGGACATACGTGGAGATTGGCCATGAAGGGACAGCAGGACGGGCCTGCGTACGTCTGTGCGGCGACTGCTGAGAAGTCGAGGACGGAGTCGGACAGTGTCCAAGTCGGGGAAGGTCGAGTGGCAGAGAGAGCGAGTCCAAGTCCGAGTCCAAGTCCGAGTGTGGCAGAGATAGCGAGTCCAAGTCCGAGTCCAAGTCCGAGTGCAGGCAGTGAGAGGGAGAGCGCTGCCCTGAAGGAGGATGTGCACAGACGTCGAGTGCAGGCGCCAGACGCATGACGTCGACGCATGACGTCACCTGTCCTTGGCACACCGTCGATCCCATTCCCATCCACGGCTTGTCCTCGACCATCATGCAGCTTCATCCATCCTAGCCTCCTCTTGCTCGCAGACAGCGGCCGTGTGACAGGAGGGCAGGTCCCCTAGTCACCTCGTCGTCACAACCGTTACCACCCGCCCTCCCCCTCGTCTCCCAGCCTCGTCTCGCTCGCAGACAGCGGTGTCTGGCTCGGAATACATTCTTTGATCGCTATGGATCCGACTCAGCACATACCGTCCACCCCCTCCTCGTCGCGCAAACGGTCGCGCGAGAACGAGACTCCTAGCCAGAGGCAGAAGCGCGAGAAGGCGGCTGAAAGGCAGCGGCGGAAGCGCGAGCGCGACCGACTCGCCGGCCAGGCCGGCTTGCAGCAGAACATCCTCGCGATGGCCCAGCAACAGGCCCAGCAAGTCCCCCCGCCACAGATGGAGGTTGCGCCCCCACCCATGTCGTCGCCCGAGGAGGAGCAGCTCGCGAACGAGTACAAGGGCGGGGACCTCACCGCCGAGGATGTGGCCAAGCGGGACCGCATCAGGGCCGCCGCGCGAGAACGGCAGCGGAGACGGGCTGGTACTGGCCCTCGGCGTTCATCCGGTACTGGACCTCGTCCATGCCCGGGAGGATCTCGTTGCCCATGTCGAGCCCGAGCTCGCGCAGCTTGCGGGCCTTGGCGAGCGCGCGGTGCTTTGGAGATGCCCCCGCACCCACACCCGCACTCGCAGCCGCACCCGATGCACGAGCCCCCGTTCCCGCAGGGCCAGCCGTTGGGCGGGCAGACGTTCGCGAGCACCCTCCTGCTCTCCTTCTCGTGCGCGCCGCTCCTCAAGCAACACCTCCTCCGGACGCTCTCCATGACGAACGAGGAGCTTGCGTCTCTCGAGCCGATCATCGCTCAGGCCTGGGATCACTGGGATCAGCAGGTGCGAATCTCTCGCCACTAGTTCCATCTACCGCTGCTTACTTTGCATGCATTCGACCCATCTCCCCGCGTCTACCTACTCTCCGCGTACCTCTGCATGCATCTGGTCACATTCTCCGCCTATTCCATCTTCATTGAACACACTATGAACACACTACATGCATGACCCACCTCTACCCACTCGCTACTCACTGTGCCTGCATCCGGCTCCTCCTTGCGCACCCACAGCGACGGATGCATTATGTTCAAGCCCAGCACGCGCCCAAGCCCCCCGACAACTCAGCGCTCACCGACCCCGCCGCGAACTACCCCCCAATGGGCGAGCACGTTCAAGGACATCCGTACGTGCACGACCCCGCGCAGGCGACGAACGATTTTCGCGCGCGCTTCCACCGGCCGCTCGTTGCACCTTCGCCCTTCCGTTCCACGGTCGTCGGCGGTTCTACGCCTGCGGATGGTAATGCGCAGCAGCAGCAGCAGCAGCAGCAGATGTCTGCGTCCGCGCCCCCTGGAGGGCCGTCCGTCCCATCGGCCTCGGGGGTCAACGGAGCGGCGACGGCGGGAGAAGGATCGATCAGCGCGGGCACCAGTGTGCAGGAGCAACGTACGGTCCCGAACGCGGCGACGATCGACCCGCAGCTGGGCCAGGCGCGAGACGAGGCGGCAGGGGTAGCAGGCAAGCTCGAGCGGTCATAAACTCAGGCGAGGCTAGCGGCGGAACAAGTTGCTTGCTCCCGACCTAGAGCGGGCGCGAGGTTCCGGGCTACTCCCTGAGTGTATCGGATACTGTGTTCTGAGTGCGGGTCTGGAGGATGGCAGACGGTGGCGGAGAGGGTGTGTAAAGCTTATTCGTGGGGCGATGCGTACGTGTGTTCTGTATCCTGCTGACCCGGACTTGGTAGTTGTATGGTTCGCAAAGTGTTGTGTATTATAATAGCTCACTCCCGTATTCCTAGGCCTTCCGAGCAGAATGTGCGAGTCGTGGGCAGCGGGTGAGGAGGCGAAGAGGCGGTCCGGGTGGGCGGATACTGCCAGAGAGACGAGCAGAAATGGCCGGAGAGACTCGGACAAACCGAGATGGCCAGAGAGACAAACCGAGACTCTGGGAGATTTCTGGGGGCATCTCTGCCCCTGGTTCTCCGGGAGGCTGGGGGTGATTTCTGGGCGGATTCCTGCCCTGGTTCTCCGGGAGGATGAAGAAGAGGCCCTGGGTTTCTGGGGAGACATGGCTGCTGGGTTTCTGTGTGGAGGCTGCTGGGTTTCTGGGTGGAGGCTGCTGGTTTGCTGGGGGAGGCGGGCCAGGGACTTTCAGGAGGAGGAGACCGCTGGGGTGATTTCTGGGAGGAGGAAGATGCATTGTATTCGCCGTACAGTAGTTCCAAGAAATATTGATTCACTAGAACGGCCGTACATCCGTGTACCCCGCAAGCATGTCGTCCACAAACAGCACCTCCTCGTCCCCAATCCTCCCCGCGCTCCCGCCGTTCCATGCCCCGAGCGCGTGGTCAATCACATACAGCGCCGTGTGCGGCCCCTTCCTCGGGTGACGCAGCTCCCGCCCCTCCGGATTCGTCACCGGCCGCGCCCGCGCCAGCTTCGTGTCCGCCCGCTGACGGTGTTCCTCCCGCTCTCCCGCCTCCCCGCTCGCCGGTCCGAACAGCACGGGTTCGAGCGTGTGTGCGTGAAGCACCACCTGCCGTCCATGCGCCTCAGATGGTCCGCCGGTCGACATCCCACTCGCCGCGCCCGGGCCCGCCGTCGGACTCGGAGGCGGCACACCAGGGAGAATACTCTCCGGATCGTGCAGAGCACGCGCCCGCCGCTCCGGCGCCGCCCGCACGAACTTCAGCTTCTTGTCGTCCCACAGCGCCCGGAGGATGAGCAGCGACTTGAGCCCGCCCTTTATCGAGCTCAAGTTCGCGAACGGCATCCCCTCCGGCCATCCCTCCATCTCCACGTTGTACGTCCACACGATGATCCGCCCGTACCGCTCCGCCGTCCACCACATCTCTGCGCCCACCAGCCCCGTCCGCATGACTGACACCTGTTAGCATCGGACGCAGACAGTCGCCGTGAGCGCGAGAACTCACCGAGTGCGGCGTTGATGTCGCTCCGCAGACCCTCGCGCAGGACATCCCGCCGAGGCTTTCGCTTTCGTCGTGCTTTGGCGTCCGTCAGGACAGGGTCGAACGCAATGAACGACTGCGACTGTCACGGTAGCATAGAAAGTGAGGTAGGTTCATGCCTGCAACTCGGCGTACTCACCATATCGAGTCGAGTCGAATCCGAGGAAGGGGTGCCCAGGAGAGGAGACATGGTGGTCAATGTACAACTTGAACTCGAAGGTTCAAGTCCGACCGTTCCTCCCAGATGCGACCTCGGTGATCTCGGACCTTGGTACATTACCATATCTTGTCGCTCGCCCTGCTCGGATCGGTCCGACTAACCCTGTGGCCGCTCCAGACGCCTCAGAGCGCTCCGGTCTTCCATTCCTTGCGCTGTAGACAGATCATGAGCTTGTACATCATACAATCAATACACGAGCCCAGTACCACTCCTGCTCGTTCACGTACCAGAAATCATGCTGCACGACTGTGTGCGAGAGTCGCCCCATGCGGCGGCCGGCGAGGAGCTGCAGTCAAGAGAGCAGATCAGACGGAGGCTGAGGTCCGTGTGCCAGAGGGAAGGAGAGAGCCATTCGAAGAGCACCACCGTGCTGGCACTCGGCTCGGCTCGTTCGGGGAACGTTGCACGGTCGAGACTGCTTCAGTTGAACGCTTGAGCATGGCTCGCCCGCGTGTACACGCCGCCATGCGTGCCCTGCTTGACGTTTAGTGTCAAAGGTTAGCACGGATTTGTGAACAGACGTACCTATTCGTACACACGGAGACAGCCGTCTCGGGAGAGCGATAGCCATCTTCAGAAAGTCCGAGCTCAATCGGCTCTTGCGCCGAGTCGTTCAGGGCCGCCTTTCAGGCAGAACGTGTACGATGTCAGTCGTCCGAATACGAAGTGTTGCATGGCAACTCACCAGTCTGATGCCGCACATCGACCACATCCTAAGATCTGCTGCTGGACATACCTTGCAGACACTGCAGACTCGCACACGGAATGTCTGACAGTGTTGTCGCGGAGTTGCACGCCGGCGAGCGAGCAGTAGGACGGAAGTCAGAGGTGCCAGCTTTTTCAGAAGGGTGAATGGAAGCCGTGTCGGGCAGGAGAAACCATAGGGTTCCACCTCTGGCGCGTGGAATGGTTCAGCGCCGCGATCCGGACCCTTTCAGCAGAAGAAGTTCCCACTGGCAGCGTCCATCGTATGACGCCGTCTCCTGAGTACCAGCCAGCTGTAGACCGAGTACTGCACGTCCGGACTTACCGTTCCCATATCCGCGGGACTGTCCGTGACAGCTGGAGGTTGTCCAGAACATTTTACCGTCGCACAGAGACGTACCTACTAGTATTCGTACATAGCACTGACGAACAGTCCTACGGACTCGGAGAATCGAGCTTCGAGCTCATGGAGCCTGCTCAGGAGAGCAGCACGGGGTGAAGCATCCGCTGAGTCCCGTCTCGAGAGCTCAGTGTGCTCTCGCTGAGGGACTCATGCCGATTAGTACCGCCCTGCGTGCCATCTAGCAGTTTAAATTCCGCATCCTGTAGGCTAGGTACATCAGATTGTCTGCCGTAGATTTCTATGTCGGCACTCACCAATCTCACAGTCCACGCCACACGACCCTGCATAGTACATTGAGCATCATACATGTACGCGGATTTACATCCAGTAGCGGACTTACTCGTGTACGGAGAGCCGAAAAGACGGACCGGATGAGCGTCGACTCAGGTCAAAATCAGACCGCGGTCATGGACGCCGAGAGCTGAATATTGAGGCAAGAATATGTGGAGCCGACTTGAGGCCAGGACGTGCTGATCGGCTCCTGCCAGTGCTCGGGGAATGAGCCAGGGTCGGGGACGGCGTCGAGCTGCCGCGCTCGCACTCGCACTCGCACTCGTAGTCGCATTCGCACTCGCACTCGCAGACTCCAACCGAGTCTCGTGAGTGCTCCGTGCTGCGTGCTCCGTGCTCTGCCCATCTACCCCTTCGTTCGCGAGGACTCAAATGCGCGGACCGTCGAGATGCACGCGCCCACTGCGCTCTGCGGGATCGACGTTGACCGTTCAACGACGGGCAGCAGCGCACTGGCACGTCGTCCTCTGCCCGGGTCGAGCACAAGCACGAGGTTGCGGTGGCGACGGACGACGCAGCGCGGCTGACAGCGGACGAGCTTCCGCGCCGTCTTCCCTCTCGGCGCGTCCGAGGAGGGCGAGCGACGGGAACCCGCTCTGGAGCACACGCTCGAGAAGCCGGATGTCTGAGTCCGGCCGCGGTGTTTCGCACACGGTGCAGTGTGCACGACGAGAGACTGGAACTCGCGATTGTCGTTGAGATACGCTGGATAGACATACCTGCGCGTGTTTGTTAGAGCGGTACATGGATAACTTGAAGACGGGGGCATGCAGCGTACCCACAGAGTGCACGAGTTCTGGGTCCGCGGGAGAGACACGAACGGTCAGGCCTCAGGGTCCGTCCTGACTGGGTTGTGATGGCGCTCGACTGCCGTGCTATCGCACGTCCGAGCGCACGCGGAGGCGAGCACCCTCCATACACATGTACGGCGGAGGGATCAGCCAGTCGCGCGGTGTCGGCCATCGGCCTCGTCCCTCGGCGGGATACCCAGATACGACGGCGACTTGAGCCGTCGACTCCACGTCCTGCGCGTCGAGCACGAGTGCACGCCGTCCGCGCAGTGTGCACCTGCTCGAACGGCCTCGTTAGTATTCGATGTGCAGGGCATGACACAGTCGCGACGGGAGAGCCCGCCGCGCGACTGGCCGCGGTGACCGAGCCATCCTCTCGTTGCTCGCTACCGGTCACCACGCACGTCCGCACACGCCGCCATGTGTGCGACGCATCTCGTGCCGAGTCCCGTCTCTCGGAGGGCCCATCGCGGCGGCGCGCCCCGTTATCGAGTCTAGATCTAGACCGGCGCCGGCACGACTCGGATGGCGGCCGCATGCACGCACGACCTGGCAGGCCCTCTGGAGTCTGCGACGCCCGGACGCGAGAGCCTCACGTGTTGTGCGGCGTGCGAATGGGAGCACGGACGGGCGAGGAGGAGGAGGAGGAGGTACTTAGCCTCGCTCGCCGCGAGAGGCCCGGGAAGCCGCCCCCGTCCGAGTCCCACCTCTGTCGCCGCTGCAACTCGCTCACCCGTCGTTGTGCACGCGGCGCGCGTCGTCGTCGAGCTTCTGTCTGGGTACGTACTCACCTCTGAGCTCCTCGCGTTCGGTGCGGCGCTGACTGCGTCGTCTCCAGCCCGTCGGCGTTGACGTAGCAGATCGCGGCGGCCTGCAGGGTGCGTGGCGGTGGCGAGTGCGTTGTCCGCCGCCGCGTCCGTCGTCGACTTGGAGCTTCTGTCCGGGTATGTACTCACCTTGGGGTCCTCGCGTTCGGTGCGCTGACTGCATCCTCTCCAGCCGTCGGCGACGGCGTGACGGACGGCGTCGGTCTGCAGGGTGCGTGACGGGCGCAGCCCGTGCGGGTTCGCGTTCGGGCGCACGCTGTAATGATGCTAAAGTTAGAGTTCGGACTTGAGATATCGCAGCGAGTACGTACGTACTTACTTTCGGTTCGCCGTGCCGTGCGGGGTCCGATTCTGACTGGATGCGGGCGATCGCATGGGTGCGTGTGACGGCGGACTCGGAGGGGTTTGTTCGGACGCTGGCATGTAGTTAGCATAGCGTGGTCAACGTACCTTGAACGTTAACGTTGCGCATGGTGCACGGTGTGCCTGAGCGTCCCCCGAGTGGGAGTTTCAACCGCGCCAAGCGGAAGAGTCCATGCGTCCCGGCGAGTCGCAAAGACGAGCGGGCGTGGCGGGCCACTCTTGCTGTCCGAAAATGAGGTGAGCACCCACACATCGGATGACGGGCAGGGGTCGACATCGCATCTAAATAGACGGACTCAAGCGATTATTGAATTCATCTTACAAGAGCTACGTATACATGCCAGACTCGTCTCTCAAGATCTGACCACGCCGCGGCGTGTACAGGGTCGAGATGGAGAGAGCAGAGCGTGGACTGACCTGTGTTGGCCGTCCAGTGATGTCGGCGACGTGCAACTGGGGGGCTGAAGGAATGGAGAGCGGAGGGTGGGGATGGGGACGTGTGCTGCTGACGTACTTGGCTGGCGAAAGCAGAGTGCAATCGAGGTCTGCACTTGGACATACACACCTTTGAGGCCATCGTCGGAGACGGTAGAGAGGCAAAGGTCAGTGTTCCTACCAGAGAGATGCGGAAGTCTGAGGACATACGTGGAGATTGGCCATGAAGGGACAGCAGGACGGGCCTGCGTACGTCTGTGCGGCGACTGCTGAGAAGTCGAGGACGGAGTCGGACAGTGTCCAAGTCGGGGAAGGTCGAGTGGCAGAGAGAGCGAGTCCAAGTCCGAGTGCAGGCAGTGAGAGGGAGAGCGCTGCCCTGAAGGAGGATGTGCACAGACGTCGAGTGCAGGCGCCAGACGCATGACGTCGACGCATGACGTCACCTGTCCTTGGCACACCGTCGATCCCATTCCCATCCACGGCTTGTCCTCGACCATCATGCAGCTTCATCCATCCTAGCCTCCTCTTGCTCGCAGACAGCGGCCGTGTGACAGGAGGGCAGGTCCCCTAGTCACCTCGTCGTCACAACCGTTACCACCCGCCTCCCCCTCGTCTCCCAGCCTCGTCTCGCTCGCAGACAGCGGTGTCTGGCTCGGAATACATTCTTTGATCGCTATGGATCCGACTCAGCACATACCGTCCACCCCCTCCTCGTCGCGCAAACGGTCGCGCGAGAACGAGACTCCTAGCCAGAGGCAGAAGCGCGAGAAGGCGGCTGAAAGGCAGCGGCGGAAGCGCGAGCGCGACCGACTCGCCGGCCAGGCCGGCTTGCAGCAGAACATCCTCGCGATGGCCCAGCAACAGGCCCAGCAAGTCCCCCCGCCACAGATGGAGGTTGCGCCCCCACCCATGTCGTCCCCCGAGGAGGAGCAGCTCGCGAACGAGTACAAGGGCGGGGACCTCACCGCCGAGGATGTGGCCAAGCGGGACCGCATCAGGGCCGCCGCGCGAGAACGGCAGCGGAAGCACCGCGCGCTCGCCAAGGCCCGCAAGCTGCGCGAGCTCGGGCTCGACATGGGCAACGAGATCCTCCCGGGCATGGACGAGGTCCAGTACCGGATGAACGCCGAGGGCCAGTACCAGCCCGTCATGGAGATGCCCCCGCACCCACACCCGCACTCGCAGCCGCACCCGATGCACGAGCCCCCGTTCCCGCAGGGCCAGCCGTTGGGCGGGCAGACGTTCGCGAGCACCCTCCTGCTCTCCTTCTCGTGCGCGCCGCTCCTCAAGCAACACCTCCTCCGGACGCTCTCCATGACGAACGAGGAGCTTGCGTCTCTCGAGCCGATCATCGCTCAGGCCTGGGATCACTGGGATCAGC
This sequence comes from Daedaleopsis sinensis, assembly GCA_033807695.1. Lineage (NCBI taxonomy): Eukaryota > Fungi > Basidiomycota > Agaricomycetes > Polyporales > Polyporaceae > Daedaleopsis > Daedaleopsis sinensis. The sequence continues at coordinate 4,607,201 of CM066301.1, forward strand.
AGGTGCGAATCTCTCGCCACTAGTTCCATCTACCGCTGCTTACTTTGCATGCATTCGACCCATCTCCCCGCGTCTACCTCCTCTCCGCGTACCTCTGCATGCATCTGGTCACATTCTCCGCCTATTCCATCTTCATTGAACACACTATGAACACACTACATGCATGACCCACCTCTACCCAATCGCTACTCACTGTGCCTGCATCCGGCTCCTCCTTGCGCACCCACAGCGACGGATGCATTATGTTCAAGCCCAGCACGCGCCCAAGCCCCCCGACAACTCAGCGCTCACCGACCCCGCCGCGAACTACCCCCCAATGGGCGAGCACGTTCAAGGACATCCGTACGTGCACGACCCCGCGCAGGCGACGAACGATTTTCGCGCGCGCTTCCACCGGCCGCTCGTTGCACCTTCGCCCTTCCGTTCCACGGTCGTCGGCGGTTCTACGCCTGCGGATGGTAATGCGCAGCAGCAGCAGCAGCAGATGTCTGCGTCCGCGCCCCCTGGAGGGCCGTCCGTCCCATCGGCCTCGGGGGTCAACGGAGCGGCGACGGCGGGAGAAGGATCGATCAGCGCGGGCACCAGTGTGCAGGAGCAACGTACGGTCCCGAACGCGGCGACGATCGACCCGCAGCTGGGCCAGGCGCGAGACGAGGCGGCAGGGGTAGCAGGCAAGCTCGAGCGGTCATAAACTCAGGCGAGGCTAGCGGCGGAACAAGTTGCTTGCTCCCGACCTAGAGCGGGCGTGAGGTTCCGGGCTACTCCCTGAGTGTATCGGATACTGTGTTCTGAGTGCGGGTCTGGAGGATGGCAGACGGTGGCGGAGAGGGTGTGTAAAGCTTATTCGTGGGGCGATGCGTACGTGTGTTCTGTATCCTGCTGACCCGGACTTGGTAGTTGTATGGTTCGCAAAGTGTTGTGTATTATAATAGCTCACTCCCGTATTCCTAGGCCTTCCGAGCAGAAACTGCTTTCAGCAAATTCCGAGCTTCCTCGTCGAAACTCGTCTCGTGAGTTAGTCAGTGCTTATCCTCGACACTATTGGGCACTTCGCGGCGGTGTGGTTCTCATCCTGCAGACGGGTTTGTCCACAGGATCGCCTTCGCCTTGGCGCGTTTCCTAGGCAATACACTTGCAACGTGATAGGTTGAACAACGATCAAACTCACTCTTTCAAGTTCGTGTTACTCAGAGGCTAGCAGAACCCCACATTTCCGTCAAATATCATCAATCACCGTCTTATGCAACCAACCTTGAATGCTTCAAAGTCTCACCGGAGTCACCCGGGGCTGGACACTGGTTTCTCGCCTCGGATAGAATTGACGGCATAAGGATTCCACGCTACGCCTAATGAATGTACAGGGCTCGTCGAACCAACTTCCAGTTGCGTCTGACTCCAACGAAGCAGGAACATGTTAGAGAACAGGTAACGATGCAGGGGGGCAGCGGACTCCGGAGATGCTCGGTCACGCCTTCCCTCATGACATGATCAGCTCCGAGTGCTTCAAGATGTCGCGGACTTCATCCTCGCCGAACAGAACAGACTCCGCGCCGCCGAATGACTCCAACACGACCTGGTACGTTGTGTCCACATCGCCGCCCTCGCCCACCACCTCCATTGTGAACGAAGCGACGTGCCACTTTGCCGTGGCATCACCCAGGGCCAATTGGGCGTCGGCGAGCGGGGTGTACATGAATCGCTTCCCGATGAGGGTGCGCGGGTTGCTCATGTACTCCTTGATGCGGTCGTCTGCAGAACCCCGCAGGGGGGATGTGGAAGCAGGAGCAGAGGGGCCAGGTGTCTGACTGTGTCCTGTTTGGATGGGCGGGTTCGATGGATTGCGGCCCTGGGACTGGTTAGGAGGCATTGCCAACGTAAACCCCAAGGACTGAGGTATGTGCACGTACTGCCTGGTCATTGTCTTCATAACCGCCTGTTCAACTGTTGGCGGGTGGTCCATCCAGGCGTAGTAGACCTTGTATTGATAGAACACCATCATAGCTGAAGAAGCACAATGAACGCGTAGAACACGCCTATTGCGCCGGAGACCCCCTCAGCCGACTCACTCTTCTGCATCCTTCGGCGGCGTCAGTTCGTCGATCTTCTCGTCGACAGCCTTCAGGTAAGAATCAGGTTCCTCGCCGAACTTGACAAACTGCTCGGGGGAGATGTTCTCCGCTCCCTCCCCGCTGTCATGGAGTTTCTGGATGAGCTGCATACTGCCTGCTTGGTCCTGGCTCAGGATCTCGGCATCCTCGCTAGCAATCTGTACGTATCGAGCCAATTGACGACCAAGCTTCTCCGTATCGACTTTTGCCCCGCGGGTATCTTGTATATGTCGCCAGTCGGCCAGTTGGTGTCTTCGCCCTGCGTCGTCGGGTTCATGTTAGCGAGCTCGAGGATGTAGTAAAGATAGAGAACCACCAGTCACCGCTGGCGCGGCAGCGCGTTGTCTTCGTTACGAAAGGTTGCGAGAGGTTTTGGCTGTAATTTGTATCAGTGGGCGTCGTTTGGTATAAGCGATGATGCTGGTAGAGGTTCAAGCTCAAACTGTCACCATGCTTCGCTGATTCAAAAAGCATCACGTCGAATGGAGAGACAATAGTGTGATGTCTAAAAGTCTCTGAGACTTACAAGTGGACGGAGCAGACAATAGTCTGGTGACGGGCCAGGTTTCTGCGTCGAAGGCACCCCTCGCGGAGAAAGCACCTGAATATATAAAGTCCAAGGATTGCAACCATCAGTGCTGAAAACGATTCATCCTGCTACCCACCCTCATCGCCCAAGTAAGAGCGAACTCACACTCCTTTGATCAACAAATACCTTTACATATGACCTCAATCGCGAAGTACACGAACCTGCTACTTCTGCATATCGCAGCTTGCGCTCTTTCCTACACTCGCCTGATCGCTGCCGCGCCCCCCGACGGCCTCCACCGGCGAGACGCCACACCCTCCTCGGTCGGGATTGACATCATGTATCCCAACTCCGAGACGGAATGGTGGGTCGGGCAGTGGCACAACATCACATGGTGAGTCGCCTCCCTCGAGTACTAGGACGTTGACGGGGTTACGACGAGGCGCGCCACACACAGGGACCCGTGCTCGCTTCCGGAAGGCCTGGACGACGGCACGCTGGGCACGTTCTACCTCTTGAATAACGAGACGAACATGGATCCCGGTGAGCAGTACCAGTACAGAGCACCCGAAGTTGTAGCGTCACTGACTCGTGGTCATGGTGTGTCCCACAGTGCCACTCGTGAACACGACAGAGTGGTCAACAGATCGAGTCCAGCTCGTAGATCCCATCCCGTCCGATGTGGCGGACAGCGCAGCATATAGGATCGGACGTACGTGTTCCAACGGTTGATTCTTGCGACAATGTAGCTCATCTTCGGTCCCACTGTTTGCAGTGGTCCTAGGCGACAACCCGAGCATTACCGGGAAAGGCTGCGATGTCGACGTGAGCTGTGGCGAGCCCTTTTCTATCAGCAATGGCACGGAGGCGAGCGCTGGAGCGGACCCTGAGGATGATTGCATAGATTGAACGATGTGCTGCAGGCCAGTGTAGCTGTAACCTAGTCATTTCAATTCATTGCCGCAGAATGGCACAAGATCCACATACCGGTTTACACGAGTGTGCTTGAGAGGAGAACTAAAGTGGGATCTTGAGTAATGTAGTTACGACTGCTGGAACAACGCAATGCTTGAATCTCGATTTCGTTGCAATATGTCAGAACACGACCGTAGTTAGGTGTACATGTTCATACAACTGCAGCACCGACTGTAAGAGTGTTGATCCGAGGGCTGAAACTCGCACACGTCGTCAGATCCTGTAAGTGATTGTGATGAGATGACACTGTAATGCAGACCAGTCCTAACAAAACAACACAACACCTCCGAGTCGAGGGGTTGCGTTATCTCAGTTGCCAGTGTAGTGCAGACCGTTGTCTATTGTTCCCGCATACAATACGCAGAACATACTACCGCTGCACCTAGAAGAGAAGCGTTTCAGCAGGGCAGACATAAGAGACGGGAGCGGACCAGTACCTATGATCACACTAACCCACACCCCCGTCGGACAGGCTCCTTTACCACACACTCTCTTATATTTCTCCAACCGCTCACATACCTATTAGCATACAGATGAGATTGACCATCGCTTCCGCCGTCCCGCTTGTCGCCGCAATAACGTTCGGGTTCGCCGGATGTGCGGCGGCAACCGACGATCATGTCATCGTGTACCCGAGCTCGGACACCATCTGGTACATGACGGACCAGAATCATCACGTCGTATGGTGCGCATGCCCATCTAGAATCCACCGACGTACGTTTGACTCACCGTTGTTGCTCAGGAACCCCTCAAAGTTGCCCGGGACGCCTGTCAACGCGACTCTTCAGCTAGTCCACCCGGATCTGGCGAGCCCCAGTGAGTATCGCGGCGTGAATGCTAGGGTGACAATGCACTGACCATGTGTGTCAGTTCCCCTCGGGCCTCAAGTGGATGTGACGCAGGGCCGGTACTCTGTGAGAATGCCCGAAGCTGCTCTGAAGCACGATGATGTTTATCAAGTCGCCAGTGAGTGCCGCAATCCGCAATAGAGTCGGCGGGGTGATCTGGGAGACTGACGCGGGGGATCCACCAGTGATCGTCGACTACCTGATGGCGAGCAGCGAGATCAGTACACCGAGCACGACCGAGAAGAACACCGGTACCATGACCACCGCAGCCGACCAGAACACCGCGACCACCGCAGCCGACCAGAACACCATGACCACCGCGGCCGACCAGAACACCGCTACTGGGACAAGCACAGCGACGATGGAAAAGAGAAGGGCCTCGCCTCGCGGGGTCGGTGGCTGGGCTAAGCTGATGCATCTGAAGAGAAAGGCGGATCAGACCCCACCATACCATCCTGGGCGAGACACCACAACCGACGGAACGACGTCGAGTTCGACGCCCTCGTCTAGTAGCAGCGCGACCGACTCGACCACGACCGCCACAACGACCGACTCAACCACGACCGCCACAACGCCCGCAACTACCACGCCCGCTACTACCACGTCCGCAACCTCATCGAGCACCTCTCCGACGTCAACGTCGACGGGGACTGAGACGAGTAGCAGCACGAACACGAACACGAGCGATACCTCCACTTGCACGAAGTGCACTACGACCGGAGCGCCTTCGACGATCTCTCCTGCGAGCACTGTCACGAGCATGCCGTTGGTAACGGCCACGAAGTTCTACAGTCCGAAGTTCACAATCCGGGCTCACCCGTGATTGGGATCATAGGACGCCTAGTATTCGATATTAGTACTAAGTAGTAGAAAGGTCGTATGTATACTCACCTCAACATGGTAGTTATTCGCATGATCTCGTTCCGGGCCAGTGGCGGCATACGTTTGTCCGGATACTCTAGGGTTGCGCGCATGACGCAATATTTCCGGACGCGGGCAGAACGGAAGAGATTTGTTCGACACGTAAGTAGCAACGCATTTCCGCGACGAATGGCCACAGCAGTCATCCAGATGAGATCAACGGTCGAATTGCAATTTGAAAGAAGTCGGCCACGATGACGGGTATGTCTCTGCTGGCATGCTGGACCCTGCTGGACCTCCGCTCTCGACAAGCGTAGATGTGATAGACCTAGACTCCCCGCGATAAGTATAGATCTGTATAGATGCAATGAGGAACGGATAATGCGGACGCAGAGTGTGCGGATGCAATATCAATGAGAGAATAACTTGAACCCGGGGTCACGTAGGCCGTCGTCGACATTAATGTCTAACTTCTGGGCCGGATCTGAGACGTCTAGACAGATATTATCGCACATAGTCTAGACTGCGAGGTCTAGAATCGACTCACCAAGATTGATCATGGTAGAGAATAGCTGCGGCGATTGTCATGCGATATGTGTGATCCTGCAAGAAAAGTTCGGCCCGAAAGCACGGCCGCGCGCATTGGTCATGGAAAACAGACAAGTTTATAGATACACTAGTACTGCAGAGACGTCAATAGGCATCTGGTGAGATTCAGAATGTTCGAGACTTGTCCATCGTTGACCGTGGGTCCGTGTCAGGAATTACGGTGGTGAAGCGGTGGAACGTGTCGGCCGAGAGCAATGGCTGGACCCGCCCACACAGCAGAGCCCAGAAGAAGTAGAGCGTGTTCAAGTTCAACGATATGATCACAAGCTCGGTCGATGAGGGAGGTCTCGGTCAGGTAAGTAAGTACGGAGAGGCAGGAGAACAAGAAGAGTAGAGGTTCAGAATTGGACGGAGAGTTCGGAGACGCCGTCAGGAATTGGGAGGAGGGCCAATGAGAGCGTGGGAGCGAGAAGGAAAAACGGAGCACAGTTCCCGGAGGACCTGCAGGAGAGGCTCCCCCAGAAACCCCCACCGCGTATTTTGAAGAAATCGATGGCTACGACCGCTGCGGGCTCGTCCGCGCAGGCCTCTTCCTCGTCCACGCCCATCCTCGCCACCGGCGACTGGACAAAGAACCTCGTCCACCTTGCAAAGACCGCTGAGCTCAAGTGCGTCCCTCGCTGCCTTGCTGGCCCTCCTCGCTGTCTCCGCTGACGTGCACAATCATATTTTCCTCGATCTCGCTGCATACCGCCGCTCTTTCTCTCGCATTCGCACACGGCCCACACGATATGTCCGGCGGCGTGCGGCACGGCCCTCGAACCCCTTGCTCGCCATGTGCGACGGCGTGCCGGGCCTGAAGGAAGCACGCGCTCACCCTCCAGCTGCATACCGCGCACATCCTCTCCGCCCACGCCGCGCTCGAGCAGAAGAACAAGGCGATCCAGGACCTCAAGGAGCAGAAGAACAAGTCCGTAGCCTTCTGTCGTTCTCCCGCGTTGACACCGGCACACCTCTGACGAGCGGACCGTACGGCAGGCTTGAGAGCGAACGTTCACGGCTGCTAAACTGCCTTCGCGAGGTGCGTCCGTCTGAGCACCGTTTCGCGAGTGCTTCCATTTATCATCCGTGCCTCCATCTCCATCTCCACATGCACGGCCCGACATTCACACCCAGGTCAATGAAGATCGTGACAAGGTCGAGAGCTTGACGCTGCCCCTTCGGGTCATGTTCGGCATGTCTAACCCATCGCTCACATCAGGCTGATCTTGCGGAAGCCACCCTTGACAAGGAGTGCGTGCTCTTACTTCTCTTCTATACGCCTCCACGTCTGATTGAACGAGCGGCCATATGAACTCAGGGTGAAGGACCTGCACACAAAGATCAGGTCTATTACAGACGGCGAATATGCCACCGCGAAATACGACGTAGACCGCCTACGGCAGGAGCTCGGACAGGACCCACTGCCGAGCCTGCAAACAACACTCGAAGAAAAGTCCGCGGAGTGAGTACCCGCGCGCTCCTGTCACCCCTGCCCCGTCCGAAACCTTTACTGACCGCTCCCCGCTCCCTCGCCGCCTTCGCGCCTCTCTTTCTCGGACACCTCCTCGGCCCCCTCTCCCCTCTCCCCTCCCCCTCCCCCCTTTCACACTCACACCGCCATGCGGCCCTCACCTCGTCCGCACACGCGCACAGATACCTCAAAGCGCTCCGATTACAGGCCGAGGCCGTGACTGCCGCCGCGGGCACGAAACGCCCGGGCGAGGATCTCGGCGCGGACGGGCAGCCCGTGAAGCGGCCGCGCGGGCGTCCAAAAGGGAGCAAGAACTCCAAGTCGAAGTCGAAGTCCGCCCAGAACGGCGCGCCCGGCTCATGATGCGCCTCTCGTCCTGGCTCCTGCTGGGGCTCCCGTGTGGCAGCTTTGGAGGACGGAGGGCTGTGAGGGCAAGGGTCGGCGCTCGGGCAGGCATCAGCGTACTATGTCCGCGCCCGCGCCCGAGCCTGAGCCCGAGCCCTTCCTGTACTGGCTTGCTTGGAGTGTTTTCTTGATGGCCCGACCGCGACAAGGGCCGTGAGTCGAGGGTCGAGCGTGGGGATCGACCGGCGGCCGCTGTATGCGTCTTGCGTCCTCCTGTGCACGCACCCCACGTATCTCCGCATACCCGCATACCCGCGTCCCCCCCGCATTCACCCGTGCATCTTTTCTTTCCGTCTTGTTCTTCGTTTCAGCTCAGCTCGAACAGTCCGCAGTGTACGCTACGCTACGAGTCCCCCGCTATCCGATGTACCATGCTGTGTCTGTGTCCGTGTCCGTTGCGTCTCGCCGGTCCCGGTCCCTGCCACCTGCCACCTGCAGCTGGATGTTGGATGTTGGATTGTCGGACGCAGATTCAGAGGCGCCCGCACGCTCCGGTCCTGCAGTACTGCGTGCAGCTGCGGCGTGCGCTCCGCTGCCCGCGCTGGGCGAGTGTCATTGTCAAAGGTCGGTGGAGTCACTGACAGTGAGTACTGATTAGTTAGGCTCGTCGCACAGGAAACGAGCGTCGTGCGCGCGGGGCTACGGGCCTCCTAACCACCGGAGGGAGATCGAAACATGTGGCATGTCGTCCCCGCATGCATCGTGTGGGCGCGAGGAATCTGAAGGGCGCGCCTACTAGGACGAACGAAGACCGACGAATAATTCAGGTGAGCAGCGTTGTTTGTCGTCACTGTATGCGCACGATTTGCACATCGTTGCACCGTGATGGCGCTTGCCCCGCATTCACGTATGTGTCTTCGTGAATCGTATCTTACCGTCTCCAGACTTCAGTTGCTCGTCCGTACAGAGACCTGGGAACCGGAGTCGATGGTAGCCTTCCGGCGCGGACCCGGCGAAACAGGCAGGCGCACCGTTGACGATATCGATCAATGTCGCTCAGACGGCTTTGTACGTGTGGAAATTCAGAATACACGTCAGGAGCGCCCCTCGCCGCGAATATCGTTGTCTGGAGACGCAGAAGCCGTGTGCATTCTCGCGCTGTGAGTCGTGTATCGTGGACCGATGACCGTGGACCGTGGGCTGCAGTGCGGCGGAGCGCGCAGCGCGGCGTAGTTTTGCGCACGCTCACGCTCACGTCTACGTCCACGGCCCACGGCCTACGGGAGTGTGGACGGGGCGCATCGTTGTTCAGACACGCGCACGGAGGTGTCTGCGCACGGCAGCGGCGAGTAGACCAGCGGCAGTCGCACAGCCTATTGCTACACGCATCGTGGCGGGCGCGCGCACGACCGTCGGACGGCGGGCTAGATCTCAGGCTGGTGCAAGGCAAGGGCCTTTCTTCGTCCCGGTCGTGTTGCGCACCGCGATCCACGCGCCGTGGCCGCTGCTCTGCTCTGCTCTGGAGATCTGATCCCACGGTCGGTGACTGACTTCGTAGACCGGAGCACGCACCGTCCGTCCGTTGAGCACGCCGTCTCGACGTAGGCCGGCGTCCAGACCTGAGATCGGATATCTGAGACAACTCGGACGGCGGGAGTGCGCGCGTTCCACTGCCAGCACCGTCCGGAGACCCGCCGTCACCGGGTACCGAGGCCTGGGGGTCGAGACCGGGCGCTGTGTGTCCGTCCGTGTCGTGCGACGGCACATATGCATGTCGTCCGAGCGGGAGGCGTAGGCGAGCGACGGGATCTGCAGCTGAGGCAGGAGGGTTGGATCTCACCTCGGATTGGCATAGACACAGAACCGGTGTCGGCGCCACCCCGCCCGACTCTCGAGCTCGACAGCGACAGCGACATCGACAGCGGCAGCGGCAAGTTGGCCTCCTGCACTTGAATCTGCGCATGGAATGAAGATCTGAGTGGTGCCGCACGCCGCTCGGCACGCGAGCGAACTGCACTATACCAGCAGCTACTATAGCTAGTAATAGTACCATGATCAGTGAGTGCTGTCGCTCTCTGGCGCCGCCCTGATCTTCCCCGCCCGACTCATGATGCATGATCAGGCTGCTCTAGAGTCTAGACCGCGGTCCGCTGAGCACTGCACGTACTGCACTCCCAGGCGGTGGGGTGCGCGTGCGAAGCGGTACGTGCACGTCGCCCAAGCTTTCGTTTCGCTTTGGGTGCCGACAGCCAATGTCAAAAAAGCTCCGGAGGCCTACGGCCTGAGGCCTGAGGATCCTGATATGTCACCGCTAATGGCAAGCGGCCGCTCTGCAAGATAGGTGGCACTACGTACTTAGTGCTGGCACCCAGGCTGTCAGCGCCACCATTGTACGACTCGATTGTCCAAGCATGGACTTGTACCAGCAGACATCGCGTACTTTGCGCCGCGACGGCGCGACGGGCGAGTCACAGCCGCCTGCCGCTGCCGCTTAGTGCCGCCTACCATAACCGTCAGGAACGTGGATGGTCAGTCAATCCGCCGACATCCGTAATCGCCGCCCGCGCACGCTTAGCGGGCCCATTTTGTGGAACAATCGCTGTGGCCTGTGAGTCCGAGTGTACCAGGATTCTGTTCTCCTTTGTTCTTCGCTAACAGGCGGCGCGAGATCACCATCAGTACATAGTCTATGCTGAGTCCTGACTCGACCCGACGTGTACATACCTCCAGGCGAGTGGCGTGCCGCTGATTGACGATACACAATGAAGCTGGAAGAAGGTACCGGTCTCCATGTCAATATCGCCAACCTGGTTCTTCCCCTCCGGCGGCGGGCCACACGCCTTACGCGTACGATGTGAGATGTAAGTAAGTACTATCACTTCAGGATGAAAGTGTCACGCTCAGCACAACAACAGCAGCAACCTACGCGACCCGCCAGTCGAATGGCCGATCACCCATCGGGGTGGCCGTCCCGGTGCTCTATCCATCTTCCATGGACCACGGTCCATCTGAAGCTCGCATCCGGATTCTCCGAGCGTCCGTGGCCGTACCAAGTTCGCAATTTGCCAGTGCGGCACAATGTCTCATACGTCCCTGCCGTGGCCCGCAGATGATAGATCCCCTCCAGGTTCATCCAGGCGACTTCGCGTATACGTGCCGGCCGAGACGCACCTTCGACCGTTGTGATCATCTTGAAGTTGCTGTGACACTGACCGGTAGGTCCGAGTCCGCATTCGGATTCAAATGCAGTGCATCATCTTGACTCTTGAGCGGTGAGGTGAGCGTTAGCGCTTGAGTACCCGGGTCGGAAGCAACGGCGTCTGACCTTGTCCTATGCAGGTTGCCAGGACGTCCATACCTACCTAGCCTGTCCAGTTCACGCTCGCGTTCACGTTCGCGTTCACTCTCACAGGACCTGAACAGGACTCGGCTCGGACTCCCTGGACATCATCCACACATTTGGACTCGAGCGCCGCATTCCAAGGCGCCTCCGGAGGCCCGCGCTCCGATCCGATCTAATCTGCCCCCAGTCCGGCCGGGGCTTGCGCGGCTCGATCTAGATAGCGATTATACAGTGCACGGCCGGTCGGACTCGTGTCTCGTGCGCATACGCGTGAGTCAAGCGAAATCACGAGCGGTCCTGGCAGTGGAAGCGCGCACCCACCAGAGGGCCGACGAAGGCCGACCCGGGCTTTCCGTCGCGCGTCGCGCGACCCACTCCGGCGCGCGCGAGCTTGAGCCTATCCCGGCGGAGGCAGTTATACTGTACATGCCGACGTCGTAGGTTCACGCGAACACGACGTCGGCCGATCGGCCAAATGCCGGTCCTTCTGTCCGTCGCGCAGCGGCGCGGGGGTGCGGCGCAGGCTCGGGCGAGGTCGCCGTCTTCGTGCGGTCGTTGAGAATTGGGGTGGGGATGGGGATGGGGAGATATCCGGGATGTCGCGGAGCTCGTAGTCGCTCTTCACCGAATATCCGATATCCAGCCCTTCAAGTACTCGTCACTCGAGGACAGACAGACCTGAAAGCTTGAGATGGGCGGCGACCGGTACCTGCGGCGGCGGCGGCGGCGGTTCCATTCGGAAGAAAGACATTCTGTCTGTCTTGCGCCCTCTTCTCGGATTCCCTTCCGTGTGTGCGGGAAAGCGCGCGGCGCTGGATGATGTACGTGACGGGTGGGATGGTGGAATTACCCCCCGTGGGGAACGCGATCTGCAACCGCGGAGGTGAGTAACTATCTGACCACCATAACGTTATGGCTACCGGCAGAAACGCTCACCAATATATCTGTCAGTAGTACTGCTCGAGCAGCCTCTGTTCAGAGAAACAACTCGTGCATGGGAGGAAGCTTGAAGCCTCAGCCGATCGTACAGACACACTCACGGCCGGTGATGCACCGCAATCCCGAGTCCCCGCGGTCTTCCACGCTAGCTAGGACACTCCAATGCTCCCCAGATTTGTAGATTATACACCAAGGCATATTTGCCTCCGGTCTATAAACCGTACAGACATATATCTACCTCTCCCATCACCGCCCAGGCCCTCCGCATCAGACGGACCTTCCGCCACATTGATGGCGCCAGTTCCCTTTGCGCGCCGTGTGTGCCGCTCCCGCCCACGTTCACCGCACCCGAGTCCCCGACGCGTCCTAGACCGCCCGCCCGCCCTTACCCGCCACTTTCGCTACAGCGCATGCCGCCCTGCACATGTCATCGCCCGCACGGCGCCCGGATGACGACCGACCGCCTCCTTTGCCCGCACGCCATCAATGGCGCCCCCGCCGATGTCCTCCCTGAGTCACGCGAAGTAGTTAATAAGTAGAAGACCGCCTGTTTGCAACGCCTGCGGTAGCGTGCAGGAGCGACCCACTGGCAGAGTAAGTACTTTATATGCATATCAGTAACGATTACACATGACATCATCTACAAATTTGGATTGTTTGCCTCGCATGAACGCCTTCGGCGGAAATGACGCGGCGCCGCCGCCGCCGACACGCACCGATAGCAACTGCCACTGACACGAACCGACAGCGACGCGGAGCCTGAGGGAGCCACCTGTCGGGTCGCTGTAGTGAATTTCAAGTTGATGGCGAGTAAAGGCACGACACTTGTCAGCTGCGTGGGCGGGCAACGACGAGCAGAGAAAGTTGTGCGCGGAACACAACAGCGGGCGCGCAGGCGCGCGCAACGGGGGCGGGCCGCCGAGGAGGGAGTCGATCGTTATGCGGGCGCCGTGCGGATGACACGTGCAGGGTGGCATGCGCAATAGGCGGGAAGTGGAGGACACGGCGGGTAAGGGCGGGCGGGCGGTCTAGGCTGGTCTAGGACGCGTCGGGGGACGCGTCGGGGACTCGGGTGCGGTGAACGTGGGCGGGAGCGGGAGCGGGAGCGGCACACACGGCGCGCAAAGGGAACTGGCGCCATCAATGTGGCGGAAGGTCCGTTTGATGCGGAGGGCCTGGGCGGTGATGGGAGGGGTAGATAAATGTCTGTACGGTTATTAGACCAGAGGCAAATATGCCTTGGTGTAGACGGCTCCAGATTTAGCCTCAGGCTGTCTGCCATGGCGCCCATTACAGCGTCTGCATCAGCGCGCGCACCGTGCACGGCAAGAAGAGGAACTTACATGGACATAGACGATGGCTGCTCACGCACGCGCACGCCGCTTCTCATCTTAGTAAACACCTTTCGGTCTTTGCGAGGAACGCGTCGAGATATCCAAGAAGGCTTGATGGCGCGAGATCCCCGTGGAACGTCTATCCCCGATATCCTGCCAGTGCAGCTGCAGGAGTTCGATACCTATTAATACCATTACGCTTGTCACTCACCTCCTTCGCAGAATTCGAACCTCGAACGTCCGCGAAGCCCGCCACTATCGATTTATCCCGGGCGTCCACGTCCATGCATCCTACGTATACGTACATCGGCATCAACGCGGAATCCGGAAGCACGTATGCACGTACTCACACACGCGAGCGCGCGCGCGCGCAAATGAGGCAATCCGACGGGCCCTCGCGGGCAGATTGGCAGCTGCTCCCCGCCGACCGGCGCATGGGCCTCGACGTGTAACACGCAGAACATCCTGCGCACGCAGAGTGATTAGTCACAGTGCGCGTGCGAGTGGAATGCAGGAGCTTGCAAGCTCAAGAGTAAAGCACGCACGATATCGATATTGATGCACAGCGGCCTGCGACGTGCGTCGGGACCTCGCCGCCCGTTCATGCGCCTTGTTCGGCCGCGCGGCGTCGGTGTCGGTGTCGGCGGCGAGGAGCAGCCGCGGTCACGGTGCGTCCCGATCGCGCATTCCGAACGAGGACTTGGAGGGACTTGGGTACTTGCAAGCCAAGCCCTCTTCCTCCGGCTGCAGCGGCCCTCGAGCTCACTTTGTCCTTCCGAGGTTCGGCTGCTGGGTTTGGTTTGTCGCGCGCTGGGTTGCAGCACCGTGCCGCGCAGGGGGAGAGGGAGTGAGTATACATAGTACTGTAACTCAAGTACTCACGCGCACGCTGCATGTGGTCGAATATGAATAGACGTTTTCGGAATGAACGCGGGCGAAGACGTCCGCGTCCGCGTCAAGCTTGGGATTGCGTTTGCGTTTGCGTTTGCCATGACGTCGGCGAGTCGTGCGCGTGAACGCGCGCGCGTCGTCGCTCCGGAGTCCGTTCCGTGTCTGTGCCGGCGAAACGTCGACCTGGCTCTGGGAGTAAGTAGGTCACGACGTCGGATTCGGGTTCGGAAGGGCTGTGGATCGCGCGCGCGTACACCGTACACGACGTAGGCGATTACGTCGCGTCTGGCGTAGCTACGCACGTACGCATGGACCAGCTGCAGGCTGCAGCTGCAGGCGCGAAGCATCGAGAAGCGGGTTCGGATTCCTGTGGGTAGAGCTCCGGCCGCGGAGCCCGGGGCAGAGTGGGTGCGCGCGGCGCGAGGTGGGTATGCTGCAGCTGATGATGATCGAGAGCACGCACATACGCACCACGCTGGACGCTGCTCGAACCCTCGGAATGCAGCCGACCAGCTGGTATGAACGTGCGTATATTAATGCGCGAGGAGGTGGGTGTGCGCCGATTGCGATGCTGCGCGGCCGGCGGGGAGCCAGGAACGGCGTTAGCGCCAGCGGGCGCACCATCATGTGAAACTCGAGAGCCACTGGAGACTACCTTAGCCTATAGTGCTAAGTGGGGGACGGGTGCACTGTAGTCTGCAGGCGGCAGGCTATAGCGCGTAGTCGGAAGAACGTGTATCGACGGCGACGGAGAGTCAAAGTAAACTCGCGCCCCTCGGAGGCCCGGGTGGCTCATATGCATATGTACGCTGCGTAGACGTCCCGGCTGCGGCTCGGAGGGCTCGCCGCCGGGAGGAGGTGCGCATCATGCGTGAGTAGGATGATGCACTCAGGTGCCACTTGGCCCGCGGATCCGTGCGCAGGTCAAAACTCCAAAATAGAGCACTAGTGCTGCGTCGCGCGCGGCGCGCGCACGCCCCGAGACTAATCGCAATCGCCCGCGCCAGCTGGTCCTATCGCCGCATACTAAGTACTACGCGCAAGTGCATAGCAGTTTGTAGTTTAGTAGTTAGCGGTCGACCGGCGCGAGGCGATCGCACCCGGGCGCCTCCCGTGCCGCAGCGCGGCGCGTCGCCACGTCTGCGCAGTGGGTGCCTGCCGGACGCGGGTGGACGGCGTGGACGTGGATGGTGGACGCGGAGCGACGGGTGGAGTCACTGGTCAGCTCGACGCGCAGTGCTCTCGTGTCTGCGATTCGGCATGATGATGTTGGCCGCGGCGACGTGTACTGCAGCGTAGTCTGCAGAGCGGATACAGGCTCGGCATGCGTGTCCGCAGCCTGAGGCCCTCGAGGCGAGGTGCCGCAGGCGGCCGCGGTCGCCGAACTCGAACTCGACGTCGTCGTCGGGCAGCCCGGTGTCATCAACACCTTCCGGGCGTATATTCGACGGCGCATAAAAGCAAAAGTCCACTCGCATCGGACTGGCTGCGGGCGCCCGCCCGAGTCGCCGTCGCGCGTAGCAATATGCGTATACTGGATATGTGCTTGATACTCATTCAATATTGCGTGCCGGCGCCCCAGCGTGGCATTAATCGCAGGCGGGTGGAAACGCCGGACGGGACGTGGGCAGATGCGTGATGCTGCAGGCCGAATAATTGCATTTCTCAGTCTCGGTCTGGGAGCTGTCGCTGGCGCCGCGGACGTCGACGTGCACGCCAAATTGCGCGCCCCTGGAGGCGGGGAACGCGAAGGCCGGAGGCTTGTCAGGACCTGTCAGTGTCCAGTGTCTGGGTACATTGTGCTGGGGATGGGCGACTCGGCCTCGGCGATGCCGCCGCGATCTGCTTCCGCACGCGTGCGAGCAGTAGCGCGAGGATCGACGGGCGCGATGCATTTGAGCGTGTGTGATGGGATTTGTCGCAGGGGGGCGTAGAGTTGCATTTGCGTGCTGCATATCAGATTGATTGAGCCTGCGAGGCTGCGAAGCGCGGGGTTATTGCACTCTGGGGCCTGGCCATCGCGCACGATAGCTAGTTTGCGTGTGGATTGTCATCACCTGGACATCACATTTTGATGGTTACCTATACCTGACTAGGGGGGGGGCCGTGTCCGGTCAATTTGACCCGGATCCCTTATCTGCCTATACTACCAGTTACGCTACGAATACTGTGGGCTGTTACCTGAAGGAGAAGGTCCCTCCCCCTGCCTATTGAGGGTACGAGGAGAGGGCGCTGACCAGCCCCGGCACATCCCGAGACTGGGCCCGGCCCATCAATCCGCCCCTCGGCGCGTGTCCCGCCATCGGCACGCCCGTGCCGGGCGTCCCCTGCCGCCTCCGCGCCATCAAAGACCCTCCCGCCGCTGTCCCCGACGTTGAGCTCGCTGTCCCCTCCTCCCGCCCTCAGTTCTTGTCCGTTCCGCCCCGTTTCTTTTGTATTCCTACATACTTAGGGTGTCCCTAGCGATTTGTATACGTATTATAACGACTACACTGTGTATACAATACTTGTAGGTGGCCCTGTTATCTGTATAGATAAGATGAGATTGTTACTATCAGGACTGATAACGATTATCTACGGGATTTATGACTCCGCCCGAGCCCCATCAATCCGCCCCTCGGCGCGTGTCCCGCCATCGGCACGCCCGTGCCGGGCGTCCCCTGCCGCCTCCGCGCCATCAAAGACCCCCCCGCCGCTGTCCCCGACGTTGAGCTCGCTGTCCCCTCCTCCCGCCCTCAGTTCTTGTCCGTTCCGCCCCGTTTCTTTTGCATTCCTACATACCTAGGGTGTGTATAGCTATATGTGTAAGTACTATAACGACTACACTATGTACACAATACTTGTAGGGTGGCCGTGTTATCTGTATAGATAAGATGAGATTAGTACTATCGGGGCTGATGACGATTATCTAATGGTACTTATGACTCCGCCCGAGCCCCGGCGCCTCCTACGCTCTCCTCTGCCCATCGCTTGGCATCGACTACGCGACATCTCCCCGCCTGCCCGCCTCTCCGCCCGACGTTACCCCGCGCTCAACGCGTGTACCCGCTCGCTCTCCCGCCCGCCCTCCCGTCCGCTCGCCGCCACGTCATCGCTGCTCGCGTCCTACGTTGACCAAACCCGCCGTCCGTTGTCTCGCGGCGTCTACCCGCCTCTGGGCTCATCAAGGAGATGGTATGCGCTACTCTATACTTTGGTACTTCTAACTTCTAACAGCCTCCTCCCCAGCACATGCTTGCAGAGACGTTGCCAGGTCCCTACGACGACGACCTGCACAACAACTACGCCCTGCGCCCGCGATCTCGGCGCGAGGTCGTTACGTGAAGCGCTGAACGGCCACGCACCCACATGCAAGTCTCGCCGCGGGCGACGTCGAGCGCCCACGAGGGACTCTGTTCTCGTTCGCGCGCATTCGCGTGAATGGTATATAACACCTCCCTGCTTTTGCAGCGGGGAGTAAGGAGTCATGGCGGATGTGTTGGGGGTCCACACAGTAGTAGTCGCACTTAGTACGCGAGTCTTAATGTCATTGTACCGTCTTTATCATGCATTAAACAAGTAATACGCAATGATTGAAATGTATTAAGAGATCTTCAATACATAATGACAATGATAGGCTACACCACAAAGACTAGGATAAGTAAAGAGGGGGTAATAAATCCTACACTTCTAGGGCCCAGACGACGCTGCCGGGTCGGCGTTCTGAAGTCGAGCACGTTTGCTCGGGCGCCCTGAACCTGCAGGCTTATCCTTCCTCTTCTTGCCCTTGTCTGCTCGCTCCTGTCGTTGGCGTTTCGGAATGATGAATCCGGTGCCATCAGGATTGATCACGGAGTTGATGAAGTTCATGGCGAGCGGCGGCGGCGGCGGAGGAGGAGGCAGATAGGTACCAGGGACGGCAACAGCGGCGGCAGCAGCGGAGTGAGGCGGTGGCTGGTTTGATCGCGAGATGGCAGATGACGAGGACGGGGAAGTGTCAGAAGGCGACGAAGGCGTGGGAGAGGTAGGAGTCGTCGACAGCGTGCTCGTAGATGACAACTCTGGGGTTGGGTCCGAGGCAGAGGTAGCTGGAGCGGAAGGCGGGGCGGGATCGGGAGGAGAGATGGCAGTAGCGGGAGGAGACGTGGGGGTAGCGGGCGTGGACGGCGGGGCGGGGTCGGGAGCAGAGGCGAGGATAGCAGGGGACGAACCAGTCTCGAAACCAGACGCACGACCGGCCCTGTAGGCCACCACCCACTCTGCCCACTCTTCCCTATCCATCTCGCGGAAGTAGGTGACGCCGTTTTGCCATGCCTGCAGGAGCACGAGGAGCTCGACGCGTGAGAGGGCCCCAGGGGCCGAGAACTTGTTCAGAGGCCAGTTACCGATGATGATGCCGTACTTCACTGTCATGTGGTCGGCGAAGTTGACGTAGAACATCTTCGGCACATGGAAACGTGTGCAGGCTTTCTCTAGAATGACCACATGTCAGTAATGAGTAGTATGCGATGCCTGTACGATGTAGACTCACGAAGGCTGGTATAAATTAGCTCAGCGACCTGGTGCTTGAGTGCAATGGTCTCCTCGCGGGAAGAGCGAGTCATTCCTGCAACAAGTGTGAGTAAGTAATCATTGCGTGATATAATATAATGTGCCATACCTTCGAGGCCCCCAATACAGTACGCCTCCATCTTCACAGCGACGTCTTGTACCGAGTGCTTAGTTAGGGTCTTGACGCAGTCAGCAATGCGTTCTCCCGAGTAGAACACATAGGGAGGGTTGAGATCGTCGATGCGAGTACGAACGGCAAGCAGGAGGAACTCATTGTTGGTGCGGCCGTGCAACTCTTCCAACTACGAGTATGAACACTGTTAGTACACCAGTAATAAGGCTAGATGACATATACATACCTGGCTTGAGACGCTAGCGAGCGTAGCGTGGGTGTCGTTGCAAGCATGGAGCGCGACATTGTGCGCGCCCTTGACTTTATTTTGCTGGCGCTCAATCAACTTCTCCAGCTCGTCGCCGGCAGCCGCTTGCTGCTCCTCCGGAGACATCTCCTTCCACCGTGCTGAGAGGTCTTTGATAGCGACGGAGTTGACGCGCTGTGGACCTTCCGCCGAGGGTTCTACAGTGGCGACATCAGCGCGGGCGTAAATAGATATGACAGTGAGCGAACACACCTTCGTTGAGCTTCTTCAACTCCTTGCTCACGAACGCGTTCCAAAGTGTGATCTTGCGAGGAGGCTTTTTGATGCGAAGGGCGGTTTGAAGGATGAGCCGAAAGTAATAGTTGGTGTTGTGGCTGCCAAAGCTCTTCTCCATCTTCACGGCGGCATCCCACACGAGATCGCGCGCCTCGGCGAGCGCGTCCCGGAGGTTCTGTTTCTTGTCATTGCGCGCATCCTGGAGGGCCTTCTTCTGTTCTGCCGTGAGGGCCGGGCGCGGAGCGCGTTTCCGAGTGCGCCATGGGAAGCGGACGCGCGAACTCGCCTTGCGAGCAGAAGCTGAGAGCCGGTGAACTACGACGTCCTGAGGAGAAGACTCGGAGGGCATAGCTGAGGCATGAGGAATGGGAGATATTGGTAGTCCCGCATACCTCTTATGTGCCCCAGGGCGCGTGGTAATGTTCAACAAAATAAAGTTCAGCACGTGATGCTCGCGGTCAAGAGTCACATTCAAATGTATCGTACAACGAGCGTATATCGTACGTACAACGAGCATATACATTAACAAAGAGATCAAATCCTCACAGCTCCGGGAGTTCCAACATGCGCCACAGCAGAGCAGCGTCGCGCGTGGACCACCCCAACGTTAAACCCATGTGATGCGTGAACGTCTCGACTGTCTCAGAGTGGACGAGAACCTGCAGGACACTCAACAGCTCAGCAGAATCCACGGCGGTCCGAAGGAAGAAGTCGTCTGCACGGCTCCCGAAGTTGATGGGGGGGAGGCGGGGATTGTCGTCCCTTCCCATCGAGTCGGGGCGCCGAATGAAGCGGCGGAGCATGAGGATAACTGGGTCCACGGGAGCTCCTACACCGTGGGCTGTCGACATATTAGCTAACTCGCGATAATAGTACACAGTCCAATCGGACTTACGGGTAGGGAGGCTGCGCACGATTGTGGACGCAGTGGAGACACTCGAGACGCTCGAGACGCTCGACGAGCTCGACGACCCGGACGAGCCCGGCGCGGGCTGAGCTGCGGCTGACTTTGCGGCGTTGGCCCTCGTCGCACGCTTAGTCGGACTGGACGACTGCGAGGCCGTCGTGCCCCTCTTCTCGGGACTGGCGGCACGCGCGGGGGAGGAGGACTGCTCGACGCCCTCCAAGTCGCCAGACGAGGCGATGGAGAGGTTCGAGACGTCGAACCGCAGCTCCTTCGCATGCGTTTGGACGGGGGGAGGATAGAGGGAGCTTCCCATGGGCAGGAGGGGGAGCTTCGCACCTGGTTTCTTGAGCATGAAAATGAGTGCGGCACTCAGATTGCCGTCTGGATATCCCTTCCAACTCGGCCTCGGGGTCTGGATTTCAATGTTGTGCCTAAGATTGCCCCTGCCAAAGAAATGAATGGTCAGTGTGCGTCGCAGGGCAGAGAACGAGTTGTATGCAGAGAACAAGTTGTATGACATACCATTCATAGCCGATGTAGATGGCGGGCTCTACACCAGTCTGGATCGCGAACATCGGCGTGCTCACCTGAAGCTGCCGGTGAATTGTCGTCGCGGGCGTATGCTGAAGAGAGTACACCATGGTGTGGGCGTCGTCGGGTTCTATGTTGGCGAACGACACTGGCTGGAGGGCCTCGAAGATCAAATCTGCATCCTGGCGGTTGGTGCAGACGACGATGATAGGAACAAGGTGCTTGAAGGTGGCAGTTATGCCAGCAGGTCTGTATATAAGAGTGGATAAGAATAGATGTCGAAGGATGCTGAGTATGAACCTTACCGTCTCTGTGAGTAAACATTCGGCGCAGGCTTGCAGTCCCTGTGGCCTAGGACAACGTAGTACGGCGCATCGAACGTCTCAAGGAACTCTGTAGCCATGGTCGTGGGTTGGGAGCCGTAGGTGGGGTGGAAGGTGGTTGATCGTGGTCAAGATCAAGATATTATCGCCGTTAGGCGCGCATTTGGACGGACGGACATACCGCCACAATTACTATATTTTGTGTATCCAGCTAGTACCAATGCACAGCAGGGAGAACGATGCATGGCATGCGTATGTATGGAACTATAGCTATCGTTTGGTATAGATTTCATGGACATTAGAGGGTGTGCATAGCTACATGGCATTTGGGGTGTCGAAGCATGGCATGGGTGACTGAATGTTTCATGAAAGTCTGTGTGCGGCGCTCGTTGCGCGCATGTCCTTAAGACTGACTTCCACTAGCACTTCTTATAACATGCCCTTCACATATGTCTGTAGTGCTTCAACTGCCCTACTAAGTATTTCTATTTGCATGTAATAATTCTGTCTATAGCATGTGCGAAGCAGTTGCGGAATGAGAACGTACATCCGAGTCTTTACACAACCAAGCCAGACAAGTATTCTACTATTGCCGTCACCTCCTCGCTCGCCTCGTCGTCAATGTCCAACGATATTTCCGAGTCCACGCTTTCCTCCTGTGATAAAGCTGTTCTCTCTATACCTACAAGATCATCTATCTGCGATGGCTGGACGAGTGCCGGGAGGGAACCTCCCATGCGATGACCGGGTGTGGGATCACCTGTGAATCCGGAGAGCGAGTGGGTGGCCTGCACGTACACGAGGTTGCGCGCGTTCGATGCGCGACGTCGTCGACAGAAGTCCTGCACGGCCCCGAGAAGCAAGCGATTATCAGTCGAAAGGGAGTCCAGGACAGCATTGAAAAGTATCTCCTCGTCGCGGATTGAGGTCTGGAGGCGCCGAACCTCCCGATTCGCATTGATGATCTCCTCTCGCGCCCGCAGAAGGCGTTGCGCATGTCGCATCAGCTCACGCACAACGGGTTGTGCCCAGGGCTGAGCGCGAATGTCGTTCCGAGTGTCTTGGAGGAGGACAAACTCCTCGAGGAATGCGTAGTGTGATGCTTTCGACCAGTCAAGCGTCGGGCGAGGGGGATTGAGCGCGGTCGCGGCCTTGTTGTAGGCGTCCACTGCCGTGCGTATGGCCTTACAACGATTCTGTAGATTCTTGGCAATATATGTGCGTGCTTTGTAACCTGTCGGATCGAGCGGCAAGGTCAGTCCGACGGCAGATTATGTTCAACGCTCAAGCAACTGCACGTACCGGTCTGCGCAATGTTGAGCTTGTGCAACTCGAATAGTCGCTGGATAACGAGTCGTTGGAGCCTACCTAACGCGCGTTGATACTCCCGCGTGGCCATATACTTCAGTGCGTTCTCGTATCGCGCATCCAACGGCGTCCAGCGCAAGTCGATCCCGAATCGCGCCTCGATCTCCTTGACGTCAGCGGTCAAATCGGCTACTTGATCGGCCAGGTCCCGGCGGCGACTCTCGAGGCGGCGGGTAGCGGAGAGATCGTGTTCATAGTTGGTGGGCCCAGAGTGCGGGGCCAGGAACGTGACGGAAGGAGCGGGCGCGGCCGCCACGCCCTCTCCGGTACCTTCCGCCGCGCCTCCCGTTGCCCTAGCGGCGTCGGCACGGTCGCCATCCGCAGCTGCTCGCTCGTAGAACCGCCGAGAAACAGTCTTCAGCTCATCCCTGTATAAGCATTCAGTATGCAACACTAAATTCTTGCACAAGGGAACTTACTTCTTCTCTGATAGTTTCTCAAGTGCTGTGACATAGATAACGTCGCGGATATCCTCCTCGTCCTCATCTCGCAATGTCGTGATGTACGTCGTCTCTTCGCGATCAAAGCGCTGGAGATCATCGGGGGTGAGGCCAAGGGCCCCGAGACCCTCGGTAAGAATAGGCTCGACCTCGTCGATAATAGACAATGCTTGGCGATAATTGTTGTACAGCATGTAGCCGATGGATGCGTAGCGCTCGGCGTCCCAGTGCTCGAAGAAGAGTGCGATCAGAGAGCGCCGACGATAGGGCGAGGCGTAGCGGGTCACTGACGCCAATTGATTGGAAGCGCTAAAGATGCGCTCCATGGTCTCGAGATCTTCTAGGCCCATACCGACGATACGCCTTGGATGATACTTGACCTGACACTTGTAATTGTGTGAGTACCCGTGAAAAGCGTTCACGCAAAACCGTGAGCCCGACGCGAACACCTCCGATGCGATCGAGGTGTGGCGAATGGTCTCCTCGAAAGAACAGCCGATGTCGTAGCCGTACATCTTCTTCCCATGCAGTGTTCGAGTCGCCTTGGCAGTCGTCGCTATCGCGTACTTTGCGCTACAGAATACCATGATGTCAGTATCAACAGTATGCTGTGCAAGCGTGAAACCTACAGCTCGCCACTTCGCACCATGTCCGCTATCCACAAGATCATGCTATGACGGCACGCGCTCGCAAAGACGCCTGATTCCTCGTAAATCGCCCACATACGCTTCTTATCGTCGGCGGCTGCTGCTTTCCAATGTGACGCGCACGCGCTCTCGCCCGAGTCACCATCTGTGGGGTCCCCGCTAGAACGCGAGCTTGGCGGTGGGGCGCTATCCTCGGCATCCGGTTCGCGCGTTGGTAGGTCCGGCTTGCGAGGCTGACGCGACGCGACTTCGTCGGCGAAGGAATCAACGTAATCGCGGGGGAGGAAGTAATCGTGATCTTCATAGACGCGGAAGTCGGCCTTCTCACGCCCACCCGCTGTTGCTACGCGCTTCAAGGAGTTATTGCCATCCATACATAACATCCTATCGAACTCTGCAGGCTCTTCCCCTTCAAGCTAGAATATAAACTGTTAGCTTGATCCTAGTGTTTGGTAGACGAAGGAGAGCACCTGATATGCACATGCTGGGCAGCCGTTGTCAGCCCTCCAATCAGGTGCCCCGCGGCCGAGAGCGCCCATGACTTGCTTCCGGATGTCACGATGGATGATGAGATAGACATCAAACGCATCGGAGATAGCAGTGCGGTAGTGCCGGCGGTAGGGAATCTATCATGATGTCAGAACAGGTCCTGCAGAACTAGAGTTACTAGAACTACTCACATAGTAGTAGTGGCATAGCATCTTAGCGAACGCCTCGACGCTAAACGAAGCTTTGAATATGCGAAGGCAGCGAAACAGCTCCAGAGTCTTGAGAGAGATCGCGAGGGAGGGGAAGAGAGGGCTGGTGCCGAGGTAGCCATTGAGGACAAGATCTTCAACCAGAGATCTCTCCGAGCGCCGGATCTGGACACTAGACGCCGTAGTGAAGATGTCGAGAACCGTCATCTCCGTCGTGGCGGGAATGACGTCGTCGCGCGGCGGCTCTGACTCTCCATACCGCCATTGAAGATAGGCCTGGACGAGTCTCGGAATGGCCTGTTTCCAATTAGCATCAAGGTTTTGTACGCGCTGTCTCCAGGTGCGAGCATCTTTGTACTGCCGTGTAGTCGCCCTAGCCCCGAGCATATCACGGATCGCGTGAGAAAGCGATTCTTGTTCCTCATCCTGCCAAGCGGGATCGTCATCAGCAACTCCGAGATCGTCGTCTACAGCCGTGCCAAGAGTGTTGTCATCTGGGTGAGCCTCCTGGCGAAGGTCGGCAAGATCCCGACGACCCTCAGCTCCTAGATCTGCATAAGAGGATTAGCTTGAAGGTATAGACAAGTATAAAATGAACGGCATGTTACTGACTAGCCGTCATTTGCGTCAGGCTGTCGGCAGTATTCCGCCTCGCATCAGCCATAGCCTGAGGTCCATAGATCTGGGAGGCCTGGCTAGTAGTGGACTGTGACAACACGGCTGGGGCAGGTCCCCTCACGCGCACCTTGCGAGCTACACTCGGCATCGAAAGAGAGGGAGATCGTTTTTTGAGAGAACGGGATGACTCGGCCATCCTCTCCTTCATGATATACAACATGTCGGGGAGGCGACTGGTCGTGCATCGGATAGTCCTATCGTACATGTGTGTTTTAGCAGCAATGTGGTGATCGTATATCGTGTGTAGATACATCGAGGGAGGTGGAGTGGTGGCCTGATGATCAAGTTAGCGGGCATTAGGTCAAGTGAAACAGTGTCATCAGGTGAGGAAAATGTCTGACATGAGGTGCACTAACCCATCTATAGAATGACCTTTGGATAATCGCGGTCAGTAGCTTCGGCGCGGTGCCTGCTACCGATGGGATCTGGGCGGAGTTCGGGCGCCAAGGAGACTGATGGAACACATCAGTTTCGGAAGACGGGCCTGCGGGAGGAAACATACCTTGGCCGTGAGGCTTCTACAACACATCTTCAGCTCATGGAAGGTATGTACAACATTCACAGAACATCTAAGGCGAAATAGCTGGCGGGAGTGCGTTGTCAAGCTCGCAGAGCACACCGAGGCGGCACTGTGCGCCAATGCGCCGAGCATCTAGTGTGGGAGCATTTAATGATGGGGAATAATGCCGAGGGGCCGGGTAATTGTTCACTTACCTCAGGCTGGTGTCTCAGGAAGCCGAGACTGCGACACGGGCGCGTTACCGAAGCGAGTGCAGCGGGTTTGGTCAACGTAGGACGCGAGCAGCGATGACGTGGCGGCGAGCGGACGGGAGGGCGGGCGGACGGGAGGGCGGGTGGACGGGAGGGCGGGCGGGAGAGCGAGCGGGTACACGCGTTGAGCGCGGGGTAACGTCGGGCGGAGAGGCGGGCAGGCGGGGAGATGTCGCGTAGTCGATGCCAAGCGATGGGCAGAGGAGAGCGTAGGAGGCGCCGGGGCTCGGGCGGAGTCATAAGTACCATTAGATAATCGTCATCAGCCCCGATAGTACTAATCTCATCTTATCTATACAGATAACACGGCCACCCTACAAGTATTGTGTACATAGTGTAGTCGTTATAGTACTTACACATATAGCTATACACACCCTAGGTATGTAGGAATGCAAAAGAAACGGGGCGGAACGGACAAGAACTGAGGGCGGGAGGAGGGGACAGCGAGCTCAACGTCGGGGACAGCGGCGGGGGGGTCTTTGATGGCGCGGAGGCGGCAGGGGACGCCCGGCACGGGCGTGCCGATGGCGGGACACGCGCCGAGGGGCGGATTGATGGGGCTCGGGCGGAGTCATAAATCCCGTAGATAATCGTTATCAGTCCTGATAGTAACAATCTCATCTTATCTATACAGATAACAGGGCCACCTACAAGTATTGTATACACAGTGTAGTCGCTATAATACGTATACAAATCGCTAGGGACACCCTAAGTATGTAGGAATACAAAAGAAACGGGGCGGAACGGACAAGAACTGAGGGCGGGAGGAGGGGACAGCGAGCTCAACGTCGGGGACAGCGGCGGGAGGGTCTTTGATGGCGCGGAGGCGGCAGGGGACGCCCGGCACGGGCGTGCCGATGGCGGGACACGCGCCGAGGGGCGGATTGATGGGCCGGGCCCAGTCTCGGGATGTGCCGGGGCTGGTCAGCGCCCTCTCCTCGTACCCTCAATAGGCAGGGGGAGGGACCTTCTCCTTCAGGTAACAGCCCACAGTATTCGTAGCGTAACTGGTAGTGTAGGCAGATAAGGGATCCGGGTCAAATTGACCGGACACGGCCCCCCCCCTAGTCGGGTATAGGTAACCATCAAAATGTGATGTCCAGGTGGCTTACGGAGGGCGCGTCGGACTCGGGTTCCCATTCGGAAGTGCCGTGAGTCAACCCGGGCGTCTCTCCCGGCCGGCGTCTCCCCTCTTGACCGCATTCATTCCAATCTCAGATCTGGCCCTGCACGTCCCCTGCCTCGTCCTCCTCCACGCCCGCAGTCTTATAAACAGCGCCCCGTCCCCCAACATGGCCTCCCCAACCCGCCGCCTCTCGACTGGTCCTCCGCCACCCCTCCGCCTCCCGCCCAACCATGGTCTCCTCTCCAGTCCACCCAGCTAGCCTCGTCGACTCCACACTACACTCCCCTGCTCTCCTCGAGCTCGTGGACATGGAGATGAGCAGGACCCTCATTGGTGAGTAACACACCTTCTCTTTCATTATCTCCTTTCTCATCTTCCTTCTCGCGTAGAACATCTTGTCGACACAGTCGGTGAGACCGTCGACTATGCTTTGGGTCGCCCCTCCTCCTCGACCCGTGGCCGTACAATGGCCCGCCACTCGGAACACTCCAAGTTCCTCAAGTTCGTCACCGACGTCCTCTCCAAGGCAGAGGTCAAGGTCCCTGCCATCCTCGTCACCCTCGTATACATCGAGCGTGCCAAGCCTCATATCCAGATCGCCCTCGAGCAGTGGGCGAATGAGCGCGTCTTCCTCGGCGCACTCATCCTTGCGAATAAGGTACGCCCCGTCTCCCTACGTCATACCACATCCGTACTTACCCCTTCTCCCAGTACCTGAACGACTCCACTCTCAAGAATGTCCACTGGGCACTCTGCACGGGCGTGTTTGGCAAGCGCGACATCGGCCGGATCGAGCGTGAGTTCCTCGACGTCCTCGACTTCGAGCTCTCCATCTCCGAGTCCGATATCCTCGCCCACCACGACGCCATCCTTGCCCTCTCCCGCCCCCACCACGCGCACGCGCACCACCACCACCACATGGCTGCCCGCGAACACCACAAGCGTCACGTACGCCGCGACAGCTCCCCCATCAACTCGCGCTGGTCCACCGACTCGAGCGACATGGACGTCGACTCCGAGTCCTCCTTCGAGAGCGTCTCGCTCCCCCGCACACCCGAGCCCTTCTCCGCCGCCGCCGTGCCATTCCCCACGAAAGCCGAGCTCCACTTCGGCCCTGCCCCGCACGCGCACGCGCACGACGGCCACCTGTCGCATCAGCAGTCGCACAAGTCCATGCGCTCCTCCGCGCTGTCGATACTGCGCTCCTTCCCCCTCCCGCAGTTCCACTCGCATCCGCAGCCCCTTGGCCACCTCGCGACGCCTGCGCCGTCGTCATATCACCATCATCCCCTCGCCCCGCAACCGATCCCCGTCCGCGCATAAGCGCCACGGGCCCCCTCACTCGCTCTCATTCGCCTTCTCTGTATAAAAGTTCTTCGCCCGCGCCGCACGCCCCCATCGCGCGGGCGTAACTTATTATGTTTGCCAACGGATCCGGCCTGCACCCCCCACCCCGCACTGTCGCACTGCTGTAGATCGCACCATACACTCCTTGCTCTACCACGTCCCTGCTCTCCCTCGCTCCACACTTTTACTCTTGCTCTTGTCCGATCATCATCTGCCACGATATTTTTTAGCATAGCAGCCCGTGCAGCCCCGCGCGCATCGGCACTAATCGAGACTTCGCCGGCTGCGCCCCTCCTTGAACTCCGCCACATCCCCCCGCACATCCCATAAACCATAAACGTGCCTCCCTCTACCCCATCCCATCCACCTCCATTCCATTCCATTCCATCCCGCTCCGCTCCGCTCTTCGCGCCCCGAGCTCATCTCGCCATATACGGATAGTGTACTTTAGGTAGTAGCCTGTAGCCCGCGCGCGGCGCGAGGCGCACGCATGAATTGACACGATGCTGAACACCCGAATCGAATCGCCGTGTGCGTCGAGACCGACTTCGAAGCTTGAAGCTTGAAGCTGAAGAGAAACCAAGCACGCCCCAAGCCATCACGCCGCCACTAACTAGTACTGTCGCCACCGACTCGAAGCCACACAGCTATCCGTTCACGTTACTTGGCGATATTTTCGAACGTGCGCGCGCGCGCGCGCTGGCCACGACGACGACGACGACGACGACGACGACGACGTCCCGGGACGCCCGCTGGGCCACAGTAAGTCCGTCTTTACGCTTATGAGATCACCTATGATGTCGACGATGACTGTACCTCACTCGTTCTCTACTTACTCAAGTTGCTGCTTACCAACTGCAGCTACTTACTGGGTCTGACTCGCGCTCGGCGGCCAGGTGGGTACAGTGCCGCGCACACGCACACCTTGCTCACCGTGACCAACGCTATGCGCACATTAAATTTACAGTAATTGTTCGCGATGCACACCGGTGAGTAGTTTCACCGTCCGAACTCGTCTGCTATTCCAATTTCCAAGTCCCGGTGTTTCGTACGTCGTCCCGGAGGCCGGAGGCAGCAGGCTGGCGCACGCGTCGGCCGAAAGGGGCGCGAACGTGCGCGCAGTCCCTGGCTCAGGCTGCCGAGCGGACGCGGGTGTCAGCCATTCAATATTCTAGATCTAATATCGCGAGCTCGGGACTCGGCCGCGGGAGGAGCATGTTGCTGCGATGGGCCATGGCGCGTGCTTTATGAATTTTATGCCGAGTCGCGCGATGGCGACGATGCAGGCAGCGGGCAGCGGGCAGCGGGCAGCGGGCAGCGGGCGTACTTACAAATCCGGTTGGTCAGCGCACCACTGCGCCCGACCGGGCGACTTCGGGCCAGCCAGACGTCCGCATATATCTGGTATGTGTGTATTTCACCACCGCGCTCGTGCGCACGTACGCACTAGTGTGCGGGTGCTGACTTAGCTGCTGCATGCATGCACTTATACATGGTCTGTTACGAGGGTGAAATTTGGCCAAAAGTGCAGCCGCGCCATCCCCGAAGCCGGACTTGTACGACTCGCGCTCGCGCTCGGACCCCGGGATCTCGGTCTCGGACGACTCAGCGCATGGGCGTACGTTGACTGCGCAGCGTGACTCCGTGTCCGGCGCGGGGTCTGCAGTGAAGGTGCGGATGACTGAGGTGAATACGAATACGTGCGCGGCCCACGAGTCGATACCATCCTCCTGGTGAGTAGCCAGGCATGCAGTGTATCGATAATCCATATCCAACAGCTGACAAGCCAGGCGTAGCTGTAGATCCGGATTCCTGAACCAACGACAAGATCCATGACCTGTAATTAATGAAGGTGCGTCCTCTGCGCATACAGTGGCGATGTTGATGCGGCTGAGCCTGAAGCTTCTCAGGGCTTCTCGTCCGCATCCGAGTCGTCGACTGTGCAATGCGCAATAAACACATATCTGCGACGTCGACGTCCCTGCCAGGACCCCTCGACGGTCACGGTCAGGGAAGCACGCCCGAGGCCGCTCCCATCGTACTCGGGGCCCAGCGCGCTCGCGCTCGCGCCTGCGTCTGGTGCTAGTACTTGCTAGTGTCGGGGCCAGTGCGCCGGCGCCCTCGACCGAGAACTCAACATTGAATGTTGAATATTCGATAACGCCGGTCGCGCGGCGGCTGCGAGTGCTAGTGCCACCGTGACCACTAGTACTGACATGGACAGACGGCGCGGCGACCCTGGCGAGTGTGTACATATCCCTGGCTCCCTGACTTCCTGACTTCTTGACTTCCCGACTCCCTGACTCCCTGAGTTCCTGGCCTGCGAAGTAGCTCCCTGACAGACAACCTACCTACCACCTTCGACATGGACACGAACGCGGACGCGTCGACGCGTCGCGCTGCAATAAGTATACGGAGAAGAGGCGGCCCCCTAGCTATAGCCTATAGCTACACCACTTACCCCCAGCCGGCTAGCCTCGCCGCTCGCGTACGGGCACACATATAACACTCTGGCTCAAACGTCCGACGCGGAGTCGGAGGCCGCGTGCGTCGAGGCCGCGACCCTGGCCCTGCGCCCACGTTCAAGCGTTCAAGTCGGATCCCGACGCGGCGACGCCCCGCCCTGCGTCCTTGTGCATTCGACTCGGAGACGGGAGCGGCGAGTCGAGTACGCTGGCTGGAAACGTGGCGGCTGCAGGGTGTGATGCCCATGTCGTTAGCCCTGCGTTCGCTTCGACACGCAAAGCGCGCGATGCTGCTGGTTGTTGTTTATTCTGGGGAGGAGGTCGATCCCCCCGCGCCTCACTGGCACCAAGTTGTTCATTTGCGGCGTGGCCACGGACGACGCAATTGTATATCTGCCAGAATCGCGGTCGCGCGGCATTGTGAGTCCTCTAATCGATTTTCAATATTGACACTGTTAACGTTCATCTTGCAGAGTGCATTGTTCTTCCATTTAGATGGACGAAAGGACTACCGCGTAGCCCCGGAAATCGGTGTTGTCCAATGACTAGGATCCGGAAGTGCATCCCCATTTCTGATCATACTGCGCATACATCAATGACAAACGCGAAGACCATGGCTTACAGTCCGGTATGCATCGCTTTCCCCCGCATCGGCGTGTGCGAGGAGCGACCAAGCGAGCGCATTCCCCCGTATGGCAAGTCGTCAATGTATGTCCTCGCGAACGACGATTGACAATTCGCAGTGATAGCGTTTCTGATGGATCCTATGACGTCGAGCCTCGAGGGCCTCCTCGTCATTCACGCAGTTATGGAGCATCGGTGACCGTAGTCGACGGCGGCGCACGTCCCGCACATGGCTCGCGCCTGTGCAGCGTGGACACGACCCCTGCAGTAACCTATGACATCTGTATCTTCTCAGTCAGATATACTGCAAAGTACCAGAACAACGCTGTACAGGGCCCCACTGCACATCCACGGTAACATAACAGCTTCTCTCGCCCGCACGCGCAGCCAAAATGACCTCATCTCTACAGACAGAACCGAGTGCAAGTCGGTGCCTGCATACGCAGTGACATTGTACATCACGCGCACGCCGGAGCGATCGTACCAGGCTGAAACGTCGACCCTGTAGGTGTGGTTGTGGGGCCCGCCATGAAATTGTAATCACTCGGAAGCTCAAGGCGGGGAAGCTAGCTGCAGGCTGCAGCCGTCTGCGCATGCGAGCGAGCCATGGCTGAAAATTATGACACAGTGACCGCACGGAAGTCTGGACGAAGTCCGCGCCCCCCGGATTCACGTACGTGCGCGGCGGGGAAGCGGGGCAGGGGGCGCGCCGTCGTCCTAAAGAAGACGCGTTCGTGTCGATGACACGTATACGAAGTGCGCGGAGGCGGAGTCTCTCCACCGTGCGCGCGCGCGTATGTGCGACGAGCATGCAGAAGCCGACGGCGACGCCGCGCTCGTGGTGCCCTCCGTGCTCTCCGTGCAGGTGTCTTGGAAGTGGAAGGATGGTGGTGCGTGGCCAATATCACCATAAGCAGGTGTGGTTCTGTGCAACTGATGTTCTAGCAGGCCTCGATGCTCCTCACGATGCGTCCGAGTCCGCGCCCGTGCACACTCGCTGCAGAACGTACTAGTTGCCGCGATTACTGCGAAGTAGGATTTAGGCCACGCTGGAGATGTACCGGACGACCGCGAGGCATGTCGCGTGTCCATGCCTGACGCGCGCGCGCGTCTCGCGCCGGACGCTCGCGCAGCGCGCGGACGTCGCGAGCCGTCCGGGCCATCGCACTCGGTACGTCTGTCACGGATCTGCTCACCGGCAGGGCGCCCCGGGGACGCAGCAGCGCAGCCTTCAGGCGTTCTCCCTCGTCCGGGCTCGGGGAGGATTATGATTGATTTGATGAACCTGCTGCTCGATGGACCGTGGTCCCATCGTTCGGTTAAGGACGAGCGGCGCGCGCGCTCGTACGCTTTGCGGACTTGCGGATTTATGTGCTCACTGCCACTTGGTCACTTGTGCGAGTGGCCTGTGTTGTACATCATGACGAGGAGACTGATCATTTTGTATGTCTGGGAGCGTGTTCTCGCGTAGCGGCCGCTCGACGTTGCACGTTCAACTTCAAAACATCAAGCATTCTGCGTATTTCCAACATTCTCGAGACAAGGACAAGAGAGACCCTGACTTGTATGCCGTTACGCGTTGTTCGTCGCTCGTTGCTCGTTGTTCGTCGCCCGCGTTGTCCGCGCGGGGACGCGAAGAATGATCTCGGGCGTCGACGCCGGCAGCGAGCGTCGTTGTTCTGGTTGGTTATGGCAGATGTGAGTACTGTGACATGCGGGCTCAGGAAGTCAGGCTGCGCACGAGGGGCCTGATTAGCGTGCAGAGAAGGGCGGTGGCGATACATGTATGTACACGTCGGAATCCTTCGAGTTCTCGCGCGCGCGCGCGCTGCGGATTTACTCGACGGCGTGCGGCGCGGGTCCAAGGCGACCGTCGCGCCGCCTGTCACGGAGTCTGGGGGAAGGGGGACGAGGCATGTCAGTATTGTTGTGCTGTTGGCGTGTGTATACGGACAGGACACCTCCGGCGCCGGGTAGTGGTTGTTTGTGCATTGATGTTCATCAACGAATCCGATCTCCGTCGCTGTGTAAGGCCACTGCGGCGCAAGTGGATGGCGAGCCGGTTCTCCTAAAGGCTAGGCTAACAGCTAGTAGGTCCGGTTTCAAAGTGCAGGACACTGATTGCGTTCGTCAGCATGCATAAGCTATCGAGCCCAGACTCGGAGGATGTACTTGCTGTTCATTCTGCAAGCACTCCGCGACCCGGGTGAGCCTACGCTAGATCTTCGACCTGATACTGACGGGAATATTAATGGTCAGCACACATTCGTCAATAGTTGTCGAAGAGGACGCCTTGGCATGGCTTCAAGCCTAGTGTGTATAACTCCATCCGGATGTAAAGCTAGCCCACCCACCCTCCGACTCGCGATCGGAGAGGAGAAGGATCAACTTCGTCGAGCGCCCCTGAGCCCGACCCCGACGCTCGAGCTCGACGCAGACGACACTGCGATAAGTATCGAATTCGCCAAGGATTCACGGATGACGAAGGAAAATCGCGATCTGCTTCGGCGATGGCTCTGCAATGAGATTAGTATGGTACTGAGTAAGTACTTTGGGACTTACTAATTAAGCCTCGGTGATGTGCACTGTGCAGATCTCCTCTGGGCTGAGCGCGCGCTGAGCAATAGACTTGTGCTCACAGCTCAACAGTGCTCAACGTTCAAAAATCAGCACGGACCGCTTGTCATCAAAAATGACTCCCCGGGACGCGATCGACTGCGGGTCTGTTAAGGCAGTTCTCGGAGGCTAAGCATGCGCAGTTTGCTGTGGGGACTCCGAGAATACTTACTGGCAGGCCACCGGGTGGCCGAGTGGGTCGATAGCGCCGAAAGGCTTTTAGTTGACTCGACAGTCTCACCTACAGACGTTCATGCGACGGGTCTAAGTTTTGCAAGCCCGCCGGAGGATGTACGAAGTGCGGATCTTCGGACCTCGGGTGATGTAGGGATCCTACTCCGACTCAGCAACGGAGCTGCTCGGCCTGTACGAAGTCATGGTACTTC
This sequence comes from Daedaleopsis sinensis, assembly GCA_033807695.1. Lineage (NCBI taxonomy): Eukaryota > Fungi > Basidiomycota > Agaricomycetes > Polyporales > Polyporaceae > Daedaleopsis > Daedaleopsis sinensis. The sequence goes on from CM066301.1 coordinate 4,641,549, forward strand.
AGTCATAATATGCGCGTGATGCTCTGAGGGAACCCTCTGCTCGCAAGGATGAGTAGGAGCCAACGCACGGGTGGTGGTAACTTTGAATCCTGGTAGATGACGGCCGGAAGATAGGTCGCGCGCCGAAAAAACGCGATCAGTCACGCGTTACGTTTCGCGTTTGGGCGTTAGAATAACCAAATTCGAACGTCCGGCAACTCGAAGAAGTCGTCTGCAGGTCCCTGCTCCCTGAGTCCTTCAAGGTAGGCTTTCAAGTCGCGTGATAGGACGTGCGGACGATGTTCTTGGAGTATGTATGAGGTTACCTGGCTTGAAGATGGATCAGTCCGTGTTAAACTCATCTACTGACGAGACTCGGAAGGATCACTTGAGCGTTGCGACTGACCTTCTCCACTGTAGGAGCCCCTGGAGGATGTTCGCCCAGCGAGCAACGTCGACAGGGAAACCGGGATAAAACACGTCAGCTTGTATGGCGGCCACTGGCAGAAGTCGACTTGCCTGAAAGCGCGCCGTTGACTCAGACTGAGTTGGTCACTGGTACCAATACGTCTTGAGACTCTAAGCTTAAGGCTCTTGCAGCAGGTGCGTCACCGTTATCCATCTCCAGTGTGTGAGGAGACGAGGAGGTTGGACTCAGAATTGAATATCATTGAGCAGAGGTTCAATATTAATTCGACTAAGCCTGTCTAATCCGTGTAGAGTTAGCTATAGTGACAACCTGACGGTACAGAGATTTACATGGTGTCTTGCAAGTATACTGGTTGCCAAGAACTCCAACTGGACTCGATGGACGTCGAGACGGAGGTCCGAGCTATGGCAGAGACAAGGGGTTCACCACCAGCGTCTATCGGGCTTGCCCGGTCCGTGGTGACCGGTGATCGGTAGGCGTTGCGGCGCCTCATTCTCCTCCCTCTCCCCGGCCGACGAGTCCTCGTTGTCCCCCCTCTACTCATCCATTCTAAATCTCAGAAGCTGAGATGTCTTTCTTTTTAAGCTTAGGCCAGCTTTACGCCCTGTGGACTAAGAACTCTGTCTATGTCACCCTCAGCACTCGCAGGTACTAACTTACTATGTGATCATACTAGTCGATGAATGCACTGGTCAACAATCTGGGTCGACAATCATCATTCATGGTCCTGGTCTATCCTGCCTCTGCTGTACCTGCGCATAAACTTGTTTATTCGAGTCTATTCAGGGATTCGTATGGTATTTGCAGTCGCCTTATAGCGCACAATAGCCTACGAAGTCTACGGCAAGCGTTGACCCTCGATCGGTGAGTCCTGGGCTTTCGCTGTGCGCTGCGGCTTGGCCCACATTCTAATCCAGCTCGATCCCCTCATAGACTCACGGGTCCACTTCTAAAACGCACCCTTAAAATGCAACCCGTAATACCCGAACGAATCTACCATTGTTGCTGGTGCTTTTCTGCCATTGTCCTACGGTGGCCCCCGACGGAGACGTTTATATCAAGTGGCCGGATCAAGGCTAAAGCCCCGCAGGCCATAGCTCGTGGCCTAGGTGGCACATTACCCGCCGCCTTTGCTGTTGGTATAAATGCAGCCGCATGGCGGAAGCCAGTTTCCCCCAGACTGCCGTTGTCTTCGCCGCCTTCGTCGTGCTTGCCTCTCAGCATTCGTCATATCTGTGCTTTCGCAGTATCACAATGTCGTCTCAACAAGCACAGAACGTTCCGGTACGTCTGGTTCACTGAACTGCACGAACGATTATCTGATTCCACTTCAGCTGAGCAGCGAGCCTCATGGCATTAGCTGCACTCTCGTCGCTCCTACTCCGCCAACGTCGCCGAACTTTGCTACGACGACGTTCACGGGCGCTCAGAGCATGCACGCAGCCGTTAGCCCCAAGGCAAAGGTACGTGGTGATATACCCTTCCGCCACGTATTGCAGTCTCACGCATATTTGAAGAGCAATGGCCCAAGCAAGTTGAAGTAGGAGCTTTGTCGTTCAGAAAACTCGGGTGGATCACTCCCTGTAGCATCCCGACGTTTTCCTGTTATCCACTCGCTATGTCTGTATGCTAGCTATGCACTGTATGCTCTCCTTTTTCCTGCAATTCACCACATGCTTTCACAAACTATCGTGTTGACTCTTGAGAATAGGGTAGAGGCAGAAAATCATTTCATTTATGACCTGACAGTTATTAACTAGTCCTCGAGACGGCCATTAATGACAGCTGTTATTACCAGTTAATAACCGGGCGCTTAAGGGCGCTTATACTTTCTCACATCGGCTCTAGATTCTCGTCATTACGAAGGCGTATTCCTGTCTATTCCTATCTTGAACTTGCAGCAATGTACCGACCTCTAGCGCAGGCTATTGTGGTATAATTTTCTCGTGAATGAGTCCCGACGACAAGCTTTCGATACTCGAACTTTACTGCGACTAGCGCTGGCAGGCGCTAAATATCAGTTTTGCCGCGCACTGGCAGAGTCAGGCTCAGTCTATGCCCTAGACCGACCCCCGTCTGCTTTCTGAACAAAGTCAAGTAACAGATAATATACTCAGTTGATAGCCTAAGCTAGTAGTCTTGACAATTGAGCTCTGAGACATGATTTTAGTAGCTCGTTTTGATATAAGCGCTGACCGTAATGACCATTTATGACAGCCCACTTAGACCCCCCGAATAAATGACAGTTAATAACCTGTTATTAACATGGTCATCATATATGCGGTCACTAAATATGAATTATTGCCTCTACCCTACTTGAGAAAGACACGATTCACGTGGTCCTTTTGGACGACGTGATGTAATTAGGCGCGCTTAAGCCTCCACTAACAGCCACAATCGCACTTGCGACCTTCCGCCTCTCTTTCCTGACCCGCATCACCGCTCGTTCGTCCTCGCCGTTGCCGGCAGCGATGAATGACCATGCACCGTTCCTACCCGACGCCGACACGTTCTTTAACTCGTCTCTCTTCTTCAACACGAGCCTCAAGCTCGCGCACCGGTTCTTCAGCCTCCCCTCTCGCGCCCTCGCTCGACTCCGACGACTCGATTCCATGGCCCTCGACCTGCACGGGGTCGCACAAGCGTCCCAGCTGCTGGAAGCTGAAGCTGCTACACAGACCGAGGGGTTCAGGAGGCAGAGGGGCATGCTCGGCGCGTCGAACGCACTGCCGATGCCGGGGCCCTGGGGGTTCATGACCTCGGGTTACTTTCTGGGGGTCTTCATCATGGTGAGTAGCTGTAATACTGTGCATGAAACTGGGGGACTGGCTTCTGCTCTGTCTGGTGGGCCAGATCAAGTGGTTCTATGGAATGCATGGCTAGTCTGCGAACTTGAACCTACCTCATGGTCGTGCTTGAACTCTTGTTGAGAGATGTGGATGCGCTCGCGTTCCGTGCGCGCATGCAGGTGCCATCCGTTCATGCGCATATATCACACGAGGAATGGATACGCGTTCAAGATCTCGCATGTATGAATCTTAGACTGTCGGAGATGGTCACATAAAAGCGACCACATCACGAGGGTTTCATACATGACATGCAGACCGCATATGCATCGTGAATGAGGACTGTCTGTACAATATGTGCAATTCCTTATCTTGAGATACACTGAGCATTCAAGCAGATTACTGACGCGTATAGCAGGCCTTCGTATTGAATCGTATACAGAACATCGTGGTACCTCCTCGTCGCCCGCAAGGTGTACGATTCAACCAACATTATATTGTACAGCTACGTAGGCCGCTATCAATCCGGGCCGCACTCCTTAGTTTGCTGTTCCCAGTCGATATCTCGTCAACGTCTTACAGGTTAACGTTCCGCCTCCCGACTCTATACTTCCTAGTGAAATCTCTGGTAATCTGGGCCGCCCTCCTCGTACAGACGCAAGATCCTGCGTTCTTTACTCGTGTTTCGCTTCTGCAGCCTTTCGGAGATTGGGTCGCGCACAAGACCATGGCAGACATATGCTGGTCTACCTTCATGGCGACTTGCTTCACGTTGATCATTGGGTCTCTCACCAACGGTTTGGAGGGTCTCAACATCAACGAGAATGCCCCCTTCAACCTAGTACGTTTGTTCTATCACAGTTGTGATCTCGCTGACTTTCTGGACGTAGTTTGCGTTTGCTTTCCAACTATACTTCGAATCTGCGTCTCACCTACCACCGAAGGAGGGCGAGCTCCCGTCACGACCAAGCCCGCACATGATCATCACTACCATGCTCCCTCTCCTGCAACTCACTGGGTTGCACTGTCTGGAAATCAAGTCCGCCTGGTCGCGCTATCGCTTCGCTTTGTCGGCAGCAACTGGAACATTCTCATTGCTCCATTTCCACTATGTCTTCTGGTTCTCGCCCACACCATATCCGATGACGACGTACGCTGCGCGCGTCGTGGAGACTATCATGATATCCATCATCTCTGTCACAGTTGCTCTCAATGCTCTCACGCAGCTCCTCACCGAGGGTGCGATCGTGCGCCCGCTCTTCGCCCATGCAGCACTCATGCCACGCCCGGACGAGGACTTCAACTACGCGCTCTTCCGACTCGGGACGGCGAGCATGGACGCTACCGCCGTAGCTGGATTCGGCAACGAGGTGGGCGGCGTGTCGAGTGCTCGCCCCAGGGACATTGCGCTCGCATCTCAACACGAGACCGTGCGCGGCGAGCTCGAAATCGACCGCGCGGGCGTCTCCGTGTTCTCGCCCGCGTACGAGCAGCGCGGCGCGAAGCGCGTCAACAAGAAGGGCTTCGCGAACGAGATCGCGCACGTCAAAGCGAAGGCCGCGAGCGCGGACCTGTGGATCAACACCATCGTGAATGTCGCGTGGCACAAACACCTGCTGACGTTCCTCGGGAGCATGTGGCGCGCCGCTCGCAGGATGTGGGCTGCGAGCGTGTCAAAGCTGCGTCGCACGAGTGTGCGGTCACACGAACGCTCCCCGTCCGTTGACCACGTACGACCGTCGTTTATGCGAGCGGGGAGCGAGTTCGACGCCGACCCGTACGAGCTGTTCCTACGTGGAGAGTCTGTGAGCGACGACGAGGACGACTTCCAGCCTGAAGGCACGCCGGCCCCCGACCACGATACGTCGGACACCGAGGACGAGGACGGCACACGCGCAGACGAAGACGACAGCGGCGAGCAAGCGCAGCTGTTCGCGGATCTGTCATCCGACGCCATGACGTCCGCCCCGCTTCTCCTCGCGCATATGACTGACCCCTCGGCCTCGCCACTCACACGTCGGGGATACCGACGCCTTGTCTCGGGTGGCCGACCACCAGCGAGCGACGAGGATGGCTGGGACGACTTCGTCATGGAGCGCAGGAAAACGAAGCGCTCTGCTGTACGAGAGGAGGACCTGCTGTCCGAGAATACACATACCTGCGTAATCTGCACTGTCGAGCCCCGCGACATCATCTGCTGGCCGTGCCGGTAAGTCTGTTGGTACATATGCGGAGATAGTGCGCTGAACGCAGCTCGTGTAGATGCCTGGCATTGTGCGACGACTGCCGCAACAACCTAGCCTCCCGCTCTTCGGCCTCAAAGCATACCTGTCCATGCTGCAGACGAAAGTGCGTACTATATCTGCCACGCCCACGAGCCACCACCCTCTTCTGTCCTGTTTACGTCGCGTGAGAGCACGAAGCTGATACACGCCCTCTTCTCCCTGTTTGTCCACCTCTCCTCCACGCTTCGCCGCCCTGAACAGCGTGGAAGGTTACTCGAAGATATACATACCCTGACGGCAGCGTCGCCCTCGTATCAACCTCGATCGGACGAATCACATCGACCCCTATACAATTATATCGCCTCGCACGCGGAGTGTACTATGCTCAACACAACACACGGATGGACAGACGGGGGTGTATCATACGTATCTGACTGTAGTATGTGACAACTGCTCTCTATTAACCTTCTCATCGCCACGGCCCAGAGCTTCCAGCCCAGTCCGCTCCTTTGCGGACTTGTCATGAGAACATTGAGAAGTACATTCGCCTTATCGCGCGCCGGACGATTCCGACAACGCGCGCGGCAGTACGTACTGCACCCATTCGAGTACCTTCTAGCTCTCGGGGAGCCTGCTGGCCCGTGCGTAACGCCATTCTGATGTCTGTTCACCCATAGGCTTCATCCGCCCGTCGGCGGCGTCGTGCCCCCTCATCTGACCCCGTCTGCTCCTCCGACTGCCTGTATAGGAAGCGGCGTGACACCTCTTCCCGCCGTTCATCAAACAGGCGCCGGGACTAGGCATGGCTCGGATAATTTCTAGCATCCTGGATCCCACAGGAAGCTTCAAGCAAAGACAGGCTCCGGGCCACAGGAGGCCGAGATAGGCAGCGATGCGCACGATGCACATAGGAGACTCATGGTCAATGACTGTGAGGCGCGGATCGCCGCGGGCCAGACGTACATAAACCTCGGGCCAGGCGATAGGGCTCCCTCGACCTTCGGACCACCACCCTCGAGGCCCACTAGCTGTCCCCTGCTAGCTGCTACGACCCGCACGACACCCTCCTCAAACACGACTTCGAACCCAGATCAGTACCGCAAGCCATGTCGATGTTCATGACCCGCGCGCTCTACGCACTCTTCGCGCTCTTCGCCTTCGCGCAGCTCGCGCTCGGCGCCGCGGTATCCGCACCCCGCGCGGACGCCGAGAAGCGCGACGTGTTCGTGCCCCCCGTGCTCTACCCGCACGCGGGGACGGTCTGGACGAAGGGCCAACGCCACAACGTCACCTGGTGCGTGCTGTCTCCCCCCTCCCCTCGGCCGCTGACGATGGACCCGATTGTGTCATCTATGGGGGAATAGGGACATCACGAACGCGCCCACGCACATCACGAATGGCAAGGGCCTCATCCTCCTCCGCAAGGGCGACCTCGCGACCCCGTGTACGTCTTTCTCTCGGATGTTCATGCGCTCGTGCTCACGGCCCGGGATCCCGTCGTACTCAGTGGTGCTTGGGAACGGGTTCGATATCCTCTCGGGTCGGATCGAGGTGACCGTTCCGTGGGTGCTACCGGGTGACGACTACAGTCTTGTTTGTGAGTATTCGCCTTTCATTTCGCCCCGCGCCTTGCTCCGCGGCGGTGGATCCGCCAGCGGGCTGGGCACGGATGTCTGTGCACTTGCGGAGGCTCATCGATCGCGACGCAGTGTTCGGCGACTCGGGCAACTTCAGCCCCCAGTTCACCATCACCGGACCCAGCATTCCCTGAGGCGTGCTACACCTCGCCAACGTTCGCTCGCCGTATGGACGCATGGACGCATGAAAGAAGAGGGCAAAGTCAAAACGCACATCCGGTCTTGGATCGAGGGACGCCGTTCACGATGAACTCTCGAGATGAGACGAACTGATACGCTGTGAGATGGACTGATTTGGACTTCGGACTCGGACTTGCTCTTTACGATTGTCATGACCGGACTTGTTTGCTTGGACTTTTTGTATTAGTAGCTGTTCGGTGCGCGCGAATGTGTCCGATGGGGTTGGGATTTCGAATAAATGAATGTATTGTACCTTTGATTTTGGGAGCTGCACCAAAGTAGTCTGCGCAGGTCCTCCTGCTAGCAGCGGATCTCCACGAATGGGCCGAAGTGGGTGCTAGTGTGGGCAGGCGACTGCGGAGGCGCGGTGAACATTAATATTGGCCAGCACTGCAGTGACTTATTACTACATCCCGGTTCACTGTCATGCTCTGTGATCACATGGCTAGCCAGAGCCACTCTCGGGCTGAGGCTGCACAGGAAGGAACGCGCGTGGAGGAGGAGATATATCAGCCACATCGTAACAAGCTCCAGGCCCGAGGTGACGGCGGGCGACTCGTCCGATGTGTCCACGCTGACCAGTCACCGTAAGTAGTGCCTCGCCGCCTCCGACGGTGTCAGAACAGTGCCGCGCTGTTTAATTTAGATTGCTAGTCTGGACTGTGGAGGTGAAGGACGAGTCTGCCCGAGGGAATGCACTGGAACAACACTGCCTCCGACTCCTCCGACGGCGCGTAATGCTAGGTAATTCTGCGCCCCCCCTCCTGACTGAGGGGTATATAAGGTGGTCGTGGGTCGTATGCAGGCATCATTCGAAACCCCTCGGGCTAGCATCGACTTCACTTCTCAATCACTCACGACCTTTCGAATTCGGTTTTCTCCACACTTCATGATGATGTTCTCCAGCCCCCTCATCCTCCTCGCCACCGCCCTCGGCGCAATTTCTCAGGTCGCGTACGCCGCGCCGCTTGAGGCTCGGGACGTGTATGCCCCACACCTCACCTACCCGCACCAGGGAACGGTGTGGCACAGTGGCCAGAGGCACAACGTGACCTGGTGAGTGGGTGTGTCCACGGTCGCGCCGCGAGCACAGTGATACTTACCTTACTGGTGCCGCAGGGATGCTTCGAGCCCCCCCAAGCAGATCACGAACCCCATCGGGCAGGTGTGGTTGCGGAAAGGCGATGTGACGACGAAGGGTACGTTGGACTCCTCCAATATTCGTGTTGTGCAGTCACTCACCTATGCGTTCCCCCGCTAGTTGTCCTCGCGAAGGACTTCAAGCTGACCGCCGGTCGCGTGGAGATCACCGTTCCGTCCGTCGAGAGCAGCGACGACTACGAGCTCGTCTGTGAGTGTCCTACTCCTCCGCATCTGTCGCTGTGCGAATGAACTTACTGACTCTGATTGGGGCGATCCGTAGTGTTCGGCGACTCGGGCAACTTCAGTCCGAAGTTCACCATCCTCAACTAGTCCGGCACACGCGATCCTCACGTTTACGACGGACTGACGTCTATCACGGACTTCATGCGATTGCGATCACGCTTAGCTTCAACGACACGGACTCTTTCATGACTATCGGACTCACATCGGACATCGGACTCATGTAGCATTTGTACGACAATCGCGTAATCTGTAGTAACAACCATGTAGTGTAGTCAGCCTGTAGCGCATTACGCACAGCTCCAATTCCCAGCTACGTTTGCGAACCAGTCGAGGGAAAGCAACTCACCGCCCGGCACCCATCCTACGAGCAGCGAGGACGTCTGCCAGTCAACCCTACGTCTGCGACCTCTGGTCACCCATCCCTCGCCTCTAGCGACTGAGTCCTAGACCTCGACGCGGGCTAACTCGGCCGTCGTTCCTTTCCCCACCAAAAGGGCCAGCTGACCGCGCACAGGGGCGTGCAGTCGTGCGATTGCGACGGAGGAAGAGGAGGATAATCAGACTCGACTCACCACGAATGATCACCCCAGTAATGACGACGCGGAGGTGGCGGGGCAGGTGGGTCAGGTGGACCGTGGTCGCCGGTGTGTCCGGTGTGTCCGACAGTACTTGAGGAGTTGCGCGGATGCAGCTCTTGTAAGTTGTGACTCTAGGCCTGTCGCTCGGATGGCGGACGCGGGTGACTCATGTACATGAACTCGATTCGTGCTTCCGCGATCGACAGACCGGTCTCTGCTTTCCGCGTGCTTTGCAGCCATCGTTGGAATACTTGAAGAGGCCACGGGTGTCGAGGCGGCCTGCAAGGCAGCCGATTTGTCCGTGGCTCCATACCTGTTGCTCCGTGCGTTCAGTCTTCAGTGTAAGAAACGAGACAAAGACTCAGATAGTCCCAGGATAGTCCTCAGAGTTCAAGAAGGTAGGTAAACGCAATGTGGACACAGTGTACTAGAGTGCCGGTTAGACCCGGAAGCGATCGGGAGAGGCGGAAGGTACGGCAATGCTACGTCATGTGACCGTCACGACCACGTGCGCGTGGCCCGGTGTGACGCGGGGGCGGCGGACGAGACTCATCCGGGGTTGCATCCGCGTCGGTCGACTCGGTCAACGCGTCAGTCACCGCTCTTCCGTCGCCGTTCCTCCTAAGTACCCTCCTCATGCCTCTTACAACCTCGAATAATCGCGCTGAGGAGTTCTCTTGCGCCTCAAGCGTCACCCAGTCACCGCTGGCTATATACTTAGACTGCTTGCTTGACCACAAAATATCATCCCAACTCCCTCCAGCCTTTTGTTCCTCTCAACCAATCTTCACCACCTCGCACTCCCTCTGCTCAGCATGATGTTCACTGCCCCGCTTGTTGTGCTCGCCGCCATGTCTACGGTCGTCTTTGCCTCCCCATCTTTGGAGGCTCGCGCCGACGTGTATTCCCCCGTCGTTACCTACCCGCACCACGGGACGATTTGGTACAGCGGGCAGAGACACAATGTCACCTGGTGAGTCAAGCCTTCGTTCGACTCTACTTATCCCTCCGCTCACACGACATTTTTATTATAGGGATGCTTCACATCCTCCCCAGAACATCTCCCACCCCAAGGGGCGGATTTTGCTTCGCAAGGGACGTGTGACCACCGATGGTGCGACAACTGTTTCCCTCAGCATAGGATATGGCTGACCTGTACCGCAGTCGTCCTTGCTAAAGGCTTCAATCTCACTCTGGGTCGTCTTGAGGTCACCGTGCCTTACGTCCAGACCGGCACGAACTACAAACTCGTTCGTGAGTATTCGACATTGCGTACCCTCGAAATACACATCACTCACGATTTTGAATGTCCCTTACAGTGCTCGGCGACCCGAGCAACCTCAGCCAGTCCTTCACAATCAACAACTGAGATGGAGCGATGTTTCTTTCCTCCGAGCGAGAACGTCCGCGCCCGCATGATTGTAGTCCCTCCCACCATGTATGAACGGACGGAACATGTACAATGATTTATACACAAACTAACGATGTTGTAATCCTCCATTTGTATCATCTCGCTTGTATGCCACATTCACAACATAATGTTGAAAAAAGTACGCCCATAAATCTCAGTTCCGTCGCTACATTTCGAGCCGATATCTGGAGATATAATCGCGTTCAACTCCTTGAACAGTACACCGTGACTCAACGTGTCGTTGGTTGCAAAACCAACCTGATCAGGAATACCAAGAATAACGCATATGGATTTGCCTACCGCTCCGCATTTCAACTCGTTGGACCTTACTTCTAGTACCAGTTTTGATCAAGCCCGTGTGCCGTGAAGGGATGTCGCCTGGGTGGGTGTATGCTGTGACATTTGTCGGTGTCTTCGTTCGAGTGCTCGTGGACGCGCAAGTTGCTGTCCAGGTCGCCCCGTAACGTGGTTGTGATTGAACGTATCAAACCTTTGATACTTTGCTCTAAATCATAGACTATGGCTAGGTTAATCGTCTTGGTAGCGTGATGGTACAAGCTCAGCGCTCAGTAGGGTAGAGGCAATAATTCATATTTAGTGACCGCATATATGATGACCATGTTAATAACAGGTTATTAACTGTCATTTATTCGGGGGGTCTAAGTGGGCTGTCATAAATGGTCATTACGGTCAGCGCTTATATCAAAACGAGCTACTAAAATCATGTCTCAGAGCTCAATTGTCAAGACTACTAGCTTAGGCTATCAACTGAGTATATTATCTGTTACTTGACTTTGTTCAGAAAGCAGACGGGGGTCGGTCTAGGGCATAGACTGAGCCTGACTCTGCCAGTGCGCGGCAAAACTGATATTTAGCGCCTGCCAGCGCTAGTCGCAGTAAAGTTCGAGTATCGAAAGCTTGTCGTCGGGACTCATTCACGAGAAAATTATACCACAATAGCCTGCGCTAGAGGTCGGTACATTGCTGCAAGTTCAAGATAGGAATAGACAGGAATACGCCTTCGTAATGACGAGAATCTAGAGCCGATGTGAGAAAGTATAAGCGCCCTTAAGCGCCCGGTTATTAACTGGTAATAACAGCTGTCATTAATGGCCGTCTCGAGGACTAGTTAATAACTGTCAGGTCATAAATGAAATGATTTTCTGCCTCTACCCTAGCGCTCAGTACTTGCCAGCTAAGAACCGTACCGTGGCCGTGTCGTGACGGATCATCCAGTCACGCTCCTGTGACTTGACGCGTCCGTTCAACAACGCCGCGTCTCGACTGCAAGTGGTCCTCGTCCTCCTCATCTCTCCTGCCACCTTGCCGCTTGATTCTCTAGCCTGCGCTGTGGTCTCTCTTTATCACTCTGCCAGTGGGCGATATTCTTTCAGCCGGACCTTGGATGCCGGCTCGTTTCCCATTGCTCAATTCTCCCGCGACTCGGATACTAGGTACGCGCACTCACTGGGCTCGTTATGTTGACAACCTTGGGAGATATGCTCAATACAGGTGTGCACCGGCTAGGCCCCCGCGCGTCTATTACACGTATTGCTTGCTATGTTTGCTACTCCATTCCTCAACTATGATACTATTCGCGAAATCCTTTCACACCTCCCTCAGAGTCTGCGTGCGCATCGCTCATGTGCACTTGTCGATTCTTCTACCATGAGGCGGGACGATTTATTGCACAAGATGGAGTGATCCTACGCAAGCCAAGGAAGATCGCATCATTTACCCTCTTCATCTCGGGAGAGGATCGGTCGCGTTGCCTCTGCATTCGCAAGCTGCGTATAGATCACTCTTATAACGAAAACGCTCTCCGCCAGCTTTCCCTATGTCTTCATCATCTGACGTCCCTCGCCTCCCTCACGGTCTCGGGCGACGAGCAATTCAAGATCTCTCCTCCTTTTGCAACCGCAGTCGCGCAGCTCACCTCCCTCCTCCACCTCGAGATATCGGGCGTCGGACACATATCCTGCTTCATCCTCCTGACTGTTCAGTCCAAGCAGCTTCGCTCAATAAAGCTCGGCTGGCTAACTGAACACGAAGGTCTGGATTCGCATGAGACACAGAAGATCGAATACCACCCGGTAGCACTACTCTCCCAGTGGACCTCCTCCCTTGAGTCCGTCGCATGCTCCGCCTGGTTCACGTCACTCGACCTGCCAGTATTTCCGCATGTCTACCCGAAAATGCACAAGCTTTCGATCGATTGGGATGATTTCCCCCTCGTGGCTCCCTACATCCGTGCGTACCCGAATCTCAAATGGATCGACTTCCACACAGCCGACATAGTAGATTGGGAGTATGAGGAAGACAGGATCCGTGCGCACCACGAGCTTAACGTGCGCAACCAGTCCACCGGCGCCGGCTCACGGTGGCAGGAACTCGAGGGCGTCGATGGACGTGTCATTGACTTTTACCTCCTGGGCATCGTCTCCCCTATATCCCGCGTCAGCTTCTGCGATGTAGTTCAGTCAGAGCGCGATCTGGACGTATTGCCCGAGATACTCGCTTACGCTCGGCCCAAGGAGCTGAAGATCGAGGGCGACTGCAAGCATATCCTGTACGCGGACAACGGCCTCTTAGACATGTTGCAGACGGCAGCCGGGTCGCGCCTTGAGAACCTCCTCTTGCTCATCAAACTGAGCGTGAGTGACCGAGAGGTCGATATAGCTGCCGCGCTGGTACGTGATGATACACCACCCAACGTCGAATGACACTGACCCTCGCGTCGCGTGTGGCAGGGAAGATTGGGAGCGGCGTTGAGGAGGTGTCCCCTACGCCGTCTGCGCCTGTGTGTCCGCGGCACTGGCATACTTAACCCCATACCGCACCCGCTCTGTCTGGTGGAGGAGTTGCCCCTCACTCTCGCCGAGCGTTCCCTGCAGGCATTCGACCTCGCTGCGTACTCGCGTGAGCTCGGGAGTGCGCTCACGTCCCGCTCACGTCCCTCACGGAGGCCGTCTTCGTGATCTCAGGTATTCGCAACGACGACTCGGAGAGGCGTCTCTCTTATATCCCCCCTCGTACCGGCGTCGACATCCCACAGCAAGAGTGGCCAATGGATTGGGAGCTATGATGGGATATGCGCTCGACGTGAGGGAGAGTGAGTGGGCATGTACGCATTTCACCGGATCCGAGGGTCGCTGACGCAACTTCTGCCAGACAAGTTGGGTTGTATTGACGCGTATACCGGGCTGAGAGCGCTGTCCTGGTATCACTGTTCATGCTGTCAATGAAAATATGTCGCCGTGCCGCTATAATTATCATACACCCTGGATCCGGGGCCATGCTCATTTCTGTGTACAACATCATTCTCCCAGCCTCTGCACGTATTGCATTGTAACTGACATTACATTTCTTCGGCCTCAGCATCTCCGCGCGAAGACCCAGTGGACGTCTAGCAGTCAGAAATGATCATATTAATGTTAACTTTTCCAAGACTGAGAAATTATGCGCTACTACGCGACATTTCAATGCTCGTAATCTGTCGCTCGATGCGGTCATTTTCAGGGACAGGGCAACCTATGGATAGACTAACCTCTACCGTCTATCACAGCTCCCACATCTTCCCACGATAACGCTCTAGACTGTCTTCCTCGACCATCCCAGCCGGAGTTGCGACAATATCCTCCATCTCCCGGATGCCATTGATGGCTACGGCGACGTCTTCAAGGGAGGGGATCGAAGATTCAAGGGTTCGTGCATATGCAACAGCATCGAATGACTTGAGCGAATGTTCCGCACGAGTGACCCGTTCGATATGCCGGGACAGAACACTACCCCAGACCCGAAGCCGCAGCCGACGCAGTGAGCAAACATGCGTTAGGGTCTCCGAGAATGAGATCTGTTTAGATAGAGTTGTTGCGTCAGTGCCACTCAGTCCGGTCCACAGCGCCGATCCCACGTACCAAGGCTGCAGCGATATCGGCCTCGCTGTGAATTTGGTCCAGCTCTATGTTCAGAACGAGATTCTCGAGCCGGGAGCCCGCGGGGGTCTGTAAGATGACGGCAAGATTATTCTTGGGGTGCAAAAGCAACACGCCGCTACCGCGCGTGATCCGGAGTTGCTTCGGGCGTGCAAATGGTAAAGTCTCGAGGAGCATGTCGCGAGATCTGTGATGTTGGCTCCTGAGGGTATGGCCGCTGAGCTCGAGACGGTCGATGAGGCAGGTTGGAGCGAGGATGTAGAGGTCTGTGATGCTCCCAACGAGCTGTTCGAGTTTGGTCCATGCCACTCCGTCTAGCTGGCTCTTCACGTTCAGAGCGCGATGCTCCTGAAGACGCGTCATTAGCGTGCCGGTCCTATCCACCCTCACTAGTTCCCCGTAGTTGATGTCTTCAAGACAAAGCCGGGTAAGGTTGGGAAACGCGTGGACGTAAGGAAGAATAGAAGGGTAGTTGTCGTCGTTGAACGAGAACTCGCGCATCTTTGGATAGACGGTCGGTAAGAGAGGTAGGTTGCAAGCTGTATACCAGTTTTGGCAGGTGAGAGTTTCAAGGGTGTCGCACGAGTTCGAGAGGAGCTGAACGGGGTGCATGGACTCCTGCATCCTGAGTGCCTCATGGTCTGGGCCGTCTCGATGATATGGAAGCCACATCACATCTGCAGATTGCAGCTTGGATCGTAACGAGTTAATCAGTGAGACGAACATGGGTCCGGCACCTTCAATCTTGAGATGTCGGAGGGATGTGAGCGACGCGATGGCGGCGTACAGCTCGGGGGTGGGATCGAGGGAGTCTTCTCCTGTCAAGCCGATGGTCGTTAATGATGACATGCGAGGAATATGGTCGGAGAGCCACTGGAGGTCCCACTCGGACATATCATGCTCATGAGCACCAACATGCACTTCGCGCACATATCGAAGACGTGTTCCATTCTCGGCGCAGACGAATCGGGCGAAGCGTTCAACGTCCCATGTGTCAGAGAGATATACAGGGTGCTGCAACGCAGCTTTGGCTGCTTCGTGATAGAAGAACCAAGAGGTGCGCATGAGAGAAGCACATGTGGGCAGACGGAGGTGAGATGAGATCTCGCGGATTATGTCGACGTTGAGGAGCGGTAAGGCAGACATGTCGGAAGTTAGGCGAACAGCCTCCGCAGGTCCTGAACTATCATTCATAACGGAATCATAACAAGGGCGTCAGCAATGGGTAGAATCACTGTGGCTGTGTAAGATGAGTACTGACTAGATGATAGGGAAGGTAGAACCGCAGCCACACCAACGCAATGCTATCGCAGTCCAGAGAGCAGTATCTGGCCGAGTAGTCCCTGGCCGAGTACCACGGTTAGGGCGCAGAATGACCTGATGTTATATGCGACTGTCTGGTTCAAGTACTCACCCTGCTAAGTACAGATCAATCCAACTTATGGCAGTGGCACGGTACCACACGGTCGCGGTAATGACTAGTAGTGTTGTGCGTGGCCTGAAGGTTACTGTACTAGGCACTATGATGAGAATGTGTTGAGAAAGTTGACAATAGACTCACTGAGAGATTGAACGAAATCTCTGGAAGCAATAGCGATGAGGGAAATCCCGCGCAGTGAAAGTGACCGTCCGCCAGAGGCTGGCCCTGGTGGCACCGTGGCAGTACTCAACAAAGTTGGCGGTTTAAGCGCCAAACGCGTCCAGTCACAGATCCGTGGCGTGTGACCCTCGTTACTGTCGGTACTCAGGCTGAATCAACCTAACGGTATAACTGCTACTACCATCCACCTCCTCATCGTCGCGGAACAACTAAGGTTGATCAACCATGAAGAAATTCGGCATTGTTGTGGCCCAACATCTCGCCAAGTTCAGAGTTGTATGCCTTCTCCAATCGTGAATTATTTTCACTGCCGCCGGTATGTTCGGATCGCCTCTGTTGTGTGGGATAGAGCAGTGACAATGATTTTAACATTGGTATCGATGAGAATGAATGTGAGTCTTCACATTCGCATCACTTTAACACCCGCAACAACGCCTACGACGTCTACGTGGTCCATAGTACTACGCCGATGGAGTCTCAAGATCTCACCACTACTGCCTGCACTCTCCCCGCGGTAGAACAATGCATCTGGTGATACGCGCAGCTTACTCGTTGTTCCTGTTTGTTTTGGCCAAGAACAGAAATGTTCTGAACACCGCTCGAACCACGAATCGTACGCAAGATCGCGCAGGATCTTGGTAGGACAGGAGCGCGCATCCGGCCTTCAGAGGTCCGTTGACTGTTCAAACATCCGGTCCAATCACCCCGACTCTAGTGACTCTACCTGCATTCATGTACCGCTGGTCCTGTGCATCGGAGGGCCGAGCGGTGTCTACTGCCCGCTGTTTCCAAAATTATAAGCCGCGCGCTCACAAGTACCGTGTGATGCCGCCGAAGTCGACTCAGAATCGTCTCTGCTGCGTGTACCGTACGAAACTCCCTACAGATGTGCGAGTGCACGGATGATGGCTTGATCTGAGGAATGAGGTGCGTACATGCCACTTGATCGTTCCAAATATTGAATAGCATACTGACCGTTCATTTGCACTTCCCAGCGAACAGATAGTGGACAACAGAGGAATTCCGACTCGGATCCGCAAAGTTGGCGCGTCCACTCTCTGACCCACCTCGTCACTTCTACCCTTCGTCTTCATCGACGGCATGATCATCCCCAACGGCCGCGGTTTCAGCACCGGCTACTCCTTGACACCTCTCGACCACCGCAGGCGACTGCACAACGAAACCAACAAGCATGCTCTTCTGCTCGCGGGAGCTGTCGAGCATTCGCGCAGGGAATCGAGCAGCACTGTACGCTCGGCATCCAGAAGATCCTGAATCCGCGCGGACATCGAGGTCGCCAAGTACGGCTCCGCCGCTATGCGGTCGGGGCCATGGTTCATGGAGGGCGTCGAGGTCGTCCGCGCGCCCATCTTGGGTGAAGCGGTGGATCCCGTTGGAATCGCGAAGCGGCTGAAGGATTTTTGGAGGACGAGGCGCAGGTGAGTACGCTGTCTACGGTTTAGGGTGATCGTATGTGGGCGTTTGAAGACGAGTACGCGGATGCGGGCAGGCGTTTCTCTGGATGAATACGTACACGTACATACTCAAACGTGGAGGTCTCGCCGTCGAGAGGCTCCCTCCGCGACCACCCCGACGAGCCCTGTCTTGTGCACTGCACTGCGGGCAACGACAGGTCCAGCATGCTCGCCGCCTTGATCCCCGCGGTACGCACTTTATTTCGTCCGAGTCTGCACACACGCGGGCTCGCCGCAGGTACACATTCATACAGCTGCTCGGCGCGTGCGAGGAGGACGTCCCGGGCGACTGACGAGCGTGAGCTCGTCAGTCCCCAGCAGTCCCACACCTCATCGCGGGCTTCCAGAAAGAGGAGTATCGCGATAGCTGGCAGGGCGCGCTCGACATCGCCACCGCAAAGTACGTTCCTTTTGCACTGCAATTCTTGTGTTCTGTTTCATTCGTCTTCCCCCGCTCCTATTGCACATTGTGCACCGCGCATCTCTTCCCCCATGTGACTCCCGGATGTGCTTGGGGCGGCACAGGCTGAGCGCAGAAGCTCGTCGCGCGGGGGCGCAGCGCGGACCGCCGGGCAGGTTGACCGCTCCAGGTTAAAGCTCGCGCTGGTCTGCCCCTCCGCATATATGTACGTCGAACGTCGGACGCGCCCTCACGGCTACTGGCTCTCCGTCGCGCACGGACCGCGACGCCTGGGGTCAACCGTGATCCGAGAACGGCCGGGCGAGGATGTCTCGTCGATTGTAGAAGCTTTGAAGATGCAGTTCTGACTGTGCCCACACAATTCGAGCACCTTCCCGATACCGGGAGCTCGCGTCAAGGTCGCCGAATCCGCCTCTGCCGTTTCTGTGCTCGGAACGTTGCAATTGCTGGGCGTCGAGATCGCTCTCCTATCTTCGAACAGGCGATGAACCTGGTAGGACTGGGGACGTTTCGCAGGATGAGTCGCAGGTGAGTACATCATACAGTCTGGGACGTGCATATGTGCATGATCGCGAACACGTTAGCCGGACCGAGTTGAGCGGTTGTCGGTCTCGTCGGTCTGAATGGGGCTTATGCGCATGCCATAACAGGACCCAGAGCCTGGTGGAGAGTTGAGCTCCGGGGGAAGAGGGGCGCGTCGCGTGCTATAGGCGTTTCTGAAGACGAACATGTACAGCCTCAAGAACGGGGTGCCCACTGCCCACCGTCGAGAAGCTCTTCAATCGTCCACCTCCCTTCCCACTGCACAACTTCTCACTCGGAGCGAGCACGAGCCCATCGTCTGTGCCATGTGCGGTGCATGCTCCCGGGTTCTATCCCTCAGTTCTCGGTGTTGATGGGTGATTTCTCGTTCGCTGCGGCAGCCTCCTGTAGGGTCCACCGACTTGGACGCGCTGCTTCTTGCTCGTGGGGAGCTTGGGCCAACGAGCACCGAGTCCGCTGCGACTGGAAGGATAGATGGACGGACAGAGGGTTGCTTAAATCCTGCCGGTTTACGCATGGACGTCGCGCCTGTGTTCTATTAGGTTGTGCGGTGGGAGAGCGCGAGGACCGTCGCGTGCAGTATGCATCGCCTTACGCACGAGGTGCGGACCTCGTGCCGTACACTCTGCCAGCGTGGACCCTGTGCCCTGCAAGATGAGTGATATACAAGTAGACCGGTACGTAGGATGCAAGTTTCTGACGACACCACCTGCTCACCTCTCTTTGCATTCTCATGGACAACAGCCATCTTCCCATCGATGTGTGTGAGCACATCATCGATGCGGTCTATGACCTGGAAAATATAGACATCCGGAAAGCAAAAGGGATGAAGATTGCGCCGAGTCGCTATTCAGTCTTGCGCACCGCCGCTCTCGTCTGCTCATCGTGGCGTTCCCGCGCCCAGTTCAATCTCCTCTCTTACGTTCTATTGGAGACTGCGTCCCACTTTGATCTCCTTCTACGCACACTTACGGAGAGGCCTTCTCTGACATCTTTGATCGTCAGAATTGGCGTGGTTAATGACTGTTCCTACACCCCGCTACATCGCCTAGCCTTCCTGGGACTCAGACCAGACGGGATTGCATTACAACTGTCAGTCAGTTGGAATTACTATCCTCCTCGGTATCTGGATACTGCTCTAGGTCATCTCCACGGTCACATCACAAGCCTCGTATTCAGACTAGGCCAGACTTCCTTACTAGCACTCCTCCGCTTCATCTGGGCACTACCAAGGCTACGACACCTCGTGCTCGGTTCTTCTCTTGAAGTTGGTGATGTCGAGTACACATATCCCACATCCTATGGCCGTGGCGGGTCGGAGTCAGATTCTACATGCTCGGTCTTAAGGACACTCAAATTGGACGTAAGTTCTTTGTATCTGTGGTAGCCTCGATGTCACTGGGATTTACACGTATTTCTAGATTGGCACTGTCCAGTCTCAATTTCCTCCTTACGCTTTCGGAACGCTCGTGAAATACCTGGACATTGCACTCAGGCACCAGAGACTCTCAGAATGTAAGCTGAAGGAGTCCAAGTTCTTTAACGTCTACTATCATTTACCAATTTCTCTCTCCTCCTTCCTCAGATTCTGCATCTTTAGACGTCATCTCCAAATTCCGAAATCTGCACGCATTGAGCATAGTGACCCATGTTTACGACTCCTCCCATTCCGCCCAGGATCCCGCTTCTAGGTTTACGACACAAAGCCTGTGGCATATCCTCGCCTCCATAACCTCTTACGACCATCTCTATAGTCTCGACATCACGCTAGAGCCCGTTTTTAGACCGTCGGACGGCATCATGACTTACGTGACCCGTGATACAATCTTGGACACCTTCTTTGGAAAACGGATGCAAGACATTCTTGATCGCCTCCGCGGACTACGCACGCTGTGCTGGACACTCCAAGAGAGCGACGCCGACTATGATAATGCCTGGTGGGAGGAACAAATCATCCAACGCCTCTCGAGTCATCTACACCCTACCGCCATACTTGAAGTAAAGACCGTGTTCAGTGAGTCAGGTTTGTTCTGAGACTTCCCCGTCTGATATACGCTGACGGCTTGTTATCAGTTCCTTTAATGATCTTGAGAATGCATTGCCATACAATTGGTACGACGTGATGGGAGAAGAGACAACGGGAGAGACTCTACGGAAGACGGAACATCGTGCGATGAAAGTGGCGAAAATGCGGACGATCTGACAGCTACCGTGGACACGAAGGGCGATGCATCTGTGCGCGGTCGTGCATGGGGCGATACGGAGGACGAGGACGAAGACGCAACCCCCTCTTCTCACGCGAGGGAGGATGCGGACGGAGGCTCGGGGCGGTGTCGAGGATTTCGAACGCGGCGTGTAGACCTGGTGGAGAGTATTAGTGGGACCTTTTCGTCATAGCGGCACATTGACATACCTGCGAAAACCTCATTGCGCTCAGTTTCAGCACTCTCGTCACACCAACCCCACCTCTCAGCACTACCATCCAAGACGTGTCGCGCGGCTCTCGCAGATAACTCTGCGCACGTCGTCCGCGACGTCGAGCCTCGCAATACGTGATCCACGGCCACGCGGGAGCTCGACGGCGAGCTCGAGAGACTGGATGGAAGGGTTCGACTCCACGAGTCGCATTGCGAATCCCTCCATATCGTAACTCTCGAGCGTGCGCTCTGCGATGGTCCAAGGGGCGGGAGGTCTTGGAGGTCTTGGAGGCGGTGGCGGAAGGACGAGGATGCTGGCGATGAGGGCTTCATAGTCCGGGTCTGAATCATGAGCTGGGTTGAGTCCATAAGCCGAGCACGTGAGCTTGAAGTGTTGCAGCTGAAGTGCAACCATCGACGCTTCAAGGTCCTCCTGATGGAGTAGAACGGGTATATGATCAGCAACGCGCCGTCATAGATTCGTGGAGGGTGGAACGTACCATGACACTGGTAAAGTTCACCTCGCGGTCCTCCTTTCTAAGATCTAACAGAATGCTGAGGTTGACGATGTTCGACGCCTGGTTCATGCGTAAAGCATCCGCGAGGATGCGTACGACGTCATCAAAAGCGAATTGATGAGACTCGAAGTATAGCTCGACGGGATATGCGAAGAGGAGGACCTCCTCGAGCATATGAAAACCGTGATTTGATGCTGAATCCATGACCGTGAGACGTGGAATACGACATACCAGACCGAGAAGGTACAGGTCTACGACGTATCCAGTGAACTCCTGTAATTGAGGCCATGGAGTGGTACCTGTCTCGTGCGCCAGGAGAGCATTTTGAGTCAAGTTGAAGTTTCGATGTTCCCGTAGCTCGGTGTAGTTGGGAAATTCATTACCACAGCCGCGGTCGTTTGTGACGCGAAGGGAAGTGAGGTTTGGGAATGCTCGAATGTAAGGAGTCGAGAGGATGGCGCGTTCGTACTGGATGTGCAACCGACGAAGCCTCAGATACTTGGGCCCACGCGAGGAGGGAGGTCCAGTACTGGTGTCAAAGAGACGGAATTCGAGCTCTTCGAGTGACTCCGTGAAGTTTCAGAGTAATATGGTAGGGTGATAGAGGGGACGTTCGTGTTCATCTAGAGTATCCCAAAGTCCGTCACCCCAGTGTGGGGTGAATTCAATCACAACAGTCTGCAGTGGAGAAACAAGGGTTCTGAGAAAATTGCAGGCCTTTCTGTCCACTCCATCCACCTCCAGATGCTTCAACGACCTCAACCCTGCGATTGCCTCATAAATGCTCGGATCGGTGCCCCAAAAAAACAGTCCGCATAGCAAATCCTCAGAGACTCGAGGTTAACCGCATAGAGGAAAGCGAGTCGAGGAAGCAGTGTGATCTCCAAGGTGATGTTGCGAAGGTGTCGAAATCGTTGGGATTCGGACTGTCCGCCGGAGAGGAACCTCATGAAGGACAAGGCCATTTTGTCGCTAGTGATGGAGATAGGTCTCTTGAGTATGATGCGGGAACCCTCTTGGCGCAGGAAGTGGCAGGTAGATGCAAGGGCCAACGCCGTACGGAATTCCTTAGCATTTTCTATCACATAAAGAAGGACGTCGTAATTCATGCTGTGAGCCGTATTGCCTGAGTGCAATGCTCAACTTCTCAATGATACCAGCACTAGGACTAGTTATACTCACAGCTATGCCGTCGTTCGACCCGATTCCGAAGGAAAAGAGGGCTCTCTAGGCCGATCGATGGCAGACCGTACAGGAATGAGATAGGATAGAGTTTAAGTTACGAACATCAGGCGCGCGAGCTGACGTGAGTCTGTTCGTGAATTGCGTGACGTAAACATTGTGCAGGAACCCTCGGCGACGAAGTAGCCTATGATGGTGACCAGCAGCTTCGTATGCACAGAAATCCGCACAGTCCCAAGAGAGGCTCACATTTTACACCAACTTCGCATTGCTTCGGTTTACTTGTTGTAGAAGTCAGAAGAGTCATATGCTCTCGTGATCGCTGACGCTTAATTTAGCCTGACCTCAGGACCCCCGGACCCCAGTATATAAGGTCCGATGTATCAAAGATACCCATGCGAAGAGCAAGTACCCCAGTCTATCCTCGACGAACATCACCATGTCAGAACAGCGAACGATCGCTGTGTGTGGCGCCACCGGGAACCAAGGCATGTCTCCTTCCTCTCACCCTCGCCTCTACCCCGTAGACAAACACTATCACAGGCGGCGCCGTGGCGAAGCATCTCCTCCAGCACCCCGCCCAGTACAAAGTCCGTGCCTTGACCCGCGACCCCAACGCGCCCGCCGCACGCGCCCTCGGGGATATCGGCGCAGAACTCGTGCGCGCAGACTTGACGGTCCCCTCCGACGTGCACACCGCCCTCCGCGGCTGCTGGGGCGTGTTCGGGGTCACCAACTTCTACGACTCTGTCAGTCTCCTGTTGATGTCTACGGTCTGCGCGAGCGACCTGCGACGCTGACCGTGTCCCCGGACTGCGCACAGAAAATCAAAGACGACCCGGACAGCGAGGAGCAGCAGGGGAAGAACCTCGTCGACGCAGCGCTCGCAAACGGCGTGCAGTGCTTCGTGTGGAGCACGCTCCCCAGCTCGAAGCGCATTTCTGGCGGACGGTTTGTCTCTCGCATCTACGAAGGTCTGCTCCGCTCTGTGTGCAGTTCAAAGGGCTAGCGAGTCAAGCTGACGCATTGCGCACTGCACAGGGAAGTACCACGTAGACGACTACATCCGCGAGAAAGGCCTTCCCGCCACGTTCGTCTACACCGGGAACTTCTACGAGAACATGGTCCTCCGCGGGCACATGCAGTACAACCATGCACTCGACCGGGTCGAGTTCCACCAGGCAGTCATCAAGGAGACAACCCAACGTGAGTCCCACTCTCAACGGCATCCGTTATCTCGGTGCCCAGTGCTCACATCCCTGCGCAGTCGCCATGCTCTACGTCCAGAAGGATCTCGGCGCCATCACACAGGCCATCTTCGACCACTGGAACGCGCGCAAGGCCGAGCTGAACCACCAGTACCTGTACGCTGCGAACGCCCGCCTCACGCCTCTCGACATTCTGAGCAGTGTCAAGAAGTGTGAGTCGCCGCCTTAGCGCAGGAGCTCGCACCTTGCCACAGTAGCTGACCCGACGAGCAAGTGACGGGAAAAGACGGCATCTATAACCTGCTCCCGACTACAGGCGTCCCGGACCGCGACATCATGTTCGAGCTCTACAACGAGCTGGGAATGTATGGCACGAAGGCGCTCCCGGATGAGAACGTCGCCAGGTTGGGCGTCGAGATGCACGGGATGGACGACTTTGTACGCGAGGCTCTTGCACCCCATCTCGGTCTGCCACTCTTGGAACTATGAAGACTCGTGTCCAACCAGCTAGCAGTGTCTTTTAGAACTGTTGCCAGACGGTCCGGTGTAGGACCACACGTACCTCCAGCCGCACCGATATCTTCTGGCCGTTTGGGAATGTGACGAGTGAACGTGTATTGACTCGGAATAGCCGCGAGCCCATATATTCATCGTGGGTACCATCCACCCGGGGCTTCAGCAAGCACGCCCGGAAACGATGACCACGATGCATCAACTGCCAACAGCCATCGGGGCCGGTAGCACTAAGACTCTGACGAAGGGCTCACCGACGATCCTTCGTGCCCAAGGCTCCTACGCCACGCTTCGTATGCGGGTGCACTGTCACCATTTCGCAGTCAGTTCAGCAGCCATCGTCTCCGTTAGACGGTATGGGGCACTGACATTGTGACACATCGCCCAATAGTTGTTACCCTGCCGCCACGTATCACCTATCCGTCTCGTGCGACGGATGTCAGCGACTACCAATGAGCTCAGTAACCGTGAATGTTGCTGCGTGCAGTACGATCCATACGTCCATACACGAACCTTCTCTTACAGAATTGACAATGACATACGCGAGACACCTACTAGCCGAGCCGACAGGGTGGTGGTGCGAAGAAAGAGACGACCGACCGTACAAGTAACGTGAAGCTATGAGCGATGTAACATACTTCGAAGGGGGGAAACGAGAACGAAAAGGACTTCGCACCGCGCGTGATCCACCCGCAATGGCATCTCCGCCACGCATTACCGTTGTCGTCGTCGTCGTTCGAGTGTGCGTGCCAGATAGGAACGGATGATGAGTCAAGAGGTGCAAAGACGGGAAACGACGGGTGGATGGGACGGACTGGTAACGAATCCGCTGCTTCGTCTCGCCACAACTTGGTTCCTCCGAGTCGCACGCACGGCGTGGACGACCGCCGTGGCTACAGGAAGTCTTCCGCTCTTGCACGCTTCTTGCCGCGCATCTCGTCGGCAGGGACGTTGGGTACGGGACCATCCGGCGTTGGCGGGAAGTAATACCTCGGGTTTCGCGAACGACTTTCCTCCTAGATTGAGGGTTAGGATCATGGCGAGGCATATGTGGAGGAACAGCTACGCACAGGAGAGAAGTTGGGATCTGACCACTTGAGGGTTGTCCCCTTCTTGAACGGAGGGTTGACCTGAGCCAATTGCGGGTTGGGGAGAACCAGCGGAGGAGGCGGCACGGAGGAGTTATGCTGTTGAGGTGGAGCAGCGGGCTGGGCAGCTACGGGCGCTGGTGATGGTGCACCGGGCGCAGGAGGGGCACCAGGCATGCCCGGAGGGTGCGGTGACGCACCGGGGACGGGAGGCATAGGCATGCCAGGAGGCAACACGCCCAGCGGAGGAGAGAAACCAGGGGGAGGAAGGCCAGGAGGGGGGACTCCTGGCATGAACGGAGGAGGGAAGGGAGGTCTCACACCTGGAGGGAATGGAGGCGCTCCAGGAGGCAGCATGCCTGGAGGTGGCGATCCGGCGAACGGCGGCATTGGAAATCCGGGAGGAGGCGGCATACTAGAGAGATGTCAGCAGGTAGACGAGCAACAATGAACGCATATATGCTCACCCAGGCGGTAATGGCATTCCGGGTAGAGGGAAGGGTGGTTGACCTGGATAACCTGGAGGGACTCCGGGCATGAAAGGGGGCGCACCTGGTGGCATCATAGGCGGCATGCCCGGGGGCGACATGGCGGAAGTCGGGGTAGGGGGGATAGCATACGTCTGTGAGGGGGCAGCAAATACCGCACCTGAAGCGGCATCCGAGATTGTGTGTACCGCTGATGCCTCTGAGGCGCCCATGAGGGCTTTGTGAGCTTCGAGCTGCGCCTTGAGCTCGTCCTCAGAGAGAGGGCGATTCTCTATCTTCGGTCGCTTGGACTGCGGCTGGGTTATGGAACCGGGGTTAAGACCTAGCTCTATCTCCTTACGTCGCTTGTAGTCTGCTATGTCGGGCGCGGGGATACCCTCCATCCCGAAGATTTCGACTTCGTACCCGTCGCGTCCGGGCAGCGCATTTTCGATTCGAGGCAGGCTGGAAAACGATGAGCGAGGAGACGAGACATGCGACAGGATATACGCACTTGTCTGGCTCGAGTTTGTGTACTTGCTGTATATGCACCGCCAAGCCTCCTGCGGTGTTCAAACGACGGGGGCAAAGGTTGCACTTGAAATGCTTCGCCTTCTGGTGCTGCATTAGCACTTTTCTTCTCGTCAGTAAATTTTCTTGCAGAAAGATAAAACACGACACACCTTTCTCATCTTCAAACTCCCTCTCACAGTACCAGCACCACGGGCGGAGGATCTAGGAATGGCTCAATATTTGCATTGTATGCTAGCACAAGGACATACCTGCTTGTTCTTCTTCTTAGCCATCGCAGAACACCTGCAGCTACTCGCAGGAGTATGGAAGAAGGGCGGGTTGCGGTTGGGGGAAGGTCGAGGGCGACGGGAAAGCGGTGGTCGACGTTGATGATGAAGGGGCAGTTACACGATTCAGCGCGGGAAACTTTGCCTTTCAGTCGGAGCCTGATAGCGCACGGGCCACGTAGCACAAAATGTGGCGGAGTTTAGTCGGAGTCCTCTTCTGGGGCATTATTAATATTGGCTTAGGCGCCCCCAACGACCTGGTGGGACGTTCGACGTCGTGTTTGTGGTGGCGGTCGCTGCGCTCCACGATGACCACACCCCATCAGCAGATATAAATTCGGTTCACGCTACTCGCGCCCCGTCCTCAGGCCAACCTTTCTGTATCATGATTGGGCGGTCACTACCAGAATATGTCTTCATACGCCTCTGCATCCTCGGCCTCCGCCTCATCGCACCCGCCAGCATCGTGTACCTCTTCTTCAGCTGGTACAACGGCCGCTTCTTGGTGGATGAACACCTAGGATACTATGCGGTCGTCGAAGCCGTATTCTACCTATGCATCTTCCTTCCGCGAAGCAGGCATCTCCAACAGGTGAGTATCCTATTCCCTATTACTTCCAGTATGTGCACGGGAGTCTGGTTGTGGGCCTGCGGAAGACTCGTCAGAAATTGTGTCCGGCTTCACGGAGAAGGGCGCTTTCATTTACCTGGCTTGATTATCGTGGTCTCGTACCTTGCGGTGGCGAGGTTCGATACTTCCTCGGATGGGTACAAAATCAGGTTATCGTTGTTCGTGCAGCGACCTCTGCGGCTCGTAGGCATATCTCCGCCGTTAGTGGGCTCGAACGCAGAGATATGTTCACGATGCTTATGATTTTGTATAAGCGGGAGTTGGCCAGTGCCTCCGACTCTCATGCATCTCTAGAGGGTACTGTCTCGACTCTGAATGTGGCTATCCGAGCGAGGTTGCGTTGGTTCCAGCACGACGTGTAATGACCGATTTCAAGGATCCGAGAATCCTTAGGAAATCCGTTGGAACATGACACATTGCAGCTTGATTTCTCAAGAAATCTCGAAGCGGTGGAAGTTCGTCATTTTGGAACAGTTTCCCAACCCCGAACAGTGTCTTGACGGTCTTCGTATCCCGTTTGCATATTTGGCAACAGAATACGAAGACTGTTGGGCGATTGTGAAAACACTTTCCGGTCGCAGGACCGAGTTACCTTTCCAGCTCCCCGTTGACTGACCGGGAGATCGTTCAGTTCGGACCAGAGCGCGACACCGACCGACTGACTCTTCTGTCAGGCGGCTACACACCCACCTCTTCCATCGCGAGAGCACCGCGAGGAGCTCTTTGCGAAATGTTTCGCGCGCGTCCGCGATCAGCAGCTCGCGACCGGCTGGTTCTTTCATTGTCTCCCGGAGAACATCAAGCGAGAGAACATGGCCGAATGGCTCCTGTGGGCCCTCTTCGGATCTCATCCAGACGGTCTTCAAGAGGAATGGAAGGAAGAACTCGAAACATATCTATCCAGGATGGAGCAGCTCATCGGCTGCAAGTTCTCGGTAGGACGCGAGCAGGCCGTCAAATGCATGAAGAATACGCTTGATCCGGTAGATGCGGTTCATAGACCTCTCCTCTGGTATGCGGTCAGTACTTTCCGCAGAAGCACTCATCCACTCGCTCTTTTCTGACGATACGTAGATTGTAGCGTTGATAGACACCGTGACAGGGACACAGATGCTACTGAGTGGATTCCGACACTACGCCTCGTGGAAATGGATGTTATGTTTCCCTCCCCGAACACTCGCCGCGTTCTCCAACCCGACACCCCATCCAGAACTTGTCTACTGGCTCAGACCGCACCGTTCCACAACCAAAGACCCGATCCTCTTCATCCATGGAATTGGCGTAGGTCTCTCCCATCCTACCAATATCTGACCCGCTAACCCATTCTTGGCAGATCGGTCTTTGGCCCTACGTGCCCTTCTTCCACGACCTGATCGCCTCCGACCCCGACGTTGGGATCATCGCGCTCGAGAACCTCTCGATCAGCATGCGCATCTCCCCGCCCCCGCCCTCGCGACCTACGATGCTCGCCGCGATCTCCGCCGTCCTCGATGCGCACTCCATCCCCCGCGTCGTCGTCGTCTCCCACTCGTACGGGACGGTCACCGCAGCACACATGCTCCGCGACCCCGTCCTCAGCGAGCGCGTGAGCGCGTGGCTCTTCATCGACCCGATCCCGTTCCTGCTGCACCTCCCCGCGGTCGCGTACAACTTCGTGTACCGGGAGCCGCGCGCGGCGAACGAGTGGCAGCTGTGGTACTTCGCGAGCCGGGACCCGGACATCGCGCGTGCGCTGGCGCGGCACTTCTTCTGGTCAGAGAACATCCTGTGGAAGGAGGACCTGGCGGGCAGGGACGTCGCGGTCGTGCTCAGCGGGCAGGACCAGATCGTCGACGCGAAGGAGGTGTGGCAGTACCTCACGGACGAGGACACGCCGACGCCGCGGTGGAAGGACGGGCAGCTGGAGGTGCTGTACTACCCGGACCTCGACCATGCGCAAGTGTTCGACAGCAAGAAGTGTCGTCGGCCGTTGGTGGACGTGCTTCGTGACCTCTCGACACGACAATGAGCCTTTACAAGACTGTCGTAAATGTATCGCACCATCTCCTTTCATACCATCTATACATTAACTGCACGTACCTTCACAATTCGAATCGGGGAATCGGGCAACGTGGATACTCTGCGGCGGTAGAAGGTCAGATGAGGCATTTTGAACTACTCAAAAGCTCCTCCCCCATGCTCGCCTTCTTTGCCTGCTCCCGAAGCCGCACACTCAGCTCGCCGTTACTCGTCTAAAGGCGGTGGTTTTCGACGGCACGACCGGACCGATGAGCGCTTCGTCAACAGTGGCACAGGGGTTCGCCATCCTGAGTCCTCCTCCCATCACCTCATACCAGGAAGGTCAGCGCAGATTATGTGTGTAAGACAGTCGTTGGAACTATGTCCAACTGACAATCAACGAAAATAATACCCACAGACGAATAGTTTGCAACACCGTCAATATCCATCGTCATCAAGTACGTCCAAAAATTTTCTAACCTCAGTTGTTAACCAAACAATCTCGTCTCGCACGATTCAGATTGTCTAAGAGTCTCACCCGACTTCACTGGCTAGCTCAGCGCTGATGGAAGCGATAATCAGTCCCGCTGAGAGCGAGCAGCTTGAGACCCTCACCCTAGGTCAGCGTATCATCCAACTACACATGAAGTTCGGTCTTCCAGGTGAGCATGCTACTGTCTACAGCGTCTTTGATTGGTGGAATAAACTCCCCCTTGCTAGCTCGAATGACCCGGAGAAGATTGAGAGAAGCTCATGCGCATGCCGATAAACTCCTGCAAAATATGGACAGGTTCTATCAACGCGAGCACAGACGCCGACACTGGAGAAACATCACTGCACTAGTGCACATTCTCGTCGAGCTTTGTCAGGATGGGATCTTATGCGACAAGCTGGCGAACGGTCAGTCGTTCGACTACGGATCCCTGCTAACTAGCTAAGACCAACTTAACGATCGTCTACAGGCGGCTTGCTGCCAAGGATCGTGGGTTCGACCAGAACGGTGGAAGACAAGTCTACCTACTTGCAGCTTCTCTCGCTCATTGCGCGCCGGGGAAACCACGCGACCCAGGCCAAACTATGTCGAGAAACCCCTTCGCTGATCAGGCACCTTTCCTACGAGACTCTAGGCGACATGATCACCATCATCGCGCATTGTACTGAGAGGGCTCTCTGCCCCGCACTCTCTCAGGACCTCATGTTCGCCGTCTTGTCTATGGACGCCAGCAATACAGCTCTAAAAATCATGGAAAGGCCTGATGCTACACTCGACGTCGTTCTGCACTGCCTCGCCGTGGCGACACTCGCCCCATACTACGCCAAGGCGAGGAATCCAAAGACAATCAGCAACGTCTACGATCTCTTTGCCGCGCTCACCCGAAGCAAACATTTATTCTTACGAGTGGTAGGAATGCAAGTCTTCCGCAGTATTCTCACAGCAACCACTTCGTCTCGGGCGTTCGTTGCACCACCAGGACTCGATCGCGATAGCGACTTTGGAGCCGCGTTCGCCACCTTCCCTCCAGACTTGCAGAAACCTATACTTGATTACGGCTACAATCGCTGTGAGCTACGCCTAATGGAGAAGACGACGTACCGCTTCCGTAAAGCCGTAGAGGACCTTCAGCGGTACCAGAACTTGTACAACTTTGCGACCGAGATGGCGGCCGTGTACCAGAATGGTCGTGCGCTGCTCGACAAACAAGAAGTCACTCTGTCAGGACGTGCACCCGTCGATTGGTCGGAGTACATTCCGGAGTGCATGAGGCTCCTCCGTAACCGCGATGGGCCTGGGGATGTCGAGATTGCCAACATCATCCGACTGGAGTATCTGCGTACGACGCAGTCCTGCGACATCGTCTTAGCTGCTGCTCGGCAACTTATCCAACTATACCCGCAACAGCCCCATGCGTACTCCATCTACTGCGGTTTAGTAACGTCTCAAGACGAATACTGTCCAGACATGGCGCAGCGCGGCCTCGCTTGTCCGCGCATCCCCCAGCCGATCCGATTGAAACTCCTCACGCACGCCGTGGACAGATTCTCTCACAAAGGGTGGAAGATTCTCCTCGGAGCGGACAACACTGACAAGGAGCGGCACGCGTACGGGGAGAAATGTTTGAAGCTGGCAATGGAGTACGCGCAAGAGTACTTAGAAGAGGCTCCCCCTGACGCGATTGAACGAGTGGACGTGCTCAGTCGCCATTTCCTCAACATTGTCGCGATGCATGGCCCCGAGCTCAAGGGCTCGACGCTCCTACAGGTAATTGTGCTTACTTTCGCCAAAAGCTACACGCTCATAAACCCTTATCTTTGAGGACGTGCTGGAGCAGATAGAACGCACCGAACGGCTCTTCAAGCTCCTCGGCTGCCGCGAGTCACCACGACAGTCGCGCGATGCGCGCGAACTATTCAAATTTCACTACCTGCACCTGAGCGAAGCGCGCTGGGGTCCCGTCATCGCACGCATCGACTCTCTCATGGAGGACTTACATTCGGGTCGCCGTTACGGCGCTCGTCAGACAACCGGGAAGGAAGACGACCCTACGTTTGCCGGCTGGTCGAGGCTCGATGCAGAAGTCATCGGAGTCACGTCCCACGGGCCACTCAAATGCAGATGTGAGGACGTGATCGAGACGAAGTATCCGGCATCCATTATGCTCTACTCCTGCTCGTTACCGTCTTGTCGACGACGTACTGCTATCGTGAGGAAGTGTGGAAGATGTCGATGTGTTGTGTACGTCGTGTGGCGCGGCGAGTTCTACTACCACGCTATCCCGATCACGCTAACCACAATGCTTCTTATTTGCAGCTACTGCAATGAAGAATGTCAACAAGCTGACAGGGAGAGGCATAAATCTGGCTGTTCAACCAGTAGCATTTAATTCCGTACTAGTTAGTAGCGATCTGGGATCCTTGTTGGAGCGTACCTCCAATCCCAAACGGCGAAGACGCACCCAATATGCAGTGCACTATAGTACCGATGTATATAGTAACACCTCGTCCAGCCTTTTCACTCATAACTGCACCCTCCGCGGAGTTGTTGGTATGGTGGTGAAGATGTGCTTTTTGGGCAGCATGAGCGTCAAAGATGCATCTCGGCCTTGTCGCTTGCCACCACTTACAGTCGACGCCCATCTTCCTTGTCTTGCGTATTTACAGCAGCAAGGTCTGTGAACGCTGAGAGTGCTATGAAAATGCTGACTGGATAACCCGAACTAGGACAATCTGGCTTTGTGAACCGTTGGTGGCGCCACGTCGACGTCGTCCAACATGGCCGATCCCCAGCAAGACCATTCATCTGCAGACTTGTACTCCGAAATATATGTCAGCACACATGCACAACCTCTGAGCTCCGCCATCTACTTGGTCCGAAATCGTTTAGGAATTCCCGGTGAGTGCACGACTTACTCGCCACTGCGACATCGTAGTCCGTGGTAACAAACACGCCACGCGGACGAACTAATACTGTATCCAGAACTCACTACGCGTAGTGGACTCGGGGACCTTCACGAGAAGATGCCAGCTATATCTATTGATTTGGAGAATCTGTACACGGCGGCGTATGACAGTCAAGACCGGCATGTTTTGACCGTAGTCGTTACTCTATGGTTGTATATGTGTTCTGATCCTATCTTGTGCCGTATGCTCTTAGAAAGAGGTAGGTGTATATCTGCCCGCGTTTCACAGCTAGTAGCTTATGCTAGACATTTCAGGTGCTGTCCCCAAGGTCATCCGGCTTCTTGCTCTCCCGCAGGCCGACCGCTGTACCTATTGTCGCTCTCTCCACTTGCTATCGCTGCTATCGAGAAATAGTGATCATGATGACCGAGTGAAGGCGAAGATCCTGCAGCACAACGAGCTCATATTGAGGACAATGAGACGTTTCCCTTCTGATCTCAAAATGCGAGACTTTGGGATCGCGACTATTGCGCACTCGGTTGACGTTCAGGCCCAGCACGATCTCGCCAGAGGCTGGCTTGAATTGGTTACCGGCGCTCTGGTTGCCCACTTCACCTCACACGACACACTGCGCCACGCCATCCCTATCCTCATCTACTTCGCCCATGGGCGGTCTTCCCACGAAGTGGGGAACATCCCCGAAGTTACAGCTTTCTTTGCTGCGCTCAGTCGGAGCGATGATATCACCCTCCGGTGTCTCTCGATGTGGGCTCTCGTGGGGATGCCCTCGCTGTTCGACAACATGCCTACCTCGTTCGTGCTCACGCCCGAGCGACTCCGACCGAACCTTCGCTGGATACTGGAGGAGCACGGGATGGACAGGTGCGAGTCTATTCTCATGGAACGCTTCATGAAGAAGCTCTCGCCGATCCTGCGAGACCTCGTCAAGTACAATGATCTGTACAAAGTTGGCACGATCATGGCCGAACACCTTGTTCTGTCTCAGTACGTCTGCCGTTACCAGTTCTTACCCAAATTTCCTGTCACGGGGCTGCCGTACAAGACATGGAAGGACGCCTTACCAGCTGCTGCCAAGGTTCTCAGGGAGCGCGGAGACGTTGCGCACCTCGACATGGCTGACATCCTCGACTTGGAATTCATGATATCGTGCAGTCCAGATCCGGAAGAGACGCTCTCCCTCGCTCGCGCTGTCATTGCGCGCAACCCACGGCATGGATTTGCTCGCATGGTGATGTGTCTCGAGGCGCGGGATCGGGAAGAAGCTATTCGGGTAGCAGAGGAAGGCTTGGAGCTATGCCGTGATGCTTCGCCCTACATTCGCCGACAGCTCTTGAGGCACCTAGCTCAGGACAACGCTCAAAAGGGATGGTACCTTCTCCTTGGGGCGCCCTTCTCAGACGTAGAGAGGCGAAGGGCTGGTACCTCGTGTCTGGAGGCTGAAGCGCGATACGCGGAGATGTTCGTGTCGGAAGCCCCTCCCGATGCGGAGTTCTTGGTCCACGTTCTCGACGTTTACCTTGTCAACACGTTTGTACTGCGAGGGGCAGCGCTCAGCGAAAACCTCTCAGAGCTGCAGGTGCGGATGCCGTAGCGACTTGACATCTTGTGCGACAGTTACTGATACCAGATTACAGCCTTACCTAGAAAGGCGTGAAACCGCCCAAAAAATCCTGTCATACACGTACAACAACGAGCGCGCAGAGCCACGGATGACACAAGCGCATACGATGATCCGCCGTGAATACTCAGAGGGCAGTATCAAGCGTTATGCAGACGTAATACCTCGACTCGACTCGCTCCAAGCCTCGGACGCGACGCGGCCAGCAGGCAGTCTAACCCGTCACTTCAACGCGATGCGTTGGGCAACCTGGTGGAGCTCGCCGAAACCTTCTTTGACGAGTATCGTCCGCGGTGAGGTGATATGCAAATGTCGCAGCAGTGGCTGTCGCCGGACGGATCCCGGACCTCGCTTGTATCCATGCTCAAGCTGCGACCAAGCAAGCGCGACAGTTCGGAGATGTGGCGGGTGTCATAACGCGTGGTTTGTGTCGACAGCTATTTCTGCAGTTTCTGAACTAACACGGCCTGGTCAGGTATTGCGACAGGAGGTGTCAGCGGGCGCACTGGGAGGAGCATGAGAAAAAGTGCCGATCTTCTTGACGAGGGTGTGCTAGCTTGCGTCATGCTCGGAAGAGACCCTGTGTGTATGTTCTCCTATATATCTACATTGCTCGTAGCTATTTGGATACGTGAGCAAGGAAAACTTGCCCATTTCTAGGTCTGCCAGGGACCCAAGCCGCCACAAGCTCGTCCTTGTGATAGGCATTCGCTGGCAAGGCGCTCTCACCAGGTGATTCGTCGTCAGAACCTCGGTGTCAATTAAGGTCTTCAGCTTTTCTTGCAACGTCTCTTCCCTGCGAGGTCGCAAAGGGGGAAGCAGGACTCAGGAGGTCCATCGCGCCTTGATCGCGCCGAATCATGAATGGGCCCAGCCAGGTGAGCCTTGATTCCGGATATTATGTACAGCCTGCAGGCGGCAAGATGCGGCAGATCTGAGATCGAGGACTTCAGTAAACGGTCAAAAGGTTGACACTGCCACGAACTCCTCACTCTCCCCTCCTCCCCTGAGTCCCTCAACGGTGTCCAGCATGGTCCTCCTCCCCTTCACCTCCAATAGCAGTCCCAACTACTTGGCTGAACGCCTGCTCGAATCCTTAGAGAGCAATCAACATGAACTTGGGTGAGTGTTTTCATAGCGCTCTCGGTGTGTCCGCTGACAAAAAACATAACGTCATGACCTAGGTTGGACGCTGTGAGTAGCCGTGAAACATCGCGCTGGACTTTCGGTGACACTGTCTGCAGCTCAAGCATCTGGAAGAGACCGCGTCTACGATACTCGCGTTCGTCAGGAGCAACATCAACTTTCACGCGTCTATACACGCAGTACCGGTCGAGGTCCTCGGTATGATCTTCGAGCACGCTCTTCCCGCTCAAGGCAACGGCATGCCCTTCACCGGGTATGAAGACCCGGGGTTGATGGAAGAGCTGCGCGCACGGGTCGCTCTGACTCACGTCTGCCGTCGCTGGCGACGCGTCGCCCTCGACATGGCCTCGCTCTGGACCATCATTGACGAATTCTCGAGCGCTTCGACGCCTGCGTTTCTCGCGCGCTCTGGAGAAATGCCAATCCAGGTCAGCATCAGAAACTTCCTTGGCCGGTCCGTAGGTGGCTCTCTCCGCCCACACGAATCGCGCATCCGGGCCCTGTACCTGCACATCACAAAAGGCCACCGCTCGGTCATCCCCTCGAGTTCTCCGGAGCTTCCGTTCGACCCGGTCCGTTTAGAGCGCTTGTCGATCGTAACGGATGCGCGGCCATTCGACGAGAGCCGTCCGAACATTGATCTGGAAGCTTCTCCTATACTGTTCGGCGAGCCCACTCCGCACCTAACCAGGCTCATCTTGCGGAACATGTGTTGGCTCCCGGTCATCTCGTGCGAAACCCTGACACATCTGCACATATCCCAAGGGACACCGATATCCCTCGACACCCTCCTCATGTTCATCGGACGGTGCACCGCGCTGGAGAGACTCGTTCTCGTTGACATCTACATCGCGAACTCGGCCGCAGTCCCCCTCGACCACGCGGTCTCCCTCCCACACCTCCGCACGCTCGTCCTTGGCATCAACCAGTCGCATCTCTCCATGCGTCGGCTTATCCAGTACCTCATCCTGCCTTCAACAGTCACCGTGCGTGTCACAGGCGTGTACGCCTTCCGCGCGTTGAGCGATCTGCGCCCCTTCCCGAAGCTCCCCTTCACAGAGACCTTCGACACACTCTCCGTCGACCACGCCTTCGGACGGCTGGTCGTCCGGGCCTTCGGGCCCTTCTCCGCGCTCCTCCTCGACTTCAAGGACTACCCGCTCTCGAGCGCGGACCAGGCGGTCGAGCTCATGAAGGCTATCATCCCTTTCGAGAACATAGCGGACGTGCGCTACCGCGCACATGTCCTCCACGCGCGCCGCGCTGTGCATCTCCTGGGAGACATGCCCATGCCCGCGCTGAAGAGGTTCGCGTACGTCGACACGAACGAGGGGTCGGCCATCCCCGACGCGT
This sequence comes from Daedaleopsis sinensis, assembly GCA_033807695.1. Taxonomy (NCBI): domain Eukaryota; kingdom Fungi; phylum Basidiomycota; class Agaricomycetes; order Polyporales; family Polyporaceae; genus Daedaleopsis; species Daedaleopsis sinensis. The sequence continues at coordinate 4,678,494 of CM066301.1, forward strand.
GGGCCGATCGCCGAGAAGCGTACATGACGGCCATCTCGAAGGCATTTGCTCGCGCCCCTCGGCTTGCGGAGCTCGAGCTCTGGTCTGCTAACGAGGACTTCCCCTCGCGGCTGACGCTGCCCCCTAACGCGCTTATCAAGAGGCTCGTCTTTCACTATCGGGGCAAGGCGGAGGAGGTGCCGGAATTATCCGATGCGGTTAAGGGACAGGTCGAAGATGTGGTCGTGCGCTCGTGCGCGTGCGAGCCTCCGCTGAGAATCCCCGCTGTGGATGCAGACCATCATATTTACGAGTGGTAGAGGATCCAGAAAGCTCGCGGGGTGATGGCGAGCCAGAGATTTTCGGTACGGTCGAGGTCAATTTCATGATTATAGAATACGCTACAGCTATTGTACATATCCTTCCAGAGGTTTGCAGTGAGAGAAACTTACAACGTTCGACGTTCAACTATGACGATGGCACTTGAGCTTATGGGCCTCCCAATCAGCCCTTTGGCAGTTCTTGTCGCAATATCTTTCAAGAGTCAAGCGTCGCGTCAGCTTTTATCATCGGAACAGTGGGGGAAGAAGCGCACTCACACGACACTATGACACCCCCCGCACTTCCTCGCGATGGCGGTCCGCCGTCGACAAGAGTGCAACGAACAGCGATAGAGCACGATAGACTCCGGATACTCCTTCCCGACTCGACTCCCGTCCTCGCAGCTGCACTTCAAGGGGCCCCGTGACGTCACCCCGAGCAGGCCCTCGTCCAGGTCGGACCAGCCAGCGTATTTGGTGCTAAGATCTCCATCTTCCTCCTTCCCCGAGGCCCGGTTAGCACTGACATTGCGTCGGCGGCCCGCGTGGAAGGTGTCCATGAGATCGTCGATGTAGCGAACAATACCGACGAAGCGCTCGTTATGTCTATTCTCGATGTAGTGTTCCAACAACTGTCGTCCGAGGCGGGGCTGTGAGAACTGGCAGTCGGCCCGCCGGCTGGTGAACTCGAACAGTCCCCAGGCACGCTGCATATCCTCCTGCACGCTCTGTGGAACAAGCATTGGTCAGAAGTTCGGACGGTGATGTAGAATCGTTCACGGCCCACCTTGAGCAGCGTCGAATACTTGTCGATCTCGTGCCCATGGATCAATAGGGTGTTGAAATGGTAGTCTTCCAGCACATCGAGCCGGTCGCATGAGTCCGGGGGTGTCTCTTCTAGGTACATCCGCCCATAGTCCATCGCTTGCTTCGCACATGCTATCCCGTACGCGCGGCGGGCGTCGTCGGTGTTGTCGGCTCCGAGTACGAGAGCCCGCGCTTTATGAGACAGGTTGATCGCGGCTGCTGAGAGAAGTTGCCACCGCAGTGCCGGCAGAATATCAGGACACTGAAGTCCAAGCTTCGCAATATCGGCAGTGTCTTCATAGTCGCGTGCGTCGGAGATGCAGTACAGGGCGTACGCGTTGGGATGTTGAGGGTGCTGGGCGATCACCTTGCGAATGTCAGCTAGCACCGTGTCATCAGGCTGCGTCATGCGCGAATACTCCAGCTCCAAGGCGATGGCTACTTCGGAGTCTCCAGGACTCGCGCGTTTGCGAAGAAGCTCGACACAAACCGGGAGGGCTTCAGCCCAGTCGGCAGAGGAGAGCGTCTCGTGTTCGGGAAGAGTCACAATTCGATCGTCGAGTACGGCATGTCCGTTCTGCAAAATCGGCGCTAGTATTCCCGCAAATTTGAGGAGGTCGTGGTCGCGATTGAGGTTGGCCACTGCACTACGGAGCGCATGCGTCTCCTTCTGCACCAGACTCAGCGTACATCGCTCGAGGTCATAGTCGACCAAGACCTTTCGTAAATCGGGCGGGAAGGCGGCAAGGGAGAGCTCGAGCTGGTTGGAGGAGGGATCCGGCACGGGCGAGTCATCCATGCGCTCGCTGTCTACAGTGCGGAAAAATACCAAGGCCACAACTCGTAAGCCGATATCCCGACTTCGAGTGAGAGCGGCGAAGAGAGATAGGATCCTCTCAACCCGCATCGAGTTCTCCGACGTATAGTTGCATGCAAGGGTGAGAATGGAAAGAGCATGTAGAATTGTTTCTAGTGATGCGCCAGGCTTGTCGAATACCGTCATAGCTGTGTTCAGGACGTCGGTGGTGAAGAGGGACCGTACGAGGGTTTTATCTGGATCGACTGGTGTGAAGGCGGTCTCAACACAATGCGCGAGTATAGTGGTTATCCATTCGGCGGCTTCGGGGAGGAATACGGATCTTTGCAGGACGTTGACGACGGAGGGAATCTCTCTGCCCAGATGGACTCGAGTCACGTCGCTCCCACGGCGAGAAATTAGGGAGAGAAGTTCCATAATGTCGAACTGAATCTGGGCCCCTGTTTCATTCGCAAGTTCTAGAACCCTTGGGAGAAGCCCAGCTAGAAGAAGTGTACCAGGTTCAGAAAATACAACACATACACATCCCGTAGAGCTCACCGTCAAAGTTCATGAATGTATCACAAAGAATAGCATCCTGGCACAGCTCGGTCAAGACGTACACAAGCGCATGGAGGTTTTCCCAGTGTTGTTCTCTGCGCTCCACTTGATAAAACGTGTTAAGCCTCTTGGATATCTCATTTGCATGCGAATGAGCTTCTCTCAATGTCCCGCGAGCCATTTGCGTCGCTGCCACAGAGGTCACAACGTGAGGATGCGATGGATAAGAACCGAAATCTCACCAAAAAGGCCAAGCTTTATGTGTAGCTTAGCGATACGAGCGACCATTGGGACATATTCTGGCCAGTCACGCGCTTCTGTGTTGTCCATGGAGGAGTCAGTGTCTTGGAATGTGGCGGAGCGTGGACAGGTGGGTTAACAAGAAGAGGCCCGGGAGACAACGTTGAATCACGTCTAATAGTTCGGTAGAATGTGTGTCAAACGCAGCGCACTGAGACGGGCAGACGCTGCACTCGACTTGTGGGTGCCACTGAGTGCCACTGGACGTGGTGGTTGCGTTGAAACCTTCGGAATCGACGAGCGTCCACGGAGAGGTAGAGCGCCCATCGGCCCGATATCCGATCATGATTGAGCGGAACGGTCGAATTCCTCTCCTCTTCCTCCTCCTCCTCCTCCTCCTCTTCGCAATGGACCCCCGGACCTGTGGAGCTCGAGTCTGCACGCCGGGCTTCCTCCTCGGATGAAGATATCGGACTGAACCAGTTGGAGAGAAACGAGCTCACCGTTGAAGGACCGTCCTTCCCCCACGTCAATAAGTCCTCATCGATCATCGTCTGCCTAGGGGTGACAATGGATGTCGACATCCTCACCGCGTCGAAACCCGAAACCCGAGCGCTTGACCTTCCATTGACGACGTAACACGTTGACACGACGACGACACTTGTAACAACTACTGCGCTGCATCATGCCGCAGTTTTGGCGCAATCCGCGTCCGAATCCTGAGGCCTGAGGCACGAAGGACCGTCCAAGACTACAGTCTCTGGCAAGATGCCTCATTCTAGTGAGTTCTCTCGCAGTGTATGCTATGCATAGTGCGCAGCGCCGTGGACGCGTATGCACTATGTTGATGCGTAAGTACTGCGCGCCGTGCGCGGGCAGTTTTACCAGTTTGGTCATTACTCGCACAGTTCATCAAGGGCTCCGCATCTGACGGTTTGGAGCCTGGAGGTAGGTGTCTCCCTGTGTCTCCCTGGTGTCTCCGCAGCTAGCCGAGATAATATCACTCCTTTTTCTTATCCGGGTGTGCCGGTGACAAGTGTACGTAGACAAGCCTGCGCGGACTATAGCTAGTGCTGCTGTCGAAGGCCGTCGATCGGTGAGTTTCAAATCTAGCGCTCAAACCTTGTGTAGGTTCCTGATCCACATCCTCTGTCTGTCCTTTGTCTACAGTTGTCTATGCTCGTAACGAGAAACCCTTGGCAGGCTTACACCAGAGTGGTAGCAACGTCTCCTGAATAAAAAGGAGACATTACCGGCGAACTTTTGATGGAGTAAGTTGGTCTACCGTGACAGACAACAGATTTCCGAATATTTCGGGGCACTGCCCCCTGAGGCACCCCGGTCGTACGCAGAAAACGCAACGTGGCCGACACGTACCCACATCCGACGCAGTCTTCAGCATCAGGTAGTGTATTGTGCAATGTATGCGTACGCACACCGAGTCACCGACTGCAAAGTGCGTAGCTCGGCTGCAGTTCCGCGCCCGTGAATTATGCCATTACACCCGACTACCGATCGGCGGGATCGGAGTGACTGCAGCTGATGCGCTATAAAGGCACGTCGGTATCCTCCATGCAGACCGTCCTCAAGTTATCTCCTCTCCAGTATCGCAAGTCACACATCTTCTCCTTCTCCCATCATGAACGTCCTCGTCCTCGGCGGTTCGAAGAACATTGGCTACTATACCGCAGTGAGGCTCCTCAGTACGTATACGTCAACACGGATAGCAATATCAGATACACTAATCTCCTATTCTGTCTGTAGAGAAGGGAGCGACCGTCACATTCCTCCTCCGCCGTACCTCTGTCTTCGACAAAGACAAGGAGATACAGTCGTTCGTCAAAGACGGCAAAGCACAACTCGTCCCCGGAGACGCTCTCATCGCAGACAACGTCAAGAGCGCATGGGAAGCCTCCCTCGCCCTCGGCTCAGGCACAATTGATCTCGTCCTGTCCTCGATAGGTACGCATCTCATACGCCAAGCCTTGCGTCTGCAATCTGTACATACACTGACGTTCCAACGTGAATCTCTCCCAGGCGGCGCCCCCAGCTTCAGCTTCTCCAAAGGCCTCACGCTCGACAACCCCGACATCTGCACCCGCTCCGTCCTCAACCTCCTCTCCACCCTCCCCCCTCTCCTCCGCCTGCCCGCGTCCCAGCCGCGCTTCGTCGTCGTCACCTCAATGGGCGCGACCGCCGCCGCGCACGCGCGCCTCCCCTTCGGGCTGCAGACCTTCTACGGCACGGCGCTGCGCCTCCCGCACGTCGACAAGCTCGGCGCGGAGCGCGTGCTCGCGCACGTCGCGGGGCGCGCGTGGGCGCCCGAGGACGTCGTCCGCCCGCACATCCTCCCCGACGGCTGGGAGGCGACATCGGGGCTGCCCGGGCCCGCGGAGCTCAAGCACGTGCTCGTCGTGCGCCCTGCGCTGCTCACGGACGGGGAGTGCCGCGCGGACAAGGCGCAAGCGGAGGGCAAGCCGGCGTACCGCGCGGCGCCGGAGGAGATGAGCGACGGGTACAGGGTGTCGCGGCGAGACGTCGCGCACTTCATCGTCGAGGACGCGGTGCCGAACTGGAGCAAGTGGGAGGGCAGCGGCGGGGTCGTGCTCGCGTATTGAGCGCGCGCTGAGCTGTGCTAGGTCGCCGACCTATCTTATTCATGGACCACACGCATCTCTGTACATGTATACCACACTCAGCCCTAGGACTTCAAGTTACTATTTCCGTCTCGGCCCGAACGACGCGCGCTAGCACTGCCTTATTTGGCCAACGATTGTGACTGCTACTCCGGTGAGGATCGATACCGTCAGGGTGCTGGTCGTCCGCCCTGCGATGCTCACGGACGGGTGCCGCGCGGACAGTCTGAGTCGCGCTAGAGGCGGTACGTCGTGTGCGGGCATCGGCAAGGCGCCGTACCGTGCGGCGGGCATGGAGATGAGCGACGGGTATAGGGTGTCGCGGCGGCGGGACGTGGCGCATTTCATCGTCGAGGAGCTCTTCAATGTCCGACTCGGGTCCGACTGTTACAGTTTCAAGTGGCAGGGGCCCAACGATATGCAAACGGCTGGAACAAGCCTAGTCGTGCGCTCGTGCGCGTGCGAGCCTCCGCTGAGAATCCCCGCTGTGGATGCAGACCATCATATTTACGAGTGGTAGTGGATCAAGGAAACTTGCGGGGTGACGACGAGCAAGAGATGTTCGGTACGGTTGAGGTCAATCGTGTTTTACCACCCTCCAATCTCCAGATAGTCGTAGTGAGTAGTACCTTCCATAGTACAACACCTCTACTCGCTCAATGAGTTCACTAGCATTACATCCGTCATTATAGAATACACTACCGCTATGGTACACCGTCCTATCCTTCCAGGGTTTTGCAGTAGAGAATTCGAGGACTAAGTACAGTTATTCACCGCCGAGTGGGTCGACCACGATCTCCCCGATCCCCGGCGAATGTGTCACTTTAGGGGAGATAGACGCCCGAAAGGACATGAAATTGGGCGCTACAATGGCGTTTGCCCGGCCTAATAAGGCAGGGGACGCACTCGGCGGTGTATACGCGTACAGTCACCGACTGCAAAGTGCGTAGCTCGGCCGCGGTTCCGCGCCCGGGATACATGCCATACCACACCCGACTACCGATCGTCGGGATAGGAGTGACTGATGCGCTATAAAGGCACGTCGCTGTCCTCCATGCGGACCGTCATCAACTCCAGTATCGCAAGTCACTCGTCTTCTGACTCTTCTCCCTCCCATCATGAACGTCCTCGTCCTCGGCGGTTCGAAGAACATTGGCTACTATACCGCAGTGAGGCTCCTCAGTATGTATACGTCAACTCGGATAGCAATATCAGATACACTAATCTCCTATTCTGTCTGTAGAGCAGGGAGCGACCGTCACATTCCTCCTCCGCCGTACCTCTGTCTTCGACAAAGACAAGGAGATACAGTCGTTCGTCAAAGACGGCAAAGCACAACTCGTCCCCGGAGACGCTCTGATCGCAGACAACGTCAAGAGTGCATGGGAAGCCTCCCTCGCCATTGGCTCAGGCACAATTGATCTCGTCCTGTCCTCGATAGGTACGCATCTCATACGCCAAGCCTCGGGTCTGCAGCTGGCCTCGGGTCCCTTCCCCCAGTCCACATGTACATAGACTAACACCCCAACCCCCAGGCGGCGCCCCCAGCTTCAGCTTCTTTCAAGGCCTCACGCTCGACAACCCCGACATCTGCACCCGCTCCGTCCTCAACCTCCTCTCCACCCTCCCCCCTCTCCTCCGCCTGCCCGCGTCCCAGCCGCGCTTCGTCGTCGTGACCACAATGGGCGTGACCGCCGCCGCGCACGCGCGCCTCCCCTTCGGGCTGCACACCCTATACGGCACGGGCCTCCGCATCCCGATCATCGACAAGCTCGGCGCGGAGCGCGTGCTCGCGCACGTCTCAGGGCGCGCGTGGGCGCCCGAGGACGTCGTCCGCCCGCACATCCTCCCCGACGGCTGGGAGGCGACACCGGGGCTGCCCGGGCCCGCAGAGCTCAAGCACGTGCTCGTCGTGCGCCCTTCGGTGCTCACGGACGGGGAGTGCCGCGCGGACAAGGCGCAAGCGGAGGGCAAGCCGGCGTACCGCGCGGCGCCGGAGGAGATGAGCGACGGGTACAGGGTGTCGCGGCGGGACGTCGCGCACTTCATCGTCGAGGACGCGGTGCCGAACTGGAGCAAGTGGGAGGGCAGCGGCGTGGTCGTGCTCGCGTACTGAGCTGTGCTATTTCGCCGACCTGCCCGGCCACTTATTAGATCTCTGCACCTACACGCATCTTTGTATCATTATAATACACACCCACACACAGCTGCGTGCCAACTTTTTGTGCGATTAGTCTCGGCCCGGTCGACGCGCGCTAGCACTGCCTTATTTGGCTCTCGATTTGCTACGCCAGTCGGCGACTTTGAAGATCGATACCGAATATCGTCGATGATGACACCTACACGGCGGTCTACGCCCGGTGTGGGCCTTTACCGCAGGCTTACCAGGGAAGCTACCTTCGAGACACCGAACGATGCGTTTTGATTTCTTTCGGGATAGCCATGCACACTCCAGCCTGAGACATATTTTCGTGACCGACGGGTGCGACGACGGGGCACTGTAGCGGTGGCGGTGATAACAGACCGTGACGGAGGAGAACATGCCACTAGCGTGTCCGTCTCTCGATAAAGTGTGTACGGTTCTGAGGTAAGTATATGGATCATCACTAGGAGTCCCAGGCTACTCAATGTCGACCGGGCTGCTTCATAGCGCTGCCAATACATCTCTTTCGCGCCGCCGGGGACGCAAGTAAAGTTGTAAAGCGACATTGGCCACTCACCGATAACAGATAGGAAAACGCGTTGACGCAGTCCGCCTCCGAGATCCCGCTGTTTTGACGAACAACGCGGTGCTGTTTGGAGGCCTAGGGTCAACGTTGTCGATGTCTTACGACGGAATGCACGCACTGACTCAGAAGACGTCCGCTGGCCACAAAGGGCCAGCTCGTCACCGAGCGTGCAGAATTCCGTGCGGTCTGCGGCCCTGCGCAAGTACTATGGGCCCTGACCGCAGAACACGACCTGTGACCCGCACCCGACGCCCATCGCCGCTTCCAAGAGACGTCCTCCCCAAGCAGACTCGGCGCAGTAGTTCCATTCCCCGATCAGGGTGGAGACTCGGAGCGGTGTGGGCGTGCCGCCATGTTGTCAACCTGGGCATAGATATATTGACGAGGGGGACTCGACGGCGACGGTCAATTGCTAGAATCGTGCTCCTCGTGCCGGCCAAGCAAGCAACCCGTCAGGCAGCTCAAGAGGTGCGTGGAGGCGAAGCTCACCGGTCATTCAATTGCGAGTCGGTGCACGGTGCATCGAGGGGGGCACATGCATACGCACCGTCCGCTTGACAGCTGCGGGGCAAGAGTGCGTTTCCGATGCGTTCGAGGACGTGCCGACCGCCTTGCGTTCGGAATTGAAGAGGATCCTGCGGACAGCGGCTAGCACTGCGCTAAACCCTTCAACCCGATTCGAATTGAGCTCGAGGGCAGGAATAGGACTTACGAGAGGGCAGGCGGTCGTCGCACTGAGAAGAGTGGGGCAGGGGCGCCCCGGGTACGACGAGGCGGTACGGCGGTGCGAACCTTGAGCTTGAGGCTGTTGATTGTGGCCGACGGCGAGTACGACGGTCGTGGATTCGCGAGCACTCCTCTGTGTTGATGTGCTGAGGGTGCCCAGAGTGTAAGTGAGCACTGTGAGGACCCGGTGCATTGAAGTCGATGCGAACTGCTAGAGTTATCAGAGGCTACGTACGGCGAGAAGGAGGCAGTATAATCCCCATGACCGCGCGAAGGACAGTCAGACGACTCGTGAATTTGTAGTAGCGTTGTGGCTTGGACAAGCTAGGCGCCGAGAAGGTCGGGGTTCGGCAGAAGGCGTGGTGAGAACCACGCCGAGTCGGCAAGGGCCCAGAGAGGGGACCCGCCTGGATCGCGGGTCCAGACCCTCCCCGGTCTCCTTCTGGCGACTGCCCACAACATCGCACTGTGCAATGATGAACAGATCCCGGACATCGCAGTGCGGGATGGCGGGGGGCGAGCTGGACGGCGGGCTCGTCGTCGGGCGCATGCCAGAGGGCTATCCTAGGACGTCGGGAGTAGTCGGAGATCGATAACGGCTGGCCGGTGCAACGTGTCCTGGCCTCTCGGGGGTGCGGACGGCGGGACGGAGGAGGAGGACGGGCGAGAAATGAGAGGAATCTTGTTTGCCGGTGGGGAGATCTGGGAGGAGTTGCGCGGTGCCTGATTGTTTGACTGCGAGGGTTGCGGGGTCCAGACCGCGGTCGACGACGGTCGAGACCCTTCCCATTCCCGGCCACAACACCCATGCGAGGGCCTGGACCGCGCCGACGCTGTCCAGTGTGAGCTCGTTGGTAGCAGAGTGTACAGAGGTCCAGAGGAGCTCCGGGGGCGGTATGGGATGCTCAAACGCACCCGGACGAGCTCAGAGGGATTCAAACCCCGAATGCGAATTTAGGGAGCGACAAAAGAAACAAGCCGGCCGGAGGAGGAAAAGTCGGCGGGGACGGAGGTGATGGGAAGCCGGATTTGGGTTGGGAGAGAGCCGGATCGGGTTCGGATCTCGGCGAGAAGGGGGAGTCGGGACGAAGACGGTGCTGCAAGGGATATCTTGAAGAGCTCGCTCTCGAGTGTTCGTCCTTCACCCCTCTTAACAGTCCAGACCAGATGGATAACTCGTCCCAGTATTCGCCGCTCCAGAGGCAGCTCTTCCCCTCCTCCACCCTCCCGCCTCCTTCCCAATTACACCTGAACTCCTTTCCCCGCAACAACACCCTCCCGCCCATCTCCCATCTCCCCACCTCCTCCCGCTACCCGCCCCCGACCTACACACACCCATCGCTCTCCTCCACCGCCTCCCCCCTCTCCGGACACACACTCTCCAACTCATCCACCCTCCCCTGGTCGAATCAGCGCTCCAGCTCGCGCGACGACCACGTACCCATCCGCCGTCTCTCCGAATCTCGACCAGACCGCGAAATGGCCCGCGACTCATCCCACGACCATCACATGTCCTCCTCCCATGTCAAGCATGAGCCCGAGGACAGCATGCCATCCACCTCAGACTTCGTCAAGAAGCTCTACAAGTGCGTATCTCATCGCATATGTATCCGTATATCGCCCTCTGACGCGCCACCCGGCCCACGGAAGGATGCTCGAAGACACCTCGTTCGCGGACGTCGTCGCATGGGGCCCAGGCGGCGACTGCTTCGTCGTCAAGGACATGAACGAGTTCACAAAGTCCATCCTCCCGCGCATGTTCAAGCACTCGAATTTCGCCTCCTTCGTCCGCCAGCTGAACAAGTACGACTTCCACAAAGTGCGTACCCCGATCGTCTGCGTATCGCAGCCCCCCCCGCTCGCGTGCTGACGCCCCGCGGCCAGGTCAAGAACACAGACGACAACCAGTTTGGCGAACACGTGAGTTAGCATTCTTGTCTTCTTTTCACGGTGCTCCTTCTCTTCGAACATGCGCCCGACTCCGCCGCGTAAACGTGCTTGACGCATCGAGGTACGACCAGGGGGCCGTCTGCGCAGCGCACGTAGCGCGGGCGACCCCTGCTTCTTTTTCCAGCACAGACTGCGGTCTCTCGATGCTTCACGCCGACGCTCCCAGCAAGTGCGACTAGCGCACGACTGGCGTTGCGTATGATGCATTGCCAGTTGTCCGGACGGGGTTCAGGCACATCGGTGACCCCCCTCGCGGTTTACTTGCAGAGCGTCGAGTTTCCTGTGTGACGCACATCGTCGATGCTCTGCCCTGGCTCTGTCGTGTCGACATTCGCGTTGGGCCGATGACGCACAGGTGCGCGTCATGGATGGACTGCTGGAGGGTATGAGCATATAATCGGCACCCGCGCGAATTCGCCGTCGCTTCCCTTGTCGTCGCGGTTGCACGTACTCGGTGTCGCGCTCGGTATATGCGCTCCGTTTGCGGGTGTGGGTGCGCATATAGCCTGGCGCGATGTTTTCGTCGACGCGAGCTTCACAATTGTCGACTACTGCTGTTATGCGCCGTCGTACAGCAGTTGGTGTTCGTCCGACCAGACAGACAGTGTGCGGGCTTGAGAGGGGGTTCGGTATGCTTCGTATGCACTCCTCGGAGCATGAGGTTAGAGAGTGGATTACCGCACCAGAGACCGACTCGATGTACGCGTTTCGTGGGGCTCTCGCACACTCGAGAGTCTGGACTATCCGTCGAACCGTGCTCCATTTCTCTCATAGCGCATCTCGCTCACACGTTGCCCCGCAGAGCTGGACATTCCGCCACCCCGACTTCCACGCCGACCGGCGAGACGCACTTGAGAACATCAAGCGCAAGGTCCCTGCCGCACGCAAGTCCACGGGGCGCGGGGCGAACTCGCCCAGCCCGTCCTCCGCTGCGACCGTCGAGGTGCTCCAGTCGCAGCTCGACCGCATGGCCCGCGACCAGGAGGAGATGGCGGCGCACATCCGCTCCCTCGAGACCAACTACCAGAACGTGCTGTCAGAGATGGTCAACTTCCCACAGAGGTTGGTTGCCGGTGGCGCCGCGGTATGCGGGTGCGAGTGCGGGGCCGACGCACGCTGGGCGTCGCTGATGGCCGTGACGGGGCGAATTACCGAGCGCAGAATTAATGCGGGAGATAGGGAGTGCGCAGGGGCATATAGGTGTCGAGGGCGGGGGCAGGATATGGTGTGGGGTGGGGGACTCGGACAGGGAGCAGCAGTGTGTACATGGCAGGAAATATATTTTGTGGTGACTCTGCACAGTGCGCGGGAGACGAGCTCGAGTCTGAGCTCGAGGTACGGTACTCTATCTAGTCTACTCGACACTCGCCGCACTCGCACTCGCACTCGCACTCCTCCTGCACCCGCACTGGCACTCCTCCTGCACCCGCACTCGCACTCCTCCTGCACCCGCACACTCCACCCGTGCAGCGATAAGGCTCCCGCTCTAGCTGCACATCGCACCCGTACGCCTCCCGGGCCCGTACTCGCTCGTCGCGACCTGTCGGCGGTGAGTAGACTCGCCAGCGCCTACATGTCCATATATGGACGGTGATCTCTGATGTTTCCCGACTCGCGCTTCTTGCTTCTGACCACCACGATCTCCGCCGCACGTCATCGCAGGACGTGCCCGGACGAGCTTACCGCCCCGAGCCACTTGCACGCTTGCAAGCGACCTGCAAAGCACAGAATGGTGAGTCTCCGGGACCATGCAAGAGACTGAGGTACTGACCGTTTACGTTCGCATATCAGTTCAAACTTGTTCAGCCGCGAGTCCCTCGCCTCTCGCTCGCTCTCCTTGTTCCTCGACACCGTCTCTCGCCGTCGTCCACCTTGACTGGCCACAGACCGAGCCGACAACTCACAGCCGGCGCGTGCGAACGCCTGACTTCACGCGTCACCGGGTGTCGCTGTCTCAGCACGTCGACCGCACTTCCTGTCCACAGCGGTCAGTCTCGTCTCAGCCATGAACTGCCATGGCACGTACCCGACCAGGACGTCGCGTCGCCAACACGCCCGCCGTCATGCTAAATCTGCTCTGTCCGCTCGCGAACTTTTCCGTTGCGCAGGTGAGCTCTCCCGGATGCGCCCCAAGTACTCACTTCGAGTCCGTCGCCGTCCTTGTCTCTCGACGCCGTCTCCCGCTTGCCAGCCACCTCATTGTCCATCTCGACGGGCCACAGATCAAGGTCGACGACTCACAACCCCCGCGCGAATGCGAACGCGCGACGCGTGACGTCACCGGCTGTCGCTCGTGCCGCATGCATGCGACATGTCCCCCGCACCTCTTCCACAGCGGTCAGTATCATCTCAGCCATAAACTGCCATGGCACGTACCCTACCAGTATGTCGCGTCGCCAACCCGCCAGCCGTCATGCTAAGTAAGCTGAGTCCGCTCGCGAACGTCTCCGTTGCGCAGGTGAGCTCTCCCGGATGCGCCCCGAGTCCTCACTGCTCCGTCGCCGTCCTCGTATCTCGACGCCGTCTCTCGCTTGCCAGCCACCTCATATCGACGGGCGACAGATCAAGGCCGACGACTCACAGCCCCCATGCGAATGCGAACGCGCGACGCGTGACGTCGCCGGACGTCGCTCGCGCGACACGTCCCCCGCACCCTGTGCACAGCGCTCAGCATCCGAGTCGTCTCCGCCATCAACGGCCATGCCACGTACCTAGACAAGTCGTCGTGTCGCCACCCTGCTATGTCTGCTCTGTCCGCTCACGAACGTCGCTGCTGTGCAGGTGAGCTCTCTCGGAAGCAGACCCTGAGCAGAGCCGCAGTATTACTGCTGATGGCTCTGTCCGATGTCAAGGTACGTACATAACTGCGCTAAGTCGCCACTCTCAGACCTCCTGCTTCTCGTACGAAGGTCCACGACGTCCAGGTATGTTCATGTGGCAAGATCATCCTCGATGACCACCGTTTTGCACGCTGGGAGCACCAGACAGCCTGCTGAGGTTCGAAGTCCCGTAAGTACGCGCTCACTCGAGTTGTTGAGCACATGACAGACCTTCATGTGAGTGCGAAGAGACCAGGACGTCAGCGATGACATTGACCGCGCTCTCATCGCCCGGAATGGCGAGTTGTCCGTGCACGAACATCCTGCGGACCACAGAAGGTAAGTCGCCGTGAACGCTCGAAAGAAGAACATGACAATTCATGTCCCCGCCATGTGCACCCCGAATCCTACACCGTCCGCGTTGCTCTGCCTCGTTTGGCCCGCCGGGAATGCTAGTAGATGGTCAGTCAACTGTAATGCTCATGAGGGCGGTGTACATACCTACAGAGAGCGTGACCAGCCTTCGGAAACACAACAGCCGAGCCATGCGCGATCAACACGGTGCGTACACATCTTCAAACGCTCCCCAATCTGCGTGACACGCCGTCAGCAACAGTCTCGTCCATGAACGAAAGAACGAGGTGCGTACCTTGCAAAGCACAGCTCTGCATCGCGATCTAACCTTCTTGACTGTGACACAGTACACCGAAGCTGCACAGCTGCTCGCATTGCTCGCCGGCGAGCACTGAGAGCTACCAGAACGCGATGGTCGGCGTAACGAGGCCTCGGGAATCTTCGACAGAGTACGGAGAGGTTGCCGTCCGTGCGAAGGCGGCTGTTGGTCCTGAGAGTGGAGGGCATCGAGCTGGCTTGCCAGATGAGACGTACAAACGCGTCCTCGACGCGTCGACACGTCCGGGAGGCCTGGAGAGACCGCCGGGTTATGCTCTGCTGTCGGTGAGGACAATAGTCTGTCATCCCCACTGGGCTGAGCGCGTCAGGACTGAACGCAGGCGTGTAGGCAGAGAGTAGCACGCTCACGGAGCTGGAGGACGTGCAGTCATGACTGTTTTGTTCTGGCATGTTCGGAGAGGTGGAGAGGTGGAAATGCGACAGGTTCGAGACGCGTGGGGGTATCTGCGAGGGAATTGTTGATGTTCTGGGTGTGTGAGTGTAGCAGGGAGTAGAAAGAGAACACGAACAGCCTCCCGGGTGTCTGGGCCCACGTTCCAGTCGCCCAATGACCGAAGACCCCGGGGGTAAAATTTACTGTTCGGATCCATGCATAATGAGACTCTCCGTGCCGCTTTACTTTCCCACCGCGGCACAACCCATCTGCTGCATGGTCGTTCATCCTCAGCTCCAGTCTGCTGTATGTCTAAGTCACGATATATTTCATCTGCCATGCTTGCAGTCGAGCAGGAGAGGAATCTGCGCACAAGGAGAGATATCTCTTCGTGCGCAAGGGTTCCTACCCTGCTCAGTTCCGGTCCGTACACCGTCCGAAAGCTTCCATGCAGTGCTTGCAGCCGAACATGGTCGCTATGCCGTCCACCCTCCGAGGACACCGCTGAATGATATTATGTACAGGTCTCGAGTTTCCAGGCGACACTGCACTCTCCATGGGACAGTAGTGCTCGACACATCCCCAGCACACAGAGTATGATATCCAGCAGCAACCAAGGTCTCTGGGCAGTGGATATGGTTGAAAGGAATGCAGGCAGGCGGCACATCCGCATCAGTCAAGAATATCTTTGACTCCACGGTGCCCGGGAACGCCGGGTCTAGAACTTTCCGCCCTCTGGGCGGAAAGCACATCCTGTTCGCGTCCATGCCTGAACAAGTTACAGGCGCGGAGTGACGTCGACACTCACATGGAGCATCCGGCTGAGGAGTGCCGCCGCACCTCATGAGGCAGCCCATCGGCAGCTTCTCCGCAGCGGCCTGCATGCAGAATTGCTCCTGCATCCAGCAGAAATTGGCTTATACACCTGTCCAGTCCCCTGCAACAGAGATATGCTGTGAATTCGGGAGTAACTCAGGAATTAAAGCTAGTACTATACGGTACACTACTAGTACTATGTCTGTCGAAACATGGCTGTTACACATTGCCTTTTGCCTACAGGAATATGGATAAAAATCCTTCGTGTACTCCAGATGCGCACACATACTAGTAGTCTTGCAGCAGGACAGAATGTCCAGCACAGCGGCGCATGCAGGAGCGGCGGCGGACACTCGAATGGGAAGTGGCGCGGACGAGCGCCAGTCGAGCTCGGATAGCGCGGTGTGCCAAATGCGGATAGTCGTACTCAACGCCGAGCGTTTATCTCTCTCTTCCTCCGCGATCTCTGGCAGAAACTGACACAGTCCGCTCAGCACGCTGAATCCCGGGATACAAACCTACAAATCGGACTATGCTACAGCCTGAAGAGCTGAAATGATGTAGAGTTGTACTATTCTGCACGTAAGTCTCGTATATTAGCGTTTGCATCTAAAACTGCGAGATTACTGATCACTGAGTGATTTCTACAGAACCATGCACCTGAAACTAGCCAGAGAAAGCCCTGCGTCTAGCGCCAGTGAATCTCCGGTACAATCTGATCTCTTCGGCCACTCCCGACTGCACAGAGACAGCCAGAACACTGCAAACGGCCTTATCCACGCGGGACCCTGTCCTCGAGCCTCATCCGCCCCAAAATACGACAGCATCGTGACAGGAATTGTGCCAGACACTAGCCGAGCGCCCACGCCACACTTCCATGCTCATTTGGGCTCGGAACTGCGGCACACCCGTGCACACGCGCAGGGTCTTGAGTCTTCCCCTCCTCCCCATCCCCCGTGCCGCATCCTGGTTGGTCCCGCCTCCCGCTCGCTCGAGCATGCGTGGGAAGTGCGTCTCCATCACGTTTACACGCGTGACCGTGGGGTCTGCGCACGGGCCAGGCTGGAGAGATACAAGTACCTCTGCAGCCTCCTCGAGTCCGACCAGCACTCTCTCTCCCCCTCTCCCCTCTCCCCTCTCCCCTTCCCCCTCTCCCCTCAGCCCTTTCCCCTCACTTCCCCCTCACTCTCATACACAATCAACATCGCCGTTGCACCTCGCTGCCGACGTCCTCTCTCGCCGTCCCCGCCGCCTGTCCCGCCCATCCCGCTCACTCATGCTCGCTTCCCCGCCATGCCGATCGTATTGGCATGGATCACCGACCGCTACATGGTACATCTGCCGCCCATATCCTGTCGATTCCGCCCTGTACTGACCGGACTTTTCGCATTTGAGCAGATGCCGGTGTGCCTGCATGAACGCATGCGAGGCACGGTCCTGCTGCAGGCTCACGCATCGTGACACATGCGATTCAAGACGCTACGGACGGTACGTACCGCTCCGTATCCGAGTCCATATGCACTTCATCTAACGAATTCGTCTATGTCCAGGTCCAGATCTCAGTCCGGCGCGTGCACGCGTCGCGTCCGGCGCACTCGTCGGTCTGCTAGAGCGTCGCAACGGTACGTCGCGCCCCTCGCGCCATCTCAGGAACATCTCCCCGGACGCTGACCTCCTCATTTGCAGGCTCGCGGGACCAGTCCCCCGTACAGAGACGTCGCATCCGGCGCACTCGAAGTCGCCGGCGTAGCAGAACGCTGCCGCAAGGGTGCCAGTGAGTAGCGCTAGCGCTTCGCGTTCGAGTCTCAACATCTCCCCGGACGTTGACGTTGTTCCGTCTAGGTTCTCGCGCGGTTCCGAGCGTGAGCGGGGCTCGCGCGCGGGCATTCCGTCTGCCAGGTACGTGCGGCCCCATCCCCGTCCGCAGACTCTGACCCGGAGACCGTGCTGACATGTCCCGGCAGGTCGTCTTTCTCGTCTCGAACAGCCATGCCGGCACAGACCGACTCGACGTGCACGCCATGCCGGTCCCAAGCGAGTGAGTTGGTATCGAGTTCTCCGGCCCGGCTTCTTGTCGCGAGTTCTGACTAGTGTTTGTGGGTCACTGCCAGGAGGTGTCCGGGTGCGCACTGCGCGTCCCGGACGAGTCCGCAGCCGGCTCTGAGAGTCGAGTACACTGTACGAACCTCCCGCCGTGCCAGCTCGCATCGAGCTGACATCTATCTGCGCTCGCGATCGGACCCACCACTGGCAGCGCCGCACGCAACGTAAGTGTACCCGTCCGTGTCTTGTCAGGCCCGAATCTCACTGACCACTGCAAAACTCAGACAGGACATCCAAGTCGCGCAGGGTGGCGAACCGATCATGTATATATTGTTTACGCGTGCTCATACATAGTGTACATACGGTATGTAGTGCCGTGCGCACTCTCCCGGGTCCTCCGCTGACCTGCTCCCCGACAGCGTTGTTCGGGGACACACTCCTACACACTCCCGTCATCCGGCCGTCCGTCGCGCCGCTCGCACAGACGGTTCCGGCCGCCAGGCACGCGTCCGGGGCGTCCCCGCGGCGCCGCTGTCGCGAGACGGAGACATCAGCGACAGCCGCAGCTCGAGGCTGCACGTGTGCACATGGGCGGGCAGGTCTCCCCCGCCGGGGAAGGCTCGTCGGGTGCTCGTGGCCGTCGAGACGAGCTGTGGCGAGGAGCCTGAAGCCGCGGAGCGTGCGCGTGCGCGTTGAGCATGCACCCCAGCCCGTGGCTGGAAGCTGCCTGTACACAGCTGGCCGGCGGGCCCGACGCCGTCGTCCGCAAGGCCAGCTGAACTGCGCACGAGTCGCCGTCCGACGTCGGGCACGGCCGCCGTGCGCCCTCGACGAGCGGCGGGCGGCGGGCGGCGGCGGGTCGGGGGCGATGCGGCGCACATGTGCTGCGGTGTCCCGTAGGCTACTTAGAGCGACGCGTTCCGTGTGCTGTACGCCGATGAGACGCGCTTTGCGCGATGAGTGCCCGCTCCTTTTCGCCGCCGGCGCGAAGAGTCCGCGGCCGCGCCCAGGAGACGGCCGTCCCGCACACCCGGAGCGTGCCTACGACGGACGCACGGGTGTCCGGGGCGCGGAGGGGCGTGCTTCGTGAGTTCGACCTCGGTGCCGCCGCCGAGCTGCCCCGCCTGCGTGTTCACGCGTTCCACGGTCCGGACAGCGTCGGCAGTGTGTGCACGACGGTCGTCGAAGGTGTCTGTGTCGTAAGTTCGGGCAGAGCGGCGGTCTTGGAATGTGCACAGGGCCGAATTTCGAACATCGTGCTTCGGGCCTGTGCACACCTCGGCGACGGCCTACAACGTCTACGGATGCGTGCTGCATGGTGTGCGCAGCGCGGCGGGTAGTGGTTCGTACGGAGGAACGGACTCACCTCGAATCCCCATGAAATCGCTATGAACGCGATTTTCGCGACCTGCTCGGATCAGCCCGAGACCGGGCGCGCTCGGTGCGAAATGGTGACCGCATTCTGAAGATATGGGTTAGCACGAGAGAGCACGAGAGACGGATGAGATATGTCGGATCTTCCGACGTACCAGCCAGGGATCAGGGCGCGGCGGCGAAGCACAACGGCGGAGAGCACCGTCGGATGCCGTCGGAGAGTCGTTCAGACTCGTATCGAGTGGTCACGTCGCGTTCCGGGCGGGCAGGAGAGAGACGGTGACGGGCGAGTCGCACGGGCGGGAAAGAGCAATGAAATCGGCTTGTTTGAGCCGATTTTGAAAGTCGTCCGGACGTCGCGCGATTGGGAGGGATTGTTCCCCATGCCGGCCAAGCAAGCAGCCCGTCGACGTCAGTCAGCTCATGATCGAGAGGTGCTTGGAGGCGAAGCTCACCGGTCATTCAATTGCGAGTCGGTGCACGGTGCATCGAGGGGGGCACATGCATATGCACCGTCCGCTTGACAGCTGCGGGGCAAGAGTGCGTTTCCGATGCGTTCGAGGACGTGCCCACCGCCTTGCTTGCGTTCGGAATTGAAGAGGATCCTGCGGACAGCGGCTAGCACGCTAAACGCTTCAACCCGATTCGAATTGAGCTCGAGGGCAGGAATAGGACTTACGAGAGGGCAGGCGGTCGTCGCACTGAGAAGAGTGGGGCAGGGGCGCCCCGGGTACGACGAGGCGGTACGGCGGTGCAAACCTTGAGCTTGAGGCTATTGATTGTGGCCGACGGCGAGTACGACGGTCGTGGATTCGCGAGCACTCCGTGTTGATGCTGAGGGTGCCCAGAGTGTAAGTGAGCACTGTGAGGACCCGGTGCATTCAAGTCGATGCGAACTGCTCGAGTTATCAGAGGCTACGGCGAGAAGGAGGAAGTATAATCCCCATGACCGCGCGAAGGACAGTCAGACGACTCGTGAATTTGTAGTAGCGTTGTGGCTTGGACAAGCTAGGCGCCGAGAAGGTCGGGGTTCGGCAGAAGGCGTGGTGAGAACCACGCCGAGTCGGCAAGGGCCCAGAGAGGGGACCCGCCTGGATCGCAGGTCCAGACCCTCCCCGGTCTCCTTCTAGCGATTGCCCACAACATCGCACTGTGCAATGATGAACAGATCCCGGACATCGCAGTGCGGGATGGCGGGGGGCGATCGAGCTGGACGGCGGGCTCGTCGTCGGGCGCGTGGAGGGCTATCCTAGGACGTCGGGAGTAGTCGGAGATCGATAACGGCTGGCAGGTGCAACGTGTCCTGGGCTCTCGGGGGTGCGGACGGCGGGACGGAGGAGGAGGACGGACGAGAAATGAGAGGAATCTTGTTTGCCGGTGGGGAGATCTGGGAGGAGTTGCGCGGTGCCTGATTGTTTGACTGCGAGGGTTGCGGGGTCCAGACCGCGGTCGACGACGGTCGAGACCGTTCCCATTCCCGGCCACAACACCCATGCGAGGGCCTGGACCGCGCCGACGCTGTCCAGTGAGCTCGTTGGTAGCAGAGTGTACAGAGGTCCAGAGGAGCTCCGGGGGCGGTATGGGATGCTCAAACGCACCCGGACGAGCTCAGAGGGATTCAAACCCCGAATGCGAATTTAGGGAGCGACAAAAGAAATAAGCCGGCCGGAGGAGGGAGTAAACGGCGGGGACGGAGGTGATGGGAAGCCGGATTTGGGTTGGGAGAGAGCCGGATCGGGTTCGGATCTCGGCGAGAAGGGGGAGTCGGGACGAACACGGTGCTGCAAGGGATATCTTGAAGAGCTCGCTCTCGAGTGTTCGTCCTTCACCCCTCTTAACAGTCCAGACCAGATGGATAACTCGTCCCAGTATCCGCCGCTCCAGAGGCAGCTCTTCCCCTCCTCCACCCTCCCGCCTCCTTCTCAATTACATCTGAACTCCTTTCCCCGCAACAACACCCTCCCGCCCATCTCCCATCTCCCCACCTCCTCCCGCTACCCGCCCCCGACCTACACACACCCCTCCCTCTCCTCCACCGCCTCTCCCCTCTCTGGCCACACACTTTCCAACTCATCCACCCTCCCCTGGTCGAATCAGCGCTCCAGCTCGCGCGACGACCACGTACCCATCCGCCGTCTCTCCGAATCTCGACCAGAACGCGAAATGGCCCGCGACTCATCCCACGACCATCACATGTCCTCCTCCCATGTCAAGCATGAGCCCGAGGACAGCATGCCATCCACCTCAGACTTCGTCAAGAAGCTCTACAAGTGCGTATCTCACCGCATATACATCCGTCTACCGCCCTCTGACGCGCCACCCGGCCCTCCGAAGGATGCTCGAAGACACCTCGTTCGCGGACGTCGTCGCATGGGGCCCAGGCGGCGACTGCTTCGTCGTCAAGGACATGAACGAGTTCACAAAGTCCATCCTCCCGCGCATGTTCAAGCACTCGAATTTCGCCTCCTTCGTCCGCCAGCTGAACAAGTACGACTTCCACAAAGTGCGTACCCCGATCGTCTGCGTATCGCAGCCCCCCTCGCGTGCTGCGTGCTGACGCCCCGCCGCCAGGTCAAGAACACAGACGACAACCAGTTTGGCGAACACGTGAGTTAGCATTCGTATCTTCTTTTCACGGTCCTCCTTCTCTTCGAACATGCGCCCGACTCCGCCGCGTAAACGTGCTTGACGCATCGAGGTACGACCAGGGGGCCGTCTGCGCAGCGCACGTAGCGCGGGCGACCCCTGCTTCTTTTTCCAGCACAGACTGCGGTCCCTCGATGCTTCACGCCGACGCCAGTTGTCCGGACGGGGTTCAGGCACATCGGTGACCTCCCCCACGGACTACCTGCAGAACGTCGAGTTTCGTACATCGTCGATGCTCTGCCCTGGCTCTGTCGTGTCGACATTCGCGTTGGGCCGATGACGCACAGTAGCGCGTCATGGATGGACTGCTGGAGGGTATGAGCATATAATCGGCACCCGCGCGAATTCGCCGTCGCTTCCCTTGTCGTCGTGGTCGCACGCTCGGTATATGCGCCGCTCGGTATATGCGCTCCGTTTGCGGGTGTGGGTGCGCATATAGCCTGGCGCGATGTTTTCGTCGACGCGAGCTTCACAATTGTCAACTACTGCTGTTATGCGCCGTCGTACAGCAGTTGGCGTTCGTCCGACCAGACAGACAGTGTGCGGGCTTGAGAGGGGGCTCGGTATGCTTCGTATGCACTCCTCGGAGCATGAGGTTAGAGAGTGGATTACATTACCGCACCAGAGACCGACTCGATGTACGCGTTTCGTGGGGCTCTCGCACACGCGAGAGTCTGGACTATCCGTCGAACCGTGCTCCATTTCTCTCATAGCGCATCTCGCTCACACGTTGCCCCGCAGAGCTGGACATTCCGCCACCCCGACTTCCACGCAGACCGGCGAGACGCACTTGAGAACATCAAGCGCAAGGTCCCTGCCGCACGCAAGTCCACGGGGCGCGGGGCGAACTCGCCCAGCCCGTCCTCCGCTGCGACCGTCGAGGTGCTCCAGTCGCAGCTCGACCGCATGGCCCGCGACCAGGAGGAGATGGCGGCGCACATCCGCTCCCTCGAGACCAACTACCAGAACGTGCTGTCAGAGATGGTCAACTTCCCACAGAGTTTGGTTGCCGGTGGCGCCGCAATACGTGGGTGCGAGTGCGGGGCCGACGCACGCTGGGCGTCGCTGATGGCCGTGACGGGGCGAATTACCGAGCGCAGAATTAATGCGGGAGATAGGGAGTGCGCAGGGGCATATAGGTGTCGAGGGCGGGGGCAGGATATGGTGTGGGGTGGGGGACTCGGACAGGGAGCAGCAGTGTGTACATGGCAGGAAATATATTTTGTGGTGACTCTGCACAGTGCGCGGGAGACGAGCTCGAGTCTGAGCTCGAGGTACGGTACTCTATCTAGTCTACTCGACACTCGCCGCACCCGCACCCGCACCCTCGCACTCGCACTCGCACTCGCACTCGCACTCACACTCGTACTCCTCCTGCACTCGCGCCCGCACTCCTCCTGCACCCGCACTCGACACTCCGGACCTCGCACACTCCACTCGTGCAGCAACAAGGCTCCCGCTCTAGCTGCACATCGCACCCGTACGCCTCCCGGGCCCGTACTCGCTCGTCGCGACCTGTCGGCGGTGAGTAGACTCGCCAGCGCCTACATGTCCATATATGGACGGTGATCTCTGATGTTTCCCGACTCGCGCGTCTTGCTTCTGACCACCACGATCTCCGCCGCACGTCATCGCAGGACGTGCCCGGACGAGCTTACCGCCCCGAGCCACTTGCACGCTTGCAAGCGACCTGCAAAGCACAGAATGGTGAGTCTCCGGGACCATGCAAGAGACTGAGGTACCGACTTACGTTCGCATATCAGTCCAAACTTGTTCAGCCGCGAGTCCCTCGCCTCTCGCTCGCTCTCCTTGTCCCTCGACACCGTCTCTCGCCGTCGTCCACCTTGACTGGCCACAGACCGAGCCGACAACTCACAGCCGGCGCGTGCGAACGCCTGACTTCACGCGTCACCGGGCGTCGCTGTCTCAGCACGTCTCCCGCACTTCCTGTCCACAGCGGTCAGTCTCGTCTCAGCCATGAACTGCCATGGCACGTACCCGACCAGGACGTCGCGTCGCCGGCCTGCCAGCCATCATGCTAAGTCCGCTCTGTCCGCTCGCGAACGTCTCCGTTGCGCAGGTGAGCTCTCCCCGAGTACTCACTGCTCCGGCGCCGTCCTTGTCTCTCGACGCCGTCTCCCGCTTGCCAGCCACATCCCCGTCCATCTCGACGGGCCACAGATCAAGGCCGACGACTCACAGCCCCCGCGCGAGTGCGAACGCGCGACGCGTGACGTCACCGGCTGTCGCTCGTGCCGCATGCATGCGACATGTCCCCCGCACCTCTTCCACAGCGGTCAGTATCATCTCAGCCATAAACTGCCATGGCACGTACCCGACCAGGACGTCGCGTTGCCGGCCTGCCAGCCATCATGCTAAGTCCGCTCTGTCCGCTCGCGAACGTCTCCGTTGCGCGGGTGAGCTCTCCCCGAGTCCTCACTGCTCCGGCGCCGTCCTTGTCTCTCGACGCCGTCTCCCGCTTGCCAGCCACATCCCCGTCCATCTCGACGGGCCACAGATCAAGGCCGACGACTCACAGCCCCCATGCGAATGCGAACGCGCGACGCGTGACGTCGCCGGTCGTCGCTCGTGCGACACGTCCCCCGCACCCTGTGCACAGCGCTCAGCATCCGAGTCGTCTCCGCCATCAACGGCCATGCCACGTACCTAGACAAGTCGTCGTGTCGCCACCCTGCTATGTCTGCTCTGTCCGCTCACGGACGTCGCTGCTGTGCAGGTGAGCTCTCTCGGAAGCAGACCCTGAGCAGAGCCGCAGTATTACTGCTGATGGCTCTGTCCGATGTCAAGATACGTACGTAACTGCGCTAAGTCGCCACTCTCAGACCTCCTGCTTCTCGTACGAAGGTCCACGACGTCCAGGTATGTTCATGTGGCAAGATCATCCTCGATGACCACCGTTTTGCACGCTGGGAGCACCAGACAGCCTGCTGAGGTTCGAAGTCCCGTAAGTACGCGCTCACTCGAGTTGTTGAGCACATGACAGACCTTCATGTGAGTGCGAAGAGACCAGGACGTCAGCGATGACATTGACCGCGCTCTCATCGCCCGGAATGGCGAGTTGTCCGTGCACGAACATCCTGCGGACCACAGAAGGTAAGTCGCCGTGAACGCTCGAAAGAAGAACATGACAATTCATGTCCCCGCCATGTGCACCCCGAATCCTACACCGTCCGCGTTGCTCTGCCTCGTTTGGCCCGCCGGGAATGCTAGTAGATGGTCAGTCAACTGTAATGCTCATGAGGGCGGTGTACATACCTACAGAGAGCGTGACCAGCCTTCGGAAACACAACAGCCGAGCCATGCGCGATCAACACGGTGCGTACACATCTTCAAACGCTCCCCAATCTGCGTGACACGCCGTCAGCAACAGTCTCGTCCATGAACGAAAGAACGAGGTGCGTACCTTGCAAAGCACAGCTATGCATCGCGATCTAACCTTCTTGACTGTGACACAGTACACCGAAGCTGCACAGCTGCTCGCATTGCTCGCCGGCGAGCACTGAGAGCTACCAGAACGCGATGGTCGGCGTAACGAGGCCTCGGGAACCTTCGACAGAGTACGGAGAGGTTGCCGTCCGTGCGAAGGCGGCTGTTGGTCCTGAGAGTGGAGGGCATCGAGCTGGCTTGCCAGATGAGACGTACAAACGCGTCCTCGACGCGTCGACACGTCCGGGAGGCCTGGAGAGACCGCCGGGTTATGCTCTGCTGTCGGTGAGGACAATAGTCTGTCATCCCCACTGGGCTGAACGCGTCAGGACTGAACGCAGGCGTGTAGGCAGAGAGTAGCACGCTCACGGGGCTGGAGGACGTGCAGTCATGACTGTTTTGTTCTGGCATGTTCGGCGAGGTGGAGAGGTGGAAATGCGACAGGTTCGAGACGCGTGGGGGTATCTGCGAGGGAATTGTTGATGTTCTGGGTGTGTGAGTGTAGCAGGGAGTAGAAAGAGAACACGAACAGCCTCCCGGGTGTCTGGGCCCACGTTCCAGTCGCCCAATGACCGAAGACCCCGGGGGTAAAATTTACTGTTCGGATCCATGCATAATGAGACTCTCCGTGCCGCTTTACTTTCCCACCGCGGCACAACCCATCTGCTGCATGGTCGTTCATCCTCAGCTCCAGTCTGCTGTATGTCTAAGTCAGGATATATTTCATCTGCCATGCAGTCGAGCAGGAGAGGAATCTGCGCACAAGGAGAGAGATCTCTTCGTGCGCAAGGGTTCCTACCCTGCTCAGTTCCGGTCCGTACACCGTCCAAAAGCTTCCATGCAGTGCTTGCAGCCGAACATGGTCGCTATGCCGTCCACCCTCCGAGGACACCGCTGAATGATATTATGTACAGGTCTCGAGTTTCCAGGCGACACTGCACTCTCCATGGGACAGTAGTGCTCGACACATCCCCAGCACACAGAGTATGATATCCAGCAGCAACCAAGGTCTCTGGGCAGTGGATATGGTTGAAAGGAATGCAGGCAGGCGGCACATCCGCATCAGTCAAGAATATCTTTGACTCCACGGTGCCCGGGAACGCCGGGTCTAGAACTTTCCGCGCTCTGGGCGGAAAGCACATCCTGTTCGCGTCCATGCCTGAACAAGTTACAGGCGCGGAGTGACGTCGACACTCACATGGAGCATCCGGCTGAGGAGTGCCGCCGCACCTCATGAGGCAGTCCATCGGCGGCTTCTCTGCGGCGGCCTGCATGCAGAATTGCTCCTGCATCCAGCAGAAATTGGCTCATACACCTGTCCAGTCCCCTGCAACAGAGATAATGCTGTGAATTCGGGAGTAACTCAGGAATTAAAGCTAGTACTATACGGTACACTACTAGTACTATGTCTGTCAAAACATGGCTGTTACACATTGCCTTTTGCCTACAGGAATATGGATAAAAATCCTTCGTGTACTCAAGATGCGCACACATACTAGTAGTCTTGCAGCAGGACAGAATGTCCAGCACAGCGGCGCATGCAGGAGCGGCGGCGGACACTCGAATGGGAAGTGGCGCGGACGAGCGCCAGTCGAGCTCGGATAGCGCGGTGTGCCAAATGCGGATAGTCGTACTCAACGCCGAGCGTTTATCTCTCTCTTCCTTCCTCCGCGATCTCTGGCAGAAACTGACACAGTCCGCTCAGCACGCTGAATCCCGGGATACAAACCTACAAATCGGACTATACTACAGCCTGAAGAGCTGAAATGATGTAGAGTTGTACTATTCTGCACGTAAGTCTCGTATATTAGTGTTTGCATCTAAAACTGCGAGATTACTGATCACTGAGTGATTTCTACAGAACCATGCACCTGAAACTAGCCAGAAAAAGCCCCGCGTCTAGCGCCAGTAACTCTCCGGTACGATCTGATCTCTTCGGCCACTCCCGACTGCACCGAGACGGCCAGAACGCTGCAAACGGCCTTATCCACGCGGGACCCTGTCCTCGAGCCTCATCCGCCCCAAAATACGACAGCATCGTGACAGGAATTGTGCCAGACACTAGCCGAGCGCCCACGCCACACTTCCATGCTCATTTGGGCTCGGATCCTGCGGCACACCCGTGCACACGCGCAGGGTCTTGAGTCTTCCCCTCCTCCCTATCCCCCGTGCCGCATCCTGGTTGGTCCCGCCTCCCGCTCGCTCGAGCATGCGTGGGAAGTGCGTCTCCATCACGTTTACACGCGTGACCGTGGGGTCTGCGCACGGGCCAGGCTGGAGAGATACAAGTACCTCTGCAGCCTCCTCGAGTCCGACCAGCACTCTCTCTCCCCCTCTCCCCTCTCCCCTCTCCCCTCTCCCCTTCCCCCTCTCCCCTCAGCCCTTTCCCCTCACTTCCCCCTCACTCTCATACACAATCAACATCGCCGTTGCACCTCGCTGCCGACGTCCTCTCTCGCCGTCCCCGCCGCCTGTCCCGCCCATCCCGCTCACTCATGCTCGCTTCCCCGCCATGCCGATCGTATTGGCATGGATCACCGCCCGCTACATGGTACGTCTGCCGCCAATATCCTGTCGATTCCGCCCTGTACTGACCGGACTTTTCGCATTTGAGCAGATGCCGGTGTGCCTGCATGAACGCATGCGAGGCACGGTCCTGCTGCAGGCTCACGCATCGTGACACATGCGATTCAAGACGCTACGGACAGGTACGTACCGCTCCGTATCCGAGTCCATACGCACTTCATCTAACGAATTCGTCTATGTCCAGGTCCAGATCTCAGTCCGGCGCGTGAACGCGTCGCGTCCGGCGCACTCGTCGGTCTGCTAGAATGTCGCAACGGTACGTCGCGCCCTTAGCGCCATCTCAGGAACATCTCCCCGGATGCTGACCTCCTCATTTGCAGGCTCGCGGGACCAGTCCCCCGTACAGAGACGTCACATCCGGCGCACTCGAAGTCGCCGGCGTAGCAGAACGCTGCCGCAAGGGTGCCAGTGAGTAGCGCTTCGCGTTCGAGTCTCAACGTCTCCCCCGGGACGTTGACGTTGTTCCGTCTAGGTTCTCGCGCGGTTCCGAGCGTGAGCGGGGCTCGCGCGCGGGCATTCCGTCTGCCAGGTACGTGCGGCCCCATCCCCGTCCGCAGACTCTGACCCGGAGACCGTGCTGACATGTCCCGGCAGGTCCGTCACCGTCGTCGTTCCCGTCTCGAACAGACATGCCGGCACAGACCGACTCGACGTGCACGCCATGCCAGTCCCAAGCGAGTGAGTTGGTATCGAGTTCTCTGGCCCGGCTTCTTGTCGCAAGTTCTGACTAGTGTTTGTGGGTCACTGCCAGGAGGTGTCCGGATGCGCACTGCGCGTCCCGGACGAGTCCGCAGCCGGCTCTGAGAGTCGAGTACACTGTACGAACCTCCCGCCGTGCCAGCTCGCATCGAGCTGACATCTATCTGCGCACGCGATCAGACCCACCACTGGCAGCGCCGCACGCAACGTAAGTGTACCCGTCCGTGTCTTGTCAGGCCCGAATCTCACTGACCACTGCAAAACTCAGACAGGACATCCAAGTCGCGCAGGGTGGCGAACTCAACATGTATATATTTAGTACGCGTGCTCATACATAGTGTACATACGGTATGTAGTGCCGTGCGCACTCTCCCGGGTCCTCCGCTGACCTGCTCCCCGACAGCGTTGTTCGGGGACACACTCCTACACACTCCCGTCATCCGGCCGTCCGTCGCGCCGCTCGCACAGACGGTTCCGGCCGCCAGGCACGCGTCCGGGGCGTCCCCGCGGCGCCGCTGTCGCGAGACGGAGACATCAGCGACAGCCGCAGCTCGAGGCTGCACATGTGCGGGCAGGTCTCCCCCGCCGGGGAAGGCTCGTCGGGTGCTCGTGGCCGTCGAGACGAGCTGTGGCGAGGAGCCTGAAGCCGCAGAGCGTGCGCGTGCGCGTGCGCGTTGAGCATGCACCCCAGCCCGTGGCTGGAAGCTGCCTGTACACAGCTGGCCGGCGGGCCCGACGCCGCCGTTCGTCGTCCGCAAGGCCAGCTGAACTGCGCACGAGTCGCCGTCCGACGTCGGGCACGGCCGCCGTGCGCCCTCGACGAGCGGCGGGCGGCGGGCGGCGGCGGGTCGGGGGCGATGCGGCGCACATGTGCTGCGGTGTCCCGTAGGCTACTTAGAGCGACGCGTCCGTGTGCTGTACGCCGATGAGACGCGCTTTGCGCGATGAGTGCCCGCTCCTTTTCGCCGCCGGCGCGAAGAGTCCGCGGCCGCGCCCAGGAGACGGCCGTCCCGCACACCCGGAGTGTGCCTACGACGGACGCACGGGTGTCCGGGGCGCGGAGGGGCGTGCTTCGTGAGTTCGACCTCGGTGCCGCCGCCGAGCTGCCCCGCCTGCGTGTTCACGCGTTCCACGGTCCGGACAGCGTCGGCAGTGTGTGCACGACGGTCGTCGAAGGTGCCTGTGTCGCCGTCGATCGCACCTGGGGACCGGGTCCGGCTGTGTCGTAAGTTCGAGCTGAGCGGCGGTCTTGGAATGTGCACAGGGCCGAATTTCGAACATTGTGCTTCGGGCCTGTGCACACCTCGGCGACGGCCTACAACGTCTACGGATGCGTGCTGCATGGTGTGCGCAGCGCGGCGGGTAGTGGTTCGTACGGGGGGACGGACTCACCTCGAATCCCCATGAAATCGCTATGAACGCGATTTTCGCGACCTGCTCGGATCAGCCCGAGACCGGGCGCGCTCGGTGCGAAATGGTGACCGCATTCTGAAGATATGGGTTAGCACGAGGGAGGACGAGAGACGGATGAGATATGTCGGATCTTCCGACGTACCAGCCAGGGATCAGGGCGCGGCGGCGAAGCACAACGGCGGAGAGCACCGTCGGATGCCGTCGGAGAGTCGTTCAGACTCGTATCGAGTGGTCACGTCGCGTTCCGGGCGGGCAGGAGAGAGACGGTGACGGGCGAGTCGCACGGGCGGGAAAGAGCAATGAAATCGGCTTGTTTGAGCCGATTTTGAAAGTCGTCCGGACGTCGCGCGATTGGGAGGGATGCTAGAGACTGTTCGTGGGCTGTTTGTAGACGTAGTCTGCCGGGGGGAAACGGTCAATTGCTGGAGTTGTGTTCCCCATGCCGGCCAAGCAAGCAACCCGTCGACGTCAGTCAGCTCATGATCGAGAGGTGCTTGGAGGCGAAGCTCACCGGTCATTCAATTGCAAGTCGGTGCACGGTGCATCGAGGGGGGCATACATGCATACGCACCGTCCGCTTGACAGCTGCGGGGCAAGAGTGCGTTTCCGATGCGTTCGACGACGTGCCTACCGCCTTGCTTGCGTTCGGAATTGAAGAGGATCCTGCGGACAGCGGCTAGCACGCTAAACCCTTCAACCCGATTCGAATTGAGCTCGAGGGCAGGAATAGGACTTACGAGAGGGCAGGCGGTCGTCGCACTGAGAAGAGTGGGGCAGGGGCGCCCCGGGTACGACGAGGCGGTACGGCGGTGCGAACCTTGAGCTTGATTGTGGCCGACGTCGAGTACGACGGTCGTGGATTCGCGAGCACTCCGTGTTGATGCTGAGGGTGCCCAGAGTGTAAGTGAGCACTGTGAGGACCCGGTGCATTCAAGTCGATTCGAAGTTACTGCTCGAGGTATCAGAGGCTACGGCGAGATGGAGGAAGTATAATCCCCATGACCGCGCGAAGGACAGTCAGACGACTCGTGAATTTGTAGTAGCGTTGTGGCTTGGACAAGCTAGGCGCCGGGAAGGTCGGGGTTCGGCAGAAGGCGTGGTGACACGGCGGGCACAGCCTAAAATCCAGCGTCAGGAAAGTACAGGTCCAATAACGTGGAAGGCGACCTGCCACGTACCTTTTTGACGAATTCTTGATTGCTTTGTATGTGACCTGCGGCGAGTAATGTGTCTGCACTATCCGTTTCCGATTCCACTAAAGAATCGGTTTTACTCTCGTTCACAATATGGCGATCACGTGCGAATCCTGGCACCCGGTCTCTTCCTACGTACACCCGGGTCTCCCCGTAAAATCTCAGCGTGTGTCCTATTAGCCGTCCTACTGTCTTCACTCTTGCCCATCCCTACGTTGACCGTTATCCCTCGATCGCCGTGCGGATCTGCTCTCACCGGTCACCCTCCACCATAGTAAGTCGTGCGCCCCACTCTGTTCTCATTATTCTGACCGATTGCAGTCCCGTTGTGTAGATGGGTGTCGACGCGCTTCCGTCGCATGTTCAGCATCCCCGTGGTACCTTCTCAGGTAAGATCACGTTGTACTTCTCCTCGCACGCCGCCCACCTGAATGTCCTTCAGGTCCACGATATGATCGTGAACAATTCACAACCTTTCCTGTCGCCTGTGGCTCCGTGCCTTTATGGGGGTTCGAGGCTACGTTCAATCGATATGTGCATGAAAATGAGGCTCGTGCTTTGTGCACCTCAGGTGCGTTTCTTGTCGCTGTCCGTGCTCCGACTACCGTCGCCATTGGCGATTCATCGCTTGGCATGCGCAACTCTGCTGTTTTGCACGGAATCACCCTGTCGCGGGCTTGTCGCAATGACTCCCATGCTGTCGAACTGTTGCTACAGTCACACGTTTGCCGTGGCTCGTGCCACGATGTAGTCGCATTGTTTACCTTTGCATTTGCGCAAAGAGGTGGCACCACGCCGCACAATATAGACCCGTCGTTCCCCCCCTCTCCCGCGGACCAAGCCTTAGTCAGTACGGTGGTTCGTGACTGGTGCGCTGCCACCTCGGTGTCAGCTATTGCCGAAGCCCCGTGTGCCGTTTGTGCACGACTGACGGTCGTCGGCGACCTCTCTCACGTTCAGTCGTCCTCTGTAGACCTTCAACTGCTTTGTCGGGACGGTGAGGGGGTGACTCGTAAAGAGAGGAGAAGTCTGTCAGAGCCTGTGGAGGAGATTCCGGGTCCCATTTTATACGATCCTGGCTTGCATAGGTCGGGAGATAGCGTGATGCTGTCCATCTGCAGCCCTTGTCTATCTGCCCTTCGTCGGCATCGGCTTCCTAGACACGCCCTGGCGAACGGTCGGTGGGTTGGGAATACTCCGGCGTTGTTGCAGAACCTTTCCTATGTGGAGCAATTGGTGATCGCCAAGTACCGCCACAGTTTTTGTGTCGCTCAAGTTGCTTTAGGTCAACGTTACCTGTCTGCCAATGTAATTGTATTCGGACAGCCTGTGCAGAAAGTATACGATGTTTTGCCTCCGCCTCTCAGTGACATCCAGCAGGTACTCGCTATCCTGTTTGTTGGTCCTGCAATTCCTACTGAGGCAGTTATGCGCCGAACCCCTTTCCTTCTGAGGCACGACGTACTTCTTTACTGTTTGGATTGGTTGCGCTTCAACAGCACTGACTACCCTAACATAGGTATATCTCGCGAGAACCTCGCTGAATATCCTGAACATGTCCCACCCGTTCAAGTGATCCGCATGAACAGTGTTGGGGGAGGGCCGGACAGCAATCTCGCGTCGTACGAGACCATGCATGATCGTGGCATTGAGACCGGTCAGTGCGCGTTTGTTGTACATGCTTTGACGGGTGAAGACTTAGTCGACATGTCTTACGATGCGAAGATAGCTCATGCCATTCGTCACTTTGAAACTGGAGGCAAAGCGCTCGCGGTAGGTCACGAGAGGCAACCCCAGTCAATCTACCACAACCCATCGTTATTCCCGGGCATGTTTCCTTGGCTGTATCCGTACGGTCTCGGTGGCTTTGACAATCCTCGTATGGCCGTCCGACTGGATCATGCTGCGCACGTGCGGGCAAATCTAGCGTACGCTGATAGACGATTCCAAACTGACAAGTGCTTTCCATTCATTGTGTTCAATCAACAGCAAATTCGGTCCTCCGCACACGGCGGATACTTGCTCACTGATCGGCACTACTTCGAGACCGTAGCAGACAAGATCCTCAACGTGGACCGCGTTGCTCTCGATAGCATTATATCTCGTGCTGCCGCAGGTAAGCACGTGAAGCCCGTTACGGACGCGGAGAAGGAGTGTTTTGATTTGATATCCATAGTGGATCGTGTCGCCGGGCATGTTCAGGGTTCTGCTACCAATAAGAAGTACCAACGCAGTGAGATACGATCTCTTATTTACGCGAAGGGGGTCCCTGTTTTCTTCGTGACCTTTGCCCCCGCAGATTTCAAGCATCCCGTCTGTCTCTATTATTGCGGTGAACATATAGACTTGTCTCAGTACTGTCCTACTATCCGCTCCTCAGACGATCGGTTGCGGGCGATTGCTTCCAACCCGGTCGGAGCTGCAAAGTTCTTTCACCTGATGGTCACTACTTTCTTGAAGACTGTGGTCCGCGCTGGTACCGGCAGGGCTGGGCTATTTGGGGAGACCAGTGCGTATTACGGTACTGTTGAAGCGCAAGGCAGGCTGACGCTTCATCTGCACATGCTTCTCTGGATCAAGGGTGCAATCAGTCCACAGGAGTTGCGGGACCGACTCCTGGCTGATCAGAGTTTTGAGCACAGTGTATTAGAGTGGTTAGAATCTTGTCACGTCGGTGACTACAGTGTTTCTAAGGAGTCCGACTTGAAAGACACCCTTGAAGTCGAATATGTCGAGGATAGATGGGGGGATCCTAAGGTGCGCACGCGTCTCCGGGCGGGAGTACGCGATCCTGCTACGGTCCTTCCAAGCCCACCCTCGTCTGCAGATCGCGACATATCTGATTGGCACGCACGCATGTTGCATGATGCAGACCAAGTCGTCTTTGTTTCGAACCGGCACGATCCGAACCACAGCAAAGGTTGCTGGAAAGGGAACCCGCCGTCCTGTCGTGCCCGATTTCCTCGGGAACTGTACCCTTCGACCATGGTAGACCGCACCAGTGGTGCAATCCGGTTCGCAAAGCAGGAAGCGTGGATCAATACCTACAACCCTGTACTTGCTTATCTGCTTCGTTGCAATCATGACGTTACTTGTCTGCTGTCCGGCACGCAAGTGAAAGCCATTGTCGCCTACGTTACTGACTACGTCACCAAAACAAAACTCTCAACAGAGTCTTTTTTCGAATCTGTGCGCAGTGTTCTTCTCCGACATGACAAGATCCTCGCTGATGGGGAGCACATTCCTGGTGATGTCGCTAGGTCCGTAATTGTTAAAGTAGTCAACGCGCTGTCAGCTTCAGCTGAGACAGGTGGACCAGCTGCTTGTGCATACCTGCTTGGCAACCCTGACCATTATACTGATCACGTCTTTAAGGTGTTCTTCTGGGGAGCGTACTGCCGAGCAGTTCGACCTATTCCCTCGGATCTAAATGTCGATGCATCACAGATCGAGAATGTTCGTGATCGGGTGATGTTGGGGCATACTGCGAATGGAGTCGTACAAGTTAACAACGTTCAACATTATTCCTGTCGTCCTCGCCATTTTGACGGCATGTGCCTGTATGACTATCTCGCTTCCGTAGACGTCAAAAAAATTCCTCACAAGGACGTTGATCCAGACGACGACGACGATAACCATCAACGGTCCGATGGTTCTCATTATGGCTCTGACTCTTCGGACAATGAAGACGGTGACGATGACGTTCCTGCTCAAAAGTCCCGTGTTAAATACCATCGCTTCCTCGAACCACATACACTACGTACGACCCATGCAGTATATGAACGCCCGCAGTCTAAGCGTTACACTTTGAACTTTGCAGGCGGTGCCCTCCCTCGACCAGACCGCGGTGACCGCGAGGACTACTGCTTTACCATGCTTGTGCTGTTCAAGCCGGACGGGTGGCGCACTGCTAGCGATCTGCGTTCACCTGCTCAAAGCTGGGAGTCAGCGTTCGACCAAACTGATTTTCACCGTGAGCATGTTAAAGTCATGAAGAATATGAACGTACTGTACGAATGTCTTGACTCGCGTGATGATTATTCTGCACTCCGGCGCTCTGAGGCTCTCGCTGCTCTAGGGTCCTTTCCTACCGGCCACACGGACAACGATGGCTATCAGCATGAAGAAGAGCTTCCCGATGATACATTTTGGGAACATACTGAGGGCTCCTTGCATACTCTGTTGGAAGATGGCTGCATCGGGAAGCGCACAGCTAAGAACCAGTCAGAGATGAACAATGTGCGGGATTTGATTATCGGATCGTCTCCAGAGGCTGACCCGGCAGAAGGCATCGCTGCGCATCCTCGTGGTCAGCGTACTACATACCAGTTGCCAGCTGAGTGGAAACAGGTAATACAAGTCGCTCGGAAGGCAGTTTTGGACCGCATGAAAGGAGATGCCCCCCCGCTGTCTGCACCGTCTACTCGCTCTACCGAGCCCAATGCCTTGCTCGATCCGCCCTTGTGGTTGCCCGACACGGGTGTAGTGCACGAGGTAACTTTGGATGAGTTGGACCGGCTGCATGCCGTTGATGTCACAGCTATCCCTCGCGCTCCGCAAGACCCGCACATATCTTTGCTACATGATGTCGTAGATCAGTACAGTTTGAACGGTGAGCAGCAACGTGCCTTTCTTATACCGGCTCGACATCTGCATCACCATGAGAAGGAGCAGTTGCGTATGTACTTGGGTGGGATGGGCGGTACCGGCAAATCCCGTGTGTTGCTGGCTACCATGACGTTTCTGGACAAGCGCGGGGAGGGCTATCGCTTCATCGTTCTCGGTCCTACTGGCACAAGTGCTGCTCTTGTGGGCGGTTCCACTTATCACTCTGTGCTCGGGCTTGGAACTTCCTCCGACGCTGGTTTGATGACTCTCAAAGCTCTGGAGAAGATCAGGGGACGGTTGGAACGTGTGGATTTGGTGTTCATAGACGAGGTATCCATGATCTCCTGTCTAGCCCTTTTGCTGATACATATCCAATTGTCTAAGGCGTTCAACAACACCACCAGTAGCTTCGGTGGGAAGAGCATCATTCTCGCAGGAGATTTTGCTCAATTGCCGCCCCCAGGTCCTGCGCCTTCTCTGTACAGCGCATCTGTTGGTAAGTGGACCTCTTCGTCCTCTGCTCCACAACAGAAGTATGCCCTCGGAAAAGCGCTGTGGCACCAATTTACGACTGTAGTCATCCTTCGCCAGAACATGCGTCAGCGTGGTTTGTCAAATGGTGATAACCAGTTTCGAACCGCGCTCGAGAATATGCGGTACGCTCGATGCACCGCCGCCGACATTGCCCTGTTGATGTCTCGGGTATGTCGTCCTCGAGCTGGAGATGTCTCCCATTTAGCTCCAAAGTTCAGGCATTTGTCGATCATTACTGCCAGAAACGCTCATAGAGATGCTATAAACGCGGTGAAAACCCGGCAATTTGCTGCAGACAATAATGTGCCTCTTTTCCACTTCCATTCTCTCGACAAATGGGGAAAGAACGTTGACAGCAGCTCCGTTCGACAAGCTCAGCGGTTGTACGCTAGCACGGTCGATCCTGTTAGGAAATCAAACGAAATATCTCCTTTACTTCAAGCATCACTCTGGGACATTCCTCCCGCTTTATCAGAGCACCACGCAGGGAAGTTGTCGCTTTGTGTCGGTATGCCAGTCTTATTGAAACACAACGAGGCTACTGAGCTTTGCGCTACTAACGGCGCAGAGGCCGTCGTGCATGATTGGGTTTCTCGCGTAGTGAATGGGAAGCTCGTGTTGGACGTGTTGTTCGTGAAGCTCGTAAATCCTCCACGGTCTGTGCAATTGCCCGGCTTAGAACTAGATGTCATTCCTCTCACACGCACTCGTCGCAGCATTCGCTGTACACTACCTGTTGGAGACCTAGTCGTCTCCATTCAGCGTGACCAGGTCATGGTTCTTCCAAACTTCGCCATGACTGACTTCGGCAGTCAAGGGCGGACCCGTGCTCATAACGCTGTACATTTGAAGCATTGTAAGACCCATCTATCTATATACACTTGCCTCTCTCGCAGCTCATCACTGGACGAGACTTTGATAATTGACGGCTTTGAGCCTGCAAAAATAACCGGCGGCACATCTGGGGCTCTGAAACGAGAGTTTAGGGAACTTGAACTCCTGGACGAGATCACCCGGTTGTCGCTAGCAGGCACATTACCGGACACTGTCCTCGGCGAAACTCGTGCTACACTGCTCACCGCGTACCGCACCTGGAAAGGTCTGCACTTTGTGCCGCCGACAGTGCCTACGGCGTTGGACTGGGCTACCGCTTCAGAGGACGAGCTACTGCCTTCTGACAGTGGTGCTCCATCGCATGCGCTGTCTCCCTCCTTACCTAGTGAACCTTCTCGGAAGCGCGGAGCTCCTTCACACCAGTGGACTGCGTCGGCTGCTCGCAAGAAGCAGAAGAATGCACTGGCCACTGTCGACCAGGCTGCTTACGACCGCGCTCTTCCTGTGACGAATCCTGTCCCTACCGCTCTAGTCGTTCCCAACAGAATGGGCCTTGTTTGGGATCATGACAATCCTAGTTGTGGTTATGATGCTGTTTTCACCGTACTATGGAACTTGTCTGTAGACACGAATTCCTCTTGGATGGACCAGCTTTGTCCAGATAACGGCCTCATGTCAGTCATCAAAACGGCAATGCGCTCGGTGCGTACTCAGCCCGAGCAGCTAGAGGTGTGTAGGAACCGTGTCCGGGACATTTTAGATCTCATCGACAGCACCGCTTTCCCCCGCCGAGGGCGTACCACCGTGTCTGTCTCTCAACTAGCTCGTGTTTTGTTCATGTGTCCGGCAGCATTTGCGTCGCCCGTCGGTTCTTGTGCGACATGCGGCGTAGCATCTTCCTCTCTTCCGGACATCGGGCGATGTTACTTGTGGTTGCCGACTGTGGAGTGGACACGTACAACATTCACTGGACTGACCTCGATTTCTATTCAGGACTACGCTACGCGGTTGCTCCAGCAAACATCTAACGCTCCTTGCGGTTTTTGCAGTGCATATATGGAGACGTCGATGCACATCGTAACCCCACCTCCATTACTGCTGTTCGAGAACAGCACTGTCATGGAGCTATGCCCATCCAGACAAATCCATCTCGAGCAAGGCGCCATCCGGGCAGACTACGAATTATGTGCTGTTATATACCACGGATTCGCTCACTACACTTGTCGTTACATCGATACGTCAGGTACGTTCTGGTACCACGATGGGGAAGCTACTAGGCGTTCATGCATTCAGGAACAGGGTACCTTCACCGTGTCCTGGCTCTCAACAGCTCGTGGTCGCAGTGCTTGCCTCTTCGTCTACCGGCGACGCAGCTCTTCAGGATTTATGTAGCCGAGGGTCCGTATGAGGTACCGAATTCCACTGATCACAATCACGCAGACTATGAGCTATGTGCTATAACATACGTCGAGTTCAAGAACTACGCTCTGCGTTACATCGAAAATGTGTACTGCACGTCGCCGTACTGGGCCGCACCCTGACCAGGATTATCTTCATTTATAGAACACGCAACTGCTGCGGCACTTCGTAGCCCAGAAAACGTAACACTCTACGACGCCGTTAGTTGAGTTGTGCTCCTGCGACCGTAAGTCACTCACTTCTTCAGTGCGCTCTTGGCGGCATAGATGTCTTCGCGCCTCATATTGACCATGGACGCATCAGAGTTCACGAACGCCATCTTGAAGACGAGAGCTTCTCCGTTCCATAGCTTCCTCCCCCCTTGGTTTCTCTCTGCCTGCTGTGGACCAGCGACGTACACGGTAAATCTTCTCCATACCGTGCCTTCCTTAGTGGTCTTCACGAACAACCGGACCATCTTTGCAGGGGCTTGCATCGTGAATGACATATCCGTCAGAGGAATGTCTATTCCACCGGCCGAGGTGTACCGGTGAGCAATTGCATGTGCAAACTGCCACTGTGCGTTTGGTGACACGGTCATGCACCTCAGCGATACTGGCTAGGATAAGTCAGCACATCGTCGCTGTGTATCGGACCGCGTACTGACCTTGTACGACATTCCAGGTCCTGGTTTCTTCCTGTGTCAACTCACATACTCCGTGACTTTATCTTCCGTCCGTCCCGTAAACTGAACACATCGCATTCGTTCCGATCGTTCCCGTCGGTATCTGTTGCATGCGTGATGGTGTACTACACTAGTGTATCATATGACCCTAGCGGTCATCGCCCATGCCCAACGTAACTGTGCTTCACAGGTACAGTCTGCTATGGTTCTCCAGTGGTGACGTTTTGCCCAGCCTAGTGGCATCTTTAAAGAACCCACGAGAGGCCTAGTACTGGTAGGTGATACCCCGCATCCCTGGTACCCTGTTATCTGTCGTGGCGTGCTGCAGCCTCCACTGCTTACTACTACCCTGTCTCGCAGAACCCGAGTACTACTGCCACCACAAGTACTACGCTCAACTTAGGGCCGTGTTCGTATCCGTACGTAAATCACCTCACGAGATAATTCGTAAATCTCACCACTCCAACTTCTACCGCGGCGCTGGGTCACGCCCTCCGAACAAGTCCGCTCACCTTACAATGCGCTGTGCTTTGCGGTTCATGCCAGCATATTCAGTCTGGTTCGGCGACTCCTGTAATCACCACCTATCTCACATGTTATAGAGCTGTAGCCACCGACACAAAACATAACACATATGTTACATACAACACGCAGTATCCTATACGGTGTCCATCTGGACATCATCCGCAAAATCCATCCCTTCAGGTCGACTGACCGTAGGAACTTGTTGCGCGCCTTCTCGGATTTGGCGAGGAACGGTGCTGAAGAGCGCCTGAAGAGGTAGACATCAGCGCTGGCATTAATCTTGCACTCTGCGTGCAGAACAGAGACGTACCTTCGCCTCCGATGCTCCCTTCATGCGTACCACCTCCTGCGGACAGAACTGTACCTCATGCTTCCGCCCGTTCCTCGTCTTCATACTAACCACCTCCACTGCGACCAGCACGTCCACGAAATCGCCCTTGCGGATCGCCATAGGAGGAATCGCGTACACTAAACCGTCGTCCTTCTGAACGCCCAACTTCACCCGATGGTCAACTACCCATTTGTGGGATATACGAGCAGCTTTGCCCAGCGGATCGTCCCTCGAGCTGAGGGGAACAGCTTGCAGCGCGTTCGTGTCTTCCTCCCGAATCTAAATGCCGGTCAGCTTTCTCATCTCGACTCCGTTACTACTACTCACCATCGTAAACACCCTTCGCTTCAATCGTATAGAACCTTTGCGGGCCGTACGCGAGGTCCTGGGCGAACCCATCACCGTGCACACGATCTCCTCCAACGCGATCAGGCCATCACATTGCGGGTCGAACGCCTCGGACACCCCTCCGGATGTTAACATCAACGTCTGCATTGCTTTCGGGGCACCTTGTTCGTCTCTACATGAATCAATCAGTACATATTACGCAAAGACACCACACATACTCACCCATTCCAGTTACCCAACGGGTACAGGCTAGCCTCGGACACGACACCTTGGACGCGGATCATGAACTGCATCACGACGCCCTGCTTCTCGAGACTATCGTGGGCGACGAGAACGAGAGGATTGCTCATACCCCCTCTGTCGACCGTTACACGTTCTGCGAGCTCTTCGATGGTGGTCGGCAAATACTTCCACAACGGTATATCGCCTTTCTGGGTTATCGGCTTCCCCATGTTGAACGGCCACTTGTCACGGTAGAGCACGGTCCCAGCTGGATCACTGTCAGTCTCCATCCTCTCCATTGGCACTGTGCGCACTTACATGCAAAGTAGGCCATGTCGTCGGTCAGAGACTACGTCCACCACGTCCCATGACCTGTACAGGTTTATATGACCGTGCCGAACTCTGTGCACAATCCTGTCGTTATCGTGCAACGTCTATGTCCATTCTCTACTTGTCTTAGTCGCCACAGCCTCATCCTCCGCCTGCTCAGATGACGTGCGCCTGTTCCAAAGTCTCCTAACATTAGCCTCCTCCACATCACTCCTCTTTAGTGCAGCCCCATAGCACTACTGATTAGTGTCGCCTCCGTTGTGACGCCACCCCAGCATGCTCAGCAAATTTCTGACCTCCCAAATCACGCCATGTCAACATTTTCTGACCACAACGTAAGTCAAGCCCTCCTCATCATGTTATCCACTCACAGAAATGAACCAATCAGCATGTACTCGTCCAGATGTGATCACTACTCTGATCAATCCGTGATGAGCTTGAGCTCTACTGCTTTCAGTCCTTCCCTTTAAAGGCCACCGTCTACAACGCCCGCTACCCCCACCCTCCTCTCTCCGTCCCGTCTAGTGATGAACACCCGTCTTACACGCACAAGGATCAGCCATTCAGGAGAACGTCCGGATGTGAAGCGACTTCGCACTGAGTTCGTAACCTCTTCTTCTTATGTTATCATCCTCTCACTGATCCCAACCGTCATCCAGATCGGGGGCGGTCTCAGAATCCCCGAACATCACAGCTCGCACTGCAGAACAAACCGGCGACGTTGTCAAAGTACCTGCGACTGTCGCTGACCATCTCGAATCCTCCCCTCCCTCTCCGACCGCTACCGCAGATCAGCAGCCTGCCCGGGACCCTTCCTCAGCTACCACTGTGGTCAGCACCGTGCCTACTTCCCCTACTGCGACCGCACGCTCTGCTCCCGCGCATGACGGCATCTCCCTCCCGTGTGTTCTGTGCTTCCCCTCACTCCATACGATGAGCAGAGCACTGACTGCCCGTGGCTCATTGCCACCTGCAGCGTCATATCCATCTCGGCTACAACGCCGAATAGAACCTCAGCGTTGAAACCGGACAACAGCACATCATTCCCGTGTGTATTCTCCGTTACCACTCTGCATAGTTCGAACACGGTGCTGACTACGTATGCTTAGCTTGCACTTCGTTGGCAACACCAAGGTCGCGCATGGACCAGGTGGAGCTGTGTACGTGGACCGCCTCCCAGCTGTATGCTTACTTATAACTTACGCTTACGCTGCTCCTCGCACAGCACATCTACGTCAGACTCAGCGTCGAGGTCAGTTTCCCGTGAACACATCTTTCGTCCATCCGCTTACCGTTCCTGTCACAGTCCGGCTACTCCGAGTGATTCGTCAGCGAGCACTATCTCCAGTGTCCACTGCGCCGACCACAAGGATGCCCATACCCCTGCGGTTCCTCCAGCAACCGTCAATGATACAGGACACTTGGACAAGACCGAGCCTGTCTCATCCTCCAATGTCCAGCCGTCTGGGGAAGTGACTCCAGAAAGGGATCCATCCTTTGACGGCCTTGACTATGTACCCGCGGACGTGCTTCGGTGAGTATTCCGGAACAGTATGCTCGCGAATGTTCCCTCACTGTTGTTGCATAGTCGTGCACGAGAATTTACACAGAAAGTTGACACCGTCCATTCGCGCTTTTCCATCAGTAAGCTACCCACCGATATCCGCTGGGGCACCTCCTACAAAACGGAACGTGTGCTATGCGACAACAACAACAAGCCGCTGACGCTCTGGCTCCTGGTCAAAGTCAAGAGTAAGTCGTTTTACGATCGTGATGGCAATCCACTGGGCAGGGTATATCTCTCCGGAGAATTACCGTTCGATGGGGATTACCAAGCGCTCTGCGATTTGTATGAGCGGTTCGGATCCAGCACCGGTCAGTTGCGTGCCTGTGATAACATGTTACCATCTACCTGACATTCTCCATCCCAAGAACCGCCTTCTCCCGTGGTGTATGCGAATAGGTTCCAAACTCGCCAAGTGAAGGGCCAGGAAAAACCCGCGGTGAGCTGTCATTGTATCTCTCCCCTTCGCGGTTCTCATGTCGATGCAGATCGACCCGTTCGATGCCCTTTACGATGCCCGACAGAAATTTCGCTCCAAAAAGGACATGTCCTCCTTCCCGGCATACCGCATCGGGCCTGGAGACGTCGGTCTCCTCGAGGTGGCCTTCACGCGGTGGAAGGCGACCAAGGAAGCGAAATCGTCCCGGGCGTGGACGACGTGGGAGCTGAGCTTTGATTTGCAGGGTTTTTCCATCCTGTATGAGGCTCCTGCTGGTGCAGCTATCGACGGTCCGACTGAGGTTCCCGATTTCGAAGATGATATGTAATGTTACTTACTCTCGTTGACCGTATAACAATCGTGTATGTATGTACTATAAGCCGACTCAATCACACGTCATCGTTTATCGCAAACCTTAAGTTGTTGAACAGCGTGTGCTAGCGCCTACCTCTCTACTCCAAATCGCGAGCCTCAACTGCCCACCGATACCCAAACCCAATATCATTTTCTACTAATCCCTCCCTGAACACGACACCTTGAATCGCTTCTTCGCCTCAATCCTAGCCAGTACGCCGCCTCCGCACAGCGGCACGATCGCACAGGAGTCACTGTTGTCGACCAACAAGCGCGGCAAGGTGCAGGAAGGAGACTCGGACGGAGCTGCTCTCGCGTTGCGCGACTTCGGGAAGTAGGCAGTTGAGGAGATCTACCAGAAAGCAGCTGAAGGATGGTTTCGTTCTGGGACATGTACGTGTCCGTTTCCTCTTTCACTGGTACTTACGCGCGCACCAATCCCTGACATGGACCACGCCTAGAAGACGACGTATGAGAAGTTATCTGCGTTCTCGCAGGCCTGCTCGGGCTGATGAGCACGCGAACTCGTTCAAGACTATGCTGTACAGCAACACGACGACCCGGTTCCAGAGCGCCTTCATGGCCAAAGCAACCAGCGGACGAGCGAGGTGCGGCGCGAACACTTCTCGTGATCCATCCCCTTGCACGACTCCGCGCCCAACCAAGATACCGTCCAGTTCTCCCTGCTTTACAACACGCGTTCATCGATGTCAGTCTCGGCGTTGTTATCTATGACGTTCACCACCGATATCTTCCACACAAACACATACCCCTGTGAATGAGCCGCTCGGTGATCCACCATGCTTCTTTAGTATCCATGTCCCCAGCCGCAGTGCCGTTCCAAGTATCCCATAAAGTGCTGGTCATACTGCTGAACCGTTATAATATCCCCCCGCCATCTGCTTGGCTGCATTAGTTGTTCCATGTCCGCCTCTCTGGAGCTGGTCCTATACGTCCCGCAAGTCACGAATGCACCCCCTACCCTACCTTCATCGTCAATTATGGATGGAGACACATTTCAAGACGATACTCTCTTCTTAGAAAACTGGGTTAACCGACGAGCAATTCCGTACGTGCGCCAACTTTCTTCAGCCCGTTCTGTCCCAACCGTTAACTTTCATTCCACTTCCAGAAGACTATACCGCCTGATGCTACACACCTCGTTGTCCCCACACGGCCTACCTCTCACTACCGCCGCTGATCAATGCAAGTGGGGTAAAGGCTTGAACAAAGACATCCTCTGCTGTGCGGACGGTTCTCCTTGCCCCATATACGCGGTGGGTACGTTGGACGCCGTCGGCTCATCCTACGGCCCTACAAGACCCACCACGTTCATGATTCGCCTCGACTTCCTGCGCATTCATGATCATACGGCACACTGGACTCTTCTTGATCGCGTGTCGACCGACATCGGTATGTCCACACAACCTTCGCCTGTCTTCTTCCGCTCATCCACGTCGTTTCGGCAGTCGCTACACCACCGTTCACCATGAACGCAATCAAAGTGAACGTGAGTGACAACTTGCCCCATACTACCACCACTGAACGTCCGCAGGCCACCCCTTCTGTGTACGACGGCACGAAACGTGTTCGCGCAAAGAATGACATGGTGGAGCTCGCATTTGACAACCTTCACAAGAACGACATCGTTCTTGGTGAAGTTTTTGGTATGCGCGA
This sequence comes from Daedaleopsis sinensis, assembly GCA_033807695.1. Lineage (NCBI taxonomy): Eukaryota > Fungi > Basidiomycota > Agaricomycetes > Polyporales > Polyporaceae > Daedaleopsis > Daedaleopsis sinensis. Next base: position 4,723,189 of record CM066301.1, read on the forward strand.
CGGCATAGATCGTGCATGGGCTGTTTCGTTTCACATCCACGCGCTTACGTTGCTTCTCCGTGCTCCTTGAACATCGGTGCATTCACGTGTTGCGAGATGTGTACTAGTGCATTCCCTAAATGTTACAAACCTGTTTCTCCACTAGTTTCCTGCATTCCAACAGCGTGTTTGACGATGCGCTCCTGACAGTGACCATACCTTGTTCGATACATTATTTGATTCACTTTCCCCTATGTGAGATCATGCACAGCTTCCAAAAGCACCCCACCTTACTAGAACCGATATGCTCTGGACACGTTAGGTCACCGCCGACTCGCAGCCGCTTCGTTCTCCCTATCTTGCTTACTCACTCACGACCTCGACCTCACCCCTTCTTAACTGGCTGCGATGGTCATGACTCCGCACACAGTCCCCGCCGCTGTCATCATGTCATCCCCACTCCCCCATACTTCGTCCTCACCTTCTGAATCTCGTCCTGCTTCCCCTCTGGAACCTCAGCCATATCCAGAAGAGGCGTTCCAGCCCCAGCCCGATCCGGTTGAGCTCCCACTACATCCTCTCATCGACGACCGAACTATCGTTGTTTCAGGACCGGTCAACAGCGGTATCCTCCGGTACGCTCACTGGCGCTAAGCCTCTCTCTGCTAGACTGACTCCCATTCACAGCCGTCTGCACCGTGTAGTGAACAGCACCATCCCTGGCAGATACGCACGTACCTTGTCCAGAATACCCAGGTCCGCAACATGGGCCCCCATCGGCAACCCACAATACTTGTCGATGAGGGACAATCCACTCAGTTTTTTCGTCGTCGGCACCATCGACCACGTCTACAACTTCGACCGCACAAACAGCCCCGCTGGGCGTGCACAGCTTCAGGTACAGTTTGTGCGCGCTCTCGACCATATCGCCATGACTCGACTCCTTGACATGGCTCAACCACCTCCAAGTACGTTCATTAATGCATTGCTGAACTGTGTGCTGACCGCACTGCAGTGCAGTATCCTGAACACCTCACCACGTACAAACTCTTGGGTACCCGCCGCCAGGTGCGAACCTTTTTGTTTCAATTTCCACTATTGCAGTGCCCGATGACAACTTTCCAGGTATACCCGCACGTGTACGATGGTACTATGGGTATTAGCTGCAAAGAAGGCATGAACACTCTGGGCTGGAACGTGCTAGAACGCGGGCAGATCGTTTTGTTGGAGATGAGGTGCGGTCGTCGCTCGCGTACTGGAGGCCTCCGCCCGGTGTGGTTTGATCTGGTGTCTGTCACTATGTTATATCGACAGCGCAATGTCCTCCCGCTCCAAGCCATCTGACCCAGTGGCCATCCTATGTGTACTCGCACCGCCCCTACAACTTAGATCTCACACATACCGAGTACTCCATTACCGTTAATTTAAATGAATTTACCGAGTCGAGCACCCACTGTTTAAGTGAGCGATTCCTGGCGCTTCCATCTTTCCACCTTCCCACATTTTCCGACCCCACTGACTGTGCCCTACAGAGCTACAGCTCGCTCACACTGTCGTCTTGTCCGTGTCATGTCACACGCTCTCACTCGTACTACACCTACGTCCCCGCCATCTCCCGACGCATTCACAGACTGGGGTACATTGGTCAACGCATTTCACGACTATGACTGCCTCGAGCACGACATACATCACAACCACTAGTACGAATCCAACCTAACTTATGCCAATCTCTGGGTACCGCTACAGTGAGTGCTCCATACACCTTCCCCAGAGCGAGACTGATACATTGAATACATTTCCGGCTGGTCATACTGTCTCAGTCCCTGCCACTACTCTGTGGTCGTACTGTCTCAGTCCCTGCCACTTCTCTGTATACGGTAAGGGACTAGTGCACATGTACATGTACCAATGACGGACACGGTCTCCCCCTAATCGAACTAATCACAATACATCTTTACTGTGGTGAAAGTGGTACGACTTCGCACTTCCAGATCGCGAACATAACTTCAACTGATAGCGGACTATACTACTAGTCCCAACGATCGGCTCTACTTCACTGGTAAGTGTTCGATCCTTGGCATAGCACACTCGATCACATCAGACATGTCTTACCAACTTATCCGCACCGCAGACCGCACTGTCTTCGGTACCGTACCACTGTGTCCACTATCTGCCCAATCCACCGACACGTACTACGCTATCCACTGCTTATATCCTCACCCTCATCATACACTCCTTCTATTGCTAACCAGCATGAACTCGGCTCACGTTCAGAACACCCGCGAGCTCGTCGCGTCCGACGTCGAGCAGGCTAGCGCAGCACTGACGTTGCCGAATTGGGTCTCACACACGCAATCCCAGTACGTCTTCGCATCCACCACTCGCCATCCATAACACTAACTTCCTCAACAGCCGAATATCCGCAATTCTCCACGCGAACCTGTATTCCTTCCCCTCCCGTCCTCTGTCTGAGGTACCTACACGGGCCAGCTGGGGCTCCACCATCAACTGGGATACAATGTGCCGGATCCGAGGCGAATGCCCTTTACCGTTCTTCTTCATTGGAGCCGTCCTAGACGTTGACATTCTACAAGGAGCTGGAAGACCGACTGTGATCCGCATGGAATTAGACTTTGTGCGATCGCGGGACCGAGTTGCTTACAATGGACTGCTCCGCATCCTTGGTGACCGTCATAGTAAGTCTTGCACTCACTGCTTCTGTGTGCTGCCAACGCTGACTATACTTCCTCTATAGTTCAACTGCCCGGAACAATTGCGGTATCAAACACAGTCTCTCCTGGGGTGAGTGTCTTCTCCTCTGCCTACACTTCCTCCAAGTCCCAACGACTACTCAGGTCCCCGCGACTGTATGGGATGCGAGGCTTCGTCTCCGACCTATCCCTCATATGGCAATGCTGCCCGTAAACTTCGTATCACGTAACGACATCATCATTGTACAGTCTCTAGCTACACGCGATCGCAGAACCGGTCAATGGGTAGTCAACTTCTTATACACTGCTCTGTACCTGCTACTTGAAGCGCCGAATCCGTAGAGACGTTGCCCCTATGTAATAGACACACTGCAGCTATCGTAAATCCAATCTACCGGTGCCTCTCTTCGTCACACATCCGCTCATTTCTCACAATCCACAGCGTCTCTCACTTCCAGTGCTACTTAAGCCAATGTCAAACCAATCTACGACGCGGTGACACCCACTCCCGCATCTACCATGACGTTGCCTATCCTCACTCACCACACCTCACTCCCTCCCACTACAACCTCCACCCCTCGTCCCGACCTTCACGACCTTTACAAGTGCATCACAGACCTATACGACTACAATGTTTTTGTGCTTGTGACCACCGCAGTCGACATGGAACTCCTCACATCCACACTCGGCGATGTTGTATGTAACCACTGACGCGAGTAATTTCTGCCCTCTCTGATGATCCACGTGCTGCTACAGGTTTGCGTTGAGACCCACAAACTCTTGTGCAGTCGCGAGCACTTGCATCGTGAACTTCTGCAACTGACTGATCACGTTCTCAATCGCCCACACGTCAGTTACCTTTTTCGCGCTCTCTCGTAAACCTCGCTGAGCATTGACACTCCCATTCAGGATGACGGCATCATCGATTCCCAGCGACGTGGCCGACCAACCGTCCATCTCATCATGTTTTTGCCGCCACCACTGTCGCCTACTGTCCTGCACCCCAGAGAACTACACATCGTCAATTAACATTCAGTTCTTATCTTTACTTGACCAACTACTACCTATACTCGAGCTGTCTACAAAATATGTTCTCTCAAATAAGCAGGTGGAATCGGACCTAGCGTGCGAAGCATCGCGATCACTAACCAAGTTGTCGGAAAGGTAAACTTTCACGGTAGACTATGTAGAAGCCGGAAATGTCCGGGGTTTGTTGCCTATCACGGGATTATTAGGTGTCCTGAAATTGGCGGGAAAGTTATCCAACTCGGCAAGTTTCCGGCGGACAAACAGGTGGTCTTCCGGGCCCATGTTAGGACGCAGGAAATCTGGCCTAGACAGGCAAGCTTTCTGAGTAATATCCTGCATCAAGAAAGGCCTGGGAAAGGCATGAAAAATGACCCGAACAGGCTGCCTTTCCTGGTCTACTTTCCTGCACTCTGATAGGCCCAAGATAGGTCATCTGTTCGGACCATTTCCGGATGGCAGAAAGGGCACGGAAACGGTAAGCTTTCCTGCAACTTTCCTGCATCCGGAAATTGTACTGGACTCCACTCCACACCGCACTGCAGCGCACCACGCTACACCACGCCGCGCAACACCACGCCGCGCAACACCTCTCCGCGCTACTGCTCTCCGCGCTATTCCGCTCCGCGCTACACCTTTCCGCGCTACACCTCTCCACGCAACATCTTTCCGCGCTACACCTCTCCGCGCAGCACCTCCCCGCGCAACACCGCACCAACACCTCGTCTCCGCGCTACACCACACCGCCCCTACCTTTGCTACACACCGCGCTCCCCACACCACACCGCACCGACAACGCGCAACCCATCCCCCCTTCGACGGCGGTTGGCGCTGCCCCGCTTCTCGGTGCCTCAAAACACCCTTTCGCTCAGAGCCATCCGGCGTCGCCAGCGTGTGTTGTCCTATCGTATCTCACTCTCCTGGGAAACCCTAGCTGATGCTCGCCTCTCGACCACAGACAGTCTCGAATTCGTTCACTTGCAATTGGACCTCATCGCGACCAACTTGACGTCAGTACTTCATATCCTGTTTCAATATTTGCGAGAATTCAAAGTAATACTCGAATATGTTTGCAGGCTGTTGTTTTGAATGTTGTGCAGGAAAGGTTTAATTGTGGAATACAGAATGCATATGATCTAATTAGATCTAGAGTGTAGGACAAAATCGGAGCCGTGAAGCTTTGAAGCTCGGAGCAATCCTTGGGACATGGAAGGGCATGGAGCGAAGGCTTGAACGAAGACCAATGCGTTTGATCAAGGGGCGCGACAGAAAAGCCTGCGTAATGGGTGTCTCTCGCAGGCCGCAGAGCGAACTTGTGAGCGTGAGCAAAACCAAGATTAGGGTAAGGTACTGCTAGGCAAATCGACAGTGGCAGGTCTTCAAAAGGGGGGCACGTTTAAACGCTCCGTCGACGCAGCGACCCAACTCACCCATTCCCGTTCACCCGTTCCCGTTGATCTTCAGCTCGAACCCCTCCTCCTTACAGACTTCAAGCTTCAGTGCTCCAGGTCGGAATCGACGATTCGTTGCAGAGTTGGCGTGTTTGAAGTGGGAACCGTCGATCCTTTGTATTGAGATTCTTGAACTTCGGACTAGCGGCGACCCCCGTCGTGAGTGTGGGCATCAGTACGACATGGTCGAGCTTCAGCGCCAAAGAGGAGAGCAAGAGGAGAGCAAGAGGAGAGGTCCGAGAGAGACACGTTCGGAGAATATCGAGGTGGGCCATGGAAGCGGACTTTTTGACCTTGATTAGGTTTTGTGCTGACTCACTTCATTTCGCAGGCCTAGATATTCCTAAGAGCCGGTTGATCGGGTGCGCAGCAAGTACAGAAGACGACATAAGACTTTGAAGCGAAGGTAGGAGGAAGACGGTGTCAATCGCAATTCCCACATGCGCTGGCAAACGTTGAATTCGACCATCAATCTCAAAAACAGTAATCCGGCCATCAGCACCAGCAGCAATCCATAAGCAGCCGGCCCGCCAACGGGCGTCCCGTACCGACCCGCGCTTGCTATCGACGAGGAGCTCCCCAACCCGAACGTCGACTTCCGCGGAGACAGGCAGCGCGCGTGCGACATCAAACTCTGTATAAGGTCGCCGCTCGAAACACGATGCGTCGACACCCGGGCCACTCATGGGCTCCCTCTTATTCCTCAACATCAACCACCACTCGATTCCCCGATTCCCGCCATCTCTACTCGTTGCCCGACGTTCCTTAGCCGCCACGACATCAATGCCCACCGTGCCCATCGACCTTGGAGCATCCGCGAAGAAGTACACCGAGGTCAGGAACAGTTATCTGTTCGATGGTTGTGGGCCCTATATTCACTATCGATGGACAATTTGCCAGCCCGCCCGCTATACACGACCTCCTTCAGCCAACCAGCCCCCTCCCGTCGTCGTCCAGTCCCCTCCCGTCGTCGTCCAGTCCCCTCCCGTCGTCGTCCAGTCCCCTCCCGTCGTCGTCCAGTCCCCTCCCGTCGTCGTCCAGTCCCCTCCCGTCGTCGTCCAGCCCCCTCCAGTCGTCCAGCCCCCTCCAGTCGTCCATCAATCTTCTCCCTCCAACGAAACAGTCGCGGCACACCTTTCTGCAGCTGCTGCCCGCAGCCCCGTTGATGCAGCGCTTCCCACCGTCGTAGACCCTATCATCATACAGCTCCCTGCTGCGGTGCAGCACTCTGTGACCATCCAACTTCCTCCTGTCTTGCAGAACCCGATCGTCGTCCAGCACCCTGCCATCCACGTCATCATCCACACATCCGCACCTAGAACGTCGCAGTCATCCAGGAGCTCGTTGCCATCGACGGGCAGAAGACCAATACCTCGAGACCGTACCACTAACACGGGTTCATCACTGTCGACTTTTTCAGGGATGTCCGCTCCTCCGCTGGCCAGACCTCCGTCGTTTGTAGTGCTGCCGTCGCCCAGCGTGACTTCATCTTCCAGAACCCCACCAGCGTCGAGCCCGGAGCCATCATCCCAGATGTTGCTGTTGCCCAACACTATCACATCGTCCCGAGCGTCGCCGTCCGGCGCAAGCTCGTCCACAACCCCGCCATCGTCCAGCGGCAATCCGTTTAGGACGCCGTCGTCTTCCAAAAGGTCGCCGTCGTTCAACTCAGATCCGTTCAGAACACCCTCGTACAGCGCGGATTCTTCGTCCGAGTCCACGACATCCAAGAAGATGTAGTCTTCCTGTGCATCTTCTTCCCCGAACGGCGTGGCTTTGGCCACATGAGCAAAGACCAACTCGCTCCGCTCTTTGCACGGTCCAGTGAGTGTAACCCGAGCATCTCCTCACTCTTCGAAATCCCCTCATCTTGCTTCCCTTTTGTGTACAGTTCTGTACCCAGTACTGCTACTCTGTTTTGTTGCATATCGTCCCATATCTCTCTCATCTTGCTTTTCACCTGCTCTTTTGCATGCTGCTCCGCTCCTAGATATAATCACGCATCACATCTTGCTGTAGCTATAATCACGCCTGCATCACATCTTGCTGTACTTCCTACCGAACACGCTTGTATCAATCCATTGGCACTGTACATCTCTCTACATATCTGTTTGTCGTCGATCTCTTGCATGCGTTCTCCGTTATCATGTCTTTTCTCTGGTCGCCTCTATCTTGCATAGTTTGACTTTACAAGCACGTTCTTGATTCGTAATATACTCCGCAAAACGCGACGTATTACTACCACGATTCGCTGTGACGTACCTCCGAACCGACGCAGAGTTATTACCTCCTCAACGCACGCCGCCGCTGTGTGAGAGACTCGCCCCGCAGACTCCTCCACCGCCTCCTCCACTCTCGAGCCTTCTGGCCTTTCACCTGCCCAATTCGTCTTAGACCGACCTTCGTTGTGCACGATCGTCGTACTAAACATATATATGTACGTATAAGGGACATGATATCAAAAGCTACAGGCAGAGCACACGCCGATACAGCGAGAGCACTAAGTAAGAAAGAGCGCGAGGAGAACATATGCAAGCAGACGATCGGAAATTACAATAAGGAGTAAGTTAGTGAACTTAGAGCCGATACCGTGTACACCATGAAAGAGAGTAGGCTAGTCCCAGCCCATGGGGCACAAAGTCCGATATGATCATACATACCAGGGAAGCTGGCGCGAGTTCGCCGCGCGCAAAGTGACGAGGCAGCCATGCTCCCGAGACCCGACGCAGACTGGGAGCCTGAGCACACCTCGTCGCACGCCGCGTCGATGTCGCCTACCCGCCAGCCGAATAAGTTGCCCATCGGACGGGGATGTAGGCGCAGTATCGGAGAGAACGGAGGGGAGAAATATGGGGAAGGAGACGCGAAGGGTCCTTGAGTGAGAACGGGCCGTTCGAGTCCATGGACGAGTCGCGGCGACGAGTCGTTCACCCCAGACATTACACACTCATCTCCCGCCACCGCCTCCCCAACGCCGCCTCGACGCTCCCCACCTCCCCACCTCCCCCGTTCCCTCCCTCCTCTTGACCCGCCGCGAGCTCTCCTGCACCCGCATCCCAGCCTCGCCCAGCCGCCGCAGAACATGTGTATACACCTCGGGCGCCGCGGGGCCCTGCACCCCGCGGGCACGCACGCCTCCGTCGAGGACGAGCAGCGCCGCACAGGCGACGGGCAGCCCGACCGTGCGCGCCATCGCCGACGCGCCGCGCGTCCCGAACGTGACGAGCGACGACGTGTGCACCTCCTTCCCCTCCTCCTCTGCTGCTGCGCATGAGCGCGGCCTTGTCACGATATCGTGCGATAGGACGACGAGGTCGCGCTCGTGCGGGGCGTCACACTGCAGCTTGTGCGCGAGGACCGCCGCGAAGAGGTCGAGCGGGGCCGTGGGCGTCGGCGGGAGGCGAATCGAAACGCGCGCGGGCACGCTGTCCGCAGACGGTGAGAGGGCGGCGGGACGATGGACAGCCAGTGCAGCGCCTGCACGACGCGCTCGTACTGCGCGGGCGCGAGGACCTCCGCGAGCGTCGCGCGGAGGGATGCGGGGTCGTCCGCGATGAGCGTGCCGAGCTTCGCCGCGGATCTCGCACACCTGTGAGCGCGATGCACCGTCAGCCAAGCGTCGTTGTGCAGCGAGCGGTGACTACAGACCTAGCCATCGAGCTTGAACCGCGCAGAGTTCAGCGCCGGGGTCAGCACGGGCTCCAGCTAAACTTGTATTCGAGAGGGACCTCCGCGTCTTCCGGCGCAGGCAGGCCTCCGCAGAAGGACGTGAACGAGACGATCTCCTTCTGCTGGGCACGCAACGAATCTATGATCAAGTCCGATCTCGTTCATAAGGATAACATCAGCGGCTACCGCACTGTTATACGTGAGCATGATTAGACGCACAATCACGGCCATAGAACTTACCGGTCGTGCAACTGGCGCAAGGCTGGAGAGATGTAGGAGGTCGTGACGAGGTGTCTCCTGTTCTTAATGCATAACTCCGCCACAGATGGGTGGGGGACTGGTCTTGTTCTCAGTATGAAGTACACGTATGCTGTGAGTGGTACACGGTGAACGCACCTGATCACGACGTCCACCTACTGCCGCCAAATCGCCCATATCGATCAGCATCGGGATGGCATTGGGGTACGGCGCGGTCAGACGCTCCGCGTCCGTCAACACGTTGCTCGCTGCACACATAGAACAGCGTGAGTTGCTCGCTCTGCATAGATTTGCTGTCTATCACCTGTAACACTCACCGACAACAAGTCGCACATCCGGTTGGCTGCAGATCTCCGCCACCGCAGGCAGTGCGACCATTCCGCTCCCGAGCATCAGCACGTTCTTCTTGGGGCTGTATGCCCTGCGCTCGCCCCTTGTCGCGTTCAGTCTTCTCCTGTTCTGGGATAGCGCTACTAGCGGCGGACGAAAGCGCGGGATCTAGCACGCTCCCCTTCGAGTGGCTCCCACAGCCCCTGGGTCGCGCGCGCAGCTCCCCCTCGCTCGCGACCGTCGCACGCTCCAAAGCCACTACTTCCTTTGTCTTTGTGGCAGAGCCGCCGGGCATCGTATACCGCGAGACGATGTCGCGCAGGTACGGGAGGAACACCTGCGAGAAGTGCTGCGAGTCCACCGCCATCAGCGTCACCGAGGGCAGGTTCGCGGGGAGCGTCGGCGGGCGGGCAACAAAGTACGGCGCGGAGAGTGTCGTGTGCTGCGACAGGAATTCGAGACCGCCCTAAAATCACGCTCAGTGGACTCTGATGCTGAGTGTAAATGTTTGAGAATTAAACACATACCCCGACGTTGCAGCTGATATCTCCCACGCATGCGAAGCGGCCCTTCCCAAGCGTCTGCGCGGTCTCGAGCGTGGTGGTGAGCTACTCGTTCGTCATGAGACGCGGGAACGCGGGTGCCCATCCGGTGCCGTGGAGGAGGAGCGAAAGGTAAGGGGCGATCTTCGTGTGGAATTCGGAGACGTATTGGTCAGGGTGGGCGTAGTAGTCGGACAGTCTTAGCAGCTGGTCGACGCGAATATGTTTATCGGTCGAGAAGTGCGAGTGCTCCCTCAGCTACATTCCTAGTTCTGACTCGAATATGAATCACCCGCGTGACAATAGCATGTCAAGCAGGACTCACCCAGTCACGCCAATGACGAGAGGTCCGAGGCTCTGTGGGGTCCTGTTGCTCGCTATCTGCGCTCTAACGACGTTTCGGAGAGTCGAGCGGATCGACGCTAATGAGGGATGCGTGTGTGGCCGCGGAGTCCACTGCGGATATGTGAGTATATGCTCTAATTCCATATGCATAAAACAGAACTTACAAGAAAAGGGCTGACCACACCGAGCTCCAAGTGGGCATGGGCCATAGCACATAATGCCTCCAGAGCTGTTGCGACTGTAAAGTGCAACAGACCGGTCTTCGGGATTGCCATCAGGCCGACTTTCGAAAGTCGTGTTCTGGGCCCTGTAGACACATCGTACGCGGCCCGCATAGTCAGTGCATACATGTTGTATAAGTTGCGCGGCCTGGCGGGTCGTCGTTCTGACGGGAGAGCGGACTCACCTCCGGTACCCATGAAATCGCAACGAAATTTGTCGACCTCATCAGATGGCGGCGAGACCAAGCGCGTCGGACGCGGAGTATTCAACGTTGTCTGGGAGTATCTGTTAGCACGCGGAAGGTTAAAAACTGGAAGAGATATGTCGGATTTGGGGGCGTACCGAGCAGAGATCGAGGTGTGGCCGCCAAGTACGACGACGGGGAACGTCGCTGTGCGTCGCTCGAGAGTCGTTCGAGGACTTTTCGTCGTGGTTTGCCGACGGGAGAGGCGAAGGAGCGAGGGGGAGGCGAGTTTTCGAAGTCGACCGGGTAGTATTTCGGCCGTGGGTGAACGGCGAATGGACGTGCGGGGGCGAGGTGGATATGTGCCGGTTCGGACCGTCGTGGGCAATCGGACCCAGTTGAATTTGGGCGATCGGACGAGGAACGAGTGCTCCCAGTACTCACCTGACAAACGACGCTGTCATCCAGTCCTGGTCCTCAGGCGGAATCGCCTGCACGAAGATCCGCCGCGCCTCCTTCAGGTCCGCAGACTCGTCCGCGTACGACACCATACTGGTGCCCGCCCGTATATGTACGCGTCGTACACGTCCGGGGGCAGCTCGAGCACGACCGGGGCGGTCTACCCGTCCTTGCCCTTGCCGTCCTGCGCGAGCGCGGGGTCCTCCTGGATGCTCACCCGGTTCGGCAGCTCGCCGACGACCTCGCCCGTCTGCTCGTCCATCAGCACTGGCAGCTTCCCGCGCAAGTCCTCAGTTGCCTCCGCCGCGGGCGCGGGCGCTGTGCCCTCCGCGTGCCAGTCGAACTCGGCATACTGCGCGAGGATGTGGTCGAGCGCCTCGACCGTCTCTGCGCAGTGCGGGTCCGGCTGGCTGGAAGGCGACGGGGATCGCGAGGCGGATGAAGCCGACGGCTCGAGATCTGGGGGGGGGGGGCCTCTCCACCGACGGCGTAGTGGAACGTGTACGTGCGAGCGCCATCCTGCGCTATGTGCAGCGATAAGGCACGTTCAGAGTCGACGGAGAGCTCCAGCGCGCCGAGGCGGAGGACAAGGATGAGCGAGGCGGCGAGCGGCCCTAAGGCGTCCTTGTCCGTGTCGTTGGGCGCCAGAGTGACGCACTCGAGGGCGAGGGTGCCGACCTCGCTCGCCGTTGCTGTTGAGAGGGCGACGTCGGGAATGTGTAAGAGAACAAAGGCTTCCGACATGGAAGATGGTGGTAGGAGAGAAAGAAGGGAGCAGATTCAGATTGTGGAGAGCGTGCCAAGGATGTATGTCACCGATCTCATCTTCTCCCGCAGCTTGGCTCCCCTGCTCGCTCCACCACGATGTCATCGGCGACCAAGACCGCAGAGGGAGGACGGTGCGTCCAAGTGGCCGGCCACGCTGTTCACCGACTCGCCGATGTCCGTAATCGCGACGAGCTGCCGACCTGAGAATTAATGCGGGAGAGAGGAAGTACTTGCGCAGGGCTGTATAATTGTCGAGGGGCGGCGCAGGATAATATGGTGGGGGAGGGGGGAGGGACTCGGTCTAGGCTGCGTGTTTGCGTGGAACGAGATGTATTTTGTGGCTACTCTGTACAGTTCGAGACCGTGCTGCCACTCGAGCAAGAGGGGGAGAGGGAGGAGAACGAGAGCGAGAGGGGGAGAACGATCGCAGAAAATGAACATGCGGGCGCTTACATGCCCATTTTCGGACATTCGAAATCGCACCACCACCACCTTCTCCGCCACCGTCTCCGTCGCCCGTTCCACACTCGCTGCCGCTCTTTCGTCTGTCCTAAACAGTGCCGCTAACTGCGTACTGAAGTCTACCTTGTCAGCTTCAAACACACTCGGATACGCGCACTCACCTAAGTAGCACGTGCCACGCGGCGACGCCGTGGACGTCGATCACGAACTCCTGCAGGTGTGTCCCACTCCTCTTATCTCTCCGTTCCGCCACTCTCATCCTGCACCCACCTCCCTCGTCCCCGCCGCCCCTCGTCGCCTCTCGTGTCCCCGACGTCCTGCACCCTCTCCGCATCGATGCCTGTGTCCGCGTTCACCTGCCGATTCCCGCGAGCGCTTGCCGCGTGACGTCACCGCTGAACCTTCGCGTCGACGTCGCCGTCGACAAGGTACATACCCAGACGCAACGTCGCGTCTCTGCCCTGTTACTCCAGGCCGCACCGCTCGTCGGCCGTCCCGGGACCTCGTCGAGGACCGCGCATCGCCCAGGTGAGTCGTCCGTCCCCCGTCAACGTGCGTACTCGGACGCGGAATAGCGTCGCTGCTCTGTGGAGGCCGGGCGACGTTGCGTAGCCGTCCACCGCGTCGAGGGACTGTCTAATGTCATCCTCGACGGCCGCGGCTTGCCGCCGGAGCCCCGCCAGAAATCCGGAGGTTTGTTGAGGTCTGAACACGCATAAGTATGCGTGTAATTGAGTTGGCACGCCGTTTACGAACCGCCGTTTACGAAACTCGCGTCGTGGGCCTCCTGAGTCCAAATGCGCATCACGACGTCAGCAATGACGTCGTCGGCGGTCTCGCCGCCTGTACTGATCTGTCCGCTGACGAACATCCCGCAGAGTGAGCCGCCGCGAACACTCGAAAGAAGACCCGATGGACTCACCGTGTCGGCCTTCCCCGCTGTGTGCCCCGCAGATCTTGCGCCTTACGCGACGCCGGCCTCACGAATTACGCCAATTTTAGGCGAAGGTCAGTATTTTCGGGTGCTCGCCCGTAGTTGTACACATACCTCGAATACACCAGCTTCCGGGAACATGATCCGGAGAACCGTGCCACGCCGTTCGCCAGCGTGAACAGCACGGACGTCGGTGCACAGGTCAGCCGTGCTTGCCACTGTCATGCGACGTCGCGTCGCCGCCGTGAGCACAGTGCCTAGGAAAGGAAAGAAGAAAAAGGCACGTACCTCGAGGCTGACAGCAGACTCGTCTATGACTGGGGTGGTCCTCTTCCCCTGTAAGTCCGAGTCGTCCGACGACGACCGTCCGGAGCTGCAACGGCCTAGAATCAAGCTTACGGAGAGACTAAACGCTAATCCCTGCAAGGACAGCAATTTAACGTTTCACTGAGAAAATCAAAATTACTCACCATGAACTCAAGTCTCGAAGGCAGGCTGCGCCACTGCATGAGTCCGGGATTGAAGCCACGTTCAAGAGCCAGCCTGAGGCAGGGTTTTGGGAAGATCCATACGGCCAGTGAAATGTGTGTCGAGAACTCAAGGCGTATGTTTGAATGGGCGAGCCCCTATATACGTACGGAGGAGACTGGAGCACCTTCAGAAGCTGCTCCGAATCTCAAGTCAAACATTTGCTTGTTATAGCAACGTCTGCGCGCACGACGCAGCTTCTGGAAACCGCAAACAAACCAGTCCGTCTGCACTATGGGGTCCAGGCGCCCCTGTTGCTGGCCCGGGTGATGGGAGTGAGTTGACGATCGAGTGCGCAGCTCGCGTCACGAGCTCGGGCCTGGCCAAATGATATCGATAGAGGACTATGGTATTAGTAACACGAAAACGAACGTCGCCAGAGAATGAACGGATTGACGCTCTCGCGTGGGTATAGAATCCAATTGCAGCAAGGACCTGGGAGGAGCAGTCGGGGGCCCTCAGAGGCCGATGACGGTGAGCAGCCGGTTGAAGTCGGGCGTGCCCAATCCAGTGACCTACACGTCGCGGCATGAATGTCAGCGTCGGGGAATGCAGGGAGCGCAGAGAGCACAAGACACGTACCGGGTCCCATCCAGTCGTCGCCGGGAAGCCGTCTGTTTCGCACCCCGGGTTGCTCCCCTACGTGACGTCGTCGAGCGCGACGCGCCCGCTCGAGTACAGGAACGGGTTGAGGAAGCCCATCGTGGACTTGCCCTCGGCGATGAGCCGGTCGTTGAGGGAAGAGACGATGCTCGCGACGAGCGGCGCGCTCGCGCTCGTCCCGGACACGGGCAAGATCGTGCCGCCGATGTTCACCTGGCAGTTGACCCCCGCGGCGGAGATATCGGGGTAGCCGCGCCCGCCGGTGTTGAAGAGCCCAGAGTTGGTGTCTCCGAGGAAGTCAAGGTAGGAGCCGACCGAGTCTTGCTGGTAGGTGGGCTGGTCGAACAAGGTCGAGAAGCCGCCCGATGAGAAATCTGCAGCGGCCTCGGGGGAGACACCCTAGGTCGCACTGAACGACTATCACGCTGTTGAGATGCTTAGCGTGAGTGTCGTGGTGCGAGGACGTGCCCATATACTCACAAGGGGCAGCCGGACGGGAAGGTCGGGCGGGGAACGTTGTACAAGTGCCACCCTGATCGTCGTCCACACCGCTGTCTCCGGACGAGAAAAAGATCGACGTGACACGCGCGCCGAGCTGAGCGTAGGCGTTGCAGAAGTTGCTGTCGACAATGATCCGGGATTAGCTCTGAAGTGCCCACGAGTGGAACTGCACACGTACTTCGCGAGATCTTGAGAGACGAGTTCGTCCGGAAACCGAAAGAAGTCGTGAAGACGGTGGGCGGCCGGTCGTCCGCGATAAGCGCATTGACAAGGTTCAGAAAGCCCGTCAGGTCGCCGTCGTTGCTAGCTCCTACGCTGATGAACGTAATCGGTACCTCTGTCGCGATTCCAACTGTGCACTGGGTATCCGAGATCTACAGATCGCGCGAGTCAGGCAAGTCGCAGCGCATCTCAAACCAACATGAGCAATACGTACGCCTTCGACGCTGGGTTGCTCATCGTTCTCGCCGTCGTTCAGGACCGCGAGCTGGAAGGTCGTGTCACTCTGCATGTCCGGGCGCAACTTTGCTAAGGAAGCTGGACAAGTCGGACTGGCTAGCGAACGAGTCGGCGAAGCTGCTGACGACCATCTTGTTCGCATCCTGTGTCGCTGGCTCGGTCGGGATATTGAACAGCTCTTGGAGACACTTCGGGATCATAGCCTTCGCGCAGCCTGCGTCGGCTTGCGTCGGCTTGACCCGCGCGCGCGGTCAGCGCGCCGTTGCCGCTTTCGTCGCCTGTGCGGGGAACCTACACACGCGGTTGTTTGCATCAGTTTCACCCTGCTGCATTGCCTCCTACCTCTGATCCTCCCAGACGGCCCGAGCTCCCACCGGACCCCGGTATCAAGAACGGATGACTCACGAAGTCGCAGGGTACACGAAGTCAACGAACGGCTTCATGCTTTGGGGGAGGGAGTACGCCATCGTGCGGACTACCGTGACGCCAGTGTCCGAGTTCTTGTACTGAGCGCGGTGTCTGGTTCCCTCCGCGTCCGCGAGATGGTGGTATGCCGACGAGCCGTGTAGGCGGTGGTGTCTGCGAAGCGGACTGCGCGGCGAGTTCTGACTGAATGACAGTCTCGACGTCGTCGTACTTATGCGTACGTTCTCAGGCTTAAGATCTGCACCCCGTACAGCGTCAGCTTCTTCAGCACAGAGGATCTGTTCGTGATCTGCTTGACGACGTGCATGGGCACGCCCTTGTTCCGGTGGCGCTTGATGAGGCCGAGTGGGTTCTCGCCTAACACCTCTAACACCATGCAGACGCCGTTCGAGCCTTTGTGTCGGAAGTCGTCTCTGAGATGATGATACGGGAGGATTCGGGTTCTCGGTAGAGGGGTGTACGGCAAGTGTGGAGGAGGTGATGAGTCGTTGTACGAGCTTGATCTCGGCGTAGCGAGCGGCGGACTTGACGACCTTGAGTGCTACATGGCGGTTTAATCTGATAGGAGCTGTTAGCGGGGATGCGATTGAGAGAAGCGACGTCGACGTCAGCTCAGGGACAGTTTGCGAATGAGCTCGAAGATCCCGCAGCTGCGACGATGTATGTGCCGGAGAGCAGCGACATACGGCAATGAATAGGCGGATAACGGAAGTCAGAGTCCCTGAGATGCGCCATATCATTCTATACGACGAAGCAGCGGTCGAAAGCGAGGCGAACGCCGGTACGAACGCACACAACGGTCTCGTCGCTCTAACGACCAACTCCGATGGGCTGTTCGTGGCGTCGGGGAGGGTAGGTGACATAACGGCGAGAAAAAAAGCGCTCATTTTGAATCCTTTGCCAACCAGACGGTCGAGAAGTGCCCCCAGCCAAGCTTGCGAACGACGTTGATACCTGCCGTCGGAGAAGGAGTCGCCAATGTGTACGGGGTAGTACCCGCCCTTGACGTAGTCCTCCCAGTCTTCCTCGGTCTCGGTCATGACAGAATGAGAGTGAGAAGAGTCGTATATGAACCAGCCTGTGACTCCATCCTGCCTCCGGTTTATGTATCTCCTTTACTGCACCTGTCTGATGCTAAGATATGTAAGGCCCTTCAAACCAGCTAAGGCCGCTGGCATGCACCTGTCATGTTAGTCAGAATCCAGATGTTTTCTCCACCGGTGGGGGCGTCGGACTCGGACTCGGAGGAGGTCTATATTTTCAGGTAGTCGGGATCGTCTCATGGATGTCGATGGACACCGAGACTGGCGGGCGCTAGTTGGGGATGAGCGAGGTCGAGGGGAGGAGGCGCAGAGAGGGGCAGAGCCTGGCAGAGCACAAGTACGCACAAGTGCACAAGTACAGCCTAGCGCGCACCGAGCGCGTATCCCAAGATCGCATATGGAGATTATGCAGAGAAACACGTGGAAAACAGCCGCTCGTAGCCATGTCGTCACCATCTCTCGCTCTCGCTTCCGTGGGCGCGAGTCCAGCTGCTCCCCGCTCCTCCCGCCTCTCGACTCCGGCCCGGTGCACATCCCCGCCGTCCACAGCCGTGCGCCATAGGATGCTGCCTGTCTCGTCCACTCCGTCTCTCACTGCGCTCGCGTGTGCCTGCCCTGCCTTCCCTCAGCCATCTACTGTTCTCGTCATCCAGCCTCGGGATCTCACGGCTCGTGCGCATCAGATCCCCCTCTGCGCCAGCTCTTTCGACCGGCTACTCTCCTTCCGCCTCTCAAGCTCGTCCTGATCAGCCCCATCTCACTCTCGCTAAATTCGAACCCACCTCTCTTCCGAGCCCGACACATCCGGTCGGACTCTCTAACGGACAACTAGGCCGACTACGGCTGCCGACCTTTATTGTCTATTCTGTCTACCCACCCACGATCGCACCCGTCGGATGAGATCAAGCCCCGCTTCACTTCGAGGCAGCATACGACACTCTCGTCGCCTGGCCGACATGAGCTTTTCGCTCTTCGACCCCCGGCCCGTTGCGAATAGCTACGGTGAATACAACTTAACTACGTGCTACTCCCCCGCCCCGCACGTTCAAGGCAAGGTGAGCCGCATCCCCGACCCGTTCTCCTTCCTGCAACGCAGAACTAAGTAAGTCGTGTCGTGAACAGCACCCCGCGAGACCATTCACGGACTTGCACATTCAAAACGACCTGCAGGCAAGTACGGATTCGCGCATATAATCAGCGTCTGGGCCGAGTCAGAATCGGCTCCTCACCAGGAGTCCTGCCTTCGCCCGGGACGAGCGTGCATAATGCTAACATCAGTTAAACAAGTAGACCTTTCAAATGTCGATGTCTATCCGATCCATCTCCTCTGGTCTCTGGGGTGGTCCTCTTCCCCTGTAAGTCCGAGTCGTCCGACGACGACCGTCCGGAGCTGCAACGGCCTAGAATCAAGCTTACGGAGAGACTAAACGCTAATCCCTGCAAGGACAGCAATTTAACGTTTCACTGAGAAAATCAAAATTACTCACCATGAACTCAAGTCTCGAAGGCAGGCTGCGCCACTGCATGAGTCCGGGATTGAAGCCACGTTCAAGAGCCAGCCTGAGGCAGGGTTTTGGGAAGATCCATACGGCCAGTGAAATGTGTGTCGAGAACTCAAGGCGTATGTTTGAATGGGCGAGCCCCTATATACGTACGGAGGAGACTGGAGCACCTTCAGAAGCTGCTCCGAATCTCAAGTCAAACATTTGCTTGTTATAGCAACGTCTGCGCGCACGACGCAGCTTCTGGAAACCGCAAACAAACCAGTCCGTCTGCACTATGGGGTCCAGGCGCCCCTGTTGCTGGCCCGGGTGATGGGAGTGAGTTGACGATCGAGTGCGCAGCTCGCGTCACGAGCTCGGGCCTGGCCAAATGATATCGATAGAGGACTATGGTATTAGTAACACGAAAACGAACGTCGCCAGAGAATGAACGGATTGACGCTCTCGCGTGGGTATAGAATCCAATTGCAGCAAGGACCTGGGAGGAGCAGTCGGGGGCCCTCAGAGGCCGATGACGGTGAGCAGCCGGTTGAAGTCGGGCGTGCCCAATCCAGTGACCTACACGTCGCGGCATGAATGTCAGCGTCGGGGAATGCAGGGAGCGCAGAGAGCACAAGACACGTACCGGGTCCCATCCAGTCGTCGCCGGGAAGCCGTCTGTTTCGCACCCCGGGTTGCTCCCCTACGTGACGTCGTCGAGCGCGACGCGCCCGCTCGAGTACAGGAACGGGTTGAGGAAGCCCATCGTGGACTTGCCCTCGGCGATGAGCCGGTCGTTGAGGGAAGAGACGATGCTCGCGACGAGCGGCGCGCTCGCGCTCGTCCCGGACACGGGCAAGATCGTGCCGCCGATGTTCACCTGGCAGTTGACCCCCGCGGCGGAGATATCGGGGTAGCCGCGCCCGCCGGTGTTGAAGAGCCCAGAGTTGGTGTCTCCGAGGAAGTCAAGGTAGGAGCCGACCGAGTCTTGCTGGTAGGTGGGCTGGTCGAACAAGGTCGAGAAGCCGCCCGATGAGAAATCTGCAGCGGCCTCGGGGGAGACACCCTAGGTCGCACTGAACGACTATCACGCTGTTGAGATGCTTAGCGTGAGTGTCGTGGTGCGAGGACGTGCCCATATACTCACAAGGGGCAGCCGGACGGGAAGGTCGGGCGGGGAACGTTGTACAAGTGCCACCCTGATCGTCGTCCACACCGCTGTCTCCGGACGAGAAAAAGATCGACGTGACACGCGCGCCGAGCTGAGCGTAGGCGTTGCAGAAGTTGCTGTCGACAATGATCCGGGATTAGCTCTGAAGTGCCCACGAGTGGAACTGCACACGTACTTCGCGAGATCTTGAGAGACGAGTTCGTCCGGAAACCGAAAGAAGTCGTGAAGACGGTGGGCGGCCGGTCGTCCGCGATAAGCGCATTGACAAGGTTCAGAAAGCCCGTCAGGTCGCCGTCGTTGCTAGCTCCTACGCTGATGAACGTAATCGGTACCTCTGTCGCGATTCCAACTGTGCACTGGGTATCCGAGATCTACAGATCGCGCGAGTCAGGCAAGTCGCAGCGCATCTCAAACCAACATGAGCAATACGTACGCCTTCGACGCTGGGTTGCTCATCGTTCTCGCCGTCGTTCAGGACCGCGAGCTGGAAGGTCGTGTCACTCTGCATGTCCGGGCGCAACTTTGCTAAGGAAGCTGGACAAGTCGGACTGGCTAGCGAACGAGTCGGCGAAGCTGCTGACGACCATCTTGTTCGCATCCTGTGTCGCTGGCTCGGTCGGGATATTGAACAGCTCTTGGAGACACTTCGGGATCATAGCCTTCGCGCAGCCTGCGTCGGCTTGCGTCGGCTTGACCCGCGCGCGCGGTCAGCGCGCCGTTGCCGCTTTCGTCGCCTGTGCGGGGAACCTACACACGCGGTTGTTTGCATCAGTTTCACCCTGCTGCATTGCCTCCTACCTCTGATCCTCCCAGACGGCCCGAGCTCCCACCGGACCCCGGTATCAAGAACGGATGACTCACGAAGTCGCAGGGTACACGAAGTCAACGAACGGCTTCATGCTTTGGGGGAGGGAGTACGCCATCGTGCGGACTACCGTGACGCCAGTGTCCGAGTTCTTGTACTGAGCGCGGTGTCTGGTTCCCTCCGCGTCCGCGAGATGGTGGTATGCCGACGAGCCGTGTAGGCGGTGGTGTCTGCGAAGCGGACTGCGCGGCGAGTTCTGACTGAATGACAGTCTCGACGTCGTCGTACTTATGCGTACGTTCTCAGGCTTAAGATCTGCACCCCGTACAGCGTCAGCTTCTTCAGCACAGAGGATCTGTTCGTGATCTGCTTGACGACGTGCATGGGCACGCCCTTGTTCCGGTGGCGCTTGATGAGGCCGAGTGGGTTCTCGCCTAACACCTCTAACACCATGCAGACGCCGTTCGAGCCTTTGTGTCGGAAGTCGTCTCTGAGATGATGATACGGGAGGATTCGGGTTCTCGGTAGAGGGGTGTACGGCAAGTGTGGAGGAGGTGATGAGTCGTTGTACGAGCTTGATCTCGGCGTAGCGAGCGGCGGACTTGACGACCTTGAGTGCTACATGGCGGTTTAATCTGATAGGAGCTGTTAGCGGGGATGCGATTGAGAGAAGCGACGTCGACGTCAGCTCAGGGACAGTTTGCGAATGAGCTCGAAGATCCCGCAGCTGCGACGATGTATGTGCCGGAGAGCAGCGACATACGGCAATGAATAGGCGGATAACGGAAGTCAGAGTCCCTGAGATGCGCCATATCATTCTATACGACGAAGCAGCGGTCGAAAGCGAGGCGAACGCCGGTACGAACGCACACAACGGTCTCGTCGCTCTAACGACCAACTCCGATGGGCTGTTCGTGGCGTCGGGGAGGGTAGGTGACATAACGGCGAGAAAAAAAGCGCTCATTTTGAATCCTTTGCCAACCAGACGGTCGAGAAGTGCCCCCAGCCAAGCTTGCGAACGACGTTGATACCTGCCGTCGGAGAAGGAGTCGCCAATGTGTACGGGGTAGTACCCGCCCTTGACGTAGTCCTCCCAGTCTTCCTCGGTCTCGGTCATGACAGAATGAGAGTGAGAAGAGTCGTATATGAACCAGCCTGTGACTCCATCCTGCCTCCGGTTTATGTATCTCCTTTACTGCACCTGTCTGATGCTAAGATATGTAAGGCCCTTCAAACCAGCTAAGGCCGCTGGCATGCACCTGTCATGTTAGTCAGAATCCAGATGTTTTCTCCACCGGTGGGGGCGTCGGACTCGGACTCGGAGGAGGTCTATATTTTCAGGTAGTCGGGATCGTCTCATGGATGTCGATGGACACCGAGACTGGCGGGCGCTAGTTGGGGATGAGCGAGGTCGAGGGGAGGAGGCGCAGAGAGGGGCAGAGCCTGGCAGAGCACAAGTACGCACAAGTGCACAAGTACAGCCTAGCGCGCACCGAGCGCGTATCCCAAGATCGCATATGGAGATTATGCAGAGAAACACGTGGAAAACAGCCGCTCGTAGCCATGTCGTCACCATCTCTCGCTCTCGCTTCCGTGGGCGCGAGTCCAGCTGCTCCCCGCTCCTCCCGCCTCTCGACTCCGGCCCGGTGCACATCCCCGCCGTCCACAGCCGTGCGCCATAGGATGCTGCCTGTCTCGTCCACTCCGTCTCTCACTGCGCTCGCGTGTGCCTGCCCTGCCTTCCCTCAGCCATCTACTGTTCTCGTCATCCAGCCTCGGGATCTCACGGCTCGTGCGCATCAGATCCCCCTCTGCGCCAGCTCTTTCGACCGGCTACTCTCCTTCCGCCTCTCAAGCTCGTCCTGATCAGCCCCATCTCACTCTCGCTAAATTCGAACCCACCTCTCTTCCGAGCCCGACACATCCGGTCGGACTCTCTAACGGACAACTAGGCCGACTACGGCTGCCGACCTTTATTGTCTATTCTGTCTACCCACCCACGATCGCACCCGTCGGATGAGATCAAGCCCCGCTTCACTTCGAGGCAGCATACGACACTCTCGTCGCCTGGCCGACATGAGCTTTTCGCTCTTCGACCCCCGGCCCGTTGCGAATAGCTACGGTGAATACAACTTAACTACGTGCTACTCCCCCGCCCCGCACGTTCAAGGCAAGGTGAGCCGCATCCCCGACCCGTTCTCCTTCCTGCAACGCAGAACTAAGTAAGTCGTGTCGTGAACAGCACCCCGCGAGACCATTCACGGACTTGCACATTCAAAACGACCTGCAGGCAAGTACGGATTCGCGCATATAATCAGCGTCTGGGCCGAGTCAGAATCGGCTCCTCACCAGGAGTCCTGCCTTCGCCCGGGACGAGCGTGCATAATGCTAACATCAGTTAAACAAGTAGACCTTTCAAATGTCGATGTCTATCCGATCCATCTCCTCTGGTCTCCGCACCACCTGGCAGAATGCAAGTCCCACGATATGTTTGCTCACTTTGCGTATGTACTGATATCGGCTTCAGAACGACATCTGCGAAGGTAGCGACTCGCTGCATGATCACGAGATCATGGCGTGTCGAGATCGTCGGGATACCAGCATCGGAGGGAAGCTGTCGTTTACGCTCACCATGCTGGCCGGTGCTGATGTCACGGCACGTACGATGCTCAGGCTTTGCATGCAGACCGTGTGCCAACACACAACTAATAGACAGGGACTCCTACACCGCTCACAGTTGCCAAGTTCAACTTTTGTCAGTCACGGTGAATATCTCGACTTGCGAGTACTCACCAGCTGTCCTGACTGTAGGGCGCACGGAGCGTAGCGAAGTGTGCAGAGACTCGAGAGGCCGTAGAACGTCTGGAGCCGAGACTACGCGTACAAGATATCTACCCCCGTTCGTGCTCGCCCCGTGGAGTGCGCGCTGTGGTGAGTGCCGACGAGATCGCCCGTAGTGCAGCCGACTGGTGCTCAGGCACAGGCCGCACAGCTCTGGGTGTGCTGCGGTTACGCGTCGGACACACCGTGTGTTGATCTTCGCTCGCGATGGTCGCTAGCCCTAGCCCGTAACAGGCGAACACATGTGACACAGGAAGTACGACGGCTTCGGCCTGTCCCGCTTCGCGCCGTCTGAAGTGGTGACACGTCGTTGTGCTCCCTGCACCTTGGGCTTTTGCATGTCATAATTCGCCCGCCCACTCGTCCTCGCCCGCTGCGCCAATACCCGAGTTGACTGTCGTCCGCCTCCTCACGCACAGCACGCCGATGTACCAGGTCCTGGACTATCTGCTGAGCGATTCGGGGGACAAAACGGGCTTCACGCTCATCTTCTTCGCAAACGTCGCCGAGAAGGACATCGTCATGGAGGCCTAGCTCGCGGCGCTCCGGAGGAAGCAACCCGACACGCTCGACAAGTCCAGGCGGGCTGGAAAGGTGCGCGTGCCTGCTCGCTCTTCGGATACTGGGTGGTCTCTGACTTTCCACAAGCACGCCCGACTGGGTAACGTGAACACGGAGCTGGCGCGAAGCACCCCCTGCTAGGCTCTAGTCTTGGCGAGAAGGCGAAGATACTCGTCTGTTGTACGTACCCCCC
Organism: Daedaleopsis sinensis; assembly: GCA_033807695.1. Taxonomy (NCBI): domain Eukaryota; kingdom Fungi; phylum Basidiomycota; class Agaricomycetes; order Polyporales; family Polyporaceae; genus Daedaleopsis; species Daedaleopsis sinensis. The sequence goes on from CM066301.1 coordinate 4,747,141, forward strand.
TCGGATACGGCGTCGCCACCCGTGCTGACCGCTCGATGCGCGTCGGTATGTGTAGGTCCCCCGGGATAGGTCCCAGCACTCGCAGGCAAGGAGTGCATGAAGCAGGGCGCGCTCGCCGGGGTGCTCAAGGAGCTCGGGTACGAGGACAGGTGCTAAAGTTCTGAGCACTAAGTGGCGAGCGGTGTTGTTGTAGGGCAGACGTCCAATTACACCGTGCACGCGCCGGCAGGGCTGAATTTCAAACCCTAGTGGTGCGGTTTGTGGGTCTGACAGGCCCCTGGAGTGCGATACTACTATCCCATTCAAGTTCATATCAAGTGTCAGTCAGATACGACATACAAGGTCAAGACGAATCAACCATATTTGACCACCGTCGGTCAGCACTCGCTCATGCACTGCTCAAACAATAGTTGCCCTCGGTACCGGTATGTGTCCCTGTCGTCACTCGAGAACGTCTCTTCATCAATCTCGTATAGCTATCATGTTGACTCATCCAGGTCGTACTCCCCCTACTAGTCACAGTACGTAGCTCAGGGTCAGGCTAATAGTTTGCGTTCTTCCCCCTCATGACCGGTACCACTCGTACCTTCCTCCAGTAACTCCTCTATACCTAAATCCATGGGCGTTCCAGACACGCTATCCGCCTCTTCCATACGTCGAGCTTCTTCTACAGCCCATGCACACCTGATCAGGTAAGTCTTCAGCCCCTCCGCGTCGTGTTGATTGGGTTCGGTGGCAGGGTGGCGACCAGCCTGAGCTTGTTGCCCGTCTAATATAGACCGGAACATTTTGCCAGTAACCCAGTCCCGCCAGAATTCAAGGAATTCTTCCCTGATTACTTGAATCTGAAACGACAGGAACAATCCAATCTTCGCAAGATGAACGGTGAGCATGTCAGGATCCTGTTCGTAGAAAGTGGTTAGTCGGCGACGTTGACGAGTTGTACCAGTCATGTCCTCTCACAATCACTTGCATATCCCGTAGATCTGTACAGTCTACGGAGAGCACGGTGTAATCTCCTTTTCCCTTGTTCTTCAGAGCGCACAGCAGCACTACACGTTTTTAGTGAGAGGAGGCGACGCAGGTACAGTCAGTCCACTCACGAGATAAGGGAAGTGCTTCAGTCTGCACTAAAAACACCTGAACACGCTTGACTGCAGTGCAAGTTCTGTCTCCAGGTGGGTCCTTGTTCCAAGCAAAGAGAACCTCGCAAGGCATAGTGTAGGCGAGGCGGAAGCCAGAGGATACCATGGCGAGTGGCGCGTCGTCGTAGATGGCACGATCGAAAATCCGGCGCCGTTTCCGCGTCACGTACGGAGTTCGAACTCCGATAATCTCCCCCTACAGGCTCTAAATACCTCGCGACACGGATCTCTCATCTTCTTGCGCGCATGCAAAATTATGTGCAAGGCGATCAGCAGCGCATCCGAAGAAGGGTGCGCACCTGCGCCCGTGCGGTCGCGGTCGCGGTCGACGTGTGTCGTGCCGTCCACGACACGGTGCGGGGAGTACTAGACGTACGGGGTCCCACCCGGCTGCACTGGATGACGGGGGAGATCGTCAGGCCCGGCTGCGCGACCATCCGGTGTTGGGGCGTGTGCAGAGGATGGGCAGGGATAGGAAGAGCGTGGGTGGGCGGGCGACACCGATGCTGCTGCCCCGGGCACGGCGGGTATGCGTAGATCACGCTTACACGTGTACAATCAACGGACAGTCTGACATTAAGTTCGCAGAGATACGTATGATAGGATACATGAGCCTTGGGCAGAGAGGGAAAAGCTACCCACGAGTAACGAGACAGGAAGAGAAGAAGATCGAAATCGGAGGGGTCTTAGAAGGCGAAAAGGGAGTCGAGACCAGAGAGTCATATGATGAAGAACGAAACTCGATCGATGAGAAGCGACCGCGAACCTCACTTTGTCCAAGTGTCCTTCGGGAACCGCATTGTCGCTTCTTGCCGAACCCCCTTCAGACCTTCGAGGTGAATTGCCACCGCATCGCGATCGTCACTGTCGAGGGCGGACTCGTACAGCACTACAGGCGGGTGCATGAATTCGGGAGAGTCGTCGGAGCGTACAACGTCCTGCTCGTAGCCGCCATGGTAGCGATGCCTGCATGTGGTGTTAATCATAGCACACGATAAGCGTAGGAAACTACTTACTCTTCATGAAAATGTTCCTGCAGGTCTGCAAGACGATAGGCCCTATTTGTTCTAGGCCACGGGCACAGTTGACAGGTCCATCGTTCATCCAGGTCAGACGAGTTCGGACTCGGCGCGTTGTACTCGAGCCGTTTGACCTTGTCAGCGACGACGGGAGGAACCTTGTGCCAGAGGAAGCGAGCGCCGCCGTGGGTTGCGAAGGTATGGTGAACCTGCAAAGATGTAAGTAGATGAACACTAGATGCATGCGCTGTCAACGCACCGCGCGGCGCCAGTCCATGACTACCAACGCTTTTCCAGGGACGTTGCAGGAGCTGCACGCGAAACGCGCACGCTCAACAACCGCCTTTGCCCCCTTTGAAGCCATGTTCACCCCACAGGCCTCCCATAGGGCGAACACGACGTCAGTGCATGGGCGTAGGGCGTCACCACACCACGATTGGAAGCCCCTCGAATGGATGAGAAGGGCGTCCTCGAGCGTAGGGTTTCCTTCGGTGACGACACGAGGGTAACGGCCATCATTCCATGGAGCGCATCTAGGAGGGTAGAGGGAGCACCAACTTGTGTCGAATCTGTAGCAACAGGCATGGATCTGCGCAGCGATGCCGGAGACGAGTTGGTTACAGCCGCCGCACCAAAAAAGTGCTCCGTGGTGCTCGAGAGGTGAGGCGAGGGGTGTAGAGCGCGTCGTCATGTTCGAGGGGGAGGAAGGAAGGTTGTTGGAGACCATTGGAAGTAAGTCTGGCAAGAGTTCTAAGACTGCCTTCTCTCGAGCATTGCGCCACTCTGGAATTCGTTTGGGAATAATCACGGTGAGAGCATGGGAGAATACATGAACCTCCCGTTCGAGTTGCACCAAGTACCGGACGGCGGGTATGTCGACCAGATCAAGCGCGCACGGGAACAGGTGGCGTAGTGATGAAGAGTTCGATCGTTGATAGAGCAGAACTTCGTCCACCTGCTCTAGCCGAGTGAGCATGCAGTTGATGTAGAGTCGACGAGTCTCGAAGGTTCGCCTCTCAAGCAGGGCCGGTGTGAGCAAACGCATAACTCCTGCTCGTGCTGCAAGCTGGCGATGAGCATTTATGAGAATTTCCTCAGTAAGCACCGAGACTGACCTTTGAGGCCCAACGGTTCAGCTTTCCAGACGAATTGACGGAGACGAGGAGGGAGCGCTTGTACTTTAATGCCGAGGTCCTGCATCTCAGAACCGTAGCCGTGGGCTTGAACGATCGCGTAAATGCTATGGACGAAAAGCGATCAGATCACAGATAGCATGTATGAGAACGTAGAGCAATGACAACTAACTTAGCATAGCGCTGGTCCCTGATATCATCGAGGCGCTCTTTCTTCGCCTTCACCATAGCTCTCTCCCATTGGGAGCATTGGATCGCGTACTGCGTGCGCACATATATCAGTGGGCAGAGGAAGATTGTAGTAGCGTAGAATCTCACCCGTCGGCGTTCTTGGGTGAGGGCTTGCCTTTGCACCACCACGTCCTCGCGGCTGATTGCGCCCTCCAGCGAAAGATTGAAGCTGTCAACGTCGGAGCGCAGGAAGCACGCCTGACGAAGACCGCTGCCTGGAGGGAACATGAATAGAGTTGGGGCTAAAGACGCTGCGACACATACCATTGCGCTTGTCATAGAAGAACGGTAAAATCTTCTCGATCTTGCGTCCGAAGCCTAGAAGTCCGTCGTAGCGATGCGAGGCGATAGTTCTGCGACAAATCGGAGTTAGGTGTCAAGGCAACGAAGAGATAAGGTGAAGACGTACAGGTCTTCTTTGCACTCAGTACAGTAGCGCACAAAGACGTTCCACAACGCTAGTTCGGTAGACTCGTCTACCGAAAGGCATCGTTGACAATGCTTGTCGAAGCACAACGATGCGAACTGGATCTCGCTCAGCCACGGTGGACGCTCCGGAAGACCCTTCACCATCTTGCGGGCACGAGCCCAGTAAAGTGCGCTCGCGGAGCCCTTGAAGAACTCGTAGAATGGCTTCGACACCCTAGAGAAGCTGAGAAGGTCTGAAGGGGGCAGGTAGCCATATATCTAGGGCGACAACGTGAGATGAATGGCAGTGCAGGTTCCGGCGTTCGACGTACCTCGCCGCGCATCTCGGCAGGCAGCCGATACCAATGACAAACAGAGTCATCGACATGTACAGCAACGACCTCGTCGATGTGGGTCGTGCGAGCTCGTTTGTTTGAGCGTGCCTTCTTTCGAGAATTCAGAGCAGGCATGGACAATCAGACGGGAGCTGTAGAACGTAGATCGGGTGGATGTTTGGGATGGAGTGCGATGAAGAAGAATCACGCCGAGATATACCGTCAGGCGGCCCTCATACGACAAAGGCTCATTGCGCAACCTCCTTCCCAAGGCCTTGGTAGTGAAGTATTTGCCATGCTCCTGATGACCTCTTTATGATCACACTCGAGGCAGTCGTTAGTGTTGATCAGCAGAGCGTGTTTGATACAGGAGGCGTATGTTAACAAAGCAGCGAGAAGGTGGAGGAAGGAGCTGGAAGTCATCGATTGTCGGCGGGAACGTCGGGATGAAGAAAGGTTGTGGAGTGCTTGGGTGTCATTGATTTGGCGTTGTGAGTCGTCGACCGTCGAGCCGTTGAGAGTCATGATCTATAAGTAGGGGAGGAGGATGAGGAGGATAGTTAGGGGGATCAGATCTCAGATCTCAGATCTCAGAACTGACAGAAGGGGTGGGAACGTCGGCCGTATGCGAAAGTTTAAGCGGCAGTCCGGGCCGGACGAGGTTGCCAATACATTAAGTAAAGCGGTCGAACAATATGATCTATCTGCAGAGGGAGGAGCAATCGAATTTTCTTCCTCCACATCCAAGCACGACCTCAAAAGTTGTCCTTCTTCTCTTGGAGCCATTCAAATATTCATCATACGGACGGGTAGTAGAACTCGCCGCATCCCCGGTCGTCGGGTGTTCAAAAGCACAAACCTGCGGCCCGGGCGCTCGTTCGATCGTCTAGCTCTCTAAGCACGACAAGATACGTAGCCTTGATGGCTGAGATAGATCCACAAGAAAGGCTCAATAGACGGCGAGGGGGCTGGTCGTGTGTCAGCTGCGTCTCACCAATGCAGGAGAAAGCTTGCAAGAAGCGATCCTTACCCGATATACTGTCGGTCAATATGATGGGTTTCAAATATTCTGTCTTGGGTACTCATTTGAGGCGACCAATAGACTGTGCGAGTACATCAAGATATCAGTCGAGTTGTCCAAGAATCATGGGTAAGGGTAGGTGAGGTCTAGTAACTCACAGACACCTTCCGTAAAACTGCCTTGGCTGAGCTTCGGAGTGGAACACCACGAGCGCGATCCCTTTGTATACGAAGGTTGGATTGCCGCTCGAGCTGGCGTACTTGTTGCTCGAGTTGCTCGACGCATTGCTCGATTTGCTCGAACGACTTTTGCATCAGTTGGAGTTGCTGGGCGAGATTCACAGACATATTGCGGAGGACCTCCAGCCTCCCGCGAATGACATGGACATTGACTGCAGGTTCACTCGACGACCGCTCCCGTTCGTCCTCCATGGCAAGTTGTTCCGGCGGTTGACCATCGATGACGCCGATGGTGTCTCCGTCATCCGACATGCTGATGGTGAGGTTTCGTAGACCGTGAACCCAGAGTCGATCATGATTAGATCCACTCAGCTCTTACTCTACGAAGAGGACGAGGATAGTACTGACCTATTCAATCCCAAATTCCCGACGCAGCAGGGATACGAGCGAGTCACTGGCAATTGGCGAGGAATAATTGACTGGACAGATAGAGGGGGAGTCTGTCGTTTCGACGTGGAAGGACAGAGCAACGAGTGTAAGACGCACAAGGGCCGAGGCCTGAACAGAAGCCCGGTCTATATATCATTGCCTCTGGAATTTCTCATATCTCAGACTCGGTACTCCGACAGAAATTATAAGGCTTATAATCTATTTGTAGTGGTCTGCCCTGCGTCAGCACTCATACTCACTTCGGGCTCCCCCCGAGGACGCTCGATGTAACTTGTAGATTCTTGTAGCTTCACTGCCTGAAGGATCCGGAGACTCAGCCAGGACTACCCTGCTTGCGGTTATTCACAGGCTCAGACGCTTTGTCCACCACCACCACCACCACCACCACCACCTCACCCGATAGCTTTACGGGCGCAGCTTGGCCCCGGTTTCAGATCTAACGTCAGATTCTCAAGTTCCACAGGAACTCGGAGACATTCGTGCGTCGCAGCATGAAGACTAGAGGAACGCATTGCAACCCCTACACATATCCGACTTTGACCTGCGATCACTATCGCACGTACGAATCTGTTGCAAACCCAGCCGCGGGTAGGTACAACGCGCTCGCCTATACAACGCTCCGCAACGCGCAGGCATAAAGAGCTCCAAGCAGGCCGACCTCGCGCGGCGCGCGCAACTCTCTGAGTTCTGAACTAGGTCCGATGAAACCCAACCTGATCCCGAAGCACTTGAAGCGCTCGCTCTCGAACACGTCTACGACCACCGGCGGTAATCCCATCATAGCGCACGCGGCCTCTCCATAGAGCCACGTCTCGATGCACAGGCGCGAACAATATCTCGGAGCTGCTGAACCGGCCAAGGTCGAGCTCGATCGCAGGAACGAGTGGGACGAACTCCAGCACGTCCGTGCTTTCAAAATCGAACACGGCATGCGCAGACTATAAGCGGGTCGCGTCGCACGAAGAGTCATCCGTGGCGTGCTACAAGGTCACGTTGAGAGTTTGCTGGATTCTTGCAAGGACTAATCATGACTGTAAGCCAGTGTGGTCTTACCTCCATCGTCGATCATCCTCCAACCTGGACGGATCCCGGCCAGGACTTCAGTACATCCCCCTCAAAGGCTCTCGCTAACTCTCTGTGCCAGTGCTAGCGCAATTCAAACCAAGTCCGACCTCCTTCATCAGCTGCGCCGCTGAAATACATGTCGCCCGACCTCAGGACAACGACGGCGGTCTCAGCCCAGCAAATAGAGATATTATATTTATTATTGAGCCTCTTCTCCTCTCCTCTTCTCTCCTTCCTCACACGATGTCTCTCCTCTTCCAGTTAGTCAAACACTGAGTCTTCGCGCCCCCGCTCGCAAAATGGTCTCACGACATACCGGGCAAGGTCGCCCTCGTCACCGGGGGCAACACCGGCATAGGGCGCGAGATCATCAAGGCCCTCCTGCGCAAGAACGCGAAGGTATATCTCGCCGCGCGCTCACCCGAAAAGGCACAGAAGGTGAGTGACGAACTGACCAGGGACGAGAAGGCTGGGGAAGGGAAAAAGGCGGAGTACCTCAATTTCGTCTTAAGCGACCTGGCCGCCGTGCGCGAAGCTGCGCTCGACTTTTAACGGTAAGCACTGCTTGGTCAGACCTTTTTCTCTCCCATCCCCCGAACCCACGTTTGAACCGTTGTTACCAAACGCGAAACGCGTATCGACATGCTCTTCCTCAACCCCGAGATCGTGTGCCCGTCCCCGGACGCACTCACCGCGCAAGGCACCGACCTCACGAGCGTCGCCGGCCACTTCCACTTCCGCCTCCTCTACCCGCTCCTCCTCTCCGCCTCCGCCTCCATCTCGTCCTCCATCTCCACTCCTGCATCAGAATCCCCATCCGATCCCTCTACCACCCTGCCCCCGTCGTCTGGCTCTCCTCCGCCGCCGACTATCTCGCCCCAGACCCGCGCGGGACGATCGACTATACGACCCTCGCAGACGACCGCAAGCGCCGCAAAGCGGGCATGATAGCCACATACGCGCAGAGCAAGCTCGCGCGCAGGAACGAGCACTTCGTCAACATCCCCGTGGACCCGGGCCCCACCCGCGGCGAGATCTTTCACCAGGGTAAAGCCTGGTTTGGCAGCTCTGGGGTCGTCCCCGTCGTGTTCCGTTCCGCTCCGTTGTTCCCGCGCGCTGTTCATGAGGGCTGACTGTCTTGCAGGAGTCGCTGATCACATACCCGAACCCGTACGGCGCGATTAATCTACTATATGCAGGCACCGCACTTGAGGCTGCATTCATGAGCGGCAAGGTGCGTTGCGCTCTACTTGCAGCGCGTTCATACTAACCCCTAATTTTGGACGCCTCGTCCGCATGCGCGATTCATTCTGTAGTACCTCCTCCCGTGGGCCAGCCCCGACAGCCTGAATCCAAGCACGAACGACGAGAGCGAGCAGAAGAAGCTGGCTCGGCTCATATCCTCCGCCTGGTCGCTACTATACCCCTTTTCGGAGCATCTGCCGAATCATCCTCCGCGGTGAAGCACAATTTGCAGGTAGCTGAAAATGGCCGTCTATAACGTGTGAGTACTGCCAGTGACACAAATACTAATGGAGCCGGTCAATTGGGGGACTCAGGATAACGCAACGCGACAGTCGTCAACGCCGACGTAGGACTCCGACTCGGAGGAGGACCTTTTAGCAGAGCGCTAGGGGATGTCTTCTTGGCGCCCGAGTTCTTTGTGTACTACATACATACTCTTGCCTGCGCAATCTCTCCACCGTCTTTCCTCCCCATTCTTCCGCCCAACATAACATGAACGCCACTCGCTCTAACGATGACTCTACGCCTACGGCAGACCAGGAGTTGTGAGTCACTTGCTACCACGCTGCTAAATGTAGCTACGCTAATGCTTTTCGCACAGTCCGTCGACGATATTCGCTGCAGTGGATCGTGTATCCTACGCACTCACCAACGATAGTCATCCCGAATCTTCCTTCTCTCGAGGTGGAGTGATGCTCAGCGAGCTAGTCCCTGGGGAATGTGAGTGCCGCTTCGAGATTGTTAAGCGTACCGCTCATATTCGAACAGATGCCGTCATTGTCATCGGAGGCTCTTACAACGTTACAATCGAATCTATGTTCATCACAGCGGACCTAGAGATACTACCAGATAATGTGAGCATTGCTGAGCCTTCCAACTGCTCGTCAGCGATTAAAGACTGACCCACCGTAGCGTACTCTTGAGGTTCGCTTTTCGCAATTTATCCGGTCGGGAGAACATATCAAGTCGTGGACCCATCTACGCTTCGACAATCGGGCCGTGTACACCAGGTTCAACCGCGCGTTCTGGGCCATCTTTGATGAGGCTACGGCAAAGCGAGAGTTGATACATTCGCGGTTGCAGATGGTTGCGTACTCGCATCCTTCTAAATTTACTTACTACTGTCGTCAGTACCTAGGCCAGGACTACTTCAACACTCTGGTGGACTCTGATGGGGAAGAGGAGGAGGAGCATGATGACAGTGCTACCGTCGTTGGCGGTTCCGAGGAGGAAGCTCATCTTGCCTAGTAGAAGGCCATCTATCCCGATATGTTGTAACTTCCCCAGCCAGATCTTGTTATTACCACCCTTGCTCCTTTGCCGAGCGGTTACAAATCTGTCTCGACATTGAGTTCGAGTTGCACCGTTTGGGTGCGAACTTCGAAGCCGTGCGTCGGGATTGAATATTGAGGGATAGACGCTTATAAGGAGGCGCCGGCGCCCGACTCGGCGCCCCACCCCTCCACACTAACCTGCTCCTCCTCCTCCTGCTCCTCCTGCTCCTTCTCCTCCTCGTGAGCTCCAAGCTTCAATTCGAGCACGAGGATCGGAGACTTTCACAATGCTAGGACGATCTGCTTGATCGATACACCTCTTCGAGGCGTCGGCGAGCATGACCAGAGCGATGTGGGGCTCTCTTCGCCTCGCGACTGCTCCCGCCCACTCCCGCTGTGCCAGTAGCGTTGCACCAGGCTCGCCACACTTTAGCTTCAAGCATCAGGCCTCATGTATCAAGTCTTTTCCAAGCCAACCAGGACAGACCGCTCGACCGAAACAACTCCCAGTTTCGAAGGCGTAAAGTCCCGTTCGCCCTCTTCCGTCAACATTGCTGCCCCCGCCCTGCCTTGCCGTCCTCTCTCTCGCTTGAAAATGAGACCTTCGCCTACGCCGAGTATTCAGAGGTCGTTTGTGGAGTCACCCTGGCCGTAGTCACACTTGGGGTCCAGACTCCAACCCCGGTACGTCTACCAAGTCCGGTTCGAAGAAGCGGGGATATGGCTGAGTCTTGGCGAAAAGGACGAGGGTAGAATGGACGAGAAGGCTACGTTCGATGCACATACCCCCTCATCCCACTCGTTTACGACTCTCCGAGCATAGAGAGCCGTTCTGGTGCAATGCCCACTCAAAGCACCCTCTCGACTACAACTGGGGTGACCCTCCACCGTTCGCAAGTCTTTTTGCGTCCCTCCTTCACCCGAACATGGGCTGAAGCAATCTGACAACCACACAAGTCGAACGTGATTAGGAGCTCCGGTCGCGATCACTGTGCGTCCCGCGCTTCACCTCTACGAGTCTTCGAGCGTGCTTGTCGGCTCCTCGCCCGAGCGCAAGGCCCTCCGCATGCATGCATGCATGCGACTTGGACTATTAGTGAGTTGATCTCACGACCCGCAGCTCCTAACCATATCTCATATGTGCACAGTATCACTTCGAACGAAGACTGCACGAATCGGAGTACATCGCCCCTCACGACAAGCGCCGCAAATGCACTCATGTCTGTGCCCTCTCGCTCAACTCCGCGGCGGCGCGGGTTGGAGATCTCATCCCCTTGGCGAACAGGTCGATTATCTCAAGCTGGAACTACCGGCGAGTGTAGGAGTTGCCCGACCGGCGTCGGGGAACGCTAAAGTATGTATCATCCATGCAGGCGACTCTGCTTTGAACAACTGGCCGACGACTCGCATGCAGAAATGCGAGCTGCACACGCAGCACATGATGGTGAGTGTACACTTTCGAACCCGCATGACATTACCAGAGAAGGGTCGACACCGAGCTTCAGCTCTCGAGCATACACAGCGGGCTAGTGGACGTTCAATCCCCGTGTCAATAGCGGATATTGTCCCGCGACCCCGAGCTGAGCGACAATAATCCGCCGACGGAGACAGCGCGGGCGTGATGGCGCGTCATGTCGCACTCCTCCGCGCGCTCTAATTACGCGACTCGGAGGCGTGGCCGTGCTCGGAGAACTGTGAGTGTGAGTGTGAGTGCTTGGTTGTGGACGTGCAAGACGTGACTTACCCGTCCCAGACCTGTCCTGCCCCCTCTCGCTTTCCGAGACGTTCTGCTCCTCTCCGAGTCCACCCAGCTTCGCTATGGTGAACCCGAGGTAGAATGGCCGTCGTATGCTGCACATGGTGAGTACGCGTTGATCACACCAAAGCCTGCAGATCTCGTCTCTGGCGCGACAGCTAGCACGTCGGCAGCCGCGCGGCAGATCTGGGGCGCAGGTGTCCGAGCTGGTGAGTCGCTCTCCGAACTACAAAGATGCTCCAAGAACCCACTCGCACGTCGTTATCAAGCCTTTCGCGGCCGGCGCAGTCTCTTACTGTGGCACTCACCGGGCGGAAGGCGTGGACAGCAGTGCTCGTCATCGATATCCTAGCTGTGTAGCTCACCAACACCGTCCCTAGAGTTTCGTCCGGCTGTGTGGCACGCTCTTCGTCGTCGTCGTCGACCTGTTCGGGCTGTTCCCCATGTGTCTGGAAAGTACGTGGCTTCTCGATACTCCCGCGTAGACTCGCTGGTCTGACCTTGCGATGAGCAGGCCCTTTCCATCTCTCTCGTCTGACGGGGGTTTGGGTATGCAAAATGTCGAGCTAGCTGACTCCTCTGTCTCGTGACAACGGTGGCGTTGGCCCCGACGACGTCTCGGCGCCAGCACAGATGCATGCAAGTCGGCCTTGACGCGAGTACGTACTTTAACTTTGAGTTCTCGAGCGGAACTTGGACCAATGTGATTGTGAGCGTAGCTTGCTGGCCTGTTGTCCGCGAGAACATCGCGACCGCGACGTCCGCGTGCGGGACCGACGCCTGTGCGCCCACCCCGGAGCACATCGCCGCGAACCCGCCGCCCATGCCCCGCAGGAGCTGCGTGAGCACGAGCGAGAACGAGGACGCGGACGCGCACCGCGAGTAGACCATGAGCGCGACGCCGACCAGCCGGATCGCGAGGCCTCCGACGAGCAGCGGCTGCGGAGGCACAATCAGAGTCGGGTGCGACGGGAAGGTGGGCGGTCGGACGTACATTTTAGCAAAACGTAAAACGCATAATATTATGATCCCCGCGATGAGCCCCAAAGACCGTCAGGGGGATCGTCTGCGCCTGTCCGAAGTTCGTCATAGACCTGTGATACGCGTTAACGGTGAGAAGGAGTACAGGCTCGCCGACGTGAGACTCGCCACCTGGCTTGGTCACCAATACAAACGACGAGAGGGACGTAAACGTGAGGAAGAACGAGAGCTGCGAGAAGCCGTCGATCAGGTCAGCGCTAAACGAGCAAAGATGAACACAGAGCATGACGCACGAAGTCGAAGAACCCGATTCACCGGTTGAAGAGGAACAGCGGGGGATCAGATATCGATCACCGGCCGCTTCGCGAACTTGTTGTCCCACAGCGAACACGGGAAGCAGGAGCCAGCCCGACACGAGCATCGCGATCATGGACGCTACAGGGATATGTCAGGCAAGGAATTGAGTCGTGCAGGAGAACAGGTACGCACGGCTGCTTCGTGTGGTGTCGTGGTGTCGGTTAGCGAGCGTCATTGAGAGGAGGATAAGCGCGATTGCCCTAAGGAAGATCAGACCTGACGAGGTCCAGCTGCTCCGCAAAGCGTTGGAGGAGGTTGGAGGTCGCGAGGGAGGGAAGCGCTCGCGGTTACGCGACGTCGTGGTCCGACCAGCCGGCGATATTACAGGCCCACGAACTCTGTTGCAGACATTACATGCTGGGGAGCTTCTATATTCATGAAGAACAGGCGTACAGGGGATACCATAAGGCTGTTACACTACAAGAACAAGAGGAGGAAAGTTACGAGTTCAGCTGGAAGTACAGTGAACGTGCGGATGATGTAGGAAATGAGGAACCGAATGAAGCACATGACGACGAGGCGGAGCATCCACTGCAAGATCTGCACATTCCAGAGCGTCACAATCTTGAGAGAAGAAGGTAGTGTATTGCCACCAAGTCTAATAGTCATTCAGCATCGGATATCGCGGAGCATGAGGCGAAGGCACGTACTGAACCTGGACAGCGAGGTTGACACCTAGGTCGTCACTTCCACGGGTAGAAGGGGCCTCGGAGGTAGCATCGGAGGTAGAAGGGGCGGAGTCCCCGTCATCCTCATGGACGTTTGGATCTTGTTCCTCGCCCTCGTCGATCTCCCAGACGCGCAGGTGCGCCAAGGATGGACCGTCAGCGAGGCTTGCAACATGCGCGAGTTCTATGCCCTCGCGGAACAGGCTCGTAAACAGCAAGAGGTCCGATGTGCACCCGAACGTCAAACTGTGGCGGCGACCAGATTCACCGGTACCGTGCGCCTCCCAGCAGAACTGAGAGCGCTCCTAGAAGGGGTGAGAAGCAGAGTCGACGCCATAGGATATCTCACAACGTACCACGTATATTTGGTGGGTCCAGCCCGCTCTAAAAGATGCTGCGAACCACACTCTGTCGTTGTCGATGTCAATGATGACGAGTTGCTCTGTGGCTCTGGTCAGCAAGACGCTATGGACAAGCATGGAACATGAGGGACTCACTGCCATTCACGTCGCCTAGTTGCGTACGCAGATTGGCGATAGTGGCGTTGACTGTGACTGACAAAGTCTTCCCATCCGCTCGTTGAACCACGAGCGTAAGGTTAGAGAACTGTCTATGTTGAACACTGTATGGGAGCACGAAGAGTAGAGTGTGAGCATGTAAGTTGAGTAGCTGCTAGGGGTATAGCGTACAAGAGAATGTCTGCCATCGAGGAGAGCGTAGGGGATTCGTCGCAGGGTGCGAAGTGGCGTAAGGAGGAAATTGGGGGAGATGGTGGCTATATCGTACCTTAAGGCTAGACGGCTTACGCTTGCTGGCGTACTGACGATACAAAGAGGATTGGTGAGCATTGACAAAGAGCTTTGGACTGGAACTGAACTGAGCGCCAGAAGGCTTAGGCGCACAGGGAACAGAGAACTCATATGCATTAGGCGCACATGTACAGGACACGAGCGGCGTTCTCTCACACATATATAATGCATAATGGCCCGGGCCATAACGTCGAGGAAGAAATGACTATATTCGACGCTACCATTACAATCTACTAAGACAAAACATAATCCTACAGCTGCTGTCGCAAGCCGCGCCAGATGGGAGTGAGAACTTGGGATACTCTCGTGACGGGCGTCCCTGAGAAAGGTCTCCTCTTCTGGAGCGAGATCTTTGAATGCACTACGGGCAGCTATGATGACAAATGTGAGTAGTTGCAGGCCACTGCGCTGACGGTTCAGCGATGTGTTGACGTGAGCTAGGACGAGACACACGTGTATCCGCTGGAGATCGATGCGTGAGTGTTGCAACCAGGGCATGGAACGAGGAGATGTACATAGCATACAGAACGATTCTGACTGCGAGTGCGCCGACGTTCGGCAAGGTAGCGATACCAATGTAGCCTAAGCAGAATTAGTCGAGGCAAATCGCATCGGCACCCGTCCTCGCTCACCAGAGACATAGAATACAACTAGAAACGATGTGAGCAGAGTACACTAACAACGAAGCACGCGACTTACAGACGACTAGATAAGCAGTAGCACGAGAGGTGACATCGGCGACCTTAGCAATTATAGGCTTTCCGCAAGCAACTGATCAACGGGTGAGCATCGTATGGGAGACGGGGCAGCGCATATGCTCACCAAGGATGGACTTTATGACTTGTATGGTGGAGATGAGGCTGTGCTGTCCAAAGTGGGAGGGTGGCGAGCTGGAGGTAGTTGTACGTCGTCTGATTGTCGAGGGAATACATGTACGACGTGAGGCCAATCCTGCAGTGGATGAGATCAGTCATGGAAATCCAAACGCGGCTCGAACATCCACTGCCCGGAAGAACAAACGGGAAGAGTGCGACGGCTCGAACAGGGAACGGGGAAGGGTGATGGCCAAAACCCGTGTACGACATCTTGGCTGACCGGGGGAGGTAAAGCCGTCATCCGACGTCGCCCTGATGTCGCCTCCGCATATACTTACGCGGAAGACGACAAGCAAAAGGTGCACGGCGCCCGTCCACACACGAGGTTGCTCTGTCATGCCATACGGCGCTGCGTCGCCGCGTCTTTGATCCTGGGATTCGAGAATACGATGGCGCATCAAAAAAAGAGCGTAGGACGACGGCAGGAGCAACACTCAACGAGAGCAGTCTCGTATGCAGCATGCGAGGAAATGACCGCGACTGTGACACTGATGTAGGTTTCGAACGACGAGAACAGCGCATGCGGTCGCGCGGGTCGCATCGGATACCCCCGTGTCATTAGTGAGAGTGCAAATTCTAGAACGCAACGGATCCCTCAAGCGGTGTTGATGGGGGACTCTGAGTCTCGTAGCCAGCCGTCGTAGGCACGTCTCTGCCTCGGTCCAAGAATGCAAGAGAAGGGGCACCGAGACAAAGACATGCCCAACAACGTCTGGCGCGTATAAACGGGTGACCGGCGATCCACTGTCTTGCGCCCTCGAGCTCGGGCTATCCGTGCCCTGCGCCGCTGTGTCGCGCAGCCATCAGTGTGTATGCGGGACGCCGCGACGCCGGCATACTATGTGAGACTTCTATACTCACGTTTCAACCTGCACATAACCCGTCTAGCGACGGCGCAGTCGCGGTCTGTTACAGTGCCTCGTACACGGGGCGCAAACAGTCACGCCGGCGCACAAGTTCCCCATCGCGCATACGGACTTGGGCAAAGGCATATGAATGCTCGGCCTCACGGCGACACGGTAACAGGCGGTGACCTTCGTGACAACCCGTCTATACGAGTTTCACCAGACGGTTAGGGCACGTCTCTTTCTCTCGTAGCCATTTATGAGACGCACCCTGAACGGCTGGGCATCAGACTGCCGTTTTCTAGCAGTGCTCAAGTCGAGCCAACTGCACTGAACGAGCCTGTGCTTTTACTCATTACAAAGTTACGTCGGACAGCTATTGGCGCTCAATAGACTGGGCGCGCGCGACTGCGTGAGTGGGACATAGTCAGTCTGACGAGGACCCGGTGACAATGCGTCCGGCACATCGCGTGCACAGAGTCACATCCGGGGCGCATATCTTTGTCGCGCGTGTACGATTCTGCGCGTGTCCAAATGGAGGACACGTCCACCCCATACGAGATCCACCAAACGGCTAGGATACGTCTGTTTCTGACTCACCCCAGCTGGCTGAGCACGAGACCAGTAGACTCTCACAGGGTGTCATTCCGTTCGAGCAACGTAGGCAGGACCCCGTCAGTGTATACGAAGTCGGGACTGTGCTTTAGACGACATCGGACGGAAAGCGAAGAGAGGAAGCGGATAGGAAAGGACAAGTCCGGACGGAAAGAACGAGCAGGAGCACTCACCCAATGAAGATGAACCATTTGGACCGCTTGCCAAAGAGCTGCTCCGCAGCCTCGACAGTCGCGACTCCGGCGTGCGCATCCTCCTCCCCTTCGATCTCTTCCGCGATCTCTGGATCGAGTGCAGATATGGTGAGAATCGAGCGGCGGGCATCGATTGGGGAGAGCGGGGAGCAGTCACGGGCCTGGTGGTCGTCGCGGTCGCCTGTTATGGGACAGTTGCGCAGTGAGCATACGGAAACATGACTGGGCAGGACAGCGGGAGACAGAGAGGAGAGCAGTCAGAAGGAGTGTGCGGGGAAGGACGGATGGACATGGTGGGAGAGGCAGAGTAAATGAGGACGATTGCGGGTCGGACGGGAGCGCGCCCTCATCCCCTCCGGGGGCACGCGTAGCACTCGCCGCAGTTCGACCGGTGTATCGCGCGCTGTCACTTTGAGCTTCAATGGGCTACTAGTATCGCACTCCGGGAACCTGTCATGTGTGAGCGAAGGCACACATCACCTGAGGACCTACAAGATGGCAGATGTTGGGTTCCACGGGAAGATGGTTGCTATTTCGGTGGGGTTAAGAAAGCCGTCTAGTATGAGTGTGCATGCCTGCGTGTGTAAGGACTGCTGGGGTCGGATACAAGAGAGCCGGTACAGTTGAAGATGGGATGAAACATTGATAAGGTAAGCACATTGAAGCACTTGGAGTTGTCTTGCACCACTGCTAGCGTGACAACGGCGAGCAAATGTCATCCAACGAGGTTGTTGCAGATTTTAGGCAATTTTGTGAGAGCCAGAATTAGCAGTGGAGACCAGCTTGTAGAAAACTCTGCGCTTGCGAAGGCCACATACCGTGAATTGATACCGTGAGTTGAGAACAACACGCTCACCCATTCAAGCTTCAAGACTCACTCTGCTTAAGAGTCCGAGAGCGGCATGGAAGATGCAGAGGGCGCGTCGTAGCTCGAGGAGCCGTGGAGATCGAAGGAGGGAGGAGGAGGGGCCGGTGTTGAACGTTGAACGGGGCACTCGGGCCTGACTCGGGCCTAGCCGTAACGTTGGCGCCCATTGCGTTCAACCTCAGCGCTCAAGTGCTCATGGATCACGACTTCGAAGTTCGAACCTTGGTACCCACCCTCGTCCCCTCGGCTCATATCCTCCTCCTGGTCGCTACTATACCTTGCATTCCATTCCGTCTGTTCTATTACTCGAGACCGTCAAGACTACAGCTCTGAGATTGCTAGCCTCAGCCTTGCATCCCTTTTCGGAGCATCTGCCGATTCATCCTCCGCGGTGAAGCACAATTTGCAGGTAGCTGAAAATGGCCGTCTATAACGTGTGAGTACTGCCAGTGACACAAATACTAATGGAGCCGGTCAATTGGGGGACTCAGGATAACGCAACGCGACAGTCGTCAACGCCGACGTAGGACTCCGACTCGGAGGAGGACCTTTTAGCAGAGCGCTAGGGGATGTCTTCTTGGCGCCCGAGTTCTTTGTGTACTACATACATACTCTTGCCTGCGCAATCTCTCCACCGTCTTTCCTCCCCATTCTTCCGCCCAACATAACATGAACGCCACTCGCTCTAACGATGACTCTACGCCTACGGCAGACCAGGAGTTGTGAGTCACTTGCTACCACGCTGCTAAATGTAGCTACGCTAATGCTTTTCGCACAGTCCGTCGACGATATTCGCTGCAGTGGATCGTGTATCCTACGCACTCACCAACGATAGTCATCCCGAATCTTCCTTCTCTCGAGGTGGAGTGATGCTCAGCGAGCTAGTCCCTGGGGAATGTGAGTGCCGCTTCGAGATTGTTAAGCGTACCGCTCATATTCGAACAGATGCCGTCATTGTCATCGGAGGCTCTTACAACGTTACAATCGAATCTATGTTCATCACAGCGGACCTAGAGATACTACCAGATAATGTGAGCATTGCTGAGCCTTCCAACTGCTCGTCAGCGATTAAAGACTGACCCACCGTAGCGTACTCTTGAGGTTCGCTTTTCGCAATTTATCCGGTCGGGAGAACATATCAAGTCGTGGACCCATCTACGCTTCGACAATCGGGCCGTGTACACCAGGTTCAACCGCGCGTTCTGGGCCATCTTTGATGAGGCTACGGCAAAGCGAGAGTTGATACATTCGCGGTTGCAGATGGTTGCGTACTCGCATCCTTCTAAATTTACTTACTACTGTCGTCAGTACCTAGGCCAGGACTACTTCAACACTCTGGTGGACTCTGATGGGGAAGAGGAGGAGGAGCATGATGACAGTGCTACCGTCGTTGGCGGTTCCGAGGAGGAAGCTCATCTTGCCTAGTAGAAGGCCATCTATCCCGATATGTTGTAACTTCCCCAGCCAGATCTTGTTATTACCACCCTTGCTCCTTTGCCGAGCGGTTACAAATCTGTCTCGACATTGAGTTCGAGTTGCACCGTTTGGGTGCGAACTTCGAAGCCGTGCGTCGGGATTGAATATTGAGGGATAGACGCTTATAAGGAGGCGCCGGCGCCCGACTCGGCGCCCCACCCCTCCACACTAACCTGCTCCTCCTCCTCCTGCTCCTCCTGCTCCTTCTCCTCCTCGTGAGCTCCAAGCTTCAATTCGAGCACGAGGATCGGAGACTTTCACAATGCTAGGACGATCTGCTTGATCGATACACCTCTTCGAGGCGTCGGCGAGCATGACCAGAGCGATGTGGGGCTCTCTTCGCCTCGCGACTGCTCCCGCCCACTCCCGCTGTGCCAGTAGCGTTGCACCAGGCTCGCCACACTTTAGCTTCAAGCATCAGGCCTCATGTATCAAGTCTTTTCCAAGCCAACCAGGACAGACCGCTCGACCGAAACAACTCCCAGTTTCGAAGGCGTAAAGTCCCGTTCGCCCTCTTCCGTCAACATTGCTGCCCCCGCCCTGCCTTGCCGTCCTCTCTCTCGCTTGAAAATGAGACCTTCGCCTACGCCGAGTATTCAGAGGTCGTTTGTGGAGTCACCCTGGCCGTAGTCACACTTGGGGTCCAGACTCCAACCCCGGTACGTCTACCAAGTCCGGTTCGAAGAAGCGGGGATATGGCTGAGTCTTGGCGAAAAGGACGAGGGTAGAATGGACGAGAAGGCTACGTTCGATGCACATACCCCCTCATCCCACTCGTTTACGACTCTCCGAGCATAGAGAGCCGTTCTGGTGCAATGCCCACTCAAAGCACCCTCTCGACTACAACTGGGGTGACCCTCCACCGTTCGCAAGTCTTTTTGCGTCCCTCCTTCACCCGAACATGGGCTGAAGCAATCTGACAACCACACAAGTCGAACGTGATTAGGAGCTCCGGTCGCGATCACTGTGCGTCCCGCGCTTCACCTCTACGAGTCTTCGAGCGTGCTTGTCGGCTCCTCGCCCGAGCGCAAGGCCCTCCGCATGCATGCATGCATGCGACTTGGACTATTAGTGAGTTGATCTCACGACCCGCAGCTCCTAACCATATCTCATATGTGCACAGTATCACTTCGAACGAAGACTGCACGAATCGGAGTACATCGCCCCTCACGACAAGCGCCGCAAATGCACTCATGTCTGTGCCCTCTCGCTCAACTCCGCGGCGGCGCGGGTTGGAGATCTCATCCCCTTGGCGAACAGGTCGATTATCTCAAGCTGGAACTACCGGCGAGTGTAGGAGTTGCCCGACCGGCGTCGGGGAACGCTAAAGTATGTATCATCCATGCAGGCGACTGCTCTGAACAACTGCATTGCCTCCGGTGCTGACTGCCTGAAGGACCACCGAACTCGGCTCGA
Organism: Daedaleopsis sinensis; assembly: GCA_033807695.1. Lineage (NCBI taxonomy): Eukaryota > Fungi > Basidiomycota > Agaricomycetes > Polyporales > Polyporaceae > Daedaleopsis > Daedaleopsis sinensis. Next base: position 4,767,506 of record CM066301.1, read on the forward strand.
GTCCGATGACTGCACGTCGGGTTCCCCCTCTCTCTCACCTTGAACCTGTTCTACTCCCTCGAAATTGTAGACGTAAAGGACCAGTCTTAGCTCTCGCTTAGCTATATCGACGACGCCGTCACTCGCAGTGAACTCACCGAGCGTTACATTGTCATGGACCTTCGAAATTGGAAAGTTTCCAGCTGGACCAATATACACGCTGGAAGCCTCGTTATCGGCCCTTCGCCCTGCAAATTAGCAGTCACGTCGCCGAGCCCACAAGCTCAACTAAGCTAAGTGTTGAGTTATCGTGTTAGATCAAGGGCTAAGGTGATAGGTATCAACAGGTCGACTTCGCGGTCGTCAAGGGCATAGCAGCATAGTTGGCTATCCAAGCCAACCTTGGGGCTCCCTCGTAGATGTCGCGGCCGGCTGCCCACATGCGGCCAGGATCAAAATTCTGGGCCGGGACCGGGCTGCTCTTGCGTCACTGTCAAATGTGGATCGGTCGCAATGTTCGGCTGGCATCTACCAGCCTGCCGCCGCGCTGCCTACCAAGCGCCGGTGCCTTCGCCCTGTGGGCACCCAAAGGCGCGAGAGATCTAGGCTGATGCTTCGACATGTAGTCTTTCCTCCTCCAGCGATGCACAACATGCAAGATATGTCCGCTGACGGCGGAAGGCAAGTGGGGCTCACTCACGTCTCAGAGCACGACCCGGACACCGCGTACAATCTTCCAGCTGAGTGAGTTCGCTCCCTTTCACCCCCTCCCGTCGCTCCTCATTTCCCCATTTCCCCCACGGACAAGTGTGGTCTGTGGTGTGATAGCTCATGATTGTTTACAGACACGTCATGGTCCTTTAAGGGTTGACCGGTGACCCCTCGGCGTCTGCATGTGAACCCGCCATTACGATTATAAGATATGCAACCACCCTCCCGCCACAAGAGAACCTCCCAGTGCAAGACGATCGGGCTTACTAGTTTTGTCCTCCGCCCAACAACAGCCCCGCGCGCAAGACTCGAGACGCAGGAGGAATTACTTTTTGCTCATCGTCACGCATTACACCTCGCGTGGCCAACATACCTACTCTACTCATTTACAACCGTCTCCTCTTCTCTTTACTGTACTTTGAAAGCCTCCGTCCGTATTTAACTCGTTTGCTTGGAAGCATTATCGCTGAAATACATAACGCAGATTTTGTAACATTACACTGCCATTACCGATGCCCTCCTAGATGAACTTCCTACACAACACGTCTGCGTTTTGCTGGGTGATCCGTCGCATGGAGATTAGGCTTGGTGAGAGGGGGCTCCGTCAACTCAGCGTCCCCATGCAACGGCTCGACGTTGATCGGCGTATGTTGCTCGAGCAACTTGTCACCAGGTTTGTCAGGTGCGGCGGTAGCAGGACCATCGACGGGCGACGCCTTACCGATCAGAGAGAGGAAAATTTCGCCGGGCGACGGCCGCTTCTTACGCGGAGCGACCGTCATGTAACTAGTGCGGAAAGGAGGACGGGAAGGATTGCCAGCTGAGGATGGAGGAGGGGGGGGCAAGGCAGGGGTGATTGAGACAATGGGCTGGAGATCGAGTCGATCGAAGATATGCTTTAGCGAGAGGAAACGATTTACAAGGCGGTCGTGCGCCTCCAGGACGTGAGTCGGGTAGTCTGAGCGCTCCAGTGTGCGGAAGGGCTCGACATTCCGGTACCAGTCCACTGTGATGTGGGTTAATCAGGAGTTTTATGGGAGAAGAGAATGAAAGATTCTACTTACGTTCAAAGTAGCCCACGACCAACCTATCCCGCTGAAAATTGAGGTCGAACGGCTCCGTCGACTTGACTACGAGCTCGACAGCGTGTAGACGAAGGCGGCGAGTTTCAATAGCGAAGCTACGGCGAAACTTGTTGAGCGGTCCCAATGGCGTGACTTCGTTCAGAAGCGGTGCGTAGTTGTCGAGTACAGTGTCCACGAACCACACCCACCCCGGGGTTCCAGGATCCATCACTAGCAGAGCGTGTGGAGCGTGTGTGGATGGGGGTCAGCTTCGGTTGACGAATGTGCGCAGATATTAATGATTAGATCCTGAGGAGGGGCATGTACCTGTACATAAATGTGCCAGTGAGTAGTGGTACTACTGGTAGTAGTCCGTAGTAGTGATACTTACTAGCCAATACTCGTGAGAAGGTACAGTTCGGAAGGCGCCACTGTGCTATGCTGTCACCCTGCTCCACCTTAAGCCGAATACCCTTCCTCCTCCTCCTCCTCCTCGTTTCTGACCTACGCGCTCGCCTCCTGCACTCGTTCGAGACGAGATCACTCTTCAGCGCTTTAGGGACGAGGATGGAGGCTCGCTACAGAAGCTAGGACGGTCTGCATGATCGATACACCTCTTCGAGGCGTCGGCGAGCATGACTAGAGCGGATGTGGGATTTCCTTCGCCTCGCGACTACTCCCAGTGCACCACCTCTGCACTTTGGCATGTTATAGATACTTTTCTCATACAGAGTACACCTACAAACTCGCCGGCTCTCTCAACACGATGTGATGGGATGAATCACTGAACAGGGACAAAGGTACGCCTCGCGCCGCTGCACCGACTGGCTCATGCCGTCTGCATCCAGACACGCCACACCACTCCCTGTCTCCCTTCTTCTCATCTCACACCTCTACTCTCGTCCAGAATTTAGTTTGCCTTTCGAGATCGACAATGGCACCAGGCCCACAGACCACGGTTGCGTTCTCCCTCATGAAAGGATTCCCCGATGTTATACAGAGCATCGCCGATCCGTTGAAGAAAGAGCTCGACGTGTAAGTCACGAGTGGCTCACCAATTACCTTGCCTAATGCACTGCATGTCCTACAGTTTGCGCGACAAGCTCACTCTTCCTTCGGATATGGCTCGCTGGGGTCCTATCCTCTCCTCCCGCTCCATCTGCGACTACGATACTTTCGAGACAGCAGCGCACCACGAGGTCACGCGGCGCCGAGCCTCGCTGCTCGAGTTATACCCCGGAGACAGTGATTTGCCTTCCCAGCTTATCTCTGTTGTGGTGTCGATGGATAGCAAGTACAAGGAGACCAGTGGACTCTACGACCAGGTACTTTCTTCACGTTCGCCTCAGGTTCGCTAAACATATGTTGCTACGTAGTTCAAGATGTTGTATGACGGATATTTCTTACACCTGGGATCGAACGAGCGGGAAGCGGTCGACAAGGCGTATCGGCAACTAGACCGTAGCTGCGAGGACCTTCAGCGCCGAGCCGCGGACGTGAAGACAGCGAGTAATCGCTGGAAGGCATGCTTCGATCTCGTACTCACGGAGGTAAGTCTCTCCTTTATAATCAATATGATTATCATCATTAATAGTACATCAGGAAGGACGCACACACTACACGGCTGCTTTCGAGCAGCGGAGGACATGGACTTCCGCGATGTTTCCAGGTCGCGTCACGGAGATTGTCGCCGGTCTACAGACGCTCGGAGCCGAGCGCGAGCATCTTCTCAAAGGGAGTGCGACTTTGTGGGAGGATTACGTCCAGTCCTGGTTCATTCACTCGGGACCTAGGATGCCCACCAGCGAGCTTTGCGCTGCTGTGGGTCGGTTCTATGCGGTCTTACAGGAGTTCTCCCAGTTGGGTGATAAGCAGAAGGTCTTAGTGGTCGAGCTCAAGGTATGCACGTACCACCGTAATGCTCCCCGCGAGGATCTGATTCAACTGGCTACCAGTCCATCATGAAGCTCGCCGAACTCAACACCACGACTCTTGGCGCTCCGTCCGCGGAGCAAGGCGTCCCGATGCAGGACATCCGCGAGTCCTTCAAGAAATACGAAGCCATCTGGATGGACTCGATGCATGTCGTGGAGGTGTGTACCGCCTTCATTTGGCGCAGATGAGAGCTCCACTGACGTTTAGTAGCAATGCAACGAGATACAGACCTTGATGCGTACTCACAGGGCGACTCTAGAAAACGCGCTACCGGCGGTGTAGTCTACGCGCGTACCGCCTTTCCGGCTCTGCGTCCTCCTCCTCGTCCCCCGCTTGTATAGTGTTTATGGGTGCTTTCACTCCCGGGAGGTTTTGACGCACCCCACGACGACGCCGGTTCGCTATGTATGTCTCCAATGGCACGCCCAAGTTCCCTCTGCCTGTTATCCCGACTCCTGTACACTATAGCATGTCCCGCAATCTTGATTTGCCTCTAAACTTTCAGTCAGTGCAGCATGAATTGCCAGGGGCCAGGAGGAGGAGGAGGAGGAGGAGAGGGTGCTCCGGGGAGTGGAGCGGTGCATCGGCGGGTCGTGCGTCCCGGGGGATAGACGCTCTGCGAGGAGGTGGCGGTGCGGCGTCCTTTGACGCCCTGCCACTATCACCGCCGTGTGTAGGTGCGTAGGCGGCTAAACCCTACCCCTCCTCCTCCTCCAACTCTGCTAGCACCCTTGTCCTACACTCGTTCTAGACGGGACTTCTCTTCGACAACGAGGATCAGAGACTCACCGCGGAAGCTAGGACGGTCTGCTTGATCGATACACCTCTTCGAGGCGTCGGCGAGCATGACCAGAGCAGAAGTGGGGTTCTCACTGTGCCAGCAGCCTCGCACACGGCTTACTACCCTCCAAGAGCGGCTATTACCTATCAACAAGGACAGACTGCGGAGAAGCTCAGAACACTCAGTACTCAGCGATAACAAGACACTACGACTGGGACCTCGTTTTCGGCTCTGCCAGTCCTCGAACGCCAGTCCTCGAACGAATAGCAGTCACCGTCCGTACGATGCACCCGTCTCCTGAGGACATCATTTGCACCTGCCGGATCGACGTGCTCTGTGAGTCCTCATCACACAGCATTCACGTCTCCGAGCTCCTGTATTGACATCGCGCGACAGCACACCGCACTCACCGCGTGTACCATCCTGTGGACTCTCTCTCTCTCGACGGCAGCGGCGACGTGGCAGGCCAAGTCCCTGTCGGTTGGAGTCTGGCCTGTTTGGATGCGTCTCGAGCGGTCCCGCGCTGGAGGATTTGAACGGCACACCTCCGTGCTCATACCCCCGTGGACGCGCCGACGGCGTCTACATGAATGCGGAGGACGTAATCGAGGGAGACAGGGTGGCGACGGACGGACAGACTCTGTCACGATCGCAGCTGCGTAGAGCAGCGTTCAGTACACCAACGGAGCAGCGGCAGATGGGTATGTCTCTGTTTCCCATCCTGCTAGCTTGGAACTAACACTGTGGTGGCCGCCGTTGTGCCCACTTTTTCAGTCGCATGAGACAGTGTTTCCCGGGAGGCGGAAGGCGCGAGGGAGCAACGGGGCCCAGAGCGTTCGGTACGTGAAGGGAGAGGATGTGGGCGAGCGAGACCGGCGTACAAGGAGGTGCGGAAGCGGAGTATGTCGCTTGTTCCCCATCCTGCTTGCCTATAATTGATGGCGTGCGTCTAGAGGGTTTCCGGGTGTTCATCGACGACCGATCAGTCGCGCGAGGCACTCACTGCGCGAAAGCGTTTCAAGAAGACGCGGGATGCAGCTGGGTGCGAGAGCGGTCGGTACACGCAGACACAGGACGAGAGGGAGCAACCGGGCGCAGAGCGGAGCGAGACGACGCGGGCGAGCGGGGCCGGTGGGCACAGAGTGTGCGGACGCTCGTCAACTTGAACACGGGAGCTTTCGGACGAGGTACTTACCGCGCGGCTCGGAAATCGTTTCCAGAGAGGCAGAAGACACAGGGGAGCACTAGCCCCGTGGACCTCGACCTCACGCCGTCATCACTGACGTTCGACGATAGCGCGGAACCCGAGTTCAAGAAGCCCGAGTTCGTCGACAGCGACGCGGAGAAGCTCGGCCTGAGCGGGATGGATATCTCGTTCAACGCGAGCGCGATCAACAATGGACACATCCTCGGCGTGGGCACCGACTGACACCCGCTGAGCTCGGGCAGCCTACGCCCGTCTGCTCTCGCCGCCAACAACATTGTCCTTCCTGAACTCGCGGTCACCGTCGCAGACGCCGAAATGATCCGAGTTCGAGCTCGGGAGCGAGGACAGGAGCGTCAGGAGCGGCAAGTCTCGCGCGGGGAGCCCGGGTGTGCGCAATGTGCTGCGTGTGGGATGCTTGGGGAGGGGCAAGGAGAGCGGCAAGTGGGAGGTCGAGGTGTCCTCTGCTTGATGCCTGCGCTGGTGAGGTCCCGAACGCGCCGACGGAGATCATCATTGCGTGCAGGCCCCATTCCGGACTCCACGCCCCGGCGGACGACTCATCTGTACAAGTGCGCATCACTTTATCCTTGTACTCAAGCTTCGCCCACTCACCCATACCTTGCCTTCGTAGGAAGACACATGGTTCTCGCGCTTCCCCCCGCGGTCGCCCGTTGACGCCCGCCTCACACGCGAGCAGAAACGGCCAAGCAGAGCCCTCACAGCGTCCACGACGCCCTCAAGTACGCTCACACACACACACCCTCCTCCACCCTCCCTCCCTCCCCTCCCCCTTCCCCCTTTCCCATCTACCTCTCCCCTCTGTCCCTCTGTCCCTCTATCATCCCCGCCCGCACGTCGTGTCGACGTACCACTAGGTTCGTCGGGAATTAGGATGATTGACGAGCTATACGATATTCTGGGAGGCATAATACAAGTAACGTTTCAACAAACCATCAGTGAACTAGTAGTGAAGCTCAAGCCCCGCCGCTGGCCCGCTGCTAACCCCGACTGCTGCCCTGCACAAATTCTGACTGCGTCGGTCGTATCGAGTCCTGCTCTCGGATTGTGAAGTCGTAATTCTCTTCGATCACCTCCAGGGCGCGGTATTGGTGCGGCTTCAGTGTCTTCAGCCACCTGGGATTATAGCAGTTACGCCACAATCCTATTGCAGGGTTTCCGATCGTGGAGCGCCTGGGGTTCGTGGATGCGATGCGCCCTCGAGGACCACTGCCGCCTTGGGCACGCTTCTGCGGAAGGGTCTCCCAGTCATAGACATAGGCCGCGTAGAGCGTTCGGAGAAACGTTCGAAATTCGATGCTCATCCAGTCGGAGTCAATGATGACGAAATTGTTCTCTCGGTTGCGCCTGCGCGGTAGCTCCCCATCCGTTTCATCTTCGCTGTGGTTATACGTCTCCATCTTGGTCAATAGCTCAAGGTGCTCGTCGTACTTCCGGTCCACTGCAACTTGGACAATAGCAGCGTGCAGCTAGATGTTCAAAACGCATGAGCTATCGAGTAAGTGCTGCGTGACGTATGATAGTGTCGTGCTCACCGTAGTCCTTCGACTCTGCATTCTTTTCTTCCTTGCGTCCTCCTCGGGGTCGTCGTCAGATTGCGGGTGGATTATCTTCCGGTAGTGTTCGCGGACCGTAGCCATGTACGTATCGAAGGAAGCTCCGATCTGGTAGGGTGTCCAGTAACGCTCGGGAAACGTGAGATCGGGCCTCGCGTACTGTCCGCCTTGCAGCGCCAGTATGAAATTTCGAATGAAGAAGTCGCGCGCCTCGACATTGATGGTAAACGAGGGCGGTCTCGAGAAATCAACGGTGAAGTTCTGCGGCGTGAAGTAGTCCTCGCCTTTAGGACTCGCGTGGTACCGAGAAATGTCAGAAGACGTCAGGCGAGGACACTTCTGGACGATCTCTGCATACGTCCGCCCATTGACCAATCTCCTGAAGTGCATGCGGATGACGCTCTATAAGCCGGTCAGTACTTTGCCCCTGAAACCAAAGGAAAGGCTACTTACGGCAAGTCGAGTGAGATATGTCTTCTCGATGGCTTCCGCCTCCTCAGCTTCCGAGATGGTACGAGCATGTCCATCTTCTGTCGGCGGTACTTGTATACGCTGGGATTTGGCGCGAGAACTTCTAGGTGCTCGACCCTTCTTTGAGCGTTTCGCGAACTTCAAGTTGGTGACGGCAGCCGGAGCAGCGCCTTGCTCTATATGGCCGATACGTGCTTCAATCTGGCCCATGCGGCGTGTCATATCGCGGCTTGCCAAGGACAACCAGGTCAGAGATGCAAGAATAAGAGTCAAAAACGACTCACTTATGCTCGCGGTTTTCAGTGATCAGGGAGTTAATCTGGTCGAGCAGGTGGAACACTAGCTTGCCTGATCCAAGCGAAGTCTCGACCTCTGTCGCGGGCTCATTGAGATTACGATCCTCCTCGAGATTCTGATCCTCGACGAGATTCTGATCCTCATCGAGAATCTGATCCTCCTGGTCAAGCTGGATAGGGGACAACTTTCGTCAACTACAGGCCCGAGGCACGATGTTTATCTGGCATCAAACTTACCGTTGGGCACAGTTGTTGCTCCAAATACGCGTCAAATTTGACCATGTCTTCGTCACCCTCGTCCTCGTCTTCGTCCTCGTAGTCGCCCTTATCGGCGCCCTCATCGGTTTCCCCCTCGCTGTCAGCGTCGGAGGACTCGCTGTTATCTCGATTACCAAAGTCATCATCGTAGTTGTAGCCATGAGCAGCCAGCTCCTCTTCCTCTACCCTCATGACAGTATCCTAGTAGACTATGAGCAGGCGGCTACACACCGAGATACAAACCACTCGCCTGACGCGCCCGTGCGGACCTTTTAGCTTGAGCCACGTCGGCCTTCTTTTTCCGAGCGCGTATAGATTGTGTCGCGATCGGTTGAGCCTGCGCTGATACCTTCCCTTTGACTCCGGGCTTGGCCTTAGCCTTAGCCTTGGCCTTGGCCGACTTAGAGCTCGCAAGAAAGCTGGGGAGTGGGAGTGACTCGTTGAGATTGGTCGGCACGCCCTACATGACTAGTCAGCGAACATCAATTGATGAGTACTGGGGCCTCACATTGTTCACTGAGTCCTGCTCAGGCGGTTGCATCACGGCGGCAGGCTCATGGTGCTGAAGGTCGAAATGGTTTTGGTCAGGTTGCGGAGCGGGCTGAGGCTGTACATGTTGCTCGCCGAGCGGGACATATTGTGCTTCTTGAGTACGGTTAGCGGGCACAGTAGGGTACGCGTGTTGTCGAGGGTCTTGATCTTGATAAGGTTGCGGATCGAGCTGAGGCTGTACATGTTGCTCGCCGAGCGGGACGTATTGTGCTTCTTGAGTACGGTTAGCGGGCACAGTAGGGTACGCGTGTTGTCGAGGGTCTTGATCTTGATAAGGTTGCGGATCGAGCTGAGGCTGTACATGTTGCTCGCCGAGCGGGACGTATTGTGCTTCTTGAGTACGGTTAGCGGGCACAGTAGGGTACGCGTGTTGTCGAGGGTGAGCGTTCTGCAAGAGAGGCTGACCTGGGAGTGGATGATGTACGGCCGCATGATGAGAAGGTACTCTATGCGTGACCTGGCCAGGAGTGGTGGGATGTGCAGGAGCATATCCTTGTTCCAGCTGAGGCGCTGCATGATCATAAGCATGAGCTGGTGCACGCTCAGATGGAGGCGCCCCATGGTGATGGGACGGGGGTGGCAGCGCACCACGATAATGTTCGATGTTCTGGTACGAAGCCTGACGGCGGAATTCCTGCGGGAGTTCGCCTCGGGGGGGATACTCCGATGGGAACTGGGCTTGACGCTGATATTGCGGCGGAAACTGAGCTCCATACTGGTATTGCGACGGGAGCTGCTCCTGATATTGGTATTGCGGGGGGATCTGGGCTTGCGCATGGTAGCGCGGAGGCACCTGAGCCTGGAATTGCCACGGAATATCAGCTTGCGGCTGAGGTTGGGGGAGGATTGCGCCGGGATCGTATTGCACATGGGCCTGAGCGCTATGGGCGCGCATATATGGATGCGGAGACGAAAATTGAGACTGAACTTTGTGCGCGCTGTGCTGTACGCGGGTGTCGGGCTGCGGATACACAGGCTGAGGTCGAGGTTGAACGCGGTGCGTACGCTGGGTGGGATATGGAGCGCCAGCGATTTGTAAGTTGTACGCGCGTGTGCGACGATGTGAAGCCGAACGTTGAACTTGCGTGCGGGGGTCGTCATGTGAGACGGATTGAACGTTCTGCGCGCGTGTATCGAGCTGGAGAGCTGGGGGTTGAGACTGAACGTCCTGCGCGCGTGTATCAGGCTGGGGCGCCGGAGGTTGAGGCTGGATATACTGCGCGCGTGTATCAGGCTGGGGCGCCGGAGGTTGATGCTGGATATTCTGCGCGCGTGTATCGAGCTCGGGAGCCGGAGGTTGAGGCTGCACGTTCTGCGTGCGTGTGTCGGGCTGGGAAGCCGGAGGTTGAGGCTGGATATTCTGCGCGCGTGTATCAGGCTGGGGCGCCGGAGGTTGAGGCTGGATATTCTGCGCGCGTGTATCAGGTTGGGGCGCCGGAGGTTGATGCTGGATATTCTGCGCGCGTGTATCGAGCTCGGGAGCCGGAGGTTGAGGCTGCACGTTCTGCGTGCGTGTGTCGGGCTGGGAAGCCGGAGGTTGAGGCTGGATATTCTGCGCGCGTGTATCAGGCTGGGGCGCCGGAGGTTGAGGCTGGATATTCTGCGCGCGTGTATCGAGCTCGGGAGCCGGAGGTTGATATTGGATATTCTGCGTGCGTGTGTCGGGCTGGGAAGCCGGAGGTTGAGGCTGCACGTTCTGCGCGCGTGTATCAGGCTGGGGCGCCGGAGGTTGAGGCTGGATATTCTGCACGCGTGTGTCGAGCTGGGAAGCCGGGGCTCGAGGCTCAAAATCCTGCGTGCGTGTATCGGGCTGGGGAACGGGAGGTCGAGGCTGGATGTTATGTGCATGTATATCGTGCTGGAGAGGGAGTGGAACGTTGTGTGTACTCATGCCGGGCTGCGGAGCGGGACGTTGAGGTTGGACTTCGTCGCGATCCGAAGGGAGTGGAACCTTGCGAGCGCCGTACTGTGGTCGAGGGACGCGGTGCATGCGGGGGTCGCCATGCGAGACGGATTGAACGTTTTGCGTACGCGTGTCATGATGCAGGACCGGAGCAGATGGTTGAGCGTTATTCTCAGCCAACTCGGCTGCTTTTACGAGCCCGTCTTTCTCGGGCAATCGGACCAAGGGAGGAGCCCATTGCTGAAAGTAGTCTATGAGTGCACTGTGACGATCAAACGGCAAAAAGAAGGTCGCACTGACCTGTGTGTCCGTCTTACTCGACTTCTCATTGATAAAATGTTCAGTGTTGTGACGACGCTTCTTGGCACTGGTGTGCGTGGATGATCTTGACGGTGGTAGAAGGAACACCTTCCCCGTAGGGGTCCCAGCTGGAGTAGTCGACGATGCTCCTGGATTCTGCCTGGCCGGAGCGCTCGGAGGGAGAAGTTGAGGCACCGCGACGCGAGCACCGGAATTTCCCGTCTCAAGCGCGGAAACCTCTACCGTGACGCCGGGCTGAGCGGATTTCTGTTCTTGCTCTGTTACTGCTGTAGCTTCGATACTTTGAGGGTCGGATGTGGAGGGTATTGGAGTCCCTGCCATGATTGAGCGCGGAGCGGGTGGTCGTGAGGAAAGACGCAAAGGGCTCCTGGGGGTATTTAGTACTCTTGAAAAAGAAGAAAGACGGTTGTTAGCAAAGGATTGTAAGTAGCGCACACCAGTACCACGTCGCACTAGTCGCAGCGAATGACAATGACTTGCACCACAAAGCAACAGTTTAGGCGTCAAGTTCTCGGCAAAATCGGGCGGCCTCGCGCTTTATTGCGTGCTGAACGACCGTATTCGCAGGTAGAAGCGGCATAGCATAAAATGTCGTACAAAGTCTACAAATAATACATCAGACGACCTCTGAGAGGTCGCAGATCTAGAGTTCAGATCGATGAGCATAGGCTGCCACGCGCCACGTAGAGACGATCGAGCACATACCAACACGATGTGATCGCGTGCGGCATACAAGGTACCGGCGAACATAAAGCGAGAGACTCGGAGAATGTGGTGATGTGAGAGTGAAGTGAAGTAGTAGTACCGAAGCCGTCAGTTCTGAACTCGTAATCGATCAGCGAGAAAGCACGAAGGTCATGAGAGCATGCACATACCCGATCTAATGAACGAATAACTATACACTCCTGCGCAATCTGCGACGGGGTATAGACAAGAGCGGCGAAATGGGAGATTATATCCGTTGGGCGAATAAGATGCGTCTCTGGATGGAACTCGTTGTAGCATAACCACGTCGCCAAGTCAGGAAACTTGAGGTAAGGATCTAACTTGCTGTGGTCTGGCGAGAGTGCCTTGAATTCTCTGATCAAGAGATAGGGTTCTTCGAGGGTACCGGCGGACTTGTCGGTTCGCGTGTGATAGAATATTCTCGAGATCTGGCCAGCCACTACTTGTCGCGTTCCTTGGACTGTCCGAGCGAAGAGGACGAAGGAGTTCCGCTTCGAACCACTGACGGTGCTGTATGTCACGTTGTCGTGTGGGAGATTGCGCACGTAATCGACGGCATCGGGAAGGTACGGGCGATCACTGATAACGCCATATTGTATGGAAGCGAATGACTGCGAAGAATCGCGATTCACGAGTTCCAGTAGCGTTTGGTACAGCTCTGGGGTCAGAGTGCGTCGTAGGCGTCGTTTGGCCCGTCGGGGTATTGCAGCAGCATCGGGATCGATCAGGGTGGCAAATATATCCTCGGATGGCGTCTGCATACGACTACCGAACGCATCTTGAAACGCGCGTACCATCTCTTGATAGACGTTCGCCGTACCCGAGGGCCAGGTCATCGAAGCCATCAAGCAGCGTAGCCCAACACCGAGATAGAAGTAGCGGATGAATGTCTTCGGCATATCATCTAGTAGAGCGTTGTCAACACAAGGTTATTCATCATGAATGCCACTGACTACGCACACGGCTTATTGTTGGTCTGGAGCCTCTGTAGAGTTCCGTTGTATCGCTCGAACGGAAACGCCCACCAGCCGTGTGTCGGACCGAACAAGAGCAAGCATTCTTTCAGATGGAGCGATAGATGCTGGTTTGGAACAAGATCGGCGTCGTATAGATTGCGCAAACCTCGTAGATATGCCTCCATATGAGCGTCGAAGGTGTTGGCGCGATCACTCGTCATGGTACGACGAGTAGCGAGATCGACCGCGGCGATGAGGTGCATGAAGTTGTCGAGAGCATGAAATTCCATGGACGAAGGCGACTTCGTACCCCAGAGTCGTCCGAGGGTAATGACCATGCAGACTGTGCAGAGGGTTCGCCAATGGTCAGCCTTGAGTTTTCCATGGGAAGTGTTGCCGATATTCGGCGGAGGTTTCTCCAACCAAGATGGTATGAACATATCGCGGATGTCGTTGCGCAACTCGTTCAACACCGTGCTCGTGAGTACATCCCACACTGACTCCGGCTCCTCGGGCAGTCGAAATTCGGTGGTCGGCTCTTCATGTGCTTGGGGAAGGCGGAAAGCAGAGATCCCGCCCTCGACGGCTCTCACCTATCACGGAACTTAGCTCTATACCTGGACATGACGTAGTAGCCACGGCACATACCCATGCAATGATAGCTCGAGCAATCTCAAGCTTCGTACTCTTTGTGGGGGAGAATTCAACCATGTTGAGCTTCGCAACCGCTACGAGGTAGTCCCGTCTAGCACTAGCCACGGTCGACTCTTCGTTCGCATGTAGTCCTCGTGAGATGCACCTCAGTTGTTCCTCCTGCTTCGACTTATCATGAGGCGCTGTTCGACCCTGCTTCTTACGTTTCTCGGCGGTCTTGAGACCCCAGATTCGGAGGCAGTGATGTCGTAGTTCGCCTAGGAACAGATTATGCATAGCATCCAGGAGAGCATATCGTGTCGGATCCCAATAGGGCAAGCGCAAGAGCTCGGACCAGCGAATGCCGTGGGCATGAAAAAGGTCTTCACGAGCCTTTAGTGTCGGAGCGTCGCGCCATGCTTTGGCATGACGCAGATGCTCCACCCATGACGGTTGGGACGGCCATGAACTTCGGTCCAGGTTATTGATGTCCGAATCGAGAAGGGCACAGAAGTTGCACATGTGAGCAGAAGAGTAGGATGCGAAACCTGCGGTCTTGCGCAATGCGGGAAGGTCGCAGACAAGCGGAATGACAGCGACGCGCACGAGCCGTCCACTAGCCTTTGCATGTGTCTTCTCGAGGAATATTCCTGGGTTCCACAGTGCAAGCAATTCGTCTACGAGGGGCCGGAGGAGATGATTCAGTTCAGTGACATCAGGCTCGCGGGGCCCGGGTATGATCCCAGCAAGGTAAATGTTTTCCGGGCGATAGCGTATATCGGGAGGAAGATTCATGCATGCAAGGTATATGGCGCCGATACTATATGACTTGCCAGCTGCTTTGTTGCCGCGAGGATTGAACCAGTCAACAAACAAGCTGAACACAAGATGGATGTCCCCGTCAACCTGAGCGGAAAACAGGTTCCTGCCATCCGGACCACGGAAGTTTCGGATGCCGGGAGTCTGCATGAAGTCGGTCCAAGGACCATTCGGAGAGGCTGATTTCGTCTTCCTCCAGGAATTCTCGACGTGGCTCTCGATACCTGCCCTCAGAAGGAACTCCGATATCCATCCCTGGAAACTACGACAGGGAAACGTCTTGAATGGTGTCCATCGCGACCGTCTGGAAGTCCCAGGACGAGAGCCTTCAACGACGTGTTCGTACACCAAGGGCTCGTTGCAGACTTTAGAGCGCGGGGTCGCCTTGTGAGTGCAGAGTCGGGGGAACGGGTCGTCGGGACAGAGTGGATTGGCGCGGTAGGTCGCGAAGCACTTCCGGCAACATGCATAGGTGACAATGTCCGGTACAACGTGGAGGAGCTTCATCGCAGTACGAACGTCCTTTGGCAGACATTCGAGAAGCGCGAGTTGTTCTGCCGTGGGTCGTGGTGTCTGACAGTAAAGTACGCCCATTAGAACGACCTTAAGAACAGACAGGATATAGCCGACGATTGGTCGTGATACAGCAGCCATAGCATGAACAACTACGACCATCATGAGAGCAGCGATAATGAACGGCTCTAAATTGGTCCGTTCTTGCAGACGAACGGCTACCGAAACAGATGAGCATAAGCTCCAGCGTTCACGAGTAACGTTCGACGACTTACGTGCGGTAATAAGCACCGGCTCCTTCGCGTTCGGTAGGTCATAATAACCCGGTAGCTGTGCCATGATTTTGGCTTCGTCCCAAGACCAGCCAACAACTTGCTCAAGCCGCGCGAGCTCGTATTCGACCCTGCGGACGATGGCAGTCCGTGTCCCATCGCAGTCTGGTCTACCCATGGGTAGGATGGCTGTGTTCAGCTCGATCCTTCGATCTTCCAGCCAGGCGCGAAAGTCAAGGAATTGCCTGTTCTCAGAAGTCTGCGCTACAAGTCCTGGCGGTTCTGAGATCGAGGAGGGGAGAGACTGGAATGTCACCCGGGTAGAGAGGGGAATCTGTCGAGAGCGATGGTGGATTCGAGATTGGATGTTACCCAGGAGAACGATCCGTTCTCGTACGGGGTCCTATCCGAGTGACCGCGGTGAGAACAACCCTGTAGAATTTCAGAACGGAACGTACCTTCAGCGAAAGATCATCCATTTTCGCCACTATGTCTTCGTTAGCGGATCTCGGATTAGGTTCCACCTGGAGTGCGTCATCTAAGTAAAGCGCAGCATCCATCCGTGAACTGTCATTGCTGACCTTATCGTGTCTTCGATGAATATCGCGAGTGATCTCTTCGACATCGCGAGAGCGTACAGGCGTAGACGTAGACTCTTGCGGTCGCAAGGTCGCGAGCAAGATTCGCGCCCCAGCGTCCTCCGCCTCCGCCTCCGCCTCCGCTTCCGCCGCCCGCCCCGGCTCTGGCACGGACCCTGACCCCACCTGCTTGACAGTCTGGGATCGACGTTTGACATCTGCTATTTGGTGGGCCTTGAACTTCGTAGCGGTTAGCTTCGCTCCGGGTTGCTTTATCCCCCATTCGTCTTCGTAGGTTGAAGTCTTCGTACAAACAGTACAAACACAAATGGGCATGATTATGAGCCCTCCCCGTGGTGTGGTGTTGTTGCAGCAGCAGAGGGATGGACTGGGATGGGACGTCGTCGGTCGCGGTGAGGGACGACTGCAGTGAGAACTATTCTGGCTACCGACGTCGGATGAACATCGATAAACTGATTTATGGAGAATTTCGGAACAATCGTGCGATGATCCCGGAAGATGACATTAATTACATATTTAACCGCTACATAGGATATTACATCGTCGACTCCGGCCAAAGCTTGATCATCTCAAGACTCAGAGGGTATCCCACCATGGATGATCACTGGAAGGTGGAGAGGATGGCGAGGGCGAGGGCGAAGGCGAGGGCCACGATAGACTCAAAGGAGACGGCAAGCTAAGCCTCACAACCGGAAACCATACAGTCCACGCTGCGCAAATTAAGATCGCCCAGAAGACGGCGATGAAGAGTGCATCGAGCTCATCGAATCGGGGTGCGTAACATATCCACTGATAAGCGGCTGTGAGAAAGCGCTGTGCGTATGAGGTGGGCAGATTGAGCGAGGGATGCCCAGGGGAGGCTGTCGGCGGAAAAGGCTCACCTGCCAGGTTGAGCACCGACTCGAGCATAAGAGCGCGACTTTCTTGATAGCCACCTTCACTTCAGTGGTTGCTGCGAAGGCGCGAGGCTCTACCGTTGCATATGTAGGTGTTAGCAAAAGATAATATACTTCCCTGTGGTCCTACTTGCCTGAGTTTTCAGCGAGCGCGATCGCGGCCTGTTCTGATACACATTGCGCCACATTGGACATTGGTGGAGGTATCAGGGTCTTATTGCGGGCATCGGGAGCTTTGGAATTGTCGGGAGCTACAGTGCGGAGTGACACGGAATAGTTGGGAGCGACGTCGGTTGAACTGGCAGCGTGAACAGCGTCGGACGGGTTAAGACCGCCGGGAGCAACGGGTACGTGGACAGGGGCGAGAGCGTCGGGAACGTCGGGAACAACGGGAGTTTCTAGAGCGCCCGGAGCGTCGGGAACGTCGGGAACGTCGGGAGCGTCGGGAGCGTCGGGGGAGTCGTGGGATTCGGGAGCGTCGCGGGATTTGAACTCTGCGAACATGTGAGGACTAAACACAACTACGGCGAAGGCAACCTACGTACCGGAAAAGCCAGATTCGTAAGGCTCTGCTTGCTCAAGCTCTTGATCTAACGTCCGAGCAGGCTCTGCGCAACCTGCAATATCTCCGAGTCCCACAACCATGCCCTTGGTTCTCTCGGCGGTCAAGTGGATGTCCTCCTCACACTCGCTAAGTCGCTGGAGCCGACATCCCATCTCTTCCTGGATGGCGATGACCTCAGCGACGTTATTCGCCATGCGCTCCATAGCCTGATTGTCGGCGAGGCGCTGAGTTTGAAGAGTTGCGACGGCGAGTTGTGTCTTGCTGAACTTCTGGTCAAGGCTTTGTATCATGTCGACAGTGCCCTCCTGCAACTGGTCCATACTTCGTCGTTCTTTGATGATGGTTTCTGTATCAACTTCAGATATGCAGTATAGTATTTCGCGATGATGGGATAACATACCTTGCGTCTTGAGCAATAGAGCCTTAGACGTATTCACAGAAGCCGCAAGTTGGGCTTTGACCATGGAGAGTTCGTTTTCAAGTTCAGAAGTCCGCTTGTCCAACTCGGTCTACACCCGTAGTTCAGGAAAGGATTTGATGGGAGGGCGGTTTGTCATTTACTTACCTGCATGCGCTGCACTTGGCGAATAGAGATCGCAAAGTTTCTAGGAACGAGGATCGTGGAGTCGTTGTCACTAGAACCGACATCCTCTGATATCGTTTCTCCAAGCCTACACTAGCGGTTAGAACCCCGTATACGTGTGAAAAAGACGGTGCGGATATTTACGGATAGTACAAACGTGGTAGAGGATTTTTCCTGACGGGTAACCGAGATTGTCCTAGCGAAAGCTGCAGCGATGAGAACGACGACACCAGTGGAGTGATATATTCGTCATCGGGTGTGCGCATGGTTGCAGGAGGATTGAAGAAGATATCGCTTTCTGTTTCCGAATGGTCGTCACTCGATACGCTGGACCGAGGCGATACTGAGCTAGGCTGAGGAGAGCTATCGCGATCGATGAAGGGAGGAGTGCTATCAAGGGGAGACGAGGAAACGTCGCAGCCAGATCCCGCCGCCGTTGTGTCGTCTGGATTGTCCTTGATATCGTCGAACGACGAGTGCCCAACGTCTGAGATGTCTTTCGCGAGAGGAGTCATGACTGAGCAATGAGAAGAGTACGGGGGAGTAGCCGTGTAGTGGGAAGAGGGAGAGAGTAGGCGACATTTGAACCATGGACCCAGCTGGAGGAGGGAGAACAAAGGAAAGTGACTGCGTTTAGGCGCTGTAGGACCTCTCGCTGCTATTAGCTAAGGCTTAAGACGCCCCCCGCCACAATGTAAACAGAGCTTCCTTCGGCGGCGTGAAACCTTGACAAAGGAACCTCTTGCTCCTCTCCACTCTAGATCTCGTAAATTCATCCAACTGACCTCATATAAACAACAGAATGCGCCGAATGCCCCTTCCTCACCTCCCGCGCCACTTCCGCTTCGAATATCTCAGCGCTGCTCTCGCAGATGGAACAACTCGCGTGAGCTTTCCGTTCGACGATCTGATACATAGTTTCTTGTCACCTTTAACATCTCCCCGTCACAGTGTTGAATACTACTACTTCTACCGAGTACGACTCGAGTGGACCCCTAAACATTCCGTGTATCTCAACGGGATGCCGGGCTGGTTTGCGGGCGACGTCGAAGTTGCAGTGGTTGGTTTCCATTCAGAGGAGGAGAGCATTGATACCAGTAAGTCAACGTTGTTCGTGCGTGTACACTGCTGACCTGTCTTCCAGAGGCCTTGATCATCATCGAAGGCGACAGCGGACGAGTTTGTTTCGCGAAGTACATTGACCCCAGCTGGATTGTCGAGACGCAGGCGGTGAGTACTACGTTCCAGCCCTGTTACAAGGGCCCTGTTCCTCATCAAACATAGGGCCCGTCGACGTTCCGTTGGTCCACGTCCAACAACGATGGTGTCCGTCTCTACTGCTTGACCTTCCGAAGCGGTCCTGCCGACGCCGCGCGATTCGCGCGACTATTCGAAGAAGGGAGGGCGCTTGCCTTGCGTACACGCCCTATTGAAGACCCTCCCTTGGAGGAGCTGCACCTCTTCGGGATGGACGATGGTGCTCAAGCTCGTGCCGAAGGTGCTCAAGCTCGTGCTGGGGGCGCTCAAGAGGCTGCTCAAGCTCTTGCTGTGGTCGCTGACCCTGGAGGGTACAGAGACTTCTGCTTCCCCGACTTCGGCGTGGCGGAGTACTTAGGGGTGTTCGTGGTGCTCATCGTCATCCGCATCTTAACCGGGCTCGCTGATCGACTCGTGAGCTTTGTCTCTACCTTCTTGTAGCATGCCGGTCATCATCTCGAAGATTCTACCTAGATGTTCATATAGTCATCAGAGAGCGCGCCTGTGTTGTACCTTGAACTTCCTTCTATCAGTCAATGAAACCGTGATCCACCCTTTCTATCTTTGCATTCACCGTATGTTCACTCGCTCGACTAATAAGCACGCATGGCGGCTGTAGTCGATGCTGAACAGCAGTAAACGTGATGTGATGTGGCTGATAATACATTAATAACTACATAATCCTTGCGTCCAAGCGCACGTGCGGTGTATGTTCAGTGTCGTCGACGTTAAGAAGTTGCCTCCGATTCCGAAGGCGGCGTCTGAGGACAGCGAACTAGAGGACTGTGAGTGAATGGCGATGACCCTATAACCTGCGATTAGAAAATGTCAGCAAGGTTGACATAGTTTATAGAGACACTAGGTACAGTAGAAGCAGAGGTACCACAGGTACGAAAGGGCTTGGTACGAGGAGGCCAGCGCGCCCTTTTATCGATGTACCAGACTTTTTCGCAATCTTCAACGTCTGATGGACACGGGAGGAAGCCGAACCATGCGTGGGTTCGAAGAGCGTTGTAGATACGAGACTGTAACAGTATGAAACGTCAGTATGCAATACCCGCCTAATCGTTGCATGGAGCTCACCCTCCACTTCGTTCCATTCCGGTCCATGAGTGCTTTAGAAAAGCGGGTCTCTATGGCTTCAATGATTTCCGCTCCAGTCAGACAACCCCGAGGGCTGCCTACGATCGCAAGTTGGCAATACAGCGACGCGCAGAATCGTGGAGGATTTCCATGGGTAGAGAATGGAAGTGTGTAGAGACCGAACCCCTTATCCGTCGTGACACCGGCACATTGGTACACCTCCTCGTCAGTGGGACTTCGAAGCCGTAGAAATTCCCGAATGTCTGGCCCGATTACCGACATATATAAGCGCGATGTAGGGCCTGGAATGGTGGGATGGACACCTGGACTTGAGATTTAGTCACTGAGAGCATGTCTGGAGGTCTGACATACTGGGGAGAGTCACTATTGTGACCGCATCATCCTCCGTCGCGACTGATATCTTGTCCGGATCCTCCCACCAGTCAGGCCTTGAGATAGACCAGGACGCATGCAGACTCCCGTACCAGGGGACAACGGTACCAATATCCGCACTCCATGGCGACTGCTGGGATCGAGTCAGTACTCGACCCCATCGGCAACATTGAGGTGTTTTACAGGAGTGTTCCGAGTCGAAACCGCCATGTCGAGTACTGTAGAAGGAGTAAGCATAGTAGATACATAATCAATTGGAGCTCACCCGGATTACCACCTACGTTGGAAGGTTATAGGTGCTTGAGTACTGCCAGTACTTGGTAGATAATGGCCGAACACCGTTTTAGCGCTGCACTATATCAATGGTAAATTAAAGTTTCGGGGGCCCGCGTTCGAGTGCTGCCCTTTTTGGCAAGCGCCAAGTATGGCAATACAGGCCTCGCTACGACGTCGCGATGGGCCAGGCTCTTCAAGCTAGACCCTGCACCCGCGGTTACTATTCCTGAATTTGAAGTTGAGGAGTGAACGCGCTGCTTCGCACTCCATACCACGATTTATACAATGCAAATCTGGGTAAGTACGTACGCCACTGTCCATATGAGCAGGGCAGGTCCAGAGCTAACGCCAGACAGGACAGGTTTCCGCGCTGTCGCCCACTACTAACTAAATAACGGGTGATGACCGCGTAGAATTTCTCCGCCGGTAATGTTGCACACACCCGATATATCAGCGAGGCTGTTCACTGTGCACATAAAAACACTAGGTTCTGCGAATAATACTTGAACACAGACAGACCGCACATTGTGAGTACCGTGTGCCTCGGGTTAATTACCTGCCTACTACGCTTGCCAAGCGAATACAGCGGAATGACATTGACAACTCTTCATTCTCATAGCTTAGGAGCTTCGAGTTCTCGATTATAGGCGCTATATCCTTCAACAGTTCTAGCCAACACACGATAGACGACCACGTGCAACTTAGGACGGCGCGTGGTAGCCTTACGCGTGCGCCGCGTACTCCCTGCGCGGTTGCGCGAGTGGCACATTCGCTTTCCTCCTCCCCACATATCCGCTCACAGCAGGAACCGTACTCGCGCCATCCCGACCATGTCTGAGCTCAAATACGTGCAAACCGCCCATCTCACTGATGGTCATGCGAAAGGGATCACCTCAGTTACATTTAATTGCGATGCCTCCCTCTTTGCGACCTCCGGTCTCGACGGTGCTGTCTGTATTTGGGATACAAAGACTTGGTCCTTGTTGGACATATACTATGCGAAGACTCGTGTCGCATCCCTAGCGTGGTACACTGAAGAAGCTTTGATTTGTGGACTGGAGGACGGTGTACTTTCTTCCTTAGTGAAGGTTCGGGATCCCGAGTCCGCCCAAGTGAGTGGCGCACCTTGTTCTAAGGGCCGCACACCGGATAGACATTGATGCATCTCACTCAGAGCTCACTAACCGTCTCCGGATTCAACGCTCATCGCCTCCCAGTGGAACATCTTAGCGTTTCAGGAACTTTAGTAGCGGCGGGCGCACAGGAAGATGTGGGTATCTGGTACTGGGACACAAACGGTGAGTCATTATGTGCTACTGACACCTATCTCGCTTATAACGTCGGACAGCCGAGAAGGCTTGCCTAGCCAAATCCCTGCCACTTCCTGTTGACGATGACCAACTAGAGCAGTATGCTGACAACGACTCCAACGACGAGCACGACGGGGAGGACACCACAAGCTCTGAGATTCTTGTCACTGGAGTGTTCTGGGATGCGTCATATCTCATCGTCACATATCTCAACCACGGCATCCGGTAAGCTACTTTTCAACATACGTAGTGTCTTAGTGCTCTAATATGATACCGGATAGCTTCTTCTCCCGGGAGACATGGAAGTTGGCGGCAGTTATTGACCTCAAGTCGCAGATGTAAGTAAGATACCGCCTCTGTTGTGTAACTGACCGCCAACATTCGTTTCAGTGTAAGCGCAAGTTTGTCTCCCAATGGAGGTTTCCTTGCTGCAACGAATCTGGAGGCCGGGTTCGACATCTACGACCTCAATGCAGGCAAGATCATCCGTACCTTTGAGCACGAGTGTGGCCAGCTCGGCCGCGCCATCCCTGTGTCTTTCATTCATGGTGGTCACGCTGTCGTGAGCGGTAGTGTGGCCGGGCGTGTCAATGTCTGGTTCGTGGATTCTGGGCGTAAAATTATCTTGCCGATTCCGAGTACGTGACACATTTGTGGCAAGCGAACATGTCGTGACGCTAACTGCTGTACAACAGATGGCGAGAAGGTGCTTGCTGTCGCAGGTTACGACTTCAAGGCTGATCGATTTATCATCGCGACCGGGCTGATGAATGAAGAGTCGAGCTCCTCCGTCATCATTTGGTCCGCTGGCGCGTCGTCCGTCGCCGAGGACCAAGAGGAGAACCACGAGAAGAGCCCTGCTATAGACCTTGTCGAAGGACCTCATGACGACAGAGATGGTCGTCCTGTACGTAGCTCTACATCGTCCTTCACGTACAGCTTTAACTGTCTTTCCAGAGTGTCCTTCTCATTGCAGGCTACGTCATCTTCGTCGTGGCCATCATAGCCGGCATGGCCAGGGCGAGATGGGCGCCGAACACGGAATACGAGAATAGCTGGCTGAATGAGTTGTAGGAACGGGACGGTGTAAGTTACCTGTAACGACGAGTCTTGTATCGAGGAGAGAAAAGCTGCCATGAAATGTGACGCAACTACGCAATATGATTGTCTTGTGCTTGTATCTCTCGCGTTTTCGGCCTAGCTGGGGCCCTCAGGCCGGGACAGTGCTCGCCCTTCCAACTATCCCCGTCCCCTCATCCGCTGGCCAAACCTGAGCGTCGTCCTTAGTGTCCTTCATCGTAAACCTCCTGCTCTGCATCGGGAGTAAATACTGGGCAGGTTTGACGCTAAACGAAGCGAAAGTACTATACTCGGAAGTCCTTCGGCGTCTGGATATCCTAATCCGTCACGCTACCGTGGCGTGCCGCAGCGCTCGCGCTGGGGGTGGTCGCGAGCCTCGAGGGGCCGAGCGGTCGCGCCCGTCGCTCCGCGCCTGCTCACGCCGTTCCCGAGGCCCTGGAGCGATGCGAGGAACGCCTCGTTCATCTCGCGCAGGCGCTCTTCGCCGTCGCGAGCACTATACGCGCTCAGTCTAAAATCTACTGTAACTTTAAGTCTCAAACCGACCGCGCGTAGCTACCTATCAGCGCGCCGGGTAACTTCGTTTCTGCAACTCTGAAATGGATCACAAATATTCCCTTGTGATACACTGTACATGTAGAATCATTGTATAATCGGTGACACAGTATGGACGTAGACTTGAAAAGTGTGGAGGAGGACGACAGCTTCAGTGATGATAATATAAGGAGGGTGCGCTAAGGAAGATGGTGTACAGAACGGGTTGATATATACATGTGCAGGACAGAGAGGAAAAGGATACACAGGATAGAGAGGAAAAGGATACACAGGATAGAGAGGAAATGGATGTCGACCGGCGAGCAGGAGGAGCAGGAGCAGGAGCAGGAGGAGCAGAGAAGGAGCACAAGGAGCAGGAGGAAGAGGGTGGGTTGATCACCGACCTTTGGGGTTGCGGAGCCGCTTGGCTCCCCAAGTCGGAGACACCCACGAAGGCTGCATCCTTGTCGGCGTGACAGTCAACCGCCTGCCATCCTCCCTCACATCGCCCTCCCTTGCCCGCTTCCAGGTGCCCGCACCTTCACTCTCTGCAGTCCAGATCCATAGTTGAGCCGTCTTGACTGTCCCCTTGACGATGTTGCAGTAGAGGTCGCCGATCTCGAGATCAGGATAGGCGGTAAGGTTCGGAGGCTCGCGAAGGGGTAAGGTAGTGAAGGACTCCCAGAAGTAAGTGACGACCACTGGCTCGACAGTGGATGTCACTCTCTCCTGCCTGATGAAGATGGGTTCGCCGTCCTGAGGAGTGGATGAGCGTGGGATAACATGCTATGAGTACGAGTTTAGCTCTCACCATGTCTCCGAAGCGCGTCGCGATACTCCCGTCTGGCTTCAGACGCCCCTCGATAGCAGCCGCAGTACTGCCTCTCGTTGCCTTCGACGTAGACAGGGACGCAGACCGTGTCAGGCGTGCAGCAGATCTAGAGGTCGAGGGTCGACGAGGGGCAGGAGGGGCTGAAGCGGATTGTCCTTCGCCACGCGCCAAGGCGACGGCAACAGGAATCGAAGGAGAGGGGGGCGGTGACGGTGAGAGACTAGACAGCGGAGAGTTTTCCCGCGTCGAGGGTAGCTTGGACGAGCTGGTCGAGGGTAGCTTGGACGAGCTGGCTAAGGGGTCCCCTTCGTCACGGAGGGCTGTGGGGGCTCGGCGAGCGGTGGAGCTACTGTTCGTATCCTTCTTCAGTTCCTTGGTTTTCTTCAAGCTGATGAACCGACACAAATCGATTGAGAGATATGGTTACACGTTACGCAGTTATGTTTACGCACCTGATGCCATTGCGCTTGAAGGTACGGGTGATCGTGAGCTGTATTCTCCGAGCACGACGTGGAGGAGCGGCTACGCATTCAAGTAGAGCAGGCCCTTGCCCGTTGTGGAGACGAGAAGCCGAGAAATGATAAGAGGGTAACTTGGAGTCGAGAAGCTTGGAGTGGATGGGAGCCATCGTGAACGGTGGTAAACTTGGGTGATGAGGAGCGTTGATGAGAGCAGCTAGGTCTTATGTAGTGACTGGTAGTCGCCGATACCAGTATTAAATTAACAGTTTCTCAGAGAGGTGGGCCAAAGCATCTTGACCATAGCGAATGACAACAGCGAATGTGAGCAGAGAACAGAAGGGGAACCGATGAGCGCTAATATCAAGCGCGCTGAATCAAAGTTACGGCTCTTTGGTTGGTAGATAAACGATGCTATGGAAGATCTATTGGCACACCTTAAGGTTGAACAACATGATTATTGGCCATTCGGACTCCCACTCCCTTGTTGCATCATACTCCTAGCTTTCGTCCCCCGTTTATAAAGAGGAATTCCAACCGGTTTTTACGGTAAAGAAACGATGGTAAGCCTAACGCTTACACCTGTTTTCATAACAATAGGCCCTTGTCAATCGAAATACACACAAAGTCGGTTAGCGGAGTTTTGCTCCGCGATCAGCGGCATTTCACGGCATACGCGGCGGACCTCTTAGAAATGGTTTCCGGCGGAACAAGCCGAGAACTCCGCTTGATGTCTAGGGTGCTTATATTTCCACCTTTCAATCTCGTTCTCCGACTATCGACTACCGACTACCGACTGTTCTACGACACACGACGACACCCGACCTCCGACTTCCGACCCACTCGTTCCGTCCCTCATCCACACACATACCCGCTCTCCGACTCTCCTTGTCAGCACCACACCGGACTTTTCCACTTTCTACCGACGCACGTACCACCCGGAGCAGAGGTCAATCTCATCAACGCTCAGGACTGCAACGCTTTGTCTGTTCCCCTCACGACTCAGCGAGTGGCTCAGACTCATCCCGTGGTAGTCTACTCTTACCGATTCTCGTGACAGCACTGTAACGAAGCTTGCCGCAATGGAGAACCCATATGCTCCAGACGGGAGTATCACGACGCGCTTCGGAGACGTGGTGAGAGCTAAACTCGTACTAATAGCATGTTATCCCACGCTCATCCACTCCTCAGGACGGCGAACCCATCTTCACCAGGCAGGAGAGAGTGACGACCACTGTCGAGCCAGTGGTCGTCACTTACTTCTGGGAGTCCTTCACTACCTTACCCCTTCGCGAGCCTCCGAACCTTACCGCCTATCCTGATCTCGAGATCGGCGACCTCTACTGCAACATCGTCCAGGGGACAGTCAAGACGGCTCAACTGTGGATCTGGACTGCAGAGAGTGAAGGTGCGGGCACCTGGAAGCGGGCAAGGGAGGGCGATGTGAGGGAGGATGGCAGGCGGTTGTTTGTCACGCCGAAGAGGATGCAGCCCTCGTGGGTGTCTACGACTTGGAAAGACAAGCTGCTCTGCATCCCCAAATGTCAGTGTTCATAAAGCCACCAGGAGGTATACCGCTGCTGCAGCGAGTATAGGCAATCGCGAACTCGCCTCGTGCGCGGGCCTCACCCTCTTCCTCCCGCTCCTTCTCCTCCCCTCCTGCTCCTGCTCCTGCTCCTCCTGCTCGCTGGTCGACATCCATTTTCTCTAGATCCTGTGTATGCATCTTCTCACTGCCCTGCACATGTATATACCAGTGCCGTTTTGTACACCGTCTCCCTTAGTGCACCCTCCCTATATTATCATCACTGAAGCTATCGTCCTCCTCCGCGATTATACTTTTTGATTCAAGTTCTTCGTTATACTGTGTCACCGATGAGTGCATGAAGTAACAGTATCCACTTGAGTAGCCAAAAAAATGTTACTAATGCCAACTCAGGTAGGTCAAAAAACTTTATTAAATATATTGTTCTGGCATGAAACTGTGTTGATTGAAGCAAGTATCAGTGCCCAACTTGCTGCATCAATTACTTGTGCATAGAGCAGTATGTTTTATACATTGCTGTGGCAATATATGATGCCTATTGTGCGCATATATGATGCAGTAAGCTACTTTTACCCCTTTGTCTAATGCTTAGTGGCACTTGGCCTCTTATCAATGCTTGAGGAACTGTGGGGAACCCCAGCTCCTCCTCATCTTTAGACCTCGGGAAACTGGGAACCCCAGCTCCTCCTCATCTTCAGACCTCGAGAAATTGCAGTTCCGTGTCATCCTGGGAACTCCAGCTCCTCCTCATCTTCAGACCTCGGGAAACTGCAGTTCCGTGTCATCCTGGGAACCGCAGCTCCTCCTCATCTTCAGACCTCGGGAAACCCGTTGATACGTCGACCGTAGATCTAAGGCTGAAACCAACCAGAAGACCACAGAAGAACAAGAAAGGCGGGGAGTCCAGTCGATTCCCAATCACAGCGGCGAGCCGAGAGAGCGTCGACGGGTCAAGGAGGGACAAGAGGCGGACGACTACGTCGAGGAGACCGCCGAGAGTCGGCGTCGCGCCGACCGTGTAGGACGACGCTGAGGGAGTCACGGCAGGGCGCCGGGCGAGTTTGTGCGAGTGGAGACGGACGTAGAGCGACGAAGCGTAGGCGACAGCAGGACGGACGATCCGGACCAAAGAGAACGCAGCGTAGAGGCCAAGGAGCGCGTCGACGACGACAGTCGGCGTTCCCGACATCGCCGAAATCCGTACTCTGGAGGGGAAAACCAAAACTGAATTCCGAGACACTACTGCGCGAACTAAGTACTACCGCCGCGACGAACGGCCGGTCCCGCGTGCTACAACCCGCCGTCTGACTAACAACCCGCCGCTATCTGAGACGCTACGCCCCCTGGCCCTAAACCTCGCCCCGGCGCTTGCCAACCTTCTCGTCGTGACGGTGGCTGTGCTTCCGCGTCGTACCGTCCCAGTCCCGTTCCGTACTGCTAGCCGTCGGGGGTGCGCGGTCCATGTCTCCGTCGGTGGCGAGTCGGCGCTGGTCCTACCGCCGTGGCGTCGGCGGTCGGGCTGTCGGCGGTGGCCGCTGAGGCTCGAAAATACAGGGCTGGGCCTGTGGGGCACCCAACACCGTGTCATCCTAGGAACTCCAGCTCCTCCTCATCTTCAGACCTCGGGAAACTGCAGTTCCGTGTCATCCTGGGAACCGCAGCTCCTCCTCATCTTCAGACCTCGGGAAACCCGTGTCATCCTAGGAACTCCAGCTCCTCCTCATCTTCAGACCTCGGGAAACTGGGAACCCCAGCTCCTCCTTATCTTTGGTGCGGAGTAATTGACAATTTATGCAGATATCTACATCAGCCAATTGGGGGTCAGATAGGCTCACTTAATTGACGTAATTGGTAAATGATCAATGAGGCCACAATGGTGTTGTGATTGATATCTTATGCGCACTCCTACGTGGGCTAATCGCGCGCCAAATAAGCGCATTAGACTGGTGTAATTAACATGCACCCAAATATTTGTGACACCTGCTTTCACACAATTGCTCAGATTCTAGCCTGCTGATTCCAGTAGATATCACTCCAGTAGCTGTCCCGCCTCAGAACGCCTCCGTTCAGCAGTCAGGGCCAAGTACAGGTAATTGACGTTGAATGCGCACACCTACGTGGGCTAATCGCGCGCCAAATAAGCGCGTTGGACTGGTGTAATTAACATGCACCCAAATATTTGTGACACCTGCTTTCACACAATTGCTCAGATTCTAGCCTGCTGATTCCAGTAGATATCACTCCAGTAGCTGTCCCGCCTCAGAACGCCTCCGTTCAGCAGTCAGGGCCAAGTACAGGTAATTGACGTTGAATGCGCACACCTACGTGGGCTAATCGCGCGCAAAATAAGCGCGTTGGACTGGTGTAATTAACATGCACCCAAATATTTGTGACACCTGCTTTCACACAATTGCTCAGATTCTAGCCTGCTGATTCCAGTAGATATCACTCCAGTAGCTGTCCCGCCTCAGAACGCCTCCGTTCAGCAGTCAGGGCCAAGTACAGGTAATTGACGTTGAATGCGCACACCTACGTGGGCTACTCGCGCGCCAAATAAGCGCATTAGACTGGTGTAATTAACATGCACCCAAATATTTGTGACACCTGCTTTCACACAATTGCTCAGATTCTAGCCTGCTGATTCCAGTAGATATCACTCCAGTAGCTGTCCCGCCTCAGAACGCCTCCGTTCAGCAGTCAGGGCCAAGTACAGGTAATTGACGTTGAATGCGCACACCTACGTGGGCTAATCGCGCGCAAAATAAGCGCGTTGGACTGGTGTAATTAACATGCACCCAAATATTTGTGACACCTGCTTTCACACAATTGCTCAGATTCTAGCCTGCTGATTCCAGTAGATATCACTCCAGTAGCTGTCCCGCCTCAGAACGCCTCCGTTCAGCAGTCAGGGCCAAGTACAGGTAATTGACGTTGAATGCGCACACCTACGTGGGCTACTCGCGCGCCAAATAAGCGCATTAGACTGGTGTAATTAACATGCACCCAAATATTTGTGACACCTGCTTTCACACAATTGCTCAGATTCTAGCCTGCTGATTCCAGTAGATATCACTCCAGCCTCAGAACGCCTCCGTTCAGCATTTCGGTATTCCACGATTTATGCTGTTGCCTTCTGGAGACTGTCATTGACCCTAGGGCTACCAGAGTTGCCAAGTTGAATGTCGCCACTGCAATCACGGACTGGTCACTCCCCCGCCCTACACACTGAGGCTTCGTCACCGGTCAGTCTATAAGGCCTATCTATACTAAGCATTTCAGTGAACCCAGCCCTGGCCAGTGCCACCCGCCCGACCCGCCCTCCCGACCCGCACGCCCCGACCCGCCCCGCCCCGCCCGACCCGGTTCCTCCGCGTGGCCCGCTGCACTCTGACGGGCCCGCCGCTTCGCGGACGACCCGGCCAGCCACCCGGGCGGACCCCAACTCAACTCAAAACGGCTCCCCATAACTCTGCAACTGGTATCCTACGGTGCTTGATTGCATGATCAGCTCGGCGCGCCGCTGTTCTTCCTCCTGCTGCAGCTGTTTTATCACTAGGTGTTCGCCAATCGCGGTGTCCACGATCGATTTCGCGGAAGTAAAGGCCCCCATGGCATCGGATAGGTCGACAATTAGCGGACGGGGCTAGTTGGGTATCACTGTGTGAGTGCAGATCTCATACCAAACGGTGACGGACACTTACCACGCAGGCCGCTGGAGCGAGCCACCAGGCCGGTGGTGATCGTCCACGTTCTCCATCCCTCAACCATGTCCACCACAGCACCCCTTTCAACTCACTATCCGAGAAATCTTGGCATTTCGCAATCGCTTCGCGGAATGCTGGGGGAGAAACCTTCTTGATGTCCACCACCACAGTCAAATCGACGAATCGTGCGCTTGCCAGGCACAGATCGATAGCCTGAGGCAGGGCAATGGGAGGCACGTTCCCTTGTCCACAGGCCGCCATGGTTCGCACCCCCAGCGCGTTCATCGCGGCCCACTAACAGTATTTGTCACATTCATGCTGGGTGAGTGCGGTGGACAAACTCACCATTTCTCGCCCTAGCCCGTAATTCCAACGTTTCACGGTGATTTCGTCGGCATTGTCGGGGAAAGCGCACACCGCCTGCGCAATCCTCCACCCAATGATATCCAGCTCAAGATCCATGGCGGCAAAAGCGGTTTCGTGGCCTTCGTGAGACATGCGGAGACGTGCAGATGGAGACTTGATGAGACCTGGGCTGAATCGGGTAGGATAGGAAAAACGATCAGCGCTCCCTCGACGGCGCCACGTGAATTGCGGGCCCGCCGGGCCCGCATACACGGCCGACATTGGCCGCGGCCGACAATATCATCACCCGCCGTGGCCCGCTCACGCTCCTCCGTGCGACTCCCCGCTGCTGAACGCGTCACATTAAATGTCTATGGAAGTGCTAGGTCAATGGCTATGTCTACGGGGGCCTTGTGTGAGCTTTTGGCGTGAAGAAACAGCCCTTCTACGTGAGATCGCAAGCCCTCCCACATGGCCGCCTGTCGGGCAGCGAAGGCCCGGTGGCCCTGCCGTGACTCCCCACGCATCCGTGCAGTCCACTCCCGCTTCCAGTGACCCAGGGACTCAAGCGTGCGCCACATTTCAAGCCATACTATCACCACCTCCTCCTCCCATCGGGTCTTTCGGGCCTCCGCTCGCAGCCAGACCACTCGGTACACTGTGAGTTAACCGGTCAGTGCCGCCGCAAACACCAGCCGTCGGTGTCACATACTCTCAGCCATCCATTCGCTCTCCGCGGCATCTCCCCCAATATCCATGCTCCAGAACCAGGGGAGGTGAAGATGTCGGACCCCACGAACTCCTTGTTCGATGATGGCGGTGTTGACCTTCAGATGTGCTTTGTCCAGCACCCTGTACGTCTTCAGTAGGTCTTCCAGTGTCTTCTGATCCTCGGAACTTGACGTGTCGTATAGGGACTCAGAAGCCGACCTCGCGGAGCTATACACACGCGTGTGGCTGAGTACACCGGCATCAGCCATGTGCACGTCGTCAAAGCTTCGGAGCTTCTCGCGATGAGAGGAAGCTTTCCGGACGCCGTGACGGAATAGAAATGACTTGTACCCGATCGCGACCCGGACTCCGTGCAATGCGTCGTTCATCTGGCCCACACGCAGTTGGCGCTCGGTCTCGACGAGCTTGTGCATTCCGTGTTCGCGACAGAACTCCGATCCCAGGTTTGACGGCAGCGGGATCCGCAGACGTTCAGGAGGTGTAGCCTGATTTGCAGCCACTTCTTCAGTGGACATCACCGATGATCGAGCCGAAGGGTGTGGGGCGGATTGCGCGGGCCCGCCGTGTAACGGGTCGGGGCGGGCGGCGGCGGGCGGCGGCGGGCCCGGGGCGACCGCGGCGCTGGGAAGGCCCTCGAGTGAATCCCATTCAATCCCGAGAGTAGACATGTCGGGCGAGAGGGATAGGGCTGCAGCAAGTGTCGTGGGGCTGAGGAAAGTCGACGCCTGGCGGTTGAACTTCTCGATATCTTTGAGCAGCTTTGTGCGCATCTGCTCCAACGCTAGCCTGTCGGATAACGGACTGTGACCTTTAATAGAGCGTGCTTTCGCAGAGACAGCAAGCCTACACCGCAGTGAGCAGGACGTGCATGACTCGTAAACGAAGGGCGACCAACCTTGTCTCCTCGATTTTCAGGCCAAATACGATCCATGCCGCCGCCCCTTTCACGCCCCTCAGAGAGTTCTCCGCTTGCGTCAGCTGAAGCTGTATGTCGGCGCGGGTGGGCACTTGCACGCAGGTTAGGGGCAGTATAAGACAGAGCGAGCTCTGTAAACTCACTCTTGTGGGTCTGGGCTTCGTATATGTCCATCGCGGTGATGTCTGTTCGCCTCTTCTCCGAAGCCTGCCTGGCCATATGAGTCCAACTTCGGAGAGTGTCTTCATCGACATTGGTCCCAGCCTGTTCGAGTGCCTCCCTCGCAGGTACGACCTCTTCGCATGCAGTCCTCCACTTGCGCGCTAGAGCAGGACCTGCCACGTTAATGTTGTCAGAGCTATCTGCTGCATTCGCTCAAATCAGTGAAGCTAGACAACATACCTATCTTGATTAGCTTGTTCCAATTTGAGTCTTCCATGATATCGTCGATCGACTCTTGACGATGCCCTGTCGACATACCTCGAGTGCTGTTTGATATCTCGTTCGTGTTTACCCAGAGGGTTTCCAAAACATCACCGTCTTGGACGCCTGCGCCCGGGAGAAAGTTAGGTGAGTAACGAGCATAGCACTCTCGCACATGTCCGTGTACATGAAACTGGTCGATCCCGCCGGACACTGTGAGTCCGTCGGGAATGTACAAGGATGGGCTCCGCTCGAAGCGCTCCTCCAGATGGACGACATAGTGGCACCACACGTCGTACAGCACGAGGAGCATGGTAAGTCCAAGAAGAAATAGAGCGACTTGAAAGAGACAGTAGTCGATGTTCATTTGCCTGTGGTTAAAAAGGCGAGGTGGAGGGCGGTCAGTGGGTCGGGGCGGAGCGGGCCAGCGGTCGGGTAGCGGTCGGGTAGCGGGCGGGTCGGGCGGGTCGGGAGAGCGGGTCGGGAGAGCGGGCCGGGGCAGGGGTTCCGTCGGAGTGCAGCGGCGACGTCGAGTTTGAATACACGAATAGCATACCATTGTCAGCGTCACGGTGAATGATAGAGGTAGAAACTATGCTCACGCTTCACCATTTTGGAAGTCGACTGTCGCGTGCGGGATGAAGAAGCCGTGGCGACTGCAAGCGGCTGCCCCTATGCCCGTCGACTCCAGCGGGGCTCGCGCAGATGCGGCGGCGAGGATTGCACGATGGTCATTGCACACAAGTTTCTGGAGTTCTAGTCAGTGATGTGGCCCCAAAGAATCTCTGTCAGCATACCTGGCGAATCTGAATCGCGGTTTTGAGGTGCGCCTTGTATGGGGCGTCCGTCACCATGAAACCATGACCGTCGGCCAAGCGGACATCATCTTCGGGACGCTTCATATGCTGGTGCTGTGCACTGAAGTTTCCGTCCATGATGACCGTGGCCATGTGCTTCCAGCTGTCACTAGTTTAGTCCAACTCGCTCCGTCCAGTGTAAGGAAGGTATCGAACTCACGGCTGCGGGTCACGTTCCCATCCATCCGGCATATTGATTCCGGGCCGCGGACAGGCGGGACAGCTGGTCACTAGACGGCCAGGCTTGATTTCCCCATAGTTGAAAAGCCCAACACCGTTCTTCTTTCGCGCCTTGATATTGCGCCACTGACGGGATACCCGCAGCAGATCCCTGTATCGATCCTAGGATTTATTATCGTCATCGGCGTGATACAACGAGGGACTAGGGAGGTAGGATCATACAGGCACCATATGGGGAAATGCGTCGTTCGTAACCCGTCTCATTTTGTTATAGTAGTTCATGGCCGTTGTATGACATTCCTTGTTCGTCAGTAGAAAGTCATCTAGCCCACGGAAAGTGAAAACCGTTCGGGGTCGTCGCGGAGTCGCCGGGTAAAATCCCATGCGAATGAGCTGCATATCGTGCGGCTCGGCCCCCGCGCATGAGCAGAACACGAATGGAAGCTCATGTACACCGGAAATGTCAACAACTACCATCATTGTTGACCCGCCAAGGGTGATGCCTGGCGCTGTGGTGTTGTGTGAAGCTCGTGGTCGCCGAACCTCTTGTCCCACACGCGGCATCGAGCTCGCGTCGTCCTCTGAGGGCACATAGGGACTGTTTTTGTATTCTTCTTCATCCTCCGAGTCGTCCTCAACGATGTCTTCCCAATCAGACCCGCAGTCTTCGCGATGATCGTCCGACAAAGACTGCGGGTCCATCAGGCTTGCACTGGTACGCTTGCTTGGGCCCGGGGCGGGCCCGCCTGGCGGGTCCGCGATGGAGGCCGGCCCGCCCCGCGCGGGTATTGCAGCGGGCCCGTCGGTCGGCCCACCCTGGCCCGCTGCACCCTCCCCCGGGATCAAGCGCGGTGCAGGCCATTTCGGCACATACTCTACGGGCGGGGCATCAGGTCAGTGCAAAACGTGAACAACAAGACAGCACACCTTTGCCCTTCGGGAGCCTCCGAATAAGTCTCGGGGTAGTCGACTGTGACGGTGTCGTGTCGTTGTTCGCAGACGCAGGGTCTTGTTCTGCACAAATTGTCGATCAGATGCGCAACCTCTTATGTTTCCCTTTTCATGAGACACTGACGTTGTGACATAGATGGCGTAATGGGCGCATTTGCGTCAGCCGGCATGAGGGGTGTCGGCGGTGGGGAACTTGGAAGGGGGGAACTTGGCGGGGGGGAGCTTGGTGAGGGAGATGTCGCCGGAGAGGCCTGAGGTGATTGCTCTTCCTGCCGGACCCACTCGGCCTGAGCTGGGCACGGGCCTCCTCCATGCCCCAGTCGCACACACACACCGAGGCTTCGCAGCCATGCAGCGCTGTAGTGTGTTTCATCCCAAAACTCCACTCGGTGCAGAGGAAGGAGTTGGTGGTTGTGAGCGCAGCATTTACCGCAAAGGGTCGGGCACCCCGAGCAGTCCAAGCAACGCCACAGCGCCGGCACCCCGCACGCACAGACCGCAGTGTCCCCGCCTCCTTCCTGATCATACAGTACATCTAGGTATTTGTCGCGATATTGGGCTTTCCAGAGGCGTTGGTAATCGTTGGGTGTCTAGGATATCATCAGCTTGGGGAATGTGCGGGCCCGGATGCGGGCTCAGTGCGACGGGTCACACGGGACGGACCGGGTCGGGCGGGGCGGGTCGGGCGGGGCGGGTCTTGGAGTAACATACCTTTGACGGTTTATTGAGCAGGGAGAACTCGTAGTTGAAGTCGGTGCCGAGCTCCACTGGAGATAGTAAACTTGCTCTGTCGCGCACGCCATGAACCTTTATGAAAGGCGGGCGGCGGGACGGCGTGGCGGGCGCAGCGACTGCCTCTTGGTGTCTGGGCGGGCTACTCGCGCGCTTGAAATGGTACTTGATTCCGCGTTTTGTCGTTTTGGGAGCAACCTCGCGTTCAGTAATTGGATTGTACCGCTGCGTGCGCGCGCGCCGAGACATACTACGAGCAGGTAACTGGGTACAACGAGAAGTGGGGAGCGGGGTGAAAGGGAGAGCGCAAGGGATGTATCTCGCTGTCTACGGGTTGTCAGTACGATAACAATCAGTTGACATCCAGGGAACATGTTTCACATGGTGATTGGAATGTGCGGCATCAGTCATGAACCATGAGTAGCATATGCGGTCCGGATCTGTTCGAGCGACGCCGTGATGAACCAGAAAGCTGGACATCAACACGATGGCCCCTGGCTTGTACGCGACTTGCACTCCTAGATTACGCAGAACCAAGGTAGCTTTCGGGTAGTCCCCGAGAGTCATAAGTAGGTCGTACCAGGTCGACTGCCCGGTTGTGTCCCGGTGAAATGGGGTTTCACGGTTACTGATGATATGCACGGAGTTGAACACGGTCGGCCAGAAGGACACAGCCTCGGCTATCTTGCCGTGTTTGACCATGAGTTCCAGGGACTCCCGTCCAGCGGAGTAGAGCTCGGGATGAGCAATCTTCAGCACCGCACTGAGCAATGCACCTGACTCCTTCATGGACGTGCCCCAAAGTCGAGCTTCGGGTGCGCGCATGGTTCTACTGGGCGTCGGGACAAACTCGGCTGTCTGCACGCATGTTAGCTGAATAAGTCGCAGATACAGGCTCACACATCAAACCTTGCGCCCGACAGAGTAACCAGCAGGGGTTCCCAGCCAGCTCCCCATGGGCCAATCCTTGCCCGTGCTGTAGAACGTAGGGGCGGCTCGCCAGTTGTGTGCTGGATGTTTGCCTGCCTTGCTCAACGTGAACTTAGACTTGATCATGCCTGTTGCCGCAAGTATCTCAGCCTGCATGGATGCGTGAAACATCAATGTCACGTCATCATTCTGAAGATCAACACCTGATTGCGCACCTGACGCGATTGGGACAGCAGGCCAGGCAATGCCCACACGAGGATGTGACCCGAGCAGTCCACGATTAGCCCGGGTCGGGTGAGAATCGGTATATCGTGGTTGCGAACTGCGTCAGCGTTGCAGAAGGGTGCGAAGATGTCCAGGAGGTCGTCTTCCCGATCGGGGTTCAGGCCGTGCTGTTTTTTGGACATAGATGCTCGTAAGTCTTCACAATCCCAGGACAACGGTACTGTGGAGGAATCAGATGAGTGGGACGATACACGTGCAGCTGAACAGTGCGGCACTTGCCTTGATAGTGCCATGCGGCTGCAAGAATCTTGGCCGCACGAACAAGGTCATGGTCTAGTTGATAAGACCATGATCCGCGTCGTGCACGCCGGGCCTTCGCAGTGAGGTCAGCGCTGTTCGGGTCTTGAAGGGCGCTCTTGAACATCTCTTCGAGACGTGCAGCAACAGAGTCCTGAAACTTAAACAGTGAGCTCATGACAACTTGGAGGTTGAGCCAACCGATGTGGCAACGGGCAAAGACAACGGTGGTTTGGGCGTCTTCACCGCGTGTCCTGGGGCGCACAGCCCTGCGGAGCCGACCCGAACGTCATGCGCTCTCAGCAGCGTCCACAGATAAGTGCACATTGACTTGAGTCGAGACATTTAGCGTACTCAGGTGAGTGATCTGGAAGCCCACCAGTTGTACTAGACTGACTATTTTCCGCGTATGTTGCAATGGTGAGATGTCCGGTCGGGTGTGCGGGTCGGGTGAGGCGGGTCGTGCGCCCTCAAATGACCCCATCGATCGCGCGTGTCGACCAGGTGCGGGCTTTGGACTCTGGTCAACCAATTCAGCGTGCACGTGTAAGTAAAACAGAAGTCTTTCTCCCTAACTAGCGTGAGACTTAGCAGCGCACTTCAGGCTTGGGACATCTGGGGTCCCTCACTCCGATTCATTTGCGATCGCGAGAGGTGTCGCCCGGGTCGGGTAGGTCGGGTTGCGCGCGCCCGATTTGAACACTCGATTGTCCCTGACGACCTTCTAGAGGATTTGAAAATTATTTCGAGGCTTTGTGCGTGTTCCATGCGAGTGAGAGAGCATCTCTACTTGCGTACTAACTTCAAAGTAAGGAGGGGCATTGGAAAATGGGATATCTGCGGCGGGGCGCGCGTGAGTCTGATGATTCGGCCTGCGGCGCCCGATGATGCGAGACGCCGCACCTTCAGCAACCCTTCCAGTTTGACAGCATCCACTTATTCCGGCACGACGCACTGTGTACAATCTCTGATCATGTAGCTCAAGGTGAATAGGCGGAGCTCGAGCCAAGAGCTGGTCAGGTGCGTATACTCACTGCTCGGTATAAAATGGCAGTCGTTCAGTCGGTGTCTCTTTCACAGACCCCACTACAGGTCTGCCTGGCATCGTTGCCTTCGTCCCAGCCTTACATCCAACCCACACCTCTCCTACTGCCCCTCATCTACATTGTCGATGTCTGTCGATATCGAAGAAGTTCAACTGACCAAACAAGAGGTCGATCAGCTCGATGTATTGGCCAAGACATGGCCGACCAAGTCTCGGGACGAAAAAAGGCTCGCTCGTGAGGCCTTGATCACCAAGTTCCTGAATGATCGCCAGCATGAGCCCAACGACCCCTTTGCCCGCGGACTCCTTCGCGTCGTGAGTTCCAGATATGTTTCCAAGCTGCTGTGTAACCGCGCTAATCCTTATGTGCTCAGAAACTGAGCTGGTGGTTTTCGAACAACACCGTCTCATCCGCAGGCCGCCTGCCGCGGTCCATCAAAGCCACGTACTCGGGACGCGACGTCTTCAACGATATGGAGGATGAGCGCATCAAGGCCCGCCGCGACGAGATTATGGCCGCTGATAACACCGCCCGGATCGCAGCCTTGAACAAGGCTCGGAAGGAGCTCTGGGACGCTCTCCCGTTCGCCGAGAAGCAGCGCTACGACGATATCGGCCAGCGTTGGACAGACGAGGGCCCCGAAGAGGAGGTTATGGCTCTGTAAGTACGCCCTACGGTTACCGCGCGAATTTTGACTCACATGTGCCCGAATAGCATTGCGGACAGGCGCACCCCGCAGTGGTCCAAGTCTTTCTCCTCCCTGCTGTGGGAGCAGGCGGGTGCTGTCAGCTTCCATATCTTTTTCTACCGTGACAAGGAAGGTCGTATCTGCAGCGGACGGTGAGCACCAGTTCGAATATTGCGCAAGAGGAGAGCTCGAGGGCGGGCGAGCGGGTGCGGGGCGGGCGATGTTGGGTCGGGCGGGCGGGCGGGCGGGTCGGGCGGGGGATCGGGCCCGCGCCTCGTGCGCTGAACACCGTCTAGCTTGGCAACGTAGACGCAGTTGGCGGTTGGATATGTAATACAATTGTGATGCTTTGCATATCCGACGACTGTCCGCTGCCTGCGGTCGCCGCGAGACTGTTTTCTGGGCCCGTGTCTGTGGAGTGTCTGGTGATGTACATTGCGCTGACATGTCCACGACAGATACGATACCAGCCATCTATTTGGGAAAAAGGTCCAGAAGTTTACGGAGGCATACCCGAACTGGAAGAAGAACACGTACGAGGATTTTGCTCGCTTTGCACAAGACTGGTTGGCGCCGCGCGAGGGAGGGGACGACCAGGACGCGGGCGACGTGGCGGGCGATGAATCGCCCGAGCTGTTGCACTATCCCGACGGTTTACCTATTCTCCCCCGGCAGGAGAAAGGCAAAGACATTGTGGACAGGAAAAGGCGTCAAGATATTCTACGACTCTATCTCAACGAGAACTACTGTGCGTTTCACTAGTTCTGATCACGACTACAGCAGACTTATTCCTTATATAGCACTGGCATCCGGCATTCCGAACCAGCGAGTCCCTTGGACTACCGTGCAGAGGGACCAGCGGGTCTTCTTTGCCGATGGTATGCTGCCTGCGGATATCGTTCTCCGTCAGCCCAAGCAGATGCAGAAGAAACACGTCTACTCGCTGTGGACTCACATCCTTGCCATTCAAGATCGTAACAATGACGATCGATTCCGCTTCTCCAGTGTGTTACAGCAGGTCAACGGTGAAGACCGGATAGTTCCCGCGACATATCAGCCCGCTGCAGAACCAGATTCCGAACCTGACCGCGGGCGCAAAAAGTCGAAGAGGCCCGCCCGCGCGATTCGTCTGCCCCCCGCGCTTGCCAAGGTGGCACCCAAGCCCGATGGTGTCGATATCCCGCCTCGTCCTCCGACGCGTCGCGGGAAGGGTGGTCGCAAGCAGCGACAGGCGTCCCCCACGGCGAACGTCGGTAAGGGAAAGGGTAAGCAGCGGATGGAGGAGTCGGAGGCGGAGGAGAGCGATGGATCGACGTCATCCGAGGAGCAGTTGGACCTCGGGGACTCATCTGGCGACACTGTCGACGGGAGTCCCGCA
Source organism: Daedaleopsis sinensis (assembly GCA_033807695.1). Classification (NCBI taxonomy): domain Eukaryota; kingdom Fungi; phylum Basidiomycota; class Agaricomycetes; order Polyporales; family Polyporaceae; genus Daedaleopsis; species Daedaleopsis sinensis. The sequence goes on from CM066301.1 coordinate 4,807,293, forward strand.
CCAGCGGGTCGTGCGGGTCCGTCAAAAGCGAGGTTGCGCCCCAAACCACGTCCGCGAGTCGCGCCATCACCGCAGATACAACCCACGTCCGAGAGCGCCCCTGACATCTGCGTACCCCCGAACGACGCAGAGGTTGCCTTGGTGCTTCACAAGCCCCCGAGTTGCGTCGAGAAGGACGCCAATCTCTTCCCATTCCTGTGGGGGCTCTGCGGACGGACCGAGTACCGCGACCTTCTCGTTTCATGGAGACATATGGTGGGTCGTTTGACAGTCTGCTATGCGTCTCAGAGTGCTGATTTCGCTCTAGATGCGGCGGCGACTGACGCTCCCCGCGCCCGAGCCGGTGGAATGGGCTACATGGGACTACGGCGGCGCGGCTGTGCCCACTGAACATCACCAGTCCCGTTCTCGCTGGGAGGCCGTCTTGCGGTGGATCCGTGAAAATCAGCCAGACGACAAGGCTGCAGCGGCTTCCGTGCAGCGGTGGTTCATTGCGACCGGTATGAGCCTGCACGACTGTCACAGTGTCAACGACACGCCCCCGGACGAGGATGAGCCCGTACCATATGGTGGACCGGAGTATCTACGCAGCAGTCCCGCCCTTCTCAGCGACGTCGAGGACATTCTTCTTCCGACATGCGCTGGAGCACATCATCCACTACGCGAGACGTTCAACGACAGCACGGGCGCGTCCACGGTGCAGGTGCAGGCGGGCGCGGGCGGGTCGGGCGGCATCGGCGGGCCCGCCGTGCCCGCCGCAGGAGCGTCGGCCTCGGCAACCGTCCACGCGCGCAAGGATCGCCCGACGATGATGCCGATTCCACCCTTCCTTGACCACCCAGCAGACTCGGATGCGGACGACGAGGACGAAGATGTCGTCATGGCCGTGGTAGACCCCGGAACAAGCGCGAACGGTGGCGGTGGATCCCCCACTCGTGCGGATGGCGGACGGAGTGCCCTCGCTGCTGACGGTGAGGACGAGGATGTAGAAATGGAGGACGCTGAGCAGCAGGCTGATGAGGCTCACGCCGAGCGGTCAGGCCCAGATGCCGCGACGGACGAGAATACCGGTCGGGCACGGCGATCGGGTAGAGCGGGACGGGCGGGCCGGGAGGGACGGGAGGGACAGGTGCCGCCCGATGACCCTCCCGCCCCGCGAACACGTAGCAGCCGCTCGCGTGCTGGCGGCCGGGGGGGAGGGGCGAAAGCTTCTGTACGGAAGAACGGCAAGTCGGAGAGGTCTAAGGCTGAGCCTCCCGCCCAGAGCGGGCGCAAGCTACGGGAGCGGAAGCCCCGTGCGTAGCTGTTTCAGGGCTGGCGTTATTAACATGTGTCTGGTCTGAAGTTGAAACAATTGAAAGTGGTGGACGGGCGACGCGCGAATGACATTAGCGAGGGTAGAATCTACGACAGACATCTGCGTGCTACTCGATACCTGCAGCCGCCTCCTGCACATTAGCACTACCTGCTGCGACATCCACATCGCCTTGTACGTCCATGGGGCTGGGGGGCTGGGCAGGGGGTGGAGACATGGACATTGAACTACCAATGTCCTCTCGTTCTTCGCCGGTCGTAGGGACCGCGGGGACGGCTGAAAGAGGCGGGGCGGGGGGGACGGGGACAAGCGGGGCGGGCGGGGCGGGGACAAGCGGGGCGGGCGGGGCGGGCAACGGTGTGGCGGGCTGAGCGGGCTCGGCGGGGCACTGGGGGTCGGGCTCTGTGGGGGACTGGGGGTCGGGTGACGCAGCGTCCTCGTCGGCCGCTGCTGGGGGCTGGGACTCCGGCGACGCGGCGGATGCGGGGGCCGAAACTGCCTGCGATGCAGTGGGCGGGACTGCGGGCGGGACTGCGGGTATCGTCGGCTCCTTGGCCACTGTGGGGGAATCCTGTAGGAAGGATGCTGCGGCGGCCTGACCGTGGTCTGGAGGCGTGCTGGCCACACCCGCGGACTCGACGTTCGCAGGCGACCGATCTTGCAAATCCAGATCTGCAAGCGGGCCAGCAGCATCTGAGATAGCGGGGGCGGCGGGCGGCTTGAGCCTGTCGATCAACTCCACCATCGACCTGGGGAGTGCCAGAGACTTGATGTCCCGGGATCGATCTACGTGCAGATATGAGAGAGGGGCGGCGTTTTGACACTCGTCCAGCTGAGCGGAGAGCTCGGCGATTCGGGCGGCTTGATCCTGGGCGTGCTTCTCCAGCGCAGAGATCCTGTTGACAAGGACCTGGACGTCGTCGGCATGCTTGGTTTCCAGTCTCATCAGCGTGATGAGAATGTGATCACCTAAACATCTGTCAGGATCTGGAATGGCGACCGTGTAGGAACCATCGCGGCGGAGCTCACGATCAAGTTCCAACACATCGTCATCTGTGAATATAGCAGTTAGAGGTAATGGCAGAACAGATTTGCACCTGAACATACCGAAGTGCACCGGAGGGAGGTCGATGTCGGCCTCTGTCGACGCCGCTCGCCGCGCAGCGACGACCTCTTGCACTGTAGTTAGAAGGTCCCATGGTCCTAATCGGTTAGTTAATAATCAGAACGCGGACGAGAGCCCGGGTTGAACGCACTGTCGTCGCGCGGGACCACCATCGCGTGGCGCGTGGCGCGCCCTCCATCGCTCGGCTTCTCGGGCTCGCTCATGTCCACGTCTTCAACCTCCGGGTCCTCGTCGCTCACGACCGAAGGAGTGGCCGAAACGCGGCGGCGGGAGGAGGCTCGTGCACGGCTCCGGGGCTTTGGCTCAGGCGTAGGAGTGCTCTCCACGCGCCGACGCTTCGAGCTCTGGCCCCGGGGGGGGGGCTTTTGATCTTCATCTTCGGGGACAGCGGAGTTGTCGGGGCGGGCCCGTTTGCGGGATGCCGCTCGCTTGGAGGCGGGCCGGGCGGGCGGCGCGGGCTGTGCGGGGTCAGCGGATGCACACGTTGGGCGGGAGGTCGGGCGCACCTCTTCCTCGTCATCGTCATCGATGACCTCGATCGCGGCGGCAGAGGACGATCCCGCTTGCTTCTTCTTGCTCTGCATGAGACCAAGCTGCTTGAAGAACCAGGCGGGTGGTGCGAGCCCAGGAACGGCGAACGGCGGAATGCGTTCGGCGGGATGACGATCATCCGGCTTTGCTGACGCCGCCCATTGCCAGAGGATCCACAGCCGCTGTGTCCGCGTCCAGTCCGCCCCTGAACTGGGTTTTTTGGCCCGGAAGCTGCAGCCTTTTTGCTTCTCGGTGCACGATTTGCAAGCCGTCCCGCGGGAGAAGTTGATGGTGCAGGACCGCCCAGACTTCTGGCATGTGTGGCACTTGACAGGCTAAAGCGGTCTCGTGAGTTATGTGGTACAATGAGTGTGGTGAAGGAGCGCACCATTGCCAGCTCCTCGTCCTCAAACTCACGGTGGGTATGATCGAACAGGCCCGGGTCGTCTACATCGTGCTCGTCGGACTCGGCGGGAGGTTCTATCTTGACCGTCGCAGGTCGCTTGACCTCCTCTGCGTTGCGAGGGGGAGGTTGGGCGGAGCGAGTCTGCCGGCGGGTACGGGGGCGACTGTCCTCAGCGTCCATTGGCGTGCGGGCCGACGTTGCTTGAGGTGTGGGGGGCGCGGGAGCCGACGCTGCAGTGGACTTCGACGCTGCGGAGGCTTTCACCTTCTTCGGCTTGGGGAGAGCGGGCGGGAGCGGTTCGCGAGCAGGGTTCGGGTCACGTCCGACTGAGCCCGGTGCAAGCGCGGACCCGCCGGGCCCGCGGGAACCCTCTGCAGGGTCAAGAGCCCCGGTGGTCGATTGGGGAGCGGGGGCGGATGCTGAATGACAAAACGCGGTGTAAGCCCAATGATGAGAGGGTAGTGCAGGAAGGTGGGGCGCATTGAGTGGGTAGTAGTGTGATTAGGGGGAGATTCAGCAGTCGGACGCAACGGACTCACCATCATCGCCTAGTTGACTCCACCAGCCACCTGAGATCTCCACAAAATGGTAGTCGGGATCAAGGTGAAAGAATCCAATCTGAGCGGGGGCGAGTGCAGGTTGAATGCGCTCAACGTCGAGCGCGGCGTCTTCATCACAGGCGCGGTTGTGCTCTTCAATCCACGCCAAGAAGAACGTGGGCACGAGCATCGGCCATGATACTTGCAGAGCAAGAAGACCCAGCTGATGCAAGTCGTTGGAGAACAGCTCGTGCCAGCGGGGGTAAGTCGCACTGTTCGGGGCGGGGCGGGCTTGCCAGGCGGCCTGGCAGAGAGTCGAACGGGTGATGATTGCGCTGGTGATATCGGTGCGGGAGATGCTGGCCATAGTAGACGAGAAGTGGAGAGCGAGGAATGGTTGTGGGAAGACAGGCGTGCAGTTGCTGCAGTTAGACTTGAGAGTGAGTGGGGGACTTAGAGAAAAGCTCGCCCGCTCGCGCTTAACCAGGATGGGTGCCCACGTGGGAAAGTGACGCGGTTTGACTACTAACCGCGGCGCCTGCGCGCAATACTTGACCACTATCCCAAGCTCCGGCCTCCAGAGTGAGTAGCACTAGGTATAGAGTCAGACTGTGTTCACTAACTGGGCTGCTTCATTCATATTCTAGCTCCCACCGCACTGCGCCAATATTCATCGTCACGCCAAGTTGCAGGCGATGTCAAGCAAAGTTACCAGGGTAAGGATGCTGTATGGAACATCTTCTTACCTCATGCTAATATCCCGTTAGTTCACAGACCTCAATGCCGACTCGGACATCGAAGATGATCAGGAAAATGTCCTGTACCGCTCTACACCGGCGCCTGTGCCGCCCATCTTGCCCGACATGGCCCGCGCCCCCACCGCGGTGAGTTTCGGGGTATTATCCTGCCAACTTGAGCTTCTGCTGATACACTACAGATGGGTAATTTGAGGCTCCCGAGGATTGGACTCCCTGGTGCCAGCGAAGTGCAGCTCTCCGGCGCGCAGGCGGCTTTGGCTGGCCCGACACCTCCTTCGGGCTCGCTTCTCCTTCCTCGCCTGGGCGGCACCTCGCCATCTGTTCTGGGCCGGACGCAAGTCCCACGGATTGGTAACGCGCCGTCTGCCACCGTACGCCCCCCACCCCAGCCGTCTGCGCTTTTGCTCCCTCGCATCGGTGGCACCCTGCCCCTGCCTCCGAAAGCTGCTCCCCCGCCGGGCCCGCCCCAGCTGCCCCGCATCGGCGGCTCCCCGGCGGGCCCGGCGGGCCTCCCCCGCATCGGCGGCCCCGCCACGGCTCCTTCGGGCCCGCTGCCTGCTTTGGGCCCGCCTCTCCCCCGACGCGCTGCTGCATCGGCCTCCACACCCCGCAGGGACCCGGCCCTCCTCTCTACCGTACGCCCCCCACCCCAGCCGTCTGCACTTTTGCTCCCTCGCATCGGTGGCACCCTGCCCCTGCCTCCGAAAGCTGCTCCCCCGCCGGGCCCGCCCCAGCTGCCCCGCATCGGCGGCTCCCCGGCGGGCCCGGCGGGCCTCCCCCGCATCGGCGGCCCCGACACGGCTCCTTCGGGCCCGCTGCCTGATTTGGGCCCGCCTCTCCCCCGACGCGCTGCTGCATCGGCCTCCACACCCCGCAGGGACCCGGCCCTCCTCTCTCACACTGGTGGCACTTCTGCCTGTCTTCCTCACACAGCCGCCCTTGTCGAGCCCGTCGATCGCCAGCGAATACCGCGCCTCGGACAAGCGACTGAGCCGTCCAATTCCATTGCCCGCGCGTCGCCTCCGCGCACATGCCGTCTGCCTCGCATTGGAACGGCCGCCAGTACCTCCACTGCATTGGAAACAGCCCCCGCCACGCCGGCACCGGCCTCTGTGCCTATTCCTCATCTTGCTGGTCGGCTTAATGCGGCGACCGTCAACGTCGGGCCCGGCGGGGGAGAACTCTCTCGTGGTTATGCGCCTGCTGTCGTGGCAGCACACCCTTCCCTTGTGACTCCGGCAGCGCCAGAGCATAATGGGCGAAAAACCTCGAGCCGCGCAGTCCACAAACGAGACACGGCAGCTCGTCAGGCTGCAATCCGCTCGATCGCTTCCCGCACATCAAACACAGACCCTCCCGCCACAGGTCTGCCGACTACACCCGGCGTGCAGGACTTGGACGATGGCACAGCTGATCCACATCAACCTGGAGAAGCCGAGGGCAATGAGGCTGCCATGGATGTCGATGAAGGCGACAACATGCGTCAGAGTACAGTGGATGGCGTGAGAGGGGCGACTGTACGTTGTGCTCAGCGCATAACCTCTCTAACAATCCAGTCCGCTGCTTGGGAACAGACTAAGATGGAGGCGGAGAATATTGTGGATGGAATGGAGTCACTGAATACCGAGGGTTGGTTGGCATACAATAGGTTGCTTTTGAAGGCAGTGCAGAAGAGGTAGAGGGTGTGCTGTGTATGGCAGTGTATATTGCATTGTTTGGTCGCTCATGAAATGCGAGGTTCATTGTTGAAGCTTGCATCGTGTGTACAACCAGTAGTACTACTAGGCTTGATCCAGTGGAGGACAGTGATTTAAGCGATATCTGTGCCCTTATACGTACATTTAATCAAGCCTAGTGGTGTACGTGCACACAACGTTGTAATCACATACACCGATGTGACAACATGAGGCATCGCGATTACAGTAGCTTATTAGTGGTATGTGCGAGTTGATTAAGCCACATATCTTGAGTAATGAGGCATAGTAATTGTTTAACCGCTGTGATGGCTCACATGAAAGATTGAAAATAGTGTATCCATTGATGAGTTGACCGCATATACTGAGTGTGTGTGAGCTAGATAATTGCGAGTAGAAGGAGCAGGAATGTAATTATGATGATGGGACATGTAATTACCTCACAGAGATAGCCTCTAGTGGAGAGGTAATTGCGCTAGCAGAGTGGCTGTATGCATATGTTTAATAATGGTTACTGGCCTAGTAAGGTGGGGATTAGTAACAGTTTATTGGGTAGTATAGTGATACATATTTACTGAGTTGTGTGCACCGATTATACATTAATTCTACACAGTAGAGCGTATTCGAGGGAAGTAACTTAGGTGTGGAACGGGCATAAGGGAATATTCGTGATCCATTTCGGAGTTACCCGGCGCGCTGCAAGGTAATCACGCGCGGTCGGCGGCGGACGCTCAGGACTGCACACTTTGTCTATTGCCCTCACGACTCAGTGAGTGGCTCAGACTCATCCCGTGGTAGTCTGCTCATACCGACTCTCGTGACAGCACTGTGACGAAGCTCGCGCAATGTCGGAGAACCCATATGACCCAAACAGGTTTCTTGGTCCGCGTGAGTTCGCAATTCCCTGATGTGCGCAATCTGTACTCATCTTTCAATTCAGCTCGTACTGTACGTTTCAGAAAATCCGCAACCAATGCAAACCAGAACAGCGACGCTACAGCTCGTAATGCTCGGGTGGAGAACGACTCCCATCCTGAGCAGCCTGTGCGTTCTACGACCAATGCTGCGCGCCCTACTACTGGCGCGGCTGGGTGTCCCGCTGCCTCCACCAGCCGCATCTCTGCCTTCACCGGTCATTCCTGGTTCACTTATGTTCTTGGAGCGGCATTGTTAGCATCGTGCCTCTTGTCGCTGGCCATTCGCATCGGCGGCAACGATGGTCTTACTTGGGCCTCACACGCTTTCGCTGAAACGCTCAATATCCCCCCCCCCAACCGGTCTTTCTCCCTCTCCAAGTTCACGAAACGTCAACACCCAGTCACTACCATTCCTCCGCAGCTATCTGCATACATCGAAAAGGCCGTCTCCTCCGCTGTCGCGTCCGCTGTTCAAGACTCGGTCGGTCGACGCGACTTTGCCCTTGCGGCGGACGGTGCTCGGATCGTTCCAAAGTTGACGTCCGTCTTCGACATGCACTCGAGCAACGCCTCGGTGCGCCCTCCCACCAACATTTTGGATGAAGACCTTCGGTCCGGGTCTTGCTGGGAATTCCCAGGATCTCACGCGCAAGTGGGCATCAAACTCAACGAGTACATGTTCCTGACCCACGTCACCGTCGACCACGTCCCCCACGTCCTCGCTGCGGATATTCGACAGGCCCCTCGCGAGGTCATTGTCTGGGGTGCGATTGATGGGGAGGACAACCGGGAGCGCCTCGAGCATCATGGTGACAGCTTGCGCCGTTCCCCTCTCGGTGTCCTTTATGGTGGACCTGAACTCAAAGCCGGCGGGCATTTCCTACCCCTGGTGGCCTTCGAGTATGACATCGCTTCTCCCCCACATGTTCAAACTTTCCCCATCGATCCGGCGGTCGTTGCTTCCCGGATGTCCTTCGGCGCTGTTGTCGTCGAGATACAGAGCAACTGGGGCGCCTCGTCCACCCGGGTGTACCGCATTCGTATCCATGGCGAAGCGTCCTCGGTTGCATGACGTATAGTACGATATCAACTACATGGAGGCACTACGTACATACGTTGAGGCTTTCAGATGTACTGGTGTAGAACAATCGATGCTCAGCGTTCCGCAATTTAATTGAACCAGCACAGCTCAGCGTTGGTCGGCGTCGTAAGCCTACCAGCGTACTGAGGCAGGCGCAGAAGCGCTGTGTCGATACATGCCTGTTCCCGCGCCCGCAGCGGGGCGTCTGTAGTGTAGACCACACTTCCGCTACCGCGACCTCTTCGCTCTAACACTTCGGGTCAGGGTGGCTTTCCCAAGAGTCTGGTCCGTCGAGATTGACGAGCGCAGGTAACCTTCCCCCCACGGTTACATGCGCCCACTAGTCGTGATTCGCGGCACACTTGAGCGGGCGTTGCCAAGACTTCCTATCAAACTCACACATTCAGCCTCGAGGCGGACATATCCGCCCGCTGCAGCTTTGAACTTGCCAAGATCGCAACGAGCAAGCAAGCCATACCCTGGATAGAGACGAGTGCGGGAATGGGCAGACGAAGCGATCATGAAGGATGAAGGTCCATGTCAACACCACGCTGCACGCCGGAAATGGCACAGCATAGCGAGAGAGTGAGTGGACCGAGGACGAGCATTGATATCCATTAGGCAGGGAGGAGAGTGATGCGTCTTGCGGCGGCTGACATGGCCATGCTTCTGTCCTTGTTGGCGAGAAACGACTTGATTCTGAGAGAGGATGAGCCGGGTGCGAGGCTGCTAGCACAGCAGGAGTCGGTAGGAGTACTAGTCGCGAGGGGGAGAGCAACCCCACATCCGCTCTGGGTGTCCATTGTTGATCGTGGCTTCTTGAACTCGGATTCCACGCCATCGTCGAAAGTCAGTGATGACGGCGTGAGGTCGAGGTCCATGGGGCTGATGTTCCCCTGTGTCTTCTGCCTCTCTGGAAACGATTTCCGAGCCGCGCGGTAAGTCACTCGTCCGAAAGCTCTCGTGTTCGAGTTGACGAGCGTCCGCACACTCTGTGCCCACCGGCCCCGCTCGCCCGCGTCGTCTCGCTCCGCTCTGCGCCCGGTTGCTCCCTCTCGTCCTGTGTCTGCGTGTACCGACCGCTCTCGCACCCAGCTGCATCCCGCGTCTTCTTGAAACGCTTTCGCGCAGTGAGTGCCTCGCGCGACTGATCGGTCGTCGATGAACACCCGGAAACCCTCTAGACGCACGCCATCAATTATAGGCAAGCAGGATGGGGAACAAGCGACATACTCCGCTTCCGCACCTCCTTGTACGCCGGTCTCGCTCGCCCACATCCTCTCCCTTCACGTACCGAACGCTCTGGGCCCCGTTGCTCCCTCGCGCCTTCCGCCTCCCGGGAAACACTGTCTCATGCGACTGAAAAAGTGGGCACAACGGCGGCCACCACAGTGTTAGTTCCAAGCTAGCAGGATGGGAAACAGAGACATACCCATCTGCCGCTGCTCCGTTGGTGTACTGAACGCTGCTCTACGCAGCTGCGATCGTGACAGAGTCTGTCCGTCCGTCGCCACCCTGTCTCCCTCGATTACGTCCTCCGCATTCATGTAGACGCCGTCGGCGCGTCCACGGGGGTATGAGCACGGAGGTGTGCCGTTCAAATCCTCCAGCGCGGGACCGCTCGAGACGCATCCAAACAGGCCAGACTCCAACCGACAGGGACTTGGCCTGCCACGTCGCCGCTGCCGTCGAGAGAGAGAGAGTCCACAGGATGGTACACGCGGTGAGTGCGGTGTGCTGTCGCGCGATGTCAATACAGGAGCTCGGAGACGTGAATGCTGTGTGATGAGGACTCACAGAGCACGTCGATCCGGCAGGTGCAAATGATGTCCTCAGGAGACGGGTGCATCGTACGGACGGTGACTGCTATTCGTTCGAGGACTGGCGTTCGAGGACTGGCAGAGCCGAAAACGAGGTCCCAGTCGTAGTGTCTTGTTATCGCTGAGTACTGAGTGTTCTGAGCTTCTCCGCAGTCTGTCCTTGTTGATAGGTAATAGCCGCTCTTGGAGGGTAGTAAGCCGTGTGCGAGGCTGCTGGCACAGTGAGAACCCCACTTCTGCTCTGGTCATGCTCGCCGACGCCTCGAAGAGGTGTATCGATCAAGCAGACCGTCCTAGCTTCCGCGGTGAGTCTCTGATCCTCGTTGTCGAAGAGAAGTCCCGTCTAGAACGAGTGTAGGACAAGGGTGCTAGCAGAGTTGGAGGAGGAGGAGGGGTAGGGTTTAGCCGCCTACGCACCTACACACGGCGGTGATAGTGGCAGGGCGTCAAAGGACGCCGCACCGCCACCTCCTCGCAGAGCGTCTATCCCCCGGGACGCACGACCCGCCGATGCACCGCTCCACTCCCCGGAGCACCCTCTCCTCCTCCTCCTCCTCCTCCTGGCCCCTGGCAATTCATGCTGCACTGACTGAAAGTTTAGAGGCAAATCAAGATTGCGGGACATGCTATAGTGTACAGGAGTCGGGATAACAGGCAGAGGGAACTTGGGCGTGCCATTGGAGACATACATAGCGAACCGGCGTCGTCGTGGGGTGCGTCAAAACCTCCCGGGAGTGAAAGCACCCATAAACACTATACAAGCGGGGGACGAGGAGGAGGACGCAGAGCCGGAAAGGCGGTACGCGCGTAGACTACACCGCCGGTAGCGCGTTTTCTAGAGTCGCCCTGTGAGTACGCATCAAGGTCTGTATCTCGTTGCATTGCTACTAAACGTCAGTGGAGCTCTCATCTGCGCCAAATGAAGGCGGTACACACCTCCACGACATGCATCGAGTCCATCCAGATGGCTTCGTATTTCTTGAAGGACTCGCGGATGTCCTGCATCGGGACGCCTTGCTCCGCGGACGGAGCGCCAAGAGTCGTGGTGTTGAGTTCGGCGAGCTTCATGATGGACTGGTAGCCAGTTGAATCAGATCCTCGCGGGGAGCATTACGGTGGTACGTGCATACCTTGAGCTCGACCACTAAGACCTTCTGCTTATCACCCAACTGGGAGAACTCCTGTAAGACCGCATAGAACCGACCCACAGCAGCGCAAAGCTCGCTGGTGGGCATCCTAGGTCCCGAGTGAATGAACCAGGACTGGACGTAATCCTCCCACAAAGTCGCACTCCCTTTGAGAAGATGCTCGCGCTCGGCTCCGAGCGTCTGTAGACCGGCGACAATCTCCGTGACGCGACCTGGAAACATCGCGGAAGTCCATGTCCTCCGCTGCTCGAAAGCAGCCGTGTAGTGTGTGCGTCCTTCCTGATGTACTATTAATGATGATAATCATATTGATTATAAAGGAGAGACTTACCTCCGTGAGTACGAGATCGAAGCATGCCTTCCAGCGATTACTCGCTGTCTTCACGTCCGCGGCTCGGCGCTGAAGGTCCTCGCAGCTACGGTCTAGTTGCCGATACGCCTTGTCGACCGCTTCCCGCTCGTTCGATCCCAGGTGTAAGAAATATCCGTCATACAACATCTTGAACTACGTAGCAACATATGTTTAGCGAACCTGAGGCGAACGTGAAGAAAGTACCTGGTCGTAGAGTCCACTGGTCTCCTTGTACTTGCTATCCATCGACACCACAACAGAGATAAGCTGGGAAGGCAAATCACTGTCTCCGGGGTATAACTCGAGCAGCGAGGCTCGGCGCCGCGTGACCTCGTGGTGCGCTGCTGTCTCGAAAGTATCGTAGTCGCAGATGGAGCGGGAGGAGAGGATAGGACCCCAGCGAGCCATATCCGAAGGAAGAGTGAGCTTGTCGCGCAAACTGTAGGACATGCAGTGCATTAGGCAAGGTAATTGGTGAGCCACTCGTGACTTACACGTCGAGCTCTTTCTTCAACGGATCGGCGATGCTCTGTATAACATCGGGGAATCCTTTCATGAGGGAGAACGCAACCGTGGTCTGTGGGCCTGGTGCCATTGTCGATCTCGAAAGGCAAACTAAATTCTGGACGAGAGTAGAGGTGTGAGATGAGAAGAAGGGAGACAGGGAGTGGTGTGGCGTGTCTGGATGCAGACGGCATGAGCCAGTCGGTGCAGCGGCGCGAGGCGTACCTTTGTCCCTGTTCAGTGATTCATCCCATCACATCGTGTTGAGAGAGCCGGCGAGTTTGTAGGTGTACTCTGTATGAGAAAAGTATCTATAACATGCCAAAGTGCAGAGGTGGTGCACTGGGAGTAGTCGCGAGGCGAAGGAAATCCCACATCCGCTCTAGTCATGCTCGCCGACGCCTCGAAGAGGTGTATCGATCATGCAGACCGTCCTAGCTTCTGTAGCGAGCCTCCATCCTCGTCCCTAAAGCGCTGAAGAGTGATCTCGTCTCGAACGAGTGCAGGAGGCGAGCGCGTAGGTCAGAAACGAGGAGGAGGAGGAGGAGGAAGGGTATTCGGCTTAAGGTGGAGCAGGGTGACAGCATAGCACAGTGGCGCCTTCCGAACTGTACCTTCTCACGAGTATTGGCTAGTAAGTATCACTACTACGGACTACTACCAGTAGTACCACTACTCACTGGCACATTTATGTACAGGTACATGCCCCTCCTCAGGATCTAATCATTAATATCTGCGCACATTCGTCAACCGAAGCTGACCCCCATCCACACACGCTCCACACGCTCTGCTAGTGATGGATCCTGGAACCCCATCTAATGACGATGTTGAGGCGCGAGCGAAGAGGAGGAGGGTGTATATGAGGAAGATCACGGTGAGTTCCTTCGAGTATATTACATCCCCCCTCCCCGCTCACGGGCCATATACCAGCTGCACGATGCGTTAGTTCAAATCGTAGTCGATCGGAAGTATGACGAGCACCTCGAGTTGCTTGCGAAGATGCACCCCGTCAACCATAGCGACGATGAAACAGATGCGGAGTCGCCGGCGCCGCGTTCGCCACCGAAACAATTCCTCATCGTCGATTCTGAGTGGATGAGCCTCGAGCTCCGACACTTCCTCCGCACGCTCTACAATCTTCACGTCCGTGCCTTGGAGACGTCTTCGGAGCGGAGTGCCTGGAGTGGTATCGTTCCTCGAAGCCGTGTTCCATCCAATCCGCCACGCACTACGTCTGGTACACCTGCGATAGGGCTTTGGCGCAATTGCTACAATCTTGTGTGGATGAGGACGTTGACGCCGCACCAGCGTCAAGCTCTCCAAGTCATCGACCGAGACTACGATTTCACGATGAGAGACTGAGAGGCAGTCGTCGTCGCCGTCTAGCCCGAGTTTGTGCAGGTCAGCCCAGTTATCCCAGATTGCGAATGGTCACGGTCGTCCCTCTAACATATGTGGACAGGATTCAGGCATACGTTCTCCGGTACCTCTACCCAGCCAGGCCCGGGCTCTCGGGTCTCTGCTCCAATGCGAAGTTTAGCAAAGCGATGCTACATTACTAGAGCTTTGTTTAGCATGAGTCCTGCTCGATGATCCCGAGGTTGAACACCATACTACCCAACGTTATACATCTCATCATACATGCCGCCTACTGATTGCCACTCAATCTTTGCGCGTAATGTTCAGCGAACGCGTCCTTGTCGAGTCTAGCGAACTCGTGTTGCGGTATGGCGATACGGTGACGGTGTCGCCTATGAGATCGCGCGTCGTTATCCATGCACCAGGTTCCCAAATGAGTCTCAACTCACAAGTGGTTCATAACGTCATTTACTTCAGCAAATGTAGTCACCCGCAAGGAGCATTCAGGGTGAGGGCATTTGTATTGACCGTCAGTGTGCTCATCTGAACGGTTCTTCTTCTTCTTCTTCCGAAGAGCTAAGTCATCTTGGCCGCGCGCTGTCTGGCGCTGACGCTTGTTCTTCTTCTGACGTCCCGAGGCCTCGGATTCTGGTGATTGTCGAATTTGCTCGGACTGAGAGTGTAGGGAGATCCATGCATAGAACAGAAGGGATTCCAGAGGGAGGACTTCCGGAATACCTTCTTGGCGGAGCTCGACAGCAACCTTGGCGCTATGCTCGATGGCCTCGATGCATACAAAGTCACAGGCGACTTTCATACTCGCTTGTAAATTGCTGACCTTGAGGCGCAATCAAAACACAATTACAGAAGATATCGCGACGACGTACCTGGTGTGCTGCTCCTGCGGGAATGAAAACGGCGTCTCCGAGACGTTGTTTGATCACGTACGGCACAACACCGAGCATTGCTAACTCGGAGAGCATGAGCGGAGTCAAGTATGTCTGCTGAGCATGAATTGGATCGCCTTGTGTGCTTTCACCGATAGAGCGTAGGTATGCGCGGAGCTTCTCTACGTCATCAGGATCGAAGATGTGCCAAAGAGCCCCGGGTACGTCAAGATCTACCATTCCAGTAGAGGTGTACACAAGGATGTTGATCGCGCTTGTGACATCCAAGTGCAGCTTGGTCGAGCCACTCGCATCCAGATCCCGCGTAGCGATATACATTTTAGGTCCTAGTACCACCGTTATCAGCATATTGTTCCATTGGCTACACAAAGCTGGCGCACCTAAGTCCGGATTCAACCGCTTGTGCGGGAGCGGCGGGATGGGAAAGTGTGCGGCGAGATTGTAGAGACCGTCGCTCCGAGTGTATAAAGGCACTGGAACCATCTGCATGAATGCTTCGTATTGTTGCTTGAATTCCGCCTCGAAGGTTGTAGACGACGGCCAGTCCTTAAAGAGCATCTCAACATGCCGTTGCGCCGACCGGAGTCAAGCTTCAACTTACCTTTGCTCTTATTGCGAACTGACGTTGATCTCGCTGAAACTCATCGAAGAATTTGGTGACCGATACTTTTTCTGGACGGAGACCGTGGCTTTTGAACATTTTGATACTCTGTGCTCCATGTGAACGCACGAGAGATCTAGGAGTCCACTCTCCCTGCATTTTATTGTGTAGGCCCTCAACGACAATCGGAATGTTCTGGCACCACAGAGAGCGGAAGAGCTGCCATTGACCAGCCAGTATAACTGGAGCTTCATGGAGGACCTTTGCCCGTACTCGACGCTGCTCAGTACCATTTACAGGAGCTGGAGCGACGACTTGGGCTTCTGCATTGATTTTGTCGATTTGCGCAAGCATGGAGTCGATGCACGATGGCGCCAAGCGAGATACTGGGCGGAAACTATGCTTGTCACCCTGGGAGTGAGACGGTGTCGTCATACTACTTCAGCGAGGGCTGGAGCGTCTATATGATCGGATGAGCTTACCTGATTGCCGGAGGTCTTGTTGCAAGGAGGTCCTATGTCGAGCCCGCGTTCCGCACGGCATACTGGGCAAATCTCGTAACCACATCCCTCGCAGAAGAAAGATGATGATAGAATCGACCCAGAGCAGTAGTCTATCATGTTGCAATGAATCATCATCCTCATAGAACTTGAATGTAGTCTACTCACCACAGGTAATTCGATACTGCAAGTCTGGCTTTCTGCGAATCAGTCCGGGGAGTCGTTCGTGCGCGACCATCTTGTCAACGTAAGGACGTAGTTTCGGAGCCAACCCGGCCTTCGGAGATCGATTCAGATAGAGTTTCAAAGGAGAGAAATGCATAGGAGACATGCCTGGAGCTCCCTAACTTGCTCGATCGTTGGAGGTTGACTGAATACAGTTGGAGGGAACGCTTGTGGTGCATTATCTATGTCATCATCCTGGAAGGCACACTCAAATGTGCCATCGGACCTCCGGTGTACTTTGCGGAACCCTGCGTGAAAAGTTATTGCTGCTGAGAGAATCACTGTCACGGTCGACGAGGGACTTTACCAAGGAATCTACAATGGCCAGTACCACCACCACCTGTCCCAGCACAAAAAAAGCAAGGCGGACGACCCACAACGTTCCTGCCAGTGGTGGCGCATTTATACTTTTGTACCTCCATCGATTATTTGAGGTGGGAAAGCTGTTGATAGTCGAAACAGTAGGCGAAGATGATGCGAAGCTTCAAGCTCAAGCGCTCAGCGCTCAACGGCGGGGCCTCAAGAAGCGAATTGAATATCGGACGCCCGAGAAGGACGCTAATCTAGGCATTCTTTTCAATTTTGTAGAGCACCTGAAAATATACTCCTCCTCCTCCTCCTCCTCCTCCTCCTCAACGTTCAACGTTCGACGTTGCAACGTTCAAACTTGGCGCCTCCGATACTCTGTTCTCTGTTCGACCACATCTTCGACATCCCTCGTGCACCCCATCCCATCTCTACATCCTCAGGCTTCATCTTCGCCTTTTCCCTTATCCCGTACTGGTCTTGTGCACTCGCAGCCAGTCTCGTCAGTATACTCCTCTGAAAAGCACCGTATTCCTTCTGGTAAGTTACATAAGTTCTGAAGGCAAGTGTGTTCACTGACGGTGCATCAGCCGGGATTCGCACAAGCAGCGTCCTCATCTGTCTCGCGTCGCACAAAACATCACGACTCGCACATTCCAAATCCCGGTAGCGTTTTGACAGAAAGACTCTGAGGTCCACTGTCAATCCGCATCTCACTTGAACTACTTTCAGTGAGATTCGCCTCTTCCCGCCCAAATCGGTCCTGCTGGGTCTATTGCCCAGGTGAATTCGCTTCTGCGTGAAGCATTCTAGCTATGCTCACTTCGCATGAGCCATCAAGCACACACGCACACACACACCATCAAGTCGAACCTTTGACCGGTCACGACTGGGTGGGAGGAGGGACGCGAGCCGATGGACATTGACGAGGAGTAGGGACGGAGGACATAAGGTACGTCCTGCACGTATGCTCAGCGATCCTCTCTGACGAACAGCTGTATCAAGACACACAAACGAACTAGTTTCAGGTGCGCCGGCCTCAAACTCCGCTCAGGTTGAATTACCGAGCCAAAGATGCGTTTCCCTAGCAGAACACGCATGTTCTCTGAAGAACGATGTGGCAAATTGACGGGTTTTGGTTGACACTTCAATGCATTACTCCTACATACACGTTAGTGGGTAGCAGCATGGGTGCTCTACCTTTGTTTGCCATAATCGGCACTCTGGACCTCACAGCGCGGGCCCAACAACGACCACGGACCGGCCCAATGCCACGGTTACAGACGCGCTGCGTTTCGGATTCGACTCGACAGAGAGCCCAGGACGAGTGCGACATCGATCTTTTCCGCCATGCGCGACTGCGGATACGGATCACCAAGACGAGGACGAGGGCGACACATCGCGCGGATGGTCATTAACGCCAGCCGACGCGGAACAGCGTCGACCTCGTCCCGCACCGCTGTCCGCGAACGCGGCCTCGGTCTGCGAACACGGGATCGCCACCGCGCTGGGCCACCACTCCGCCATTCACCACAACCGATGCGGAACAGCGTCAACCTCGTCCCGCATCACCGCCCGCGAACCCGGACTCGGACCACGAGGACGAGGGCCATAAACCGCGCCGACCGTCATCAACGCTAGCTGAGGCGAACGATACCGACTTCGTCCCGCACCGCCGACCGCGAACGCGGAATCGGTCTGCGAGGACGAGGACGCCATCGCGCCGCTCCACTCCGCCACTCACGACAGCCGGTGCGGCAAACCGACCTCATCCGGCACCTCCATCCTCGAACGCGGACTTGGACTATCAGTCTCAGGACGACACACCGCGCCGACCAACCACTTCCAACGACCGCATACTCGATGCGGGCGACACCGACATCGTCCCGCCCCCCTATCCGCGAACACGGAGTCGGAATGCGCCGACAAGCCTCGCATGGCGAGAGCGGCGACATCAATCTCCCTGTGGCCAACACGACTCGGAATGCGAAGATCGAGGGCAATCTCAGCGTGTGCACAGCGAGGATGGCCACCGTCTTCATCTTCTTCCGCGCTTCCGCGCTTCAGGCCCGCGCCGGCGGTGTCGTCCCCCCTCCAGTCCCCTAGTTCGTCCCGAGTCGTGTACACCGACCTGACTGTCAGACCCGGCGTGCTCGTCGCTCGATCACATCCAGAGCTTCAACGTTGTATACCTATGTGTCTACCTATTGCACGATTCGACGTGTCCCGCCGTACCGGCGCGCCCAGGACGGCCACGATGAAGAAGACGTGGAAGAGGAAGAGGACGCTGTCGTCTTTCTCTCGATCAGGGGCACCGGCGGCGGGGAGTGTCTCCTCCCGCCGCTCACCCTTGAGACTCGCGCTCTAGGGGCGCCGCGTGAGACTGCCCAACGTGCGGCTCGCCTTGCCCACCCGACTTCGAAGAGGAGGCCGTGAAGCATCTGGAACGACGTTTGAGAAGGTACACAGACAAATTCGACTCGGTCAGACGGGGTTTCGGAGGGTTTCGGTGAGTTTTAGGATCAAAATCGATTTATTTGGCCCCTGGACATCTGATAACAAGTTCTCTCGCTCTACGACGATCGTTCCACGCTCTGTACATTTATACGCACTCTGACGATCATCTTGCGCAGCGAGGGCACTTCATTTCCTCGTCCTAGAGCCGTCTCGGACCCCGGACAGGACGCCATCGGAGTCGGCTCATGGCGGGCACAATACTCGACGAGGCGGCCGGGGAGCGTTCTACTTACGTTTTGTAGAAGATATTAGTAGTCGTACGCACACCGGCTTTCGCGAGACGTAGCTGGTGGCAATTACGAGAGAGGACGGGCGCCGTCGGAGCCTCCAAGTCTCTATAGTTATACGGCCGTCGCCGACTGAATTAGGACGGAATGGTCGGCACGGGAGGGCACGGGCCCCTGTGGAAGCCTGTGGACTGGTAACTACACCACATGCGGAATGGGAACATCGTACGAGAGAGGAGCTCGCCGGACTATCGGGGTGGCGGGGTCGGATGGATCCGCGGCACGATGCGATGCGTGAGCGGATTCAAGCTCAATATTCATGTATTCATGGCTAGAGATTCTCGCCCGATCACGCATGCAGGTGCGCAATCATCTGTGCCCGAGCTAGCCGGTGCGCGACGAACTTTGCCCCTCGGCACACTTCACACGTTCAACGACTACGTGCACGCTCTCCACGACGCTTGGGGTCGCTGCGCGTGGACACGTCCAGCTCGTTCGACTCGACAGCATATATGATCTATTGCGACACGTACAGTGCTCTATGCTGCACGGCACTCGGGGCGCAAAAGCCGTCCACATCGTGGGCTCACGGGTTCCTCCCCAGTGTGTTCGGCGCGGCGGAATCGACCGGCCGAACGTCCGGAGCCACTTTTGGGACACGGCCCGGGCGAGATGGAGCGATGCGTCTGGCGCGTTCTACACGACGCTCTGACACGCTCTGCTTCGCGACGACGCTTGCCTGTGCGTTGCGGTGGAATGTACGAGTCTCGAAACCGAGAAGGTGTGCAGGGACATACGTACCTCGACTTCTGGAACAATGTCGCTCATACTGACGTTTTTTAAGCGATGGCCTGCGACGCGGATTAGAGAATGACCCTGTTCGCTGTAGCGTGATGGACGGGCGCGCAGGGAACGATCCGAAAGTATGTACCGGTACCGAGGCGAGGCGAGCGCGACGTCGCGCACAGTGGGTGGACAGCGAAGTAGGCAGGCGACGCGGGGATCCGGGACACACAGGGTGTGTGAAGGTGAGCTGAGCTTTTTAATGTCACGGCACCTCAGCGCATCTTCTGGTGTGGTTAGACTTGGTCGCTCACCGAGGTGCGGAAGATGCAGTGCACGATCGGAGTGCATATCGAACACTTAGCGCGATCGGAGCGCGCTGGCGGAGGACTGTTCAAGGAAATTCTAGACGGAGGGAAAGATCTAGAAAGTCCGGTGAGTGCATGTCTCGCATGGCAAAGCTGATGCTCACCGCGCGCGGGCTATGTGTTTTGCGTCGACTGTAGTTTGGCGGGGACGGAGTACGCGCTGGTGGCGGACTCAGTTGGCTCCGGAAGGAGCGAGAGATGTGAGGTTCTGAAGAGCTGGGTGAGTCCGGACAGTTATGCATTTATGCATGGAAATATTGATGCTCACGTTGCGCAGACGGGGTATGTGCTATGTTTCGTGCACCTCCCGCGGTCGCTACGGGTCGCCCAATCACTAGATGTTGTAGTCCTGATGTATCATATACAGGTACTTGATGTGGGGCCTATTACATTATGTATAGGCACTACATCTGATGTATCAGCATGCTCCGGGGCTATACCGGGGAGAGGCTTCAGCGGCCGCTCGGCATCGCGGCAGCCTTCCTAATGCGGTCGGAACGAAGTATTTTAGCAGCTAGGCAGCCAAAAAGGCCGATTGAGCGGCTAAATAGCCAAATGGGGCCGGCTGCAGCCACCCTGGCGCCTAACGCACCGGAATCGGGTCGGATACTGGCGCGCTCCGGTCATCCAGCCCTCTTAGCGTCTAATGCACCAAATGCGGACAGGATATCGGCCGTCGGGCGCTACATCCGAATCTGGCAGTGTTAATGACGCTCTCATAGTTGTTCTTATTCTGTAGGGATTTAGCTGTAGTCAATACATAGAGCTTCTTTCTGAGTATCGCAATATATTGCATCATCATGATCTGCATGACTGTCACTATAAGCTAGCTCCTGATTTTCAAAGTGGATGCCTCATCCAGAGATGTTGCTGGCGCCTATCTTCCTGTATCCATCATCAACACCAGTCTCCCTATAGTTCATAGATCACACCGTTGTATACTGCATATTTGAATGTCATAAGGAAGAAAACCATTCGAGCAGGTATAGACATACGGACTATGACAGCATATAGTACATAGTACTTAGCCAGATATCGAGACGCCGGTGGCGACCACACGAGACGTGGTCACTAGATAGAGATAGAACCGCATTGGACGACCAGATGGATCTACTACATGCGAGGCAGGATGTAAATGATGATCATGTACGTCGTATGCGCTTGGATGTGCGCCGAGGGGCCTGTTCTTCTGACTCGCGCATTGAACGCTTGCTGAACGCAGACATGTAGTCAGCTAGTGACTCGGGACATGTATCAGCATGTAAAACGACTTACGAGGAAGTGCGCTTGCGAGTGGAGGTGCTCGTGCTCGTGCGCACGTCATCGGCAGACCGCGACGCAGCTTTAGCAGCCATGGATGCAAGCACCCATGCTACATCTTTCACTGCATCCACCCAACTCGCTTGCGTGATGTCGGTTGTGATATCTGCCCACCATGCAAGTGACAAGAGCACGATTAACATACCGTTTTTGCCTGGCTTTCGCAACGCATCCCAGTCACCATCGCCTCCAGCCACAAGCCGGTCATCCTCGCTACGCAATCGCCACGTCGGTTGCAACCCCTTCCACCACCGCCACCAGTCTCCACAGTACGTCGTCTCGTCGGTGATCGATGGGGGTTTGAGAAGGTTCCGGCGGCATTCGCGGACCCAAACAAAGACCTCGTGGGGCCTATGCGTAGTACCCAGCCCATTAGACTTGGCCTGTAATGTCAGCAATGAGCAATATTCAATCAGATCGCAACTCACACTCGTTTCCCATTTATATGAGCGCTCGAGAATTGTCCAGCATTCCGCAGCATGCATGAACTCGCGCCCAAGACCCCTCGCCTCCATCCAGTCGAATGGTTCTCGAACCCAGTCGGGCCATCCATCCTCGTTGACGATGATGTTACCGAGCCCGAGTATGGAGCCGGGCACATCGATAGCACTGGGCGTGTGTGCCGTCGACGACGAGGAAGCTGCGGCAGGGCCGGGCGGAGACACTGGATGCAGGGCGGTCGATTTGACTAAGGGCCTAGGTCGCGGTTTTGACGAGCGGGCGGGAGCGGGCGCAGACAGGGCGAGAGCGGCTTGGGACGACGATGAGGCGGGAGCAGGCGCAGACAGGGCGAGACCGGCTGGGGACGACAAGATAGCACTGGGCGTGTGTGCCGTCGACGACGACGACGCTGCGGCAGGGCCGGGCGGAGACACTGGATGCAGGGCGGTCGATTTGACTAAGGGCCTAGGTCGCGGTTTTGACGAGCGGGCGGGAGCGGGCGCAGACAGGGCGGGAGCGGGCGCAGACAGGGCGGGAGCAGCTGGGGATGACGATGAGGCGGGAGCGAGCGCAGACGGGACGCGAGCGGTTGGGGACGACGATGGGGCAGGAGTGGATGATGGGGCAGGAGCGGACGGAGACAGGGCGTGAGCGGTTGGAGACGAGGTGGACGCAGGCTCAGCGAGAGCAGTGGCGCGAGTCACAGAGCTCGGCGCGAGTAACGATGGGGGACCAGAAGGATCGCGCGGTGCAGAATGGGATGGCGCAGGGGTGGGACCGGGAGCAGCAGGAGCGGCAGATGGAGGTGGCAAGGGCACGTGGCCAGTAGAGGCCGGAGGCGCGGAGGATGATGAGGGGAGCGTCCCACCTGTGGGAGCGAGTGGAGCAGGTGAGCGCGACGAGGGCGCCGAAGCGGTAGAGCCAGCGGGGGCAGAGGAGGATGAAGAGGGTGCGGGAGCAGGAGCGGCGACAGTGGACGCGTGCGTGGGGGCGGATAAGGGGGGGAGCTGGATGTTCTTCTTGGCTAAGACGTAGGCACAATCGCCAGGGCCTACCGCGCGGCGGAGTTCGGCGGACTGCATCTTGCCCCAATCATACAACAGACTGCGTTTGTCCTGTTCGTCTAAGACGGTGAACGCGCGATGCACGTACTCACACATGTTGAGAGACTGCAGAGAGGGGACCTCGACGCCGTCCGGGACGTTATCCTCCTCGTCTGACTCCGGCCTGTCTCCTGGAGCAGGCCCGTCGTCGTCGACCGAGCCGCCGTCGCCATGTTGCTTGTCGGATGCGCTCGACTGCGAGCTGTCGGATGTCTCGTCATCGGACTGTGACGAGACATCAATCCTGGGCTGACGTTTTTTCTTCGAGCTGGTCTCCACGCGAGCAGGCTGCTTGCCCCTCTGACGCTTGGAGAGTGTCGGACGATCCTTGGACTGACTTGAGCCCACCTGACGTCGGGCAGCGCGGCTTGATGGGCGTGCATCTGGGTCGCCGGTGCGAGCTTGGGCCGACGGGAGCGAAGGAGCGTGGACGGCACTTGGGCCGGACTGGGGGTCTGCTGAGGTCTCAGACATCGCCGCCCGGCGCTCGCCATAGTCTGCATGTCCGTGCCGGTGAGTATGATAGGGAATGTAAGAAATACTGTGCGTACCTTCTGTGTGCATAAGATAGCGTGTAAATGAAGCCATCACGTTCGTCCGGAAAGCCTCCTTCTCATGGAGATGCCATGGAACAGGAGCAGGGCCTGCAGTCTTCCCAGCAGTAATGCTAGATGTGACGAATGTAAGGATGGCGTCACGCATGCCTGCAGCGGTGTGAGGGTCTACGTACATTTTGAGCTTGAACTCCGGCCCCCTCGGGTCCTTCAGCGGTACTCCAGCGAAGAGCGTGATGTGAAATCCCGTTCGTTGCCGGAGACCTTCGAGGAGCGGCTGCACGACACCAACCATGTTGTCGCGACAGCTGGGGGCCCGTTAGTGAACATGGGGGTGAAACGATTGCGCCGCATAAACGCACCTCGCCTGGATGTCCTCAGGTGCTGGCTTCGCCGCCTCGAGAGCCTCGGCCTCCACAGCTGCGGTGTCAGCAGCGTGCAGCTCATCTGCCTCCTCCTCCAAAGCCGCCCGGTACTCCTCAGGCTCGTCCCGGAGCATGTTGCGCGCGATTTGAGAGCGGAAGGAGAGGCGGTGCTTGTTGTCCAACCCAGCCTCTGGCCATTGCTCAGCGAAGAGCTCGTCGATCTCGGGGCGTTTCTTGATCATGTAGAGCTGCCAAGATGCGAGTCGTCGAGGGGGAGGGGGGGGCTGCGCTCTCTCACTGAGCTGGGTGAAGAAGTCGCTCCAGGGTTGACGTTCAAAATGGATCTGGCGCAGGTAGCGCAAGCTTGACATTATTTGCTAAATGAAGGACTACGACGTCAATACTGCAGTTCAATAAAGAGTACAGGCTCGATTACGCACCGCTTCAGTCCTCTCGATGATGCGCGACTTCTCCGAGGTGAGCTCTTCGGTCATCTCCAACTCGGCGGGCTCGGTGCGTGTCGAAGTCGCGGGGTCCTCGTCCTTCGGGATCCACCAAGGAAAGCGTTCCCAGTATCCGCTGTTGACCTTGATCCAGAAGTTGACGTGAGCATTGCGTTTTCCCTTGCTGTCCGGCAGGGCGAGGAAGGCGGGGAGGCAGGATTCGATGTACTCGCGGCGCGCGCCATGGAAGTTGCCGGGATTGCCGGGCTTGCCGCCCTTGGGCTTCCTCCTGCTGTTATGGCGCTTGCGAGCCGCCTTCGACGAATTCAAAGGCCCAGCTTGCGGGTCAAGTTGGATAAATTCGATGTCGGTGGTGGGACCAGGCATGGTAGATGAGTGACGGTATGAAGAGGGAGGCAGGGGGTGATTTTCAACCTGCGGCTCGCGGAACACATAGTATGAGCGGGTGTTACTGACCATGCGTGACATGTGCGTGACTCGCGCCAAGCTATGCGATAGAACTAGTAGTAAGCGATATGGTTCAGTATATCTTACAGAATGCCTCCCCTCCCTCCAGTGCTCACAGTCCTCGAGGATCCCTCTAACACACTTATTCTTACCCAAAGACACACTAGAGCCGCTGCGACTGGATACTGCGACGGTAAACACTGGTCTCTTGCCTGCGAGCACCGGGGCGCTCCCAGTCACACTCCAAACCCACAGCCATCCGATCACCAACTCGGCAATTTGAAGTGACCTGACACCTCCTGTCGCGTAGTCGAGCTGAGTCGATCCGCACATAGATATCGGAATAATACATGTTCTAATATTGGTAAGCTGTGATTGACTCGCTGCGCACATTTCCGACACTGATTTTGAGAGTCTAACATGCAGGCTGGACTTACTCTTTCCAAGTCCACAGGGGCTTTGGCGAGTGAACTCTGGAGTTCTCGTCATTATACTATCCACGACCGATACTGGATACCTCATCTCGGTGGTGCGTCCGTCTATCCTCCGAGTCATGTGGTAGTAACAACCAAATCACCCCGCTAGGGCGATCGCTATAGACGGATCTGGCTACGGCAGATCAAATAATGCTATCTACAGAACTCCACTTGCATCCGCCCCCATCTACTATATGATGCACTAGGTGAGACCTCTGATGCCCGTCGCACTGACCAGCTTCGTAGATACTCACTGTACTTGGTGGGAACAGTCATGGTACAGTAGCCCGGTTCCCCGACCGTCAGTCGTTCAATCCGAGGCATTGTGCATACGAGAGATTTAGTAGGGTGAGTAGGGGTGTCGGTGGACGTAGCTGGGACTCGCCGACAACCTATCCCGCACAACACCATGCGATCACAATTAATCCAAGATGTCGCACATGTACCACTTGATCTCTGATTATTCAAGTAAGCTTGTGCATAATTGAATTGTATCCCGGGCCGCACAATGATTTGACTCATCTCTCTAGACACGATTCAGGGGCGGATCACGGTTAGACGGAGCCAGGACGACGAGACCTGAGTCTGGTCCCATGCGGGCCAGGCCCAGTACACCACTCGTCACAGTGAACAGGAGGAGGAGGAGGAGGGGACATGTCGCGATTGTTGCCTTTCGGTTCACAAGGGTCGGACGTTCAGTATGTCTCCAGCTTGATTCACGCCTACAACATGTCGACTCCGATATATGTGAATGTACTATTGTCACTCATATTAACAACAGCTCGAGCCGCGCCTCTACTGCCGTGATCATATACATGATAATGTACGCAACTCCTGTCAGCTCGGACCACACCTCCCCCAAACCTTCTGGAGACATCATGCCAATGCTCTCCTCGTCAGCAAAGATCGAGGTGAGCCTTTTGATAAGAGTGTCGCCCTGCAGAATCCATGCTTCTTTACCCTGTACCCACTGCGAGCGTGTGTGTGCGTCAGAAGTAATAGCGGATCGCCATTGCATGTCGATCTGCTCGCCGAAGGTCTCCATATCCCCAGTGAATCCCCATGCCCGGAGCTCATCCTTCAGGTGATCAAAGCAACCTGCAGCAGTATAGCCCCAGTTGGGGTACGGACCGACAGTTGAGAGTCGAGGTGCTGTACGGCTGGTTGACCAGCTGAGGACCAAGGTCAACAGGATGCCAAATAGCGGCGCACCTTTGCATAAGGACAGATGCCCCAGCTCTGCCCAGTATCTCACCCATAAACCTCCTGCGGTGACCTGACGAGACAAGGTTGGGTAAACGACAGTCAGACCATCCAAAATGTACACATCATATAGAATGAACGAGTGCACTCACGTCTGCCGCTTGATTCAAGCACTGCCGGTGGTTGAATGGGTGCATTTGGAGGACCTGAGGCCCCAGGCTCGATGAGAGGCTCTGCGCCGTGAACACTACCTCCTGAACATCCATCGAGTCGCCTGTCAGGGGCAACATAACGGTGAGCGCACTCAACAATCACAACCGAAACGTTCCAGTGACTTACAATTTTTTGCGCTCATAGAAACGAGCGTTCCGTGAGCGACGAAGAAGCTGCTTCCTCAGAAGCTCCGAGTCTTCGGTGGCCATCGTGCAGTGAGCTGGGTTACCGTGAGGAGGCGGCAGCTCGGAGGGAGCACTTGAACTTGAACCGTCCGGACTCGGAGGTCGCTTCTCTGCCGCGGTACTGTGGACAGACTGATAGCAGGAGAGATATTCCAAAAGTGCGATAAGAATGTCTATGATCTCTCTGCCGAGGAGGTTGAGGGCAGAGAGGCTCACGGAAGGTGGTGGTAAGACTCTAAGAGTAGCAGGTCGTCGGGATATCTGTAGCGCTCTTCTAGGCGTCTAGTAACTTCGTGCAGCGTCTAGTAGACGTCTTAAACTGTTCGACCGTCTTAATATTCTCTGTGCTCGTTATAGCGGTGTATTACCTCTAGTCTCTTGGAAATTGGTATGCTCATTCATACGAGATAGCACTGAGTTGGTGTATGTACTTTTTGGAGCTGAGGAGGTCCGGCGAGGTATATAGCTAGCAGCCTGACGGGGGGACGGTTGACGAGCGCTGTAAGAAGCAACTAGTGGCACATATGAAAAGAGTCCAAACTACATCCCCCACTTTAAATTGCATGCATACTCACGAAGGTTCTCGACTAGTGTATAGCTTGCATACCGCAATATTGATTATTCAAGAATGAAATTGGTGCTCAGCAGCGCGTACACACATACTACTACTACACTGACATGAGTTCAAGAAGCACGCTGATGGTTCAACCCTTCACTCGAACACTACTGCCTAGACCGATGGGCCTGCATAACCACCTACGCCGCCACAGCCCGCATCGCTCGCTCCTGCAGCTCAGGCCAGTAGCTGAACATCCCTACGCCCTTTTCCCAGCGGTCGCGACCCGTCTCAGTGCTCTTATTCCCTGCGGCGAGGAACGCCTTCTGGCTTTGGAAGCCGCACTCGGCCCAGCGAAAGATCCCCCCAGCGGAGTACTGAAGAATAGCGTAGCGGTTCTCCTCCGGCTTGGCGAGCGCGGTGTTTGAGTGTCTGAGAAGCGCAGAGGGTATAAGGATGGTGGAGCCGGGCGGGAACTCGATGATGAGGCCCAAGTCCCATAAGATCAGGTGTCCTCCAGTCGAGGGGTCAAAGTCGCCGACTGCCGTGATGGCACAGAGGCCGAACGCGAGATTCAAATGGTCGGTGTGTACAAAGGAAATAGCCCGTGGGCCTAGGTTTATCGAGATTGCAGCAAACGCGCTGTCGTCGTAGTTGCGCCTCAACTTGGGGTCGTTCTCGCAGACGCTAGACAGCGTGCTCGTGTAGTATTGATGCAGCTTTGGGAAGAATACTTTGAAGGAGGCTAGGGGGGTACTGCGCGTTAGCACGTGCTTGTCGACGACAGAGCAGTCAAGACATTTGCTTACTGTTCACGAAGTTGACTACACGTCTGAATGCACGGAGCTTGAAGACCGTGCGCCACAGAGCATAGTTATGAGCAGACATCGCGAAGTTTCCCAATCGCTATGGCGGTACAATATATGTATGAGGATGTTGTCGCATGCGTGCATGACAAGGATGATCGTCGCATACCTTCTGTCCACCTCCGTAAGAGATCCCGCAGGATATGGTGTCAAAATCACCGCGTCGGTTCGCCTTACGCGCAGCAGGCAGCCTGTAAGCAGAGCCAATGATCCGGATGATCGCGGCGAGTTCGCGATTGACGTTCGCCCATGATGGGTCATTGGGGCGCCCTTCAAGAAGGCCGATGCCTCGCTGATGCTTGTCCAGAAGGACGTGGCTAGTTCTAGAAGAAGCGAGCTGATTAGCTTCATGCCACGGTCATGGGGGAAGTCTGCACATACCGGCCGTCCCATTTGAACACGCGGAAGCCAGATAGGTTCCTCACCTCCTCAATGGTCACCTGGCGCCGGTCCTCCTCCGTCTGCCGCAGGAAGCGCGCGATGTACGCGCTGGCTGTAATTGGCGCCTTGTCCATATCGAGGTCGTATGAAGTCTGGATGGGGGCACCGGTGTGGGGAGCAGGTTCTGGGATGTCCTCTGCGAGTGCGCCCTCGACGTCGGCCTCAGTAATCAGCGAGAGCGCGTACTGGACCTGTCGGAGGGCGGAAACCTTGACTGTTTTGCCCTCCGGGTAGAGTAGCTCCACCTTGGCCTGCTGAGACGACCGGCGTGCGCGGCGATGTTCTTTGGCGCGCCTTTGGGCGCGCTCCTTCTGCTTGGAGATGGTGGTGCCGCCAGAGGGGTTCGCGAGAGGGTCTGGGGTGTGTGCAGGCGGCTGGATGGATGTGAGCGCCTGTGCCCGACGCGCGCCAACGTCGCGCGGAGGCGGGGTGAAGATTGGCGAGGGCGGATCGCACGCAGAGTCGTTGGAAGCGCCAAACGCGCGATGGGAATCGGCGGTAGTGAGACGCGCAAAGCCCTCGAAGAGGTGCGCGAAGGGATCCGTCTCGGGTGGGGTCTTGCATGCCCCTCGGGGGATTGGAGGGTCCGTGACCTCCGGATCATCGGGATCCATGGCAGAGGGCGCAGCGGGAGCGGAGGGCGCACCGGAGCTGTTGTCAAGCATGTCCCTCAGCCGGGCTGCCATGTCGAAGTCGAGGGGCGCATGGATGGGCTCCCCTAAGTTTCTTGTCCACGGGGAGAACCCGAGGCCCGAGCGAGTCTGTAGCCTCAGTCGCGTGTCAAAACAGATGAGGGGGCAGGCTGATGTTGGGACGCGCACCTTCCGAAATGGGGACTTGCACGAGGGGGCGAGTAGGCCTGCAGGAGGTACGCGTAGCGCGTCAGTTAATACGCGTAATCGGTACAGGCGCCGCACTGCATGCCACCGGTGATCCAAGGGCGGATCTCGCATATGGCATGCAAGTTTGGCGAGCGGTTGAGTAGACTTACCGGTGGTCGGGGTAGTCGCTGTGTGCATGGGAGCAGCGGTAGAGAGAGTCGTGGTGGGTGTCGAGAAGGAGCGAGGGAGGCCTAGTAATAGAGTTTGCCCCCACGGCGAGGTGTATATATGTCACGCCTGACGCGCTCAGTCACAGCGCAACACGTCAGGTCACACACTGGCGCCTACAGCCTTCTGGGCGTGCTACTATTTTTCAACCTACTTACATTGTATCCTCCTCGCTACTCTACCCTCACTATGTCATCGAAACGCGCCGCCAAACGCCCTCGTCGAACAGCCGTCCATGAGGACATGTCTGCAGACTTCGAAGTCACGGCTGCTGATGCTCTCGCTGCCCACCGACCCGCAGCTCGTAGCCTGCCCGCCTTCACCGCAGACGACGTGTCCGACGACCTTCGGCGCATCCATCGCCTCTCCGTCCCGATCCCTTTGAACTCGTCAGACGCGTCGTCATCTACCGCCCCCCATGCCTTTCGTGACCACAGCATGGGTGCCGAGCCCACTCACACCCTCAATGACCTCAATTTCGGGACCGCTGAGGACTGGGACTCGGTCCTATTGCCCGAAGACGGAGTAGTGGAGGGCCAGGGAGAGCTTAACGAGCTCGGTGAAGACCGCGCCCGGCGGTATGTCAGTACGGTGGGTCACTTTCTTGCGCTCAGCTTGGAGCCGATGGGGCGTCACTGACATCATGTGCGCATAGGACGAGCCGATGAAGCTCTTTATTCCACAACGCGACATGTATCTACAAGAGATGCTGCGCCGGGAGGGGCGCGGCCGGGCGACGCACGACCGATGCTCTTCGTGTCCGGATGCAGCAACGGCAGGGAAAGCCATCATTCGGTGCATGGCTTGCTCACCGGGACCTCTCTGCTGCGAATCGTGCGCGGTTCGTGCCCACCGCTTCAACCCGTACCATAGGATCAAGGTTGGTGGATGTTTATCCTTCGGGAGGTATTTATTATGCTAACGGCTCCGTATGTGCATAGCGATGGAACGGCAGCATGTTCGAATACACTACGCTCAAAGCCCTCGGTCTCCGTGTCCAGCTCGGCCACCACCATGACAACAGCCGGTGTTCAAACCCTCGAGGATCGCGCGATGACTTCAGTGTCATACACATCGACGGCCTTCACCCCGTCGCTGTCGACTTCTGTGGGTGTGACCGAGCCGGTCAGGCCGGTAACCCCGTCCAACAACTCATGCGCTGCGATCTCTGGCCCGCTACCGACTGCGAGCCGAACACCGCCTTCACTTTCCAGCTACTGGAGCACTATCACATTCAGAGCCTTCAGGGCAAAGTCTCGATGAGAGACTACTACGAGGCTCTCGAATGCTTCACCAACAACACCGGGACCTCCGTGATCGCAGATCGCTACAAGTCATTCATGCGTATTGTCGCACAATGGCGGCATCTCAGGAGGTGCAAGCGCGCTGGGCGCGGGCACGATCCCAGTGGAGTCGAGGGCACGCAGCCGGGTGAGCTCGCCGTGCGATGTCCAGCCTGTCCGCAGCCGGGAATCAATCTTCCCGACAACTGGGATAGCGTCTCTGACGATCTCAAGTGCGTATATCCCTGACTCCTTCTGCAACCTGCAACTAACCATATGATTGTCTCAGGTATCTGTACACCGTCACGATTGCGATCGACGCTTGCTTTCGCCTCAAGCGGCGCGATGTCTCTGACGAGAAGAAGGATCCTATCCTTGGGAGCGGTTGGGGGTACTTCGTGGAGGATACGGGCTATAAGGAGCTGTTGCAGCGGTACGGTGATCAGGCCGAGGTAAGTGTACTTTATGGTCCTAAACATCGTCTCAGCTAACCCATGATTTCGTAGGCGTCTTCCTGTACAGGGCTGTCTGCGGTCGATCACGCGAACACGAAGTTCTCCCGCGGCTACGCTGCAACCGGCGTGGGTGGTATCTTCTGTGCTCGGCATGGGTTTTGGCTGGCGCTGGGGGTGGGTGATGTGCAAAAGGGAGAGAAGTAAGCAATTGTCCTCCGTAGTACGAGCTGCCACGTTCTGACGTTCCAACAGATATGTGAACATGGACTATATCTTTGTCTGTGCTATACGACGCTTCCTGGTGCTCAACAAACTCGTGAGCTACGACATAGCGTGCCAGTGGTCTGGCGGCCTCCTGGACCGGATCGCGAAGTTCCCCTCACACATACGCATCGAGATCCCGCAGGGTTCGATCTCGTATGTTATCCCCAAGCTGCACTTTCGCGCGCATCAGCGCGAGGGTCATTCACCGTACTCACTCAACTATCGCGTTGGATCTGGTCGCACCGATGGGGAGGCTCCAGAGCGGGCGTGGTGGTGGATTCAGCCAGTCGCCAATGCGACTAAGCAGATGGGTCCGGGAATGCGGCAGGGAGTTTTAGAGGACCAGTTTGGATTCTCGAACTGGAGGAAGATCATCAAGATGCGTGAGTACATACACCGTAGTGCTGCAGCCCCATAACTAACTGACATGTTATTAGCTTGGACATTCCGGAACGCGCTGCGCGAGGCGCGCAAAGTGTACGCCGACCAGAACAGTAGCTATCAAGAGCTCACTGACTCGCTGAAGAGCAACTACGACCTCACCAAGTGGAGGGCGGAGGTGGTGGCGTGGGAGGCAGACCCCTTCAACCGTGACGACCCCTATGTTACTGTTTCTCAAGGTGCGCTTGTGATCGATCATGTACAGCACACGCACGGTTGCTGAATGGCAATGATATTAGGACCAACACAGGCCGAGACGCTCCGCAGGCTCGCGGAAGAGGAGCAAGTAGCGAGCGCTGTCCCCGGCTTCATAGCTCTGCACGAGGTCAGCGTGGTTGGGTTCATGTCTATGGGACTGGATCTGGAGGAGACAAAGTGAGTATCCCTGAATAACCCGGCAGACATTGTTCTGACATGCCGATGTAGATTCCGCATACGAGAGGATGCCAAAAAGGCGACATCTAGTCGAGTCGCGGGTCTTTTCGAGCGTCGCACAGCTCTCCGTCGCAAGATCCAGAAGTTCCGTGAACTACAGGGGATCTACATGCCCCGAGCTGTGGCTATGCTCAGCGACGATGCCACGTGTCGCCTGGACGTCGAGCTAGTTGAAGATGTCCGACTGGGCCTCCCCTCTGAAATCAGTCCATCTCGTCGCGACGCGACGTGCCCTCCACGCGTGCGCGAGATCGAAGCGCAGCTGCGCGAAGCACAGTGTCGGGATGCGCTACAACATCTACGCAATCAACTGCATACGCTCGATCAGCTCTTCTTGTATAAGAAGACGCATGTGCGGCATCAAGTCGCGAACACGCGCGCTCGCGAGGAGATCACCACGCAAGACGTTCGCAAGCAGCGCGCGGCACGGCGCTACCGCCATGCCCGCCGTGCCAAGATCGCGCTCTCTGGCCCAGGCGCTTGGGAGCACGAGCTACGCGTGCTCGAGGACGCCGACATCCGTGGAGTGCAGGATGATGATCCTTCAACACTGCTGGGTCGCAAGCGTGCTCGGGCGAACAAGGACCCAGGACCTGCTGAAGGGCGTCGTCAGATCTCTTGGATTTGGCGGACCTCGGACCTCCAGGGGACCGAGGAAATGATCGACTCTCTGCGTGTGGAGTGGCTGAAGGCCCGCGCGCGTGTGATGCGATGGGAGGAGGAGGTGAAGTGGCTCATGGAGGAGATGCGTCGTGTCCTGGCTAGTCATGCCTATGACGAGCTGGAGTGGAACCAGAGGGCGCTGACCTCCATGTCTGACGACCCTGCAGCGAAGGAGGGTTTGGTATCGTATGCATTGAAACAGGCGCTCATCCGACGCCGTATGCGCGCTACTGTGGTACAGGTCTGCCAGGCTGAGGTGGTGGCAGAGAGGGGCCTCCAATGGGAGCCCGATGATGAGTGGAGGGTGGACTTGGATAGTAACGTCTCAGTACCTGTGGATCCGCCAGAGGATGACGCTGTATTATATGAGTTAGATGGAGAAGATATGTAGTAATATGTGCCTATGGATTATTTGGTCTGCCGACATGCCATAGTATGACCGACTGTTATTGTATATGCACAACATATGGAAAACACAAACATAAACCCTGTACCGGCTGTAATGGCTGGTACAAACAGAATAAGAACAACTATGAGAGCGTCATTAACACTGCCAGATTCGGATGTAGCGCCCGACGGCCGATATCCTGTCCGCATTTGGTGCATTAGACGCTAAGAGGGCTGGATGACCGGAGCGAGCCAGTATCCGACCCGATTCCGGTGCGTTAGGCGCCAGGGTGGCTGCAGTCGGCCCCATTTGGCTATTTAGCCGCTCAATCGGCCTTTTTGGCTGCCTAGCTGCTAAAATACCTCGTTCCGACCGCATTAGGAAGGCTGCCGCGATGCCGAGCGGCCGCTGAAGCCTCTCCCCGGTATAGCCCCGGAGCATGCTGATACATCAGATGCAGTGCCTATACATAATGTAATAGGCCCCACATCAAGTACCTGTATATGATACATCATAACTACAACACCTGCTGCCGTCCTTCTGGTATATCCACATCATTCCTCACACACGTAGAAGTCTAAGTGTAATAAATGTACTCTCACGACCTGCGTAGAGTGTCGTCGTAGGACACCTCTCCATACGAAGACTCTCCACGCAGTGCTAGTGAAAAGGCGCGAGTCGTAGTCATATTTTCTCTTCCATGTGAAGAGAATAGTTAGCAGTAGACAATAGTTGATTTCCCAGCGTGTGAGGGGAATCTCAATGGACGATTTGGGGCTATTTCCCTCGGAATGTGGAGATACGTCGTCCACAGAACGTCCTTCGGAATCGCTCGAACAACATCGCGCATTTGCAGGCCAAATGTATTTCGCGTGCCCCTTGCGCAGCATTTGAAGTGTAAACAGCATGGTCAAATGTAACTTTTCTGCGGCATGGTTCTGTGATAGGACACCGAGATAAAGAAGAGTTACATTTGACCAGTGATTACCTGGAGGAGCCTTGCCAGTTGAATATCTGCTTCTTGAACGTCGAGATGGCTGTTCGACATTGTTTTCAAGCGCTTTTCAGTGCTACACCAGCATCCGCCTCGAGAATTCGCCGAGAATCGCTCACTCCGACTCCTTTGGGGCGTCGAGGCGGTACGCACATTCGTCATCCTCCGCGTACGTCACACCATCTCCGTCGCCCTTGTGCACGTAACGCCCCTCTGTGCGCGCGCTGACATTGCACCCATGTGTCCCGTTTTCGTTAATATTTCGCTTGGCACATCCAGGGACATACGCCCCTCGGCCGCATATCCGACGCAGACGCGCCCGCGCTGACCCAGGCCATCGCTGAACACACCCGCGCGCCCTCCACCATCGCTCCTCCGTCGCACACCGACCGCGCGCCCGCCGCACCTTCCGACGCGTCGAGCGTTGGGCAGGAGAGGCGAGGAGAAGCTCAACGCGCGTCTGCGTGCACTCGTGGAGGAGTGCGTCATGCTCTTCATGAAGGGTAATCCGGACCAGCCGCGGTGCGGGTTCTCGCGCCGCATCGTCGCCCTCCTTCGCGATCAGGGCGTCGAGTTTAGCAGCTTCGATATCCTCTCGGACGAGGGCGTTCGCGCGGGCTTGAAGGTGCTGAACGACTGGCCGACATTCACGCAGCTCGCTATCAACGGCGAGTTCGTCGGCCGGCTGGACACAATGGCGAAGATGGACAACGCAGCTTGCACCTGATTGTAACAGTTGTAAGTGACCGATGTTGCGGATAGACATGCGCATGCTGACCTCACTGAGCACGTCTCCTTCCCCATATTTCTCCCCTCCGTTCTCTCCGATACTGCGCCTACATCCCCGTCCGATGGGCAACTTATTCGGCTGGCGGGGAGGCGACATCGACGCGGCGTGCGACGAGGTGTGCTCAGGCTCCCAGTCTGCGTCGGGACTCGGGAGCATGGCTGCCTCGTCACTTTGCGCGCGGCGAACTCGCGCCAGCTTCCCTGCTATGTATGATCATATCGAACTTTGTGCCCCATGGGCTGGGACTAGCCTACTCTCTTTCATGGTGTACACGGTATCGGCTCTAAGTTCACTAACTTACTCCTTATTGTAATTTCCGATCGTCTGCTTGCATATGTTCTCCTCGCGCTCTTTCTTACTTAGTGCTCTCGCTGTATCGGCGTGTGCTCTGCCTGTAGCTTTTGATAACATGTCCCTTATACGTACATATGTTTAGTACGACGATCGTGCTCAACGAAGGTCGGTCTAAGACGAATTGGGCAGGTGAAAGGCCAGAAGGCTCGAGAGTGGAGGAGGCAGTGGAGGAGTCTGCAGGGCGAGTCTCTCACACAGCGGCGGCGTGCGTTGAGGAGATAATAACTCTGCGTCGGTTCGGAGGTACGTCACAGCGAATCGTGGTAGTAATACGTCGCGTTTTGCGGAGTATATTACGAATCAAGAACGTGCTTGTAAAGTCAAACTATGCAAGATAGAGGCGACCAGAGAAAAGACATGATAACGGAGAACGCATGCAAGAGATCGACGACAAACAGATATGTAGAGAGATGTACAGTGCCAATGGATTGATACAAGCGTGTTCGGTAGGAAGTACAGCAAGATGTGATGCAGGCGTGATTATAGCTACAGCAAGATGTGATGCGTGATTATATCTAGGAGCGGAGCAGCATGCAAAAGAGCAGGTGAAAAGCAAGATGAGAGAGATATGGGACGATATGCAACAAAACAGAGTAGCAGTACTGGGTACAGAACTGTACACAAAAGGGAAGCAAGATGAGGGGATTTCGAAGAGTGAGGAGATGCTCGGGTTACACTCACTGGACCGTGCAAAGAGCGGAGCGAGTTGGTCTTTGCTCATGTGGCCAAAGCCACGCCGTTCGGGGAAGAAGATGCACAGGAAGACTACATCTTCTTGGATGTCGTGGACTCGGACGAAGAATCCGCGCTGTACGAGGGTGTTCTGAACGGATCTGAGTTGAACGACGGCGACCTTTTGGAAGACGACGGCGTCCTAAACGGATTGCCGCTGGACGATGGCGGGGTTGTGGACGAGCTTGCGCCGGACGGCGACGCTCGGGACGATGTGATAGTGTTGGGCAACAGCAACATCTGGGATGATGGCTCCGGGCTCGACGCTGGTGGGGTTCTGGAAGATGAAGTCACGCTGGGCGATGGCAGCACTACAAACGACGGAGGTCTGGCCAGCGGAGGAGCGGACATCCCTGAAAAAGTCGACAGTGATGAACCCGTGTTAGTGGTACGGTCTCGAGGTATTGGTCTTCTGCCCGTCGATGGCAACGAGCTCCTGGATGACTGCGACGTTCTAGGTGCGGATGTGTGGATGATGACGTGGATGGCAGGGTGCTGGACGACGATCGGGTTCTGCAAGACAGGAGGAAGTTGGATGGTCACAGAGTGCTGCACCGCAGCAGGGAGCTGTATGATGATAGGGTCTACGACGGTGGGAAGCGCTGCATCAACGGGGCTGCGGGCAGCAGCTGCAGAAAGGTGTGCCGCGACTGTTTCGTTGGAGGGAGAAGATTGATGGACGACGGGAGGGGACTGGACGACGACGGGAGGGGACTGGACGACGACGGGAGGGGACTGGACGACGACGGGAGGGGACTGGACGACGACGGGAGGGGACTGGACGACGACGGGAGGGGGCTGGTTGGCTGAAGGAGGTCGTGTATAGCGGGCGGGCTGGCAAATTGTCCATCGATAGTGAATATAGGGCCCACAACCATCGAACAGATAACTGTTCCTGACCTCGGTGTACTTCTTCGCGGATGCTCCAAGGTCGATGGGCACGGTGGGCATTGATGTCGTGGCGGCTAAGGAACGTCGGGCAACGAGTAGAGATGGCGGGAATCGGGGAATCGAGTGGTGGTTGATGTTGAGGAATAAGAGGGAGCCCATGAGTGGCCCGGGCGTCGACGCATCGTGTTTCGAGCGGCGACCTTATACAGAGTTTGATGTCGCACGCGCGCTGCCTGTCTCCGCGGAAGTCGACGTTCGGGTTGGGGAGCTCCTCGTCGATAGCAAGCGCGGGTCGGTACGGGACGCCCGTTGGCGGGCCGGCTGCTTATGGATTGCTGCTGGTGCTGATGGCCGGATTACTGTTTTTGAGATTGATGGTCGAATTCAACGTTTGCCAGCGCATGTGGGAATTGCGATTGACACCGTCTTCCTCCTACCTTCGCTTCAAAGTCTTATGTCGTCTTCTGTACTTGCTGCGCACCCGATCAACCGGCTCTTAGGAATATCTAGGCCTGCGAAATGAAGTGAGTCAGCACAAAACCTAATCAAGGTCAAAAAGTCCGCTTCCATGGCCCACCTCGATATTCTCCGAACGTGTCTCTCTCGGACCTCTCCTCTTGCTCTCCTCTTGCTCTCCTCTTTGGCGCTGAAGCTCGACCATGTCGTACTGATGCCCACACTCACGACGGGGGTCGCCGCTAGTCCGAAGTTCAAGAATCTCAATACAAAGGATCGACGGTTCCCACTTCAAACACGCCAACTCTGCAACGAATCGTCGATTCCGACCTGGAGCACTGAAGCTTGAAGTCTGTAAGGAGGAGGGGTTCGAGCTGAAGATCAACGGGAACGGGTGAACGGGAATGGGTGAGTTGGGTCGCTGCGTCGACGGAGCGTTTAAACGTGCCCCCCTTTTGAAGACCTGCCACTGTCGATTTGCCTAGCAGTACCTTACCCTAATCTTGGTTTTGCTCACGCGCTCTGCGGCCTGCGAGAGACACCCATTACGCAGGCTTTTCTGTCGCGCCCCTTGATCAAACGCATTGGTCTTCGTTCAAGCCTTCGCTCCATGCCCTTCCATGTCCCAAGGATTGCTCCGAGCTTCAAAGCTTCACGGCTCCGATTTTGTCCTACACTCTAGATCTAATTAGATCATATGCATTCTGTATTCCACAATTAAACCTTTCCTGCACAACATTCAAAACAACAGCCTGCAAACATATTCGAGTATTACTTTGAATTCTCGCAAATATTGAAACAGGATATGAAGTACTGACGTCAAGTTGGTCGCGATGAGGTCCAATTGCAAGTGAACGAATTCGAGACTGTCTGTGGTCGAGAGGCGAGCATCAGCTAGGGTTTCCCAGGAGAGTGAGATACGATAGGACAACACACGCTGGCGACGCCGGATGGCTCTGAGCGAAAGGGTGTTTTGAGGCACCGAGAAGCGGGGCAGCGCCAACCGCCGTCGAAGGGGGGATGGGTTGCGCGTTGTCGGTGCGGTGTGGTGTGGGGAGCGCGGTGTGTAGCAAAGGTAGGGGCGGTGTGGTGTAGCGCGGAGACGAGGTGTTGGTGCGGTGTTGCGCGGGGAGGTGCTGCGCGGAGAGGTGTAGCGCGGAAAGATGTTGCGTGGAGAGGTGTAGCGCGGAAAGGTGTAGCGCGGAGCGGAATAGCGCGGAGAGCAGTAGCGCGGAGAGGTGTTGCGCGGCGTGGTGTTGCGCGGCGTGGTGTAGCGTGGTGCGCTGCAGTGCGGTGTGGAGTGGAGTCCAGTACAATTTCCGGATGCAGGAAAGTTGCAGGAAAGCTTACCGTTTCCGTGCCCTTTCTGCCATCCGGAAATGGTCCGAACAGATGACCTATCTTGGGCCTATCAGAGTGCAGGAAAGTAGACCAGGAAAGGCAGCCTGTTCGGGTCATTTTTCATGCCTTTCCCAGGCCTTTCTTGATGCAGGATATTACTCAGAAAGCTTGCCTGTCTAGGCCAGATTTCCTGCGTCCTAACATGGGCCCGGAAGACCACCTGTTTGTCCGCCGGAAACTTGCCGAGTTGGATAACTTTCCCGCCAATTTCAGGACACCTAATAATCCCGTGATAGGCAACAAACCCCGGACATTTCCGGCTTCTACATAGTCTACCGTGAAAGTTTACCTTTCCGACAAACGGATAGTGCAGACACATTACTCGCCGCAGGTCACATACAAAGCAATCAAGAATTCGTCAAAAAGGTACGTGGCAGGTCGCCTTCCACGTTATTGGACCTGTACTTTCCTGACGCTGGATTTTAGGCTGTGCCCGCCGTGTGAGAACCACGCCGAGTCGGCAAGGGCCCAGATAGGAGACCCGCCTGGATCGCAGGTCCAGACCCTCCCCGGTCTCCTTCTAGCGATTGCCCACAACATCGCACTGTGCAATGATGAACAGATCCCGGACATCGCAGTGCGGGATGGCGGGGGGCGAGCTGGACGGCGGGCTCGTCGTCGGGCGCGTGGAGGGCTATCCTAGGACGTCGGGAGTAGTCGGAGATCGATAACGGCTGGCCGGTGCAACGTGTCCTGGCCTCTCGGGGGTGCGGACGGCGGGACGGAGGAGGAGGACGGACGAGAAATGAGAGGACTCTTGTTTGCCGGTGGGGAGATCTGGGAGGAGTTGCGCGGTGCCTG
The DNA here is from genome assembly GCA_033807695.1 of Daedaleopsis sinensis. Classification (NCBI taxonomy): domain Eukaryota; kingdom Fungi; phylum Basidiomycota; class Agaricomycetes; order Polyporales; family Polyporaceae; genus Daedaleopsis; species Daedaleopsis sinensis. Next base: position 4,847,309 of record CM066301.1, read on the forward strand.
ATTGTTTGACTGCGAGGGTTGCGGGTCCAGACCGCGGTCGACGACGGTCGAGACCCTTCCCATTCCCGGCCACAACACCCATGCGAGGGCTAGACCGCGCCGACGCTGGCCAGTGTGAGCTCGTTGGTAGCAGAGTGTACAGAGGTCCAGAGGAGCTCCGGGGGCGGTATGCGATGCTCAAACGCACCCGGACGAGCTCAGAGGGATTCAAACCCCGAGTGCGAATTTAGGGAGCGACAAAAGAAATAAACCGGCCGGAGGAGGAAGTAAACGGCGGGGACGGAGGTGATGGGAAGCCGGATTTGGGTTGGGAGAGAGCCGGATCGGGGTCGGATCTCGGCGAGAAGGGGGAGTCGGGACGAACACGGTGCTGCAAGGGATATCTTGAAGAGCTCGCTCTCGAGTGTTCGTCCTTCACCCCTCTTAACAGTCCAGACCAGATGGATAACTCGTCCCAGTATTCGCCGCTCCAGAGGCAGCTCTTCCCCTCCTCCACCCTCCCGCCTCCTTCCCAATTACATCTAAACTCCTTTCCCCGCAACAACACCCTCCCGCCCATCTCCCACCTCCCCACCTCCTCCCGCTACCCGCCCCCGACCTACACACACCCATCGCTCTCCTCCACCGCCTCTCCCCTCTCCGGCCACACACTCTCCAACTCATCCACCCTCCCCTGGTCGAATCAGCGCTCCAGCTCGCGCGACGACCACGTACCCATCCGCCGTCTCTCCGAATCTCGACCAGAACGCGAAATGGCCCGCGACTCATCCCACGACCATCACATGTCCTCCTCCCATGTCAAGCATGAGCCCGAGGACAGCATGCCATCCACCTCAGACTTCGTCAAGAAGCTCTACAAGTGCGTATCTCACCGCATATACATCCGTCTATCGCCCTCTGACGCGCCACCCGGCCCACCGAAGGATGCTCGAAGACACCTCGTTCGCGGACGTCGTCGCGTGGGGCCCAGGCGGCGACTGCTTCGTCGTCAAGGACATGAACGAGTTCACAAAGTCCATCCTCCCGCGCATGTTCAAGCACTCGAATTTCGCCTCCTTCGTCCGCCAGCTGAACAAGTACGACTTCCACAAAGTGCGTACCCCGATCGTCTGCGTATCGGAGCCCCCCTCGCGTGCTGCGTGCTGACGCCCCGCGGCCAGGTCAAGAACACAGACGACAACCAGTTTGGCGAACACGTGAGTTAGCATTCCCATCTTCTTTTCACGGTGCTCCTTCTCTTCGAACATGCGCCCGACTCCGCCGCGTAAACGTGCTTGACGCATCGAGGTACGACCAGGGGGCCGCCTGCGCAGCGCACGTAGCGCGGGCGACCCCTGCTTCTTTTTCCAGCAGAGACTGCGGTCCCCTCGATGCCTCACGCCGACGCCAGTTGTCCGGACGGGGTTCAGGCACATCGGTGACCTCCCCCACGGACTACCTGCAGAACGTCGAGTTTCCTGTGTGCGCACATCGTCGATGCTCTGCCCTGGCTCTGTCGCGTCGACATTCGCGTTGGGCCGATGACGCACAGGTGCGCGTCATGGATGGACTGCTGGAGGGTATGAGCATATAATCGGCACCCGCGCGAATTCGCCGTCGCTTCCCTTGTCGTCGCGGTTGCACGTACTCGGTGTCGCGCTCGGTATATGCGCTCCGTTTGCGGGTGTGGGTGCGCATATAGCCTGGCGCGATGTTTTCGTCGACGCGAGTTTCACAATCGTCGACTTTTGCTGTTATGTGCCGTCGTTCAGCAGTTGGTGTTCGTCCGACCAGACAGACAGTGGGCGGGCTTGAGAGGGGGTTCGGTATGCTTCGTATGCACTCCTCGGAGCATGAGGTTAGAGAGTGGATTACCGCACCAGAGACCGACTCGATGTACGCGTTTCGTGGGGCTCTCGCACACGCGAGAGTCTGGACTATCCGTCGAACCGTGCTCCATGTCTCTCATAGCGCATCTCGCTCACACGTTGCCCCGCAGAGCTGGACATTCCGCCACCCCGACTTCCACGCCGACCGGCGAGACGCACTTGAGAACATCAAGCGCAAGGTCCCTGCCGCACGCAAGTCCACGGGGCGCGGGGCGAACTCGCCCAGCCCGTCCTCCGCTGCGACCGTCGAGGTGCTCCAGTCGCAGCTCGACCGCATGGCCCGCGACCAGGAGGAGATGGCGGCGCACATCCGCTCCCTCGAGACCAACTACCAGAATGTGCTGTCAGAGATGGTCAACTTCCAGCGCAACATGGCGCAGCAGGACGGTCTGATGCAGAATTTGATACAATATTTCTTGCAGTTGGAGAATGGTGGGACCGTCTCCTCGTAGTATAATCTCCGGTCAGAAGCTAATTTGTACTATTTGCTTTCTCGCTGTCGCTTTCCTCACCCATTGATCAAATCCGGACCCGCTCGCTGGCTCCCTCGACCTCGACCGACGAACGTCCATCACGTAACCCCAACTTCGACGGCCCCCACCCGACTTTCCCCGCCCCCGGACGCGGTCTAGGCAAGCTCAAGACGGACCAGGTCTCCAACCCAGCCCCAGGAACAGGGGCCTACGCTCCAGACCCGAACCCCTTCCTCCCCGCGACCGAGGCGCAGCGCATGATGGGCGCCTACCCAGACGGCGACATCGCGCGGGCCTCGCTCGCGCAGATGAATGAGATCTCGCGCCGCGCCGAGGTCGCGGGCATGACGTTCTCCACGGCCACTGGCACGGGGGCCCCGCCCAGGCCGTCCTCGCGCGCGTCGACGATCATGGCCGCGGCCGCGGGGCTCATGCCGGGCATGGACGCCCCCGCGCGCCCGATGAGCAGGCAGGACGCGCTCGCACGCATCGAGGAGCTCACACGGATGCGGCCCACGCCCGCCGGCGCGGGCGAGGCAGGGGGCCAGACCGGGGCCCAGGCTGCCGCGTCGTCTTCGTCCACGCCTGCGCAGAAGGCGCGCCAGCAGCAGCAACAACAGCAACAACAACAACAGCAGCAGCAGCAACAGCAGCAGCAACAGCAGCAACAACAACAGGCGCAGTCCGCACAAGCGTCGTCGTCTGCCGCTGCTGCCGGGGGTTCTGGGGCGCTGGACGCCCCGTTCGACACCAACGCGTTCCTGCTGGAAGACCCGGCGCGGTACGGCCTCACCGTCGACCCGAGCATGATGAACCATGAGGGCCTGCAGGTGTTCACGGTCGGGCACCTCCTCCCGCGCTCGACGCTCGAAGATGCGAACGGGAACTGGGCGTTCGACCCGAACGTGCTCAACCAGGTCGTCATGCCCACGCCCGAGGGCATGGGCGGGGACCCCGAGGAGGAGGGCGAGAGCTCGTCCGCGTCCCCGAGCGCCGTGCAGCCCACGCAGTTCCTCGCCCCAGCCCCTGCTGCGAGCGCTAGCGCTAGCGTGGGGGCGGGGACGGCGGGCGGGGCGGGGCTGCAGCGGCCGGCGAGCGCGCAGACGCTGCGCGTGCGGCGGTCGACGTACGTGCCCGGGTGGGCGGTGCCGCCGCGCGTGCTGCTCGTGGACGACGACGTCGTGAGCCGGAAGGTGTCGAGCAAGTTCCTGCAGATCTTCGGGTGCACGATTGACGTCGCCGTGGACGGCGTCGGCGCGGTGAACAAGATGAACCTCGAGAAGTACGATCTCGTGCTCATGGTGCGTGTCGGGTCGTGTGCGAATGCGAATGTGAATGTGAATGCTGAGGCTGCGTGGCGCGCAGGACATCGTGATGCCGAAGCTGGACGGGGTGTCCGCGACGTCGCTCATCCGCCAGTTCGACCACATGACGCCCATCATCTCGATGACGTCCAACTCGAAGCCGGCGGAGATCATGAAGTACTACCACTCGGGCATGAACGACCACCTCCCGAAGCCGTTCACGAAGGACGGGCTCTGGGAGGTGCTCGAGAAGCACCTCACGCACCTCAAGGTCATCCAGACGCTCTCCAAGGTGCCCCGCTCCGTCGGCGTGCCCCCGCTCTCGGACCCGTCCTTCGACAGCGCGCTCGTGCAGCAGCAGCTCGGCTTCAACCTCGCGGGCCCCGACGACGACGGGAAGATCAACCCGCTCGCGGGCATGGGCCTCACGGACGAGCAGTACACGATGATCCTCCAGAACCTCGTCGCGGGCGAGACGTTCGCGGGCGTGAGCGCGCTCGAGAACCAGGCGCGCGGCGAGTCGAGCAAGCGCCCCCTCGACGACGGCAGCGACGCGCGCGAGTCGAAGCGCAGCCGCTTCGAGCTCATCGAGTGAGCGCGGCGGCCGCGCAGAGCGGGAGTGGATGGAAGACGGAAGACGAAAGACGAAAGACGAAAGACGACAGACGATCGGTTGCTGCGGCTGGCGAGGCGAGGGCGAGGGCGGCCGCGCACCGAGACGAGACGACGCGGAAAAGACGGCGCGTCGCTGCGGGAGCCCCCATGCGGTGGTGGGGTGGGTTCCTGCGGCACACCGAGGACCTCCCGATGCTTCGGGGCGCGCGAAAGGGCGACGAGGCCCCGGTCGAGGTCGGGGGACGTTCGATCCCAGGCATGGCGCCCTCGATGCACGCGCACTGGGAGCTGCGCGCTACATACGGACGACGGGCCTCGCCCCATACACGCATTATGCATTACTCCGTAAGATTATGTCCGCCTTGGATATGTACGGCTGTACCATCCATGTATGCCATGAAACACGTCCGTCGATGCTGTGATTGTATCCCGTGTAGTAATAGTGCTTTCAATCTATGTTTCGATCATCCAGTTTCATACATACATGTGTTCATCGCTCGACAGCGACCATGGGGTTTTCTGTTCGCAGACTCAGCCGCTCTTGCCATGGCGATTAGTAGCCAGCGCCTCTTCAAGTTGTTCCTAATCAGAACTGACGTATTGGATATATTTCCAGATAACCACGATCCTCGACGTCCCCTCAAAGCACATACAAACGTCAAACCTGCTTCCACTTACATACTATACAAGCGAACCTGCCTTCAACTGTCGGTTAAGCCGTTTCGCGGTTTGCCGGTAGTGGGCGCTCCTCGAGCACCACGTCGCGACGCGACTTGACGCGTCACTTGTCTCCTGCTATCAATCTCAAAGATCGTCTCGCACAGTACACTGAGCTCTATGTAATTGTTCTCGCAACCCTTTGGCTACTGGTACAGGGAGCTCACACGCCTTTTGCACAGATGCACCGACGTTGCCTACTGAAATCGCGCGGTCGTCATTTCATTCAGCACAGGCCCTCCCTGAGCCTGAGTAGGTCAATCTCATCCGGTTCAGAAGGCTAAGGATCTCTTCTCTCTCTCGCAAAACACGCGCTGCAAAAGCATGGAGAGTCCCGCAGAGAGCGAACGACTGGAGGCACTTCCGCTCGGCACCCGGATCACTCGACTCCACCTCAAGTTCGGCCTTCCTGGTGAGCTTCCCATGGCCATTGAGCGGTCAGAAACATGACCAACGCCGCTTTTACAGTGCCGCATATGACTCGGAAGAGACTGAGAGAGGTTCACCCCCGCGCCTACGACCTCTTTCGCAAGATGGACGCGTTCTATCAAGGCGAGCGCAGACGCCAGCGCTGGGGCAACCTCGCCGCGCTGGTGTACATCCTCGTCGAGCTCTGCCAGGACGGGGTGTTTTGTGACAAGCTGATGAACGGTAAGTAGCTATCTAACATCCTTGCAGAGTTCTCGACGGGCTACGACTGACTCATCGCCTCCAGCCGGGTTCCTGTCGAGGGTCGTGGATATGACCAACGCCGCCGACAACAAATCTCGCCCCCTGGAGCTCCTCTCGCTCGTGGCTCGCCGCGGAAGCAAGTCGACGCGGGCGGACCTGTGTCGAGAGGTCCCTGCGCTTAGGAGGGTTTTCCACAGGCTCCTCGATGCATCCTTACCTGACGCAGGCCCCATCACAGCCACGCTCGCGCACTGCGCCGAGACGGCAGTCCTCCCCCTCTCTTCGGATCTCGTCTCGGCTCTCATGCAGGCCGATATCTCGAACATGGTCGTGACGTCGACATTCAAGATGCCGGGTGCTCCGCTTGACGTGGTCCTGCACAGCCTCGCGGTGGCCAGCCTCGTTCAGTACTTCACGGTGGAGGAGGCGATGCACATCAGCAGAGTACTCTCATTTTTTGCTGCGCTCAGCAAGAGCAAAGACATAGGCCTGCGCGCGGTCGCGCTGCAAGTCTTCCGCAACGTGAGGACCCGGGATACGTCGACTCGGCCGTTCTATGTCCCACCCCCAGATCTCATTGACCGCGACCTGTCGCTCTCCTGCTTCACCCCAGAGCTGCAGAAGCTGTTCGTGGACTATGGATACGACCGCTGTACCCTACCGCTATCGGGAGTGGCGACGGACCGTTTCCGAAACGCAGTGGACAGCTTCGAGCAGCACGAAGACCAGTACCGGTTTGCGGCCGAGATGGCGGCGATATTCCAGAACACCTCGACGACGTTCAATGAAAGGTCGGTCACAATTCGCGGCTGTCCGACCGTCGACTGGTCTGCATATCTCCCTATATGCGTGAAGTTCCTTCACGAGCGCGCTGCCCCAGGGGACGCGGATGTCGCAAACATCCTAGAGATGGAGTTTCTCCGTATGAAGCGGTCCGACGACGTGTTGGACGCTGCTCGACGCGCAGTTGCGGAAAACCCGCACAATCCGCATGGCTACTATATCTACTGCGATGAGATGTCGTGGAGAGAGGAAGACGGTCCAGACATGGCACTCCGTGGACTCGCTTGCTCTAATGTCTCTCTCCCGATCCGATGGCAGCTCCTCGCGTTTGCCGTGGACAGCTTGTCGACCAAAGGATGGAAGATCATCCTCGGCGCGGACAACACGGACGAGGCACGGCGGGCGTACGGGGTGGAATGTGTGCAGAAAGCGACCAAGTACGCGCAGACATACATGAAGGAGGCCCCTCCCGACGGAAAAAGTCGACTCGACGTGCTCAACACCTATTTCTTCGACGTTCTTCTCCTCCGCGGTCACGAGCTCAAAAAAGATTCGCCCATCTTTCAGGTGACCGCTCTCGCTCTCGTCTACTCCGAACCATCCGCTCACCCGTCCCCAGAGTCATATGGAGGACATCGAGCGCACCGAGCGGCTCTTCGACTACCTCGGCTGCCATGTGTACGATCCGCCCAAGCAGCCACGGATCGGGCGGGAACTATTAGGGTCCCACTACAAGAAATCCCCTGAGGCGCGCTGGGGTCCCGTCGTCGACCACATCGATTCTCTCATGAGCAGCCTTCATTCTCGTGCCCGCCGCCGTGCCGGCCCCGTACCGGACAAAGTTACTGATCCTACTAGTGCGCGGTATGCCGGTTGGGCGACGCTCAGTATGGACGTGCTCGCGGTGACGTCGCGCGGGCCTCTAAAATGTGGGTGCGACGACGGGATCGAGACGGCGTATCCGGCCAATATTCGGCTGTATCCGTGCTCGCTGGCGTCTTGTCGACGGCGCACTGCGTTGCTGAGGAAATGCGGTGGATGTCATGGAGTGGTGTGAGTGGTCTCCTGTTTTCTGCGCTGGATTCGCGGGTGAACGCGCCGTTCGTTGTTCACAGATACTGCGACGACAACTGTCAACAAGCGGATTGGGAAAGACACAGGGCTGATTGCTCGCTGCTTAGTGGTACCTGACCTATGTCGGGCTTCAGCACTACTTGTCTCTATATTATTCCGTCCTTCGACAACCTTTTGTTCCGTGTGACAACAGCAGGTCGTACACTCTCGAGATCACTCGTATAGCATGGCGGACTTCGGCCTCTCTACTTGACCGCGAGGGGATCAATTGACATCTGTAGGCGAGAGGACAAGGAAAGCATGGAAATCCAATTCTAAATAGCTCAATAGAAGATCAGCGGAGGCGGCCTAAGCACTAATAGGCGAGCACGACTCCTTTTCCCTCCCACTTGCTCCAGTTGGGCATCGCCTCCTCGACGATGAAATGCGCCACGTCCCGCCTCGACACCCTATATCCGTCGCTCATCTCCGTGCTCGCGGCACGGTACGGCGCCTTGCCAACGCCCGCACGCGACGTTCCGCCTCCAGCGCTGTCCGCGCGGCACTCCCCGTCCGTGAGCATCGCCGGGCGGACGACCAGCACCCGCTTCATCTCTCCGCGCCCCGGGAGCCCAGGCGCAGCCTCCCATCCCTCCGGCAGGATCTCCTTCTTCACGCGGTCCGCCGTCTCCCACGCGAGCCCGGCGCAGTGCGCGAGGACGCGCTCCGCCCCAAGCTTATCGACGTGCGCCCCACGGAGGAGCGTGCCGTAGAGCGGGCGGTGCGCGAGCGGGAGACGTGCGTGCGACTCGTGGGTGATGCCCATGGAGGTGACGACGATGAGACGGGGCTGGCGTTCGGGCGCGCGGAGCGCGGCGGGGAGCGTGGAGAGCAGGTTGAGGAGGCAGCGGGTGCAGAGGTCCGGGGGGTCCATTGCAAAACCTTTGGTCAAGCTGAAGCTGGGGACGCCGCCTGGGGAGAGGGCGTAATGTCAGATCGTGATCTTTCGGAGAGGTAGAATGTAGTACAGACCGACTGTGAAGAGCACGAGATCAACGGTGCCATCGCCAGTAGCAAGGGCTGCTTGCCATGCTCTGCTGACGTCGTCGGCCTTGAGCGCATCCCCGTGAACAAGCTGTGCTTTGCCGTTCTTAACGTAGGGCTGGATCTGCTCGTCGTTGTCAAATACCGAGGTGGAACGGAGGAGGAATGTAACAGCTGCTCCTTGTTCTGCGGGCCGGTTACATGAGAGAGTGCGATGATGACCGTGATCATCGGGCAGTACGCACCGAGAAGCCGCACTGAGGAATAGTAGCCGATATTCTTGGATCCGCCAAAGACGAGAGTGTTCATAGTATGATGACAAGCAGATTTGAAGAGGAATGGAGAGCGTCGTTCAGCACGTCGAGTCCCAGAAGTCGTCCCCCTGTTTTATAGACAGTAGTGTATAACTGCGGTGTCAGATGTCAACGTTAATGCTGTCACTCGAGGCTGCCACTGACGCTGAGCTTACCGCAGAAGTCTATCAAGGTACGGAGTCACGAAACGAGCCGCCTGGGACACTTGCAGCGTTCTGCCACTACGAAGTCGTTGCGATCCCGAGGTAGTGTCAGTTCGAGGTGCAGATGCATAGTGGTGCTGGTTGATACTCACGTCAGTGCTCTCCTCCTCAGGACTCCACACTTAAGAGCTGTGCTTATTGCGACCTCCAACGACTGGGGCGCCTGCCAGTGTCCTTACCTATGCCAGTGTGCGTCTGCTGCTTATCCTGGTTAGACGGAGTTCTTGAACCGTGATGTACGTTTCAAACAGTCACTCTGTCCATGGAATATCAAATGTGCCGAACGGCCACATACGGAGCCCTATGACGCGCCAACTTTGCGGCTCTGAGTCGGAATTCCTCTGTTGTCCACTACTTATCTGTTCACTGGGAAGTGCAAATGAACGGTCAGTATGCTATTCAATATTTGGAACGATCAAGTGGCATGTACGCACCTCATTCTTCAGATCAAGCCATCATCCATGCACTCGCACATCTGTAGGGAGTTTCGTACGGTACACGCAGCAGAGACGATTCTGAGTCGACTTCGGCGGCATCACACGGTACTTGTGAGCGCGCGGCTTATAATTTTGGAAACAGCGGGCAGTAGACACCGCTCGGCCCTCCGATGCACAGGACCAGCGGTACATGAATGCAGGTAGAGTCACTATCTGTTCTTGGCCGAAACAAACAGGAACAACGAGTAAGCTGTGCGTATCACCAGATGCATTGTTCTACCGCGGGGAGAGTGCAGGCAGTAGTGGTGAGATCTTGAGACTCCATCGGCGTACTATGGACCACGTAGACGTCGTAGGCGTTGTTGCGGGTGTTAAAGTGATGCGAATGTGAAGACTCACATTCATTCTCATCGATACCAATGTAATGTCATTGTCACTGCTCTATCCCACACAACAGAGGCGATCCGAACATACCGGCGGCAGTGAGGAAAATTCACGATTGGAGAAGGCATACAACTCTGAACTTGGCGAGATGTTGGGCCACAACAATGCCGAATTTCTTCATGATTGATCAACCTTAGTTGTTCCGCGACGATGAGGAGGTGGATGGTAGTAGCAGTTATACCGTTAGGCTGATTCAGACTGAGTACCGACAGTAACGAGGGTCACACGCCACGGATCTGTGACTGGACGCGTTTGGCGCTTAAACCGCCAACTTTGGTGAGTACTGCCACGGTGCCACTGCCCCAATGCCAGCTGGCGGTCGGGCACTTTCACTGCGCGGGATTTCCCTCATCGCTATTGCTTCCAGAGATTTGAGATTTCGTTCACTCTCTCAGTGAGTCTATTGTCAACTTTCTCAACACATTCTCATCATAGTGCCTAGTAACCTTCCGGTCACGCACAGCACTACTACTAGTAGTCATTACCGCGACGTGGTACCGTGCTGCCATAAGTTGGATTGATCTGTACTTAGCAGGGTGAGTACTTGAACCAGACAGTCGCATAGCACATCAGGTCAATCTGCGCCCTAACCGTGGTACTCGGCCAGGGATTATTCGGCCAGATACTGCTCTTTGGACTGTTATAGAATTTCAGTGGTGTGGCCGCGGTTCTACCTTCCCTATCATCTAGTCAGTACTCATCTTACACAGCCACAGTGATTCTACCCATTGCTGACGCCCTTGTTATGATTCCGTTATGAATGATAGTTCAGGACCAGCGGACTAACTTCCGACATGTCTGCCTTACCGCTCCTCAACGTCGACATAATCCGCGAGATCTCATCTCACCTCCTTCTGCCCGCATGTGCTTCTCTCATGCGCACCTCTTGGTTCTTCTATCACGAAGCAGCCAAAGCTGCGTTGCAGCACCCTGTATATCTCTTTGAAACATGGGACGTTGGACGCTTCGCCCGATTCGTCTGCGCCGAGAATGGAACACGCCTTCGATATGTGCGCGAAGTACATATTGGTGCTGAGGAGCACGATATGTCCGAGTGGGCCCTCCAGTGGCTCTCCGACCATATTCCTCGCATGTCATTATTAACGACCATCGTCTTGACAGCAGAAGACTACCTCGAACCCACCCCCAAGCTGTACGCCGCCATCGCGTCGCTCACATCCCTCCGTCATCTCATGATTGAAGGCGCCGGACCTATGTTCGTCTCAATGGTCAACACATTGCAATCCAAGCTGCAATCCGCAGATGTGATGTGGCTTCCACCTCATCGAGACGGCCCAGACCATGAGGCACTGATGCAGGAGACCATGCACCCCGTCCAGTTCTTCTCCAAGTCATGCGACACCCTCGAAAAGCTCGCCTGCCAGAACTGGTATACGGCTCGCAACCTACCTCTCTTACCGACCGTCTATCCAAAGATGCGCGAGTTCTCGTTCAACGACGACAACTACCCCCTCATTCTTCCTTACGTCCGCGCGTTTCCCAACCTCACCCGGCTTTGTCTTGAAGACATCAACTACGGGGAGCTGGTCAGGGTGGATAGGGCCGGCACGCTGATGACGCGTCTTCAGGAGCATCGCGCTCTGAACGTGAAGAGCCAGCTAGACGGAGTGGCATGGACCAAACTCGAACAGCTCGTTGGGAGCATCACAGACCTCTACATCCTCGCTCCAACCTGCCTCATCGAACGTCTCGAGCTCAGCGGCCAAACCCTCAGGAGCCAACATCAAAGATCTCGCGACATGCTCCTCGAGACTCTACCACTTGCACGCCCGAAGCAACTCCGGATCACCCGCGGTAGCGGCGCATTGCTTTCGCACCCCACGAAGAATCTTGCCGTCATCTTACGGACCCCCGCGGGCTCCCGGCTCGAGAATCTCGTTCTGAACATAGAGCTGGACCAGAATGACGGCGAGGCCGATATCGCTGCAGCCTTGGTACGTGTGATCGGTGCTGTGGACTGAGTGGCACTGACGCAACAACTCTACCTAAACAGATCTCATTCTCAGAGACCCTAACACATGTTTGCTCACTGCGTCGGCTGCGGCTTCGGGTCTGGGGTAGTGTTCTGTCCCGGCATATCGAACAGGTCACTCGTGCGGAACATTCGCTCAAGTCATTCGATGCTGTTGCATATGCACGAACCCTTGAATCTTCGATCCCCTCCCTTGAAGATGTCGCCGTAGCCATCAATGGCATCCGGGAGATGGAGGATATTGTCGCAACTCCGGCTGGGATGGTCGAGGAAGACTGTCTAGAGCATTATCGTGGGAAGATGTGGGAGCTGTGATAGACGGTAGAGGTTAGTCTATCCATAGGCTGGCCTGTCCCTGAAAATGACCGCATCGAGCGACAGATTACGAGCATTGAAATGTCGCGTAGTAGCGCATAATTTCTCAGTCTTGGAAAAGTTAACATTAATATGATCATTTCTGACTGCTAGACATCCACTGGGTCTTCGCGCGGAGATGCTGAGGTCGAAGAAATGTAATGTCAGTTACAATGCAATACGTGCAGAGGCTGGGAGAATGATGTTGTACGCAGAAATGAGCATGGCCCCGGATCCAGGGTGTATGATAATTATAGCGGCACGGCGACATATTTATTACGTCTCTATTGACGATAGAGGTTGACATCGTAAGCCCCGGTTGTACTACCCAACTTGCATCGGAGCTGAAGTCACAGGAGGACCCGCGATACATGGTACGTACAACTGTATAGTGTATATTTGCTCAGAACGGTGATGTTGTACTGATTTCTTACCAGGTACTAGGGACTTCAGATCCAGTGTCTCCAGTTGAAATAAGGATCTTGTCTCACCCTTCCCGACTTGTACTTCTCCAAATCGTGTTGCCTTCGCTGCGCGTTGCCAATTATCAACACGAGTCTGCCTTGCTCGATCTTGACCACTTTCTGTGAGTACCCGAGCCGCACAATCTACTAGATGCCGGATGTGTAGGGGCCCGTACTCGCTCTCTTACTACCACTATTAGGGCGCATTACTTCTCGGAATCCGCACCCTAAGTTGACCTGTCATCGTCCGTCCACCCTCACCTCTCGAGCTTCAAGTCGCGGACCCAACCTCAGAGGTTCCACCTCTGTCTCCTGTCCGCATTATGTTTGGCTGACGAATGCGTCTAATCACCCAAACGCTGCACGTGCATCGCGAGGAGGTTCGTGTCCGCATCTTCCGTCCCTCCCCCAGATCCGCACCCCGGGCTGAGGATCCTATACTTTTCCAATCGACACTCCGGACCCCCGGTCTGCTCTCGCTCCTGTGCCTCTCATCTCTGGTGTACTTTCTAAGTTCGACTGGGCGACTGCAAGAGAAAGAACATCCGGAAATCTGCTCGCACAGAAGGCCGTCTGCAGCCCTTCGTTCTCTCATCACGCTCACGTTCCGGAGATTGCGATTACTTAGCTTGTAGGGGGTCCGAGTCGTCCTGCGGCTCCTCGTAGTCGGCTCAGTGTCGACTCCGTCGTGCGGACGATCGTTACTCAGATTAGAGCGAGTTGTGTGGCTTGCTCTGCCCACCGGGAGAGCACACAAGGTTCCCGAGTTTCGTTCAATACAGTACTGTTACATTTCACGAAATCAGAAAGAGGGTTCGTCCGGATCCGCAAGCTACGTCGATACCATCCTCGGCCCACCCCTCTCCTCCGCAAGCTTGCGTCGCGGACACACCTACGGGCCTTCCTCCTCTACCTCCTGTCTCGCACATCTGACGAGCTCGTGCCGTCTTCTAGGTCTGACGCTGACCATACACTTCGCGCGCCGCACTTCGGACTCCCGACCTACGAGCCCATGCTCTGGCTCAGCGTTCGCTGCCCGATGCCGGTGTCCCAGTCACATGCCCACTAAACAGCAGGTGACGGGAGAGCATAGTATAGGGTCGACGGTCTGCGAAGGCTAGAGCCTAAGCGCCGTTGACTTTCTTGTCGAACGTCTCGTACAGACGGGAGATCAGGGTCTTCCACTTCTCCTCGTCCACACGGCTGTACGCACGATCGTACGTCAAGAAGCCTGCGTGAAATGGGCCACGTGTCAGTACGCAGGGTGCTACATGAGTCAAGGAGATGCGCACCGTTGACCTCGCCCTCGACATCGGTTGTCTGCGTGTACACGCCGCCGTTGCAGTCGAAGAGCTCGGTTTGCTCACGGAGCTCTTCAATCACCTATAGCACGTCGGAGGCATGAGATCGGCAGTCAGCCATGAGTATGAAGTGAGGAGACCTACCCTGAGCGCGCGGTAGTTCCAGATGTCGACAGTCTTGTCGATCTCGTACGTCTCGTTGACAGCATTAATCGCAACAGGGTCATTCCAGAGGTGCTCACTGCAGGATGCATCGGTATGAGTCACAGCTCTGCACCATAGAGCGAAGACGAAAACACTCACATCGAGACGTTGTGGCCGACACCGCCGAACTCGCCCTGGAAGCCGATCCGCACGCCATCGTAGGGCACGGAGGCCCTCGAGAAGAACGGCGTGCCGCACTGCGGGCTGCTGTAGTGGTGGTTGTCCTGGTAGTCGCCCACAGACACATTGTAGATCTGGTACGCCCAGTCGTCCCAGCCGCTCATCGAGTTCACGAGCTGGTGGCCCTGGACGATTTCGCGCACCTTCTCCGTGAGGTGGATCTCGGGCGCGTTGCGCTGCTGGCCCCAGCCCTCGTTGTAGATCACGAACGACGCCACGGACGGGAAGCCCGTGTGCGCGCGGAAAAGGATGTCGAGCTGCCGCTCAAACTCGGTCTGCTCGTCCGCGTTCACCCCTGCGATGTTGAGCGCGGGCATGTCCTGCATGAGTAGTAGCCCGAGCTTGTCCGCGGCCTCGTAGAACAGGTCGGGCTCGACCTTGATGTGCTTCCGGCTGTGGGCGAAGTTAGGGCAGAACAGTACGCTGGCGATGGACTACGTACAGGAAGTTCATGCCGAGGTTCTTGAGGTACTTCAGGTCGTAGACCATCGCCTCGTACGACGGCGGCGAGTGGAGACCGTCGGGCCAGAAGCCCTGGTCGAGCGGGCCAAACTGAAAGATCGGCTTGCCGTTGAGGACGAAGCGCTGCACGCCGTTCACGGCCTTGCGTTCGACGGTCCGGAACCCTGTGTAGGTGTGTGCGACGTCGTGGCCGACGGAAACGGAGATGTTGTAGAGGTTCGGCGTGTCGGGCGACCAGACCTGGGGATCGGGGTCGACCTTGAACGAGAACGGCGCGTTGGCGGTTCCGTTCGTGGCGAAGAGCACCTTCGAGTTGTCGGCGGGGTCAAGGATAGAAACCTTGACCGGCGCCTTGGACTTGTCTTTTGAAGTCGCGATGGTCGCGTTCACGCTGCCGTCGGCACCGGCGCGAATATCGATGTTCGTGATGTGCTCCGATGCTGGCACCGACTCGAGCGAGACGGTCTGCCAGATACCACTGCAGGGCTTCGGCGAGTCTGTCAGAATTGTGCATGAGACAATACAGAAGTCGAGCATTGCTCACTGTGTAGAAGATGTGGGATGGCACGATGCGCTGCTTGCCGATCGGGCGGTTGCCGTTGGCGTCCGTCGGGTCGTAGACAAAAAGGATGAGCTCGTTGGAGCCGGTCTTATTGATGTACTTTGTTACATCGAAGGAGAACTTGTCGTACCCTCCGGTGTGCGTGCCAACCTTCTTGCCGTTGACGAAAACGGTCGCCTCATAGTCGACGGCGGCGAAGTGCAGGATGACATTTTCCTTGAACGTCTTTGGGACCGTGAAGGAGGTGCGATACCTAGATGTCATGCCCATTATGTCAGAAGTCGTCGGCGAGGGAGGGAGTTGATGACGCACCAGCTGTAGAAGGACTCGCTCTGCTGCGCGATACCCGAAAGACCACTCTCCATACAGTACGGCACGAGGATGCGTTGCTCGAGAGTGGTGTGAACGGGAGGCTTGGAGACCTCGTCGGCCGACTTGGCGAACTGGAACTCCCAAACGCCGTTTAGGTTCGCCCAGGTATCACGACGGAGCAGGGGACGGGGGTACTCGGCCCACACGCTGTCCGTATTCGATGTAACGTTGTCCCACCACAGCGAGCGTAGCTTCGGCTCGACGGGGGCGTACACGGCGTGCTTGCCGTCCTCGTACGTCGGTCGTTCGTCGGTAAGACCTCCGTTCTTCGGAAGGGCTGCGAGGGCGGTAGCCGCGAGAACGAGCGCGGTGAGCGTGGTCTTCAACACTGCCATTACGCTTGTCGGGACTCGTCAGGGCGAGAGGTCGTCGTGGCTGCGAGGGGGGGGCGCGAAGGCACTCCACATAAATCGAGGCGCGTCTTATAGAACGCGGGGGTGCGGTGGGGGATTTGATGCTAGGCCCTGTGATGATGCTGGATTGTTAGCGAAGTGACGCGCTGCCGACGCGCTACCCAAGTTCACAAGTCACGAGAGCGCGTCCATATGATGAACAGCGCGTGATGTACAGTGACCTCAGGCGAGCCAAGCACCTTACAGCGAGCACCGAACTGCACCGTCGGGCAGCTCAGCCTTGATCACAATAGCCCCATGATCCTCGGGCCGTCGCTTAGTCCCTGGTACATGTGCTCACCATCGTACCGTTGTATTACCGCGCACTTGCGCAACCTCTTGGTGTCCGAGTTATGTCCAGCTTGAACCCACATTCATGACTATCCTTTCTGTCGGGAGACCCTCGACAGAGTTGCCGCGCGAAGGAATGCTGAAATGCAGTGTCAGTACTACGAGTAATGTTGCGGTACGAACAAGGGCGAGGATGATGTCGTACACGGAGAGAAATGACCATGGTGTATGCACATTGCTGGGTCCATCGTGGCGCGATGACGATCACGATGGCATTGCGGTACAAATTCTTGCAAATAGAGCTTGGTTGTACGAGACTTCCGGCGTCAAGGCCGCGGGCCGGGCTGCAAGGCCAAATCACTACCAGCTCCCTCGAACTGGGTGCTGCGGTCGCGTCGCATTGAAAGGAAAGAATAGCATGATAGCGCTATTCCCGTCTACGCTCCAACATAGCCCAAGTCTGGCAGAAGTCGCGTCAGCAACCCTTAGCTCGGGCGAGATTCATGCAAGCCCACTCACTCTAGCTCACGTCGAGAGCATGTCCCATCATAGATGATAGCTCCCAGTCGGATCTCCGCTCCTTCTTATAAAGGTCAACGTAGGGGCGAGGGGGGATATAAAAGTGAAGCTTTTCGCTTCGAAGACCTGAAATCACGCAGATGGAGTCCGTGAGGGATGTGATCGCACCCTCGAGCTCACGCGAGTACGCAGCGATGTCGAATGCCTGTAGGGAACGCTCAGCGAGATTGAGAGGCATAGACGGCGGTGGAGGATCGTCTGTGGTCTGAGCCATCTCCCTACCGAAGCGCGGACGGACCGGCGGCGGTGTGGGGTCCAGTTCGTGAGCGCGGACGCACAGCCGCAGACGGCGCAAGGGACACATCCTCAACGCCACTCCCAATCGTTCCTGCCACCCGCGAGGGTTAGCGTGTCGTTCGACGTCGTATAGTATTATCACGTACCATCGCGGCTGCTATATCGACCTTTCGATCACTCTTGCTCAAGTCGATGAACAAGACGAGGTCCTCGAGGCGCGACCCGGCCCCCGTCCGCAACAGTTCTGAAAAGCTGTTGTTTGCGTGTAGGATCTGTGCAGAGTCGCCCTCGATCTTCAGCTCTTTCGGCCGCGCGTGGGTGAGTACTTCGGTCAACATCTCGAGATCGTCCTCTGACCGAACACCGCTCTGGATGTTGACGCGGGATATAGGGCAGACGAGGCCCAGAATGTAGAAGTCGATGAGGCGTCCATCGACGCCCTCAAGTTCCTGCCATCGTGTGCCGGCGGTAGACTGGCTTCGCACGTTGAGCTCGTGGTGCGCACGAATCATATCTTCCTCCCGCTCCCAGCTCACCACGCCGCCTGCACTGAAGTCGATCCATTTGAGATTCGGGTACGCACGGATGTAGGGAGCAACGAGGGGAAAATCATCCCAGTCGATGAAAAGCTCGCGCATTTTCGGGTAGACATGCGGAAATACTGGCAAGTCTACTGACGTGAACCAGGCGGAGCAGGAGACCGATTCGAGGGTAGAGGTCCACTGGGAGAGTAGTGCTACCGGGTGGTATTCAATCTTCGCCACCTCGTGTGTATCCATTTCCTCGTCGTAACCCAGCCAGCTGAGCCTTATTGAGCGAAGCTGCTTGGACTGAACGGTCCGGAGGATGAAGCAGGACAGGTGTCCGACACTCGAGATCTCGAGGTGGACGAGAGAGGTGAGCTGCGCGACCGCCGTTGCAAATGGGGGAGAGACTTTGAATATGTAGTCGCCTGAGACCGCCAGGGAGGTGAGGGACGTCAGATAATGGAGACATAGAGAAAGCTGGCGGAGAGCGCCTTCGGCCTCGTCGTAACAGGATTCTATGCGCAGGTCGCGGATGTATTGGCAACGCGACCGATCCTCTGCCGAGATGAAGAGAGTAAATGAGGGGAGCTTCTGTGCCTTGTATATAACGACTCCATCTTGCGCGACAAATCTTCCTGCCTCATGGTAGAAGAATCGACAAGTGCGCATGAGCGAGGCGCATGCGGATTGAGGGAGGTGTGATAGGATTTCGCGGATAATATCATGATTGAGGAATGGAATACCAGACATAGCAAGCTATTCTTGTATTGGACACACACGGACCTAGCCGGTGGAAAACGGTATTGAGCACTTCTCGCAAGGGTGCCAACCGCAATGAGTGCGCGCACCTGGTGTCGCGGCCGGGGGCAATTGAGCACTTGAAGGGGATACGAGCCGGCGTCCAGCGTATTGGTCCGCTTCAAGATTATATCTAGAGCCCAGAGGGAGAAATAGATATCACAGCACAGACTGCAAGGTCAAGCGGCAAGATGGCAGGAAAAATGAGGAGGAGGAGAAGGAGGGAGGAGTCGACGCCGGACGGCGACTCGACGCGACCCCAAAGACGTGACACACGCGTCATGTCACAGGAGCGTGATTGTGTGATCCGTCACCCGACGCGACCTGAATTGAATTCAATCAGGCCTGAGGTTGCAATTAGTCGCTACCCGAAGAACCAGTCATCGTCTCAGGCTTGGAGCAACATTCTCTACATACTACAATGAATGAGACTCGCATTGCAAAACTCGTCGAAGCAGTACTAGTGAGAGCTAAACATTTATGACTAGCCTTTCTATCTCAACAGAGTGGGTAACAGTGTCAGTACTACGAGTAGGGATTTTGCAGTACGTACAGGAGAGAGGATGATGTCGTACACGGAGAGATATAACCATGGTGTATGGAGGGTTCATCGCGGCGCGACCACGACCGTGATGACCGGACGTCGCGGTACGAATTGTTGCAAATACTACATAGAGCTCGTTTGTACGAGACTTCCGGCGTCGAGGCCGCGTGGCCGAGTTACTACCGGCTCCTTCGGATTGGGTAATGCATTCACATTGAAAGGAAAACGATAGCACGATAGCGGTCTCCCCGTCTACGCGTTAACATAGCCCAAGTCTGGCAGTGGCGTCAGCAACCCTTGGAACCGGCGAGATTCATGCATGCCCACTCACTATACCTCACGTCGAGAGCATATTCCATCATAGCTCCCAATCGACTGTACTCTCCTCGTTTGGAACGTCAACTCCGGTGCGAGGGGGGATACAAGCGAGACGCTTCTCGTCGTTGCGAAGACCTGCGATCACGATGACGGCGTCCGTGAGGGACGTGATCGCATTCCCGAGCTCACGCGAGTACGCAGCGATGTCGAATGCCTGTAGCGAGCGCTCGGCGAGATTGAGAGGCATAGACGGCGGAAGGGGATCGTCGGTGGTCTGAGCCATCTTTCCACCGGAGCGCGGATGGAGCGGCAGCGGTGTAGGGTCGAGCATGCCAGCGCGGACGCACAGCCGCAAACGGCGCAGGGGACACATCCTCAACGCCGCTCCCAGTCGTTCCTGCCACCCACGAGGGTCAGTGTCGGTCGACGTTGAGTGGTGGTATCATCACGTACCAACGCGTCAGCTATATCGGTCTTTCGGTCACTCTTGCTCAGGTCAATGTGCAAGAGGAGGTTCTCGAGGCGTGACCCAGCTGCCGTCAGCAACAGTTTTGAAAAGCTGTTGTCCGCGTGCAGGATCTGTGCGGAGTTGCCCTCGAGCTTCAGCTCCTTGGGCCGCGCGTAGGCGAGTGTCTCGGACAATAATTCGAGATTGTCCTCTGACTGAATAGCGGTCCGGATACTGACGCGAGATATAGGGCAGATGAGGCCCAAAAGGTAGAAGTCGATGATTCGTCCGTCGACGCGTTCTAGTTCCTGCCACCGTGTACCGGCGATGGACTGGCTGCGCACGTTAAGCTCATGGTGCGCACGAATCGCATCTTCTTCATACTTCCAGTTCACCACGTCACCGGCGTGGAAGTCGATCCATTCGAGATTCGGATACGCACGGATGTAGGGAACGACAAGGGGGTAATCGTCCCTGTCGATCGAAAGCTTGCGCATTTTCGGGTAGACATGCGGAAAAACTGGCAGGTTGAGTGACGTAAGCCAGGCGTGGCAGGCGAGGGACTCGAGGGTGGAAGTCCACTGGGAGAGTAGTGCTACCGGGTGGTATTCGACCTTCTTCACGTCGTGCGGGTCCATATCTTCGTCGTAAGTCAGCCATCCGAGCCGTATTGAGCGAAGCTGCTTGGACTGAAGGGACCGGAGGATGAAGCAGGACAGGTGTCCGACGCCCGAGATATCGAGGTGGAGGAGAGAGGTGAGCTGCGCGACAGCGGTCGCAAATGGAGGAGATGTTTGGAACGTGACATCGCCTGTGACCGTGAGGGAGGTGAGGGACGTCAGACGATGGAGACATAGAGAAAGCTGGCGGAGAGCGTTTTCGGGATCTTCGTAGCAGTCTCCTATACGCAACTTGCGAATATACAGGCAGCGCGACTGATCCGCTGCAGAGATGAAGGATGCAAACGATGCGATCTCCTCCGCCGTGTACAGAGTGACATCATCTTGCGATGTAAATTTTTCTGCTTCGTCTTGAAAGGATCGACAAGTGCGCATGAGCGAGGCATGCGGAGTGAGGGATATGCGTTAGGACTTCGCGGATAGTATCATGGTTGAGGAATGGAATGGAATACCTGACATTGCAAGCAAGACGTGTATTGAATACACAGGAGCCTAGCCGGTGCAACCCGGTATTGAGCACATCTCGCAAGGTTGCCAACCGCAATGGGTGCACGCACCTAGTGTCGCAGGGCAATTGATCAAGGGGATACGAGCCGGCGTCCAGCGTAATGGTCCGCCTGATGATTATATCGCCCAGAGTGAGAGATAGAGATCACAGTATGTACAAATTGCAGAGTCAAGCGGCAAGACGCAGGAGGAGGACGAGGAGGGATGACTCGAAGGAGGTCGACGTCGACGTCCACAGCAATGGGCTGTGCATGCGAGTCTGACCACCCGCGTAGTCACAGAACAGTGACTGTGTGATCCGTCACGCAACACGACTCCTAGGCCTAGTAACGCGACGCCGGTCATGACCCTTTGAGCAGATCATGGATAGGGAGGAGGGCCCCGGGTCCACAGTGGGGCGATAGGGGCATTCTTGATCAATGTCCTTCGGCACACGCATGGAACATATCCAGGACATACTGTAGATCGACGATCGTACAAGCACATATCGGATACCTACTGCCATTTTTAATACAGGGTCCGGTCGTACCACAGCAGACTACAGCCTCGCCTGAGCCTGCAAAGTCTCCGGCGTCGGCGTCGGCAGCTTCGGCGTCATCTTGTTGTGCGTGCCGGACATGCACAGGCGTCCATGCGTGACGTCCCAAATCTGCACGGGGCACGGAAGAAAGATTAGCTCAGTACTGCCTGAACATTGAGCACTGCGCTCTGAATGGCGGCGCTCGGGCGCATTCTCCACATCTCCGACACCGGAGAAGCCGCGAAGCGCGAAGAACAGGTACCGAACCCGTGTACGTACCTCTATCCGGGACGCAACCGTCCGCGCACCGAACGATGTCGTTGTGCTGATGATGTGGAGCTTCGCCCCTCTGCAAGTGGTATGATCAGCCCTGGACTCAATCTGCAACGTCGTGCGGCGGGATAAGCTTACAGCAGCGCGGGCGCATGATACGTCGTGATGATCGTCTGTGAGACAAAGTCGGACGGCTTGCCCTGTACCATCCCGAGGAAGGCCAGGCCGACGGACGAGCATCTGTCAGTCCGCATCGGCAGTCCATCTCAGCGAGCGCGGCGAAACACGGGTCAAAGGAGCGATGAAGAACGACGGACTCACACGTCAACGAGGTACGCCGTGCACCCTCCATGCATCGTCTGCTGCTTGTTCAGCATGTCTGTCCGGACGCAGACGTGGACGTGGACGTGGACGTGGACGTGGACGTGGACGTGGACGTAAAACGCGCACGAGAAGTGCGAACGCAGTAACAGAGCAGACGTACGAGTCCGAGAGCGATGCAGCGGCGCGTCAGCGATCTGCCGCGGAATGGCGTGACAGTGGACGCACCTTCGCAGACAGTAATCTCATACACAAGCTTCGACTGCAGCTTCTTGTCCTCCGCTCGCCGGAAAACGGAGGCTTCCTTGAGAGCGAGCCGGTTGCCGATGCTGCGTGCAAAGTTGACCTCCTTGAGATGGAAATCGCTGAATTCGACGATCTGCTTCTGGACAGCGGGCGGGACGTCTCCTTGGAAGAGAACATTGTGGGACTGGGTGGATGCGAGTGGAAGTTGGACGGAAGACATCGAGTCCGAGAGGAGGAGGGCTTGCGCGATACGGGGTGGATGAGGTGAGGTGAGTCGAAGACGGGAGCCGGTAGCAGGGAGCCATCCTTATACTTATCACAAGGCGAGGCTGTGGGGTTGTGTTATTTAGATGACGAGCCGAAAAGCATATGCTAACCAACGCGTTAATCAGACTGAGTCCTGAGAAACTAGACATGAAGGGGTGGCCCGTTGGCGGATTCGGGGCGCTGAGTAGGTGAGCACTTCGCCGCTCGTTAGCGAGTACCACGAGGCCGGTATTCCGGAAGTCAGTAAGTATACGACACTGTCTCGCCGATGTCCGCATCGACCAACCCAGTCAGGACTTGATTGCGAAAAGCCTAAAGGCCCAAGATAAGTACTTGGATAGTACTTGTGTGGGCGATCACCACTGTGGGGCTGAATCCGAATCAGACGGTATACGGACGAGACTGATATAGCTTCAGCTCCTGTCTCCGAACGTGTGAAGTGCGTACCTGGGCAGCCGGGCTGGGCAGTACCAGCTAGTACCAGGCAGTACTCTGCGGTACTAAGGGGCAGAAGGGCAGGCAGAGCGTGCGAGCGTTCGGTTAATCTGAAGACATGCTCATGTGGACCGGGATCGCATGGGAGACGGAGTTGCTCCTTTTGGCCATCCTCGTCCCCGTGGCGGTGATGGTCTGATTGTATCCCGTCAGAACGCGAGGGTTCTTAAAGTGTTCTTAATAGTCCGGTGACCAGCGACTGAATCACCGGTTGTGTTTCCGAGAAACGCGGGATCCCCACACTCTGAAGACAAGTACGAGGAAGAGGACCCTCGGGTGGCAGAAATCGGCGGTCGTTGTCGCCTGCACGTACCAGTCTTGAGTGACAACCCTGTTATGAGCCTCTCGCACCGTCGTGTCCCTCCATTCCGAGCCATTCTGACAGAACTGTCAATGGCATTGCGCGGGAAGGAACAGAAGCACGTTCGGCGAGAACGATGTGGACGATACGCGTGATGAACAGAGAGCATCGAGCTCGCATTCATGGCGCTCCTCATGACTCGCGAGGCAGAACACCGGCGGAATATGCCTGGCGCCGACGGTGAAGCAGGGCTACATGTGCCATGGGAGTCTTGCAGCGGAAGTGGCCTGGAGTGACTCGCAGTCGTTCCCTGTATCATATGCGTGCCATGATGTTGCATCGGCTATGTGAACCTCGTAGCGTCGTCCAGGCAGGACGTGGGAGGCTCATACGGTGGCGACCACGACGGAATAGGCATAGGTTGGAGTGCAGCATGTGCAGAGCTCTGAGGAAGGAGGTGGGACCAGTGCTGCGAACAATATCAAGATAGCTTGACAGGTAGACGAACCAATTTGACGACAGCGGTGACGTGACCGTGTAGTCCAGAACGTTAAGCTTGGAAGTTCTTCGGCGGCGGTGGAGCGGCGGTTGCATGCATCTGTGCGGAAGACGGCGCACGCCGGATGCCACCGTGGACATTCCGCGTTAACCGGCCACGCCGCGCAGTACGAAACACCGCCCAGACTCTGAGAGAAAAACACGCCGCTTGAAGTGCCAAGCGGTCTTCGAGTGCTGCATCCGCGTCCATGGTTTCAAAAGGAAAGGATGCTCCGATGCAGGCATGCGGCGTCAGCGGCGAACATTCCAGTTTGGCCGCTAGCGTCAATAGTGACTTTCGGATGTAACTGCTACCGCACAAGGCCGCTCACCAAGCTACCATATCACAACCGGAACCCATCACAGGTCCCACTAAGACGTTCGATACCTCTGGGTCAGCTCCCGCACGAAGGGGAACGCAGGACACGCGCCTCTCGACTCACCTTCTACCGCGACAACGACGTCTCTAGCCCGCACAAGAACGCGGCGACGTCCAACTCCTGAAGAGACATTTCCGTAAGAGTGCATCGGAGCCCTCGCGTGTCGAGCAGGCCAGAGCGCACACTGTATACGAGCACAAAGCTCTAGACGGCGCACCCCAATCGTTCTGCAACTCACATGAGCGCATCTTCAACGTTCAGACCAAGAATGACGTACCAGTCCTGCAGCAATATCTATTTTCTGGATCCTCGAGGCCAGGACAATCCGTAAGACGAGGGTTTCAAGGCTAGACCAGCTGAGCGCTGTCCGCAACAAGTCGACTCTGACGCTGTAGGGGCGCTGCGCGGCATGATGCATGATGCTCTGCTCTGGGCGCGAGCCCGGCGGACTGAAATCTTCGCAAGGCGTTGATTACACGTCAACAAAAGTTGTGTCCATATGCATCCTTCAAGTTGGGGGAAGGGTTGAAAGATGATGTCGCCCATACCGGGTAATTACTCATTTATTTACCCACAAATTCGCCACTTGAACTGATGAGAGGTCATTCTAAGTCCCAGTTGCCAGAGCAAAAGATCATGCAGGTAGAACAAGGTTCGAGGGAGGCACCAGCCGGAACGATGAGTAAGAGGACAAGGAGGACCGTCACGACTTTGGAAGGGTCGCGAGTAAGTGACTGACGCGTCTCGTCACACCCTCGTGAGCCTGTTACCTGACGTCATGATACATAGTGCAACAAAGTTTGAGGTCCGAGTCGGTAATGCTGATAGTATCCAAGCAAACGTTGACGTTGTTGAACGTTGAACACGCGTACGTATATGTACATGTACCCTGCAGGTCAGATAATCCATGGTCGTGTTAAGTCGATATATGTACATGTCCCCGAGGGTAGGAACCTAAACTACGTAGCCTACAACCTTGCTATTGGAGTCGACGCCGCCATCTTGTTGTGAATCCCTGTCACGCACAACCGTCTGTTCGTCGCGTCCCAAATCTGCATAACAATCCACCGATTAGCTTCCATTGACGCAGTGTTAAGCTCGAATCAAGACCATACCTCTGTGATGGCCGAGACGACTCGGCCGCCCAACGAGATGGTCGTGTTCACGATCTCAATCTTTGCGCCCCTGATAGCGTAAGTGGTCAGGGAAAGTGAGAAGAAGTTCACATCATCATCATCATACTGATCGAACACACTCACACCGGCGCGGGGGCGTGGAACGTCGTGATAAGCGTCTGCGAGACGGCCTGCGGTGGCTTGCCCTGCATCGCAGCCAGGGCCCCGAGCGTGACGGAGGAACATCTGTATAGGGTTTGTAAGCGGGGGCCAGTGCCGTGGAATGGCTATCGAAAGTCATCTGGATGGAGAAAGAGTCGACGTACACGTCGATGAGGTAGACCGAGTATCCACCATGGAGAGTGTTCATGTGGATCAGCATGTCTGCCAGGGTATTCAGTTGAGGACGCGGTGCGTACACATAGATGCCGGCTGAAGACTCGCCGCCTTAAGCCCGATTGGAACGACGAAATACTCACCGGGCGTAACGAGGAGCTCATACGTGACTCGAACCTGCGCCTTGTCGTCCCGACCCCGCTTGTACACCTCGACCTCGGTCATCTCGAGCCTGCTCCCGGCCGAGTGCGCGAACGAGCCTTCTGGGATGATGATCTCGCGGAAGGTGGCCAGGTCCGCCTGCAATTGCGGCGTGATTATGCCCCCTTTCCAGACCGTTCGCGTCGAACTAGGCTTGCCAGGAGTGCGCACTGCGTGTTCGGGTGAGAGCGAGGAAGAGGTACAGCCGTGTGTGAGAGGTGGGACGTCTATGAGGACCTGACAGACTTCGAATCTTGCAGCAGCCATGAGGATAGCAGGTGCCAGGGAGGGCATTCGGAGGGCATGGTGCGTTTTACGATGGTGGTCGGCTTTCTATTGGAACCGGTCCGGGAGGCTTGAAAGTCGTGAATGTTAGGCCCTGAATGTCAAGTCTTAGTAACTGCTCGCCGCTCGATCATTGACATATCAAATGAGTATATTTCTACGCACCTTCAAAGTGCCAGTAGGGCTATGCCATTGGTATACGCTTCCAGTTAGAGTGACTCACTCTTGACCGAGGCTGACCGTTGAGATGAGTTCGGCTCACTTACCGTGGCATGTGTTCGGGACGGAGAGGAGGCCAGGCAGCGTCGACCCAAGTAGACTAGCATAGGCGCCAACTTCATTACCGGATTGGACCGGGAAACATTAATACCGGAAACCGGACACTTGCTACCTGCTATCATCCACTCGTTATTACTTGTTCGTCTCTCGACTCAGACATGCTTAGTTGACAGTCTAGCCCATCTCTTCCGACATAGAAGCCTTCTAGCTTGCAGCGACATTTGATGATGTCTCGTCCATCGTCGCCCTCGGCGACGGCTAGCCCTGTACAACTGCCGACCGTCTTCTCCGACAGACTCTCACCCGAGCAGCGCAAGGACATCCAGGACTACGCCGACATGATCCTCCGAGGCCCCGGGGAATTCGCCAAGTCGGTGGGGTCGCGCCTCGAATTGCGTGAGGTGTCGGTGTTCGAGAGGCCGGAGGATGGGAAACTACACGCGGAGGTCGTCTTCGAACTTGACGGGTCTTACGGTATGTTCCTTCGTTGCACGAGCGATGCGGAGATAGGAGGTGGTTGACCTGCGACCGCGTTAGACATGTCGAACTCGGCCAACAATGTGCATGGCGGCTGCTCCATGTTCCTCATCGACGTGTGCGTTCTTCTGCTTCGTGCGCGCTGTTGATCCCTATTCATCTCGACCGCGCCGCAGATGCTCGTCAATCGCGCTCGTCGCGCTCAGCATTGCCATGGATAAGCCGGGTTACTTCGTCTCCCAGGCACTCACGACTGTCTTCCACGCACCGGCTCCTCCGTACGTCTGTTCTATCTCAACTCTTCGGTGTACCCGTCCGAACGTGCTTAATAGGGATGCGCGGCTGCGGATAACAAACAAGACAACCGCATTCGGGGCCCGTACAGTCTCCGCACGCATAGAGGTAGGGAACCTTCCTCAAGTCACAGCGGAAGACCGCTGACCGTTGCCACTACAGATCTGGGACCTCACGAATCGGAGGTTGGTTGCAACAGGAGTGCATAATCAGATGGCCCCTTCTCAAGCCAAGCTTTGAGGCCTTCTCGTGACGCCTCGGTAGTTCTTAGGGAGGACAACCACGGTTCCCTATCTGACATTCTTCTAGAGCAGTACCGTCTCAAAAAGATCTACCTTAATTCTCGCGTGCTGAGCCATCACAGTGTCGTCAAGTGAGAGATCACGATAGTTAATGTTTCGTTCTTCGGAGAGGCACAGGTATATGTTGCTACTCGCGCGTTAAGGCGTGATGATAGGTAACGACATCAGCTTCTCAGTGTGTTTACCTGCAGAGTAGGTGAGGTATCATGTCCACAATTCGGTTCACTGGCGCGCTGATCCTGCGTTCTTCAGCTTCAATCGCTGCACGGCTAGAACCGCAGCGTTTCGGATGTCTATGGACCTGGACCACGGTCGATATTGCTGTCAGGCATCTGCGTCAACGAACGAGAAATATCTATTACGCGCTCTAAATCTTGATCGCAAACAAGAACATCACACTGAGATCACTGGTGTGTTCATCTGTTGTGACTGTAGTCACCTCATCTAACGTGCCATAAGGACTCAGCAGAAGCTTTATCTCCACTTACAGAACTCTGACGTTGCGCGTGTAGTGCTGGTTTTCCGTCTAGGGCGCATCTCGCATGTCGCCCGAGTCCGCGTGTAGAGGGTCTTCGACTTCTGCCTCCAGGTGGTCCACAGTTGCGCCAGAGGCGTTAGACAGACCCAGAAAATTACTTTACTCTCTGGAGTCTGAGCTATATGTATCCTGCCATCTCCACATCTACCTGCAAACGTTTCCCGTATCCCTCGCCATGGCCGACCCTCAACCTCAGACCAACCCGCTCATCTCTGTCGTCGCAGATCTGTGAGAACTGCAGCACTACTCTCCGATGAGTCGTGGAGCTAATGCATGTCGTCTTCAGCATCCTGCAGAGAGAGACCGATATCGCGCTCAAAGGTCCGTCTCTTTATATCTAGTCCACATGGCGTTAATATGCAACCTCTGAGCTGTCTTCAGCTCTCGTGCTGTATGACTGGGCCCTAACCCTCGATCGTGAGATCAGCCTCGTATGGAAACGCGATCTGCACAGCGCGACCATCCTCTTCTTCCTCAACCGCTATCTTTACCTGCTCCGGATCCCGCTCAACAGCATCTTTTTGAGCCCTACAGCAACAAATGTGAGTCCTTGGCAGGTCGGTATACCCCCGTGAACAATCCACTGATGTGGTGCACAGCAGTACGCAAGTGCATCTGTTGGATCATCTCCAGTACTGACCGGTCCCTATGCCACCCTTCAGCTGTCATGGGCTCCAGATCGCGGACAACGTCCTAGAGCTTGGAATATTTGCTGTCTGGTCTCGTACGTTGCTACTCGCATAGAACATACGAACCTTGCCTGTCTGACTGAATTGCAGTGTTCACGTCGCTGCGGGTGTACGCGCTCACGAGCAAAAGGGTCTGGCTGTCGGTGGCGACGTTCGTCATCTCTGCCGTGCCCCTCGCGACAAACATCGTACGTCCATCTCCGTCGGAGTTGTATCGCTCTCACCTCGGACTCAGTATGGGGCGACGCAATCGGCGGCCATTCCATACCCTGAACCTATCCTGTGCTACTTCTTTGATTATTTCCCACCTGGGGTATTCGAAGGGTGAGTATCATTCCTGAGGATCGCTGCGTGCTCATTGCTGAACGTGAACATGGCAGGTGTAAGTTTATACCTGGCATCTGCGATATTCGCGCATCCTAATATGGGAGCTTGTGATCATTAGTGCTCATCTTCACTCGCGTATCGGCCATTGCGACGGACGGACTCGTCCTTATCGTCACATGGCTGGAAACCTTCAGCTCATGGCGCGCTTCCAAGAAAGCGGGGCTCAAGACATCGCTCGCAACCCTGCTCCTGCGCGATGGTCAGTGTACCACTCTTCAGTGTTCTCTATCGCGACTGACAGAGCCGCGCTGCAGGAACCGCCTACTTCTTGTATGCTCCGTCTCTCACTCGCTATGATAGCTATAGTATGTATTCACTGCATGCTAACGGGGTCGCCTGTCAGAATCCTCTTCGTGCTGAATATCATCCACCTCGTATGCACTTTGACCGGGGTGTTCACGACGTCGGTCGGGACGTTCGTCGAGTCGTGAGTGCTTCATCCCCACCCCCCCGGTAGCAATCACTCACTCATGCTTCGCTCTGGCAGGTTTACCACGATCCTCATCTCGCGCTTCATCCTGAACCTGCGCGGCTTCGACCGCTCGGGATTCCGGTCCGCGCTTGAGTCCCAGTCTTCCGTCGTGAGACTTGGACGGTGGTCTATCCCCGTCGGCGCAGCGGGCGATGGTTTGGTTGGGATATCGGCTCGTGTTACCGAGTTTGTGGCCCCACTAGGAGCACCTCTAAACGATTTCTGCGGCTTGGAGCCAGCACCGGAGGCGGAGGGCGAGGGAGGCGTTGTCGAGATCGACAACGAGAGGATAAACTTCATACCGGATACTGTACCGAGCCAGCTTGATCTCGGATGTCGCCATCTGCCTGGTGCCTAGATTTCCGCACCGTCGCTCGGGTGAAGACGGTTGGCTCCTACAATGCACAATAGCAATATCTTGGGAATGTCATGTACTTCCGCGAGGCTCATCGAGAGGATGCATGCCACGTTCAGTCACACACTCACGAGCTTGTGACAGAACACGTGTGTCACTACCGGTCTTTGTTCAAGTTTTCCGGCCCAGACCTCGCGATGTCTTGCCACCCTCCACCAGTAATTACTGCTTTACTTCTCCAGTGCTATTGAAGACACACCGGGCGAGCTCTGCGTCTGCTCCTTGGCGACCCCTTACGCTGGACGTGAATACCCCGGCTTCAACTCGTGTGACGTGGCCCCGATATTACTTAGTCAGTGTTCACACTTATAAGCCTGCACGCAACTGTAGACCGCGACATGCAGTTGGGGGTCTGATGCAACATCCTTTGGTGTCTTCCTAGCACATATCTGCTCTCAGGAGCCAATCTCACTCCTCAAGGCATCACAAGCCGCCTCACTTTAAGCAGTAGCTGAGATGACGATCAGGTGCGTCCCCCAGTCCTGCGAATAGCATGTGAGTTGGATATGCTTACCGCTTGCTTACAACTGCTGTTGCCCGCAGTCGATCGCTTGCTATGGCCGACGGTGTGCCATTCCTGAACCATGACACCATCGCAGAAGTTCTATCCTACCTCCCTCAGTCGGACTGTGCCTCGTTTATGCGCACTTGTCGATTCTTCAACCACGAGGCTATAAGATTCATTTCCAAGGATGGGATCACTCTGAAGACAGAAAATAAGGTCGCGTCCTTCACCCACTTCATCGATGCAGAGGATCGCTCGCGATGCCTTTTTGTTCGCGAGTTGTGCATTGGAGAAGGGGACCTCTTCTATCCGGGGTACTACGAGAGGGCCCTCCGGCAGCTGTCTCGATCTCTCCATCACCTGACGTCGCTCAAATCACTCGAGATATGCAGCGCAGATGTCATCTTTGCAGACTGTCCTTCGTTTGCGAGGGCGGTCGCGCAACTCACCTCTCTCCACCACCTCACGATTCGCGGCGTTCGACACCTTTCCGCCTTCATCCTCGGCACTTTTGAGTCCAAGCAGCTTCGTTCAATCAGACTGCGCTGGCACAGTGACATAGATGTCTTCCATATCCAGAAAGAGGAGTATCATCCGGTGGAACTCTTCTCCAAGTGGACCTCCACCCTCGAGTCGCTTGATTGCGATCGTTTCAGATCGCTGGAGGGGGACACATCCATTTTCGCCCACATCTACCCCAATATGCGCAAACTGTCAATCGATGGCGATGACTGGCCGCTCGTTGCTCCTTACCTGCGTGCGTATCCCAACCTTGCACGGCTCGATATCAAGAATAGCTTCTGGGCAAAGGTGAAGCTTTCAAGCGAAAATTATAGTATGCGTAGTGTACGCCAGGCGAACGTGCACAGCCATTCCATCGGACCGCGGTGGCAGAGATTAGAGCGCGTTGATGCTGGTCTTGTCGACCTTTACTTATGGGGCCTCATCTACCCCATATCCCGCGTCAACATCCGGACGACCATTCGGACAGAACCGCACCTCGAGCTGCTGTCCGAGATACTCAGCGATTTGCAGCCCAGAGAGTTGATGATCAAGGGCATGGCCGCGCAGATCTTGCACTCGGATAACAGCTTCATGAAGATGTTGCACGGGCACGCCGGATCGCGCCTCGAGAGCCTCGTTCTACGGATCACACTAGACCCGAACGCTCAGGAAGTAGATATGGCTACAGCGTTGGTACGCCGCTCGAGTGAATATACTGTGTCGTCGAAGGATACGCTGACACTTGTTGGTTCCAGGAAGACCTCGTGGGGGCGACGTTGAGGGCGTGTCCTCTGCGCCATTTGCGGCTTTGCGTGGACGCTGACACGCCGCGCGACCCCACACCATCGCCGCCGCGCAGCTCCTTGCATCGCACAGTCACTCCTTCGCCACCGACCCCTCTCACTTTCGCGCAACGGTCTCTCAAGGAGTTCGACCTCGCTGCGTTCTTGCGCGGGCTGCAGGACGCAATTGGGTCCCTCGAGGAAGCTATTATCGTGATTGTAGGCCTTGGAGGCGGCGCGCAGCGTGTATCGTACATCCCCCCTCGTCCGGGAGCCGACCCGAAGGAGGAGAAGGCCCACCAGTGGGAGCTGTGATGTGCTATGTCTGCGATGGGGTTCGGGGTGAGTGGTATTGCATGACAGTCGTCGGATCCGATGGTCGCTGATACTGTATCTGCCAGATTTGCGCTCAGTGCACACTGCACCGACTGACGGGTTGACGGAGGCGGTGTCAAGACCTCTCTCCCTGCTGAACTATAGCCGTTGATGCGGACCACAGGACATGCCGAACCGCATGCAGTGCGTCCGAGTCGCCGGGTCGTCCCCTCAGGCAAGGCATCATGATGCTAGCGAGTATCGGGTTACGCACCGTTCGCCACCTCCGATGGTGCTTGACAAGGACTTCTTGAATAATACCCTCTGACCTCGGAGTCTCAATATGTTGACGTCGTCAACAGTCTATATACATAAAACCCCACTGAGCCTTCGAAATACAGTGAAACAAATCATTGTTCATGTACTTCACAACTTGAAGTTTCTGCGAATGTCGGGCATTGTGTGCGCTTGGCATTGCAAGGACATGGCTCACGCTATCTAAAGACTTCGACAGAGACTGTAGTCAGATACCAGATGGAGGTTGACCGGCGGGAGGTACACATCCGGATCTCGGGCCGATAGCCCGCAAGCTGACGCGGCTAAGTAGCCCGGGTTGGACTAGCTTGTCTTCCCCGCGACCCCAGCTCGGGATGAGGCTCATGCACCGATATTGGCTCTTGTCTCCGCATCATCCTACTGACTTTGACTTTGCGTCGTGAACATCAAGCGTATCCATCTATGGCGAGGAGATTCAAAGGCCTCCCCACGGAAATGCAAGACGCATTTATGGACACCCTCCGCTTCTTCCAGGACGGCCCGTCCTTTGCTGCGCGCGCGGTGGGCAGCAAACTCGAGTTGGAGGAGGTCGAGGTATTGGAGCGCGAGAAGGATGGACGGAAGCAGGCGAGGGTGGTGTTCACGATCGTCGTCAACGAAGGTGCGCAGATATGGGCCCCGCGCTCGTATGGCTTGCTCATGAGGCTGTAGAAGACATGCTCAACCTCGCGAACACGATGCATGGCGGGTGTGCTGCATATCTGATTGACATGTGCGTCCACGCCGTCTTTTCAATCAGCATGAACGGTCTAGCACTCCCACCGACGACGCCTGTGACTAACTTGGTATGGCTTGGTTCGTTGACTCTAAACCCCCCCGCAGGTGCTCTTCGATCGCTTTGAACGTGCTCGCGCACGTCACGGACAACTCTCCTTTTTACGTCTCGCAGGCACTCAACACTACGTTCCATGCGCCCGCCCCTCTGTGAGTCCTTCGTCAAACTCCAGGTCTTTTGCGCCCTCAATATCTGTCACATACACTCTCCCCGGACCTGCTACCACGTACTCAACACACGGACGGCATCGTCTCGGCGCCGACACGTCTTCGATCAATCCTGCGGAATGCTGCTCCTACGTAGGGGCGCAACGCTCGAGATCATCAGCACAACTACGGCGCTGGGCGCGCGCACGGCGTCGGCCGTCACAGAGGTGAGTATATACTTGTCAACTCTTATGAACGCGCCTGCAATCTGCGTTGTACGTCCGTACAGATCTGGGACCAGACGCACAGACGGCTCTGCGTCACTGGGGTCCACAACAAGATGGCTCCGTCGGAGTCGAAGTTGTGAATACACCGCCTTGTCCGCACCTTGCGGGACGCAGCACGCTCTGCACGTTCGTCATGTACGTCTACTGTCTTTATATCTCTTGTACATATGACGGCCTTCTCAGTGGTGAAGCCAGTGAGGCTTTCCATTGTCGCTATTGCAGATGCTCTTCAGGCACGATCTTCCGCCACGCATATGTCATTGAGCGCTGTCCGGGCATCGTCTCACACAATCCGAACACGATTTCCCAGGCCCGCGCTGCTCTGTATGCCTGCTGGTCTTGCATACGACCGGTCCTAACGCACACGCGTGTTGCCAACCCTGCTCCTCGCCGTCATCACGTATTCGGCGCAAAGATTGAGACTGAGATAGCCTCGAGAATTGTCTCTCGGCGGGCGCATCGCGTCTGCCATCACGGAAGTATGTGCTCCAGAGCGTCCCTCTGACTCCGAGTCCGAGTCCGATGCCGAGCGGATTGGTGAGCTCTGTCATGCATGCGCGTCCGGAGTTGTGACACCTTTACATGATCGATGAATTGGTACCTTGTCCTACCAGGTAAGTGAACGTGCTTCTGCCTGCTAGTCGGAATACTCACTCGTGCCTTTTTAGACCTACTGTACTAGATAAAGTAATGTACCGTCCATCAACTTGCAGCTGCGATATCGCCGGAGGGCTGGACCTGCACACGAAGATCGCAAGCTCTGTGCACGCAGTGCGAGGTCTGAAGTCCGAAAGATACGCCACACTTAATACAGTAGGAGATTTTTATGGGGTCGCTTCGCGAACATCGGACATATCACGTCCTTTCTATACATCTCTGCGGATGGCAATCCGCTGAGGTAATTTCCGTAGGCGCAGGGCCAGCGGCGTTGATTGCCTCCGGATTGTCGCGTTCCCTGGCCCCGATTTGCAGGTCATCTGTCCCTCACGACTCTCAACTTCTTCATGATCGGACTGGGATCTTACGGGAACGGTGAGTCATACTTGCCCACAAGCGCAGCGGTGTTGGGTGCGCTCTGATTTGTGCAAGTGTATTTGAAGTCCGTGGGGTTGTGCCCCACACTCCATGTTCATGAATCCTAACGACTCTCCCTATCAATATGGAAGACACGGTATCCGGCGCAGCAATACTTGCTGCCCTTGGCAAATCGTTGGCTGCCGATTCGTGAGCACTTGAGCGGTCTGCGAACATCAATCGTATAAACTCACTCACGCTCGTTGTAGTCGGCTACAAAGAACGACGGTCTTGGCGTTAGGCAGTGAGCTCGAACATTCTCTCTGTCCACAAGCATAACTACTGATGTGTACCGTTAGCGCTAGCCTTGTACGACACCATGCTCACATTCGATCGCGAGGTTCGCCTCGTCTGGAGGCGCAAGATCACTGGTGCCTCAGTCCTCTATCTCGTGAACCGCTACCTCTTTCTGCTCCGCCTTCCTCTCGAGTTTCTGAGGGCCAATGGTCGATCAGTAAAGGTGCGTTCTCCCCCCTGATTCATCATTGTTGTCTTAAGTCCTTAACCACCGTTCCACAGCAGTAGGCGACTCCCTTCCGCACGCATTATGTCTTCTAATCTATCTGATGGGCTATAGATGCGACACTCTACTCATAATAGAAAAAGTCGGGGAATATGCACTATGCATCGCCTGGAGCCGTGCGTCCTGATTTCGCCGTGTCTTCCGCATTGCACCGGCTAGGAGGTACTAATTCTAATTTATGCGCTGCACAGTATTCACCGCTATGCGGGCCCACGCTCTTATAAGAAGCCACATGTGGCTCAATGTCACGATCTTCATGATATCTGCAGTACCTTTTGCGACAAACCTGGTGCGTCTCCATTCGATTATTCAGTCTTGTCGTGCAAACCACGAAAACCATTGCACCTACTATGCTCTATTAGTATTGGACGACACACACTATGGCAATCGTGCTTCCGGCTCCTCAATTGCTCCTCTGTCACGATGCTCCCGTCAATCAAAAGCTACAATCAGTGAGTGTTCGCTAGCCACACGCACGGTCGACAGTGACTCACGAGTGAATTCGACATATTGAACGCAGATGTATGTACGCCTGGTGTACGTGTGCTTTACACCGCCTGACGCGATCCGCTGCGACATACACAGTGGTCATCTTCACTCGCGTGTCTGCCATCGCCGCTGACATGCTCGTCCTCGCTATCACATGGGTCACTACGTTCAACTCGTGGCGTGACACCAGACGCACGAAGCTCCAGTCGTCTCTGCCCGGACTGCTGTTGCGTGACGGTCCGTGCGGTACTCGTCTAGTATCTGCGTCTGCTAATCGGAGCCTGCGAATGTAGGAACCGCGTACTTCCTGTACGTTGCTCCCACTAAATGCCCATCGGTCGGCGAGGACTCATTTCCCCGCGCGGCATACGTCAGGATACTGTTCACCATCCACATTATCCATCTGGTATTCACCCTAACTGGAGTCTATTTCGATGGAGTGACGACCTCTGGAAACTTCGGAGATACGTGAGTAGCATGCAGTGGCTGGTCTTGCATTTCACGTACATATTCGACCACACCTCTACTATTCAATCGCGGAAGTAGCTGATGACTGTGACTTCCCGCCCACAGAATGACCGTGATACTCGTCTCGCGGTTCCTGCTCAATCTACGCGGCTTTGACCGCTCGGGACGCGCGGGGTCGGGATCATCCACAACCGGCGTGGCGGGACGGTGGAGTCAGCAGGTTCTTCCGTGCGACCTCACGGGCTCGAGTAGCTCACCTTCGAACGAGCTTGAGGTCCACAGATCGCAAAGCCTTTCTTCCCGAGTCACCGAGTTCGTGCTGCCACTTGGTGCCCCGCTAAGCGACTTCTGCGGGATCGATGAGGAGGTCGAAGAAGACTCTGAAGTTGATAAGGATGCGGTAACGATGAGCGAGGTGTTCAGGGACGGGGATAGGAGAGACTGCTAGGATTGGCCGGTTGGTGTCCATTGGCATGTGTAAGGAGGACGATGAGGGGATATCGCCGGTCTAGGTCACCGACACAGCCCATGCGAGTCGAACAAATGTGCGTGCTGTGTAGAAGAGGGCCGATAGCTGGGCGTAGTTATGCGACCAGTAGCATTCTGGCTGCTCGACTCAACTCTCGACTGAGCCCAACTCGAACGGATACGGATGTAATGGATTGAACCTGCAGCTGGATGTAACGGAAGGTCACTGGTCAGTAAACACCATTATTGTTCGGTCATCTCGGAGCGCCCAAAGTAGCGAATCAACGGCAGCGGGCCGGCTACTCACAACACCGGCGCCCGCACGAGTTGACCGACGACGACGACCGGCGACCGCGATGGCTTCAGCTTCAGGTCTTTCCGCCACAACCACCCTCTTAGACCACGACTTTCCTCTCTTCTCCTCCTCACAGCACTCCCGCTTCCCCTCTCATCGGCAGTGACTATGACGGTCTGGAAAGGCGTGCCGCCCGCCGTGCAGGCGCGACTCACCAAGAAGCCGGACACACTCACGGGCTTCGATGGGTTCGCGCGCGCGGTCGGGAGCAGGCTGGTGCTCGAGGAGGTCGCGGTGTCCGAGCGCGCGAAGGACGGGAAGGCGCAGGCGCGGCTGACATACACGACGACCGTCGAGGAAGGTGCGTACTACGCGTTTGCTGCGTTCGTCGTCCGCTGGCGCGTAGTGCGGGGTGCGAGGTGCTGAGGGCGAGTGTTCTGCTCTTTAGATATGGTGAACATGAGAGGGACGCTGCATGGAGGGTGCGCGGCCTATCTCATCGACATGTGCGTACCCTTCTTTGTGCTGTTCTGGCGTGCGCGACTGCTCATCTGATATACTCTGCTACCCGCGCGTAGATGCTCGTCGATTGCCCTGCTCGTGCTCGCGCATACGTTGGAGAAGCAGCCGTTCTATGTCTCCCAGGCGATCAACACGACGTTCCACGCGCCCGCGCCTCGGTCCGTCCTATCTCGCTCATCCCCTCCAGGCTCCGTCTAGCGTCCACTCACGCATCTTGAGCAGTGGGGCGAAGATAGAGATCATCAACACTACGGTCTCGTTCGGCGCGCGGACCGTGTCTGCGGTCACAGAGGTACGCATGTCTCCCACTCGCTGTCTATGTCTATGTCGACGTCCGCTCATGTCCCCGATGCGCGCAGATCTGGGACGTCACGAACAACCGGCTGTGCGTGACGGGCGTGCACAACAAGATGGCGCCCTCGCAGCCCAAGCTATGACTGAGTTCCATGTCGGACGCGTGCGTGAGTCAGGCTCTCAGAAGTTCTCTACATAATCCATGCGTAGTTGAGCTGATGTGGATGCGTACATTCCAGACATCGCTACTCTATCGCGCTTATGCTATTACTACCGTACAACGCGCAGGAAATACACACTAGACTCCGGGTCGCTGGCCGTATGCATATGTAGCATCGCCCCCCGCATCATGCAACGGCAAGGCCATCGCCCATATGTTCGCGCCTCCAACAGAGTGCTAGAAATTCAAGCAGAGAATGCGACGAGGGTTATGTTTACGATCGCTGTCCCGCGGCGAACATCAAGGTACGTCTTACTATACTACTACCATTTGTTTGTTCTATTCGTATTGGTGTGAGCTTGCGATGTGTATCTCGCCTGCAGCACCATGCTCTCCGAACATAGGCGGAAGCGTATCCGTGCGCGGGGGTCTCTCGCGGGTTGGAAGAGGATGGTAGTATGTAGCTGAACGTTTGGATGACATCATGATTCAAGACGCGTGAGCGTCTAGCAATGTGCTGAGGTGGTTTGGCCCGTTCGACTTGTAAGTTCTTCTCTTCAAACTGCAGAGCTCCAGAGCTCGAGTAGCTGTGATCCCATATCCACGTCTATGTTCTGGCACCGTGCCAGTGGAAACTCGAGCAGATGCTGGTACTGTCCCTGATCTGCTTCCTTGGTCGTCAACACCGTCACCGACATCCCCGACGTCCACACGTTCTCCTATTCAACAACGGTCTCCTCGGCCTCGTCGCACTCACGCTCAACTTTCAACACTTCTATAGCTGACGTCTAGCAGTCATCCACCACTATTCCCCGCTCTAGTCTCACTTGATCTCAAATAATCTGGCGCGCGCAGCCACCAGGTACTTATGTAGCACCGAGCTATCGAGCGATCAGCTCGGATTTCAACCATCCCCGGGTCCATCCCCCCTCAAACTCATCCTCTTGCTCTCTCTCCTATTCACCAGCCTTGCGATGAGCTCAGATCCGCTCTTTCCCCCAGGCGCGCTCCTCGACCCGCACCTCGTCGCCTCTACGCTCGCCGCCCCCCCTTTCGTCTCCATCGACGGCATCCCCAATGTCCGCGACTTCGGCGCAGGCTACCCGTCCTCGCTCCCCTCAGCCCCGACCCCGACGTCGACACGCACGATCATCAAGCCCCGCACGCTCTTCCGCTCGGGGGAGC
Organism: Daedaleopsis sinensis; assembly: GCA_033807695.1. Taxonomy (NCBI): domain Eukaryota; kingdom Fungi; phylum Basidiomycota; class Agaricomycetes; order Polyporales; family Polyporaceae; genus Daedaleopsis; species Daedaleopsis sinensis. The sequence continues at coordinate 4,886,707 of CM066301.1, forward strand.
CGTCGCGCATTACCCCGCAGGGCGTCGCGCAGTTCCGCGCGCTCGGCATCCGCAAGATCTTCGACCTCCGCGCGGACGTCGAGGTCGCCAAGTGGGGCTCCGCCGCCGCTGCGGTCGCGGCGCTGGAGGGCGTCGAGGTCGTCCGTGCGCCCATTCTGGACGAGGCGATGGACCCGGTGGGGATCGCGAAGCGGCTGAAGGACTTTTCGGAGGACGAGGCGCAGGTGAGCACATTGTTCTGATTCACGGGCTGGGCCCGGGTCGCGTGTGGGCGTGAGTTGAAGAAGGGTGCGCGGGTGTGAGTAGGCGTTTCTGAAGATGAACACGTACATACTCAAGAGCGGGGGCCCCGCCGTCGAGAAGCTCCTCGTCCACCTCCGCGACCACCCCGACGAGCCCTGTCTCGTGCACTGCACGGCAGGCAAGGACAGGTCCGGCATGCTCGCCGCCATTATCCTCCTGGTACGCACCTTCTTCCGCTCGATTTGTATACGCGCGGCTCACCCGCAGATACAGCTGCTCGGCGCGCGCGAGGAGGACGTGGTGGCCGATTACGCGCTCACGACCGTCGGGCTGCAGCCGATGCTCCCGCTCCTCATTGCGCGCTTCCAGAAGGAGGACGTGTACCGTGATAACTGGCAGGGCGCGTTGAACATTGCTACCGCAAAGTACGTCCCGTTGCACATTGCACATCCGGCATCCGGCATCCCACAAGAGCCCGCATCGCACATTGCCCATTGCCCCGCCCGTCCCTTCCCTTACCGTCAGGTCGCTCCCGGTTGCCCTCAGGGCGGCACAGCTGGACGCGGCAGCTCATCGCGCGGGGGCGCATCGCGGACTACCAGGCAGAGATGCGCGTCGACCGTTCCGGGGGAAGCTCGCGCCAGGCTGCCCCTGCGCAGCGGCGACCGGCTCTCTGTCGGGTACGGACCGCTCCAGCTGCACGCACCTGCGGTCCTCGGCGTCCGCGAACGGCGGGCGAGGATGCTCGTCGACCGTTGAAGCTGAAGGTGTCGGTGAAGCTCGCGCTGGAAGACTGACGTCTGCGCATACATGCGCCTCGACCATCCACCGCTGCTCGTTGATCGTTGTACACTAGACGCGCGCTGACACGCACCCCGCACCTCACAGACCAGGCTCCATGGAGGCCGTGATCGAGATGCTGAAGCGCGAGTACGGCGGGGTCGAGGGCTACGTGCGGCAGCATACGACGCTCACGGACGCGGACGTCGCGCGCATCCGCGCGAATTTGCTCGTGCCTGCTGGACCAGGAAACGACGCGTGAGCTGGGGACGGGCGGATTCATGCGAGGCGAATTCGCGAAGTGAGGTTGTGCGTGCGGGGCGAAGACGGAGAGGGAGTACGGACTTGAAGCAGGTGAGGCGAGGCTGGTAAGGTGAGTGGTTTTCGAGATGTTCGAGGTGGCGACTGACTTCGAGAACTAGATAAGGCTGTAGTATGCGTCGACTCGATGAATACAGAGTCTCTAGCGAGGTCTGTACGCACGCGAGGCTTATCCCGCTGGTATAGTCGATTGCGCCGCCGTTATCGTGGCGCACATCTGCACTCGCCTCTCAACGAGGGCGCGTATACTCTTCTGTGTGGGGTTTGGCCTTGCGGAGGTATTCTGAACATTGTGGGACACATTCCGAGCGCCTTTCCGATACCGGGAGCTCGCGGTCTCCGAGTGCGCCTCTGCCGTTTCTGCGCTCGGAGCGTTGCAACTACTGGGCCTCGACACTGTCTGTGCGTTTTTTTGAAGAGGCGATAGTCCCGGTAGGCTGGGGAGGTTTCGGAGCACGAGTCGCAGGTGAGTACATCGTTGCCCATAATTGCGAACACGTTGAAGACGGGCGGCATGGTAGGGGTTCTGAACATGCACATGTACAACCTCGAGAACGGGGTGCCCACCGTCGAGGAGCCCTTCGTCCACCTCCCCGCCCACTGCCCAGCTTCTCAGCCGCCCATATCCGACTCGGAGCGATCGTCTGTCCCATGTGCGGTGCGTGCACCCGAGTATGAGCCGTCGGTTCTCAGTGTTCATGGGTGATTTCTCGTTCGCTGCAGAGGCTTCCTGCAGGATCCACCGAGCTTCACCAGCTGCCTCTGGCTCGTGGAGGCTCGTGGCGATGTGTACCGAGTCTGCTGGGAACCGATGGATAGAAGGACGGACGGACGAGAACGTGCTGGCACTGGACGGGTCCTTGTTCAAACGTTCACGTTCGATCTCATATACCCTGTCCGAGGCAGCTCTAATCCTGTGCCGGTGCCACAGACCTCGGACAGGGAGGACGACGCTCGAGCAAGTCGACCCGAGCGCTGGCCTCCCGACGCCGAGCCCTGTGTACTATGTGCTGGCTCCAGCCTAAGCGTGCACCTAAGCCTGCCCGAGGGATAACACAGCCTCGAGATTGAATTCGGCGGCGAGACTGCATATCCGAGGTATGCACAAAGGTGTGCGCAATGACACTATCTGCACTTTACAATCCTCACAGACAGTATCTTAGCTCGAACCCTTGCTACACGAGTGAACGTGCCCGGGCGCGTGTATTCAAGTAAGTCAACATGGTCGTGCCGTTTATGTGTGCTCAATGGAGCATCGCATCGCAGGTCCGTACTCGTTGGCTGATGGTAGCGTGCCGTGACTCGCCTCGATCAAGTGAGGCTTGCTCCGGGTCAGACAGTCAGAGTGCTTCAGGTCAGGCCCTGTACGGTCGCAGTCCACATTAGCCCCGGTCGTCTAAACGTACGTCGTGCGCCATTGCTTGGATCCTGCTGGTTTACGCATGGACGTCGCGCTTGTGTTCCATGTGCTGCCCCATAACATTCCTCATCCTCATTTCCACGGTCTGTCACGCCAAAGATAGGACACTGGGAGAGGGCACGGCACGAGAACCGTCACCATGCACCATGCATGGCTGTACGCACGAGGTGGTCTACTTGAATTTCGAACGGTCATATATGCCAATTATGTCAGTTCAGTGCCTCGAGGCCGTCCCTGCGGCCTTTGGATGGAATGAACCAGCCTTTCATAAGCACCTTCCGGACCTTTGTGGTTGAGAAGAGCAGCCCTCGTGCTGTATATGCTGCCGCCATGGACTGGGTTGCATTGCAAATTGAATATGCGTGGGATGTTATAAGTCTCAAGCGGCTGTGGAACACTGCAGACTTCGGACGACACTCCCTGCTCACCTCCTCCTCTTCGCACTTCCTATGGACAACAGCCGTCTTCCCATCGATGTCTGTGAGCGCATCATCGATGCGGTCAATCACCTTGATGAAGACACCCGGAGACGGAGACTACCATGGACAGATGTTGAAAGCGCCGATATATCTCGCTATTCAGTCTTGTGCGCCACCTCTCTCGTCTGCTCATCGTGGCGTTTCCGCTCCCAGTTCAATCTCGTCTCCAAAGTTGTTTTGACGAATGCATCCCAACTTGATCGCCTTCTACGCACACTCACGGAGAGGCCTGCTCTGTCATCTTGTATCGTCGAAATTGATGTCCGTGACAGGACTTCCTACATACCGCTACACCGCCTAGCCCTCCAGGGCCCACTCCGACCAGACGGGGTTGAAATAACTCTCGTCGTCGATTGGAAACTCTATCCTCCGCGGTATTGGGATACTGCTCTAGGACACCTCCACAATCACATCACAAGCCTTACAATCAACCTATACTATGACACTTCCTTACCAGCATTCCTCCGCTTCATCTGGGCCCTACCAAGGCTACAACACCTCGCGATTTCTGGGGATTCCAAAAGAACATATCCCGCATCCTGTACCCGTGGCAGGTCAAAGTCAGATTCTGCATGCTCGGCCCTACGAGCACTCAAAATGAACGTGAGCTTTTGTACTTGTGGTAGCCTTTTGTGTGTCGAATTTACAAGCATTTCCAGGGCCCAAGTCTTTTGGGTAATTTCCCTCCTTACGCGTTCGGAACGCTCGTGCACAACTTGGAAATTAACGTCACGCACATGAGCTGGAAATCCTCCGAACGTGAGCTGAAGGAATCCAAAGTTTGCTTTATCATCTAACATCCAATACTAATCCCTGTTTTGATTCTCCTACCTAGATTCTGCCATCTTCGACGTCATCTCCAACTTCCGAGATCTGCACGCATTAAGCATAGTGACCACTGTTCCAGACGAATCCCTCGGCAAGCCTGAGGATCCCACCTCTGAGTTTAGGACACAACGGCTGTGGCATTTCCTCGCCTCCGTAACCTCTTACGACCATCTCTATAGTCTCGACATTGCGATACACCCCCGGGCCGAAGGTGATATAAATATAGCAGTGGTCTACAGTTATCACTTCACCCGTGATACCTTCTTGGAGATATATCTTGGAGAAGGGATGCAAGACATTCTCGATCGCCTCCACGGACTACGCGAGCTACGCTGGACGCTCATGGAGAACGACTCCAACTATGATAATGCCTGGTGGAAGGAGCAGATAACTCGACGCCTCTCGATCCATCTACACTCCACCGCCTTACTCGACGTACAGATCATATTCAAGGCCTCAGGTCTGTTCTAAGACTTTCCCATCAGATCTACGCTGATGTCGTGCTATTAGATCGCTACAAGTCCCTTTGGGGTGATGACAGGCTGTGGGACACGGGACCGGAGATCGACAGTGAAATGGAGAATGAGACAGACAACGGGACGGACACGGACAACGGGAGCGTGGTAGAAACGTCGCCCGATGACAGTGGCTTGACCGCGGACAATCTGACAGGTGCCGCTTACACGGATGACGATGCGGAGAGTGCGTCCGTGGGCGGTCGGGCATCGGGCGATACAGAGGGCGAGTCGGACGAAGATGCAGCCGCCTCCTCTCACACGAACGAGGACGCAGAGGGAGGAGATACCGGAGACGGGCAGCACCAGGGCGAGAGCTCGGAGTAGGACAGGAGTGCGGTACGCGAAGTGAAGGGGCCCCGGGCAGCGTCGAGGACTCCGAGCGCGGCGCACAGACCTGGTGGAGAGGAGACGCGCACCGTGAAACCTCGCAATCTTGCACGTATAGGGGGCGAGAGGTGGAACGTACCGGCCGGACTGGTATAGCAGGAGACGGGGGAGGGAGGGTGTGTCCGCACGCGGGGCGCGGCCGAGTCTGATGATGTCGACGTGGATCCGGACGGACAGTGACTGCTAGATATCGATTTCACAGATTGTTGGTTTGTAACAGTATTTGTATCGGACAGAGATCGAGAACCTGTGCGCTCTACTGGTGGCGGAACGAGCTACACGGCGACTCCTCGCTTTAGGGCTGAGCGCTGAGCGCTGATGGCTCCCGCGCGAAGCTGAGGACGAGAGCGACATGTGCGCATGGTGAGATCAAGCGGCGCGATGGCGACTGGCCAGAGGTGAAGAGAGGGGGTAACGAACTGTGACTCGACGTCGAGAGGCTCGTATTTTATCTGTGCGAGCGGTCAGGAAAGCTTCCACTACAGGTGAAGATGCATGTACTGTACCGATGCGTGTCTTCCGCTTCAACGTTGGTGCCATTCAGGTGTCATTGCGTTTGCATTGCGTACCAGCACGAGCTGAGGACGATTCGAACTTCAAGTTGGCGGTCAGTTCGCGTTGCTAGTGCAAGTACTGTGAGCAGAGAGAATGAGGTCTGATTTGTTAGGATGGTACTGTGACCTATAGGACTACACCGTGACTGAAGTTCGCAGATGTGGCGGACGGTTCGTGGTGGAAGAGATGTTGAAAGTGGGTGTCCGCCGCGTCACGACACAAGGCTCGGGGTTCTCGGCTTGATTAGGTAAGTATAGGCGCCTACTACTACTGGCACTGGCAGCTCGATACTCAACTAGTGTTGCTTTTATGTCTCTCTCATGCGTCTCATCTCTTCGAACCTGCGAGTCGCTCTGGACATGGAGAGGACGCTCTTACACCCTCAATGCGGCCCTCCGACGACTTTCCAGCATTGATCGTGAAACCAGAGGAGGGTCATGGTGCGCTCGCCACTGGGGGGACGCTGACGGATTCACACTATGATAGAGTGCATGGATGCCGAGGATACGTGTTAGAGGACTGTTCGGTAAGTCTAAATCCTCCAATTATCTGTGATTCCACTTCCGACGCCGTCAACACGTCCTGACGTACGCCCACTCCCTCCCGCTGCGGCTTCTGTCCCGTAGATCCTCGCACGACCCTTGTACGCAAGCCTGTCCCAATCACAAGCCCATCTGTATACGTGCGAGGTCGAGAAAGGGCCCAGGTTGTGTTGGACGTCGTTAGTGAGTACCATCCTCAAAGGGTGTGCAGCGAGGCTAGCGTCCAGGATCTCACGCGGTAGCAAAAAGACGCTTCGACGTCTGTCGCAGGGCTGCGCGGATGTGCTCTCAGTGCCGCGACGATGATCGCGTCGTTGCGGCACATTTGTCACCGGCACCGACCAGCCTCGCAATGCGCTCAGATCCGCTGCATCTCTTAGGCGCAGTGTCCGGCCCCACCTCGGCACCTCTACCCTTGTCCATCGACGGTATTCTCTACGTCTGCAATCAATCTCGGCACCGGCTACTCCTCTTCGTACCCCTCAACCACAACACAACCACCACCAGCGACCCCGCATAGGAAACCAACGAGCACATTCTTCCGCTCGGGAGAGCTGTCGCGCAGTCGCACAGGGCGTTGAGCAGCTCTGTACGCTCGTCATCCACAAGATCTTGAACCTCCGCGCGGACATCGAGGTCGCCAAGTACGACTCGGCCGCCTCTGCTTGGATGAGGCGATGGACCCGGATGGGACCGCGAAATGGCTGAAGGAGTTTTCGGAGGACGAGGTAGGTACGTACCCTGTTCATAGTCTGGTGTGTCCGCAAGTGGGCGTGTATTGAAGACATGGGTGCGGATGCGAATAGGCATTTTGCTGATGAACGCGTACATCCTGAAAAGCGGAGGCCCCGCCGTCGAGAAGCTCCTCGTTCACCTCCACGACCACCCCGACGAGCCCCATCATGCGCTGCACGGACAGGTTTGGCATGCTCGCTGCCGTGATCTTCCCGGTATGCACCTTCCGCCCGATCTGCACACGCGCAGGCTCACCCACAGTTACAGCTGCTCGGCGCGCGCGAGGAGGACGTCGTGGCCGACTACGCGCCCGGCGCGGCGCAGCCGGACCCCGCAGCTCATCTCGCCGGGGCACACTGCGGAGTACCGCGCAGGGATGCGCGTTGGCTGTTCCCGGTCGATGTCCTCTGACCAGCTTGCGCAATGTACGCCGGATGCGGCCTGACATGCACACCGCACACTGCAAACCCCCTTCCATGCAGGCCGTGATCGAGATGCTGAACCGCGAGTACGACGGGGCAGGGGAATACGTGCGGAAGCACACGACGCTTACAGACGCGGACATCGCGTGCATCAGCGCTGACCTGCTCGTATCTGCTGGAACTGGGCAAGACGCGGGAGCCGGGGATAGGCGGACTCAGGTGGGGCGGTGCGACGACGGTGTGGGAATACTTGAGTACGGACTTGAGGCGGACGAGGTAAGTGGTCTTCGCGATGCTTAGCGTGGCGTTTGACTTCGAGCCAGCCCAGGTTGTATACGTTGATTCGATTATTAGGTCTATACGCACGCGGGGCGTGCGTGTTATACTGTTTGATGTCAAGCCTTAAGACCTGTTCTATGCAGCGGTATTCCGAATATCGTGCGGCTTGCTTCGAGCGACGCCCGCATGAACAGAGACTAGTTTCGGGAGCCCGCGATCGCCAAGTCGAGGTTGGTGAGGTGAGTACGCCTCTGCTGTCTCTGCATCGATGGCGTCCGGGTCCCATCGTCAAAAACGCTATGACCCCGGCGGGACCGAAGGAGGTCACGTTGTTCACAGTCTGGAATGCCTTACAATCGCGAACATGTTGGAGACGGGCGGGGTGGTATGCGTATCTGAAGATGAGCATTCACGGAATTAAGTCTCAAGAACGGGGGTGCCCGCCGCACGTCGAGGAGCTATCTGTCGACCCCTGCACTCCACTTACACTGCACAGCCTTCCCACCGTTTCCTCCCACCTACCGATCTCCTCCCTCTCTTTCGGACTCCTAGACCGCGCCCCAACGCAGCCACAATGTATAGTGACGCAATCAGCAGAACTTCTTTGGTAGCAGGCTGTGCTCGACCTGTATACGTAGTTTCTTCCATGTGTCTAGGCGTATACTGTTCTCATTTTGGAAGTTGTTTTGCAACTTCACTAGGATTTGAGCTCGCACGTCAAGCTATACCAGTGCGGTCACAAATCAATGTCCATTCGACGAAGACGCCGCCCTTCTATCCTATCTATCCTATGTGTGCAATATATAGGATGCTCAATCGCGTCTGGAGGCGAGTCGTTCCCTCATTGTGACGATTCCTAATACTCTGCGCTAACCCTCTTGCAGTAATCATCCGTGCAGCCTGAGTAAGTAGAACGATCACTTCGCCACGTTCTAGTACTTGACCTATCAGCGACAGGTGATGTGGTTGCTTAACACGTATACCTTTGAGTTCAAGCAGGTCTCCAGTCCGGAGGGGATATCATACCCGATACTGTCACATGTTTGGGACCGCGATGAAGCGGAGCAAACCTTCCAGGTGCGCACAAGCAGTGCAATTGACTACAACTCGACAAATCCTCATATAGGACACTCACAGGACCTTCAGAGGACTCGCGCGGAGATCATCCATCTCGACCCAGATGCCGCGATCCCCAGTTCCGACGGTGTCCTCCCGCTATGCCATAACAGCAGCTTCTCTCCGAAGATTAGGAGTTTCTGCGCTGTTGCGCGCTCGAACGGATACCGGCTTGCATGGGCAGATATGTGCTGTATCGACAAGACGAGCAGCGCTGAGCTCTCTGAAGCGATCAACTCCATGTTCGCCTGGTACGCCGCCGCTGAGATCTGCTATGCATACCTGGACGACGTCTCCCATGTCAGCGAGGGGGAAGTTGAAGAGCAGGAAGAGACGGGAGATCCCTCCTTTCCGGAGTGGTCCTTCCGTAGAAGTGACTGGTTCTCGAGGGGTTGGACACTCCAGGAACTCATCGCGCCGTACGAACTCATGTTCTTCTCAAGCGATTGGACGCCCATCGGCTCGAAGAACTCTCTAGCTTGGGTCGTTGCAGATGTGACTGGGGTTGACGTTGCGATCCTACGTCATGAGATCTCTCTCGACTCCGTAAGCGTCGCGCGACGCATGTCCTGGGCAGCGGAACGGACGACCACCCGGGTGGAGGACGAGGCGTACTCCCTCATGGGCATCTTCTCTATCCACATGACCACCATCTACGGCGAGGGCCGCCATGCGTTTCTGCGGCTGCAGGAGGAAATATACCGGCGATCTCAAGACCAGAGCATCTTCGCTTGGGGGAACATCATCAGTGCGGATCCCTGTCTAATGGGGGTCATACGCGGTGTGCAATGTGACGTCTCACGCGCAGATGCACTTTTTGCGACGGCTCCTGCGGCGTTCCTCCACTCCCGTTCCATGTCCCCGACTCCCGCCAGCGTCACAGCCAAGCTCATGTTTCAGGTCTCTGTATATCTCGGCAGCCATGCGGCCCCGGTCTTCCCGTCGTCTCCACTGTCACTTCTACTGGCTGATATTCCCCTACCTGTGGAAGGTGTTTGCTCCTACATCCCACACAGATTTGGCCCTCTTGCATGTCGCGACGGTGAAGGGAATCTAGTTTGTCTCCTCCTAAGCCCACATAACCGGGACGAGAGTTTGGAATACCACGTCAACGAGATCACATGCAACTTCGACCACCAGGACGTTGATATACGTGCAATCGCGATACCAATCTCCGAGCTCGCAGAGTACATGCTGCGGTCGTCGCAGGAACTCGTGTCCTCGAACCCTCAAGCTGCTCACTGGGTGCCCATCATCCATCCCTTGCGCTATCATCGTTCGGAATTCAAGCACCCATCGCGCTTTCAAGTTGACAACCAGATTGATCGCTCTCGAGAGCTGCGAACCCGATACACTGTCCTCATCCCTCGCGAAACCGTCGACCATCTCAGGGCGGCCGAGATTACTAGCATCTCATGGCAGGGGAATCTCGAGTCTCAGCCCACTCTGCTGGTGATAGGGCGCATGCGCAATCCTACAGGGGCCACGGAACGCGCGCATGACGGCGGAGCAGAGTTACAACGACGCGCTGCCCTGTCTATCGTGCAATGTGAAGTCACTGGCCGGACGCTGTGCAACATATTGCTGGAAACAGAGCTGGGACGTACCTGTCCGTCAAAAGGCCCACTGTACTCGTATCTGAGCGAGGATCTGATCCAGGTGCTGCACCTGCCCCAATGTGGGTGCTTGGGCGCGGAGTTGGGCCAGTGGCCGCGGTACGTGCGTTCGAGTGTCAGCAGGCGTTTGTGTGTTTCGGAGGATATGGTGTTAGACGTGATGATCGAATTACCGGAGGCGTATGGCACCTGCGCTTCCAGGATGGCGGTGTTCACCATGAAGTACTCCAAGTCGTACAACGACTATTAAGTAGTACTACTCATCAGGATATCACATCCAGATAACCTATCGCAGGCGAGGATGGGCGGGTGACTGCACCATTACGGCGTCGTGAGGGCGACACTTGTGCACAAATCAAGAATATAGCTTACAAGGACAGATCTTCCGCTGTTGAAGTTGTCGTGCAACAGGAGGCTCGACGACTTCTGCAAATGCGCGCGATGTCGTCGTTCTTTCATGAGGTGAACTGCTTTACGAGTTCATCGGCTCATCCGAGCCCGCACTTGATCGCTTCTAGGACCATCTCTAGACGTTAGCTCAGAATGTGAGGTACCGTATATCGACGCACTTAGAAGACCCGGGATTGTCTATCCACGCCCCCCCACTTTGAAACAAGGGGCAAGCAGCGTAAATTGGCTGTATTCCAGCTGCTCTGAACGCAAAATCAGTGGTTTCATGTCCGTGTCGTCTGTGCGGAGGAGCTACGCATTCAATGCCAGATCGAGCACTGGCAGTGAGTGATAACTTATTCGCATTCAATCACTGGGGTTAGCTCACCATTCTGTGGCAAGAGCTCCGGTTGTAATATACTTTCCAGCTAGAGAGGTCGAGTACTAGCGAAATGCTTCACCGCTAATAGTAACATGGCGACCTCACTGGATGGTTCCCGTCTGGGGATTCCAAGTCGCGTAGCACGTGACCGTGACATGCTTGCGCGTCTCGGAGCACGTTGCTTCGCTTCCGAAGTCAGCCTCCCGTCTTCAAACCTCATTGTCCTTAGGTGGTTGGCTTTCATTCGCCTTTTATTGTCCTCTTTTCTCCTGGGAGACGTCCGCACGCCGCTGTGTCTGACCAATATAAAACTGACAATTCTACAGTTCTCGCTACTTTCGAACCCAAGACCAACTGTCGATCGGCGACTCTACACTGTGGCGCAACTGCAACTTATGGGGGAGTACGAACGCTACATCTGGATAGAACCAAACGTGAAGTATCTGCTATCTAGTCCGGGAGCGATTAGACGTGCACCCAAGCCATGGTACGCGCGGCCTCCTCCCAGACCCGTGAAGGTCCCTCCCCCACTGGTAAGTGTTTGACCCATCATCGACATGACAAACCCCCATTCATGACTCTATATACTTCCCTCTAGGATAAGCTGCGCTTCGTTTCAACACGCAGGATACATGACGCGTTCCAAGCGTATCCTCTCTATACGCAGACCGTAGCGGACGACCTCGACTCTCTCGCCCAGACCTTCCTCCACGGGCTCCTCATCCGCGGCGGATCGGACATTTCGTCAATCCAGCACATGCTCAGATCGCTCGGACAGGAAGACCTGTGGAACCTTGGATCGGCGAGGGACTCGATTGGCGACACGTTCTTCTGGATGAGAAAGCGGCAGAAGGAGGAAGAGGAACGGAAGAAGCGGGCCGTGGAGGGATCGAATAGGCCATGCAGTCATGCAGCGGAACGTGCGGATGTGGATGCGCCTCCTACGGACGATGCACAACTCGACCTGAGCGGCCCGACTGGTGTCGACGCGATGGCGGGAGCGCTGTACGAGCTCTTCCACACGGGATCATTGCGAATGGGTGCCGAGAACACAGCGGCAGACTCAGGGCCCTGGAGACTTGAGGCTGAGGAAAGAAGAGCTCAGGAACGCGAGCGGGCCGATGAGCACTATAAGAAGCTCATCGAGGCTTGGATGCAAGTGCGCGACGCGGCGGAGCTCTCGGAGAAGCGAAAGGCAGCGCGAAAAGCCGAGAAGGCGAGGAAGAAAGCGGAGAAGGCGAGGAGGGACCAGGCGGAAGAGGAGATGCCGGCTCGCGAGGGAGAGAAGATGGAGGTGGACAAAGCCGAAGCCGAAGCTAAGGAGAGTGAGTCAATGGGTGCAGATCTCAAGCCTCACCATTCTCGATCGTCATCGCAAGCGAGCGATGACATTCCTCCGAAGAAACGCGCTCGTGTGGACGATAAGTGAGTTCTACCGTGTTGGATCGTATGCATGGGGCTGCGACTCGCAGGGACGCACATTGATGAGCGTACTACAGGTAGTCCAGGTTAAATGAATACTATGCATTGTCGTTCTGACTGCCAGACCTGGATCACTCGAAGTTGACGAGTGGGTTTTGCGGATGCAGTCTATATCGTTGTCCGTCAACGATGCATATTGCTTCACGTAGTTGTCGGCTCCTTCGTAATCGCGCCGGAGTGCATTCATGAATCAGGAAGGCCTGCACGCATTTGTCTCTAAAAGAAATCAATATCAGCAACAGATCATGACCAGGTCAGTGATCGGACGTGAAATATGTGACGTACTTGAACAACTCCAGGTTGGGGCACCTTGAGGGTTCTCAACCCACGCTTCTCGTTTTTGAGACGGGCGGCGAGCAGCGGGACGAGAGGCTACTTCAGCGGGCGATGCAGAGAGCAGCTGAGGATACGGGCGGTGCAAGGGAACGATACTGCAGTATAGACCACGGAACTGTGACATTCGTGCCAGTGTAAGCGCCAATAGGACTGCGACCACGATTGTGACGGTACCTGTATCAGCTGTGTAAGAGAGTAGTAGGGACTCTGAGACCTCTGTAGTGCATGAAGTCAGCACTAGTACTGGTCCAAGAAAGACTGTCGAGTATCTCTCACCTCGGACTCGGAGCCTCGACAACGTTAACTTGGACCTCTCATGATCACGGTCAGCCTAACGAAATGATCTGAGATCATTTCGTTTCAAGCCAGTGAGAGTTTCTTGACAGCTAGGATACCAGTCTTTGACAAGCCTGAGGGCAGGAAGTAGCCCTGGGCTTGAAGAGTATGTTGTGTGGTCAACTGTCGTGATAGTTCGAGACTCGAGTTCGAACGGACGGCGGACGGCGCAGCCGAATATTCCCGAATCCTCCGCTATTTGCCGCACGGGCGCTCCCTACGTCACTGCACGTTTGCTTTCAAGTTTCAACCACTATGATCTTCCCTGCTACGCACGCATCCCCTCAGGTAATTTTCGAATAATCGCTCAGATGTGTTCCACAGGATTTTGCTGTGAAGTATCAAGAGCTCATGTGGGCATACCCAGAAACCGCCAGTATTACCTCAGCCTTACAGCTGACGAACAAGTATTCTATATACAACATGCTAGGGACCTAACGATGTCAGGTGTGTCATTCCGTTCGCTTCTTATTGCGAATACTACTTACTATCCACGTTGTACAGTACACATAGTCCTTCGACGCTCCCAGCCGGGAGGCACCGTCAGCTCTAGAAGTGTCGTTCCTGGAAGAGGCTGAATGGTACACGCGAGGCTGGACGCTGCAAGAGCTCATCGCACCACACGACCTCGTATTCTACTCTCACGAGTGGCAGCTATTGGGCTCGAGCGAGGATCTTGCTCCATTGCTTAGCCAGCATCACGGGGATTGGCGAGCTCATTCTGCTCTACGAGGCACCCCTCGACTCCGTTAGCGTCGCGTGACGCTTGTCCCAGGCTGCGAGGAGGAAGACAACAATCGAAGATGAAGCTTACTGTCTCATGGGTCTCTCCGGCATCTGCATGACCACCATATACGGAGAAGGCCGCTACGCGTTCATCCGGCTCCAGGAGGAGGTATACAAACACATCCCCGATGAGAGCATGTTCGCCTGGGTCAACATCATCAGCATTGGTACCCTCGAGGCCCTCTCCATACACGGCGTGTAGTGCGAAATCGCTCGCGCGGATGCGCTCTTTGCATCCAGCCCTACAGCCTTCCTGCGCTCCTGCGGTTTCTCCCCTGTGCCCGTCAGCCTGGTTGCCCAATTGATGTTTCCGTCGTTCGACGGTGACTACGAGCACCCGACGCCATTTGGGGCAGCCGTATCAGCCTCGTCTCCGCTCTCACTCCCCCTCGCACCCCTGGCGATGCTCCCGGGCCTCTGCGCATGTATCCCGCACCGGTTTGCCACGCTCGCATGTTGTGATGCGGATGGACGTATCGTGTCTCCTACTTGGCCTGCACGACGCGGTCGCGAACGAGTATGCGTGAACCAGATCACCTGCACGTTCGACTTGAGCACCCCCGGTCGCCGAGGAGGCGTCTTGGACACGTACCACGATCTTGGTCTCCGCGCGGTCGCGATCACGTACGCGGACTTGAAGAGACACTTGCGGCTTGCCTGGCGGGAGCCGCTCTCTACTCTATGCTCTGAGAGGAGTCGCTTGGTGCCGATCTTTCATCCGAGAAGCAAGTCCATCTTCAGGTCTCCGACGGCTTTCGATGCGCTGGTGTGCACCCAGAGCTCCCCGCCGTCCTACCGTTGTTGACGATCAATCACCTCCGTGCGGCGAGGTTCACAACAGTCGCAAAGCTCGACAACTTCTCCTCGCGGCCGACGCTCATCGTCATCGGCTGCGTGCGGGACCCCGACCTGATCGACGTCGCGTGCGCGAGCGGGGGCGCCAGAGCTACGGCTGTCGTGCACGTCATGTGTCTCCGCGCGAGGGATCTATTGACTGAGGTTGGCCTAGAGGCCCACATCGAGAGGGCGTGCATGTCTTGCCAACCGATGTGCTTCTGGAAGTCGCCTCACCCCGGGATGATTGGCAGAGGAGCATCTACTCGCGCAACGTCGGGCGCGGGCAACAGACGACCGGATTCCCGCTGTTGGTGCGTTTCTGGACGCGATACGAGACACTTGAGGGGCGCAGACGCTGTTGGACCGTCTTGGACGTGAAGGTCAAGGTCCTGGAGGATCGGAGATCTGGCCGGACGTAGCGGTCACTATATGAAGTCATACTACTACTAGTATCTCATGCAGACTAGGTACGAATTCATCTCGTTAGGTCGAACTTCAATACCAATCTTTACGTTTCAATTCACTTCTACTGGACTACTGAAACTGATTGAACACTCGTACCTGCAGACGTCTAGATCTTGGTACTGAATGGAGACTACATTATTCAAGCGGACTCGTACCACGGCCCCCTCGCATACTTGTCCCGCAGGCCAGATGAGTAGCACTGGGCACGTGTTGTAGCTTCCCTGCCGGTGACACGAGGGTCGCGATCGCAGGTGGGTGACCGTGAGCCGCGCCAGGACCCGGGCGCGAGCAGGTTTACCGGTATGTGCGGTGTGGTTGTAGATCACTCGAGGCTTGCAGCGCTGATCATGACTTACTTGTTAGCATTAGCCCTGTCGTGCTCGCTTCCCGCTTCCCGCTTCCCGCTTCCCGCCGCTCAGCATGAATATCCGAAGCAGGGATCGTGACGCGCTCTACAGGTGCACGCCCAGTATTCTACCAACCCGGTCCGTCGAGGAGGTCGCGCCGTTGCGGAGGGTGCAGAATGCGTGTGCCTCGTGTTCGGTCAAGACACACGTCTTTGGGTTCTGGAACTTCTCGGGCGCGCTCACAGGTGCGTGGAGATTAGTCTCGGGTTCTGATAAGTCGCAGCAAATGCGTCGCCTCCGCTACCTACATCGCAGCTATAGGTCCACGACACAACGACCTGTTTGACACGTGCTCGGTCTTCAAATTCGAGTAGCTCGAATACAGAAATTGATCCGCAAATGGTTCCTAGGGACACCGCATCGTGCGCGCAGGCTCATTTCCTCTCCGATCTGGGTGCTCACGCACGGGGTCGACGCTTTTGTATTACGCGGTGAGTAACCCCGAGTGTTCTGTTTGCAGGCGTTGAGACACCGCTGCCTACCCGCACACTGGCAGCCCGTCACGGCCCACAAGACTGCGTAGACGAGCCGTTAGTCATGGCAGCACCATGGCCAACGGCGAGAGGTGCTCCCCGAGTCTAGCGCGCCCTCGATCGACCCTCTCGAATTTTAGTTTCCCTCGGGCTCTGCGCGCTGAGCTCTCGCAGCGAATCCGTTCATAGCCGTCACCTCCAGGCTCTAGCAGCTCAGCTGAACGGCGAGACTTCGTCTTGAAAGACCCGGCCGTTGGCTGCACGTGCGTGGTACGCCTCTGGCCTCAGGTATTCGCTTGCTCTCTCAACTCGCTGACTACTTCATTAGATACCTATGCTCTTCGCCAGACGGAGGCCAGCTCCGCCGCGACGAACTTAATATTTCGTTCACGACATCCAGAACGAGCACGTGGAGCCCTCCCCAGCACTGTACATGCCGCCCTCCCGGACTTCCGCGTGTGATAGGTCACCGCAGACGGCCCACTTCTTCGGCAGCTGCGACCGCCGCAGCTGCCACTCGCGGGACAGGGAACATGTTCTCGTTTCCCCCATTCTCCGGCCTGGTCGTTGCGGCAGAAACATAGGCTCAACGCGAGGAGGCCGATGCCTGCGCCATTATGCTGCATGTCTCAGAACGAGCATGCAGCAGGGCACAGACATTGTAGATTACACCATACACGGAGCGGAGACATTGCTGATCGCGGCTGCGTCGACCGTTCGCGTCAATGCGTAGAGGTGAGTGGCAAAGGAGAATGAGAACGTACCGGAGCGGAATATGCTGACGCTTCCAGTCACGTTGCCGTCTCCCGCACTGCGCCGACATCGACACCGACGTTGACCTCGGACGGAGTCGTAGTACTAGCGTGTGTCACGCGTGTGTCTGCTCTCCTCCCAGCCTTCGGAGCTCGCGGACGTATTCTCATCGTTAGTCGCTTGCCCCGAGGCTGTCCGGGCGGCGTGCGAATCGATACTTGCTATGGAGATGGGTGAGATACGAAGATAGCGGTGATTGGACGATGCATCGGTTCCTCGGGGAACGCCCTACGTATGACGCCATACGCATGCGCTCTAATATAAGTCACAAGTGGCCGTGAACGACGTCTACTTCGGACATCCCCTGCTCTAAACCGCCTCTCTTCGCACTTTCCATGGGCAACAGCTTTCTTCCGATCGATGTGTGCGAGGACATCATCGATGCCATCAAAGGCCTGGATATCGAAATCCGCCAATTTCTCTTGAAGGAGGAACAAACTCGCTATTCAGTCTTGCGCACCACCTCTCTCGTCTGCTCATCATGGCGTGCCCGCGCCCAATTCAATCTCCTCTCTGACGTTCAATTGAAGACCGAATCCCATCTTCGTCTCCTTCTACGCACACTCACGGAGAGGCCTGATCTATCATCGTTGATCGTCAGAATCAGTGTGAATAACTTGGATTCCTACATGCCGCTGCACAGCCTAGCCGCACTGCTGCGTCTCCGACCGGACGGGATTCCATTAGCTCTCAATGTACATTGGAAGAACTATGGTCCGATGTATCTATTGAATACTGCTATACGCCGCTTCCACCGTCACATCACAAGCCTTACATTTGGCCCATACTGTTGCGGCCGCAATTCCTTCCCAGCAGTGACACTCCTCCGCTTCATCTGGGCCCTTCCAAGGCTACAACACCTCGTCATCCAGTGTCCCAATGGTAATTTCCAACACTGTACATATCCCACATCCAATACCCGTGGCAAGTCGGAGTCAGATTCTACATGCTCGGCCTTACGGACACTCCAGTTGAGCGTGAGTTTGCTGTATCTATGGTCACCTCTGCATCGAATTTACAAGCGATTCCAGGACACCGCTGTCACTTGTATTAATTTTCCTCCTTACGCGTTTGGAACGCGCGTGCAAGACCTAGAACTTGACATCGCGGAACGGAAACTCTCAGAGTGTGAGCTGAAGGAGTCCCAAGCTCTCTATCATCTAGCTGTTAACTCACCAATCTCTCTATCTTTTCCCTTGTTAGATTCTGCCATTCTCGACGTCATCTCCAACTTCCGAGTTCTGCACACATTCAAAATGTCGATCACTATTTGCTCTGAGTCTAGGATACAAGATCTGTGGCCTATCATCGCTTCCATAACCTCTTACCACCAGCTTCGCCGTCTCCACATCGATCTACGGCCCGGACGTACAGAACACAGCTTCTCCTATTACTCGACCCGTAATGATTTCTTGGACGCCTCGTGTGGAACACGGATGCAAGACATTCTTGATCGCCACCGCGGACTACACAAGCTATGCTGGACACTGGAGGAGAACGACGCCGATCACGATAGCGCTTGGTGGACGGAGCAAATGACTCTATATCTCTCGAGTCATCTACACTCCTCTGCCGCCCTCGACGTAGAGATCCTGCTCAATCACAAAGGTCTGTTCTGCGACTTCCCTATTCCATATACGCTGACGTCGTGTTGTGAGGGTACGGCAAGTACTTATGGGGCGCGTCGCCGTCGCGGGAGGAGGAGACCGACATGGCCGTTGGGTCGTACGCGGAGACCTTCGGGACGGACACAGAGAACGGGAGAGATACGGAAAACGGAACCTCCGATGCGGACGGTCTGACAGCTGCAACAGACCCGAAGGGCGATTCCGTGCGCGGCCGTGCATTGGCCGATACGGATGACGAGGATGAAGAGGCAACTCCCTCCTCTCACGCGGACTAGGACGCGGACGGAGGGAACACCGGAGACGGGCAGCAATTGGGCGAGAGCTCGGGGCAGGTCGGGAGTGGGGCACGCGATGTAAAGGGATAGCATCAAGAATTCTCAGCGGGCGGCGTGCAAACCTGGCGGCAGCGGCGGGTGCGTCTGCGACAAGGCGAGTGGTGGCCCGGGGCTGAGGATTCTGATCACGTCGACGGTGGATACAGACGGACGCTGGCTGCAAAAGTCGATTTCCCAAACTCGTGTATTGAAACGGTATTGAATAGGATAGACATGGTGAGCTGTTCGGTCGCTGTCCACAGGATAAGAATCACGCCCACTCGTCCTGGTGGTGCCCAATGGATGAGCTCTGCCAATGCCCATACTTACTTGAGTCGCTGAGTGTCAAGTTTGTTTGAGCCTGGAATGACGGACAAGTGGCGCGGAAGGGGATTTGTGTCGCGAGTGAAGCGAGTGTGACTCTGTCGTGGGTACGGCGACGCTCGAGCGCGGGCTTCAGCCGTCAATGTGAACAGCGCGTGCCTCCCTCCGCCCAGGTCCGCGTAGCGAATGACGGGATCGATGCCCTCGCATGTTATGCGCCGCACTTTCTCCGTCTCCAGTGTGTGCACATGTGCGCTGACGTCGCACTGTGTGGCCTCTTCTGGGTTGATCCTCCGCGCGAGCACGTAGTAGTCCAAGTCCGGTATAAGCTCATGACAGAGTGACGGAGGGAAAGAGCGCGCGATGACCGTAGTGCACGAAATATGACGGGCATGCGTCACGCGCGACCAGGGGCAAGGCCGGAGGGGACGTGCACCGTGCGACGTCGGAGACGTCCGTACCACGCGCAACGGGTACGGGCTCGGGCTCGAAGGCGACCGGGGCGGCTGGTAGTACGCTGAATGTGGGGTTCTCGTCCTCCCCGCTCTCCTCCGCCGCGCGGAGCAGATAATCTCGGGCTGATGAGAGGCTCGCAGGACGATTGTGCATGAACGCTCGTAACCCCCACTCGATGCGGGAGTCGCATCTTGGGTCGGATATGGCGAGACCCGCTGTCCGTACTCTGGGTTCTCGACGACTTAAGTTCGCACGTTGGAAGTGGGAAGGCGATGTAGTCGACGTGCTGCCACTAGTCGTTTAGCCAGATGATACTAGCGACTGGAGATCAGGGGGAGCGTTAAAGCGAAGTAAAGTGTCAGAGACTGACTGCAAAGCTTACTGCGAGGAGAGTGGTCGTGCGTTCAGTTCCTTCGCGATGGATCGCGGACGTTTGATGTCTAGATGTGGCCGCAGGACTCTTCCCTCGTCTCGTACACGGCAGCGGGCACGGACAGGTCGTCAGAGTGCCTCCAGTCCCTGCTAGTTATGATGTCAAAGGGAACTACGGTGAGTACAGGCGCTCGACCCAAATGTGCTCTCGAGTATACTTGGAGGGAGGTGGAGCCTTCACCAGCGACGACTTCTGACTGCGTAGGCGGCCCGGGGTGCGTTCGTTTAGAAGCCGAGAAGACGACTTGTGTGTCGAAGCTGTCAGTCTGTGTGACGAGACGAGCAGCCTGTTGGCGAGGAGGCTCTAAGGACCATTGGCAGAATGAGCACCGCACAGATCATGGATCTCAAGGTGCGGGCGCAGGAAGTGACCACCGTCGGTCCTTGGGAGCGGCCGAGGGCGGGCGCCGGCATTGGACAGGTTTCGACTACGGTTTGGTGGATACTTTTGGGCAACCGTCCCGGTCGGTGATAATATGCGAGAGGACACGCGGGTGGACGGCGGACGGCGGGTAATGGATAGACAGAGCTTCGGACTGAGTGTGACGGCCTCGAGGGGCCGCTCGACGTGGACGCAACAACGACTGACCGCAGTCCGAGTATCCGGGTGTCCGGTATCCGCGGAGTACACTGGACGGTACGTAGTACCCCCAGAACCTGAGATCGAAGCCTTGCAAATAGCAAACAGCCGCAGCCCAGTACTGCTGATATCTCCGGGGCGGGTGTATGCTAGAAGCAGAGTCCGAGTAGGGGAGATGGAGCGGGGAAGAGAGGATTCGATAGTAGTCGACCCGTGCGGACGAGGATATCGGGCCTTCCTAGTGGCCGAGGGAGATTATGTAGGTTAGGACTGCTGCGCGAGGATCCGAAGCGAGTTGGGATCTTTGTCTTGTTCGGGAGTGAGCCCGTACGTTTGACTTGAGGTCGCGATGGTTCGACCCTGTGTGTAAGTAGCCCCAGTTAGACCAGTCTTCATTTCGCTGGGGACTGACCGGGATCTGAAGTACCTGTAGATTGTAGCGGACGTCAATTCCGTAGTGTACCTGTGCAAGCAGTCAGAACCAGATCACCGTTACACAAGTAAAATGCACTATACCGCGGTGTACCCCATGCACGAGTCATGGCGTATGGACCCGGGTCTTCAGAGCTTCAACCCCGATGAGAATAGTACGGGCCAGTGAGGATGAACTCCACCCGTCATTAGAGACGTGGACTTTAGACCTCGCTCTCAATGTTCCGGGCGGTTCGTGGTGGAAGAGATGAAAGTCTGCGTCAATGCTCGCGGCAGCGGCCGCGACGGGAGCCGGATTATGTAAGACTGGCGCCTACGAACAGCTGAGTGGCAACAAGCCTCAGGCCTGAGGTTGCTACTCGATAGCTCCTGCTCAGCCATCTGATCTGCAGAGTACTTGCTCTCTCTCGTCTCGCTGATCGCTCCACACTGTGCCATGGTCCTAGAGTGGACAATCACGATTGTTATGAACCCGCCATCCACCTCGCTCCGATTCAACCGCTCCCATGCGAGCATCGTGAAATGAGGACCGCAGTCATTCTCTTCAATGCACTCGGGTGCCGTTGCACCGTTCACAGATGCATCCGCTGCATGTCCTCAGCCCATGCAAGTGTCCGTCTTGTATGTCCCTCATCTCTCTCTTGGTCTCCACGATCCCTGCCCGAAAACAACGCGTCAGTCCCTGCTTCCTGAACCCCCTCAGTGTTGTAGAGTCACGCATGAGACAGCATGTAGACGGCGAGAGGAGAGAGCGTCGTTCCCTCGGATGTTCCTGCATGTGTACATTATCTGGTGCCTCCTCGAAGGCCGCGGTTGACGATGGCGCGAGCATGCACTCAGTGCCACTCACCGCATACCAGCAACTCCCCTCGCTCTCGTCTACTTCCGTCTCGTGCATCATCGCACGCCCTATGTATGCAAGCATCCTGCTATCACGATACCGTCCATGCGCGCGCGTTCGTCTTGACTTTGCACGCAAACGGAGTTGCCGCAGCGAACCGTGACTGGTGAGCACTTGAGTACTTGAGTAGTAAGGGAACGACGGAGTACACCGTGCCCGTTCATCTCGACAGCGACTTTGGCACCTGTGCTTACCATACCGTGAAGGTACGTACTCCGCATATCTCCAACATGCTTCCCTGGCTGTGCCAGCGGCTTGCTCGCATGATAGCATGGCCCGCAATTCTGCAACTGCAGGAACGAAGCGGCGGTCGTCAGCAGCTGAACATCAGTGCGTGCATCAGCGTGTCCCATTTATATTTGCGTATTCACGCAGTGCTCACGTGAAAACCCCGATTTGCAGATCCTCGTAGAAACACAGTACCGTGCGCGCA
Source organism: Daedaleopsis sinensis (assembly GCA_033807695.1). NCBI lineage: Eukaryota > Fungi > Basidiomycota > Agaricomycetes > Polyporales > Polyporaceae > Daedaleopsis > Daedaleopsis sinensis. Next base: position 4,909,155 of record CM066301.1, read on the forward strand.
TCCACCCTGTGCGCGAGTGCAGCCTCGTTTCCCTCTCCTGTGTGCTCGTTCACGCGCGCGGGCGACAGCTGCTTATGCGTGAAGCTTCCAGCCTTAGCACTGAGTTCTCTGTTTTCAGGCATGGACAGACCACCGCTTACTCGCACACAGCCATTGCGGCCCACAAGACGAGCTGTGAGTGCTGTCAGGACGATGACCCGGTCAAAGCGGGCCCTCTCATATCGTTGAAGCTTCTCGATAGGCGAACGACAACAGGGGCCCTCCGAGACGAGTGCGTCTCGGTCGGCTCAGGTCGCCCCCAGGGCTCTGGCAGCCGAACTTTGTCTTGACTAAACTGGCTGTCGCTTGTACGAGCGGCGCGCACGGTAAGCATCAGGCACTCGCGTGGTCTCTTCAATCCACTGACTACACTGCTAGATGCCTGCGCTCTCCGCTGGACCGCGCTCGGTATACTCCAATCGCGGGAGGCCGGCTCCGCCGCGATGAGCAACAATATTCGGTCCACGAAACTCAAAACGAGCATACGGAGCCCCCACTGGCACTGTGTACGTTGCTATCCCGGACGTCCGCGTGCAATGGGCGATCGCACACGCTGCACAGGGAACGCGTTCTCGTTTCCCACATTCGACGGTCCAGTGCTTCTTCGGCTCGACGAGGGTCGTTGCGGCATCGACTTTGGCTCGACGCGAAGAGGCCGATCTCTGCGCCCTGATGCTGCGTGTCTCAGAGAACGAGCAATGCAGTAGGGCACAGGCACTGTAGAGTACGTCGTGGTGCACGGAGCGGAGACAGTGCGGATTGCGGCAGAAGACCGTTCGCAACAAGGCATAGACGTGAGTGGCAAAGGAGAATCGGAGAACGTACCGTCGCAGATGTGCCGACGCTGATCTAGCCCCTTTGCCGCCTCCAGCACTGCGCTGACACCGACGCCGACGCCGACCTCGGACCGAGTCGTAGCGTGTGTCGTGCTGGTCTCGTACCCAGACGTGCCGGTTCATACTCGCACGTCTAGGCACGAGACCACGTCGCGCGCGTGTCAGTTAGTGCCTCGGGGAGGCTGTCCGGGCGGCGTTCGAGAAGCAGTTGGCTTTTCATGAGTACCTTCCGGAGTTGACTAGTGTGGACCTCGTGATGCTGGCGCTGACTCAGTTGCATCGTGCTGTGGAGGTGTGTGAAATACAAAGATACTGGCACGTACATAATCGGACGATGCCCGGTTCCTCGTGGAACTTTGTCGTATGCATGATCTAAATCTTCAAGCTTGTCGTACAACGCAAATTTCTTACATTGCCGGCGCAGACCCGGTTGAAAATATTGTGCTGCGTGAAATACAAAGATACCGGTACGTGCATTATCGGACGCATCGTACGCATGCGCTCTAATATAAGTTTCAAGCGATCGTGAACACCTAGAATTCGGACACCACCCCCTGCTCCAAACCTCCTCTCTTCGCACTTTCCATGGACGACAGCTTTCTTCCGATCGATGTGTGCGAGGACATCATCGATGCCGTCAATGGCCTGGATATAGAAGTTCGGGAATTTCTCTTGGAGGAGGAACAAACTCGCTATTTACTCTGGCGCACCGCCTCTCTCGTCTGCTCATCATGGCGCTCCCGCGCCCAGTTCAATCTCCTCTCTGACGTTCATTTGAAAACTACGTCCCATCTTAATCTCCTTGGACGCACACTCGCGGACAGGCCTGCTCTCTCATCTTTGATCGCCAAGATCAGTGTGAATAACGTGGATTCCTACATCCCGCTACACGCCCTAGCCCAACTGGGACTCCGACCGGACGGTATTGCATTAGGTCTCAACGTCTATTGGAGGTACTATACTCCGAGGTACCTATTAAATGCGGCTCTAAGGGACCTCCATCGTCACATCACAAGCCTTACATTCGGCCCACACTGCCGCTACGGCACTCAGTTCAGAGACGTTTTACCAGGACCGGCACTGTTCCAGTTCATCTGGGCCCTAGGTCCAAGGCTACAACACCTCGACATCCGGTGTCTCAATGGCAGTTTACGCCAAGGTAAATGTCCCTCATCCAGTACCCGTGGCAGGTCGGAGTCAGATTCTGGATGCTCGGCCTTACGGACACTCCACTTGAACGTGAGTGTGCTCTATCTTTGGTAACCTATTTACAAGTATTTCCACCGGCAGGACACCGCTGCCACTTGCATGGATTTTCCTCCTTACGCGTTCGGAACGCGCGTGCAAGACCTGGAACTTGACATCGCGGAACGGAAACTCTCAGAATGTGAGCTGAAGGAGTTTAAACTGTCTATCATCCAGCATTGACTAATCTCTCGAGCTCTCTCTTCCCTTCTCAGATTCCACGATGCTCGACGTCATCTCCAAATTCCAAGATCTGCACACCTTGAAGGTGTCCATCACGATTTGCTCTGAGTCTAGGACACAAGACCTGTGGTTTATCATCACTTCCGTAACCTCTTACGACCAGCTTCACCGTCTCCACATCGATCTACGGCCCGGACGTACAGAAGACAGCTTCTCGTATCACGCGACCCGTGATGACTTCTTGGACGCCTGGTGCGGAAAGTGGATGCAGGACATTCTTGATCGCTTCCACGGACTACGCAGGCTATGCTGGACACTAGAGGAGAACGACAGGGATCATGACAGTGCGTGGTGGAAGGAACAAATGACTCGACGCCCTTCGAGTCATCTACACTCCTCCGCTTCGCTTGACGTAGAGATCCTGCTCAATCACAAAGGTCTGTTCTGCGACTTCCCTATCCGATACACGAGGCTGACGTCGTGTTACCAGGCCATCACAAGTATCTTTGGGGCCCGTCGCCGTCACTGGAGGAGACCGACATGGCGATCGGGTCGTACGCGGAGACCTGCACGACGTCGGACACAGAGAACGGGAGAGAGACGAAGAACGGAACATCAGGCGACCACAGAGGCTCGGACACGGACGATCTGACATCTGCCGTGGACACGAAGGGCGACGCGTCCGTGCGCGGCCGTGCATCGGGCGATACGGATGTTGAGTTAACTCCGAGTCCCTCCTCTCGCGCGAACTAGGACGCGGACGGGGGAGGGAGGCTTGCGGGTGCGTCTGCGTTGTGAGCTTGAGAAGGTGAAGGGCGGGCCGAGGGGTCTGATAACGTCGACGGTGGATCCGATGGACACTGGCTGCGGGAATTCGAGTTCCTAAATTCGTGTATTGCGACGGTACTGTATCAGACAGACATTGGGACCTGTGTGCTCTACCAGTGGTCGGAACGAGCGATACGACTTGCTCTGGAACTGAATAAGTACTGGTACGCGCCTGGACTCTACTACACTCGCTCCACCGTCTTGAGAGACGTCGTGTCGCGCTGGTAACAAGAGAGGGGATCTAGATGGTTAGTAAAGTACAGTGACGACTAGCATTGGACCGGAGCTCACAAATGTTGCTGACGGCTCGTTCTGGTTCGTGGTGGATACTGGACGAGATGGTGTCCAAAACGCGCGGCGGGCCGGCGGCCCAGGGCGGCCCTGGGCGCATCGGCGCCTACATACAACTTGAACTACGTCGACCCTCGTCCTGCATGTGCTGTTACCTGCTGTTACAGTCTACCTGCTCAGGTCTCTCTCTCGTCGACATCCCTCCGAATCTCCTTCTTTCTCTAGACTGTGACGCTCTCTGGCGGTACTTGGTTTGGACAGGGCCGCCCTAGGCTTCGCACCCGCAATCCGACTCTCCATCCGCCCTCAAGCAAGCATCATCGGCCCTCAAGCAACCATCATCGTTTCATCAAGAAGGAAGCCCACAATATCTACCAGTCATGTCGCTCGGTTCACAGATGCTGCTGCTGCATGTTTCGAGCCAATGTAAGGGTCTATTTGGCAAGTCTCTATCCTGCTCCTGGTCGTTGCAATCCCTCCGATGCCAACGCGTCTCGAACGACGTCGGTTCTCCCTCCCTGAAGTTGGACCTGAACAGGTCCCAGTCCTGTACAACTCGCACACGGCTTGATATCCGTATATATTTTTACCGTTCTGGCCGATCTACGAGAGTACAATCACGTCCGCCATGCAAGCTCGAGAGAGCATCGTCCAGTGCCAACTCCTCCGTCAGACGATGGCAGGTGCGTCCATTCCCTTCCGCTGCTTCTGTGCCGTATGTCCTCGCAAAACCCTTGTGCGCACGCCTTCCACAACCACAAGCCAATTCCCACACGCGCGACCTCGGAACGAGTGCCCATGTCCACGCACTGTCCGTGTTAGACCTCTGGTTAGTAGCCTGCTCAGACGAGTGTCGGTGAGTTCTTCCCTCCGAGAGCGAGCGCACATCCTGGAACCTCGCGCTGCGACAGCGAGGAGAACGGCAAGTCCTATCATCTGCAGGTTCGCCTTTGCGTCCGTCTTCCCTCAAAAGTACGTCTATCTGCGTTGTTTTTTTCGTACGAACATCCAGATTGAGCGAGAACTCTCATCGACAGTGCCAGGCAGTCACCCTGCACTGCCGCCTCAACTTCACATATGACTGGACCTATACCACAGTCGCGATGCGCTGGGACCCCGAGAGTCGGAATCTCCCTAGTAGCTGCCAACCCGTATGTGCGTCAGCGATTGCTATCGACGCTCGCATACTCACGCTGGTTCACCTACAGGAATCCACAAATCCTCGCGGAGCGCACTACGCATACCCGGCGCTCGCGCGCGGGCTTGTCTCCGTCTCGTTCGCGTACGCGGTCGACGGCTGCATACACATTATGCGGTGAGTGGCCCCGGGTGTCTACAGACCGCGACAGAACGCAGCTCACACGCATCCGGCCCGTCGCAGAACTGCGTGGACATATCGCGACGGCAACCGGATCGCAGCGGCGGCATTGCCTTCAAATGTGGCTCCCGAGAGGTGGACGGACAACGTTTCCAGTCTCGAACTCGAGCCTGCACGAGTTGTTGTTGGGCCAGTTCTCCGCCGATGGCACTCTTGAAATCGAATTATCTGAGGCTCTCGCAGCGGGTCCGTTCATATGCTGTAGCTGGCAGCCAAGCATCGCGGCCTCGTCCGGACGACACTCGACCATCTATGTCAATATCTGGATGTGGATGTGAGTGTCAGTCCGCGGCCGACGTTCGTATCAATACGCACACCGGTTTGTTGCTGATACGACTCACGCAGCCCCGTCCGAGTCCGCCCAGTCGTTCAGAATCACGTCCACGAAAGGGCGGCGGAGACCTGAGAGCCTAGGAAGCTTGCGCAACCGCTGCCAGCTGCGGTCTGTGTAGGCGGCCGACGTCGTGCGGGCCCACGCAGTGGATCAAGGGCCCGCGCTACCTCTAGACGGTCGCGGCATGTCGATTGCAAGTCGCCCGGGTCACGGGCACATGCAGCTTGCACATACCTCCCGGCGCCCGTCGACCTGCGAATGCGAACGCGAATGAGCTCGCACAGCAGACCTTGGCCCGAAGATGCAGGTCGACACGGACGCGATGTCCGAGGCGGATATATGCGTGCGTTGCGTGGCCGACTCGAAGTCCGACAGTTGGTCGTTCGTTCGTTCGTTCGTTCGTTCGTTTCATCCGAGTCTGGGGTGTGGGGCCCTCTGCTGCCGGATGCGTATAGCAAACTGGACAGCTACTCGCAGGACGGACGGGGCCTGGACGGTGGGCATCTCCTTCTAGTTGCAGACGACGGCTCGAAGAATGGGTGCCCCGTGCAGGCCCGCTAACACCGAGTTGTATCCTACTGCGCCCAAGTACTGATAAACATGTTCCGCGTGCGTATATTCATCTCATTCAAGTGAGTCGACATTGTCGCCGTGTCGGTTGTGTAGGCTACATGAAGCATAGCATCGCAGGTCCGCAGCTGCGGGCTGGTAGAATGTCGTGACCCGTCTTGATCGAGAGAGGCTTGCGCCGGGCTCGAACAGTCAAAATGCTTCAGGCTCTGTACTTATGGTCGCAGTCCGCGATAGACCTGGTCCGAGTTCGAACGTACCTATGGTGTATTCCTCCACCATCAGGTTCTGCGACATGCATCGCCGCCCCTGCTCCATCCTCATTTCGGTGGTCTGCCGCCAAAGCTGGGACACTGGGAGAGCACGAGAACTGTCGGCGTGCAGTATGCATAGGTTCAGGCACGAGATGTTGAGTTTCGAAGCCCTGTCATGTATGAATGTGTCGGTTCAGTGCCTCAAGGCTGTCTGGGCGGCGTTCGAATCGAGAAGTGCGGACCTCGTGCTGTATAAACGTGGACTCGGCTGCAATGCGATGAGTGAGATACAAGTAGAACGGTACGCTGATGACACCACCGCCGTGACCTGCTCATCGCCCCTCCTCTCTATATTGCAAACTTCATGGACAACAGTCATCTTCCCATCGATGTGTGTGAGCACATCATCGATGCCATAGGCTATGGCATGAACATGCACACCCGGCGAGATACCTTGGGGATAACACACCTAACTCGCTATTCAGTCTTACGCACCACCTCTCTCGTCTGCTCATCTTGGCGTTCCCGCGCCCAGTTCAATCTCCTCTCTGATGTTGTATTGGAGACCGGATCCCATCTTGATCTCCTTCTACGCACACTCACGGAGAGGCCTGCTCTGACATCTTTGATCGTCAGGATTAGTGTGGATAATCGCACACGCTTTTCCTACATCGCGCTACACCGCTTAGCCTTCCTGGGACTCCGACCAGACGGGATTGCATTGAAGCTCGCAGTCGCTTGGAAGTACTATCCTCCGCGGTATCTGGATGCTCCTCTAGGCCACCTCCACGGTCACATCACAAGTCTTTCGCTTGGTCTAGACGTCCGCGGCTCTTCCTTTCCAGCAGTTCTCCGCTTCATATGGGCCCTTCCAAAGCTACAACACCTCGTGCTCTGGCGTCTCAGTAGTGATCTTCAGCAAGCATATCCCACATCCTGTACCCGTGGCAGGTCCGAGTCGGATTCTACATGCTCGGCCCTGCGGACACTCCGGTTGGATGTGAGTTTTCGGTTTTGTTGGCAGCCTCTAGTACGTCAAGTTTACAAGCATCTCCAGAATGACGCTGTCCGGCTTCATTTCCCTCCCTACGCGTTCGGAACGCTCGTGCAAGACCTGCAACTTGACCTCACGGGCCGGAGACTCTCGGAATGTGAGCTGAAGGAGTCCAAATTCTTTATCATCTAGCATCAACACTGATCTCTCTCTCTTTTCTTCTTAGATTCTCATATTTTTGGCGTGATACGAAACTTCCGATATCTGCACACATGCGCATTGCAGATGCATTTCGTTGAACCTTCCGAAGACGATCACTCTCCTATGGGGACTGCCTACAGAAGTATTCTTGCATCCCTCACCCCATGCAAACAGCTCTATAGTCTCAGCATTCGACTGTTCACTGTCCTTCAACATATTGCCGGACTGAGCCTGAGCTATTTTACCACCCGTGATGGCCTCTTAGATGCCTTGGTCGGAGAGCGGATGCAAGACATTTTGGGTCGTTTCCATGGACTCCGCAAAATATTGTGGACTCTCACAGAAAACAATCTCCACTGTGATAGTGCCTGGTGGAGGGAGCAAATGAACCGCCGCCTTTCTAACCGTATTCGCTCGACAATCTCATTCGACGTCAAGCTAGATTTTCCGATCGGTACACGCTCAGGTCTGTACATCCTGCTACTTTCACATTAGATATACACTGACTTCGTGCTCATCAGCCTTATACGACCATATATGGGACAATTGGCCATGGGTCACGGAAGCGATGGGGGCGTACACGGAAAATAAAATGCATGCGGAGGACCCGGACGGGATGGATACAGTGGACTGGGCGGACACAGACTCGGATCATGACATCGACACAGGATACGAGATACCACGCGCTCAGAGTGGCTCCGAAGACGATGACAACGGACGCGAAGGACAATGCGAAGGGCACGACGGAGACGCAGCTCGCACCCTTCGTGCAAACGCGAACACAGGCGGCTGGGGCACCGGCGTCGGGCAGCGGGAGAACGAGAATGTGGAGTAGGCGAGCGAAGTGGAGGGGAAGCGTCTACGCACACGCGGCGTGCAGACCTGGCGGAGAGGGAGCGCTGGACATGGATTCGAATCTCACAGTCCACGTACAGCAGCGGGGAGATGGGACGAGCTCATCGAACCGGTGTGGAAGGAGGCGGAGGAGGGAGGCCCGCGGGTGCGTCGGGTGGTTCGAGAATGCTTTCGACATTGCGTGTGGATCCGGACGGACAGTGACAGCCAGGTCCCGGATTGCAGAATGTAACATATGTAACAGTATTGCATTGAGCGGATACTCGAAACCTGCGTGCTCTACTGGCGGGCGAAACGAGCTACACGGCTCGCTATAGCACTGAATCCTAATCGTTCGCATAACGTGGACACAATGCCGACGACGAGCCGCATTGCGCGCAGGCGAGTACCCGCCTCAAGGTTGTGAGTGTGAGGGGAAACGAAGAGCTGCGCGCTGCTTTGACAGCATGATATTCTTTCTCTTCCGGTGGCCTAGTCGAGAGGAGAGTCAGCAAGCAATGCGCTCCATTCCGAGTGCGGTGAATGTTCAAGATTATATATGCATGGAATGAATGCCTCTAGAGGCTCGAGCTCGAGGGGCTCGCTGTTCCGAGAATTCGTATATGACGGCCCGACGAGAGTGTGGGGAGACACCCCCGCCAGTGGTTGCCTCAATCAGCACTGTACCATGATCCATCGGGAGGGGCGGTATGGGAGACATCCTCGTTCGACATCTTCTTGTAGACTCGCTGATTGCTGTGTGGACGACTCGGGTCGCTCACGCCTGTGGGAAAACGCGATCGTGCAAATGAGCGTCGGCGGCGAAGCCAATGGTAAGGGCAAGTGATCCCTTCCCTTCGTCCTACTTGGGCCAAATGGATGAGCTCTGCCTATCAGGTAGCTGTTCGCAATGCTCTGTGGCCCTACCTCAGTCGATGGGCGTCAGGCTTGGGACCGGTACGATGGTGCGAGAGGACGTAGGGAAGAAGATCGTAGCTAGGTCCGTGCTGGAGATAGCGGCGGCGACACCAGGATGCACACGTGCGAGGGCGTCGATCCCGTCATTCGCTTGGCAAAAATGAGCAGAGGGCTTTCGACAACGACGGCTAAGGTCCGTGCCTCGTCCTTCCTCCGCGCGACCATGCTGGCAGCACGCAGATCCGTCGGCGTGGTCTCCCGATAAATTGACGGAAGGAAGTACGACAGACGTGCTTCGCTCGTGATCCGTAGGCGACCAGGATCGGGGAGGTGGAGTGTGCGCTGTGTACGGGGTGATGCCGGCGACGTCCGTGCCTCGCGCACCCTGTACGGGCTCAGGCTCGAAGGCGACCAGTCCGATCGGTGGGGGGTTCTCGTCCTCCCCGGCGCTCCCCTCCCGCAACGCAGCGCAGAGGTGGGCAGATAAGCTCGGGCTGCTGTCGGATAGGCTCGAGGGTGCGCGCAAATGCTCCTGACCCTAAGTCGCTTCTTAGGTAAAGGAGACTTGCTGTCCATACGATGGGGTCTCGATTAGGACAGGTCGTGCGCTGGAGAGGCAGCGGAGTCGAAGTGCTGCCTCTGGTCGGTCGGTTGGTCGATCCTAGCCATGGGATATCAAAGAAGTCCCGTAAAGTGTCAGAGACTCGACTCACAGCGAGGAAGGCCTGAGGCGATCTTGCGTCTCCGTTCCTAATCGGAATCGCGAGGGAGAACATACGTTTGCTAGTGCTGTCGGGATGCGGCCGTGCCGGGCGACGTCCGCATTTCGCGCACCGTGTACGGGTTCGGGCTCGAAGGCGACCGGGGCGACTGAATAGTACGCAGGGTGCGGGGTTCTCGACCTCCCCGCTCTCCTCCGCAGCGTAGCGCAGATAAGCTCGGGTTGATGCTGTCGGATAGGCTTGGTGACGTTTGCGCACGAAGTTGCGAATACCAGCGGTCGAGACCTCGAGGAAACGGGAACAGGCTGACCAGACTCTGCCACTATTGGTTGATCGGTCGATCCTGGCGACGGAGATCAGGAGGTTGAGAGCGCCATAGGGTGTCAGAAACTCACAGCGAGGAAGGCGGTCGTGCGTCTCTGTTGCCGTTCGGAATAGCGAAGGAAGTTAGACGTTTGCTAGTGCTGTCGAAATGCGGCCGTGCCGGGACTCGTCGTCCGGGGTACGGGCACGGGCATGGCCGCGGGCAGGCCGTTGGGAGGGCGCGGTAGCAGTCTCTCCCTGTCAGGCTGCCAGGAATGATGTCAAAAAATACGTGAGTACTCGAGTACTCGAGAGTTCTTATCACAATAACGTACATCGCACAAGCACGTAAGTTCAAGTCGCCGTCCGGTTTCGGAGGCAGACGCACAGACGCAGATGTAGACGAGTCAGACGGTCGAGCTGGGCTGGGCGGATCGCGCATGTGATTGGGATTATTGTGGTCCGCATTGACAGATGCGGGCGAAAGCTGCGGCCTGCGGTCCAGACACCTCCAGTCTTCCAGGTGCCAGTGCGCCGGTCGGGATGCGTCACTGCGGGAAGATTAAGAGTCGAGAAGGGCGGAAATGAACGTTGAAACGTTGAATGTTGAACGCGAGATGGACGTGCGTGTGGGTATTTACGGCAGAAATGAAGGGGTGGAGGATCTTGCGCCTGGCGCGTACGAGGATCCGGGCCCTTAAAGCTCTGCGTATACGTTCGGGCGTCCTGCCCCGTCCAAGATCCGACCGTGAACGCCGAGAAGGCTGGACCGACTGCTCTGCTGAATGTTTGGGGTGCGAGGAGATGGTCGTGACGAAGAGGAATGCAAGCGAAAGGACGTGTATTCCTGGACACGATCAGTGTACAGGTCTTGGGAACAGGAAAGTCAAGTCCACTTCACGTGACTTTTGGCACCGCGACCCCTGGCACCTCCTAGACGGAAGGCATTCCCCGCGACGACATAAAGGCGAAGGTATTTCCGAGTCCTGTATGTCGGACTGTTCGAGAGGAACTGGAAGACCATTGCAATGAGCCCAGGTATGTAGGAGCGGGAGTCGAGGGAAGTTCGGCGGCGCCGCTGGGCGAGGGGTGGCAAAGCCTGCCCAAGGCGCGGCGCCTTCGAACTTCCCGAATCTCAAGTTACTATGTGACTAGAATTCATAGCGAACCAATCGTGTCCAGGTCTGCCCGGAGGGCCCTACGTATGCAGATGAGAGGCACAGAACGATCCGATCCGAGGCCTGCCAAGCGGCGTGCCCCAGCATTCGATATTCAAGGTCCGAAGTGGCGGAGAAAGAGAGAACAAGGCTTGTGGACGGTGACGTGTGTCGCCCATGTAAGTACAGGCCCGTTTAGACCCAGGGGTAGACGCATAGACGTAGACGAGTCGGACGGTCGGGAATGTGATTGTGCTGGAATTCCCATTGACAGATGCGGGCGAAATGTAAATCTGTTCTCGGCGGTGGCCGCTCGTCTGGACACTTCATAGATGCGGGTTTCCAGCTGCAGTGCGAGAAGGAGGTCGACAAGGGGCGTGCGTAGGTGAGGCTGTCAATTGAGCGGAAGATGCCAATGCGGCCTGAATTCCGTGCGAGAAGGGGCGGATATGAACGCGGGATGGATGACCGTGCGCGTGAAATGGAAACGGCGACTCGGAGGGCGGGAGAATGCTCCGAAGGAATGCGAGGATCTATTAGTCGACGGTCGAGACGGGGGCGAACGGAAGCAGAAAGATGCGTGTTATGGAGAGGAAGGAGATGGGAGGCACAGAGGCGCGATGAGAACGATCCGATCTGAAGCCTGCCAAGGCCCGAGCAGTAGATTTTGAAGATGGAAGCCCGAGGTTGTGAACGACAGACGACAGACACCGCGCAAAGAGAACTGATTCGACACCGAGAGCCCCAGATGTAGTTGCATAGTGACGCCCGCCTCGTCGTGTAAGGGAACTCAGAGAGAGCCCGGTGGTGGGACAGCGGCGACAAGTTGGCTGGAACGCAGGCGTAGATCAGTTTGTGTTGAAAGGGAAATGCGAGATGCAATATAGTACTTGGGGAACTACATGCAACCGGACGGGCGATCACTTGACGATACACGGGTGCTCGAGGCTGGCAGTGGCTTCGAAGTATCCGAAGTCGGAGGCCTGTTGGACCTTGTCATGGCAACTACTCTGGTCCCTGCTATAGCTCATAATATGCTCACGATGGAGTCCGTACCGTCAAAGTGTAGGGTATAGTGGTCGTCGTTCGATGAGTGGGAGGATGAGTGTGGGAGGATGAATGCAAGAGTCACCAGTTATGGGAGCCGCCCGAGGTTTTGCACACGCTTACGTAAGCTTAGACGGTTTACAAACTGCCAGCTAAATCTCGCAAATCGATTCCATGTACTTACTACACATTCTATAAACTGACACAGGCTTTTCGCCGACGGGAGACGGACGAGGGCGCGTTTTGCTTGCGGAGAGACGGCGGATGGTGCACCGGTGAGTGATCGCGTCTTACGGAGTAAATGATCGCGACAGCCAAGTTATGTACTACCTCCCTTGGAATGGTAGGAGTCAGCTCAAATCAACGGAGCCGCCACCACCTCCAGACCGAAATCAGATGCTTCTGGCAAGCTTCTGGTGATAAAATCCCTGCTCGCGATAAGCACTCGGAATGACGTCAAAGGAGGGGAGGCGGGCTGAGGATGGATGATTATCAGAACGGTCAAACGGCGTCGATCCGTCGTGGCGTCGTCCACGACCTCCTTGAGGCTAGTACCTCCAGCCGGCCTAAGTCGCAGGTCCTTCATTAAATTCACCGCCACCAAGAGCTCCGTATGCACATGATTTCATCCACTCATTCCAGGAACCACGAAGTTCGAACGCGCGGAGGGCAGGGGGCGCTAATTGCAATTTGCTGTATGTCTCGGGAACGTGGATTGCGAGTAAGTCGGGAGTCGGGAGTGCTCGCGCAACGCTCTCGCAGGACACGCTCCCGATGTCGGACGACAACGGCGGCGGTCCCCAGCATCGTATTCACCAGTGCCTGGCGTTAACACAAGCCTGTGGGACATTTATCTGTCACCGTCCCGACCTGCCGCAACGTGTCGTCGTCGACGAGTATCAGCCATCCGCGTCAAGGTAGGCCTGCGAGAGACAGCTGGGAGGAGAAGCGGGCCCTCGTCGATCGGGCGGACGCATACGAGACTGGAAGCCGAGCCTAGTCAAGGGACTCCGAGTCGGACTCGAAGCTTCCGAATCGGTTGGTGCCGTCCAATCGCGGGCAGAGCAGGGCACTCTGAGTGCACCGTGCCCGTGAGAGGGCAAGAGGAGTCGGTAGTGCGTATATGCGCTCCGAGACTCGACGAGACTCGACGGGTCTCGCTATTCGTCAGTCCGAGGGAGGTGGAGAAGCTTCGCCCGCGTGTGCGGGGCGTGCTCTCGGCTTGGGTGTCGAGTCTGTGTAACGGGACGGGCAGCTCGGTGGAAACATGGGGTCTAGCCTTCCGCGGAATGCGCACCGCAGAGACCGCGGAAGTAGAGAAGATGCCGGTGCGGGCGCAGGAGGTAACTGTCGTCGGTGTTTGCGAGCGGCCGGGGGGCGCGCTGCGCGACGGTGGGGAACAAACTTAGATCGCCTGGGCGCGCTCGAGCATGGGACAGCAGTCTTCAAAGTTCGGAATCTGGCTACCGAGGCTGTCAGCTAGGAGAGTGTCCTAGGTCGCAGCGCTGCTGCGAGCATATCGGACATATCTCCTCAGGGACATGGATGCGGCGGCGAGGTCATGCACCTTGAGCGATGTGTCGCAGCTGAAAGCCTGGGCGGACGCTGCAGCTTCCTAGCGGGGCTCCGAGGAGTCCCGCCGCTGACATTGGGGAGGGAACGGGTATCGACGACGGGTGGGTGGATATCGCGGAGGTGAGTCATGGTCGCGTTGAGCTGCAAGACTTGATCGAGGGACGTACTGACAACACGCGAGAGGGCCCGCCGGCGTATTACGGCAGAGGGTGCATAGACGAGGCTCCGGACTGAGCAGCGCGGCCTCGAGGAGCCGCGCGACTCGAACGCAACAACGACTGACCACAGTCGGAGCGTCCGAGCGTCACAATTCCAGCGCCGGGATAATATCGAGTATCCGAGTGGGTACAATTTGCACGGATGCGTAGTATCTTCCGAGGTCACAGCCAAACGGCAACCAGCCGCGGCCCAGTACTGGTGTCGCCGGGGCAAATGCACGCTAGAAGCAGAGTCGCGGAGATCGAGCGGCGACGAGACGGTTCGACAGTCGACTCGTGCGAGCGAGAATGTCGGGCCTTCGTAGAGGCCGAGGTTCGGACTGCTGCGCGAGGATCCGGATGCGAAGCAAGTCGAGATCTCCGCTTTGTTCGGAATCGGGTGGGGTTCAACGACCAAGTTCGAGTTCGAGTCGCGATCTTTTAGTGACCCTGCGCGTAAATATCAGCAGCTACATGGGCCTCGACGCGGACGGAACGGCGATAAGGGCTGGGAGGTAAAATGATGGTTGTGCGATGGCGGTCCAGCGGCGATCCCGGTGCGCTGAATACGACTTGTGCCCTATTGCAGGCGTACCACCGTAAGGAACGAGTCCAAAGTGTAAGATGAGACACAGCTGCTGCCAGTACTTGTATACGCGGATCCTCTCGGATGCGTTGCGAGTGTCGTGGCGCGCGTGTGAGGGCTTGAACGAATAGATATTGTCTGCCCTGGCTACTGCTGGTGAATGGGCTATCGTCGCGAGTGACGCCGTCGTATCTCAGGCCATGCATATGGATCCGTTGCGCGTGCGCTGAGCCTTGCGTGACGACGACTTCGCTAAGAGATCTGCTGAGCGAATTATTAGAGACCGGGGGGTTCAGACTACTCACGACGTCCACTGGGAGCTCGTGCAGGTCGTGCGAGCGGGCTCGTGCCAGTGCACTGACAGCGATACAATCAGACTCGGTACCTGGCAAGGGTCCGACGTCGGCGGGCTTGCTAGTGAGTCTCCTGTAACACAGTGAGATGAAGAGTGACTAAACAGTCGCACTGGTCAGAGATAAGAGCGAGCAACGAACGACGGAGTCCTTCGTCTGCGACTTACGAGTGGGCAGGTTACGCGGAGCCATACCGCGTCATGGGCGTATAGTGCCAGCCTTGTGGAACGAATCATCTGTGCGCCGCGGCCCGCCAGGCTCCGAGGACGGCGAGACGTCATGGTGCGCATAGTTCAATTGTAGCTGCGGGCACTGAGGCCTGAGGGCCCTCGCACGTAGACGGATCGTTCCAAATGTGGACGACTCGTCGTCCTAGGTCTGCCGGTGCTGATCTGCAGATTAGCTCTGTCTATTAGATAGTCTTAGATAAACATACACGGAATGTTTCCCAGGGTGCTCTCCCCCTGCTGAGCGTTGAACGTTGAGGTATGACGACACCGCGACGGTTCACGGGTGGAGGTGGGAGTCGGAGGTGGTAATGAAGTCCGTGCTCATGTGCGGTCAGAGAAGCTGGCGAGCAAGCTGCGGTTCACTGGGACAGGGACAGCGGACAGCGCCCTGGCGACGACGCGGACGACGTTAATAGAGCGAAGGCAGGGGCGCCATGCGGTCCAGTCCAGCCGTTTGCGGACCTGAGAACGTTTGGGGAATCAGCTGTGATTTGCATATACGGCGACGGATGACGTCCGGCTTGCCTGCAGGCCTGAACGGGTCGCGCTTCGACACGGGTTCCTGACACTGAAGACTCCGGCCGGACGACGACACGAAGTGCGCGGATGGCATGGAGAAGGACGGACGACGGACGACGGGCGTGCTTCGTTCGTGATCCGCGCGACGAGGAAGGACGAGGACGGGCACCCGACCTGACAGGATCAGGGACGGGGAACGGGTACTCAATACTTGGGAATGCGTGTCGTGTCGGGGACGTCGATCGCCCGATGCCCGTGCAGCATGTGCGGCCGCGCGCAGCGAGGGTGGTCCCAGGCCTAGGGACAAGAGTGAGCACTGAGTACTGAATAGTGGATGGTGAGCGCGGGCTCAGGAGCGTGGACGAACGTACTTCTGCCCGATACCCGATACCCGCCCCCCCGCTCCCCGGGGTGCAGATGACCTCACGCTGTCAGATAACCTCGGCCGACGCTGCAGTTCCCCACCCACCCGGTGCAAGTGCTCGCTCGCCGACGCGGTCGTCATGCGGATGCGCCCCTGGACGTTCGAGAAAACTGCAGGACCCGGTGCGTGTGTGTGAGTGTCCCGAGCAGGGGACTTCTGGGGAGGTTGAATACATTACTTACCTCAGCAGTGGTACACGTACATTGACGGGTCCTTGAGGCGCGTTTTTTGAGCGTTAGAGGCTCGGGTTGGACTGAAGAGACGGTTCAACTTGGCTGTACATTAATGCGCGTCAGCGTAGTCGGCCGGACGAGAGCTTTGTATGGGTATTAGTTAGCGAGTGTCCCAGTGCGGACAGTGCGGCTGGCAGTGGTGGATAGAAGCTCGAGCTCGATTCGCGAGGCTGCGGGCGAAGGAAGATCAGAATATCGGTGACCGTGGCACCCAGCTGGGCATCATATCCACTTACTTATCCGCGTCGTCATTGCCGTCCGCTCGGAACGTTGAGACGTCGTTCTGAGTATGGGACAGATCTAGATGCTGGCCTCGGCGACGACTGTGGCACATTAATCAGATAATGAACTCGAGATGGGATGTGGAAGTTCGAGCAGGACTCACGGCGCTTGATACCGCTTTCACTATCGGACTCTCGACGGCGACGGCGACGGCCGGCTGCGGGCGGAACAGTGGCCGTCGCTGACGCGTGAGTGAGTTCTGCAGGGCGCGGTGGGAGTCCTCGGTCCGTTCCGTGCTGAAGGTGCTAAAACGGTCACGGTAGATACGATACGTACCGCAAGGAAGAATTCTGAAGAAGTCCGCGTACTGACCTGCATGCACATGCACATGCACATGTCGTCGACGTGCCTAAGTTCGTCGGATAGAGGGAGATGGAAGACCTGAGCAGACCGAGACGCGTTTCAGCCGTCCGTTTGCGTAGATCGGAATCGGCCTCGGAGGTGGTCGACGGAGGCTTCAGGCATGTGATACCATAATTACGTGGGTTACTTGGGCCGCGCCTCCTCTTCTGAGCTATCTTCGCGAGCTGTTCGACAACGTCGAGTCGTCCGGACAAGGGTGTCGACGGTTTTGGGCGAAAACTGCGAGGTCCGGCACAGCCCTCTGAATCGAACTTAGATGAGCGCCAATAAAGGTGCACAAGTGAACATTGAATTTGCATACTTACTCGACTTTGCTTCCGTGCGGGTACGGTAAGGCAGGAGCCAAGGGCACAGCTTGGAACTCGAAGATCGCGAGATGTATGAAGCGTTGGCGAAGCGTGCGGCGAGTCGACGATAGTGGCATGACCGCATGCGTGTGCGGTCGTGGACGCGCGGAATTGCGTGCGAGAAGGACGGAGATGAACGCGAGACCGCGAGAACGCGTACCGCCTGTACTCCAAGTCCGAGTCCGAGTCTGCGAGCAGGTAAGATTGCATCACGTCCTTGGCTGCAGAGGTCTGTGCCGTACGTCGTCTATAACTATCTTCGCGTTGTTCCCCATCCGCGAGTAGAGACCGTCAGCCCGCTCTACGTCCGAATGTTAATTGCGAGGCGGGTCCATCTGCCAGTACGCGGTACGTGGCATCTGTCCGTCGTCCATCGTGTGTGATCGCTGACGGTGGGTTGGCTGACTCAGCCGCGATGATCATCGCGCGCGATACGTCGACACGGCGACGGGCACTGCATGCGTCTGCATCGAGTTCGAAGGCAGCGGCCCGCGATGGAAGTTAACGCGAACGGTGAAAGTCAAGTACCACATACACTTAGTACTTGCCTGCTGACCGGAGCGCAGCGCTCAGCATCCTCTGGAGCTGGAGATGGACTGCCAGCGAGCGATCCGATCTGCCCATTTCCCCTGACTGTGATTATGCGGCGAAGGCGCGAAGCTTAAGGCAGAACGGAAGATGGAAGATGGAAGCTGGGACATGGGCGTTTACCATTCTGGGGTGTCGACGCGAGGGTGATGCATATCATGATGCATATGCATGTGTACCGTGACACAGATCGACGGCTGGAAATGTAGCATGTACAGTATAGATGCCGGAGGATGGAAACCCGATGGCGAGTGGGATTTGGAGACCGGCGCGGCGTGCGGCGAGCACGCAGAGTCGGGGAATTCACTGGCATTGAATATTGAAGAGTCGGTGTGCTGCTGCCAGAGAATGCAAAATGCAAATGGAGATCAGCCGGCGGCGCGATCCGGGGCACATAACATTCGGACGTGGGATGGGCAGCAACGTACGTGGACGTCCGCGGAGGTCTGCGATCTGGGGACTAGAGACAGCTCTGCATACTTGTCCCGGCGCAGAGGCGCAGGGGAGCCAAGGCCGAGTTCTGGGCGTGCGGGATCGGATCTGGCCCCCGCGCGCGACGAGTGGGCAGCGTTGGGTTTCGAGTGTCCTGCGTGTGTGTTTAGGGTCGATGACGCGTTGGCGAGGATGGGCCGCGGTGTGTGAACAGATCACTGTCTGGACTTTGGAATCTGTCATGGAGAGCGACATATGCATACTGCCGTAAGTTTCGGATGCCTGGCATGTGCCGCGACTCGGAGGACGGCTGTGGCAGTAGCCGTCAAGGAGCGACGTATGTACTCACTTGCTGAGCAGAGTGAGTACCGGAGCTCGCGACATATGCGTATTGTGATGCTGGTACGTACGCCGCATGCAAGTGCGTGCTGCGGCTGTGGTATGTACTAGTAGCCGTCAAAGTAGTGACATACGTACTGACTGACTGGGTACTTACCGGTTACCACTCACGAGCACTCCGCGGCCATACCGAGGCCCTCGTACAGCAGAGCCTGAGGAAGCAAAGATAGAAAGCGCAGAGCGTGCGCAGACGCTCGGGCGACGAACAAGTCGCCGATTCCCGATTCCCGACCGCGTACGCGGCCGTACGCACTGCAACGGGCCGCAGCTGAGTGTCTATGTCGCGGGACGGAGATAGATGTGGACGCGGACGTCGGCGTACCTGCGGGTCTAGGAGGAATCAGAGTACGGCGCGAGCGCTGTCGGACGGTCGCGATGCGCGCGTGAAGCCTATCACGACGGCGACGGACTCGGCCGCGGGTGCTTGGTCGAGACACGGCGGGGCCGAGGGCAGCGCCGTTCGCGACGGCCGTGTTGGGATGGGGCGGTACAGAGTTTGAAAGAACTGCGTATAGATCAGTCGGCGGCCGGTTGTTGATGCCTATTGCGCGCGGTGCCCTGGAGGTGACGTTGGCGTGAGGTGAGCGGGGATCGCGATTCTCGCGCAGACGACCGCGGTAAGCGTTGTATTCGGAATGGAGGTCGAAAAGTACAACGTCACCGTACTTACACAAGTCCGCGAACGCGTGTCAGGCTAGAATCTGCGAGAATGCCTATCTGGATCGCGGCTCGCGTGACGCGACACAAGAACAATAATGACGGCACTCAGTGCTCATGGTCGGACGGGGCGTGGCGGGGGATCAGAAAGAGCTTCAAGCCTGAAGATCTTGGTGCAAAATCGGACGGTAACGATAGCGATTGGGATGGAGGCGAGTGCGCGCATATGTACATATTCTGATTTCATATCGGAGGAGGAGAGATGAGGGCGAAACATACCGCGATAGAACGCCCGCCACTGTCCGCCACTGATCTGGCCTCGTGCGCGCTTGCGTCCGTGCAAAGTCTGACGCTGATAGACGCGAGCGAAGGTCAGGGAAGTACGTTTGCACGGCGTGAGATGGAGAAGCTGCGGGGTCGGGGGGAGCGGAGGAGCGAGTAGTCGAAGAAACGAACGGAGGCGGTGGCGGCGTCGTGGCGGGATATTCTGGGCGGGGAGATGGGGAGATGGTGATGTGCGTGCTTTAGGTTAACGGACTTGTGCTGATGGGAAACCGGCTCGGGCTGGGCCAGAGGTTGCCGGAGAGAGTGATGAACATATGTCGACGTCGACGGACAGGCGGATCGGGCAGCGATTCGAGGAGTCGGGCTTGGAATCAGACGGGGATCGTCGACGGAGACGGGGCAGATTGAGCGCGGGAGGGGCCGGAGGCGGAGGACGGAGAGAAGAGGAGGAGGCGGTGGGTTGGGAGGACACCGCCTGGGTTGGCGGGCGGGCGGATGGTTGGAAAGAAGTCGGGAGGTTACAAGTGGAGGGCGATGATGTGGTAAGCGGGCGATGCGCTGCCCGTTTGAGTTTGCGAGGGCGAACCGTTCTATGACACGCGCGTATGTTTATTCTCTGCACGGAGGGCACGGGGGCAGGCAGCGGCAGATACTCGGTACGTACTTTCTTGAACGTCGACGAGTGAGTCTTTCTTGAACGTCGACGAGTGAGTGGTTGCGGAGAGAGGGCGCTGCTGAGCTGGCGGGGGATACCGGGAGATGATGAG
Source organism: Daedaleopsis sinensis (assembly GCA_033807695.1). Lineage (NCBI taxonomy): Eukaryota > Fungi > Basidiomycota > Agaricomycetes > Polyporales > Polyporaceae > Daedaleopsis > Daedaleopsis sinensis. The sequence continues at coordinate 4,929,526 of CM066301.1, forward strand.
ATGGGCGTCGACGATGGGCGTCGACGATGGCGATGGGTGTGAGAGGCCACCAAGATCTTCCCTCGCGTGATCCCTGTCCATAGGCGCGCGCTGGCACACGCGTCCCGCCCGGAGCTCGCTGCCCGCGTGGGCGTCGTCAATGCATGGGCGCGGCGGCGGGCGGCGGTGGACAGAGGCGGGCAGCGGCGGGGGCGGGGGGCGGGGGAGGAGTCGGGCGGGAGAGAGGACGGAGGGGGACGGTGGTGATGGGAGGCCGAATATGGGTAGGGCGCGGGAGATGCCGGGGGGTAGATATATGGGGGGAGGGAGGGAGGCCGGAACTAGAGCTCGTCCTCTCGCCGTCGCATGGTTCTCGTTTGAAGGCCTCCTCCTCGTCCTCCCCCGTCTTCGCTCCCTTCTCCCCGCCTAGCCCTCAGCCGTAACAAGGATACCGCCTGGAGTACGTCCTTCACTCTCCCTGCACACACACAGCTAACCCCTTCTGCAGATCTCGCGACCCTTGCCGGCTTCTCCCCATCCGCCCTCCTCCCTCCCAAGCAAGACCTCAGCCTTCCAAACGTCCCCCTCCTCCTCTCCGCCGTCCTAGTCTGCTTTGAGCTCTCGCTCGCGACTAATCTACCCACAAGCCCCGACTCCGCCGCCATCGACTGTGCTGCTCGCCCCACCCCGTCACCCCCTCCTCCTCGAGATCTAGTCGGTTTCCGCTGAACTTCTTCGCGTACCCGTCTTCTCTCCCCGACCTCCCCTCTCATCCCTGCTGTAAAACGCCCATCCGCACCCTAGACGATCGCAAGACTTCCCGTCCTTATCGCACACCATCCGCCCCTCTACGTCTGCAATCTCTTCTACAGCAATGGCCCTCCCGCTCTCCATCCCCGACTCGCCCTCCGCCGGCAACTCTCCCTCCTCTGACGGCTCAAACGGTCCCAACACCCCCGTCTCCCCCTCCACCTCCCCCCAGACCCTCGCTCTCCCCCCGCCCATCGAAGGCGCCGCTCCCGCCCAGTCCGCCTCCCCCGTCAACCCCGCTCAGGCAAAGCGCAAGCCCAGCAGGCGTGCCAACACCGCAGAGCGCAGGGCAACCCACAACGCTGTCGAGCGAGCCCGCCGCGAGACTCTCAACGGCCGTTTCCTCGTACGTCCTTTTTTCGCTCAATCTTCCCATCTCCGCAGCCGCTGATCCCCCCGCCAAAAGGATCTCGCCGCCCTCCTCCCGAACCTCTCCCAGATCCGCCGCCCCTCCAAGTCCTCCATCGTCAACTCCTCCATCGCCCACATACACGCCTCTCGCCGCCACCGCCTCCTCGCCGCCCGCGAGCTCCGTCTCCTCAAGCTCGAGTCCGACGCCCTCCGCCGCGAACTCAACGAATGGCGCGACCGCTCCGGCCTCCCCCGCGTCGACGAGCCCGTCCGCGGCGAGGCCTTCCAGATGATCCTCTCTGGTGAGGTCGAGGTCCTCAACGTCGGCCCTATCGAGGAGGAAGGCGCCGAAGGCGAGTACGGCCCTGACGACTACCCCGAGGACGACTACCCCGCCCACGACGACGCTGCCATGGACGACCTCCGCGTCCCCCAGCAGCACCTCTCCCTCGCCTCCGCCAAGTCCGGCGAGGTCAACCCGTTCGCGCACAACGTCTCCCAGCCGCGCGGCGGCCTCCAGCTCCAGACCATCCTCCCCCGTCCCTCCACTCACGGCGGGCCCCACACCCCCATGATCGTCCAGAGCCCTTCCGCGGTCTCGTTCGAGAACCCGGCCATGACCGCGGGCTTGTACGAGCCGCAGATCCACGCCCCCTTCCCCGGCGGCCAGTTCATGCCCGCCGTCCTCCACGACACCGTCGGCGACAAGGCCGCCTGGGCGCAGCAGATGTACGGCGCCCCGCAGGTCCCCGGCGGGCCCGCCGTCTTCTCCCCCACTTCCTCGCACGGCCACGGGGGCAACGTCTCGCCCCCGATGAACAGCCAGCAGCAGCAGGCGTACTTCCTCAACCTCCAGCGCCAGCAGCAGCAGCTCCTCCAGCAACAGCGCATGGCCGACGACGCGTCCCCGCCCGCCGGCGCCATCAACGTCCGCCGCGAGCGCAGCGGGAGCATCAACAGCATCGGCAGCAGCGGCTACGGCAGCCCCTCCAGCAACCCCGCCAGCTACGAGATGCCGAGCGTCCTCAACGTGAACGTCGTGCCCCGCACGTGGGACGACGGCCGCAACGGCATGGGCGGCATGAACATGAACATGGGTGCGATGGGCATGGGCGGGATGATGATGAAGAGCGCGCCGATCGCGGTCGGCGGCGGGGGCAACAACCACGGCTACGCGGCCATGATGCTGTGAGCACCGTCTGCACTCGCTCTATGAATACCCCCCGCTCTCGTCGACGCGCGAAGATGCTCGACTAATGCCCGCCGTGTATGCCCCGCTCGCCTCAAGCCTATATGCCGTCCGCCTCCGTTGTATTTTTGCCCGGCCGTATCTATCTCCTGCCCCGCCCCGCCCCACGCTCGCTAGCTCGCCGCTGCCGGTTTTATATTGCTCGTGCCCTACACTACACCACCCCCGCCGTACTCGATACCACCATCCTCCCCGCACCCGCCCCGCACACCCCGCATCGCATGCACATCATGTACCATCGCACCCCCCTCGAAAGAAGGCCCAGCCCGCCCAGTTGTTGTGTACCTCCACGCTCGCTTGTCACTATCGCTGCTATTACCATCACACTTGCACGCCCCCTCGCGCTCCTCGCGCGCGCTCAGTCGGAAACGTGTGACCGCGCCCGGCCGCGTCCCCCACGCTCGTTCTCGTCGCTGCTTCTCGCTCCTCCTCGCGCGGAGGCTGCGAGCATCCGCCGGCGGCGGAGTCTTCCGTCTCCGTCGCTCGCGCCCACGCTCGTTCTCGCTTTCGCGTTCGGTCCTGTTGCTTCTGTCCTTTTCGTTCTGGTTCCGCTATCTTTATACCCCGGGCTCGGCCGTCCTCTGCGAGGACGCGCGCGGTCGTGCGTATGCGTGGTGGGTGCCTTCGAGCACGTATTCTGTGAGGATGTAGTGTAGTTGTAGCGTAGTACGAGTCTAATAGGTGCTGATGCGCGCACGCGGCGGTCTGTAGTAGTCGTTGAATACAGGCAGCTCGTCCTGCGTCGTCGGTGCTGGATGTCTGTTCGTGGTGTACTCTAGCGTTGGGGTTTGCCGAGGTGAGTACTTGGTTTTGCAGCTTGCTGTATACGTATGGGTTGTGTGTGGTGGATGTGGATCACAGCATTGGTCATATGATGGGATGGAGCCTCGCGGACGCGGAGGTGAGTTTCTTCCGTGTGCGTGCGCTGATGGTGGCGAGCTAACCCGTTCTGTTCTGGTCTGGTCTGTTCTGTTCTGGCGTGCGGGACTGGCGCTGCTGGACGTGGACGTCGTCGTTCTTAGGACCGGGGGCAGGTGAGCGCGGACGCGGGCGCGGCGGACGAACTTAGGAGATCTGAAGGGACTAGTAGTGCGCGTCCTCGGGCTCGGGCTGGCGGCGCGCGGATCCTTGGACTTCAGAATTCAAGCGTTCAAGTGTGCTCGGAATCCGGATATCATCAGGCGATTCGACGGAACCCGTGACCGTCAACGGTTGTTTGTTTGAGGTTCGACGGACGGTCTAGCTGGATATGTCGTGCTGCATTGATGGATATCGCTTGGAAATCAAATATTGGCTGGCCGCGGGCACTGGCAGTTGCAGGTGAGTACTATATACTTAACTACGAATCGTTTGACTCTTGCCAGTTGAATGCGCTGTGTTTAGGTGCGCAATGGTTCACGCCCGCGAATCTTGGGATCTCAAGCGTGCTCATGCGATTGAGTTCGTCTAGCTGAACACGTCGTGCCACAGGGGCCCTCGTCTTACAGTCCTCGCATGGCAGGATGTCCGATGACCCGCAATCGATGATGCACGGTATAGTTCGTGCTCGGACGAGCACAGATAACGAGGAGGAACCTCGTCTCGACGGTCTCGATATGGACGGCGCAGAGATATGTGCTCAAGGTACGTAAGTACATACACGCGGCCGCCAGAGGAGGAGAAACTTACGCTCGATCTTTGTGCAATCTGTCGTACAGGGCTGCTGTAAGTACGTGTGTCGAATACGGTCGTCATCGTTCTTCTGAACGGGACTAGGTGACTGGCAGCCAAGCATCCTCTGTCGCGATCGCGCTGGTGAGCTGTGGCAAGTCTAGTATGTGGGCCATGTTTAACATCCCGTCGCTGTTGTCCTGCAGGCTGACGAATTCTACGAAGGCACTGGGCTCATAGTGCGCGCGTCCTGGAGCTCGGGGTGGTTCGCGGCGCACGAATCCTTGGACGTCAAGTGTCAAGCGTGCTGATGCGATTCGAGAGAAGCAAGCCCGTGACCGTTAACGTTTGTTTCTTTGACGGTTCGACGGGATGGTTTAGCTGAATCTGTCGTGCTATAGGGGGCCTTAAGTTGTTTGGCGGTTCTCGCGTGGCCGGGTGACCAGTAACTGGCGATCGATGATGCACGATGCACGAGTAACGTCGCCACGACGGTCTTGATTTGGAGTGCGCAGAGAGACGTGCTGGAGGAGGTACGTAAGGACATAATAGTGCACGCCTCTGCAGATGCCGGAGGTCCGAGGAGGAGGAACCCCCGTTCGATCTTCGCGCAATCTGTTGCGAGGCTAACCCCTTCCATCTCGCCGCGCCCTCGACCGTCTCGGGGCTCTCCCAGGTTCATCTCGCGCGCGGGGGATGTACTCGCTTGTCGGCAATCGACAATAGCCCGCGACGCGCGTCGTGCGTGTACAGCACCTGCGGGCCGCAGAGGTCCGCACGCGCAGCCTCGAGGCGGGCAAGGTTTTTGATCGCGGCGCGAGGCGAGGCGAATCGGGGGATCCGAGGATCTGGATGGGAGTTGGGGTTCATCTGGACTATTCGGTAGAGAACGCGCGGCGGGCTGCTCGGGGAGAACGCGATCAGGCGAGGGGGCCCTGGGAGCTCGGATGCCTTTTGGGGGAGGGGGGAGGGGGCTCGATTCTCAGCGTCAGTGGCTGCTGGCGAGTCGGAGGAGGGGGAAGGGGGATCATTCGGTACGTAACGGTTCTGTTCTGTTCTGTATACGCGTTATGCGAGCATGCATGTAGCATCCTGCCATCGGCTGGGTAGATTTTGGTGTTCGAGTGTTGGGTGCAAAGGTCGAATGGAGAGATGGCTATTGGTCGTTGCACCGCACTCTGAGATGTTGAGAGCTGGAAAGAGCTCGGTTGGGATCGTGATCCCACCCGGTCGCGGATGATAAGAGTCGGTGCGCAGTACATGCATGCTCCGCAGCGAGTCTGAGGTCGGCCGGCCGACCAGGGAGAACCTGCGAAACAAAGCTGTACCCCGTGCTTGAAGTCGGATCTGGGAACAAGGGCCAAGGCGGGACGTGCGCCGTGTGCCGAGGTAAGCACCGTAAATGACCAGATGAACACTGCACCCACTCACGGCCGTCCCTTTGTCCGCGTCAGGTTGCCGGTGTTTGGGTTACAGTCGAGCCTTCCCGTTGCGTCCGGATCGGGAGGACAAGCATCCTAGGCTGAAGCTTCGTCGGCGGACGCCCTGCCCATGACCAAGGAAGAACTAGAAGGACGTCAACTCTGCTCTGCGAAGGGCGAGGTTACCCCGCGGCGGTCAGACTCACGCTCGCGTGCCCCCTTGTCCTTGCGCGTGCGCCCCGCATCTCCCCCTCCAGGGCAAAGGAAGCCACTCCAGTGACTCCTGCTCTACACACTGGCGGCTGACGGTGACGGCGAGGTGCCAGTCCATGTCAGATAGCGTTGCGCGAGGCGCGCTTCTGCCTTCTCCCGCTACCACTGGCCTCTGCAGAGCATTAGCTCGGGACGCCGCGAGGGACCTTCGGTCGTAATTTGCGGGACTTGGGCGCGCCGAGACGGCGTATGGGGTGCGGCCAGTGTCAGTACCACTCAGTGACTGTGCGGTACCTGTCGCTGGGCTACTGGTTTCCGTGGTCCGTCATCCGGGGGCTCTCCGATCTAATATTGAAGAGGAACGTGCGCGTGCACGAGACCGGAGAGACGTCATCGGTGGGCTTGAATCAAGCTCACGTCTGAAAAGAACAGCGCGAGATGAGGGATGAGAGACAGGGGAGAAAGTGTGAGCTTACCGAAACGGGCGGTCCCTGTGGCCGGGTATGTTCGAGCGATCCAGTCGTCACCTCCCGGACACTCGACGGGGACTCTGAGGTCAGAGAGGAAGGCGGAAGGCTGCGGACGGTGCTGCTACGCTGCGGTCACCGGACACGGCCGCTGAGGTCGTCAACGTCCGAGTCCGTCTATATTTGTTTTGCACGGCGGGCCGGCGGATGCGGAACGATGATGGTTGTGGTCGTTGTGCGGCGGGGCCCTCAGACTGTGGAGTCGAGTTCGAGCGTGGTTCGAAAGCTTTGCAGGGCGATTGCGTCCGGCGGCCGGGAGAGGGGGAAGGAGGGCGAGAGTGACCAAACGGGTGTCTGCGATGCCACGGTCATCGTCGGACAGAATGACGTCCTGTGTGCGGAGATGAGTTTCGTCAGTGGGTCTGGACGCGGGGGGATAGTACGCTACTAACTCGGAGTTAGTCGTTACATGTTCGAGGCGGCGCGCTCGCAGCAGTGCTGGTTGACGTACCACTTGCGTGCATTGCTCCAACGTTGCTCTTGGAAAAAGATTGATGCTAGACAGTGACTCAGAGATGTTCAGTGTGCAACTGGCGCATGCAGACTCATGACGACCGGCGTGCGGTGGGTCGTCTAACGGGCACAGACTCATGATAGCCCGTCCGTGACTGTGTCGATGGGGACTGACGGCAGTAGTAACGTGCTGAGCTCGGATGCGCCGACGAAAGGAGACCCGGGATTCGCGACGTGCGGGAGTCCTCGGTCACATGCGTCGGAAATTGGAGTCGTTCCCCGTCTTCCCCTGTAGCGCATATCCACGAAGCGGAGTTGGCGAAGGCTCGAAGATGTTCGAATGATTAGCGACGTGCTCGTCGCTGGCTGAAGTGCTCCTGTCGAAGGAGACGGTAGATGTTGAGCGTCGGGAGCAGTGCTCCAAAGCTGGCAGAGTATCAGCAGGCGCAGAGAGTGCATATGCGCTGTGCGCGGATGGTCGCTATCTCGCAATCATCGCGCGCACCATGAAACCTAGACACACGTCCCAATTCAGAGTCCCGAGGCCCGCCCAAGCCCGCGATAGACAAACGGCGTTGGTCTCCCAACCCAACAGTGCTCACCTATCCCGCCCAGCCGCTCTCCTGTCCTGTCCTGTCCTGTCCTGTCCTCCCTACCCTTCCGCCCACGGCCTACCGGCGCTCCAACACAACAGGAAGCGCAGGCCGTGTCGCGCTGAAGTAGTCCCGAAACTCGCGCTCGTACGCATTCGCATCCCACCCTTTGCCCTCGCGTGGGCGCAGCCGGAAACGCTGCAAGATCGCACAGAGCACGGTCCTGAGCTCGACCTGCGCGAGCCCCTTACCGGGGCAGTTCATCGGCCCGTGCGAGAACGCGAGGAAGGCGGTGTCGTTGTGCACGAACGCGGGCTTTGACGCGGACGCGGGCGCGGCGTCCAGGTGCAGCGCGGCGAATGTCGGCCGCGGGGCGGACGAGGACGGGGACGGAGACAAGGGAAAGGGTGCGTCCGCGAGCGACATGTGGCCGGCTGCGACGAGCCAGCGCTCGGGCCAGAACGCGTCCGGGCAGACAAAGTTGCGCGCGTCGCGGTGCAGACACCATGGCGGGACGTGCACCTTCGTCCCCGGCGGGAGGTAACTGGGCACGTAAGGCGGGTGCGGGTGCGTAGCGCGAGAAGAGAGTGGAGAGTAGCAATCAGTACCATTCGAGCGGGGTCAAAGTCGCTACTAGTCAGTACTCACAGAGAGCCGAGGGTCACCGCGCTGCTCGAGTGCGGGACTGCACGCTGTGTGCTGATCGGGACGGGCGGGAACAGGCGAAGAGCTTCGTGTCTGCGGAACCAAAGCACCGCGGACCAAAGGAGAGCAGAATGTGCGTCAGCACATAATAGAACTGCGAAGGGAAAGCGACTGACATGACCGCCTGCAGGTAGTGCATCCCGCGCATGCGTTCAGCCGCGAACGGGATGCTTTCTCCTGAGGGAAAGAACCGGTCGACCTCGTCCTGTAAACGCGCATACTTGTCCGGGTGCGCGAGCAGACAGAAGAACGTGCTCGTGAGCGTGGAGGAGACTGTGTCCGAGCCAGCCACGACTGCGAGCACGCCGTCATCGACGAGTTGCTGAGTCGGAGGCGGCTCCTTGTCCGGCTGGTCTTCGTTGTTCTGCGCGAGCCCAGACGGAAACGTCGGACACGGACAGGGATCCGACAAATAAATATCAAGTATTCAATCAATGACTGTTAGCTGGCAGTATAATCGGGCGGCGGGTGCACGCACCAAATAGTGGAAGAGATCGCGCGAGCTCAATCCGCGTGCGATGCGTTTGCTCGCGAGCTCCCTGCCACGAGCCATGAGCGTATTCAGCGGGCCCGCCACGCCTGGGATGTAGCCGAGGTAGATCCCGAACCACGGCAGATGGGCTATGAAGGTCCCAAGCCTGAAATGAAATACACACGGACTCGATGAGCACGGACGGAAGATGATACGAAGGGTGGCCCCTGATCAAGGCGTACTTCATGCTCCCTTCGATGACGGACCAGATGTTGTTGGTGTCGCCGTCCGTGAGGAGCTCTGAGCCGCCGCCGAAGCTAGACATGTGTCAGTGCGATTGGCACGGACGCGTTGATAGGAGAGACACGCACGCCATGTCCGACACGAAATCGTACCTGCCGCACACAGTCACGACGTGGCACACATCAGCACACGCGCCACGATCGCTGGGACAAGCTCAAGAGCGCAACTTACGAGAACATGCTGATCCAGTCGCCGAGGACGACTTCGCCCTCCTGTTGCTCGAGCCGTTTCACGAGCTGCATTGCTCTAGCGGCGACGATCTCTTCGTACTCCCTGATGGCGTTCGGTCCAAGCCCGCGGTTCCAGGCGCGGCGGCGGCGAAGGTGGAGGTCCGTGTCCTGTATACCGATCATGGGCAGATTGGTGTCGGACATGAAGCCTCCTACAAAGTCTGCGAGGCGTCAGCTTTTTGTCCTGTACCGAGACGGGAGTGGAGTGCGTACAGGGGCCCTTTGGCAAGCCGGATGCTCCGAGGAGAGGGACGATGAGTGATGAATCGATGATGGACAACTGGTTGGGACCTATGAGAAGGATTGGTGCTGAGTACGTCTATCCTGAGATTTTCGGAGGTACCTATGCGGACAATATCGCCGTATCGTGCGTGCCAGGACATGAGATCCTTGTGTCGCATACCAGAGAAGGAGCGAAATGCTGGGAACCAAAGTGTGATGCGCGGCAGAAGAGGACCAGGATAGCGAGCGAGAGCATGTACAGGAGAAAGGCGATAGAGTGCTACGAGGAATGCAAGTTCAGCGAGGTAGATCTGGAGAGAGAGAAGCAATGTGTTGGGGTCGAACGGTACCTCGAAGCTGGACGACGAGCGCCAAGGGACAGGCGAGTGGTATGCAGCCACGATACTTGGCGGGACGAGAAGTAAAAGAGCATGGAGAGAGATATGGTATGTCTCGTATCTGCGGAATACTTGGTGCGCAGCCTGCCAGTAGATCTCGTTATCAGACCGTCGAGAGAGCGGGAGGAGGGGAGATTCCGACGCACGAAAGCAAAGGGAGCCGCTATTGTTGCAATCTGAGCAGCCGGAGGTCCTGAAGCCATAACAATTGGGCGGTTCACCAGCAAGGAGGTTGGTAGGTATAGGAGAGCCGCTAGCCAACGTCAGACGGAGCACGGATGGGGCAGAACTTGTTATGTTCCGAGCAGAAGAAGAACGTCGGCGATACTGCGTCACAGCAACGAGAGTTGGCGGGAGGCTGGAGCACCCTATTAAGAGTATGTGCGATGCTGGCGCCGATTTGACTGGAGCCGGGGGGCATGTACTACCTTGCTTCGCATATATACGCGCTGCAGGTGGGAAATGCGGTCAGGAGAAACACGCTAGAAGACCACTAATTACGAAGCTTGAAAGATTGGCCGTTGATACTAGGTCGATGCTTACCTGGTTGTTACTCTCGTATACCAACCGTCGAGTGCGTGGAGGTTGTGTGCACGCGGCGTTCCTCGCAGCCAGCGAAGGTGGATCAGGCGGAGTCCAAAAGTAGGCTTCGAGGAGAAGCGGAGTACGTATTGGGGTCGTAAGCGCTCTCTTATGTTGAACTTGCACCTTCACTTGAGTACGTATGGATTCCTCCAGTACTCGGCTCAAGGGTCCTTGAATCTAACGTGTTGTGCATTGCTGCTAGCACTAGCTTGACCGCCGGATGCTGCTAGGAGCCTTCTCTCTGGCTCGCGCTCCTCGTCTGCTCCGCTCTCCTTCGCTGCTCAGACGACTGTCTCTATCTATGTGGTCCCAAATGCGCTTGCAGTGACTGCGGCACCCGTAGAAGCCGCAAAGCTCTGACAACCGACTTCGGCCAGCGCGTCAAAGGCCCGCGAAAACAGGAACTACGCACCTGTTCTATGGCGAGTACATCACCGCGCTTTTACTTGGAGACAAGTTCGAGCAGAATGCCGGAGATGAAAAGCGAGAGGTCGTGTGGAAGGTCATCGCGAGCGGGATCAAGACAGTGCGAGAGTTGGAGGGGAGGTGTCTGTAGAGGGCAGCAACACTCTCGTGGACGCGTCGCAAGACCCGCATGCTGCAGGTACGTGCATTTAGTGCTTATCCGTCCCCGAGCTACATCATGCGATGTGCGACATCCCCTAGCTGTCTGTGCGCATCTTGCGCTTTACTACTTCACCCTCGACGAAACCTACCTCTGCTATCGATCTCGCATCATTGTTCCGCTCCCCGACAAACTATCACTGTCCCCACTCAATCCGGAACTCGGGTGGCAAACGGGTGTCATCTATGCCGAGGCTCAGAACCTCGCGCACACATTGCGACTGTTGAAATCGCTGGGTTTGTCAATCACGCTGGTAACATGTATCCTAGCTGAACTCACCACGCGATACGTCGTCTAGGTCGGGGGGAATTGACGAAAGGTGGTGCATCGACCATGTCCTTCGTCCGAGCTGTTGTATGTCTTCCTACTCCTCGCTCTCTCAGAATGGTCTCTGATGTCACGCTCGCAGGTCGCGAACGCACGGCGGCTCTCGACGGCCCCGCCGCGCTCTGCAAACTTGTTCAACCTCCCGTATTGGTTGCTTGGCGGCGGTAAACTCCGTCGCTCTTTCTAGCTTGCTTTCTCCGAACTGTTGTGCAGGAGTGAATGGCCTCTCTGGCTACATGTACCTCTATGGTTTGCCTTCCGCTGCCGCCGCGCCCGCCAGACCGACGATCTCGCACGAGAGCGCGCTCGACCCCCAGACCTTCCTCGACTTTAAGCTCAAAAAGGTCAAGCCCTACAACTACGACACCGCAAAGTACGTGTTCTCGCTCGATTCTCCGCCTCTCGTCCCGACCTCCAACACAGATTCATCTTCGAGCTCCCTCCCGACGCCGCTGCCCGACTCCCCGTCGCCTCATGTGTCGTCTTCAAGTCCGCCCAGGACTCCTCCAAGCCCCTCCTCGACGACAAGGGCAATCCCGTCATCCGCCTCTATACCCCCATCTCCCCCTCCGACCAGCTCACCTTCCTCGTCAAAGAGTACGACCAGGGCAAGATGTCCAAGTATTTTCATGAGTCGGCCGTCGGCGACAAGCCATCAAGGGCCTCATCCCCAAGTTCGAATACAAGGGTTCGTGCGTTTTCGATTCTTTTCGTGCGCGCGCTGCTGACATCGTATCTCCGCAGTAAACCAGTTTGACCAGGTTGGCATTATCGCGGGCGGCAGCAGAATGTGCGTCCTCTCTATTTCTCGCGTAGTCCCCCCACGTCTCTGTCACCCTCTCGGGCACGAACTACCTGCGTTCGCACTCGTACGCGCTGCTGTGTGCCGCCACGCGGGTGTCCGTGCACGCACGACGTGTCCGCGCCCACAGCTTGCTGTCACGCTATCCGCACCAGTCACTCTTCTCGGGAGTACGAGCATGCCATCATGCAGACGTCGGACCGTCTCTCGCGCCCGTCTCTTGTGTGCCGTCCTTCTGCGCTCGCCTTGATGCGGCGTGCGTGCTTCCCCCGCTTGCACCAAGCCACTCCCCCGTGCTCGTCCCGAACTGTGCGCGCAGCGGCGAGTACTGACGAGGGTAGCGCGTGATCGCCCGTAGCTTGGTCGACTGGTGAACTCGAGGAGGCACGGAATGGGATTCGATTGTGCACTGCAGTGGGACCACCCCATATGCAACCGGCCTGTCGTGTCCGCTCCCCGACTGTCGGAGGGACGACAGGCTGGACTCATCTCTCATTGTGCTGCGGATACGGGTCAGTCACCGCGCGCGTGCTGGCCTGTCCCGTAACCGGCGAATGCGCTGACGAGCAGGATCCCTGCCTGTCCCTGCCTCTCTGGCACCGTCCGGAGGGGCGGGGATAGGACGTTGTTGTGCTGCTTCGCACGTTGCAGCGCGTACAACGCCGAGTATGCGCCTTCGTCCGGGCTCTATCGCCCCGTGGAGTGCGCGCTGTGGTGAGTCCGATGGAAATCGTCCGGCCGACGCGGGGGATGCCACACCCTGGGTTCACGCCGACGGGCGCAGAGGCGGGGTCGGCAGAGAGACCGACGAGGGTCGAGTTGCTGTGCGATTGTAGCTGTAGGGAGACGTGAGCTCGGGGATATGGGAGGGCGGGGGATCGGACGCACCTGGCGATAGAAGAGATTGCACCAGGGGTATGAAGGCACGGATTTACAGAGGGGCGCAAAGTCCCCGAAGCGGGTCATCCCGACAAGCTCAGCGGGCGGGGCGGGTCAGCGACGAGAGCGAACGAGAATGGGTATCCGGTGGTGAGCGAGCAGAGAGAAAAACGGAGGGTCGTTGGGCAGGCACAGCGCCACGAGGCAACAACAACAGCCGCCCGTGCTTTCTTGGCGTCGTGCTCACCGTCTCCCGCATCGTGCTCGCTGTCGTGCTCGATGTGCGCTCTCTTCGTCGTTGTGCACAGGCCCTGGTCGCTCTGGGAAGCACCGTCTTCCCATCCTCTGCCGCTACCATTCATCTGACGGTTAACGTCTGTTGCTGCCTCGCCCGTGCCCGTACGAATCCTGCGCGGCCACCTCCGCCCGCTCCTCTCGACCGCACTCGGGCTAGTGGCACAGGTGAGTGCCAGCTTTATACGACAGTCGATGTCTTTGCGGTCGCTCATGTCGTCTCGTCCGCTGTCGTCTCTTCGATGAGCAATAGATCATCTCTTTTGTCGCATTAGATCCCGGACTTGTCCTCGCTTAGGGCACATCGGCCAGCTCGCAAACGTAAGTATCATCCCAACCCTCCGTGTAAGACCGACCGACCCCGTCCGATCCCCGACGATCTCATCCTCGCACTCTTCCCCTCGCATCCACCGCCACTCGCACTCGCCTCTCCTCCCGGTCGCTCTCCTCCGGCCGCGCTGCCTCCCAACTATCACTGCATATACTCTTCGCCCGCTTCTGCTGTGTAGACAGCAACCTCGCCCGTCTGACAATGAGCTGGTCTCCGAACGGCGAAGGCACTGCCCGGTCGTCGCTGCGAAGTGCTCCCGCGTCTCTCGTTCGACTCTCTCCGTCCAGCCTCTCGCCTCCGACCTGCAATCTTCGCTGCTGCGCGTTGTCTGCCCACTCTCCCACCGGCATACACCGCCCGCTCCTCTCTGCTAGATCTCGAACAGACCCCGTGCCTTCTACGTCGTGACTGCCGCGATATCCCCCCTGCTCCGTCTACCATCCGATCCCTTGCAGTCCATAAAGCCCAAACCGCACACATCCCCGTTCGTGGTCACGTATACTGCTTCTGCGTGAGGTGCGTCGGGCAGCCCTTCGGCTCCGAGGACCCCAACGGCACGCGACGGCGTTCACCTCGCGGACGCCGAGATTTGTGGACACAGCCAGCTCGGGCGCAGGCACCGGGAGAGCTCGAGCCCCAAGTCGTAATCCGGCGGCATCCCAGCATCAACGACGCACGCCGCGACTCGACGTCTTCCCACCTGCACCGACTGCGAGTGCGCTCGGTCCTCGTCCAGCAGCTCGGCGTGTATCCTATACCGCCAACGCCGCCTGATCGTCTCTGTTGGGTCTCGAACACGCCCCGTGCCTCCTACGTTCGTGACTGCCTCAAGCCCCCGCGGCCGTCCATGCTCCACCGACTCGTCCTATCTCTCGCAGCTCACGAGCCCAGGTCGCACGCTTCCCCGTCCGTCTCCGTTTCCGCGCACCGCATCTGCTGAAGTGCGTGAGGCACCGCTTCCGATCCGAGGACGCGACCGTGTGCGCATCCCCTCCTCCTCGCCGACGCGTAGGTTTGTGGACAAAGCCAGCTCGGGCGCTGGTATCGACGGTCACGCTCTCTGTCGAGCTCGTCGACCGGCACCAGCCCAGCATCAGATTTAGGCTCCGGGACCGTGTCCATGTGCACCGGCTGCGAACGCGCCAGGTCCTCGTCCGACAGCAGTTGTAGCGGAAGGTGCGAAAGCGCCACTGGAGCGTACGTTCATCCGCTCCAGCGCCATGCGGGTAGGAGGGAGCGAACACTTACGAGTACCGATCGCAGTGCCGGTCCAACAGCTCGACCGATGTCTCGGATGAAGACCAATCCGCGGGTGGCTTTTATCGATGGGCGAGGTATGTTCTCCCCATGCCGGCTGAAGGCGGCGTCCTTTTGCTCGCGCAGAGCACCTTCGTCGCTTGCCAGGTTGCCAGTGGCCAGTGGCAATCCCGCCTTCGACGCCGCCACACCATCGCTGGTCCTCGTCCAACAACAGCTGTAGCGGAAACTTGCGTTCGCGCCGCTGGAGCGTACGATCCTCCGCGCCAGCGCAATGCAGGCAGGTAGAGCACCGACGAATACCGATCGCAGTGCCGTTCTTGTCTATCCGTCGCAGCCCGACCGGTGTCTAGCATGAAGCTTTGAAGACCAGCCCGCGAGTGCCCTTCTTCGATGAGCGAGGTATGTTCTCCCCATGCGGGCTGAAGCCGGCGTCCTTCGTCCAACAGCGGCTGTAGCGAAACGGCGTGCTGCAGGGCGTACGATCATCCGCTCAAGCGCATGCAGGCAGATGGAGAGCGAACACTGATGAATACCAATTTAAAGGGCTCAAAAAGATGTGGGTAAGGGTCAGGCCTAGGTTAGAGCCATCAATTTCAGACTTTTGGGCTCGAGCATACGAGCGCTTATGAGCACAAAGCGCATTGAGCATGCCCGGCACACTGTACACGCCGGGGATGCGAGGAAACTAACGATAGATGTACGTTATGAAAAGCACGTCTAACCGCCCGGGTACGCCGGCTTCCGGCGTACCCAGGCTCTGGGAGCTTATACACGGAGACTTTGTGTCCAAAGGCCCGGGCACGCCGAGGTACGGCGTGCCCGGGCTCTCAGCGTCCGCATCGTGAATTATGGGGGATAGATGTACATTGTCAAAAGTATCTCTATTGCGTCTAAAAGCCCGGGTACGCCAAGGTACGGCGTTCCCGGACAGTTCGAGCCTTCGTTGTAGATTGCTATACTATGTCTGCAGTAAATCAAGAATAGAGAGAATTATCCCGGGCACGCCGGGACCCGGCGTGCACGGGCTCTGTACCCCCCGAATGGTACTTTAGGTGTTGGTGAATGTACATTTTAAAACGTTCAACTAAAGGCATGTGTGCACTGTACGTGCGCATGTCACGTGTTGAGAGACTCGCCTGATAAGGGAAATAGGTTCCGGACAAAGGGAACATCATTTAGCAGGGATCGGCATCGTTGGGTCAGCATCTCGCGGGCTTCGATATACTGAACACACTTCTTTTTGAAACTGCGCGCAGGATGCACTAGTCTCACATTGACGGTCATGGTGAGTGACTGTCTTGTTTCTGCCGTGACTGACCCATGCTCCACAGCCATCGGTGTCGCCATCTGCGCCCTCCCGCGCACCGTCCCGCCAGCGTGAGGCTCCGGTGTACCGGGACACGCTGCCCCTGGGTGATCTGGGCAATGCGCTGCCCGGATGCTTATCTAAAGGAGGGCGATATCGATCGCCTGCCATCTTTTGGTGAGTCGTTCGTCTCTCTCCTTTCTCTCTCTCATCCGCTCACCGTATACTGCGAAGTAACCTGAAATTTCGAAATATGCAAACTGTACGTGCATTTCTGAACCAACCGCTAAAGCTGTAAACTGACGATTCGCTCGTAGAACAAAGCACAACAAGCCAAGGCTGCTGCCCCAGGCCAAGTGTGTCGCGACCTGTGCCCTGCTGCACATCTCGCTCATCTCGCTCGATCCGCAGGTCAATCGCGCTGGCAAAGTGCGGCCTGAGGACGGCGGATCCAAAAAGGATCGCGCTAAGACGGCCGATCAGGCCGGATCTGGTGCGACGATCCGTGAGGACGGAGAGAGCGAGCCTGAGGTGCGTACCGCGTCCTGGGCTGCTTGCTTGTACTCTCTCGCTGACTGGGTGATTTTTGCAGACCCCGAAGCCCAAGCCCAAGCCGCAGCCGAAGAAGGCGGACAAGGGCAAGAAGGACGGTCCGACCGCGCCCGATGTCGACGTGCATGTCGACGCGCCGGCAGAGGCATCGGAGGTGAGCGACCGCAGCGCATGTTCCTCTTGCTGCTCTGTGCTGACTCTGTCTTGCGTTTAGCCTGCGAAGCGCAAAAAGGGGGCTAAGGGCAAGAAGGGTGCGGGGGAGGCCAGGGCGGAAGAGAAACCGGTGCGCGCCGCTGCGGCGCTCAAGCCCCAGGTCGCTGCCGGGATCCAGGGTACGCAAGAGACCGCGTTGATCGCGGCTCAAGTGCACAAGGCGACGATCGGTTACGCGCGGTTCAACACGGTCGATCCTCCTCGCGCAGACGTTCACCTGTGCTTCGGACAGTTCAACCCGCGCCTGGTCAACAAGAGCGTGATCAAGAAGCTCGTGGAGGACTTCTACGCGAGTGGGCGCGACCCGAGGCGGGAGGCTCTGGCCGTGCTTGTGGATCGGACGTGGCTCGAACCCGAGTCCGTTGTGCAGAACCCTGCGTTGCCGTGGGAGGAGCTGCCCGACGCGCGGTTTGCGGCGGCGGTCGCTGGCCGGACGATCCAGATTCTGACCGGGCAGCATCGGTCTGTTGCTGGCAAGACGTGGCGGGCGGCGATGATGGCGGAGCGTACCGCACAAGAGAAGAAGCTGGCGAAGGCCACGGAGAAGCAGCAGACGGAGCAGGTTGAGCAAGCAGAGAAGAACATTGAGCAGTTGACGGCGGCGATCAAGGGGGCGACGACGTGGCTGGTGAGGTTTCTGGACCCCGGTGAGTGTTCAGCCGTACGTTAGTGTTGTGTTTTCAAATGGATCGCTAACCGCTCGATGCAGAACTCATGAGCATCCCGCTTCGGATCCAGGTTGCGAGGAACCCGAAGGCTCCGCGGCTCGAGACGACGGAGGCTGAGAGCATGATGATGACGTTGCCGCTCCTCGACGCGAAGGTGGAGGAGTGGATGACCGCGAACCCGGGGGAGCCGCGACCGGTTGCGGGCACGCTGCCCTGGGTGCAAAAGATTGTTGCAGCGGTGATCCCGGAGCCTCAACGCCGCAGCGACAAGCACCCGATCTTGTTCCACAGCGAGCCGTCGTTCCGGCTGCTGCGTCAGATGGACGGACTGGAGGCTTTCCGCGGCAAGTACGTGATCCCCGTCAATGTCCTGCATCAAGCGCTGTCGCTGCCGACGCGGAGCAGCACGACGACGAGCCTCGTTGGCTCTGTAGGTGTCGTTGTGTCCATTCTCAGCGGATGAGTATATGTCTCATGCGCTCTAGTGTTATAATCCCAGGAATTAGGCCCTAATTCCGAGCGTCGCGCCTATGTCGCGCCATATCTCGGCAACCGTTGCTCGAAACCTTGCGTCGCGGTACCTTTCGAGCATCGTGGGAATCGGGGCTTTCCAAGTATGGTAAAATCGTGGCTGTGCGCCCTGTTTCCGTGGAGTTAGGGCCTACTCTTATTTTTGCGTCGCGCTATCACACTTTCTCTCGGGCCATAGCGCGTGAACCGTCGCTCGGAACCTTGCGTCGCGCTACCTTACGGGTATCACAAGAAGCAGGGCTTTCCAACGGGTGCTCGATTGCGGCTGTGCGGGCTGATTTCGCGGAGATACGGCCTAACCCAGAATTTGCGTCGCGTTTGAATTGATTTTTTTGAAGTGTTACTGGTAAGTAGCTGCTACTAGTCCGGTAAGTAAGTGTTGTGGTGGACTATAAGGACCATTAGAACGGTCCCGGGCGCTTAGTAAGCGAATAAGCGCCCAAAAAGGCAAGGAAGCGTTTTCGTTTTTTGTAGTCCTGTGCGAGGGCTTTCTAACCATATTAGTTTCACGTTCTAATACCCATTAGTTAAGGAGTTATAAGCATTACAAAATAAGCGCCCAAAAGGTGAACAAGCGTTTTCGTTTTTTGTAGCCAGGGTCAATAGCTTTCTAACCGTACTAGTTTCACGTCCTTATCATCATTAGTTAAGGAGTTATAAGCGAAACAAAGTGGTTACCGCTTTAATAGTCTTATACTAGTTGCCTCAGCACCGCACCACAGCTTGCCAACCGTCGCTCGAAACCTTGCGTCGCGCAATCAAACCATCATCGTGGGAACTAGGGCTATCCAACGGTAGCACGATTGTGGCTGTGCACCATGATTTGGCGGAGCTAGAGCCTACTCTAGATTTTGCGTCGCATTTATATGAAAGATCGGGATTTGGGCTATACCGTGTGAACCGTCGCTCAGAACCTTGCGTCGCGCCACCTTTCGGATATCCTGGGAATGAGGGCTTTCAGACGGTAGCACGATTGTGGCAGTGCACCCAGTTTATGCGGAGCTACGGGCTACTCTAGTGTTATAATCCCAGAAATTAGCCCCTAATTTCTGATGACAAAGTGGCGACAAGGCCGTTGCGGCTGAACCGTCGCTCGGAACCTGGCGACAAGGTACCTTTCGGACATCGTGGGAATCGGGGCTACATGATGAGCGCTCAATCGTGGCTGTGCATTGCCTCCCCGTGGTGCTAGGTGGGAAAAGGTAGTAGCGACAAGCAGCGACAAGGTGACAAACCCTTATACCGGCTGAACGGTGCGTGGGAACCTGGCGACAATGTACCTTTCCGATATCACAAGAAGCAGGGCTTTCCGACGGGTGCACGATCGTGGCTGTGCAGCGAGTTTTGGTGGAGTTATGGGGGGATCTCTGTTTTTGACACCTTTTGAAGGGCTCCTATTAGTATTTCTATTAGTCTACTATAAGAAAGTGATAGTACTGACCGCACCTGGGCGCTTAGTAAGCGTTTAAGCGCCCAAAAAGGCAAGGAAGCGTTTACATTTTTTGTAGTCCTGTGCGAGGGCTTTCTAACCGTATCAATTTCACGTTCTAACACTCATTAGTTAAGGAGTTATAAGGGTTACAAGATAGCCGGTACAATAGAATGCACTATATTAGGGAGGAATGACGAACCAGCGACAAGCAGCGACAAGGGGCCATACTGCGTGAACCGTCGCCTGCAACCCTAGTGTTATAATCCCCGGAATTAGCCCCTAATTCCGAGTGATGAGGTGATGACGAGGCCGTATCTCCTGAACCGTCGCCCGGAACCTGATGACGAGGTACCTCTCGGGAATCGTGGGAATCGGGGCTACGTGATGAGCGCTCAATTGTGGCTGTGCATCGCCTCCCCGTGGCGCTAGGTGGGAAAAGGTGTAGTGACGAGGTGATGACGAGGTGACAAAGGGCCCTGCTGCCTGAACCGTGCGTGGGAACCTGATGACGAGGTACCATTTTGGCATCGTGAGAAGCATGGCTTTCCGATGGGTGCACGATTGTGGCTGTGCGCCCAGTTTCCGTGGAGTTATGGGGTGATCTCTGTCGTCTCTACTTTTTGAAGGGTTCTTATTGGTATTTCTAATGGTCTGCTATAAGTAGGTGTTACTATGGACCGCACCTGGGCGCTTAGTCAGCGTTTAAGCGCCCAAAAAGGCAAGGAAGCGTTTACATTTTTTGTAGTCCTGTGCGAGGGCTTTCTAAACGTATCAATTTCACGTTCTAACACTCATTAGTTAAGGAGTTATAAGGGTTACAAGATAGCCGGTACAATAGAATACACCATATAAGGGGGCAATGACGAACCAGCGACGAACCGGCGACGAGAAGTGACAAGGGGCTGTACCGGCTGAACCGTCGCCCGGAACCTGATGACGAGGTACCATTTTGGTATCGTGGGAACTAGGGCTATCCAACGGCTGCACGATTGTGGCTGTGCGCCCAGTTTCCGTGGAGCTAAAGGGTAGTCTTTGTTTTTGTAGTGCGCTTAAGTATAGTAACAAGTGGTTTTTGAAGGGTCATTAGAAGGGTTGCTATTAGTAGGGCTTATAACTGGATCTATTGACCGCACCTGGGCGCTTAGTAAGCGAAAAAGCGCCCAAAAAGGCGAAGTAGCATTTTTGTTTTTTGTAGCCAGGGTCAGTAGCTTTCTGACTATATCAGTTTCACTTTGTTATGACTATTAGTTCAGAAGTTATGGGCGATACAAAAGTAACAAAATAAGCGCCCAAAAAGGCGAACAAGCATTTTCGTTTTTTGTAGCCCTGCTCAATAGCTTTCTAACCATACTAGTTTCACTTGATTATAGTCAACAGATAAAAAGTTATGGGCCATACAAGTTGGCTACTATATATGTTGTAGTGTTACTGTTCCGAAGCAGTAGTCTGTAATGAGGTGCTAGCTCAACTATTTCCAGCAACCTTCTATTGCTTCGGCACTAGGGGAATTCTGTGGTCACATAATTGTGGCAAGGCAAGGCTCGCACAACCAATGCTAGAGGTGCATCTATACAAAATGTTGCGATGCACTACACTGTATATAAATATTGTGCGAAGCATGTAATATTATCACAATAGTAAACATCAGCAGGGTAAGAACAGCAGGATAAGTAAGTAGTGTAATGGATATTGTGCGGCAGCGGCACAACAACTACCGCCTATAATAAAATATTGCGGACTCATACTATACCACATCAATGTTGCACTCCTCACTAATGTTACGTAGTAAATAATGTGTGCTAGCTCAAGTATCAACCTCAGCATATTATTGTGCGAAGCATATAATGACATTACAATATTAAGTATCAGCAATCAGCAGGGTAAGTGATAGCAGAGTAAGTACTATCTAGTTACGATGTGCTGGAGCGCAACAATAAGTAGGATCTATAGTAAAATACTGTGAACGCATACTATACTAGATTACTATTGCGCAGCAAATAATATGTGGGAGCTGCAGTGTTGACTTCAGGATACTATATTTGAGCATACTATGTGGCGAAGCATGGAAGGTGACTATCACTAGTATAGCAGTGACCATAATCTGCACCGGCTTAATAATGAACTGCAGCATGCTAGTGTGCGAAGCAAGTAACAGTAAATAACAGCATGATAGGCAAGTACTCGCAAAGGGTGGTGTGATGCAACATTTATTGTGAGTAGTGTAGGTCTAACCCCCCGCTGTAGTTGGGCAGTGCTACAAATTGTTACAAGCAGCAGTATATAAGTTACGGCAGAGTCAGTAACCAAGTGCAGCACAGTGTTAAAGAGTGCAGTTAAAGTGTGAGTAATGCATGTTGCGAAGAAGTGTAAGAGATGTTGGGGTGCAGTAAGTAGGGAATGTTGCACAACTGTAGGTAGTGTTGTACAGGGAGTTATGAGGACAGTGTTAGAAGTTACGGTGTTAAGGTAGTTAGGCGGTGTGTGTTGTTACAGTGGTGAAGGGTTGTAAGAAATGGTGCGAAGCAGTAACTGCAGTGTTAAATGTTATAGTGTTAAGGTGGTTAGGGCAACAGGGAGGGAGGGTTGTTGAGGTGTTAATGGTTTGTAACAAATGGTGGGAAGCAGTAGTAGTTACAGTGTTAAGGGAAGAGGGTGTGTGTGTTGTTACAGGGTTAAAGGGTTTTAGGAAATGGTGCGCAACAGTAGTAGGTTGTGTGTAGGTAGTTATAGCTAGAGTGTTACAGTTGTTAGTGGAAGTGTTAGGGTGTTACGGTGTTAGGGAAGAGGGAGGGTGTTTTGGGGCAGTTGTTACGTTGTTAAGGTGTTAAGGAACAGGTAGAGGGAGTGTGTTATGTTGTTAGAGGTGCAGCTGTTAGGTGAGTTGGTAAGGAGTGTTAGGGAAGCAGCAGGTGTTGTTAGAGTGTTAAGGTGTGTTGTTAAAGTGTTAGGTTGTTAGGGAAGGGGTGCAGTGTGTTGTTACAGGTGTTAAGGTGTTAGGGAGGTGTTTTTGAAACAGGGGAAGTGTTTAAGAGTTTTAAGAGTTTTAAAAGGGTTATGAAGAGATTATGGACCTTTGGGTCGGCTCGGGGTCGACTTTGGGTGGGAGACTGAGCCCTAGCGTAGGGTTTGCCCAACCACAGCCTAGGGTTTATCAACCCTAGAATAGGGTTTATCCACCCCTCCGCAACGCACCCACTCACGCGCCGTACGGTGCACGTGCACAATTACTACGCAATTTATACTGTGGCGCGCGGCGCAGCACCGCAAACTGTGTAGACAGGTGTGTGTGCACGCGCCATGCTCGGAAAAAAATGTACTGGCCCGTCATGACCTCCTCTATGCAGTGATACAGTGCACGGGAGGTGCACCTGCCAGACTCACCCTATAATCTCCAACTCGAGATACCCGCCCCCGACATGTACTTCATCTGCACCGCACATCCCATAGAACCGCATGTTCGCGTTCGCCGGACTCGCAAAAAATATGTACTTGTAGCTCTTGAAGAGCTCGATTTTTGAGCATAGCGGACGTGAAATACTTTGCTCAATGTCCTTCACAATCTCAAGTATCGGTGCGCCCAGCTCTCGTTCTCGACTCAGAAGTAGCTGTCGGTGATTCTAAGCTGATGCCGCACTGGACGAGCCAAGGTTGCCGTCCCGAAGCTGAACATCTGGGTAGCACAAGTCCAACTGGCCTGAGATGAGCAGTGCGTGTGCATGCTGTTCGCTAGCATCCCATCCCCTCGGCGCCCGGCCGGGCGAGGGATGCTAGCGAACAGCACGCACACACACTGCTCACCTGCCACAAGGGACTTAGGGTACACAGTGTTTCAGATAAGGGTGCACACTGTTTCAGATATGGGGACTAGATAAACGTCTCAGATCAGTGCCTCAGATTGTGAGACATTGCTCAGGTTGTGTATATAAGCACAGAGAACCTATCTTCGAGTAACAAGTGATGTCTCCCCTTCCCCTCCCCCCCTTCGTGACAGCACCTGTCGGACTTCTCGAACAGATGGCGGAGAACATAGATCCACCCCCAGTCAGAAAGCTTTCGGCATTCTACCTCGGGATGAGGCAAGCAATGCTGCATGCCAGCATAAATAGCAGAGGTGCGTATTGGTCTGGCTACTGCATGCTCTACTTACCGAAGTTCATAGACGACGACAACTTCTGGGGGGCTTGGGCTGTCACACAGACTGCCGGCGGTGTCACGGAAACGGACAACGCAAGTGAGTGCTCGGATATGCCATCACTCGGTAAGTGTCGCTGCGGTTCTTATAACAGTGATACGACTAACTATCTGTGGATTCTACAGTATCTATCTCGGATTCGGAGGAGGACGAAGGCGACGAGCAAGGCACGGGGGCCGCCGAGAGCACGGAGGCATGCGAAAGGGCGGAGAGCGGTCTCACGGACGAGGCCCTCCTGCGCATCTGGAACTACTTGCCCCCAGCGCGCGAAACCTCGCCGTCCATGACGGCCGAGGACGCAGCCGGCGGTGCGTTCGGCCCCGGCGCCCGGTCAACCAGGTCGACGGCGGCCACAGGCGTCCACGGAGAGCTGCACGACGTTCTCGTACCCTCTGCGTCCAACACGCATGACATTCAGACGTCCACGACGCCGGCGGACGACACGACCACATACGGCCAGCGTTCGCAGGACACCACCACAACGTCGGCGACGGCGGTCAACCGAGAGCATCACGCCGCTCGCACGCCCGCTGATGCCACCACGGATGACACTCAGACGTCCACGACGCCGGCGGACGGGGGCGTTGTCGAAGACCTCGCTAGCGGCGGAGTTGTCGTCCCGGGCGTAGAGGCGTGAGACACCGCGGTGAATGCTGCAGGCAGGGTGCTGGGGAGCGCTGCGCAGGCGGACGTCCGGGACGTCCGAGAGACGGGAGTCGATGTACATAGCGGGCGGTCCGGCCATCACGGACAGGCGGGAGATGGTCGATCAGTAGTGCCAGCAGAACGAAAATTGGAGAGCTTACTTGTATAAAAGGAGAGAGACGAGGGGTACCTCAGCTCGCGACAACTCTGCCCCCACCGACTTCGTCATGCTACTCGAAGTCGAACACGTCCGCGCCCCGAACGGCACCAGCCTACCGTCGCCCGAATGTCTTACGGTTATCCCAGAGGACGACCTCGAAACTCTCGCCGCACACTTGGACCCCGGCCAGGGAGAGGCTATGCGTCTTTTCGGGATGTACGAGTCGACGACATACGATAACGGCGACGCGACCGCAGAAGCGTCCGAGGACACCGCCGAGGAAGACCTCGAAGCCGCTGTGCTCGCCGCGGTGCTCGAGAACCCCGACGATGTGGAAGTGGTGCACCGGTTCGTCATGTACTGGGCGACGAGACCTGACCCCGGCGGTATGACGGCATTGGCGTCCGAGGGGGATGTGATACACGACGGATCGCGAGCGGAGACTCTCTCCATGACGTCGGACAGCGACTCGGAAGAAGAGGCGGGGGCCACGACATCGGAGGACGAGGCGGAAGGAGAGGCGGGGGCCACGGACGAGGCGGAAGAAGAGGCGGGGGCCACGACATCGGAGGAGAAGGCGGAAGGAGAGGCGGGGTCCACGACATCGGTGAGCCGGTCAGCCTTGGACAGGGCGCCGTCTACGTCCAAGTTCGACGACGACGCGGAGGCGGCGGCGCCCGTTGACGTGTCAGACGGGCAGTCGGAGGGGCACGCGACCTCCTCGATGTCATCGTTCGACGCAAAATGCGATGCGGCGGCGAGCGCAGAGGGGCCGGGGACGTCTTCAACGTCCGGGTTCGACACGGAAGGGGACGTAGCGGGCGGGCGCGGATCAGGCGAGCAGGCGACGTCTTGGACGTCCACTGGAAATGCGCAAGGCGGGGAGGAGGGCATGAGCTGGCAGCCAGGTGGTTTGCTGCGGCAGCTCGACAACATACTGCGCCACGCACCTCCACTCTTAATGGACACGATTGGACTGAGATCGTCGCAGAAGGTAGTGGAGTACCACACGTACCTCAAGGGACGGTTGGGCGATGCGGTACGCGAGGAGGAGGAGAGTGGGGCAGGAATGTAGGCCGTTGGGAAAACTTGGGAGCGGATTGACGTAGATCTGTCTCTGATTTAGAGCAAGTATAAGCTGGCGTTAGCATGACTTATGAGGACTAAGCTCACCAAAGAACGGGGTGGAAGACTTAGATGAGCGCGAGAGTTGACGTTGAAGGCCGGGACGCGTAGAGCGGGTTGCGAACGGGGAACGTGATGGGTAAGTACGACGCGCGTGGGGGGCGTCGCGGACGTCCGTGGATGGCCACCGGGTGCTAGGCGGAAAGGAGCGAAAGTCGGAGCTGACAGAAAGCCGTTTGGGCACGAGCAAGTACTAGCTGGTCTGGCTTGGAGGCGGGCGATGGCCGTCAAGGACGTCTAAGTTTCCGCAAGGGAAGCAGGAGAGGAGGGCGGATGATGGGAGTTCTTGCGTCGTACGCGTGGACTTGTTTGTGTGGCGCTAGATTGATAACGAAGGCGTCCGGGACGAAGGCGACGGAGAGTGGAGAGTGGACACACGCAGGCTAGAGGACTAGCTAGTACGAGAAGACAGTGCGTGAAGGCGATGATGAAGCGAGTCGCGCGGTAGTAGAAAGCGTCTGGAGGAGGGAGAGGAGGAGCAGAGGACGGCGAGTAACGAGCCCTAATTCGGCATGAGCACGTGGCTTTTCCGAATCGCGATCACATGTCACACGCGTAGTCTCGGACGCGTTCCCTCAGCCGTTCCTCCTCCTCCCATCTATATACCATACATTAATCTCTGTCAATCTCGACAACGGGAAATGCTTATCAACACCAAAGGTAGCGATGGTCACGCGGTGAGCCTTCAAAAGGTGTACTTATTGTTTACTTTGATCAGCACGCGCGATTGTTCCCAACTGGTTCAAGTACTCGCCCCCAGATATCTACCATAAGTTAACATACACTAACGCTGGATAGATGGATTTCCGGCTCGACGGTGGCTCCTTTTGCTACATCAAAGATGGTGTACAAATCGCTGCGCACCTCGGGTGCTCAACCGCCTTTAACCGAGTGCGTCTCATGCCCGGCGATCAAACATTCAAGGCTCACTTCGCATTTCAGGCACCGAGCACTCCGAAACATCCCCGGATCAACTGAGCAGCGGCATTATGAAAGATTGGCTGCATGGTGCGCCCGTTCGCCATTCTCGCGTCTGCCGTTTGAGCCGAGCAACAATACTGAACGCCGTGCCAGGAAATGCGTCACAGCCGCCCCGATGTTGCATCCGCAACTCAAACCACGCGTTGCCGACTTCGTGGTCTTCTCTCGTGCGCCTGACGATCTGTTTGCTAACCGTAAGTGTGGTACCATCTCTCATTGGATGCGGCTGATTGATCCTCCACCTTCCAGACGACCTCGCCCGGGCCCGACGTTCCCGTTGTGAGACTACCCCCAGTACCCGCCTCTGTGCGTCAGGGGGCGTCTGCGACGTCCAGATCCGCAATCAGATGTCACGCCGCGTGCATCTCCTTTTTGATACGTGCCGCGAACGGCGCGTCGGCCACTGTATTCAACTGCGGTGCGTTTTAAAACGTCCACATACAGCACTGAGGTACCATGCTAATTGGGTCATTCTGTGGCGCAGAGTGCCTCTGATGAAGTGCAAAATGATCAGAGACACACGGGCTAGCATGATCGGAGACTACGCGCTAGGTGGAGAGCACGCCCCGATCGCTCTCTCCTCAAGTACATATATAAGGTGCGCGCGACGCGCGCGACAGCCCCCACATCCCCCTGTTTGCACCCTGCGCACGCCCAGCATGGCTCCAGCACCTCTAGTCGCTGTGATGCTCGACTTCGCGATGTCGAGCGCGGATCCTATCAACAATCCTGCCCCCTGGTTCTATGACGAGTGGATCGACATCACCGGCCGCGACCACCCTCCCTGGGCCGACATCTCAACACCGCAGTCGGCCGGGATGACCTCTGATAACCACGCCGCTGTGAAGGCGTACGTCAGGAGGTATGTCGCGATCACCAATCCCCACGATCGACTGGAGTTCTCGTTCCCCGGGTCCCCCGATGGTCGCACTCCGTACGACGAAGTTGGGCGTCGCGCCCTCTCCGACTGGCTCGCCGGACAGTGGCGGCTGTGGGACGTGAACACCATTTTCGACGAGTGCATGGTGAGATCAAAGCGGGACGTCTACTTCCTCGCAGCAAACAGCCCGACCGGAGAAACGGTGCGTCTTCGAAAATTAAAAGTCTTTCCGTCACGGTAACTAACGCTCCCTGAAGATCGGTGGTATGGATAACAACCTGGTTGCACTCGCTTATCCGGACATGGCCATCCGACTTTTTGGCAAGGACAGCATGATCGAGGACACCCTCCCGCTGCCGGAGGTCCTCCGCTTCCTCCGTCGCATCACGTCGCTCTCCTTCAACCGCTATCGCAAGGTTCTTCGCGGGCGCATTGCATCGGCCAACAAACTTCAAGTTAAGGTCGACGAGTCCTACGCTGGTGAGTCCGCTCGTATGCATCTGATTCACGCTCTGATTTGAGTTACAGCACTTCAGAAGGGGGACTTCACCCCTGTACTCATCCGCGCGTACCTCCGTGACACCCAGAACCTCCTCGCGAGGCTCTCGCTCTTCAAGGACAAGTCCCGCAAGGCTCGATGCGCTGATTACAAGGAACAGCTCGAGGAGATGCACGCCACGGTCCTGAAACGCGGCCCGGCGATCATCAATAGCAGTACGTTGCCCGAACACTGCACGTGTGTGTTTTTCAGACTGACTGTCGCGCAGAACTCCCGCCGTTGTTGCGGGACGCCCTTACACAGCTTCCGACGGCCGAAGACGTCGACTCCGTCCTTCAAGCGATCGATGATTCCATCGCCGCGACCGACGAAGAACAGCACGACGCAGTGCTGCCCACGCCAATCGAACCCGTCAGCTGGGCCGAGGGTACCGAGAAGTTCTCGAAGAGCGCAACCGACGTCGTCAATAAGCTCCTCGGCCTCGGCGCGGACGGTGTTATCCCGGGCTTTAATCTGAAGGTCGACCCGGACGGCCTCACCACGCCTTGGACTCCGGAGGGTCGCGCGGTACTCGACAGCGATCAGGCCCGGGACCTGGTCCTTCAGTGGCATCAGAAGGTTGGTCTACTACGCATGCTCGAGAACCTGATGCGTGCCATGCCGATCTTGCTCATGGACGAGGTTGGCGTGGGTAAGACGGCGCAGGGGCTCGCCCTCATTGCGATGTATGTCATGTACCTCGCATACCGCAAGTCTGACCCCGAGAACCGACGTTTCCCGGGGATGTTCAGTACGTGTCCATCGCCGTCTTCATTTGCCGCTGATTTCAATGTGCTACAGCCGACGCGAAGTTCCCCGGCGGCCCAGGCGGCAATTTGCCCGACCGCCCGCACATCATTGTCGCTCCCGTCGGCCTCATCCAACAGTGGATGACCGAAATCCAACGTTTCATCAAACCCAAATGGTTCAGCGTCGTTCCATACCTCGGATCCTTCAAATCGTTGACACGCGCCGAGCACTGGAAGATCTGGGACACGCTCATCGACTCGCCGATGCACCAGCGCATCCTTCTCGTCAGCACTGCGGTAAGCTCCGCGACTCTATCCCGTTACCGTGGTACACGTTCTCACCTTGGTACAGGCGTTAAAATCGGACGCCGAGCAATACTTCCTCAGTCCCTCTTCGAACGAGAGCCGTACCCAACGTCTGGAGCCATGGCGCCGCGTCGAATCCGCTGACGACAAGGCAACGCTGTTCGCCAGCGGGCGCAACTACGGCATTTTTCTCCTCGACGAGGCGCATCAAATACGCACCCTCAATCTTGCTAACCTCGCGTGCACAGAGCTGCGACACCGATCCGCGATGACGGTCGCGATGACGGCGACGCCCATCATGACTTCTCCGCAGGCATGTCTACGTCTCTCATCCGACAGCATCCGTGTTGTTAACCTTATTTGTTTAGGATCTCTGTAACATCGGAAGATTCCTCGGACTCAGCAAGTTCATCAACTTGAAGCAGGCCGCCGCTATGGAGGCGTTCCGGAAGGCTTTGGAGCGAGCAGTCCGTCGAGAACGTCAACGGCGAAAGGAGGGTGAGGGCGAACTCAAACTCGCTCGCGCTCTCGCCAAGGGGCATAAGACTTCAGGCGACGATCGCAAGGACTACAAGGAAATCCTTAGCAAGTGGATCGACGAGATCCGGGAGGGTTTCAAATTCTACATCATCAGGCGCACTATCGCGTCTGTCGACTATCTCGGGCGTCCCATTTCCGGGTTGGAGCGGTATCGGGAGTACCCGTTGCTCCTCGAACTCACGGCGGCGGAACACGACGTGCAAAACTTGCTAGCGGAGGAGATCGCGAACGAGGGCGTCACCACGAAGAATCTCCAGGTAAGCACGAACCTGCTCGCCCTCTTCTCTTTCTCCTCCTCTTCCTCCTCCTCCTCACTCGTTCTCGAGTGATGGAATGGGCTTCGGGGATGTCCCGTGCTCCGCACAGCGTGGCGCGGGACGTCCCCGGGAGATCAGACGTCGAGGACGTCCGCCTCGTTGCTAGCATGGGTCCCATTGGCTAGGTGCTCAGGCCGCTGGTCTATTCGGACCAACGATGGTTACAGTGCATGCGTTTCTCAAGGTGTGACGTGTGCAGCAGCTGCGACGTCTGGGACGTCCGCGCGGTGGGCAGTGCTCGTACATGTCCGGGACGTACGCACGATGTGCAACGGCTGCGATGTCTAGGACGTCCGCGGTGTGCTGCGGCCGGGACTTTCCAGACCGACGCACGCTGTGCAGCGGCTGCGACGTCTGGGACGTCCGCGGTGTGCAGTGGCCGGGCGGACGTGTGGGACGCACGCACGATGTGCAGCGGCTGCGACGTCTAGGACGTCCGCGGTGTGCTGCGGCGGGGACTTTCCAGACCGACGCACGCTGTGCAGCGGCTGCGACGTCTGGGACGTCCGCGGTGTGCAGTGGCCGGTCGGACGTGTGGGACGCACGCACGATGTGCAGCGGCTGCGACGTCTAGGACGTCCGCGGTGTGCTGCGGCCGGGACTTCCCAGACCGACGCACGCTGTGCAGCGGCTGCGACGTCTGGGACGTCCGCGGTGTGCAGTGGCCGGTCGGACGTGTCGGACGAACGCACGGTGCGCAGCGGCTGACACGTCTGGGACGTACGCGTCGTGTGTCGGACTGCGTGGCTACGTTCGTGCCATGGCGGAGCCGGACGTCCGCGACGCCGGCCTCTCCTTTTTCAATGTCCCGCCGCCAGCTCAGGGGACATGCACCCGACGTGTTCGGTAACTGCCACCCGCTGCTTTTCTGCCACCCGGCGGACGACCCAGACGTCGAGTTCCTATACAGCTCTGCTACAACGCATTCGGCTCCGACGCGTGCCCAGCAGCACCTCTGCGCTCGCTCTGGGTCCGAGCGTAATACCTCGATGCTCCCCGGGCGTACACGCCGTCGCTTTTGCCTCGCACCGACGTGAGCATGATGTCTCATTCTGTCAGACCCATGCTGTTGGTACCCTGACATGCGAATCCTCAAGCTCTGCGTGCACGGACGTCTCGGACGTCCTTTCGCGCGTACTGTTTCGGGGCCTTTGCAGAGGGCTGATTGTTCATCTTTGTACAGGCCTTTTACCTCGGAATCCGCCAGGCCCTCCTCCATTTCGTTCTCGCTCACCATGGCGAGGCTGACTGGCCCCGCACACGACTTTACCGCGACGATCCGTCGACCAAAATCGACACTCTCCTCGCCCTCGTCGGTCATCATCTCAGCGCTCCGGGCCTCGCGCCGCTGACTGTAGTCGATCCGGCCACAAATGCCCTGTCCACGCACCCCGATTACTTATCACACGAGGACGGCACCCCCCCTGTGCATACTATCGTTCAAGACGAGAAGTACGGCCCTGACCGCATCGTCGTTTACCTCGCCTTCCCCAAAAATAACTGGATCGTCGCGAAGGTGAGTGTTCGTCCGGGAAAAGTAAATTGTGTTGCTCACCTTTTGTTTAGGCGTTCCGAGAGGCGAATATCGACTTCGCGGAGATCAGTGGGTCGAAGACGCCTACCGCTCGCACCGAGGCCCTTCGACGCTTCAAGACCGACCCGCACTGTCGTGTCCTGCTCCTTTCAGGCGTCGGGATGGTTGGACTGAACATTGCGTGTGCGAACATCATGATTATAGTCGTAAGTTCCGATTCTTGACTCCAATTGTCGGTTCTGATGTTGTGCATGGCTTTAGGACACTCTATGGTCAGCGCAGGAAGACTCGCAACTGATTGGACGCGTATGGCGTCAGCCTCAGCCGAAACAGGTCCATGTTTACCGCCTCATCGGCCGCCGTTCCTCCGACGTTTTTCTCAACAACATCTCATTCGACAAAGCCCTCATGCATGCCGCTTTCGTGGAGGCTTCGATGGCTATGAGTACGTACCTCCCATCGCATCTCTTCACCCTCGTACTAACTTAACATGCTTAGAGCGTGCGTTCACAGTTCCGGACGAGGACCTGGAGGCCGGGCCTCAGGCTTCCTCTCTCAGCAGCGGCGACAGGACCGACTCTGAGGATGAGCTCGAGGACTTTGACAGCGTTTCGCGTGCGCGTGGACGTGGACGTGGCCGTGGCCGAGGGTCTAGAGGGGCAAACTCGTCCGGCCGCGGCGCTGGCCGCGCTAGCACTCGCATTACAGGGACGAACGCGCGCAGCAACTATCCTCCTCTCACAAGCTCGGGGACGTCTCGCAAGAGGAAGGATCCTCCCGCTGATGGAGCAGCCGATGAACAGGGCTCCGGCGCGGGCGACGCGACTGCGAAGGTTGCGAAGTCTCGCAAGGTTCCCAGATCTGCCAGCGTTGTCGACTCCGACGACGACGATGACCAGGACCCCGCGGCGTCCAACCGCCTGGCTCCGTCCACCTCCATGAAAGCGTCTGGATCGGGGCAGCGTAAGGCCAGCTCGAAGATATCCAAGAAGGCCGCCGAGAAAGCTGCCTTCGCGCTCCTCAGCCCGGAGGATCAGGCTACGGCTATTGCTGCGAGGAAGCGGCTGGCCGCGGAGAAGGGTAAAGAGACTCGAGCGCGGAACAAAGCGGCGAAGGAGGCGGCCGCTGCGGCTGCCCGCGCGCCCTCGGAGGCAACTCCCTCCAACCCCAAGAACACCCCTGAGGGTGGTGCTTCTAGTCAACCGACGACTTCGAATACGACTCCGGCGCATCCCCAGCCATCCGCAGCAAACACATCGGGCAGTAAGAAGCTTGCGGACGATCACAGCCGTACCAACGGCGCGACGGGCCCTGGCGCCGAGGATGACTCGTCCGCGGGCGGTCAGAAGCCCTCCCAACCCTCGTCCAACGGTGCGACGGGCTCCGGCGTCGAGCAGAGCGGCGCGGACGCCCTCAAGACTCCCCAGGTCTCCACGAACGGCGCGACGGGCCCCGGAGGCGAGCAGAGCGGTGCGGACGCCCTCAAGACCCCTCAGGTTACGTCCAACGGCGCGACGAGCCCCGGCGGCGAGCAGAGCGGTGCGGACGCCCTCAAGACCCCCCAGGTCCCGTCCGACCGCGCGACGGGCCCCGGCGGCGAACACAGCGGTGCGGACGCCCTCAAGACCCCCCAGGTCCCGTCCAACCGCGCGACGGGCTCCGGTGTCGAGCAGAGCGGCGCGGACACCCTCAAGACTCCCCAGGTCTCCACGAACGGCGCGACGGGCCCCGGCGGCGAGCAGAGCGGTGCGGACGCCCTCAAGACCCCCCAGGTCCCGTCCGACCGCGCGACGGGCCCCGGCGGCGAACACAGCGGTGCGGACGCTCTCCAGACCCCTCAGGTTACGTCCAACGGCGCGACGAGCCCCGGCGTGGAGAAGGACTCGTCTGCGGACGAGCAGAGGCGTGACCTCGGTCCGGTTCAAGAAGCGAACGGCGGCGAGCGGGAAAAGTCTCCCGGGAACGAGCAGGGTCTTCAAGAGCATCCGACCGTGACCCCGCAACAGTCCGGCGTCCTCAGCGACCCCGAAACTCGCGCAAACGAGCTCCAGGACGAAATGGACACGGGGGACGATACTCGGGCGGAGAACCGTTCGAGCGGCGGTGCCGACAACAACTTTGTCACGAACGATGAGGACTTCAACCTCTTCGACGACGCGCGTAGCGACGAAGAGGACGAGTCTTCTCTCACAGCGCTGCTGGATGACTGGGAGAAGCTGCCCACCGAGCCCCCTTCGATTCTGCCACGTCGCTCGACCCGCAGGAAGTCGTACGGTGCACACAAGGCCACCGCAATGACGATCGAACCGTCATCTGAATCCGAACGCGAGGTTTCCGCGTCTCCCGTGCGCCCGACTAAGAAGACCAAGAAGGACGTCATCTCCTCTGACTCGGAGGGAGCGTACGTCCCTTCGCGTCCACAGAAGAAGGCGAAGAAGGCGTCGACCAGCATGCCTTCGCTGGGCGGCGAGCCATCTTCACCGCGAGCGTCCACGTCAGGCACGGGCAAGAAGCGCGGGCAGCATCGCGTTGTTCAAGACCAAGCGTCGGGAGCGGGTTTGGCGATCAGGCGGTCCGTCGGGAGCCTGAGTTTGCCTCCGTCGCGGGGTGTGGGTTCCAGTACGCCGGGCCGTGGCCGTAAGTAGACACCCGAGCCCAATATGTACCAGCTCGTAGTCGCGCGATGTACTTAGTTTGCATTGCGACCTGACGTTTGCCTCTTCCTCGTTTGTGGACGTCTTCGACGTCTGCTGCGCTCCCTGCTTCTGTGCCCCACTTCGTAGTATGCGCTCTGATGGAGAGGGAGACGACGCGTGGGCCCACAAGGTCCCTATGACGCGACAGAAAGGTGACGAGTGGGATGTCCAGGACGGCCCGCTCGATGCGGCACACTCTCATTCCTTTCGACAATCACCCAGTTCTGTATCGCGTGTGCGTGTGGGCGACGTCTGGGACGTCCCGCTCTCTCAGCCATACGCATTCTACTTGCTGGAGTCGACGTCGACGACGTCCGGATGCGCTCCGCGCTCTCCAGCGTCGCTCTTGACTTCCCCACGAGCTTGCCCGAGTACGCGTGGTCTACACTCCGGACGCTCGCTGTCTACGCTCTCGGGCGTGTCAGCTCTTGTCTGAGTGTGCATGGAGGACGTCCAGGACGTCCAACTCTACTCCGTTCGATCGGGCGATCCCCTTCACTCCTCAATCAGC
Organism: Daedaleopsis sinensis; assembly: GCA_033807695.1. Taxonomy (NCBI): domain Eukaryota; kingdom Fungi; phylum Basidiomycota; class Agaricomycetes; order Polyporales; family Polyporaceae; genus Daedaleopsis; species Daedaleopsis sinensis. Next base: position 4,964,141 of record CM066301.1, read on the forward strand.
CCCGCATCATGGTCCACGTTCCGGTCGTGCGCTGTCCACCGCGCTCTCCCGGTCGCACGTGTCCGTGTCTTGGCCACGTACGCGTCCACGACGTCCTGGACGTCCGCCTACGCTCTTCACACTCCTATGGCGTATGCTCGATTTGCCGCCTACGCTGTGGTCCACGTTCTTCCCGCCCGCTATCTACCGCGCTCTCGCTCGTGCCCGTTTCCTACCTCATCGGTCAAGTATGCGCGCGCGACGTCCCGGACGTCCGGCCACGCTTGCAACCCTGGCGTCGCGTATGGTCGACACTCTGGCCACCCCAAAGTTGCCCGTTCGGAGCTGTGTACCCCGCTCTCGGTTGTGCGCATTTCCTCCCCTTTTGGCCAAGTCCGTGTGCACGCCGTCCTAGACGTCCGGTTCGGGGCGGCACTGTCCCGTATAGCATGTTGACATTGCTGACCTCCGTTATCTACTGCGCTTTCGCCGGGGCCAGTTTTTCCCCCCCATAACTTGCCTAACGTCTTCACGCGTCAGGCAGACGTCAAGGACGTCCATTTTAGGAGGTATACCTCCATTTCCCGTTACCGCTCAAGGCTCGGGCATATTGGATAACCCCTTGGCTTACAATGGTGAGCTATGGGGCAGCACTGTCAAGAACACTCTTCTCAGGGTCTGCACCGCTCATACATGAAGAGATTACAGGCCGGTGTACATGCTGCGTCATTTGCGTACAAGGCCGTCGAAGGCGGCAACCCCGTATCCCTTGTGTCACTCGAGCTTCTTACGCGCACAAGTACGTCTGGCAATATCTCGGACAGTGAACCCTCTGTCTTGTTGGAATAACTTGTGCACTTTAACATGTGGAGCCCCTGCCCGTGTGCTGCCTGTTCAGTCGAGAGCTCTTGGTGCATTCTCATCCGTCGAGTAGGTCAATGTCGGACAGCAGCTTATTGAGGTAGGTGGAGGGAGATCTGAGCTTGGACTTTGAGCACCTACCAAAGACAAACGACCAAAGAGCTGACTCGAGATTACCAAAGGGGTGTAATCTTTTCACAGTGTGTGCGGCGAATCAATGAAGGGAACAAGGTCCTCTGCACTCTTATCTGTCTGTGGGCTGAGTTAGGGCACGTCCAGCTGCACTCGTCAGCGTCATGGCCGTTCATTCCGCTCTGCTCGTGCTGGACTCGCATGGCCCGCTGATTCGGTGTGAGCGGAATGGACAACGACAACAGCGACGAGTGCACCTGGACGTAATCTTTTCACAGTGTGTGCGGCGAATCAATGAAGGGAACAAGGTCCTCTGCACTCTTATCTGTCTGTGGGCTGAGTTAGGGCACATCCAGCTGCACTCGTCGGCGTCATGGCCGTTCATTCCGCTCCGCTCGTGCTGGACTCGCATGGCCCGCTGATTCGGCGTGAGCGGAATGGACAACGACAACGGCGACGAGTGCACCTGGACAGGCCCTTACTTGATCTGTTCCAGATTCAAGTGATTGCATTTGGCCTTGTCCCGCCATACATGAAATTTTGACAGATGTATCAATCAGATAGCCCCATGATCATCAGATTACGATCGCTTAGCAATGTGAGTCTTAAAAAGGTTTTGTGGCTGTGAGCTGGGTATATAGTCTGAGCCCGTCTCTTCCTTCTCCCATTCTATCTTCTTTCCTGCTTCCATCTTCCCAGAACTCCTGCTCAGTCACCCAATCTCTGCACTATGGAACACCCTGACGAGTTTTTGCGTCCAGTCCACCTTGGTCTCTCAGATCTTGTCGACCACGCCCAAGCTCTTATCCAAGAAGGAAGCGAGAACAGCATCGACCAGTTCATCAAGCTAATGCTTGCTGGGCGTCTGGCCATAGACAATGAGGAGCGACGTGTTATTGTCAATCCTCGTCAAGGAGCTATATATCCCACCCGTCCGATGGTTTCATTCCGTGGAGACTTTGACTCTTTGATTGGATTTTGCACTCGCTTGCCCATCAAACATGCCCTCTCTATCTACCCGGTGCCCTCATTCACAGATACATTGACTAAGAGCATCCACATCTCATTAATGGTCGTAAGTTCCTCGTAATGTAACTGCAATGACCCACCCCTCTAACACTTGCCTAGGGAGATCGTCATATCCCTGCCCATAAAGTTCCCAACATATGTATTGGTCGCTTTGGACTCCGCCGTCAAGTGCGCCTCTTCTTCCCCCAACTCTACCGGGAGGATCTTCCTCCTGCTATCCAGTCTGTCGATATTGCGGCTATCTACAACCAAGGCATTCGACCTACTATTAAAAAGATTCTTCCAGAGAATCAAGCTCACTGGCCAGCCTCATATGAAACTGAGCTAACTCGTGCACATGACAAGCAAGGGCGACTCCACTACAGCTCTATCGACATTCCAGAGACACATCTCCAGCTCTTTGCAGCTGAACTCCGACATGCACTTCAAGATCATCCACGTCTTGGTGCTCCTTGGTTCCAAATCGAATTCCGAGGCGAGAAGGGTGCCTACTCCTTTCCATTTGAAGATGATGACGAGCGTCAATACGCATTCAATCTTTTGGTGGAAGACCTCGACTTGGACTACATTCAAAGTCACAACCAGATGGATCTATGGGTTGTCGATGTCGGAGTGGAGATCCATCATCCTGATCATGTTGTGCAATGGCTCGATGCGGCTCATCCTCGTCTCGTGTCTCATCTCCTCCCATCCCTGTCTATTCCTGAAGCTCAAAAGCTCACAGAGCTCTCATACTTCCACACGGACGTCAGTGCCCACCTATTCGAGCTTGCGGGCTTTCGAGTGGAACCCGGGGAACGTGGCCGTTCTGACAAGATTCTCTATCTCAATGTGTACACCACAGACAAGGCTATCACCTACCAGCTTCATAACGGTATCTTCTGCGAGCGCACTGCAACAGATCTCTATTCTGGACCACTTCCAAAATTATGCGAAGATCTTCTCAAAGTCATTGACACTTTTCATACCTGTGCTGGTGCAAATGGCCCCTCTCAAGATGGTACTGCTCGAGCGGAAGTTCGGGTCAGACTTCCTAAAGTCAATGAAACCCTTCTCTCATTCCCAACACAACTCCTCAATATTTCTGTGGTCTCTATTCCGAACGATGTCTGGTGGTAAGAATAACATTGCACAGCTATCTTATTTAAAGAGCTAATAATATTTGTTTTAGGGCATACAAAAACTACCGCACTGTGGCAATCTACTATGTCCTCAATGAGTTCAAAAACTACCCTCCCGAAGCTCGTGCCCTCTTGCCGTCTCTGACACTTGGTGCGGCGTGCATTTATATGCTTAATGCTGTGATGTCACGCCCACGGGATTGGCGAGCTGAGCGAGCTCTACGTGATGCTTGCTGCTTACGTGCTCCAGAAGGCTATGACATCACCGATGATGATCTCATGGATCAAGAGTTCAATGTCGATGAAATCCATCCAGTCCCAGAGGAACAAGGCATGTATGTGGTGGCCGATATACTGCGAGATCAACAAGGGCAGTGGCTCCGCCTTCCTCGTCAGCGTATTCTTGAACTGCCTCAACTCTGCATTCTCTACAAAGCTGCCTCAATCACCGATGTTCAAACTCGCTTGGGAGCAGGTGGAATCTTCTTTGGACGTCGGCCAGCTAACACAGCACGTACCAACAACCGGATCTCTCACACCACTCCTATTGAATTCGTCAACCCCACTGCCATTACCCCTAGTGTTTTTGGACTTGATGATCAGGGAATCCGTCTCCACCCCCACCTGCGACTGTCTGGCCGAGATGTTGCAGATCCTGACGATGAAGATATGCCATTCGAGCATGACCTGGGTCGCGATGGACAAGGCCTTCTGTATGCTGACAGTGTGGTTGACCGCATCTGGGCTCAATTCCCTTTCGACATCATCACTGTCTCTCCGAATCTCAAAAGCCGCAAAGATCCTGCCTATACGACACTTTCTATTGCTGAACAAGCAACCGTCACTGTTGCTATGTTCAAGAGGCCCATTGTCCCCCTCCGTGCAGCGTGGATACGTGCTCGCGATGGGAAGTTCTGGACCACCACCCTCTTCGACCGCTACTTTCCTCCCAAGGGTGCAAAAATCGAGAACATGCAAAACTTTGGAAGTTGCCGGTACTTTCAAGACTGGATGCAAGTCATGTCACAAGCAAAGCCTGATGCTGCAAGGCTCATCCGCTCCAAGGTGCTCAAAGAGTTCAAGAAACTTCTCTGGCTGCCTCATACCAGCTCTGATCGCATGTGGGTAACAAAGATGCCCACTGTGACTCATGACCGGCACAAGTTCACATTCTTCTCACTCGAAGAGGATGCCCCCTATACTGCTGCCCCACATATCGCCTTCAATCAATCCCTCGAATACGAAGTGGAGTTCCAACTGGGGACTTTTATTGCCGATGAAGAGGAAGAAGATACTCCACCACCTATTGATGAGCTCCACATGCCACCTCGCCCTGAAGAAAACCCTTTTCTCATTCGCCCTGCGCCATCAGCCATTGCCAACTCTCTTCCAGCGTCACGAGCACCATCTCTTGCCCGTGAACAGTCTGTACTGTCAACTAGGGGGCCATCTCTTTCTCGTCACCGATCCCTTTCTCGTCGCCAAGCCAGCATCTTGTCATACTTGGGTACTACACCAAGTATTGCAGGTCAAAACAGACGCCAGACATCACATGCACCTACACCGGGGCCTTCTAGTATCCGTCCTGCAGCATCTCGCATGACACCGGCTGAGCGGTTTCCATCAGAGGAGTTTGAACGATCTCCATCTGTAGAGATTGTTGGAAAGGGAAAGGGCAGGGCTGGTCAGAAAGATGTCATTGAGATTTTTGACAGTGATGAAGACCTTCCTAGTCCGGTCAGCGGCTTCGAACCAGAAGAAGATGAAGAGAGTTCTATGCAAGATGACGATGAAGATGGTCTTCCAGATCCGGTGGCAGGATTTGAACCTGACGAGGAGGAGGAGAGTTCTGAGAACACTATGCAAGATGACGATGAAGATGATCTTCCAGACCCCGTGGCAGGATTTGAACCTGACGAGGAGGAGGAGAGTTCTGATAACGGTGCAGTGGGTCTTTTTGCTTAAAAGTATATTTCCCTATGAATATCGAAAAAATCCATAGATATGTAGATTTGTATGTACACCTTCTATAGCGCATGAGTTTATTTATTTATTTATCGAACTAGTGGGACGAGGCAGCCATCAGAGAAGTCATTTGTAGACTCTTCTGCAGCGTATGTAATGTCTAACTGGTGAATATGAGTTTAGGGTACATTCTGTAAATTGGCCTTCCGGGAAGTCCGCCCTCGCAGCACACACTGCTGCCCATATAGATGCTGCGTCGTGTCGCATATGAGCAGTACGCACATGGCCTTCCGGGAAGTCCACCCTTGCAGTACATACTCGATGTTATTCTTTCGTTAGGGCAAATTTAGTATTTGCTATAGAAATTGGCCTTCCGGGAAGTCCGCCCTCGCAGTACACACTGCTGCCCATATAGATGCTGCGTCGTGTCGCATATGAGCAGTGCGCACATGGCCTTCCGGGAAGGCCACTTCATGATGGACATCATAAACTAAGTGCGCACAATCACATGTGGGCAGTACGCACATGGCCTTCCGGGAAGTCCGCCCTCGCAGTACATACTTAATGTTATTCTTTCGTTAGGGCAAATTTAGTATTTGCTATAGAAATTGGCCTTCCGGGAAGTCCGCCCTCGCAGTACACACTGCTGCCCATATAGATGCTGCGTCGTGTCGCATATGAGCAGTGCGCACATGGCCTTCCGGGAAGGCCACTTCATGATGGACATCATAAACTAAGTGCGCACAATCACATGTGGGCAGTACGCACATGGCCTTCCGGGAAGTCCGCCCTCGCAGTACATACTTAATGTTATTCTTTCGTTAGGGCAAATTTAGTATTTGCTATAGAAATTGGCCTTCCGGGAAGTCCGCCCTCGCAGTACACACTGCTGCCCATATAGATGCTGCGTCGTGTCGCATATGAGCAGTGCGCACATGGCCTTCCGGGAAGGCCACTTCATGATGGACATCATAAACTAAGTGCGCACAATCACATGTGGGCAGTACGCACATGGCCTTCCGGGAAGGCCACTTCATGATGGACATCATAAACTAAGTGCACGCATGGACTGTGTGCGCACATAGACTACGTGCACACATGGACTTCTGGGAAGGCCACTTTGTGACAGACATCATGAACTGAGAACTTAGTGTAACCAAGAACTGCAAGTAACTGAGGACTAACCCTAACTGAGAACCGAGCATGTGTACGTATAGTGTGTCACATTTGGGATGTGCTCACATAAACTTCTGTGAAGGCTAGTTTATATTAGATGCAATAGTTGTATCTTGCTGGTTTAAAGCAGTTACATTTATTTATTAAGGTTTTGCTTATCTGTCATATATAGCAGATATTGTATATTTATTGTTTCATCAATTTCTCAGATTGATGCACTGATCACATCTGATTTATATAATCTCATCTGATCCATATAATTAGATGTCTTACATCTAGCAAAATTTATTGATGCACCGCCATTGTGGTATCTTAAACCTATAAGATCCCCATGGACAGTAGTCTCTCCTTCTCTCCCCCTTCTCTCCCCCCTCACCTCTCTACCCTCATCCTATCAAATGGCTGCCTCTCTAGATTGTGTCCGATGTGTCACTCTAGGCCTGGACGTCAATGAACTTCAACGTCGTATTTGCCAGCTCGAGAGCGAGTTAATGGTCGCTAGGAAGAATCTGGAGGCAGTTCAATGGGTTATCACAAATGTGCACCCAAGCACTGGTGTGTTGATTCCCTTTAATAACTTTGAATGTGCATTGACTTTGGTGCGCAGATGTTGATCAGGATGATGAAGTTGAAGTTGTCACTGGCGACTTCACTGATCTTATACGCTCCTCCCTCACAACCTGTCCAGGGAAGCCCGATCCCTCCGCAGAACAAGACCCACATTCAAGCTGGTATGCCTGGTACCGCTCAACCAATGCTCTTGTACCCGATTCCTATCCGTCATCCACACTCTATCCACCTCATTCCCTCCCTATTCGACTTCCTACCCACTCTCCAGAGCCAGCCAACAAACCTTATCTTGGTCAAGAGGCTGCAGACAAGGAGAGCGGCCGCCGTATCAAAGCATTTGGCAAAGCTATTGGCCAGCTTCCAAAACAAGGCACAGTCGCTTTTTGTGGCGAGTGGGAAGGGCGACCAATTATCACTGCACTTCAAGGTCATAACCTGCGACATCATGCAATTACCGATCGTAACATCAATGCGGCACGTCTTTACAAACAAATAGTTGCTCGATGTGCCAACGCACGGTACTTCCGTACAGAGGGAGAAGCCTATCTAGTGTCTACAAAATCAATGGACTCTGCGCATTTTCCGAAGGATGATGAAACAAATGGGATGGGTGACTTGACTCCCCTTGGCATTCACAATCAACTTTTGACACAGTAAGTCATAATTGCAACTCAGATCATTATCATACTAATTCCATTATCATACTAGTTCGATAAAAAGGAATGAACCTGTTGCATGCATGTAATAATGAAGTTATCCTTGACATATCAGTCGTATCACAAATATAATGTCACTGTTGTTCTGGCCTTCTTGGAAGTCCACATGTGCAGTGCTTATGTGCACTATCAAAGACTGTGCCTGTACTAAGCACGAGCATTATACAAAAACCCTGACTCCAGAAAAAAAAGTCTATGTGGAGATGTAATATTACACTGAATCTGGCCTTCTAGGAAGTCCAGTTGTGCAGAGACAGCATGGGGAGTAGATGTGAGTTGTGCGTGACTACCATGTGTGGCGGGTGACTGCCGCTGAATTGATTCATGTTGGAAACCTATAAATGTGAGTCGCAAGTAACTGCTGGCGACTTAGGTTATTTTTGAAACCTATGGACGTGAATTACAGGTGACTACTGGTACCGTGAGTATGACTACTGGTACCGTGAGTAAGGGATAATTGCCAGTGAATTGTGTTACGTTAGAAACACATGAATGTGAGTTGCTGAGTCGCAGGTGACTGCTGGTGAATTGCATTACATTCAAAAACTATGGACGTGAGTTGTGGGTGACTGCCAGTGAATTAATTCATGTTTGGAACCTATGAATGTGAGTTACCGGTGACTACTGAAGTGAGTGTAGTAGCTGAACCATCGTCTAGAACCTAGTAACAAGGAAGCTACAATACGCCGTATATAAACAGTGTGCGAAGCAGCGCAAGGCTACTATCTGCAACATGAATTATTATACTGCTGCATCTAATATTATGTGGTGATAATATCATAGGTTGTACTTTGCGTGTAGCATGCTTTGCACAATTTGTACCTGCATATAAATTACTATAGTCTTGCATGTAATAGTGTGCTATTCTTCATTAATGAGTGTTGTGTTGCACATTCGCTCTATAGTAAAAGATCATCACATTGTACTATACCATATTAATCTTGCGGGATAAATCATCTGTACTAGATCAAGCATTGACTTCAGCATATTATTGTGCGAAGCATCCAATACTATCACCAGGGTAACCATCAGCACGATAAGAACAGTACGGTAAGTAAGTACTATAATAGATATTGTGCTGTGGTGCATCAGCATCTACTGCCTATAATACAATATTGCGGACTCATACTATACCAAATCAATGTTGCGTAGTAAATAATCTATGCTAGCTTAAGTATTGACCTCAGCATATTATTATGTGAAGCATGTAATGACACCACAATATTAAGTATCGGTAATCAGCAAGGTAAGTAATAGTAAAGTAAGTACTGTCTAGATATAAAGCGCTATAGCACAACAATAACTATGATCTACGGTAAAATACTAACAACTCATACTATACCATATTAATGTTGCGCAGCAAATAATATGTGCGAGCGCAGGTGTTAACTTCACAATACTATGTGGTGAAAAATGCAAGGTGACTATCACTAGTATTGCACTGCCCATAATCTGCATCAATATAATAATGAAATGTAGCATACTGGTGTGCGAAGCACATAACAGTAGTATGACAGGGAAGTGCTATCTGGGCAGAGTGTGATGTGGTGCAATATTAAATATGTGCAGTGTAGGTTTGACCTCCAGCAAAAGTTGGGTAGTGCTACAAGTTATTATAAGCAGTAGTATATTATTTAATGTGATATGAGTTACAAGATGCCGCACAGTGTTATGGGTTATAGTTAATGTATTAGAAGTGGATGTTGTGAAGGAGTGTAAGAAATGTTGCACAGCAGTAAGTAGTGTTATAATCCTTAAAATTAGGGGCTAATTTCAAGTGTCACACCTATGTCGTGCCATAGCTCGCCAACCGTCACTTGGAACATAGAGTTGCATTACCTAGCGTTATAATCCCAGAAATTAGCCCATAATTTCTGATGACAAAGTGGCGACAAGGCCGTTGCGGCTGAACCGTTGCTCAGAACCTGGTGACAAGGTACCTTTGGACATTATGGGAATTGAGGCTACACAATGAGCGCTCAATCGTGGCTGTTCATCACCTCCCTGTGGTGCTAGATGGGAAAAGGTGATAGCGACAAGCAGCGACAAGGTGACAAACCCTTCTACCGGCTGATCAGTGCATGGGAACCATCTTTCTGATATAACAAGGAGCGTGGCTATCCAACGGCTGCACGATTGTGGCTGTGCGCCCAGTTTCCGTGGAGCTAGAGGGTAGTCTTTGTTTTTGTAGTGCGCTTAAGTATTGTAACAAGTGGTTTTTGAAGGGTCATTAGAAGGGTTGCTATTAGTAGGGCTTATAACTGGTTGTATTGACCGCACCTGGGCGCTTAGTAAGCAAAAAAGCGCCCAAAAAGGCGAAGTAGCATTTTTGTTTTTTGTAGCCAGGGTCAGTAGCTTTCTGACTATATCAGTTTCACTTTGTTATGACTATTAGTTAAGGAGTTATTGGCGATACAAAAGTAACAAAATAAGCGCCCAAAAAGGCGAACAAGCGTTTTCGTTTTTTGTAGCCCTGTTCAATAGCTTTCTAACTATACTAGTTTCACATTCTAATGACCATTGGTTAAGAAGTTATGGACCACACAAGTTGGATACTATATGTATTGCAGTGTTACTGTTGCGAAGTGCTGGTCTGTGACAAGGTCCTAGGTTATCTATTTACAGCAACATTCTATTGCTTTGGCAGTATGGGAATTCTATGGCCGCACAATTGTGGCAAGGCTCGCACAACCGATGCTAGAGTTGCATCTATACAAAATGTTGCAATGTACTATATGATATATAAATATTGTGCGAAGCAGAGCAAGGTTACTATATAAAATATAAATTATTGTAGTGCTGCATGTAGTGTTGTGCAGTGATCATATCAGAGGTTGTACTTTGCGTGAAGCATGCTTTGCACGATTTGTACCTACATATACATTATTTGCATCTAATAGTGTAGTATTATTCATAGCTGAGGGTTGGCATGCACATTCCCTCTATAATAAAATATTGTTACTGCACTGCGCACTATACTACACCACATGAATGTTGCGCAATAAATAATCTGTACTAGACTTCAGCACACATTATTGTGCGAAGTGTGTAATAATATTAAAATAGTAACCATTAGCAGGGTATAACCGGTGTAAGTAAGTACTGTAATGGATATTGTGCTGTAGAACCACAACTACCGCCTATAATAAAATATTACGGACCCATACTATACTACATCAATGTTGCGTAGTAAATGATCTGTGCTAGCTCAAGTATTGACCTCGGCACATTATTGTGCGAAGCATGTAATGACATCACTTAATAAGTATGAGCAATCAGCAAGGTAAGTAATAGCGGAGTAAGTACTATCTAGATACAATGTGCTGTGGTACAACAATAACTACAATGTATAATAAAATACTGCCAACCTATACTATACTACATTAATGTTGCGCAGCAAATAATCTGTGCTAGCTGATGTGTTGACTACAGCATATTATTGTGCGAAGCATGTCATGACATTACATCAAGTGTTGACTTCAGGACACTATATGGCGAAGCATGAAAGGTGACTATCACTAGTACTGCAATGACCATAATCTGCACCAGTATAATAATGAACTGCAGCATACCAGTGTGCGAAGCAAGTAACAGTGTAGTAATAGTAATATAGGAATAGTAAATACCAGCATGGTAGGCAAATACTGGCAAAGGGTGGTGTGGCGCAACCTTTATTGTGAGTAGTGTAGGTCTAACCCCCCGCTATAGTTGAGCAGCGCTACAAATTGTTACAAGCAGCAGTATATAAGTTACGGCAGAGTCAGTAACCAAGTGCAGCACAGTGTTAAAGAGTGCAGTTAAAGTGTGAGTAATGCATGTTGCGAAGAAGTGTAAGAGATGTTGGGGTGCAGTAAGTAGAAAATGTTGCGCAACAGTAAGTAGTGTTGTACAGGGAGTTATGAGGGCAGTGTTAGAAGTTACGGTGTTAAGGTAGTTAGGGCAGTGTGTGTTGTGATAATGGTGAAGGGTTACAAGAAATGTTGCGAAGCAGTGACTGTTGTTGTATAGGCAGTGTTAAATGTTACAGGGTTAAGGTGGTTAGGGCAACAGGGTGGGTGTGTTGTTATGGTGTTAATTTAAAGGGCTCAAAAAGATGTGGGTAAGGGTCAGGCCTAGGTTAGAGCCATCAATTTCAGACTTTTGGGCTCGAGCATACGAGCGCTTATGAGCACGAAGCGCATTGAGCATGCCCAGCACACCGTACACGCCGGGGATGCGAGGAAACTAACGATAGATGTACGTTATGAAAAGCACGTCTAACCGCCCGGGTACGCCGGCTTCCGGCGTACCCGGGCTCTGGGAGCTTATACACGGAGACTTTGTGTCCAAAGGCCCGGGCACGCCGAGGTACGGCGTGCCCGGGCTCTGAGTGTCCGCATCGTGAATTATGCGGGTTAGATGTATGTTGTCAAAAGTATGTCTATCGCGTCCAACCCCGCGGGAACGCCGAGGTACGGCGTCCCCGGACAGTTCGAGCCTATGTCTGCAGTAAATCAAGAATAGAGAGAATTTAAAGGGCTCAAAAAGATGTGGGTAAGGGTCAGGCCTAGGTTAGAGCCATCAATTTCAGACTTTTGGGCTCGAGCATACGAGCGCTTATGAGCACGAAGCGCATTGAGCATGCCCAGCACACCGTACACGCCGGGGATGCGAGGAAACTAACGATAGATGTACGTTATGAAAAGCACGTCTAACCGCCCGGGTACGCCGGCTTCCGGCGTACCCGGGCTCTGGGAGCTTATACACGGAGACTTTGTGTCCAAAGGCCCGGGCACGCCGAGGTACGGCGTGCCCGGGCTCTGAGTGTCCGCATCGTGAATTATGCGGGTTAGATGTATGTTGTCAAAAGTATGTCTATCGCGTCCAACCCCGCGGGAACGCCGAGGTACGGCGTTCCCGGACAGTTCGAGCCTTCGTTGTAGATTGCTATACTATGTCTGCAGTAGATCAAGAATAGAGAGAATTATCCCGGGCACGCCGGGACCCGGCGTGCACGGGCTCTGTACCCCCCGAACGGTACTTTAGGCGTTGGTGAATGTACATTTTAAAATGTTCAACTAAAGGCATGTGTGCACTGTACGTGCGCATGTCACGTGTTGAGAGACTCGCCTGATTAGGGAAATAGGTTCCGGACCAAGGGAACATCATTTAGCAGGGATCGACGTCGTTGGGTCAGCGTCTCGCGGGCTTCGATATACTGAACACACTTCTTTTTGAAACTGCGCGCAGGATGCACTAGTCTCACATTGACGGTCATGGTGAGTGACTGTCTTGTTTCTGCCGTGACTGACCCATGCTCCACAGCCATCGGTGTCGCCATCTGCGCCCTCCCGCGCGCCGTCCCGCCAGCATGAGGCTCCGGAGTACCGGCACACGCAGCCCCTGGATGATCTAGGCATTACACTGCCCGGATGCTTATCCAAAGGAGGGCGATATCGATCGCCTGCTATCTTTTGGTGAGTCGTTCGTCTCTCTCTCCTTTCTCTCTCTCATCCACTGACCATCTACTGCGAAGTAACCTGAAATTTCGAAATATGCAAACTGTACGTGCATTTCGAAAACAACTGCTAACGCTGTAAACTGACGATTAGCTCGCAGAACAAAGCACAACAAGCCAAGGCTGCTGCCCCGGGCCAAGTGCGTCGCGACCTGTGTGCTGCTGCTCATCTCGCTCATCTCGCTCATCTCGCTCGATCCGCAGGTCAATCGCGCTGGCAAAGCGCGGCCTGAGGACGGCGGATCCAAAAAGGATCGCGCTAAGACGGTCGATCAGGCCGGATTGGGTGCGACGACCCGTGAGGACGGAGAGAGCGAGCTTGAGGTGCGTACCGCGTCCTGGGCTGCTTGCTTGTACTCTCTCGCTGACTAGGTGATTTTTGCAGACCTCGAAGCCGAAGCCGAAGCCGAAGCCGAAGCCGCAGCCCAAGAACACGGACAAGGGCAAGAAGGGCGGACCGACGGCGCCCGACGTTGACGTGCATGTCGACGCACCGGCAGAGGCATCGGAGGTGAGCGACTGCAGCGCACGTTCCTCTTCCTGCTCTGTGCTAACTGTGTGTTGCGTTTAGCCTGCGAAGCGCAAAAAGGGGGCTAAGGGCAAGAAGGGCGCGGCGGAGGCCGGGGCGGAAGAGAAACCTGCGCGCGCCGCTGCGACGCTGAAGCCTCAGGTCGCTGCTGGGATTCAGGGCACGCAAGAGACCGCGTCGATCGCGGCTCAAGTGCACAAGGCGACGATCGGTTACGCGCGGTTCAACACGGTCGATCCGCCTCGCCCGGACGTTCACCTGCGCTTCGGACAGTTCAACCCGCGCCCGGTCAACAAGAGCGTAATCAAGAAGCTCGTCGAGGACTTCTACGCGAGCGGGCGCGACCCGCGGCGGGAGGCTCTGGCCGTCCTTGTGGATCCGACGTGGATCGAACGCGAGTCCGTTGTGCAGAACCCTGCGCTGCCGTGGGAGGAGGTTCCCGACGCGCGGTTTACGGCGGCGGTCGCTGGGCGTACGATCCAGGTTCTAACGGGGCAGCATCGGTCTGTTGCTGGCAAGACGTGGCGGGCGGCGATGACAGCGGAGCGCGCCAAACAAGAGAAGAAGCTGGCGAAGGCGACGGAGAAGCAGCAGGCGGAGCAGATCGAGCAGGCGGACAAGAACATCGAGGAGTTGACGGCGGCCATTAAGGGGGCGACGACGTGGCTGGTGAGGTTTCTGGACCCCGGTGAGTGTTCAGCCGTACGTTAGTGCTGCGTTTTCAAACGGAACGCTAACCGCTCGACGCAGAGCTCATGAGCATCCCGCTGCGCATCCAGGTTGCGAGGAACCCGAAGGCACCTCGTCTAGAGACGACGGAGGCGGAGAGCATGATGATGACGTTGCCGCTCCTCGATGCGAAGGTGGAGGAGTGGGCGATCGCGAACCCGGGGCAGCCGCGACCGGTCCCGGGCACGCTGCCCTGGGTGCAAAAGATTGTCGCGGCGGTGATCCCGGAGCCTCAGCGTCGCAGCGACAAGCACCCGATCCTGTTCCACAGCGAGCCGTCTTTTCAGCTGCTGCGTCAGATGGACGGACTGGAGGCGTACCGCGGCAAGTACGTGATCCCCGTCAGTGTCCTGCATCAAGCGCTGTCGCTGCCGACGCGGAGCAGCACGACGACGAGCCTGGTCGGCTCTGTAGGTGTCATGTTGTTAATTCTGAGCCGAGTCGGGCGTCTGACGTGCTCTTAGTGTTTTGCAGAGATTCTCACTCGGAGCTTTGACATGCTCCGGATTTTCTCTCGGACATCGCCCCTTGTCAACATCCCCGATTACACGACCATTCGCGTCGAGTACGACCCGGACGAGACCTCAGAGGACGACCGCGGTGAGACGGCGAAATGGACCCTCTGGAACCAGATCTCGCCGACATTGCTCCCGTTCCTCAACATGCTGCGCTCCTGCGAGGGGCTCGACCTCATCATCAGCGAGCAGGTGCGGAAGGAGAACGGCTTCCCTGCGAAGATCGAGGACGAGGCGACGTGGAACATGGCCCAGGACGCTCAGAGCGAGCTGGTCGACGAGCAGTACTACAAGGCCCTCAGCACGCTATCGCTGCAGGGGGAACACGTGGTGTCGTTCTGCACGACGGACTTGGTGGACGCGTTCGACACCGCGTATTGCGCCCACGTCCGGCGGTGGATGGGCACGCAGTTCTTGATGTTTGCGAACGAGACATGGAAGGAGGCGAGGGTTAGGGTTAGGGTTAGGGTTAGGGTTAGGGTTAGGGTTAGGGTTAGGGTTAGGGTTAGGGTTAGGGTTAGGGTTAGGGTTAGGGTTAGGGTTAGGGTTAGGGTTAGGGTTAGGGTTAGGGTTAGGGTTAGGGTTAGGGTTAGGGTTAGGGGTTAGGGTTAGGGTT